>CM026558.1:4956894-10164394 GCA_015143295.1 Tetracentron sinense | reverse complement strand
GTGACAAGGGGATAGGCATTCGCAGATGCTGATCGATTGGTGAGCTAAACCATTTGATTCACGGGTAATGTGGATTACCAACTGCACTAAGACCTGAGCAAAATGATGTCAAAAATAATAGTTGAAATTTTCCAATGCTCGGGTTGCTTGTTTCTTTGATTTGTTCATAGATAGGTTATTTTGCCAAAAACCAACATCTAAGCGTGTTGGTTTTGTTGGCTGAAAGCAAGAATATGTGTTTTTTTTTTTTTTTTTTTTTTAACACTGAGAGTAGGGAATGCGTATGAGTATAGCTAGCACGGGTCTTATTATTTTATGAAAAGGCAGAGGTAATTTCAAGGAGATCGAATCGTAGCCAATCGTACGTGATTGAACTTGGGGAGAGTTCAATTGCACCCACTGGTCGTGTGTCCCTGTTAACCACTATTATTGTGTGTGGAGTAACTGTGTTTGTTACTCTGATTCATAGTCCCATGATTCACTAGAAAAAGATAGGTGTCACTTTATTTTTATGCTACAAATGAACAACGGTGTTGTTGGCGCAATTACAAGTAGATAGAATTATTGAGATCGTACAATATTTGAGTCACTTTGTTCGCATGATTGGGATCATCCCATCTTCAAGGAGGGACTCATCAGTAGGATGTCTATATCATCCTATGACCGTTTGAACGATCCTTAGGGGGGGATCTTTGCTTAATATTTTTACAGTTGCAGTCTTTCTTTTGTTGTTTTTCTTCCTTATGCTTTTCTTTCTCTGATTTATTCTTGGTGAACCTTAAGATCTATGTTATTTTTATTTTTATTTATATATATATATATAATCCTATTGTTTACCAATAAAAAAAGTTTCTTTTATAGGGAATAGATTTAACCAAGAAGACTAGGAATAAGATATATCCCCCCCCCCCCCCCCCCCTCCCAATTGAAATGGGGGTTTGGTTGCTACAGTAGGTCTATTCGAGCTATTAATTATTAATTTATTGAATTTAAATATGAAACTGAAGCTCCGCTTCAAAGCATTTGGGTGACTACCCTTTTACGTGGCAGTTTTGTAATTATGAAAGAAATCATGTTACAAAATGGACACTAAACTTTTCTTTGAATAAGGGAGCTCCATTAAATAATTTAAAGCAGAGCTCTGCTCAAATTTAAGGATGTTGCTATGTGTAGACCAAGTTTTATAGACTAAACTCACTAATACCGTTCATAAAATATTGCTTTATACCAACAAATAAAAATAATTTATACTAATATTATACGCTAGTTGGTGCCACATGGCATATCTCAATGCTCTCCGTTCTTTCTTCAAATTGATGTCATGTGTCTGTTGACATGACAGACTTTTCTTAGTTGATCAATAAAATATTATCATGTGTCTGCATGAATAAAATAATGAGCTCACTAACCATGTTTACTCTCCCTAATAAATTTTGACCGCAAAAATAAAGTGAAATAATGAGTACATTAAACATTTTTACTCATCTAATTAATTTTGATCAATAAGATAATGACACGTGTATTATGCTATTAACCATTATTTGTTCCTAATTCAAGAACCACATCTATCTTGTTCGTCCATATAAGCGAAGCACGACCCACCTTTTGATCTCTATTTCTCTTCATGTTCATTTTTCGAAACGCATATTTAATTGCTGCAATTCCATATTTCCATGTACCAAGCCTCTTTGTTTTCCGAAACGACTCTTTAATTGCTGCAATTCCATGTATTAAGCCAGAGTGTGTTTTAATGACATGAAAATCTCTCAATGCTCACCTCTTCCTTTCCATTCTCCCTACGCCCTTTCTCCCTGAATATGAATCATGCTCATCTCCCCAAGGTAACGTCTAATAAGGAACCTACATCACAAACCTCTTTAAAACGCAAATACATTTCCCCCCGTAGTCTCTCTCTCCTCCATTTCCCTCTTCCAAAGCTTTTATCATATTCACCTTCTTTGTTTATTTATTTTTTTTACTGTAGACCTGATGTCTATGAAATAGATCGCAGTTTCAGGCAAGGTTTCCAGGTGAAGATCGACTTTCTCAAGATCGACTTTGTTCAAGTGGAAGCTTGCAGCTAGGGCTTGAGCTTAATTCATGGGCAAAGTTAAAGGGACAACGGCCGTCTGCTGAGGGAAGTTCTTGAGTCTGATTTTGCTGAAAAGAGGAGAGGACGGGGGGTGAACGCCATAGCGAGCGGGCTTCGAAGCTACCGAGATCTTCGAAGCTAAGTTACCGACGAGTAGATGCACCAAAGAACAAGGATCCATTTGTCCTTCCAGTAAGGTTTTACAAATGACTGGTTGAAATAATTTTTAGGACTTCCAGTCCCATGACCAAACCCATCTCTCAAAGCATGTCTATTAAACGAGGAGAATATAAAAATCTTCCTTCATTTAATCCTATATTTATGTTTCTCTCTATTAAGATCTAGAGTTCTTATCTTTTACTTGACTGTATTGAAGAGCAGCAAAAATTATTTGGGATTTTGAATAAGATAGGTTGGTCCTTGATTCTAACTCAAGTAAGGATATATGAAGGCATCCATTTATCTCCAAGTGATATATTTGCGCATGCATGTATGAATGTAAAAGGGAAAAAAAAAATCAGAAAGGGTTGGTTGTAGTTTGTAGTTTCTCTTTACAACATTGTCACGTAGAGATGGTTTGTAGTCCTTAGTGTCTTTAAGAAGAAATAAACATAATTCTCTCTCTCAAGCCATGGGGGATGGGCAAGGAGAGTTTTATAATCATTACCAACATGTTAGCAAGATCTTGGTAAAGCTTTGTTTATTGTTTGGTTGCATCTTTGAAAATAAGACGGAAATTTTTTAATTTAAAAAAAAAAAAATATATATATATATATATATATATATAAACATAAAAAAATAAAATAAAATTGGATGTTTATGTAAGTCTTGATTTTGGAAACATGCCTGTATAATGGAATGAAGCATCCTAACTTCTCAAGATTACATATTTCATACAAACACAAAATCCATCTAAAAGTTTGCTTCATTTGTTTCAGACATATTTATATAATACCTTAATGAACATTGCTCGACTATTTATGCTACAATTGAATTGCACCTCTTAATAGTGTTGGGTCTAATGGATCATCTAATCACTTGGGTTCAAGGCAGCACAAAAAAATTTCTTAATTTCTTTGATTCTGGCATGTCTTGGGTTGAGGGATGTTTTCATGGTAAATAATTCCTATTTTTTTAGTAGTCCTTTACAATGGTGGCTTGTCTTATGACTCCTTCTCAAGCCACCTTCTTAATGAACCCGAAAAAGAATCCATATTTATCTTCTCTTAAACTTTTTTCCAAGCCCTAATGTGTTCAATCTTTTTCTATTATCACCCACTAAAACCCTAAACCTATAAACATATACTTATAAGCCTACATAAGAGTCCTAAACAATTAGAAAGTCCCATATCGCGCAACATGTATCCTTATCCCGTGCATTGCACGGGGTTTTCGCTAGTAATAATAATGCCTTATCATCTTTCTTTTGTCTCCCCAAAAAAAACCTCTGCCACTAAAGAGAGCTCGTTATTGAAGAGAGAATAAAAGATGAAGAGAAAGAATTTTTTGTCATTGAAGAAAACTTCAACCTAATGCTATTTCAGTCAGCCACCATTTCACCCACCTGCTACTGCTCAAGAAGAAGAGGCCTTCAACATGATGTTGTCGCCGTTCTGCTGTTGCCATCCATTTGTTGTCATTGTTTTGTCGTTGTCGTTCCACTGTCACCACCCATCTGTTGATAATGTTGGGACAAAAAGTTCTCTATTAAGTGCTAATTGAGGAAGAAGCTTGAACATAAGGATCGATATTATCGCCTTTTTTATTTCTTTAATTTATAACAGCGGTTTATAGGAGGTATTGGTGTTTAATAAAAAAAATTTGGTCTACGCTTAGCTTTATTTTTCCTTACATATCTAAATGCGCTTGTCATACATTAAGGGTGCTGCTATGAGCACACCAAGAGGTTTATAAAACATGATAATTCATTACTCTTTCGTGGACCCAAATCCAACTAAAGGTCCAATAAATTGGTATCAAAGAAATAATACCCAATTCTTTATATATTGCACCCCTATTTGTGTGGGTTAAAGAACTTGCAACAAAAGATTATAGGAAACTAAACGTTGAAAATTGTGTGGAAGAAAATCTTACAATAATTCGTGTAATCGACCTAAAAAGATCATACATAAAGATAATTCAGATTATGGAAAACAAACTCAAATTTGACCCAAAAAAATATAACATAAGAGGGAGATACGAAGATTGAAGAACAATGAATATTAACTTAAGATTTAAATGTATTAAGATGAGAAAAAAACTTACAGTAATTCGTGTTTCTACAATTTGCAAACTCTCTAAAGATAAGGTAAGAATAGCTTTGTGGTACGTTCGTAGAAGGAGAATAAGTTTTTTAAATAGGGTTTAAGTGTATGGGTGCTTCTAGACAAGACATTCTTTAAAAAAAGTTGTTTTTTTTTAAAGAGGCGTGCTAGCCCTACTCTCGATCAAACTCTACTCTCAGCATCCACCAACCACCTATCCATTATCAAATCAGTTATGGTGGTTAAAACACTATCTCTCATCAAGAATGGACAAGTGGTCGGTAGAGACTGAGAGTAGAGTTTGACTGAGAGTAAGGCTAGCATTCCTCTTTTTCAAATGGTATCCAGGTAGTAAATATTGGTGTGCCTGTAGCACCACCCTACATTAACTACCATGAGTTGTACAGAGATTTTTTTATGCATATTTAGATACGTTGGGATGAGTTCGGATGGGTAACAGCGCTAGTTGTTGCGCTGTTGCCTGGTTGCCTGGTTGTGCTTGAAAAACAAGGGGCCCACATTCAACAAGGTATGCCCCACATCAACAGAGAGGGCCCCACTTGTTTTTTCAGGCACAACCAGGCAGCAGCGCAATGCTGTTGCCCATCCAAACTCCGTTGGGATGCATTAACTACCATGAGTTGTATAAATATTTTCTATGCATGTATAGATGTGCATTAACTACCACATGGAGGAGAGAAAGATCTGCTTCTCTCCTACACAATCTTTCTATTAAATGCATTCTCTTATTAGGATATAAACACCATTAACACTCTAATACTATATAAAGATTCCAATAGGGTACCAAATTACTTAGCTTCAACCATTGAAGGTACTTCGGCTTGGTAGTAGTTTTGTTAAAGATGGCCAAGCTTTCTCTTACCTTCTACTTCCTCATAGTTCTCTTTGTTTTCTCCTCAGGTCTTGCAGTTTACATTTTTCTTCATTTCTTCATTTTTTCTTTTTATGTCCTTTACTACTATTTCAAACTATTCAGTTCTGTTCTGTTTTTGCCTATAATAAATGTTCTGTTTGGGACGCTATAGCCTATATGAGTAGAGGCGCATGCTAGCTTTACTCTAAACCAAAAACCAACACATTTAAAGCAAGTAGACATGTATTCGGGGGTGAAAGCAATGACAGGTAGTGTTGGTTATTTGCTGAGTAGGGAATGCCTGAGAATAGGGCTAGCACGACTAACCCACCCCGTGTACTGAAAATGTGTATAGGCAATAGTGTTGCATATGCATCATGCAATTTGGTGCTATGTGTCATGTATTGGGGGACACCAGGAAAAAAAATCCAGCAATATCCAGGTTACCTGTATGTGCTGTGTGGCCAAAAATAGACTGATTAGAGATGTGATCTGAGCTGTTCGATCAGACTAATTTTTTTAATGGGTCATATTAGCAGGTCTATTGCATAGGTGGAGTTCATAAGCTTTAGGATTTTGGTAGTTGCAGTCTGCTCTTATTGCACTCTCCCAAGGGTTTGTCTTTATCCGAGAAGGGGAGAGTGCAATAGGGAGAGAGTGGGGTTAGCACTCCCTTGAGCTTTATTATAGAAAACTAGTTCAGTTTTCATTAGCATTCCTAAATCTGTATGTTTCTTTTTACACAGTTGAGCCAATAATTCCCAAGGTGGATGCTTGTCAAGACTCCTACTTTCCTTGCGATGGCGAAGCAAACTGTAAGCAATGGTGCACCAGACATCCAGGAGGTGACGGATATTGCGACATATTCCCTGGCACTTCCTTTAATCGATGCATCTGCAACTACATTTGTTGAGCTTCTCATGCTCTCTCTCTCTCTCTCTCTCTCTCTCTCTCATATGTATACTTGAAAGATCAATAAAGAGCTAGATATTAATAAGATCTCAATATATGTGACTAAACCTTTTCTTTTCATATTATTGATCTAATTAGAACAAAGTTACTGCAACATTTGCAAGTTTTTCTAAAGATTACATCATTCTAAATAGGAAATAATCCCCTCCTCGGAGAGGGCACGTCTCGCCCCCTTTTGGCCTGACGGAATTCTCTCAGGTTATGACCGGTTATAACCCTGGAAATGACATATGTCCTTACCGTTGGTATTCTTTTTGTAGTGTCATTAAGCACATGATCTAGCTCAGAAAGCGTTGAATGAGAGCATTGAGTTCCATGTAAACAATAAAGGCCAATCCATCCTCGTTTGATGGTTGAGTCACCCTTTGTTTATCTCTCATCATAGGAATACAAAGTTGCTTATTACCACAAAAGAAAAACATGGATGGAAAATGGACAGATATCTGTCCATTGTGTATAGGTTATTACCTAAAAGAATCCTAAGTCCAACTCCCTGTAGTTATGGTTAAGATTCACTAACCCTAGATTCATATTTTTAAGCTTATTTTTTTAAGAAAAAAGCGTGGTTAAAAATATTAACTATAATTAAAAGAAACTAACTTCAATTAAAATGGACATTTGGCCAAGAAAAAGGGGAGGAGACACGGCTCGTTACGGCACCCCGCGAGGAGCAGACTATTTGCTCTTCTAAATATACCATCAACTGACAACCAGCCTTCTTTCTCAACAGTAGGTAGCTTATCCGTGCAACAAGGGCATTCGAGGATTTGACTCTAGTTTCCAACAAAGATAGGGAGCAAACGCTACCAAATGGTGTTGCATAGGACCTAATTCATTAATCCTTCAAAGTTCGGAGCATAGTTATCAAAGTGAGAAGAGAAGCCAGACTAAAAAATTCTTAGAAAATAAGAAACGAGAAATAAGATATAAGTACATCATTTTCATATATTAGAATGACTTTACATATCTTTTGCAAGAGATATTTGTGGAGAAATAGGGCTTAGGTTTCAATCTAACAGTATCTACACCCTAAGCTTTAGATACGTGTCTATATAATCAGTTCCTCCATACGTAACCCATTTTGACCACTAAGTGAGACATGATAGAAACAAGCTTCCTAAAAAGCGAGTCCGGGAAACAAACTAATTCATGAGAAGCAAGTTTCTCACCTTTACATAGCTTATATGGAACTATGGTTCAGGGCTAGAAATTGAAGGTCTTGAAATGGGTTATATCTTACTAGGCCTAACCATGCATCCAAACACACTTCAGACCTCGAGGGAAGCCCCCACATGCACCTTGCATCCAAACACCATTAAAGACTCAACAAAAAAAGCAGAAAATTCTATTATATCAGTTAGGAATTAAAAATAGGTGAGCCAACAGTCCGGGTTTGGACTTGTATTTTTTGTGATATTTGAATAATTGTGACTGGCTTACAATAGGATTTTGTTGCATGGGCCCACCTCAGTTTTAACCTAACACTTAATCTAGATAAATGCTGCCATTGAACAAATTATTTTTAAGAAAACAAGTGAAAGATGGAACTTTAATCTCCACCGTCCAATCTCATTCACGTTGAATGGTCGATCTCAATTGCAGTTCTTGATTGAGTTGCATGACTATATCAGCTCACTGTCAATTGGGGATATGTGACATGTTTGTTTGGATCCAACTATTTGATCCCAGAGTAGGTCCTTTGCAAGACAAGTGAAAAAAAATTAACATAATTAGATATTTCTAAACCGATTAGACCTGGTTGACCAGCATTAATTAAACCCGAAATCGAGTGTGGGTATACCTTCCATTTTGAGAGTCTCCCTTGTTAACCACAAAATCCAATGTGGATATACATTCCATTTTGAGAGCCTGTCTTGTCAATTCATAGTTTAGAAAATCGAAAACTCGACTTGACTCAAAAGTTAGCTGGATCGAGTAACTCGAATAAATAAATAAATAACTCAACTCAGTCCAACTCGGAATATATATATGTAATAATTTGAAAAACTTTGGTTAAAAGAATTCAACGTACGCTAGTTTTACAGCCTCATACCTCAAAATTAGGTTTAACAGAACTCATAGTAAGTTGTCTCTCTAGACCCAAAAAAATAGTGTAGCATTCGAGTTTTGGTTTTAAAAAATGATAAAAATATCATTTTGTAACTCGACCTAGTCTGACAAGTCGAAAAATTCGTCTCGACTCGACCGAGTCACCTGAGTAACTCAACAAATAGTATCTCATTCGTGTTTTGAGGCGACTTGACTCGAAATTCAATCGAGTCAAATTACTCGGGTGACTCGCTAAGTTTTTGAATAATGTGTAAATCAATAACTAGGGCATAGGACGTAATCAAATCTAGCAATATAAAGAGCTTATATATGCATGGTGAAGATATCTGATTTTTCACTATCCCAAATCTTATGAAATCTTATCATTATTATTACAGAACCATTACCGCTCTATAAATACATGCTAAGAAAGCACCAAAACCAAGTTTCTCTGGTAGAAGAAAGACGTCATATTCTAAAGTATATAGCAGTTTTTTGGTTGAAGATGGCTAAGCTTTCTCCATCCCTCTGCTTCTTCCTAGTCCTCCTTGTTTTCATCTCAGGTCTCTTTATTATCCTTCTTTCTCCTCACTGATTTTCTGCTCTTTTGTCATTTTTGTCTTCAAGTAGTCTTTTCATTTCCTTCTTCATATTGTGTTAGTGTTGCAAAATATCTCGCATGTAATGTTGATGATATGGTACACCCAACTTTTGGTGAGGATGGTGAATGTGTGTCACTCATTAGAAGGAAGCCCTGTGTTCAATCTCAGAGAGGGGACTAAAGATATATGAGGATTTTTTTTTAACAAAAGAGCTCATTCACCAAATAATACTAACAATTAACAGAGCAATATTATGGGAATTTCCTAACAAGTTTTGTTAGGAAAATCAGTTTTAATTTGATTTGACTTGGACTGATTATCATCTCACAATTATCTTTTCTTTTTATATGTAATTGTCATTGCACAGCCGAGATGATGGTGCCCAAGGTGGAGGCTTGTATTGAAGCTTGGAGTGGCTGCGACGATGAAGCAAAGTGCAAGGAAAAATGTGACTTTTCACATGGACCTCTAGCCAGAGGATTTTGTGACACTCCTATCGGCGGCTTGTATCCCGTGTGCTATTGCGACTACCCTTGTTGAGCTCTTAGATTCCTTCCATACCGATACATCCACTGCGTCTCCAACTCAAACTAATCTCTCTCTCTCTCTCTCTCTCTCATATGTAAATGGGTATGGGTATCAATAAATAATTATGATATAAATAAAATGTTTTATTGTTACGTCTTGTTATTGTGCCAAAATGCAATCTTGAGATCGCATGGTGGGTGGTGCGGTTGTTCAAAGGCAATGGGATGATCCCATTAATCCTTAGTTCGAATCCACCCCGAGTCTTTCATGATGTGAGTGATTTGTGAGATATTGCACCCATCTTGAAGGATTAGTCCCCATCCAAATAGTTTGGAACACCGGGTCATGCATTAAAATAAAATAAAAAAGGGTGTTCACCTAAAAGGGCATACTTTGTATTTTGATTGCCTAAAATGGCATGCTTTTGACATGTTTTCAAAAAAGGATGCTTTGCATTTTTATTACCTAAACGGGTATGCTTTGGACATACTTATCCCTTAGCTATGCATATAAAACCCAAAAACTAATAAAGATAATATTGGAATACATACCCTCTTTGGTAAAACTTTTCAAACCATGTCCTTTTAGGTGAATTTTTTATTTAATTAGGGTGCCATAATAGTACTTGTCCCAATTAAAAAAAAGGTGAAAATTGAAAACAAATAAATAATAGGGCGCTTCACTTAAAATGACATGTTTTGCATTTTTATTACCTAAAACTAAAAAGGTACAGAGCTTAAAGATTATAGAATAATAGCCATATAGAGATCTTTGAGGGCAATTAATAGTCGACCCAACTGGTGCTAGCATTTCCCATCATGGTAACATAGAGACCCTTGTTTAGGAAACGATTGGAAATCTTCCTAGCACCATCAATTGGGACTATGGCCCATGGCCTAACATTTGGATGGATTCGATGTTGGATGGATGAGATATTGGATGGATGAACCCTAGGCCTGAGCGGATTTTTTTGTTCTTCTAAAAACTAAGGTTGGATTCATGAACCCTAAGTGTGAGTGAATCTTAATTATAGTTAGTGAATATTAAAAGGGGGCATCGACCATTGAGGACTGTGCATTCTACTATAAAGCGAAATGCGCAATCCACTAAATATTTTCCTTGTTTTTATAACTGGTTCATGGTCTGGTGGTTCAACCAGATGGTTAGTGTCCAGCGGTGATATCGAAATACCTCATAAATATAATATAATATTGTTTATATAAGGGTGGTCTAAGATCAATCAAAGATGCACAATTGGACCATTCTAAGATGGTTAATTTGAGGATTTGTCCAATGGCACTAGTCCAACCCTCAGATTTTAGAAAAAAATATTACCTCTAAGGATTAGAACTCATTAACTTAGAGTTAAAAAGACTTTGTGAGCGCGATTGAACAGGATATGGGGACTGGTTCTAGATGTTCCAACGTTATGTCAGATTAACTTTGAAATAAGAGACTAACACACCAGGGCAACACACCAAGGCTTTGTCCCAGTGGTAGTATATATATCTCCCGCTTTGGGGGAGGTACCGGGTTCCATTCCCGAGTGGGTGGGAGTTTGTATATACTCTCCACCTGCCCACAAATTGATCCTCACATCTAACCGGTGTTGCGGCCTAAACGTACATCTCGAACCAAAAAAAAGAACTTTGAAATAAGAATTGAAAAACAACTTTCCTCCTTAATGTGGACAGGTGTCACCTCAACATTATGAGACGGTTATAACCTGACAGAATCCTAAGTCAAAATCTTAAACCATGCCTTCATCTCGCTAACATTTATGATGTCTAGTTGTCAACAAGAAAAGAAGGCTCGAAAGACTCTATAAGAAGCTGTAGGGTAGTAGAGCTTTTCCTGCAAGTTGATTTAAGTTTGTGAAAATGGCAAAGCTCTCAACCGCCCTCCTAGTCCTCCTCGTCTTTGCCTCGGGTTTATTTTATCATCCCTTTTTTGATCTCTATTTCTCCATTTCATGTTAATATATTTTTCTATATGGGAAATGCTTTTGAGACCGCATAAGGGCCGAGACCTCGTGCATGTGGGCGAGATTTCAGGTGGGGCCCACCATATGATGATGGGCCCCACCTGAAACGAGGTCTCGGAGGTCTCGACCCTAATGCAGTCTCAGTAGCAAAGTCCTTTCTATATAACCAAATTTGCTTTCTTTTATTGTAGGATAAAGCTTATGAGACTGTCTAGGGTGGCCATGTGTAACTGCACGGAAAAATGATAAAAAATTATCCTGTACTGTTATGTGCAGTCTCGGGGCGGTCTTCGCCCTGAACGGTCTCAATAGCAAAGTCCTTTATTGTATCAAACTCATATATCTCTGCTTACCTTTCCACACCCTTTTGTACTATGGATTTTGCTAGCTCTAATCTCCTCGCTTCTATTGTTCCGTTTGGGGTTAAAAGACAAACATTTGAGTGTAGACCAATCCACAATGTTTGATTTTAGCTCGGCAATGCGGTTTGAGTCGCAAATTGAGGCTAGCACTCCCCTTTGCACCAACTCTTATAAGGCCTAATTATTTATTTATTTTTTTGGGTGGGGGGTT
This sequence comes from Tetracentron sinense, assembly GCA_015143295.1. Taxonomy (NCBI): domain Eukaryota; kingdom Viridiplantae; phylum Streptophyta; class Magnoliopsida; order Trochodendrales; family Trochodendraceae; genus Tetracentron; species Tetracentron sinense. The sequence continues at coordinate 10,152,456 of CM026558.1, read as the reverse complement.
AGCAAAATGGACAGTTCTCTATGACCTTAAAAAACTATAAGCTCTTAGAGCACGGTCTCGGTGGTCTCGGCCCTAAGGGGGTCTTAGAAGCTTTATCCTAATGAGTTATTAACAATTATACCACCTATAGGTAAATCCTCGTAACCGGTTCATGTCTTGACCATGATATGACTATTCCCATATATAACAGGAAGTACCTTCCTAGTATAATTTTTATTGTGATTGTTGATTATATCTGTTGTTATTGTGATTGAGCAGTTGAGACGGTAGTGCCAATGGTGAGAGCTAAAACATGCGATGCACTCTGGACTTGCAAGGGCCAGGACCGTTGCTGGCATGACTGTGCTGAAAAATACCTCGGCCGGGGACTTTGCGACGACTATACCCCACCCATGGTCCCTAAGCAGTGCTTTTGCTAGTATCCCTGTTGATCTCATATTGCATACATATGTACTCTTAGGGGACATCGATAGATGGCTATACCATTATCAATAATTCTTGTTTAAGGAAATATATATATATATAAATATGGAATGTTGCCCCAGTTTCTATCTTCTCCACTTCGTCTGTAGTGTTTAAGGAACTATAACTATTGGCAATGCTAGCCCTAATTATTTCTCTATTCTGATTCCCATTTTCTGTATGGGAGGAACATGTGTCTTCATTATTCTCCTGCTTTTGTATAGCCACTAGGAATAGTGAAGGCCGGTGTCCTCCCGTAGAGAAAGCAAGGAAGAGAGAAACTAGGGTAGCATTCTTCTATAATATTAATGTAATTATATAAGAGTAAACGCACCCAATTCAGTTTTAGATGACACATATAGTGATGGACCTCATTGATCCAGACCACAAAATTAGTGGATCATAACCCAAAAATCGTATGAATAGCAGGATCTTAACTTCCTGATCTAAAGTTGGACTTGTTTGGATAAACTTCTCTGAGAAGGATAATGGACTTATCTTTGGCCTGAATAACTTTTAAGAAAAATAATTTATAAAAATTTTGGAACTTCCCACAAAAGTTAGCTAGATCGGGGCAGCTTCCTCCAAATCTAACATTTCAACTTTTATAATTTTTGACTCGTGGAGAAGTTACTCTCTTAATTGTTGAACCAAATGACATTTTAACCGACTTTTGACTCTTCTAGATCTAAAAGTTACTAAAAGTAAATCTAGAAGTGTATCCAACCTAGAATTAGTTGTATGGGAATGTAGGACTTGCCATTTGATGGGCGTGGAACTCAGAGGTCTCTTATATAAGAGAATATCGTCAGGGGCGGAGCCAGGGGGGCCTGGGGCACGTGCCCCCCCCCCCCCCTAAACTCTAAACTTTTGGGAAAAAAGATTTTTTTATATGTATTATATGGCATAGCATGGGCATGGAGGTGGATGGAGATCCAATCACAACCAATTGAAATTGAACTCGGGAGAGTTCAATTGCACCCACAGGCCAACACGTCCCTTTTAACCCTATTAATTGTGGTTAAGATTCACTAACCTTTGGGGGTTTACCAATATAACTTTTGTTTTTTTTTTTAATATTAACCCTAAGGGTTACAATTCCTTAACTATAGTTTAATACTTTTTTTCTAAAACTAAGGTTATATTGTTGAATATCAAGGGTTTGTAAATCTTAACCACAGGTAATAGGGGTTACAAGGGACATGGTTGGTCTGTGGGTGCGATTGAACCCACCCTGAGTTCAATCGCGATTGGTTGTGATTCGATCTCAAGTGGGTGCCCCTAAGCTTTTGAATTTTTTTAAAAAAATATAGTTTACTAAGGATTTAGAATCCTCTACTCTCATAACTTATAACCGGACTCCTTGGAGTCGGTTACAACCCATAGGTCAAACATGTCCCTTTTAATACCTTTTGATTCTGATTAAGATTCACTCCTAACCTTGACGTTTAGAAGGAAAAAATGAACTATAAAGATTAAAGGTGTTAACTAGAGTTAAAAGACTTGTGTTGGAATTAGATTCCAATGGGTTTTATACATAAGCGTAGAGGATTTGTCATGGGTCAGTTGTCCAACTGAATTTCAAAACAAAATATTTTTTAACTATTTTGTTTAATTATTTAATAACACATAATCATTGGATATAACTGCTCTCTAAACTTTTCAAAAAAATTATATTATATTATTTAATATTGCATAGTCATAGGGTAAGGAGACAACTGCTCCCATAAACAAGAAAAAACAAAATGTATGGATGAAATGACCCACAAACTTAGTCAATCGCCAAAAAAAAAAACAAAAAATCTGGGGTTCCGCCCCGAACCCCGACCCTTAAACTAAATGTGCCCCCCTACGATAAATTCCTGGCTCCGCCCCTGAATAGCATGATCATCATGCTTATCTTTTCTTCATATCTGTTTAACCAACCTTCTTTCGCTCTCATTTCTCCATGTCATGTTTATATGTTGTTTTTATGTCATTAAATTCAATTGCTTTCTCCTTCTAATTCTTCCTTTTTTTTAACCTTTAATTGTGGGGTACCAATACGAAGTAATAACAAGAATGGCTATGAAAAGTTAATAATGTCACATTGGCCATTGTTAAAACCATGGACCTAATAGCACCTGAAGGTGAAAAATCAAATATGAGATTATGTCGTCTTCGTGCCATGACATGATTGTGCAGTTGATATTATGATGTCAAATTAATGTAGATGCTAAAGAGGGTTGGGATTTCCTCGTCGGGTTGAGTTCGGGTTGCCCTTTTCTTTTATACTCGTTTTTAAATAGGTAGCACTTGGTTTTAGGTTCTGCTCAACGAGTTGGTGCTCAACCCATCCCAACCTAATCCATTGCCACCCTTAATGGAAAAAGAGCAAGCAAAGGCCACAAAATTATACCACTTTTTTCAGGCCACAAAAGCTCACTAAGCAGAATAAGGGATATCTATTGTAAACGGAGCCAAATCATCTCTGGTGATCATCTCTGGCAAATCCGGTTATCACCCCTAGAGGTCTCCACATGTCTCCTTTGACACCCCTTATGGGTAAGGTTCACCCACCCCTAAGGTTCAGCCCACCCATTTTTGGTTTTTTTTTTTTAATATTAATTCTTTTTTTAAAATTAAAAAACTGTTTTTAATATTAAAAAAACTCTAAAAATAGTTTTTTAATTTTAAAAAAGGAATTAATATTTAAAAAAACAGAAATGGGTGGGTGACCCCTAGGGGTGGGTGAACCTTACCCACGGTTAAGGGATGTCAAAGGAGACACATGGCAACCTCTAGGGGTGATAACCGGATTTGCCAAATCCGGTTATCACCTAGAGGATTTGACTCCATTGTAAACACCCTATTTTTGTACCACCCATCTCTCCCTTGTCTTCTTCAATACTCCTACGCGTCAACCAAATCCCCAGCCTAGGCCTGTTACCCAACCCCAAGTCTAAACCCATCACCTAAGCCCATTTCCTAATCCTAGGTCCAAGCCTAGGCTCATTACAAAAGCCCAAATCTGAATCCATCACCTAAGCCCAAGCCTAGGCCCATACCCAAACTCTAACCCATAACCCAAGCCCAAGCACATACTAACCCAAATCCAGACCCACATTCAAAATCCTAACTCTAACCCATGACCCCAAAACCAAACAAATGCACCCTACCCTAACTTAACCAACCTTAACCAAGGGAAAAGACCAATGTGGTCTCTTCCTTCTCACCTTCCCCTCTCATGTGCATCCAACACCCCCCCCCCCCCCCCCCCCCCCCCCCCCACACACACACACCCTCTTTCCTAGCACTTGCATAGATGAGGAAATTTGGGTTCCTCTATTTTCGGCTGCCCCTGTACATACCAAAAGAGGCCAAAGCCCCTTTATTGCATGTATAGGAGAGAGCACCTCCCTCTCGGTCCCATCCTCCAACTGCGCCAACCGCCCTGTACACACCAAAAACCCATATATAACAGTGCCGAAAACAACCTCATTAAACCCAACCCTCCTATAACAGTCCCCAACTTGGCTCCATTAAATCCTCTATAACAGCCCATTTTCGTGCCAAAAACCTCCACCAATGCCTCCTGCAACAGCCTCCATTAAATCCCCTGTAATAGCCCATGCTCATGCCAAAAACCTCCACCAACACCTCCTGTAACAGCCCCCGTAACAACCCTTAACATAGCCCCAACACAACCCAAATATCCCCCAAACAGCCTCAAAACAACCACACATCAACATTCCCAGTCCTAGAGCTTCGTGGATCAGTTAGGTACTTCGGCATCAAACACTCTAGTAGAGCTGCCCCATCCTTCTCCACGGCCCACCATCTCCACTCCTTCTCCTTCTTTTATTTATTTTATTTTTCATTAGTTTGTTAATCATATTTTTTATAAGTTAGTCTTAGCTTTTCTATATCAGTTTCTTTGACTAGTTTGTAAGATAATGATAAATCTGTTCGTTTTTAGAATAGTTTTAAACTTAGACTAGATTGATTTTTCGTTAGTTTTTTAGATTGATTTTAACCTAGACTAAATATGCTTCTTTGGTTAGTTTTTTTAGATTAGTTTTAACATTGGCTATATTTTGGTTAGTTTTTATATTAATTAATTTCAACTCATATTAGATATCTGTCTTTGCTTAGTTTCTAGGTTAGGTCTAACTCAGTCTAAATCTGTTTTGGTTAACTTTTTAGATTAATTCTAGTCTTAACTTAGTTTAAATTATTTTGGTTAATTTTTCTAGGTTAGTTTTAATTTAGTTAAAAATCTGGTTTTTAAGTAACCCCTAGTTAGTTTCCATAGGTTTAAAACTTAATCTTTAGGTGATACTTAAGTTAATTAGCTTAAATCTGATTTCTTTTCTATTTTAAGTTGATCCTAGTTAATTAAACTCTCTTTAGGGCAATCCTTAGATAAATTTTAAAATCATCTTTAGTATAACCCTAGGTGAGACTAAGATTGTATGTTCCATACATGCATGAGCCTAAACTGCTTGGGGCATGTTCCGAAATGAGCCTAAACTACCTTAATAAAAATATTAAAAAAAATAAAAGATTCAAATATTCAGAAAATCCTAAAAAGATAACCTTAGTGAGCTTGCCTGCTCCTCCCCTAGATGAGCCTTAATTGTCTTATGCTCCTAGGCATGAGCTAAAATTGTTTCCATGTTCCACATATGAGTTTCACTACTAAAAAAATACCCAAAACATTCAAATAATCAAAAATACCAAAACATGCAATCAATCAACGTAGCACCTGGTATGATCCCACCAAGTTGGGTATGTAGGCAATCCTGAACGAGTCCGATCTCCCATAAGGTAGTTTTCCTTTCTGTTGGTTTGTCTCTTAATCAGCACATCAAAATGACAAGTTTAATTTTTTTTTTGAAATTCATTTTAATTGACTTAGGTTCAGGGACTAGGTTTCGGATGAGGGTTTCAGGTGCCTAACACCTTCTTCAGAACTTAATCAAATTTTTAACCTAAAAATCTTATCAGGCCATAAGCCCCTTATCCATTGTAAAATTCGGGATCCTATTTTTCCCATAATGTAAATAGCTCCTCAATTTTGGCGTTTACGTCGTTCCTCCTTAGGGCCCAGCTCAGAAGGAAATGCGGTAAATTCTCATGCTCACACCTATCTAAGAACTGAATTAAATTTTCTGATTCTTCTGTAATCTTTTTGAGATTTCCCTCATCAATGAGAGTCCATGAAATAAGAAGATTTATTAGCCAAACAAATTGATTTTTTACCACTATTTTAGGACCAAATGGTAAGCAATCTTGAGTCATTAGTACTCTCTCACGTATTCCGTATAAATCTCAAGAGATCACTGGACTATAGCTTCATCCATGCACTTCAAAACTCTTTTAAGTCATCTTGGTGAATAGTGTAATTATTTCAGTTGCGAAAAATGGCCAAGCTCTCCCCTACTGTGTACTTCCTCCTCGTCTTCCTCGTCTTTGCGATAGGTTATCTCTTCTTACTCCCTCACTAATACTAACAACTAACTGAGCAATCTTATAGTGGAATGATGATTGCCTCCATGTTGATCATGGGTTGAAAACGATGATTTTGCTTTTAACTGTAACAAGTTTTATTAGAAAAAGCAGTTTTGTTTAATTTGATTTGACTTGGCCTGATTATCATCTCACAATTATCTTTTCTTTTTATATGTAATTTCCATTGCACAGCTGAGATGATGGTGCCCAAGGTGGAGGCTTGTATAGAAGCTTGGGAGGACTGCGACGACGAAACCAAGTGCAAGGAAAAATGCAACTTTTCACATGGACCTTTAGCCAAAGGATTTTGTTACAAACCCGTCGGCGGCTTGTTTGTCGAGTGCTATTGCGACTACCCTTGTTGAGCACTTCCCATTTACTCACCGCGTCTCCAACCGGACTCTCTCTCTCATATTTCTATGGGTACGGGTATTAATAAATAATTATGACATAAAATTAAAAATTATAATTGTTACATCTTTTGATCTATTTTGTGAAAGTGCAATTTTGGGATCTATAACAAGGTGAAAACTACAAACAAAGGGAAAATGAGCAGAGAGAACATATATAGCTTCCATATTGCAGAACAATAGTTTCAAAGCATCAACCACCATTAATATATAGACGTTAGATATCGATTAATGGTTAACTTGATTGGTGTTAGCAATATTTTCCATCATGATAACATAACATGGAGACCCTTGTTTAGCAAATGATTGGGAACCTTCCTAGCACCATTAATTGGGACTATGGCCCATTGCCTAACCTTTGGATGGATTTAATGTCATGGCCCATGCTACAATTTTATCGTCATGTATAGTTTATGTTAATTAAGGGTCTGATGGAGGCTTAGTTGTCCAAAAATATGGATTTTTTTTTTTGGTATGAGACAGCCGCAACCCTCAACCCTGGTTAGCAAGTCAGTATCTATTCTAAGTTAAAGGCAAGTGGAGAGTGCAACCCACTTTCACCCTCTCAGGAATGGAACCCAGAACCTCCTTCCTAAGGAAGAGATACACCTACCACTGGGCTATTTCCAGGGTGTCAAATTGAAAACTCTAGATAATAAGGGCAACGCCCAATGTAGGTATGTGAAGAAATTTTAATATTGTCATCAAGTACCAAATACTAATAAATTGAAACGTCTCCATATATGCTTTTATAATTATAATTTGTTTTTTTGTTTTTTTTCGGTTCGAGATATACCTTGAGGCCGCAACGCCGGTTAAGTGTTAGTATCTGTTCAATTAGTGGTCGGGTGGAGAGTATATACAAACTCTCATCCTCTCGGGAATGAAACCTGGTACCTCCCCCAAAGCAGGGGATACACTACCACTGGGACAAAGCCCTGGTGTGGTGGTTCAATCGGACGATCAGTGGACCAACCATGACATCAATATACCTCATAAATAGAATTATAATATAATATAATATAATAGTGTTAATGATTTTTCCCATAATAAGTCAAATTAACTAACAAACTCACTTTCATCCATCCACTAAATCTAATCCTAACCCTCTATTTGGACCTTCAAATGGTCCCCAACTCAAACATGATTCTTAATACAAAAAAGAGAGGGAGAGAGAAAAAAAGAAAAGAGAAAAAGCATATACTTATGTTTAAAAATATTATCTTTCACGACGTTTCATTAACTAACAAAAAAGGATGAAAAATAAAACTGCAAATCACAAACCCAATTTCATTAAGTAACAAAAAAGATGAAAAAAAATCTCTATTTTCAAATAAAAAAATATTGTGCAATGATAATAGCAATTAAGATTACCTTTATAAAAATTAAATAATTATAATTATCAAGAGTCCTTAATGTTTAGACTTTGTTGTTTAAATAGGTTAGTAGAAGTATTTAACGGTCTTAAGTATTCTAACTTATTAGAAATAATATTATTTATAGATAAATATTTAAATAAATTTGAAACCTAGTAAAAAACTATTATTTTAATTTTTAAACAAAACCCTAAAATTTTAGAAAATTTAAAGAAATTATGGCATAAGTTTGAAATTTTTTATATATTTTGATAAATATCGATAATTTTTAATTAAAAAGAAACCATCATTATTTCGACCAAAACTTTTGAAATATTAAAATCTTAGTCAAAATTTCCGAAATAGTGTAGCATGAAATAATAAGGGATTTACCACCAAATTTTTGTAAATTTTCAATAAATTTAGAACCACGTTCATCTCATTAAACCATAACTTCAGATTCTCTAAGGTTGTAACTGGTTTCTTTGAGACTGGTTACAACCTGTAGCGACACTTGTCTCTTTTTTAGGCTAACTTTAAGTTTTGGATTTCAAACTTAAGAGATCTGATCATAACCAATTGCGAATGAGCTTAGGGAATTCATAGCATATGTGGCACTTGACTACTGGTAGAGATTTTTTTTTAATTTTCATTTTCCCGCTTTTATTTCTCTTCCATTAATCAAGTGCCACATATGCTATTGAACTCTCCCGAGTTCAATCGCAATTGGCTCTGATCAAATCTCCAAACTTAACAGGTGACGTCATAGAAACTACCTTTCAAATATAGCCTAGCAGGTAGTCTCAGAGAGTCTTCTGCAGATTACCTACAAATAGCACCCATGAGTAATTGGCTTTTAGTTCTTTAGATTCAATGACATGTTGATTGGCGGGGGTGTGGCTTAGTGGTTGAAGGACAAACCGTAAACCGAAGGTCTTGAGATTGAATTTGGGCTCCCTTCAGTATCAGATGTATGGTTGGGGGTTTACTTGTGCATTACGTGAGACTAGCCTGAGACTGGGCCTAAGATACTCACGTTTACCAAAAAAATGACATGTTGATTTGCATTTCACACTTACGGTAATGCTAGCTATACTTTTTTTTTTAAATCACTTTCTTTAAGAGGAAGACATGTTATTGTCTTTTAATAAGCAAATGACACGTGTTTTGAACTACAAATCTACCCAAAAGGAAAAGAAATGAGCATATATATATATTTATTTATTTATTTTAGAGAGAGAGATGTAACTGAACGATCTCTACAACCTAGTTGCACTGAAGCTTAGACGTGAAACCCGGGAACTTGTTCTAAAATAGAAGTCATTTGATAGACACATAAAAAATAAAAAAATAATCTATGAACATGAACTTTAGTTGAAGAAGGAGCAATCCAAAATATGCTTATGGCAGTAATTTGAAATTTTAAAAAAATAGGGTACTTTTGTCAACTAAAACACTTTCAATTCCCAAAATACAAATGTCAAGGCCTATTTTGGCTTGATAAGGTTATTTATCTCTTCAATGGAGCTCCTATTCATAGTTTATCTCTTAAAAAAAGGTGGGTAATCCAAAATACTAATGTAAAAGCATATTTCGTCTTGCTCCAGTTATTTATCTTTACAGCAGAGCTCCTATTGATAGTGATAGAATACAAATCTATTAAGAATAGTTTGAGTAATTACAATGACTCCTCATTTAGAATTATATAGAGGTCATATGAGTTTAACATAATCACATCTTAATCAAATCTAATATTTGATATTATTTTATTTCAAATTCAAATCTACCTAAAGATGATATGAGATACGGTGTATCTCATCTCACCTTATTACATAACTCTCTATTCTCTAAACTTATCTTTGATAGGTAATTTATCTCAAAAAAAAAAGGGGCTCAATTTTCTTTAAAGTCACTTTCTTTTAGGAAAAAACGGGTTATTATCTTTCATTGAGAGAAAGAGAGTGTTTTGAACTAACCTCTTTTCATTGTAAAGTGGCTCTTAAAAAAACAGGAGGAGCTAGCATTGCCCTAAAAAATAAATAAATAATACAAGTCTTCTTTGTGTATATAGAGCTATGGACCTGCTGAATTTTCTTCTCTCCCTTCAATCTCTGTGTTATTGATAATAGGGGCTTGTTACTTTAGCTACTAAATAAATATGGAATTGATGGATAAAATGTCCATTTGATAAGTTTAGCCAATAATCCACACATTAGATAATATATTGGCTTGGAGAAGACGATGGACATACAAAAAAAAATAATGGAATGGTGGTTCAAGAAGACGATGGAGGGACACAAGATGTCAGAACAGTGGAGCTTTAGGCGCAGATTTTCTGGCATCGTCGGAGCTCTCTCAACGAAAAAAAAAAAAAAAAAGTCTACCGAAGATGGTGAGTTAGTTAGAATTAATATATAATGAAAATTTATTTGAGGTTGAGCTCTACTTTACGTCAAGGTTTGAAATCGTAGTAAAATTTCGTGAAATTTTGGTTTCGTTCCTATCCAACAAATCTTTCCAATTTCGTTTTGGCATATTTCGGCCAAAATTTTAGAAATTTATTTAAAATAATTTTTTATAAAATTTCAAAATTTATATTGAAAATTTCTGAAATTAAAAAAATTAAAATTTATTTGTAAAAATAAAATAATAATATTATTTAACAATATTTAAATTTAATAAATCTGGAAATTTCAACAGAAATTTTCCAGAATATTGTAAAAATATTTTATTTTAATAAAATATTAAAAAATAAAATTTCAATTCAGGTTAGAGGACCGAAATTACCAATATAAACAAAATTTCAAACCTTGTTTCACTGTGGAAAAGCAGAGAAAGACTAACAGTTTTGCAAAATATTTTCTTTCCATAATTACAAGATTACCAATGTTATATGTAAAAAGGCAGAGCTCAACTTTTCGGCCGTGAATAGGAAAGGGATGGCAATGGGTCTAGTTTGGGCTAGGGCACCCCTAACCCTACCTGCCCTTAATGGAAAACTCCTATTCAATTCCCGTCCCAAACCCGGGTTAGGGCCGGTCGGTTTCGAATTTTCAAAACACTTCTTAACCCATCACCGTCCCGCTCCCATCCCATTAAGCATTATACGGGGCAGGTTGGGACTATATTTCATATTATAGGAATAGATTGAGGTAATTTGAGGATAAAATTAAGGATAAAACAGTGATTTCACAATATAATCGGGCAGGGCGGCTTTAACCCATCCCCGGCTCGAACCTACTCGGGTTTAACATTTCATTCCCAAACCCGTCCCAATAGGGGTGGGACAGGTTACTCATTAACCCGGCATGTTGTCATCCCTAGCTCGTGAAGCAGAGCTCCTTTTTATATTTAAATGGCCGTTAGAGTAGGGTTATGTTTTGAGCAGTGCCTAATGGACCCATGGCTACGTTTCATATCTTACCCTTGTCCCTTTTAACACCCCTTTAACCCTGGTTAAGCTTAACTAAATTAAAATTAAGATTTTGGGTTTTTTTTTTTTGAAAAACCATTGTTGGATTGCTTAACCCTAAGGGTGAGTGAATCTTAACTATAGTTGGTAAGTATTTAAAAATGGAGCGTAGACCAATCAGGACCCGCCATTCCGTTATCAAATGGGAATCCCGGGTACCACAATATGTTTTTACCTTAACCTGAGTTAAAGTTACACAACTGCTATAACTTGAGTTAGTGTGTTCTGGAGGTTTGTTAGGATTTAGGAACATTAATTCGGAGTTAATTTGAAATTAAACCGAATTGAAAAAGACTTTCCCGCCTTTATGTGGACAGATGTCAGCTCCACATGATGAGACTCAGAGAATCCTAAGCCAAACCATGCCTTCTTCTGCAATGGATTTTCTGTGGCAGATAGGCGAGTATCACACTCGGTCGAGCCTTTTCAGCCCACGAAGCACGTCTGTCACTAAAGAGGTGATAACATACATCTCGCATGTTTCGTAGGATGGTACATTCATACCTCCCTAGCTCATATGTGTCCTCTTTGACATCAAATAATTGTGGTTAAGATTCACATACACTTAGGGTTTAAGAAAGTATATTTTAAAAAATTAACCTTGATAATGGTTCACTCATTCATGTAGTTAAAATTTTAAAATATTTTTTCTAAAAATCAAGGTTAAATATATTTACCAGAGTGAGTGATTCTTAACCACAATTCCTTGATATCAAAGAGGACACGTGGTAATCTGAATATTCGAGATGCATGCTATCACCTCTTTGACAGTTCCGTTGACCTCATTAAATTTGGAGCTAATATCTATGCATGTCTACAACTCCAAAGGCCCTATAAGAAGCTTAGGGTACTAGACCTTTTCCTGTAAGTTGATTTAAGTTTGTGAAGATGGCAAAGCTCTCTACCGCCCTTTATTTCCTCCTAGTCATCATCGTCTTTGCCTCAGGTTTATTTTGTCGGCTTCTTTCTCACTGTTTGCCAATTTCATGTTAATATGTTCTATATTACTTAATTTGTTTACTTTTGTTGTATCAAACTTAGCTTTGTTCCGTATGGAAAATTTTGAGTAGGTCGGTGCGGCTACCCGAAGGTTCAATGGCTGGTGGACACCCTCCTTTGAACCAAAAACAAAACTCTCATCTTTGCTAGTCTTTCCAGACCCTTTTTGTATTTGGATTTTGCTAACCCTTATCGTCCTGCCTCTATCTTACATTTGAGGTTAAAAGACAAACATTTGAATGTGAACAAATCAATAATATTTGACTTTAGCATGACAATGGGGTTTGAGTCGTTTGAAAGACTCCTCTTTGTACTATTAATAACTCCATAAGGCCACTACGACCTTGAAAAACTATAAGGGATTATTATAAATTATATATATATCAATATGCGTTAATACCACCTGAAGGCAAAACCTCGTAACAGGTTCATGTCATGACCATGACATGCATGATTATTCCCATATATAACAGTTCACACAGGTTGAGCTTTAGAAGTACTCCCTTCCCAAAATTTTTATTTCAATTGTTGATTATATCTGCTGATTTTGTGATTGAGCAGTTGAGACGGTAGTGCCGAAGGTGGGCGCTAAAACATGCGACGCACTCTGGCGTTGCAAGGGCTACGACCATTGCAGGCAAGACTGTGTGGATAAATATCACAGCAATGGACGTTGCGACGACTATACCCAACCCCCTGTCCCTAAGGAGTGCTTTTGCGTGTATCCCTGTTGATCTCACATCCCATACATATGTACTCGTAAGGGACGTCGATAGAGGGCTATATCGTTATCAAAAAGTATTCATGTTTAAATAAAAAAATATATAATTATGAAAAGAATTAGTCTAGCGATACTCCTAAGGTGTACTCTCATATATACTCTCAAATCCTAACCGTTTATTTCAGTTATTAAACAGTTAGGATTAAAGTTGAAGTGACATCAGAAAAGACAGAATAAGCAAATTCAAATCTAACTTTATGAAAAATGTTAGCATCAATCAAGATTTAAAATTTCGAAATTTCGGTCGATTTCGGATGTCGAAATTTTCCGAAATTTCGGCCGACATCTCACCGAAATCGCATTTAATAATAAAATATTATTCCAAAATTTCGCCAAAATATTCCGAAATTTCGAAATATTCCAAAATTTTTATTTTTTATATAATATTAATTATATATATATTATTATTTTATTTTTAAAATTAATATATAAATTTTTTGAAATTTCACGAAATTTTAGTAAAAATTTCGAAATATTTCAGAATTTTAATTAAAAAATAATTACAAAAATTATTTAAAAATAAAAAAATAAGATTTCGGCCGAAATTCCGAAATTTTCGAAATCCGAAATTTCACCCGAAATTTTCGAAATTTCGGCCGAAATCTAATTTCCGAAATAAACCCAGTTTTGATATCGGTGGGGTTGTCCGAAATCGAAATTTCGTGAAATTTCAACGAAATTTTAAACCATGGTATCAATTTCTCTCTTCCCCACTTTCTCTCTCGTTTAAGAAAATATAACTGTGAGAAATACTAGCCCCAAATTTTCTTTTTCCCCACTTTCTTTATGGGAGGATCTTCTCGGCCCACTTTCTCATCAAGAGGAACACGTGTAGAAAAAAGCTTATGAGCACACCAAAACTTAGGTTTTTAAGGCTTTAGTGAAAAATTTTGCCTTTGTGTTTTTTTTTTAATTAACAATTTTCACCAAAACCCTAAAATCTTAAATTTTGGTGTGCAATTTCATAAGCTTTTTTAAGTGGGGCCATCATTTAAAACATGTGCGGACATGGCACCATTAAATGTTCAATCCAATGGTCCAGCTGTTGATAGTATGTAGATACTACGGACAGTTTTTAATCACTTTTCTTCTTCAAATAACAAGCAATGCTTAATGTAGCAGCTACTGCTATCAAACATGATTCGGGGTGTCAACTGTCAACTGGTTGGGCGGGCGGGCCAGCCTGTTTATTTATCGGGCCAAACCCGCCTACAAACACTAGAAAAAAGATTGGTTTTTAAATAGAAGGGGTTTTGTTGGGCCTGACTTCGGGTGTAAGACTACAAGCCTAACTCTGTCCAACTATTCAATCGGCTCGGCCCAATCTTTTTTGTTTTGTTTTTTGGTAAAGAGGTATGTAGACACACACGGTAGCCAACACAGCGGCCCAACCTATTGACACCCTTACATATGATCAACTATTGAGAAAAAAATATGAGGCAGAGCTCCTCATCTACTCCAAAAATAGATATGTGAGCTACCTTTTTAAATGTAAAATATGGTGACATTTTTATAATTATATAGTAGTAAATAGCATTTTCACATATATTTTATAGATAATTACAAAAATGGCACCACATTGAGGCTGAAAATTATAGGTTCACATATCTATGTAATGCAGAGATCCGTTATTAAACCAAATAAAAAAACTTGTAATTTCAAAAATTGGGCCTTTCCTACCACTAAATGGCTTTTTTCTACACTTGTACCAGTCCTATTTGGCACAATAACCACCGTAGATGAACTACTAGGCTAGAGCCGGGTTTTAGTCCCTCATCGGTTGGGAAGTGGACTTTGCAAGGGGTGTATAAGGGGTCATCAACCCTCCTTAAGACAGGCTCTTTTGGAGTGGTTGCTTGGAGTTACCCTTATGACACCTTAGCAGCCACCTTAGGTCTGGTTGTGTGTTTAGAGAGTGTGTTAGTTACATGATATCATTTCAACAAAAAAAAAAAAAACTACTAGGTTACCATTAACTAGATGCAGTGTGTTCTAAACGTTTGTTAACGTTAAGTCGGAGTTTACTTTGAAATAAATAAAAGAGAAGTGCTTGGAGATGTTTGAAATTTGAACATATTAAAATAATAAAAATTAGAAGGTGTTTGTTACTTGTAGCCCCACATTGCGTCTATGGAAGATTGAATTGGGGTAGTATATCTCTAAGGGTGTGTTCGGTTGAGGGGTAAATAGGTAGGAGAAAAGAAAGTGAAGTAAAGTAAAGTGAAGTAAAAGAAAAGAAAGAGAAAGTGGGTTTTCTCTTGTATGTTTGGTTTGAGAGAAAAGTGGTGGGAGAAAATATATTTTTTCCCAAATATACCCCTTGTTCACATTTACAAAACTCTTTTGATAAAAGGGCAGAATTGGAATAATAATGGGTTTTTTTAAAAAAAATTTCCCTCACTATTCCACCGAAAAGCTGAAATATGAAATAGGTGTAAGTGCAAGAAAATCTGGCACTATTAAGCATCTTGATTCTCAAGAAAGTGAAGCTTTCTTGCAAACCGAACATGGGGTAAGTGGGTGTTTCTCTCACTTTCTTTTACTTCCCCCCACTTACTCCCCAAACAAACACACCCTAAAGGAAAATAGTCACCTCCTCGGGCCGAGGAGGTGAGTTACCGTCTCATCCCCTCTTTTTGAGGTCACGTGTCCCCTTTTTACTTCCATTAACTCTGGTTAAGATTCAGTCAGGATTCACATGTCTAACCTTGGTTTTTAGAAAAAAATTAACCATAGGAGGTGGTTAATTTTTTAACTATAGTTGAAAGGGTTTGTGAGAGCGAGGAGGAATAGTCCCCTCCTCAGCACGAGGAGGTGACTATTGCTCATCTCTAAATACATTAAAAAAAAAACGAATTGAAAAATAACTTTTCCACCTTAACGTGGACAGATGTCAGCTCCACATGATGACTAATTATAACCTCAGAGCATCCTATGCCAAGTCTTAAACCATGCATTCATCTCATTAAATTTGGAGCCTATATCTATATGCATGTCTACAACTTGAAAGGCCCTATAAGAAGCTTAGGGTACTTAGACCTTTTCTTGCAAATTGATTGAAGTTTGTGAAGATGGCAAAACTCTCTACCGCCGTCTATTCCTCCTAGTCCTCCTCATCTTTGCCTCAGGTTTATTTGCCTTCTTTCACTCAGTTTCTCTATTTCATGTTAATATGATCTTCTATATTACCTAATTTGTTGTCTCAAACTCTTATCTTTGCTAACCCTAATAGCATGTCATGCCTCTATCTTTTCATTAGAGGTAAAAAGACAAACATTTGAGTGTGGATCAATTCATAATGTTTGATTTTAGCTCAACAATGGCATCTGTGTCGTTTGAAGAACTCCTCTTTGTAGCATTGTTGTCGGAAGTCAAAACCGGAGATTAGACCGGACTAGTTGGTTGAACCAGAAAAACCGGAAACTGGTCCCCTCACCGGTTACCAAACCCCCCAAAATCGGACCGTTTTAAAAACCGGCAATTTTTGTAAAAACCGGAAAAACCGGCCGGTTGAACTGGAAACCGGTGGTTAGAACCGGTCATAAATGGGTAAATGGATTATTTTTTTTTAAAAAAAAAAGACACGATTGAACCGAATCAGTCGAACCGGTCAAACCAAGAACTGGCCACTCAACTGAAACCGGTCCAATTCTGATAACATTGCTTTGTAGTATTAACCCCAGAATGCGTCTATCACATTAAAAAACTAAAATGGGTTACTATAAATTAGACAAGTCTGCGTTAATACCACTGAAGACAAAACCTCGTAGCAGGTTCATGTCTTGACCATGACATGCATGATTTTTCCCATATATAACAGTTCGCATAGGTTGAGTTATGAAAGTACTACCCTCTCCTATGAATTTTATCGTGATTGTTGATTATATTAGCTATTTTTGTGATTGAGCAGTTGAGACGGTAGTGCCGAAGGTGGGCGCTAAAACATGCGATGCACTCTGGACTTGCAATGGTGATAATCGTTGCAGGCAAGACTGTGTGGTTAAATATCACGGTCGGGGACGTTGCGACGACTATACCGCACCTCTTGTCCCTAAGCAGTGCTTTTGCGCGTATCCTTGTTGATTTCATATTGCATACATATGTACTTGTAGGGGACATCGATAGATGGCTATACCATTATCAATAACTCATGTTTAAGGAAATATAACTATGTAATGTTGACCCAGTTTCTCTCTTCCCCACTTTCTCTATGGGAGGAACATGTGTCTTCAATATTCTCTTGCATTTGTTTAGTAATGAGAATAATACGAGTATTATACGGAAGATAGGTGTCCTCTTGTAGAGAAAGTGCGAAAAAAAGAAACTAGGGTAGCATTCTCCTATAGTATTTATATAATTATGTAAGAATACATGCACCCAATTAATTCAGTTTTGGATCGTTGATCCAGATTGTAAAATTGGTAGATCATAGTATGAAAATCGTACCAACAGTAGGATGTTAACTTTCTGATCTCAATCTGGCTTGTTTAGATGAACTTTTTTGAGAAGGGAAGGACTTCTTCGAAATTATTTTTGAGAAAAATAACTTTTCAATAAATTTGAAATTTCCCACAAATTAAAGCTAATTAGGGGCAGCTTCCTCCAAACTCCTATATTTCAATTTTTTATGACTTTTTTACTCTTTTAAGTGTCAAACCAAATAACATTTTAACCGACTTTTGACTCTTGATTCAAAAGTCACTATCAATTTAGAAGTGTATCCAAACACTACCAACTAGCTGTGTGGCAATGTAGGACTCACCATTTGATGGGCAGGGGCAGGGAACTAGGAGATCTCTTGTATAAGAGAATAGCATGATCATCATCCTCATCTTTCCTTCAGGTCTGTTTAACCAACCTTCTTTCCCCTCATTTCTCCATGTCATGTTCATATGTTGTTTTTATGTCACTAAACCGAATTGCTTTTTCGTTCTAATTTTTTTAACTTATAATCCTAATTGGTACCAATATGAAGTAACAAGAATTAACAAGAATGGCTATGTACAGTTAATAATGCCACATTAATGTGAACTATTAATGTGAAAAACCTGAACGTACCTAATAGCACGTGAAGGTGAAAAATAAAACATGGAATTACTGTGTCCATGTCGTCTTAGTGCCATGACATGATTGCTCTTATTATGATTCGGCAGTTAGACGATGGTGCCAAATGTAGATGTTAAAGAGAGTAATTGGTTTCCTTGTAAGACCAGTATTATATTTCTTGATATTCGTTCCATGCATTTAATGCTTTGTTCCTTTATATATTTAAGTTAAATTAAAAATAACTAAATACGTGAATTACATAAATTATAAGAAGGGTGTGGTTTTAGCAAAAGCATAAATGATCGAATTATAAGATGATGTCTCCTAGAAAGAGATGTTTATGGGTTAAATAAAGATATATGATCTATCAGATTTTATTATTACGTTAATTTAGACTGGTTTAACTGACTTTCTGAAATGTTACGAAGAATGAGATTTTCAGTTTTAGCCTAAAACTAGAAAATAAAATTTTGATTTACTAGGAATTTGACTTTCTAAGTTTTTTATTGAATCCAAATAGGAGGTACTTTCTTCTTTTATTTTAAAAATTAAAGTAAATGTTAAATATTTAAAAAGAAAATAAATATGTTGTTGACTAGTGCTAAAGAGAAAAGAGTGTTGTTACTATTTGTTGTAAAAGAAACAGTGCTGCAAAGAAATATTATAGGGGGTGTTCGAACAACCATTTAAGTTGTTCGAACGACCTCAAGTCATTCGAACGGTCCCTTAGGTCGCTCGAATGACATGCGAAAAAAAATCCAAAAAATCTTTGGAGATCTGGTTTTCTGAGAGTTTTAAAGGGTTTATAAATCTAAACCCTATATATATGCATTATCTTGTGGGTTTAGGTCTCCTAATATTCTAAGAGTCTTAAAAATTCAGAGAGAGAGAAAACCTAGGCTTTGCAAGGGCTTTTCCTAGGAAGAGAATAAGAGGCCTTTGTGATAAGATCAAACTTATTCACAAGCAAGAGATCGTAGGGAAGCGATAGATAAGGTAAATATGTTCTCATATGTTGATTTTATCATAATCCTTAATACTAATAAGGAGAAAAATATCAAGTTTCAAAATAAGAACAAGATTAAAGTATGTTTTCATCGTATGATCAACTCTTATGTAAGATTTTCATATTTATTAGCGAGATTTTCATTGTGATTAAAATATGTATGACCAAACAAGGAGGAAGGGAATGATTTTTTAGAATATACATGATGGAATGTGGTGGAAGAGATGTATGCCGGAGATTGTTGGAATGATTGTATGTTAAATTGGTGATTTTCTGGATTTATGTAATAAGGATTTTAAGATTATTACATTTATGCATGAAACACTTGAAATCAAAGCATGATGAATGACCTATTATTACTAGATGTTTGAAGAAACATGATCATGTATGTTTAATTGTACCAACCTTGAGAATATATGCTATGATGATCATAAATGATGTATGGTGTTGATTTTGCATTCGTGATATATGTTCGGGTAAGTAAGCCTTGAATTATGATCTTGGTTGCTTATGATTTTTATCATTGTGGTGTGAACTACCATGATGGATTTTCAATAGTCCTTGACTAATAATATGGGGGTAACTTATTCGATGGTTTATCACTTGATCACCTACTTCACTCATAATAATGATGTATGCACAAGCATGATAAAAATTCAAGAATACTATTAAGTAAGTGTCACACAAGTATAATTGCATAATCCAATTTTCTCATAAACCATGAATACCAACAAAGTAAATTGCTCAAGGATATCTCATATCTGGTTCAAAAGTCTAAATTGTTCAAGGATGCTAGTACTTGACTCAAAGTTTAAAGTTTCTCAATGGTACATCGTACGTAGCTCAAAGTAAAATTTACTCAAGGGTACTAGATATCTGACTCAAAGCAGTAAGATCCCTAAAAAAATAAGAAAAGTGAGCACGAATAAGATTTGTAAAGAAATATGTTTTCACACTTTGATTTATGTATGCATGACCTGTTAAACTATGATGTATGTTTTATAATGAGGTTTATGATATTGTTAGCTACGAGTTCATATTCGCTGAGTGTTTTCATTGCTCAACTGAACTGTTATTTTTGACAAATTCATTTGACATTTGCATATCTAGACTGTGGATAGAGGAGAAGTATATTGAAAAACAGGAAGGTGATTATCCGGATCAAGGAGGAAAGGGATTTGGATCAATACTCATACTATTGATTTTAGTTTATTATATTTTGATTTAATGTTAAAGGGATTGTAATTCGGACTTTACTATGATTAATGTTTAGGTTAAGTTGATAGTTTGAGAATCATGATAGAAGATTCAGATATTTATATTCAGTTCAGTTGTGGGATGCGACATTACTCGTGCAGTTGAGTTCAGGTTTCTTTTTTCTTGTATACTTGTTTTTAAATAGGTAGGCTTGGTTTTAGGTTCTGCTCACCGTGTAATTGGTGCTCAACCCAACTTGACCTAATCCATTGTCACTCCTAATGGGGAAAGAGCAAGTAAAGGCAACACAATTATACCACTTTTCCAGGCCACAAATAACTCATTAAGCAGAATAAGGGATATATACCTATCGAAGAAGTGAATTAAATTTTCTAATTCTTCTGTAATCTTTTTGAGATTTCTCTCATCAATGAAAGCCTATGAGAGGAAGATTTATTAACTAAAAAAAGACTTATTTTACCACTTTTTTGGGACCAAATTGTAAGCAATCTCAAGTCATTAATAGTGCTCTCTCACCTACTCCCTATAAATCCCAACAGTTCACCGGACCATAACTTCACCCATATAGATTTCAAAACTCTTTAATTCATCTTGATAGATAGTGTAATTATTTTAGTTGCGAAGATGGCCAAGCTCTCCCCTCATGTGTTCTTCCTCCTCGTTATCCTCGTCATCGCGATAGGTTATTCTTCCTACACTCTTCAATCTCCACTTAGTTATAACAGTAATGCTTGGATGCATAACAAGGGAGGGATTTTCATGGACAAGTGTTTTTTCGTCCTTAAAAAACTGAAAAATCTTAATCTCTGTTAATTACATGTTTGTTAATATTGTGATTGTGTAGTTGGGACTATGGTGGATGCGAAAGCTTGCTACGCTGCATGGCCATACGATAGCAATTGTGCTTTGAAGTGCCAAAACGATTATGGTGGCCAGGGATTCCGCTACCAAACCCCCAGTCTCCCTCCCCTCTGGGAGTGTATGTGCCAGTACCATTGTTGACCTCTCTATCTCTGTCTCATCTCTCCCATCTAGTATGTATCGAGACATCAATAAAGAGCTAGTACTTTAATATTTCTCTTTATCCTCATTCCTCTCATTCTCTCTCAATATATATATATATATATACACACCTTCTCCACCTCCATAATTATTGCCGCCGCTACATCGACATCTCACAAAACACATGTCTACAATAACAAAATTAACTAAAAAAATTAGGATAATAGTAGCAACACTCTATTTGTTAATGACTTAAGATGCTCTCATGTCATAACCGATCTCATAGGTTATAACCCGTGGTCTCAAAAGTGGAGAGAACAATATTCATCCCTTTTTGCATCCATGTTAACGACAATACTAATGCAAGGATAGATGTTCTCTCCAGAGTTATAACCAATTAACTAGTTTCTTTGAGCACGGTTGTAACATAAGAGAATCTCAAATTTTTGTTTACACACTCTCATGATTGGACAAAGTCTTGGTTTAAAACAAGTGTCTTTCTCTTAATGGAAGAAAACAACATATGTCTTCCCTAGGAAGAAAGTATATATAGCTAGCATTATCCAAAAAATTATTAATTTAAGAGAAATGCTAGTCATGAGACCGCAAAGGGTCGAGACTGTGCATGTGATGCACGAGACTTAAAAAAATAAAAACATAATCAATAAAAGTTTGAGTCTCGTGCATCACATGCACGGTCTTGGTGTGGTCTTGGCCCTTTGCAGTCTCACAAGCATTTCTCTTAATTTAAATACAAAGAGGGAGCGTCATCAAAACGTTTGTGAATATTTTTTTCTCCATAAATACAAGAAGGGGTTTTTCCCAGATTGCCCCTTTAGTATGAGGCTCTTCCCCAAATAACCGGGTTTTAAAAACCCTTCTCTAAATGCCCCCACACACATGTGCATCTATTCGCACATGCGAACTTTTCCTATTTTATCCAAATCATTTGAAGAAAATACTTTGGGTATCCCTACCTCATTTCCAACGAGTTTTTCGTTCTCACCCTATTTCCGACGAGAGAACTTCATTCCCACCCCATTTCTGGCGAGAGATCTTTGTTCCAAGAGCGTTCTTTCCATGTTCTTTTCATGAAAAACGTCATTAACCGAAGAACAACCCTCATTTTCGGGTTTTTTATGTTTTTGAAAAATTGAATTCAAAAAAATCATTGCATGTATGATTAATTCATGGAAAAATGTTTATAATCATTGTATTTATGGTTCAAAACCTTAAATTTCATGTTATATATGTGTTCACATGTGTTTTTTTTTCCATTTTCTATAACTTACAGTCATGTTTCTAAGCTTGAAGACGACGGTCGATGCATAAAATGCACGAGGTCGATGCATTGTATCAGCGTAGTGCATTTTATACGCGGTCGATGCATTTTGCACAGGGTCGATGCATAAAATACACGAGATCGATGCCTTGTATCAACTTAGTGCATTTTGTACGTGGTCGATGCATTTTGTATGAGGTCGATGCATTGTATCAACCTAGTGCATTTTGTACGCAGTTGATGCATTTTGCACGGGTCGATGCATAAAATGCATGAGGTCGATGCATTGCATCAACCTAAGTGCATTTTGTACGCGGTCGATACATTTTGAACGGGGTCGATGCATAAAATGCACGAGGTCGATGCATTGTATTAACCTAGTGAATTTTGTACATGGTTGATGCATTTTGCATGGGTCGATGCATAAAATGCACGAGGTCGATGCATTTTGCACAGGATCGATGTATAAAATGCACGAGGTCGATGCATTGTATTAACCTAGTGTATTTTGTACACAATCGATGCATTTTGCACGAGGTTGATGCATATAATGCACGAGGTCGATGCATTGTATCAACCTTGCGCGCAAAAAACTTCGGAAAACTTGGATTTTTGCGATTTTTTCATCTTTTCTTCTTCTTTTTTATTATTCTTCTTTCAAAATTAGTATAGATGGTAATGGAGGGGTATTTGGAAGATGGAGGGAGTGAGTGAGCTTCATTCATCTCATCCACGTACGTATCTTCTTCTTCTTCTTCTTGGAACGAAGAACTCTCGCCGGAAATGGGCGCCAGAAATGGGGTGGGAACGAAGAACTCTCGCCGGAAATGGGGTGGGAACGAAGACCTAAATCCCTCTTCTTCTTCTTTCTCTTTCAAAATCAATGGAGGGGTATTTAAGACTTTTCATAAATTCTGAATTGTGGAAAATGGATGATAAGGGAATTTAGAGAAAGGTTTTCAAAACTTGGTTATTTGGGGAAGAACCCCATACTAAAGGGGCACTCTGGGAAAAACCCCATACAAGAACTCCACCGATAAGGGGGAGCGCCATCAAAACGTCTTGAAATGGAGCTTTGCCTTATATTTAAACTCAAAAGAAACAAAAACCCTAAACCTAAAGTTAAAAACTCATTATGCCCAAACCATTAAAAGGAGAAGCAAAAACATACCAAAAAAAAGAAATTGAAATAAATCAAAAACATGAAGTCAACCTCTGGTTGAGCTTTGCTAGAGAGACTAGGTGCCTTTGACAGTGCTAGGTGCAAATCATAAAACAAATCATGTTTTTCAAATGAGTTTAACTATGAACATGAGCTATGGTTGAAGAGCAACCTAAGAATATGCCTTGAGAGGGAAATTTTGGGAATTGTATGAAAAAAAAATTAGTTTATAGAAATATCCTACTCTTGTATTGTAATTTCCAAAGTACCCTTACCATATGGCACATTTTGGGTTGTTTCGGTTGTCTTTCAATGGGAGTTATTGTTTATAGTCATTCTCTTTTCAAATAGAAAACAATGCTTATTCTAGCTGTTAACACATATGATGATTACAGGTGTGAACAGATTGGGTTTGGGCCGAGTCAGCTGGTTTATTAATCGGGCCAAGCACACCTAAAAACACTAGAAAAAAAGGTTTGCTTTTGGGTTTTAATGTGTGTTGTCAAGCCCAGCCAAGCCCGATTAAAGGTGTACTAAAATAGATTTCAGTCTGCCTAGACACCAAGCCCAACCCTTAAATAGATATGTGAGCTACCATTTTTAATGTAAAAAATTTCATAATTATTAAGTAGTACCTGCTTAAGATTTCAAAGATAATTACAAAAATTTTGTCACATTTAGGCTGAAAAATACTAGCTTCACATATTGCGCCTGGCTCTCTCAATAGAGAAGTCAGGGGATCCATTCCCCCCAATTGATGAGTAACAAGAACTTCAATCCGTAATGCTAACCACTAACCCTATACTAGTGTAGGTAGATGATATCCTCTAGCAAAAAAAAAAGCATATTTATTTTATGCAGAGATAGGTTAATTTTTAGTAGCTCGTTATTTACAAAACTTAAGCCTTTACTAACACTAAATGAGTTTTTCCTAGGCTCGTGCCACTCCTTTTTGGCACAAGATCTAGCTAGGTATGATCAATGTTGACAAAATACTGAAATGTTATTATACATTAGGTCACTAGACAAGAATATAAAGTAAGAATAAAAGACTAGGAGGTTAGGAAAATGTAAATGATACGTGTTTTTAGGAGTTGTATTAGGGGACCAAGGGCGGAGCCACATGGGGTCCAGGAGGCTGAAGCCCTCCTTGAAATTTTGAAAAACAAATCCTATAGTATTGGCGTAGCTTGGGAGAGGGGTGGAGCTAGGAGGACGGGAGCTTTAGCCCCCTGAACTTTTGAGAAAAATATATTCTTTACAAACTGATACAAATAGACGTGATGACCCATGAACGTGGCTCTAAAAACAAACCGGGTGCTACACCCCCAAACCCCCATTGTTAGCCTTTAGCGGAATCCTAGCTTCCTCCCTGAGGGGGACCATGCTCAGTCCTAGGCAGGTGCGTAGCCAAGAAGTTTTAATTTCTTGAGGGAGGGGAGAGGGGAAGTACATGCATCAAGAAAATCAATGAGTTTTTTTTAAAAAAAATAATGATCAAACGTGCATATAAAAATATTATGGGGTCCTAGGGCTTCAAGGGCATAGCTCGAGTTTTTTTTTTTTTTTTGAGTAATGAGTCCATTATGGTCATAAAATTCGTTAATGTTGCATTCTAATAAATGTCTAGTACACAAGAAAAACAAGGATCATTCGCATTGAAAGAGTTATTATATAAATAAATTAATTATATTTTTAATTTTATAAATTATATGTATAAAAAAATTACAAAATTTTGAGGTGACCAAACTTCCCACTTTACATCCTAATTGGGGGCATTATATAAAATATATATTATTTATCTCTTTTTAATATGAATAATTCCCTTTTGGTATTCTACAACTATTTTTACGTGAACCAATACGTCCATTCACACATGAACCAATTCTTGATATAAGTTTTGCCATATTTTATCATCCCATAAATAGGGTCGAGACTCGAGACTTCCTCTTCAAATTTTTTTCCCATTTTTTCAAATAACAAGAATTAGTTGAATTCTTATTGGCCTTGTAATTTTATGAAGTACTTCAATTCTTTTTTTCTTTTTTTTTTTTGGTAATAAAAATCTTGTACTTTGCGATTAGCTAAGAAGCGAAGCTTGTCCCGTTCGTTGTGCGTGTTTACACCACACGGTTGGTCCAGGATCCAATCCCGAGAGGGTGTGACGGATATATTCACCCGTCCCACTAACTTGAGCAGATACTAACACACTAATTTGGGGTTGCGGCCTAACCGTATATCATTACCAAAAACTCTCTTACATATATGGATGTAAAAGGCCCAATTCAAGCCTACATTTAGATCCACCGGGCCCAACAAGATCGGCCCGTGAATCCAACACATTTTTTTCCGTGATCTAGCCCATGTCGCCACTGAAAAGCATAATGACCAAACTATCTCCGTAACTTACCACAATTCTAAGTCATTGTCCCTCCTTTGTCTTTCTTCTGTTTTTCGCCCTTCAAGCCCCCACACACGCATTTTAACAAACACTGTTCTTCCTTCATCGAGAGAGAGAGAGAGAGAGAGAGAGAGAGAGAGAGAGAGATATGGAGTGTGTATTTGGACTGGTTGGTAATGGTTTCGCTCTGGTGGTGGCCGATACTTAGGCGGTAAACAGCATATTGGTTCACAAATCGAACGAAGACAAGATCATGGTTCTCGATTCTCACAAGCTCTTGGGCGCTAGCGGTGAGAGCGGTGACATGTCTCCCTCTCCTCTCTCTCTCTCTGAAATTTCTGATTTTTATGTTAAAGATGAATGATAATTGTAGTGATTTATTTATTTGTTTTTATCTAAAAAATTTCAGAGCTCAATTTACGGAGTACATACAGAAAAATGTCTCATTGTATCAGTTTCGTAATGGGATTCCGTTGACGACTGCAGCCACTGCGAATTTCACCCGAGGCGAGCTTGCCACTGCTCTGCGCAAGGTATAATTTTTGTAATATTGGGATTTTTTTTTTTTGATTTAGGGGTTTGAAGAGATTTGGAGTTCTGGGGTTTAGGTATTTCATTTGGCTTCGTTGTGATTCTTGTTAATGTGTGATATGATATCTGGAAATTGTTAGGGTTTCAGTGGAATTTCTAGCGTTTTAGTTTTAATTTCTAGGGTTTATCGATAAAAAAAAATTCTAGGTTTTAGTTTTAAATAGGTGAGCAGCTTACCCGCCTATTTCCTATCTTAGTTGACGTGCTCAGCAGCTCTACATTGGAGAGAATGCAGAGATATTTCTTATGGAGCGACAAAATGGAGAAAAAGAAGTATCATTTTGGACTTGGGGAACAAGTGTGACTTTCGGGGAAGACAAGAGGTTTGAACCTGACACCTCTGGTGGATGTAAACTTGACTCTGGTGGGGAAATGACTATGAAGATTTGGGGTAGAAATGGAAAGCCCTTGGAGAAAAGTGAGTGGTGGCAGAATCTTGTTGGGAGTCGAGAGAGCTGAAAGGATCCTATGGGCTAGGGATGCAGAAAGGTAACATGAGATGGCTTTCAATGTTTTCAGAAAATATTAGGTTCTTGGTGGGGAGTGAGAAGGAGGTTCGGTTTTGGGAGGATCTCTAGTTTGACCATTCATGGTTGAAAGATGAATTTAGGAACCTTTTTCTATTAAACGTGGATCGTTTGGCTATGGTTGCAGACTATATGGATAGAGTAATGAGTGAGAGAGTGTTGTGTCCTAAGATTAGGCTAGGGTTGAACGATTGGGTATCAGATGATCTGTTTAGGTTAATGGGTCGTCTAAAATCTGAATGTCTCAATCCTGAGTAACATGATTAGGGATTCTAGGGTTTGGACTAGGGCAACAATGGTAAATTTTCAGTGAGAATTTGTTTTTTGGCTCCTTCAGTTCCAGCTCTTCCTTTTCCTCATGGGGCTATTTGGAATCAAGAGTTCCATCCAAGATATCATTCTTCCTTAGGACTACAACATTGGATAAGATTCTCACAATGCCTCCAAGTAGAGGAATCCATATTGCCTTGCCTTTTTGTATTTGGGGATTATTTCCTACTTGACTGGGACCCATTGAGTCTTTCCCTCTTCCTTTTGGGACTTGTTATTTTGTTGGCATTCAGTGAGGTGATTTGGTCATTTCGTCCGGGTTGTCGTTACATGTAGTATTTGGAATGAGAGAAACTTGAGAATCTTAGACAACCCTCTTCTATGTATGTGTATTAGATATCTTATTTTGTTTTGCTGTTCATCTCATAAAGAGATTGAAGACTTAGGAGACTTACATATAGCCGTATTATATTGCATACTGAATCACTGATATCTCAGGTGTTCATATCTGTTTGGGTGCCTAGTTTATTTATTTTATCCTTTCGAGATTACCTTGTGAACTCTTAATGTATATGTTCTTCTTTTGATCTTTAATTAAAACTTTGTTTTCTAATTTTAAAAAAAATCCGTGTCTTTTGATTGTGGTGTTATATTTGGAACACCATTGGCTTTGTGATCTTAAATAGTTTGGAACACTTCCTTTGTTTTGAATTTTTTTTCTCAATTTTATTTGGCTTGGATTTTTCTCTTCGTTTTCAGTTTGTAGTGTGATAGGTGATTGCTTTATGATTTAGAATATCAAGTAGGGTTTTGAATCGATGCAAATTATTCCCTAGATTGGCACCATTGTTTTTTTGCTCTTTAATTCAATGACTTGTCATTTTATTAATTGGTGAGATCTAGGTTTCAGTTTTTGTACACGGAGAACGTGAACTATTGGATCTATTGAGGTTTGGAAAAGATTGTTACATTTATATACTTACATACTTACATAAGTATATGTCATGATAACATTTGTATAAATGTTAATATCTTAATGAAATTAAGACAATTTATGTATAGATTATCAAGGAGGAGAGATAGATCAGCCTCTTTCATTTCATTTTGATTGCTGAGTGTGTTAGTTTTGTGTACATAAGACATGTTTTTGCTTAGAAAATTAAGTATCCCTGTCATGTAGGATAGTGACAATGGGCTTTGGATTGAGAATTTTTTTATTATTTTCTCATGACAATGGGCTTGGGATGGAGAAGGTTTTTATTATTTTCAGATGAAGTGACTTGCATCCGAATGATAATTAAGTTTTGCTAAGCTAAAAGGTAGTGTATTTGGAACTTAACTGTGTGGAATTAATTCATCATCATCAATGCTTTATCCAAAGTATTTTGCGGTCAGCAATACGAACCATACTCTACCATTCCATTTATCAGAAGTCATAACTTCAGTTAACTCATGCAATATCAAATCTTTTCTCTCTATCTCTCGCCACATCTTTTTTTGCGGTCCTCTCCCCCTTTTATAGTCTTCAACTTGAACCAATTCACTTATTCTTACTAGAGCCGTTAGTGGTCTTTGTTGAAAATCTTCAAACCATCTCAATTGACTTTCCCTTGTTTTATCATTTATTAGTGCTCCTTCCATATTCTCTTGAATGCGCTCTTTCTAATCTAATGTTTACTTGTCTTCCCACTTATCCATCTTAGCATCCTCATCCCCGCTAAAGTAATTCTATTAATATGTTGTTTCTTAGTAGCCCAAAATGCTGCCCCATAAAGCATAGCTGGTCTTATCGTTGTCTTGTAAAAAATTTCTTGTAGTTTGATCGGAATGGATCGATCTCATTGCACTCCGGAAGCACTTCTCTACTTAAGCTATGCAATTTTAATTTTTTGGCCAACTGTTTGGAATTAATTATAACAATTTGAAGATATATATATATATATATATATATATATATATAAGGAAGGGATCTGTAGTCATATGAAAAAAAACATATATGTTTACATATGCACACAACTACATGATCGGGAGATCTAACGGTTGAATATTATCCCACCCTTTTAAGTGGAAAGGGCATTTAAGGAAATCTTATTTTTTTAGTATCACATCTCCCCGGATTCTTTGTTTCCTCAAAACACATGTTTCCTTTCTCATCTCTCTCTTCCTCCCCTCTCTCTCCGGGATGATTATTTGATGCCTTACTTTTTACTGGTTGCAGGTAGTTGTGACTTTAATGGCTCTATCCATTGATGGTTCTAAGAAGAGTAGTGCCTAATTTAAGCTTTCTGAAGAAGTAGCAGAGATGCAGGCAGGCACCCGTAGCCTCCAGATTGTTATACCAGCCCACAGATTTTCTTCCTATATTTGGGAGAAAGAAAAGCTCTAAAAAAGTCTTTTCTAAGCAATGCTCTCCTAGCCTTTACCTTTCCTTTCCATCAATTTAAAAATCCTAGTATGCATCTTGAAGATAAGTGCTGACATCCCCATAATATAAATTAATACTAATAATAATGAATAAGATGATTCTATGATTTAGGGGAACTGTTACATTTTAGGACCCAGACAAAAATGTCATCATTGCTACAATTGGAGATACTCTTGTGATAATTTATCAAACGCAGTGTGTGGCTGTGCACCAAAAGTAGCGACGCTACGGTGTTTTCATGGCCGAAAACCTCTGGAGAAGACAAAAGCAAAAGAGATGTGCCTATCTTTGGCCGAAAATCCTAGAGAGAGAGAGAGAGGGGGTGTTTTGAGTTTTAAGGAAACAGAATCCGGACGGATATTTTTTAAAAAAAGAAATCCTTTAATGCCTTTTTCACTTAAAAGAGTTGAATACTTTGCAACCGTTAGATCTCTCGATTGTGCGGTTGTACGCATATGTAAACATATATGTTTTTTTTCATATGTCTATGGATCCCTTACCATATATATATATAAACTCTACTGTTGGAATTATATAGGTAGTATTTGGGTATTTAAGGAACTAATATTTGACACAGATGGGAGGAGGCAAATGTGTTACTGTTAGGAAAGCAAAAGTGGAGGTATGTGATGGAGCTTGAAAGTTTGTGGAGATTGATTATTCATGAAAAATGCTGGTGTCAAGTTAAGGTTGAGACTTGGGAGGTCTATATCTATAGTATGAGTATGATAGGAATTGGTTTGTTGGGTTGTATGTTGGAGCATGAAAATATATTTGTTTCGGCAATTGGGTGTTCAGTAGTATGTATAGTTACTAGGGTTGGTTTCTCCTTAAGATCTTTTTGAGTTCCTCAGCAAGGTAGGCTGATCGTACCTAGGGTTACAATTTGAAAATCAGCCATTTCTCCTACAGTGTAAGCTTTTGTGTTGGACTGAGACTTCAGGCAAAATCTGGATGCGCAATTATCTTCCCCCCTCGTTAATAGTTCTCTCTGTGTGGTGCGCAGTTGAGTATGGGAACCATGTTTTATTCACCATCTTGTTTCTGGAGAGGTTTGGAGTTAGGGTCTCAACCTTTTTGACATGATGTGGATGTTTCAGCCTTTGAGGCAAGTTTGGCAATCTTATGCAGGTTGGATAGGTGGTCCTTTGGTTTTAGAGGATATATAACATGTTCAACTTGCTGTTTTCATAATTATAAATTTTGAATGAGGGACAAAAAAATGCTTTGGGAGGACATGTGGTGTGGGGATTCACCTTTTTGATTACATTCCCATCTTCTCTTTGGGAACTAAGACTAAAGTTTTTTCTAGTTTACTATTGCTTTGATCGGGTGAAGAGTAGTGTAATTTGGAGCTCCGGTTTTGTAGGGAAATGTGAGGAGATATCGCCCTCTAGCACAAGGTTCTTTCCACCCTTAATGAAAAGTTCATTTCAGGGGACTGCACTAGAGGACTTGGAAGTGGGACAGTTTTATCCTAGGATTTTGAGTTTAACTATCTCAAGTCAAGAATTGAACATAATTTTTTGATGATAGTTTCTACACATCCTTTGGGTTATCACATGTCACTGACATTTCTCGACGCCAAACTGGGTCTGTTGCCTATGTTCTACTCCTAAGGCTGTGTTCATTTCAGAAGAAAGTGGGGTAAAGTAAGAGAAAATCCAATTTCCCATACTTTTTGGGTGTTGGGGGTGCAGGAAACACAGTTTCCAATGACTGTTTTCTCAACAGTGTTTTGGTTTAAAAATTTCTTTTAAAAAAGATGGTTAATCTGAGAGAAAGTGTCATCACATTTTTCGAGGTCAAGAGAAACCTCTTAAACAATGATGTAATCTAAAAGAAAATCTAAATTTTCTTTTATTTTCTTTTCCTTCATTTTCTTTTCTCCCAACCACTTTCTCCTGAAACGAACGCAGCCTAAATGTTTTGAAAAAAAAGCTTGTCAAGAAATTTTTATTTTTTTTACTAAGAACAATTCTTACGTTACCAAAGAATAAAATTACTCCTTAAATTGAGTTGGTTTCCTAACCTCCCTCTTTGGTCTTCCTTGAGAAGAATCAATTGTTGATGCTTTCTTTTTCTTCTTATTTCTCTTTGATGTCACTAGTTGAAAATCGTCTTCTTCAATTTTTCAATAAGAATATTGTCACGAACTTACTCTTCACTACCAAGTCCACTAGGAAGCTCAACTTTTATCTAGTTGGCACTGCTTTCTTTATACCGATTTTTTTTTTTTGATGTTTTATATGGATTCCCCCATTATATGCAGAGGATCAGACTCCCCACTTTTCCTATTGGAATCCCCTGGATCATTCAAATAAAGACCATATTATGTGCTATTTTGATCTGATATTGGACTTGGCTGAACTGTTGCACTCAATTTTACAGAATCCGTACTCTGTCAACATCCTTATGGCTGGCTATGACAAGGAGACAGGCCCATCTCTCTACTACATCGACTACATTGCCACCCTTCACAAGATTGATAAGGGTGCATTTGGTTACGGGTCATATTTCTCCCTCTCCATGATGGACAGACACTACCACAGCGGGATGTCAGTCGAAGAAGCAATCGATTTGGTTGATAAATGCATAATGGAGATCTGATTCAGGCTGGTTGTGGCCCCACCGAATTTTGTGATCAAGATTGTTGACAAGGATGGAGCGAGGGAGTATGCCTGGCGTGACTCTATCAACGTTGACAAGGATGGAGCGAGGGAGTATGCCTGGCGTGACTCTATCAACGGCACCAGCATTCCGACATCCTGAGATTATTCTTTGGGTCTCACTCTGACATCCTTCTTTTCCATTTTTTTTCCTTTTTTCTTTGAAGTGGAGCAATCAAGATTATATGTTGATAAACCATTATAACTCTTTACCATTCATCGAGTGATATAACTCCTTGCTGATTAAACCCTGCTGGAATGTATTATAGACAAGCATTTTAGTTGCAGGGCACTGATTTGAGGTGTTGTAGAGTTGCTCAGGATTGAAGGATAAGGAAATCACAATGAAGAAGCGATGAGATGGAAAATAAATGAGTTCCTCTCCATATCAATCTTACACAGGATACTAGTCTCCTTTACAAAAAAATGTGGTTGGACATTCGAAAGTCTCAGGACTTTTGAAGTTAATGCGCAAGTTCCGGCAAAAGAAAGTAGTCCATTGTTTTGAATAGGGGAAAAGAGGAAGAGGAAAAAGATTTTGGGTTTTGAATTTTTCTCCCACTTCCTTTAAACCACCATAACCTTCATTGTCATACCAAGATAAGTTCCTAGATTTCTCTCTAGAGAAATTCCTAGTCGTCTGGGTGAAGAAATAATTTTAGTATGCTGGAGTCGTCACAAGAAAATAAGCCATGGCTGCTGAACCAAAACCCACTCTTCATGGTCAATCTTCTCA
This sequence comes from Tetracentron sinense, assembly GCA_015143295.1. Taxonomy (NCBI): domain Eukaryota; kingdom Viridiplantae; phylum Streptophyta; class Magnoliopsida; order Trochodendrales; family Trochodendraceae; genus Tetracentron; species Tetracentron sinense. Next base: position 10,119,149 of record CM026558.1, on the reverse strand, counting down.
TACTTTATTGCCTACCTTCTTTCATTTCTTTTATGTCTCTCTTCTTATTTGATTCTCAACCAGGGGATGATGTGGAGAGGCTCCACAAATAGGCCAGTATGAAAAAAAAACCTTTAACAATGCTACCTTGCCCCTTAGGGCCTAGTCAATCCAAGCCCTTGATAGGGTAGGGTATTGCCATTATAACTAGGGGCAAGGTTAGGGCTAACCCTGCCCTGCCCTTTGACAGCCCTACCCTAACTCTAATCCCTTAAAATCCTAGTCCTAATCCCTTGAGTCCTTATCTCTAAGCCGCTGATTGGTTGATATCCTAACTCACACTATGATTATCCTTAGCACTTTGATTAGAGCCTTAGTTTATTGCCAATATGAGTTTTATTTTATCTAGTTTTATGACCCCGTTTAGGATGTCTAAATTTTGAGTTTTTTTTAAATCTTTTTGTTTATTGCGGGTATACATTTTCATAAATTATAGCGTTTGGTGGCGTATCTAATCCCTACAAAAATAAAAAAAAGAAACAAAAGACAATTACTGTCTACAATAAAAATTCAACTTTATGAGGATTTTAAAAAAAGATATTCTTATCTTTTTCAGGTAGAAGACGGAACTCCCGTTTCCAGCTTTTTTTTTAACTGTGTTAGAGCATCTCCAACCCAAAACTTTATCTCTCCTCTATTTCGGCATATCCTCTATATTTAGAGGAGATGGGACCCACTTTAAAGTTATTTGCTCCAATGGAAATAAACTCTATATCACTATTCTTACTCTAAAACTCAAGGGGTGGATACCTTTGAGGTCGACATGTGTCCCTTTTGACACCCCTTAATCGTGGTTGAGATTTATCTGCCCATTCTTTGTTTTTTTTAAATATTAAAAAGCTGTTTTCTAGAGTTTTTTTTAATATTAAAAACATTTTTTTAATTTTTAAAAATAATTAATATTAAAAAAAAACCAAAGATGGGTGAGTGAATCTTAACCACGGTTAAGGGGTGTCAAAAGGTAAAAGGACACAATCAATATTTTAACACAGATTGAAAGACAAAAAGAAGACACAAGGGGTATTGTAAGAACATAAATAATGTTACGGAGGCCATCTCTATTTTCTCTCTCAACCTATAAATATAGAGGCTTACTGTAGCAATAAAGAGGTCGGCCTCTAAATATAGAGGTCGGTTGGAGTTGGAAAAACTCTATATTTAGAGTTATAGAGCCCGATTGGAGATACTCTTACCCCTCGTAAGTTACTTTATTCCAGCCCCCATATCACTCTCATAAAAACCCTAAAGACTTTCGTATGAAGTTTTCGAATACAGAACACGATCTTGCCGGGCTCGCAGCTTGTCCAGGGAAGGAGTTCACCAACCCACAGGTCCTCTCTCTCTCTCTCTCTCTCTACCATATCTGTTTTTGCTGTTTCAATGTTTATGATACTTTTGGTTCAGTGGTATCTCTCTATTAACAGAGCCGTTGCTTTCTCCTCAAGTCTCTGCTTTTGCTCCTTTTTGCCATAAGGTCTCAGTCTAGGCTTTGCCTCTTCCATTACAAAACCCCTAAGTTAGTGGAGGTATACGGCTCTTTGATGCCGTGAAGGACCTTCCCCTCTTATCACTGGAAGGGGATGGCTAGTATCCCTCCACGATCATCTTTTCCAAATTTGATCTTAATCCCCTCATCCTCCCTATTAACTGTGGTAAAATTCTTTCACTAAAATTATTAACAAGGTTTCTCTAACCTGGTTTTAAAAAAAACTTCTAATTTCCTAATAACTAATGAGGATAATTGTTGAACCCCCCTCCTAAATGGTGGTTATTTATTTATTTTTAAATTTTTTTGTTATTGCAAATACAGTTAAGAGAGAGAGAGAGCTAGATAGTTAATAGGGAGCCAGACACACAACTCGGGAATTTAATACACACTGGCAGTAACAGAGCTGGTGTGCTTGGACTGCGTTTGAGATGAACACGCATGGAATATCTCAAATGATCATAACCACAAATGGCAGTGACAGAGCTAAGGTCATAATATACTATATTGTGATCTATCAAGCTACTGTGTCTAAGTTTAGTTTTGGATTTGGGAAATTTGGTTTTGTAAAGGTTTTGAAACTGATTCAAAAGCTATGTTTCAGATGGTGTTGATCTAAAGCTATCTTTGGTCCCAGTGATTGGCCGTTGAATGCTAAGTTGCACCTCATATTGGCCACAGCCCAAAATTCAACTTTATATACTTATGGAGTCATTGATCCAGATCTTCATTTGTAAAAGACTTAAATATAAACCATTATTCGACCCTTGGGTCAGCATAGCATAATTTTAGAACACCTGTAATCCTTGGACCAAGAAGTAGCCATTTCTCCTCAAGTCTATAGTTGAGGTGTAGTTGAGTTAACCAAAAATAAATAAATTAAGCTACAGGTTCAACCACATAAGTTTATCATTTACCTAAGTTAGAACAGGGTTAATGGTTAGTACAGAGTTAATGCTACATTTTAATTTGGCCACTTAATAAATGTAACTTGGAGATCAGTTGTGTCATTAATGAACTCCACCAAAAGTTAGGGTGTACATAACAATGTCTTTAAACTATCTTTTTATTTTTCTTAGAATTGTGATAGCAAAAGGAAAAGAAGAAGGTTGATCCATCTAGGGCAGTGTGGCCCGACAATATGAGGAAGATCTTGTTAGATCTATGCACAAGTCAATTGAACTGCGAGATGGCACTTGACCATTCCACGATTGCAAAAGGATAAATAAAAGGATATTGGAGAGATATTGAAGTCCTAATTACTAGAGGCTTGACAATTCTACTGGAAAACAACATACCCAAAGATAAGGATGTGTTGCTTTCCCAAAAAAAATCTATTTTCCATAAAATGATTTGCGAACTTCCCATTTTACATGCTAACAAACAAAAAAGGTGTTTTCTGCTCTTTTACTCACAGGCAAACGAAGTCTAATAGGATAATTTTATGAGAGAAATGGAACCAGCTATGCTTTTATCGAGCAATATGTTGAATAAACAAACATCAATATATTCAAAGCATGGGAATGTAGCTTAGATGAGGATCCTGAGATAAATAAGTGGAAAGACAAGAACTTTGTTTTTTAATCAGTAAAAAGACTAGGAGAGTTAAGATCACAAATGAACGCATTCGAGAGCATTGAGAAGTAGATCTAATAGGTAGTAAGATAAGGGAGAGTCAATTGAGATAATTTGAAGACTAATGACTGAACAAGTGAGAAGGACTGAGTTTTGTGTAAGTTAAAGGCTCTAAAAATATAAGAGGAAGACCAAAAAAGATGTGGATGGAGAAAGTGAGAGAGTATCTAAGTACACGTGCTTTAATCGTATATATGCTACTTGATAAACTGGAATCGTGGAACAGGATTTGGGTTGTTGACCCCAAATAGTTAGGTTAATGCACTTAAAATAAGTGGATTGGAGCGAGGCTATGATTGCCCGATTGGTAATGTATACAACAGACTTCAAGAATATTTAATCAGCATCTAGAAAAGGAAAATGACATGTATAACAATAAATAAAATAACCAGGAAGTATATTTAAAAATATATATACAGAATTAGAAAGTACAAACATTAAGAAATATGTAAAAGGGATATGAGATTATAATCATTACATTGTCATCCACTCTATTCTTATTTATATATTAATACTTAATAGTCAATCTATCAAATAGTTGATAAGTAGATTACATCTCCATCTGTAAATAACTACACATATAACTTTTGAAGAAACCTAAGAATGACAAATAGCATTAACATGTGGAACTAGGCAGCCAACAATTTAAGGAACTACAAGTTTTATTGATATTCAAGTTGTCTATTCACATAAAATAGAAGTGAACCTGATAATTAACGAAACCATGAACTACTCAACAAGATAATAATGATCTCACAATAAGTAATCAAAATATATCATAATAAAATATTAGAAAGCTAAGGAAGAAGTGAGTCCAATATAACGGTGGATTGTCCACACAGAATCACTAGAAGTGCAAATGGATCATACACAATCGAGCAACAGATACAAGGTCAATGTTAATAACATGATTTCTTAATAAGTGAGTTTAGGTACCAAGAGAAACTGTCACACACAGCATAGTAGGGTATAGTTTCTTTCACATAAGGATATGACATTCCTCAGTTTCTTAAAAATGGATTTTTATAAGATGGACAAGTGAGGAAATAGTTTGCATTCTCTAAATTGAAACTCCTGTTATTACTGTGATAACATATAACATTAAGTGTTGGAATATGATGGCATATGTATGATGAAAAACCAATTGACATCTTTGTGGAATGATCCAAACCAAAAGATCTCAAGCCTGTATCCCAGTTAATGTACTTGCAACCATAAGGTCATGTGTTCTGGTCCAACTTACCCATCAAAAATATATTCCAAACCAAAAAATCAATTCCTTAATGGGAATGATGTAAGTCACAATTTTGATAGTACAATTTATTCAAGTTACTATAAACTCATCTTAAAAAATTATGGAAAAAAAAGACTATTATTAAATATTATCTAACCATATATTATATAACCATCTTATCCAATTATGAGTATCACCCTTTCTACATAATATTCTAAGTTGAGCCAATCAATTTGTTAAATGAAGCAGTTGTAAAACTAAGATTCTCATCCACAAGAAATAAGTTGAAATATCTCTTGGTGTAACAAGAACTTCTTGAAGTCCAACGCATCATGAGACGAGCTTGGGTAGGAAGGAATAATAGAAACAAAACAGTATGTCCTGAATTTTCAATTCAACCAATTCTAAGCCCAAAACACAAAACAATAAGAGGTTGAACTTAAGTCTCCACAGTCAGCTCCAACCTCCAATTTGCATGTGAGGTTGTTGTCAAAAGTCAAAACAATTAGGATTTAGGGCAAAAACCATCTCGTTTCGGCCATAAAAGACAGTACAAAAATAGACGTCTAAGAATAAGAAGATCCAAAACTGGTAAATTTAAACAAACAAATATAAATGCAAGAAATCTATATCATACAACATACTTTCATTAGATAACAGGATTTCTAACTAAAATTCAAAAACTGTAATAAAAACCAATATATAAAATTTCTCAATTTGTCTATGTCCACGAATAAACTAACAAAACAATCACATCTAAACAAGAATAAAAACATTTGATGCACATCACACCTAGCATAAGCGTAATTGCTGACAAATTATCCGTAATTATGATAGATGTGACAAAGCTATTCATGTTTGGAGTAAAACCCACCTCATATTAGCTAAAGAATGCACCGGAAAAACATGCATTTCTATATATAAAACACCAATGACGATAAAATTTACCGAAACATCAAATCACGAACTCGATGATACCAAATACTATACATTTCACAGCATAAATTCGAAATAAATCTAGAACAACAATGAAACACCCACATCATTAACCCAATAAAACACATCAGGTCAAACTAGATATCCTTAACCGTTACCCTCACCAATACACTCATTCTCACTAACAAGAATAACAACTAAGATATGATTTATTGCCTTTCTGTGTCAAGCTCACATTAAATTCGCCATAAAAATTAGTGGGTATCCAAGAATTACAGAAATTATACACATTAAGTGAATTTGAAGCAATTTTCAATGAAATACGGCTACAAATGTGACTAAAATGTCTTTTTCTTTCTCTTGCAGAGATGGGGGGAGAGAGAGAGGGACGATTTACCTTGAAAACCAAGACTGGTGAAGAGAACGAGAATCTACGCTTTGTTCTTCAGATTTTGAGGTCAAGATTAGTCGGAGAAGAAATGACCTTCAAGGATTGCCAAGTAGCAGCAAAGTGGCATTGGATTGCTTTCGAAGATGTGTGTGCAAGCGTTTTACAGATACGAAAATGTAGAGTTTCTATACTATGCAATGGGTGTTGGGGTTCTTAACATGCGCTTACCCTAAAAAGGAAGAAAATGGATATTCGTGTAAGGCCCTTTTAGTTATTTGATTTAACATGAAACATTGGTTTTTCACAATATTTTGATTTTGCTATTTTCACCCTCTCCTTATTTTATTTCCAAAGAGATAGTTAGGGCAGCCTCATAAACCAACCCAAGTACCCAACTGTTTGCGAACGAGCTCATTTGAGCTTATTTATCTAATAAACAAACTAAGCTCAAGTTTGATTTTCAAGCTAGTTTGGTCATGTTTTGGTATGTATTAAATATTTAATCTATTATATGTATTTAAATATGTTCTAGTTACAATGTACCTGATATGTTTTAAGTTTTGATCTGACCCGTTGATCTAAAATCAAAGAATCTGGACCTTAGATCTAAAAGTAAAAAATGCAGTAAATGAATTGAAGCTCGAATCATCTAAATAAACAAACTGAGCCGAGCCAAACTCGAACTAATAGTTTTATTTACTAGTCCAGCTCATGTAACAAGCCGAACTTGAATACCTTGTTACTTGGCTCAGTTACACCCTCAAGGGGCAGGCAAGGCTAGATGATAGGAAATAAATGCGGAATTTTTGTCTCATTCGAACTTGAACACCTTTCTTTTGCTGGAACTTGCTCATTAACTTCAAAAGCCCTGAGACTTTCGAATGTCCAACTACGTTTTTTTTGTAAAGGAGACGAGTTTCCTGTGTAAGATTGATATGGAGAAGAACTCATTTATTTTCTATCTCATCGCTTCTTCATTGTGATTCACCTCAAATCAGTGCCTTGCAACTAAAATGCTTGTCCTATAATACATTCCAGCAGGGTTTAATCAGCAAAGAGTTATATTAGTTTGAGTTTATTTCGAATGAGAAAAAAAAATTGCATTTATTTCCTGTCCTCTAGCCTTGCCTGCCCCTTGAGGGTGTAACTAAGCCACGTAACAAGGTGTTCAAGCTCGGCTTGTTACGTAAGCTGGACTTGTTAATAAAACTATTAGTTCGAGTTTGGCTCGGCTCAGTTTGTTTATTTAGATGATTCGAGTTTCAGTTCATTTACTGTATTTTTTTACTTTTAGATCTAAGGTCCATATTCTTTGATTTTAGATCAACGGATCAGATTAAAACTTAAAACATATCAAGTACATTGTAACTAGAACATATTTAAATACATATAATATATTAAATATTTAATACATACCAAGAACATGACCAAACTAGCTTGAAAATCAAACTTGAGCTTAGTTTGTTTATTAGATAAACTAGCTCAAATGAGCTCGTTCGCAAACAGTTGGGTATTTGGGTTGGTTTATGAGGTTGCCCTAACTATCTCTTTGGAAATAAAATAAGGAAAGTGAAAATAGCAAAATCAAAATATATTGTGAAGAACCAATGTTTCTTGTTAAATCAAATGATTAAAAGGGCTTTGCACGAATATCCATTTTCTTCCTATTTAGGGTAAGCGCATGTTAAGAATCCCAACGCCCATTGCATAGTATAGAAACTCCACATTTTCGTATCTGTAAAACGCTTGCACACACATCTTCGAAAGCAATCCAACGCCACTTTGCTGCTACTTGGCAATCCCTGAAGATCATTTCTTCTCCGACTAATCTTGACCTCAAAATCTGAAGCGTAGATTCTCGTTCTCTTCACCAGTCTTGGTTTTTAAGGTAAATCGTCCCTCTCTCTCTCCTCATCTCTACAAGAGAAAGAAACAGACATTTTAGTTACATTTGTAGCCGTATTTCATCGAAAATTGCTTCAAATTCACTTAATGTGTATATAATTACTGGAAACCCACTAATTTTTATGGTGAATTTGACGCAGAAAGGCAATAGATCATAGATTAGTTGCTATTCCTGTTAGGGAGAATGAGTGTATTGGTGAGGGTAACGGTTAAGAATATCTAGTTTGACCTGATGTGTTTTATTGGGTTAATGTGGGTGTTTCGTTGTTGTTCTAGATTTATTTCGAATTTATGCTGCAAAATGTATAGTATTTGGTATCATCGAGTTCTTGATTTGATGTTGCAGTAAATTTTATCGTCATTGGTGTTTTATATATAGAAATGCATGTTTTTCCAGTGCATTCTTTAGCTAATTTGAGGTGGGTTTTACTCCAAACATGAATACTTTTGTCACACCTATCATAATTGCGGACAATTTGTCAGCAATTGCGCTTATGCTAGGTGTGATGTGCATTAAATGTTTTTATTTTTGTTCAGATGTGATTGTTTTGTTAGTTTATTCGTGGACATGGACAAATTGAGAAATTTTATATATTTGTTTTTATTACAGTTTTTGAATTTTAGTTAGAAATCCTGTTATCTAATGGAAGTATGTTGTATGCTATAGATTTCTTGCATTTATATTTGTTTGTTTAAATTTACCATTTTTGGGTCTTCTTATTCTTAGACATCTATTTTTTTACTGTCTTTTATGGCCGAAACGAGATGGTTTTTGCCCTAAATCCTAATTGTTTTGACCATAGTCACAAAGTCGGGGTTCGGGAATAATTCGGCAAGGGTCAAGTACGGAAAAAATTGGGAAAATACGAGAAAACTTCAGGGAAAAAACGGAGAAAAATTTTTATAATTATAAAAGTTAGTAACTATACTAATTAATATATCTAACAATTTCGTGAGATAATATACAAAAAGATTAACTATAATCAACAATAATAAGTTCATAACATCAAATTCATTCCATCAAGGTATTAAATTTCATTAAAACATCAATTATTAAGATTAAAAACAAGACTAAAATACGTATATTAATAAAACCACTCATTTATATTCATCAATCCCTCAAAAGAGCATCAAAGTCGTCAATATCTACATAATCTTCATTCCCAAAAAATTTCAAGATTATCCGGTTTTTTTTTTTTTCGTATTATTCGTTTTAAACATGTTTTTTTCTTTTTTGTATTATTCGTTTTAAACGGGTTTAAAACTATAATACGAGTTTTATTCAAATAATGAGTTTTAAACGTTGTTTTCTACGGCAGGGTATTAATGCGCGTTTTAAACGGGTATTTTTTAAAAAAAATGCAGTTTTTTGTAACTATGGTTTTGACAACAACCTTTATTTTTGGTCACATGCAAATTGGAGGCTGCAGCCAGTGTTACTTAGGCACTTCAATTTTTCCAAATTTTGCCGTTCCGACACTTGGACACGACACGACACTCCATGGCACGACATGACACTCCTTGGTACATACCTATACCATGTCATGGTGACGTCAACATTATAGTTAGGCACGTGGTGCTTCAAGTATGTTGTGCCATTATAAAAATACAATTGCTATGAACTTTTTGTCAAGTTGTGTTGCTTTTTTAGAAACATACAGGAATTTATTAGGAGAGCAACGGTCTCTTTTCTCTTTTTTCTCTCTTGTTGCTCATTTTCACTCCCTATATGAATATTTTTTATAACTTAGGTATATAATTTTTTTTTAAATTGGGGGCATGTGATCCCCCCTCTTTCTATTATTGTTTAAAAATTTTGAGTTATAATATATATATATATATATATATATATATATATATATATATAATCATTTTTAAAAATTTGTATGTCCGTACTGCCGTATTGGGATTTTTAGAGCTTGCCGTGCCGAACACCTCTAGACACCTAGACACTTGGCACCCGTACCACGTGCCTAGGTAACATTGGCAGCAGCTGACTGTGAAGACTTAAGTTCAACCTCTTATTGTTTTGTGTCTTGGGCTTAGAACTGGTTGAATTGAAAATTTAGGATATATTGTTTTGTTTCTATTATTCCTTCTTACCCAAGCTCGTCTCATGATGTGTTGGACTTCAAAAAGTTCTTGTTACACCAAGAGATATTTCTTGTGGATGAGAATCTTAGTTTTACAGCTGCTTCATTTAACAAATTGACTGGCTCAACTTAGAATATTCTGTAGAATCGGTGATACTCAGAATTGGATAAGATGGTTATATAATATCATGGTTTAAAATATCGATATGTATCGACCGATACGGGCCGATACGTATCCTATTTGGAGCTACCTCACTGTATCAGACCGATATAGGCCCGATACACTCGATACGGGGATTTTTTCAGTTAATTTTTTTTCTCCTTCCATTTACACTAGTGTCCACAATACAGACCCAATACACACAACTTATTTACATAATATATTATTTAAGTAAATGATTTTAACTTGATTTTACTTTTATTTATTTTAGATATTAATATGTAAATAAGGTTATCTCCTTCGTTATGATGGCCCAGCCCAGCCCTATTTATCAGGAGCCACTGATTATGATGCCCCAGCCCAACCCTACTTATCAGGAGCCACTGGTTATGATGCTCAGTCCCAGTCTTCAACTGACAGTTATGGACAGATCACGACTCAGCAGTAGACATATGTATAAATGTATTTGGGCATGTACCGCACGATGATAACTTGGACACAGTGGTGTCATCATGTCTGGACCACTTATAATGTATCACTCTACTCAATTCCCGATCCCACAATGATAGAGTATGAGCTGGCACGAAGTTCAATTTGGTATTGAGCTTTTATCATGTATGTAATTTGATTTGTGAATACAAAGATCTATTTATATTTATATTTTGATTTATAAATGCAAGTGAGTTTCTATCACTTGGTTAAGTAACTATGGTTTGTATTTTCATACATATTTATCAGCGCGCATCTCTTTTTTAACTTATAAATTTGTTAACTCTCATATGTATATGATTATAAATGTAGTTGGAGGCCTTCATTTAGTTTGTTTTTAGTTTATATTTGCATTAAAAGAGGTTTTATGCAAGATATCCAAGTTTTTCTTTGTGTATCCAAGCTTTTTTTAGCGTATCTTGAATTTTTCTGCCGTATCCAACCGATACAGTACCGATACGCCGATATGTATCCTATTTTGGACTTACCGATACAATGACTGATACCGATATTTTGAACCATGTATAATATATGGTTGGATAATATTTAATAATTGCTTTTTTTTTATTTATAATTTTTTAAAATGAGTTTATAGTAACTTAAATAAATTGTACCATCAAAATTGTGACTTACATCATTCCCATTAGGGAATTGATTTTTTGGTTTGGAATATATTCTTGATGGGTAAGTTGGACCAGAACATATGACCTTATGGTTGCAAGTACATCAACTGGGATACGGGCTTGAGATCTTTTGGTTTGGATCATTCCATAAAGAGGTTAGTTGGTTTTTCATCATATATATGCTATCATATTCCAACGCTCAATGTTATATGTTATCACCGTAGTAACATGAGTTTCAATTTAGAGAATGCAAACTATTTCCTCACTTGTCCATCTTACAGAAATCCATTTTTAAGAAATTGAGGAATGCCATATCCTTATGTGAAAGAAACTATACCCTACTATGCTGTGTGTGATAGTTTCTCTTGGTATTTAAATTCACTTATTAAGAAATTATTTTATTGACCTTGTATCTGTTGCTCGATTGTGTATGATCCATTTGCACTTCAAGTGATTCTATGTGGACAATCCACCGTTATATTAGACTCACTTTTTCCTTAGCTTTCTAATATTTTATTATGATATATTTTGATTACTTATTGTGAGATAATTATTATCTTGTTGAGTAGTTCATGGTTTCGTTAATTGTCAGGTTCACTTCTATTTTATGTGAATAGACAACTTGAATATCAATAAAACTTGTAGTTCCTTAAATTGTTGGCTGCCTAGTTCCACATGTTAATGCTATTTTTCATTCTTAGGTTTCTTCAAAAGTTATATGTGTAGTTATTTACAGATGGAGATGTTATCTACTTATCATCTATTTGATAGATTGACTATTAAGTATTAATGTATAAATAAGAATAGAGTGAATGACAATGTAATGATTATAATCTCATATCCCTTTTATATATTTCTTAATGTTTGTACTTTTTGATTTTGTATATATATTTTTAAATATACTTCCTGGTTATTTTAATTATTGGTATACATGTCATTTTTCTTTTCTAGATGCTGATTAAATATTCTTAAAGTCTGTTGTATACATTACCAATTGGGCAATCACAGCCTCGCTCCAATCCATTTATTTTAAGTGCATTAACCTAACTATGTGGGGTCAACAACCCAAATCTTGTTCCACGATTCCAGTTTATCAAGTAGCATATATACGATTAAAGCACGTGTACTTAGATACTCTCTCACTTTCTCCATCCACATCTTTTTTGGTATTCCTCTTGTATTTTTAGAGCCTTTAACTTACACAAAACTCAGTCCTTCTCACTTGTTCGGTCATTAGTACTCAAATTATCTCAATTGACTCTCACTTATCTTACCACCTATTGGATTTACTTCCCAATTCTCTCGAATGCGTTCATTTGTGATCTTAACTCTCCTATTCTTTTTACTGATTAAAAAAACAAAATTCTTGTCTTTCCACTTATTTATCTCAAGATCCTCATCTGGGCTACATTCCCATGCTTTGAACATATTGATGTTTGTTTATTCAACATATTGCTCGATAAAAGCATAGCTGGTTCCATTTCTCTCATAAAATTATCCTATTAGACTTCGTTTGCCTGTGAGTAAAAGAGCTGAAAACACATTTTTTGCTTGTTAGCATGTAAAATGGGAAGTTCGCAAATCATTTTATGGAAAATAGATTTTTTTAAAAAAATAACACATCCTTATCTTTGGGTATGTTGTTTTCTAGTAGAATTGTCGAGCCTTTAGTAATTAAGACTTCAATATCTCTCCAATATCCTTTTATTTCTCCTTTTGCATTCGTGGAATGGTCAAGTGCCATCTCGTGGTTCAATTGACTTATCGACCAGAACCCTGCAGTCATCCAGCCATTAGGGAACTCCTCTAGTAAGAGGATTTGACGTCTTTCTCTCTCTCTCTCTCTCTAGGAGGCTAAGTTCCACATTGATCTTGAATTGGATCTAGAGTTAATGATGGCTTATAGTTGATAGATTTGCCTCTCATTGGCTTAGAGGACTGTGCAAGTGCAAAGAAGAAGTTAAGCTTATGGGGTTTTAGGGTGAATTTCATTTCTTCGTATATATATTCTTCTTCAATCCAAACACCAGGAAATAATACTTTGCAGTCTTCCAACATTTTTGGTATTCCAACCAAACAAAGAAACAACGGAAAATCTCTCTTTTATTGAAGAAGTTTTAAACTGTAAATGGTTTTACAATATAACCATTTTTCTGCTAATAAATGATTAATTTGATCTGAATATGTTGGCTGCATAATACTCCGAAGCACATCTTCAATTTAGCCACCCATCTCTAATTCTATAGGTGACATCCTCCTTAATCTCTCTATTCTTATGGATGGTTGAGCTGAGATACAATAACTGGTCGTTTTAGAGTATTTCCTAAATATCAATCTTAACTATTGACTATTGTCTGTCCCCAATTTACATCTTACTAAAAGTGTATTCCATGTATTTTGTTTTGTTTAGACTGACTTTAAAACCCCTGTATTCCAAGGTATCACTCCACAATTCTATTTTTACATTTACCCTCTCTTTTAGTCTCATCAACCAATGGCATGTCATGTGCAAATAATATACATTAAGAATCCTCCTCTTGAATGAGTTGTTAGTTCATCTTAAACACATAAAAAGCTATAAACTCATAGATGACTCTTGATGTAAACACATTGTCATCATAATTCATTTGTCTGACGACCAATTGTTTTCAGGGAGTAACCTCTCTTCATATATGTACTTAATGATATTTCTGTATTTGCTCAAAACTCCTTACTTCCCCATAACCCACTACATTAATTCTCAAGGAACTCCATCTTATGCTTTTTATTAGCTAATAAAGACCATGTGGAAAATTTTCCTTCCTTTAAACTTGAGGTCAGCTATATGGACAAATGATGCCACATACCAAATTGGAAGGTCTAAGGTTGATAATAAAGAGAAGCAAGATAACCGATCCAAAAAAGAAGAAGAAAGAGGAAGAAAATAGAAAGATGAAGAGAGAGAGAGATGACTTTAGGATTGGTGAATGTTAAGTCTACAGGTGAACTCCCCGTAGTTCGTAGATAAGTGTAGACCTACGTTAGGGTCCTTGGACTTGTTCAGGATCTCTATTCCCTTTGAAAATCATAGAGTTACCTCATTGGGAGTTAGCCGCACCCACGAATGATATAAATACTACTGATGCTTTAGCTAGTTAGCTTTACCAACGCCAGTGGCATATTTCTGTGTGGGTCTTACCAAAAAAGTATTGGGTTATTTCGGTAATACCAGTGTAGTCAAAATGTGGCCTAATAATAGTGTAGTCAAATACCGCCTCGCCTAGCTAGGACCTCTATTGCCTAGATCATGATCTAGGCAAACACTTAGTAAATCTTATATAATTTAAACAAAAAAGTAATTTTGGTCGCCTAGGCATCTCCTCGCCTAGGGAACCTCCTTTCACCTAAGCGTTGCTTGGACACTTTGATTATACTGGTAAATACATTCAACAATTTCCAATCCTACCAATTATCATCCTTTTTTGGTTCTACAAGACTCCAAGGGATGCAAGGGGCAAGATGCCAGGAGAGGTATCAGAGTGGGTGTTACAAAAGATTGAGGACTTTGGGGAAATCTTAGGCTTATCCTATATAGGGCATGCGAAAGAGGCAGAGACTTATTTCATAGTCTAGAGAGACAAAATCGAAAGGTGTCGACAGAGGAAAGTGGGGAGGGTAAGGTTCGAATAAATAGGAAATGGTTAAGGAACTTAGGAATCTGTTTAGTGGGGTTAATTATGATAGTAGAGCTATGAAATTACATTGATAGCTTCAACCCGCGTCCTAGCAAATAGTGGTAATTCTAAAGATCCCCTAGGGGAAAAATAGAGGTGTCTCCTTCGTTACCTGTAATATGTGGGGGGTGAGCCGCGAGGTGAGGGTTAGTGCTATAAAGGTGAGGGTTTGATCGTTGGTCAATGATGGTTCTATGTTAGTATCGTGTAACATTAGAGGGCTGGGTATTACTGTTACAAATCTCTTGAGAAATATCCAATTTCTCCGAGAAAAATATCTGAAGTTTAAAACTCCATTTTTATCGTTATATTTTAAAAATCTTGTGAGATATATAATTTTCTCTTTTTATCATGTAAATATCGCGAGGTTTAATCAAGATTTTAAAAATATCGTGAGAAATACACAATGTTGTTGGTTTTATGAATTTATAACTTGGTGATAATTATTATTATTTTCTGTAATTTTAATATAAATTTTTAATCATTGCTGATATTTAGGTGATAAATACCCATAAAAAAATCAGATTTGAAAATCTCTCGAGAAAAACTTCTGCCGATAAAAACCCGAGAACGAGATTTGTAACAAACTACTGATAAGAGGTGTGCTGTTAAAGATCTGGTTTTACGCCAAAGACTCGCGATCCTATGTATTCAGGAAACCAAAATAGAAATTATGACCGATGAGATTGTGAAAGAGCTTTGGAGCTCCCTTACGGAGTGGAAAGTGATCCCATCGATAGGGTATGCAGGTGGTATCCTAATATTTCAGAATAAGGAGCTTATGGAGTTCCTTGAATAAGAGGAGGGAGGATCTCACTGTCAATCCTTTGTCGATCAATAGTTGATGGGTTTGTTTGGGTTTTCACAAGTATCTATGACCAGTAGACCACCTTGATCAAGTAGACTTTTTGGCTAGAGCTAGATAATGTGAGCGCTCAATGGAATGCTCCAGGGTGCCTTGGGATGATTTTAACTATGTGAGGTTCCTTTATGAGAAGTCGAGAGGGTCCAGTGTCTAGGAATATGAGAAGTTTGAGGACTTCATTTTTCGGCAAGGTTTCACAGATTAATTATCCCCTAAAAGGTGCTAGATTTTCATGGTCAAACTTTTAGGAATCCATGTCCTTGAGTAGGATCGATAGATTCCTTGTGTGTAGTAAGTCGACCCATTGGTTTGAACCCCCATAATTCTTCAATGCAGTGGAGGGACTTAGCAAAATTCTATCTTTTGGGGTTTTGTAAGTACCATCTTTGGCCTCAAACTAAAAGATGTGAATCAAAGGTTAAAATCATGGAACAAAGAGGTGTTTAGGAATCTTTTTGAGAGGGAGAATAAGATCTTGAGGGAAATTGAAGGCCTTGATAGGGGTGTCAATGGGTCGAGATGGCTTGATGAATAGGCTCAGTCATGACCCGATTTTAGAGTCCATGGACTAGGGCCAAGCTCTAGAACTAAAAGCTTGTTTAAATTAGAGTTAGGCTAGGGTTTAGGAGCTTGAAGTTTGAGCCCGGCCTCGAAGCTAATTATATGTAACTATAATATATATATATATATATATATAATTTTATCATATATTTTATAAGTTGTATACAAATCTAATTATAAGTTTTATCATATCCAAAATATTAAATTAGGGTTAGGCTAGGGTTTAGGAGCTTGAAGTTTGAGTCCGGCCTCAAAGCTAATTATATGTAACTATAATATATATATATATATATATATATATATATATATATATATATATATATAATTTTATCATATATTTTATAAGTTGTATACAAATCTAATTATTAGTTTTATCATATCCAAAATAAGATACCCTTGGTGGACCCATTGTATGATATATTTGGAATTCCTCCTTCTTAGTCCACATGAAACCTCACCGGTGTATATATTATATGTAGACGAGGAGGACAAAGTTTGATTTGCTACCTTGTAAGTGGGTGGGATTTGAAGACTCACCTACTGGTTAGACCACACACTAGATTACATAGACTCACACCTACTCATTTGTTTATATATATATATATATAGGGAGAGGTACTAATGAGCCATGCTCATTGAAGCTTGTAATGAGCAGTCCTAGAAAGATGACACGTGGTATGTTTTTTTGAATCCGACCGTTGGATGTTAAGTTGGGTCCATTGGAGACACATGTCAAAAAAATCAGTATGATCGGACATGTTTAAATCGTCCGATTAGACCCTAGTTTGCAGCATTAACCTCTTAGGGTTCACCAGACCCTACCTAGGATATGGAAATGACTGATCTTTCCTTCTTCGACCGGACAATCTATAAATCTCCGATCGAGCAAATTTTTTACCATGTGTCTCCCAAGCAACCCGTCTTGACATCCAACGATTAGATTACGAAAAAAGTTGCCATGTGTCACATTATTAGGGATCGCTCATTACAAGCTTCAATGAGCATGACTCATTAGAATGCTACTCTCTATATATATACACACATATATGTCCTCTAAGTAGATGAATGGGCTGACCCAAGCCCGCCCTAACCTGAGTAAATATAGGACGGGCTCTGGCCTTAATATACGAGGCCCGAATAAAACTGGGCCTATCCCGGCCCGGCTTGCCCTTTGACAAATGGGCCTACCCCGGCCCGGCTTGCCCTTTGACAAATGACAATCCTAGGCCTTGTATCCAAAGAAAAAACAAACCAGTTATCTGAAGCGGATTCTAGAGAAAGATATAGTGTGGAAAATGAATTCCAACATATTTAGAAATATGAAGAGATCAGCCGGAAACAAAATTCAAAATTAAATGCTTATGAAAGAGGATCGTAACACGTGTTTCTTTCATAAGGTCACTATCACAGGAAAGTCAATTGCATCTCTAGGTTGAAGGTGGGAGAGGATTGGTTAGACATGGATGAGGACATTAGGGAGGCTTCAGTGTTATTCTATGAGCAACTATATAAGGAGAGCCATACCTATGGACCGACATTGAATGAGGTTTCTTTTGACACTTTATTAGATGGGCATAAAGATGCTTTAGAAAAGCCTTTCTTGGAGGAGATTCTATCGGTAATTAAAGGAATGGTTGGTGACAGGGCGCCAGGACCTAATGGATTCTCATTTGCAGTCTATAGGAACCGTTGGCATTTAATTAGCATTGACTTGGTGAGGGTCTCCTAGGATTCTTTAGTTTGGGTACCTTTGATCGGGTCTTGAATAGCACTTTCATCGCTCTTATTCCCAAAGTTACTGGTGCCTAGGATATTAGACATTTTAGACCCATTAGTTTGGTTGGGAGTGTGTAGAATCGTATCCAAGGTATTGGATTTCAGACTCAAGGTGGTAATGGTCTCCATTATCTCCCCTTTGTAGGGCATGTTTGTGGGAGGTATGTATATTCTTAATGGGATTGATACGGAGAAGGCATAAAACTATAGTACTGGGATTTTCTCGACTATATGGTAGGGAGAATAGGGTTTGGGATCAAATGGCGGACCTGGATGAGGTGATGTTATTCCTCTGTTTCATTATCCCTGCTTATTAATGGCACCCTATCAGGCTATTTAAGAAGTTCTCGAGGTTTGTGCCAAGGTGACCCCCCTATCCTCCCCTTATTTATTATGGCTACTGAGGCCCTCAACAGTCAACAGGATGATTGATAGAGCATCAGATTCAATCTGGGAAGGCTTCTCTATTGGGAGTTTAAGTCTCCCTATATCTCATCTCCAGTTCAGGGACATATTCTTTTGTTTTGTGGGGATTCATCCAGGCAATTGGTTTACATTAGGTGTCTATTCAAGTGTTTCGAGGTGATATTAGGTCGGAAAATTAATTTCTAAAAGAGTAGTATCGTTGTTGACATGTTGTGGGAGTAATTCCTAATTTAGACGAATTAGCAGGATGCTTGGGCTATAAGAGTGGGACCATTCCAACACAGTATTCAGGTTTTTCTTTAGCAGGTCATTCCAAGGCAAAATTGATTTGCGAGAGTGGTGTACAAATTTAATTAGAGGTTAGAGGGGTGGAAATCCCTTAATCTATAGAAGGGTGGGAGACTCACTCTTTGAAGAGTACTCTCACTAGTTTGTCAACCTTTTGTCTCTATTGCGCAAACCAAGTATTGATGTCAGACCGATTGGAAAGCATCCAAATGAAATTTTTGTGAAATGAGAGTGGAAATAAAGAAATACCATATGCTACAGGGGAACTTGGTTTGTTGCCCAAAGATTGGAGTAGGGCTTGATGTGATATCATTGAGGGACGTGAACAAGGCACTATTGGGTAAATGGCTATGACGGTTTGGGAAGGAGATGGGTAGCTTGTGGAGGTCGGCGATAGCTCAATATGGGGAAAGGAATAGATGGAAATCCAACATTGTTAATCTTATGAGGTTGGAATTTGAAATCAGTTATAAAACTTAGGAGAGTTTTTAGTACGAAATTTAAGGTGGGGAGCAGAGAGGAGGTTAATTTTTGGTCAGACCTCTCACGTGGGCAGGTTACTTTGAAACAAGATGTTGTAAACATTTTCTCTATAGCGGTAGAGTAGAGTAGAGCGCTTCGATAGCGTCCACGTTTGAGTTGTGTGATGGGTCAAGGGTTTGGGCTCCTAGGCTGAGGCGAAGCGAAACCTTAACGATTGGGAAGTTGATGATTTTCTTAGGCTCTTGAATTGCCTATCGTCAGTCTTCTTGACCCCTTAATCTAGTGATAGTTGACTTTGGTCTAGGGACAACAAATATGGGTTTACCACAAGGATTAAAATATAGGTTTCGGGATACATAACAGTTTCAACTGAAATCGTTACGTTTCGCCGATACTAATACATATTAGGCGATATTTATAAATCAGTTTTTTTTTCTCAAAAAAATAAAAAATCAAATTAATCATATCGCGCAATACTCATATGTATCAGTTGAGTCTTGTTGATACGTATCAGACGATATTTATAAATCAAGATTTTTATAGGAGAGGTTCTGAACGAGTATTACAAAATGATATGGATCGGTATTGGATGAGTCATATCCACCCCGTATATATATATATTTTTTGATTGGTAATAGAGAATGATGTTAATATGAAAAGAGAAAAGGTACAAAGAGGACTAGGGGTTGCAAGAGAGTGAATCCAAGCCAGGAGAGAAAGAATTAAGAAGAAAGAAATAAAGAGATACAAAAGAAGGTAGCACTACAATAGAGAGAACAAGCATGTTGAATCAGAACCTGCCTAAATGGCTCACCACTGCAACAAGAGCTGAGCCACCTTGTGGACAAATTCTCGTAGGGGAGGAAGATTCCTCGATAATCTTGAATTTCTTTCTCTTCATAAAGACCAAACTACCGATGTAAGTAACAATGGCCCACCATTGAAGCCCTCGTCCCCGGATTGACCTCTCCATCGAAGGAAGCCCCCTTCCCCTGATTCACCCCTTATTTTGAACGTATTAGTAATAATAATGTATAGGTCTTTGTCAAAACCAATATATCAGGTGATATGTATCGGTTTTGGCAATTTTATTTCCATTGTTTATAATAAGATATTTTTTTCAGGGCTCCAATCCTTGTCCTAGTCTCATGTGGTATATTGGTTTACCTTTAAAGGCATCTTTGTTTCTATGGACAACATGCTTGGATAAGATCCCGACATGTGATAACCTCATTAGTCATTAATAGAGACTGAAGGTTAGTTAATTGTTACACCTTGTGTTTGGCAACAAAGGAGTCATTTTTCACTTGCTTCCGGATTGTCCTTTTGCTATTGGCCTTAAAAATTTTTTATTTATCCCAACTCGGAGTTGCTTGGGTCTCTCACTGCTCCCTCCAGGGCTTTTTATCCTGTTGGCATTCAACTTCGTTGGAAGCCTCTCTTGCCGTGGTATGTGCTTTTCTTCTGGTGGTTATCACATGGTCCATCTGGAAGGAGAGGAATTAGCGTATATTTTAGGATGTTGAGCTATGTCGAACTAAGGTCTAGAGGCAAGTGGGTCCTTTTCTAGCTGGTACTATAGAGCTGTCCTTTTCGAGCCTAGTGCTACTCACACCTTTTGGCTATAAGTCCTTTTCGCTATAGAGCTGTCCTTTTCAGTGTCCCATCAGACTAAAAAGGCAAGCGGATTTGAAGGAAAGCATCAAGGTTGCTTTCGGACCAGGATGAACTGCGGGCCACTGAGATTTGCTCGCGTGACTCGATAAAAATTGCCAGCACCCTTACTCTTTTAGCTTAATGTTCAATAAGCCATATCATGCCAATGATTTCGTCATTTTTCAGTAAACTGATTCCTAGATAAATGAAGCACTAAGTTGTCATCATTATGCCGCCTAGATACAACGTGGGTATGATACAATTCAACTTATTTGCTAAAGTTGAAGGATCAGGCGGTAGTTGCTAAAGCTGAAGTTCGGACACAGTTAAATACCCATTCAATCACTCAATGTGAGACTCTGCAATCATTTATAAATTTGGGCAGATCACTAGCAAAAGCCCCTTGCGATGCACTGTTGAATAAAAAACAGGTTGTAAAGAAACTATTATGTAAATATGAAAAAGGTACGTGTATAAAAAAAAGAATCATAAGATCCTGAATAAAGGAAAATAGAATAAAAGAAAAGATAATTTAAAAGAAAAAAACCACTTACAGAAATGTACTACTCAACAACAGCTGAAGTGTTGGACCTGATAAAAAAATCCAACACATCCCAATAAACTTGCTAGTAAAAGGATCCTAAACAAAACGCATCAACCACATTAGTTTTTTTTTTTTTTTTTTTAAATGTAGGTCACTCCATTAGTGTTCAGCACCAATGAAAGTAGACAAATGAATGACATTACAATCAACATGCTGGTTTGAAGGTTAGGTACCTGTTATTTCTTGTGCGATGGTGTGCTAGAGGATTCTTAATGCAATTGCACACATCACTCCACTTAGAATGATTTTTCATACTCTTAGGGGCCGTTTGAATACACTTCCGTTTTTTCTGTTTTTAAAAATCGGAAATGACTTTCTGTTTTTTGAGGTGAGACACCCTACTATGCATTATTGAATTTGGGCTTTACTTTGACAGGTAATAGATTTTCTACTGTTTTATAGTGTAAAATGGTGTGGAACAAATATGAGGTGAGACAGTTTTAAAATGGAACAAAGGATAAGTTCACAGGGAGACGAATCGGAGAGAATATGGAGACTGAGAGATGGGGAATTTATTGGGTTCTTAAAGGGTTAGAAGTATAAATGATAATATGATTGGTTTGCATGGAGAAGACAATCAGAAAAAAAAAGTCAATAGAAGAAATTAACAATCTGTTACTGCTGATTTCATCAGTTGTATGAACAAATATCATCTATCTGACTTGAGTAAAGTACAAAAACAGCCTTCTCTTTTTGCTTAAGACAGTTATACAGAATTGCTACTTCAAAATGGATGACAATTACCAATCACTATGGCTTAAATACTCTAGAAATCTGAACTATCATTTGAATTTTTTTTTACTAATATTGATATAGCCACTTGCATTATCTTTCAACATGATCAGAAGCAAACAGAAACATGTGTTCTTTGGTGCTTTCCTACCTGGACTTATCCGCCCATGACCATCAGTAATTACTGATAACTTTTGTGCCACCAGCATCACTTAAGGTTCTAGATATAATGTATATTAGCAAAATTCAAATAAGGAAAACCTTCTTAAGAATATCAGAAATGAAATCCACATCACAATGAACCAAAATCAATTGCATGAAAAGCTCCACAGAGAAGAAGCAACTTAATATAATAGATAGGTTGCACAGACATACCATGAAATGTGGTGATGCCCCATCTGAGATTGCTCCAAATAGATTGTTTTCTTCTTGATTGCTAGCTTCAAATACTTAATTGTCACGAAATTCAACACTGCAACATCTTCGCCAACAAAACCGCTAATCATTCAGCAAAACCAATCAAATGAAAAGCATTCTCCAATGCTACTTCATTAGTTAGTCTATTTAGATGAATTAAATATCCGATACAATGTATGCTACCTGTTAAAATGCCAAGCTGACGAGATACCATGATCTATTAGCATTTTATGCATAGTTCACAGCTTCACGGTGACAGAAATTGAGAGCTAGCGAGAAGAAGTACCGAAGGAGTTGCCATCCATTTTAAGGAGGAGTGGGGGTAGTTAGAGAGAATATCAAGGGAAGAGAGAGAGGCGTGAGAAGTGAGGATTGGGGGTAGTTGGAGAGAATAGCGAGGGAACTTCAAGAGTTGTGTCTCGTTTGAGGAAAGAAAAACCTTTGGGGAGAGGAATCGGGGAGAGAGAGGGAAGACACATGAGAGGTGAATGGGGAAGAGGAGAAGATGCATGGGAAAGATGAAAGCGGAGCCCACTTGGCAATGCATACGTGAATGGGGAATAGGAGAGGATGAATAGTAAAGATGAGAGTGGAGCCCACTTGGTAGTGCATACGTGACATCACAAATCTTAAAATGGAGATCAATGAGGGATGTCACATAGGCATCCCTATTTCTATAGTATATAGTATGATATGTTTTGGTGGACTACATCTGAGGATAAGGATTAAGGAACAACCTTATATATACTCATGCCTTGATGTATTTGATGTGTTTTCTCAAGGGAATACATTTGTGAAGTGATGAAATTGTATAAGCAAGTGATGCTTGATATTAATTAACTATACTCTATATAATCTATCAGGATAAAATAGGAACTGAAAGTTCTTCTCCCTGCTTCCAGGGAAAAAGCTGTGGTTTGGCATTTTCCTACTTGAGAGGATGTCAAATATGATTTCAGTATTTAAGTCATATGCAAAGTGATTTAAAAAAAGAAGAGTTGAGATTATTTATTATTAAACTCAAGAGGTCATGATTTTGTTAGGAAGGTGGGTGGGTCAAGTGGAAGCTGGGCTCTTTAAGGCTTTGGTGGAAGGGTTGCATGAGAAGGGCATAATTATCTTGAAGAGTAATGTTTGAACATGATTGATTTAATGTGATGACCTAGCTATCCCACATACACCGTGTAATCGTTATATGAAGTGGAGTATAGGAGTCAGCAACAATCCTGAAGTTATGGACTGAGGCATGGGGTAAGAAGAACAAGACTCCTGCATTGTAATAGAGCGTGCTCTTTTTATGGGGGTGGACAATAGCTATTCAAGGTTGCACTGTTGTGGTATCCAGGTATGTGGTGCTGCTAGGTGACTCCACACTGCATTTAACTGTAGATCTGGTAATTTTATGTTGGTTTTGTGTGGGAAGGGTTGGGTATGTTGCATATACAGTTTTAATTCATGAGTATCACATAGGACGGTGAGTTTTTTTTTTTTTTTTTCAAGTCTGCTATTTCTTCTTAGGATATAAATTTTTTATTTGACTAGGCTATTATCAATTAGGTGTGATATTTTATGCGATATTTCTTGGTGTGATTTGGTCTCATTTTTGCATATAATATGTTACCTTCCTAGTTGTAAATTGATGGGTTTGTGTGTGGTATCTTGGTGAGATGTGTTTTAGATGATTGTGTTCTGTTACTTTGATGAGAAATGAAGAGTATGCAAAGAGAAAACAAACTGAAACTTTTATAAGAAGATGAATGTCCTTGATGGCTGTAGAAAATTGAGGAGGATTGTCAAGTGAATTTTTATGATGATGAGGACATTTAAGAGAGAACATTTGAGAATAGAGAAGAAACACTAGATAAGAGTCATAAGACATGGGGTAGAATTAGCAATTTATAAACATTTAAATGGAAAATGGGAAGATATTATCTGCCTTGTCTTTCAGATCTGCCCTTGACCGGAGAATAGACCCCTAAAGAGTTTGCATGCTAGTCCTATCTAATAAGTGAGAAAGGAGAGTTCCTTTGCCATTCTATCTTAATAGGCTTCTATATGTGATAATCTATTTTGTGTGAATAAAAGGAAAATTTTAAATTTGGATTTGAAATAGGAGGAATTAGCTAGATCAAGTGAAACTATATTTTGAAGATAATGGTCCATGCAAAAAAAGAAGAAGAAAGGATCTAGATATTGTTTTTATGTTGGGAATCTTCATCAAGATTTTAATTTTCAGACATACCACTAATATAACTAAAGGACGGAACTTGAATATAACGTGCAACAAGAAATTGTAGTGTTCTCCGAATACTCATTTTCTCCATACCAACAAAAAGGCAGCTTGTGGAAAACATAAATTTTGAGAACATCAAAGTGAAGTTATAAGTAGCCATACTTGGGTGAAATTTTCTTTGTAAAATATGGAATAGCTTCCTTGACCAGGGATAGGAAATATTCTCTTTTCCTTTAAATTATTCATGCATTTTCAAAAAGTGAGGCTTTGAAGTTGTTTTTGGATATCCATTGGACCTCTTAAACTGAGCATTATTCTCTTTGATATTTCAGAGTCTATGCCACACTGCCTCCACAACAATTGTGATCTCTTTCTAGTGAAGAATCATCTGAAACGGATGTAAGAACCACATTATGTCCGGATTGATTGAAGGTCTCCCTGATGCAGTTGCCCTCAGGTGCCTTGCACGGGTGCCGTTCTGCCTCCATCCCAATTTGCAGCTTGTTTGTCGTTCGTGGAGAGCTGCGCTTCGTAGCCCTGATCTGTTCAAGGCCCGACAGGAGATCAAAGCATCTGATGAGCTTTTGTGCGTGTGCACCTTTGAGCCCGAGAATTTATGGCAGCTATATGATCCTTTGAGAGACCATTGGATGACCCTACCGGTCCTGCCCTCGGAGATCAGACACCTTGCACACTTTGGTGTTGTCTCCACTGCGGGGAAGCTGTTTGTGCTTGGTGGTGGTAGTGATGCCGTTGACCCTCTGACTGGTGACCATGACGGAATGTTTGCGACTGATGAGGTTTGGTCATATGACCCTGTCCTCCAGCTCTGGGCCCGGCGTGCATCCATGCTTGTCCCCCGTGCCATGTTTGCTGCTTGTGTTTTGGGTGGAAAGATTGTTGTTGCTGGTGGCTTCACCAGTTGCCGAAAGTCAATTTCTAAGGCAGAGATCTATGATCCTGAGAAGGATGTATGGGTCCCAATACCTGATCTCCATCACACCCACAATTCCGCATGCTCTGGGGTGGTCATTGGTGGTAAGGTGCATGTCTTGCACAAGGGGTTATCAACAGTGCAAGTCTTGGAGAATGCCGAGCGCAAATGGGCAGTTGAGGACTATGGATGGCTCCAAGGACCAATGGCTGTGGTTCAGGGCGAGCTCTATGTGTTGAGTCATGGGGTCATTTTCAAGCAGGACAAAGAGCAAAAGCGAAAGAAGGTGGTGGCGTCAGCATCAGAGTTCCAGACTAGAATTGGGTTTGCGATGATTGGGTTAGGAGATGAGATCTACATGATAGGGGGTGTGATTGGTCCTGGCCGGTGGAACTTGGATATTAATCCGTTGCCTGATGTAGATGCCCTGACAATTGGGACTGAGAGACCAACTTGGCGCCAGGTGGCACCTATGACTCAGTGTCATGGCAGTATACTTGGGTGTACAGTGCTGAGAATTTAGGTCTTGCTTGCTGGGTTTGGTTGCTATGTTGTGAGGATTGATGATGTGTACGTGTGGGTGTTTTATCCCCTCAATTGGAAAGAAAAGGGAGGAGTGAGCTTTTCCAGCCAGCTTCTGTTTTGTTTTGTAAACCATAATCTTTGTTTTTTTCTTGATGTTCTTCTGTAATAGTTATGGTAGATATTAACTCTCATTCAGGTGTAGGTCACAAAGATTGGCTGATTAGAACCAGTAAAAAATCTCGCTGTCCTATGTCATATTTTTTCCTTATTCATTTTAACATTTTTGGGTCTTTTGCTTGGTGTCAAGGAAGAGATTGAATGGCCATTGTTTTAGGTTAATAGCCTCTTGCATGTAGTTATTTTGGGAGGTTCTGAAGTTTAGTTAAGGTAGTTTTTGGATGCAAGAAAACAGGGTGGATAAGGAAATGCTATATAGATTTTTTTATTCCTCTTTGTGAGGGAAAAAGAAATTCTCACAATGCAAATCCATTGGCACGATCACTCAATGGTCAGGGTGGTGATTGGTGGCAAAGTGCATGCCTTGCACAGAGATTATCAAGAGAGAAAATGGGGTGGCGCTAGTTTCGGTTTTCTATGATAGAATGGTTGGGAGATGAGCTCTGCATGATAGCAAGTTTTGACTACTTCCGATTGATCAAATTTGAAAAATCAAGCCGCTTTCAGTGTGGATAGTGTGGGTATTCAGACAGTTGGGAGCAAGAGACCAACTTTGCACGAGATGACACAATGTCATGGCACTATACTTTCAGGTCTTGGTCTGGATAATAGTTTTGTTGCTTTGTTGTTAGAATTGATGTTTTGTACTTATGGGTATTTCGATCCCCAGTAAAAAAGAAAAGGTTGGAGTGTGTTGTGTCTTCTAAAGACTATGTAAGAGTTTTGATTGTCATAGTCATTCACACAAAAATTGGTTGATTGGAACTAGTAAATAGGCAACAGAGAGTTGATAAAAAGAATACAAGGGTAAGCAGTTTTGTCTCCTTTTCCACCCACTTCTTCAAAAATGTCCATGCTCATGAACAAGTTTTTTTTTAGCTCTTTAGCTTAGTGTCAGAAAGAGATTTTAATGGCCATTGATCTAAACACACGTATACAGTCAGACCTAAGGGTACTGGGGTGCCAGAAGAGTAAACCCACGCACTCACTCCAAAAGGGCCTGACTAATGGAGGAGTTGTGGACCCTTATACACCCACTAGCCACTAGATATAAAAGGGTTGTTTGATGCAAGGAAACAGGGAGGATGAGGAAAAAGGCTTGTCCATGTTGGAAGTTTTCTGTTTGTCTTTGGGGATTAGAAAACAGGAAAAAAAAAAATCTCTTTTATAAGGCAGCTCAAAAAAAATTCTCTTTTATAAGGCAGCTCCCTCATCTGGGAAAAAAAAAAAAGGAAGAACAAATGTAAATGTATGACAGAATCCTTGTGCCCAATCGATCATACTTAAAAACTATCATTAGTATCCTATCAGTCTCCAGTAGAGGCTAAAAGCACAGTACCCTCTAGACTTTGGAAATGCTCGCAAAGGCAATCTTTTTGGGCTTGTTCGTTGCTTACAAATTTTAGTGGTTTAAAAATTTCATTGAAGGTAATGCAACTATATGTTTGAATATATTCAAGGGAAAAGCATGCACTTGGGATATTCAGATTTTAATGGAAGTTCTAAGACCATCTCCGAGGGTAATTAACAAATTGAGGTAGCAAATATGTCATTTGTTATCCTATATATATATATATATATATATATTTGTTACATCTATTTACTATTTTTAAAATTTGTCACTCAAAAACCAGTTGGAATTACTGTTTGAATATGAGATAAGGGAGAGAGGGCCCACTAAGTATTTTAATGCCGAAAAAGATTCGTTACCTTAAGGTAACAAATGGAGATACTCCATTTGAGTATCAGTTGGAGATGGTCTAATTCCTCACGCTGCTGCTAATATAGTGGTCGTGAAGCAAAACAAAACGCTTTGGAGCATAAAACTTGCTAAGATAGTCACTTTGGACTGCTTCGTCAAAGATATAGGAAAGAAAAAAAAAGTTTGGTAGTACGTCCTTTTGGCTTTTGCAACTTATATAGTATCCTCCCTTGGTTTTAATCCCACATCGGAAAAATAAGAAAGAGAAAGGAAAAGTGAGAGTATAAAAAGGGATTGGAGATGGACCTTAAAACATACTTACCTGGACGGGGTCAATGGGTGATCAAGAAGGCCCATGGCCTAGGTTGGCGACTTCCATTGCACTTTGGAGGGGTGCCCGCTTAACATCTCCCCAAGTGGGAGAGTGTACGTCATAATTTGTGATAGTTGGGGCCTGCGTTCGCGCGGCCCCTCCCAATTCATTAATATCAAGATTTTTCCATCTCTGCTTCTGTTAGGTAGCTGGGCCAGACTGGGTTTGGAATTCGAAGGAAGTTGTGGGCTTGGCTCACTTTATACAGTCGGAATAATATATATTTTTTTCGATCGAATCAACTACACCACAAGCCTTATCTAGCTTTAAGGCAAGACAAAGAAAGCACACACCCCCCCCCCCATCACGCACTCTCACATACCACACTTGCAACCCAACATAATCATCACTCAAACACTCCTCAAAATGGGTTATCACTCAAACACTCCTCAAAAGGGTACTAACCGTTTGTCCACAAAATGAGTGTCCTCAAAATGGGCACACACAACCACACTTGCAAAACATAAGCAACACTAACACTCCTCAAAACGGACTCAAACACTCCTCAAATTGCAAAACATAAGCAACACTAACACTCCTCAAAACGGACTCAAACACTCCTCAAATTGGGTACTAATTTACATGCGTGATGGCATGGTATCCGTTTTGAGGAGTGTTTGGGTCCGTGTTGCAAGTGTGGTTGTGTGTGCGTGAGTGAGTGCATGGGGTGTGCGCTTCCTTTGTCTTGCTTGCAGTTATCACCTCGTGATGGAGTTGAGTTAACCAAAAAAAACTTACCTTAGGTGTTTAGTTGATTAATGATTGGACTCAAAGCATGCCCCGCCCCGCCCCGGTATAATGACAACCCTAGTGTCAGGGTGCTATGGTAGGATTTTGCAGATAGAGGGGGCTTAGGGCGTTCATAGTCGTGAGTTATATAATCTTTGTTAGTTGACACCAGAAGTAGATACGTAGAGCTGCGAAGGAAGAAAAGATGTGAAAATCTCCCTATCACCAATCTGATGGTACAATCCAACAAACCACTTGTCAAAGAATCCAATATATGAAAAAAACTGATTTTTTTTTTAAATTTCTTGAATTTTTAAATTAAAAAATAAAATAAAAATATTTTATTACTAAATTATTAATTTAATTGTTAATCTGTTACTACAATAAAATAGCTAATAAATGTATAAACTATAAACAATATGTGTAAAGTATATAATTATAATATATGTATAAAACTATATCAAAAACTACGTACATAGCATATACAGTTTAAATACAAAGAGGAGCTCTATTGCGGAGCTTCCCTTCTTACATTGTGATGGTGGCAATGTTGTAATTATTTGGCAAATTACCCATCCTCCCTTAATAATTACAAATGTGCTGTTGTCCTTTGTGTAAATAGTGGAGCTCCGCTTCAACGCCGTGAAACATAGCTCCAACTCAAAATTAATCTTTAGATGAATACTTTAAACAAATATAAAATTACAGAAATAGCCCCCGGGCAAAAAAAAGTCAGTATTTTAGATGGAATTCCAAAATTGTGGGATTTCTCAATCAATAACTTTTTATGTCAGTTTATAAAATGACAAAAAAAATTAGACCAGATTTTGGGTGGAAAACCGAAATTTTCATTTATTTCATTTTTGGGCATACTTTATGAATCATTGAAATTTCAGTGACTTACAAACCTAGCTGACCTGACCGTCTTTGTACTAAGACGAAAACACAAGATGGAAGATCCAAAAGAGAACACCATGGGTTTGGCCCAGTGGTAGTGTATCTCCCATTTGGGAAGGGAAGACTCGTGTTCGAGTCCTTGGTGTGGCTGTTGACGCCCACCATGAGTTGAGTTCTAACCCTGCTGACAGTCCTAACCCCTGACATAGTTAGTTAACAAATTAGTCCTACCAAAAAAAAAAAAAGAAAATGATCGGTTGGAGGATTACCTCCTATGCGCAACCCAATATTTGCTTCTATACACTATATTAAAATCCATATTCCAAACACATCAAAAGAGAATAAAATGACAATAATGCCCCTTTGTCTCTAAATCTTTTTTCTTATGCTTTCAACCAAAGACTTCGATGAAAGCAAGGATCTCCGGCAGGGAGAGCAGGGAAGAGTAGGGATGGCAACGGGCCAGTCTGATCGGGTAACCTGGCCCTATTGGGACGGTTTTGGAGAGCTTTTAAATAGGGTAGGACAGGTTTGGGAATGAGATATTAAACCCGAGTCGGATTTAGGCCGGGGATGAGTTTAGGCCACCCCGCTCCATTTATAATGTTAAATCATTATTTTATTCTTAATTTAATAATAAAATTACCTCAGTATAGTCTTTATAGTATGAAATATAATCCCGACCGGCCCCATCTAGTGTTTAACGGGATGGGGTGGGGTAGGGACGGGGTTAAGAACTATCGGAAGTGACCCGCCCCACCTCGGGTTTGGGGTAGGAGTTTTCCAATAGGGATGGGGGCGCCCCAGCCCAAACCCGCTCCGTTGCCATCGGAAGAGAGATATGCCAAGTATGGAAATTAGTCCATGCCGTGCCTAAATCCGAGCTCAATCTTAATAACAAAAAAATCATTTCTAAAAAATAAGATATTTGAAGAAAAGGTTAAGAGTTTTGATTGTAATCGTCATTCAAACAAAAACTGAATGATTGGAACTAGTAAATAGGCAACAAATAGTCCATAAAAGAAAGGGTAAGCAGTCTTGTTTCCTTTTCCTCCCACTTCTTCAAAAATGTTGATGCTCATGAACAAATTGCCTTGTGTTTTTTAACTTATTTTTGACTTTTTAGCTTAGTGTAAAGAAATAGATTTAATGGTCATTGATAGAGCTTAGTTACCTGCAAGAATTTTGGGAGGCTCTGGAATGCTATGCAAGCAATTAATACAAGGCACTAGCTAGATATAAAAGGGTATATTCAGATTTTAATGGAAGATCTAATGGTTATGTGGCGACATTTTCCTCACGCTGCTGCAAATATGTAGTTTGTCGTGATGCAAACACTTTGGCGCATAGACATGATAAGAAAGCCCATGAAAGATGTCAGGAATTTCAGTCAATTATTAGACCTAAGTCTCTGTATAATAATATCATTTTGATCCAGGGATCTTGAATCCCTGTCTTGTATAGGCCCTCGGGGGATTTGTTAATGATATAGATCCCTTTAATCAGAAAATAGAGTGTGGGGGGGGGGGGGATAGATCCACCTTTTGCAGCTCCTATAGTATCCTCCCATGGTTTTAATCCCACATCCGATAGATAGAAAGATAAAGGAAAGGTGGTAGTATAAAAAGGGGTTGGAGAAGGGCCTTTAAACATACTTACCTGGACGGGTTCTATGGGTGGTCAAGAAGGCCCATGGCCTATGTTGGCGGCTTCCATTGCACTTTAGAGGGACGCTCGCTTAACATCTCCCCAAGTGGGAGAGTGTATGTCATAATTTGTGATAGTTGGGGCCTGCGTTCGCACAGCCCTTCCTAATCCATCAATTTCAAACATTTGGGATTAGAATTTTAGTCCTCAGATATGGCCTTCAATTGTAAGTAGCTGTGGGATTGGTGTTTCCACAAGTCCAGTACCAATACGATGAATAAATCCCCCAAAGCTGGCCTGGCCTGCCATGCCATGCCATGTCCACAACCATTGTGTCCCCGTGTCTCTTTTAACTCCCGTTTAATCATGGTTAAATTTAATTAAATTAAAATTAGTAATTTTGTTTTTTGATTTTTGTTTTTTTTTTCGGAAAATTAGATTGCTTAACCTTAGGTGGCCACAGTTGATGGATGGTAAATGAGGTCAGAAGCTGATCACCCTGGGTCCATTTTCCTTTTTTTTGAAAAAAATTAATAATGGACCAGTGCTCGTTTGATATATTACCCCGTGTTCCTTTTAACACCCCTTTAACCCTGGTTAATAACTAAATTAGAATTAAGTTTTTGAGTTTTTTTTTTGAAAGTAAGGTTGGATTGCTTAATCTTAGGTGTTAGTGTATCTTAACCATTGTAGGTGTGCATTTAAAATTGGGGTGTGGACCAATGAGGACCGACGAACCACGGGCAAGTTAAAGATTTCCCTTCCAAATATATCCAGAAAAATATGCAAAATGTTGTGTATTTTCAAAATAATAAAATGATATTTTTCTTCTATTAAAGTTGTTGCTCAAATACTACGGCTGTCAATTGTTGAAACATATATCCGATACCCAACTTACACTACCTAACTTAGGAGACTAAGAGTAAAAATGTCCTTTTTTATTTTTTATTATTAGAGTGTTAAATATGTAAGGGATAAGTAATATAATCTTTACCTATTGTTATACAAGTAAGGTATAGGTAAAGAGTCTTATCCTACCCTTTTATCTAATTACTCGGCAATATAATCTTTACTAGGGCTGCACAAAGCCCAATCGGCCCTGCCCGAGCTCGGCTCGGTTCGGCCCGATTTTTAGGTTCAATTGGGCCAAGCCAAGCCTATAAAAAAAAGCTTGAAAAGTCATTCAAGCCGAGCTCGGGCCAACCCCTGTTTGATTCGGCCCGACTCGATTGAGGCTTGACTTGGCTCGGCTCGAATATTATTAAAGAATAATAAAAATATTATTTATGTATATCATTGTTATATATAAAATATTATTATTTTATTTATTTATTTATTTTAAAACGGATTCAAGCCGAGCTCGAGCTTCGAGCTAGGCTTTTGAATTCGGGCCGAGCTTTTGGCCGATTTTTCGAGCTTGATTTTAGGCCGAGCCGGGCTTCGAGTCTAGAATAAATCTTTTCAAGCCGAGCCGGGCTTGGCTAAGCCCGGAAAAGCCCGGCCCGAATACATCCCTAATCTTTACCCATTGTTATACAAGTAGGGTATAGGTAAAGAGTCTTATCCTACCCTACCCTACCCTACCCTACCCTTTTATCTAATTACTCGAAGATAGTCGATATTTTTCTTCTAAATCTTAATTTAGCTATATCTTTATAATTTAGACTGAATGAGTGAAAGATGCAACAGTTTTTATGAGATTATATTCTTGCTTTGTGTATGAATTAAGATTTACGCAATGATGTTGTAAGCACCCAATTTTTACACCCTGCTCACCTAAACCTAGGTCTAGCCCAAGCCTAGCCCTAGCCCAAGCCCTAGGCAAGGTCCCATGGGCTCAAGGCCCCTTTTCAAGTCCCAAATGGATAAAACCTTGTTTGTGGGCCCAAGCATGGGCCCATTAAGCCAAATCTAAGGTAGGACCCACACTACCTCTTTTAAAATTCAAATTTTGGAGCCAATTCCCAAAATGAAAAAAATATTTTTGCCTTCCCCACACATGTGGTGGTTGGGCCCAAAATGGGTAGTAAAATAAAAAAATAAAATAAAATAAAAACCAAAAAATATAAGTAAAAAATTTTTTTGAAAAAAAAATATATTCAAAAAATAAAATAAAATTTTGGAAAAGAAAAAAAAAGGGATTTGATTGGGCACCAATCCCATGTGGCAGGGCCCACATGTGAATTGGGCCCAATTCAATCAATTGGACGATTGAAGAAAGTAAAAAGTGAAAAAATTTTTTTTAAAACAAGGGTACTGTTCATCGTCCCTGTCAATGGGACGAGTGAACAGTCCCCTGCCACAACAGTCCTCTGCCCTTGCGTCCTCCTGGCCAGCTGCCCCCGTTGTCCCCCACGCCTAGTGCCATGCCCCCAACCTTATCCTTCTCTCCCCTCCTATCCTTCTTCTTCTATTTAAATCCCTCCACAGCCACCGTTTGGGGAAGCTTGAACAAAAAAAAACAGTAGCTTTTCATTCGGCCAGCCACCTCTTCCAACCCATTCCTGTCTCCTTTAAGGTCTTGAGTCATCCACTGTATCACCCCTATAAACCCCCACCGTAGCCACTGTGCGAGGGAGAGAAAAAAAAAGAAGAAAAAAAAATTCTGCAGATTTTTTTTCTTGCTGTCCCAAATCGTTCTAGCCTTACACACCCCCCCTCAGGCCATTCCGTCTTCCCCAACAGCCTCCTACACGGCCCTTGCAACCACCCTAACACCCACAGCAACCACTCGCCACGACCCCTTGCGCGGCTGCCAACAACACGAGGGTATACATCCCTCCCCTTTTTTATCATTTTTTTCCTTTCCTTTCAGCGTATCCAGCACTCCCTAGAGGTCTGGGGGGTCCTCAATCCATGAGGAATCCCCCTGGACCTTCATGGGTATAGTACCACAGTCCAAAAGTTTTTTAAAAAAAGTTTTTTTTGCAAAAAAAAAACTCTGTTCCAGGCAGCCCCCTGTAACCACGGTTTAACCATGGTTAGGCTAGGCCTTGGTCGAAACCAAGGCCATGGTTAGACTCCCCACACTACGGGCTACCCCCCTGTAAATTTTCGGCCCTTAATTCATCCGTTAACCATAGTTAAATCGACCCCAAAGTGGGGTCGACAGTGTAAAAATCTGTGCGACGAGGCGACTTTGGGCCTCTGTGGGGCCCACATCCGGCCTCCCCTTGGGCCCCACAAGGGCCCAAATTGTTTCCCTCATAGCAAGCTTCATGACCATGGTCTCGGATTCCCCGGGGGTTGAGTCAATCAGCGGCAAAATTGCCGCAAAGTTTGGAAACAAATCTGTTTTGGTGGAAATCATCATTTTATGTGGTGTTTTTCGGGGCAACTTTAGGCCACTGTGGGGCCCACATACGGCATCCCCTTGGGTCCCACAAGGGCCCAAATTGTTCTCCACATATCAGGCTACCCAATGGTGGTCTCGGATTCCCACGATTCCCCCGTTAACCATAGTTAAATTCATGTTAACTATGGTTACAAATTTGATGAAAATTTGGAGTTTTTTGCAATTTCAAATATTTGTGGGGGCCCAGTCCGGGTAGGAGGCCAGTCTAGGCCCTGCCATGGATCTTGGGCCCACTTTTGCTTCAGTCGGCCCCTTAACCATGGTTAAACTCACCCGTGGTTAACATTTAACCATGGTTAAGCGGTCCATGACCTAGCAAAAATTCTGGAAAAATCATCAAAAAATCATAAATATTACATGGAATCCAAAAATGTCTTCAATTTCATTTTTACCGTGGTTAAGACACTTAATCAGAGTCGACCCCATTTTGGACCCTTAACCACGGGTAAAAAAATCCTGACCCGGAAAAAATCTGGAAAAATGTTCAAAAAATCCAAAATATTAGGAGAAACCCAAAGATGGTCTCTTTTGACCATTTAACCGTGGTTAAGACCCTTAACCATGGTGACCTCCCCTCCTTAACCGCGGTTAAGCACCTTTGACCGCTGGAAAAAATCTGAGAAAATCCCAAAAAAATCAGAAAAATTCAAAAGACCAAAAAATCTGATATTGAACTTTTTAACCATGGTTAGCACCCCTAACCAAGGTTAATCACCTTTCTTAACCTCGGTTAGCAACCCTAACCCTTGGTTAAGACACCCTGGGCCTACCGGGCCTCACTCCTCGGCCTACCGGGCCAAACCCTAGCCTACCGGGCTCACCCTTGGCCTACCGGGCCCAATCTCGGCCTACCGGGCCCAAACTAGCCTACCGGGCTTCACCCTTGGCCTACCGGGCCCAACCCTAGTCTATCGGACTTACCTTAGGCCTACCGGGCCCAATACCAAGCACTTGACCAACTCGGTCAACCACCCCTAGCCTCCCGGCTAGACCCTAAGCCACCTTTGGTGCACACACACACACCCCTAGCCTTGGCATGGGCGCATGTGCCAGAACTACGCTCGGTCTGATCTCACCCCTATGTGAGTACGTAGGCAGCCCAACCCGGGTTCGACCCTAGTCTAGATTTTCTCCTTCTTAGATTAGCATTATCTTAAATACTTAAGGCATTTGATTAAAATTGAGATTAGTTTGGCTTAATCCTAGCAAGTAGGGAACCACTGAAAGTGGAAGTGCCGGGGTGCCTAACCCCTTCCCCGGACTTAACCGAACCTCTTACCCTGATCTCTGATCACAGACCAAGACCTTATCCGAATCCCGGGGACTTATCCCTTCCGAATGAATAGGTGGCGACTCTTAACTCAACCCGTGAGATGCAAACCAGGGTTTTCCCGAAACCCGCGCTCACAGATGTGTTGTGCTGAGACATTTTTTTTTGTAGTTTAATGATTTTTTTTTGTTAGGTGTTAATAAGAATGGTCTATAGTATGAGATGTGTAATTTATTTGATTTAACCTAAATTTATTAGGTTTTACCTAATTACTTAGTTATAAACTATTTTTTTAAAACAAGTCAAATTAAGGTAGTTATTTTACAGTTTACACTGTTACCTAATTATTTGACATGTAATTGGGAGTTTTTACCTTACTCGCGAGGATATGGCTAATTTTTGTTTACCCTATCCAAATAGGATAAAGACAATAAATAGGTAAGTGAAAGGTTTCACCTGAGCCTTACTCTTCCCATTGACACCTCTACCAAATGCCAATATCATTGGGTATAGTTTTGCTCAATTAAATGTCTTTGCCTTTGCCTTGTGGTATGATTGAGTTTACCAAAAAAAAAAAAAAAAGTCTAATTCCTAAAGACTTTTGTGCCAGTCTCCAATAGCAACTTGAGGAAAATGGAGAATTTTCCTATGCATTAATTCGTTTGAGCCATATTTCTCTACACCTGTTCCATTGACAACTTTGGTTTAAGATGGGTGCTAGAAAAATCTCTTGAGACAAATTTCAAAATTTTTTCCGAACTCTTGCAATACCTCTTGTTGCTATCCTTCAATAAGTTAAAAGAAAACAAATTTCTTTCAAAGTCTATTCTTTTGATGTGACTAATAAAAGTATGCACTTTGCACTCGTAAAAAAATTTAGATCACTTTATTTGTCATAATGATATTTCAAGTCTTATAATTCTTAGGGGACTTGAAATCATTCATTTTGTTTGCATTTGAAGTCTTTTCGGAATTGCAACTAAAAGATGAAAAACACGATATAACTAGTTCTAAAAATTTGAATATTGTCCAATGACAAAATTTGCAAAGTGCTTAATTTTATTAGTTTCTGCAAAAGACGGAGGTAGCATTTGTTATAAAGGTAACAAAGAATCTTAATGAAAAATGTTGCAACCACGGAGAGAGTATGGATGTTTGGGTGTGGGGATAGCATTTCTTCTTTTAAAATATTTTTGGTCCATTTTTAATTAGCCCTATTGTTTTGGGACAAATGGCAAAACAAGGTGATTGCCGGAGAAAAAACTCCATTTTCCTCTGGCAACTACTGGAGATAACATGTAAGTGTAACATACCAGAAAGGCAAAAATCCCAAAGAGTAGAAGAAGAACAAATAAAAAACCCTGGTCGAAACTCTGCTGCCTGAGAAAAAATTGGAGGAAACTTCGATCGAAGATGGAGAAAACAACAGATAAATGGAGGTCGCTCCTGCCCTAATTGCACTTCTTCCGCTCGAAAAATCTGTTGCAGTCGCTTCTGGTTCAGATCTTCGCGTCTTCGATATTGAGTAAGATTTTTCTACTGTTTTAGGGTTTGATTTTAGTTCATTGATATTTTTTCAATCTGTAAAAGATTGGATCTGAGTGAAACGTTTAATATAGATTAATTCGAAGCAATTTCGCAATAGATTAATGCCTTTGATGAATTTATGTCGATAGTTGGTTGAGATAATGTGGATTTTGTGTTTCTATTCATGTTTTTTTGTTAAATATTCAACTTTAGTAAAGAATGGATTTTGAGAAATAGCTTTCAATTAGATTTGAACTCTCCTTGTTAAATTACAAGAAAGTTATTATATTTGGCAAGAAGTTCAAAAACCACATTCAAGATTTGGAAAGAATGAAGTGAGATAATCAAATGTTGATGTTTTTGAAACAGAACAGAAGAACATTTAGAATGTTGTTCTTGAAATATGCTCAATTATACTTTCCCTTTTTTTCCCTGCAATATTGTGTATTTGTGTATGTGTTTCATTTTTCTCAAGTAAGTTCAATGGCTTGCTTGGTCTTT
This sequence comes from Tetracentron sinense, assembly GCA_015143295.1. Classification (NCBI taxonomy): domain Eukaryota; kingdom Viridiplantae; phylum Streptophyta; class Magnoliopsida; order Trochodendrales; family Trochodendraceae; genus Tetracentron; species Tetracentron sinense. Next base: position 10,080,767 of record CM026558.1, on the reverse strand, counting down.
TGACCTCGGAGAGTAATGATTCATGAATTTAAGTTGAGGATAAGCTGGTCAAAATTACTTTGATTGAATAAGCGTTTAATTCGGTGGGAGGCTTAATGACAAGTGACAACTACATTAATTGGTACTGGAAGTTAGAACGTAATTCTGACATTCTTTTGGGTTATTGTGTTGTTTCTTCTTTACAGAGGAGATTGCTCGGTTTCTTTAATGGAAAATTCTAGTGGGTCTTTTCATACTGATTCTATAAGAGCAATTTGCTTCGGTGCAAGTGGGAGGCTCTTTGCATCTGCTGGGGATGATAAGCTCGTCAAGATTTGGACCACAGATTTCTGGCACTGCAGACATTTCATTTAAGTTTTCGAAGTTCTAAAAATTGTTTTGTTTGGAGGTATCTAAGGTTAGGAAATGGCGAGGATGGTTTCAAATAACAAATGGTACATCTGGAACTCATGCAAAAAGTGGAACCCGTCATTCAATGATTCCAACTTGGGAGTACTAATGTACTATGTCCTTTTTTTGGGAGTACTATGTCCTACTCTTGCACAAAACCTAAATGATCATGACCATCCATTCAATCACAATATCTTTGATTTTGGATGTCCATAGAGATATGATGAATTTGACAAAAAATTGCAGACTTAATGACTACGTAATCTGATACGGTTTACTTTTGGCATTGGGTATCTCTTAGGTAGGACCATCAAATTATGAGGTGTGTCGTGTGTACACTTTGCCATTCGTTCTTTTATAGCATTCACTTCAATGAAACTCTCCATTTTCTCTCTTACCAACATTTTCTTGATTGCTGTGATCATATAGATGCTTTGAGAAGCGAGTGAGTGCGGTTGCCATCAGCCACGACGGTCAATTTGTTTGTTTTGCTGATAAGTTTGGAGTTGTTTGGGTTGTGGGTTTGGATATGGACAATGAAAATCAAGCTTTGGTCGAAGGCAGCACCGATTCTTTCTCACTATTGTAGTATCATTACAAGACTGGTGTGTATTTATTCTCACATTGACTTTTTAATGTATCACTTCTACGCTTTTGATGAAAACAATCTGCTAGTATCTTACTATTTTACACAATCGTATCTGGATTGAATGCCCTTGTGTGGTTGAATAATGAGTACACTAATAACTAATAAGGTTATCAGCTTTTCACCTTAGGCTTCTAAAAGGAAAGAAAAAACCCTTAAATATTTTGTTGAACGAGAGCATATGTTAGGTTTTAATCGCTTATAGGAATTTTGTCCGTCTATGGTTAAAATTTTTTTAGGGTATATAATTAACTTGTTTAATGTCCTTGATCTTTGACTCTATATTCTCTCTTTTCTCGTTGATGATATAAAACTAGATGAAAACAATCTGCTAGTATGCAAAGTTTTTGTCTTGGTCATCAGTGTAGTTAAGGCGTCTAGGCGATTAGATCTGGCTAGGCGAGGCGCTGCCTAGGCGACGCCCAGGCGATGCTTAGGCAATAAAAATAATTAAATTATATATATATGTTAAATATACATAAATAATATTAATGAATACACATAACAATGCTTAGGCACATTAACATTTAATGTTGTAAAGTTTGAATGTAAGTCTTTTTCTACTAATCTGTTAGTTGCCCTTTTGACCCTATAGATGAAAATATTTTTAAGGACTAAAATATGAGATTTTTTTTACTAGACTTTTGAGTTTTAGTAATGTTTTGTTATAATAAAATATATTAAATTTTAAATTGTGAGAAATACCTTAGCATTTGCAAGTTGAAATTTTGAAAAAGACGCTAAAAATAGATTTTGGTCTTGAACTGGAAAGTTGGCTTTTTAATTTTTAGGAGATTCTTTTTGATCGGTAAATAGAGATATAATATAGAAAGAAGGAAAGAAAGCTAGAAATCAAGAAGCCACTCGAAACATAGAGGTTAGAGTATTCGACAATGTTGGAGTCTGGCGAATAGATGTTTTATGTGCTTCCAAGCTGAAGAAACTGTGGATCATCTTCTGCTGCATTGCTTAGTAGCTCAGGAAATATGGGGCCGATTCCTTCCCTGTGTGGGGGTAGCGTGGGTGTTCCCAACATCTGTCTGAGATTTCTTAGAATGCTGGCCCTGGGAGATTGGGGAGGGCGCGAGGGAGGCTATTTGGGAGGTGCTCCCAAGAGCCATTTTTTGGTTTTTTCCCGGAAAGAAAGAAATTATAGAGTATTCGACAATGTTTCTTCATCCATTCCTCGATTCAGTGATAGGATCAGGCTGACAGTTTTGGATTGGGCGAGGTTACACTGTAATAGGGAAGACGTTAGGGACATTCTGTATTAGTTGATGGGACACTTGGAGTGGGAGCTAGGTTCTCTTTGTCCCGGTTCTTGAGTTTATAATCTAGTAAATGCTTGATACTAGGGTTTTTTCCTGTATAGTTTTTTCTCTTTAATGCATTGCTTTACCGATCAAAAAAAGAAGCCACTCTGGTTCACCAATATTAAACCAAAAGCGCACAAAAAAACAGAAATAAGAAAAGGCACCAAAAGCAGCTACATCACAAAAAACTACAAAGCAAAGAGATTCCCCCAAGGATCCGCACGATCACCCCCCATCGAGCACCAATTGGAAACTACTTCAGGAATTTGGATCTAGGATAATTTTTTATAGAATTCAAATGGCGGATATAACCTTATTTACGTATAAAATTTTTAAGTAAATGAAAGGAAACTGTAAAACAATTTACTTAAATGATATTTATATGTAAATAAGCTGTAAAACTGTAAAACATGGTAACTATTAAAGGGTCCAGGTGACTACTGCCTGCCTAGAGAGGTGGCAAAACTACCTAGGCGACCGCCTAGGTGTCGCCTGGGCGACGCCTTGACTACACTGTTGGTCATACAGAGAGAGTGAGTGAGTTGTTACCAGCACATGTTCAACTTTTGGCACTTCTTGTCTTCTTGATGCTCATCTTATACATCTATTTTATATAATTTACTTATTTACTTTTAGCCACTCAAAAAATTATTAATATTGTATTTTTAATCTCAGAAATCAAGGATTGTGATGGATAATATTTGCCTATAAAGAAAGTTTTATTTAAAGTCAAATGTCAAAGGCAATGTTTTGACTTCCATATAAGGGCGTATTAAAATCCTCAATACAGATATGCATTGCTGGTAGACTCAATACATCCTTATTCGGCCTAGTCACCAAAAACGCTTTTTATACATGTTTAAAACTTGTATTAAGCTTTATCTTTTTTCTTTTTTTTTTTTTGGGGGGGGGGGGGGGGGGGGGGGGCAATTTAAATGGTGTACTTAGGCCGTATTAAGTTTAAAACGGTGATACCCATATAAAATGTGTTTTAAACACGCTTTTCATATTAAACTAGTATAATACGCGTACATAAAGCTTATTTATTTAAAAAAAAAAGTTTTATAGGTTTGCAGTTTTAAACAAAAAGTATCCTTATTTATCTATTTGAATCTTATGATAGGGTTTGCATAAATGGTTTATTTTTACAAAGATATTATTTAATTTTAAGTTAGGGTTTGAACTTTGAAGCTTATGTTAGGGTATGAATATTATGGGGTTTTAGTTTAGAGGTTGATGATAATGTACTTTTTTTTTTGAATCGTGAATGATGATATCCATTTGTTAAAATGGTGAATGACAATCTCCATGCATCTTTGTATGGGTGTATAATATCTCTGTCATCGGGTTCTAGGCATTCGTATAGTACTCGGGAAATCCTTCAATTTTTCTTTGTGGTTCAAGTAATATCCCTACTCCTTTGTGCCTTGTTTTTCTTTTAGTCAATGAGTCATGTTATGGAGATCGATGGGGGCATGGAGTTTTCATGCTATCGGGCTCGAATTGTGACATACGGAACAAAAGAAAGAGGCAACCAACATAGTGTCCGCAAACAATCGTGCTAAGGTCCATTAGTTTAAATACAAGGATTTCAAACCTAAAATTACCATTGAAAATCCTTAAAACCCTAGGGTAATACCGTCAAATCACATTGAAATGAATCCTAAACTCATACATTAAATCTTTGGTTAAACCATTGCTTTAGGAGCCATATTGAGGTTTATGCTTCACGGCAATGCAAGCCTCAAAGAAAACTCCTCGAGGCTTAGCAATAGAACCTCAAATCACTTGAGTTTTGAGGCTCACATATGATTTGCACACACTCCTCACGCCTTACACCTTGAGTCGTACCTAATGGTTGAGACATCCACCTCATAGATTAACCAAAAAATATGGGTTTAGCCAAATAATTAGAATGCATGATTTTTTTTTACTCTATATTTTTATTTTTAAATTGACACCTCATTGACTATGTTTAATGGCTAATGCATTTATGGGTTTTAAATCATTCTTGGGTTTTATTGACACCCCAAACATATTACGGTAAAACCCTAAAATCACATTAAAATCTTCAAATCACTTTAAGAACCGAAATCATTGTAAAAGGACCCTAAAGTCACTTGTTGCGGTGATGTTTCCATAACCATCCGACATCTGTTTGTCGTTGCTTTTGACACATAGTTACCAAATCCGTGTATTATGGGGGTCTCTGTTTAAAATGTACTTTTTGTTATTACGTATTATATACGTATCACCATATAATATCAAGAAAAATAACAGGTTAGGGTATGGAGCCTCGGAGAAATTGTTTGAGTAATGGGTTCATCATGGTTATAAAATTCGTTAATGTTGCATTCCAAATTTCCAATAAAGGTCCAGTAACAAGAAAAACAAGGGTCCTCCCTTTTCATAGGGCCATTATATAAATAAAATTATATATTTTTATATTATGAAGATTGTTTTTGCCATGTTCATTCCACTAGGTAGAACACGTGCACCTCCCCTGCTTGACACATGTCCCTTTTAACACTCATTAACTATGGTTAAGATTCACTCAACCCTAAAGTTTATACATCTATCCTTTGGTTTTTAGAAAGTAAATTAACTTAATAAATTGTAACTAAGGTTAAAAAGAGTTAACCCAAACCTCCTAACCTGCTATCCGTTCTCAAACCTCGCTCCCGCTCTCAAACCTCGCTCTCACCTAAAGGTGCGGTTTTTGTGTAAAATTTTATTTTTATCCTAATTTTTCATTTTAATTGGAGTGTATTTTGTCATTATTTTTTGTAGGGTACAAGATTCTTGTAAGATTTGTTAGGGCCAATTGGTTCGGATTATTGCAATCATAAGAGCTAATGCTGATAAGCGCTGATGTCAGTAAGCGCTGATGCTGATAAGTGTTGATAACTGTAATCCTGTTTGGTTGAGTTGATAAGCAATTATCTAGTCATTTAAAAAAAAAGGGTATTTTAGTCATTTTTAGAAAAAGAAAAAAAAATTTAAAAAAACTTTCTTTTAAGTTTAATGAATCTTGTTGGCCTTACTGAGTGCAAATTTGAGTGCTTATAATAATTTTCATAAAGGTCATAAGCGGTTACGCTCCACATTAGTCACCTTCTGACCAGATTATGAAATCACCGGTTATTTCCATAAATGGTTATTACATAAGCGCTTATGACGAGTCGAACCAAACGCTATTATGAGACATAATTCCGACATAATTCGGACATAAGCGATTATGTATCAAATAAGCGCTTATAATAATCCGAACCAAACGAGCCCTTAATTATTAGTGATCTTGTAGTTGAATATAGATACATTTAATATATCAATAGTCATATTGTTTGTTGTGACTACAAATTTGAATTATGAATGATTTAATCAATTTTTACTTGAGTTTAGAAAAGTAGAAAAGATATATTTACATCTACAAGTAAATTTCAAGAACATCAAGTATATATTTTATGTATATATTGGCGCTCCCGACCCTATCCTAAATATAAATTTGACACTCTCGTGCTCTCGCTCCCACTCTACGCTCTGGTTACTTAGGTTAAAAGGCACACAAGTACACAAAGAATCAATCCCTTGCGTATATCCTTCTTATTGGAGAGATTGGATACCTACCATTGCGCTGTCAACTTGAATATTAGCTCAGCCAGCCTTCCAACCAACCCCTTCGAGTTCCAACTTCACTTTTAGTAGTCTCGTTACGCAGCGAGTGAACGATCTTGCCCCTGTATTTAAGCCAGTTTGTCTGCAACACACCTTTGTCATATATTCCATACATCACACTAGATAGATATCATATTCATGGAATACGATTCACTTTCAAGATGCCTTGGTGGTGAAATGGTAGACACGCGAGAGCCTCCTTGGGATAATCATCAATATCTCTTCCTATCCAAATGAGATTATGAAGGCGCCAGCCAATGTGTCTTTCAATTGTCTTTCAATCTATTGGCAATTACATAGATCGTATTCTCTTTTTGGCATGGATATATGGACCAACTAAGAGGAGCTTTCGAGCCGAAGCGGCTGCACTGAGAGTTCAGATAATCCGCTGCGTTAGGGGGGGGGGGGGGCACTGTATACCATATTTTGATATTATGTATTTAAAAAAAAATATACCTATTATATAAGTAGTTTAAAAAAAATTTGGGTGGGGGGGGGGGCATGGCCCCTCCCTGGCTCCGCACCTGAGTAGCATGAAAGCATTAATGGTCCATCGGGCATGTCATGTGAGCATTTTCTTTCGCAAATCAACAAAAACCTCAAGGGTCCCTTATGACCCACTCATTCTGGAGTAGACTCTTGAATCTGACTTCTAAAAGCAACAGTGACCTCTAGTGCTATTAAATACATTTAATTTACAACTCTAGCACTTGGAGACCAACTAGGTTTTACCTTTAAATTGTTTGGTGTTTATATGGAAGTAAGTTTCAAATTCAACTTTTGGTTTTTGGGTGCTATAATGGATATGGGTGAAACCAGTGTAGTCAAGGCGTCCCCTAGGCGGTCGCCTAAGCAATTTTGGATTGCTACCGCCTAGGCACCTCTCTAGGCGGGCGGTAGTCACTTGGACCCTTTAATAATTATTTGTTTTACAGATTACAGCTTATTTACATATAAATATCATTTAAGTAAATGGTTTACACTTTACTTTCATTTACTTAAAATATTATATGTAAAAAAGGTTATACCCCCCATTTGAATTCTTTAAAAATTATTTTAGATCCAACTTCTTGAAGAATAAAAAGTTAACTTTCCAATTCAAGAACCAAATCTATTTTTAACATTTTTTCAAAATTTCAACTTGCAAATGCTAAGGTATTTCTCACAATTTAAAATTTCATAAATTCTATTATAACAAAACATTACTAAAACCTAAAAATCCAGAAAAAAAGTCTCATATTTTAATCTTTAAAATACTTTTATCTACAGGGTCAAAAAGTCAACTAACAGTCTAGTAGAAAAAGACTTATATTCAAGTTTTACAACATTAAATGTGGATGTGCCTATATTATTGTCAACCCTAGGAAGTTTAAATTGTTGTGTATATATTAATATTATATATGTATATTTAACATATATATATATATATATATATATATATATATATATATATATAATTTAATTATTTTATCACCTGGGCATTGCCTGGGCATCGCCTAGGGAGCGCCTCGCCTAGCCAGACCTAATCGCCTAGTCACCTTGACTACACTGGGTGAAACAATATTAGCTGTTGTAGAAGGAACAGTTGGTAGCTGTTGTAGAAGGAACAGTTGGTACATCAGACAGGATCCATATTTTACAATGAACTTTGTTGTAGAAAGTAGAAACAATATTATAAAATGTGTGATACATTAAGCCATATGTAGCGTATTGAGAACTGCTGTAATACTGTGGTTTAATATTGGCCAATATAGAAGTATGCTAACCCTATCGACATTCTTTCTCCCCCTTATATATAACAAAAGAAGTTAATACCATTTTCCTTATATTTCTATTTGTTGAAAACCTAAATGGAAAGGGGAGTTTGATGGTAACTACGTCTGGGTATTAGCTGGTGGAGACTTATTCACTATCAATGTCATGATTTTGCTGGCAGGTTTGTTTCCTGCCTCGCCTTTGTTTGCAGTCTAGATTATCCCCAGGGGTTTCTTCTCTCTGGAAGTGGTGATTCAAGAGTGAGTAAATCATAAAATTGAGGAATATGCATGATTTACATCACATTCTCTTATTTGTTTTCAAATGCAGTGTCATTACGGGTCCAGTTTTCTTCTGCAGGTTTGCCTGTGGGATTTTACTTCTGGATCCCTTCATGATACTTGTGAAGTTGGAGCAAAGGTAACTCAATTCTTCCACTCGTAAACTTGTGTGTGTTTTTTTTTAATTATCTAAAATCACCCAAACCAGCAAATAGTAGAAAAGTAAGCAGTACTAATCTTTGACTTTTGGAAAGTAGTAGGCACCAATTTCTTAGCCTTAAATGATGATCTGATATATTCATCATGGTTTACTTAGTTTTATTTTAATCGCTTCATGAAGACAGGACTTGTAGAGTCTAATGGAAGAGAAGAGGTCTGCTATCCTGCTGTTGCTGTTTTAGGTGCCTCTCCTGATGGTACACTAGTTGCTCTAGCCATTCAAAGGCAAGTCTCTCAGCATTTTCCTGCAGATAATATTCTACCTTAAAGAGTTGACCAATTATATCATTGCCTTGGTACTTCTAACATATGTATTTTTCTTCCATTATAGCTTGCATGAAGTAATGCTTTTAAGCTGCGATCTTTCTGCTAGAACTCTTTCTGTTGCCAAGGTGAGTATCTCAAACTCATTAAGAAAAGTAATAACTAGGACAAATGATTAAGGGTAACAGTCTGACATGTTCTGAGGAACTATTATAGTAACCTTTTCCAAATTGTCTGGTAGATCTCTCCCATGATCTTGGTTGCCATTTGAGCATCTAATTTTTGGTTGCCCCCGTTGATTGGTTCCCCTGCTCTATCTATTCCTTGCAGAAAATTCACCATTTGCATTGCTCCAGTTAAGAACTGGACTACAACTGCTCATGTTGGGCAAACTCACAACTATGCTCAGTCATATAATTTCCCCTCTTATTGGTCTTTGTGTTTGCTCCATGAGCCACACAAATTTTAACAACTCCCACATCTCCTATCATTTTGGTAGTCCCAAGGAATTTTTTTTAGCAAGAATTTCGAGTTCCGGAATGACTCTCGAGCCTGGGGAATCATAAATCAGAAGAAAAGTCCCTTAGTCCAAGTTATCTGTTAGATCTGTCTCATCATCTTGCTTGCTATATGAGTTCTCCATTTCTGGTTGCATCACTCATTCATGACCATGCTCTATCTATCCCTTTCAGGCTTTCAGCAAAGCCACCATTTGCATTGCTCCAGCTAAGAACTGGACTCCAACTGCTCATGGCGGGAAAACTCGCAACTTGCTTGGTCCTAGAACTTGCTGCTATTGGTCTTTTTATTTCTTAATGATTCACACAAATATTAACAACTCCCATGTCTGCTGTCATTTTGGTATTCCCAAGAATGTTGTTCCAACTTGACTCTTGAGTTTAAACGGATCTCGGTTTCCATAGTTGTTGCAAGTGCAAACCAAAATGTTGGACCCTAACAACATCAAAGTAGTTTGAGAGCTTGAAAGAACTTCTTGAGTGACTGAAGGGCACGTATTGGATATACTCAGAAAAATACTCATTGCAGACTCGATGCTTACTTGACCCAATCTTGGGGTTCTAGTGCTCCTGCTCAAAAGGAAATCATTTGGATCCAGTTAACTTTACTCCATTTACCAAAGGATACTTCCGTCATTCTTTTGAAGTCATCTTTGCATGATTTTAAAGCCTGTTTTGGTTGAGTCAGAAGAAGGAAGGCTAAAATGCGGACATTAGTATTATGCCCCAATCCGGTGTTTGTTGAAAACCAAATCTATGGAATGGCACATTCCCAGCACTAGGATGTTTCCAATCTACCTTTTTGTAACCACATCTATTTTTCTATTTCACAATTGGTGACTCAGATTTTCATTCCTACAAGCTTAGGAATGAGTGCAGAACGGTTGTGGATTGTTATGGGTGCCTCCAGTCTTCGTGGGTCTGAATTCCTTTCTTTGGCTCGCATAAGGGTTGTCTCTGGTTTCAAGAAGAGCAATACAGAATCTGTCGAGCCCGAGCTATTTGTGTTGGAAGACAAAAACATTCCTGGGGGAGAGAAACTTCTTGACAAGTTGCAGGGAAGTGTGTCCATATCCGTAGAAGAGAATGCGTTTGCAGTAGCTGCAGAAGTAGTGAAGACTGCAATGCGTAATTTAGCAATTAAAAGACAGTACTCTGCAAAGAAAATAGAGTTTAGAAAAAAGAGCAGAAATGATAGAAGGATCAAACAGTAGTTGTAGGATCTGGATGAAGAGCACGACAGAGTTTTCTTCTAAACTATTTTTTGGATTGTATTACTCTGTAGAGTTCATGAGTTATTTTTGTAAAATTATAAATAAATAAAAAACTGTTTTTGGATTGATTTGAGTGAAGAAAGTGCTCTAATTTATTTTATTGGCTGAATCAGTCTATTTCTGTATATGTAGCTTACACACTATGGCAGTTGAATGGACTGAGAATCAGGTAAATGCAGATTCTAGTTTTTTTCTTGTTTTTGGAATCTTATAAAGGGAAAGGTGGTGAATTATTTTGAACTTCTTTTGGATCTAAATTTGCTGAGACTTTATTTCTTTTTTTTTTTTATCCCTTTTAAAAATTTTTTTCTCTGATGGTAGAGATTCTTCTCTCTATGTGTTGCGGTTTGGGCTCAACTCAGCATAATCCAAATAGTTATGAATTGGTCACATCTCAAAATTCTAATTGTTGGGACATACCAAACTCTCTCCATGCCTTTTTGCTGCGTTGGTTTTGGATGGTTCTCTGTAATTTGTTTACCATCCTTGTAAGTTTCATGATCAGAAGCTTGGGAGTGCTCCTGACTTTGAATATTGAATTGTGGCCTAACATTTGGAATGTCAGGATCTATGATCACTATTTTTTGCCGCACTTGCAAGCCTTGCTTCGCCTAAACAGTGCTGGTAGGGTTTGTCCGCCTAAACAGTGCTAGTAGGGTTTGTCCGATTATAAACCCTATTTACGATCAATGTGAAAGATTGCAACAAAATATAAAGACTAATATATATATATACTAGCAAAAATCCCGTGTATTTGGTGTTGAAAGAAAATGAATAAACTAAAAATATGATGAGAAAATTAAAATTAAATAGTAAGAAAAGAATAAAAATAAAATAGAAGAAAAATTATGATAGTTTAATCATCTCTTGTGAGATTTTTTTATATGTATCCTATTAAAAGTAACTAATTTAATCATTTAAAAATTCATAATTTTATTGTTATATATAAATCTTTATCTTACTATAATATAACTTTAAGAAAGTAAGTTTGCATCATTATAAAAAAAATTTATCTCATTTCATCTAAAAATTTGATGTGTCAAAATTATTTTAAAGTTTAGAGATGATATTTATTGTAAATAAATAAGTTCTTTAAATGATCTATTTAAATAATTAGTTGTTATAAAAGAAAATTTTACATAAAAGAGAAAATGTTAATCTCTTCCTATTCTTTAACCCAAAACAATATCTAATTAAAATTTTTCTAGTAGGACCCATTTTAACACTACCATTGATTTGCATAATATAACAAATGCAAAATAAAAATCAAATAGAGATATCATGTTAAAAAACTCAATTTCTTACAGAGTATTTATTAATTAGAGGGTTAATATAATTAATTATAACCTAAGTGAAACAATATAATATATATATATATATAAGAAAATATTTAGGATATACTATTATTTTAGGAAAGATCTCTTTCCTTCGTTTATTATTGTTTATTTTTTTTACACTTAATTGAGAGTTGAAGAACTTTAGATGAAACCACTTGACACCTTAACACCAATGAATATCAAGAATAATTTGTATTTTATTTTTTACTCCAAATATCAATGATAGCGTAAATCTCATTAATTTCAGTGAGAATAATCTATATTATTTCAAATCGTTACTGCAAGACCAAAATAGTGCCTAAAGTACACTTATATTCTGTCAAAATTCAATGTATAGACTCATAAGTATAAAGGTAAGTAATGTTAGAACCAGAACCCGACACCTTCCAATAGCATCGAATTATCCAAAATATAGTACCCGAAAATATACTCATGCCATAATGCACCAAGACTTAAGAACTTCCTAATAGCTGTCGTAAAAACAAACTTTTTAAGATTTCCACTCTAGATGCTCCAATGTTTAGGAAAAACCTCATTTGTGAATCATACTAACTAAAATGTACAACATGTCAATCCATACATGTTTGAGAATGAAAAGTATCATGTGGATTTGTTGACTAATTATAGGGGATTAGGGAGAAGGTAGACCAAAAGTTAGAAAATTTTGAGGGTGATAGATATTACAATTTAATAAATTGCAATTAAAGAATGAGAATGTGGAGGGAAGGGAAAAGAGACCCTTAGACTTCGTATTTTTAATAATTTAAATATTACAACTTAATTAGTTGTAATTATTGAGTAAAATTATAAGAAAAAATAAATATTTATAGTTACAATTTAATTAATTATAATTTTTTTAAAAATAGAATATGAGTAGGTGAAGGTGAATAATTAACCCATCATTTAATTAGGAATGAAGAACATTAATTAAAAGGGTGATGTGAAGTTTTCTTATTGAAACAATTAGAAGATATGTTACATGAACCAGAATAGAAAATAGAGGCAATGAGATATGCCATGTGGATTCAACCGACATATAGTGTTATTATAGATAGATAGATATGGAAGAAGATTATGATCATTGAACATGTTGAATCTTTTAAGTGGATCAATCATGCAGTGGACCCAGCCTCATGAATAGCACCACAAATACCATTTAGTGTTCTAACTGTCCATTGCTACAGTAATTAGTATATAGGCTATAGCCATGTATAAATCTACACAAGATCACTTGAAGCAGACCACTTCCCATGAAATTTCAACTTGGAGACATTTCTTTTTTCCTAAAAAGAGTTGATACTGTAGAGATTGGAATGGGATATTGTCCTTTGCCTACGTATAAATGCACTTGAAGACAATGTAGCAGTTAATCAACAGCCTACCAGACACAGACAAACCCTTAGTGGTCTTTTCTTTCTCCATTTTCTATCCTCACTTATTCATGATTTGCTGAATTGTTTTAATGGGTTAGTATCACTTACATCTCAACAAGATTTTTTTTTTTTGGACTTTGTGTTAATGTCCAGTTCTATTTATGTCTCCATCAAGCATGTTTTCTTTGTGAAAAATGAAGAACTCATCAGTCAGGTCGGCTAAGCCGACCATTCAATCAGAATACTGTACGTGAGTGAGATACTTTTTAATGTTTTCTATTGGTTGCCAATTAAAAAATAAGTTAAAAAACAAATAATACTTAAAGGTAGTCGGTGTGATTGAGATACTTTTTAACGTTTTCTATTGGTTGCCAATTGAAAAATAAGTTAAAAAACAAAATAATACTTAAAGGTAATCGGCTTACATGATATCTCATCCATGGTTAAAAAATAAATAGTACTTTAAGATAGCCGACTACAGGACGCACCGTACCTTTTTGCTACCAATATGGCCTTACCTTTCGTATCTTTTGCTCTCCTCTTTTTTAAACTATGGGCAGATTCTCTAAACTACCAACTCTGTTCTTCTAGACCTCAAACATCAATCTATTATTACTACAATTAATCTTTTTAATGGTCAAAAACATTATTAAACGAAGGTTAGAATCTTTGGAAGCATAAATCCACCCATTATCTCACATGATAACTTGTTTTGGATTGTTATTTTTAGAGGACATCATAAGGGCACAATGAATCAATTGATCTTGCCATGTGTAACATTAATCACGTGACAAATGGATAGAAGTAAAGGAGTTTGATTGTTTTACTTGTTTACTTCATTTGGAAGGGTCTATTTCATCCTACATGGTCCCCAAGACATAAATAGACACCACCTTCTCCTCTCTTAGTATTGTGCTTAAAGCCTACAAGGAAGCCTATGTGACTAAGCGGTCAATTGACCACTTAGATATCGACAATTGTCATTACCAAAATAGTGTATGACAATAAGGCATGTAACCCAATTAGACCTAGACACTTGGCGATTGAAAGAGACTTCCACTTGGTTGATGGGGATGGTGGGGTCAAGAACAATCGAACCTCATGACAGAGCCATCTGAATGTGGGGGAAAAAACAGAATAACACCGATGAAAAAAAATAAATAAACAAATAAACACACAAACAACACATCAAGAAAAAACACAAAAGATATATGTGGTTTGACAATAACCTGCCAACATCTACGAGTCAAGATCCGATTGCTTCTACTTTATTCAGAGTAACCTTGAGAAACCCAGTACAATATTCGCTCTTCTCTCAGATTAAATCTCAACCCAAGCCCAGAGCCCCCTTTATTCACTCTTTACTCAGATTAAATCTCAACCCAAGCCCAAAGCCCCCTTGTACACCCCATTCAAGTCACATTCTCAATGAACCCTAAGAACAATTCCTATATATCATCCCTTCAACATTTTTTCAAGCCCTAGTATGCTTTAACCATTTCTATTATCTTCCACTTCCCATGAGAACTACCAGGGCTCTTCCCGAGAGCAAACCCCGCTTTCCCCGGGAGTGCCTAAATTATTTACCTTATTCTCGTAACCATGACCTTACAAACCCTAGACCTATAATCCCCTATTTATAGGCCTAAACAAGAGACCTAAACAAATAGAAAGTCCCCCACTTGAATTAGGAGTTTCCCAAAGCATAAAAGACTCAATACCTGCAACTTTTCATAAAATTCAGTAAAACGACACTTCGGGTGATCGATCTCCCACCTAGTGATCGATTGCCCCTAGTGGAGATCGATCGCCCACATTTGATGAGCTCCAATTCTTGCCAATATTCCATACTGAAGAGGTCCCCATTATTCACCTCTCAATCAGTTATCGGCATTGGCACTAAGAACAAATGGAAGCTACGCCATAATTATAATAATAATATTAATAATAATAATTATTATTATTATTATTTTCGGTTGGGAGGGGGTTTAGAAACTACTCTACATATTCGATTGAGGTGAAAAGTTGTGAATGCATGTAAAGAGACTGATCTTGTACATAAGACAACAAATTGATGGTAAGACTATGTCTACCTTTTTTTTTTTTATCTACTTTTCTTTTTTTACTTTTTGTAGAGTTCATCAAATTTTTTTTTGTCTTATTTAAAGTGGGATATTATGTCCACTTTTCTTTTCATCTATTTTTAAACAGAAAATAAAAATATATATATATGGTATCTTTTTGTGGAGCCCATATCACTTTATTTAATCTTATTTAAAATTTTTAAAAAATGTGCATTAAGAAGAAAATTGGACCTAGCATTATCCTTGAAACAAATGAGGCTAAGGGAGGGTGTTGAATAGAGAGAGAGAGAGAGAGAGGCCCATTTAAGTTCTAAATTCCTTGGTGACAAAGGGCACCATGCCTTAGGTAACTTTTTGAGCTATCTCGATGGGCATTACAAAGACTAGAAGGTAGTATCTATCCCCTAAATAAGCATAGCATCTTTGAAAGAATTAGGTATAGAATTATGTTTTAAAAGGATGGAGAAGAAAGAAATGGAATTTTGTTGATCAATTAGATAAGAATTAGGGTTAGGGATTGATGTCCCAACATTTGAATATCTTATGAAGGTGACAATGTAGTGTACCTATCTAACCATAAAAAGGTTTTGGGAGAAAAGGGAAGAAGCATGTTTTTCAACAGGATAAAGGTAGGAGGAGAGATTATCAAGCTGTGATGCTAGGTATGAGGTAACTATCTAGTGTTGCGCAGTTACACCGAAATTTTGGGCCGCGTTTACCGATTGCCAATCTATCACATTATGAACTAGCCCCATATAATGTCTTAGATATTTGAGAGTTTTAACTCAAGGTAGAATGTCCTAAAAAGAGATTTTGGTGGTGTCTACTCTTTTGTCTTGTCTTATCCATATACATGGACCCTTAGCAAAGGGTCCTATCACGGAGTTATCCTCGCTGGCGATGATGTGGCAGCAACGACTAATCAACCTGATGTGGGTCCCATTGGTGGGGGCATACCTTTGAATGAATCACACATTGGAGTGAAACTTATTAACAACTCCTCTCACTCATTTCCCAAGTCCTTTTGCAAGGTCCACATTGCACCGTCAAAGCAAGAACCCTGAGAAAAGAAACTGTAACAAGGAGAACCCCACATCACAACAAAAGTTGGGGTCCATTTCTCTATCTTATAAGGTTCATGGATGTTTCTTGTTTGCCTCTAACTAGGGTTTTATTATGAAAATAATCAAAGCAACCCCACTTACTCCAACTAGAGTTAAGGTTATAGTAACCATTCCAACATATGTGTGACATGATGTCGACATTATAAAATCTTTCCATGGTTTGATCTTAACAATAGTTAATTTTGTGAACTCTAGTTAAAATGTTGTCATGGTAGAGCTGAACCACTTACTCCATCTAGGGTTTCTTCCCACTTTACATTTGAACAAGAAGAAAACTATTGAGGGATGGTGTAGATTTAAAAAATAAATACTTTTTGCTGTTTCTTGCAATGAATCCACTCACCTTGTTATCATTGCTAGGGATGAAAATTACTTGGGCCGGGTCGGGTTCAATGTAAAGTGCCCATCCAACTGAAACTTAACCCATCTACTAAACTCCATTTGATTAATTAAGATATTCATTGCTGAAAAACCTAGTAAAGCTTGTTAGTGACTTTACATATGAAGTTGAACTAGTCAAACTTAATCCTATGATACAAACAACATTTCTCCAACCAAAACCTACAAGATTCAAGCTAATCGTAATTAAGTAGATAATATACTTTATTACAAAAATCATATTATATTGCAATATAAATAAATTGAAGATAATCGATTATCTAAACAAAACTAATATCAAAGCTAACCAGTCACCGTGTAGCTAACCAGTCACCGTGTACTTCATTCAACAATTAACGGACATCATGGTCAAGCTGGCATGGGAAACTACAATATATTCCTCCATATAAATTTATTAGATAAAATTATGGGTTTTGATGAAGATTTAGATTATAGAGCAATTATAGGTACTTGCAGACTACACTAAGCATGTGCACCAACAGATTCTCGACGCAATCGATATATCCTTGCACTAATTTAAGCTTTGGGCGCCAATGAATGATGCAACTCTGAATATTTGTTTGATCGAGGATTAAATAAAAATTAACCTTGATCAGTTATGTTGAGAATTTGTGCAAAATTAGGTTTGGGATTTAATGTTCGCCATCCTATGTTAAAGACCTTTGATAATTATATAAATATATATATAATCCTAGGTTAAAGACCCATTAGACCAGTTAGGGTTGGTAAGTTAAAGGCCTTAAAGGAGAAACTGAACCCTAGTTTAGTCCTAGTATGTATTATATTAAGAAGTAAGAACCATATGGACTCTAATCCCTATTAACAAAGTAGAGGCATCATCACCCTTTTGTTCTTTTAGCAACCAATTATTTCAGAAAAAAGAAATAAATAATTATCATATACGAAAAATATAAGAGTGCATATATTATATACGTGATGCGCAGGGAATGTTGCCTATAGATCACCTTTTGTTTGATGCCACGTGGGAAAACTTGAGCCTACTATAGGATTGCCTAACCACTTAGTGGACTTCCATGCCAAAGATCATCCCGGTTAACGATTCTTAGTGGTTAGATCTTAGTATTTTTCGCTATGGGCCTGGTCATAAAGTCCATGATTGGATTTTCTTATGAATTGATGTTACAGTTAAAGAGTCACTATTTCATAAGGTAACAATGTAACATATACTAACTTCCTAAATAAATGTTTGGAAAAAATAATAATAATAACGATTTAATGCTCAAATGATTTTTTTATTATTTTTGGACTATGAATTCATCAAGCCCATCAAAGATCTAAAAATATGCTAGTGGCACCAAGAAGGTTTACGTATATGAAGGTTTCATATGCGTCGCTAATATTAAATGTTTTTTTTTCTAATAATGTAATATAAAATTTTAAATGAATAAAATAAAAAGATACTTGAATGGTTTGTCAGGTGTCTCACAGATTCTCTTTCATCAGATAGAGTCCACATTTTCTGAGGGTTTTAACACTTACAAAAGAAAAACCCTAGCAGATTTATAACTTTTTAGTCGAGTGTTACTGTCATGTGGGGATGATCGATCAGTCAACCGAGTCTTTCTTTCGAATGTCTGAGGGGGAAAATTGCAGGAAGGACATGCGTCAGCAACTGCTACACGAACTCTGGTTTACTGGTAGATAGTAGGAGTTGAAGGGTGTGATACCCTGTCCTGTACTCCGATGCCTAAGTAAGTAGAGGTAGAAGATGATTAATAGTAACAAGCACAAAAGCAAGTGAGAGAAGAGAGTAGAAAATTATTGGTCCCCTTGCACTGAATTTCTCGGGGGTATTTATAGGTTTAACTCAGAATGACCATGGATGACCATAGATGACCATACCATGTGTCCAATACTCATTACCAAATATGTCAGACAGATCTGCCACCTAACGTATCTCACGCGGGCGCCTACTATTAGTTCAGTCGGTTTGTTTCTGACAGCACGCAGAAGTGATCATCATTAAATGCCAAGACAGTGCTTTTCACCTACTTGTCAGAATGAAACGATCGCCTTCTGATCACTTCCTCATGCGAGTCAGTCTCGTTGTTGACTTGAGCTCGAGTCCGTTATGTATGCCTTAAAATGAGATTTGGACTTAGTTATCAGAAGATAACGGATTCGCTGTGTAAGACAACGGAAACGTTGTCGCGAGTGCAACGGGCACGTTGTGCATCGAACAACGGAAACGTTGTCAAAAGCACAACGGACATATTGTTCACAAGACTACGAGTACGTTTATGAAGCACACAACGGAAACAACGTGTATCAGACAACGGAACAGCTCTCTATTCTAAGCATGTGATCCACATGTCACACTTCGGTGAACGTAACAACACAAGCTAGCTCGTTCTCCAACACTTAATCAATTTTACGAATTTTATCCCTCATAATTTGCCCCTTTATGATGCTTGGAATGTAGTTCGAAGTATCATAAATGAATAAAAAACAACAAATCGCACCTGACTCTGCTTTCGGAATTCATATCGTTGCGCGATTCAAACCTTAAGGAAACTGAACGTTCGCTCCAGCTGGCACGCGCGTGCGAACCGTCACACCTCATTAATGCATGACAGGCTGTCATCATGCCCTTTTTCAGAATTCAAAACGCTTTATCTCTCTGATGGTTATCTTCTTTGTCTAAAAAGACAATTATACCCATTTCTTCCTTGTTTTGCTTCATTGAGCTGAAGGGTACCTTGGTCCTGCACAACATATATTCTGACATACTCATGTTTATATAACACAAATGACCATCCTAACCTTGCCTTTGGAGTACGTGTACAACTCTGATGCGGGGTATGTCCGTCCTTACATCTTCGCGAAATATCTATAAAGAACCAAGAGACTACTTCGTTTTGATCATTTTGCCTTTGAAGCACTGTTACTCTGCTGAATTCGCCCCTGAAGCAAAGGTTCTCCAGCCCTCAAGCTTTCTTCACTCTTCTTCTGACTGTTGTACATTTTTCATCTTTTCCTTTGCTTTTCACTGTCTTCTTCGTTCTTTTTCTTCTCTGGTTCACTTATTCCCCTTCGTCTTTCTCTCTTTCGCATTATCCTTTCTTTTGCTTCTTGCTCTTCGTTTTTGATACCATGTCTGCCGAATGCCCTTTAGAACCCGTTAGGATGGAAGCAGTTAGGGCCCAGAGTGATGATGAAGTAAGCTGTACTGGTAGTACACCGTATGGTGCCTATATTGAAAAATCTTCTGCCCTTCGTCAACACCAGTCAGAACAATTGAACTATCTCAGAAAGCTTTTTGATTTCCCTCCTCATGTCCATCTCCACTTTAAAAGAGATGATGCTCATATAGATAAACACTCCGATGCCTGCACGGTAGTTTACCTTGCTCAACTTGAGGCCGGGTTTCGCTTCCCTCTTCACCATATCCTAGATAAGGTTCTTTCCACCCTGAAACTTGCTTCGGGTCAAATGCACCCTAGTTTTTATAAGTACATGTCCATGATGCTAAAATTCATCGAGGACGGATACCCCATAAAAGCCAGACATCTCTTCCATTTCTGTCATGCCGTAAAATGCTGAAACACTGATGATGGTCTTTACAATTACTTTTCCTGTAATAAGAAACCGTTGTACCCTGACCTCGTATCTGGCATACTAGACAAAGAAAGAGGGTGGAAGGCGACTCCTTTCGTTGTCTCTGGGGGCTGAAAATCAGAGACTTCCACCGTACCCAATGTCTTCCAACACAAACCAGGTAACCAAGTTCCATTGCCCGTTGTCTGATGTCCACTCAATGACCTCCATTCGTATTCCTGTGTCCGTTGTCTGACATGTTATTTCTTATACTGCTTATTCTCTCCGTTGTCTAACACTTTTCTTTTCCTTTTTGCAGTAGAAGGGAAGAAAATACCCTTCAAAAAACTTACACCGGAAGAAGAGAGCGTGCTCACCAATATTAAGAGAGTGCATGAGGGTGAATACATCAGGTGGAAACCTAGTGCTCCTGACACTTGGGGATTTGACAGCGTGCCAATTCCAACCCCTCCTCCTGTAAATCAAGAGCAACAAGACGCTTCCTCTTTTCTCCCTATTGCCAAACCAGCTCTAAAAGAAGAAGAAGAAGAAATGGCAAGCATAAATCCTCCTCCTCTTGTCCGAAAATCGATGACTGTCCGTCCTTCAATAGCACTACCTCTCCTACCTCCTCCACCGAAGAAAATCCATCCCACAATGGAAGTTACGCCTTCCGACTCCAAAAGAAGAAGGATTCACTCTCAGGCCGAATTAGAGTCCAAGAAGAAGAAAAAAGAAGAAAAACGCCTTGAGAAAGGCAAGGCGGCTGTAAGTCTCCCTTCTCTTCCTCCAATTCCCCTCCGGGACTCTAATACTACAACGGAGCCCTTGGTAGTTAGTATGATCCATGTTGCTACTGAAGCCGAAGTTGTCCCTATTGATCCGGGCGCTGCCATCGTTGCACTTGCTGCGACAACGGAGACTGCTGCTCCAACTCCACTACCCTTTGGCGAGCCATCGTCAAATGCTGCAGATTGATCTCCTGACTTTTCTCGATTTGGAAGGCCCACCATAAATGACTCAGCAACGGCGTCGGAGCATACAGCTCATGCACTGACTTGTGTCATGAGGCTGCCTAAGGACGTTGCTGACATTGCACAGTTATCTCTGTCCGAGGTGAATTATACTGCATGCCGCGCCCTTGCCTCAGTACGACTTTCTCCCTCATATTTCATTCCCGTTACTCTTTATACATAGTGACATACTAATATTCTCTTTTACAGCTGAACGTTCTAGTTACTGAGCTGAATGAACGTAGCAATTACCGCTACAATCATCTCAGAAATTCAGAATAAAATGATCACCTCCTGATCACTTCCTCCTGCGAGTTGGTCTCGTTGTTGACTCGAGCTCGAGTCCGTTGTGTATGCCTTAAAATGAGATTTGGACTTAGTTATCAGAAGATAACGGATTCGCTGTGTAAAACAATGGAAACGTTGTCGCGAGTGCAATGGGCACGTTGTGCATCGAACAACGGACACGTTGTCAAGAGCACAACGGACATATTGTTCACAAGACTACGAGTACGTTTATGAAGTACACAATGGAAACGTCGTGCATTAGACAACGGAACAACTCTTTATTCTAAGCACGTGATCCAAGTGTCACACTTCGGTGAACGTAACAACACAAGCTAGCTTGTTCTCCAATACTTAATCAATTTTACGAATTTTATCCCTTACAATGTCCAATTTGGGTTTTCCGGTCCCACCTTATGCTTGTTCGTTGTTGTTGAGTTCCTTGCTCGATTTGGATCGAATTGATGTTGTTTTGGAAATCTGTGGAGAAATGTGTAACAGGCTAGGACAACATCTCAGTTTTCCGGTGGACAGTTTTGTTATGGATGAATGTCTAAAGAAGGGTGAAGATGAAAGGGCCTCCAATTTTCACCCAGGGGTGATTGAGAGGCATTACGCGAGATATTGTTGTTTGTGATAGGATTCTAAGAAATCTCAGGAAGGTGAATCACATAAGAGTTGCATCTGATTTCTTTTCTAAGATTCTAGTAGAGAGAGAGAGAGAGAGAGAGGAGTTTTGGGGGGAAAGAAGTTGGTTAATAACAGGCGTTTTTGTCGGAAAGAACAGGTAAAGAAGAAAGAGAAGAGGCAACGAATGAAAAGAGGCCAATGTGGTCTTTTTAAGTTTAATTGATTTCTAAAAAAAAATTAGTGTATATAAATAAAAGAGTGGTGCTAAGGGCACCCCAAATTTCACTCACCAAAATAGTGATAGGCAAACTAGAAGCCTCACCAAATTTTGAGTAGTGATAGGCAAACTAGAAAGTTTTTAAGAGCATTCCTAGCAGCCTCACCAAATTTCACTCACCAAAATAGCCAAAACCCACAAAAAGTGGTTTTGGTGAGCTATTTTTTTAAAACACTCCCAACAGCCTCACCATTTTAACCAAAAAAAAGCGAGGAGAGAAGCAATATTTTATCATTAGTGTGGGAAAACGAAAAAGGAAGAGAGAAAAATATTATTTTATTGTTTGTGTGGGACCACAAAAAAGAAAGGGAGAAAGAGAAACCTTATTATATTATTTGTGTGGGTCCAAGGGTGAGAAGATTTAACTTTGGTGAGTCTATAGTACTCATCAAACTTCGTGAGTACTGTAGACTCACCAAACGGATTTCTTCATTCTGTTGAGGCTGGTGAGATTATTTTAACATCTTTTTAGTCTTTTGGCTCACCAAAATAATTAAAAATTTATTTTGGTGAGGCTGCTAGGAATGCTCTAAAAGGGAGCCTCGACGAATGGTTCTGCCTTGGATTTATGTATTTTTCAGATAAATTAACTATTTCTTTTTTATTTTCTATTGCTTTTCTTTCTCGAACTACCATGAATGCAATCCCATTGCCAGTGGGCCTTCTGATTAGACGGGCTCAGAGGAGGTAGACTTTAATATATTAATAGCCACCCACGTGTATGGTTGTGATGGATCACTGGACAGTAGATAGAGAAAAGATCAAGAGTCTTGAATCATAACCGTAGGATTTGGAGACAATGTTTAAAAAGTTAGAAACAGAGTAAAGTAAAACAACTGGGAAGGTTAAAAGAGTATTGGGATCGGTAAAAAAGAGGATCGGGGAATAATAAATACAGAAGAGGAAAGAAAGTGCGTTTAGTGTAAAGTTGGGCCCTACTAAATGTATTTTATATTTTCATATAAAACAATTATGGGTAAATTACACTCACCTCCCTTGGGGTTTGGTGAAATTTTAGAAACCTCCCCTCTAGTTTTTGAAATTATATTATCCTCCCCTCAACTTTGGTTGTTTGTAACATATTCCCTCTTTTCTTTAGTTTATCGTTAATTTATGAATGGATTTTGATAATGTCATCATTTAAATATTTTAAAATGTCTAAATTATCATTTTTCAAACGGTTGGTACCCATTTTGAAGAGTGCTTGGGTGATATTTATGTTGGGTTGCAAGTGTGGTTGTGTTGTGTTGTGTGTGTGAGTGTTTGGGGTGTGTGTGTTTCCTTTGTCTTGCCTTCAGCCATCGCCTTGTGGTGTAGTTGAGTTAACAAAAAAAAAATACACAAGGTTAATTAATTCAATAAAAATAAATTATAATTGGTTTCTAACCAAGGTTAATAATATCAACTTAAGGTTAATATATATTTCTAAAATCAAGTATATATATATATATATATATATATATATATCTAAAAACTAATGTTAGATAGATGAACTCTAGGGGTGAGTGAATCTTAATCATAGTTAGTGGGTATTAAAAGAGACACATGACGACTTATAGAGATCCTTTAATTGTGGTTAAACATAATTAACCTAAGATTAATATTTTTTATTTTTTTTCTTAAAAGCAAGGTTAGATGGATTAATCTTAGGAGGGAGTGAATCTTAAGCACAATTAGTTGGTGTTAAAGGGGACATGTGCCAGCTTGTAGAGCCCCCTTTAATTGTGGTTAAGCATAATCAACATAAGGTATTTTTCTTCCAAAAATCAAGGTTAAATGGATGAATCCTAGGGGTGAATGAATTTTAACCATAGTTAGTGGGTGTTAAAAGGGACACGTGGCAGCTTATAGAGCTCCCTTTAATTGTGGTTAAGCATAAGCAACTTAAGGTTTTTTTTTTTTCTAAAAACCAAGGTTTGATGGATGAACCCTAGGGGTGAGTGAGATTTAACCATAGTTAGTGGGTGTTAAAAGGGATACATGGTGGCTTATAGAGATCCTTTAACTGTGGTTAAACATAATTAACCTAAGATTAATATTTTTATTTTATTTTCTTATAATTAAGGTTAGATTAATGAATCCTAGAGATGAGTGAATCTTAACCATAGTTAGTGGGTGATAAAATGGACACATGGCGGCTTGTAGAGCTCTCTTTAATTGCGGTTAAGCATAACCAATCTAAGGCTATTTTTTTCCTAAAACTAAGGTTAGATGGATAAACCCTAGGGGTGAGTAAATCTTAATCATAGTTAGTGGGTATTAAAAGGGACACGTGGTGGCTTGAGAGTTTATGTTTTTCTTTGATTGATATTTCAACGGTAAAGACGTAATTTCTCAATCAAGTAATATGAGTAAAATGGGAAAATGGTAACTTTAGTTAACATTGTTAATATTTGGAGCCTGACAAGGGAGGGCAGTGTAATTTTATAAACTAGAGGGGAGGTTTATGAAATTTCACCAAACCTCAGAGTAGGTGAGTGTAATTTACCCAATAATTATTTATATATTTTTTAGAACAATGAGTTCTACTTTTTTCTTTTAAATGGTTAAACAGACATTGCAAAGAGTTTAAAATATAAACTCAAATGCTAGCTCCAGTCCTAGTCTTCCACAAACACAAACTTAAGGTCGTGACAATAAGTATCAAACCATCTCATTGTTATGGGATAGGAACACTACGTGTTGCACTCACTTTATGTCTTTGAAAAAAAATGACTTAGTGTGTCTAAGACTAACAATCCTCTAAATATAAATCCGACTACTACTTCAAAGAGACATTGCAAAGTTTGGTGACAGTTTTGTAACTATGAAATAATACATAAATTTTATGGTATTTTTAATTATAATTATAAAACTATAATTACCATTTTTTTTTGTGTAATCTTAACTTTCGGGTCTACTAGGTTAGTATATGTCTAAGGGTTAGTAGGTTAATTCCTAACATCTGAAGCTTGACTAACAGGTTGGATACAACCATTACAACTCCTCAGGATCGAACCCAAAACCTACTTTTGAGTGGGGAGATACACTTACTAGGGATAAGCCCAAGGTGTGTAACCAAGGGCGGAGCCAGTATTTTCTAGTAGTGGGGACACACAATGGTTCATAAAAAAATGGTAGTAATTGTCAATAGAATTGCGAAAAATTGTTGAGTTCATACAAAATAATCTGAATCTAATGACGATGGGGGTTCGGGGCTGTAGGCCCCGAAATTTTTTTTATGACTAAGTTTTTGGGGACATTTCGCTCATATATTTCGTACATATCTTACGGTTATTGTTTCTTCTTGTTTACACCATTGCCACATGGCTATGTCCAATCAAATAATTAAATAACATATTATAGAAGATATATTTTGTTTTAAATAATTCAAGGAACATTGCCCACTTGCCTCATGGCTATACCTATTAAATAGTTGAATAATATAGTATAATTGTTTAACTCTGGTTAAAAATCTTAAATCTTAGGGTTAAATTTGTTATTATTATATTTTAATAATAATGTTATATTATTGAACCCCCTAGGGTTAGTGAAGCTTAATCCCAATTAATAAAGGTCAAAAGGGTCATGTGTTGTGGGAGCGATTGAACTCTCCCTGAGTTCATGTCCCCATTCCCAATGCAAGATCAGATTATAGCCAATCACAATTGGACTCGAGAACAATTCAATCGCACCCACAGGTCAACACGTGTCCTTTTTAACCTCTATTAACCATGATTAAGATTCACTAACCTTAAGGTTCATCAATCAAACCTTGATGTTTTATAGAAAAATTTAAACCCTAAAGTTAAAATTTCTTAACCCTAAGGTTAATTTTTTTTTTTTTAATATCTTAATTAAAAAAACTAAGGTTAGAGTGTTGAACCCTAAGGGTTAATGAATATTAACTATGGTTAATAAGGTTTAAAAGAGACATGTTGACCTATGGGTGTGATTGAACTCTCCTCAAGTTCAATTGTAATTGGTTGTGCTTCTATCTCTCTCATGGCTATGCATGCTTCGAAAATAAAAAACGTTTTTTTTCAAAGTTGAGTGGGGGCCCATGCCCCCACCTGGCTCTGCCCCTGTGTGTAACCCGTCATTAGTTTACAATGTAAGAAGGGAGCTCTGTATAATTATTTTAAGCATGGCTTCGAAAATCATTTTCTCAAGTCTAAACTGGCAGGATGCTTGTCTCGAGACCCCTTAACATTTCTTGTTTCAAGGTGCAATAGTTGTAAGTAGTGGCTTACTCACTATTTACTAACTCAGCATGTCACACTAATAATCGATAATCATGTCTGTATGAATAGAAGAATTAGTCTATTGGTACTCCCAAATATACTCCTGCGTCTATGGAAAACCACTAAGAGTTAGGATTTAGTGTTGACTTATTTTATCGATTCTAGTACTAAATCAAAACGCCTTCAACAGTTGGTACCCATTTTGGGGAATGTTTGGGTGAAGCTTATATAGGTTGAGGGTGTTTGTGGAATGTGTGTATGTAGTCTTCCTTCTAATGCCTGTAGCTTCACCTTATGGTGTTGTTACCTTCAACCAAAACAACCAAACCATGGTCTTAGCCCCACATCGGTTCTGTAACCGAGTCCTCTTACCCTTATAAGTTCCATCATATCTCAAATGGTTGGTACCCATTTTAAGAAATGTTTGAGTGAAGTTTATATGGGTTGAGGGTGTTTGTAGAATGTGTGTAGTCTTCCTTTTAATGCCTGTAACTTCACCTTGTGGTGTTGTTACCTTCCACCAAAAAAAAAAAATACTAAATCAAAAAGGCAGGCTTCAATTAAGGTCCATCTCTTGACAGCTTCCCGTTTCTTTATCTAAACTGGCTTGCGGGGAGTTAAAACATTGAATGTGACCAAATCCATCTTTTGATTTATGGCACCTGTCCTGATCAATGAGCATGTAAGTTTTTTTTGGTAGAAGCATGTAAGTTGAATGGAACTCCTTTCGTGGTATATTGGACTTTGTCAAGCCTAAAATCCGCTTAGGTGTATGCAAGTTGACACACAGATTTTGTATGCTCCTACTGAACACTAGATACATCTATAAAACACTCATTATACAAAAACAGGAGCTCACAGAGCTACTAACCTATTAGGATGGGATCCAACGACTTGTGCTGGTGTCAGTGTGTATCTCCCTCACGTGAGATGTATAGGATTTCAAGCTATGACAGTTGATAAGCCTACCATATTTATTTAACGTGCTTTAAAATAAGGCGGTCAATTTTTTAACCTATTAACCACTACTAACCATTGTTAATTAGGTTACGGCCAAACTGATTATAACAGGAAAAAAAAAACACCCATTAAAATGGGATAAAGAAGTTAAATAACATAGATTAATATTGAGCCGGAGCTCTGCTTCACTCCATTAAAATGGAGCTCCGTTTTTTACACTCTAGGTATGACATGTTTGTAATTATTAATGAAGAGTGGGTAATTTTGCAACATTCCATAGCTACACATTTGGCACCATAGTGTGAAAAGGGGACCTCCCCCACAAAGTGGTGAAGCAAGCTTCTCTTCATATTTAAACCGTAAATGACAAGAGTAAGATTCGTAATAAGAAATAAAAAGTTGTGACGACGACCCCACCTCTATGTGGACCCCACAGCCGGATGAGTGAAATTTCTGTAACTGAATTTTTTTTTAAAAAAAGTTTTTGGTGAAGTGGGGGTGGGGTCCTTAGATTTTTTAACGTTGCCAAGGGTTTAGAATTTAGATGATGGTGTGTACTTGTGTACAGTACAGTCCGTGAACTTCCGAATTCTCACCCGTTTCTCTGGTGGACCCAACACTAACTACGACAAAGACATTTACCCATTACTACCGTCTTTCTTGGGATTATCCAAGAAAGAACTTGAGTGGAGTGGAGTCGAGTTAGTCTGGCTTAATTATTATTTTTATGAGATTAACTATGAACATGAGTTCTAATTCAACAATCAACTAAGAGCAATCTAAATTTTATCATAGGAAGTGATAGTTTGGTAATTATGAATAAGAATAATATTTTTTAATCATAAATTTTTTTCCTTAATATTGTTTCCAAAGATAATTTTTTGTTGCTTGGATTGACGGTACAATTGGATCTCTTTTCATAAATATTGTTTTCTAAAATAATTTTTGATTGCTCCAATTGATTGTTCAATTTAAGCTTTTTCATAAATATTGCTTTCTAAGATAATTTTTTGATTGCTTCGGTTAACTATTCAATTAGAGCTCCTATTGATAGTTATTTCACTGTTGTTATTGTTGTTGTTGTTTTGTTTAAAGCAACAACATAGCGCACATATATTGGAGAATGATATTATCTATCTTAGTGGTTATTGTCAACATATATATATATATATATAATTAGAGAGGATACGAGAGAAACTAAATAAAAATATGTGCAACTACAATACAATTAATATATGTAGTTCACTCAATTCGGGTTAGATTCAGGGGCATTCGATAATAATGTATTTACTAACATTCGACAATAATGTATTCATTGATAGTCTACCAAGAACTCCAAACCCTATTTGTTTTACCGACAACACAATTGTAGTTGTTTTACCAACAACACAATTGTATGTCACAAATATGGACTGACCTGGTAATGGGACCACCTAATAAACCTTATGCCTCTTGAGTCTTGATTAAGAAAAAGATGACTTAAGAGAAAATTATTACTAAGTCTAATGTCTCACTATTTTTTTGGTAGAACTCTAATCACTAACTCACTCACACAAGGTTAGGCCAACACACATGCCCTATGAGACTAAGCCCAACACACCTCTTCAAAAAGGCCTTCTAATGTCTCACTTACTTCTAACGTATCTCTCAAAAGAAATATTCTTTTATCTCATTTTTCTATCTTTTTTATTTTTTTTTCTGGTAAAGGATATATATTAAAGAGAAAAAAAAAACCAATTACATCAAGGAGGTTGATTCCTTAGATCAAACAACAACCTCTCGGGTCTAAAACAAAATATTGGAAAGAACCTTGCCTGCTAAGAGAAAGGTTGTGAGAAGCCAAACAGTGAGCAAATGAATTAGCATCCTTAGGGGTGTGTGACATGTAGAAGTTTAACAAACTAGCAAGGTCTTACTTAATATCATTTAAAACAACCTGGACTTCCCAATAGGAGCATTGGATCCATCGCGAACTATGTCTATTAAAGATTTGGAGTCTGATGAGAATTCCATTGCCTGCCACGCCTTAGTCTTTGCAAGGGAAGTAGCGCAATGCTAAGCCACCGCCTCAACAACAACCGGAGAACCTCCATGAATGGAATGGACAAAACCTTCCACAATACGCCCTTTGTGATCTCAGACAATGCCCCCAATACCAGCAAATCGCCCCTCATTTGTCGAGGCCCCATCTACATTAAACTTCAACCAACCAATAGAAGAGGGAGACCACCGACCCAAGCGAGACATGACTTGAGGTGCAGATTGACCAAACCCAGGCAAAGGGGAATAGCAGCCTTCTGACTCCAAGACCAGGAGACTTGCTTGTTCAATGGACCACCTGAGATCTATGGGCTCACTATTATAAAACTTGTGGTTACGAGCCTTCTAAATGCTCCAGGCAGTAGATGCAAGGGTATTCAAGATACCCTTTTTCATTGCTTTTGGTATTAAGGAGGAGACTCAAAACGACCACCAAGCACCAAAAGACTCAATGTTAGTCACCAACGAGCGAACCCCCAGATGCGAACCCCACCATGTACATCTTGCATGCTCACAACTGAATAACATATGCATGATTGTCTCTTGATTACCATCACATATGGGGCATTTCAAACACCCAGCCACTCTCCTTTTGTAACTCCTTGAAGACTGCAATCACACTGTGCATACACCTCCATATAAACAAGAAAATTTCGAGGGGAGTTGAAGAGACCAAATCGCCTTCCAACTTATAGTTGAAACACATGCAGAAGAGGACGGGCGAGAAGCAATTCTTATAGGGACAAGAGCTTTCAGACAATAATACCCAGATTGAACGGAATAGGTCCCGTTCTTTTGATAATGTCAAACCCACACGGCCGGACTCTCCTAATCGACTGCATTGGATTCAACTAATGTTGTTGAAAGGGAAAAATCCCGTACATGCCACACGTCTGTAGCTGCTTTGCTGGTAGAGGAATAATAGCAAAACTCCACTTGTGAATGAGTCTGAGGGGGCGGGTGTGCACCCTGAAATAAGCTCCGATGATAAAGTCAGTATAAGGCACAAGCACATGATAAAGTCAGTATGAGGCACAAGCACATGAACATATGAACATAATAGTATAGAGATACTTATCGTGAGGTCACTGGGCATATGCACTTGAGGACGAGCTCTGGTGTTATGCTCTGGAGATTGTAGCTCAGGAGGCACAAAGAATATGGCTCAGACAACGTAGCTCTGACAATGTAGCTCGGACAAGGCACAGACAACGTAGCTCTGACCACGTAGCTTAGATAAGGCACAGACAACGCAGCTCGGATAAGGCACAGACAACGTAGCTCTGACCACGTAGCTCAGATAAGGCACAGACAACGCAGCTCGGATAAGGCACTGGCAACGTAGCTCTGACCACGTAGCTCAGATAAGGCACAGACAATGTAGCTCGGATAAGGCACTGGCAACGTAGCTCGGATAAGGCACAGACAACGCAGCTCGGATAAGGCACAGACAACGTAGCTCTGACCACGTAGCTCGGGCAACGTAGCTCTAGCTTGGATAACATAGCTCTGACAACGTATACGTTGTGCATCAAACAACGGGTGCGTTGTACAGCACGACGGGTACGTTGTACAGTAGACAACGGACAACGAGCTCGGCACTATTCACAACACAACGTGACAACGTATTCGGCACTATTCTCAGCAGGCAACGCTACAACGGATTCGGCACTATTCACAGCACAACGCGACAACGGATTTGGCACTATTCACATCGTCAGACACAAGTTCAAGTGTGATTGCACTCAACAGCTAATCAATTGCAAGACCCTGCAAGTGGCAGTGTGACCATTCATGAAGAGCATCAGGCGGACATGACCTATTTGAGAGAATCAGGTGGCCATAATAGATTGTGAGACCATAAAGAGCATCAAGTAGCCGGATAACACCAAAGGAAGATGAGAGAATCAGGTGAGTGACCGCCTGCACAGCCCTTCGGGGTAGGGGTGTGAAGGACTCAAGCTTCTCAGATCTCCTTCTTCCTCTTCTTCTTCTGCCCTTTACTTCCTCTCTTGCCTTCCGCACCATCCTCCTGTTCTTTCTGGTGATTCTTGCTTATTTATAGGCATTTTGAGTCATTATGACTTGTGTAGTCATGATGAGGTCACCTGTCAGACAACACTCAAGAGAGCCAGCACATAGCCCAGGTGGGCTTATGTCGGCTAAATTGTTAGAATTTGCTAGAATGAGAAATTCCTATTTTACCCCTTCTTTTTACTCCTTTTTACGAATTTTATCCGTTACCACCTCGGCCATAGAGAAGACTTAATCCAGACAAGCAATATCCCAATTCTTGGCTGGTTCCAAGATAAAGTCTGTCACCTTGTTCCATGGACAGTTAATTGGTTTAGGGGAAATTGTTCGAAACCCAAGGTCGAGGGTATCTAAGCCTCTTGCCACGGATCAATGGTCATATCATCTCTAACTTGTCACCGTAACCCAGCCTCGAGGACTCTACGGCCTGCAAGTAAACTCCTCCACGCCCAAGTGGGCCGGTGACCAACCTTGGCCTTCAAAAAACCACATCTCGAGAAATAAATGTTTTTGACTAATTTGCTTAATAGAGAACTAGGATTGTTTAGGATCAGTCACCCTTGCTTAATAATAACTTTTGACAATGCTGAAATACTCATTCAAAAGGTAATAATAACCTCTTAATATCTCAAGAGAATAAAAAAAAGAATTTTGGCGATTTTAGCTATCATCAACCCATAGTTTGATTATCCAACCAGTTCAAATACCCAACTCAAATTCGACTCATTTGGAAACAAATTGAGCCAGCTCACGAGCGGGCTCAACTCATTGACAACCATACTTAGTAGGAAGTAATAATTTTCTTACGCGGATTTACTTATTTTGTTTTAACCCGAATTAAAAGTTAAAACGCGTAGAAACAGCGTGGTTAAGAACTGTACGGAAAGTTCGAGTAGGACTTAGCGTGTCGTCAGCCTTCGAGTGTGTGTAATTTATATTCGCAATCGCAATCAGTGACGGTGAGAGATGAAGAGAGGAAAAGAGCAAAGCAGAAGAAGGCTCAGAGATAGAGATAGCTTTGAGTCTCTGCTTCTGGCATAAAACCGCTGTGAAAAAAACTGCCAATTTTGGGAGCGGTGGTTTTTTTCAAAACCACTGATTCTCATGCACACGCGTCTTTAAATCCCAGGCCAACCTTTGAACCCCAAGCTCTCTCTCTCACTTTCACTCTTTCCGCAAATCCGTGGCGATTTTGCAGCATTGAAACTCAGAGAGGAGAAATAAATGTAAAAAGATAGAAAGAAACTGAAACTACCCAGTAACCCAGCCTTTTGTTTTCATCCTGATTTCTCGTGTCTGGGTTTTCCTTTTTGTTTATTGGTATTGTCTGCATCTGGGTTTTTGAATCTTTTGAAGAAACCATCTTTGCTGAAATACCGGAGAAAGACAAACCAAAAGAGAGAAAAACAAAGAAGAAAGAGAAACAAAATACAAGTTTTTTATTTTCTGGCTCTTTCTTCACGACTGGTTTTGATCATGAAGCTTCTTTTCATGTCGGTTTTTTGACGCGGAGGGGTTCTTGTTGTAAAACAGGGGAGAAAAGTAAGATTCATTGAGAGGGAAAAGCAATAAAAGGGGAGAGAAAAGTGAGTTTTTTTTTAATTGCTTTTAGTTTTCATATAGATATGGAGGTTACAGAGTTTATTGCAGATTTTGTGGAGTCTGTTAGGGTAGTCTGGTTTCTGGGTTTTTGACATTTTTCATCATTCTTTGTTCGGTTCTCTTCTAAGTAACATATAGCTAAAAATCCAATCTTTCTTCCATTTTGAAGCTTTATGGTGGTTTTGCAATTACTACCTGAGGCAATACGTG
This sequence comes from Tetracentron sinense, assembly GCA_015143295.1. Classification (NCBI taxonomy): domain Eukaryota; kingdom Viridiplantae; phylum Streptophyta; class Magnoliopsida; order Trochodendrales; family Trochodendraceae; genus Tetracentron; species Tetracentron sinense. The sequence goes on along the minus strand of CM026558.1, from coordinate 10,047,283 downwards.
GCGGTTTCTTGATATAATCCCGATTCATTTCAGGTGAATTCTCTAGTCTATCTCTCCCCATTTCTCTCGTTTGAAAAAAAAAATGATAATCTTATGATTTAGGTTTTCTTGCTTTGCAGTGGAACTGTAATTTTTTGAGAATCTGTTTGAGGGAGTTATGCTGAGGAAGAGATCTAGAGCAGTGACCAGTAAGCAAGCTCTAATGGCCGATCATGGCACTCTTCCTTCTCCCACAGACAAATACAGAAGACCCACTTCATCTTTCTTCTGTTCTCCAAGGTCGTTTACAGGTTTCTCTACAAAGGGTTTCTCTGAAACTGAATCTGTGATGAGCCCAACTTCAATACTCGACACTAAACTATTCACTGGTACTGTAATTCCCCTTTGGTCTGATAAAAAATCCAGTAAAACCCCAGAACCTTGTTTAGAGAATAGGCATCCATGGGAGAAACTAGATTCAAGAGGTGTTGGTCTTGGTCTTGTTGATGCTCTCAGTGATGAAAGAACTGACCAGAAATCCTGTAAACCTGATAGTCGAATGGTTCTGTTTGGATCACAACTGAAAATTCAAATCCCTCTTCCATCCTCTTCGATTTCTCCCACAGTTTCTCCAAAATCTCCCACTGATTTTGGTATCAAGACCCGGAATTCCCAGTTGGGTCCTTTCTCTCCTGCATTATCTCCCTCTCCAGCGGCAATTGGGTGTGTGAATTCTGGCCTCGAAACACCGGGCTCTCCCCGGATTTTCACAGGGTGTCTATCTGCGAGCGAGATGGAGCTTTCGGAGGATTATACGTGTGTGATCTCCCATGGTCCGAACCCAAAAACAACACATATATTTGATAACTGTGTCGTCGAGAGCTGCTGCGGCGTTGTTGGGTTTTCTGCGGCGAGGAAGGGGAGTTGTTTTTTCTCTGATCGATCAAGCTATCCCTCTGAGAATTTCCTCAGCTTCTGTTACACTTGCAAGAAGAATCTTGGACAAGGAAAGGACATTTACATGTACAGGTTAGGCCCAATTTCCTTATTGCATATCAATCTGTTATTCCAAAATGTATAGTTCTGTGGAAATTTGTGATCCTAAAACAACTATTTGTTTTTTTATATAATTAGATTTCTTACATTTCTCTTTTAATCCTGGTAGTTCATTTTATAGAATTATGGTAAATCAGATAACTTTAATTTCTTGAATGGAGCCCTGATTGTCTATATATCTAAAACTGAACAGTCTTGGGTTTCTAATTTCTGTATGATATGAAGGACTAGAGCTTGATTACAACATATTGCTTGATGAACCCTGTTTTTGTTATCACTATTGCTAATATAGTGTCCATCTTCTTGAGTTTTTTGACCCAAACACCCTTTTAGTCTAACTATTCTCCTCATCTTTCAGAGGTGAGAAAGCATTTTGCAGCAGCGAATGCCGCCACCAAGAGATGCTAGCTGATGAGAGAATGGAGATATAAGAGTTGGATGATGCGTTTAGGAATTGTTCTTGATTAGCCCCACTGTCGCCAAGGAAATTCAGCACCTTCAAGAGTTAATCTGAAAATTCCCAATTATTCTAGTATCGATCAACCGAAGTGGATTGAGTTTAAACAGCATGGATTTGAAGATGTATTAGGTATTTGAATATACTGGATACTCACATCTATGTTGGTGTTTCTCCTCATTTTTTCTGACTTGTTTCCTTGTAGCAGTTCTCTCTCTGTATAAAGAGAGAGAGAGAGAGAGGCTGAGAGATTGTAGAGTTGGTTTTAATTCAGTGGTGACTAAGGTGATTGCTGTTGGATTTGTCCACAGATTTTGGCTTTGAAAGGGTGATCATGTATGACTGAAACTTTCATTATCTTTGTTAATTTTGTACTCTTTACCATGCACAGATGAGATCCAATTACTTCATTTATGTGGATTCCTATATTCTTGTCTGTCATTCTCATTTTGTATAGCTTTGTAGAGCAAATTATCTGAAGAACTACCTTATTATACCACACATTTTGATGTAAGATTGACAATTTTACTGATCAAAAGAAATGTAAGATTGACTACTGAATGGTATTAGAGAGAGTTAGAGAATATAGAGTGGTGCAATAAGGTGAAATGAGATATACAGTATCTCATCTCATATCGAAGTAGATTTGAGTTTGAAAAATATTAGAATCAATTAGTTTGATTTGATTAAGATTAGATTTGATAGAGTTCCCATCTTGCAATGATAAAATATCTATATAAATCATATGTGTGGTCATTGTAAATCTTCCAAGCTATCCGATAAAATTTATTTTCTATCCCCCCCCCCAAAAAAAAAGGGAATGAATCCAAATAGTATTTGTAAAACTCAAGGAATCAGTAATATATAGGAAGTTTGATAACTTTACATGAAATGGTCCGGATTAAAGTTTATATACATACTAAAGTTGATCACAAAATTTCTGGAGAAGTCTTTGAGAAGCAGAAAACCTGCTTTCTTCCCCATCTAGCTAGTGGTATCCTAGTAGTTCATATATGTTGGTTAAAGAGAAGGTAGTTTTGACTCATTTTACTATTATCGTCGTTGACGTCATATTCCAAAATTTTGGAGGTCAATAACACATATTTTATTCAATCATTTTGTTTTATGAAAAGCCATAACTTCGATTTTCTCCATATCATTTTTGGTCTTCAATGTAGTCTTCAACTTGCATTAATTCATCTCTTTTCGAAGAGCATTCCTAACAGCCTCACCAAATTGTACTCACCAAAATAGTCAAAACACCCAAAAAGTTATTTTGGTGAGCCATTTTTTTAAAAACACTCCTAGTAGCCTCACCATTTTAACCAAAAAAAAAAAAATGATCTTTTATTATTTGTGTGGGAAAACAAAAAAGGAAGGAAGAGAGAAACATTATTTTATTGTTTGTGTGGGACCAAGGAGAAATTTTAGCTTTGTTGATTGTATACTCACCAACCCAAATCTTTAGAGCATTCCTAGCAGTCTCATCAAATTTTACTCACCAAAATAGCCAAAACTCACAAAAAGTTGTTTTGGTGAGCCACTTTTTTAAAACACTCCCAACAGCCTCACTATTTTAACAAAAAAAGGAAGATAAATAATATTTTATTATTTGTGTGGAAAAACAAAAAAGGAAGGGAGAGAAACATTATTTTATTGTTTGTGTGGGACCACAACAAAGGAAGGGAGAGAGAAACCCTTATTTTATTATTAGTGTGGGCCCACAAAAAAGGAGGGAAATTTTTTTTAAACTTTGGTGAGTTAAACTTGGTGAAGATTGTATACTCACTAAACCCAAATCTTTGTTTTGCTGTGTTTTGGTGAGGTGCTGGAGAGTTTTTAGCACTTTTTAGACATTTGACTAATCAAAATAACCTTTTGATTATTTTGGTGAGGCTGTTGGGAATGCTCTTATTTTGCTGAGTTTTGGTGAGGTTACTGGAGAGAGTTTTTAGCACTTTTTAACCATTTGGCTCACCAAAATAACCTTTAAAAGGTTATTTTTAAAAGATTATTTTGATGAGGCTACTAGGAATGCTCTAAGCGAGTTTAAATCACTTCAACCAACTCACTCTTATTCTATCACTTACTGGAGTTACACTAGAATTCTCTCGAATGCACTCATTTCTATACTTATTTTTATCTTAAATTTTATTGTTTTCCTATTCATGGATCTTAATATCTTTAGTTTGGTTTTACTAATTCTATTAATATGTTGCTTTTTAATAGCCCGACATTTTTGCTCCGAAAAACATTATTGATCTTATCGATGTCTTATACATATTTTTAGTTTGATTGGGATGCGTCAATCTCGTAGCACTTGCATACCAAAAAAAATCTCGTAGCACTTGAGAAACACTTCTCCACTTTAACCAGTTATCTCTAATTCTATGGGTAGCACCCTCTTCAATTTCTTAATCATCATAAATAATTGAGCTTATATATAAGTTTAATTGCTTGGGATATTTCTTAATCATCGATCTTAATAATCATCGTCACCTTATTTGTGTTCTTATTAAAGTTGTATTTCATATAGTTTCTATCATTTTCTACGTGAACAAGAATAATAATGCCAAGATTTTATGAATTCTTTTTTGGGTAGAAAAGTGAATTCAAAAAGAAAAAGATGACACTTGTAGTAAAAAAAAAAAAAGTTAATAGCGGAAAATACAATACATTTATCAATACCCGAACATGCATATTAGTTTTTTTTTTTTTGGGCAAAAAGTAATATAAAGTACACCTTTTCTCCTTAGAAACTAGCATAAACATTTGTTCATGACCCGTGCAAATTACTAACACAAGTCACTTGCTTTCCCTGAAACTGAGACAGCTAGAGAGAAATTTATGGTGGGGTTAGATGCAGGATTAAGCCAAAGCAGCCAGCTGTTTGACTGCAGAGGGAAATTTTTTTTTTTCTTTCGGGCTTACAATTAATTAGATCTTTTGATGTTGTTCAAGTTCAATTCTCATCAAAGGCGGATCTCCCTCAAAACAATTTAGAGGACGTTTGGACATCTGAAGTAATTTGCAAATTTCTTTAACTTTAGAGTGTTTTTGTTTTTAATTTGAATACATTTTAAAATAGACTTGTTTGAGCTCTAGTTTCAAAATCAAATGAGTTCATTTCACTCAAACTTGAAATGACTCCATTTTTTTTTAAAATTAAACTTAAAAACAAACTAGAATTTAGAATGACACAATGTGCAAATGACTTCATTTAGGTGTTAAAACGTCCGCTTGCATTTCCCTCAAGCTCTTGTTTAAACTATAGTTACCTATCAACTGATGATCTTAATAGTTTCAGGGTAGTTGTGGTTGAACGATTTCCTTCAATAGTTAGGCTTGATTAGAGAGTTTAACAAAAGTATGGTTACGAGTTTTAGGTTATAAATTAGGTCGTGCGATGGGATTCCATCTGGTTGGATCCTTCAATAATTAGGCTTGATTAGAGAGTTTAACAAAAGTATGGTTACGAGTTTTAGGTTATAAATTAGGTCGTGCAATGGGATTCCATCTGGTAGGTGTGATTTTGAAATCAAGAGATTCCTCTATGAAAGGATGATTGGATCCATGACTAAGTTAAGGAGTTCATTACCATTTTTAATTGATGGACTAGTTGGAACCTAAGGCATATTTTCGAATATAATACTATCTAAATCGAAAATTATAATATGAGAATGATCTCTTGAAACCGACTCAAAACATATAATATGAGAGCCGTTGTAGCTAATGGTTTGCGGATCCTAATAATGAGTTGACCTAATTAATATTTCTCAATATCCGCCATTAAAAAATGCTGACCAACGCAAGGTTGGTTAAAGCAGCAAAAATATTCTTATTTTATATTTTGATGTTTGGTGAGTTAAGACTAACGTTCCATGGGTTGGGCCCAAGTGCTATTCCTCTTACTTGGAAGGAAGATGAAGGGACTCCTCCTGGTGCCATTAGTGCTATTCTGCTATAGGTCCATAAGCCAGGGAGACTCCTTTCCCGTGGAGCGAGTTTAGCCTTGCCAAAACCCGCACCCCTTGCCTTGTTGTGCTACATTCCATTTGTATGTTCCAATATTGCACCTAAGAGTGGTGAAGAGTCAACATTTGGAATAAAAATGAAATTGAGGATCTAGGAACAAAAAGCTTCAATCGGAAATGGCGACAAATTCTTACATAGTCTAAAAAATTGAAATAACAAAAAAGATCTGCAGCTACAGTTGAATTTTAATATCAGAATAGCGGATATATTCATGATTCAATGGGTTAGATGGAATAAAAATGAAAGTACTATCCAAGCAGGTAGATTTCTTCGAATGGGAAGGTGGTGTCAAAATAAGGGGGGGGGGGGGGGGGGATATTTGAAATTTACTGAATATAATAAGTGAAAATTGAAATGAAATATTAATAGAAATTATTGTTCAAAGTATTTTGAGAGTATTGGAAAGTTGAATGTGAAAAAAGTGGATATTTGAAAGAGAGGCATATTTAGAATTAATATCAAAATTGAAATAAAATGTTAATAAAACCATTGTTTTAAGGATATTTTGAAAATATAACAAAAAATTAACGTAAAAAAGTGAATCTTCGACCACTACTATTCTGACTTAAATATAAATGTTAGTAGATATCTATAGGTGTTCAATCTGCGACCATGGGCTGGGCTTGGCTTGGATTAGCCCAAACCTAACTCGAACCCAACTTTGGGCCTAAAGTTATGCTCAATACCATGCAGTTTGCTGAAGCACTGGCCCAGTCAGTCCTCAGTTTCGATTGCGCAGGGCTGTGCTGGGCTGGGTTGATCAGGACTGCCCCATGTGAAATTTTTTCTTGGGTCTAACCCGTATTCACCTGACCCGCCGGGTGTATCATTGTACACGAAATTTGTGTTAACACACGATTTTTTACGACTTTAAACATGCAAATCCGAAGAGTTGACATCAAGGGCATATCAGATTTTTTACGACCTTAGCTTCCCCCCATATGGGGAAGCTAAGGTTGAAAATATGTCATGAGCCCAAATGATAAGCTGATTTAATAACATATATGCCAACCACAACGAAGGCACACAACAATTACACCAATTATTCCTTCTTCTGTTTTTTGGTGTTAGGATGTCGCACCCGACTAATATCCCGGGCACATGCAGACCCATCAACTACATGCACTAGGTAAGTAGGGATAAATCCTTGAGGGTGGCCAACAGAGGGAAGGGAAGGAAATCGAACTCATGACCTCCACTTCTTAAGGCGTGGCCTTGGCCAACACACAAACCCCTGTTGGTTATTCTAAAATATTGAGTTATAACAATAACAACAACAATAATAATAATAATCCTTTTACAATTGGGTTTAAAGTGGTTTTAGAGCGATTGCTAAACTGCCACCTTTATCCAGGCTTGGTACCGGCAATGCAACTTAGAACGGAGCACTGGTGGAGTTAATAATGATAATACAAATAATAATATGTACTCTACCGTTTCTTCTAAAGGTCCTAAAACCTTGTTAGAAAATTAGTGAAGCTTGATTATTGATTATAGTTGAATAACTAGATGTAATTTTGAACATGATATGGTAAGATAGCAAGAAATCCAAGATTGAAAGTCTAAACTAAAAGTGACAAATATGTTGGATATTTTTAAGTAAAATGTGGAGTAGTTTTACAATTATTTTGAATAGTCCCACATTGGATTTCAAAAAAGAAAAAATTGTATATAAGTAGGAGAATTGAAAAATGATTAAGCCGTATCATGTTGTGTCGTATCTATGCCCAAACTCACATTCATGAGCCGTATAATGCTGTGCCGGGTTGGGTAATAAAATGTAGATATTATATTTGAATCATTTTTATTCTTATTATTTTTTTAAAATTAGTTCCAACCGTTTTTATGACCATTTTTGGTAAAAAGGGATCTCTTCCCAAGGATGAGGTTACTATTTCTCTCTGACTTCCCTGTTTAAGCATAGCCTCCGAAGTTGTGTCCATTGTATCTTGGAACCTTACTAGCAAGATTCGTCTCCTGACATGTTTGAGAAGAGGAGGAGGGCTTTGACCAATGAGGTCCAACCTTAGGTTCGCAAATGGATATCCTAGGTACGCCTATCACTGCTCAAGTTTAAAGGCAGTAACATCTATGCCTCGGACTCAACTTGATGTCTTCTTTTATTTTCTATATTTTCAGGGTTAGGTCCAACAAAATGATTGATTGAAATGGGAATCAAGAGCTAGTTGTGCGGGAAAGAATCTGTGGTTGGATGTTAAGGGCATGTGAGCTACCATGTGAAGTGCCTTAAATTTCCAAGCCCCACATTAAATTTTCGATAATTTCATATGATGGGAGGGGGACCCCATGTGATAAATCATTGAACTCTGAACAACGGATATAGAGCTATAACCATGAACAGAAGTTTTTTTTTTTTTTTTAATGAAACCTAATAGAGAAACAAGATATGGCTAGCTAAACCTGATCATTATTATCAACACAAAAATATTGCAGGAAGGTGATTTCACACTTGGTACATTTCCTTTTACATTTACACCACCCTCCTCCATAGCTCGAGCACTAGAGCTTCACCTTTGACATAGGCTTCACCTTCTCGAGTCACGTCTCTGCGATAAGCTTCGCAAAGGGGCAAAAACTAGATCATTACCGAAAATAGTACAAATTTTAGCTGAATCGCTTATTTTTAGTGTCAAAATATAATTGAATTTACGTTGACCTCATTGAAATCTGTCAATATGTTTTACTTCATTGATCATTGACATAATCCAAGACTGGGTTTCCTTTTATAATTCCGTCCGGCAAACTCTAGATCGGAATTACAAGCTAGATAGCTAGGAATACAATTTGTTTGGCCTTACTCTAATGAAAAACAAGGTCAGTTTCATTAGTAACAAAATGATGATTGAAGCAGAACTATATCATTCTACATTTTACAACATGCCAAGATACAAGTCGAGGACTGGCCGATGTGCCACTTCAGAGATAGATTGGCCAATACCTTTGTGGCCACTAGAACTGTCGGCCACCTAATGGATAAGAATCCACATGTCGGAACGTACATGTGTGACGCTGATTAGACGTTACGTGGCCTAAATTGACATGGTGTATGGGGGTCTGCAAGATGAGGAACCCCACGTTCGAGGTCACTGTTTGCTTGTGGACCCATGTATGGAAGTAGATTTTCTATGAGGACAAAAGTGAGAGCAGTTTAGAGCTCACATGGAGGAAGACCATGTCTAGAGGGTGTGCCAAATTCAAATTCATGCCTATGTCAGCGAATGTTGTTCGAATGTCTATTTATACGAGCATTGTTTCTTCTTGTATTGTTTTTAGGCAAAAGGTTAGCTCTGTCTGTTGCCCGAGCTAGGCGCTCGGGCATCCACAAAACATTGGGCACTGGGCGATAATTTAGGGGAGAAGTCTAATCATTTTCTCCCCATGATTTTGACTTCTCCCCGCTTGATATCTTTCCCCCTTTAAAACGCTACATGCCCACTGATTTGTGGATGCCCGAGCGCCCAACTCTGGCGGCCGCCAGAGCAAATCTTTTCCCTTGTTATTAATCATTTAAAATGACTTTTTAGAACTTCAGTCGTCCTATTTATTTTATTTTATTTTATTTTTATTTTTATTTTGATACAAGACATCATTTATCTAAGGTTAATGATTAGTGGTTAGGTTAGTAAATTGGTAGTCATATCGACGGCCACAACCAAGGAGGTGTATCTTCAGTCATTTGAAAAGGCTATTTTATGTAAAAGAAGATAAAACTAAACATTAGTGCAATACGAATATACTCTCTTATGGTCTTGTTGGAACTGGAACATAAAAGGAAAAAGAATCATCACTCACCTATCTGGTTCGAATGCCCATTTTTTTAGGGAATTAACTGCGGCTGCAGACAAAATGACTAACCTAGCATGTGAGTCTAGTCCTTCTTTTGTTTTTAATGATCCATATCAATCTCCTTTTTCTATAAATCTTTTGATTTTTCTTGATAAAGTTGATATTGGTTTTTTTTAGAATATTCAATAGATAAGTTTACAAATCCTTTGGGCTTGGGTCGGGCTAGGCTAGGCTTAGGCTTAGGCTTAGGCCATTCAAGAATAGCCTGAGCCTTGCTTGGACCATGGACGCTTCTAAACCTATCCGTCCTTTTTCTTTTGGTAAACGTGGGTATGCTGGCCCAAACTAGTCTCATGTGATGTATATGTAAACCCCCCGGCTCCAACCCATACATTTGATATTGAGGGGAGCCTAGATTCGATCTCAAGACCTACCAGTTTACAGTTCATCCTTCAACCACTAGGCTGTACCCCCGAGGATTAACCTATCCCTCCATGAGAAGGGTGTTCTTCCACAATTCCTAAGGATGTGAACACATATTCCTAAATGTTGGTTAATTTCTAAAAAAAACTAGCACACGATGACCAGAAAATTCTTAATCAATTCGGCTAAGAGGCGTGACAAACATTTCTTGAAGATAGTTGGAGCCTCCCATTTGTGCAAGGGAAAATGACAACTCTATCCCCGGGATTCAACCTAGCTAGGAATCGATCCATTCTTCTACAGATCTACACTATCTGGTAGGAACTGTACTTCAACTCCTTTTAGGATGCCCACAGATTAAATAATCCAATTAAGGTCTTAGTTATCCTTCACAGGGACAACAACTAGTTACACGGATTCTCTAAACCAGAATAGGCTATATCACAAATGATTGTCAAACAAAATTACTCTCTCGGAGCTATTCTGTAATAGTTCCAGAATTAGATCTGTAGGATTCTGGAAACCAGATTCTGAGAATTATGGAATCAGTTTCGAAGAGACACACTATTTGGAAACAGCTTGTCAACAGACTCTGTTTGGTAATAGTGCCCAAGGGTCAGTGTATTGCTAAACTGGCCAAGTTCTCCTTCTGTTCTTGGTAAATCCAGACAGTGTTTTGTTTGGTTACAAAGAGAACTTCAATCGGTCAAACTAAGTGTCAGATCAGAGAATCGATCGGTCCAATGCTGATATTCAATCCGAGAATTGGTTATCTCTAATTTGTTTATTTAGGTTGAGTCGTCTTCAACCTTGAGATGAACTTCAGTTCTCCAATGGAGGTCTAAAGCTTTCTTCTCTAGTTCGGGCTATCTTTCTAGACTCAATCCGGTAAAGGTCTGATATGAGTTCTCATTTGTGTAGAATTCTTCTCTTCATCCTCACCTTATATAGGCGAGGGCTAGGCCTTGATAGCCACTTGGGCTTCCTAACCGATCCACTCACTAAGTCTCTTAGGTTTTCCCAACTGACCCATTCAATAACCCACTAGGTTCATCGAACCTAGACGCACACCCATGATCCGTAACGGACCACGAAATTTGAACCAACATCTCAATCCTGATAAAATCTATATCGTTGATCTGACTTTTAATCTTAAAAAGATTAGGTGACTCAAGCGACTCGCGAAGTGCAAAGTGCGCCTCATAGCACCCATAGCCCTGCACAAGCACGTGTCACGCTCAGTGCGATACACCTCGCTAGTGCATCTACACTTGATATGTGAGCACATACAAGAAAACATTCTCTAAAGAGAGGGGATTACTTATTAAGTGGTTTAAAGTCTCATAAATATCCGATGTGAGACTAATAAAAGTCACAACAGTTTTCTTTTGAAAACATGATTTTTCCTCTTAAAACCACTAGAGTTTAACACCACCATTAAAACCTTTTCAAATGGTTTTAACCCAAATCATTAAAACCTTTTTCTTATTTCATTATATTGATTTAAAAACTATTGTTTTAATTAAATCAAAATCAACACTAAATGTGTGGACTTATCTAATTGTCTAACTCAAAATTTCTACAGGTATGATGTATTTTTATAAATGTGTAAAAGTACCTTTCAAAGGTGTGAATCAGCATTCAAGGTGAGACTAACCCATTTTCACCTTTAAATAAGGGAGTCCAATTCTCTCATAAAGATGGAGATTATCAAAGATTTTTTAAATGAGAACAACTTTCATTTAGCTAGTTTGCGAGAATAGTGTGAAATATTCAAGATTCACTAGATAAATCTTATAAAATATAATGAAGATTGGTGAAAAGTCCAGGCTAAAATCCTTGGCCTAAGGTTTGATGTGATGTGATCAAACCTGAGAAAAATTAAAGCAAATCTTATCACTATGCTAGGTAAAGTCTGAAATGTAAAAGAAATCTTAAATATGCACAATGTAATCGAAAAGACCTATCTACGCTCCAACTATTACCCGTCATTTCAGACAAATATGAAGTTGTGGGTAACCTCCCTGGTTTGCCCCAGTGGTAGGTCATATCCCCTTTGGGGTGGAAGACTTGATTTCGACTCTCAGTGTGATAGTCAAGAAGCTCACCATTGTTACCAACCTATTTAATAAATGATGTCACCAACTAAAAAAAATAGATTGTGTCTATCCACAAATAAAATAAGTCCTTCACTTTTACATTTAAATTAATCGTGGATCCAAAAATTAAGTTAAATACGTTGTCTCTGTCAAGTAGTGCAAGCTTGTAAAGAAACTTTAATCAAGTTTCAGGCTTAATTGGCTGAATCTCGCCATATTCCTTACACAACTAAGAAGCTTCAATTATTTTCAAGAAATGACAAGTATCTAATTTAGATTACAAAATTAATGTTTAGTGATATTTTGATGAGACAGTTGATGAGTAGTCCTAAATATACTCCTGAATAACTGTTTATAGCTAACCACTAAGGGTTAAGGATTAATGTTGAGATAGCATACTTTTGAAAAATAAGGAGTCAAGTCACACCTCTTATTCTAATCTTGACTCTTAATTATTTGAATTAAAGGATTAAGATTCGGATTTACCCTGGAAGTACCCATAGACTACTCTATTTTGATAGTTTTGGTCATTTTTAGTGCAGAATATTACACAAGCTCTTCGACAAAGTGTAAGGGGGAAAATTGGTATGACAAGTCATCCTTGGACGAATACGAGCAGAGCCTTTCACGAACCCGAACAGAGCTTTGGATGAATACAAGTAGAACCTTGGACAAATCCGAGCAAAGCCTTGGACGAATACGAGCAGAACCTTGGACGAAGACGTGCAATGAACCTCGGGACATGGTCCACTGATGGAGCATTGTTGCACTTATGACTTAAATATTATCTCTGACCAATTATTAAATGTCAGTCACCTCAGATCACTTCGGGGATCAACACTAACCATCAGGGAAGAGCCGTGCATTTATGTGAGAGTCCTTGTTTGACCTAAGATCAAATGCATGACCATCCATCTACATGAATGATCATGGCAAGTTTCTGCCTATCAATAAGCTCGGTAGCCCAATGGTAAAAGGTTGACAATTCTCCCGAAGAAGATCTCCCTCCATCTCACTATTCCCAAAGAACTCTTACAACTTTTTTCTCTTTCTTCATCTTCCTTCCATACTCAATATTGACGCTTTGGGGTATCTTTGACAGGGTAGAAGGCCTCTCTTCAATAATTCAGGATCAAGCTTCAATCCTTCAACCAATAAACCGATGACAACTGGAGTCTCTGAGAAATTTCCCCTACACAAAGTGTATATATATATATATATATATATATATATATATGTTATCTTGGACATCAAAGTGGATACGTTTGGTCCACTAACTCATCTATGTGACCTTTCAATTGGTGGGCCTCCCTAGGATAGACAGTTTCTAAAAGATCAAACAAATCTGACCAGTTAATGGATAATCAACAATAGGTCCATCATGACACATTTCTGTAGGAATGGAGTGGTGGACCCTACCTAATTCAGGGACACTGACAAATGACTTGAGTTAGAGGCCTCAGATTTTCTTGGGTGTCCATACATTGTGTGATAGTTGGCATAAAAAAGGGGAGAAGCCATTTGTTTTCTCTCATGATTTTGACTTCTCCCTCCTCGATATTTCTTTTCCTTTTTCTCACACACTTACGTTGTGTTTGGATGCATTTCTGGACAGGCTTGACTTCTTTCTTTATGAAAGTTATGAGTTGTAAAAAGTTACATTTAGTTCGTTGTTCATTTAGTGCATAGAAGTCTAAATTTTGATTTTTAAGGGAAGCTCGCAAGGGTGAATTCCACTTATTTTCAGCGAAAGGGAAGGTTTCGGCTTTTGAGGAAAATCACCTCTTATTGGCTCACATTTTGCAAAGAATAGAGTTAAAAAGTCATTTTTCAAAGAAGTTTAACCAAACAAGGTCTTATTGTCACATGTCTCATTATGTGTGGAGAAGTCAAAATCACGGGCCCCATGATTTTGACTTCACCACCATATATCCACTATTTTATGGACACCTAAGACAAGCCCTTTCTGGCTTTGCCACAGACAATCCAAGGCCCTCGGGAGAGCGTTTGCGGTGGTCAATATACCACATAGTCGTAAAAGCAGAGCCTTTCACGAACTCGAACAGAGCTTTAGACGAATACAAGCAGAACCTTGGACAAACTCGAGCAAAGCCTTGGATGAATACGAGTAGAACCTTGGACGAAGACGTGCAATGAACCTCGGGACATGGTCCACTGATGGAGCATTGTTGCACTTATGACTTAGATATTATCTCTGACCAATTATTAAATGTCAGTCACATCGGATCACTTCGGGAATCAACATTAACCATCAAGGAAGAGCCGTGCATTTATGTGAGAGTCCTTGTTTGACGTAAGCATCATGATTAGATCAAATGTATGACCATCCATCTACATGGATGATCATGGCAAGTTTCTGCCTATCAATAAGCTCGGTAGCCCAATGGTAAGAGGTTGACAATTCTCCCGAAGAAGATCTCCCTCCATCTCATTATTCACCCAATCCCTCCATCTCACTATTCCCATAGAGCTCTTACAACTTTCTTCTCTTTCTTCATCTTCCTTCCATACTCAATATTGACTTAAGCTTCGGGGTATCTTTGACAGGGTGGAAGGCCTCTCTTCAATAATTCAAGATCAAGCTTCAATCCTTTAACCAATAAACCGATGACAACTGGAGTCTCTAAGAAATTTCCCCTACACAAAGTATATATATATATATATGTTATCTTGGACATCAAAGTGGATATGTTTGGTCCACTAGCTCATCTATGTGACCTTTCAATTGGTGGGCCTCCCTAGGATAGACAGTTTCTAAAAGATCAAACAAATCTGACCAGTTAATGGATAATCGACAATAGTTCCATCATGACCTTTCTCCCTACTTGATATTTCTTTTCATTTTTCTCACACACTTACGTTCTGTTTGGATAAATTTCTGGACGAGCTTGACTTCTTTCTTTATGAAAGTTATGAGTTGTAAAAAGTTGCATATAGTTTGTTGTTCATTTTGTGAGTAGAAGTCTAAATTTTGATTTTTAAGGAAAGCTCGCAAGGGTGAATTCCACTTACTTCCACTTAAAGGGAAGGTTTCGGCTTTTGAGAAAAGTCACCACACTCTCATTGGCACACATTTTGTAAAGAATAGAGTTAAAAAGTCACTTTTCACATAAGTTTAATCATTATGTGTGGAAAAGTCAAAATCAGGGGCCCCATGCTTTTGACTTCACCACCACATATCCACTATTTTATGGACTGGTGATCTTCTCCAGTTGTAACCGGTTTTGGGCAAAACCAGTTACAACCCAGTGGTCACCACATGTCTCTTTTTACACCCCTTCACTGTGGTTAAGAATTACCTACCCCTAGGGTCCACCCACCTCCCTTTGGTTTTTAGAAAAAAAAATTTTGAAAAATTAACCCTAGGAGTTGATAAATTTTAACCACAGTTAATAAAAAAAAATTATTATTTTTTCTACAAACCAAGAATAGTTGGATGAATCTTAGGGGTGAGTGAATCTTAACCATAGTTAAGAGGTGTCAAAAGAGACATGTGGCCACCTCAGGGGAGTAACCAGTTTTGGCAAAACCGGTTACAACTGGAGAAGAATACGTCCCTTTATGGACACCTGAGACAAGCCCTTTCTTGCTTCGCCACACAATCCACGGGAGAGCGTTTGCGGTGGTCAATATACCACATAGTCGTAAAAGCAGTCTAGTACCACGATGCCATGTGATCCCAGCCTAACTGCCTTCTGAGCACCCCTGAGAAGCCACCAAAAAAAACAGACACATTTATTTGACTATTTCAAATAGTAAATTGAATTGGGGAGTTGTTAATTACTATAGTGGATGATAGGACTCATAGAGACTTCATTCAAGAAAGTATCCTATTATTGCAGGTTGAAATATTATATTAATATTTAAAACATAATTAAAATAGTGATAATAATAGTTCCCCATTTTTGAAATTTTCTTACAATAGTAAAATTTTATTTTATTTATATTACACTAACCAATTAGAATGTGAGACCTGTCTAAATTCTAGAAGTCGTCATGCAAAATCATGCTAACATGATCAAAGCTACATAGTAAGTGAAAGCAACCTTTTTGAGTATAGGGGAATAGCCTCTAAAACAACCACAAAACTAAAACTTAAAAGTGGAATATCTAAGAGTATCTTCTTTTATTAATTGGTTGTGCCATTGTTTTTTGTTTATGATGCTTAGACAATGTCATTCTCGTGTCAATAATAAAATAAAAATAAAAGGAAAGTCCAAATGGAAATGGGGGGTACAATCAACAATATGTTCCCACATAAACGTCACATTTGCACATAGAAACTCTGTGTACCTCTTTTACTGCTGCTGGATTTCAGTCGGCTTTTATGGCCCTAGCGGCTTGTAGCTTCTGATTCACTAAAATGGGACTATAAGGAACATAGTTGAATTTCTGTGTATGCATGCATCATGGAATACAACCTTTTCTGTTTGGATAATGCTACTAGCATCACTTTACTCTCTTTTTGATCTATCGGAGAGACAAGTTTCTTTCTCTTAACAGAAGACAATAACACATGCCTTGCTTATTAAGAAAGTTCTCTTAAAAGAAGACAGTAACACATGCCTTGCTGATTAAGAAAGTGAGTTTGGAAAAAAGTGTAGCTAGTATTGTCCTGTCTGTTTTCATACTACACTATTGGGGTAGAACCTTGCACACCAGTCCACTTGCTAGTATGGTAAATGTGTGTATTTTATATTTTATTAAGAAGAGACATCTCAATGCATTTGTAAAAGTTTTTCAGCCAAAAAGTTATGTATAGTTAACTAAAAATAAAATTAAAAAGTTAAGTACATGACTAATTGCGCACGCAGAGATGTATTATCTCTACTTTTATAATGAGAGAAGCGGGGTTAAAACGTTGGTTGATTTTTTTCTAATATTTCTAATGAGTCCCAATTTTAAACGTAGTTAGTAAGGATGAAATATTTTTATATTTTTTCAATTTTGTCCATAACTTCTCTATTATTATAATCAGAGAAGCGGGCTTAAAAAGTTGGTTGATTTTTTTTCTAATATTCCTAATGAGTCTCAATTTTAAACGTAGTTAGTAAGGGTTTTTTTTTTTCCATAACTCCATATAAAAAAAATTAAGATATTATGCTATCTTATTTTACATGAGAAAAGTTAGTAGAGGTATTTGAAGTAATATCAACTACAATTAACAATAATCTCTCTATATCTTCATGATTTGCTCAAATCTTTATCTTTATCTTCTCTCAACGAAGATGCACACTCTCTCTACGGGGTAACTACTTTTAAAGAGAAAAAATAGGGTTTTTTGGTTCTCAAAATATCTATTATACTAACGTGTCCTTCACAATTTTTTTAATCTAAAAAGTCACTCAAGTTTTTATACCTAAAATATTTATAAAAAATTTCAAAATGCCCTTACTAGGATCCCTCTTCCCAATCTCTCCCCCCTTCCGCTCTCTTTCTCTCTCACATGCATTGCACGCACCACTCACTAGTGTATATAATGGTAAATGCTAGTGTCCACTAAGACTAGTGAGCGTGGCAACTTTTAGTGATCTTTTTTACTCTTATGTATTACTATAATTAAATTTAATATTTTTATAAGAGAAAAATAAATAAATAAATAAAATAAAATGTAGAAGAATAGTCAAAATCTAGTTCTAATTTTTTTCACTTTTGATTGATCTGTTGTGAAAAGACTAAATTAACTTCAAAAGGAGTTTGGACAAAAATGTAATGTAAAGATTATCAAGTTCACTATCATAGTGTGAACGAATGAAGCATAAGCGTGATCCTATTGGTAACTATGCCTATACATCACACATTTGAGCGATATATGGAATTCCTTTGAGCTCACAAAAAATTCATAATGCAAGTCTCTCTTTGCAAACACGTGACAAAAAAAACAGTGTATTCGATTAAAGATGTCTAAGTTGTTTGAAAAAAAAAACACTTATTGTCAGTGTATAAATATGTTCGGTGACACAATCGACAAAACAATATCATTTAATGGTGACAATGAACACCCATGCAATCCCTAGAAAACATATGCCACATTTCAAACTCAGACAAATTTGAAGGACTATATGTTCTTCGTTGAAAAATAAATGTATGGCCAAAAGATGTTCCCACTTGTAAAATTCTAGTGGAAGAGAGCGAGAGCGAGAGCTCCGTGGTTTCTAGGGTGATGCAATCCAATGTTTTCAACTCTATTACTTCATTTTCTATGGTAAATCTTATCAACTGAGATTAAACTAAGTTGCAAGTGTTAATAATGAAAAGAACAGCCAAGGATCTATTTCTCTGATGACAACATGCCCCCCTCCTTAAATGTGGGTGACCTTAGTCCGAGTTTTATGAACTTTAAGGTGTATGAAGTTTCATATTTGACTCTTAATTTGAGCAGAGCGATAGAGACTCCATTTAACTTAGGTTGATCTAGGCCGAAGGCAGACCTACGTCAAGGTAATCCTTCCTTGAAAAACTTTAGTATCACTCTGGATCAAAATCAAAATAATAAGCGGGGGTTGATATGCCCTCTCGACTAACGTGCTAACCTCAAGTAAATAATCAAGAACAAGCAGAAAAAATAAAAACTATATCTAGTTGTTCCCAATAGTCTAAGATAGAAGTCAAATAGTCAACTAATTGAGGGAATGGAGCCAACCAAAACAATAAGTCCTAGTCAAAAACCAAATAATGGAGCAAATGCTAGCCAATTGACCTGAGCCAAATTAACTTCAGCTAAGCTGAGCCATTCAGCCATGTCAACAGAATGTAACTGTCAGTCAGCAAAACCTACCCTACAGAGAGAAACAACTAACAATTTGAGTAGACAATCCATTTTCCAAATCCCACAAACAGCCAACCATGAAACCCTCCCTCCAACCCCAACCACATTGTGTCATTTTCCACTGCCCCATGTCCCTTAGAACATGGAGGAAATTATGGCAGATTTCCCTACTATAACTCTCTTCCCCACCATAAAAGCTCTCACACACAAGAACCAACACTTGTTACGTAGCAAAACCATCAAGCCCAGTCTAGAACTCAAAGTAAGAATAGAAACCCAGTTCCTCACCATGATTACAATAAAATCAAGATAGAAAAACAGCTTCAAATCGCAATAATTCGCTAATCAGTGTGCGCAAATTTGTTCGTTCTTGAATTTAGTTTAATCCCTTGGGATTCGACGAGAGAAAGAAGATGGATATTGAATTGGCCAAATGCGAGTGTTGTGGATTGAAAGAGGATTGTACCCAAGACTACATTCGTGAGGTGAAAGCGGAATTTGATGGGAAATGGCTATGTGGTTTGTGCTCGGAAGCCGTTAGAGATGAGGTGAATAAGGGGAAGAAGGCATCTGGGTTGGATGAAGCTGTGAAGGCCCATATGTCGTTTTGTCGCAGATTCAAGTCAAACCCAGCAGTTCGAGTGGCCGATGGGATGAGACAGATGCTCAGGAAGAGGTCAGGGGATCTGTCTTCATCACACTCATCGGCATCTTCTTTTTCTTCTTCTTCTTCTTCTTCTTCATCATCATCTTCTTCTTCTAGGAAGTCCACGAGATCACTGAGCACATCACAAGTAGGAGATGAGTCGCCATTCTCGCTTTATTAGTTAAATGCAAGTGGACCTCTTCTTGTTTGGAATAATTCTCATAGATTCTCATGGCTACTTTTCTTCTTTTACTTGTACAGAGGATGCTATTTCAATGGAGGCTTGTTCCTAGTTTTGTTTTTTCTTAAGATGGGTATGTTCACTTATTGCTCTCTTGAGAAAAATAGAAAGTATTCAAGGGAAATTTTTAATTTACTGGAAGTAGTCCAATGGAAAAAAACTTCTTTTATTCCCTTCTGAAAAAAGATATTACTGCAAAACCCAGTTTTGCTGTCCTATGCTTTTGAGCTCGTTTTCAATGCCTGATTTTCTAAAACTTCTCTTCCTCCTTGGTTGACATGGGTAGGTATTTCTGCAATAATTGCTACATAATTTTTTGAATTTTCAATCACATTTTTACTTGATTATGGTAATCTTCTGAATCTGAATTACAAATGGAAGCGATAACACTTTCTTTAGCTTTAGAGGAACTAGTTGCATTTTGTAATCCAATAAATTTCAGTTGTTTCAGAAAGTAAATCAAAATATTTGATTTGAAATTTTAAGATTTTTTTTGGGTTCTCATACAATATTGTTGATAAAGTGAAAACTGGAGTGTGGTATTGTTACACCCATGATCTCTTTTTGGCTCACTTGATTTCAAAAAGCTATAAAATCAAGAACAAATCTGAACTTTTGTATATTAAATACAACAGCAAAAGTCAGCAGCCCACTCCATTAGCAAGGACTCTTTAAGCATTATGGCATAAGCTATGTAACGGATAAAATTCGTAAAAAGGAGCAAAAAGAAGGGGTAAAATAGGGATTTCTCACTTTGGCAAATTCTAACATTTTAGCCGTCATAAGCCCACTTGGGCTATGTGCCGGCTCACTTGAGTGTTATCTGTCAGGTGATCTTATCATGACTGCACAAGTCATGATGACTCCAAATGCCTGTAAATAAGCAAGAATCATCAGAGAGAAGAGGATGATGGTGCGAAAATGGAGAGATGAGAGAAAGGGCAGAGGAAGAAGAGAGATGGATGGTGAGAAAGGCAAGAGAGGAGAGAAAGGGCAAAAGAAGAAGAGAGAGAATGGTGCTAAAGGCAAGGAGGATGGTGCGAAAGGCAAGGGAAGAGATCAAGAGAAGAAGAAGAAGAAGAAGAGGAAGAGAAAGAGGAAGAGGAAGATCTGAGAAACTTGAGTCACTCACACCCCTCTCCCGAAGTGCTGTGCAGGCGACCACTCATCTGATTCTCTCATCTTCTTTGGTGTTATCCGGCTATTTGATGCTCTTTATGGCTTCACGATCGTTTGTGGCCACCGGAGTCTCTCAAATAGGCCATGTCCGCCTGATGCTCTCCCTGAATGGTCACACTGCCACTAGCACGGCCTTGCAGTTAATCATCTGGTGAGTGCAATCATACTTGAGCTTGTGTCTAACGCTGTAAATAGTGCCGAATACGTTGTGCTGTGAATGGTGCCGAATACGTTGTGCTGTGAATGGTGCCGAATATGTTGTCACGTTGTGTTGTGCATAGTGCTGAGCTCGTTGTCCGTTATCTGATGTACAACGTTCCCGTCGTGAGCAGATAACGTACACGCTGTTTGCAGTACAACGTACACGTTGTCTGCTACACGACGTGCCCGTTGTCTGTTACACAACGGATGCACAACGTATGCGTTATCAGAGCTAGAGTTACGTTGTCCGAGCTATCTTAACAGAGCTAGAGCTACGTCATCCGAGCTGCGTCCTCTGTGCCTTATCTGAGCACGTTATCAGAGCTGGAGCTACGTCATCCGAGTTACGATGTCAGAGCTATCTGTGCCTTGTCCGAGTTACGTCCTCAGTGCCTTCTGAGCTACGTCCTCAGTGCCTTTCGAGCTACGTCCTCAGTGCCTTATCCGAGCTACGTTGCCAGTGCCTTATCCGAGCTAGAGCTAAGTTGTCAGAGCTATGTTATCCGAGCTAGAGCCACGTTATCAGAGCACGTTATCAGAGCACGATGTCTGTGCCTTGTCAGAGTTGCGTTGTCTGAGCCATATTCTTTGTGCCTCCTGAGCTACAATGCCGAGTGCCTCACCAGAGCTCGTCCTCAAGTGCATATACCCAGTGCCTCACCAGAGCTCGTCCTCAAGTGCATATGCCCAGTGCCCTCACGATAAGTATCTCTATACTATTATGTGCCTTATACCGATGTGCTTGTGCCATATACTGTGCTTGTGCCTTATCATGTGCTTGTGCCATATGCTGTGCTTGTGCCTTATCATGTGCTTGTGCCATATGCTGCGCTTGTGCCATATACTGTGCTTGTGCCTTATGATGTGCTTGTGCCATATGCTGTGCTTGTGCCATATACTGTGCTTGTGCCTTATACCGACGTGCTTGTGCCATATACTGTGCTTGTGCCTTATCATGTGCTTGTGCCATATACTGTGCTTGTGCCATATACTGTGCTCGTGCCTTATCATGTGTTTGGTGCCTTATACTGATTTTATCATCGGAGCTTATTTCAGGGTGCACACCCGCTCCCTCAGACTCGTTCACAGGTGGAGTTGGGCTATCATTCCTCTACCAGCAGAGCAGCTACAGACGCGTGGCATGTACGAGATTTTTTCCCTTTCAAGCTATAAATTATGATTTTTGTCCAATTATAATAGTGGTCAAGAAAGAAAGAGAGAGAGTGTCCTTCCAAATTAAACTTAATCCATTTACATTTACCAAATCCAAAGTTGTATAAGGACTCAATGCAGGTCGACCACAGAATTTCTGTTCGATCTAGATCGGAATTGTGGGGTCTTACAGATGGTTAACAACTGAGGGACCTGATCCGGGTCCTTTAAGTTTGGAAATTAAACCCAGTAGGCCTTCTTTCTTTTGGTAAACATAAACTCACTGAGTCGACTCAAATAATTTTTTCTCAGTCTCTCTGAATAAGCCCCAAAAGCAAGGTAATTAGGAACAATGAAAGAGAGACCGAGTTTGACTAAAGTTTTCTATGATCAGTTGGAACAAAGGAGAATATACAAGAACCACTTTTAACACAGTAGATGAAGTTCATGGGGTTCTTACTATGTGTCCCCCGTTAACCTTAAATGCGCTTAATGTCGAGGCATCCCGAATCACATTCAAAGGTGTTATCTCAGAAATGCAATCAAGGAGTTCATTTTCAATGGAGAGATCATCATATAGTTTCAAACAACAGATGCCTCTGTTTTGAGGGAATTGGAATATTTCCTACTGTCGCAGTCTAAATAGAAAAATGATGCTCCATATCTCAGCATCTAAAGAGTTTTTCTCAAAGTAAAATCTGATTTCTCCAATTCTCTGACTATATTTAATAAGAAGCATACACATAAATGTTACCAATACAGTTAGGCCTTGGATTGTCTCTGGCAAAGCCAGAAAGGGCTTGTCCCGGGTTCCATAGAATAGGTGACAAGTGGTGGAGAAGTCAAAATCATGGGGCCCATGATTTTGACTTCTCCACCAACATATGGCGATAAGTGTGTGAGGAGAATAAGGGTGAGAGATATCAAATGGGGAGAAGTCAAAATTATGGGGAGAAAATGGAATGGCTTCTCCCCATTTTTACGCCAACTGTTGCACAATGCATGGAACCACGAGAGCCCTTTCTGGCTTCGCCAGAGACAATCCGAGGCCATACAGTTAAGGGGGTAGGACCCCACCTCAAGATAATCATAACCATATGAACAATAGCGTTGTCCGCCTTATACGTTTACAACATTTATGGTTATGTCATTTATAGATTCGATATATGAATTCTACAATGTCAACCTTAAGATGATACTTCTTCAAAAGGAGTACCCATTAAGTGGCGTAAATAAGCAATCTTTTATTTGTTTTGGTGGGTAAGTTGCACTTGAATATGTGAAGTTATGGTTACCATGATGTAATATATGAAGCAGTTGAGCAAGTGGTGGAGGGGGCTTAGTTTCATATTCAGTAGTACGACGAATCGCTAATAAACTGCAAACAGAATGACTATCACACTTCATACCATGACTCTCCATTAAGTTTGGAGTACTAGCCCAAGATGCAAAAATTATATTTTTTTCTTGCTCTCACTATGGGTGCAACACTTGGCGTAGTTCCTCATTCAATAATTTAAGAAAATTATTTTTTTCAGGCCCTCACTATGGGTGCAACACTTGGTGAAGTTACTCAATCAATAATTTAAGAAAACAAATTTTTCAATGAAAGAATTTATAAACAGGAAAAAGTAGCATCACAACCACCAGGGGATTTTGAAAATGGAGCCAAATCATCTCCGGTGATAACCGGATTTGGCAGATCCGGTTATCACCCCTAGAGGTCACCACGTGTCTCCTTTGACACCCCTTAACTGTGGGTAAGGTTCACCCACCCCTAGGGTTCACCTACCCATTTTTGTGTTTTTTTTTTTATATTAATTCTTTTTTTAAAATTAAAAAACTGTTTTTAATATTAAAAAAACTCTAAAAACAGTTTTTTTATTTAAAAAAAGAATTAATATTTTTTTAAAAATTCCAAATATGGGTGGGTGTTCCCTAGGGCTGGGTGAACCTTACCCACGGTTAAGGGGTGTCAAGGAGACACACGGTGACCTCTAGGGGTGATAACCGGATTTTGCCAAATCCGGTTATCACCGTTGAGGATTTGACTCCTTTGAAAATCAATGTAAAATCAAAACCACAATGATATTTTGAAAATCTGTCGAGGGCTAGCATTTCTGTTAAGGACCTAAGTTTTGTGTATGAGAGTACCCATCTACCGATCACTTAGTTGGAGGGGCTTGGGCTTGGGCTTGGGCTTAGGCCCTCGGACCCTTGAAAACCCTAACTACGAGTCTACGACCGTATCCTCAACGTCTCGCTTATAAATCGACTCCCTTTGACCGTTTCTTTATGACCGTTAAGAATTCGAATTTCAAATCCTTCTCTTGCCAGCTGATATAAAGATCAGAGAAGAGAACAAAACAACAAAAAAGAGATCAAGAAAGAGCAAAAAAACGAAAGATGAAGAAAGAAGCCATGAAGACCGTAGTCTCAACATCATCTACTACGAAATCCAGCACCACCATGGAAGATGACAGATCGGAGACTAGGGACAGCTGTTATTTTCCGGGATGCCGGAAAGACGCGAACTGCAACTGCGACATCTGCCTAGCGAGCATCAATGCGACCCTCGATCTTATGCCTATGAGCTCGCGAACGAAGCTCTCGGCGTCGAAGCCCATTTCGAAAAGAAGCCCTGTTTCCTTCAATCCTTCATTTCTGTCGACACCCAGAAGGATTAATCATCAGATAACAGCATCTCCGCCTCTCAAATCCACTGCAAAATCAAGCCCACTTGAGAAGTTGAAGAAAAAGAAGAAGAAAAGAACTTGGGTAGGGTTTAATTTATGGAGATTTTTTCTGGGTATGAGCTTGATTTTTGCAGCTGATTCTGGATTCTTTTGGGTAGTTTCTGGAATCGTTCGACCTACGTTGTCACCTGAGACAGTGAGGAAGGTGGGTGAAGAATCTTGGGTTGTGCAAGATTTAAATGGGAGATTGGGTTTTTTGCAGAAAAAGCTGGGGGAGATTGTTGATGGGAAGGTCTCAAACTGCAGCTCAGTTGATTCTATATGGGAAATGAATCAGGTATTCTTTTTCAATTTTCTTATTCTTGATCTTATTTAGAAATACCCAATGTTTGGTTGACAAAATTTAACTATTTAAATTTTAAACCCCAAAATGTTGTCCGGTTTTCAAACAAATGAATGAAAAATTCATTGCGAACCTCATTGCAGGATGGTTTGCTCCTGAATTCGCGTTGTACATTGTACAAATCAGCAGGAGAGGAGGTGAGCATACGGGGATGGCCTCTGCAGACTGCAGGACTGCTTGCCAGTGGATTTTCTTCGCGATCATTCACCGTCTTATCCGGCAGTGTCACAGAGGTAAACACAAAATTGCTTATATTAATTACTGTTTTTTTTTTTTTTGAAAAGCATGGATTTATCACATACAGTCCGGGGCGGAGCCACATGGGCTGTAGCCTGAGAGAGGGGTGGAGCCGGGGACTCTAGCCCCCCATAAACTTCCGAGAAAAAATATATTCTTTACAAACAAACACAAACAAATGTCAAGACCCATGAACTTGGTCCTCAAAAAAAGAGAGGGGTTCGGCCCGAACCCCCTTTGTTAGCCCCTGAAATAGAATCCTGGCTCCCCCTGCATACACAGTAGCTAGGGCTTCGCAAAAAATTTCTTACATGCATCATTTTCTTCTAATCAGTGGTCGGAAGGGAAGGTGGGATTTTCTGTTCGGAAGGCATACAATTCATGGGTGCAAAGGAAATGGAGTGCATCTGCAGTGCAAATGGATCCAAATACTTGGCTTCTTGAATATCGGCGAAGCCCAATTTTAGAGAATTCGAGATTGTTTTTGGCTGCAATGGAGTTGTTGAAATTCAGAATATCAAGAACAGTTGGAGAGGTTAAACAGCAGTTTTGGCTGTTGCCAACTTTTGTTCACCACGACATTGACCATACAACAGAAGAGAGTTTCAGATACCCAACTTAAGAAAAGAGGGTTGTTGATGACTGATTTATTTTCAGTTCTCATGCCTTGTGAGAAACTTACTTGTATTTTAATTTTTCCTTCTCGTAGCTTAAAAACTCATGAGGTTTTTAATTTTCCATGGAGGTTTTGATTATTAGTGAATGTTTCCAATTGATTAGAAAGATTCAGAAATGTGTGAAAAGACGGCAGTTGCTCGCATTCAATGGGCACAAGGACATCGCGGCCGGCCGGGCTTTGATGAAATATGCACACAATAACAATACCCAGGTTTGCCAAGGACCTTGCTGCTGCTATCCTTGTAGGGCAAGAAATCAATCATTTATGGAAGAAGAAGGAGTGCATAACAGCTCTGCATGTGGGTTGTGTTTTGGACTAGCCTTTTCGTAATGGGCGGTTTCTTCACAAAGGGAGAAAAACCCAGTAAGGTCCTTTCTGAACATATGCTAGATCCATCAATCTGGATGATTTTTGGAGACCCTCCTGAGTGTACCACCAATGTCACTAATTGAAGTACTGGGCAGAGGAAGTTCCAGGTTAAAAAGCACTTCATCAACCAAACAGTATGGAAATTGTGGCAGGGAGAAGCAAGAAAGCAAATTACACAGTGTGATTTGCATTCTTCAAGATCTGCAAATGGCTCTAATGTCTGTACAAAATTTCTTTTTGTATCTGCCCTAGCAGACCTCACTTTCTGTCATAGCATGTGAAGGGAAGTAGCTTGAATCTCACCAAAGCTACTGCAATAAGGGGCCAAACAGCCTTGATTAAATAAACATTTCCATAGATTTACCAAAAGCCAAAGAAGCGTGACAGACTAAAATATAAGATCTCCACAATCTAAAATATAGCTCCACAATCATAGCCAATACCATAAAACCACATGCATTTCTTACACAAAGAAACTGCTTGTGGTTCCCTAACAAGACTAATACACCAGAAACACATGGTTGAGGAACAGCCTCCTTAAGAATTCTTATTCTGTGGCTCCCACCTGGTTCAGCACTGTTTCACAGCCTAAATTATAAACAAGAATATAATGACAATAAAATAGAGTTGGGAAAAGAATCAACAACAATTAAAGCATTGGATAGGTGTTTTCAAAACACTCCCACTTTTGTTCCAACTTATAATAGAGTGAATGTATAAATGATAAGGTTTGTTTTTGTTGATTTTACTCTAGCAATAACATGTTTAGTGGGGTGGCAATCGGGTCAGGTTGGGTTGAGCTGGCGTTAGCCCAATCTCAGCTCACAAATAATATCAAGCTTTAGGCCGAGTTCGAACTGACCCAAAGTAAGCAGAGTGTGGGACAAGTTGGGTTCAATTTGGGCTGGCCTAAATTAAGCAGTTTGTGGGCTGAGTTTGGCCCAAATTCAGGTTGAGTTCAGGCCGAATTCAGGTTGAGTTCTCCTTTGTTACTTGTTAACTTTCCCTTGAACACCTACCTACAATGCACATGGACAAGGCAATCACTCTAATTCTTTTAACTAGTAATAAGTTCTTTGAGGTATTTGTCCAATAGCAAAAGAATTGGTTTCGAAATACTTGATAAACAAGGTTAATTTTACTAAGGGCAGCCCAAGCTCGGCTCATATTATTGTCCAAACTCAGCCCCACATAAAATAAGGAAGACTCAGTCCACCCAAATTTTGTGCCTCAGGCTTCGGGCCATCCCAGCCCAATTGCCACCCCCTAAATATGTTGCTTTTACTAGTTCTTGGATTCTTCTGCAATTTTTTGAACTTTTTTTTATTCTTTTGACACCGCAACCCAACCAATCCAACCGGAGCTAACCTGAGTTGTGGCAGGGTTGAGGTTTAAAGACCGTGGGCTAGGGGATTTATACATGGGGTTGGGTTAGGTTGGCCCTGCTCAAGTTTCACTCCTACTTGTCAGCCAACCATTAGGGGTGTATTCGAGCCGGGCATTGCCGGGCTTGGCTCGGCTCGGCTCGGCTTGAAAGTGCTTACTCTAGGCTCGAAGCTCGGCTCGGCCTGAAATGATGCTCAGAAAATCGGCTCGAAGCTCGACTCGGCCCGAAATGATTCGGGCTCGAGCCAGGCTTGGCTTAGCTCGAGCTCAGCTTGATAAAACCCCTATTTTTCCACCTGTTTTTTTTCTTCTCTTGTTTCACCCTATCAATCATCTCCAAACATACATCTGCTCTAAATTGAATTCGAAAGCAGCTTACCTTAATAGAGGCTCTGCTCTTAACTTGGGTCTCCAGAGCTTCAGGCTGAGATCCACAAAGCAAGAGAAGAACCTTGCTCTTAGCTTGGTTCTCAAGAGCTTCTAATTGAAGTCCTAGAATGTTGAGAGAAGGATTAGGGTCTGGAATGAGCTTCTAATTGAAGTCCTAGAATGTTGAGAGGAGGATTAGGGTCTAGAATGTTGAGACTAAGATCCACAAAGCCGATGTTTTTTTCACCTATTTTTTTGGCCGAGACTGTGCATGGAAAGCAGATCTCCATTAATTCCTTGAGTGCAGATCTCCTATGAAAGCAAGGCGGAAGGCGGCAACGACAGGAGGCAGGTGGAGAAGAGAAACCCCACTCTCTCGAGCTTTATCAGATTTGGGAATTTGAGAGTCTGAGATTTTTTTTTTATATATAAATATGGGCTCTGATACATGAATGGCAATTTTGTAATTGCAGAGGGGATCAATGGCATTTGATATTTTGAGAATAAAACTGTTTTTCAAAACTACCTTTAGACTGCTTTACAATTACCAATCTGCCATCACTCATGAGTGCGCCAACTATACACTGCATGAACTATATACAGTTCAATGCTTGAAGCAAGCCGGGCCGAGCCGAGTAACGGGCCGAACCAAACACAACTGAGCCAAGCTTCGGGCCGGGCCGGATCAAAGAGGGTGAGCCCGAGCTCGGCTTGATTCCAATTTCAAGCTTTTTTTAAAGGCCTGGCTTGGCTTGGCCCTATCAAGCCTAAAAAATCAAGCCGATCTCGGGCCGAGCTGGGCCGCACAATCTGGTCGATCGAGCTTTGTGCAGCCCTACCAACCATAAACCCTTGTCCTAGTGTAGTGGGGGAACGGGGGAGAGCGAGGCTAGCAAATTCCTATTAGCCCACTTCAAGTTGCTGACTAAGAGTGGGATTAAAATTTAAGAATTTTGCTTAGGCATAATTGCAGTGCTACTCTCGCCCATTTTTTTTTAATAAGAAAAGTGTTTAAATATGAGGTGAAGCTCTTTTCAAGTGCCTTGAGCGGAGCTCCTCTTTTAGGGTATGTTCTTTTGGTGAGACTTAAAAAGTTTGACAATTAGCACTTTATACTGGTATTTGTTAGGAAATTTGAGTCACTTTATCAAGGTTTCTAACAAGATTAAATCTTACTATCATGAGATTTGAAGTCTTACTATTTTTATGAGATTTGAAATCATTCATTTTACTGCATTTCAAGTCTTACACGAATTGCAATCCAAGAGATGAAAAACACGATACATCTAGTTCTCAAAAGAAAATACATATTGTCTAATGACAAAACTTGCAAAGTACCGGACTTTATAAGTTTCGGCAAAAGAAGGGATCCTTAGTATAAAATCATTGACAATCTTGTAATTATGGGAGAGAAAAGTGTTTGCAAAACTATCACGACATCTCAATAATTATAAGATTGCCACCATCTACGCTTTAAAAAGGGGAGCTCCGCTCAAGGTGCTTGAAGAATAGCTCCGCCTCATATTAACACTTGAAATAAAACAAATGACTTTATGTGAGACCCACAAACAGGCTAATACCAAAAAAACAAATGGAAATCTTTTGAATTGTGATAGTATAGCCGAACATAATGAAAAATATGTAATTTTTTTAATATACAAAAAAAAATACATGTATTACACGCATATCTAAATCATACACCTTAAAAAATTATATAATATTCTATCAATGCTTTCTTTTTCTTCTTCATTTTGTTTTTTCTATTCTTGTTTCTTGAATACATCGGTTATGAGTCTCTACTCTCGTCACATTCTTTTCATATTTTTTACTTGACACTAGATTGATTGTAGCCTTTTGCCACTGTTTTAAGTTTATCGTGGGTAAGCCCCCTTTTTTAACTTTTTTAAAGTCTCTATTTTATCTTCTATCGAATTCTAAATTTTCTTTCTTTTTTGTCGCCGTATTATAGAAAAAAGAAGAGATAGCTCTTATTCTTGTGGCATAATTCTTATTTCTTCAAATGCTCCAAAGAAAATTCAATTGTAAAATGCATGTTCTAATTTATATTTGGGTAAATTACAATGACCTCCCCGAGGTTTGGTGGAATTTCAAAAACCACCCCTTTTGTTTATGAAATTACATTGCTCCACTGTCAGACTCATCAAGTTAGCATCGTTAACAGAGGATACTTTTTTACAATTTTATCCTCATTACTTGAGGAAACATGTTGTTACAATCCGTCACGTATCTCTTTTAACACCCACCAACTGTGTTTAAGATTCACTCAGCCCTAAGATTTGTCCATCTAAACTTGGTTTTAAGAAAAATAAATAAATAATTTTAATCTTAGGTTAATTATGTTTAATCATAGTTAAAGGGTCTCTATAAGCCTCCACATGTCCCTTTTAATACTCACTAACTATGGTTAAGATTCACTCACAACTAGAGTTCATCTATGGTTTTTAGAAAAAAAATATATATTAACCTTAAGTTAATCCTATTAACCTCAGTACTAGAAATATATAACTTACCAAAACCATTTATTTTATTGTACATAATAGCTAACTTTGTCTTTAAGAAGAGTAATTTAGACATTTTAAAATATTTAAAAGATGACATCATCAAAGTATGTCCATGTAAGTAACGACAAATAGGGCTGTAAATGGATGCAGATATTATTCGTATCCGAATCTGTTTAGTCGGATATTTATCCGAATAGATATCCGGCAGAGCGAATTAGGATAGTAAATCTCTATCCGTTTATAATCGGATACGGATTCGGATATTGGTATATCTGATCCAATAAATATCCGTCCGATTATAATATATATAAATATAATATATTTTAAATTTATAAAATTAATATTACCTACAAAATTTATTTTTTAAATAAAAAATTATATATTTTTACATTTTTAAATATATATATATATATTTTAAAAATAATCGGATAATCCAGATACAATCCGAATCCGGATATTTTAATCGGAGTCGGATACAGATGTCATATTTCACTATCCGCCGGATATTTATTTGGATACGGATATCCTGATATATAATCGATACAAATTCGGATATATCAATATCCGCTCCGTTTACAGCCCTAACAACAAACTAAGGTAAGGGGTATATGTTACAAACAACTAAAGTTGACGGGGTAGTGTAATTTATGAAACAAGATGAGGGTTTCTAAAATTTCATCAAACATCAAGGGAGATTAGTGTAATTTACCTTTTTTATGTTCGTTTATTATTAAAAATTATTTTATTAGGATCTTACAATTTTTTTTGCATTTAGTGGCTAAAGTTTGATTTTATTTATTTATGTAACTAGCAGAGATCCGTGCACTTGTGTGAATAAAAAAATAAAACATAAATCTCTATACTCCCTTTATCCCTTATATCACAATTCCCTAAAATATCTCTCTGTCCTTCTTATTTTTATCTCTATTATCACAATCTCTTAAATTTTTTCAATTTTTAATAGGGTTTGGACTTTGGAGGTTAAAAAGAGTTTTATATCTTTACTATTATAATGCGAGAGGTAGGCTACGCCTGATTTTTATGAAATTCCCAAACTACCCTCATATAAAGCAAAGCTTTGATTTCATGTTTTACTTTAATTCCTAAATTACTCTTTGCTCATCTATCTATTTAAATAATAGAATCACAGCCAATCGCGATTGAACTTGGGGAGAGTTCAATTGCACCTGCAGGGTAACACGTGACCCTTTAAACTCCTATTAACTGTGGTTAACTCCTTACCCTCGTACTCACGTGCATCGCACATACCACTAGCGAGTTCAATTGCACCCGCAGGTTAACACGTGTCCCTTTTAACCCCTATTAATTGTGGTTAACTCCTTCCCCTCGCTCTCACGTGCATCGCACGTGCCACCCGCTAGTACTATTATAATGGGAGAGGCAAGCGTAGCCTGATTTTTCCAAAATTCCCAAACTACCCTCATATAAAACAAAGCTTTGATTTCATGTTTTACTTTAATTTCCAAACTACCTTTTGCTCATCTATCCATTTAAATAATAGAATCACAGCCAATCGCAATTGAACTCGGGGAGAGTTCAATCGCACCTACGGGTTAACACGTGTCTCTTTTAACTCCTATTAACTGTGGTTAATTCCTTCCCTTCACTCTCACGTGCATCACACGTGCCACCCGCCAGTATATATTATATTATAGCATAGATTGCATCCCATTCCATTTATGGTGTCACACCTTTGGAACGAACCTGAGATGACCCCTTAAAAACGAGTACACCCTAATCAATAATCACCCTACCACGAAGGCCTGGCATCGACATGTCATAATCATGTACATGGCACATGCAATGTGGGGTTGGACCTCCATTGGATGGATCTCTGTTAGATATCTCGACCACAAGACTAAAACATATGGACCCCCTCTAAAACCATATGATATGCCCAAAAGAATGGAAGGTATTAGGTTTGAAGTGTAACTATATTTAAATAAAGTTATGAGCTTGTAAGTTGTAAGAAGTTTTATTAAAATCAGTAACCAGCCAGGTTGCCAGTTCTGAAAACTCTCAGAAGTGTAACTATATTTAAATACAGTTATGGGCTTGTAAGTTGTAAGAAGTTTTATTAAAATCGGTAACCAGCCAGGTTGCGTTCTGAAAACTCTCAAAATCTGATTGAATTAAAAACTGGTAGAACCTGCTAGATATAACCGGTTGAAATCGAGGTTAAAAACTAATAAAACCAACTGAAAATGGGGGAAATGATCATTGGTCAAATCGGTGGAACTGAACCGGCCACTTCACTAGTTAGATGCCCGATCCGTTCTGAAAACACGGGTTATAAGTGTAAAGCATCTTCTTTTATTGGTTATAACTAGCCCCGAAAAACCCCGTGGGAATGGTACAATTGTATCTTGGGTTAAAGTCTAGAGTACAAACCCCATCTCTTGCTTAGTGCAGGAATTCTCTCTTCTCTACAAAGAGCCAAACAAAGAATAAACGATTTTAACTAGGGTTACCAAGTTCGTTACATTCTATAATGAATTGCGAACTGGTTCGTGGTTCGGTTCAAATTATTCGTTAAAATGAGCCAATCACATAATGGTTTCAAAAGAATTTTAGTTTGTCAAATTTTTTATTTTAATCTATTGATATTTTTCTTTAGGTTCACGAATATATATTTTAAGTTTGCAAACCTTTTATATTTTATAAAAGATATTAGTTTTCAAATAAATATTTATAATATATTATTTAGTATTTAAAAGATATATCTATTACCTAATACTAATACAAAATGTTTTCTCCTCTTCTCCTTTTGCCACATCAGCTTTTCACCATTTCCCCCAAAACCATCTTACCTAACTTTCCAAGCCATCACGTCCATTCACACCAACACCTCCTTCCAGCCAAATTTCTTAAGCGGTGGCAGTCCCAAGGATGGGGAGGCCTATGTGACGGACCGGGAGGGTTTTTAGGAACAATGGTTTCCTTTTTTCCTCGGCTTTCTATCATTTCTCTCTCTCTTCCTTTAAATATCAAACGTTTGAGAACCATGCACCCGTTTTCAAGGCAACCGTTTATCTCTCTCTCTCTTCAAAGTTCAAGCATCCACACTCCTTTTGGGTATGCCGTTAACTAAATGGAACCATCTCAAACTAAAAGTTACAACGGTTCCTCTTGCAACAACGGTTCCTCTTCAAATAGTATAATACACCCCCTTGAATTAAATGAAAATCCATTTCTGTATTAGACTCGGAGCTCCAGTTGTATGTGTACATATTGCAGGCGTTTGCATGTGCCATTTGATAGAAGTGTATCTATTGCCAAATGAGAAAATGCTACAAGTAATCATATGTATAATATATTGCCAGAAATTATTAGTCTATTTTTTTTTTTTTTTATCATGTTGCTTTCAGGAATATAGGATCAAAATTGTTTCATTCAGTAACTATTATGAGAAACGGATCAATGATGGGTGCTTTGCCAGGAAGCTATCATAGCAATAATGCATGGTTTATGTCTTCTGATCAATGCTAACAACCTTCAAAATTTTGAAGGTTTTTACATTTGATGCTCGTTTGGTCCCGTGATATTTGCATTTAAATCAACTGGAGGGCTTTTGTATGAGGCAATTAAGCGGTTTTTTCCATTTAATCAACAGGATAGCTTTTGTAATGCAGCAATTAAGCATTTAAGCTTGCTGACTTGCACCAATATTCATGCTTACTATGGTGTCATTTTGGATGTCCTTTGGGTTTATGGAAAATTTACAACACATGATTGTAAATGGCTCTCTACGAAATGCATTAAGATTGAATGAAATGTACAATGACCTTTTGTGGTACTTTTCTTCTATCTTTCTCTATGTCGTCTTGGATGGCCCTGGATTCCGTCGCAACAATTACAATACATGGTTAATTGCACTCTATGAAATGCATTACAAATGAATGAAAGGTATTGTCACCTTCTATGGTTCTCTTCTTCTATCTTTTTCCTTTTAAATACTGATCTGATCTTACCATCCCTCACGATAGTGCACCACGTACATGGAAGAAAATCATATGACAGTTCTCCCGGAAAGTTATAAGAAATTGTTGGTTATTCAGTATTCAAGCAATCTTTGTTGTTGCATATGCCGGAGGGGCATTTAGAGTTTTAGACTACCTATGCTATAAATTGTTGTCCAGATGTAGATGTACAAGTGATGCACCTTATTTACTATCACGACGGTTCAATCTGTGCGCCAAATGAATTAATCATTAGATCATAAATTCTCATAACGAAATCTACTTATTATCCTATTATCATGCTTTGATTATAAAAAAAAAACATGTATCATGCTTTCCTCCTCACAAGTATTTAGCCATCTTATTGGCTTAGGCAACTTAGTTATAGAGAGTTATTATTTGCACATTTTTTCCTCCAATAGAGTATGGCATGAATAGACCCAGATTAAAATTTCCTCATGTAGCAGGACCAATATTTTTGTAGTATTCTTTTAAGATAATACATAAATAACAATGTCATCTTATTGGCTTAGGCAACGTAGTTATAGAGAGTTATTATTTACACATTTTTTCCTCTAATAATAGAGTATGGCATGAGTGGACCCAAAATATAATGTCCTCATAATTAACAATGCCTTTTCTATTCCCCCCTTTTTTTTGTTTTTTGGATAAATTTGTCAAAATCATGCCCTTTTTTCTTCTTATTATTATTATTATTATTATTATTATTGTCATGTGTATCGCCCGGGCTCTTTGCTAGTATTTTTATAATACAATATAAAATAAATATTTATTTTACGTGCATAAGTAGGGAACCGACCTAAAGAACCTAAAAGCGAATTGAAAAACCCCTAGCTAATCGGGTTCACTCTAGAGTGGACCGCGAACCCGAATTCGACCGACCGAACTAAGAACCAGTTAACATAGATTTTTAACAGCTTCTTTCTGCGGCTAAAAACTTTGAAATTCCCCCAAAAATATCTTTCTGGGGATTTTTCGCGGACAAAGAGAAGAATCTTCCCCCTTTTTCCCCTTTCTCCTTTTTAGGGTTAGGGTTTCTAGCTGAGTTCGAGCCTTTGATGGACTCATAAGGAGGTTTTGTGCATTTTGATTGTTCTCTCTGGTTTCTTCCCGAAATGGGTTATTAGTGGGGATTTCTGAGAATTTGGTTGAACTTAAAGAAGTATTGTATTTTCATTTGTACTTTCGTTTCAGGTTTGTATTTTTCACTGTTTCTTCTCGGAGGAGATTTAATGGAGATTTTTCTGCAATACGATTAGGGTTTCCCATCTCGATTTACACGTCTAGGTTCTCTTTTGGAGGAAATTGAAGTGATTCGCTTATGATTTTCACCACTCGTTGATGTTTCTACTGTTTTCGAACAAAAACTGGAAAAGGGTTAGGATTCGCCTTCAAAGCGGACTACTTTCTCTATTGGGGCATAATTGATATTGTCTGGTCAGTATTTCTCATCCATTTCTTTATAAAATTCCATAGAGAGCATCAAAAACCATGAAGGTTCACCCTGCACCTAGGAAGCGGAACATCACGTTCCGATACAACATCGATTCAGGCCTTTCGGAAGCCAACAGGCTCATGGGTAGGCAGAAGAAGCTCCGACGACTCCCTCACATATTCAGTAGGGTGTTGGAGCTTCCCTTCCATTCGGATGCCGACGTCATGATTGAAGAGAATTCGGATTGTTTCCGCTTCGTCGCGGTAACTGATGATGTAGGCGAAGATGTTAGGGCTCACACTATTGAGATATATCCTGGGGTCACGAAGATTGTGATCAGAGGAAGTAATGTTCTTGAATTGTCATTGGAAGAATTCGAGCTCGATCTTTGGAGGTTTAGGCTTCCACCGTCGGCCAGGCCGGAGCTTGCCAGTGCTGTTTATGTTGGCGGGGAACTTGTTGTGACAGTACCAAAGGGTGTGAACTCAGACAAATTGGACGATGGAAACGAAAATGAAGAAGTTTGGGGAGAAGGGAATGGGGATTTCAGGGGTGGAATGGGCCGCCTTGTCCTTGTACAGTAATGCTTCTCTTCCTTTCCTTTGGCTTTAAATTGCTATTTAGTTTAAGCAGCTTCTGGAACTAGTTTTGTATGCTTGTTGATTGAACCAATAAAGTGCCTTTAGTTACATGATATGTGGTCCATTAAAATTTTCTTTTGGTTGTGCTTGATCGACGAGGTTCTAACTTGATTTTGCTGAACTCTGCTATGGGAAGTAGGATGGATGATCTCTGATTTCAACTTTCATTGAATTAAGCCTGAAAGCAATCCTAATGGATTTTTTTTTTCTTTGTTCATTAAGTATCTTGGAAGTCTCTTTAGCATTTGAGTTTGGTTATACGATTAGGGGGTTGATCTAACAGAATTTCTGAGCCCCTGCGTTGAACTTCAATCTCCAAAATAATTGCTTACTGAATGCTGATTGCTTCATTTGTTTTATTTATTACAACATAATCCTGGAGAATCTGGTGTTAACCATGTCCATGTTTGGAGTACTGCACCTCCGAGGGAGGCTCATTTCAATAATTGTGTCAAAATCCAAATTTGATGTTTCATAGTTACAAAAGCGAGAAGCGATGAGAAAGCGAGAAGCGAAAATGAGGCTAAAAAAATTCTTAAGAAATAGAAAGCAAGAAATGAGATATATATGCATCATTCTCATTATATTCGGATGAACGCTCATACATTTGATTTATCTTACATGAGATATTTGTGGAGAATTAGGTGGCTTAGATTTCAATCCAACGATACTTACTTAGGATCTACACCCTAGGCTTAAGACTCATGTCTATCCAATCATTTCTAACATAGCCCTTTTATTATTAAATGAAACATGATGGAAGCGAGCAGGAGGCGAGTATGGGAAATGAGCTTCCAGGGAAGCGAGTTTCCCACCTTGTACATAGCTTCCCTACAACTATGGTTTCTAGTATATGTTAACGGATATATCTTTTGGTACTTCATGGTTGCAATGTACTGGCACATATGCTTCTGGTTGACTTAATGGGGTATATATCGTGGTTATCATCTAAATGTTAGATAGTTTGGTTATGTTATTCTTGTTATACCCATTCAGAAGTGTCATCAATCCTCTCACGTGTTCATCAACATTGAATCAGTTTCTCATAGTGAAGATTAATAGTCTATTTTAGCAGTAGGGTCTTTTCCTAATCAATATCGCGGCTGGCCATTTTGGTTAGATTTTTTTTCCCTTTTGTTCTCTAGGCGTGATTCATACCTCATTGAATGTCTCCAATGCGTTATCGAGTTCCATAAGCTTTCATTATTTGCTCCATTGCATTCCCGTAGTATTTTCTTTTCATTTTTTTAAAAGGTAGTCTTTTATTTACCAATGACGGTCTTCATAAATATTCTTCACTATTTCACCCTAAAACCTCTACTGATGTCCAACAGCTTCAATTTTATTGTACTTTGATGCTTTAGTGTGAATCTTGTCATCTGTTTGCGTGAAACTCAGACTTAGGGTTCAAATATTGTTTTAGTGTCACGATTCTTATTGCTGCTACTAGCAGAACATCTTTTCATGTGCTGCAGTGTGCATTACTTTACTAGCTCTCTGGAGATAATGACTTCTTTTACTGATCAAACAAGTTATTACCACTTCTATGTTTTTGTTGTATGATGGATATCTCCCCCTGTTCAGAACCCTTTCATAGCAGGCACGTATCCAATGTATGGTAGAGATTTCATTCCCCCATCTCTGCTCAAGACAAGTTTTAACTTTTTTCACTATCAAGCGATACAAGTGCCAGTGCTCTTTGTTATAAGCTAGTTCTGAATGCACTTGATGGACACTTTTTGTTGAGTGAGGAGGATAATTGCATTCTTTATGAACTCAAAAAGGGGAAAGTTCACATTAAAAAAAAGGGGGGAATGTTACTCATGTTGTGGTGGTGATCTCAGGTCTGATTCCCCCAAAAACCAGGGTGTTCTGTTCAATTAAATGTTTATTCAGTTGAGGATCTTAGAAATCACATGGCTCTGATATTTATCATCAGATGCTGAAATCTTATCTAACAGCATTATAACATCGGTCAATTTTGCCCTTATCAGAAACATAAAGAAACCCCTGTTGTTCCTGCTCGTCTTCTTGCGTGCCATATATTGTTTTTATCTTTTTGTGTCTGTGGCCGTGTGTTTTGGCACTGGTTTTGACCTTGAAGAATTAGAAATGTATCTCATTTTGAATTTGAAGGTTATTTTGGTCAATTTTATGTAATTTTAATAAAATATTTATTGTTAGATTATATGATAAGAAATGACACCTTGTTAATCCATTCATATACAAAAATAAGATTTAAAGATAATATTTCAATCTATAGATTAAAGAGTTAGGGATATATATCTTTACTATTATAATGGGAGAGGCAGGCATAGCCTGAATTTTTTGAAATTCCTAAACTATCCTTATATAAAACAAAACTTTAATTTAATATTTTACTTTAATTCCCCAACTACCCTCATTTATCTATTTAAAGAATAGAATCATAGTCAATCGCGATTGAATTCTAGGAGAGAGTTCAATTGCACCCGTAGGTTAACACGTGTCCCTTTTAACTCCTATTAACTGTGGTTAACTCCTTCCCCTCGCTCTCACGTGCATCGCACGTGCCACCCGCTAGTATATATATATATATATGAGAGAGAGAGGTTGGGTGGTATATGTGTGATGCATAGAAAATTTTGTCTATGCGTTTGAGTAGTATTAGCATGTAGTACTTCTTTGGACAAAAAAAAAAAAAATCAATGTGCGAGCTGTCTGTTTCTAGCATGTGACAAAAATAGTCCAGTCGGAATACTCTAGTCTATCTAATCAAACGATTGAAACTATAACCTAGGTTGAGTTGTATTAATTCTAGGAGCCAACACTGATCAAATAGGGTTATTGGCGAAAGTTTATGATGAATAATTAGGTATCTTCAATTGAGCTGATTTTTTGATGTGTGAGACTTGCATATTGGATTTTTTCTTTTTTTGTCCAAATGAGTGTCTCGTGTCACTTAAACACCTGACGCATATGCTAGTTAGTCTCTCTCTCTCTCACTCTCACTTGTGTGTGTATGAGAGAGAGAGAGGGACTCTAGGGAGACCATGTGATGTGCGTGTGTTAGAGGGAAGACATGAGAGAAAAAATGTTAGAAACAATGAGTTGTGCAACACTTGAAAACAAATAGAGTGAGTGAAAAAATAAGAGTAGATGGTTATGGGAATCGGCCTTACGTAAGGAGATTGAAGTTAATAGATTTGAAATAATTTTTATACTCTCAAATGTATATTCACTAAATAGTAAATTGTAATAAGATAACATAATTTTTTTTTTGGACATGGTAAAAAAAGTCAATCAAGGTCACCTACCCCTCATTTCTCTCATTATATATGACTAACGGGTGGCATGTGCGATGCACACGAGAGCGAGGGGAAGGAATTAACCACAGTTAATAAGAGTTAAAAGGGACACATGTTAACTCGCGGGTGCGATTGAACTCGCTAGTGGCACGTGCGATGCACGTGAGAGCGAGGGGGAATGAGTTAACCACAGTTAATATGAGTTAAAAGGGACAATTGTTAATCCGCGGGTGCGATTGAACTCTCCGTGAGTTCAATCGTGATTGGCTGTGATTCTAAATAGATGGATGAGCAA
The DNA here is from genome assembly GCA_015143295.1 of Tetracentron sinense. Taxonomy (NCBI): domain Eukaryota; kingdom Viridiplantae; phylum Streptophyta; class Magnoliopsida; order Trochodendrales; family Trochodendraceae; genus Tetracentron; species Tetracentron sinense. The sequence continues at coordinate 10,006,898 of CM026558.1, read as the reverse complement.
GGATTAGTTTGGGAATTAAAGTAAAACATTAAATCAAAGGCAATGGATAGTTTGGGATTTTAAGTTAACCATTAAATCAACGTTTTGTTTTTATATAAAGGTAGTTTGGGAATTTGAAGAAAATCATCTACACATGCCTCTCGCATTATAATAGTAAAGATGTTTTGCGCTGAGTTAAATTAAACAGGGTTTGGCTTGAGTTTAGCCTCAAGCCGAGCTGATGAGTCAGCTTGGCTTGAGTGCAGGCCTAGATGATGCATCCTCAAAAAAGGAAAGCTGATCCTACAAGAAAGAGAGAAGTGCTTTTTTTATAAAAAAATCTTCAAGAAAGAATCTCTTTTTGGAGTCTTTATACTTTCAAAAGGGCAATAGAAGTTGGACACTCCCTCATCTTCTCCAACCAAGATAAGCTCAAATAATGCTTTGGGATCTGATTCTCTCTGTGAGCCTTGATGCCTTATCACATTTACTTCCCACTATGAGCCAAAGGTCATTGTCTGGTCCTAGGAAGTCCACTACTGTGTCATTGTCTTGCTGAGAAAGCCCCTCCCCAACCTTAACCACTCAATCTATGCTTTAGTTTAAACTGGAGTTTTATGTTGGCTTGAACGCTAAGGGTGTGTTCGTTTGGCAAGAAGGCTTGGAGAACATCAATTTGGTCCATTTGGAAGCCAAATTACCTGTGGAAAATAGCTGAGATGCTGTTTTAGGCTTGAGAGATTCTGAAGGTAGACAAATCAGCAAACATATACATAGGATGCACAAGGAAATAGAATTCTAGGAACTCTGCCTAACAAAGTAGGAGCTCCCCATAAAAGCTTAATGACAACTCTGTTCAGTAATGTCTAGAGGAATTCTAGGCTTTTTTTTTTTTTTTTTGAACATGTGTACATATAGAAGGTATGGGACTGGGGCACTTTGTTTTAGTATCTAAAAATGGTGAGAGTGGGACTGTGAGAGTATGCTTAGCATTGCTTGCCTACACAAAACCTTTTGTCTTCTTGTCCTTAAAAGGGGACAGTGCAATAGTAGAGAGTGGGGCTAGCACTCCTCGGCATAACACTATTACCGATATCATATTTAATATTTTTTTTAGGGATTTTGCTAGCTCAATCGTAAATCTTCCAAAGACGCAACTGGGGCACACAAATGTCAAACTTGCTTTGACTTTTTTTTTCAACCATTAAAATAATGAAAGATCTCCAAGTGTTTGGCTCCTCTTGCATCTATGGAAAAATTTAGAGTAAATGCGACTCGGCTAGCACTCCCTTTTTTTAGTCATCTTAACTTTGGGGTTGGTATCTGCTCTCTAAGGGTTAGTGGGTTAATGTCTGGCATTTGACGCTTGGCTAAGACTATCTCCAAGGGACATAGCAATTCACACGGCATAGGACTATTGTTGTGTCATATAAGATTGGGTTACCTTTGAGGGACACAACAACTGGCAAACTTAAATTTGCTTTCTCTTGAAAACACGATAAATTTGTCATTTTCTATCAACGGCAAATAATTTTATTTGATTAAAATAAGTAATCCCAACAATAATGACAATATTTGCTACTATAATTTTATTTGATTAAATTAATAAGTGGGCCTCAATAACAAAAATAATATAATAATAAAATTTGTTACTTCCATTCCATTGGAGTGCCAAACCTGAAAAATAGTAAATTAAGGTAACAAATATGCATATAGGGTTATAGCAAATGACATATTTGTTACTTCTCCATAGAGATATTCTAAGGGTGGCGACCCAACTCTCGGCTATAGACTATGGACTATAACCATAACCAAAAAAAAAACAAAATCCAATGGGTACTGGATACCAAACCTTAATAAATTTGGATGCTCAGTCCATTCATAAACCCAATAATATCCTTTCTAGACTGTAACAACGATCTACCAAATGGAAATGCCGTAAGCCATAGGTTGGGGTGCAACTTGGGCTGTTGGGGCTAACTTTATAAAACTCCTAGCCCAACCCAACCCAGCCCAACCCAACCCAAACCCAACCCCTTGCAACCCAACCCAACCCAAGATTCAAATGCTTTCAAGTTGGTATACTAATAACCCTAAGTTTCTATACTATTCTATGGGACCCTTAATTTTTTTTTGGTTTTCAAAATACACCTCAAGTTTCTATAATATTTTATATTTTCTAAAATATCGCTAAGTCTTTTTTGTTCCCAACATGGCACTCAAGTTTTTATAGCTAAAATGTCCATCAAATTTAACAAAATATTTACCCAAAAATGTCCCTCAAGTTGCTATACCCCATCCCCAAAATACCCTTCAAGTTTCTATAATATTAAATACTTTCTCAAATGCCCCCAAGTCTTTTTTTGCTCCCAACATGTCCTTCAAGTTTAACTAAATATGTACCCAAAATGCCTCTTAGATTCCTATACCCAAAACATTCCTAAATTTTTATACTATTCTATAGGACTCCTCTAGTTTTTTTCTTTCTCAAATACCCTTCAGTTTCTATAATATTTCTTACTTCCCAAAATATTCAAAAATCTTTTTTTGTTCCCAACAGCTCCCTCAAATTTTTATACCTAAAATACCCCTCAAAATTTTATATTATTTCATGCAACCCTTAATTTTTTTATTCCCAAAATCCTCTCAAGTTCTTTGTTCTCAAAATGCCACTCACTATTTTTCCTTACATGTCCTCATTTACATTTATACCCAAAATACCCCTCAAGTTACATGTCTTCAAGTTTCTATACTATTTATTTCCTTGCACTTACACACCCAACTAAGTAAGATTTTAAAACCTCAATGGTTGGGTTATGTCCGATCAAGTTGGGTTAAATTGGTTAAGTTGCGGTATTAAAATTCTATAATTAAAAAAAAAAACAGTCACATCTAAATAAAAACTAGTTAAAACAACATATTAGAACATAAGTTAAAAATCAGTAAATAAAAAAAAAAAAACCTTTAGATCATTAACAAAGTCACACTAATATTAGTTGCAAGACGTGTACAATCAAGAGTTCAAGATCAACATCAATAGCACATTCACACTAGAGCATTCAAATTTCAAAACATGGGTATACACCTGATATCACTATTCAATACAGGTCGAGTTCAGGTTAGCCCGACCCAACTTGTACCCCTAGTTATAGGTCATCCCACTCATAGATAGGGTACGTGTAGGCCAGACATAGCACGTTAGTGGGCCCCAGTATCTGTTGTTTCAAAACAGTTATATTGCCTGGATTGATGTAAACACCAAAGACAGTTCAAGGAAGAAGGTACTGATATTGTTGAGTGAATTGAAGTGAATCACAAGGAATTGCAGTCTTCATGCCCAGAAAAAAAGGAGTGACATCCTCTCGTGAGTCCCATTGTTGAGAGAAGGACAATCATGCAGAAATCCCCCCACATGCATGCACTGCATTGTATTTTTCTCCAAATTAATATAAAATTAAATACTATTCCCTTTTTTTTTTTTTTTTTTTGGTATATAAAAACTATTCCTTCAATCATGCAACAATGCTCTAGACATTCTAATTGATGTGGCATTGCATGAACACGTGCCCATTCAATTCTCTTCTTTTGAATGGTCATAGAAACATCGGAAGTGCTCTAAGTAAATAATCTGTTTACACTTATGTTTTTTTTTTTGGTTGGAAATGATCTATAAAATGACTTATAAGTGGGATTTAAGAGTCAGATAACTACTGGTTAGAGTAGTTGCGTTGGGTGGGCTTGGAGGATTGTTTTCGTTATTTGAGTTTATATACTTATAAGCTCTTGGTTCATGCTTTCTTGTCCATGTATCACACTCTCTCTTTATATATATATTTCTAGTTTATTGATCCAAAAAAAAAAACAACGGCTCATTTAAGAGTGTTATGGTGTGTAATGAGTGTTTTGTGTGGAAGTCGGCACAAGATCTTATGTGACTTTGTGCGGCAAGTAAGCCAAATTTGAGTAAATCTTGAAGATCCAATCATAATGCAATGAGACAAATTAGACCCTGTGCCAACTTGCACTCACAAAATGGTACTCTTTTGTGTAACTCCTATCAATTTGTCGGAATCATATCATCTGTGTTCTACACTGTGGCATTCCCTATAGTCATGGTGTTTAAAGGTCAAGATCACTTGAAAAATTGTTTACAGCTGTAAGTCAAGTGATTTTGGCCATCAAAGACGGCTGACCACAGTGTAGAACACAAGGATATGTTTCTCAATCTGTTCGGGGGAGATCATTTCCCTTTTTCAATAATTAGATTTGGTCTCTTTGGGCATAAGCAGAAAAGTTGGGATTAGTCGAATGTAGGATCATTTTTTCCACTTACATCTTAGTGGGTATAAGATTGGACCATCCATTCCTTTCTCACACCTCTCCCAACAGTAATGGGATATCCTTCGAGATAAGAAAAATGTTATTGAAATTGTACGGTCACAGGGCAACGAGAATATTATTGTATAGGGAAATGCTTTTGAGACCGCATAAGGGCCGAGACCTCGTGCATGTGCACAGGATTTTAGGTGGGGGCTACCATATGATGATGGGCTCCACCTAAAATCTCGCTCACATGCACGAGGTCTCCTAATGCGGTCTAGTAGCTTATATCTTCATATGTGATGTGTGAGTGTATATATGTATATAGACCCGCCATTACATGTCCCATCACCCACGACTCCCGGCCATTAACCATTACGGGCGTGAGAGTCGGATAGTTTTGCCATTGGAAATCTCAAAGTTGCAGTGAGTGACAGAGGATCAGCTCTTGTAGTTGCCAAATAAAAAGCGTAGAATTTTCTTTAGTTAAACACATTGTTGCACCACATGTTGACTCTAGTTGGAAACATTTAATCTTAATTAATGATAATTTAACTAAAAATTGAAAGTTTGCTAAAAAACTTATTCCTAGGTAAGATTATAGAGTTTGCGCTCGTTGTATGAAAAACATGTGGGCCCATCCTCAGTTGTTGTAGTTGGTGCCTACCCTATTGAATGTGGGGCCCATTTTTTGCATACTTGTCCAGGCAAGTTGTACTGCTGCCCATCCAAACTCAGTTTTACTGTATGTAGGGCTGTACGTATACAGAGAAAATCCTCCGGTTTCTAATTAAATCATTTTTAATTATGATTAAGTTTAACTAAATTATGATTAATATTATTTTTATTTTAAAATCAAGGTTGGATAGATGAAAAATAGGAGTGAGTGAGGCATTAAAAAGGGCGTCCTAATATTTGCTAGGATGTCCCGGGTATTATGTGAATCAACCAAAAAAAAATTCCTGAGAGTAGGATAGCACGTAGGTGTGGTTATTGAATAAAATGTTCGTGAACTATTCGGGCTTGGCTCGTTAAGAACTTGAGTATCGTTCGTTTATTTAGTAAACGAGCCGAGCTTGAACACTGTTTTCGAACTCATTTAGTAAATGAATCGAGCTTGAACACACCCCTGCTCGATTTGATAAAAGCTCGGTTAGATTATATATACATATTAACCTGTTAAAATATTTAAAATATACTTATTTCATTTTAAATATTAAAATTAAGTATATGTATTATATACTAGTAAAGATTAGTAGTATATAATGTATTTTATATGATAAGAATACCATTTATATAATTATAATCTTATAATAAAATTTTAGTTAACACCGTGATTTCTTTGCCAATGATAATAAAATGAATTTTTTACCTAATATAAATAGTTATATCCAATAAAACAAGCTGCTGCTCGTGAACAACCTAAGCTCGGTTAGTAAAATTCGAGCTTGTTTAATTAATAAACAAGTCAAGCTTAACATGATTTCCCGAGCTCATTTAATAAACGAACAAGTTTTAAGATACTACTATTCGCCTCGATATCATCCCTAGTAGCACACCCTTACTATAAATAACGAACCATGCTTGTGATTTTTACTAATTTAAAACAAAAAGACAAAACAAAAGTGATAGGTTTCCACAAAATATCATACTATTTTGTTTTCATGTAAGGGGATTGGGGTCCACAGTAGTTTACGGCCCTCGTCATTCAATTCAAGGCAAACATACATCTCTCTCTCTATTAATAAAGCCCGGTTTTTCCTTCAATTCTGTCAAGGAGTTCTTCTAGTCGCTCTCTTTCACAGAACAGAAAACAAGAGAAGATGCAAAGCACTCTGCGGAAGAACATTCATCTCTACTTCTCCAAGCTGAAATGCCCAGCCACAGCTCAATCCCCATCCACCCCACCACCCAAAAAAGATCACAGCCGTCCATCACCCACCCCCAAATCCACATCGATCCTGATGAAGAACTTCAACTCCCTCTTCGATCTCTCCTCCGACTCCACCTCCAAATCGCTCAGCCATCACTTCTCCTCCTCAGACTCAGACTCCGACAACGAAACCACCACCCCTGACTTCGCCACCGTCCTCGCTTCCCAACGCTTCTTCTTCTCCTCCCCTGGCCACTCCAACTCCATTATCCAGTTCCCGGAATCCCCGCCTGAGTCTGACACATTAATCGGCGGCAGCGTCGCGGTTCCGACCTACTCGCCCGATCCATACATGGACTTCAGGCAATCAATGCAAGAAATGGTCGAGGCAAGACAGTTATTGGACGTTGGAGCTGATTGGGACTACTTGCAGGAATTGCTTCTCTGTTATCTTACGTTGAACCCCAAACACTCCCACAAGTTCATCATTGGTGCTTTTGCTGATCTCCTCGTTGGTCTTATGACGTCAACGCATGCTACTCGCCCTGAACCTCACGTCTCAGGCCGGTGTACGGTTTCACCGCGGTTTCTGTAATGTGTTTTAATTTACTTTTATATTACATAGCCTAGCCTGTTTATATTTATCAACATGTATGAGGAATATAATTTTAGTTACTTCGGTTTTTCTTTTATACGATCAATAGTTTCTTTTCTTTTTAAATACGATAGATGAGGAGAAAATAGAAACAAACATAGTTAAAACTGCGTTATTTTGAAAATAACTCGTTTAAAACGTGTATTAATACCCTTCTATAGAAAACGGCGTTTAAAACTCATTTTTTAAATAAAACACATATTATAGCTTCAAACTCGTTTATAACAAATAATTCGAAAAAAAACATGTTTAAAACAAATAATACGAAAAAAAAAAATGATAATCATGAAATTTTTTGTGAATGAAAATTAAGCAAATATTGACGACTTTGATGCCCTTTTTGAGGGATTAATGAATATAAATAAGTGATTTTATTAATATACATATTTTAGTCTTGTTTTTAATCTTGATAATTGATGTTTTAATAAAATTTAATGTCTTGATGGAATGAATTTGATGTTAAAATGATATATAAACTTATTATTGTTGATTATAGTTACTCTTTTTGTATATTATCTCACGAAATTGTTAGATATATTAATTAGTATCGTTACTAACTTTTATAATTATAAATTTTTTCTCCGTTTTTTTCCTGAAGTTTTCCCATATTTTTTTCGAATTTTTCCATACTTAACCTTTGCCGAATTATTCCCGAATCCCGACTTTGTAACTATGGAAACAAAGAAGACCCCTAGAGAAGGAAAATAATCACCTCCTCGGTCTGTGACGCGAGTCTCGGCTCTCCTTTTCTTGCCATGTGTCCCCCTTTTAACTTCATTTTATCGTGGTTAAGATTCAATCACCCCTACGCTTCACATATCTATCTACCCTTGATTTTTAGAAAAACAAAATAAAAAAAAATTTAACCACAAGGTTAAAAAAACTTTAACCTGAATTCATGTTGAGCTGAAGGGGTGGCTATGTGAGAGCGAGGAGTGATAGTTCCTCCTCGCCCGTGGAGAGAACCATTGCTCCCTAGAGAAATATCAACTAACTTTGAGGAGCACTAGCACCAGACATACTAAGTGATCAATTTTTTTCCATAGAGGTAGTGTGGGTGCAAGCAACATGTGGTGTTGCTACCTATAAGAAGGAAATGGGTTGACACTTGTTGTCACCACCTTGCATCTGGGGAAGATTGCAACAGAGGCTCGACTGGCTTTTAGTACAGTAAAATTAGGCTCATTTTGAACTTCATTTTCTTATAAATTCACTTTCTTCAAAAAGAATACATGTGTTATTGTCTTCCATAAAGACACATGTTTGCACTACGAAATGCCCACACAACACATTAAGAGAGTATACTAACAAAGATAGTGTTGCTAGCATCATCTCTTATCGGGTAATAGAGCAGGCTCTAGATTGGATGGATGATGAAGTCTCGATCAACGACCATGTAGGCATTTTTTTTCTTTTTTTTTTAACAATAATGCATCATGTGGCATGTTAGCCCTACTCTCAGCCAAATGCCAATATTGTTAAAAGCATGGAATGGTGTTGGTTTTTGATTGGAAGCAAGGTTATGGCTGAGAGTAGGCAATGCATGCTGACAACATTTGGAATAGGGTGACAATAAATTGCCGTGTTGGATACATATAAGTAGAGCCAAATATAAACAGGATGAGGAAATCTGACTTTGTCTTTGGTTATTTCTAGTAGCTGCCACATAGAATAATGGTGGGGGAGCTGCAAGGATTCCTGGCCCAAAGCTCAAAGCAGCCAATTTAGATGATCTTAACCATTTCGATATAGTTACAAGTACAATACATGTGCAACTACAGTAAATCATCATCACGACTAGTGCTTTCTTTCAAATTATTTTGGGCATTCTCTGATATACTACTTTATTCTATCAAAATTCATAATTTTGGTCAAAATATATAATATCAAATCTTTTTTACCATTGTCCTTTTACTCCTTAAAAAAATTTTTTTTTTGCTTACGGATATCATTTACCTACGTTAATATACATTGTTAATTTGGGGATTGGAGCTCTTGCAGACCCATCACCCAGGGGATTGGATCCCTAGACCTTCCACCACTGGCGCAAGAGGCGGGGTGTTTTCTCTTAAAACTTGAATAGCCTTCAACCTGCACCAGGCTACAAACTCACACAATGTGCTCGTGATCATTTCATCAATTGCAAAACCCTCATCTGGACTACATGACTTACTCTCTTAAATGCAATCATTAATTTCTATCAACTATAATGAAATTAACTTTAGTAAATGGAAACTTAAATCAACTAAAGCTGAGCTTTGGGGCCAAGAGATCTCTTACATGGACCCCATCAAGTGGATGATCCAAAACCCAGTTGGATAAATGCATGTACAGAACAGTGAACTTCCCACAACATTACAAGTATTGTGAACAGTAATATCTCATCAGTCACCCTAACAACAGTACAAAAAGAACCCTAATGAGTAACAGCTTTTCCTTCACGAAACATCTAATCGCTGTCCAAGATGTAGAAAGTTAATTAGAAAGAGACCCTGCGATGCTCCTTCAAAAGACAGTAACTCTATATGTTAATTGGGTGAACTGTGCCTGCTTTTTTTTTTTTTTTTTTTGGGTATATACAAAGCACACAATCATACAAACACACAACTCACACACACACCCTCATGCAACAAAGTACACAACCCTCAAAAAAGAGGGCTGTATGCAGCCTTAAAGGTTACACATAATACTAGCTCCATTTTTTTTCCTAGAACTGTGTCTGCTTACCCATCGCTTATTTTTTTTCCTAGAACTGTGTTGCTTACCCATCGCTTATAAACTCCATTTTTTTTCCTCTTTTCTGGCCATTAACAAAGTCTAAACGATCTGATTTTCTAACACCATGCATTGAGGTGGTGACTAGTAGGGTCGACGCGTTTTGTCACCTAAGCTCACCAAGGTGGCAAGATTTAGCCAATAGCTCTCTGACATGAGACAAAAAGGACTTTATATACGTTGTTAGTTTGAACATGAGCAAATAAAGGAAGGTGGACATATTTTTGTTTGATTTAACCCATAATTGAATCGAGTTTTGTTTGTTTTATGCAAATTAAAACCGGTTTGGATATGTTTGGTGTTTGTTTACCCACCAGTGCATTCAATAAACGGTGATGCCGCACATACACACATCAGACTTAAGGTAACCACTAGGGTGCCATAACGGTAAACCCATACAACCACTCTCCAAAAGGGTCTGACTTAAGGAGGGTTTGTGATCACTTATACACATATATGTTATATTTTTAACAGTTTGTTTGACAGATGAGATTCTCCATGCATGGAGCACAAATCGTCTGTTGGGTGTTCATATGAAAATTTGTCTTATGTTCCCACTATGCGACAAGCACCCCCATGTTAGGGCTACAATGAGAAATGCACATATAAAAGAAGGGGAGTTTATCTTGCAGTTCTAATCAATGAAATTTTATCTTGCAGTTCTAACCAAAGGGGGAGCATAACTCACCTTCACACCAGGCCAGATAAAGCTCAATAATCTTGGTCGTTTTAGAATCGCTCCCGGCTAGTATGACTGGATAAGAATAAACTCGGACAAAGCTTATAATTCTTTTAGGCTAATTGATGGCACACGTGTCATTGCTCTTAATCATAAAGGCACTATCATTCGAGGACTCATTCAAGCCCTTCGGGTGGTTTGGCCATGATCGTTGAAACTATAGCGCTCCGAAATGCGATCGCATTAAGAATTTCGCAAGGATGGCAACAAATGTAATTTGCATTGGATGTCGAAGCTTTGGTAAAGCTTATTCATCAACCAAACATCTAGAGTGGATTTGGGTGTACCCATAGACTGAATCTAAAAAGAACATTATATATGAACTGCCCTTTACACTTTTTTTTTGTACTCTCTAGACTCGTTAGGGGTCAGTAGTTGTTCTAGGTTAGGGAAGGGTGGAGATTTCAACCATGCATACCCTCATGAGACTGGATCCCGGACAAAACAAGTGGTGCTATGCACATACGTACACTACCAATGGGGCAAGCATTGCTTCCCAGATCCCCCCGTTCAATCTGATTTAACCGGCTGGATTAGTAGCCGGGAAAAACTAATACAGGTGTGGCCCCGAGCCAAGAATATTGGTGTGTTTAAGGTGCCTTGTTCTTCTTGTGACAGAGTACCTATCTAAAGATCTCCCAACTTGTATGGAAGACTGTCTTCCGAAATGTCAAGCTGTTGGGGAGTGTCCCCTCCCAACTGGCTACCCTTTGCCGTGACATGCCTCGCCTTTATCAACCATCTATTGCACCCTTATGGATTGTGGGAACATAATATGAATTATGGTTAAGGAAATGTTTAGAATCGTCAACCCAGGCCGTCGACTTTAGACCTAAAATCTCAAGCCATGGTACGTTGTGGCATTATTATCCTTGTGATCACAGGAGTACTTTTTAATGAGATGAAATTAGCAGCCTCGATGGGTGATTCTAGAATAAAGATTTATCTCAGGAGGCTACTTGCAAAAGAGCTGAAATCCTAATCCTATAAGGTGACTGGACACGTGTTAGTATTTTATAAACCATAAAGAGGAAAACATGAACCATAAGAGATTAATGTCCACACCCCCGCCTGCTACATGAGTGGTAAGGGGTGGGGCCTCCCAAGGAGGAGGTCTGGAGATCTAATCCCTCTAGGTAGGTACGAGTTGCAACTGCTCCACTGCCCAACTAACTTCTAACCGGCTGACTCTACTGTGGTAGGTAAATGATGGGGCCCACCAAAAAACAAGAAGAAGATTAATGTCCTATGGCATGTCACCATTAATGTTAATCCTAAAATATCATTTCCGATACGACATGTCGTCATTAACCCCTTAGGGCTCATGCTTCCATCCTCAAGTTTTTAAAATTGTTGACATGCCACCAAAATAACTAGTGACCTAACTAACTACTTTTAATGGACTAAAAAATGCTTCTAATAATAATTAGACCAATCTTTTTTGTTTGAAAATGTACCCAAAAAAAAAAGCTTCTAATAATAATTATGGGGTGTGGCCTCTCTGATTAGGGAGGTCTGCCCCCGGTTGATGAGTCCACAAGAGCTCCAATCCCCAAACTAATCACTAACTAAATGATTAACGGAAGTAAATGATATCCAAGGAAAAAAGAAAAAAATTACACCAAACTTTTTGTTTTAAATATTTTGAAAATAATAATGTGTATGATCCAATCATAGCACCCACAACTAGGGGTAGTTATTGAACAAAATGTTCATGAACTACTCGGGCTCGGCTCGTTAAAGCTCCTGTATCGTTCGTTTATTTATTTAGTAAACGAGCTATTCTTGAACACCTTTTTTTAGCTCGTTTAGTAAACAAGCCGAGCTTGAACACACCCCTGCTCACATCATTTGATGGGGAACATTGCGAAAACATCATATGTTGGAAGCAATTTAAAAAAAAAAAAAAATGCTACTGGGAAAATGCGGCACTACGGTTTTGTCTTCATCCATGAGCTGGTATTAAGCTTAGAATCATTTTATAATCATGGGATTTTATGTTATTCCACCTCCCCCCTAGAACTGAAATTGAAGTGCTGGATCTTCGATTAGTTTGTATGGAATTAAATTCAGTATTAATATCTCATTTCATTGTATCCAAAGAGGACTCTATATAGAAGTTAGAACTGTAGTAGGATAAGATTATTATAGCAGACTCTAAATAGTTTTTATTTATTTATTGGCAAATGAAAATCAGATATATAGATATAAAGAACAGAAGTTGCAGGGCCTCACTAAATAAACAACAAGGTTCACGAGGGCTTTTAACTAAAGAGAAGCAGAAAAATCTAAGAAACTATAATCACAATAAACTACAACAACATAATGGAAAATGACCCAATAATCACAAAAAGTGATCCCAACTCCAATCAAGAGCTTCACCCTCATCCAACTCCAAATAGTTGTGCATAAGGATGATGATGTTTACAGGTTTAATGGAGCCTAGAGCTACAAATTTGCTTCTGTTTTCTGATTTTTTAAAACAATAGTTAGTAGCATAATGAGTTCCATTGCTTCTTTGTGGTAAAACTACTTGCTTTTCTCTGATGTGAATGTCTTGAACTTGATTACTTGCATCTACATAATCACGAAAAATTTATCATTTCGCCTAACAATTCTACCATTAATGATTTTTGGTGCATCTATGAAAGACAATTCTTTAATATTCCAATTTGGATAAGTCTTTTGGATAAGTCTCTTGTTTTACTGTAATGGTTTTGGCATAACCATTGCCTTACTACTTAGTTCTTACCCTTTCACAAGTTATTGTCATTCCAATATGAATTTACTGTTTATTGTTTTGGTATCTAAATGTAGGTTGAAAGTATTGTTTTGATCACTTGTTTGGTGGATTGCTTTACTTGTAATACATTGATATGGATCATTACATATTGAGTAGTCCTTGTGAAGAAGATAATAGTGGATTACAAGTATCACGCAGGTTATCATTTGAGGTAGAAGAGGATGAGTGTAATTATGCTAGTTGATCTGGGTGCAATGAAGGTGTGAGAAATAAAGACGATACAACAATTCCATAAATTGGCATGGAATTTGAGTCAGAGAAGGCGGCATATGATCTTTATAATGAATATGCAAAAAAGACTGGTTTTACTATTTGAAATGATTGGAAAAACAAAAATAAGGCGGATGTCGTGAGACGTAAGAAACTTTGTTGTTTGAGTGAAGGTCTTAAAAAAGAAGATAAACGAGAATACCAATGGAATCCTACAAGAGTTGATTGCAAGGATCACATTATGATTGCTCTTCAGTTGAATGAACAATATCCGATTTATCAGGTAGAATTAGAGCACAATCAGTACACCAATGAAGACTCACATGTTTAGGTCATAGAGGAAAGTAACTAATGATCATGGTATTGCAGCGCATATGGCAAGTAGTGTGAGTATACCATCGAAGAAGACATATGACCTTATGTAGACACCCTGTGTTTGCCCAGATTCTTCTTTGCTCATGCTTCTTACTTCTATTTCTCGCTGTCCAAGGTGAAGACGGACTCCACAAGGTCAAAGTAAACCTTGTTCACCCATTTACAAGCACCCTAATACCATCTATAGATCACCTAAGCATCAATTCCAATATAGGGTTATTTTTGGCATTTAACACTCAAAGGCAAGACCGGACCCAAGTTAATGATCCAGAGTTTTTGTAACCCCAGTTATACCCTAAAGTAACCTGAAAAGATGAAGAAAACCTTTCCAAATGGATTAGAATAGACTAAACCTAGTTTTGGTGGTGATATATTTACCGCCAATCATTAAAACATCTAGTTAATGATTAGCGGTAAATCAATTACCGCCCATAATTAATATGCTACGTTTCGGTTGGCAGTAATTAATTTACCGCCCATTATTAATTCCAATGATTAGTGGTTGGTGGTAAATATATTACCGACACATATTTTGTAAAAGATATTTTGAGCCAAATGGTTACACCTTTACACGTCAGATTTTGGAAATTACCCCAGTGACCCTCATTGGGGATAATAAGTTTACAGCCATTTCATTTTTAGGCTTATTTTTCAATGTCCACACTTATATTACCAACATTTAAAGGGTATTTTTAAAAATCAATTACATGACCATGTGCAAGACTCCCTGGGGTCTCCAAATACTATATTTAAAGATCAAACCTAAAATGTCGGTAATCATATTGGGGACATTAAATTTTAGCCTAGTTTTGAAATTGAGGTAAAGGAATTACCTCCATTTTGGTTTTTCTATAATTCCAGCACAACTTCTTCTAGAGAATTCTTGTGTTTTGGACGACTTATACCCCTTAAAACCTGGAAATTTCCTGAAGGATGATCTCTCTTTAATTACCAAAATGTCCCTAAATGACTAAAATAGTCCTAAGAGTGCTTAGTCCCATATTGGAATTAGATGAGTTTCTCACCTCAACCTCTCCCCTATAAATACCCCAGCCATTTCACCCCAGACACACAACTTTTGGTAGCTAAAATTCTGCTCAAAAGAGACTAAAGAAAGCCATGATTTGCAAGGCATTCTAAGTCTTAAAAAATCTTTTACCCATCCCCTTTGCCCCAAAAATCCAATAATTCTCTAAGTCCCTAGAGCATTAGAAGGAGAAGGCCTTGGAGAGGAGAAAGAAGAAGGAGAAGGAGAGCTTGGAGATTTTGGAAAAAGCTTGAAGACTCTATTTCAAGGGGGTCTCCAATCCACATAGGTAGGCCAACATTCTATCTCATCCCATTTTATTTTGTGCTAATTCTCTTCTTCATCTTCTACTTTTATTTCTTGTAATGAGTCTTAGATAAATTTTAAGCTCTATCCCCCTTTCTTTGGGTAGTTTGAACCCTCCTATGACGCGTTTCGTCGATTAGGGGGCTTCAAATGGAAGGAAGAGGAGTAAGAACCTATAGGTCTTTTTAGAACCCTTTTCTTTTAAAAAAAAATGATGTATGGGTCAAGTTTTTGAAATTTCCCCTCTCTTTCCTCTAAGACTCATTAAGGATCCCCTAAGACGCGTTTTGCCGAATTGGGGCTCCTTGTGAGATATGAGATATAGAGATATCCTTTAGTCTTAGAACCCACATTTTCAATCTCATTGCTCAAGCTTTGTAGTGGAATGTTCCTCTTCTCCTTAAAAATGTTCATTAAGGATCCCCAATGACGCGTTTCGCCAAATTGAGACTCTTTGTGAATAATAGGGAAAAGAGGGTTATTCCATTCGTTGTGGGGTACATGGTTGCTTTCGAAAAATTATTTTATTTTCTTTTTATCATCATTTTATGCATTATAACATCATAACGATGTCTAATCTTTTTAGATTAGAGTCGTTATAATGTCTGTTTTTAAATAGATTTTCACCATCATTTTATGGGTTCTAACGATGTCTAATCTTTATAGATTAGAGTCGTTATAATGCTCGTTTTTAGATAGATTTTTACCCTCATTTTATGGGTTCTAACGATGTCTAATCTTTCTAGATTAGAGTCGTTATAATGCTCATTTTTACCATCATTTTATGCGTTCTAACGATGTCTAATCTTTCTAGATTAGAGTCGTTATAATGCTCGTTTTTAGATTGATTTTCATCATCATTTTATGTGTTCTAACGATGTCTAATCTTCCTAGATTAGAGTTGTTATAATGTCGATTTTTAGAAGATTTAAGCATGTTTTTTTTTTTTTTTTTTGTGTTATAACGATATCTAATCTTCCTAGATTAGAGTCGTTATAATTCTTCGAAAATTAGAACTTCATTAACCATTTTCTTTAAGTCGATTTATTAAAGAAATTTTTAAGGAATTTTGAAAGCATAGGTTACTGTCTTTAGACGGGTGATTTGGGGTGTCTAACATCTTCTCCAAATCACAATAGAACCTCCCTTCCTTGAATCTCATCGTGGTTTAGCATTGATTTTATTTCAAATGAATTTCGGTGACAAATCACACCATAACTTGATGATTGGTGGCGACTCAGTTTCTTTTTTAAATATATTTTTGAAAAAGGTCGCTATCTTACATCTTATGAACGCAGAAGTTGGAGGGCGCGAAAATGTTGGTTTCCTTCAAATGGATATTAAAAATTACTTTCGTTCTAAACGAATGAGGTCAATGGAAAAGGGAGATGTAAGAGTAGTATTACAGTATTTTCAGAAGATGGTTCTAGAAGATCCAGGTGTCGACACAAAATTTCGTGGACGAAATAATGATGAACAAAAATATTTATTTATTTTCAGTTTGGTACAACTCTCAAAAAATCCTCTGATTAACAATCAGAAATTTCTAAAGTAGAAGATGAGGGCCGAGGCGTGATCTCAATCTTCTTTGAAGGTGTTGATATAGTTTTTCCTTTCTTCCAGGCTTCGCGCTTGATCGGCTAGAAAGTGATTCTGGAGGAGAACTGGCTTCTCTGCAGCTTTGTCTTCTCCGGAATGATTTAATTTCTTTTCTTTGAAGGCTAGAGAATGCTTCTGAGTTCTCTTCTTTTGCTTCTTCTGAATTTCTTTCTGAATTTCTGAATCCTCAAATCTCTAGCTTTGAGTCTTATTTATAGACTTTTAGAGATAAAGATCTCAAGAGTCCCACTCCATTTAGTGGTTTAAGAGACTTAAGAGATTTTGATAAGCCTCGCCCATTTAAAGATAAGGATTCTAAGAGTCCCACTTTATTTAGTGGTTTAAGGGACTTAGGAGATTTTGATGGGCCCCACCCATCTTCTTGGGTATTGAGTCCATAATCAGATTTTTTGTGTTGATAGATCGACCCATTTATCAAGTGTGTGACCCATTTAGATTTGGACTTAGGTTTTGAGTTTATGGGCTTTCTACTTCGTGCCCAGACCCGAGCCGTAAGAGGCTCATGCCTTGTCATTAGGCCCAATTTAAATGTATAGGGCTTTTTAATGATTTTAGGCTCTTTATATAATTTTACGAGTGTGTAAGGACCTTTGCATAAAATTAATAAATTTTAGGGTTCTACACCAGGCTTTGTATATTCCATACAACTTGAACTCGAAGATCAAATAACAAGAGAAACTTCATTAATCATGATTTTACTCATTAATCATGATTGCAACCCCCCAAAACATTTGAACGAAAAAAAAAAGGATGTCAGGAGATTACCGTAAGGAGGACTCTGGTTCGATTTTGAGAGTAAAGTTTGAGAGTGAAGCTTGAGAGAAGAGAAACCTTTCACGCGTGGAGTGAAGAAACATTTTCCTCCCACATTCCAGTTGCAGAGTTGCAGACATTCTGCTGACATTGATCAGGTAAGTTAAATTCAGTTTGATCTAACCTCTTTCTCCATCGTTTATTTTTATTATTTTTTTTGAAAACCCTAGCTAGAGTTCATGCATCTTGATTTCATGGCAGGCGTTTATTTTGTTTTGTTTTTTTTTTTTTAAAACCCTAGCTGGAGTTCATGCATCTTGATTTCACATTAGGCGTTTATTTTGTTTGTTTTTTTTTTATGAAAACCCTAGATGGAGTTCATGCATCTTGATTTCATGGCAGACGTTTATTTTTATTATTATTATTTTTTAAAAACCTTAGCTGGAGTTCATGCATCTTGATTTCATGGCAGACGTTTATTTTGTTTTTTTTTTTTTTTGAAAACCCTAGCTGGAGTTCATGCACCTTGATTTCATGGCAGACGTTTATTTTGTGTTTTTTTTTTTTGAAAACCCTAGCTGGAGTTCATGCATCTTGATTTCACGATAGGCGTTTATTTTGTTTGAAAGCCCTAGCTGGAGTTCATGCATTTTGATTTCATGGCAGGCATTTTTTTTTTTTTTTCTGAAAATCCTAGCTGGAGTTCATGCATCTTGATTTCATGGCAGGCGTTTATTTTATTTATTTATTTATTTATTTTTGAAATGAAAACCCTAGCTGGAGTTCATGCATCTTGATTTCATGGCAGGAACGATGGACATTCTGTTAAGGGCTTTCATGGACAGGAAATACCCCTATCAGACTTCATTTTTCCTAGATGATCAATATATGGAGGTAATTGTGTATTTTCTCTTTTAATTTTAGTTAGTTAATAAATGTTTTAATTTTTAATTCTAGCAATGTGGTGCAGCTTTATAAAACAAACTTAGCAGAAGGTGTATGTTTCGGGTGCGATAACGGGCCCATGACATGGGTCAATCACCCATGTGGGTGTCGGATCTAGTGTACAAAGTGCAAAATTTGGATGGAGGAGATTATGGAGGCAAACAAGGATGCCAATATACTATACTACATCATATGCAACAGAGTTGCGCAAGATATCTCTTTGCCACAGGGGAATTTCCTCGCGTTAGAAGGGTATGTATATCTCACTTTTTTTACTTTGTTCATATCCTTTATTTTTAAAAAAACTTTTTAATTGTTTTTTTTTTCGTTTAATCAACGTAGAACAACTTCTACTCCCAAACGTGGACACAAGTTCCCCCCAATGAAGAGAGCATCTCAGAAAGAGAGGAAAAGCTTGGCGAAGCAGGACTCCAAAGAACAGGCAACCCAACTTTAGGACTTTTTTGAATCATGAAAGAATTCTGTTTTTAGTTTCTTGTGACAATTTAAACAATTCTATAACAGTGAATGAGTTAGGTTGATGCTATTAAGTTTGGGAAAATGTTATCAGTTGTTGCAGAGGCCCATACTATAGTTTTGGATTGTCTGGAGCTATTGAAGCAACTTACAAATGTTCAGAGTGAATTCATTCCAAGAGAGCAGAATAGGGGAGCTCATGAGCTTGTGAATATAGCTCTGTATAAGAGTAGGTTGTTTTTGAATGAGAGAAAATTGTCTTGTGTAGATCAGCTTTGGCCGATCTCGGAGTGAAGAGGATACGAAACTCGGTGGCCTGCATCATCAACTCACGAATATCGTCAATCACCACACCAATCTAGCTCCCAAGGGACTAAGCAGTGCAAACTTGAGATGACCTCCATCAAGGTTAAGGCATCCAATAGAACCACCACCTAACACCATCCTCAAGCTTGAGCTAGTTGAAGGGCACAACGCACGGCTACGACTTCAGCCACTAGAGGGGATCCCCCATACAACGCTAGCCCAAAACCTCCCAGAATACAACCTCGAGAATCACGAGCTAAGCCTCCAAAACCCGCCACCCTACCCCCATGGGCCGACGAACCATCCACATTAATCTATACCCAGGGAAATGGAGGAGGGTGCCAAGAAGGGGGACACCTCCAACTATCTGCAATATCCACCACCCCTCCAACACGTGCCGACTGGCCCACGGAAGCCTCAACCGTAAGATGTTCCGCCTGACAGATAGAGCGAAGGGGTTCCAGAGAAACCCCTTGGAAAGACTAGAATTCCTAGCTTTCCAAATACTCCATGCTAATGAGGCTAGTAGACTTAGCACCCACTGCTTTCTCTCCTTTGGAAGAAATAACGCCACCCAGAAAGTCTACCAATCCCCAAAAGAACCATAAGGGCCAGCACCTGAACGAATCCCCAACAATGACCCCATCCATGTACAACGGGTGTGATTACACTCTAAAAGCATGTGAAATACTGATTCTTCGACACTACCGCAAATAGGGCAGCTTATATCCCTAGAAATCCGCCTCCTATGGATCTCCACAGACACTTCGATAGCCCTATGTATACACCTCCACAAGAACCAAGCAACTTGGGGGGGAGGTGAAGGCCCCATATTGCTTTTCCAACTGGATTTTGACAAGACTGAGGATGTGGAAGGTCAAGCTGGGCGCCCGGAAGACTGCAGATCTTTGAGATAACAGACAAGCTATTAGTCCACTCCAAAACAATCATACAAAGAGCTATAATTTGAGATTGTATGATTCACACGGATATTACTATTAAGTTGACTCAATTAATATATATTTACCTCTTAATGAAAGAATGTTAACTAAGATAAGGTTAGTCGTACACTTGCCAGATTAAACATGCAATGTTATATCATAATAAAAAAAAATTTAAAAACTAATAAAATTTGATTCTAGGTCATGTGTGCAATTTAGGCGCACGATTTCTTGTGCCACATGTACCCATTTGCTGAATGTATTGACAGGATTTTTGAAGGTGCAGCTACATGAGGTAGCAGCCACCGATTTCTGAACATGTTACAACACTTTACATGACCGAGTGTCACCTCCACTGTTGGCAATTATGTTTTTATCCTTGGGTTTAGTCCCACATCGGAGAGGAGTGGAAGCATGGGAAAGAGAGGTGGGAGCATAAATGAGGATTTGAGAGAAGAGGAAAAGCATACCTTTCTCGGCCTTTTGGCTAAGATCAAGTGTAGTATCTGTTCTTATTAGTTTAATATCTGATACGTGGGTCATCGACTCACATGATATTAAATTAATTTTCTTTGGGGGAAGGCCCATCACAATAGCTTGCTATTGTTGAATATGTATCCGCCAAAATACTATGCACTTTCTCTAAAGTACAAAGCATAAATATCAAGCAACAAAGTTTCACAATAGAGAAGAGAGAAGAAGACAAAAAGTCTTTATTGATAAAGTGAATAAACAAAAACAGCCACACCACCACTCTCACGTTTTCAC
Source organism: Tetracentron sinense (assembly GCA_015143295.1). Classification (NCBI taxonomy): domain Eukaryota; kingdom Viridiplantae; phylum Streptophyta; class Magnoliopsida; order Trochodendrales; family Trochodendraceae; genus Tetracentron; species Tetracentron sinense. The sequence goes on along the minus strand of CM026558.1, from coordinate 9,986,026 downwards.
CTCTCTCTATATATAGAAATAAAAACACTTAAAGATAAGATAAGATAAGGTAAAGATAAAGACTCCTAAAAGATAACTATAAAAGACTCTTATCAAGATAAACTATTTTAACCTTATCTAAAAGATAACTATAAAAGACTCCTACTAAGATAAACTATTTTAACCATATCCACTCAAGGCTCTACTTATCTTATGGATAAGTTAGAGTTTGGTGATGACTCTTAACACTCCCCCTCAACGCCAAATCTCTACTAATGACGCTAAGTGCATCTCTGAACTTTGTGAATTTTGATGAACAAAGCCCTTTCGTGAATATGTCCGCCAATTGCTCATTTGTATTAACTGGCATAAGATCAATTTCTCCTCGAAGCACTTTTTCTCTAATAAAATGATGATGAACTTCAACATGCTTCGTTCTAGCGTGAAATACTGGATTTTCTGCCAGTCGAATTGCGCTTTCATTGTCGCAATATAATCTGATCTCATAATTTGTGGTTTAATGCAAATCAAACATTAACTGCATTAACCACGCACTTTCTTGTGCTGCCATAGCTGCAGCCCGATATTCTGCTTCCGTTGTTGACAAAGACACAGTTGGTTGTCTTTTGCTGCACCAAGAAATAGCACCCGAACCAAGACTAAACATATAGCCTGTAGTTGATCTTCGAGTCGAGAGATCACCTGCGTAGTCTGCATCACAGTATCCTACAATTTTGCATTCGACAACTCTTCCATACCAAACACCATGATCCATTGTTCCTTTTACATATCCTAGAATTCTTCGAACAATCTCAAGATGTGGCTTTCTTGGACTATGCATAAATCTGCTCACGACCCCTACTGCTTGAGAGATATCAGGACGAGTTAGAGTTAAGTAGATCAAACTTCCCACTAACTGCCTGTACATGCAAGAATCTTCAAGTTCTTCAACTTCATCTATACGAACTTTAGTGTTGACATCCATCGGTGTAGCCATCGGTTTGCAATCAAACATTCCAAACTGCTTCAACAGGTCACTGGAATATTTTTGTTGACATAAAAATATTCCATATTTATTTCGATCTATCTCAAGTCCGAGAAAGTGCTTCAGCTCTCCAAGTTCCTTCATGTGAAATCGAATTCCAAGATTCATGCGGATTCTTTTAATTTCTTCTAGATCATCTCCAGTAATAATCAAATCATCAACATAGACTAACACAACTGCAACTTTGTCTGCTACAAATTTTACAAACAAACTTGAATCAGTTGGGGCTAGAATATAACCACTGATTGTGAGAAACTCAGCAATCTTTCCATACCATGCTCTCGGAGCCTGCTTCAACCCATATAGAGCCTTTCTCAATTTGCAAACATATTGAGGATAATGAGGATTTTCAAATCCCTTGGGTTGCTCCATATAGATTTCTCGATCTATTTCACCATGAAGAAATGCATTCTTCATATCCATTTGCCACAACCTCCAATCCTTGCTAGCAGCGATAGCAATCAGAACTCATACTGTTGTTATCTTAGCCACAGGACTGAAAGTCTCATCATAATCTATTCCATACTGTTGTGAAAAACCCCGGGCAACTAATCGAGCCTTGAATCGCTCCACTGAACCATCTGCTCGGGTCTTGATCTTATATACCCATTTGCAAGAAATAGGTTTTACATCATCTGGTTTTGGCATTAGATTCCAAGTCTCATTCTGCTTTAAGGCTTGAATCTCATCTGCCATAGCTTCCTCCCATTCAGGAACTCCTCGAGCTTCTTCAAATGACTTTGGTTCTTCAATCACCAAATCTTTGCCAATCATTACTTGCGCTAGATCTGCATTCACATTCTTCAGTTTCGCATTTTCAGTTGCATACTTTGGATTTGGCTTTGGTACTCGTTGTAACCTCCTTATCACATGCTCATCTTCTTGTTCAGGCTCTTCAAGCTGTGAGGGCCGATTTTCTTCTATAACAGTTTGTTGATAAGTTCCAGTTTTCCAAGGGCTTGCACTAGATGTCATCTGTGACACATCCTTATCAACCTATACAATTGGTTCAAGTGTCTTCTGATTGGAAGTCTCCTCTTCTAGTTTCTCTTCAAACTTTTGATCAACTGGAAGATCGACATGATCGACTGACCACCATGATGATGACTCATCGAACACAACGTTTCTCGACACATGTACTCGATCTGAAGTTGGATCAATACACCTCCAACCTTTCCTTTCCGAATCGTATCCCACAAAGATACATCGGATCGTCTTCTTATCAAACTTGCTACGAAGATGGTTAGGCACAAATATATAACATACACAACCAAATACTCGAAAGTGACTTACTGTAGCCTTCATCTCGTACAGCTTCTGGAATGGTGAAAGGTACTCGAGCTTTGGTTGTGGTAGGCGATTAATAACATGATTTGCAGTCATCATGCATTCAGCCCAAAAACGAGCTGGCACATTTTTCGAATGTAACAGGCTCCTGCATGTCTCGGCTAGATGCCTGTTCTTCCTCTCCGAGACCCCATTCTGTTGTGGCGTATAGGGACAAGTCAGTTGTCTTCGGATACCATGCTCTTGTAGATACTTGTTGAACTCTTCTGAAGTATACTCTCCCCCGTTGTCCGATCTTAGACATGTTATCTTATGTCCAAGCTCTTTTTTCACCTTACTCTTAAGATCCTTGAATTTGTTGAGTACTTCCCCTTTCTCCTTTAGGAAGTAAATCCAAGTATATCGAGAGTAATCGTCGATGAATGTGAGCATGTATTTCATACCTCCAAGTGAAACATCTTTCACTGGACCGAACACATCTGAATGCACCAATTCAAGAGGTTTCTTGGCTTGAAACTTCGACTCAGTATAGGGAAGCTGATGTGCCTTGCCATACTGACATCCTGCACATACTGAATCATCTCGGATCTCCAGATCAGGAAGCCCTTTCAACATGTTCTTCTTCATCATAGCCTTTAACTTGACAAATCCAACATGAGCAAGCCGAGCATGCCACAAATCAGCTGTTTCACTCTTTCGAGTCTTGTCTACATAAGCAGCCTCAGCTGACATAACATAGACAAATTCAATTCTTTTGCCTTGCATGATGGGAGTATCTTCGATCTGCATCTCTTTGTAGATCTTCACATCATCGGGTCCGAACACTACAGTGTTTCCAGATGTCGCCAATTGAGAAACAGACACCAGGTTCTTCTTCATCATTGGGACATGGAATACACCTTGAAGCATTATTGAATCATCACTTCCTTTTGGTACATATACAGCACTGCCTACATGAGTGATTGGCAGTCTCGCATTATTTGCTGTCACTACTACTCGTTGGCCATTATATTGTTTCTTTGAAAGAAACTTTTGATCATCTCCAGTCATGTGAATTGAGCAACTTGAATCAACTATCCAATCAGTAGAATAGTCTATTCGATTATTATTGCTCGTAGGCATGGTAACTGTAGTAGTCAATCCGAGTGCGTCAGATTGTTCTTCAGTGATAGACAAATAAGCACTTCACTCCTCTTCCTCACCATCAATTTTCTGTGGTAGGTCTTCTGAAGTTGCTGCATTCCCTTCATCTTTCTTCTTCTTGGATGCTCGACAATTTCTGGCAAAGTGACCTGGCTTGCCACAATTATAGCACGTTCTGGTTCTAGGATCCTGAGAATCACGTTCCTTGAAACTATCCTCGCTCTTCCTTGAATTCGAGTTTGATTGATACTTCGAATTCTTTTGTTTTCTCTTGTCATTAAAAGACCTTTTACTTTTACCAGTGTACAAGGCTTCTTCTTTCTCATTCGTAGAAAGACCAGTCATCTACTTTGCTAGACTCTCCTAGTTTGCTAGAAGGCTTTCAAGCTCCAAGAGTGTTGGTTGAGTCGGCCATCCATGAATTGCTGTCATAAACCCATGGTACTCAGGCTTTAGACCTCGAATGATAATCCTTCTCATACGAGCATCTGTAATTTTCGACTCCTCATCAAGTTGCGATATCTCAAGACAGATTCCTTTTACTTTCATAAAGTATTGAGAAATCGACATGCTTCCTTGAGATACCGAACTGATCTCGTTCTCTAGCAATTGCAACCTTGCATCATTAGATCTGGTGAAAAGTGTGGATATCGCATCACACGCTTCATTCGGAGACTTGGCCTCTCGAATATGTTCGAGCAATTCTTTCTGAATTGTAGCTTTCAACACGAACAAAGCTTTGCCTGCCCTTATCTTCCACTTCCTTAATTTCTCAGCATTCTCTTCAGTTTTGGGCGGTGCGATAATATCTTCGCCATTCATCACCTCCCAAAGATCTTGGCCCTGTAAATACGATTCCAAACAGGATCTCCAATACTCATAGTTAGTATTGTTCAACTTCTCTATACCGCTTACAGAATTTGCATGCTCCATTGATCTGAGTTGGCGAATACAAGGTATTTGATGAGACCTTCAGACTCACCGTTTTGAGGTCTTCACGCCCGTTCCCTGAACCAAGCTCTGATACCACTTGTTGAATATGTATCCGCAAAAATACTATGCACTTTCTCTAAAGTACAAAGCATAAATATCAAGCAACAAAGTTTCACAATAGAGAAGAGAGAAGAAGACAAAAAGTCTTTATTGATAAAGTGAATAAACAAAAACAGCCACACCACCACTCTCACGTTTTCACCTCTCTCTATATATAGAAATCAAAACACTTAAAGATAAGATAAGATAAGGTAAAGATAAAGACTCCTAAAAGATAACTATAAAAGACTCTTATCAAGATAAACTATTTTAACCTTATCTAAAAGATAACTATAAAAGACTCCTACTAAGATAAACTATTTTAACCATATCCACTCAAGGCTCTACTTATCTTATGGATAAGTTAGAGTTTGGTGATGACTCTTAACAGCTATTGGGGTCTTCGAGCGTTGCCTTTGCTTTGCACTACTGCTGGGCCTGGCGTACCCCTCCCAAATCAAAATCCCAAATTTAGAATGTGAATATGAACAAACCTTTGGAATTTGGTCTTGACGCTAATTCTGATCATCTCCTAGCTAGGGTTAGCTAGTGGAGGCTATACATAACGTACAGATACTTACTGAAGGCAAGAGCAGTACTCCAGGCATTTTTCATTTGTATTGGTGTGGCTACCAAGCCTTTTTTTGTTTTTTTGTTTTTTGAGTCCTGAAGGTCCTCTTCTAAGCTGATTCCAGTGTCCCACCTCTTTAATCATAGTTAAGCTTAATGAAATTAAAAATAATAGTTTTTTTTTTTTTATTTTAAAAAAACCTTTTAAGCTGACTGTAGTGTCCCCGTGTCCCTTTAAACACCTCTTTAATCATGGTTAAGCTTAATGAAATTAAAAAAAAAAACCATGGTTGGGGTCAGCTTCTAAGCTGACCCTGGGGTCTGTTTTCAATTTCCATTTTTTCTTTCCCAGCCACTCCCAGGCCATTCAAGTGAACCAAAATTAGTGCAGTCTTTTCTTGTCCTCAAGGATGGATGCAGAATTACAGCAAGTGTGCCTTAGTATTGCCGTGACATTGTACTTGTGAAAGCAAGGCAGGCTACACCCTTGTGGTAAACCAGGCCTTGCGCATCAAATTGCTGAAGGGCCTTGGTGATTGTTTCATTCAGGGTTTTAAAAATTATGCCGGACAAGCCGATTGAACCAGTAAGACGAGGAACCCATATAATCAATTGATTTTTAAAGCCTCTAGATCTGTAAAAATTTTAAACTAATTTAAAACCGTCCTTAAATCTATTAACGGTAGGAATCAGCCAGTTAAACCGTGCATTGTAAAAAGCAGTGTCCATTCCAACTAATTAGCCGTAAAAAAAGAGATTTAAGTATCAATAGGAGCTCGGGTTGATCAGTCAACCGGAGCAACCCCAAATTTGCCTTGGAAAGTGTTAGTTTGGTAATTATGAATACAAATAAGGATATTTTTTAACAAAGAATTTTTTCCAAGAATGCTCTTTCCAAAGGTAAATTTAGGGTTGCTCCGGTTGACCGTTCAACCGGAGCTCCTGTTGATAGTTATTCTCTTGAAAAAAGTGACCAAATACTATTTGCCAACAGTTTTTTTGTAGGGTAACTACAAACTGGACTGGATCATCGGTTGAACTGATTAACCAGCCAGCTAACCGATTCGAGCACCAGTGGGGTTATAAGAACACTAGTTTCAATTTTGTAACTAGATCCCATAAGTGTCATTAAAATAGACCAAACGATTCTCCAATCATTCAATGCAATGGTTCAAGGTCAGTGTAAGAGCGTACAAACTCGTGGTTATGATTGATCATCGATGATGCACACAAGGTTGGCTGAGGGCATTTCTTTTTGGAGAATACACTAACCTGGAGCCAAATTATTTTGTTTAAATCTTGTGTCGTAAGTCACCCGAGTTAAACGCATACTAATTTGAAGTCCAAGTATGTGAATCATCTCGTATACATGTCTTACCGTGGAGAGGAGAATAGAACGCTCAAAATGATGAAAGAAAATGCTTTCTTGAAAGACTTGTAATAAAATGTAGTATAAAAGATTTTATTTATTCAAAATAAATAATATATAATTTTTAAAAGAAAAATTAGGGGATCGAACAGCTGCCCTAGCTCCACCCGTTTGTATGTATATGGTGAGTGCACTTTTGTGCCCCAACTACTCACTGGTTTTATCTGGATGGTCATAATCATATTCACCATATCAAAGTTTGGAAATTATCCGACTAGGAAAAAAAAAACAGCCAAATTTACAAAGCGGGAAAAAAATGGCATCCAAATGCATTCATTTATGTAGTACTTGTTGAATACCGTAGTAAAGCAACCTTTCATGCATGAAGATACCATTTCTCCAACTTTACGCTACTAAACAAATTAGCAGATAGGCCTAATGCATAATATAATTTGTGCGTTAAGACCTCTGCAGTAACTGTGCAAACCAAGGGATGCTCTCTACATTGTAACATCGACAATATGACGATGACAATGCCAGACATTAGAAGAGTCTCTCTGTGTAATTACAGACGAAATATCAATGAATAATCTGTCAAATGTTCTTGTTTACTCCTAAATTGCGGTCTTAGTGGGTTAAAATAAACTGAGCCCCGAAATCAAACCAAACCACCACTGCTATGACGACCTCTCGCCACGCTTTCTGTCCGTCCTTCCTCTCGAAAGCGGGGATGATCTCATCTATTGATTTGCCATGGAGAAAGAGACAAATGTTTCGATTATTTGAAGATTTCTTCTGTTGGAAGCTGAAATTATTTGTTATCCTTGTGACGGTGCACCTAAATAAGGTAGCAGCAATGGATTTCCAAACTATTTGAAGATTTCTTTCTGTTGGAAGCTGCAATTATTTATCATTCCTTGTGAAGTTGCACCTACAAAAGGTAGCAGCCATGGATTTCTAAAACATGTTACAACACTTTAACATGACCAAGTGTCAAATCTACATATTTCATTCCCTTCTTGTAAAACAGTCATATTTCATCATTTGATGTTTATAAACCAAGAAAATTTGAATCCTAATTACTGGGACGTTTGGATTGGATTTTATTAGCTAAAAATCAATTCTGACAAAATAGATTTTGTAAAATAAATTTTCAAATAATACTGTTCAGGAATACGAAGTTGAGTCTATCATATTCATATTCCCAAACACTATTATTTGAAAATTTGATTATTTGACAATTAATTTTATAAAATCAATTTTATCAGAATTGATTTTTGGCTAATAAAATCCAATCCAAACGCCACCGACCTAGTAAATTCCAATGATTTTATCCATGTCGCATGATCATGCAACATACAAGCGAATTAGGAACTCAGGATCCTCCCAGAAGAATGATATGAGCATCTAGCAGCAGATTTTGAGAGCCATCTTGCCATATGATTGGGATATTGTCATGGTTGGGACTTGGATTTAGTCCCATATCGGGGAGGAGTGGAAGCATTGGAGGAGAGGTGGGAGCATAAAATAGGAATTGAGAGAAGTGGAAAAACATACCTTTATCGGTCTTTTGGATAAGATTAAGTGAATCTGATCTTATCAGTTTATAATATACTTGTGGGTTGCAAGTGCGAAGCAATGCACGTGATTGATTAACTGTGGTTAAGAGTCTATAGCCCTTAGGGTTCAACATTCTAACCTTAGATTGTAAATTTAATTATTTTAACTCCATAATGCACGTGATTGATTAACTGTGGTTAAGAGTCTATAGCCCTTAGGGTTCAACATTCTAACCTTAGTTTGTAAATTTAATTATTTTAACTCCATATTGTTAGTATTAATCACGGTTAAATGGGGTTAAAAGGGAGACAAGGTTAAGTAGGGTTAAAAGGGATGCAATGCACGTGATTGATTAACTGTGGTTAAGAGTCTATAGCCCTTAGGGTTCAACATTCTAACCTTAGATTATAAATTTAATTATTTTAACTCCATAGTGTTAGTATTAATCACGTTTAAGTGGGGTTAAAAGGGAGACAAGGTTAAGTAGGGTTAAAAGGGAGACGTGTTAACCTGTGGGTGCAATTGAACTCTCCCCAGAGTTCAATCGTGATTGGCTGTGATTTTATCTTACAAAATAGATTGTAGATGAGAATGGTTTTATCTTACAAAATAAATTGTAGATGAGAAAGGGATAGTTTGGGAATTAAGTAAAACATAAAATGAAGGTTTTGTATATAAAATCAACTGGATTTAGGGTATGCTCAAGGGTAGTTTAGAAATTTATCAAAAATCGGGGCTAGGGTATGCTCAAAGGGTAGTTTGGGATTTTATCAAAAATCAGGCTAGGTGGTAGTTTGGAAATTTTCATTCTTAAGGGGGGAATTCTCAATATAATAGAGAAGATAATATCTGATCTCACATGATATTAAATTAATTTGACCCACATGATATTAAATTAATTTTTCTTCGGGGAAAGGCCATCCTATTGGGGTCTTCAAGCTTCGCCTTTGTGTTGCACTACTGCTTGGGCTTGGTGCACCCTACCAAATCAATTTCCAAAATTTTAATATGTTTACCATATTTTTGGTTTAGACAATCATATCTAATTCTACCTAGTTTAGACAATAATCTCCCCTTATGCAGGATTATATAGTAGTGTAGGCCTCCCCTAACCTTCAACCTCGACTATCTTTCTTTTTTATTTTTAGTTGGAAGAGTTGTGAATTTGGACTTTTTTCTCAATTTTATCTTCAAAGGTGAAAATGAAACTTACTCAAAAACTAAGGACGGGGTGATAATTTTGAGATTTTTCTCACATATCACACAACCTTCTTTTACTCTTTCTTTGAATCTTCAATCCATGTCACTATGGGTGTGGATGTGATTGTTGAGTTTGAATTGTTTGGTCAGATTTCAATATGGGTGGGTCATGAGTTCGATGAATGGAGCAATATGTGAAGCCTTCTCCCTAGTCTTTTCTTTGACTGTTGGAATGATCTACAATTTTAGAATCCATGATCATGAGTATCTACATTAATTCGTACCGCATCTTACTGCAGGTTTCAGTTGTCTCCTTCAGTAACATGGACTTTGTTGTTCCCGGTTATCTCAGTCATGGTAGGAACATTTGATATGATACTAATGTTATACGTGACTTCTAGTTTCTTCAAGGGAAACCAACCTTCTAATCTGAAACGACTAATTCTAAGATAACCAATAACCAACTCTTTGAAATAAGTTATTTGCATAATTGATTACTTATTTTTCATTCATTTCACATGCATTAAATACACCATCTCCTTCTCATATCAAGGAAAGCAACCTTCTAATCTGAAATGACTACTTCTAAGATAACCAACTCTTTGAAATAAGTTATTTGTACGATTGATTACTTATTTTTCATTCATTTCACATGCATTAAATACACCATCTCCTTCTCATAAATCGTAATTAACCACTATCTCATAACTACCCATTTCATAGACTCCTCATAACAAATCATTAACTCATAACTATCTACTTCATAGACTTCTCATAACTAATTACTTACTTATTCTGTAATAGTCCGATTGACTGATTCGAACCTGATTTTGCTTAGACTAACACATATTTTAATTTTGTAACTTGTAGATTTGATTAGGATTGTAAAGGGGCCAGATATCCAAATTCGAATAATGTGATTATCTTTAAAAATTAATAAATTATGTAGATAGTATTGTAAATATAATAACAAAGTTATATTATTATTATTATTATTATTATTGGATTGGATCGTTATATATTTGAATATGATTATAATCAGGTTCAAGATCTCAAATCCGTATTTGATCTGATGTCGGATCTAGTCTAATTGGATCTGGATCATGTTATGATCCACACCATAGCCCAAGATTTGATACATCCCATAATGTTGGGAGAAGTGTCATAAAATAGTCCAAACAATTATATGGTAATTCCGACAATGGTTTTAGGGCACATGAGGGCGTGCTAACTTACTAATATGGTGGACCAACAATTGCGTGAGACACATGATGATGTGGTGGAGGGTACACCATTTGTGTAAAGCAGGATGTGGATTTCCTGCACCAGATAGGATCTCAGCCAATTGCAATGAAATTCAGGAGAATTCAATTGCATATGTGGCATATGTTGATTGGAAGAGAAAAAAAAATCAAATTTTGATTTTCCTGCTATTTTTCCCTCATCCAATCAACATTTGCCACATATGCAATTGGATGTGATCCTATCTCTTCCTAGGTCTATTTTTTTTGGTAAACGGTAAAAACACACAACACACACATTAGGCCAACACACACATGGGCGGGCTTATGAGATCGGATACACTCATCTTTCATAGGCTATAACAGATATGATTAAATGATAGATAGATAGATAGTAAACCTTTTGAGATTTCATCACTCCCAAGAGATGGGCCACAGGTTGCATGATCTCTGGTGGCCATGTGAACGATGGAAGCATTACGGGAGGCCTTTCTACCGTATTGGTTTTAGTCCCACATCGGAAGAATAAGAAAGAAAAGGGGAAGAAGGTTAGTATAAATAAGGGTTGAAGAGGAAATGTAAAACATACTTACCTGGACGGGGTCAATGGGTGATCAAGAAGGCTCATGGCCTAGGTTGGCGGCCTCCATTGCACTCTGGAGGGGCGCCCGCCTAACATCTCCCCAAGTGGGAGAATGTACGTCATAATTTGTGTCAGTTGGGGCCTGCGTACGCGCGGCCCCTCCCCAGTCTCCCTTATAAAAAATTTATACTTCACAGTCCTCAAATCCTACATCGCACATTGTTTTTGTACTTTTAAGTCCTCCAATCCTAGAAGTTCATTATTAGAAATGAATAATATTCTTATTATTTGTTCGTATCTTATATTTGATTCACCGAAAAAAGAAGTAAACGTTAATTGATATTTTTGAATGAGGTGTAGTTTTGATGGGTATTTTAAACCTGATGGAATTATTTCCACGGAAGCTGTGTCAAAATCATAATATTTAAATACATTGCTGTTTTTGAACTTGCAGGTCCTGGTGGAAGTCCTGGCTTTAGTCGTGGAGGTGGCGGTTATGGTGTAGGGCCTACTAGCTTAAGTCTTTATTAAAGGGGATGTTGGTCTTTCAAGTCTCTTTATTTACAGTTTAGGAGCTCAATGCCAGTGATTGTGATTTGTTGAATTTCCATAGGGTTTGTTATAGTTGCAGTACTATGTTGTGCTTATCTCAAATTGCTTCAATCTCAAATTTTGTTCAGTTTGGTTGGGCCTACAAGCTCAAGTCCGGTTTTTGATTCTTTCTTGATGTTAGTCGTGGCAAAACATTATGAAATATCAGTGTACAAAGTTGGTGTTTAGGTTTCCCGTCTTTTGCTGCTGCATGTGCAAAGCTCAATGGGAGGCTGGAGAAACAATTGTCCAATTACTAGCTCAGCTAGCTAATCTCACATCCATGATTTGGACTGCAGTAGATGATGCTAGCTTTTTTTAACATTTGATCCCCAAGTCTCAACCATGCTGTGACTGTCAACATATTGCATCCTTTGGATCCCCAGGTTGCATTTTAGGCTTCATGGAGGCTCTCTTTATGGTCATTTCTTACCCAAGCATTCCTATGTGCAAATTAGGAAAGATTTGTATACCCATCAATAGTCCTTTGCAGTGAGTGGTAGGGGGTGTGGCCTCCCACGGGGGAGGTCTGGGGATCTAATCCCCCCAGGTTAAGATTTGCAACTGCTCCACAGCTAACTTTTGACCGGCTGAGGCTGACTCTACTGATGTAGGTAAATGATATATAGCCCTGTGGGGCCCACCAAAAAAAGAAAAAGTCAGCTATCATTACACTGCAAAAAGGTTGGCTAATCTTAACCGGACATGCGAGGATTATCTAATGTCCTAGACAAGAATCTGGTTTTCGCAATCTGGTTAAAATTCTGTGCTTTCCATAATCCAATAGATGCATAGATCATGAAAAACCGAAGGCCCAAAAACAAAAAGAAAATAAGAGATTGGTGATTTTTTTTAATAAGAAAAAAAGGAAAAGAGGTGATGAGACTAGTGATTTCTGATGCATATCCACCCAGCCACCCCTATTTCAAAAAAATGTGCACCAAACACACCATACTTAAAACACCCAAAACTGTAAATTACATGGCAAGATAAAAGGAGGAATAATACACTGAATTACTGCAAATACAAGTTTGGGGAGCTTGCAGCTGGAATCCCTCTCAATTCTCAAACATTAGAACCGCTAGAATGGCCATTGAATTGTAACATCTCATCATTTCAAAATTGCTTTGGTAATACATATGGATTGGTTTGTATGCATATGTATTTCACTGTAAAAGGAAATTACAAAGAGCATTTCGGGTCCTATTCGGTAATATAAATTAGTTTGTATGCATTTACATATGAGATGGATAGTCGGGGAAGGCCATTCTTCGTCAAATCCCCACATATCTGATTTGTTTGAAACATCATAAGGTTCCCAAAGATTACTGAACAACCATTCTTTCTCCTATGCATTTGCTCCAATCTTGTAAGCGCAAAACTATTTCCTACACAATCAAATAGAAATAAATAAATTTGATATAAACCAAATCAACCCAAAACTAACAGGATCTTCTCCTCATCTTTAAATATAACCAAATCAACCCAAAAACCAGAGAAGCTAAGTAAAAGAAGAAGAAAGATGCATCAATTGGAGTTTTAAATTCTCTTTTCTGTGCTTTGAATAAGAATCTTTTGTACAGAAAAATATCGGTAAGAAGAACCGGATTGAAATGGAGCAAACCCCAGATCAGATCCAACCTCTATTACGATCTAACTTCAACAAGACAGACCATATTCGAAGCTTCATCCCATGAAGCTAAAGAATCCCATATCTAATACGATCGCAAACTCCTCCACATATAATCTAACAAGAAAAAAAGGATAGAAAACCATGCTGTGTATAACCATCTAAAAGAAAAAATAACAAAAACAGAAGTAATTCCACCCTAAAATCTTCCAAGCACCATTCTCTAGCTAGATCTAATATCATGCAACTGAAATCCATGTTGGATATTTTAAAGAAAAATAAATCATAAGTTTTTGTTTTGAAAACAAAGTGTGTTTTTTGAAAGTTGCTTTTTCAAAGCAAAAGTTTAGTCCCACATTGGAAAACTACCAATACTTTGACAAGTATATATAAGATAGTGTTGGAAGAAGGCTTGGACCTTCAAGGGGCATTCAAATTTGTTACTCATACCTACTATGCTAAATGTCAAACCATTATGCTAAACCACACGCGCGCACGTGCCGTGCCGAGCCAAGTTGAGTCGGTCGGGGGGGTCGACCGAGCCGAGCTGGGCTGGGTTGGGTTGAGTTATAAGATCTAAATGATTATTTTTTAATCACTTTTTGTTTAAATATTTTTTTTAAAACTAAAACAGTTTTAAATTAAAATCATAACTGTTTTATGACTGTTGGGTTAGTTTATGACTGTTGGGTTAGTTAATGACTGTTGGGCTTTTTTCAAACCTTTGTGATCGACTTTCCGAAAAGGTGCCTTTAACTCCTTAAATAAGAATAATTTCCTTTAACAACTTACTTAGTTTTTTACTCCCTATCTCTGAGCAAATTTTGTAGTTTTCTGTGTTCTGAAACAAATTTAGTACAGCAAACTAATTCTGTAAAACAGTATCCAAAGCACTGTCCGTTGTATCCTGGAACTGGTTCATTGTACCCTTTTGCTAACTCTATTGTGGGGGCGAATACAGTTTAAAGAAAGTATAGCCTACGCCTCGGATTTGCTTGCTATATTTCTATGATTTCTTAAACCTTTTCTCCAACAATTTTAAACTGTATTCCATGGCAACCAGAAATCAAGTACAGCCTCATCCGAATCTTCCAAGGCTTGAAAAATTCGATGGAGCACACTTCAAACGATGGCAACAGAAGATTCACTTCTGCCTTACTTCACTAAATGTTGTCTCTGTTCTCACTACAGTTTGTCCTACCACAACTGATGATTCCACTATTGAAGATATCCGGAAGAAGCAGAAGTAGGAAGCAGACAATTATGCATGTCGAGGTCACATCCTCAATTACTTGGCTGATTCTCTATTCGATATGTACCAATATACAAAGACTGCAAAAGAACTTTAGGAGGCCCTAGAAAAGAAATACAATACTGAGGATGAAGGATATCGATCCTATCTTGTAAGTCAATTTTTAAATTATAAGATGACTGATGGAAAACTCATTCTTGAACAGGTTCATGAGTTCCAGGTTATCATAAATAACCTCATTGCAGAAGGCACCATCTTCAAGGAATTCTTTCTTGTGAAAGCAATAGTTACAAAACTACCACTTTCATGGAAAGAATATCGGAAAACCCTTAAACATACTAAGGAAGAAATGGCTATGGATGATCTCCTCAAGCATCTTCGAATTGAGGAAGAGTCAAAGTTAAGGGATAAACTGGAGGAACAAACTGAATAGGTCTCCAAGACGAACCTAGTTAAGAATGAAGAACCTGATAAGAAGAAGTAGAAATACAAACACTCCTTTCAACCAAAGGACAAAAAAGACAAGAAGAAGAACACTAAAGACAAGAAACCCAAGAAGGGGGCTTGCTACCATTGTGGGAAGCCCAAACACTTCAAAAGGGATTGCCGACATTTCAAGAAAAGTCAAGAAAATGTAGTTAAAGAAAATTTTGCTGCAATGTTTTCTGAAGTGAACCTTTTAGGAGATGAAAGGGAATGGTGGTTTGACACGGGTGCAACTAGACATGTCTGCAAAAACCAATCCATGTTTTCTTCCTATGAAAAGGTAACAGAAGAAAATCAAGTTCTCTACATGGGAAATTCTTCTATGGCAAAGATTGAAGGACATGGGAAGGTGGAAATGGACTTCACTTCCGGAAAGACAGTTACTCTTAATAATGTCTTACATGTACCCAAAGTCAGGAAGAATCTTGTGTCAGTAAGCCTGTTAGTAAAGCATGGCTTTAAGTTAGTGTTTGAGTATGATAAATGTATCTTGTCTAGGAAAGGGAAATTTGTTGGTAAAGGCTATGCCTTGGGAGGATTGTTCAAAGCCAGTATTGGCTATGATGAAATGAATGAAATTTCTGATTCTGCTTATATGGTTGATTCTTTTTATTTATGGCATGCTAGATTAGGACACATAAATTTTAGATATATGAAATCTATGTCAAAATTAAACTTGATTCCTTCACTTGAAAACTCAAATGTTGATAAATGTGAAATATACACTAAGACTAAATTAACTAAAAAGTCATTTAAGAATGTAGTAAGAAAGTCTGATGTTTTAGAATTAATACATTCTGATTTATGTGATTTCTCTAAAATTACTACTAGTGGAGGAAAAAGATATTTTATAACATTTATTGATGATTTTTCTAGATTCACTCAAGTATATTTATTACAAAATAAAAGTGAAGCTTTAGATAAGTTTAAAACTTTTAAAGCATATGTAGAAAATCAATTAGATATTAAAATAAAAGGATTAAGATCCGATAGGGGAGGAGAATATATTTCTAATGAATTTAATGCTTTTTGTGAAAGCCAAGGTATTAGACATGAATTTACAGCCCATTATACTCCTCAACAAAATGGTATTGCAGAAAGAAAAAATAGAATTCTAGTTGAAATGATAAATGTTATGTTATGCAATTCAAATTTTGGTTTAGATTTATGGGGTGAAGCAATTTTAACTGCTGTCCATGTACTAAACAGAATTCCAAATAAGAATTTGGATAAAACCTCATTTGAAATAATGATGGGAAGATCACCTAGTCTACACTATTTTAAAGTGTGAGGGTGTAGAGCATTAGTAAGATTGCCAAATCCTAAAAGACCAAAGCTTGGTCTAAGGGCCATTGAATGTGTATTCATTGGATATGGACAGAATAGCATAACATATAGATTTATAGTTATTGAAAATAATCAAGTAATAAATAAATATTCTATCATTGAATCTAGAGATGCTGTTTTTTATGAAACTTCATTTATAACAAAACCAAGTCAAGAAAATTCTAATCATAGTATAAATAGAAATGTAACAGAAATTTCAGAAATTCAAATTATGGAAAATACTCAAAATGAAGAATTTGAAGAACTAGCACAAGATCAAGATCAAAATCCTAATCCAATCCCAGAACTTAGAATAAGTAAAAGGGTTAGAAAAGAAACTAATTTAGAATCATTTTCTATACTTAGTAGAAGGGGATAGAAATGATTTTGTTCATGAATTTCTATATTGTCTAAACATAGATAGTGATCCATTAATATTTCAAGAAGCTATTAATTCAAGAGATGTAGATTTTTGGAAGGAAGCTATAAATGATGAAATTGATTCATTAATGGCAAATCAAACTTGGAAACTTGTAACTTTACCTTAAGGATCTAAAACCATTGGTAATAAATGAATATTCAAGAGAAAATTAAGAGCCGGCGGTTCTATTGAAAAATTTAAAGTAAGATTAGTTACTAAAGGTTATAGACAAAAGGAAGGAATAGATTTCTTTGATATTTTTGCACTTGTAGCACGTCTTACTACAATAAGATGTTTAATAGCTTTAGCTACAATTCATAAATTAATAATTCATCAAATGGATGTAAAAACAGTTTTTTTAAATGAAAATTTAGAAGAAGAAATATATATGGATCAACTTGAAGAATTTGTTTTACCAAGAAATGAAAACAAAGTATGTAAATTAACTAAATCTTTATATGATTTAAAACAAGCTTCTAAACAATGGCACACTAGATTTGATGAAGTTATTTTAAACTTTGGATTTTAAGTAAATGAATCTGATAAATGTGTTTATAGTAAATTTCATAATAACAACGGAATTATAATATGCTTATATGTGGATGATTTGTTATTATTTGGAACTAATATTAATGTGATAAAAGAGACTAAAAGTTTCTTGAAATCTGTCTTTGATATGAAAGATATGGGATTAGCAGATCTTATCTTATGAATTAAGATAATAAGAACTGAAAATAAAATAATAATGTCTCAATCACATTATTTTGAAAAGATTCTTAAAAAGTATAACTACTTTGATATGGATTTAGCATCTACACCTTAGGATACAAATGTGAAGCTAATTAAAAATGAAGGAAGATATATCTCTCAACTTAAATATGCAAGTCAAATAGGAAGCCTTATGTATGCAATGTATTGTACTAGACCTGATATATCATATGCTATTGGAAAATTAAGTAGATTTATATCTAATCCTGGATATATGCATTGGAATGCTCTAACTCGTATTTTTAGATATTTAAAGTATTCAATGAATTATGCTTTACATTTTTCTGGTTTTCCAAATGTACTAGAAGGTTATTGTGATGCAAGTTGGAATTCTAATGATTTTAAATCCACAAGTGGGTGGATATTCACTATAGGTGGAGCCGCGATCTCATGAGGATCAAAGAAGCAAACTTGCTTAACTCATTCCACAATGGAATCTGAGTTTGTTGCATTAGCGGCTTGCAGCAAGGAGGCAGAGTGGCTAAAGAATTTAATGTTAGAAATTTCATTAATGGTAAAACCATTACCACCGGTTTTTATACACTGTGATAGTGAAGTCACACTATCAAAGGCCTATTGTAAAACATATAATGGAAAATCTAGACATATTGGTCTAAGGCATAGCTATGTAAGAGAATTACTCAAAAATGGAGTAATCTCTGCTTTAAGTATCAGGTCTTTACAAAACCTAGGGGATCCGTTTACTAAAGACCTGGGTCGAAATTGTGTATACAAGACATCGAGAGAAATGGGTTTGAAATCCATTAACTCATAGGAATCACTTATAACAGAAACCCAACCTAATATTTATTAGGTTCAATGGGAAAAACAAGTTATAAATATGTGATTGAAAGTGTATTAACATATACTTTAGAACTGTAATAACAAAAGAGAGGTTGAGCAATGATTCTTAATAGGTCTATAACTAAGTGTTTAAGTGTACCATTTACAGTTACACTTTTAATAGATCTACCTATGTAGGTGTGGAAGTTTGGATACTTCTAAAGGAAGAAACAACTTTCTCATTAAACACTCACAGAAAACAGGATTATAGCACAGGGCCATAAAAGTGCTAACGTAAATGAACACTAGAACTTTTGAGAAAAAGTATGTGTATACATAGTCTGGTTCATCATTAAGTGTAAGCAGTTCAAGACTAAGGTCACTGAAAACACTGGTGGATTTTAACTCTGTAAACTTAGGTGATGGTTAAAGTCCGGAAGACACCATTCACTGAAATATGACTTCTCCTAGTTTGCTTAGAAATTTCTTTATTTTTTATTTTATTTAAAATAGTGGAGGATTGTTGGATATTTTAAAGAAAAATAAATCATAAGTTTTTGTTTTGAAAACAAAGTGTGTTTTTTGAAAGTTGTTTTTTCAAAGCAAAAGTTTAGTCCCACATTGGAAGAATACCAATACTTTGATAAGTATATATAAGATAGTGTTGGAAGAAGGCTTGGGCCTTCAAGGGGCATTCAAATTTGTTACCCATACCCACTATGCTAAATTTCAAACCATTATGCTAAACCACACACGCGCGCGCGCGCATGCCGTGCCATGCCGTGCCGAGTCGGGTCGAGCGGGCTGGGTTGGGTTGGGTTATAAGATCTAAATGATTATTTTTTAATCACTTTTTGTTTAAATGTTTTTTTTAAAACCCAAACAGTTTTAAATTTAAATCATAATTGTTTTATGACTGTTAGGTTAGTTTATGACTGTTAGGTTAGTTAATGATTGTTGGGTTTTTTTCAAACCTTTGTGACTTTCCGAAAAGGTGTCTTTAACTCCTTAAATAAGAATAATTTCCTTTAACAACTTACTTAGTTTTTTACTCTCTATCTCTGAGCAAATTCTGTAGTTTTCTATGTTCTAGAACAGATTTAGTACAGCAAACTAATTCTGTAAAACAGCATCGAAAGCAATGTCCGTTGTATCCTAGAACTGGTTCATTATACCCTTTTGCTGATTCTGTTGTGGGGGCGAATACAGTTTAAAGAAAGTATAGCCTACGCCTCGAATTTGCTTGCTGTATTTCTGTGATTTCTTAAACCTTTTCTCCAACAATCCACATAACTATAGTATATCAAACTAAATCCGACTCCAATCTACAAAGGGTTGGGGACGACACCCCGAGTTCCAAAAAAAAGTATCAAATATAGCAGGTTTCAAACATTAATTTAAGAGAGAGACGATCTCAACACACAAACCCTAACTAAATCAGGGGAAAAAAACAAAAGAAATACCAAAAGAACTTAAATGTCGCCTGATAAGTATTGATCGGCTGATTCAACAAAGATCCAAACCTAATAGAAGTAGCAGAGACAATCACCATTGAAGCTCAAACAGAAAAAGCCAAAGAAAACAGAGATAAGAGAAGGAAAATAGAAGGCAAAGGAGAGGAGAGAACTGAAAAGAGTGTGAGCCTGAAAATTAGTATTTATAGGGGAAATCTCGACGAGTCCGCTCGTAAAAACATGGAAATGTCTACAATTGAGATCTGAGTGGCGACCATGCATTATCTCTTTCTCTCTCTAAACGTAAAGCCTATCCACTGCCGGAATGGGTCGCCGGAACCCCTCACTGGTTTGAAGGAACCCCGGTTTGGAGGGTTTATTCTCTTCTTCCGAATTTTTTCGATAATCTCTTCTTCTCGTTAACCTAATTTGAAATAGAGGGAGGGAGCAAAAAATCAAGTTAGGGCTTGGATTTGGCGCTTGTTTTTTTTGGGTTAAATAAATTTTTGGCCGTTGGATCTTAAATGAGTGATGTGGCGTGCTGGGAAACAAACCCAAGCAACCTTTCCAAGCAAAGGAGCCGGATCCGTATTTTTACCACCACTTACTGGCTAATTTTTTACCTTGCAAAGCCAAAGCTGGCTCGTAAAAAAAATACAATGCTTTCAAGAGAGTGAAAGCAAGGGGAAAACCCTAAGATCATTTTTATTTTTTTATGATGCCTCTTCCCGAGCTAGAGACTTCCTCAATAGAATTAAGAACAGTAAATGTCATGAGCTAGAGACTAACTCAATAGAATTAAGCATTAGATTCTTTGTAGATGTGATGAAATTCTTGTCCAGTAACAATCATTCTGTAAGTCATTAGAAGGCAGTCGTCAATTGCTGCAAGTCAGACGGCATGCAACACTCTGCAGGGTGTAGATTTTGATACGTGAGAAATCCAAGAATTTCTGGGGGCACTAGCACAGCTTATTTTCAGCTGTCTCTGTTTTTGCACATTTTCTTGCTCTTCCTTCATATTCTTGTTGGAGTAGCAACAGCATCCTCGACCTAAGAAGCAGCACTGAAAAGCCTGCATTTCGTAGTTGAGAGCCAGCCCTTCAAAACAAAACAATTTCTTCTTTGTACACTCAACAAGCTGAGTCAAGACAACCATTGCAGAAACGGTGTGGAGAAAGTTAGATTCGGCAATCAAACTAAGGGGTATTAGATATTATAGATATTGAATTTACGACCATAAAATCCTATTCAATTTCAAATTTCAGTATGTTCAAAAGGCAGCACAAACATTTAATTAATCCAGTCCGCTATGTTATTAGTAGCAATGACCATAAGAAGAGTAGAAACCAGGAAATAAAATTCCTCGTGATCATGAATAACTCCACCTCTAGTAATACCTGATTTTTTTTTTCCAGTGCTCCATCAATATTTAGTTTGTACCAACCCGGATTTGGTTTATACTATTTACAAATTAAAAGTTTCTTCTTTTGCAGATTGTTGGAGGAATCTTGAGCAAAATCATAAATATACGTTTCCTGTAAGATTCTTTCAATGTATTTATGGATTATTAAAAAATACTCACATATCTAGAAATATTCTCTATAATGGATAATGTTAGCAGATTTGACAATATATTATCATAAACTCTCGAGCATCTTTCTTTCAAAATACTCTAAACAATAAATAGAGGTAATATCGTTCTTAAGATGCGCAATATGGAGTTCAATACGAGTTGAATCAAGTACATCTAACCATGCAAGGGCCATGCCTTCTGCATACAAAAAGGCTCTTAAAAAGGGAGCGGCTGTTAAATGAGTTCAGACTGGGGGACATGTAAAAACTTGTTCAGAGACAAAAGTAGATAGAAAAGGGAGTTGCGCATATAAGAAGTATACAATTTCACCTTGTCAAATGCTATATGGTGATAAACGGGTGTAGGTTTGGTACATCAGCAACATCAAACTGATATCAAAGATATTTCATATAGCCTATGCAAATCACATAAATCTGGAATAAAAATAGTTTACAAGGATCTTTTGGGAGAAGATGGTTAAAATCTTTAGATGACTATCAAGAGATATAGTCACTAATCAGATGGTAAAGATAATTTGGGGGTTTATGCAAAAGGCAACTAGGATAATCCAATTAGAGAGCAGATCTTCATGTGAGAAAACCAGCATGAAAATGGCCCAAATATAATCCAAAAGCAAATCAAATTTCCGGACACAGATTGAAACAATCAATCACATTCAGATTGCACCCAATACCACATCAGCTATTTTATGGTTAGGTAACAATTGCTGGCACCAGATTGACGAAACTACAAGAAACCAATTTGGATCCTTTTTTTCTGCATACCATCGAGGCAAAGGAAAAAAAAAAAGCAGCAGCTAAGGATCAGAGGTTTTATCGTCTGAACGGCTATAAATTTGAAATAAACAGTAGCACTTTTATTATCACGGCTCAAGTTCTTTTCTGCTCTCGATGGCAGCCCTGTTCCTCGACTCAAAATCAACCCTGTCCATATCCGACGCAGTACCTAGATATCCATAAAGGATCCTGTTCTTCTTCCCCGTCCTCTCATCCACCTTGACAAGGTTCGGATTGTTCTCGTCGTCCTTGTCAGACTGCAAGAACTGCGCACGGGCCCATCCCTCTCGTCCATGGTTGTCCTTCTTGAAGAACTCTGCCAGGCGCATGGCCTCCCTCAGTCCTGATTGGTCCCCAGCAAATTTAACCGACGTTGTACCCATATGACCATCCTTCCCATACATGGCCCTCGACTTGCCACCACCAAAGCCGAGATCTGAAAGCCATAAACAGATAATCCACAAAACAGGCACATAATGAAGACTGGCTCAATATTCAAAACCAGTTCTCACAACCATTTGTCATATTCACCTAACTTCTGGGTTGATCAAAAACTTAAATTCCAGGAGAGAGAAAGGAGTTGCTATAACAGAGGAAAGGAAAAGGGAGAGAAGAATTTCAAGTTGATTCAACAGTGCAGACAACCATTGAGATAGAAAAGAACTAGTAAACAGAAGCAACAATGTCCCCCCTACTGTAATCCAAGGAGAACTTTGTAACAAGCAAATCACTGAATGTTATATCCATAATTTAACACTTTATTTGTATGCAGGCCGTAATATGACGATCCAAGTTTTCATTGGCGCTGGGAATCAGGATCACAAAGAGCACTTTAAGATCAGAGAAAGCAATGAACAACCAACAAATAGAAATTCAGCAGACTTACAACTCTCAACAATTTCATGGCATCCACCATCACAGGAATAAAGAGACTCAGCAAACAAATTAAGAAGAAACTCGGCAAACCAATTTATAGAAACCTACTCCCTCTTCAGTGGTACTAAGCTCATGGAAAGCAAGCTTTCAAATCTGAAAAGAAAATGACAAGCAGTGGCTACCAAGCAGCCTATACAATTACTGAACCGAAAGAACAACACAAGAAAACATACTCCAGGTACATAGTCTCAAAAGGAGAATCATAGTCTCACTTGAGAAATTACGATTTGGAAACACAAACTGAGACAGGAGAAGTTGCATAATCAGCATCAAGAATTGAATATGACAAACAGATACTGAACCTAAAAAAAGTACAGAATGAAGATTAAAGAAATTGGTTTCCAACTGAACCTAATGACAACTGAGTTGCCCACGCTACAAGATCCATGTCAATACTTCCATATGTGAAGAAACTAATGGGTTTCCAATTATGGTGGATTTTACACCACGGGTGAGCCTTAATTCCTTTTGCATTGACTATAGATGAATCAACCGTCACATTCAAGAGCAGATCCCTTCATCATGTTGTCGCCAACAATGGAGAAATGGTTGATAAGATTTGAGGAGCAAATGAAAAATTGAAACTATAGAAGGATGAAAAACCCATGGGATTTAAACTTTTTTTTGGAAGGTAAGAACGAATCAATATAGTGTCCGGGCGCAAACACACAAAAGTATCTTAGAAAATGAATAGAGATGACTGCCATAATTAATATCGATATACATGAGAACCCCAAAGTAGCCATTTCTTTTCTCAATTAAATCATCCATATGGACATACAGGATGTTTACCAAAACATTAGAGCTGATTGCTGAAGCACAAATGTGCTTCTGGATTGCTATGTGATGATTGCATGGTGCTTTGACTTAAGGGAATATATCATGCAACAGTAATAAAATCCACTCAATACTTTATGGAGCAGAATCTTTTTTTTTAAGGGCATTTTTAAGGAGCAGAAACTTAGGTCATGAATGGACAAGAAATTCATGGAATGAGTCAAGCTGGAAGAAAACATTGAGATGAATGAGTGGAAGAATAGAGAAAATATAAAATGAAAATGAGAGCATTAGAGAGAAGCCTGGGAGTAGCACCAACAGGTGATAAAATAAATATCAAATTGAGCTGTTTTGGCATATGCAACAAAAACCATTGACGTCACCCTTGAGAATGCTGCAAAGCACTAAAGGAGGTAAGGTAGTAAAGGATGTGGACTGAGGTTGTTTTTTATCCATAAAAATACGATGGAGTAGTCGTTTTTTGGCTATAGAGGGTGGAGGAAGTAAAATTCTCAGAAGAAGTGAGTTAAGACGGATTTCGAAAATCCATGATATATAATATTTAGTGTCAAACGTTACATTCATAACATTTGTTACATAACATTATTTCCAATACATAACGCCATAACGGATGTTACATAATAAATAAATTAATTAATTAAAAAAATGAAAATTTGTAACGTAACTCGTACCGATAAAAGTATTACAGAATCCTTTAAGAAACGGCCCAGTTTCGGTGAAAATTTATTATTATGAATCCTACTCAGGTTTCACCCCCAACATTAGGTCCCATGCCACCATATCATTAGCCATTTCAAAGGACTTGACCAAATGATATCCCCTACAAAACAACCTACATAACCCAGGAATGAATGCATAGATGTTATAATCTCTACACCATGCATCCTCCCAAGTCCAAAATATTAACCTAATATATTCTCTTACACAATTACACTAAACAATAAATCAAAAGCACACTCAGATTAGACATTACTTCTATCTGCCTCAAGTCTGAAGACTCCTATAATAATCTAAGTTAACCCATACTCTTTCACTGCTAAACTCTTTTGCTAGCAATCTGATTGTGACCTGGAACCTTGTATTGTTCAATATTTCACATCAATGTATATAAAATTCTTACGGCATACCAAAGTTGTTAAAGTAACTATTTAAAATAATAGACTGATTAAACAAAATTGATACTTCTCGTGACCTCAGGTAGTAATAGTATCAAACACATTTAGAGTTAGAGCAAGAGACAGAATCCTTCTAATATAACCTCTTGAATATTCATTTCATTACCTATAGCAAAAGGGATCAAATTTAAAAACAAATCCAAAAAGGTTAACAAATGAATCAAAACTTATTGCATACCGGAGTGGTTAAAGTAACTACATAGAGTAGCTAATTGACCAAGACCTTACACCTTTCCAAAGGAAAAAATGATCCTACTCAGGTAGTATCCAACACATCTATACTATAATATAAAGAAATAAGACTTTCATTCTGCTCTCCAAACTCCAATCTCTCGAATCCTATACATTCAATCCTAGGGATGCCATGTGGCTTCCCTCTTTAATCTCCACCGTTTGATTTAGGTCATTACAAACTGACGTCAAACAAAACAACCTTTAACCTCTCCTAAATTTTCTCTCAAACATCTCTATCTCCCAAAACACTTATACGTTCAATCCTAGGGATGCCATGTGGCTTCCCTCTTTAATCTCCACCATCCTAGAGTCCTATCTATCCCCACTATTATAGAGTTCTCTCTTATCTCCAACTCTTTGGTGTATTGATCTAAGTTTAATAATAAATAAATTATGATTTTCCTATAAATGTTATTAAAATAATAATAAATTATTATTATAAAATTAATTAAATAATACAAATAATAATGTATATCAAATAATAAAAAACTAATACTATTAAAAATAAAATTTATGAAATATTCTAAAAATATATTACTTAATATTTAAATAAATAAATAATATTATTTATTTTAGATATTCTTAATTATAACCGTGCATCGCACGGGTCTCTGCTAGTTAATAATATAGCCAAAAAGAAGAATCCTTCATATATACTCTGGAATATTCATCTCATTAACTACAGCAAAAGGGAGCAAATTTAACAAACTCATACTGGTAATCAAATGAGAAATGTGCATCACCCATGCAAATATGGTCGCATACAACTAGAATGATTTTAAATCACCATAGGAAAAAAGATTTGGAAGGGGAACAATATACCAAATATAATAAAACATGATAAGAATTTGAACCCCTACCCCACCCCACACTACTGTTTAAAAGCCAACATAGTTACCCATCACATGCAATTTGAGAGAGAGTAAGAGAGGAGAAAATGAAAAGAATAATAGAAACATGAAGAGGAAAAAATGTGAGAGTCAAGATTCAAGGTGGCTACACCGAATAGGAGATGGAAAAAGATTAGGTTTAGCTACACTAACCATAAGCAAAGATAATTTCAAATACTATAAAGATTATTATACCTATGTTATGTGAATTCTTTAAGGGTCCACTCGTTTTGCAAGAAATGGGTGAAGGAAAAGAAAATGAGAGAAAGTAAAAGAAAAGAAAATGAGTTTTGTTTTTGGTGTTTGATATCAAAGAAAAGAAAGTGAAAGAAAGTAGGTTGATATTCCCAAATTACCCTTCCAAATAATTCATTTTTACATGAAGTGTAATAGATGATGTGATTAGTTCAAGGGCAAAAGAGGAATTCAAAATTTTTATTATTTTCTTGTAAAAGAACCAACCTTTCTGAAGGAAAATTTTGAAGGAAAGTAGAAGAAAATTGTGCACTAAAGACAAGAATCTGTGGGTCCCTTAGATTCTTGCAAATTCCTTGCCTCCCAACCGAACACTCCTCTCCTCTCCTCTCCTCTATTTTCTTTTACTTTCTTTCATATTCTCGGCAAACGAACGCACCCTAAGACAACAGGCATGTCCCAAGTCAAAACGTGTGGACACAGACACACCATAAGCAAGGCTATTGTGACTCGTATCAGAAAACTCTATGCATTTTGGACACGGACACATCTAATACCCATAAACTTTGCATGCTTAGTATACAAAAAATGCATACAACTGCATATACTTAGTACAAATCTCAGCAAAATCTTTCTAATTCTCATCATCATAAAAGAGAAGCAGAAAGGGAAAGAGGGAAAGAGGGAAAGAGCCATGATTCATTTATTTTCAAAAAAAAAAAGAATTACTGATCCCTGTAACATAAAACAAAGGGGGGGAGGGGAGAGAGAATGTCAATGGGCTGAATTAAGGCTACAAAAACCTCTTTTAAATTAATCATCTTTGATATTAGCATGAACATCAAAAAATAATATATGTTGATTACTTCATTAGCTTGTTTGCTTTAATTCATGTTTTATTTATATAATTTGGTAAATTATCTGAGTCTGACAACGACACCCTTGTCAGTGTATTATAGGAAAAAGTGGAGAGAAAAGGCAGTGTGAAAAAGATGTATCAAAAATTAAAACTACATGAAAACCGGAAGAAAGAGGGCTCGAGAAAGAGAGGAGAATAAGAAGAATAGGGGGATGGAAGATGAGCAATAGTTCGCTCCACGGGCGAGGAGCGAACTATTGCTCCTCGTTCTCACAAAGCCGCCCCTTCAACTGCCAATAACTGAGGTTAATTTTTTTTTAACCCTGTGGTTAATTTTTTTACCTAAAAACCAAGGGTAGATGGGTGAATCCTAGGGGTGAGTGAATCTTAACCACAGTTAAAGGGAGTTAAAAGAGGGACACGTGGCAAGAAAAGGGGAGCCGAGATCCCCTCATTGCGTCACCGACCGAGGAGATGATTATTTTGCGTGAAAGATATAACCAAAATTAAACAAACTACAAGAGAACAGGAATCTTTAACAAACTTATTGCACCATAAATGACGCGAACACTTCCAATTGAACAGATGAGCAAATGGACATAAGGCGCATACATGGAATTTCTCTGGCCACTGGACTACTCCTTTACAAGAAAATTATTCTAACAGCAAATAGC
This sequence comes from Tetracentron sinense, assembly GCA_015143295.1. Lineage (NCBI taxonomy): Eukaryota > Viridiplantae > Streptophyta > Magnoliopsida > Trochodendrales > Trochodendraceae > Tetracentron > Tetracentron sinense. Next base: position 9,958,173 of record CM026558.1, on the reverse strand, counting down.
ATAATAGAATATAAAGGATGAAGGAACGCATTATACCTCTAAGCTTGGTATCCATCACTTTGTTTCCCATACCCTCCATGCGGCCACCTTTACCCCTTCCTGTATTTGTGTTATGAATGATCACCACAGGTGGCCACATAATGAGATCATCCTTGTTTGCTGCTGCCTCATCAGCAGATAATGACTGGTATGTCTTTGAGTTGTCAGGCGGTTTCGCGTAATTCCAACCCATAAGAACACACAGAGCCTTGTGTAAGCCAAGATGATCCACATGCAAGTCAGAATTCTGTATGTTGTATGCGTGCATGATAAGACCATGCACATCTGGAAAATCTTTGGACTCCCTGTAATATTGCATGCCAAGTGCATCGAACAACCATTAATTCAGCTTTTGCCCACTGACATCACTAAAACAAAAAACTACCAGGTCGAAACAGAAAATGTGAATTCAGTAGTCCAACGGAAATTCAAAGGAATATAAGAATGGCAAAGAATCAAGTGAACAAGTTCAATAGTTCACTACTGGCAACCAAAATAATCATGAGATTTCATTAAGCTAGATGGAATGTGCATCCATTTAATGTAATTAACAAATCACTCTTATTGCACTACTCATGCAACCTCCACAAGCAATTTCACCAAAGGATCAGCATCTAAAAGGATGTACACATGGAAATATAACATTAATGACGATAAAATGGCAAATTCCTTGCTCCGGTTTTCTAAGCTCATAGCTCTGATTTAATGTACTGATAGGAGTCATGTGATTTTTGCGACTCCTAAGCCTTATGGCTGTTTTATCTTTTGCCAATACACCTCAAAAGAACAGAATGTCATAAGAAATATGGCACCTGGACCAAAATAAAGTGAATTATACATATTCACATTGATACACAAAATAATTCACAACAAAGTCAGGAGTAGATGCATAATAAACACTGGTATAAGATAAAACTACGTAACCAGCACTCAGCAAAGATTAATATAGCAAGTACAGTGCACATTAGAGAAACGCTATGGTTCTGCAAATAAATCAAAGCAACAAAAAATAAAAGATTCAACTGCAAAAGAGAATAATAAAACACAGCCGCCCGTTACTCGCCCCAAAATGAGGCACCTGCAGTGGCACCCATTACTTAAAAGAAATTTCATATAAACAACACCACCAAGAAGCAATCCGAGGTGCTTTTAAGTACTCCTGGGAGCTGTAACTTACACATTCACAGTAGAGTATAGTGTCTAAAAGCACACCCTCCCACACAAAAAAAAGGAGGAAACACGGGATATAACACATCGAACTGTTCAATCTAGCTCCCAACAACCATTTCCAAGGAAAATGAATATAAAATATGCATTCACATTATGTTGGAACGCAACAACCACCAATGAACTTTTGCTCATTAAATTTTAGTGGTTGTACGAAATTCCCGTAGACAAAACTCAGGGTAGTATACCACCTGCAGGAGAAAGTGAACAAGCAAACAAAACTCCAACATATCTTCTGGAGATTAAAAGACAAGTATAATTTACATATAAGACATAAAAGCAGTTCTCAAGTCACAACTGTCCAATCACTTCAGACTTTCAACCTCTACAATCTACATGTGTTCAGAGTGCCTCGAGAAGCCTATGGAATTGGTACTAACTCGGAACACAGACAGGTAGATTTTATAGAAATGCTAGGTTTGCCGAGAAGGTTGCATATAACTATATAAGTTAAGCCCAAGGATGGGTTCAAAGAACAAGTCTGTGATTGTGTGCCTCACTGGCACACACAGAGCCAGCAGAGTAAATGGTCCTCCAATCTGTTTAATCGAAATCTAAAGAAAAATCTTCATCCAAAACAGAAAGCCTCAAAGCTACCAAGTACCCAAAGCAATATATCCAGATACATCAAAAAACTCAAGCAAAGGTAAACAAATATAGGGGCATCAAAGGGTCGACCAGAATATATCCAGAACCAAACCCCACAGGATACATCAAATCAGGAAAATACCAGTCTGGGACCACATGAAATTGATGGCTCCAAACCCGATCTGCAAACACTGGTTCCCTTATCAGGTATTCATTACACAATTAATTCAAGTAAAGAAATCAACGTTAGAACATTATAGACAAACCAAGATCAAACCATTAATTTTAAAAATGAAACTTTTGTTAATAAGACCAGCTATGGTTTTTTGCAGAAAAATGTTGGCAAACCAAGAAGTGACATGTTCATAGAACGAGTGTAGCCAAGATAAGGATGTTGAGATAGATGTGAGTGAAAAACTAGGAGAAATAAAATCAGAAGTGAGCACATTCAAGAAATTCTAGGTGTACTTCTAACATGTTGTATGTCTGTAACATAAGAGTTAATTATGATTGGAAATGTCCAACGAAGGTCACTTATAAAACCATTGTTACAAATCTCCCGAGAGAAAAATACTTAAAAGTTCAAAACTCCAACTTTCTCGTGATATTTTAAAAATCTCGAGAGACATACAATTTTCTATTTTTGTCGTGTAAATATCGCAAGATTTAACCGAGATTTAACCAATATTTTTAAAATATCATAAGAAATACCCAATATTACTGGTTTGAAAATTTTATTTGGTGATATTTATTGTTTTTTTAAATCATAGCCCAGATTTAGCCGATAGATACCAAAAAAAACTCCAGATTTGAAAATCTCCCAAGAAAAACTTCGGCCGAAAAAAACCCAAGAACAAAATTTGCAACATTGTACAAAACGAATGAGTGAGATTGTGCAAGTTGAAGACTAGGTCAAAGGGAAAAAGAATGAGGATAAGAGTTAGTGAGAGAAAATTCAAAAACAACCAATGTTACCTGGTTCGACGGTTCGCTCGGTTGGAATTCGGGTTCGCAATTTGTCACTCTAGAGTGAACCCGGTTCGCTAGGGGTAGGATAAGTCAATTCGTTTCTCGGTTCGCTTAGGTTATTTAGTTTGGTTAGCTAGCGTGGTTCGCTTCTATAATATTAATAAATATATTTTTTAGCCATGCAAATAAATACATTATTATTACTTATTTTTTTTAAAATGTTTTATGAAAAGTTCGCGAACCCAAAATCCAAATTTGTCGAACTCTAAAGTATAAGTTTGTTGAACTTAACGAACAAATCCATCGAACCCAAACAAAAAGCTCAGCAAACCAAAGCTATTGGATTCAGGTACGCGGTTTGCTCATTTCCACGAAGCCAAACAAATCGAATCACGAACTGGTTCGCAATTCGTTCTAGTAGGTAGCAAAATAGATAACACTGCTCTGAACAAGTGTATGCCCCAAGAAAAGAGTAGAATGGTGAATCAGGATGTGTTGCTTACCAAAAATAGTTGGTATAAGATGAAGATGATCATGAAAACAATGACAATGATGATAAAGATGATGATAAACTTTTTTACCCATAACAAGTTAAAATACACATTTACATATACCTACAGGTCCCCAGTAGGGGACCATATTCGGGTCCAATTCCTAATCAGGCATCAACTTGTGCACCCGAATCCACCATAATTGGGGGGGTTCAAAACCTTGAAACAGGAACCAAGTAAACAGGGATGGGTAATCGGATAGTCAGGCACTCATTGATACATCTAAGTAAATTAGATGGCAATGTTTTTTTTCTAATCTTTGTAGTCAAGGCATCACCTAGGCATTTGTAGGCAGCGAAATTGTCACACCTGATTAGATTTGGGGTGCACCAACTTCAGTGCACCCACTTCACATACCCAAATGAGGTGATGCTATCAAATGGGGTGTATCAACATTCTCATCATACTCGAATTATTTGATGAAAGTATTCTAAATTTGCTGAGTACGTGCATGCTTTACACCCAATTCAAGCTAAGACGGGTGGGGTATGCCAAAATTAGTACACCTGCTTTACAACATATCAACTGATGTTGGGGGTGAACCGAATCACACCCACCACTACTTTGCCTTTACAACTTTCCCTCACTTCTCCTCTCTCTGTAAGTAAGCCACTCACAGCCAAATCATCTTTCACTTAACCATCTCACTGTCACTCTATCTATGGGGGCATCGGATTACCTCTGGTGCACGCCTGAGGCTCCCCGTATCAGATTACCTCTGGTACACGCCCAAGGCCCAACCTCAAGCATCCATTCATCATCCGGCGTGTGGCGTTAAAAAGGGGAGAAGTCATTTCATTTTCTCCCCTGTTTTTTGACTTCTCCCCACTTAATATCTCTTCCCCTTTTTCTCCCCTTTTAATCAACACACGGCAGATGATGAATAGACTCCCGAGGCTGGGCCTCGGGCGTGCACCAGAGGTAATCTGATGCCATCTACGGAGTGGTATCATGCATGATACACCCACCCACACCTGAAACCATTCACCATCCTCCTCTCTCTACCTAAGCCAATCACCCCACTATTCCCTCTCCCACTCCCTCACATCACTGTGGAGTCTCTCACGGAGACCTATCTCTCTCCCCATTCACCCCAAACTCTACCTTCACCTTCTTTCGTGTACATCCACGTAATCCCAACCTTTATCCTCTCACTTCTCCTATTCTCCCATGTTCCTCACCCCTCTCACTCTCATTTATCTTTCCTTGTCTCTCATATAAAGCAAGAGAGAACAGAGATCAAAAGGTGTTGACTTAATACGAGGGCAGCAAGCCAGCAACCAAAGGGTGGCAGATCAAAGGAGAAGAGAAGCCTCTCGGTTTCGGGATAACATAAGGGGAAAAAGACTCTTCTCCCGGGATACAGTTCAATGGCTTGGGCTGGTTGCATACCATAAAATAGGGGAAGGGAGATAAAGACGAGCTCCAAAAAATGAGCTATCAGCTTCCTTACCAAAACAAAGATGGCAACTCACACCCCTCTTCTCTATAAAAGAAAGAGAAGAAAACAACCTAATCAAAGGCTGGCTGTATACGGGAAAGAAAAAGAGGCAGCAGAGGCCAGAGATCTCGGTTAGAGAAACCACAAAGGGACCTCCATGATCTCTCTCGGGTAAGGGTGCTTCTCCATCAATTCTCTCCCCTCTTTCCCATATAAGAAAGAGGAAAACAACAAGGTGAGCAGATCGAAAAGAAGGAAGGAGATTGAGAAAAAGAAACTCCAATAGAGGAGCTCTCAGTCCATCTAAACAGGGACAGCACCCCAGGATTCCTCACTTCCGGACCTTCTCTTCTCTCCCATATAAAAACCAACAGCAGCTGACTCAGAAAGGGGCTCTCAAGAGAACACATAAAGGGGCTGGTTCTGTCCCTTTGATCGCTGAGAGGTACTCCCATATACAAGGTTTCAACAGCCAGGGTTAAGGTCAAGAGAGTTCTCTAAAGACCCAGGACCATTGAACATGAATATGTTCTGGTCTTTGGATTCGCCAGTGCTCATGCCGCCTTCAAAGATAGTGATGTGCACGCCATTGGCATCCTTGAGGACTTCAACAAGAAGCAACCAGAAGGTATAACAACCATGGTGCGCAAATGACACACCAAATCACAGTAAAGTGATTTATTGTCTCACTCAAATCAACAAATTTAGCCCTCTCAAAAGATGGTTGAGTCAAACGACCAAGTGGGGTTTCTTCACAAAAGAAGAAGCCCTTGCAAAGTTGCATCATGCAGTATTCAGGCGGGTTCTCTAGGATCACACATGGCAATAACCCAATGACTCGGGACCAGCCAATGGTCGGACCTTGAGAAGGGCTTGCCTCGATCGAAACCAAAGGCTCATCCTAACAACAAAAGGGGTGTGAGTTTGAAATTATTAGTTCAAGTGAACAAGGCTCTGATATGCAAATGGGTTTGGAAAAACGGGAAGGAGAGAGAGAGAGTTTATGGTGGGTCGTCATAGTGGCAAAATATGGGGAAGATTCTTTTTGGATCCCACGTAAGATGAAGAGTTCCTATGGGGTAGGTCTGTGGAAGGGTATTATAGTTGTCGCCGATCTAGTGGTGCCTAAGTTTAGTTTCAAGATAGGTAGAGGAATTGAGGTTTGGTTTTGGAAAGATGTATTGTGTGGGGCCGACAAATTAAAAGATGTTTTTTGTAACATTTTTCTCCTAGCCATTAACAAGGATGCTCTCGTGGGAGACTATTTTGAGTCTCAGGAGGAGAGGGTGGTGTGGTGTCCTAAGTTGAGAATGAATTTAAACGATTGGGAAATTGAAGATGTCTCTTGTCACGTCTTGGGTCTTTCCCTCTGAGTCCTCAAGACAGGGACTGTAAAATTTGATCTAGAGGCAACAATAGTCGATTCTCAATGAGATCACTACCACTATCATTTGAGTTTGTGTCTTACGCATCTTTTCCTCATAGAATTGTGTGGAATCCAATTATTTCATCCAAAGTATCTTTCTTCTTTTGGAATGAGTCTTTGAATAAGTTTTTACTTGTGATCACTCAAAAAATAAAGGGTGGAGGATGGTTAATCGATGTTTCTTGTTCCTCCAAACGGAAGAAACAGTGGATCACTTGCACTTGCACTGCCCTATTGTAGGTGTCATCTAGGGGTACTTCTTATCCCGAATAGGTGTCAACTGGGTCTTCCCTTCTTCCTTTCTCAACTTTGTATCTTGCTGGTCTTTGGTAAGTGAGGATAGTGCGCAGAGGGCAATTTGATCGGTCCTTCCTAGGGCCATTGCGTGGATGATATGGAAAGAAAGAAATAAAAGAGTTTGAGGACTCTCCCTCTTCTCTTGCTCGTATATGTTCTCCGATTGGTTTATTGGTCCTAGAATGGGTCTCCATTCGAAGAGCTGGGGTGGATCTGTGAACGGTGTTGGGTTGAGATTGTCCGCAGCTTGGGTTTCTATTTTTTCAGCTTTCATGATCTTCTTTATGCTTTTGTCTTGAGTTTAGGTTGTTGTAAATTCCTTTGTTTATTTTGTTTCTTTTGTAGCTCTCTTTTGATTAATATATCCTCATAATTATCGATCAAAAAAAAAAAACAAAAGGGACCAAGAGGAGCAGTGGTCACCCCAAAAATGGGAGACCACAAGAAGGGCACCCAACCGGGTGCACACCAAGTAGAATGGCTCTTCCATTCTGCGGCAAGTCACCCCAAAAGGCCTACATCACCAGATACCCTAAAAAGGGAATCTATAGCAGTAGGCCCAATAGGGCCTACTGAAGGGACCACACGAAAGGCCAGGACCACACGAAAGGCCAGGCCCGCCCGTTAAACCCCATAAAGGGGACGCCTTATTGGTTAACCCTTGGACTCACTAATTAAAGAGCCCGCAACCCAAATTGACGGTAGGATCCCTTGGTACCTAACTTCCTCGTGAGGGGAGTTGTCATTGAGGGTTAACCGCACCCACATTTGGCTGCAGGATCTCTTCATACCTCCAAACAGAGCCAGTTTCATGCAGACTGCCCCATGGGTCACTAATGATGCAATTGAGCCTAGGGTCGCCCCGGATGCAACAAGTGGCCCCAAAAAGAAGGGAAAAAAATAATACGTGAGAGCTCCACTATGCAACAATAGCCAAGGCAAATAGTGAAGAAAATGACTCCTCAAACAATGGAGAACACCAGGTGAGGCCCCTCAAATGGCCACCATCTTTTCTTTCTCTCTTTCTTTTGTACAAAGACCTCAATGGGGCACTCTATAACGCCTACATGGGGATTGAGTAATCTTTTTCATTAAAATAAATATTTTTATTGTCATATTCTCCTTTCCAAATTGGGAGACTATCCACTACAATCAACTTATTACAACAAGGAGGGATTTTGACACCAAAATTCTGGTAGTCTCATCCCTTGAGATAGTTCGAAATTTGCATGTGACCATCATTGCCTAGGAGCGTCTCTAGGCGAGCGGAAGTCATTAGGCCCTCTTAATTATAAGCCTACTTACAACTTATTTACATAAAATATCATTAAGTAAATAATTCATTTACTTAAGATATCTACACGTAAATATGGTTATACCCTCATTTGAATTCAATAAAAATTATTCTAAATCCAAATTTTTAAAGAATAAAAAGTCAACTTTCCAGTTCAAAAACAAATTTTGTTTTGTAGGGATTAGGTCACAATTTCAACTTGCAAATGCTAAGCCATGGTTCAAATCTTAAATTTCATAAATTCTACTATATTAAAACATTACTTAAACTCAAATGTCTGGTAAAAAAAGTAATGTTTTACTCTTCAAAAACATTTTCATGTACAAGATCAAAAATTCAACTAATAGTTCAACAAAAAAATACTTACACGAGTTGATTTGTTGGACATTTATCTTGTTCTAGGCATCGAGAGGGAGATCGGAGCATTGAAATTAAAAGTATGTTGAAAACTTTCCAATGATATTCTCATTTCTGTAATTAGTATTGGGTTTAACTAGTCACCATTGTGACATGAAAATAAGCTTGTTGCCGAGATAAACAAGATATAAGGTGGGCTATTAAATGTTAAAATATATATAGAGAGAGTCGGTCTAGGAGTACTCCCTATTCTTACTCCCTATTTTTACACCCTATCTAAGTCATTGGTTAAACTAGATCAATGGCCCTAAATCATGCTAAGGTGGCATCCTTTTAAAAAACAATTAATTCCAAAATTACTCTATTCTTAAAATGGCAACCCGTTATTCCTCTAAGTCAATCCCTCTTCTATTCTCCCTTTTGACGACTTCTTCGACCTCACCGAACTCTTTGTTTATTAATGGAGAAAATAAACTCTCTCTTTATTAATGGAGAAAACCTGAATGAATTGTATGAAGCATAAAAGTGACAACTCCGTTTCAAATATGATCTAGCTTCGTCCAAACTCAACCTTGGTCCAGATGATTGTGCCTTCACTTTCATTCTTAATGGGATATGATCTAGCTTGCAAACAAGGAGCCACCATAAATACTTTCCACCTCAGTCACGGAACCTTGCATGACCAGCTTGATCAAGGTTAAGTGTTTGGGACCCAATTCTATTTTGGAATACACTCAATAGTCCACTACCAAAAACCCAAGAGACCCTAGAAGCAGAACAGTTTATTATGATCAGTTAGGGTTAAGGGGGAGGGGGGACAACCAATGCAATCAACTGATGTCACAGATTAAAGTTATTTAGAAAAAAAAATGGATAACAAGAAGAATAGAATCATCCAAGCCTTGTAATCACTTTTATTCTCCATACGATTCATTTAGGTTTTCTCCATTAATAAACAAGAGTTTGGTGGGTCAAAGAACTCGAGAAGATAACGAGTTGCCATTTTAAGAATAGGGTAATTTTGGAATTAATTGTTTTTTTAAAAGGATGTCACCTCAGCATGATTTAGGGTCATTGATCTAATTTAACCAATGACTTAAATAGGGTGTAAAAATAGGGAGTAAGAATAGGGAGTACCCATAGACCGACTCATATATATATATAATTATTATTTGATTATTTTTATCGCTTGGGCCTCACCTATGCACAAGAACAGTGGTAATGAATGTATGAACCAAGCCAAGATACGGATGCAGCAGCTATTGCCTATAAAGTCAACTAAAGAAATAACACTAAAATAGCAGATTTCTATAATCCTGGCAACTGCCACCTTGACTGCCTTTTATAATAGCCTCCAATGCTTGATTATGATAACCAGGCTGAGAAAAATATTTTACTACTACACGACAAAATTAAGGAAATAAGTAGCTCTTATCCCAGATAGGCACAAATAGAATTCAAAATCTAAGCATACAAATAACAATTTGCCAACCCAAGTATTCAACACCATGGTAAGAATCTCATGTCATTAAAGACAAAGAAGGATTTCCTTGAACCAAACAGATCACATTACGGAGCATGACAGACCAACCAACACCAAATGCCAGCATCTAAGACCAAAGATCAGCCCTCTAAGATTTCCATATAGTGGTATACACAGAGCATAAGTTATTGCAGTGATGTAATAAAGATCATACAAGAAACTAGCTATTTCAAGCAATCAATACCCTGTTGCAGAACAGGATATGGGTACCACAATTCTTTCTCCATACATCCGTGGAGTTTGATAGTCACCAGGTTTGGTATAATCATCATAGGAAGAAAGAAAAAAGGAGAACCTCCTAGCAATTTTCCATTCTCCCATTGGTTCCTATGAATATAGGAAACTTGTATTTCTCAAGGCCTCACATCTGCAGCAACAACAGCAGGACGGACCCCAACAAAATTTTGCTACGATTTCCAAACAAAAAAAATGTCTAAATTACAAGAGGAAGCATCCAAATCTTACCTGTTGAACTGTTTCTTCTCTTTTTTTGAATCAGTAACTGAAAATTTCAGTTAAAATTATATACAAGATGTCTAGCTATTGGGAATGAGAAGCTTCCCAAGAAAACAAAAAAACTAAACTTTAGGAATCACAATATAATATGCATCTCCAACTAGGTAGAAAATCATTAGAGTGCATGTCTAAAAATTCTCTTCTAACCGACAGCCAATTCCTTAAAGTCCAACCAATTGAAGACCAATGAGCTGGGATGGAGGAAGATGAACCATAAAAAATTCTGCTACGCTCCTTTCAATCTTAGTGGAACTATATACAAGAATTAAAACAGAGAACAGAGCAACTGAGCATGAATAATTTGCAAATAAATAGCCACTATTGGTTGCCTAAAGAAGAAAGATTGGATAACCTTAACCACCTGCACATAAGCTGGCATAAGAAATCATCATTTTGTTTCAAGTAGACTAGCATTTGTTGCTGATTTACGAACTTGACTTACTAAACAAGTCTTAACAAAATACTCCCTTCCATACAAAAGCCTGAAACACTGGCATCGAAATTTCACTCCACATGTAACTTATTTAATTGTGCATGGCTGTGACCATAAAGCAAGCATCGCCAGGGATGACGTGGATCGAGAGTCCAAGACATAAGGAAAAAAAAAACTTCAAACCAACATTCTATGTACATGTGAACACAACTGAGCAAAGAACTTCTCATCAATCCAAGTCCAGAGTCAAAAACAATCATCCATTCCAAGACAATTCATTACATGGAGGAGGCAGGCCATCACAAACAATTAGATGTTGCTTTATTTCGATTTTACAATCCAAAGACAATTAGCTAGCCAATTAAACTTTTTAAGGAAATATCCACATTTTTTGTTCTATGCCAGTTACGACCTACAAAGACTTTCTAAGTACCCAACTCAATGGAAAAAGATGTATATCACAGCTTCACTAGAGAATCACTGAGAAATAATTATCTACTAACCAGTCAAGCAAACACAATTGAGTCTCAATAATTCCACATAGAAATTTAATACCAGACGAGTAAAATACGAGGATTATCTGTTGCACATAAAAAGAGTCACCAGCAAGACACTGTTGCAACTGACTTTCATGACAACTGTTTACTCGAGAAAAATAGCAAAGATGGTGTAGTATCAACGCCTTCCTAAATCATAAGTTGTGTTCATATACATACATATACATACATATATATATAATCTCCACGCAAGCAAAAAAATAGCACATAAAATATTAACTGAAGCAAGTTTACTCTAAAACCCACACGTGACAAGGATGGATGTTTTCAGTGCCTAGCCCCAGTAACCAAACACTGTAAAGAGCCACCATTTTGTACTTGGTTGTGCATCTTATGCCCTACAGACTCTAAGACATAACTTTCAAGTGTATCTTATACACACCATCCCTAAAAGATTCCTTGCCATATAATATTAACACACAAAACAGCAAGCCTTCCGCGCGTGCAGGGGCAGGGGGGTTAACACACCCCACATAATTTCAGAAACTAACCTCAGCAAATGAATCATGAGGAAGGCTCATGGACCTGAACACTCTTAAAAAACCTCAAACATGAGCAGATTATGAATACATACACGAAACTTTCAAGCCATGTTAGAAAGTATTTATCTACAACACATGAAAATTTTGCCAATAAGAAGTCAAGACAATCAAAACTGAATAAAATTTTATCCATGTGCATAGAAATTTCAACAAAATAACGAATTCGAATCTTATATGAATCAATAATATACATAAGAAAGCAGTATCATTCGCCAGAGGACCACCTGATGAATATCAAGCAAGAACCTCAAACAGAAGTTAATATCTTTTCAAGCAATAAATTGAACCATCACCAACCATAATTAGCAGCAACTTAACTGAAGGTATGGTGTTTAATGGAGAGAATCTTAATGCTTCAGTTACACTTGAATGCATGAACTTCTAACCTCAATTCAAGATACGGTAACCATTCACAGGGAAAAAGAACCAAGGAACATAGATAACAATTAACAAAACCGCATCACCAAGTTTTCCATACAAAACAAAATGTATGGTGGCCCGTTAACACAAGGTTTTCGGCAACTTTGCATCCTTTGAAAGGGCTGAAATGAACCTTGTCGATTGAGTGCATACACTCCTTTACACTGAAAATAAGTGCTTTCAGGCACCCAAAATGACATGTGATTTTTTTTTAAGAAACCCTTAATAAAGAGCCATGCACATCCAAAAGAGAAGATTTTATCTTTCATGCTGCCACATCTTACCAAACGGTCCAAACCTCTCCACCAGAGGATCCAGTTAAGACTTAGAAGGCTTCCTGCTTAAAGCTAACTCCTTAAATAAGAAGAAACAATCCCTACCCTTCTAGCAAAAAAAAAGAGAGGAGACAATGTCATGGCCGAAAATGAGCCACTTTCCATTTTTCAAAATCATTAAGGGCATCTCAAATGATGCTAAAAAAGAATGAGAGAGAGTCCCATAGACAAAGCCCAAATAACCTTATCAAGAAGGCTTTATAGATTTACAACGAGATGTAAGTGCCAACCCATGTTGTCCACCTCAAGCAAAAAAAGTCCTAATCACTACCCAGAGAAATCCCTTCAGCATGGCATATGTTGTTTCAACACCCATGATGACCCAAGCCAAGAATTAGTCAACAAGCTCAAAAGTAAACAAAATCAATAGCTTAATAATTCTATAAGGAGTTTCAGACTTTCAGTTACCAGTACTTCATAATAACTACCTTCACCATCACTCGAGTATTCAATGGCACGCCTATTAATTCCTAAACCACCATCTAAAAGCTAAACATTAAGTTGAACATGGTTCATTTAAGACTTTGAAATTTGCTGCATGCGATTCCTCACTATTATAAAGCGAATTTCCAGATTGGCCACACTAAAGAGCTTGTTGATTTCTCCAATGGAAAATAATCACCTCCTCGGTTGGTGACGTGAGGAGGGGCGTCTCAGTTCTCCTTTTGTTGCCACATGTCCCCCCTTTAAACACCTTCAACTGTGGTTAAGACTCTCTCACCCCTAGGGTTCACCCATATACCCTTGGTTTTTAGAAAAATAAAATAACTTAACCACGGGGTTTAAAAAATTAACCCCAGTAGAATGGCAGTTGAAGGGTCGGCTTTGTGAGAGCGAGAAACAATAGTTCGCTCCTCACCCGTGGAGCAGGCCTTCACCCGTTAGGACTATTTGTCCAATTTTTTGTGATTTTTTGGAAAGTAGCTATTGCTCTTCTCCAATATATCCCACCAGTTGCAACGTGCAACAAACATCATACAAGCACTAAAATAATAACAAACTAGAAAAAAATCATACACAGTACACTACTAGGAAAATCATCCAACTGAACTCTTACCAGTAAAGTAAAAAAAATTAAGAGATGAGATTCACCAACCACAATGGCATCCAAAAAAACAGGCCAAGCAGAGAGCTTCACCTCCGGAATCGGTTTGGTAGAGGAGAGAGCTTCGGTTTGCACGAGATAGTCGGTTTGTTTGGAGAAAGGATTTTAGAAGGGCATATAAAGGGGTATTGTTGCCATTTCATAATTTGTGTAAAGACGTTATAGTCCAAAAAATCCAAAAACTCGATAGACAACGTCTTCCTGCTTTAGTTTTAAAAAGTGCATTCTTAAAAAGTAACCTTTAGGTCATTTTGTTTTAAGAGAAAAAATGTCTAAATTTTAGATATTACATGTGTTATCAAACAATCTTTTATTGGTTTTTTTGTAGAATAAGCCTATAAGCTCTTATTAAAAGTAGAGTTTTCAAACACTCCCTTAAGTCTTGTTTCACAATAGCCTGTTTGGCAAAACCAACTCTTTTGGAAAAAAACAAAATCTTATTTTTATATCGTTTTGGAAAAACATAAAAATAGGCACTTATTTTAGGTAATTTGCAATGGGGGATTTGAAAAAGTATTAGGGATATAAAAAGGCATCTGCAAAAAGTATTAAGGATATAAATCTCAGTTTTTGAGTTAATCAAATGCGCATGTGCACAAATAAACGTTGACCCGCTTTAACACAATAAGCTCTAGTGGAAAAAGTAACATTGAGGTTACTTATTATTTAAGAAGTGGAACCTCTTATGCTAAAATATTTAGACGTTGGATCAAACATTGACTAAATAGTCTTATTCCAATTAACCTCTCATTTTCGAAAAATAAGCATATAAGTTCTAATTTTTAGAGTTACAAAATTAGCAATCTTGAAAAAAATAAATTAGGTTACTGATCAAAACTTGGTGTCACCAAGCTCTGTGATCCCTAAATAGCATGAACAAACTATATACAGTGTTTTCCTGATTCCTTAAGAACCTTAATCGTCATGAAACTCAACAAGCTTAATACTTGACAAACATGAGAATTCTGCTTGAACATTGTAATACATGACAACAACAAGAAGTATCTACTAAAAGACAGCAGAAAATAGTTTGGTTTACCTTCATAAAAATCCTGCCCAACGTATATTCTTCACAAGAATCCGGTAAGACCTCTATTCGGTTTGCCCATCTGACCACAATCTTAACTTAAAACAACCCAAGTGTCCTCTATTCAAATTGACTAAATAAAGAATGGCAAACTATGCAGCTACACAGAGTAGAATATATGACCACTCCATCCACCCATATCATATTTAACAAAAACCTCAAGGAATTTTATTTTTTTTTTTTTGTAATTAAAAGAAAAACATCGGAACCAATCCCAAAAACATGTTCAAGGCAAAAGAAGCATAAAAGCATATCCAAGAATCGGACCCAATTTTATCAGACCTGCCACAGGCAAGGTGCTGCAGAGGCTTACGAATTTGATTTAAAATGACCCAAGTGTCCTCTATATAACTGTCTAGGAGAATCAGGAGGCAAACTATGCAGTTACACAGAACATGACATATGACCACTTCATCCACCCAAATCAAATTCAAGAAAACTTCAGGGATAGGTCGCCAAAAACCTAAAAGTGACATCACCCCTAACTGCTCAATAGAAAAATTCCATCTCATATGCCTACTCTAAAATCCTAGAATTTCATATTTAAGCATCGAAAAGAGCTAGCAGTTTCCTATCATAAACAACAATACCAAAAAACATGTCAAGGCCAAAAAAAGCAGAAAGGCATAACAGACACAACTTTATCAAACCTGTCACAGACGAGGCATTGCAGAGGCCCGTGCTTCCCATCCTCCAAATAATTCTTCTTCTGAGACTCATTCTCATTGAGTAACTTCACAAACCGAAGAAAAGCTTTCTTAAGAGCATGAGGATCCACATCAGGAAGCTTAGGAATCACAAAATCACCCGGCAAGGCACGCTTGGAAGGTAAATTTCCATAATCTCCTCCAACCTTCATATGCTTTGAGGACCTTAAATCATCAATTCCCCTTCCAGACTCCATTTGATCACGACGAAACGGACTACTTGTTCCAGCCAAATAATCAGCACGATCACCAGAACCTAAAGGAAAGCCATTAGGATTAGAACTAGGGTTTCCATAATGTAAAAGCTGCTGTCTTTGCCGAGCAAACTCATCTCTTCCATCTCTCACATCCCTTTCATCCTCATCACCATACTTCCTCTTCAACGAACCTTCCTGCGGCATAGGGTTTCGACCATCAAGTCCAAGAGAATTCCAGTAATCGAACTGCCCTCCACGCCCAAACCGCTCATCTCGATCATGACGGAATCCCTCAGGACTCATCGGCCCGCCCGGAGGGAAACGTCGATTAAACCCTAACCCCCCTGGACCGCCCGGTTCAGGCCCGTGACTGCCAGACCCAAAAGGTAAGAACCGCTCAGAGTCCCCCATCGGCCGTCCCTGGGCCGGGAAGTCTTGATAATCCGGCGGGAGAGCAAAGTAAGATCGAACACTCCCATCCGCCAAGACAATAGTTCGCCGCTCAAGCATGTGAAACCCATACGCCGATGGAGGTGGAGGACCCATGTCGGCTGGGTCCGGGAACGGAAACCGAGCTCCGGCACCGGCACCGGCACCGGGGGGAGGGAATGGACTGGGGCCTGAAGGAGGGACGCCATCGAGCATGAGCTTCGATGGACCGGGGTTGGGTCCGGGAGATGGAGCATCTTTAGAGCTAGAAGAAGGTTTGGTGGGTTTGGAGTCACCGGGGGCGGCAGAATCGTGAGCAGATGGGGGGTTGCTGTCGGATTCCCACCTGGTTTTCCGGTGAGAGGACGACGGAGATGGCTTGTGGGAGGAGCCTTTAGGGTTTCCTCCGGCCATCTTCTGGGATTTCATGGGGAAGATAAAAAGGAATTGAAGAGAGTAGAGAGAGTAGTGAAGGAAGGAAAAAAGCTATCTTCTTGTTCTATTATTAGGGCAACGAGATGGAGGAAGGTGTGTTGAGATTCGAGAAAGAGAATATGGATGACGAGCTTTCGTTGAGAAACTCTACGGGTAATCGGGCTTGTACCCGCAACCCCAATATGTCTTCGCGAGAATACACACAGTCCTATATATTAGGGCTATCCATGGGCTGCTTGGCCTATTAAATAGGTCGGTCGGGATTGTTATTGTTCGTGTTAGGCTCGTTAAAAACTCGAGCATCCGTGTTGGATCATGTGGCTAGTAGCCCTCGATCAAATACTTAAGCCACGATCAATGGATAAATCCGGTAATTTATATAACCTTGATCGTTGGATAAAAGCATCCATGTGCACACACTTGAATGCACCACACTCACACCATAGCATGCATATGTTTTTCACTAATATATTATTACAAATTATTTATCTTGATCAAAAGCATGAGCATGTTATTGCATTGCATGATTATATTGTAGGATGTGAAGCGTTGGATCTTTTTGGTTAGCTTGGGTAACTTAACCAAATAGATGCATTGTGTGGAGTAAAACCAAGTCAATAGTCTAACAACTATTTGACCGAGTAAAACCCACGTAAGAGCTATTAAACCCATTTTGACTACAGGGAGATGAGGATAAGATAGGTGGCAAAATCCCCATATAATAAGAAGATTTATTTGGAGATCTCTAAAGGATCTCCAACGGGTATCTTGTGGGTATAATTAGAGTTTCTCATAAAAGGGACTCTTGGTGCACTATACAAGGCACAGATATACTACCTCAATTCAAGAGACTTAAAAAGCCAAAATACCCCATTGTGAAAATCCTCAAAGGAGAAAGTCAATCTCAACTGTAGGCATTATCCATTTTGGGTTTGCTCTCGCTACATATCCTATTTTATTTCCTGGAAGTGATTCTTTGTTGTTTTGCATTTTTGGGACTCTTGCATACAGGACCCGCATTGGTATCAGAGCACGGTTGAGAGACCATTCAATTCTCACATTTGATAAGGCTTAAGAGATCTCTCAAGTCTCACGTTGATAATTGAGTTTCTATTTGTCATATATAGAAACCTTTGTTTTGAAAAGTCTACTCTTATTTTGGGAAAGGTAAAAGACATATACTTAGAAAGGGACTCTTCTTCATAGAAGAAAAGAGATATATTTCCTCACTCTATCAACGATCACTTCTCCGGACAAATAACAAAGGTGGCGATTCTCCGGGGCCCTGACGGCAACAACGACGTCAATGTTCTTAATCCCTTCTCGCAGCCACATCTATTTGAATCATAATTTTGGATTAAGCATTAGAGGTATTTATAACCCTAATCTTCTTTTGATTTGAATATGAAATATCAAGATTTATTTCGATAGATGAACCACATGTTTACGCCTATAATTAGTGTCAATTTGAGCCAATATTGAAGTGATTTATGGTAATTTCTTCACCTATTTTCGGACTGAAATTACAGCATATTTTGGGGTGGTTTATTCACTTATTTTTGGACTGAAATCACATCAGATTTTAGGTTTTTTAGTTGGCTAATTACTTAGGTTTATTAACACTAAATTTTGGGCCGTTTCTAAACTTATTTAACAACTTATTGGGTTCTTTACTATGCTGCAATAGCAGCCAATTATTATTCATAAGTTGCAGAATTTCCTACCAAATTGAACAAAAAAAAATCAGATCAATACTAAATCTGATTGGGACTGTTTTCTACAGCTTTTATTAGTCTAATATATATTTTTCAGAGACTGCTTTTACAACCTATTATCAACCGAAATATAAGACCTATTTGAAGTTGTTTTTAAGCTATTTACAGTTAGTATATAAGGCTTGTTTCTCTTATAATAAAAGGTAGTTTCTTTGTTGGTGTTACATAAATATTTGAGTTATTTTATATTGACTGTAATTGCAGATTTTGTTCTGGCCTCTAACATTATATTGTTTTATTATAGTTGTGTTCTTTTGAGGTTCTTGAATCAAGCTGAGATTACAAGTGTATGGACCTCAAATTGCTTGAAGTTGACATCGGAACCATAAAATTATTGTCTTCAGCCTATCTATAATTTTAGCAGTTGATTTAATTTTCAAGATGACTGCAAGGGCTGCTAGTGCTGAACTTAGCAAAACTGATAGGTTAAATGGATCAAACTATTCAACTTGGAAACGTAGGATTCGTCACGTATTATTTTTTGATAAAGTTGAATATGTCTTAGATACTCCATATCCATCTGAACCACCTCTTAGAGCCGGTGAGGCTGCAAGAACTAGCTATGAACGTTTTATAGAAGATGATAAACTAGTTAGAAAAATTATGTTAACTTTTATGGATCCAGACTTAAAGGTGATATTTGAAAATCATCAAACTGCTAAATCCATGTTTGATGCAATTAAAGAAGCTTATGGCAGTGCCTCTGAGACTTATACTCAACTTTTAATTGAAAAATATAATTCTTACAAAATGAAAGAGAATGACAATATTACTGAACACGTAAATAAGATGATAGTAATAGCTAAAGAGTTAGCAGCTGCGAACAATCCTATCCCTGATAAAATGCAAGTGTCGACTGTATTGCACAGTCTTCTTAATTCATGGGAATCAGTTGTTATAGCTATAAATCTATCCGGTAATGAGAAATCAATGAAAACCTTACCTATGTTGTTAGGGGTGGAAGCAGAAAGAAAAGCTAAAAAGAAAAACAATGAATCTCATTTTGTCGATGGTTCATCATCATCTTCTAAACCTAAAATGTCCAAACCTTTCAAGAAAAATTTTAAACGTAAGGATAATAGGTTTAACAAGAAGAATAATAAATTTAAAAGACCGGTGACTGGAAACTGTTACAAGTGTGGTAAACTAGGGCACCTAAAATTCAATTGTCCTGAGAAAAATGATAATAAAAATTATAAAGGGCAAAAGGACATAGTTTGTGTGGTTTCCGAATCACTTCTTGCTGATTGTGACTCTCACGCATGGTGGGTGGATTCGGCATCTTCTCGTCATGTGGCAAAAGACTAGGGAGAATTTTGTGGAGATGAAAGAGGTGAAAGCCGGCGACCACAAGCTTTACATGGGCAACAACACTTATTGTGATGTGCTTGGCATTGGAAATGTCAAAATAGCGTTGCCTGGAGAAACCAACCTCATTCTGACTGATGTTCTCTTCGCACCTGGAATGAGGCGCAATCTTTTGTCAGTGCCACATCTGGATGAGAAAGGTTTTGAAGTGAGGTTCCGCTCTTCAAAAGTCTCCATTGGGAAACATGGGTGTATTCTTGTATGGGGGACTAAGATAGATGGTCTTTATCGACTCAATGTTGCAAATTTCAATAATGAAATAAAGGATTCTTCTTCTGCTTATATTGACGTGTGTTTTGGTGTTGATGTGGATTCAATTTTGTAGCACATGAGATTAGGTCATATAAATTATAACAAAATGAATAAGATGACACAAATAGGTTTAATCCCAAAATTAGACCTAAACTTAAAACCATGTGAATCATGTATTAGTGGTAAAATGCCAAGAAAACCTTTTGGAAAGGCTGAAAGGTCTAAAGAACTATTAACCATAATTCACTCAGATATTTTCGGACCTTTAAATGTTAAAACTCATAGAGGAATGACATATTTTATAACATTTACTGATGATTATTTTAGATATGGGCATATATATCTAATAAAGAATAAATCAGACACTTTCGAAATATTTAAGGAATATAAAACAGAAGTGGAAAATCAATTAGGAAGAAAAATTAAAATTCTTAAATCAGATAGAGGTGGAGAATACATGAGTAGTGTATTCGATGATTATTGTAAAGATAATGGAATTATACATCACCTTAGTGTACCTTATACTCCTCAACAAAATGGAGTAGCAGAAAGACGAAATAGAACCCTTCTGGACATGGTTAGATCTATGATGAGCCAAACAAACCTTAGTTCGAATTTCTGGGGAGAGGCTCTATCTACAGCCATGTATATATTAAACAGAGTGCCAACTAAGGCATTAGGCTTAACCCCGTATGAGCTTTGGACAGGTAGGAAACCTGATATATCTCATTTAAAAGTGTGGGGTAGTTCAGCTCATGTAAAAATTTTAGGCCCTAATAGAAACAAATTGGATCCTAAAACTTTAAAATGTTCTTTTATAGGATATTTTGAAAACTCTAAAGGTTATAGGTTTGCTATACTCCACCAGGATGGATCTGTAGGAGTAACTGAAAGTAGAGATGTTTATTTCCTGGAAGATAACACAGATAAAGATAAACCTACTAAAATGATAGAGTTATTTGAAATATCTAAAGAAAAAGAAATAGTTCAAGAGCATGAACAAATTATAGAAAAATCTAAACCTCAAGATACTTTAACTAGGATTCAAAGGGAAAGAAATCCACCTAGTTACTTGAGAGATTATCTATCGTTTTTAAATGAAGAAATTCCAGATGATCCCATTGACTACCATGAAGCTATTAATTCAAAAGATTCTTCTGAATGGAAAGAAGCAATATCAGAAGAAATAGAATCCATAGAGAAAAACAATGTCTGGGAATTAGTAGATTTACCAAGTAATAGAAAAGCAATAGGATGTAAATGGATTCTCAAAAAGAAACTCAAACCAAATGGATCTATAGATAGATATAAAGCTAGATTAGTAGCTAAAGGATTTACACAAAAAGAAGGAATAGATTATGAAGAAACATATTCTCCTGTAGCTAAGTTCACCTCAATTAGAATTTTAATGTCTATAGTGGCACACTTGGACTTAGAGTTACATCAAATGGATGTAAAAACAACATTTCTTAATGGTGAACTAAAAAATGAAATCTTCATGAAACAACCCGAAGTATATGAAATAAAAGGTGAAGAGGACAAAGTATACAAATTAAAGAGATCACTATATGGTCTAAAACAATCCTCTAGACAATGGTATTATACTTTTCACAGTGCAATCCAAAGTTATGGATTTAGTGCAAACAATTTTGATCACTGTATCTACACTTGGGTTAGTGGGGGTTACTTTATGATTCTCTCCCTTTATGTAGATGATATATTACTAGCTGGAAATGATTTAAACAAAATCATAGAAGTAAAAGAATGGTTAAAAACCAAATTTGAAATGAAAGACATGGGTGAAGCTTCCTATGTATTAGGAATTAAGATTTCTAGAGATAGAAAATTAAAGAAGTTAAGTTTATCCCAAAAACCATACTTAGAAAGTATTCTTAGAAGGTTTAAGATGGACGCTAGTAAAGCTCTAGAATCACCCATATATAAAAGAACAAAATTGACAAAGAAAATGACACCTACAAGTGAAAAAGATATTATGGAAATGAAATCTAAACCATATGCACAAGCTGTAGGTAGCCTTATGCACGTAATGTTATGTACAAGACCAGATCTAAGTTTTGCAGTCGGATTAATAAGCAGATATCAAAGTAACCCAGGAATGGCTCATTGGGAAGCCATAAAACGTGTACTTAGATATATTCGGGGTACAGTGGATCTCGCTTTAACCTACCAAGCAGATGACCTGGAAGTAATTGGTTTTTGTGATGCTGATTTCGCAGGAGATCCAGATGATAGAAAATCCACTACTGGATATGTTTTCTTGCTTGGGGGTAGAGCCATATCATGGTCAAGTAAAAAACAAGGGTGTAGCAAGATACACTATGGAAGCCGAATATGTGGCTTGTAGCACAGCAGCTACTGAAGCTGTTTGGATAAAAAGATTTCTATATGATTTGAGGAATGTTTGCATTCCAGATAGGCCTATACACATTTATTGTGATAATGAAGATGCGATAACAACCATAAAAAATGGGGAAATCGGGCCTAGAGGAAAACATATAGAATTACAATATCATTATATTAATGATATAATGAAGAAAAATGAAATTACATTTGGGTATATCTCTACTAAAGAGATGATAGCAGACTCACTAACTAAACCCTTAGGGACAGAGGAATTCAAGCGACATGTCGTCTCTATGGGTTTAGGTTATGAATAGAACATCTCGGGCTTACAGCCAAGTGGGAGATGTTGGATCATGTGGCTAGTAGCCCTCGATCAAATACTTAAGCCACGATCAATGGATAAATCCGGTAATTTATATAGCCTTGATTGTTGGATAAAAACATCCATGTGCACACACTTGAATGCACCACACTCACATCATAGCATGCTTATGTTTTTCACTAATATATTATTACAAATTATTTATCTTGATCAAAAGCATGAGCATGTTATTGCATTGCATGATTATATTGTAGGATGTGAAGCGTTGGATCTTTTTGGTTAGCTTGGGTAACTTAACCAAATAGATGCATTGTGTGGAGTAAAACCAAGTCAATAGTCTAACAACTATTTGACCGAGTAAAACCCACGTAAGAGCTATTAAACCCATTTTGACTACAGGGAGATGAGGATAAGATAGGTGGCAAAATCTCCATATAATAAGGAGATTTATTTGGAGATCTCTAAGGGATCTCCAACGGGTATCTTGTGGGTATGATTAGAGTTTCTCATAAAAGGGACTCTTGGTGCACTATACAAGGCACAGATATACTACCTCAATTCAAGAGACCTAAAAAGCCAAAATACCCCATTGTGAAAATCCTCAAAGGAGAAAGCCCATCTCAACTGTAGGCATTATCCATTTTGGGTTTGCTCTCGCTACATATCCTATTTTATTTCCTGGAAGTGATTCTTTGTTGTTTTGCATTTTTGGGACTCTTGCATACGGGACCCGCAATCCGAATACACAGTCCTATATTTTAGGGCTGGTTAGCCTGGCCTATTAAAATGTGGGGGGCGTAGGGGTGGTTATTAAACAACATGTTCGTGAAGTACTCGGGCTCGGCCTGTTAAAGGTTCGAGTGTCCATTGGCTGGACTCACTATAAGAATGATTTCAAACAGCCTTGGCACGGCCTAGTTAATAATCGTTTGGGCCTTGCTAGGGCTGTACGTAAGCCAAGCTAACCCGACGCCTTGACTCATTTGATTCAAGCTCAAGCTGATATTTTAAGTTCGAATTAATCAAACAAGACTTTATTTGAGCTCGAATGTTTAAACAAACCAAGCTCAAGCTAGACCTTGTATGATTCGGCTTGACTCGAAACTCAACTTGTTTAAGGCTCGGTTCGGCTTGGGCTTGACTCGGCTCAATATATCTTTACTATTATAATGGGAGAGGCGTGCGTAGCCTGAAATTTCCGAAATTCCTATACTACCCTTATATAAAATAAAACTTTAATTTAATATTTTACTTTAATTCCCAAACTACCCTCATCTATCTATTTAAAGAATAGAATCACAATCAATCACGATTGAATTTGGGGAGAGTTCAATCGCACCCATGTTAATCCCTTTTTAACTCCTATTAACTGTGGTTAACTCCTTCCCCTCGCTCTCACGTGCATCACACGTGCCACCCGCTAGTATATATTATAATATTATAATATTATTTATATTAATGCCTGCGTAGAAAGTGCGCACGGGAGCAGGAGTTTTTCCAGAATATGATTATGAGCTGTAGAATGCTTGAAGCTGGAATTTGAGCATTGACCGTAGAATCTCATTAATATTTAAACTTTTCTTTATCATACAGATTGTAATAATTTTAAATTTTTAATAAATAAGATTAAAAAATAATATTGACAAAAAAGGTTAAGAAGTTAAAAGGATAAACTATGATCTAACCCTCTACTCATTGAATTGAAAGACTACAGACTATTTCCAAATCTTATTTTCGTATGTGTATTAATTTTTTTGTAATTTCTTATATTATAATTTTTTTATTTAAGGTAAGTTGGGGTTAGCGTGGGCCCCTACCAACTTATTAAAACATGTAAAGTTAAACAAAATAATTCTGTGAATCAAATTTGAGCCAACCTGAGCTTGACTCAGCTTTAATAAAGTTCGAGCTTGATCAAGCTTGTTCAAGTCAAGCTCAAGCCTAAGAATTCAAGCTCGCATGAATCAAGCTCAAATTGGGCTTTGAGCATGCTCAAGCCAAGCTTGGCTCAACTCAGCTTGAATATACCCCTAGGTGTACCCTAATAATATTTAATTGGTTATAAAATTTTACTACTATTAATAAGATAAGGCCATTAAAAATTGATTGTATGTTGTAACTAAATACAAAATTACACCTACATTTATCTAACGCTAATTGAATTTTGTTACTATTGACAAAATTTACCCTCACACTTAACTTTTCATTTATACTCTCAATTATTATAATGAGAATGATAAGGTTATCTTTACACTTATATCTTGTATATTATTATTATTGACAAAATTACCCTTATAGTTGTATCTTCTATCCTCTATTATTGTAATGAGAATATGACACTTATAAATGTTGATTGCGTTTAATAGCACAAATAAAATTAGTTTAAATTGTAGCTATTGATAAAATTGACCTTACACTGACCCCTTCCCTCTCACACGTTGTGGCCCACTAGTGTATAATACGGAGTGGATTCAATAGTCACCTCCTCGGGCTGAGGAGGTGACTTACCGTCTCGTCCCCACTTGTTGGGGCCACGTGTCCCCTTTTTTCTCTCATTAACTGTAGTTAGGATTCAGTCAACCCTAAGGTTCACACATCTACCCTTAGTTTTTAGAAAAAATTATTTTTAAAAAAATTAACCACAAGAGGTGGTTAATTTTTTAACCATAGTTCCAAGTGTTTGTGAGAGCGAGGAGGAATAGTCACCTCCTCGGCTTCTCATTGAACCCTCCTCGGTTGGGCAACAAAATAAACGTGGTTATAAATTTCGATTAAGCTTATATTCCCGGCCAACCGCCAACCTCGACCACGCACTCTGTTTTCAACATTTGTCTTTGAACCCACCTATTCTAATTCTAGGTCATGCAACAAAAAAATAACATCATTGTTTAATATTCGATTAAGCTTATATTCTCGGCCCACTTGCAAAGGATGGCAATCCTCCACCACACTTTATTCCTTGGTTGTGGTTGGAATATCTACTAAACAAGGTAAGGTAATGATTTCTAATAAAATCCATTTGATAATTACCATCATGATTATCCCGTCTTTCTTGCTACACTGAATTATATGAAGAATGTTAAAGCATACTCTCACCATTATTAGAAAATAAAACAAATGAGTAAAAAAGACGTGTTCCTTAGAGTAATGTTAAGTCTTTCTTCAAAAAAAAACAAATGATTTTGGGGGAGACTTTTTTTAAAAAAAAAAATATGTTCAGAGATGGGATCAAATTAGATCGCGATTCCCGAGTTCAATCGCTCTGACAGGTCAACACGTGTTCCTTTTAACCCTCCTTAATTGTGGTTAAAATTCAATAATCCTTAGAATTAATGAATCTAACCTTAGATTTTAGAAAGAAAAAAATTGCTTAAAGAAAATAAATCTTAACCTGAACTTTAAAAAAACAAAACTAGAGTTAGATTCATTAATCCTTACAGTCAAAGGGGACATGAGTTGGGCTGAGAGGCTAAGCCCGAGTATAATACTCAGCCTCGTCTAAAGGAAATCCTCGTCTAAAGGAAATCCTCAGTAAAAAAAAAAAAATATATATATATATATATATGAACTGTACCCTTGCTTGGGCAATGGATTTCCTTTGGCAGATGAGATGACCAAATATTACTCTCAGCTTCATCTATTTGCACGACAAGTGCGAAGGCATTTAACTAAAGAGGTGATAAAATGCCTGCGCATGCATTTTGGATAGTACAATTTTAGGTGGTACATATACACCACCCAAGCTCATCACGTATCCTCTTTGACATCCATTATCCATGATTAAGATTCACTCTGTCCTAGGGTTAAATAATATAACCTTTGGTTTTAGAAAATACATTTTGGGCAGTACATTTTTGGGTGGTACACGCACTTCACCTAAGCTCACCATGTGTCCTCTTTGGCATCCATTATCTAAGATTCACTCTTTCCTAGGGTTAAATAACATAACCTTTGGTTTTAGGAAATAAAGTAACCACATGAGTGGGTGAATCATAAGCAAGGTTAATTTTTTTTTTAATGAGGCACAATGGCACATCCATAGACCATAGGTAAGTTTGATTAGAATATTGCAACTATAATACCCTGGAGATGGAGATGGAGATGGAGATGGAGATGGAAGATAGTGACAGACAATGTAGACTGTGCTAGACCATGCACTTCAAGTTGCTGCAATAGACCAAACCAGCAAAATAATAATAATAATAAATGGATGTAAGCCCCATTTATTGGGGGTAAGAATGCTTGGATCAAACCTCTAACAATCTAAATCTGAAACAAACTTCCTCACCATGAAAGATTTGTTAAATTAAGGAGAATTGGGTAGTTATATCACCTGGCAAAGATAAAATGATGCTACAACATACATTGCATAAAGTTTCAGATGTATTTTATGTAATGCACGCACCTGCACCAGGCTAATTGTTTACAATGTGATCTCAAGTGAGTTAACCTGACAAAAGCTGGGAATCCATGCTTTTTCTGCACGCAACTGGATTGGGATTGAAATGGGGCGAGGACCATCAAAGACCAGCCTCGTCATTTAAAATGCGAGCTCTCAAAACCAGCAGCACAAAGAATCAGATGCTAGCAGGCAAGACATTCAGGTCTCGAGTACCCATCAGAGTAGCTCCATAAACTATTAAAATGGTGCTCTCTCTTTCATATCTAGAATGGAAAGCTATGAAACATTTCAAGGAATCACTAAGATCGGTGTGCATATGATGACCATGCAAGCCAGATCATTTTTTCATCCAAAAGTGGAAGTCATTCTCCAACCCAAAACTACCTAATGCCATGAGGAGAAATCCATAAAAATCCTGAATGAGGCCCTACTCCTGACTCTCTCATTTATCCATTTAATTAGAAATGATCTGTGTAACTGGGTACCAAAACCATTTCCATCAAGATTAAATTAAAGAGTTGCAGAGACAATGGTACTATTTACCTTTTTATAAATGAGAAAGAACGATGTATAGGAGTCCCTCAACTTATCAGATGACCTACATAAAACTACTAGAAAACCACCCCATCAGTTCATCAAAACTACTAGAAAACAATCCCCATTTTAAAAATTGTCAGTGTCTTATTCCAACTACACCCGCGTAAGCAACTTGAATCTGTTTCTCCATTAGTCTAAAAACAACTCAAAAAGCCCATAAAATTGCAGCAAGAAAAGAAAATCCCAGAAGATATAAGAACATAGAAAATTGCGAACCAGACTCATCGCTTTTTGGAGACACCAACAGTCTTCCCCCTGCGGCCAGTTGTCTTGGTGTGTTGCCCACGCACTCGAAGACCCCAATAATGCCGGAGACCACGGTGATTCCTGTCCCATTCACAAATAACAACCAGTTTTACCACCAAACGAGCAAACATGATAATTTGGAATAAGAACCAGATGGGTGTTGCAGCAACTCATCAAGAACACAAATTGTATATCCAAATCCAATACGAGACTACAGCTTGCTAAGTTGGTAGTCTGTATTGTTGATACACCGACCGGACTAAAATTCTGTCCCAACCATAAACCTGCTATAACCCATAATGCACTTGCCACCTCCTCCCAAAAGAAAGGAATACAGCCTTAATTGTTTATAACTAGCCATTACTAATGGATATGTCTAATTCTAGCAAACAAAAAAAAAAGTCAATCTGCCCCCAAAAAGAAAGACTAATCAAAATATTGTTTCTCCAACCTGCAATTGCCTTCCCAAAAAAGGAATGTAGCCTTCATTGTTTATACAGGTAAGCATTCCTATAGTCTATAGAGTGGATTTGTAGTCAGATTAAATGAGGGTGGACTTAATTGTCCGATGCTAAAAAAAAAAATTCCTTGTTATAGTACATCCAACTTCCTATTGCAGCCACAGAAACACAAATGGCACATGGTCAAATTTCATTGTTACTGAGTGCTTAAGGTAAACAAAAATTTTTCATTAAGAAAATGTCCAACGAGAATCCAAATAGGTGAAAACTTTTAATGAGATTGATAAATATCTCTTATGGACAAGCAAATTGAAATAAGTTTTAAATAGCGATAAAAGAGACCATAATGGAGCTAAGTTCGACATACTTATTTTTCCTTGTAATAATCCAAATATGGGAAAAAAAATGTCATCCAACCAAAGGGAGGGAAAATCAATTTGATTTGTAGCTCTTTGACCAGTCAACCGCATATTTTATGTCCCTAATCTCTATTCCGTGATTCCATCCTTGGCAGCGTCAGGAAAAGGTCCAGCTGGATTTCTTGCGAAATGAGATGGATGATAGGAGGAAATACCATTTGGTTGGAAACAGTATCTTCATTCTGCAGACTGCAGCCAAGTGGGGGTCTTGGGATTACACATTCTAAGGCTGATAAAGAAGGCATTAATTGGAAAATAACAATTTTTTTTATTGGGGGGTTGAATCAAATGAGCATGGGATGATATAAATGAGTAATGTTTACTCTAAATGCTGATACCATGCTTTTAACTATCCTCTACTGGACGGTATAGTTTTCATTCTACACAATATGCCAAAGTAACAATCTTCTTTTATCTTGGCAGTCTCCATAATGACATCTTTGCAAGTTCTCATTTATATGTTTCTGTTGATGAAAAAAGCAAGACCGTTAAAAGTTCATAAATGTGATAATTGATATAAAAAACTGGAACCAAAAAAATTATCTGACATGGTATCACCTTGCAAATGAACCAACTCCAGTACTCTAAGCATATGCATGTATCTAGGTATCCTAATTCCTAGCAAGCGACAAATGCTACAGGAGCTTTGTATTATACAGAGATGCAAAATCTGACGTCTAAATTTTAAAACGCATTAATTTGAATGATACTTGGTATAAAAAAAAAGAGCAGAATAAACAATCTAACATAGCAAATTGGAGAAGTCGTAAATTGAGCTCATCAGATATCTAGATGAAAACAAACCTGATCTTCTTCAACCGCTCAAGATCATCCCTTAGTTTCATGTCCAACGCATTCGACACAACCTGGGAATACCTGCCATCCTTATAATCCTTCTTCCTGTTCAGAAACCAGTCAGGGATCTTGAACTGGCGAGGATTCGCAACAATCACCATAAGGTTCTCAAGCTCCGCAGCCGATAGCTCACCAGCTCTACAGTGACCCATAAGCCAAAATTTAAAGACATGCAAAGAAGGAGAAACGGCTACCAAATTAAAGAAAACAGACCAATACTAACTTTGTCAACTGTTCCTAATTGATCCAGGAATATTAAAAATACAAATAAAGGGGTGAAATCGTAAACTGTAGCAAAGGAATAACAGAAAATCATCAAATCACTGCATATGCAAAATGGCTAACCATAGATTAAACCCTATATCGAGGTACCCAACTTCAGCAACTCTAAAGCCTAGGCATTTAAAGGCAGTAAGTGAACAGGATTTCCATCAAACTCCCTCATGTATCAATACTCGAACAAAATTAAGAACTTTCCTTTACAAATACATCAAAAAAATTAGGCTAAATGGCCAATCAAAAAGGGGAAAAACAAAATTAGAACCCTAGTTTCAAGGCAAAAGCAGAACCAAAAACCGCATGTCTATCAAAAATCACAGATTCAAACCCTAACATACCACTAACAGCTAAATATATACAACAAGAAAACAGTGAAAAGATGAACACCAAAACCCTAATAAGCAGACATTGTAGAAACAAAACTCAAGCAGAAGATAATGGGATTAAAAAAAAATCACCTCTTGTTCATGTCGACATCGGCTTTCTTGCAGACGATGTTGGCTAAACGGCGACCAATACCTTTGATCGAAGTTAGGGCAAACATGATCTTCTGCTTCCCATCAACGTTCGTGTTCAGAACACGAAGAATGTGCTGGAAATCTTCATTCGCAACGAGCGACTGCAAGTAATCAAAGGACGAAAAACAAAATCAAGGAAATGTTAAGAGATAGAACAAAATACAGATTGTTTGCGCGGACAAGTTGAATAAAGAGAGAGAAATCTACCCACCATAGCTAGGGTTTCTAGTCTCTGCGAGGATGAAGAACTAGGTCAGGACTCAGGAGAGGGATTGCTGAAGAAAGCTTCGTTTGTGATACTTTACAGCGTAGACTGTAGAGACAGCCCAAAACCCTAGACGATTTATATACGGTGTGTACACAAGTACGTATCTATAAACGACGAGTGATATTACAGACGCACCCTTCCAAACTCTCTACTTGAAGGGTCGAACCCTAACTTTAAATTTGAAATTAATATCTATTAAAATTTAAAATATTATAATAAATATATTAGTGTTAATAAACCCTAGATCCCAAACCCGACCAGTTATGGATAGATTGTGAGAAAAAACTCAAAGCTGACACTACGGCTCCACAACATCAAACCAAACCCGTAAATAGTAGTCAGGCGGGTTTTATGCTTCAAGTTAGAATGTTACCAAGTTTGTCTTCAAATTCCAATATATATATATATATGTATATACATATTTAATCACGTGATTAAATATATTATAAATGCTTATTTAAAAATGCAAAAAAAAAAAAAATCTTTCTATGAGCAGTTTGCCAACCCAAAAGTGAAATTTCCCAAACACACTATAAATTTGTTGAATCCAAAGAAAAAAATGCACCAAACCCAAATAGAAAAATTGCTGAACCATAGCTATTGGATTTGATCCCTCATTTTCATGAACCCAAACGAATCGAGAACTGCTTCACAGTTCTGTATAGTAGGCTGACATTATGGAGAACTGGTTCAAGGTTCTGTATAGTAGGCTGACATTGTCCAATTACTACACCTAATGGCCATAGTCAATACTCACACATGCGAGGGACTGGAAATCTAGGGAAATGGGTAAGGTCGATCCTCCAGTATCCATCCTACCGGCCATACAGTTAAGGATGTTTGAAAGGCTGGAGGAGCAGTGTGGTCAAGGTGTTGTGAGCACACTTAGTGGTGGATCATGCTGTATCTATCCTCTCCGCAGTAATTAGAGGCAATTTGAAAAGCCGGGGGAGCGACATGGTCAAGATCAGATCTGTCGATCACACTGGTCGATTGAACTAGAGGGCATGCAAACTAACAAAGTAACGGGAATGATCTGTGCACATGAAGCTTAAAAAAGAAACTGATAGGCAATCTGAAGATATAGCCATAGAATATATACTTCTCTGGCTCCTAACAGGAATCTCACAGCCCTGAAAGAACTGAGAGCATACTAACTTAGTCACAATCAAAGCCTTGTCATTATATTGTGAAATCACATGTCCATCTGCTCTACTGTGCTCTCTTCCTCCACGTCCCCGACGGCAACACCAAAATTCAAAATCGTCAATTAACCAAACCAAATGGCTTAAGCATTACTATCCATTCACCCTAGAACACTCTTCCACCACTTCCCCGAGAACATTTCAGCATGACCAGCAATACAGAATCTTTGATTCACCAAACCAAATGGTTCTTCGTTCCTCTATAACAAACCTTCACATTTACCCCTACAGTAGGTCCCCATAACCACAATATAAATGTAAAGGGATAACTCCATTGCCTCTCCCTGTATTGAAACAAATAATCAAAATGAATTCCCAGAAACACCCTAGATTTATGTACTCTCTCAACATCCAAATGGTTCTTCACCAGTATTCAAGTTGTCATAAATTTAGAGGGGAAAAACAATGTAAGTATCAACATAAGTATCAACATGGCTGACCAAAGATAAATAACATAAGAATTTCATTCCCACCAATTATACAGTAAAAACGATTCCATTTACAACAGTTATGGTGCACAATACACACATTCAAAAGGCTTCTTATGCACCCAGTAGAACTAAGCTTGAAAAAGATCAGTTTTCCTCTAAATACTACCAAGTTACTATTTCGTACAATACTATGTATTCGAACCATTGAACTGGTTATGATTACAACAAAAATGAACCAACAAAACCACCATTCCCTGATAATCTGCTTTTAGTTTTTCCATCTCGAGTTGGAGTACAGAAACCTGCAAATTGATCAAGGCACTCCCATCTCCAAACCCTTGACGAGTGCATTCCTGTGCCTCTGTCCGTTCATGCCTTCCTCTCATTGTCCTGTAAGCAGAGAAAAGAGAACCTAATATCAGGAAAATAGATAGAGGCACAAAAGAAAAGAATGCAGTGATAATTCACAAGTTAAAGAACAATGAATAGATTTTCTCTTTTTTTTGGGTGTGCAAACAACAGTAAAAGCAATTTAATTTGCATATATTAACTGGGCATTTAGTACAGTGACAAATCACATACACATGACCCAGCAAGTCACTATTCTGGAGATTGAACAGCTCAAATTTTGGACCAGCTCTTGAATGGAGCACCGCCTCAATGGTAAGATAAACTGCATGCTTCTAACTGCCATATGGATAACATTTTTATCCAACCATCAACCTTATTAAATACAGCAATCTATATTTTAAATAGATAGGATGGGTTTAAGATCCTTCAGTCAAGTCTATTTTTGGGCAAGGCTCCAATCAATAGTGGAGATTGATCAGCTCAACTAAAATACAGGGAGTAAGGGTCCATTGAGGATGATGAAGCCGATCCAACATAACACATCTCATGCAACAAACATAGATGAACGTTAAACTGATCCATTAACAAAATATTAATCATCCAGACATATGTATTGTAGCACATACGTCAAAAAAAAAAATTCTTCCTTCATCTTCAAGTTTCATTATTCAAATTTGTTATTGATTAGAAAACTTCCACAATCTACATTGCTTGCACTGTGGGAAGCCAAATATATGCGCTTTTACTCATTGTTTATCTTACTCCAGAAACTGCATTACAAATGCATAATTTATGACTTCACAGGCTTAGCTCTAGAAAAGTAAAGTTATCGCCGATTACTTGGCCTCCACATGTGACCATGTAAGCATGTAATTGGTTGATCCTGACACTGAGTTCCAACTCCAGCACTCAATTTTCCATCTCATAATACACGTACACTGTAGTTGTGGCAACTTACTCTTCAGCAATCTACTCGAACCTGCTCCATATATCTGAACATAAGACGACCATTTCAACAATATTAGAGATGGAAATATTTAACCATCTGACCCGAAAACACAAGTTTGAAAAAGAGGGGGAGGGGGGGGGGGGGAGAAATAAACTTTGACAGTGCAAAAGGGAAAAAATCATATTTAGATGACAAAAGATTTAAAAAAAGAAATTAGATCAATTAAAATTATATATATAGCCAGTTCTATCTGGATAGAAGAATTAATGCCAATGTGAGAATTCATAATTCAAAATGACATAAAGCATAAGATAAAGAAAAGTATGGATATTATATTTCAGTGTAAGAAACGGACCCTTATGCACTGACCTCTACAGAACACATCAGTGAGTGAAAATATTAGAAGAATTAATGCCAATGTGAGAATTCATGATTCAAAATGACATAAAGCATAAGATAAAGAAAAGTATGGATATTATATTTCAGTGTAAGAAACGGACCCATATGCACTGACCTCTACAGAACACATCAGTGAGTGGGAGAAAAGCAGCATATATTAGATGACAAAATATTAAATATATTAAAATTTGAATCAATCTATATATAAGATAAAGAAAAAGTGCGGATTATTAAATTTCAGTGTAAGAAACTGACCGATAAACACTGGTACCTACTGACAACACAAAAGTGAGTACACCCAAAATTTTATGGCAGCCTTCATTAGGACAAGTAGGAGAAAGCAGATCCATTGGCTAAATAGATCCTTCTAGGTGTCCTGTTTATAGGGGATGATAATAAGTTCCTTTTTAGAACAGGTGCAGTTCAGTGGCAGCCCAGAGAACACTAGGGGAAGAAAGTCAAGTCGTCTGTCACATGCATTTTCATTAGGACCTGGTTGCTCTAAAAGAAAATCAAAATCAGTGGAATTTCAAAGGAGAATGCAGTCGTGCCCCCATAACTCACACAAACAGAGGCCTGTGCATGAACGATATAGAATAAAAATAAATATGTCTTGCAAGCTTCATTAAAGATAAGGCAGCACTTGCACAAATATTTGGCTCTAGAAGTGTAGGAAGCGACCCACCAGCACAAGAAGTTCTGCTATAAGATGTTTTAGGAGTTTGCAGGAACAGCAAATTGTATATCTAAATACTTGATAATTATGCTGCATGAAGAGTGCCAGGGATTCATCATTCGTACCTGATTTTCAATTGAACATCCGTATTTGCAGGAATCAGCACTAGTAAGATTTCAGCTTGCAATGAACTAGGTTGTACAGCTTCTCAATCCTTAATGTCAACAACATGCTCAGTATAACCATGGTTTAGAAAAACAATAAACAGCCTGTTTGGATCTTATTATCACCTCAGGAATATCACATGAATTACACCCACCAGAAGAGCCACACCCAAGCCTGAGTTCGAGTTACCCAGAGACTCTGAATGATACTGTACAACACTCATATGACCAACTAGAGAATCAGATCCAATTGCTTCTGAAGACTTAAAGATAATTGCAGACTGGTTGTGTAGAGAATCCAGATCAAGAGAATGGAATTCAGGTTCAACAGCAGCAACTTCATCTTTCAGGTCATAAGTATCATGCGCATTTTGATCAACAATTGATGTAAACTCTCAGAACTTGCACAGAGACATAGAATTGTCAAGTCCCTAACTAGAAATCCAGAAGTTTGGTTCTGAGGCAGAGTCAGGAGAATAATGTACAGAAGCTCCACAGAAAGCAGGGCCATCAGGGTCACTGGGAGCTACAACTGCTAGCAAGTGTGTCAAACACAGTGCTTTGACAGAAAACAATGAAGAATAGAATCACAAGGAAAAGCTGAATGAGAATCATCTGCTACATCATGTGTTCTGTGATGGCCTGAATCGGAAGTAGAGAAAAGATCTACATCATAGAAGAATTGCACTACTTGGGTAGAAACTCAGAACCTTTACAGTCGACAGATGTTGGGTATACACACTTTGAAGCAGCATAAAGAGATTCACCAGCCATCTCAGAAGCACAGGCCACAGATTCCTGGCCCAACGCTTGGGAATTATGTTCAACAGCAACAACTTCATTTGCGACTTCACGAGTATCTAGAACCATATCAGTGGCATCAAACGCACATTCAGAGACCTTCTGCAACAACTGCGAATCACAATGCACTAAAATTTCACCAGAACCATGAGGATTATGCTCAGACACAGAGCCATGGGACTTAATATTTTCCTCTGAGTCACGACATATTAGACTGGCACCATCTGAATTGTGATATACCATATTCTCACCAGAACGTTGAAAACCATGTTCAAAAGCAGCATCCTGGGGTTGAGTAATAATGCCAGTAGAGTAGCATACAGAGCCCTCATCATAGCAATCAGGATCACGTTGAGCGGCAGCGTCTTCAGTTTTTATCTCACAAGCACCACTCCCTCTACCTTCAAGGATATTCTCTTCACAATGAGTTGCATCAGACACAAAGTGAGAAGCCGCAGATGATTTGCTTTCCACCTCGCATATATTGCGCTGATTCAAATCAGAGTTACATTGCACAGAACTTCCATCATTAGCCAGAAAATTAGAACCAGAAACAGCATCCTGATATCCATTGACCTTCACAGTAGTATACAGCGGAGAAATTTCATGTACAGAACAGAGAGCAGGTGCTTTGGCGTTTACTTCATGAGCATCATCTGCAGCTCCCTCTACAGATGACTGAATATTAATCTCAATCGGAGATTCCAAGAGAGATTTATTTTGCACATCATGTGTCACACCTAAATGAAGGACACACTTTGTGTTTGTAGCAGATTCAGAGAGCTTGTCCCACAGTTGAGAGTTACAACTTACAGTTTCCTTGTTGGAGGTGTGGAGTTCAGATCCATGAGAAGCATCTAAAGGCTTACGGATCACCTCAGATGTATCATATACAGAAAAGCCAGGAGCCTGCGAACCAGATTCCACAGCAGCAACTGCATCATTTATCTCATGTGCATGATGGACAACACCTTCGTCAGAAACTTTCATATCAGGCCCAGCAGAAGAATCCATTTCAGATTTACTGGCCACCTTAGGCATAATTTGATGGTTAATTTTGTGTTTGACAGGCTTCACATCTACAATAACAAACAAAGTCAAACTACAAATGATAAATATAAAGTTCACGGAAGAGGGTGGGGTGACATATAATTTATGAAATACCTGCGCTTGCAGTCATGTTTCCTTCAGGGAATTCAAGCTTCAGTAGTAGTTTCTGTAACAGATCTGTACCAGGGAACACTAACATATTCATGGATTTCATTTCTCGCTTGTGTGATTCTTCGAGAGGCTTGAAACCAAAAACTACAGTCCATGTATGCATGAGTTCAGAGATAGCAGGTATGATCAGCTTTTCAACATTGAGAGAGCAGAGAGCCTGTAAATAGTTTGAGCACAAGTTATACTCGAAGGCAGAAACAAGGTTGAAATCAGGAAAATCATGGGTATGAAAAGGAACCAGATTTTGATGGAACAAAGTTATATGACAAAAGCTATAAAAGCACATGTCTTTTGTACATAACCATTTAACATTTTATATTGTGTCAAGGACTGATGACACAATATCATGCTGATAACAAGGTTTTAAATAAAAGTTTTGGTGTGGGTAATGGGTCTAGCTGAAACCTTTACAATTTACATAACGCCGTTACATAATGGTTACGGCCAAAACCATAAACACATATTTTTTTAGATAAAAAATATTTCAAAAGTTAAAGGAAATTTGAGGGGAAAAAATAGAATTGATAAACAAACAAAATCATTGGCATTAAATGCATATTATGCATATAGATAATAATTTATCAAGTTTAATCAACACAATAAAATGAAAATATATAACCCAAAGCATCATAGATTCATGGATTTCAAGTGAAATCCATGAATATGCTATAGGCATTATTCATTAACAAGCAACCATCAATTGAAAAAAATGAAATTTCTTATCCAAACTAAATTTTCCCCAAAAAGTGGGTTTTAAAAATTTGATCCATCAATTTGTAGCGTAGAACTAGATTTTAATTGAAAAAATAAGACGTTTTTGCTCCAGGGGGGAGAAAGTAAATTTCAAAAGATGTGAAATAGAATGAGTTTCTAAAATGGTAGTAACATAGTGCTAAACATTATTACGTAACATAGTGTAACTCATATCAGCTCGGATATTACCGAAACCTTTACATAACGGCCGCTATGTAACAGTTTCGGTGAGATTTATTACTATGGTAACCACATGGCGCAGTCCTTAATCACACTGCACTTGCATTTAGATCCACATCATAGACTTGAGTCAAAAATCAAAACCTAAAATCAAGGCAGTTGAAAAAGGTTCACAAAACATGGAACTTTGAGCATGCAATATACCTTAAAATTTCATAAGTTCAAAACTCACAGTCAATAGTAAGATACATCAGGAGTTCCCACAACAGTAAGAAGTCCTAAGAACTCGAATTATGAAAATCGATTCCATGAAATCAATGTAGTAATTCTCATCGTGTACTCCTCCACATGTTATGAAGTAAATGCCAGCACCAAGCAATAAGACAGTTTGTTTCGAAGCATACCGATTCAATTACAGTTAGAAGCCGACGGCACATCCCTTGGCGCCTATAAATATGGCGGGTGCCAATGAATGGCATCTCTGCTAACCGGGTCCCATGAATCCTATTTAACCAAGAAGTAAAAATTAGGATTTGAGTTGTGAACTTGTGGCGCTAATCAACCAAAGCACACAAAACCAAACCATATATCCCAAGATCCTGAATGACAAAAACTCGAAAAGTAAAACTGCAGCATATCATCCAACTTTTATAAAAATTGCACTAATTAGTTTTCGTAACAAACCAAGATGAGGTAGGTCAACAGATTTAAATGAAAACAGGGAGCCCAAGGTATAATAGAATCCAGCAACACTCAAGACTACCAACCTAATTCCCAACTAAGCAACAAAAACATAGTCCATGTGTAAAAGCATTCATATTTCATAACTCATAAGAAACACATAAAACATGACACAAAAGCTTGAGCATGCTTCCAACAAATAAATTCAATGAAATGGGAAGAAGTTCACCAAATAAGCCAAGGGCTATCATTTCTCGATAACAAAGGAAACTTTTCCTAGTCTTTTCATAATAAGGAATGGGTACTTTATGTAGACTCTTAGATAGCATTGTATCTTGAGATTTTGGGAAACAAGCACATTCCAATGATGCGACAGCCATAGTTGTCAAGGCGACAGACCCCGTCAACGCTTGAGGCGTCGCGTTATGAACTCTTTGCAACAAAAATCCTACCCCCAATATGAGATCCATGTATGCTGCATTTCCTTGAATAAGGGGCTCCACAATTCATATAAATTGTAAAATCTTCATTGTCAAGATGCACCCTAATATAACCATTTTTTATGACATTTCTATGAATAAGCATTGGAAGTAAAAAAAATAGAACAAAAAAACAGTCTACAATGATTATTGAAAGAGAGAGAGGGACTGTGAGGGATAGAAAATAGAAAAAAAGTATAGTGAATCAGTGACAGTTGAACAAGAAAGAGAAAGAGAGAGACTGAGAGAGAGAGAGAGAGCATGACTGAATAAAAAATAGTCCGACATCAATGTAACTGTCGAACAAGGTATAGAGAGATAAGAGAGAGAAAGGGAGAGGTCGTACTTCATACTCTCCTTTTTTCTTTGTTTCTTCTTCTTCTCGATTATATCAAAGAAAGATAATAAAAATCATATAATAAGTAACATATATATAATTATGGAGCCCACACTTATTTTAATTATCAAAAGCACCTTTAAAGATGGGTTTATGAGAGCATTGGGGGCTTAGAGAAAATTTGGGGAATTTAAAGGCTTTTCTGTTATTGGGCCTTTTTGAGCCCAACTATGTCTTGGTCACCTAGGCAACGCCTTTAACAAGCATGCAAAAAACAGAGGGGACCATATGGCCACCCACAAACAGAGAGAGAGATAGAGAGAGAGACCAATTGGTCCACTCATTGAGTAAAAGAAGGGACATGTTAACATGAGGGAAACATACTTGACACCGTTCGTCTATTCTTTCTTATTTAATCTGCAAACCCCCTTTTTATTGGATATAAAAACCCTAATATATTATATGGTAGAAGACACGATAAATATATAAAATAACATGCTTTTTTGTTGACTAAACTATTATATTCAAATAAAATAAAATTTTAAACCTTTAAACAATAATAATAATATTGTTTATATCATATTTTTAATAATGAGAGCCTAGGCAGCCAGTCACCTGAGCCCAATAGTGTCTGGTCGCCTAGGCAACCGCCTGAGGCGTCACCTTTAACAACTATGGCGACATATTTTAAACTAATTGACTTTTAAGGTTCAGAAACCCCCAGTTCCAATTCATTCTTTTAGAATACTGAAATCCGAAGATGTTTCTCTGTTTTTTCAATTACAATATGAATAAGGAAATAGGGACGGCTATTTCGGATCCGACCTGCTTGAATCTATCCAGCTTTCCACGGGTTGGGGTTGAAGTTTTGAACCTGCGAGTTGTGATTGAGTTGGGTTTTCTGAACCCGCTTATAGGTGGTTTGGGTTCCAATTAGACTCCCCAGACCCTAGGGTCTTATTTCATAATACCTAGTTAATTTATTAGTAATTATATATAATATATACTTAATATACATACATTTGTATGAATAAATAAATTAATTAATTCTAGGTTTAAATGTCATTTCTATCACAAAAGCAACATATAGATGACCATGAATTTACAAGGAGGGATACCTGATGGATGCTGCAGAGATGATTTCATCGCCTCTCTCCAAAATAGCAGTGTAGAAGCCACTATAGTTTAGCCGATTAAAGTTTGACCTATAAAAGATAAAGTACTCAAATAGATATAAAAGTAAAGATCTTTATTAAAGTTAAATTATCAATTAATAGTATTTATAGTGAAGTCAAATAGTTTGCTATGGCTATTTAATCTAGACAATCATGTAGGTCAATTACAGGATGCTTGAACAATTACTAAAAAGAATTTTTTTTGAAGCACTGCAGGTGATAGAACAGAATAAGTAGATCAAAGGATACATCTTCTCCGCATCTCGAGAAATTGTTCATAAAATTCATATTTACTTCAACAAAATTATGGAACATATATAAGCCAAATTACATGCTCATCCTCAGAGAAGAAAAAAACCATGCAATTAAACTCCTAAAACTGCACTAGCATGACTGCTGATATAAATTTGAATGCAAAAGCTAGTATGAGCACACTGAGAAGATTGAGAACAATTAATTCCACATATTTGATGGTGATATAATATCATTAATAGAAACAACTCATGCATAAAAGTCGGTAACAAGACTGGTAGTTCTCTAAGCTACTTGGAGAAAGAAAATCATCCTAAAGAAAATGATATTCAATTCTTTCCATACCCAGCCATAGTTACCCAATCAGAGTTCTATTCGAATAGGAAAAGTGTGGAAAAATGGACAAATCAGGAAAAAATCGATCAAGGTATGAACAAATAATTAATAAGATTTTATTTATGAAACATTAAATAAAATATATATTTCATATATCAGATATTTATTCGGGAATTTTTCAAAGCATCACGAATAATTCGCAATTTTTTAAAAAGTGGTAAATTTTCAAAAATACGTGAATATTTCATGAATTAATCGTTCAACGAAAAAGTCGAACTTATTCGGGACTTTTTGGAAAAAATCGAAGAACTTTGTTACTATGCAACCAACTCCAAAGTGAGTGGTCTATGTTTAATTTGAAAGTAAATAAAAAAAGTTTAGGAAATTAGTTATAGTTCTATGTCTTAGAACCTAAGTAACCAAAGCGGTGAGCGGGAGTGGGAGCACGAGCACGAGAGCGTCAAATTTCAATTTAGGATAGGGTCGAGAGAGCCTCCAGAGCGCCAATATATATTTCATGAAAATTATTTATAGATATAAATATATTCTTTCCTCTTTCTAAACTATAAGAAAAGAGAAGTCTAAGATTTCTTAATTTATTTATTTTTAGTTTATTAATATAAAGAGAGGGAGGGAGGAAGGTTACACCTGTAATTACCGGCAACTCGCATGGCTAACCCACCCCTGCCAAAATCCAAGCCCCAAACATTGGCTTACACCGTTCCAGTTTGTGGGCCCATTCCTTTCTTACTATAAAGCATTAGTGTAGAAATAGGGTAAAAGGGGTAAAAAAAAGTAAAAGAAGATTAAGAAAGTATCATTCCCACTAACAAGAAAATAGGGGTCGAAACGGGATTTTACATCAAAAGTTAGAATCCCTTTCGTCTTCATCTTCCTCTTCCATCAAACTCTGTTTGCATAGAAAAAAATTCCAGCCTAATGCATTTACAATCCAGCACTCCACAAGCAATAGCAACCACGATCTACAAAAAATGCAACTGCGCTCCACAGATTAACAAACCACCCTCCTATAGCGATTCCGCTCTCAAACCGTGAGAGCAAGGTTTGAGAGCGGGAGCGTATACGTGTTATGGCAGTTTGGGTTACTAAGATTAGAACTGTACAAGTATCTTAGGACTTTATATGGTACCCAGTCAACAAACAACTGATTTCCCCACTCAATGAGAAAGTCAACTTTCACTTTTCTTTCTCTTTCCTTTTCTTTTCTTTTCTCGGGCCTGTTTTCTAAGGAACCAAATGAAACCTCAGTCAAAAAGACAAATAAAATTCACTATTTTTACTAAATCACATTTATACAATTCATAGCAATGTGTTTAACTAATTTTAGTAAATCGAAATTTCACTATTCATACTAAATCAAAATTTGCTAATTTTTGTGAACTCTGAATTAAATATTTCCAGTTACTCACAAATTTGTTACTATATAGTAAGGGACAGAACTTCTAGATTTTAGGTTAAGAAAGCCTGTAACTGTTGTTTCAGTATGATTACAATCTTTAGAAAGATTTAAATATTTCAGATGAAATTTTTAATTGTGACAGTTATTGTTTTTCTTTTTGAAGATTGTGCTACCTTATGCATTTTTCTTTTTCCTTGGTGGAAGATACCTTATGAGTTAAGTTAGCTAGTCTGAGACTCTGAGGGTAGAATTTTTTTAAAGTTCTTGAGCCGGTGAGTGAATTGAATTCCAGCCAAGCCGAGGTCTGTTCTTCAAGGCAACGCCTTAACCTTTCTTGCTGCCTAGGTCTTTCTTTTTAAATTATTGAAGCAGACTCTAAGAACGGCACAAGGGAGAATGCAGTCCACCTTATTTTTCATCATGGTCTTTGGAGATATGAGCATGGAATTAGAGAGTTTCATGATTTGGTGATGCAAAGGTATACAGTATACCTCTTTCTCTTGGATCCATAGATCAGCTAATGAGGAGGATCAGTTCGAGAAGGTGTTACAATAACTGTCAAAAAAAAATTCACTTTTGCTCTTTGTATTTCTCCTTGGGTGTTCCATTTGACCTTTGACCCCTTTGGCTTCTCTTTTTATCCTTCTCTATTGTTTGTTGCTTCCTCATGCCAAAATATATCATTGTTAAATCAGTCAAAAATTAAATAACTAAAAGCTTTGACCCTTTGACTTCTCTTTTTATCCTTCTCTATTGTTTGTTGCTTCCTCATGCCAAAGTATTTTATTGTTAAAGTCAAAAATTAATTAACTAAGGGTCAGCGAGTCATTTTTTAAATGGTTTGTCACATCTAATTGGTTTTCTCTGAAATTAGTGAATTAAGTTGGGGCTATTTGTTTTAAGGTGATCTTCTCTTGCGTTTGTCTTTGTTCCCATGGTGTGGAAGACAAATAGTATCCGCTGAAGTTCAAAGACACTGAGTTCCTTCTCCTCTCATTGGTTATTTGCCACGCAAATCTCCCATTACTTTTGTATTCTTTCTTTACTATTTGTTTTCTTAATTTTCATTAGGATTATACAAAGCTTTCCTACGTCACTACAATTGAGATCAACCAAATGAGATCGAAATTAATCGTGCACAATATAATGCCACGATTCCGACACAGTGATTTAATTATATTTGACACCCACTCCAAAATCCAAGAAGAAGAAAGTTTTTTTTATATATTACTGGATTAGTAACAGCAACAAAGATTGCCAATAAGAGAGAGAGAGAGAGAGAGTAACAGCAGCAAAGATAAACACATACAATACAATGAATACAAACCAAACTATCAACCATCACCAAATCAAGAATAAAATATACATTCGTAATTTGATTTTTTACCGAATGCAATCATACTTAGTGATAATATAACTATGAATCAACTTGTGGGCAGAAACTCACACAACAAGGAGAGTATTTGCATATTTGCATGCAATACATATATATATATATATATAGAGAGAGAGAGAGAGAGTAACAACTGGGCAACCATTAACCTACTGTCCAACAACTCATGGATCAAAAACTGATAAAAGAATCCCAACACCCGGGTTGGATTCACTATGGCCAAATAGTTTGAAAGATCACTGCATCTGTCAACCAAATATGTAGAGTTGCTGAATGTGATGAATGTAACTAATGTGCTTACCCACAATTATATAGAACATTATGAATCAAATTGATCCCACTCCTCCGGTCAATGATGGGCAGAAAACACTCATCCATAACAGTCAGTGCAACAGCTAGCTTGGAATTGCATTCAGCCCTTTGAGGCAGACCTCGGAGAGATGTATCTGAGTCTACATCAAAACGCTGAATGAGAGTCCATGAAAATCCTGCTTCCAGTTCATGTTTAACGCCGAGAAGCTTTTGCAACTGCTCGAATAGCTGGAGAAACAAGTATTTAAACTCATTCAGTTCCACAAAAAACACAAACACACACGAAGTATAGGTTTACAAATTCAGAGGAATAAAAGAAACAGGAAATTACTTCTTCAAATGCCAAACCAAAAAAAAGACAAAAAACCACCCCTAGTCCATACAAGTCAGAGACCAAGGTAAACAAGAGACAACCACTGGATCTACATGGTGGTACACAGAAAATGAATGGTCAATGCTTCCTAGTGTATGTAATAGGTATTACGTATTACCTACGACAACAATGAAAACAATCAAAATGAAGTATGTTGTGCGTCATCCCAGACTCCCATTCCAGCAAATATTTTCTTCCCTTTATAATTAATGATATTTTAATACGGTAAAAATAGATTCATTGGCTCCTAGAGTGCAGGTATTGAGGTCTGACAGAATATAATTCCCTATTAACATAGCTTCTAGCCCTACTTTCATCTAATTCAGCAGCACTTGTAAGAGTTTGACTGGCCCCTACAATTAAATCATGGTTTAGAGATAATCAATGAGACTAGCATGCTTCTAACTTCTA
Source organism: Tetracentron sinense (assembly GCA_015143295.1). Taxonomy (NCBI): domain Eukaryota; kingdom Viridiplantae; phylum Streptophyta; class Magnoliopsida; order Trochodendrales; family Trochodendraceae; genus Tetracentron; species Tetracentron sinense. The sequence goes on along the minus strand of CM026558.1, from coordinate 9,913,253 downwards.
AGGATCATCTACCAAAGGTTACCATGATCAATCCACTTTCTAGCGTCCTCTAAAATGGGAAATTATTCTCTCGACAATCCTCTAATCATACACATGGTCCTTCCTTGGACTTATTAGGAAGTCCATACATTTTAAGTTGTCGAATATCTTACTACCACATGTCCCTTAGTTTACTTACCGCCTCAGAATATTGCTTTGGTAGAATGGATTCATTTGGGACTTATTGTGGGCCTGTGGCATCCTTTCCATTCCCTCACATACATTAAAATATTTTTGAAAAAATGAAATACTGTACAGTTATAGTCCTTATAGCGCAAATGAGCACTTGACAGACAATTCAATAATCCTTGAAAGAAACACTCATTCAATACTAAAAGGCTAAGAAAAGATATGCAAATCTACCCATAAGTGCTGGAAACGAAGATACAACAGATACAAGAACAGAACTCTACTTTCACAACATTTGCTTACAGTAAAGTGTTTTCTATTAACCAGCATATACAATTGCAGGAAAAGGCACGTTGTATCAAATTATCAATCAAAAAAAGAATAGGAAACATGTCAAAAATATCATTAATTAAAACCTTACCCTAGCACCATTGTCCACCTTGCATTCCACTATTTAGGACATTAGTTTCTGCCATACTGACCATCTGAACTTTTCAAATTTGGTTCAAATAGAATGGTACAGAGGTGAAAAAAGTTACATTACCCAGACTTTTCCTAATTCCTCAATAGAAACGATACGACATGGGTATGGATATGGCCCATATGGGATCTGTGCAGATATGGCTCAGCTGCGCAGCCCGTGCTAGATATAGCTCAACTCTTCTTTCTAGAAGAGTTGAGTTTTCCCATTTGATCTTAGAAGGGGATCCATTGAATGCTAAAATGTGGGCTGAAGGCAACATTAAAGGTCACTGGATGGTACCCAATCTGATCGAAAAAATTCACAACCTTAGCATCCAAAGGAACATCTCATTCACTTGGATCCCTAGTTCGACAAATGAATTAGCAGATTCCTTAGCTCTGAAAAAGGGTCAATTTGTATGTGAAAGAATAAATTCCATCTTCTTGATTATTTTTCGATGTATTTTACTTTCATTTTTCCAGCCCTAGCTTAGGGTTGGCCTCTCTGTTTTTTTTTCTATAATATTTCTCTTACTACTGACAAAAAAAAATTATAATAAAGAGAGCTCCAGAAAAATGGATGGTTCAAACTAAGCAGTTGGCTTTCCGACAATGGAGTTCATTTTCCGGCACGCCAAACATTAAATCTGCATGAAAATCTCTCTCGTCAATCTTACGATTGAGAGATCTCTTCGATCAAAATTACTTTGAAGCTAGTAGTGCTGGTTTTCTTCTCTCCTAAAGGAAACCACATAATTCCTGGAGTCAACCTGGCTTGCCGAATCAAGAGCTTCTTTGCCAGAATTGTTTAGCTAAATATAGAGTCGGTATCAGTGGTGTTAGTCAATGGTGACGAAGTAGTGCAGGTTTTGTTGGATGCTCATGGAGTGACATATGACAAAGTAGTGCAGGTTTTTGTTGGATGCTCATAGAGAGACGCATTGTGCGAAAACAAAATGTTTCAGTTCACTAAACCAGACGCAGATGCGTTGAAAATAGCGGAAAGGAGCAAAGGGATCCAATCGATAACCCACTTGGAGAAAGAAGCTATCGTCTGGGTGTTGGATCACTTTGGTAGAGCTCGGGATTCAAAAAAAGGAGGGGTGTTGGGGTCTAAGTTCTGTAATGGCAGAACAGGGGTGTTCTTCAGACGGAGGAATATCAATGGAGTATATGCAAAGCTTGCTGTTTTTGTGAACGATTGCCACTCGATCACATTGTGTATTCCAGAGGGTTTGAATGGTTGAGGTTGGGAGAGCTTCAGTCTAATGTCAAACAAGTTCAGGGCACCTAAAGGGCAGCCAGTTTTCAAAGCTACCATACCCTTCCAAACTAACGTTCAGCTAGTTTTCAAAGACAAGTAGACAACATTCCCCTAATAAGTAAATCAGTTCAACAACCTTGGACTTAACCCATCCCCAAAATTTCTACACTGGGCAAGTCGGGGAATGCCGATGGTTACTTTAGCATCAAGGGTGATCCCACCAAGAAGAAGAACAGCTCTGGCCCATCGACAGTGCTTTAAAGCATTCATGTCAAAGTAAGAAAAGTAACAGCAGACAAGAAACTAACTTTATTACTCTTTCACAATGTCCCATTTTGCAAAACCATAATATCTATTTCATCCATACCTTGTCCGAGGTTGTTGAGGTCTTTGGCTAAGGACAAGAAAGGAAGCAAATAGTGCCTTGTTGGAGTTGCCAGGGTCCTTGGCCGGAGGCGAGAGAGGAAGAAGATGGTGTTTTCATTTAGTGGTGTAGGGTAAGAAGTCAATAATTGTAAATTTGGTGTATAGTCAGCAAATGTTGGTGTGCACGTAGCAACACCCTATAATTATCCATGATCCATTTCCAAACACGTTTCAAGTATATACATAAAGCTTTTCAGTTAGGAGAGTTTTCTAATTCGATGTTTGATCTCTTGGATAAATGGTTGTCTTGGCCCGTTTAGACGCAGAGGGTAAAAATTTCATAGATTCCTTGTGTACTATTTGAGGCACCAGGAAGGACGAAATTGTTAATATTTTTTAAAGGAGCGAAGTTTCTATGGGTGTTCTTTCTAACCAAGAACACCTTTTGCTGGATCCCACTCTAAAATAATTTAAAGCCTAAGATTTGAAGATTACCATATTAGGGAGTTGAAACCAATGGGAAGGATAGGAAATCTGGAAAACCATCGTTAGAAGGATACAAGTGTTGATGTCCCTTAACTTTAATTTTGATGTATGCTCCCTTGGGAATTCGAAGCCTACCAAAACGTTTGGATCAATTAGGGATGAAACAAAGCCATTAAGAAGATATACTTAGGACTCATTGGTCTAATTGATTATTACAAAGCAAAACCAAGATCTCTTTGGAAGTTTTGGAACTTGTCATCTTGGACCAACTTCAAGCGGAAGGAGACTCTGCAATAATATTTTCTTCGGCTTCGCCAAGATAATTGGTTAATCACTTGACTTTTTCCTTCATCTATTTGTAGATTTGGACGATCTCATTTTTATGGACAAGAACATCTGCCTTGGCCAACTCCGTAGCTAGACATGAGATCCTATGTTAATGAAGGAGCTTTTTCCCCAAAAATAAGTTAGTTTCCTTTATCATAAATGCAATATCCTCCTCCATTAAAATTCATGACTTAAATCAAATCGTGTGCTGTCAAATCATTTTGCATTATCCCTATCCACGTAATTTAGGGCCCTCCCCTTGCCCTTTTAGAGTCTTCAACCTAAGCTAACACACTCTTTTCATTGGTTTTGTCATTAGTCTTTGTTGAACGTGTCCAAACCACCTCAATCGACTCCTCCTTACTTTATCACCTATTGGTAGCATTGTCACCAGGTAGAATAAGGGTTGGGTAAGACCTTTCCCTTACATATTTACGATTTCTTTACCCACTTTACCCTGACCATATAGGATAGGGTAAATTTTTCCTTTACCCATACCCTCTCAGGGAGGGTAAAGATTTTCATTTACCTAACGGGTAATCAAGTAATTAGGTAAAACAACCACCTCAAATTTCTACATGTTTTAAAGCATTTTACATATTGGATAATTGGATAATCGAATAAATAGTGAGTAATTGGGTAAACTAATAAATTTATGTTAAATCAAAATAATTACATACTTCAAATCATTCTTATTAATACATAAAAACAAAATAATCATACTACAAATTTTTTCTTTAAAAAAACATGTCATCTCATAAAACTTAACCCATCAATAAAAAAATACAATAATTCATAAAATTAATCCATCCCACCATCCATTCAATCTAAACCACAAGGGTATAGCTAAAGTAGGATTTAAGGTTATATGTGAAATTACCAATTTATTTTCAGGTAATCAGGTAAAAGGGTAGGGGAAGATTCTTTACCCTTTGCTCCGGAGAGAATGCAAAGGAAGTTCCTATGGAATGAGAAAGTCGATAAATTCCAATGGCCTGGAACCAAATCTGTCGTCCAAAGGAGGATGGGGGATTCAATCTCAAGGCATTTTTTTAATCGGAATTGAATCTCAAGGTGTTGTTGGGAAAATGGATTTGGAGATTCGGGAAGGAGAGGAAAAGTCTATGGCGGTCTATGATAGTGACCAAATATGAGGAAGTCTCATGTTGGATTCCAAGCGAGGTTAAGGGTCCTCACGGGGTGGGTTTATGGAAGGGTATCATGGCATCTGCTAACTTGGTTGTGCCAAATTTCAAGTATAGAGTGGGGAGAGGGTCAGAGATTCGGTTCTGAAAGGATGTGTGGTGTGGAGTCACGAAACTCAAGGACGATTTTGGTAGTGTCTTTCTATTAGCCTTCGATAGAGACGCTTTAGTTGGGGATTACTTCGAGAGGAGGGGAGATGTGGTGGTGTGATGTCCAAGGATGCGTTGGGATCTAAATGACAGAGAAATTGTGGAAGTGGCTCGATTATTAGAGCGCATCAACTCTACTTCCCCTTATTCCGAGATTAGGGATTATAAGATTTGGTCTAGAAGCAACCATGGTCGATTCTCAGTAAGATCTTTGTTACAATCATTGTGTCCAGTATCAACAGGTCTGTTTCCCAATAGGCGTGTGTGGAATCCTGGTATTCCCTCTAAGGTATCTTTCTTCCTATGGAATGCAACACTTAATAAAATCCTAACTTGCGATCACTTACAAAGGAGAGGATGGAGGATGGCTAACCGTTGCTTTATGTGCCTCCAAAGACCGTGGATCATTTGCTCCTGCATTGTCCTATTGTGTTTGGTATTTTGGGTTTTTTCCTCTCCCGCATGGGGGTAGACTGTTCTTACCCTCGTCCTTTCACAACTTCTTATCTTGTTGGTCTTTGGTTAGTGTGAATGGAGCTCAAGAGGCAATTTGGGCAATTATAGGCATGGTTCAAAAACCCGAAAACTCGACTCAAAAGTTAGCCGGGTCGAGTAACTCGGAAAACTCGAAGAAAACGCAACTTGGTCCAACTCGGAATATATATGTAATAACTTGAAAAACTTGAGTTAAAAGAATTCAAAATATGCTTGTTTTATAGCCTCAAGCCTAAAAATTAGGTTTAACAGGACCCATAGTAAGTTATCTTTGTAGACTCAAACAAATATGATGCAAAAATAGTGTGATGTTCAAGTTTAGGTTTTAAAAAATGATAAAAATACCATTTTGTAACTCGACCTAGTCTGGTGAGTCGAAAAACTCGGCTCGACTCGACCGAGTCACCTTAGTCACTCGGCAAATTGTGTCTCCTTCGAGTTTTGAGGCGACTCGACTCGAAATTCAGCCGAGTCGGGTAACTCGGTCGAGTTACTCGGGTGACTCGCCAAGTTTTCGAACTATGGTTACAGGTGTCATCTATTGGATGGTATGGAAGGAGCGGAATCTTAAGAGTATTCGAGGACTCTCAGTCGCCTCATTCTCGTATTTGCAAGCGTATCCGCCTGGTTGTGCTGGAATGGGTGGGTTTGCGTTTCCCCGTGGAGGATATTACGGAGGTGCTATCTTAAATTCTAGTTGCCCCATCTGGTTGTGAGGTTTCCCTGGTTCGGTTAGGTGGCCAAGTTTGAGCTTCGCTTTATTGGCTCTAAGTTTATATGCTTGTAAACTCTTCTGTTTTTGCTTTCTTGGCCCCATAGTTCTCTTTTTCGTCTAATATATTCGGCTTGCTTATTGATAAAAAAAGATTATTTACCCTATTTATAAATGGGTAAGGATTCTTTACACATTTCTTACTTATTTTTAAATCGGATAAGAAATCCTTACCCTTAGCCTCCTAAGTCGGGTAGGGTAAGTTGGTATAACACCTGAATGCCGGCCACTGGGGACTGGATATGGAACAACAGGGTAGTACATTTTTTTTATAACGACAATATTACCACATCCACCGGCTAGTGTTGAGGTAGAATTATATTTTGACCTATCCACCAGGGCAATGAGAAAACTTCCCACTTTATATAACATCACTCCAAGGGTTTAACTTTAATCCCCTATGGCATGGAGGATATTACAGACACCAATATGTAAGTTACATAGGATGGAAAACTCATGCTTAAAGGCTGTGCTCCGTCACAAATAAAACAATACCACTTAGCCTTGGCATGAACCACGCGGAGGTGTGTCTAGATGTCTAGCCACTGCAGGAGATCAGGTAAGAGAGCAATTCTTATTATTGTTATAACTCATTAGGCACAACAACAACTGAGATTGCTTTGCAAAGCTAACACTAAGATGATAAAAGTCCAAGCTATACTAAGTAATTAAAACATTAGAGCACTGAAAAACTTAAATATATAAGAGGTAATACCTGTTGGCATTTCTGCCCACAAAAGGAGGAGCATGGACTCTTGGAAGCAACGTGTTTAGCATCCGTATCCCTAATGCACAATTGGTGATCTACAACAGGCAAAATTGTTGGCAGGGTTTCATCCAAATCGACTCTTTATGTTAAAGAACAATGGGACAAGAAAGAACATGTGAAAGCAGAATCAACGAAATCTGTAATATGATGAAGAGAAAGGGTAAATACATTTTTCCTCGCACAGACTGCATGTGAGTAATGCGGAGACAGCTATATCATGACTATCATCCACTTCATCAATACTCCCGCCGACTATCCCACAAAATTTGCATGAACAATTCAGACAGTGCCAATCACCTGGAGGAAGCATCTGCAATGAGAAGAAAAAAATGAACGATTCATCCATTAAAGAAGTAAACTATTGAACTAAATCAAATCCTACATGCACCAACAGCTATGAAGTACATCAATCCCACATACATGATGCTGTCTCCAATAATTTATTTTGGTTTTATTAGGGTCAGTAAGCTGGATCACTCATAATTCACAGTTGCAGTGCAGAACATCAATTGAGCTTTTAGACCATAAGTTCTCAATAATTTAATTAAAATGCCTACAGTTTTTATTCAAAGCCCTGTTAAGATGCAACACAAAACATAGTTGATGTAATTTTTTAACTTGCACCAACTCTGTGTTGGGTACCATGTATATAAAAAATCTTGTTTGAGCCATCCTGCAAAAAGACCTGAACAGCATCGATGCCGACTTGACAAGAAGGATTCCTTTATTCTTGTTTATCTTCTTGCTCCAGTGCAAGTGTGCTCTGAAAGCCCTTCTGAATACAAATTAGAACATGAAACTTGTCGTCTTCTCCTTCTTTGCTTCAAAACCTCTCCAATATCCCAAGAAAAAGAATGCAAGAAAATAAAAGACCCATTGTTTACGAAGGGGATTAGAATGACCTATTATGGAATAATGTGAAAATATATTCATTACCTTTATATCCAAGCAGCATTGATGGAACGTCGATGGACAACCATCACAACAAATCAAGTCCCCGCCATCTCCACAGAGGCCACAGGTATCATCGTTTGGGTCATCACCATTGAAGTCTATGGAGTGGAACCCACTGCGTTCAGACTCTTCTTGTCTGTTCCACGCGTCTAGCTGGCACTGTAAAAGGGAACTCCCAGACTCTACATATATGTTTTGGAATGGCTGACGCAGTTTACTTCCTGCATGAATCTCAAACTTCGAAACAGTGAGGATTTTACTACAGCAACCACAGTGAATGCCATCTCTTGTAATCCAGCCCTCCAGCATTACCCGCGTGCGCCTTCTGTTCATATACTGCACTTTCTCGCTAAGATGCACAGTTCCCGAGTCTATCATCCAGGAGAGCACAGTTCGTTTCCCAGAGTATGGTATAAAGTCACCGGTCTCTGAATTCTTCCCCTTGTTAGAGCTGCGGACCAACAAAGCACAACCACTTTGCTTTCTAGTTTTTCTTCCTTGCAGTAAATGAGCCTTGGGCTTTGGAATTCCCTTGTGCGATGAACCAGCTGAATTATCTTGTTCGTTAATTGAAGATTTCATATACTCCAATCCATGTGAAAGATGAGTAGATTTCTGACTTTTAGCATGACCCTTTGCATTAAGATTGACAAAATCGTTTTCATTCATTCTTCCCTTTGATTTACCACTCCGCTTTATGAGGAAATCCAGTTTTTCTCCATTTTTAGGACTACCAGTGCTCTCCATACCATGCTTTCTCTTTGCAGACTTTTTCCCAATAGTTCCTTTTGCATACCTGCATCCACTGTCATCTCTTTGCTTCCTTTTCAATTCTCTCTCTGTCTTCTTGCGTGTTTGCCTCGTCAGTTTACTGAGCTCCTCCTCCGGTATTGGAGTAAATGGAGAACTGGTCCCACTAGGCTTCACATCCTCATCTTCAAATTGCTTTTGAAGTGCGTCGTAAGCCTTGAGGACCGACCAATAAGCCGTTCCTGTAAGGCTGATGTACACCGAATCTTGGTAGTCTCTGTTCCTCCTAGGTCTAGAATCAATTGTCCAACCTGCACTCAGAAGCATCTCCTTTATCCGATCTCGTACTAACTGCTTTTCCGTGCCACTACCACGTTTAACCGCTCCTTCCTTGCTTTTAGTTGACAGAAGAATTTCAGATGTCGGCGTCCTCTCTCCTCTGCTCCTTACCTCTTTCTCAAAACCACAGCTAGTTACCATCTTAGATCCCCGCCTCGATGATGTATCACTGTCCTCGTTTTTCCAATCGCCAGCATTTTTCTTTTTAGTTGACGAAAATTTCTGCAAAGTCGGTTGATACTTCTCTGTCAATACAAGTGAACCTGGTTTCTCAATAAGTTTATTTTCAGAGTAAAATGAATGACGAGTCTGTGTGTTCCACTTGACAGGGTCTGCAGACCTAGAACCCTTTCTAATTTTTCCAGTCTCCAATAGACCATAACTTTTTTGAGAACCGTCAACTCTGTTTCTATTGTTGACCATCACCTTCAAGACACCATTTTTCCCCTGCACCCTTATAGGTTCATCACATGGAACCCACTTCTCTCTAAACACGCCAACTGGTCGAGAAGTTTCATCTTTTTTCATATCAAGCCTCTTCTTATCAGAACGATCGGGTCCCCTGTTACTTTCAACTAACAAGCTGCCGGTCCTGTCAAAATTAGAATGGTTTCTCTTGTCAACCTTAATGCCTCTGCTAAATCCAGACTCAACCTCCCTCCGCTTGCCAATTTCAATTTTAACACCATCCAAAACTTCCTTCTTTATCTTTTTTGAATCAATTACATCATCTTCATTGTATTCAAAAATGTCAAACCTACTTCTCTTTCTTTCAGCTCCAGCTCCCTCAAATTTATTACTGCCACCTTTGGCAGCAGATTCAGACCCAATTCTCTTCCTATCAACTTCTAGCTCCTTCTTAGGTTTAAAAGAGTCTCTACTATTCTTTCTACGATAAACAGAATCATTGCCGTCTTGATTGGTTCCAGAAACGACCCTTCTGCGAGGAGAAACTAGTAAGTCCTCCTCAGATTCTGAATCACTTAGAATCAACCGGGGTCGCGTCATATCCTTCTTTGATTCAAAATCTCTCTGCTTCCCTGAAGCCCCACCACCAGTTGCCCCATCGCCCTTCTTCCGAACAATTAAACAGCCTGAAGACACCCTATCCTTCTCCGGTCTTCCAGATGAAACACCAGATCTTACGCCTTCTTTCATCTCATACAAAAAAAGCTAAAGCATCCAAAATTTCAAGAAATTCCTTTCAGAATCAAGTTAAAAATCCCCTCGAACCCAACCAAAAAAAAAAAAGATCCACAGAAACATTAAAATCCCCCCTCCATAGATACCAATCTGACGTTACACAATCCCTAGCATTCAAAAGCCTACAATAGATCTGAACACTTCATCTGAAATTCCGAGAGCAAAACTCAGAAAACAAAACAATCAACACAAATCCGATCAATAGCAGACGTAAACGATGCTTACCTTGCCGGAAACCTCAGCAATCTGTCCTCCGTCAGTTTCACGACTGTATTCCGGCGATCCAGATTGTTAGATTGGTAATTTCCGGCGAGGGATCTGAACAAAGCGGATCGGTTAGAATTGAGGGTTTGAGAGTCAAGAGGAAGCGATTTGGGGTTTGGATTTTTGATAGATACCAAATATTTTCGTTGTTTTCCCTCCAAATCGTCTCGCGCGACTCGCAAAAACTATCCCAATACTCTCGCACTTAGGGTTTTAAGAAACTTACGTTATTTTGGAAACAAAACAAAAAAAAATACGCATCTGTTTCTGTAGCTTTAACGGCTACCCCTCGTAACTCGGATTGTATTTTCTGTCCCTTTACAAACTACAGTAACTACATAATTTGTTACCAAAAGTACAGTAACCTGTAGATTTTGTCATTACACAGCGAAACAAAGCATGGGAACAATTTAAATTTTTTTTTTTTTTTTGGTACAAGATATACGTTTAAGCCGCAACACCAGGTTAGGTGTTAGTATCTGTTCGGTTAGTGGGCGGGTGGAGAGTATAAACGACTCCCACCCTCGCGGAAATTGAACCCCGGACCTCCCCCCTAAAGCAGGGGATACACTACCATTGGGACAAAGCCCTGGCGTGTGCATGGGAACAATTTAATCGTTTAGATTTGGATTACGACAGAGTAGTAGCATTTGGTTCCACCATGTGCGATTATGTAATAACAGCCTATGAAAATAACTAGTGATTCTATATATCTGGAAATGATTATGGAGGAGCATAAACTGTTTATGCACCTTTAAATTCGTTGAAAATCATTGTAAGCAGTGTTTTCAGAACCGGACTGAGCCTCGAACCGGCAGGGTGGATGGTTCCTGGTTCCACCTGTTCGACTGTGTCCTTTTATTAATTTAAAATGTTTCCTTTTTTTTTTTTTCATTTTTCCTTTTTTCCTACCCCGGTTAAACCGGTTGGATCACAGTTTTGTCGGTTCTTGATATAGTCCGGTTTGGAGAGGTTTCAAAACCGACGACATGACTAATTCCCGATTTTACCCGTTCAACCAACCGGTCCGGTTTTTTAAACTAAATTAGGCCTACACTATCCCTTAAGCTTGAGAGATTCAAAAATACAATTTTCATTTTTGTCTTTACTAGTTCCAACTATATAGAAATATTCACTGCAATATTTATGATTGCTTTTATTGTGTAATCACTTATGAATGCAATAATCCGAACTAATTGATGCATGATGATCAACATAGGGACTTGTACAGTGTTTTGAAAGCATCAAAGTAAATGCCCGTTGTCTGTTTAAGCTATTAGCATATAACTAAAGGGAAGTAGTGAACGAGCCCATGAAATTCATTTCCAAACCTAAGGCACCACCTCATTGGTGGATGTTGGTGGTGCCTTAGGTACTCGTAACAAAATTACGATGTTTAATTGAGGTTCAAATGACTAATCTCTTTTCTATTTATCTTTTACATGATTTTAATTATTACATCGTTATTTATGCATTACCTATTATTTGTGAATTTTTTATTCCACTAACAAAAAACATTTGATTAAACATTTGATTTATGATCTATAGACATTTCCACCATCAATACCCTTTTTTTTTTTTTGTAGGACCATTTATGTGCATGAATTGTTCGGAGCTCGGGAATTGAAAGCTAAGAATTTTAATTATGATGTTTGGATGCCCAGAATCCATATAAATTCAAATTCACGTGACAATTGAAGAAATAACGCCGGTTCTTATAGTTTGTGAAAATTACAAAATCGACCCGAGATGATATTAACAGCTCACACATGTATGAGATTTGACATTTATAGGACTCTTTCCAAATCTATTTGGGATTTAAAATTTTTTTTTTTTAAAATTTTGGTATGATACACACGGTTAGGCCGCAACCCTAGTTAGCAAGTCAGTATATGTTCTAAGTTAAGGCGGGTGGAGAGTGCAACCCACTCTCACCCTCTCGGGAATGGAACCCGGAACCTCCTTTCCTAAGGAAGGAATACACCTACCACTGGGCTATTCCCAGGGTGTGTGGAGTCTCTCTGTTGACCTATAGCGATTCTAAACCCTATATCCCACATACGAACCATGTAAACATTTCAGAAACATTAATATATTCCATCTGCACCAGCAAATGAGGGAAAAAAAATGTACTGATTCGATGATCTTAGGCTAACAACAGTAAAGGACTAGTGACTGTCCTCAGCCTCAACATAACATATTTGGCTATTGAGGAAATTTGAGGACTTTTGAAGAGAAGAGTATACAACTCTGATACACAAGGAAATTTGAGGACTTTTGAAAAGAAGAGTATACAACTCTGATACGCAGTCATTTTGACATATGGGTGTCTCATTGGTAGGAAGTGTGTCCCCAAGGGAAAAGACTTGGGTTCAAGTTTTTTTTATGAGTCAATTGAGTAAGCCCCAATGGTCTAACTTACTAGGAATTGGGGATGTAAATGGAGTGGATTCGAAGCAGATGCCACATTATCCGTATCCGATTTGTTTACTAACATTCATTATCTGAATTTGTGTCGTTATCCGACGGATAATATAAAATAAAATTTGTATCCGTATCAACAATATCCGACCGAATTCGGATATTATTCGAATTTGTCCAATTATACTAACCGACCGAATTTCGGATATCATCCGGATTCATCCGATTACAATAACCGGCATTCGAATGTTTGTTTTAATCAAATTTTTTTAACATGATCATTGATGACTGTAATGTATGGCATTGAACATTGATGGACTGATGGGGGTAGAGGCACGGTTGAGATCAAGAGAGCTTTTTTTTTTTGTTTGTCAAAAAGAAATCATAACAGACTTGCACAGCCCAAAACACTCACACACACACATGTACCAACAGGAGAACTAATTGGGATTGTGTCCAATAACCATGGCTATCAAATGCTAATTGGGGTTGCGTCGAAATCATATTTCAACTACCCAAATTTTATTAGAAAAAAAAAACTCAGAGAGCTTCAAAGATTCTAAGAGGATCACCTATAAGCTACAAGTAGTATATCTCTTCTTCTTTCAGTATTATCAACAAACACCTTAAACAACAATCTAGCATGAGATATTTACAATCAAAACCCCTAACATCACCTCTCATCTCTTCCTCTCTCAAACCCTACAAATTTCTTACCATTTCCCCAATCTAGCCAAAGATTGATACGCTCAAGATGAAATACAAGCTGGAGAAGGATAACTGCATATGGATTGGTAGTGGACAAAGAAACCTCATACCTCCGTGTGAAACTATCTTGCTACAGTTTCGGGCTCACAAGAATTAGACTTACCTTTGTAAACTCACCTCTGCTTTCGGTTCAAATATAAAAAGATGACTGACTTCTCTAGACGGGTAATGGTGGCATGCAACTAGGGTTGGAGTTGGAGAGGAAAGAGTAGAGAGGACTTGGGTAGGTTGTTAAACATTAATGCTAAGTTTGGTTGCCGAGAAAATAAGCAAAAACATGGAAAAAAAGAATAGAAAATTGGACAAAATATAACTAAAAATTGTAATAAAAAATCAAAAATTTCTTTTCTTTTCCATGTTTTCACCTACTTTCTCAACAACCAAACATAGCATAAGGGTTTCTTAACCATAATTAAGGGGTAAATTTCAAGCACAATTAAGGAGTGTCAAAAGGAACACCTTGTAACCGTAAAGGTGTCAGACTCAACTATAGTACCAAAAGGATAAAATGAGAAATAAATCATAATCATCAACCATTCCTTATTTAAAGCCATATACACATCTCCCCTGCTAAAACCAACAGCAAACATCAAATCTACCAAAGTTATTTCTACAGCTTGAGAAAGGAAGCAGCTTGTCACCAAAAATAAATAAATTACTGTATGGGTAGTTATCCAAATGATTAACTGATATGGGGATGAGAGTCTTTTAGATCTCGCCCAAGCCAAATCAGTAACTTGGATGTACATCAATGAAGAAAGCAATCAAGGAAAGCTATGGAGAACGGAAGAACCCATTGATTAATCAATTACCATATCATTGAAAATGAGGTCCAGAGCCACTCTTTCAGATGGGGTTGAAAGCATTATTATAACTCAAAGCATTACTTCATGTGAAAAAACCTCAAACACAAACTCAAAGCATTAAAATGTTCTAAAAACACTAAGCATAACTTACGAGTAAAGATTAAAAGGCCGAATTCAGAAGTCTGCCAAACAATTCTGTGCTTCATTAATAACTAACAAGGAAAAGAAAAATGACTAAAAGTGAACCCTCTCGCAACATTTGGATATAGAAATATATCGAAATCACTGAAAACTCATTTCTTCTTCCCACCCTTGGCAGCATCTCCAGCTTTTGTCTGCACAAGAGAAACCAATGTAAAAAACAAAAGGAAAAGAAAATTCAAGAGGGATATCAGGAAAACTGCTTCTACCTTCTTTACTCCACGGATCTTCTTAGTTCTGTTCTTCCGTTCCTTCATCTGCTTCCTTGACTTCTCCACCTTGGTATCTAGTCCATTCTGCCATCACAAGTTGCAAACTTTAGCTAAGAAACAGATGTGTGTGTGTGTGTGTATATATAGAGAGAGAGAGAGAGCGAGATTGGAGCACCTTATGAAATAAATCTCATGTTATGATGCACAAAAAACAAATCTCATGTTGTGTCAAACCAAGCCTACATTTATTTTAATTTCTTCCCCCATAATAGAAACGGGTCAAACAGACAGTATGCATAAAACCCCAAGGTCCCCAGCATGCCAACCGCTGTTTATAATTTATCTTCAACAGTTGTGTATATATATATATATAGGGAGAGAGAGAGAGAGAGACTGGAGCACCTTATGAAATAAATCTCATGTTATGATGCACAAAAAAAAAACTCATGTTGTGTCAAACCAAGCCTAGATTTATTTTAATTTCTTCCCCCAGAATAGAAACAGGTCAAACAGACAGTATGTACAAAACACCAAGGTCCCCACCATGCCAACCGCTGTTTATAATTTATCTTCAACAGTTGTTTATAAAACCCCAAGGTCCTTGGATGGAAACAAAGACCTGACATCGTCCCCATACTGAGACAAAATCTAGGAGTAACCACAAAAGCCAATATTAAGGCCGGGGATAAAAATATTCTTATATAAGTGTATAATAGATTCCGGTTGAAAACAGCAACAGAATGATGCAATAACATGAACAAAAGCTACAATATGCAGATGTCCAATACTGAGCAATACAAAGTAACCGAGGACAGAAAGAGGGTGACAGGTACTGGCATAACAAAGAGAAGAGCATTTCCAAAAGGTAAAACATCATGCTTAATTTCTCGATGGTAAAATGATTATTACAAAAAGCCTGAAACTCCTTTATACAGTTTGCAATCAACATTAAGAGATACAATAACAGAAGTATTACTATATGCAAGGACGGAGCCAGGATTTTATTAGTAGGGGCCTAGGGGGGGAGCCACACAATAGTTGATTCAAAATATTAGTAATTGTTGATGAATTTGTGCAAAATGATTAGGTGGGTATGGAATGTTTGGGTTAATTTAGGAATGTTTAGGTTAATTTACTAATTTAGGATCTGTTCGTTTCAAGAGAGAGTGAGTATGGGAAAAGAAAATAAAAGGAAAAGAAAATTATATTTTCTTTTTCCTGTAACTTGTTTGACTTACAAGAAAAATTGCGGAAAAGAAGACAAGATTAAAAAAATTAGTCGTAGGAACTCATCTCCTCGAAAAAGGTGACAGTATTTTCTTTCACAATAACCATCTTCTCTGAAAGAAAATTTTTAAAAGAAAGCAATAGAAAGTAATCACTGTTGGGAAACCCCAATCTCGAAATGGGCGTAATTCTTGTAAACCAAACAGCAAAAAAACAAGAGAGTGGGGTTTCTTTCACTTTACCCACTTTCTCTTGAAACAAACAGACCCTTAGAGGATGGGGGCGTATGTCAATCCCCCAACCCCAAAAAAAATGGCAACTAAGTTCATGAGCCGTTTCATCCATACGTTTCGTACATATCTTACAGGTATTGTTTCGCCTTGTTTACGCGAGCAGCTATCTCCATGTCCTACGGCTATGCCCCATTAAATAATTAAATAACAGTGTAATATATTTTGTTTTCAAATGTTTAGAGGTCTCCTTGTCTAATAACTATGTCCTATTAAATAATATAGTATAATTTTCCTTTCAAAAGTTCAAGGAAAAATTGTCCCGTTGTCCAATGATTATGTCATGTTAAATAATTAAATAAAGAGAGGATAAAGGATTTTTTCCAAAAGTTAAATGAGGCAACTGCCCATGACTATGCCTTGGTAAACTATTTCAAAAAATCAAAAGTTGAGAGGGGGCCACCTACCTCTCAAGCCCCACGCTATGCCCTATAAATAAAAAAATTATTTTTTTCAAAAATTTAGGGGGGAGGATACGTGCCCAGCCCTCGTCTCCGCCTAGCCCCTAGGCTGAAAATCCAGCCCTTTGATGAAGGGACCCAACCAAGGGGACCTAGGGGGAAAACGTGCCTCCCCCTAAACTTTTGAAAAAAAACAATTGTTATTTATATACAAGGCATTGCATGGGGCATGAAGGTGGTGCCCCCTCAGCTTTCAAATTTTTTTTTTAAAACATAGTTTAAAAAGGACTTGGAATCCTCTATTGTTATACCGGTTACAACCCACAAGTCAACACGTGTCCTTTTTAATACCTCTTAACTATGATTAAGATTCCCTAACCTTAGGGTTCAATCACCTAACCTTGGTTTCTGGAAAAAAAATATAAACTCTAAAGGTTAAAGTTGTTAACTAAAGTTAAAAGGCTTTTGTGTTGTAACCGGAGTCTAAGGAGTCTTGTTAGAGGATTAGTCATGGGGCAACTGTCTCATTAAATTTTAAAAAATGGCTTTTAACTATTTTGTTTAATTATTTAATAGGACATAGTCATTGAACAAGGGAGCAACTACTCCCTAAACTTTTGAAAAAAAATATTATATTATTTAATAGGGTATAACTATTGCATAAGGAGACCTCTAAACTTTTGAAATCGAAATATATTTTTTATAATATGTCATTTATCATTTTAATTATTTAATAGAGCATAGCCATAAGGCAAGGGAACAACAGTTCCCGTAAACAAGGAGAAAAAAATATCAGTAGAATATGTATAAAATGTATGGACAAAAAGACGCACACACTTAGTTGCCCAAAAAAATTTCGGGACCCACGCCACCAAACCCCCATACCGTAAACCAAAAATATTTCATACACACCTAATCATTCTCCACAATTTCATCAATAAGGACCAATATTTTCAATCAACTATAATGTATCCCCCCCCCCCCTTTACAATAAATTCATGGCTCTACCCCTGGGCCCGATCCAACAAACCGGGCAAAATAGAGGGGTTTTTACCCTCAAGGGTCAGGTCGATAATACCAACAATACTAATACTAACAATTTAACGGTAGCAATTGGGAGATGTATTAATAGTAATAATCTAACAGTACTAAAACTCCGTCATGTTGCTTTTTAAGTTGCATTGTCGGTCCCAAATCCGAATAAAGAAAGAGCGTTATATCAGGTTGGCAATCAATGTAGAAACAATTACTAGAGCATGATACCATTTTTTTTCTTTCAGCCTTGGCCTAACCCTGATCCGGCCCAAGCCCTTAAGGAAAGCTTGTGCCCTAGCTAGTTGAGGCCCTCCAAGGAGTCGAGGACTAGGGCCTCACCCTAATGAATGAGGGTCAGGCCCGATAATACCTACACCCGACCCTTTGATAGCCAGTGTAGTCAAGCCGTCTAGGCGATGCCTAGACGATTAGCCCCGGCTAGGCGAGGAGTTGCCTAGGCAATAAATTTAATATAAATATATATATATATCACGTATATATATTATTATATATAGCATCCAAAAGACCAAAACTCCACACCTACATTCCACAAAAACATAAAATAAAAAGTTTATTACAATCATTCATCAAATAACCAAAGACATGTTGACATAGTGGAGTATTAAACACTTCAAAATCTGGGCCAAATACCTAAATTCATGTCACTCACTCACTCTCCATGTTACATGTATAATATTAGGTAGAGCCCCCCTGCGATTGCCCGGGGGGTTGCAGGGGAACAGAGCCCCCCTGAAAACGATATTTTTAGTGAAAAAAACAATTTAGAATCTTGTTACTTCTTCATTACATTTTTTTTATTTTTTTTTTATTTATTGGGAATTTTTGGATTTTATATATATATATAGATATATATTATTGGGTTCGCCTGTCTAGAGGGGCACCTAGGCAATTGAGGTCCAAAAACGCCTAGGCGACACCTTGGGTACACTGTTGACAGCTCTAGCTCCGCCCCTGACTATATTGGCACATGAATGAAAATTAACCCCATTACCTAATGAAACTCATCATAAAGTGGCATCATTATTTAACCCACTACTGGTGGGTCAAGAAGCTGAATAATCAAACCATTCTTGTCAACTCTGATCCTTTGTTATAGACTAGATCAAGGTCATAAAGCTTATGATCCTAATTACTTTTCCAGCGAGTAAGGTGGGGTTTGGCAGACAATTACTATAAAAACTTTTTTTTTTAAATCCAAACATGCATATATACAAACTTTTGCATCATTTTCAATAGAAATAGCAAGGATTTTTCTAAGGATGAATAGTGATTCCACCATCACTATTGAAGGAGAAAAAATTTCATTGGATTGACAGCTTCTCTACTTGATAGGGCCTACTAACAGCTAAAAACATCTTGAGGAATATGAGAATGTCCACTCGAAGTATCTCTAATTTGACATGACCATTAAAGGACAAGAACTAATGCACGGTGTTTTAAAATGCGAAGGTGTGAGGCGTGGTGTTAGGTCCTCAAAATGTGTGAGACTTGAGCCTCACAAGAAAGTCCAATGTTCTCTCATTTTAACAAATAAATAAAAACATTGCAAAAGATTCAAAAAATAATAATCAAATGTTATAATAAACACACACGTGTGTGTGTGTATACACAAACATATGTAATACGATAAATTGTTAAGCTATAAAAAATAATAAATTTAAGAGGCAATAAAGCTGAAATTTAGATTTACTTATTTATTCATATACATATTGAAAGTTAGGTGTTGGTCAATCATCATGCGGTGAATTTTGGATTCCAAGAAAACAATTGCAAAGTAATCACCAACAATATATATTAGGCAATGGCTCCAAATCGTTGTGAAGTCTACTATAAAAATTAGAATAAAATTTACTCAGCAAGGTTTCAAAAAGCCTAAATGTGTTAGACATAATAAATTAAATGTTAATTTAAATTACTATATATATATATATATTATGTATTATCTTTAAAAGAAATTATGAGGCACACACCTTATAATTTAATGTTAATGTCGTAATAATGTGGCTAGAATCCTATTTTTGATTAATTTTTGATGCACAATCCTTACATAACTTTAATATAGAAGTCTCAATTATGTGGCTAGAATCGTATTTTTGATTAATGTGCGAAGGACATGTCTCAAACATAAAGTGAGTCTCAAGGCATGAGGCGTGTGCCTCATGTGAGCTTTACAGTCTGAGTCGTTACTCATGATAGATTTAAACCTTAAGGTTGACCCTCAAGGTATTTTCCTTGAGTCTCACCTCGAGGCGAGTCTTGAGGCATAACCGCATAAGTCTCACACGCCTTTTAAAACACTAGGCCATTTGTATAAACTTGGTAGATAATAACATCCCTAATATTAAATGACTAAGATAAGCAAACACCCTAAGGATAACTTTGAATGGTTAACACAACTTCTCAAGGGATAAGCAACCACAGCTGATCCATTTGATTCTCATAGAGTCAGTTCCAAGATCATTCCTGACTTGATCTCTCGGTAATAGGTCAATAGAATGATGAGGGTCTTAAGGTTTGATATTGTGACTCTCCCATTCCTATGGCTTGTGATTGCCTTGCTAAAACTGGGATGGAGATGTTCCCTAGAGAATAAGTTATAAAGTTTTTCCAGAGTATGAGCCACCTAAAGGTTAAAGTTACATCAGTTCAACACAAACAAAGGGATCACATCTTCAAATGCATTGCAATAAGACTAGCACTAGTTTTGCATTGGATCACATATCCCTACCCTCTAGACATTTTCCAAATAAACACCCAGATACAAAAAAATATAAGCATGAGTTACAACTCAAGAACTAGCAATGGTGTTAAATTTACCCTGATGAGCCGGTACTTTGGCTCGTATTTCTTTGCGTTCTCCACAGAATCATAAATCAAACCAAACCCAGTGGATTTCCCCCCTCCAAAATGGGTCCGGAACTTGAATACGAAGATGGAATTTGGATCTTTCACCTCGTACATCTTCGACAACTTTTCCTTCAACTCTGCCTTCGATGTGATAAGTGAATAAAGAAAACACATATATCAATCAAATAAGACAATTCTAATGCACGTTTGGGACTAAAAGAACAAGTAGATACATCATATGAACACCATACCTTTGACACGTTTGGCCTTCCTGGATGCAGAACATCAATGACCTGCGGTCAAACCAAACAAGATAACAAAGACTTTTATGTATATTTAAACGTTAGGGTTTCTAGAATTTACGTTTATTAATCAGATCGAATAAAATCAGATAATGAAGGACAGAAAACTCACAAACTGCTTCCTTGAGAGAAGCCTGTTGGTCATGAACTTCCTCGTTCGGATAGTCACTGCCTTGGTGTCCGCCATGATTCTAAGAACAAGAAGCTTACAAGTAAATAAACACGGGAATCTATATTAAATATAAACCCTAGGAACTCGTTTAAATTCCTCAAACCATAAATCATTCAAGAAAAGAAACGAAACTACGCAGATGTACTCAATAGAACATGCATTTCTTCAACAAAGAGCTCTAATGGCGTATGGATCTCAAAACCCGGGATTTCTTAAGAACACTATTTTTCATTTTTGATTTTTTTTTTTTTCAGTTGATCTAAGTTTTGAGATCAGCATATGTTGTTGATTGAAAAGAAAAGGCCGTAGCTTTGGATTTCAGTATAAGAAGTAGTCGAATCGCTTACTCTGATAGCTCCTTCTATGCGCCTCCGTCTTCTCTCCTAACGAGGGTATGTGCGTTGATGTGAGGAAGAGGCTTTAGGGTTTGGCTTTCTCCGGGTTTAAATAGTTTTTTTTTTAAATGTTTATATAGTAAAGTTTGTATTCGGGAAATACTGTCATAGTCTCCCAATAAGAGCTGCGGCTAGAGCTGTAAATCCGGCCCTTTGAATCGGGTCGGGTCGGCCCCTTCAAAGCTCGTAAATAGAAGACTTTATTTCTCCTCTTAAGTCCGTATGGCCGAGCTCGGCCTAATTTTGGGAGACTCTCTTACTTAAGGGTTGCCCAGTAAACAACTATCCTTGTCTTCGACTTTATACGTCATATCATTTATAATATTATGTATAATATGGAACAGACTACCATTATAATGTAATTACATTTTTCTTTAATTTGTTCTTTCTTTTTTTAAAAAAAAATTTTAAGCGAAGTGCACATATGTAATAGAAGTGTATAATCTTTATACAAAAAAATTGTAAGTTGTCGCAATTTTTTTCAACTGTACTAATCTTAAAATCCAACGACAACAATTAGTGGTGGTGGTAGTAATTTCACCAACCCCTCTATAAATTAATCATAACCCTCCATTTTTAAAGGAAGTGTGTATGAAATTAACAATACACGTCTTGCATTGTTAGTTCCAAGCCTGAATAAAGGAGGAATGTAGAAAAAATTGGTAAATCATGATATACTTTTTTTTTTGTTTGTTCTTTCGGTCCTTACCTGGCCCTAGCTCATCCTTGGCCCGTGAGAGTAGGGCTTGGGCTGGGCTAGGGCCTCACTCCCATGAATGAGGACTGAGCCTGATAAGACCTAGGCCTTGTCCTAGCCCCACCCTCTGACAGCCCCAAGTGCAGCATATCCACTATTGTTGCAACTTGGAGGTTGGACCAACTGACTCAAAGCTAATCCAATCAATTGGCAGACTTGACCCAAACTCTGAAGTTTGAACAATTAAAAAAATGTTAGCCCCAGTCTCAATCTTCCAAAGTCTCAAGGTGGTGGTGACGATCTATTACCTAAAGATCCTCGTGCAACCGTAACTCCTTTTGTTTGAAATGTTTGTTTTTTAACATGTTAAAGGGGTACTAATGCCACATGTGACTACTACTGTAAGACTTTGGAAAAATTTTGAATTGTGAGACTCCGCTAGCACTTCTAAAAAAATAGGAAAAAAAAAGAGAGATAATTACATAAAAGGAGTGCTACTGTACTAGGTCAATTATAAAATTTTGGGAAAAAAAAATTTGAACTCTAATCCTTCAATAAGGGGTCGTTCGGTATCAATTCTGGCAATTCTCTTATTATGAACAAGAATTAATTCTTATAAGTTTTGATTCTTATAATCAATTTTTTTAATTGAATGCATTTGGTAACTCTCAGTAGGAATCAATTATGAAAAAAAATAACAGAATTACGTTTGGACGAAAAAAATAAAATAAAAAAATTATTTTAAGCATTAAATATGGTTATAACATCAACACATATATAATTATCATAAAACACCAAATTTTTTTAATTATGTCTCATCTATCTTGTCAATTTTGATGCTTATCTCACTCGTTTTAAGCGTGTTTTTCATAATTGATTTTGAAAAACGACTTTTTTTAGTTCCCTACAAATTGTGGCTAAAACAGGACGATTATTAATGTCACGACCCAAAATACCCCTTAGGAGTTTTGGATACTTTAGCTCGCAAATTCATTACCAAACCATCATGTACAAGTATATAAGGCACACCAAAGGTATGAACCTCAAAATTTCTCTTAGCATAAAGTATTTCAAGTTCATATACAACCACAATAACTAAAAGTAAAGAGCGAACATGCTCGCTCATCAAAATTTATATACAAATCGCTCACTCTCATCACTCATACATAGGGTCACCTATCAAGTAGCCTATGATGCTCCTGAAACTCATCAAGAGTATGCACCTCCTCAACATACTCCTCATTGACCCAAGGCTCATGAGGACAATCATCACAGATATCGAAGGGACATGCCGACATAAACATATACGGCTGAGTATTGAATACCCCGCATATACAAACCACTAGATAGTAATGTCATAAACATGAATACAACATATATATCGCAGTTTAAATCATTACACATGCATTCTTGTAATCAAAGCACGAAAAACAAAATACTATCATTTGCATATATCTCGGAAAACATTTTCTTTCATCTTTTATCTTTTGCATATACGAATATTTAAAATACCTTAATTCTCATCTTGTATCATCTTCTCATGTATGGGTATTTAAAATACCTTGGTATTCATCTTTTACATCGGGAGTCGGATAACTAGTACTCTTATACCCACATAAACCAAGCGGGCCTACTATTCTCCTCACCGTTAGCTACCTTCGGAGTTAACGACCAATATCCATTTTCCTTCTAGGCGGCCTGTTATCGTCGAAGTCTGACACCAGTATCCCTTTCCCTTTCAGGTGGCCTGCTATTGTGCCTCCCCGTCAGCTATTTCCTCTTATACTTTACATCGTCCTCTTCTTATACCATCTTTTACTTGTCCCCTTATATTTTTTTCTTCTTTTACTTTCCATTTCATCTTCTTATACTTTACTTCTTCTTATACTCATACTTTAGCAAAATCTCGATCATGCATATAATACATATATCAGTGTAGCAATTGTGAATAACATGGTAGACAAAAACGAAACACTCTATAATAGCTAATATTTCACAATTTCATTCATAGTAATAACTCGTATACAAATAAGTTACCCATATCCAAATTCATAGAAACAAAAGGTTTTCTCGTTTGTTTTTCCCCAAAACTTAAGTCTTTTAGCATGCTTCCCATCTTTGAATCATAAGATAAGGAACAACTATTAAAAACATATATAATTATTTATCCTCTTTATTCTTTGGTTTAAGGTATAGCATCATCACAATTTAACAGTAGAAGTTCCTACTAGTTCATAGAACAAATCAAAGATGTTATCTTGAATTACACAATATGGTTTATGAAATTAAAATCTAGTAGAGTGTATCAACACATATACAAGGCTATACATATCAAGAAACTCATGTTTCTCATTAATGGGTTATAACAAACTAGCTAGTGGAGTGTATTTATCTTTCTAGATCAATCCATTTGATCTAAGCACTCTAAAACAAGTTGAGAAACAAGAAGGAGCTCCCTCTTTGGTAACAAAACAAGAATACCCCAGCAAGACCCAAGCTATATCTTCTTCTTCCTCTTTAAAAATTCCTCTCAAACTCTCTCTAGGGTTTGTGTAACCCTTACCCACGAAATGTGGGCTTATATAAGGGTTTGGGAGTTGCCAAAATCTCAAACCACCCTTAAAATATCCCTGGAAGTCGGCCACAACACAAAAAGTCAAGTGACCAGTCAACCGGTTTGGCCCTCATTTTTTCCGTTTTGGTATTTCGACCATAAATTTTGACTCGCTCATCGGATTTTGACGATTTAACTTGCGTTGGACTCGTCATTCAAAGGGAAACAACTTCTATTTAATCAACAACTCCTAATTATGATTTATTCATGGTCCAAAGTGGCCCTAAAGTTGACTTGTCCAAAGTGACTGCTGAATTTGTAGCAGACCAGCCTTCGGAAAACCCAAATTTCACCTAACATCGACTAAAAATATAGAAAAATGATAAACATGAACCTTGAAGAGGGTTTCAATACATTTCTAACGGATCAAGAATCACTCGATTCCGGTAAGCTATGGCCAAAGTAGAGTTCCCACAAGTTGAGGTATGTTTAGACATCCCTCTTTTTCAAACTTAGAACTTTTCCAATTATGTTTTAACTCCCATAAACATAAAAGAACCCCCCCCCCCCTCTCGATCTTAACACAATCATAATACCTAAAACACTTATATTAAAAATAAAAACCCCCATTTCATTTCAAAACAAAATCATAATTACATCAATGCTTTAGGCCCTGAAAAACACTATTCATAGCACTATTCATAGCCTAGTAAACTCGGTTATGGGGTTCTACACTTAAAATTGTTTCATAAAAATGACTTATCAAACACGTTTAGATTGTTTTTGTTTCCAGGATAAGAAAAATTGTTCCCGATGAACGATGCCAAACAACCCCTAAGCAACTTGGCTTGTTGCTATCCCTGTTCAAGTTAAGAAAACATTTTTTCCCCAAGAGGATGTTACAGATTTAACTGATAGTAGGGAAAGTGTCAACTAGAAGTCTTTTTTTCCCCAAGAGGACGTTATAGACTTAACCGGTAGCAAGGAAAGTGTCAATTAGGGGTGTCAGTAAGTCAGACTGGTCCGTTCTCGTTGAATCACGATGAAGGGCACGCACTCCTCCCTACTGCTTTGGTAGTAGGATCTGTATACTCTCTTCGTGGGCTCAAAGTTTGAGTATTGACCTCACAATAGAACCTTGGCGTTTAAAAAATACATTAAAAATATTTATTTTTGGTTAAGAATTTGTAATCCTCACGATTAATATATATTTAAAAAAAAAACAACAATGGTGTATTGTTGAACCCCAAAGGTTAGTGAATCTTAATCACAATTAATAAGAGTTAAAAGGGACACATGTTGACTTATGGGTGTGATTGAACTCGAGGAGAGTTAAATCGCAATTGATTGTGATATAATCTCACACCACAGGCCTCGGATTGTCTATGGCAAAGCCAGAAAGCTATCTCGGGCAACTATAGAATATGGGACATGTGGAAAAGGGGAGAAGTCATTTCATTTTCTCCCCATGATTTTGACTTCTCCCCACTTGATATCTCTCCCCCTTTATCTCACCACCTTATCACCATGTGTCATTTAGTGTGTGGAGAAGTCAAAATCATGGGGCCCATGATTTTGACTTTTCCACCACTTGTCCCCTATTCTATGGTTGCCCGAGACAAGGGCATTCTGGCTTCACCTGAGACAATCCGAGGCCCACTCCACACATTCTCAATTTTACTTATTGTACCCAAAACAAAAATGGTTGTAACCTTGAAAAGGAAATAGATAAGCTAAACTGGGCTCACAATCTGATTAATTTGGCTCGAACCCAAACTTGGCCCAAAGCCTAATATTATTTGTGAGCAAGCTTGGGTTTGGATACTCGGGCTGAGATTGGGATCAAATATTAAGCTTTGGGCTAAGCTTGGACTAACCCTTGCCCGACCCGATGGTAACACCCCCAGGTAAAATGGATATTCACAGTATGTGAAGACTCTACAAATTTTTTAAAAACTCTCGGTGCTAAGGCCGAACATCATAACTAAAGGAGTTGTAGAGGCAATCTTAAAAGTCCAAAAGGAGTAGCGGAAACCGGCGATTGTTGCCGTTTTAGAGCATTCCTAGCAGCCTCACCAAATTTCACTCACCAAAATACCCAAAACCCACAAAAAGTGGTTTTGGTGAGCCACTTTTTTAAAACACTCCCAATAGCCTCACCATTTTAACCAAAAAAAAGAGGAGAGAGAAATAATATTTTATCATTTGTGTGGGAAAATGAAAAAGGAAGAGAGAAAAAAATATTATTTGTGTGGGACCAAAAAAAGAAAGGGAGAGAGAGAAACCTTATTTTATTTTTTGTGTGGGCCCAAGGGTGAGAAGATTTAACTTTGGTGAGTCTACACTACTCACCAAACTTGGTGAGTACTGTAGACTCACCAAATGGATTTCTTCGTTCTGTTGAGGCTGCTGGGAGTCATTTTAACACCTTTTTAGTCTTTTGGCTCACCAAAATAACCAAAAAGTTATTTTGGTGAGGCTGCTAGGAATGCTCTTAGTAGGGTTAATGTTGATGGGTTTTGCAGCATTCCTTTTGGTATTCGGGGTTCCTTTTAAGATCAATCGGAGGGAGGTATTCTTACTTCTTAGAGTTACATAGAAAATGTGTGTTCTCAAGCTCCAAGTATAATATTTCTATATTTATTGTTCCAAAGGATTACTTTTTTTTTTTTGGCATTAGGCATCATTTATCTCTCAGAAAATACATAACTTACCGCCCAGTAGACTACCTATTCTAATGTACAGTCTTCATTGGTCAATGCACCTTTTTTTACCACACATCAACTGTAGTTAAAGATTCACTCACTCCTATAGTTAAGCAATCTAACCTTGATTTTTAAAAATAAAAAAAACCAAAATATTTATTTTGATTTTCTTAAGCTTAACCATAGTTAAAGGAGTGTTAAAAGGGACACGTGGCCATGACATTAGATTACCTATTCTAATGCGGGTTGTGCTAATCATGGCTCGATTAAAAAATAATAGAATAACTGATGAAAAAGATAAACCAACACACATATGAGAGAAAACAAGAGGTATATGTGGTTCGGCAATAACCTGCCTACGTCCATGGGTCAAGATCCGATTGCTTCTTTTTTATTCAGAGAAATCTTGAAAAACTCAGTACAATATTACTCTCCTCTCAGATTAACTCTCAAGTCACCTTCTCAATGAACCCTAAGAACAATCTCTATCTATCCTCCCTTCAACCTTTCCCAAACCCTGGAGTGCTTAAATCCATTATATTGTATCCACCCTCATATGCATACATCTTTAAAACCCTAGACCTATAAGCACCTATTTATAAGCCTAAACCCAGAGTCGTTGACAATTAGAAACACCCAAAAACGCGTAACATGCCAAATTTGGCACTCAGAACGCAAAACCTGTGGTGGGCGTTTGAACGCTCTCCTTAGGCCTTTCAAACACCCTCCCTTATTTTTGAGTCACAAACCAACACACACTTGATTATACATTAAGCATTGTCGTGAATAATCATGTTTCAAATGTGAGACATTAAAATTTTTTTGGATATTTATAATTTAAAAGTATATTTTAAAATATAAAATGATCTTTTGATAATTCTCTCTCAAGTTTAAGGAGTCTTGTAAGCCTATAGAATGCATAATTGAGTGGTAATAATAATTCCCACATAATCTTAAAGGTGAATAATCAATCATGCTTTCCTATATCAGCCATGGTGAGGTTACAAAAATTACCTGTTATTTACATAATTGCTTATGATGGGTTGAATTAAACACAATTCCATCCTAATCTTGGTACAAGTAGTTATAATTCGAACTAAACAATCCCTAGTAAATTGATGAGCATAAGTATAACCACCACGCATAAGTATAACCGCCACCAGTAGGCATCTAGGGCTATTACGAGGTGGCAAGCAAGGGACCCACACATTTTTTTTCCTATTTGGGGCCAAAGACATGCCATGAGACTACATATATAGAGTTTAGACACACACACATATGTATGTAAAAAGTCGGGCAATGCCTAAGCATCACTCATATGCTACTTATTGAATATATACATACAAGCAAAACTCCAATGCGATTAACGGGTTGGGGTGAAAGGGAAGAATAAAAACCTCATACGATTGTACCACCAGTGTCTGTGAGAAGACCAATGCCCTTACATGATTTTGAAAAGTATCAAAATCAGATGGAAACTCATTCCGATCAATAAATAAAAAACTAACTACCCTCAAATGTATTAGTATAATCTGTTAGTGTTATACATGGAATGCGATTGGAAGACCATTCTAACAAGGAACACGGTACAGAAACAGAATTTAGAATTTAAAGAAAAATTCTTTGAGGAAAAAAACCTACTTTATGGAGGAGATGAGTGCTTTTGGAAGTTAAAAGTATTGACAAATCAACAAAGAAAGGAAAAAGATAAAAACAAATGACAAAGATAGAAAAAAAATATATTAGTAAGTATCTAAAATAAAAACTGTTTTGAAAGGAAGTTGAAGTATATTGAGATTTTGAGGGAAAAAAACATACCCTAACAGTAGATTCACTTCGTTATGCATTGTGTGATGAGAACCCAATGGTTTTGAGATCGAATCACAGGCAATTGCGATTGAATTTGGGGAGAGTTCAATCGCACCTACAGGCCAACACATATCCATGGTAACCCCTATTAACCGTGGTTAAGATTCACTAACCCTAAGTTCAACAATCTAACATTTGTTTTTTTTTTTAAATATTAAAATTTTTTAATCCTAAGGGTTATAAGTTCTTAATCAGAGTCAAAAAAATAATATTTTTTAACTAAAAACCAAGGTTACATTGTTGATCCTTAAGAGTTAGTGAATCTTAACCATGGTTAATAGGTGTTAATAGGGACACATGTTGACCTATAGGTGCGATTGAACTTGAGAACGCAATGGTTTTGAGATTGAATTACAACCAATTGCGATTGAACTTGGGGAGAGTTCAATCGCACCCACAGGCCAACATGCATCCCTATTAACTATGATTAAGGTGTACTATACCTTAGGGTTCAATAATCTAACATTTGTTTTTAGAAAATAAATTTTACCCTAAGGATTAAAAGTTCTTAACCAGAGTTTAAAAAATTAACTAAAAACCAATGTTAGATTGTTGAACCTTAAGGGTTAGTGAATTTTAACCATAGTTAATACGAGTTAATAGGGACACGTGTTGGTCTATAGGTGCAATTGAACTCTTGTCCTTAACCCTAATGGTTATATGTTCTTAACCAGTGTTTAAAAAAATTAATATTTTTTTACTAAAAACCAAGGTTAGATTGTTGAACCATAAGGGCTAATAAATTTTAACCATAGTTAATAAGGGTTAGCGGTTTTTTTTACTTTTTATTGACAATGTTGATCTTGATTTATCATTGCCTAAAGCTTAAGACTTTCATTATTGTTACCTAGGCACTTCAATTTTCCTAAATTTTGTCGTGCCGACACTTGGACACAACTCGACACGACACTCCTTGGTACATGCCTATACCGTGCCATGGTGACGTCAACATTATGGTTAGGCATGCTTTGCTTCATGTATGTCATGTCATTTTAAAAATACAATATATTGGATTGCTATGAATTTTTTTGTCAAGTTGTATAGCTTTTTCAAAAACATAGGAAAAACGTACCAGGAGAGCAACGACACCAACGATGATCAATAGGGATATCTCTCTCTCTTGTTACTCATTTCTATTCTCTATACAAGTATATTTTTTTATAAATTTGGCATATACTTTTGAAAAATAGGGATAGGTGGTCCTTCCTCTCTATCCTTGTTATTATTTTAAAAACAATTGAGATAATATATATATATATATATATATATATATATATATATAATAAGTTTAAAAAATCTATATGTTCGTGCCGCCATATTTGGATTTTCATAGTTTATCATGTCGGACACCTCTAGACACCTGGATACTTGGCACCCGTACCACGTGCCTAGGTAACACTGCCTTTCATTGTAGAGGTTGGATGACTCTAGAGCAAGAGAGCAAGAGAGCAAGAGATGATGCGGCTTCAAGGAGTAGTCCAATGTGGCATTAGGAGAAGAAAAACTCTGCCTTAGTATAGATATAGATTTCTCTCTCTCTCTCTCTCTCTATACATACATACATACATACATACATACATATATATATATATATATATATATATATATATTGGATATGATAAGGAGTTCTTGACTTTAATTTTTCATATTAATACTTAACAAAGCCAAATGTTAAGGCTACTTCTTGTTGTATTATATTGCTCATGCAATGTTTTCCTGTCTCCTTTTGGTTGCAGAGACCACAGTAGCTTTACTTCGCCATCCTGAATATTGTATATCCACATACTCATCTTTATAAGTTATATATTATCTTCTTGAAGATTTTGTTGGTCCATACCATGGTTTGTTAAACTATGCAGGTTTCATTTTCAAAATTTAATTGAACTGAAAAACATTTTAATATGATTTAACTTCAGTGCTTGATTTCATAACTCACAAAGCAAAAGAAGTTGGAAAATGTAGCACCTCTTTCCACATTGTAAATAGTAATTAGGAAAGGCAGATACAGTATCTCGAATATCAAACACTACCATGAGTATCTTGCTTCACTTGTGTTTCGTTTGAAAAACTAACCAACTTTAATGATGTTGTCTACATGATCTCAGAAACAATTTCTTGATATCATTTTTCTAACTACATAATATTGGAGGAAATCCATCTCTGAAGTAATATTCCTGGAAAAGTGAAGTCTAGAAGGAGGATGAATGTGATTATTGATGCGAATGTCTCTTGTGGGAATTTAGAAATTCCCTTTCTAATCGTGGTCCTGTGGGTTTTGGCCAGGCTTGTGGAGACGGGATGTTCCATGTTGCATCCATAGTGGTTATGTGCAGTTTTTCCCCCCATAGATAAGGCCTTCAATCCTTTAGGTTCAGGCATGAGATCTGATTATATACTGACTTGATCAATATCTTTTGGACGACATTAATGGGAGAAGATGCAATTGCTTAAATTAGTTGTAAATGAAGTAATACACACACACGCACAGAAATATTGATATCAGGAACTAAATGAGAAACAAGTTTACATTTGTAAAACTTTAAAGTTTTAAATAATTAAAGTAAGAAATATTGCACATAGGATGGAAAGTAAAATACAGGATGGGTTCTTTCTTTTTCCATATCATAGAAGTGAAAAGATAATAAATGAAGAGACTGGAGGGAATTAAAATTGCAGATAACTTTTGTAGTTCATTTACGGTTTCTATCCATTGTCAGGGTATTAATGAACTATCGTACTCCCAAAAATGCTAGTAGATGCTCCATTACTTTTAAAAAATGTATAAAACACTCGAAGCTAGAACTCTATGTTGCTAGTTTCATTAAATTAAGTTGCTCACTTTTTCAACTTCCAAAAGAGTTTTCATCCTGTTTAGTAGGTAAGCTTGGATCAGACCTGCAACCTAGTGTTGGCAACATAGAATGTATTGCAACTGTGGACATCAGGTGTATATTTATTGGGTTGGCATTCCTTGTCTGTTCTCATGCCCATTCTAATTTTTCAGCTTTTCTGTGATTCCCCTATTAACTACCTTTGCAAGACTGGTTCTTCTGAATCTTCTCCAGTATCTCAATTGCAAATTTCTTCATAATTGGATGATCTCTTCATATTGGTGGTCCATAAGCGCTAGTGTACTTTAGAGATCTCTTAGGACTAAATTGACCTGATTGGTCGATCCTAACCGTCTGCTCTATACATTTTTTCTGGACCAACCCAATCTTTGTTACTGTCAAAATTATCATCTGACCAAAGCCAACCTTCAATGTAGGACATCTATAGACAGCTACCCAACTCATTGGGTTCAGCCAGCTCTTTCCTTATTTCCTTTCATCAGATTAGCTCAACTGATCACAGAAGTGTTTTAAGAACTATAGCTTCACTGGGTTTAACCTAGAGAAGGAGAAGAAGGGAGCTATGATTGCAACCATGTGGGCCCAGGGATCCACAAAAGAGCTAAAAGAAAAAAGTAAACATGAAGAAGCAAATTCAATCAAGTAATACCCTTAAAAAAACACATACATAAGATGGTGGGGGGGGATGGGATGGCAAATGCAAGATTTTCAATGGAAGTTCTGTAGTGGTAACTGCATTGCTGTTTATAGGTAGCTTACTTTTTGGCTTTCTGGCGTTGAATCAGCTTGGGAAGGGTGGTGTGTAAAAACCCTTTTAAAAGTGTTTTTAGGAATCTGTCTACGTGTTATTAAAGATCACTTTTCTTTTGTGGCCTCAAAGCTTCCATTCCTCATATGCAGGTAAGGATGCAAACTTAAAAACTGAAAAAGCAAGTTCACATCATCATCATGGTCACATTTTTTATGCTGAGAAAGGGAAAAACATGAAAAGCTTCTCTCCCTCATTCAAATGGAGATATCTCTGTGTCTCTCCTACCTCCTCTCATCACCACTCAAAACCCATCTCTTCCTTTAAATTAAGCTTCACCATTAACTTTATATAATGCTGGTCATTAAACATTCACAACTTCAACCACAAGTGTCACTACCCCATTTCCCTCACATTCATGAAACTTTCATGACCTTTTATCTCAATAATGGATTCCTTCCATTTGTTGACTACAAGAGTGAGGAGTGATAGTGTGTTGCACCCTGCAATAGTAGTACATGTGGACACGTGAAAATCAACTGGGATCCTTCGATCTTTTTCCTTTTGGTGACCCACTTTGGGGCATTCACATAACTAATTTTTAGTCTTAGTGGTTGGGGTGAATATGCCTTCCTGCCATGTTAAAGAAGAGGACTTCTACCAATTCATTGAGAGTACAGTGCAACCTTCGGAGAATTGATCCGAGAAACCTTGTAATTAGGGCATCCTAGCTAGAATGATGGGTGTGGATCCTTTGATCAAAGTGCTATTGTCAGGTTGTTGGGCTTATTTATGGGAATTTACCTAAATTTCTACCCCAAAGTTGGCCATTCATTGAAAAAATGGCATGGGTGAGTAAAGTATGATGTGGCAAATCATGGAGTAGTTGCTCTCTATTGTAATAGAGGTAGGGCCTCTTAGAAGCAGAGTATGGTCTCCAGCCAATGGTATCTAATGCGGGTTGTACAAGTTGGTGAAGCACTAAGAAAACCTCTGACATGCCAAATAATTCACCTGTTATCCGCCAGTTCGGATGGGCAACAGTGCTCGTTATGTGTCTTAGAAAATGGGGACCATGCACTGTTCATGTGGGGACGACCCTATGTTGAATGTGGGGCTCATTTTCTAAAACATAGGCGGGGCAACATCGCTCATTGTTGCCCATCCAAACTCGTCATCCGCATCTCTCATCTCTCAAAATGCACCCAATAAAGACTTAGGGTGCATTTAGGTTTGATTTTTTTCCCGATTTAATAGTTGAAAAGTGATTAAAATATTTGCTTTTTCAATATTCAGTTTGGATAACAAGTGATTTAATCAATTTTATAAAATCACTACCATTTTAACCTATACTATCTAAAACAATTCAGATCTGTTTATTTATTTAGCAATTATTTTTTTTCAGTACTTACATGGCTAATGATTATATTATAAAGGTTTATGACTAAAATTATCAACGTCAAATGCACCCTTAGAGATGCATTGGACACAATTTTTGTATAAATGAGCTCAAATGACATGGCATATCGCCCTCATGAGGATGGTCTGGGATCGGGTCCACATATCGCCGCTCTCATGAGAGGCCAGAATCGAGTCCTTTTATCACTACTAAGCAGTGTTTTAATAACTGGAACTGGTCGGCTAACAACAACCCCACTTGGGTTATTAAAACACTGCTAGTCTAATACTAAGGACTAACGAAGATAAACGATGTCTCGAGCGCACACACGCACACAAAAAACAGATAAACAGGAGAGCCTACAAGCTGTACAAATTATATCTCTGCGAATAATTATTTGGACCCATTAATTTTACTTCCCCACCAATGGAGACATAGAGGTGGAAGCAAAAGCTTAGATATACAGCTTGTGTGAGTGTTTGGACTTTGGTGTAAAGAGTCCAAGAGGACCTTGCGGATTTAAACGTCAACTGGAAGGGATGTTGTCCTGTGAAGTGGGTGTGGAAGCAGTGGCCCTGCATAGAAACTCTTGGCAGTGACCATCTGCTCTGGACTGGATGATTCTACCGCCTCGTAATGTCGTGCCCTTTGGGTCTCCCAATTGGGACAGTTCTTCTCAACCTGAGAGGGAAAATGAGAAGCAAACTGTTTCAAAGAGGCAAAGGATTTCGAGACTTCATTGTTCTCTCCTAGTTCTCTGCTGTCAGAATCTGGAGAGAAACTTGAACATTTTGATGTTACTCCTAACTGTTGATCTCTAAGCTCCCTCATTTCCATCTGATACTTTGCTCTCAGCCATCTCAATTCCTGCCTAATATCATTCTCATAACCATGCGAGAAGGCACAGGCCGATGAACCAATTCTGGAACGAGAGCGGTAGCTCGGTAACTGGTGCATTGATTTCCTTCCATTGGATACAATTTGACAGTCTATACCTATCATCCTCTCATCTTTGGCTGAGGCTAATTCATCCAATTGCTCATGCTCTTCATTAGAGTGGCTATCTCCGGATCCCCCTGTACTAACTTCGCAGCCGCCGTCGTGCTGAGCCCAAATATCCGTATACTGTATTCCATCAGATTGGCTTGATGCCATTGGTACACCATCTGTCACACAATGTTCAGACCCCTCAACTTGGTATGTGATCTCTTCGAATCGGCCATGCATAGCAGCACATCCATGACTAGAACATTGAAGAAATTCCAAGTTCTTGGCACCCGGATTATTTGATGATAGATACTGGATAAGGGAAGCATTGGAGGAACTGTTGGATGCGCAATTGTGACAGAAGCTTGCATTTGCGGAACAGGGAGTTTCCTCTATGCTCGGCCCCAGCTTCCACTCGGGTACCAAGGAAGCAATCTCCCCGTCAATCATATCTGCTATCTTGGTCACGTCTTGGTCGGTAATATCTAGCTCTGAAACCATTTCAGTTGCAACACTCAATGCTGTGTCCGTCTCAACGTGGAAAGGGAAGTAGATGTTGCGGATATGGCCTGCAGAGACAATTGAACCAATGGATTTGGTTTCATTCCCCATAGGCACTTCAATATTAAGGGTCCGTTCTTTTGCTCAGACTTGTAAAGTCTGGCACTTCGCAAGTTTTGTCATTTGACAATATACATTTTCTTTTGAGAACTAAATGTATCGTGCTTTTCATCTATTGGGTTACAATTCCCGTAGACTTCAAATGCAGCAAAATGAATGATTTCAAATCTCATAAAAATGATAAGAATTGAAATCTCATGATGGTAAGAATTAATGTTGTTAGAAACCTTGACAAAGTTACTCAAATTTCCTAACAACTACTATGACAAAGTGCAAAGTGCCAAGCTTTATAAGTCTTAGCAAAAGAACGGACCATTAGGAAAGCAAAACTAAAACAACTCAATAAATTTTATGGTTATGGGAATGATATGAACTGACAGAAGGAAAGAAAGAATTCTAACCCTCTTTATCTGCAATTCTGAGCCTTAGAAAGATGCCATCATCTTCTCTCCTCCTCCCCTTAATTGTAATGTCGAGATTTGCAGAATGCTCGTCATCTTGGTAAGTGAAAAGCTCTATTCCACTAGGTTCAATCTCAACAGGATGATACCCCCATCCATTCTCAAATTCAAGACCTAGATCATTGGAGTACCCATTGGTTGAGGAGCTGTTACTACGATGGAGTCCAAAGAGAGGCTGCCTTAGGAGATTACCCACATAATTGAGTTCTCTTTGATGCTCTATGGGACTCGGATCGAATCCCCAATTGTCAATTTGGAGAAAAGGGTCATTCAGAAGCTCCCTTGCAGGCAGCCTTAGAGACACTGTTGCTAAGCATTTTTCAACAAATTGTCGCACTTCGGGATCCTTCACTTGGTAAAGAGCATCTGGTTTCTTCCCCTATAGATATAAACATGTGAATGGATAGAGGCAGTAAAAATCCTATGTGAGATTGTAAGATTGAGAGTTCTTACAGAGACAACTTTCTTGTAGATCTGAGCAGGATGGGTGCATTCACTGTATGGATATTCAAAGGTGACCATTTCTAGGATGCACATTCCAAATGAATAAATGTCAACTAATTCATTGTATTCCTCTTCATACACCTCTGGGGCCATGAACTCTGGTGTCCCTGAGAGAGAGAATCCAAAATTATATAAACATCTAAGCAAATCACTCTCAATTGATTGTTTTAATCCATCTATAAGATAAAATTCACAAAGGGGAAGAATTGGGTATCAGATATGGGTTCTTGTGTTCATAGTGAAATCCTTAATAATATAAACAATTTGCAGTTCTGGATAGTGGGATCTTCTGACAGATGAACTTACCCACACAGTGAGCAGCATGGGATTTACGGAGGATTGCAGCGAGCCCGAGATCACCTATCTTGACCTCCCCTTGGTTCCCATTGACAAAGATGTTGTCACACTTGAGATCTCTGTGGATAACAGGGGGGTCATGACTGTGGAGATAGAGAAGCCCTCTCAAGATCTGCCTACACCAATGCTTCACTGCTCTGATGTTAACTCTCTTGTGCTTTTGCCTATACCTACCAAGAAGAAAGAAAAAGGAAAGAAAAAACCTTCAAAACATCCAAAATCAGAAAGACCAACATAATAAAATCAAGAGAAAAATAAGAAAACAAGTTCAGAATATAATGGAATCCCAAAATACTTTTTTTAGAAGGTAAATCCCAAAATACTTACTGTCTAAGAGTACCAGAGGTGAACATCTCAGTCACAAAGTTTATATTCCTGTTTGCAGTATCGACCCAAGAAGTGTAGAACTTCATGATGTTCTTGTGCTTCAAGGTCTTGAGGAGATGGATTTCACAGTACAGCCTCTCAAGATCTTCAGGGCTTTGCAGGAAATCATAAACCTTGACCTGGTTCCATGCAACTTCAATTCCTTCATATTCATCAAAGGCTCTGTAACTGCATCAATCAACAAAAGAACACAGCACAAAATGAAAAACTAACAAATACCCATTTGAAAAAACTGGCAAAAAGTCCCAGAAAAGTTCAAAATTTGCAGAAATCTGAAAAGGGCGGGCAGAAAAACATGGGAGCAGAGTAAGACTCATACACTGTCTTTGAAGCTCCTTTGCCAAGGATTTCATTGTACTGCAACGAAAAAAAAAGAAACCAAAAACCAGACTAAAAAACAGAAACAAGAAAACAGAAATGGAAGAAAAAGAGAGAGAAGATAAGAATCAAAAGTGGGAAAAGAGAGAAGTGTACCCTCCCATATCTTCCTGTTGGATCAATTTCAATGAACTCAGAGTAATCTGGTTCAAGGGGTGCAAGACCATTCATTCTCTATTTCTATTGGCTCTTCCTATGTGTTAAGGTTGTTTTCTCATTATAGTGTTTCTTCTTTCATTTGGGAGGGAGAGAGAGAGATACATATATATGATCAATGATCCAAAAATAATAATAGTAAAGAAGTGAGAAATATTGTGAAGAAGAGAGAAAGAGGAAGGTGAGAGAGAGGCAACGAATGACAAGGCTTTCCATTTCATATTCAAGTAGGCAACGTTTCTGTGGTCATACAGAGCATCCCACCACCACGGTCCACCTCCACGAGTCCACGACAGTGACATACGAGGATGAGAGTCTCTTTTTCTGTGCGCAAATCGTTTGGTCGGTGTTTAATACCGTAACTGGTACGAGGCGACCTCTCTCCCCTCAGGGGATGGCAACGGGTCGGGTTTGGGCCGGGGGTGCCCCCAACCTACCCGCCCCTGATGGGAAGACTACTACCCCTTCAAGTAATGGATTCTAGCCAATTGAAAGGATCTTCTGATCAATCTAAAGATCTTTTTGATTCAATTAGTAATAAAGATTCGGATTATCACACATTTGTTCATGTCTTAAACCCGAGGTGGGGCGATATTTCATGTTGTAAGTAATAGATTAAGGTAATTTTATGATTAATTTAAGGATAAAATAATATTTTCACACTATAAAAGGACGAGTTAGGGTGGGGCAGCTTAAACCCATTCCCAACTCGAACCCGAGTCAGGTTTAACTTTCCATTCCTAAATCTGCCCCTACCCCGTTTAAGAGCACCCCAAAACCGTCCCAATAAGGGAGGGAGGGCGGGGTTGGTTACCCGATTATCCCGGCCATCCCTACTCCCCTAGAACTCACCATGTGCCCCCCCCCCCCTCTTTTTTAATAACATAACACACACTATAGCTAGGAGCAGAGCCAGGATTCTCTTGCAGGGGACTAACAATGGGGGTTCGAGGTGTAGCCCTCAATTTGGTTTTTTTTTTTTTTTAGGATCAAGTTCATGAGCCATCGCGTATGTTTGTAAATAATATATTTTTCCTCAGAAGTGTAGGGGGGCTAGAACCCTCGACTTAGCCCCTCTCTCAAGCTACGCCCCTATTATTATATATACTATTATTATTTATATATAATAACAATATATATAAATAACATATTATTATTATTTATTGAATGTAACACTCAAGTCAAGCTGAAACAAACAAGGCTCAAGCTCTGCTTGAACACATTTCAAGCTTAAAAAAACAGTTTGGTTCGATGGAGCCAATTTTTCAAACTTGATTGAGTCGAGTTGATTGAATCGAGTTGAGCCGAGCCTTCGAGATGGCTCAACTTGGATACACCCCCAGAATAAACTACACAAATTTTAGAGCCATAGGTTATCTTCGACGCCTAATATCAGATTTCCTTGAGAATGATCTCAGGCATGGGCGGTGCCACATGGGGCCCGGGGGCTGAAGCCCCCCAGCTTTTGATAATATACTCTAGTATTAATAGAGGCGTAGCTACGGACAGAGGCTCTAGCCCCCCGAAATTTTAAGAAAAAATTATATATATATATATAATTTAAGAGAGCATAGGTATGGGACACGGAGACAGTTGTCCCCTGAGCTTTAAAAAAGACTAAGTTTTATACTACAACTTAAAGGGTTAATAAAACTTATGGTCTTCAAAAATGACTTTAAAGTACCCAACTTAAATAATATACGTGAAATGCAAATACAAATATTCCCACCTTAGTATGATATCACTTCTTCTCTATTACACTACTGCAAATCTCTTCTTTTTTTTTTTTGGTATTCAACAGCAAATCTCGCTACACAAGAACGACATTGACCAGAGGTAGAGCCAAGATTTTGTAGCAGTGAGGGCACGCGATGGTTGATGGAAATAGTAGTATTAGGTTGCTATGAAATATTATGAGTCTAGGGGATGGGGTTCGGGAGTAAACCCAGATTTTTTTTAATGATTAAGTTTTGGGGCTATTTCGTTCATACACATCATACATATTACACGTATTGTTTTCTCCTTGTTTATTGGACAACTATCCCCTTACTCCCATGGCTAGGTTCCGTTAAATAATTAAATAACATGATATAAAAGATATATTTGTTTTCACTAGTTCAAGGAACGTTACCCCCTTATCTCATGACTATACCTATTAGATAAGTAAATAATATAGTATGGACAATTGTCCCTTATCATAATTATGCGCAACAAAATAATGAAACAAATAAAAATATTTATTTTAGTTAATTCAAACATTCAATTGCGATTGAACTTTGGGGGAGTTCAATTGTACCCACGGGTCAACACGTATCCCTCTTAACCTTTATTAACTGCGGTTAAGATTTACTAACTCTTGGCGTTCAAAATATATCCTTAGTTTTTAGAATAAAAAAATATTATAAAATATATAACTTGGTTAAGAATTTTAAATCTTAGGAATAATATTTTTTTAAAGGGAAATAGTTATCGTACCTGGGAAATGGATTTTACAATCCAAGGCTGGATCTCATTGGTCCATGCCCCTCCTCTTAAACACCCACTAACTGTAGTGGGTGTTTAAGAGGAGGGGCATGGACCAATGAGGTCCAGCCTTGGATTGTAAAATCCATTTCCCAGGTATGCTAATCACTACTCTTTTTTTAAATAAAGTTATATTGTTGAACCCAAGGGTAAGTGATTCTTAACCAAAATTAATATAGGTTAAAAGGGACATGTGCTACATATGAGTGAGATTGAACTCTCCACAGACCAATCGCAACGGAGTGATTTAAAGCTTGTCCCCCAATCTCATTAGCATGTCCCCATTCCCATGGCTATGCCAAAAACAATATAAAAAATGATTTTGCTAGCCCCAATCACAAATCTTGGAAAGACACAATTGGGGCCATACAAATGTAAAAACAGCATTTTTGATTTTTGTTTTTTAAATCATTAAAATAATAAAACATCTCCTAGTGTTGGGTCCATCTTATGTCTATGGAAAAATTTGGAGTAAATGCAATTGAGGTTAGCACTCCTCTAGAAAAAAAACCAAAAATCTTTTTTCAAAGAAAAATAGTCACCTCCTTGGGCCGAGGAGGTGACTTACTGTCTCATCCCCCCTTTTGAGGCCACATGTCCCCTTATTTCCCCCATTAACTGTGGTTAAGATTTAATCAATCCTAGGATTCATACATCTACCCTTGGTTTTTAGAAAAAAATATTTTAAAATAAATTAACCACAAGAGGTGGTTAATTTTTTAACCATAGTTACAAGTGTTTGTGAGAGCAAGGAGGAATAGTCCCCTCCTCGACCGAGGAGGTGACTATTGCTTTTTTTCAAAAGTTTAGTGGGGGAACATGCCCCACTGGTCCCCACCTGGCTCCGCCCCTATTGACTACAAGTGTACAACCTAACCAAACAAAATTGCCAAAAAAATTGAAAACAAGCCCAGAGTAATCATTACGAATGATTTCTTGAGTGAGTTTGAAATTTGAATTGATTTTTGGGGAGAAACCCTTTCTGGCACAAATGAATTCAGGCGACTCTATGCCTTATCCGGTAAAAATCCTGGGAAAGAGGAAAATACAACGGTGGGTGGTGTCACAATGACAGCCTCCTGCCATCAAACTGAGGAGATCGTGTTTAGCTTCCATCCTCAATGAAAATTGCTAAAAGACGAAGTTTAATTTTTTTGGTTGTAGAGAGTAGAAAATCCTATAATCTTTTACTCCTGTTTTTTGGCAGAAAATCATGCCCAATTTATTTAAAATATATATTCTTTACAATCAGACATAACCATATGAGATGACTCATGAACTTGGTCCCCTAAAAAAAGAAGGGGCTACGCCCCGAACCCCCACACCTCAATGTATGCACCTGCCAGAAAATCCTGGCTCCGCCCCTGATCTCAGGAATACCCGATGAACATACAATCTGGTTAACAATTTTTTTTTTACCCCCACCCCCCCCCCATACACCCGGCACACACACATGCACAAAACTGTAAAATCAATTTCTCTTTTTTTGCCCTGCAACTGTATGGTCATCAAAGTATTCAAAAAAAAAAAAGTTTTATCTCAGCAATTTCTCATGTTATGAGATGTTTATTTAGACTATCTGTTTTAGAGCAATGCTATCTCAATTTTCCAGTCACCCACTCTCTCCTATTTTTGTACAAGAAGACAAAATAGAATGAAACTTTTTTTTTGGGACCTATCACTTTTGTTTTGCCTTTTTGTTTAAAAATAGAAAAACCTATTGGAGAGTAGACGACCGGAAAGTGGAAGTAACATTGCTCTTTGTTTTATAAGCATAGAACAACGGAGACTTGAAATGGGTCTTTGGTTGTCATTGGTTAAGTAGATTTGTTTTTTGGTGATGGTTACATGGATCTCACTATTCAGTTAGTTTAATTATATTGATCAACATTCACTAATTAAGAGGTTCTAACCATACACAATCAGCTAGCAAGACACGTTATCCAATTTTAGAATTATAATACTATAGGCCCTCCAATTTATGAGTCGTGCAGATTGTTGGTGCTGAGATGGGTGACAATTCATATTGATTTGATGCGTAGGGAATCATACCTTAAAATGACTCCAAAGCTGTTAAAGAGTCCGATTAATTGATTCATGTACATTTTTCCTATTGAGTTAGCCTTATTAATATAGAATGTGAGATCATTTCCATGAGACTTGATTACCACATAGATAAGTTTAAATTGATTACAAACTAGAGATATGATGAACCTTAGTTTCCTTATATGTGATTTTTTTCAAACTAATTTTCCATGCCTGTCCTTGATAATTAGTAATGATCTTGACAGTATACATTAAATCTTAGTGCATTCTAGACTGGTCCAACCTATGAACTTGGTTTGGTGGAAATTTATGCCATCTCGTAACTTACCCAAGTAACACTTTTTTCTTGTGTGTTCTAAGGCGTCATTTGTCAGGTCACAAAAGAATAGTTTCCCTCATGAGATTTGATCCTGGCACCACCCACCCTCGTGATAGGGGATACCTGACCATATGAGCTAGAGTTGGCAAAAGAAAAAAAAAGTATATCTTTGATTTTTTCTTTCCTTTTTTGCATCACGCCTTATATGTTCTATCACGCCTCAAACGGTTGGTACCCGTTTTGAAGAATGTTTGGGTGAAGCTTATATGGGTTGAGGGTGTGTGGTCTTCTTTCTCATGACTGGAACTTCGCCTTGTGGTGTTGTTACCTAATAATAATAATATAAAAAAAAGGGTTATATTGCTTGGAGTTAGTGAATAGGTTATTACAATAAAGTATAAATGACCATCATGTGTAAAGAGAATCTTTCCTTTTTATCCAAACTAGTTGGGTGGGCAGCATGAATCATATTCTATCATTCATTTGTATCAAGAGCTGTATCGTTTACTTAGAGCTTGTGTCACCAAATCTGTGATCATTGTCTCTATTCATTTACTTCGGACCTCCTTTCCTAGGTGATGGCTTGTCAAAATCATTTCAATTGACTTTTCATGGTTTGTTCACCTATTATTAAAGCTATTCTCATATTCTCTAAAATGAGATCACACTTTTTGATCTTATATTTTCTAGGTTTTTCATTGATGGTTTTAACATTTCTATCTCTGTGACACTCAAGACATTGTTGTAATGAATGTATGATAGGGGTTACCTCAACACAGGTAAATTGAGGAAGAACCACTCCTAATTTTAATTTTTGTTGGGGAGTACTATGCCCAACTCTCGGGCGACCCCTCATATGGAAATGCTGTCATTTCACCTTAATAATTTAATTCCATATGAGGGACGAGTCCCCTGTTGGAAGTTGTCATGAATTCACCTCGGATTCATGATGACCCGTTTGGCGATCCGAAGGTTCGGGTGCTTAGCCCTCAATTGAAATTTTGACACGAATATTGACCCGACCCGTTTTGGGTATTTTATCCATATTGTCTTTATGTTGTAACCCTAATGATATAAGGTATTTTTTAGGATTATTTTGGTAAAGTAGAGAACCCTTTTTTGGGAAGATTTGAGAAGAGAGCTTTTTCTTAATGAGCATTGTAAAATCTTCTGTTGAATATAGTGATCGATCACCGCTGCCCATGAATGTAGGCATATTGTCAAACCACGTAAATCATGTCTTTCTGTTGGTTGGTTTTTTCTCTTCTGTTTGGTTATTTGTTCATTGTTTTCTAAATCGTTACACTATTATTTGCACGTTTTAACACAACATCATCTCACCTGAGTCGGCCTAGCGTTCCCAATTTTTATTTGTCAATGTTTTTATTGGATTGTAAAAAAAAATGGTGCTTGCATTCGATGGTTAAGATCATCTAATCTAATCGCGTTAAAATCTGGCCTAGGTAAATTTTTTTTAGGCGTGTCTCACTTAATACTGAATTTTGATCATCCATACATATGTAGTGGTAGCCTAGCTAGTAGGTGGCACATGCAAGTCAGGAGGATGCTTACATAATATCTGGAAGATTATTGCAACCATACAGCTACAGGCGATCATAAGGTCCAAGCATGAGGTTAGACCGAAAAGGAAACCAACAAACTGTTATTATCTGTATGCTAAAAGGCAGAGTTTACCGATCACCAATTCGTATGTAGCAGTAGACCCGTAGATAAGAATTCCAGAATCTGTATGTTTGAGAACAACAACAAAAAATCTGTAGATCACCAACAACTCGTCAATAGAGAAGATCGAGGCACGTGTTATGACACGCTGACCTTAAGGTGAAATCCGCCCCTACAGGTTCTTCTCAACCTGTGATGCTCGTAGGATAAATGCGGGCACCCCCAGGATACAACGATCTATTCCAGAGATAAGGGAGCACTCTCCTTTCTCTGGTCACAGCGAACTCAACCGTAAAAAAAAAAATTCG
Source organism: Tetracentron sinense (assembly GCA_015143295.1). Taxonomy (NCBI): domain Eukaryota; kingdom Viridiplantae; phylum Streptophyta; class Magnoliopsida; order Trochodendrales; family Trochodendraceae; genus Tetracentron; species Tetracentron sinense. The sequence goes on along the minus strand of CM026558.1, from coordinate 9,868,627 downwards.
GAAGATCACAAAAGAAAGCTTTTTGAGAGAACTCTGAAATTCGTGTTTGTTATTGTGTATTGTTTACAGAAACTAATACACTTATATAGAATTTCTAAAAAACCAAAAGGAAATTAAATTCTTAATACCGTTTTTAATAGAGTGATTAAATATTTTATAACAGTAATAAAACGGTAACTTAAAAAATAAAAAATAAATAAAAAAACCATTCAAGACCCCACGCGCGCGGCCCAGCCCAGGCCGGCCGCGCGTGTGTGTGTGTGTCTTTGATGTTTGCGCACCGGCGCGACCCGCAACGCGTCGCGCATGAAGGGTTTCCGGCCCGGCTCGCCAAATTTCCATTGAAACTACTTTGGCCTCCCCTTGGGCCTCACACATGCGCGAGGGCCTAACCCACTCCTTTACTATTACCCAAGTATGAAAGTGTTAGAGTTTATAAACTCTTTCACAACTTTCTCTCTTTTCGATGTGGGACTAAAAACACAAGGCAAAAATTAAGTTTTAGACTTTTTACACAACACACCCACAACACCAACAACACCAAAGAACCCCACACACAAAATACAATAATCCCCCACATAAAACATAATTTTGAATCATTTAAGAAAGCGGATAAAAAGAGATGCGAAGTTACTGTGATTAAGACAAGGTGTCTTTTGGACTTGAACCTTGACTTAGTGTTAATATATTAAATCTACGAAGAGATTGATGAACTAAGTCTTAAACCAAGCTCTTTGGTTCATAGATTAATAATATATTATACGCACAATAACACAAAATAAAAAACATTTTACAGTTGAGTTCTAACGGTTGTGCACGTTATCGGCCATGTGCAATATCCCGGTTTTCATGAGCGCTCTAGAGAATCAGCCTCAATTCTCATAGGAAGCGGCCCCACTTCCACACTCATATAGATACCTCTATCAAGAATGTCTTGTAACATAACATCCCACTGAAAATCAGCTATAGAAGGCATTAAGAGTCAAAGATTCATCCTCATCTCGTTACAATTAGCACTACTACACCATAGGGATGAGAGAAGAGAATTCTCCATATTAGTGCTCTCACACAATCACTCAACAACTTGTTTTCCCTTTGAACCTAGTTCATGGGATCTCCAATCAAGTAGGTTGGGTTACTATTGTAGGTGATTATTTATCAATAGGCTTTAGCCTCATCCCCCTCGATGTACAGATTACTAGCTCTCTAGCTAGCCCTTTGGTCAATGGATCCGCCAAATTTTCTTTTGACCTTACAAAATCAAGTGCAATAATTCCGTTATTTAGTAACTCTTTAACTGAATTATGCCTTTGACGAATATATCGGGATTTCTCATTGTAGGATACATTCTTAGCTCTAGCTATAGCAGCTTGGCTATCACAATGTATTAGAATCGCAGGCATTGGTTTTCTCCAAAGTGGTATATCAACCAACAATGTTCTCAACCATTCTGCTTCCTCACCAGCTTTATCCAAAGCTATAAATTCCGATTCCATAGTAGATCGGGCTATGCAGGTCTGTTTTGTAGACTTCCATGACACTGCACCTCCTCCAAGAGTGAATACATATCCACTCGTAGATTTAGATTCAACTGAATCTGAAATCCAATTTGCATCACTGTATCCTTCTAATACAGCGGGATACCTTTTATAATTTAGACTATAATCTAATGTGTGTCTCAGATATCTCAATACTCTGATCAAAGCATCCCAATGAGTTTGACTTGGGTTACAAGTATATCTACTAAGTCTCCCTACAGCATAAGCTATATCTGGTCTTGTACAGTTCATTATGTACATGAGACTACCTATTACCCTTGAGTATTCTAGTTGAGATACACCCTCTCCTGTATGTTTTTTCAACATACAATTATGATCAAAAGGTGTTTTAACAGGTTTACACTCATATTGCTCAAATTTCTTCAACACCTTTTCAATATAGTGAGACTGAGATAAAGTTATCCCTTCAAATTTTTTTAGAATTTTAATTCCAAGAATTACATCTGCTGTTCCTAAATCTTTCATGTCAAAATTCTTGTTTAAGAATTTCTTAGTGCTAATTATGATTTCTTTATTCGTTCCTATAATTAGCATATCATCTACATATAAACAGATGATTACACAATCTTTGCCAAAAGATTTAGAATACAAACACTTGTCTGCTTCATTTATTTTAAAGCCATTTGATATTAACACATTATCAAATTTTTGGTGCCATTGTTTAGGTGCTTGTTTAAGACCATAAAGAGATTTTTTCAATCTACAAACTTTATGTTCTAGACCTTGAATTACAAACCCCTCAGGTTGATCCATGTAGATTTCTTCTTCAACATCTCCATTTATAAATGCAGTCTTAACATCCATCTGATGTATTTCAAGGTTAAAAATACATGCAAGTGACATCAATACTCGAATGGAAGTAATTTTAGTTACTGGTGAGTAAGTATCAAAGAAATCTATTCCTTCTTTTTGTCTAAAACCCTTAGCAACTAACCGGGCTTTAAATTTATCTATGGATCCATCAGTTTTTAGCTTTCTTTTAAATATCCATTTACATCCAATTGTTTTACTTCCAGGAGGAAGATCTACTAATTCTCATGTTTTATTAGCCATAATGGAGTCCATTTCAGCATTAACAGCTTCTTTCCAATATGATGCTTCATGAGAAAACATAGCCTCTCTAAAGGAATTAGGATCATTTTCTAATAAAAAAGGTAATAAAGTCAGGACCAAAGTTTATGTCCTTCCTTGCTCTTTTACTTTTTCTGAGTTCTAATTCTTCTAAAGAATTATTAGAAATACTTACAGGTTCTATTGAATTTTCTAAAGGTACATATTGATTTATTGTTGATGAACTAGTCGATAACAAAGGATCTCTACCTTTAGAGTTTTCCTTAAAAGGAAAACAGTTCTCAAAGAACTCTGCATCTCTAGACTCAATAATTGAGTTTGAATCTACTCCATTATTTTCTGATTTAATTATTAGAAATCTGTAAGCACTACTATTTTGAGAATAGCCTAAAAATACACAGTCAACAGTTTTAGGACCTATTCTAGTTCTCTTTGGAGTAGGTAAAGCAACCTTTGCTAAACACCCCCACACTCTGAGATATTTAAAGGATGGACGCCTTTTATGCCATAACTCATAAAGAGTTTTATCATAATTTTTATGAGGTATTTTATTTAAAATGTAACAAGCAGAGAGAATTGCTTCACCCCACAAATTATAAGGTAAACCAGAACTAATAAGCATGACATTCATCATTTCTTTTAAAGTCCTATTTTTTCTTTTAGCTATTCCATTAGACTGAGGAGAATATGGAGCTGTAGTTTGGTGTATTATTCCATTGTTTTCACAAAATTCAGAAAATAAGTGTAAATCATATTCACCACCCCTGTCGGATCTTAGAATTTTAACAGATTTTCCTATCTGTTTTTCTACTTCTAATTTCCATATTTTAAATTTTTCTAGAGCTTCATCTTTGCTTTTTAATAAATAAACATAACAGAATCTACTATAGTCATCAATGAATGTTATGAAATATTTTTTACCACCTCTAGTGACTGTAGATTTTAAATCACATAAGTCACTATGAATTAATCCTAGAGGTTCAGAATTTCTTTCTATAGATTGAAATGGTTTCTTAGAAAATTTAGATTCTACACAAATTTCACATTTTTGTTCATGGGCGGTAGATATTTTAGGAATTAATCCTAATAGCATCAACTTGTTTATAGATTTAACATTTATATGTCCTAATCTATCATGCTACACATTAAGAGAGTCAATCAAATAAGCAGAAGAAGTAGATGTCTTATTCATTTTCTCAACGATTACATTCAACTTAAAAAGACCTTCACTAGCATAACCCTTCCCAACAAAAATTCCATTTTTTGTAAGTACAAATTTATCTGCTTCAAACACCAACTTAAATCCCTTATTGCTCAAGAGTGAACCAGAGACTAAATTTTTCCTTATATCTGGAACATGAAGGACTTCCTTCAAATTAAGGATTTTCCCAGAAGTGAATTTGAAGTTCACTGATCCTTTTCCTGCAATTGCTGAAGTTGAAGAATTACCCATAAAGAGTTTTTCTTCCTTTCCTACTATTTCATAGGAGGAAAAAGCATTCCTGTCACCACAGATATGCTTGGTGGCCCCTGTGTCCACCCACCAGTCCTTCATATTGTCCAGAAAATTAACTTCAAATATTACTGCAGAAAAACTCTCCGTCTCTGCAACATTGGCTTGAGCAGATCTTGGATTTTTCTTGTCAGGATGACCAAATTTTCGGAATCTACAGCTCCTTGCATGATGTCCCGGCTTCCCACAGATAAAACAATCCCCTGTTGTTTTCTTAAAAACCGGTTTTTTGGAATTTGGTTTTCTCACTTCGCTTCTTGTGAAAATCAGATTTACCATTTACTTTATTATCATATTTTTTCTTTGACATCACTTCAATTAAATTCGTCTTTGAATTTAATTCTGCAACTTTTTCTTTGTTCTCTAAAATTCTGTTGTTTTCCTCTATCCGGAGGCGAACAATAAGGTCTTCGAGTGTCATCTCTTTCCTTTTATGTTTTAACAAATTTTTGAATTCCTTCCACGAGGGAGGCAATTTTTCTATCACTGCAGCTACTTGAAAACCATCACTAATGGTCATACCTTCTTCTAGAATCTCATGTACAATGATCTATAAATCATGTACTTGAGATATAACAGATTTATCATCCACCATTTTGTAGTCAAAGTACCTACCAACTACAAATTTTTTAGTTCCTGCATCTTCTGTTATGTACTTTTTTACTAACATTTCCCATAAATCTTTAGCAGTTTTCACCTTACAGTACACATCATAAATAGGAAGAATTAAGCCATTAAGTATGTAATTCCTACACATGTAATCTGCATGATCCCATTTATCCTTAACCAGTGTTCTAGCAGGTTCTAAATCATTCTCATAAGATTTTGGATCACTAATAACATATGCAACATTCAGGGTGTTAAGGTAGAACATCATCTTTTGTTGCCATCTTTTGAAATTGTTTCCATCAAAAGGAATTGGTTTTTCAGAGTTGGACATCATGCTTGCGTACAGATAATTTGAATTAGAGATTTGAAAAGATTTCACCTTAAGATTGTTATTATCTGTATGCTAAAAGGCAGAGTTTACCGATCACCAATTCGTATATAGCAGTAGACCCGTATATAAGAATTCCATAATCTGTATGTTTGAGAACGGCAACAAAAAATCTGTAGATCACCAGCAACTCGTCAGTAGAGAAGATCGAGGCACGTGTTATGACACGCTGACCTTAAGGTGAAATCCGCCCCTACAGGTTCTTCTCAACCTGTGATGCTCGTAGGATAAATGCGGGCACCCCCAGGATACAACGATCTATTCCAGAGATAAGGGAGCACTCTCCTTTCTCTGGTCACAGCGAACTCAACCGTAAAAAAAAAAATTCGGAAGATCACAGAAGAAAGCTTTTTGAGAGAACTCTGAAATTTGTGTTTGTTGTTGTGTATTGTTTACAGAAACTAATACACTTATATATAATTTCTAAAAAACCAGAAGGAAATTCTTTTAGATCTGAAACCGAAATAGGAAATTAAATTCTTAATACCGTTTTTAATAGAGTGATTAAATATTTTATAACAGTAATAAAACGGTAACTTTTAGTAACCCAAAAGCCAAGGAGAAGTAAAAATAAAAAATAAACCATTCAAGACCCCACGCGCGCGGCCCAGCCCAGCCTGGCCGGCCGCGCGTGTGTCTTTGATGTTTGCGCACCGGCGCGACCCGCATGAAGGGTTTCCGGCCCGACTCGCCAAATTTCCATTGAAACCACTTTGGCCTCCCCTTGGGCCTCACACATGCGCGAGGGCCTAGCCCACTCCTTTACTATTACCCAAGTATGAAAGTGTTAGAGTTTATAAACTCTTTCACAACTTTCTCTCTTTCCGATGTGGGACTAAAAACACAAGGCAAAAATTAAGTTTTACACTTTTTACACAACACACCCACAACACCAACAACACCAAAGAACCCCACACACAAAATACAACACAAACTACCCAAAGACTAACAACAAAGTATGACTTTAACGGCCAATAATAAATAAGACTGCCATAGATGGTGTGACTCGGCATTGTGTGGCTTAGGATCAAGATCATGCTCTTGGACCTTATTAGTTACGAGACCTGTAGAGAAGGTGTCTGGATGCATGCAGGTTTAGATTAGGACTGTTTAACCAGGGGCGGAGCCACATAGGGCCCGGGGGCTGAAGCCCCTTCTTCAATTTAAGAAAAAAATAATTCATATTGTACTAATAGGAGCGTAGCCTGAGAGAAGGGCGGAGGCAGGGAGATGGGGGCTCTAGGCCCCCCCTAACCATCTGGGAAAAAAATGTATTCCTAATTTTTTTGGAACTCGGGGTGTCCCCAACCCTTTGGGTAAGGACTAATCCCCGAGGGTGCGATGTGAGCCCGCAACCCACCACATCAGGTAAGTCCGTGTAAACCCGTGCGAGGCTGGCTCTAAAGGGGGAGTGAGAAATGGAACCCAAGACCTCCTACTTGGGGAAAGGCCCAGGAACCACTGGTTCACCCCTTTGGGGTACACAAACAGACGCAATAGCCAGTAAACTTGGCCCTCCAAAAAAAAATTTGGAGGTACACCTCGAACCCCAATGTTAGCCCCCTACAAGAGGATCCTGGCTCCGCCCCCTGTGTCCAACATAGCCCATGGGGGAAGAAACTTGTGCATCTGCTTCTCTGCCCTACTAGCCCATATTTTGCAAACTGCTATGTTATGGGAAAAAGAGCATACCCCAGCATTTCATCTACGGAATTGTATTCTTAATAGTAGAGCACCACTACTGCATAAGCTTCACTCGAGCCCATAGCTCGGACTGTGACATGGTGCACTGTAACCACGAGGTCGAGTCCAGCTTACCCACCAAAAGAAAATAGCAACACACCACATGTATCCTCTTTAAGTATTGCTTTCAAATACCTTTTTTTAGGTAACTTGGGGTGTCTCGAGCCCTTCGGGTTAGGACTAATCCCTGAGGGTGTGACAAGAGTCCACAACCCGTCACATCAGGAAAGTCTGGAAAATCTTGTGCGGGGCTGGCACCAAAGGGGGGAGTGAGAAGTCGAACCTAAGACCTTCCGCTTCATGAGGTGTAAGTCCCGCAAACAACTAGTCCACCCCTCCAAACATAGTAACAAAATTATCCGAATTTTTGAAAAATTCACGAATTATTCATGAAGTGTGCCGAATTATTCAAGATTTTAGGTTTACCAAACTATTTGCGAATTTTACGAATTATTCCCAAATTTCATGAATTATTCTCACTTTATTCATGAATTTCACAATAATTTATTTAGTTTAACAAAGTAAACTTTTTATTTTGTATATTATCTAATCAAATTGGTATATATCTTTTTATGAAAATTATCGTTTCCTAAATTATTCCTGAATATTTTCTAAATTTAAAAAAAAAAATTCGAACTTTCCGAATTATTCCCCAACCCTACTTTGTTACTATGCCTCCAAATACCTAACCTAAAAGACCCGAAGAAGGATGGAATAAGGGTATGATAGAGAAGAAGGTATATGGAATGTTTGAGGTGACTGTCATGACGTTAGAGACATTTTAGATAGTGGATTGGCATATTTATCTGCTTGATGCTTCACAAATTCAGAAGCCATAGGATCCCCTTTTGGTGTTAAAGGATCCCAACTTGCAAACCTAAAGATACTGGAATTTAGGACATGAAAACATTCTCAGTGGAGGCTTCTTCATAACATCCCTTCTATCCTTATTCTTATTCTCTTTAGTAAAAGTTATCCATTACCGATTGAAGAAGATAATGAAAGGAAACTCGATTTGTTCGTGGCATTAAAAGATTAGCTAATTAGCAGAAATGGCATTGATACGATCCTCATGGTATCTGCTCACGTGGATGCTTAGGTGGATGATGATAGTAATCCTGTTTTCATCCATATCTCTACTACTATAATGAGAATTGAAGGGTTGAGGCGTTGATTGAATTTTTATTTTTTAAATCTCTTAAAATGAGAATTGGGGGGCTGAGGGGTTGAATGAGTTTTTAAATTTTAAAACTCTTAAAGATAACACATAACTTAATAGTTGAGGCGTTGATTGAATTTTTATTTTTTAAATCTCTATTACTATAATGAGAATTGGAGGGTTGAGGCGTTGATTGAGTTTTAAAATTTTAAAACTTTTAAAGATAACACATAACTTAATAATTGTATTCCTTTTATATAGCAATCGGATAGAGCACGATTCCTCAATTAAAATATCTCCCCTTATCTAACGCCCACCCAATCTCTCTCTCTCTTTCTGCCAATTGTGATTGAACGGGAGAGTTCAATCTTCACTCTCACGTGCATCGCACGTGCCACCTGCTAGTCCTTCTATAAAAGTAGTTACCAAGATTAGAGGAGATTTATCTTTATAGATTTTCTTAGATATTCGAATTATTATGAACTCTTTATTTTATTAGGTTTAGTTATTTAATCTTTTAAGATTATTGATGCTTTTTTAAGCAAAAGACTGCTACTGTTTTAGGGATCGAATATTGAATACAAACTCTCTGTAGGAGAATTGGAGGCTCCCCATCCTCGAAATTGGTCTGTCTTCCCTTCTTCTCATTTTATTTATCTATTTTTCTCTGGTTATCTTTGTGTAAGGTGAAAAACCCTATCAAGTATTAAGGTTTCACATATCTGAGAGCCATTGCCCAACAAAGTTAAAGTTTTACTAAGGATATAAAATAGAAGTTGCATTTGTGAATGATCTCGTGAGATTATATTGTTGTGCGAAAGCATCCAAATATAGTGAAATGAATCCAAAAACAGTAAACAAATTAAACGAATCGAAAGCAAAAAACAAACTACAAGAGAGACACGATTTACGTGATTCAATATTCAATAAGATGCTCACATCCATGGGCAACGATGATCGATCACTAATTTAATAGGAAGATTTACAACTCTCACAAACCGTCTTTCCTAATACACCCAGAAAATGGTCATCTCTTCTTTCTTATGAAGAAAACCCTAAAACATCATTTTTATGTTAGGGTTACAATAAAGAGATAAAATTAGTAAAATACCCAAAACGGGTCAGACCATTAAATGGGTCAAAATTTCATCCAAGTCGCTAATGGGTCATCATGAATCCAGGTAGAATTCATGACAACTTCCAACATATATTAGTCAGCATCCCCTTTGTAATTATGCTTCTTAATATTTTTCGATCCCTTATATATGTTTTTTGGTGGAAGAGGTAATCCAAACACACACATCATTCATAAGGTAACCGCTAGAGTGTCATAAGTGTAAACCCACACAACTGCTCTAAAAAGGCCTGCCTTAAGAAGGGTTTGTGGTCCCTTATACACCCCTACGAAAGCTAGTACTTACCCAAACTGAGGTGGGATGATAAGTGGGAGAGTGACACCCAGCCATTGAGTGAAATTTTTTTTTGGTTGTTGTTGAAGAGGTAATCTAAACACACACATCATACCTAACCCAACCGTCAAGTTGGATTTTTTTTCCTTGCATCTTTAGGAAGAAAAATTCAACTCATACTAAGTCTGGATCCTATCCAATTCTAATTTAATGACACTCACAAGATGTAGAGCCCCAAATTTATCATTCTTGACATTCGTGTTATCTACTAAATTCTATTGAAATATGTGTTTAATTTTAATGCGATTAAGTCTATAAAATTAATGTGAAACGTATGGATTTTAAAACTCAAATAACTCACTTAATTTAAGTTGTTTTTAGGAATAAATTACATGAAAAGAAAGCTAGTCAAAAAGTAACAAAAGACATAAAAAAAATTATTAAAAAATAAAATAAAATTGGGATCGGCGACGGCTGATCAATCGTCACACCACCGCCGATCGATTGCCGGCAACTCTAACCGATCAGTACTAAATGGCCGATCGATCGCCCGACGATGATATTTTTCTCAGGTTTCACGATTTTTGAGACTTTTGAGTCCCTAGGGCCCCCAACACTATAAATAATCATTATGTTCGTGGGTTAAGAGTTTTTAAGGTTTTCTAAGCCTAAAAGAGAGAGAAAAAAAATTATTTTAAGAGATATTCTAAAAGAGAAAATCAAAGGTTTTGCAATGAGAAAAACGTGAAGGCTTAGATCGAGCCAATTCGCAAGCGTTTGATTGTAGAGAAGCGATCGGAAGAGGTTAATATAGATTCATTCCTACCAATATGATAATTTCAATATAAACAAGAAGAAATAGTTGGATTTAAAGAAAGAAATAAGATCAAACATGTTATTTTATGAATCCGTTATGAAAGTTGTTTATGATTTCAAGAAATGTTTTCTTATGATGTTAGTATGCAAATCAACAAGGGGAAATGAAAAAATTGCGTGGTTTATGCACGGTGGATGATGAAGGAAGGGATGATTGTGGGATTAGATGGAATAAGTATGAGTTTGATTACAAATTAGGATGTGTTATAAAATTAGGATTTTAAGAAATTGATTTTATCAAAATTATATACCGAAAATTGATACACGATTAATAGAATTGTTTCATTATTTTATTGTTGAAAACATTATAGAGCATGTTCTTATATTTATCAATTATAAGAAATTGTATATGCTTAAATTGATGTATGATTGACAAACTGCTTGATGATGGATGTTTGATCAAATCAAACCGTGAATTATGGTTGTGTCACTTAGGGGTATTATCATAGTGGTGTTAGTTGTTATGATGAACCTTTGAGAGCCATTGACCAAGAATTCTGTGTGCAATTTAATTAATAGCTATCATTTTTTCACGCACACCCATTCGTGAAAATAAATATGTACAAGTATGATAAAAAGTATGATCACAAGTATTATACAAGTATACAAGCACACAAACATGATTGAGTTTTACACTGCCCGAGTACCAACAAACCTAAGATCAAGTTAAAACAAGTCGTATGCACCAAATAAAGTGCAGACAAGCCGTATACACTGGATAATATGTAGACAAGCCGTATGCACCAGATAATGTGTAGACAAGCCGTATGCATCAGATAATGTGTAAATCATGCAGTACCTCGGTAAATAGGGTATATGTTAGTATCTATCCAATATATGTAGTAGAGTTATCTTAAGTTATTGCATAGTGCATGTTATTGAATACACTCACGAACAAGAAAGACAAGTAAGATACGTAAAAAAGATAAGTACAAAGTGAACACGTAAGGATTGATTAGAAATTATGCATTCGCGCACTCTAATTTGTTTATATGCTCACATGTATTATTAAATCATGATTTATACTTTATATTAATGTTATTATATTATTAGTTAAGAGTTTATATACGTGGAGTAATTTGTTACTCAGTCGATGACTTTGTTGTCTACATGTTTTAAGTTTGATATTTGTGCACTAGGACCTTGGAAAGAGGAAGAATACGAAGAAGAAGAAGAAGATCCAACAGGTGATTATCTCGAGGGTGAATGGAATTTAGATCGTTGGTCATTTTCTGGGAATTAAATTATCAGTATTTAAATTGGAGTACAAGACATTGTAATAGATCTAATTTTGGATTTATGGTTAGGTTGGATTGATAGTTAGGAATCATGATGGATGATTCGAATTATTTATTATGCTTTAGTTTTAATTTAAGATATTAGATTTGATTATGGTTAATTGAAGAAAAAATTTCAGGTTCATATTTTATTATACATTTAATTCTTCTAATAGGATGATATGATAAGTGAGTCATGTGTCAAGGTCTCATTTTAACCTAAGTGGGATTTTGAGGCATGACACAACCCCTGTAACTAGCCTTTTAACATTGGTTAAGAAATTTTATTTCTTAAGATTATATTAAAACAAAAAAAGTTAGATTGTTTAATTTTAAAGTTTAATAAATCATAACCATAGTTTATTTATTATTATTATTATTATGGTATAGGGATAAAGGATAATGTATTCAATCCAAATAACCGCTTACAAATGCCCCTAGGCCCGTGAAGAGGAGGCTCCCAAGGGAGAAGGAAGAGGAACATGAAAAGTATGAAGCCTCAAAAGGTTATCGCTGATTGCTTGTTGGGCTGAGTTGTGAGCCAGAGAGTTAGTTGACCGATTGATATATCTAATTTCGAACTGGCCGGACTCGCCTTTCAGGTGAAGGATATCCGCAATCAAGGTGATAATGTCCCAATGTTGTTGATCCGAGGAGCCAGAAATGATCTCCACAATTTCTTTGGCATCCGATTCAATGATGACTTGCCCCTAGCTGTGACCCAAAGACATGAGGAGACCAAGATGAATGGCTTCCCCCTCCACAATTATAGCCGATCCTCCCCAAAGGGTCTTGGATATCTGAGAGACAATAACACTTGCACGGTCCCTTGCTACAACTCCCACACCGGCCGCCTTCCCGTTAGGTAGAGCAACTCCATCCACATTGACTTTAATCCATACCGAAGGAGAGGAAGCCAAAGCCATTGTAGAAGAATGGTTTGAACTGAGGCCCACTGGATCATTTGTGAAGCTGGGTCTAAACCCTTGGTGCCTTAAGAGTTATGAGGAGAGTTTTTCCAGCATTGAAATTGTTGCAGTCGAATTATGGGACTCTTCTTCAAATATAACATTATTTCGGTGCTTCCAAATACTCCAAAGGGTAATAGCTATACGGATTGGGAGAAAGTCATCACCACCTTCGGACTTAGGGTCATGAACCCACTGTGTCCACCATGTATCACCAACACTTGTGAAAAAGTGGGGAGCTTGAGTGACAAACTAGAACTTAACCAAATACTGCAGGAGAATTTGCATTCCAAAAACAAATGGTTAATGATTTCCTCCACCGACCCACATAGCGGGCAATACTCATCAACCATAACATGCCTTTTCCGAAAGTAGCACGCCACAGCCAGGCCATTATTACAAAACCACAGTTAAAAGAGGTTTTTTTTTTGGAAGGTAGGTAAAAACTTAAAAGAGAGACATGTAAACATGTGGTGGGTCACGAATGAATACAATCTCAATCATACTTTATACAGGAGGAAGTATTAAAGTGAAGAACATTTGTTACGTCAGATCATAGCATTAGCATTGAGTGAACCCTCCAAATTTAGTCATTGATGGACCTTTTGGGAGATATCCGCACCAATCTTTAATTGTTTTTCATCTTCATATATAAGCCAACTCTTGGGCACACAAGTTGGCCCACCACAGTTTGATTTCAAGTGGAGACAAAATTTTCCATCCTCATATGTTAGCTCCTCGGCAGTGTAGATCAATACTGGCAACTAGGAACCCCCATACTTCTATTGTCAGTTCATAATGTATCTGTTTATCTCCTACCAAAAAATAAAAAAAAGGGGGGGGGGGACCTTTCTTTTCTGTGTTTGTGGTGTGTGTGCGTGATTGCATGGAGTGCATGGGGTGTGTGTTTCCTTTGTCTTGCCTTCAGCTATCGCCTTGTGATGTAGTTGAGTTAACAAAAAAAAAAAGAGACCTTCCATTTTTTTATGTTTTTGGTAAACATATTTTTGGTTAACAATAAAATCAAGAGCAATAGTTTTTTTTTAGGTTGAAGGTAACAACACCACAAGGTGAAGCTACAGGCATTAGAAGGAAGACTAAGCACACTCACGCACACACACACACATTCCACAAACACCCTCAACCCATATAAGCTTTACCCAAACACTCCTCAAAACGGGTACCAACTCGTTTGAGGCGTGATGGAACTTATAAGGGTAAGAGGGCTTGGTTACAGAACCGATGTGGGACTAAGACCATAGTTTGGTTTTTTTGGTTGAAGGTAACAACCCCACAAGGTAAAGCTACAAGCATTAGAAGGAAGACTACACACACTCACGCACACACACACATTCCACAAACACCCTCAACTCATATAAGCTTCACCCAAACACTCCTCAAAACGGGTACCAACCATTTGAGGCGTGATGGAACTTATAAGGATAAGAGGGCTCGGTTACAGAATCGATGTGGGACTAAGACCATGGTTTGGTTTTTTTGAGCAATAGTTCATAGAATTAAACAACTTAACATTGATTTGAGTAATTCTTAACTACACTGGTGGCGTTTGGTAACACTTATCTAAATAAGTAAAACTTATCTGAAAATTATGTTTAATTAGACTTTAGATTATTAAGTTGAAGGTTAATTACATGCCTACATCTTTTTGAAGTAAGGATTTTACCTCTAAAATAAAAAGTAGCTCGTAGCTTCTTTTTAAAGCTATGAACTTTTGACCTCTAAAATATCTATTTCAAAAACAATGTAGACATGTAATTCAACTTAACAATCTAAAATCGAATTAAGCATAATTTTCAAATAAGTTTTTTTTTTTTTTTCTTTTTCTTTTGCATAACCGTGATTATCCTGAGCCTATTTAGATTAGTGTTAACAAACGCCAAAAAAGGGGGCAACGGACCGAGCGACAAGTAGCGACACAGGATAAGGTTGAGGACTCTCAACGTCATGGCACTTCCGTCATTCTAGCGTATACATGGGGCAATTATTCTAATACCCTGTAATTAAACCAACACAAATCTACTCACTCCTTCAGTCGATCAGTGAAGAAGCACCTAACCCTTAATAATCCACATCTCTGCAACATCACCAATGGCGCAAGATAGCAAACTCCCCCTCAAAATCATAGCCGGAGCCGACGACTTCGGCTGCACCCTAAAAGACGCCCTAGTCACCCACCTCCGATCCCTCAACATCGAAGTCGAAGACCTCGGCACCGGAAAATACTACTCCGTCGGCGAAGAAATCGGTCGCCGTGTAAGCTCCGCCGCCACAAACCCCACCCCCACCCCCACCGAAACCCGCGGCCTCGTCGCCTGCGGCACCGGCGTCGGCGTTTCCATTTTCGCCAACAAATTCCCCGGCGTCTATGCCTCCACCTGCGTCTCCGTCGACGATGCCCTCAACACCCGATCCATCAACAACTGCAACGTCCTCGCCGTCTCCGGCATGTCCACCTCCCCGGAATCCGGCATCAGCATCCTCGATACCTGGCTTCAAACCCCCTTCAAATGCCCCTGCCCCGCCTCCGGCAACAACCCATGGCCTACGGAAATCGACAGCTTCCTCGAGAACTCCGTCGCCGAAATGTCCAAGATCGGATCCGGGAATGAGAAATTCGATTCGTGCGCGATTTGTTGCTTGGCGAAGAATCGGGAATTCACTCCGGTTGAGATCATGCCGGGGGGATCAATGAAGATTGTGAGGGAGAGTCCGACGTCGGCGATCGTGAGGTTTAAGGCGGGGAGCGTGGAGCCGGCGCATCACCATACGTTTGGGCATGATTTGGTGGTGATGAAGGGGAGTAAGAGGGTTTGGAATTTGAGTAAGGAAGAGAAATATGATTTGGGGGTTGGGGATTTCTTGTTTACGCCGGCCGGCGATGTTCATAGAGTGAAGTACTTTGAGGATACTGAGTTCTTCATTAGGTGGGATGGGAAATGGGATATCTTCTTGGATGAGGATTTGGATGCTGCAGCTGCTGCCATTGAGAAGGATTGAGAGTGGGGTTGAGTCTCTGTGACTGTAAGTAAGTAGGCATGTCTGTCTTTGTCTTCTACTGCTGTTGTTGTTATCTGTTTGTGTTCGTCGTCGTCTGTGTTTATATTCAGTGTCTGCTGCTGCTGTTGTATCTGTTTGTGTTCGGCCGTCTGTGTTTATATCGAGTGTCTGAAGCTTTATTTTGTGAGTTTAAGTTGATATTTGCAAAACTGCAAGTCTGCATAGATAGGATCATTTCCATATTTGCACAACTTCGCCGCCATTGGATTGAAATATATCCTCTTGCAATTGCAAACAAGAATCTCTTGCAAATTAGAGACTTGGCCCAGACATTCTTCTTATAATTCATGGCAGATCCCAGAACAGTGTAGATTATACTTGTTACTTGGGAATTGGGATATAGGATTTTGTTGGATGTGATCTACACAAAACTCATAATCATTGGTGAAGATGGACTACTGTTCTTTGAATGGGCAGATGTTAAGATGTAGCACATAATAAATCAGTGTTAATACAGCTACTCTACAGCCAACAGGGGGTTTAAACTGGTTGATAATACAGCTCAGCTCCTCTATAACAAAACCCCTTAAAAATTGAGTTGAAGCTCTGCTTTGCGAGGTTAGTTTTGCAAAACAATTTCTCTCTATAATTACAAAATACCACCCCCTATAGGCAAAAAGGGGACCTTCGCTTTCCGCCTTCGAAGCAAAGCTCCTCGCCAGGAAGGAGAGCTCCTCTTTGTATTTTGAACTCTTAAAAATTATGCCTGAAACTGACATTTTATTCTATATAATTTCCTTCAAATTACATACATTGTAAGCATAGAGACCTTGGGTAACAGAGAGGGGGCAAATTTACAGGAATAAAATTCATACAAACAGTGCAGGTGCCCGACCATCTTCAAACTGGGGAGACTATTGGTGCTCGACATATTAGCCTTGATATATCAGACAAAACTCAACTTATCAGTGATGCCTGCAGTTTTCAAGACTTGTTGAGCTTCATTGGCAGCAAGCTTCTTCCGCAAAGCGATTAATTCTTCCCCAGCACTGCATATATAGGTGGCAGCTTGCCTACCTGATAGAGTTGCTCCTTCCATACTGTCAATATAGTCCTGTAATACAGATTTCAAATCATTTCACCATTTTTTGTTAGTTTGATTTGTCAACCAGTCAAAATATTCAAATGATTTAAACCCGAAAAAAATGTTCGAATGATAAACCATGTGTTACAATCACTCATTACAAAAAGATTGGAAGAATCATATTTGTTCTGACAGTGTAAATTATATAGGTTAAAGAAATTAACAAAGACTAAAAAGTAATATTTAACAGTTTAGAGACAATCACGAACAAAGATGTTCAGAGGGCAAGTCACCTGTTTCGTATAGGAGCCAGCAAGGAAGAAATTTTTCACAGGTGTCTTTTGATCAGGTCTAAAGGGATCTTTTCCAGGTGCCTCGCGATATAGGGACTGCCCAATTTTGACAACGGAGGACCAAGTAACTTCTAAACCTTGAGACGATGGGAACAAAGCCAAAACCTGGTAAAAGTAAAAAAAAAAGAACAAGAAATAAAAAAACACCAAAAAAATATATAAATGAATTACAAATTACTTTAATTTTCTCTGCTAGCATCATAATATAACAAGGCAGTTAGAAACTACAGACTTCCAAATATTGGCACACTTACCAAAATATATCATTAATAAAATAACAAATAAGAATGCATTGTGGGGAGAGAAGTGAAGATGTTAGACATCCTATGATATATGATATGGCCTAGGTTCGTGACTTAGTACAGCAACTAGTTGAATCTTGTTTTGCTAATTAAAACTACGTGAATTGTTTACAGATAATGTTTAACTTCAAAGCATACACAAATTTCTGTCTCAACTGTTTTCTTTACTTATAACTCTCTGAAGTCTCCAGTAGAGTGCGGAGTTCGATATTTATGAAACTAAAACTCAACACCAAGACAGCTATCATTATCATGGTTCAAAATATCGGTATCAGTTGCTGTATCGGTAAGTCCAAAATAAGATACGTATCGATATATCGGACTGTATCGGATGGGTACGGTGGAAAAAATCAAGATACACTAAGAAATACTTAGATACGCAATGAAAAACTTGGATACCTTGCATAAAATTTATTTTAATACAACAAACTAAATGAAGGTTTCCAATTATGTTTATAACCATATATATGAGAGCTGAGAATTTTATAAGTTAAAAAAGGAGTGCGTGTTGTGCTAATAAGAAGGTATGAAAATACATAGCATAGTCACTTAGCTAAGTATAAGAAAAAAAATTTAGATATTAATACCTTATATTCAATGAGTTAAATAAGAATGTGTTGAATTACAACTATAAATTTTAAGCTTAATGTTAGTCTTTTTATGCTGAACTGCTACACTGTTAGTTGACTTTTTGACCTTGTAGATGAACATGTTTTCAAGACTAAAGTATGAGACTTTTTTTGTCGAAATTTTGGGTTTTGGTCATTTTTATATAATAAAATTTATGAAATTTTGATATTTGAGAAATACCTTATCATTTGAAAATTGAAATTTTGACCATGTCCCTAAAAGGTGCTAAAAAGAGGATTTTATTCGTGAACTAAAAGTTGACTTTTCATTCTTCAAGAATTTTGATCAAGATAATTTTTATTGAATTCAAATGGGGGGATAACCTTATTTGCATATTAATATCTTAAGTAAATGAAAGTAATATTAATTTAAAATTATTTAATTAAATAATATTTTATATAAATAAGTTGTGCATATCAGGCCTGTGTTGTGGATCCTAGTGTAAATGGGAAGAAAAAAAAAATTAATTGAAAAATCTTCCATATCGGGCCTGCATTGGTCTGATACGGATTAGTTTTTTTCCAATGTATCAGGTAGCTCCAAATAGGATACGTATCGGCTCGTATCGGTCGATACGTATCGATATTTTAAACCATGATCATTATAAGATTAATTCAGCATTAATGGTTGGGTGCATAATAGCATAAGTCTAGAAGGAATAGACTATAATCAAATTCTTACTGCAATGCATGTAAATATCAGGTCGGTCAAACATGTAATAGTTTGTTGTTTGCACTATATAACCCTTGGCTACAGGAAAGATTCCATCACCAACACGTGTACAGACATTTAGACCAGAATATGTTGCCAGACTCACAACTAAGCTTTGAAATGATATATAACTGGTCTGTTGAGTTTTGTGTGGATTATTGTCTGTTACCAGTCCACATGCAAATAGAAGGCATTAAAGTGCCAATGAAGTTGATTTTAAAGCATAAAGAGTTCTAAAGATGCTACTAACCTGCTTTGCAACTCTTTTTATGATTTCATCATTTGGTAAGGGCATGTAGGGATCGCCAGGTGTCAGCACACATCTGAAAGCAATAGTAAGACAAAGTTGGTCTAAGTAATAGAAGGATTCTTTTTTGGATTACACACAGTAATTGCATACAATAATTGATACAAAAAGATTATGGCGGTATGGCCAGACTGAAGCTAAGCATATAAAAGACAATGTTGGTCGAAAGAAAGTAAATACAATAAGTTTGACTTGATTAAATCAAAATAGAAGGATTCTTTTTTGGATTATGTACATGATAATTGCAAACAAGAACTGATACAAAAAGACTATGGCCAGACTGAAGCTAAGCATATAACACATGAAGCACAGTAAGCCAACCAAGAAATACACTTTTTTGTGTAGTTATGCATATATCATAACCTTTAAAGTCTAAACACAGATACTAAAGTAAAAATGTAACCATACCCTTCAAATAAAACAAAAAAAAAACACAAAAATGATTAAATAAACGAATTTCAACTTGTAAATAGATGTTGTAAACATAATTCAGTTCAGTGTTTGAGATTGTTAGGCATCAAAGAGGAAACTAAGTAGAAAGAGCAAGGCCAGATATACAAGTACCCGCACACAGATTCCTCACAATAAAAAGTCTAAACATATTAACACCGGTTTAATAAGTTTGAGCTTGAGCTAGTAGCTTAGGTTGATAACTGTACAGAAACCATGATGACACAGGTTCAACCTGTGCTCACTCACATCATAATAATAATAATAATTGTTCTTGAGGTGCATTTTGAGTTCATGCCATCAGCTGGTATCAGGTGTCACATACAGGTTACATGCAACTCTGCTTCTTAATAGATGGGATTCTTTAGTCATGTAAAACTCCAGTGCATGCTTTGATACTTTTGGGTTAGCAAATTAGACCCCCTAAACATGCCTTACACAGATGACTTATAGTAAAAAAGTATCTGGTATGGAGTTATTAACAAATAAAAGGATTTCTATAGTGGCTGTACACTGTTCTATTGAGCATAAAAGCATAATATTCATATGCATTGCCAGAATAAATGCACAATGAAATCTTTCTTACTGGAGCAGTGAACCTTGCCCCTCAATGTAGTAATCTTCTGGAGAAGTGAGTGCAAGGTCTGCAAAGCAGGAGAAATCTGCGTCTGGAGTATAAAGGAGATTATCCATTCCTACAGCTTGCCTCGATTGCCTAGAAGTCACAAAATGGAAGGCTACCATAAATAACATTTACCGAGCTCATCCAGAACTGGAACACTAGCCCTGAGAAACAGGGCATTCCACTAGTAATTTCAACTCTAAAGCTGCAGAAGTAAATCACCTTGACCGTTCCAGATCCTGTAACTCCGTAACCCAACCATTGTATCTAAGTTGGACAGTGACAACTGGCACCCCAACTAATTTATAGATATTGTCAAAAAATTCCCATTCCCTCCACTGTGGTGGGACTAATCTTTTAATTCCAGGTACGTCGCATGCTGCCATTGAATGTACAAGTCATGCATGTCAAAATTTACTCTCCACAAATGAAACACAATCAAAATAATAGGGAAAAGTCTACTACCACGTACCTGCAACATAGGCATCAGCTTTCACGGTTTTCTTATTTGTAGCCTGAGATAATAAACAACATTTAAGTGTTATCTCTTGCAGGATGTGCCCAGAACTCCAAAGCTAACACACATGCACGCACGCACGCGCACACACACACACATCCACACACATGTACACTAACGGTTGATTCCTGGATGATTGATCAACCACAGATATGGAATGAAGATAAAGTAACAATAGTCATTGTTTCTCATTTTCATTTTCTATTTTAAAAACCATCAATAACGACTTTGATCCAATGAACATTTGATATGTCTAGTATAATTCTTTTTTTTAATCGGTAATCAGCAAATGATATTAAGAATGCAAAAAGCACAAGAAAAATATTAGGGCTGTATTCGGGCCGGGCTTGGCCGGGCTTGACCGGGCTTGAATTAGTTTGATAGAGGCCTGAAGCCCGGCTCGGCCCGAAATCATGATCGATTGTGCAGCCTGAAGCTCGACCCGAATTGATTCAAGCTCAAGCCGGGCTTGAATCCTTTTTGTTTTAAATAATAAAATTTTATATTATTTATATATATAATAATGATATATATAAATAATATATATATATATATATATATATATATATATATTTTAATAATATTCGAGCCGAGCCGAGTTCAGGCCGGGCCGAACCTCAATCGAGCCGGGCTTCAAGCCGGGGCCGAGCCACACAGGGGTGGGCTTGAGCTTGGCTTGAATTAGCTTTTGGGCTTTTTTTTAGGCTTAGCTTGGCTTGTTCGAGCCCAAAATTTCGGGCCGCAACGGGCCAATCGGGCTTTGTGCAACCCTAAAAAATATGAGTAACTATAAAGAGTTTACAAGCGCTTAAACTTGAAAAGGAAAGGAAGAGAATTTTGAATACAGATGGACCAGATCAAAGGATTAGCAAGTACACCGACCTTAAAGAAGATACTTACTAGAAGATCACATACCTACTCTCACTCGCAAAATTGAGCACTATTCTAAGATTAAGTGTCTATTACGCGAGCAAACATGAGATAAGGAAGAAAATTCTTCAAACACTCTTGTTCTTCTTTTTTCAAATCATTCACGAGATGGCCCCATGAATGATGGACCAAATTGCCTCCTGAGCATTGTCTGAGTTTATCAGTAACCTACAAGATAAAAAGTTCTGAAAGAAGGAATGGAAGACTCAATCCACTCCTAACCAAGAAAGAGAGTGTCCTCATATCCCAAATGTAATAGGACTGCTAAAGCAAGTGATCCACCGATTCTTCCACATGGAGGCACAAAAAACAGCGATTAGTCATCCTCCACCCTCTAGGGTTATTCTTACTAATTTAATTTATTATATGAGCTTAGTGTTATCGAGTAACAATTTTTGCTTTTCCCCTTTCTTAATTTCAAAACTAGGATAAGATTTTGTGGTAAAAAAAAGGAGAAAATTTCCGGATTATCAGAAAATGAGACCCCCCTGCCCAAAAAAAAAATTCCAGACATTTTGTGTTTAAACATTTCTCACAATAGATCACTTATGAATAAATTAAAACTCTCTCTCATCCACTTGACTTTGATTTCTGTTATACAATGAAAATAATATACCTAAAAAAGCTTCATATGTTCCTGAATGTCCTTTTTTCCCTCTAAAATTTACCCAGAATTCACAGATAAAACTCCCTAAGAGAAGCAAAAATTCTAAAATTTTCCAAGCGGTCTATTTCCATATGAACCATGCAACTAAGTTTGTGTCGATACTCTATATTTAATAATACAAGGCGTGAAATAGTTGCAATACCCTGGTTTCCCTTTCCTCAAACATCTTCTTTAACAATCCACATCTGTATAAAGAACTAGCATGCTTTTTCAATCAAGAACAGGACAGTTACTACAATGTACACTCCAAACCAAACAGTTCAAAACAGAACTTTGTAATGAATAAAAAAATTCTTCAAAATTCATATTCCTTGACGGACTTGAATCTTAGAAATCCACTTGAAGCATATGTTGTAAAACAATTTCTAACATTAGAAACGAGCTAGACAATCTACCTTAGACATGGCAATTCCTGTAATATAGGTGTCTCCATCGACAGATTTGTCATAAAGTATCTCTCTACATCCCCACCTGAGATGAAACCTGTTTTAGGAGGGAAAATTTTTCAGAGGAATGGAAAATAACAATGAATTCATAAAAATATATTTTTTTTGAAAGGGAACCAAGAGAAACAAAAGATGCAACATGATGATCACATCAAGGTAGACAAAATTTCTATATTCACGCTTGTACCTCCCCCCTTTGTCAGTGATATACTTTCTGATAGGGCCACTCAAATAAACATCAGGAGAACCCTTAAGCATGCGCAGTAGGGAAGCCTCTGTCTTTGTGGCAAATAATGAGAAAATGGTGAGCATACAACGGGCACTAATATTATCGCAGTCAATAAATCCGAGGGCATAAGCAACAGGATCCCACATTCTTTGGATACTCATGCGTGTGCCACCTTTGGACAAGAACCAATCGGAGAAGCTAATCTGTGAGAAGGAATGAAAATTTTAGGTCAATGAAGAATAATTCATAAGAGATTATGAATGCATGCTAAGCAGGAGCATGTAGATCAATTATAGTCATGAAAAAATTACTGAGATTGACATGGATGTATCTCGAAATGGATCCTCTTCAAATATATAATTAGCCTGAGCAAACACTAAAAAAAGGCTCTCTACAAGAAAGTAGACAATATAAATATATACATATGTATATATATATATATATTGGTAGCAGGATAATATATATCACTTGCTCTTTACAAAATCCAAAGAAACATAAACAATATTGAGTGATACCAAAGGCTATTATCAAGAGAAAATGAGATATTGCTTACATTATCCAAGTTCCGTATATCCCTCATTGCACCATCTGGATCAATAAGAGCCCGAACAACTGGACTCAGGGCGAGAGCCAGAGCATTCCTTGCTTTATCATAGGTCTGCAGTTGAACAATATGCCACAGAACAATATGAATGTTTCACTCAACTAAGAAGTTTAAAAGCCAATATTCTACACCTAAATATTAACACAATGTGACCTAGAGAGGAAATATTTCTTTAATGTCGAGAGATTTGGACATAGTAAAAGAAAAGTGAAAGAAGGAAAAGAAAAGCTCCATTTGTCCAGTAAGCATATGCACCAGGCAATAAAAAGACAAATCCGAAAATTCATAATGAATCTAGAAAAAAACACTCAGCTAATATAGAATGTGGCACAGAAAGATAATGAAATCACAAATAACGATCAATTTCCAAAAAGAAATTTGATAACAGCCAAGTCTCAAAGAACAACCACATCACATCCAAAAGCCACGAAAAAAAATTGGAGATATTCTGATGTTAGTTGTATGCTCAAAATTGTGGGAACTCAATGGCAAATTGAACCTGAACTTCTGCAACAAATTTTGGCAAACCATGAAGGCAAATCACATGCATTGGCAGCCAAGTAATGTACTTTTCTTTTGGTTGATAATAAGAGAATTTATTGAAAGATGATAAAAACTAGGGAGTGACTACAAAAACTGTATATGAGCACTCTGTTGCAAGAGGCAGCTTTCTCATTAATACCCCTAAATGTGTGCAACATGTCAATCCACAATGCCTCTTATGTACTCAATAATGCTTTCTAGCCTCCAAAAGCCAAGGACTCTTAACAGTTTCTCACGACAAACCATTTGAAGAATTCCCTACGATTTCGACTTTCAAGAGGGCTAACGAAAAGAATTCTCAGATAACTTCAATCTTCCAGGTAAAAAAACAGGAAACAAGGTCAGGCAGGGAAATAACAGCTTTTGTGAGGAATGGACATTCCTCCCTAGATTGTTTTCATAGACATGAAATCCTCAAGCAATCAGAACGGTATCCTAAGCCAGAAATTCAGATGTATGGACATGTCTAGATAGTATTGTGTTCTAGAGAGAGAAAGAGAGAGAGAGAGAGAGGCTATGGTAATGGTCTTCAACGCATATTAGATAAACCCAAAGCTCTACTGAAATGGATAAGACAAAAAGGAAAATAAGACTTTCAGGATTGAAGTTGGGAAAATTCTAGTTACTCAAGTTTCTGCAAATCTACTTGCTAACACATGCACACACTCAAATAAAAAGTGACGGAAAATTATTAAAAAAAATGTTGTAGAACGAAATTGGATGCTTTCATAAACAAAAGGATTCTACATGACTAAAAGATTCAGTTATTAACATACACTTGAAGATATACCTTAAGCTGATTTGTAGAAAGAAATGCACTAATTCCATGTAATGGTGCTCCGACCGGAAACCGAAAATCAAGTTCTGCAAAGCGAATAATTAAGTTATATATATATATATATGCAAATTAAGTAATGCAACATTATAAAAAGTAAAATCTTAAGGGAAATTTGATTATCATTAAGATTGAAGATTGAACCATACCACCAACTTGCCCCCCTTTGTTTATAAAAGTGTGAGTATGATCTTTCACAAGTAAATTTTTTTCTGCACCCACCTGAATTTATATAGAAATTTGAGAACAAGAGTCAGAGACTACATACAATGATGGTCGTATGTCTAAGAGAAGAATGTATAATTTAAATATCAATTGGCAAAAAATAACAAAGGAAAAGCTTTTGTGTAGTAATTGAGATGCGGGAAACTGAATAGCAACCACAAGTCTGAAACTGCACACCAACTGACAATACTCCGCCAACAGAGTGGCATACACTTAGAAGCCAAAATTATACAACAGCAATTCTTCTTCATCAAATGTTATGAAAAGTGTAATGGTCAAAAGCGTCCTAGTGACGCCTAGGTGATAGAGATTCCGCAGACCATGTGCTGCCTGACTGTTGCATAGGCAACAAAAAATATTTTATTGATTAAATTTATAAGATTTAAAGATATTCGCGTGTATTTTTTAAAAGATAAAACAAAGAAAAGGTGACAATGTTACTTCTAAAAAAATAGAGTATAGTTTAATACGGACTAGTGATGTAATCAATGCAAAAGAAACATGAAAAAAGGGTGGAGAGAGAGAGAGAGTGAGTGAGTGTGTGTGTGTGTGTGTGTGTGTGAGAGAGAGAGAGAGAAAGAGGCTTCTTCTTTGACACATAGGCGGTGGAAACATTACAGAGTTCCCCAAAACCCTCGATATTAAGGAAGCCTATACATCTAATCCAATATTAAGTAAAGTAGTAAACTATGTTTCATTTGTATGGTTATTTATGCGGCTATTTCTTTTATAATTTAAAGTCTAATTCTATGTAGGTTTTGGGGGATCACCTCACTAGCACTTTAGTGCCTGGGTGACGATGCCTAGATGCCACTAGGCGACCGCGAGATGGGCGCAAGGGGTCTGGAAAGGAGAAGCAGTTGCCTACGCAAAGTTTCAACTATACTTTTTATGGACTGACATTAATCGCAACAAAATCAGACAATGTAGTTAAGAAATCATTGCACCAACCTTTTCATCACCATTTGATTGTCAGGAACCGCGCAAGCATTACTGGCTCTAAATGAACTAATGATGAATGCAATCTATAGAGTATATGTAAGGCCATTGATCTTCTTTATAACTGTGATAGAGGTAAGGAGCCCTAGTTTAGTTCATTAAAAGGTCAACAAACACAAAGAGGAATACCAAATGTCTGAGCTCAGTCTAACTCTAACCTGCCTGTACCATGCATAAAGAATTTTTTTTTTTTGATAATCCATAAAGAATTGAAACTCTATCCATAAGGTCACACCCAAGAGACCTCCTTGGCCAAAATCAAACCATACAATGACACTAACCAACAATTCATTGCATTCCTCTTAAAGGTAAAAAGATAAGGGGCTGTGAGATACATCTGCAATTTGGCTCAGAACCATCACTCAATCAACCAGGACCTTTTTTAAGCCCGGGAGATCTCGTATGTGGGATCAAATGGTGGGTCCACATCTCTACATGAGCAATAAATGTAAGGCACAGGTAGGTCAGTACAGAAATTAGATATGTGCACATCCTGACCAAAGCGTTCATCTAAATCCAAAAGGATTTTTGCGTTAAATCTGACCAAAGCGTTCATCTAAATCCTAGAGGACTTTTGCGTTAAATTAAACCCACCCATTTGAAACTAGTAATAGTCCCACAATTGCATTAAAGTTGAATAATTATTAACTATAAAATCCACTATTATTCACTTCATTTCATGTTGCTTTAATCATTCATGAGTTAATATTTAGAAGACATGAAAAATTATTAGGCTATAGAAATGCTACACTATCACACTAAAATTAAACCTAAGCTACAGATAATGAACCACGCAGAACGACATAAAAAGGCATCACTTTTAGTAGATGTAATTTAGACTTGGATAAGGGATATAACATACAACAAGTAAATAACAATCTATTGTATCTTCTGAGTATCATCTATCAAAAAGTAGCTTCTTCGAGGATAGGTATTGGTTTTCAAAAATTAAGTTTCTTGTGCTAAGAAAATGAGTTTGTATAAAGAGTATAACAAATATATCATATCGCTGTACCTAAGCAATATGTTTTCACCTTTTTCATCAAACGGAAAAGGTTATTATAGCAACCGAAGAAAACATGCAGTCCCATTTCGACGTGGTTTCCACGCCTATCAACGAAAGAACCTACTTTTCCACCTATGAAAGGCCTTGATTCGTATATATCAACCTGCAGACCAAACCAAAACATGCATATGAACTAGCTTCATAATGATGCGAAATACATATATTAAACAAAGCAATACTCATCCAAGGCAAATGCAAATTGGAATGAACGAAACAAAAAATAACAACCATGTCTGCTCAAAGATTTTAATCGATAACTGCTGCAGTCAAGTCAAAAGTGCTAAAATTCAAGTCTGATATGTACTTGAAGCATCCATGTTATAGTTAAAAAATTTATTCTTCTAAAAATGAGCATAATGGTAGAAATAATAGGATAATACAGCCATTCAGACCCCAAGTAGCACTTAATTGTATTTGTAGGAGCTCAAGATTCAATACATGAATGTGACCATTTTTACAAGGACCAAAGGGGAAAAAAGGAGAAAGAAATAAAGACAAAATAAGCTGGACCTCATGGCCTTGATCCAAAAGCTCCACTGCAGTTGACATGCCCGCAAGCCCAGCTCCAATAATTGCAACTTTCAGCTTTGGTCCCCTATAATGCTCAGGTTCTGGTGGAAACAACCCTTTTGGAGCTGACAAGTATCCATTTAATCAAAGTCATATTGCAAACCAAGAATAATGCAGTACTATATAATGAATGCAGATGAATTGAAGTGTTCCTCAAATTAATAATTTCTAACTTCAATTATGAACAGGCAAAATAAAACTGATATTGAACTTTAGCACTCAAACCACAATTGCGAGTATTTCACTTTTGTTTATATTACTGTTTTGAACTAAATTGCATAATTAGGTTCTTTTATCCAGCTAATTGATCAAAAATCCTTTAAGATGTTCCCCTTTTCCTACTAAGGTGTGAACTAGATTATACATACATATATATATATATAGAGAGAGAGAGAGAGACCTTCTTCAATTGGCTTCCACTCGAAACTCATAACCCATCTTAATGGACTCTTCTCGTATTACATCCAAACAAGGGCAAGAAGCGAGGCTCAAAACTTCATTGGAAACAATAAGCGCGATAAATGAGATATAGGCTGCCTTACTCCCATTATATTAGTATGGGGCCATGGGCAGCCATAACTTAGATTTTACCTTACAAAAGATATGTGTGGAGAAATAGGCCCCTAAGACTATAGAGAATCTTGTCAAAAAATCATCCAATTTGAATATTATATTCTTGGGTTTGAAAAAAATAATATAACTAATACAAAAAAATTTGAAATCATATGAGAATTGTAAAATGGTATTCGCGAGCTGTATACATTACATATTGTAGAGGTACACCACACCATATTAAACTAATCCTTAATCAACAAGTTCCAATCCAACCATACTTGCTCAAGTTTTACATCCTAGGCTATAGACTTGAATCTATCCCAGCACATCCCACATACATGATCCTCTTCCACCACTAAATAGGACATGTTAGAAGTTCGCCTCGGAACCCACCTTGTACATACCTTCCGTGCAATTTTGATCCAAGCATATGGTGAAAACTATCAGGTCCTGGAGGACGATGATCACTACCAAGGTCCTTTACAAACTTAGTAAATAAATTCGATAAATATACACATAATCAACAAACTCACTCCAAAGCTAGGTACAAAATTCACCCATATTCCCCCAAATCACGTCGAATCACAGTATGTAATACGACCTTCTCAGACAAAACTCTAAATTTCCAACCTACCCTAAGTTCCTACCTAAACACTAAGAAAACACACTCAAAATTATGAAGATTTGAGAATTTGATTGTAGAAATTACCATTAAAGCTCATGTCGGAAACATTTGTATCCAAAGAAGACCGAATTTCCGATCTCTGCGGTTTCAAACGAACCATTGGCCGGCGACCAGAGAAGAACAATCCCGTAATCTCGCCATGGAAGCCGCTACGGCTTCCGGGAATGGAAGTAGCAGGAAAATAGGAAGGAGAAGCCATGGCTGAAATTTTTGAAGAAAATTAAACTCTCCCCCTCTGCTTATCCAATCTCAGTAGCATCTACTCTCCATCAAGAAGAAGGTATCTTTTACATAGGAGATGCTCCCTATGAGAAATTGAGAATTTTGTCACGGGATTCTCTTTCTTCGATTATTGTAAATTTTTCCGGTTTTGAGGTTATTTTCTTATTGGAGAGCTTAGACGAAATGTGCCACTATCGTTAATGGGAGACAAAGTTGTAGAGAGAGAGGGTGGGAGTGAGAGAAATGGGACGTGTTTTTTTTATTTCTTTAGTGAAGCTGGGGAAGAAGATGGTGTGCCCTATCTTTCCCGGAAATGGGAATCTTGGAAACGGAAGGTCCACGACTGCCACATCACATGTGACCCTTGCCGTGTAATGCGAATGTTTGATTTGGTCTCTGGCCCTCGCCAGACCAAAACTGTCTGGCCTCACGAGTCGAGCCCTTTGATTGTCTTTCTAACCCTGATTAAGAAATTTTAACTCTTGTAGTTAAATTTTTTTAATATTTTTTTCTAAAACCAAGGTTATATGATTGAATTCTAAGGGTTACTAAATCTTAACTACAGTTAAAGAGTGTTAAAATGGATATGTGTCGATATGTGAGATGAGGGCCAGACGGATTTTGTTATGGCGAGAGGCGGACCAAATCCCATTCTGCATCTTGGGGGGTAGTGCGCGCACTTATTATTTGTAAGTGGAAACGTAAGCAACACTATAACAATATGGTAAAGGGAAATGAACGTTCCGTGTCCGTCCGTGACTCGTTGAAGGAAAAAAAAAACTGGTGTACTTTTATATAGATGACCTTTTCAAGAGAGATGCATTTTTGTACGTGTCATCCAAGGACACAATATGGTGTATGGCCCATGACCAACCCCAATAGCTTATGTAAGAATTTTTTATTATTATTATTTCATTTTATTTTATTTTTGGTACAGTTTATACGGTTTGGCCTTAACTCTAGTTAGTTAAAGTGTTAGTATCGCTCAAGTTAGTGGGACGGGTAGAGAGTAAACTGACTCTCACCCTCACGGGATTGGAACCCGGAACCACTTCCTTACCCAAGGGATACACTTACCATTAGGACAAAGCTATGATGTGTAAAAGCAACAGGAAAAACTAGTTGACACATGTTGGTAACGTGAGGCTCAGATCACAGCCAAACTGGAAGTGTTCAAATTGTACCCACATGTCAACACTTTGTCCCTTTTAATCCTTATTAATCATGTTTAAAATTTACTGATTCTTAGAATTCAACTATAACAACCCGTATTTTTTTTTTATTATTATTATATTTATAGAATATATATATATATATAGTGTGTGTGTTTAAACCATATATTAATTTGGTATTTATAAAAATATGCAAATAAAGACAATATAAAAATCACTACCCAAAAAAAAAAAAAGACATTATAAAAATACACTACATGATTTAAAATAGATATAAATGCATATACATAGTAGCCCATTAGGGTTATGTCTTTGTAGACCTTACAAAGCATTAGGGTTATGTCTTTGTGGGCGTTAAAAGTCGTTAGAGTTGTGTCTTTATGAGCTTTTTTCTTTTTCTTTTTTCTTTTTGTAAATGTTAGGGAACACTAAACACACACGCGATCATACCTAAGGTAACTACTAGGGTGTTATAAGAGTAAACTCATGCACTCACTCCAAAGGGTCTGACTAATGGAAGAGTTTGTAGGCCTTGAAAGTCATTAAGGTTGTGTCTTTGTAGGCCATACCTAAGAAGTCATTAAAGCATATGTCTCTGTTGTCCTTACCTAAGCAAGTACATACATTACATGAGTGACACATAAGATAGCCTACATGTATGACACCTAAGGAAGCCTAAACCCTCCATAAGTAACACATAATATACCTACTTGTATGACTGAAACTTTGAGAGACACATGCTTTTGTACATGAATGGCTTAGCCACTTTCAGAGATATAAACAACCCTTAAAAGCCCTATCCCTTCCGCTTCTTTCATGATATAATTTCTTTTTAAGAATTGAAAGAAGAAAGTGAGAAGAAATAATTAGAAATAAATGAAAAAGAGGCTTTTGAGGCCAATGAGCTTGAATTTTGTTTAGTCATTTACTAGTAAATACCCCGTGCGATGCAATGGAAACATTTCATGGTATATTTTATTTATTTATAAGGAAGAAGTAATACCTAATTAGAGCCAAAGGAACCACTTTTGTCATCAAGTATATATATATATATATATCAAATTATTTTTGTATTTTAACCAAATTGTTAATTAATAATAAATTTAAAAGCAATTCTATCAGAGAAAATATATAATAAATTAAAAAAGTTATTTGCAACTACAAACAACCAATAAGAAAAGAAGAGGTGAGGGAGAATCAGTTAGAATTTTCAATCTAAATAAATATTAATAGACGACATATGTAAACTAATTTTAAATTCTATCAATATGTTGACCTTGGTCGAGATTTGCAGCAATGATCGTCAAGAGTTACTTGAAGCAAAACCAGATTTCATTATTTGTGAGGATTACAAATTACATTGAATATTAATAGAGAAAGTATATAAATCTACTTGAAATTATCGAGTTCCACAATAGTAATCTAACCCACCTCAAATGACCTACATACACAGCAATAATCTATTTTTATGCAAAATGAGGAGAAAAAGGTATATCGAAAGAAATAGAGACGGTCCTTTCAGTGTAGCTTAATAGTAAGGAATAAAAGTAAAAGATAGAATGGATAGTAACCTCACCTAAAATTCTATTTGTATGAATATTAATAGAAAATGAATGTAAACTCAAAAAAGTTGTCACTATGTGCTGCCATTAGTCGAGATCTGCAACAATTATGTAGTATTTAGGGAAATAAAATCTGCTTAAAGTTTCAATTTAAATGAATAGTAATAGAGAATGTATGTAAACTCACCTGATATTCTATTTGTATATTGATCCTTAATCGAGATCTCCAGTAATTAACTAACACATTGAAAACAAAATCAATAAGATACCAAAAAAGAAAAATCAATAAAAAATGAAAAACTAACAAAACTAAGTATATACGGAATTACAGAGCGAGATGGTTAACTGCATAATGCAGCAAGGACCTTGCAGAGCGGGATGGTTAACTGAATAATGCAGCAAGGACTTGATATTACACCTCAAATCCCCATCATAAGTTCTATCTTATGCATGTTTAATCACTTAAGGTGGTGTTGTTGGTGCCTCCATTTGATGCTTGATCTTGCTGGATGACTCCACTGCTACCGGATGCAGTAGGGACTACTTGCAATCAGT
Organism: Tetracentron sinense; assembly: GCA_015143295.1. Classification (NCBI taxonomy): domain Eukaryota; kingdom Viridiplantae; phylum Streptophyta; class Magnoliopsida; order Trochodendrales; family Trochodendraceae; genus Tetracentron; species Tetracentron sinense. The sequence continues at coordinate 9,836,196 of CM026558.1, read as the reverse complement.
GTCTTTACGAAGTCTTTGAAAGAGAGCATGCAAGTATTCTCTAAATTACCTTCTGAAAAGAGAAGGGGACCGTTCGTAAATCGAAAGAGATTTTCTAGTTTTGGGGGATGTATGGAAAGAGGAAAAGAGGAGAAAGGAGTAAATGCTTTTAAGAGTAATGCAAACATTGAAGAGAGTGGGAAAGAAAAAAGGAATAGCTGTAACAGTTTGGGAAGATGAACTCACGTTGGAGAGATCCATTACTTAATAATAGTAATCATAACAGTTCCAATCGTTTAGAGTTCCACCAAAGTTGGTTCTTATCCATTACTTAATATATTACTCTACCAAGTTACGTAGCTTGATAGATTATAAGTACTTAACAGATAAGGGGATGAATGAGGAGAGATGAGGGGGGGGGGGGTTACTTAGGGAAGTTTAGTAGATTATATAATTAATGGATAGGGGGAAATGAATAGCGGAATGGGGAGAGAGATGGGGGCAATTAATGAGAAGGGAGTTACTTGGGAGAATTAGAAATTAAATAAATAATATTAGATGAGTTAGGAAGACCAATAGGAGATAGATCTAATGAAGGGTGAGAGGGGGTTTCCTTTGGGGAATGGAATAGGTAGACGTTTGGTTTAACATGAAGAGGGAGGGAGGAGTTAATTGGTGAGAGAAATTGCAGGAGATTCCTTGAGAAATTAAAAAGGAGAGAATGACATGAATGAATACCAATAAGATACTACCACTTGGGTGCCATGTGGCTTATTTGAAGTAAGAATAAAGCAATTTGAAGGTACCCACGTGGATACCAATTGGTATATAGGAGTACTAGCAAAAACCCCGTGCGATGCACGGGATGTTAAAAGAAAGTATGAAATAGTATTTACATAATTAAAAAGGGATTTACAATATTAAGGGAAAATATATTTTCAACAAAATTACATCGTCACTTATTCAGATGATTACCTCTTGTCTCTAAGGTGAATCTCATTCTTAGGCATGAAGATAAGCATTGCCCATCAATAGTAATATATGAGAAAATATTAACAATTGCAAGCTAAACCCTTTTAGTTCCCTAGGTGTTTTAGCTTGCAATTGGGGGAGTATTACATCAAAAGTATATTCAGAAGTTAAATACATGGGGTGAGATATTTGACTCGGCCTAGCTATCAACCCTGTTGTCATTTTTCCACTGTTATACCTGGGGCCATCTGATTATGTATGGGGTTTGAGTTAGACTCTTTGGACCGTCTGATCACCTAGTTAATTTCCTTATCTAATACATGGATGAGGTAATATTAATGGTGGGGAACCCATGCTTGAGCCTGAATAAATGCAAGCATAGATTTTTAATACCAATTGTTGGTTACCCATTCCTATGGAAATTTCAGTAAAAGGGGTAAATAGAAATACTCATACTAAATTACTAATATCAACATCATCTCGGGGTTACAAACTTTTAACATTACAGTCCTTCCTGCTGCAAAGACTTATTTCATAAAGAATGAAATTTTGTAGCCTCTAAGGAAAAAAGAAAGTAGTCACAGTATGAATTAGAGTGTGCAGTACAATTTACATATTATATTTGGTGATGACGAAAAAAGGTTCTTGAGATTGACATGCTTTAGAAACTGAGGGTAGAATTTTTCCAATGCTCCAAAAGGAGAATTTTTTGCTTTCATTTGTTGTACCATACTATCGCAATGTGGTGTTCAATAATCACTTCACATAACATCTTTGCCAAAAGCAAGTTGTGAGCCACGATGACAGCTATATCAGAAACAATTCTATTCATAAGACAACAGGTTAATAAAAAGATGGCAAAAAAAAAAGTTTTAACAGGGAAAAATAATGTTTCAGCAGATATGCATGTAGTGAAAATGGACTAAAGCTCATCCCATAGCTAGCTGTCAACTTTCTCCCTTTCAAATGTAGGAGTTAGAAATATATATACAGATATGAACACTGTTATCATGTATCGTTTATAATGTTTCTTGTGTAGATTTATGTTAGAAGAACTCAAGGACTCTACACAATGGTTCATCTCCATACATATATAATTTCTCTTTATTGAACGAAGGTGATCCACATATGATTAAGCCTTATGGGGAAGCAACATGATAGGACTGTGGGGAATTTCCCTTAAGGAGTTCATCCATAACCCTGAGCTAAGAGCTGTTATAACTATAGGATTCCTAAAAAACATTATTCATAAGGCGCTAGCACTCATCTCAAGTCATTCTTGCATAGATTGTAATTACATATGGACAGATGAATGTAACCTAGCTTGATCTTAAAACAAAAGCTGAATTTTTTCCATCAAGGAAAATTCCCTGAAATTCAACCCTTGATAACTAAAATTACTCAAACAAATGTTAATACCACGCAATTATCATAAAATTTACAGAGGAAACACAATAAGGTCAATTGAAATAAGCATTTTTTAAGGGCATGCCTCGTAAGAATCATCATGTTGGGTCCGACCCAGCCGCTTGATTTCTTCTTTAAGCCGCTCTACCTCTTCTTCTATGTTCATCATCCATCTATGAAATTCCATTGCATGGGCTTGTATTAAAAACAAAAGGTAGGGAAAGACATATTTAAACTAATAATTGGTGCAAACACATATGAAGGTAGGAAAAGAGATCTTTAAACTAATAATTAGTTAACTATAAAAAATGCAAACACACATGATCAAGGATTTTGGATCTTATAATTGTGATTAATGGGGACATTGTAATTTAGTCATCCACTCTCTTTCCTTTTAAAAATGATGCCAAGGGTAAAATCTTGTCTAAAGTACCGATAAAAAAAATAACACTGATAAAAAAAAAAGGCTTGTCTAACACATGTCTTATAGGGGGGACTTCTTAACAAAGGTAGTGAAGCAATCCGCAGTACGTGATTTCCGCAACTTTCCTCTTCTTGACATATACCAGGTACTGGGCTTAAATGAGGGACTCACACAAACAGGGAAGACGAAGAAATGACTGAAAGAGAAGGGTGGGCATCACTTTGATTATTTAATGGGAGGAATGATTTTAAAGCATTGATGTGGCATTTCTAATTGAAAATAGTATCATGTGGCATCAGAGAGAAGTCTCATGTGGCAGTAAAGAGGAATGCCACATCTGTTTTTTTTTCTTGTCAAAATCTGTTATGTTTCATGAATGGTTCCAGATCTAAGGAAGTGAGCTTAGCAATGGTGGCTACAGAGTGGTTGTAGTTGTGGCTGAGGTGGCAGTGTCAGTGATGATAGTTGTGGCTAGTGTGGCAGTAAGTGGTGGAGGTGACAATAGAGATAGTGGATGTAGTGATTGTGGAGTTAGAGGTGGATGTGGAGGCAGTGGTAGCAGTGTTGAATTCAGTGGCAGTGGTGGAGGCAACAATGGAGGTGATGGGGTGGTGGTAAATGGTGGCGACATTAGATGCGATGGCGGTGGTGGTAGAGATACTGGTGGAGGCATCGGTGGAGTTGATAGCAAACTTGAGACGACACGAAGGAGAATAAAATTTGGGGTTTACTTAACTTATTGTAATGACATATTATAAAAGACGTTAAAACTGTAAGAAAATTCAATAAACATGAGGAGTTTAAATTCTTAGCAGAAATTAGATATAAAATAAAAATGAGTTTTTGAACGACAAAGGAAAAGGAGTCTGTAGCATTATATATTTTGTAATTGAATACAGATTTTGTGACGACGTTCGCTGCTTTCATGAAACATAACCAAATTAATACAGAGAAACCATGATGTGGTGACGATGTCCGGTGACGATGTCCTGATACAATACTGAAAAGATTTTTCTTTCTTGTAAATTTGCCCTTACTTATAAGTTGGACTATGACTATTCTCTCATTCCAACACCAAGTGTTTAGTAGTGATATAATGAAACAACATTATAGATGCCTATGGGAAATCATACCTATTACTTTTGCCAAGCCAGGTGCCAATCAAATGGAAGAGAATGAGGACATGATTGCAGCAAGAATTAAGAGTCATTCCATGTTATGGAATTAAGGTTTTCTGAGAGCATAATAGCTCCAAATAACAACATATAAGAAGTATCCCTATATGCAAATGAAGCCTACTGAAGGAAGAACTTCTAGCCAAGTTTCATATTAGAACATGTTACCAATAAACCACAAGCAAAAATCGGATTCTAACACATCACATGCCAGATTATTAGAACATGCATGTCACCAATAAACCACAAGCAAAAACTGGATTGTAACACATCGCAGGCATCCCTAGCTTTTGTAATAACCACTATGATATAGGTATTGGTTGGAAATTTTATAAGGTTAATAAACAAAAAAAAAACAATCACACTTAGCAACATGCATTAATTATAGTGAGCTACTACATATCCTAGAAAGGCATTCGTGTATCTCTCCTCAGGTATGTCACGTTTCCGCAACAGCTTCATCCTTAGGCACTCCGTATAGAATCTACAATCAACACAAGTTGATTAGCTTTTATATAAGCAAGCATTATTTTAAATAGGAAAAATACAATATGAGATCAAAGAAGCAGTACATGTTCTATTGAGTAGACTTACTTTATGGTCTTGTCCATGTCCCCAACACGATAAACAACATGGAGCATTCTTCTCCTGTCCTTTTTTTACCTACTCAAGGCATTTTCCTGTGTGATAGCAGTGCTAGCCTGTGCCATATTTCCAGATGTTCCTGCCTCTATGCTTTTTCTCTCTGCCCTTAACAACTTGGATGCTTTTAGACCAAACAACTGTGATTGTGGAATAGCTGGATAACAACCCAAACCATGAGCTCATTTTCCCGTCTGATCCATCTACTGACTAACTTGCTAACAAAGAAATTGATATAGTTTGCACGTTTATATAAATTTTTCATCTACTTAACTCTTTTTTTTAATTGGTAATAGCCCACTCAATAAATAATTAAAAAGGGAATTAATATAGTGTGCATGCTTATGACATTTTATTTTTCTTGTAAGCATTTCCGATCCTCGTCCACGGACAACGTCAAAACACGAAACAACCACCAAACCAAAAGAAGAAAAGTAGTAAAAAATCCAAATAAATCCAAATTCGAGCAATACAGTTCCTCGAAAGGAAAGTTCTTTGTAAAGTACATCATGAATAACAACATAACCAAAAATGTTAAATATTTTGGTGCTTGGTAACCTACATCATTTAGAGAACTTTCTCTTTTTGATAGTCCTTTTTATGAGGTTACTGGCATTTAGATAGGTGATGATTCCCTCGATTCCCTCTACACCTGTGACTATTTTTTTTAGTCTCTGATTGTTCCTATGTGTCGAAAACATGTCCTACTACAATTTCTGTCATCCAACATTTCATTCAATTATTATTAAAATACGCCCAGTTTCGTGTTTCAAACAATAGGTTATTTCTTAGCTCCCAGCAATAGAAAATTGTGCAAAATCAGCAAGATCAAATCAATGGTGATTGCTCATACTTCAAAATAGGGCAGGAAATAAGTTGATAGTGTACAACATATAAAGCAACTTAAAGGCATGGATACCGATTAAAAAAACATAAAGACATGGATAAGAATGAATTAAAGTTGACAAACTCCAACAACACTTTCCCAGGGACAAGCGAAATTTACCACGAGATCAACACCATCATCACCATAATGCCACGGCATATCAGCTTTAATCACCACAAACAAATGTGAACGGTATCCCCTTCATATTGAACATTATGAGAGAAGCATTCTTCCCTGTCAATCACGAATCTAACCCAACTGCTGATTGCAGGCTTGATAAAAGCGCCGCTAATATAATAAGAGCAGATCTCGGTGACCAAATTTCCATCAGTAAATTTGGAAAGACAACAATACTAAATTAAGATCTGATAACCCAACTAACCTACCGGAGTAAAACAGATGACCAAGAAGAAAGTAAAAGGTTGATAAGATGATAGAACACTTAAAAGAAAACAAATCAATAACGCATAAACATACTCTCCAATAATTAAGGTGAACTGCGTTCATCAACGATGTCATGAATCTACTGCTCGGTCCATCACCACCTTCAAGTAACCCTGCAGATACATGGTTGAAAATCTTGAAGGAAATATAATCCAATAGTGAAAGCTAAGAAAGCCTTAAAAACCAGGTTTTGACAACATACACAGATTATCAAACAGGTTATATGCATTTAAGAGAACCAATATAGACAGATTATCAAATAGGTTATATGCATGGAAGAAAATCAGCTGCTTGATTTATTAATGTTGCCAAGTAGGAATTATAGCCAATCAATACCCCAGTCAGAAGAAAAGAGTGAGCTTTTAACAAACATGAGAATTACTCAAATAAGAAAATAACCAACATACAATCCTAGAGAAGAGAAACGAACATACCTTCCTGATAACATACCTTCCTGATTTTTTCATATGGGCCAAGGTGAAAAGGATTTAACAACTGAAAATCAGGGAAAAATCACAGATCGGTGAAAATAGCAAGATTAATAGCACAAAAAGGTTGGGGTAAATTCCTTGCCAATGCCACTCGATCCCGATCTCAATAACCTCCCAACGATCGATGATTATACCATTTTTTATCCCTTTTTTTCCTTAGTCGTAGAGGAGAGAAGCTAAAAGGACTTTCTGAGACTTTAGAAGTGAAGAGAAAGGAGGAAGACGTGCCATAGAGGGGTGAAGGTAAATGAAGAGATGGAAGGAGGAGGGGCGCAGACAAGGGGAGCTGAACTGCAAGAATGTAATTGAAAGTGAGTGGGGCCAAATTGATGTGGGGAGGCGTTTAATGGAGGGAGAGAGACGCTTTGGGCGCAAACTCGGGACATGCCTAATCCAAGGAGTCAGAGATATGGAGAAGGTTTCTTGGAGACACGAATGGAGAAGAGATATGGATTATGGGTAGTGGGGGAAGTCTAGAGGGTTTTTTTTGGAAGACAAACATTCATGAATGAGAAAGTAAATGAAAGAGATGGGAGAAGATGGAGGAGCAGTTTCGTGGGGAGACTAAATGATTAATGGGGAGACGATGAGGGAGGTTAGAGAGAGAAAGAGATTATTTAATGGGAGAGATTATAAATGTAAGAGCCACGTGGCCAAAACTTGGAACTAAAATAAGAGAATTTGAGGCTATCCACGTGGATACCAACCACTATATAGTAGTAGTATAGATGGAGGGAGAGAGACGCTTTGGGCGCAAACTCGGGACATGCCTAATCCAAGGAGTCAGAGATATGGAGAAGGTTTCTTGGAGACACGAATGGAGAAGAGATATGGATTATGGGTAGTGGGGGAAGTCTAGAGGGTTTTTTTGGAAGACAAACATTCATGAATGAGAAAGTAAATGAAAGAGATGGGAGAAGATGGAGGAACAGTTTCGTGGGGAGACTAAATGATTAATGGGGAGACGATGAGGGAGGTTAGAGAGAGAAAGAGATTATTTAATGGGAGAGATTATAAATGTAAGAGCCACGTGGCCAAAATTTGGAACTAAAATAAGAGAATTTGAGGCTATCCACGTGGATACCAACCACTATATAGTAGTAGTATAGATAATGGAATAAGTAGACGTTTGGTTTAACATGAAGAGGGAGGGAGGAGTTAATTGGTGAGAGAAATTGCAGGAGATTCTTGAGAAATTAAAAAGGAGAGAATGACATGAATGAATACCAATAAGATACTACCACTTGGGTGCCATGTGGCTTATTTGAAGTAAGAATAAAGCAATTTGAAGGTACCCACGTGGATACCAATTGGTATATAGGAGTATATAGATAGATGAGGTAAGAGTTTACAACTATCATTAATAGTAATTTGTATTGTAATTTGCTTTCAAAATAATATAATTCAAAATCTGTAAGACTACCTTAATTTTTTTTTGTTCTTGAAGTATAGCAAATCTAGTTTTGATAATGATAAATCTTGTGTTGATACGATATTTCTATAATAAGTTATGAGTTTTACAATATGAATTGACAATTATGTATTTTGTGAGATCATAACGTTAGTCCCAAATTGTGCAACATATCATGACTAGTTCTATTATGAATTAAAAAAATATTGATAAGCATGAAAATTTTATATCTCCATGTCTTCTTTCTAACTAGATAGGTCTTATCGATAAATTCATAAGATTTTATTTATAGTGAATTATTTCCTAAAATGTGTATGTACTATTTTTGGGATATCAATAACAATTAGTGTAACTTTAAGCTATTTTCTGTACAAATATATGTATGATAACCACCATATAAAATATTGTTTATAAAATCATATTTTTGTCTATTTTTCTAATGATATAAAGTACATGAGATTTCGATATCAAATGAACTTATTAAGAATATGGGACCAACAATGAGTCAAGAATCATTCACTGTTTTGTTTTTTGTAAGATATTGAGAGTGAATTTCTCAATTGGATGAGTATGTGTTGAGTGAATCAAATGTTGGAAGTAACGCCAAGGGCTATGCCGTGTAAGTCATGATTGAGTGTTGAATGCTGGGGGTTTTATCATACATACATGTGTGTATTTTAAAGAAATGATGTTTGGTGAGGGCTTATTTAATTTGTATATTGTAAGGGATAAAATTCGTAAAAAGGAGTAAAAAGAATGGGTAAAATAGGAATTTCTCACTCTAACAAATTCTAACAATTTAGCCTACATAAACCCACTTGGGCTATGTGCTGGCTCTCTTGAGTGTTGTCTGACAGGTGACCTCATCATGACTATATAAGTCATTATAACTCCAAATGACTATAAATAAGCATGAATCACCTGAGAAAGAAGAGTGGTGCGGAAGGCAAGAGAGATAATAAAGAAAGGCAGAAGAAGAAGAAGGAGATCTGGGAAGCTTGAGTCATTCACACCCCTACCCCGAAGGGCTATGCAGGCGGCCACCTACCTGATTCTCTCATCTTCCTTTGGTGTTCTCCGACAACTTAATGCTCTTTATGGCCTCACAATCGATTATGGCCACCAGATGCTCTCTCAAATCGGCCATGTCTGCCTAATGCTCTCCATTAACGGTACCCCCACACCTTGTCAATATCTGATGTTTTATGTTTATCTATTTGATGAAATGTTCAGGTCACACTGCCACTTGCACAACCTTGCAATTGATCATCTGCTGAGTACAGTCATACTTGAACTTGTGTCTGACGTTGTGAATAGTGTCTAAGCCCATTGTCACGTTGTCTGCTATGAATAGTGTCCGAGCCCGTTGTCACGTTGTATGCTGTGAACAATGCTCGAGCCCGTTGTCACGTTGTTTGCTGTGAATAGTGCCCGATCTCGTTGTCCGCTATGCGCTGCACAACGTATTCGTTGTCTAATGCACAACGTACACGTTGTCAGAGCTATGTTGTTTGTGCCTTACCCGAGCTACATTGTCAGAGCTATGTTGTCTGTGCCTTACCCGAGTTACATTGTCTGAGCTACGTTGTCTGTGCCTTATCCGAGCTGCGTTGTATGAGCTACGTTGTCTGAACTACATTATCCATAGCTATGTCCTTTGTGCCTCCCGAGCTACATCCTCTACCTCTCCATAGCTCATCTCTATAGCATAATACCAGAGCCCGTCCTCAAGCGCATATGCCCAATGACCTCACGATAAGTATCTCTACACTATTATGTTCATGTGCTTGTGCCTTATACTGACTTTATCATCGGAGCTTATTTCAGGGTGCACACCCTCCCCTTCAGACTCATTCATAAGTGGAGTATTGCTATCTTCCTTCTACAAGGAAACCGAAATTTGGAATAGCTACAGATGCGTGGCATGTGCGAGAATTTTCCCCTTCATATATGTATTTTTAAAATACAAAAATGTTTTGAGAAAAAAATGTAAGGTTTTGAAATAATCATTTTGAAATAAAAGAGACTTTTATATATATATATATATAACATTATTTTGGTTATTCATTAAATAACCAGTTGAATTCCTATAAGAATAATTTAGTACTATTTTCCAGAGGTCAAACCTTATTATAGGATTAAGATAACGTGTTTAGTTTTTTTTTTATAGTATGAGATCCCTATAGAATAACATCACTTTTGATATATGGGAGATTCCTTTTATTTTTTTTGAAAAACTTTGTGTAAAAATAATTGTTGTAGGATTATAATGATGGTTGAGGTTCACGTGAATGCCTTGATTAGGCAATAGACGCATAAATTTAGGTGTGATCCTCCTCTCGAACGGTTTGAGGATCCTACGAAAGTTTGCAGTCATCAAGCGTTGGACCAATATGAAATCGACCTTGTTTCTTAAGGGTGTTAGTCGATGGCTACTTGGGACGAAAAATGATGGATTTTTAGGCATTTGACCCTGCACTGATCTCATATGGGATTCAATGGTAATTCATCACTCGATTGGTAAATTAGGACAAGAGAAGACACTCGACTCATGATAAAGGTCGTGTTTGTGTTACTGATATGTGATTATTTACAGTTTGATTGAGACTATAATCAGTCGTGTTCCTCTTAACTCTAAATGAATATACTACCATGTTTGATATATATAACGCGTGATGCACGATTCTTTAATATGAGCTACAATATTGCTATTTAGTATGTGTTACAATTTATTTCATATTCCGATACACATTGGTTGTTTTATATGAAGTGAGTTATGATTTATCTGGTATATAATTAAGTTAATTACTTTGCACGTGATTTACTATTATCTAAATTTTATCGTAATAGTTTCAGTTTAAAACTGCATTGTTCCAAGGATAATGCTACACCAATTTCTTTTAAGACTCAACTCACTCTCTTTTTCATTGGAGACTGTTAGTGGAAAACATGTGTCCTCTTAACGGAAGACAACAACATGTGTCTTCCCTATAAAGAAAGTGAATTTGAAAGAAAGTGATGCTAGCATTGCCCTTATTCAAATCACATCAACGACTACTACTCGGTAGTGTAAACTACTATCGGGCAATACTTATCATTCACTCTTACTTTTAACCATCCAGGTGACTTTGTAGACCAAATTGAGTTCATTGAGTATGAGAATAAAGAGTACATAGACTGAGGATCTGTGTGGAATTAATCTGGTGGATCAACATTCTATAGAATTTTGTTTGAGGTGTCATATTGTGTTTGTATTCTAATTAAATTGTAGACACTTATACATTTTGATACATTTTGTATCAATAGTATCAAGACAAAATTATCATGATATGATATGTATGTTATTTGATCCAAATTATATGCGTTATTAAGCTTGGTTTATATGAAATAGTTGGTAATTAATGGAACATAGTTAAATTTTGATAGACCTTTGACATGTCTTATGATTTAAATAATTTATATTAATTAATAAAATAAATTGAGATTATGAGGGTTTTGCGTTGCACCTCAAGATCTGATTAAATATTCTTAGGATTTGTGTCTGATTTTTTAGGTGCGACATCAATAATTTAACATAGGCATCTTACCGAATCACATAAATCGTTGTCTCTATTGTGTGATTGCTTGCATTCCGTTTTTGTTATTTCTCTAGATTGGTCGAACTGATTTTAACAATTCTCATTAAAAAAATAGAGGATTGAACCGTCAATCCGAGTAACTCAAAAAATACCATGAGAAGGGGTATTTCTGAAAAGTAATTAGTGTTAAAAAATACCTTATTTGAGTTCATAATTACCAAACTATCACTTCAAAGGCAAATTTTCGACCAGAGTTCTTACTTAATTGAGCATGATAGGTGTATCCATAAAATCCATTTAAAAACCTATGGCCGGACCACTTAAATATTCATCAACTATTTCCCTAGTTATTTAATCTGAAAAAATACTAGAAATCGAACAGGACTCCCGACAAGCGGTACACCTTCAGCAGTTGCAGTTGGGACAAGAATAATATAATATTCGTTTAACTCGGAATTTGATCCGGAAGCCGCCACCAACAAGCTTAATCAAAACGCAAAGAAACCTTATAAATATCACTTACCACTTCCACCACCGTACGTTGGAATTTCACTATCCTCTCATCAATCATTCAATTCGAGGGTTTTAGGCTGAAATGGAAGGATTAAGTTCGAGTCCTCGGCCGAGGATCATGGTAACCAACGACGACGGAATCGATGCTCCTGGTTTGCGAGCTCTGGTCCAGGTCCTGCTCTCCACTTCTTGCTTCGAGGTTCAGGTCTGCGCTCCTGATTCGTAAGTCTTTCCATGATCCTCTTATTTATTTATATATATATATATATGATCTATATATCCATGATCAATCCATGTATTGGATATTGTCGTGGTTATATGATCAAATTTTCTCTGGTTATCTAGATTTCTGAATAGATTGAGCTTCGATTACATGAATGCAGATACGAAAAGGGGTTCGATCATGTACTTTTCATACAATTTTAATTTTTTGTGAGATGAAGTGCGACTGCGAATGTTGATTTCATGGTTTTTATGTTATGTACTACTTCTGCTTTAAAAACCCAAACCAGAATTATGGTTTGTCGAATTTGTATTGCCGTGGAACTCGTTTAGTCCCACAATTAGGAAGGAATAAGGAGTTCCCAGAGGATATTAAGTTGGAGTTTCTTGACATTGGAACCAAGCCAATTTGACTAATTTAAACAGAAAAGGGATATCTTCTGAGACAGGCTTAATTTTCTGTTTGTTTGGACCTCATATATATACTTTTGTGCGGTGACCATTATTCTTATACAAAAGAGAGAGTAAAGAAGACAATTTTTTTTATTCCACATCATTTTTTTATGAAGAATGATACCGGTAATTGCTTTAAATGCTGACACATCCATTCATCCACATAACACGACATGGGTATGTGATTTTTCGTGGATACTTGTACAATCGTTTAAAGCAATAACCACTTTCCATAGCACCCATTTTGTTGCTTTAAATGGCTGCACGAGCAGCGGGGAAAAGTATGATCTACGTCGTGTGTTATGTGGGTGAGTGGATGAATCCAAACATTTAATACGATTAACACTAGCACTCACCTTCTTCTAAATTCTCCAAGGGTCCGTTCTTTTGTTGAGACTTACATAGCTAGTCACTTTGCAAATCTCAGGACTTTAAGTGCTGGGTTTTGCAAATATGTCATTTGACAATAAGATATAGATAAAACAAAATTCCTACTATCTTGAGACTTCAAGTTCCTCCATTTTTTTGTGAGACTTCAAATCCCTCATTTTGCAGCTTTTGAAGTATCGTGGGAATTACAATCCTGAGAACTGAGAAGCAAAAGAACAACATAAAAATTGACAATTCCCAATAATTATGAATTTGCATATCCAATTCCTGCGAAAGATCATGGCCTAAGGGCATTTTGGATGTCAGTCATCATTGAAATTGGTGCCTTTCTTGGGTATATCCATTTTTACTCGGAAAATGCAGGCCACTGGAACTTAATCTTTGAGGCATTCTATGGCTACTTCTTTCTATCAGCCTTTCAACTTTCACTTTTCACAAAGTGAAACAAAACTTCTTCCGCTTTACCGCCCTCTTCTCCTTGTCCTTGATTGTATATATTTTGCCTAAACAGTCTCATAAGCTTATCCAGAGTTCTCTTTCAAGCTTATGAGACTGTGAATATCAAAAACGCTGTTTAACATGCATTTCAGACACAATTCAGCACAATTACTCAGCGAAAGAATTGATCTCTTTCTTCGTTCTATTACTGTTTATAGTACAAATTTCAAAATATTTTTGTTAAACTAAAATAATTGTTATGATGCCTTGGCCTCCAGCATGTTGTTTCCAAAGGCCATTGTGTTAAACCCCCCCCCTCCCCTTATTCTTATTTTGACATTGGTTCGCTTGTTTCCAAAGGCCATTGTGTTTAATCACCCCTTTTATTCTTACTAGTAAATGTGCATGTGCTTTGCATGTATTACTTTTTTTAATAAAACATAATTATTTATTATAAAACTAATAATTATATATAAGAGTGCTAAGACCCCAAAAATTAAAAACAAAAACAAAAACAAAAGAAAAAGAATATATATATATACATACAGTTCATGCACCATATCATGCGGCCACACCAGCCATGGGACTTCAGAATGTAGCTTAGTCTCTTCACTCCCAGATCAACTTGGATGTGATCTCGTCGTATTCCGGGACATAATCATGGTATACAAGAGAAGAAAATACCCATAAAGGACTGCTCTCACCAAACCCTGTTATCAAATCATTAAAACCAGACACATCTTTATCTTCTTCCTCGATCCCTTCCTGCATGTAGGCCTACAAACGAAGCGGATACGAAGCGATATTGGTATATCCGAATTCGTATCCGATTATATATCTGGATATCCGTATCCGGATAAATATCCAGCGGATAGTGAAATATGATATCTGTATCCGACTCCGATTAAAATATCCGGATTCAGATGCGAATCCGGATTATCCGATTATTTTAAAAAAATATTAAAATAATATAAATTAATATTTAAAAATGTAAAAATATTTATTTAAAAAATATATTTTAAAGGTAATATTAATTTTATAAATTTAAAATATATTATTTATATATATTATATAATCGGACGGATATTTATTGGATCGAATGTATCAGTATCCGAATCCGTATCCGAATTATAAACGGATGGTGATTTACTATCCAAATTCGCTCCGCCGGATATCTATTCAGATAAATATCCGACTAAACGGATTCGGATGTGAATCGGATACGGATAATATCCGCATCAGTTTGCAGCCCTACCTGCATGAACTTTTTGATTCCGTATCAGTATTACCGGAATTCCCAAGAAGGTCGTCATACGAAGCAGTCTATTTTGGAGGCGAGGAGAACACATTATCGCACTTGATAGAAAATGAGCTTTTAATTTCCGGAACCCTTAAAAGAAATTTTCACCATAAACAGGCTTCAATAGGAAGAAGATGACTTTCACTTAAGAGTCCTTCATAGGATATGGAGATTGCCTAGCTAATTAGGAGACATTTGTGAACAACAAACCTTCTAAACTCACATGTATATCTAAAGACTAAATAGAATGAAATTTTCTCATCACATGTGTATATACGTAAATAAAATTCTAATTTAAATAGGATACTATTAATAGAATTTTAATTTACGCATTATTTACATAGAATGCCATTAATGAAATTTGTAATGACCACACTATCCTTATGATCCACTATAAAAATTAGTCCTAAACTTTTCTTGTTATTTATTAATATAATGTTTACTTTATCAACAAAAAAGTAAAGTGAAGGTTAATTATGTCAACATAAAGTTTAGATTACTCCTTGTGCTTTTATTAGTAGAATGATTTTGACATTGGTTTGCTTGTTTGTGTCAAAGTTAATACAAATACAACTTCCCCAACGTCCAGAGATTTTTGATCATTAGTTAACCATATTCTTGTGAGCCATTTCAGTTCTAGCCAGGGGGGCCATGGCCACCCCAAGTTTTTTGAAATTTTAATATACTTTATGTATAAATTAAAAAAAATACACACTATATAAATTTTGTATATAGTGGCCCCCCAAAAAATATTGTAATTTTTTATATGTATAATATAAAGGGATTGATTCTTTTATGTGTCCCTTTTAACCCTAGTTAAGATTTATTATCTTATTAATTTTTTAAATAAAAACCAAGGGTAGATGTATAAACCTTAGGGGTTAGTGAATCTTAACCACAATTAATAGGTGTTAAAAGGGACTTGTGTCAAACAAGGGAGATGCGTGAGTTCTACTGAACACGGAATGCATGTGTCAAAAAACAATCTCCATAATATAAAAATATAGTAATTTTAGAGTAGTGATTAGCCCACCTTGCATTTGACTACATAATCAAATGCCTTCCCATTTCATTCCCTTTAACTATGGTAAAGCTTAACCAACTTAAAGTTATTATTATTATTATTTTTTTCTTTCTAAAATCTAAGGTTAAATGGTGAACCCTAGGGGTGAGTCAATCTTAACCACAATTAGTGTGTATTAAAAAGGTTGGTGGGAACCAATGAAGATCGGCCCATGTTTTTATCTTTTTCTTGTTACTGACCCTTATTGGAATGCAACATTAACGAATTTTATGACTACGAGGGTCCATTACTCAAAAAAAAATAAAAATTCTCAAGGGCTATGCACCCGAACCCCCAAGGTCCCATACCCCAATCCCATTAATTTTCTTGATATATGTAGCTCGGCCCCCTAAAGGAAAAATTCCTGGCTCCATCCCTGGTTCCAGCTGTTGATTGGGTGGCTAGGATCTTTAGTTCCGTATAGTTTTAGTTTTTGGACTATGGTTTGTTAGAGTGGCCAGCTGGTAGCCAGCCAATTGAAATGTCAGGACTTATATATCAGGATAAGGGGTGTAATCTTTTATGTAAATTATATGTTGAAAACGTATTCTATATGCAAGCACACTATTTTTAAATAGAATGATTGTCACATTTCTTATGTCCTTATTGTACATTTTCCAGGGAAAAATCAGCTGTAAGTCATAGCATTACTTGGAGTCATGCTCTTTCTGTCAAGAGAGTTGATATCGAAGGAGCAACTGCTTATGCAGTTTCAGGTTTGTTGTATTACATAATTAATTACTTAATTCAAAACATGTAGGTTTTGTTTCAAATAACTGTTTTATTACGTACTCTCCGATTTGTAATTGTATTTATTTTTTGGGTTTTTAATTTTAGCATATAATAAGTATAAATTTAACGTATGATAAACTTCTCCGCACTGAGTAGTAATTTCTATTTATCTTGTTCCTTGTAAGGGCTGTAATAGAGTAAATTGGACAAAAAAGGACTAGGTTGATATGTTTTTCCATTCATATTGGAGACATACAGTATGTCAATGATTAAGGTACTCTATTATAGGTGGCAGCGAATAACCACCAGGGGTTGGTGCAGTTGGCTAGCATCCCGGGTTTGCTCCCTGTAGTTGTGTGTTCAACTTCCATTCCTCGGCTTACCCTGGTGTCCTTAGGGAAAATTCTAAATGGGTTGGTGTGGACACCTGAAGGGACTTGACCTTGTCTCGAAGGGTTTGGGACACCCTCCGTTACCAAAAAAAAAAAAACCCCGTCATTTACTTATTCTACGAGAGGTCAGTAGTAACAAAAAGGGTGTTTGCCACATCAGACATGAAAAATGCATTTCTTCATGTTTTTGTTTCTTATTTGGGGATCCGACCCCAAGTGAGGATATTTTCTACCCAATATTGGGATTTCAGTTTATAGAAACCCCCAATATTTAAATAGAAACTTCTGTTGTGAAGCTTATGCATGACTTCATATGTTTGCCATGATTGTTTGTCGACAATGTACATAAATATAGTTTTGAAGAACATAAATGTATAATTAGGTGAACCAAATCAATGTTTCCCCTGATGTGGCAATGAGATGTGTGAAATTAAAGTGTCTATACACCGGTAAGAGACATCCTTTTTATGGTGTTTGGGTAACAAAGAAAGAACTTAATAGACCTTAGTGTTCTTCATTGAGATCTCAGCTCTCTGTGAACACTTGGTGGATCAGGGGGACCTTATGTTATCATTTTTTATTTTTGTTGGTAAGGGGACCTTGTATGTTTATATCTGGATCCTTTGAGCACTAAGTTTTGGAAAATTTTAATTACACTTGATCACTGGTTCTAGAGAATGTGACAAAGTTCTTTTGCCAAGATACAACTATCCATTCAATTGAAAAAATGAGTAGTACATTCTGATGTACAAGTGACTGCAGACACCATATACTTATCATACATAAACATTTAAAAAAAAAAATATTACCTGGAAAATGAATGTTATTTTAGATGCACAAATGTTAGTCCTTCGTGACCAAAAGAAGGTGGATGTGAATTTGCATTTTGCCATAAGACCAATCAGTACAACTATAAGGGCGGATTGCTACCGAATTCAAGTACTTTGATGGGCTTGACATGGAAATTGCAGTCACTGATATATGTGCCATTCAGTGTCACATATATATATATATATATATATATTAGCTTCACTTGTTAATTATTGTGCAACTTTGTTTACAATTTATATTACCCAGACACGTCATGTTCTGCACTTAAAATCTTTCGTGGCTTTGAGTGTGAAACCATGTTCATGATGTACTTGTGCATGTATTGTGAAATTTGGGGCTTTGCGGCGCAAGCCCATTCTCATTAGTCTACAGCATGGAAGCAGTGCTTAGTTTTTTATGCAAATGGATAGGATTTAATATGAATTAGCAAAAGGTTGGAGCCTGGGACATGTGGTTTTCCCATGTGTGTAACTATGTCTTTTATCATGAACATGCGTGCCTTAGCAAACAAGTTGTTTAGCTGGGTGACATTACCGTGGATCTTTCTTTGATGCTTGTGCCTAAATTTAGGAAGTTGATTGACTGGATGAAATCAACTTGATCCATCTCAAACAATTTGCTGTCAATTTCTATTTCACTACTTATAGTCTTATACATAGTAAAAGACGATTTTAGATTGTGTTTAAACTTTAAAGTATAAATCAGATGCATGTTCACACCACTGACCACACAGATATGACTGCTGTTAGATCAGGTACATAGTCACTATTTTCTGAATAGCCAGTTAGTGCTTGTTCATTAGCTTTGGTAATATCCCTGTCATTTGTTTGCCAAATGCATATGTTACTGTGAGGTATCATTCTCTACTTGTTCGGTAGCCATGTTGCAATGGCCCGTTCCTGAGGGCGAACCGTTCATCACCCTTGGTAGTTAAATTTTGAATGAAATCCTCATATTGTTCTTCAAAATTCTTTCTTTACCGTATTTAATTATTATGTGTACTTTGCAGGAACACCAGCAGACTGTGCTTCTTTGGGCCTTTCAAAAGCACTCTTTCCTACAATTCCTGATCTGGTAGCTCTTATCTAGACTCCTATATAGTGTTATTAAAATGTTTAGCATTTAAGTGTAAACAATTTGTTTGGTCATGATTAAAACATTTCAAATTACTGCTATGGATTTACTTTTGGTGTTTATCTTATGTCCTATTGTCCTTGCTCATTTCTATGAAAACTTAGACCTAGTCATCTTCAAACCATGATGCATAAACTTTTTTTTTTCCTGTCAGTTGCTAATGATTTTCCTATACCTGCTCACAGGTAATCAGTGGCATCAACATGGGTAGCAACAGTGGATATCACATGTTAGTAATTTATCCTGTTTATTTCTTCTTCATGGTTAGCTACATTAATCTTGTCTGAAATGCAGAATTATTTAGGCATCAGTTAACTGTCTTTATCAAAGAAAAAGAAAATCACAAGGAATTCTTTTTGACTTAATTAGGTATAATCCTTCAGGACAAGGATGCAATTTGGTTTTCTGAATGTTCAAAGGAAAACTACATTATTTGAGCTCCATTGCAGTTCTCTCAAAATGCTGTTTGTGAGCATGAGATTTTTACTCCCACTTTCACATTGTGTTGGTTTGATTGAGAGTCGCCACCTATTCATTCTAAGAGATAGGTCCCGGATGGTTGGATAAGGCAAATGGTCTAATCAGAGTTAGGGTAAGTGGTTCGATTAAGTCCTGGGGAAGGTGTTAGGCACCCCAGGACCCCCGTTTTATAACGGTTACCTACTCCCTAAATTTAAGCCAAATTTAATCTCAAAATTTAATTAAAATGCCTAAGTATTTAATCAAATGCTAATCCAAAAAAATGAAAAAGCTAAATAGCTAGGGTCGAACCCGAGTAGGGTTGCCTACGTACTCACCGGGTGAGATCAGACCGAGCGTAGTTCTGGCACATGAGCCCGTGCCAAGGCTAGGGGTGTGTGTGTGTGCGCGTAAGGTGGTCAAGGGTCTAGCCAGAAGGCTAGGGTTTAGTTGACCGGGTTGGTCAAGTGCAAGGTCGGGTCTAACTGCAGTTAGAAGGGTATTAACTGTGATTAAGGAACCTAACCACAGTTAAGAAAGCAAGCAAGTATGTTTCGGTCCTTTTTTTTTTTGGTCTTTTTGATTTTGTATTGTTTTTGTATTTTTGATTGTTTTTCATTTTTTTTGGATTTTTTGAATAGTAGTTTAGGCTCGTTGCGGAGCAAGATGACAGTTTGGAGGTTTTTTTTTTTTTAAAAAATCTGCAATTGTAGCTAACATTCCTCAAATCTTGAAATAGCATAGACACATCCTAAAGTGGGAACTAGGTTCATCCCTGTATAAGGATCCGGCTCACTCTAAGGCCTAAGATGATTCAAAATCTTAACTAGGGCAAAACCACTCAAGGGCTAGAGCAATGGTGATGCGGTATGCCCAAGCACAAATAAATGCATAGCTTGCAAGGCATGAGAATGGGACTATAACAGCTTTCACTCATTGGATATCAAGTGCATGGTTGTAAGGGCTTAACTAACATAAGGATATGGAAATGGCACGGATAGAGTCCAATATGGAAAGATTGTAGCAGATCCGCGCATGATTGGATTCAAAGTTTAAGAGTCCAGTAAGTTTCCATGTGGCTTTGACCTGGTTTTCAGCAAGCAATAGTCTCTTTTAAAAAATCTGTATTTTAAAATCAAACCTCTTAAAAATCTGGGTTTCGAAGTCCTTTAAGCTTCTACATTCAGTCCTTCCTCAACTTTAAAAAGTTGGGGTTTTGAAGTCCTTTAGCCTTCTACACTCAGACCTTCCCAAACTTCTTAAAAATATGGGTTTTGTCATCTTTGTTTGGACATATAGCAGTCCCTAAAAATCGGGCTGTGAAACCCTTTGACATGTTGATTTGAGACATGCAGCAATTCTAAAAAAATTGGGTTTAAAGCCTTCTAACAAACTGATTTCAGGTTTTAAAGACTTCGAAAATTTGAGCTTTGAACCCTCGTACATATCTTCTTTGCCAACGAAAACACTAGACATGGGCACAAACCCTCTTTACACAAGCAAGCAAATCAAACATCAAGATTTTCACAGTGATAGAGGTAGAAAAGAGGGAGATCTTACCGTCACCGTCGTAGAGAAGAAGAAAATCGACTCTGCTACTACGGCTTTGTGCATAAAGGAGGTGGGCCTACTGTCGTTGTTGGGGTGGTGGTCACGCTGCGATGGAAATGGAGGGATCCCCAGTGCTGGTCCGGGGTGGGATTGGGACTGTCGTGAGTTTGCAAGAACTCCCTCTTGCTGCCACCGAACTAGGAAGGATGGGGAAGAAGAATGGGTTTTAACAGAATTTTGTTTTTTTTTTTTGATCTCCCCAAACCGTGGTTGTGGTGGTGGGTTTTAAAAGAGATGAGGGGAAGGATAACGATGAGGACGAGGCTCAGGCGTGGGGGACAAAGGCTGGAGCAGCCAGGAGGGGGCAGGAGAGCCAGTACCCGTCTCCCTGAAGAAGACAATGAACAGTGGCAGGTTTTTGAATTTTTTTTTTTTTTTTTGTGGTGGGTTTCCATTTTAGGGCCCAACCCCTATGCGTGTGGGCCAACGCATGTTGGCCTTGCCACATGGGGTTGGCGCCCAACATTTGAACTCCCTCTTTTTTTTTTTATAATTTCTTTTTGTTAGGTGGGTCCCACCCTAAAAGGCCATGGGCCTTGGTTTGGGCTTTTGATTGATTTTTTTTTTTTTTTTGTTGGATTGCTATGATATGTGCCTTGAGCCCAAGGGCTTTAGCATAGGGTATAGCCTATGACTAGGCTAGGGCTCAACTAGGGTTTGGAGTTTTACCTAGGATTGGATTGGAGCTAACCATGGTTAAGTTGATTAACCATGGTTAAAAGGGGTGTAAAAATAGGGTGCTGACACTGTTAAACTGTGATTTAGCACTAGGAACAACCATGTTACACTTTCTTGTCAAATGCTAATTTGGCTCAGCGCTTGTGCGAAAGAAGAAGAGTGAATCTGCTTGGAGTGGTGGCTACATTTTTACCTGTTTATTTCTCTGATTTTACCATTCTTGATATAATTTTACTTAATTTAATGCATCATGTATGCTAGTATTATATAACGTGTCAGCATGGGAGTACTGTATTTCTTTGGGGTTGTTGTGGAGTATGACTAGGAGTCTTTGTTAGTGTTTATGTTGAGTAATTGCTATTTGCTAGTAGTCTGGTTAGTAGGGAAGGTGAGTATAGGAGTTAGTTATGGAGTAAGTAGTTGTTGTTAGTAGGGAACGTGTTCAGCTATGAGTCAGTTATTGAGTGTCGTGTGTTAGTCGTGTTCTCAGAAGATAGGTGGTGTTAGTTACTGAGAACAGGGGACGTAGAAAGCTGAATGTATATGTAATCTTTGATCCATTAAGAAGAATATATAAAAAGCTTTTGTCTCAAAGTTATCCCAGGAGGTTAATCCCCTCAAAGAGGTTGTTTCATCATTGATTCTCCCCTGTAGTTATTTGCACGTTACAAGTGGTATCAGAGCCATTCGTTCCAACCATGGCCGAAGGCACCCGACTTTCTCAACTTGCTGATTCAGTAACTCAACTCAAGGGCACTCAAGATTCACAACAACGGATTCTCGATGAATTGGTACAGCAGCTAGGCACCCTTCCTGCTAGCTATGAGTCCCTCAGTTGGACGCACCGCGATGAAGCAGAACACTTTGTTAATGGTTGCTCATTCAGTAGGCACTCCGACAGTCACCACATCGACGGTATGGGAATTCAAACAAGGGCAATCCGATTGGACTTTCCTAGATTCGATGGGACTGATCCCTCCGGACGGCTGTATAGAGCACACCAATTCTTTACCTACCATCAAACCCACCACAACACCGACTGATTATTACCTCCTTTCATATGGAGGGGAAGGCCCTTCCATGGTATAGTTGGATGGAAAATTCAGGAGCTTTAACAAGTTGGGAGGCCTTTGCACGAGCTCTTGAAACCCGATTTGGCCCAACGGAATTTGAGGACCCTGTCAAAGCTCTCACAAAACTCCGACAATCATCCACGCTTGACGACTATCAAACACGATTTGAGGCTCTTGCAAATCGAACTGAAGGGCATACAGAATCCTTTATGATTAGTTGTTTCTTAAGCGGGCTCAAAGATGAAATTCGATTCATTGTGAAGATGTTCAAACCAACCACTTTATCTGCTGCCTTCGGATTATCCAGAATTCAAGAAAAGAAGATCACCTATCGACGTCGACCTCCTCAAAACGAAGGGATCTGTACCATTCCCTATCCTAATTCGGGGCAAGCACCTACAAGAAGGCCGACGATGCCACTACAAAGACTTACCCAAGCCGAGATGAAGGAGCGTCGTGACCGTGGCCTACGCTACAATTGCGATGATAAGTGGTCCTCTGGGCATCGATGCAAAGTTCAAAAGCTTTACCTTCTAGATGGTGGAGAATGTCTTGACCCCACGACGGAGGAAGATGACAATGATGTTGTTGATGAGCCAACCAATGACGTCGAACTCGATGTCACGCCGGAGATTTCACTGCATGCCATTTCGGGTACCCCAACTCCTCAAACTATGCGACTTAAAACTCATGGTTTTGATTGACTCCAGCAGCAACCATAACTTCCTCGATCCTATAATAGCCAAGAAGGCGGGGTTGTCTGGTCTTTCCAGTGGTCGGTTCGAGGTGATGGTAGCTAACGGTGAAAAGTTAGCCGGCCAAGGGAAATGTGATGGGGTCACACTTGTCTGGTCTTTCCAGTGGTCGGTTCGAGGTGATGGTAGCTAACGGTGAAAAGTTAGCCGGCCAAGGGAAATGTGATGGGGTCACACTGTTGTTGCAGAACCAGCCCATCTCTACTGATTTTTACTTGTTATCTTTGGGTGGGTGCGATGCGGTCTTAGAGGCCCAATGGTTGACAAATCTAGGTCCCATTTTGTGGGATTTATCCAATCTGACCATGCAGTTCAAACTCAATGGAAAGCCTTGCCACATCCATGGTGAGTCACAAACTGATCTAGATGTCCTTGGTGAAGACAAACTCAAGAAGACCCTTAGATCAGATAAAAAGGGAATCCTTCTTCACCTTTTTAACATCATTGGGGTGCAACCCCAAACCCAGATTGATCCTCAAGTGCATCAAATTTTCAAAGATTTCAGTGATGTGTTTGGTGAACCACGGGGGTTGCCCCCTTCTCCTCCTCAAGATCATGGGCTTCCACTCGTTGAAGGTGCTCAGCCAGTCAGTGTACGTCCCTATCGTTACCCCCATTTTCAAAAAGGAGAGATAGAAAGAGTTGTACGCAAAATGCTACATGCTGGGATTGTACGGCCTAGTCAACGCCCGTTCTCATCACCAGTGCTCCTGGTTCGAAAGGCAGATGGGAGTTGGCGTTTGTGTGTTGACTATTGAGCACTCAACAAAGAGACCATGAAGGATAAATTCCCAATCCCTGTAGTGGATGAGTTGCTTGATGAGCTTCATGGCGCCACCATTTTCTTGAAGTTGGATCTCTGCTCGAGTTATCATCAAATCCGAGTCCGACCCGAGGACGTTCCCAGGATAACATTTCGAACTCATGATGGCCATTTACAAATTTTTGGTAATCCCTTTTGGGCTCACCAATGCTCCCTCTACATTCCAAAGCTTGATGAATGATTTGTTCCGTCCTTTTTTACGAAAATTTGTTTTAGTATTCTTCGATGATATACTAATCTATAGAAAGAGCTTGATCGAGCATTTGGGACACTTGCGGGCTGCGCTCGACGTGCTACGGACTCATCAACTATTTGCAAGGGAGTCTAAATGCAGATTTGGATGCACTAGCGTCGATTATCTCGACCATATCATTTCCAAAGATGGGCCGATCCAGCCAAAATCATGTGCATGTTAAGTTGGCCCGTGCCAACCACAATTACGTCCTTTCGGGGATTCTTGGGATAAACCGGCTACTACAGAAAATTCGTGAAGGATTATGGGCAGATTGCAGGTCCTCTAACTGCACTACTCAAAAGGAACTCTTTTCATTGGACTGAAGCAACAGAAGATGCCTTCAACCACCTAAAGGCGGCAATGGCTAAACCACCAGTCCTAGCCTTGCCTGATTTTTCAATACCCTTCACAGTCGAATGCAATGCCTCCGGTGGAGGGATTGGAGCAGTGCTAATGCAAAGGGGTCGTCCACTTGCCTTCATTAGCCATGCATTGAAGGAAAGGTCCCTCCTTTTATCAACTTATGAAAAGGAGTTGTTAGCTTCGGTGACGGCAGTGCAGAAGTGGCGTCCATGTCTGCTGGGGCAAAGATTCATCATCCGAACAGACCAACAAAGTCTAAAATACTTGCTTGAGCAACGCATTGGCACCCCAACTCAATGAAGGTGGATCTCGAAGTTGCTTGGATACACCTTTGTTGTTGAATTCAAAAAAGGAAAAGACAATAGAGTGGCTGATGCACTCTCTCGACGCATTGAAGATGAACTTTAAATGGGGATTTCAATGCAGTGGTGTCATGGGTCGACGAGCTCTGCAAAAGTCACATGGACGATCCAGACTTGCAACAAGTTATGAACAGGTTCACAAAGGGAGAGTTAGACTTGACACGTTACATCTCTCACAATGGTCTATTATTTTTTAAGGGACGGTTTTCTGGGAGCAAACTCCTCCATGTGATCCAAGATACTCCAACAATTGCATGAAAGTCCTACTAGAGGACATGCTGGATTCCACAAGACATTCCAAAGGGTAAAAGCCGACTTCTTTTGGAACGGCATGCATATGTGCGGCAATACATTTGGGAATGTGATGTGTGTCAACGCACGAAATCGGAGAACATCTCTCCAGCCGGACTGTTGCAACCATTGCCTATACCTTCCCGAATTTGGACTGACATAGCCATGGATTTTATAGATGGTCTTCCCCTCTCTCAAGGTAAGAAGCATTATGGTCGTTGTTGATCGACTATCAAAATATGCCCATTTCATTCCTCTTTCCCATCCCTACACTGCCCCTGTTGTTGCCCAACTATTCGTAGACCATATTTTTAAACTCCATGGTATGCCCATCTCTATTGTCAGTGATAGAGACCCCACATTTTTGAGTACCTTCTGGAAAGAATTTTTCAATTTACAGGGTATCAAATTATGCCACAGTTCCGCATATCATCCCCAATCCAATGGTCAGTCAGAGATTGTAAACAAATGCTTGGAGAATTATTTGTGGTGTTTAACAGGTTCCAAACTGAGAGAATGGGCTAAATGGATCTCTCTGGCCGAGCGGTGGTATAACACCAATACCCATTCCTCTACCCGGATTACACCTTATGAAATTGTTTATGGTGTTCCACCCTCGCTGCTCATTTCATACGTCCCTGGCGCCTGGCATTACTCGAGTTCAAGCAGTGGAAAATGTACTAGAGGAAGGGACCATCTCATGCGGATACTGAAAGATCACTTGGTGTTAACTCAAGAGAGGATGAAGAAAATGGCAGACCTCCATTGCATTGAACGTCAATTTTCGGTTGGCGATTGGGTCTACCTTAAGCTGCAACCGTACTGTCAACAATCAGTGGCCATGAGGAGGAATTAGAAGCTATCTCCAAAATGTTTGGACCTTATCAAGTTATTGAACGAGTGGGCTCAGTCGCTTATAAGCTCCTTCTCGATGAGTCCCTTATCCATCTGGTATTCCATGTTTCCAATCTCAAGAAGAAGGTGGGTGAGAAAGTTCAAGTTCAAAATCAGTTACTGCCAATTTCTGATCATGGTGAATTCCAACCTCAGCCTGAAGGAATTTTAGCAAGAAGAATTGTTCAGAAGGGAAACAGAGCAATAACCGAGGTTCTGGTGCTTTGGCATGGGTGTGATGATGTGGACGCTACATTGGAGAGTTATTATAAGCTGAAGGAGAAGTTCCCAAATTCCAACCTTGAGGACAAGGTTTCTTGAAGAGGGAAGGAATGTAACGTGTCAGCATGGGAGTCTACTGTATTTCTTTGGGGTTGTTGTGGAGTATGACTGGGAGTCATTGTTAGTGTTTATGTTGAGTCATTGCTATTTGCTAGTAGTCTGGTTAGTAGGGAACGTGAGTTGTTAGTGTTTATGTTGAGTCATTGCTATTTGCTAGTAGTCTGGTTAGTAGGGAACGTGAGTATAGGAGTTAGGTATGGTGTAGAACCCCGGATCTTGATGGCATGGTGAATAGTGCCATGAATAGTGTCTAAGGCTTAAAACCTATTGTAATGCCTTGAATGGTTATCAATGATAATGAGAACCTTGTTTTGATATATTTCGGGTGGATGATGTGTTTTGGCATTTATTAAAGCCTTAAGAATATTTCTTAAGCTTATGGGTGTTTGGGATGAAGGAGTAAGAGTATAAAATATTCTAAGTGTCAAAAAGGGTTATGTCTTAACATACTTTCAACTTTGGGGAACTCTAGTTTTGTCACCGTTGATCGGAATCGAATGATTCTTAAACCATTAGACAGGTATTGAAACCCTCTTCGAGGTTCATGTTTATCTTTTTTTCAGATTTTTAGTCGAAGTTAGGTTAAATGTTGGATTTCCGAAGTCTGGTCTGTTGAAATTCTGGTCTGCTTGAATCCATCCTAGACCAGTCAGCTTTAGAGCCCATTTAGATAATTAAGAACATAGAATTAGGATTTGTCCATTAGACACAAAATTGTTCTCATTTGAATGACGAGTCCAGTGCAAGTTGAATCGTCAAAATCCGATAAGCGAGTCAAAAGTTTTGGTCGAAATACCAAAGCGGGAAAAACTCAACCCAGTCAGAACACCCAAACGTTGACGTCTGCACCAGAGGGCCAGGTAAACGTTGACGTTTGGGCGTGAGCAGAATGCTCGAAAATCTCAAACGTCGATGTCTGGAACCCAAACGTCAACGTCTGGAAACCCCACGTCGATGTTTACATGCGGGGATCACGAAAAAGATGATTTTAAAGGGTACAAGTGTGATTTTGACAACCATAACCCTATAAATACCCAATTTTCGTGGGATTAAGAGTTTTAACACTTTGAGAAACATGTTTTGAGAGGAAAAAGGAGAGAGCTAGGTTTTCCAAAAGGGGTTTTCAATTGAGATCGAGGAGCTCGATTTCTTGCCTAGAAGCTTGGATCTTCATCTCCAAGCTCTGATCTTCCTTCCATTGCACCATTGAAGCTTGGAGTTAGCTTCTACAAGCATCCTCAAGCTTCCTCAAGGCTTGGATCTTCTTCCTCAAGTACGATTTCACTCCTCCAAGCTTCTCAACCATCGCAAGCTTTAAGATCAAAAGAGTTTCGACCTTTCCAAGGTAAATACACTCTCCTTTCTAGCTTTGTTATAATCGAAGTCATGGAATGTGGATTTTAAATAGAGATTTCTCAAGAGTAAGGGTAACTACACTCTACTAACTAGTTTGTTGTAATTTTATAAGTAAATAAACCTATTTTCTAACCTTGCTACGATTCAACCTAGAAATAAGTGTTTTAAATTGGGGGATTTTCTCAAGGTAAATGATAAATCTATTTTTGGGTTATTATCTTTAAAGAAAATGTGATGTGGGTATGATGTTGATGAAATAGGCTTAATGGCCAAGATTATTGTGATGTAGTGCCATGAATGAAGATGTTCCATCTTTTTAGGATTTTTCCAAGTATACTATGATGTTAATATGTCTTGTATAAACATGTATGAAATGTTTAAAGTTTCCTAAGTATATTGTGATGCTCACAAGCACTTCACGTACTCTATATTTTACATAACCGAGGTTTTCTCATAAGCATGATATTTTAAGAATCATAAGAAATGTTTTTCAAAGGAAAATTCATAAGAAGAAGCATAAGTGCATAAACATCGACAAGGCAAAACTTTGGGTTGGTATTTCTAAGATCGGTTACCTCATGCTCACAAGGATCATATCTATTATCTTGCATAAGCTCTAAGGATCATAAGTTTCGTAAGGCTTCTAAGAACTCATAAGAAATGCATAAGTCTAAGATCGGTTACAAGGCTCACAAGACTCATAAGTGCTCACAAGCTCCATGGATCATGTCTAAGATCGGTTCACAAGTCTCCAAGGATCATAAGACTCATAAGCTCATAAGGAACTCACAAGAACTCATAAGCTCACAAGGAACTCATAAGCTCACAAGGAACTCACAATAACTCATAAGCTCATAAGACATACCAAGGTGTTTTGTTTTCCACGAAAGATAAGATTTGACGAACGATTTTCTATGATGGGTTTTAAACATGGATTTATGAATTGTATTTTTTTAAGTACTTGCATGTTATATTATTGTTATAATAGCATTGTTAGCTAGTAGTTTGTACACGTTGAGTATTCCATACTCAGCCGTACATTTTATGTCAGCAGGTCCGTTCGACATCCACAACTCCGAGCCATGGGTTGAGGAAGAGTATGCAGAAGAAGAGGCGTCTATCCCGTTACAGTCTCAGGACTATTGTTGAGTGAAGAGACAATGAAGTTTCTTTTTTTGTATTTTGATGAGTGGGCATGACCACTCTTGTTTTGGTTTAATTATTGTACAAACTTAGAATACAGTCATATGCATAGAAACAAAAATTTAGTTCACGTTTCCGCATTATTCTATGTTTCTGCTATGTTATGCCTTGAGTATTTTACAGGATGGTTTGGTATCGGATATGGCACATCACGAGCCAAAGTATCCCTAATTCCTAGGGAGTATTATGGGTCGCGACATATGGAGTCAGTAGTTGTTGTTTGTAGGGAACGTGTTCAGTTGGGACTCAGTTATTGAGTCGTGTGTTAGTTGTGTTCTCAGAAGATAGGTGGTGTTAGTTACTCAGAACAGGGGACGTGGAAAATTGAATGTATATGTAATCTTTGATATGTAATCTTTGATCCATTAAGAAGAATATACAGAAAGCTTTTGTCTCAAAGTTATCCAAGGAGGTTAACCCCCTCGAAGAGGTTGTTTCCATCATTAATTCTCCCCTGTAGTTATTTGCACGTTACATATTAGTATGTTAGTTTTGTTCAAGTATTTTCAAAATGCTGTTAAACTGTGATTTAGCACTAGGAACAATCATGTTACACTTTCTTGTCAAATGCTGATTTGGCTCAGAGCTTCTGCGAAAGGAGAAGAGTGAATTGGGATGGAGTTGTGGCCACATTATTACCTGATTATTTCTCTGATTTTACCATTGTAGATCTAATTTTACATAGTTTAATACATCATTTATGGTAGTATTAGTATGTTAGTTTTGTTCCAGTATTTTCTTCCGCTTAGGTTGTTAGAAGTTACAACTCTTGCACAGTATGCGTAAATTAACTCTGTTAAATATTCACCTAGTAGTTTCATTTAACATATAAACTAGTGACTGACCGTTATCTCATATAACACCATATGATCGGCTTTTTCCCCCTTTTTTTTGAACTTGCAGCGTTTACTCTGGGACAGTCGCTGGTGCTCGAGAGGCCTTCTTTTGGGGTGTACCTTCTATTGCTATATCATACGAATGGTATGCAAATTCTTTCTATAGTCGTTTGGCAGAAATTAAGTGAAAACATTTTTTTAGACTCGAACCAAGTCTTATTTTAAAAGAACAAAAGAAATGAGGGTAACGATAGAGGACTTTCACCTAGTTCTCCTAATTCCTTTATGCCTTTCCCTTTTATATATCCTCATGTTCTACAATGATTCTTTTCCCAATAAATCCACAAACTGTAGAAGTTTTTGTTTTGCTTGAGTAGACTACATTTAATCTGCAGTCCAGGCTTCAGAGGTGTCTTACAGTATGTCTTTTGACCTTCAACGTATTGAGCTCCTTCTATGACAAGCAATAAGAAGCTTTCTTGAGACTGTTGTCTGGATGGAGAAAAGCAATAAGAAGTGTTGCTACAAAGAAATGTTTCCAAACAGTAGCTGATGGGCTTGTAGAGTCATAGTCCTTCTAGACATCAGTTTTGGGTTTATAGTCTTTTGGTTGCAAAGAGTTGCAAAGAGTGCTTTCTGATAGAGGTATGTGATATAAGTGTTTGTATGTGGGATCCTTGAGGTGCTTTCTCCATGAGCTCCTTCTACCACAAGTTTAGGACATGGTCGTGGAGAAGGATGTTTTCCCCAATTATCTGGCACTCAACTACCCGCAATGGTATTTTCGTTCTTCATGTGGATGAACATTTGGTACAAGATCAACTGTGAGTCTTAAGCACAGATCGGGTTAGATTTTGGGAGTATGTGAACGACAATTTGGTACAAGATTAACTGTGAGTCTTAAGCACAAACTGGGTTAGATTTTGGGAGTATGTTTGATGTGGAGATACTTGCCTAAGGCTTTATCTTTCCTTTATTTCCTTGGAAGTTGCTGTAACTCTTCAGCCCTTGTATGCGGGGTTCAGTAACGTGGTCCCGGCTTCGGAGGGTCCCATTAATGACTGAACTGTTTCTTGAGCTTTATCTGAGCTTGAGGAGTGTACGTTCCGGTTAATGGGGCCCAAGAAGAGATTTTGGAGATGAAGTCAGAGTGGTATCTTCTCAATGAAATATTATGTCGCTCTTGCCAAGGATCAACCCGATCCCTTTCCAAGGTTTATTTCTTTATGTGGGTGATGATTAGGGACAAAATTCTTGTCATCCGTCATCGACCATTCGGCATACTGGAAGAAGTTTTGTCCAAATACGTGCTTCATTTGCTGGAATTTTGTGGAATCCATTTGCCATTTATTAATCCTTTGTGAGCGTATTTTTCCTTCCTCTTTGGCTTATCATGGGTACTGCTCCAAGAGATTTTTTTGAAGGATGTTTTTACGGGTTTGGAGCTAGAGAAAGAATCTTACGGAAAATCCGTTCCTTTGTTGTTAATTTTTTTTTTGGCTAGAAAAAATTGGTGCATTTTTTAAGATGAGGCAGGTGCACTCTCAAGTTTTAGTGGAGATTGAGTTGAAGGAGTTTGGTGGTCTGAGCATGTCGAATTTCTCCTATGTGGTGAGTAGTCCAAGGAAACTGAAGCCTTCTCTTAGGCTTGGAAACAGCTTAGACTAAGGAGGATGAAACTTAATTTCGACGGTTTCGTTTTGAAATATGGGCCAAACGGGCATTGGAGGCTTGTTTAGGATGGCAAAGGGACTGTGCTTAAAGTGTTTTCAGGCCTGATTTGCATTATGATTCAAATGAGGCAGAACTGCGTAAGTGCTTGCTCTGTGGAAGGGGTTGAGGATATACATGACCTTCACAATTTCTGGTTACCCAAGGCACTAGATGAATCCCCTTCAGCTACCACTGGAACTAATGACTAATTGTTAAAAGATGTTGCTTCTTGGCAATCATTGTATGTTGGGACTTGGGAGCTCTCATTAGCTTTCCATTCCCTTTGTCATGTAGCTTTCCTTATCAATAATCAAAAAGGAAAAGAGAATAGTTTCTTAAAACAATCACATTAATAGTATCTCTTAAAAAAGGACATGAATGTGAAGCTAGATTCATGATCTTATTTGGATTCACTGAAAATCGTATCATCAACTGCGCTTGCAAATGCACTAGAATCTGTTTCTTGTTTTGCTATATCTTCTCTATGATCAGATATATTCAAGGTTATGTTGTTTAAAATATTGGAGACTGTGTGCTTTTAATACCACATATTTCTTACTATTTACTAGTAATCTAGTATGCTAGTAAGAGCATATGGTAGGGTAATTACAGAATACATTGGATGATTTGAAGTACTTAGGAGATTGGCAGGGTAAATTATTCATTGCTCTATTAAGAGTTTTCTTGCAAGTGTAGGATACACACAAATATGTTTTCGAAAACCTTTCTTCCTTTCTCTAATTCTTCTTCCTCTTTTTTTCATTGGTATATAATAATTTGTATAAAACGTTTTAGATATATACAAACATGTTTTGATGCACAATGTTATTTTAACCGGTAAAGATGTATACGTTAACAAGAGAATAATTCACAATGGCGGTTCACCGGGAAGTAAACCTGATTACTGAAAAGAAAAAGGAAAGAAAATATATATGATCAAATAGGAAACAAGCACAAGGCCCCTTTGTAAAGGATAACTGAGATAACAATGCATTATCATCGAAATCCATTATGATCTCATCCCACGACCTCAACAGCTTGGCAATAGGAACAAAGGAGTTATCAAACACCCTCCTATTCCTTTCTTACCAGATGCTCCAACATATAGCGCCTGAAACCATATCCTATAGATACCCCAAAAGGCATCTAAGTTGCACATGGTCCAACTTGAGATAAATTCCAAGAAGCTTAAGGGAAAGACCCAACTTAACCTAATGTTAGAAGAGTAAATATATAAAACTGCAACAAGAGCATTTTTTCATTCTATGAATGCCAGATATGTGAGGCATGTGCCTCCGCCTTGAGGCGTTAAAAAAAGAGTAATATGCGTGATTTGTACGTATTTATAATGCCTCAATACATGGGGAATAGCCTCTTATGTATGTATTCTTTTTTTTACATGCTCATGGTATTTTTCAGATGCCTCACCTCGAGGTAAAGCCTCACACGCCATTAAAATATGCCATTGAATTATCATGGCTAAATGAGTAATGGGAAACCATAAGCTATACATGCAAATATTACTTTCGGTTGCCTTTCATTTCTAGTATACATGTCTCACTCCTTCGATAATGAAACATCATCATTAGATGAGTAGTTTGTTTTGTGCTTCTTGACTAACTTGGGAGATGAACTTTCAGGGTTGGTGGTAAGAGCAGTAGTCACGACTTCAAAGTGGGGGCTGAGGCATGCTTGCCCATCATACATGCAATACTGACTGCAATCAAGAATGGAACTTATCCTCAAAGTTGCTTTTTGAATATAGATCTGCCAACTAATATTATGAATCATAAGGTGATCCTCAGAAGTCAGAACTAGATCAATAATGGATTATTTTATTATTCTAGGCATATATATACACTTGTCTTCTTCTTTAAGAGAAATTCTTAAAAGATATTTCCGCACCTTTTTGAAGACAGCTAAAATAGTGGTATTAAGACCTTCAGAATATCTATGTTGGCCAATAGACTTGATCCCATGCCGTTGTTACATGTTAATTAGCTAAGGTTTAGAGAGAAGCTCCCAAGTCACACCATTTCACATCTCATTGTAATCATATTTAGTAAAATGAAATACATAATTACCATAATTTAATAATAGGATTAAAAATTTAAAATCAAATTGAGGGGATGACTAATCTACCATTGTAAACATACACAAATACACCAGCTTTGCAACACTTTCCCTCAGTTTGGAGCAAATATATCAATCATGCCCAATTGCCTCAGAATTGTTTTTTTTAATCAATAAAACATATATTAATCAAAAGGAGAGCTACAAAGAAAGAATTTACAAGGGTGTAAACCCAAAGATGAAGTAAAAGTGAACCTAACAAGCAAGTAAGTAAGCACATCGTAAGGATCCCTTGTGTTGGTGGAGATGTGCTATCACCCTAGGATGGCTCTCGGATCCGTTTCCTCCTGCCGAATGCTCGCTCATTCTAAGACCAATAAACGTATCCAAAGTTGTTTAATCGTAATCGAATCGTAAAATCGTTTTAGGACCAATTCGATTCAAATCGTAAATCGGAAGATTCAATCATGTTTTTAAAAAATTGTTAAAAAAATGCAAAAATTACTTAATAAATCAGAAAAATAGAATAACCTATTATCCAAAAGATTTCATTCATATTTATTGATAAAAGAAAGTAATAAACATTTCATTGCATATACTATAAAAAACGCAAAAGAACTCCATAAAATAGAAAAAAAAAACCAATACCATTAAAGATAAATCAACAAAAATAAACTCATATAATCATGTTGTATGAGATCAAGTATCAAAAGACTTGTACATATAAAAAAACTAATAAAATAAACTATCAAGGAAAACTATCAAGTTTTCCCAAAATCCAACTTCATTTTTTTTCCATTCACAGTATGTCAGCAACAGAGAGAAAACCCAAATAGGGGTTTTGGCATGTCCGTAACAGGGATTTTCTTGTTTCTTCTCTCTTCTTAAAAGAAATAAAGTACCTTAGAAAATAAAAAAAAATAAAAAATATTTTTTAAGTATTGGTCCGTAAAAGGGGTTTCGTGCTCGAATCGCCTAAATTATATGAATCGTACGATTTGAATTGCAATCGTAATCAAAATCGCAAATTAAAAGAGATTTACCCAATTAAAATTTCACCTCCGATTTGAATCGTTTTGCTTAGGATTCAAATCGAATTGTAGGATTTGAATTGTAAATCATAAAGATTTAACAACCATGATCGTACCCGAGAGCAAATGCGATTTATGGAAGAATGAGAGTTCTTGAAAACTATCTTGTTTCATTCTTTCCAAATTGCCAATGAGATGGCCCCCGGAAGGATCGCCCAAATGGTCTTTCGCGCACTATCTGATTAACCAAAATCCGGCAGGATAAGAAGCTGTGAAAGGACAAAGGAAAGATCCAATCCACCCTTACTCGGGATAGAAAATAGCCCCATATCACACCTACCAAAGGGCAATGCAAAAGCAAGTGATCCACCGTTTCTTTCGCGTGAAGGCACAAAAAACAACGATTAGCCAGCCTCCATCCTCTAGATTTTAAGTGATCACAAGTAAAATTTTTATTCAAATTTCAAAGTTACATTCCATAGGAAAAAAATATACTTTAGAGGGAATTCCTGAGTTCCACAGAATTCTATGAGGGAAAGGTGCACAAGGGGTTGACCCTAGTGACTACCAGTAATCTAACTAAAAATCGACTATTGTTGCACCTATACCAAATTCTGACATCTCTGTTCGTAGGCCGCAAAGGGGCGGAACCAAGATTTAAAAGAAGAAGACTCAGATCTTCAATTTCCCAATCATTAAGATCCCACCTCAACTTCGGACAACACACCACCCCAAATCCTGAAACTCATAACAATCCCTCACTAGAGCGTCTCTATCAACCGCTAAAATGAAGATATTACCAAAGCCATCCTTTAGTATTGCATGATCGCACCAAATATCCTTTCAGAATCTAACCTCAGAACCCCTGCCTACCTGATAGCGGAAACGTGGCACCACTAAACTGGCAGTTGCCATGATACTCTTCCACAAACCTATCTGGTAAATTTAACCCCTTGTGGAACCCAATAGGATTCCTTGCCATATTTGGCCACTATAACGAAACGCCATAAACACCCTCGATCATCTCCAAACTTCTAGACCCATTTTCCTAACAAAGCCTTATTGATAAGGACTAAGGACTTCATATTCAGGCCCCCACAACTGTTTGTGCAACATATTCGGCCCCAGACAACTAGGTGGTGTCTAAAATTGTCGTCTATCCCATGCCATAAGAAATCCATTCGCAACTTTTTAAGGGAGGAAGTGACTGACCAAGGGTTGGTAAGAGTGGACATGAAGTATGTGGGAAGCCTACTAAGGACACTCTTAATTAGAGTCAGTTTCCCTCCTTTCGATAAGCATTGTGATTTCCAACCTGATAAACAATTGGAAAACCTTTCTAACACTAGTGCCCACACCGACTTGGCTTTGAAGCCCGTGCCCAGTGGCATACCTAGGTAGACAGACGACAGGGACCCCACTTTACATCCTAGACATGAAGCTAACACTTCTACATCCCTCACTTCGCCAACACTTATTATTTTCGATTTTTCCAAGTATTCCCTCAATTCTGAGACCGCTTCAAAACATTTGAATAAACATTTGAGTGCTAACAAGTTCTGACTCGAGGCACTACAAAGGATTAGGGTATCATCCGCAAATTGGAGGTGAAATATGCCCAAGTGATCCTGTCCTATTGAAAAGTCATCGAACAGAGGGCCATCAGCTCTAGTTAACATTCGACTTAAGGCCTTCGAGAAAATAACAAAAAGGAACGGAGACAGGGAATCTCCTTGTCTTAAACTTCTAGAACTCGGAAAGTATCCCTTTAGACTCTCATTAATGAGAATGGAGGACACCGTGGAAATACACGATTTCATCCAGAAACGCCATTTGATGCCAAAACCCATCCTACCAAGCACATAGTCCAAGAACTCCCCATTGACATGATCATAGGCCTTCTCCAAATTGAGTTTACATAAAATTCCTAACACCTTCAACCAAAGGTGCTCATCTACACATTCATTGGCAATCAAAATCCCATCTAAGATTTGTCTACCGCCCACAAATGCGCCTTGTTTTGACGTAATGATATAATCCATTACTCTCGTGAGTCGGGCTGCTAAGACCTTGGAAAGAATTTTTTAGACACTTCCAACTAGACTAATTGGTAAAAAATCCTTCAAATTCGAGGCTCCCTCCTTTTTCAGGATCAAGACCACAAACGTGTTGTTAAGCACCTTATCAAAGGATCTCGAATTATACAACTCTCTCATCACTTCTAGGAAGTCCTTTCCCACTATCTCCCAGTAAGAGCGATAAAACTCAATGGTAAACCCATCAGGCCCGGGAGCCTTATCCCCAACCATACCTTGCATAACCCTCGCCACCTCTTTCATCTCAAAAGGGCTCTTTAGAGTATCTTTGTTCTGGGGAGTGACTTGATAACGGAAGGTCGTCCAACTTTGGACACCATGTTTCCTTTTCCTTATACAATTCTTTATAGTATGACACAACACCCTTGTCAACCTCGCCTCTTCCTTCTTTCCAAGCCCATCCACTCTCAGTTAGAGATGAAGTTTCTTTTTTTGTGGTAATTTTCTATTCTATGAAAAAACTTTGTATTCCGATCGCTCTCTTTTAACCAATACACTCTCGTCTTTTATTTCCAACTAATCTCTTTTAATCTTAGAACGTTCACATATTCTAGTTTTTTCGTTTCTTTAACACGACATTCGTCATCCGAGAGGGGTCTTGATTCCTCAATGTTGTCCAAAACCCCAATGTCTTGGAGGAGAGAAGCTAATTTAGCTTGAACATTTTTAAAGACCTCCATATTCCACACCTTTAGTCTTAGCTTAAGGGCCTTGAGCTTAAGATCGAATCGGGTACTGGGGGGACCCCATCCGCCCGGGGCATGACACACCTCTGCCACTATATCCTTTAGTCGATCATCCTCAAGCTACATATTTTCGAATCTAAAGGGCGTGGGACCTCCTCTGAAGCATCCAGACTTTAGGATGATTGGACCATGATCCAATATCGGCCTAGGCAGAGCAGCTTGGATAACGTTTGGAAACTTGTTTTCCCAGTCGGGACTAACCAAAAACCTATTTAGTCTGCTCGCCCTCAAGCTAGAATCGGCATGGACCAAGTGTACCTAGCCCCTTTCAAAGGCAGATCAATCAACCCCGGACGGAAAATGAAAGCTCTAAATCTCCTCATCTTAGTGTTTGTTGCACATCCTCCTTTTATCTCATTTGAATTCTGGATACTATTAAAATCGTCCCCCAAGCACCAAGGGACACCCCACCTAACACTCACATCATCCAATTCAATCCAAAAGACAAAATCATCTGCATTGCCCGATGGACCATACACCTCAGAAAATACCCACTTGAAGTCATCTCCTCTCAAGAGACATAGGATGGATATCGAAAATGCCCCCAATCCTGACTCCAGAATCTCTAATCGCTCCTTCTCCTATTCTAGTACAATTCCCCCTGACGCACCTAAGGATGGGATAGCTAGCCACTCCGGGACGGTGACACCCCAAATGCTCCGAATGATGTAATCTGAAATTTCTTGGAGCTTAGATTCCTGAATACACAAGATTGTAGGTCTCTTTGTTGCCACATAATTCTTAGGGGTAATCATTTTCTCCTCTAATCCTAGCCCTTTAATGTTCCAAGATAAGATAGATATCCCCGTCATTTATGAACTCTGCGGCCCCGCCCTATCCTCGGACTACACGACACACCTTTGGATGACTCCCTATTGTAGTTGACAGTGCGGTCCAATCTCCTCAGCTCCGTTGTTGAGATTTCTCCCTGGCCTATTATGGGCTTG
This sequence comes from Tetracentron sinense, assembly GCA_015143295.1. Lineage (NCBI taxonomy): Eukaryota > Viridiplantae > Streptophyta > Magnoliopsida > Trochodendrales > Trochodendraceae > Tetracentron > Tetracentron sinense. Next base: position 9,797,432 of record CM026558.1, on the reverse strand, counting down.
ACATTACCCTTATCGGAAGCCACTACCCGTTCCCACTCAAGACTCTGGAATATGGCTTTAGCCTCATCCTCGCGACCCTCAAATGATAAACCTAAAAACTTGCCAATCCCCACAAGCCGACTAACAAACCAATCAAAATCCTTTAGGGATTTTGAGAGCGGACCATGCGGTGGATTCCCCCTTGGAGACCTAAGACAGACAATAGGAACCGAGTCCAAAGGCACTGACTCTGATTTGGATGCACCCTTAGAAAGCTCACTAGTGCTAAACCTGGGACAACCCCTACTACAAGAATGCCTCCATCATCTAACTGTGGTATCATAGCTCCATGAAAGTGCAAAGATGAAACTTTATTCTCACTAGATGAACACAATAAACTTGCCTTACCCACTCTATCCTTCTCCGGGGATCGGCTAGAATGGGTAGAGTAAGAAGAGGGTGTAGGTGTACCTTTCATGGGAGTGTGATGTAATTCCTTGCGAATGAGTGCCCCGACCTCTCGCGTGAGATGGTGGAGAATTCTTGGAGCTATCCCTACCTCAGATCGAACTGGCATGGTTCTTTGCACTTCGTCCTAGCGTTGCTTCCTCAAATCGAGCTAGACTCGATGTTGTGGAATAGAGCCCATAAAGGATATATAGTTTTGGTGAAGGAAGTTGATCTGAACCATTGTTGGCCCCTATACTGTTCTCCGATGAGGCCGAATTAAATACTGTATCTTGGTCAATAAACCCATCCACGCTCACGGATTCTTCGGACTGGCTTTGAAGATCAGTTTCGGTTTCCCCCACTACCTTGGCCTCTCCCTTTAGTGCCGATGACCCATCCCCGTGATCTTGCTGCGCAATCCCTATCCTAGTGGTGGAATAGGGCTTTGAAACCGCGCGAACTAAATCCCAAGCTGCCCATGAATTTGGATCGTCTTCAGGACTTGAGTGTATAGATGCCAAAAGAGGTCAATTGTCTTCGAATGACTCTTCGTCAAATCCTCTAATACTTTATAACCCATCAATCCCTCTTCATTATTACCGCCCTTGGCTTCAAAAGAGATCCTGATGCGTTGCTTTGACTGGTGTGAGGTTCCTGAAGGTGAGGTGATGACCTCGTCTTCTATCGGGATGGTGGGAGCTACGGGAGAAATTTTAGATGTCATTTTACGATGGTCTTAAAGCCCCATCTTTGTAATTATCGGGTCAAATCCAAACGAATCCGAATCCACAAGCACCGAATATGAGCCCTGGTCTAGGCATCTCTATCCTGGGCCAAGGTCTGGTCCACTGTAGCAGGACCCTCCACTTCTGGGCCTAAGACCCTAATTCTATTTTCAGGCCCCACAATCTGTCCCAGAATCCTCCTTTCTCATTACTTCGTCAACATGAACACTATGGCCCACGCCAGTCGAAGGTCCTTTATGGAGAGGCTTCTGCTTTTCGACATGCTTTTCGACATTTTCACGTTGGAGGATTGTTTGCGATGAGGTTGCCCTAAATGCCTCTTCTTCTTCAACGATAGCTATCTGTTCTGACTCTTGTTCAACCATCCGTGGAAACTATGCACAACCCTCATGCCTCACATCCCTTCTCTGTAGCTTTAGGTGCCTCCTTCGAGTATTTCTCATCTTGTTACACCAAACCCTCCTACCTTTGGTCTTGTGCTTGATTTTCAAAATGGTATTTCCTTTTTGGAGATCCACCTCGGATATACGATCACCTACCCCTTGTCGACATGCCACTTCCTCACTCTAATAGGAGGAGGGGAGAGTGGCAGCTGTTGCACTGTAGCGCATAACACCTGCACCACATGTTTTCCCTATTTGAAGGCACATTTGTAGATCTACAAAAGGAGATGGTGCACGCTTATCCTTTTCAGGCAATAATGGAAACGTAGTGTTGGTCAGGTGCAACCTCGGTTCCTCCTTCACCCATCGATTGCCACCTAGCTCGTTCGTACTGTTCTCCCTCCCCCCTTGCAACACCGCTGCCAGAGCTGAGAGCTCCAATGATTCCGATGAGTTGTTGTAGATGCCACAAGCTTCATCTTCCCAAATTAATACTTCTATTGGGTATGAGATGGAGTGAAAACTCAAAGGAATGAGGCGCAGGATCGACCTCACATCACCATGAACTTGGATCTTGGCCACGGATAGATTAGCGAACTCCTTTGTATCTGGGTGAATGTCTAACAGTCCACCACAAATTTGTCCAATTTGCGAGAACACAGATGACACCCATAGATGGAAAGGGATGCCCTTCAAAGCGATCAGTCGAGTATCAGTAAGCCCTGTGTAGGACAAGGCATTCGACGCCGGCCACCACCATTGGAAGCCCACCACGGTACCTTTACCGAGATGGAAACTTTGATTATTGCAGATGCGGAATATTGTGGAACCTCTCGTTGGGTGGAGTATCACTCTGTATGGATTAAAAGGGAAGATAGTGATCTTACCTTCCTCTGGTAACAATTGTTCTAGCAATTTCACTACCTCTACCCATTTCTCGGTTGAGCTCGATGTTCCACTAGAGCACATAACAACGTCAGCCCACTGTTGAAATACCCCAGCATCCAGATCGACAACAACGCTGTTGATCTGTTCCACCTTCTCTACATGGCTTCGAAGACCCACACTTGGGTGAATCAAGGTCTGACTTCCCAACGTCGGGAGAGGTAGGTCCTCTGGTTTGATTTTGGGGATGGTCGAGTGCGGTATGAAGAAGAGTAATGCATTCAATAGAGCCATCCAACCGGCACTCCTATCACCACGAGGAATAAAGAGACGCCCTCCTACCCCATCTCCCAGGTACGACTGAAAACCCATGTATTCACCCGTCACTGACTCTTTTTTCCCCTAATATTGTGCATCCATTACTTCCAAATCTTTTGAACAAGTATCCCTTCACCTCTTGACTTTCCCTGACCATTCTTTCCATCCACTGGACCATCACCTCCGGCAGCCATAGGGAGCTCGTGAGCCGTCTTTGACTTTTTCTCCGTAATTTTGATCATGTGTCCCGCCTTAGTGCCTACTTTCAGCAAATCGAAGCATTTGGCCTCGACCACAAAACGCCGGATTCTGCCAGCCCTTTGTTGAGTCGCCATTGGTGAACCTTAAATCAGTTGAAACTTCTGCAATAGCTTGTAAGATTAGGAACTCCCATCACAGGAACGTGGCGCTAACGTTGCCCAAACTTATGTTGGCGTTCACTTGTCATCATAACCATTTGATTGACAATAAGCGCATATACATCTTCATTTATAAATTTCAACGAAATTCTTCGAAAGGTTTAGGAAGTGTATCTGCCAGCTGGCCTTCAAAGTTATGAAGTTGAAAATCTCCTTTAAAACCACCTTATCTCTCTCCAAATGTCCCCATACTCTGGTATACTTCGTCTATTTGTTAAAAACCAAATTGAGGGAAATGGAATAACTTCCTGATTATCTACATTTCCATGGAAGATTCCACCTGAGCATTTAAATCATTCAGGTTCTATCCTGAACAACTTGATCATTGCTTGTGCAGTAGATCTATAGTTCTATACTTGCTTAAGGTCGTATACTCACTTCAGTTACTTCTATTTCTTGCTTTTCCATGTCACCAGTGTTTGTCCTCATGGCTAGTAGAGAACAATAGCCTGTAGTGAAACACTTATCTGATGGAGACCAACCAATATGCATTTGGTTCTGAGGATATCTTAAGATGCTCATGAGGGGCATAAGGTGTCCCTCATCTAGGTGCATAATTTGGATATATCCGTAGCCTTGTTGTTTCGAAGTTTCCCAAACTCTAATGATGAATAAGTGGGGCAGGGAGACATTGTCACCTTTAATTGAAAGGATATCAAAGCAAATTGCAGGATGGAAATAAAATTTTTTATCACCAGGTGATCACCATTTTCTCTCTTATCGTGCTGTCTCCTTTAAAGCTTCCTGCCTCTGAAGGAAGTATGTGAGAGGATCGATGTTGAGCAGAAGTGGCTTTGAAGCAGCCAACAACACATCCCCTAGTAGCACTAGACAGTTTCCACTTATCCTTTCCTGTTTGGACAACATATGAGAACGTGGGGAGTTCATTAATTGGCGGACTGCTCCATGTCAAAGGAGAGGCCAAGTAAGTGATTGTCGAATTGTAAAAGTTATCCAACTATTAACTCTCATCAAATTGTAGAAGTGTGTTTGACTTACATTGGGAGATCCATGAGTTTTGACTTAGCAGTGTTACCTAGGCACGTGGTACGGGTGCCAAGTGTCCAGGTGTCTAGGGGTGTTTGGCACGACAAGCTCTGAAAATCCCAATACAACGGCACAGATGTACAAATTTTTTAAATTGATTATATATATATATATATATATTATAACTCAAAATTTTTAAATAACAATAATAATAAAAGAGTGGGATCACTAGTCCCCATTTTTTTTTAAAAACAGTACATACCTAAGTTATAAGAAAATACTCATATAGGGAGTAGAAGTGAGCAACAAAAGAGAGACGTACATATTGATCATTGTTGTTGCCGCTCCTCTCCTAGTAAAATTTTGTCTATGTTTTCAAAAAAGCATCACAATTTGACAAAAAGTTCATTTATTTATTTATTTTTAATTTGACAAAAAGTTCCTTACAATTATAATTTAAAATGGCACGACATACTTGAAGCACCATATACCTAATCATAATGTTGATGTCACCATGACATGGTATAGGCATGTACCAAGGAGTGTCGTGCCATGGAGTGTCGTGTGGTGTCCAAGTGTTGGCATGACAAAATTTGGGAAAACTGAAGTGCCTAAGTAACAAAACGCCAAACATTTGATAAGACAATACCTGATGGTTCATAAGCGGATATGTTTTCATTCTATAGTGGCTTAATCGATTTACTTGTATCACATAATGTTTAGAAAGGTTAATTGGGCTTAGGTACTTGAGCCCATAGCTCAACTGGTTAACATACTGCATGACAACCTTGAGGTAATAGTTAAAATAAACTAGGGTTTGATGATGAGAAGAAGAAAGAAGGAAAGAAGAGAACATGGAAAGTGTAGTAGTTGACTACAATCCCTCAAGGCTCTTTTATTAGTAAAATAATAATAATCGGGATAACAAAAATACCCCTAACAAAAGAACATAAAAAAGAAAATTTTATTTTTTCTGATCGGTAAGAACATACAGAAGCAACTACAAGAGGAATAATAAAAGGATGCTAAGGATAGTACTCTTTAACAACACTCCCCCTCAAGCTGAAGTATAGATATTGTCATGCCCAGCTTGCCCAAAATCTCATGTAGACGAACATTACTAACTCCCTTGGTTAAGGTCTGCAACTTGTTCTTCTAACTTGACAAAAGGAGTACAATTTTGGCACTTCTTGAGCTTTTCTTTTATATAGTGTCGATCCACTTCAATATGTTCAGTACGATGGATTAGTAGAAAGGTACGAAGCAATCTTCCTATAAGAATGATCACTAATTAGCATGTACCATTTTTTTCTAAGGCTCTCATCTCCTTGTTCATTGCTTCCTTCCACTTTGGTTGAGCAAGCGCATTTGAAAAATTAGAAAGCAAGGAAACATCAGACAAAGTGGTTGTAAAGGAATGATAGGATGGTGATAATGAATGATAAGAAACATAATTACTGATTGGATGTTAAGCACGTGTACGGACTCATTTGTAGACAATAATAGGAAGATCAATATCATCAACAACAAAAGATATACCAAGAACATAAGTCACATAAGAAGTATCATTACCTAGAGGCTAGAATTAGAACTGAAGAGATTGGTTGGCATGGTGTATCATCATTAGTAGTCTTCTTCCTCTTTGTGTTACTTGTAACTCCTTTCCTTTTGTGACATCATCACCTTGAGAGGTAACAGTAGTGAAGTCAAATACAAGTAGGAAAACAGGCACATAAAGAGTAACATGAATAAGCCTCTTTTCATTTCTACTCTCTCCCCCTGAATTGAGGTCTTGGTGAAAGGAAAGAGCAACACTGATTCAAAGAAGGTAACATCCACGGATATCCGACTCTTTATTGTTAGAGGATGATAGTATTTATACCCCTTCTGAGACAATGAGTACCCAATGGGTCCAATTTACTATGATCGGAACGGTGAACATGAACTTAGCAGACACCCAAAGACTTAAGGAGGAACTGGGAAAAAAGATCATGCATGTCGTTTTAAAGTTAAGCATTCTTGAGGGCGTTTGATTTATAAGACAAGAAGCAATCAACACAGGCTCGGACCGAAAAGTTTTTGGAACATTCATGCTAAAGAACAAGACTAGCAATTTTTAGAAGGAATTTATTTTTTCTTTCGATAACACCTTTTTGTTGCGATGTACCGACATAAGTAGTCTGGTGTTTTATTCCATTTTTAGAAAAGTAAAAAGTACGCCCATTGTACATATACTCACTTCCATTATCAGCATGAAGGATTCTAATTTTTGAGTCAAACTGAGTATTCAACATCTTATGAAACACACGAAAAACGGAATAAACTTCATCCTTAGTTTCCATTAGATAAATCTAGGTATTACAAGAATAATCATTAACAAATGTCACAAGGTATTTAACTATTTATAGTCAAATAATGAAATTGTGGGTGCAGGACCCAGGCATTAGAGTGATCAATTGCAGAAGAAACACTACTTCTATTATTGTTGAGAGGAAAAGTAGTGTGACAATACTGAGCAAGTTCACAAGTCTCACACTAAAAATCAATTGAAGTCAATGAGCTACATCTAGGAAATAATCATTTCAAGGACATAATAGACAAATGCCAAACTGGGCATGGCACTGCAACATACGAGTCATGTGATATGAGGCTTCTGAATCTATGATCCAGAATGGGATAGAATGGGATATGGGATAAAAGAGTTAAAACCTTTACTCTTAAGGAATTTAGATCTAGGATAATTTTCATTGAATTCAAATGGGGGTGTAACCTAAAACTATTTACTTAAATGATATTTAATGTAAATAAGTTGTAAACAAATTTTGGCTCTGTTTTATAGCTTAAAACCTGTATTCCCTAGAATATCGTACGATATTGCACAATATTAACGATATATTGTTGATATTGTACGATATGGTGTAAAATTTATAATATTCCATGTAAATACGTCGTGGGGGTGCGATATCGACATATATCATCGACATTTATTGCAATGTCTCTTATAAAACCTATATCGAAAATATCAGGCGATATATCGGAAATATCGGAGATATATCAAGTAAATTTTGTAAGAAAAAAAATACATGTAACATATATTTTTTACTCAGCGATACCAGGAATATATTGGAAATATCAATGATATATCGGAAACATCGAGGATATTTCAAACCATGGTTGAAGGAAGTACTATAAGACGATGCAGAAGCACCGATGTGAACAAATGTGGAAGTGGAAGTGATATAAGTGACTCCCAAAACTTTCTTAGAAATAGGAACCACTTCCTTAGAGGGATTTATACAATGATGAGATATATCCGAACAAACAGACTATGGTGTGATAAGAGTTGTAGAAGGACCTCAAGATGAGCTGTATGGGTAATAGCAGAATTAAGACCATAGTGACAAAGTTCGGGGTTCAGGAATAATTCGGCAGGGATAAAGTTCGGAAAATTCGGGAAAAAAATAAAAAGTAAATGCATAATTATAAAAATATACGGAAAAATTTGATTAAAATATATACAAAATAAGTAATTTTTTTGAATAATTCAGGAATAATTCGTAAAAAACACAAATAATTCATAAAAACGACGTTTTTTTTCTTTCTAAAACGCAATTTAAACGCCGAATACTTCGGCAACCCAAAAATTCTTGAATAAAACACGAATTTTTGAAAAAAATGGTGTTTTTTGTTACTTGGATTAGGACTAGTAAACTTGACTGGGTGACCATGTAGATCCCAACATGTCTCCTTAGTGTGACGTAGACGACCACAGTGATCGCACTTCAACTTATCTTTCTCATCAGTGCCAGTAGAGGTCTTAGCAGATCCTTTTGGCACTCCCTTTACCTCTCCTCTGTGACATGGAGGCAAGGGCAGATAGATCTTTTCCCCCACCTGCTTCTAAATCATAGCTACCCTTCGACTCTCTTCACTTTGGACATAAGCATATCGTCCAAGAATTTGAATGCGAGCTTGCTCATAGTCCGTGTTCAATCCAGCAACAACTCAAATATTGTAGTTCTTCTCACAAACATCTTAAACAGAGTAGCATTGTTAGGCAAGATGGGTCTGTACTTTTGATAACGATCAAGTTCCTCCCACAAACTACGTAGGGAGGCAAAATGTCCAACAAGAGTCATCTTCCTCTGATGTAGATGGGAAATCTCCTACCGCAATTGGTGCACATATGCAATATTCCTTGCATGGGAATATGTTTGGGCTGTAGAGTCTAAAATCTCTTTTGTTGCTATGAGAAACAAGAACGCTTTAATCATTTGAGAGTGCATACTGCAAAATCCAAGTCATAACTGTTAAATTTTTTGCATCCCATCTATCATATATACTTATATAGGATCACCAGGGGCTGCTTCATTCAGTTTTCAATTTATATAGCTTAACTTTCCTCTACTACCAATAAAAATCCAGGCAAATTGAGACTACTTCAAATAGTTAGTCCCCTCCAACTTTAGAGTGGTAATCTACAAAACCGGATTGTCACCATGACTACTCATGTGTGACCCAACACTACCTGGTATACTAGAAATTGCAGTAGAACTCATGTCTGACATGGAAAAGATTTGACCAACCAACAGTCCTTCGGCTTCAACAACCACAAGGAAAACCTTCTAAATAACTTCCAAACACAATCCTTAAGATCTGATTGAGGTAGCACTTCATATGCATCACATGATGTCAAAAAACCTAGGGGCATTAAACACCGTGAGGTAAAACCCTCACAACTCCTTCAAAACAACTCAGATTGACGTAAAACTAATTTTGCTAAATTTAGAAAAAGAAAACACGCCAAACTACCATTCTCCACCATTTTTGTTTTCACATGTAGACATGCATCAAATTCCTCATATCTTCATTTTTCTCTAAATTTTCAGGGAAATATACACATTTAATGATATATGACTCCAAAAATTTGGGAAAATCACCACTAATCCGCATAAATTTCCTTTTACAAAACCTTTAATTCATTCCGTATTTTCCACGAATTGTTCACGACACTGGCACTGTTCATGACACTATTCACAGCATTGTTCATGCTTTAATGATCTTAAAAAAAATCCTACTTTGATACTAAGTTGAAATAAACTAGGGTTTGATAATGAGAAGAAGAGAATGAAATAAACGAATTGGAAAATCGTAGTAATTGTCTACGATCCCTCAAGGCTTTTTTATTAATATAGTAATAGTTGGGGTGACAAATTTCCTTGACAAAGAACATAAGAAGCTAATTACAAGAGGAATAATAAAAGGATACTAAGGACAATACTATCCATGACAACAATAATGTACCCATCTTACCCCCCAGAAAAACAAAAACAAAATAAATCAAGAAGACATTAATTTTTTTTATTGCTAACCATGATATGCGTGTAAGTGTGTGTGTATATATATATATATATATATATGGAAGGATACTAATTAGCCATGCTCATTAAAGCTTTAAATGATTGATCCCTCTAGAAAGATGACACATGGTAGTCTTTTTGTGAATCCGATCATTGGATTTTAAGGTGGGTCCATTGGGAGAAGTGTAAAAAAATAGTCCAATCAAACGTATTTAGACCCTCCGATTAGACCCTAGTTTGTTAGCATTAGCCCTCTAGGGTTCACTAGACCCTACCTAGGTTATATAAATGATTAATCTTGCCATCTTCGATTGGATGGTCTATAAACACCCGATCAAATTACTTTTTTATCACGTGTCTCTTGAGAGATGCGTCTTGACATCCAACGGTGGAATTCTGGAACAACCCACCACGTGTCACATTATTAGGGACTGCTCATTAAAGGTTTTGATGAGCATGGCTATCGCGACCCAAAATACCCCTTAGGAGTTAGGGATACTTTAGCTCGTGATGTGCCATATCAAAACCATCCTGTAATAACATACAAGGCATACTAAAAAGCGGAACTGAAAATTTCTTTATAACATCACCGTATTCCAAGTTTTATACAAGTAACTAAAACAATAAGTGGACATGCCCACCTACAAAATGTGTGTACATACACTCCTTATCACTCAAAGATAGGGCCACCTATCGAGTGCCCTCTGCTCCTGAAACTCCCCCAAAGTGGGTACCTCATTGACGTAATTCTCCTCAACCCAAGGCTCCTGAGCGTAAATCGGACCTGCCGAAGTAACAGTTCGACTGAGCATGGAATACTCAGCGTATGCAAACTACTAAATATAAATGCTATAAACATCAATGATAGCATATGCATACATTTGAGCAGAACAAATGAAGCAAAGTACAACAAATCATATACTTTAAGCAGTTGGTTCATAAGGCAGATAACTTTTGAGCATATCTTTACAAGGCATATAACTTTGAACAAAAGCAATACTTTACAAGCAAGGTACCTCAATACCCTTGAATCAAAACAAAGCGAAACAAAGTCATATTTTACAAGCAAGGTGGTAAATACCCTTGAGTTCAAAATCAAAGCAATACTTTACAAGCAAAGTGGTAAACACCCTTGAGTCCCAAACTTTGAGCAATACTTTACAAGCAAGGTGGTGAACACCATTGAGTCTGAAACAAAATGATACTTTACAAGCAAGGTGGTGAACACCCTTGAATCTGAAACTTTGAGTAATACTTTACAAGCAAGGTGGTGAACACCCTTGAGTCCGAAACAAAACGATACTTTACAAGCAAGGTGGTAAACACCCTTGAGTCTTTTTATTTCAAAACTTTACCAGCAAGACCCTAAGCCTTTGAATCCAAATCCATTCTTTGAGCAAAGCAAACTTTTAGAAAAACCCCTTTTGAGCAAAACAATACTTTGAGAAAAACCCATGCTTTCATCAAAATCCTTCTTTGAGCCACCCCCATATTTTGAACAAAATACCTTTCTTTGAGCCAAAACAATCTTTGAGCAAAAACTCATAATTTAAACCGAACAATACTTTGAATCAAAACTGTTCTTGGAGCAAACCCTTTATTTTCAATACTTATAACTACTTTTACTTATACGAAAATCCAAAACATGATTTATCAACCCAATTTTCATTAACAACATAATTCAAAACCTACTTTATTCATTAACAATTCATAGCAAAATAATTTAGTAGAGTGTATCTACCTCTTAAAAACAGCTTTAAACCTCTGGTTGATAGGAAACAAGCTTGAAGAAGTTTGGTCGAAGCTTTGAGAAGCTTGAACCTTAATTGGAAAGCAAAAACCGACACCCCTTTTTGATTTCAGAATTTGAGAAACACCTTGAGTAGAAAACCCAAGCTCTAGAACACTAAAAATAGTGAAGTACAAACTTTAGAAGCAAGGATTGAGCTTCACGTTGGTCTGAGAAGAACGCTTTGAGAAATCAGAGTTTTCTTCTTCTTCTCTTTCAAAAATCCCCAAAAATCTATGCTTAGGGTTTAGTAAATCTATACCCACGAAATCCCTTTCTATTTATAGGCTAAGGGTTTTCTAAACCCTTAAAAGTATTTGCAAAATATCTCCCGAAAGTCGGTGGAAATTTCTGGGTGTTTTTGCCATTTTCTGGGTTGAATTCGTTGACGAAATTCGGCTCCCGACTAATCTTGTCGCCGAAATTGGATCCCCCGTAACTTTTCTTCGCCGAAATTCTCTGACTGGCCCTGTGGTTTTTCCCGCTTTGGTATTTTGACCATACCTTTTGACTCACTTATCGGATTTTGACGATTCAACTTGCGTTGGACTCGTCATTCAAAGGGGAACAACTTTCCTTCAATGTACAACTCCTAATTATGCTGTATTCATGGTCCAAAGTGGCCCTAAAGGTGACTGGTCAGGAATTACAGCAGACAAAACTCCATAAACCCATATTTGACTTAACTTCAACTCAAAATATGGAAAAATGATATGCATGAACATCGAAGAGGGTTTCAATATCTTTTTAATGGCTCAAGAATCATTCAATTCTGATCAACGGTGATAAAACTAGGACTTCCTAAAGTTGAGGGTATTTCAAGACATCCCTCTTTTCGACATTTAAGAGTATTTTATACTATTGTTTCATTCATCCCAAACACCCATAAACAATTTCCATACATACTTTTATACATTCGAAACACCTCATTTCATTTTTAAAATATGAAATCATAATTACATTAAGGCTTTAGGTCTTGAAAAACACTATTTATAGCACTATTCACAACCTAGTGAACTTGGTTTCCGGGGTTCTACAATGGTTCACTAGAATGATACTCTCTCTCTCTCTCTATATATATATATGTACACCTTTGTTTCAGGGTGGGGCTGCCCTCCTTCCTGCTAATCCGGCCATTTCTGAACCTGTTTGGTCTGGCTTTTTCCTGATCAATCGAATAGAGTAGCTATATTTTTCCTGGGAGCACATACAATTATTTTTTTTTTTTTTATGGTACGATACGCAATTAACTTAACATAGTTACCCCGACAGAGTACTTTTCAAACTCAACCTACCCTTTATTCTAGCTCCTATATATATATAAACAAGTTGAAAGAATGTAACAAGGATGCACTGGATGGGGGCTCCTTGGGATCAAGAAAGTAAAGAATAAAACAATCCAAACAACATGACGAGGATAAAAGTATAAAACTACAAGGGCATAGTCCCACAAAACAGGAATTTAACACCTGGAAATTAGGAATCTCTTCATCTAAAGAGACGAGGTCCATAGACTAATTTCATATAAATATTTGAAACATAAATACATAATTAGTAGCTTTAAATCCTTAATTTATATTTAGATTACTTTTAACATTTAAAAAATTAATGAAATAATTTATAATCCAAAAAGGGGTTAGTGGGGGGATCTAATAGATCACCCTTAGAAAAGTTACATATAATAATTTTAAGCATAAATGAGTAATATATATGTATTAAAATGCAAATTTTGATGTATTTTAAAATTTTCAAAATACCCTAAAAGGTAAAGATGAAATCTCATTGTTGAAGGCCATATATCTATGGATTTAGCCACAAATCGATAAATCTATGATCTAGAAGCATGTTCTGCTTCATTTCAAGGGATTTAATACCCTAAAAATTGAAAATAAAGAGAATTAAACTTGCCTCAATGAATAGTGAAAAACAGTTTTGATTCGATTTCCACAGAAAAAAAATATTGTTTTTGATCATTTGAAAGCAACAAGGTACTTAGTTTTAGGGTTAAAAGAACGGGTTTGGAGATGGGATTCAAATGAGAGCTCAATATATAGGCCTTGGGTCGATACGTTAGTACGTATCATAACGTATTGGTCAAATCGAAACTGATACACTTTTTAGTACTTGTGTGTATTTTATTGGTAACCTAAAAAATTGATACTATCGATATTTTAAACAATGCGCTTCATTCACGGATCTAGAAATCAAAGTGAACAAGATAGTCTTTTGGATTGCTAAGTCCCAAATCTCTCATAGCGTGGGAAAAACTCGAAGGACCCTTATCAACACAGGCAAACCAACTAATGGTGTTCCTCGAGTCTTCTTCAACAATGAGGGAAGGGTGGTCGAGAGAAAAGAAAACAGAAAGACAGCATGGTTGGAACTCACCACGCCTGCAGGTCCTGAGAACTGAATGGTAACTCTGCTCTCACTGTCTCTAACAATCTCGCAAATGCCAATAGGACCTAGATTGCTAAACAATCTCCCATCAAAATTGTGATTCAACAACCCCTGGGGAAGGGTTTCCGCTCCACATTACAACTCTATGAATCACGGGATGTGATGAAAAGGCAACAGAGGCACAATTTCTAATGATAAATACTGAGCTATCTACGATTGAAAATCCTCTTATTACCTCATGCTGCGTCCTTTTTGTTTCCCTCTATCTGGGTAGCATTGAAATATGAATAGGGTTATTATATATTTATTATACTTGAGAGAACATGTGAGGATGTTCAAGGTAAATTTAGATCTCTGTTTGACTTCTTGAAGTTAGTTCTCGGATCATCTTAGTTGTTTTCATTTTCTAAGTATCATATCTCTTCCACCAATTCATTTTTGTGCTACTCGTAGAAGCCATGCTTGTGAATAATCCAAAAGCAGTTAAATACTGTATTTAATGCTGATTTTATATGACAAAATATCTAATTTCAGCAAAAATGACTTAGATAAAGTTAAATGCTCATTTTGAATAGCAGTCTTTTTATCAAGAAATATGGTGGTTGTAATGTTGTTGTGGTTCCTCCTGTCTTGAGCTTCAATAGGGGTATAAGTTGACCAAACAAGGCACGAGTATAATCAAAATGGGGTGGAATCAAGTCAGGTCTAATGCACAAGGAGGAAAGATCTTATCAACAATGACTATGGAGACTGACTCTTTACCAGGGGCAGAAACAGATGCATCCTCAACTACATCACAAGAACATTTTTTATTCAAGAGAGAAGTAGTACATTTATCTTCTGTCCGCCTATTTATTAGCAATGATACTGCTAGTAACTATGATCTTCCTTTATAATTTGTGACTACTGTTGTCTCTGCTGATTCACTTTCCTGAATTGTTTAAAAACATTATACAAATTTCTTCCATTTTATTTTAATAGCTAATAAATTGTTGTTATTTTTTACTTGTCTCGACACTCCTGGAATTAAATAGCTAGTAACGACTAACGACCATTAGTTTCTAGAAAAATCCTAAAACTCACATTGCATTTGTACTGAGTAGTTCAACTTTTTTTTGATGGGTAATAGAGATGAATATATATAGATGTCAAAAGAGGTACAATATGGTGGTGGGGTTCACAAGTGATTGAACCCAAGGCCAAAAGAGCTAAAGCTAAAAGAGAACAACATTTGCAAGAGCCGTAAGAGTTGAAATTACAATAAGAAAAATAATCATGCCAGATCAAAATTCTCCCGATTGGAGCACCACTGATGAAGGTAGTGTCCTGCCTTGTGGCAGGCTTTGGTGAAGGGGGAACAGGAGTCCTCAAAGACTCTGGAGTACCTTTCTTTTCAAAGAGACCAAGCTACCGATGCGAGTAGAATTGGCCCCCCTTCAAAACCATCTTCCCTCATTAACACCGAGAACTTATATGATATGAAGTCCCAGAAGGTAAAGGGGAAGACCCAGTTGAGTCCCAATCAGGAGAGGAAATAAATCCAAATCTTATGCGCGAAAGGACAATGTAATAGGAGGTGATCTACCATCTCCTCAACATCTAGGCACATGAAACAACCATTGGCCATCTGCTATCCTCTACTCATAAGGTGATTGCATGTGAGCATCTTGTCTAGGGCCGCGGTCCAAAGGATGAAGGAGACCCTGGGGGGCAATCCTGCCTTCCAAATCGGTCTAGAAGGGAAAGAGTGGCCAGAGGGTGGTAAGAGAGCTTGATAAAGGGATTTCACTGTGAATTGACCTTTGGAGGTGCGAGACCATAGGCGACATGGTTCAAAATATTGGTATCAGTCGCCGTATTGGTAAGTCCAAAATAGGATACGTATCGGCGTCTTGGTTGGATACGGCGGAAAAAAATAGGATACACTAATAAAACTTGGATACGCAAGGAAAAACTTGGATATCTTGCATAAAACCTCTTTTAAATGAAGACTTCCAATTACATTTATAACTATACAAGTGAGAGTTAAAAATTTTATAAGTTAAAAAAGGCGTGTGCACTGATAAATATGTATGGAAATATAAGTCATAGTCACTTAACCAAGTATAGGAAATATAATCTAGATATTAAAATCTTACATTTAATAAAATACACAAGAAAGTATTGACTTGTATTTATAAATCATACATACATGATAGAAGCTCAATACCACATTGAGTTTCGTGCTGGCTCATACTCTATCACTCTGGGATCAGGAATTGAGTATAGTGATACATTATAGGTGCTCTAGACATGATGACACCACTGTGGCCAACTCATCTATTCATTTTGGGTTGATTACAACCTATTTTCATGAATTTAAAGAAGTAAAATGAAGAACATTAAGAGTTTTTACATACCGTCAAAATTTTGGAGAAGGCCTTTCAAATCAAAAATAAATGCCGAGATCTTTGTTTTAATGCATTTATCGTCTCGTATTGGTCCGATACATGAACAATATCGGTCGGTTCCCCAAAAAAATTTAACATTGTTCAACCTATGTGTATTGGTCTGTATTGATATTGATACGGCCATGATATGCTATAAAAAAAACATTCTAGCGTTCCAACAAGATCGAATGGGCCAAAAAAGGGTACGTATCGGCCGATACGGACCAATACATATCGATATTTTATACCATGATAGGCGGGTGTCCCTGAGGGAGGGGTGCGTTGGTGCTTGTTGAAGTCTAGTTAGGAGGTCTTGGAGGATGTCTAGCTCCCAGTCGTTGAGGTTGCACCTCAGGCGTGGGCACCAAACTCTGTTGTTGGGGAGGTACTCAATATAGGACTCCACTGAAGCAGTCCTATATGAGGCTAGGAACCAAATTGGGTGGAAGGCAGAGCTCAAGGTTGTGGGGCCACAACATTTGTCTATCTAAAAACTGACTACGTTGCCTCGCCCCACACGAAAGTTGATGTTAGAGGCGAAGAAGTCCCAACCTGACATGATGCCTTTCCATAGGCTTGAGCCATGGGGGCCTGGGACTGTAGGGGGGTCCATATGGAGGGAGAACCATATTTGGACGAGATGACTATCACGGTCAGTACCGAACCTCCAAAGCCATTTCTTCAAGAGGGCTTTGTTGAAGAGGGAAAGAGGATAGACGTTTAGACCACCCTGTTCCAGTTGGAGACAGATGGTTGCCAGTTGACAAGGTGGTACTTGTGAATCACCACTTTCTTGTTCCAAAGGAAGTTCCTTTGGATAGATTCCAATTTGTGCGCAACAGATGAGGGAATGGAAAAGAGGGAGAGGAAGTAGGTCGGGAGGTTGTTCAAGACACTTTTGAGAAGGGTAAGCGAACTCCTTTGGATAGGAGATGAGCCTTCTAGCCTTCTAGGCGGTGATGGACTTTGTCAAGGACCGGATCCCATACTGACTTAGACTTGAATGAAGCACCGAGAGAAAGGCCCAAAGATGTAGCAGGGAAGGATCCAGTTCTGTCGCTAAGAATGGAGGCCAACATCGGAAGGGTGGGAACATCACCAATCTCGAAAAGTTGGCTTTTGGCAAGGTTAACCTTGAGGCCCGAGACTGCCTCAAAACATCTAAACAGACATATGAGGTGTAGGAGGCATCACATAACACGAGTGTCATCGGTGAACTGTAGATGAGAGGCAGATAGGGGCGGGGATCCGTTGCCAATGGTGAAGTTCGAGAGAGCTGATTTGGCCACTCTTGATATCATCCCGCCAAGAGCTTCTGTTACTATGATGAAAAGGAAGAGAGATAGGGGGTCCCCTTGATGCAGGCCTCTAGAGCTGGTGAAGAACCTGATAGGGGATCCATTCACTAGGATCGGCTGGGAGGTTGAGTAGCATGATTTCATCCATTTTTGCCACCTAATTTCAAATTTCATTCGATGCAGAAGATAATCAAGGAATTCCCAGTTGACATGGTTGAAAGCCTTTTCTAGATCAACTTTGCAGAGTATCCCTGGAGAGGTGGAACGAGATCTAGATTCCTTGCATTCGTTGGCGATAAGGATGCCATCGAGAATTTGTCTGCCAAATGCGCCTTGTGGGGCGGATATGATGAAGCTCATGAAAGATTGGAGATAGGATGCGAGGATCTTTGCTAGGATTTTGTAGGCGCTGCTTACCAAATTGATGGGGCGGAAATGTCTGAGGTCGTGAGCTCCCGCTTCCTTGGGGATGAGAGCAATGAAGGAGCAGTTCAGAGTTTTGTCAAAGTGTCCGGACTTGTGGAAGTCGCGGATCTAGTTAACAAAATCAGGGCCCACAATGTCCCAATAGGATTTATAGATCAATGGAGAAGCCATCCGGGCCCCGGAGCTTTGTTCCAATTTGGGCCGAAAGGAGACGTCTTCCCGGTAGAGTGTTTGATAGTAATCCACGATGACGTTTCGAATGTCAACTTCTTCCTCTAACCAAGATTCATTGACTTTGAGCCTATGATGAAGTTGAAACGACGACGTGAGGAGGCCATCTTGTGAAAGAAACGGGTGTTCTTGTCACCGTCCTTTAGCCAGGCCACACGAGATTTTTGCTTCCAGCTAATTTCCTCTGATTCCATTAGTGAGGAATAGTTTATTTTGAGGTCTTTGAGTCGGGTGTCCGGTCACTAAGTGGGGCAAGCTCCTCACTTTGATCCAGGAGTTGGACGTCCTCCAGGATCCTTTGCTTGTTAGTGTTTAGAAGTCTGAAGACATCCTTGTTCCAAGCTTTAGTTTTTTGTTTCGGAGATTTGAGTTTGAGGCTGAAAATGGTGCTTGATGGGCCAGCGGGGGGAGTTGTTCCAAACGTCGCGGACAAGGTTCTTGAATTCAAGATGGCGTAGCCACATGTTCTCGAATTTGAAGGGCTTTGGATGACCCTCTAGGCTATTGGAATCAAGGAGCAGGGGAAGGTGGTCCGAAGTAGGTCTGGAGAGGCTGCTTAGAAGAACCTTTTGGAAGTGATCTTCCCAGCTACCGCTGAATAGGAATCTATCGAGCTTGCTCAAGGAGGGAACGGGTTGTAGATTGGACCATGTAAAGTTTGCTCCCCAACTTGAAGATGATATATTCACAATTCCTGGTAGAGATGATAAATCAAACTGTATGTGTGGCCCCTAACATGGGGATACTGGAAATTTACTTCATTAATGCATTATATCTGACTGTAATAGATAATGGTTATGGTAACCTTCTGTAGCAATTTCCTCATCTAAAGCGTAGTTGAACATCAATAACCTATCTTGAATACTCGAAAGGAGGTGAAAGATAAACTCATGAATTTGTGAGTCTAAGGAAAACCTGTTTTATATGGGACATCCAGTTGCCTCGGGCTATGCATTTTGATTTGAACTTCCTAAATTCTCTGTCAATCAAAAAGGTTGTGTAATAGGGCATGAAACGAAGGCGACAAATTAAGGTTCAGGGATTTTTGAGCCTGGTCAACACCCTTAGTTATGCTTATTCCAGCAAGGTGAACAAGCACCAAATCTGAAAATTGCAAACGGAGAACAAGAAAAGAGAGGAGTGGAGAGAATTGCAGAAAGCCAGAAAGTCATAGGATGATAACCTACTTGTAAGCTACCGTATAAAATACTTGTAAGCTACTGTTTTAGCCACTATTAGATAAGGAGAAGAGCTGATCATCTCTTAAAAAGCAAAGCCTTGTACACCCCTTCTCCTTTTATAATATAGTGGGCACAAATTACTTGACCCATTGAACTCATACACATAGAAACTCTAAGACGGTAACCAACTTTGGAACTCAGCAAGTCAAACCATTAACGACTAAACCTTTGACTAGACTGTTTAATTACTCCAGTTGGAAATTGACTCTTTGGGCCCTGCTAAAAAGATAACATATCCATCTTACAAGAAAATAATGCATTCTTGTGGACCTTAACTTTAGTTTACTAACTCAGACTTCATCATCATCAATGCCTTATCCCAAATTTACTAACTCAGACTTACTAGATCAAAATCTATTGCATCAGTATCCCCTGGTTGAAGAAAAATTGTTCTCAAATTTATTGTGGCGACTTAAATTGTTGCTTGATGTTCAATTTTCTGCCTGCCAAATATTTCCACTTCAGTCTACTCAAGTCTTACTTAAAAAGAAATATCACTCAATGGTTTCACAACACGTCTTTTACATAGTTTCCTCGGCTTGACTTTTGAGGTTGTCTTCCTATCTTGGAGTATTTGTTTCAAAGAAAAACAAACTCCATGGATCTCATACTTGAAGAACTCCGAAATTTTCATAGAAATGGATTGTTATAAGTAGACGAAGATTGGTATTCCTCTTCACTCGTATTTTAACTCTTCAGAATGTTCTGACAAGTCCTGGAATCTAATGTCTTTTGATTCTTTCTTTGTCCATCCAAGAGCTTCTTCATCAACAACTTCAAGTGATTCATTCGTTATTGCTGCTATAAAAAACCGGACTTCAACCATGAAAAAACCTACAGCCCAATATTTCTCAAAGACTGGCAGTGACTCCAATAAGGTATTTTTACCTTAGTACCAGAGTCTCAACAACTAACAACTAACTGCATATCCATAAAGAATTCCTTTCTCTTTATACAAATCACCTCGCGGATCACGGTCGTGAAAAGTATTTGAATCAACACTTTAGAAGTCTGTCTGTTTTGATTATGCTCTCGCAATTTGCACCTAAGACGCTGTGCTAATTTCTATACCTGCCTCCGTAAGACCTTAGTTTTTCATCTTGAGTATCATGTGAGGTCCAATTCCACTGCATCTCCTTCTAGTCATAAATTGTAGAATTCAAACCTATGCAGGAAATCCGGGTTTTGATACCGATTTATACAAATTCCAGCAAGGTGAACTCGCACCTGAAATTTGTAAACGGAGAACAAGGTAAGGAGAAGAATTGTACTTTTATTTAAAGGCAAAGCCTTTACAATTTTTATCACAACTTGGAATACTTTAGGTGAACAGTCCCTTGTCCTCAATATTGGGCACAGCTTACTTGATACATTGAACTCGTACACAATACAAATAGGAACTTTTAGAAGGTAACTAACTTTAGAACTCAACAAGTCAAACCACTGAAGACCAAATCCCTATTTGACTATTCTAGTTGGAAATTGACTCTTAGATAATTGACTCCACTAACCTGAAAATAAATGCACTCTTATGGATCTTAACTTTCTTGTCTGAATCCGCCGGAAAGATGGTCGGGACAACAAAATATTGGAATGAGATGCAACCATATGCACTTTGGGACTCTACTAACTTATTTATTGGAACAAAATCAAAAATTAAAAAATCTACTGGCATCACTTGATCATCTGAATAATCTGCTATTCAGAGAATTGTCGTCATTGAGGTTTATTAGGTATAGATTTAACCCTAAAAAAATAAAGACTAAAATTAGTAGCTTGTCGATTATGTTTGTTATAATATGTCCTAAAAATCCTTCTACTTGATGCCTGCCTTAATATCTTGTTTCTCACATCTTGGTTGTCCCATTTTGTTTCCTAAGATCCATCAATGAAGGATTTGGCCAGAAAATTCTGGTTCTTTGAGCCGGAGGAGAAACTCTTTCAAAATAGCAGAGACAAATGGACAATGTAACACAATAGATTGTTTATCGACTCCTCCGAACTTTGGCACAAAAAAAAACAGTTTTCTAACCTCCACCATCTTTTCTTCCAATGATCGTATGCGAGTATCTTATTCAAAGATGCCAACCAAAGAAAGAAACATACTTTCAGAATACCTGGATTCCACACAGCCCTATAGGGAAAAGGCGAGAAAGAGCGGGCCCGCAAGGATTGGAAAAATGATTTCACTGAGAATCAACCTTTGGAATCCCTAGACCATAAACAAACGTCTTCCCTCTGAGGAAAAGGGGCAATAGAAGACATACAACTCTACAAACGGAGGAGATCATCTACCTCCCAATCTTTAAGGTTACGCCTAAACTTAGGTGCCCACATAAAAGATGAGGCAACCTCCTCCAAATAGGAGGCCATCACCAAACCCCTATTCAAAGATATTGACCAAAGGTTCTCAAAATATACTCTAAGGAGGGACTCGCCACACCAAACATCATCCCAAAAACTTACCACTGACACATTACCTATCATAAATTTGACATTTTTTGAGAACTCCAAGTGATTATTTCGAATAGCTTTCCACAAGCCCACACCATAGGATCCTTTCACATTTTTTGATTCCCACACATTTTTGGGCCAAACTTAGTGACTATAACCTTCCTCCAAATACTCTCTCTCTCTCTTTGCCCAACTGCCATAATCACTTCCCTAGAAGGGTCTTATTAAACTCCACTATCAGGCGAACATTGAGACCCATGGAATTCATTGGGCCAAAGACCAATCAACCAAGTGGTATTTTGCGATCACGGCCCCACTCATTCCATAAGAACTTCCTTTGAAGACTTTCCAACTTGGTTGCAATGGAGATAGGGATAGTGGCATGGCAATAAAAATCGCTGAAACCGATACGAAACGGGCGATATGTATAGGTATCGGTAGCCCCCCGTACGATGTTTATACTGAGACGAAACGGGCGATACGTATCGTTTACTAGTTATGTATGTTTTAATTCAATGTAAAATTGTAATTGTGTTTGCTACTTTGTCTTTGAGTTGCTTCCTATGACTTTATATTTGGTAAATTTGGTTCTTATAACTCATTTAAATTTTAAAAAAATTTAATTTGATTTTTTTTAAAAAGAAAAAGAAAAAATTATACGTATCGTCCGAAACCGATACTTATAGATTTCGGGACCGATACATCCCCGAAACCGTATTTTTAATCCTTGGATAGTGCGGAGAGATATGAAGTAGGTCGAGAGGCTACTTAGAGTACTCTTTAAAAGAACGAGTTTGCCACCTTTGGAGAAGTATTTAAAATTTCACCTTGCTAATATTTTTGAGAAATGGTTTACAAGAGGGTCCTAAGCCGATTTAGATTTATAGCCTACTCCGAGCGGCAATCTCAAGTATAAGGATTGCAAATAGTCCACCCTACACTTAATACAGAAACTGGATCCACACATTAGAGACATACCTGACCCCTCACTCGATAAATGACATATTTATCGAGATTGATCTGAAGACCTGAAATCGTTTCAAAGCATTAGAATAGACATCTAAGGTATACAATTGCCCACAGGAAGCACACAGAGAACTACCGTATCATCAAGAATTGAAGGCGAGAAATCCCAATGGAAAAACCTTCTAACACCGTCCCCTTCATCCTAGAGAACATCTTGCTGAGGGCTTTCGTGATCAAGATAAATAGAAATGAAGATAACAGGTCACCCTGACGCAAACCCCTAGAACTTTGAAAATAGCCTATAGGGCTCCTATTAATCAAAATGGAGAATGATGCAGTCAAAACACAATCTCATCTAACTTCGCCATCTAATGCCAAAGTCCATTTTACCCAAGATGTGATCCAAGAATGCCCAATTGCAATGATCGTTAGCATTTTCTAAATCTATCTTGCATAAATGACTAGGTGGGCGATTCCTGATCCTCTTATCCAAACATTAATTCGCAATTAGAATACCATAAAGAATTTGCCTCCCTCTCACGAACACCCACCAAGCAGGAGATATCAACGTACTTATGACTAGGTTAAAACGCGATGCCTGTTTAGCAAGTATTTTGTAAAGACCCCCACCTAAACTTATGGGACGAAAATTCATTTAGTTCAATGGCACCTTCCTTTATGGGGATAAGAACAATGAAGGTGTTGTTAAGGATCTTGTCAAACTTCCCCTCAATTTGGAGTTAATTGATCTCTTTGACCATGTTAGACCCCACGATATCCCAACATTTCTTATAGAATTTAATGGTGAACATGTCCGGCCCAGCCGCCTTAGCTCCATTCATTTCCTTAATAACCGACCAAATTTCCTCCACCTCAAAAGGTTTTTCTATAAGTTCTCTTTGACCATCCGACAACCTATCAAAGTCTAACCCCGCTACCTTACAGATCCAGGAATTCTGCTCTTTAACCTTTCATCAACTTCTAACATCAACCCTATCTCTTCTTTTAAATTAATCGCCTCTATTTTATTAAGATTCTTATGATTTTATCGGGCACATCAAAATACCTCCTTGTTCCAAAGCTTGATTTTGACTTCAAAGCTTTCAGCTTTAAGCAAAAAATAGTACTCGTGGACCCTTAAAATTTTGATTCGTTCCAGAACTTAGCAACCAAACCCTCAAATTCAAGATGTTTCAATCACATGTTCTTAAATTTAAATGGTTTTAGATCACCGTCACTCCCAACTGAATCCAAGTACACAAGGTGATGATCAGAAGTTGGTCTAGGCAAAGAGGAAGGTGAGATGTTGGGGTATTTTGATTCCCAATTGTCACAAAACAGAAATATATCCAATTTGCAAAGTATTGGATTTACTTGCATACTGAACCATGCAAATTGGGCCCCTTTGAGTGGGCTTTCAAGAAGGCTGCGGTGGAAGATGAAGTCTTCAAAGCTTCTCATTTTAGGTGTCATAGAACATCCCCATAATTTTTCATTAGTAAATGTCACACAGTGAAAATCATCACCTAAACCCCACGGAAACTCCCATCTGAAGCTATCATCTTCCAGCTCTTGCTAGAATTTTGGAGAGTCAGATCTACCATGCGGCTCAGAGACTCCCGTGGAAACCCACAGGAAACCATCCAATTTTGAACAACAAAGAATTGAGAGAGAAAAAGCTCCTGCTTCAGAATCTAGCACCTCTCTATCCTAACCTATAAGGATACCTCTTGAGTCTTGAGGCTCCCAAGGATGGAGACGAAATCCAATCCGCAGTTCCACACAGTCGGACCCCAAATCTCTTTCACCACACTGTTAGACACTACCTCTAACTTGGTCTCTTGAATGCAATATGAATGGTTTCTTGGATTTAACCATCTAAAGAACTGTCTGTTTCTTTTCTTTTTGACCCAAACCTCTAATGTTTCAATAAATCAAGCGAAGCAACATTACTGAACTCGGTTACCCTCCTACCCTCCCAACCTTTCTTGGACCCCTCTTTGAAAATTTCCTCACGGACCCTCATTGTTAACACCCATGGTCAACTTTCTCAATTCTCTAGACAATCTTGTTTCTAACCTTTCTCGAACTCCTCTTCTTTTTAACTCTTCAGGATTCCAAGTTCAGAGTCAAAGAGAAGTATGTCGGTTGAAAAAGGTAATCTACGAACTTAAACAGTCCCAAGGACTTGGTTTGAAAGATTCAGTGGAGTTGTGAAAAGATTTGGATATATTCAGTCATGTTGTTCACATTTTATTTGTGAAGCACTTGTGTGGCACTAATACAATCTTAATTGTATATGTGGATAACACTGCGGTAGCATGTGACAATTTTTAAGAGATTCAGGGACTCAACGTATTTCTAGCTAAAGAGTTTGAGATTAAGGATCTAAGACCCTTTAGGTATTTCCTTGGTATTGAGGTTGGAAGGTCCAAAAAGGGCATCTCTATCTCCCAAAGGAAGTATTTTCTAGACATTACGGGACATAGGCAAATTTGGTGCAAAACTAGTTGACACAACTATGGAAGCCAAATCTCAAACTTGATCATGAAGGTGGAGAACCCATAGTATGCTGGAATGTTTTGGAGATTAGTTGGAAGGTTGATCTACTTATCTTTGACGTGTCCAGACATTGCTTATGCAATTACTGTAATCAGTCAGTTATGTATCAGCCACAAACTACTCATGTAGAAGCAGCTGAAGGTTTCTAAGATATCTTGAGTCTTCTCCTGGAAAAAAGGTTTGTTCTTCCGAAAGAATGGACACCTACGAGTTGAAGGATACATAAATGCAGACTAGGTAAGTTTAGTTACAAACAAAAGGTCTGATCAGGTTTTTGCACTCTTGTTGGTGGAAATTCAGTTACAGCTGGAAGGTCTACATCAGGTTTTTGCACTCTTTTGATGGAAATATAGTCACATGGAGAAGTTAAAAAAAATAGTTGTAGCAATGTTGAGTGCTGAAGAAGAATACAGGGCAATGTCACACGGGGCATGTGAGTTACTCTGGCTCAAGGTTCTAATGGCAGAATTGGGATTTCCAATTAAAACAGACATGAAGTTGTATTGTGACAGCAAAGCAAATATTTGTATTACTCATAAATCAGGTCAGCATGATAGGACAAAGTATATCGAGGTCGATAGATATTTTATTTGAGAAAAAATTGCATCAAGAATAATTAGTCTTCCATTTGTCAAGACCGAATATCCGTTTGCTGACATCCTCATAAAAGCAGTAGCATCCAATCAGCATCATGATATCATTAGCAAACTGGGCATGTTGAACATCTATGCCCCGATTGTGGGGGAGTGTTATGATGATTGTAATGGTCCTAAATCTATAAGCCTATAATACATGATTAGTGTATTGATGCTTTATTCACTGGTAAGGGCAATTCTGTCCTCACACTAATAAAGACATGGGTGTACATCTTATTGGTGTTCAACACAATTCTTTCCTCCTCCTCCTCCTCTTGGACTATTACTATGCTCAAACTTAAATTTAATTAGAGGGGTCAACTTTATTTTATTATTATCTTTAAATTTCTTATACATCTTTTGCTTGATCTTGATCTTTTCATTTTCCTTTTTAAGCTAAGTTTTAAGTAAAATTCTAAACTACATTTTATATAGATAAGGGGATCACAATTTGAAGGCAAGGACGAGGATACAGACTACCGATCTCTTCAGGAAGGATATGTGCGTATTTTTTTTCTTTACTTGCTGCAATTGATCTGAATGGGACAACTCGTGATTAACATGGTGCTCATAATCTATTTCAGATTACAGTCACTCCTATTGGTGCCCTCTCCCGTGCAGAGATAGATTGTGAGGCCTACTTCAAAGATTGGCTACCACGTGTGGCAGAATACCCATCCTCATCTGCCTTATAATTCTGTGAGTTCCATCATGTAATTAAACATCAATGCATTTGTATTACGTGTATGTGTTTTTTTTAGTGAAAGATTTAAACTCAGAAGTAATATAACTCGAATCTGTTTTTACTCATTAAACTTCCCTATGTAATAAAACAAGTATCAATTGGTCCAACAAATATTGAAGATTTGACATCAAAATTTTGGGCTAATTTTGCAGCCACATCACGAGTTATGTTGTTTTTTGATTCTATAATATTCAACTGAGCTAAAATGTGTTCTTGGATCTTAGTTGATGTATTATGCTGTTTAGAACATTAGGCCGTGGCTAGTGATATCCTGTTGTGGTTTCTAATGTTTTTTTTTATGTTGATGTGATAGCTGAAAGTTGTCTAGTTGTGTTTGGACTTTGGAGAGTGTTTTGAGTACTCTTTTCTCAAATGTGTTTTGCTTATCTATTCCTTCATCTTGCTGCAATGGAGATTATGTGATATTTTGAATCTCTAGTACGAGGGGGAACATTTGAGAAAGGTATTGAGAAAAATGTTGAAATCCCAAGCTCATATTACCATCATTCATTTGAATGGCCCTAGTTTTTCCATTGGTCTGTTGCAAGTCTTGTAATGTTAGAAGTGTGAAAGTGTGGTTTGGGCCTTTAGTTGGTGAAGGGCCCAACTTCTTGTATGACCCATAGGCTCCCCTTCCTTTTGAATAAAATGTTGATGATAGGGAAGTGTGACCTAATCAAGTCTGTAACTCTCTCTTTCCCTCTACTCTCTCTTCTTCCTCCATTTCTCCTTCATACCCTAAGCTTCCAATTAACTTGGTATCAGAGCCAACACATCTTTAGGATCTCTTCACCTTACAACCAAGCTACAACAAGGGATGAAGTCACTGTGCTCACGTCGCCAACTGTATGGCTGATGTCAGCAGTTGTGCGGATAGATTGGGTATTTTGAAGATATGGGTTTGGTAGATCATGATTTATGGAAATTTTTGAATCATACCTCATGTCTTTTGGCGAAATATTGGGTGAGTTATGAGCATTTTGGTGAAAAATATTTATATATTTTTGGATAAATCTGTTTTCTGAACACCACTCTCCTTGGCAGTTTTTGGTGAGGCAAATTCCTCAAGGAATGATCATTCCAAATGGGGGAATCATCCAAAAGTGGTCTCAAGCAATTCCACGAAGTTTTGGAGTTGTGTGGGTTTTTGTCCCCTATAGTGACTGGCGGGTACCCTATAAACTCTAGTCTCTAGCTTTGTGGTGGTCAACTTGTGGAAATGATTTGGTAGCTTGAGTTTAGCCCATTGTATATTAATAAAGGTTAGTGGATGGTGTTCTTGAGTTTATGGTGCTGTTTTTTGTGATTTTGGAAGCCAAGTATAGTGTTACATGAGTTGTTCCTTGAAGATGGAGTCCTCAATGTAAGGAGGAGTTGATTGCTTAATAGTAAGTGGTTGTTTGAATCAAGTGGAGTGTAGACTCCTTGTTTTTTGTTGGTAGAAAGTGAGTGGTGTGAACTCCTTGTTATTTCCTTGGGTGTGTTTCCTTGTGTTTGAAGAAAATCAATCATGTAATATTTTCTCTCCAAGTGTTTGTGTGACCTCCATGGGGACACTTGGGGAAAGCCCAAATCTCCAAATTACCCCTATTAAGTTGGATAGTACTAACTACTTAGCATGGGCTCGGTCAGTTAGCATGTATCCATATGCGAGGAAAAATGAGCTACATCAATGGAATAAATATGGAGCCAGATGAATCCGACTCGATGTATGCAAAGTAGGAGTCAGATTTTGACTGTAATGTCATAGTTTCGTAACTCCATGTTGTCTTATATTGGTACCAGATTTCTGTTTCTAAAGATAGAGAAAGAAGTATGAGATGGAATGGCACAAACCTACTCTAAGGTATGAAATTTTGATAAGTTATACAAACTCTAACGAGATTTCTCTCACCCTCGGCAAGGGAGATGTCTTTGACCTCTTACTATGCTACCTTGAGGGCCAAATGAGAGGAGTTTGATCACTACTTTGACTTCCACCCCATCTGTTTAGTTGATGCCATTGCTTCAAGAGACGAGTTAAGAGGATGTGCATATTTGAATTTTTTAATGGGTTGAATCAAGAATATGAGCATGCCCGTCTACCGATCTTTGCTAGAGATCCTCCTCTTACCTCTCTTAGTCTCATTTATTCTTAAATTTAGAGTGGGGAGTAGGAGGGATGTGATGATGCACAATATCCCAATTCCAAAGAGATTTGCTTTAACTTCAAGATTCCAGAGGGGTGGAAGAAGTGTTGGAAGAGGTGGTGCCAGAGGTCATGGTGGTCGGTTCAATGCCATGTCATGTGAAGATAAAGAAAGTTTGAAGCGTGATCACTGTTTTCGTACTCGACACACTATCAATGTTAGAATTTACATAGGTGCCCCTGTAATAGATCTCCTATGGGAGGTAGTAGAGGGGGCTATTCTGGTGGGATAGGAGGACTAGTGCTCACTCTGTCTCCTTGCTTGGACCTCTTCCGCCTCTTCATGATGCTTCCAGGGAGGATGTAGAGTATCTCTGCCATGAAGTTGAATCCATGAGGTAGTTTATTGTCCAGTTAGAAGTTTTCTTAACTGCATTTACCTCTGCATATGCTCTGTCAAGTATCTCTACTACTGCACTCAGTGCATCTCTCTTGAGTTTTGGCTCCTAGACCCCCTCGGATCATTGATTCAAGAGCCTCTAATCATATGATTGGTATGTCCACATTTTTCTCTTATCATATTTTCATGGGTAGAGATAAAGTTAGGATTGCTGATGGCACTACGCCCTCTATTTCTGGCAACGGTAGTATTATTATATCTCCTACGTCTTTCTCACTTGTCCTTCACGTTCTCAATTTTTCTACTAACCTTCTCTCTGCTAGCAGTATCCAAGGTTTTGAATGTCGATATCGTGAGATATGTCGCACCTTAGAAAAAATATACATTATTTTTGCAGGAAATATATTGCACGTTGTGGGAAAAATTGGGAAAATGTGGATTTTTTAAATGAAACTTTAGGAAATGTTAAATTATATGTTAATACACATTTGAGAATAAAAAATAACAATGTACATAAGAGATGCAATGGGAAGGGGGCAAAGATGTGCATTGACGACACTAGAGATGCAATGGGAAGGGGGGCAAAGATGTGCACTGACGACAATGTATGATTGACTAATATTTTCATTCATCCCTCAATTAATCATAACAATAAAAAGACACAATCAGAGTTCCATACATAATACATCAATGATCTAACCCATCCCAAGAACAATAATATGAGTCACATGGAGTTGAGCTAAAAATTGAAAAAATTTGAGTTTGCCCTCCCTAAAATAAGAAATTTGAATTTTGAACTTAGAATCCTAGTGTAAATGCATCAAATTGATGCATGCGCGCACTAATTTAGGACTAATGACATGGTAATTATGTAAAACTCAATTCTAATTTGAAGAAATTTCTTACCTTTGAGGAAAATTTTTGCCAAAGATGGTGCAAAAGGGGTGCACTTCGACTCTGAATGACAAATGTAGGTAATTTTTCAAGAAAATGTAAAATTCCCTTAAATCTCTCAGACTCCTTCAAAATCTCCAAAATCCCTCATTCGTTGGTCGATATTTCTCCCTTTTATAGACTAAGAGGCGAAATATCCCTAACTTATAACAAATATATTGAAAATATCAGAAATATGGTGCGATATATTGGAGATATCAGGTACATTTCAGAAATATCGAGGATATTTCGTAAGAAAATTGCATGTGAGGGATATTTCACAACTTTGTGATAGGGATAGATATTTGGAATATATCGAATATCTCGGGGATATTTCAAACCATGACAGTATCACAAAATCAATGAATTGTAGTGTTACTTTTTTTCTTTCTCACTTTCTTTCCGTTCTTAGTAACAAGGAGAATGATTGACAGTGGTAGTGAAAAGGATGACCTCTATTTGCTGGATTCGTCAATAGGTTCTCAAGCCTACGAGTCTACCTTAGGGGATATGGGTTGTTTTGATCAGTTGATGAAATGACATTTAGGTTTGGGTCATCCATTTTTTGTGGTCAAGAGAATGTTTCTTCAGTTGTATTATTATGCTTCCAGTTTAAAATTCCAGTGTGAAACTTGTGAATTACAGAACACTGTAGAACATCATATACTTGTAGTAAGTAGTAATAGCAAATGCATTGCACTATTTGAAGTTGTTCATTGAATCATTCTGATGATTGGGGTGTTAAATAAGTCGCTTTATGTATTATGTTTAAGTCTTATACGCTGTATTATGGTTATACTATTAGTATTTTTTATATACTAATAGTATACCATTAGTAGAGTATATATAATAAAGAGTAGGAGAGAGACAACTTAACTCTCTCTAATTTTCCCCCTAATCCTCTTCTTCTCTCTCTTCTCTCTTCTTCCTCTCTCAAACCCTAATCACTAATGGACTAGTTAGTTAACATCTTTACCAAGCCACCCAGTAAGAATGGATTTATCATATGATTCTTTAATGCATATGCTTCAACTTGAGAGTGGGAAAACTTGTCTTATGGTTATTAGTGAATAAAGATTAAGGTAGTTGATTCACATGACTATTGCCCCATCTCTTTTTCCTCTTTCTTCTTCAGCAGTTAAATTCTGAGTTCCCGCCGATTCTGCAAAAACATTCTAGATGTGGAACGTACATTCTCCCTTGGTCTCGATAATCATAGTGAACTGATAATTCTTACTCGTTTTTCTTTTTCACTCTAGATGCATTACTGATAATTCAAGTGTGATTATCCATGTTGTAGATATGGAAGAACTGAGGCTCAGGAATACAAAATCTTTGCCTGCCCTTGAGCTCAGAATTTTACTGAAGACATTCTTTGTATGCATCTTACACCATATAATTGGTCCCCTGCCTTCTAATCGCCAGGTCAACATGCTGTGGCACTCAGTTTTCTGTTAAGGATGTTGAAAAGACATTTATGAACTTCGTGTTGGTTGTTTGCTTGTGCAACTTCCATTTTGAATGAGCAATAATAAATCTTGTGATATTTTATATTTTAATGTCTAGTGATATTTACTGTCAAATAGGTAACTTTCATTATTCGGTAGATCAGAATTTATATTCTTAATCATGAATGGGCCAAAAGAAATTAGCTATGGATGGTGTGATTACCTAATTTTTCCAACTGATACTTTATTCATCCTCTTGTAATTGGGGTACCAGTCTCCACCTAATTTCACTGCTTTATTTCTTTTAAAAGTGAATTTAACATCACAAGACCCTGGAGAATGATAAGATGCAGATGTAACACCACCTAACAAAATATAGTTAAGTTTAACAATATTATAGCTATAGAGGAATTAAGCAAATGAATGGATGTAACACCACCTGACAAGATATAGTTGAGTTTAACTAGATTATAGCTATAGAGGAATTAAGGTGGTGTTTGGTAACACTTATATAAAATAGGTAGAGCTTATTTGAAAATAGTGCTTAGTTGGACTTTAGATTGTTAAGTTGAAGGTTAATTGGAAGTCTATATCTTTTTGAAGTAGGGGTTTTACCTCTTATTAAAAAAGTACCTCACAGCTACTTTTTTTAATAAGAGGTAAAACCCCTACTTCAAAAAGATGTAGACATCCAAATTAACCGTCAACTTAACAATCTAAAGTCCAACGAAGAACAATTTTCAAATAAGCTCTACCTATTTAGATTAGTGTTACCAAATGTCATGACCTAAGCTTTAGCAAATTGACTTGTAGAACCTCTCAAATTTTCACATAAAACCTTCAGTTTACACTAAACTAGTGATAATCATTGTGTGATCATGGAGTGTCTCAAAATTCGTCGAGGATGCAATAATTGGTCACACTTGTACTCCTGATGATTAAGTGGTTGGAAATAACAGGATTTCCTCGAATTAAACAAATGTTTGCATGATAAATAATAAATTTTGTTGGTAGCTAAAATGATAATTAAAATTTTAATCTCTAACTTCTCGTAATCAACTCATCTTTTATTGGTAGTTAGAATGATTGTTAAAATTTTAATCTCTAACTTCTTGTAATCAACTCATCTTTTGCAGACAATCTTCTTGATGCCTATTTTAATTGTCATGGATCAAAAAAATCTTGATCTTATTATACTTTTTGTGTGTGTGTTTGTGTGAGGTTAGTAACTTGATGAGCATATCATCTGCCTTGCCCAAGGGACTTGAAACCAAGTCCACTCGACGGGGCTTATACTTCAAGGGGGCACAAAACACTGCTTTGAGAAGCTATATCTGGAAGTCAGATCTTTCACTCAGCAAGTTCCATCTAACAACCCTTTGAAACTCTGACATCTCCTTTTACACCTTACTTTCAGCCTAAGATCAAGTTAGGAATGCTCAGAGTGCATGCATCCTTAACTGCTAGATCCGGATTGGACGGTGACGAGATGTTAGGCCTTCCATCGGCTAATGGAAGTAGTAGGTATTACATCTCCACGTATCGCATCAACCATCTGTTCAGATTCGGATGGTGGCAGTTAATCCACTTATCTCATCTACAAGTGGTTTTACAAGGATCAATCATGCCTCATAAACTAAGAAAAAGAAAGTTATTATCAATGACGTTTAATCAGGTTTCCTTCTTTCTGCCTTTTAGGATCAAAGTCAAAAGAACATTATCATTAAGGTTGCTTAGAAGTTCATATATATTTTAAGAATTGTTTGGAAGACGTGAAAATCACGTTG
This sequence comes from Tetracentron sinense, assembly GCA_015143295.1. NCBI lineage: Eukaryota > Viridiplantae > Streptophyta > Magnoliopsida > Trochodendrales > Trochodendraceae > Tetracentron > Tetracentron sinense. Next base: position 9,764,033 of record CM026558.1, on the reverse strand, counting down.
GGTATCCTATCCATTCTATTATATCTAGAAGTTAGGAGGTCTCCTTGAGCATGTGGAAAGAACACAATCTGCCACCCCAACTGCCCAAAATAGACAAAGCAACAATGATTAAAAAAAACCAAGGAAAAGAAGGGGGGAAACAATTTCAACTTCCACCAAAATAGTACTTTCAGATAAGATCACCAGTTTCTGAGCATGATTCGAGTATTTGGAAAAACAAATTAAGAAACAGAAAGGCCTATGAGCATAAAGTATTAAATATTTATGTACACGATAGAAAAATTCTCATTTTCTTTCATGTTTCTCGGTAGGCCTAAGAGGTTTCATTGTTTTGATGGCAAGGGAGGTGTCTGTGACTCCACCAGTATCGACCACAGGACGTGCACGTCTTCGTAAGGGCAGGACTTGACGTCCTCATACAGAATGTATATCCCTCTACCTGAAAAAGAAAATAAAATGCAGTTAGAAATAATAGACCATAGAGAAGAATACCATGAGGAAAATACAGTTAAAAGAACTATGATTTAAGAAAAACAGTTATGGCGAAAAAAAAGGTGTACAAATGAGAAAAATTGTGATCATGAATCAGAACAGTGGAAAAAACATGAGGTACGTTAATAAGTTTCAAACAAACTCAAGCTTAAATACAGATTAGTAGTGCATGAATGAGGAAATGGTGCAATTTGGAAGATGGGTTTTGAATTTTGATCAAAACCATGAAAAGAAAAGAAGAAGAAATGCAAGAATAAGAACAAATGATAATGATGCATAAATGAGAAACAAATAACACCGAGTGTGATCGGTTCGAGCAAAGTGCAAGAAACAACTGAAAAAAAAAACATGCAGAAGGCTCTAAAACTTAAAATGAAGAGATGAGAAGAAAGTGAAAAATGGGGTGATGGGTGTGAATGAGGAAATACTCTTCTTGTGCGCGGAATGTAGACGAATCCACAGCTTCTTCAATGGTGAGATGATGGAATGCAGCCACCCCATTTGGAGAAGTGGGTGTGGTTCATGGTAGGTGAAAGAATGGAAGGGAATAGAGAGAAGTTAAGAAGGGAAGTTGTAGGTTTGCTTAGACTAGGGTGAATTCTAGATCACTGTTCCGAACACATTTCCATTTCCCTTGCAGGCCAATCATGTATAAAACATTTTATCTTGGTGCAAAGTCTCTGTCACACCTTTTGTCCTTGTAGGAGGAGCCACCACCTTTCTCAGTTCAAAACTCTAGTATCCCTTTCTTCACCAACATCCCTTATGCCTCAAGCCACATTTCTTTCCTATTCTATCATTTCATACCCACCCAATCGTAAGGTTTTTTCTTCTTTTCCCATTTTGGTTCACCGCTTGTGTGTGAAGTAAACTAGACCTGAAAAGTCTCCTACAAGGACTACGTACTCATTCCTGAATAGTTTACTTTTATTTATTTATTTATTTATTTGTGGATAGACTCTGATTTCTAATGGCACAAGCTTGAGAGAGGCTTTTACTAAATAGAATGTCGGTTTTTTGCCAGTTTTTTAAAAATTAAAAATTGGATCAACATTGACCAACTAGAGTTATTGGGAAGTGGCGTTACAAAGAGTGAAAGCCAGAGACTCTCCGCTACCTTTGGAAATTCGAGTGTTATGGATGGAGCATTACTCCTACAAGCAAAAATGTAGTAGGAGAGCCTCATAGGTGTCCACGTGTCGTACTAATGGTGCCTCCATCTGTCAGGGCCGCGGCAGCATGGACATTTTAGGAAAGCACGGTATAACCTCGGACTAGAGGTGATGGGTCCAATGTGAATATCCTAGACCACTAATCAACCTGATTAGATGAACTTAGCTAATCTGATAACAGGGTTCTTTCTCCACAATTGTGGTTATTTGTCTGTCCAAATCTAGTGGAACTGGTTTTGATCAACATATCAGGAAATATTTTGACCTATCTATAAAATTATAACAGCAACAAGAGTATCAAATGCTAATTCTTGAGTTTAAAATACATAACTGAACTGAAAATTAGTAAAATATGAAAGCAGCTCTCACCAAGAACATCTCCTACTGCTCGCTTAAGCACGGATGCTAGTTCGATGGAAGGTGCTCTTTCTCAAACCTGGAGATAGCAGATTCTTTTGCAGCCGATATCAAAAGAAAACGATCAATGCTTAGTTAAGAAGCATATTTTTACTACCATAGACTGGTTCACATCCTACAAGTTAGCTCTAAAATTCAAGAAAATTGATCTTGCATGATGGAAGAAACTTGGTTCCGATTCTAAAATGCTGGATCTTTCCAAATGATGGAATTTATAGTTGACCCTTCTGAAGAACCTGTGCAATCACATTCTTGGAATGCACATAAAGAAAAACAGTCGTAATTCTTAGATGGTCATAGCTCCAATATCGCACTGATTAGATTATCAAAACTCTCCAGTTCAGGACCAATATCGACATCAATTCAAAGGGAATTGGAATGGGACACATAAAAAAGAATCATTTGTCTAGCACGATCTTTGAGTTCACGCTGAGCACCAATAGACATGCCAAGCGATATTCCAATAAATTATTCCGTGTTCTGTCATTTCCATTAAATATATAAATTAAAGAACTATACAATTGCCCCCACTAGAGGCTTCCTCCGTCCTGAACTGCCAAATGATGAACATATGTACTAACAAACTCCTCAATTTCTCACCTTCTGCAATGAAAGAACCAAGCAAATGCTGTTCATTGACAAAAAGAAACATCCCAGCATCGAATTATTAGGTTGGCCTAAATAGGTTTGATAACTGCACAGACAATAACCAGGATGAATAGAAGTGCAGCGGCCCCCAAAATCACAAAGACAACCCAGCAAGCCTTCAAAAGCCATCTCTTTGAGACAAGAAAACTGCTCTGCTAATCAGTAAAATAAATAAATAAGTAAATAGGAAAAAAGAATGAAGACATTACTACCAGAACAGTCTGTTCAGTTTCAAAGTACCTGCAATTGACTTTGGATTGAATCATCGGACTGTAATTGAGCAGGAAAAAGAACTCCATGTAAACTTTCAGAAGCATGATGCCAAAAATCTCAAGAACAAGCTTAGTATTGCTTAAATTACTTACCACAAGAGGTGTCAGCAGCTCATTGTCTTGCTTAGACAATGAGACCTTGATATGTTCTGCAACATAATTAGACATATCAACACAAGATAATAACTATAATTTTCCCTTCCACATAAAACCAAAAACAAGAAAACCATAATTCCCAACTTATGAAATTTTAGGCACTGAACCAGAACTTATTTACTGAAGCACCAGTACTAGCACCACCTCATTGCCAATTTTTTTATCTTTATCTTTTTCCTTTTCCTTTTCCTTTTTATTTATTTATTTCCTTTCTAATGCATAGATAGCACCTATACTCTACCTACATATCTAGATACAGTCTTTAATATTTTATACTTACATGATGATTGTTTAAACAAGGAAACTATATGATTGACCTGATGCCATCATTCTCAATAGACCTACCCCGCATTCAGTCTATAGTACTTTAACTATGTCAATGGATATTTAGTTATGACGCAGGTACTAGGCATGTAATTTCCAAAAGCAAGAAAATGTGTACGGCACTACAGATTACCTATATTCATTTTCTGGGCAATTTTCAGATTCTAAAATCAAATAAAGTCAAGAAACATGAATTATTTAAAATCATTATCTTTCTGGACATCAATTAATAAGGGGTATAACTAGGCTACTTACTTCTAAAGTTCAATTGTTCATCAATTCATGCATTGTGGAAATGAACGTAGGAGAGAAGTTAAAGGCATAGCCTCCTACTATTTTTAATGCAAACAAAAAATGAATCAGAAGGCAAAAAAGAAAAATTGTGGTGCACAGATTGCATTAAACATCCACCAAATCTCAGCTTCCTGTGTGTAGCCATGTAATATAGACGTGTTTAAGCCAAATAGGAGGGTCTCAATGGAATGCAGGGAGGCCAACTGGACAGTCTTACTGTTCAATTACCAGGCCACCTATTGGATGAGGCATAGCCAGAAGACATTAGATCGACTAGAAATAAATTTCTAACTTCATAATGTATGCAATTTTCCCCAACAGTTAAAACTTATTTTCATTGTCCGTCCAACAGTCCAAGTTTTATCTTTGCATGGAGGTTAACATTCTCCTATCCCATTATTGGGGCTATGCCCTCGGCAAGATGTGGCTCACCAAACAAAAAGTCCAGATCAATGAGTTGGTGGGTTACATGTTAGTTCGTATTGGGTAGGATCTGATTGAGAATGATGAAACTCAGGTCAATAATATGACAAGGCTTTATATAGTACTATTTATTAGTTTAATGGAAAACTTAATAAAACTATAGAGGTGCCAGAATATAGGGTTTGCTGTGTTCAGTGTGACTGGAAAGAACTGCAAAGGGAACACTGCTTTCTGGCATCCTAGAAAATGGAGGAACCATATTTCCTACCTTGTCCCATCCCTCCTCTCTTCACCGACACATACAAGTTAGGAAAATCGAACAGGACAGATTTGAAGGAACGCGAGTTGGGTGCTTATTGAATTGATTTCCACTCATTATGACATGCAGAACCAAAGTCTAGCAACAGATACTCGGAAGATTTGGAACTGGCATCTAGGGAGGGGCTTGCTTTTGATAATCTAAAGTTTTTGGACAATAATGTATAAATTTTAGAGGGGCCAGCTACATCTAGGCAGTTCCGTGGAGAAATAGTGGTACTTTTTGAGGGTTTCCCTTACAAAATTTGCAAAACCATTATCAATGGGTGTAGATAATTTGGATGTTCGTCCTGTATTGTAGAACATAGAGATGTTGGAGTCATACCTTGGTCATAGCAGCTGGTTTTGGCAGCTTCTTTAGTATCCAAAGTAGGCAAGTTTCCAGGACTGCAAACAAGTAGAGATTCAAATGTTAAGCTAAGCAAAATAGAAAGATGATCCTCTCAGACTACACGAGCATCATTAGATAAAGTTGCAAAAGAGAAATACACCTATATATGTCATAATAGTGTCAATAAATCAATATGCAGGTAGCTTTAATAAAGACCTCTCCAAGGATGAGCATTGGCATGCATTAAAAAAAAAGCTTTAATTGTACTTTCCTCAGCTTTAGGAGGGACGAGTTGGATATACTTAGGCCGATAATGGGAATTTTGGTATTACTTACCAATTATCTAATGAGTGTGAATTTGGTAGTTTCTGCATAATTCTTATAACATATACGATATAAATGAATAGATCAATTCCTGATATCCTTCTCTTGCCGTGAAAACTTATTTTTTATGGCCCTGTTCTTGTTCTAGTGTTTTGATCTAATACGTGACTCTTTCTTTCTTATCTTTTTAGTCGTGGATTTCATTTGCCTCTGTGTGTGTGTGCATGCGTTCTTTTCTCTTTTTGAGTCAAATATTGCACACATCTCTTTTTTACTTTTGCTTCCTATTGTGGATGACAATGGCGGCTACACCCTCATGGCACCCAAAAGTTGCGTACCATACTGAGTCCGGTGGCCTATTGGATGGTGAATCTATGTGCATGCTAAAGTCATGGTTCATATGCCTTGACACTTGAAAGTAGTCAGTACTAACATGAAGTTTACAATGAAGAACAAAAAATGTAAAATAAAGGAATTGCCCATGTTTCTACCGAGCTGGTCCGACATGTACCAAACAGAAGTTTTCTAGGTATATATGAGTAATTAGAATATAGCTCCAGTAATATGGATTAATTAAATGACCAACCAAGTATGTTTCCGAGATGTTTACATATCTACATTATTGCTGTTGTGTTGGATGCCTCTACTGCATGCATACAGGCTACAGAGTACAGACTCCTGATTTTGCTCAATTAAATTCAATCAAGAGTTTTGTCAACTGTACGAGATTGCAATAGTCAGAGATTCAAGTCTAGATGGCTGTTTGTTTTTAGTGTATAGGCTAAGAGCCTAAGCTTAGAGAAAATTACACCTGAATTTGGTAATAATGTTGGTCTTGTGCAGGAAACCTACCATATGGGTTCTCTTACAATATAAGTTTGGAAAGATTTCAAAACTCTAACTCATGATCCAAATTGGGCAGGGTTTAAGATGGCCTAGTCACTGTAAAATTTATGTATATTGCTGAAAATAGGTCAAGACCGAGAGTGAACGAAAGGCCAAGATGCACCTGTTTTGGCTGAGATATTAACACTGTACAGTGACATGCATTTTTTAGCTAATTTAGATAGATTTATCTTAGACAATTTGTACTCCGGATTATTTCTGTATTTCATTTAAATTAAAAAAATAGCTTTTGCAGTTTTAGAGACAGTAGGATTTCAAGTCCGCATATGTGGTCAAATTGGACAACCTGATAGTGCATATGAGACACATTTTGCTTTATTTGAGTGAAGAAAGGACTATTTCTCATCAATTAAGTTCTCCTTTTCTTGTTCCATCTTCCCCTTTTTTCCTTCTTTAGAAAAGCCACCCACACGGGGTGGGTGGTTAGGCAGGAACCCTATCCATTTATTAATATGAGAAAATAGACAACCTTGAAGGAAAGTTGTAAAGGCCTGATCCCTAATCAAAATCTATACAAGCAAATTAGAACCTCAAACTTGATAAGGGGTTATTATAATCTTAAATTGAATAAACCAACCCTCTCGAGAAAATAGGAAGCCCTTTCATTACTAGGTACCACTATACTTAACACCGTGGCAATGGAATTGAGGAATACAAGCAATATTCCCCAGTGCATGATGCACCTAAGAACACAGTGTAAACTAATATTTTTTCCAGTTATGTTTCCATTAATGATAGGCATGCAATTCGCTTGAAGCAAATTTCAAGATTGGTTGACAAATATCCAGTAGATGTTCTCTTTCTCAAACCTAAGAATGGGACTTTAATGAATCGCTAACAGTTGTTATGAGCAAAAACACGACCCAAGAAGGATGTAGTGTCAAAACAATAGAGTAAATTAAAATGGAATACCAATATAAATAGAAGATAAATGGTCCCTTGCATAAAAATGAGATCATCTATCCATGCCTTTAAGACAATAATATAGTATAGAAAGAAGATTCAACACGTATATATGTGGCAAAATAGAAATTTGACTATGAAAGGCATTAGCATGTCATGATTTGCATACTACTATTTGTGATTATTGTGTACTGAATCTACCCTCAAGAATGAGAACATCACCCACTAATTGGCTCGGCCACCTTTCGGAAAAAAGGAGGAAAGTGACATAAGAACTACCATTACAAGTTAGACAAAAAATATTACAAGTTAGACCTGTTTGTGAATTGTAATGCATAGAGACTAAGGGCCATTGCTCTTGTCCGTAGCTGGATCTCTGATAGCATATTTCGTCGAAGATCCAAATCTTGATCAGTTCTGTAGATTCAGCATAGCAAAACATTACTCACGTAAGCAAATCCAGTATCCATTTAAAGCAAGGTTGTGGATTCTCCTTATTTTCATTTTGCTAAATTAACATGGTAAGCTCAACTAAATTTAAAAACAAAATGAAACAACTTAACTAGGATTAACTCTGACGCTAGAACCAGGAGAATCTAAGCCAGCCAGCTCTTCATGAAAAGACTGAATCATCCTATTTGCACAGACAATAGGGGTGGCATTGGGCATGTGTAAATAGGCCTATGTTTGTGTCAATCATTACAGATCAGGATGAATATAACAGTCCGATTCGAACTACTATTGCAATCTATCCACTTCTTTTATTCCATTCACTTATATACATGTTTATCCCACTCCCCCCAAATGGTTTTAAAGGTTTCACTTAAATGTTTTTAGATGATATTGTTATCATGCTTGACTGCATTTCTGAATTGTTGGTTACTTTGAACAAAATTACCCCTTGGTCATCCAATGGAGTTTATAAATAAACAGAAATATTCATATTTTTTTTAGAAATCATTAACTAATTATAGCTGGGAGTGATTTAGGTTTTCTCTCTCCTTGGACCTTAATCTGGAATCCTCAATCACGTCTGCTCCATTAGGTTTTACCATACTCATAGAAACAATAATGAGACTGTTGACTCCTCCCTAAGAAATGAATCTCAAAACCACCATTGTTAACTGGATAATCTCTCTGTCACTTGTAACATATATTTCATTTTCCCCCAGTATATTCTATGAATATGATCACGACGTTTTGTTTTTTGCAAATAAGGAAAAAAGAAAAGAAATCAAGATTGCCAAGATGGAACTTTAAAATTTATGAAACTGCTATAAGGGTCTGGAGGGCATTCAAAGAAGAATGTCACCATCTGGTAGAGGGGAAATATGCAACCAAGTTTATTACTTTTTTCTCTCAAAATTATATTCCTAATGACATGACTGTACTCTTTATAAATATGATGTTTGCTGCACGATGAAAAATCCATGCATATTTAGTTCAATGTATGTGTATGCACTTGCAAGTCACTGTTCAGATAAATAAGGAATTTATGCTCGCGGCCACTTGCATTTGGGTCCAACTGTTCGAGGTCTTGATGATGACCTGGTTGTGATAGAAGCTCAAGATGTTGAGCATGCAAATTAAGGGATCTCACTTAAATATTTTGCTACAGTTTTGGATTTCTACATCCAAATAGTCTTTAGTACTAATCCTAATACTAAAATAACACATGTATTGAATGTCCGTCTTTTGTTTCTCAGGCCCACGAGGAGAAATAGAAAACTTAATAGGAAACCAAATAATTGCATTAGCAACCAAGAAGAAAAAGTTGCAAATTCAAGCCAATGAGATATTGAGAATCTCAGTGGACCAATATACCCAAGATTGCAGATAAAGTCAAGAACAAGCAAATTGACAGAACAATAACAGCAGAATAGCAATCACATGATACAGAAGACTACCCAACAGCAAAAAATCCAAATCCATGCAAGAAAAAAAAAATCATTCTCAAATTACAAGTAATGCCCATCTCATTCAAACAATCCTAAAGTCACTGTCTACATAAAACACCCCAAGGCCCAATTCACATCACAGCGAGGAAGAGATCAATATAAGAATCTTGGACAGCAATTTATAGCAAATACATATTACAGAACACCATTTCAGCAATCAAACTCAGATACCCAGATCGGAAAACGAACTCACATTGCTCTAAAATGAATATACATCCAATTTCAAGCAAAACCCGCCAAGGAAATCAAACATGGAAAACCAGGAGAAAAGAAAATATATACAAGATGGGTTTTGCAGGAGGGTTGTGAAGAAGGGATTCCAGGCGATCGAGCTTGGGACCGAGCTCCAAAAGCTTCCATCGAGCACTGTCTCTAAGCCTCTGTTCTGGGTTCTTGTCTTTGATTCTGGTCTCTATGTCTTCTATCATTCTCGAAGCCTCTTCGGCTTCTCGAATCCACGCGTCTCCCAGAAGAGCGTAATTAATCATCTCTCCTTCCAGAACTGATAATGCAGAAGAGATTGACAGAAAGATGGGTTCATGAACGAGTGACGATGAACCAGAGATGTTGACGTGGTGGACCATGGCCGGTTTTATATGCTTAGAGAGGGACTACTGTGTAAATTGTATATACGGAACGTGTGGGTATAGCCATCTCTACCTGTAACCGAATTCTGTAATGATCAGCTCTAATACAGGCAAGGGATTATCTCTGGCAGATGCCCCAAGATTAACACTCGGGCACCACTCTTTGCATTACACGTGGGAAGACATTTAACTAGGGGAAGTGATACCATGCATTGCACATTCCGATGTGTGGTAGACACACCTTCCAAGCTCGCCACATGTCCAATTTTACATCAATTAACTGTGGTTAATTAAGATTCACTTATACCTAGGTTAAATTATCTAACCTTAGTCTTTAGAAAAAATATTTTTTAAAAATTAACCTTGGTTATTATTTCAGCAATCATGTGGTTAATTTTTTAAAAGATAAAAAACTAATGTTACATTATTTAACCCTAAGAATGAGTGAATTTTAACCACAATTAATAGGTGTCAAAGAACACACGTGGCTAGCTGGAAGGTACTCACTTACTGTCAAATAGAACATGCAACGCTATCACCATTCCACGCGTGTCACTGAGGAGTGGTGCCCTAGTGTGAATATCGGGCATCTGCGAGAGGTAAAGGTAATCTGTTGCCAACTAATACTGCTGAGATCCGATCGTAGTCAATCGTGATTGAACTCGACGAGAGTTCAATAGCACTCACGGGTTAACATGTGTCCCTGCAACCCTTATTAACTATGGTGAAGATTTACTAACCCTTAGGATTCAACAATCTAACCTTTTGAGTTTTTTTTTTTTTAAATAATAATTAACTGCAAGAGTTAAAAATTCTTAATCACAATTAAAAAAAATTAATATTTTTTTCTAAAAACCAAGGTTAGATTATTGAATCCTAAGGGTTAGTAAATCTTAACCATAGTTAATAGTATTAACATGGACACTTGTTGATCTGTGATTGCGATTAAACTCTCCCCGAGTTCAGCCACGATTGGCTGTGATTCGATGTCATATCTACTAGACTTAGGATCTTCTCGAGTGGTATCTGGCGGAGGCTATGGTGCAAGATTTCAGACCTATAGATTTGCTTAAAAGAGAAATGTCGACTTGTTGACCATAAAGTAGTTAATCCGATGGTTAGGATTGACGAAGTCAAAACCCGAAAACCAGCACCCCACAGGATAATTGAGTAAGTCAAAGCCCAAAACAAGCAAGCCAAGTGGCCGTTGGGCCATCTGGCCCATGTACAGCCCTATTCATAAGGATAACGCAGAAAGGGAGATCAATAAGTATAGATAGTAATGGCGCCTCTTTCAATGAACCAATGCATACCGGAGAGAGTTCATCGCACCAAGTACCACCTAATATGCTCAACTAATAAGAAGCCCGTGCGAAACACGTAAATGTTAGTAGAAAATAAAAATTATATGATAATATTAAAAGATCTAATAGAAGATATTTACCAATAATAAAATTCTTTGATCGAAAAAATATTATTTATATAGATATATATAGAGAGAGAGAGAGAGAGAGAGGGGAATCAAAGCATCATATCCAACAAAAATTTGGAGAAAAATTTGGAGGGTTGTGTGCATTCTCCCGCAACCAACTTACTTCCTTTTGTGATGCGGCCGTGTCCGCAATTGCCATTTCATCACCCCTCTAGTCTATGAATTTACCGCCAACTGTCAGATGGAAAATTACATGGTCATCGATTATAAAGGTTGGTCTCCGGCAATCAACTTACAACCTCGCGTTACGGGATATGGCTACTACTTGCCATACCTTATGCTTGGCAACAAAATTTGGATGGTGGGCTGTCGGCCAAACATGAGCATGAGATGTACTGATATCATAAGGACCCACCTCATGCAACATCTAAAAATACATACATACATAATTAAAGCATCTAATCTTGATTATAAACCGGAAGAAAATTGTCAATTCAAAGCATTTCGAGCTCTATAGTTAGCCCGAAGGTGGAGACGTCACCTATCCTTATATGGTATTTGTATGGAGACTTTGGAGGTCTGTATGCATTACCCATATGGTATGACTGTTTCCCTGTATCAATCCATTTATAATTGGTGCTACATACCATTGTATAAGTGAATGTTGCATCTAATCTTAGAATAAAAAAATAAATAGAAAAAGTAAAGGTTGCATCTAATGTTAGAAGGAAAAAATAAATAGAAAAAAAAATTTGACGACATAGAATTTGAAAAAAATAAAATGAGGGGAGACCACCAACATTGTAAAACACCGCCCACAATCATCTCTTTCTTCTCATTCTTTTCACAACCCAATTGGGTTGGTAATGGCAGACCCGTTCGTTCTCAATTGGGGGTTCACAATGACACCCAACAGCTTGCGTTGCCCCGGTAATCATAAGATTGGACTTCAATTTCTTGACTGCATGTGGCCATCACCATGTCTCCTACGCAAGCCAACGACAATTGATCGGCTAAGGCGACCCTTAATCCCCTTCATAGAGATGATGCATGGATTCACCTCGTCCAGAACTTATTTCTGGTCAATCCTCCACGACCTCACTTCGACATTTTGGACGGGATGGATTACCTCACTCGTGCAGCAAGGAAATGACTTGGAGGAAAAAGAGACCCTCTAAAGATCTTAAAAGCTTTCAAAATTTATTGTAAATCCTTACAAAACGGAAAATTGAGTGCTTAAACTTTTTCAAAACAAAAAATTAATTGATTAATGAATCTTTTGAATGAAAAATTGATTGCTATATTGATGAATAGTTGAGATTCTCTTAGGTTATAATGGTGAGGACAGATGTAGTAGAAGGAGAGGCAAATCAAGATACTACCACAATCAATACCAATACATAAGGCCATGTGTGGGAACGTGACGAGGGTGAGAGTTAATGTTTGGGAGGAGGTCACACTTTACACACATTGAAGGTAACGTGAGCAGAGGGAGTTAATGTTTGGGAGGAGATTCTTAAAAGGTATTGAGAAGAGTGAGTTCTACTTGTATATTTGTATGTGATGATGTGTCTTCACATATGAAAAACAGTCATATACGTGTGAGTGTGATCTAAAAGAATACAGATGTGTCATTCATATTGACAACTTAACTCTGTTTTATAATATAGATAGAAGTATAGATTAAGGCCAAGAGGGGGTCCACCTGGGTTTAATTTGGTCAAGCATTTAGCCTTAAAAGGCTCACATGGTGTCTATAACATTAGAGGAAGAGGACAAGTAGAGTCCTGCATATATATGAGGACATTTTTATAGAAAATAAATTGATTTATCAAAATTCACTATCAAAATAACTCTTGTAAATGGGCCACGCCTATTCAAAAAAGCATAAAAATGGAAACCCAATTCTTAGGCCATAAATGAAAGTGATCTCGATGACAATAATCACATGATCAATATGCTAGGAGTAGCAAATTAATTAAAGGTTTTTCAGGGTAGTATATGCTTAAACAACAAAATTGTGTCAACACAAATTGCATTTAATCGAGGTTAAGTAATATTACCAAATACCAATCACTTATTACTCCGTTAGGTTTTAGGCACCGAGATTAAGTAATACCACCAAGCACAGGTGAAATTTATAATGTAAATCTCTTAGACTACTTATTTACTCACATTTATTTGACACCTGCATTACCAGTGTTGTTGATGCATGCCACTTATTATTTGATCATCTAATTGATGATTAGAATAGTGTCATTGGAGAATCGAAACATAATACTTAAGGGTGGCAATGGGCCGGGTTTGCGCTTGAATTTTGGTAATTTTTTAATAGCCCACCTAACACATTTACAAGAGGCTTTGAAGCACATACTTGGCTTGATTGCCATCCCTAATAATACTTGCACATATGTTACTCTAAAAGTTTGGGTTATGAGTGAAGATGGGCGATTCAGTGTAAAGTCTTTCAACATGAAGAGTTGGTGTTAAACAAGATGTGTGATTATTATCGATAAAAGTGACCGTATTCATGGGGAGTGTGTGATCATCCCATAAGGTAGAGCCTAATTTATTGATAAGTGGTCCTTAATAGTGTAATCTAGCTAATTGATCACCACCTCTCTCATATATATATACTAGCGGGTGGCACATGCGATGCACGTGAGAGCGAGGGGAAGAAGTTAACCACAGTTAGTAAGAGTTAAAAGGGACAAGTGTTAACCCGTAGGTGCGATTGAACTCTCCCTGAGTTCAATCACGATTGGCTGTGATTCTATTATTTAAATAGTAAATAGATAGATAAGCAAGGGGTAGTAGTTTGGGAATTTGGGAAAAATCAAGCTATGCCTGCCTCTCGCATTATAATAATAAAGATATATATTTACTAGCAAATACCCCGTGCGATGCATAGGATGAACAAAGATCTGAAAATTTTAAAATTATTAAAAAAAAATTATAAATTATACTTTCCATGAAATGACACAAATATAGAGGTAGCCTTATCTTTAATGCACTTTGTGAGGGAAAAAGCGGTCTCAAAAGGAAATTTTCACTCCATATGTGAAGATCGAAGAACAGTTAGCTGGCATGTTCACAAAGACCCTTGGGTGTGATCGCATTCAGAGTATCTTGAGCAAGCTGGGCGTACTTCAATGCTTGGGGTTTGCAAAATCTTGGATTCGTTTAATCATGCAATGTCTTTTTACAGTTAGATACTCTATTTTAATAAATGGTGAACCGAAGGGGTCTATTCATCCATCTAGGGGGCTTCGACAGGCCACTATCTGAGTTCGCACTTGTAGTCTCTCCATGCTTCCCCCAGTTCACTACCACCCCTCAAGTTATCATTCTATAATTCAAACATGAAAAAGTATAGAGTGACCAGATAAATGCAAATTAAAAAAAAAAAAAACATCATCGGGTGTTGATTATAAAAATATTGTTACATATATAATTGATGCCAGCCTGAAAGACATCTTAAAAATGGAAAAGATGGCTTTATCTTTTATTGCCAATAGCAAGCATGAGAAAATAACATAGCCAAATAGAAATAAGAAAGAAACAAAGCTAAGGAAAAGCTTAAGTCCTAAAAGTTTCCTTGCTCTGAAATGAATGTAATCCCACCATGATTAACCAATTCATAAGTCCCACCAAGAATGAGATTGAAAGGCTTCCAGGTTCGTTGGTAAGCATAGTAGATAGATATCATCCATGATGCTGCGACCAATAACTATGAGTCCCACAATATCAGATATTACACGCATAAAAGAAAACTCAACACCTTTTTTACCTCCTAGTGTCAAACCTAGCAACAAAATACATGGATTAAGAACAATGGCCACATCTCAAGAGTCATGAGTTGAGTTTAAACGGCTGTGTGTATTTCGCAAATGGTTGATTTTCTGTAACAGTCGTTATGGCCTCACACTAATGAGGGGATGGAGATTAATGGAGAGAGATCAATTGCGGGTCCCATCAATTGATGCCGTGGCCTCACAATAAAGAGGAGTCCAATATTATAAATAGCAAAACTATATTTTTTTTACTGCCATTAACACTTAACTCTAATATATATATATATATAGTAAGAATATAGATAGATAGATATAGAAATATAAATACTGAAAATAATGTAATGTAAAAATTAATATAATTTAATGTAAAGAAGAGTGTATGAATAATTCAAAATTAAAATAATTTAATATAATTAATTAGAAAGAGGAAGGTAAAAGTCTTTTAAATTTCTTTCAACTAAAAGTTAAGACAAATTAATATAAAGAGGGAGTGTATTAATGGGGCCCAAATTTGACCCAATACTTACTTAATTAGTGACGATGTGGCGCCAACTTATTGGTTGGGCTAAGGGTAATATACCACATGCATGAGCAAATACATGTCATTAACCTGAAGCGAGAATAGAGAAATTTGAGATATACCATGTGGCATCATCGGACATATAGTATTACTACAGATTTGTGTCAATTTTAATTTTTTAAAAATGGTACAGGATTTATTTATGAATTAACATAAGATTGCGTTAATAGTTTTGATGCCTCTTACTATTTTGGAGAAAAAGTATGTGATAGAGTTATTGAGAGAATTTCATTCTATTGGCAAATATACAGGCTCGAAAAAAGATCGGAAGATCTCAAAATTACATTGATATTTCTAAATAAATTGATTATTGTTTTCAAATATTATTATAAGATTTATGGTTTAAAAAATAAAATTATTTATTTACGTATATTGTCTTAGGAGAAACATCTTGGTTTCAAATATTATATAATATTTATGGATTAGAAAATAAATAAATTTTAATTAAGTATATTGTTTTATAAGAAACATATAATATTTCAGAAGATTATTCAATGTTTAAACTATTTTGAAATTTGAGAATATAGTTAGTTTGAATACTTCAATTCCAATTGAAAATTATAGTTAGTTTAATAGTTAGTATGAGTACTTAAATTCTAATTGGAGTGCATCTATCTATTTATGGGGTGTTTGGATCGGATTTTATTAGTCAAAATCAATTGTGATAAAAATTGATTGTGTAGAAATTAATTGTCAAATAATCACTTTTACAAATAATAGTGTTGATAAATTCGAGTTTTTTAATTAATGCATTAGAGTATTTATTTACTAGAAAATTCGAGTATTTTCTATATACTTTCTACTTGGAATATAGTGCTATATATCATTTTTTTTTTCTAACATGGAGTTCTTGCATGCTACTCATCACCCGGGGGAATAGATCCTGAGACCTCACTAATGAGAGAGGCCACACCCCACCATTGGTACAGGGCAGGGTGTGTCTTCAAATTATTTCATTAGACTCTTTTCTATCTTTATCAGTACTTATTGGACTAATTAACTAAGATTTTTTCTTCATTTCTAATTTTATATTTCTTTCATCTTCATTCCGTACACTAATTTTATAATATATATATATATATAAATTTTTTTTTTTTTGTTGCTAGCTCAACATTTTGTTCCATTTAGTGTATATGACTCAATCATCATAATTACTTTATTCAGTAATTTATTTAATATATCATTTCGATATATTAGTCACTTGGATAAGAAATGCAATGGTTGCAAAGCAGTATGTGGACCATTTGAGCTGCCGACAACATAAATCAAATTTGGAAGAGAACTAATTCATTTGTTTAGGGTAGACAAGGAGTAGGACCAACACGGATTTGAAGGCAAGGACAATTCGGATCTTGTTGCTAAGGAGAATTAACAATAATGAGGAATGTTGGGATTTTGGAAGAGATCCCACTGGAGGGACAGTTGTAGGTCCGAACGCCTAACCTCCATCCGGTCTACAATTACTTCAATGTCTTCACATGCAATGGTGTTCCCTATGACCCACCGTTGGATAGTCCAAATTAGTTGAACCCATAAATGATCATAACCATATGATCCATAGACTCCGTAAGGGGGGTTTTGAGAGGGAACCATATTGTCTGTGTTCTTCCTGGGTGCTTCCATGTGCCCAGCGTTTTTGAAGGTTAAGATCTCTTCAAGAGGTGGTTACAACTATTGAATATGTATAGACCAATTAATCCTAGCTTTCCAACACTCATGGCCAGTAGGAAAGAACACAACGATTTGCTTCCTTTTGTGAAGGTTTGCCTAAGCGGGCCATAAAGCGGCTCTATGCTTCGACGGAAAACAAAGGAAGAGGAGAGAGATGTGAGGGCATTTTTGGGTTAAGGGGGAGGAGCTCCTGAGGTGAGGTGAGGTGAGATAGAAAGGATAAGGATGTGAGATTTTATTAGGTATGGAGTTGGGTGTATCCATTTCTATACATCCTAATAAATGTTCATTTTCCACCATCAAAAGAATCTTTTCATAGATGCACAATTAAGGAATAGAATTATTGGTTTAAATACAAAGAGGAGCTCTACTTCAAGGCGGAAAATCGGAGCTCCCCTTTTTATCTTTGATGATGACAATCTTATAATTATGGAGTGGAGAGAAAGTATATTGCAAAATTGTTACCGTCTCTCTCATAATTACAAATTTGTCACCACCTTTTTTATAGTAAAAAGAAAAGGTACTCCACTCCAAGGTGGTGAAGAGCGCTCTGCCTCAAAATTAACTCTAGGATCATATGCTAGCTTATCTGTTGATGGACTCTCAAGGGGTTGGGTTTAGATTAGGATAGGATCTGGGTGGATCCAAATTCCATCCGCTTAATTAAGGGTATACGAGATCCATGTATGATTTGAGATCCGCATATTCTAAAAAACTAAAATATAGGTTTCAATTGGAAATGCTGGGTGTGTGTGGGTTTGCATGCTGGGTGTGTGTGAGTTTGCATGGGTGGTGAGTCTTTCCAGGGCCGGCCCCTCCATTAGGCCATCAAAGCCTTTGCTTTAGGCCCCATTAAAAAAAATAAAAAAATAATATTAAAAAGGCCCTATTTAGAATTTTTTTTAAAAAATAAATGGCCCATTTAGAATATTAAAAATGTCCATTTATAGTTAATTTTTTTTTTAATAATATTAAAAAAAACCTCATTTAAAATTTTCGCTTTAGGCCTCCAAATGGCTTGGGCCGGCCCTAAGTATTTTCCTTGTATTTGCCTTCAGCCATTGCCTTGTGGAATGATTGAGTTTACCAAAAAATTGGAAATGATTATTTATTTATTTGCATAGGATCAGATTGACTAATGTATTATTTCTTTTGTTATTAACCACGTCATCAAGATCAACACCCAATATCTCTAATCATACTTACATGTGGCCAAGTGTTACATATGAGGACACCTTTAAGAGGTTCTTGTGGGACCAAATACCTTTCACAAAGCATCAAATTGCGTGAAGCATATCAACTCGATCACCCCTATAAACCCATCCTTATAGGACCAATATTAGGTGGTAGATTCACCTCTAACTATATTTGAGATTCATCAAGACTCAATTCATTTGACAGCATTATTAGTAACCCGGACCCCTTAAAGAGATAAACTTGATCTGCTCTGTAACGACAATTAAGGCCTAGTCAATGGACCATCATGTAATTTTAGTCAAATCCCATAATCATCACGCAGTCCTAACAAAACAGGGTTAAACTTAAAAGCTGATCTGTAATTCTGTATATAGTAGCACAATAACGTTAGGGAAGAGAAAGGCAACGCCCTTGAAGATTCTTTTCTTGATCTGTAATTCTGTATAGCACGATAACGGAAAGTTAGCGGGCCCACAAGGAATGGGGCCCACACCATGTGAGGATCATAACGCCATAGTCAACACATTGCGTCATGATAGGGATGACTTTGTCTTTACAGTTTACAACCTAATAACCTTAAAAAAGAGATTTGTCATCATTAGAGCCCTCTTAGTTGGATGCTCACGGGACCAATTTCAACCTTTTCCAAACGTTCATATAACACGTCAGCTTCATCTTTTCTATTGAATTCTTTATTTCTTATTGCCTTTCGTTGTGTTTCTGAAAATCATTCATGGGCTCAAAAATGAGCAGTGATTAGCGTGGGTCCTCTACTTAAGTTCGTGTCTCTTTAGTTAAACTTAGTTAAATTAAAGATAAGATTAAAAAAAAAAAACTAGTGTTGGATTGCTTAAACCTAAGGGTGAGTAAATTTTAACGCGTTTAAAAATGGGGTTGGACCAATGAGGATAAGTCATTTCAATACATAGTGGCAACAACATCTTAGTAAGCCTAGCATTTTCCCTTAAAAATGGTTATCATTCACAAACACTCTAAGTTGTTGTAAAAAAAATGTAAAAAATATATAGAGGTGTGCTAACCTTACTCATAAACATTTCTTACTTTCACCCAAAAACCAGCACCCATTAAATCAAGGACATATGTTGGTTTTTTATTAAAAGTAGAGACAAGCATTGGGTGTTGATTTTTGGCTCGTGAGTAGGGAATGCACTAAAAAAATATATGGGAAGTGATTTAAAATTATCGATAGTACCTACTACGAAATATGAACCTTTAGATTAAACATCTAATCCTATCAAGCATTCAGTAGGGTCCACCATTTAAAGCATATGGGCCTTGGGCACCATTGAATGTTCAATCCAATGGCTCAGCTGTGGATAGTAGGTACTATTGACAGTTTTTTTTTTTTATGACTTTCCAAATAATATATTAAAATATGGAAAATAGTCACCTCCTCTGTCGGTGACGCAAGGAGGAGCGTCTCGGCTCCATTTTCTCGCCATGTGTCCCCCTTCTAACCACATATAACTGTAGTTAAGATGCATCTACCCTTAGGGTTCATCCATCTATCCTTAGTTTTTAGAAAAAAAAAAGAGAAAAAATTTAACTAAAGGGTTACAAAAACTAACCTGAGTTAATGAGGGGTTGAAGAGTCGGCAATGTGAGAGCGAGGAGGAATAGTCCCCTCCTCGGCCGACGAGGGGACTATTGCTCTTAAAATAAAACATAAATAAATTCTCTATATAGGTTTGATATGCTTTATGCTTTTTTAAAGATGTTATCTCTTATAATTTACTCTCACATTTTTCTGAGGGCATACTGAAAATGTGCTTCGATCTATGTAAGAAAAATGGTATGTACTGTTTTTATTCACAACAGTTTTGAGCGCTCTCATTAAAAATGAAGCCGAATATACCCTTTTCACCTATAGTGTTTTCTTGTCAGTTATTATGGTACTCCATATTTATATGCTTAATCTCTAAAGATAGAGTGAGATTAGACCCCAATGAGGAAGGCATGAGATTTTGAATTTGAAAGATGTAATAATCATCATATAATGGTATAGTAGTGGTGGTGGTGATGGGGTGGGGGATCATGTGGGGGTGAATCTGGTTTCAAAATTTGAAATCTAGGGTTAGGTTAGGTGAGTGAAAAACGAATCAAATCAAAGTGCAACTTTGGTACAGTTGGCCACAAGGGAATGTGAAGCATATTCAAAGCAATTCCAACCTGACACTCACCAACCCATACCAGACTTATGAGAGTATATATGAACAGAATCTCTCTCCTTTTGAGTCGAGACAAACGAAACATGTATTTCACTAAATACCACTTTGCCCGCATTTATTTATTTATATTCACAATAAAGCTTACACTTAGCTTCGGGAAGCCGAACTTACCACCCAAACTTCCTATTCTAAATTCTCACATTATTTTAACAAAACTCCCTTTTTTTACTTAGGGACGGACGACTGCCCACTTTTTGACTTTTGAGAATTTTGAAGAAAAACCGCCATTTGCTTCGAGACGAGAAGCTCTTTCTCTATTTCTATTTAGAATGAAGAAATGCTACGCCGACTCTCCGTCAACGACACTCATCTTGTTTGTTCAAAAAATTTAAGTGGGACCATAGATAGCTGTGACTTCCACTATTTTTTTTTTCTTGAACACTCCATGTTTCGTCATGTTGTGTCTGGCTGTTTGTGAAGATCCCCTTAGTTAGGGTAATGTATTAATTTGTCAAGGGTACTCCCAAATATATTCCTGAATCCTAACCATTAAGCGTCCAGATTTAGTTGATGTGAATCTTGATCAAGGGTGGAGCCAATATTTTCTTGTAAGGGGGCTAATAGGTGTGGGTGTTTAGGGGCATAGTCCCGTTGTTTTGTTTAGGGCCAAGTTTATGGACTATTTCGTCTATTATAAAGATTTTTTTTTTAAGTTAGGGTGCAGATGCAGCTGCTCTCATTGTCCATGATTACTCCATCTTAAATTAAATAATATAATATAAAACAATTTTTTAAAGTTTAGGGGGTGACTGCCCCATGCCCCATGCCTATACCTTCTTAAATTAATTAATACAAGTATAAATTTAATTTTTTTCCCTCACAAGTTGCTAAAGCATCCACTCCCCCTAGTCTGCCTCTGCTCCTAGGCTACACCCCTATTAATATCATTTTAAAAAAAAAAAAAATTGAGTGGACCTCTGGTCCCATGTGGCTCCGTGAGTGATCTTGACCTTTAAATAATTGAATTAAAAGATTAGAATTTGAAAGTATATCTTAGAATACTTGTATGCCATTAATTTTAAGAATTAATAGTGGAGTCCTTTCATAAAGGGGGCGAGTCTATTCATGGAGAATTCCTAGTACCCTCATTGAAAATAGCAAAAGCCTAGAAAAATAAAGCTAAGGCGGAGAGACTAGAGAGGAAATCTACAGTAGTAATTGTCTAATGGATTGAGACGTGGAAAATGTTGGGCTAGTTTGTAGTTTCTATAGTCTATAACTGGTCTATGCCGTAACAATGACGGACTTGCACTATAATTGTTGGGGGAAGGAAGCAACACCAATGTTTTGGCTGTTGTGTTTGACTAATTTAGATATTAATGACTGTATATGAGTCAACAAATTATTCTAATAGATGATGTTAAGAATTCCATTCTATAGGGCATATCTTGGAAGATTTTGGGGGCCGGGGAGTGGAGCCACTCTCTAGCAGTGGTTCAACATGCACATGCAGGCTTAGCTCGACCCAATTAAGGGCTCAACATTTAAAATTTTGGGTTTTAGACATAGCCGAGCTCGACCATAAAAAACATGGCTATCTAACTTTCCATAAATTTTTTTTTTGGCACGTTACTAATGAGTTGGAGTTAGTATATCTGTTCCAGGTGAAGAAACACCACGCTCACCTCTCACGGATTGAACCCAGGACCTCCCTCTTAGTGAGGGGATACATGTACTTGGTTTCTATGAGCGCTTTATATTGTAGAAATGGAAAGAGCCGTGATTAATGGCAATCCAACACTTGTAGCCGAGTCCTTACTCTTCATCTTTATTATTTGTTTATTCATGGGCTTATTAGCTAAATAACAATTGGCACGTTGAGCCTCAGATGAGGCCAAAAGTTACTGGTTGATGGATAATAGGTGAATATGACTTGGGATTCTCTCATGTTATAAACGGACTCAAAAAGACGGGTTATAACCTAGAGATTACATCTGTCTATTTTACTTCCATGTTAACGTCAAGATTAATTTCACACTAACAAAATGGACAGATGTAATCTCCAAATTATAACCGGACTCATAACTTGAGACCAAGTCGGTTAATATTCATGTACTACTATCCATTTTTAAGTTAACTTGTTTTTATTATCAATTACAATATTAATAATTTGGGTTTGTAAAAATGCAAGGTTTAGAGATAGAGTCTGGGATCGAGTTTGGGTTAGGTATGCTCTTATGGCTGGGCTAGCCGGCTAGGGTTGGCAAAATCTCCTCCAACCCATCTCATTATACCCTTAGTTTTGGCTCCTTAGGCTTGTTTGACATCACCCCCAATGAAAAATTCCCTATTTCCATTTGAGTTTCTATTCTCGGAATAGAGAATTGTTCATTTGGAGTGACGTCAAAAGGGCCCTTAGTGTCAAGAAAGAATTGATATTGTGCTCAGCAAACTTGATGGATTGGCACCATAAACCCCCCATTTTATGAGAATCAGGCTGCATCACCACCGTATCTGAAAAACATTGTAATTCAACTCCTGATCTGACTGGCTCTTGGAACAACAGGGGGAAGCTGATCCAAATCATCTTCCATGTATTTCATTATTTGTAGCTAATTTTTTAAATGCCCAAAATATTATTGTGCCCTTTCTCTTCCTATTAGAAAAAAGAAGTTCAAAGCTTTTGCGACTGTACAATCTTAGGGTTATTCGGAGCCTTTCTAAGTTAAAATGTTCTGTTTTAGAGCACAAAACAGTTATAATTTTGAAATAAAAAACCTCTAACTTATTTCGTGCCCTAAAATATAGCGTTCCAAGGGAAGGTCTCAAATAACCCCAGGATCCTAGTGTCTCGGAAGCTTTATTTAAACACTCGAAGTCCCCCTACGGTTATGTATCACCCGGTTGTGTCTGATTGTTTCTAGGCATACTCGTTTCATTTAACTATATTAATACTACCATCTTTGTTAAGTTTTTTTTTTTCTTTCGTGTGTGGAACTATTCTCTTAGGTTTTACAATAATAACTGAATACAAAATCTTCAACTTGTATGGATTTAAAGACTTGTATTTTATCTAAGAGGAATGCTAGCCCCAAACACACGGTGTTGTTATGGGAAATGATTTGACATTTGTTGCCACCACCTTACATTTTTATCTAATGATAATGACCTTCGATTGTCCCTGTCAAAGCTAGAAAGGACTCTTGAGTAACCATAGAATAAGGAACATGTGGCGTTAAAAATAGGAGAAGTCATTTCATTTTCTCATGATTTTGACTTCTCCCTATTTGATATCTCTTCTCCTTTATCTTAACAGTTTATCGCCATGTATCATATAATGTGTGGAGAAGTCAAAATCATGGGCCATGATTTTGTCTTCACCACTTGTCCCTTATTCAATGTTGCCCGATACAAGCCCTTTCATGCTTCCCCAGAGACAATCCGTGGCCAATGATAATAGCCACTATGGATACAGGATCAAGAGTCTCGATCAAAAGGAACACACATGGATCATGATCTTCTCGGGTTATATCAAAGAAGTGACATTCGCACCTTAACAGGGTTAAATGCATGTACATGCCGCAATATCCGTTCACGGATTCGAGTCTCCGGGACTTTCTAAAGTCACTGACAAATGTACCCACCTAGCCTAACCTTATTTGTTCCGGGACTATCCAAAGTCCAAAAGGAAAGGCCAATTCTCCCGCAAAATCCGTTCACGGATTCGAGTCTCCCGGGCCCAGCAGCACCATTCACAATATCAGACCATCTCTCCCTTAAGCTCGTCATGTCTCTGGACAAAAAAAATAGAGATTAAATATCAAGAGCTTCCGGTTGAACAGTCAGCCGGATTAATCCAAAAAATTGCATTGAAAAGGGTATTGATGGAAAAATTCTAATGTTAAAGAATGCCATTCATTATGTTTGTAATTATCAAACTACCATTATTGAGGGTATTTTTTGGGTTGCTCGGGACCTCCTGTTGACTGTTCAATCGGAGCTCCGGTTCATTGTTACTCTTAAAAAAAATAAGGAATCAAATCCTCTACGGTGATAATTGTATTTGGCAAATCCCGTTATCACCCTTTGAGGTGGCCACGTGTCCCCTTTGACACCCATTAATTGTGGTTTAGATTCATTCAACTATAGGGTTCACCCACCCATCCTTGGTTTTCTTTTTAAAATATTAATTCTATTTTTAAAAATATTTTAATATTAAAAAAACCCTAAAAACAGTTTTTTAATTTTAAAAAATATAATTAATATTTAAAAAAAAAAAAAAACCAAGGATGGGTGGGTGAACCCTAGGGGTAGGTGAATCTGAACCACAGTTAATAGGTGTCAACGGAGACACGTGGCCACCTCAAAGGGTGATAACAGGATTTGCTAAATCCGATTATGGATTTTGACATACCAGGGCTTTGTTTCAGTGGTAGTATATCCCCTGCTTTGGGGGGAGGTGCCGGGTTCCATTCCCGAGAGGGTGAGAGTTTGTATATACTCTCCACCCGCCCACTAATTGAACAGATACTAACACCCCGACGTTGCGGCCTAAACGTATATCTCCAACCCCAAAAAAAAAAAGATAATCGGATTTGGCAAATCCGGTTATCACCCCTAAGGTCGCCACGTATCGCTTTTGATTGTGGTTAAGATTCACCCATTTTTAGGATTCCCTCACCCATTCTTGGTTTTTAGAAAAAAAAAATTAATTCTCTTTTTAATATTAAAAAATTACTTTTAGGATTTTTTAAAAAGAAATGGAAAACGGACCAGGGTCAGCTTAGAAGCTGACCCCAATGACCTCATTGGTCTAACCCCTTTTTTTACCATCTATTAGTTGTGGTTAATCCCTTATGCTATGTTTGGTTGCCAAGAAAATAGGTGAAAATATGGAAAAGAAAAGAAATTTTCATATTTCTAATACAATTCTTAACTGTGTTTTGCCTAATTTTCTTTTCTTTTCGATGTTTTCACTAATTTTCTCAGCAACCGGTTAAGCAATCTAATCATGATTTTTAGAGAAAACAATTTACAAAAATATTTATTTTAATTTAATTAAGCTTAATCATGATTTAACATGAGTTAAAATGGACATGCGACACTGCGGTCAGCTTAGAAGAGGACCCAGGGTCCTCTTCTCAGTCCTCTTTTTTTAATATTAAATTTTTTTAAAAAATCAATATTTTTTCCTAAAATCAAGGATGGGTAGGTAAACCTAGGTATGGAAGAATCTTAAGCACTGTTGAGGAATGTCAAAAGAAACACGGGGTGTCCACAAGGGTGATAACCGGATTTGCCGGTCTCAAGAAGAAACCAAATATCCTTGTCATTTTGGTCCAAGTGACCGAAACAATGTAGATTTGTTCGAAGAACTACAGAAATGCCACTACAAGAAGGCAAAATGACAAATAACTACTTTGACTTACAATTTCTGTAAAGCAATACAAGATCAAGTGGCATTAATGAGAAAATCAACCCGAATACGGATATTTTCCAAAATAAATACTCCGTTTTTGTTAAAAAAGATTTAGGGTACAAAAAGGAAAGTGCCTGATATTAATATTTTTACGGATGGAGGCGGCAGCCGACGATTTCCGTTACGAATCACCATCGTATCGGCCGTATGATATCGACGTTTCCCCGACTCGGATCGGTTGACGTGGGGGCTTTATTGTTTCTGCTACATAACGGCTTCCGTCAGTAGCTGTGCCGCCGTTTTCCTATAAATACGGGTTCTAATCTCTCTCTGTCTCGTTTCGGTTTCAACTTTCAACATCTCATTCACACCCTTCTTCTTCTCTCTCTCTACCGTGAGTTTGAAAGCTTTAAATTGTTGCGTGAAGAGGAAGATAAGGCTTTGTTAGTGTTTTCTTGAGATTACTACTTCTTGTCGGAATGGGGAAGAAAGATCAGAAAGATAAAAATAGAGAGAGAGTTGAAGCTGTTCTTGAGATCTTGAGAAAACAAGCTCCATTGACTGTGAAACAGGTAAGTGTTTCAAGAGCTTATTCAGCTGAGTAGCTTTTCTTGATGGTTTGATCGGTTTTTTTGAAACAAAGTTCTGATGATTTGAAAAATATACATCGTTTTTCTGTTTTTAGTTTGCTGTAAATGAAGTAAATCTGATGAACTTGCAGTCGAATCAAGGTTAATGAGTGAATACACTTTCTTTTACTGTTCTTGTTCTTCAGATCATACTTTGTTTACTGTTCTTTATCGATTTCCGTTTGAGCTAGCATTACGATTTAGTAGAAACTTGTTTGGCTCAAGGAATTTCTTTCCCTTATTTGCTCCTCGATTTTGGCGAGGATCTTCTTCTCTCAGTTCGGATTTGAAACCTGACTATCTTAATTTACAGTTTAAAGCTTCTGAATCCAAGTTTCAGTTTCGATTCCTTTGTAGATCAGTGAAAAATATCTCTGTTTAATTTAGTAAATCATTTATTGTTTATTCTTCTTCTCCTTCTTCTGTCTGTCTCTTAGTCTCATTTTACTGTTTCTTGACTTTCTTCTAAACTCTGATCTATAATCCCTCGCAGGAGAAGTTCTGCAACAACGCTTGTGTGGAAAGGTTTCTTAAAGCAAAAGGAGATAGCGTGAAGAAGGCTGCTAAGCATTTACGAACTTGCCTTTCTTGGAGAGATTGCATCGGCACTGGTACCATCTCCCGTTCTTCTTCTTCTTCTTCTCCACTTTCTCTCCAAAGAATCTCACTTTTCTGTATCTTCAAATCCCAGTTGAAACCGTTCGACACATCTGCATTTAATTCTCTACTATGTTTCTTCTTTCATTTTTTACTTTTTGTCTTTTCCGTTAAAGTAAAAGCATTCAAAGTTTCAAACTGCTATACTCAAATACATTGAAATCTCTGTTTTCTTTCTTTTGTGTTTGCTCTTCGAAAAACAGAGCATTTGATAGCGGATGAGTTCTCTGCTGAGCTTGCAGAAGGTGTCGCTTACGTCGCCGGTCACGATGATGAATCCAGGCCTGTAATGGTAATTATATTCTCTCTAGTTGAATTTTTTAGGAAAATAGTTAATTAAAAGAAAAAATGATTTTACTATTCTTTGTTTGCAGATTTTCCGGATTAAGCAAGATTATCAGAAGTTCCATTCCCAGAAACTGTAAGTATCAAGAATAGAAAATCATTTCCTGTATGTTTGCTTTTGTTGCAGAAAATTCTTACCATTCTATTAATTTAAAATATATTATTCTAGGTACATTCGTTTGCTGGTTTTTACACTTGAAGTAGCCATTGGATCCATGCAGAGAAATGTCGATCAGTTCGTGCTCCTCTTCGATGCAAGTAAGTTCTCTCTCAAATGACTATTCCCTTCGAAATCAGCTTTGGAATTTGAAATATTGAGGGTAGTCTTGTCATTTGATTAGCTTTCCTCAAAACACAACCACGCTTTAAGCTTTTCATCATAATCTAATCTCTTCTTCTGATACTTCTGTGATTTCCTATGTCACGCTTAAGCACAAATTAATGAGAAATTAATCGGGAAATGATGAGTTTATCTTCACCTTTTCGTGGCGCACGTTAGTAAGAACATGCTAATTAATGAGGATGGTGTACTGAGTTAGGGGTACAAAATTGTCGGAGAACCGGCACGGTCTGAAATTTTCTGAAAGTGCCCAGAGTGCCCCCGATGTCCCTGTCCAAATAGCCAGATACAGTACTGAGTAATGGTTGGGATTGTAGGAATTAGGAGGGGTATAGATGTGATTTCATCCTCCGAGAATCCGTCCATATCGATGGGGTTTTGATCTTTCGCAAAAGTACCGACGATTCTCTTTTGGAGCACAGAAAATTTCAGAGGTGTAAGGGAGGAACTGGGATTTTCTCTCTTTGAGCAATGTTGGGTTCATTTATTGATATCAAAGGCGTGCAAATACAGGCTTTTTCAGATCGGCTTCGGCTTTTATGAATTTATTACTGGCGACAATGAAGATCGTATCGGAATACTACCCTGGACGACTTCACAAAGCTTTCGTCATCGACCCTCCCTCGCTCTTCTCTTATCTATGGAAGGTAATTAAGGTTTAAAACTTAGTCTGATTCAGTACGTTGCGAAGTACTATGTTATATGGTGCCACAGATTTAAAACTGTTGATCTTGATGTGCAGGGCGTTCGTCCGTTCGTTGACTTATTGACGGTCACGATGGTGGTATCATCACTAGACTTCGAAGAATCATTGGAGTACGATGAGTTCTCATCCTACCCGCGAGCATCGTCTCTCAGATTCGATCCTTCTTCTATTCCATCAACGGCCAGGATCGGCACATGCTCATCCTCTCGCTTTTCCTTCACCGTCTCTCACCATTTCGACTCCGTCAAGCCTTGGTACCTCAGTTTAACTGACACCTCAGTCTCAAAAGTTGGGCCCACCAGTCCTTCCCCTTCTCTGATTGGCCCTGCTCTCATCTCTCCTCTCAACGCCCGTTCACTATCCTTCGCATCACCTGCAGCTAGAAAGCCACGTGGCAGCATCGACGGCAGTGGGAGGCTCCCATCTACACCATTACCATACAAAATCAACAGCAGCAACAACAACATCAACCATCCACGAACGCCAAGACCATCGTTCCTCCAATCTCCAGCTACGTTCTTCAGGAGGGATAGCCTAGTCAGCAAGAACGAGAAGACCAGGGAATCGTTCCTCCCGTTTTTGAGATTCTACAGACGGCCTTACGATGAGATGGGTTACAGGTCAAAGATGAGACCCCCTCTTGGTGGCCTCATCTCCATAGTCTCTCCCCAGCTCAAACGTCGCCACGCGTCAGCATCACAACGGTTTTGAAAACAAAAAAAGTGCATATACTAACACTACTGCTAATAACAATATAATTCTCCTCTGCTTTTAATTTTTTTTGATCATGTAATGTTTCCTAAATCGAAGTCTTAAACGAATTAATGGTGTAGTTGCCTTAACCCAAAAAAAAAAAACGAATCAATGGTGCGTAGTTACAACCCATGCGTTATTTAGACAAAAAGAAAAAAGAAGACAACGTACTAAGCGGGGTATGAAACGGAGTGCATAACTCTCAGTCTATGTTTTGGGTTTTGGAAGGGCGAAGAATTCCGAACTAGATAGCGTGGTCGCTACGACGGACATGGCATCGGAAATCATTTGAGCGAGGGCTGTCGTTTTGATTTTTGGGGGAATCTGGGCCTTGTTTGGGGGACTTGTTAGGAAAAAGGTTTGGAAAATTGTTTTTTAGGGGATTAATTCATTATTTTAGAGGTTTGAATAAGGAAAGAAATGGTCTGGTATAGGAATATGTGTCGTGTTTTGTAGTTTCAGAAATCAAATGGTGTAGATTTTTACAGTGTGCAGAGAAACTGAGGGTGTAGTAAAATGAAACTGCACGTACGTTTGGGAGGTGTTTGTCGTGTTCCATATGTCGTCAAGGGATCAAGGTTCTGTTTCTTGGGGCTGGCGTTGGAGTCACTCTATTTGGCTTCTGACCAAAGGGGATTGTTCTTATCTGGAAATTAAATTACGAAATGGACAAATGTTGTGTTGTAACTTGGATGTATCTTTGGATTCTACTGCTTGTTTGCATGCGAGTTCAAGAAATCTTTATCATTTGCTTTGTCTTCATGGGAGGCACTAATACTTGGAAAGGGATTGTTGCAGTTATTGGTTCTGATATGGTAGATTGGTCAGTGATCTAATTCTGGTGATTCCTTCTAGTTCTAGATGTGGCCAGTGGCCTTCTAAGTTCTAACTGTAAGCACCCAATTTTTACACCCTGCTTAACCACGGTAAATCTCCGTTAACCATGGTTATTTCAAGCCAAATCCTAGTTTAACCCTAGGTAGTGGCCTAAGCCCTAGTCTAACCCTAGGCTAACCCTAGCTAAACCCTAAGACTAACCCTAGGTAAACCCTAGACCTAAACCTAGGTCTAACTCTTGCCTAGCCCTAGGCAAAGTCCCATGGGCTCAAGGCCCCTTTTCAAGTCCAAAATGGATAAAACCTTGTTTTTGGGCCCAAGCATGGGCCCATTAAGCCAAATTTAAGGTAGAACCCACACTACCCCTTTGTAAAATTCAAATTTTTGTTGTAAAGTAAAATACTTTTTGCTTTCCCCCACATGTGTGGTGGTTTAGCTCAAAAGGGAAAAAAACAAACAAAAAAAAAATAGAGTTTTTTTTTTTACAACAAAACAAAAAAAACAACAAAAAAAAAGAAGGTTTTTTTTTAAGTCTAAAAAAAAAAAAAAAACAACAAAAAAAAAAGAAGGTTTTTTTAAGTCTAAAAAAAAAAAACAACACAAAAAAAAAAAAGGTTTTTTTTTTTAAGTCTAAAAAAAAAAAAAAAAAAAAAAAAAAAAGAGTTTTTTTTTTTTACCAAAGAAAAGAAAAAAAAAAAAAAATTTGGGGTGTGATTGGGCACCAAGCCCATGTGGCAAGGCCCATATGTGGGTTGGGCCCAACTCACATAACCGAACCCACAAGCAACCAAACCGTAAATAAAGAAAATTTTTTTAAAAAAAACCGGCACTGTTCATCGTCCCTGCCAAAGGGACGAGTGAACAGGCCACTCACCCCTGCCTACCCTGCATCCTCCAGGCCGTATTCTGATCTTGTCTCCCACGCCTACTCATCCTAATCCCTTCCACCATCCAATCTTCTCCCCTATAAATCTCCACGGTAGCCATTGATTCAGGGGAGGGAAGTTTTCCAAAAAAAAAAACAGTAGCCCAGCTCCGCCTTCTCCAGGCCAATCCTTTTGCCCGGTGAGGTCTTAGATCACGCCCAACACCGCCCTTGCAACTACCCAAGGCCTCACCGTCCACCACCACTACACCACCTTCGGTCCAAGTTTTTTTTATAAAAAAAAAAACAACCTGTCCAGCAGCTCCTGCCTTGCTTCCCTCTACTTGGCTCCATCCCTAGACCTCCAAGGTCCTCTCCCTTCGTCCACCTTGACCACCCCAGGGTCTGTCCCAAATCCCCATAGCAACCACTCGCCACGACCTCTTGTGCGGCTGCCAACAACACGAGGTTATACACCCTCCTTTTTTTTATCATTTTTTTTCTTTCTTTTCAGCTTGTCCAGCACTCCCTAGAGGTCTGGGGGGGTCCTCAGTCTATGAGGAATCCCCCTGGACCTTCATGAGTTTAGTACCACAGCCCCAAAGTTTTTATAAAAATGTTTTTTCTGCAAAAAAAAGGATTCCAGGCACCCCCTGTAACCATGGTTTAACCATGGTTAGACTAGGCCTTGGTCGAAACCAAGGCCATGGTTAGACTCCCCATACTACGGGCTAACCCCCTGTAAATTTTCGGCTCTTAACTCCCCCGTTAACCATAGTTAAATCGACCTCAAAGTGGGGTCGACAGTGTGAAAATCTGTGCGAAGAGGCAACTTTTGGCCTCTGTGGGACCCACATCCGGCCTTCCCTTGGGCCCCACAAGGGCCCAAATTGTTCACCTCATAGCAAGCTTCGCGACCATGGTCTCGGATTCCCCTAGGGTTGAGCCAATCAGCGGAAAAATCGCCGTACAGTTTGAGAAAAAACTCTGTTTTGGTGGAAATCGTCATTTTATGTGGTGTTTTTCGGGATAACTTTGGGCCTCTGTGGGGCCCATATACGGCATCCCCTTGGGCCCCACAAGGGTCCAAATTGTTCCTCACATAGCAGGCTACCCAATGGTGGTCTCGGATTCCCGCGATTCCCCCGTTAACCATAGTTAAATTCATGTTAACTATGGTTAAATATTTGATGGAAATTTGGAGTTTTTTGCAATTTCGGATATTTGTGGGGGCCCAGACCGGGTAGGAGGCCAGTCTAGGCCCTGCCACGGACCTTGGGACTGCTTTTGCTTCAGTCGGCCCCTTAACCATGGTTAAACTCACCCGTGGTTAATATTTAACCATGGTTAAGCGGCCCATGACCTAGCAAAATTTTTGCAAAAATCATCAAAAAATCATAAATATTACATGGAATGCAGAAATGTCTTCAATTTCATTTTTTACTGTGGTTAAGACACTTAATCAGAGTCGACCCCATTTTTGACCCTTAACCACGGGTAAATAATCCTGACCTGGAAAAAATCTGGAAAAATGCTCAAAAAATCCAAAATATTAGGAGAAACCCAAAAATGGTCTCTTTTGACCATTTAACTATGGTTAAGACCCTTAACCATGGTGACCTCCCCTCCTTAACCGCGGTTAAGCACCTTTGACCGCTGGGAAAAATCTGAGAAAATCCCCAAAAAATCAGAAAAATTCAAAAAGACAAAAAAAATCTAATATTGAACCTTTTAACCATGGTTAGCACTTATGATCAGGGTTAATCACCTTTCTTAACCCCGGTTAGCAACCCAAACCCTCGGTTAAGACACCCTGGGCCTACCGGGCCTCACCCCTTGGCCTACCGAGCTTAATCTCGGCCTACCGGATCAAACCCTAGCCTACCGGGCTCATCTTTGGCCTACCGGGCCCAATCTCGACCTACCGGGCCCAAACTAGCCTACCGGGCTTCACTCTCGGCCTACCGGGCCAAACCCTAGTCTGTCGGACTTACCTTATGCCTATCGGGCCCAATACCAAGCACTTGACCAACTCGGTCAACCACCCTTAGCCTCCCGGCTAGACCTTAAGCCACCCTTGGTGCACACACACACACCCCTAGCCTTGGCACGAGCTCATGTGCCAGAACTACGCTCGGTCTGATCTCACCCCAATGTGAGTACGTAGGCAGCCCAACCCGGGTTCGACCCTAGTTTAGGATTTTCTCCTTCTTAGATTAGCATTATCTTAAATACTTAAGGCATTTGATTAAATCTGAGATTAATTTGGCTTAACCCTAGCAAGTAGGGAACCACTGAAAGTGGAAATGCTGGGATGCCTAACCCCTTTCCCGGACTTAACCGAACCTCTTACCCTAATCTCTGATCACAAACCAAGGCCTTATCCAAATCCCGGGGACTTATTCCTTCCGAATGAATAGGTGGCGACTCTATACTCACCCTGTGAGATGCAAACCAAGGTTTCCCTGAAACCCGCGCTCACACTAACTATGCAAAGTAACTAAGAAGGTCTCACTTTCATCCTTGTTGTGATGTTTGTCTATATGGCCTTCATCAATTTTGCCGCGGATATATGAAAGGGACAATAGATCCGACCCAATCGTTTGGCTTCCATCCAGTATTTAGTTATCGAGTCGAAGCTGATACTAGTCCCAACCTATGGATCAGATCCAAAATATACCACGCAAATTATCTGGTTAGGGTATGTGGATGGCCTTCAATCAAGTTCCAAAGATTAAAAAAAATTCCAAAAAACGGTGCCTAGAAAATAAAGAATTTTTTTTTTCCAGTTTAAATATAAAGAGGAGCTTGCATCACCACGTTGTGCCTAGCTCCCCTTTTTACACTACTGGTGGCAAATATGTAATTATGGTGTGTTGAAAAAATATCCCAACCTCCATCAATAATTACAAACATGCCACACTTACAGTGTAAAAAGGGAGCTCCGCTTGATGTAGAGCTCCGGCTCAAAATTATTCTCTTTTTTTTTGACAAATGCTAGCCCAGCTCAATGTAGTAACAAACATGGCTACTTTTTCATGTTACCTTTAGAACGGGTTGGAATCAAAACTTCCTCCCCAGAAAAATTTCATAACATGTTGAAGGGGGTGACAATGACAAGTGCTACACCCATAATGGCTGTTTTGGAATTTTTCTGAAATCTACGTTCTGGTCTAGCACGGCTATTATTTTCATAATTCTCCAATGTAGGGCTAAACATATAATGTCTTTTGCAAAGAGTATTAGAAGTTGTTTCTAAATCATTTTTAAAAAAAATCACAGATTACCCTAACAACATCCTAGATGATGAGGTCTTTTTCCATGGAAAAGGAGAACACATCTTTCCCAAGTTTTTTCTAGCAAATGAATCAGGCATATATGGGTATACCTTGCTAATCATAGCCCAACGGAATCCACCAGTTGAGGAGTATCACAATTTTCCCTATTGGTATTAGAGAGGCCAACCTCAATTAAAGTCTGAACTGTGGCCTAAGGGCTAGGCCAAAGCCAACTAGAACATACCTTAGGCCTGGAAAGTGCTACGCTAAAGCCCGGAAATGAATCAGGTAGGTCTATGTCTGTATCTAGCCCAAGTACAAGTACTTGTTTATTAATTAAACTAGCTTGAAAATAAAGCTTGAGCTTGACTTGTTTATTAAATAAACGAACTTGAGTCATCCACCTGCAGCTTGGTTAATTGGATATAGCAATTTATATTAGGTGTAAATTTTACTTTATTATCCTAGGTAAAGAAATTGTAGTGTTAACGAAATTTTAGTATAAGTTTATAATTATATAAAGAATATTCTTATCATGTAAAATATATTAATCTTCACTAGTATATAATAAATATGCATAATATTAGTGTTTAGATGAGGTAATTATATTTTAAATATTTTATATGTTAAGTATATATATATATAATCGAGTCGAGCTTTTAATGAGCTAAGTACTTGTATGCTCAAGCTTAGCTTGTCAATTCAACGAGTTTGAGAATCTAGTTCGGGCTTGGCTTGTTTTCAATAAACAAGCTCGAACGAGCTTTTAATGAGCCGAGCTCGAGTTGTTGCAACATGGTTTGTAAACCTTTCTTTTTTGTCGAACACAACAACACCACAAGGCGAAACTTTAGGCAATTACAAAGAAAACTCACACACAGTCACTCACTCACACATACACTCACCTCATGAAGCTTCTCATGCCACAAGAGACCTCAAAATGGGTACCACCGTATGAGGGCCTATGGAACTTTATGAGAAAGAGTGGTCGAATGTAAACATCCAATGTAGAACATGGTTTGTAAACCACCCTTATGTATTACATACAATTTTGTTGGACCTTTACGTTGATGGGCCTGTACCAAATCTAGAGGCTTATTGGGCTCATATGGTAGGCCGAAGCCGCCCGGATTAGACAACTGGTATTGAAATTAACTTGTAAGCCCAATTGTTATGCCCAAGGCTGTAACCCAAACTATTCTGAGGCTACTAGATGATGCCCAATAAATTACAGGCCTGCCAAACCCACATGGGTCATGCTGAGTTGGTGTCAGCCTGAACCTGGCCTGCTACATAGGAAACTAGACTCAAATGGGAGTTTAAAATCCGTGCTGTGAATTGTTGTTTAGTCTTACAATCTTATCTTCCTCTAAAACATGGTCCAAGCTAGACCCTCCCAAAAAATCTGACGGCCTGTCTCTTCTGGCGGCCCATACACAAGAGAGAGATACCATGAATCCATCCCAGCCCATACACAAGAGAGAGATACCATGAATCCACCCCAGCCTTATCTTTGACTCTCAGATGAAAAATATTGCCAGAACATTCAATCACCTCCACACACACCAAAGTACTCTCCATAATACACACAGACCGCCAGCCCGGCCAATGGGATTGACTACCGCCATATCATCGAACTTCAATCGGATCTGCCAACGCTGCATAGCTGATTCAGCTGGGAGACTTTAACGCAATTCTTTACAATTACGAGAAGGTTGGTGGGTTACTAAAATCCCCAGCCCAGCCCAGCTAGAGGTTTTTGCGAGGTTTGTTCGTTCTCATGGGTTCCTCGATTTGGGATTCAAGGGGAATCCTTTTTCTTGGTCCAATAAACGGGTAGGATGAGATAATATTTGAGAAAGGTTGGATAGGTCGCTCTTCTCGGCTGAGTGGCGTCTCCATTTTGGCTTTGCTTCGATCTCTCAGCAGTCGATTTTTGATCCTGATCACATCCTCGATTTGGGCTTCAACGACTCATCCAGGTTGTCTGGAGACAGTTGAGCGTGCTTGGCGTTCTTCTCTACAAGGATCCATCATGTTCAGTTTGTGCAAAAACATTAGTTTTACTCGGCAGGCACTCAGGAATTGGAATTTTCA
Source organism: Tetracentron sinense (assembly GCA_015143295.1). Taxonomy (NCBI): domain Eukaryota; kingdom Viridiplantae; phylum Streptophyta; class Magnoliopsida; order Trochodendrales; family Trochodendraceae; genus Tetracentron; species Tetracentron sinense. Next base: position 9,727,719 of record CM026558.1, on the reverse strand, counting down.
TTCCTTTGGTTTGGTGCACAAAAGAGTTAGAGAAGGTCCAGAGTTGTGAGCCGTTTTTAGTTCACTTGAATGCAGAGTTAACCCTCAACAAGAGTTGGACACAGTGCTTAAGCAAGAGGAAATGCTTTGGGCACAAAGGTCTCGTATCCGGTGGCTCCGGGAAAGCGACAAGAATACAAGGTTTTTCCACCTTTCTACGTTACAGCGAAGAGTTCATAATCGAATTGAAAGTATGTGCTCAGAAGACGGACATTTTTGTCACGCTCCGGCGGATGTAGAGAGATGTATAATTAGTCACTTTCAATCACTGTTGTCCTCTACGAATCCAAGCTTTCATGAGGAGGACTTCTCTTCTATTCGCAGGCCGGTCACCACAGAGATGAATACGATGTTACTTCACCCTTTGGTGGATGCTGAAATCAAGAGTGCAGCTTTTGAGATAGGAGCCATGAAAGCTCCTGGGCCCGATGGAATGCCCGGGTTATTCTACCATCACTGTTGGGATGTGGTGGGAGTGATGTTATAGCAGCTACAAAAAGTTTCTTTAATAGTGGCTTCCTTCACCATGAGGTAAACTTTACTCATATTTCTCATTTTCCCAAAAAAAGCTATGCTTGAGCATTTGGGGGATTATAGGCCCATTGGGCTATGCAATGTGATTTACAAGATATTCTCCTAGAGTCCTTGTAAACCGCATGAAGCCTATAGTCAGTGAGCTAGTTCACTCCAACCAATATGCTTTTGTTCCTAATCGTAATATTTTTGAAAGTATTTTAATTACCCATGAAATTCTCCATCATATGAAAGGCGTTAAAAAGAATTCAGATTATTTAATGAGGATGAAATTAGATATGAATAAGGCTTATGGTAGACTGGAATAGAACTTTGTCTAGAAGGTGTTGCGTCGGTTGGGTTTTTGTGATCGATGGGTTGGATTACTAATGCAATGAATTAGCACGGTGAGGTATTCTATTTTAATCAATGGCGAAGCCAAGGGCTTCATTACTCCATCTCGTGGATTAAGGCAAGGTGACCCCCTCTCTCCATTCCTTTTCATCATTGCTACTAATTGTTTGTCTTATCTTATAAATGAGGCGGAGGGTAAGGGCTTTCTTTCAGGAATCCGCATTAAGCATCGGTGTCCTTCCATATCGCATGTGTTGTTTGCCGATGATTGTATTGTGTTTACCAAAGCTACTTTAGAGGAAGTTCGTGTTCTGCATTCACTGTTATCTAAATATTCGAGGCTCTCCGGTCAATTGATCAACTATGCTAAATCCGGATTACTTTTTAGTTAGAATACGCCTTAGAAATTCCAGAAGATGATTTCGAAGTCCCTTCACGTGAGGATTCTTAGCAAACTGGGTTTCTATCTCAGATTGCCTTCAGTTTTTGGGAGATCCAAAGCGAATCTTTTTGCTCACATCCGGGATAGAGTTTTCGTTAAGCTTAATAGTTGGCAACGAAGGTTTCTTAACAAAGTGGGCCGGAGTATCCTCATCAAGGCAGTTGTGCAGACCATCCCCTCCTATGCTATGAGATGTTTTAAACTTCCTGTTACCTTCTGTAATGAAATTGAGGCCAAGACAGCCAACTTTTGGTGGAATCAAGATGATCAGAAGCAGCGAGCTCATTGGGTTAATTGGAAAACAATGTGCCAAGGGAAGGATGTGGGAGGAGCAGGTTTTAGACATCTCGCCTCATTTAATTTGGTGCTCCTTGCTAAACAAGGATGAAATTTGCTAAAAAATATAACATCTGTTTGGGCCCAATTGGCAAAGAGCATATATTTCCCTAAGACGGATTTTCTCAAAGCAAAGATGGGGCATTGCCCTTCCTGGGCATGGCGAAGTATCCTAGAGGGTAGGTAGGTTCTCCTTTTGGGTCTTCGTTGGGGGGTTGGATCGGGTTAGCTCATCCACGCTTGGACGAATAGATGGGTTCCCTCCTTGCCTGGTTTTAAGCTCTACTCCTCCATGCTAGTGGATTGCCCTTGGACTCGGGTTATGGATTTTATTGATCCGCTTACGAAGTTGTGGGATCTTTCCCAATTATCTCAACTGCTTACTGGGTTGAGGTTCAAGCAGTTCGCGAAATTCCTCTACCTCATTATTTCCATGAGGATCATCTTTTATGGTACTACACTTTTACAGGGCAATTCACGGTTCGATCGGCATATCATCATTTCATTAACCTTCATCCCATGGGGAGAGCGAGGGATATTTATCAGATCAGATATATTATATAATCGGACGGATATTTATCAGATCAGATATAACAGTATCCGAATCCGTATCCGATTATAAACGGATAGTATTTTACTATCTGAATCCGCTCCACCGGATACCTATCCGGATAATTATCCGACTAAACGGATTCAGATTATAATATCCGCATCTGTTTACAGTCGTTAAGCCCATCCCCGACCCGAGCTTGACTCGGTTTTAACATCTCATTCCCAAACCCGCCCCCTACCCCATTTAAAAGCTCCCTAAACCCATCCCAATAGGAGTAGGGTGGGGCGGGCTACCCTGTTAGCCTGGCCCGTTGCCATCCCTAAGCCTGACACTTCCTTTTCGATGAAGTGGCACGAGCTACTCACTCCACATACCAACACTAACACAATTAAAAACTGGGAGAGGAACCAAAAGTAAGAAACTATCCATTGGCGGTAGACGAGAGGCAATCATTCTAATCACTGGAACCTACCCCTCCGTAATTTCTATTTGTTTATCCAATCTTCCCAGTGAAAAATTATTTATTTCAGCCAAATAAGTGATTTTACTCAAAAGAGGAGTAAAGCTCTGCATCAACCGACAAAACATTCTTTTCCCCTACTTGCTGCGTCAAAAACTATATGATAAAAATCGAGCAATTTTAAGTTAGATTTGTAATATGAACGCAAGCTACTCACTCCACATACCAACACTATCAATACTAAAAACTAATTATGAATCATCCAACAAGTTAGTAGAAGCCCAACCAAAACTCTAATTGGGCTCCCATCCAAAAAGTAAGTAGAAGCCCAACCACAACTCTAATTGGGCTCCCGTCAGGTCAGCCCGGCCCTTATGTATTCCTCCAACACAAGAGATGGATTGATGCAAATGGGTTCTTTGCGAGACGGTGGCAACTTTGATTTGGATAGAGAAAATCCAAAACAATCCAGGCCACCTCCTTTTCCTACGCCCCACCTATCCTCCAGGGCACGTTAAATACTTTAAGTAATACATCTACTAAAATGCGCAAAACTGAGTGCAGTTTAAGAAGGGGACCATCGAGAAACTCGATTATATAAGAAACGGATTGGCGAAACACTGTGTAACTTTAATAGATGGGTAGAGGAGGAGAAAAAAAAGTACGAGCACGGTGATTCCCGGCGGTGGCCCTCATCCACGGTGGAGATCCGTCGCAGCGGCAGAGAAAACGGCGACGACTCACCGGAGTCACGTAGGTCTCTTCCACACAGTCCGGTTAACGGCTACGGGAGGTATTACGACGAATCAGATTTTCGTCGTGATCCGGATGGACACTCAAACCCAAGGTATAGCCCTAGGTCCGAAACCCTAACCATAGGTACCCGACGAGTTGGGCGTAGCGATCGCAAGGATTTCTTGGATAGGGATTTCAGGAACGGACGGTTGTCGGAGTCTGATTCCGATGAGGAGTTGAAAGGGTTGAGCTATGAAGAGTACAGAAGGCTTAAACGTCAGAAATTAAGAAAGAGTATGAAGAAACGTATTTGGATTGCAACCCCTAGCCCTCCCAGGGACGAAAGGGAGCGCTCGGAGCCGTTGGATGAAGCTGAGGAAATTTCAGATAGGTGTGTTGAGAACGAACAAAAGGCCAATTCGAGAGATGAAGGTCAAGGAAAACGAATTGGCCGTGGTGGGGATTTTGAATCTGAAGAAAGGGGGAAGAGTTCTTCCGAATTGGAATCAGATTCTGAGTCTGAGATTGATTGTTCAGGTTTGAGAGAAAAGAGGGGAAAGGGAAGGAAGGATACGAACCCTAGGAAGAAATCAGGAAGAAGACGGAGTAGGCGAGATAAGAAGAGCACACAGAGCAGTAAGAAAACAGGAATAAGTAGAAAGAGAAGGATCAGGGATGGTGATTCCGACAAAATCAGTAATGAGGAGACTAGAAGTGAGGAATCTGATTCGAGCCGGTCCTCTGATGTCCAAGAAAGATCCAAGAAGCATAAACACTCAAATTCATCTTCCCAATTGAAATTGAGCAACAAAAAGATACAGTTGTCCAGCAGCGAGATTTCGACTCGGAGTTCTTCCGATACGGATGTTGATGCAAAGAAAACTGAGATTAGTAGTGAGGCACTTATATTGAAAGAGATGGTTGAATTACAGAAAAAACCTGATTTGGATAATGGGCTAATTGTGGGGCCTGTGCCTCTACCAAAAGCTGAAGGACATATTAGCTATGGAGGGGCACTTAGGCCTGGTGAGGGTGATGCTATTGCTCAGTATGTGCAGCAAGGGAAGCGTATTCCTCGGAGAGGAGAAGTGGGTCTTTCGGCTGATGAGATTCAGAAATTTGAGTGTCTTGGGTATGTTATGAGTGGTAGTAGGCATCAAAGGATGAATGCCATCCGTATCAGAAAAGAAAATCAGGTTTACAGTGCTGAGGATAAGCGAGCACTGGCAATGTTTAACTATGAAGAGAAGTCAATACGTGAGCACAAAGTTGTGGCTGATCTACAACGTCTGGTGCAGCGTCATATTGGACAGGATGTAGGTCCTACTCACGATCCTTTTGGTGCCAAAGCCTCCGAGGGTGTTGATACCTGATCCTCTTGTACGTTCAATATTTATTGTGTGTCATATGTTATTGTGTCCTTTTTCTAGTTCTTGATTTATCTTTTCATGTTTTGAAATAGAATATATCAAATCCCAGTAAAAGGGAGTTACTGAATTAAGCCACTTATATGATTACTTCTGAATTTGAGAATTTGTTGGGCTCGTTAATTTTAATTTCACTTTTAATGCTTTTGTACTGCCTAGCTTTTGATTTAACACATGGCAATGATGGTTTGGTGTGATTATGAGCTAATTAGTACTTTACTCTTCCATTGTGAAAAAAAAACCAAAAACACCTTGATCTTTTTATAATGGCAATGATGGTTTGGTGTACTTATGAGCTAATGAGTACTTTACTCCTCCATTGATAAAATTATTAATTTCAGTTAGTTCTTTTCGACATGCAGTTTGTCATCACAAAGCACACACAATATCGGGTTGTCCTCCATTCAGATTGTTCTTTTGGTGTGATTTATTTGAATTATGTTAAAACGTGAGTGAGTAAAGATTAGATGATTTAGGTTGCCCTCCATTCAGATTGTGGTTCGGTTTCATTGATCAAATTTGTATTTTTTAAAGTTCTCATTAGGAAATTATTTATTATCAATCAAAAAGAGAAAGTGGCAATCGTTGTTGATATAGGGGCATTCCGAGAATGGTAATTGAGTTACTCGAATTCCCCTAAATCATAGTCACCTAGTCAGATTTCGGGAATTATTTGGCTAGGGAAAATCTGCCAATTTCATAAAAAAAATGTGAGAATATAGGGCAAGATGTAAAACAAGATTACCGATTATGATAAATTATAAACAAATATATTTCATATGTTAGATATTTATTTCCTTCTTTTTTTTTTCAAAAAATGGGGAATAATTCGTGTTTAATTTATGAAATTCATGACTTTTTTTCGAAAAAATTGTGTTTCTTTTTCAATGAATTAATCATTCAGCGAAAAAGTCTTAAATTCTTTGAGACGTTTCAAAATAATCAGAGAAATTTGTTACTGTATCCTAGAGAGACCTACAGGAGCCATGTTGGGCCACTAGTCATGCACTCGTCCTCTAGTCGACCCTACTGTTCACCTTATAAAAGGAGACTGTTCCAATGGTAGGGTATTGCTTCTCTTATGAGCAATATTTTAAAATGTGAAGGCGTGAGGCGAGGCGTTAGGACCTCAAGATGCGTGAAGCGTAAGCCTCAAGGCATGAAGCGTAAGCTCACAAGAAAGCTTCATGCTCTCTCATTTTAACAAATAAATAAAATGTAAGAAAGATTGCAAAAAGGTTAATGAAAATTATAGTATACACACACACACACATATATATATATATAGAGAGAGAGAGAGAGATACATTTATATATATAGTTGTATTCGTGTACATTGTTTGTGTTTGTGTGGTCGCACGCGTACACATAGGAAATACTATATAAATTAATTGAAACAAATAGAAAAAATTTTAAAAAAAAAATTTAAGTTTTAGTTATGGCTAGAACCTAATTTTAGTTAATATATAAGATTTACGTTATAGACATAAAAGCGAGCTTCAAAGCATGAAGCATGTACCTCATGTGAGCCTTATGGGGTTTAAGCCTCATGGTTGAGCCTCAAGATGTTTTCTTTAAGTCTCGCCCCGAGGCGAGCTTCGTGGCGTAAGCGTCACACACTTTTTAAAACACTGCTTATGAGAGAGGTTGTGAGATCTATTCCCAATGGTGATGTCTTGCAAGAGTTTAACTCCCCGTTACTAACCACTGACTGATGATTGCTACTAACTGTAGGTAAATGATAACGCCACAAAAAAAAAAGGAGATTGCTAAGTAAACCTAAAGCTAGAGATTAAACTAGTTTTATATCCTATTTTGATTAGGGTTTCATTAGAAGTCTTTATTTAGAAGTAGATTTTAGTTATTTAGTGTTATTTTCTCTTTAGTTGTTGCTTTAATGTGATTCTTATTGAGTTAGGAGTTTCTAATTTGAGTTAAGGGGTCGTTTGGCAACTCTTATTTGATTAAATAAGAGCTATTTAAATTAGATTTAGAAAATTAAGTAGGTCTTGTTCTATAATATTTTTTTTAAGTAAAAAAAAACTCTTATTTATATCTTGTTTGGTAAAACATACAAATAAACACTTATCTGAGGACCATTTGCAATAAGAGGGATAGAATAGGCATTTGAAAAAAGTATTGGGGAGATACAAGTTATTTGCAAAAAAATTAGTGAAGTGATTTTAATACTCTCAATAGTACCTACTATTGAGAACTGGACCGTTAGATTCAAGATCTAATGGTATCAAACATTAAGTGGGACCATCATTTAAAGCATGTGTAGACATGGCACCATTGGATGTTAAATGATCTGGACATGGCACCATTTGCAATAAGAGTGAAGGATCAAATGATCAATTAACAGATGAAGGCCTTGCTCTAATCCCGGGAGGAACTTGCTTTGATCTAATGATCTAACCCTATGGTCTCTGCAGTCCTTAGGGGATGAACATTCAATCCCACACCCTTGTTTATGAGCGCCTTGTGAACCTCAAACTCCTCTATGTAGTTAGTTATGTGGAGAGGCAACATGTGCGGAAAAGCGAGACGTGCTCTTCCATTTCAGCCAAAAAGGCGTAAACCAATAGTGATATCTATTCAGGTAGTAAGGTTTGAAAGCGTGGAAAGGGCAAGCTGGGCACGCTCTTTTACTAGTAATGGCCCGAGTCAGTGTGATGCCAAACTTTTTCAGATTTGTATCCTGCTGGTTTCTATTGATATTGCGCTTTTTTATTGTTCACAATTTTCTTTTCTTGTTGTTTCCAATTCAGGGAACCATCATTTTTGTATTGTATTTTCTTTTCTTTTAATATATCATCTCGTTACCGATATAAAACAATTCTTGAAATTCTGAAGATACATTTTCTGACGGTAGTGTTACCTATCATTTCTTTGCAATTTTCCTCAGCAACTTATGTGAACATGTACAAGTTTTTATGTGTTGTTGGTCGAGGAGAAGCATCTAAGACAAGGATACGTCCAGAAAATGATATTTCCATTGCTCAATTATTTTTGCATCGTTACTGATAAAAAAAAAATCTCTTATTCATTACATTTCTCTTAGAAAATTTGGTTAAGACTTATTAAGAATGTGTGCTTCATTGAGCTTGAGATTTGACGAGTTTCTGCCAGCCAAGGAATTATGTCTTGGCTGCAGTGGTCGATGTACAACTTAGCATATAATCCTGATCAAATATATAATTAGTTTGTGTGGACTCCTACTGACGGCTGTATTGTTACCCTAAGAAGCCCAATGAGTATCCAAGCATGCACTGATTAGCAAGAATTTAAACCTTGGCCTAGAGCCTAATTATTATGTGTATCATTTGGTCATTACATTTCTTTTTTGCATGCATGACTCTGCATGAATTACTTTTTAGATCTTCTTGCTTTCATGTTTTGTTTAATTGCCTTACCATAAAATTAATTATTAATCATGCAAATTGTAAGCCGACACAAGGCGTACAGGAGAACAGAAGAATATGGAGTATTTACGTTAGTTAGATCATGCTCGAGTGTTGAAAATTGTTCAGTGTGCAGCCATGCTTTCAGATGTAGTGAAGATTGTGACGTGAAAATTAATTTATATATTGGCTATTTATGGGTAATTTAGGGACTAGATATTGGACATGGGTGTTTCTCTAGGATGGGATCCCTAACCAGGCCTAGTTTTCAATGGTTACACAGGAACCAGGGAGACTCTGGTACTGGTCCGGCCTAAGATTTAGGATTGTGTTTTTTTATAGAGTGCTCTGTATCCCACATGAATTGTTATACTAGAAAAGTAACTTTTACAAAGAGAGTTCTCATTCTGCGAGATTAAGTGATAAGTTCTGTTAGGCTGAAATACAAGATAGTGATTCTGTTAATGGTCAAAATAGTAACATAGCTCTATATAAGTTGTTGTAGACTTGTAGTGAGGTCTGAGGTATATTTTTGAGTTCGAATGTTATAGTGCATGCAGTCTGAGGTATATTTTTTTTAGTTTTTAGTTTGTATCACAGATGTTCAACTGAACTAAATTTTAAAGTTCTACTTTTCCCTTTCCTGTGTTTTCCATCTCTGGCAATCAGGTGTCTCCAAAAAAAGGAAAAAAAAGGTATGTCTTTATATATATATATATATATGCAATTCTTGCCTATTTGTTTCTGTATGAAAGTCCAAAACGAGCTAAACATCTACGTGTCATTACAATTTACAAGTAGTTCCCTTGAGATATTCCTCAACTACTTGTGGACAGGATCATCAGTAAGATCCTTGCACCCATATCTTTCATCATAGATGTGGACTCATGATGTTACATTATATATGTTTTGAAATAAAAATGAGGTTAGGTTGCTTAGAATTCTTTCTTGTGCTAGACAGCTTTTTCTGCAGTCTATCAACATTTAAGACTTAATAGCCTTAATGTTAAGAAAATGTATAGTTGTATGAGTTGGCAAGCTTCAATATCAGAGCTTTTTCTGCAGTCTATCAACGCTTAAGGCTTAATAGCCTTAATGTTAAGAAAATGTATAGTTGTCAAGGATTAAAAACTTGGTTATGGAGACTGTAACGGTCTCGACCGAAACCGATACGTATCGGTTTCGGGCAATACGGTCCACTGTGTTTTTTGAATTTTTTAGTCATTTTTACTATAAACGACAGTCATTTAAAAAAAAATATTATTTTATGGTTGTTTATACTAAAAATGACATAAACAACACATATATGGTCATTTTTAGTAGAAACGGCCGTAATTTTTTTTTTTTAAATATATTATTTGGGTGAGTCCTATGGCCGAAACGTTACATATCGTAGGACTCGGACGATACGTAACGGTTTCAGCGGGGTCTTATTTTTTCGGGAAAAAAGGGGTAAAGGTGCGGTTTCAGGTATCGGGTGCAACCTCGGTTTTCGGCGAGTTTTTAAACTATGATAGTTGTATGAGTTGGCAAGCCTCAGTATCAGTTGGATGCATGTCTTGGCTGACACCAGAACAAATAGTACATATCGATCACCTGAGTGCACTCAAAACTGGAGAAGTCATTGTCACATTTTTATGAAGTTTGCTATGGATTGGCTGGTTTGCTTAGACAAATGACTTGCTTTGACACCTGCAGGAACTTGGGACTCTCGGACAATGTGATTGGATTTTACAGAGGCTTTAAACCTTGGTCAATGTTGTGATATGCTCTGTAATCAGAACTTCTATTAGTCCATTGCATTGGGTAAGAGATTATCAAAGCTCTAAACATGCTAATCGAGTCCCAATTAGCATCTCAATCTTCCACTATTCCAAAATCAAATTGCATATTTTTGCCTAATCTCCCCATTTACCATGAGTGCAATGTGTCCGGGTTAATTTGTTTGATTAAGCTCAGAATTGTTTGATTAAGCAATTCTTGCATGGAATCTCTATTTATTCCTCAAAATACTGTGTTCATTCCTTTCATGGTTCCTTAGGTAGAGCTGACATAGTGATGCAGGATTCTTTCGCACAAAAAATGACAACATGAAAACATTATGATCAAAATTTATGTATATTTTGCAGTTCAAATCAGGAAGTCTGCACTTAGGATTTAAGAACAATTAGAGGGGGGTCAATGATGTATTTGCTGTGAAGCTATTGGAGTTCAAATTGGTGATTTTTAGGAGCAAGGTGGCTCGAGGATAAAGCACAACACATAGTTGAAGTAATAAGATCTTTCAATGTTTAGGAGAGAGAGCTTCGTGGTCAATTGTTTCAAGTGAGGTGATTGAAGTATTAAGTTCTTTCACTCCTTAGCCGTTACAACCGATCAAATTCAACAGATTCTGATCAATCTAAACAGGTCAGATTCTACATCATCTATCATTGATAGCTCTTGTGGTCTATTGGGTCCCAAATGTATTATCTGTTAGACACTCCCTTACCGCCCTTCCGGTATTAATTTCAGCCAAAGAAGCCTTGAGCCTGGTTGAAGGTTTGCGATGAATGTTGATTTAGGTTGTTCTAGTAGAAAAATGTAAGTAGATCTCAGCATGTTGCAAATTATTGAAATGAAAGGTGGTGTCCAAGGATGTTGTGAGGAATTAATTTAGTTTATCTGCATCAATATCCGAACATTTGGTTACCCAATTTAGATGGGTAATCAAGAACTGAGTTCTTTTTTTAAACCAAAATTTTATCAATGTAAACCATTAATATTTTGAGGCGAGATTTGAATGACTGGGAAATAGAGGAGTTGGGTAGACTTCTCTTTCGTCTTAGGAGCCTCCCTTTGAGTCTTCAGGGCAGAGATATTAGGATTTGGTCTAGAGGCAACGCAGGCAGATTCTCAGTGAGATTTTTGTTTCAGTCCTTTGGGTCAGTAACTTGTGCTCCTTTTCCTCAGACTTGTGTGGAACCCGGGTATTCCCTCTAAGGTATCTTTTTTCTTATGGAATGCGGCATTGAATAAAATTCTTACTTGTGATCACTTGCAAAATAGAGGGTGGAGTTTGGCTAACCGTTGTTTCTTTTGCCTCAAAGCAGAAGAGATGATAGATCATCTGCTACTACATTATCCTTTTGTGGTAGAAGAGATATGGGGTTTCTTCCTCTCCCGAGTTGGGGTGGAATGAGTCTTCCCTTCTTCCTTTTGGAGCTTCTTATCCTGTTGGTCGTTGGTAAGTGTGGATAGTGTGCGGGAAGCTGTCTGGCCGGTTCTCCCTGCTGCCATCTCTTGGTCGATTTGGAGGGAGCGTAATAGGAGGGTCTTCGATGATTCCTCATCTTCCCTACCTCGCATTTGTCATCACATCCGCAGACTAGTGGCAGATTGGATTTCCATCCGCCGAGACAGGATGGACTTGGGTACTTTGTTGTTTTGAGTGCGTCTATGACGTGATTTTTTTGGGGCTTTGGAGGGCCTCGTCTTTCCTTTTCTTTTGAGTTTACACCCTTGTAAACTTCCCTTTGTATCTTCGATCTTTTTAATGCTATTGCTGGTTTATTGATAAAAAAAAAAATTTAATTTTTTGAGTAAGATTGTCTAACATTGGTTGTATAAATCACTGGCTGGAAGTGATTTAACTTGGGATATTCTTCCTAAATTCTTATGATGCAGCAGTATACTACATCTGGGTTGAGTGAAGTTCCTTCATTTCTCTCTAATGGTGGTAGAGAAATGGACATAGGTTTACTGCATGTTGAGGCCTGCTTTTGAAATCTAAACACTTTCTTTCATTGGCCATCCAGTCATGAGTTTTACAAAAGTATTTATTGTATCAAAGCTTTGAAAGCTAATTTGTTTTGCACGTTCACATGCTCCAAAAGTATTTATTCTATCAAAGCTTTGAAAGCTAATTTGTTTTGCTCTTTCACATGCTCCACTGATGTGTCTGAAAAAGTAGTCGATGATTTGAATTGCTGGAGGAAATCTATAAGGCCTGTGGGAGATACTTTTCCCAGGCAAATTTATGGTCCATAGGATACCTTTTATTGCAGGGGAACTGTGTGGTCTGCAATGAGATTCTCCCCTCATTTGAGTGAAAGTATGGTCTACAAATCTACAATGATTCTCTCCCTATCCCAGTTTTAAGGGTAAATCCAGAGCCTTTTGCTACTGTTGGAATTGTACAAGAAGTGGTTGTGCAGCTGAGGACATAACACTTCACTTCATTTAAATGCTTTGTGAAGTTGTATGATGGATGTGAATGTGAAAGTGACATATCCAGTGATTTAAATGCCAAATGCAGTCAATAAGGTGATAATCAATTCAACTCGACTGGAGTTGGAGATTACCCAAATTCACGCCATTTGGAATGAGACTTGACATTCGACCATGGGGGTCTCTTCTTTTGTTGAGACTTATAAAGTGTGGCACTTTGAGGTATGGTAGTAGTTAGGAAATTTGAGTTATTTTGTCAATGTTTTTAACTAGATTAATTCTTATCATCATAATCAAAGCCTATGATTTTTTTATGAGATTTAAATCATTCATTTTGTTGCGTATGGAGTCTCATAAGACTCGAGATGAAAAACACAATACATCTAGTTCTCAAAATATAATGTCCACATAATGTCCACTCACAAGACTTTATAGTCTTGTCATGCATCTAGTTGTCAAAAGAAAATGCATAATATCCACTGATAAGACTAGTGGATAAGACTTTATAGTCTTGGCAAAAGAATAGACCTGAGTGTCATTTCAATGGCCAAGAAAAACAAACTGGCGGTGTAAAACAAGCAGAGGGATAACAGTGTAGCAAATATGATCTAAACAATATGATTTTGGCTACGGCAAACTCACGGGTTTGCATAACATTTAGGTCTATCTTCTCACGGGAACTTGCACTACTCTGTATCGGCAGCAAACACAAAAATAGAAACATCACAAATTTTAACGTGAAAAATCTTGTGTTGGTGAAGAGAAAAATTACGGGCCCTATTCCATGTAAAAACTTCCATTGTGTGAATAATGGAATTACAATAGATCTCTTTGGATACAACTAGAGGAAACCAAATTCAAGCTCTTTGGATACCAATAGAGGAAACCAAAATCAAGCGACTATCACTTGGATTACAATGTGTTTACTAAATAAAGTGGATAATTCAAGAAAATAACCTCACTTACCTTGGGACAAATGCAAGATTAAATAGGACAGTCTTCTCTTTTTCTAATAAACTTTCTCTTCTTATTTATTTATTTGTTCTCTTTCTTATTGAGGTACAGTACATAAACTTTCTTCTCTTCTTTAGAGAGAGGTATCAATCAACTAAGTGTGTAGAGAATGCAAATGATCTCTCGCCCTCACGTTCAATGTCATCTCCATTTCAAAGAAAAGCAGTTGGAGACTTAAATAAAAGTCTGTTGGTGACGCTAGGAGGGCATCTTGGGGGGCCTATTTGCCACGTGTCCCCTATTAAGTCACTTTTAATTGTGGTTAAGATTCATTTACTCCTAAGGTTCACCCATGTACACTTAGTTTGTAGAAAAAAAAAATGATCATGAGTTAAAAAAATTTAACCAAGAGTTCATGGGCAATTGAGGGAGCTTTATGAGAGGAGCAATAGCTCACTTCTTGCCCGTGGAGTGAACTATTGCTCATAAAAGAGGTGGGTCCACTTCTCAATAGAATTATAGGAGTTAATCAGCAACAAGAGGTATCAATTGAAATTAATTTATGTCTATTCAGATCTCATTAGCAAAGAATAAAGTTTAATAGGTAACCGATTTATTTTCTTTGAACCTAATTTTTTTTCTATTGTCCGTCTAGTTCTAAATGAATAATCGTAAATTTATGTAACGATTAGATGGAAGGGGGGAGATTTATACATTCTATTTAATTTATACCTTCTATTTATTTTTATGGAAAGATTACTGAAACTGAAGTTTTTAGGAAAACCCAACGTTCCTTACATAAACCCCTCACATGGTCATAGTGTTCCTTTATGATATTCTTACTAATCCAATCTCAGGTATTAATGAATGAAACTATCTAAGCCAATTAAAATCTTATCATCTTTCTGTTTTTTTGGCCAAATCATATTCTCAATTATTGGGACTATATATTTTGGAAAAAGCTTAACTGCCCAAAACCTGGAGCTGACATTGAAATTGGAAATCAACGTCCGATCCCAACTATCCAAAAAACGCAGCCCTTACTCCTATAAAGAGCGGAGGATCACGAAATGCAACAAGGGGTGAACCAAGTGCTGGGGCGAAGGAAGAAGGGAATCGATCAGAATTGAGTGGAGACAAGGAGAGGTGAAAGAGAGATTTTCGAGACTGCAAGCAGCAAGCAACAGCAGCTTTTCAGCCGTCCTGTTCCCATAATGTAACAAAATGACCCGTCCTCATTGGCCCACGCCTCATTTTTAAACACTTACCAATCGTGGTTAAGATTCACTCACCTAGGGTTAAGCAATCTAATTTTGGGATTTAGAGGAAAAAAAATCAAAATTTGAACTTTAATTTAGTTAAACTTAACGAGAGTTAATAAGGGTGTTAAAAAGGTATACGAGCACAAGAGATAAGATAAGCAGTGGACCCGGATCCGCTAATCACTGCTCATATATTTTCCGTATAATATGAGACTTCATTCGTAAGGGCCGGGATCATCACTGGAATTGCTACAGGAGTGGTATCACATGACATGTATATGCTATATAAGCATGGGGTGGTGGGACATGCAGGTATATGTGGTGGAAAACATTGAAACAGAAGAAACAAATATGAACTTCTTTTTCTGTTGTTGAAGATGACAAAATTTACCCAACAGAATGTACTGATTTTAATGATTGCAACCGCTAGAGGAATGCTTGCAAAAAAAAAAAAAAAACTGCTAGAGGAATGGGAAGGAATGATAGTTACTCATATTGGGGGCAAAGCATCAAAACAAAAGGTTCACTAAAGCCACTCGTTTTCTTTAATAACACCTTTCACTTTTACTATTACAAAACAAACAGGATCTTGCTACTGACACCGTCTTAGTGCCGAGACCACTGAGACGGTGTTCTAAGAACACGAGATTTTAGGTGGGGCCCATTTCAGATGATGAGTCCCACCTGAAATCCCGTGCTCTTAGAACTAGCACAGGTTTCAGTCTAGAGACAGTTTCAGAATATATATATATATATAGAATAGACTGAATTGGGCAATCCTCTCTCACACTGACACTGTCACACACTCTCTCTTTATAAATTACAGGATACAACTTCTAAGACCCCCTTTGGATCGAGACCATGCTCTAAGAGCATGGGATTTCAGGTGGAGCCTACGGCCTATCATGTGAAATGGTCTCTGAAGGGGAAAATTCTCGAACTCGCCACGCGTCAATAACTGTAATGGTCTCTGGTTTACTGGTAGGAAGAAGATAACAAAACTTCACCTGTGAATGAGTCAGAGGGGGTGGGTGTGCACCCTGAAATAGGCTCTGATGATAAAGTCAGTATAAGGCACAAACACATGAACATATGAACATAATAGTATAGAGATACTTATTGTGAGGTCATTGAGCATATGCCCTTGAGGACGGATACTGGTGTTATGCTCTGGAAGATGAGCTGTGGAAAGGTATAGGACGTAGCTCGGGTGCAACACAAGACGTAACTCGGGAGGCACAGAAGACGTAGCTCTGACAACGTAATTCTGACAACGTATCTCATACAATGCAGCTTGGATAAGGTACAGACAACGTAACTCTGACAACGTAGTTTGGATAAGGCACAGAGGACGTAGCTCTGACAACGTAATTCAGACAACGTATCTCATACAATGCAGTCCGGATAAGGCACAGACAACGTAACTTTGACAATGTAGCTCGGATAAGGCACAGAGGATGTAGCTCTGACAACGTAATTCAGACAACGTATCTCATACAATGCAGCTTGGATAAGGCACAGACAACGTAGCTCGGATAATGTAGCATCTCGGACAACGGGCTCAGACAATACAGCTCGGACAACAGGCTCAGACAACAGGCTCAGACAAGGCAGCTTGGACAACATAGCTCTCGGACAACCGGCTCAGATAAGGCAGCTCGGACAACGTATTCGTTGTGCATCAGACAACGAGTACATTGTACAGCTCACAACGAACAACGAGCTCGGCACTATTCATAACAGACAACGTGACAACGGATTTGGCACTATTCACAGCGGACAACGCGACAACGGATTCGGCACTATTCACAGCGAACAACGTGACAACGGATTCGGCACTATTCACAGCGTCAGACACAAGTTCAAGTATGAATGCACTCATCAGATAATCAATTACAAGGTCGTGCAAATGGCAGTGTGACCGTTCAAAGAGAGCATCAGGTGGACATGGCCTATTTGAGAGAATCCGGTGGCCATAATCGATTGTGAAGCCATAAAGAGCATCAAGTAGCCGGAGAACACCAAAGGAAGATGAGAGAATCAGGTGAGTGGCCGCCTGGATAGCCATTCAGGGTAGGGGTGTGAATGACTCAAGCTTCCCAGATCTTCATCTTTCCGCACCATCTTCTTTTCTCTGGTGATTCTTGCTTATTTATAGGCATTTGGAGTCATCATGACTTGTGTAGTCATGATGAGGTCACCTGTCAGATAACACTCAAGAGAGCCAGCACATAGCCTAAGTGGGTTTATGTCGGCTAAATTGTTAGAATTTGTTAGCATGAGAAATTCCTATTTTACCCATTCTTTTTACTCATTTTTACGAATTTTATCCTTTACAGTCTCCACCTGAAATCCAATGCCCTAAGAGCATAGTCTCGGCCCTAATGGGGTTCCAGTAGCAAAGTCCTATATTATATATTATTCTGAATTCCCACCATTTGATGGTCCCACCCCCACCTGAGAGGTTTGCGAAGTGGACTTAATCAACCCTTTGTAATTGTAGCCTCAAATCGAGTCGTGCTTATCTAAGATGCGTGCCATTTAAGACACGGGATCCTCTCCACTTCATGCCGGCGACGAGACCGCCAGTAGCCACAGAGGTGTCACATATTTTTGCGCAGGCCAACTGAGATCTTGATTAGTGTGCATATATTTCAATTGGCGCATACAAAGGTATGTGACACCTCCTCCAAGGGTTGAGGATCCCATATCCATGTAAATGGCACTGCGAATGCTAGGCAGACTCTCCGACGACCGGCTCGCCCCTGATATGGAAAAAAATAAAGGATGTGGGGCTCAAGGTAAGCTATTACCTTATTGTTTTTCACAAATGGGGCGAGTCTGCTCATATGAGACTATTTAGCATTCCCCAAATGACACAGTCTGGATTCTCTGGAATAGTTTTTTGTTTTTCATCTCCCTCTTTTGTGTATTAAATAAAATTTGTTTTTCATCTCCCTCTCTATGTATAAAATAAATGATAAATTGATCTTTCTTCACCTACTAGAGTGGCTTGATAGAATGTATTATGAGAAGTAGTTACATCTCCCAAGTACTTGATTCCAAATACGTTGTTTTCATACTTCTAAACCAGTCATTGTCCGTCATCAGCAATTCACGCTGTCCGGTTCATGAACTTTCACTTTTCTCTAATTTATATTGTGTCCCAAACATGGGCCAAGGCATCATAAATGTGAACTATCCTTTAGGAACACGTAATTTGCTATGATGGTTGGATAATCTCTTTGGGGGGCGGAAGACCCGGTTTCGAGTTTTCGGTGTGGCAGATGAGAGGTCCGCCATTTGGTTTAATCCAACTCCTAATCTACAACTCTTAACCTAAATAAATAATGAACAAAAAAATAAAAAATAAAATTGGGGATGTATAAATTATTTGACTATTCAACTTATGAGCCAATTAATGGTTAACACGGTTAGAATTAGGACTAGGATTATCCTACCTTGAATGTCAAAAGCCACTTTTGATATTTCTTTCTCAAATAGCAACGCCCTATTTTTGCCCAAGGCATGATTACTATAAGGTGTGTAGTCCCTATCCAGTGAGACTCAAATCAAACATATAATTAGGCAAGTCAAAGAACCCAAGGTGATTAAACTAATTGGCTGGTGCCTAACTCATGATGGACTTTGATGAGTGGGCCCATGTTTTGAGATGTTTTTTTATTCCGAAACTCATGGTGGGCTTAACAGTTCGAGCCCAAGTCCAGCACAAAAAATCTGATTAGTCTCATTGTTTCCAAGTTCATCACATACCCATTTCTTGGACAATTTTCGAATGTCTTATTTTAGTTTTTTTTTGGTATTGTTACCTTGACCAAAAACCAATTGTGTTTAGTCCCACCTCGGTAGATTACTACCACCCACTATAGCTCATAAAGTTCCATGGCCCTCAAACGGTTGGTACCCGTTTTGAGGTTCCTGTGGGTTGATTCTTCATGAGCTTAGTGGTTGTATGTGGCTTTGTGTGTGTGTGTGTGAGTGAGTGGTGTGTGTTTCCCTTTTATTACCTGTAGCTTTGCCTTATGGTATTGTTACCTTGACAAAAATAAATAAATTCTCGCCATGTAAAAGCCTCAAGATTTGTTGAAATTATTGATTGCAAAATAAGCTGCCTTTAGATAAGAAATGTTTTTGCATGTTTGAAATCCATTAAGACTCCAAACCCTAAACTCAGTTTTTTTTTTTTCCAAGAATGAGACTAATGCATGTTTTAAACATGTTTGACTAAACCCACTAAAACAAATTAAAAAACAGTTTCCAAAATCACAAAAAAAGGTCAAACATGTTTTAGAGGCTAGTTTTTTTTTTTTCCTTTAAAACTTTTTTCCTTTTTCGCCCAAAAGGAATTAGCTAGTTTTTAAGGGAAAAAAAGGTTTTAAGTCCAAAAACGTTTTTCTAAGAAACACAACCTGGTAGTGGTCAAACAGGCTTTACATTGAAGGCCTAAATCTAACAGAACAACTTTCAAGCCATCTATTTGCAATCAAGTGGACCAAATATAATGCTCAAAAAAAAAAAAACCATCACCCCACCGGACAATGCCAACCAAGCATGGACAAATACACGTGATGACCACATCTTACCCCTATAAAATAAGAACAAAACGTACTATCCTATGGTTTATGTTAAAAAGAATGATTTTGCTATCCCACTCTTGACCTGGGGGAGTGTGCAATAGGGGAGATTGGGGTCGGATTTGATCTGGCTCTTGCCAGACCAAAATATTTGGCCTTTGATTTATCTTCTGACATGTGGCAATAAAAAAGGAGAGAAAATATCAACCGGAGAGAAGTAAAAAAAAAGAGGGGAGAAAATGAAATGATTTCTCTCCTTTTTATTACCACATGTCGGATGATGAACTTGTGCCGGATGATTTTGATATGACGAGAGCTAGATCAAATCCGATCCGGGAGACTTGGGATAGCAGTCCCATTAAATATAATAATAATTTCTAGTGTTCAAAAAAATAAAGCTAAAACCTCCCCCACACCCCAAACATTTGTCCAACTACTATTTAGAATCAATTCCACCCTGCTATAAGTTCACAAAATATTATATTTGATAACATGTGCTTATGCATAAATAAAGTTGGTTTGAGAGATGACAAGCAACGTGTTCGTGCTGGATTAGATTGACTTTTTGAGGTGATAAGCAACCTGTCTTGTACTTCTAGGGCCTTGCCAAGCAGGAGGTCCCGGGTTCCATTTCTCACTGCTCTTCCTTTGGGTCAGTCCTGCCCGGTTTTCTGGATTTTCTTGGCGGGCAGATTGTGGGTCTTTGTCATAGTGTGAGGTGTTCCAAATACTATTATTGAAAATATGATGATTTGACTATTAATTTCTATATAATCAATTTTATCAAGAATTGATTTTTGGGTAATAAAATCCAATCCAAACGCCACCTTAGATTTGTTCAATTAAATTGATTTTTTATCACGTGTTTCTAAATGTGGAACTAATTCTAATATTAAACAACCTACCAGATGTTTAATTTTTCAAGGCAAAAGATTAGCTATGGCGGTTGCCCGAGCTGGGCGCTCGAGCATCCACAAACCAGTGGGCATGTGGCTTTTTAAAGGGGAAAGATATCAAGTGGGGAGAAGTTAAAATCATGGAGAGAAAATAAAATGACTTCTCCCCTAAATTACCGTCAGGTGCCCAATGTTTTGTGGACCCAGCTCGGCAACCGCCAGAGCTAATCTTTTACCATGGGCTGCTTATATAACTTATAGTGAGCGGCGCCAACCAAAACCACTCACACTCTCTCTCTCTCTCTCTCTCTCTCTATATATATATATATATATATATATTGCACAGGTTATGGGTTGGTGGTGTGGTTGAGGCTTTGTTGGTCAAGGGGCTGTTAGGGGGAAGGTATTCCTCCAATTAAATGTGACCCTCGTGGTCGTGGTTGCGTTAACATGCCCCACTTCTATAACCGTTTTATCATAGTATACTCTTCAGTCTTCCCTTCCTTAAGATAATTATAACTATTAAAAGCAACTGTTACTGTAATTTTTATTAATTAACTTGATTTAATTAATAAAGTTTCTCTCTTAGCTCTCCTTCCCCAGTTCTGTTTCTCAAGATCAATCTTTAATAAGAGGGAGTCTGTTGATGAGTCTCAGTGTGAAAGTTGGCATCATAGCTTTGGTATCTCAGTAATCTAATACATGTGCTTATGGCAGGTAAAGGAAAAGTCCCTATCTATATGAGATACATAGAGAGATGCTTTTCTGCTTTTCTTGTGTATGAAATGTAGTAAATCCAGCCTTTCCAGCAATACCCAGTTGCTATCGTCTTCATTTGAAGCCTGTCTTTGCTCTTTCTTCATCTTTCCTTAGATGCTTTAAGTTGTATCTGTCTTTCACTCTGTATCTGGGGCTTTAATTGTATTTTGTTTGGGGGTTATTTTGCAGAGACTGACAGTTAAAAATATCCATATTGTTGGTCTGCATCTCCTGATTTTTTGTACTGCTCACATTCTCCAAACTTGTTTTTAATTTAGAGGGGTTCTTATCCTTTCCCTAAACTAGTTATTTTTTTGTTGTTGGGTCTGTGAAGGAATTTCATCAAAGACCCAAGACCAAGATCATATCAAGCCTTGAGAGACAGAATTTGAAGCGTTTGGGAGATGTGTTCTTGAGTTCATTCTTGTTTGATTAAGGTTAGAGGTCCTTCTCCTCTGTACTCTTGTTTTCCTTGTGTTTTCTGATTTTGAGTCCTCATTTATTTTGGGTTAATTTTACTGATTAACTAGAGAGGAAGAGAAAAGAATTTTGAGTTCCTGGTATCAGGATGAGGGATTTCCCTTCTTGTTTTGGTGAAAATGGGGTTCAAGTTGCCGATTCATCTTCATCGAATACCAGCAGAACTGCTCAGAATTTGGTTACCTGCGTCTATCAGTGTAGATTACGCGGCAGGTCTTGCCTGATTACTGTTACATGGAGCAAAAATCTGATGGGTCAAGGACTTAATGTTGGGATCGACGACTCAACCAATCAATGTCTCTGTAAAGTCGATATAAAACCCTGGTCCTTCTCTAAGAGGAAAGGGTCCAAGAGTTTAGAGGTGGATTCTAGTAGAATTGATATATATTGGGACCTCTCCTCGGCTAAATTTGGATCCGGGCCCGAGCCATTAGAGGGATTCTACTTAGCCGTTGTGGTTGATCAAGAAATGGTTCTCCTTCTTGGGGATTTGAGGAAGGAGGCATACAAGAAGACCAGGGCGACCCCTGTTCCTTCCAATGCCATATTCATTGCCAAGAGGGAGCACATTTTCGGGAAGAAGATCTATGGCACCAAGGCTCAATTTTGCGACAATGGGCAGATCCACGACGTCGCAATTGAGTGCGATATGGTCGGCCTCAACGACCCATGCCTCTCGATCCGCATAGACAGTAAGATGGTGATGCAGGTGAAGCGCCTCAGGTGGAAGTTCCGGGGCAACAATACCATCTTGGTCGACGGATTCCCAGTGGAAGTGTTCTGGGATGTCCATAGCTGGCTCTTTGGCTCAGCTTTAGGAAATGCAGTTTTCATGTTCCAGACTTGCCTCTCAGCTGAGAAGTTGTGGGCCAGCCAGACCCTCTCCGATCCCAATATATTGCCTTGGTCTTGCTCGCAGAAACTCAGAGATTCCCAATTACAAAGTCTTAGTTTTTCGCTGATTTTGTATGCTTGGAAGAACGAATAGAGGTGTATTCTTCCTTTTTGAGTGCTAACAAATACTTTACTGAGTGATAGTTGTTATTAATGATGTCCTTGAATTACATCCAATGTGATTTACAAGTGGGTCCATTTTTTTCTTCTCCACCTTTCTCCTCTCGAGTTCCTCAAGCAATTCAAATAGAATAGAAAAAAATTTGTTGCTTTAAGTTTGTTGTTCTATATGCTTCAATTGAGTGTTTTTACTTTGATTCTTGATCTAAGTTCTACGTGGAGGATGATTTGATAGGTGGACATGTAGAAATCTCTTTGGTTGCAACATTGGTTTTGCTTGTGCATGATGTGGTAACAACACGCCATATCTCTGCCACCCCTTGCAGTAAGATCTTCCTTCACGACCGTAGGACTATGGTGTGTGTTAGCAGGAAGTGCTAAAGGCTCATCTTTGTTTCAAAGTAGGAAGAAAATAATAGTAGAGGAACTATATTGCCAACAATTTTTAGTTGTTTCTAAATAAACATTGACTAGGTTTACTGTTCTTTTTGGTGCAGGAGCTTAAATTATTGATACTAAGGTGTGAACCATACATGTGGAGAATCAGAACGAGCTTAATTCGGGCTAGTAATATCCAATATCCATATGACAGGTGGTGTGAATATGTCCTCTTTTGGTTTTGGGTCTTAGAATGTAATTATACCTTTTAAATCTACACAACATGCAACTTTTTATCAGTTCCACAGGTATGGTGAACATGTCTCTTAGTTTTGTGTCGTGGGAACATAATAATATCTCTTGCCATACAGACACCACTTTGCCATATATTATTTGCAGTACTGTTGCATGTTCCTTTTCTTGTTTTTCTTGTACAACTTCCATTTGTTTAAAAGGCTTATAGAGTTTCAGTCTTTTCTAAATAATGCAATTTATGTTTCTTATCATTCCTCTTCATTTTAGGGTTCTCTCTAGCCATTCCGTTGAAGTGTGCTAGCGTGCCCTTCTATTTTCTCTTTATTTTATTTTAATCATGTCTCATGCCCTGCATACTCCTTCTGTAGCTCAGCCTGCTGAGTCGTCTTTTCAATTAAGTTATTATATATCTTTGGCAACCCCGTTGTGCTGTTTCGTTAGTTCAAATTGAGTTATAAGATTTGCTTGTATCCCTTAGGGTAGTAGGTTTGTGATATTTTTTATGGAGAGAAGCATAAACAGTGTCAACCGAACCTAAGTTTGACTGAATGGTTTGAGTTGGGAATAATGAGTTAGGGGAAGAAAATGGGAGCTATAAGCACTCTTGTTAGAAAAAATCATCCCAAGACCATGGTTCAAAATATTGATATCGGTGGGCGTATTAGTAAGTCATAAAATTCATATCGAGGATATGCTTACAAGAAAAATTACTCGGGAATTCAATGGCCATATTTTATGGTTTCTCTCTCTTTATGTGGTGCTTCGGGACCTTTGGCAGTTACCAAGGAACTATAAAAGGAATACTTTTGAAGAGATAACATGTTGAAGATAGGATTACAAGGAATCTGTGTCTCGAAGGAAGTAACAGATATTGTACTTGCGAGTATGGAAAATGCAGTAAAAGCACCGGAACTTTTTGTTGAAGTTCTAAACTGATATATACCTACTGTAAGGCTGTAAGCATAACATTGAATTTTGGCACAGTGCATTAGATCAGGAAAAACTTGCTATAGATGCCATATATAGAATATAGATATTAAAAGAAGTTTGGAAGATTGTCAATGGACCAAGTACATGATCCAAGAAAGTTTTCTATCCCAATTTTTTTTGAGTATGATGTCATATACTAAAAACTTTAGCAGAATCTCAAGGAATTTTTTAACTTCCTTGTAATGCTACTTTATTAATTCAAGTAGCCAGTATAGCAATGTCTTTTGGACCACCCAAAAGTATTTAAAATGTTGAAAGATGTCATGTGTTGAATGTTGTCATGTGCGAAAAAAAAAAGAGCTTTTTTTTTCATCTAATTAATTTATTTTATCATTTTCACCTTCTGACATGTAGATTTTATTTGTGATGCTGAGGAAGAATGTCGACATGCACTTACCTAGCTTTTACAAGTTACAAAGAACTGATCCAGTTGTTTCCAAAGAGTAGTTAGTTATTTATTACCTATCAGCGATTCTTTGATCTATTTCTTAGAGATCCATGCATCTGCTTCACTTTATGCATTTTCAATTGAATGGTGGGTTCAGCATATAGAGACAATGTATTTCTCAGAGACAAAAAACAATGAAGTTTCTCAGTAAACTTGCTCCTCCTTGGGTTTTGGTCAGTGATAGAAGTTTAGGCACTTGGCTCACTGGACCAGTTGAAGTCACGGAATATATTAGTACTCTGAAGAAGCCTCGTGTTCAACCATTATGACATGACATCCAGGTCAAATTTAATGATAGAAGACACATAAGATGAATAATTCCAGCCTAATAATTTAGATTACATATTTATAGATGACGGCTTGTAGGGTCCATAGTTTCTAGTCGGATAAGAAGGTCCTGTTATGGTTGGATGAAACCAGGGTGAGGAGGATGATGCAGGCTAAGAAGAGAAAGCCCACTGGAGCTATCACTGGGGCTACATATGTGGATTATGGAGAGAAAGAAGATGCATGCTTGTGCTTGGTGCCTTGGTGGTGGTGGTGGTTAATATACTGCTGCTCTTGAGATCAAGGTTTGAGGCCGTGGATGGTAAGTAGAGTGATGATACTGATTTGGTGGTCTTCATGATGCAAGGTACACCAGGACTTTGAGGCATGGTGGTTAAGAGAACAGCATGGATGAAACACTGATGAGGACGATTACCCATCTATAGATCTTTTTGATCTCATTCAGAAGCTTGCTGATGATACACAAGTACTTTAAGGTGGAAACTTAGGCTTTATACAGATGTTTCTACGATGGATACGAGTAGTTTCTTTTGGAAGCAAGGACATGGCAGTGATGGCACCAATATAGCACATACATGATGCTTACACTGCCAATGAGGTTTTCAGCTTGGAGGCAGCATCCGTTTTGAATAACTGGGTAACATTAATCATACAAATAGATATAGTCTAGTAGTTGACAGTTGAAGTTGATGCTAGATAATTTTATTATAAATGGATATACATTTTAGTTGCATGTTGAACTTGGAAATTGATGGTTGAAACCATAAGTTTGATGCATGATTGATACTTTATAGTTTCTTAGTAATTACTTAATGGTTATACAATGTTTTCTTATTGATAATTGGGTAGGAGTAATTTAATAAACTTATTACTGCAAAACTATAGACTTCCATATCAACTGCTAGTTAGCAAGGAGTTTTTTGTTATAATACTAATCTATTTTCAATCTTATGATTTCCCCCCTCTATTTCAGTGTAGTCAAAGTGTCCAGGCAATGCCTAAGGCGATAGGGGGTTCCCTAGGTGAGGCTATGCCTAGGCGTTGCTTAGGTGATGCCTAGGCGACCAAAATTTATTTAATTATTTTATATTATATAAGAATTAAAAGTGCTCGCCGAGATCATGATCTAGGTGATAGGGGTCTTGGCTAGATGAGACGGTGTGCCACGTGCGTATGTTTAGTCCCACACCAACCATGTACTGGGTGTTCCGGGCCATTGGTGTAGGAGTAGGCAGCATCTGAATTGGCTAGTCACTTCGGTTGGCAAGCGCTTCGTAACAAGTGGTATCAGAGCCGACTCAGGGACATTAGGGGTGTTGGACGGATTCATAGCACGTTGGGATTCAAGGGTGGATCCCCCTGACGAGGGTGTTAGGGATTTAGGCGGGGGAGCCTGTCACGTGCGTATGTTTAGTCCCACACCAGCCATGTACTGGGCGTTCCGGGCCATTGGTGTGGGAGTAGGCAGCATCTGAATTAGCTAGTCACTTCGGTTGGCAAGCGCTCTGTGACAGGTGGCCTAGGCGACATTTTGACTACGGACACTGCTCTATTTTTTTTTTCTTTTTACTGGTCACAATGAATAGGCTGTCATATGTTACTTTTCGAGTTGTATTGTTTTCGAATGTGATTTGAGTTCCACTCCATGATGCCAATCCAACAATCTCAGATGGAAAGAAGGATAGTTTTGAAAACAAAAGTTGTACGACAACTAAACTGTCTTTTTTGTATGATGTATAGATACTGAGCATCACATGTTTTGTTGATCAATGCTTTTGGCGTTTTGCTGTATAACCTTCTACTCAACAAATGCACTTGATCCTGCTATGGAATTTTCTTTACGCAAACAAAAAGGAAAAAAATGATAAAATATTTTGCTGCTTGGGACTCCATGATGAAAAACCCAGCAATTAAAGATGTTGAACACTTAAACTAGACAATGGATTTCAAGTTTCAACTATGTAGATGTTTGAGTCTCCAAACAACCATAATGAGCATCAGAAGCCATTTCCATTTTAAAACTTGACGTATATGGTTCCATCATTAGATTATTACCTGAACACGAAGATTTTCTTAGTGGACCTCAAAATGACTTGTCCTTGGCTTATCCACACTCTCTCAAACCTACCCACCAATTGACAGCATTTTTGGGTTTTAAATGGCATGTGCAATGAATTGAAGCGCCACATACATCAAAAGATGTCCTGAAAGTTCTTTTTATGCATTAAGCTTTACCTGTAATTACTCGAGAGTGAACAAGCATTATAACATCTTGCCAGACTTCTGCCTCTTATTTTAAGGATATGCAATCATCCACTAATTTCTTTTTGACAAAGCTGAGATATTTCCTTTTTCATTCCAAATCTCTGTCTATGCTCTCACCATTGTTTAATACTGTTACAATGTTCATCTGACTCCATACCTTGTACATTTCAGTATTAAGTAGGCGGCAAACATGTGAGGTTTCAGACTGATGCTAACCGTCATTTCAAAAGTACGTAGGTATTTCACTTCATTTGCAAAATCTGTTACTGTCTATTTTTTCTTGTAACGTGGAAACATATTATATGATGCAGCAGCCATTGATGGCCCATTATGGTAATGCGTGATTCTCTTCGCCGACTTAATTTATTGATCTATATAACTGGTCTAAATTTTGGGAAATGCTTCGATTGCTAGGTAGTCCATCAACCGGATGATTTGGATCAATGACGATGGGCCAGATTATATGGTACAGAATAGGTTCTTGTGGGACGGAAGTATCACTATTTCTATTTTTCAATTCTTACATGATTATATGTAACATAGTGCTTGAACACCTTGATGATTTATGGCGAGTTCAGCAATCGCTAAGGCAGCATCAATCTACAACCATTCAATTAGTTCACCCAACCTAGGCTCAACTCCAACAAATATCTCTCTAAGATACTATGGGCTTGAGCCTGGTTCTGTCGTGTTCAAATGGCTCCTGCACCTGAATTACAGAATTGTTAGAATGCTTTAAAAAATGACTCCAGGACCGCGACTATAAAGAGCTGAACACTACCCCTACTCGACCTTCATTTCATCTGTTCTTTGTTTGCTCACTCTGCTTTCTTCTTGTCTTGTATCCAGCCATCCTCATTCACTGTCAAATGAAGCACGAGTTCCGCAACTGTGGTACTTTTTTTTTTGGTAATCAGCTATATCATTTATCTATTGATGTCAGGGTCAGGGGGTTAGGTGAGTTAGAACTCAAGGGTAAGCACTCAATGGCCACACCAGGACTCGAACACGAGTCACTCCTCCCCAAAGGGAGATACACTACCACTGGGACAAACCCAGGCGTGTCATCTCATCTGTGGTACTTGCACTTATACATGGGATCAGTTAGCAAATCAGCGATTAATATAGTTGTTCTGAGCTATTTTATGTAAATTAATATGAAGATGGTAAAATCTTAGCTAATCAGGACAATTTTCAGGCATATTGATCAAACTATAAAAATCAAGTTTTTTTTTTTTGGGTTAAGAGGCAACTCTATTGAGACATTAAATTGTCAGTAGACAAAGGGACCGGGGGGGGTGGGGCGGACACTCCCACCCTTAAATAAGTGTAAAAGAATCACATTAACCTCGAAAATGTAACATGGGGTTCGAAAAAAAGAAAATAATAATAATACAGGCCCACTCCACCAGTGACAACCTAAGCGTTAAAACTTACCCGATTACCCAACATACCTTAACTGGATGGCCTCGGATTGTCTCTGGCGAAGCCAGAAAGGGTTCTCGGGGTTCGATACATTGTGCGACAGCTGGCATAAAATGGGGAGAAGTCATTTATTTTCTCCCCATGATTTTTGACTTCTACCCCCATTTGATACATCTTTCCTTTATTCTCACACACTTATTGCCACATGTTTATTTATGAGTGGAGAAGTCAAAATCATGGCTCCCATGATTTTGACTTCTCCACCACTTGTCCTCTATTCAATGGAACCCCGAGACAAGGCCTTTCTGGCTTCGCCAGAGACAAGCCAAGGCCTAACCGGATTGGTCAGTTTCTGTCCATAGAGAAACGGCCTCGGATTGTCTATGGCGAAGCCAGAAAGGGCTCTCGGGTTCCATACATTGTGCGACACTTGGCGTAAAAGTGAGGAGAAATCATTTCATTTTCTCCCCTCAATTTTGACTTTTCCCCATTTGATATCTCACACCCTTATTCTCACACACTTATCGCCACATGTCTTATTATAGGTGGAGAAGTCAAAATCATGGGCCCCATGATTTTGACTTCTCCACCACATGTCACCTATTCTATGGAACCCCGAGAGGCAAGCCAAGGCCGGAAGAAACTGGATTGGTCATATTCATGTCCATATAAAATATTATACTCTGCCTGACCTAAAGTTGAACACTGTAAATGATTCGGCAAATGGTTTGGTTTTATAGGGACCCTGAAATCCCTATTCGGATCATATAACACACCGACCGGACCGTATCTGGTCCGTGGCCAACTTTCTATATGTGTAACAGACTGCTAGTGTTAATGTCTTGTTATGTCTTCCCACAACGTTTAATGTTATTAATTGTAAGTTGTTACTATTTTTTAATAAACATAATAGTATTAATACTAACAAGTTAATGATAATTGGGGCATTAATACTGACAATGTATTAAAACTCCCTCATGTTGCATTTTGAGTTGTATTTTCGGTCCCAAGCCTTAATAAAGGAGGAGGTTTGTATGTTAAGTTGACAATCAATGTAGGCAAAAAAATCACTAAATCATTATATATATATATTGTTCTTTTATACCTTAGCCTGACCCCTCGGAGGGCTAGAGCTCACCAAGTGAATGAGGGTCGGGCCCGATAAGACCTAAGCCCTACCCTAACCCAACCCTACATATACCTTAATATTATACTCGGGCATAGCCTATTTGCATGAACAAATGGAAAAGACTTTCACTAAGGAGGTGATAACATGCATGTACACGTTTTGTTGGGTGATATACATACCTCTCTAGCTCTGTCACATGTCCTCTTTGTCACTTGTTAATTATGGTTAAGATTCATTTACTCTTAGGGTTAAATAATTTAATATTAGGTTTTAGAAAAAAGAATTAACTATATAAGTAAATCATAACTCACGTTAATTTTTTTAAAGATTTTTTTAGAAACTGAGGATACCTGGTGAGTTGGGAACGTGTGCGCATACTGCCCAACGACACATGTATGCTATCACTTCCTTCGTGAAACACATTACCCGCATCGTCCAAATAGGCTATGCCTGAGTATAATATTTGACATAAGAAGAAATCTGGTGCTTAATAATAAGATTTATGATTTACTCTGAGTAAATACTTTAGCTTACTCTTTTCAACTCGCCATGTGTCCTGTTTTTAGGATATATTTTAACCCTTAGGGTTAAAGAATGTAACATTGGGTTTTAAAAATTAAAATAAAATAAAATAAAATATAATGGTTGCAGAGTTAAAGGATGCTAGAATAGAGGCTAGGTCAATTTTTTTTTACTCTTGAGCGTTAATTCGGTTGTGAATCGGTAGAACGAGGAGTGGCGTGCCCTCCTCATTGCCAACATGTGTCTAATTTAACTGTGATTAAAATTTTTAATCATAATTTTTCTAAAAGATAAGGTTAAAAATATTTGAGATTTTTTTTTTTGGGGGGTAAGAACCTAAGGTAATATAACACTACACACACAAATAGAACTAAGGTAACCGCTAAGGTGTGGGTGTCTCTAAACAATATTAGAGGATCTTAACTACAGTTAGCGGGTGGTAATATAACACTTAACACAAACACCTTAGCAGTTCCCTTAGAGGATCTTAACCGTAATCGTATGGCCACCTCCACGCCAATACCAACAAAAGGGTATCGCTTCACTAATGACAAAACCGTAATTGTCGTCTAAAATGTGGTTATTACTGGAGCGAAACTAATCTTATCCCCAGTCTCTTTGATATATATATATATATATTTTTTGATGCAAAGTCTCTTTGATTACTTTCGACAAATACTTCAAAACTAACGCGCTTATCGTAGAAAATGTCCTGTAGACACCAATTGCTACAAACCAGCTTAGATCATACCGTTACTCGATGTAGTAAATTCGTTGATGGCTAATCAAAGGATTGCAAAATCAAATGGACGGTTCAGATGTTTAAAAAGTTTGAAGAGTTCAATCAGCATCATCCGTGATGGGCTGCTGTTCTATTCTAGATTCACTCAAGAGTATTTCCTTGTGTGGCTTCCAGATGGCGTACAGCTGTGAGCTGTTTGAGTGTCTACAGAGTCTAAATTCCATAAAGCCCTTGTTCTTTTACAAAATTACACCACCTCTACCCTTTTACATTTACAAAAAACATCAAAATTCCGATAAGGTACCCTCTGAAGACCGTTAGATCGATTTCAACGGTAACTTTCCTAACCAAGAATAATAATAAAAAAAAGAGGAGTCAAACTATGGACCAGAGGATAGATTCGGTAATATGTCCAAAAATAGAGGCATATTTCCGTAATTGTATTTTATGTCGAGGGCATTTTCATGATTCCAAAACCAGAGAAGGAGAACGAGAGAAGCCGGAGAAGAGAGAAAGAAAAGAAAAGTTTCATTTATTTTTTGTTGAGATTTTGATTCTGTGAGTATTATTTTTTTGCTCTCTAGTTTCTGTGTTGTTGGTGGAAAGAACGAGTCATGGGTGAGTCGAGCGACTCGGTTTCTATTGATATTGAGATGATACCTTTAGGCGGAAAGGTAACAAACCCACCAGAAATCTTCATCGGGTCTTCAATGCAGATCGAATTTTCTATTTTTTGATTTCTTTTGAGCCATTTCTGCTTAATGGGTTCTTCTCTTTCTATGTTTTTTTTTTTTTTTAAAATTGATTTATTTAATTTCTTTTGGTGAATTTTGCAGGAATTTTTGGTTAAAACGAGTAAAGGTTCAATCTCTGTTTTCGTTTGTGGGGGTCAAGAAAAACCTGCTTTAATTACATACTCCGATGTTGCTCTCAATTGTATTCCTCCTTCCTTATTTTGTTCTTTTATAATTTAGTGTCATTTCCATTGAAAAAGAAATGCTAATTGATAAGTTCATTTGCTTCTGGGTTTGGTGCAAGATTTTAATGGTTTTGTCTTTGAGTCCAATTGTGTTGGAAAGAACATGAGGAAGTTTTTGATTTGGGTGTTTTTGCTTTCTGGGGTTTTACAGACACGTCTTGTTTCCAAGGTCTCTTCTTTTGCCCAGATGCAGCTTCTTTGTTGCTTCATAATTTCTGTATTTACCACATTGATGCCCCAGGACACGAGGTCGGTGTCAGCACTTCTTCTTCTGCTCTGTATGTTCTTTGTTTATATATTTATTGTTTTCTCTCTTGTAATTCATTTCTAACATTTTAATGGAGTCTCAGCCATTTGTTTAAGAGTTACTGCAGTTGGGTGCAACGGCCATTTCTTCAGATGCTCCCATGCTTAGTGTGGACGACCTTGCTGACCAGGTTGCTGAAGTGCTCGACTTCTTTGGGTGTGTAATGACCATTAGTTTTGTTTTTGTGCTTTTCTGTATGTTTGTAAATGAACTAGTTGTGGGAGGAAGAAAATTGGGTTTTAATGCTTATTATGTGACCTACTTAAACATCTTTGGAGATTGAAAGTCCGGAATCTTGACCTTTAGAGAAGTCTAGCTGTTTTTGTGTTATGTTAAAGGGATTATATTGTCTCTTCAGAATTTCTTGGATTTTCTATTTCTATTCAATTGTTGTTCTTGTTCATGCTTTTGCTTTGAAAACAATATTCTGCAATCATCTCAGAAATCTTGATATATGTCCATGTATATATGGTGCTTCTTGGTTGGGGCTCTCCTAAACAAGAATTTTTCCTTGGGGGGAATTTTTCCTTTGGGGTAATTTTTTTATTTTGAGAATTTTTTTCCTTGAGGTCGTCACGTGTCCTTATTGATACCCCTTAACTGTGGTTAAGATTCACCCACCTATCCTTGGTTTTAAAAAAAGTATCAAATTTTTTTCAATCCTAGTTAAAATTCACCAACTCCTAAGGTTAAAAAAAATTAATATTTTTTCTAAAAACCAAGGATAAGTTGGTGAACCCTAAGAGTGGGTGAATTTTAACCATAGTTAAGGGGTGTCAATAGGGACATGTGTCGACCTAAAGGGCATAACCGGACTCCATTGGAGGGCCCATTATATATATATATATGACAAAAAAAGGGAGGGGGGGCACTACATATATAGAGACAAAAAAATTTGGGGGGGCCAAGTATACTAAAAAAAATTGTGGGGCCAACTATTTCATACCAAAACTATAAGGAATTACAAAAATTTGGGGGGGTTTAACATATTGGGGGGAGGCATGCCCGGGGCCCCCTGGCTCCACCCCTGGTTGTCTCATCATCAACTCTGTGCTATATGTGATGTCTATCTCCTGTTGTTTTAACATATTGATATCCTGATTGTTCTTGGCTTGTGTTTTTGGATGTTGGATTTTGCTCTTCTATCCCCTACTGCTCAAAGGTAGCTCCTGTGTCTTTCTGAGCTAATTGTGCTAGAAGTCTAGAACGAATACCTTTCTATACTTTGTAATTTGGCCTCAGCATTTCACTTTTTTTAAGGCACTCCTTTTTTTCTTTATTGTCCTTAGTGGCAATGCCATGTGCCTTGAGAAGATCTCTGCTCTATATCCTTATTGGAATTTCCATATTCAGAGTCAAGTCATTCTAGTTGATGATAGACATGATGTCGTAAAGAATGAACAACGTGAAATATTTAAGACAATCCTCCATAATCATAATATGTAGGCAGCCTACTGTCTCTTGTCCAGTTGGACCTGGTTTAGATCCGAAGATTGTTAAGACGTATCCTAACATTTTTGATTCTTATCTTTAGTATCCTAACATTTTTGATTCTTATCTTTAGTTTAGAGTTTCATGCTTTCATTTTGCATTTTCTCTTCCATTCCAGAGTTTACGTGCTTGTAAACTTTGTGTTTGGTTTGTTGCTTTTGTACATATTCCTTTTAATATAATCTTTGATTACTGATAAAAGAAAACATTGTTAAGCCGCATCCTTGGTTTGTGGCCAACATGCACCACTTGGGTTCCTTACACTAAATGAAATATTTGTCTTCTTTGTAATATTAGAAATTCTGTTAGATAAATTTCTTCACATGTCTTTTCAGTCTTTCATACATAGTTGGAGCGGCCATAATGCACCGCACCAAAATCACCTTCTAACAAATATAAATACCATCTCAACAAGCTTGCCTTTGATCTGCATGAGTGTGACTATACAGATCAAGTGATTGCTGATTCCAAAATAGGAGCATAATTTTGAGAATACCCATAAACATAAATCTACTTAGTGTGTAAATGTAGCAGAAATTTTTTACTGTAAGTCTGAGTTAATGATTTGAGGATGTTTTATTCTTTTAATTGTTCTAGTTTCATCTGAGACGACCGAAGTTTGGTTACTGTAACCAAATTCTTGCCACCTTAACATGCACATACATCTCATTATGTAAGTCTCATATATCACATATCATTGCATGAATTTCTACCTCTACTGAAGATTTTAGATTCAATATTATGTTTCGCGTGAAGGTAGAACTGATGATCTTAGATTTGATGTCATGTGTCCCCTTACAAGTGCATCCAAGTCATTCAGAGTTTCGAGGATCATACTTGTAAAGATTGATTTGCGGTTTGTTTGGGATTATTGTAAACTAGATGTCATTTGATTACCTTGTATCTCTTTTACCCACCCAAAACTAATTACTCATTAGGTCTATGATATCTAACACGTAAGTAACTGCCATGAACTTTTATTGCTTCATTTTGGAGGGGTGGTTGGAGTGAGCAAATGTACATGTTCATTTGCTTTATATCAGAGAGTTATATGGTAGTCCTTAATTTGTTGCAATTGTATATTTATGGTGGTTTGGCTTTCTTGCATACTGCTTTCACTAAACTCTCTATATTGGTCTAGCATTTAGAAATGCTGCTGCTGCCTGTGTGTATGGGTAGGGGGGACATGCTCATGTGTCTATTTATATGCACTAGTTGGGCGTGCAACGTGCATAGATCCGCAATTTAATTATAATAAAATAACATATTTATTATAATAATAAAATAATAGTATAGAAAACTGATGGATACTTGGGAAAAAAAGTGAA
This sequence comes from Tetracentron sinense, assembly GCA_015143295.1. Classification (NCBI taxonomy): domain Eukaryota; kingdom Viridiplantae; phylum Streptophyta; class Magnoliopsida; order Trochodendrales; family Trochodendraceae; genus Tetracentron; species Tetracentron sinense. Next base: position 9,692,741 of record CM026558.1, on the reverse strand, counting down.
TGACATTTTGGTATAGAAACTTGAGAGCATTTTGGATATAAAAATTTGATTTGAGGGGCATTAAAAAAAAGACTTTAGGGGCATTTTAAAAAAAATTGAGAGATTGGATATAAAAACTTGAGGGCCATTTTGGCTAAAGCTGAAGGGTCTTTTGGGTATATAAACTTGACTTGAGGGACATTTTGAGAGCCAAGAAAATTTGAGGGTATTTTAAAAATAGAAAAACACTTGAGGGGCTTTTTGGGTATAAAAATATTTAGGGCATTTTTGGTATAGAAAAGTTTGAGGGGCATTTTTGGTATTTGGAAAAAACTTAGGTATTGAGTATAGAAATTTGAGGGGTATGTTGGAAACAAAAAAAAATTGAAGGGGCCTTTTGGGTATAGAAAAGCTTGAGGGGTTTTGTTTTTTTAGAAATTAAACTTAGGAATAAGTTGGGAAAAAATGTAGGGGGTTTTGGAACATAAAAATTTATAGGGGCATTTTGGTAAATATCACTTATGGGATATTTTAGGAACAAATAAAGATATAAGGGTATTTTGGGTATAAAAATTGATGCATGTGTTGGGAACCAAAAAAAAAATGGTGAGGGGTATTTTTGGTATAATATCTTGGGTGATAAATTTTGTCGTTTAGTACATTCTCCTCTTCAGAACTGTAAGAATTGTCCTCATTATAGCTGTAGTTCTATCAAAGATTAAAATATTCATCGTAACGCAATTATCCCCCTGTGCTTTTCATTTGTTGGAAGTTGTTCTGGTTTCTTATGGATGATTCATCTTATCAGGCTCAAAGAGGTTTTGTGCTTGGGCGTAACTGCTGGAGCTTATATCCTTACACTCTTCGCAGTAGGTTCAGTTCTTGCTATATTAGTTCATAATTTTATATGAAAGGCAGATTTCCTTTCTGTTATTCTTAATTGTGTTCATATGTTATTTTGCTTTGTGAGGCAGATGAAATACAAGGAATGTGTTCTTGGGTTAATCCTTGTTTCACCACTTTGCAAAGCACCTTCCTGGACTGAGTGGCTTTACAATAAGGTTTTGATCTACATCACCAACTCATCAGTAATCAGAAGAGAGGAACTATAGTATGTGGAAGTACCTCACCATGGATTAATGTGCGTTGCTTCTTTACCAATGGTCAATGGCTGCACTGCACTCGTTAATCTGACTGTTTAAGCAATGGAGTGCAGTGCAGCCATATGACTCTCTCACCAAATGATCCAGTCCCTATGACTCGCTTTCTTTGTACAACCTATTAAAAATGTGCAATGGTCCACAAAGAGTTCGCTAGTTAGATGATTGGGATCATCTAGTTGAACTGTTGATGTGAACTTTAGGAAATACCCACACCAATTGTCCATCCAAGTGGTGATCTGTCAACAATCTGCTCAGTGAGCCCATACACCTGGTGATGCATGGAGAGAGTCAAGGCTGCACCATCCATGGTGGGTTTGGTTTCCACTCCACAATATATTTCCTCTACAACGAAAAGTGATTTCTTAACTTCTTTTTTTGCAGGTGATGTTGAACTTGCTCTACTTCTATGGTATGTGTGGTGTATTGAAGGAGTGCCTCCTCCAGCGTTACTTCAGTAAAGTACTTTACATCACCTTTATTTGTGGACTATTTTTCTGGATGAAAGGGTTATTTTAGTGTACTATATGATTATTGGGATCCTTTCTCAGGAATTTTGGTGTGGTATGCTCGATGCAGAATCTGACATTGTACAAGCTTGCCGAAGGGTAAGGAGTTTGTGACTCTCAACTACAACCTATCATTTCTAACATGTGAATTTCTCTTGCTCCTGAGAAGAATGATCTAATGTCCACACATTATAGTCCATAAACAGTGTAGCTGCACATGTGACTTGCATGCAGGATGGGGTAGGGACTTATTTTCCATTTAAAAAATGAGCTGCACCGATGTTTATGATCATCCAACCAGGTTGACTGTGGTGTAAGATCTGCAAGGTGGCACTCGTTGAGTAGAGTGTCTCACTCTCTGCATGTATGACATGTTTGCAGCTTGTCTGTTGATGGATTTACTGTCTAAAATCTAGTAGTTCTCTTTCTTGAGACCTTGTCGATCTCAAGATACTTCTGCAATTCAAACCTAGTAGTGATTAATTGATTTTGTTTATTTGTGCACAGTTACTGGATGAAAGGCAAAGTTTGAATGTCTTGCACTTTCTTCAAGCTATCAACGAGTAAATTCTTGCATCTTTCCTAATTATTTGCTTTGTAGTTTGGCAAAAGTGTTTTTCATTTTGCTCTCTCTAGTTCGTTTAAAACTCTTAAGTTCCACCTCAGGATGGCTCGAGTATAACTTTAGCTAATAATAGTAACCTGACACTGACTATATTAACACTGGGTTAGGTGTTTCAGTCTTTCATTTTGACCTAACAATTCTAGTATTCTTGACACATTCATCCATATTGTTAGCATATGATAATGTTGAAAGATATGCTGTTTGATATATTGTTAGTATACATATAAAGCTCTATGGTACCTTGACCCGTTAAATCCTCTTTGGGTCATTGTCGATCCAACATGATATGCATTGGGTATGGTCTATATCCCAATGATATATGCATATTTTATTTTGAAGAATCTTAAATTCTTAAAACTTAATATTTTCATATTTGAAATAGATAATAGTAAACAACAGTGTTAGAACTTAGAACTGAGTAATGTAGCCTGTACTAGTGTCAAATCTGGGTTAATGTAGCATGTAGTGTTAGATCAGGTAAGTCCCACACCAATATCTGGGTAATGTAGCCTATTACACAAATATCTGGCACCTTGACCCATTCAGGTAATGTAGCATGCAATAGACAATCAATATGAACAATGTGTTTGTATAGTTTAGGGTCTTTGTGGGTGCGTCTGTTCGTGATTTATTTGAATTCAATAAAATGGAAGTTAAGAACAATTTCATTTCTTGTATTAGTACCCTCGTGAATTGATTATGAAGTTTATTTGCAGGAGGCATGATCTCACAGAGCGCTTGAAGAAGCTGAAGTGCAAGACACTTATTTTTGTGGGCGAAAGCAGTCCATTCCACTCTGAGGCCCTGCACATGAATGCCAAAATGGACAGGAGAAACAGTGCCCTTGTTGAGGTAAGACACTGTTCGTGCTTTTGCTTCTTTTCTCAATCTTCTTTTCCTCTTGAATTATCAACTTTTCTTTCTATGATTCTTGGAATTCACATTTAAGACATAAAAGCTGGTCAGGCTCACTGGCCTTGGGCGAACCAAATAGTTTGGGTTTTAGATACATGTTTTACGAATGATATAAAGAAAGAGAAAAAAACGTGGCATGGGTGTGCATGAACGAATATAACAGTATGTTTTAGATACACCTTTAGGCTCTTGTTTGTGCCATGCACATGCGCCTCAAGCACTATGTTCTTAAGTTATATATATATATATATATATCATTCTACTAATAAAAGTACAAGGAGTATACTATACTTTATGTGGACGTAATTACCCATCACCTTTCTTTATATTTATATATTAATGTAATTAATAGGAGTTTATTTTAGTAATTAGAATATTAACTTGTTTTAATATGTAGGACCCACTACAAAAAATAATACTAAACGTTTCTTCTTATTTTGTTTTAGTAAGGGCTCTCTATAAAGAGAGTCTCTATCCTTCAAATTGTAGTCCTCTCAAAAGATATGACTCTTCTCCAAAGTTTTATCTATTTCAAACATATTTATCTCTTTCCCTCAAAATACACGCCTCCTCTTCTAGCCTACATGTGTTCCTCCAAATCTCCAGCCTGCATGTAAAATTCAAGGTCCTTGAACTGCTTGATGCACTCTTCATGGCGGGGAGTTCAAACTTCACAACCCCGGTTGCTTAGTGGTAGTCTCCGGATATCAGTAAAGGGATAGCTATTTGAATATTGTGTTATGCACATAGTTTCCAGGAAGTTATGTACAAGGTGAGAAGCTTGTTTCCCAAACTTGCTTTCTCGGACAAATTCGCTTCCTAGGAAGCTCACTTCCTCGGACAGACTCGCTTCCTAAGAAGCTTGCTTCCATCATGTCTCATCTAGTAGTCAAAGGGAGTTGTATGTGTGAAATGATGTGGTAGACCGCCTAGGGTGTAGACTCTAAGCAAGTTATCATCAGTTTGAAACTTAAAGCACCTTCATTTCCACAAAAATCTCATATAAGATAAAATCAAAGTTAAACTATCCATAAATAACATAATGGGAATGAGGAGCCTATATCTCATTTCTCGCTTCCCGTTTCCTAAAGTTTTTTTGAGTCTCGCTTCCCGCTTCTCGCTTTCGCTTTGCTTCTCGTTTTTGTTTCTCGCTCTGGTAACTATGGTTCTGCATAGAAGAACAAGTCTTTCCATTAATGACGTCGGTGACTCTAGGAAGGATTTGAGATACATGGGTATCTACAATGAAAGCCTGATAGAGTGCACAATAAATGACAATGATGCTGAGAGCCCTTTAACTTTTGACAACTTTCTCAAGGATTAGAATTGAGACACATATTGCATTTCAAGCATGGTTCAAAATATCGGTATCGGTTGCCGTATCGGTGAGTCCAAAATAGGATATATATCGGCGTATCGGTTGGATACGGCGGAAAAATTTAAGATACGCTAAAAAAAAGTTTGGATACACAAGGAAAAACTTGGATTCCTTCATAAAACCTCTTTTAATGCAAATATAAGTTAAAAACAAACTAAATGAAAGTCTCCAACTACATTTATAATCATATATATAAGAATTAACAAATTTATAAGTTAAAAAAGGCGTGCGCATTGATAAATATGTATGAAAATACAAACCATAGTTACTTAACCAAGTGATAGAAACTCACTTGCATTCATAAATCAAAAATATGAAAATACATTGACCCTTGTATTCACAAATCAAATTACGTACATGATAGAAGCTCAATACCATATTGAGCTTCGTGCCGGCTCATACTCTATCATTGTGAGATCAGGAATTGAGTAGAGTGATACATTATAAGTGGTTCAGACATGATGATCATTGTGAGATCAGGAATTGAGTAGAGTGATACATTATAAGTGGTTCAGACATGATGACACCACTTTGTCCAAGTCATCATCGTGCGGTACATGCCCATGTACATTTGTATATATGCCTGTTGCTTAGTTCGTGATCTGTCCATAATTGTCAGTCGAAGACTAGGACTGAGCATCATAACCAGTGGCTCTTGATAAGTAGGGCTGGGCTGGTGCATCATAATATGGGGAAAACCTTATTTACATATTAATATTTAAAGTAAATGAAAGTAAAATAAAGTTAATATCATTTACTTAGATAATGTATTATGTAAATAAGTTGTGTGTATCGGGTCAGACCTGTATTGTGGATCCTAGTGATAATGGAAATAGAAAAAAAATTAACTTAAATATATACGTATCGAGTGTATCAGGCCTGTATCGGCCCGATATAGTGGAGTTTTTTTTTCTAGCGTACCAATGTATCGGATATCTCCAAATAGGATACATATCGGCTCGTATCGGTCGATACGTATCGATATTTTAAACCATGATTTCAAGGGGTAACCTATTTGATCACATACCTTATGAACCAAATCCCCATCACCGCCAACAATTATAGATAAACCATTAGAATATGGTTTATGTGGACTTTTTTTTAGTTTCCCCCCATTTATTTATTTGATGGGTAACTTAACAACACCATTATCAAGTTGGTGAGTCTAAAGCTCTAACATGAGGCATGGTGAATCTTAAGCATTGATGTGGGGAACTTATAAACAGTTATCATACATGTATCATCGCAATTTCAATTAAATGTTTCTCGGTAAACATAAGGGAGGTATCATGGATCCTTGCATTTTTCAGTTAATTGTTACATTAGTTGAGAATTATTTGTTCCACATGAAAATTGAGAAGATGTAGTGGAACTATATTTCTCACTGTACTCCATCTTAGCAGAAATTGGTGGACATAGTTACCCTTAATATTACGTTATATAAAAAAATTATTATTTCATTAAAATTATAGTTTGATTAGAATTAAAAAGCTTGTTTCTAATTAGAAACGTCTCTTACTAAGGTGCCCCTCTTCAAGATATGTCATGATTCTTCTTTAATTTTTTTTTGAATATTTTATATATTGGACCGAAATATTTTGATACTTTATGAAGGAATTCTGAAACAGATCAGTTCTTTATCTAAAATTTCGTGTCTAATATATTAAGATATGCTAAATACAATTTAGATGCAAATCACTTATCTAATTAATAAATCATTAAAGAAGTTAAAATATATTAGGTATCTTATTATAATAAATACCAAGCTTTCTGAATATTGTTACATCTGGTTTCTTGATGGCCTTTGAAAACTATTTTCAAATTTGATAGATTTTGTGCAACATATATAGTTACAAGATCCTGGAAGATAATATGATGAAGGTATGGCATCCTCTTTTTCTATTACATCATCTTTTAGTAACCTATTGCTTGCAATACAACGTCCACTGTTTCTTAAATGATCATGTTGAAATTTTGAAATGTTTGATAATGTCAAGAGCTGGGACGAGCATTGCCATATTTAGTATTAGTGAGACAATCCTTTAATTTCTTTACTCTTAATTCTTAAATGGTTATTACTTCCTCAAGAGGTTTGTGGAATCTTTCTAGGACTTTGTTATCTATAAAGATCTATTCAAGCATGGCAGGAAAAGATAATTGTATGTGGCACATACACACACATATATACATGATTTAGGTCCATGTTTTAGATTTAAAAGGCATTTATTAACTTGTTGCTCAGATAGTTAATGCGGAATCTATTCATCCGGTCACAATTTGATAGTGCTCTCTTGCTCTTTTGATGTACAAGTGCTTAGTTAAATAACAAGCCTGACTATGATCAGAATGGTTTTATGGCTTTTATGCTTGCCCAGCTACCATGACAATTGGCAAGCCTGACTATGATTGGAATGGTTTTATGGCTTTTGTGCTTGCCCAGCTACCATGACAATTGGTGGGTTTGCATGGCGATGTCTTGTGCGTGGCCATTAACCTAGCAAAATAATTCCCTATACGCACATACCTATTAAACCTTTTTTTTTGGAAGGTTCATACCTATTAAACCTGCATGCAAAACCCTTTTCTTTGTTTCTAATCATTACAATTCTTCACCTATCCTTTATGGACTTGGAGGGGAAGGTGATTCATAGATTTGAGAAGAGGGTTGAATGCTGCATCAAGATATTGCCCATAGCCACCATCAATAGAGCCGTTTGTTTTCTCACACCAATAACTTAGTTAATTGGGATTAAGATTAGATTTGAGAGCTATGTATGTTGGTATATGTTCTATACTTATGCTTGCTATTATAGATATCGTATTACTATATTTGAGAGGTATATAAATGTTGGTATTGATTTTATACTTTAATTTTCTATTGTAAAAATAGTATTAACCAATGGTTTACATAGTACAATACTATGAGTATATGATGGTAGGTAAGTAAGTCCTAGCAACAGTCTTTCACATGGGGCTCAGATTTTGAGTTCTCCATTTCATTTTTTGGTTTTATTTTTCAATCTAACTAAGATCCGAAAACTCACTTGCATTTGATTATTTAATGTTGTGTAAATATTTTTTTTTATATTACATAGTAATATTTTATATAATTATTAGTCATTAATGACAAAAAATATATTTATTTGTTGTCTAAGTGAGCTTGCTTCCCTTCGCTCCATTCCAAAGTAATGGTCCACTTTGTTTTCACTCTGCTTGTGCGTGGAATTGTAAATTTAAAACAATTAACCATTAAAATATTTTACGTGCGTTAGCATTTTTACTAGTATATATATTAACCCTATGAAATGATTTAAACCAGCAGTCTGATCTCAATCTTTTCAATGGTTGAAAATGCTCACAGCCGGGAAAGTTGTACAGATTGTATTTAGTTTTTCCAGTTACAAAGTGTATGCTAGGTTTCCTCTAAAGATTAAAAAAAAATGCAGATTATGTAATTGTAGTGGTGTGATAACTTGTGTCATTACAGGTCCAAGCGTGCGGCTCACTAGTGACGGAGGAGCATCCATATGCCATGCTCATCCCCATTGAGTTCTTTCTAATGGGGTTCGGCTACTACAGACGGCCACCTTTTGCTTCCTCTTCTAGTAATGGCTCAAACCCAGCCAGTCCCTCAAGCCATTCATGTATAGCGCCAGAGCTTCTCTCCCCAGAGAGCCTAGGTGTTAAGCTCAAACCCATCAAGACCCGCATGGCAGTTGAAATTTGATCACACGATGCTCATGTATCCCATGTACGGCAGTCGGAATGTCAGCATTGCGCATATATATCCTCATTGAGTAGGTAAATTTTTTTTAAAGAAAATTATTCTTTGATTAATGTTCATGTGTGTGTTGGTGAGGGAGGGATGTTTAGATGAGTGTAGATAAAATAGTGCAGAGATGTGATCATGTGATAGGAGTATTCTTTTGAGGGGGAGGAGGGGATGAAACCATGTAGTACTATTCATTTTGTATTACATTACTATCTTGTAACTTTAAACTTGTGTAATAATCCAAAAGACAGACTCCCTTTTCTCCTGGTTGAGTTTTTCTTGTTAGCAAGCAGATTTCTTGATGTCTTAAGATTCACTCTTTTTTTTTTTAAAGTTTCTTTTGAAAAAGTGGGTTTAACTGCCCTCCGAATGAATGGCGTAAGCCTCATGCCTGCCTGATGAAAATCTTCTTCCTTGTGAAGACTCTCCCTGGCTCTAGTGGTTCCCTTGCCGTTGGTCAAGATCCCTTCTAGCCCAACCTACCCTGGTCCATCACTTTGAGATTTTCAACCGGATTACCCCCCTATCTATCATCTGACTTCCACATTACTCACCTATAGTATGGCACAACCCCAACCTGGCTCCCCAGAAATTAGGCCGGTAGAAGACCTTGCAGATGATGTCCGCCGGAAATTAACCATTGAACACCTAAACGAACCTATCATAGTTGAACCCCAGCTCCTAGCTGCAAGCTTATCGGAGTGTCACAATAGCATAGTCGGAAAATTTCTGACTGATAGACCAATCAATACTACGATAGCCCAGAAGACAACCCTCAGAGCTTGGAACACTGGAGCTCCTGTGAGTGTTGTTCCCCTGTCACAAGGATTGCTCCATTTAAAGTTTTCAAACCCAGGTGATATGAAGCGGGTTCTAAGCCTGCAACCATTGTGTTTCAACGGCCACCCTCTTCTGATTATGCATGAGAACATACCCTATTTCTGAATGATATAGCCAATGCCCGAAAATTTTGGGTGTGACAAAATATAACGGGATCTGCAAACATTGATTAAAAAATTAAGAAGATAAATCTGCAGAAATTAATCATTTCTCATATGGTTTTCTTTTTCATCACTTACGTACGTGACAGTCAATTGTTCTCTAGATTGAGATCCTGCATAAATGAGGGGCAGCAAGGGGTAATGGTGGTATTAAGGAATAGACTGCAAAGGAACAATCAATCTTGGCTTTTAAAATGGATGAACACATCTTGACCTAAAAAAACACCAAAGCTCCAAGGAGTCTAATCATGATAGCATATGTCTATTCAATTCCTGGGATCCTCTCATCTTAGAGGGAGAGAGAACTGAGAAGAGAGGTGGGGGGCCTTGGATTTGTCTCTGCCAAGCCAGAAAAGACTTGTCATGATTTTGACTTCTCCGCTCATAATAAATAACATGTGGCGATAAGTATGTGAGAATAAGGGGAGGAGATATCAAATGGGGGAGAAGTCAAAATTATGAGGAGAGCTATTTCCCAAAATAAAATGACTTCTCCCCATTTTGATGCCAACTGTCGCACAATGTATGAAACCACGAGAGCTCTTTCTAGCTTCGCCAGAGACAATCCGAGGCCTAGGTGGGGAGGTTTTGCATGAGAGGGAGGTTGAAAATGACGTGGGTAGTTAGAGATTTGTAGGAGAGAGAGAGAGAGAGAAAGAAGGTGTGTGGGTGGTTTAGAGACGTTTTAGAGAGAGAGAGAAATGGTAAAGACTAAAGATATGCGGTAGTGATGGTATGTGAGACATAGAAGTAGTTAGTTAGTGATTAAATTAATTAAAAATAACTATTCAAATGAAAGTAATAAGATAAAATAATAGTTGGGTTTATGGTCAATATAAGAAAAGAATCGATCTATTATTATTGAGGCTGTTTGTTACCCCTTTTACTCGGCACTCACAGTTTTAACTTCCATTCCTAACCGCTTTTCAAACTTCTCATAACCGATTCCACTCCCTCATTTGTACCTATCTTTTCTGAAGAATTAATGGCGAAGGCAAACCAGAGGGAAGAAGAAGAAGAGGAAGAGGAATGTGATCATTCATCATGTCCACAGAAAAAGAAGAAAATCACCATACTCAAAAGGAAAGAGCTTGGTCTTTCGTGCATGTTGAACACCGAAGTTGGAGCTGTTCTAGCAGTGATTCGTCGCGTCCCCGATTTAAATTCTCATTTATCTCCTTCCCACGAAGAGAATCACGATTCCTCAGTGCTACACTCTTTGAAATCGCTGCGAGCACTCATCTTTAATCCACAGCAGGAATGGCGATCAATCGATCCATCCATTTATCTATCTCCATTTCTTGATGTGATACAGAGCGATGACATTCCAGCCTCTGCAACCGGGGTTGCCCTCTCTGCGATCCTTAAGATCCTCAAGCTCGAAATCTTCGATGAGAAAACCCCAGGTGCCAGAGATGCCATTAACTCGGTTGTTAATGGAATCACAAGCTGTCGCTTGGAGAAAACTGACCCTGTATCCGAAGATGCTGTTTTAATGAGAGTTTTGCAGGTTTTGATTGAGATTATGAAGAACAGTGCTTCTGTTATGCTCACTGATCATGCCGTATGCATCGTTGTCAATTCATGCTTCCAGATTGTTCAACAATCGGCGAGCAGAGGTGATTTGCTACAGCGGAATGCGAGATACGCGATGCACGAGCTGATTCAAACGATATTTTCCCGGTTGCCAGATATCGAGGTTCAGCATGGTGAGAATTCTGAAACAGATACCGAAGATGCCGACATTGTTAGCAACTTGGATTCTGGATATGGGATTCGATGTGTCGTTGATATCTTTCATTTCTTGTGCTCTCTACTCAATGTAGTAGAATTCGTGGAGATGGATGGTTCCACTTCTCAAACATCCGATGAAGATGTTCAGCTTTTTGCCCTGGTTTTGATCAATTCTGCTATTGAATTGAGTGGAGATGGAATAGGGAAGCACCCAAAACTTTTGAGAATGATCCAAGATGATCTCTTTCACCATTTAATTCATTACGGGACGTGTTCAAGCTCGCTCGTTCTGTCCATGATTTGCAGTACTGTTCTCAATATCTATCACTTTCTCCGCAGGTAAACTTCACAGGAACCCCGGCCCCTAGTTTCTAAATTGAAATTAAAGCGGATAATAGTAGGATTATAATTTTACCATGTTTGCAGGTCTATCAGGCTACAACTTGAAGCTTTCTTCACATTTGTTTTGTTTAGAGTTGCCACCCCAGGAATCTTAACTCAACTCCAAGAAGTCGCACTTGAAGGAATTATAAGTTTCTGCAGGCAACCCACATTTATAATCGAGATGTATGTCAATTATGACTGCGATCCGGTTTGTCAAAATGTGTTTGAAGAGATTGGGAAGTTGCTATGCAAGAACGCATTTCTGACGGGTAACCCGCTGACAAGTTTACAGATCCAAGCCTTTGAAGGTCTAATTGTCATGATTCACAACATTGCTGATAGAATCGACGAGGATGATAATTCAAGCTCTATTAGTATACACCCAGCCCAGATCCCTGAGTACAGACCTTTCTGGGTAGAGATATCCAAGAACACTGATGATTTGGAAACTTGGGTGGAGTTCATCAGAGTAAGAAAAGCACAGAAGAGGAAGATAAAGATTGCTGGTAACCATTTCAATAGAGATGAGAAGAAAGGGCTAGAGTACTTGAAGATCGCCAATATAGTCCCTGATCCTCCAGATTCAAAGGCCTTTGCTTTCTTTTTCCGCTACACTCCTGGTTTAGACAAGATCATGATCGGTGATTATCTTGGCGACCCTGATGAGTTCAACATTCAAGTCCTCAAAGAATTTACAGAAACCTTTGAATTCTCTGGACTAATCCTTGACACTGCGCTCCGGACTTACCTTGAGACCTTCCGATTGCCTGGAGAGTCCCAGAAGATCCAGAGAATCCTTGAAGCATTCTCAGAGAGATTCTATGATCAACAATCCTCAGAAATTTTTGTGAGCAAGGATGCCGTGTTCATCATTTGCTACTCACTTATTATGCTCAACACTGATCAGCACAATCCACAGGTAAAGAAGAAGATGACAGAAGAAGAGTTCATCAGGAACAATAGAGCAATCAATGGAGGGAATGATCTTCCTAGAGAATACCTCTCTGAGCTCTTTCATTCGATCTCAAACAAAGCAATCACGCTATTTGGCCAATCGGGCTCACCCATAGAGATGAACCCGAGCAGATGGGTCGACCTGATCAACCGATCCAAAGTTATGGAGCCCTTCATTTTATGCAATTTCGATGGACGGATCGCAAGAGATATGTTCGCTTCCATAGCCGGACCTTCAGTTGCATCCCTCTCTGCCATCTTTGAGCATGCTGAGGATGATGAAATCCTCCATGAATGTATTGAAGGTTTGTTCTCGATAGCCAGGATTGCTCAGTTTGGACTAGAAGACACTCTTGATGAACTTCTTGCCTCCTTCTGCAAATTCACCACACTGTTAAATCCGTATGCCACTGCGGAAGAGACCCTTTATGCCTTTAGCAATGATTTGAAGGCAAGAATGGCGACCCTTTCGGTCTTCACCATAGCGAACAAGTTCGGGGACTCAATTCGAGGAGGGTGGAGGAACATTGTGGATTGCTTATTAAAACTCAAGAGACTTAAGCTACTTCCCCAATCTGTTGTCGAACCCGATACTGCTTCCACCTCATCTTCTGACTTTCTATTGCACTCAAGATCAGAATCAGGCGTTATTTTCCCATCTCATGACCCTAGATTTGGTAGTGGCCGCCAGAGTTCAGGCTTGATCGGACGATTCTCTCACTTTTTATCATTAGAGAGCACTGAAGACTCTTTAGCCCATGCTGGGAGTGAATTTGAACAGAATTTGAAGATTATCCAACAATGTCGAATTGGGAACATCTTCAGCAATAGCTCAAACATGCCTGATGATTCATTGTTAAACCTGGGGCGCTCTCTAATATTTGCAGCTGCTGGGAAAGGCCAGAAGTTCAGTACACCAGTTGAAGAAGAAGAAACCGTTGGATTTTGTTGGGAATTGCTCATCACCATTACTTTGGCCAACCTTCACAGATTCCAATTATTTTGGCCTTCTTTCCATGACTACCTTCTTGTAGTTGTTCAATTCCCCCTCTTCTCCCCTTGTCCATTTGCAGAAAAAGCCATTGTAGTCCTCTTCAGAGTATGTCTCAAGCTCCTTGCTTCATACCAATCTCAGAAACTTTCTGAGGAGCTCATCTTTAAGTCCATAAACCTGATGTGGAAGTTGGATAAAGAAATTCTCGATACTTGTTGTGAGTGCATAACACAATCTGTGAGCAAGATTCTCACTGAGTACCCTGCTAATTTGCAGAGTCAACTTGGATGGAAGTCAGTCCTGCACTTGTTATCGGTCACAGGGAGGCACCCTGAAACCTATGATCAAGGAGTCGAGGCTCTCATCATGTTGATGTCCGATGGGACACATGTGTCACGAACAAATTACGCTTATTGTATTGATTGTGCATTTGGATATGCCGCGCTCAAGAACAGTCCACTGGAGAAGAGCTCAAAGATATTAGACTTGATGGCGGATTCTGTGAACTTGTTAATCCAATGGTACAAAAATGGGTTCTCAGATCCAGGGAGTAATGCCAGTAATATGAGCAACTCAAGTAATTCCTCGTTAGAAGATGGATCGAAATCCCACAATTCTTTCAACTTCACGATGAACTTGTTCATTAAGCTTGCTGAAGCACTTAGAAAGAGTAGCTTAGTCCGACGGGAGGAGATTAGGAATCATGCAGTGTTGGCTCTACAACGAAGCTTCACGCTAGCGGATGAATTAGAGTTCACATCAAGTAACTGTATTAACTGTTTCAACCTCGTGATATTCGCTATGGTGGATGATTTACATGAAAAGATGATAGAGTATTCAAGGAGGGAGAATGCTGATAGGGAGATGAGAAGTATGGGGGGGACATTAAAGGTGGCAATGGAGCTCTTGACAGAAATGTTCTTGCAGTTCTTGAAGCAGATATCACAGAGTTCGGGGTTCAGGACATTTTGGCTAGGAATATTAAGAAGGATGGATACATGTATGAAGGCTGACTTGGGTGACTACGGCAGCTCGATATTGCAAGAAGTGGTACCGGAATTGTTGAAGAAGATGATCATGGCGATGAAGGAGAAGGAGATTTTAGTGCAGAAGGAAGGTGATGATTTATGGGAGTTTACCTACATTCAAATACAGTGGATAGCTCCTTCACTCAAGGAAGAGTTGTTTCCTGAAGAAGAGTTTTAGAGGGACTAAAAATAGTGGTTATTTAATTCAAATCTAGGACTAGTAGGGGAATCTAATTGTTTGAAAAATGTGAGGAATGTATGAGGACTGAATAGGAGGGAAGGGAGAATTGTTTTTTTTTCCTTGGAAAAAATGTAAAATTACCATCTATCTGGGAAAACAAATACAAGAGCCAAGATCTCCTTCATTCACCAGAAAAAGGATAATATGACCATTTGCTGCTGGACTTATTAGGGTACACATGCTCATTGAGTCTGGGTTGTCCTATTAATGAAAATCTGTTGCACTTTGGGCTATGGGCAGGACCTAGGGGTGGCATTTTGAGGTCCGTTGGGGCAGCCGACCCGCTGTGAATACTCTCAATCCGTACCCGACCCATTGTAAATGCGGTTTAAGGAGTCAAATCCGAACTCATCCCAATAACAAACCCATCAACCTTAACCGGCCCACCTAATTCATTTTTCAAAAAATAAATTTGTTATATTTAAAAAATGATAATATTTAAATTTAATAGTTAATGTATATAGGGTAACAAGGTATTATGGCCTGCCACACGAAGTCTAACCCGAACCAGTAGTCAAGCTTGCTAATGTCATCATGGGCTACCCTGGATCATGATATAACTTTATCATGCTTATTCTCCCAGTTATTAAACGCTTAATTTGGTGACAGGATGAACTGTTGGTGCATTTTCAAGATTTTTCAATAAAAGAATAATACATAAAGAGAAAATAATATTATTGAATTCTCAAAAAGTGATTACAAAGAGACCCAACTAGGGCTTATATAGATAATAGTATATAGATAAAATAGAAACTAAATCAAACAATTCCTAATCTCTCAATCTCAATCACAATCTCTTTCTAAATCTAAATCTTTCCAATAATCTCAATCTCATTCTAAATCCAATTCTTTCTAATTGTGATGATGGTAATGATATGGTGCAACTCAAGTATATCATAATCATACATGTACTCTATTACTCCCCCTCAAACTCATGTAGATTTGAAAAAATATGTGTGAGTTTGATACTCAATCAGGTAAGGTAGCTTGCTAGTCATTCCAATGTCGTTGCAGATCTTGATAGTTGCCAATTGTCATTGTTGTTGATGTGTTGTATGAAGAGAGAATAATAGGGGCCTCAATGGGCTGAATAGCCTCGTGGGCAATGAAATGGGTCTCGTGGGCCATATTCAAAAAGACATTTGTGATCATGCCTATTGTCTTGCCAAAGGGATCACGGGCCTGGACCTCAAAAGGTCAGGTCCTCTTTGGGTCGAATAGCCTCTTGGGCAATGAAAGGGGCCTTGTGGGCCATATCAAAAAGAAATCCGTGATCATGCCTATGGTCTTGCCAAAGGTGTCACGGGTCTTCAAAAGGGTCTCTTTGGGATTAAAAAACAAAAAAGAGTCTTTCGCTCTTTTTTTTTTTTTGAATACATCTTTGCAATGACGATGAAGTGGTGATCATCAGGCTCTGGACCTTGTTGCACAGAGCCTTTATCCTTCCCTTTATGACCCGAAAAAGTTACCTCAAAGGAAGTTACCGCACCCTTTGTCTTGAATAGAAAATTGAGTATATGATCAAGCAATAGAGGAGAAAGTATAAGGAAAGGAAACAAGCCCTTGGCGTCGTACCAGGGACCTGGGATCCATTCCCGCCTGTGTTTCTCTGGTAGGGGTTTGCCTAACCCTAGCTTACCTTCCAAAAAAAAAAAAAAAAGGAAACAGGCCAATATAGAGAGAAAAATCCATCATTATTCATTGTTGCCATAATGAAAATAGTGATGGAAATGGACGGTGATAGATTGAAAGATCCATTTTTGTTGCTGCCTTGAATGCCAAAAGGTCCATAGACGTGCAACACTAGTGCTGCCTTGAAAGCCAAATGTAAATGCTCCCCAAAACAAATAGCCATCATTGACCTCTATTAGCATTCGGCAAAAAAGTAATTTCCGGATAGGCATGGATGAGCAGCAGTGTTGCGGTCTTGGATGACAAAAGTAAATGCCACGACTCACGACCAAAAGATCAGGTCAGAAGGATGGCACCTTGCTGCCCACTGGAACGACTGTCCAACAATAGAGAGACTAAATCTAACACCCGGCGGGCGGTGATGGCACTACCTGCTGGAAAAAAATAATAATAATAAATTAAAATAGGCAGTGGATCACCCGCTCTAATACCATAAAGATAAAATAATATTATTGAATTCTCAAAAAGCGATTACAAAGAGACCCAACTAGGGTTTATATAGATAATAGTATGTAGATAAAATAGAAACTAAATCAAACAATTCCTAATCTCTCAATCTCAATCTCTTTCTAAATCTAAATCTTTCCAATAATCTCAATCTCATTCTAAATCCAATTCTTTCCAATTGTGATGATGGTAATGATATGGTGCATCTCATGTATATCATAATCATACATGTACTCTATTATACAACACCCTTGTTTTAGCTTCCTTAGAGCATTTCCAACACTAAAACTATACTTTATCTATTTTTTCTTTAAAATGGATAGCTTCCTAAAAATATTCTTCACTTTTTGAAGATGCAACTCCAACACCATTCTCAATTTCTTCCCTATGTTCTATTTCTTTACACTTGAATATCACAGGCTTTCAATGGTCGTATTTTCCAAATATATATATATATATATAAATGGATGACGATTGTTGAACGCTCGCTAGATTTGGCGAGCGTTTTGGGTTTACTAAAATGGCGAGCGAATGTAGCGAGTCTGCCTTTCACACTCCCTAAACTGGCTCTTACATTTGGTGGAATATTGAGCTGGTCTCAGCATAGGGAGTTGGGTGACTTACAAAGTCGTGATCCAATCGAGTCTTCTAATATAAAAATGATAGGGTCATGTATGTTTTTTTGGTTTACTCAACAATATGACAAGGAGAAGTTGAAGTCAATAGCAAAGAAAACACACTACAAGAAATCTACCGGACAGACACGGAAATTTTCCATGTCTGATAATAAATTTCCGTAGACACGGAAATAACAACCGTGCCTAAACCGTGACAGTTATTCTCGTGCCTGATGCTATTAGGCACGAAATTAATTTTCCGTGTCTAATAATATTATTAGACACGAAATTATTCCCGTGTCTAATGATAATTACCGTAAATGTAAAATTATATATGACGTCACATTGTTCCGTGTCTAAATATAGTATTAGACACAAAAAAATATCCGTGTCTAATAATTACAGCAACAGAAATTTTACCGTGTCTAATATTTTGACACATAATTATTTCTGTCTCTAATACTCTGATATACTTCATATATAACATTAGATACGAAAATAAGTCCGTGTCTAATAATGTCTTTCCGTGTCAAAAACATATCAGACACGGAATTATTTCTGTGTCTAATACTCTGATAATATTAGAGACGGACACATTTCCGTGTCATATATATATATATATATATTTGTTTTTTACACATCCAGTACCCTGAATCCCATGTCTCCATGCCATAACCTGTCACTTGTTTAAATACACTTTAATAATGTACCTGTTTTCATACATTTGAATAATGTAACCTATTTTTCAATTGATTTCATTTGCACACTACACCCATAAGCCATAACAATAAATAAACAAAATACTTATAATCCCTTTAATATAAACAAGATCATAGCTTCAATTACATTCCTTTCCACCAAATTCTTTTCTACCTATCTATGAATCCATGTTCGTATGGACTCCACCACGTGGCAACCATGGACTTGGAATGACACTGGCAGAAAATTCATCCGTCTCAATTTGCAATTCTTTCCAGTTCTTTTCAAGCCTAAACAGAAAAAAAAAGTAAATTAGAAGTGGTGATCGGATCATCCATTTATGTGAATTATCCAATTATACTAATGAGATATGAGGAATATTGGATCTTTACCTGAGCATTTAGCTGATCAGTATCTTCGTCAGTAGAACTGCATACTATCTTCTCACTGTCACAACATGAGGAAATAACCATCTCATTTACTAATAATTTCCTTTCCTAACTCAAATCATTTACGGGTCATCCCAAGTCTGTTCGTTTGGGGTCAATTCAGTTAAGTCTTCTTAGATTATCTAATGCTAGACCCAGTCGCAGTTATTTTGTCTGGTGCTAGCACTCCTCTTAATTAAGAATATATTACAATGTGTTTCTAGTCATATCTCCATCAATTTCTGGAAGTTCCTGGTCTCACCCGTGCATTGCACGCAATTACGCACATCTTGACTACCAGAGGGACAGTTATGGTGCACCAAGACCTCTTCTGCCCAACAATTTCCTTTGTTACTGAATGTTCTTGGGAGCTTTTGTACAACAACCTTTATATATTGATATCTTCTCTCCACAGTTTTTCTCCTTCATCTCTATCCCTTCTTAGTGACTAATTCACAATGGCTGCTACACCACTTCTTGTTTGGTCTCTACTACTTCTTTTCTCCTTACATGGCTCCCATGCTCAGACTCCTACAAGCATAACCTTGGGTTCCAAGATCACCTCCGGGACCAATTCCTCCTGGCGGTCCCCTTCCGGCGATTTCGCATTTGGGTTTTACCCTCTTGCCAGTGGTCTCTTCCTTGTCGGGATTTGGTTCGATGAGATCCCACAGAGAACACTCGTTTGGTCGGCCAACCGCGATGATCCAGCAAAAAATGGATCCACAGTCAGCCTAACACTAGCTGGCCAGCTTGTACTAACATACTCCAATGGAAGTGTGTATTCTATATACAGTGGCAACACCACTAGTTCGGCTTCAATGCAAAATGACGGCAATTTCGTCTTGAAAAATTATGTCTCCAAGGTCCTCTGGCAAAGCTTCAGTTATCCAACAGATACACTCTTACCAGGCCAAGTTCTAGTCATGGGCCAGAAGCTCTACTCCAATGTGAATGGAACTGTGGACTACTCAACAGGAAGATTCATGTTGGAGATGCAGGCTTTAGATGGCAATCTGGTGCTCTCTGCATTCCGATTCGCAGATCAGGGTTACTGGTTCACTTTAACTCTAACCAAGACTGAGAGTTTGGTTTTCAACCAGACTACGGCATTCATGTACGTCGTCAATACAACTGCAATTGCGTACACTATGACGAGGAGATTACCCACGCCGATTGAAGATTACTATCACAGGGCAATTGTCAATGACCATGGAAATTTCCAGCAGTATGTTTACAGCAAACGAAATGGCAGCGAGTGGGAAATGGTGTGGGAAGCAATTACAGAACCTTGCCTTGTGAATAACATATGTGGGGTTTATGGCTTCTGTACTTCACCCAACAATAAGACAGCTAGCTGTTCTTGCCTGCCAGGTTACTCTCCCATGGATCCCAACAATCCCTCCAAAGGATGCTACCCAGATGCTGTGGTGGAACATTGTGTAGAGAATCCTTCCGCCACGAATTTTACATTAGAAGTGATGAACAATACTGATTTTCCAAATGGGCCTTTCGCAGATATGTCGCGTATTACGCCTGCAGATGTAGAGACCTGCAAGAAAGCAATCATGGAGGATTGTTACTGCATGGCTGGGGTATTAGTCGAATCGATTTGTTACAAGAAGAGGTTGCCTCTGTTGAACGCTAGAAGAAGTATTCCATCGACTAATGGAATAGTGGCATTTGTCAAAGTGCCTATGATAAACCAGGAAGGCGATGGAAAGAATAATTTCCCTTCCCGGGGTTTTCTGAAAGCTGGCCTTTCAATATGTATTATACTTTCTGTATTTTTTGCTGCCATTGCCATCTACTTTCACCCTCTAGCTCAACAATACATACAGAAAGAACCCCCGCCAAAGCCAAAGCCAGTGGACATTAACTTGAGAGCATTTACATTCCAGGAGCTCCATGAAGCAACAGATGGGTTCAAGAACAAACTCGGACGAGGAGCTTTTGGGACAGTTTACAGTGGGGTAACAAGTATGGAAGATAAACAGATTGACATCGCTGTGAAGCAGCTGGAGAAAGTGATTGAACAAGGCGAAAAGGAATTTGTGACAGAGGTCCGAGTAATTGGTCTGACTCATCACAAGAATCTGGTTCGGCTGCTGGGTTTTTGCAATGAGGACAATCACAGGCTTTTGGTGTATGAGCTAATGAAGAGTGGGACTCTATCTGGTTTCCTGTTCGGCGAGGAAAAGCGACCCAGCTGGGATCATAGGGCGGAAATAGCACTTGGAATTGCAAGAGGCTTGTTGTACTTGCACGAAGAATGTGAGACCCAGATTATCCACTGTGATATAAAGCCCCAGAATGTGCTACTTGACAAGGATTACACTGCAAAGATTGCAGATTTTGGGCTAGCAAAGCTTCTGAAGAAAGACCAAACTCGAACCAGCACCAATGTTAGAGGAACAATGGGATACATGGCACCAGAATGGCTCAAGAATGCGCCGGTAACGGCTAAAGTGGATGTCTACAGCTTTGGGGTCATGTTGCTTGAGATTATATGTTGCAGAAGGCACATAGAGTTGAACAGGATTGAGGAAGATACTGAAGAGGATGACATGATCCTAACAGATTGGGTCCTAAGTTGTGTGAGATTAGAGAAGCTAGAGACTGTTGTGAGTCATGACATGGAGGTGTTGAGTGATTTCAAGAGGTTCGAGAGAATGGCCATGGTGGGATTATGGTGCATTCATCCTAACCCGATTTTTCGACCTTCTATGAAGAAGGTGACACAGATGTTGGAGGGGACGACTGAAGTTGGAAATCCACCTTTGATCGATGCCCAAATCTAAGATCCTGTTGTATTTGTATTGTATTGCATCTTTGCAGTGTAGTTCTAAATTTACATTTGAAATTCCTTCATCTTGCCAATGAGATTGAATAAATGACTGATTCATGAAAACTCATTTTTTCCTAAAATTGTATGACAAAGCACCAAATTTCTATTCAATAAAGATGCTCAAATGCTTATACAGATTATCATGTAAGCATGGTATGTAAGAATTTTTTGCTTAATAGAAAAAAGTTCATAATTCACATTATGAATTCTAGTTGAATAAGAATCGAAACCAGTCGATTGCTAATTAGATTTGCTCGCAGGGGAGGCTCGGGTGTGGTTGGTTAGGCTTCAGACCAGTCTGCACGGGCAGTACTTGGTAGGGTGATGAACTACGCTCGAACCAATTCACCATACAGTACACTCAAAAACTGTTCTAACCGCTACTCATGAATAGAGGTGTCGATTTGGCCCGATTGGCATGGCCAGAAAAGGCTTACTTTAAGCATGTTGATGGTTGATTAAGCCTTTAGGGTTAGGGTTAGCTTAAAAATTTTAGGCCCATTTTATAGGGGCAGAGTATAACCATGGACGAAATCTGAGGACCTAGATCTAATGTTATAAACATACTCAAAAACACCTTATTCAAGTAGTCTCTGTGTTCTGGGTACAGCAGTTTGGGTCGCAGTAAAATGAAAAATTGAAGTCAAATGGACTGATCAACTTGCTCCAAATCCCCAACAGAAGAACTGGTTTTAGCTCTACTGTAATTGGTTTTTGAATGATTTTTTTTGGCTTCAAATCTCCATAGCCAGTCAAACTGTTGCCCCCCCGTGCAAGGCACGGCTTTTCCACTAGTCTTGATCGGGGTCCAGGGCCTTATCAAAACTCCAAACATGTGGTCCTTAGTTGATATTAATTTCCAATCTAGTTGGTATATTTCAAACTCCCAGTTTTAGTCCATGTACAGATGCATCTGTCTGCAGATTTTTCTTCCCGTGTGGATGGGGGGGATCTCAAATAAAGAAAAATCCATAATAGCTGATTATGATAGTGATTAGTGAAGGTTCAGCAACCAATCAGAACTGGGAAAAGAAAGAAGAGTTCTGGTCCATCACTCAACATGTTGTAGACTTTGTAGTAATGAGACTGTTGACGTAGAACATAAAGTGTCCCTTCAATGGAATGGATAGTCAAAGAACATCTTTTTCCAACTTTACTAGGGACGGCCTTGCCTTTTGTGGAAATTTTTGTAACAACATTCCTTTTATAATGATTTAATCTTTCTCTGAATCTCTACCCCAGCTACAATGGCAGCTACAATAATTCTAGCTTGGTCTGTATTACTGTTTTCCTCCTTCCATGGCTCTCATGCTCAAATTCCTGCGAACATAAGCTTGGGTTCTGGTCTCACCGCCGGAACCAATGAATCTTGGCGCTCACTCTCCGGGGAATTCGCATTTGGTTTCTACCGTCTTACTGGTGGTCTCTTCCTTGTTGGTATATGGCTCGATATGATCCCAGAAAGAACACTCGTCTGGTCAGCTAATCGAGACTCACCAGCAAATGCCGGATCCACGGTCAGGCTAACATACAATGGCCAGCTTTTTCTCACATACTCAAATCAAACTGTGCAATCAATATATACCGGAGCTTCTACAAGTTTGGGGTTCATGCAAAATGACGGCAATTTCGTCTTGAAAGACTCCAATTCAAACGTCCTTTGGCAGAGTTTCGATTCTCCAACGGACACTCTCTTACCAGGCCAATATCTAGTTGAAGGCAGAAAGCTCTATTCCAATGCAAAAGGAAATGTGGACTACTCGACTGGAAGATTCATGTTGGAGATGCAGAATGACGGCAATCTGGTTCTCTCTGCATACCACTTCTCAGATCCCGGTTACTGGTATACTAGTACTTCACAGCCAAATGTGAGTCTGGTTTTCAACTCGAGTACTGCATCCATGTATCTCGTCAGCAGCACCGATATTATCCACTCATTAACAATGAATATATCCGCCACTCCTGTTGAAAATTACTACCACAAGGCAGTGATCGATGACCATGGAAATTTCCAACAATATGTCTACGAGAAAAGAAATGGAAGCCAATGGACAAGCTTGTGGAAAGCAGTTACAGAACCTTGCTATGTGAATGCTGTTTGTGGTGTGTATGGATTCTGCACCTCACCGGACAATGAAACAGTTACCTGTACTTGCCTGCCAGGTTACTCTCCCTTGGATCCCAGTAACCTCTCCAAAGGATGCTACCCGGAGGTCGTGCCAAATTATTGTGCGGATCCATCCATGAGGAACTTCACAGTAGAAGTGATTGATGATGCCGATTTCCCATTCATGAATTTCGCAGATATGGCTCGAATAAAACCTGCAGATGTGGAGAGCTGCAAGAAGGCAGTCATGGAGGATTGCTACTGCATGGCTGCTTCATTAGATTACTCGACCTGTAACAAGAAGAGGATGCCTTTGCTGAATGCTAGAAAAAGCCCTTCTACTTATGGAAAAAAGGCACTGATCAAGGTGCCAATAAGGACTAATGCTACAGACGTTCAAGATGGTGATCAAAAGAAGAATTCTCACTCCCGGGCTCTTCTCAAAGCTGGTTTTTTCACAAGTGTCGTGCTCTTTTTCTCATCCGCAGCCACTGCCATCTACTATCACCCTGCAGCTCAACGTTATCGACAAAGAAAAAACTATTCAAATGCAACGGCAGTGGGGATTAACTTCCGGGCATTTACATTCCAGGAGCTGCATGAAGCAACAAATGGCTTCAATAAAAGCCTCGGCCGAGGATCTTCTGGATCAGTTTACGGCGGAATTTTAAAATTGGAGGATAAACAGATCGAGATTGCTGTGAAGAAACTGGAGAAAGTAATAGATCAAGGCAAAAAGGAATTTTTGACAGAGCTCAGAGTAATCAGTCGAACGCATCACAAGAACCTGGTACGACTACTGGGTTTTTGCGATGAGGACAATCACCACATTTTGGTTTATGAGTTAATGAAAAATGGGGCTCTATCTGGTTTCCTCTTCAGAGAGGGAGAGAGACCTCGATGGGATCATAGAGCCGAAATTGTGCTTGAAATTGCAAGAGGCCTGTTATACTTGCATGAAGAATGTGAGACCCAGATTATCCACTGTGATATAAAGCCCGAGAATGTGCTACTAGACAGTAACTACACTGCGAAGATAGCAGACTTTGGGCTAGCAAAGCTTCTGATGAAAGACCAAACTCGAACTAGCACCAATGTAAGAGGAACAATGGGATACATAGCACCAGAGTGGCTCAAGAATGTGCCAGCAACAGCCAAAGTGGACCTATACAGCTTTGGGGTAATGTTACTTGAGATAATTTGTTGTAGAAGGCAAATAGAGTTGCACAGGGTCGAGGAAGAAACTGAAGCGGATGACCTCGTCCTAACAGATTGGATTGTAAGTAGTCTGAGATCCGGGAAGCTAGAGATGGTGGTGAGGCATGATGTAGAGGTATTGAATGATTTCAAGAGGTTCGAGAGAATGGCCATGGTGGGATTATGGTGCGTGCACCCCGACCCAATTCTTCGACCATCTATGAAGAAGGTGACACAAATGCTGGAAGGGACTACGGAAGTTGGTATTGCACCTCTGGTAAATGCCCAATTGTAAGATCCATTGTATTGTAGTTCTTACTTGGAAATTTATATGTACATCTTCTCCAAGATCATGATACTTTTTAGAGTTGATGAAGTTGTAGGATATAATGTCTTGTCAATGGAAATGACATTAGCAGAGATATAAGAACATCCATGTAATTGCAAATAAAGATAAAGATTATAAATGACTTGTGGAGTTGTGGGTAAGTGAATACCCAGACTCATGTTGGACTTTTGAAGCAAAGAAATAATTGGGTATAAGAACTGGATTATGAAGAACATGCTGCGAATAAGACATGGAAAGAACGAATTAGAGTGAATCTTTAATCTAATTCTGCTAATGACCATCTTTTATCCATTTCATCTCCAATGCACAAGTGTCTTTAGATTTATTTTAACATTCTTGAAAAAAATATTATCACTTTCAATTTGGAGAAGAAAAATGGCTCTAAGATATAGATGGGCAAATATTATCTTGTATATGATGTTGCAGAGACTAAAACCAAAAACAAACCACAAGGAAAAACATTCAATACCAATCACCTGCCAGGCTGCCACATAACTGAGCTTGCTGGTGAGACATTCAGCTGTAGTGTTAAATCCTTCACATTCTACATAGAGAGATATCCTCAAAATTTTCATCTACATTAGAATGTATCGTAGTTGTTTAAGCTTTCCTTCTTGTTTATTACATTTATTTCTAAAACCACTTCCCATCTTCTGAAATCATTTGTACAAGAACTTGTGCCTTTTGGATTACCAGAGCTGTATAGACAAGATTAAAACAAAGGACAAGATGCATATATAATCTTAATTCCTATTAAAACAAAGGCTCAACACGTACTGAATTCAAAGTGATAAGCTAACTCAAAGTACCCATATATCATTGCTGAACGATTCATGTATACCCAGATCCTCACTGTTGTATCAAAATTATCAAGGCCCCTGTCAATGGGATGTCAAGAGAAAGAGATGACAGTAATTGTATCGTATTCGAGTTCACTAAACCATAGTTTTTGATCGAGATCCCATAAGTAGATGAAATGATCTTCTGACCCACTAGCAAAGTACTTCCCATTCGTAACGGAAAATGTAGATGTTATGCAGTATACTCTGTCGAAATGGCCCACCTAAATTTTTAATGTGTTCAGTAGTTCCTCTGCTTCTGCAAAGGGATATAGAATCACAAATCCCTGTCTGGTCATCATCTATTTTCATTCAGACATTAATGCAAATGGGATCCAGGAAGTCCGGTACGGCGGCAAAAGATTAGTTTCACGGTCACGGGTAATGGGTTCTTGTGCTGATGCATGTTTTTTCCTACTTTTACTTGGGGGCGGCAATTGCTGACCTGGCCCCAACCCACCTGGCAGGTCATAACATAGGATGGTTTGGATATGTTCTGTCAGTTATCTATGTCAGATGTTAGTGTTGGCAGAATGAGTTGGCTGTTCAGCCACGTCATCCGAGGAAAACTTCTCCCAATCCATGGGGAGCTCCCCGCATTTGGGAATTGATCCTAGGACCTCCTAATGAAGGCACACCTTCACCATCCAAGCTAGAGGGATGGGTGTTGGCCTGTTGGGAGAAGTGCATCCCAAACCAGAAAAGCAAAAGAAAAAAACTCTAGCCTGAGATCTCAACCATGGAAATACCTCCCTAGTAAATGCACAGACAAACAATCCCTTCATCCATGTCTCACACTGCAAGACATTAGATGATAAAGTTCCATGACGAATTCTACATACCTATCACAAAAGCCCGCCAACACTTTCTATCTGGATCGCCCATTGAATATCAGATTGAGCTATATAAATAGTTAGGCTCCATAAACTGTTATGCGTCTTATCAGGGAATTGGCTCTAAGCCAATGAGTCGCATATCAAGACCAAGTCCATGGACCTACAGCTCAACTCCAAGTTAATAGAGTTGCCCCTAATCGTTGTCTTGCTTTTTTTTGGGAAGGAGGAAAGCTGGGGTTCACAGCATCCCTGTAGAAACTCAGATGAAATATAATTACAATCTTTGATATTCCCTTACGAACAATGAGAATAAAATATCATTAGTACATTTTAAATACTTTACCTGTCAATCAAAATTCCTCCACTTGTAGTAGTCCCAGAACTTTATAATACCAAGTCTCTATTCTAGTGCAAATACTTTATGGCTATATACCCTAAATGAAAATCTCCTAGGAGCCATTTATTGGAGATATTAGGTCTGATAAACATGCAGACCACTGTCTAATATCAAAGTTAAAAAGTAACAATACTCTCGTATTTGCTCAATAAAAAATATATCCAAGAATGAACCTGAAACTGCTAAAGTAGACATCTACAGAAGTGTTTTAAAACTCGAAAACTCGACTAGGAACCTTGCCGAGTCGAGCAAACTCAAAAACTCGGCCAAAACTCATTCGAGTAATAACACCTAAAACTCGAAAAAAAAAATATACTTTTTTTAAAATATTTGTTATATACATAATTATATATATGATATAGATTAAAAATTAATAATAAAATATACCTATATATATAAACAAAAATAAAATGAAAAAAACAAAAATAAATAAATTAACAATTGTGCAATTTTAGACAAATGGATAGAACATTGAGTAAATCAAACAGCACTGCAAAATTAACAATAGAGCAAGCCAAATTAACAATAGTGCAACATTCCAGTCAATAAATTTCTTAATCAATGTCAAATTAACAAATTTCTTAATCATTTAATTACTCTAAGTCTAACATTGAGTAAATCAAACTACAAGCCATAAAAAAATTAATCAATTACATAACTTGGGGAAACAAAATTTCCAAATAGAAAGATAATAAAGCAATAAAGTATAAACACTTGATTTTTTGTGTAGAATATTATTAGCTAAACAATATAAGGAAAAATATTACTAAAGGGAATTTTTTAAAAAAAAATTAGAGAGAGAAAGGGAGCAAAGAGATAGAGAAAAAGAGGGACGAGAGAGAGATAAGAGAGCAAGAGATGGAGAAAAAGGGACAAGAGAGAGACAAGAGAGCAAGAGGAACAAGAGACGAGAAAAAGAGGGACAAGAGAGATGAGAGAGCAAGAGATGGATGGATAGGGACAAGAGATAGATAGAGAGAGAGAGAGAGAGAGAGGGACGGGAGAGAGAGAGACATACTTGTCGGCGGCCGACCGGAGAAGAAAGGATTTCTTCAACAACGCCTTTGGTTCAATCTCCAATCCTAATCCCTTCTCACCCCTTTATACGGTTGCAAAAAAAAAAAAAAAAAAATTTGACTCAGTCGAGTCAACTCAGGTGAATCGACCGAGTCATCATAATTCCTAGCAGAAATCGAGTTTTAGGTCAAGTTGGCTCGAAAGCTAATTGAGTCAACTCAACGAGTTCTTAAAATAGTGGTCTACACCATCAAAGTTCTAGAACTTGCGATTATTATTATTGTTTTTATCGGTAAAGGATTAATATATTAATAACATATTGTTTAAAAGGAAATGAACAAACACAAGCTCAATACCCAAAAGATTAGAATGCCCACATCAACTTCAGTGGCTCCATCAAAGAATTGGTGATTGGGATGAATGCACCATAATGCCACTTGAGATTTTTATTTTTGGTAGCGGAAGAAGGCACATAAAATTGAACCAGTATGAGGAAGCAACAAAATAGGACGATTGATCCTAATGTTGAGAATCACGCAACAATCCACAATATGATAACCGATAGAACAAGAATAGAGAAAACGGAATCAAGATGCAAAGAAGAATACACAACACAAGAATTTACGTGGTTCGGCTAATGATGCCTATGTCCACGGATCTACACCACTTCACTATGCTCAAAGGCAAAACCAAATCAAGTAATACAATGTTCTGTCTCAAGGAAAACCTCTCTTGGTGTCTGCAATAGATGATGAAACTCTAGCCCATTAGTATCTTATATACTAAACCAAAAATATGCCAAATTCGGACCTAAAAGCCCAAACCCACGATAACCGGACGACCAGAATTCATGGCTATTTGACCGGTTTGCCAAAGATGGCTACTAGATTTTAAACTTGTGTAAAACCCTGACAGTGGTCGACCGGTATAAGAAATCGGTTGATCGTTTTCTCCCGATCAAGTCTACACTTCTTAACAAATCTCCCACTTGGAGACTGATCTCCAAGAGCTCAGGTACTTGCTTCCTCTGTAGTGCCACTCCCCCATACAAAGCTGGTGTGAATCTCCTCATTGTCTTCAAGTTTGAAGACCAACAAAAATTGAACATGTCTTCACTCTTCAGCTTCTCTGTAGTATCCGCCTTGGTCAACACGTCTACGGGATTTAGGCTACTGTGGATCTTCTCTAGAAATATTAATCCTTCCTCCAAGAGTGATCGGATGAAATGGTACCATATGTCGATGTGCTTGGTCCTCATATGAAATGTTGAATTCTTTGCAAGATGAATTGCACTTTGAATGTCACTGTGCAATTTGCAATTCTCCTGCTTCATACCCAATTCATTCAGGAAACTCTGAAGTTATACCATCTCCTTGTAAGCTTCCATTGCTGCAACATATTCCGCTTCAGTTTTCGAAAGGGAGACTATCTTCTACAACCTTGAGACTCAACTGACTGCTCCATTATCCAGAGTAAACACATACCCTGTGGTGCTCTTTCTGCCATCTATATCCTCTGCCATATCAGAATCAACAAATCCTTGCAGGCTGATTTTTGAACATCCATAGTGTATGGTTGTTTCTGTAGTACTCCTTAAGTACCTTAGAATCCACTTCACAACGGCCCAATGCTCCTTTCCTGGGTTGCTCATGAATCTGTCGACTACTCCCATTACTTGAGCAATGTCTGGTCTCCATTGCGTACATCAAGCTACCAATTGCAGATGCATATGGTATCTTAGACATATGCTCCCATTCTTCCTGAGTTTCAGTGCCCTGTTTCATTGAAAGTTTAAAGTGACTCGCCAATAGAGTGCTAACTGATTTGGCACATTCCATGTTGAATCTCTTCAATATCTTGGCCACATAATCTGCCTGAGATAGCTTTAACTTCTTGTTTGACCTATCTCTGCTGATTCTCATGCCAAGTATATGCTTTGAGGGACCCGTCCTTCATATCGAATTTCTCCAAAAGTAGCTTCTTTAAGTTTGAAATTTTTTCCATGCTTGACCCCTCTACAAGCATATTATCAACATATAAAAGAAAGATTGTATATGATGACTCAAACCTATTGAAGTAACAGCAATGATCATCTCCTGTATCATTTGTTATTCATTAAGGTATCGAACTTGATATACCACTACCTAGGAGCCTATTTCAAGGGATCAACTCTAGGCATATCCTATCTTCGGTTAGCACGAGTGATACATACTAAACTAGGGTTGTGACATCACTCATCTTCCCTAGGCATAGAATATCCTATAATTTAATTCATCGACAATAAAAACCATTGCATAAAATTCATACCAACAATCACAGAAAGAAGATATGAATGAATTCAATCTCAACACAATAAAACCTAAGACAAGGAAAAGATTATATTGAAACTGAGTATAAACTCGAATAATAATTGATTGAAGAACATCCCTCTCATTATGTAATCATTATTTATAAAAGAAAGAAAACCTAAATAAAATACAAGGGACACAATTACTTGGCTAGGGTTTCATCTAAACCCTAGAAAAAGAAGTTAGTTCATAGCAAGAACAAGGAACACCGCTTTCGATGAAGAACATGAAGAACGTGAGCAATCCATCCTCCAACCTTCACAGATCTCCAGAGCCTTCTCTCCTTCAAATCTCCAAAATTCAGAACATTTTGCATGGTAGGAGGCTTTCCTTTTTATAGAGGGAGAAGGTCCATGAAGTATAGCTTTAGAAACATCCAAAACGAGCTCAAAAATCCAATTTCCGCACTTTCCAACACAACCAAAACGGCGACCTCGAATCTTGGCCAAAATGGTGCCGATCAATCGGTGGGTTTGGAATTTGACCAAATTTTCTTGACGGAAGTTGTAGAGCTTTTCGAGCCGGTCGATTTGATATATTATGGGCCTAAATTAGAGTTACGGTGAATGAGATATGCCCCGTACACCGAACTAGGGTTGATTTGCATTTCTAACTTCTCTTTAGCTCGAATCTTTGCTCGGTAGCGATTCATAAGAAACTTCAAAGCTTGTAAATTATTATTTTAGTCTTCTTTTCCTCGCATGAACCTGCAAACAATAAACACACCCAAGTGAAGTATCGTAGTGGATAAATTGGCTCAAAGGGATTAACAAATGCAGTTTAAGGTGCATAAATGTGTAACAATTAGCACTGATCACAACCCCAAACTTACATATTGCTAGTCCTCGAGTAATAGAAATAAAACTAAGCTAAGTTAAACTACATCCCCTTTAGTGGGATCCCTGGTTGCATTTGACATATGCAACAAGCCTTTTAAACCCCTAGGTGACCCTAGTGGACCAATGAAGTCTCATGAGGGTTTACCAGTGACGATACCCACAAACATCAGTACTTCCCTGCAACTCTACACCTATACTTAAGTATGACATGCACTGATTAAAAGATTAGTTGATACAGATTTCTTAAATCATTAAAAATCATGATGCACACAACATAATTCTCTCATTATTAACCGGCTTTATTCTTAACTCTCCACATTCTCAATTTCACACAACCTTCCACAATTCTGAACATTTATGCTTATTAAAGATTGGTCATTGGTCACATTTGATGTGTTGTGTGACTATCAATTAAATATATGATCTCAACAGATGTTCTATCACCCATTCTGTTATCAGATTTCTAATTAATTTAATCACCAACCCAAGGCTTTTTCTTTACACTTTTCTTTCTTTTTATTGAATGAGTGGACTATGCAGAGTCTAAGTTCATTAAGCTTTCTAGATAACTCATGTAGCAAGTGTTAGTCCAATGACTTCCTAAACCAGAAGGTCTTAGGGCATCAGGTGTTAAGACACCCCTAGGGATTATTAATTTGAGTCAAATCGGCTCCGAACTCAGACTAGTCACTTTTGATAAATGTTTGTTCCAAACCTCCACTGTTTGACGCGAACACTCTCTCCTTAGTGAGGTAGGAGCCTGGTTACTAGGTGAGAGTTCGGTCAAAGAATAAATAATAACTAGTGAGAACTCCACATTTTCTTGTGATTCTTTATTCATTCCAAAGTTCACACGGTTTGACGCGAACACTATCTGCTTAGTAAGGCAGGAGGCCCGGTTACTAAGTGCAAACCTGGTTAGGCAATCTTGTGTGTCATTAAAGATTTTTCAATTTAGCCAAGGGTGGTTTTAATTTCTAGGTCACCTAACTTCTTCAGAGGTATCAAAAACATCAGTTGATTAATTCAGTTTTAACCCCACAAGACAATATTTTAGAGTGCTCATGCAATTTTTCAAAGTGACTTATGACTGCATAAATTTTCAGCATGCATGGTTCAATCAAAAGTAAGAATTGTATCTATTTGGGATCATGTGTTCTCAAATTAAGCCAATCAATAATGAGTGGATTATAACAAATGTATCACAATTTGATTTAGATTCAGAAATAAATCAAATTTTCAATTTTATTTGTTTGCATGCCTTACCCTCTTGCATGGATGCCTAGTCAGCAAATACTGACAGTTATTTCCAAAACCCAAACTTAAAGATCACATTGTCCTCAATGTAAAAAGAATTAAAATACAAGTAATGGGAGCAATAATACTTGACAGGTGAGGGCAAGCAATGAATGAAAGATGAAGGAGGAAGAAGATACAAGATTTATCAAGTAGAGATCACCCCAAACTTCATTGAAATTGTACCTTGCAGGATTAGTGAGAAAGAAATCGCACACATTGAGAAATCAAAGATGTCAATATATATATATCATGAAGCAAAGACATCTAAAATACATCAAGAATCCAAAGAGCCTAAGATAGAGCAACACATGACTCAACCTAGGATAAAGCTCATCCGAACCAAATTTTTTTTTGGGCGATCATTCGGTTCAGTGGTGGTCGATCGATCGGAAGGCGAGACTACGAACCGGAAATATGGTCGATCGATCGGCATTGGACACCGATCGATCGAAAGACCTTTTTTTTTTTTGTGAAACCAAAAAACTGTGGGGGGTGGAGAAACACCCCAAACTTAGACTCAAGTAAGCTACAAAAACATTGGGTTGCCTCCTAACAAGCGCTATGTTTATCTTCTTCAACCGGACGCAGTACAACTCTCAACCTTCTTCCTAGATGGGGTCTAACCACTCAATGAATTCGATCATCGTCCTATTCTTAATGCCCTCAACATAGGGCTGGTGAAGTTGGGCTTTGGCTTTAAGGACCCGCCCGTCTGGGTCAAGGACGATGGATTTCTTACGCCTTTGAAAGGTTGCAGGTGTATGATATAACTTGTATGACCTGCGCTTATAGGAAAAGTGGTTGAACAAGCATGGGCATGTAATTCTCACTTTACGCTTCTCAAACTGAAAGCCCTTGAGGTGGATGAAAGGTATCAAATAATTGTTATCCTCTTTGGGCTTTTCTTTAGTGGGGTCCAGGGGTTTGAGATGAGCGAGGGATGCCTCTAAGAGTTTTCTCAGTTAAGGCATAAGGAGGGGTCTCCTCAATTATTTCATCACTCATATTCACCTTAAAACACTCCTCCCTTCTGTTGTTGTTCGGGTGTGGTGAAAATGTTCAAGCGAACTTTCATGTTACCAAATGACACATCCAGTACCCCGGTCCTAAAATTTATACAAGCATTGGCCGTGGACAAGAAAGGACGACCAAGGATGACTGGAATTTGACTTTTTGAATTATGCACAAGTTCCATGTCAAGGACAAGAAAGTCGACTGGAAAGTAAAATTTGTCAACTTTGATAAGAACATCTACAATCACCCCGCGAGGCTTTTTCATAGATCTATCCGTCAATTACAACATAACAAATGTGGATTGAAGCTCTCCTAAGCCTAGTTGCTTATACACCGAGAAGGGCAACAGATTAACACTTGCTCCTAAATCCAGGAGTGCTCGATTAATGGAGTGATCTCTAATAATACATGAAATGGTAGGAGCATCGGGATCCTTGAATTTTGGAGAGTTGTGTTGGATAATGGAGCTCACTTGCTCGGTGAGAAAGACCTTCTTGGACACATGAATCCGAGATTTACGCTTTAACTGCACAGGTCCTTAAGGAACTTAGCATAAGCCGGAATTTGCTTGATAGCCTCTATGAGTGGGAGATTAATTTTGAATTGTTTAAAAACCTTCATCATATCATCAACTTTGGCTCTCCTTTTTCCAAAAGGAGAATGATCATTTAAGCATTGAGGGTAAGGAGCTTTAGGCATATAGGATCACGGGGGAGTGAGATTAGATAAAGATGGGGAAAGACCTTGGTCATTCTTAGAGACACTCACCCCCTCTCCTTTGGATTTTGTTAGCTCCACCATGACCTCTTTTTCTACACCCTTCTTCTCCCTAACTTGGTTATCAACTACCTTCTCACTCCTTAGGGTGGTAATGACAAGAACATGCTCACGATGAGTTTTATTGTGTTGAGCATCATCAACCATGTTTACACCCCTAAGGTTGCTCACTGGTTGGCTTAGAAGTTTTCCTTCCTCTCTCTTGTATATAGCATTAGCAAATTGTCCCACTTGGGACTCAAGCCTCTAGATAGATTGAGAATGAGAGTGCAACAGTTGGGTGTTGACCTCCAACCCTTTTAGAGCATTCAACACTTTTTCCTTGAAAGATGAATTCCTTTGAGGGAGAGGAGTAGAGTGTTGGAATTGTTGTTGTTGGGGAGGATGGTAGTTGGGCTGATTTTGAAAAGGTCGAACATTCGGCTCTTGAGGTTGGGAGAAAGAGTTTCTTTGAGCTTGGGGAAAAGTGCTCCCTCGAGCTTGGGGCTGCCATGAGAAATTGAGATGATTTCTCCACCCTGAGTTATATGTATTAGAGTAGGGATCATTACCCGGGCGAGTATAGGCAGCATTAGCATGCTTGGACAAATTCTGGAAATTGAGCAGCTAAATGACAATCATGGATGTAATGTTCAGAGCTGGAACATAGAGCACAGACCTCATTAGGATTGAGAGGAAGATGAGAAGGTCTATAGGAAGCTGGCCCTGCAGCCATGAGTTGGTCTAACTTGCGAGACAACTCATCCACTTTGGATGAGACCCCACTTCATAGATGCCTCTCTTAGGATTAGGGGTGGAGGGTTGCCTCTTAGAACGACTGTTAGAAGTATAGTGTTGAGAATTTTCACTCAGATTTTCAAACAGTTCCCATGCTTGAATTTTACTCTTCGTCATAAATGTCCCCCTACAAGAGACATCAACCATCTGTCGGTTGTATTGGGGCAGTCCATCATAGAATGATTGGATAAGTTGCCATTTGAGAATTTGGTGGTGGGGACATTTACGAAGAAGTTCTTTAAATCTCTCCCACGTCTCATGGAATAGCTCACCATCGATTTGAGAAAAACTCATGATGGTTCGCCTCATTTGATTTGTTTTGCCTCTAGGAAAGAATTTTTTTAAGCAGTTGAGTCCAGGAATGGATGGTGTCGGCCTCTAAACAATTAAGTCAATGCTTGGCTTTGTCCTTCAAGGAAAATGGGAAGAGGCGCAACCGAATGACATCATTTGAAAAATTCTGCAACCTGAAGGTGGTGCAGATCTCATTGAATTCATCTAGACGCTTATATGGGTCCTCATTGTTAAGCCCGTGGTAAGATGGTAACATTTGAATTGTACTGGGCTTGATCTTATAGTGGAGTGCTGTGGTGTCTAGCAGTCTGATGTAGGATGGTGAGGAGTAGGTGGAAGGAATAAAGTATTCCCTCAAGGATTTGTTCGGGTCTTGTTCTTCTGCCATGACAGAGAAAGGAGTAGTCTCTAGGTTTGAGTAAAATCTGGCCGAAGCCTTGAGAAGCCTAGAGGTACGCTCTAACTCTGAATTGATAGGAATTAACTCTAGTTTACAAGACCGTCTACCGTGCATACATCCTATAGGCAAACTCTATGTTCGACAGACACCAATTTGTAAAATAATTCACTCCAGATGAGAGAATACTTACAGTGATTTCGGCAATTGAACAGTTAGGTAGCTTTTGCTTTTGCAGAACAACAGCTTTCCTGTTAAAATTTTTAGCATTGTACTATTTTCGATCAGAGCAATTGGTACCTGCAACACAGAATTTTAGAGATCAGTAGATGTATTTTTTTGAACAAAAATCACTCAGTCTTAATCTTTTGAATTAAACAACTAAACCATTCCAGCAATTCCCGGCAACGGTGCCAAAAATTGATCGTTAATTAAATAAACTTCGTAGTAGCTACAATTTCGTAGAATAGTGACTAGCATGGGGTGTCGGACCACAGAGGACTGCGCTGGTTTCATTGCCTTTTTCTCAAGATTATTTCTAATTCAATGAGTAACAAGATTGATTGATTTTAGCCTAAGAGTAGAAATTAAACTAACAAATTTTATTTTAACTAATTAAACTAAGAGTTTTTGGTTATATATCAGTGAGAGAAGATCTAGGACGTTCGAATCCACCACTAGCCTTATAATTAAATTCACATGTATTTATTTAGGTTTCTCAAGCATTAACAATAAGGATGAGATCGACTACAAGTCTCAACTCATCAAAACAAGAATGATTTAAAGGATCAACCCTAGGCATATCCTATCTTCGGTTAGCACGAGTGATACACACTAAACTAAGGTTGTGACATCACTCGTCTTCCCTAGGCATAGAATATCCTATAATTTAATTCATCGACAATAAAAACCATTGCATAAAATTCATACCAACAGTCACAGAAAGAAGATATGAATGAATTCAATCTCAACACAATAAAACCTAAAACAAGGATAAGATCATATTGAAACTGCGTATAAACTCGAATAATTGGATGAAGAACAACCCTCTCATTATGCAATCATTATTTATATAAAAAAAAAGAAAACCTAAATAAAATACAAGAGACACAATTACTTGGCTAGGGTTTCATCTAAACCCTAGAAAAAGAAATTAGTTCATAGCAAGAGCAAGGAACATCGCTTTCGATGAAGAACACGAAGAACGCGAGCAATCCATCCTCCAACCTTCACAGATCTCCAGAGCCTTCTCTCCTTCAAATCTCCAAAATTCAGAACATTTTGCATTGTAGGAAGCTTTCCTTTTTATAGAGAGAGAGGCTCCATGAAGTATAGCTTTAGAAACATCCAAAACGAGCTCAAAAATCCAATCTTCGCACTTTCCAACACAACCAAAATGGCGACCTCCGATCGATCGGCCAAAATGGTGCCGATCAATCGGTGGGTTTGGAATTTGACCAAATTTCTTTTACGGAAGTTGTAGAGCTTTACGAGCCGATCGTTTTGATATATTATGGGCCTAAATCAGAGTGACGGTGAATGGGATATGCCCCATACACCGAACCAGGGTTGATTTGCATTTCTAACTTCTCTTTAGCTCGGATCTTTGTTCGATAGCAATTCATAAGAAACTTCAAAGCTTGTAAATTATCATTTTAGTCTTCTTTTCCTCGCATGAACCTGCAAACAATAAACACACCCAAGTGAAGTATCGTAGTGGATAAATGGGCTCAAAGGGATTAACAAATGCAGTTTAAGGTGCATAAATGTATGACAATTAGCACCGATCAATGAATATCGAGTAGGAGGTTTAATTGTTCTAAATGATCTCCTCTCTGGTACCAGAGTATACTGTTCTAACTGCACATTATCATCTTGAGGCTTCAACACATCCCTGGTTGATATCTCCTCAAGATCTACAAACTCAGAATGCTCTTTCTGAATTTTCTGCCCACCTTTATCCTTCCTGATTACTTTCTAATTTTCAGCATCCTAAATTCTGTAACCGAATTCATTCACCCTACATCCAATAAATGTGTACTTCTGGGACTTAGGATCCAACTTGATCCTATTCTCAAAATCTATGTGGACTTATGTACAACCAAATATTCTGAGATGGGATAGGTTTACCTCTTTTCTAATTCATGATTCCTCTGGTAATCCATGATTCAAAGTGACCGATGACCCTTTGTTAATCAAATAGATTGCAGTGCTCACAACATTCGTCCAAGACTGTTTAGGCAACCTTGCATAGATCCTCATGCTCCTAGCACGCTTCATGATGATCTTGTTCATGCGTTGCCGTTCTACTGTGGAGTCCTTAGAACCGTTTTGTCTTCTAATTCCATTGACTGAGCAATACTCTTCAAACTCACTTCAACAATATTCTCCCTCGTTGTTTGATCTCAGGCATTTTAGCTTTAGACCTATTTCAGTCTCTACCAAAAATTTTCATTTCTTGAACGCATCAAAACCCCTTATTGCTTCAAAATATATAACCATAACTTTCTACTAGCATCATCAATAAAAGTTACAAAGTAAACTGAACCTCCTAAAGAAGGTACCTATGCTAGTCCTCATACATCAGTATGTACCAGATCTAGTCTCTTGGCTTTTGGAGTTCTTCCTCCTTTTAAGAAGCTGACTTTTTCTGCTTCCCGTAGATGCAATCTTCACAGAAATCCAACTCCACATATTTCAAACTTGGTTGTTTCTCCTTCGCATGTATAATTTCCATCATTTTCTCACTCATATGCCCTAGTCTGCACTGTTATGTGCTGGCATCTACACTTGCAACTGCAATTGATCCATTTGTGCAGGATGTCATGTAAAAAGTGTCATCTTTCTTACCACGAGCTACCACCAAAGAACCGTTGGTGATCTTCCACGAATCATTCATGAAGTTTGTTGATCGGTGCTAAATGTTATACATAAAAACACCTCAAACTTAACTTGCTAATCATTTAGATTAATTATTTATATTATTTTATGCTACTTGGTTGTTTATTCTTGTTTCAGGTTCATGCGAGGAAAAGAAGATAAAATGGAAGATTTACAAGCTTCAAAGACTCCAAAAAATCTCAGAAAAGAGAAGAGTAAAAGAAAGAAGAAGAAAAGAGAGCGAAATCGCAGAAATCTACTCTGATAGATCGATTGGCCAAAAATCGCACTTCTATCAATAGAGGGGTAGTTTGGTAATTTGTCTTCATCCAAAATTTATGAAACTTTTTGGGTAGATTCTAGATGACCTAAAGGAGCTATGTTTAAAATTTCGGGTCAATCCGATTAGAATTGAGCTCTCTAGAATTATTTGAAGTTCAGTGGCAAAACTGTAAATAGGGTGAAATAGTATTCTGTGAATAGTGATTCATGAATAGTGTTTTAGTACTTCTAAGCACTTTCCAACTCTATTATTGTCTTCCTAAAAGAGGGTTTAATCCTCATTCAACCCAAAAAGAGTATAGAGAGAGAAAAAGAAGAGTTAGACCTCAATTAGAACTCCTTATTCTACGAGAATTCTGTCTTTCTCTATAAAAAGAGAATTCTTAGCCATTATCATTATCATTATCATTATTAGAGATTTGTAGAGATTTTGGATCTGAAGAGGAGAAGCTCTGGAGATCAAGGAAGCTATAAAGAGAAGTGTTGCAGCTTTGTCCATGAAGATGTTGCATTCCTCCCTAGCGATGAACTAATTTCCACTCTAGGGTTTCGATGAAACCCTAGCCAAGTAACTCTGTCTTTTATTTTGTTTTTATTTTGATTCTCTGTATTGTAAGACATTGATTGTATAATGAGAGGGTTGTTTTCAAACAACCGGATTTATTTTATTTATATTTGATTTCAATGGAATTCTCAACCTTGTCTTAGGTATTATGAAATTGGAATTAAAATCACTTAGTGTTAATTTTCGTTAGAATTTAAACATAGGTTTTATGCAATGGTTTTAAAATATCGAGAGATTAAATCCGAAGATATTTTATGCTAAGGGAAGACGAGTGATTACACAACCGTAGATTAGTGTGTATCATTCGTGCTAACCGAAGATACGATATGCTAAGGATATAATCTTTTGAACTTTTCTAGATTAGTTGAGAGGTGACGTGCTATCACTCTAACTAGAATGTTTGCAATTTAAGAGGTTATGATAAATTCAAAATAGGGGCTGGTTATTAGGTTAGTGGTGGATTTGAAAACCCTAGATTTTCTCTTCCAAATGATTTAAAACCATTAGTTGATAGTTTAATTTAGAAATTTCCTTTAATTAGTTTAATTAATTGTTTTAGTTAATCAAACAAAAATTCAATTACCTATTTTATTAGTTTAAAATTAATCTGAATAAAAGGCAACGAAACCAGCGCAGTCCTCAGAGGAACGATACCCTTACTAGTACTATTCTACGAAATTATTACTAAGAAGGAATAATTTAAGATTGACTGATGATCAGTTGTCAAAAGCCCAAATTTTGGTAGTTGTCCCACAGAAATCAAATTCCTCTTCAGTGTAGGAACATGCCTTACATCTCTCAGTTTTAGAATTGTCTAATTTGATAGGTTTATTTGTACATCACCCTTGCCAATAATACTACAAGGTTCGTTGTCACCTAAGTAGACTTTTCCAAAGTTTCTTTGTATGTAAATATGGAAGATATTCCTTGTGAAGTGTAACATAATGATGCACCAGAATCTACTACCCAAGATTCGCCCCGTACATCATAGGAAAAAATCAAGGCATCATCATTCTCATTTGAAATATTTGTTTGATATTTTCTTCCCTGTTTTCCTCCTTTATTTCTACTTTTTGCAGGTTTCTTTGCAAAAGTACAATCCCTACTGAAATGACGAAATGACCTGGCTTGCCACAATTCCAACAGCCAAACCTTTTTCCTTTAAATTTACATCTTTTGGACTTTGATCTGCCATTATTTTTGTTTCCTCTCTTTGATGACCGCCCCTTATTTTCAACATTTAAGGCATTCTTTGTTGCTTCACCCGAGGATATTATGCGAACTTCCTCTCTCAGAACGACCCCCACAATATGATCATACTTCAATGTATTTGTCCTTGCAGAATTACTCACATCCATAGACAAAGCATTCCAGCTTTCTGTTAAGATAAAATAGCTAGAGCTCGGACTTCATCATCATTTCCTACTGAACTTAATTGGCTACTGACTGTGTTGAAATTTTTTAGATGTTCAGTCACAAACCCACCCTCAATCCTCTTCATATTGAATAATACTCTAATAAAAAATACTTTATTTGATGCAGACGGTTTTTCCTACATACTTGCTAGGACTTCATTACCCCTACCATTGTCTTCTCTTTCGAGATGTTGAAAGCGACAGATGCAGCAGGTGAGAGTCGTATCGTGCCCAGGGCTTTCCTGTCTAACACATCCCACTCGTCGTCCGTCATCTTCTCCGGTTTCTTCTTTTACCCTTCTAAAGGAAGATAGAGATCCTTTTTGATAAAGGTAATCCTCTATTTGCATCTTCCAGAATTCAAAGTTCGAACCATTGAACTTGTCGATTCTCACCTTTCCTAGTTCTTCTGTCATCGGTCACACTTGAACCTAGAAGCTCCGATAATAGTTGTTAGAAATCGCGCAACAACCCACAATACCATAACCAAAAGAACAAGAATTGAGAAAACGGAATCAAGATGCAAAGAAGAATACAGAATACAAGAATTTACGTGGTTCGGCTAATGATGCCTACATCCACGGATCCATACCACTTCACTATACTCAAAGGCAAAACCAAATCAAGCAATACAATGTTCTCTCTCTCAAGGAAAACCTCTCTCGGTGTTGCAGGTGTCTGCAACAGATGATGAAACCCTAGCCCATTAGTATCTTATATACTAAGCCAAAAATATGCCAAATTCGGACCTAAAAGCTCAAACCCGTGATAACCGGTTGACCGGAATTTATGGCCATTGGACCGGTTTACCAAAGATGGCTACTGGATTTCGAACTTGTGTAAAACCCTGACATCGTTGGACTGGTTTGAGAAATTGGTCGACCGGTTTCTTCAGATCAGGTCTACACTTCTTAACACCTAACAGATTGGGTTCTAAGTTGTCTAGGATCACAAAGGTAGAGACAGTGGTGAGGCAGCAAGAAAGAGATATTGAGTGATTTCAATGGTCCATGAGAATGTCGAAGATAGGATTACTGCCCTTTAACTCCCCCTAACGCACATCCCGTCGGTTCTCGAACACACACCAGTTCTTTGGCCAGACTACTGAATTTGGGGTGCCCCTTTTGCCACAGGCATAAAACCCGTTTGAATCCAAAATATGATTCCGATCTTCTGAAATAATTTATAAGAGAAGTCATGATTTTTGAATTAGCATAAAAAGAAATGAAAATGCGCATAAATTTGATAGCTTTAGTTCATATCAAAACAAGACTCAACATGTACATGAATTCAAAGAGAGAAGCTAACTAACCCATGTAGCAATGTTTAACCATTCATGTATCTTGAACCCAGATCCTTACTGTTGAATCAAAATTATCAAGGCCTGTGGAATCAATTCTCTTCTCAATGGGATGGAACTTGGCAGGACACAGAAATGGCAGTACCGGTGTAGCATTCGAGTTTACTAAATCATAGTTTTCCGTCAAATATCACCAGTACACTCGATCGACATGACCCGTTTAAGTTTATAACAGAAATTCCACTGAAAGGGATGAAGAATCACAAATTCTCTGTGTGTTCGTCATCATTCTCCCATTCAGACATTAACGCAGACAGTTGGTCTACAAAAACTATTTCAAGGTAGTGAAATGAAATAAAAAGAAAACAATGGATATCTAGAAGTCGTATTCGAGGAAAGGAGAGGCAGTAATCTATCTCACGGGTAATGGGTTCTTGTGCCCATGCATGTTTTTTTTCTCACATTTACATGGGCGTCTCGATTTCTGACCCGACTCACCTGGCATTTTCTCGGGTCAGTGTTGCTGTTCTCTATTCGTGGCTTGATCCGACTTTGGTTTCCTCGGCCCATTTGGATTCGGGTCGACCTATCTAGACCTGTCCGGTCATAAATTCACAATGAACTTGGGATCTTCTTCTCCAGTTGGTGCTGGCGGCGAGATCGCCAGCACCCACAAGGAATGCGCCACATAATCTCTTACAGACTAACCTTGCATGCACGGACCTGATATAAGTGTACAAAAGATTGGTGGCGTGTTTCAAGTGGTGCTGACAGCCTCCTCACCAGCACCAAGTGGAGAAGATCCCGACTCAATTCACAATACATAGCTAAATAAGACATCGGATCCTCTCTCGGTGATGCTCGGGCGGGTAGACAACTAGCAGTCACTTATGAGGCACAGCATACTCTTGTGCGTGCCAACTACCTTGAATGACATTCATATATCTCGATTGACAGGCACAAGAAGTACGTGACACCTCCCGAGAATTGCTGGTGGTCTCCTTGTCAGCAATAATTGGAGAGGATCTCAAGTCGCTAAATAATATAATAAACGTTTACTCTATGTCTGGTTGCCAAGAAAATAAGTGAAAATTAGATAAAATACAACTAAGATTTATATTAAAATTTCAAAATTTCCTTCCTGTTTTGGAAGCTATTTAAAGCTAATGTAAATCTTGTGTAGTGAATGAGTACGGGCTAGATCGGAGTAAGCCCAAGCCCACTCCAGACATTCCACCCGCTCCAGCAGTGAGGCCAACATCAGGCCCAGGATGCTGGGAAGTTAGATTCGAACATAAAAGATGAATGTATATGTTAGGCCAAGGTTAGCCATTGACCCGTCACCCTATTCGCTTCGCTTTCTGATAAATGTGTGTATTGATTCTATTGAAGTTGTAATGGCACTTCACTTCTATATCAATTGTAGTCAAATTTCCTATGGTATGGATCAATTGATTCAATTCCCATTGCAGCAGTCAATTACAACCCCCTCCTCCCACTTTGAAGCGCTTTTTGTGATTTTGAATTACCTTGACTTGTTTACAAGAGGTTTTTGTAACCCGAATTCCGATGATACCGCTACTCACAATTAGGGGTGTATTCGAGTCAAGCTGAGCTTGGCCAAGTTTGAGCTTGGCTAAAACATGCTCGAGCTCGGTTGGACTTTGCTTGAGTTTGATTTGAGCTCGAATGTTTTAGACTTGAGCTTGGCATGAACAAGTTTGATCGAGCTTGAGCTTGAACTTTATTCAAGTTGAGCTGAGCTCAGGTTCAGGGGCGGAGGAAGGAATTTTTCATTGGGGGTGCCAAAATACATGTATAAAAAACAATTTGATTTGAGGGTATGTAATTTGGGGGTTCAAAAAAAAAATTTTGGGGTAGTTTTTTTATTTTGAGAATTTTTGTTTCCTGATAATGCCTTTGAGGTCACCATGTGTCCCTATTAATACCCCT
Organism: Tetracentron sinense; assembly: GCA_015143295.1. Classification (NCBI taxonomy): domain Eukaryota; kingdom Viridiplantae; phylum Streptophyta; class Magnoliopsida; order Trochodendrales; family Trochodendraceae; genus Tetracentron; species Tetracentron sinense. Next base: position 9,648,454 of record CM026558.1, on the reverse strand, counting down.
TAATTGTGGTTAAGATTCACTCACCTATCCTTGGTTTTAAAAAATATATATCAAATTTCTTTTTGAACCCTAGTTTAAAATTCATTAACTCTTAAGGTTAAAATTATTTAAATATTTTTTTTCTAAAAACCAAGGATAAGTAATGAACCCTGAGATTGGGTGAATTTTAACCATAGTTAAGGGGTGTCAATAGGGACATGTGACAACCTCAAGTGCATAAGGGGACTCCATTGGGGGGCCACTATATATATGATAAAAAAAATTGGGGGGCCACTATATTATATAGGACAAAAAAAATTGGGGGGCACAGGTTGACTCATAATGATTTTGTTTAATTTTACATGATTTTAATTAAGTGTTTATTAATAAATTACAGAAATTTAATACGTTCATATTAAAAAATAAGACTTTGGAGTAGTCTTTCCGTCTAAAGAATAGAGAGTTAGATCATAACTTATTTGTTATTATTATCTTAAACTTATTTATTAAAAATTATTACAATCTATATTAGAAAAAGTTAAAAAATTATTATTATTTATATAAATATAATAATAATAAACATTATATGTGTGTGTGTGTGTGTGTATATATATATATATAATTTTTCGAACCGAGTCAAGCTCAAGTTTTTTTTTTTTTGGTTAAAAGCTCAAGTTGAACCAAGCCTTAAACGCGCTGAGTTGGCTTGTTTAATCATTCGAGCTCAAATAAAAGATTGGCCTGATTCGTTCAAGCTTGAAATATCAACTGAGCTTGGATCAAATGAGCCGAGTTGAGCTGTCAAGCTAGCTTGGCTTGAGTGTAGCCCTACTCACAATGGTCAAAGGATAGAGGATCTTAACAAATATCACTTCAATGTCATACCATAACCCTACATTTGTTGTTCTTGTTGAAAAAATAAGTGAAAGAACATTGAACAAAACACAACTAATAATTGTAATAGGCATCCAAATTTTTTTTTCTAATTTTCTATATTTTCACCTATTTTCTCGGGCGTTCTTAGTAAAATGCCTTTTCAAATCCACTACTACTTCTTCCACTTCCACAACTCTTTTGGGCTACATCCAGCCACTCTGCCATTGATGATGTTTTTCCTACTAGAGGGTGATCATCTGTATTTGATCTACTCTCTATGCATGGGTGGAGCTAAGAGGCAGCTGCCAGCTGCCCTTGAACTTTTAAAAAAAAGTTACATTTTAACAAGACATAGCCATGGGCAAGGCGCGGGGCAACTCTCATTTAAATTTTTGAAAAAAATAATCTTTTATACAATGTTACTTATTATTTAACAAGACATAATCATGGGGCAACTGCCTCCCTAAATAAGGAGAAACAACTCCTGTATGATATGTATGAAACATACGATAAGATGGCCCATGAACTTGGTCTTTTAAAAAAAATTAGTAAATCGAATTTATCACCAATTACTAACGTTATCAATCAAACGTCTCGCTCCACCTGTCTCTATCTATCCCACTCCACAAGCAAATGAAAAGTTTTTTTTTAAAACCTTTTCTTTGTCTTATACACAAATTACCCTTTCATTTGGAATGTATACTCCTATGCCATTGAGAAGAAATTGGGTCGGTGACCTATCGTCAGGGGTGGACCCAGGAAATTTTCTTTGGGTGGGGGGTTGGGGGTTCGGGGGCATAGCCCCGTTTTGTTTTGTTTTGTTTTTTTTTTAGTAGTAGATTCATCGTGGTCCTAAAATTTGTTAATGTTCCATTCAAAAAAGGGGACTAGTAACAAAAAAAAGTGAAAAACATGGGCCGGTCTTCTTTAGTTCTTACCCACTTTTTTAATACCCACTAACTGTGGTTAAAAACCTTGATTTTTAAATAAATAAATATATAAAAACAATAATAACTTTAAGTTGATTAAGCTTAACCAAGGTTAAAGGAGATGAAATGAGAAGACATTTGATTATATTGCAAGGTAGGCTAATCAGTACACCTATCTATATTTTTATATTATGGGGATTGTTTTTCACACAGACGTTCCACTCTCATGCTTAACACATGTCCCATTTAACACCCACTAATTAACTATGGTTAAGATTCACTCACCCCTAGGGTATATACATCTACCCTTAGTTACTCCTAAGATAATAAATCTTAACCAGGGTTAAAAGGGACACATAAAGAATCAATCTTTTTATATTACATATATAAAAAAACGTAAAATATTTTTTTGGGAGTTCACTATACAAAATTTATATATTAAGTATTTTTAAAAAAAAATTATAAGTACAAATAATTAAAACTTCAAAAATTTTGGGGTGCAAGTGCATAGTGAGATTTGTATTTGTTAATTATGCATGCGCTTATCAAGGATATTCTAACTAGTACAAAGTCCGTTATGGGTGGATGTTGATCCTCTCGAGTCAACTTAGGAAACCATTCCAAACAAGAGACAGCGTAAGTCATTACAACAGGTGCAAAGAAGGCTAACTAACCTAACGAGATAACATAACAAGGTGTGTTGGTCGCTAGGTTTGGTCTGATCTGTTCGTCAACATTTGGTCAAGTTAGGTATTTGAGTGATCTATGTCATGTGGTTCTGGTTCTATGTATGTCATGTGGCTCTATTGTAAAAGAGAGGTTAGAGAGACGTGTTTTACCTCCTCATATGAATTTCATAAGATGTGAAATTCATCTCTCTCCCGATCTTTTTCTGGTTAGTTTTCTTTCATGTTGTAAAAGCGTCCAACTCAAAACCAATTGACAATGAGTGGAGAGGCCTTACATGTATATAAGGCCACAACTATTTCTCTATTTAGTCGATGTGGGATTAATTCTCTTACACATGTAACATCATCGATTAGGTATTTTCAACGCTTGCCCAGTGTGGATTGTTAGTTTCAGTGGCTCTTGATGTACTCTCCCTTTTCTGTTTTTGATAAAAAGGCAGATTTTGTGTCACAAAATCTTTGTCTAATAGGGGGAGTTGGACTAGCAAAATCCAATACCTAAGTAGTCTAACACGAATAAAGAGAATACGCTGAAAAAGAGTGGTTAGATTTTGTATAAGCTAATAAGCCTTGAATGAAATTGTAGATTTCGTGGACAGGAAACATTTCTCAGTGAAAATGGATTTAAGTGTGTTTCTAAGACCATATCTATTGTCAAACATGAGCATAAACAGTCTGGATCCTGTCCAATTGGGATTGAAATCGGGAGAGTTTAATCGAACTCACAAAGCCTCTTTAATTGTCTTTTTAACCCTAATTAAGAAGTTTTAATTTTTAGGATAAATAAATTTTATGAAAAACCAAGGTAAACTATTACTGCCCTAAGGGTTACAAAATGTTAACCATAATTAATGGGAGTTAATAGGGACACATGTTGATTTGTGGGTGAGAGTTCAATTGCAATTGACTGTAATCCCAACCAGAGCATGAAACAACAAATAAGAACAGAAATGGTTAAAAGTTCTTTACATGTTGCCAACCTGATGCAATCCTCTTCCCTTGTATGTACTTGAGGTAATTCGCAACACACCTCCCTAGGTGCTCCAGTTATAAGAAATGTATTACATAATGGGTGAATTCAGTTTCACGTCTTTGAGACATATCAACTGAAGGGCATAGCATATAACAATGACAATCATGTAAGGCACAGTCACGAAGAAAGGTTGTCAAAAAAAAAAATCTTCTCCATGCTGCAGGACAACCAGAATACCTAACGGGCCTCTCTAACATGTTGTCTTTGCCCGAAGCTACCCAAAGTTGTTCACCATAGTTAACTTAACTACTAACTTTAGATAAATGATGACAATTTGCAATCCCATTTGCATCCAATTCTATGGATTGCGTGCATGCCCTTTTTTCTGTAGAATTGTCTACAAAGGGTGATTATAGCTAGGGTTTAAGGTAAAATGACAATATCACCCTCGCAATTTAGTAAATCAAACTTGACCTAACAGGAGATAAAGGAACAAAACGGTCCTGTATCTATAAAGGTGAACATTGATAAGATTTTTAGTGTTAAAGAAACTCTATACAGATGTAGTAGGAAACCCTAAAATTTTGTATTATCATTACTATTTGTAAGTGGTGAGTTGGGAATAGAGCAAAGAAGCAAAGAAGATGGGTTTTGGAGGCTTTTGGAAGCTATCATAACTTGCCAAAACCAGAGGTGGGGTGAATCCATCATAACCCCACCCCAAAACCCTAAAATTGAGTCTTTAGTTTACATTCATGGTAGTTAGGCGTGCATGAAACACTCACATTTTACTCGTCCCGACGCCACCTCAGTACCCACATCATGCTGATGCAAATCTGACGCCACCTACACGTGGGTCCCATCTGACCCACAAGTGGGACCCAATTAGGATCATGAGGGACACGTGTCAATCATACACACTTCCACTATATGTTTTGATAATTTTGGGGGGAAGTGATTGTGATGTAGTGGCGATGATGATGAGTGCGCCTGGCATGGCACGCTGTCTATTGTTGAGCGAGAGAGAATATGATGATGATGCCCACTGCACGCTCCACCCTCTCTCTCTCTCTCCCTAATCTCTCACCCTGAAATCAAGAAATCTAAGCGAGAGATATATTTCCCGGGAAATACAAAAGAATACCCTAATTTGAGGTATTTGTCATTCCCCATCATCATCTTTTATCCTTTTCTTCTCTTAAAACTCACCCCCACCATCATGCATCATCATCGCCATTCATGCCACTCCCTCATATCTTATCATATCATATTATCCTACACTCAGTAACTCTTTATTACTCCTGACGAGTTTCCTTCAAAACATCGCCGATTAATTACTCTGAATACGAACCATACCAATCCAAGAACTTCTTGGATTGCTAGGTAAGTGGCAAGAGGGGTGTTTGGTAGCAAAGATAATTGTACTCCGAATAGATCGAAGCTATCCATTGTTTGGTTGGGGGGGGGGGGGGCTATGGAATGAAGGTGTGACTTATGAGGTGTGGGACTCATTAAATTCTTCGATCTTAGGGCCCCGCCAATGAAATCTCATATTTCTGCCTAAATATCTTAATGATGAAACAGCTGCTGTTATCCGTCCAGTCGATGGACTTTTCTTATAAAATTATCCTAGATGGGACTTGTAATACCACTTTGTCATATATTGCCTTTGGTTGGGTCGGGTCAAAGTTTGACCCAGAAAGCACACCCTCAAATGGACCTGACCCAAAAGTCTGAAAAGATTTTAATTCAAACCCAACCCACAAGATATCTGTGTGCCCTAGCCCGCGGGTTTAATCCATCTAAACCGAAGGATAATAAAAATAAAAATAAAAATAAAATTAGTCAGTCTATGAGTGTTTTTCAATATACCCTCTAATTCTAACCACCTGTGGCTAACCACTATTAAAATTTGGCTTAATTTATTTTATCTTTTTTTTTTGGGTAACGATGAGGACTGCTACATAATTCTAATAATTGAATTCTTGGAATATATTTGGAAGTACCCAAACTTGCACGTAAAAACAGATAATTATTATTTTCTATGGCCTCAAAGGGGGCTTACAAGGTAGTTAGGCTCAGTCCACGACTTGGCTAGACAGTATGAGACCCTTACGGTGCGTTAATGTTATATATCAACTATTGCGCGATTTGGATATATAATGCTAGTCTAGTCGTTCACGACTCCATTTCTGATTAGGTAAGTAGTATCCACCCAAAAGGTAGACACTGGTTTTAAAACATGAAAAAGATAGGCATTACATCAGTCAATATATTTGCATTCACTAATTAATATATCTAAATTCACTATCACATCAAGCCAGTTGTTATCGTGCAATTTCCTTCACCTATGAGTAGGGGTGGTCGCCAGCCATCTGAGCTCAAGCTCAGATTTGCTCGGGCTGCATATCAAACAAGCTTGAATACCTTTCTTAAACTCGTTTAGTAAACGGTCTGAGAGCTCAAGCAGTACCTTTGTACTTGTCTCATTAAAACCTCCCATTATTTATGTATTAAAAATTAATAATATATGTAAATATATAATCTTCATACTTTAATTAAATGATCATTTTTAAAAATTAATTATAAATTATATAAGTTTATTTTAAATAATTAATTCAACTCAAGCCGAGCTTGTTCACCTTCAAAAACATGCAGCTGGATAAAGGCTCGGCTAGACTCGAGTACCACCCTTGGCTATGAGCAACAATATTGCTCATCCTTATTCGTTTACTAGTTCACCATCCTTCAATGCTAACTAATATATAGGCTCCCAAATTACTTTTTAAATTGTTTGAGCCCAAATTACTTTTTAAATTGTTTGAGCAGGCCAGACATTTCCCAACAATAATGATAAGTATGTTTTTCTATTTGGAAAGTGATTGTATGATCAGCTCGATAGCAGGTGCTATTGAGCTAATAGCCATCTGATCGAGAATTCAACGCGCCCAAATCGATGGGCTTAAAGGAGATGAAACTTTCTCCTCTCACGTCTCTGAATCTCTCATCAAAGAAGAAGTCTCCAACACTGACATCAGCATAAGGAACCGGGTACTTCATTCCAACCATTGATGCCTCAGCCATGTCTTCTTGCAAGGAGAAGCAACACAAAAGGAGAGAAGATTCTTTGATAATAATGGAGTCTATAGGATTTCTACGTATAGGGGGCTATGATACCATAAAGAAAAATTGAAGCAGGAAATTGAAACAATGGAGTCTATAGGATCTCTACGTATAGGGCTATGATACCATAAAGAAAAATTGGAGTAGGAAATTGAAACAGTAACGCGGTTTACAATTGAATTTCAAAACACGAGAGCCTTCTTCAGAGTGCTAGTCCTACTCTCAGGTGATTCCTACTCTCAACATGAACCAATCACCTGTCCAATATCATTGTTAAAGTATAAATTTTTTCGGTGATTGCAATACTTTATCAGATAATTTAGACAAGTGATTGGATTATGTTGAGAGTAAGAATCACTTGAGAGTAGGGCTAGCACTCCTCCCTATTGAGAGCCTATATACACGGCTATAGATAAAAGGAAAGTGAGACAATTTAGGAATTAATCGTCTTACTTTCTAAACTAGACTTTGGAGACTTACTTGATGGAGTTGGACACTTCCTTAACTGTAGAGGTTGCCTTAACAGTAGAGGTTGCCTCTTTTGATAGATTTGGAGACCTTGTTTTTTTTATGAGATCAGATTGAGAGACGTGAGAGGAGAGAGTTTCATCTAATTTATTCTTTAGGGCTGACATGCATTAAAGCGGTGGCCCCTACTTGCACGATTTTGGTGCTTTGGATTCTTGATCGACAGCTATTAGCTCGATGCTATCAACCTGATACTTAAGGGGCCATCAAGCTTCCTTAAGACACTGGCCATTTTGGAGTGGTTGCTTGGACTTACCCTTATGGCACCTTACCGACTACCTTAAGTCTGACTCTGTGTATTTAGAGTGTGTTATAGTTATAGGATAACATTTTCATCAAAATGGGTAGAGGAAAACCCAACAAACATATCCAAAATGGTATCCATAACCCATGCCAGTGATCAGGTGGGTTTGGGAACAAAAGCCACACTACTACCATTTCTGTATAAAAGCTTTCAGTTACGGAGTTTGGCGATTAATTGGTGCCTGTGGACTGTGAAATGAAACAACATCACGACGTACGTGATAGAGTATGATGATATATATAGAAGAAGACGACATTAATAAGTAAGAAAAGGAATTGCAGCAGCCCACGCGGCCGAATCAACATCAGAAATCGCACTGCCTTTTTTCCTTTTTCCTCGGTTTCGAAAATCAATGCGGTTTTGCTTCTTTTCATTCATTTTAAGTCCCAATTCAATTTCCATTTCCATGTGAAACTTTAGATTTCCAAACCAAAACCAAATCATAACCCATTTCGATTTCCCTGCCATTCTTCCACCAACTCTCCTTATAAGGTGCAACCCCTCCTTCCTCACTCTCCATTACAAACTCAACACCAACTAAACCCCTCCTTGATCGTCCTCTATCTCTCTCTCTCTCTCTCTCGATAGATAGTTTGGTTTGCAAGAGAATGGGTGATATTTCTGGCTCCAATGGGAATGGAAATAGGAATGGGAATGGAAATGGAGTTCATGAGGATGGGAATGGCCACGCAGCAGGAGAAGGTCGTAGGAAAAGCTGCTGGTATGAAGAAGAAATTGAGGAGAACTTGAGATGGTGTTTTGCTCTCAATAGGTATATGCATACATGTGTTTATTCTTATGGGTTCTCATTAAGTAGTTTCTTCCATTTTCCTTCTCTTTATTGGCTATCTCAGAATTCAGATCAACTAGATTAATATAGAGCCAAAATTAATATTTCTTTCTTGGATTTTCTTCCTTGCTCATGTTTCTCAGGGCTAGAATTTGAGAGTTTTTCTTTACTTGGGTTTTTTCTTTTTATTTTATGTCTTCTTTAAGTGGGGAGGTTTGTGGGGGTGATATATATATTAATTATTATGAAGAAGTTTCAAGAAGGAAAACGAAGCAACATTCTTTTTATTGTCTGGGACAACAGAAGTGGAAGCTATGGTGGGTGTCTAGCTTTTGTTTCTCCTTTTACACCTATGGTTTATATAATATAATAGAATAACATTGCATGCTTCTAAGTAGAAAAATATTATTATTTTAAGGTCAGATATGTTTTATATTGCTGTATCTCAGTGCCATGGTCATGGAAAAGCTAGACAAGATTAAGGGTAATAAAATAGAATTAGTCTCTTAAATACCCAGTTCAGCAACATCATTATTTGAAATACAAAACATTTGAAAACATGCATGCATCTTTCTAACTTATTTTGATTATTGATTTATATTTTTTGTTACAGTATTTTGCATACAGGAGCTAGTCAGTACCAGGACATTGCCTTGTTGGACACAAAGCCCTTTGGAAAGGTTTATATATAATCCAACTTAATATTTTTGAAACTTGTTTTCAACTACTTCTTTTTTTCCTGTTTCTAATTTTTTATGTCTTTTCTGCTACAGACTTTAGTCATTGATGGAAAACTTCAAAGTGCAGAGATAGATGAATTCATCTACCATGAATCTCTTGTTCATCCTGCATTTCTTCATCATCCAAAGTACTTTTTTCCTTACATTTAATTTATTTTTGTTTAAATGAGAATTTAATTATAATATTTCATATTAATTACTTATGTATATTTTCAGTCCAACGGCCATCTTTATTATGGGAGGTGGTGAAGGGTCCACTGCAAGAGAGATCCTCCGACACAAAACTGTAGAGAAGGTGATCATGTGTGATATAGACGAGGTAACCTCCTTAAATTTGTAATTAAGGTGATGGGTTTTGTTCTAAATTGGATTCATGTTCTTTATCTTTTGTATGTATTGCTTTTTGGATTTTGATCAATAATATAATTTTATACTGTATGCTTCATTTGTGGAGCAGGAGGTAGTGGAATTCTGCAAGTCCTACTTGGATGTAAATAGAGAAGCTTTCTCTGATTCGAGGCTTCACCTCATCATCAACGATGCCAGGTTCCTTTCCCAATATACATCCTATTAATCTTAATATTAATAGCTTTATTAATACTAATATAAATACTTTTATTATTATTATTATTTAAGAAAATTCCTCTGGAATGTGGCAGGGCTGAGCTTGAGAGCAGAGAAGATTGTTTTGATGTGATCATAGGCGACCTCGCAGACCCAATAGAGGGTGGCCCATGTTACCAACTCTATACCAAATCCTTCTATGAATCCACTGTTAAGCCCAGACTTAATGAGGGTGGTATTTTTGTTACACAGGTATGTATGGTAGATATGTGTGTGTGTGTGTGTGTGTGTGAGAGAGAGAGAGAGAGAGAGAGAGACTAAGGAGTTTCATGTTTGATAATCTTTGCCATCTTTGCAGGCAGGGCCAGCAGGTGCTTTCAGCCATACAGAGGTTTTCTCCTGCATTTACAACACTCTCAAACAGGTCTTCAAATGTTAGTAACATACCAAAATAGAATTATTTTTGCTTTTATAAAATTCTCTTATTTAAAAATTCTGATTGAGATATGAAATGGTTTATTTTCCTGATTTAAAAAAAAATGGAACTATAGATGAGCTTTCTGATTTCTTTAATGTGCAGATGTTGTGCCTTACTCAGCTCATGTTCCTTCTTATGCTGATACTTGGGGATGGGTCATGGTAATTAATCAATTCTCTTCTTCTTTCCTGCCAATTAGTTCTAATTATGTAGAAACACTAAGCTCAATAGTTTTTTGTGGCCGGGAATTACAGGGATCAGATACTCCTTTCACGGTGGATGCCGAAGAGTTAGATATTAGAATTAAGCAGAGAATCAAAGGGGAGAACAGGTTCCTCGACGGGAAGACTTTTGCATCATCTTCAGCCTTAAGCAAAGTTGTTAGAAAAACGTAAGGCTAATCGATGTATAGTGTTATATATACCCATGTTTACATGAACAAGTATTTGATTAATTTGAGTTATGGGTTTTGACAGACTGGCCAAGGAGACCCAAGTGTACACAGAGGGAACAGCAAGGTTCATCTATGGCCATGGTAGTGCCCACAAATCAAATCATGCTTAGGATATGAATGGAAGGGAGGTCCTACAAAGAAAGCCAGAGACACCAAAAGGCAGCAATTTGGAACACAATCCTGCTCTTCTGTTTTCCTGTTTTTTTCCTTTTTGTGCTATGTTGGAACTTAAAAAAAGATATAATGGTAATGTTTTATATACCCCTTGTGTCACCTCACAAAATCGATCCCTGTTTTGTGTCTCTACAAAGTTCTAAGTAAGAATGTATGGAATGTTATGTTTGAATGGAAAAGCTATGGCCTTCTTTAAAGCAAGAGAAGAGTAAACGTCCCCAAGAATGATCCAGTTGTTCATGTAAGAAAAGCATAGGACTTCATCCACGAGCAAAAAACTATGCAAAACTTTCATTAATAATGGAGACGCAAAAGCTCTCACAACCCCACATTTTTGTTCTCTTTCACAAACAAACTCTAAACTGAATACTTAATGTTTAGAAAATTCTGAAATACTGAATTAACAAATCACAAAATACTGTCCTGACTCGCCGAACCTAACTCAACCGAGGTTCATTCACTATCAAATACCGAGAGTTCGCCCTCTATGAGAGACACTAAGATAAGTCGTGAGCAAACTCTTCTTATCAAGAGTCACCATTCTTCATGAGAACTACCATGAGAGCAAACCGCTCTCCCTAAATAACCTGAACACTCACATTTCACCAACTTATTACTAATAAGCTTACACCATTGGCCTATTTATAAACATAAAATCAAATTCTAAACCAATTAGGATTTCCAAAATCTAATCCTAACCAAAAAAAAAACTACATAATAGAATTTTAGGAAAATTCCAATAAAAATGACCAAGCATATATCTTAATACTTATGATCTAGCATTGCACTTTTTTCGAAGAAAAATGCTATGCCACATTCACGCACAGAGACACCTCAATGCAATACAGTGAGTACATTCGGGTGTGGTGGATGTGTCAGAACAAGGATTTTGTTAGCCTCACTCCCCCTTTAGGGGGCAAGAAGACAAGTGATTTGTGGCTCACAACTCCCTCACACAGATCCTTTGTTTCTTGCCCCTAAAAGGGCAGAGTGAAATAGGAGGCGAATTGGGACCCAATACTAAATGATGCAGATATTGCGTGGATCTTTGTTGTAGCAGCCATCGTGTATTGGACGAATGGGCTCTATCATCCGCTTTCTTCATGATGTCTTCCACCCAATTTTACATGGTCCAAGCCATTACTTTCTTTCTATTTGTTTTTATCTTTATTACCATTACCAAATCAAATGACTGGACCAGATAATTAAAGTTAACACCATGAATTGATCTTAAGAATCATTAAATCCTGTAAATTATTATTGTGATGTATCATAAAAATTCTTTAGAATTCACTAACTCGGAGAGCTGACAATATTAATGAGCCAGGGTTGATACTCGTTTTTTTTTTTTTTTTCAAAGAGCCAGAGTTGATGCATTTGTGATCACTTATGTGTATTATTAGTATTATTATTATTAGGGAAACGCTTAACTTACTGTTGCATTAGTGATTAGACTATATATGCAGTCTAATGTGCAGTCTTCATTGGTTTATGCCCCTTAATATATATATATATATATATTAACTTTAATTTTCTTAAGCTTAACCATAGTTTAATAAGTGTTAAAAGGGACACGGGGCCATGGCATTAGACTACTTAGTCTAATGCGTGGTGTGCTAATCACTGCCCTTATTATTATTATTATTAAAGCTTGTATTTGTTACATTTTCTTATGTGTGGAGGGCAATGTTTTTTTTGTGCTATGTTGGAACTTAAAAAAAGATATAATGGTAATGTTTTATATACCCTTTGTGTCACCTCACAAAATCGATCCCTGTTTTGTGTCTCTACAAAGTTCTAATTAAGAATGTATGGAATGTTATGTTTGAATGGAAAAGCTATGGCCTTCTTCAAAGCAAGAGACGAGTAAACGTCCCCAAGAATGATCCAGTTGTTCATGTAAGAAGAGCATAGGGCAAAAAACTATCCAAAACTTTCACTTCATCCACGAGCAAAAAACTATCCAAAACTTTCACTAATAATGGAGACGCAAAAGCTCTCACAAAACCCCACATTTTTTTATCTCTTTCACAAACAAACGCTAAACTGAATTGTTAATGTTTAGAAAATTCTTAAAATACTGAATTAACAAATCACAAAATACTGTTCTGACTTGACGAACCTCGGTGGTTCGTCCACTATCAAATACCGAGAGTTCACCTTCTATGAGAGGTACTAAGATAAGTCGTGATCGAGCAAACTATTCTTCTCAAGAGCCACTATTCTTCATGAGAACTACCATGAGAGCAAACCGCTCTCCCTAAAAAAATTGAACAACCTTCTATGAGAGGCACTAAGATAAGTCGTGAGCAAACTATTCTTCTTAAGAGCCATCATTCTTCATGAGAACTACCATGAGAGCAAACCGCTCTCCCTAAAAAAATTGAACACCCACATTAATTTCACCAGCTTATTACTAATAAGCTTACACCTTTGACTTATTTATAAACATAAAATCAAATTCTAAACCAATTAGGATTTCTTAAAATCTAATCTTATAAAAAAAAAACTACATAATAGGATTTTAGGAAAATTGCAATAAAAATGACCAAGCATATATCTTAATACTTATGATCTAGCATTGCACTTTTTTCTAAGAAAAATGCTATGCCACATTCACGCACAGAGACACCTCAATGCAATACAGTGAGTACATTTGGGTGTGGTGGATGTGTCAGAACAAGGATTTTGTTAGCTTCACTCCCCCTTTAGGGAGGCAAGAAGACAAGTCACTTGTGGCTCACAACTGCCTTACACAGATCCTTTATTTCTTGCCCCTAAAAGGGGAGAGTGAAATAGGAGGCGAATTGGGACCCAATACTAAATGATGCAGATATTGCGTGGATCCTTCTTGTAGCAGTCATCGTGTATTGGACGAATAGGCTCGGTCATCCGCTTTCTTCATGATGTCTTCCACCCAATTTTACATGATCCAAGCCATTACTTTTTTTCTATTTGTTCTTATCTTTATTACCATTACCAAATCCATCAGATGACTGACCAGATAATTAAAGTTAACACCATGAATTGCTCTTAGGAATCAAATCCTATCAATTATTATTGTGATGTATCATAAAAATTCTTTAGAATTCACTATCTCAGAGAGCTGACAATATTAGGCCCTGTTTGGTTGCACTTCCGTTTTCTGTTTTTTGTTTTTAAAAACAAAATTTTGAAATTTTTTACACAAAACATATTGGGTAAGCTTTCAGTTTTTAAAAATTAATAACAAAATTTTAAAAAATCAAGGTAACAAAAATTTTCTACTACCTCTGGTTTTTAAAACAAAAATAGAAAACACGGACCCACCATCAACACGACCACCCACAACAATCACACACCACCACAATGCCACTACCACCACCCACCACCTACCACCCGCCACCACCACCCACCACCACAATACAACCACCACCACAATACAACCACCACCACCACCACACCACCACCATCACCACCACCACAGCACCACCATCACCATCACCACTACTACCACTACTCACCACCCACCACCCACCACCCACTACCACCACTCACCACCAACCACCACAAAACAACCACCACCACACCACCACCACCACCCACCACCACCCACCACACTACACCAACCGCCACCACTCACCACTACCACCATCATGAATTGAAATTATTTAATCATATTTACCAAACGTGTTTTTTTGTTTTTCATTAAATAACAGTTAGTAATACCAAACATGTTTCCTACTTGAAAAAATTGAAAATAAAAAAGTCGTTTCAAATTTTTAAAAACAAAAAATAAAAACAGAAAACGGAAGTTTATTCAAACGGCCCCTTAATGAGCCTGAGTTGATACTCGTTTTTTTTAAAGAGCCAGAGCTAATACTTATGTGTATTATTATTATTATTATTTTTAGGGAACTTACTGTTGCATTAGTGATTAGACTATATATGTAGTTTAATGTGCAATCTTCATTGGTTTATGCCCCCTTTTTACCACACATCAACTGTAGTTAAGATTCACTCACTCCTAAGGTTAAGCATTAATCTAACCTTGATTTAAAAAAAATAAAGATATTAACTTTAATTTTCATAAGCTTAACCATAGTTTAATAAGTGTTAAAAGGGACACGTGGCCATAGTGTTAGACTACATAGTCTAATGCTAGGTGTGCTAATCACTGCCCTTCTTCTTCTTCTTCTTCTTCTTCTTCTTCTTCTTATTAAAGCTTGTAATTGTCACATTTTCTTATATGCGGAGGGCAATGGTTGTTTGAAAGCCGGGATACAACCACTATTGTTGCTAAGTATCACCCTGGCGGATCATTTACTTCCTTAATGCTTCCATGGTCGGTTCTAATTTAGAATCGTCTTTAGACCAAAGTATGGCCTCCACCTTGTTGTACTATAATTCAGGATTTAAAAAAAAAAGGTAGTACCCACTGTTGAAGATGATTAAATCATTCATCAAACTTTGAAACGTGCCTTCACCTAAAAAAAAAAAAAAAGTGAAATGTGCCGAGAGTATTGATTGAGTCTGAACAGCATGACCAAGTCGTAGAAGTCATCATGCATTTGGAAGGCGTGTTTCAAAACATCATCCTTTACCATTCAAATCTGGTGAAAATCGGTACTGGTGAAAATCGGTACCGAGAAGTGATCTTTTCCAGTGAGATTATTCAAGGCTTTGAAATCATTCTATAATCGCTAGAAGCCGTGTTTCTTAGTAAACACTTCCATTTATCGGTTGGCTGTCCCGTGTCTAGATAATTTCGTGATCACATTTGGGAGGCAAGTCTTTTAGAGTCCCCAAAGAAATTTGAGAACTGATTTAACAGTCATCATAAAATTGTCTGATCTTTAATCTCTAATTTCTGAGGAGTGTTGGCCTAGACCGATGCAATTTTTCTGAACTCTCATTGTGAGTGCAATACTTGGTGTTGCTATTGAAAATAATATTTTTTAAAATTATTTATACTGATTCTCAAGATAACAGAAAAGGCAACGACACTATCATTACTACAATGAGAATTTGGAAGTCTGTTAGGACTAACATTTTTCTTTAATTAACAACTTGATCAAAATTTGAACTGAATACCAAGGTTCAATGTATAAATGCACATGAACAAGGGATTTGTTTTGTAAGTCGTTTTTGTAAAACAGTGAATTTGCAAAAATTATCAGGTTTCTACAAACAATGAGGAATGGTGCCCTACTCTCAGTCAACCCATACTCTCACCCTCAACCATTTTTTTGTGAAAAATGTTTTAATCACTGTAGAATGGAAAAGTGGTTGGGTGTGAGCCTGAGTTCTTGTGATTTTTGAATAGCCCAGTTCAAGCCCGGCCGTTTTACAAGAGGTTTTTGATGAGCCGATTCGGCCCATTAGCACCTCTAATAATGGCCTAAACAATCGTTTTTTCTTTCAATAAGTTATCTAAATATGTATATTTATGCAAGTTTTTTAGTGACATTTTTTCGCATATTATGTGATATTAGATTATTAGCAAAATAATGGTTCACAAAGGAGGTCTTAAATTCTTTAAAGGCAGGGTTGGCTTAATGGGCTCTAAGAAGCCTTATTAAAACTTGTACTTGTAGTTTGTAATGGGCGTGTATGTACAAGGACCCGGCTTCAATTTTTTGGACAGAATTCTACAAAATCAATATATTTCTCCAACCTCCTCTTGTAGTCTAAATTTTATAGAAATGAAACGATTTGTATGTCATGATATTGTTTTTCCTTGGGGGCACCCGCTCCTATAGGCTATAGCTAAGATGGTGAAGGTATCCCACATTAGGACATCTTGAGTTTACTTCTTAGATGGGAAATTTTCAATATGTGAATAGAATTTTTACTCCACTATTATTATTATTAAGAGGCATTATATGTTTACCATTAATTAGTATTTATTTATGTTAGTAATGGTAAGTGGTCTCATGCATGATTAATGCCTTGGATTCCAGGTCATCCTAATGAGAGAGGTACACCTTGTCAATGGTTTTGTACAGGCATTGGTCCCGGTCTTGCCTTAACCGCCTTGTCCGAGCCCTTATAAGGGCCACCCAAAAAAATAATCCTAATACTTAATCATAGATGATGACACCTTTTATTTAAAAAAAATAAACAAATCAATAAATAATAGAAAATTAGACATGGATGAATTCTACAAAAGCCTAACCTATATGCACTGTTATAGAACAAAATTGATTTTAAGACAATGTGCAATTTTTTTTAATGGCTAAGTTCGTGGGTTATCTCATTCATACATTTCATACATAGCTTACGAGTAGTATTTCTCCTTACTTACAGGAGCATCTACCTCTTTCCTATGACTATGTTCTGTTAAATAATTAAATAACATAATATAAAAAATATATTTTGTTTTCAAATTCTCGCAAGACAATTGCCCTTTGCATCATTAATATGTCCTATTAAATAATATAGTATAAATTTTTTAAAAGGTCAGGGCAGCTGCCATTTACACAATGGCTATGCCTTATTTAATAATTAAATAGTTTTTTTCTATAAGATTCAGGGGCAGTTGTCACATGCTCCATAATTATGCCTTATTAAACTATATTATTTTTTTTCAAAAATCTAAGGTTTAGCTGCCCCATGCTCCCTTGGCTCCACTCTTGCCTGCCTACTTGTGTGAGTGGCAGTGTGCGTATCTTGCATGGGTGATCAAGGATTCATTCCTATGAGTTGAGTATGGCAGTTGATCAAGTTGATTAAGCTCATCGTGCAGTCATGTTCGGCACTCTGATCCACTAACCAATGCTAATCAATTATAACCAAGATTTGCAGCTTAACGTATTCTAGTACCCTAAAAAAGCTACCAATCTTTTTATCTTAATAGACTTGAGTAACTCTTCATAGAGTTGCACTTAAGCCAAGTTAGCTTGTGAACTTGACTCGTTTAAGTCAAGCTCAAGCTAAATCAAGTTACGCTTTTATTAAGTTATGCTTTTATTTGAGCTCGAATGTTTAAACAAACCAAGCTTAAGTCATACTCTATTTGATTTGACTTGACTCATTTAAGTCAAGCTCAAGCTAGTATTTCAGTCTCGAATGAATCAAGCTAAGCTTTTATTTGAACTCGAATGTTTAAACAAACCAAGCTCAAGTCATACCAGATTTGATTTCACTTGATTCAAAACTCGATTTGTTTAAGGCTCAGTTTAGCTCGAAATATTATATATATATATGTATATTTTTTAAACATTCTTTATCATAAATTAAAAAACAATTATTTTATAATAAATAAATTTAAGAGATAATAATAACAAAAAAAAAGTTAAGAAGTTAAAAATAGAAACTCTAATTCTCTATTCTTTTATATCTACCTTCATGTCACGCCCCGAAATCCATATACACAATATACCTTATATTTGAATAGGTTTCCGAAACGTGAACTTAGGACAAACACCAATAGTGAATGCATCTTATAAACATATAAAAGCATTTTAGATCTATAATCATGATGAGTATAACTATAAAGTTTAACCAAGTATAGAGTGCAACTAAGTTCTCAACAAGTTTCCTCTCTACAATCACTCACTCTCAAAAGTGACAAAAATAAATGTTATTTAATTCTTAGCTCCTCAAGAGATCCTATAAACCTTCATATATCTCCTGAAAAGTCAACATAGCAAGGGTGAGCACGAAGCTTAGTAAGATGAACACATGGAACACACATCACACATGCAACCATTAGTCATTATTACAGTTTACTCAATATACAATTAATGACAACACAAGTCAATTTATTTTTTTCATTTTGAATTACTTGGTCCGCGCTAGACAACCTCTAGCAACTCCTCACAGCACAATTTTGAATCACACACTTGTACCTCTGTTGGCAGCCTCTCGCAATGCCTCAAGGCCGTCGATGGTATCACACACTTGTACCTTTATTGGCGACCCATCGCAACACCTCAAGACCATCGATGAAATCGTAAGCCGTTTATTGAGGGTGAAGTCACTTGATATTCACTTAAAAGTGCTCTTTTTCACAAACATATTTTGAAGCATTATCATACTCTTTTACGTAGAACTTGCATTCTTACAAAATTTTCTACGTAAGGGTTCTCTCCATTGCATAGTGTAACGACCAGATTTTCGGAATAAAATGCTGGGATTATATATGATGACCTTTAATAAAGTATAAATAATTAAAGACTAATAGTTATAAATAGGGTGTCACTTTCCCTCATCTGAATCCATAAAACATCGGGAAAGTGTTTGGGTTTAAATGCGGGTTTTGGTTATCAGATTCGGTGTTCGATAATTACCGGTAAAACTAAGAGATATCCTTCGGGTATTCTCGTACTGCGTGTCGGTCTACTACCTAGACGACTACCCATCGTGTTGGTTCCATCACGCGCCGGTTCGCAAAACTACGATGCGTCTTGTACCCAAAACCTAGGGAATTCGTGGTATTTGAATTTGTATCGGTACTTTGTGTTTACCGATAAAACCCAGTCTTTTTCCCCGAAAATCTCACTCTGTGTACTAGTTCACATTTCTGTACGACTACATGTCATGTTGGCTCCGTCACGCATCGATTCGCGAAACCGCGGGACCTCATATGTAAAAATTCCAAAAAATCCGCGAGTTTTGAATAGGGATCGGTACTCAGTGTTTATCAGAAAAACACAGTGTCTTTCTTCGAAATTCGTACATCATGTGTCGGTCGGCTATCTGTACGGCTGTCTGTTGTCTTGACCTTATCGCACATCGAATTGCGAAATAGTGGTCTGTTTAGTACCCGAAACCGGGAAATTTATGGGTTTTGCAATTTTCTTCCGGACTTAGTGTTTAGTATCAAAACTCATTATTTTTCTCCAAAATTTGCACAGTGAATGTCGAACTACCCCTAGTACAGTCACCTATCATATATCGGTACCATCACACGTTGTCTTGCAAAGTCATAGGGTCATACTTGCGAAAAACCAGGAAACCGCAAGAAATTGGTTAAAGGGTCAAACGGTCAAAGGACCATGATATCACCATGGTGATATTACTACCATGACATCATCATGGTGATATCATTTTGAAATGGATAACAAGTTTACAGACTCTAAATTGGATTGAGTCTATGGACTTAGGGATGTATTGAGTTTACAAACTTCATGATGTTACCTTGAGGAGATATTGATTTGTATCAATAGGTATGCACCCAACAGAGGTTGTGATGACATATGATGGTTTCCTTGAGGGATGATGTTCTACAGGGATAAGTACATCCTAACAGCATATAAGACATAAAATACGAGTCTCAAAATTTCTTCAATATTAAACAAAATTCAACTGATAATCCCTAAAAATTCATCATTTAAAATAAATGATCAATCATAACCATAAGTAAATCCAATCATCTCATGTGATTATGTAACATCAATTTAAATTATCTGAGTACAACTCTTTTTAAATTAAAATAACTATTGAACCATTAGTAAAGTCATCTATCTAGATTTCATTTCCCTTCAGGATAATCACCTACGAACTCTTCTTCGTATTCTTCCTCAATTCACTGTCCTGAAGCACAGATGTCAAACCCTTACCTACCAAACATTAAAAGTTTGGCTGAGTATTGGAATTACTCAGTGAATGCAAGACATAATTAATAATATAACAAATATGCATTTTCAGTCATGTCATAATTCATAATATCAGAGTACGGAACATAATACAATTCATATAACCATTTCATGCCATTTTTATCCTCATGACTCATGCAAACTCATAATACTTATGCAAACTTATGTCCATTCATACTAGGTCTATATCATTCCATGCAATAGTCATACCAATTTCTACTATCTTACTAGGGGTCCAAAGAATATTCCATAATTTTCATTCATCTTCTTACTTGTTATCTAATCAAAATATATTATATGTTATCTCTTAGCAACAAAACAATTAAAACAATATCCATGATTTTTATTATTATCATTTCAATTATTTCGAGTAAATATTTAGATCTAAACCTTAAAGCTAAATGATATAAAATTTGAGAGTTTATATACACCTGTTCATGATTTAAAAATTTAGGGTTTATCTACACTCATTCTTGATCCAAAAATTCAAGGGTTTATCTATACTAATTTTTTATTTTAAAAAAATGTACGATTTATCTACACCCATTATTGATCTAAAAATTCAAGGATTTATCTATACTCATTCTTAATCTAAAAA
This sequence comes from Tetracentron sinense, assembly GCA_015143295.1. Classification (NCBI taxonomy): domain Eukaryota; kingdom Viridiplantae; phylum Streptophyta; class Magnoliopsida; order Trochodendrales; family Trochodendraceae; genus Tetracentron; species Tetracentron sinense. The sequence continues at coordinate 9,627,674 of CM026558.1, read as the reverse complement.
TTAAAGTGTTTATCTACACCTATTCTTGGTTCAAAAATATAAGATTTATCTATACTCATTCTTGATCTAAATATTCAAAGGTTTATCTACACTCATTCTTGATCTAAAAATTCAAGAGATTATCTACACACATTCTTGATCTAAAAATTCAAGGGTTTATCTACACCCATTCTTGATTCAAAAATTATATTAATTAAATTACTAATTATACGAAGCATCTTACCTCTCAAGATTGTCTCTTTACAATCAACTGCTTTCGAATGCCTTTGAAGTGATTTCCAAGCTTTTTCCTTTTTCTCCTTGTAAAAATATTTGAGAAAACCTAGGTTGAACTCTCTCTGAGATTTCTCAAACTCTTAGAATGTTAAAAATCATAATCATCATGAGTTAAGGTTCTTATATAGGCAATAACAGAGTTTGAAAGTATTTAGAACTGCTAAAAGTATTATTCACGCGGTACTTACTATTCACGTAATTACTATTCACCATATTTATAGTTTTACCACTGAACTTTGAATAATTCTAAAGATCTCAATTTTTATCGGATTAATCTGAAATTTGAACCATAGCTACTTTAGATCATATAGAATCCTACTATAAAATTTTCATAAATTTTAGATAACGGGAAATGACCAAATATCTCTCTTATGATAAAAGCAATTTCACATATTTTGATCATTTTCTTTGCTTTAAACATTAACCATTGATAATGCATTACTTATAACTTTAGTTAAAACTTTACATAAACATATTTAGACATAGTTAATCATCAATTAAATATTATTGGGCATCAATTAACATTAATTGAAATATTTTAAGCAAAATTTACATATTTTCATTCAATGTGCATTAGTTTCAAGAAAAACAAGTTTTGAGTTTCTATGGATAGAATAAAACCCTCTCATTGTAATAAATAAAAGAGGATTAATTCAAAAAAAATCAATAAATAAAATAAAAGCTTTTGTGTGCTTGTGAGTCTACCAAAAGTTATTTGTTAGGGGTGAGACGTGAGACAATGTCAGTGTGTGTGTGTTGGCCTATGTGAGCTTGTATGTGTGTGTTTAACCTCTCATCCAAAAAAAAATCAAAGAGGGTTATACTTACCTGGACGGTTGGTCTAACCAATTCAGTCTCACATCGGTTAGCCCTTGGATTCCATATAACGAGTATTCCTCTCACCAAGAGACAAGCCCATTTCGTAAAATGGGTTGGATTTAGACTCGTGTGGACCAAGTGTGTTTTGGCCTATGTGTGTATGTATGTATCACCTCTCAACCAAAAAAAGGACTTGAGAGCATAGAAATGAGAGTTTGCTTAGCATTCGTTGAAATAAAAAGATTGTGTTTGTCAACACTAGTCTAAAAAGTAGTGGTTATCAGAAAATTATGCTTAGTTGGACTTTAGATTGTTAACTTAACATTTTAAATAGATTGTTAAGTTAAGGTGGTGCTTGTCAACTATAGTCTAAAAAGAAGTATGTCTACATTTTAGAGATTTTAGGGGTAATCTAACTTAGGCCAAAACACACTTTTTAGACTATAGTTCTTTTTAGACTATAGTTGACAAACACCACCTTAACACGCAGATAAAGTCATTTTGGAAGGTAAAACAAAGTTATCACTGATAAGATAAGAGAGAATCAGAACCAACCAGATCCACCACTGTTGTTGATGTAGGGTACATCACCGTCCAAACTATAAACAGAGTAGTATGAACTATGAACAATAAAAGTCTCTGTGCTCACTTTTTTGCAGGGATGGACTCCCTCCAACCACTTAAATAATTCCCATGTGATCTCACAAAAAAAGTTGTTTAATCTTTCTCCTCGAGATTAACTACAAACAGGAGCTCTTAGCTGAAACAGGGCTCCCCAAATGTGCCTTAGGAGTAATTTAAGAATTATGGATATAAGACAAGGGCATTTTTGCCAGATAAACATTTTTTCCATAGCTCCTGCCTCCTGAAATGCCCTTGTCAAAAGCATATTTTGGAGAGCTCCAATTCTCTCTTATCCATAGCTGCCCCTCTCAAAGGCATATTTTGGGGAGCTCCAGTTCTCTCTCGTTCTCTCTCTGTCTCTCGAACGGGAACTCCTGTTTGTGTCTCTATCTTCTATTGGACACTTTAGATGTGACGATTAGTTGACGCCATTGGTGACAACACATTCCTTGTAAGGATATACTCTTGCCCTTTAGGTCTGCTCTTCTTAGAGCATTCCTAGCAGCCTCATTTTGGTGAGCCAAAACACTAAAATTTATAAAAAGGGGTCTCCAGCAACCTCTTCATACTAATCATTTTGGTTTGGTGAGTGTATAGTACTCACCAAACCAAATCTTCATCTCTCCCTATGGTCACACACAAATAAATAAAATAATGTTTCTCTCTTCCTTTTTTTTTTTGTTTTCCCACACAAATAATAAAATAATGTTTCTCTCCTTTTTTTTTGGTTAAATTGGTGAGGCTGTGGGAGTGTTTTAAAAAAGTGGATAGCCAAAATAGAAAAAGTGAGTTTTGCCTATTTTGGTGAGTAAAATTTGGTGAGGCTGCTAGAAATGCTCTTAGTTATTGAGATCAAATCTAGAGGTGGAAATCAGGCTAAGTTCGGGATTCAAAGCCTAATATAATTTTTTTGGGGATTTGGGTTGGGCCCAAAATTACAAAAATTCAAGCCTATACCCAGCCCATTGGCACTTCTACTCAAATACCAGTAAGGTTTGAAATCCTAAAATTTTTGGTGATTTCTGTTAGCCAACCCAAACCGACAGGATTTCGGATTCCAGTTTATAATTATTTTATAAAATATAATTATATTTTATTTTATATATATATATATATATATATGTATATGTATATGTATATGTTTTAAAATAATGTTTTATTAAAATTTTATATATTTTTATAAATATTATTATTTTGTTTTAAAATGTAAAATTTCAATATTTCATGTTTCACAAAATTTTGATAAAAATATCAAAATATTTTGGAATTAAAAAAAAAAAGCTATTTAAAAATAAATTTATGAAATATCGCCGAAATTCTGAAATTTCGACCGAAATCAGGTTCTCAGAAATCCACTTTGTATCGATTTCGTTGGGATTGGACGAAACTTCACGAAATCAGCGAAATTCAAAACCTTGAATCCCAGAAAGGGAAACTCATTACCACCATTGACAACTAATTGTAAATAAATGCTTGTATAAAAAAAGGAAAATAATCCCCTCCCCAAGAGGAGGGCAGAAGACAACTCCTTTTCAATTGTAGTTAAGATTTATTAATCTTTAAGATTAAAGCATCTAACATTGGTTTGTAGAAAAATAAAATTAATCACAAGAGTTAAAACATGTTAACCATAATTGAAGGGCAGTTAAAGGGGCTTTGTGAGTGCCAGGAGAAATAGTCCCCTCCTTTCCCCAATAGAGGACTATTGCTCATAAAAAAAAAAAAAAAAAAACACCTCAAATGTATTGAAGTCTTGTGTGTTCAATTCTCTTAGAGGCCCCATGGAATTCATTTCACTAATACTAACACTAACAACGAGGTGTAGATAAATGATACTGCCCCCCAAAAAAGGTGAAAGAGATGTGTCATTCTCCATATCACATATCTATATGATGGTTTTATATAGACTGGAGTTTAGGTTGTTTTAAGTGATTCTTATAATTTTCCCCAAAAATAAATTGATTTTTTTTTTTGGGTACAGTTTATAGATTGATTGATGGAATATATAATCAGTAGGTGACTATAAATATTGTTTGATTCTCATTTGGATTTACTATTATATGTATCCAAATAGATGTAAATGGTTGCTAGCGTGAGCAGTTGATGTGGAGGATGATAAGGAATCACATATTGTTTACATTGCATTCGTAGGCAATACAGATGCCATTCCCTTTCGAGACAAGCACTTGCTATTTTTATAATAACCATGTGGCTTTTCTTTTTCTTTTTTGCAGTGCAATATTGAATATTTGCAGCCAATGGGAGGGATGCTTAAGGAAATATAATTAAAAATTGAGTTGCATAGTGGCTGCTGGGCTCCACGCCTCATCACCGTCCATTAATTCTGGTTGATAAGCTTTTGATTATGGCTATTTATGGATCAGATCATGAACAGAATTTGATCCGAATTTTATTATGAGGATTTAAGACCAAAAGTAGGTGGGTGTGATCTTAGTGCCCTTAAATCCTATATTGAGGCCGCAGAGGTATCTCAATTGGTGCAAGGTGTGGGTTTGCTCCTCACCACTGTGTGTTCAACTCGTCTTATGCTTATCTGATGCACGTGGTTTGCAGGTGGTTGCGCGCATTTGCAGGGATTAGTCCTTCCTTGTCACGGTTGGGATATCCTGTTACAAAAAAAAAAATTACTATATTGAGCCCCTCTCCCACTCTGAAACCTTAATTCTGTGGTTCGAGATCTGATCTTCGAACCTAGCTCTTCAAAATAGTTCAAATCTACTCAGTGTTCTTACACTGAAGAGAAAGATTCTCTTTTCACTCAAAATACTATTTCTGGTTACTTATGATGGAAATGTTAGAAACATTTAGATAATATTTAAGAGTGATTAAATTACGCTCTAGTCTTTCAATCGTATGTACTTACATCATATTGTGAAACATAGTTCTAAATTCTAATGAGTTTGAAACAATTGGCTTTGGTTCTCATGAGCGAAAATGTTGTGGAAAATATAAATTTTCTCGAAAATAATTTCTCCTCATTTTTTAAGAAAATTTCTCCTCAAACATAAAATGAAATTAGAAAATTATTTGGAATAAAAAACTTATTTTACTGTAATCCAAACACAAAAATTAGATTTAGAGATTGAAACAATATGTGACATTACACATCACAAGCTTAGACTAAATTTGACAAGTATGGATAGGATAGAAAAAGTTGTGAAGTTAATTGTTCTAATATAAGGCATAAAATAAAAAATTAAAGAGATTAAATTAATTTGTTAATATATAATAATTCATATAAGGGTGTATTAAAGCAACAAAAAAGAAAGACAAAAAGGCACTTCTTAAATGGAAAGTGATTTAAAACTCTGGATAGTAGGAACTATTGAAAGCAGAACCGTTGAAATTTAAAATCCAATGGTGCTAAGCATCAAGTGGAGCCCACCATTTAAACCATGTGTGTCTCACACTATTAGATTTTCAATCCAACAGTTTAACTCTCAATACTCTTAATAGTACGTACTATTGAGAGATTTAAATCACTTCCCTTTCTAAATTTAAGCTTGCCCTAGCTCAATAGCCAATGTGCCCCTCTCATTAGGGTTCTAAGAAGGAAAGCTTAATATATTCAAGTCCATTTACATTTGAATCGAATCAGATCTGCATATATATTATTATTTTTTCATTTGAATCGAATCAAATCGAATCCAAATATTGATCTCGGTCTTTTGAAATTTTTTTGAAACCGGATTGCATTTATTTAATGGGATTGAACTCAGAATCTATCCAGATCATTGGGATCTCGTATTGAACCAGAAATGTGCAATAGGATCTAATCAAATCCATTCAGACCCGACCCTTTTATAGCCCTAATTCATGTGGTTGATTGCAATAGATGACCCAACAAGCAACAGCCAATGCTAGAGTCTGTAAGTAGGGTGTCAATGGGCCGGGCTTCGGCTTGAATATTGTGAGTTTTGAATAGGCCCAGTCCGGGCCCGACAAGTTTATTAGAGGGTTTTGAGCCCGAATTCGGCCTCTTGACACCTAGGGGTGTGAATGAACCGGACTTGGGCTTTTTTGTGATTTTTGAATCGGCCTAATCTGAGCCCAGTCCCTGTAGAAGAAGATTTTCAGGCCCGAATTTGGCCCTTTGACAGCCCTTCTTCCCGACACCCTTAGCCATCTAATCGAGAATCTTCCAGGCCATAGGAAGCAAAAGTAAAATTGAGTTTCACGTGTCCGATAAGGGGAAATATAAAAAGATTTCCCTCGGTTTTGGGACTTACGCGTGGGTCCCAACTTCCATGTAATAAATTCAACACGTGTCATCCATATCTCTGTAGTTCTCGTCTATATAAAGAAGTTCGCTCCAACTCTTTCAAAGGGTGTGAAATTTCAGAGAGGAATTCACTTATCTCTTTTCGTTTACAGTATCATCGAACGAATCACCATTTTCAGGCTTCTTTTCTCTATTATCTCTTCCTTTTCTTCAATGGATTTATTCAGCAAATCTGTTAGCGATTTCGGTTCTCCTTTCGATACTCTTATTTTCGGTAAATCTCTCTCTCACTAAAGTACTCTGAATCGATCTCTAGCCCAATTGCTCATTTCATTGATCCTGTTGCATTTTCATGAAACAGATCTGGATGATACTTTGTACTCTTCGAAGACGGGAGTTTCCGAAGCTTGCAAGAGAAACATCGAAGGTTTAGATTATAAAAACCTACAAATTATTGATTTTATCTGTTAAATTCTTAAATTGGAATTTTCTTGAAATTTCGAGTATTTGAGGTCTGATCACTGTTCACATTTCCATTTTTTCTATAGATTTTCTTGTGATGAAATGCGGATTTGCAGAGGATAAAGCTTCAAATCTCCGGATTGAGCTTTTCAAAACTTACGGAAGCACTCTTGCCGGCTTGCGTGTAATTACCTTAGCTTAATTTTTAAAAGAAAAAAAAACATAATTTTGTTTCTTCATTTTTTTCTTGAAAAGCGTTGATTCTCTCTGATTAAATGCATCTATTTTATCGCAGGCTTTAGGTTATGATGTTGATGCCGACGAATATCACAGGTATAAATCGAGAAAAATAATTTTTCATGGATAAATGAATTTCATTAGATTTTATTAAGAAATTTGAAGTAGCACTAATAAACCATTTTTTTTAATCTGTTACCAGTTTCGTGCACGGAAGGTTGCCTTACGAAGCGATCAAACCAGATTCTCAACTACGAAACCTTTTAAGAACCATCAATCAAAGGAAATTCGTAAGAGAAACTTCCAATTTCATCTCCTAATTTCAATTATCTTCAGTCAGGAGAATCAAGACTAAATACAGCTCATTTTTTTCTTTGCAGATATTCACAAATTCGGATAGAAACCACGCGATTAAGGTTCTGGAACGATTAGGATTACAAGACTGCTTCGATCAAATCATTTGCTTCGAGACAATCAACCCAAACCTCTCCAGATCCAGTCGGCTTGATGAGTTTCCCGTAGTTCTGAAACCATCGATGGACGCCATGAATATCGCTCTCGATGTTGCAGAAGTTGATCCTCGTCGTACGGTATGCCGCGAAACACCTTGTTCTTCTCCCAACTCTGCCGTTTGTTTTGATCATTTTGGTCGTGATCTTGAAACGTGTTTTTCCATCTCTCTCAGCTGTTTCTCGACGATAACGACCGGAATATCGCCGCTGGAAAAGCTGCAGGACTCCGCACCGTTTTGGTAATTTCCTTCCTTAATGATAGAGTTTATATTTTATTTCTTTTTTAAAATTATTCTCCTCATGCGATATTATTTTGATAGTATCTATTAGATCCCTATAATGCGAGAATAAAAAACCTATAATGCCACTCGAGAAAGGCGCGAATTACGAACACACGGTGCATCTGTGTCCTTCTACTTTGATCTGTAGGGGTTCACAAAAGCTATAGGCAGCAGTTCTCAAAAGGAGAATTATCCCCTGTATTTTGCTTAGCTTATATGCCTGAGTAAAGGTAGCTCCAGCACAAATCAAAATAAGAAAAAAATGATTAAAAAAATAAAAAGAAGAAGGTGTGAGCGTGACTGGTGCTAAGGCCAGCAGTTGCTTTTTTTTTTTAAATTCTTGTTGCTGTTCAGCTGTTGTTGGAACAAAAAAGGTGATTTGATGGGTGGTTGACTTTGTATGATTGATCAGAATTAGATTAAATATTTTTTATGGCCTGAACCATATTTTAGTGTAATACATATGCAGTAAATTACTAAAATCGATTTTTTTATGCTATCGAATTACTAAAATCGTTATTATTCGTGAAGGTTGGGAAGACAGTGAAGAGCAAAGGAGCTGATTATGTGTTGGAAACTGTAATGAATCTGCCACAAGCAATTCCGGAAATATGGGGTAGTGGAATAAACGGCGGAGATCAAATGATCACTCGTAGCAGGAGCGAAATAGATTCTATCCTCTCAACGACACCTGTTGGCGCTTGATGAATTCCACTTTGTTTCTGTTTCTGTTTCGTGTGGATCCCGCTTGTGTACTTATTATATTGATCACGTTCTTGTGTAAACTGTAATGTGCATACCTAATATTACTATGTATATGTATTTTACATATAATAAATAAAAATGTTATATTTGTTTGAAAATTTCTGCCACGTTCAAAGCTGTTAAGATTTGAGAAATTTCTTATCCACGTGTATCTAATTTTGAACAATGTTACCTTATTCTAAGACATCTCACCCAAAACCAACACATCATCTAACTTTAACATAACCCCTAAGGCAGCTCTTCCAGTCAGCTCTATATTATCACTTCTTGTTTTACTAGAAAATAGGAACCTCACGTATTAATTTTTTTTTTTTTTTTAAAACTAAAACCGTAATTGTGGACTAAATTTTTTCATTATTAAGTCAACAACACCAAGACGAAGCTGAAGGCAAAGCAACAAAAACATCACACTCAACCCATGTAATTTTCACCTGGTCTGGTCTCTAGATTATGCAACCCACGAGGAGAGAGGTTCCTTTTACTTCTTAGAGTTTAAATAAATGTGAGAATATGTTTAGCATTCCTCAAGTGGTTGAGATCATTTTCATATGTGGACCAATGTGGATAGACTGGGAGTAGCCAATTCTGATACACTTGTGTGAAAGACGAAAAATGATAATCTTTATGCACATGGTCCACATATGAAAATGAAAATGATCTCAACCACTGTGGAAAGCTAAACATAATCTCACAATTCAAAAAAATTTCGTAGTCTCCCATTCTTCTGCTATCTGCTAATAAAACAAAAGTTTGTGTCAACCCATTTACAAGCCCTACGAAAAGTCCTTTTTTATTAGGACTTTGCTACTGAGACCGAGACCACTGAGACCTCGTGCCCCAACACGGGATCTCAGGTGGAGCCCATCTTCATATGGTGAGCCCCGCTTGAGATCCCGTGTTGGGGCGCGAGGTCTCGGCCCTAACACGGTCTCAATAGTATTTCCCTTTTTATTACGAAAAAAAAAAATGGTGAAAATATGCTTTTAGCACTTTTTTTTAAGAAGAAATTCAACACCACACAAAATATGCTTACCATTCCTCTTCGACCAAGTAGCCACCAAAAATATATATATATGTAGAGAGAGAGAGAGAGTAAAGGTGCACATGCTTTGTGCGTATAATTTTTTTTATTTTCATAAAAAATATAATTTTCTTTTAGTTTTTTAAAAAACTTTAATTTGTAATATATATATTTTATGAGGGGTAAAGTAATTATAGGTAACTAAGGACTATCTAATAGAATCCTTCTAGCTCTCTACTAAAAGAGAATCTTCACTTTTTCTTTATTAATAAAAACAACACAATATAAAGTCCTTATCTTTTTCTATTTTTTTTTGTTTGAGATATACATTTAGGCCGCAACGCCGGTTAGGTGTTAGTATCTGTTCAGTTAATGGGCGGGTGGAGAGTATATACAAACTCCCACCCTCTCTTAGGAATGGAACCCGATACCTCCCCTCAAAGCAGGGGACATACTACCACTGGGACAAAGCCCTGGTGTAAGCCCTTATCCATAAAAATGGTAAAATAGATATTTAATAGGTAATAGTGGGTCTCATGGGTCTCACATAATACTACACATTATAAGAGCATCTCCAACGGTGCTCTATAACTCTAAATATAGAGTTTTTCCAAGTCCAACCGTGCTCTATATTTAGATTTGGGCCTTTATTTTGTTACAGTGACCCTTTATATTTAGAGGGTGGGAGAGAAAATAGAGATGACATCTATAGCACTATTTACGCTCTTACAATTCCATTTGTGTCCTCTTTTTGTCTTTCAATCTTTGTTATAATGCTGATTGTGTCCTTTTACCTTTTGATACCTTTTAACCATGGTTAAGATTCACTCACCCATCCTTGGTTTTTTTTAATTATTAATTATTTTTTAAAATTAAAAAATTGTTTTTAATATTAAAAAACTCTAAAAACAGTTTTTTAATTTTAAAAATAGAATTAATATTTAAAAAAAATCAATGATGGGTGGGTAAATCTTAACCACGGTTAAGGGGTGTCAAAAGGGACACGTGGCGACCTCAAAGGTATCCACCCCTTGAGTTTTAGAGTAGGAATAGTGATTTAGAGTTTCTTCCCATTGGAGCAAATAACTTTAAAGTGGGCCCCATCTCCTCTAAATATAGAGGAGATGCCGAAATAGCAGAAAGTTTTAGAGTTTTGCGTTGGAGATGCTCTAATTATAGATTATATATTATAACTTTATTTTTATAAATGGTGAAGGGTAATTATGTTCAAGTAAAATTTTACATACTCTTTATTCTTTTATTAGTAGAATGATATGATAATTCAACGATTTTATCTAAGTTTTTGACCATTTGCTTGACAGCTGATTACGATAGAAATGGGGCTGAAGGGTTTGCATTAAAATGCACAAGTAGCTCACATATACAAACATAGGAGACTTAGAAGTAGGGCTGTAAACAGATCGAATTGAACTTGGCTATCTTTTTGTATGATTCAATTAAAATATTGACATTTCCGAATTCAATCAAGATATTGTATTCTAAATTGCTCAATTCGAATTTGAATCTGATCCAACAAATCTATAATAGGCTCAGGATCCGATACATGGACAACTCTAACTAGAACACTTCTTGGAATGGGCCTATACCATTGATGGCAATGAGCTTGGAACAAGGCTGCATCCTGTCATGGGTTGACCCAAGCCATGTGCACCATGCATCTAGAGGTGAAAAGTCCTCTCTCCCAGGATGGCTCCAAGTATATTAGGTTAAAACCCTTGCCTTGTGACCACTTGTAACCCCGCAATATAATGTGCTGTGCTACTAGGGTTTTAAGTTCTAACTTCAATAACTGGCTCAGTAGCATAAATTGTAAAGTGAGAATAAATAAATTTAAGTTCATAGATGTTGAATCTCCTACAAGTCCATCCACAACTTCTGGGTCACGGATCGATCAATGTTGTCTCAAGTGCAACAGAATTCTCTTCCTAAAAATGTACCCCGCGACTACCATTTCGTTTAGTTCAGTCTGGAATATGCTTAGTTCAACTGTCTTAAGGTGATTATGGGGAATTTAGGAAGCCTGCTTCAAAAAACATTTTTGATTAACATAGGAGTTAGGCGGTGCACCTCTTCCTCAAGGCCTGAGTCTCAAGAACACTTTATGAATTTTGAGAACATTGAACTATAAATTCAAGATCAATTATGCAAATAGCTGAAATTATTAGCTGAAGCCAGAGTTCTCTTGATCAAATAAGAGAGCTTGCTTTAGTAAAGGGTAAATGGGGCATTTAGATAGGATTTTATTGGCCAAAAATCAATTGTGATAAAATTGATTGGGTAGAAATTAATCGTCAAATAATCACTTTTACAAATAATAGTGTTCGGAAAATACGAAGTTGAGTTATCACAATTGATTTTTGGCTAATAAAATCCGATCCAAACGCAACGAGTGTTTCAAATTTCAATCAAGAAATCTTTTCCTCAGAGGCTCCCTCTACTGTTTCAAAAGGCACTCCAACCATCTTTTCAGTTTTGAGTTGAGCATTTGGTTTGATATTAATGAAAAACTAGTGGGGGGATTAAATAAACTTACAAATTAATCCAAGTTATGTTTCTGTTATAGCTCCTTGAAAGAGAAATACAAGTACAGCAAGCAAGCAACAGTAAAAAATGATGCAACTAAGCATTTCTAACATCACAAGTCATATACTTGCTTGCCGGTGAACTTGACCTCGATAGGGCTCACGTTCTTTCCGATCGATCGGAAATTTACACCAACACCTTGACGACCCGGGTTCACCTTCTCCGGGTAGACACCATCCTTGGGGTGGAGGTACTGAACCTCCCCATTAGGGAAGACCCTGTAGAACTGGTAGTTGATCTTGTACTTGGACCTTAGTCTAGTACCAAGTGCCAAGCATTGCTCCTTCCTTGCCAGTTTAAGCAGATTAGGACCTTCTCTCATTATAGCTGCACCACCAGTAGGCATTTCAAATATCTGTTCTTTTGGAGAGTCCCAAGTGATCACATAGAACTCTTCCACTTGCGCCTTGCGCAACAATCCTCCGGTGCTTCCACCGAAGATTGGAGAAGGTGTGTTGGGGTCCAATTCAGGCGGTGTGAAGCCCACAGGAGCCTCCGTGGGAGCTACGGCCTTCTCTGCGGCGGCAACCTTGATGGTCCGCTGTGCCACAGAGAAGTTGAGTGGCCTAGGACTGGTGAAAGGTAACGATGATGACGGTTTCCATGGCACAAGGGCGTGGTTGCCGGATTTTGGTGTGGAGAGGGTAGGGGTGAAGAGGGCTGCTTGGGTTGCCATGGCCATGGAAGGTGTGAGAGAAGAGGTGGTTAGTGCTAATTATTTTGTGGGATTATAGAGAAGATCTTGTAGGATTTTAGATGGGTTGTGGACATATGGTCTGGTATGTCTGGATAAGGTGATATGGCTTTGGACCAATGAGAGTTTGTGATTTTGATAGTCTTACCCACACCTCTAGTTCTTTTCTTTGCCATATCTAAATCTTGCTCAATGGGGATTCACTTGTCTGTCTTTTATTTCCAAAGAGATCCAAACAAAATATCAGAAATTATTTCATTTGTTTTCTACCAGCAGTAGTAATGGATCCTCATTTAACCATGATCAGAAAGATGGCACTGATGAAATAAATCATTAGATCATGTTAAGAACGGCAGTTTACAGCGTTTGATTGTTGATAAAAGATGAATATTCTTTGTTCCTGAGACATTGAGATCAAAATTTTATCAAATAGTATGAGATTCTCCCAGTAGAATCCATTTTCTCAAATCTGTGTGAAAAGAAGGTGCTCTCTTGTTCCTGTATAAAAGAACTCATAAAACTGGATTTCAGTTAGATGTCATGGGATGATGTATTATTCTCGTTCCTGTAACATCCTTTTTCTCTATTTGCTATAGAAAGCAAGCCAAACACCATGGTTCGCCTTCACCTATACCCAAAACGATAATGTTTGATTGTGTATGCCAAAGCAGTTCAAACAGCATAGATTGTGGGATTTGTTGGTGTTTTGAACTTCAGTGTTTTGGCGTACCTTATTTTAAAGTGTATAAAAGGACCATTAAAAACATCTAACAAGATGTAAATTCACCATTAGATAATAATGTACATATAAAATCATCCAGTCGTAATGTAATTTCACCATAGATCACTATGCACAGAGTAATTAGTTCTCCTTCAGTGCAGGCATTAGCCGCAGCCTTTCCTCTGAGACTTGATTACCCCCATCTGCCCTTTCTTCTGATAGAAGCGACTGCAAGTCGCTACCATTTGCCAAGCTGTTAAATTCAACCGCCTTGGATGGCATTGAAGGGTACCGCCGTTGGCAAAAAGTCATCAATCTCTTCACAGATTGCAGGTACTTGCGAGTTGTTTCGTCATTCATAATGTGGGCCACACTATTGGTGTAAATCTTCTCACGGGCCGAACGCTCGTGGATACCAACCATAGTGACACCAATAGGCCAGGGTGCATTTCCAATAGCCATCTTGATATACTGGTCCATGGCAGCTAAGTAGTCTCGCTTCATGCAGCAATTAACCACCACCAACAATGCTTGACGAATATCATCCGGAAGAATCTATAAAGGAAATATACATATCAGCACTGCAAATCTAGAGCATTGTGCATTAGTAACAACACCGAAAGAATCTATAAAGGAAATTTACATATCAGCACTGCAAATCTAGAGCATTGTGCATTAGTAAAAACACCAAGGGTGCATTTGTTTGGCGAGAAAGTGAGGGAAAGTAAAAGAAAAGTGAGTTTTCTTGCACTTTCCCAGTATTCGGTGTGCAAGAAAACACACTACCCTTTTCTTGCTTCGTTTGGCGAGAAAGCGAGAGAAAGCAAAAGAAATGTGAGTTTTTTCTTGCACTTTCCCAGTGTTCGGTGTGCCAGAAAACACACTTCCCTTTTCTTGCACTTTCTATTTCGAGCCAAGGTTTCAAAAAATCCAAGACCTTCAAAACAAAATTTGGAAAACTCTAGCTCAAAATTTGTTAGATTCAATTAATGTTTTGGATTTGGCATTGATGATATTTTCAGATTGTTCATCATCAACAACGGCTCGCCTTCTTCCTTTCAACAGAATCCACAGCGCCAATCTCCAATTTCACACATTTTCACAAACCCCATTTGGCTATTTTTTTTCTGTTTCAGGAATATTTTTGTTCTGGGAGGTTCTGTTTTGATGAATGTATGGTGAAGGCCTCAACCAACGTATCAGTTTGCTGGATATCATTTCCCAACCTTTATGATTCCTATACATATGGGAGAATGTAGTTTGGTGTTGATCTTTTATTTCTAATAGATATTATTGTTTAGCGAGATTTTGTTTTGATGGTCTATACTGGATTCCTGGAAATATTTCTATTATATTTCAGACTTTTTGCAGAAAATCCTTAGTAGCAGTGTAGCAGTAGTATTTTGTTATGGGCTCTTTTCTTGTTGGATGGTCTGTAAAGGCAAATACAGGCTTCGTTTAAATATGTGTGTTTCTCTTTATGTAAATTAACAGCACGATCTCTCTCTAGGTCTCTCTTTCTCTATGGTTGTGTGCGTGTGCGTGTGTGCGGGAGAGAACTATGAGAAGTGGGAACGAGAGACTACTCTTTAGTTATGCAGAGTGTTTGTAAAGGGTGTAAGTACAAAGAAGGGGTTCCACCACTACTCTATCCAAACAAAATTATATTTTAATTTGTATAAAATTAATTTTTTTGAGTATGTTAACCAAACAGATTTAGTTATTTAACATTTATTTTTTAATGATTGAATTTCTAATGATTATTATTTAAAAGTTTATTGAAAAATAATCAAAGCCAAATGCACCCTTTGCTTTCTGATTTAATTGAATTGAAAGAGCATATTGATGCATCAAGTTTTTAAGGTAAGGAAAGAAACAATATGAACAATTGAGAAGTTATACAAACTCGTGCTTTAATGATGCTAATTTTAGGTACTTCTCTAGCTACCAAGTGTTGATATATGTAATATTAGTGGTATATTTGTATAAAGGCATATATTTAATGTTCTCTCTTAATATAAAATGCTAGTAGGATTCTCTATCCCTAACTAAGCAATTCATCCTAATCTCTCTTCTTCCTCTCTTTTCTCTCTCTTCTCTAAATCCTAAAACCTTAAAACTCTTTCTCCAACTTGGTATCAGAGCTACAACGAAGGAAGAGAAAGCTCATTAAAACCAGAAGCAAGAACCAAAGGAAGAAGAAACACCAAGGGAAGTCACCAGTTGTACAGCCTACGCTGCCCATTGGGGTACTCTGAAGGTAATTATTGGGAGATTTAGAGAATTTTGGAATCATATTTCATGTGATTTGGTTTAATACTGATGAAGTTACAATGATTTGAAGAAAAAATATAGAAAAATTCAAAGAAAATAACAGTTTCGGTTTAGAATTTTTTCTGCTCAAATGGGTCGTTGTTCATGCTAATTCTTGGTCATGGTTGGACCTTTTTTTGTTAGAAACATATCAATTTGGATGAATTTTGAAAGAGTTATAATCACGGTTGTCAAGGCGACTTGAGGCGACAAATCCCATGGATGCCTAAAGCGCCTAATGCCTATGGCGTCGCCTAATGAACTTTTTGCTGCAGACATCCCCTAATATAAGATCTATGTATGATGCATTTTCTTGAATAAGGGGCCCTGCAAGGCCCTAGAATTCATGCAAATTACAAAATCTTTATTGTTAAGATACACTTTGGTAGAACCATTCTTAGAGAAAGTTCTAAGAACATTAAAGGGGGATTTCAAGTGTTGGAGATAAAAAAACGGAACAAACAAATCAAAGTCTACAATGATTGTTTTTTTTTTTATCGATAATAATAATGATATAAAAAACCAAAAAGAGGAGGTACAAGAGAGCTTTTAAGAGCAAAGCGAAACAAAGAAGGGAAAAGTTTACAAGCTCATAAACTCAACCGAAACATGATTCGAAACCCCATAAAACACTAGATCAGCCCAATACCTCCCTCAAAGCTTCCATGTCACACTTTAAGCCTGCCCATTCTAACACCACCTCACGAATCCGCAAAGAAAGACACTCCACAGGAGACGAGGAATCCTCAAAGACTCTGAGATTCCTCTCCTTCCAAACCATCTAGGATATGGCTCCTGGAAGCACCTCCCAAATAACCTCCTTGGCCCTATCCCCAGTCGTCTTTGGGCAACAAGATTAGAAGTTAAGAAAGGATGAGGGAAAGACCCAGTCTACCCCCGACACGGGAGAGAAAAGAACCCTAAATCCCAAACACAATAGGATAGTGCAACAGGATATGATCCACAGACTCTTCTTCTTGAAAGCAAAAGTAGTAACGATTTGTCATTCACCAACCTCTACTCTGAAGATGGTCACATGATAGAATTTTATCTAAAGCTACATTCCATAAGAAGAAAGATACCTTGGATGGAATACCGAGATTCTAGCCAATCCTATGAGGAAACGGATCCGTAGGAATGGCATACAATGACTAAAGAAGCGATCTGACTAAAAACCGACCATGGTTGCCTCTCGACTAAATCCTGATGTCCCTAATGTCGGCACAAGGGGAAACCGACTCCACCCTCTCCAAAAGACGAGTCATATCCTCTATTTCCCAATCATTGAGGTCCTGATGCAAACTCGAACACCAAACCACCCCCTCCCCTGATCTCTCGTAAGAATCCTCAACTAGAGCCTTCCTATTGGATGCTAACAGGAAAATGTTGCCAAAATCATCCTTTAGCCTAGTGTTCCCACACCACACATCCAACCAAAACCTGACCTCAAGCCCACTTCCTACTCTAAACCGAGTATGCGGCAACACCAAATTAGCATTAGCCATAATACCCTTCCAAAGACTGATCGTGAGCACCCCTTACCTCTCTCGGGACCCAACAAGAAGATTCCCCATATTTGGGTATGATCACCGCATGCCACAAGCTATCCCTCTCCTCCCTGAATCTCCATAATCATTTCCCTAGCAAAACCTTATTCACCTACATTAGAGATTTCAAATTGAGGCCCTCACTCGCTTTGGGCTCACACATTTGACTCCATTTCACTAAATGGTACATAACTTTGTCCCCATGACCCTTCCACAAAAATTCCCGTTGGAGTCTCTCAATATGACCCACCACTGACTGCAAAATTTTAAGGGTAGAGAAATTATAAAGGATAAAAAATAGAAAAAAACAATAATCTACCGTGACAACCGAATATGAGAGATGAAGGAAATTAGAGGGGAGGGAGATGAAGGAAATTGGAGGGGAGGGAGAGTGTAGGATTGAATAAATAACAGAAAAGTAGTCTGACAATCAATGTGACGTCGAACATTAGAAAAACAAGAGGGGGAGAGAGAGAGAACGTATATCTTACTCTCATTTCTTCTTTCTTCATTTTTCTCGATTATACTTAAGAAATATAATAAAAAAAAATAATTGTTAAAATATATAATTATGGGGTTTGCAATTATTTAATAAATTATAAAAGACCTCTTTAAATATGAGTTTGTGAGATTTTTGGAGGTCCTAAAAGGAATTTGAGGCATTTAAATGCCTTTTTTTTTATTATTGGACCACCTAAGCCCACTTGTATGCTTGGTCACCTAGGCGGCGCTTATAACAACCATGCAAAAGCAGAGAAGGACTATATGGTCCACCCACAAACAGAGAAAGAGAGAGAGAAGCCAATTGTCAACCCATTGAGCGAGAGAGAAGTCAAGTTAACATGAGGGAAACAAACTTGACATCATTCCTCTCTTCTTTCTTCTTCTATCTGCAAACCTTTTTTTTTGTTGGATATACAAATTCTAATATATTATATGGTAAAAGACATGAAACGTATATAAAATAACATATTTTTTGTTTACCAAACTACCATATTCAAATAAAGTAAACTCTATATCCTTAAACAATAATAATATCACATATATCATATTTATAATAATGATTGCCTGAGGCGGCCAGGCGCCTGAGCCTAGTAGAGCACCTGGTCGCCTAGGCGACGCCTTCAACAACTATGGTTATGATGATTTTTCAAGCCTCTCCACTACCTTTTTTTACTGTTTCTGTTTGTTTATAACAACTTAGATCACCTTTTTTGGTAATATTAATACTCTTGGATCATTTGTTGACGAGATATTGATTGGTTGGTCGTGTGCTACTTAAGTTTCTCCTATGGAAAGTTCTTACTCCATCAGCTCTTTCCGACTCCATTATGAACCTTTGTCGGAGTTGTCGACTGCTTCTGCCAAAGTTATGACAAAGCAAATTGAGCATCATTGCATTTATGATTTCTTGGATGGTCTTCATGCCGAATTCGAGTAATTGCGCACTCAGATACTTGTCACATCTCTTTTCTGCCCTCTCTTCAATCTATGTACTCCACTGTATTTGGTAAGGAACGCTGTTGAGCCGTAACGTCTTCGAGCACCACTCCTATGCCCCATCCGGATCGTACCCTTTGCTACCGATTTTCTTCCTGCTGCAAGCCATGGTAAGGGGACTTATAGAAGTCGTCATAGTCGTGGCCGATCTACTACTCCTTGTGCTCATTGTGGTATAGTGGGACATGATCGAGATCATTGTTATCGCCTGCATGACTATCCCGAGGGTTATCAGTCTCGTCCTACTACTCACTTTGATACAGCTCCTAATATTGATCCTCCGACCTCAATTGTTGTGAGTGATCCTCTAGAGACCATGAGAGCCCAGGTTGCTCAGATGATCCGAGCTGAGTTCCGTCTGCAAAATGATTCTCCTGACACTGCTACTTCATTTGCCACAGGTATCCATGCTCCCTCGGCCTCATGCCACCACTATATTGTCTTCTTCCCCTAACTGAGTTATTGATTTTGGAGCTACTGATCATATGACTGATGAGTCACAGTATTATTCCAGTTATTCACCTCCATTGCCTTCTACCAAGGTTCGCTTGGCCAATGGTTCTATTACTCCTGTTTTAGGAGTAGGACACATTCATGTATCTCCATCTCTCTCTTTATCTCATGTTTTACATGTTCCTAATTTATCTTCTAACCTTCTTTCAGTTAGTAATCTTACTACCAAACTTAATTGTTGTGTTATGTTTTATCTTTCTCACTGTCTCTTTTAGGACCTAACTAGGAGAAGGATTGTTGGTAGAGGCGTGGAAAGAGGCGAACTATACTACCTCAACACCGATGAAGCTCATGATCGTGTCTCATCTACTGCTGCTATTGTTTCTATTTTTCCCTTTTTCGTTGATGTTGATGCTACTCTTGATACTTATCGTTTATGACATGGCAAGCTTGGGCATGTTGGAACCAAGGTTCGAAATATCGAAAATATCGGCGATATATCACCGATATATTTCGATATCGGTGGAGACTGATGCATCTATATGTTGTTGCCAAAAATTTACACTGTGTCGGGAGATTTCGGCGATATATTGCCGATATCTCCCGATATTGAGCAAATCCCTTGATTCCAAGTTTGATTTAGAAAAAAAAAAAAAGGGTTTAGAAGCTTCGAGAAGAAAGAAGGAAGAAGAGGTGGTCGTGGTACATACCTGTGTCGAATGCCGTCGCCGTCGCCGGTTACCCCTCTCCCCTCTTCTTTTCGGAACTTTGCTTCTTTCGTTTTTGTTTTTTGGGTTTGATCAGAAAATGATCGACTCCTTATGTTTTAAACCTTTAAAAGGGTTATACTAATGTTACTCCGTTTTTAAAACCTTAAAAGATAATGCTAATGTCACTCCTGTTTTAAACCCTTAAAAGGGTAATACTAATGTCACTCCAAAAGTCTCATTAAACATTTTTTTTAACAAATCAATGTTAGATTCTTTACTCCTAGGGGCTAGTTAATCTTAACCATAGTTAAAGCGAGTTAAAAGGGACATTTTAAATTTTTTAAAATCAAGGTTAAATGCTTTAATTCTAAGGGTCAGTGAACCTTAATCACTATTAAAAGGAAATACAAGACATATTAAATTTTTTATTTATTTTTTCTAAAACTCAAGGTTAGATATTTTAACCCTAAGAGTCAGTGAATCTTAACCACAATTAAAGAGATTAAAAAGGGACACGTTCATCTTTTCTAATTTTTTTTCTAAAAGCCAATGTTAGATGCTTAAGATTCACTAACGCATCTAACCTTGGTTTCTAGAATTTTTGAAAAAAAAATTATCATGTTCCCTTTTAACTCCCTTTAACTATGATTAGAATTTTTTTAATGTTTTTATTCTAAAAGGTGTATTAACATCTCTTATAACATTTCCCGAGTTTCACTGTAAAATTTCATGTTTTGCCCTATTTTTTGTCATTTTTCTTCCAAAAATCACCGATAAACGATATATCTTTTTTCCGCGGCTCGACATGTCGAGCAATATCGACATTTAGAACCTTAGTTGGAACTAAGACTATATATATACATACATATATTTTTTTTGATCGGTAAACAAGCAATAATATAAATAGAAAAACCCTGATATAAGGACCACAAATAATGAGTTTACAAGATACAAAACTCAAACACTATCTAAGTCCCGACTATACCCCAGGCCTTCCCATAACCCAAAACAAAACAATGCTCATCCTAGCATCGCCTGAATCTCCTCCCTATCATGCTGCAAACCAACCCAATCCAACACTGACAACCGCACCTTCGCACAAATACGCAATTGAGTCGACGAGGTATTCTAAAAAACTCGACGATTCCTTTCTTTCCAAATCATCCAAGCTACAGCTCCCAACAACACCTCCCACACTACCTTCAGCACACCCTCCTCGAACTCCCTCGGCCAAGACGCTAAGAATTGAAAGGACTCGGGAAATACCCACTGCACCCCCAAGAGAGAAAGGAAAACACCCCAAATGCCGCCCACCATAGGACAATGTAATAGTAAGTGATCCACTGATTCCTCCGATTGGAAGCACAAGAAGCATTTATTTGTCAACCTCCACCCTCTATACCGAAGATGATCACAAGTGAGAATTTTGTCCAAGGCTGCATTCCAAAGGAAGAAAGACACCTTGGAAGGAATGTTTGGATTCCACACGATTCTATACGGGAACACACTCCTATGAATCAGACCTAAAGACTGAAACAAAGATCTAACTGAGAAGCGCCCATTTTTGCAACCACCCCATACCTTGTCATCTCTCGAATCCCTTTTCGGAGAATGCGCATTAATTCTTGCCAACAAACACAACGCTTCCTCCATCTCCCAATCATTTAAGTCTCTTCTAAGCTTCGGACACCACACCACACCACCCCCTCTCCCCTCCTCTCCATATAGTTCCCCACTACCGCCTCCCTATTTGTGGCAAGCAAAAAAATATGCCCAAAATCGTCCTTCAGCCTCGAAGGTCCACACCACATGTCTTTCCAAAATCTCACTTCTGCCCCCTGACTCACTATAAATCGGAATCTCGGTATCACCAAATCGGAATCCAAAGACTCAACCCATGAGAAGACTTCACCTGATTTGGGACCCACCTCGACTACTCCCCGTATTTAGCTACTATCACTGCCCGCCACAAACTACTCCTTTCTGCACCAAATCGCCAAATCCACTTGCCTAACAGGGCCTTATTTACTCGAACCAAAGACTTAAGATTTAACCTCCCCTTCTTCCTTAGGACGACAAATAAGATTCCCAACCACCAGAGGATGCTTGAAAGAGTCCACCTTTTTATTCCACCAGAACTTTCTCTGCAATCTCTCTATAACGACAGCTACCAACTTAGGAATGGTTAGCGTAGAGATAAAATAAGTCGGCAGGCTACTCAGAGTGCTATGAATAAGAGATAACTTGCCGCCTCTAGATAGGAAATGCGCCTTCCAACCCGCTAGCCTTTTGGCGCACCTTTCAATGACCGGCGCCCAACTTGCTTTAGCTTTGAATCCACCCCGTTGAGGCATCCCCAAATACATCGTTGGGAGCCTTCCCACTCTACACCCAAAGCATACTGCCAACTAATCCATAATACTCACATTTCCAACTCCTAATATCTCAGACTTGGCCAAGTTAACCCGCAGCCCAGATACTACTTCGAAACACCGAAGAAGGCACCGCAGATACAATAAATTACTCTGCAACTCGTTACAGAATACAAGGGTGTCGTCTGCAAACTAAAGATGCGAGATATGGAGCTGATCTGATCCAATGGAGAACCCCTCGAACCCCTCCCCCACCGCCCTAGACAACATAAGACTCAAAGTTTCTGAGACCAACACAAATAGGAATGGAGATAACGGGTCTCCCTGCCTCAACCCCCTAGACCCGGGGAAATACCCAACCGCACTGCCATTCAGAATTATCGAAAAAGTCACAAAAGAAATGCATCTCCACACCCACCTACTCCACTTTAAGCCAAACCCCATTCTGCCAAGAACATAATCCAAGAATCCTCAATTAACATGTTCATACGCCTTCTCCATATCCACCTTACATATAATACCAGGGGATTTAGATCTAAGGCGAGCATCTATACATTCGCTATCAGAATTCCATCGACTATTTACCTGCCCCCCACAAAAGCTCCCTGGTTAGGAGAGATGAGTGATGCCAATACGATTTGAAGCCTGACCGCCAACACCTTAGACATAATCTTATAAGTGCTACTCACAAGACTAATAGGACAGAAGTCCGAAAGCTCCACCGCCTCCTCCTTCTTCGGGATCAATACTACAAACGTATTATTGATCCCTCTATCAAAAGAACCAGAAGAAAAAAGTTTCTGCATCACTTCCATAAACTCTCTCCCCACAATCTCCCAACACTCCCTGTGGAACTCAATGGTAAATCCATCCGGGCCCGGCGCCTTATCCCCTGCCATACCCCAAATGATACCTACAACCTCCTCCTCCTCAAAGGGCCTCTCCAAACAGGCGCTCTGCTCTTAGGACAAACTTGCAAAAGGCAACCCAGCCGGCCTCGGTCTCCACCCTTCCCTTTCTTGGTACAATCCTCTGTAATAAGAAACCACTCCAACTTCAATGTCCCTCCTCTCCTCCACCACAACACCATTCACCCTAATTTTAGAAATGAAGTTATGTTTCTTATTAAAGTTCGCAGTACGATGGAAAAACTTGGTATTAAAGTTTGCGGCACAATCCTATATATTCTTTGATTCCTACTTTTAGTCAACTTTATTCTTCATCTACTTTTCAATGTAATACTTGTGAACTTACTAAATATGTTTTTTTTTTTATCGATAACCAAACCAATATATTACCAAAAAGATTTACTAAACATGTTCGCACTGTTTACATGCATAGATGTCGTTTTATTTTTAAGTTAGTTCATTCTGATGTTTGGGGTCCTTCTCCAGTTCCCTCCAGTGATGACTGTCGTTATTATGTTATTTTTATTGATGATTACACGCAGACTACTTGGGTTTATCTTCTTAAGTCTAAGGATAAGGTGTTCTCTAAATTTCAAGAATTTCACGCTATGATTATTACCCAATTTGGTGGTCTTCTTAAGGCCCTTCGTCCTGATTTTGGTGGTGAGTTATCTCTCTACTCCTTTTATCCAGTATCTTCAATCTCATGGTATTGCTCATCAGCTTACCTGTCCTTACTCACCTCAACAAAACGGCATTACTAAGGACAAGAATCGTCATTTAGTTGATGTCACTCGCTCTTTGTTGCGAGGCATGCAAGTGCCTAAGACTTATTGGTCTATGACTCTTCTCACTGCCTGTTTTCTCATCAATAGAGCATCTTCTCGGATTCTTGATGGTCTCTCACCATATCAACTTTCTTTCCCTCAGGCTCCTATTTTTCTCATTGAGCCACAGGCATATGACTGTACCTACTTCATCTGGGATCTTCGTACAAGTCGTCAAAAATTGGACGATAAGGCTATTAGATGTGTCTTTGTTGGTTATTCTAGCATCTCTAAAGGCTAACGGTGCTATGATCCACAGTCTCTTCGCTTCTTTGTCTCTCTAATTGTCACATTTTTGAGATATTACCATATTTCTCTCCTGCTCCTACTGTGCATCCTGTCTCTGTGTCTTTACCTATTACAAGGGGCCTTCCACAATAGAAGGAGTTTCTCATGTTCCCTCTTTAATGCGCCTCTACCACAGTCTTCCTCGCAAGCTACTCCATAAGGTACTTCTTTATCTTCTGTTATTCATGTTCCTTCTTCTGCTATTATTTCTCCTGTTGCTTCTGAACTTGAGATGTCTATTACTCATCACAAGGGTGTTCATTCCTGTGTTACTCCTTACCCTCTTGCCAAATATGTTTGTTAACAGGCAGTATCTCCCTCGTAACAGGCCTTCCTCTCTGCGATTGACTTTGTGGCTATTCATGAATCTATTTGTGTTGCTCTTCTTCATCCTAAGTGAAAAGATGCTATGGTTGACGAGATGAATGCCCTTCAGTCTAGTTATACTTGGGATATGGTTCTCCTTCCATCTGGGTTGAAGCATGTGGGTTGTCGTTGGGTTTTCACAATCAAACATAACTCTGATGGTAGTGTTACTCGTTATAAGGCTCGACTTGTCGCTCGCGGCTTTACTCAGACTTATGGGCTTTGACTATGATGCTACTTTTGTTCTTATGACAAAACTGACTTCTATTTGTGTTCTCCTCTCTCTTGCGGCAAATCAGAGTTGGTCTCTCTATCGGTTGGACATCAAAAATGTCTTTCTTAATTGGCATCTCACCAAGGAGGTATATATGGACCCCCCTCCTGGTTTCCTGCTTCAGGAGGAATTTGGAAAGGTTTGTATACTTCGGAAGTCTATATATGTTTAAAGCAGTCACCTTGTTCTTAGTTCCATCGCTTCAGTGAAGTGATCCTTAGCATTGGCTTTCAAAAATTTCACTCCGATCATACTGTCTTCATCCATTCTGGCACCTCAGGCCGCACTATTCTTCTAGTATATGTTGATGATATCATCTTATTGATGATGACTCCTCTTTCATCTCTCATGCCAAACATGAGCTGGGGCGTACCTTTGATGTCAAAGATCTAGGTCATCTGAAGTACTTTCTTGATTTGGAGATTGTTCGAACTAAGAAAAGAATTTTTTGTCACAACGGAAGTATGCTCTTAATCTACTGAGCGATACTAGTATAAATAGGTGTAAACCAGCTACTTCTCTCATGGTTCCAAAGCTCTCTTACCATGATAGTGAGGGTGATCTTCTTTCTTATCCTTATGCTTACTAGCGTCTTGTGGGCCACTTGATATATCTCTCTCACACGACCAGATATTACATTTGCTGTCAGTATGGTTAGTCAGTTCATGCATGCTCTCAGTGCTTCACATCTTGCTTATGTTCATTATATTCTCCGAGATATCAAGTCTAAACCCAGTTGTGGACTTGTATATCGCTCACATGGTCACCTCGATATATCCGACTATACAGAATGTTGATTGGGCCAGATCTGCTACTGATCGTCGTTCCACCTTGGGCTATTGTGCTTTTCTTGGAGGCAACTTGGTTGCATAGAAGAGCAAAAACCAATTTATGGTTTCTCGTTCTAGTGTCGAAGCAGAATATCGAGCTATTGCTCATGGTACTTGTGAACTCTTCTCATGGTACTTGTGAACTCTTATGTCGTCGTTCTCTCCTCTCCAAGTTAGAGTTTCCTGTTGAAGGTCCTATGTCCTTATATTGTCATAATGAGGTTGTCGTGAAGATTGCCTCTAATTTTGTGTTTTATGAGCAGACATATCACATTTGAGGTTGATATTCATTTTCTCCGTGAGAAAGTTTGGGAATTTCATTATTTCTTCAACATGTTTCGTCTTCTCAACAACTTGCTGGCATCTTCACCAAACTTGTTGGTCCTGCTATTCTCCAAGATGTTACTGTCAAGTTGGACATGCTCAATGTTTATGCTCCAACTTGAGGGAGAGTGCTGATATATGTAATATTGGGGGTATATTTGTATAAGGGCATATATGTAATGTTTTCTCTTAATATAAGATGCTAATAGGGTTCTCTATCCCTAACTAAGCAATTCACCATAATCTCTCTTCTTTCTTTCTTTTCTCTCTTTCTCTTCTCTAAACCCTAAAACCTTCAAACCCTTTCTCCAACTACATGCAGGGCATAGAATGACTCAGTTGGGTCAAAGGAAACAATTCAAGCAAGGATGTTCAAGTTGCTATGAAAAAAGTTAAGTTAATATGAAAAATGTTTTTGAACTAAAAACGAAAAAAATGTGGGGTGATAAGCTATAGGCAAGACCAAGAGACATGCCACTCAGTCCAAGTGGACTTCAGTCCATGGTCATGGCTCAGCATTACATAAGTAACTACAGTGCTAATGAGCTGCTGAGCTTACCAGTATCAAAACTAAGGCCGCAGATGAACTTCTCTTTTAACTTGTTCGTTTTTTTTTTTTTTTTTTGTTATCTACGTTATGAACTATGGATCGAAATGTTCTTGAAAAAACAAAAAACTGTATATATATATATATATACATATTGTGGACTGCATAGAAACATTTATGCTGTATGAATGAATTCATACGATATATATACATTTATTTCACATTGAAAGAAGAGCATAACAAGAAAGACTAGGTCATAAGCCACAACTCATACAAGTAGCGACAAGACCAATAATCCCAAAACCAATTGCTCATTATGCTTCATACTTGCCACAAGTGACTTCTTCTATCTTTATTCCATTGTACCTTTTATTTGACCACTTCCCACCAGATTACAAAAAAGGACTAAACCATAAATCATATGGAACCAAAACAGGGAAAATTTGCAGGCACGTTAACAATCCCTTTGTATAAAACATTACCTACAAGATGGTTAAAGCATAGAGTGCAATCTTCTCCCACTCCTTTGCTTTCATGTTCAAACACACATTTTTAGGATGGGGTAAGATCTAATTTAACTAAATTGACACCTTTTTCAAGGCATGAGAATCCTTCCTTCAAGGGCTTCCTGTTGTTTCTTGTGTTTTACTTCTTAGAAAACATAGACATACTAATTGCGCACATTTTTGCATTTTCATCAAAAATCACAAAAGCGCCATTTAAAATATTTCAATCAATCATTTTTTATTTTAAAAAAGAAAGAAAAACATGTGGACAACTAATTAACTTTTACGCGAATTATTCAACAATTTCTTACTGCATATCATGGAAATAAAAATTGTCGAAACCAATACGAAACAGATGATAAGTGGTAGCCTCTCGTACAATATTTATACTAATACGAAACAGACGCTACGTTTCGTATATTAGTGATTTATGTTTAAGCCGGTGGGGTCTTCAAACTTTGAAGGTCCAAAGCGAACTCCTAAGGCTTTGGTGAAAGCATTCCAGTCAGTGAGGGCGCCTGACTTCTCCATCCACCTACACCATTGAAGAGCATTCCCCTCTAAGTGAAAGGATGTGATCATAGTTACCTACTTTTAGGGGGGTTGCCGTTTAAAACGGCGTACTTTTGTCGTGTTACGTATAATACGCGAACTACGTATTAAACATATACAATACGAGTATTTTTGTTGTACTTTTATCGTGTTAACCACATATTCCTGATTATTATTAGTTAATATCATGATTTTTATCCATTGACGTATTATACCCACCCATACTCATAACTATGGATGTCATCAATAGTCTTTGTTGGTTGAGTGTTTGGTGATGTGTAAAAAATTGCTCCGCATGGTAAATCAATCCAGATGGATCCACACCATCAAACCGTGGAAAGTCCAAACGAACTGTCCTTGTTTGGAGACCCTGATCCATGTCTGATTGGTGAGATTCAATCAGCCTATTCATTGAACGATGGGAAAGACCATATCCATTTTCTTGATGTAAATCTTTAGACATATGATTGTATTTTGTGTCCAAAGCATGGAATTTGTGTAAGAGCTCATTCAGTAGTTGCCTCTGTGTTCGAGAGTCTTCTTGCATGCCTACTAACATCTGTCTTTGAAGATCCGAGGTCTCACATAACTTCCTCAGTACCTCATCCATCTTTGCCATCCTTGTTCCTTCGGCCATATCAGCTGCGTGTTTTTTGGTAATTTTCTTCTTCCCACCTATTTTTGGAAATTAGAGAGTGAAATAGTCAAATAGATGATTTTGGTTAGCGTCAAGGGTAGCCTTTCCTCCATAGTAACTATTGGATAAACAGAACTTGATTCCCTTATTCATTAGATAGCACCCACATTAAATACATATAGGACTCTCACCTTGGACTCCTCCACTAATAGCATAACCGTACTCCTACTACTAAGGGATGCTTCCCACGTAACCACAATCACTACAACTAACCAAAGTTAACCCACACGATTAGAACCACTACAGCACTCCCACTTACCAACTAACTATACCATGATCTCACTGTGACAAGTCATGCATGTACATCTGTATCAAAATGGATAGTGAAAATAGAGATTCCGACTCCAGTCTTTCTTGTGAGTCATGACCATCCAAAGAATTCTCCCTTTTATTTGTTAGAGCTTAAATTTAATCCAAAGAAATTTCCAAATGCATTTTGTACCCTTGTTTAACACTTAACATAAAGTGTCGACACCATACCAATTCAAAAAAAGATTAGATAGCAAGCCACATTCCAAAATCTCAGGTCTTGCCGCATTTCCATGAGCTGATAAAGAATCTTTGAGAAAGAAACGCCACCAATTAAAAGAGAAGTTAATCAGCAATGCCTATGCCCCCAAGTAACTTAAGAGTTTCTTATGGCTTGGCTTCAACAAAAATGGTGGAGCAGTTCTACTAGTATTTAGCTTTATGGAACTTGCATTATGTATGGAATTGTTTGCAATTAGATAGGTTCAGATATAGCCACTTATGACAAAACTTGAAGTTGCATAAAAGATCAAATTGTTCCCGAAACCTATCACAGATCCGAGATTAAGTTCCATGCACTGAAAATAGGTAATACTAGAATCTGAACTACATAGAAACCACGAAAAAACACATACCTTCTTCCTGCAAAACTTGAAGAGGGGATTCAAATACCGGGCACACTGCTTAAACGTAGCGACCATTGATTTTCCTTTTGCAGTCCTCTTCTCGACTTCCTGCATTTCATCAAGCTCCTGCTTCCACTCATTCAAAAGCCTCTTGAAGAAAACCAGAATCTTATCCTCATCACACAAATCTTCAAAATTCGACTTCATTCGCTTCAAATCCTTATCAGCATCAACACCAGAAGAACCTCCATCACCACTCATATCATCATCACCGCCTCCTCCACCCCCATCTCCATCTTCAGTCCCATCCTCCTTACTCTTCCTCTTCCGATCACTGGAAATCCCCGTCTTCTGTCTCTTCCTCAACTCTGCAATATCTCGCAAGAAATCATTCGTTTGCCCTTCCGTCATATCGTTATCGACCTCAAAAACCCCAGATTTCAACGTGAATTTCAACCGATCGAGCCGAGCGTCATCGTCTTCCCCAAAAAGCGTGATGGGTTGTTTGAGGAATCGGAGGCGACGGATGACTTCTTGTTTAGGGAGGACGAGGTCGTCGATCTTCTGTTCTTCGGTTAGGGTTTCTAGGGTTTTGGAGGAGGAGGAAGGGACGTCTGATTTGGAATTAGGGTTTGAAGGGGTTGTAGTGGAAGAGGAGGAGGAGGTGGTGGAGATGGAGTTTTGTTGCTTTTCGCGAAGGGCTTTGGCTTCCAACTCGCGCTTCTCTTCTTCTCGAAGCCTCTGGATCTTCTTCTGCTCGATTTCAGAGCGTTTGAAGACCCTTTTCCCTCCGACGTCTTCTGCTAAGCTTTGTCTCTTCCTCTGCAACTCTCGTTTCAGGAGATCCATTGCTGCGGTGCTGCCTATCTCTCGGTCGAATCTAGAGAGAGAGAGACAGAGAGGGAGCAATAAAGTGGTGGGTGGGTATTTTCGTCCAAGGATTAGTTTAGGCGTATTTGGTACAACGACAGTTCAGGCTTCTACAATGTACCTATGGGAACTCTTACACGTGGAGCATATTGTCAATAAATCAAGACCGTCCGAATGATCAGGCAGCCCTTGGATTGTGAGATAATGTTCAAGTTGGAATGCCTGTTTCATATGGGATCATTCATCTACAATACCTTTTTCCCATTTAATCCAAAGGAGAAAACGAACGAAAAGAGAGAGAGAGAGAGAGGCTTTTGTTATGACGACGATATTCGCCGGTCTTGATCAACAAACTGAAACTGCAAGTATTTCGAGTTCATCTCTTTCTCTGGATTCGAAACTATGGTGAGTTTTCTTATGCATTGTTTCTAAGAGTGCAGTACGAGAGATGTCCTTCTACATGACCTACTTAGCAAGATGGCCCCATTATTTCCATGTCGTGGAAG
This sequence comes from Tetracentron sinense, assembly GCA_015143295.1. NCBI lineage: Eukaryota > Viridiplantae > Streptophyta > Magnoliopsida > Trochodendrales > Trochodendraceae > Tetracentron > Tetracentron sinense. The sequence continues at coordinate 9,597,150 of CM026558.1, read as the reverse complement.
CTCCTGGGAATCAAATCATGGGATACAGTACGCCCTTCCCTTCCTTACCCATTTTTTCTTTCTCCAAATTTCGTCTTTATTGGCAATATCTGCATGTATTTTTCTTTTAATTGTGTATTTGAGTTTCTCCCTCAGTTTGTAGAAGATTCTATATAACAATGATGGGTGTTTCTGATGCTCTTGTGAGAATAAAGTTGAGATTTTGCAAACAGGGTTGTGATAGAAAGAACTGGGATTAAGTTGTTATTGTTTGATGGATTGGAGCTGGCAATTGGGGTTGGGGGCGCAGGGGTTTGGAAAGTTTCTGTGTGTGGATCGCTTCACGGATCATTTTAGGTTCACAATTCAGTGATGAGAATCAGTTTATTGTAATTTATAATCTACTATCTTATGCCCACAAATTAATGGATATAACAATTACCAAAAATTATTTGATATCTTGTAATTCATAAGATGACAATGATATGTGACAATCAAGTAACTATACTGATAGCAATGATTCAAAACCGTAGAAAATATTAATGAAATGGCATAATGTTCCTTTTGATGTGGTTACTTGACTGGGATTCAATTTTCAAGCCTACTTAGTCTGGATTCTCTGTGCCAATATTCATTTTCTTAGCATAATCAGCCTAGGCCCCGTAGGTTAATGTTCATAGCAACGCCACATGGAAGTCGGATCTTCACATTTCATATATTTTTTACAAAAAGAGGCTAAATGTGATGCCAGAGGCAGTATGGCCATTCACAAATCTGTCAATCTTGGAGGAGTTTGCTTTTACAATGAGGGTAACATTTTATTTTTCCTTTGATGAAATAATGATATTGAGGTAGAAGTAACCAGTGTAGTCAAGGCGTCTAGGCGATTAGCCCCGGCTAGGCGAGGTGTTGCTAACTGCTTTATTTGATGGGGTGAAGTTACTCAACTATATTATTCTTCACTCACTGTCTAGATCCTCTTATTCATGGTGTTAAACCTCAATATTCTAGGATATGGCTCCTTTTTGGGCTTTTATCCAGGTTCAGGGAGTTTCCCACTTTCACCTGGAGGCAAAAGTTACAAACCAACCTTCTTGCTCTCTATTAAGGCCATTTTAGTTACCTGAGATTTGACTGGATATGTCTAACTTGGAACTCCTCCTTGCGCTTTTTAACCAGCCTTCTTTTGCCCATAGTAACAAAATTCTCCAATGTTTAGGTGTGCCAGATTATTTGTGAATTTTAAGTTTGCTAGATTACCTAATTTTACGAATAATTCGTTTAGTTTGGCAATTAAACTGCTAATATATTATATGATCAAATTGTTGGATATGTTTTTATAATTATTAATTTATTTTTATTTTTTTTGTCCAAAAAATTTTGAAGTTTTTCCAATTTTTTCAAACTTGACCCTTGTCGAATTATTCTCGAACCTTGACCTTGTCACTGTGCTTTTTTCCTTCTTTCTCTTTAACTTTTTGTAGTAATTTCACTCTCAATTAACGAAATATGTTGGATCTAATGGATGCGGCATATGGGAATATATCGGTCAATAGTATCCCCATATTGTAGGCTAGGGATATATCCTTGGCATTCATTTTTTTAGAAAATACTGGCTATATATTGTGCAAAAATCACAATTTATCGCATCATTGCACATCACAAACTTCTCAAGATCTCAAAAAGAAACTATTTTTAGTGTAAAAGTTACAACATTGTGAGATATGTTGGGATATCTTCTCCTTCCTTGGTTTTCATCAACTATTTGTATTGTTTTTAAGTCTTTAAGTTTAAAGCTTTATAGTCGGGCAATGAATTTTAAATTTCTGTATATTGTGTATTTTCGACTGATCTATCAATTGTTTAGAAATTTATAATTTTTAACCATTTTTTCAAATGATTTTTAGAATTGTGTTTAAATAGTGCATTTTAATTTTTTAGGCTTAATAGTATGAGTTGTATAGATATGGCTAGCTTATCTCAGATTCAAAAAATGCAGTGGATATCCTTCATCATAGAACAACGATTCCTTGGCAGGCGAGAGGATTGGTGGAGGATATTTTATCCTTCATTCCTAATTTTGTTGAGATTGAGTTCAACCATGTGTGGCGTGAAACAAATCGAGCGGCCGATTACTTGGCTTATTTTTGTATCTCTACCATTGAGGTTTTTTTTACTCCTCAGGAGTTCCCCGAGCCTATTCTCGTCCTTATAAGGGAAGATGCTGCGGGTTGTAAATATCGTAGGTTGTAATAGCTTTTGTTCTAATTTATCTGGTTGGGGTCCGCCTAACCCTAAGCTTATCTTCCAAAAAAAAATGGAGGTATACATTTTTAATTGAATGATTTCTTCTCTATCTGACAGGTTATTAAATGATTTCTTCTATACATTTAAAATGTTTTTCCTCGAAATTTGGTGCAACCTTTCAATCAGAATATCATCTTATAATTTTGCAGTAATGGGGAAAGTTGAAGGGCAAGCTGAATCTTGGCATGGCCATGTAACTACAATAACTGTTGCTTCAGAACACAGTGGACGACAATTAACCAAAAAACTCATGCACATGCTGGAGAACATCAGTGATAAGATGTAAGTGTGATACACATTAAGTATAATAATATTGCAAGTACTTGAGGCTCTTAAGTACAAACTTAATATGACTGAAGTTTCCTAATAGTGGCAGCAACCAAGGCCCGTTTGGCATCACTCCCAAGAAACAATTCTCTATTCCCTGGGAATAAAAACTCTTATTTTGAATTGAATGATTTCTTCTCTATCTGGCAGGTTATTAAATGATTTCTTCTCTACATTTAAAACGTTTTCCTCGAAATTTGGTGCAACCTTTCAATCAGAATATCATCATATAATTTTGCAGTAATGGGAGAAGTTGAAGGGCAAGATGAATCTTGGCATGGCCATGTAACTGCAATAACTGTTGCTTCAGAATACAGGAGACAACAATTAGCCAAGAAACTCAAGCACATGCCGGAGGACATCGGTGATAAGATGTAAGTAGAATACGCATTAAGTATAATAATAATGCAAGTACTTGTGGCTCTTAAGTAGTGGCAGCAGCCAAAATGTCAAGATTTTGATGTTCCATTGTCCATCTAATGTTAAAAAGTTCATTTTCTTGTGATTATATTGCTAGATCAATACTATTAATGATTTTTTTTAATAAATTCCTCGGAGAGCGTAATGAGTCTTTTTTTTCCATTTCTCTTCTATTTGGTTGTAGGTTAGAATCTTCTTAAAGTACGGCATATATGACTGTTTTGCTTGGGAGGATTTCATGTATGGGTCATGATAGTATATACCTGGGTGGCTGGGTCCAAAAATTAGAGCCCTGACCCTGCATGCCAATGGGTATTGTTAGATCCCCTTTTTTTCTCGGGATTCCTACTAATGATTTTGTTAGTTGAATCACTGCTGATGAGAGCAAGTCATTAGCAGGAATCCCTAGAAAAAGGGGATTTAAGAGAAATCTATTGGGGCCCAAGGCCCTAATTGTTGGACCCTGGTCTATACTATCACATCCCTTCGTGTATTTAACATCATCTTGAGTAGTTGAGTAGAGATTGAAGATTATGGGGTTTTGACATGACTAGCCTAAGTTAATATACTCTCTGGAAAGCCAATATTCATGTTATGCACTAGCTAAATTATGCAAACCTCCAATTCATCTTCTAAAATGCGGGTATGCAACCTTTAGCTCTTCAGCTTGCTTGAACTTTAAGAATTTTTTACCGCGTACCTCAGGTTTATTTCAAGCGTATTTATTTAATAAGTAATTTATCGGCATGCCTTAGTTGAGAAGTCACAACTAGTTAACATAGAGCAAGTAATAAAGTAAAAGAATTTGAACTTTAGTAACGTAGCAGAACTTGTGAAAAGAGAAGAAGAACACCATATTCAACCCGAATAACCCTTGAATCTACAAGGAAAAAGAGAGAAATTCAAATTCTATTGATTAAAACTGTGTTGCAATTGCTTACAAGAGTATTTATGTACTCCTAGAAAACCTAATTCCCGAAATAGTAAAAATTATAATAAACAGTAAAAATTCAGAAATTGACTCAAATTCTATCAAAAGTCTTAAAAGAATTATTTAAGACTTTCTAAAACAAAAAGGGACTCAAAATACCTTAAAACGACTTAAAACAGAATTTGACAAAAATAGAAAGTTTTCTCTAAGAAGTGAGATTCGGGCCCTTAAATAGTCTTTTCAATGGCCATAACCGGCATAGCTGGTTGCCATGACATTGGCCTCATCGATAGCTTCGGTTTGAGTACTCGTGGATTCTGAGGCGATGTCTGGATCAAAAGTTATGGCCGTTTGAATTTTAAGGTGCATATTTTGACTTCCGACTAACCTTAATCGTTTTCCACTTGTTCTACATTACTCCCCTCCACTTGAAGAAAACTCGACCTTGAGTTAATTGTTGGTAGGACCAAAGAGTCAGGAGCATGATACAACAGATCTTGGACTTTGAATGCCTTCGAAATAGTCATGTCACCGGGAAGATCAAGAACATAAGCATTGTCATTAATCTTCTTAATTATCTCATAGGGCCCAATCTTCTTACTCTTCAACTTATTGTTTGTACCCACTAGAAAACGCTTCTTCCTCAAGTGCACCATCACTTGATCACCCTCCTTGAAGACCTTTAGGCAACGATGTTTGTCCGCAGCAGCCTTATACTTAGCATTAGACTCCTCTATTTTCTTTTTCACATCAGCATGTACAGAGGTAATTTGTTCGGCCATATTTTTTGCATCAATACTCATACACGGTATCTTCGGTAATGGTAATAAATCCAAAGTATGCTTACGAACATGCCCATAAATGATCTCAAATGGTGTCTTCCACGTGGATCTATTGACTGTGTTATTGAAGGAAAACTCAACTTGAGCAATGGTCATGTCCCACTATTTCGGCTTATCACTCAATAAACACCGTAGGATGTTTCCAAAGGTTTTGTTCACTGATTCTGTTTGGTCATCTGTTTGTGGTTGACACGTGTTGTTGTATTGCAACGACGTGTTAAATCGTTTCCAAAGTGTCCGCCAAAAGTGATTGTGAAACTTGCTATCACAATCAGAAGTAATTATCTTAGGCACCCCATGCAAGTGAACCTCCTCCCTGAAAAACAAATTAGCAACCTTCGTGGCATCCGATGTCTTCTTGTAAGGTATGAAGTGTGTCATCTTAGAAAACCGGTCAACCACCACAAATACAGAGTCCATATCTCGTTGAGTCCATGGTAGATGCAACACAAAGTCCATAGACAGATCCTATCAAGGAATATTTGGCACTGGCAGCGGGGTGTAAAGACCAGTATTTTATGCTTGGCCCTTGGATGTTTGGCAAGTGTAACATCGCTGCACATATTTTCCGACATCTCTTTTCAGTTGAGGCCAATAGTATTGTTCCTCAACTTTGGCTATGGTATTGTCTCACCCTAGGTGACTTCCTAGTCCACCTCTATGAAGTTCTTTAACAACATGTTCTCGAAGAGAACGTTTGGGTAAACATAAACGATTTCCTTGAAAAAGGTAATTGTCATGTATATGCACTGTGCCCACTTTTCTTTGAAGTCTTCATCATCTACATATAGCTCCTTTAAAATACTCAAATCCCATAACCTCAGTTCTCAAGGTGACAAGCAGGAAGGCCCTCCTACTCAAGGCATCAACTACTTTATTTTGTTGTCTAGACTTGTGCTTCAACACAAAAATAAATTCCTGCAGAAATGAGATCCACCTGGCATGCATCCAGCTAATGTTGGCCTGCCTAGTGATGAATTTCAGGGCCTGATGATCTGATGATCTGTAAAAAGAACAAACTCCCTTCGAACTAGATAGTGTTTTCAATGTTGCAAAGTGTGAACCACTACATACAATCAAGCTCATATGTCAAGCACTTCTTGCTTGTTGCACTCAACTTCTCGTTGCAGAAGGCAATTGGTTTGCCTTCTCGTGAAAGTACACCTCCAATTCCCACATATGAGGCATTGGTCTCCACTTAGAATAATTTTTCGAAATTTGGCAAGGCTAAAACAGGGACAGAAAATCTTTCTTTGATTAAGGCAAAACTCTGCTCAGCCTCATTTGTCCATTGAAATTTCCCTTCTTCAAGCACTCAGTAAGAGGTGCTGCAATGTTGTCGAAATTTCTCAAAATCGTCTGTAAAAGGTTGCAACCCATAAAAACTGTGCACCTCATTAACATTCTTCGGTGCAGGCCATTCTCTGATTGCTCTCACCTTCTCCTCATCTACTTGGATTCCTTTATCACTCACCACATAGCCTAAGAACACAAGACTATTGGTCATAAAGTTGCACTTCTTCAGGATGATATACAGTCTATATTCTTTTAGGACAGTAAACACTTTCCACAAATAGGCAATATGCTCATCTTTGCTATGACTGTACACCAAGATATTAGTGAAGTACACCACCACAAATCGGCCAATGAAGGGTTTTAACACCTGGTTCATCACCCTCATGAACGTGCATGGTGCATTTGAAAGGCCTAATGGCATAGCCATCCATTCATACAAACCATCTTTAGTCTTAAATGTTGTCTTCCACTCATCACCTGGTCTGATTCTGATTTGGTGGTACCCACTCGTCATGTCTAACTTTGAAAATACCTTCGAACCCTTCAACATATCCAGCATGTCATCTAATCGAGGCATAGTCACAAAAATCGCCGATTTTTTCAAAAAATCGCGTTTAAAGCGCGGATTATCACCTCAGCGATTAATCACCGATTAAATTGCATTAAAATCGACGATTCGTGATTTAAACGCGAAAACGCGTTTTTAGCGTTTAAGTCGCGTGTTTCACGATTTAAATGTTCGTCGTTTTTTTTGTATTTCCTTAACATGTGCAGGGGCAAAAACGTCCTTTGGGAGATAGAATTAGCAAAACCCTCTTATAGGGTTACTGTTCGCACTTCAAGAAGAAGAAGAAGAAGAAGAAGAAAAAAAGAGAGGTCTCTCCTCTGACCTCTCACCGACGCCATGAGGAGTTCCCGATGCACCATTCGACACTGGTAAGTGCTCCCTTTTTTTTCTTATGTAATTTTCGGAAGGCTATGAAGGAATGTTGCTTTTTTTTCTCCTCAACCCGACGCCATGAGGACTCTTAGGTTTTTTTTTTCCTCGATCATTTCAAAAATGTACAGAGGGTTTTTTTTCCTCAATCATTCAAAAATGGCTCTTGGGTTTTTTTTCCCATTACGTTGTAAGGAAGAGGGGCTGTGAAGAAAGAGGGGACAAAACCCTCTGCTTAGGATTTTTTTTTTTCATTTTTTTTCGAAAATGGCTCTTATGTATATCTTGCTTAGTTTTTTTTCCCATCATTCCTTTCTAAGTTTCTATTCAAAACCATTTGTGCATCTTTCTTTTTCTGTGGAAATTTCTCGTCTTTTTTTTTTTTTTTGCACAGTCTGTAAGTGCTCCCCTTATTTATTAATACTTGGACGGTGGCTGGTGGCTGATGCCTGCTGGTTTGGGGCTGCTTGATCACTAATAAGGTATGATTTTTATTGCTTATAGTTTATTTTAATCGATATTTCAAATGATTGAATATTAGTGTATTTATTTCTATCCCTCCAATTAGATGAATCTTAAAAATTTTATGGGTTAATTTAATTATTGGCAATTATTTGGCATGTCTACTGCATACATATGGATTAATATGGCTAATGTTTTGAATGATTGTATTTTCATGCTTAATTACTTATGTTATGAATTATTTGGTGCTTGTTGAAATGATATTATGAACATATTATTGTTGATAATTAGCTACTTATATTGTATATTATGTAATCAAATTGTTAGACTTAGATATATTAATTAATATCATATTTCTATTTTATATAATTATATAAAAAAAATATTTCTCCGAATTTTTCCGAACTTGAACCCTGCCAAATAATTCTTAAATCCCAACTTTTCCCCGAACTTTTCCGAACTTGAACCCTGCCGAATTATTCCTGAATCCCGACTTTGTGACTATGAATCGAGGTATAGGAAACCTATACTTTATTGTAATTTTGTTGATGGCTCTGCTATCAATGCACATCCTCCAACGCTCATCCTTCTAAGGTACAAGCAAGGCTGGGACAGCACATGGACTCATGCTCTCCTTAACCACACCTTACGAATCAAATCCTCTACATGGCCCTGTAATATCTTATGTTCTTTTGGCTCATTTTGTAGTGGGGCAGAATAGATTAGGTAAACAGGCATCTGGAATAAGATCAAGATGGTGTTGGATGTTCCTCATAGGGGGTAATCCATTAGGTAACTCTCCTGGCATGACCTCCTTAAATTCTTCCATCAAGGGCTTCAATTTGATCGAAATACCCGTCAGTTTTGCATCATCACCCTTTAAACCAAAGCATACATCTCAGTCTCCTTTAACTCTTTCACTATATCCTTAACAATTAACAGAGACCGCCCTTCCGTTTGGGAAGCTTTGGGCCGATTCTCTGTCCTCATAGGTCCAAGGATAATTTTTCGGCCATCCTTAACAAAAGTAAATGTATTTTTCTTGCCCTTATGAGGAGAGTCAACATTGTATTGTCATGGTGTACCGAGTAGCATGTGGCAGGCATCCTCTACTATATCACAGATAACTTAATCCTTATAATTTCATTTAAGAGAAAAAAGAATTTTGCATCTTTCAATTGCCTTAGTTTCGCCGACCTCTTTGATCCAGCGTCTATAACTGAAGATTGTCAACCATGGTTCGAGACACAATATTCTCGCAGTTGCCTCCATCTATGATCAAATCACAAAGTCGTTGGTTAACTGTACATCTGGTTTGAATATATTATGTCTTTGAGGATCAATTTCATGTTTTGGTGTATACATCAACCTCCTTACGACCAAGGCAAGTCCACTGTCATCACCATGTGTCACTTCATCTTGTTCAAAGTCCCCTTCACCTTCTTCATCATAATCTTGACTTCTCATGCCTGGTCGGTCTAGTTGTACCTCGACCTTACTTTCCAATTGAACAACTTCATTAAGGGTATAAATTGGTTGCATAAAAACCCAATTTTGCATTGCCATATGCAATCCACTCATAAATCTTGCAACCTGCTGCAATTATGTCTCTGATAGGTCATTAGGTGCTGATAGACGAAAAAATCAGCAGCATAATCCCGCACCATACGATTTCCTTGTCACCAATTCTAATACTGTTCAAGCAGTACTTGATCATAATCTGTAGGTAAAAATCGTGCTCACAGCAACTGCTTCATCCTCTGCCATGTCCGTATTGGTGCCTTAACTTGACGTGTTCGTGAAGGTTGTAGTTGTTCCCACCAGGCTAAAGATCTTCCTTTGAGTTTATAGGCTACTAACTTAACCTTTTTATCCTCCGAGATTTTAATATAATCAAGAACTGTTCAACTTCCAAGATCCAGTCAAAGAAATTTTCTATATAAAGTTGACCATTGAAAGAAGGAAGGTCTGCCTTAACACGAAAATCACGTTCCTACACAGCTCCTCTTCGTAAACCATATTGAAGGATAATATCATCAACCTCCTCATCGTTGGACTCACCCTCATAGGGCTGTCTGCGATTGTAAATGAACGTTGCACCATGATCACGGTCATTAGGAATAACTCCTCATCATCTCGAACCTAAATACACAATCTAGAGCTTGTGTTAATTGAGTAATCGCATCTCGTATCTCTCGTTGAAAGATCTCGAATGCTGCAACAGTCAATGCTTGAACTTTGATCTCCGCGAACACCATCGCTGGAGTTAACATGATCCGATCCGTTGTTGGAAGCCATAGAATTGAGGTCCATTTTCGCTCTAATACTAACTAACGTAGCAAAACTTGTGAAAAGAGAAGAACATCGTCTTCAACCCAAATAACCTTTGAATCCACAAGGAAAAAGAGAGAAATTTGAAATTCTATTGATTAAAATTGTGTTGCAATTGCTTACAAGAGTATTTATATACTCCTAAAAGCCCTAATTTCTGAAATAGTAAAAATTACCAAAAATAGTAAAAATCTTAATTGACTCAAACTCTATCAAAAGTCTTAAAAGAACTATTTAAGATTTTATAAAACAAAAAGGGACTCAAAATACCTTAAAACAAACTAAAACATAATTTGCTAAAAATAGAAAGTTTTCTCTAAAAAGTAAGATTTGGACCCTTAAATAGTCTTTTCTAGGCTTTCTAATTGCCTTTACTGGCATAGCTGGTTACCACGACGTTGGGCTCGTCGATAGCTTCAATTTGAGTACTTGTGGGTTCCGAGGCAACGTCCGGATCAAAAGTTATGGCCGTTTGAAGTTCAAGGTGTATATTTTGACTTTCGACTCGCCTTAAACATATCTTGCCGCTCCAAGAAGTCGTTTGCCCCTTGTTCTACATCATTTAGTTAGCTGAAAGGCCAAAAGGGGTCTTTGGGTACAGAGTTATGATTGTGTGTTGTCACTCTAGCCAGGTAGATATTTATTTGTTCTAAAGTTGATTTAGGGGGTGCATATTCCGTGTTTGTGTCCCTTAGGTGTGTTGAGCGCTTCTTCAAACACTAGCCCACACTAATGAACTTGAGAATAATAGTTGTTTCAATTGAGCATGCAATGTTGCCCTATAACTTAAGAGTAACATGGTTAACTGCAGGATTTTATGGAGGCATCTTTCAGATAAGTTTGGTGTGAATGATAATGAATGTGCTTATGGCTCTCTCTTGCATCTGGTTCTGTTCCTCCATGTTAATCAGCATCTTGATGTCAAAGATGACTTCCAAATCAACTCTCTTTGATACTTAGCCGTCTCTGTTATTGTGGAAGTGGACTCTCAAGGTTGAGGTTTCATTCTCATTTATGCAATATTGTTTTTCTTGTGCAAATAAACGATGAGATCTATGTCAGGGTGCATGTTCCCATGTCAAATTAGTCACTTATTGTGGAATATTTCTTCCTCAAAGCAATATAGAAGTGAGTAGCATGCAGAATTATGCTATAGCAATGTGAGGTTTTCTTAGTTGCTTTGGGTGTTTATACTCCCTGTGTTGAGCACTTAGAAGAGCTTTCATTTTGTAGTGATAAGGCTTACTTTATGGACCTCTTTGTGATGGCATCAAATACCCCGACCATCAAGATGTATGAAAAGGTATGCTTCTCTAACTTCTGGTTTCCAATAGGACAAATTCTCTTGCTTTACTACCATTTTACTAGGAGCGACATCTGAGATATTAGCATGTACTTCTTTGTGTATTTTAATTTCCAAGATAGCTATAAGGAATAACATTTTTTTATATAAGGACTGCACCAAGACTTGATTTGTAAATTATATCACTACAATAGTGCACTTGTCAATCCGTACTGCTTAATCCAGGGGCCATGGCCAAAGACTGCACAGGTTTAGGTAATATTGTCTGTCTGGTAATGATTCTTTTTTCTTTTTTTTACAATTACTATAAATTTTTGTGCTTGGTAAAGTCCCTTGGCGTCGTACCAGCCTACCGGGGACCCAGGATCGATTCCCGTTTATGTTTCTCTGGTAGGGGTCTGCCTAATCCCAGCTTACCTTCCAAAAAAAATATATATATATATATATAGTTGGACATGAGGAAATTTCATTTGGGGCGAGTTTAAGATTATGAATCAGAGCACCATTTATGGAGAGATATTTACTCTAAATTGTCAGACTGAGTATATACTTTCTAAACACGACCATGCTCATACTCTCTTTGTTTCATCCCTCAGCTTGGATATGTTATGTACAGACGAGTGTTGCAATATTACTAAGGGAAGGAAGATGGGTTAGGTGAGTATCCACATCCTCCACACAAAATTGGTGGGCACCCGTTTTTATCAGTCTCTCACCTGATTTCGTGGATCCCTATCTCAGATATAAGGAAAGCACTGTCTCGGGATGTCGAAAAGAAGTCCATCATTCCTCTCAAAAGACCAGTTACTCCGACGAACTGGACTACAACTAAGTCTATTTTCCCAGTTAATTTGGTGGAAATACCTCTTTGTGCTTCCTACTGTTGCAGTCTTGGAGATGCAGAGTGAAGACATTTTGACTAGTTGTAAAATGTTAGTTCTGTCAATGAATGTGGTATATATATATATCAGTTGTAAAATGGGAAGAAGTAAGATGACTTAACATTAGTATTATTTTCTTCACCATGCTAATGTTAACTTCCTTCTATGACTAGAAACTTGTATGATCTTCAAATATATTTACTGTTCAAGGATTTGCTGCTATAAGTTGCTTTATTTTTCAGGTTTTACTGATTTAAGGGAATGCGTGTGGGAGGACTAACATTGATATCAAATATAGAGATCAAACTACTCTCTCAAAGAGTACTTTCACAATGTGGAGGTTGATGTTGTCTGGTGTGCAGTAGGCAGTATAGTAGAAACTCTTGGCGACTATGAGAAATGTTTGCTTGATATTTCGATCGATACCATCAGAGTTCTGCAGCACAGATTCGACGAGCTCTTGCATGTTGGATTCAATTGAGAAGGTATCGATACTGCCCATATTTGTACCGTAGTTGCCCTTTCCATCTTCCTGCTAACATAAATTGCAAATGTGCTAAAAAATATTTATAAAGATTAAGAATTCAAGTAAAGCTTAGCCGGTATGAAACATTCCTGCATTCTAGAACTACCATTCAATGGGTTGCAAGAGGATAGTTGTATCAGATTTATTACCATTTCTTACCTTGAGTTTTGAAACACAACGAAGTTGGTGAGAGACTCTGTTGGTGAGGAGGGAAAGGCGCTCGTAGTGGGGATGGGACAAGAGCTCCTCCGAGAGCAAATAGCCGGAGCAAAGGTTAATTGTGTGCACTAGGAGCTCTGTTTCTTCATGGTTCCTGTCTTCTTCTTCCTCCCCAACCCATGTGAACAGCCATGTTTCCCACTGCAATCAAGGAAAACAAGAAGCAAAACAGAAAAGCATGTTGGTATCACCACCAAGTAGTGTGATGGGGCTGTGGGGGTGCTGTACTCACGGCGCATTGTAAGTGATAGCGGATATCCATACTGTGTGTTGTGAGTGCATCCGATGAAAGGTTGTTGACGGTTCCGAGCAGTGCCTCGACAAGTCCATGTATTGTCCTCTTTAAACACCTCCTGCAAGAAATCACATATTTTAAGGGTTCATGTTGAGAGCAATCAAACTAGGCAACTGCATATGAACCTTCCAAAGTGATCTTTCCCTTTTCTTTCTGAAATTATACCAATACATACATAAAGAACCACCAAATGCCGCCGTGAAAATAATGAATATGGTCATTGTGACAGAAACCCAGTAACGTTTCTATCTCAATTTAATGATTTAGCTATTTACCTTCTATTATTATTATCACTGCTACTACTACTGCTGTTGAAATCATGGAGGAAGGCTCTCCTCTGCTCAACAGAACAATCTCCATATTGGAAAAAATATGAGATGGCCTCTACAAGGACTGCGGTTCGAGCCCATGCAAGCCGCTCTTTCGACCTTTCGGGTTCAAATATGCTAGCCGCTGCTACAAAATATGTGAGGAGAAGCGTTTCTCTGTTCACCCCAAAATCTCTAAGATTACACTCTGTGTACCACCTATCATAGGAGGGATTAGATAATCTTGAATAGAATGGTATTTAGAAATTATAATTGCGGCGTCATCAGGATAATCTCCACTTACCCTTGAATACTGATCCACTCCAGCTGATGCAGTGCTTGGCAGTTATTGAAGTCTAATTTAGCAAGCTCGAGATAGGTGTTATTGTTAACGTAACCCATCCTGAAGAAAAGTAGTAGTTAAATGGCGCACATTAGAAAATTGTTTCTCGAGAAAGTGCATTTTTCTCACGTTGGAAAGTTACACTTTCTCAAGAAAACTGAACTATCAATAGTGTCTTCTTAGTTCTTTCTCGTAAAATCCATTTAAAGTTCTTGTAAGTTGTAACTAATTTTCTTTAGAAGATTTAAACTAAGTTTTTCCTCTGTTTTTAGAAAACTAAAACTACAGTCTTGTATTAGCAGTACCGGTACAGTGTCTTCCCGATCCATACATCGTCGCTGCCGCCATACTGTTCTACATAGAATCTCGTCTCTATACGGGGTAAGCTAGCATACCATGGAACATCCAGTGCGTACCCCACCTAGTATTAGCTTTGTTATATTGAATGAGTATTGTTAAAGCATATAAAACACAATCATTCGAAGTAAAGTACACTCTAATTTCTTTGATTATACCTCGCCAGGCAAGTCCTTGGTTATTATCCATTTGTCTACAAGCTTATTAGAAGTCTGTTTTTCTCTAAGAAACCTGGATGAAAATGTCTTGGCTTCTTCTAGGATCTGCTCTCCGGGGAACAACACCTGAGATGCCCTATACAGGTTAAACATTCCGGTAATGGCCTGGTCCGATTGTCCGGCACAACAGAAGAATTCACCACCATTTTCAAACTGTTGAAACACATCTGTAACAAACAAAGCAGTAGGATCACTATATTGCAATGCAACAGTAGGCTAAGTTATTTAACTTACCAGCAGAAACCTCGTACCCATGTAATCTTAGAACCCTGAAACCCATGGATGTGTCGTCAATGTCATAAACTCCTCCTGAGTTTCTTGCCCAACAGATTCCATGCTCAGTCCAATTTCTGATTTTTTATTGAAATTGAAGTGTCTATTAGGAGAAGAAAATTACATCAAAATGGTTGCTTGGTGACTGATAATATACCTGTAGACATAATTGAGACATTCTTTAATTTCTGATTGGAAGTACCGAGAAATTCCAAGGCGTTCCAATCGGTCACTAGCCCAAATATGCTCAAACAAGTCAACTGGGTAGACACAAGGGACTGAAGAACAAAATTATGGAATTTCAGAAACCAAACCTATCTGAAAAGTGTGAGAAAAACTAGTTATGCAAGCATATAGGGCAATTTACCTCCATTGAATCTTTCAACAATTTTCTGGAGATATTTTAGGCAATTTTTATCTTTAGTGTGCATAAGAGCAAAGGCAGTCGAGGATGGCGAAAACAAGAATGACCCTTCTGGGAACTGTAGCTTGAGAAGCTTTTCCCAATCCAGACCAGGCATCCCTTCCAAGCTATATAGTATTGTTGTAGGCACTATATGAATCAAGTCCTTTGGTATCCTAACTCAAACACATACCAATCATACAAATTTAGAAAAACTAGGACTTTGATTTTGATAATTGTAAGTTTGATTTCTGGAACTACCTTGTTAGCTTTAGATTTCTCTTGGCATAGATATCTTCTAAGACAGGAGAATCATCAGGAACTTCTAGATCTATCCTTCGAGCCATATCGATAAGAGAAGGGAAGGAAAGTTCAAAACCTATAGTCATGTGCTCGGCATTTTCATTTTTGAGCTTTCCGATGTTTCCCAGAAGAAAGGACATTCCTATTAAGATGAAGCAAAAAAAAAACCCAAGTTAGCTTAACTACCACAATTAAAAGTAATAATACTAGTTTGTATACCTTTTTCGCATCTTTCAGGATGAATATTCCACGACTTCAATGCGACAACACAAGCTAAAGTGCTAATAATTCGATCATAAGCGGAGAATATATAACGATCGCCCCATGAACCGTCAGGGAGCTGATTGTGGACAATCCACTGAAGGGTAGAAGGGAACTGAGGAGCACCACTTCCATGAATATCTTCAACTAGAGCAAGCCAGGCTGTATCATAAGCAGAGATGCTTATTTCTCCATCATCCATAGAATCCAACATAGATCTAATAGAATTGACCATCTCCATAATCTCATTTGATATCGAAACCTTTGACAAGAAAATGATATCGAAATCTTAAATTCACATTTATATGCTAGGTATGATCCTTCTCAAATTTAAGTTTAAATTACCTTAAGAGCTTCCCCTTCTCTGTCGTCTTCGAGAATCTCTTGCCACTCTATCACTGGTATGCTGTTTTGAAGCACCTCCATGGATACTACACAAATGATCATATATGTATTTATGTAGAGTCTCTCTTTTTCAATCAGAATTTACTGACAATTTTTATTTATTATTTAGTTTTTTGTTTACCATTTGTGTGAGGATTGGATATTGCACTGCATCTTGAACAAATTAAACCAAAGTGGTCTTGCTTATCTCTAAACCCGATCCATCAAACACCTACAAAAATTCATGATGTTGCTATTCATTAGCACTTGCTAAATTTGGTAAATTCTCATATAATGGCAAAACACGAGAGAGAAAGAAGAAGAAATCTGATTCCTTGTGGACCTATACGGTACTCTTAGAGCAAAATCAAGCTCAAAACAGTAACCTGTGGCAGGAAAAACAAATTTCATTGCTTAAAAAAAGAACAACGAAATTAAACTAATAATTAAAATAGACGTGATGTAGGATAGAGAGCAATGTCATTTATTTTTGTGTTGTCGTTTGTGTGTTTCCTTTGTCGTTGAGTCCTTATTTCTATTTGGGTGTTTTGCTTTCACTTTGTTATTTGGGTTTTGTCTTATCTATAACATACTACTTAATAGCCATGAGGTGGTGAAAAGAAGAGGAGAATATTTTCCCAATTTGAATATTGTTGTTGCAACTGATATTTGTTTCTTTTCTGGTATTTGGTTCGAGCAACCAAATCCTTTCTTCAGAGACCTACTTCATCAGCCTCTAGCCAGGATACTGGGCCGGGCCGGACCGAGCCTAGGTCAATTAAGGTCCAGTGAGGTCCTATCTACATAAGCGAATGATACTTGGTAATATGCGATAAATTGGGTGACGGTCAGATGCCAGTAAGGCTGATTGAACCAGGGGTGGAGTCAAGAAGCAAAGTACACGCATTAAGAAAAATTAATGAGAATGGGTATGGAGCCTTGGGGGCGTAGCACGCGAGAATTTTTATTTTAGGTAATGGGTCCATCGTGAGAGCAAATCTTCTAGTTGGCATCTAATACCAAAATTGATAATAGGGGCCCACTTAACCAATTGAAATTTGACAACTCAAATTGCAACCTCAATAGCTCATTTAATGAAGTGTATATCTCCATTCCAAGTTCCAACCAAAAGAAGGGTGAAAATGTCATTTGGTCTCCTAATAAAGGGCTTCAACTAGGGCTGTCAACGGGTCGGATTCAGACCAGATCTGCCTAGATCTGAATCCAATCCGATTAAGAATCCGACAAATCTAAATCCGATTCGAGATACGTCGGATCATGAATTAATCAATCCGAATCCGATTATATTTGTAAGATCCGAATTTGATCCGATCTGATTAAGGTTAATTTTTTTTATAAAAAAACTCTATTTTAATAATATAAAATTTTTATAATACCTTAATTAACTCTAATTAATGTTAATTATTTTAAAATTATTACTTTATGCATTGAAAATCTATGTAATATATTTAAAATGATTAAAAAAATTATTATAATCGGATTGGATCACCCTATATTCGGATCCGATCCGATTATAATTGGATTCCACCGATCCGATTCGAATTTGATCCGACGGATCACATATAGGGTCTAAAGTCCAGCTAATCGGATCGGATCCGGATCCTAATCCGATCCATTGACAGCCCTAGCTTCAACTGGGATCTTACCGGCTGGCGTGGTTCTCTCCCATATTCCTTCCCTCCTCCAATGTTCTCTTCCAGAATTTCACACATCCATCATTTCTAAAGGCAGACAGTGTGAGGTCAAGATGGATTCTGTGGGTGTGGCCGTTGTTAATGCCATAGAAGCTAACAAGATCGGCATCAAACAAAAGAACAGATACTAACCTAGGTTGCCGCCTAACCATATTGAGGATTGCTATGCATACTCTCATAATCCCTACTCTCAAATATTCTGAGACCCTAAGACCGTTTACCAAAACCTGGGATTTTAAGATTTTGGTGAAATTCTTTTTAAAAAATTTAATCCTTATTAATTGTAGTTAAGATTCACTAACTCTTGGGATTCAACGATATAAGCTTGGTTTTTAAAAAAATCTAAATATAAAAAAAAAAGAGCAGTGCTCAACAGACCAATGGGTCTGTTTCGTATCTCACCCCTGTGTCCTCGTGTCCCTTTTAACACCCTTTTAACCTTGCTTAAGCTTAACTAAATTAAAACTAAGATTCTGTTTTTTTTTGCTTTTGTTTTGAAAAACCATGAAACCATGGTTGGATTGCTTAACCTTAGAAGTGAGTGAATACTAATCACAGTAGATAAGTATTTAAAATTGGGGTGTGGACCAATGAAGACCAGCCATTCGGTTATAAATTGGGAACCCCAGGTACGTTTACTAATTTCCATTAAAAAAAAATTAATTCTAGTTAAGAAATTTTAACCCTTGAGGTTAATTTTTTATTTATTTATATAAATGTGGGTATCCTGGGTCTTTGACTCATACTACATCTTGAGTTAATAAATCTTAACTAGGGTCAAAGAGGATTAAAAGGGACACATGGATGACTAAAGAATCATTCCCTTTATACTATACATGTAAAAAAGAAATTACCAAATTTTATTTGGGGGGACTATGTACAAAATTAAGACATTATGTATCTTTTTAAATATATATATATATATATATACCTACAATGTACTACATTTTAAAAGTTTATTTATTTATTTTTTGGCCCCTCCACACCCATGGATTGAACGTCTGCTCCCTATGCTGACCGAGCCACAGAGGCCAAACTCAGGGCATCCTCGTGAGAGGGGCACACCTTGCCATATGGGCAGTGTTGAGGTTGATTTTCAACAGCCCAAACAAAGTTGACAGAAAATAAGTTTTTTTTTCTCTACTCAAAATAATATGATTTTTCATTTTGTTTGTCGGAAAACTGTACTTGGCATTTCCGAAATTTCTGAATATAATCCATAACAAAAAAAAGATTTGCTGTAAAGACTCAAACAAATCGTATGCTACGTAGAATTCAAACCAAAAGAAGAGGAATGTAAACTTAAGAGGGATTTTCTCGCCGGAAAATGAGCTTCATGTAAAGAATAATACAGAAAAGAAAAGTTACCGGGGACAACCATAGGCATAGGCATGTCTAATGGAGGAGACGAATGTGCTACCGCCGGAGAGAAGAAGGGGAGAGTGGCCGGAAATGACATTTTGTTAATTTGGTGCGGAAAGGTGGTGGAGGGAAACTTTAATTTAAAGAAGATGGAGGGGAGGAAGCTGACAGAAACGACTTCCTAAGAGATTCCCATTAAAAGGAGTCGAATCTTCTACCGTGTCCCACTACCCTTAATAGCTGTGCATGTGGACCAAGAGTATAGTTTTCTCACTCAAGGGTCGGGATATTTTCCTATGTCCTTGCACCTAGATATATTGCTGTGTTTCTTTCTGGTGGTTCCACTCACAGATTCAGTTGAACAAACAAAATTCAGGTGATGAATCTGGAGAGGGCATATTTCAAGATGTGGAATCTGTACTGCTCAGGCCAGCATCCTCAGCCATTCAAAGTACCGGAGAACGATTCGCAGTTCCCTTATGACAAATAGGCAGGGAAACGGATTGTAGATAAAATAAGAGCAATTAATCCAGTTAATATTTGGAATGTTGAAATTATTGGTTATCCATATGATGCAGTCTGAGATGTATTTGTATATGTGGCCGTGTGAATAGGTTGAAGCATGTTTTTTTTTAAGATTTGTAAGATTAACTTGATAATGTTTTTTTTTTTCGGGTATGAGTGTTCCAGCTTTCAATTTCAACCTGGTGCTGCCTCAAAAAGCATTCAGACTTTTTGCGTGGCTTGAGAATTAATTTGATTCTTAACCAAAAAAAAAAAAAAAAAACAGAATTAATTTGATTGCATTTTCATTTACCTAAGCTTGCACGACAAGTCCACCTGACCTGGTTATTTGTATAAGGAGATCAGCTGTCTTTAAAGATTGTCATTTTTCTGAACATCTTAGTTTTTCTTCGGTCTTGGCGGGTTTCATGAACCTGGGTGTTTTTAATATGTAGAACCAGGGTAATGTGTACATCACCTACCATATAAAGATGAGGGCATGTCCTTAGTCAATATAGAAATGAGCAGGGGCAGTTCAATACTTTAGTTTCATCAAAGGTTTTGAAGACTTTGGTATCATTTTCATGCTTATTTCATGCCTCACGTGTTTTTTCTTGGGTGGGTGAGCTAGACTTTTCAACCAAAAAAAAGCTAGACTTGAACCATTACCTCCATGATGGGTGCAATATTTGGCAATCAGCTAATTGAGCTACATGCTCAAGCCTGGACCTCGTGGGTGCCATTCAGCATGTATCCACACTTCTTTCCCACCAAAGGCAGAAGAATTGGATTTTGCAGAAAAAGATAACACAAATGGTTAAGAAAACCAATTTGGAGTTTCAAATCTGATTACAAGAAACAAAAAAAACTTAATATCACAAAATTACCAGAACCAACAAGCAGCTATTTATGAGGTTTACCTGTTGTTCCAATATGAATTCGACCAAAAAAAAGTGCCACATATAATAACCACCGCTCAATAAGGATGGCTGTACATGTTCCAAACAGAGTTACTAGAATATCATGCTATCTCGATTCAAAAATTCATAACCAGAATTTCAAGCGTGATATGGACTTCCAAATCTGATTACAAGAAACAAAAAACTTAATATTACAATCCATTAATTCCTCAGGAAAGGAAATATTGACAAATACCCATTTCTGAAACCACCTTTTCCTAACTAGAGAAAAAGAACACCCATCTTTCTTTTTTAAAGCAATCCACACATCCATCAGTTGAGCAGCCATCTTTGAACACAGCTGGTTAAATAACCATAAAAGACCATGCTATTCCTAGAAATCCTGTCATCCCTCCACTCCAATGGTTAAATCTCATGTATTCCATCTCCTTAAATCTCATGTATTCCACCTAAGGTTAGATGGTTGAACTCTAAGGGTTAGCAAATCTTAACCACGGTTAAGAGGTATTAAAAGGGACACATGTTGACCTTTGCGATTGAACTCTCTGTGAGTTCAATCACAATTGGCTGTGATTCAATCTCATGAAGAATACCCTTATTTATTTATTAATTATCTATTTTGTAATTAAAATCATATGGTTAGGCTGCAACCCCTGTAGTAGACAAATATTGTTAGTATAGTGGGTTAATGCCCAGCATTTGAAGCTTATAAACGGTGGATATTACAACTATGCACCCTTAGAGACTCGATCCGGAACCTATCCCAAAGGGGGAGACACACTACCACGGGAACAAGCCTATGGTGTGTGTACTCCTTATTGATGCATGGCCAGACTTTGAATGGTGGGGGCAACGACGGTTAGGGTGTTGATTGACTAAGAATTGTGACCCGAACATGACTTTTAATGGATTGAAGGCAAACCCCAACTCAACCCGACAAAGGATACCCCTAAACATTTTTAATTAGTAAAATTTTAAAGTGAATAGAGGGACACAAATATTTGTTTAAGGGGCACTAGAGGACACTAGTGTTTATATATTTTTTTCCCCTTAGAATCTTGTTAGAAGACACTCTATTTTAACTATCGAAGCCTTCAATTAAACTAGTTGGCGTGCATGTGCAGTCATGTGCAAGCTAGATTGCAAATGTTTAATAAAAGACAGGTAAGAGTGGTTAATAGGGTTTTTTTTTAGAGAGAGACAATATGAAAAACAAGGGTTTTGTAAGAAATAAAAAAAAAAAATTGATTTATAGGAGCTTTCCGAAAAATCAAACAATACAAAGCAGTAAAAAAAGTAATTAACATGGATATTTTAAAAATAAATAATTTGATTAATATAGGTATTAATTTTAAAAACTTAAATAACAATGATATTTCGAGAAATCAGAAGTTTGTACAAATAAAACTATTATCTCTTTTATATAATATAATATACTAGCTAAAATGCACGTGCAAGGCACATGATTGATATTAAAATAATATTTATATTATTTGAAGAAGAAGGGTATTATCATAAAGATTATATATAGTAGTTAAGGGTATTATGGGTAAGAGAAATGTAGACTTTGATATAATTAAAAGTAAAAGGTATTATGGAAAAAAAAATTATAGTAGCAATGGGAAGAAAATGTGAGCTTGAGGTATAGCTAGAATATAAGTAAAAGAAAATATTAGTGGAACAAAGGATTTTGAATACGGATGGTATATAAGTAGAAGGAATGTATTATATATAAGAATACATAGTAACAAAGGGTATCATGGGAAAAGAAGGGTATTATGAAAAGAATATATAATAGTCAACAGTATTATGGAAAAAAAAATATCTATTAACCTATGATAGTTGGTGTCAACTAATATTTCTCTTTCATGGTATTATGAGAAAGAATATATCGTAGCAAATGTATTATTAGAAATAGAAATGTGGGCTTATATATAGTTTTTATATAAATAAAAACAAATGGTATGATGAGAAAGTGAATATCAATGTAACAAGATGTTGGATATAATTGATATATAAGTAAAATAAATAAAAAATGTATTATGGGAAATAATATATAGTAGTAAAGGGAATTATAGGGAAGAGAAATGTGGACATGGGTTAAAGCAAAGGTATTATTGAATAGAGAAATGTGGACTTGGAATATGCTCCGTTTGTTTCGACATAAAATAAGGGAAAACAAATCAATTACATGGAAAATGTTAATTATGTGTGTTTGTTTCTACGTAAAATCTTTCGTAAATAAAATATTTTACGGAAAAGGAACCACTTTTCCAGAAAATGGCTTACAGTTCAAAAATCTGTAAGTCATTTTCCCGTAAAATACCAACCTCTTTAAAAATATTTTAAAAATTACAAAAATACCATTATTCTTTTTTTTTTAATTTTTAATTTTTAATTTTAACATTTTTTTAATTTTTAATTTTTTATAAAAAAAATTATTTCTTATTTTCAAGAATGCAACCAAACAACAAAAACTAAGTGGAAAATTCTCATTTTACCGTAAATGTTTTTCCTTCGTAAATGATTTACATCGTAAAACAATTTACGTGCAAACAAACGAAGCAATAATTGTAAAAGAATATTATGGAAAAGATAATATCACTGTAACGAAGGATTGAAGGATACGGTTGATATATAAGGAGAAGACAGATATTATGAGAAAAGTATATATTAGCAAAGGGTATTATGGGGAAGAGAAATCTAAATTTGGGGTACAGCTGTTATGCCACATGGATGAAGGATATTATTAGAAAGAACATATAATAGCAAAGGGTATTAATGGAAAGAGAAATATGGGTTTGGGTACAACTGACATAAGCAAAATCAAAAGATATAATCGGAAAGAGAAATGTTGGTTGACACCAATTATTGTCTCTTTTATCATACATTTATAGATAATTTAATTTAGATATAAATGTTAACACCGTTTAGGGATAGTGAACTGAGTATCTGGTCTTTGGTTCATGTCTATTTGCCGCGTAATCACAGCACTCTATATAGATGAAAGGGCATAAAAACAACCCAAAATTAAAGTCCTTCAACCAGTTTTTTGCATAGATGTATAATATTAGAGGAATGGAGAATGCTAGCCTCAGTTTATCTATGGGCCAACAAATTTCCTCATATTTTTCAGCCGCCTTTGTAGTTAGTTAAAGCTTCAACATTCAAATCATTTTTCTTTCTTAGTTTTAACCGGCTGGATTAGTAGTATAGTTTCCGACTTCTTCAAATTACATCAGTTTTGAACAATACTCATGAAATGTGTATTGTAATATAATGTGCATAGAGAAGTATATTTTTCTTACTAAGATGATCAGTCTATTCAAGCGAGCGGCGTCTTCTCTTCGGTAATTTGACAAATGGCAGTGCCAACAATATGAACAAAACATTAAGGTGACTCAGCCTGATAGTCATATATGAGTTGGATGTCACACTTCCGACCCAAGGCGAAGTACAAAAATCAGCCTCTAGATCCTCGACCTGATCTTCAACTCAGAGAACCGAGGGGAAGTCCTCTCAATCTCTGAGCTACCACGCGAAAGATTCAGTGTAGTGACCTAAAAATTAATTAGCTAGTGTGAAAATAAATGAGGGAATAAGGATAACCTTAGATGAGATTTAATTATAAGTGTAGAAAAACACGAGTCATTAATGGCATTTGGTTTATAAATAATAGGGTTAATATAAATAGAAAGTGGTAAACCTAATTTTAGAATACATAGAACACAATCTCTAGAGAATAGGACGAGGGAGAGAAGAAAAGTAGGGTTTTCACGTTTGAAAGAGTTTTCAATGAAAGAAATCGCGATTCCAAAGCTTGTTCTTACTCGTGGTAGATTAAATTGTTGAGGCAAGTGAATACTCCCCTTAGATCTAGGATTTTGTATATAAATTCTTTAATTTAAAAGTAGATATATTCATCTTGAATCATGATTAACTTTATTTCAAGTCTTTTTATGAAGTATGTGAAGTTTGATAATCATATTTTAGGTTTAAGTATTTTAAATTGAATTAATATGAAGTTATTAGATTTCTGGAATTTTAGGACCATTCATGGGAAAATATTCACAAAATATTCTCTCATATTCCAAAAATTATTCAAATTTGTGGGTAATTTGTACATTGGTAAATACAACTCTCTAAAAAATTTCAGACAAAGAGGAGTTTGATTGATATTGATTTCATAATTTTGTTTAAGACGTGTTAAATCTGTCAGCAATTTCAGAATAAAAAAAACCTAACTTATTTTATAATATTTTTAAATATTTTACACATAAGAGTGTTGTTTTAAATTTTTTAACACAACTATAATCTAATAGAATTTAAACCCAATTGGTCTCATATTTTTTTTATATTGTATATTTTGTGAATATATTTGTGAAAGGTGTCGAAATTGTCAGAAAATTTTTCACTGCAGATAGACTATGTTTCACTCAATATTTTATATTTAAAATATTATAATTTGATTTTTATGATATTTTTATTATTGTGTTCTGAAAGTCTATTTTTCAGAAAAGTATGCTTCATAATTTTTAGGTAAGAGATGAATCTCCGAGAAATTATGAAACCATAAAGGCCCCTGTTTTCTATTATTTTGTGAGGCAGTGCAACTGTATTGAGTTTAATACATAAATGAAAAGAAGGAAACTAAAGAAAAATGAAATAAATAAATAAATAGTTTTATTTGTTTTAAATAAGATCATTGAAATATTATATTGTTTATTACAATTATGTAAAACTTCATAACTTGATAGATAGACTTGAAAAACATGAGTTATTTAATTAATGTATTATTATCATTATTTCATTTCATATACTGTTTTGAATGCATGCTTGTTCTTGTTTTGTCGCGCCCCAAAATCCCACCTAACTTAATATGAGACTTTGGCACGTGACTTAATCATTAACTTCCATAACTTCCTGTCTTCAAGCATTTAAAGCAATACTAAAATATGAACCTGGAAATTTTTCTCTTTAACTAAATACTGATAAAGTCTAATGTCTAAAATAAATACTAAAATATCATAATTAATTCAAATCATCCTATATGATCTCAAATCATCAATTCCAACTAACTATAATTCTAAGTCAAGTCTATTACAATGTCTGCATTTCTAAATCAAAATACTAATATTCTAATATCCAGTATATGGCCAACGATCTAAATTCCATTCCCCATCAGAATAATCACTTGCTGGCTCATCTTCTTCCTCCTCGTACTCTTCCTCTTCCCAGGATCCTGGAGCACCGATATCAAATTTAGAATCTACCGACAACAACAGTCATCGACTGAGTAACAAGTTACACAGCGTATATATAAAATCATATCTAACAATATAACAATATTTAATATAAACATGATTTAAAATTCAACATAACATGTAAACATATAAAAATTCAGAGTGCGGAAGCATAATTCAATTTCGATTCTTACACATGATCACTTGTGCTTATTTCTCTTGTTTATCTTACTTATTTTCTTGTTTGTGAATGTATCCAATAACATGCAAATGCAATAACTTAATATAACTTTACCCCATATACTGGGTATAAACTAACATATACCCTACTTTCCGAGGTACCACACAGTTTACACATTATCCGGTGCATACGGCTTGTCTACACATTATCAGATGTATACGGCTTGTCTATACATTCGCCAGTGTATACGGCTGGTCTTGCCTTGATCATAGGCTTGTGGGTACTCGGTCAGTGCAAAACTCAATCATACATCATGCTCGTGTCCTTGTGTACTTGCATAATACTTGTCATCTTATTTATTCTCATACTTGTTCATATTTAATTTCGTGAATCAGTGTGAGTGCAATAATGATGATTGTAGATCATGTATTAATTTAAAACATGTAGAATTCCTCATAAACATCCTCATGAAATATAGAATTATCAAATATTCAATAATAAAATAAAGGGCAATTTTAATTATCGTGTCTAAATTTTCAATGCATAATTTTAATCAAATAAATCTCACAGAACCCTATTTTTATCACACGTCATAATCTCAAAGTAAGCTCATTAGTTTCATCAATTACAACCATCATCCCCTTCATCCATACACTACAAAATTATTCCCTTTCCCGTTGTTGATATAAAATTAAAATAATGAAGAACAGCTCTCGCAGAATAATTTTCACAAGGAAATCACCACTTAGATCACTTTCTATACATCATATATATTTTTCATAAGAAAATCATGATTTAAAACTCTCTAACATCAAATATAAATTTTCCAAAAGAAAAACATGATTTAAAACATCACAAAGTCATCATATATATTTTCCATAAGAAAATCCTGGTATAAAATATCATAAGCATGCTTGATCTTTGTTTGTTCTTGCCTTAGATCTATCTCTTTCATAGTATTTATATCAAAAATCTCTATATTGATAGGAAGGAAGTCATATTTTACCTCTCCCGATCGCTTCCCTACGATCACGCGCTTGCGAATGGGGCAGATCTAAGCTTTTTCACCCTTCTTCCTTGCAAAACCTTTGATCCCCCTCTTGGATCTCTCAAAATCTCATTCTCTCACTCTCTCACTCTCTTTTAGGTCTAAAAAGTTTTAGAAACCCTCAACCCACGAGTATAAGGGGTATTTATAGTGTTGGGAGCCCTAGGGACTCCACAAGTCGGAAAATCGCGCAAAAAGAAGCCCAAAACGGCATTTTGGCGATCAATCGCCGCCAGGGGCGATCGATCAGCGGTGACGCCGTTTTTTTTTTTTTTTTAACTCTTTTGCTACTTTTTTATTATCTTCCTTTTCATGCAATTAAACCTCAAAAATGATTTAAATTGAGTTTTTCAATTAGGTTTTAAAATCACTACTTTTCGCATTAACTTTATAGGCTTAAATATATTAAAGTTAAACACATATTTCCATAGCATTTAATAAAGATCACAAATATTAAGAATAATAAATTCGGGGTTCTACATGTTCCTCTTTATTATAATGGTATGAAACATCATAATAAAGAGAGTATATTTTGTTAATGGTAAAGACCACTACCCAATGAATGACTTTGAAATGTATGATACTCTTGAAGAAGTCTAAGCCTATGAGTGATCTTTGCAGGAGATTCCACTGGGGGAGTCCGGGACTTTTCAGTGAGACAACCTTAGGTTTATTGTGAACTCAGGAGTTCAGGACTTCTCAGTGTGACAATATGACTTAAGGGTCCCTTAATGATGAATTAGATGACCTTAGACCACTGCCAATGGGGTAGACTCTGGGAGAACCCTATGGACAGAGGACCAAACCAATTAAAAATTAATTGCAGTAATTATTGCATATTTTAATATTGGGATATTAAATGTCAAATGTTTTTGTAAATTGTTGCATGCTTGTTGTATTCACTTGTTGAGCTTAAGCTCACTCTTGCTATTATTGAATTTTTCAGGAGACACCGGAAGAGGTTAGGGAATAAGGAGGACAAAATTAGTTGTCAAGACTTTGTTGAACATTTATCTGAGGTAGAGTGAGATGTAGTGAAGTTTAATTAATTTGCTTTAACTCTTTTACTCTGTGTAGTTTGTTTAAACTTCAATTGCTTGAGGATATATTTGAATGATATTTATTAGGAATAAATTCCATTATTGTTGGTTGTCCCCGAATCGCGCCTCGGGATCGACACAAAAATGAGATATATTGTGTGTATATTTTGGGGCGTGACACTCAGTCCAATCAAATCTTGAAGATCTCACATGGAATCACGATATTTTATTTGCAATTCTAATTCGATTTGCGATTCAATTGTACAATTGGTGCGATTTAAGCGATTCGAACACGAAACCCCTTTTATGGACCAATACTTAAAAATATTTTTTATTCTTTTGTTTTCTAAAGATACTTTATGTCTTTTAAGAAGAGAGAAGAAACAAGAAAACCCCCGGTTACGGACATGCCAAAGCCTCTTCTCTCTGTTGCTGACATGCTGTGAAATGAAAAATAAAAAATAAAGGAAGAAGAAAGATGATGAAATTAAATTTTGGGAAAACTTGATAGTTTCCCTTGATAATTTATTTTATTAGTCTTTTTATTTGTACAAATATTTTGATACTTGATCTTATACCACATGATTATATGAGTTTACTTTTGTTGATTTATCTTTAATAATATTACTTTTTTTTTTCTTTTTTTTTTCATTTTATGGAGTTCATTCGTGTTTTTTATAGTGTATACAATGAAATATTCATTATTCTCTTTTATCAATAGATATGAATGAAATCTTTTGGATAATAGATTATTCTATTTTTCTTCTTTATTTAGTAATTTTTTATATTTTTTATCCAATTTTTTTAAAAAATTGATTGAATCTTACGATTCCCGATTTGAATCAAATCGGTCCTAAAATGATTGTATGATTCAATTACGATTTAACAACCTTAGGCAGGTTATTAAATGATTTTTTCTCTACATTTAAAACGTGTTTCCTCGAAATTTGGTACAACCTTTCAATCAGAATATCATCTTATAATTTTGCAGTAATGGGGAAAGTTGAAGGGCAAGGTGAATCTTGGCATGGCCATGTAACTACAATAACTGTTGCTTCAGAAAACAGTAGACAACAATTAACCAAAAAACTCATGCACATGCTGGAGGACATCAGTGATAAGATGTAAGTACAAATTTAATGTGACTGATGTTTCCTAATAGTGGCAGCAACGAATGTCAAGATTCTGATGTTCCATTGTCCATTTTATTTTAAAAAGTTCATTTACCCTATGATTATATTGCTAGATCAATACTATTAGTGGTTTTTTAAAAATAAATTCCTCTGAGATCGTATTGAGTCATTTTTTCAATTTTTATTCTATTTGGCTGTAGGTTAGAATCTTTAAAAAGTATGGGCATATATGACTGTTTTGCTAGGGAGGATTTCATTTATGGGTGGTGAAAGCATATACCAGTGTCCAGAGAAGAATTAGAGCCGGATGCCAATCAGTATCTTTGGATCCCATTTTTTCTCAGGATACCCACCGATGATTTTGTTTAGTGGATTTACTGCTGATGGCAGCAAGTCATTAGCAGGAATCCCTAAGAAAAAAGGGATCCAACAGATATCTATTGGGGCCTTGGATTGTCTTTGGCGAAGCCAGAAAGTGCTTGTCTCGGGCAACCATAGAATAGGGGACAAGTGGTGGAGAAGTCAAAATCATGGCCCATGATTTTGACTTCTCCACCCACTATATGACACATGGCGATAAGGTGTTGAGATAAAGGGGAAGAGATATCAAGTGGGGAGAAGTCAAAATCATGAGGAGAAAATGAAATGACTTCTCCCCTTTTTAACGCCACATGTCCCTTATTCTATGGTTGCCCGAGAGCCCTTTCTGGCTTTGCAGAGACAATCGGAGGCCAATTCTTGGACCCTGGTCTATACTAATAACTATCACGTCCCTTCATGACCAATCTGAAATAATATCCTCTCTGGAAAGCCAATATCCATGTTTTGCATTAGTTAAATTATGCAAACCTCTAATTCATCTTCTAAATGCGGGGTATGCAACCTTTAGCTCTTCAGCTTAAACTTTAAGAATTTTTTAACACATACCTCAGGTTTATTCAAGCTTATTGATCTAATGACTGATTTATCGACATGCATTAGTTAAGAAATTGCAACTAGTTAACATAGAGCAAGTAATAAAGTCAAAAATTTTGAATTTTAGTTAGCTGAAAGGCCAGAACGGGTCTTTGGGTACAGAGTTATGATTGTGTGGTGTCACTCTAGCCAGACAGAATATTTATTTTTTTTCTCCCTTGAAGTTGATTTACGGGGTGCACATTCCGTGTTTTTGCCCCTTAGGTGTGTTGAGTGCTTCTTAAAAAACTAGCCCGCACTATGAACTTGAGAATAATATTTGATTCACTTGAGCATGCAATGTGTTACCCTATAACCTAAAGAGTAACATGGTTAACTGCAGGATTTTATGGAGGCAGCTTTCAGTTAAGTTTGGTGTGGATGATAATGGATGTGCTTATGGCTCTCTCTTGCATTTGGTTCTGTACGTCCATGTTAATCAGCATCTTGATGTCAAAGATGACTTCCAAATCAACTCTCTTTCATACTTAGCCGTGTCTGTTATTGTTGAAGTGGACTCTCAAGGTTGAGGTTTCATTCTCATCCATACAAAATTGTATTTCTTGTGCAAAAAATGGTGAGATCTATGTCAGGGTGCATATTCCCATGTCAAATTAGTCACTTAGTGTAGAATATTTCTTCCTTGAAGTGATATAGAAGTGAGGTAGCATGCAGAATTATGCTATAGCCATGTGAGGTTTTCTTAGTTGCTTTGGGTGTTTATACTTCCTGTGTTGGGCACTTGGAAGAGCTTTTATTTTGTAATGACAAGGCTTACTTTGTGGTCCTCTTGGTGATGGCATCAAATACCCCGGCTAGCAAGATGTATGAAAAGGTATGCTTACTTTCTGGTTCTTGCTTTACTACCATTTTACTAGGAGCGACATCTAAGCTATTACATGTACTTCATTGCGAATTTGAAATTCGAAGATAGCTATAAGGAATAACTTTTTTTATAAATAAGGGTTGCACCAAGACTTGATTTGTAAATTATCACTACAGTCTAGTGAGTGCAATTATTTGTCAATCTGGAGTGCTTAATCCATAGGCCATGGCCAAAGACAGCACTTGTTTGGGTGATATTGTCTGTCTGGTAATGATTCTTTTTTTCCCCCTTTTTTTTTTTTTTTTTTACAATTACTATAAGTTTTAGTGCTAAAGAATACTCATTGGACATGAGGAAATTTCAGTTGGGGCGAGTTTAAGATTATGAATCAGACCACCATTTATGGAGAGATATTTACTTCAAATTGTCAGACTATGAGTATATAATTTTTAAACACGATTATTGCTCGTACTCTCCCTGTTTCATCCCTCAGCTTGGATATGTTATGTATAGAAGGTGTTGCAATGTTACCTGAGGAAGATGGGTTAGGTGAGTCTCCACATCTTCCACATAAAATTGGTGAGCATTCATTTTTATCCTGTCTCTCACCTGATTTTGTGAATCCCTATCTCTAGGAATGGCAATGGGGCTGGGCAGTTTTCTACCTATATATATATATATTAAATTAAAGTGGTTCCGGGGTGGTTTGGGGTGAGGCACCGGAGCGGGGTATACTAAAACCGCCCCCGCGACGGGTCTTTATTTTTTATACCGTCCCCGCCCCACCCTGATTTATTTGAAAAAAAACATAGGGGGGGGGGGGGGGGTTCATATTGCCATCCCTACCTGTCGATAAGAAGTCCATCATTCCTCTCAAATGACGGTTTACTCTCCCAGGTAATTTGGTGGAAATACCTCTTTGTGCTTCCTACTGTTGGAGTCTTCAAATTTGTTTACTGGTGAATGATTTGCAGCTATAAATTGCTCTATTGTTGGTTTTTCTGATTCAAGGGAATGCACGTGGGAGGACTAACATTGATATCAAATATTGTTGATTTAATGAGTAAATATTACTGTATGTTATAGTAAAAAACATGCTGATTACAGAATGCCAAATATAAACACAAAACACAATCTAAAATAGAATAGAATAAAGAACAGTGCACTTTACTGGTTGAATGGACTGAGGCTTGAATTGAATTCAATGTCCTTAAGACAATATTGGCCCGCACAGGTGGTGACGGCCAACGGCAAGTTGTCTCCCAAGATACAACAGTCACGTCCTGGGTACTACCACTAGAAACCCAAGGACACAGCGAACGTAGGATGTTTTGTACTCTCTTTCAGAAGATGAAAATGACTGAATGCAGAAGAAAATTCAAACTGGGGAGTAGAAGATCTTAAAAATTCGTACTTCAGAAAATTGTAATAGAATTCCTTAAATAATCTTGAAAGGAGGAGACTGTTCAGAAGGGTCATGTCTGTTGGGGTTTCAGTTTAAATCCAACAGACATGACTGTTGGATAATTAAACTGCTGTGTAGTGTAAGTTGAATGAGCTTTGGCCCAGCCCAGCAACCAAGCCCAATAAATATAGGGGCTTGGGCTAAAGGCCCACAAGAACCAAGGCTACTAACCAAACCAAACCAAACCAGCCGGCCGGACCGGACTCGGACTCGGACACGGGCGGCGGCGCGCGCGTGTGAGAGGTTGGTTCCACCTTGGAGCATGGGCTCACTCCTTCGCAAAATTTGGGTGCCCCAAGGGCCCACCCTTTATTCCAAGGTAATGGTATATAAACCACACTATGGTTTCAATAGTTTTCCGATGTGGGACTATTTTCTCTACCATTCTTCAACTTACAATACATGTTCAAGTGGCCTACTTTGAGATGAATTTTTCATTCACCACTTCACTGTTTTGGACAAATAAATATACCACGTTAATCTCCTCATGGAGGAGAACACGATTCCACTTGGACCCGCCTCAAAATCTTTGTGGGTCCCATTTATATTTTGGGTCAAAGTTTATAAAAACTGTTTTCCCAAAAACACCCAGATTTTCCAAAACAGATTTTTTCCCAACAATCCCCCACATGAATGACAATTCCTGGAGACACTAAAGAATACAGAATATATGCAGACACTAAAGAGAGTACAATTGAAAAGATACTGCATCGGGAAAGGTAGCTTTTGGCCTTGAACCTTCCTTAGTGAAGTTCTATCGGATTTACTGGCTATCCAGTGAACATGATGTCTTGAACTGTTCAGCCGTAATGTAAACCAAGACAATAGAACTCACACAGTTCATTTTCAAACATCTTTGGTTCTCATGGTTGTGTTCATTTTGGCCTTGAACAACTCCTGGTTATTTCATAAGTGCTCTTAAAGAATTTTGCCTTTTAAAATTCTTATAGAAGCGGCCCTCTTCACACTTATATAGGTGATCTCTTATCAAGAGTATCTCATCATACCCCTCTTGGATTTCCAAGATATAAGAATCATTAAAAGTTATGCTTACCCTAGATTCTTTCACTGTTTCATCATAGAAATGTGATGAAGAAATTTATTCTTCACAGTGACATTATTGAGTTACACATAATTAGGTTGTCCCTTTGAACCTAGATCTTGGGATCTCCAGTCAGCTAGGTTGGGTTTCCATTATGTCGACTCTTTAGATATAGGCTTTAGTCCCATTCCCCTCGATAATTTATACACTTGCTCTAAAGTCATACCTTTGGTTAACGGATCCGCTATGTTATTCTTTGACTTTACATAATCAATGGAAATGATTCCATTTGAGAGCAACTGTTTCACGGTATTGTGTCTTCGACGTATATGTCGAGACTTACCGTTATACATGCTATTTTGTGCCCTTCCAATCGCAGATTGACTATCGCAATGTATGCAGATAGCTGGCACAGGTTTTGGCCAACTTGGAATATCTTCTAAAAAGTGACGAAGCCATTCTGCTTCTTCACCAGCTTTATCTAAAGCTATAAATTCAGATTCCATTGTGGATCTGGCTATACATGTCTGTTTAGAAGATTTCCAAGATACCGATGCACCTCCAAGTTTAAAGACAAATCCACTAGTGGATTTTGAGTCTTTAGTATCAGATATCCAATTTGCATCACTATACCCTTCAAGTACAGCTGGATATCTTGTATAGTGCAATCCATAGTTTTGGGTATATCTCAAATATTTGAGAACCCTAACTATCGCCTTCCAGTGGTCTTCCCCTGGATTACTTGTATATCTACTCAGTTTGCTAACTGAGTAAGCTATATCAGGTCTTGTGCAGTTCATGAGATACATTAAACTACCAATAATTCGAGAATACTCTAACTGGGAAATTCCCTGTCCAGTATTTTTACTTAGATGTAAATTTACATCTACAGGTGTTTTTGCAAGACTTTTATCATCCTTGATAAATCTTTCAAGGATCTTCTCAATGTAATGAGATTGAGATAAGATGAGTCCTTCAGATGTTCTAGTAATTTTAATTCCTAAAATTATATCTGCAACACCTAGATCTTTCATGTCAAATCTTTTATTTAACATCATTTTGGTAGATTGAATGATTTCATTACTGCTACCCATGATTAACATATCATCCACATAGAGACATACAATGACATATGCTATTTCAGTGTTTTTCACATAAACACATTTATCGCACTCATTTATCCTGAAACCATTTGACATCATAACATTGTCAAATTTCTCATGCCATTGTTTAGGAGCTTGTTTTAACCCATAAAGGGATTTAACAAGTTTACATACTTTCTTTTCTTGGTTATTTACCATGAAACCTTCAGGTTGTTCCATATAGAGCTCTTCATTCAAATCACCATTTAAGAAAGCAGTTTTCACATCCATTTGATGTATCTCTAAGTTGTTAATAGCAGCAATAGCTATTAACATACGGATGGATGTTATCCTGGTAACTGGTGAATAAGTATCGAAATAATCGATACCTTCCTTTTGCTTGTAGCCCTTTACTACAAGTCTTGCTTTGTATTTGTCAATCGTTCCATCAGTTTTTATCTTCTTCTTGAATATCCATTTACATCCTAATGGTTTATTCCCTGGAGGAAGATCCACCAGTTCCCAAGTATGATTTTGCATGATGGATTCAATTTCACTATTTATAGCCTCTTTCCAAGATGGTGCTTCTGGAGAAGACATGGCTTCTTTAAAGCTTTGAGGCTCATTTTCCAACAAATAAGTTAGAAAATCAGGACCGAAAGATGTAGTAGTTTTTGCTCTTTTACTACGCCTTGGTTCATTTTCATTTTCCTTATCTATAGACTCCTGGTCTATATTTTCTCGATGATCACTATTAATAGTGTCATGTATTCTTTTAATAGGATTATGTTCTTGAACAACCTTGCAAGGAAATGTAGTTTCAAAGAAAGATGCATTCCTTGATTCTATGATCGTATTGACATGTATGTCAGGAATATCTGACTTGTGTACAAGAAACCGATATGCACTGCTATTGTGAGCATATCCAATGAAGATGCAATCTACCGTCTTTGGTCCTATCTTAACCTTCTTAGGAGCAGGAACTGCTACCTTTGCTAGACACCCCCACACTTTTAAGTATTTGTAGGAAGGTCTTCGACCATTCCACAACTCATAGGGTGTCTTGTCTATCCTTTTGTGAGGTAGTTTGTTAAGAATATAATTAGCAGATAAGACTGCTTCCCCCCACAAGTTTTGAGGCAAACCTGAACTAATCAATAATGCATTCATCATTTCTTTTAGAGTTCGGTTTTTGCGTTCAGCAATACCGTTCTGTTCAGGTGAGTAAGGAGCGGTTGTTTGATGAATTATGCCATGTTCTTTACAAAATTCATCAAATGGTGACACATATTCACCTCCTCTATCGCTTCTTAATTTCTTTATCTTTTGGTTAAGTTGATTTTCAACTTCACTTTTATAAAGTTTGAACATGTCCAAAGCCTCATCTTTGCTACTTAGCAAATAGATTTGACAATACCTTGTGCAATCATCAATGAAGGTGATAAAATATTTTTTCCCACCTCTTGTTTGCACAAATTTTAAATCACAGATATCACTGTGAATCAACCCTAAAGGTTCAGTACTTCTTTCAATTGAGTGAAAAGAAGTTCTGGATAATTTAGATTCTACACAGATATCACATTTATTATTTGAATCAAATTTAATTTTAGGAATTAATTCTGAATTAGCAAGTCTACGAATTGAATCAGAATTAACATGTCCTAATCTAGCATGCCATAAATCAAATGACTCAAGCATATAAACAGAAGAACTAGCTTTATTATTGTTATTGCCCGAAGGCATTACAGTCATTACATTCATTTTAAATAGACCATCACAGAGATAACCTCTGCCAACATACATTCCATTTTTAGTCAGAACAAATTTGTCTGACTCAAAAACCAACTTAAAACCATTCTTGCTTAGAAGTGCTCCGGAAACAAGATTCTTTCTGATGTCTGGTACATGCAAGACATCATTCAATGTAAGCTCTTTTCCTGAAGTCATCTTCAGAACCACCTTCCCAGATCCTTGAACTGTTGAAGTAGAGGAGTTTCCCATGTAAAGCTTTTCTATTGCAGTAACTCTATGATAGTTACTGAATGCACTTCTATCTGAACAGATATGTCGAGTAGCTCCAGTATCTACCCACCATTGCTTGGGATTCATCACCATATTTACTTCAGATACAACTGCAGACAGATGCATGTCATTAACATCATCAGTGATGTTCTCAACTTCAGTAACATGAGCTTGAGTGGATCCCTTCTTATATTTTCCTTGGAAGTTCCGGTTCCTGCAGTTCTTAGCCACATGTCCTGGCCTGTTACAGATGTAGCAAAGGCCCTTGAACCTTTTATGTTCCTTGCCTTTTTGCTTCTGACTTGGACCAACTTCAGAATGGTTCCTTTTCTTAGACTTGTGTTCCACCACATTTGCCTTTGACTCAAGGACTTGTTTTCCAGTCTTCCTTTCAGATACTCGATTGTCTTCCTCAATTCTGAGTCGGACAATCAAGTCATCTACCCCCATTTCCTTCCTCTTATGCTTTAGGTAATTTTTGAAGTCCTTCCAAGATGGAGGTAACTTCTCAATTACTGCAGCAACTTGGAATGATTCACTTATCATCATTCCTTCTGCATGGATCTCGTGAAGGATCAATTGGAGGTCTTGTACCTGACTTATAACAGTTCTTGAATCAATCATTTTGAAATCAAGAAACCTTCCGACCACGAATTTCTTCATCCCGGCATCCTCAGTCTTATATTTCTTGTCCAAGGACTCCCATAATTCTTTAGCGGTCTTAATTGGACTATATACATTATATAATGCATTGTCCAGACCGTTTAAGATGTAATTCTTGCACAAGAAATCAGCATGTTTCCATGCTTCAATAGCAGCAACTGCCATCCGGTCTGATTCACCCTCTTTCAGGGTAGGAGCATCCTCTTGCAAGAATCTTGCTAGATTCAAGGTGGTCAGATAGAACAGCATCTTCTGCTGCCATCTCTTGAAATCCGTCCCATTAAATTTCTCAGGTTTTTCACCATGAGCAATGGGGCCTGCAGTGGGGATATTTGGCACTTGTGCCACAATTGGGGTAGGAACAATGGTCTTTTCGGTAGTCATGTATGTTTTGAACTGTAAACAATAATAATATGAAGTAAGATTCTAGACTTTTTAACGAATCACAGAAATACAGATTACTTCTTCAGTAATTTAACTACACAATACGGATTTTAACATGCAGAGTTTAAAGTTTTCAGAATTGTAAAGTGCAGATTTTAATATAGCATATTTCAGAATTCGAAAGTTAGAATTATGGAATGCAGAATTTTAAATACAGTGTTGCAGAATTCAAATACAGATTTCAGAATTTGAAAGTTCTAATTTAAGAATTGAAAATGCAGATTTCTGAGTTTTGAATTACAGATTGTACAATTGCAATAATTCAGATTTTGAATTTCAGGAATTGAAATAGCAGAATTTACAATTACAAATTTTAAGATTCAAACATGCAGATTTTAGAATCCAATTAAAGATCGGAATTATTGGACTGTAGAATTTAAATATTGTATTGCAGATTTTTACATGTGCAGAATATTACTATTGCAGTATTTAAAGATCAGAATGTAATTGTAGAATTTAAAGTGTGCAGAAACACAGAATCATAGTTCAGAATCTGCAATTACAGAAAGCAAAATTCGAAATCCAGATTTTACAAAACAGATTTCAGAATAATGAAATTCAGGTTTCTAAATTGCAGAA
The DNA here is from genome assembly GCA_015143295.1 of Tetracentron sinense. Lineage (NCBI taxonomy): Eukaryota > Viridiplantae > Streptophyta > Magnoliopsida > Trochodendrales > Trochodendraceae > Tetracentron > Tetracentron sinense. The sequence goes on along the minus strand of CM026558.1, from coordinate 9,559,021 downwards.
ATTAGATCCAAAATTACAGTGTTTGAAATCTCAGATTCACACCTTGTAGACATTCCAGCAATGCAGATTTTTTCAATTAGCATGTAACATATAACACAAGAAATATTGTCTTAAGTTTGTTGATTTAATGAGTAAATATTACTGTATGTTATAGTAAAAAACATGCTGATTACAGAATGCCAAATATAAACACAAAACACAATCTAAAATAGAATAGAATAAAGAACAGTGCACTTTACTGGTTGAATGGACTGAGGCTTGAATTGAATTCAATGTCCTTAAGACAATATTGGCCCGCACAGGTGGTGACGGCCAACGGCAAGTTGTCTCCCAAGATACAACAGTCACGTCCTGGGTACTACCACTAGAATCCCAAGGACACAGCGAACGTAGGATGTTTTGTACTCTCTTTCAGAAGATGAAAATGACTGAATGCAGAAGAAAATTCAAACTGGGGAGTAGAAGATCTTAAAAATTCGTACTTCAGAAAATTGTAATAGAATTCCTTAAATAATCTTGAAAGGAGGAGACTGTTCAGAAGGGTCATGTCTGTTGGGGTTTCAGTTTAAATCCAACAGACATGACTGTTGGATAATTAAACTGCTGTGTAGTGTAAGTTGAATGAGCTTTGGCCCAGCCCAGCAACCAAGCCCAATAAATATAGGGGCTTGGGCTAAAGGCCCACAAGAACCAAGGCTACTAACCAAACCAAACCAGCCGGCCGGACCGGACTCGGACTCGGACACGGGCGGCGGCGCGCGCGTGTGAGAGGTTGGTTCCACCTTGGAGCATGGGCTCACTCCTTCGCAAAATTTGGGTGCCCCAAGGGCCCACCCTTTATTCCAAGGTAATGGTATATAAACCACACTATGGTTTCAATAGTTTTCCGATGTGGGACTATTTTCTCTACCATTCTTCAACTTACAATACATGTTCAAGTGGCCTACTTTGAGATGAATTTTTCATTCACCACTTCACTGTTTTGGACAAATAAATATACCACGTTAATCTCCTCATGGAGGAGAACACGATTCCACTTGGACCCGCCTCAAAATCTTTGTGGGTCCCATTTATATTTTGGGTCAAAGTTTATAAAAACTGTTTTCCCAAAAACACCCAGATTTTCCAAAACAGATTTTTTCCCAACAAATATATAGATCAAACTACTGCCTCAAAGAGTACTTTCGCAATGTGGAGGTTGATGTTGTCTGGTGTGCAGCAAGCGGTATAGTAGAAACTCTTGGCGACTGTGAGAAATGTTTGCTTGATATTTCGATCAATACCATCAGAGTTCTGCAGCACAGATTGGACGAGCTCTTGCATATTGGATTCAATTGACGAGGTATGGATGCTGCCCATATTTGTATCATCGCTTCCCTTTCCATCTATCTGTCAACATAAATTGCAAATTTGCTTTAAAAAAAACATTTATAAAGATTAGGAATACAATTAAGCTTAGTCGGTATGAATTTTTCGCATTCCTGCCTTAAGATAGTTGTATCAAATTTATCACCATTTCTTACCTTGAGCCTTGAAACATGGCGGAGTTGGTGACAGACTCTGTTAGTGAGGAGGGAAAGGCGCTTGTAGTGGGGATGGGACAAGAGCTCCTCGGAGAGCAAATGGCCGGAGCAAAGGTTTATTGTGCGCACTAGGAGCTCTGTTTCTTCATGGTGCCTGCCTTCTTCCTCCCCAACCCATGCGAACAGCCATGTTTCCCACTGCAACCAAGGAAAACAAGACGCAAAACAGAAAATTTTGTTGGTATCTTAACTTTCACAGTTTGGTCAGTTTTTCTTCTCACCACCAAGTAGTGGGGTGGGGCCATAGGGGTGCTGTACTCACAGCGCATTGTAGGTGATGGTGGATGTCTATACTGTGCGTCGTGAGTGCATCTGATGAAAGGTTGTTGACAGTTCCAAGCAGTACCTCGACAAGTCCCTGTTTTGTTCTCTTCGAACCCCTCCTGCAAGAAATCATGTAACATTAACAGATTTTCAGTAAAGGGTCCATGTTGAGATCTTCAAAGTGATCTCTCCCTTTTGTTTTTGAAATTTTACCAGTACATACAAAAGGAGCCTCCAAATATGCCAACGTAAAAACAATGAATATGGCCATTTTCACAGAAACCCTGTAAGTTTCTATCTCAATTCAAGGATTTGGCTATTTACCGTCTATTATTATTATCACTGCTACTACTGCTGCTGAAATCATGTAGGAAGGCTCTTCTCTGCTCAAGAGAACAATCTTCATTATTGAAAAAACATGAGATGGCCTCTAGTAGGACTGCGGTTCGAGCCCATGCGAGCCGCTCTTTCGACCTTTCGGGTTCAAATATGCTAGCCGCTGCCACAAAATATGTGAGGAGAAGCGTTTTTTGGTTCTCCCCAAAATCTCCAAGATTACACTCTGTGTACCACCTGTCATAAGAGGGATTAGATGATCTTGAATAGAATGGTATTTGGAAATTTTGTGGTAATCTCGTTACTTACTTTTGAATTCTGATCCACTCCAGCTGATGCAATGCTTGGCAGTTGTTGAAGTCTAATTTAGCAAGTTCAAGATAGGTGTTATTGTTAACGTAACCCATCCTGAAGAAAAAGTAGTAGTTAAATGGGGCACATTGGAAAATGGTTTCTCGAGAAAGTGTATTTTTTTCTGCACTTTCTCGAGAAAACTGAACTGTCAATACTGTCTTCTTAGTTCATTCTTGTAAAATCCATTTAAAGTTCTTTTAACTATTTTTCTTAGGAGATTTAAACCACAGTTTTTTCCTCATTTAAAAAAAAAAAAAACTAAAACTGCATTCTTGTGTTTGCTTAATACTGTACCTGTACAGTGTCTTCCCGATCCATACATCATTGCTGCCGCCATACTGTTCTACGAAGAATCTCGTCTCTATACGGGGTAAGCTAGCATACCATGGAACATCAAGTGCGTACCTCACCTAGTATTAATTTGTTATATTGATTGAGTATTGTTAAAGCATATGAAACACAATCACTGAAAGGAAAGTAGTCTAATTTCTTTGATTATACCTCACCAGACAAGTCCTTGGTTATTATCCATTTGTCTACAAGCTTATTAGAAGTCTCTATTTCTCTTAGAAACCTGGATGAAAATGTCTTGACGTCTTCTAGGATCTGCTCTCCGGGGAACAGCACCTGAGACGCCCGATACAGGCTAAGAACTGTGGTAATGGACTGGTCCGCTTGTCCGACGCAGCAGAGGAATTCACCGCCATTTTCATACTGTCGAAACACATCTGTAACAAACAGAACAGTAGGATCACAATATTGCTATGCAACAGTAGGCTGCATTGTTAACTTACCAGAGGAAACATCGTGCCCATGTAATCTTAGAACCCTGAAACCCATGGCTGTGTCGTCACTATCATAAACTCCTCCAGAATTTCTTGCCCAACTGACTCCATCTTCAGTCCAATATCTGAATTTTTATTGAAATTGAAGTGTCCATTAGGAGAATAAAATTTCATCAAATGGATTGCTTAGTTACTGATAATATATACCTGTAGACATAATTGATACATTCTTCAATTTCTGATTGGAAGTACCGAGAAATTCCGAGGCGTTCCAATCGGTCACTGGCCCAAACACGCTCAAACAAGTCAACTGGGTAGACACAAGGGGCTGAAGAACAAAATTATGGAACTTAAGAAACCAAACCTCTATGAAAAGTGTGATGAAAACTAGTTATACAAGCAAAATCAAAGGGCAATTTACCTCCCCCATTGAATCTTTCAACAATTTTCTGGAGATATTTTAGGCAATTTTCATCTTTAGTATGCATAAGAGCAAAGGCAGTCGATGATGGCGAACATAAGAATGACCCATCTGGGACCTGAAGCTTGAGAAGCTTTTCCCAATCCAGATCAGGCATCCCTTCCAAGCTATATAGTAGTGTTGTAGGCACTGTATGCATCAAGTCCTTTGGTATCCTAATTCAAACACATAACAATTATACAAATTTAGAAAAACTAGGACTTTGATTTTGATAATTTTAAGTTTGATTTCTGGAACTACCTTGTTAGTTTTAGATTTCTTTTGGCATAGATATCTTCTAGGACAGGAGAATCATCAGGAACATCTAGGTCTATCCTTCGAGCCATATCGATAAGAGAAGGGAAGGAAAGTTCAAAACCTATAGTCATGTGCTCGGCATTTTCATTTTTGAGCTTACCCATGTTTCCCAGAAGAAAGGACATTCCTATTAAGATGAAGCAAAAAAAAAAAACCAAGTTAGCTTAACTACCACAATTAAAAGTAATAAGACTAGTTTGTATACCTTTTTCGCATCTTTCAGGATGAATATTCCACGACTTCAATGCGACAACGCAAGCTAAAGTGCTAATAATTCGATCATAAGCGGAGAATATATAACGATCACCCCATGAACCATCAGGGAGCTGATTGTGGACAATCCACTGAAGGGTGGAAGGGAACTGAGGAGCACCACTTCCATGAATATCTTCAACTAGAGCAAGCCAGGCTGTATCATAAGCAGAGATGCTTATTTCTCCATCATCCATAGAACCCAACATAGATCTAATAGAATTGACCATCTCCATAATCTCATTCGATATCGAAACCTTTGACAAGAAAATGATATCGAAATCTTAAATTCACATTTATATGCTAGGTATGATCCTTCTCAAATTTAAGTTTAAATTACCTTAAGAGCTTCCCCTTCTCTGTCGTCTTCGAGAATCTCTTGCCACTCTATCACTGGTATGCTGTTTTGAAGCACCTCCATGGATACTACACAAATGATCATATATGTATTTATGTAGAGTCTCTCTTTTTCAATCAGAATTTACTGACAATTTTTATTTATTATTTAGTTTTTTGTTTACCATTTGTGTGAGGATTGGATATTGCACTGCATCTTGAACAAATTAAACCAAAGTGGTCTTGCTTATCTCTAAACCCGATCAATCGAACACCTACAAAAATTCATGATGTTGCTATTCATTAGCACTTGCTAAATTTGGTAAATTCTCATATAATGACAAAACACGAGAGAGAAAGAAGAAGAAATCTGATTCCTTGTGGACCTATACGGTACTCTTAGAGCAAAATCAAGCTCAAAACAGTAACCTGTGGCAGGAAAAACAAATTTCATTGCTTAAAAAAAGAACAACGAAATTAAACTAATAATTAAAATAGACGTGATGTAGGACAGAGAGCAATGTCATTTATTTTTGTGTTGTCGTTTGTGTGTTTCCTTTGTCGTTGAGTCCTTATTTCTGTTTGGGTGTTTTGCTTTCACTTTGTTATTTGGGTTTTGTCTTATCTATAACATACTAGTCCTTGTACTGCTACTTAATAGCCATGAGGTGGTGAAAAGAAGAGGAGAATATTTTCCCAATTTGAATATTGTTGTTGCAACTGATATTTGTTTCTTTTCTGGTATTTGGTTCCGAGCAACCAAATCCTTTCTTCAGAGACCTACTTCATCAGCCTCTAGCCAGGATACTGGGCCGGGCCGGACCGAGCCTAGGTCAATTAAGGTCTAGTGAGGTCCTATCTACATAGGCGAATGATACTTGGTAATATGCGATAAATTGGGTGACGGTCAGATGCCAGTAAGGCTGATTGAACCAGGGGTGGAGTCAAGAAGCAAAGTACACGCATTAAGAAAAATTAATGAGAATGGGTATGGAGCCTTGGGGGCGTAGCATGCGAGAATTTTTATTTTAGGTAATGGGTCCATCGTGAGAGCAAATCTTCTAGTTGGCATCTAATACCAAAATTGATAATAGGGGCCCACTTAACCAATTGAAATTTGACAACTCAAATTGCACCTCAATAGCTCATTTAATGAAGTGCATATCTCCATTCCAAGTTCCAACCAAAAGAAGGGTGAAAATGTCATTTGGTCTCCTAATAAAGGGCTTCAACTAGGGCTGTCAACGGGTCGGATTCAGACCAGATCTGAATCCGATCCGATTAAGAATCCGACAAATCTAAATCCGATTCGAGATACGTCGGATCATGAATTAATCAATCCGAATCTGATTATATTTGTAAGATCCGAATTTGATCCGATCCGATTAAGGTTAATTTTTTAAAAAAAAAAACTTTATTTTAATAATATAAAATTTTTATAATACCTTAATTAACTCTAATTAATGTTGATTATTTTAAAATTATTACTTTATGCATTGAAAATCTATGTAATATATTTAAAATGATTAAAAAAATTATTATAATCGGATTGGATCACCCTATATTCGGATCCGATCCGATTATAATTGGATTCCACCGATCCGATTCGAATTTGATCCGACGGATCACATATAGGGTCTATAGTCCAGCTAATCGGATCGGATCCGGATCCTAATCCGATCCATTGACAGCCCTAGCTTCAACTGGGATCTTACCGGCTGGCGTGGTTCTCTCCCATATTCCTTCCCTCCTCCAATGTTCTCTTCCAGAATTTCACACATCCATCATTTCTAAAGGCAGACAGTGTGAGGTCAAGATGGATTCTGTGGGTGTGGCCGTTGTTAATGCCATAGAAGCTAACAAGATCGGCATCAAACAAAAGAACAGATACTAACCTAGGTTGCCGCCTAACCATATTGAGGATTGCTATGCATACTCTCATAATCCCTACTCTCAAATATTCTGAGACCCTAAGACCGTTTACCAAAACCTGGGATTTTAAGATTTTGGTGAAATTCTTTTTAAAAAATTTAATCCTTATTAATTGTAGTTAAGATTCACTAACTCTTGGGATTCAACGATATAAGCTTGGTTTTTAAAAAAATCTAAATATAAAAAAAAAAGAGCTGTGCTCAACAGACCAATGGGTCTGTTTCGTATCTCACCCCTGTGTCCTCGTGTCCCTTTTAACACCCTTTTAACCTTGCTTAAGCTTAACTAAATTAAAACTAAGATTCTGTTTTTTTTTGCTTTTGTTTTGAAAAACCATGAAACCATGGTTGGATTGCTTAACCTTAGAGGTGAGTGAATACTAATCACAGTAGATAAGTATTTAAAATTGGGGTGTGGACCAATGAAGACCAGCCATTCGGTTATAAATTGGGAACCCCAGGTACGTTTACTAATTTCCATTAAAAAAAAATTAACTCTAGTTAAGAAATTTTAACCCTTGAGGTTAATTTTTTATTTATTTATATAAATGTGGGTATCCTGGGTCTTTGACTCATACTACATCTTGAGTTAATAAATCTTAACTAGGGTCAAAGAGGATTAAAAGGGACACATGGATGACTAAAGAATCATTCCCTTTATACTATACATGTAAAAAAGAAATTACCAAATTTTATTTGGGGGGACTATGTACAAAATTAAGACATTATGTATCTTTTTAAATATATATATATATATTCCTACAATGTAATACATTTTAAAAGTTTATTTATTTATTTTTTGGCCCCTCCCCACCCATGGATTGAGCGTCTGCTCACTATGCTGACCGAGCCACAGAGGCCAGGGCATCCTCGTGAGAGGGGCACACCTTGCCATATGGGCAGTGTTGAGGTTGATTTTCAACAGTCCAAACAAAGTTGACAGAAAATAAGTTTTTTTTTCTCTACTCAAAATAATATGATTTTTCATTTTGTTTGTCGGAAAACTGTACTTGGCATTTCCGAAATTTCTGAATATAATCCATTACAAAAAAAAGATTTGCTGTAAAGACTCAAACAAATTATATGCTACGTAGAATTCAAACCAAAAGAAGAGGAATGTAAACTTAAGAGGGATTTTCTCGCCGGAAAATGAGCTTCATGTAAAGAATAATACAGAAAAGAAAAGTTACCGGGGACAACCATAGGCATAGGCATGTCTAATGGAGGAGACGAATGTGCTACCGCCAGAGAGAAGAAGGGGAGAGTGGCCGGAAATGACATTTTGTTAATTTGGTGCGGAAAGGTGGTGGAGGGAAACTTTAATTTAAAGAAGATAGAGGGGAGGAAGCAGACAGAAACGACTTCCTAAGAGATTCCCATTAAAAGGAGTCGAATCTTCTACCGTGTCCCACTACCCTTAATAGCTGTGCATGTGGACCAAGAGTATAGTTTTCTCACTCAAGGGTCGGGATATTTTCCTATGTCCTTGCACCTAGATATATTGCTGTGTTTCTTTCTGGTGGTTCCACTCACAGATTCAGTTGAACAAACAAAATTCAGGTGATGAATCTGGAGAGGGCATATTTCAAGATGTGGAATCTGTACTGCTCAGGCCAGCATCCTCAGCCATTCAAAGTACCGGAGAACGATTCGCAGTTCCCTTATGACAAATAGGCAGGGAAACGGATTGTAGATAAAATAAGAGCAATTAATCCAGTTAATATTTGGAATGTTGAAATTATTGGTTATCCATATGATGCAGTCTGAGATGTATTTGTATATGTGGCCGTGTGAATAGGTTGAAGCATGTTTTTTTTTAAGATTTGTAAGATTAACTTGATAATGTTTTTTTTTTTTCGGGTATGAGTGTTCCAGCTTTCAATTTCAACCTGGTGCTGCCTCAAAAAGCATTCAGACTTTTTGCGTGGCTTGAGAATTAATTTGATTCTTAACCAAAAAAAAAAAAAAAACAGAATTAATTTGATTGCATTTTCGTTTACCTAAGCTTGCACGACAAGTCCACCTGAACTGGTTATTTGTATAAGGAGATCAGCTGTCTTTAAAGATTGTCATTTTTCTGAACATCTTAGTTTTTCTTCGGTCTTGGCGGGTTTCATGAACCTGGGTGTTTTTAATATGTAGAACCAGGGTATTGTGTACATCACCTACCATATAAAGAAGAGGGCATGTCCTTAGTCAATATAGAAATGAGCAGGGGCAGTTCAATACTTTAGTTTCATAAAAGGTTTTGAAGACTTTGGTATCATTTTCATGCTTATTTCATGCCTCACGTGTTTTTTCTTGGGTTGGGTGAGCTAGACTTTTCAACCAAAAAAAAGCTAGACTTGAACCATTACCTCCATGATGGGTGCAATATTTGGCAATCAGCTAATTGAGCTACATGCTCAAGCCTGGACCTCGTGGGTGCCATTCAGCATGTATCCACACTTCTTTCCCACCAAAGGCAGAAGAATTGGATTTTGCAGAAAAAGATAACACAAATGGTTAAGAAAACCAATTTGGAGTTTCAAATCTGATTACAAGAAACAAAAAAAACTTAATATCACAAAATTACCAGAACCAACAAGCAGCTATTTATGAGGTTTACCTGTTGTTCCAATATGAATTCGACCAAAAAAAAGTGCCACATATAATAACCACCGCTCAATAAGGATGGCTGTACATGTTCTAAACAGAGTTACTAGAATATCATGCTATCTCGATTCAAAAATTCATAACCAGAATTTCAAGCGTGATATGGACTTCCAAATCTGATTACAAGACACAAAAAACTTAATATTACAATCCATTAATTCCTCAGGAAAGGAAATATTGACAAATACCCATTTCTGAAACCACCTTTTCCCTAACTAGAGAAAAACAACACCCATCTTTCTTTTTTAAAGCAATCCACACATCCATCAGTTGAGCAGCCATCTTTGAACACAGCTGGTTAAATAACCATAAAAGACCATGCTATTCCTAGAAATCCTGTCATCCCTGCACTCGAATGGTTAAATCTCATGTATTCCATCTCCTTAAATCTCATGTATTCCACCTAAGGTTAGATGGTTGAACTCTAAGGGTTAGCCTTAACCACGGTTAATAGGTATTAAAAGGGACACATGTTGACCTTTGCGATTGAACTCTCTGTGAGTTCAATCACAATTGGCTGTGATTCAATCTCATGAAGAATACCCTTATTTATTATTAATTATCTATTTTGTAATTAAAGTCATATGGTTAGGCGGCAACCCCTGTAGTAGACAAATATTGTTAGTATAGTGGGTTAATGCCCAGCATTTGAAACTTATAAACGGTGGATATTACAACTATGCACCCTTAGAGACTCGATCCGGAACCTATCCCAAAGGGGGAGACACACTACCACGGGAACAAGCCTATGGTGTGTGTACTCCTTATTGATGCATGGCCAGACTTTGAATGGTGGGGGCAACGACGGTTAGGGTGTTGATTGACTAAGAATTGTGACCCGAACATGACCTTTAATGGATTGAAGGCAAACCCCAACTCAACCCGACAAAGGATACCCCTAAACATTTTTAATTAGTAAAATTTTAAAGTGAATAGAGGGACACAAATATTTGTTTAAGGGGCACTAGAGGACACTAGTGTTTATATATTTTTTTCCCCTTAGAATCTTGTTAGAAGACACTCTATTTTAACTATCGAAGCCTTCAATTAAACTAGTTGGCGTGCATGTGCAGTCATGTGCAAGCTAGATTGCAAATGTTTAATAAAAGACAGGTAAGAGTGGTTAATAGGGTTTTTTTTTAGAGAGAGACAATATGAAAAACAAGGGTTTTGTAAGAAATAAAAAAAAAAAATTGATTTATAGGAGCTTTCCGAAAAATCAAACAATACAAAGCAGTAAAAAAAGTAATTAACATGGATATTTTAAAAATAAATAATTTGATTAATATAGGTATTAATTTTAAAAACTTAAATAACAATGATATTTCGAGAAATCAGAAGTTTGTACAAATAAAACTATTATCTCTTTTATATAATATAATATACTAGCTAAAATGCACGTGCAAGGCACATGATTGATATTAAAATAATATTTATATTATTTGAAGAAGAAGGGTATTATCATAAAGATTATATATAGTAGTTAAGGGTATTATGGGTAAGAGAAATGTAGACTTTGATATAATTAAAAGTAAAAGGTATTATGGAAAAAAAAATTATAGTAGCAATGGGAAGAAAATGTGAGCTTGAGGTATAGCTAGAATATAAGTAAAAGAAAATATTAGTGGAACAAAGGATTTTGAATACGGATGGTATATAAGTAGAAGGAATGTATTATATATAAGAATACATAGTAACAAAGGGTATCATGGGAAAAGAAGGGTATTATGAAAAAGAATATATAATAGTCAACAGTATTATGGAAAAAAAAATATCTATTAACCTATGATAGTTGGTGTCAACTAATATTTCTCTTTCATGGTATTATGAGAAAGAATATATCGTAGCAAATGTATTATTAGAAATAGAAATGTGGGCTTATATATAGTTTTTATATAAATAAAAACAAATGGTATGATGAGAAAGTGAATATCAATGTAACAAGATGTTGGATATAATTGATATATAAGTAAAATAAATAAAAAATGTATTATGGGAAATAATATATAGTAGTAAAGGGAATTATAGGGAAGAGAAATGTGGACATGGGTTAAAGCAAAGGTATTATTGAATAGAGAAATGTGGACTTGGAATATGCTCCGTTTGTTTCGACATAAAATAAGGGAAAACAAATCAATTACATGGAAAATGTTAATTATGTGTGTTTGTTTCTACGTAAAATCTTTCGTAAATAAAATATTTTACGGAAAAGGAACCACTTTTCCAGAAAATGGCTTACAGTTCAAAAATCTGTAAGTCATTTTCCCGTAAAATACCAACCTCTTTAAAATATTTTAAAAATTACAAAAATACCATTATTCTTTTTTTTTTAATTTTTAATTTTTAATTTTAACATTTTTTTAATTTTTAATTTTTTATAAAAAAAATTATTTCTTATTTTCAAGAATGCAACCAAACAACAAAAACTAAGTGGAAAATTCTCATTTTACCGTAAATGTTTTTCCTTCGTAAATGATTTACATCGTAAAACAATTTACGTGCAAACAAACGAAGCAATAATTGTAAAAGAATATTATGGAAAAGATAATATCACTGTAACGAAGGATTGAAGGATACGGTTGATATATAAGGAGAAGACAGATATTATGAGAAAAGTATATATTAGCAAAGGGTATTATGGGGAAGAGAAATCTAAATTTGGGGTACAGCTGTTATGCCACATGGATGAAGGATATTATTAGAAAGAACATATAATAGCAAAGGGTATTAATGGAAAGAGAAATATGGGTTTGGGTACAACTGACATAAGCAAAAATCAAAAGATATAATCGGAAAGAGAAATGTTGGTTGACACCAATTATTGTCTCTTTTATCATACATTTATAGATAATTTAATTTAGATATAAATGTTAACACCGTTTAGGGATAGTGAACTGAGTATCTGGTCTTTGGTTCATGTCTATTTGCCGCGTAATCACAGCACTCTATATAGATGAAAGGGCATAAAAACAACCCAAAATTAAAGTCCTTCAACCAGTTTTTTGCATAGATGTATAATATTAGAGGAATGGAGAATGCTAGCCTCAGTTTATCTATGGGCCAACAAATTTCCTCATATTTTTCAGCCGCCTTTGTAGTTAGTTAAAGCTTCAACATTCAAATCATTTTTCTTTCTTAGTTTTAACCGGCTGGATTAGTAGTATAGTTTCCGACTTCTTCAAATTACATCAGTTTTGAACAATACTCATGAAATGTGTATTGTAATATAATGTGCATAGAGAAGTATATTTTTCTTACTAAGATGATCAGTCTATTCAAGCGAGCGGCGTCTTCTCTTCGGTAATTTGACAAATGGCAGTGCCAACAATATGAACAAAACATTAAGGTGACTCAGCCTGATAGTCATATATGAGTTGGATGTCACACTTCCGACCCAAGGCGAAGTACAAAAATCAGCCTCTAGATCCTCGACCTGATCTTCAACTCAGAGAACCGAGGGGAAGTCCTCTCAATCTCTGAGCTACCACGCGAAAGATTCAGTGTAGTGACCTAAAAATTAATTAGCTAGTGTGAAAATAAATGAGGGAATAAGAATAACCTTAGATGAGATTTAATTATAAGTGTAGAAAAACACGAGTCATTAATGGCATTTTGGTTTATAAATAATAGGGTTAATATAAATAGAAAGTGGTAAACCTAATTTTAGAATACATAGAACACAATCTCTAGAGAATAGGACGAGGGAGAGAAGAAAAGTAGGGTTTTCACGTTTGAAAGAGTTTTCAATGAAAGAAATCGCGATTCCAAAGCTTGTTCTTACTCGTGGTAGATTAAATTGTTGAGGCAAGTGAATACTCCCCTTAGATCTAGGATTTTGTATATAAATTCTTTAATTTAAAAGTAGATATATTCATCTTGAATCATGATTAACTTTATTTCAAGTCTTTTTATGAAGTATGTGAAGTTTGATAATCATATTTTAGGTTTAAGTATTTTAAATTGAATTAATATGAAGTTATTAGATTTCTGGAATTTTAGGACCATTCATGGGAAAATATTCACAAAATATTCTCTCATATTCCAAAAATTATTCAAATTTGTGGGTAATTTGTACATTGGTAAATACAACTCTCTAAAAAATTTCAGACAAAGAGGAGTTTGATTGATATTGATTTCATAATTTTGTTTAAGACGTGTTAAATCTGTCAGCAATTTCAGAATAAAAAAAACCTAACTTATTTTATAATATTTTTAAATATTTTACACATAAGAGTGTTGTTTTAAATTTTTTAACACAACTATAATCTAATAGAATTTAAACCCAATTGGTCTCATATTTTTTTTATATTGTATATTTTGTGAATATATTTGTGAAAGGTGTCGAAATTGTCAGAAAATTTTTCACTGCAGATAGACTATGTTTCACTCAATATTTTATATTTAAAATATTATAATTTGATTTTTATGATATTTTTATTATTGTGTTCTGAAAGTCTATTTTTCAGAAAAGTATGCTTCATAATTTTTAGGTAAGAGATGAATCTCCGAGAAATTATGAAACCATAAAGGCCCCTGTTTTCTATTATTTTGTGAGGCAGTGCAACTGTATTGAGTTTAATACATAAATGAAAAGAAGGAAACTAAAGAAAAATGAAATAAATAAATAAATAGTTTTATTTGTTTTAAATAAGATCATTGAAATATTATATTGTTTATTACAATTATGTAAAACTTCATAACTTGATAGATAGACTTGAAAAACATGAGTTATTTAATTAATGTATTATTATCATTATTTCATTTCATATACTGTTTTGAATGCATGCTTGTTCTTGTTTTGTCGCGCCCCAAAATCCCACCTAACTTAATATGAGACTTTGGCACGTGACTTAATCATTAACTTCCATAACTTCCTGTCTTCAAGCATTTAAAGCAATACTAAAATATGAACCTGGAAATTTTTCTCTTTAACTAAATACTGATAAAGTCTAATGTCTAAAATAAATACTAAAATATCATAATTAATTCAAATCATCCTATATGATCTCAAATCATCAATTCCAACTAACTATAATTCTAAGTCAAGTCTATTACAATGTCTGCATTTCTAAATCAAAATACTAATATTCTAATATCCAGTATATGGCCAACGATCTAAATTCCATTCCCCATCAGAATAATCACTTGCTGGCTCATCTTCTTCCTCCTCGTACTCTTCCTCTTCCCAGGATCCTGGAGCACCGATATCAAATTTAGAATCTACCGACAACAACAGTCATCGACTGAGTAACAAGTTACACAGCGTATATATAAAATCATATCTAACAATATAACAATATTTAATATAAACATGATTTAAAATTCAACATAACATGTAAACATATAAAAATTCAGAGTGCGGAAGCATAATTCAATTTCGATTCTTACACATGATCACTTGTGCTTATTTCTCTTGTTTATCTTACTTATTTTCTTGTTTGTGAATGTATCCAATAACATGCAAATGCAATAACTTAATATAACTTTACCCCATATACTGGGTATAAACTAACATATACCCTACTTTCCGAGGTACCACACAGTTTACACATTATCCGGTGCATACGGCTTGTCTACACATTATCAGATGTATACGGCTTGTCTATACATTCGCCAGTGTATACGGCTGGTCTTGCCTTGATCATAGGCTTGTGGGTACTCGGTCAGTGCAAAACTCAATCATACATCATGCTCGTGTCCTTGTGTACTTGCATAATACTTGTCATCTTATTTATTCTCATACTTGTTCATATTTAATTTCGTGAATCAGTGTGAGTGCAATAATGATGATTGTAGATCATGTATTAATTTAAAACATGTAGAATTCCTCATAAACATCCTCATGAAATATAGAATTATCAAATATTCAATAATAAAATAAAGGGCAATTTTAATTATCGTGTCTAAATTTTCAATGCATAATTTTAATCAAATAAATCTCACAGAACCCTATTTTTATCACACGTCATAATCTCAAAGTAAGCTCATTAGTTTCATCAATTACAACCATCATCCCCTTCATCCATACACTACAAAATTATTCCCTTTCCCGTTGTTGATATAAAATTAAAATAATGAAGAACAGCTCTCGCAGAATAATTTTCACAAGGAAATCACCACTTAGATCACTTTCTATACATCATATATATTTTTCATAAGAAAATCATGATTTAAAACTCTCTAACATCAAATATAAATTTTCCAAAAGAAAAACATGATTTAAAACATCACAAAGTCATCATATATATTTTCCATAAGAAAATCCTGGTATAAAATATCATAAGCATGCTTGATCTTTGTTTGTTCTTGCCTTAGATCTATCTCTTTCATAGTATTTATATCAAAAATCTCTATATTGATAGGAAGGAAGTCATATTTTACCTCTCCCGATCGCTTCCCTACGATCACGCGCTTGCGAATGGGGCAGATCTAAGCTTTTTCACCCTTCTTCCTTGCAAAACCTTTGATCCCCCTCTTGGATCTCTCAAAATCTCATTCTCTCACTCTCTCACTCTCTTTTAGGTCTAAAAAGTTTTAGAAACCCTCAACCCACGAGTATAAGGGGTATTTATAGTGTTGGGAGCCCTAGGGACTCCACAAGTCGGAAAATCGCGCAAAAAGAAGCCCAAAACGGCATTTTGGCGATCAATCGCCGCCAGGGGCGATCGATCAGCGGTGACGCCGTTTTTTTTTTTTTTTTTAACTCTTTTGCTACTTTTTTATTATCTTCCTTTTCATGCAATTAAACCTCAAAAATGATTTAAATTGAGTTTTTCAATTAGGTTTTAAAATCACTACTTTTCGCATTAACTTTATAGGCTTAAATATATTAAAGTTAAACACATATTTCCATAGCATTTAATAAAGATCACAAATATTAAGAATAATAAATTCGGGGTTCTACATGTTCCTCTTTATTATAATGGTATGAAACATCATAATAAAGAGAGTATATTTTGTTAATGGTAAAGACCACTACCCAATGAATGACTTTGAAATGTATGATACTCTTGAAGAAGTCTAAGCCTATGAGTGATCTTTGCAGGAGATTCCACTGGGGGAGTCCGGGACTTTTCAGTGAGACAACCTTAGGTTTATTGTGAACTCAGGAGTTCAGGACTTCTCAGTGTGACAATATGACTTAAGGGTCCCTTAATGATGAATTAGATGACCTTAGACCACTGCCAATGGGGTAGACTCTGGGAGAACCCTATGGACAGAGGACCAAACCAATTAAAAATTAATTGCAGTAATTATTGCATATTTTAATATTGGGATATTAAATGTCAAATGTTTTTGTAAATTGTTGCATGCTTGTTGTATTCACTTGTTGAGCTTAAGCTCACTCTTGCTATTATTGAATTTTTCAGGAGACACCGGAAGAGGTTAGGGAATAAGGAGGACAAAATTAGTTGTCAAGACTTTGTTGAACATTTATCTGAGGTAGAGTGAGATGTAGTGAAGTTTAATTAATTTGCTTTAACTCTTTTACTCTGTGTAGTTTGTTTAAACTTCAATTGCTTGAGGATATATTTGAATGATATTTATTAGGAATAAATTCCATTATTGTTGGTTGTCCCCGAATCGCGCCTCGGGATCGACACAAAAATGAGATATATTGTGTGTATATTTTGGGGCGTGACACTCAGTCCAATCAAATCTTGAAGATCTCACATGGAATCACGATATTTTATTTGCAATTCTAATTCGATTTGCGATTCAATTGTACAATTGGTGCGATTTAAGCGATTCGAACACGAAACCCCTTTTATGGACCAATACTTAAAAATATTTTTTATTCTTTTGTTTTCTAAAGATACTTTATGTCTTTTAAGAAGAGAGAAGAAACAAGAAAACCCCCGGTTACGGACATGCCAAAGCCTCTTCTCTCTGTTGCTGACATGCTGTGAAATGAAAAATAAAAAATAAAGGAAGAAGAAAGATGATGAAATTAAATTTTGGGAAAACTTGATAGTTTCCCTTGATAATTTATTTTATTAGTCTTTTTATTTGTACAAATATTTTGATACTTGATCTTATACCACATGATTATATGAGTTTACTTTTGTTGATTTATCTTTAATAATATTACTTTTTTTTTTCTTTTTTTTTTCATTTTATGGAGTTCATTCGTGTTTTTTATAGTGTATACAATGAAATATTCATTATTCTCTTTTATCAATAGATATGAATGAAATCTTTTGGATAATAGATTATTCTATTTTTCTTCTTTATTTAGTAATTTTTTATATTTTTTATCCAATTTTTTTAAAAAATTGATTGAATCTTACGATTCCCGATTTGAATCAAATCGGTCCTAAAATGATTGTATGATTCAATTACGATTTAACAACCTTAGGCAAGTTATTAAATGATTTTTTCTCTACATTTAAAACGTGTTTCCTCGAAATTTGGTACAACCTTTCAATCAGAATATCATCTTATAATTTTGCAGTAATGGGGAAAGTTGAAGGGCAAGGTGAATCTTGGCATGGCCATGTAACTACAATAACTGTTGCTTCAGAAAACAGTAGACAACAATTAACCAAAAAACTCATGCACATGCTGGAGGACATCAGTGATAAGATGTAAGTACAAATTTAATGTGACTGATGTTTCCTAATAGTGGCAGCAACGAATGTCAAGATTCTGATGTTCCATTGTCCATTTTATTTTAAAAAGTTCATTTACCCTATGATTATATTGCTAGATCAATACTATTAGTGGTTTTTTAAAAATAAATTCCTCTGAGATCGTATTGAGTCATTTTTTCAATTTTTATTCTATTTGGCTGTAGGTTAGAATCTTTAAAAAGTATGGGCATATATGACTGTTTTGCTAGGGAGGATTTCATTTATGGGTGGTGAAAGCATATACCAGTGTCCAGAGAAGAATTAGAGCCGGATGCCAATCAGTATCTTTGGATCCCATTTTTTCTCAGGATACCCACCGATGATTTTGTTTAGTGGATTTACTGCTGATGGCAGCAAGTCATTAGCAGGAATCCCTAAGAAAAAAGGGATCCAACAGATATCTATTGGGGCCTTGGATTGTCTTTGGCGAAGCCAGAGAAAGTGCTTGTCTCGGGCAACCATAGAATAGGGGACAAGTGGTGGAGAAGTCAAAATCATGGCCCATGATTTTGACTTCTCCACCCACTATATGACACATGGCGATAAGGTGTTGAGATAAAGGGGAAGAGATATCAAGTGGGGAGAAGTCAAAATCATGAGGAGAAAATGAAATGACTTCCCTTTTTAACGCCACATGTCCCTTATTCTATGGTTGCCCGAGAGCCCTTTCTGGCTTTGCAGAGACAATCGGAGGCCAATTCTTGGACCCTGGTCTATACTAATCATGGTTTTAAAAAACGTCGAAACCGTTACGTAACGGTTTCGGTGAACACCGTTACCCGTTACCGTTACGTTACACCTACATATTTATTTATTTATTTTTATTTATTGTGATTTTTTTTTATTTTTTAAGCCAAAAAAAAAAACTCCGTAAAGGCCGAAACCGTTATGTAACGGCGTTACGTAACGGTTTCGGCCGTGTCCGTTACGGTGTCCGAAACCGTTTTTTTGAACCTTGATACTAATAACTATCACGTCCCTTCATGACCAATCTGAATTAATATCCTCTCTGGAAAGCCAATATCCATGTTTTGCATTAGTTAAATTATGCAAACCTCTAATTCATCTTCTAAATGCGGGGTATGCAACCTTTAGCTCTTCAGCTTAAACTTTAAGAATTTTTTAACACATACCTCAGGTTTATTCAAGCTTATTGATCTAATGACTGATTTATCGACATGCATTAGTTAAGAAATTGCAACTAGTTAACATAGAGCAAGTAATAAAGTCAAAAATTTTGAATTTTAGTTAGCTGAAAGGCCAGAAGGGGTCTTTGGGTACAGAGTTATGATTGTGTGGTGTCACTCTAGCCAGACAGAATATTTATTTTTTTTCTCCCTTGAAGTTGATTTACGGGGTGCACATTCCGTGTTTTTGCCCCTTAGGTGTGTTGAGTGCTTCTTAAAAAACTAGCCCGCACTATGAACTTGAGAATAATATTTGATTCACTTGAGCATGCAATGTGTTACCCTATAACCTAAAGAGTAACATGGTTAACTGCAGGATTTTATGGAGGCAGCTTTCAGTTAAGTTTGGTGTGGATGATAATGGATGTGCTTATGGCTCTCTCTTGCATTTGGTTCTGTACGTCCATGTTAATCAGCATCTTGATGTCAAAGATGACTTCCAAATCAACTCTCTTTGATACTTAGCCGTGTCTGTTATTGTTGAAGTGGACTCTCAAGGTTGAGGTTTCATTCTCATCCATACAAAATTGTATTTCTTGTGCAAAAAATGGTGAGATCTATGTCAGGGTGCATATTCCCATGTCAAATTAGTCACTTAGTGTAGAATATTTCTTCCTTGAAGTGATATAGAAGTGAGGTAGCATGCAGAATTATGCTATAGCCATGTGAGGTTTTCTTAGTTGCTTTGGGTGTTTATACTTCCTGTGTTGGGCACTTGGAAGAGCTTTTATTTTGTAATGACAAGGCTTACTTTGTGGTCCTCTTTGTGATGGCATCAAATACCCCGGCTAGCAAGATGTACGAAAAGGTATGCTTACTTTCTGGTTCTTGCTTTACTACCATTTTACTAGGAGCGACATCTAAGCTATTACATGTACTTCATTGCGAATTTGAAATTCGAAGATAGCTATAAGGAATAACTTTTTTTATAAATAAGGGTTGCACCAAGACTTGATTTGTAAATTATCACTACAGTCTAGTGAGTGCAATTATTTGTCAATCTGGAGTGCTTAATCCATAGGCCATGGCCAAAGACAGCACTTGTTTGGGTGATATTGTCTGTCTGGTAATGATTCTTTTTTTCCCCCTTTTTTTTTTTTTTTTTTACAATTACTATAAGTTTTAGTGCTAAAGAATACTCATTGGACATGAGGAAATTTCAGTTGGGGCGAGTTTAAGATTATGAATCAGACCACCATTTATGGAGAGATATTTACTTCAAATTGTCAGACTATGAGTATATAATTTCTAAACACGATTATTGCTCGTACTGTCTCTGTTTCATCCCTCAGCTTGGATATGTTATGTATAGAAGGTGTTGCAATGTTACCCGAGGAAGATGGGTTAGGTGAGTCTCCACATCTTCCACATAAAATTGGTGAGCATTCATTTTTATCCTGTCTCTCACCTGATTTTGTGAATCCCTATCTCTAGGAATGGCAATGGGGCTGGGCAGTTTTCTACCTATATATATATATATTAAATTAAAGTGGTTCCGGGGTGGTTTGGGGTGAGGCACCGGAGCGGGGTATACTAAAACCGCCCCCGCGACGGGTCTTTATTTTTTATACCGTCCCCGCCCCACCCTGATTTATTTGAAAAAAAAAAACATAGGGGGGGGGGGGGGGGTCATATTGCCATCCCTACCTGTCGATAAGAAGTCCATCATTCCTCTCAAATGACGGTTTACTCTCCCAGGTAATTTGGTGGAAATACCTCTTTGTGCTTCCTACTGTTGGAGTCTTCAAATTTGTTTACTGGTGAATGATTTGCAGCTATAAATTGCTCTATTGTTGGTTTTTCTGATTTAAGGGAATGCACGTGGGAGGACTAACATTGATATCAAATATATAGATCAAACTACAGCCTCAAAGAGTACTTTCGCAATGTGGAGGTTGATGTTGTCTGGTGTGCAGTAAGCGGTATAGTAGAAACTCTTGGCAACTGTGAGAAATGTTTGCTTGATATTTCGATCAATACCATCAGATTTCTGCAGCACAGATTGGACGAGCTCTTGCATATTGGATTCAATTGACGAGGTATGGATGCTGCCCATATTTGTATCATCGTTTCCCTTTCCATCTATCTGTTAACATAAATTTCAAATTTGTTAAAAAAAGCATTTATAAAGATTAGGAATACAATTAAGCTTAGTCGGTATGAATTTTTCGCATTCCTGCCTTAAGATAGTTGTATCAGATTTATCACCATTTCTTACCTTGAGCCTTGAAACATGGCGGAGTTGGTGACAGACTCTGTTAGTGAGGAGGGAAAGGCGCTTGTAGTGGGGATGGGACAAGAGCTCCTCGGAGAGCAAATGGCCGGAGCAAAGGTTTATTGTGCGCACTAGGAGCTCTGTTTCTTCATGGTGCCTGCCTTCTTCCTCCCCAACCCATGCGAACAGCCATGTTTCCCACTGCAACCAAGGAAAACAAGACGCAAAACAGAAAATTTTGTTGGTATCTTAACTTTCACAGTTTGGTCAGTTTTTCTTCTCACCACCAAGTAGTGGGGTGGGGCCATAGGGGTGCTGTACTCACAGCGCATTGTAGGTGATGGTGGATGTCTATACTGTGCGTCGTGAGTGCATCTGATGAAAGGTTGTTGACAGTTCCAAGCAGTACCTCGACAAGTCCCTGTTTTGTTCTCTTCGAACCCCTCCTGCAAGAAATCATGTAACATTAACAGATTTTCAGTAAAGGGTCCATGTTGAGATCTTCAAAGTGATCTCTCCCTTTTGTTTTTGAAATTTTACCAGTACATACAAAAGGAGCCTCCAAATATGCCAACGTAAAAACAATGAATATGGCCATTTTCACAGAAACCCTGTAAGTTTCTATCTCAATTCAAGGATTTGGCTATTTACCGTCTATTATTATTATCACTGCTACTACTGCTGCTGAAATCATGTAGGAAGGCTCTTCTCTGCTCAAGAGAACAATCTTCATTATTGAAAAAACATGAGATGGCCTCTAGTAGGACTGCGGTTCGAGCCCATGCGAGCCGCTCTTTCGACCTTTCGGGTTCAAATATGCTAGCCGCTGCCACAAAATATGTGAGGAGAAGCGTTTTTTGGTTCTCCCCAAAATCTCCAAGATTACACTCTGTGTACCACCTGTCATAAGAGGGATTAGATGATCTTGAATAGAATGGTATTTGGAAATTTTGTGGTAATCTCGTTACTTACTTTTGAATTCTGATCCACTCCAGCTGATGCAATGCTTGGCAGTTGTTGAAGTCTAATTTAGCAAGTTCAAGATAGGTGTTATTGTTAACGTAACCCATCCTGAAGAAAAAGTAGTAGTTAAATGGGGCACATTGGAAAATGGTTTCTCGAGAAAGTGTATTTTTTTCTGCACTTTCTCGAGAAAACTGAACTGTCAATACTGTCTTCTTAGTTCATTCTTGTAAAATCCATTTAAAGTTCTTTTAACTATTTTTCTTAGGAGATTTAAACCACAGTTTTTTCCTCATTTAAAAAAAAAAAAAACTAAAACTGCATTCTTGTGTTTGCTTAATACTGTACCTGTACAGTGTCTTCCCGATCCATACATCATTGCTGCCGCCATACTGTTCTACGAAGAATCTCGTCTCTATACGGGGTAAGCTAGCATACCATGGAACATCAAGTGCGTACCTCACCTAGTATTAATTTGTTATATTGATTGAGTATTGTTAAAGCATATGAAACACAATCACTGAAAGGAAAGTAGTCTAATTTCTTTGATTATACCTCACCAGACAAGTCCTTGGTCATTATCCATTTGTCTACAAGCTTATTAGAAGTCTCTATTTCTCTTAGAAACCTGGATGAAAATGTCTTGACTTCTTCTAGGATCTGCTCTCCGGGGAACAGCACCTGAGACGCCCGATACAGGCTAAGAACTGTGGTAATGGACTGGTCCGCTTGTCCGACGCAGCAGAGGAATTCACCGCCATTTTCATACTGTCGAAACACATCTGTAACAAACAGAACAGTAGGATCACAATATTGCTATGCAACAGTAGGCTGCATTGTTAACTTACCAGAGGAAACATCGTGCCCATGTAATCTTAGAACCCTGAAACCCATGGCTGTGTCGTCACTATCATAAACTCCTCCAGAATTTCTTGCCCAACTGACTCCATCTTCAGTCCAATATCTGAATTTTTATTGAAATTGAAGTGTCCATTAGGAGAATAAAATTTCATCAAATGGATTGCTTAGTTACTGATAATATATACCTGTAGACATAATTGATACATTCTTCAATTTCTGATTGGAAGTACCGAGAAATTCCGAGGCGTTCCAATCGGTCACTGGCCCAAACACGCTCAAACAAGTCAACTGGGTAGACACAAGGAGCTGAAGAACAAAATTATGGAACTTAAGAAACCAAACCTCTATGAAAAGTGTGATGAAAACTAGTTATACAAGCAAAATCAAAGGGCAATTTACCTCCCCCATTGAATCTTTCAACAATTTTCTGGAGATATTTTAGGCAATTTTCATCTTTAGTATGCATAAGAGCAAAGGCAGTCGATGATGGCGAACATAAGAATGACCCATCTGGGACCTGAAGCTTGAGAAGCTTTTCCCAATCCAGATCAGGCATCCCTTCCAAGCTATATAGTAGTGTTGTAGGCACTGTATGCATCAAGTCCTTTGGTATCCTAATTCAAACACATAACAATTATACAAATTTAGAAAAACTAGGACTTTGATTTTGATAATTTTAAGTTTGATTTCTGGAACTACCTTGTTAGTTTTAGATTTCTTTTGGCATAGATATCTTCTAGGACAGGAGAATCATCAGGAACATCTAGGTCTATCCTTCGAGCCATATCGATAAGAGAAGGGAAGGAAAGTTCAAAACCTATAGTCATGTGCTCGGCATTTTCATTTTTGAGCTTACCCATGTTTCCCCGAAGAAAGGACATTCCTATTAAGATGAAGGCAAAAAAAAAAAACCAAGTTAGCTTAACTACCACAATTAAAAGTAATAAGACTAGTTTGTATACCTTTTTCGCATCTTTCAGGATGAATATTCCACGACTTCAATGCGACAACGCAAGCTAAAGTGCTAATAATTCGATCATAAGCGGAGAATATATAACGATCACCCCATGAACCGTCAGGGAGCTGATTGTGGACAATCCACTGAAGGGTGGAAGGGAACTGAGGAGCACCACTTCCATGAATATCTTCAACTAGAGCAAGCCAGGCTGTATCATAAGCAGAGATGCTTATTTCTCCATCATCCATAGAACCCAACATAGATCTAATAGAATTGACCATCTCCATAATCTCATTCGATATCGAAACCTTTGACAAGAAAATGATATCGAAATCTTAAATTCACATTTATATGCTAGGTATGATCCTTCTCAAATTTACGTTTAAATTACCTTAAGAGCTTCCCCTTCTCTGTCGTCTTCGAGAATCTCTTCCCACTCTTTCACTGGTATGCCGTTTTGAAGCACCTCCATGGATACTACACAAATGATCATGTATGTATTTACGTAGTCTCTCTTTTTCAATCAGAATTTACTGAAAATTTTTATTTATTATTTTGTTTTTTGGTTACCATGTGTGTGAGGATTGGATATTGCACTGCATCTTGAACAAATTAAACCAAAGTGGTCTCGCTTATCTCTAAACCTGATCGATCGAACACCTACAAAAATTCATGATGTTGCTATTCATTAGCACTTGCTAAATTTGGTAAATTCTCATATAATGGCAAAACACTTCTCTCTCTATATTCGAAAAAAAAAAAAAAAGGAGAGAGATAGAGAGAAAGAAGAAGAAATCTGATTCCTTGTGTAACTATACAGTACTCTTAGAGCAAAATCAAGCTCAAAACAGCAACATGTGGCAGGAAAAACAAATTTCTTTGCTTATAAAAAAAGAACAACGAAATCAAACTAATAATTCAAGCATGCCTCTGGCCAGGATACCGGGCCGGGCCAGACCGAACCTAGGTCAGTTAAGGTCCAGTGAGGTCCTATCTACAGTGGGCTCAATTGTAGCCGTGGCCATAACTGAACCTGAACCATGGGATCCCAACCCAACTTTGCCATTTTTTCCCCGTGTCTAGGCTTTAGCCTGTGCTGGCTAATTTGGCCAAACTCAGTTTTTGCTCAGCCCAGTATACAGTATGAAGTTATATATACATTATTATAGGATAATGCTAAGAACTGCACAAACCCTAGCCCGCACTTGCATGCATGACCCTGTTAATTATTATATAATT
This sequence comes from Tetracentron sinense, assembly GCA_015143295.1. Classification (NCBI taxonomy): domain Eukaryota; kingdom Viridiplantae; phylum Streptophyta; class Magnoliopsida; order Trochodendrales; family Trochodendraceae; genus Tetracentron; species Tetracentron sinense. Next base: position 9,533,691 of record CM026558.1, on the reverse strand, counting down.
AAGCCCACAAATATGTATTGTATAATGTGCATACAGATGCAGGCATCTTTTTATCCTATGTTTTGAGACTTTTTTTCTTCCTTTTTGAATTTTGATTTAACTGGGAAGCCACGCTTGCCCCGTCGGTAGTGTGTGTAATCAGGGTTGCAGCCCAACCGCGCCCATGACTTCAAAACAAATAGGAACCTACTAACTGGGGTTGTGGCCCAACCTCGTATCTCTCACCAAAAGAAAAAAAAAATTGATTTAACTTATTTATGTTAAAGATTAAGCATACTATACTATATAGTCCGAAAGAGGCTAAGCCTGGGCCCTCAAGTCAGGCAATTTCATTTTTAGGCCCAAAAATGGGCCTAGACTTAGATGCTTAATGAAACCCTGGAGTGAAACTTGACTTCATATTTTTAGTCCAAGGCAACAAAAGACGAACAAAATGTGGACAAGTCATAGAAACGTTAAATATACCCATTGTTGGAAAAAGGTTAATTTTTTTTTGTGTTTAAATATGAAATATTAAATATACACATTGTCTAAAAAAGGCTAAATTTTTTTGTGTTTAAACATGAGCTGGAGCTGTACTTCCATTCGTGAACGGAGCTCCCCATTTCAATTCATTTCAGTGGTAGTTATGTAATTTTGGGGAAAATAGTGGTATTGTTGTTGTCTCATAATTACAAAACTGTGATTAGATCAATACAAAAGGGGAGCTCCGCTTCAACATGATGAAGCAGGGCTCCGGCTCATATTAAGACTCAATTTTTTATAAAGGGAAATGTTAACCTTCCCCGTGACTAGTGATCTTGGTTACTTTCATCAAACTTTTTTACTCCTATGCATTGAATATCACTCTATTAAATACAAGAATGGTTTGATATTTTAATAGGAACAACTCATTTAATGGATGCGACAAGAAATACGGGTAAAGTCAAACTATACTTCTTCTTTCTTGTATTTAATGCTGGGTCTCATATGAAAATAACTAAACTACCTCAATTTTAGTGAGTTCCATAATTAACATAGGAGTAAAAATGTCTAGTAAAAATTACCAAATTCATTTAGTCTAGTTAATGTTAACATTACTTAGTTAAAACATTATATCTGTCATGTCTTTTGTGCTGATAGATTGCCAGTCCTTTGTAGACTTTGGCTACAAAAATCTTTACTCCGAGTTTCACCTCTAGCCAGCCTTAATTTATGCTGGACCTAACGGGTTTCAGGCTAACATAGGCGAATGATGCTTGGTAATATGCGATAAATTGGGTGACGGCCAGTTGCCAATAAGGCTGATTGAACCAGGGGCAGAGTCAAGAATTTTCCTGGGGGGGGGGGGGGGGGGGAGTACACGTATCAAGAAAAATTAATGGGAATGGGTATGGAACCTTGGGGGCGTGCACTCTGAGAATTTTTATTTTAGGTAATGGGTCCATTGTGAGAGCAAATCTTTTAGTCGGCATCTAATACCAATTTTGGTATTAGGGCCCACATGATCAATTGAAATTTGACAACTCAAATTGCAACTACAACGTAACCAAAAAAAATTTGCAACTTCAATGGCTCATTTAATGCATTGTATATCTCTATTCCAAGTTCCAACCCAAAGAAAAGTGAATATGTCATTTGGTCTCCTAATAAAGGGCTTCACTTAGGCTTGTCAACGGGTTGGATTCATACCGGATCTACCTAGATCCCAATCCGATCCAATAAAAGTCCACAAAAAGAAAAATAAGGTCCCCCTTATAATAAATTCATTATATAGATAAATTTAGCTATATTTTTTATATTATGATGATTGTTTTTTCCATGCGAATTCCACTGTTGGAACTTGCATGCTTCCCCAGCTAGACACGTGATCCATTTTAACACTCATTAATTGTGGTTAAGATTCACTCACCCCTAGGGTTTATACATCTACTCGTGTGTTTTTTTTTTAAAAGAGATCTTGAGTTAATAAATCGTAACTAAGGTTAAAGAGGATTAAAAGAGACACATGGATGACTAAAGAATCATTCCCTTTATACTATTCATGTAAAAAAAAGTTACCAAATTTTATTTGGGGAGACTATGTACAGAATTAAGATATTATGTATAAAAAAAAATATATACCAACAATGTAATACATTTTAAAAGTTTTTGTATTTTTTTTTCTGGGGGGGGGATATGGCCCCTCACCACCCCTGGATTGAACGTCTGCTCACTATGCTTACCTAGCCACAGAGGCGAGAGGGGCACACCTTGCCATGTGGGCAGGTTGATTTTCAACAGCCCAAACAAAGTTGACAGAAAATAAGTTTTTTTTTTCTCTACTCAAAATAATATGATTTTTCATTTTGTTTGTTGGCAAACTGTACTTGGCATTTCCGAAATTTCTGAATATAATCCATTAAAAAAAAAGATTTGCTGTAAAGACTCAAACAAATTATCAAACCAAAAGAAGAGAAATGTAAACTTAAGAGGGGATTTTCTCGCCGGAAAATGAGCTTCATGCAACGATAATACAGAAAAGAAAAGTTACCGGGGACAACCATAGGCATAGGCATGTCTAAAGGAGGAGACGAATGTGCTACCGTCGGAGAGAAGAAGGGGAGAGTGGCCGGAAATGACATTTTGTTAATTTGGTACGGAAAGGTGGTGGAGGGAAACTTTAATTTAAAGAAGATAGAGGGGAGGAAGCAGACAGAAACGACTTCCTAAGAGATTCCCATGAAAAGGTCCATGGGATCATCCACAATTTTGGAACGAGGGCACTTATGTCATTTTACCCTTAGCCACCCAAATCTTCCGGGTATGGCCATGGGTATTGGATATGTAATGGCCCGTTTGGCATCGCTGTCAAAAGGAACAATTCTCAATCCCCTTATGAATAGAAACTCTTGAGAGGTTTATCAAAAAAAAAAAAAAAACTCTTGAGATGGAATCACAGCCAATTGTGATTGAACTTTGAAAGAGTTCAATTTCACCCACAAATCAATACGTGTCCCTTTTAATTTCTATTAATCGTGGTTAAGATTCATTAACTCTTAGGGTTCAACAATCTAATCTTGGTTTTAAGAAATATATTTTTTTGAAAAATTAACTCTAACTCTAAGATATCAATTTTGTAACCCTAAGGTTAAATTTTTTAAGAATATTTTTTTCTAAAAACTAAGGTTAGATTCTTGAACCCTAAGTGTGAGCGCGGGTTTCGGTAAAACCCTGGTTTGAATCTCATGGGGTGAGTTAAGAGTCGTCACCTATTCATTCGGAAGGGATAAGTCCCCGGGATTTAGATAAGGTCTTGGTTTACGGTCTGAGATTAGGGTAAGAGGTTCGATTAAGTCCGGGTAAGGGGTTAGGCACCCCGGCACTTCCACTTTTCAGTGGTTCCCTACTTGCTAGGGTTAAACCAAATCAATCTCAATTTTAATCAAATGCCTTAAGTATTAAGATAATGCTAATCTAAAAAAGAGAAAATCTTAAACTAGGGTCGAACCCTGGTTAGGCTGCCTACGTACTCACATAGGGATGAGATCAGATCGAGTGTAGTTCTGGCACATGAGCCCGTGCCAAGGCTAGGGGTGTGTGTGTGCACTAAGCGTGGCTTAAGGTCTAGCCGGGAGGCTAGGGGTGGTTGACTGGGTTGGTCAAGTGCTTGGTATTGGGCCCGGTAGGCCTAAGGTAAGTCCGATAGAATAGGGTTGGGCCCGGAAGGCCGAGGATGAAGCCCGGTAGTCTAGTTTGGGCCCGGTAGGCCGAGATTAGACCTGAGAGGCCAAGGATGAGCCCGGTAGGCCGAGATTAGGCCCGGTAGGCCAATGGGTGAGGCCAAGTAGGCCCAATGGTGTTTTAACTAAGGGTTAGGGTTGCTAACCGGTTTTAAAAAGGTGATCAACCGTGGTTAGGGGTGCTAACCATGGTTAAAATGTCCAAAGTCAGTATTTTTGATCTTTTTGAATTTTTCTGATTTTTTTTTAAATTTCTCAGATTTTTCCCAGCGGTCAAAGATGCTTAACCGCGGTTAAGGAGGGGAGGTCACCATGATTAAGGGTCTTAACCATGGTTAAATGGTCAAAAGAGACCATTTTTAGGTTTCTCCTAATATTTTGGATTTTTTGAGCATTTTTCCAGATTTTTTTCGGTTAAGGATTTTTTAACCGTGGTTAAGGATCAAAAATAGGGTTGACTCTGATTAAGGGTCTTAACCACAGCAGAAAAGGTCACAAAAGACATTTCTAAATTCCATATAATATTTTTGATTTTTCGATGATTTTTCCAGAATTTTACTGGGTCATGGGCCACTTAACCATGGTTAAATGTTAACCATGGGTGGGTTTAACCATGGTTAAGGGGCCGACCGAGGCAAAAGTGAGCCTAGGGTCCATGGAAAGGCCTAGACTGGCCTCCTACTCGGCTTAGGCCCCCACAAATATCAAAAATTGCGAAAACCCAAAATTTTCATCAAATTTTTTACCATAGTTAACATGAATTTAACCATGGTTAACGGGGGAATCGCGGGAATACGAGACTATCAGTGGGTAGCCTGATATGTGAGAAACAATTTGAGTCCTTGTGGGGCCCAAGGGGATGCCGTATGTGGGCCCCACAAAGGCTCAAAGTTGCCCCGTTGAAATTCACATAAAATGACGATTTCCCCAAAACAGTGTTTTTTTTTAACTTTGCGGCAATTTTTTCATTGATTGGCTCAACCCTTGGGGGATCCGAGACCATGGTCTTGAAGCCTTCTATGAGGGGAACAATTTGGGCCCTTGTAGGCCAAAGGGGAGGCCGTATATAAGCCCCATAGAGGCCCAAAGTCGTCCCGTTGCACAGATTTTCACACTGTCAACCCCACTTTGAGGTCGATTTAACTATGGTTAACGGGCGAGTTGTGAACACCCCATTTTTACACCCCTTAATCCCTTGATTTTATTTGTAATTTTAATTTTAATTTTAATTTTAATTTTAATTTTATTATTTTATTTGAGTGTCGAGGTTCTAGATCCGAGAAAGAGAGAGAGAGAGAAATCATCCCCGTTACCCATTGTTCAAAGCCCCCATGTTTAAAACCCATGAGCCAAAGCCAGAGTCCAACCTAAATCCCACACCCCAAATATCCATACCTAAAATCATTTAAAGCCCAAGGCCCATGGGAGATCTTTATAAGAAGCTAGAGGTAAAGGATATCCTCAGCATTTTCGGTTATAACCATTTTCGGTTACAAGCCGTAGAGCTCACGCCCCTCTTCTTCTCTTCTCCTTTTCTTCCATCTAATCCAGAGCCTCTCTCAAGCTCATTTTCCCTTAATTCTCTGTCTCCCACCGGCAAGAGATCTGATCAGCAAGTCTTCCATCGTCTGGAGCCCACAGCAGTAGCAGCACCACGCCTCTCCAGCTCCATATTTTCACCGGCGACGACTCTGTTTGGCGTTCTCTACGGCAGATCCCATCGCACCTCTTTCCTCTCTTATCCCTCGGTGATCTTGGATTCACGGCCAAGGTAATCTATTTAACTCTTTCTTTTCTCTATTTCTTTTCTCTTTTCTTTGTTTTCATCTTGCTGTTATACTCCATGTTTCTTCTCGATCCAGAATTTCTAGATCTAGATCCAGAATTTCTAGATCTAGATCCAGAATTTCTAGGTCTAGATCTATGGGATCCGAATTTCTTCTCCGCTTCTTATTTTCATCCATTTCTTTCTCTATGTTTATCATTATTATTATTATTATTTTTTTTTTTTATCTCTTGCAGTAGAAAGTCCCCTCCAACCAGCGTCTCCATCTCCGGCGATCTTTCTTTCCGGCGAGCTGTAGTAGCTGTTTCGTTAGATCATCCTCCATCTCGGGCCAGTAGCTCTCCGTTTTTTTTTTTTTTTTTTTTTTTCTTTTCAGACCTTCTCCTGTATCCCTTTTTGCTCGTAAATCCCTCATCTCATGGTCATCGGAGTTTCACCATATTTGCGGCCAAGCTGGTTTAGAGCTCCAAAATTGCAATCTCTGATTCCAGGTTCAGTATCTGTATCTAGATCCATGTTTAAATTCTTTATTCATTCATTATTGTATTTTATATCTACTCTTTGCTTCTCAGGTTCACGATCTAAATGAACTCTGAATCTCTTACTTCCGGTCAGCTTCTCTAGTGTAGGCCAGAGCAGGTAATCTTTTCTCAGTCCCTCTCCCGAAATTCATCTCTCTAAGTCCAAATCCAGATTTATATATCTGGACTTCCATTTTTGTATAATTTTAGATCTAAATATTTTTGTATAGTTTCCATTCTTGTTTCTTATTTTCATTTTCCATGTTATGTATTTGTTTTTCTGGTTTTGTTTTCTGTCTTTGTATTGGTGCAGGCAACAGCAAATTCCCCACTCTATCTCTCATTCTTTTTGTTGTTTTGTTTGATTTTCCTTTTATTTTTATTGGACCCATTGTTCTGTGGGATGAGTGACGGTGAGACTGAGTGATTTGTCCTCGCCATTTCCCCCTCTCCAGAGCATCAGCAATACCAACGTCACTCCCCATCAACCGCACGGAGGTACGTGTTCTCCCTGTTTATTTATTTTTTCATTTATTTTCTTTTCACATGTTATAGAGAGGGAAAATCCCTTTTGGGCCTTTGGTTCGGGCTATAATTAATAATTGAAATCCATAAGCCCCTAGAACCATTTTAGTATAAAATGATAGTGAACCAAAGCCAATTGACCATTAGTGGTCAATGGGCCTTGGCCCATTAACTTTCCCTTGGGGCCCATTTATTTTGTTGTGTATGTATTTATTATCCATGTATGTGCAATAGGGATAGGCCGCGATTTTTCTTTTCCTATTTTGCCTACATTGGGCACTTAGATAGTTTCCATTTTTTTATTAACCCTAAATAAGTGGCCTACCCCGTTAGTTAGTCTTAAACAACAAAAAAAAAATATAAAAAAGGTTGAAATAAATTAAAGGTACTGGTCTATCTTCCCTTGGGACCTAGAGCAGGGTCCGTATTTAAACCATAGCCTCTTTTGGTTTAAGGCCGCTCGATCCGCCCTGTTCTTTGCCTTTAAGATAATTAAAATCATTTAGACTTTATTTTTGCCTACCTTGGGCACTTAGGATAGCCTTGACTAGTTAAAACTTGCCAAAATTAAAATACAAAAAAAATAAAAAATACAAAAACAACAAAAACATTTAAAAACCCCCAAAATGCAAAAAAGACTTACCCTAATAAATGAACGCCCCCTAGAGCTCCCCTACGAGCACCTAGCTACGCGGCCATCTCTCGGAGTGAGATTCATAAATCTCAGTTCCATTTCCCCTCCCCAACTCAAACACGAGTTGGAAACGACCACACTCCGAAACGAGTATAAAAACAGTCACGGACCCCGAACTACTATTGAGGGTCTGATTCCGACTAACCGGATAAGTAGGCAGCCCAATCAGGGTTCGACCCCAACCAAAATAAACTTTTTTACACCCCCTGTTTGATTTCGATTAGCAAAATTAATAAATTTTAGGAAATGTTAAGTGATTTCTTTTATGTTTGATTTAGACCTAATGAGTAGGTTACCGTCATCGGATGGAGGTCCTGGGGTGCCTAACCCCTTCCCCAGGACCTAAAGGGATCCCTTACCTAGACTATTTTGGACCGTAGACCCCCCTCATTTGGATTATTTCGGGATCCTACTTCCCCTAAGTAGGTGGCGACTCTCAAAAATAGATTTAGCGTTATTCCTCCACTCTCGGACCTTATTCCGATACCTAGAGTTGAGAGGGGAGGAAAGGCGGTAAATTTATGCGTTCACAGCTTTGGCGACTCTGCTGGGGAAAGAGGATCCAACCTGAAAATTAGGTAAAAGCCAAACATCTTTTTAATCACTAATCATTTCCTAAATCATTTATTTTTTTGCTAATTCTTTCTATATTGTGGGTATGTCTTTATTTATGTTCTTATTCTTTCTTATGTGCATTTCATATTCATTGCATATTAGTGTAACAACCCTTAAACCCTCTAGTTTGACTTATTACGCCTACAACTGTTTGATAATTATCTTCAGTGCTGGGGCTTAACAGTCATGGTTTAGCTGTATCACCCCTGTGGGACGATTATTCTCAGGAAGGGATATAGACTAAACCCACTTGCGCCAATCAGCCCATTTTTGGGAGTCGCATATACGGCCAAGTGTCCCCCAACCACCTTAGGAACACCTTGCATTACCCCAGCATATGCATATAGTTTAGGTGGAGGTATAGTCTATAAGCATCTGTTTAGGAAGGTTTCCCCTAATCCTACTTTGCTTATAGCCTATACCCGCCCTGCCTTTTGTTTGAACATGAAGGTACCTCTGTGTACCCATATGTTCATTTAAAAAGGGGCCTGTGTGAGCCATTGTTGAATAAACTCCCAACTCATCTTTAGACTTACATATGGGGTTCAAAAACCCAGATTCTGCTGGATATCCATATCCATGTTTTATCTTAAACCCATTGGGCCTTGGTTTCCAATAACCTAACTTAGTAGGTAGACTCCTATCTATCTACCCCATTGGTTTACATATGTCAAGGATCACCCCTTTTAATAAAACAATTGGTGAAAGAAAATCAGAAAACAAAAAAAAATCAAAATCAAAACTCAATCAAAGCAAAAACAGAAAAATTGGTAAAAAAAAAAAAAAAGGATGAAGTTAAAATTTGAAAACTTAAAACAAAAATTCATAAAGAAAAACAAATTCAAAAAAAATAATAACAAAAACAAAAACAAAAAAAAAAAAGAAGAAAATTCAAAATTCAAAGAAGAGGAGGTTCACATTCATTTTGCATCATAAACCTTTTGGGTTTTGATTTCCAATAACCCAACTTAGTAGGTCGGATCCATGCCCACCTACCCCATTTGGTTTCCTCAAAAAAAAATATAATAACAAAAAATTTTCAAAGGTTTCAAAAGAAAAAGGGTTGGTATTTCTGCATCTCATATGCATGTCATCGTGTTTACACTTGTATATAGACTTGCACTTACACATATTTTCAGTCAAATGGCAGGCCCATCTAGGATGCCAGAATCAATGAATAGATCAAAACCTAAGATGAATCTGAAGCTTACGGCGGCATGTAATAAAGAGCTCACCGAAATAGTAAATGCCCTCACTCCAATGCAAAAGCTATATTGGAGACAGAAGACTCACTTGGGCTACATCCTAGACCTTGTCTTGGTAAAGCCAGATTGGCGTCTCATCACGACAGCCATACAGTGTTGGGATTCTTCAGCCGTGGTTTTCCGATTCGGAAGAAATGAGATGTGCCCAACTTTAGAAGAAATCTCTTCCATTCTTCGGTTGGACTTAACTGACACAGTGATTGTTCCTCGCTACAAGCGATCGTACAAAAGAGAATTATCAGAATTTCTGCGAATTAAACCTTCATTGTTGGAGAACTGTGCCAAGGATTCTTATTCCAGGCTGTCCACAAGTTATCTTTTAAAGAGGTGCAAGCACAACTGGAAACCAGAGGACCAGACTGTAGATTTACCTGGATTCAACGCCTTTACTTTGGTGGCAGTGTCGCAGTTGGTTTTTCCCAAGAATAGTCGTGAGTATGTAGAGTCAGTACTTGTGGGAATCATTCAAGATGTGTGCAATGGAGGTACTCTTGTTCCAGTCATCTTAGCTGAATTATTCCTAAGCCTTAAACATGCAGCGGACACCGGGAGGAATTTCTTCAATGCAAGCATTTCTTTGCTATTCTTATGGTTAGTGGAGCATATACCATCATTGATCACTGTGCCAGCAAATATCAGTGGGTATTGCAGTTTACCAAAAAAGTTTGCTGAGGTGCAGTCAAGCTTAAAAACCGTAGATGTGGGGGAGTTGTATGAACTCCTCAATAGCCTTTTAGATACTCAGATAATTTGGAAATGCGATTGGCTTAATATGAAGGTTTTACCTCGTTTGGCCACTGTTAAGAGAAGAAGCATAACACTTGCAGGAGTGACTGGGTCATCACCTTACGTACCCATCAGGGTACTTCGCCAGTTCGGTTACCAACAATGTGTACCAGTGTTAGATGACTTATCTCAAGATTATATCCGTTTTTCTGAGTTATCGGAACTCATGGACAGACGTTTTCAGACAGAGTGGCAGTTGTGTAAGTGGAGCAAGTTGCCGGCATATGTGGTATCGACTGGACCACCAACAAAAGAAGGATATGATCTATGGTTGGAAAATCAACAGGTAGTGTCAGAAATGCCTAAGCCGGAAGAACTACCCACACCTGTTTCAGTACCCTCAAAGGGAAGTCTCCCTTTTTCTAAAATGGCGGTCCCTTGGGAAGATAAGTTCATACAAGCTCAACTTAAGATTCTCGAAGACAGGAAGGAATTGAAGAAAGCACAACAGGCGCACCAGCAACAAGAAGCCAAGATGAAGGAGATAGCTAGTGCGAAGGAAGAGCAGTTAGAACAGGCCCAGCTCAAGATTCTCAAGGGCATGAAAGAATTGGAGGGAGCACAACAGTTACTCCAACAAGAGAAGAATGATCTGAAGCGTCGACACCAACTTGCCCATGATGAAGAAAAGCAGTTAGAACAAGCTATGCGAGAGTTCCAGAAAAGAAAGAGAGATGATGCTCGAGACTCCCGTCAGTTTGAAGAACAGTTTTGTTACTATCAAGAGCAGTTGAGCGTCTCCAGGCATAACGCAGAAGTCAAAGCTTTGGAGTTTGATTTCAGAATTCAAAGTGCTTCGGACATGGTTGACAGGTTGGAGAACGAAATTGCATGCCTCCATCAGCAAGTTCTGGATCTTGGGGGCAACCCTTCATCATTTGGTTATGGCTTCCCAGATGGGCCTGTATAGGGTTGAGTCTTTTTCTTTTTACCTTCCCTTGTTTTTCTTTATGTTCTTTTGGGTCAGTGTTGTTTTAAAATCACACAAACACCTGCATATATAAAGAAGTGATTTTCAACCTTTTGCTGTCAAATCATGCATTCATGTTGAATCGTTACATCTTTCTCAGTGTTGCATGAAACAGCGTATTGTCACTCGTTCTGTATCTCGTGCCCTTGCCCAAGCTGCGATAATAGATCTGGACAGTCCTGAAGTCGCAGACTGGTCATCTCAAAGCTCAGCAGACATGGCTGCTCCCAACAATCGTTTGGATTCAAGTACAGACCAGCTTGTACAAGCACATGACCAGGAGATACATGGGATGAAAGCCCAATTGGATAATATTCAAGAAACCTTGCAGGCTCTGATGGCCTTACAACTTAACAAACCTACTCACCAACCAGAAGCCGGACCATTTCAACCCGAACAGCCTAGAACTTCATTTCAACCAGAAAGTTTCCAACCAGACCCACCCGGAATTGGAACCTTCCGACATCAACCAGACCATTCAGGGTTTAGACCTTTCCAACCGGATCAACCTAGGGTTGAGATTCCTGCTCCAAACTTTACCTTTATCAACCCTCTTCATGATCAGCCGGGTGAGGATGGTGATTTTGACTACACCCGATTTGACGGAAAAACTGGTGAGGCTGTGAACTGCGACCATCATAATCCGAAAATGCCACAAGATTCTGAGTTGTTGGTGTCTCTCAAGAACCAACAAGAAGAAATTCGTCAGCTGAAAGAGATGATGAAAAAAATGCAAGGGGCATCATCCTCCTCTACAGGGATAACTCTGGATGACCTACTTTTCTCCTCTGATACTTTGGTTCCCTCAGATTTTCGAGTTCCAGAATTCACCAAATACGGGGGCAAAGGATGTCCGAAAGAGCATTTACAGTTGTATGTGGGGGATATGATGGCCTACAGAGATAAACCATCATATCTTATCCAATATTTCCAGAAAAGTCTGAAAGATGCCGCTCTCAGGTGGTGGCTTGCAATTGACAAGAAGCAAATTACCAGTTGGCAGGATGTGATCGATCTCTTCATCAATCAGTTTTCTTTTAACTTGGAGGTGCTCCCTCAAAAGAGCGATCTAGAGCAACTGTCCCAGAGGAATAATGAATCGTTTATCGAGTATGCTGCTAGGTGGAGAGAAATGGCATCAAGATTGTCAGTGCAGTTATCAAAGGAAGAAATGGCTTCTACCTTTTTGGGAACCCTAAAGCAACCATATTCAACACTGATGATAACTTTGCCGGCCACTGATTTCAAGGTAATCGTCGAAACAGGGGCAAGAATTGAAACAGCTGTAAAAAACGGTACCATACATGCCAGTCTTAGCCATACATCTCCAAGGTCAGGTGCCCCATTTAACAGGAATAATGGGCAAAAGGATACCAGGAAAAGAGAAGAAGTTAATTGGATTGCACCCAGTGCACCCTTGATGTTGCCTGCTCCACCGATTCGACAACCTCCTCAACCTCAAAATCCTCAGCCGGTAAGGCAAAATCAGTATCAACAGGCGCGTCAGCCAGTGAGAAACCCTCAGAGAAATTTCACTCCCTTACCTTACTCTTTAAGCCAGCTTCTGACTTTCCTCCTCAAAAAGGATCTTGTAACTCTGAAGGGGCCGACTCCTCTCATCCCAGTTGAGAAGCAGAATCGAAATTATCATGCAGATCATTATTGTGCATATCATCGAGGCCCGGGTCATGCCACAGATGTATGTTACACTCTTAGACATGATATTCAAGATCTCTTAGAGCAAGGCAAAGTTGAATTCGCCCCTGGGAATACTAGCATCATCCAAGCTCCTCTTCCCCCACATCAAGGGCAGATTAACTTTCTGAGCGGGGACGAGTCCGATGGTAGTATAGTGGAGATTGTTGGGCCGTCGGAGATAAATGATGCTATTTGTCCTCCATACCGAGCCCCTGTTCGAATCCCATATCTTCAGTCTTTGTCGTCTTTTGAATCCCCAGTTCTTCAACCGATTCAAATACCTTGCATGTCACCAATCCCGTCACCTACCATTCATCCCATTCAGCGTCCTATACAAATCCCTTTTGTTCCTGAGGAAAAAGAGAGGATTGTTTATACCATCCCTTGCCCTGTTGATTGGCCTACAACCCCAGTTATATCATCTTCACGACCCCTTGGTAAAGGTCCAGTTCAAATTCCATATATTCCAGCACCAATCCATCCCCTCAATCGTTTACCGGCCCCTCCATCTCTCATTCTAGACAATGAAAACATTACTGCAATAACCAGGTCAGGAAGAGTTTACCAGCAACCAGAAGTTGAGCTGCCTAAGTCCAAGGGCAAAGAGCAATGTCTAAATCCTGAGCAACAAAAAGAAGAAGATGCTGCATTGTTGAAAATTTTGGAGAAAGCGAAGGAATATAATATTGCCCATCAACTCACAAAGCTCCCAGCTCAAATTTCAGTGATGGGATTACTCTTAACTTCAGAGCATCATCGGGAACAATTGCTTAGGGTGTTTAATAATGCTCATGTCACAAAGGATATAACACCTGAGCGTTTGGGGCAACTGGTAGGTCAGATTCTGGAACCAAAGACCATTACCTTCAGTGAAGAGGAAATTCCAGACAGTGATAAAGAACACACCAGAGCTCTTTACATCTCAGTGCAGTGCAGGGGTAAAACACTTTCAGCAGTGCTGGTAGACAATGGATCTGGTTTGAATGTCTGTACATTAACTACTTTGGAAGGCTTGGGAATGGATATCAGCCATGTCAAGAAAAGACCTATGACAATCAGAGCTTTCGACAATTCAACTCGTCAAAACTTGGGAGATGTCGACTTAAACATTTCCATTGGACCATCAGAATTCTTGACAAATTTTCAAGTAGTTAATGTGCCAGCTTCTTTCACTCTTCTTCTTGGAAGGCCGTGGATCCACATGGCCGGAGCCATCCCGTCATCACTTCATCAGAGGATTAAGTTCATTCAAGGTGATCAACTGATTGTGATTCCGACGGAGTCTTTGGCAAATTCCTTTGGGGATGTCCAAGAATTGGGACAAGGGGCAGCTTTTATGACTTATCAGTTTGAGGAGGTTACCTGTATTGCTCAGCTGGAAAGCAAGAAAAACGAATATATACCGGCAGCGGTGAGGATCATGGCTAAAATGAAGTACAGACCTGGTTTGGGTCTAGGCGCCCACCACCAAGGAATGAAGAAACGGTATGTAGCACCTCGCTACACACCTCGTTTCGGAATAGGGTACAAACCAGAGTTGGAAGATTTCTTGAACAAGCTGACAAAAGGAAAATCATCAGTAAAGTCGGTGCCCCCACCTCCCCTATCTGTTACCTTTCCTACCAGTATTCCCAGACCTTCTGATTTTGAAATCTATAAAAACCTTCCTTTTGAGGAAACAGACCCAGAGCCAACTGCCAACCATGCACCTAAATCCCAGTCAAAGGACGATCCTGCAAGGTTTCTTGAAATGTTCGAAGTGGCTCAATTGTTTGAGGAACTCGCTGTTGAAGATGCAGTCCAGATTGATTGTGTGGCAGAGGAACAAGTGTGCACCCTCTCCAGTGCATCGCAAGCATCATCCAGTACTGTTTCGCTCATACGAGCCAGTTCTTCTCCTCTCGTATGGTGGACCGATCCCATCACAGTAGAAGCAGCTAGAGGAAGGCAGGGAAAGAAGGTCGGACTAGTCAGACCATGACCCAGTTTCTTTTCCTTATTTGTTCTTTTCATCTTTAGGTCAAAAAGAGAAAAACCAAAAATTTTATTTTTCAGGCGGCTTTGTCAGTCATTTCAAAATAGTCAAGTCTTTTGCTTTACGCATCTTTGTAAATATTACAAAAATCAGAAAATCAATGAAATTCATTTTCCTTGTCTCAAGACTTGTTTCCTTTTGTGTTTCCTTTTGTATATACATAAAATACTGGCTCATGATGGTATGACCTAAGTCTCCAAAAAAGGCTTAGTGATCTGAAGTCACCAAAAACAAAAAAAAAAAAAAAAACGAAAACAAAAAAAAATAACACTCCAAAATACTAAGACCGAGTTCTGGTTTGCCAGGGAATTGTCCAAGATAAAGCTAACTCAAATCATGAAATCAATCTTGAACTTTTGGAAGTAGAGTATGACGAAGAGGAAGAAGGGGAACCTCCACAAGAGATCCTCGACCTCCTTGAACAGTACGAAGGGATATGTAAAACTAATGAGGAGGACACCGAGACCATAAATCTCGGATCCGAAGATGATCCTAAGTGTGTGAAGATTGGCACTACAATGAGTCCTGAGCAAAGGAGCGCTATGATTGACTTCCTCAAAAGTTACATGGATGTGTTTGCTTGGTCATATGCGGACATGCCCGGCCTTGATCCAGAATTAGTAGTCCACAGATTGCCATTGAACCCAGAGGTAAAACCAGTTAAGCAGAAGCTCAGGCGGTTGAGGCCAGAATGGTCTCAGAAGGTCAAAGATGAGATCGAAAAGCAAATAAGTGCAGGGTTTCTAGCAGTGGCAACTTACCCAGAATGGCTGGCTAATATCGTACCTGTGCCTAAGAAAGATGGCAAAGTCAGAATGTGCATTGATTATAGAAACTTGAACAGGGCCAGTCCAAAAGATAATTTTCCACTTCCTCACATAGATATCCTTGTCGACAATACAGCTGGACATGAAACCTTATCTTTTATGGATGGGTTCTCAGGATACAATCAGATCAAAATGGCCGAAGAGGATATGGAAAAGACCGCGTTCATTACCCCATGGGGCACCTTCTGTTACAAAGTCATGCCATTTGGGCTCAAGAATGCAGGGGCAACATATCAAAGAGCAATGACAGCATTATTTCATGATATGATGCACAAGAGTACAGAGGTTTATGTAGACGACATGATTGTCAAATCCCCATTGGCTAAAGATCACCCAGAAGATTTGAAGAAGTTATGTGACAGGCTCAGAGTCTTTGGCCTAAGACTAAATCCGGCAAAATGTACGTTCGGAACAACGTCAGGAAAACTTCTTGGCTTCATTGTCAGTAAAAGAGGAATTGAAGTCGATCCAGCTAAAGCAAGAGCTATCATCGAGATGCCTGCACCTCGGACAGAAAAGGAAATTCGAGGATTTCTGGGTAGGATTCAGTATATCAGTCGTTTTATTGCACAACTTACTCCGATTTGTGAGCCGATTTTCAAATTGCTTAGAAAGAATGTGCCGACAGTCTGGTCAGATGAATGTCAACAGGCCTTTGATAAGATCAAGCAATATCTTCTCAATCCACCCGTGCTTGTCCCTCCGACACCCGGACGACCACTTTTAATGTACATCTCCATCCAAAAAACTTCTATGGGTTGTGTGCTAGCTCAGCATGATGAATCAGGCAGAAAGGAACAAGCCATCTATTACATCAGTAAGCGTTTGCATGAATACGAAGAGAAGTACAATGCTTTAGAGAGGACTTGTCTAGCATTGGTTTGGGCCACCCAGCGGTTACGACATTACTTATTGTCCTATCCTGTGATTTTGGTATCAAGAATGGATCCACTCAAGTACTTACTGGAGAAGCCTGCTACTTCAGGAAGAACAGCCAGATGGCTCATGATGTTATCAGAATTTGACATCACATACATGACGCAGAAATCAATCAAAGGACAGGCAATTGCAGATCACTTGGCGTATAACCCATCGTCCGACTATGTTTCAGTGCATGACCAGTTTCCGGATGAAGCTATTCTAAGTTTGGAACCAGAAGATCCTGATTATATTGGATGGGAGATGTACTTTGATGGAGCCGCAAACCAGCATGGGAATGGGGCAGGAGCAGTCTTAATCTCGCCAAGAGGAGCTCATCTTCCTATCTCAGTCAAGCTAAAGTTCAGATGTTCAAATAATACTGCAGAATACGAGGCATGTATAGCTGGACTCAGAGAAGCACATTGTATTGGCATAGAAGAGATTGATGTTTATGGTGATTCATCACTGGTAATTTGTCAAGCTAATGAGTCATGGGCAATCAAGGAAGAAAAGTTGATTCCGTATCTGGCATGCCTTAATGTTTTTATCACTAAGTTCAGGAGAATCACTTTCAATCACAGATGCAGGACGCATAACAGATTCGCCGATGCTCTTGCGACCTTAGCTGCAATGGTTAAGTTTCCTAAAGGGAGTCTAATTTGGCCTATTGAGATTCAGCAACAAGACCAGCCAGCTTATTGTCTAGTTATAGAAGAGCGCCCAGATGACAAGCCATGGTACACAGATATCAAGCAATACTTGGATGATGGCACTTTTCCTCTGGAAGCCACCAAAACAGATCGTCGAGCAATCAGAAGACTCTCTATTCAGTTTGTTCTCTCAGGAGGAGTGTTATACAAGAGGTCACCCAATTTGATTTGGTTGAGATGTCTTGATAAAAAGGAAGCAACACAAGTGGTTGAAGAGGTTCACGGAGGAGTTTGTGGTCCCCACATGAACGGGTTAATGCTGTCAAAGAAGATTCTTAGATTGGGGTACTATTGGACTACTATGGAATCCGATTGCTGTCGTCATGTTCAAAAATGTCATCAATGCCAGATTTACGCAGACCGAATCAATGCACCACCTACTACATTGCACAATCTTACTGCACCTTGGCCTTTCTCAGCTTGGGGCATAGACGTCATTGGGCCCATCACGCCGAAAGCATCAAACGGTCATCGGTTTATTCTTGTTGCTATTGATTATTTCACAAAATGGGTTGAAGCGGCCTCTTTTGCTAATGTCACAGCCTCAGTTGTTCAGCGGTTTTTCAAGAAAGATATCATTTGCAGATATGGGGTTCCGTATGAGATCGTCACAGATAATGCTCTCAATTTCTGCAACAAAGGTATGACTGAACTCTGCCAGAGATTCAAAATCCAGCATCATAATTCTACACCGTACAGACCACAAGCCAATGGTGCAGTCGAAGCCGCAAACAAAAATATGAAGCGAATCATCGAGAAAATGGCAATCAGGTATTCTGCATGGCATGAAATGCTTCCCTATGCACTCATGGCCTATCGAACATCGATTCGCACTTCGACTGGTGCGACACCATTCTCCTTAGCATACGGAATGGAAGCTGTCTTGCCTATTGAGGTAGAAATTCCGTCATTGCGAGTGCTCATGGAAGCAGAAATTGAAGAATCAGAATGGGCAGAAGCCAGATATGAACAGTTGCATCTGATTGAAGAAAAGCGACTGAAAGCCATAGATCACTCTCAAGCCTATCAGAGGCGTATGGCCAGGGCGTTCAATAAGAAAGTCAAGCCCAGAGATATTGAGGTTGGTGACCTTGTTCTCCGGAAATTGTTGCCAAATCGTCCAGATCCGAGAGGGAAATTTACACCAAACTACGAAGGCCCGTACATTGTTAGAGAAAAGTTCTCGGGAGGCGCCCTTCGACTTGGACGTATGGATGATGAGGACCTTCCTGAGCCAATCAACACAGATAAAGTTAAGAAGTATTATGCTTAGGATTCTATCTGATAACTGCTTGTACTTTTAGCTTCTTTGGGACATGATAGGAGGCCGTATTTGTTGCCTACTTTCCCTATAAATCATGTAACACCTACAATATATCAATAAAATTCGTTAGTTAACCCTTCGAGCCTAATAACCTCTTGTTCAAAAACCTTTTATCGGGACACCCTGCACTTAGTCTGCTATGAACTACGTCATGACCTGATCCTGAAAAAGGTACGTAGGCAACCTGGAAATCAGGTGCGGTCAAATTGTCAAACCATTTGGACAAAGTAGCTCCAACTCAAAAACATTCAAAAAAAAAAAGGAAAAAAAAAACAAAAAAAAATAAAAAAAAAAGAAAAAAAATCAATCAAGAGGTGTTCAAGAAAAGACAAAGTTCCGATGAGCAGAAGGGATGTCCCAAACTTTCAGTCCCCTCAGCCAACGTTTCGTCCCATCTCAAGTCCTCCTAGATCCCTTAGAGATTAAGAGTACAAGCAATTATCAGAATAGTATCCGAGGCAGAATGCTGGCATACAAGGCAATGAAGGGAGTAAAAGCCTCTATATAAAATAAATCGCGGGCATGGGTGAAAACCGGAAACGGCCTCATTGCGCAAAAATCACGCGAACCCCAGCTCTAGTCTTGTGGCTAGGGGCAAAAGAGGGAAAAATAATTTGATCAATTTCGCAGGCATGAGTGAAAACCGGAAACGGCCTCATCGCGCAAAAATAATGCGAACCCTGTGACTTGGTCATTCCAAGGGTAAAAAAGGGGAAAAAGGTTGAAAGTGGTCCAAACAGCGAATTTGGCAAAGACCATTTGTGCATCAATTTTTCAGGCAATCAGTCACTATAATAAGAGCAGAATCGTACTTCAAATAAATCGCGGGCATGAGTGAAAACCGGAAACGGCCTCAATGCGCAAAAATTACGCGAACCCCAGTCCTAGTCTTGTAACTAGGGGCAAAAAAGGGAAAAAAAAAAGATCTAATCAACTTCGCAGGCATGAGCGAAAACCAGCAATGGCCTCATCGCGCGAAAATTGTGCAACCCGTGACTTGGTCATTCCAAGGGCAAAAAAGGGAAAGAGTTGAAAAAGATCCTTCGTGCTTCACCTCTCAAGCAAACACGTTTGTCTTAACAATCCATTTGTTCACAAGACCCTTTGTATCGCCAATCTAGCACGTGGTGAGACCAAACTTAGTTTTACTTATCCTGTACAATGATGATCAATAAAGTCCTGTTTTCTCTTGGTCATACTGTACTGTCCAAAAGCACCAAATGTTTTCATGATCTCCAAATGCTATATCTAAAAGGCAATTCCCATGCAAACTTGAAAGCAGAGTATAGTATTTCACATGGTTTCAAAATCCATTTTTCAAAATAAAATCTACAATTCTCAAAAGAAAAAGAAATTCTAAATTTTTGTTCAAATTTGGGTCTCATGGTCTGACTAAGACAGTTCTCTCTCGCTCGTGGCAAGCAATGTCTCTTGCGATCGCGGATTAGCAAGGAAGCAAGTACATCTCCAGCAAATTATCTCATCTTTTCTGTTTGACATCGGAATGTGCTGTCATTCATTTCAGTTTGGTTGACATCAGAACGTGTTGTCATCCATTTCATCTCGATTGCTTGACATCGGAATGTGTTGTCTTGCATTCATCTCCTCCTGTTTGACATCGGAATGTGTTGTCATTCATTTCAGTTTGGTCGACATCGGAATGTGTTGTCATCCATTTCCTCTCGTTTGCTTGACGTCGGAATGTGTTGTCTTGCATTCATCTCCTCCTGTTTGACATCGGAATGTGTTGTCATTCATTTCAGTTTGGTTGACATCGGAATGTGTTGTCATCCATCTCATCTCGTTTGCTTGACATCGGAATGTGTTGTCTTGCATTAATCTCCTCCTGTTTGACATCGGAATGTGTTGTCCTGCATTCATTTCGACCTGTTTGACATCGGAATGTGTTGTCATTCAGTTCAGTTTGCTTGACATCGGAATGTGTTGTCTTGCATTCATTTCCACCTGTTTGACATCGGAATGTGTTGTCATTCATTTCAGTTTGGTTGACATCAGAATGTGTTGTCATCCATTTCTTCTCGTTTGCTTGACATCGGAATGTGTTGTCTTGCATTCATCTCCTCCTGTTTGACATCGGAATGTGTTGTCATTCAGTTCGGTTTGGTTGACATCGGAATGTGTTGTCATCCATTTCATCTCTCCTGCTTGACATCGGAATGTGTTGTCTTGCATTAATCTCCTCCTGTTTGACATCGGAATGTGTTGTCGTTCAGTTCGGTTTGGTTGACATCGGAATGTGTTGTCATCCATCTCATCTCTTTTGTTTGACATCGGAATGTGTTGTCATTCAACTTGTCTCTCCTGTTTGACATCGGAATGTGTTGTCATTCAACTTGTCTCTCCTGTTTGACATCAAAATGTGTTGTCATTCACTCATCTCCATTTGTTCGACAATCGAATGTGTTGTCATTCATTCCATCAATCATTTTGCTTTCGAGCTCCCTTCAATCCATGTTTCACTTACACCCATTTTCCCAGCAGTCCTCCGTAATGAGGCTATAAACTACTATCCTTCACTCCATCTCTTTGTTTTGGCAAGTTTAACTAGGCTTTCCTTTTTCTTATCTTTGTTTTTCACAAGTTTTCACAGGTTTTAGGTGTGTAAAAATGACGGGTTTTTCAGTCTTTGTCGTTCAATTGCTAGCACTCTCCGACAAAGAGGGGCAACTGTGAACACCCCATTTTTACACCCCTTAATCCCTTGATTTTATTTGTAATTTTAATTTTAATTTTAATTTTATTATTTTATTTGAGTGTCGAGGTTCTAGATCCGAGAAAGAGAGAGAGAGAGAAATCATCCCCGTTACCCATTGTTCAAAGCCCCCATGTTTAAAACCCATGAGCCAAAGCCAGAGTCCAACCTAAATCCCAAACCCCATTTCCTAAAAACCCATGTTTAAAATTTCACTTCATCAAGCCCAAGTTCAAATCCTAAACCCTCATTGTCCTAAGCCCACACCCCAAATATCCATACCCAAAATCATTTAAAGCCCAAGGCCCATGGGAGATCTTTATAAGAAGCTAGAGGTAAAGGATATCCTAACCATTTTTGGTTATAACCATTTTCGGTTACAAGCCGTAGAGCTCATGCCCCTCTCCTTCTCTTCTCCTTTTCTTCCATCTAATCCAGGAGCCTCTTTCAAGCTCATTCTCCCTCTATTCTCTATCTCCCGCCGGCAAGAGATCCGATCAGCAAGTCTTCCATCGTCTGGAGCCCACAGCAGTAGCAGCACCACGCCTCTCCAGCTCCATGTTTTCACCGGCGACAACTCTGTTTGGCGTTCTCTACGGCAGATCCCATCGCACCTCTTTCCTCTCTTATCCCTCGGTGATCTTGGATTCACGGCCAAGGTAATCTGTTTAACTCTTTCTTTTCTCTATTTCTTTTCTCTTTTCTTCGTTTTCATCTTGCTGTTCTACTCCATGTTTCTTCTCGATCCAGAATTTCTAGATCTAGATCCAGAATTTCTAGATCTAGATCCAGAATTTCTAGGTCTAGATCTATGGGATCCGAATTTCTTCTCCGCTTCTTATTTTCATTCATTTTTTTCTCTATGTTTATCATTATTATTATTATTATTTTTTCTTTAGATCTTACTTGCAGTAGAAAGTCCCCTCCAACCAGCGTCTCCATCTCCGGCGATCTTTCTTTCCGGCGAGCGGTAGTAGCTGTTTCGTTAGATCATCCTCCACCTCGGGCCAGTAGCTCTCCGTTTTTTTTTTTAGACCTTCTCCTGTATCCCTTTTTGCTCGTAAATCCCTCATCTCATGGTCATCGGAGTTTCACCATATTTGCAACCAAGCTGGTCTAGAGCTCCAAAATTGCAATCTCTAATTCCAGGTTCAGTATCTGTATCTAGATCCATGTTTAAATTCTTTATTCATTTATTATTATATTTTATATCTACTCTTTGCTTCTCAGGTTCACGATCTAAATGAACTCTGAATCTCTTACTTCCGGTCAGCTTCTCTAGTATAGGCCAGAGCAGGTAATCTTTTCTCAGTCCCTCTCCCGAAATTCATCTCTCTAAGTCCAAATTCAGATTTATATATATGGACTTCCATTTGTGTATAATTTTAGATCTAAATATTTTTGTATAGTTTCCATTTTTGTTTCTTATTTTCATTTTCCATGTTATGTATTTGTTTTTCTGGTTTTGTTTTCTGTCTTTGTATTGGTGCAGGCAACAGCAAATTCCCCACTCTGTCTCTCATTTTGTTTTTTGTTTTTTTTTGTTTCGTTTAGTTTTCCTTTTATTTTCATTGGACCCATTGTTCTGTGGGTTGAGTGACGGTGAGACTGAGTGACTTATTTTCACCATTTTTATTCTCTCCGGAGCAACGGCAATACCAACATCACTCCCCATCAACCGCACGGAGG
The DNA here is from genome assembly GCA_015143295.1 of Tetracentron sinense. Lineage (NCBI taxonomy): Eukaryota > Viridiplantae > Streptophyta > Magnoliopsida > Trochodendrales > Trochodendraceae > Tetracentron > Tetracentron sinense. The sequence continues at coordinate 9,510,911 of CM026558.1, read as the reverse complement.
TACGTGTTCTCCCTGTTTATTTATTTTTTCATTTATTTTCTTTTCACATGTTATAGAGAGGGAAAATCCCTTTTGGGCCTTTGGTTCGGGCTATAATTAATAATTGAAATCCATAAGCCCCTAGAACCATTTTAGTATAAAATGATAGTGAACCAAAGCCAATTGACCATTAGTGGTCAATGGGCCTTGGCCCATTAACTTTCCCTTGGGGCCCATTTATTTTGTTGTGTATGTATTTATTATCCATGTATGTGCAATAGGGATAGGCCGCGATTTTTCTTTTCCTATTTTGCCTACATTGGGCACTTAGATAGTTTCCATTTTTTTATTAACCCTAAATAAGTGGCCTACCCCGTTAGTTAGTCTTAAACAACAAAAAAAAAATATAAAAAAGGTTGAAATAAATTAAAGGTACTGGTCTATCTTCCCTTGGGACCTAGAGCAGGGTCCGTATTTAAACCATAGCCTCTTTTGGTTTAAGGCCGCTCGATCCGCCCTGTTCTTTGCCTTTAAGATAATTAAAATCATTTAGACTTTATTTTTGCCTACCTTGGGCACTTAGGATAGCCTTGACTAGTTAAAACTTGCCAAAATTAAAATACAAAAAAAATAAAAAATACAAAAACAACAAAAACATTTAAAAACCCCCAAAATGCAAAAAAGACTTACCCTAATAAATGAACGCCCCCTAGAGCTCCCCTACGAGCACCTAGCTACGCGGCCATCTCTCGGAGTGAGATTCATAAATCTCAGTTCCATTTCCCCTCCCCAACTCAAACACGAGTTGGAAACGACCACACTCCGAAACGAGTATAAAAACAGTCACGGACCCCCGAACTACTATTGAGGGTCTGATTCCGACTAACCGGATAAGTAGGCAGCCCAATCAGGGTTCGACCCCAACCAAAATAAACTTTTTTACACCCCTTGTTTGATTTCGATTAGCAAAATTAATAAATTTTAGGAAATGTTAAGTGATTTCTTTTATGTTTGATTTAGACCTAATGAGTAGGTTACCGTCATCGGATGGAGGTCCTGGGGTGCCTAACCCCTTCCCCAGGACCTAAAAGGATCCCTTACCTAGACTATTTTGGACCGTAGACCCCCCTCATTTGGATTATTTCGGGATCCTACTTCCCCTAAGTAGGTGGCGACTCTCAAAAATAGATTTAGCGTTATTCCTCCACTCTCGGACCTTATTCCGATACCTAGAGTTGAGAGGGGAGGAAAGGCGGTAAATTTATGCGTTCACACGAGTTAAAAGCTGAAATTGCACAGGGGTTAGCCCTATGTGTGGGGAGTCTAACCATGGCCTTGGCTTTGACCAAGGCCGGGTCTAACCATGGTTAAACTGGGGTTAAATGTGGCTGGTCGAATTGGATTTTTCTGAAATTTTGTTTTGAAAAACCTTGGTTTGGAGTTGTTTGGCCTGATTATTGAGAGTCTAAGGGGTTTCCTCATGAGTTGAGGACCCCCTAGACCTCCGGGAAAGACCGCCAAGGTGGGGGGGGGGGGGGGGGTGGTGCCTGTGGCCACGCAGCCAAGGGAGACCCCCTGCCCACTGTTTTTTGAATCATCGCCATTGAAGAAAATAAAGAATAAAAAACGAAATGGGACCCCTGGAATGAGACCAGGGGTCCCTTACAATGAGGATGGCATGAAAAAAAAAATAGGGGGGGAGGGAGGTATACCCTTCTGTTACAGTGGCGGCAGTGGCGAGTTGGAGAGGGTGTGCACGGTGGACGACGGTGACGGACCTTGGAAGTCTAGGGATAGACTGAGATGAGGTAATGGGTGTCCAGGTGGAGTGGGGATGGCTGGCCAAAGGGGCGTATTCACTATAATTTTTTCAAATTTTTTTTTTTTTTTTATAGTGGACGTGATGGTGGACAGTGGGGAGCGGTTGAGCTTGGGGAGGACCTGAGGGTGCTTAGGGATAAGGTTGAAGGCTTGAGGCCAAATGGGGCAAAGCTTGCTACTGTAAAATTTTTTGAAAAAATCCTCCCTTGTAATAGTAGCTACCGTGGGTTTTATAGAAGGAGTGAATGAAATGGATAAGGATGGAGGGTGATACTAGGCGTGGGAGACACGATCTGGAGGAGGGGCAGGGTGGCAGGAGGGTCAAGCCAAGCTGTACACTGTTCTCGTCTTCATGAGGAAGACGATGAACAGTGTTTTGCTGTTTAAGATTTTTTTCTTTGTAACCCGGTTTGTTTGGGTTTGGTTACTTGAGTTGGGCCCAACCCACATGTGGGCCTACCACATGGGGTTGGTGCCCAATCAAACCCCTTCCATTTTTTTTATTTTTTATTTTTTTGATTTTTTGTTTTTTGTTTTTTGTTTTTTGTTTTTTGTTTTTTGTTTTTTGTTTTTTTTGCTATTATTATTTTTTTGAATTTTAAACTTTTGTTTTGTTCCCTTTTTGGGCTAAACCACCGCATGTGTGGGGAAAGCCAAAAGTGTTTTACGCTAAAAAAATTTCAATTTTAAAAGGTAAGGTGGGTCCCACCTTAGATTGGGCTTAGTGGGCCCATGCTAGGGCCCAAACAAGGTTTTAAATTCTTTTTTTTTTTTGGGTTTTGGACTTAAATTGGGCCTTGAGCCCATGGGGTCTTAGCCTAGGGTTTAGACTAGGGCTAGGCTAGGGTTGGACCTAGGGTCAGGTCTAGGGTTTACCTAGGGTTAGTCCTAGGGTTTAGTTAGGGTTAGCCTAAGGTTAGACTAGGGCTTAGGGGTTTTATTTGAAATGGGCCTTGAGCTCATGGGATTTTAGCCCAGGTTTAGACTAGGGCTAAGCTAGGGTAAGGCCTAGGGTTAGGTCTAGGGTCTACCTAGGGTTAGTTCTAGGGTTTAGCTAGGGTTAGCCTAGGATTTAGGGTTTTCCTAGGATTTAGATCAAGGTCTACCTAAAGGTTACTAGGGCTTGGATTATCACCTACCTAGGACTACTAGGGTTTGACCAGTTATAACCATGATTAATAGGGGGTTAACCATGGTTAAGCAGGGTGTAAAAATTGGGTGCTTACACTAAGGGTTAGCGAATCTTAACCATGATTAATAGGAATTAAAAAGGACACGTGTTGACCTTTGGATGTGATTGAAATCTCTGTGAGTTCAATCACAATTGGCTGTGATTTGATCTCATGAAGAATACCCTTATTTATTCATTTATTTATTATCTATTTTGTAATTAAAGTCATATGCTTAGGCTGCAACCCCTGTAGTAGACTAATATTGTTAGTATAGTGGGTCAATGCCCTGCATTTGAAGCTTATAAAGGATGGATATTACAACCATGCACCCTTGACCCTATGTTTGGTTGTCGAGAAAATAAGTAAAAAAATGGAAAAGAAAAGAAAATTTGACAAAACACAACTAAAAATTGTATTAAAAATCCAAAATATTCTTTTCTTTTCCATGTTTTCATCAATTTTCTCGGCAACCAAACAAGGGACTCGATCCGGATCCTATCCCAAAGGGGGAGACACACAACCACGGGGACAAGCCTATGGTGTGTGTAGGCCTTATTGATGCATGGCCAGACTTTGAATGGTGGTGGCAACGACGATTAGGGTGTTGATTGACTAAGAAATGTGACCCGAACATGACCTTTAATGGATTGAAGGCAAACCCCAACTCAACCCGACAAAGGATACCCTAAACATTTTTAATTAGTAAAATTTTAAAGTGACTAGAGGGACACAAATATTTGTTTAGGGGGCACTAGAGGACACTAGTATTTATTTATTTATTTCCTCTTAGAATCTTCTTAGACGACACTCTATTTTAACTTTCCAACTATCGAAATCTTCAATTAAACTATTTGGCGTGCATGTGCAGTCAAGTGCAAGCTAGATTGCAAATGTTTAATAAAAGACAGGTAAGAGTGGTTAATAGGTTTTTTTTTTTTAGAGAGAGACAATATGAAAAACAAGGGTTTTGTAAGAAATTATAAAAAAAAATGATTAATAAGAGCTTTCCGAAAAATCAAAAAATACAAAGCAGTAAAAGAAAGTAATTAACATGGATATTTTAAAAATAAATAATTTGATTAATATAGTTTTAAAAATAAATAAAAATTAAATAACAATGATATTTCGAGAAATCAGAAGTTTGTACAAATGAAACCATTGTCTCTTTCGTATTATATAATATAATATAGAGCAGTGATAGACGTACAGGTTTAGAAATGGGATTCATGGGTATGTAAACTATTTCCCTATAATATACTATATACTAGCTAAAATGCGCGTGCAAGGCATAAGATTGATATTAAATAATATTTATATTATTTGAAGAAGAAGGGTATTATCATAAAGATTATATATAGTAGTTAAGGGTATTATGGGTAAGAGAAATGTAGACTTTGATATAATTGATATAATTAAAAGTAAAAGGTATTATGGAAAAAAATTATAGTAGCAAAGGTATTATTGGGAAGAAAATGTGAGCTTGAGGTATAGCTAGAATATAAGTAAAAGAAAATATTAGTGTAACAAAGGATTTTGAATATGGATAGTATATAAGTAGAAAGAATGTATTATATATAAGAATATACAGTAACAAAGGGTATCATGGGGGAAGAAGGGTGTTATGAAAAAGAATATATAATAGTCAAGAGTATTATGGAAAAAAATATCTATTAACCTATGATAGTTGGTGTCAACTAATATTTCTCTTTCATGGTATTATGAGAAAGAATTTATCATAGCAAATGTATTATCAGAAATAGAAATGTGGGCTTATGTATAGTTTGTATATAAGTAAAAACAAATGGTATAATGAGAAAGTGGATATCAGTGTAACAAGATGTTGGATATAATTGATATATAAGTAAAATAAAATTAAAAAAGGTATTTTGGGAAATAATATATAGTAGTAAACGGAATTATGGGGAAGAGAAATGTGGACATGGGTTAAAGCAAAGGTATTATTGAATAGAGAAATATGGACTTGGTATATGCTCCGTTTGTTTCGACGAAAAATAAGAGAAAACAAATCAATTACATGGAAAATGTTAATTATGTGTGTTTGTTTCTACGTAAAATCTTTCATAACTAAAATATTTTACGGAAAAGGAACCACTTTTCCATAAAATGGCTTACAATTCAAAAATCCGTAAGTCATTTTCTCGTAAAATACCAACCTCCTTAAAAAAAATTTAAAAATTACAAAAATACCAATATTCATAATTTTTTTATTTATTCAAATTTTTAATTTTTTAATTTTATATTTTTAATATTTTTTAATTTTAAAATTTTTAATTTTTTATAAAAAAAAAAATTTCTTATTTTCAAAAATGCAACCAAACAACAAAAATTAAGTGGAAAATTCTCATTTCACCGTAAATGTTTTTCCTTCTAAATGATTTACATCGTAAAACCATTTACGTGGAAACAAATGGAGCAATAATTGTAAAAGAATATTATGGAAAAGATAATGTCACTGTAATGAAGGATTGAAGGATTTGATATATAAGGAGAAGATGGGTATTATGAGAAAAGTATATATTAGCAAAGTGTATTATGGGGAAGAGAAATTTAAATTTGGGGTACAACGGGTATGCCACATGGATGAAGGATATTATTGGAAAGAACATATAATAGCAAAGGGTATTAATGGAAAGAGAAATATGGGTTTGGGTACAGTTGACATATAAGCAAAAATCAAAAGATATAATAGGAAAGAGAAATGTTGGTTGACACTAATTACTGTCTCATTTGTCATACATTTATAGATAATTTAATATAGATATAGATGTTAACACCGTTTAGGGATAATGAACTGAGTCCGGTCTTTGGTTCATGTCTATTTGCCGCATAATCACAGCCCTCTATATAGATGAAATGGCATAAAAACAACCCAAAATTAAAGTCATGTAACCAATTTTTTGCATAGATGTATAATATTAGAGGAAAGGAGAATGCTAGCTTCAGTTTATCTATGGACCAACAAATGTCCTCATATTTTTCAGCTGCCTTTGTAGTTGGTTAAAGCTTCAACATTCAAATTGTTTTTCTTTCTTAGTTTTAACTGGCTGGATTAGTAGTATAGTTTCAACTTCTTCAAATTACATCAGTTTTGAACAATACTCACAAAATGTGTATTGTAATATAATGTGCATAGAGAAGTATATTTTTCTTACTCAAATGATCAGTCTATTTAAGCGAGCGGCACCGACTCTTCGGTAATTTGTTTCAGCTCTTCAATATACTTCCCATATCTCTTCGGTTAGGACTGAATTTGTAAGGGTAAAAATCAGTAATTATACACAATGACAGCTGACAGCGCCAACAATACGAAAGAAACATTAAGGTGCCTCAGCCTGATAGTCGTATATGAGCTGGATGCCACACTTCCAAACCAAGGCGAACTACAGAAATGAGCCTCTAGATCCTCAACCTGATCTTCAGCTCAAGAGAACTAAGGGGAAGTCCTCTCAATCTCTAAGCCACCACGCGAAAGACTCGGTCCAATCAAATCTTGAAGATCTCGCATGGAATCTCGATACTCTCTTGTTAAATGAAAATTTTACTCTACAATCCTAGCTATGTTGGCAAACTAGTATGGTAAAATTTATGTACTGTTAGAAGATTCAAATAGAAAGATTCATATTCCATTGGGGAATTCAAAAGGAAAGACAACTAGTCAACCCTAGGGATCTAGTTATAAATAGAGAGGTGGAGGACAAAAGAGAGGGATCTTTTTCTTTCTTTTTTTCTTGGCTCTCCCCAAACTCAACCCCTTTGGGAACCCTAATTCTCTTTTACAACCCTAAATTCATTTTTAAACACTCCAACCTTCCTTCATCCAAATATCCGCCATTGACTTGATCGTTGGAGCATCCTTGTAGGTTGGAGGACCATCACAATTTGAGGAGGGACTACTGCAACCAACCAGAGTTAGAAAAGTGCTTCCGGAGGTATCAGATCAACTATCCCCTCCCCCCTCTCCTCCCCCTCTAGAATTCTATTTTTGTTAGCTTAGTCTACATGTTTCAGCTTTTCATAGTTCCCATATCTCTTCCGTTAGGAAGATCGGATTATCTGATAGTAAACCTTTTCTTACTATGAAAATTTGTACCTCATTGAATCCTTGAATATGTCTCTTCCCCCAATAAGATGAGGTGTTCAGATCATGTATCCCTTTGCATTTATCTATCAATGACTAACTATTTAGATGACTCATTCGCCATACAACTATATTACTAAAAATTATAATAGAAGCTCTTTTTAAATATAAGATATTTCATATAAATTAAATATTTAATGACTTTTCAAAACTTTGTAACTTTTTGAAGGGAAAAAACATGAATATTTTGTGAATTAATCATTTAATGAAAAGTCACAATAATTTGCAAATGAGTGATCTTTCTTTTACTATCAATAATTTGTAAACACCAAAATCATTAGGCTCTACTATTAAACCAGCTCTAGGTGGAAAAGTGAGCATAGAAGTTGGGGCTTCTACTTCTGTTAATGAGTGGAACTACGCTAGATTTTTTGTCAAGCTTGACTAAAAAAATGGAAATATATTAGGTGAGCTGAAGCAAGTTCATGATGATATTCTTATTAAAGAATCTGAAGAAGAAGATGGTTTTCAACTAGTGACGTCCTCCCCCCCTGCGGTTATCATATAGTTGTCTACGACTTTTATATTATACTTAAAAAAATCATAACATTATTCAGAACTTTTTGAAAGAAAAAAAAAATTGAAAAACTTTGTTACTATGGCTAGAAGATTATCTCTTTCACTTGCATCTCATCTTGATACCTATCCTCATGTTCGTATTTTCCTTATTCCATTTGTGCTCTTATAGTTCTGGCAGGTGTGATCTTTGAATAGAACCATGAGCAATTTATATGGAATTTTGTGAGGGAACCGAAAAGCCACAGTTTTATGTTTCGTATGGCTGATAAATCAAGTGCTCTATCAAGATCATCTTGGTTTCTCATCTTCCTACTATTTATGATAAATTGTGGCATCAAACTTTGTTTTTTCTCTTTCCTTCTTGATAGCAAGGAGATGAGTAAGCATGCAAAGCCAACTTTTTTATGTAGATCTATTTTAGATCAAGGTATTGGTGAAGAACCTTTTAATACACAAGCCACAGAAGAAATTGAGCTCAATTTGGCATCTCTCCTTCAGAAATAGGTAAGTAATTTAAAATATTCTGTCATCAAAATGTATTTGCTTAAAGTTCTCTCCTATTAAGAGGTATTGAACTTCACGGATTTGACCCAAGGGCAGACTCTCATTACATTTCCAAGTTTTCCTTATAAGCTTCTTTGTTTATAAGCCCGTGATTTCTAAGATAATCATGGTTTTGATATGGATGATCATCTATTTGTTGGAGATAAATGCAGTAGATATCTCATAAGATTTCCCAGAGCTCAATGAGAATAAGATATGATAAGTGGTCAGTCAATGGATTATTGCGAATTACATGTACTAAAAACAAATATCACCTTGAACAGACATAAAAACAAATACACCTCTACATGTTTCAAGAGAGGATAGCTGGCACAAACCCTTTTTTTTTTTGGTAATGGAGAGTGTCCCAGACCCACCCTCTGAGGCAAGGACTAGTCTCTTTGGATGTCCGCACCAACCCACTCGAAATTTTCCCTACGAATACTAGGGTAAATCAAGGAGTGGGAGTTGAATACACAACTACATTAAGCAAACCCGGGATGCACAGTGATCTTGAATGTAGTAGTGCCATGGTCCTACTGTTTCTTTTTCCCCGATTGTTAGGATGAATATATATCTTGTATTTTTTTTGGTAAACTCAATCATACCACATGGTAATCACTGAAGGCAAAGACAAGGGAATACTCACACCACCCAAGCAATATATATCTTGTATTGAGTTGGTGGGTTTGATAGGTAAGTTCCCAAATCATTTTTTTAATTATATTGCTATGAGTCTTATTTGAGTGGTTGACTTTCTTTTCACTCGGTCCATCATAAACTTAACCCGGGGAATTTTCTTGGGTTTAGAAAAGGACAAAAAAAAAAGTAAATAAATTCCATGAGAAACCAATTTTTTAGGAAATTGTCTGACTCAGCCATCTACCCACATTTTGCAATCTATCATGGATTGGAGATGAAGATTAATTTTAGCTTGAAATTGAACTCTTGACAAGGAAATCTAAAGCTAGATATGAATGATGGGAGACTTAATGCCAATCTACCACCTGAATAATAATGAATCCACGAGAGGCCCATTGGTTGAGATACTGAGGGAGGAGCATCCTGCCATTTGAAGGAGGCCCACACTGTATCATTATCAGTGTATCTCTTCACAATTAGATAGTATCAATTAAATTTGAATTTAGGATTTGATTAGGTATGATTAGATTAGGATTATCTTTGAGAGATCTTTCTATATTAGGAGTCTTGGCATGAAACATCTATTTAAACCCTTTATGGGGTCAATTTAAATCATCCAAGAATTCTCAATAAATCAATTTTTCTTCATGGTATCAGAGCCCAAAAGGCCAACGTCCAAATTATGCTCACACTCACGATGACAGACCCAAACAGAAAGGTTGCATGATTGATGATCCAAAAAGAGGCGCACGTGACAGACCTAAAATTAGGATTGCATGTGAGGGGGCGTGTAAGAGAATTTAATCTCACATCGACTAAATAGAGAAATAGTTGTAGCCTTATATACATGTAAGGCCTCTCCACTCATTACCAATTGGTTTTGAGTTGGATGCTTTCACATGGTTTCAATAGTATCTAGTCATCCGATTTAAAATTTGATGGCACCAAAGATAAAGTGGGGTCTACTATTAAATGCAAATGAGCTTGCCACGATTAGATTTTAAATAGACGGTCCAACTCTCCATAGTGCATACTAACTATAGTTTTTTTTATCACTTTCCTTGGGTTTTTTTGTTTTTTTGGTAGACTATTGCTAATCCATTTTACGAGTTATTCGTACCAAGGGTTTGAATCCCTCTCTTTCCGTTTTCGTGGATGACTTGAAATTTCTTTTTGGAATTCAAAAAAAAAAAATCTCGAGCTCTTTTGATTTTATCATAGTGAAATGTGTAGAATAGATAAAATTATCAGAAATTTCAAAAATAAAAATCAAGCAAGGAAAATGAGAAACTCTTTTTTTTATTCCTCACGTCCTGCATCATTAGATAGGAATCCGAAGATGAAGAGAGAAACAAAGAATATCACTACTATGTAAGAGCATCTCCAACGCAATACTCTAAAAATCTCCACTATTTCGACATCTCCTCTATATTTAGAGGAGATGGAGCCTACTTTAAAGTTATTTGCTCCAATGGGAGGAAACTCTAAATCACTATTCCTACTCTAAAACTCAAGGGGTGGGTACCTTTGAGGTCGCCACGTGTCCCTTTTGACACCCCTTATCCGTGGTTAAGATTCATCCATCCTTGTTTTTTTTTTCATATTAATTATTTAAAAAAATTAATATTTAAAAAAAACCAAGGATGGGTAGGTGAAAACCACGGTTAAGGGGTGTCAAAAAGGTAAAATGATACAATCGGCATTTTAACAAAGATTGAAAAGACAAAAAGAGGACACAAATGATATTGTAAGGGCATGAATAGTGTTATAGAGGTCACCTCTATTTTCTCTCCAACCATCCAAATATAGGACCTCCTCTAAATATAGAGCAAGGTTGGATTTGGATTTTCCATCCAAAACTCTATATTTAGAGTCATAGAGCACGGTTGGAGATGCTCAAATGACGGAGTAGTTGTTATAAAACCATGTTACCCATGAACAGCTCGAGCTTGACTTGTTAGCTCTAATGACGATGAGTTGTTATAAAACCATGTTACCCATGAACAGCTCGTGCTTGACTTGTTAAAAAAGTTTGCTCGAACTTATTTATTTAATAAACAAGTCAAACCCGAACTAGATTTTTAAGCTTTAAAAGCTCGGCCCCATAACCCACCACCCCCACCCCAACTCGTCATGCTCCTAATTTTATGATTTTTCTCACACAAGGCCATGACTAGTTTTCCATATCCTTAACTCCACTAAAGTAATCATTAATTTGAGAAATAAACAATGCTGAAAATCTCACAGCTAGTGCTCTAGAACGAACTCTAAAAAGCCAGTTAAAAACTCTTAAATAGAGACGCTGTTAGGAATTCCCCTGCCAGTGAGTCCTCCAACACGGGTGTAATCAGATGTGTTAGGATAGAGCAAAGTGTAGGGGACCTTAACTGGTCCAACTCTGTTCCTCCATCGCTTATCCTCGTTCATCTCTAGAATTTTGTTTTCGATTTCCACAAGCTTCGTCCTGAATCTCCCAAACGCATCAAGCGGTTCTTGATCTGCGGTCCACTCTGGAGTGTCTCTCTGCCCCAAATACACCTCGTCCGAAGAATGCCTCGACAATATCTCTATCAGCGACACCCCCAGTAGCGTCTGGAACTGGGCCGTTATTGTTTTCAGAAAGGCCGTGTCCGGGTTCGACTCAAGCTCAGCATACTCAGCCGTGCCCGGCTCAGGCATGAACTGCCGGCTCACGGTTGGGCGATTTGGGAGGAACCCTGCATACGGGTACTGTCCGAAATTGACGGCTGCATGGAGGGCAGATGCTACCCATATGATGATGGTGCATGTTTGGGTTAGCTCGGCACGTGTGTGCATTTTGGGCCACCAGGCCTCATCCTTCTTGTCACCATGGCCCTCGGTTCGGATCTCCGTCCACCAGGACTGGAGTTCTGAGTCGCCTCGGACCGAGTCATCGGTGGGGTAATAGGAGGAGCAATAGTCTCGGACCCACGTCTCAATTGCCCACCAGATCTCGAGCCCATCAACGGCATACGGGTAGTCCTCAATCACTAGGCGGAGTCCATTCGGGTGGTTCGAGTCCGGAACTGCCATTCCTCTGGATGAAGCGAAGAGAATTTGTGTCATTCATTAGAGATGGAAGAGGATTTTTCTAAAAGAAAAATAGTCAGCAACCAAAAAATTAACGAGAGAAAAATAGTCTCCTCCTCGCTCTCACAAAGCCCCAACTATGGTTAACGAGTTTTAATTGGTTAAATTTTCTTTTTCTCTAAAAATTAAAGTTACTCTATGAAAGCCCTTTTGAACTATGGTTAACGAGTTTTAATACTATGGTTAAATTTTCTTTTTTCTCTAAAAATAAAAGTTACTCTATGAAAGCCCTTTGGAACTATGGTTAACGAGTTTTAATACTATGGTCAAATTTTCTTTTTTCTCTAAATATAAAAGTTAGATGCTTTAACCCTAACCGCAATTAAAGAGACTAAAATAGAAGAGGCTCCTGAGCCCGGGATTATTACCATTTTCTAAAATAAGCAGAACTTTTTCTTAAAATAAGCTTTGAACTTTCAACTTTATGAATGATGTGGTAGTCTTACTCTTATTTTTCACTAGGAGTAGGGATTGCCTTATTTTTCACTAACCCTATGTTTGGTTACTGAGAAAATAAGTGAGAAGAAATAAAAGAAAAGATAATTAAACAAAATTTAACTAAGAAGTATAGTAGGAATCCAAAATTTTCTTTTATTTTCTATATTTTCTTAACAGCCAAACATATTCTAAGAGTTCTCTTATTGGAATTCCACTAGGAGTAGGGATTGCTACAAAGTAGGGCTAGCACGGCTAATTTTTTTAGGTTGAACCATATTGATTCAATAAAATATATCATTAATATGATCTCTCATTTTGGTGGCTTTATAGGGGCGGGTCATATTCCCATCCCTATTGGTATGTAGAGTTAAAAGAGTCAAAGCCTAAAAAGTGAAGTTAGAAAAATTAAAAGTCCATTTAGAAGAAACTCAATTAGCCTGTTTTAGGAAAAAAAAAACCTCAAGATGTAAACTTTGGTGGCTTAAAAAGTCAAAGCCTAAAAGTGAAGTTAGAAAAATTAAAAGTCTATTTTGAAAAAGGACTTTGCTACAGAGACTGCAAAAGGGCCGAGACCACCGAGACTGTGCATCACTGCACGGGATTTCAGGTGGGGCCCACATTCACATGGTAGGCCCCACCTGAAATCCGGTGCAGGTATGCACGGTCTTGGTGGTCTCAGCCCTTCTACAGTCTCAAAAACATTTCCCTTTGAAAAAACTCAATTGAAAAAAAGGATTTTGCTATTGAGACCCCATTAGGGCCGAGACCACCGAGACCATGCTCTAAGAGCATGGGATTTCAGGTGGGGCCCATTTCACATGGTAGGCCCCACCTGAAATCCCATGCTCTTAGAACATGATCTCAGCCCTAATGGGGTCTCAAAAGGTTTATCATTAAAAAAAACCTCAAGATGGATACTTTGGTGGCTTTCACCTTTGCTTGAGTTGTGTCATTTACCTCTTGATGAGATCAGCAGGGAGTGCTTGATCGGGGAGAACCCAGTCCTTGTAAACCACAGCAGACATTTCCATGGCGAATTTTGCTGGAAAAACAGTTCTCTCGAGCACCCCACCAGCGTTTATGAGGATCTGCCGAGCTAAAGCGTTTATATTCATTGTATCCCGGAAATGAGGATGCAAAAGCTTATGGATTGGGTGAAGAACGCTCAGCTGTCTGTTTGTTGCAATCACAAACGGCTCAATCACTGCATGGGTGTTCAACCTGCAACCATAATATATCAGAGCCATTCGATCAGAAATCATTTCTAAACTAGAGTCTCGGCTTTTACACATTGGACACCATTATCCCAGATCATTTGTTCATACCAGTGGCTGATGAGTTGATGAACACCCGAGTCATTAACGGCGGCATAAGCTTTGGCCAGTTGCCACACAGAACTTTCAATCCCATGTTCTTGTTCATGTTCAGGTGGAGTGAATACTTTGCTAACTGCACCATGTTGGTCCCCATCTGGATGTGGTAAGCTTAACTCAATTGCTATAGGCTTCAAGGTCCCGTCGGGTTTCAGGCAGAGGAGCGTCCTGGAGGCATAGGTCTTCGTGGTTGTTGTGTTAATCCTCGTCAGGTATCGCATCAATGTGTCATGATGATCCAATATGAATAACTTCTTGTTCTTAATCGCCTATAGGAAAAACCCAATTTATCAGTCCCTCCCTTCCAATAAATTATATGGTATATATATAGACTATAAAAATGAGTGAATTCAGGAATAATACCTTTTCTATTGTTAGCCCTCCTAGATTCTTCTTTATGTGTTTTTCGGTTATTGAACTGTTTTGGTTGCCATATACTTTAGGATCTAGCTTGCTAGTTGGGGGAAACTCCTGCAAATTGGGGAAAAAAAATATTATTATTGAAGCAAAAGACCAAAAATGATTAATCTTTTAAGGTGTATAATGAAAGTTTCAATTTACTTGGAGACAGTTAATGCAAACAGGGTTCACTCCAGCAAGCATTTCTCGTCCGAATTCTTCATCAGTCCTCCAGGCAGACTTATCCTCTGAAGCAATACCATGAAAACCTTTTAACTTGAATGAAAAAACATTATTGGATTGAACTTTACAAGCTATTAAATGTAAACTGAGATTTTTCAAAATCAGTGAAAATGATCTAAACTATGTAATCTGCATATAATGTATATACAGACATATGTATGTATATTTGTCTATGAATCTATGATACCCTGTATCTGATTTTAATTGAACAAAATGACCATGTCAAAGTTTATTACATACCTTGAAGCACTTGAGGCATTGGAAATTTAAGGATTTGTTCACCGTCTGTACGAATAAGTTCTTTGAGCATATGCAAGGGGATTGCATTCCTAACTGTGTTGAGTGTAGGAACATCGGGTAGCTGGATCCCTCCTTCGTAGAGGTTTAGTACATCTTGGAAGGTATCGAACTCGTTAGGTGTGCTGTCACTTAGAGCTTTCAGCTCCGGAATCAAAATCTGAACCAGGGACTTCAGAGCATAGGCAAGGAAATCCGACATTTTTATATGTCCAAACCGCTCATCTCTCGGAACATAAATGTCCAGACTCAGTAGGGGCAGTCTGCTCTCGGATTTAGGATCTGTTAAATGTTATAGTAATGAATTAAATAGCTAATTAAAAATGCTTCAACTTAATGCTCATACACTCATTACTGTGAAATGTAGCAAGTATATGAATTGATAAAGATAAATTCAGATTGCTAACCATTCTTTGTTGGTGCCCTGCCTGTTCTTCCCCTTCGAGGATAAGGGTAGTCAGTTGATCCTCCGAGAACAGCACGCTCGTAGTCTCGACCCTTGTCTGGATCTCCCAAGTCATTGTAGTATGCATAGTCATAGACTCGGTCCCATTCCTTCAGCTCTGCACTTCCATTTCCTCTAAGATTCACAAGCTCTTCTTCCCTGTACTTACGAAGAGTCTCCGGTGTATTACACGGAAGGTAGGCCTGTAACAAAAATCATACAATTGTTCATTCAGCATAATTAAGTGACTCCCAGTCATAATCCCATCTTAACCACCCAACAAAATTTTGAAAAGTTTACTGAAATTTATTTATGTAAATGTAGAATTAAACAATTTTCTATAGAATTTGAAGCTAAAGAAGCTCAGTCAAAGTTATGGTATGATGTTAAGCGATCTTTCTTATTTGCATTATTGAAACAAAATAAATCGAAGATTGAAAAGGACTATCCGGAAAAGACTAATTCATGAAAAATAAAAAATATATAAAAAGAGTAATAATTGAAGTTAAAAGGACACACTCATCAGAGGTGGCAATTTTCCATAGATTTGAAGTGTAGTCCCAACCACTTGAAAAAGCTTATTGAAATTCATCTATGTAAGTTTAGAATTAGACAATGTTCCATAGTATTTGAAGCTAAATAAGCTCCGTCAAAAGTCATAGTGTGATGTTGAGAGATCTTTCTTATATGCATTATTGAAACAAAATACAAAAATACTATAGAAGATCGAAAAGGACTGTTTGAAAAAGACTATTATCAATAAAAAAGACAAAAAAAAATGAGGAGAAAGAGTAATAATTGAACTTAAAAGGACACACATAGAGGTAGCGATATATAGCAACATGGGCTCTGTGTACTGTGCAGTCCCCACCACTTGAAAAATTATGAAACAGTGGACCTCACCAAACAGATGCTTGATCTATATCATACTAATTTACATATATACCCATTCACTTAATTACCTTGTTAGCGAAGAAAATCCTGTCATATTTGTAACGATGGGCCGGGTAAATCCAAGAATTGCAGATAAAATGGATGCGACCGTGTCCGGGAACATCTTCGAGTGTGACACTCTTGAGGTAGAACTCACTGTGGTGAGAGTTCTTAATTATGAAAGCTCCCGGAACACCAATGGCCTCCTCATGGTCAAATGTAACCTTGAATGAGGTCTCGTTTGCTGTTAGCGGCGCAATTGTCGTAATCCACTCTTCCAAGAATGCAGCAGTTCCAAGCCTCCCCTGCAGCCCGTTCTCTGCAAATGCACACCCAGTTAATGATCTTTTCGAGTTAATTAAATTAAACTCACTAAATAAAGTGGTTTAGCAAATGAGCATGCAATTTCTAATTGTGACATCAGCTTTGGATAGGGCCTTTTAATAATCTACAAAAGCTAAAACCCAATAAATGTGAAAGTTTATCTAAAGGTTAGGTTAATCTTTTCTGTCATGATGAGATGTTTTTTGGGTTGAAATGATGAGAAGTTAATCACACCACTTTTAGGAAAAGTAGAAAAAAAAACGGTAGGAAAATTTCAAATCTTGATATAGACTTTGGTGGCATTTCTTTCCTATTTTTTTTCCAATTATTAAGATGATACTAAAGATGCGAATTTTTTATTTATTTCTTGGTAGACACGCAATCAGAAAAATATGTTTTGGGTAATCTAGCCGATGAGAATGGAGTTTCAGAGAATTTGAACTCAATCAAAATGAACTTCAATAATTATAGAAGAAAAGAGATTAGTGCGTACAAGAAATGTAAGAAAAAAATCCCTTAGATGAATAATAAGAAAAATTCAATATAAATGTATCTAAAGAGGGATTTAATAGGGGTAAATAAGAAAGAAAATCCAAATGTACATGAAATTAGCAAAAAAAGTACACAAGGTGAAAAGTACATGAAGTAAAAAAAATACAATGTAAAAAAGAAGTCAATTTTATATCATCCACAAGCTAAGAGATGATGGGAAGTTTAATACATAAATATAAGCATGCATTAGATTTTTTTTTTTCCAAAAAAAATTCCATCAAGGCATAATAAAGTTTTTTTTTAATCCAAGTGGGTTTTTTCAACTTTTGAAGGTAAGTATCAGGTTCTCATCAAGTCTCTTCCAAACATAACTTAAAACAAAAATTAAGTAATTAATAATAAAACCACTTTTTTATAATAAAATAATAATAATTCTAGACATTTCCACAGCCATTATCTCAAGCATACAAGATAGCTATTCACGAGCACTGAGGAATAGCAGTGCGCATAACCCACATTAGTCATCCATTAAAACTGTCTCTTCTTGGTGGACATCTCAAATCGTCTCGAGAAGTGGAAAGGGTAAGGTTTAGGGTCTAGAATGAGTGGTTAAAACCCTCTAATCCGTCTCTGGTCGATCTAATTTTGAACCTTTGGTCTCCGTGCATGATCCAGGAGGTGGCCTACCATCTGCCCGGTCCAGATTGATGATGTGGTGCAAATGCATGCAGGGGCGGAGCACCCCGCCCCCCCCAAAAAAATTGGGTCCCTTGTTGTTTTGGTATGAATTAGTGAACCCTTAATAATTTTTATTTATTTTTTAGTGTAATGGCCCTCCCAAATTTTTTTGTTTTATATATATAGTGACCCCCCCCTCAATTTTTTTGTCATATATAAATATAGTGGGCCCTCCAATGGAGTCCGGTTATGCCCTTTAGGTTGCCACATATCCCTATTGACATCTCTTACACCCATTAACTATGGTTAAAATTCACTTACTCATAGGGTTCACCTACTTATCCTTGGGTTTTAGAATAAAATATTAAATTTTTTTTAACCTTAGTAGTTAGTGAATTTTAATTAGGATTTGTAAAAAAAATTTATATTTTTTGAAAAAACCAAGGATAGGTGGGGTGCATCTTAACCACAGTTAAGGGGTATCAATAGGTTAAAATACCCCAAAAAAAATTCTCAATGACATTACTGGTAAAAAAATTCTCAAAATAGAAAAAATACCCCCAAAAAAATTTTCTCAAGGGCTATGCCCCCGAACCCCCAAATTTCATATCCTCAAATCCATTAATTTTTTATACATATATTTTGGCCCTCCCAATGAAAAATTCCTGGTTCCACCTTGAATACATGATACGGGCCTATACATATCAGTTGTAGGCCACCATGGAAAGCTACTTTTTTTTGGGGAGGGGAGAACTAGGGTGGGGGCCTCTTGGAGCACGATTAATCCGTGGCACTTTCAGAGCCCCCAATCACACACACCAGCTCCCAACCACACGCACCTGGTAAGTAAGGATAAATTCTTAAGGGTGGCCAATAGGGGGAGGAAATCTAACTCATGACCTCTGCTTCTTGAGGCGCGGTCTTGGCCGGCACACAAAAAGCTACTTTCCTTCTAATTTCTTGGACTACTCTTGGAAATATCATTAAGCCACAACTCTATTAGGTGGCGTTTGATAACACTTATCTAAAAATAAGTGTTTATTTGAAAATTATACTTAGTTAAACTTTAGATTGTTAAGTTGAAGGTTAATTGCATATTTACATTTTAGATTGTATGTCTACATTTTAAACGTAAAAACCTCTACTTTAAAAAGTACTTATAGAGTTACTTTTTAAAGAAGTACTTTTTATCTCTAAAATATCTCAAATGTAGAAATGTAATTAACCTTTAACTTAACAATCTCAAGTCTAACTAAGTATAATTTTCAAATAAACACTTCTTTTTAACTAGTGATACCAAACGCCACCTTAAGAATTGGTTATCACTTAACATGGTTTATGGGTTAACTGCTAAATATAAATAAAATTTGAGTTCTGAATTAGAGGACTGCAGGTCCTCTTCCAAGCCGACCAACCCAATCAAATTCAACATATTGGAAATGACAAATGAAATAAAAGTTTTATTGCCACATGTCAATTTATAATTTGGTGGTCAGTTTGGAAGAGGACTCTGCGATCCCTTTTCCATTTTCCTTATGAGAAATGCTAGTCGGACCGCAAAGGACCGAAACCATACCAAGACCTTGCATTACTCAAACATTTTTTGAATCTGATTTTATTTTTTTTAGTCCCTCTCGGTGCGGTCTCAGCCCTTTACAGTCTCACCAGCATTTCTCTTTCCATTTTCCATAACATTTTGCCCATTTTGACTTGGAGTCTTGGACATTCTCTCTGGACTCGTTTGAGAATCTTAGAGCTTAACGAAAAGAAATACGCTTCCTGTTTTTTCCAAGAAACACCCAAAATCCAATCAATCAATCTCTCTCTCTCTCTCTCTCTCTGAAATCAAGAAACTTAGAATAAGAACATGTAAAGACTAAGGCGAAAAGGTCACCTGGGTCGCCATTATCAGCACTAATGAGTTGCAGTGAGACTCCTTTCCCTAACAACTCATGAACCCGATCCATAAGCGACGCGTGGATATCATTGAAGTCCAACACGTTCTTCTTCATCAGCACAACTGACCCTTTGATCTTCCTTCTTACACCCATCTGATCATCTGTCAACTCACCGATTTGATTTTGCCCAGTAAATCGCTCTACTAACTTATTAAACATCATCATCAACCGAAGACACATAAAGTCCCAAACAAGTTTCAGAGAATAAAGAAGAAGAAGAAGAGAGAAGAAAGAACCCAAGAAAAGATGATGTTTTTTGAATGACAGAAGCTTGGTGCCTTGGATGGGGTGGTTTTTAATTTATAGGCAAAGATTCCCCAAAGTGCTCCAACAAGGAAGTTTCACTTGTTTATATGAAATGTTCTCTCTGTTTTCTTCATATTAAAAGACTTGATTACCTTGTCATAATCTCTTCTACTCTTATTAATGGCGGTGGGGTCCTTTGCTACCTTCATCTTTATCTTTATTAAAGAAAAATATTAAAGGAAGGACCTGATTCGAACTTCCCTAAGCCGCCTTAATTTATTGGATAGTACTGATTGAGTGCGCTTGATAGCACCTGCTATGCTATCGAGCATCCAGCGTTGGGCCGTCCGATCCTGGATCCAGGATCCTGAATCCAACTTTGATGGCCTGAAATGACCATCAATGTTTGGGGTTTGGATTCAGATCGGATGTCATTCATCCAGCGCGCACCAAATTACTATCCTTGTTTATTTATTTTCTCAATACTTATATTCGTTTCACTTCTCACGTGTGTTCTTTGCAATGGCCAATAGGTAACTTTGATTCTTCTTTGACAGCTCCCTTTATATTATATTACAGTAAACACTAAAATATAATGTATCAGTCATAGATTTCTCATATGCTTATACACCCATGTGGGAGGAAGATCTTCTTGACCATCTCTCTAGCTTCCAAAAAAAAAAAAATTTTGATGAACATATATCAATTTATTACTAATGAAAAGCCCAGCTCATGGTCTATTCCGTGTTTGGTTTAGCCAAAAATGGATATTAAGGGTTTGCTTCACTAACAGGTTCAACTACTTTTACTCTCTCATTTATAACAAGGTGAAGCAATAGGTGAAGCAAGGTAGTTTTAACTTTTAAGAAAGAAGAAAATAGCTGGGGTGCTTTTAACCAATAAATAGGTGACAACTACGGCGTTGTAGGTTCACTATAAGAGATCACGGAAATTATAAAATGGTCTTCCTGAAAAAAAAAAGGATAGTACTTGTATTAAAAGGAAACCATAGGACTCTATAGTTTCTTACTAGATAAAAGTGATTATATGTTTTTTTTTTGGGACAGCACAAATGTCTGATTATAGTCTTATGGTAGGATCATGGGGGTGGTGGGGATAATTAAGCAATAAAATACTTTTTCTTGAGGTTAAGAAAATTTCATCAGTGAGGTTACGGGTCCAAAGTAACCAAGGTTACCCACTGGTTTTATGTGTATGTGTGTTTATCCGATATCTTAATTTTATTTGAAGAAAATGTAGGATCTCTGATGGGGTTGTATATGTCATTACAATTTGAAAAGTATTTTATTCACCTCCAAAAAAAAAGGGTGTTTAGACTAATTACCATGTAGTTTCTTTTATCTTTTTTAGAGAAAGAGATGTAAAGTTGAAGTTTGGTTCAAGTTTGACATAAAAGGGATAATAATCAGGGCCATGGCTTGGTCCAAAGATTACATGAGAGTTAATGTTGAGGCTGATTCTAGTACGGTGATAAATCTTGTAAATAAAGACCTGTATAGTTTTAATCCCATGGTTCCCTCATTAGAACTTGTAGAGCGTTCCAAAGAAAAACTTGGGAGTGCAAGCGTGAGCATGTTTCTAGGGAAGGAAATCAAGCTATAAAATGGATTGCAAACTTTAGTTATTCTGAGTCTCTTGG
Source organism: Tetracentron sinense (assembly GCA_015143295.1). NCBI lineage: Eukaryota > Viridiplantae > Streptophyta > Magnoliopsida > Trochodendrales > Trochodendraceae > Tetracentron > Tetracentron sinense. The sequence continues at coordinate 9,489,479 of CM026558.1, read as the reverse complement.
TGTTACCTTTTATAGATCGCTACCCCCTAGTGTATTAACTTTTTTTCTCGGCATGATGTAATGGGGATTATTACCCCTCATCTTTGTATTTAGTTTGTGGGTCTTCTCACCCATTTGTGCTCCAACAAGGGCATGACAAGTATCTTGTTTATGCTTCATTTAGGAAATATATGTTTAATTGGTTCACTTTTAAAAAGTTGGCTGTCATGTAGCTAAGCTCTTTGAGGTGTGGTCAATGGATAATGGTAGGCAATAGGAAGGTAGAGCGGTAGAGGTAATTTTAAAGAGCAATGATGTTACATGCATGTTGAGATCCAATATTTAAGGCTAACATCAGCAAGGAAGTGAAACTTAGCAAGAATGGTTATTGTAGCTCAGGACTACAAATCGGATCGGATTCGTTACTGTATTGCGCTTTACTCTAAATTTTAATAATTATAACAAAAAATACTTTTACCGGCACATTTTCTAATGCGTCCAAGGGCAATAATAGTTTGTAGCCCTTTAATCTAAATTTTTTTTTTTTTTTGGGAACTCGGGGTGTCCCCTGCCCTTTGGGTCAGGACTAATCCCCGAGGGTGCGACGTGAGCCTGCAATCCACCACACCAGATAAGTCCGAGTAAACCCGTGCAGGGCTGGTCCCAAAGGGGGAGTGAGAAATGAAACCCATGACCTCCCACTTGGGGAAAGGCCCATGAACCACTGGTCCACCCCTTTGGAACCACTTGTTTGTAATAAAAAGCTTATATCTAACACATTTTTTTAATGTGTTCAAAGGGCAATGCCTTGAGCTACAATGTCCATTATTGCTAAGTTTCGCTCATAGCAAAAAACTTCTACCCATTTAAGAGGATTTTGACTATGTTAGAATTTAACCTAGGACTCCCCCGTCTCTTGCATGAATGAGTAGTAGGGGTGTGGCCTTCTATTGGGGAGGTATGGGGATCTAATCTCTTTGGGGTATGAGTTACAAGAACTCCAATGCTCCCAGCTAAGTACTAACCTAGCTAAATGATGACTCTGCTAAAGACAAATAAAAATTAATTAATTAAACCTACACTTGGTGTTTTCTCAGGAATGTGATTGGTCTGGGTTGTACTCGTCTGATCCAAAGAAAGACATTTGATTCAGTAATACTAGTGGCAAGTTAAATATAAATCAAAATATACTTGATTTGGGTTGCAGAAGCACTCATTGTTTGAAGCCCTGCCTAAAGCAACTTATTTATTCAATGAAAAATAATTAGCTCCGTGGTTGGTGACACGAGGAGGTGCGTTTCGGCTCCCCTTTTATCACGCCCCAAAACTTACACATAATACATCTCATATTTGTGCAAATTCCAATGCATAAACCTGGAACAAATCCCGAGGTAATGGAATTTAATCTAAATAAATTACCATTAACATATGCATATTTCAAGCATTAAGTTTAAACCACAAGAGTAAATAACAGTAAAACTAAATCCATATAAAATCTCACTGACATGACATTCTACCTCAAATTAAAAGTACTAATTAAAGTTCTGCAAAGAAACTCAACAGTTAACTAAGTTCTTGACCGTTTTTCCTAATTCCTTCAGGTATTTCCTGAAAAATCAATAAATATAACAAGGGTGAACTTTTGGCTCAGCAAGAGAATACAACAACATGCAACCATTATAAATAATTAAAACAATGAACAACAGATACAGATATGCATTATTTAATTTATCAGTTTACACAGTTCTTCTATCAATAAGGTTTATACGTAGTTCACTCTATTGACAATAATATTAATCTTGTATGGTTTTATACAAGAACCTTTAAGTTTACACATAACTCACCTAAGGTAGTCACTCTGAGAGGCACGTAACTTCTCAGTGGGATTACACAAAGTTTTCCCTCAAACTTTAGACTTATAAAGTCTCTTCCTCTATATTTGTCATCACTTAATTTTATTCTCTTTAATTCGTTAACCTCACTCTTTATTATGACGTCCCATACCATCATAATAAAGAGAACATAATATTGCAAAGTTAAAACAATTACAATTACGCAAGATAATAATTGAAATAGATTATTTTAAACATGTCGTTCTAAAATAAAAAGAATATGCAATTTATCTAATATGCTCACAATATCAGCCATTCCAAAAAAATTAATTTGCAAGGAATAAAATAATTAAATCATTTGTTATTTTATTTTATCATCCTTCTTTTCTTTCGTTTTATTTCATCATACGTTATTTAATTTATCTAATTCTGTTTTTATTTCATAATTTATCTTATTAATTTATTTAATTATTATTTTTATTTAATTAATTCTATTATATACAGCCTCTAAAACAACCATCGCAAAATACTCAAAACAGCGCCGCCGGTCGATCGGCGGGTCGCCTGCGATCAATCGGTGACCACCGATCGATCAGCCCAAGGCCCCTGATCGATCGGTATCGGCGATTTGGCTGGGAAACGTCAGCCCAAACCCCATATTTCAATTTTTCAAATTCTGAACCCTTTTTCTCGATTTTCGAATCCTAGAAACCCTTGTTAATTTACCCACCATCGTTCTTTCAACTAATAATTTTTATTCAAACATTATTTATGCATTATATTTCAATGTACATAGATCTTTATCCTAAATTTCACACAAGTATTAATAAATCTATATGAACTCAAAATAAAACAAAACCCTAACTCTAGGGGAGTATTCACTTGCCTCAAAGGTTCGAATCTCAGACTTTTAATACTTCAATCCTACCCGAACACGCTTGTCTCGAAGGATCAGACCATCACGAGGAAGAAAGCTTAAATCTCCAAGTCTCGAATCTCGATCTAGGTGCTTGAAAGCTCTACTAAAGTGCAACCTCATTTTCCTTTCTCTCCTACATTCTATTCTCCAGAATTTCAGTTTTGATTAATAATAATGAGGATTAGGTTTAACATGTTCTATTTATATTAACCCTAATTTTATTTACCAAAAAGTCATTAGTGGCCCTTGTTTGTTTATAGGTTCTAACTAACCCCAATAAACTTATTCTCATTCTCAGATTTATTACCCCTATTAAAAGATTACTGAATTACTCTTAAAAATAGGAAAAGAAATTTAAAGATCATTACACCTTTTCTTGCCTTATATCTCTCTTTTAACTCCATTTATTTGTGGTTATGATTCAGTCATCCCTATGATTCACACATCTCCTTGATTTTTAGAAAATAAAATAAAAAATTTAATCACGGGTTAAAAAACTTTAACCCGATTTCATGTTGAGTTTTTTTTTTTTTTTTGGTTGAGTCATGTTGAGTTGAAGGGGTGGCTATGTGAGAGCGAGAAAAAATAGTTTCCTCCTCGTCCGTGGAGAGAATTGTTGCTCTTATTCAATATAATATATTATATTTATTGTGCTTTTTATATATATAATTAAAACTTTTTAAATAACCAAAATGCACATGAAATTAAAAGTATTCCAAGGTATTATTGTAATTGCAAATTGAATCCTAACTTCAACACAGCCATGTTTTTTGTTTTGTTACCCCAGTGGTAGGTGTATCTCTTCCTTAGGAAGGAGGTTCCGGGTTCCATTCCCGAGAGGGTGAGAGTGGGTTGCACTCTCCACCCGCCGTAACTTAGAACAGATATTGACTTGCTAACCGGGGTTGCGGCCTAACCGTATGTCTCATTCCAACAAATATATATATATATATATATACCTTTCAAGGGACGTAAAGAAGCGCGTGGAACAGCACTACCTAGTCACAGACGTTGTGAACACAATCATGTCATGGACTCATGTGCGAAAGGAATTGGTAACCACTTAAAGTGGACCCATCTTGGCCCTTTGGTTTGGATTATCAAAATTATTAGCGTTTGGAGTTTGGACAGTAAGTTAGATGATTCCTAGTCACTTATAATTATTTGCCTGCCTTTGGCTTCATGTATATATAAATAAAATATCTTTAAGTTTAAAAACATTTCTTTGGCCACGAAAAGCACGTTAAAATCGTTATTTTAAATTTTAAAATGAATATTTTTGGCAGGTTTTTATAATTAAAAATTAAAAAAAATAAAATAAAATAAGTGCAATTATCTTATTAGGTTGCCACTCTCATCTATAGATCCACTAGTTATAATTTTTAAAAACATTTAAGTGAGAAATGTGTAAAGTCACACCCGGGGTTGCAACCTAACCGCGAATCTCTCATTAAAAAAAAGTATTAAAATAGGATCAAATTACTTGTTGATAAAATGGTATGGTATGCTCATCTAATGAAAGAGGCCTGGATTGAGTTCCAAAGATGTTGACTCCTATCCCGCTAACGATTAATAATATATAAATAATACCGCTGACCCCTACCCCGTAATTTTTTTTTTAATTGTTGATGTCTGTATTCCAAATTTCTCCATGTCCACTCATTTAGAGTTGATGGACTAACTCCTTCTAGGTCATAGCAAAAGATTTCATTGATTATGCAAAGAGGAGTGCTAGCACCAAACACAATAAGTCAAATATTTTCCCTAAATATAATGTGGGTGCAATACATGGTGTTGTTATCCTATAACAAGGAGATGGTTTGACACTTGTTGTCATCACCTTGTGTCCGGAGAAGATTGCGACTAGGGCTAGGATTTCTGTTATGCAAATCCTAATTGTTTGATTATTATGGTTGTTGAAGAGACGAAGTCATCGAATTTGTTCATTGACCATCCAAATTAATGCAGATTGATGAGAATCCTCCTATCATAGTTTTAAATTTTGCCAATTAATTTGCATTTTAGTTTATTTCGGTTTTTGAACAGGGATAGGAAACCATATACCAATAATAACATGTCAATTAATTTTAGCCAAAATATTTGAGAAACATGTCTGGAATTTCAGCAGAATTCGTTTTTATTTTTTTGGGAATAAACAAAATTTAACTATTTCTTTTGTTTTCTGTGAAATTAGTAAAAAGATTTTCGAAATCTTTTTTGCCAAACTAAAACTCTATCGTTGCTATTTATGTTGCATTGCCGAGATTGGACATAAAAAATCATTTTGTCTTCAACAATCATGGTGCGGCCATTCGTAACTCAGTTCAAGTCAAAATTAACAGTAGCCATAAAAGCTCTAACTTAGGTTGCATTTGTCTGGAGGGAAAATAAGTACATTAAACTATTCTAAGAAAAGTTCTTTTTGTATTGGTATGTTCCAAAATCAGAATTTTGTAAATAACTTTAGTTTTATTTTATGTTTGAACGAAAAAAATTCTCTAAATAATGAGGAGAAATTATTTCAGTTTTTTTTTTTTTCACACGATTTTCCCTCCAAACAAACAAAGCCTTAAAGTTATTTACATTTTCTTTATTAGTACAATTATTTACATTATCCAATGAATTATTACGGTACAAATTTCATAATTTAAGACAATTTTGTTTGGAGAGATTTTATCTCAACCTTTTTTTATTATGAAAGATAACTTCTTTTGAAAACTTTAATAATTATATACATAGATGAAAATATTACCGTCCACGATCCTTAGCAAATACTTAGTCATTAATGAGGGAAACATTCTCTTGCAGCTCAAATGAGTTTGGTAACTCTCCTCCTTTTTCTAGTTCTTCAATATTTGATCAAATCTTATAAAAATGAGATATTTTAGTCATTTGAAAGGATCAGACAATTTGTCTACTAACATATTTGAGGGAGAAAAATATCGGAAAGGACACGCGTCAGCTGCAACTGTTCACCTCTGGTTTACTGGTAGAAGGTAGAAATTGAAGGGTGTGATACCCTGACCTGTACTCCGATGATAAAGTAAGTAGATGAAGAAGATGATGAACAGTAAAGCAAACAGGGAACCATAGATGCCCATGCCACGTGCTCTGCACTCATTACCAAATATATCAGTAAAATCTACCACATGTTGCATCACATGTGAAAGCCTACTATTAGTTCAGTCAGTTGAGTCTGACAGCACACAGAAGTGACCTGCATTAAATGCCAAGGCAGTACTTTCGGCCTACTTGTCAGAACAATCGATCGCCTCCTAAGTACTCCCTCCTGCGAGTCGGTCTCGTTGTTGACTCGAGCTCGGGTACGTTGTATGTCTTAAAATATGACCTGGACATCCTTATCTGAATCACGACGGGCTCGTTGTTCAATTAACACCGAAAACGTTGTCGAGAATACAACGTCTACATTGTGCACAAGACAACGGAAACGTTGTCGAAACCACAACGAGAACGTTGTTTCGCAATACCACGGATACGTCTTAATTTGTACAACGTGAACGCTATGCATCAGATAATGTGTATCCTCCTATTTTAAGCACGTGACTCAAACACACGTCCACGTGTCACTTTCGTGCACAAAACAACAAAAGCCAGCTCGTTCCCCAACATTAATTAGTTTTTACGAATTTTATCCCTTACAATTTGCCCATTTATGAGGCTTAGAACGTAGTTCGAAGTATCATAAACGGACAAAAGAGCGATAGTCCATACCTTACTCTTCTTCTAGAATCTGAATCGCTGCGTGGTTTACGCTGAGAAGATAGAACGCCCAAGCCAGCTGGTTTACGCGTGCGAACCGTCACGCCTCATTAATGCAAGACAGGCTGTCATCATTACCGTTTCGGAATTCAAAACGCTTTATATCTCTGACGGTTACTCTCTTTGCGTGAAACGTCGATCCTGCCACCACTCCTTCCGGCTTCGACACAGGTGTACGGCTCTGATGGAGGGTATTCTTGTCTTTTCATTTCTCTAAGGTATCTATAAAAATCCCTCTTGGTTGCCTCGTTTCACTTATCTCGCCATTGAAGTACTGTTACTCTGCCTCACTTGCGTCTTAAGCGAAAGTTCAAGCTCTCTTCAGACTCTCTCGTTTCTCTTTGCGGTACGCTCTTCTCCTTTTTCTTACTTTTTTTCTTGATTCTTCTTCTCTTTCTTTCTCTTCTTCTCTTTCGTTCTCTTCTTCTCTGTCGTCAGTCTGCCCATTTTTTTCCCTTTTCCTTCCCACTGTTCTTTGTTCCATTCCCCTCAACCCATGGCTGCCGAGACACCCATAGAATCCCTTAGGCTAGATGAAGTTAGAGGCCAATCCGAAGATGAGGCTAGCTGTACTGGTAGTGCACCGTATGGTGCCTACATTGAGAAATCTTCCGCCCTACGCCTACAACAATTAGCATATCTTAACCATCTCAGGGAACGTTTTGAGTTTTCCTCCCACGTCAACCTTCACTTCAAAAGAGAAGATACCTATATTGACAAACGATCAGCCTGCATCGTTGTCTACCTCTCCCAACTCGAAGCTGATCTTCGATTTCCCCTTCATCCCGTTTTGGATGAAGTCTTTTCCGCTCTACACCTTGCCCCGGGGCAAATGCACCCCAGCTTCTACAAATATATGTCTATGATGATTAAATTCATCAAGGACGGAGACCCTATAGAAGCTAGACACCTCTTTCATTTCTGTTATGCCGTCAGATGTCGAGGTACTGACGATGGCCCACACAATTACTATTCCTGGAACAAGAAGCCGTTGTACCCAGACCTCGTTTCCGGCATCTTGGATAGAGAAAGAGGGTGGAAAGCAATTCCCTTCGTTGTCTCTGGGGGCTGAAAGGCTGAGACTTCCACTGTGCCCAACGTTTTCTAAGACAAACCAGGTAACATGATACCGTTGTCCGTTGTGCATTTACTTCTTCTGTCTTTCCATCCCATCGTCCGTTGTCTATTTACTTTTTTCGTCCTGCTTACTTTCGTTGTCTGACACTTTAATTTCTACTTTTGCAGTTGAAGTAAAGAAACTTCCGTTCAAAAAAATCGCGCCCGAAGAGGAAGGTCTTCTTACCAACATTAAGCGCGTACGAGGTGGGGAGTACATCCGGTGGACACCACTACCGCCTGATACTTGGAGCCTTTTCAGCAGCTCGAACCAGTCTTCACAAAGGCAACAAGGCATCTCTTCCTCCTCACCCGTAATTAAGCCAAGCTCGGAAGAAGAAGATATGGCCGGCACCAACCCTCCTGCGTTGATTCGAAAGCCAAGGACAACTCGTCCTGCAACTGCGCTGCCCCCTCTTCCACCTCCTCCAAAAACAGTTCCATCTACAACGGGAGTGTCTTCCGAGCCGAAACGGAAGATCCTGACCCAGGCCAAATTCGAGGCCAGAAAGAAAAGAAAAGAAGAACAACGCCGAGAGAAGGACACTGCACGTGCTGCCACTCCTTCTCCTTCTGCTCCTGCCACGCACCAAGGAGCTAAGGCTGCAACGGAGATGCCTGTAGCCAGCACAATGTCTGCTGCTACTCACACTGTGGCTGCCCCAATTGCTTCGAGCTCCGCTCTGGTCACCGTTGCCACAACAGAGACAACCACACCTCTTCTGCCGCTTGGAGCACCACCGTCATATGATATCAACTGGTCACCCGACTTCACGCGCTTCGGGAGGCCCACCATCCATGACTCAGTGCAGACCTCGGAGAAGGTTGCTAGGGCCTTGACGCACTCCATGAGGCTCCCCCAAGACATTGCTGATGCTGGCAAGATGTCCTTGCCCCAGGTCTCTTATGCAGCCTGCCAGTCCATGGCCTCGGTATGACTTCTGTTCTTTCTTCCCTATTTACTTATTCAATTCTCGTTGTGACATACTGATATTCTCGATCTTGTGTATTATAGCTGAACGTCCTCCTTCACGAGCTATGTGATCGTAGTACCTACCACTACAATCACCTCAAAGACTCCATCAGCTACTGGCAAGGAAGGACTGAGGCGCTGGAGAGAACTCTCGCCGAGGATCGACTCAAGATTGAGTTCGATCTGTCTCAAGCCCGAGCTGAAGTGGTGCGGGTGGAGGAGAAGTTCATTGCCGCCTTCAAGGGGCAAGAGAAGGCTGAAGGCGAAGCTCAAGCAGCCAAGGAGGGAGAAAAGAAAGCCAAACAAGACGTGGAGAACGCCGTTCTCCGAATTAGCGAGTTGGAGCTCATCTCCCAGACTCTGAGTAGGCAGCTGGAGGAAACTGAGGCAGCGAGAGCCATGCTGGTGGAGGAACTCGAGGAAGCCAAAAGATCTGAAGAGGCCATCGAGCAAGCGGTGACCACGAGACTGCAACAACACTATCAGTCGCAGTTGGACACTCTTCTCGACGAGGACAGGGCAGAGACCGAGAAGGAGGTGATCAACATGCTCCGCCAACAAAGTCGTCTAAAGGAAGACAATGAGGAAGACGTGACGACCTTCTCCGAGCTCCAGAGCAAGGATGTCATCGACCTCGACAACGAGCCTGAAGTCGAAGGAGTTGAGAAGCCACATCCCTTCGAAGGCCCTGCACCTCTTCCAGCTGAACCATACTTTGAGCCAGCTGCTCCTGAAGCTCCTCCTGTTGCCGAAGATCCTCCTGTTGCTGCTGAAGCTGCTGATGCTGCTGACCCTACTGTCTCCCCTTCCGCTGTCCCTGCTGCTACTGCCGACCTTTGATTTCTTCTCGCCTTGTTTCTCTCTTCTGCTACTTGTACTGCATCATCTTCTTCCCCGAGTTATGAGGTTTTCTGTACTTTACCCAGCAATGGGTTTCTATAAATGAATGATCATTTTTCTTTTTTTTTCTTTGTATTGGAACTTGAATTTACAGAGCTTGCACAACGTATGCATACAAGAAAGAATGTAATATAAGTGTATGAACATGTTTTACGGATCATAGAATTAGACATGATCATAAATAGCTCATAACGTAGGCACTTGAGTATATGTAAATGAATCCTTTTCGTAATGATTGATGCACACATCGAACAAAGCACTCTGAACCATATACACAACGGAAGCATACATACAACTAAAAAGAGAAATATGCTTAGATACATCGCTATGTAGTTCACTGTAAATGTAATCTGACAAATAAAATTACATAAGATGAACATAAAGTAACTCAGTTTCGAGACACTTGCTCTGAGGATGCCATTAGGATAAGCCACTGGTTTTGCTCAGATGACATCCTTAGGATAAGCCACTAGTGTCTCGTTGTGAGTATGATGTTCAAGCGAAATTTTATTCGAATTTGCAAAACATTCACAATATTACACTGATGTTCCAGACAACGAGTTGATGTAAAAACTTCAAAGCAGTAATTTAAATGCTCATGTAATAACACTGGAAAACTTTTTATTGTAACAACTCATTTATTCACCATAGATTCTATTGAAAGAATTGCCTCAGGTTCATAATGTTCCAGGATTTTTGGATGAGATTACCTTGTAGGTCTTTCAAGTAGCAAACGCCAAGACTCCCCAATCGTTCTACGTTATACGGTCCTTCCCAATTAGGTCCCAACTTGCCACTGTTAATCTCCCTGGTATTCTGAAATACTTTTCGGAAAACGAGATCTCCGACCTGAAGGACTCTTCGCTGTACCTTTCGGTTGTACGCCTTCCTTAGCTGTTGCTGGTATCTCCCCATCTGAATGCTGGCATCTTCTCGCTTTTCTTCTAACAAGTCGAGGTGAATGGCCATGAGCTCAGCGTTCCTGTCTTTCTCTCCACTCATCTTCTTGTTATGCCAAGAGCGTATTGTGGGCAAACTAATCTCAGTAGGAATGACAGCTTCCATGCCATAGGCCAAAGAGAAAGGTGTTTCGTTTGTAGGATTCCTTGGTGTCGTCCTATATCCCCATAACACGTTGTGCAGCTCGGTAGTCCACTTCCCCTTCGAGTCTTCCAATCTTCTCTTCAAGGCATTCAATGTATTTTTATTAGCTGCTTCAGCCAAGCCATTCCCCTGCGGATAATATGGAGACGAAAAAATATGTTTGATCTTTAATTCGCTACAAAACTCTGCAATGATACGACCTGTAAATTGTTTCCCGTTGTCAGTGATAATGGATTGAGGTATGCCAAACCTACAGACGATATGCTCCCACATGAACTTGTTTACTTCTTGTTCTCTGATACGAGCAAGGGGAACGGCTTCAATCCAACGAGAGAAGTAATCGGTTGCCACGAGGAGAAAAATGAGATTTCCTGGTGCCTTAGGGAAAGGTCCCACAATATCTAGGCCCCACTGTGCATATGGCCAAGGTTGAGAGACAGTGTTAAGTTCTTGAGCTGGAGCATGAATTAAACGAGCATATCGTTGACACTGACTGCACTTCTTAACGTACTTCTGAGCATCAGCTTGCATGTAAGGCCAGAAGTATCCTTGGCCCAGGGCTCGATGAGCTATCGTTCTCCCTCCTGAATGTATGCCACAAATTCTTTCATGAAGCTCAGCAAGAATCATCTCTACATCTACAGGATGAACACACTTCAACAAAGGTTCTCCAAAAGACTTTTTATACAACTCTCCCTGCACCAGGACATAACGAGGTGCCTTGAACTGGATTCTTCTTGACTCTTTTGCAGTGATAAGAAGAACTCCATCTTTCAAGTAGGCCGTCAACCCTGTCATCCAACTTGGTACTGGATTAACAAAACATACCTCCTGCTGAGCCTGGAATGCTATCGAAGGATATTCTTTGTATTCCATGAGAACGGCTTTGGGTTCATCAGACTGCATCATGGAAGCAAGATAAGCCAGAGCATCAGCATGCCTATTCTCATCTCTTCGGGTGTGCTTGATCTATACAACGGTGAACGCTTCACACTGCGAACGAATGAGTGCAGTATACTGTTTCATTCGATCATCCTTGCATTCATAGTCTCCATTCACTTGATTCACTACAAGCTGTGAATCACAAAAGACTCTCAATCTAGAGACCTGCAGCTCGTGCGCACTCTGCAAACCAAGCAGCAATGCTTCATACTCAGCTTCGTTGTTGGAGGCAGTAAACACAAGACGTGACATCTTCTGTACTTTCACGTTCTCCGGACTAATGAGCACAACACCAAGTCCTGAATCACTTGCATTAGAAGATCCATCGACGTACAACAGCCAATCAACCCATCCAGAAGATTTATCTCCATCTACAACGATATCATCGTTGTCAACCTCATCGGGGAGCTCACAAAGATCAGCAATCACCTCCTCTGCCTCCTCCACAGGGAAGTCTGAAAGGAATCCTGCCATTGCCTGTCCTTTCTCTGAACTTCTCGTTCTATACTGAATATCGAACTCACACAGAGCCACAGCCCACTTCGACATTCTTCCCGCCAACTCGGGTCGTCCCAACACGACTTTCAAATGATACATTGTGATGACAACGATAGTATGAGCATGAAAGTAAGGACGAAGCTTTTCATCAGAAAAGATAAGAGCAAGACACACCTTCTCGAGCTTGCTGTAATTACATTCTGCCTTAAGAAAAGTTTTGCTGATGAAATACACAGGTTTCTCGACGCTGTCACAACACCTGACCAAGACTGAGCCAATGGCTTGCACTGAGACAGAAAGATACAGGTACAAGACTTCACCTGGTTCAGGGACAGAGAGAATAGGGCCCGAGCCTAAATACTCTTTCAAAGCAATGAAAGCTCGAGAACACTTTGGCTTCCATGCGAAAATAGAATCCTTTCTCAGAAGCTCAAAAAGGGGTTTACAACGATCAGATGACTTTGAGATAAAACGATTGAGTGCAACGATACACCCTGTTAACTTCTGGATTTCCTTCTTCGACTTGGGCTCCGGCATGTCCAGCAGAGCTCGAATCTGAGCCGGATTAGCTTCAATACCCCGCTGACTCACAAGATATCCCAAGAATTTGCCAGAGGTAACTCCGAAAGTACACTTCTCTGGGTTAATCTTCAAATTGAAAGTTCTCAGAATAGAGAAAGGCTCAACAAGATCCGTCACAAGGGTATTCCGAAATCGGCTCTTCACAACGATATCATCAATGTAAACTTCAACCGATTTACCGAAGAGTGGCCCAAACATAAGATTCATAAGATGCTGATATGTGGCACCGGCATTCTTCAGACCAAAGGACATAACACGATAGCAGAATAAGCCACGCTTTGTAATGAAAGTGGTCTTCTCTTGATCTTCTTCCGCCATGAGGATTTGATTATAGCCCGAATAACCATCCATAAATGATAACATTTCATGACCAGCAGTGGCATTGATGAGCCTGTCAATTCTTGGCATAGGAAAAAAAATCTTTGGGACATGCTTTATTGACACCAGTGAAATCAATGCAAACTCTTACATTCTCATTCTTCTTAGGTACAGCTACTACATTAGCTATCCAGGCAGGATACTGCACTTCCCGGATGAACTCAAACTGGATCAGCTTGTCTCTCTCTTCATTCACTGCATCATGATAAGCAGGGGCAAGTCTCCGAGGTTTCTGCTTCACCGGAGGGACAGCAGGATCAACGTTGAGGTGGTGGCAGATAATGCTCGGACTGATGCCTGTCATATCTTTGTGTGACCATGCAAAGACATCAAGGTTCCTCTTCAAAAATTCCAGTAGCTCGCCCTCTTCGTCCGTTGTCAAGTTCGTCCCGACCTGCAACACCTTTGGCTTTTCTTCCGTTCCCAAATTGACTGCCTTCGTGGGTTCAACGGAAGGTCTGCACAATGGGGCCTCCGAGCTCTCTTCCACAACGGAGTCGACCTGTAATTGCTATTTGGGCACAACGGAAGAAGGGAAGTCACACTTCTGCGAAGCCAATTGATCCCCTCTGATCTCCTGGGGTTTCAACACCTGATAGTACGAGGAGGGAACAGCCTTCATCTCGTGGGTCTACCATCGACCCAAAATCGCGTTGTAAGGCGATAGAGCATCCAGAACAGAAAATCTGGTTTGTAGGACAACGGGTCCTGCCACAACGGGTAAGACGACATCTCCTAACGGTTTCATCGAACTACCATCAAACCCAAACAGCGGGGTCTGAGCAGAGATGAGAACGGACGGATCCAACTTCATCTGATTGAAAGCATGAAGATACAAAATGTCTGCCCCACTCCCGGAATCTACGAGCACCCTTTTGATGTCGAAATCTCCTATTCTCATGGTGAGAACAAAAGCGTCATAATGAGGCCGAACTACCGTTGCCATATCAGGCTCAGCGAAAGTAAGCGCCTGTCCCATGTTTCTTGCAGGCATCTGCACCTGACAAACCTCAGCTTCGTGAGACATCTTCCTCGTCTTTGCTCTGAAATCTCTCTCCACGTCCTCCTCTGGTGCTCGCATTCGGCAGATGACGTTGATAGTGCCTAAAGGGGCTCCCCCTCGTCCTCCTCCTCCACTGGTACTTGGATTACTGGCAGGCTCTCCTGTACGAGGTTGAGATAACGGTTCTCTGGTGCGCACCGTATTATCGTTATCAAAACTGAGATACTCCCCTAAGTATCCTTCCTGGACCAGTCTCTCCAAGTATTCCCTCAAGATGCGACATCGGTTTGTAAGATGACCACGACACTTATGATATTGACAATACTCATGTGCCCGTGGTCCCGACGTAACATCTTGTACAGCTCTAGCAGGCCATTCAAAGTATGCTTGACCCTCCATTGATTTCATGATGGTCGCTGGGCTAACAGTAAAATGGACGCGGTCTGTCCGAGCTGCAAAAAGTCGCCTCTCACTAGGCTGAACACCTCTCTCTCGCTGCACTGGTGGCTGCTCCTGGCGGGGCTGATGATGCTGCCTCGCTTGCTGCTGAAAGTTCGGGCTAGGACGTCTCTCCGTCCTACCCTGCTGCTGGGATTGATTATAATTACCTTCATACGGGCGCTGAACCGGCTGATCCCGCTGAGTCACATACACTACTTTCTCCTTCTACTTCCTAGGTGGTGAGTCCTCAGACGATGAAGGCTCATACCTCTGCCTCTTCTCCTTCCTCCTAGACGACCAGTGTGCTTTCTCTATCACGTCCACCCCTCTCGTCCTCGGCTTCGGCACAACGGAGACATCATCTTCATATCTTCCATACTTGGTTGCACGAACCATCATCTCATCCATCTTGACAGGATAGTCAAGAGCCAGGGATTTGTAAAGCTCGGAATGCCTGGGGATAGCATTCTTAAAAGCAGCAATACAACTCCCTTCATCGACTTTATCGATGCTATGGACTTCATCAGTGAAGCGCGAAATGAAGTCCCTTAAGGATTCCGCCGATTTCATCCTTAACGAGAAGAGAGTATCTGCACCTGCTTTCTTCTTTTTATTGACAATGAAGTGATCAATAAAAGCCGACCTGAGCTCGGCGAAGTTGCTGATTGAACCAGGAGGCAGATTACAAAACCATCTCGATGCCGCTCCTGCCAGGCTGTTGGGGAAGGCCTTGCAATACAGATTATCATCTGGATTGTGAACTGTCATCGCATGCTTGAAGTCAAATAAGTGCTCCTCCGGATCCGTCTTTCCGGTGTACATGGGGAAGATTGGAGTCATAAACTTGGAGGAAGTATATGACTGATTGATGACATCTGTGAAAGGAGAGTTCTCGACGTTGTCCTTTGCCGACTGAGCAAAGTGATCAGGAATCCCTCCTTTCATGCTCTTGACACGAGCACTGATCATAGCCTCCACCTCCTTGAAAGTCATCCAAGTCTTCTGAACAACCGCTCCCTCGGCAGCACCTCTCGAATCTTCTTGTCCTGCTTCTTCTCGTAAATCAATACGATCAGAAGGGACCCTCTACTCCACACGAACTGGAAGTTGTCCTGCCTCTCTCTCAATAGGAGGAAACACGAACCTGGTGTCGCAGTTCTCTAGTGCTAATGGGAGAGAAGAGAAGTCAAGCTGACGTCTCACTGATGGTCTCTGAGATGGCCCATCATCTACTTCGAGCCTACTATGCTCGAACGCATCAAGCCTTTCTTGCATCATCTACTGGTGTCTGGTAATCTAATCCAGAGCAGATTGTTGCCTTTGCAACATCATCAAAATACGATCAAAGACAGAAGGTTCGATAGGGGGGGCATGGTCCTCTCTGGCTGGTCAGACGATGGACTGACCCCAGGAATGAAAGTCTGTACAACAGAAGGTGCGAAGGGGGTGGCCTGAGGGGTTTGATTCTCACGCCCGAGCACAGAAGTTTGATCAGTCATGATCACAAAGAGCTAAGGGAGGTTCGTTTATTATTTCCCAAAGACGGCGCCAATTTTTGAGGGGGAAAAATACCGGAAAGGACACGCGTCAGCTGCAACTGTTCACCTCTGGTTTACTGGTAGAAGGTAGAAATTGAAGGGTGTGATACTCTGACCTGTACTCCGATGATAAAGTAAGTAGATGAAGAAGATGATGAACAGTAAAGCAAACAGGAGCACTGAAAAATATGTCTATCTTTCGATCCCTGTAACACTGAAATTCTTGGGGTATTTATAGGTTAATCTTGGTATGGCCATACATGACCATAGATGCCCATACCACGTGCCCTGCACTCATTACCAAATATGTCAGTAAAATCTACCACCTGTTGCATCACACTTGAAAGCCTACCATTAGTTCAGTCGGTTGAGTCTGACAGCACACAGAAGTGACCTGCATTAAATGCCAAGGCAGTGCTTTCGGCCCACTTGTTAGAACAATCGATCGCCTCCTGAGTACTCCCTCCTGCTAGTCGGTCTCGTTGTTGACTCGAGCTCGGGTACGTTGTATATGTCTTAAAATATGACCTGGACATCCTTATCTGAATCACGACGGGCTCGTTGTTCAATTAACACCGAAAACCTTGTCGAGAATACAACGTCTACGTTGTGCACAAGACAACGGAAACGTTGTCGAAACCACAACGAGAACGTTGTTTCGCAAGACCACGGATACGTCTTAATTTGTACAACGTGAACGCTATGCATCAGATAATGTGTATCCTCCTATTTTAAGCACGTGACTCAAACATACGTCCACGTGTCACTTTCGTGCACAAAACAACAAAAGCCAGCTCGTTCCCCAACATTAATTAGTTTTTACGAATTTTATCCCTTACAATATTTTTGTTTGTACTTTTGTTCTATAGTTTAGTTGATTGAAATGTCTCATTTTAAATAACTAGATTACCCGCCCCCCCCCCCCCCCCCCCCCCCCCCCCGGCTCTTGCGTGAGTGGTAGGGGTGTGGCCTTTAATAAAGGGAGGTCGGGGGATCTAATTCCCTCAAGGATATATGAGTTGCAAGAGCTCTAATGCCTAAGCTAACAAATGACTGTATTAACGTAGATAAATGATTCCTCCACCCAAAAAAAAAAAAAAAGAACTAGATTAATATCACCTTCCCTTACACGCATTCTAATGAGTTTGGTAACTTTTATTATTATTTTTGTTGTTCTTCGAACATTTGATCAAATTTTATGAAAAGAGAATATTTTAGTCATTTGAAAGGATAGGATAAGAAGTACAATGGCATTTGTGGTTGTCCACCAACTTACTATTGCCTGTACTTTTCTTCTGTTTTTTAGTTGATTGAAATGTCATATTTTATAGAATTAGATTCTGGTAATAGCGCAGTGGTAGGGAAATAGGTTCCGGTTCCATTCCGTTTTTAACTTAGAATAAATATTGACTTGCTAATCAGGGTTGCGGCCTAACCGTGTGTCTCATTCCAAAAAAAAAAAAATGTCATATTTTATAGAATTAGATTAATTTCAATATATATATATATATATATACTACTTATTTATTCATTTAATGGGGATGAGAGTTTGGCACATACTCTACTGGGTCCATACCAGTTTAAGTACTAAAGTGAACTTGATAAAGCACACCCCGCCTCTTGCTCCAATGGTGGGGAGTGGCCTCTCCCTAGGGATGATATCGAGCTGAGTAGTGGTGTGTTTAAGCTTGTTCATTTATTAAACGAGCTCGGAAATCATATTCAAACTTGACTCGTTTATTAAATAAACGAGCTTGAGCTTTACTAGCCAAACTCGAGCCGAGCTCGAGTAGTTTATGAGCAACTTGTTTTGTTGGATATAGCTATTTATATTAGGTAAAAAATTCATTTTATTATCCTAGGCAAAGAACTCACGGTGTTAACAAAAATTTTAGTATAAGATTATAATTATATGAAGGGTATTCCTATCATATAAATTATATACTAATAATCTTTACTAGTATATAATACATATACTTAATTTTAATATTTAAATGAAATAAATATATTTTAGATATTTTAGTAGGTTAATATGTATATATAATCGAATCGAACTTTTATCGAGCCGAGTAGGGGTGTTCAAACTCGGTTCGTTTATTAAATGAATTCGAAAACGGTGTTCAAGCTCGACTCGTTTACTAAATAAACGAACGATACTCGAGCTTTTAACGAGCTGAGCCTAAGTTTTTGGGACCCGAAGAGGAAGCACTTCCTACAGATCATTAGAAGGGGAAGCACTCAAGTGGAACTTGGTCACGAACATTTTGTTCAATAATCACTCCTACGACTCTCTCAAGTGAGAGGTCTTGGGATCTAATCCCTAGAGCGATGAGTTGTAGGAACTCTAATTCTCAAGCAAACCACTGACCACTAACCGTAGGTAAATGATATCTGCAGCCAAAAAAGAAAAAAAAAACTTGCTAAAACCTATTAAGTCATTTTTAACCATATGAAATGAATATCACAATATGAAATATAAGGATAATTTAGTTTTTCCAAGAAGACAATGAATGCTAAGTATATATATGCAGCTTATGTGAGGCATTCAATTTGAGTTAAAGCTAATATTTTAGGCTCAAATGAGCTTAGCCGAGCTTTTACTTAAGCTTGAATATTTAAACAACCAAGCTTGTGGTAGGCCCTGTTTCATTCAGCTCGGCTTGAAACCTGTCTCGTTAAGGCTCAATTTAATTCGACTTCAAATTGGCTCGTAATATATATCCCATGTATAATAATAGCAACATATAACATACAATAAGCTAATATTCTTTTTATAAAGTTGTACCCACTAAGTTTCCCTTTATTCTTTAAGTTGTACCTACTAACATAAGCTTTTTAAAAAGACATGCAAATCTTCTTATCTAAAATAAATCTTTACTTCATAAAACAAATAAGACATCGGTGGTTTTTTTTCTTAACTCATATTGTACTACTAGGTCTTCCAAATGGATTGGATCAAAATCTGAATTCAATCCGAATCCAATATGTTTAGACCGAGTCTTATATCTTGAATCAGATTATAATTGAATCGGATTTGAATCTATAGCGATCCAAATCTGATTAGATTATATATGTATAATAATATCGATATAATTTTAAAATATATTATAGTACTGCTCACAAAACCTTTTACTTTTGTAATTAAAATATTAAATTTTAAAGATATGAATATTAATTGAATTTGATTCGAATTTTAAATAAATAATCAAAATTGAATTGGGCAGTTCAGAATCTGACAGATCTTGGATTGAATTTTGATTTGTTGAATAATTTCTTGGATGATTTAGATATAGTCAAATCTGGTCCAAATCCAATCCATTTACAGTGCTATGTACTACCAATCCCTCCCTCTTAAAAGTCACATCATGTGAAGAAACCCCTCCCTCTTCTCCTTCAACCATCATTCTCTATCCTCCCACCTCTCTCCTTCCCCCCCTTCTCTGTCCTTTTCCCCAAACCTCACAAGGGATACATTTTAGAAGCTTTGGACGAGAGTCTCAAGAACAATTAAGTGATTGTGGTTGAGGAAGCATAGAATCTGGGTCACGTGCTCAATTCACAAATCACTATTTATTTTCAAACCTCTAATGCCCCTCCCAAGCAAATAACTTATTTGGACTAATGGAAACTACCTAGAGCTTAATTATAAATCAGTTCAAACGTTTTATAAAAATGTGTACTAGCTTTATATTTGAGCGAAGCTCGAGCAAACTTGAACCCGACTCAAGCTTGAATTCAGTTCAATCTCAAATCAAGCTCAAGCATAGTCAATCATGTTCGAGCCTAAACATTTGAGTTTGAAACAAACTCAAGGCGAGCTCTACCCAACTTAGAACAGATTTGAGCAGAGCTCAAACTTGGCCGAGCTCAGCTCAGCTCGACTTGAATACAGCCCTACTCCAACCCATGAAGTGTAGAAAGTTTGTAACGAAAGTTCAAACGCTTGCCCATAAGCTAGACATTCTTTTCTTAACCCAAGACCTGCCCTAGTCACCCCTAATGAATGTAGTTTACCTGGTTTATGTTCCACGAATGGTGCAAGCTCTTCTCAACATGGATGGTCCTTTCAAAGGACCTAGTCTTGATTAGAAAGAAGGAAAATGACTCAAAATGAGTTACACTGTCATTTTCTCTGGGTTTTTTTTGGATAAAACAACTTGAGCTTTAAAGACTCACACTAGTCTCACGTGCTGCATAAGGAATACCCTCATCCCATACAACCAATATTGAGGGAAACCCAGGAATTGACCTTGAGACTTTTGGGTTTACGGTTCGTCTTTCGGCCACGTAGACATAATTTGATCAATATTATTTTGGCCAATACAATAATGGTTCCACTTAAACCCTTATTACTCGACTCAAATCTCAGTTTAAGGGATCATTCCCCTATACGTATTAATTTACTTAACCTAAAATGTCTTTTTGTTGGGTTTTCTTGCTAACCTCAAGAAATCCTAATATGGTTGATCTTAATTCTTAACCATCTAATAAACACTTGGGTGACATTTGGTAACACTGATCTAAATAGGAAGAGCTTATTTCAAAATTGTGCTTAGTTGGACTTTAAATTGTTAAGTTGAAGGTTAATTGGATGTTTAAGCTACTTGTTTAATAAGAGGTAAAAATCCCTACTTCAAAAAGACGTAGGCATTCAATTAACCTTCAACTTAACAATCTAAAGCCCAACTAAGCACAATAAAATAAGCTCTCTCTATTTAGACTAGTGTTATCAAATGTCACCTTGATCTCCTAGTCAATGAATTATTGTCAACAGCCCATTTTTACACCCCCCTCTTAATCATGGTTAATTAATTTAACCATGGTCGGCTCACCCTAATCCTAGGTAAGCCCTAAATCCTAGACCATATCCTAGGTAGACCCTAAACCCTAGGTAAAATCATATACCCTAAGCAAAACCCCAAATCCAAACCATTTGAGATCAAGGCCCATTTCCGTCCAAAACCTAAACCATATCCCAAACCCTAGGCTAACCCTAACTAAACCCTAGGACTAACCCTAGGTATACCCTAGACCTAACCCTAGGCCTAGCCCTAGTCTAAACCTTAGGCTAAGACCCCACGGGCTCAAGGCCCATTTCAAAGCCTAGATCATCAAAAATGTAGCTAAAGTGTATTTTTGAGCCCAAGCATGGGGCCCACAAGGCCCAACCCAAGTGGAACCCACTCCCCTTTTTCAAAATTTGAAATTTGGGAGTCAAACCCTCAAGTGGCAAGGGGGATATTGCTTTTGGGTTGTACATATGAGGGCAAGCCCAAAATAGCCAAACTTAAAAAACAAATCAAAAAAAAAAATCAAAAAAAATTGTACACTGTTCATCTTCTTCGGTAGGCAGTGTACAGCAGCATCTCTGCTGCCTCAGGCAGCCCCCCGCGCCACTCCAGGCTAGCCTCAGGTGTCCCCCATGCCTCTATTAATTCCCATAATACCCCCAAGGGCCACCCATCATCTGCTACAAAATCCTCACGCACCCACAGTTCAAAATCCATTTTTGATCCTTAAAAAATTCTACCAAAACCAAGCAGCCCACTTGAGCCATCTCCTAACTTTATCACCCATCTCAATAAGGTTCTCAAGCTCCATTAGCATCCCAGCAGCCCTAGTGTCTACCTAGACCTACCACAGCCACGAGCATCATCACATCAAATACCCACTACCGCACCACCATTGCTCAGCTCGCCACACCACAGAGGGTACACCCCCATCTCCCTTACTTGGTTAGCTTGTCATTACTATTGCAAGGGACCCCTGGTCCTGTTCCAGGGGTCCCATTTTGCTTTTATTGTTTTTATTTTTCAGTAGCTCTTAGCCTAGGACAGGGACCTCATCCACCATTCTCATTGGTGTGGTGAGGACCCCCTTGAGGCATCACCATGCTCGGGGTCTCATACGGGGTCTAGGGGGTCTCAATCCATGAGGAAACTCCTTGATTCTCCCTGGTTATTCACCCAAACTGCAAGCAAAAGAGGATTTTTCAAATTTTTTTTTTTTTTTGTAGAAAATTCAATTCGGACCCTTGGTGTCCCCACCATTTTAACCATGGTTAGAGTGGACCCCGGTCCCCGGTCAAGACCAGGGACATGGCTAGACTTTCC
The DNA here is from genome assembly GCA_015143295.1 of Tetracentron sinense. Classification (NCBI taxonomy): domain Eukaryota; kingdom Viridiplantae; phylum Streptophyta; class Magnoliopsida; order Trochodendrales; family Trochodendraceae; genus Tetracentron; species Tetracentron sinense. Next base: position 9,467,381 of record CM026558.1, on the reverse strand, counting down.
ACACTTCGGGCTACCTCCCTATGCAATATCAGCCCTTAACTCGCACGTTAACCGTGGTTAAATCGACCCCAAAGTGGGGTCGATGGTATGCAAAAATGGTGAAGTAGGTGACTTTGGGCCTTTGTGGGGTCCACACCCGACCTCCTCTTGTGTCCACTAAATGCCTAATTTATTCCCTGAAGTGCAAACTACCCAACCATGATCTCGAATCACCTTGGATCAGCACCTAACCATGGTTAAATTACTGATGAACAATGGTTGGAAATGTGTTTTTTTTTTAAATCTATCATTTTATGTGATGTTGAACAAGGCGACTTTGGGCCTCTGTGGGGCCCACACCCGACCTCCCCTTGTACCCACAGAAGGCCCAAATTGTTCCTTGGTCATCAGGCTTCACAACCACAGTTTTGGTTTCCCGTGGTTCTCCCGTTAACCATGGTTAAAGTCACGCTAATCATGTTTAAAAATGTGTTTGACAAGTTGGTTTTTTTGGCAATTTCAGACATTTGTGAGGGCTTAGACTGGGTAGGAGGTCATTTTAGGCTCTGTCATGATTTTTGGGCTCACTTTTGACCAAGCCAAACCGTTAACCATAGTTAAACCCACCTGTAATTAGGTTTTAACCATCGTTAAGCAGCCCATGACCCAAAAAATGCTGAAAAATTGATCAAAAAATCATATATATTCCTTGGATTCTAGAATCAGCTTCCATGATTAATTTAACCATGGTTAAGACCCTTAACCGCGGTCAACCCCACTTTAGACCTAGTCGGACCCTAAACCATAGTTAAAAAATCCTAACAAAAAAAAATCTGAAAAAATGACAGAAAAATCATAAATATTCTAAAAAGCTTAAAATGGTCTTCTGTGGTCATTTCCACCCTGTCTAGCCTATTTAACTGGAGTTAACCTTACTCCAATTAATTTTTAACCATGGTTAGAATGCTCGACCCTTTGGAAAAATCACCAAAAATATCAAAAAAATCATAAAAATATAAAAAGACAAAATCATGCTTGTTAGGACTTCCTAACCTTTGTTAGCCACGGTTAAACTTGACATTGCACTTGACCAACCCGGTCAACTAAACTCTAGTCTCCGGGCTAGACCCTTGACCACCCTATGCACACACACACACATCTCTAGCCTTGGCACGGGCTCATGTGTCAAAACTACACTCGGTCTGATCTCATCCCAATGTGAGTACATAGGCAACCCCACTCGGGTTCGACCCTAGCTTATTTAGTTTTTTTTTATTAGCATTTTACTAAACGCTTAGGCATTTTAATTAAATTTTGAGATTAACTTTGGCTTAAATTTAGGGAGTAGGTAACCGTTGTAAAATGGGGGTCTTGGGGTGCCTAACACCTTCCCCAAGACTTAATCGAACCGCTTACCCTAATCTTTGATAGACCATTTGTCTTATCCAAATTTCGGGACCTATCCCTAAGAATGAATAGGTGACGACTTTCAACCAACCATTAATATGAAAGATGGTGAAAATTCTCATGCTTACAATTATTTTTCATAATTTCACAAATAAATTGGGGATTGAACCATAAAGGTCATTCTATAAAATGTGATATCAAATCATTGTTAATTTTGCAAAGGTCATTCTATCGAATGTCATATCAGATCATTGCTTAGTTTGTATTGATAAACTGATGTTGGCTAAAAGTTGACAAATTCAAACTTAGGTGAATAAGAATTACTTTGAAATTCCTTCTTTTAGTTAGATTGATAATAAAAGTTAAATGCATAATACGGAAAGTAATAATGCTAGGAGGGAGAATACGAGCTGCAATCACATTAATTCTTATTCGCTCTCAAAGGCAATGTCAAATCATTTTAAATGAGAATTTTATCAAAAAATGATTTGACTATTAAAAATTGATTGATGCGATTAGGAGTAGCATTGCCCTAAAGTGGTTGCTAGGAGTAGCATTGCCCTAAAGTGGTTGCTTTCACTGTTAGGGTATCCTAACAAGAGGAATGCTAAAAACGTCATCTTTGTTGCCCAAAGATTCGACCCTAGAAGGAAGGTGAATAGGGTCTTGGAAAATTTAAAGTTCTTCTTATTTCTAATTTGTGGAATTGAAATTATACTAATTAAATGGATTAGAAGTTAAGCGATTCTATCAATAATATAAAGTAATAAAGTAAAAAGAATGTAAAAGAATACAAACACAAAGATATTGTTCACGGGGTTCAACAATCCCACCTACGTCACCGCCTCAAGTTATACTCGCTAGAGGATTCATCACGATTTTACTCGCATAGTCTTCTTACGGGTGAAGACCAAACCTTTTACAATCTTCTTTTAGGTGAAGATCAAACATTTATAATCCCCTTATGGGTGAGGATCAGACCTTTATAATCTTCTTACGGGTGAAGATCAAGCCTAGCTATTTGCAAGAGAGCACCATCTCTTGACTTTACAAAGCTCTTCGCTTCAAAGATAAGAATTCACTGATTCTTAATTTCAATATACTTAGATAAGAAGTGTTTTACAATCATAATTTTCTCCTAAAACGAGCTGAATGATCTCTTTAAAGCTACTGAAAATCTCAAAAAAGATTGAAGTTGAATAACTCAATAAAACTGATTTTGAGATTTTAGGTTTAAACTCAATAGATTTAGAAATCTAAGCTTTAGAGTGAATGATTAAATGATTGGATTGATATATATCACATTCTAGTTCATAAATAATTTTATTTTATAGCATTTGCAAAAATATAACCGTTGGAGAAGCGTTAGGAAAGATATGACTGTTAAAAAGTAAGCCGTTTTAGACTTTTTCTGAGTCTTGCAAAATTTCATCGACGAGATAGAGTCAAAATTAAAAATAGTAGCTCTGCTGTTGATTTCGTGAGCCATAATTAAAAACTTATGACACAAGCTATAATAAGGACTGACAAAAACTACAACAATTATTTAAAAAAAAACAAAGCAAATGATGAAATGTGAAAAGTCTTGTGTCTTTTCCCCCAAAGAGCTAAACAAATTTTACAAAAAGAGTTACGGAACTACCTTAGAGCATTCCTAGCATTATTTTGGTGAGCCAAAACACAAAAAAATGCAAAAAAGGGTCTCTAGCAACCTCTTCAAAGTAAGAACATTCCTAGCAGCCTCACCAAAATAATTTTTTTAAGCTATTTTGGTGAGCCAATTGGCTAAAAAGTGCAAAATATCATCTCCAGCAGCCTCATCAATTTGAAGATTTTTGTTTGGTGAGTGTACAGTATTCACCAATTTTGGTGAGTCACTGTACACTCACCAAAGTTAAAAATCTCTCTTTCCCTCCTTCTTTATGGGCCCACACAAAGAAAATAAAAGTTTTTCTCTTCCTTTTTTTAATTGTGGAAGTGACACAAATAATAAAATAATGAAAGGTTTGACTATTTTGGTGAGGCTGCGGGGAGTGTTTTAAAAAAGTGGCTCACTAACATGACTTTTTTTGAGTTTTGGTGAGTGAAATTTGGTGAGGCTATTAGGAATGCTCTAACCATTTTGGTTTAGTGTATACTACTCACCAATGTACACTCACCAAACCAAATATTTCTCTCTCCCTTCCTTGTTGTGGTCCCACATAAATAATAAAATAATGTTTCTCTCTCCCTTCCTTTTTGCTTTCCCACACAAATAATAAAATAATGTTTATTTCTTACTTCTTTTTTTATTAAATTGGTGAGGCTGTTGGGAGTGTTTTAAAAAAGTTGATAGCCAAAATAGGAAAAGAGTGAGTTTTGGCTATTTTAGTGAGTAAAATTTGGTGAGGCTACAACGGATTCCAGCAGCCTCACCAAAATAAGCCAAAACTCACATTATTTTATTATTTGTATGGGACCACAATAAAGGAAGTGAGAGAAATATTTAGTTTTGGTGAGTGTACAATACTCACCAAACAACAATCATCATTTTGACGAGGCTGCTAGGGGCCATTTTGCCATTTTTAGTGATTTGTCTCACCAAAATAATCGAAAAGCTATTTTGGTGAGGCTGCTAGGAATGCTCTTATGTCTTCCTTAGGCGATTTAAAGTTTCGAAAACCGGTAGTTTATTGATTGTTAAACCACGCTCTACACACGGATCTGCTCTCAAACTATGAAAGCGAGGTTTGAGAGCACGAGCGAGAAGGAAAAGTGACGGTTTGGGTTACTAAGGTTTTACTATTTGAAAACAGCCTCGCCGATTTCGGATTTGCTATGGTGGACGTTTGAGCGCTTAAACAGCTCGGACGACTTCAGATTTGTTCTAGTGGACGTAAGGGTATATCTGAATCGAGCTAGCTCGAAGTTCGACTCGACCCAAAAAAGCCTAGCTTGACCTCGAAAAATAGGCTCAATCGAGCCGAACCGAACTATTTTTTGAGTTTGAAAATGTATTCCAGCCAAGCTCGAGCCAAGTCTTGTTTGATTCGGCTCGACTAGAAGCTCGGCCACATCGAGGCTTGGTTCGGCTCGAGCTCGGCTTGAATATTATATAAAAAATAATATTATATATATATATATCATTATTTTATATATATAAATAATTATTATACATATAAATAATAAAATTATTATATATTTATATATAATAAAAATATTATGATTTTTATTTAAAAATTATTTTTTAATAATTCAATCCGAGCTCAAGCCAAGCCGAGCTTGGCTCGAGCTCGAATCAATTTGAGCGCAAGCCGAGCTCGAGCCTAACCGAGCTTATTTGAGTTGAGCTGAGCTGAGCTTGAGCATAAATTTCAAATCGAGCTGAGCAGGGCCAAGCCCAGCTTAGCCCGACTCAAATACACCCCTAGGTGGACATCCGAGCTGGGCGCTCGGTCATCCACACTTCATTGGACACCTGGCGATAAAATGGGGAGAAGTCATTTCATTTTCTCCCCATGATTTTGACTTCTCCCTACTTGATATCTCTTCCCCTTTTTTATCGTCAGGTGTCCAATGAAGTGTGGATCCCCGAGCGCCCAACTTGAACGTCCACAAGAGCAAATCCGAAGCCAACCCAGACACATCAACATTAAACCCCAGTGTTGTCAGAACCTGACCGACTGATCGAAACCGGTGGAACCGAGAACCAGCCCCTTTGCCGGTTCCCAAAACCCTCAAAACCGGTATTCTTTAATAACCGGTCAAAACCGGTAGAACTGGCTAGGAACCAGGGAAAAATTAAGAAAAAATGAAAAAAAAAAAATGATTTTTTTTTTGCAAAAAGTACACGATGGAACCAGACCGGTTGAACCGGTAGAAACAGAACCAGCCACTATCGGTTCAATGCTCGGTCTAGTTTTGATAACACTGTAAGACCCCTAGGCTTTATAATTCTCCCCATGGGATCTTAAAATTGCTAACATGATAGGGTTCTCTACAGCAAAACCCATAAGCTGAAGCTTCAGATTACCTCTAGTGCATGCCGCAGGTGGGACCTCGGGCATCCACACATCATTGGACATGTGGAGTTTTAAAGGAGGAGAGATATCATGTGGGGAGAAGTCAAAATCATGAAGAGAAAGTGAAATGACTTCTACCCCTTTTAACTCCGCATGCCCAATGATGTGTAGATGCCCGAGGTCCCACTTGGGGCATCCACAAGAGGTAATCCGAAGCAATAAACTGACCCTTGACGTGGAAATCAAAAGAATGGAGAAGAGGAAGGACCCCATATGAGCTCCACAATCTCTTTATGGTTATATGTCCATTTATGCGCTGGATTGAACCCTCTGGGTCGGTGAGAGTTCAATTCCAAGTCCACTTTCTTGGGTCCCACATTCTCCGATCAATGGAGTACGACTTCACACTATTCACGTTTATTAAGACTAGGTCTATGGCCATGGTATCAACCATGTTGTGGTCCATATGAAGCCTCAGGGCCCAGCATACTGACTGAATTATTCCAACCATCTAAGCTATAGATTAACTTCTTATAGATGGGATGAGTTATGAAATTGTGCTTGTAATGTTGTTGATTTTTTTTTGGATAGGCAGCTAGATCATCATTTATTTATCTATATAAGGGGTTAGGGGGTTAGAACTCTAGGGTGGGTACTCACCGGCCACACCAGGACTCGAACACAAGCCACTCCTCCCTAAAGGGAGATACACTACCACTGAGACAAACCCAGGCGTGTTAATGTTGTAGATGGGCATGCTTGTTTAGAAAGTGTCAGCACCCGAGTGTGCACAACGAGTCCGGATAGTGTCCAATTGCAATTGAATTCGGAGAGTTCAATAGTACTCATAGAGCCCTCATTTAATCTTGGTTAAAAATGTTTAGACCCCTTTTTAATTCTGGTTGACGAACCATTGACCCGGAGGTCTCGAGGTTGATTCTTGGGCTCCCGTCAATATCGGTTGTATGGGATGGAGGTATTCCATATGCAGCACGTGAGACTAGTATGAGGTTTTAAGGCTTAGGATATCCACGTTTATTTTTTTAAAAAATCTGGTTTAAAATTTTGAACTCTTAAGATTAATTTAAAAAAATAAATTTCTAAAAACCAGGGTTAAATTGTTAAATCTATTAATTTTAACCATAGTTAATGGATATTAGAATAGACACGTATTGACCTATGTGTTCAAGACCTTCCTATGGATGACAGAGTGTAGATCTTTTGGAATGGTATTTAGTTTGGCTCTCGCCAGACCCACAGGTCAACACAAATCTATTTTAACACTTTTTAACCATGGTTAAGATACATTAACACTTAGGATTCACCATCTAATCTTGGATTTTAAGAAGAAAAAATTTAACCTTATATTCAAAACTTGTTAACCAGAGTTAAAAAAAGGCAGATAAAGGGCATTGTTTATGGGCCAGATGGACCGGACCAAATCCGGTCTCCGGTCTTTTCGAGGAAGAAAAGGTCATGCAATGACAGGAAGCATAATCTGTTGTTGCGTACATGTCATACATCCGTCTTAAAAGACTTTACCGGGTCTAACATTATCATGATAAAATGGTCGGTCCGGGCCCCATTTCGATACCAAATGTTTAGTGCTCCAAGGAATTATTGTGTACGTGCTCTGTGGCTGGAATAACTTGGGGTATTAAGTTGCTAACACGGGCTTAATTTCTTAGGCTCATTCTAATGTAGGTCAGATTAGGACTTGACTCATTAGAGATCGAGCCAAATTTATTTTTTTTTTGGGGAGAAAGTCATGGTATTGAACAACTATTTGACAATTACATAGTTGTCCCAGGAAGTTAGAGCCAACTCAACCCTTAATTTAACATAATAGTATTCAATACATAAAGGTAAAAAAGTCACATTAACAAATTCACACACTGAGTGAAGGTATATTCTCATACATATATATATATATACACTAATGTGCAAGTGCTTTGCATGTATTAATATTTTTATTAGTGGACAACATTATAAAATAAGAATTATTATATATAATTTTATGACCTCAGTCAACTAAGATTAATAATAACATAATTTGTAAATATATAATTAGTTGTAATTTATAAACATAATAGAAATTTTAAGTAGATAGTTTTAAGTAGTTTACTTTTGTTAAATTCTTAATTACATATCTTTACTAAGTAAATGACTATAATTTTTTAATAGGTAAGTAATATCTTAAATTTATTTCTTAATCCTAATTTTTTTTGTAATTTTTTTTTTTTTATAATAGAGAATACTTATCAGTTAATCACTTAAAAGAGAGTTCTACTATTTTTTTTTATTAATATTAAAAGAGTTACTAATAGATAGAGTAATAGTGGGCCCTGTCATTTAGTCCCACTTGGTAACAAACTTATTTTATTGTGTAATTTTCAAGAAATACATTCAAGGAAAGCTGAAGGAGTTGTGTAATTTTCATGACACGTGATAATATTTTTTTAATTATAATTCATTATTTTTTATATAAAGTAAGGTTTAGGGGTAATTTGGTCAACATAAAGTTTTGCATATTCCTTATACTTTTATTAGTAAAATGATATATACAGGGAACATAAAGTCTTGCATACTCTTTATACTTTTATTAGTAGAATGATATATATAGGGAAGGATTAGTCATGCTCATTAAAGTTTTTAATTCAAAAAAATAATAATAAATTAATGCTTTTAATGAGCGGTCCCTTAAAAAGGATGACACGTGATAATATTTTTTAAATTCAACGGTTGGATGTTGAGGTGGGTCTATTGAGAGACACGTGTCAAAAAATCAGTTAGATCAGACATGTTTAGACCATTCGATTAGACACTAGTTTCTCAGCCTTTACCCCCTAGGGTTCACTAGACCCTATCTAAGTTTTAGAAATAGCTAATCTTCTCATCTCTAATTGAATGGTCTATAAATGTCTTATCGAGCTGATTTTTGCCACATGTCTCATGGTAGACCTATCTTAACATCCAACGGTTGGATTTATATCAACTTGTCATGTGTCATGTTATTAGGGACCACTCATTAAATGCTTTAATGAACATAACTCATTAGAATGTTACTCTCTCTCTTTCTATATCATTCTACTAATAATTCTACTAATAAATGTACAAGGAGTATGCAAAACTTTATGTTGACTATAATACCCTTTAATTTAATTTATTAGATAAAAAACTTAGGGTAAACCAAACTTTATTTCATTAAATAGTAATTGTAGTTTGTTTACAATTGTTGAAGTTACTTAATCTTAAGACTTACGTAAACTCTCCCTCCCCACAAGAACTTAATCTCTCTTAAAGAAGAATTGTAATTTGTTTACAATTCATGGTGTTACTTAATCTCACGTAAGCTCTCCCTCCCCACAAGAACTTAATCACTCTTCTTACCGAAAGAATCTTGAAGATAGATCGGTATTTTACATGCAAGCTTGCCAAAAAAGGTGCTGTTTTCTTGAAGATCTAAATTTCTTCAAATTGAAATAGTGATAGAAGGATGCTTCTTTCTTGAAGATCTAAATTGCTTCAAACTGAAACAGGTGAGTCTTTTTTTTTTTTGTGAGTAGTTTATGTTTGTATGCCAAAATATAGGGATTTCCGGTGATCGGACTGAAAATAGATTCATCAATAGAGAGTCTTGGTCTATCTGAGATAATCGCTAATTTCATGGCCGGGATAATGGCCCGAATGATTTACGTTTGTAAAATTTGAAATCTGAGTTTTCCGGCGATATCATTGGAAAACATAGCCTGCTAGAAAATTGGATGATATTTCCAAAGTCTTCATCCAATATAGGTTGATCAGGACTGTTCTTGAACTGAACGGTGACCGGGAAGGGGACCCCTACCATGAATTTCCCGAAGAAAGAAAAAAAAAATTATGTCGTTAGAATACGTGACCTACCGGAGATTCGGATGTGTTGCCGGAGTCTCCATCAAATTTTGGTTCCAATGACACCCTTCTTGACTGGAACGATTACCGGGAAAGGTGCCTATCGTCGATTTCCCGAAGAAAGAAAAAAAAAAAAAACGGGTAGAAAAGAAGAATAGTATCGGATCCGGATACGATCCAATACTCATTAAAGAGTTTATCTAAACCGCACCAGTCTAAAGGGTAAGCTATAATACTTACTGGGCCGGACCAGAAGATTCGTATTCTACATACGGGTGACGTAATTGAAAGGGATGATTGAGCTGATAACATATTTTCACTTTTTCTTGAAAGGCTTGCTTCGAAATCAAAGGAATCGAGAAGTTGGATACTTAGTGGGTTGTCACTCAAAAACCATTATCAGGATCAAAGCTGAGGAGAGGTGAGTATTTTTTTTTTTTTTGAGATTCAACATCATTCATTCAATAAAACCATGAAGTGGAAAATCTAGGGTCAATGAATGGATAGCAAAAAGATCCTTAGAGTTCTCTGCCTCCACCACATCCAAAGAAGGGGAACCATGACTAACCCCTAAGCGTCCTAACTACGGAAGCCAACCAACCAATGAGCAGTTTTCCTGGAGTGTTCGACCCCATTCTTATGAAATTTATTTTTTGAGGATTGAAATATTTTAAATTTTGCTTTGTATCTTTTCTTTTCATGGATGATTTATGCTGTTTATTGGTTTAATTTACTGGGTTATAAGGCTGTCAAAAAAGCCCATATATAAGGGTACCCGGCCCGGCCCGGCCCTCCAAAGCCCGGCCCTACCCCAGCCCTTGGGCCGAGCAGGGCCAAAAAATTGGAAGCCCTTGTTCTCTAGGGCCGGGCTAGGGCTCCCCCTGTCCGGCCCTTCCCGGCCCGGCCCGGCCCTACTTTATCTTAAGATAAATATTTTTTAATAATTTTACTAATATGCTCCCTTTAACCTTTCATTAACGTTACGAAAGTAGGGCTATGTTTGTAATTGCGCCAACTAAAGACCTTATAAGAACCAACCTAACACAGACCAAACCCTAACTTGTATTCACATTCTAAGACTTTGCCTCTTCATTCTTCAACTTCAATCGCACAGGCCACATACCACTTCGGCTCTTCATCGATCATCTCTCTCTCTCTCTCATATCTTACTCTCTACTTTCAGTTTTATATTTAAACATATTTTCAATTTTGTTCTATATAGTTTTATTATTCTACTTGTTTACCTATACTATGTTTTGGTTTATTATGCATGACTGTCACTGATAAGGAAATTTTTTTTTTAACTTTGTCATTGCTCTTTTTGTTGCAATGTTGATCCCAAACCCGAATAAAAGAGGAGGGTATCCATTTCCATGTAAGGTTGACAGTCGGTGTAGTAAAAAAAAATTTATTATCTTAGATGAAAAAAAAAAAATCCGCTCTTTCTTCCGGCCCTTTGGCCGGCCCGGCTTGGCCCCAGCCCTTGAGGGGCCGGGCTAGGGCCCAATCAACCCCGGCCCTTGAAGGGCTAGGGCCGGGCTAGGGCTCTACTCTTATAAGGAAGGGTAGGGCTAGGGTTGACCCCGGCCCTACCCCAACCCGGCCCTTTGACACCCCTAACTGGGTATTGATGGATTTGAATGTCTTACATCTGATCTTGATTTTCATGTTAGGGTTTGGATATGAGTTTGGGAGATCATTATGTTTTGTAAAAAAAAGAAAAATCATATTTAAATTTTATTTAGATTTGGGAGAGGGGGTTTAAAGGAAAGAGACGTGACAGAGGGGGGAGGACTAGGGCTGTCAATGGACCGGATCATGATCCGGATCCGATCCGAATCCGATCTGATTAGCCGGACTTTGGACCCTATATGTGATCCGTCGGATCGGATTCGGATCGGATCGGTGGAATCCGATTATAATCGGATCGGATCTGGATATAGGGTGATTAGATCCGATTAAAATCCGATCCGATAATAATAATAATTTTTAATTATTTTAAATATATTATTTAGATTTTCTATGTATAAAATATTAATTTTAAAAAAAATTAACATTAATTAGTATTAATTAAGGTATTATTAGATTTTTTATTATTAAAATAGATTTTTTTTTTTTAAATAACCTTACTCGGATCGGATCGGATCGGATCGGATCGGATTCGGATCGGACGATATATAATCGGATCGGATTCGGATCGGTTACTTCATGATCTGACGGATCTCGGATCGGATTCGGATCTAGGCAGATCCGGTCCGAATCCGATCCGTTGACAGCCCTAGGGAGGAGGGGTTTTAAGGGGAGAGATATCAGAGGCTTAGGAGAGAGAAAGAGTTTGGGTCTCTTTTTAATACACGCCAACTATGGTTAAGATTCCCTCACCCTTGGGGTTCGTCCATCTATTTAGTTTTTGGAAGTAGTCAAGTGTCCCTTTTAACATCCATTAACTGTGGTTTAAGATTCACTCACCCCTAGGGTTCATCCATTAACCTTGATTTTTAGAAATCACGAGTCCCGTTTAACATCCACTAATTATGGTTAAGATTCACTCACCCCTAAGTTTCATCCATTTAACCTTTGTTTTTAAAAACCGCCACGTGTCCCTTGGGGTTCATCCATCTATTTAGTTTTTGGAAGTAGTCACGTGCCCCTTTTAACATCCATTAAGTGTGGTTTAAGATTCACTCACCCCTAGAGTTCATCCATCAACCTTGGTTCTTAGAAATCACCACGAGTCCCTTTTAACATCCACTAATTGTGGTTAAGATTCACTCACCCCTAAGTTTCATCCATTTAACCACTGTTTTTAAAAACCGCCACGTGTCCCTTTAACATCCACTATCTATGGTTAAGATTCACTCACCCCTAGGGTTATCATATTTAAATTTTATTTAGATTTGGGAGAGGGGGTTTAAAGGAAAGAGACGTGACAGAGGGAGGAGGAGGGGGTTTAAGGGGAGAGATATTAGAGGCTTAGGAGAGAGAGAGAGTTTGGGTCTCTTTTTAATACACACCAACTATGGTTAAGATTCCCTCACCCTTGGGGTTCGTCCATCTATTTAGTTTTTGGAAGTAGTCATGTGTCTCTTTTAACATCCATTAACTGTGGTTTAAGATTTCACTCACCCCTAGGATTCATCCATTAACCTTGATTTTTAGAAATCACCACGAGTCCCTTTTAACATCCACTAATTATGGTTAAGATTCACTCTACCCTAAGTTTCATCCATTTAACCTTTGTTTTTAAAACCACCACGTGTTCCTTGGGGTTCATCCATCTATTTAGTTTTTGGAAGTAGTCACGTGTCCTTTTTAACATCCATTAAGTGTGGTTTAAGATTCACTCACCCCTAGAGTTCATCCATCAACCTTGGTTTTTAGAAATCACCACGAGTCCCTTTTAACATCCACTAATTGTGGTTAAGATTCACTCACCCCTAAGTTTCATCCATTTAACCTTTGTTTTTAAAAACCGCCAAGTGTCCCTTTAACATCCATTATCTGTGGTTAAGATTCACTCACCCCTAGGGTTATCATATTTAAATTTTATTTAGATTTGGGAGAGGAGGTTTAAAGGAAAGAGACGTGACAGAGGGGGGAGGAGGGGGTTTAAGGGGAGAGATATTAGAGGCTTAGGAGAGAGAGAGAGAGTTTGGGTCTCTTTTTAATACACCAACTATGATTAAGATTCCCTCACCCTTGGGGTTCGTCCATCTGTTTAGTTTTTGGAAGTAGTCACATGTCCCTTTTAACATCCATTAACTGTGGTTTAAGATTTACTCACCCCTAGGGTTCATCCATTAACCTTGATTTTTAGAAATCACTACGAGTCCCTTTTAACATCCACTAATTATGGTTAAGATTCACTCACCCCTAAGTTTCATCCATTTAACCTTTGTTTTTAAAAACCGCCACGTGTCCCTTGGGGTTCGTCCATCTATTTAGTTTTTGGAAGTAGTCACGTGTCCCTTTTAACATCCATTAAGTGTGGTTTAAGATTCACTCACCCCTTGGGTTCATCCATTAACCTTGGTTTTTAGAAATCACCACGAGTCCCTTTTAACATCCACTAATCATGGTTAAGATTCACTCACCCCTAAGTTTCATCCATCTAACCTTTGTTTTTAAAAACCGCCACTTGTCCCTTTAACATCCACTATTTGTGGTTAAGATTCACTCACCCCTAGGATTCATCTTAGATTATATTCAGTAGAAAAATATTGTAGATTACAAATGAATTAACATTTTAAATAGTATAATTACTTGTAATTAATAATTTTTGCCATTAAAAAATTGCTGAAAAATTCTAAATAAGAACTACTTAAAGCATTAAATGTATTCTATTAAGAAATATGTAAGTAGTTTTTCGTATTGAAAAATTGTAAGATATTTCAATAATTAATTTAATCCTAATTAAATGAAGGTTGATTATCAATTTTAGTGCTACTAATTTGATAAATTTACTATTTTATTGCTAACATGAATCAATTTATTAAACCCTAATGAATTACACAAACAGAGCTATTGAAAAATTCTAAAAATATTTCAATAATTAATTCAATCCTAATTAAATGAAGGTTGATTATCAATTTTAGTGCTATTAATTTGATAAATTTAATATTTTATTGCTAACATGCTTCTTTGAATTTTTAATTGTGTTCACGAAAATAATTTATAATTAATTTATTAAACCCTAATAAATTACACAAACAGAGCTATTGAAAAATTGAAAATATATTTCAATAATTAATTCATTCTTAATTAAATGAAAGTTGATTATCAATTTCAGTGCTATTAATTTGATAAATTTACTATTTTATCATTATAACTGATTTTCTACATCTCCATATGTTCTGCAGGTTCATTTACTCATTTGCTATTCACAATTTTAAGGTAATTTATGTTTCTTAGTAATTAAGTATTTGTAATATTGAATTTGTTATTATTAATCATATTCATTGTAACTTAAATTGATGGAGTAACAATTTCATGTTTATTTATTAATGTTAACATGCTTGTTTGAATTTTTAATTGTGTTAAATGTTTTTCTTTTATATATGAAGAAAAGAGAAGTATTTGTAATATTGAATTTGTTATTATTTATCATATTCATTTTAACTTAAATTGATAAAGTAACAATTTCATGCTTATGTGTTAATGCTAATATGTTTCTTTGAATTTTTTAATTGTGTTAAATGTTTTTATTTTATATATTAAGAAAAGTGCAGTTTGGATCACCAAGTATCAAACATCACCAAGTATCAAACATAGAGTTATAGCCTTTATAATGACATTCAAAAAAGGTACGAAAATTATCTATTAACTTATATAGTTAATTATAACAACAATAATAGTAGGTAATTTAACATATCATATAATTTTTTTTTTTTTGTAAACAGTTTCAGAAGATTACAGTCAAAAGATCAGTGAGTATAAAAGAAAGAGATATACGACTTTAAATATGGAGAAGAGGCAACAATATATTCAAAATGTTGTAAATGTTCATAAAAAGAGAAAAGAATGAGATACAACTATCAACAACAATATTCCTTCTGGTGTAGATGAACAAATCGAAAGAAGTATAGATTTGAGTAACAATAATGATACTCATTCTAATACAGATGGACAAGGATATCGACGGATACGAAATATTAAGGATGCAGCACGAAGAGGTTTTAGTTCGATGATACAAACTTCGAACAATAATATTGATATTGCAGAAACAACAAATGTTATAAGAAGCATACCGTTAAATAATTCAACGTTTGATGACAAAGACACTTTAGAACAAGCAAGAGAACATATTCAACCACAAAAGAAGGGAGGCGAAAAGTGGTTACGTAAAGCTCAATTAACAATATCAAATGTTGGGTTTGAAGGTATGTACATACCTAAATTTTAATTAATTAATTAATTTATAATAATGAATTTATTTATTTGTATATACGAGTATAAAATAAGTTTATTCTAATATCTCCTGTTAAAATATATAGGTGAATTATCGTACGAGCCAATATGTTCTGAGTTACATGAGCTGAAGAAACTTAACTCTTGTATTCATTGTGGGGCTAAGAAATTCGAATATGAACCTCCAACCTTTTGTTGTTATAAAGGAGACGTCATTTTGGCGCCTACTGCTAATCGGGATGAGTTATACACTCTATTCACCTCTGAAACAGATCAAGCAATTGAATTTCGAAGACATATTCGTGCTTACAATAGTATGTTTTCATTCACATCATTTGGAGTTCATGTGGACAAGGAACTAGCCAATATGAAGCGAGGGATTTATACGTTTCGAGTACAAGGGCAAATATATCATGATTTACCTTCGTTTTTGCCTGGTGAAAATGGACCATGTTACCTCCAATTATATTTTTTTGATACCGATAATGAGCTTCAAAATAGAATAAAGGTATTGGAACACAGTAATGTAAGAGAACCTATTGTTTTGAAGTTGATGGAAATTGTCCCAAGAAATCCTTATGCACAGTTCCTACGTAGAATCAAAGAGCTTCCGTCATTGGAGAATCATGAAATTATGATTAGAAGTGATATTAGACTTGATCAAAGGGTTTATAATACACCCTCAGTTGAGCAAGTGGCAGCTGTATGGATTGAAGGAAATAATCCTAATAGAGAGCAATAACGTGACATTATAGTTAATTCATATTCAGGGCGAATACACAGAATCAAGCATTACTTTGGTTGCTACGATCCATTGCAATATCCATTGTTATTCTCAAATGGAGAGGTTGGATGGCATCTAAATATTCGAAAGAGAAGTGATACACATAATGTCACACTTGATATAACACGCGAGGACGACATTTTTGATAAAGAAGAAGAAAATAACGAATGAGGTAAATTATTTACAACATTACACAATAAAATTAATGTACTATGATGCTAATATTTTATAAATATTTTTATTTTTTATACAGGTATTGAAGAGAGAAAAATGAAAAAAGTATCATGTCGTCAATATTATTACTATAAGTTTCAAATCAGAGATGATGATTATTCAACTATTTTGTACGCCGGATGATTATTACAATAATATGTTGTGGATATGTATATCAAGCTTGAGACAACTCGTTTAGATTATTACCGAAAAAAGCAATCAAATATTCGAGCAGAATTATACCAAGGAATTGTGGACAGTGTGTTAGCTGGTGAAACAAGAGGCGACAAAATTAGAAAAAGGATTGTGCTACCTTCATCTTTTATTGGAGGACCAAGGGATATGCGCCGTAGATATCTTGATTCCATGGCTTTGGTACAAAGATATGGGAAACCTGATCTTTTTATTACAATAACATGCAATCCAGAATGGAAAGAGATTCAAGATGAATTGAAATCAGGACAACTTGCTCAAGATAGGCCCGATCTAGCAGCACGAATTTTTAGAGCAAAATTACATGATCTAAAAGACCAGTTGTTTAAGAAATGTATTTTTGGAAAGGTTGCTGCCTATGTCTATGTGGTGGAGTTTCAAAAAAGAGGACTTCCGCATGCCCACATGTTGATCATAATGCAATCAGAAAATAAGATTACAAATCCTGATCTTTATGATAAATATGTTTGTACAGAGATCCTAAACTGTGAAAAATATCCAATTCTTTATGAAAGAGTTCTGAAACATATGATGCATGGACCATGCGGAGATCTCAACAGAAAAAATGTATGCATGAAAGAAGGTAAATGCAAAAATCATTATCCACGTCCATTTTGTTCAAAAACCGTGCAAGGTAAAGATTCATACCCAATTTACAGAAGAAGAGATAATGGACGAAAAGCTTTAATACGGAATGCAATGTTGGATAATAGATGGGTTGTTCCTTATAATTCATATCTCTTGACAAGATATAATTGTCATATTAATGTTGAAATATGTTCTAGTCTAAAACCAGTTAAGTACCTCTACAAGTATGTTTACAAGGGTCATGATCGAGTGGCAGTGTACATAGCATAAAATGATGGAGAGAGTATGATTGATGAAATTCAGCAATATCAAAACGCCAGATGGGTATCACCTCCAGAGGCAATGTGGAGAATTTTTGAGTTCTACTTAAATGAGATGTACCCATATGTTATCAATTTGCAGTTGCACCTTCCAAATCAGCACATGGTATGTTATTGGGAAAAACAACAATTGGAGCGCGTCATTCACTCAGATAATACATCCAAAACCATGTTAACAGAATTCTTCCAGATGAATATAGTTGATGAGCAAGCAAGACAATATCTTTATGGAGAATTTTCCGAGCATTATGTGTGGAACAGACAAACAAAATGTTGGACTCCTAGAAAAGCGAGAGAATCAATTGGTCGTGTTAATGTAGCAAACCCTTCAGAAGGAGAACGGTATTATTTAAGGTTACTGCTAAATCATGTCCGAGGTCCAAAATCTTTTCAAGATCTATTGCATTGTGATGATAATGAGTGTTCATCATTCAAAGAATCTGCACAAAAGCGTGGGCTGCTTGAGAGTGATGACAGTATTTCGGAATGTCTTGGTGATGCTACTTTGTTTAAAATGCCAATAGCACTTCGTAGACTTTTTGCCACTATATTGGTTTATTGCGAACCAACTAATGTTCGCAAGCTATGGAATGATTATTGTGAGCACATAAATTTACCGCCTTTCCTCCCCTCTCATCTCTAAGTGTCGAGATAAGGTCCAAGAGTAAAGGAGTAACGCTAAATTTATTATAAGAGTCGCCACCTACTTAGGGGAAGTAGGATCCCAAGATAAATCCAAAATAAGGGGTCTGCGGTTCAGAGTAGTCTAGGTAAGAGATCCATTTAGGTCCTGGGGAAGGGGTTAGGCACCCCAGGACCTCCATCCAATGATGGTAACCTACTCACTAGGTCTAAGCCAAACATTTAAATCACTTAAAATTTCCTAAAACAATTATTAATTTTGCTAATCAAACATAAACAATCATAAAGGGGTATAAGATCTTTATCCTAGGTTGGGGTCGAACCCTGGCTCGGGCTGCCTACTTATCCGGTTAGTCGGAATCAGACCCTCATAGTAGTTCGGGGTTGTGACTGTTTTTATACTTGTTTCGGAGTGTGGTCACTTCCAACTCGTGTTAGAGTTGGGGGGAAGTGGAATTGAGATTTATGAATCTCATTCCGAGACGGTTGCGTGGCTAGGTGCTCGTGGGGGAGCTCTAAGGGGCGTTCATTTATTAGGGTATGTCTTTTTTGAGTTTTGTAGTTTTTTAAATGTTTTTGTTGTTTTGTATTTTTTATTTTTTTTGTATTTTTTTAATTTTGGCAAGTTTAACCAGTCAAAAACTACCTAAGTGCCCAATGTAGGCAAAATAGGAAAAGAAACGGCCCAAACCTATTGCACACACATATACGTGATATAAAACATACATACATGAGCCCAAAGAGAAAGTTAATGGGCCAAGGCCCATTGACCACTAATGGTCAATTGGCTTTGGTCAACTATCATTCTAAGGCCTTAAGAGGTAAGCCCAAAAATTCTAAAATGATTCTAAGGGCTCACAGGCTTCCAACTCACTAACTATGGCCCGATCCAAAGGCCCAAAGGATTCAAATGAGATCCATAATTCCCTCCCATTTTAGATCATTCATAGCAAACAAAGGGGAAAGAGCTCAAGAATTGTACACAGAGTTCGGATCTACTATCCGTAACTTCAGATTTTCAATTTTAAACATGCACTCATCAATAGACACACAAACAAATAAATAAATAAAATAAAACAAAAATTAATAGAGGTAGATATCATACCTGCGACGGCTTGGAGTGAAGATGATCGATGACCGACGGTGTTGCTACTCCGGCTCGGGGAAGAAGAAGAGAACATAAATTTGCCTCTCAAACATTAGAATATACAGATCCAAAAAAATTCAATAAAGATCAAAATAGAGAAGGCTGGATTGGGTAGAGCCATCGGAGGTGAAATGGAGATTAGATGGTGCCAACCTGAGATAGGGGCGATCAACACTGAAACATGGAAATTGCAGACCAGATTTATGAACGAAAGAATGAAGGTAAATAAATAACAGAGTAACTAAACAGATAAGAATGGAATCTCAACATATACAAGGGCAACAAAATCTGGAACTCACAATATCTAAAACATATACAAGAACACAGAATTTCAGTACATACTAGAACAAAGAAAGGTGGTGATTGAAGCCACTGGTAATATAAAAATTAAATTAATAAAAAAATAAAAATAAAACACTAACAACGGTGAGGAAGAAGAAACGAACCAGAGAAAAATTCTAGGTCTAAATCTAAAGATCTAGATCATGAGATCTAAATCTGTAGATTTAAATCTAGATTACAATGAAAGAACAGTGATGAAATTCTGGGTACAAGGGCAGTACCTGAGAAGGAAGAGATGCCCTGCAAATTTGTTGGAGTTGAAGATCCAGCCGGCTATAATGTGAGATGGGAATGAAGAGCCGCTGTATTCAAGGATTCCGACGAACAAGGATGAAATCATAGATTTAGAATATCAAAAATGAGATGAATATGGAGCAAAACAACAAAGAACACAAAGACTAAAAGAAAGAATTCCAGATCCAAAAGATCTAGATCGAGAAATTCTAGATTTAGATCTAGAAATTTCAGATCAAGAACAGATGAGATCAGCAGTAAAAAAAGAAAACTAAAAAAAAAAATATATAAATGAAATAAGAAGTAAAATATAGAAATAAACGAACAAAGAGGTTCACCTTAGGTCTGAAACGATGCTCGCCGGGGAAGCTAGTTCGCCGGAGAAGATGGTCGGAGATCTAAATCTCCTTGGTTTTGAAGAAACCGTGGAGATGGTGGTTCGATTTTCCGGAGGAGATGACCGGAGAGCAGCTGCAATGGGATTGGGATTGAGCTCAACCCGGACTGAGATCTTTACAGATCTGTGAAATGAGTATGCCGAAGTGAAAACGCTGTGAAGAAGATGACTGGACTGCAACCCGCCGGAGAGATCGTGGTTTAGGCGTGATGGTGAGCCTGCCGCCGGACTAATGCTGCCTTGGAGTAGAGATGGAGGCTAGAACTCTTGGTGATCTACTGTTTTTGCCAAAGAAGGAGAAAAGAGAGGAGGGAAATCGGGAAAGAAAGGGATGGGGCTACTAACCGAATGAGGCTAGGGTTTGAAAACCCTCCCCTTTGGTTTATATAGTAGTGGGTTTTTGGGCTTGGACGTTGTAGGCCCTTTGAGGGATTGGGTTTTGGACTTGGACAAATTGGTTTATGGTTTATGGACTTGGATTAAGATATGGGTTTGGGATTATGAGGGCCTCTCTCTCTCTCTCGCATGTCCAAAGCTTTGACACTCAAATAAAATAAAAAATAAAATAATAAAATAAAATAAAGTAACAATAAAATTAAAATTACAAATTAAATAAAATAATAATAATAAAATAGGATTAAGAGGTGTAAAAATGGGGTGTTCACAATTATTTTGAAGCAATGTCCGAAGACCTCATCAAAGAATATGATGAGTCAAATGAATCTCGAGTTGTAGAAACACTACGAAGTGTTAATTTCTTTTTAGAAAGCATGAGAAAAAGTACAACCTACTATGATCTACCAGAGGTAGAGCAAAATGAAAACCACATTACTGAAAATATTTCAAGAGAAATTACTGATGAGATGGCTATTATAATTCCTCCCGAAGATTATGATGCATCATCTAAATTGAATCATGAGCAAGAGATTGCATATAATAGTATATTGAATCGAGTAAATTCCAATGAAGGAGGAATTTTTTTTATTGATGGTCCAGGTGGTACAAGGAAGACATATTTATATCGTGCATTGCTCGCTGTGATAAGGTCAAGAGGAGAAATTGCTATTGCAATTGCAACTTCAGGAGTAGCAGCTGCAATTATGCCTGGTGGCCGAACGGCACATTCGAGATTTAAAATCCCAATAATTATTACAGATTCGAGTGTTTGTAATATATCAAAACAAAGTGGCACTGCAGAATTGCTTCGCAGAGCAAGACTTATCATATGGGATAAAGCAACCATGGCAAAACGACATGCAATTGAGACACTTGATAGGAGTCTGCAAGATATTATGGATAACATTTTGTCGTTTGGGGGAAAAATTATGGTTTTCGGTGGTGATTTCAAACAAGTACTTCCAGTGGTTGTTCGTGGTACAAGGGCAGAAACAGTTGACGCAACTTTGGTTATGTCACATTTATGGGCAAAAATGCAAAAAATAAAATTAACAAGAAACATGAGGGCAAGATCCGATTCTTATTTTAGTGATTTCCTTTTGCGTGTTGGTAATGGAGAGGAGCCTACAATACTTGAAGATATGATTCGACTTCCAGATGAGATGGTTATTAAGTGCGTAGATGATGATAAATCTGAAGAATAATTTGTTGATATAATATTTCCCTCATTACATGAGAATTCTCATTCAGCTGAATACATCACACAACGAGCTATCTTATCAACTAAGAATGATTTTGTTGATAAATTAAATGAGAAGTTGATTGAACGATTTCCAGGCGATACAATGACTTACTACAGCTTTGATGTTGCTACTGATGAGGCACAAACTTTTTATCCAAAAGAGTTTTTAAATGCATTAGCACCAAATGGACTACCACCGCATAAGTTGATTCTAAAAATCAATTGTCTAATAATGTTGCTACGCAATTTAGATCCTTCACATGGGTTGTGTAATGGTACAAGATTGGTTTGCCGAGAATTTATGAAGAACGTCATTCAAGCAGAAATTGCTATTGGACAACATGCCGGCAAACATGTCCTTCTCCCAAGGATTCCACTTTGTCCAGCAGAAAATGAAGGATATCCATTCCATTTCAAAAGGAAACAATTTCTAATACGTTTGAGTTTTGCAATGACAATAAATAAAGCACAAGGACAAACCATTCCACATGTAGGTATTTACCTTCCTCAACATGTATTCTCACATGGCCAGTTGTACGTAGCATTGTCCAGAGGAGTATCAATGAGCACAACTAAAGTTTTAGTGAAACATGATCACAACAATGACAAAAGAGGAACCTTCACAAAAAATGTAGTTTTTAAAGAGGTTCTAATTGCAAACAGGTAATTTATTATCCTTTTTTAATATTATCTTTCCGTTAACAAATATTTGTTAATTATATATTTGAATTTACTTTTAGTTTTTAACCTTTATTTTGCAGATTCGATGTCTCAATCAATTATTCGTAATGATTTTACCATGATTGATTCACTTGATACTCTGCAAACAAATTGGACTATCAAAGTGATAGTGCTTCAAGAAGGAATGGTAGAAGAGTATAACAATCAAAAAGGATGCGGAAATATTTTAAAAGTCATAATAATGGACAACGAGGTTAGTAAATTATATATTATTAGTTTGTATATATTTTATTTCTATTATTTATTATTTTATTTTTTTACAGGGAACAAAAATTCAAGCAATATTATTTAATGATATTGTTGAAAGATGTAAAGATCTGTTGCAGCAAAATAAGACTTACATTATTTCAAATGGAATTGTAAGTCGTGTAAATTCTCAATTCGTAAATGTCCACAAAGACTACGAATTAAAATTTACAAAAGCAACCACCATTGAAGAGGAAACAATTGATGTTATCAATTTGGAGATTTTAAAGTACAATTTCATTCCATTTGAAAAAATACTCCAGAATACACTCAAAGAGAAAACTATAGGTTTGTATTTAACACCTAAATATTTTTGTATATCTCACGACTTAATATTATAATAATCTAAACATTTTATTTGTTTTTAAATTGTGCACAGATGTATTAGGAATAGTAATTGATGCAAAATCTTCTTTTCCCGTCATAAAAAAGAATAACAAAGGGATATTAATGATGCGAAAGCTCAGCATCATCGATATGAGGTAAGTATATTCTTCTTTACGAAATTACGATATATTTAATGATGAAATATATTATTTAACTAATATATATTTCTTGTGATAGATCAAATACAATTCCTTTAACATTATGGGGAGACTTAGCAGAAAAAGTAGGTCAAATTCTTATGGAAATGGTTACCGAAAGACCTATAATTGCTGCAAGTTGTTTATCAACTAACACTTATGAAGGTAAAACACTCTTTAAGTTTTAACAATATTTGTTAAAACATTATTACAATTACTCTTATATTATAATTTAAAATTTAAATTTCAGGCGTCTCTCTTCAAACTCTCTCGGGAACCACAATTCAAATATATCCAAATATCATAGAAGCTAAGGAATTAAAAATTTGGTATATTTTTAATACTCTTTGATAACATATATATATATATATATATATATATATATATATATATATATATATATTGATCGTTATTTATGATTTTATTTCAATTATAATTGCAGGTTTGCTACACAAATATGCCTTAAAGATCTTCCTTCTACCATTCCTAACTCAAAATCTGACATATTTAAAGAGACTGAAAGGCTTGATCTTGAAGAAATTATTGGGAAATCTCCTTCATCATTTGAGGTATTTTATTAATATTTCTTTTATTTCATTAAATTTTAGTTTCTTGCTTTAAAAAAAATATATATTATACTTTTTTTGATTAAATTTATTTTTTTGTAGAAATCATATTACTATTTCAATGCAACAATCTCAGAAATTCTCAACTCAACTGAACCATGGTATAATGCATGCAAAAGGTGCAATAGAAAATTACTTGTCATGGTAGAAGGAGCTGAATGCAAAGTCTGTAATAAACATTTTGCAGAATATGTCCAACGGTAATAAAATACATCTTATAATATATATATATAATATGTACATATACATTTCCCATTTATTATTTTATTGAAATAAATATTTGTGCAGGTATATGTTGAGGTTCAGAGTTAAATATGCTGCAACACAAGCATTTGTGACTGTTTTTGATGATACAAAAAATTTACTGGATGTCCTTTAGATGATCTTATACGTCTAAAAAAAGAGGTAATTTATTCTCTATATGTCATTACATTTCAACATTTTCTTTTCTATGTATAAGTTTAAATTTTAATGTTTAACATTATTACAGGACGAAGATACATTTTATGATAAAGTGACAAGCTGTAAAGGCAAGACGTACAAGTTTCTCATCAAGATGGACAAAAAGAAGAACGAAACTATTTCAAATAATTTTATAGCACAAAAAGTGGAAGAAGATATCATTGAAGACATCAATTATTCTGATGATCGTAGACCGTCAAAAAAGTTAAAATTTTGAATAGTTTATGTTTACAAGGAAGCCAAAACAAACACAATTACATTTTATATATTTTATTTAGTTTAGTTTTATTTTAATTAACAATATTATACGTTTTGATTCTTTGTTATTGTCAGTTCATTTTTTCTCAATGTTCATACAAGGATTTTTCGTGATCTCACTTATCTTATGTGGATGTTATTACCCTTCAACTTACTTTATAAGATTAGAATTATAGTTCATATATGTTATTGATAAGAACTCTATATTAAGTAGAGAGTTGGAAGAACTCTCTTACATGATTGAGATAATACTATTTGCTATAAATCTTAGATAGAAGGAGCTCGGTTTTCTTTGAAGCCTAATTCAAGGTAAAGAAAGCTTGTAATACTGATATTTTAATTTGTTGCGAATGATAGTTTTTTCATAGAAGAAATATTAATGAACTTTGTGCTATTGTCAATTCACAGCCAGCGTTCTATAAGTGATGAGCCAAGTTTGAACATCAATCAAAGGTAAGACCTAGAGGAATATTACTTGGCCTAAGAAAAACTTGAAAATATATCTTATTTCTTTTAGCAGGCTTCTTGTTCCATATCCGTGCTGCAATTATTTTGTATCCTACTATTTTAAATATAATTTTTTATCTTTTAATATATTAATCCTAATTCAATATTAGCAAATTTAATTAGTCCTTAATAAATTTGTTCTTATATGTTATCTCCAACACAATTGTGATATATTAGCACATAAACCTCCAGATTTAGTAGGGATGGTAGCAGAGGAGGGCTATAGACTTGAATACTTGATGCATGTTTTATAATTTTGCTAATGACATTAGATCTTGTTTAAACAAATTCTCACAACCTAATTCTTTCTCTTACCTTTTGAAATCACAGCTCTTCAAGATCGGTACAAAACCATGAACAACCCACCACAATTGAAGGGGTGGAAATTAAATGATATCTCGTGTTCTGGATCTTCTATCATATTCATGTAATACAAACAGCTCCATTAAATTTGTTGGTTTAACTGTCTAGCCTTTTAAGCTGATGTTGCCAGTTTGTTAAAATTATTATGTTTTCTACTATGTTCAAGCAGAAAGTTTCATGCTCTAGACCTAGGTGGAATTCTCGGGAGTAAGCTTATCAATCTCCTTAATTTGAACCAACTGTAACTAATTTTCCAAACAAGTGTTGAAATTAGTATTAGTATTTCACCCCCAAAAAAATTACTTGAGTAAATTTATGGGCATTTTATATGTTATTCTTCTATGGGATACTTTGTATTAGGGATGTAAGCTCCAACAACATTCAGGGTGAAATTCCTTCATACTTACTCCCCCCCCCCCCCCCCCCCCCAATGCGACACATGTGTAATATTCCTCTTTTACTGGTTGTGTTGCTTATAGAATTATATTCTGTATTGCATATCTATTTTTGTCAAATTTATTCTTCTGCTGTTATCAATGTAGAAATTTGGCATGCTATTCAACCATTATATTCCGTACTTCTTAACTTTCATGAAATATCTGTGTCATCTATGAGTTGTTTGTCCTATGACTCTATATTTTCAACTTCTGAATTATGAATATCAAGTCAAGCTGATTCATAGTGCTTATAAATGATTATTATGGCATCCAAAGTTCTCATTGTGTTTATATTTGAAAGAGTTTAGAGTTTACTTAAACCATGCATTTGTTATGTTTGTTAATCCTAGAAAATTCCAATTCTTTTAGTTATGTTTGCTAACTAACTTAGCAATGCTTTGCTTAATGAAATTTCGTATTGCTTTCCCTTCAGCACAATGCTTTGCATGATGTTTTCATTGGTAACTTGTGTAGTGCTTTAGATTTTTTCATTATTTCTTTCTGTCTTCTACCATGTACCCATCTTCCACTAAATCTTATGTTAAGAGGATCAACTGCTATGTGGTTATAGTCTTATAGTGTTCCAACACAGGTGATCTCATATGAGCAACTACCTTAACAATTATGACTCAAAGTTATTAAAAAGCTTGAAACAAACTATTATCCACATCATTAGTAAATAATAATTCTCTGTTCTTGGTTGGCCCATCTTCCATCTTTGCCTCTCAAGTGATGATTTATAAAGAGTTGATCATCCATTTTTCATTATTTGATTTAACATTTCTTTACATCCTGTATAAGGGTGGTGGGTGTCGTCTTGTCTTTGCTTATTTTTCTTGTGCGGTACACTGACCTCAATGTAGCAACTTTAAATACCTTATTTTTCTACGTAGTGTCATAGTGCCTAATTAATCTCTTAATACTGCTCAGTCTAAGTTGGTAAATGTACATGTTTTCACTTTTCATCCACCTCTTATGCCTCATTGTTTCTACCATTTGAGATTTTCAAAAATGTATTTGTTTTACTCTATAAAGGTCTTCCTACTTGCCTTATTTTGATGTTTTTGTGATATTGTTCTTTGCCACAGCAGCAGAGAAACAAACATGGTGTTCTACATGCACGACTATGAGACCGGTAATGATGATCTTCGTTTTCCCATTCAAGTATCTAAGTCTTGCACAGGGCCTCTCTAACCTTGAGACACGCATTTGTGTCACAAGTCATATAAGTTCGAGATGATCCTATGTATAATAGAGCAAAAGGCTATGAGATGCAGCTTGCATGGATCATTCTTAGTTTGCAAAGTATTTTCTTTCCATTGATTAACCACACCCATGTATTTTGCCTGGTGCCATTCCTTAGCTAAAGTGTTGGGTGGGGCTTTCTCTTAACTAGCCAAAGTAGTGACATTAGACCATAGCAAGACACAACTTCAACTCCACAACTTCTACTAAAGTCTACGAATGTATGAGCCGTCCATTATTTCATCTCTTGCTTTGCTTTCTCGATCAATTCTCAATGTTGGATTACTTTAAAATTTGAATACGGAAATTTAATTAAGTTGATATTTATTCTTTGTTAAACTTAATTCATTGTGCAATGGTTTCGGTTTATGTTATATATAGGTTTTAAAATTGTAGTGAAATTGTTACTAGGTCCATTATTATTATGTGTTCTTCTCTTAACCCATATGTTATCCAACTTCTTTTATATTGAAATAAATATAACCGGCAGATCCATCAACTGCTATTTATTTATTATTATATATTATTTTAAATTTTATTAATAATTAAAAAATAATTTTTCAAAATTTTATTAGTAAAAAATTAATACGTGCATAGCACGTGCACCTTTACTAGTATATATATATATATATTATATTATACACTTTATTTTTATGTTATACTATTAATATAAAGCATATACTTATATTATTATTATTACAATTTTTTTTTTTTGGTTCGAGATATACGTTTAGGCCGCAATGCCAGTTAGGTGTTAGTATCTATTCAGTAAGTGGGCAGGTAGAGAGTATATACAAACTCCCACCCTCTCAGGAATGGAACCCGGTACCTCACCCCAAAGCAAGGGATACACTACCACTAGGACAAAGCCCTGATGTGTATATACTTATATTCTCATTGTTATAATATAAACAGTGATTATACTGTTATCCTATAATAGTATACACTTATATTTTATATACACTATTATATAGTTATATTTTATTACATACACATTATTGCATAGATTTATAGTACACTGCTACGTATATAAATGTGTATACATTAAATTCTTATATGCTTTACATAATATAAAATTCATAACATATACATATAATACATATAGTTAATACTCAATATCTACACAATATATATTAATTGAAATTATACATAAAATGTATACTATAATACATTTATTGAGTAGAAATAGGCGTATCATTACTTAAGAAAAGGTAGGACTTGAGCTATATATATCAAACTCATTTAGAACCTGACCTAACCAAGCTCGGTCCGAGCCCAGTCTAGCCCAGCCAGCCCATTGACAGCCCTAATAATGACCGCTCTCACTCGTACTTTTTATTTGCATGGCGAGTATCAGTTGGGTTGGACAATTTCCATTCTAATGGATAGGGCTGCGGTGAAAACTATAGGCTTGACGAGGGGTTTGGTTTGAGAATTCCAATACCATTGAAGGCCATAAATAAGTCAAGCCCAAGCCTTATCCCAACACAGGCTGGGCTGGGCTGGGCTGGGCTCAGGCTGATTTCGAGCTTTTAGAAAATAACAATTATATTTTTTTAATGAAATAGTATTAATAGGAATTTAAGATTAACGAACCATGTGTATATGGTATGGCATTTGAAGTTGTGAAAAATAATTTAGAAAGAAAATAGAAGAATATATTATATTCATGAGTACCAGAGTAATTACTCTTAACAATATATTAATTATTAATCAGGTTTGTGGCGAGACTCAGCATTTTCTTGCCTGGGCTGGGCCGGGCCTAAACAGCACATGGCCGGTCCATCGGCAAGTTTCAATCATTGCATCAGATTATACTTAAACCGAACTAATTTGGCATTAATGTAACTAACTTATCTATCTATCAGAGCTATAAAACGCTGTGTGAATCGATTTTTTCTTTGTTTCTGCTCTGCTTATGTCTGAGATTCGATTGATAACCCTAAAAGCAACTAACTTATTTTTTCTGCTTGATATACAACCTATGCTTCTCGATCTGAATTTCCGGTTCTCGTGAGCCCGGTTTGGTTTTCGAGGCTTCCGTATAATCAGTACAGATTAAAAGCAGAGTTCTAGGGTTTTGGTTTTCAATTTGTGAGAGCATGTGAGGAAAAATGGGACCCGGAAAACCAGTAACGTCTCCGTTGTCTTCTCCGGTTCCGTCTCAGGATGTTGCTAAGACCGAAATCTCAGGTGAGTGATTCATTTTCGATTTGTTTTGTTGATTTTCTATGTTTCGATTAAGGTTTTTGATGGTGTCGTTGTGATATTCAGTAAATGTTATTCGAAACCCTGATTTTGTTTGAGTTAGGGCTCAAAGCATTGATTTTTAGGCCTTTCTGATTATATCTAATTTTCCCTTTTCTTTTGATTTTTTTTTTTTAAAAAAAATGTAGGCGAACTCTTTTTGTAACGAAATATAAAATCCAAAATACGCAGAATTCAATTATGAATTCTTATATTAAAATGTGAATATTTAAGGTTCTTATGTTCAATCCGGTAATGGAACTTGCTTAAGAATGGGTGTTAAGGACCAAGTCTGAGTTGATTGTTCCATAGGTAATTGGAGTGGAGAATTGTGGCTGAGGGGGCTCCCAATTGGTGAAAATTTTAATGAGTATTTTTTTGATTGGATTTTAATTTGTTATGTATAGATGATCACCTTTGATGCGAGTAAGCATCACCTTTAGACCTGTGATGATAAAGTGCCTTAATTTAAGGTATATAGTAGACTAGGACAATGTGATATTAAATGCTGGGTCTGGATAGAAGTAGCAGTGAACACCATTACCATCAATACCCCTTTCTTCCTCTTCAGATGAGCACCTATGCTTTTGGAC
The DNA here is from genome assembly GCA_015143295.1 of Tetracentron sinense. Classification (NCBI taxonomy): domain Eukaryota; kingdom Viridiplantae; phylum Streptophyta; class Magnoliopsida; order Trochodendrales; family Trochodendraceae; genus Tetracentron; species Tetracentron sinense. Next base: position 9,437,428 of record CM026558.1, on the reverse strand, counting down.
AGGGACTGCCATAAAATATGAAAGGTGATCTGATTCCCTCCAATTTTTCATTTTAAGTTAACGATATTTGGTTGGTGGAGGTAGTAATTGTTTTAATGCATCAATCCCAGGTTGTAATTGTTAATGATCTTGTTAACTTCACCGACTTCGATTGACAGGATGATATCAAATGTTTATTTCTCGAGATCAGAGTGCACAAAACCTTTCAATGGAGGCTATTGCTTTAATTTTCCAATGGATGCTGCCGAGTAGGTAGGCGTGTCAATTCGGCCCTCATATGAGGGTACCCAACCCAGCACGACCCTCAAAAGCCTGCTAAACTGAGGGCTTTTTTTTCATCTATAAGGCTTGCAGGCCTAGGTGGGCCCAAAAAAGTAGGAGAGATAGTGATCGTTTATAATATTTTGAATTTGTTGAACTTTGGGAGAACTATTTTGGCATCAATTGTTCTATCCATCTAGATGGTCTAGCACTAATAAGTAAATCTATACGGTAAGGTACCAATCTAAGGCAAGAGTTACCGATCAAAAGAATAAAATCTAAGGCAAGAGTTTGATGTCAGGCAAGCTTAATTGCCTTTTGAGATTAGATTTGAGGGACTTGAGTATACCTTTAGACTTTCTTATTTCTTAATGAAGGCAATGAAGAATCCTTTTGCATGTGCAGGGATGTTCAAGATGAGTGCTCAAAATCTTCCCTTGAACATCTAGTGCTCCTGAACTCCTTATTCTAATTCCTAAGGAGCATTTGATTCTAGAAAGCACACTAAATGAATCCGTTGTGGTTGTATGAAAAATAAAACAGATTCTTTTTCCTTTTTTTTTTGGGTTTTTCATAGTACTGCAATCTCTGGTGATATTTGTAATTCCTAAGGATTTCTGTTTCTATGAATTTAGTGGTTTTTTGCTTTACCTCGATATTGGTATTTGTAATGCTAGTCCTTTAGGATCAGAAAAATTAAAAAATGAAACCTATAAAAAAAGGGGAAGGAGGAGAGGAATCTAGTAAGATGTGAAAACAAAATTGAAGTTTAAAAAGCTTTTGTGAATTCCATTAGCTGATAAATTGCTTATTTTTGTAGAACTCCGCAAGAAGCATCAACAAGACCTAGAAAATCTGACGTTCAGAAGACAACCCGGCAAGACATTAAGGCTTTTCGCTTTGGCTACTGCTCGATATCTCAAGCGATCAATATATATTTTGGCAAAAGGTGGTTGGCTTATGCTTTTGAGTACTTTGATAGTGGCTTTTGGAATTGTGCTTATGATCATTGATGGGCCTCATGAAAAGGTATTATGTTACGCAACTTATCTAGGTAGTTTATATTAGTAATATATTATATATCGTTTGATTGAGCAGGGTCAGTCAATGTCACTGTGTGCAGTGTTACGAAAATCTACAGATTATGCTTTTCTTCGACTGAATGGTTTAGTTTCGATGGGTCTCAATATGGAAATCCCATGTAGGATGCATGATTTCAGGAAATATTTTAGTAAGTATAGGTTAATATCTGTAGACTCCGACCAAATGTTTCTTTAATAGTAGATAAAATACTATACTACAGTTGCAACATGGAAATGTCTGCATTTCAATAAATATTTCGAAACAATTTTAAGAAACTATATATTTTAGTTGTAAATCATATATGTAATGTGTTACCCCATTACATCTTATTGCCAATAGTTATTGAAATGGATTTGAATCATTTAGTTTGAATTAGTAACATATTTTTGTATTATTTTTATCGGTAAATCAAGTATATTCATATAAGAAAAGCAACAGTTTACAAGAGTACAAACTGAAGAGGAAAAACATATACAATAATAAGCACAAGAATAATGGAAATAGATATCTCCACAACAAAATTTCCCTCACATCTCCACCCTACTATGAGATGGAGGACCAATCCACAAACATTCGACTAATATGAGCTAAAATGCAAGAGAGGGAGGAGATGGAATTGTCAAAAACACGACAGTTCATTTTCTTCCATACACTCCATGATATAACTCCAGTTAGTAAAGCTCAAATTGCTTGCTTAAGCCTCACCAGGGGCGTCAATTGCCAACCTGATAAGAAGCTCAGAAAAGGAGAAAGGGAAGACCCACTCCATACCTAACTGAGAGAGGAAGAAAGCCCAAAGCTCAAAAACAACCGGATAATCTACTGTCTCTTCCTCATTCAGGCATAAGTAACAACGGTTTACCATACTCCACCATTTGCTCGTTAAGTGATCCGTCGTAAGAATCTTATTCAGGGCTGTAGGCTAGAAGAAGAAAGATACCTTGGATGGGACTCTAGAGAGTCGGACAACTTTATGCGGAAAAGAATGCACAGGGACTCCAGCCAAGGACTGTAAAAATGATCTCACTGAAAATTGACCGTTGTTGATTTTTGACAATAACCTACAATCATAAACCTAGGTGACAACGGGGGAGGAACTCAATCTATGTAAGAGGTGTTGCATGTCTTTTACTTCCCAATCATTCATATTCCACCTAAGTTGGGGGCATTAAACTAGCTAACTCTCTACCCTCTCGGCACAATCAGCTACAGAGGCCTCCTTTGGTTGAGCAAGGAGAAAGATGTTTCGAAAATCATCCTTAAGCCTCGATTGGCCACACGAGACATCTTCCCAGAAATAGATTGCAGTTCCTGTTCCTAGCTTAAACCTTATATGGGGATCAAGTAGTGGAGCTATAGCCATAATTCTTTTCCATAGACCGACTCCATGCGGTCCACACACCTCTTTTGACTTCCAACATGACACCTCCCTAAATTTAGAGGTGATCACCTTCCGCCATAGGCTATCACACTCTTCATCAAATCTCTAAACCCATTTGCCCAAGAGGGCTTTGTTGACCTGACTAGATAGAACAATGTTTAGACCCTCGACAATGAAGGTTTACAAATTTGCTTCCACTCTAATAGGTGATATTTCCTTTTATCGACTGGCTCAACCCACAGAAAGTTTCGCTGGATACAGTCTAGGGTCCAAGCAATGGATTTTGGGATTACTAGAGTAGACATAAAGTACGTTGGGAGGTTTCGAAGGGTGCTTTTGATGAGGGTCAACTTGCCACCTTTAGATAGATAGGTAGATTTCTAGCCAACTAATCGGGACGTAAACCTCTCAATAACTGGGTCCCAAACCGCTTTGGATTTAAAAGATGCTCCTAGAGGGAGGTTAAGATAGCAAGTCGGGAGGGACCCCCATCTTACAACCTAAGCAAGTGGCTAGCATATCGAGGTTGGAGACCTCCCCCACCCTCACAATTTCACTCTTACCCAGATTCACCCGAAGTCCCGAGACCGCTTCAAAACACAGAAACATACATCTAAGGTAGAGCAATTGATGGTAGGAAGCTCCATAAAATACTAAAGTATCATAAACAAATTGGAGATGTGAGAAGACCTATGGAAAAGCCGTCAAAACCCACCCCATTCGCTCGCGACGGCGTCCGACTTAAGGCCTCTGACACTAAGATGAATAGGGCTAGGGAAAGGGGATCTCCTGTCTTAATCCCTTTGAGTCTCATAAAAAACCTTTGGAGCTGCCATTTATGAGCAAGGAGAAGGAGGCAACAATACACAGGTGGACATCCACTTCCTCCATTTGGATCCAAAATCCATCCTATGCATCACATATTGGAGGAAGTTCTATTTCACGTTGTCGTAGGCCTTTTCCATATCAATTTTGCAGAGAATTCTTGGTAGAGACGACTCAAGGTGCTCATCCGCACATTTATTGGCAATGAGAATGCCATCTAAGATTTGCCTACCACTCCCTGCTGGGGGAGATGACAGATCCTAGGACAAGCCGTAGTCGAGAGGACATGACTTAGGCTAGAATTTTGTATATGCTTCTGAGCAGACTAATAGACTAAAAGTATTATTAATTGATCGGTTGAACTAATCCGATTCGTAGAGCTCCTGTAGGACTGCTAGGAGATCCACACCCACAATGTCCCAGCTTGCTCATAGAACTCGATGGAGAAACCATTTGGGCTTGGAGATTTGTCTCTAGCCATTGCTTTGATAGCACTAACCACACTGCTTCCCTGAAAGGCTGTTCTAGATTGTCTCTTTGGTTGGGAGATAGGGTGTCAAAAGGAAGGCCATCTAGTTTGGGTTTCCATGAGGTTTGCTCATATTACAAAATTTTGTAAAAGGCTACCACTCTTTCCTCTATATCCTTCTGATCTTCCATCCAGACACCATCAATTTAAGACCAATTATGAACTTGTTTTTTCTAAGGAAGTTGGCCATACGAAGAAAAAATTTAGTTTTTTTTTAATCACCCTCCTTGAGCTACCTGATGCGGGACTTTTGCTTCCAACTAATTTTCTCCAATCGCACAATTTGCAAGTAGTTGAGTTTCTTGGTCTCCCTAAGACAACTTTTCGCTGATGATAAAGGCTACGAGCTTTCGAGCAAGGCCAATACCTCGATGGCCTTTATTACATCTATATATACATTTTAGTTGTAAATAAAGATAAATGCATGTGAATTTGGTATCTTACTTGTAAAATCGATTACTAGAGAATATTATTAGGGTGCTGCTAGGAGCACCTCAATATTTTCTTCATCTACTCCAAAAATGAAATAAATACCATCAAATTTTAAGTACACTCGTCACTCAACAAATAAATAAAAAAGCCAATAATACCCCTTGTCTCCAGCCCGTATGCTAGGGTTCTGTGTTTTGCAGTTGGAATATTAGCTCAACTCTTGGCACATAGCTCTTCTCTTGAGATTTTTTTCATACCAGATACTAGATTGCTATGGCACATTGCAGGAAAAAATGTCATGTTCTTCCAAGCACGAATTATTGAAGCCCATAATAGTTTGAGAAACATGCGCACCTAAACATGCAGGCAAATCTAGACTCTTTAATCGTCTTGTTACGTATACATATGCAACTATGAATGCCAGAGAATGGATGTGTTGTGTTTGCATGAGAATTGAGATTTTACTTCTGTCGTCTACACTTAGGACTAGGACTGCAAACATCAATTCAGGATGAACCCAAATTCAGGAAGAACCCCTCTTTGGAACCCTAATTTTTCTAATAATGAACTCTTATTTGTCTCCCCTTTTGCCTCCATAAACATGTCTGTAAACGTACTAGTTCGACTTCCATTATCGAATTCAAGAAGAACCCATGAAGATGTGATCTTCACACACTCCCTATTCTCTACTCAAATTGGCCAAAAATAGTAACAACAGCAGCAAAGGCAGCGTGTGTTGGTGGTTCAACCGTTCAAGCAAAGGGGAAGAGAGGAATGCAAGCTCTGTAGTTGCAGTGCCCCTCCGCCTCCTCCTTTGCCCAAGATTGAAGATGCCATTTTGTCTATATGATTGTAAAATCAGATCACAAAAGAAAATTTCCAAATTAACAACCTTTGAATTAAAAAAAGAAAAAAATTGTTCGGTCTTTTGCTGAAGAAGACAGGTGAAAAAGGGAAAAGAAAAAGAGGGTATTATTGTCCTTTCCCCATTTTTTGCTGCTTAATTTTTTTTTGTTAATTTGGTGAATAATAAGTAATGGTGTGCTTGTAGCACCACCCTATTATTTTATCATTTTATATGTGAAAATGGTATCTTACTTGTTTCAATGGCTCTCAAGCTTTTGTCTAGTTTTGAGCATGCATCTTGTTAACATTGCTTAAAGTTTTGTTGGATAGATTGTGATTAACGTATCTGGTTTGATGACATGTTTTGCAGCATGTTCAGGAGATCCTTTGTTATCTCCGATTTGGACTTTGGTGGATGGCCCTTGGTGTAGCATCATCTATTGGTCTGGGTAGGTGGATGTATCTTGGAGTGCCGTGAATTCTATTGGCTATACTTTTAAATATTATTAGCGATGAAGGTGAATGAGTCTCTGGAGCTCTGATAGAATTTTTTTTAAAAAGGGATCTCTGGAGCTAAGTTTTGGGTAGCTGTCATAGCTATTACCATTTTAAAAATCAAAGAACCTTCTCTAGAACTGCTGTTTGTGTATGATATTTAAGTTGACTGTCTGGTCTTCGTTGATCATTGCTTTAGCCTTTAATCTGTGGGCTTAGTAAATGAATGTGAAGCAAGGCCATACACTGTCTCTTTCTTTTCTCAAGAATTATTAGAACCTTCTGATTATTACTAGTATGTTCAACTACTCTATTGTTTTCACAATATCAAATATTCACGTTCAGCTCCATGAGAAGATTCATTTCATTTAGTCTCCAAATAAGCTGGAAAAACATGCAATGAAGCTCTAAACCATTTTTCATTTGTTTGTTTTTCCCCTATTTTTTTCAGGTTCAGGTTTGCACACATTTGTGCTGTATCTAGGCCCACATATTGCCCTGTTTACGATAAAAGCGGTGCAGTGTGGTCGAGTTGATTTGAAAAGTGCTCCATATGATACAATCCAGTTGAAGAGAGGCCCTTCATGGCTTGATAGGGATTGTTCTGAATATGAGCCCCCAGTGTTTCCATCGTTGCATGGTCCGAGGGTTCCACTCAGCAGCATATTGCCACAAGTTCAATTAGAAGCTATTCTATGGGGCATTGGAACTGCACTTGGAGAGCTTCCTCCGTATTTTATCTCGAGAGCAGGTATCTAGTCCTAATTATATATTGATGTTATATTTTAACTGAAATGTTTAACACTATTAGGTAGAATAAAAGAACTTTGGCTGGGAGGAACCCCATATAAAACTTGTAGCAGTGATCCTGGATGTGTTGAGTGATCTCATTGTGATTTGTGTCTCAAAGGTTAATTTAAATATGCCCCTGTCAAATTTTCCTATTTTGGGATTTTGAATACATCCTACAATTTTGTCAAGAAATTCTGTGTTTGATAAGTGGGCCAGGCACTTTTATTAAAGAGAAACAAATGTACATCTAGATGGTGAAAATGCTTTGACAAATTTGGTGTGTTTGAGGAAGCATCCCCTTCCAACAGAAAAGGGTTTCAAATTTTAGATTCGATCTGCCAGTGTTTAGTGGAGTCTAAGCTTGATTTAAGTGTGAACTCTATTCCATTTAGGGGCGGCCATTATTACCAGGAAACTAATGTTTGCAGAGGATAATAATTTCTAGAACAATTTAACAGAATTTGTTGCACCTGGTGAAAGCCTGAAAGGTACGGCTACAGTATTCAACATAAGTTTCTAGTGACTATAATAACTCTCAGGGGAGTTTTCAATCTTCAGGTGTTTCTCGGTGGTTCTTGTGAGATCTGAAGTAAATTTCAAGTGGGTAATTTATTTTTGCATTCCATTTTAAGTTCTTCAATATTAGGAGGCAGTAATGGGGTTAGAGATTGGGTGATCCATGGTTATTCTTCATGTATCTGTAGCTATGTTTTAAATGTGCGTGGACGCGTGGGTTTATTAGTAAATAAACAACGAAAAAGATAAAAGATACATTAGGGCTTGTCTGGGTAAACTTGTTTTATGTGTCGGCGGCATTAATGTTGGACTTGTCCTTGTTAAATTGCTTGGTACTGATCAGGATGCATTTTGCAGGAGTATGCTTACATTTAGTTTATTCAACTGTGGTACTTTAACAATTGAGTTGAATGTAATACTAACTTAAACCTTTATGCAGCACTAATGTCAGGTGGCAAATTGGATGCCATGGAAGAATTAAATGCTTCCTCAACGGCAGATAACGGATTCATGGCCAATCATCTAAAACAAATCAAATGCTGGTTCCTTTCACACTCGCAACATTTGAACTTTTTTACAATCCTAGTACTTGCTTCGGTTAGTTTGGATTCTCTCATATTCTATTATTCAGTTGTAATTTTACCTGTAAAGAAAGATACTTCCTTATTTCTTGTCTGAATGAAGTAGTCTTTATACCATTTTTAGCATCTTGGAGTTGAGTGTCTTAAGTTTTGGTGCAGTTTGTGTGACTTTTAGCTATTTTGAGAGTAACAGCTTCTAGGGAGCTTGTATATGATGACTGCTAAAAAGTGATTATACAAGTCATATATGTCTGAGAAGAAGATTCATTATTGATTTTTTGCAGTGACATTTCATCAGGGTGAGCTTTCCAAGGTTTTAAATAACGGTTTCAGCCACTGTTTACGTAATGGTGAAACCATTATGTAATAACCGTTATGGCCCTTGACCGTAACGGTCGCCTAGGTTTTTCTTTAAAATAAAATGGCAAAGAATTTCTAAAATTGTAAAATTTTGAGAAAATAATTTTAATTGTTTTATAAAAACCATTCAATCATTAAATGCATAAAAAATAAAGAAATCTCCAAGTGCCAAGTTCAACCAACACTACTGGTTCATTTCATCAGTTAATGACTTTTTTGTCAATAATGAATATCAAGTATTCAAGTTATCAACTACATTATCACATTAGAGATACTAAATTAGAGAATAAAGTACATTAAGACTGCAGGTTACACATGAAATTACAAACTGACTCGTAGGTATCATCGTCATCTCCATCGTTGCGAGGTCAAGTATATGGGAGATGGTAATGTACTCGTAGTGCTAGGCCTGTTCATATGCAAATAGACCACCAAAATAATCAAGAACAGGATGCTGAAACTGCAAGTGCGAGCTTGATGATTTTGCCTCTGACCCATGTCTATAATGATTATGTTGAGGTTTTCTATATCCATAAGATCCATACTAGGGTGAGGGTGGGTTTCCGAAACTATAATATTCATAATGGGGCATCAACTGCCCATAACCTCCAAACTGATGTCCTTATTTCGCATATCCATATCCCTGTATATAATCTGAAGGTGCGGAATAATTAGTTCATCCTCCCCTCTCCCTACCATTAGTCGGATGCTCATCCATCTTCCCAATACCCCATTCGACGTCATGTCTCTGACCAGTCTCTGTATCATATAAGTGTATAGGTACATCCTCATGTTCATAGATAGGACCTTTGTCTCAACTGTTAGTACTACTCAACAACGAGTCCTCATCTATGCTCGATCTTCCACTTTTTCCTAGACAATTGATTTTCTTTTCTCCTTTTTTCTTTCGGTTTTAGTCCCTAAGGTAGACTAAGAGTAGCTGCTGTTGGGGATAATAGATCCAACGGAAAAGATAAACAAGCACACACAGTAAAGAGAACACAAGAATTACGTGGTTCGGCAATAACCTGCCTACGTCCACGGGCCAAGATCTGATTTCTTCTTCCTTGTTCAAAGAAACTTTGAGAAATCAGTACAAGTACACTCTCCTCTCAGATTAATTCCTAACCCAAGCCCAGAGTCCCTTGTACACCCCACTCAAGTCACCTTCTCAATGAACCCGAAAAAGAATCCACATCTCCTTCCCTTAAACATTTTCCCAAGCCTTAGTGTGCTTAATCTCTTTCTATTATCTCCACCATGAAACCCTAGACCCATAAGCACATATTTATAAGTCTATATCAAAGTTCTAAACAATTAGAAAGTCTCCAATTCGCGCAACTTACCAAATTTGGGTTAAACAACCCTAATCCGTGAAAACTGGTCGACCGACCTTACAAACCGGTCAAACGACTTGAAGCTGAAGCTACTGGAATTTACAACTTGTTGGTTTTGTCTGTCAGCGGTCGACCGGTTTTCCCTAGTTTGAGCCACACCTTCAACAACTTCTACTATAGAGGGCTTGATGATGGGCACCAGCCTGGTGAGGGCTGTAGTGGTGGGGTGGGGGGACTTCTGCCCCTGTGGACCTGTGTTGGGCCTAGTGGTTGTTGTACAGGCGCTAAACTCTTCTTCTCCAATATTTCCCTCAACAAAGGAGACATCGTCCAACACAAGTTCCTCCACCTCATGTAGTCATGGGTCCTACAGATCATACTTTGAGAATATGTTATCCAAATTCATCGGATCATAGAAATCTGGATCTTGTTACCTCCTCAAATTGCAAGCTTGCAATCACATATTATAATGCACATATACCAACTTCTCGAAGGTTAACCTGTTCCGAATCTTTGTATGGATGAGGAGAACGTGCTCCAATTCCGCTCACAATTTGAAGAACTGCATGTCTGTCTCAAAACCCTCATTGTAATTGTTCTCTGATCCGGAGCATCCACCTTGTACGTGGCCCACCAATCATCTGCATTGTTCATTACATAATCAAAATTCATTTCAGATGTGTTCTAATTTGGGAAAAAAATACAGCATAACTAAGGCCTAAGGTATATTAAATTATTAAGTATTATATTTAGTTTACCTGGCTCTGTCACCTTCTTTGTCATTCTCGTCCTGTCACTCTTCAAAAACCAGACTGATTTTTTAAAATTTTACCTATAAATTCCAATGATTAATATACAATACGTTAATAATTCTTCTTTGATCTGATTTTACTCATTAAAGAGTAAAGATTCTTAATATCTGAGCTAGGGCTTTTATTGGAGATCTTTCTTAGGCGCTAGTTCCTGCCATATGGGCACACACCAGATTCAAGAAGCAGGCTGCAATGGATATACATAATTCCCAGAAGTTCATATGAATTCATAAGTAACTGTTGATTTCAAGTAGGTTGTCAATCAGCTCCCAATAGACTTTATACGACACCCTTGTTGATTTCTTTGATTGCAAGCTTCGCCCTATGGTAGGCTTAGTATCTCCATCCACCAACTTAAGCACCTTTACTAGGGGCTCAATTGTCTTTACAATCTTTTCAGTCTTTGCTCGTAACTGATTTTGCTTTGTGAGGACAATGCATGCTATCTGCCTGGGCAAACCCTAGTATCTAACGTACCTCGAATCAAGCCATTTTCCCAAGGCACATCTGCATTAACTGAGCCTTGTACACCTAACCATGCTCTCCAAGGCTACATAGTGGAAAATCCTGTAATGCATGAGCATAGCAAACCCCTCCCACCCTTATGGTCCGTATTAGAGCATCCATCCATTTATGGTTGTAAATACTCCACTAATCTTCCTAGCCTTAGAAACACTATCTCAACCTTGGGAAGCTTCCCAAGCTTGAGAATAGTAGGTTCAGACAATGTTCAACACATGGATCCAGTAAAGGTACTTCCTCTTCTTCATTAACATCTTGCCAGCAGCCTTATATGAGGCTTCGTTTTCATTGATATTGTTCACCAATTTCTTCTACCATTTGATCCATGAACTTAAAAAAGAAATTTATGGTCCTTTACTTTCCCAGATGCAATCACAGACTTGTGGAACACTTTTCCATGAGCATTATAGATCTTAAATCATGTAACAGCCACTTTAATGATCTTAGAACTATATGGATCTATTTTCCCTAACCTCACCCCATGCTCCCAACCAATATATGGATCTATTTTCCCCCTCAACAATATGATAATTTACTGCAAAGAACAAAACAATGAATCAAAAAACATGTTAGACAATTAATTAATGTTGTATTGTATGCATAGTAACAAGATTCGTTGATTTTCTGAAAAATTCGCAAATTTTAGGTGTGTTGAATTATTCGTAAAGTTCGCGAATAAATTGTAAATAATGCGAATAATTCATATAGTTCGGCAAGTGAACTACTTATGTTGTATATGCTCTAATCAAATTGTTGAATATAGTTTTATAATTATTAATTTATATTTTATTTGCTCCCGAACCCCGACTTTGTCTCAATTTAATTCCCCTTCCTAGTGTAAATAAAGCCCTGTTGGGCAAGTGGGTTTGGTGGTTTGGAGTTGAGTGGGAGAGTCTTTGGCGCAAGGTCATCATTGCCAAATATGACACTAACCCGTGGTGGCAACCAAAGGAGGTTCGATGTTCGCATGGGATTGGGCTTTGGAAATGTATCATGCCAGTGGCCGAGCTCTTAGAGCCTCACATTAGATACAAGGTTGGGAATGGGCTCAAAGTCCAATTTTGGACCGACTTGTGGTGTGGGCAGTCTAGACTAAAGGAAGATTTTGGAAACATATTTCATCTCGCCCTTAATAGGATAGCTTTGGTGGCTGACTGTTTTGTGGGGTCGGGTAGTGAGTTCGTGTGGTACCCTCGATTAAGGAGAGACCTAAACGACTAGGAGTTTGAGGACTTATAGAACCTTTTTTCCGTTTATATTCCTCCCCACAAGTGTTCAGGCTAAGGATTGCAGAATTTGGTCTAAAAGCAACAATGGTCGGTTCTCAAAGAGATCCTTGTTACAGACATTAATCCCGGTATCTTTGCACTTCTTTCCATCAAAGGTTGTTTGGAACTTCCGGGTCCCATATGGACTACAGTTTTGAACAAAATTCTTACACTTGATCACTTAAAGAGTAGAGGGTGGAGTATGGCAAACTGCTGTTTCTTTTGCCTCATGGAGAAAGAGACGGTAGATCATTTGTTCTTGCAATGCTCGGTTGTATTTGAGATATGAGGTTATTTCTTCTCTCGATTAGGGGTGGACTAGGTCTTCCCCTCCTCCTATTTGCACTTCTTATCAAGTTGGTCATTGATGTATCTAGTGGTCATTCAGGGAGCCATCTGGACTACTTTGCCTGGAGTTATTTCGTGGGCCATATGGAAAGAGAGGAACAACCGTGTCTTTGACAACTCCTCTCTTATCATCCCTCTCATTCGAGAATGGATTCGTCGCTCTACTATCCGTGATATGGAGGAAGGCGTGGCTGACATATTATTATGAGGAGTTAGCCTGAACCATAGTTCAAAAACCCGAAAACTCGACTCGACTCGAAAGTTAGCCGGGTCGAGTAACTCGGAAAACTCGAAAAAAATTCGACTCGGTCCAACTCGGAATATATATGTAATAACTTGAAAAACCTGGGTTAAAAGAACTCAAAGTACACTGGTTTTACAACCTCAAACCTATAAACTAGGTTTAACAGACCCATAGTAGGTTGTCATTGTAGACCCAAAAAAATATGATGCAAAAATAGTGTAACATTCGAATTTAGGTTTAAAAAAATAATAAAAATACCCTTCTGTGACTCGACCTAGTCCGGCGAGTCGAAAAACTTGGCTTGACTCGACCGAGTCACTTGAGTAACTCGGTAAATAATGCGTCCTTCGAGTTTTGAGGCGACTCGACTCGAAATTCAGTCGAGTCGAGTAACTCGACCGAGTTACTCGGGTGACTCGTTGGGTTTTTGAACTATGGCCTGAACATTATTTCTATATGTTGTTATTTTAGCCCTTAGTTTGCACTTTTAGTTTATTTCCTTGTAAACTGCTGTAGTTCCCATGTTTGATTAATATATTCCTCATTATTGATAAAAAAAAAAAAACAATAAATAATAAAAAAACAGAAGAGGGAAAAATATAAATTTTAAAAAGAAAATTATATTAGATGACTACAAATTACTTTTTGTGCCATCATAAACAATAATCTAATTAAGGTTTAACATTATCAAAATTGTATTATAATATGCAAAAGAAAAAGTATATAAAAAACTTGAATATTTCATTTGGACTACAATGATACAGTTTCTATGCCTAAATATGTCGCGACCAAAAATTCCATTTAGGTGAAATGGAACTTTGATTCGTGACACTACATTATCATATTATCTCATCCTGAGAATTCTTATCTTAAGTTCTTAACAAGAGCATACAAGGCATACTAAAACGACAACTTAAAAATTCTATAAATAAATCATCAATCTCAAAATCAATAATTATCTAGATCAACTAAACTTTAAACAAATCTTAAACATCCATCCATAATTAATCTCATTACAACTCTTTAAATATAAAAGTCTAATAATCAACTAATTGGTAACCCAATCAAAAGTATGGATTTTGTCTAAAGGGTTCTCCTCTTCCTGGAAATTACTTTCTGGTTCCTCAATGTAATCTTCCTCCACCCAAGGTTCAGTTGTAAACTCCGAATCTAAACCTACCGACATAAAGCATATCGGTTGAGCACATGCGGCTCACTAGACATAAAATTCTAGCTAACAATATCATAAACATCAACATATCCATGCCTATCGTAACTTAATCTTAATATGCCATACATTCTTAAATCAAAGTGCGGAACACATGTGAGCATACTTACATACATATTCAACTTATCAACTCGTGAGCACTTAATCTTGTGATATAAGCATAATATTCTTGTGAGCATCTTATCTTGTGAGCACATACTCTTAGCTTATAACTTAAAATATACGTGATGAGTTTACATATATGGTGATTACCAACGATTTTTTTTGCACCCGTCAGTGTCCTTATGATTCTTGTGAGTTAGATAACTAATACCCTTGAAAATCTACTTGTAAGCCAGATAACATATATCCTTGAGGTCGTGAGCCAGGTACTAGCTTCCTTGAGTAACATGTACAAATTCCCTTGAGATCTTAGGCAGTGTTGATACTCATAACTTGTGAAAACTCAATCATGGAATCATACTTCTAAACATACATACTTGTGAGCTTATGAACTTATGAGCTTGTGAGTCTTGCGAGACTTATAAGCATAACTTGTAAATCTTATCATACTTGTGAGTGAAGTGTCGTGACTCATGATCAACTTTCATCTAGGTTACCCCTTAAATTCCAATCTTACGTCATCGAAAATCCACCGGCCACCAAAGCATCTCATACCACCATGGTAAAGAATCTAGGTCATAAGATCATCCTCTAAGGTAATGGCCTATCCGAAATTTAACCACATCAATCTGACATACATACTTGCAACATATCAAGCATACATTCATAGTTACAACTTATCTTACAAGATCATAGCATGTTATTCATAATCATAGAAAATTCAACTTGATCATAGTTGTCAAGGCGACTTGAGGCGACAAACCCCATGGACGCCTGAGTCGGTAGCCTTAGGCGCCTGAGACGTCGCCTGATGAACTTTTTGTTGCAGAAATTCCTCCTAATGTGAGATCTATGTATGAGCATTTTCTTTTATAAGAGACCCTACATTCATATAAATTACATCATTGTCAAGATGCACTTTGATAAAACCATTGTTAGAGACATCTCTAAGAATAATAGAGAAGAATTTCAAGTGTTGGAAAAAAAATAGAATAAAAATTAAGTCTACATTGACTGCTGAAAGAGGGGGAGAGAGGGATTGTGAGGGATAAATATAGACAGTCCAACAGGAAAGAGAAAGAGGAAGGAGAGGAGAGGGGAGATGAGAGAAGTGAGAATATAAGACTAAATAAAATGTAAAAAAATAGTTCAACAGTCAAATGTGACATTGAACAAGGGAGAAAGAAGAGAGAGGGAGATGTTGTCATCTTACTCTCATTTCTTTCTTTTTCTCGATTATACTTGAGATAAGTAATAAACATAATATTATAAGCAAAATATATAACTATAGGGTATGCACTTATTTAAATTATATTAAAAAAAAAAAACCTTTAAATATGAGTTTTTAAGAGTTTGGGGGGTCCTAGAAGAAATTTAGGGCATTTAAAGGCTCTTAATTTGTTATTAGGCCACTTGAGCTAGCTGTAATTTAACAATCATGGAAAAAAAAACAAACGGGGGCTATATGGTCCTCTTCTTTCTTCTTCTATCTGCAAATTTTTTTTGTTTGATATACAAATCCTAACATATTATATTGTAAAAGATATTAGTACATAACATAGCCTATATTTTTGTTTACCGAATTATCATATTTAAATAAAATAAATATTTGTATCCTTAAACAATAATAATGCTATATATATCAATTTTTAATAATGACCGCCTGAGGCGGCCAGTCGCCTGAGCACAGCAGAGCGCCTGGTCGCCTAGGCAACGCCTTTAACAACTATGAACTTGATCATACTTACAAACATCATACCATAGAATCTCCACCAATATACAACTTAGAATATTCATAGAGTGATTTTATCACAGATAATTCTTATTCTTAATCTTATCTAACCATCATACATATTTTCTTACAAGAATTCTCATCACAATTCTTAAATCTACTTGAAAATTTAATCTTTTTTCTAAATCTTAAATCAATGATCATGAAATAACAGTAATCACTAACTTGAGAAGTTATATCTACCTTTAATCCAGTGATTTTCTATGATAAAAAATCTTTGTAAGCCGGAAAACCCGAATCTACGAAGAACAACAACCTTTGATTGAATCTCCTTCCTTTCCAAGCTTTCTTCTCTCTTGAGTCACAATGTTCTCTTTCAAAACCCTAGATCTCTCTCATTCCTTTCAAAAGTAGGTTTAGTATCATTAGAGAACCCTAAACACACATATTAAGATCTTTTTATAGGGTTTGACATAAAGGTTTCTCGATTTCCCGCAATTCTACGCGTTTTAGTAAGTTTCTACGCGATTTCGTTCGAACGATTCTTGATTTGTTTGAACAATTTTACATTTGGGATTCTGTTTTTGTGTTCTGACTGGCCTTGTTTGAACGAACTGGATTTCGTTCAAACCAAAACCATTTCATTCGAACGAATTTGGTTTCGTTCGAACCAGATCCCCACATTTAAAAAAATCTTTTTTGTTATATTTTAGTAAACATCATTATCAAGCATTCAGATTATGAAAAAGACAAAAAATGAATAAGATAATCAGGTTTCTACAAATATCATGTAATCTAGTATAGCATGTAGTAACCTATTATAAATTTATAATATAATATAAAAAAAGAAAGAGAAAACTGAAAAAAAAGTATGGTAAAATAGTGAATTATATTTTTTTCATGCCAAAAATTAACACCTAAAGCTGATAACTTAGATGAAAATATCTCCCTACAAGTTCAAATCATTAAAATTAAAAGAATATATGCAAATAGTGTTTTTGGAAGAGAAGGAAAATATCTAAATATGTTATAATAGATCTATAGATTTCATACCAAATCCATAGATCTGTGATTATTTCATCATATTCTAACAATTCTAAATATTTTAAAGTGAAAATAAAGGAAATCTTACCAAAATTTGAAGCCCCAAGTTGTTCAAGTTAAAACCTAGGGTTTCAAGGCTTGAATCTTTGGATTTAATCTTGATTTCTTGTTTTTGATTCACAAGAAAGGAAAGGAATGGATGAAATCAAGAGTAGAATGGGTGAGAAAAGAGAAAAAGTGACCAAATGGGGAAAAATGGGTATTTGAAAACCCTAAGATTCTTGGCCTTGATGCAATGATTGACACGGCTGTTATGTAAACCCCCCCTCTTCCCTCCCCATTATTGCATAATGTAATGTCATGCCTCTTATCGAAACTGTTACGTAACGGCCATTACGTAATTGTTTCGGTGCTTTTTTAAACCATGGAGGCATGGAGCTATCCATTCGGACCATTCCATAACCAGCAATGGTTAGCTGAGTATGGATTTGCAGTTTCTAATTGAGCATTTGCACTTCTCATGCACATATATGATATATGCACTTCTACGGGTGTCTGCATTCACATGCCAACAGCTTCATCCTTGCGGTCTTTATGAGTCAGATTTATGTATAGCTAGAATGTAAATCCTGATGCGCTTCATAGCAAAAACAAAGACTTACTGAATGCATGGCTAGTGGCTTCTATAGGCAAAGTATTCCTCTAGTTGTGAGTGACATCAGGTCTACCGTCTTTGGAAAGGATAATTTAAAGTTAAACAAAGAATCAAGTCCCTCACATAGATTATTATCGAGTTAAAATTTGACATGTAGGTTTCATCTGATTAAACAAGATGTCGCTATCTTACCAGAATTTGGGTGCGTTAACTGGTAGTTCCTATAAAAAGTATGAATTTGCATGGATGCAGCTGTATGTGTGAAAGAATATATATATATATGTGTGTGTGTGTGTGTGTGTGTCAGAAAGCTTATAAACTGGACATGGGATGTATTTTTTAATCAGGAATCGACCAATGAGTCTATTTAGAAAAGAGTCAGAGGGTTCCTTTCAATATTTGTGGATTGTGGTTTTAGGATGCTCTTGATTTTCCAAAATACTTTGTGAAATTACTCAACACTGTGAGGGATCAAAACTCGAGTCAAATTTTTTATACAACATAGTATTCAGAAAAACCCAAGAAATACTTGATGAATTGATTGACTACAATTAACTCAACGAGTCTTCTGGCAATCAAAAATCTCATATCAGGTATAGAACAACATAGAGCAAGATAGTGTAAATCTAAATAAATCAATTTAGACAATGCTTTGAAAGCGGTTATGGTAATCATTGACCAATTGGATTACTAAATAATGAATGAGAGAAGAGTAATGATAAATCTTTAAAATTATAGATTTGGGTGTAGCTCAACCATGGTATCAAAAATAGACTCAATTCCGCCGAAGTTGACCGAATTGAGTCGACTTCCATGGTGTCCGAAGTGAAACGCACTTGTATTTTAAAAATACTGGACTTCCTAGTAAACTTCCGTAAACTTCGAACGAAACAGAAAAAAATTGTTGAGAAAATGTAGAACTTCAGTGGAAGTTAACCGAAGTGTATAGAAAATATCTGTAAATTGAAGGACTTCAGGTTTTAACTTAAAAGGGTAATGCTAGTTTCACTAGTTTTAAACTTACTTTCTTCATAAGGAAAGACATGTGTACCTAGCATTTACCATATTATAAATATAATTAACTTTAAAAGAGAGTGTGCTAGCATTAACCTTATTATAAATTATAATTTTATTATTAGAGTGTGGTTAGCATTAACCTTACTATAAATTATAATTTTATTATTCTAATAATCTTGTTATTAGTATACTATGCCCATAATGACTTTTTAGTAATATTAAAAAAATCAATTAATTTCCTAATAGTATTTCATAAATTCAAATTTTTTAACTACCCATCTCCTCCTCTTCACATATTGATTCAGTATTGTAAAAATATTAAGCTCATCAATTGTAGAATGAAATAGGTTTAGAATCTAAATTGAATTTCAATTATTTATTAACTTCAATCTGTGCATTCATAAGGTTTTTAGGTTTCTAAAACAATTAACATGGATAATCATTGATAAATAAAGAGAATACATACCCCTTCACTTGACAAAGAAGATGAAATGTAGTTTAAAAAAACTGACAATCTGGAGAAATACTAAGAAAAAATTACAGCTCAGACAAGCACACAACGCATGTTACTTAATATGATTCTCACATTTGAATACTACATGCTTGCATTAGTAATATAATGAATTCTAGATGTGTATTTATACTTAAGTATTGAATTTATAAAGTTTTATCTTAGATTTCCAAAGTTTTCTTAAAGTTTCCTAGACTTCTTTAATTTTTACATAACTTCCTTGGACTTTCTTAAACTTCCTTGAAATGTGTCAACTTCCTTAGCGACCGAAGTTTATACCGACACCGAAGTTTAATACCTTGAGCTCAGCATTATGGTTGTTAAATCGTAATCGAATTATAAAATCATTGCAAGACCGATTCAATCAAATCGGGATTCAAATCGTAAATCGTAAGATTCAATGCTTTTAAAAAAAATGTTAAGAAAATACTTAATAAATCAGAAAAATAGAATAATCCATTATTCAAAATATTTCATTCATATCTATTTGATAAAAGAAAGTAATGAACATTTAATTGCATACACTATACAAAATGCGAATGAACTCCATAAAACGAAACATAACCCCCTAATATCATCAAAGATAAATCAACAAAAGTAAACTCATATAATCATGTTGTATGAGATCACGTATCAAAAGACTTGTACAATTAAAAAGACTAATAAAATAAATTATTAAGTTTCCTCATAGTACAACTCTATAATCTTTCTTCTTCCTCATTTGAACTCTTCTCTTCACTTTTTTTTTTCCCCGTTTCATAGCAACAGAGAGAAAACTCAAATAGGGGTTTTGGCATGTCCATAACAGGGGTTTTCTTGTTTCTTCTCTCTTCTTAAAAGATATAAAGTACCTTTAGAAAATTGAAAAGATAAAAAATATTAAAAAAATATTTTTTTAAGTATCGGTTCGTAACATGGATTTCGTACTCGAATCTCATGAGTCGCATAAATTGTATGATTGGAATTGTAAATCACAATCTGTATCACAAAATTGCATAAGATTTATCCAATTAAGATTTTCACCACCGATTTGAATCGTTTTGCTTGGGATTCGATTCAAATCACAAGGATTTAACAACCATATTCAGCATTAATTACTAATTTCAAAATATGCTTTGAAGTTTTTCAAATGAAGATTTGGAAAGACCGAAAGACACTTTTCAGGATGACCGCCTGAATGATTTATCTAAATGTCTTTCATATCACTAACTTGGAAGAATTTCTCATGGATAACAAAACTCTTCTTCCATTTCTTTGATGTCCGCCAAGATATGGTTCTTTTTCAACTTTTAAAAACGGCTCTCTTTTTCTTTGCTACCTTGGTAGCTATTCATTCCCTGAGTTCCTTTCCCAGGATGGTTCAACAAGGTGGTTTCTCTGAAGACAGTTGAGGCATGGCATCAACAGTTTGATTTCCATGTAGGCAGGGGCGGAGCCAAGAATTTTTCATTGGGGGGGCCGAAATACACGCTTGGGGGTTTGGGGGCGTAGCCCCCCGAGAAATTTTTTTTTAGGGTAATTTTTTTATTTTGAGAATTTTTTTTCTGGTAATGTTCTTGAGGTCACCACATACTGTGGTTAAGATTTACCTACCTATCTTTGGTTTTTTAAAAATATCAATTTTTTTTCAAACCATAGTTAAAATTCACTAACTCCTAAGGTTAAAAAAAATTTAATCCTTTTTTTCTAAGAACCAAAGATAAGTAAGTGAACCCTAAGAGTTGGTGAATTTTAACCATAGTTAAGGGGTGTCAATAGGATATGTGGTGACCTAAAGGGCATAACCGAACTCAATTGGAGGGCCCACCATATATATGGCAAAAAAATTGGGGGAACCACTATATAATATTACATAAAAATTTGGGGGGCCAAGTATACTAAGAATAATTTTAAAAAATTATGGGGCCTACTATTTCATACCATACATGAAGGGAAATACAAAAAATTTGGGTGCCCCCCCTGGCTCCGCCCCTGCATGTAGGTTATTTTTTAGTGGCAAACTATGAATTTGACTGCAAATTAAGTATTAAATGGTCTTCCCCTACTTGTACTCCGAGGAACAGTTTGTTTCCTTGTTAGTCCATTCCTTTCTAGTTTTCTGCTGTGAGTTTTCTCAATTTCGCCTCCTAAATTGTATGAAAGCGAATGAGCTGGTCCTTTTTCTCTTTTCCTACACTGCTATTTGCTCTTCTTAGTATGTCTTCACTTGTCAAAGAGAAAGAATGACATTGCATCCATTGGGCCATTTATAATGCATCTTCAATCTTCTTGCTTACTCTGCTGTTTTTGCACCTGAATAACTTGATCTTCACCTCCCTACCAGATGTAGCCCGATGAACGGTGTCCCCCCATATATCCATTTTCCTAACAACTTATAGAAAAAAGGGTGCAAGTCAGTAGGTCAATTGGATGGTACTTTGTTTCATAATCTTGAGCAGATTTGTCGTACCCTGCCTAAAGTGTCACCAAGAAAAAGAAAAAGTGCATGCATCGTGCGTGTATTGTTCATCTTCATATCTACTTCCAATATTTGATCTTTGTAGGTATTACTGCTTATTAAAGTTATAGGTCCTGTCATGCAAGTGTGAGTATCTGCTACTATTGATATGGCTTATATTGAAATACAAGCGCATCTTTGAACTTCTTCTCTACAAATGTCAAGAAGACTTACTGTCATATTGCAGCAATGTTTTTGTCATTATATAGAGCTTTTGCCGCCATATACACCTTTTGTGTGTTAATTTGCAATTTAGTGGTTAACTGGAATAATTTTCAGGTGCCAAACCCATTATTTGACCTTGCTGGAATCATGTGCGGCCAATTCGGAATTCCATTTTGGAAGTTTTTTGTTGCAACATTGATTGGAAAGGCAATTATTAAGACCCACATTCAGGTTTGTTAAGTTTCTATGCGCATTGTTCATTTTGTGGACACAGTTTGGACCAAAATATTGGCCTTGACCCCATTTGTTGCTTAGTGGGTGCTCTTGGTTCTCTGCAGTTTGGGGAACAGACTTAGGTTTTGCAGTTTGCTTTGCTTCTGGGTATTTAAGTGCTATTTCTGCTAATGGTTAACCAGAACAGCAAAAAATTAATAATTGAAGTAACAAGGAAAAGAAAAGATAATGGTTGATACTTGATACATTCCTGCTGCCAATTATGGTATAATTATAAACCACAGGAATCTGGATACACTCTGAAGCTTTTATGCCATTCTGCCTGTTGGCTTCTGATCAAGGCAGCCATTTTGTCTACATTCTTGCAGACGGTTTTTATTATCTCGGTTTGCAATAATCAACTTTTCGACTGGATAGAGAATGAGTTGATTTGGGTGCTTGGCCTTATCCCTGGACTTGCTTCCATCCTGCCCAACCTCATCGCCAAACTTCATATGGTCAAGGAGAAGTATCTGGCAGCCCCTCCAGTGCCCTCAAATATTAAGGTACTGTCCTATTTTTATAAAGGCAATCATGCAAATATTATTTTGTTGCGGGGTTTTTCTTGCTGCTATCAATGTTGACTTGGTATGAGTATCGATGTACAACTGCCAGGTGTGAGCATGGGTCTAGTTTTTAGACAAACCTTAGGTTTGGGGCGACTGCTGTACTAACACCCTAGTTCTTTCTTCTACTTTTTTTTTTTAATATAGTTACCACAGTTTCTTTTTTCCGCACATGCATGACTTCTCTTTCTAACATTTTCGTAATTTGATATATCAAACCCTAGGGTGGTAATCGGATGGGCCAAAGCATATTCTTGGCCTGTATCTAACCTGTTTATAAACCAGCTGAAAGGTGAATCCAAACCTAACCCATTAAAGAACCCCTTAAACCTAAATGGTACTTAACCAAAAAAAAACATAAATGGTACACAACTTAATAGGAGCCAAATCCTCTACGGTTATAACCGGATTATGGTGAATCTGGTTATGCCCCTGAGGTTGCCACGTGTTTCTTTTGACATTTTGACACCTCTTAACTTTGGTTAAGATTCACCCACCCCTAGGGTTCACCCACCCATCCTTGGTTTTTTTTAAAAATATTAAGTACTTTAATTTTATGAACAAAAACAATTTCAACAAAATTATTTGGTTTATTGGTTAAAACTAAACCATTCCCAACATGGCCCCTATACCCAATTTCTTTCCAATGTATCAGGGGTTTTGTTAGGATCTGGCTTCATATGTGGCCATAACCAGCAGCTCAAACTGTATCATGGAGCTGTGGTTCTTCGTGGTTCACACAGGGTTGTGAAGTCATGAAGTCATACCATGTGAACTTGAAGGCTTGTATAAATTTGTCTTTGTTATCATATATAGTTGAATCTTGGTATTTATATTTTCCTTTTCCTCTTTCTCAGGTGAAGAAGTGGGATTTCTCGTTTGCTTTAATCTGGAACACTGTTGTGTGGCTCATGCTATTGAACTTCTTTGTGAAGATTGTGACGGCAACTGCACGGAGGTTTCTTAAGAAACAGCAGGAAGAGGAGTTGGCAACATTAACAAAAAATAATGTGTATCAAGACACTCAAACGACGAGTCTGGCCAAATAACTGACTGCTTGCAGAGTCCCTTAATCCTTTTTTCTTCTGTTCCGATTAGAGGTAATTGAAATTTAGTGGCAATCAATTTCCAGAATTGCCACGATTGAAACCACCTGAATGCGCTCTCTGCATCAGAAGCCCCTTTTAATGTATGCATAAAAGAAAATACATGTAAAAGAAAACAGAAGGGAAGTTGCAGGTCTATATTCTGTGTTGGGGAAGCCAAATTGTGGGTGGTTTTTTTGGAGACTTGTGTTCATTGCTCTAGTTTTATACATCCTGTCCAAGCTAGAAATGTTTCCAAGAGTCAATAAAGACCCTGTAAAGCATTACTGTTTGAAAATCCTTCCCCAAGCTAAGTATGGGGGAGGACGAAACTAGAGGTGGGGGGGGGGGGGGGAAGTCCCCCCCCCCCCTCACCACCCACCACCACCATCTTCAACTTTTGAAATACAAAGTAATATATATATATATATACAAGGGCCATAGCATGGGTAGGGGTGTTATTGATGTTCAAACTTGTTTATTAATTATAATTATTAAAAAAATATATTTTTTTGGGTAGACACTGTTAGGCTGCAACCCCAGTTAGAAGTTAGTATCTGTTCTAAGTAGTGGGATGTAATTACATTTATTACATCCAACACTCACCCTCTCGGGAATGGATCCCGGAACCTCCCTCCCAAGGATGGGATACACCTACCACTGAGCTATCAAGGATGGGATACACCTACCACTGAGCTATTCCCAGGGTGTGTTTTTATTTAATTATTTACCAAGACGGGTAAAGGAACAACTTTCCCGTATACAAGGAGAAAAATAATACACGTAAGATACGTATGTATGAAATTGCTTTTCCCTGGGGCCCATGACCCAATCCCCTAGACTCAATATCTTGTATCCACCTAAACATTATCCACAAATTCATCAACACGACGTAGGATTCAATCAACCATTGTGTGCCCCTCTACAATAAATCCTGGCTCCGCCGCTCGACGTAAGGGGATGATCTGTTGTTAATTCAACTTTGTACCGGTAAATATACCATCTGAAAGCATCTGGACAATCACAAACTGGAGGACTTCCATGTCCATCAGCTGGGCAAATGCCTATCAACTGTAGGAAAATTCAACCATCGAGTAGACCCTGAAGCTGTACCTTCAGCATTCAGGTAGCTCAGATGCATTAGCTGGAACATTCAATAGTGTCTCACCCATTTTTGTCTTGATGGTCAGTAACAACAGAAAAGTTATCATTCTGTGGGGCATTATGTGATCCAACAGTTTCTGGTTGGAAAATTTACAGATGGTGACTATACAGAGTCCTATCTTTCTTCTTTCTCAAACTGCTGGAGCTTTTGCAGTCACTAGTTTCATCTTCTCATCCTTGTAGTGATTCCATTCAGGCTATCACCCATGATATTAAAGTAGTGTGCAGCTCGATAAGCTCTGTAGTTTTCACCTTTGTTCGTCGAGATGGAAATGTTGAAGCTCATGAGATTGCAGCTAAAGCTTTGAAGAGTTTTTCTGAATTTGGTTCTAGATGCCCTCCTTGTTCTAAGTTTGTCTGGGGACCTGGTGATCCTAGCCTTTTGAATAGATGGGAATTTCCGAAATGAAACTGAAGCATCAAAGAGCTATCCTGTCTCAGAAAACAGAAATATAAACAAACTTTTCTTCATTCGTTCTTAGAAAATCGCATTTGCGTCAATCTACAACTTCCATATGGAAAATTTTATGAATAAGTACAAGGTCCATCAGATGATTAACAGCATAAAAGCAATCAGCAATTCTATGCTTACCTTTCCTCTGAGTTTTGATTTTTGCACGTTAAACTAGGCAAATCGTTTCTTCCTTGCACACAGCCAAGGCCTAAGGTTCTCACATAATCTGAGACTCGGCCTGAGTACCACCGTGGAAAATAGACAAATAATAATCAGCAGTTGGAGCTCCTGAGAATCTTGTGAGTATCTCTAATGGTTAGTTGTTCTTCTCCTTCCATTGTTTCAATGGTTCTTTATAAGAAAAACATCAAGCTGAAGACAAACTCTAAGATTTGAATTTGCTGAAGAGAGAAATATTGCAGATATAACTAAACCGGAGGGCAGGTTGATTATCCGATGAACTCTCCTTGAATTGTTCGGACATCCATCTTCTTTTGATTTCCATTGGATGTTTCGGTTAGACGAAGTGAAAGTGATAGAAAGTCACCAGAAACAAGTAGGCAGTGGATGAAGAAAACACTGCTACTGAAATACCAATGTCTCAAAGGAAGAAGAGAAAATATAATTTGACGAGGGCTTGCCATCGAAAGGGAGGGGTGTTCATCTAATCCCGGTGAAGTACTATAAGAGAGAGCTCTTCTGATGATGAACCCACTCCAGGCTAATAACAAAAAAAATGGCTGAATGCAGAAACTTTTAGGATGCAGAAAAAGAACTATATATTAAGGTAAATCGACATGGGTACCATCATTGATTTTTTTTATCAAATCTTAGTCCGCACCAGGCAGATCAAGATGAAATGAATACTGTTTTGGTGGAAATTGTTCTTCTGTTGTCAATTGTGCTCTGAGTTCCTCCCTTTTGGTTGGATATATCATGCTAAAGGTTCAGATGGATTGTCATTTGTCTCAAAGAAAAACATAAAGATTAAGGTGAAAGAAGAAGAAAGTCAAAACACATGTTGCAATAAAATCAGCACAACAATTATCTTTTCTCTGGCTAGGACTAAATTTAGGGAGTGTGGAATATGTTCCCGACTCCTAAAATCATGTTGGATGTTCATTTCAAACATCAGTTTTTTTTTTTTTTTTGATTGGTAATTTCAAACATCAGTTATTATTATAATCTAAATCTTTGTTCTCCATTGCACAGGCTAAAATTTCAGAGTGCATAGTTCATCTTCTAACCAAATCACTGCGATACCCTACAGATATCTGTAAACATAAAAGAGATGAAGACCCAGACTAAAAAAGGATGAGACAACCCTGCAATTAATCGGGTTTCGAAACACCCTACTCACCTACCATTCCTTATGTGATTTATTTTCTTATGGACCACACAATATATGCGCCACATCTAGTAATTTAGACCAAAAAACCCAAAGATCAGATGATCCTAAGCCTCCAGTCAATTGAAATTGCATTGTTTTTTAAAAGAGTAGCAGTAAAGTAAGTTCGTCTCAGTGTTCTATCTATAAGAGCACAATTGATCTAATAGTTAGGATTATTGATGGACGTCGTCATTAAGTTGCACCGAATTTCATTTGGTAGCCTACTGATTAAGGTCAGGATTAATGAAATGGCCTGTCAAGTAGATGAAGGTTGGAACAAAGTATTGTACAATCCATAGCAAACAACCTTTCTATTGTTCTAACTTTTACTTTTGAAATTTTAGGAACCCCCACCAAATGTAATTGAAACAAGGATAACAGACCAATCTTCCATTAGCTTATCAAAATCCATACATTTTAAATGTGGTCAAAGTTTCGGAATGAAAATGGCGTATAAGAGCTACATACCATGATTGAGTAGATAAGGTAAACTTCAGAAATGAAACCTGTTCAACACAGCTATGAAGTTCCATGAGAACAGTCTTTGATTACAAGCTGCTACGATGAAAGAGTACTATACATTAATAGACAAAAGGGATGCATCACCAAGCAGCTTTTGCCACCAAAAGGGCATATAGTGTCGCAGCTTGGGACCTAATCTCTGGTTGCAAATTATATCCACTAATAAACAGAAGACAGCAGATCAATTCCCTCAACCATGAATAAGACCATATGGTGCAACACATCATCTAATTGAACGAAGTGAACAAGTTGCCGGAACTTCAACAGTGAGTTCCCATCCATGACCATGGTGATGATGATCCACGCCTTTTTCTTCATCCAGCATATTCTGAGTATGCTCAGGCAGAGGCTCTTCTTCGTCCTTACTAACAGATTTTGCCAATAAGGATACAAGCCCACCGATAATTTCAGGTATCTCATCCACTGCCATCTTCCTGAGATCATTCAATGTAATAGCATCATGCCAATAGGTGACAACATCATAGTATCAAACTGGGTTTATCATCTTATGCATTGCATTTAACTACAATTCAGATATTCAGCCTAGAGTCAACGAAATGAAGACAGTAATAGCAGTCTAATCTATGTAACTTAAAACATTAATATGTTTGTCGAAATCAAATATAATAAGGCTGTTGAGAATCGCAAGCAGAGGATTGTAGATAAACTATCTCTATCAGGAACTGGAGATGTTCGCTGATCAATAAAGAACGTTGAACAAAAGGAACAAAAAAGATTAAACTACTTGTACGTCTGGAATTGGCCATATCTGAAAAATATTGACCAACGTCAGTAATTATATTCTTCTTAAGTGGATAAAACTAATTAGCCTTATGATATTAAGCTTTAATGTCATGAATTCATCAAAACCAGGCAGTGCAATTTCCTTCTCATTTTATCAATCAATGGTCAGCCCAAGAGGTATAAACAATGTTTTAAAACCCAACCGGACACTAACCCGGTCAAGGGGCCGGGTTGGTCCAAACCGGACAGACCGTCGGGTCAGTCGGGTTGACCCAATGACACTAAGTAATGTCTTAAAATATTTAATATTAATATTTTTTCATATTAAAAAATTTGATTCGTGAATTAGTTAGTGGGTTTATATAAGGGGTTTTATCTTTTCTATATTGATACCCTTTAGAAAATTTGAGAAACACCATACTAAATGGTTACGCTATCACAAGGAGGACTTTGAGAAGCACTATACGTTTTATCTTTTCTATACTACAAGCATCATACATCATGCAAGGAGAAATTTGAGAAACACAGAAAATTTATAAACCATAGATGAACCCCTCACACTAATCAGCTTGGTGGAAATTTTTAACTGTCTAAACTGCAGACCAAGGACTTTTGGGCAGTCGGCTTCTTTATGTGTGGGGGTTCTAATTTAAAATTCATAAATTATCATACTTTCTCACTTTCTCATTTACAAGAGAGAACTCTTATCTTGTTAATAGTTATCCTCCACACTAAATGGGTACGCTATCACAGACAAACCTTCAAAGAGGAAACACCTCTTGAAATCAATAGAAACCCCGATTATGAACTAATAAAAAATGAGATTATTATTCAAAATTAATTAAAAAAACATCTACGAATCCTTCAAATCAATAGAAAAAAGAATGGTTTGATCTCACCTCACATTGGATTGAGTTCTCTCTATCTCCAATCTCCTCTTTTTCCTATGTAGTCTTTTTTACTTCTCTAGGGTTTTGTTTTAAAACCCCTAATTTTGTTTAATATATAGTGTTTTAAGATAAATAAGTAAAAAAGTACCATTTTCCATGACCTGGACGGTTTTCACTGGGTCACCCTGGTTTTGATATTCAGCCCATCAAAGGATCAACCCAACCCATTAAGATAACCAGTTCGACCCACCGATCCGTCCGGGTTTCAAAACACTGGGTATAAATGTCAACCACCAGTTCATCGATCGGGACTAGTCAATTGACAAAGGCACTTTTTCAGATCTGCCACAGTCCCAACTACAATGCTGTTAACATCGGAAGATTAGGATTGTCCAAATGGCTTGATTTTGGACCATGACACATCTAATAGGTGGCCTTGCCCACCAATTAAACCCCCTCCCCAACAACAAGATGGTGGTCCATGTGGATTGCAAAGAATGATGATTGATAGGCACTGTAAATTTTGATGTCATCTGGTTTCAGCATGTATATTTTGCAAACAACAAAAACAAGTAACATTTCCTGGCAGAATTCAATCCTCACCTGAGGCCAACGCCCACCGGAATGAGTGACGAATGTTGCTTGAAGAAGTGCGTCGGCAACCCGACATCCCTCTTAGCTCCCGATCGTCAAAACCGAGAAATCGGAACATAAGTTGATCGGTTGTTTTCTCTCTCTTCTCCTCTCTCTCTCTCTCTCTCTGTATTACAACTCTACAAACAACAGCTAAAAACCTAACCTTCAGCACCAGAACTGGCATACCCTTTATACCCTCTGAACCAACCAACCAACCCATTCCCTGGAATCAAAGCTATAATTGAAACCCTTACCCATCCCTACCCTTCAAAAAGAATTCTCAGAGCTGAAACCTCGAGTGATCTCAAACAACATAATTCAAGATACCTAACACATACAAACGAGAATCCCAATAAAATTCTCTAATAACCCAGAATTTCCAAGACCCACAACGGCAGAGAAATTGTTCTCGAGGGAGAATCGACCAGAGTTAAGCTACACAGCTAAAAAAACAATCAATCGGAGACCGGTTAGGGTTACCTGGACCTTAATTGGTCTAGTCGTAGAACGTTAGGCATGAATTTTCTTCTTGTGGGGTTAGAGAGGACAGAAAAACCAAAGAAGGAACAAGCAAGAGTGAAACAATCCCAGAACACACGAATGGGTTTTGCTGTGGGACTGGGAGACAGCAACATTACCTGTCTTTGGAGATTTCTGGGTGTCCTGAGAGAACTTGGGTAACTTTTCATCTTCTTGCAGACTTGGGTACATTTTCATCTTCTTGCTCTTCGGTTGTGATCCCCATTAATGGATGGTTTGAAGCTCTGGACACGGCCAGGAGTACTTTCCACGGGCTTGGCCCAAGTAGGGCCGGCTGTAAGCCCCATACTGTTCCTATGCACATTTATGAGGATTGCATTTTTTTAGGCGTCAATAACTTGTTTGTTTGTGTTTTTTTTTTGGTTAAGTGACAATAAACGTCACTTAACAATACAACACACACCAGGACTTTGTCCCAGTGGTAGTGTATCCCTTGCTTTGGGGGGAGGTACCGGTTCCATTCCCTAGAGGGTGGGAGTTTGTATATACTCTCTATCCGTCTACTAACTGAACAAATACTAACACTTAACCGGCGTTATGGCCTAAACGTATATCTCGAATCAAAAAAAAAAAAACATCGGCACAGCACAAAAAGAATCAACTCATGAGTCGTCTCAAAATGGGTACCAACTGTATGAGGGACTATGAAACCTTAAGTGCTCATGCAAACTCATTCTCCCATCTTTCCAAAAAAAAAAAACTCATACTCCCAACTGATGTGGGACTAAGGGATTCTGTTTTTTTTTTAAAATAAAGATACAATACAATTCACACACACCCATATTTATCTAAGTTTGTAGGGTAGGTAAAGAGTTGGTTAATAAAAAAGTGATTCCCTCAACCGTCACATTGACAAACTCAAACTGGAGTTCTCTGACAAACTCAAACTCGAGTCCTCTCCTAAAGAAAAGATACACCTTATTACATTTCTACACTTTAAGAATTACCCATAGGGACTTAAATGTACTTGCATCCATTTATTGTGTCCAAAACAAAGCAATCCTTAAATTTGCTCCCTAAAATGCTTGCTAAACGCACTTATATTGTTTCTGTTCCCAAAATAAGGAAAACCGTTCTCAAAGAACAATGTCAACAACCCCTTAATGTAATGCACTATCGAGCGCCCATCTTCAGGTATGAAACCATTAAAATTCAGTTTGTACATGGTTACTTGGAAAGATTCCGAGGGTATCTCCCGATTGCTCAGGAAACCTCAGCTTAGTCTCGGTGAATCTCATTCCATGGGAACAATGTAGTAGGATATTTTACGGGCACACAGAAGAAAGAAGTTTTACCTAAAAGAAACACCACAGAAGTTTTTGTTGTGTTATATCTTGTAATGGGTGGTTTGTAAATGACTACTAGAATCATAAGAGTTGCAATAATTTTATTTTAGTATTAATTAAAAGAATTATTAGTTCTTTTCTAAAGAGAGAATTAAGAGGTGTTGATCTCTCTCGAACGAGATCAAAAGGTATAATCGAATATGCGAAAGATGCGTGTGATTCCATATATACTCATAACCTGTACCAAGGTACGCTAAAGTTTTTGGAAATACTTTGGCATCTTATATGTGTGGGCAATTTCTTGCCATATTAGTAGCGACAAAATCCCCAATAATTGGCATCTTAGTAGAGGGAAAGAGGGACTAACTAGCTCCCAAACAATGGTGAATAGAGTGCAAAATCATAATGATAATTTTTAGTAAACAAGTATCGTTGTGTCGTATATAGTGTTAGTGTTGCTCGTGGCTTTGCTTTGATCATCGCTTGATTCTGATCTTATGCCAGCTAGGAGACCACCAGAATTTACAATAATGTTGATGAAAAGGAGAGGTTGGGACTCAACTGTGGCAAAAGGATTCCTAATTTCGAATTAACAAACACAATTTCACAGTAGTATCTGACCAGAGAACAAAACAACATTGTTTGTTTCCCTTAAAATACATCTGAAGTTGATTTCTCCATTATAATAGAGAATCTTGTATATCTTCAAGCTGAAGCTTAGTAGCCCATTTTGATAATATATTAAAAAACAAAGTCACTTTCAGTTTTCTAAAAGGTCCTCTCATGATCTAAACTCCTATTCAAAAGCTCAAATACAATTTTTTAATTGATGTTTTGACCTCCACCTGAAGAGACGTGGAACTTTTTTATATTGTTGTTTAAACCTTATATATATATATATATTTTGGAGGGGGTAACGTTTTAGTGAGCGGTGCTCACTGGAACCTTCAATAAACACTCTCTAAAAATTCAACATGTGACATGTTTTTTACTCTGATCATTGGATATCAAGATGTGTCCCTTATAGTGCAAGTAACAAAATGTAGTTTTTTTTTTTTGTTTTTTTGAGGAAGTGATAAAATACATTTGATCAAACGTTTTAAGACCATCTCATTGAAGGTAAAAAAAAAGTAAAAAAGTTACATAGCCTATTGGAGGGTCTAATGAACCCTGGGAATTGCTGGCCATTTAGAATCTAATCAAACAATCTAAAAATGCCCTATAAAAATATGTAACGTGTCAAGTCTCTAGAAGGGTGAGCACTGCTTATCGAAATTCCTTTATATATATATATATATGTGTGTGGTAGTTGATTATTTAATATATATATATATATATATTTTTTTTTTTTTTTCATATAATATGGGCTGATTAGGAAGCATTATGTTTTTTTTATCAAGCTTTAAATCATCCATTTTTTTTATTGGTACATGGCTCATTGGTATACCCACATTAAGTTATTATATAAGAAGTGCTTAGCCAATTCCCACTTTCTTTTAACAAACAAGAAAAAAAAACACTTTCTAACTTTACTTATTTCATTCCTTTTTTTATCCAAGTAAAACACATGTGGTTGTTGTTTATAGGGATGCTCGCGTGAAGCGGGCCTGCGGCATTTTCCTTTATTATTTCCGGTCACGCATCAGCAAACAAACTGGTTAGAGCACTTTCAGTATTTTTTCTTAATTTTAAACAAAATTAAAATTAAAGTGATAATACTATAAAAAATAAAATAATAATATAAAAAGTGTCATGCCATTTTGCCTTCTCATACAAAAATAATACTAAGGAAGAGTGTACAATTGGAACATAGACATATAGCATTGCTCAACTAGTTAACATGCACTTGATGGAGGCATGTCGTCAACCTGCTGTTCATATGAGGAATTCTAGCAGGGGCGGAGACAAGGCGGCACCATAAACTTTTGAAAAAATATATATCTTTTATTACTATAAGGCATAGCATGGGATAAGTCCCCCCCATCAAATTTTATTTATTTTGAAATAGTTTGCTAAGGCAAAGTCATGTGTAATTGCCCAATTGAAGTTTTAAAACAAATATCTTTTATCTTATTTATTTTAATTATTTAACATAACATAATTATTAGATGGATAAGGAGACAACTCTTTTTTGAACTTTTGAAAAAAAAAAAATTATAAAAATGTTTAACTTCCGGCCGCATTTTACTATATAGTCAAATATGCGGTCCTCATTGGTCTATGCCCCCTTTTTAACATATATCAATTGTGGTTAAGCTCACTCTTAGGGTTAAGCAATCAAATCTTGAATTTTGTAAATAAATAAAAATTATAAATCATAATTTTTGTAAGGTTAACCATAGTTAAAAGGGTGTTAAAATGGACACGTGAACATGACATTTGATTACATATTCAAATGTGTGGTGTGTTAATCACTGCCCCAGGCATAGCCATTGGATAAGGAGACCTCTAAATTATTGAAAATAAAATATAATTTTTATGTTGGTATTTAATTATTTAATTAGACATAATCATAGGACAAAGAGTATAAATGCTCTCGTAAACAGGAGAAACAATACATGTAGGATATGTATGAAATGTATCGATAAAATAACCTATGAACTTAGTTGTCAAATTTTTTCCAAACCTTATCCCTAATCTCAAAATATTTCGTAACCGTCTAATCATTTTATAAAAATTATCAAAAATTATGTTTCCCCTGCAATTAAACTCCCTCCTAGTTCTGGCACCACCAGCCTCACTGTTAAATAACACATGTTACTAACCAGCTACTGTTCAACAAGTAAATTAAAACCTAAAAGCAACTGACATGTGTCACTTTAAGATGGGAGTTTCAGACTTGAAAACTTGAAAGTGGGTTACAAGTCTCGATCCTTTCCAATTCCGATTGGACTCTCAAATATCTCATTAACTACCTTTTTAACTCTAATTACAAGGCTTAAACCTTAGGATTAATTTTTTCCCTTAAAACCATGTTGAAATTGTTTAATCTTAACAGCGAGTGAATCGTTAAGCACACTAGGAAATGGATTTTAAAATCCAAGACCGGACCTCATTGGTCCATGCCCCCCTCCCTATTTCCCAATTAAAAGGGACACATACTTGGCGGAAACATTTAAAAAATCATATCATATTACTCAGATCTGCTCCTCTATTGGATGATATACTGCATTGCAACGAGGTTCCATGTGTAAAAAGTATGTACCCCTTTTCTAGAAAGATAATAAAGCGCTTGATACGGTACTTCTCGAGCGAGAATATTATATTAAGTAGGGTCATTGACTTGTTTCGGTCGAATACGCTGGCTCATAATCAAATCTAATCCATCTGCACTATATTTTATTTTTAATTTTACTTTTAATATAATCATTGCCCCATTACTTGCAAATGGCAAATCTCTAATTTCTTGATTATTTATCAAAAACTATGACCATCATTGTCAAAAGAAGATCTAAGGGTTACCAAAAAAAGATCTATTGGTGAGAGGATAAGCGGATCTTGAATGGTGGGCCCAGTTTCCTGCAAATATATCCGGATTCCTACTCAGTAGCTACTGGGTCCCACACTCCAACCACAAGCACCTATTAATCTCTCTCTTGTTGGAACTATTTGGTCCTATTAATCTCTCTCTTGTTGGAATTATATGGTTTTTTTTGGGACTTTGTTATTGAGACCGCTTTATAGCCGAGACCGTGCTCTAAGAGCATGAGATTTAGGTGGGCCCATTTCACATGATAGGCCCCACCTGAAATCCCATGTTCTTAGAGTACGGTCTCGGCTTAAGAGGGTCTCATAGCTTTATTTATTTATTTATTTTTATTATTATTATTATTTTAAGGGCAGTTTCAACCAAACCCTAATCCTCAAGAATGTGGAGGGGGACCCAACAACTCTGCTTTGCGTGGTAGTGGGACCCACTATAATATATTTCCCCTAAATGTGGGCGGCGCAGCATTGAATACTGTCCCCGCAATTGACGAACGAACACTTCTATGGTTTTGGGCCCACTACTTTATTATACGTGGCTTTTGTGCTCCTGAATACGTCACAGGGAAACGGTGTGACTTACGAATTACGTAAGTTTATTTGAATGGATGGTTACAGTCATAGGCTTTGGCTGATCTCTTCTTTATTATTAGATTAATATAGGACACGTGTCTAATGCAGCACTAGTATGTCTACTAACCGTACATTAGTTACACATGGCAAAAATACGTTGGCTGAACACCAAACGACAGATGGTGGCCGTGCCAACTAACATAATCTTCGATCATTGACAAGTTCTGCGACTTCATCCATTGAATCCATGGCTGTCATTATCTGATCGGATGAAGGCTTCCCCTTTCCTTTATAGGACCCATTTACCTAAACCTAATTACCTGGTTTGGAGTTTGGTGAACCAAGATCAAGCAATGACAAATGTCATTTATTAGGGTATCATGTTTTTTTTCTTCGAGCTTAAATGTTGAGGCTTGAGCTTGGCTTGAACAAGCTTAATCCGGTTCCGCTTGACTCTAGTTTGATTAATAAGTTATTTTGTTGAATTTTACATGATTTTCATAAAAAGTTTTTATTAATATATTATAATATAATAAGTTATAGAAAATTAATAAATTCATAAACGAAAAAGGTTTATACTTTTAATTTCTTAATTTTTATTGTTATTATTATTAAATTATTACAATTAGAAAAGTTAAAAATATTACTTTTTATTAATATATAAAAAAAAAACATTATATATTTATATGATGTTTTGACCACAATTGAACCAGCCCTAAACGAGCCAAGTTTTAAGCTGAGCCAAATCAAATAAGGCCTAACTTGAGTTTGGCTTGGTTAAACATTAGCTTTAAAAAAAAGCTTGATTTTGTTTGGTTCGAGCCTAAAATATGAACTTGAGCTTAGCACAAGCTAGGCTGAGTTTTTTTTTTTGGTTTTTTTGGAAGGTATTCTAAACTAAGCTGAGTTGACTTGAGTGTAGCCCTAATTGTGCTTATTTGTGCATTCTATCTTGAAACTCGGGATGGGTTGTGTTATTGTATAACGTTAAGTTATGCCAAGTATACACGACTCCATTCCTATGGTGTCATGTGGCATGTCAGCAACTAGGAGTAGGGTTCAAATACCAGCCTTAACCCTAACCCTAATAGGGGACAATAAGTATATCTATCAACCCGACCTAAATTGATGATGTGGCATTCAAATACCAGCAGTTACATGCTGTAGAAGCCTTTCTTTGCTATATTTTTTTCTTGAGGTTTGCTTACCCTACTTTCCGTCAACCTCCATCCTCATCCTCCACCATCCACCAATCACTTGTCTACTTTGTAATGATTAAGCACTATCTTATACAAAATAAACAAATAGTTAGCGGAGATTGAGAGTAGGGCTAGCTTTCCTCTTTTTTCTTTTGTGCAGTGCATGATCTTTATGTAAGATTAATACCTAGGCCCCCCCCCCCCCCCCCACACACACACATCAAGTCCAATTCCAATCCTAATATGTCATTCATAATCTAAATTATAACAATTTATTCTGTTGACCATTTTCTTTATTTTAATTTTTTTTTTATTAAAAAAAATGTCTCAAAACATTAACTCTATTATTTGTATGGAATGAGATACCAACTCCCATACTAAAGGCATGAATTGGTTCCATCAAATGATTGATTCTCACTCAATAATGTCTCGCTAAATTCTGTACTATGATATAAAAACGAAGATGCACAAAGAGCATCGAACATAATGCTCTTAAGAACACTATACTCTTTAACAATATATGCTTAGTGATCTAATGTTAATTAGATTGTGTTACATGATACCTTTAAACTGAAAAAAAGAGGTATAAGAGTCATTATAAACGCTTTTATAGCTGGAATTTGTTATGAAAGTGTCATACCAAATAGGCGGGATGGGATTTAGTCTTGTTTTAGCAAGACCAAAACCATCTTGCTCTTGGTGGGCTTTAGACATGTGGTGAAAAAGGGGGGAGAAGATATTAAAGGGAGAGAAGTCAAAAAACAGAAGAGAAATCAAATTACTTCTCCCCTTTTTATCGCCAAATGTCGGACATTGTACATAGGCAGGATGGTTTTGGTCTTTGCTAGAGCAAGACCAAATCTCATCCCCAAATAGGCCCACATTTTTATCCCCAAATAGGCCGATTTTTTTTTGGTTAGGGATATCCAACCTTTGATCGCGACTAATCCGCTCAACACGTGGCAAGGCCACCACCCATCACATGGAAGTTAACTGCTAGGATAAACCTAACCAGATGACTGGCCTTGAGAGGACATGAGAAGTCTCTCAGGACATCCACGTTTACAGCTCGTGCCCCATAGACCACTGAGCCACCCCCTCGGTTGTTAGATAGGCCGACTCGGAACACTAGGAAGAGGATTTATTTCAAATATTTTGGATCTTCTCCAACCATGTGTCCATGCCAAATAGCATACTAATCAGATTGTGCATGCCAACCAAACTCAACAAAAGTTTTGATTGACGTGTACAAACATACGGGACACTTCCTAATTCGCCCCATATGGGACACTTCCGAAATTCGCCAGCATCTACCGGAGAAAATCCCATATTTCAAAATGTGCACAAGGGCTCTCTGAAAAATATACAAATTCTACCCCCCCCCCCCCCCCACCCCACCCACACACACACACACACACACACATGCGTCCTTTTTTTTTTGCATTTACTAATGTGCTGGATATCCATATTTTAACACGAAACAAACACTGACACGAATTTCGTGCTAGCTACCTAAATTAAGTATTGGCTCATCTCTCCAATTAATGAAAGATATTTTAATTTAATGAATTTGTGTGCAGGAAAAAAAAAAAAACACGGGCATTTTATTTAAGATTTTATTTAAGAAAGTGATCCAATTTTAAAGAGTAATGATAGGCGGACTCATGCTTTAGATTATAAATGAAACGGTGAATGTTTTAGATTTGTAAATGGAATCCATTGATCCGTTAACTATTTCTCAATTTAAAATCCAAAAGCTCAAAAGTGCACATACATGAAATGATGGGCCCCACCTGATGCTTAACTAAGTTGGGATCGTCAATGCACTATCGATCCCAATGAGAAATCTAACATCTCCATAGTCTCCTACGGCAATCTCGTCATATCACATACGAACGATTGAGTCACTAAGGTAAACCGGTTTAGTTCATTCAGTTTTTCCTATCTCTAACCACCATTCTCATTCTCATCATCATCATAAATCATAAATCATAATAATAGATAATAGAGAAATTGGTGAACAAAACTTTAAAGAGGACCTTTTCAATTTCAGACATATATACACCCCATCACGATATGTCAATAAAATAGGCTTACCACTGTTCTCAAGTGTCTCAGGAAAGAGCAAGAAAAAAATACCACCCTCCTCCTCCCTTTACTACCAAAATACAAGGTGGGCCCCTCCTTAAACCCCTGTTTCTCTTTCTTACTTTTCCCCCCCTATCTCTCTCTCTCCCCTTTTGAGCCGTTGATCATGCATGTGTATTCTTAGCCTTGGCTCCATCAAACCAATCAAATTATATGGGCCCCACAAACCACCTGTCAGAGCTATACACAAACAAACATGTGTATAGACTATAAGACAAGCAAGCACGTCGCGGTCAGCGATAGCTTGGGAACACGGTACAAAACCGAGTCAGCAAGCGAGATTCTTGAGGTTCCAAAAAAGATGCCTTCTTCTGCCTCTCCCTCCCTCCCTACTCCTCCTCTCACTGTTTTTCTTCATCTCTTCTCAGGCTGCCAGCAGGCATTCAAATTGTCATTTCCTGGTCAACAAACCGTCATCCCCTTCATAAATATATAAGCCCCCAGCCAAAATTAATTACTACTGTATTTTTTTTCTATTAAATATATATATATATATATATATAAAGACAAAAAAAGGGATGGAGATATAATTTCACTCACCAGCAGGTTGCTTCTGTTCAGCAGGTTTAACCTGCATTGCTGCTGCAGGCACAGCATGGATGTAAGGGAATCCGGCAGACATTAGCTGGTGCTGGTTCCCGGCTGACTGTGTGGCAAATTGCGCAGCATGGAGAAGCCCCGATGGCGGCAACCCACCACCTTTCATATTGTTAGCAGCAACTGCTTTCGTCGGATCTGAGGTTGTGGCACC
Organism: Tetracentron sinense; assembly: GCA_015143295.1. Lineage (NCBI taxonomy): Eukaryota > Viridiplantae > Streptophyta > Magnoliopsida > Trochodendrales > Trochodendraceae > Tetracentron > Tetracentron sinense. The sequence continues at coordinate 9,398,138 of CM026558.1, read as the reverse complement.
AGTCATTGTTCGAGACGAAGGACACAGCGAGAGCATCCCGGTTGAAGATGTGGATGAGCCTTGCTGCTGCTGCTGCTGCTGCTGCTGTTCAGATTGGCGCCTTTGGTGGTAATACCCAGCAGCAGTAGCTGAATTGGTAGAGGTTGTTGTGGCTGTAGACTGGGAAGGTTGAGCTTGCATATAGGCATTAGGAAAGATTAGATGGGCTTGCTGTAGCTGTTGTTGCTGCAACTGAGGCTTAGCCCCTGAGCTCGGACCGGTGGTGACATGTGAATTGCTGAGGATTGACGGCATATTCATTCCACCCACGGGGGACGACGACTTCCTGCTTGGCCCTGACGGTGAGTTCTTGCCCTGCTGTGACGATAATGTAGGAGTGGTGCCTGTTTTGTTGTTGGAGGGAGTCGTCCTTGGGCTGCCACTTGCACTCTTAGAGATTGAGGGAGACCCAACAGGAGATGGAGACAGGTTATTAATGGTAAGTGGTTGCCCTTGTGGTGGTGTTGCTGATTTTGGGTTCATCCCAAAAGATATCTGCGTGTGGCTTTGTTGGGTCCTGCCTTGTTGTTGGGGAAGGTTCTTGAGGGAGGAGGTGGTCGATGGAGAGGGGACTTGGGAAACACTGGTCCTTCCAGAGTTCTTCCATTGGGAAGACTGGGCAGGGCTACTGCTTTGGATAATGGGTTGTGGAAAAACGGATAAGGGGCTTTGAAACTTAGCAGCCATTGGAGAGGATGAAGGAAGGCGGTGGTCGGAGTAGAGACTAGTGTTGCTAGCCGTTGATGCTTTACTTCGAGCTGCTGCATAGTGCTGCTGCAGTTGCTGTTGCTGTTGTATATGTTGCTGTTGCTGTTGCAATTGCTGTTGCTGTTGCAATTGCTGCTGCTGCTGCTGCTGTTGCAATTGCTGCTGCTGCTGAATCATTTGTTGCTGCTGCTGAGAATTGAGAGTAGTGACAGTGGTGGTAGCAGTTGTAGTTGTGGCAGTTGACGTAATGGAGCGTGAAGCTCGGTTGCCAGTGACAGGAGATGAGATGAGGTTAAGAGTTCGGGCCGAGCTATCAATAACACTATTTCCCACAATTTTGGAGCCTGATGAATCTGTGGTATCAGGTCTGGAGAAAGCAAGAGCTTGCCCAACATTTGCTGAAGCTTTTCCAACCGTTGCATTTCTTTCACCATCACCATTAGTTGAGTTACCACCTGTGTTCCCTTCTTCAGAAATCGGGTGGTTCTTCTTCTGCTGTGCTGCCTGAGCAGCAGCTGGAGCTGTTGCAATGTGGTATGCATGCCTAGCCGCCTCAGGGATGCTTTGCAAAATTGCATGATTCTGTGCCATAGATGAGAAGTCAAGACCTTGAGCAGTAGCAGCTCCATTGAAGGAAGCATACGGCATGGCAAATGCTTGAGGGATGAATTCAATTCCACCCTTCATGCCCTGTTGCTGTAGTTGCTGTAGTTGCTGCTGATGCTTTTCGGAATGATTCCCACTACTACCACCACCACCACCCAATGCTGCAGGGGCCATCAAGGCAAAGTTTTGTGGGTTAATTGGCATTGCAAAGTTCTGGCCATAGACACTCTTGTGAGCATGCGAGACTCGGGTATCAGCAGTTGATGGGGTATCTTCTCTCCCCATCTCAGCCTCCAGTTGGCGAGCTTGATGGGGTGATGGGGTATGCTGGTTCTGCTGCTGTTGCAGAAGTTGCTGTGGCTGCCGATTTTTTGAGGCAGGATAATTACGTGAGCTTCCGGCCCCTCCATTACTGCCATTACCTTGTAGCTGCTCCTGCTGAGTCCGCGAATGCTTCTGGGACGATGAGGAGCCACTTGAGGTACTAGTATTTTGATGACCTTGCTGAATTTGCTGTGGCTGTGAGTGAGGTTGTTTCTGCTGCTGTAGTTGCTGAATTTGCGAAGGATGGAGCATCTGAGAAGAATAGAAAGGCCCATTGAAGAAAGGCATTGCCTGAGCATGTGCTCCTCCTCTATAAGCTGGTGGCAATCCAACGTGGGAGGGAATAGGGAAAGAATACCCATTGTTCTGTAATACGGCCAAGTACTGAGCCTCATTGGGAGCCAAATTTGGGAAATTGAAGTTCACACTCGTGGCTGTTGCTGCTGAGGATGAAGAGCTCAATGGAGCTCCAGGAGTTGAATTAGCTGCACTCGATTGAGCTGCATTACCTGTAGTGATAGGAGATTTCATCGTCCCAGATCGAGTGGCAGCTGTTGTTGCCTGCTGCTGGCAAAGAGGGAAGACGAAAGCAGGGCCATGCTGAAATAAACCCCAAAAAACATAATTAATAATTTCTAAAAACCAGTTCAGGAATAATTGGAGAACTAAGAGTGCAGAGAAGATATGATCATACCACTAAATTACCAGCTGCAGCTGGCTGTGGACCTTGCGGAAGCACAAGCTGCTTTCTTGGTGCAGCATCTAAGAAGTTGGGAGCAGCAGAGCTTTTGTCCTTCCCAATATGACTCGAAAAAGCCACCTCAGCCTGCCCTCTGTCTTGCATGGAGTTCAGATTCCTCCCTGGAAAACTTCCTTGCAATTGGTTTCCGAGAATACTAGATTCTGTCGAGGGCACAACATTGAGGTTGTAGGGCGGCTTGGCCCCGTATAGAGAAGCAGAACCAGCTGCTGGAGGCCAGAAAGGGCTCATTCTTGTCGCCAATTGCTTGTGATAGCCGATGTTCCGAGCAATGTAGTAATGGGTTGCACACCTCGTCGGCCGGGTTTGAGAATGAATGAAATTTGGGAGCTGCCCATTTTCAGAAATTTAATAGAACATTCAGAAAATATCAATAGAGAGCTTACAAATGATGAAGGGTATCAGCATAATGAGAAGATCAATAAGAGATACCTGTACTCCAGAGGAAGATCCAGTGCTCCCATCCATGGACACAACTGCTTGGAGAGATGGCATATATCTGCTGATAAAGAAGAGAATTCTTAGCAATGGAAGAATATCTGCTGCACGGATATTCTAGCAACCAAAATAGAGAGTGGGAATATAGTAAACGGAATCGCACCCTAGAGGAGGAAGCCCGCCTGCCCAGCCAGCTAGAGTCATTGGCAAAGACAAAGAGCCAGATTGGGCTGAGAATGAGAAAAGAAGTATTCATCAGCACACTGATTGGGTCTCAAAACCAGTTTACAGGGGTTCAGAATTGTCTATTCAAGTAGGATTACCATTTTTCTCCGCATTTGGATCATTTCTTGTAGCTTTAGGTTGCTGTTGCTGTTTCAGGACATGATTTTGTAGTTTGCTGCCACTTACACTGCATGTGGTACCACTATCCCTATCATGCTTCTCTAAATCGAGCTGCAGGTCAAGAATTCGCTCCTTAACAATTGCCTTCTGCGATTCAGCTTCTTCCAACACTGCCTCCATATTCTTCTCATCCAATCCCACATCCCGCGAATCCTTCCCACTTTTCTCCACCTTTTCTTCTCCCTTTACCACAGTCTCCATCTTCAGCACCTGAACACAGAAAAAAATTGACTTGTGAACTGCGAAAATTTTGGGGAGATGGAACGAGCAGAAGGGATGGGCTACACACCATTTCAACATCCGGGGCCATAGATTTATGATCTGAAACAAAATTAATCACACCATCCCTTTCTGGAGATGATCTCGAGGGAAGAGAAACCTGAGGGAGATACATTCTTCATGAGAATTCAGCGGGAAAAAATTAAAACAAAGTCTAATCTGGGTAATACAAGAACAATCCTCACCATCAGATCGATCTTTAACTTCTCCTCCTGATGACTCTCAACCTCTGAGGCTGTTGAAATCCTGAATAATCCACCGAAAAAAAAGGAAATTTCTGAGATCTCAATCTCAATAGAAGATAAGAAAAAGGAAAAAGAAAAAGATCTTTGATGCTCACGCTTTTGTCGCTGTCGCATCCTCAAGATCAATATCCAATCTGGCGCAAGGAGGAGATTCCTTTCTCTGCGAGGTGGCGGGGGCTTCGTCCTTGTTCACAAGAACAACTGCTCGACTTTTTGATTCTTCAGTCAAGGACTTTGGATCTGAGACGGTATTGCTCTCTGGCTTAACCGACTCCAGTTGAGGCTCCGATGAGATGCCTGTAGCTTGAGTCTCACCCAAATCAAAAGAAGCCCCACCGTTTTCGACAGCAGATCCTGAGATTTTCTCAAACTTTGGCGAAGAAACTTCCATTTTTGCAGGCTGCTCGATCTCAACTTTAGTGGCAGAAGATATGGAACCGTTCCGAACAGTAAAAATGGCAGTATTCTCCTCTTCACATTTCACAGGCCGCGGCCTTTTCCTCTTTGGTGCTGCAATTGACAAAAAAAAATCTGTCTTCAGCAACAGAAGCAGATTTCCCCGGGAAAAAAAGGGATGAAATCGAATCCTAACTTCGCAGATTGAAATCTCAAGATACTTACCGACAACAGTCAAGGGAGTGGTCGAAGAGCTAGAATTCTGAGGCAACATCGACGACTGAGGTGCCGCCAAGGGTGAGATTGAGATCGGAGAAGAAACTCTGGATTTTGTGTCATTACTCGATCCATTTGCATCTTTCGAATCTAACCTCTGGGCTGCGTTTGTTGTGATTTCTTGCTTCGAAGGGCACTGAGATTGCTTCATCAGCCCGAATAGAACCTCAGCTACCTCGATTTCAATATCCTGAATTGAGGAAGACGACTTCGAGATCTTCGGCGGCCGGTGTTTAAGTCCTATAGTTTTCTGGAATAACAGATGCTCAATACTCAATCTCTGGTAAAAGAAAAACACAGAAACTCAGAAAAAGAAAAAAATTGGAAGGGAGAACTAACCATCTTCTTCCTAACAGAAGCATTGGAAGAAGACGGCGAGATTGGAGCCTTTGAAGGTGTCGCAACGGTCGGCCTCGCCGGAGATGTTGAAGCTTGCCGCTGAATCTGCTCTTCCCCTCCTCCACCTCCACCACCACCAGATATCCAGTATTCATGTGACCTTTTCGCAGACGCTGCAAAAACAGAAGCAAACGGTTCACAAAAATTTCAGAAGAAAATCCCAAAAAGTCGATTAAAAGTCTCTGGTTTCAGATTCTCTTCCTTCTCTACCTGTCCGAGCTTTTCTCGGCACCGAGACACCGATCATCTCATCAGTGACCTTCCAAGCCGGTGTTGCCCTTACAACCTTCGCCGGTGGAAAACTCCTCCGATGGTTATGATTGGACATAGACGACGATGATACCGGATTCGGCGGAAGCATCCGAAGTGCTCCTCCGTCTTCGTCCTCCTCCTCGTCTTCTTCATCCGCACTTTCTTCCGTACTGTCTTCTCCGTCCTCCCGATTATCGCCTCTCCGTCGCTTGTTCCGACGAGACCGATCTCGATCTTTCTTGATTCCTCGATCTCGTAACCTTGCCGTTTCCTGCAACTCCAACGGTCCATCTTCCTCTGCGATAGAAACACGAAAAATAGAACCGTAAAAACCAAAGGCAAGAAAAACGAACAGAAATTGTTTAACCCTAAGAAATCAGAAAGAGATAAAAAGAGATCTGAGAAGTTCGAACCAGGTGAATCTCTGAAACTGCTATTTCTCGGTCTTCTTCTTGACAACCCATTCGTAGCCGCCATACTTCCTCTTCTCGCTTCTCTGTTTCTGTCCATCTCCTTTAGTCTTCAATCATGAAATCAAATACCTTCACCGATCAATCTTATAAGCTTTCGCCATGAACAGATCTCCCAACCAGATTTCCGCCACAATTCACCGGATTTCTAGTCAAAATCGCGAAGATTTTACAGATTCCGACTAGTCTCCAGCTAATAAAACGAAAAACAGTACCGAAATCCTTCAAAGAGTAAGAAAAAACGACTGAAAATCTCCGGCTTTCCCTTATCTTCTATGGTTCTTCCTCTCCGCCTCCTCTGTTTCTCTCTCTCTCTCTCTCTCTCTCTCCCTTCTGCTTTTTCTCCTCTTTTCTGCACTAATCTAATCTCTTTTTGGGGTTTTCACTCTTCGCGAAACCCGCTCCAAAGCCTCACTGGACGGCGAAGATTTGATCCTGACGTCCGTGTCTGAATTTTCTAACGTTCGATCCAAAAATAAATCCAACGGCTGAGATACAATTGATGCCAACATGGCACAGATCTCACTGTCAGATGGACTAGACTCTAAAGAGTCTAATTCATCTAAAAATAGATGCCACGTGTCAAATTCATTATAGCTTTTCCTTCCAGCCCAAGCTTCGGTGATTACTCACTACCTAGTTACCTAATGCCCCAATAAATAAATATATTAAAAAATATTACTCGCGTGACACCAAACACCAACCCGTCAAATAATTATTTTTATTTTTTAGACTTCTCCTTTTTCCGTACAGCGTTATCGCTGGCTATTCCCGGTTACCCTAAGGGTTGTAAAGTTACAGTCTACAAGAACAGTCACGTGGGAGTCGGGGCCGAAATGACCGGCTCCTACCGGAAAATATCGGCTCGAGCTGGTCAAATTCATTATTATATTTATATTTTATTAAATGTTTTATTTCCTTTTCTAGTAGCTCGACTGTGGGACCCACTACGAAAGCGACGGAAGAGAGATTTAAACGGACGAGATTATAGGGTTTCAGTCGTGGAAGGCGTAGGTGCCGTTGGATAGAATCTGACATGGCAACAGAGGCAGAAGCGTAACGAACACTTGTCCAAACTGGCACCGAATCGGGCGTGTTAAACTGAGCGTGAGATTCGTGCCGTTTGTATCAGTTCATCCCACGGTCCACATTTGTTTGGAAGCAGAGAGGAACTCGAGTCACGTTCACGTAACTTCCGAGAATGATGGGACCTACTTCAGCTGCTATTATTTCATCGAGGGACCTATTGTCGCGGTTGCACACGTGGCAGCTAAGATGCCGTCATCTAGGTCCCACGCTCGACTCCCCGTTCCTTCTTATTTTAAAGTATTTATTATTACTTTTATGTGTTTTTGAGCAAGTGGGTTCGTTTTCATTGAGAAGAGGAAGGACATTACCGGCAGACTCGCTCGAGAGTTGCACTGCAAATGTCCTAACACTTTGACCGATTGCAAAGCATTTCATGAGGTATTGCAGCGAAGAGCCTGTTGAGCCAATCAAGGGATGACTGAGTTTGTCTTATAGGAAGAAGATGAACATTAGGTTTGGTTCAGACATCCTGTATAAAGTCAATGCCTCGACCTTAATTCAGCGAGAATAGGTGAGTCACCTGGATGATTGGCCGTAGTGCTATTGCGCCCAGTCGAGATATCTGATTTAGGAAAGCCCCATTGCAGGTGATCCGAATCCTGTCGGCAGGATTTCAATTAGTGGGATTCTCTCCATCCTTTTAAGCACACCCTGTGTATCAACTAATCTTTCCAGCTCTCTCTCTCTCTCTCTCTCTCTCGGGCTTTCTTTTTCCATTTCCCGTTTCTCACTTTCTGTCAAGGTGGGATTTCCTTCTCCAGTCCTTTCCCGCGCGTGGTGGCGACAGCAGCTAAAGGCAGAGGATGGAAGATAGATCTAGGAATTACAACAGCATCCGAGTTTTCTTCTCTTTCTCAAATCTTTATCTCCCTTTTGTTTTATTTCCTTGTCCAAAACCATATGAGAATTCCCCTACTTTCCCTTTTATAAAAGAGAAATCTTTTCTTCACAATTTTGTTTTTCACAGAAAAAAAAATATATATTTTAACCTACTCTACAGCCCTGGTTAGGGCTGTCAATGGGCCGGCTCGGGCTAAGGCTTATTTTTAATGGGCTCGAGATATATATGCCCAGGCCCTACCCATTTTTTAGTCAGACCGGGCTTTATAATTAATAGGGCTGGATCGGGCCGGGTCCATCTCTATCCAATAAGAACAATGCTACGTCCACTTTCCGATTGTCTACTCTCCTATTGTCTTTCATAATTTAAAAAAATAAAATAAAATAAAAGTGATGAGATTGTCATATTATTTTTTTCTTCTTGTATAAAAATAGGAGAGAGTGGATAACAAAAAAATAGACATAGCATTGCTCATCCAAATAAATATATAAGTGTGTCTATATATATATATATATATATATATAGAGGAGGTGACTAGTCAGCCAAGCTGATTATACCTTATAATCAGTTCATCTCCTTTACACCGTTAGATCTCCAACAATGGTTAAGATTAAAAGACCATTTATTGTTCTAATTTGGTAATTCTCAAAAATACCCTCTCCAAACACTTGCTTCTCTCTCCATCCCCTTGCGCGCATGCTCTCTTCTCTCTCCCCGTCCAACTCTCTCTCTCTGGTTTTCTCTCTCTCTGGTTCTCTCTCTCCCCGCCTAGCTCTGTCTCCCTGATTCTTAGGTTAATTTTTTAAATTTAATTGTAGATTATTAGGTTGGTTTTTATTTAATTGTTAGATTAAGTTTAATAACATGATTTCATTTGTACAGCGGTTTAAATGAGAATTTTGTCAAATTCTAAGTGAAGCAACCTGTGTGTTGGGAGGGACACACACATAAATTTACTACTGTTCATATTGCAAACTGAAAAATAAAAAACCAGGAAAATTAAGAATGATAAGATCATTTACTCCTTACCCTTCTCCCACGTATACAAGGGAAGGATTCTGTAATAGAGAAATCTCTGAATTTGTCGGGGAATTTCTTGGTGTTCTCGATCGGAGGGAAGGATTCTGGCGTTTGATTGCTGGAGTTTGGAGTATCTAGCTCTATTGTCCAACCAATTCTGAAGGGATATACCATCTTTTGGCAACTGCGCACCGTTGTAGCATCTGGATCTCTCGACCAATAATTTTTTTGGCGACATCGGCATTGAACTTTCCTCTTGTCAGCATCTTAGCTTCTTGAATCTATCAAGTAACCAGTTCTCGGGAAAACTTCCATTCTTTCCCAATGGGAGTTTGCAGATCCTTTTGCTCTCCACCAACAACCTCTATGGCTAGATACCTCTGCAACTCGCTGATGCCTATTCAACTCTTGTGGAGCTCGACCTTTCCTGGAATAACTGGTATGGTATGATTCCTAATAATTTGGGTTCATGCTCATCTTTGGAATCCATTAATCTCTCGAACTCGAACAATCTCTTTTTTGGTGAACTCCCAAAAATAGAGAGAGAGAGAACTAGGGTTTCTCTTCATACACAAAGGGGATGAAGAGAGAAGGGAATAGTTTGAGAGAAGCAACGTTTTTGGTGAGGGTATTTTTGAGAATTACGAAATTAAAATAATAAAGGGTCTTTTAATCATAACCATTGTTGGAGATCTAACGGTGTAAATGAGATGAGCTGAATATAGGGTATAATCAGCCTAGCTGATTAGTCACCTCCTTATATATATATATATATATATGTGTGTGTGTGCACGCGTAAAATATAAGTATTATATAATATACTAATAATAGAATTAGAAAAAAAATTAGGAAAACAAAATCAAACTTGCATAACAGTATAATATATTTGTTTCTCTAATCTTTTTTTTTATTTCATTATTACAATATAATAAAAAAAATTACTATAATAATATGACACATGAGTTATGAAGTTATGATACTATTGAGAATAATAATGATATATAAATATTAGATGTTTTGCACTATATATAATGTATTATATATATATATATATATAACTTAGTAATGGTAAGTAATTAGATAATAAGCAAAATAAAAATAAAAATAAATAAATATATATATATACTATCATAATGGGAGAGACAGGCGTAGCCTGATTTTTCTGAAATTCCCAAACTACCCTTATATATAACCAAACTTTGATTTAATGTTTTACTTTAATTCCCAAACTATCCCTTGCTTATCTATCAATTTAAAGAATAAAATCACAGCCAATCGCGATTGAACTCGGGGAGAGTTCAATCGCACCTGTGGGTTAACACATGTCCCTTTTAACTCCTATTAACTGTGGTTAACTCCTTCCCCTCGCTCTCACGTGCATCGCACGTGCCACCCGCTAGTATATATATATATATATATAAATAAATATATTGGGCTGGGCTCGGGCTTTAAGTAGCCAAGCGCTAGCCCTGTCCATATAAAAATGGGCCTAAAAATTTGAGCCCAATCATAGCCCTAGGGCCTAAAATAGGGGTAATGGTGGGCTTTTTTCCGGTCGGCCCGGCCCGACCCATTGACTCCCCTAGTCCGGGTATAGAAACGTACTCTATACATCACCGCCCAATCAGAAAAAATGTAGGCACAGTAGGGCTGTGAATGGGAGCGGCTTGGTCAGTCATAAAGGTTTGACCCAAATTCGGCCCAAGCTCTCGTAGGGCTTGAATTGACTAGGCTCATGTGCTACTCTCAAGGTCAAGGTTGAGCTTGGGTTAGGAATGGACTTGAAAAATGTATAAAGAAATATCTTTATTGTCATACTATTTATCAAAAAAATTTAAATTACTGTAATTGACAAGTGACAACGACGAAAGACGTGAGTAAAAAAGAGAATAAAAAGAAGATGGATTAGAAAAATAAAATCAAAAGTTTATTGTTGATGGGTAATCTATAAGCAAGCAGGGAATATGATGGTGAAAATACTACTATACCACTATAAATATTTTGTTAAAAAAGAGAATATATAAACATAATTACCATTAAAACTTATTTTCTATAGGTTCAAAATAATTTTTACATTTAGAGAACTACTCAATATACTCACCCTTATACGTTTATCTCTAATTTGTAATTCTTATTGATAAGGACTAGAGTTGGAAGGATTTTATTAAAAGTTCTTAATTTATCTTAATTTTTTAAGATAAAAATAGTACATAATAATCTAAAAACAACGGTTAAGATCTTTCAAGAGTTTCTTTTTGTTTCATTTATTTTTTCCATTCTATACACTAAGTCTAGTTAAGGGTAGAGTACTACATCATTTCTCATATCCTTGGAATTTGTGCAAATGTTAGGAATTCAAAATTAAAGTATGTTATTGCAATACACAACTGATGTTATTTGTATTTTTAATTTTGATGCATCTTATATTGTTCTTAATTATCCGATATCTAACCCATTAATTGGTCCTATTATAAAGGATATTCATCAGAATTTAGCCCTCTTCTCGCGTAGCAAAGTGAAGCACATAACCTGAGGACATAATGATTTTGTGCATGATATTGCGGCTAGGGCTTTAGATTTAAGTTCGAGGGATTGTTTCAATGTTAGACACTTATTTGTCATGGAATGTTGTCAACTCATTGTTGAGCGGGGCGCCCGCCATCCATAGGGCCTTTTGTATCTCTGTAGTTCTTTAAATGATATCGGACATTCAAAAAAAAAAAATTAGGAACATTAAGAAGTCTAATAGCCTAACCCTATGTTTGGTTGCCGAGAAAACAAGTAAGAACAATGAAAAAGGAAAAAAAAATTTGGGCAAAATACAACTAAAAATTGTAATAACAAATTAAAATTTTCTTTTAATTTCCATGTTTTCAACTGTTTTCTCTACAACCAAACATAGCTTAAAGGTTTGGTTTTGTGTTTGATTTTTTTGTTGATAAAAGTTAATTTAGAAGCTTTCACATAAATTACGTGGAGTTTATAATTTATAATATTGTAACTTGTAAGTAACTGTATCAAATTCAAAGGTTTGTCTGTTATTTAATGAGTTCATAAGATCCTTATTTCTTTATTTGGACTTAAAAAAAATAAATAAATTTGGATTTATTAATCTTTTGGTGCGAGAGGTTGTTCCAAACCCTTTGAGGCAAGGACTTCTCTTTGGGTGCTTGTAGCAATCAACTCGAAAATTTTTATACAGACATCCGGGTAAGTCGAGGAGTGGGAGTTGAACACATGGCAGCGACAGAGCAAATCCAGGCCACTAGCAAACAATCCCCGGCAACCCAAACAAAAAATTTAGCTAATGTGAAATTAAGCTATAAACACATACACGAAAACTAAGTTGAAATTGTATTTATAAAATTAATAATTTAATTACAAAAAAATATTCCCATAAGATTATAAAACATAAAAAGAATGATATCTAATGAAAATATATTAAAATATGCATTTAAAACTTCTACTTATTATTAATATATATATATATATATATATATATATATATGATGGGCTAGGTGAGCTCCAGGGGTGTTATCTCGGCTCGGCTCTCATGTTAGCTGGCCAATTATTTGGACTCACTTGCGCTTGCGAGATTTATATATAATAATAAAAAAAGATATCAATTTTGTGGGCTTTTGAGGATTAAGCTACGCTGAGTACCTTACCCTCACATGAGCAATGAATCAACAACCCGAGGTAACAGTTGAGTTTGAACTTGAGAAACCACTCAAGTTCAACACGGCGGTGCCTAAGCATTTCATTAATCCTAATTAGGTAAATCCTTGGAGCTAATGCCAATCATCCATACTAAAAAGTATAAAAACTATAGGCTGCAATCACACTCGACTAAAAATTTTAGTGGCCTCTCAGTTGGAATAACGGATTTTGACTCCCCCAAACAAATCCTTACCCCGGTCGTTTCAAGTATCAATCGGCCACATCTACCACTTGCTCTAATGGTAGGGTATGGCTCTCTTATGATCGAAATCGTCTCATCTATTCCCAAGGTGACTATTTGCAAGTTGTCGCTGGTACTAACCACTAATTACTACCCTTTACTAACAATTGGTAAATATTTTGGCACAAAAAAAAAAGACCTATTAATCACCTAATAAATTAGTTCATTTGAATTATTTAGGGTCACATTTGATCGATAATAAGCTTCATTGTAAATAATTATTATTGTGAATAATTCTATTTGGTTAGTATTTTTTTAGTACATAATTTTTAATTTAAAAAATATATATTTCAGAGAATCTCTCTTAAGTTTAATGAGTTTTATAGGCTTTACTAAGAACAGACTTAAGTGTTTATAATAATTTCCAGGTATCTCACATATGTATAAACAATTATGTTATCCTTAATCTTTTTTTGACAAAATTATAGAATCATCAATTATTTACATAATAATTTGGCTTAAAATTTATTAGAATGAGTCGAAACCAATCTATTATTAAGTCATAATTCCAGCTCCCCATAATTCAAATTAAAAGGCCCCAAATACCTTTTGAATGTAAGGTGATTAGGTGTCGCTTCTTCACATGTCACGGTTTAAAAGGCCCCATTTTTTTTGTGTGGTCATCTCAACATTGGGGTTACTATCTGTTCTAAAGGTCAATGGGTTATAGCCTTTGAAACTTGATTAAGGGTGACCCTGGATCCAACTCGGAACACCCCTCCTAATCATGGGCGGAGCCATATGGAGCCGAGGCTGTAAAAAAAGTTCAAGTATATCAACCAGGGCTTAGCCTAGGATCAGGTTTGGAGTTAGGGGATAGAGCCTCTGAGCTTTTGAGGAAATAAGGAAAATATTAAATTTATACTTATATTATTTAATTTAAAAAAGATACGAGATAAAAAAATTCAAGATGACACAAACTTGGCCCTCAAAACATAAAATCGGAGCTATGCCCCTGAACCATTACACCCCATTATTAACCTCCCTACTAGAAAATCCTGACTCCCCCCCTGCTCCTAGTGCGGGAATACACAACCACTGAGTGAGCCCCAATTTGGCCCAACTTTGTAAGTCCTCCAACCAGAGTAAGAAACAAAAAATATTTGTCAATTAATAAAATTTTTTTGATGTCTGAATTTGGGCCTTAATACAATGAAGGGAGATCAATAGTCCACGCGATTTTTTTTGTGACAATTTCTATCCTCAATTTCCCTTGTCGCTTTCCTTTGACACATGTAATTTCTATCTATTTCAAAGGCTTTTATTTCGGCACGTAGCAGTAGATTCACCTCCCACTTTTCCGAGCTTCCACGGAAGCAAATATCTTATGAGGATTGATAACGCCACCTGCATTTATAGCATGACCGACAATTGCGTGTCTAAGAACCATGTGCAGCCATCCTGGAGAACGAATCACAGCCCATTGCGATTTAACTTAGGAAGACTTCAATCGCACCATAGGCCAACGTTGCCCCTTTTAATCTTTATTTATTGAGTTAAATATTTTTTCAAAATACCTAAGTTAATAACCACAATTCGTAAGAGTTAAATAAGACACTTGTTAGCCTGTGGGGATTCAATCTCTTTTCGATGCGTCAGACGGGAATGAGATTGAATCCCAACCAATCGTAATTGAACTCAATGAGAATTCAGTTATAGCGATAGGCCAACACGTGTCATTTTTTAAAAACTCTTTTCAACCATGGTTAAGATTTACTAAACTTGAGATTCAACAATCTAATCATGATTTTTAAATACTTTAATTCAAAATATAATCCAAAGGTTAAGATTTCTTATCCTAAGGTTATCTTTTTAATATTTATAAGTTAGATTATTGAATCAAGAGTTGGAGAATTTTAACCATAGTTAATAAAGTTTAAGAGTCCATGTGTTGACCTGTGTAATTGAACAAATATCCCCAAGTTCAGTCGCGATTGGCTGTGATCGGATCTCTACACGAACATGGAAAGCACTTTCACACGCTCTAAAAAGCAGGTGAGGATAGCAATCCTCAATATCTTTCGCATCTAAACTTTCTAATTATTAATAATTACTTTAGAAGATTGGTCGGCTACGTCAGACAGGGTCCCACTTACACTGGTGGGACCCAGCAACAGTAGATCCCTTTCTCCTTCTCCTGTCGCATGTGATTTTCATTCCCCTCGCTATCACAAAACCCTCATAGAGCTGCAACGTGTACACCAACTTTGCCATGTCATCGAAACACACGTGGCTGCTCCTACGACCGCATTCAAACATCAAACAGCACCACCACCCATTAAAAAATTTAGGAGAAGTATTATTATAATACAAAATAATATATTTTAAAATTATAAAATAATACGAAGAGTGAGAAGCAAAGCTTTGTATTATGTATTATTCCTGTGAGACCTTCACATCCGTTTCAAGCGGAGACTGGATAAGCCGCAGCCCTATTAAGGCTACAACAAGCTTATTGGTCTATTTAAAGAAAAATGACAATAATTTCTGTCATTACATTAACTTTTTCAGATTGAATAACAGTCAATTGTGATTGAATTTTGGGTGTTCAATTATACCCATAAGTCAACACATGCTTCTTCTAATCTTTATTGACTATGGTTAAGATTTGATATTCCTTCAAGTTCAATAATCTAACCTTGGTTTTATAAATAAATTATGCCTAGAAATTAAGAAAAGTTTTCCTTATATAGATGGAAAGCATTTATTTTAAGGAAAACTTCTCTAGAAAAAAATTATTTTTAAAGACATTAAAAAAGAGAAAAGGGATACGTGTTGACTTGTGAGTGCGATTGAACTCTCCAAATTCAATCGTGATTGGCTGTGCTTCAATCTCTAACTTTTTTGCATTAATGTTTTATTTTTTTCCCTAAAATAGACCAATAGGTTGCCTGTTGTAGCCCATGGGATTCAATAGGGCTGCTGCCCATCTACTCTTTCTGACTTGCACTTTTTAAGGAAGAGGACTTTTAATTTAGAAATTGTAAAATAGACCATCCAATTGCAAATTGACACATGACAATGAAATTATTATTTTATTTTAACCTTATTTTTCTTTTTCAATTTATTAAAATTTAATTGGTGTGTTAAGCTTGGAAGATGACCTTGCGGTTCTAATCAGAACTCTTTTAATTTATTTTGGCGGTGAAGAACTTATACTAAAACCCAAACTGGGATTGCGGCCTAACCATGTGAATTGAACCCAAAAAAGAACTCTAGTTAGTAGTGCTAGTATTTAGTCATTGGTCTAAAGTTAGATGCCTATTATTTCAATTAATATACGAATTTGTGAGAATCAATCTCACGACCACCCCATCTCTTGCGTCAGTGGTATGGTATGGTGTGACCTCTCTGTTGTGGGAAGAGGAAGGTCTGGGATCTTATCCCCATGGGTGAGGAGTCCGCAAGAACTCCAATCCCCAAACTAACCACTAACTGACTAGCGTAGGTAAATGATATAAGAAAAAAAAAAAATATCTCAGACCCTCCCTCAAGCTGAGAATACACATTCTCACTATTCCAATATCAGACATAAATGGACTTAGGTGATTTCACATCATACGTCATTTTGCCTTACCTTAAAAAGGGCGAGTCTCCCTTTGAGCGAGTTTTATACATTTCAAGATTACAAAAGCATACTTTCTTAGGCTTTTGAGGCCTTGAAATTGAGCATGAAACCTTAGAACAAGGAATCCTTCCTTACTTTCACTTCTCAATACAAAGAACCTCCTCTCTTTCCAACCTTTAATTGGATTTAAGCATAGAATAATCATAAGGCGGAAGTGACCCACCACAAGTTCATAAGCACCATCTTAATAAAAAAATTAAAATTCTGATTTATCTTTTATTCAAATCACTAGATCCAAGCTTATGCAACAGACAAACGTAGGGATCATATATTTATCTTTTTCGAGGGGAATTGTTGAAGTGGCAAGCATTTATATGCCACGTGGATTCGACGACGCCGGAGGAGTTTCAGAAAGGTGCAAGTTCGTGTTGTCATTATTCGTAGGGATCCAATATTTTATAGTGATTCGGATTTTGGAAGGGATAGATGATAAAAAATCATGTGGCCTGATTTCTTCCCACTAATGTTTGAAAAATAATAGCCTGGGTTTGGACAGATAGACCTAACAATTTCGAGATTACAACAATGTTCAATTAAATTAAATAAAATTAAATTAAAATACATATATCTATATATATATCACGCACGTATGCAATTATTTTATGAGATATATAAATTGTTTATCTGAAAAATAGAAAGAGAGAGGAATATCTTATGGGTGATTTGTTTATTGAAGTTGAAATAGATTGAATAGATTAACATAATCTAATATGAATGCACATGTTCTCTGTTATTCACTTATTATATTAGTTGAAAAGTATTCATTCCTAATTAGATTAAAAAATGATTTTTTCTTTATTAAAGTAAGACCGGTCTAAAAATAATTAAATATTTTTTTATATTATTATAATAATATATACTATTCTTTAAACATTTTAAAAGTACCCCCTAGTAAAACCTTGCATCCAAAGCAATTAAGTGAACTAAAACAAATATAAAATATTCATTCAAATGTTCATTATACATTAATCTGCTCGGACCAAATACAAGCCTAACCCTAGGGACTAACGAGTCTAAAACTCGCTTGAGTTTTCTACCAAGCATACGAGTTCCCAATCGAGTTATCAAGCTAAGAATAAAAAAATGAAAAGAATAATCAAAGATGGTTGCTTCTTCTCCCTATTATTATAAAGAAACTTTTACACTTGTCATTCCTTGAGGGATGGGGTTAAAAGTTAAAATTCATAGGCCTGTCCTCTATCCTCTATTGGATGAGATCGGATCACAACCAATCGCGTTTTAATGTGGTGAGAGTTCGATCAGACCCATATGTGAACAACTGTCCTTTTTAGCTTTTAACCAATGCTATCAAATCGGATCGGTCCTTGAGCCGGTTGAGTGACTGATTCTCAATTTGACCGGTTCGACCGGTTCAATTCAATCGCATCATATTTTATTTTAATTTTAAAAAAATTTCATTTTTATTCATTTATGACCGATTCTGACCACCAGTTCCCGACTCAACCGATTGATTCTTCCAATTTTCACAAAAATGATCGGTTTTTCGATTTTTGGGGATTTGGGAACCGGTGAGGAACCGGTTTCTGGTTTTTTTGATTCAACTGGCCGGTCCGATCTGTTTCTGACAACAGTGCTTTTAACGATGTTAAGATTTATTAATCCTTGGAATTCAATAATCTAATCTTAGTTTATAGAACCTTAAGAGTTAATGAATCTTAATCATGATTAATACTTAATAGGGCTTAAAAATGACATGTTTTAACCTGTGAGTGTGTGATTGAGAGTTCAATTGTGATTGGTTGTGATCTGATCTGATATTGGAGGTGCCCTTGACCACCTTCCGTGTGGGTCTTGGAAAAAGAATCATGGAGCGATGGGTAGTTGCATTTCAATTTGGGCCTAAAATTTTTAAATAATTTTTTCCATAATTAAGTTAAAAAATGTGGTCATGTTTGGTGAAAGAAATCTCATTTAAAATAGCTAAAATTGAAAATATCATCCACGTTCGTATGGATGGGGTAGGACCCACAAAGAAGGGGGGTCTTTTAAATAGATATTTCAACAATTCCACTGATATTTCCACTGACATGTATGCAGAGGAGCTAGGAATTTATTTCCCGTTTAGTTGAAGGTGTGACGTAGACCCATCATATCATGCACCAGGTTTGCACTAATACCACACTTGCATTGCTAGACTCTCCTGCAATAGACTCGCCTATTTGAGAAAAAGTCACGGAAAAAATTGACATTTGACCCATGGTCCCACCGATTTTTTCCCGCACAAATAAGGTGCGTTCGCTTGCTAAAGAGTACACCTAGCATTTCCCCCACATACCTACTCCTTTTTGTAATTACGGTATTGCCACTGGAACCTTCCATGGCCCTTTCTTGGGTCTGTCCGTCGACATGGTTTCCTCTCCAATAGCAGGTGTTATCGAGCGCACTGCCGTCCGATCCAGAATCCAACGGTGCCCAAGTATTGCCTGAATTGCATTACAAATGGTGGGCCCCCACTGAGTATCTTGGCACCGTTGGATTTTGGATCGGACAGCTGTGCTGTTGATAACACTTTTTATGGGGCACATACAATCACAATCCCCCTTTTTTTTTTGTTCAAGATATAGGTTTAAGCCACAATGCCAGTGAGGTGTTAGTATTTGTTCAATTAGTGGGTGGGTGGAGGGTATTTACAAACTCTCACCCTCTCAAAAATAGAACCTGATACCTCCCCCTAAACAGGGATACACTACCATTGGGACAAAGCCCTGTGTTACGATCACAATACTTCATATTATAAAGATGCTTATTGTCCAACTCTTCTTTTATTGTTCTGCATGTCTTTAAAATGCCATTTAAAAAACAAAAAAATAATGGGAGCCTTTAAAATGTCATTTCACGTTAGGTTCTAGGGTTTTAAAAAAATGTTTAGCTTATCCCGTATTTAACTATTAGTCAAATGTGTATTCCTCATTAGTCCATGCCCTTTTTTTTTTTTTAACATCCATCAACTTTAGTTAAGATTTACTCACTCTTAGGGTTAAGTAATCTAACCTTAGTTTAAAAATAATAATAATAATATTAACCTTAATTTTCTTAAGCTTAATCAGAGTTAAAAAAGGTGTTCAAAAGGATACAAAACCACATTTGACTACATAGTCAAATGTAGGATGGGCTAATCACTGCCTAGTGGGCCATTTAGTTAAATAATGAAAACCCCTAGTAAGTCGAGCATTTTTCTTTTCTAAAAGTGTACTTTCAAATCTTAATTGATTATCTCAAATATTAAATAGTTAGGATTAAAGTTGATGTGATATTAGAAAAAATAAAATAAGTTCACTCAAATCTTAACCCTTAGTAGTTGGCTATAAACCATTAGGATTATAGAGTATATTGGAAAGTATATCTGGGAGTACCCATAGACCAACTCCTTTCCTAATCTTTGTCCGTAGAATTCTTTGGGGAGATGTCTAGAGGACCTAACTCACCCTAATAGATCTGGCAAACAACTAACTGTAAATTTAGACACCCTGTAACAAAAAGAAAGCAAAAGAGTTAGGGTCTCAAATGAAGGGTCCATTAGGAGTTGAACCCTTTTGCTCAAAAGGGTTAGTAGTTAGGACCCAAATGCTACATCGTCAAGGCCATGTGATCCACTCAAAGGAACAATGTACAAAAGGAACCGAACAACATAAAATGTGCATAGTATTCGCAATTGAATCATCCATTTGAAAATTAAGGTTTTCTACGTTTGGTTCATAAATTAGCTAGCCTGTCCACTGTTGATTCTGTCATTCAGGATAATTGAGCATTATTTCTGTTTTAGAACATCCTATCTTCTATCAAATGCTATTGTAATTACAACATTTTTAGTATTTTGCCCTCAAGAGCATCCATATTATTATTAGCTAATGAACAAGTTATATCTGTTAACCATATATCAATTACCTAAAAAATAAAAACCATATATTGTGAATGAAAAAAAAATTATATTTCAAATAGAAAGCTTATCTGGACGCTTACAAATTTGACACCTCTCAAAGTCATCCAAATAGTGTGTCAACCTTACTATGTTGTAATCTGCATTGTATGGTTACTACTCAATAATTCTGTTAAGGGCCGTTCTTTTGTTAGAACTTTTAAAGTCTGAAACTGTCATTGTTTTATGCCTAATTTTACTTAATGCCTATAACTATATTATTCCATATAGGGCAAAAGTTCTACAAATATCGAACTTTCAAGTTCCACAAAAAAATTGTAATCTTTTAATGCTCCGTTTGTTTTGATGTAAAATAGAGGAAAACAAATGAAATTCATGGACAATGTCAATTGTCCTACAAAAATTACACACGAAAAATGACATTTTCCGTGAAATTCTTTTGTTTTCCCTAATTTTACATCAAAACAAACGGAGCATAAGTTCCATACATATGAAACTTCTAATTAAATTGAACTCAATAAATTTGAGATATCATTATGTAAAAGAGTTAGAAACCCTTTCTCCTCTCCTCTCAGGCTCTTGCTTCTTGTGCTAAAATATTAATGTTCTGAACTTTTAAAAGTTCCACCAAAAGAACGGCACCTTAATTAGTTGGTAAGATCTGAACTAGAACTTGCTAAGATATAGCATCAGGATTTGGTCTCAAGATCTCCTTAACATGACAAGTATTCCTCATCAGTGAGGCTATGGGATTAGTATATTTGAAGATCCTAAGAAACCTGTATCATCTCCCTTTACAGACGACAAGGAGGACTAAATGAGCTAATGTCACGTCAATTGCAATCTTAATTTTTTAATAATTGAGCTAAACAGTTAGAATTTGGGAGTATTTTTTAGAGTACATTTTGGGAGTACCCATAAACTAATTCATCTATTATTAGTTGTAAGGGTAATATATGGTGACTGAACTCCCACTTACCATGTCATCGAGGGAAAGCGTTCCGATAAACATCCTCACGAGATAGGGCAAACCTATATGAGCTTAGAGTTGATTGTGTTCAATACTTAAACCTGTCCTCACTACTTTGTTAACACATGCCCTGCTCCTTCAGAATAATATATATAGGGTGACACTAGGCACACTAAACATTTGATGAATTCTCAAAACCTATATAAACCCCACAAAATTCTTACAATCATAAACGATCCCTTAGCAAGTATGATAGTTCTTAATACACACAAATTGGGAAATGGATCAATTTTTAATTTATTGGTGCTTGCTCAGTTGGTCAGGTCTCTCTTTATATAATACTAAGACTAAGAGAACCTCCTAATATTTATAATCTGAGTACATATATATTCTACCAAAAATCAAGGACCGAGCCCTATCTCCAATTGTTTAAGCCCCAAACTCGAACGTTGAGCAGATTGATCTGGATCTGAAAACAACCACATGATTAAAGCATAGATTCTAGTAGAAAAAGAAGCAAGTGTGAAATGGAGGCCATTTTCTTCTACTTTTTTGTTGTTGGTGTTTGAGGCCCAAAAAGATTAAATCTTTTTCTGGCCCACCTTACAGTACTGGTGGGCTCCACTTTATAAAGGACTGTCTTTTTGCGCTTCACAGCACACCAAAAAATGCTTGTAAATGCTGAAAAGCTACATGTTGTTAGCCTAACGTCAACGTGTGGTGGTAACTGGTAAGTGGTAACAACGATTTTTTTTTCCAATTGGTCCCATTTGAATGTTTCTTTTTCGACAAAAGGTGAGGACCTCAGCTGATCTAACCGTCCAAGCTATTACCAACAGTCAGAAAGTTATGGTAATTAGTGAGAAAAGAAAAGGTTATGGTCAGAATCCTCCACTTGAATTAATTTGGACGGTGGAGATCTCCTAAGAGGGTCCCATTGAATTGTGGATACCCATGTGTACCGTTCTATCATAGCAAGGTAGGCAGGTAGGACAGTTTGCTACCCTACTGTCCTCTGGCAGTTTCTCTTGAGGAGCATTTCCCTCCTCTGATATCTTAATCAATTGAGGGGATGGTTACTTATAGAGTCCTGAGAAGAGGACCGCAATGACCCCTTCTTAGCTGACCGCATTGCCCCTTGTTCCTTTAAATCCTTTTTAATTACAGTTAAGCTTAACTAAATTATGATAAATATTTTTTTTTCTTCTAAAAACTAAGGTTAGATGAATGAAACCTAGGGTGGGTGAATCTTAACCACAATTAGACCAATGAGATCACGCGGTTAGTTTGGAAGCATGACCGACATGGTTTGTTTCCCATTTCCCTTGAATATATTTGGGTAGTCGAATACGGTTAGGCAACAACCCTAGTTAGCATTGATTAGTGGAATAGAATCCCAGTCAACATTGGTAAATAGGTTAGAGAGCCCAGAGCTCGACCAAGAATTCACTCACGGGAATGAAAGCTGAACACCCTGCATAGGAGATATACACACTGCTGACACAAGTGAAAGCTGAACACCCTGCATAGGAGATATACACACTGCTGACACAAGCTAGCGAGTCCAGATCCTGTTCAATGACGATTGAACTCAAAAGAGTTCAATTGCACTCAGGAAGTCCCCTTAACTCAAGTAAAGAATTTTTTTTAATTCTTCTAAAAAAACAAAGCCAGATTCTGCAACTCATTGGGTTAGAAAATTTACCCATAGTTAGAAGGAGTTAAGAGGGACACGTGTTGACTAGTCACTAGTGGATGCAAATGAACTCTGAGTTCAATGGCGATTGGATATGATCCCAAATCCTAGCAAGCAGGTGTGTTACTTATACTTGCCTCTACAGCTAAATCAAGAATCACTTAAAAACTAAAATCTTTAGTTAAGCAATGATAATTTCAAATGCCATTCATGGGCCATGGCCTGTCCTAGTAGCTAAGTTAGTTAGACCACATCCATCCAGGGTCCAAAATAGTATGATGTTGACATCTAGAATGGTGACAAATGGTTCAACGACAGCCGTGGATGACGATCATGTTGCCAGCGAGTGGGAGGATACTTGGACTACATACAAACGAGGAAACTGGGCATAGTTGCCTATTAATAATAAGACACTTTATGAAAAGCACCAAGGCTAGTCAATCTACAATTAGAGCCATAGACATTAACAGGATGATCTAGTTGACTGACTGTATAGATATAATAAGAAATGGTACATAATCTCACCACTAGCATGTGTTTTAGGTATGGAGATGGTGGCAATGAAAATTCAAAGTTTCGCACTAGGATGGTGACAAGGTTTGCATCAGTCTTTAACTAACTCAGGTGATTTCCACCTTCTGATCTACCGACATGATCGATCGGGATCGGTATCATCCCGGTTTTTGATACCTTACCTAATCGGTGCGATAAAGACTATCATAATCATCCAACACAATCCATATAATTTTAATAATCAGGTGGTTGTAATTATTTAATTGCATTGACTTTGGTCATAGGAGTTAACCATAACCATGTTATTATAAAGAACCAAAAGAGTGTAATGCAGCCTCAACAATAGGAGTTTAGAGTTTACCCAGGAGAATTTTCTGAAACTCACTCAAATTGACCAGATTCAATTCAATTATAGTAGCTCTTTTGTTCAGATATTATGTTCAAGGATGATCTAAAGTACTCATGCTATAGCCTCCTCTCCAGCTCTCTTCCTCCACCCCTCAAGGAGACATTACCAATCATGTCAGAAAACCCCACTTCAAAGAAAAGCCCCCTGTCAGAATCATACCAATGACCATTTAACCAGTGGGATTGTTATGAATTGTGTTGTATTTTGGTTGGTCGTCAAGTTGGACTGTACACCAAGCTCAACTCCGTGGGTCCAACTATGAGTAGGTTACGTAATGTCAATTTCGTAATTTTATGTTTTTCTTTTCATTATGGAAAAAACAAGAGCAAATGAGAGCAGAGAGAATTGTAACCCGTTTTTCACAGGAAATTAGTGAAAATTGTTTGCGAATCTTTGCTATATCTGTTTCTATCTGTCATTATTATTATTTTTTTACAGAGATACACAGACTAAGATAAAACAAAAATTGTGCATAGGATTCAAGAAAATGCTCAAAGATCTTAGATACCCAAGTAGTGGTCATGCAACATCCAGAATTACTAGACAATGCAGATAGAATATTAGGGTTTGGTAAGATCTCTTATACATTTTATGTGCACCACAAGTGCGTATTGGATAGGTATGGCTATATAAGATTCACCCATACTCATATGCATCCACTATGTATAAAATTGAACTACATGTCTAGAAGTGCCCATATTCTAATATTTCTTTGATTAGTTTCTGATACATATAGTGTCATGTATTACAGCTGGACCCTTATGGGTAAGAGCACTACTTCTGAAATGGGTGGAAGGTGGGAACCATCCTCCTCATCTGTGCAGTAGATGTGACATACACGCGCATACAATAGTCGCCATTCGATGGACCTGATAACTCCAACTGTGAGAACCTAAATTTAACCCCATTGGATCCAATAGACCTTCTTACCTAAGAATATCCTACTGTGATGATCTACTGGAACCCACACGGAACGGATAATTCAAATAAAAATTCAATAAATGGAAAATTATAATGGTCCTCCCTCAATCAACGACCGTGAAAAGATGAGATGATTATTGTTGACATTGTTATAGGAGGACAAGAAATTGTCGATAAGCAGCGCGTGTTATACAGCATGTATTATATATACCACATAAGATGAATGGTCCCAACCTAGGTGGTCCTAGATCCAGTGAAAATTATCTGGTGGCTTTCTTGCTATCATTCAATGGCTGCAATCTGTGTCATGGACCTAATATGAGAACAATATTCTGATAAGTGTCTTAGTTTAAGTATAAAAAGACTTGGGGAAAATTTGAGCTCCTTTAAGACCTGTGATGAATTTGGAACTCAGCTTTAACTTTGATGGCAATATATCAAATCCTATGCAGTATGGATGGGATCCACCAATAAGATATTCCGAGTCAAAAATTCAACCTCAAACAGATGATCCTGACCATCCAATATAGACTTCTTCAGACATATCTTCATATGTAATTGACCTAGAATAGATGGCTATACTCATTTGATTGGATTGATTTTTTTGTCTTTGCTTTCCATGTGTACTGATATGAGGATGGTAGACATCTTTAGTATACATCTAACAGGTACCTTTTGTATGAATGAGTTGTGGCTATAGATCCAAACCGTTTTCCACAGGTATTTGTTCATATCTGTTCATATAAATCTAACCATTGCATCTCCTCATAACAGTTGCAATATATGATAGAGGGCACTTCCTTGGAATCGAAGGTACATCCGTGATCCGACCATGGTAGATTTGTGACAAATCTGAATTATCTTAGATATGACATAGTACCTTTATGACCTTACTTAAACAGGATCTGTTCTATAGGCTCGTACCTCTAAGTCCTTTGTGTAGGAAAATATACCCCGAGTAGCAAGAAATTCCATGGTACCTATGAAATAAGAGATATGGATTATTGAGAAAACCTTGAGATTCTGGTGATCACCAACCTAACTGCAATTTACTCCTTCATCTTTTCAATCTTTTTCTTCATTGAAATTTCTTGGGGTCTAACACCTTTGATGTCATCTTACATGTGGAAGGGAAAAGTTCAGTCCATATTGATAGGGCGAGAATATTTGTTACTATCCATTAAAGGTTCTCATTTAAAAGAAATATTTGCCTTCAAAGATTTTCTTACAAAAATCTGTTGAGATGAATATGTGAGCCTGATCAGCCTCGATTCAGGAGTCAGAGGTTCACCGTTATATTCATAAATATTCATGTTCCATATATATGCATTCTTGATCCGTGTGAGTGGAAAATTTTTCTTAAGCAGGTATCATTGAACAGTCATTCCAAGTGCAGCATGACAGTATCATAAAACTAAGGTGGTGTTTGGTAACACTAATCTAAAAAGTAGAGCTTATTTGAAAATTATGCTGAACTACTTTTTAAAGTAGAGGTTTTTACCTCTAAAATCTCTAAGATGTAGACATGCAATTAACTTTCAACTTAACAATCTAAAGTCCAACTAAGGATAATTTTCAAATAAGCTCTACTTTTTAGATTAGTGTTACCAAACGCCACCTAAATGATACACAAAAGTAACAACGCAACCTGAACATGGATTCATACCTCAACTTGATCTAGTATGGCTGGGCTTGCTCTCCCTGTCCTTACTGCATTGAAATTTGCTCAAACTGTTTCAATTGTCTTTTCCATCCTTTCCTTCTGAAGAATAACCAAAATCAGGGACAAAATGCACTTACTTTGCTTATGACCACAGGAAATGACAAGGAATAAGAAGATTGAAAAGATGGAGTAAATTGCCATTAGGCTGGTGATCGCCGGAATCTCAAGGTTTTCTCAACCACCCATACCTCTTATTTCCTAGGTACTATATCATATCTAAGATAATTCAGATTTATCCTATTTATAAACAAATCTACCATGGTCGGAAGTACCTTTTTGATTCCAGAGAAGTGCCCCTCCATCATACATTGCAATCATTAGGAGGAAACGTAATGGTTGGATCGATATGAACAGGTATGAAAAAAATACCTATTTGACCACTACTCGTTCCTACACAGCAGTAAGACTAAGAACTAAATAAATTTCTCCAAACCAACCATATACTCAAAACTGAACTTGAATTATAACCATTGAGAGACACACTTACAAAATCTTTCTCAGCTTCAATTTCCTCGATTGTTGCACACCTCAAAACTCCTGTTCTGAAGAACAAGCAACAAATATGTGGTAACAATTTGGAGCCAGAATCCACACAACAGATCCAATGGCGCCATGAATTACAATTTACAGTTTAATTATGTATACTAATAGTAAGGAACCGAATCCATGGGCAATGTACTTGCCTCTTATGTACCAATTGCTTTGCAACAACAAGCTTGCCGGAAAATTTGCTGGCATTGTCCTGAAATTTTACATAATTTACAGCTGAGCTCCACGAAAATAAGTTCCTACTAATAGAGTACATGTATGGTTATGATATGCATGAGGAACTAAAACATCCGTGCTTGGTAGTCACCGCCAGCCTGTGAAGTCTATCTCTGTCGCATTCTGCTCATATTTATGAGTCTGTCGGAGCCGGTAGCCACTAGATCAAGTTGTCATATCATCTCCCCAAAGCACCCGAAGAATGATTTACAATTTGAAGAAACATCTCCCCAAAGCACCCGAAGAATGATTTACAATTTGAAGAAAAACTCTTGTTGCAGAGGTCTTCAATAAAATAAAAGAAGATACGTTTATTACCGGCAGTCATCAAAGACGATTAAAAAAAAAAAAACTAGCCTAACCATGCTAACATGTATGGTGGCTTTGATGGTAGGAAAACAAGAAAGCGAATGAAGAAACTTCAGTCCCGACCGGCTGCGGCAACGCCGCCCGCCGGAAAAACAAGATAAATTGATTTCTTGATAAGTGAAAATGCAAATTTGCTTATATCCAACAAGAATGTGTTTAAGAAAAGAGAAACTAGAAAACCGTTATAATCAAATGAGGTTGTCTGATTGGCCACTGGGAGGACCAGAATCCGATTCAATGACTGACGCAGCTGAATTTCCATTAAACTGGTGAGTGATCAACCAATACAGACGAGTTAACCAGGTTTCCCTAAACAAGCGAATTATCATTGACTCGGACGAGTCGGAGCGAGATCCCGAAAAAGCTCTGTGCAATTGGAAATACGATTTCGATTCCGCCAAAGGGAATTTTAACAAAAAAAAGATCTCACAAAAAGAAAAACCTAAATTATAAAAAGGAAAAAGAACATAGCAACTGACCTCGTGAGAAGAGGGATTTGGGAGGGGTTGATCTAGGTAGGTTGATAGAGAGACAGTACAGAGGCTGAATACGAGATCGACATCGCCATTAAAGCTCAGACGAAGCACTCGAATGAAACTCGCGTTGAGAGCTTAGGCGCTTGTGGTTGAGACCGGTCTCCGCTTTTGAAGGAGACCCTTGCGGTTACCTTAGGTCTAATCGTGTGTGTTTTTAGCTTACCTCTTAACAAAAAATAAAAACACTGATAATTAAAAAGTCTCACTCTAGAGGAAATGCGGATTGAAGGGGGGGGAACTTTGTCTCGCTGAGTAGAATATGTTTAGACCTTTTTGGGTAGATTTTTATTTAAATTTTTTTTGGGGGTTGATATAGAGTTTTTTTGGGGGAATTTTGTAAAAAAACTTTTAAATCTTTTTTTTTTGGTCGTAGATGAGGGGGTAAGTGACTAGTAGGGCTACTTACCTTCGGGCAGATATTTCAACTGAAGTGCCCACTAGTGGATTGGAACCCGAAACGAGAGTGTGGAAACGAGAGTGTGGTCAGATCGCACACAACAAATGGGACAAGCCTTAGCTTCCCTAAATCCTTTTGCAAGTACCTCTTTACTGTTAAATTCTTAGCAAAGAATATAACTTTAGTTAGTTTATCATAATTAAATGAGTATTAAGATAAGATATTATCATTTTTAAGACATAAACATGGA
Organism: Tetracentron sinense; assembly: GCA_015143295.1. NCBI lineage: Eukaryota > Viridiplantae > Streptophyta > Magnoliopsida > Trochodendrales > Trochodendraceae > Tetracentron > Tetracentron sinense. The sequence goes on along the minus strand of CM026558.1, from coordinate 9,369,555 downwards.
TTTTTATACAAATCTATTATATGTAACAATGTATTTGCAAATACTAACACCTAATCGGGGTTGCGGCCTAACTTAGAACAGATACTAACACCTAATCGGGGTTGCGGCCTAACCATGTGTCTCATACCAAAACAAAAAAAAAAACAAAAAAAAAACAATGTATTTGCAAATAAGTCAAGATTATATTCTACCCATAATAGAAGTATACACAAATAGATTCAAAATTTAGACATACCAAAATCAATCCCTTCATCTAGGCCCATCTGGGATTCTGTATCAGTCCTCTATGAATGAAAATATCTCCTTTTAAGGGGTAAAAAAAAGATTGTTTTTTTGGAGGATTAAAAAAAAGATTTTTGGAAGAAAAAAACACCCTATCTTTTCATGTCTTTGTAAATACCCTCATGGCCTTTCATATTTTACACCCCCCCTTAGTTCCAAATCCTTTTGCAAATACCCCCTTATCATCATCTCATTTTACAATAAGGGGTATTTGCAAAAAGAATTGAAAGTAAGGGGGAGAATGCAAAATATGCAAGGGAGGGGTCTTTTTACAAAAAAATAGTTTTTGCCTTTTTTTTTCCGTAAGGAGATATTTCATTCATAGAGGACCATTTACAAAATCTCAAGTTGGCCTATATGCTTGGGCTGACAGGAAAAGATTTAGGTATGTCTAAATTTCGGATTTACTTATTTATAAGTCTATTAATAAGTCTAGTATGGGTAGATGTTTTCACGTTTTAAACCGTTTTATAGCACGTCTACTTGTTATTAATTTTTTTTTTTTTTTAAAGTCTAATGTCTAAAAATAAAGTTTAAATTTGTAGTATTTAAAAAAAAAACGAAATGCACGCTTATTGCAGGGCAACACAAAGATTTTCGTCATTTTTTTTATTTTTTTGTCCCATTATGAGCTAGGAAAAAAAACTTAACTCTACTAGGTGAGTTTTATTTTTAAATAATAAGTTTTGTCTAGTATTATGCGCTGACAAACTTGACTCAATGGAAGGATGTAAGAAATAAAAATAAGAAAATACAAGAGAAATGGAGATATAAAACTCTCTTCTATTCCCTTTATCTTTCTCTTCTATTATATTTTAGGGCAATGATTAGCACACCACACATTTGACTATGTAGTCAATGTTATGCCCACCTGCCCCTTTTAAACTCCTTTAACTATGGTTACACTTAAGAAAATTTAGGTTGATATTCTTTTCTTTTTAAAAACCAAAGTTAGATTGCTTAACTGTAGGAGACAAACTGAAACCTTTGAGCACCTTGATCCTATTGAAAAGAAAGGCCTCCTGCGAGAAGGCATAACAATGGGCATGTACCAATGAAGACTGCGCATTCGACTACATAGTCAAATGTGGCAGGAAGTTAAGCATTTTCCTATATTTTATCTTCTTTCTCTCTCTCCTCTTTCATCTCTCATTTCTATATTTCTCTATATGCTTGATCCTGCTTTGTAAGAAGTTGCAGATTCAGGGATAAGTGATGGAAATCAAGTGGCTCACATCTATCCAATATTATTTAACCATCGTCAACACATACTAATAGTGTATAAGGTCAAACATGAAATAGTCCAGCACGGTAACAAGCAAAGTGACAATCACCAATGGTCTCTGTATTAGCAATTGCAACATTGGTGAATGGTGACGAACCCCATAACTTAACAGAATGTGTTTTTGTCAAGATGATCAATGTATCTGAGTATTTGATTATATGGTTTTAGGGTTTAAAAAGACACTTGTTTTACCCCTTTTTAAAATTGATTTTTAAATAGTTTACTACAAAAATGCCAACCAAATTTACTGGATATCTTTCAAAAGACTGTTGGGACTTTTTTTTTAGGTTTATCAAAACTAGCTGGTTATGCAAACCTGTCCTCAGTTCTATCTACTTCTGATTTGGAAAAAAATTATGAAAACATTGAGATAGACAGTATATAAAATCATCAATGCCTAATTCATAAGTTTTTGGAGTTCGTGAACCGAATGTCTTACTTGGCGACTCCAGACGCATTTGGGTCTCAAAACCACAGCCATTCAATGGAGTCCGAAATGCCAAGGAAGTTTTTCATCATCTGGCATTCGTAACATTAATTCTGTTTTTGACTCCCATACTTTTCTTTTTTGATAACATTGATACCATATTATTATTTTTTTTTGGTTCATTGGAGGCTGACCTACGGGCTAAACAATTTGGGGTAGCCCTCCCCCTCCTGTAAATTCTCCCAACCCTGATGTAGGTGGAATTCGATCTCAAGTCTCTTTTACGACGTAAAGAGACTTTATAACCAACTAAACTAGCCGGCACCTACCATGATCCCATACTATTGAATTAGTTTCCGAAATATGAGAATATGCTAACATTCCTCGTATCATCATTTGTCGGTCATGTTAATAAGGATTATTTATGATCTTGCCGTTGCACACAATTTGGGTATTTAAATATTTTATCTTGCAATAAATTATTTTTTTTTTCGTTTTTTGGCAGTCTAGGGTACTGTCCCTTGAAAAATATGTAAAATAAACTAAAAAATCCAATAATTTATTTTATATTTTTCAAGTGATCCCATACTATTGAGTGTGGATAGTTTCTGAAATATTAGAGTATGTCTAACATTCCTCCTATCATCATTTGTCTGTCATGGTAATAAGGATTATTTGTGATCTCGCGGTTGCACGCAATTTGGGTATTTCCCTTTAAATATTTTATCTTGCAATCAATTTTTTTTTTTGGTTTTTAGGCATTCTAGGGTACTGTCCCTTGAAAAATATGTCAAATAAACTAAAAAAAATCCAATTATTTAATTTATATTTTTCAAAATATTCTTTTCATCTAGGTATGTTTCAATATGAGCAGTGCTCAGCAGACCCATGGGTCTATTTAATATCTTACCCCTATGTCCTCGTGTCCCTTTCAACACCCCTTTAACCCTGGTTAAGCTTAACTAAATTAAAAACTAAGATTTTGGTTTTTTTTTTCTTTCGAAAAACCATGGTTGGATTGCTTAACCCTAGGGGTGAGTGAATACTAACCACATTGGGTAAGTATTTAAAATTGGGGCGTGGACTAATGAGAACTTGCTTTCAGTTATAAAATAGGAACTCCGGGTAAGTTTACTATTTCCCTTTCAATATTCACTTATGCTATGTTTGGTTGTCGAGAAAATAGGCGAAAATATGGAAAAGAAAAGAAAATTTTGAATTTATAATACAATTTTTAATTATGTTTTGTCCAATTTTCTTTTCTTTTCCATATTTTTACTTATTTTCTCGGCAACCAAACATAGGGTTAGGGAGTGTTGAGGTAAATTGGTGAGAGAAAGTAAAGTAAGATAAAATAAAGTAAAGTAAAAGAAAAGAAAGTAAAAAAAGAAAAGTGTTAGTTTTTTGTGTGTTTTGTTTTAGAGAAAGTGTTTAAGAGAAAGTATAATTTCTTTCAAAATTACCCCCATATACAAACTGTTAAAAATGTGTAAATGAACATCACACAGAAGGGTAGAGTTGTTAAACAAAATCTTCCACTTCCTTTTCTCTCACTATTCTACTAAACTGTTGGAATCTATAATGGGTGAAAGTATAAGAAAGTTTAACACGGTGAAGAATCACTTTTGTTTTCTTGTATAAAAGTAGGGGAGAGTGGATGGCCGGAAAGTGGACTTAACATTGTTCTTCTTGTATACTGAACGAGGAGATTTGTGGGCCTGTGTGGTTTCTCCTAGTTTCCTTCACTTTCCCTCACTTTCACTTAGATAGATTTCAAATGGAGCTCTCTTGGTACTTGAACTGTTGGAGAATACTATTCTCACTCTTTCCAGTTTTTTTTTTTTTTTGTGGTATGAGACACAAGGTTAGGCTGCACACCTCTGTTAGCAAGTTAGTATATGTTCTAAGTTAAAGGCGGGTGGAGAGTGCAACCCACTCTTACCCTCTTGGGAATGGAACCCGGAACCTTCTTCCTAAAGAAGGGATACACCTACCATTGGGTTATTCTCAGGGTGTGTCACTCGTCCCAGTTGAACTCTTTCTTTTTGTCTTTTTTAGAATACTAGTGGGCCGGAACAGACAAGGTCGAAGTTTTTGTTTCCCTTGTGGTGGCTCACAAATTGTAAGTCATTCATAATTATAAAAAAATATTTTTTTTTACTATTATAATAAAGAGGATGACTTTGTTCAATACATTGATGGAATATCTCTAACTTATAGTAATAAAAAAATATTATAAAAATTATTTTCTTATAAGTAAACCGACTTAAAGAGGATAGGGCCACAAGATTCTTCAGTGGCTGCTTGTTCGGACATAACGAGAATAAAAATGAAAGAGTATACTAAAGAAAAATAAAATATTCTTTTCATCTAGGTATGTTTCAATATTCATTTAGATTTTAAATGAGAGTTCTCTTAATTTTGTACTTGAACTGTTGGAGAATTCTATTTTCACTCTCCCTGTTGAACTCTTTCTCTTTTTAAAATTAGACCTCATGTAATGTACGGGTATGAATAGAAAAAAGTAAGTAAATAAATCTTTACATTCTTTCTTTATCCCTCTTATAACAATCCCTTAAAATTCTTCTAATGAATTGGTATGTCTCTAAATTCTCTCTCTATACATCTTATTTCTATCACTTTTATCACAACTCCTCTAAAACCCTCCAATGGATTAATACATTTGTACATTCCCTTTATCCCTCTTATTACAATCTTCTAAAATCATTCTCATTTTTAGGGGTGTCACATTAACACTTCTATAATTTCTAAGATTGAAGTTTGGAGATTGAGGAGAGTTTTATTTGTTTATATTATAATATAGATATTAGTGGTGGCCGTCACGTGCAAGGCTGGTGCAAGTTTTTGCTTTGCTTGGTGAAAGCTCACAAATTGAAAATAATTTGTAATAAAAAAAAATATTTTTTATAAGTAAACCGACTTAAAGAGGTTAGGGCCCACAAAATTCTTCAACGGCTGCTTGTGGGTTCTTCAAACATAATGGGCAAAAAAATTGAAAAGAGTATACGAAAATAAAAATAAAATGAAATACACAAGCAGGGTAGCTACCGATTTTATTTTACAAAAATACTAGCCTCAATTACAATATTTCCCAAATGTAAGGTGGTGGCAACAAGTGTCAAACCATCTCCTTCTTATAGGGTTGCAACACCACTGTGTTGCACCCACTCTATGTCTTGAAAAAACAAGACTTATTGCATCGGTGCTATCACTCCTCTTTATCATACATAAACACCTTGGCATAGCATTGTATTTTTTATTTTATTGACTTAAGATGATGAAAATTGAAATAAGGAAAAAAAAAAATGGAAAGTTAAAAACTCTTGATAGTAGCTGCTATTGAGAGCTGAGCCGTTTGATTGAAAATCTAATGACTCCAAATCACAAATGCTTTAAATATGGGCTCTACTTGTTACTTGATACCATTAAATTTTAGGGTGCTTTTTTCTAAAAATTTTTCAGGGCACTTATTATTGAGAGTTTTAAATCACTTCCCTAAAACAATTTATTTCCACATGCCTCTTCCAAACTTTCTTGGGAATTGGTGTTGTTAGTTACTTTCTTACTTTTTCTTCTCTCTTTTCATGAACTCCGAAATCTATAAAATATAAAATAGGAAAGTGATGAAAAACTCCCATTCGATTTAATATCTAATGGTTCCATGTCTTCACTTGCTTTCAATGAGGGCCTCATCAAATGCTTGAAACCATTGGATCTTGAATCTAACGGTCCAACTCTCAATAATAGGTACAATTAAGAGTTATAAATCACTTCCCTATTAAAAAGAAAAGATAAAAAGAAATAAAGTTGAGATCACATTTAAAAGGAATACCATAGAAAATAAAAGGTGACCTTCATATGCAATATAAAAGAGCTTACGGATAAGAACAAAAGCTAAAAGGAGCTCAGCCTCTGGACCATTATACTCTTGCTCTGCTTCTGCCAACCATATCTCGCTGTTAATTTCCTCATTTTCGACTTGCGTTGCTTCCCGTGAACGCTAAAAGGAGCTATCCGTATCGTTACCAATTGAACATTATGGTCAAGCTTGGTGGCCCTATATTGAAATGTCTACATCTCTATGCTTCTCTATCCAATTTTGACTTCGCCTCTCATTTTCTGAAGAGCAATAGTTCGCTCTATGCTTGCTTGCTCTCACAAAGTCATCCTTTCAACTGCCATTAATTTGGGTTAATTTTTTTTAAACCTATGATTACGTTTTTTTTTTTCCCTAAAAATCAAGGATTGATGGGTGAACTCTAGGAGTCAGTGAATCTTAACCACAACTAAAGTAGTTAAACAAAGGATACGTGACAAGAAAAAGGGGAGCCGATATGCCCCTCCCGCGTCACCCCTCCCACGTCACCGATTGAGGGAGTGATTATTTTCCTTTTCCGGATACTTTCCTATCGGCTATCCTCATTAGTGAAGTAATAGCCATACTCATTTAGTAAAAATTCAAGAAATAGCTGTGCTACCCCCAACTAAAAGTCAATACCCATCCTTACTTTAACAGGTGTTTGATTTTGGGCTAAGAGTAGGGCTACCACGCCTTATATCGTAATAATTTCGCATTAGCAAGCAAGTCAGAGTAATCGAGCCTTATCCGACTTAAATGGCACTTTATACTTTATTCTTAGGCTCCGTTTGTTTTGCCGTTGCCGTAAATAATCCATTGCTCATGTTTCCTACAACAAGTAGTTATGCCATGCGTGCACGCTTCTACCTTAAAACTAAGTTGACTTGTGCATAAAAATTCCAACCATAAACTTATCCAAAAGATAAAAAGAAGCTAAAACACTCAAGGTGCATAACCAAAAGTCCCAGCATACTACTCTACAAAAGGAAAGCTGGTAATTGTTTTTACTTAATCCTCTACATTCTCTGTTATGGGGATTAATGTTGTAAAAAAAAAAGGTCATGGAAATGCCAGCGGGACACTCATTTAATGTGGATATTAGACACATTCAAGTTAAAATTGGGTAATGTTAGCGCCACTTTTTTTAAACTCAATTTTTTTCACGAGAAAGAAACGTGTTATTGTTTTCCATTAAGAGAAAGACACATGCTTTGCACTAACACCATGTCCAATAAAAAAGAGAGTGAGTCAAGAAAGAAAGTGGTGCGAGAATTATCCGTTAAGTTAAAATTAAAATTACACGTACAACCTCTCTCTCCCTCTCTTATTTCATTTTTACGTTTTTCATAACAAATAATTTCTTAGATTTGTTCAACACCTTCAAGGCTAATTTGTAGGGGTTTGTATTAGGTGATATGTTATTGTAATAACAAATTACCTAATTACAATTGTTTAAATTCTACGAGTTGCGATCGATCAGAGGTAGTGGCGATCGATCGCCTCTCTTGGGCGATCAATCGCAGGAAGCAGGATTAGTTACGATTTTTCATTTTTCTCAAGATTTTCCTTATCTAAAGACTTCTTTGTATTAGGGTTTAGTAAAGAGGGTTCATAGAACTGAAACTAAACTATTTCTTTGAGAGAGAGATAGTTTGAGAGGATAGACGATGTTTCTCTTTGCTTTGATTATTAGTAAAGAAGGTACTCTCTGTGTGGACGTAGCCCCAATTGGGTGAACCACGAAGGTAGCGGCGATTGATCACCTCACTTGGGCGATCGATCGCATAAAGTAGAATTACTTGCGATTTTTCCTTTTTCGGCGATTGATCACCTCACTTGGGCGATCGATCGCATAAAGTAGAATTACTTACGATTTTTCCTTTTTCCCGAGATTTCCCTTATATAAATACTTCTTTGTATTGGGGTTTAGAAAATAGGGTTCATAGAACTGAAGCCAAACTATTTCTAGTAAAGAAGGTACTCTCTCCAAGGACGTAGCCCCAGTTGGGTGAACCACGTATATTATGTATTCTGATTGTGTTCATTAAGTTATCTTTTCACCACAAATTGGTATCAGAGCCAGGTTAAATCGAAGCAATGACATCGAAAATTTATAGCGCTAAGTTTGATGTTGTAAGATTCGATGAGATTGATAACTTCGGATTATTGTAGAGTCAGGTGAAAGATCTATTGATACAACAAGGTTTGCACAAAACCCTAAAAGGAAAAGAAAACAAACCGGAGTCAATATCCAATGAAGATTGAGAAGATTTGAAATTGAAGGCGGCGAACATCATTAGGTTAAGCCTATCTAATGACGTTTTCTATCATGTGATCAATGAAGATTAAGCACCGAAGCTTTGGGTGAAACTCGAAAGCCTATACATGACGAAGTCGTTGTCAAAAAGGTTGTTTCTAAAGCAGAAACTTCATACTCTCAAGATGAAGGAAAGTGAGGATCTTATCGAACACATAAATGCACTCAACAGAATAATCACTGACTTAGCAAGCATTGATGAGAAGGTCAACGATGAAGATCATGCCCTATAACTTATCTTCTCACTTCCGCCCTCTTATGAACATTTGGTTACTACCATACTCTACGGGAATGATACCGTAGAGTTAGAAGATACAGTAGCAACCCTACTCTCAAACGATTTGAGAAAGAAAACATGGAAGAAGAAAATACTCATGCTGAGGGTTTGTTCATTAGAGGAAGAGAAAGGAAAAAAAGGAAAGGGGGAAAAAAGAAGAAGAGGAAGGTCAAAATCATAGTCTAGAAGGACTTGGCCTCAATGTCACAATTACAAGAAATATGGTTACATGAAGAAAGACTACAGAATCCTAAAAGAAGAGCACGAAAAGGAACTGGAAAAGGGGAAGAGAAAAACCTCAGATCAAGCTAATGCAGATTCAGAAGAAAGTAGCGACGACGAAGCCTTTTGCACCTATTTAAGTAAGGAACCATTTTCTGATTCTTGGATTCTAGATTCAGGTTGCTCATATCATATGTGTCCTAATAAATCTTGGTTTAGCACATATAAGAACTATGACGGGGGAATAGTATTGATGGGTAATGATGCAGTCTGTAAGACAGTAGGAATTAATACTGTCAAGATAAAGATGTTTGATGGGGTAATTAGAAATCTAATTGATGTTAGGCATATATTGAATCTGAAAAAGAATTTAATTGCTTTGGGTACGATGGAAGCTGCTAGGTGTAGATACACAGCTTCAGGTAGAGCTCTGAAGGTAGTCAAGGAGGTCCTTGTTATCTTCAAGGGTATAAGGACTGGAACCCTATACAAGATGATAGGGAATATTATGACAGGTGGAGCCATTATTTGATCATTATAAGGCAACGATGAGACCAAGCTATGACATAGGAGACTGGGTCATATGAGCGAGAGAGTCCTAATAGAGCTTCATAATAGAAAACTCCTAAAAGGGATTAAAACATGCAAGCTACAGTTCTGTGAGCACCGTGTGTTCGGGAAACAATCATGGGTGAGGTTCAAGACCTCTTCACACCGTAGTGAGAGAATTTTAGACTATGTTCATTCAAATGTGTGGAGGCTAGCCCCTGTGAAATCACTGTAAGGATCTCTATATTATGTGACATTTATAGATGAATTCTCGAGGAAGATTTAGGTGTATTATATAAAACAGAAGTCTGAGGTATCCGACATTTTCAAGCAGTGGAAAGTCAGGGTTGAAAAACAGACAGAGAAAGCAGGTGATGTGTCTGAGGCAGATAATGGAAGAGAATATACATCTACAAAATTCACTAAGTTCTGTAGAGATGAGGGCATTGCTCAAAACTTCACTACACCCAGAACTCCACAGCAGAATGGAATGTCAGAGCGAATGAAAAAGACACTTCTAAAGAAAGCTCGGAGTATGAGAATTGATGTTGGGTTGAAGAAAGAATTCTGGGCAGAAACAATCAATACAACAAGTTTTCTGATAAATAGGCCATCTTCTACGGTAGTAGATTTGAAGACACTAGAAGAACTTTGGTCAGGTAAAACCTATGATTATTCTATGATGAGAATTTTTGGTTGTCTAGCATATGCACATATGCATGGTGATCTGAGGAGCAAGCTTTATCCAAAGTCAAGAAAATGTATTTTTCTAGGTTTCCAAAAATGAATTAAAGGCTACAGGTTATGATATCTCAAAACAAAGAAGATTGTTGTGAGTAAGGATGTAGTCTTTGATGAGATTACTGTAAGCATCCAATTTTTACACCCCCTATTAACCATAGTTAAGGGTTCTTAACCATAGTTAATCCCAACCGAGTCCTAGCTTAAACCCTAGGATAAACCCTAGTTGGACCCTAGGACAAACCCTAGTTAAGCCCTAACCATAGGTAAACCCTAGCTTAAACCCTAGGCTAATCCTAGGACCTAACCCTAGTCAAAACTTAGTTAAACCCTAGACAAACCCCAAAGCCCTAGGTCCTAAAGCCTAGCCCTAGCCTAAGCCCTAAGCCCTAAGCCCTTAGGGCTTAAACCCCTAGGCCCATAAACCCCTCAGGTTCAAACCCCTTAGCCTGGGCCCAAGCCCAGGCCCAAAAAGAATTCAAAATCCTTCCCCCCGTACCGCATGCGTGCATGGGCCAGGCCATGTTGGGTAAAAACCAGGTTTAGCGGTAGATTATCTACCGCCATTCACAATTTGGTTTGTTTTGGTAATGACGATAGTTATTCTACCGCCATCACTTAGTTCCGTGTTTCAGCAGCACAACCACCCTCCCTAGTGGTCAGGCATGCGTCTGGGTAGCCCCACTCCTCCTCCAGACCTCCGCCCAACCTGGTACTAATACCAGGGGTGTCCTCAAGCTCCCCTCTATAAATTCCAAGCACCCCCACCTTCTTCCCCATCGGCAAGACCCACCTCGAACCCCTGCTCAGATACCAAGCTTAGATCTTCGACCTTTTGTCCGAAAGCACTCCCAGAAGCTCCCCAGAGCTCCCAACAGCTGCCTAGCTCATCCCTCGCCCCCTACGCAGCACCACCATGCTCCACCATCATTTGTAGCTCCGCCTCAAGCCACCAGCAGCAGCAGCAGAGTAGGGCATTCCCTTACCCCTTTATTCTTTCATTTTAAAACTCTTGTGAGCCCCTGGTCCTTCCAGTGGACTTTAATTTACTGTTTGGATCAAAAAATCTACAACAGGGGTTCACCTCACCTTCTTCATATGTGTAGGGGACCCCTCACGGGTACAGACCACCTCCCACCACTTCAGGCGGCCTCAGAGGCTTCTAGGGGTCCCTCAAGTCATGAGAGAACTCTTGGAACCCTCACCGTAGCAGCCTCGTAGGGCATTTGTATTTTCTGGGAAAAACCCAAGAATTACGGTAAACTTAGTACCACAATTCCTGGTGGTTACTGTTTGAGCTTCTTTGGGCCCCACCTAGTGCACCCCTGGTCCATTCCAGGGCATGGGTTAGACACCCAAGACCTCCCTAAATCCATCCTAGCCTTTACAGGCCCTCCCCTTTAACTTAACCATGGTTAAAATACACCCAAAGTAAAACTGTCAATAATGGCAGGAGATCATCTACCGCCATTTATGATTTTATGTAAATGGTGTGCAGGTAACTTTGGCCTTCTGTAGGGCCTAATCCCAGATGGCCCAAGGCCCACAATAGGCCCAGGGCTTTCCCTGAAGTCCCCTCTTCCTCCCTGTGGGTCCAGGACCCCATGGGTCCCCTCCTAACTTGAGTTATAGAGACTTGAACTACGGTTAAAAAGAACCTTTTATGGCGGTAGACTGTCTACTGACATTCAAAACAGGGAAATGTTTGGAATTGGGGTAAACAGATTATCGCAATTCCTTTGATGCTTTGTTTCTGGGCTTTGCAGAAGCACAGGCCTAGTGGGAAATCTCCTCAGGCCTTGCCTAACACCTTGGGCCCATTCCAGACTGTCCCATACCTTAACAATGGGTTAACCCAACCCTGGTTAAGAGTTAACCATGATTAGCTGATCTAACCACCTTGAAAAATTCTCAAAAAATCCAAAATAATCTGGAATGACAGAAAATTTCAATTTCTGACTGTGCAAGCATGCCTAACCACAGTTAAATGAGCTTAACCACAGTTAACACTTGGTTTAACTATGGTTAAGCTCATTTAAACCCTGAAAAATCTCAGAAAATCAAGAAAAATCTAAAAAGGTAGTTTGATTCCAAATTTGACTTTGTAGACTACCTAACCATGGTTAACCAGACTAACCATGGTTAAACCCATGTCGTAACCATGGTTAGCCCCAATTAACCTTGGGGAATTTGAGACAAAATCCCTGAAAATAATTAAAAAATATTTAAGGACCATAAAACTAATCTTCGACATTGTCCAACTATGGTTAGTAGCCCTAACCATGGTTATACCCGTTTAACTCCGGTTAAACCAATCTTGGCTTACCGAACCCAATCCAAGCCTACTGGGCTTACCCTTGGCCTACCAGGCCCAATCTAAGCCTATCGGGCCCAACCAAAGCCTACTGGCCTTATCATCGACCTACCAGACCCAATCTCTTGGCCTATCGGGCCCAAATCTTAGTCTACCGGACTAACCCTAAGCCCACCGGGCTTGAACCACGCATTTGACCAATCTCGGTCAACTTAACCCTAGTCTACTAGATTAGCCCATTAGCCACCCTTGGTACACACACCCACACCCCTAGCCTCGGCACGAGATCATGTGCCAGAATTACGCTCAGTCTGATCTCACCCCAATGTGAGTACGTAGGCAACCCAACCCGGGTTCGACCATAGTTTAGCTTTTCCCTTATTAGATTAATATAAACTAAACCTAAGACATTTGATTAACCGCTTGACATTAATATGACTTAAACTTAGTAAGTAGGGAACCATTGTAAAATGGAAGTGTCGGGGTGACTAACACATTCTCTGGGCTTAACCAAATCTCTTACTTAGACCTCTAAGCAGACCAAGACCTTATCCATTACCCGGGGACTTATCCCTACTGAATTAATAAATGAGGACTCCTAACATAAACAAGTGAGTAAAAATCCGTGCTCATAATTGTCATGATGAAAAAGGAGGAGCTAAAAAAAAAAGGAGGAGCTTTGTGATGATGCAACCGGCAATAAGGAGCATTCAGTTCAGGTGGAGCTGGATAGATCTGAATCAGATGAAAGTGATGAAAAACCACCTTCTCAGATCGAGATAATCGATCAACAGCCACAGCTACAGAGATTAGATCGGGTTCGAAGAGCACCCAAGTGATATGATGATAAAATAGACATGATAGCTTTTGCTCTCATGATAGAGAATGAGGAACTATCAAGCTTCAAGGAAGCAGTATCAGACGAAGATCACAAAAGGTGGGAGAAGGCTGTGGATGAAGAGAAAGAATCACTACACAAGAACCATACTTGGGATCTTATAGATTGCCTAAGGGGAAGAAAGTCATCGACTACAAGTGGATCTTCAGAAAGAAGCAATCGACCACAGAAAACAACAAAGTGAAGTTCAAGGCAAGATTGATTGCAAATAGTTTTGCACAAAGAGAATAAATAAATTTCAATGAAATCTTCTCACCAGTAGTGAAGCATACCTCTATCAAAACACTGTTATCGATAGTAGCTCAACTTTTTTACCTGGAGAGCTAGATGAAGAGATATACATGCGATAACTAGAGGGATTTCAGATGAGGGGAAAAGCAGATCAGGTCAGCAAACTGAAGAGGTCTCTGTATGGTCTGAAGCAGTCACCCAAGCAATGGTACAAATGTTTGACTCATTCATGCTGAAGAATGAGTATTCCAGAAGTGAGTATGACTACTGTCTTTATTTTGAGAAAAATAAGAGATAATTTCTTCATATTTCTCGCACTCTATGTGAATGACATGTTGATTGCTGCCAAAAGCATGTCAGATGTGAAGATTTTGAAAAAGTAACTCAACAGTGAGTTTAAGATGAAAGACCTATGTGCAATAAAAATGATTCTAGACATAAAAATTCAGAGAGATAGGAAACTAAGAAAAATATCTCTATTCCAAGGGAAGTACATAAGGAGGGTCCTTTCAAGATTCGAGATACAAGATGCAAAACCGGTGAGTACTCCTTTGATGGCTCATTTCAAGTTATCCTCTCAGTTATGTCCAGTGACAGATGAAGAGAAGAAAGAGAAGACAGAATTTCTGTATGCAAGTGTCATGGGCAACTTGATGTACGTCATGATTTGCACTAGACCTGACATCTCATAAGGTGTCATTATTGTTAGTAGGTATATGGTGAATTCGGGAAAGGAGCACTGCAAGGCAGTGAAGTAGATTCTAAGGTACTTGAAGGGTACCATTGATGTCGGAATCTTGTTTGACAAGAATGACAAATGTGAGGTAGTTGGGTATATTGATTCCGACTATGCTGGGGACTTAGACAAGATGAGGTCTACTACATGGTACTTATTTACACTGAGTGGATGACCAATTTATTGGAGATCCATGTTGCTGCCTACTACAACATTATCAACGACCGATGCTGAATACATGATAACTTCAGAAGCAACCAAGGAAATTATCTGGTTTATATAGTTGAGAAGTTTGGTTAGTGAACTGAGAGTAAAGAATGAGATGATGATTCTTCACAGTGACAGTCAAAGTATCATACACTTGGCAAATAATCAAGTTTACCATTCAAGAACGAAGCACATTGAGGTGCAGTTTCACTTCATGAGAGACGCGATGTCTGAGAAAGAGATTTTATTGGAGAAGATTCACACAAGTGAGAACTCTCAGATATGATGACAAAGCCAGTTACAATTTCCAAGTTTAAACATTGTTTGGACTTTATTAACATTCGATGAGATTAATGGAAGGCCACACCCTTGAGGAGGGGTGTGAAGGCATCTTTAGAGATGTAGTTATCCTTTACTTGAGGCAGAGCAGAATTGAAGACAAGGTGGAGAGTGTTAAAATTGTTTAAATTCTACGAGTTGCAATCGATCGCCTAAGAGGGGCGATCGATCGAAGGTAGCGGCGATCAATCGCATCTCTTGGGAGATCGATCACAAGAAGTGGGATTAGTTACGATTTTTCTTTTTTTTTAAAATTTCCCTTATATAAAGACTTCTTTATATTAGGGTTTAGAAAAGAAGGGTTTTTGAGTGTGAGAGATTGTTTGAAAGGCTAGACATTGTTTCTCTTTGATTTGATTATTAGTAAAGAAGATACTCTCTCTGTAGACGTTGCCCCAGTTGGGTGAACCATGTATATTCTGTGTTCTTGTGTGTTTATGTTTGTATTCATTAAGTTATTTTTTTACCACAAAAATAACATATTACCTCATAGTTTGACCGAAACCCCATTGTTAGTAGGATAGAAAATGACTTTAAAAAGAAAATGAAGCTAGCATTACCCAAATGATACTAACTATCGATGATGATGTAGGCATTTGGCAGAAACATTTTTCATTCGTGTAGAAATTCTGAAGTAATTTTATACGTAATGTTGTGTCACAAGAGATACCATCCCTAGCTAGTTGCAAACTTCTTAGCTCTTATTGTGGCAACAGCAAGTATTGTTATTTTCTTTTAATTGTGAGAACATGTATAAATTATAAATAACTCATTTTAAAGATTTTATTTTCTTAACATGTTGGTGGGTAGTAATGACAAAATTTGAATCCTGCGTGTTGGGCTAGCTCCAAGGGCCAGCTCCAATAGTAAATGAGAATTGTATGTCACATGCAAGAAAGGAAGGTATAACTAATATTCTTCAAAATTACACTTCGATGTGAAATTCTGTACGGTTATTACCGGACGCTCTGATACCTCTTAAATATAGTTAACCCTTAGGTTTAACTTTATAAACTTAGTTTAAAAAAAAATATATTTAAAAAATACGAACTCTAAAAGGTTAACCATAGTTAAAAGAGTATTAAAAAGGCTTTTGTGTTGTAGAGAATCACGAGTCTACCAAATTTGGATATGTCCACATGGCATATAGCCATTAGTTGAAACTGTGGTCCCCACAGTATCAAAGTAGCGTCTAAAACTATCAAACAACTTTAACCAATCCGCACGTGTTTTCTTACTTCAAAACTCGAACTGATCACAATGAATTTACGTAAATACACTTAAAAGCCGACATTGATTGAAACTTGAAAGTGAACCGCATATTTGCTGCAAATGCGGTTTTTTCGTAATTTCCTCTAATGTTCATTTTCAACTCAAATATCTGAAGTCTGAACCCTAAGCGAGCTCGAGTTCGTTGACTGGCCAGCAGTCAAACAAAATCACTGTCAGTATATCTGTACACGTGGCCAGCCATGGTGATCCTCGCTGTTCACAACTGCCATGGCCTTTCGTCTATATAAGTAGTAGAAAGCACAACATCTTTTTTTATCTCTCGCATCCGTCGATCTTCTTCTTAAAACGAGTGCCAAAAAATAGGCTATTCTTACAGAATATTTCGCCGGAGTTTATCGCTATCCACGTCATGACTGCCGGAGGAGTTTCTGCTCCGGCGAATGCCGGAGTCGAGTTCGAAGCTCGGATTACACCGATCGTCATAGTTTCATGCATAATGGCTGCCACTGGAGGTCTTATGTTCGGCTACGACGTCGGAGTTTCTGGTACGTTTTCTAATCTTGAATTTCTAATATTCTTTTTTCCTGTTCTTGATTCCTGATCATCTTCAAAGTTATACGATTTTAAAGGCAATTCTCTAGAATCTCTTTTAAGTTTTAAGGGCCGCGACCTTTTTTCTCATAAATTTCTGTGCGTTTCGGTTTCTAACGTAGATATATATCAAATTTGAAAAAAGAGAAAATCAAGAAAGAAATGGATGATTGAGGAAGCGTTTCTCTGGTTTTTCTTGAGATGAGTTAGATTTTTTTTTTCAAAGAATATGTTTTTTAAATTAGGGTTATGAAACTCAGGAGTGAATGTTGAAATCCATGGAGGAAATGAGGTTCTTGACGGGAAACCGTGTTATTCGAGAAAAAGAAAACTTTATCTCCTGAAACCAGAATTGGGAGAAGAAGAGAAAATTACCAGATACTTGGGCTTCCTTTTTCAAGAGAAAAATCGGTTTAATTGGAATAAAATCAGATATCAGGCTTCTGGATCGGTAAAGAAAAACCAGTATTACTTTTTTTCCCGCCGGCTTGAGAAGACAAGAAAGTTTTTTTCTTTTGGACTCTCTCATCTTCCTAGCAAAATGATAAGATGTCTCGAGGGCCTAAGAAATCCATTCCAATTTATTCATATCGTGAGAGTTTTGCTAACAAATATATGGTACTTTAGTTTTCACTCTATGTAAAATGACTTATTAACCCTTACAACTTTGATCAATTTATTGATCTTCTAATTAACTTGTTGCAGGGGGTGTGACATCCATGCCTGATTTCTTGAAAAAATTCTTTCCGGTCGTTTATAGGAAGTCCCAGGAATCAGGGGATAACAGTAATTACTGTAAATATGATAATCAAGGATTACAATTATTCACCTCATCGCTCTATCTCGCCGGTTTAACATCGACCTTCTTGGCATCTTACACGACACGAAGGCTTGGCAGGAGGCTTACCATGCTCATTGCTGGGATTTTATTCATAATTGGTGTGATATTGAACGCAGCAGCTCAAGACCTCGCAATGCTGATTATAGGAAGGATCCTGCTTGGTTGTGGTGTTGGCTTCGCTAATCAGGTTTGATCTTCTAATCCATACAAATGTATAGTTCAAGATGGTAATTCAGGGTCAAAATGGTAATACTTGTGTGATGTGAGGTTAGTTAGATTGTGTCATGGAAAATCATTTATTTAAGAAAATATCTTTTCTCTCAAATCGTGCATCCACAACTTTTCTTTTTTTTTTCTTGAGCCAATTTGACGCTTTCACGGGAATGCTAGCCTTAATCGTCACCACCCTTAATTACTATTGAAACGCCTCCACCTGGCAACATATGGTTTGTCCTTTTATCCCACGATAAAATGACCGTATCTTATCTTGGAGTTGTCAAGAAAAAGTTACCAGAAGTCAATTTCCATGTTTTTTCTTGTTAAAGATATGTCCTATCCATTTACTAAAGTTTGTCTCTTTTGCAAATTTCATGAGCCCGCCAACAAGGAATGGCTATGTGGCCGGTGTTGGCCTATGAAAAGTGTTTGGTTTTATAGTCCAACTCTAGCATGAAAATCGCTCGTTTGGCTTTAACTTTCTAGGGTTTTGGACCTTTTCTCTAAGTCTACCTCGTGTCCATCTTAAAGAGTTCAAAGAAAGTAAACTGAGTGGTGGGATGTTAGCAACAGGGTTTGGCTAAAGTACCAGGTAGATGTGACTTAGAGTCCTTCTCTACTACACATCTACAACTCAAATTCATTCGGATTTTGCTACTGAGACCCCTTTAGTGTGGGACCCATTTCACATGGTAGGCCTCACCTGAAATCCCGTGCTCCTAGAGCACGGTCTCAGTGGTCTCGGCCCTAAGGGAGTCTCAAAGCTTTATCCAATTCAATAAGATCACGAGAAGGGTACCCTTCAATTTTCGAGGGGCACTTTCGTCCCTATCAATTTGGAGAAGGCTACTTGACTTTGATTTTTTTTTTTTGGTAATTGATTTTTCAAAAAAAATAAAATTGGGACCAATTGGGTCTCTTGCTATGTTTGGTATCTCTCTTTCAAATTTGATTCGCATGTAACACCTCTGTGTGTCAAAAACAACAGGCAGTTCCGCTGTTCTTATCAGAGATAGCACCCACAAGAATCCGTGGAGGACTAAACATTTTGTTTCAGCTTAACGTCACAATCGGCATTCTCTTCGCCAATCTCATCAATTACGGAACAGCGAAGTAAGCTTTTCTCTCCATCACCAATCTTCTTCATTTGTTTATTTGTTTTCTGATAATTTTATGGGCCCTTTTGTCTCCAATCTCTGGTGCCATTTCAATTGTATCTATAGTATATTGCTTTCCAAAAATGTGTGAAGTCATTTTTGAATCCTTTGGCTATTGACCATTCTCCTTTAGTTGCCAATACCTTAACTCATAGCATGACTAGTTACACTTACATCACACATTCAACATCTCAACTCCCTGACCCACTTGCAAGAAAATAATAATTATAATATAATGCCCATTCTCATTAATGGACCTTTCTTCCTCTTTGATCCTTATTTTTCACAATAAGATGATAAAGATACTTAGCTCAGTTATTAATTAATATTAAATACACCATCAAGATGTGTCTCATTAATCAGAGGGTCCCAGTTAATGATTGGATGGTCCATATGATTTTTAACCATTTAGGATCATGAACCGTAATCTTTTTTTCCCTTTCTGTTTAAAAAGGATAATGCTAGCGTCACTTAATTTATTTTGAGACTCACTCATTTTTTGATTGGAAAGAGAGTTAGTGGAAAACACATGTCATCAATATTGGGCCTGCCACCTGTCTTTGATGAATTTCATTAAATTTATTGACCCAGATAACCGACACCACTCAATCATCTGCAATTTTCACAATTTTAATTTCTGTAGAGAATGAATGTGGGGTTTGAGATGTGAATTTAAATGTAAAGCAGTTGTATTTGTTTTTCCCAGATAAATATGTTTCTGTATGTCTCTGGATCTGATGCTGACAATCATTAACGCTTGTCTTGCAACTATAGAATCAAAGGGGGATGGGGTTGGAGGGTCTCATTGGGGCTGGCTGGGGTCCCCGCACTCCTCCTAACCGTGGGGTCTATCCTGGTGGTGGACACGCCCAACAGCCTGATAGAGCGTGGTCACTTGGATGAAGGAAAAGCAGTGCTCAGGAGGATACGGGGCACTGATAATATTGAACCGGAGTACTTGGAACTTGTTGAGGCAAGTCGTGTTGCTAAAGAAGTGAAGCACCCATTTAGGAACCTGCTCAAGCGAAGGAACCGGCCCCAACTGATCATCTCGGTGCTTTTGCAGGTCAGTACTGCTAACAATTTCGACATGTAAACAATACATTGCAAATGCGGTGTTTTTGTGCATAATTTTCTTACCATGATATCATTTGGTGGATATGGGTATGACAATTTTTCTTACTAAATATTCATTTGATGGTGGTGGTGCAACAGATATTCCAGCAATTCACTGGCATCAATGCGATCATGTTCTATGCACCAGTGCTTTTCAACACACTAGGGTTTGGCAGTGACGCAGCCCTATACTCTGCTGTAATTACAGGAGCCGTCAACGTCCTCTCTACCATCGTCTCGATCTACTCTGTTGACAAGGTGGGTCGTCGCGTGCTCTTACTGGAAGCCGGCATCCAGATGTTCTTCTCTCAGGTGGTGATAGCAATACTACTGGGGATCAAGCTTAAGGACGATTCCCCGGGGCTTGACCGTGGGTATGCAATCCTTGTGGTGGTAATGGTGTGCGTGTTCGTGTCTGCCTTTGCATGGTCATGGGGACCATTAGGGTGGCTGATACCAAGTGAAACATTCCCTCTGGAGACTCGGTCGGCCGGTCAGAGTATCACGGTGTGCGTGAACCTGCTCTTCACCTTTGCAATCGCACAGGCTTTCCTCTCAATGCTTTGCCATTTGAAGTATGGCATCTTCGCATTCTTCTCGGGGTGGGTACTTATCATGTCAATCTTCGTGCTCTTTCTGCTTCCGGAGACCAAAAACATCCCAATTGAGGAGATGACTGAGAAAGTATGGAAGCGACACTGGTTCTGGAAGAGATACATGGATGATTACGAAGACGAGGGAGTAACAGATATCAACGGTGTCCCAACAAAGAAAAATGGCAAGATCAATGGCTTTGATCATCCTTCTGATCAGTTGTAAAGTTTGAAACCAGTCACAAACAACACTAGTAGTGCTTATTATGAAGGCTAAATTTACAAATAACTTTTCTTTCTTTTGATATGAAGAATTTCTATTCTGTGTACTTGTCTCCTGCATTAAACCGTTTTTGAAAATTCATCTTTTGAAGGTATATGTGTAAGAGTGTTTGTACCAATTGTATCTCCCTTTCATTCATAATGAAGTTGACGACCAAAAAAACAAGGAAGAAAAAAAAAAAACCTGTGTAAATGGATGGAAGAAACTAGCCCTTTGTATCTCATTCTTATTTTACCGCTCCTTAACGTGAATATAAAACATAAGAGGAGTAATTTAGTCCTTGACAAGTTTTATTTTCTTTTCTCCCCAATTCATGCCAAACAAATAAATATAACAAAATAAAAGGTGACTTTCTTACAATTTTTTTAGCTAACTAAACACAGAGAAATAAAAGTAGCGACATTGGGGCTAGCATATCTCTTCACTCCAACTATCTAATTCTTTCTCGACGTGGTTGCGACATGTGTTGCTACATTTACCTGTTACCATTTGAAAATAAAATGTTTTTCTAACCTAATGATTGAATAGTTAGCAACGGTTGGAGTCTCACCCACAACGTGACTTTGGAGAGTTTCAAAATTTACAACTGTGGCTAGCACTCCTCTTGGATTGAAAGAAGCTCTATGAAAGAATATGAAGGCTAAAATACTTGGGCCAAATGACATACTGAGAAAGATTAGAAACACATGTGAGATATTGGTTTTCTTGACTAAGCTTTTTCAATGAAGTTTTAAAGATAAGATCAAAGGATATGTCCATGATAACTGCAAATGTAAAATGATCAAACTAAGGTTTCAGTCTGATTTTGGGGCCAACTTTGAAGGGGAACTTTTAGGTGTCAAAAGGTTATAACCGGTGTCGGTCTCTTTGAGACCGGTTATAACTTATAACATGAGGGAATCTCATGTCGGCTAAGAGTGTTGCACTTGGTAATTACCACTCTTCAAATATTTCAAAATTCAATGAGATCTCCATCTCATATTTAGATTCCATAAATAAAGGAAGCGTGATGAGATTGGTGATAAGATAGCTAAACCCAACCCACCTTTGATTCTCTGGTCCAAAATATAAATATTATCTTTTGGATGGACATTTTGTATAGCATTAAGTCGTGATTAGGAATGCCTATTATGCAAACCATAATTACATTTAAAATAGTCATACGACAAATTGTCGAATCTTACAGCTAATGCATACAAAACAATATTAATTAATTGATTTTCTGCTAAGAAAGTTTTCAGCATTGTGAAGCTAAGGGCGATTTAATTGAAATTTAAACAGCCTCAATAATGATATCTCTTCTTGAATTGTAAAAAAGATATAACAGTTGTAGCAGCAATCAAAACTGAATTTGAATAATAATTAAATATAATGATGAGCAGCGAGAATTATGAACTACTGAAATTCCTCATTCAATCACCAAAGCTGCTCAATCAATTTGATTGAAAACATCATAAGAATAACAACTAAGATTAGGAGTCAAGAAATATGATAAACAAACCATGATCAGCTGAGAACGTTTATGTGGTTATGATCTGAAATCGATGCCACCCTATGATCCAAGAGCTTCTAATATTCATGAATAGATGAACTCATGAACAAATATTAATAATGAATTTAGGCCAATTCAAATAATAATGAACTCATGATCCAAGAGCTTCTAATAATCATGAATAGATGAACTTTCATTTATCCCAATATGAGCACAACAAAAGTCTAGTCTGGCCAAAAACAAATAATCTCAAGCTAATACATATATAGTTGAACTTTCAGCTGCAATTTAAAGAAATAGAAAGAAAGAGAATAGGAAATTCATCTCCATAAAGCACTATCTATGTCCTTACATCATTCTCCTTGGAATTTCCCTTCTCGTTGTCATCATCATCATCCATGAATCTCTTCCAAACTGTGTGATTCTTCCAAACCCTCTCAACCATGACATCAATTGGCACATTCTTCGTCTCTGGCAATAAGTAGTACACGAACAACCCCATGACAAAGATCCAACCAGCAAAGAAGAAAAAGATCACAGCGCGCATATGACACATCATCAACAAGAATGCTTGCGCTATGAGGAAGGTGAATAACATGTTAGAGCTAACTGCAAATGCAAAGCCTGCTGTCCTTGTTTCCAGAGGGAATGTTTCACTAGGTATCAACCATCCAAGAGGTCCCCATGACCATGCAAAGCCCATAACAAAACCGCAAACAAGAATGACCACGAAAATCGCCTCTACATGTCCAAGAGAGTTTGTAGATTTTAAATGAGCTTGTAGAATAGCCCAATTATAGTCTGTACCACAAAGAACTTACAATTCATCAATACTGATAATGAGAAAACTACAAAGTATATATATAATTTTTTTTCTAAGAGAAAATGAGAGATACAGTTCCAAGAGTATCTGTAAATGGACATGCTAGAAGATGGTCTCACACACCCACTCATCACACCAGGCACCACCTCAGACCGGGTACCAACCGGTTGAGGGGTGATGGAACCTTAAGTACCACTGCACACGGTTATGCCCACCCAATCTAAACCTTTCAGGTGGGTACCCATTGAATTCTATTTAAACTATTTCAAATTTTTGTTAGAGATAAAAGAAGAGATTTACCTGTGTGATGAACATCTGAATACAGGCTTGTAGAAGCAATTTCCTTCTCCCAACCTTGTCCACCAGGATAATTGAGACAAAGGTACTTATTACAATCACAAGCCCAGTGATGACCGAGGACAATAAAGAAGCATCATTCTTGAATCCAACAGTCTGGAAAAGTACTGGTGCATAGAACATTATAGCATTAATCCCTGTGAATTGCTGAAAGACTTGCATCATAATTCCGATAACTAGCGGGGGCATGCTCGAGCGCCTCATGAGTTTCTTAAATGGGTTCTTAACTTGCCGGGCAATCTCACTAGCAACTGCAATTTGATCAAATTCTGCATCAACATTACGAGTACCCCTTATCTTCTCAAGTGTCGCTCTCCCTTTTTCATACTTCTCACGCTCTATTAAGCTTGTCGGGGTCTCAGTGACAATTAACGAGCCCAAGCATAGGATGATGGCTGGCACACCGGCGAGGCCTAAAGATATACTCCATCCCCAAGGATGCTTACTCGATGTGAAGTAGTTTACTATATTTGCAACAAAAATCCCTATTGTTATAAACAGTGAAGAGAATGTTGACAGGACCGTGATATTGGCCGGGGCGATCTAGGACAAGAACAGCGGAACAGCCTGCAAGTTGTTTTTCCATTTAAATTTCAGATATCATCTACCCAATACAATTTCTGTGTATACTTAAAAAAAATGGTGATGTATGTTGGATATTTTCAAGGAAAATAAACCATGATTTTTTTGTTTTGAAAACAAAGTGCGTTTTTGAAAGTTGTTTTTTCAAAGCAAAAGTTTAGTCCCATATTGGAAAACTACCAATACTTTGACAAGTATATATAAGATAGTGTTGGAAGAAGGCTTGGGGGGCATTCAAATTTGTTACCCATACGCACTATGCTAAATGTCAAACCATTATGTTAAACTACACACGCGCGTGCCGAGTCGAGTTGGGCTGGGTTGGGTTGGGTTGGGTTGGGTTATAAGATCTAAACGATAATTTTTTAATCTTTTTTTGTTTAAACGTTTTTAATTAAAACCGAAACAGTTTTCAATTTAAACTATAACTGTTTTATGACTGTTGAGTTAGTTTCTTTCTGTTAAACAGTTTATGACTGTTGAAATTTTTTCAAATCTTTGTGACTTTTCGAAAATGTGCATTTACTCTTTAAATAAAAGTCTTTTCTCTTTTTACAGATTACTTTGTTTTTTACTCCCTTTCTCTGAGAAAATTCTGTAAGTTATGTGTTCTGGAACCGACTTAGTACAACAAACTAATTATATTAAACAACATCCAAGCAATGTCCGTTGTATCCTGGAACTGGTTCATTGTACCACTTTGCTGACTCTGTTGTGGGGGCTAATACAATTTAAAGAAAGTATAGCCTACGCCTCGGATTTGCTTGCTATATTTCTGTGATTTCTGAAACATTTTCTCCAACAATTTTAAATTGTATTCCATGGCAACCAGAAATCAAGTACAGCCTCATCCGAATCTTACAAGGCTTGAAAACTTCGATGGAGCACACTTCAAACGATAGCAACAGAAGATTCACTTTTACCTTACTTCACTAAATGTTGTCTCTGTTCTCACTACAGTTTGTCCTACCACAACTGATGATTCCACCATTGAAGATATCCGGAAGAAGCAGAAGTGGGAAGCAGACAATTATGCATGTCGTGGTCACATCCTCAATTACTTGGCTGACTCTCTGTTCGATGTGTACCAGTATACAAAGACTGCAAAAGAACTTTGGGAGGCTCTGGAAAAGAAATATAATACTGAAGATGAAGGATATCGATCCTATCTTGTAAGTCAATTTTTAAATTATAAGATGACTGATGGAAAACCCATTCTTGAACAGGTTCATGAGTTCCAGGTTATCATAAATAACCTCATTGCAAAAGGAGCCATCTTCAAGGAATTTTTTCTTGTGAAAACAATAGTTGCAAAACTACCACTTTCATGAAAAGAATACCGGAAAACCCTTAAACATACTAAGGAAGAAATGGCTATGGATGATCTCCTCAAGCATCTTTGAATTAAGGAAGAGTCAAGGTTGAGGGATAAACTGGAGGAACAAACTGAATTGGTCTCCAAGGCGAACCTGGTTGAGAATGAAGAACTTGATAAGAAGAAGCAGAAATTCAAACACTCCTTCTAACAAAAAGACAAGAAAGACAAGAAGAAGAACACTAAGGACAAGAAACCCATGAAGGGGGCTTGCTACCATTGTGGGAAGCCCGGACACTTCAAAAGGGATTGCCGACATTTCAAGAAAAGTCAAGCAAGAAGAAAAATTTGCTACAATGTTTTCTGAAGTGAACCTTTTAGGAGATGAAAGGGAATGGTGGTTTGATACAGGTGCAACTAGACATGTGTGCAAAAACCAATCCATTTTTTCTTCTTATGAAAAGATAACAGAAGAAAATCAAGTTCTCTACATGGGAAATTCTTCTACGGCAAAGATTGAAGGACATGGGAAGGTGGAAATAGACTTCACTTCCGGAAAGACAGTTACTCTTAATAGCATCTTACATGTACCCGAAGTCAGGAAGAATCTTGTGTCAGTAAGCCTGTTAGTAAAGCATGACTTTAAGTTAGTGTTTGAGTTTGATAAATTTATTTTGTCTAGAAAAGGAAAATTTGTTGGTTAAGGCTATGCCTTGGGAGGATTGTTCAAAGCCAGTATTGGCTATGATAAAATGAATGAAATTTCTGATTCTGCTTATATGGTTGATTCTTTAATTTATGGCATGTTAGATTATGACACATAAATTTTAGATTTATGAAATCTATGTCAAAATTAAACTTGATTCCTTCACTTGAAAACTTAAATGTTGATAAATGTGAAATATGCACTAAGACTAAATTAACTAGAAAGTCATTTAAAAATGTAGTAAGAAAGTTTAATGTTTTAGAATTAATATATTCTGATTTATGTGATTTCTCTAAAATTACTATAAGAGGAGGAAAAAGATATTTTATAACATTTATTGATGATTTTTCTAGATTCACTCAAGTATATTTAATACAAAATAAAAGTGAAGCTTTAGATAATTTTAAAACTTATAAGCATATGTAGAAAATCAATTAGATATTAAAATAAAATGATTAAGATCCGATAGGGGACGAGAATATATTTCTAATGAATTTAATACTTTTTGTGAAAGTTAAGGTATTAGACATGAATTTACAACCCCTTATACTCCTCAACAAAATGATATTGCAGAAAGAAAAAATAGAACTCTAGTTGAAATGATAAATGTTATGTTATGCAATTCAAATTTTGGTTTAGAGTTATGGGGTGAAACAATATTAACTACTGTCCATGTACTAAACAGAATTCCAAATAAGAATTTGAATAAAACCCCATTTGAAATGATGATGGGAAGAGCACCTAGCCTACACTATTTTAAAGTGTGGGGGGTGTAGAGCATTAGTAAGATTACCAAATCCTAAAAGACCAAAGCTTGGTCTAAGGGTCATTGAATGTGTATTCATTGGATATGGACTGAATAGCATAACATATAGATTTATGGTTATTGAAAATAATCAAGTAATAAATAAATATTCTATCATTGAATCTATAGATGATGTTTTTTATGAAACTTCATTTATAACAAAACCAAGTCAAGAAAATTTTAATCATAGTATAAACAGAAATGTATCAGAAATTTCAGAAATTCCAATTATAGAAAATACTCAAAATGAAGAAATTGAAGAACTAGCACAAGATCAAGATCAAAATATTAATCAAATCCTAGAACTTAGAAGAAGTAAAAGGGCTAGAAAAGAAACTAATTTAGGAAATGATTATTTTCTATACTTAGTAGAAGGGGACCGAAATGATTTTGTTCATGAATTTCTATATTGTCTAAACATAGATAGTGATCCATTAACATTTCAATAAGCTATTAATTCAAGAGATAAAGATTTTTGGAAGGAAGCTATAAATGATGAAATGGACTCATTAATGGCAAATCAAACTTGAAAACTTGTAACTTTACCTAAAGGTTCTAAAACCATAGGTAATAAATGGATATTCAAGAGAAAATTAAGAGCCGACGGTTCTATTGAAAAATTTAAAGCAAGATTAGTTGCTAAAGGATATAGATAAAAGGAATGAATAGATTTCTTTGATACTTTTGCACCTGTAGCACGTCTTACTACAATAAGATGTTTAATAGCTTTAGCTTCAATTCATAAATTAATAATTCATCAAATTGATGTAAAAACAATTTTTTAAAATGAAAATTTAGAAGAAGAAATATATATGGATCAATCTGAAGATTTTGTTTTACAAGGAAATGAAAAAAAAGTATGTAAATTAACTAAATCTTTGTATGGTTTAAAACAAGCTCCTAAACAATGACACACTAGATTTGATGAAGTTATTTTAAACTTCGGATTTAAAGTAAATGAATCTGATAAATATGTTTATAGTAAATTTCATAATAACAACGGAATTATAATATGCTTATATGTGGCTGATTTGTTATTATTTGGAACTAATATTAATGTGATAGAAGAGACCAAAAGTTTCTTAAAATCTGTCTTTGATATGAAAGATATGGGATTAGCAGATCTTATCTTAGGAATTAAGATAATAAGAACTGAAAATAAAATAATAATGTCTCAATCACATTATTTTGAAAAGATTCTTAAAAAGTATAACTACTTTGATATGGATTTAGCATCTATACCTTATGATACAAATGTAAAGCTAATTAAAAATGAAGGAAGATATATCTCTCAACTTAAATATGCAAGTCAAATAGGAAGTCTTATGTATGCAATGCATTGTACTAGACCTGATATAGCATATGCTATTGATAAATTGAGTAGATTCACATCTAATCCTGGATATATGCATTGGAATGCACTAACTCGTATTTTTAAATATTTAAAGTATTCAATGAATTATGCTTTACATTTTTCTGGTTTTCTAAATGTACTAGAAGGTTATTGTGATGCTAGTTGGAATTCTAATGATTTTAAATCCACAAGTGGGTGGATATTCACTATAGGTAGAGCCGCAATCTCATGGGGATCAAAGAAGCAAACTTGCTTAACTCATTCCACAATAGAATCTGAGTTTGTTGCACTAGCGGCTTGTAGCAAGGAGGCAGAGTGACTAAAGAATTTAATGTTAGAAATTCTATTAATGGTAAAAGCATTGCCACCGGTTTCTATACACTGTGATAGTGAAGCCACACTATCAAAGGCCTATTGTAAAACATATAATGGAAAATCTACACACATTGATCTAAGGCATAGCTATGTAAGAGAATTACTCAAAAAAGGAGTAATCTCTGTTTTAAGTATCAGGTCTTTACAAAACCTGGCAGATCCGTTTACTAAAGGCCTGGGTCAAAATGGTGTATACAAGACATCGAGAGAAATGAGTTTGAAATCCATTAACTCATATGAATCACTTATAGCAGAAACCCAACCTAATATTTATTAGATTCAATGGGAAAAACAAGCTATAAATATTTGATTGAAAGTGTATTAACATATATTTTAGAACTGTAATAACAAAAGAAAGGTTGAACAATGACTCTTAATAGATCTATAACTAACTGTTGAAGTGCACCATTTACAGTTACACTTTTAATAGATCTACCTATGTAGGTGTGGAAGTTTGGCCGCTTCTAAAGTAAGAAACAACTTTCTCATTAAATACTCACAGAAAACAGGATCATAGCACATGGTCATAAAAGTGTTAACGTAAATGAACACTAGAACTTTTGAGAAAAAGTATGTGCATACATAGTCCGGTTCATCATAAAGTGTTAGCAGTTCAAGACTAAGGTCACTGAAAACACTGGTGGATTTTGACTCTATAAACTTAGGTGATGGTTAAAGTCCGGAAGACACCATTCACTGAAATATGTCTTCTCCTAGTTTGCTCAGAAATTTCTTTATTTTTATTTTATTTAAAATAGTGGTGGATTGTTGGATATTTTAAAGGAAAATAAACCATGAGTTTTTTGTTTTGAAAACAAAGTGTGTTTTTGAAAGTTGCTTTTTCAAAGCAAAAGTTTAGTCCCACATTGGAAAACTACCAATACTTTGACAAGTATATATAAGATAGTGTTGGAAGAAGGCTGGGGCCTTCAAGGGGCATTCAAATTTGTTACCCATACCCACTATGCTAAATGTCAAACCATTATGCTAAACCACACACACGAGCGCACGCGCATGTCGTGCCGTGCCGAGCCGAGCCGAGTCAAGTTGAGCCGGGCCGGGCTGGGCTGGGTTGGGTTGGGTTGGGTTTGGGTTGGATTATAAGATCTAAATGATTATTTTTTAAATCCTTTTTTATTTAAATGTTTTTAATTAAAACCAAAACAGTTTTAAATTTAAACTATAACTGTTTTATGACTGTTGGGTCAGTTTCTTTCTCTTAAACAGTGTATGACTGTTGAAATTTTTTCAAATCTTTGTGACTTTTCGAAAAAGTGCCTTTACTCTTTAAATAAGAGTCTTTTTTCTTTTCACAGATTACTTTGTTTTTTACTCCCTTTCTCTGAGCAAATTCTGTAAGTTCTGTGTTCTGAAACAGACTTAGTATAGCAAACTAATTATGTTAAACAACATCCAAAGCAGTGTCCGTTGTATCCTGGAATTGGTTCGTTGTACCACTTTGCTGACTCTGTTGTGGGGGCGAATACAATTTAAAGAAAGTATAGCCTATGCCTCGGATTTGCTTGTTGTATTTCTGTGATTTCTGAAACATTTTCTCCAACAATCTATCTATAACACTGATGAAAGTAAGAATACCTCGTTACCAAATCCAACCCCCAATACCAAGAAGAACCTTCCCAAGGATTAGCATGAAGAGATTTATGGATGCCGTACTCAAGATGGCTCCTGCCAAGAAGGACGATGCAATGCGAATTGCGAACCTCCGACCATATTTCGAGCAAACCTTTGATGCCGCATAGTTTGAGACAAGTGCAACGAGATGCAAGAAAATGTATTTTTCTAGGTTTCAAAAAATGAGTTAAAGGCTACAGGTTATGGGATTCCGAAACAAAGAAGATTGGTGTAAGCAGGGATGTAGTATTTGATGAGATTGTCATGATGAAAAAAGAGGAGCATTGTGATGATGCAACCGGCAATTGGGAGCATTCAGTTCAAGTGGAATTGGATAGATCTAAATCAGATGAAAGTGATGAAGAACTACCTCCTCAGATCGAGAGAGTCGATCAACAGCCACAGGCACAGAGATTGGATCGGGTTCAAAGAGCAGCCAGGCGATATGATGATGAAACAGATATGATAATTTTTGCTCTCATGATAGAGAATGAGAACTATCAAGCTCCAAGGAAGCAATATCAGACGGAGATCACAAAAGGTGGGAGAAGGCTATGGATGAGGAGAAGGAATCAATATACAAGAACCATGCTTGGGATCTTACAGAATTGCCTAAGGGGAAGAAAGTCATCGACTGCAAGTGGATCTTCAAAAAGAAGGAGTCGACCACAGAAAACAGAAAACAGCAAAGTGAAGTTCAAGGCAAGACTGGTTGCAAATGGTTTTGCCCAAAGAGAATGAATAAATTTCGATGAAATCTTTTCACCAGTAGTGAAACATACCTCTATCAGAACACTCACTACAAAAATATAGGTCTTTAGCAGTAATTTTTTAACGGCGTTTAACAAAAAAAACCTCAAAAGACGGTCAACCACGACATTTCTATAGAAACGCCGCCGATTACATGGCAAGAGGACTCTATCACGGCGTTTTATAAAAAAATGTTGTAGTGACTCTATCACGGCATTTAAAAAGTGCCGCGGACATGACGGGAAGTTGGATAGGGGATCGTGCCACGCCAAACACGGTGTCACTTAAGGGCCTTTCACGGCACTTTAAAACGCCGTGAAAGGTCTTAGTATTTTCCAATGCCCGACCCTTTCCCACTTCTCTTTCCCTCCACATTTTCTCTCCCTTTCCCTCCACTGCTCTCTGCTCTGGCTCCCAGCTCCGGCCACCTTCTCGGGTTCCCCTGCTTCGGCTCCGGCTCCCCTGCGCTGCCCCTGCCTCGGCACCGGCACATTAAGGTGATTATTTCTCTCTCGCTTGTCTCTCTCTTGCTCTCGCTTGTATCTCTCCTCCTTCCCCAACGCACAGCCACGTTGGGTTGTCTTGGGGACGAATTGAAGGTTCTGTTGCAGGGTTCTCATAACCCTAATTTACAAGGTCTCAAGAACACCCTTCGAGAAGGAACCAAAGGTGATTATTTCTTTTATTCTTCTTAGATCTGTTGGTTTGAATGATTTTGTTGAAGTTAGACCTCCTGAACTACTTATACGATGGATAATGGCAGAGTATTGATTAATAGATTGAGGGGTTGCAGTTCTATCCTTATCTTGCTTTTTGGTATTGATTATTACAATATGTTTTTTCAGATCTTTACTCACAATAACAAGGACTTCTTAGTGGTTTTCTTTCTGTTTTTGTGTTGTATATTTCTAAGGAAACATCAGCATCTGATCTTGATTCGTATATCTTGGTTTTACTGGGTTTTTTTTTTAAAATTTTGATGAACCATTTTGTATGCACAGAAAGATCTGGAGGTTGCAGCTGAAGTCTCAGATTCTCCAGAAGCAAAGCTAGAGGAAGAAATCATTGGTTCAAGTTTTTTTTTTTTGTTAAACCGTTTTGTATTGTGTTTTTTTTACTGTCGTTGTGTTTGTTTGATTCATCAAGGATGGCGGTTCTGTGGTTACAGATTTGGTCAAATAGTTTTATGGGTTTTGTATGGTTTTCTGTCAAGGTTATATGTGTTTGAAACTTCAAATAAGTGCGATTTTTGAAGCAAATTATACGTGACTGAGACTGCATTTTCGGGTTTTGTTAAGTGCCTTGAAATTAAATTAGCTTTCTGTGAAGCATGAACAAATGTCTCTGTAAGCACATAAATTTACCGCCTTTCCTCCCCTCTCAACTCTAAGTGTCAAGATAAGGTCCGAGAGTAGAGGAATAACGCTAAATTTATTTTTAAGAGTCGCCACCTACTTAGGGGAAGTAGGATCCCGAGATAATCCAAATAAGGGGGTCTACGGTCCAGAGTAGTCTAGGTAAGAGATCCCTTTAGGTCCTGGGGAAGGGGTTAGGCACCCCAGGACCTCCATCCAATGATGGTAACCTACTCATTAGGTCCAAATCAAACATTTAAAAATCACTTAACATTTCCTAAAACAATTATTAATTTTGTTAATCGAATACAAATCAAAATGGGGTGTAAAAAGTTTATTTTTGGTTGGGGTCGAACCCTGATTGGGCTGCCTACTTATCCGGTTAGTCGGAATCAGACCCTCATAGTAGTTCGGGGTCCGTGACTGTTTTTATACTCGTTTCGGAGTGTGGTCACTTTCAACTCGTGTTTGAGTTGGGGGGATGCGGAATTGAGATTTATGAATCTCATTCCGGGAGATGGTTACGTAGCTAGGTGCTCGTGGGGAAGCTCTAGGGGGCGTTCATTTATTATGATAGATTTCTTCTTTTTCATTTTAGATTTTTTTAATGTTTTTGTTATTTTGTATTTTTTGATTTTTTTGTATTTTTTTAATTTTGGCAAGTTTTAACTAGTCAAGAACTAAACTAAATGCCCAAGGTAGGCAAAAAGGAAAATAAAGCCTAACTGACTTAATTAACTTAAAGGCAAAGAGCAGGGCGGATCGAGCGGCCTTAAACCAAAAGAGGCTATGGTTTAAATACGGACCCTGCTCTAGGTCCCAAGGGAAGATAGACCAGTACCTTTAATTTATTTTAATCTTTTTATATTTTTTTTGTTGTTTCTTTTTTGTAAGACTAACTAACGGGGTGGGCCAATTATTTAGGGTTTAAAAAAAAAGAAAACTATCTAAGTGCCCAATGTAGGCAAAATAGGAAAAGAAAAATCGCAGCCTATCCCTATTGTACACACATGGATAATATATACATACACAACAAAATAGATGGGCCCCAAGGGAAAGTTAATGGGCCAAGGCCCATTGACCACTAATGGTCAATTGGCTTTGGTCCACTATCATTCTATACCAAAATGGTTCTAGGGGCTTATGGGCCTCAATTCACTAACATATGGCCTAATCCAAAGGCCCAAGGGATTCAAAACTCCCACTCAAATTGTGAACTACCTAAAACATTATACTACAATGAATAGATGGTAATAAATAGAAAAGAGGGAAGAGCTATACCTGCGAGGGTTGTTGTGAGGACAGTAGAAAGAAAACCGGTGGCCAGTGGTGCTACTGCTACTGTCGATGGTCCGGAAGAAGATGAATGAAAAAAAAAAAAAAGAACTCTCACAACACTTTACCCACAGAACAATGGGTTTCCGGATTAAAACAAGAAGATTCCAAATAAAAAATGAGAGGTAGGTAGTTGTGGACACTGCTTCTCCTGAAGAAATGAAGGAGATCAGTTACCGGTGACTGGACAGGCGAAAACCAGAGAGGAGAAAGAGAAAAAAATATATATATATATATATAAATGAATAAATAAATAAATAAGAAGGAGAAAATAAAAAACAAAAATATATACAAACTATCTTCTAATCATAGATCTAGATCGAGATCTAAAAAATAAATCAAAAGGAAATTAGATCTAGATAAAGAATTAAAAGAAAGAGAAAGAGAAAAAGATGAACCAAGATGAGAGAAATTCGTGTAGAAGACTATACCTGAGATAGATAGGAAATGAGGAACTACTGGATTTCTCACTAGCACTTGAAACTGAAGGAACAATGTCCGATGATAGTCTGGCCAGACTTAGATGAAACCTGCCGGAAGAGAATGACCGGAAAACAGATATATTCAGTTCTGCAAACGTGAAAACAGAAACCAAAAAATAAAAAAATAAAAATAAAATACAGATAAAATATAATCAGAAAAGAAAAATAAAAACAGAATTCTAAATCTAGATCCAGATTCAAATCTAGATCTGGAACTTGAAACGATAGATATTGGAGACGAGATTAAAATCTGCAACTTACCGGAAAGAGGAAGTCGCCGGAGAGGGAGACCTTGATCAGAGTTGCGAGCTGATGGAGGACTGGTGTTAGTGCTTGAGATGCGATCTATTGGTGACGAGGATCCGACGCCGATACCGCAATGAAGAAGGAGAACTGGAATAAAGAGAAGGGAAGAGAGAAAAGAGAAAATCGAGAGCCTGTTGCTGGAAGGAGATGCTGGCCGTAAACAGTCGGAGAAGATGATCGGAGGTGGTGGATCTCCTAAATTCTGAAAACTGGGAGGAGCAGGGAGCTGGTCGGTTGGGCCGTATGATGATGGTGGAGCTATTGGTTTTCTACTGTTTTCACAACAGAAGAAGGGGAAAGAGGGAATAGGAAAATCGGGAGAGAGAGGAGATGGGGAAAACCGAATGAGATTGGGTTTTGAAAACCCTATCTCATTCCTTATATAGGCGATAGTGATGGGCTGGTTTGGTTTTCATAGGCTTGGGCCTTAAGGTTTAAACCCTTGAGGGCTAGGCTTGATTGCACTTGGGCTTGTGTGAATTGGTCTATGGTTTTCATCAAATGGGTTCAAGATATGGGCTTGGGTACATGGGTTTGTGGTTTAGGTAACTTTGAACAATGGATCCTTCTCTCTCAACTCCTCTCCTCTCTAAACAAATAATCAAAACAAAATGAAAAATAAATTAAAGAAATATATAAACATAATTAATTAAATTAAATTAGAAAAAGAATTTTAGAGGTGTAAAAATGGGGTGTTCACAGTCTCAATAATGAAAGATTCTATTGATGCAATATTCTTCATCAACCACACCTTGGTTTTCCATGGCTTTTGGCAACATATAGTCTATTTCATTCCTCGAGTCACTGTTAATGCAATATTCTTCATCAACCACACCTTGGTTTTCTATGGCTGTACTTGAATGCTTGGGAAGTTACATATATCAGTTTCTGATGGGCTTTTAGTGGAGTAAGAAGAGCTCTGGGTATTTGAGGGGAATTGTACTGAATGGGATGGGAGCGTAACAGGTCTTGTTTTGAACTGACTTAGATGGGAGTTTCGAGTGTTTCGGGAGATAGGAATGAGTACTAAGGTTCTAGAGTTCGGCAGAGATTACACTGATACCAATTGTCATCTCTGTAATATTGATAGTAATGGGTATTTGTGTTTTGCTCTTAGTTCATATTTGAGTTGCTGGGAGGTCTTTTAGGAGAGGATCCAGTTCCAGTAACATGGTTGAGAGGGGCATTACTGGAAGCACTAGCATGTCTCATGATGATTTAGACAAGCTTCCATACTTTGAATTCAAGGCAGGAGGATACTTTGAATTCAAGGCAGGAGGGAAGGAGAGTAGCCATATAGAGTGTGTTGTTTGCTTGGATAGCTTCAAAATGGGGGATAAGTGTAGGTTATTTCCCATCTGCCATGCCAGTTTCCATGCTCAATATGTAGATTCATGGTTGTTGAAAAAAACCCTTTGTTTGATCTTTCAAACTAGTGTGAATTCTCGAAATAGGGGAATTAACCTCTTTTCTGAATTTCTGTTATTTGAAAGTGCACGAATGTCTGCTAGGGAGTACATTAATCTCTCCAGACTTGTCAACTAAAACCCTCCTAGTTACATGTGTTATGTTAGATTTTTAGTTGGGAAATGTTCTCTCCAAAACTCAAAGTGAGAAGAATTTTAGTTTGATTTTACTGGATAAATCTCTTAAATATTGGTGCTTTCCCCATTTTAATTTTTTGCTAAGCAATTGTGACCATTCTGTCGACAAAATGCCATCCTAGATGGAACTGGTGCTTGATCATACAAACTTATTCTATCCATTCCTTCCAAACTCCATTTGTTATGTTATTAATATATGGGATTGCTCTTATTCTGCTGACTTCTTTTATTCATATTACTGTAATACGTTGAAGTTGGTACAGGTGTTATATCGTTATGCTAATTGCTAAACACACAATACATGTATTGTTCGTACATGTGGTGTTGGTGCTCGACTAATATGAGGGATGAACTTGACACGACAAAATCTCAGGTGGAGGCCCTAAAAGCTCAAAAGGAGGCCCAAGACGCTAGGATTGAGGCCCAACAAACTCAGCTCAATGAAATGCAGTGGTTGTTACACCAGTTCTTACAGGGGCAGCAGGTATATATATACTAACAAGCATTAAATAATCATTTGTTAAATAGTTTGGTTCATGTGGTTGCTGGTTGATGACATAGGTCATAGTTTGATATTGGGATCATCTTGATGGATATGGTTTTCGGCAAACTTGCTAATTAATGAAGCTGTCCGTTGATTGGACGGTTGCAGATTGATTATACTATGATTGTTGTGGGATAGATTGTTTTTTTATAGAAATGTGGGTTGTTAGATTGAGCCAATATCTCTTTTACCCTGTTCTTGATGTTGGATTCATATCTCTTTTTTTAATCCTAACTGTTTAATTTCTCCAAATTCGCTTTTGTTTTTGGGAAGACCACCTTAGTGAGTTTAAATTTCTAGAGGAGGGGGGGAAGTGTTACTGACAAGGGAGTACGAACCTAATTTTCTTTGTGTTAAAAGAGAGTACAAAAAACAGAGTTTCCATTTTTTTTCAATCCGTAAACCATATGGTGTTCTACCTGTGATGAGTCAGTGAAGTTCTATGAGCTAGCATTCCCTAAACCTAAGTTTCTTCTCTGCTTTTGTGTTTTCACATATGGAGCTCAGACATCTACCATGGCAGATTTTGCACTAGCATTTCCTAAAGCTAGTGCAAAATCTGAACTGTTTCCAAAATCTGAATCATCTATTTTGAATTGGAAATCTTCTCTATCAAGATAAATAATATTATTGTGTGCCTACAAGTTCAGATCATGAATTACTTATTCTGAACCGTTTTATGTTGACAAACTTTCAGCCTTAGTGAACCTAATAAATCTCATGCATATGTTTCTGATCAATTAGACTTTCTGTTTTTTTTTTGTTTGAGTATAGGCTCATGGTGTCCACATGAATGGCTATGGAGACAAGGATGGGCAGACTTTTCTGTGTATAGGGAAGAGAGGCCAAGTGAAACCCACTTATCCAAGGATGCTTAATCATCTAGTTGCTGGTGGACTGGTATGTAATTACTCTTATTTACTTTTACATACTGGTATTACTTTTTCTCAATTAACATATTTGTCATTGGAAATTTTGGATGTTCTCATCATAAAAAAAAAATGCTCACACTTAGCTACGCCATTGATGACCAGTAACAATCTTGTCTAGCGGTTTATAAAATAGAAAATTCTTCTGGTATTTGTGGTCTATTTGAGACATACTGTACGGGAAAGAAGATGGCTCAGGGAAGTTAAAGAACTCGACACATAATGCTTTAAAAAGGTTTTGAGGAATGGTGAGTTGGTGACATGGAATCTAGCTTTCGGGAGGATGGCTTTTCCCATCGTGTTCCAGCCCCTTTCCTACATATGCACAATGTCCTAATGATCTCACTATGAATATCAGCCCCTATCCTACATATGCACAAGGGATCAAGTCTAGTGAAAGGTGGGGAAAGAAACCAAAATCCTAAATAGTCGAAGTTTCAAAAGTTCATCGAAACTTCAACAGTTTTATACTTAAGTTAAGTCAAAATATCGTGAGATTTTGTAAATGTTGCAATAATCAGTGAAATATTGAAATTGTTTTAAAATATTGATGAATGTTTATTAAAATTTTAAAAACCCATAATACTTTACATAGAAACTTCGTTGATCTTCGAAGTAGCGATAATTTTTTGAATTATGATAATACGCATGAAATTTCTAACCTTGATGATAAAGTTTGAGCTCAATTAAAATTTTGATGCAAGAATCTGTTCAAATTAATGAAATTAATGGAGGTTTCCATTTGCTATTTGAATTTTCATCTTCTAGATTGCGGGTTACAGAACAAGTGATTCTATTAGGTTGTGTTAGAAAAAACAGCATCGAAAACCGAGGCCCAGTTAGGATTTGGTGTGGTGTGCGGATAGTGATAAGTTTGCATGCATGTTAGTGATTGAACCTTCTTTACATATTAATTATGAAATCTGTAAATTTTATCATTTCAATATTCTAATAAATAATTTTATTTAATTGGCTTTGTAGGAGGGAGCAGGCAGCACACACCTGTCGAGTTTTAGAGGTGCGGGAGGGAACCAACGAGATGAAGATAGTTAGACTTACGATTTATTGACATTTTTTTATGGACATGTGTAATGTATTATTACATTATAATGGGCACCTGTGATTGGATGTATTGATTTTATACTGATTTCCATGTAGAAAAATTCTTTTTATATATAATGTCATTATGGGCATGGTTTTATTTATTTTATATTGTTGATAGGTACAACACAGGTAAAAAAAAAATTTATATTGTTGACAGGTACAAAACAGGTAAAAAAATAATTTTATTTTTTTATGTCATGACTATTCGCGGTGTTTGGGAAACGCCATAATTGGTATTGGTCACTATAACGGCATTTATAAAACGCCATGAAATGTTAAGTCTATGACGGCGTTTCTACAAATGCCGCGAAAGATTTGGTCTATCACGGCATTTCTAGAAACGTCGTCAAAGGTGAGTCTGTGACAACATTTCTCAAAACGCCATCAAAGGTGGGTCTATGACGGCATTTCTCAAAACGCCGTCATAAAGCGACATAACGGCATTTCAAAAATGCCGTCAAGATAAATGTCGTCTTTACCTTCCCTGACGCGAGCAATAATGGTGTTTGGTTTGAAACGCCGTTATTGACTATAACGGCGTTTTTGGGGGGGTTTTTCACGGCGATTTAAAAACGCCGTTAAAAGTCTTAAATTTTGTAGTGACTGTTATCGATAGTAACTATGCAAGACCTAAAGCTTGAACAGATGGATGTGAAGACAACTTTCTTACACAGAGAGCTAGATGAAGAGATATACATGCGATAACTAGAGAGATTTCATATGAAAGAAAAAACAGATCAGGTCTGCAAACTGAAGAGGTCTCGATCTGTATGGTCTGAAGCAATCATTCAGGCAATGGAACAAACGGTTTGACTCATTCATACTGGAGAATGAGTAATCCAGAAGTGAGTATGACCACTGTCTCTATTTCAGAAAAATAAGAGATAATGCCTTCATAATTGTTGTACTGTATCTGGATGACATGTTGATTGCTGCCAAAAGCATGTCAGATGTGAAGATTTTGAAGAAGTAACTCAATAGTGAGTTTGAGATGAAAGATTTAGGTACAACAAAGATAATTCTAGACATGGAATTCAGATAAATAGAAAACTAAGAAAACTATCTCTATTCCAAGGGAAATATATATGGAGGGTCCTTTCAAGATTCGAGATACAAGATGCAAAACCGGTGAGTATTCCTTTGGTGGCTCATTTCAGGTTATCCTCTCAGTTATGTCCCGTGATAGATGAAGAGAAGGAAGACATGACAGTATTGTTAGTAGGTATATGGCGAATCCTGAAAATGAACACTAACAGGCAGTGAAGTGGATTCTGAGGTACTTGAAGGGTACCATTGATGTCGGAATCTTGTTCGACAAGAATGACAAATGTGAGGTAGTTGGGTATGTTGATTCCGACTATGTTGGTGACTTAGACAAGATGAGGTTAACTATAGGGTACTTGTTTACACTGAGTGGATGACCAATTTGTTGGAGATCCATGATGCTGCCTATTACAACATTATCAACGACCGAGACTGAATACATGGTAACTTTAGAAGTAACCAAGGAAATTATCTAGTTTATATGGTTGAGAATTTTGGTTGATGAACTGAGAGTGAAGACGGAGAGGATGATTCTTCACAGTGACAGTCAAAATCTCTTACACTTGGCGAATAATCAAGTTTACCATTCA
Organism: Tetracentron sinense; assembly: GCA_015143295.1. Lineage (NCBI taxonomy): Eukaryota > Viridiplantae > Streptophyta > Magnoliopsida > Trochodendrales > Trochodendraceae > Tetracentron > Tetracentron sinense. The sequence continues at coordinate 9,329,336 of CM026558.1, read as the reverse complement.
AGAACGAAACACATAGAGATGCGGTTCCACTTCATAAGAGACACAATATCTGAGAAAGAGATTTTATTGGAGAAAATTTACACAAGTGAGAACTCTCAGATATGATGACAAAGCCAGTTACAATTTTCAATTAGTTTAAACATTGTTTAACATTCGATGAGATTAATGGAAGGTCATACCCTTGAGGAGGGGTGTGAAGGCATCTTTGGAGATGTAGTTATTCTTTACTTGAGGCAGAGCAGAATTGAAGACAAGTTGGAGAGTGTTAAAATTTTTTAAATTCTATAAGTTACGATCAATCGCCCAAGAGGGCGATTGATCGAAGGTAGTAGCGATCGATCGCCTCTATTGGGTGATCGATCACAGGAAGTGGGATTAGTTATGATTTTTCTTTTTTTTTTCGGGATTTCCCTTATATAAAGACTTCTTTGTATTGGGGTTTAGAAAAGAGGGTTAATAGAATTGAAGCCAAGCTATTTCTTTGAGAGTGAGAGATTGTTTGAGAGGCTAGACATTGTTTCTCTTTGTTTTGATTATTAGTAAAGAAGGTAATTTCTTCGTGGACGTAGCCTCTGTTGGGTGAACCACATATATCATGTGTTCTTGTGTGTTTCTGTTTGTGTTCATTAGGTTATTTTTTCACCACAAAAATAACATATTATCTCATAGTTTGAACCCAAACCCCCATTGTTAGTCGGATAGAAAATGACTTTAAAAAGAAAATGAAGCTAGCATTACCCAAATGATACTAACCATTGATAAGGATGTTGGCAATTGGCAGAAACATTGTTCATTCGCGTAATAATTCTGAAGTAATTTTATACGTAATTTCATGTCACGAAAAATACCGTCCTTAGTTAGTTGCAAACTTCTTAGCTAGCATTGTGGTAGCAACAAGTGTTGTTATTTTCTTTTAATTGTGAGAACCTTAATAAATTATAAATTACTCATTTTAAAGATTTTATTTTCTTAACATGTTGGAGGGTAGCAATGAAAAATTTTGAATCTTGCGTGTTGGGCTAGCTCCAATAGTAAACGAGAGTTGTATGTCACATGCATAAAAGGAAGGTATAGCTAATATTCTTCATAATTACACTAGATGCGAAATTCTTTAAAGTTATAACTGGACTCTTTGATACCTCTTAAATATAGTTAGATTCATTAATCCTTAGGGTGTGTTCGTTTGCTGAGAAAATGAAAGAAAATACGGGAGAGAAGTGTTCGGTTGAGAGGAAAAGAAATTGCAAGAATCTTTGGGGCCCACAGATTTTTATCTTGTAGTGCATAACTTTCTTTCATTTTTTTTCAAAATTTTCCTTCAAAAAGGTAGGTTCTTTTACAAGAAATTAATGTTAAAAGTTTTAAATTACTATTAACTAATGTCACATCATCTATTATATTTCATGTAAAAATAAATTATTATGAAAGGTAATTTAGAAATATCAATCTACTTTCTTTCACTTTCTTTTCTTTGATACCAAACACTTAATATGTTTGGTTGTTGAGAAAATATGTGAAAACATGGAAAAGAAAAGAAAAGAAAATTCTAGATTTGTAATATGATTTTTAGTTGTGTTTTATCCAAAAATTTTTTTTTTCCATGTTTTCACTTATTTTCTCAACAACCAAACATTGGGTAAAAGAAAATTCATTTTCTTTTCTATCACTTTCTTTTATTTTACTTTATTTTATTTTCTTTTTCTTCACCCATTTCATATAAAAGGAACAGATCCTTAGGATTCAACTTTATTAACTTAGTTTTTTTAAAATATTAACTCTAAAAGGTTAACCAGAATTAGAAGAGTATTAAAAAGGCTTTTGTGTTGTAGAGAATCACGAGTCTACCAATATTTGGATATGTCAACATGACATATAGCCATTAGTTGATATTGTGGTCCCCACAGTATCAAAGAAGCGTCTAAGACTATCAAACGATTTTAACCTATTCGCACTTGTTTTCTTACTTCAAACTTCAAAATTCGAACTGATCACGCAATACATACATTGATTGAAACTTGAAAGTGAACCGCATATTTGGTGCAAATGCGGTTTTTTCGTAATTTCCTCTGATGTTCATTTTCAACTCAAATGCCTGTCCGGCTCGGGATCCTCTCGAGTTCAACTCGAGAGAATCTCTCTGGTTTGAACCCCTACAGGTCACCACGTGTCTCCTTTGACACCCCTTAACCATGGGTAAGGTTCATCCATTCCCAGGGTTCGCCCATCCATCCTTAGTTTTTTTTTTTTTTTAAATATTAATTCTTTTTTTAAAATTAAAAACTTTTTGTAATATTAAAAAAACTCTAAAAACAGTTTTGTTAATTTTAAAAATAATAATTAATATATAAAAAAAAAACTAAGGATAGGTGGGTGAACCCTAGGGATGGGTGAACCTTACCCATGGTTAAGGGGTGTCAAAGGAGACACGTGGTGACTTCTAGGAGTTCAAACCGGAGAGATTCTCTCGAGTTGAACTCGAGAGAATCCTGACCTGTCTGAACCCGAAGCGAGCCCGAGAGCTGTTAGTTGACTAGCCAGTAGTCAAACAAAATCAATCAGGCTCAAGATCCTCTCAAGTTTGAACCCCTAGAGGTCGCCACGTGTTTCCTTTGACACCCCTTAACCATGGGTAAGGTTCACTCACCCTTAGGATTCATCCATCCATTTTTGGTTTTTTTTTTTAAAATATTAATTCTTTTTTTAAAATTAAAAACTTTTTTTAATATTAAAAAACTCTGAAAACAGTTTTTTTTAATTTAAAAAATAACAAAAAATATATATATAAAAAAAAACCAACGATGGATGGGTGAACCTAGGGGTGGGTGAACCTTACCCATGGTTAAGGGGTGTCAAAGGAGACACGTGGCGACTTTTAGGGGTTCAAACTCGAGAGATTCTCTCAAGTTGAACTCGAGAGAATTGCCAATCATTATCAGTATATCTGTACACGTGGCGAGGCACTGGTGATCCTCGCTGTTCACAACTGCCATGGTCTCTCGTCTATATAAGCAGTAGTAAGCACAGCATCTTTTTTATCTCTCGCGTCCGTCGATCTTCTTCTTAAAACGAGTGCCAAAAAATAGGCAATTCTTACAGGACATTTCGCCGGAGTTTATCGCTATCCACGTCATGACTGCCGGAGGAATTTCTGCTCCGGCGACTGCCGGAGGAATTTCTGCTCTGGCGACTGCCGGAGTCGAGTTTGAAGCTCGGATTACACCGATCGTCATAGTTTCATGCATAATGGCTGCCACTGGAGGTCTTATGTTCGGTTACGACGTCGGAGTTTCTGGTACGTTTTCTAGTCTTGAATTTCTAATATTCTTTTTTCCTGTTCTTGATTCCTCATCTTCAAAGTAATACGATTTTAAGAGGCAATTCTCTAGAATCTCTTTTAAGTTTTAAGTGCCGCGACCATTTTTCTCATAAATTTCTGTGAGTTTCGGTTTCTAACGTAGATATATATCAAATTTGAAAAAAGAGAAAATCAAGAAAGAAATGGAGGATTGAGGAAGCGTTTCTTTGGTTTTTCTTGAGATGAGTTAGATTTTTTTTTTTTTTTTCAAAGAATATGTTTTTTCAATTAGGGTTATGAAACTCAGGAGTGAATGTTGAAATCCACGGAGGAAATGAGGTTCTTGGCGGGAAACCGTGTTATTCGAGAAAAAGAAAACTTTATCTCCTCAAACCAGAATTGGGAGAAGAAGAGAAAATTACCAGATATTTGGGCTTCCTTTTTCAAGAGAAAAATCGGTTTAATTGGAATAAAAGTTGGGGTGCCTAACACATTTCCCGGGCTTAACCGAACCTCTTACTTAGACCTCTAAGCAGACCAAGACCTCATTCATTACTCGGGGACTTATCCCTACTGAATTAATAAATGAGGACTCCTAACATAAACAAGTGAGTAAAAATCTGTGCTCATAATTGCCATGATGAAAAAGGAGGAGCCAAAAAAAAAGGAGGAGCTTTGTGATGATGCAACCCGTAATAGGGAGCATTCAGTTCAGGTAGAGCTGGATAGATCTGAATCAGATGAAAGTGATGAAAAATCACCTTCTCAGATCGAGATAGTCGATCAACAGCCACAGGCATAGAGATTAGATCGGATTCGAAGAGCACCCAAGCGATATGATGATGAAACAGACATAATAGCTTTTACCTGGAGAGCTAGATGAAGAGATATACATGCAATAACTAGAGGGATTTCAGATGAGGGGAAAAACAGATCAGATCAGCAAACTGAAGAGGTCTCTGTATGGTCTGAAGCAGTCGCCCAAGTAATGGTACAAATGGTTTGACTCATTCATGCTGAAGAATGAGTATTCCAGAAGTAAGTATGACTACTGTCTTTATTTTGAGAAAAATAAAATATAATTCCTTCATATTCCTTGCACTCTATGTGAATGACATGTTGATCGCTGTCAGAAGCATGTCAAATGTGAAGATTTTGAAGAAGTAACTCAACAGTGAGTTTGAGATGAAAGACCTAAGTGCAATAAAAATGATTCTAGACATGAAAATTCAGAGAGATAGGAAACTAAGAAAAATATCTCTATTCCAAGGGATGTACATAAGGAGGGTCCTTTCAAGATTCGAGATACAAGATGCAAAACCGGTGAGTACTCCTTTGATGGCTCATTTCAGGTTATCCTCTCAGTTATGTCCAGTGACAGATGAAGAGAAGAAAGAGATGACAGAATTTCTGTATGCAAGTGTTATGGGCAACTTGATGTACATCATGGTTTGCACTAGACCTGACATCTCACAATGCATGTGTCATTATTGTTAGTAGGTATATGGCGAATCCGGGAAAGGAGCACTGAAAAGCAGTGAAGTAGATTCTGAGATACTTGAAGGGTACCATTGATGTCGGAATCTTGTTTGACAAGAATGACAAATGTGAGGTAGTTGGGTATATTGATTCCGACTATGCTGGGGACTTAGACAAGATGAAGTCTACTATAGGGTACTTGTTTACACCGGGTGGATGACCAATTTGTTGGAGATCCATGTTGCTGCCTACTACAATATTGTCAACGACTAATGCTGAATACATGATAGCTTCAGAAGCAACCAAGGAAATTATCTGGTTTATATAGTTGAGAAGTTTGGTTAGTGAACTGAGAGTAAAGAATGAGAGGATGATTCTTCACAGTAACAGTCAAAGTGTCATACACTTGGCAAATAATCAAGTTTACCGTTCAAGAACGAAGCACATTGAGGTGCGGTTCCACTTCATAAGAGACGCGATGTCTGAGAAAGAGATTTTATTGGAGAAGATTCACACAAGTGAGAACTCTCAGATATGATGACAAAGCCAGTTACAATTTCCAAGTTTAAACATTGTTTGGACTTTGTTAACATTCAATGAGATTAATGGAAGGTCACACCCTTGACGAGGGGTGTGAAGGCATCTTTAGAGATGTAGTTATCCTTTACTTGAGGCAGAGCAGAATTGAAGACAAGGTGGAGAGTGTTAAAATTGTTTAAATTCTACGAGTTGCAATCGATCGCCTAAGAGGGGTGATCGATCGAAGGTAGCGGCGATCGGTCGCCTCTCTTGGGAGATCGATTGCAAGAAGTGGGATTAGTTACGATTTTTCTTTTTTTTCTGAAATTTCCCTTATATAAAGACTTCTTTATATTAGGGTTTAGAAAAGAAGGGTTTTTGAGTGTGAGAGATTGTTTGAGAGGCTAGACGTTGTTTCTCTTTGATTTGATTATTAGTAAAGAAGATACTCTCTCCGTAGACGTTGCCCCAGTTGGGTAAACCATGTATATTCTGTGTTCTTGTGTGTTTATGTTTGTATTAATTAAGTTATTTTTTTACCACAAAAATAACATATTACCTCATAGTTTGACCGAAACCCCATTGTTAGTAGGATAGAAAATGACTTTAAAAAGAAAATGAAGTTAGCATTACCCAAATGATACTAACTATCGATGAGGATGTAGGCATTTGGCAGAAACATTTTTCACTGGTGTAGAAATTCTGAAGTAATTTTATACGTAATGTTGTGTCACGAGAAATACCATCCCTAGCTAGTTGCAAACTTCTTAGCTCTTATTGTGGCAACAGCAAGAGTTGTATGTCACATGCAAGAAAGGAAGGTATAACTAATATTCTTCAAAATTACACTAGATGTGAAATTCTGTACGGTTATTACGGACCCTCTGTACCTCTTAAATATAGTTAACCCTTAGGTTTAACTTTATAAACTTAGTTTTAAGAAAATATATTTAAAAAATACCAACTCTAAAAGGTTAACCATAGTTAAAAGAGTATTAAAAAGGCTTTTGTGTTGTAGAGAATCACGAGTCTACCAAATTTGGATATGTCCACATGGCATATAGCCATTAGTTGAAACTGTGGTCCCCACATATCAAAGTAGCGTCTAAAACTATCAAACAACTTTAACCAATCCGCACGTGTTTTCTTACTTCAAACTTCAAAACTCGAACTGATCACAATGAATTTACGTAAATACACTTAAAAGCCGACATTGATTGAAACTTGAAAGTGAACCGCATATTTGCTGCAAATGCGGTTTTTTCGTAATTTCCTCTAATGTTCATTTTCAACTCAAATATCCGAAGTCTGAACCGTAAGCGAGCTCGAGTTCGTTGACTGGCCAGCAGTCAAACAAAATCACTGTCAGTATATCTGTACACGTGGCCAGCCATGGTGATCCTCGCTGTTCACAACTGCCATGGCCTTTCGTCTATATAAGTAGTAGAAAGCACAACATCTTTTTTTATCTCTCGCATCCGTCGATCTTCTTCTTAAAACGAGTGCCAAAAAATAGGCTATTCTTACAGAATATTTCGCCGGAGTTTATCGCTATCCACGTCATGACTGCCGGAGGAGTTTCTGCTCCGGCGAATGCCGGTGTCGAGTTCGAAGCTCGGATTACACCGATCGTCATAGTTTCATGCATAATGGCTGCCACTGGAGGTCTTATGTTCGGCTACGACGTCGGAGTTTCTGGTACGTTTTCTAATCTTGAATTTCTAATATTCTTTTTTCCTGTTCTTGATTCCTGATCATCTTCAAAGTTATACGATTTTAAAGGCAATTCTCTAGAATCTCTTTTAAGTTTTAAGTGCCGCGACCTTTTTTCTCATAAATTTCTTTGCGTTTCGGTTTCTAACGTAGATATATATCAAATTTGAAAAAAGAGAAAATCAAGAAAGAAATGGAGGATTGAGGAAGCGTTTCTCTGGTTTTTCTTGAGATGAGTTAGATTTTTTTTTTTTCAAAGATTATGTTTTTTAAATTAGGGTTATGAAACTCAGGAGTGAATGTTGAAATCCATGAAAGAAATGAGGTTCTTGTTGGGAAATATTCGAGAAAAAGAGAACTTTATCTCCTGAAACCAGAATTGGGAGAAGAAGAGAAAATTACCAGATACTTGGGCTTCCTTTTTCAAGAGAAAAATCGGTTTAATTGGAATAAAATCAGATATCAGGTTTCTGAATCGGTAAAGAAAAACCAGTATTACTTTTTTTTCCCGCCGGCTTGAGAAGAAAAGAAAGTGTTTTTTTCTTTTGGACTCTCCCATCTACCTAGCAAAATGATAAGATGCCTCGAGGGCCTAAGAAATCCATTCCAATTTATTCACATCGTGAGAGTTTTGCTAACATACATATGGTACTTTAGTTTCAACTCTATGTAAAATGACTTATTAACCCTTACAACTTTGGATCAATTTATTGATCTTCTAAACTTGTTGCAGGGGGTGTGACATCCATGCCTGATTTCTTGAAAAAATTCTTTCCGGTCGTTTATAGGAAGTCCCAGGAATCAGGGGACAACAGTAATTACTGCAAATACGATAATCAAGGATTACAATTATTCACCTCATCGCTCTATCTCGCCGGTTTAACTTCGACCTTCTTGGCATCTTACACGACGCGAAGGCTTGGCAGGAGGCTTACCATGCTCATTGCTGGGATTTTATTCATAATTGGTGTGATATTGAACGCAGCAGCTCAAGACCTCGCAATGCTGATTATAGGAAGGATCCTGCTTGGTTGTGGTGTTGGCTTCGCTAATCAGGTTTGTTCTTCTAATCCATACAAATGTATAGTTCAAGATTTCAATTCAGGGTCAAAATGGTAATACTTGTGCGATGTGGGGTTAGTTAGACTGTGTCATTCATTTGTTTAAGAAAATATCTTTTCTCTAATTTTCTTTACTTTTTCTTTAGCCAATTTGACGCTTTCACGGGAATGCTAGCCTAAATCGTCACCACCCTTAATTACTTTTAAAACGCCTCCACCTGGCAACATATGGTTTGTCCTTTTATCCCACGATACAATGATCGTATCTTATCTTGGAGTTGTCATGAAAAAGTTACCAAAAGTCAATTTCCATGTTTTTTCTTGTTAAAGATATGTCCTATCCATTTACTAAAGTTTATCTCTTTTGCAAATTTCATGAGCCCGCCAACAAAGAATGGCTATGTGGCCGGTGTTTGCTTTTGAAGTCCAAGTCTAGCATGAAAATCGCTAGTTTGGTTTTAACTTTCTAGGGTTTTGAACCTTTTCTCTAAGTCTACCTCGTGTCAAAGAGTTCAAAGAAAGTAAACTAAGTGGTGGGATGTTAGCAACAGGGTTTGGCTAAAGTACCAGGTAGATGTGACTTAGAGTCATTCTCTACTACACATCTACAACCCAAATTCATTCGGACTTTGCAACTGAGAACCCTTTAGGGCAGACCACCGAGACCGTGCTCTAAGAGCACGGGATTGAGGTGGGGCCATTTCACATGGTAGGCCCCACCTGAAATCCCGTGCTCTTAAAGCACGGTCTCAGTGGTCTCGGCCCTAAGGGAATCTTGGAAGCTTTATCCAATTCAATAAGATCACGAGAGGGGTACCCTTCAATTTTTGAGGGGCACTTTTGTCCCTATCAATTTGGAGAAGGCTACTTGACTTTGATTTTTTTTTTTTGGTTATTGATTTTTCAAAAAAAAAAAATTGGGACCAATTGGGTCTCTTGCTCTGTTTGGTATCTCTCTTTCAAATTTGATTCGCATGTAACACCTCTGTGTGTCAAAAACAACAGGCAGTTCCGCTGTTCTTATCAGAGATAGCACCTACAAGAATCCGTGGAGGACTAAACATATTGTTTCAGCTTAACGTCACAATCGGCATTCTCTTCGCCAATCTCATCAATTACGGAACAGCGAAGTAAGCTTCTCTCTCCATCACCAATCTTCTTCATTTGTATTTTTGTTTTCTGATAATTTTATGGGCCCTTTTGTCTCCAATCTCTGGTGCCATTTCAATTGGGGTAAAGCTTCTGAGACCCTCTTAGGGCCGAGACCATCGAGACCATGCTCTAAGAGAGCAGGATTTCAGGTGGAGCCCACCATGTGAAATGGGCCCCACTTGAAATCCTGCTCTCTTAGAGCATGGTCTCGGTGGTCTCGGCCCTAAGTGGGTCTCGGTAGCAAAGTCCTTCCAATTGTATCTATAATATATTGCTTTCCAAAAATGTGTGAAGTCATTTTTGAATCCTTTGGCTATTGACCATTCTCCTTTAGTTGGCAATACCTTAACTCATAGCATGACTAGTTACACTTACATCACACATTCAACATCTCAACTCCCTGACCCAATTGTAAGAAAATAATAATAATAATATAATGCCCATTCTCATTAATGGACCTTTCTACCTCTTTGATCTTAATTTTTCTCAATAAGATGATAAAGATGTTGTTCTAAGTTATTCAGAATATAATTAATGAAAGTATTAAAGAAACTAAAACAATAAAGAACTCACGGAATTTGTAAAACAGCAAAATAATGAAAGTGAATGGAAAATCCAAGCCCTGTGTAACACAGTTTCCTTAAGACGAATTTACTCCTTTCCGGTACTTAAGATTAATGAGTAATCATCTCCCAAGATAGAACAGATTACAGTTAAGAAGAAGTAGTACTTCAACCTTCAAAACTTAGCGAACCTCTGTTTGTCAATGATAAGGAGAGAGACAGAGAGAGACAGATATGTAAAAATTCTTCAAAATAGGAAAAACCGATGACCAGAATGAATGAATGGGAGTCTATTACATAGATTCTCTTGTCTCTGTTTGAACAAAGATGACTTCCCCGAAAAGACACAAAAACGGATAGAAAATTCAGTTATTGAAACACCAACGGACACCTAAGCCCAAAACCCATATCCATACCCATATTCATTCGGATCAATAATACGGGTCAAATGGTGGGCCTTGCCCACACATTGCCTATTTTTCGGGTCAAGCGGGTCACACTCCGGGTTTTTTTGTCGGGTCAATTCTCATTCACCAACATATGGTAAATCCCTTATTGGGTCAATTTTTCCAACAAAAGATACTTAGCTCAAATATTAATTAATATTAAATACACCATCGAGATGTGTCTCATTAATCAGAGGGTCCCAATTAATGATTGGATGGTTCATATGAACCATAATCTTTCTTTCCTTTTCAGTTTAAAAAGGATAATGCTAGCATCACTTAATTTATTTTGAGACTCACTCTTTTTTCTTTTTTTTTATTGGAAAGAGAGTTGTGGAAAACACGTGTCATCAATATTGGGCCTGCCACCTGTCTTTGATGAATTTCATTAAATTAATTGACCCAGATAACGGAAACCACTCAATCATCTGCAATTTTCACAATTTTAATTTCTGTAGAGAATGAATGTGGGGTTTGAGATGTGAATTTAAATGTAAAGCAGTTGTATTTGTTTTTCCCCACATAAATTTGTTTCTGTATGTCTCTGGATCTGATGCTGACAATCATTAATGCTTGTCTTGCAACTATAGAATCAAAGGGGGATGGGGTTGGAGGGTCTCATTGGGGCTGGCTGGGGTCCCCGCACTCCTCCTAACCGTGGGGTCTATCCTGGTGGTGGACACGCCCAACAGCCTGATAGAGCGTGGTCACTTGGATGAAGGAAAAGCAGTGCTCAGGAGGATACGGGGCACTGATAATATTGAACCGGAGTACTTGGAACTTGTTGAGGCAAGTCGTGTTGCTAAAGAAGTGAAGCACCCATTTAGGAACCTGCTCAAGCGAAGGAACCGGCCCCAACTGATCATCTCGGTGCTTTTGCAGGTCAGTACTGCTAACAATTTCGACATGTAAACAATGCATTGCAAATGCGGTGTTTTTGTGCTAAATTTTCTTACCATGATATCATTTGGTGGATATGGGTATGGCAATTTTTCTTACTAAATATTCATTTGATGGTGGTGGTGCAACAGATATTCCAGCAATTCACTGGCATCAATGCGATCATGTTCTATGCACCAGTGCTTTTCAACACACTAGGGTTTGGCAGTGACGCAGCCCTATACTCTGCTGTAATTACGGGAGCCGTCAACGTCATTTCTACCATCGTCTCGATCTACTCTGTTGACAAGTTGGGTCGTCGCGTGCTCTTACTGGAAGCCGGCATCCAGATGTTCTTCTCTCAGGTGGTGATAGCAATACTACTGGGGATCAAGCTTAAGGACGATTCCCCGGGGCTTGACCGTGGGTATGCAATCCTTGTGGTGGTAATGGTGTGCGTGTTCGTGTCTGCCTTTGCATGGTCATGGGGACCATTAGGGTGGCTGATACCAAGTGAAACATTCCCTCTGGAGACTCGGTCGGCCGGTCAGAGTATCACGGTGTGCGTGAACCTGCTCTTCACCTTTGCAATCGCACAGGCCTTCCTCTCAATGCTTTGCCATTTCAAGTATGGCATCTTCGCATTCTTCTCGGGGTGGGTACTTATCATGTCAATCTTCGTGCTCTTTCTGCTTCCGGAGACGAAAAATATCCCAATTGAGGAGATGACTGAGAAAGTATGGAAGCGACACTGGTTCTGGAAGAGATACATGGATGATTACGAAGATGAGGGAGTAACAGATATCAACGGTGTCCCAACAAAGAAAAATGGCAAGACCAATCTGTGCATGAATTTTCTTGAACGTCTACGCATCAGCTGCTCCTTGGATTTTGATTTACTGTAGAAAGATGAAGGTAAAGGGTTTGCACCCTGTAATACACTCCGATACCAAAGTTAGGATATGACGAAGATGATGTACAATAAAAGATGTTAAGATAATAGCAATGTTCGTGAAAATTACCGATCCTTAAGCACTGAAACTCTTGGGGTATTTATAGGTTTTAGTTTGTATGTCCATATATGCCCATAGATGACCATGTATAACCATGCCACTTGCTTTATAAACATTACTAAATATGTCAGACAGATCTTGAGTCTTACGTGTCACACGTGTGAGCTTACTATTTGAAAGGTCGGTCTGGGGTCGATAACAGGCTAAGGTGACTACCATTAAATGCTAAGACAATGCTTTTTGGCTAACAATAGAGTAGAATGATTGCCTCCTAATTATTTCATCCCGTAAGTCGGTCTCATTATTGATTTAAGCTCAGGTCCGTTGTGTATGTGAATACGGATAGAATAACCGTTGTTCAAATAGATAGTGGATGCATTCGTCTTTTGGATAACGAATACGTTGTCCTAAAGACAATGGATCCGTTGTCCTGAATATAACAGGTCTGTTCTCAATTTGAATAGGTGTCTCCCATCCGTTGACATAACAACGAATCGTCACAACACTTAGTCATTTTACGAATTTTAACAATTACAATTTGTCCCTTTATGATGCCTTGAACGTAATTCAAAGTATCATAAACAACGCGACGCACAAAGCAAAGAATACCTATCACCCCATTGAAGCCGAAGTGTTGCGTGACCTGTACGTGAATGTGGATCGTCTTGTCAGCTATGTCACACGCTTGCCAAATCGTCACGCCTCATAAATGCTTGGCAAACTATCATCATTGCTTTTCGCGGAGCTCAAGGTATACTAATCCCTCCGACGGTTATTCTGTTTGCCAAAAGTCAATCATGCCCACAGTCTTTCTTACGTGTACGGCGAGGATGAGGGCTAACTCCGTCCTGCACAAATTTCTGCCTGACACGCTGATTTAAATTACACAAATGACCATCCTGACCTCGCCCTTGTATACGTGTACGACAATGATGAAGGCCATTTCCGTCCTGAAATTTTGAATTGCCTATAAAAATGGCGCGATAGCACTTCATCTTCTTCACTTGCTTTCGAATCTACTGTTATTCTGCTGAATTTGCTCCTCACCGAAGACTTAAGCATCCTTACTCTCTCAGTCCTCAGCACAGTTCAGAACTCGGTAAGCATTTGCTCTCTGCCTTTTTTTACTCTTCATTTTCTGATTTTGCTCTTCTCTACCTCTTGTTCTGCTTTCTATTTCCTATCCTTCCTTCTGTGTCTCTGTCTATGTTTTTCTCTCTATCACCACTTTGTCTTCTATCCACCATGTCTGTCGAGGAGGTTAGAGCTGATGGTGGTGATGAAATCAGTTGCTCAGGTAGTGCACCTTATGGTGCCTACGTGGCCTCCTCTTCAAAAATCAAACAACACCAGAAACACTCCCTTGATCATTACAAAACCCTCTTCCAGATCCTTTCTCACATCCAACTCCACTTCAAGAGAGACGACGCCATCATTGACCATCATTCAAATTCCACCATTGTCTATCTGGCCCAACTCGAGGCTAGACTCCATCTTCCCCTGGATCCCATAGTGGATTCAGTCATCTTCACTCTCCAACTCACTCCGGGTCAAATGCATCCAAATTTGTATAAATATATGTCTATGGTGACTAAGTTCATCAAGGACGGAATCCACATAGTGTAATGACCCCAAATCCTACCTTGACCAAAATAGGACCTTGGGTCGCCACATTTCTTAAACCTGCATAAATCCCATGACATCCAAAGCATACTACACGAGTATCCAAAAATAAGAGTAATAAAATTTCGATATATAAACTCAAACCATCTTGTACAAGTTTAGGGTCAACATAAACATAACCCACTAAGATCAAAGTACTCCAACAACTTATAAAACTCCGATGCAACATCAAAACTATAACTGAAACCAAGGTATCATAAGTCCATTACATCCCTTAAAGAAGAACTGAAACAAACACCTACTAGTAAGGAAAGCTATCTAGATCTCTAGCTCACTCGGAGAAAAGGTCGTCTTCCTCATCAATGTCATAGGTCTACTCAACCCAAGGCTCAACCACCAACTCTGGCTCCACACCTGCCAAGACAACAGTCTGGTTGAGTACAAAAGTACTCGGTATATATAAAATCCAACCAACAATATAGTATACCAGCATTTAGTTAGAACCATAACCAATATCATAATAACATAATCAGAGTACAAAAGAACATGTGCTCATATACATCATATCATAACCTTGACTCGTGTACTTGTGAGGACCTTAGACTTAGAAGACAGCATACTTATGAGATGCTTATGCTTATGAGATCATGTGCTTATGAGATGCTTATGCTCATGCACTTATTTAAATCATACACTTATTCAGATCCCTCATTGGGCTTATTCAATATGACAGGCGTATGCAATGCTTATGCTTATGAATCTTGAGCAGCTTATTCAGAACATGCACTTTTTCAGATCCCTCCTTGGGCTTATTCAGAATATCATGCGTATGTAATTCTTATGCTTGTGGTCCACATGTGTGACTTATGAGACTTTTACCTTAACATACACATGCATTTGTGCAAAAGTATCGCAATTAACATTCGAATCGGTCAACGCTTAGATTCCGATCTCCCACCATGGAAACTCCACTATATTGTCCCATACCAAATAGTTAGAAAATTCCAGGTTTGAAAGATTTTTCTCTAAGTATTGGCTTACCTGAATATCAATTACCATACAAAATAATTAGGCATAATTTAACAAACAATCACATATATAAACCTTATCATGGTTCTTAGCATAATTCATAATCAATTTCCAACAATTTCATAATGTCATATTAGTATTTACCATCTCAAGCATTTCAACAAACATATTGGGTACGCGATTTATGAATACATTGCTCTTTCTCATTTCCAACATTTCACCATACCATAATCCGTCCATACAACCCAAACAAATTCATATATTCATGCCATCCTCCATAGTATTAATTTTTCATCCTCCATACATTTCATCCATATTATTAAATCACATTTTCATCTATAATAGCTTAATTCATACAATATTAGGAAAAAATATGTCTAATTTCCATTTCTATCATACTAACATTCACAAAACATCATAATATGATTGATTTGGATGGTATATCGACCTTAGGGATTCTTCCCTTAGATCCAAATCGCTCCCAAGAAGCTTTGAGGAAGATCTCCAAGCTTTCCTTGTAATCCCAAAGCAATCTCTTTCCTCTCCAAGCAATTTCTTCCTTAGAACCTTAGGTTCTCTCTTCTCTTTTACCGAATTAGGTTAGAAATTGGTAGAATACTCTAAAACCTCAAAATAGGACCCCTATTTATAGTTCCAAGGGTTTAAAAACTAAAAAAAAAAACGCAGTTTTAAGAGAAAACTGGGTGCGAGTGTGATAGATCGCACTTAGACCCGAAAGAAAACTCAAAAAACTCGCCTGAATGCGATCGATCGTACTTGCTGTGTGATAGATCGCACTTGCTTTGCGATCGATCACACTTGCTTTGCAATAGATAGCAACTCTATTCCTCTACTTTGGTATTTTTATCATAACTTTTGATTGGTTTATCCAATTTTGATGATTCAACTTACGTTGGACTCATCTTTCAAAGGAAAACAATTTTGAATCTAATGGATAAATCCTAATTCTAAGTTTTTAATGATCTAAAAAAGCTCTAAAGCTGACTTATCTGGAATTTCAGTAGACAAAACATCGGAAAACTCACTTTTAACTTAGCTTAGACTCAAAATTTGGAAAAACATTAAACATGAACCTCGAAGAGGGTTCCAATACCTTTCTAATGGTTAAAGAATCACTCGATTCGGATAAGCGATGATAAAACTAGAGCTTCCTAAAGTTGAGGGTATGTTAAAGCATCCCTCTCTTTACAACTTTGATTAAGCCTAGACCACACCACACCAATTAGATATAAATACATAAGTATTAAAATATCACAAAGACTATTATACCCATAATACTTGCGTTAAATGCATGAAAAAAATTCAGGTCTCTACATCCTCCACCCTTAAAAGAATTTTGTCCTCGAAATTTATGTACCTTAGGTGAACAAGTGAGGCTACTTTTCATGGACCTCGGATTCTCTCTCCCAAGTAGCATCTTCTCTAGAGTGATGCTCCCATTACAAGAGTACAAGAGGAATGACCCTAGAATGCAAGACTTGCTCCTTCCGATCCAAGATTTTAGCTGGTTGCTTCAGTAAAGTTAGATTTTCTGAATTTCCAACAGTTCCAAATCAATGACGTGTGAAGGATCCGAAATATACTTCCTTAACATGGAGATGTCAAAGACATTATGTACCCCTACCATGTGAGGTGACAAGGTGACCCGGTAAGCAACTTCTCCGACCCGGGTGATGATCTCAAAATAACCCACATATCTCAGACTGAGCTTGCCCCGCTTGTCGAATCTCATCATCCCCTTCGTAGGTGAGATCTTAAGAAATACAAAATCTTCAATTTAGAACTCAAGATCTCTCCTGCGAGTATCAGCATAGCTCTTCTGCCTATTCTGAGTTGTTTTCAACCTCTCCCTGATCAACTGAACTCTATCCACAGTCTAACCAACGAGCTCGGGACCCAGAAGCTTCTTCTCGCCAACTTCATCCTAACACAAAGGTGAACGACAACTCCTCTCATAGAGTGCTTCAAATGGAGCCATTTGAATACTTGCTCGATAGCTATTGTTGTAGGCAAATTCAACCAACAGCAGGTGATCATCCCAACTGCCATTGAAGTCTAATATGCAAGCCTGTAGCATATCCTCTAAGATTTGGTTCATCTTCTCAGTTTTCCCATCTGTTTACGGATGGAATGCCGTACTGAAATCTAAACGGGAACCCATGGCCTTCTGAAAACTCTTCCAGAATCTGGAAGTAAATCTCGGGTCTCGATCGGAAACAATACTAACCGGCACTCCATGCAAACGGACTATCTCCTTGATATAAAGGTTAGTCAACTAGTTAGAATTGAACGTGGTCCAATATGTAAGAAAATGAGCTGATTTAGTCAATCGGTCGACCACAACCCAAATGGCATCAAAGTTATTCGCTATCCTTGGCAAACCAACAATAAATTCCATAGAGATATTTTCCCACTTCCACTCGGGAATGGGAAGTGACTGAAGGAGTCCTGCCAGTCTCTTGTGTTTGACTTTTACTTGCTGACACACCAAACACTTGGATACATAGGTAGCTACATCCTTTTTCATACCTTTCCACCAAAAATATTTCTTGGTTCTGGTACATCTTGGTACCTCCCGGATGGACAGTGTACTTAGACTTGAGTGCTTCATCCAGAATCTCCCTTCTTAAATCTTCATTATCCGGAACACAAAGTCTACCCTTGAAAGAGATTACACTATCTTTCCAAGAGAAATCCTCAAACCCGCTGCTAAGCGACTTGTTCATGGCAGCGTGCAGTTCTCTATCGTTCCACTGTAGGTTTTTAATACTATCCAATAAGGTTGGCCTGACCATAATGTTAGCCAACAAAACTTCAGACGCTCCAACACTGAAACCGGCATTAAGGCTAGACACTTCTTCAAGTATCTTCCATTCTTAGACCATCAAGTATGTCAAAAATCCAGTAGGTCGCCTACTTAGCTAATCTGCCACCACATTTGCTTTCCCCGGGTGGTACTAGATAGAGCAATACTTTTCCTTGAGGAATTCCACCTAACGGGGTTGCCTCAAATTCAGCTCTTTCTACGAGAACAAATACTTTAGACTCTTGTGATCGATGAATACTTCAAACTGCGCACCGAATAAGTAGTGTCTCCAAATTTTGACAGCAAAGACTAATGTTGCCAACTCCAAATCATGGGTAGGATAGTTCTTCTCATGGTCCTTCAACTGCCGAGAAGCATAGACAATCACCTTCCTGTGTTGCATAAGAACACAACATAACCCAATGAGTTAGGCATCACTATACACCACGAATCCCCCGCTACCGGATGGTACTGTCAAGATTGGAGCGGTGGCGAGGCACTTCTTCAACTCAAGGAAACTCTTCTCACATTTCTCATTCCACTCGAACTTGGCGTTCTTTCGAGTTAGATGAGTAAGCGGAGCTGCCAAGCTGAAAAATCCTTCTATAAATCTCTGATAATATCCAGCTAGGCCCAGGAAGCTTCGAACCGCTGTGATGCTCTTTGGCCTTCCCCATCCTTTCACTGCTTCTATCTTGGCATAATCAACTGAAATTCCCTCTCTAGACACCACATGGCCTAGAAATGCTACATTTTCTAACCAAAACTCACACTTGCTGAGCTTACCATATAGCTTATGCTCATAGAGTGTCTTCAGTGTGACTCGGAGATGCACCTCATGCTCCTTCTGTGTCTTGGAGTACACCGGAATATAATCCACGAACACAATCACAAATCGATCAAGATTCGGCTTGAAAATTTTGTTCATGAGATCCATGACCGCTACCGAAGCATTTGTCAAACCAAACGGCATGACTAAGAATTTAAATTGCCCATATCTGGTCCTGAATGCAGACTTAGGCACATCTTTCACCTTTATCTTCAGCTGATGGTAGCCCGACCTTAAATCGATCTTGGAGAAATACTTAGCCCCTTGTAACTGATCAAACAAGTCATCGATAATTGGTAAAGGATATTTGTTCGTGATAGTGACCTTGTTCAGTTACCGATAGTCGATGCACATCCTCATCAAACCATTCTCTTCTTCATAAACAACTCCAGATCTCTCCTAGGTGATACACTTGGGCGAATGAATCCAAGATTGAGCAACTCTTCAATCTGCTCCTTAAACTCTTTTAACTCAAATGGAGCCATCCTATATGGCGCCTTGGAGATAGGTGTTGTACTCGAGGCTAATTCAATCACGAACTCTATCTCCCTATCCGGTGGTAAACCCGGTAAGTTTTTGGGAAATACATCCATGAATTCCTCTACAACTGGGATACTTGTGGAATCTGATGCTTCCGAGGTAATAAGACTTAATACTGCAAATCGAGCTAAGTCTTTCTTCTTCAACCCTTGGAAACGAAAAGGGTGCTCACTGATTGGTCTAAAGTTGACTAACTTTCCAAAACAGTCGACATACCCATGATATTTGGAAAGCCAATCCATGCCTTGGAATTCAAGGACAATCAAATCAGCTGGCATTTCTCTCTGACCCACTCGAATATCACAAGCTCGATAGACCTTATCGGTGATGACTGACCTACCAACAAGAGTGGCAATCGATAGTTCATGGTCTAACAAACTTGGCTTCATCGAAAACTCTCGTGCCAAACTAGGTATGACGAAGGAGTGTGTAGACCCAGTATCGATCAATACATGAGCGAGAAAATCATTTATCAACAATGAGCCTGAATTAATACAAAGCTAATTGTGTCAAATCATGAATACATACATACATCATACATCAAGCATATTCCTGCATAATATTTAACATCACATACATAGCATCAAAACAATATTTTAACTAACTAAAATCACAAATAGACATACCTTGCACAAAATTGTCAGATACCTGAGCATCCTACTCCAATGTGGCAAACACCTGCCCTAAGCTAGCTGGCGGGGCTGCTGTGGTCTCGGGCCCTGGGGTGGCCTCTACTGCATCGGCTGCCTCATTGGTGGCCAGCCTCCCTGTGACTGAGTCGGCTGAAGCCCTTGCTGAATGCGGAGTGGAAAATCTCAGATCCGGTGTGAAACATCTCCACAATGGAACAACCTCCAATAATTTCCCTACACTCTCCTACTCTATGCCTCTTTTCACACTAGCTGCATACATCATACAACTGAGTCCCAACAGTAGGCAGGGCAACCTGAGTAGGCCACTGATATGGGGTAGGCCTAGAAATCGGCATAGGACCTGATGTCCTTGGCCTCTTGTCCTGCAGTCTTTGTCTATCTGTCTGCATTCCTCTCTTCCTCAAAAAATCTGTCGATCTCCTCTCGGCAATCAAAGCTCTCTCACTAACTTCCCGACAAGTCTCAAGATGCAGGATCTCAACCTTATCTCTGATGTAGTCTCTGAGACCCCTCTCAAATCTCTTGGCCTTCATGCTCCTGTGGTGATCAAATGAGGCGCGAACCTCGACAGCTCGGTGAACTTGGCCTCATACTGGGCCACTGACATGCTCCCTTGTTGTAGAGTGGAGAACTCAATCTCCTTCAGCTCCCTCACTGAAGTCGGGAAGTACTGCTCATAAAAAACATCGAGGAACTCTCCCCATGTCTATGGCTGTCCTGCTCTCTCTTCATTTCTCTTCCTGGCCGCAAACCTCCACCAATGCTCCGCCACTCCTTCCATGATAAAGGAGACCCACTTCACTCTCTACTTCTCAGTAGGCTCGAGTACAGAGAATATCTTCTCTAACTGCATGATCCACCTCTCTGCTACCATAGGATCAGTACTCCCACAAAAAGTTGGAGGACCCATCCTCCTGTATGCTTCCACTCCGTGATATCAGGGTGGGTGCACCTCAGCTGGCCTCTCTTGCCTAGCTTGCCCAGCTAATAGCAAGGCAGTCTGCTGCGCCATGATTTCAGCTTGTCGAGTCATGGCTGCTATAATTGCCTTCATAGCCCGACTTTCATTGGGCTGGTGGGCACCCTCTGGGGTATCCTCATCAGTCACACTACCCCCTCCATTCCTATTATTCCTCGCACCTTTCCTCATGACTTGTAAATCCTGAAGTCAATCATAAACCACACATCTCTTAGAAATCATTCAAAAGATATTGATAGCTTTTAATTTAAACTTAAGACTAGTCTAAGTCCTAAACTTGATGTTGCTTTCATAAGTTAGACAAATCCCCTTATCCTATACTTAATACCTTAGTCCTAAGGACTCTAATGTCTTACGCTCTAATACCCCCTCTGTAACGACCCCAAATCCTATCTTGACCAAAATAGGACCTTGGGTCGCCACATTTCTTAAACCTGCATAAATCCCATGACATCCAAGGCATACTACACGAGTCTTCAAAAATAAGAATAATAAAATTTCGATATATAAACTTAAACCATCTTGTACAAGTTTAGGGTCAACATAAACATAATCTACTAAGATCAAAGTACTCCAACAACTTATAAAACTCTGATGCAACATCAAAACTATAATTGAAACCAAGGTATCATAAGTCTTTTACATCCCTTAAAGAAGAATTGAAACAAACACCTACTAGTAAGGAAAGCTATCTAGATCTCTAGCTCCCTCGGAGAAAAGGTCGCCTTCCTCCTCAACATCATAGGTCTCCTCAACCCAAGGCTCAACCACCAACTCTGGCTCCACACCTGCCAAGACAACAGTCTGGCTGAGTACAAAAGTACTCGGTATATATAAAATCCAACAATATAGTATACCTGCACTTAGTTAGAACCATAACCAATAGCATAATAACATAATCAAAGTGCAAAAGAACATGTGCTCATATACATCATATCATCACCTTGACTAGTGTACTTGTGAGGACCTTAGACTTAGAAGACAACATACTTATGAGATGCTTATGCTTATGAGACCACGTGCTTGTGAGATGCTTATACTTATGCACTTATTCAGATCATACACTTATTCAAATCCCTCATTGGGCTTATTCAGTATGACAGGTATATGCAATGCATATACTTATTGTGAGCACGAGTTTTGGAATCCTACCCTCACGGGTTTAAGTGTTTAGAGTCGCCACCTATTCATTCGGAAGGGATAAGTCATCGGGGTGTTGGATAAGGACTTGGTCTATGAAAGAGATTAGGGTAAGAGGTTCGGTTAAGTCCGGGGAAGGTATTAGGCACCCCGAGGCTTCCATTTTACAATGGTCTCCTACTCCCTAGGTTTAAGCCAATTAATGTCAAATTTTGTTAAAATGCCTAAGTATTTAAGATATGACTAATCTAAGAAAGAAAAGCTAACTAGGGTCGAACCCTGATTGGGTTACCTACGTACTCACATTGGGGTAAGATTAGACCGAGCATAGTTCTGGCACATGAGCCCGTACTAAGGCTAGGGTGTGTGTGTGTGTGCACCAAGGGTGGCTAACGGATCTAACCCGGAGGTTAGGGTTTGATTGACTGGGGTTGGTGAAGTGCATGGTTTAAGCCTGATAGACTTGGGGTTAATCCGGTAGATTAGGATAAGATTTGACCAAGGTTAAGATTGCTAACCAGGGGTATGTCAAACTAACCATGGTTAAGGTTACTAGCCACAGTTAAAAGGTAACAAGGTCGAGCCCGATAAGTTGAGATTGGGCTCGGTAGACCGAGGGTGAGCCCAGTAGGCTAAAGGATTAGGCTCGGTAGGCCAAAAACAGATTTAACTAAGGTTAGGATTGCTAACCGAAGTTAAATGGGTGTTAATCATGGTTAGGCATACTAACCATGGTAAGAAGGTTCATAAACTGTATTTTTGGTTTTTTTGGATTTCTTAAATGTTTTTTAGATTTTGCCAGATTTTTTATGGGTTTAAGGATTGTTTAACCATGGTTAAATATTAATCAAGGATTGGGTTAACCCTGGTTAAAGGTCCGGGGAGATCAAGATGGGCCCAGAGGGTATGGCAGGGCCTCCTACTAGGTCTGGGCCCTATTCAAAAGCTCATATCACAACAAGTCAGTAATGGCGGTAATGGGATTACCGCCATTACAGTAACATTTCTGACCAGGGTTTGTAAGGCTATAGGTTAAGTTAGAGATGACCCCACGGGGTTCTGGACCCACAGGGGAGAAGAGGGAAGTCCCCTGAAGATCTTGGGTCATTTGTGGGCCTTGGAACTACTCTGGAGTGGGCCCCACAGTGGGCCAAAGGCACTGTGGTTGGTTGCCTGAAATGGGGGTAGAAGGACTACCGCCATTAAACAAAGTCTGGCTTTTGAGCATTTTAACCATGGTTAAGGTCAAGGGTTGGGCTTGGTATGGCTAAGGGAGGTAGGTCAGGGTCTGAGGGGCCCAACCATGGCCCTAAATTAGATCAGAGCCCACACAAAAGCATGCTACAGTGGCTGAGAATAACAAGGCCAGGAATGGTGGTAATTATTCTACCGCCATTCCTGGAAAATTCCAAAAAAGCATTTTCCCTTACTGGGGATTGCACCAATGATCATCCAGGGGCTTTCTCATGGTCTGAGGGTCCCCCAGATCCTAAGGGGAGGTTTCCATGCGCAAGGGGGCATTGTACCCAAGATCAAAGCCTTAAGGGGTTCCCCCATGCCTATGAGGAAGGCAAGGGGGACCCCTATCCTTGGCTTACCACTAAAATACCATGAAAACAGGAAAGAAGGACCCCCTGGAGTAGGACCAGGGGATCTTACAATGCTTTAACAGTAAACAAAAGGAAGGGTAGGGATGCTACCCTCTGATACGGTGGTGGAGCTGCTATGGCTACTGGTGGAGTTGTGGTGGCTGGTGTAGGGGCCTGGCAAAGACTAGGGGATGCTCTTGGGATGGCTTACGGTGAGTCTAAGGCTAAGGGGTGGGATTAGGAGGGCTGGAGTAGGCTGGCCAAAGTGGAACAACACTTGGGTATAGAGATTTTGGAGTGCTCTGAACACTAAGGATGGTGGGGGTATTTATAGGAGTTAGAGGGAGACCTAGGGGTGTTCTGGGCATTCCTACAGGCGTGGGGGACAAGCTGATGAAGAGCCGGAGTGGCTAGGAGAGGAGCCAGTGCGAGTTTGAACAGAATCAGGTAATGGCGGTAATAAAATTACCGTCATTCCTGATCAAGACAAGAATGGGAATGTCGGTAATCTATTTACCGTCATTATGGGTTTTTTCCAAATTAGACCCAACCCCTACACACTTAAGCCAAATACCACTGTAGCTTTGCCATTTTTAGGGAATGGCGGTAAATTTATTACCATCATTCTCAAATTTTTAAATTAAAGTAGGTGGGCCCACTACAACGGTCCCTAAAGGCTTGTGGGACCCTGTTTGGGCCATAGGGTGGTTTGGAAGGGTTTTTGAGGTCATGGGCCTGGGTGGACCTAGGGTTAGGCCTAGGGTTTAACCATGATTTACCTATGGTTAGGCCTAGGGTTTGACTTAGGGTTCACCTAGGGTTGCTAGGGTTTGTCTAGGGCTTGACCAAGGTCTGACTAGGGTTTAGGCTGGGGTTCTACCTGTGATTACGGTATGTTCTAAGATTTAGGGTTTTACTTAAGGTTTGTCTAGGGTTCACCTGGGGTTAGGCCTCAGGATTTGAGTCTAACTAGGGTTAGGCCTTAGGGTTAGACTAAGGTTTAGGGTTGGACTCAGCTGGGGATAACCATGATTAATGACTTCACCATAGTCAGAGTAGGGAGTAAAAATTGGCTGCTTACACTTATGATTCTTGAGCAGCTTATTTAGAACATGCACTTATTCAGATCCCTCATTGGGCTTATTCAGAATATCATGCGTATGCAATGCTTATGCTTGTGGTCCACATGTGTGACTTGTGAGACTCTTACCTTAACATACATGCATTTATGCATAAGTGTCACAATTAACATTCAAATTGATCAACACTTAGATTCCGATCTCCCACCATGGAAACTCCACTATATTATCACATACCCAATAGTTAGAGAATTCCCAGTTTGAAAGATTTTCCTTTAAGTATTGGCTTACCCGAATATCAATTACCATGCAAAATAATTAGGCATAATTTAACAAACAATCACATATATAAACCTTATCATAGTTCTTAGCATAATTCATAATCAATTTCTAACAATTTTATGGTGTCATATTAGTATTTACCATCTCAAGCATTTCAACAAACACATTGGGTACGTAATTTATGAATACATTGCCTTTTTCCATTTCCAACATTTCACTATACCATAATCCATTCATATAACTCAAACATCATCCACATTCATACATTCATCTCATCCTCCATAGTATTTCCCATCCTTCATACATTCCATCCATATTATTAAACCATATTTTCATCTATAATAGCTTAATTCATACAATATTGGGGAAAAACATATCTAATTTCTATTTCTATCATACTAACATTCACAAAACATCATAATGAGGTTGATTTGGATAGTATATCGACCTTAGAGATCCTTCCCTTGGATCCAAATCGCTCCCAAGAAGCTTTGACGAAGATCTCCAAGCTTTCCTTGCCCCAAGCAATCTCCTTCCTCTCCAAGCAATTTCTTCTTTAAAATCCTAGGTTATCTCCTCTCCTTTACCAAATTAGGTTAGAAATTGGTAGGATACTCTAAAACCTCGAAATAGAACTCCTATTTATAGTCCCAAGAGTTAAAAAACCCCAAAAAATGCAGTTTTAAGAGAAAATTGGGCGCGAGTGCGATCTATCGCACCTATGGTGCGATAGATCACACTTAGACCCGAAAGAAAACTCTAAAAACTCACCTGAATGTGATCGATCGCACTTGTTGTGCGACAGATCGTAGTTTTATTCCTCCACTTTGGTATTTTAACCATAACTTTTGACTCGCTTATCAGATTTTTACAATTGAACTTGCGTTGGACTTGTCTTTTCAAAGGGGAACAATTTTGTCTAATGGAAAAATCTCAGTTCTAAGTTTTTAATGGTCTAAAAGGCTTTAAAGCTGACTGGTCTAGACTTTCAACAGACAAAACATTGGAAAACTCACTTTTGACTTAGCTTAGCTTCAAAATCTAGAAAAATATTAAACATGAACCTTGAAGAGGATTCCAATACCTTTCTAATGATTCAAGAATCACTCGATTTCTGTAAGCAGTGACAAAACTAGAGCTTCCTAAAATTGATGGTATGTTAAAGCATCCCTCTCTTTACAACTTTGATTAAGCCTACATCACACCACACCAATTAGATATAAATACATAAATATTAAAACATGATAAAGACTATTATACCCATAATACTTGCATTAAAGGTATGAAAAAGATTCAGGTCTCTACACATAGAGGCTAGGCACCTCTTCCACATCCGCCACGTCGTTAGGTGCCGAGGAAGTAGCATGGAGGACGCAAAATACTATACTTGGAGTCAACGTGCCAAGGTCCCCGACTTTATCTTGGCCTTAGCTAACTTGGATCAGAAGTGGAAGGATTCATTATTCATTGTCTCCGGTGCTTGGAGATCAGAGTCCTCTCCCCGTCCTATCCTCAACGTATTTACAAAAGGTTTGTTGTACTTAGCCCGTTGTCCGTCTTTCTCTCATTCGTTGTCAATTTTCGTTGTTATTGATACTCTCTTTTCTCATGCAGAACCGACGAAGACACACTTTAAAAGTATCTCCCCGTGACGAGGAGCGTCGCCTTTTGAACATTTCCAAGGAGAAGGGAGGGCCTTACCTCACTTGGAGGCTAAGGAAGGAAGTAGAGGCTGATCAAGGGATTGACCGCGTAGCTAAGGCGGCCCCTTCCGTTGATCAAGCCAGACCATCGTCTTCCCATCCTGCTGCAGCTACTTCTCTTGACGAAGAAGAAGAAGGAGAGATGGCCAGAGACGCTCCCCCTCCCCTGATCAGAGTCCCCCGGGGTCCAAGGCAAACACCCTTCCGGCCTCCAACCTCCAAGAAGCATACACCCGCCCTGGCCCCAAGCTAGTCAATCAAAGAAGATGGTATCCACCCTAGCCGAGACTTTGGCCAAGAAGAAGTGGAAGGAGGAGCATGATAGAAGATGCCAAGAATGGGGCAAGGCGGTCGTGGCTTCAACTTTGTCTCGGCTAGAAGAAGCCTGAGAGCTGACTACGTTGGCTGAACCATTGGTTGTCAGTCAACCCATTGTCAACATAGCTGCTCCTTCTGTTGTTGTTGTTGCTCTGCCATAGGAGGTGGCGACAAGGGAGGATCCCATTGTTTGGGTCCCCGTCTTCAAGTCTGGGTCCCACCCAATAATAACGACGGACTCAGCAATAGACAATGGCTTAGCGGCCATTGCTTTGAACCGGAGGGCAAGGCTCCCTGCTGATGTGGCTTCCACAAAGAAGCTGAACAGAACGGGGTTGAACAACGTCGGCACCAGGGCTCTCGCAATGGTAAGTTCTGCTCTTTGTCTTTGCACACTTCACTTCTCAATTCATGTTTTATTGTGCTGACTTATCTTCTTTCATACCAATTGAACAACACGTTTGCGGAGCTTTTTGAGCACTACACCAGCCTTGGTGAGGTGCTTAACTATTGGAAGCAGCAGGCCAACACCGTAACTGAGAAGGCAACAGCGAAGAAGACAGCGCTTACTCTCGAGCTGCAAAAAACTCAATCTCAACTGGAGAAGGCCGAATCCAAAGTCAAAGTATTCCAAAAACAACGGGACATGTCTCGTGAAGCTGCTCAGAAAGTAGCTAAGGATGAGAAGAAGGCATCGAAAGCGGCCACTGCAACCATCCTCTGAGTTAGCGAGCTGGAAGGGTTATCACAAACTTTGGCGAAGCAACTCAAAGAGGCAGAGCTCGCAAAGGAAGCCCTAACGAACGATCTCCGGAACTACTATCAAAAGGAGGTCGATCGGATGATGCTTGAAGACCGGGCTGAGATGAAGAAAAAGCTTTTGAGGGAATACCGAGAGGTGGGCCGACTGATAGAAAGCCCCCAACACTACAACGACGAGTCAACTCGCTCCGAAGCTGCTGGTATGGAAGTCGTCCTCCTCGATGACGAGGCTAAAGTGTAAGGAGCTGAAAGACCTCCACTTCCCGATGAACCAACTCCCCCTTTGCCTGAAATTCCCTCTGACCCTCCAATCTCCATTGAAGACGATGCCGCTACCCGATCTAAAGCTGCTCCAGGAGTCAACGCCGAATCCGTTGTCTAGCTTTATTTTTTTTTCTTTTCTTTCCGATGTACTTTTTCTTTTGTTTATGCAATGTAATCTCCCGTTATGGGATTTCTTGAATGAAAGCTTCTTTTTTGTACATTGTCTTCCGTTACTCGTACTGGAAGTATTATTGATAAAGCACTCGAAAAATTCACAAGGCATAGAGCACGTAAGACGTACGTGCAACATAAAACCAAGAAAATGAATTAATTCATTTTCTAAAAAAATTTACATGGCATAGAGTACTTAAGAGTACATGGAGCACGAGAACACTTGATAGATAATAAGACTACGACTGTGTCGTAGTGTAAAACATCGTAAATATAATCAAACAAATGATAATTCATCTATTGAATCTGAGGTGACTCGTGGTGAGACATCATGCTCAGATGACACTACAATATTCAAGGTTTTTGACAGCAGTTCAAACCCGCCGTGCCATGTTACATAACCGCCGTCATAGTGTATCACGGCGGTGCGGTAACCCATCGAAAATTATATTGTCGGGAAATCCTGTAGCGGTGGACATGCACGACGGTTACATGAACCCACCATCTTATATCACTAAATGTCTATGGTTAACAATCGTCGTGCTTCTATTTCTCATATGATTATTAAAATGACCTTTTGCGTCGTATATCTACCCATCGTTACATAACCGCCGTCATATATTACAAATATCACGGCGGTTTAACCATCGTGCTTTAGATTTTATATGACGGCGTCTCCTACCGCCGTCCTTTCTCAATTCTGTCATGGCGTCTTCTACTACCGTTATTTATGACCAATAACACAGCGGGTCGACCTGCCATCATGTATCACGGCGGTTTGAACTGCAGTGAAATAGTTTTTGTAATATCACGGCGGGTCCAACCGCCGTCCCATAATTTTGTACTATCACGGCAGTCCAACCGCCGCAACGTGTAAATATATATATTGCAAATAAAAATAAAAATTTCCTGTATTATTTGTACCTGTGAGCAATATAAATATCAATAAACATGTATTGTACCTGTAAGCAATATATAATTCCAATAAGAATAAACAATTCAAGTAATAAAAAAACATGCCCCAAACATGTAAGATTAAAATTATATATACATGCCCATAACAAAAGTGTCATAAACAGTACACATAGTCCCAAAGGTAAAAAAAAATATAAATGTAGTCGCCTAGGTCCCTCCTGGCGATGGTCGAAAACCCGATATGTGTGTGCTACCAGCTCCCTCCTACAAAAAAAAACAATATACAATTTATTAATGTTTTTTCTAAATGAGAAAATTTGAGAATGTAATAATTAATAAATATGCAAAGAACCAAACTCATCTCAGAATATTAATAGTTTTCGGTTTTACATTGGCCTAAACCTACATCGTCCCACAATTTCCAAACCGGGGGTCGGATTTTGATCTCGCTTCTTCTAACGCGTGTATTTTAATACATCCTAAATGTTTGAGTTGGTTTCAAGCGAATCTGAGGTCGTATGCCCGATTTGGGCGCCGAGACAGTCGAAATCCATGTTTCATAACTATACTACGGCCTAAACCTACATCGTCCCACCATTTCCAAACCGGGGGTCGGATTTCGATCTCGTTTCTTCTAACACATGCATTTCAATACATCCTAAGTGTTGGGATTGGTTTCGAGGGAATCCGAGGCCGTATGCCCGATTTGGGCACCGAGACGGTCGAAATCCATGTTCCACAATTATACTACAGCCAAAACCTACATCGTCCCACCATTTCCAAACTGGGGGGTGGGGGGGATTTCGATCATGTTTCTTCTAACGCATGTATTTCAATACATCCTCAGTATTGAGATTAAGGCTATCAAAAAAGCCCATATAGAAGGGTACCCGGCCCGGCCCGGCCCGGCCCTCCAAAGCCCTCCAAAGCCCGGCCCTACCCCAGCCCTTGGGCCGGGCAGGGCCAAAAAATTGGAAGAGCTTGTTCTCTAGGGCCGGGCTAGGGCTCCCCCTGTCCGGCCCTTCCCGGCCCGGCCCGGCCCTACTTTATCTTAAGATAAATATTTTTTAATAATTTTACTAATATGCTCCCTTTAACCTTTCATTAACGTTATGAAAGTAGGGCTATGTTTGTAATTGCGCCAACTAAAGACCTTATAAAAACCAACCTAACACAGACCAAACCCTAACTTGTATTCACATTCTAAGACTTTGCCTCTTCATTCTTCAACTTCAATCGCACAGGTCACATACCACTTCGGCTCTTCATCGATCATCTCTCTCTCTCTCTCATATCTTACTCTCTACTTTCAGTTTTAAACATATTTTCAATTTTGTTCTATATAGTTTTATTATTCTACTTGTTTTGGTTTATTATGCATGACTGTCACTGATAAGGAAATTTTTTTTTTAACTCTGTCATTGCTCTTTTTGTTGCAATGTTGATCCCAAACTCAAATAAAAGAGAAGGGTATCCATTTCAATGTAAGGTTGATAGTCGGTGTAGTAAAAAAAAATTTATTATCTTAGATAAAAAAAATAAAATTCCGCTCTTTCTTCTGGCCCTTTGGCCGGCCCGGCTTGGCCCCGGCCCTTGAGGGGCTGGGCTAGGGCCCAATCAACGCCGGCCCTTGAAGGGCTAGGGCAGGGCTAGGGCTCTACTCTTATAAGGAAGGGTAGGGCTAGGATTGACCCCGGCCCTACCCCAACCCGGCCCTTTGACACCCCTAATTGAGATTGGTTTCGAGCGAATCCAAGGCTGTATGCCCGATTTGGGCGCCGAGACGGCCAAAATCCATGTTTCACAACTATACTACGGCTAAACCTACATCGTCCCACCATTTCCAAACCGGGAGTCGAATTTCGATCCCGTTTCTTCTAATGCATATATTTCAATACATCCTAAGTGTTGGGATTGGTTTCGAGCGAATTTGAGGCTATATGCCCGAATTTGGGCACCGAGACGGCCGAAATCCATGTTTCACAATTATACTACAGCCTAAACCTACATCGTCCCACCATTTCCAAACCGGGAGTCGGATTTCGATCTCATTTCTTCTAACGCGTGTATTTCAATACATCCTAAGTATTGGAGTTGGCTTCGAGAAAATCCGAGGCCGTATGCCCTATTTGGGCGTCGAGATGGCCGAAATCCATGTTTCACAACTATACTACGGCCTAAACCTACATCATCCCACCATTTCCGAACCGGGGGTCGGATTTTGATCTCATTTATTCTAACGCATGTATTTCAATACATCCTAAGTGTTAGGGTTGGTTTCGAGCGAATCCGAGGCCGCATGTCCAATTTATGCGCCGAGACGGCCGAAATCCATGTTTCACAACTATACTACGGCCTAAACCTACATCGTCCCACCATTTTCATACCTGAGGTCGAATTTCAATCATGTTTCTTCTAACACGTGTATTTCAATACATCCTAAGTGTTGAGGTTGGTTTCGAGCGAATCTGAGGCTGTATGCTCGATTTAGGTGCCGAGACGACCGAAATCCATGTTTCACAACTATACTACGGCCTAAACCTACATCGTCCCACCATTTCTAAACCAAGGGTCAGATTTCGATCCCGTTTCTTCTAACACGTGTATTTCAATACATCCTAAGTGTTAGGGTTGGTTTTGAGGGAATCTGAGGCCGTATGCCCGATTTGGGCGCCGAGACGGCCGAAATTCATGTTTCACAACTATACTACGGCCTAAACCTACATCGTCCCACTATTTCCAAACCGAGGGTCGGATTTCGATCATGTTTATTTTAACACGTGTATTTCAATACATCCTAAGTGTTGGGGTTGGTGAGGCCGTATGCCCGATTTGGGCACCGAGACGGCCGAAATCCATGTTTCACAACTATACTACGGCTTAAACCTACATCGTCCCACCATTTCCAAACTGAGAGTCGGATTTCAATCATGTTTTCTCTAACACATGTATTTCAATACATCCTAAGTATTGGAGTTGGTTTCGAGTGAATCCAAGGTCGTATGCCCGATTTGGGCGCCAAGACGGCCAAAATCCATGTTTCACAATTATACTACGGCCTAAACCTACATCGTCCCACCATTTCCAAACCGGGGGTCGGATTTTGATCTCGTTTCTTCTAACACGTGTATTTTAATACATTCTAAGTGTTGGAGTTGGTTTCAAGCAAACTCATTTTGTCCTTGCTTATTCCCAGTTTCAAGTGTCCTTGTGGCATGATGGGCATGCCAACTTTCATTTCGTACTCCAACCAGACAACATAGCATACCCTGGGAAGTCGCTAATGGTCCAGAGTAATGCAACACGCAAAACAAATGTCTCCTTTTTTGACGCATCATAAGTCGGCAAACCATTCTCCCACAAGTCCTTCAATTCTTCGACTAGAGGCATCATATAGGCATCAATGGCATTTCCAGGCCCGGAGGGACCGGGAATAAGCAAGGACAGAATGAAGTTCGACTGCTTCATGCACATCCACGGTGGTAAGTTGTATGGGATAAGAACCACATGCCACGTGCTGTGAGTAATACTCATCATCCTAAATGGATTGAAGTCGTCAGTCGCCAACCCAAGTCTCACATTCGAGCATCCAAAGCAAAAAAAGGGTAGTTGTTGTCCAAATTTTCCCAAACCAATGAGTCTACAGGATGCCTTAACCTCTCATCCTTAGTTCGACCCTCATTATGCCATCTCATTTCAGAAGCAATCTTGGACAACATAAACAATCTTTGTAACCTAGGTTTCAACGAAAAGTGACACAAAATCTTCGCCGGAGTCTTCTTTTTCTTGCCTTCCGGCTGATCATCCCCTGTCTTCCATCTTGATTCACCACAGATGTCACATGTTTGCTTGTTCACAGTTTCTTTCCAGTAAAGCATGCAATAATTGAGGCAAGCATCGATTTTTCATATTTAAGCCCCAAGTCAGACATTTTTGTCTGAAAGTACGTATCCGGTGGTGTTGATCCCTCGTGGAGTACCTCCCTCAACAACTCAAGCAACAAGGTGAATGATTTGTTGCTCCATCCACTAAGACATTTAATGTGATATAATCTTACAAAGAAAGACAACTTCGTGTATTTCAGACATCTTGGATACAAAACCTGTCCCGCATCCTTTACCAATTGGAAAATTTTATCCACCTCAGAAGTGGAATCCCGACAACTGGTGTCGGTTTCATCTCGATTTGGCACCCCAAACAAATCATGCACCAGTTCTTCCTTCTCATTCTGTCTTTCGTGCACGTCAAGATTTTGAGACGCTTGGCCAACCGATGTGTGTTGTAATATGTCTTCCCCGTGATAAAACCAGATTTTATAATTAAGGTCGAATCCATAAATCATATGGTCGTACGCTGTAGCTCTCTCTTGATAAACCATATTGTTGCATTTCGGACATGAACACTTTATATCGCTACTGTTATCCGTCGCTCCACGAGCTGATGCAAACTCTATAAACCCCTTCACTCCTTCTATATATTTCCTTGACGCCCTATGTAACCCAAAGCAGATCATCTGTTTAGATACTGATATTTTATCATTCCGAGTTTTGTCAAAACTTATGAAAAATAGTACCTTGACTTTCCAATCTAACTCCTATCCATGAGGGATGAGATGAGATTTCTAAGTCCTGTTTCGTTAGCTATTCTGAGAAATAGCAAATGTTGATCACATCAGTCAATTGCAATAAAACAGTTATCAAATGACTTCCCCATCTACACATTATGTATGCATGCATGCTTCCTATTATTTTCAACTTCTCTTCTAATGGGTGGGGTGTTCCTATCCCATTCAGGAACGTATAATCTCCAATATTCAGTTGCTCAAATGCTTTGTTCCATTTCAAGGAAATTTCGGCAGCATTTCTCTATGATTCTCCAAGCACACGGCTTAGACTAGGTGCAAGCATGCCACATAGTCTAAATATGTACCTAGAGAACAAGAGAAACAACTGCCAAAATTTTTCTCAATCTGGACAAACAATGAGCAACTGAATATGCTGGAGATTATGTATTCCTAAACTGTCCAACAGGATAATTCAAGAATCATATACAAACTAATACACTGTATCACAAACAAGATGGAAAAGTTGTTAACCTGCATTTAGCCCCACAAGAGAACTAAATGACATAGTTTACAACTAATCCGTCCAAACAGGTGATACAAGAAATGCACTTGTCACACAATGATTGTTGAACAAGAAATCTAAGCTTGAATGCATGGATGAGTATGAACCTATGAACTTAAAATTTTATTTAGTCACTGATAATGTCCTAAATAGGGTAATATGTACATTATCTGCTCCAACATTGACATATAACATAGAGATCAGAAGGAAATATCATATAACCACCCAAACAGTTAATATAGACCACAAGGTTTAGTCATGCATGCACTATACAAAGTGTACCAGAATCGGAATAAGGATGTTAACAATTAAGTAAGCACAAGATACATACAATTGAACTACAAATCCTACTGGGCATTTATACCATAGATAAAACAGCATATTAAGAAATCTCATTACTTGGGCAAGGTTAGATGGATAAATCCTAGTGTTGAGTCACTCTTAACCCTACGATTAAATTTTTTTTTTAATCTAAAAATTAAAGGGGACGCGTGGTGTCTTTAACAAAGGACCTCAATCCTTAAAGGGGACACATGGTGTCTTTCAACTATGGTTACCAAATTTTAACCCTACGATTAATTTTGTAAAAAATCTAAAAATCAAGGATTAGATGCTTTAACACTAAGGGTTAGTGAATCTTAACCATATTTAAAGGGTGTTAAAAGATGACACCCCTTTAACTATCCTTCAACTATGGATAACATTTTAACTCTTGTGATTAATTTTATTTTATTTTTAAAAAACCGAGGTTGGATGCTTTAATTATTAAGGGTTAGTGAATCTTAACGATATTTTTAAAAAACCAAGGTTGGATGCTTTAATTTTACCCTTGTTGTTAATTTTTTTATAGGGTAAATTACACTCACCTCCCTTAAGGTTTGATGAAATTTCAGAAACCTCCCTTCTAGTTTATGAAATTACACTACCCTCCCCTATCAGAGTCTTAATATTAACACTGTTAACTAAAGTTACCCTTTTCCCATTTTGCCCCTATTACTTGAATACACATTAACTATGATTAAGATTTACTCACCCCTAGGGTTTATCCATCTAACCTTAGTTTTAGGGAAAAAATAACCTTACGTTGGTTATGTTAAACCGCAATTAAATAGGGCTCTACAAGCCGTCATGTGTCCCTTTTAACACCCACTAACTGTGGTTAAGATTCACTTATCCCCAGGATTCAATAATCTAACCTTGGTTATAAGAAAATATAATTAAAAAATATTAATCTTAGGTTAATTATGTTTAACACCAGTTAAAGGATCTCCATAAGCCACCATGTGTCCCTTTGAACACCCACTAACTATGGTTAAAAATCACTCACCCCTAGGGTTCATCCATCAAACCTTGGTTTTTAGAAAAAAAAACCTTGGGTTGCTTATGTTTAACCACAATTAAAGGGAGCTCTATAAGCCGCCAATTATGAACTACTGAAATTCCTCATTCAATCACCAAAGCTGCTCAATCAATTTGATTGAAAGCATCATAAGAATAACAACTAAGATTAGGAGTCAAGAAATATGATAAACAAATCATGATCAGCTGAGAACGTTTATGTGGTTATGATCTGAAATCGATGCAACCTTATGATCCAAGAGCTTCTAATATTCATGAATAGATGAACTCATGAACAAATATTAATAATGAAGTTAGGCCAATTCAAATAATAATGAACTCATGATCTAAGAGCTTCTAATAATCATGTAAGGCTGGACAGAAAAACAGATCCTCCCCAAAGGAGAATCTGAACAAAACAACCAAAGATCTCATTGATCAACAAGCTCAACACAAGGAATGGATACCTAAGAACCCGATTGTCGAAGAAAATTCTGTCAAGGATATTGCCTCTAGGAATGATTCTAACCCGGGTGAGGAAATTTCCCAAGATACAACAGATCCGTTTGGGGGGAATAATATGCCTAGACTGCTACACAAGGAATTGGAAAACCAACCAGGAGAAAATTCACAGTCTTTAATGATCAGATCAGTGCAGCTCCAAAGTGAAGAAGAATGTCAAGAAGTACCAAACTCCTCAAAGAGCAGATTGGCAGCCAGTTGTAATGCAGGAGAGAATTCCATTGATTCATCTGCTTTATTGAATATTCCTTTGAAGATCATGAGTTTATCTAAAGACAAGGGAGATATAGATCAAACGAATGGTTTGCCTTCTCAAATTTTCAAGCAATATAACTCAGTCCAATCAGGTAAACAAAAAGAAACTATTCTGCAGTCCTTAGAGTCTGATCTAAACAAAAACTCGGCTTTTCCTAGCAGGAAGAATGTAATGGATGAAGAAGATGGGATTGAAAACTTAGTTAATGGTGATATATCAAATCTCATAGATTCAAAACCAATGTTGGAGAGAAACGGTAACAACTATTTGGATTTGAACCTGGGTATTCCCTCTTTTGTTTATCTGGATCGTGATGGAGCTCGGATATCCTCAAATAAATCATTACCACATGTGGAGATTTTGGAACAAGAGCATTCTGTCATGAAGAATTTGCTGCCCTCCTCAAGTTTAATGGAAAATCAAGTGGATAGCTCTAACATCCACAGAGTAACGTTTCCTAAGAAAACTCCACAGAATGCCTCTATGGAATCTATGGAAAATATGATAGAAGACTCAATTATTCCACCATCAGAAACTGATCAAGGTGACGAATGTGATAAGAGTCTAAATCCCCCATCCCCATATCAGAATTCTTCTCAGGATCCTTCTCTATTGGACGAAGTGGATGACACTTTAGGTTTTGAAGGTGAGATGATCATGGATCATTTTCTGGCTGAACACCAAAGCTTGCTCAATGCCCTACTAACAACAAAACCTAGATGGATATTTAAACAGAAGGAGTTTGCCCAACCTAAGGAGATTATTCAAGGCGATTCAAATTGTCTCTCTGAATCTGGACCAGCCAAAGATTTAGAGAGAAAAAAAAGGGCAGAAACTTGTGTAGATGCCTCTACGAGTCAAATTTCTGAAGGTCAAGGGGAGGTTGAGTTTCCTAGTGGACTTGGTAGTCAAGAGCAAGTTCGTGATGATATTCTTATTGAAGAATTCAAAGAAGAAGACGATTTTCAACTAGTGACATCAAGGAGAAATAAAAAGAAGAAGAAAGCATTAACAATTGATTCTTCTCAAGGAAGACCAAAGAGGGAGGTTAGGAAACTAACTCGATTTAAGGAGTAGTTTTACTCTTTGGTAAAGTAAGAATTGTTCTTAGTAAAGTCTTATGTATTTGTGTTCATGTGGTTTTGTAGGGGTAAGGTTTTATATCCCCCCCCCCCCCCCCCCCCCCAATTGCTTTTTCTTAATAAATAGGTAGGGGTCTGCCAAACCCCCCCACTCCCACTAAGTGGCATTAAAAAAAAATGATCAAATGATAATGAAGTTAGGCCAATTCAAAGGAAGCTATTATCGAGACCTGAAAGAGATGTCCTCTAGAAATGAGACCTTGGATTGAATGGGTGACTGATTCAAAAAACCAACTCTTACTACTCATTTATCCCAATATGAGCACAACAAAAGTCTTGTCTGGCCAAAAACAAATAATCTGCAAACCGCGGCAGCATCAAGCTAAAACATATATAGTTTAACTTTCAGCTGCAATTTAAAGAAATAGAAAGAAAGAGAATAGGAAATTCATCCCCATAAAGCACTATCTATGTCCTTACATCATTCTCCTTGGAATTTCCCTTTTCGTTGTCGTCATCATCATCCATGAATCTCTTCCAAACTGTGTGATTCTTCCAGACCCTCTCAACCATGACATCAATTGGCACATTCTTCGTCTCTGGCAACAAGTAGTACACGAACAACCCCATGAAAAATATCCAACCAGCAAAGAAGAAAAAGATCACAGCGCGCATATGACACATCATCGACAAGAAAGCTTGCGCTATGAGGAAGGTGAATAACATGTTAGAGCTAACTGCAAATGCAAAGCCTGCTGTCCTTGTTTCCAGAGGGAATGTTTCACTAGGTATCAACCATCCAAGAGGTCCCCATGACCATGCAAAGCCCATAACAAAACCGCAGACAAGAATGACCACGAAAATCGCCTCTACATGTCCAAGAGAGTTTGTAGATTTCAAATGAGCTTGTAGAATAGCCCCAATTATACTCTGTACCATAAAGAACTTACAATTTCAATACTGATAATGAGAAAACTACAAAGTAAATATAAAAAAAAATTTCTAAGAGAAAATATGGGAGATAAATTTCCAAGAGTCTTTGTAAATGGACATGCTAGAAGATGGTCTCACACGCCGACTCATCACACCACGCACCACCTCAGACCGGGTACCAACCGGTTGAGGGATGATGGAACCTTAAGTACCACTGCACACGGTTATGCCCACCTGATCTAAACCTTTCAGGTGGGTACCCATTGAATTCTATTTAAAATATTTCAAAATTTTGTTAGAGATAAAAGAAGAGATTTACCTGTGTGATGAACATCTGAATACAGGCTTGAAGAAGCAATTTCCTTCTCCCAACCTTGTCCACCAGGATAATTGAGACAAAGGTACTTATTACATTCACAAGCCCAGTGATGACCGAGGACAACAAAGAAGCATCATTTTTGAATCCAACAGTCTGGAAAAGTACTGGTGCATAGAACATTATAGCATTAATCCCTGTGAATTGCTGAAAGACTTGCATCATAATTCCGATAACTAGCGGGGGCATGCTCGATCGCCTCATGAGTTTCTTAAATGGGTTCTTAACTTGCCGGGCAATCTCACTAGCAACTGCAATTTGATCAAATTCTGCATCAACATTACGAGTACCCCTTATCCTCTCAAGTGTCGCTCTCCCTTTTTCATACTTCTGGCGCTCTATTAAGCTTGTTGGGGTCTCAGTGACAATTATCGACCCCAAGCATAGGATGATGGCTGGCACACCAGCGAGGCCTAGAGATATCCTCCATCCCGAAGGATGCTTACTTGATGTGAAGTAGTTTACTATATTTGCAACAAAAATCCCTATTGTTATAAAGAGTTGGAAGAGAATGTTGACAGCACCGCGATACTTGGCCGGGGCGATCTCGGACAAGAACAGCGGAACAGCCTGCAAGTTGTTTTTCCATTTAAATTTCAGATATCATCTACCCAAAACAATTTCTGTGTATACTTAAAAAAAATGGTGATGTATCTATAACAGTGATGAAAGTAAGAATACCTCGTTACCAAATCCAACCCCAATACCAAGAAGAACCCTCCCAAGGATCAGCATGAAGAGATTTACGGATGCCGTACTCAAGATGGCTCCTGCCAAGAAGAAGGACGATGCAATGCGCATTGCGAACCTCCGACCATATTTCGAACAAACCTTTGATGCCGCAAAGCTTGAGACGAGTGCAGCGAGATACAAGGAAGAGGTGAACAGCTGAAGATATTGATTATCAAACTTGCAGTAATTGTTTTCCTTGGCTAAAAGTTTCTTTTCATACACAGAATGGAAGAATTTCTTCAAGAAATCGTCCATGGCTGTCACCCCACCTAAAGCCAACACAAGAATGAAAGGAAGTGTCAGATTATGGTAGTGATCTCCTCAGCTGCAGACGGTAATTAAATAATTTCACATATATTCTTAAATCCTAATTTAACTGTATCTTTGTAATGTAGACTATAAGGCAGGATGTGTTAATTTCTATTAGATTATACTATTTTTGTTTGGATGATTTAAGTTTTATGAAATGATGAGTTTTGTTAGATTTTATTATTATTATTTTGTAGTCTGATGGTTTTGTTTTTACTTATGAATACGAATGATTTGTGATATTAAATACATGATTTATTTGATTTAACATGAATTTATTAGGTCTTTTTAGATTACCCACTACTAGCGGAAGGCACGTGCGATGCACGTGAGTGTTCAGTCCTCATGATTGTAAAATAGTAGATGAAATGAAATGCTTGAAAAACATGAATTCAATAAAATTGAGAATCAATACATCAAATGAACATTTATATGTCTCCAATAAAAACAAATTGAATTCTGAAGAATAAAATCCAATTGAGTTCCATGCCTGATATTAGAATCTTCGGCTACTTAGCATTTCTAATTAAATAAATATAGAGATCAAAAATAATTAAAAAAATTATTATTTTTGTTTATTTATCTTTGAAATATCTTATTTGCAAATTTAGACTTGTATTTTTAATGGATTGCAGTTACAGTAACCACATAAGGAACTAAAGCTCTTAGGATGTTGAGAGAGTACAAAGAGAACTTTGATATTATGTGTAAATGCATTCATAATCTGTTTTCTTTTCCGTGATTTCATTGTTTTCCCTTTGATTAATTTTATAATATGTAAACCAAAAATTGAATAACAGTTACAAAAACACAATGGTGAAGGGAATAAAACATGGGCCCAGGACTACCTGCTGAAAACGTTTGACTGGAGGAGATCAAAAAAAACATTTGGCAGCATGTGAATGTTTAATCACTACAAATTGAGCATTCCAAAGGAAGTGAAAATATATATGAAGCCTACCAAAATACCGAGTGAAAGGAATAAGGAGAAAGAGGAAGGGACTAACCATCTCTTTAGTTTTATGTTTCTTTTGTTTTTTAATATATTTTTTACTTAGGTTTAGTTTAATCTAATTTTTATAGGCTAAATCTATAAGGGGTGGGGTCCTCTATTGAGGGACTCTCACATTCTCACCACCTCAAGGCCGAATAGCCACTCAGCCAATGTTTTCATAACCAGACCATTGTCGAATCGGCTGGTTGGCCCCTTCGTAGTTTGATTGGTTCTACTATAGCTTTATATAATTGATTTTTTTTTGACCGGTTCTTTCCAGTTATACGGCTGATTCTTTCTAATTATATGGCTGGCCAATTTTGGTGGTTTTGGGGACCGGTTGGGTGGCCGGTCCTGGTTTTGTTGGTACAACTGGCCGGTCCAATTTTCAAAACGCTGGATAGTTGCATATTGAAACCTAGCACGTTCCTAATTATTCAATGGGTAATGAGTAGACCATGGTGCATGCAACCAAACATTTGATGGTTCCTATCAAGAAGACACAAACAGGTAGATCCTAATCATGTGAGTATTTATTTAACAACTCATTCTTTCAAAATGTGTTCTTTTAAATCTAGTTAAGAAGATCCACCGCTCTTAATCTCAGGCTCCCTCTCTCCCACACATTCTATAAGCACCTCTCCCTCTCTTTATATCTCTCTATCATTCACCGTTTAATACACATTCTTATCCCACCACGAATCTCTCTCTCTCTCTCTCTCTCTCTCTCTCGGTGTCACGCACACTCTCCCATCACACCACGCACCTCATACTCTCTCACGGTTTCACAGGGACGGGGGGTTCGATTTTAATTTCGGTAACCAGTGATGGGAATTGGGATAATCGCAGGATAAAA
The DNA here is from genome assembly GCA_015143295.1 of Tetracentron sinense. NCBI lineage: Eukaryota > Viridiplantae > Streptophyta > Magnoliopsida > Trochodendrales > Trochodendraceae > Tetracentron > Tetracentron sinense. The sequence goes on along the minus strand of CM026558.1, from coordinate 9,287,989 downwards.
GGAAAAAAGATTTTATTTAAGTAACCAGATTTTAACTTCAAAACTTGATCGATAATGATTTTTTTTTTAAAATCAGATTTAAATCTATCAAAATAACCAACCTGCAATTCAGAGGAGTGCTGCAGTGTAAAACGGGATATGCCTAAATAAACAAAAAAAATTAAAAGATGATATGATGAATTGTAGGAATAAATCATTTGGAAAAAAAATAAGAAGAAATAGAAGACGATACTGTGAAGGAAACATAATTGGGAAAAAAATACGAAGAAGAAAAAGAAGATGATACAGTGAAGGAAACATACCTTAATTAGTTTTAGCCGGCGCCCATATGTTGTTCCGTTAATCCAAAGGAGTAGATTAAGTTTGTAGGCGTGGCAAGCGTATAATGATTTGTAGCATTTGAGAAGTATTGAAATGTGGAAGTAATAGTAAGGAATGGAAGGAAGAGAGACAGGGAGGAGAGAGTCGTGAGGATGATCACTGTCTAGTGGGAATCGTGGGATAAGGGAACTTTTAATATCAGAAAGAAACGGTTTAGAAATAGAGATCCAAATTCTCATACAGTAGATCGTGTGGGTTTGAATTGAAAGTTGAAACTGTTTAGGTAGGTTGTTATGTATAGATCGTGTGAGTTTGAATTGAAGAGGCAACGGTTTCTTCGTTATAAATAAACTAAGTGTGGAGATAATTTTAAAGATATAATAGGCTAGAAAATAGTAGAGATTTGAGAGTAATTTTAGGGATATATTTTTAGGTAACGCTATCCACTCTTCTCCTATTATAATAGTAGAGATCTGTCCGATTATCCAATTAGCTAATAGTTAAATTAATCTAAAACATGTAAAAGTTTGAGGTGGTTACTTTATTCAATTATCTGGTAAGGAATTGGAAATCATTACCCTACCCACAAGAGAAAAGGTAAATTAAAAAATGTATCATACCCTGTAAGATAAGGTAAAATAGGTAAGAAATCGTAAATAGGAAAATGAAAGATCTTATTCGACCCTTACCGGCCTTACCAGTTAGCTAGACAGCCCTAATTTTGTCTCCGCAAAAATATATACATTCCATTAAAAACCCTCATTTTGTAATTCAAATCTCTTGACAACTCGTGAGAAATGCCTATAACATCTCCATCATTATCATTATTATTATTATTTTTATTATTATTATTATTATTATTTAAATCGAACTTTGAGGTGTTAAGTAGGGCTGACAATGGATCCGGATCATGATCCGGATCCGATCCAATTAGCCGGACTTTGGACCCTATATGTGATCCGTTGGAACGGATCGGTGGAATCCAATTATAATCGGATCGAATCCGGATATAGGATAAACTGATCTGATTATATAAACTTTTAAAAATTATTTTAAATATATTAAATAAATTTTTTATGCATAAAATATTAATTTTAAAACAATTAACATTAATTAGAGTTCATTAAGGTAATATTAGATTTTTATATTATTAAAATAGAGTTTTTTTTTAAAATTAACCTTCATCAAATTCAGATCTTAAAAATATAATCGGATTCGGATTCGGATCGATTAATTAATTATCCGACGGATCTTAGATCGGATTCGGATCTGTCAGATTCTTAATCAGATCAGTTTTGGATCTAGGCAGATCCGGTCCGAATCCAACCCGTTGACAAGCCCTAGTGTTAAGAAATAAAACTTGGCTCTTCGCTATTTTGGATTGTGGACTGGTAAGATGCAGCTAATTATTCATATATAGATCTCTTACTTGTATAATATTTACATCACAGTTTATCCAAAAACATAGGGCATGTGCAGGTGGTGCTCTTCTGCAACTGCAAGAGAGGGCCTCACTATTTTTTATGGGACCCGGCCGGTTTGATGAATGTAACCGCAGGATCGATCTAACAAAAGATTAATGATCCAAAAGGAATCAGTCTATAGATCATTCGGGTAACCGATTCGATAAGTTTTGCGGGCATAGATGATCTTCTAGACCATCCAATGGTGGGTCCAGGGGCGGAGCCACATGGGGCCGTGGGGCTTCAGCCCCCCATGAAATTTTGTGAAAAAAAATTATATTAAAAATAGGGGCGTCCTAGCCATTGAGAGGGGCCAATCCGGGGAGACGGGAGACTTTAGCCCCCTCTAAACTTTTGAGAAAAATATATTCTTAACAAACGGATACAAACATATGCGATGGCCAATGAACTTGGCCTTAAAAGAAAATTTCTGGGTCTACACCCCCGAACCCCCATTGTTAGCCCCCGAACCCCGGCGGCGGGTGGTTCCATCTCCTACTTGTACGTACCCTTATTTTTGAAGTTAGAATGATGCAATGGTTTGGACTCTAGACCATCCGTCATGGGTTTTTTTTTTTGGTATGGAGATATACGTTTAGGCCGCAATGGGTTCACAGACGTGAAAATTGAAAACTAGGTGCCTTTTACAAAGAATCAAAACCTATATTATCAAACAAGATCCCATAAAAGAATAAAACATTAAAACAATCCATACCTGAAATTCCAATATCATAACCAAACATTAGGCCTCCAAACGCTGCAATAATCCAACATATTACCACATAGGAAGTCGTTTTCGATTTAAATTCCGGTAAGTTTTCTCCTTCTAATGTCGATGCTATGACGCCGTCCATGTTTGATGATCAAAAACAAATTTACTTCACAAATCAACACTGCTAAAATGTTGGAGAGGGAGAGGGGGATTTTTTCCTGTCTTGTTGGTGAAGGAGATAGGAAGTATGAACATGACTTATAGAGAATTTCACTGAATAGTATTGAAATAAGTTGGAAATGAATTACAGATAAGGAATACAGTGAAGCCTTATTGATTATGGCAAAGACGTTACAGATTCAGGCCTTTTAATGGTAAAGGCTTTTAATTCGGTTCCATGTACGTGGGAGTCTCTTAGTTGGAAGTTGGAACCTTACCATTTTAAGCAACTCCAAAACCACGAAAATGGGTCTTCGTATCTTATGATTTGATTTTCTTTCTAGGTAGCATTAATAGCTCCAGGACCATCTTCGAGACATGCTGCTGTAATATTTTTCTTCCTTCTTTGTTATCCTATTAGGTATTTGGGTGGATAGGAGTCAATGTTACCTAAGGCACGTGGTATACCAGGTGTCCAGAGGCATTTAACATGAAAAGCTTCGAAAATTCCAGCAACACAAATGTATAGATTTTTAAAAATGATTATATATAAACTAACGGGTGGCACGTGCGATGCACGTGAGAGCGAGGGGAAGGAGTTAACCACAGTTAATAGGAGTTAAAAGGGACACGTGTTAACCTGCGGGTGCGATTGAACTCGCTAGTGGCACGTGTGATGCACGTGAGCGCTAGGGAAGGAGTTAACCGCCGTTAATAGGAGTTAAAAGGGACACATATTAACCCGCGGGTGCGATTGAACTCTCCCCGAGTTCAATCGCGATTGGCTGTGATTCTAAATAGATAGATGAGCAAAGGGTAGTTTGGGAATTAAAATAAACATTAGATCAAATGCAAGGGGTAGTTTGGGAATTAAAGTAAAACATTAAATCAAAGTTTTGTTTTTATATAAGGGTAGTTTGGGAATTTTGAAAAATTCATCTAGGCTCTCCCATTATAATAGTAAAAATATAGGGTGATGCTACAAGCACACCAATATTTTCTAATTATACACTAAACTTGCAATTTATTTTCTGTTTGTTTCGATGTAAAATAGGGGAAAACAAATGAATTCCAAAGAAAATGTCATTTTTCGTGCTATTTTCTTTAAGACAAATGACATTTTTCGTGAAATTCATTTGTTTTTCCTATTTTACATCAAAAATAGGAAGTATATTCTATGAGCACACCAAAAATAAAAAAAATTATCTATACACCAAATGATACTTCAAACATGATTATACTTGGAAATCCTCCAAAAACTTTTAAAAAACAATCGCAAGAACAGAGAACAAAATATCCGGGGAGAGAGTAATTAACGAAATCTGTATCACTTTGGGACCGAGACATCAGCTGTCACGTTGTTGTTGAGAAGATAGAAATCCCTTTTGCTTTCACGATTACTTTAAAGAAATAGAGAAGCATCTATTCCTTGCTCAGAAATTGGATTCACATAGCGCGAGCCCCTTGCAGCTGCTGCTGTTTCAATTTCTCCGAGAAGAAAATCTGCTCTTGAAGCTGCATTGCTTCGAGATAGTCTTGGTTCCATTTTCTGAATTGTAGCTTCTTTCTTTTACTGCTCTTCACAGCATGCGTTCTCTGCGTTTGCTTACAGAATTTTGAGAAATATGGGGGATTGCACAAGACTATTAAAGAGGCTATCCAAGGTTGGAGAAGAAAGTCATTTGCAAGTAAACGAAGGTTTATGAATTTGGGGTTTTGGGTGCGCATAGTAGAGGATTTCTTAAATTGAAATATGATTTTTATGTGGGAAAATTTCCCGGGTTCAGCACACCAATAGCTTTTTGGCTGGTAGAGCAATCAAAATAACATTTATCTGTAAATAAGATTAAAAACAACAAATGGAAAGGAGGCGGGTTCGCCCCCTGAAACAACTCCAATGATAAAGTCGGTTAAATGAAGAAGAAGGTAACTAATAAATCACAGAGGCACTGCAACACTGAGAGTTTAGAACACTGAAGTGAAAATTAAGGCACTATATTCAGATATTCCTTTATCGATCCTGATGCAATGGGTCTCCGGAGTATTTATAGGTTAAGCTTGAGATGTCCATAGATGACCATCGATGACTTGGATAACCATGTCATAAGCTTACCACTCATTACCAAATATGTCAGACATATTTGATGTCGAACGCAGCACACGCGGGAGCCTACAATCTCTAAGTCGGTTTGTGGGTCGAAAACTCATCTAAGGTGACTAGCAATAAATGTCAAGACAGTGTTTTCCACCTAACGTCAGAGACAAAAGATCGCCTCCTAAGAATCGGCTCCTAAAAGTCGGTCTCGTTGTCGACATAAAGGGCGGGCTCATTGTTTACAACGAAGACAATATTATTGTCTTGATGATTACGAGTTCATTGTCTAGAGAACAACGTTCCCGTTGTAATGAGCACAACGAGTTCGTTGTTATACACGCAACGAATACGTACTCAAAAACACATATAAGCTCGTATCCAACGTTTAACACTGAAAACATACCTTTTGCCACAACACAAGATTAAATTACAAATTTCATCCCTTACAATTAGCCCATTTATAATGGTTTGAACGTAATTCAAAATATCATAAACCTCTCAGCATTCCAGAAGAAAAATACCGTATGTCATGTTGATTGTACTCCGTTATCAGTTCTTCATATTTTCGCCCCATTGTGCAGACTTCATTATATATGTTTCGTTGTCCTTGATTTCTTACTTGCATTATATGCAAAGATATATCGCAGAAACCACTGTAGCATATTTCTCAAATCTATCACACCTCATTAATGCATAGCAGACTTGTCATCATGACTTTTACGGAACCCGACACGATTCGTTTGCCTCGACGGTTATTTTGTCTTGTAAAAAGACGATCTGGCCCTCCTTACCGTTGACGTGTACGGCCAAGATGCAAGCTTAGTACGTCCTACAAGATAGTTAATCTGACACATTATATTTTAAATTTCATGGAAATGACCATCTTACCCCATCATGTGCTCACGTGTATGGCTGAGATTTAATGCCAAATGAGGCTTTTGCATTTTGGCACCATCTATATAAGATGCATGGACATTCGTCTTCCTCACTTTGGGTTTGCACTGTTACTCTACCGGATTTACATCTCTCCTACAATTTGCAACTTCAAACCTTCTCACTCAAAGATTTTGCATAACATTCGCTGTGGTAAGATCTCCTTTGTTGTTGTTCTGCTTCCGTTTTCATTGTTCTTGCTATCGTAGTGTATTTGGCATATTACTCCTCTAGTTGCTCCTTCATTGATCATAATCTCTTCGCCATGTCGATCGAAATAGTTAGGATTAATAGTGATGAAAAACCCATCCAAGCTGATAATACTATCCTAAATATAGTTGCTTTTGCTCCCATACCCAAACCAGTAGATAAATACATGCTTAATTTCTACAAAACTAGGTATGAGATTCCTTCATATGTCTACCTTCATCTCAATGAAGGAAACGTCCACTCTGATTACCATTCTTCCTGCACCACTGTATATACTGCTCAATTCGAAGCTGGATTGCGCTTCCCATTAGATACCGTTGTTGATGAAGTCCTTTCTGCTCTACAAGTAGCCCCTAGACAAATGCATCCTAGGTTTTATAAATATATGTCCCTGATAACGAAATTCAACAGAGATTGATACAATATAGAACCTAGGCACATCTTCCATTTCCGCCATACGGTGAAATGCCAGAAATTTCCTGAAGATGGCGATAAGACGTACTTTGCTTGGAATCAACGAGTCAAAATCACAGATATCGTTATGCACCTCCCTGATATAGACAAGAATTGGAAAGGAATGCCCTTCATCATTTCTGGTGTCTGGAGAAATGAGAGTGATCGACCCGTTCCCAACAAATTCTCCTCAGGTTGCTATTACTGTTTTACTTACTGTTGCTTCATATATATCTTCTGTTTATAACCGAAAATAGCATCTCGTGTGTACAGAAATCTCCAAGCTGTGCTATACAGAACTCACTCATGCAGAAGAACAACGACTACGAAATATTCGTCAAGAAAAATGAGACGAGTATATTACCTGGAGGCCACTACCAACACTGGAGTCTACAGTTGTCACGGATTATATTTCTCAACCTAATACCACTGTTGCTGCTCCTAGACAACTCGGAGAAAGAATGGCCGATCGCATGCCTCATTTGTACCGAACACCACGAGCTCCCAGATCTACATGTTCTTCCCAACTCACCATAACGGAAAAGAATGCGGAAAAGAGAAAGGAGGGACGATGCTCTTAAACAACAGAAGGCTAAACGAGCTCAACGTGAAGCAGATTATGATAAAAGACTTCAAGCTCAACAGGGCATAAAGTTGACTGTCACAATGTCTGCTCGGCCTGAAATAGATAGCGATGAGGAACTCTTCGGCTTCGACGATCTGCTGGACGATGATCAACCTTTGGTTACTAGAATTCGAACCACTACTGCTACACCTGCTCTTACGCTGACTCTTGCCACTACTACTTCCACTACAATTCCCAACATTGCTTCATCATCTGCTCCACCTCAAGAAGAAAAGACAACGGATAAAGATGCTGAGAAATGGACTCTTACCTTCCCACGAGGATACCCACACCCTACCGTTGCTCATACGGCAATGGACCATGATTACATAGCCACATCCATGCTATTCGCAACGAGGCTTCCAGAAGATATTACTATGACGAATAATATGCACTTCATGGGGAAGTTTGACGCTACATCCCGAGCTGTTGCCACGGTAAGAACTCGAGTCTTATCTGCTCTGACTGCTAATCTATAAAACTTCATACTAACGATACTTCTTTGATTTAGATGAATAATATGTTGGTTGGATTATACGAATACTATAATAATGTCTGGAACACGTCCACCGGACTAACAGCACGAGTTAACGAGCTTGATAAGAAAGGAACAGGGGAAGAAAAGAAATGGCAATACGAGTTGGATAAAGCTCAATCAGAACTGAAGACTGTCAAAGATAAACTTGTTCTGATGATAACACAACGAGATGCAGCTTGGCAAGAGGCTCGCAATGCAAATGAGAGAGAAGAAATCACTAGAGCAAGTAGTAAGTGCTGTTTTTCAGAGCGGCGAGCTAGACGAAATTTTAAACACGATGCGCCGATGTCTTGAAGCATCTGAGGCTGAAAAAGAGACCTTGGCAAAACAGCTCGACGAAGCTCAAGCCTTAAAAGAGAAAGAAATTGAAGCTGCTGAAGATGCTCTCATGGAGTCTCTCCGTATTCACTTTTAAACTCAAATGGACCAGCTGCTGGATGAAGACTGCAGAGAAACTGAAGAAATCATAATGCGGCAGCTCCGAGAATAAGGAAGACTTAATGATTCTGAATCCCCTGAAGAAACCGAAGAACCTCCTCTGCCCATCGAACCAGCTCCAACTATACCTGCTCCCCCTCATGATCCTTCAATGATTGAATTTGTAAATATTGAAGATAACTCCGTTGTATAACAATACTTGTTGTCTTCTCTCTTGATGATACTTTGGACATGTAACTTCGCTCGTCATGCTATACTTGTTGAAAATTTTTACAAAGAATATATAATATATGTACACCACATGTAGTAAATTTAAATCAATTTGTACTCACCTTGATGATCTTTCTTTGTTTGTCAATCACCGAAATATAGAGCACTAAAATAGATATCGAAAAGACACTGGAACATGCTTAGGGAAGACACGTCGATATGCTGTAGAGCCGTTCGATGTTTGGGCGGGTGGAGATGACATACGCAATTATGCTGCAACCCGTTAATAGGTTAGTATATGTTCTAAGTCATGGGCGGGTGGAGATGACAACAATCACACCCTTTCCCTCTTGGGAGTGGAACTCGGATCAATGGAGTGGTGACTAGCACACACTACCGATGGGGCAAGCAATACTTCCCCGCTTTTGAGGAAATTAAGGAGCTAATTATTTATTAAATTTTCACTAGCCGATCATCAAGCCAAGTCCACTACCGTCCGCAAATCAGACGGCGTACACATACACATGCGCGTAACAAAAAAAACTCTCCACGTGTCTCACTGCCTGAACTGACTCCCATGATTTTAACTTCTCCATCACTTGTCCCCTATGGTTGCCCGAGAGGGTTTCTGGCATCGCCAGAGACAATCCGAGGCCGTCTATTAAACCCCCCAAGATAGTGACTGAACTGGCTTGCATTGCTTAGAGAGATGCAATTTCTCCGCCATTAATGCTTCTCAGGAAGAAAATGTGATCTCTCATTTTCACGAATCACGATTCCATCTCAGAATCTACGACAATTCAACTTATCTGAATCGAAAACCCATCTTCTTTGCTTTTCTTTTGTAAACGCATCAGAGATTAAGAAAGAGAAATGGAGCTTAGTAAGATAACGTTGGAGATCTTCTCAAAACTGGAGCAAAAATGGCTCTCCCATTGCGAATGCAAGAAAACCAGAATTCTTAGTCTCGATGGTGGAGGAACCAAAGGCATCATCGCCGCAGCATCTTTAATCCATCTCGAGGACCATATCCAAGCCAGAACCGGTGAATCTCACTCGCGAATCGCTGATTTCTTTGACGTCCTTGTCGGTACTCGAATCGGAGCTGTTTTCGCCGCAATGCTAACGGCCGACGATGGTAATGGTCGTCCTCTCTTCACCGCTAGAAATGCCATTACATATTTGACTGAAAAACACTCCCAGATGTTCAAGATCAAGCACGTTGGGATTCTCCGTTGACGCTGGAGATTGTCCAATAAGAGTATCGATAATGTCTTGATAGAGGCGTTACGCAGAAAAGACTCTAAGATCTTGACGTTGAAGGACACCTGTAAGCCTCTTCTTATTCCTTGCTATCATCTGAACCAATGTTACCTCGTTGGTCGGTTCACTCGGTTCGAGTTCGAATTCGTGTTCGCGCTTCGCAATTCGCTACTCTACGGTGAATCCGGTTTGTTAGGGGTAGATCAGATAATTCGTTTTTCGGTTAACTTAGATTTTTTAGTTTGGTTCGCTAGCTTGGTCCGCTACTTAAGCATGTAAAACAAAATATATATTATAAAAATATATCTTTTAAGTGTGTATACAATATATTACAAATACTTATTTGAAAAATAATAATTAAAAATATCTTTTTATGAACGATTCGTGAACTCAAAGTATAAATTTACCGAATCTAATAAAAAATATCACTGAATTTAAATAAAAAATTTAGACAAACTAAGATTGTTTTGAAACCACTATTTGGTTCGCTCAATTTCATGAACCAGACTGAACCGAACCACGAACCAGTTCAGGTTCACTCAGTTCGCGGTTCGCTATAACATGTAGCGAACTTGGGAACCCTGATCTGAACAACTCTGTGTCGTTCATCCTCCAACGCTTCGGAGTCTCCGAGCTTCGATTTCGAGCTTTCGAAGGTTTGTTCAATCCATTTCAATTAAAGTCCGTTGACGGAAAGTGTAATAGCAAATTTCGATCATCTCGAAGAGAATGAGACACTCGAATTTCGGTGTCAAACGACCTCCGTTAATCGGAGTTTATTATTTTATGTGGGGGACACCTCTTCCGGCCTAGATAAGTTTAGACCATTAATTACGCTCGAAAGCAACCTCTGATTAAGAAGAAGAAAAGAGAGCATTTAAAGAAATTTTATTCAAAGAATGGGGGTGCCCAATGCCCCATTTAAGCTTTTACAATTGCTTCAGTTCTTTGCATTTGGAGTGAATCCGTTGGGTTTGTTTTATTTGGAACCGACTTGTAGGGGGAGCTGCAATGAAGGAGGAGGATCTAGCCCGAAGGCCCGACCCAAATGACGAGGCTCAGCCCAATAGCTGGCCCGTAGTGCCCACTTGTAGGCGACTTAGGTTGGCCTCTTTGCTTGATTTGATGTAGCACGGATGCACCATGGTTGGTGCACCTTCCTCCTTTGCACTGCTTACCGGTGATGTTGAAATCAAGGAAGCCGATTGGAGAGAAAGTGAACTCTTCTTCTTTCATTTCTCTTTTGGTTCACTTCATTTGGAGTAGAAGAACCAAGAAAGAGGAAGGAACCCTCGAGTGGCAGTCCCGTTTCTTCGAATAACTCAAGAGAACAACTATTGTCTTTGGACTAAACCGCTTGACAGAAGAATAGGGAGGTCTCTGTCACCTCCTGTTATGGAGAAGCCGAGAGCCCCATTTTTCTTTGTTTACTTCAGTCGGTGCTCATGCTTTGTTTATGTAGAGCCTGGCCCCCCTTTTGGATTGTACTCGGCAGACTACACCCTTGGATTTTACCGAGAGAGAAGAGAGCTTTAGAGAGAGTAAGAAAGAACAACCTTTTGCGAGAGAGATCTCTCTGTCATTTCTTCCTGCCGTGAATGGGTTCTCTGGGTTCCTCTTCTTTTTCTTTCCTATATCAGCCTCTGTTTTCTTGAGTGGAGTTGCTCTCTTTATTTGAACTCAAATAAGAGAGTTTGGAAAAAAAAGAGAGAATAAAAGATCACTGATCATCATTGGGAACTCTCTATATATAAGAGAATTCCCTCGATCCCTTCCTTGCTGCCTTCCTTGGAGTAGAACCCAAAGAGAGAGAATGAACGGAGAATCAAGAAAGATCTCTCTGTTGTGGGCAACCCTGCCAACCCCCGAGAGGCCACGCTTTCCTTTCTCTTTTCTTTTCTTTTTGTCCCTGCCGTAAATGGGTCTATTCCTTCTCTTCCTTTCTAATTTTCTAGCCCTCTCCTTTTAAGTTTTAAATGAGAGATGGAAGTTAGGGTGTGGGACACGTGGTGGGATAAAGAGGAAAGAACCCTTCTTCATCACAACGGTTTATGGGAGTTAGTGGTTAAGGAGCAAGGTTGCCTGGTTGGTGGGGGTTTGAATGGATAAGAAGGAGGAGTAGAGGTGCTTGCTGCGAACCCATGAGGGGAGAGAAAATGGGAGTGGATAGGATATGTGGTGAGTTATGTGTGTTGGTGAGGTGTATTAAGTATGATACACCCCCACCTTAAATGGAAATGACACAGATGGTTAGGTGGGTAGTTGGAGTGAGTGGGAAGAGAAAATGGATGTGAGTACACCCTTATTTCTTTGATTTGATGCAATGCGAGTGTATTAAAGTTGGTACACCCTAGCACTTTAGTTTGTGTTTAATTGGTTCTTGTTGTAAAGTGGGTGCATTGAAGGATCATTGAACATGGTGTGGAGCGCGGCAAAGGGTTTACTCTGGTGCTCACCAGTGTATCCCTCCGTGAGCAACAGATCATTGGTCCACTGATCTGTTGCTCACCAGAGGGATACTCTAGTGAGCCCAGCCCCATAGTAAAAACCCTTTGCCGTGGAGCACACATTACCCAACTCTATGTAGTGTTGGTGTAAAGCGGGTGTATCCGAATTCACACCGAAATTGATACACCGCCATTCACACGATTTGGGTGTGATGCATTCATACTCATAAAATTGAACACACCTTTGGCTTTGATTATGATCTGGCTTGGTGCACTCCACTCAAAGTGTGAAATTTTTTGCACGTCCTGTTTGGCCATTGATGGAGGTCTCGTCATGAACAACCCGACATCCGCCGCCGTTACTCACGTCTTTGCATAACAAACGGGACTTCCCGTCCATTAATGGCGTCGAAGGCTTACTGGTTCTGTCATTTGAGTATCTCGTCCCGTCGGCAACTGCAACCTAACGGAGAATGCTCGACACAGTCTGTCGTTGACATCGTTCTTGACGGGGTTTCGGAAACGGTTGACCAGATGCTCAGGAACGCATTCTGTTGGAATCGTATGAACTACGTGAGAATCAAGGTATAATTTTTTATTTCATTTTTTTAATTTTAATTCTCGATTTTTTCCTTTTAAAGATCAAGGTTACTGACGGCGTTAGCAATGCAGGTGAACGGCTGTGTAACGGAGGATGTGATGAAGGAAAGAGGAGCGGAGTCGTTGCCGTTTGGCGAGAAGCGGTTACTGACGGAGACTAACGGACAGAGGATAGACTCAATAGAGGGCTTTGTGCAACGGCCAGTTGTTTCGGGGAAGAGTAATCTACCGCCAAGCCAGTGCAAGGAAGCCGCCGTTAGTCCTCCGGCTAGTGGCCGTTAGTTTGTCTATTCTTTCCCCGTTAACCATCTTCTTGTTATAAAGTTTACTTAACTGCCTCTATTTCGGAGTTAAAACTAGGAATTAGTGTAGGATACTCCCAAAGTCTACTCCATAATCCTAACCGCCTATCTCAATTAGTAAACAATTACTATTCGAGCTGATGTGGCAATAGAAAAAACAAAATAAGTTAAACTGAAATCTTAGCCCTTAATAGTTGGTTATAACAAGTTAGGATTAGGGGTATATTTGAGAGTATTATTAAGAGTACCCATTGACTAAACGTCTTAAAATGGTGCGTTTAATTTACCTTTCTTTTCTCACTCCCCCTTTTTGATGAGCTGTTAAATGAGAAGTGATTTCATTTTGTTAAAGGATGATGATTTGCACTTGGGGGTAAATATGATAGAGAAATGCTAGTGAGACCGCAAAGGCCAAGTGCCTAAGACCACATCGAGATCATGTATGTGATGCATGTATGTGATGCCTGAAACTCAAAAAAATAAAAACGGAGTCAATAAATGTTTGACTATATTATTTTATAATGCAAAAGTTCAACAAATATGAAACTTTTAAGTACTATCCAAAATTTTGGATGTCTTAAGTTCTATTCACGTGGAATTTCTAATTAAAGTGAACCCGATAAATCTAAGATACTTTTGAGTAAAAGAGTTAAAAATCATCTTACCTCTCCTGTCAGACACTTCCCTTTTGTTTTAAAATATTAATGTTCTAAACTTTTAAAAGCTTCACCAAAAGAACATAGCCTTATAGTAGCTGTGAAAAAAAAAAGTCCTTTAGTTAGGTTAACAATGGTACCAACTTAGACTTGATCTCAAGTAATCCTCAAGCACATCTTGCCATTTTTATCTTTATAATGATTAGCGGGTGGCACGTGCGATGCACATGAGAGCGAGGGGAAGGAGTTAACCATAGTTAATAGGAGTTGAAAGGGATACATGTTAACCCGTGGGTGCGATTGAACTCGCTAGTGGCACGTGCAATGCACGTGAGCGCGAGGGAAATGAGTTAACCACAATTAATAGGAGTTAAAAGGGACGCGTGTTAACCCGCAGGTGCGATTGAACTCTCCCCGAGTTCAATCGTGATTGGTTGTGATTCTAAATAGATAAATGAGAAAGGGGTAGTTTGGGAATTAAAGTAAAACATTAAATCAAAGGCAAGGGATAGTTTGGGAATTAAAGTAAAACACTAAATCAGCCCCATTTGCTTGCACTTTTGTTTGTGTTTTCTGTTTTTAAAAACAAAAATTTAGAAATTTTTACTCAAAACATATTTCATAAACATGTTTATGTTTTTGAATTTTAAAAATTAGTAATAAAATTTTTGAAAATAATGGTAACTGTTTTTGGAAACAAAAAATAAAAACAGAACAATCATGAACCACCACTCTAACACCAATACCATTCTACCACCACCACCCATCACCATCATCTACCACCCAACCTTCACTCACCACGACCACCACAACCACTCCACCACCACCAACGCCACCAACACCACTCAACCACCACCACCAACATCAACATCACCACCCATCACCACCCATCACCACCACTCCACCACTCACCACCACCACCACCACCACCACTCCACCACCACCAACGCCTCCAACACTACTCAACCACCACCAACATCATCACCATCACCACCACACTCACCATCACTCACCACCACTATGGATTGGAATTGCTTACTCATTATTATATTCATCATATTTCTCAAACGTTTATTTTTGTTTTTTATTTTTTAAAACAAGTAATAGTTAATAATACCAAACATACTTTCTACTTAAAAAATTTGAAAACAGATCCTTACTTTCAGTTTTAAAAAACATAAAACAAAAATAGAAAAAGGGAACTATATCCAAATGGCCCCTCAATGTTTTGTTTTTATATAAAGATATTGACAATGGATAAGACAAATTACATCTAATAAAAAGTGTCAACATTTGATCACTTAGTAGGTAGATACAGCCGTAGCTTCATTGGCTGACGTACTGTACCACTACACTTTGGCTAACAACAAAGAGGAATCGTAGGGTTTTCTACTCTAGCTAGGCTCTACTAAATACTGACAGACAAAATGGTGGGTGGGGGACCTTGGTTTAGCTTTTGATAATATTGATAAATTAATCCGTAGCCGTGTGTAGATTCTGTGCTTTGTTTTGTTCATTAATTTAGTGATAGTAGCTATATATGAACAAACCTTGAGACAAATATCATCCTCATTGGATCCTATCCCCAATCACATTCATGACCCACCAGCTCCCTTGGCATGTTTTGATCTTACGTATGGGGTATCTTGTAAATTTTTTGTTTTTTTTTTTTTTGTTTTTGCAAATTTGGGTATTTTGGCCCAGACTTAAACTAATCTCATGTGATAGCAGAGATAAACCCTCAACCCATACATCCGAAAGGAGCCCAAATTCAACCTCAAGACATCCGGTTCGTCCTTCGACCACTAGGCTACATCCTCGAGGGTTTTGTAATGCTGCAAACCCACTTGGGCCCACCACCCAGCCCAATGAGAGTCCTAAGGAATAACTACTAGCCAGCTAAGCCTAGGGATATAATGAAGGGGAATGCTAGGTGCATGTGGGCTCATAGATAAGCTGTCAATTTGATATGTTCTCATATTTTCTTTCATGATAGGGACGATTACGCCTAGCATTCCCCTATAATTAAAGCCCACAACAAGTCCGACATACCCAAATAAAACAATAAGAACCTACCATGGCCATTAAATCCCAATTCAAGGGTCCGAGTAAATAAAGACTTGGGATCAATCAAGTTTACTGGCGGAAAACCTGCCAGCATTAACTGGGGGTCTACATGTAACCCTTTGCAACGAAAGCTACAGTCTCAATTACCATCTGGTTTGGTAGGAAGTGCAAAAGGGTACATGTCGGCTCCCGTATTACTGTTGGCGGGATCTCCTACAGTTAACACTGGAGATGATCACCGTTTAGAGGATTCAAAATAATAATTGTTTTTTTTTCATTAAAAGTCTTAATTTTTATTAACTCTATGGCGAAATTTCCCCTTTATAGCTTCTTCTTTATGACTTGGGAAGAAAGGGGAAAATTTTCCATCTTCAAGGGCAACAGTGATGGCATCTCTAGCGAGGAAAATTATTTGTCTTTCAGAAGATTGGCCCTGAGTATAGCGAATTGCTATGACACAATGAAATATTCTGCTTCAAAGGGTGGAAAGTTTTTGAGGACCAAATTCGTAAGTCATCCCGTTTATATGTTTCATACATATCTTACAGATATTATTTCTCTTTAATTAAATAGGATGAACTCGTATTCTTAATCTTATTGTGACTTGTATTAAGGTTAATATAAAATTTCAAAGAAAATAGAAGGACGGGATTTTCTTGTACAAAATGAGTAAGTAAGCTTTTTTCATTTACAAGATTTAATCTCTTAGTTAAAGCAATAGTGAATCAACGTGAATTTCCATGGACGTTGCATCTAACCAGTACCCATTAGTGCTTTTGTTTTAGGTGTCAGAAAAGTCAAAAGGCGCACACATGGCTCATTGCGATTTCTATTAACCTAATTAGGTTTTTTTTAATTGGAGTATTAATCCTAAAGGACCAAACCCCACTATAGTAAAACCTAGATTCTGCCCTAGGGAAGCTCCAAAGCTTTTTATCTTTATTCTTTAAATAGTAATAAAGATTTTTTATTTTTTTTTTTAAGGCTAAGAGTAGGATCTTTTCTTTTTTTAAGTTGTAGGCTTTTTCTCACTTATTGGGGTCATTTCTGTGTTTATTTAGAGGAATGTTTTTGTTATTGTATTGGTAAATCAGATTCAAAGCTGCTCTAACTCTTCCTGCCATGTTAAAAAGAAAGAAAAAGAAAGAGGGAGCTTTTCTAAGTGGGATAAAAATAATTTGAAGATGAACTTGAGAAACCAGTCTTTATGATGATTTCTGATACTAACAACTTAAGAGAGAGAGAGAATTGTGAGCTCAAGTGGTTGGTCGGCCACTCAAAACCCATCTGATTAAGATCCTCCACATTATCTAAGAAGCCTATAATTATAGAGATAGAGAGAATATTGTGAGCTGAAGTGGTTAGTCTTGTCCCTTAAATCCCATTTGATTAAAGAATTGGTCTAGGGATACTTCCTAAGGTGTACTCCCAAATATACTCCAAAATCCTAACAGTTATTAAATGATTAGGATTAGAGCTGATGTGGCATTAGAAAAGATAAAATAAGCCAACTCAAATCCTTGCCTTTAGTGGTTGCTTCTAAATGGTAATAGGGAATATAATTGGGAGTACCCATAGACTTGATTAAAACCCACTTTATCAGGCATAATAATTTAGAGAAAGATAGAAGTTAGTGTGCTCATTTATACCCGTTTGATTAGAAAGGACGCTATAAAAAAAAGGCATGGTTAGGACTTAGGAGTTAGTGTGAGCTTAAGTGCTTGGTCGGCAACATTCATTTGATGAGGGTCGCGTTTTAATTAAGACCCAAGTTAAGGTGAGATCTGCCATTAAAGTATTGATAGTCTAATAGACCATTTAAAATAGGCTTTCTAGAATGCATGTAAAAGCCTATTTTGTTTATAGTATCTACTGGTGAATTTTCTTTTCTTTTTTTTCCTTCTGTCTATAGTGGAGATAATCGCATGTAATTATTAAAAGCTTGTGGTAAAAATAATTTTCGATCTAGTTTCCATAAATAATATTCCAAAGCTTTTGTATGTTAGGGAATGTTTAGAAGTTTAAATTGTTAGGAGGTAAAGCTGTCCAAACTATACAGTAAATTTTTAAAGCAAGTGATGCTAAAAAGTAGCTTAGTAAAAAGCTCATTCAGCTATCTTTTTTGAGCATCGACCCTGCTCCCAAACAAAGTATTAGTGTTGGGATCATAGTCAATCACAATTGAACTCTGGAGAGTTCAATCGGACCCACAGGTCAACACATGTCCCTTTTAAACCCATTAATTGTAGTTAAGATTTACTAACCCTTATGTTTTAACAATCCACCATTGACTATTAGAATAAAAAAAATTAACCATAAGGGTTAAAACATGTTAACCAGAGTTAAAAAGGGCTCTGTGAGTATGATTGAACTCTCCTAAGTTCAATCGTAATTGGATAGGATCCGGAGGGGAGGGCCGAGTTTCAACTGTTGAAATTCAAATTCGGCATAAAGCTATAATCATACATGATCCTGTTGCCGTCTCTTGTTTCAATCCAAGCCATTTCATCTCTCTTTTTTGGGGGTTAAGTCATGGCATTTCATCTCTCTTGTCTTCTTCCCTCGACACAATAACGACGAAGCTGTCTATATCTCTTCCCAAATATACCTCTCGTGATCTCCTTTCTCATAAGATTCTACCTTTTTTTATACATATCTTAACAGATATTTCCTCTTATTCTTAAATGTGTTTTTTCTGTTCTTTAAATTTTCTGTCACTGTGTCTACTTTATCAAATAAAGACAAAGGACATGCCAACAATAGATAATAGTCATTTACCCCTTTAAATGCTGGGAGTCTCTTACTATGATTCCATCTACCAAGGGTTTTGTTTGTTCTGTCAACTTGGGAAAGAGAAATGGATTTCTAAAGCTAGTGGGGAACGTCACGAGATTCCCAAATACTGTGATTTAATACAAAAATCTACTGAAACCTACTTAATACAAAACTCTACTGAAACCCACACTTTTGTTTCTTGCATTCCTCCTGGCTTACATATATGAAAGATGGGTTTTGTCCCTGTCACCTAGTGGTTTTCAGCAGTTTGCAACTAGCAAGCCATAGCTTAGGATCTTGAGATGTCTTGGGATACGTAGAAGTAGACTTTTGGGGTGGAATATGGGTTTGCTATCCAGAACCAAAATCGTCTATGTTCTTTCTTGTGGCCTCATTGTTTGAAGGTCAGGATCTCTTGCATGGCTTACAGCTGTTAAATCCGTACAAAAAAGATTTGATCCTGACCTTTAAACACCCATGGCCACATAGAAGAGTCAAGGGGAAGAACACAGTTACACAAACGATTTGCTTCCGTTACAGAACTGCTACTTTGGTTTATTACAAGGATGACACTTAGCACACATGTGGCTCGGACTCGCTACTTTTTTTTCGATAGGCCTCATGTGGAAGATCTTGAAGGTTAAAATAATTGATCATGATCGTTTCCTTTTGTGTATATTCTGTTGTCTTCAAATCTGCAATACTTAATGAATAAAGACTGAAAGTGAAACAAAGAACATCCAAAGCAGCAGCTCACAAATAATAACAGTACCAGATTTTCTTCTTATATAAAATCAGTAGTAGATTCTAAAAACCAAGAGCATATCTGTAGAATCCTATAATATAATTGAATAAGCTGAAACAGTAAAAGACAGACAAACTTATTGGAATTTGTTGAGGCGTGTAAACACTGCCCTTAATCCGATTTCGCCCCCTCAGGAATTTTCTGATGCAATAGGGTGCAACGGCGCTCGGACTCCAGGGTACAACAACAACTTCTCTATCAAACGTGCATACTTATGTAATAGAGGCTTACTGAACTCGTATAACTGGCAGCCCAAGAGATAACATTAGAGTAAAACAGTGGTTCCGTTTTGCCTATGTAAAAAACGTTTCAAAAACTTTTTAAGAAACTCTGTTGCTTTTCTTATCTTCTAAAAAGCTGAAACTGAAAAGGCTATTAAATAGACCTCATAGGAAATCTTAACTGAAGGAGAAAAAAGCGTTAACCACGCCACCACACTAGAGACCTTGAATTGAAAAGGTCAAAGAATAAAACCTAGAACATGATAAGAAAATAGGACTCAAAAACCCATTAAATTACAAAAAGAGGAACAAACCAAATAAAACCTTATATTTTGTTTTCTCACGAAACACCAACAATCCCCCACAAAAACAAAAATAAAAAGGTTGGGCAAAGAATTAGAACAAAATGCATAAGTATTGATATCCAAAGGATTTGAATCAATACATAGTGAAGACTAAACAGGACCTACAGGTAAATGGTGAAATTGTATATTTTGAACCAAATACCTTTGTTGTAAGTCGGCTGAAATAGCCGCACACATTCAATTCTAGATAACCAAACGAGTTCTATCGGTTTAGCACATTTCGGCCATGCGCCTTACCTGGATGTTAATGAGTGCTCTAGAGAATTTGCCTATATTCTCATAAGAAGCGGCCCCACTTCTACACTCACATAGGTGAATCCATCAAGTGTATACTGTAACTAGACACACCACCTATAAAGGATATGGACTCATTAAGAGTTATTACTCATCCTCACACGGTTACAATTAGCACTATCTACACCATAGGGAGGAGCTATCAAATGATAGTGCTCTCAGTGAATGGTCCAGTGACTTGTTTTTACCCATTGAACCTACTTCCTGGGATCTCCATTCACATAGGTTGGGTTACCATCACTTCCATTTATGTAATAGGCTTAAGCCCCATCCCCCTCGATGTTTCATCCACTAACGTTCTTGCTAGCCCTTTTGTTAGTGGGTCTGCTAAGTTCTTTTCTGATCTTATGAAGTCTAAAGCAATGACTCCGTCTCCAATCAGCTGCTTCACAATATTATGTCTTAGGCGTATATGCCTGCTTTTTCCATTGTATGTTTTATTTTTAGCTCGAGCTATAGCAGCTTGGCAGTCACAATGCATTGAAATGCTAGGAACCGGTTTGGTCCACAAAGGTATATCTGTCAACATATTCCTTAGCCATTCGGCTTCCACACCTGCCTTTTCTAAGGCAATAAACTCGGATTCCATAGTGGATCGAGCCGTGCATGTCTGCTTGGATGATTTCCAAGAGACTGTTGCACCTCCAAGAGTGAATACATATCCACTTGTTGATTTAGTCTCATCTGAATCTGAGATCCAGTTAGCATCAGTATACCCTTCAAGTACAGCTGGATATCCTACATAATGTAGCCCCAAATGAATAGTTCCCTTAAGATATTTAAGAACTCTAATCAGGGCGATCCAATGATCACAACCAGGATTATGAGTATATCTACTCAATCTACCCACTGCATATGCAATGTCGGGTCGGGTACAATTCATTAAGAACATCAAGCTTCCTATGACTCTAGAATAATCTAATTGTGATATACTTTCACCTCTGTTCTTCTTTAAATGTATACTAGAGTCATAGGGGGTTCTCACAGGAATGCTAACAAATTGTTGATATTTCTTAAGAATTTTCTCTACATAATGAGATTGTGATAACACAAGTCCCTCAGATGTTTTAAAAATTTTAATTCCCAAAATTACATTTACTTCTCCCAAATCTTTCATATCGAATTGAGAGGATAAGAAATCCTTCGAAGAAATAACTTCTCTCAAACTGGTTCCCAAAATTAACATGTCATCTACATATAGACATATAATAACACCAACATTATTTATAAATTTATGATACACACATCTATCAGAATCATTTACAGAATAACCATTAGTTATTAAGATCTTATCAAATTTTTCATGCCATTGTTTAGGCGCTTGCTTTAGCCCATATAAGGATTTCAAAAGTTTACAAAATTTATTATCTTTACCAGAAATTTTATATCCCTCTGGTTGATCCATATATATTTCATCTTCCAAATCACCATTTAGAAAGGCTATTTTCACGTCCATTTGATGGACTACTAGATTATATATGGATGCCATAGCTATTAAAACACGGATAGTAGAAATTCTGGTTACAGGAGAGTAAGTATCAAAGAAATCCTCACCTTCCTTTTGTCTGAAACCCTTGGCCACTAATCTAGCCTTAAATTTATCTATCGACCCATCAATTTTTAATTTCTTTTTAAAAATCCATTTACATCCTATGGTTTTAAAACCATGAGGGAGATCTACTAATTCCCAGGTCTGATTAGAAATTAATGATGCTAGTTCTTCATTTATAGTCTCTTTCCAGAAAGCCACATCTGAAGAAGATAAGGCCTCCTTGAAAGTTGAAGGATCATCTTCAACAAGAAATAATGTAACAAAGTCTGGTCCAAAGCTGGACTCAATTCTAGCTCTTTTACTACGTCTAAGTTCTAGAGGTTCTACTATTTCCTCTTCTTGGTCATTTGATAAATGACTAGGATTAATACTAAGTTGATCAACACTTAGATCAGAAATTGTTTTTTTAAGAGGAAAGACATGTTCTAAGAATTCAGCATCCTTAGCTTCAATTATAGTATTGGGTTCTAATGAATTATTTTCTGATTTAATTATTAAGAACCTATATGCAGCACTATTTTCTGCATATCCTATGAATACGCAATCACAAGTTTTAGGACCTATTTTATTTCTCTTAAATACTGGTATTCCAACTTTAGCCAAACACTCCCACACTTTGAGGTATTTCAAATTTGGTTTAAGGTTTCTCCACATCTCATATGGAGTTTTACCAGTTTTCTTATGGGGAATTCTATTTTGTATATGACAAGCGGAAAGAATAGCCTCTCCCCACAGGTTTGAGGTTAAACCTGAACTCCCTAACATAGCATTCATCATTTCTTTTAGTGTTCTATTTTTTCTTTCTGCTATTCCATTTTGTTCAGGAGTATATGGAGCAGTTCTTTCATGAATAATTCCATGAGATTCACAGAATTCACTAAAGAGGTGTGAATCATATTCTCCACCTCTATCAGATCTTAGTCTCTTAATTTTCTTTTCTAATTGATTTTCTACCTCATTTTTATATTTAATAAACATGTCTAAAGCTTCGTCTTTACTCCTTAATAAGAAGACTCTAGTATACCTAGAGTAATCATCAACAAAGGTAATGTAATACCTTTTACCCCCTCTAGTCATAGTATTTTTTAAATCTCCTAAATCACTATGAATCAAGCCTAGAAGTATTGATTCTCTTTCTACAGATTTAAAGGGCTTTTTAGAGAATTTTGATTCTATGCAACATTCACATTTTTCAAATTTTGTATTTGAAAAATCTGGTATTAGGCCCAATTGCTTCATTCTCTTTATATAGGAAACATTTACATGACCTAATCTATTATGCCAAAATTCTAATGACTCAAGTATGTAAGCAGAAGAAGAGGAAGCTTTATTCATTTCATTTTCGATTACATTTAAAATAAAGAGACCCTCACAACAATATCCTTTCCCAACAAAGTTCCCATGACGAGTTAACACTAACTTGTCAGACTCAAAAACAAGCTTAAGACCCGCTTTGTTCAAAAGAGATGCCGAAATTAAATTCCTTCTAATCTCTGGGACATGAAGGACATCACTCAATTCAAGAATCTTCCCGGAAGACAGCTTCAACTGCACTTTCCCTTTGCCAACGACGGGTGAAGAGATTGAGTTTCTCATGAATACTCGTTCTCCATCTCCAACTGGTGTGTAAGAAGAAAATGCCCCTCTGTCACTGCAGATGTGTTTAGTGGCCCCCGTGTCCACTATCCAATCCTTAGCCTTACAAACTAGGTTGACTTCAGTGACAACCGCTGCAATTATGTCTTTTTCAACTAGGTGAGCTCGATGTCCTGCATAATTCTTGTCCTTGTCCTTCCTGTATCTACACTTAGATGCATGATGACCAGGTTTCCCACAAACAAAACATTCACCCTTCTGCTTGAAGGTCTTGCTAAAATTCCTTTTGAGTCTGTTGGAAGGTTTATTGGAGTTTCTTTTTTCAAAGTTCTGGTTGTTGGATTTTCCAGAACAACCTTCAGCTAGGTTGGCCTTAGAGTACATCTCTTTGCCCTTTTCATATTTATCCCTAGTTCGATTGTTGTCTTCAATTCGAATGTGAACAATCAAATCCTCTAGTGATAGATCCTTCTTTTTATGCTTCAAAGAATTTTTATATTCTTTCCAAGAAGGTGGAAGCTTTTCAATCAAAGCTGCAGCTTGAAAAACTTCATCTATTTTCATCCCTTCCTTAATAATTTCGTTCACAATTAATTGATAATCGTGAACTTGGGATATAATTGATTTATCATCAATCATATTGTATTCCAAAAATTTCCCAACCGCATATTTTTTATTTCCCGCTTCTTCAGTTACATACTTCTTTTTCAGAGCTTCCCAAACTTCAGATGCATGATCATAATTGCAATAGACATCATATAAATCATTTGTCATAGCATTAAGTATATGATTTTTGCAAAGATAATCTGTCTTAGTCCATGACCTTTTGAGATGAGATCTTGCAGGTTCTAGTAAATCTTCAAATTGAGGAGGTTCATGCAGCACATGGGCAACATTAATAGTTTCAAGGTAGAACATAATTTTTTGTTGCCAACGTTTATAGTCAGCCCCATTAAAAAGTTCAACCCTAACAGATTCATTTCCACTAATCCTCATTGATTCCATAATTCCTAGCAAGGACGATATTATCGGATTAAGATTGTTGTCTTCAAATCTGCAATACTTGAAGAATAAAGACTGAAAGGGAAACAAAGAACATCCAAAGCAGCAGTTCACAAATAATAACAGTACCAGATTTTCTTCTTATATAAAATCAGTAGTAGATTCTAAAAACCAAGAGCATATCTGTAGAATCCTATAATATAATTGAATAAGCTGAAACAGTAAAAGACAAACAAACTTATTGGAATTTGTTGAGGTGTGTAAACACTGCCCTTAATCCGATTTCGCCCCCTCAGGAATTTTCTGATGCAATAGGGTGCAACGGCGCTCGGACTCCAGGGTACAACAACAACTTCTCTATCAAACGTGCATACGTATGTAATAGAGGCTTACTGAACTCGTATAACTGGCAGCCCAAAACTCAGAGATAACATTAGAGTAAAACAGTGGTTCCGTTTTGCCTCTGTAAAAAACGTTTCAAAAACTTTTTAAGAAACTCTATTGCTTTTCTTATCTTCTAAAAAGCTGAAACTGAAAAGGCTATTAAATAGACCTCATAGGAAATCTTAACTGAAGGAGAAAAAAGCGTTAACCACGCCACCACACTAGAGACCTTGAATTGAAAAGGTCAAAGAATAAAACCTAGAAGAGGATAAGAAAATAGGACTCAAAAACCCATTAAATTACAAAAAGAGGGACAAACCAAATAAAACCTTATATTTTGTTTTCTCACGAAACACCAACATATTCTTCAATGTACAGTTCAAATCATGCCTCATAAAACCAACATAGCAAACAAGTTGTGTGTAATGGTGTGACTCTCCAAATCATGGCTCCTAAAACCAACGTAAAGCCATAAAGCATATGAACTGTTGTGGCTTTTATCTTTCAGGCAAATTGGAGAAGCTTGCCATCATCACCTCCTAAGGAGAACCAAGCTAAGACAAGGTGACGTATTCGAGGAATGGTCAATGATGTGTCCTCGAACACCCTTTTATTTCTCTCCTTCTACAAGGAACCATGCTATTGCTCTTGGGAGGAAATGCCAAACAATCCCCGCTGGACTCAAAAATGACACTGGAAGTCAACAAGATAAGAAGCTCCGAAAATATTTGGGAAATACCTAAGGGATACCAAGATGAAAAAAAGGAAGTAGGACCAAACTTCTCTTGTCACAGGACAATGCTATAATAAGTAATCTACAAACTCTAAAAGGCACATGAAACATCTATTAGTCGGACATCAACCTTTATGCATAAAATGCTTGCTAGTTAGGATTTTATCTAAAACCGTAGTCCACAAGAAAAATGAAACCTTAGATGGAACCAATGAGAACCACACAACCTGAGGAAAAGATAGGCTAGACCCAGTTTGCAAGGCTTGCAAAAAAGATCTCACCGAGAATTGCCCCTTGTTGTCCGGGGACTAGACCCAACTGTCCCTAATGAGTGGCTTCGAACAACATAATAACTATCAAAGTTTTGGAGCTTGTATTTAGATAAATGGATCTCTATTTATTTAGATTAGAATATGCTACAACCTGAATAATACAGAAAAAATCAGCTGTTCATAAAACCCATCTCTCCTCTACTCTAGAAACTGGTGTAATACTTCAAAAACAACAAATGAGGGTTTCAAGCATTATACCTTTTGTGAATTCATCAAGTGGGAGGCCAATAAAGTCCCTGTAATGAAATGCGTGATTTTATTCTTTATTCCCCTATTTCTTAGAACTTCAGTTCCTCACACTTTCTAGGGTGTTGGATCAAACGCAGAAAGATCTGCGTACATGTTCGATATTGCTTTGGTGAAGTAAACCTTCGCCTGAGGTCTCTTGATCTGGAAAAAGATAAGAAACAAAACAAACCACGGTGAGACCTCTTTCATTTTTCGCCCAAAGGTTATTGAGACAGAAGACTTGCCTTGAATGTTGGAGTGAGAAGGCCACTCTCCATAGTGAATGGTTCAAGCACTAAAGTGACAGCTTTCACAAATTCAAAACCTCTCAGCTGCACAGTAAGATAGAGAGAATTAAAGAATAAGGTCTGACTGCGACTTAAGAGAGTATTTGTTGATAGTGATTACCTGAGCTTCCCTTCCAACACCATCCATCTCAGCTAGGACAGCTGCCCTTGCTCTTGGATCATTGCAAAACTGTCCTAAATCTTCGTACTGCACATATGCATTCCCAGACCATTGTTACAAATCTCCCGAGAAATACATAATTTCTCCCGAGAAATACCTAATTTCTCCCGAGAAATTCTGAGAAAAACATCTAAAGTTTAAAATTCCATTTTTATCGCGGAATTTTAAAAGTCTCCCAAGAATACAATTTTCTCTTTTTATCACGTAAATATCCCGAGATTTACCCGAAATTTAGCCGATTTTTTTAAAATATCGTGAAAATTACCCTATATTGTTGGTTTGATGAATTTATAAATTGGTGATATATATTACTATATTTTATAATCTTAATTATTATTTTAATCATTGCCGAGATTTTGGCGAGAAATACCCGGGAAAAACTTTTTATTTGAAAATCTCCCATGAAAAATCTAGCCAATAAAAACCCGAGAATAAGATTTGTAACACTGTCCCAGTCAACCACAAAATAGACAGTGACAGTTTCTTTCATTTGTATAGGTGATCCCTATGGACTACTCACACACATACACACACAATCCTTCACCGCCATATGGAACTTCAACAAGTCGCCTATATATTTGGCTTCTTTCCTTTTATAAGACAACACATGCATACACAATCCTTCACCACCAGAAGGAACTCAAACAAATCACCTAAATATTTGGCTTCTATCATTTTATAACAAGGAAAATAATCACCTCCTCAGTCGGTGATGCGAGGAGGGGCGTCTCGGCTCCCATTTTCTTGCCAGGTGTCCCCCTTTAACCTCATTTAATTGTGGTTAAGATTCATCCACTCTTAGGGTTCACCCATCTACCCTTGGTTTTTAGAAAAATAAAATAAAATAAAAATTAACTAAATGGTTAAAAAAGACTAACGCGAATTAATGGGAGTTGAAGGGTCGGCTATGTGAGAGCAAGGAGGAAAAGTCCCCTCCTCGACCGACAAGGGGACTATTGCTCTTATAACAATTGCTACTTTTTAGCAAAATGAGAGCATTCTAGCCCACAGTTAGTGTAGGCAAAATGTAGCCTACACAACCCCTCGCCTAGCCAGGACCCCCAACACCGAATCGAGGTCTAAGTGGGGAGGTCGCCTAGGTGGTGCTTAAGCCCGTCTCCGAGGCACTAAAGCACTAGTGAAGGTGCCCAAGACCACAAAATGTTAGATGTTATCTACAAAAACATTTAAAAATATATCTATTACTATATAGTTAATAGTATATACCATAGAGCACTTTAGGCCATCTCTGAATTGCTTTTATTTTTTCTGAATTTCTGGCAATTTAGCTGTGTGTGGTTAGAAGGGTAGAGAAGGGATGAGTGGCTTTGATAGCAACATAATCCCGACTGCACCTTTTAACTGCAACACAAGGGCGGAAAAAGGTCTTCTGAACTTAAATGAGTTTGCTAGTGTGAAGATTATCAATTTCAGGCATGCATGTGCGTGTGTGTCTACATGAGGTTGAGGTAACCAGGCCAAGAAACCACCTCGATTCCTTCAGATGCAGCCCAAGTCATCAACACATCAGGGTCCACTGAGACGATGGCTACCAAGCAGGAGTTTAGGCTGTCACCTATCAGCACCAAACAATTAAGAAATCAGTGAAGAGAAGACAAATAGGCAATTTAAAGTATAATGCACAACCCCATTCCTTACCATATACAAAACACTGGGCAACAAACTTGCACTTGGCATATACATTCTCAATCTTCTCCGGTGCTATGTACTCTCCCTGCGCCAACTTAAAAATGTTTTTCTTCCTGTCATAAATTGACAAGACCCTTTAAATATGATGTAAAAATTTACAAGTTCTAAAGCAATATGGTTAGTATGCTCCAGTTAGGGATGATTCCTTGGATTGGTTTGAGTTGCCCTTTTAATGGTAAGAAAAACAACAAGAAGAAAATAGATAACTGCAGAATTAAGGTGTTAAGTGTATTTCTCTCTATTACCCCTCATTATACTAATCGCCAAAATGCAAAGAATTGCGTATGTCCCTTAGTATCAGTGGCTAAAGCATAGCACTCAATATTAAGAGGGGTAGTAATAGGTATGATAGTACATCATGTCTCCCCAGATTAAAGTGCAGAAAACACCGACCAGATCCTGGGTGCCATCTCGATTGAGAATCTTAACATAAAAGAGGCTCACACTTCGGGTTAACACCGGCAAGAAACCAAACAACCAATAAGAGTTGTTCTACACAGAAGACCAAAATTTCAACTATATCTCCAATGGGAGAAATAATAATAAGAAGAAAACAAACGCTTTTGCTTTCAATGTTTTTTTATTATTTTCTTTTGTCATGGCTGTCCTTTAATTAGACTATGGAGATGGTAGATCACCCATAGACTAATCACAAATATTTCACTGGATTTTATATGATTGGTATTAATGATGAAAATTAAAACTATATATTTCAGTAAAAAAAATTTAAAAATTAAGATTTAACTGTGGTTTTTTAGATAATACACGGATTAATAACATATTTTATTAGTTGTTCTCATCATGTATGAAAAAAGAATAGTTTTCACCCCAATACATATGAACATTTGCTCAAAAGATCAAACAAAAGAGCTGTAGATCCATGGATTTCACATGTAATTCATAGATCTACTCTTTCTCATATGCACACTACATGATATGTTACACAAAATTGTCCCTAAATTTTAACGATAAAAACACGCCTTACAGAAACAAAAATAAGATGGTTAGGAATTGTTTGCCAATTGAAACCCACAATGGAGTTGTTAAATAGTTTTTTTTTATTAAAATAGACTCGGATGTTTTTTGGTGAAAATGCAAAAGGAGCAACTTTTAATCACTTACAGAGGCTCGGTTTCGTCTTTCAAACAGATCCTCTGTAACATATTGAGTTTATCATTCCATATCGTACCACACAGACCGATATAGTTACAAAACAACTGAAACATGAAAATATCCGGATTACTAGTCCCTAAAGATCATGTCTCAAACATAGTTTACAATAGCAATACAAAATTGTACAGTATGGTCGAAAAGTGATCGATGCCAGGAATATTTGTTTTCCATGCAATATCATGCAGGTATCCCAAATTACCGGTGCACCTCGTACGATGTGTCGCGATATGCACCAATATTTGAACCATGTTTATACTTAATTTTTTTAATTACTGTAATTTTAGACAATAGTTTATTATAGGACATTCTAGATATATAAATCACATAAAAATTAAGATGTGTGTTTGTTTGTACATGTCTTTTGTGCATGTGTGTGTGTATTATGTTTGCAATTTCCTTAGTTCAAATTGAGAAGAAAAAAAATCATTCTATAGTGATCAAATTTTAACATTCTATACCTTGATACCCATTCAGTGTCAGTGTCAAAGAAACTTTACCAGCCCTTAACCAAAATACCAAAGAGAATCTATGAAATGAATGGTGTGAAAGCATAGTTACAAGATAGAAGTCATTCATGGTAACTAAAAACCTAGAAATGCCACAAGTTGTTCTATGGTTGTCTTTTGATGTGCAGGATGTATATGGACCTGATGTTGGAAATACCCCTAGAGGAGACCTCAGGATCCCTAGGCTGACCATTTCCTTACTAAAAGTTGGTGAGATTAAGTGATCAGCATCAGCATGCCAATCTCTAGATGTTGAATCACAAATATGTGGGTAAGAGCTATCTTATCAATTTCGCTTATCCGAACTTGAGCAGTGCCATATAAATGCTCTGAGGAATCTCACAAAAGTTCAACGTATCTCACCTATCAACAATCTTAAGGCGACCTGCAGGTAACCACATCCCAATGTCTCCTGTATGCAGCCAACCATCTTCATCAACTACTTCTCTCCTGTCCAATTTGATTGAATAGTCAGTAGAATGCATTTGGATGAATTCATAACAATCACAAGAAATTGCATGGCGTGTAAGTAAAGTACGTCTGCACTTCATCTTTAAAATAGCCTTGGAAAACAATGGGACCCCTGACACAGATTTCGCCACGGGGATAAGGCCAATCTTCAGAGGTGTAGTTCATTTCAGGAACATCCATAAGCTTTATTTCTGAACAGGAAATGGAAAATCTTAGCTAAAAGTAAGAGACGCATCACAAAGGAAAAAATCTGGTGATTAAAAATCAATCCTGTCAAGTCTTAGTTCCTCGATTGCAAATGAAACCAGTTAAGGTATTCAGCATGTGCATTAAAATGGCAAATTCATGCATTAATGTCAACTAGATCTGATGCACAGCATTATCATGGCAGACATCAGCTAATTTATAATGTTGCTTACAAGTAACATTGAACTAATAATTGGTTCAATCAGGTGTGCTATAAATTGTTTTGCAAGTCGTAAGTCAATGGCTCACCACAAGCAGTATTAGGAGAGCCAACATGACCAGATAAGTTGTCACCCTCGTCCATACAACTTATAACGCAAGATGTCTCGGTCATTCCATATCCTTCAGCTACTCGACAACCAAAGCATCTGTAAAGAAATTCATGCACTTGTCATGGAACAAAATGAATAATCAAGTATCCAACATATACAATGCAAGTTTTAATAGGCAAGTATGCATTATGCTTGGAAAAGCAATAGACTTACATCCTCAAGAAGTCCATGACATCAGGAGACAAAGGTGAGGCACCTGAAACCAAAAATCGGACCCGTCCTCCTAGTTTTCCCCTTATTTTATTGAAGACCAATCTGTCCCAGATGGGTGATGGATTCTTGCCTGAAACAATGATATGTAACACAATCAATACTATATAGAAAGCAGCACAAGTAAATTATGAAACCAAACCAAACAGGTCGAAAGAACATTAAGGCTCCGTTCTTTTGGTGGAACTTTTAAAAATCCGAAACATGAATATTTTGAACCAAGAGGCAAGTGTCTCGGAGGAGAGGGGAGAGGGTTTCTAACTCTTTTACACAATGGTATCTCAGATTTATTGGGTTCAATTTAATTAGGTCCACATGGATGGAACTTAAAACATCATAAATTTTTGGTAGAACTTGAAAGTTCCATATTTATAGAACTTTTGCACTCTATGAAATAATATAGTTCTACACATTAAGTAAAATTAGGCATGAAACTATGAAAGTTCTAGACTTTAAAAGTTCCACCAAAAGAACGGACCCTAAAGATTCACTTCAGTAAGAAAAAAAAATTGAAGAAGGTGTAGAACTATAATCAGTAGAAGGATCAGATATCCAACACAGACATCATGTATATGTGTGAGTGCGGCATATGGAATGTTTATTTTATAAACCAATCCTACATAAGAATATTAGGTTCACTGTTCACTGATAAGAACGAGCGAACATATACATAATTCATAACTGCACATCACAAATCTATTAAGTAACAACAAAAATTTACTGTGACAATGATAAGCGACAATAAAGTACTGCAATCATATCACATATCACGAAAAGATTATAAACAATTTTTTGTTGATTTTCTAGCAACCAAAGGGTAACATTGCAAGTTTGCAACAACATAAAACATTCCTAGAAACCCAATTGGTTGTGGCATCTGATTAGACTGGTTTGCTAATTCGTAGTTACCATTCAAATAATGACTCATTCATATCATGAAAAGATTAAACAAGTGATTTCTATTTATATAATGTTAAAGCTGCTACAACATAACATGAGCCAAGAAACCCAATTCTGTGTCATCTGATAGCCCAGGTGCCCCGGCCCTTGACTTTGGATTTTCCCCTAGGAGACCATAGCAAGGGGACTCCATAGCAAGGCTCCCTAATAAATTTCTCAGTGAGAAAGGCAACAAGCAACCACCTAGTGGTGCAAGCAAAACATATACATACATATGATAGGACAGCTCACCTAACTATAAGTTACAGCCAGCTCAACTTTTAATTGAGTGACTTGGCATGTGTTTTTCGAATCCGACCGTCCGATTTCAAGGTGGGTCATCAACCCGATCAAATGTTTCTAGACCATCTGATTAGACCCTAGTTAGTCAGCATTAACCCCTACGGTTCACTAGACTCTGCCTAGGCTATAGAAATCGCTGATTTTTCAACGTCTAATCGGACGGTCTAGAGATCTCCGATTAGATTATTTTTGCCATGTGCCTAACAAGGGACCCACCTTGGCATCCGACAATTGGATTTGAAAAGCACGTGTCCCTCAATCGATGTGGAGCAAGCTATAACTTAATAGCCAGGTGAGCACTATAACTTATATGCATATGTATGTATGGTAAATGCTGGAGAGTCTGAGAGTTTAGGCTTTCAAAATCATAAACCATGGTACAGCCTTTTTAGCTACTAAAAATCATGAAAGGCAAAGGAGCCAAAGAAAATTTTCAAGATATAATGCAAAAAGATCTAATTATTAAAAAAAATTACCACTCATTATTGCTTGCTTTTTGGCATTGTAAGCAGCATTGAATAGCCTCTCCCTTAAAACCCCAGATGTCTTTACAGAATTTGTAATGCTGGAAAATCAAAATAACATACTAAATTAGATAAAACTGAATGTTCATAGAAATTGTTATCGCATGAATAATTTAAGTTGTATTCAACCATATTTACCCAGCATATATTCTGTTGTACAGACGAGGAACACTGCAAAAAACTGTTGGTCTTAGAGCAGCCAAATCATCCATCAATTTCAAAGTGTCCTGCATACCAAAGTAAACATAAACAGGTAAGGCTTGTATTAAGAAAAAGCAATAATATACTCTCACACAATGAAGCAGTTGCAAATATATCAGTGCCACTTTAGAACTGTGGATCAACTATTAAATTGAGCTATAACAACTATTTAATGCTTAGAAGTGACTCCATTTATGTTGGGCAAGGGAGCTATTCAGAGGGTCGGTTGTGTCAGATTATAAATTGAAAACCTTAGCACCAAAAAAAGAATTTATAACCAATACTAAATAGACTCCAGTTAATCAAATCAAAATGCCCTATAAACATAATGCATTCAAATCTTTGGTTGAACTAGCAATTCAATACTCATTTTGACATGATACTTCATGACATGCCATTAACAGAAATTTCAACTCCAGTAGCAAGAAATAGATATGTAAAATCTCACACCATTTTCTCCATTAAAAAGATGGCAGGATTCCAACACAAGAAAAATGATCTACCAAGAGGAAGAATGCCACCAAATTTAGCCATATTTATTGAAGAAAGTTTTAAAAAATAATATAGCCTAAACGTTAACCGGAAGAGTCGAGCCAAGATGAATGCAAATATGTATTTCCTTAGCATATTATTTATATTATACAATATTCCAAGGCAGACCTACTTGATAACCATTTGAGACTGATATTGTAACGACCCGGAATTTTAATATAATAAAATTATGTGTTTATGGGTCCTTAATAGAGGTTAATTAGTTAATTATTTGTTAAATTAATAAAAAGTGAACTTTGATCGGGATTGAAGTGCACCGAGGAAATCTCAGTATCCTTTAGCGAAATTCGCACACAGTGTGTCGGTCGACTGCTGGGACACACCCCTACCGTATCGGTTCCGTCAAGTATCATTTCGCGGGACCGCGGGGCCATTATGTGTGATAAAATTGAGAAAAACGGGAATTTTTCATACTTCCAGAAATTAAGTGGGACCCAATATCTGTTGGAGATCCTAATAGAAATCCGTGCGGTTAGCACTAATGCGTGTCGGTCGGCCGTGGGGACTAATGTCTGTCGTCACGGCAGTTAGTTATCTCAAACGAAAAAGCGACAGCGTGTTTTGTGTCCGAAATCAGAAAATTAGTGGGTTTTGCAATTTTCTTCCGGACTAAAGTGCAGCTGTCAAAACTCAGTATTTTTCCCCGAAATTTTTACAGTAGGTGTCGGACTGCCCCAAGTTCGGTCACCTAAAGTTTCGTCAAAATCGGATGTCATTAAGTAGGATTACGTAGGCCGTATATGCGAAAAAATACGAAATAATAGTCAAATGGTCAACCCGTTGACTTGGTCAACGGGGACCATTAATGGAGGTCATGTGCATGGCACATGACCCTTGTATTATAAATAGGGGACAGCCCCTTGCAATCTCACGGTTTAGAGCTGCAGACACAGTATGCTGCCCCAACCATTTTAGAGAGAGAGTGAGGAGAGAGAAAGGAAGAGAGAGAAAGAGGAGAGAGAAAGGAAGAGAGAGAAAGGGAAAGGGAGGTCTCCTTGAGGTTTTTCGACGCCCCCGACGCGTTGGCGGCGTCTGATTTTCTCTCCGGCACCTCGTGTTGCGTGTAGAGAGAGAAAGAGAAAAAGGTAGAGAGAGAAAGTTGAGAGAGAAAGTTGCATGCGCTCTACCTTGGGGTTGATCATCCTTCCGAGCGCGTTGGCGGTGTCCGTTTCGACTCTAGTCGCCTCGAAACGCGTGAAGCAAGTAAAACCCCTATCTTTTCTTCTCATTTTTCACTTATTTTGTTATATTATTTCATGTGATGTATATGCATGTCTTTTGACGTGAATGAAAAAGGGGCGGAGACCCCTATATGATGTTGTGATTTTATGTGGTCCCTCAGGGAGCCCAAATCGGGTCCCGAGTAAATTGTATCGCCACCCTAGGGTGACGAAAAATTGTTTTGCATGTCTTGTAAGGCTATGGAGACATCCATTAGCTTGAAAACGTTCCCTAACGGGACGGTGTGTTACCGGAGTTGGTTCACGGGCGCGAGGCCCAAGTATTTCAGTTAATCAAGCGAGGCTTGGGTTAACTGGGGTTAACCTGTGGTTAGAAAATCTAACCAGGGTTAAGTATAGTCTGTGGTTCCTCTTTGACTAGGTCAGGAGAGACGGTGCCCAGTAAGGCCCGGGGTTCCTCCGTGACTGATAGTCGAGAGATGTCGGTCTGTTTGTCTAGGTCGTCCGTGGTGCCTCTTGGACTAAGTCAGGAGTGGCGGTGTCCTGCATGGCTCGTGGTTCCTCCGTGACTGGTAGTCAGGAGATGTCGGAGTCCTAGGGAGTTTAAAGTGGCTAAACATCAGATAGTGTATAGTCCGGGGTTCCTCTCTGGGTGGGTTAGAAGATGTCGGCACCGTGTCTATCGTGGTCCCTTCTTGGTGGAACGTCAGGAGATGTCAGCATTGGTATAGATGTCGGGGTTCCTCCGTAGACTAGCCAGAAGATGACGGTAGGCAGGTTGGTCGGGGTTCCTTCATAACTGATACCCAGGGCGATGGCGGCGAATACACGGTAGATGTGGCCAGTCAATTGAATGGAAAAATGTTCTTATTGGGTGAATGCCCATGTTGTGTGTGTAAGCTTCGGATACGAAGTGGTCTGAGTTGGTATACTCAGAGTTGGTGTATTTGTTTGAGTTGGTGGACTCAGTTCGGTATGGAATCATCGGATTCCAGGTGAGTTGGGTTGGTATACCCAAGGTTTTGTCATGTTCGGGTGAAAGCCGGAACAGCGTGTGTGAGTCTAAATGACTCAATGTATTATGGCTATGATTTAGAGACTTTAAGCTAAACATTTGTGGGCTGTGGCCAATTAATAGAGTCTTAGGACTCGAAATAAAACATGATTGATGATTGAAACGATAATTTGGTAATATAATACATTCATAACTGAACCTCATAATTGGAAAGTAATGTGAGGTCGGGAACCTCTGTTAGGGTGACGTAACCCTAAGTGACCTTGGGTCACAATTTATTATATACTGTTCTATTTTACTGTAACATGCAAATTGAACTGCTTATTATATCATTATTGATGCGTGTTATTATGTGGAAAATAGTTTAGAAGGATTGTGGTTTTATTGAGCTTCATAGCTCACTGACTTTTTGTGTCAGCAGATCCTGGAGTTGCTGACCAGTAAGTGAAAAGTCCAACTGGACATTTTGGAAGCTTGTACAAGTTGTACCCGGCGTGATAGAAGCGTCTACTTTTGTAAAACAAACTTGATGTAAATAATACAGGTATATGGTTTGTATGATGGCTATTGTGATGACAGATATTATTTGCTTTTTGGGAGCATCTGATAAATGTTTAAATTTCCCGCATTTTTGCGGGTAAAGTCTTCCGCTTGCATGATTTGACGAACGGACGCGTGTCTCGGAACTTGATTCCCTAGGCGCGGGTTCGGGGCGTCACAGATATAAGTTCCTGCTCATGAATCTGCTTGCAAGTTGCAAAGATGTCTTCAAGCATGGGTAGTCAATGGATAGTCAGCCAAGAGGAGTTGATATGAATGACATTTGGGAAAAAATACGGAAAAGGGAAATCAGATTTCTACAAAATTTTAGGGGCTATCATCCACCCAAAGATGTCTTCAAGCAAGGGGATGAAATTCCCTGTCAACAGCTCTAGTCTTCCCTCAAATGCTCAACGTTAGGTCATCAAAACATTGAAGTGACCCCAAGCGACAGACCCACCTTCCAACCTAAGGGACTTCCCACGTAACACTATTCTTCTTGTTTATGTGGATAATATTATCCTGGCTAGTTGTTGGAGAATGGCTAATTGTTACTTTCTATGCCTCTGTGAGGAAGAATCCGTGGACCATCTACTCTTACATTGTGAATCTGGTATTTGGGGACATTTTCTATCTTGCCTCGGGGTGGATTGGGTCTTCCCTTTATCCTTACACAACTTTTTATCTTGCTAGTCTAGGGTGAGCTTGGATCATGTTGGATCCCGCGGGAGGTTAGAGGACCTCACGGTCTGGGGTTTTGGAAGGGGATAATGGCGAATGCTAACTTGGTTGTGCCCCACTTCAGGTTTTGGGCAAGGAGGGGTCAGAGATTAGGTTCTGAAAGGATATTTGGATTGGGCCGACAAGACTCAAGGACGATTTTGGCAACCTCTTGCTTTAGCATCTAATAGGGAAGCCCTAGTGGAGGATTACTACGAAAGGAGCACAACATGAGGGGGGATATGGTGCCCACAGTTGCTTCGAGACCTGAACGACTGAGAAATTAGCGATTTGTCTCGGCTCTTGGAGCACATTTCCTCGTCTATTCTTTGCCCAGGGGTTAAAGATTGCAGGATTTGGTCCAGAAGCAACCATGGCCGATTTTTAGTAAAAGCATTGCTACAATCATTGTTACCAATTTCGGGTGAGTCGTTTCCTCATAGGGTTGTGTGGAATCCTAGAATTCCATCTAAAGTATCTTTCTTCTTATGGTTTGCTTCTTTGGATAAAATTCTAACCTGCGAGCACTTGCAGCATAGAGAATGGAGTATGGCTAACCGTTGTTTTTTGTGCCTCCAAGAAGAAGAGATAATGGACAATCTCCTTTTGCATTGTCCTATTGTGTGGGAGGTGTGTGGTTTTTTCCTCTCTCGAATGGGGGTAGCCTGGGTCTTTCCCTTTTCCTTTCAAAACTTCTTATCTTGTTGGCCTTCGAACAGAGAGGAGGATGCTTGGGGGGTGATTTGGGGAATTTTTCCTGGGGCTATTTCTTGGTTGGTTTGGAAAGAGAGAAACCTCAGAGTTTTTTAAGGTGTCTCCTCTTCAGTCTCCCGGATTTGTAATCGCATCCAGATGGTGGTTTTGGAGTGGGCAGGGATACAGTTTTCTGGGGAAGAATTGTGGCTGTGGGGGGTGTTACAATGATAGATTTTGCTTAGGGGGGTAGGGGGGAGTCTGTGTTTTTCTGTTTTTTGAGTTTATGCGCTTGTAAACTCTTGTTTTTTCCTCATTGCTTCCTTCTTGTACCTTCTTCCCACTTTTAATTTATTTCTTTGCTTTATCGAAAAGAAAAAAAAAACTTGGATGGTGCCCAGAGAGTGATCTAGGACGTTCTACCTGTAGCTATCTCTTGGACAATTTGGAAAGAGAGGAACATGAGAGTATTTGAAGATTCATATTCTCATTCTCTTCATCCCCAATTGTGTTATTGCATCAGAAATCTGCGTTTGTTTAGACAATTTACAACTTTCACAATCAAGCATGATACTCCTATCAATAGAGTTAAATTCAACGAATTGTTTCAAAATAAAAAAGGAGGCATGTCCAAAAAGACAATGTCACGGAAACAAGTCTATGTGCAATCGAGAAGAGTAATGCACCTTTGAAATCGATGTAGATGAACAAAAAATATATAAGCCACCAACTTCATGACCCCCACCGATGGTTTGAAACAGGATTACCAAATTTGCTACCTACTAAGCCGTACCGTGAACCGGTACGCAGCACAATTTGTTTTGGTTTGTGAAAATTAGCGAACCCATAACCGTACCTAATAGCTCCGATTTGGCAAATTCTCTTTGGGTTCAGCGATTTTTTCTTTGGGTTCAGCGAATTTGTACTTTGGGTTCAACGAATTTTTCTTAAGTTCGCAAACTACTCATAAAAAGACAATTTTTATGGTTTTTTAAAATAAATACTTTGATGCAATTGGCTAGCATCTCGACTCCCTCTGGTTGTGTTAAACTCCCACTCCTCAACTTACCCTAGTGTCCGTAGGGAAAATTCCAAGTGGGTCAGTGTGGACACCCGAAGGTCCTTACCTTGAAGGGTTTGGGACACATGTATATATTTTAAATGTCTTAAGTAAGAAAACCTCAAATATGATAGTGGTAAATGGTTACATGTATATATTTTATTTAAATGTATTATGATGTAAATGGTTACATACATGGTTGTCAAGGTGACTAAGCAACTTGAGGTGATGCCTGAGGCGGTAGCCTAAGGTGCCCAAGGCAACACCCAAGGCGTTCCCTAATGAACTCTTTGCTGCAAAAATCGTCCCCAATATGAGATCTATGTATGATGTATTCCTTGAAAAAGGGGCCCTACAATTTATATAAAATGCAAAAATTGCAATCATGAAGATACACTTTGATAGAACCATCTTTGGAGATAGTTCTAGGAATAATAAAGGGGGATTTCGAGTGTTGGAAATAAATAAATAAATAAGGAACAAAAAAAAAAGTCTACAATAACTGTCGAAATAGAGTGAGAGAATGAGTGTGAGGGATAAACAAATACAAAAAAACAACAGTCTATAGTGACAACCGAACAAGGAGAGTGTATAACTAAATAAAAAATAAAAAAATAGTCAAACAATCAATGTGACAACGACCAAGGGAGAGAGAAGAGAGGGAGAGGTTGTACCTCTTACTCTCATTTCTTATTTATTCTTGATTATATTCAAGAAAAATATATGATAAATAAAATTATACAATTATGGGACCCCACTTATAATACCTAATTAAAAAAGACCCTTTAAAATATGAATTTATGAGAAGAGGGGCCTATAGGAAATTTTGGGTATTTCAAGGTTTTTTTTAATTATTGGGCCGCCTAAGCCCCAACTATATGCCTTGTCACCTAGGCGATGTCTTTAACAAACCATGCAAAAAACTGAGGGGGGACATATGGTCCACCCACAAACAAATGGAGAGAGAGAAATAGTCAAATTGGTCCACCCATTGAGCGAGAGAGATAACAAGTTAGCATGAGAGAGAAATAGTCAAATTGGTCCACCCATTGAATGAGAGAGATGACAAGTTCGCATGACGCAAACTTACTTGATACCATTCGTCTCTTCTTTCTTTTTCTATCTGTAAACTTTTTTTTGTTGGATATACAAACTCTAACATATTATATAGTAAAAGACATAAGAAGTATATAAAATAACATACTTTTTTGTTTACCAAATTACTATATTCAAATAAAAAAAAAATTTATTTTATTAAAGAATAATAATATTACATATATTAAAATTTTAATAATGACCGCCTATGCCGTCGGTTGCCTAAGCCCAGCAGACTGCAAAGCGCTTAGTCGCCTAGGCAACTGCTTAAGGTGATGCCTTTAACAACTATGGTTACATATCTATACTATAATATAAAGAAATAAGTGTCATCTAACTCCCTCTCTTTGCTCTCTAATCTTCAATCCTAGGAATCCTATGAGTTCTATTTTAAGGATGCCACGTGGCACCCTTCTTTAATCTCAACCATTAACTCTCTCTTTCTCTCACGTCTCCCTCTCAATTCAAAAATCATTGGAGGGATTTTAGGGGATTGTTCCCTCCACTGCTATATCTCTAATCTCAACCGTTATCTCTCTCTGACACATTTAGAAAGGGGGGATTTTATCTCAACCGTTAACTCTCTCTTTCTTGCGTCTCCCTCTCAATTCAAAAACCATTTGTGGGATTTTAGGGGATTGTCCACTTCTCTATCTCTAATCTCAACCGTTATATCTTTTTCTCTGGCACATCTAGAAATGGATGGATTTTAGGAGATTGTGATAAGAGGGATAGAGGTAAAAAGAATAGAGTGAGAATGTAGAGAGAGATTTTAGGGGATTGTGATAAGAGAGACAAAATAAAGATAAGGATAGAGAGAGAATGTAGAGAGATATTTTAGGAAATTATGATAAGAGGGATAGAGAGATTGTAGAGATTTATTTTTCATTTTTTATTTTTTTATTCACACCAGTGCATCGCACGGGTTTCAGTTGGTTTAGTTTGTGAGGTTATTAGGGTTAGAAGTTAGGGTTTGAGAGAGAGAGGAAGAAGAAGAAGGAGAAGGAGATTAGGTTTAAGGAAACATAGTGTGAAAGATTAAGGATCTAACTCACACACTCTATTATTTATATTCCACTAATGGTCTACTATTAGTATATAAGAGCTACTAATAGTAGACCCATGATATAATATATAAGAGATAACATAAAGACAAGACCCATAGGAATAAAGCCCATAAAGCCTTATTCAACCCTCCCCCTTAAGTTGGTGCGTAGATATCACTCATGTACAACTTGCAAACAATATTTCGGAACTGAATACCACCAAGACTCTTAGTCAACACATCAACTAGTTGGTCTTCTGACTTCACAAACGGGGTGCAAATATACCCCGTCTTCAACTTCTCCTTGATGAAATGGCGATCTGCCTCAATATGCTTAGTTCTATCACGCTGCACCGGATTATGAGCAATACTAATAGCAGCTTTATTATCACAATATAAGCTCATGGGACCTTCAGTAGGAAGTCCAATCTCACTCAGGAGTAATCGAAGCCAATGCAGTTCACACACACCGTGTGCCATGGCTCTAAACTCTGCCTCTGCACTGGATCTAGCAACTACATTCTACTTCTTACTTCTCCATGTGACAAGGTTATCTTCAACCATTATGAAATACCCGAAAGTTGAGCGTCTATCATAAATCAAGTCATACCAATCTGTGTCAATGTAGGCTTCAACCCTTAAGTTCCCATTACAGGTATACAACAAACCCTTCCCATGAGATGACTTTAAGCAGTAGAGGATTCGATTCACTGCCTCCAGGTGCCCAATAGTTAGTGAATGCATGAATTGGCTGACTACACTGACAGCATAATCAATGTCTGACCTAGTAAAGGACAGATAAATAAGTCTGTCAACAAGTCTTTGACACCTTTCAGCATCTGGCAGATGTTCTCCACTAGCTCCACTGAGTTAATGATTATGGTCTATAGGTGTATCACATGGTTTAAGTAGGTCAAGTACATACTTGCGCTGAGAGACAAGTGTGCCTTTCTTAGATATGGAAACTTCAATTCCAAGGAAATACTTTAGAAGACTCAGATCTTTGATCTCAAATTCCTTTACTAACTTGTCCTTCAAAGATTCTATCTCATCCAAATCATCACCTGTTATAACAATGTCATCCACATAAACAATCAAGACAGTCACTTTCTGGCACGACCGCTTAAGAAACAATGTGTGGTCTGTTTAACTTTGTCTGTAACCATTCTTTACCATAGCATTGCGAAAACGCTCAAACCATGATCTGGGGGACTACTTTAGTCCATACAGAATCTTCTTTAGTTTACACACCTTTCCTTCATCTGAGGGGCATTTGAACCCAAGAGGAGGTACTATATACACCTCTTCCTCTAAATCACCGTAAAAAAATGCATTCTTCACATCAAGCTGAAATAAGGGTTAATCCTTATTAACTGCAAGAGAAAGGAGGACTCTCACTGAGTTCATTTTTGCAACTGGAGCAAATGTCTCCTGATAGTATATGTCGTATGTCTGAGTATACCCCTTTGCAACCAAGCGAGCTTTGTATCACTCAACTGAGCCATCCGAGCAGTGTTTTACTGTAAACACCCACATACATCCAACCGGCCTCTTCCCTCTTGGTAGGTTGACCATATCTCAGGTACTAATTTTTTCGAATGCACACATCTCTTCTTCTATAACCTATTTTCATTCTAGTTGAAAGAGTGCATCTCCTAAACTACGAGGGACAAACACAGAATACAAAGTCAAGGAAAACGAGCGATACGAAGAAGACGAAGCATGGTAAGATACAAAACTAGAGATAGGATGTTGAGTACTTGTTCTAATGTCTTTCCTATGGACAATAGGAATTTCAGACTCAATAATGTTAGGACTTGAATGAACAACAATGTTACCTGGATCAGAAGAGGTCTCTTGGTGGGACTTATGAGGTTTTTTCTTCCTTCTCTTGTATACCTGCAATTCTTTGGCCACGGGTTCATACTCCCCTTGTCTACAATCACTGTCAGAGGAGAAAATAGGAATAGGAAGAGAAGAAGATATCTCTTCGTTGGTGTTCTCCCCTTGAAGAGATGTCTCATTGGTAGAAAAATACAGAGTAGACTTAAAAAATGTGACATCCATAGATATAAAGGACCGATGAGAAGGAGGATGATAACATTTATGCCCCTTCTGATGAGGAACATACCCAAGAAAGATGCATCGAAGAGTCTTAGGATCAAGTTTTGTGCTAGATGAATGAGCAATATACACAAAGAAAATACATCCAAAAATTTGTGGGGCCACTGGAAACAAAGGAGTGGAAGGGGATAGCATGGAAACAGGAGATTTGAACTTCAAAATTCGGGAAGGCATCCGATTGATTAAGAAAACAGCAGTCAAAATGGCGTTAGACCAGAACAGTTAAGGCACATTCATAGCAAGCATAAGCAAGCGAGTGACTTCCGATAGATGTTTGTTTTTTCGCTCAGCCACACCATTTTGTTGAGGTGTGCCAACACAAGAAG
Source organism: Tetracentron sinense (assembly GCA_015143295.1). Lineage (NCBI taxonomy): Eukaryota > Viridiplantae > Streptophyta > Magnoliopsida > Trochodendrales > Trochodendraceae > Tetracentron > Tetracentron sinense. The sequence goes on along the minus strand of CM026558.1, from coordinate 9,244,776 downwards.
TCTGATGAATGATACCATGAGAATCAAAAAATATAGCCAAACTAGCATATATATATCCCCCCCCCCCCCATTATCTAAGCGAAGGACTTTAATTGAGGCGTTAAACTGAGTGGCAATTGTTGTATAAAGGGAAAGAAAAACAGTGTCAACTTCACCCTTAGATTTCAACATATACACTCATGTAGTACGAGAAAAATCATCCACAAAAGTAACAAAATACTTAAAACCACACTATGAAGTAACAGGAGATGGTCCCCACACATCAGAATGCACGAGAGAAAATTGTGAATTGCATTTATTACCACTATAGGGGTAAAAAGTTCGACAATGTTTTGCAAATTCGCAAGTTTGACACTGAAAAGAAGAAAACACACTAGAAACAGATAAAGGCGGAAACAAACACCTAAGGAAAATGGAGGGGTGGCCGAGACATCTGTGCCACCGATATAACTCCTCCGTACTACTAATACTCCGAACACCATTGGGTATCTGTTGGACTGATGAAGCAATGTGAGGCAAAGGGTCATGCAAATATAGTCCTCACTCCTCATGGCTCATACCAATCGTCCTCTTCGTTTCCAAGTCCTGAAACACACAATGAGAAGGAAATAAAGTGACGCTACAGTTCAATGATTTGGTAATATGGCTAATGGATAAAAGATTCAAATTAAACTTAGGAACATGAAGAACAGAGGAAAGGGACAGAGGGTATAACATCAACACTCCCCTTACTCGCAATGGATGATAAAGTATCATCCACAACTTTAACTTTGTGTCTACTAGAATCAATGAAGGAAGATGAAAAAAATAAATATATACCGGTCATATAATCAGATGTTCCTGAATCAATGATCAAGGAACGAGTATGATCAGAAACAAATGCACTGAGAGCCGAGGCTAAGGTACCTGAGTAAGCGACTGAGGCGGCACTGGCGCTACTCGATGTCTCCAAATGGGACATAAAATGGCAGAAGGTATCGATCTCATCTCGAGATAAGTGAGGGCTATCAGATGCAGGTACAGTAGTAGATACTAGGACTGTGGATCTAACAGAGTTTGCACTCGAACCCCCTCCAAGTATTTTGTCCCTCTCTTCGTCCACCACCAGGACCCCGTGGGGGTGAACGGCTATGTAGATCCCAACTGGTGTCTTTTGTATGACGTGTACACCCACAGTGGTCACATTTAAGTTTATCTAGATCATCAGTAGAAGGTCTAGAAGATCCAAAACGACCACCTCTACTACTACCACCACTCCTGCCTCCCCGCTGGAATGAGGAGGCTAGTGCAGATCTATCAATAATGGGAGGAGGGAGCATAACACTCCGACGACGCTCCTCATGGTGCAAGTATACATAGACTTCATTAGGGGGTGGGACCAGGTCTTTGCCAAGTATTTGAACCCTGGCTTATTTGTAGTCCATATTCAGCCCTGCAAGTGGCTCAAACACCCGATTTTGTTCAACCAATTTTGTATAAGCAGCCGCATCCTTAGGGTACTTAGCCTGGAAGGTCTAATAGTGATCTAGCTCTTCCCAGAGATGGCAAAGAGTAGAGTAGTAGGTGGGAATAGACATATCCCCCTACTTGAGTTTTGAAATACTCTAACACAAACACAGGTTGTACCCCCTATCTTAGAATAGGTTTGTGTCACGGCATCCCATATAGCTTTTGCAGAAGGAAGAAACAAGTAGGCATTACTAATGTCTGACTACTAATGTCTGACTGCATAGAGTGGAGAAGCCATGACATTACAACTGCATTCTCAGCCTCTTACTTGGCATAGGCTGGATCTGTAGACTTGGGAGTTGAGATAGTACATCTTAAGTATCTCATCTTCCCCTTGCCTTAAATAAACAACATCGCAGATTGAGACCAAGCAAGAAAATTTGTCTCATCTACCTTTACTGTAGTAATCTGGAGGTTTGGTGCATCACTAGCACTAACCCCAATACTCCCTGTACAGGGACACTAGAGGATTGGCTAACCTCAGATTCATCCATCATGAATGTCACAAAGTTGTTGTACACAAATCAACAAACTAGGGTTCCACCACCCAAAAAAACACCCAAAAGTACCTCCACAATAGGTAGAATAGTCAAAAACACCAAAAAATAACAACCCGAGAACAACCTAATATTGTTCAAGATAATATAAATCCATGGAATAGCCTCCACTAGCCATATACCAATTTTCGAGTAACAAAAAAGGATCCCAACAGTTAAAAAAACAGCAATTATGGGGGTGAGTCAGTACTCCTCTGATCTTCATGAAACTTGTTTCAATCCGTCAATATTTATCATATGGATCAAACACAATAAGTTTGAGTCCCCAAAAAACTCCTAAATCAATCGCACAATCCAAAAAACCATATCTGAATTTTTTTCAAATTTTTTACGAAAACTCATAAAACGTACATCTCTGAATCTCAGAAAATTCTCAAAAAATAACCATAATTCTTAGAAAATCACAATCTATCACATGGAATCAAAAAAAAAATTTTGACGCAAAAAAAATTCTGATGCGGCAATCCGTACGGCTGACGTCAGCACTCCTCCGAGTTTTTCCTACTGAGTTGTACTCCCTGGGTCTTCTCTTTGGCTCTGATACTAAGTTGGTTTAGTTTGTGAGGTTATAAGGGTTTGAGAGAAAGAGGAAGAAGGAGAAGGAAATTAGATTTAGGAAAAAATAGTGAGAGAGTTAATGATCTCTCTCACACACTTTATTATTTATATTCCACTAATGGTCTACTATTAGTATATAAGAGATACTAATAGTAGACCCACAATACAATATATAAGAGATAACATAAAGACAAGGCCCATAGGAATAAAGATCATAAAGCCTTATTCAACAGTTTCTACTAGTATATATATAAGCAAGCCAAGCTAGCGAACAAAAGTAAAGAACCTAAGCGAACCAAGAAACGGATACCCCTAGAGAACCGGGTTCACTCTAGAGTATCAAACTGCGAACACGAATCCGAACCGACAAACCAAGTAACATTAGTTTGAAATATCCCTAATATTTTCAATATATCCAAAATATATTTTCATGTCTCATGGGTGTGAAATATCTCACACATATTTTTAACAAAATATCTGTAAATATCCTCAATATTTTCGATATATCTTACGACATTTCTGATATATCTTTTATACGTTAGAAATATTTGGCCTCTTAGCCTATAAAAGGGGAAAATATCAACCAAAAAGATGAGGAATTTGAGATGTTTTGAAGGGGTTTGAGGGATTTTTTCATTTTCTTGATAAATTACCAATTTTGGTACCTACATTTGTCCTTCGGAGTCAAAGTGCACCCCATTTGCACTACCTTTGGCGAAATTTTCCTAAAATGTACGAATTTTCTTCAAATTTTAATAAGATTTTGTATAATTAGTGACATTAGCCCTAAACTAGTGCAAATGAATCAATTCGATGCATTTACATTGGATTTCTAAGTTCATAATTTAAAATTCTTACTTTAGGGAGGGAAAATTAAAGGAAACTCATTTTTTTAAAAAAATTTAGCTTAACTTCATGTGGCTCTTATTGTAGTTCTTGGGATGGGTTGGATCATCGATATATTATGTATGGAACTCTGATTGTGTATTTTTATTGTTATGATTGATTGGTATGAAACTTTTCTATGTAAGTTATATCAAATTATCAATATTAGTCGATCATACACTGTCATCAGCACACATCTTTGCCCCCATCCCATTGCATCTCTTATGTACATTATTTTTTTAAAAAAATATTTTCAAATGTGTATTACCATTTATTTTAACATTTCCTGAAGTTTTACTAAAAATTTTCATATTTTTCCCACAACGTGTGATATATTCCCCGCATAACGATATATCCCGCGATATTGACATTCAGAACCTTGCTCCCACCAATCATCTTCTCTATCGTCAGGTCTTGAAAGACACAATGAAAAGAAAAGAAAATGGAAACAACTCAAGGATTTGGTGAGGCTACTAACAGATAACAAATTAGTGCTGAAGCTAGGAATTTAAAAGCAGGAGACAAAGAGAGACCATCAGAGAGAGACATAGTGTCACTGCCAGTAACAGACTTCATAAGTTAATAGAGCCATCGGCAATTCGAACCTGATGGCCAGATATGAGTAATGTTAGATCAAAGAAACAAAAAGACCATGATCAGTAGCCACAGTATCTATAATGCAAGGAGAGTAAAACATGAAAAGCAATGCATTAGAAGAGCTGGGAAATTCATCTTTGTTATGGAACAAGCGCTGAAATTAATCTTCTGAGAGCTGGATATATCTGGTTGGAGAAATAGAAGAGCCGGCAGAAGAATCTGGCGTCGAAGTGTCCTCAACAGCATATGGCTCCTGAGTCCTGAGCAAGGCGAGATGTCCCTATATGCTTACCAAGGGAACCAACAGTAATCCTTAGTGTGCGTGGTGCTTTTGCAATTGTCACTTCTTTGAATCATCTATGGATCCAGTAACTCGAGCACACCCTTCATTACCATGGCTATGACCACAACCTCGGCCACGAACTCCACGATTAGCATCATGCTTGAGCATAGAGGGCATAGAAACAATGGATGAAGTACTCAGGGTCTCCTGTCTTCTTCATCCAAGAGGAAGAGCATGACATTACTTGGACTAATGATGCTCTCACAGTCTTAATCAACAACAACTGCACCCTTATCAATTCAAACTCAGGCCTTAAATCAACAAATAAATTCAATAACTAGAGTTTTCCAAGGAATTCTTCTAGGGACTTGCGAACCCCGTGCACACATAGACAACTGCAATTAGCTGTATAAGGGTAGTACAGCATTTCATCCCATAGCCATAGATGCTTCAACTTGTTAAAGTGGTTTGAAACTAATAACTCACCCTGCTGTACACACATAATATCCATCTGTAGCTGAAAAATGTTAGCCATATTCCCTCTAAAGTACAAAGCATCTAGGTGATCTCGTACTTCCTTTGATGATGACAGAAACAGAAGATCAGCTACAATAGATGGCTCAATTGTCTGTAGCGTCCATGACATGATTAAAGTGTTAACACCCTTCCAGTTTGTCATCTTATTCACATCTTGTGATTAACGTGTTAACACCCTTCCAGTTTGTCATCTTATTCACATCTTGTGGATCATCAACCGAGGGTTTATCCTTACTACATATGGTTAACAGTGTCAACCCAACAAAATGCAAATAGAGCTTTATAGCTCTCCACCACAGGAGATAGTTATCTCCATATTCGACTTCAGTGTTATAATAAGTGTGGGTTCTCATTGGACCCAAACGTGAGAATATTGGTCCCCAAGTTAAAACTCCCTTCGATATCAACCTCGGAAATGTTACTAGAAGGCATGTTCCTCAATTTCCACACAATCCACCACCAAATACTCAACATTTGGAATCAACAACACACCCAAAACTCCACAAACAGTCAACCCAACATCAATCAACAGCAAACAACCCAAAAGAGAGCACCACAGCTCAGATTCATGAAAATCTGAGCTAAGCAGTCACAATTCAAATTAAAATCCATTTTGTGGTCACAAACTCCAAACCAATTGTAATAGGTAAATAGTAGTAAATGACAGCATATTCTTAGTATTTTCCATGAGTAATGATGTCAAAAAACGATGGAACGACGCTAAATACGGTCCAACACCTCCAACCAAATGAAAATAGAAGACTGTTTTCAGAAGTTTGTTTTCACTAAAAATTTAAAAACACCATTGAACTTCTTAAATCTGAAAGAAATGAAATGGTTGCATGGTGAACGACATTCCAGGTCAAAACAATACTTGTTATGAACCCTAAAGTTGACGTCAGTGAGATGGTGCCAACACCAACCCAGCAACTCTCACACGAGAGCTGCCAAATTTCCAGCAAGATAATATTGAACGTATACTTTACAGGACAATAATTCCCTTAACTCTAACATATAACTCTCATATATCATAACAAATCAACACCCTAATGTTCTGTTGTACACTTATTTTTAAAAGAAGAGCTTCACGGATGCTACAAAATTGTGAATTTGACTGAAGATAGATAACCTAGCAGTCTTCTATTTTTCCTCAAGTTTCATTATTTTTGTGAACAGTAACCATTTTTTCCGAGAAGTACAAAGAAGATTTTCAAGATTTCCCAAACAATTTAAACATGACTCCTGATGCTGTCAATATCAGTTAGAAAAGTAGTGGAAAAAAGGTAATAATTTTCACATACTACAACAGGTAAGTCTCACATTTTCCAAACTCCTTTGTATTTTTATAGAACAGGAACTCTAACTAAAACTTTTATGTATACCTCCAAAGTTTCTGCTTACCAAGATAGTCAGTTTCTTTCCTTAAATGATCAAATATATGCAAATAACACAGACTAATAATTAATGAAGGAATGTAATTCGTTCGAGTCATACTCCCTGGTAGAAACCAATTGCAACTCCAAAGTAAACTGCCAATACTTGGTTAACCCGTTCATAGATGTGTGCCAAAGGTAGATAGGATATTAAACTGCAAAAATAACAGATGATTTTCAGCAAAGGATGCGAAAAGGCACAGTCTAAATAATCAGAATGTAATATATAATGTTTGTAGTAAAACATGTGACAGAACAAAATTAACAAAACTCACACGTCTGAGGAGAAATATTTGATGGAATGACTGGCACCAGCAACATTTGCAATCAAGTTTCCATGGGTCAATACAGCCCCCTTGCCAGAAAACAAAACCATACTTTGTGTAGTTAATATAGGCATCCAAATCATTGTTGAGAGAATGCTTTAGCTGCAATCAGAGAAATAAAGTTCACAAGACCCTTAGTACGATACCTTTGGTGTCCCAGTTGTACCACTTGTATAGCAAATGGTTGCAACATCTTTAGGTTTTGGAGGGCTGAAAGACTGAAGATTACTGCATCCCTGAAAGCAACCAGTAGTACAGTGAGGAAACAATCAGATTAATTCACCAAAGCTAAAAATTTAAACCATCATTTACATCCCAACATGTATTAATACTATTAAGACAACAGAGGTAATCTTTCAATCTAAAACAGCATTCCATGTCAATGACATGCAAGAGAACTTATAGAACGTGAGTGCAAGTATAAATCTTTTAAATGTATTAGAGGTGAAGGTGATCTCTTAAGAATAAATCCTTCTAGAACTCTCCAAATAATCATAAAAGAAAGGTTCGTCATAATGCGGACATCAACATTACAAGGAGTTTCAGGTTTACCAGAGGTAGAGGAAGAAGAAGAAGGCCCCCCACATGTCACTTTGGATCAATGATTTGGGGCATTGAAGACCTCATGTGCACACAAGGTTCATTTCGAAGACCCACTGTTACAAATCTCCCGAGAAATACCCAATTTCTCCCGAGAAAAACATCTAAAGTTTAAACTCCGTTTTTATCGCGGTTTTTTTAAGAATCCTGCAAGAAATATAATTTTCTCTATTTATCCCGCATATATCGCGAGATTTAACCGAAATTTTAAAAATATCATGAGAAATGCACAATGTTGTTGGCTTTATGAATTTATAACTTGGTGACATTTATTACTATTTTCTGTAAATTCAATATATTTTTTTAATCATTGCCGAGATTTAGGTGAGAAATACCCGAAAAAATTCAGATTTGAAAATTTCCCGAGAAAAACTTAGGCCGATAAAAACCTGAGAACGAGATTTGTAACACTGGGAAGACCCCACATTGGGAAAGTTTGTAAGCTAGAGTTTTGTGGGTTGGAAGCAGGGTTGAAAAGCTGGCCATGAGATACTGTCATTCATGGATGCTTTCTCATGCTACAATCAGATCAAGATGGCAAAGAAGATATAGAGAAGATGGCGTACCCCGCCTCCTCGAAATAGCCTCTTTGGGTTATAAATAAAGATTTGGAGGAGGTGGCAGGTCAAATGATTTCAATCGCCCAATTATCGTGACAGTTATCTTCATCAGCATTCCTTGTTGAACTGGAATTCCAAAGCGGCCTTTTACTATTAGTCTTTACACTAGTTTGGTTATTTTAGTCTTTTAACAATTAGGGTTTACACCTATTTAAACCCCTCTTTTGTTTTAATTTTAGTAATGAATTTTATGAATAAAAGAAAGTACTCTTAAGTATTCTCTTGTGAACGGAATTGGTGTGATGCCATGGGACTCTGGGAGTGATTCCCTAAACCTCTACGGTATGTTCCTGATCTTTTTATTTCTTGTTCTCCTTTCTTTCTTTTTGATTTCCTTATTTCTTTCAGTGGATCCCTAATTTACGAAACCCTAGATCATATTCCCTTGCTGCCCCATCCTTTCCACAGCCCCCCCTAACCCCCTTGCAGGCACGAGCCTTTCCTCAGCCCCTCCCACTGCCACAGCCTTCCTACAGCCTCCCTATGGACTGCCGCACCTTCCCAGATCTGTCCCCTCACTATCGCACCTCTCCCACACCTGTCCCTTGAATTCGACAGCTCCCTGCACCTGTCTTATTCATTACAGCCCCCCTACAATCCATCCTTTACAGCTGCAGCCCCAATAACCCATTCCTCTCTCAATTGCATCCTCTATAACCCCTCTTTTCCCCTGCAACAGCAGCCCCCACATCTGTTCCATCTGCTGGTGTTGCCCCTATCCCTTCCCTATTACTGTTACAGACTTCCTACAATTGCAAAAGCCTAAAACAGCGATACCTAAATCCTAATTTAATTCCGAAACCCTAAAACAACAATACCTAAACCCTAATTCAATTCCAAAACCTAAAGAACTAAGAGCTAATCCCTAAGCTTGTGGAAGCATAGACTTCCATACAACCCTCCCAGATATAACTGAGGGTTGTATTTGTAGGTTTGTGACGTGGCCTCAAATCCTTATAAAATTGTTTTCTAGAATAATTATTTGTGATAGGATGTTCATTATTATTGGTAATCCAATTTTGAACTTAACACACTAGATTTTAGGCCATTGCATAGTCCTACATCATATCAGCTTGGCATACTTAAAAGTCAGAAATCTGATTAACATACAAAGAGCATGAAAGGGATTAATCAAGTTATAATGGGCAAGTCTACTCTCCGAATGAAACATCTAACATTAGGGAGTTGAACTATACACTCTCTCCCCCCGTCCTCTAACGAGGATAATACAGATGCAACAATTGCAAACACTTGAAATAGTGGTTTATGAAAGATTAGGGTTTTAAGGATCTAAGAGTGAAGATAGAAGAAGAGGAAGGAGAAGAAAGGATTTCGGTTTTGGTGGTTTTCGAAACCGTCAACCTGATCGGTTCCCGGTTTTACCGATTCAACCAGCCGGTCCGATCCGGTTTTCAAAACAATGCCCAAAAGGAGGTTTTACGCGTTCACAACAATGAATATAGCCAAGTACTATGTGTTGGACAATAATGCCCTTACACATTAACATAAAATACATAAGACCAAAATAACAGGAAAGACACGCATCTTTTCTCAACACAAACATCAAGGGCTAAAAATTCTAAAAGGACTAATCTAGATAAAACAATTACAAACATAAGGGGGCAAAGCTATGGCTTCTGACAAGTGAAAGAGATTAACCCAGAGTCCCAGATACAACTACTCCAAATGTCAGGAACTTAGGATGTCTGAAAATAACTTCAAAAAGGGTAACGTCTTGTCTCCAAACACAACTTCAAACATTATGCGCCTGAACTAATTTCTATTCCTGCTTCCAAAGAGAGTGACCCACTTAAAGAGACTCGAGCCTCTCCAACATACAAGTGATTAATCTCCCTCCCACCAAAAGGGTATTAATCAAGGTACAACAATCACAAACTTTTCCCTCAAAGAAATTAATCCAGATAAAATCCAAATCTCCCTGCTGTCCAAACATTACAACTTTCTTGGGTAATTACGATGGAGAATACTAGAACAATAAGAAACAACAAGGGGGCAAAGAAAACACAATAGAATTTTGAGAGAAGCTGCCAAGATCAAAAATCAGAGAGAGCAGTTAGTGCACAGGTGAATATGCAGTTTTTAAACACAGTGACGCATGAACTCATGTCCTTGAAACGCAAATCAAATAACAATTCTTACATGGCCAATATTACTAATCACCATCATCAATGCCTTATCCCAAATACTTGGGGTTGGTAACACGAATCTTGTTCCGGCATTCCTTCCGTTCTATCAAATCCTATTACTAGTAATAAATAAAATATACAAGAGCAAAGTGGTGCAATTACTAACACAACCGTACTAGAAAGATGCAGGTACAAAAGGGAAGTCAGAAAACACACTTCCCTACATTTAAGAAAACAAGAACAATAATAAACATTAGACATGTAACAAATTAAAATTCAACACGTAGACTGGGTAAACACTTTTTAATCTCGAATATTTCTTTTAGAGGGATATTGCCAGAAATCTACAAAGACTTGTGGAGAAGAATACACAATTACCTGACTATGTAGTTTTGAATAAGATAAAACCTCAACTCCAGTTGTTGACGGAAGTGATGGCATATGTTCATCTATCCCTCGGACTACCTGTGTCACAGAGTGTATATGAAAATATTATCAAGGAAACTGGGAAATCAGCATCAGAATAACTTTTAGCTTGTTCAAGGATTCAGATACGAAGGATCGTGTATACTTTCATACCACTATTAAACGAATAGACGAAATCTCAGACAAAAATCTCAGCAACTGCAAATTCAAGTGAGAAACATAAGATATGTTGCAATCTAGAATCACAAACTAAATGTGGATGTGACAGATCAAAATACATGTAGAAGTGAGATAAACATAAGAAATTTGCAAAGTTGAATATGAGAATTGAATGTAGTATTTTTCAAATGATAAGAGTACAAAGCACTAATCTTTCAACTTGCAAGTTTTTTTTTTTTGGTGAGTAGATATTCCGACACACATTAACAAGGGGTATTAAAGTAATAGGTCCAATAAGACATACTAGCAGTACTCCTCTAACAAAAGAAACAAGATTGGACAAAATAAAACAAGAATGTGGAGAGAATTTTCTTGTTTCTTAAATCTAATTGATGGTGAGAAGATTAAAAAATGAAAGAGTTTCTGCTGTTCTACTCCACAAATCATACAAATATTAAAAATTCATAAATTGATAGCAAGAACATACATAATTAACATACAACTGCCAAGAAGTGATTTGGTCTAGAACTTCAAGTAAGAATTTCACCCTCCAATCGAGGGTTTCATATGTCTAGAAAATGCCAAAGATTATAGTGGTAGTGTGATACCTGAACCTTTCCTTCAGTTAATTTAAATTCCGTCCAAATAAAGCATCTGCATTTATCCACTCACAAAATTCTATAATAGAATTTGATCCACAAATCCGTCCACATTCCACGCTATCATAGGATTCATTATCCTCTTCACAACAATGGTCATTGCGTGCTTTGCATAATCTAGATATATAAAAATAAATCTCAGACATAGTTCTGAACTAATTTGGTCCAAGATTTCGGGCCCCAACTACAGTCTTTCATACATTTCAAGTCCATTTTTATCTTTCACCAAGAAGTAATTTGGTCGTCAAATCTATTAGCAAATTGGGAAAAAAAATTTTAATAAATCACTCCCCAACGAAAGTATGGTTGCAGAAAAATATTTAGTGGTTTAATAGCAAATATTTAAGCAGCACTTGTATTTTCTTAGGCGTAGACTTTTTCCGTCCTTGTAGTTGTTGGGTTCATCCTTTGTGAACCTCTTTGCTATATGCTGCTGTAATTTCTTCCTTCTGAATATGTTTATCTTTACCTATCAAAATATAAAAATCAACACATTTCAGATGGAATAAACAGCAATGTATTGGAGTTGTTGAGTCCCAAAACGAAAGCACCATGTAGTTATATATAAATATACATTGTTATAACTTATAAGAATTATTTCAGTGAACTTTGACCGAAACGATACTTTGGTAATACAAAAATGCTAAACTTCGGTTGGACAATAGAAATGTGTCATTTGAAGCTTATTTCTTTTGAAGAAAAACTCATTCTAAAAGTACTTAGAGAGTGTGGGTTTCAGTGATAGGAAATGAGTTACCCATTTCTTCTAATCTAGGAAGCACGGATACTTCAAATAGGGCTCCGTACCCGTATCAGATACGTATTAGATACCGATACGCCTCCGATACGGCGGGATACGGCTTAGACGTATCTTATTAATTTAAGATACTTTTTTTATTTCGGATACGGCTCCGATATGGCATGGATACTCGGGGATACGGTCGGGATACGAAATAAAAACAAATGTTGAATAGAATTGAATGAAAATTAAACGAAAATGAGAATTTGTGTTTCTTGGTAGTCTTTTCCCATGTGTTTGATATGACATCTTGTAGGGTACCGTATGATATGACATCTTGCAGGCTACCATAATTAAGGGTATTGTGAGGTGCTAATGCTTTCTATTGATATGGATCACCAGCTTCAACAACAATTAACAGTATAAACCTACGAATATAATCCACGGTCCGTGATTTGAATGGTCAACAATCATTAAGGAGTCCACCAAATCAAGTCTACTAATTGAACGGTTGAATCATTTGACCCTACGATGGAGATCATTTATTGCAAAGTCCAGAGGTACTTGACGGGCATCTGCACCCTTCAAAAAAAAACTACAGACGTATCCTAGCCGTACCCGTATCCTGTCTTTTTAGGTTTAGCCATATCGTCGTACCCGTATCCGTATACGTATCCGTATCCGTGCTTCCTAGCTTATAATGCAAATAGTTATTGAGTTGGATTCTAATTGCAATTGTTAACTTATTCTCGAACTTAAAAAATTCATATATTTTATATTATTATTTTAATAGATAGTAATAATATATTATATTAGCTTCTAAAATTCAAATACCCAAAAAAAATTTTAAAAAAAAGGTAGCATATAGATCAACTAATGCATGTGTTTTTTCATGTTTTTTATTTATTTATCAGTAATCAGGAATGTATTAAGAGAAGATAATAACATAATACAGGACAAACTAGAGTCCATAGAATGTGAACCAAGGAAGCATAAGAAATACAAAGGCGAAAAGAAAGAAGTAACCACACATAAGGCATAGCCCTGGCCTACCGATCCCAGTAAGGCAGTAATGGAAAAGAAGACCTCCTAACCTACAACAAAGACCTCACCATCCTAAAATGAGATGGCGGATTCTCGTCTTGATCACAGGAAGGGGAAGCACTACACCTTCAAAAGTCTGTTTGTTCCTCTCCTTCCATAAAGACCACGCTATAGCCCCATGATGGATATCCCCAATATTGAGTCAGTGTTTTATAAATGTTAAGTATAATTTTCTATAATTTAGCTTTAATTATTAGAAAATGATATTTTATTTCCAACGTATAAAAACGAGTATAGTAAGAAGTCTCATATGAACACAATTGCATGTGTATATGATATTCTACATATACAATTAATAAGTAGGTGGCACTTTAAGGACTCAAGTTTTAGTTTAAAATATATTATAATAATGAATTCAAAATTTTCGAAAACGAACAAAATTGTGAGATACACTATAAAACCATATTTTCAATGTTTAATATATCTTCACAATAATTGGTAAGTACATAAACAAGTTTTAGTGTTTATATATACGTTGTGTAAGATAGCTTCAAGCCACGTCGTAGATCATTTAGACATGAGTTTGTGGGGTATCATTATTATGTAATGCTTTAACTTTAGGGGGATGTACTACTTGCTTCGTGACCATGCCTAAAGAGTATTAATTATGTGTACCTTTGACTTCCAATGTTCAAGACATGCACAACAACTGATGCCACTCGTTATTTTTCTCTTTTTTAAGTATTCCAAGATTTTTTGTTATATTATGAATTTTGAGTGCGTATTGATGCTTAGTTTATCATTGCCTCAGACTTCATTCTAAATTCGTACACTGCAATTTTGTTTTTATAGTTTCCGTAATTTTACTATATTTCCTAAACTTCCTCAAAATGTTGCAAATTCCTAGAGCAGTAATTTATACGGAAACCGAAATTTATAACCTTGCTCACGTTTTCCCTAATGTAAAAGAACGATGGAAATTACCAAGGATCAACTCACAATGTTCAATGTCTGCGGCACACAAAAAATAGCTTGTACACCAGCATGATTCACAATGTACTTAACAGCATCTGGACCTGAAGAGGAAACAGCATACCGATTTAAGGTCGGCAGGCTTGGCAAAGCTACAAAAAGATCCTTTTAAAGTTTGTTCAAATGGCAAAAAATATACCAAGAGTGTCGTATAAAGGAACCGAGACATAAGAATAGGCTGAGCAGGCATGATCAACAATGAGCCACTCCGGTCTATTGATAAAATACAGTCCAACACAAGCTCCCTATTGAAAAAGAAACCAAATTGGGAAATCAGATTTAAAGTGAGAAAGAATATGTGCCAACGATTTCTCTTATGATATACAACTAGACATGATCAGAAAACATGCAAACATTCATACGGAAGTAAGCCAAACCTCGGATAGAAGTACAATGGAACACAAGCTTCAAACACAGATTTGGTAATGAAATAACTCACTTTTGGTATTCCATGATACATAAGGCCAGAACCTATTGCTGACCGAGCAGTACCTGCTTCTCCGTATGTCATCCATTTGTACCTTTTTTTGTAGAGAATGAATGTATTTGAATGAGAGAACTCCAACAGAAATTGCAAGATTAATTTTGATAAATAACTTACTCTCCAACTGTCCCATCCACTCGGATTCGTGTACCCAAATACTTGTAATCTCGGAAAGTCTCAACCGAATGCCTGAATTCACAATATTAGATGCAACAATTTTATGTCTTCTAAAAACAAATAAATGTAAAGGTAGACACTCCAAGCAAATGTAAGTTCAATGGAACTTAATAGAAATATATATATATATATATATATATATATATATAAAACCTAGTGAATGGAGAAAATAAAGGAGATCTCACAAAAAGTTATCGTGCAACGTTCCAATCTCAGGATGATCCGCGAATCTACTCACAAGCTTCAAAGGAGAGTGTGTGGATCTGCTATGAAAGGAAGATATCATAAGTAACAGTCTAAGAGCAATTTAGCTAACTGAAGTAGAAGAGAAGCCAACCTACCTGTATACATTCCACTTTCCTGTTTGCAATTTTTCTGGAAGAACAACACTGTACCCCTGCCCTACTCAAAATTTGAAGCCAGTATTTGTTTATGTCAATGCATGTAAAATGTAATGGGAAAAACGTGGAAACTTGAAAAATGTAACAGAATTGTAAGACTAAACAAGATTGAGTAGTCATTAGAGACAAACATTTCTTTATTGCGTGGACAGGATTCCAGTCAGACGAAACAGAGCACACTAAGTCTCATAATAATAGTCTTTAAGATAGAAACAGAAGTGCTTAAATAGCAGAAGCAAGATCTCATAATCCTCTCACATCTAAGACTATCATAGTGCTACAATAACAATAATAATAATAAGAGTGTTACCCACAACTTCGCTGAACTCCACCAACAACACCCCCTCTTTGGCCAACGACTCAGCCAAGTCCTCCGCCTCTCTAGGAGTCTAGTAAAATGAAATATTTTTCTTGATAACTAGGTCCTGAACTTGCTTGATAATGTGGGATAATGTCCAAGGAGGTGATCTCATAAAAGGGAGATCAGACCTTTTGGTCTCATTCGAGAGAGACCAACACCTCCAAGTTCTCTCAACAGAAAGAAACTACTACTTTTGCATTCAAATCTGGAAACAAGTTATTATATTCCTTTTATAGAGATAATAACCAGTTACAAACCACTCACTATGTAACTATATTTTGGCACGTATCATTCCACTTCCCTTGAAAGAATCTTATCCTCAAGATTTAGAATCACATCAATTTTTTGAATCTTTATGTAAGAGCAATGAAAACGAATGTCGTTAGGATAAAGTTGACCACTCCGCGGGGTCTTCAACCAAAGAACCGCTTCGCGGGGGTTTTCCTCCAATCTTTAGCCTTCACAATATCAATCTTCTATTAAACCCACAACCTTCAGCCCTGGAAGTACTCTGATACCATATGATATATACCTATTTAATAAAATAAATGAAGAAATAGGAAGAAGGTGATCTCATTAAAAGGAGATCTGACATTTTGGTCTCATAGAGACCAACGCCTCCAAGTTCACTCAACAGGAAGAAACTACTTAACTTTTTATTTCATATCTACAAACAAGCTATTACATGCTTTTTTTTTTTTTTTTTTGAGATACTCCTATCTCTCAACAACGGCATGGGATTGTCTCTGGCAGATGCCAAAAAAGTGGTCTTGCGCTTCCACACATCATGTCCCTGTGTTTTTGACTTCTTCCCACTTGATATCCCTCCCCCTTTTTATCGCCACATGTTGCATGATATGTGGAGCCCAAGACCACTTTTCTGGCATCTGCCAGAGACAATCCCATTCCCTCAACAACAACCCACGTAACTATATTTTGGTACATACAGGTCTCTACTATTATAATGAGAGAAGTAGGATCAAGAAGTAGATTGATTCTTTTCTTATATTGACCACAAATCCAACTATTACTTTAGCCTATTATTTTATTAGGATAGTTATATTTATTAAGTAATTTAATCACTAACTAACTACATCTCTCTTATAAACACGTCTCACATACCACCACCACCACATATATTTACCACTTCTCTCTCTAAAACGTCTCAAACCACCCACACATCCTCTCTCTTTCTCTCCTATACATCTCTAACTACCCACGTCACTTTTAATCTCCCTCATGTAAAACCTCCCCACCTCTCTCTAACCACCCTCTCTTCTCTCTCCCCTCACCAAAGACAAGATAGATCCTAGGAATTCAATAAAAATATGCTATCATGGCAAAAGTTGCAATGATTAGAATCCTTGGAGCTTGAATCTAGGAAGGTTCATGACCATCGTGGCCATGAATGAAATGACAGTTGCATTCGAACTATTCCCGGTTTTTTAGTTCAGCAATTGTCATTTCACTTCCCGTGAATGATTTCTAAGTTTAGTTAGTATCCATTTTAATGTACTTAAATTTTCATTGTCAAATATTTATCTTCTGCACCATCCTACTTGAGATGAAAGATGCAGACTTGGCAAAAATTTATTGTGAATTGCCCACCACTAAATACAGTGAATTGGCGGACATTACAAAGCAGCCCACTATTAACCCAGACTTTGGCAAGGGATGCAGTTTGCTAAAGCATGTGCTGACCCCAATGTGGGAGCCAGAGGGGATGAGATGTTCAAATATCAGCCCAACATTTGTCTATATTAGGATACCGCTTCAACTGCATATATCTTCTTTGCTTCTACTCTTCCTGTTATTGCCTTTGGAGAGCTACTGAGTAGAGAAATAGGTTGGTATTGTCATTTCTCTCTAAATAGAATTTGTAAATAACAAAAAATAAATACGGTTGAGATTACCCAAATTCAGTTATCATCTAAAATACCATAAACAAATAAATTGTTCCATTTTTTATTTTTCAAGTTTATAAGTTATTATGGATGATTTCGACAAGTTATGTCGAAATTGTGTAGATGGAAGTTGAGAACCATAGAACCGTTGTTGTATTAGGAGTAGCAGAGCCCACTATTATAATGTACTTTTTTTTTTGGTACAATTTCACCAAAGGAATGATAGAATTGGGTGAAGAACTATCATTGGCTTGGTCTGAGTGGTAATTGGAATCAAACTTCTCATATTTCCATATCTAGATTCTCGGTCCACCATTTATTTTAGGTATTTAAAAAAATCAATTTTATTTAATTTTCTGTAATTAGACTTTAAATATATATATATATATATATATATATATATATATATATATATATATATATATATATATATATATCTTCTTCTTTACTGTTATAATGGGAGAGGCAGGCATAGCCTGATTTTTCCCAATTCCCAAACTACCCTTATATAAAACAAAACTTTGATTTAATGCTTTACTTTAATACCCAAACTACGCTTGCTCATCTATCTTCTTTTTAAATAATAGAATTACAGAGAGTTCAATGGAACCTGCGGGTTACCACGTGTCCCTTTTAACTCCTATTAATTGTGGTTAACTCCTTCCCCTCGCTCTCACGTGCATCACACGTGCCACCCGCTAGTTTACCCATAAAGAAAAGTGGATGGCCCAAACAAACCAGCATAGGAAAGAGAGAAGAACATAAGTGCAACAACGAAATGAACATTACAACCACTAATTTGTGTACTAAACTCCCCCAAATCTATTAAAAAAAAAAATCAAGTCTATCAAGATAATCAACAACCACAAAACCCCATTTCTATCCATCAAAATCGAAGTTTGTGGTTAAATTGTCACAGAGAGAGCTTCGACGTTTTACAGAAGATGCATGTAAGATTAAATATCTGAAAGAAAACAAAATGGATCAGAGACAGAGAATTACCAAAGAAGAACTCTCCGGCGGTATCATTCGTTCGAAGCTGAGACTGGAAATCGCCGGAGGTGGAGAGGAAATGATCTTGAATTGCTTTCAGGCGACGTTGGGCAGTTGGATCCATGGAGATTTCGGGGAAATCTTTTTAACTCTTTGATGTTCTCTGATTCTGTAAGTTAGAAGTAAGTTTCAGTTTTTGTTTTTCTGAGTTTTCTGTAACAGAAAGAAGGAGAAGGAAACTGAACACGCTGTCCAACGGTACGATTAGCATGCTGCTGAGATAAGCGTGCTCTCAAAAGATAGACACGTAATTTTGCTTTTTCTCAACCAAAGCCTCGCTAGTCAAGCGTTTTGAGCCCACTGCTACCAACCAGGCAACCACTGCTAGTTGGTAATTATGGTAATGAAAACAATAACACAGTTTGGCCAATAAAGAAAGGAAGTTTCAAAGAAAGTGAGATTAGGGGATTTTCTTTTTTAAAGGAATATTGTGTATGGAGAAAAAAATAGACTCATGGGGGCGTTTGGTAACACTAGTTACTAGCTAATAAGTATTTGGGGTTTTTGCATATCAGCTGATTTGTTTTAGCAGCTTTACAAATACAGGGTTATGAGCACAAGTTTTATAAATTGACTCATAGTTTTCCAACCGTTTAGACAAGCAACCTTAATCCTTAGTTTCCTTTGACATCCGTTTATTATTGTTAGGAAAATGATTATTATGCCCTTATGATATTTCATAATCTCATAAATCTTTAACTACCCTTAAACTATGGTTAATAAGTTAACCCTTGTGATTAAGATTCACACCTTTACAAGATAAAGCATTGATCTAACCCTGTTTTTTAAAAAAAAAATTAACGTGTCCCCTTTTAACTCCCTTTAACTTAGGTTAAGATACACTAACCCTTAAAACATCTAATCTTGGTTTTAAAAGAAAAAAAATTAATATGTCCTCTTTGAACTTCCTTTAATTGTGGTTAAGATTCATTAACCCTTAGGATTAAAGCATCTAAACTTAATTTATTTAAAAAAAAAAAATGTGTCCCTTTTAACTCCCTTTAATTGTGATTAAGATTCACTCACCCTAGGTTAAAACATCTAACTTTGGTTTTTAGAAAAAAAAATTTTAATGTTAACTCCTTTTAACCATGGTTAAGTTTCAATAACCCTTAGGATTAAAGCATCTAACATTGGTTTTAAAAATTTAAGGTGTCCCCTTTTATAAAACCATTAACTATGGTTCAGATCAACTAATCCTTTCGGTTAAGCATCTATCCTTGGTATTTAAATAATAATAATTAACATGTCCCCTTCCATAAGGGTTAGTAATCTTAACCACAGTTAAAGGGAGTTAAAAGATAGGTTAAAAACCAAGGTTAGATGCTTTAATCCTAAGGGTTAGTTGATCTTAATCACAGTTAAAGGGGGTTAGTTAAAAAGGGACACATTAATTTTTTTTTTTGTAAAAACCAAAGTTATATGTTTTAACCCTAAGGATCTAGTGTATCTTAACCACATTCAAAGGCAGTTAAAAGTGACATGTTATTTTTTTATATATATATTTTTAAATAAAAATCAAGGTTAGATGCTTTAACCTAAGGGTTAATGAATCTTAACCGCAGTTAAAGGGAGTTCAAAGGGACACGTTAATTTTTTTATTTTAAAACCAAGGTTAGATGCTTTAACTCTAAGGGTTAGTATATGTTAACCTAATTTAAAGGGAGTTAAAAGGGGACACCTTAATTTTATAAAAAAAAACAGGATTAGATACTTTATCTCGTAAGGGTGTGAATCTTAATCACAAGAGTTAAAACTTATTATTCATAGTTCAAGGGTAATGAAAGATTTGTGAGAATATAAAATATCGTAAGGTAAGGGCATAATGGTCATTTTTCCTAACAGTAACAATCGGATGTATAAGGAAACTAAGGATTGAGGTTGCTTGTATATTGGTTGCAAAACTATGAGTTAAATTGCAAAACTGTTAGTTCAAGGGTAGTGAAAGATTTGTGAGATTATAAAATATCGTAAGGACATAATGGTTATTTTTTTAATAATAACAAATGGATGTATAAGGAAACTAAGGATTGAGGTTGCTTGTCTAACGGTTGCAAAATCATGAGTTAATTTGCAAAATTGTTACTCATAACAATATATTTGCAAAGCTGCTAAAACACAACAACTATTATGCAAAACCCCCAAGTATTTTTCTAAACAAGTATTTTTTATAAATCTAAATAAATACTATTTTGAAAAAAAAATCGGATTATTTATTGAGGAGTGCTAGCCCTACTCTCGGTTAACCTCGACTGTCACCCTCCACCAACTACTTGTCCATTCTGCAATAATTAAAGCATTTTTTTACAAAAAAAAATGGATAGGTGGTTGGTAGAAGATGAGAATATGGGTTGACTAAGATTATGACTAGCATTCCTATTACTTATTTAAATTTATCTTTTTTGGGGGGTCCTAACCGATCAAGTTTGGATCTTGAATTAGTAATCGAATCAAATTCATATTGGATAGTTCATTATCCGACGGATCTCGGATCAGATCCGGATATGTCCGATTCTTAATTGGGTCAGATTCGAATCTAGGCAGGTCAGCTCCCTGCTGGAGCCATTGTTAGCCTCAGACATGCCCTGTAATGTATGGCACTTCACCCTCTAGCTTGGTGATTAGTGAAGGTAAGGCCCCCAGTCCCTGACTAAGAGGTTCCTGGATTCAATTCCTAGAGATGAAAAGTCCAAATGTATTAGTACAGGTTAGGCATATTTAAATAAATGAAGCATTCAATGTGATTTAATTTCTGTGCATTATAGTGTGTAGTGTGGCATTTATTTGGTTGAAATAGACTTTCTTTTGACAGTCGCGGTCGCCCTCTTTAACGTTCAAGCTTGTAGAGGATTGGCGTTTGCTAATTTACTTAGTTAGGCCATGCACGTGCATGCCTTCTTCTCCAAAACACATCCAAGACCATATAAAAATAGTTTTTTTTTCTTCATACCTATTGAACGAGACCCAAGGAGAAAGACCATTAACTTAGAGGTTTAGAAGTTAACACAAACAAACAAAGTGAACCGGGATTATTTGAAACATGTAATTTAAAGATTTGGATCTGAAAAATTAATAATGAGAATTAAGTAATTTTTTTAAGGTAGGGATGATAACGCCCCGAGATCCAAGTCTCCACCTTCCAGCTCATTCATCCATCGACCTTGATGTTGACCAACTTCATCCCCACCCCGTGGTCTTGATTAAGCGTCGCTGCAAGGTAGACATCCCTTAATTGTGGTTAAAATTCACCCGTCCCTAGGGTTAAATTCATTAACTCTTAGGATTATTTTTTTAAATATTTATTTCTAAAAACCAAGGATAGGTGAGTGAACCGTAGGGGTGGGTGAATCTTAACCACAATTAAGAGATGTCAAAAGGGGCACGTGGCAGCGTCAATGGGGGGTAACTGGACTCCCCCTAGTAAGGTTACAACTGGAGATGATTACGAGTCTTCATGTATGCATATGTGAAGTTAAAAGCTTATTTTTTGAAGGACATTTTTGGAATAATAAAGTTCGTCGACAGAAACTCTTCAAGCTTTTATATTTACGGTTATTATTATAGATATAGATATATGAAGTTAAAAGCTTATTTTATGAAGGGTATTTTTGGAATAACAAAGTTGGTCGACACCAACTCTTCATGCTTTTATATTTACGGTTATAGATATAGATACGTCCTGTCATAAACAACCCGTGGTCCAACCAAAAAACAAAACCCTTAGCATTATATGGAATCACTTTTTGTTAAAGTGATCTCTCCCATCGTGGAATCATTTTCCGCCCACCAGTAAAATCTAAAGCCCAAACAATGGGCCAAAAAAATTTTTTTTTTTTTTTTTGGGTTAAACTCAACTATACCACAAGACGATAGCTGAAGAGTGTCCATGTGATAAACAACCCTTGCCATTACATGGAATCACTTGTTTTTTAAAGTGATTCTCTCCCATGGTGGAATCATTTTTCCCATCTACCAGTCAAATCTAAAGCCTAAACAATGGACCAAAACAGTTCAAACATGGTTCTCTTGAAGTAGTGGGTCTCACAAGTCACAACAGTTGATAAATGGCACAGTACATCGATGTTGACATATTACTAGGGCATTGGAAAATGTCTCTGGCAGAAGCCAGAAAAATGGTCTCGGGCTTCCACACATCATCTGACACATAAAGATAAAAGGAAGTCATTTCATTTTCTATCCATGTTTTTGACTTCTCCTCACTTGATATCTCTTCCTCACATGTCAAATGATGTGTGGAGCCCAAGACCATTTTTCTGGCATGTGCCAAAGATAATCCGATGCTAGAAACAATCCGACGCGTTTGTTACTGGTAAATAATGATAACAAAGGCTTAGGATTATCTCTGGCGAAGCCAAAAAGGTGGTCTCGGGCTACCACACATTATACAACATATGGCATGAAAAAAGGGAGAAGTCATTTAATTTTATTCTCATGATTTTGACTTCTCCCCACTTGACATCTCTCATCATTTTTCTCACCATTTTATCACCATATGTCTCATAATATATGGAGAAGTCAAAATCATAGGACCATGAAATGGCTTCTCCAGTCGCATGTCACACACATTTTGGTAGCCAAGACCATCCTTTCTAACTTCACCAGATGTCGCACACATTATGGTAGCCAAGACCACCCTTTCTAACTTCACCAGATAGAATCCCAGGACAATAACAATTGGGAAGTGATTGGAATCTCTCGATAGTACCTACTATCGGGAGCTAAGCCACTTGATTGGCAGTCCAATGGAGCTAAGCATCATGTGGGGCCTACCATTACATGTATTAGGAAAATGATTAGCTTACCGGTGGTTACATTTATGTAACAAAATGGGCGGTTGCATTTATGTAACAAAATGGCCGGTCGTCACTGGTGTACGACCCCACTTTTTAACATTCACCAATTATAGTTAAAATTTACTCTCCCCTAGAGTTGAGCAATCCAACCTTGAATTTTAAAAAAAAACAAAAAATAAAAACCTTTACTTTAATTTGATTAAGCTTTACCAAGGTTAAATGAGGATTAAAAGGGACACAAGGGGTAAGTGTAGTAGAAGACCCACGGATCCACTAATCACTGCTCATTACTATGACTTCTTTCGTGACCCAAAAGTGGGACAGAGGAGAACCCCAGAAGTTAATTTGTTCCAAGGGATTTGCTCTCTCTCTCTAGTCTGCAAAATTCAAGAAACAAGTTTTAAGAAAGTGTGGAGAAACAAAATAAAGACTAACCATGAAAGTACCATATGACTCAAAAGATCATCCTTCAACCATCTTCCTGGCCTTTATTTTGTTGTACTGTTTTCCAATCCACAGATTGTTAATGCTGTTTTCCAATTCGTTCTTTGTCCACACGTGGTTGCTTAAGAGGTGGCCACGTTTAAAGATGTACTATGATTTGTTCCACCAGAACAACCAACAATTTCGCTTTTGACAGTCATCCACGCAACAACAACAATAAGGATAAACAACAACAAAAGTCATTGGATGCACGGCCACTATTAAACGAATGCTTTTTTTTATATATATGATATTGAGGAGAGCCCAAGAATCGACCTCGGGACCTACGGGCTACGGGTCGGTTAAGGGAAAATCAACATCCAATGCCTTTCTTACATTTGGAAAGAAGGGAGTGTCCTCAAAGAAGGTCACATCAAGAGAGATTTTCTTCTTGCGGGTAGATGGATATAGATACCCTGAAAACAGGGAGTCTTCAGGCCACTTAATAAATATACCACCTCTAGTACAAGTACCCCACCATTCCAATAACAGACTCCTCTGAACTAAATTTTTACAGCCTGTGTATACTTTTCTATCTCTCTACTTAGCCTTCACAAATACTCCAGAATAAACACTGTTTGTTGCCATTGGTTCTAAAGGAATATACCTCGGTTCAATAAAACAATGAATACACTCACAATTCTTTCACTTATCATCAAGCTGAAGCCTCTTGTAATCGTGTTTGTAGTTTTCTAAAGGAGCTCCATCAATTGCTGGACCACATCTGCATTCAGATGATTACACGTGTTAAAGTTTTAACTCATATATATATATATATATATATAAATGAAATTCAACTAATAAGAAGATGCAGATGCAAAATGAATTTCATAAACATATTAAACCATCAACTTTAATGGAGGATAAGTTTTATACGTTGATCCATAAGAGCAGATAGATGAAATAAAAGAGATTAGTGAAATCTTTCTTCTGCAAATCAAAAATATCTTTTCGTTATATTCACCAAATGTTTGAACTAAACTTGGAATTCTCTGAGATTTAATTATGTAAGACAGCGATTAAGTTAGTCTCAATTGTTTCTAGTTCAAAATGTATTAGGTGTCCTCTAGAACACTTTTCGAATAACGTTATCCTTGTTTCCAGTCAGTTATTTGTCCATAGAAAGTCCTATTCCAATTTAGAAGTTGGACAAAATGAATTCAATGTAAGTGAAGTTATTTCCTTACAAGATATAGACAGCATATTTCTAGACCTTCTACTCTCAATGGCATTCGATTCGAGTCGTTAGGAATACAGAAAACTTGATAATAAGAACAATGCAACAGTAGAACATAAATGATTATATAGTTCTTTACTTATAAGGGCTAGAAAAAATGACAAATACATGGTTTAGCTAAAAACCATCATAAGGACGATCTGGATTATCAAAGCTTCAACCAGCAATAAAAAAATCAATAAATACTATTATCATGGGCAGCTATATTGCACCAGTGCCAAGAAAAAAAACAACCATAGCACATTAAATAACCAACTAGGACTGCACCAGTGAAGATGGATATGGAGATACTTGAAAATGTGTCGATAAGCATGAGGATGTAAAGATAGTACCTTGAAGAATAGATGGTGTGGTCTGGAACTCCTGCCACATACTTTGGTAAGAAGCAAGATCAAAATTGAGATATTTGGCAGCAAGGTATGCAGCTCCAGCAGCAATTTGATGTGGCTTAAATTGTAGCCAAAGTGAACTTCGAAGCCTGCAAAAAAAAAAACTTGTCCATTCTGATTCCTCACAAACAATGGATTAAAAGGCTACATATAAATAGCAATATACCAAACACCAGTCAATATGGATGGAAAATAAATGGATATCCAAACCAACCATCTGCAGCAACACTAATATGAACAGGCAAAATCCTGGCCATGGTAATTTCAACATCAAGTTATCAACACAATCAACACCAGTTTCAGGAAAAGGATAACAGTTTAACCAAATGCAGATTTTGAGAAATCAAGCAATCAAAGTCCTTAAGCACTCTTTTCCTTACCAACTAAGAAAGCTGCAACCCAGGTGATATATTTTCCAAGAATCTTCAGAAGAAACGCTGGCAGAGTACCAAAATAATAGTAAAGTCCATTATACCCATTGAAACAACAGATTTGCTCCAGGCCCAGTTCTGCTCCAGGGGCGTTTCCAGTCCAGCAATCCATACGCAACTCAATTGGGAAATGTAACAGAAAGTTGCAAAGCATGCAAGAATATGAACTTCGAGAAGCGCATACTGGTATCTTCTGCTCAAGTATGCCAACATGCACGCTTTCACCCTCGAGACACATGCATGTATAACAATGAAATGCAGACTAAAGAACACCACCTAACATCCCTAGAGAAAAACATACTGCAGGCACAAGAACATTACTTATATGATAAAAGGTTTACACATTATATAACCATGTCACAAATGGTTAAATGTATAACTAAAACTCGATATAATATTAAATAGACACATAATGATACAGATGCAGATGATAGGATTCCTGAAAATTCAAAATTCAACGGATATTGTTGTATGTAAGAAGTGCAAATGTATTTTTTTTTTCGTAATTCAAACCAATATGCTGACATTTTCAACTTTTAAGAAAATATTAAGGGAAAAATTCAGAATAAAGTAAACCTTCAAAAAAACTATCAGTTTTTCTAAAACTGGAGCCAAAAAGAAATTGCTTTGAATCACGGAAGAATCAGTGAAATTATTGCGACACTCATGGATTTTTTTTATTTATTTATTTTTGGAGGCAGGGGGAGGAGAAGTTTTTCATCCAACATCTGCGGCAGAAATAATCAGACTACCAACTTAGTAAGCTGGCATCTTCCAAGTCGTTGCACTTTCAAATAAAAGGAAATACAAACATCATAAAATATATTTAAATAGCAAAAATTATTTTTTATATTAATCGCTATTTTAAAAAATACTCAATACTCAAAACTACTTTAAATAATATTTGACTCACCCAAGTCACAGTCATGGAGTTCTCCAACCTTAATAGACCCATGTGTCTTACTTGGCCTTTTGTAAAAACTATTGTATAGAATAAAAGAAGTGACAATATTACATATATATATATATATATATAAATAATTAAAAACACACACACACACACATAGGGAAATGGTTTCCTGCGTCGACTTAAACCAAATAACACCCCAAGCCAACCTTGTATTGGTCAGCTTCCCCTAATTACGGATGTTGGCCAATTAATATGTATGTGTACATACATACATATATGTCAAATTGAAGTATCTGTTTGACATAGCACATAGCATGCACAATTAGGTATACATATAATAGGGTATAATTTCTTCAGTGTTTATAACTCCTAGGAATGCAGTGTAATATTAAAAATAAAAATAATAATAATAAAAGAAGAAGAAGATCCACAGAGTGCTTATATGTTGAAATATGTTGAAATATATTGTTTCATTCATGTCCATACCCTTTCATGAGTGTTTAGGGCGGGATTTTGAATTGTATTATGCTAGTTTATATGTAGTTAAGGCTTAAATTCGGTCATGATCACTCCATGAATGCACTGCTCAGGGTTGTTAAGATTTGTATTATGCTAGTTTATGAATAAGGTAAGGTTTAACTTCGGCCCTTGCTTTAGAGTTTTAGCTATGTGTCTATGATTAAGGATTACATCCATAAGATTAAAAAAATGTGCAGGAATTACTTTTTCAGAATTTCATGTGCAAAGATTTGTACAGAATACAGCTAAGTAGGATTTCAAAAATGTATTATGCTCATCTGTATATAGTAAAGGCTTAAATTTGGTCCTGAATATTCCTTCATAATTATGGTGCTCAGGGTTGTTAGGATTTGTATTATGCTAGTCTTTTTTTTTATCGGTAACAAGAATATATTAAGTCATTCAAAAAGAAAAACGTATTATGCTAGTTTCCAAAAAATGGTAAGTCTTAACTTTGGTCCTTTTTTTAGTGATCTAGCTCTGAATTTATGAGTCAGGGTGCATGCATAAGATTAACAGATTTGCTGATATTACAGTTCACAAGTTCAGTGTCCAAAGATGAGAAGTGAACACCCAAACATGGGATTTATGGATTAGGCAGTATATTTTTATAATGTTAAGAGTTAAGACAGTATTATGTTACCTAATAAGAAGGATTTGTAATGATATATATAATGGTTATATATCTCATTCCCTTCTTGTAAATCCTTCCCCTCTTAATAAATTTATTTATTTTTCATCAGAAAAATATATAATGGTTATAATGTTATATTATATATCTAGTGACAAGAACATATCTCAGTCTAGGGCTACATTTTCAATGCAGAGATAAGAATTTATTAAGGAATAAGAGTGATAAAAGAAAATATAACGATTACCAGAACAAAAGCCAAAGTTAGGAACCTTGGGTACAAGAGAGACCCTTTCGAAGTCCTTCCTAATGGAGGGCCAAGAAGTAATCGACTTGAGAATCCAAAAGCAAATTACGTTTGGGGGTTGCGAAACATTATCAAACACTCCGCTATCCATCTCTTTCCATATGCCCCAGGAGATTGCCCCAAATAGGAAGCACCACATCAGTCTCAAAGAATCGTCTACATTAGCCACACACCAACCTGACAATAAGTCCAGGAAAGTTTGGGGGATAATCCACTTAACCTCCAACAAAGATAGGAAGTGACCCCATAAATTAAATGTCATCGGGCAATGTAGTCATAATGTTGCCTAGGAAACGCCTAAGCCACCACCTCGCCTAGTCAGGACCCCTATCACCTAATAATGATCTAGGTGGGCAACTGGGCTATTTTTACAATTTTCAGTGGGAAAATTATTATCTCCACAACTACCAATTAAGTGGGAAAATCACTGACCCTACAACCTAACGTTGCATCTAACTCTCTTATGTTTGGCACCTCCCCAACTCCAAAAAGCTTGCTTTTAAACAAGTTGACCCTAAGATTCGAAACCACTTCAAAACAATTCAAAAGACAACGAAGATACCCCCCACCTGACTAACTTACGCATTACAACGCACGAGAGTGTCATCTGCAAATTGCAAGTGAGACACTTTAATGTCCCCATTAAACTGTTACCCACTGTAAAGCCTACTAAAACACCCTCTTCTGCCTTTGAAATCATTCTAATGAAAGTATTCATCACCATAATGAACAAAAAGGGTGAGAGGGGATCACCATGTCTGTGACCTCAGGAACTTCTGAAGAAACCAGCAGGACTCCCATTAAGTCATTAACTAGCACTGAAAAAGACAGTCTCATAGCAGGATCTCATCCACCCCCTCCATTCATCCCAAAATCCATATAACGCATAATGTATCCAAAAAAATCCAATTAAGATGATCATAAGCCTTCTCAAAATCTAATTTACACAGGAGACCAGAAAGACCACTTCTCAACCTTGAATCTAGGCACTCATCGGCAATTAGGATCCCATCTAAAATCTGTCTATCCTTTACAAAAGTCCCTTGAGGAAGAGAAATGATGGGAGGCCATCACAGATTTAAGCCGGCATGCCAAAACCTTCGCTAAGATCTTGTAAGCACTGCTTACCAAACTAATAGGTCTAAAATTCTTCAATTCATGAGCCCCACTCATTTTTGGGATCAAGGAAATAAACATACAGTTAAGAACACAAACGATTCCTTCAATAAAACTCCTCTACCATCCTAAGAAAATTCTCCCTGAATGATCAGCCAACATCTCTTGTAAAAAGCAATAGAAAACCCGTCTAGCCTTGGAGCTTTATCCTTCGACATGCCTCTAATCGCCTCCAAGATCTCCTCCTGAAAAGGCCGCTATAACCAGTCCCTATGATCCTCTGGAATCGGCCCAAACTCCATCACATCCTCTAATCGCCTATGCAGACACCTTTCCTCGTAATGGTCTTCATAAATTTTCACTTCCTAATGTCTTCATCTTTCTCAACAACCTCAGAGCCCGCACTCAACCTTGAAATGACATTAAATCTTCTCCTTGCATATGCAATCAAATGAAAATTTTTAGCAGAATCTATGATTAGTGTTAGTCAATGTTATGCAAAAGATAAAAACCCAAGTTGGAATCTAAAAAAAGGGCGCACTATGAGTGTAAATTGTTGAAATCCGACATGTCAACATGAGCCCTGTACTGGTTTAATAGAATCTATGAAACAAAGTTCAAAGGTCCAACAATGACTTCCAGCCCAAGAGAACTCATACATGTGACACATGCACATCGAGTACATGTTATATGATATCCTTGGCTAGTTGCCTTCTCAGAGTATGTTAGGGATGTTCAAACTTCAAAATAAATAAACTGTGGACATGAGGGGCTGCAAATCCGAAAGAGAACAAAATTTTATGAGTTGGTAACCCATGAATCTTAGGAATGGATGTGTGCTGATATTCGACATGGACCTGAGGTGTCGAACACATTGACCTTGAAAAAGCTGAAACGCTGACATCCCCACACAATTAACTTTCTCAAATTATAAAGATGGTATTAGTTAAATATTTGCTCAAATATATAAACAATAGGAAAGAAATATCTGGATAATTATAATAACAATAATAATAATAATATATATATACACACATTTTTGCATGCATTCACATACACACATTATATATACACAAACACACACACACACGTGGAAACAAAAAGGAGAGGAATAAAATTTTACAGAGATATCTGGATAATAATAATAATAATAATAATATACATATATGCTGAATACACACATTTTTTATCGGTAATCAAACATATTATATAAGAGAAAAGAGATTACAAGTACAGTTACAATGATAAAAAGAACAAGAAAGGAGTTTACACGAGAGTAAACTCAAGTACACTAGTAATACTATACGAGTTACACCAAAAGAGAAAGCCCCTGTGCAATATATATAAGCATCCATGCAAATACACACATATTATATACAAATAAATATTTATATATATGTGTGTGTGTGTGTGTGTGTGAAAACAAAAATGAGAAAAAGAAACAAAAAAAAAAATAAAAATTTGTGATATGTCCAAATAAGAGTATTGAAAACATTCCGTATTCTTTTTTAAAAAATGTAGTGACCTTATATATGTTCTACCCCTCCTTTCTTCGAAAATAATAAGCAAAACTAGTAAGTAGCTAGGGGACCAATATATATTAAAACAAACAGAAGAAGAAAAAGAAAAAAAAAATGTGATTTGTCCAAATAAGAGTGTTGATATCTGTCAAACACATCAAATTCTCCGAAAATGTTGTGACCTTTATATAGGCTCTATCTCTCCTTTTCTTAGGCAGTAGTAGGCAAATCAAGCAAGTAGCTAGGGAAAGAAAGAAAAAAATCAACATATTGTCTAATACAGCTAACTCCACTAGATGACAAATTGGCAATGTGGTTCAAGCATGAGAAGCTGATTGAGATGTCCAGTTCCATAATTGAGCAGTATTTTGTTATATATTTGCAAGGATTTACCTAGATTGAAAAACTAAATAAACGTAGGATAAGATCTCACCAGGGTTTAAACATTAAAGGATACAATTGGAAGTTAAGTTCTATTAACCAAAAAAAATGGTCTGGTAAATTTACCTATTCCCTGAACTTCTTTTTTGTAGGTAAGAATAATGCAAGTGGGTTTTTTACCCAAGGGCCAAAGTTCACCTCCTCTGTGAACTATACTAAACAAAGCTATTGGTACAAACTTATAAAAATATTAATTCATAAATACTAGTAGGATCCTAACCAATACAAGAACAGAAGGGAAGAAGAAACACAACCAGCATAAGGCTGAAGTAAAAATACCCAAAACTCTGGCCAAAAAAATTTGTGAAAATAAATGTGTGAGAGAGTTCTTTGTAAAAATAACTTTCGAAAAGACGATAAGAGAATAAACCCATTGGAAGACTTATAGAAAGTAATATTGCATAGATTCATAATCCTTCTCTATCCAAAATCGCCATACATGGCAATCTATCTGGATTCTGGACCATCCAATTAATAGGCCACCACCTCCAGGAGCGCAATCTATCTGGATTCTGGACCATCCAATCAATAAGCCACCTCCAGGAGACGAAATATTTACACCTTGACATCTGATCATCTGTTGCTTCAGGACAATCAATAAAATCATGAGAAATGGTCCACGCAAAATTTTAATGACGAATGTTCATAATAATCTACCCCACCCAAGTTCTTGTTTAGCGCCCATGAAAGGATAATCCACATGGTCCAGATCAGTGGAAATGGCACTGCGCATACATGCAACTAACCTCACACAAACTAAAAGCTTCTATAAGGCTTTCACAGGAGTCATCCCAAATAAAAATACAAAAGTAGAGGTTAGTTAATAACAAAAGTGGTTCTGATAGGTCTGCGGCTATCTCCAATAACCAGTGACCAAGTTAATAGGGGATTTTAGGGTAAATGTATCCACAACATCTCTGCAGTTAAACTTCAGATGTAAAACAAAACTTTCCATGAACAGCATATCAGTCCGCCAGCAAAGAATATCATACAGGTGAGCAGGCTATTGTTGTGAAGAACCTGCAATTATATGTGATGCCAAAAAAATCAATATGTCATGCCAGAAATGACAAGCTAGAGTAGTTACTCTTTAAAAAGTGTCACAACATTGACACGAGTAGCAAGCAATTCAAAAAGAAAATTTTACCCAACTACACCCTTATTTTTCCATTAAATTCATGGGTTCAAGATTTATAGCAATTTTTTGCAGCCTCAAATAGCCTGAATAATATACTCATATAGAGGTCAGGTCAATTTGCCACAAAACAGACATCTATTACTGCATTGTTTGCATAACCGTACATGAAAAAAAAAAAAGGAAAGCTTTCAAGTTTGTACCATATAAGAAGACCATGACAAGAAATTTTCATGAGGTACACTATGGACTTGTCCGCAAGCTTCATTTCTAAATCCGCATCATATAAAGGAGTGTGAAAAGAAAAACACATTTGTACTAAACAATGAATCCAAATCAGGTTCATGCAAGCAGGCCATATTGTAAAAGATGGCTGGTCATTAAGAGAATTGTCAATGTAGGTACAAGTGTACAACCGGTATTGAAGAGTGTCAGGGCATTTGCAATCTAGAGACAAGACATGAGAATAATGGAGATTCTCAGGATGCTTGAATATTCCCTCCTTTTCTACCACCTCCATGAACGATTACAAAGCACCATTAGAGCCACTTGCATGCTATAATAAGCTTTGTCTGGTTCAGGAGCATTCACGGGGAATTGTGACTCAGTTGTATAAGAGTAAGCACATTCAAGAACTATATGAACTGACTTGGCCGAGTTTCTTACATAAGGACAATGTTGGTACGCCTTCGAATCTGAGTAACGTGGCCAATTTAAGCTAGTTCAGCCAAAATTTTGAGCCTTGATATGAACAACCATGTTTAGAAAAGGCAACTAAATCTCAGCATCCAATAAAGGATTACAAACACCATGAAGAGAATGTAAGTGATAAACATACCCTTCACTAGCCAGCTTTAGTGCCAGATTCACCAAAACAGTTTGCGAAAGCCCTAATTTGTTAAGGACAGATGTAAGAGGAACAAACGGATGCTGCACATTCAGCTCAAAATCTAGTGTCGTCAGTATCATTTGCTCAGCCTCAATCACCTGTTCTCGATACTTCTCAAACCAGTCCTGACAAGGAAAAAACAAGTGCAAAAAGATTAGAAATGACTTGTATTACTTTAGATTTAAAAAAATACCATGCAACTCATGACAGCATATATATATGAAATAAACTATAAACTGAAATTTTGATCTTTGACCAAATACTATATTTGGAGGCACATCATGTTGGACAAATAAGACACTGACACACCCTAATAGTGAAAGTGGTGAAAGTGGCCGCCAGAGAGGAAGCCTAACCGGCCCATTAAGCGTAGCTAAGCTAATATGGTGTAGGACAGAGGAAAAATGATGGATTTTCATAAAAATGGATGAGAGAAATGAAATAAGGGGAAAGGGATAAGAGAAGTAGAGTCTCACTACTTCTATGGATGACTAGGGTTGGAATCTCACCAACTTAGGCAACCAAGGATGGGGTCACACCACCAATATAAGAAGTCACACCTTAGTAAAGAAGAACTTTTCATTCACTTCAAATCTGGAATGTCTTACAATGTCATGTCCTCCTTTTATAGACCCAATTAGAACATTCTTTCATTAATATAAGAAGACTCTTTGGTGGCATTTGGTAACACTAATCTAAATAGGTAGAGCATATTTGAAAATTGAGCTAATTTAGACTTTAGATTGTTAAGTTAAAAGGTTAATTGGATGTCTACATCTTTATGAAGTAGAGGTTTTACCTCTAAAGAAAAAAGTAGCTCATGTCTCCTTATTACTTTTGAGATAAAACCTCTACTTCAAAAGATCAAGACATCCAATTAATCTTCAACTTAACAATCTAAAGTCCAACTAAGCTCAATTTTTAAATAAGCTCTACCTATTTAGATTAGTGTTATCAAACGCCACCTTTGACTTTCTAGAGTATTCTTAAGGACTCTTAAATTTCTAAAGAATTTTAAAGACTCTTAACTTTCTAGAGAGCTCTTAAAGAAATTGACTTTCTAGAGAATTCTAACAACTTTCAAAAAGATAGAAACCTTCTAGAAACACTTTGAATTAATAGCTAGTCTAGAAGCATTGTAGACCCAATCTATAGGCCTTATGGACAAACATGAGCCTTCTTGGGCCTACGGCCATAAGTCTTAAGGGCCACGGGCCTACCTTTGTCAATGGGCCCCACATTGTATTCATCACTTTTCTTTCTCTTTTTGTAAGCTTTAAGGGGTTGATCCCCATCATAATATGTGCCAGAGAAAGCACCTGCTGGAGATAAGCTCGCTCTAGTAACAGTACCTCATGAAAGAAGAGACAGCATTCATAAGATGGGAACGAATCACCCATTCTTCCGTTGAGGACAGGTGCACGAATGACAACTCCAAACGTCACACATCCGTCACCTACCTACCGTTTAGGTGGCACCAGAGATCCAGCTAAGGTAAGGGACTTTTGTAAGACTAACCATTCAAAATGGAAAATGTTTGTAAAGCAGGAGTATTATCAAACTCTAGAATTATTTCATATCCCTTTTCTGGCTATCATGGTCTCTCGAGAGATGCAAGGGACCTTATTTTGGTTGGTCAGGAGGCCCTTTTGGGATAGCAAAACAGAATAATTTTAAAGTAGTAGATTGATCTCTTCTGAAGACATGGAGCAAGATCAGTTGGATTTTGTTAAGATGGCTGTGAATCATGAGAGAGTTCACAGATTGCAAGAAGTACAGACTTGATAAGGATGTGGAGCTTTATTGCATTTACTGACTTATATATTTGTTCTCTTTCTCATGGAATTTCTTATTCCCGCTACTTGTAATTTTCATGCATTCATATACAAAACTACAAGCTACTTCTGCAAGAAGACAAAAAAAAAGTTTACACCAGCACCCACCGAAATGACAGCATATATCGATACTAGTTCTAGGCCATTAAGATTCAAGCTCATTTTATTTTGGTAACATAGGGTGTCCCAAACCCTTCGAGGCAAGGACTAGTCCCTTCGGGTCCCCGGTTGTCTGCATTGACCCACTAGGAATTTTCCCTACAGCACCAGGGTAAGTCAAGGAGTGGGAGTTGAACACACAACTACAGGGAGCAAACAGGGATGCTAGCCAACATATGCTACAGCTAAAGATAACAATAATGTCTGAAAATACTCACAACTGGGAGCAGACAGGGAAAGAAACTAAGATACTGCTTATGGCAAATTACGCAGGATGCTCTCAATACATCGTTCAAAGGACGCGGTGTCTCTTCAGACTTCGCTGCAAGGAACAGAACTGCAGTAGCGATCAACTGCACATGAGAGAGGAATCGGTGATGAAGATAGTTCAAGTCCAAGCTGAAGAAGACATTATTAATTTACTAAACTGCAACTATACAAGATCATGCAAGGTACAAAGGATAGTAAAGTCATCAAAAATAACACACAAGGTGACCAAAATGAAAAATATAGGTTCAGCTAAACAATCAAGGATACTGAGAAAAAAAGGGATCATTAAATGACGAAACCAACAACAGATGCAATACGGACAGAAAGAAACATAAATGAGTTAATTATTAGCATTAATAATGATAAATAAGTGGCCACTTCTCCAAATTTTTGCAGAAACATTTCATATACCTTAAAGAAGATTCAGAATATGTTTTAATATGCATGTACATAATGACATAGTACATTCAAAGGATAGAGGAACAAAGATTCCTAAAATCCATAGGAACAACGGAAGTCCAGGAAAGTCCATTCTGTACAATCGTATGACGACAAAAGAACCATTCTACTAAAAGCCCTAATAGCCTTACAGAGGGTAAAATCATCCTCCACGTGCGTGGTTTTAGAAATCGGAAACCTCGGTAAACTTCAGCATTTGTATTGGTTTTGGTGATTACAGAGACAAAAAACTTCCTGAAGTTTTGAAATTATAAAGTTTTGGTAAATGATTCATATCGTTTCAGTTGACTCAGTGACATTTTGATAGACTTTAACCAAAACATTATTTTTGTAGGTATAGAAGTGCAGGATTTCAATCAACACTTGCAGAAATGTCCACCGAAGAATACCTTTCCGCAGAGCACTCGTTTAAAACACTTCGTTTCCTTAGTATTCAACTTTTGACCTTTTGAGGTTTTTGGTTAAAACTTAAAAGCAACAATTCCTTTGTCATCTA
Organism: Tetracentron sinense; assembly: GCA_015143295.1. Taxonomy (NCBI): domain Eukaryota; kingdom Viridiplantae; phylum Streptophyta; class Magnoliopsida; order Trochodendrales; family Trochodendraceae; genus Tetracentron; species Tetracentron sinense. The sequence continues at coordinate 9,208,244 of CM026558.1, read as the reverse complement.
AGAACATTTTTGCACATAATCAAAGCTATAATTGAAGATTGAAATCATTTAAGTTTCTTCAACCGAAAAAGGTATAACTCGAGATAAATCTCTCTTTTTTCTTTACTTTTATGTTAATCAATTAGAATATGTGGAAAAGTGTCAGATTCATAATTTAATGGTGCGGTTACCACAATTTTACGGTACATTTTCATGAGTCTATATCCAAATAATCATTAAATTTTATGGTACACTCATATCCAAATAATCAACTAAGTTGTAGGGGCAACCTAAGCATACTATAGTCTATAACTATCTAGAGCATCAACTTTATTTGGCCCTCGCCGAAATGGAGATGATGTCTTTGAGCCATGTCATAAGTATTTGATGAGAATGCCCTTAATATGCTTTTCCCTTTTCTAAGATGTAATTCTACCAAATAACCAAGTGTCGACTCTGATCGGTACCTTGAGATAATTATTACTTTGAGATGGTTTGGTCATATGAAACAAAAAAAAAAAACAGACAATAACAGCAAGAAGATCTCCATTCCAGGTAAAAGGCTCTCAAATGACAATGTGACAACCGAAAAATATATAAATGGAAGCAGTGAGAAAAGATTTGAAGTCTCACAGTTTACCAGAAGATATGGCTCTAGATAGAGCAGTACCTCTCCAAAAAAAAATCATGCAGCCCAACCCAAATAGTCAAGGTAAGGCTTGGAAGATGATTATTACTTTATAACCGTGATTAGAAACCATTTATTATGTGCAGTTTTTTCATAGTCTCTTACATGTGAATATTTAACTCTGTCATGCGCGCTTTGCGTTCATTTGTCAGTCTCAATCCCAAGTAAAGGAGGGTCGAGATTAGGTTTGCAGCTGGTGTAAAGGATTTTGCAAAATCCTAAGACATCAATCCTGAACCGTTGCTGCGACCTAGGCTTTTGATATAATGGAATGGCAAAACAGGGATTCCTATTGCCAACCCAAATTGTTGGATAAGTCATTGATGATAATGATGATGATTAGACATGCGCTTATGTCACTTGTTATTGATCTCACTTTTTTTCTTTCAAATGATTGCGTTTTATAGTGAATTATGAATGTTTTAATGCTTATTTTGTCATTTCCTAAAATTTTAATACAAATTTTCAATGTTTTAATTATCTCCATAACTTTAAAAATGTTTCCATAATCTTCCACAAATGGTTTCCATCTCAAGGCGGGACAACATTATCTTGAAACCATAATATTCTCATGTTTGTCTCCTGAAAAGCCTTTTCTCTAAAAGAAAGGAAGAATGAAACGAAAATCTGTACAACTGTATAATGATCTCCACGAACATGAAATGATATTAAAATGTCAGGCAAAGCACACCATTTGGATGAGACCAATATGAAGGAAATGAAAATTTATAATGTAAGGGGTTGGAAACTCACAAATCTATCATGACAAGCATGGGATCGTCGAACAAAAAAGCGGTGGCAAAGAACCATGGCAGTTCCAATGGTTGTTTGTGGCCTACAAAATACAACAAATGTAACTCCTTATATAAAACTGTTACCACAATTTTAGTAAGCAAAAAGTAACTCACAAAACTAAAACTAGCATATCTATCAAAATAGGCACCAAGTCCACAAAACAGAATAATCAAAATGAAACAATTTCAACTGAAAGTCATTGAAAACCATTCAGCAGAGACAAAATAAACCTCAGCAGAGCTGATTGAAGGAAGTAACTCCAAACAAATCCCACGTGTGTGTGTGTGTGTGATGTGAGTATTTCTGTTTGTATGTAATGTTCATGTGCATACAAACTAGAGAGCTTACAATTCGAGCTGTAGTCCAAGGTTCTGAAGGAAGGCACAGTACGAGTATCGCAGCTGTGTTTCATGGAGTGAATCAATACCATCTTTCCTTGACGGAGAGCATCTCTCAATATCATCCCTCGACATAAAGACCACATCATCATCCAATTTTGAGCGGTCACGTTTACAGCTCCTGGATGTGCAGGCTTTGGCATTAGGTCTTGTTGGGGCAGGAAATGAGCTATTGCTGGTTGAAGGGGCATTGTCGAATGTGTTAGGCAACCGGTAGAGTCTCCAACTGTCTTCCCAACCAGAGGCCGAGAATTTTCTCCTCTTCAAAGGAGGAGCATAACCGGCCTCATCATAACTAACACTACTAATATGTTCCCAAATCCTCCTTGAGGAGTCATGAGGATTGTTATTGTTGCTGCTGTGGTTTATATTGTTGTTGTTGGTTTTTCTACTGACCGGGGATCGAAAATCATTGCGGGAACTGTCTCCTTGTGCACGAATAGTCCGTGGGAAGGACATGATTCTGCTAAATTACAAAAGGAACAATTTAAAATTCAAGAAGTAACTCGCTGATTATAAATATTGGTAATTATCCTCAATTTAACAATAAATTTCCGGCTTCAACATCCTACAACAAATATATTAAAATTGAACTTTAATATATTAAAAAAAAATTAAGGACGCATTGAAGATCTCATATTTGCATGGAATTACTGAACAAATAGCAATCAACGAATTCAGACAAATAAAAATTAAAAAAAATTCTTTCATCTTTTCTTTCTCTTTTTCTGTGAAAATATAAAATCAGAAAAAAGTTATACAAACTATGAATCATATATTTTCTAAATTTTGATCTAAATTGGAGAGAGAGAGAATCGAAGCTTTCCTCTCCAAAAAACCAAACCCTGATAAACTAGCAAAAAAATAACAAATCAAAGGAAACCTAATTATACACATCCGAATGAATCTAAATTTCGTTTTCAGAGATCAAAACGAGCAGATAGTGAGATCGAAATCACCTATGTTTTCAGAAACCTGAGAAAAAAAAAATAGAAAACTAAATTTTTTTTCGAAAATTACCTGATTAAGGAGAAAGAGATCTGAAATTCTCTCTCCAACAGTGAGTTACCCGATTTTTGAGTTTTAGATGAATTAGGGTTACTTATGCTTTCGTAAGGCAACAGAGGAAAGAACTCGACGAAGACAACGAGGAAAAAGAAAAGGGTCTGAAACTGAAAGGTGTCACCAAATCCAAATACATCAACTTTACTGCCAAGTGCCAACCCAGTACCAAAAATCCGGTATTTTGTTTGCTGAGACTCGAAACTTGAAAGTCACCTCAACCACGTATCCAACTGCTCAAATTATAGTATGCGCAGGTGTGCGTAATACGCCCCTGATACCCAGTTCACACCGTAAGTCATTCGGAAGGTATGTTAACCCAAAAAATATAATAATGAGGGTTTGAGGGTGTGTGGGTCGGTTCTTGGGCCCCAGGCCCAGGTGTGTGTGTGCATGTTGTGTATATATAGTGTGAGTGAGTTACTTTGTGATAAAAAGAAGAAAAAAATAACAATAATAATTATTATTATTATTAAAAAGTGGTAAAATTATAAATAATCAATATGATTCCATACAATGAGAGTTCAAAACTTTGAGAAATATGGGAGATTTTGCCAAATAAATAACTGGGAATTACAATAATTCATTACCACTTAGATGGGTCTCCTTGGTCAATTTTTTACGGTCTAACTATGGCAATTCATTACCATTGGTTTTGTGCCCTTTTTTGTCTTTTATCTTTTGCCGGCACATGCAAGGTTGACATTATCAAATTTTTTTTTTATGGTTCATAATATCATTTATTTATTTTGGTTGTTCTCTTATTTATCTCATGTATCTACTATTAATTAGGTAGAATAATGTCACATATTGATAGTGGAAAAGTGAAAGAAACCTCATAAACAAAATAGGAGGGAAATGTAGAAATAAAAACAATTTTTGGAATGATTGAAACTAAACAAGAATAAGAGAGAACCGTCAAAGAAGACCCTTCCCTTTGTTTGGAAGAAAAGGATGATCTGAATAAAATTGATGAAACAAAAGAGGTCTAAGTGAAAGAAAAGAAAAAACAAATAATGAATTCCACTTTCTCAGAATTTAACCAAATCAATTTGAGAGTTTCCTTATAAGAATTTATTCCAAAACCTATTTATTTTAATTATCAATTCCAAAACATGTGTTGGTACGTGGGACATACCTTTACCATCCTAGTTTGAGGTGAGGTGTTGACATGGCTAATCCTTCTTCATGCCAATGGTAGCCTTAGAACCATTATATTATAATCTAAAAACAAAATACAACTTGATTAAAAAAAAGTGGTGTTAGGCCCATCTCAATATTTAATTACTGCACATTATTATTTATTTATTTATTTATTTATATTTTATTTTTCACCTTCTTTAAGAGGTGCACCCAGGCCTAATTTCATCTCCATTGAACACACCATCTCTCTCTAACCTCCAAAGTAAAGCCATTGAAGGAGAAAAGAAAAATAAATAACTGTTAGTGATCCTCACGTCCCACCTCTCAAAATCCTTCATTCAATCCAACCTTGCTTAATAATATTAAAAGCTCACTTTCCAAACTTTGTCACCTTTGTAATTTTCTCAAGGAACCCATAATTTCTTGTTTTTAACCATGATGTAAGTCTGATTACCAAAGAAACAAAAAACTATGATGTAAGTCCTATACTCCCATCTCATATCCTTTCTTCTCTAAGCTCCTTATCCTGTGCACCCTCACCTAATGATGACTTACTCCAGACCCATCAAACTCAGAGGCAGTCTCAATCCTTTATTAAGAATTTCAACTTGTCTCAATTTGTCTCCTGCAATCGAAGATAGAAGCGAAGACAATTTAAGTACCGAAGAAGAAGGAGAGCTATACGTGTACAATTAAAGAAGAGAACCATCAAACAATGAATTTAATGTAGATTTTTTCAGATATTATGCCTAATGATTGGTGTGTAATTATAAATTTATAGGTAATTATTTATTTTTATGTAGTAGCGTCTATAGGTAATTTTATAAATTTTGTGATATATAGCCAGAAATTTTTAATAATAGGGTGCACTTAGCACAACCCTAAAAACATTTTTTTAATGTAATTCTTTTGCCACATGGCAGTGTTCCCTTGACTGAAACTTGCATGGGCCATGAAGTGACAAGATGGCCCATTTGGTCTCACTAACTCTGCTGCCACGTGTAAAAAATACGTAGCAATAGGCCCAATCCCTCTGTGCAGAACCTGGCCACACGCATATAGAAGATTGATTTCGGGGTGGGTATGGCTTTCTTTCTCTAGAATGCTTGTGATCTCAAAAACTAGGCATTGTATTTGTGGGATCACAATGACTCGCATGGTCCATGAGGCCACCCACGAGGACTGAAAAAACTTGCAACAATTGTGCGGTAACCCTGTTGTTTCTTTGGGTAAAACCGTAAAAGACAAGGGTATCTACTGGCGCCACAAAAATCTCGAGAGAACATGCTTAGGCCGGGACAATTCAAAAATCACAAAAGGATATCAAATCTTTTCGTGGACCCCAAAAGGAATTTTTCCAATACTAGGTCTGAAAGTGGTCATGAGGAGTAATATTACCACAGCAGCTGCTTATGGCCTTTTAAGTCTGGAGCTAAGCAACCAAAGCGGGAGTGAAAGCGTCAAATTTTAATTTAGGATAGGGTTGAGAGTGTCTCTGGAGAGCCATACACACACATATATAATTAATAATTTTTTTAAATTACTTGTAAATGTAAATATATCATTTTTACTTTTTAAACTGTAAGAAAGTTTGATAAAATTGTTCATAATTCAAATTTATAGTCACTAGTAAACAAGATGACTATTGGTATATTTAATGTATCCTTCCAAATTCAATCACAAGATCATCAATAATTAACAAACCTTATAAGAATCTCATACCCTACATATGGAAATGGCATCTGTATCAGGGGGAGGTTTGGGAGTGGAAGTGAGGTTTGATTGCGGGTGCAAGTAGTAGGTTGGAAGATTTGGGTTACCAAGGTTTGAAGTAGCACGCAACTGAGCGGAGGTACCATTGTCAGTTCAAAACAATAGACCTTGGTCGTCTAATTCAATTTAGCTTATCTTGCTAATTTGAATGGAGGAACCACTTCATATGTAGTATCATCTTAATCACTAAATTCATCGCCTTTGATCTTAAATCTACATATTTCTATGTAGCATTCATGGGATTCAGGGATGGGTAAATATGCGGCTAATCCCTTGCATTTGGCGGCACCCGGGAGACCCACAACATACATTTTGTTGGCTGATATATATTATTCTGAAGGGAGATGAGCAGAGAGAGCTAAGAATATCAGGAGAATAAAGGAGAGAGGTGAGTTGGATTGAGGTTCATAGCTTTGTCATCAAGCGAAGTTTCGGCAGAGTTGATTAGACTCATGGAGAGATGAAGGGTATGTGCCAGATAAGAGGTTTATGCTCTATGATTTGGATGAAGACAATGGAGCTTGTGGAAGTTGAAATTCGAAATCAAATGCAAGGTTGTCTTGCAGAGTTTGAATATAAATAGAAATAGAAAACTATATGATTAACAGCTTAACAGAGATGAAAAACATTCAAAAATCAAAGGATCCAAGACAACAGCTATGTTTTGAATCAAACCCTGTCTTCAAATTAAATATTGGACCTTGCTTTGAAGTCTTTCCCATGTTAATCAGTCCTCTTAAAATGTGTACAAAATTGTACAGTACACCCCTTCCAATCTTAGGTCAGTCTTTTTTATCATGACCATTAGCTGAAAGGAATTGTAAATCTTGCTTATTACTTGCTTAGTTCTTTGAATTACTGCACCATACAGATGACCCCCTACGGATGGATCAGAACTGTTCATTTGGTAGATCTGTCACAACTTTTCCCAGGCGATCACTGAGATTAGCTGCTTACACTGACTCTGAACTAGGAGATCTTTTATGTGAATGGTGGAGATCAGCCGCTGGCCTGTTCGCCATCTGTCATAATAGAGGTCATTTCCCATCTGTGATAATTTTCTCTAGGTTCACCTATATGTTTCTTAGCTGTCTTCATTATATTAGAGCCACTCAAATCTTTGCATTACTTTACAAGAAATGAGCATGATATCTACCAGTTGTGGACTATTTAGATAGACAAAAACACCCTTTTCTCATTGAGAAGCTTTAAGAAGGTATACCACCACTAACCAAACTTTCTAAAGGGTAATTATGGTCAATTAGAAGATATCTTGGATATCTTTGATCTAGTTGGGGAGTGGGAAGTCACATGGCAAGAAATTTCTCTCATGTGCCCACATGCTTTGGAACTACCCCATGTTATAATCTTGTAAGCAAGGGAGTCAAAGTTCCCAAAGCTTTATTCCATTTGACTAACCCACAATAAATAACCTATCTTCTATGGCTATAAAACAAATATAACCCTTATTTAATCAAGGTACTAGATTGACCCTACCCTATGTCCCCTCTTACCCTTTTCCAAGAAAAGCTGAACCCATTTCTCTTTTCATTTCTTTTCTAACTAAATTTACATTTCATTATAACCCAATTGAAGAATCAAACCCCCAAAACTAACAAACTGTAACTAAAGTAAAAACTGACTTAAAGATTCTCCAATTTGTTGTGCAGATCATATGTTCAATGGCAATCCGAAAACAAAGCGAGAATGAGAAGAGAGAAACATTACTTCAAACATTTTTTGTTTTCTTTTAAACCAACAAAAAAATAAACATTTTTCTGTTTCTTTTACTGGGGTTTCCATTTTTATTGAAAACCCAATTAAATGATATTTCTTTTAGCCAAACTTTAGAAGTTGAGGAAAAATTAGGAATTTAAAGGATGCTACAAATAAATGGGAGAAAGAAAAAAAAAAGATGCACATTTGCTAATTCCATGCAAAATTCGGGATATTTCAATGTTAAAACCTTTGTCTTTTACTTCCTAGGGCACCATGTGCTGTCCCCATATTCTAAACACAACTTTAGCTCACTTGTTTCGGCTTCACCAGACCACTTTGTTTAATAATCTCACCGTCCCAACATTTACTAATGATGTAAGAGATTAAAAAATGAAGAGAAAGAAGCACCATCTTTCCTTTATAAAGCACATTACTCATGCATACACATCTTACTAGCCAACTCCACCCCCTCCTTCCCCCTCCCTCACACACAGACAACCACCATGCTGTCTCTAGAAAGTGTTCAGACAACCTCTAGATCCATTGAGCCGACATCAACCCAACGGATCTCTTTCTCAGCCGAATTCCTTGATGACAAGAACTCCATCTCCTTAAGCTCAAACTCCGAAACCAAAAAGACGCGTGACACAGAGCGAGAGAAAGCACTTAACCTAGACTTTGAGTTTCTCTCTAGCGACTCTAGAGATAATACCATGTTACCAGCCGATGAACTCTTTTTCGAGGGAAAGCTCCTTCCTTTTTGGAAAATGCAACATTTGGAGAAACTCGATAATGTCACTCTCAAACCAAAGGAGGCCAACAAGGAAGAGAAGGAGGTGAACAAGGAAGAGACTAGAGTGAGTTGGTTTATCGATGATGACCCATCTCCTCGCCCCCCTAAGTGCACTGTTCTATGGAAAGAATTACTAAGGTTGAAGAAACATTCATTGCCACCATCGTCGTCGTCGTCTTCTTCATCATCTTCAAGTTCACTTGCTGACATGTGTTCAACGGATGAAGGAAAGGAAGGCAAAGAAGGGTTGTGGAACAGAGAGAAGCATGTGAAGAGGATAAAGAAAGGATTGGAAAGGACAAGATCAATTGGTGTTAGAATAAGGCCTGTGGTCAATGTACCCATCTGCACCCAAGGGAAGAGCAGTGTTCTGCCACCTTTGTTTTCTCTCAAGAAAGGAAGTGCAGAGAGGTATAGTGGTGACCGGTGATTGAAGTTGGTCTCTTTTGTAGGATTTTCTTTATCTTTTGGTTTCTAATTTTCATGTTTAGAGGATTTTTTTTTCCCCGGTGGATCTGATGCATTATTAGGTGTAAATGTTACTTTCTAAGTTGGATGACATTGATAGTTTCACTCTCGTCCTTTATTCCATCCATGAGTTTTTTTCCTCTGGTGCATCTGATGCGTTATTAGGTGTAAATGTTAATTTCGTAAGTTGGATGACATTGATATTTTTACTCCCATCCTTATTCCATCCATGGGTAAGACTCCGAGATTATTTCCTAAACGGCGAGTATAGGACAGAGAATTGAGGTAGGGATAGGCGATGTATAAAGTTTTTGAGTGATGATCTCAAAGATAATAATAGGGAAGAGATCAAGTGACATGTTTTCAAAGGGGCTTGATATGGGGGAATGGGTGAACTCATCATTTCCCTATTCATTGTTTTCGACATCTCACTAATGCATGAGGCAGATATGGGTGGTATTAGTGCTGAAAAAAATGCTCAAATAACGTTGTATCCATATGCTTGATGCAGGGTTAATATGCACAAAGAGAAAAAAAAAGAAGGTTTGGTGAGAATCGAAACACGGAATGTGAAAAATAGTGAAAATGAAAACCCGAGTAAATTGTAATGAGTTTTTTCCTTCTAGAGTAAACTTAGTTTTATTAAGGAAATGAAACTGAAAATTCTTTCCAATACACAAGGAAGATCTAGATGAGTATTCATCAGCTAACCTTTCCGCTCTATCGTTAGCACTTCCAAGTGTGTGATTATATACAGTAGAAAGCTTAGCACTTAAATCCAGAATCTGCTCCAGCACAAGACACCATGGGAAATCCACCTTTTTGAAAGCCCAACACATTAGACAAGTACTCCCCCTCGAGAGGGATCACAAAGAACAGAACTTGTAAAGGCCTTCATAGATGCTCAGATTTGCTTCATGTGGACCTTTTACCTCATTAGTGCCAAAAAAGACTTCACCACGGCTGGACCTAATGATATCTATTAAGGGGGCAAACACTGAACAAACAGAATGTAGAGAGATTCCTAATTTGCCCCTGTATGCAAATGTCCGCTCGAAAAACTTCACTGATAAAACAAGGATATTTCAGCAGACTGAGATAACCAACCCCCTTCCCCCATACACATGCACACACCTTAACTTTAACCGTTAGTTTCGGCGAAGGAAGGGTGATCTCTCGTTTCTCCTTTCCTTTGTCAGCCATATTCTTTATTTACTACCATGTAATTGTAACAAGGGGCAGAATCATAACAAAATATTTGTGCAATAAAAATTTAAACATTTTTTTTTTATTATGCATGAGCATTCTGAATGAACAAAATTTAACCATATGAATTACAAGTTTAAATGTGCTACAAACAAACAAAAAAGAAAGTGAAAATTTACAGAAAATAGAAACTTCCCAATTCATCATTCATATATTTCTGACAGAACATCTCCAAAACTGTGGACTAAAAACAGAATCAACTAACTATTATGGACAACAAATCTAATTTTAGGTACTCTGAATTGCATTGAGATCTTCTTTCGTCCACTTACAGGAGTGCTAAACCTGGAGAACTTTGAGTTCCAATGTTGTGAATACATGCTCTCTCAGCGAGCCATTTTAGAAAAATGTTGAAGAGATGGTTCTGAAAAAATTAAAGAAACTAAATTAATAGAGTTTCTGACTTACATTAATAGCAATAATGTCATTTTTAAATTTGGCTGCACAAACTATGTTGCTGAAGAAAGATAATAATTTTCTAAAATATAGGCATATACAAATATTGAAATATAGATAATTTTTTTTTTTATCGATAAACATGCAATAATATATCATATAACAAAGAAGTTACAAAAAGATGACCCATATAGCTTAGAGGTTACAGAGAAATAAACTCAAAAACTATTGAAACTACTACAAGCTAAACAATGGCTTCGGTACAAAATAGAAATTATGTTGAACTACTCATTTCAAAGCGCCCCAATTCGCGTCTGTGCGGCTTATTGACAACCACTCCAGGATTGGTTGCCTAATTCGCTCACAAATGCGGGAGGAGGGGGGGGGGGGGAAGGGAAATTCTCAAAAATTCTGAAATTTCTCTTTCCATATTGCCCAGGCCATTTCCCCGGGCATGACTGGCCAAGTTGCCGCATGGTCACTATCCATACTTACTCGAGGCCAGCAAAATAAAGAGTTTCGAAGGGAGACAGGGAAGACCAGATTACCCCTACCCTAGAGAGGAAATATCCCCAAAACTTGAAAGCAAGAGGACAATGCAATAGTAAATGATCCACCGACTCTTCCGTGAGCAAGCACAAGTAACAGCGGTTAGCCGTCCACCACCATCTTTTTTCCAAATTATCACAAGTGAGAATTTTACCAATGGCTGTAGTCCAAAAAAAGAATGCTACTTTCAATGGAACTTTGGGATTCCACGCAACCTTATGAGGGAAAGAGTGTGATGAATTTAACTTGAATGATTGTAGAAATGATCTCTGAGAAAGAAAGATAATAATTGAAGGCTAACATAACAAGATGTTAGTAAACAATTTTTTTTATTAGTCAGATGTCAGTAAACAATGCAAACAGTAAATCATCCGATGTTTATGTACAGTGTATATTTTGACTCACTAATAAGTTTATGTTTAAGTTAAGACCATTGCTATTCTGGTATAGATGTGGTCATCTACAAACCAAAATCTCAGCATCTGAATACAACAAGGTTGGGAGTGTGGGCATCATAAATGGGGTAAAAATCCTATAAAAAATCTCATATGGTGAAACATATCCATTAATAAGTATTTTGAGTTTTTATCATAAATTCCCTTTCCAGTCATTTACATTCAAGCTATTAAATCAGTAAAAGGGTGGCATAGGATACAATACCCTCAATTATTAAATCAATTTAAAACATGGCAAATAATCTTGGATTAGAGAATGACAAAAGTTAAAATAATAGGTTATTGTACTGGGTAGGTATAAACGACAGGTTTTTCCATGGCAGCAACAGGTGGATATACATCTGCCTCGGGAATATCAAGCAACTTGAGCTTCCTTGAGAGAATGACAAAAGTTAAAATAATAGGTTATTGTACTGGGTAGGTATAAACGACAGGTTTTTCCATGGCAGCAACAGGTGGATATACATCTGCCTCGGGAATATCAAGCAACTTGAGCTTCCTTGATGCTTCCGTTTTCTTAGGTGTTTAACATTCTCAATGTATTCACATTACTTTTGGGCGATCGAAGAACAGTATTCCCGGAAGTTTAGATAAGTAATTTTCAGAAGAACAAGGTGTGTGGAACTTCCTACATTGCTTCCTGCAATCATCTAAAATTGGCCGGTTTGACTTTGAAGATAAAACTCCTGGAAAACGCTTTGAAATGATACTTTTCAATTCCTAAGGAGATGTGGCAAGTTCTACAGGGAAGTAAACAAAAACTTTGCTTCCTTTGCCTCTAACTTGAGCAACTTTTAATGATCCGTGCGCTCGCGCTCGCGCGCGCGCCGGGGGGGTCTAATCCTACAAAACTGAGCTCATAATTCCAAAGGCACAACACATCTTGCTTCATGTTTCTGAAATGAGCAGTTCCAAGAGACCTCTATTAAGCAGAAGAACTGACGAAGCGATTACCCAAAAGCTCGCACTATTCATCAGAAAGCCTCTCCACGATTTAAAAGTTCTTCCTCCAAGTGCAGCAGCAGGTGTCAGAGTTATCTTTGTAAACCGGAAAGAGGCAAGAGGGTTGCAAAAACAACACCACCAGATGGAGTCACATTCAGATCACGGTAATATGCTATTGCACTTACAGTGACGTTGAATACCCCGATGAGGAATCGTGATTATCCGCAAAGTATAGAGCAATGTAGTATACTAGTATGTGTAGTTTGGAAGATGGATTTTGCTTGCTTGGTACTCGGTAATCAGTTCAGCCTCAAATACCTACGAGGAGGGCAGATTCCAGAAACCATAAATGGATGTATTTCGATCTAGTGCTGTTTATGGTAGGATTATTGTCTCCAAATGGCTCCCAGACCCCAGTATCTATCAAATTGGTCATCAGGAAATCTGGTGTTTCCCATCACAAAACAAAATATTCAGATTTTGTGAATTAGAGAGAGAGAGGTAATAGCACTAAAATTCTTAAGGAGATGAAACTCATTTTAATTAGTAGATAAATATATCAAGGTTGCTGAACTAAGATTCCCAAAAGGAGACCACATCAAAAACAGTTTAAGACCCATCTAGGAATTTGCTCCCCTTGTGAAACTAGTAAGGCTGTATATAGGATTTCTGAGCGCGTTAGCAGGGCTTTGACCATTCGGCGAGTCTTTCTTGAATAATACTGAAACAAAAATCATTTCCCAGTTTGGTGATTATTTGATTCTGTCTAGTTCATTTGTTAGTTTCTGTTTACATTTTTCAATGAATGAGGGAAAATATAATATAGGTTATAAATAAATAAACTACCCCCCACCCTGGAAACATCAAGATCACCCATATTCTCAGTTTACTTACAATAATTACCAGAATTTTTTTTAAAAATATATATAATCCAACCCTGGGAAACATCAAGATTACCAATATTCTCAAGTTGCTTAAAACAATTACCAGACAAAAAAAAAATTAAATCATAGTCCTCCTATTTCCTATACCCAGACCCAACTGAGGTAATTTAAAAACACGCGAGACAAAAAAAATAATAATAACATGAAGTACAGCTAAAACTGAGCAAGACAATTACCAAATAAGAACAAAGACGCTCTACATAAAGATAAAAAATTGTTACATAGAAAAAGAAAAACTGCGAAGAAGGAACCCTATTTGTATCAGCCAAGTCCTACAACTTACGCCGTATTTCCAGATAACATGTGGGTAAATCGCATAACCTCTATTTCAAAAATCAAACGAGAAGAGAAAAAAAAAATAGTGATTAAAGAAAAATTAAGCGAAAGAAAGATTCCGAGTTTCACAAACAGCTCCAAAATTAGAAGATTGTGACCCTAGGATCTTCCAAATTACTTGATGATCGGTCCTCCATATCCAAAACTGTGCCTTTCAATCAAATTCAAACCATACTTCCCAAAAACCGTTGAATTATAAAGCGAATACCTCAAAATCACAAACTCCAACGCAAAAATAAATGGATCCGAATCAGCATCCTGTAAACTATCCTGTAGCCTTCAAACTACAGAGAACAAGATTTTTCAGCCATAAACTAGAACCAAAAGAATATTATGTGTGTATCTGATCCCGCCATTGATGAATGTAGTTGCCGCAAAACAATTCAGTCAATAAGCAATAATGGCCTGTGGTCTTCAACTCCTGGTCTCCTATTCTCTTGATGGGGAAGATGCTAGTTCTGTAGGACTTTTTCTGGAGATGGAGTTGGGACCATTAGCCTTAATATTCCTTATATAAGGGAAGTTAGTTTCCTAACCCATCAAGGATACTAATTCCCTCCTAAAAACCCTAATTCCTTAATAATGCATAAAGTCACATGCTTTGCTACAACTACAACTGTAATTGGAGTACAACTATCCGGGTTTTGGACAATGAGCATTGCTAGACCACACCCTTATAGGAAAAACTTACACATTCGTGTTCCCGGTAACACAGACGTTAATTGTCTTCCCACCAGCAACAAAAACCCCTTCATAGCAAGGCAAAATTCATCTAGCGTAATCCTCTATAATATTCACAACACACCAGTAGAGAGAGAGATAGGGAGAAGCAGTAGGGTTTGAAAGGGCCGTTGGTGAGATAAGGAAGAAAATAATCGAATGAAGGAGAAAAATGGAGTTGAGGAAGATGAATGAAGTTTCAAAGAGTGAGAAACAGAGAAATTGCGTGGGAGAAACCATGTCTAAAATAGAAATTGTTATCGGGAAAAGTATGGAATTAAGCTTCAGTTTTTGAAAAATGATGGAAACCAGCTCCCTTTTTAGGGAGTTATTTTTCCCAGCCTCTATGTGTGTGTAGTGTAGAAGTGTAAGCACCCTATTTTTGCACCCCCTATTCCTCTTCCCACTTCTTCAAATGCTCCAAGGTTTACCCAAGGCCCAAGCCCATTTGGCCAAACTTGTACCCAAACAACTCAATCAAGCCCAATTACTTAATCCCATTACCCAAGCCCAAGTAGCCAAGCCTAATTACCCAATTGTCTTAGGCAAAACTCAATTGCTTTAGTGAAATCCTAATTACCATAGCTCAAGCCCAATTGCCATAGTTAAAGTCCAATAACCATAACCCATGACCCATCTACTAACAACCCATGATCCATAAGGTCTAGTCCATATGCCCACATCCATTCAACCCATATCCAAGACCCACTAACCCAAGTTCACTTTCCACTTTCCTACAAAAGACCTTTTATTTTTTCTTCAAACCCCAAATAGCCCCATTTTTATGTTTACATACCTTTTTGACCACTCAATCATCTCTCACCAAGTACACACCTTTTTGACTAACCAATCACCTCATTTACTCTCTTACACCTCTTACACTCATTCTTACACCTCTTACAAAACAATTAATCCTCTTACACTCTTTTTGACCACCCAATTACCTCTCATCAAGTACATACCTTTTTGATTACCCAATCACCAACCACATCAATTTTGACCAACCAATCACCTCCCTTCTTCTCACCCAACCCTCTATTAATCACCAAATTGCCACAACCCCTTGAAACCTCTATAAATACAAGACCCTCACAAGCCATTTCTTCCACCTCCAAAATCCCAAGTGGAAACCCTAGCTCTTCCTCCTCTCACCCAATTTATTTCTTTTTAGCCTTGAAGAAAGTTAGAAGAAGCCAAGGTTTAGAGTGTGTAGAGAATTCTAGGAATAAAAGCCTAGAGTTCTTCACTAACTCTCTTCCTTTGTGGACTCTAAAAACGCATCACCTCTTGGAGCATTGGAGAAGTAGTCTTGGAGTAGTAGGCACTCCTCTTTTTATTCTTTATCTTCTTCTTTAGTTCATATCTTTTTTTTTATTTGTAGTCTTCTTCTAGAATAATTTGGGAAGACCTTTCTTTTCTCAAATTTAGTTGGGTCTCTCTACAATAATCTAATGGTGTAGAGGGACCCCACCTCAAAAGAAAGGAGATGTCTTATTTTTTTATCTCATGTAAATATTTCTTTCTTTCATATGTACCCACTAGTGTGGATATGGGTAGGCCCATAGAGAGTGGAAGCTAAAGCTATACCTCTCTTTTTTATTTTGTTTCTTCATTTTGATTCTAGTCCTTCTTCTAGAATCATTTGGGAAACTCATCATCACTCCAATTTTCATAGTTGAATCTCATTACATCATTCATAATGGTGTGAAGGGACTACATTAGAGAGGAGATGATGAGTTTTCATTTTCTTCACTTGTCACTTTTTCATTTCTTTCTTTTTTCTTCATGTTCTATTTTGAATGGATAAATGATGACTTAAGGACCTAAGGACTTAAAGAGGACTTTAATCCAAAATACCTCATATCAAAGACAATGGTATTTGATTTATTATCAACACCAATCCAACAAAATAGGTGTTGGCAATAGACCATTTACTATTCACAATGCACACCCCTCTTTATGTCCTAAATATAATCTTTTAGCCTAACTTTTCCTTAGCCTTTCTCTTGAATTAAATTTGACTTTAGTTAAGTTTGCCAAAATCTCACCTATATGAAAATCCAAAAAAAAAACATGATAAAATCTCAAAATACCAAAAACATTATAAAATCTCAAAATACCAAAAAAATCTAAAAATACCAAAAGACCAAAAACATGCTTGCTAGATCTTGATTAGCCTACTCAACCATGGGTAACACCCTTCTAACCGCGGTTAGACCTAGACCTTGCACTTGACCAACCCGGTCAACTAAACCCTAGCCCCTAGGCTAGACCCTTGACCACCTTATGCACACACACACGCACCATTAGCCTTGGCACGGGCTCATGTGCCAGAACTACGCTCGGTCTGATCTCACCCCAATGTGAGTACGTAGGCATCCCAACCCGGGTTCGACCCTAGCCCATCTAGCTTTCTTTCTTTCTTGGATTAGCATTTGATTAAACATTTAGACATTTTAATTAATATTGAGATTAAATTTGGCTTAAATTTAGGGAGTAGGTAACCATTACAAAATGGGGGTCTTGGGGTGCCTAACACCTTCCCCATGACTTAATCGAACCGCTTACCCTAACTCTAATAGATCATTTGCCTTATCCAGATCAATCCGGGACCTATCCCTAAGAATGAATAGGTGGCGACTCTCAGTCAAACCATATTATGTGAAAGTGGGTAGGAAATTCCCATGCTCACAAGAAGCATGCGGGAGGGGTTGTGAGAAAGTCCAAAATGCCCCTATAAACACTTAACAGTTTATGTCTAACCATTCCATCGAAGACCTTACCCATTTCGAACGAAGAGGAAGAAGGAAGAAGAAGAAGTAAGAAGGAAGAAGAAGAAGATGGAAATTTCTAATTACGAAATCGTCAGATTAAGAGTTATGGATTAAAACCCTAATCAAAACAGTTTAAAATTTCAGTCAGGCTTTTGTTCATTTTTCTGCATTTCAAACTCATTATGGATTGAAACCCTAAAACCTAAAGAAGATAAACCCTAAGGAACTAAAACCCTAACGAAGATAAACCCCTAAACCCCTTTAAGAAAAATCCAAA
Organism: Tetracentron sinense; assembly: GCA_015143295.1. Taxonomy (NCBI): domain Eukaryota; kingdom Viridiplantae; phylum Streptophyta; class Magnoliopsida; order Trochodendrales; family Trochodendraceae; genus Tetracentron; species Tetracentron sinense. Next base: position 9,190,764 of record CM026558.1, on the reverse strand, counting down.
AAATCCTTAAACAGCTTGAATAAGTTTACAGTATTGAATTCGAGATAACAGTCTCGAATTCGAGATGGTTATCTCGAATTCAATACAACAATCTCGAATTCAGGATGGTTATCTCGAATTCAGGACAACCATCTTGAATTCAGGACAACAATCTCGAATTCAGAATGGTTATCTCGAATTCAGGACAATTATCTCAATATTGCATAACACATTTAGTAAATTCGATACACATTCGGATAAAATGTGTATCGAATTCACTAAATGTGTTGTGCAATATCGAGATAATTGTCCTAAATTCAAGTTGGTTGTCCTGAATTCGAGATAATCATTCTGAATTCAAGATGGTTATCCTGAATTCGAGATAACCATCCTGAATTCGATATGGTTGTCCTGAATTCAAGATGGTTGTCCTGAATTCAAGATAATCATCCTGAATTCGAGATAATTGTCCTGAATTCAAGATGGTTGTCCTGAATTTGAGATAACCATCCTGAATTCGAGATGGTTGTCCTGAATTCGAGATAACCATCCTGAATTCAAGATAACCATCCTGAATTCGAGATTGTTGTCTTGAATTCGAGATAACCATCTCGAATTCGAGACTGTTATCTCGAATTCAATACTGTAAATCTTATTTAGGCTGTTCAAGGATTTTTTGGATTTTTCTTAAAGGGGTTTAGGGGTTTATCTTCGTTAGGGTTTTAGTTCCTTAGAGTTTATCTTCCTTAAGTTTTAGGGTTTCAATCCATAATGAGTTTGAAATGCAGAAAAATGAACAAAAGTCTAACTGAAATTTTAAATTGTTTTGATTAGGGTTTCAATCCATAACTCTTAATCTGACGATTTTGTAATTAGAAATTTTCTTCTTCTTCTTCCTTCTTGCTTCTTCTTCTTCCTTCTTCCTCTTCGTTCGAAATGGGTAAGGTCTTCGATGGAATGGTTAGACATAAACTGTTAAGTGTTTAAGGGGCATTTTGGACTTTCTCACAACCCCTCCTGCATGCTTCAACGCTACACACGCGTAGAGGCTGAGAAAAATAACTCCCTAAAAAGGGAGCTGGTTTTCATCATTTTTCAAAAACTGAAGCTTAATTCCGTACTTTTCCCATTGTTATCAGGCCGTACAGTCGTAATAAAACTGGACGGTTGCCGGTAATAAGGAATTTTGGACACCAGGATTTTTCTTTTCTTTTCCTAGGTGAATTGGTACTTTGGACTTAGACCATCTCTAATGCTATGTTTGGTTGCCGAGAAAATGGGTAAAAACATAGAAAACAAAAAATTTAGATTTCTAATAATATTGTTAGTTGTATTTTGCCCAATTTTCTTTTCTTTTCCATATTTATACTTTTTTTCTCAGCAACCAAACATCCAGTAAGGGTGCGTAACAAAAATGTGATTTGCTACCTCATATACATATTTGCTACCTCAATTTGTTATTTTTTAAATTTGTCACTCCAATAGAAATAGTAAATTCTATTACTTTTATATTTTTTTCTTTTACCCTATTACATATGAGATCGAATCACATCCAATTGTAATTGGATTTAGGGATAGTTCAATCACACCCACAAGTCACCATGTGTCCCAGTTAACCGTGATTAAGAGTCACTAACCCTTAGGGTTCAATAATTTAACCTTAGTTTTTATATTAAAAAAATTATTAAAAATATTAACCCTAAGGGTTACAAATTATTAACTAGAGTTACCAGTTTTTTAAAATAATTTTTTCTATAAACCAAAGTTAGATTATTGAACCCAAAGGGTTAATGAATCTTAACCACGTTTTATTGGGATTAACAGGGACACGTGGTGATTTGTGGGTATGATTGAACTCTCCCGAATCCAATACAATCGAAATTGCATTGAAAGAAAGTCATTTAAAAGAAACTTTGAGTCAGTGTCACAAATATTTTAATAGTTTTATTTCACATTGTCAGTTAGATGTGACAAATATTTTAATAGTTTTATTTCACTTTGTCGTGTTCTTCAAGCCCAACAAATTTGTCGTGTGAAAGTTGAAGTAGCAAATTTGATGTTGAAGTTGTTGTGTCCCTTTGAGAGGATGTTATCCTACGTGGCACAACAACTTAAGTTTGTTACGTCGTTTGACAGGCTCGTGAGTTAGGGTTAGGTTAGTACAACTAATGGACCTTGCTGCGGCACTGCCCGGATACAAACTTAAGTCCTCCACCCTAAAAGTAGGGCTGTCAAATGGTAGGGGCAAGGCATGGATTTCTCTGGGTCCAGCCCTCATTCATCGGAGTGAAGCCCTAGCCCTCGAAGGGCTTGAACTAGCTAGGGCCGATTTAGGGTCAACCAGGGCCTAAAGAATTAAAAAAAAAATACTACATTAATTGTCAACCTAATATACAACTCTCTTTCTTTATTCATATTTGGGGCCGACAATGCAACTCAGAGTTACATGACGTAATTTTAGTACAGTTAGATTGTTAGTATTAATGCATTCCCCAAGTGTTACCATTAAGTTAAGTTGTTAGTATTATTGCCAATATGTTTTTTTAAAGAAAAAATGTTACAACTTATAAGTAGTAACGTTAAAAGATGTAGGAAGAATCTACATTATTAATATGTTACACATACACTCAATAAGTTTTAGCCTCTATTTTTTTATTTATAATAAATGAAAAAAGTTACAACTTATTATATTAGAAAGATATTACCTTGTACCACAACAATGTTAGTTTGTTATACATACACGACAGTAAAGCTTGGCCCCTTGGGTTTTAATAAGTCTGTAAGTTATTATATTTTATATAATATTATATATGATATAACATATAGAATAAAGGGTCGGGCCGGGGTTGGTACTTACCAAACCTGACCCCTCAAGCAAGAGGACTTTTAAAAATCAAACCCGGCTGTGGGGCCTTATTAAGCCCTATATCTTAGGAGCTTTGAAGGACTGAGCCCCCACATCAAAGGGTTGGATTGACAGCCCTAGCTAAAGGGGATACATCCTATCACTAGAGCAAACCAAAGAGGTATGAGTCTACTTTTGTACAGCCGGTACTTGTTCCTCTCAATCCCTATATTTTTTCCAGTTATGTTATTTAAAGGATGGTGCTATGCGCACCCCAAAATTTACTGATAATACACAATTTTTGAGAAATCTATCATTAAACACCAAAATGAAAATAAAAGGACATAAAAGCCCTCTTACAAAAAAAAAAAAAACTCTCTTATCCCTTTGTCTTTTTTTTTTTTTTGGATGGTAAGCTGGTATCCCTTTGTCTTATTCGTGTTCAACAAAGAAAAAAAACCTGCAAAGAGAAGGTTTAAGTCTTATAATTTTCAAAAACTTACCCACGTTCTCTCATATCTAGGGCTGTCAATGGACCGGATCATGATCCGGATCCGATCCGAATCCTATCCGATTAGCCGGACTTTGGACCCTATATGTGATCCGTCGGATCGGATTCGGATCGGATCGGTGGAATCCGATTATAATCGGATCGGATCTGGATATAGGGTGATCCGAGCCGATTAAAATCCGATCCGATAATAATAATAATTTTTAATTATTTTAAATATATTATTTAGATTTTCCATGTATAAAATATTAATTTTAAAAAAAATTAACATTAATTAGTATTAATTAAGGTATTATTAGATTTTTTATTATTAAAATAGATTTTTTTTTAAAAAAATAACCTTATTCGGATCGGATCGGATTCGGATCGGACGATATATAATCGGATCGGATTCGGATCGGTTACTTCATGATCCGACGGATCTCGGATCGGATTCGGATCAGTCTGATTCTTAATCGGATTGGATTCGGATCTAGGCAGATCCGGTCCGAATCCGATCCGTTGACAGCCCTACTCATATCTTCTCTTCACTTAGGGATTCTATTAATGTATCTACTCTCACCTCCACGAATAGTAATCTTTTTTTTTTTTTTTTACTGATTTTTTCCATTGATTTATGCTAATATAAAGCTAATCCAATGAAGAACAAGAAAGCCAAAAGATTTCAGGCGTGCCTCCACGGATTTTAATCTCTTCTCTTTTTTTTTTCTTTTTTTTTTTGCAGGTTTTCTATTTATTTATGCTAATATGAAGTTAATCCAACGAAGAACAAGAAAGCCAATAGAATTTCAGGCGTTGGAGGTCGTGCCTCGGCGATGTGTGCAGATGAGTTTGTTCTTTGTATGTAGCGATGAGAGTTCATTATGTGAATGAGGGATTCCGTTAAGGATGGATCCAGTGGGTTTAAGTCTACAATTCGTCGTTGTTAAATTATGGGAAGTTAGAACACTGGTAGGTGATAAAAGACCACAGAATAATGTGAATGGTGGTTTGGGTGTGTGGTAGAAGAAAGAGAAAGGTGATTCTGGTGGATATATGAAGAAAGTTGCAAATTCTTCTTGGTTGAAGACGTTTAATTGGAAGAAGGTTTTCAAAGGGCTTTTTAGTCTTTTCTCTAATTTTTGGTGTTTAACTACAGTAGACCCTCTTATAATTAATATTCTATAACTTAATAATCTCTAATAATTAATCAATTTGTAAGGAACCAACTTGGTTCCATAGTGTATAATTAATAATCTCTTATACTTGCTATTTAATAATTTTTTAAGAAAATTCTAGTATATTATTAATTATAAGAGAGGTTTTTATACTATGTTATTAATACATAGTTATATGGATCATATAAACACTTTATGATGGTTTAGGTATTAGCAAGAGGAAGGGATAAAATTATTATTATATTTTGACTATGAATAATAAATTACCATATATAGTATAAAGTTTTGGAGTGTTAGCCTTATACATTTGTATCTTTATGAAGTTTATATGAAAAATACAATACATTCAAAAGTAATTATAAAAAGAAAATTTTAATAGACCAATATAATGATTCTTATATATAATATTCTCTTATAATTAATATGATTTCTTTCCACCCAAGTTATTAATTACAAGAGAGTCTACTGTAAAAGATTGGTGTTTTTCAACAAATGTTTGGGTGCGTGTGGCACCACCCAATTTATGTTATTTTTTCAAGTTAGTTACTTTTTCTTATATACGTTGCAACAGTTAGGCTGTATTTGTTCGAGGATAGTGGAACGGTTGGATATATCCCAATTAGTATTTGTTTTAGGTTAATCCAACGGTTGGATATATTACCATCACTCCCTCTCGAGATCGGATCACGGATTAAAGTTGTGGTGAGCTAGCTACACACAATCGATGGGACATGCATAAATTTGTGATGACAAGGATAACATATCTTGAATCAAATGATTAATGTTTATCCCAAATAAAAAATCAAGTGATTAAGTAAGTAAAGGTCTTTTTATGAAATGAACAACCAAAAATAGTAATGGATATTTTAGGGTATTCCCAAGAAAAAACTCCCCATGGGATGCGTATTTTCAAGAATAACCTCAAGTACTTGTTCTATCACCATACTATATCGGTAGCATTTCTAAATTTCAAAACGAATGTGTGAAATGTTCTTGTTCTCCTTCAATGTGTCGTTTTAAGTCGATGGAATGTTATTGTTATTCCAATATTAATTGTAAAGGGAAATTTTCGGTCTAACAGTACCTGTTAGGGGTTGCATGATTCAGGTCTTGTACATTCGTCTATAGGCATGTGTTATCTATAATTTTGTCGTACGACACGCTCTTTAAAGGATTTGATGTTCAGCACGGGTTCGTTCATGATTTAGCTTGGGGTCGTTCTCAGCTCATCACGGGTTCGTCCTTCGCAAGGTAGCCAGTCATCCGACCTGTCATAGACACTCCGACGGGCAAGTCAGTATAGGACATAGACATATGAGCATTAGAGTCTAGAGATACTTACCGTGCGGTCGTCGATCATTCGGTAGAGTATAGTCGGATGTCGAAGGTCTATACAGGTCGAGAGTATTGTGCATGGTCATCGGGGGACGTAACTCTGAGGACACGAGGACGTGTTCATTTCGAGTACAGGCTCTGGAGTCGTGCTCTGGGGATGAGCTCAGGAATCGTGCTCATCAGGATGAGTTCTGGAGTTGTGCTCAGCAAGACTGTTTCTGGAGTCATGCTCAGCAGGACGGGTTCTGGAGTAGTACTCGGCAGGACGGGTTCTGGAGTCGTGCTCAGCAGGATAGGTTATGGAGTCATGCTCTGGGGACGAGATTAGGAATTGTGCCCTGGGGACGAGCTCAGGAATCGTGCTTTGGAGATGAGCTCATGAATCGTGCTCTGGGGACGAGCTCAACATAGCGGGTTGAATACTCTCAGGGTGAATACGGGCATGACAAGATGGGTTTGTGCTCAACAAAATGTGTACGCTAGCAAGTTAGGGGATGAATGTACTCATACAAGAGTGTACTCGTGCAAGTCAGGGGTGAGTGTACTCATACAAGAGTGTACTCGGGCAGGTCAGGGGTGAGTGTACTCATACAAGAGTGTATTCGGCCAGGTCAGGAGTGAGTGTACTCAGGCAATCCTGGGATGAGTATACTCATACAAGAGTGTACTCGGGCAAGTCAAGGATGAGTATATTCATACAAAAGTATACTCGGGCAATCCGGGGATGAGTGTACTCGGGCAAGTCAGGAATGAGTGTACTCGTACAAGAGTGTACTCAAGCAAGTTAGGGATGAGTGTACTCGTTCGTACAAGAGTGTACTCGGGTAGGCCGGAGATGAGTGTACTCGGGCAGGTCAAGGATGAGTGTACTCGAGCATGTGATCAATTACATGATCGGGAGCATTGTGCATGTGTCATTGACGTATCATCAAGCATGTAAGCATTATACATCGGCATATCATTAAGAAGATAAAAAAAAATTAAGAAGATAAACATAAAGCATTAGACAATTACAGAGTGCAGGGGTACCTGTTGGGTGATATGACATGGCTCTTGACGTGGCATAGGCGATCGGATGGTGAAGATCTATGGGGATGATCTCAATCGTTAGCTTGGGTGGAGATCATTTGAGCAGCCCTTCAGGGTCGAGGAGCGTGGACCGAACGGCCAAGGCCCCAAGCCTCTTTTCCTTCTTCTCTTCTTCCTCCTCTTTCAATTTTTTTCTCTTGGGTTTTCCCCTCTGTTTACATCCCTCACTGTCTCCCCCTCTCTTTGCCTTTATAGGCAGCTATCTAAATATCTCTTTAGATATTTAGATAGTGGGGCGGTGGGATAAGTCGGTGGTGACTTCCCACTTTGCCCTTCTACCAATTTTATCCCTCACATTAATAATTGTGATTAAAGTCAGTTTTATCCAAAAAAAAGTTGTAAACAAAGTCTACCCCCGAAAATTTTCTTGGGTTGTAGCACATGAATCAAGAAAATTAACGATTCTTTTAGAAAATAATAAAGCGTACATGAAATATTATGGAGAATAACTTTTTAAAAAAATAATGGGTTCATCATGGTCATAAAATTTGTTAGCGTTGCACTACAAAAAAGGTCTAATATACAAAAAAAACAAGGACCTTCCATTATGAAAGAGTCATCGAGTAAAAAGTTGTGTTAGACCTACTCTTAGGCCATACCTAGTGTCAAACAAAAGCCAACTTGTCCACCTTTTCAATAAAAATTCAACATTTGTCCTTCTAACAGGTGTTGATTTTTTTATTTAGAGTAGGGTTAGTCCATCTCTTATATAATTAAAATTAACTATATATTTTTTAGATGTTTTTATATTATACATGAAAAAAATTACAAAATTTTGAAGGGCCAAATTTCCTACATAATTAACAATTACATCATAATATGGGGGGGGGGGGGGGGCAGTATACAATATTTTTTTTAATTATTTACAAATTTATTTTTTATTATTATTATTTTTGGAACTCAGGGTGTCCCCAATCCTTTGGGTCAGGACTAATCCCCAAGGGTGCGACGTGAGCCTGCAACCCACCACACTAGGTAAGTCTGGGTAAACCCATGTGGGGGTTGGTCCCAAAAGGGGAGTACGTGAGCCTGCAACCCACCACACTAGATAAGTCTGGGTAAACCCGTGTGGGGGTTGGTCCCAAAAGGGGAGTGAGAAATGGAACCCAGGACCTCCCACTTGGGGAAAGGCCCACGAACCACTGGTCCACCCCTTTGGGGTTATTTTTTTAATTTCACCATATCATAGAAAAACTTTCAAATTCTAGGGGGGCCATGGCCCTTCCCTGCCCCCTAGCCTTGCCCCGCCCCTACCCTTTGGGGATACACTCCTCCACTAGAGCAGCTAGGGACGTGTGCTAATTTGAGGAGTGAATAATGGATTTTTCTTTATTTTAAAGAGAAATTCTATCTCTTACCTAAAGAATTACATTTCAAAATAAAATCTAAAATATAAAATTGCTGCAGACCTTGAACAATATTTATAAATAACTACGGGTATAGTGCTACACGGGGACATGTAAAGGATGCCATGGGCCCAGCCTTGGAAATCATCTAGGCTCCGTTCTATTGGTGGAACTTTTAAAAGTCTGGAACATTAATGTTTTGGAACAAGAGGCAAGAGTATGGGAAGAGAGGGGAGAGAGTTTCTAACCCTTTTACTCGATGGTACCTTGGATTTATCGGGTTCAATTTAATTGGAAGTTCCACATCTATGGATCTTTAAAAAGCCAAAAAATTTGGTGGAACTTGAAAGTTCTAAATTTGTAGAATTTTTGCACTCTTTAGAATAATATAGTTCTAGACATTAAGTAAAATTAGGCATGAAACAATGGAAGTTCTAGACTTTGAAAGTTCTACCAAAAGAACGGAGCCCTAAAGATCTAAACCCATTTCGACATATTGAACTCTTTTGGTATGGTTGTGATTAATATATTTATTTCTATATAATAAGATACATAAATGGCTAGTTTGATAGGTCTTGCCTATTTATGATAGATCTAATTAAAATAGTTTTGTAACAAAAAAATCTATAAGAAATGGATTTGTACACAGTAAAATAATTTGTTACGCATAATAGACACTTTGTTTTGTAAAACTGTGTTTGAGAACATTAATTTATTGTAGGGACAGTTGATGTAATTTTTAAATAACAAAAACAATAACAACAACAATAATAATAGTAATAATAATAATAGTGATTAGAATAGTAATATGAATAAAAGCAATAATAATAACACTAATTATAATAATAGTAAAATAAAAACAATAGTAATATTAATAATAATAAGGAGAATTATACTTTTTGCTCGTGGAATGCTCATGCGGCCACAAGATGCCATGTGTCATTTTTTTAACACATAAATTGTGGTTAAGATTCACTCAACCCTAGGGTTCATTCAGTGAGCCTTAGTTTTTAGAAGAAAAAAAATGTTAACTTTAGGTCAGTTAATACTCATTAACTGCGGTTAAGATTCACTCACCCTTTGGTTCATCTATCTAACCATGATTTTTAGAAAAAAATATTAACCTCAGGTTAGTTAACACTCATTAACTGTGGTTAAGATTCACTCACCCCTAGGGTTCATCCATCTAACCTTGGTTTTTAGAAAAAAAATATTAATCTCAGGTTATTTAACACTCATTAACTGTGGTTAAGATTCACTCATCCCTAGGGTTCATCCATCTAACCTTGTTTTTAATATTAACCTCAAGTTAGTTAATAGTAACTCACTCCTAGGGTTCATCCATCTAACTTTGATTTTTAGAAAAAAAATATATTAACCTCAAGTTAGTTAAGTTTTTAACCGTAATTATAAGAGGGGAAAAGAGACATGTGTGATGTTGTAGGCGCCCACACGTTCCACCCAATGGAATGTGGGTGCGCCAAGTATCACGTCCCTAATCATAATAGGGTGGTGATACGCGCACCCCATAAAATGATTACCGAACCCCATTTTTTTTTTTTTCTCATTTTCCGTTTTCACGCTTCTTAATAGCCGCACCCCATCTTCTTCTCCTCATAGTCTGGCGCGAAAAGCTTTTTTTCTGTTTTTCAGTTCCTACTTTCTCTTGCTCTTCCCCTGTTCTCTGGCGGCTGTTACCTTCTCCGGTGGTTGTTCGATTCTCCGACGGCAAAAAATCTCAAAACGAACAAGCTATAGTTCAGTGCTTTCTTAGCTTTTCTGGCCGAAAAATCCAACGCCCAAGAAAGAATCGAAAGTCTCCAAGCTGGAATTTTTCGGGTTCTGTCGAGCGTGTTCATTCGTCTCTATCTCAAGGTACTTTTCATCTTATTTATTTTGTTCATGCTCTTGGTATTTATTTGTTTTGATTTTTTAAAAAAATTTGGTATGTAGAATGTTCATATGATCGATAAACTCAATACTCTGAATTGGGTGTTTTGCATTCTATTGATCTATGTGTGTTTTCGGGTAGAGTTCGATTTTGAAGGTACCCAACATGGGTTTTCTTTCAATTTTAATTCCTTTCTCTAATGAAGTTTTTTTCTTCTTTCTGAAACAGAAAATTTAGCCTATTCTTTACCCTATGTTTGGTTGCCGAGGAAATAAATAAAAACATGGAAAAGAAAAGAAAATGAAACAAAACTCAACTAAAAACTATATTAGAAATTCAAAATTTTCTTTTCTTTTCCATATTTTCACCTATTTTCTCGACAACCAAACATAGCAAATTAATTTTTTTTCTTCCAATTGGCTTATAATATTCTCTTGTTGTAATTTATTGGAAAAGAATCTCTTTCTAAATTTAGAAGGGTACCCGTTGAATCTTCAAAATTCACACTATTTTAAGAAATTAGATATTTCTATTTTTCTGTTTTGTTGATAATTTTTATTTCGACATGGTTATTGTCATTGCAGCACCGCCGTTTTATTTATGTATTTATATGTTGTTAAAGAATGAGCAATGTAAGTTGCAGTTGTTTTCGATAGTTTGTGATGTCTTTTATATGGGTTTCTGCAATTAAGTGGGTTCTTTATTCTCTAGCTACTTTATTCCTCAATTTACCTTGAGGATGACCCATAATTCTTTTTCTGATATTTGTTCTTATGGGAATTTGGCTTAAAATTCATACGTTTTTTTTTTTAATTTCTATGCAGTAAGTATGTTTGCTTATGAACTGCAAAAGCACCGTGAACAATATGCCAACTTATTTGGTGATTTACAGAGAGTATGTGAATTGACTAAAATCCTACGGTGTGAAGAAGTTCCTGCTAGTCCTCAATTTTGGATGTCTATGCCAGACATGGGTCATTTGATTGCCTCATACTACAATGTTGTATTGCTACATATTTCAAAAGAGCAGTGCCTCACGTTTCTACCTTTGTGGTCTCAACCTCCTACTATCCATAAGCTCATCGCTCTTGGTTACATACACAAGAATCATTTTGTCCAACTATACATGGTTGAGAATGCTCCAATACCACCAATTGCCTGCAATTGGACCAAATATCATGATCCAATCGCTGAAAATTGGGCGGTACTATATGCTTCAAGGATCAAATTTTTGACTCAAGTGATAGAGCCAGAGACAATTATATCTGAGATGCCAAAAGATGTGATATGGGTGTAGTAGATATATACGGTTATTTTTTTTTTTGGCATAAATTTGTTTCTAGGACTATATGTTTTTTTTCTAGGAATAATTAAAAATTGATGGATTAATGGATTATGACGGTTGAAACAATTAATAAAAACAATTGGTTGATAAGATTAAGGTATATTTCGATTTGTGAAGTGGGTTTTTAATTTTTTTCATTTCAAATGGAGAAATTTTTTCTTCTTGTTATCTCTGTTCTGGTTATCTTTGGTTCTCAATTTCAACTTTTCTGCGAAAAGCTGATCCTCTGTAATTGAACTAACTCTGTCATTTTGATTCGTTTCCGGCGGCAGGAGTTGCTTTAGGAGATAGTTGGACTTCCCCGGAGGACTTTGTGGTGAGTAGTAGTCTTGTAATTGTCTAATTCCCCTGTTTTAATTGATCAAGTGTGTATATAACTATATCTACTTCCCCTATTTATTTACTGTATTGAGATTTCCAATCTCATATGTACAGATTACATATAGAATATGAATACTTGCCCTTTTCTCATTGTAAGATTTGCTGCATATCATTTTCCCATATTCTGTTGTGCTTTCCCCATTTCTAAAATATTTGATTCAGAATATTTAAGGAACTCACAAGTTTGTTTGTGTCCTTATTGTTTTGAAAACGTTTACTGTCGTGCTAATTGCCTCATATGGTCGATGGCATAAGAAAATTTCCATGGGCCATTCCTTCATCTCTCACCCATGATTGGCATTGGAGGAGTCACTTAACACCTTAATGGGACCAATAAAAAAAAACTAATGAGGGATGACACCGGAATAAGATTCATATTTAAAAAATATTTAACAAAAACTTTAAATGCCGTTCATAAATTGAATTTCAGCAACAGCCATGAAGGATGACACCAGTATAAGATTCATTTTTAAAATTGTCATGATTGTTATGAGATGCACCATCATTCTGAACTTGCAAAGGAAAGGGGACTTCTATTATAGCTGTTATATTTTTTTATTCTGTGGTACATTCACTTAAGGAATATGTATGAAGAGCTTGCATTCTATGGTCAATTACTTATGATTCCAAGGATTTAGAGGATCATTTAGAGATTTCAGTGGAGGATCATTTAGAGATTTCAGTGGGCAGGGGTCTTAAATTCCTTCTATATAGTTGTTATAAATTTTTTTTTCTTTATTTTTTTTACCGATTGATAGGTCTTTGAACAAAGAACTGATTTGATAAAATGGGCACAAGAAGTTGCTCATGGTCTTGGTTTTGTTCTAACAATCCAAAAATCTGATGGGCTAAATCCAAAAATCTAATAGGAAAAGCTACTTTTTTGGTTTTACATTTTAATAGGTAAATATGGCAGAGATAAGGTGATAAGTGGTGTGGGTAATATTGGCTGTCTAGTAATATGGCAACCTGACTGCTTGATCCACGGGCCATGGCCAAAGACTGCACAAGTTTGGGTAATATTGGCTGTGTAGTAATAATTCTTTCTTTTTTTCATTTTTTTCTTACAATTACTATAAATTTTAGTGCTGAAGAATACTAGTTGGACAGGAAATTTCAGTTAGGGCAAGTTTAAGATTATGAATCAAAGCACCATTTATGGAGAGATATTTACTTCAAATTGTTAGACTTTGAGTATATACTTTCTAAACACAACAATACTCATACTCTCTTTGTTTTATCCCTCAGCTTGGATAGCAATGTTCATTATAGCTATTGAGAACAAATTCCATAGAAGGTAAACAGAATGTTGTTTTCAAGAAGAAAAAAAAGTCAAATCACTCCTCATGGCACTTAGATGTTGATTCATTAGTCTGTGTTAGAGAGTTGCCTAAGTGATCACTTTACCTAGTCAGGCCCTGCAACGCTTGCTTCAGGGTCTAGGTGGGTGCTTATTAAAAGGTAGTAGTCTAGCGGCCATGCCCCTCATGCATCAAAATTGTTTGAACGTAGCAGCAGATCAACTTCCCTCCTTATGCAGTAGAGAATTCATGCGCTAAAGTGCAAGTGGAATAAGCAGTCACATGAGATTCTCACTTACTTCTATGTCTTTGAATTTTAACTGGATCCTCAGCTACCTTCCAGTTGTTCACTTTTCTGCTTTATAAACAATATTTGTAATATGTTAGTATGGGGTTTTACTCTGCTCTACCATGCATAGTGCTTGGGAAATATGGATTGGTGGAACTGCTGATCTGCTATGAAATTATATGATATGTAATCAGTCTATAATTTTATTAACTAACATACCTGATTAGCCTCAAACATGTGCTTATCCTCATTTGTGCAGAAGACCAGTTACTCCGACGAATTGGAGTACAACTACGTCTATATTTCCAGGTGAAATACCTCTTTGTGCGTCCTACTGTTGGAGTCTTGGAGATGTAGAGGGTATACATTTTGACTGACGCTCTGGTTACTCTCTCATTTCCTTGCAGTGGACACCACCTAATGTAAGTGTGCCCGTGTTGAATTTAGTTGATAATATATTTCAGCTTAAGAGAAGAGGCTGGCTAAGGTGAGTTAGTATTTGCCTGGTTTCAGTAATTTTTGTTTAGTCATGGTTTGAACATTGAAGTTAGCATTAGGAAATTATATTTGAGTTTGAGGCACTGTGTTGAAGTATTGTGAGAAACTACTATTTGCACATATTTTTCCAGAAGCGATACTATACTCCATGTAACTATCTTTTAAGAAGCTCTAATTTTTTTTGTTATTTTCTGGTGTTAAGGAGTCTGTAAAATCTATTCTGAGTTAATATTCATTATAGCTATTGAGAACAAATTCCATAGAAGGTAAACAGAATGTTGTTTTCAAGAAGAAAAAAAAAGTCAAATCACTCCTCATGGCACTTAGATGTTGATTCATTAGTCTGTGTTAGAGAGTTGCCTAAGTGATCACTTCACCTAGTCAGGCCCTGCAACGCTTGCTTCAGGGTCTAGGTGAGTGCTTATTAAAAGGTAGTAGTCTGGCCAGGCCCTGCAACACTTGCATCAGGGTTTAGGTGGGTACTTATTAAGAGGTAGTAGTCTATCGGCCATGCCCCTCATGCATCAAAATTGTTTGAACGTAGCAGCAGATCAACTTCCCTCCTTATGCAGTAGAGAATTCATGCGCTAAAGCGCAAGTGGAATAAGCAGTCACATGAGATTCTCACTTACTTCTATGTCTTTGAATTTTAACTGGATCCTCAGCTACCTTCCAGTTGTTCACTTTTCTACTATATAAACAATATTTGTAATATGTTAGTATGGGGTTTTACTCTGTTCTACCATGCATAGTGCTTGGGAAATATGGATTGGTGGAACTGCTGATCTGTTATGAAATTATATGATATGTAATCAGTCTATAATTTTATTAACTAACATACCTGATTAGCCTCAAACATGTGCTTATCCTCATTTGTGCAGAAGACAGGTTTTCTGGATTTCAAAGCAAATTTTACAGTTAATGATGGAAGATGCTATCGATGACTGGCTTTTGAGGCAAATCCATTGCCTCCAGAGCAATGATATTATTGCTCAAGGGATCCACTGGGTCCAAGATGCAAGGACTTAACCATTTTCAATCATCATCACCCTGTATGGAATTTGTTAATATTAAAATAGCAACTTAAGCTGCAGTACATGTAATCGGTATCAAACAAATAACAGTTTAATATAATGTGCCTGGTCTTTTATAAAGACACTGATTACTAATTATCTGCAGCTGTATTCTTTAATGCTTCGGTTTGTATACCTTCGGCTTCTCGTGCCTCTCTTTTGGATGGAAAATCCCTCTGACTGGGCATGTGTTGGTCTACATTATAATCATAATCATTGATTCTTCATTGGGAGATTTTCAGCAGAGGGAATTCCTCAGGAGAGCACTGTGGATAAAAGAATATAAAATACAGTGACAAAAAATATCGTTATTATATATAAACATTAAATTCTTGTAAAGTCTTGCAATGACTTCAAAATATTTATGAAAAATCAAAACAAAAAGACCTCTAAATATACGATCATTTTCTTGTGTATAGTTCATGCAATGTCATGAATTGGCAAATTTATATACTATGAATCAAATATTTGATGGACAATTGATATTGTCCTTGTTCCTGATTCCCTAACACATTCCTGTAGATAGATGAGTGAGTCCTTGCAAGATGGAGATGTGAACTACCCTTGATAGGTTAGAATTGCTTTTATTTTCTGACTGTCCATATATGCCTAATGTCTGACTGTCCATCAGGCGGGAAGACATTTTGACTGAAATGAGAGAGTAACCGCCCTAGTGGCGGGCAGGCACGGGGGCGCAGGTACAAATTGTCATCCCTATCAGCCATAGAGTCTATAACAACCATAGAATCTATAACAATTATAAATGGTATGTAGATATAAATTTTCTAGGTATTTTTTGTTTTTGGTGTTTATAAGTAATTTTATTAATTTAATGGTGTGCAATTAGTATTTTTTTACTAATGGGGTGCAGTCATCAAATATTGGTGTGCATCTAACACCACTCTAATAATAATACGAATAGTAATAACAATAATAATAAATGGGCAAAACGGTCAAAATGATGAAATCTCTGTTTTATCTTATACCTAAAATAGATCTTTCCCAAAAATCACTAGAAACTTGATTTCGTTTTAGACATTTCATATTTTTTTGTCTTTCCCTCATCCAATCATCCATTATTTAGTAACGTGACAAAAGACTTTATGATAGTTGTCCGTCTCTAATAAAATCATAGGTTTTAATCACAAAATAAGTTTGATTGCGTGGAATTAGTAAAATTAAAAGAGGAGTGGTAACTTGCATTCATAATTCAGATTTCTTCTAATGTGCAGCGTTGCTACTCTTTAAACATGTTTAAAGAAACAAAATTTCCAATGAAATAATTGATTGTTTATACCGATTCTCAAGGTAACACAAAAATGTCGGACACTTCCCATCCAAAATGCAAATTTAATCCAAGTTTCAATTTTTTGATTTTAATCCAAATTTATTAGATTTTATCGAATTAGCCACCATTTCCCGATTACCCAATAAATAAATTGTTTTGCAACACATAAAAAGTTGAGATGATTGTTTTACACAAAATGCACTGTTATCACGAGTAGGGGAAAATTTCATCATATCCTAAAATGGTTATGAAATCGTAAAATGATAGGAGAAAAGGTCTTACAACTCTTACCTCATCCTTACCGCCTTAGCAAGTAGCAATCTAGCATACATGTAAGTATTAACCAAGAAAGAATGGATCAGTGGTTCCCGGGACTTACGCATGATGAAGTGGAAGGTCTTGGGTTCAACTTCTTACTCCCTCTTTGGGGCCAAGGTCTTGGGTTCAACGTCTTCATCAATCTTTCCTTACATGTCGGGTTGTGGGCTCTCATCGCACCCTCAGGGATTAATCCTGACCCAAAAAGGCTAGGACAACCCGAGTTATTTGGAAAAACAAAGAAGTTGTAACAACAAGAGATTGATGAAGACGTGCTGCCCTTGAAAAATTAAGCTGGTAGTCCCAACTTGCTATTATAAGATTTTATATCATCTACAAACTTATCTTTATCTTTACTATTATAATGGGAGAGGCAGGCGTAGCCTGATTTTTTCTGAATTCCCAAATCTTTACTATTATAATGGGAGAGGCAGGGGTACCCTAATTTTTCTGAATTCCCAAACTACCTATATGATTTAATGTTTTACTTTAATTCACAAATTACCCCTTTTTCATCTATCTATTTAAAGAATATAATCACAGCTAATCGCGATTGAACTCGGGGAGAGTTCAATCGCACCAACAAGTTAACACGTGTCCCTTTTAACTCCTATTAACTGTGGTTAACTCCTTCCCCTCGCTCTCACGTGCATTGCACATGCCACCCACTATTAAACTCGAGGAGAGTTCAATCACACCCGCGGGTTAACACGTGTCCCTTATAACTCCTATTAACTGTGGTTAACTCATTCCCCTCACTCTCACTTGCATCGCACGTGCCACCCGATGTTGAACTCGGGTTAACACGTGTCCCTTATAACCCTAGGGTTCATTCACTGAGCCTTAGTTTTAGTTCTTAGAAGAAAAAAAATGTTAACTTTAGGTCAGTTAATACTCATTAACTGCGGTTAAGATTCACTCACCCTTTGGTTCATCTATCTAACCATGATTTTTAGAAAAAAATATTAACCTCAGGTTAGTTAACACTCATTAACTGTGGTTAAGATTCACTCACCCCTAGGGTTCATCCATCTAACCTTGGTTTTTAGAAAAAAAATATTAATCTCAGGTTATTTAACACTCATTAACTGTGGTTAAGATTCACTCATCCCTAGGGTTCATCCATCTAACCTTGTTTTTAATATTAACCTCAAGTTAGTTAATAGTAACTCACTCCTAGGCTTCATCCATCTAACTTTGATTTTTAGAAAAAAAATATATTAACCTCAAGTTAGTTAAGTTTTTAAACGTAATTATAAGAGGGGAAAAGAGACATGTGTGATGTTGTAGGCGCCCACACGTTCCACCCAATGGAATGCGAGTGCGCCAAGTATCACGTCCCTAATAATAATAATATGAATAGTAATAACAATAATAATAAATGGGCAAAACGGTCAAAATGATGAAATCTCTGTTTTATCTTATACCTGAAATAGATCTTTCCCAAAAATCACTAGAAACTTGATTTCGTTTTAGACATTTCATATTTTTTTGTCTTTTTTTGCTATAGCAAGTAGACGCGCTACCAAACGGTATAGAACGTGAAAACGTCTACCTGCAATTAGGCCCTCATCCAATCATCCATTATTTAGTAACGTGACAAAAGACTTTATGATAGTTGTCCGTCTCTAGTAAAATCATAGGTTTTAATCACAAAATAAGTTTGATTGCGTGGAATTAGTAAAATTAAAAGAGGAGTGGTAACTTGCATTCATAATTCAGATTTCTTCCAAACTCTCACGTTGAATGTAATGTGCAGCGTTGCTACTCATTAAACATGTTTAAAGAAACAAAATTTCCAATGAAATAATTGATTGTTTATACCGATTCTCAAGGTAACACAAAAATGTCGGACACTTCCCATCCAAAATGCAAATTTAATCCAAGTTTCAATTTTTTGATTTTAATCCAAATTTATTAGATTTTATCGAATTAGCCACCAATTCCCGATTACCCAATAAATAAATTGTTTTGCAACACATAAAAAGTTGAGATGATTGTTTTACACAAAATGCACTGTTATCACGAGTAGGGGAAAATTTCATCATATCCTAAAATGGTTATGAAATCGTAAAATGATAGGAGAAAAGGTCTTACAACTCTTACCTCATCCTTACCGCCTTAGCAAGTAGCAATCTAGCATACATGTAAGTATTAACCATGAAAGAATGGATCAGTGGTTCCCGGGACTTACGCCTGATGAAGTGGAAGGTCTTGGGTTCAACTTCTTACTCCCTCTTTGGGGCCAAGGTCTTGGGTTCAACGTCTTCATCAATCTTTCCTTGCATGTCGGGTTGTGGGCTCTCATCGCACCCTCAGGGATTAATCCTGACCCAAAAAGGCTAGGACAACCCGAGTTATTTGGAAAAACAAAGAAGTTGTAACAACAAGAGATTGATGAAGACGTGCTGCCCTTGAAAAATTAAGCTGGTAGTCCCAACTTGCTATTATAAGATTTTATATCATCTACAAACTTATCTTTATCTTTACTATTATAATGGGAGAGGCAGGCGTAGCCTGATTTTTCTGAATTCCCAAATCTTTACTATTATAATGGGAGGGGCAGGGGTAGCCTGATTTTTCTGAATTCCCAAATCTTTACTATTATAATGGGAGGGGCAGGGGTACCCTAATTTTTCTGAATTCCCAAACTACCTATATAATTTAATGTTTTACTTTAATTCACAAATTACCCCTTTTTCATCTATCTATTTAATGAATATAATCACAGCTAATCACGATTGAACTCGGGGAGAGTTCAATCGCACCAACAGGTTAACACGTGTCCCTTTTAACTCCTATTAACTGTGGTTAACTCCTTCCCCTCGCTCTCACGTGCATTGCACATGCCACCCACTATTAAACTCGAGGAGAGTTCAATCGCACCCGCGGGTTAACACGTGTCCCTTATAACTCCTATTAACTGTGGTTAACTCATTCCCCTCACTCTCACTTGCATCGCACGTGCCACCCGATGTTGAACTCGGGGAGAGTTCAATCGCACCCGTGGGTTAACATGTGTCCCTTATAACTCCTATTTACTATCGTTAACTCCTTCCCCTCACTCTCATGTGCATCACACGCGCCATCTGTTAGTACTTATAATAACAAAAAAAAAAAAAACATGTTCATGTCAATCTATTGTTAGGAGAGAACGTGAAATGCACTATGCTTCCGTATGGAGAAAGGCAATAATTATATTGACCCATTACTTGGTCTACCAATAAACGCGAGGTGGGGTGTAATTACGCACATTGTGATGGTTAGCTTCCTTGGCAAGTAGCAACCAAATGCTTTAAAATATGGATTTGAAAATAAGAGAAAGGGCGGGAATAGTTTGGATAAAAGTCACACCCCACGCCACTTTCTCAATATATATGCTGACTTGGTGGGGCCTGGCCGCCTGGGAGTATTCCCATTATCGGTAAGGTTAATTGCGTCATCTTACAAATGAATTGCACTAAACTTTGTTATATTTCTCACAAATGGAAATTTTTTTTTTGGTAACTCGAGATATCCCCAATCCTTTGGGTCATGAATAATCCCGAGGGTATGACAAGAGCTCGCAACCTGCCACACCTAAGTCCAAGAAAATCCTGCGTGGGCTGGCTCCAAAAGGGGAGCGACAAATCGATCTCAGGAGGACCTTCTACTTCATAAGGCATAAGTGTCAGGAATCACGGGTCCACCTCTTCAGGTAAACACAATGGGAATGTTAGTCTCAATTTATGTATTTCTCATTCTTTTGAGGAGAGATCATGTTTTTTTTTTCCAATCAGTTACAGCTTTATCAAGATACAAATTTAAAAGAGCAATGATTAGCGGAAAGGTCGTTGCTTAATTTTTCCTTTTAAACTTTCTTTTAACCCTAGTTAGCCTTAACTAAATTAAAGTATTTTTTCTAATACCAAATTGCTTAATCCTAAGACCGATTGAATCTTAACCATAGTTGATAAGTACTAAAAAATGGGGCGTGAATTGATGAACACGGATTATTTTGCTACATAATTGAAACCATAGTAAGTTAAGCATTTTCCAATTTAAAACATTCACTTTAGAATATAAAAGTATCGGAAAAAAGTGAAGACACATGCTGCGGCATTTCCCTTCCCGCAATTTACTCAGCAAGACACCATAAAATACATGGGCGAGAAAACTGTGAAGGTAGACGAAGAGATGGTCTACAATCATCAAACATACCAACAAGTGCACCAACCCAGCGAAGGTCCCAATTATGTATGGGTCAAGAAAACCAAGTCCGAACCGGAGACGAGTTCAAATCATCAATTGAATCCGCAACAATTCGGGTTTTCCCCATGAGGGTATGGGCCAGAAAGCTAACCCTCTTTTAATAATCAAACAAAATTGCATGAATCAACGTATAGTTATTCGTCATGCAAAAAACAAACTACTTTAAGTTGTTTCATGAAATTTTGTTTTGATTATTAAAAGAGGGGAGATTATGGGAATTTTTGAAGTGAAAGGGTATTTTTAAATTTGTATGCTCCTCTATTTTGTATATTTTGGCGGGAGCGCAAGTTAGAAGTTTTTCGGATAAAAAAAAAGAGCGGGCGCTTACTCCTGGACCGGAAATAATGCGGCCGGTATTAAACCGACAGACAGCTCTCACTTCTATCATCTATCTTCTCTGAAAAAGAAAATTAAAAAGAAAAGCTGTATTTTTCTTCCCAAAATACCCTCCCATCTTCTTCTCTCCCAAACCAATTCCCTCTTCACCCCTAGCGCCTTTGTCTCCATGGAGCAGCAGAAGCACCAGGAAAAACAGACTCGCCCGGAGAGGAAAGGGCAAAAACGGAAACTGGAGGAAGAAGTCCAAGAACAGCGAGACAGATCTCTCACATCTCCTGACGCTCAGCAATCCCTATCGTGCGAGGTGAGTGCGCAAGTTAATATCCTCAACACCACCTTCTCTTGGAACGAAGCCGATCGAGCCGCCGCCAAGCACGCCACTCATGTAATAGCCGAGCTCGCGAAAAACGGTAACTCAAACACCCCGATCTCGTCCCGTTTATGTATTTTCTAGGGTTTCTGTTTCCTGTTATCGATCTTTGGAGTAACTGAGTTCTTTGGGAATTAGGGTTTTTGACGATCTATCTTTTTGCAGAAGAGGTTGTAAACGTTATCGTCGATGGCGGCTCGGTTACAGCTCTGGTGAGGCATTTACAGGCGCCGCCGCCTTTGCGAGAAGGCGAGGAAGGTCCAAAGCCCTTCGAACACGAGGTCGAGAAAGGGAGCGCCTTTGCACTTGGGCTTCTTGCTGTAAAGGTATGCACGCCTTCTCGTTAATGTGATTTGATTAAATTTAGTTTCTTTTAGAGATACTGTTGTGCACCGCTATAATTGGATTGACGGCAATGCGAAAAAAAATTCAAGAAAAATAATATAAAATTATAAAAAAGAACACTTCATAAGACAAGATATACGTGGTTCATCGCACCAATGGTTACATCCATGGACAAAAATAATCTAAAAGCCTTCACTAATAATGAAGACGATTACCGAAAATAGCAACCAAGAAGAAAACCCCAAAGCTCTCATACTTTTTTTTTTTTTTCTCTCTCACAAAATATCAAAAAAATGCTATTTATACCGAAAGCTCAATTCCCTTAGGTTTCATAATCAAAAGACTAAACAAAGAAAGTAATTTCCTTATAGGAAGCTAAATGCTAAAAAAATGGCTACTCAATGTGGGGCCAGTGGCATTCAAGCCATTCCCATGCCGATAAGTACCGCGTCGGTAAGTATCCAATTTCTCAACACTCTGTATTTTGATTTTTGAGTATCAATGCTGTTTCGTTTCATAGTAATGCAGATGTTAAGGAATAATGTTTGCTTTTAATTGTGTATATGGAAGGATTTGTTCAATTATAAAACATGGATTATGTTCGGGAAATGTATATAAGTTGCACGACTGATGTCATATTTATGGGTTTGGACATGTATTAAGACTTGAATGTAATGCAAACAGTTAGAAACTACCAACTACAATTTTAGAATATAAATAATTGTAAATGAAACATTTTGTTTGATTTATATTAAGTGCAGTCAATAGAAGCATTCCTTGTCATCCAATTTATTGCCGAGTAAACCCTCGTGAATTCCTTTTTTATGGATTTATTCAGATAAATTCATCGGCAGTTCACTGGATGTTAAATATGGCATGCTTTTTTTTCCCCTTTTTTATAAACAGAATTATGAAAAAGGATTCAAGAAATGCGATTATAATCAATT
This sequence comes from Tetracentron sinense, assembly GCA_015143295.1. Classification (NCBI taxonomy): domain Eukaryota; kingdom Viridiplantae; phylum Streptophyta; class Magnoliopsida; order Trochodendrales; family Trochodendraceae; genus Tetracentron; species Tetracentron sinense. The sequence goes on along the minus strand of CM026558.1, from coordinate 9,167,866 downwards.
GAAACATCTTTGAGACATAAATTAGAAAAAGGATTTTTGTAGCTACATTAAACGTAAAATATGACTTATTAGTTATTAATATGTAAATCAAAATATACATTCATAAGAGTAATTATTCTAGAGATTTTTTTTAATTCAAAAATTAGGAAAAGAAAGCAGAGCTTTATAAAATTCAGAGAATAATATAAAATTATGATAAGATAATAATTGTGGTGCAAAAAGAATGCAAAGTATGATAAAAATATGAGTGCAAAAAGCCATCCAAAATCAAGCATCACTTAGTACATGATGAGAGTACCCCACTGTAATTGATGATCTATCAACCAAACAATAGAAAGAAAAAAAATATAAGAAAGATCAAGGTAAAATATACAAAAAATCTTAAGATATCTCTAACCCTCTGCTGTCACCCTCACAATTGAAGAAGTTCTTGTTATTCACTTCCACATTTTGCTATAATTTAAGGAGTTAGAGAGTGTGCATGAGGATTTGGTTTGAGAGGGAGGTTTATGGTTTCATTATAACCGCCAAGTACCCCTCTATATAACTTGTTTGATTGTTACGTGGCTGCCTCAAACACCCCCACTAAACATCCCTCTCTTTGATCAACACGTGTCACATCCGTCAATATAATTCTTCTTATTAATTTTTTAAAAAGATTTTATTCTCCAAATGTTTGAAAATCTTATAAAACGACAATTTTGAGAAGATAATATTTAGGAGATAAACATAGGTATCTCCATTTCATAGGGATACCTATGCAAGCCTCATTCAATGGCTGAGTTGGGTGCAGCTGTTACATCTTCTTAGTAAACTTTTTTTTTTTGGAAGGATAATGATACAAGCCTTGGACATAATGGCAGAGTTGGCACCAGTTTGGATAAGCTAACTTGGACACACACACACATATATGGTAATGGTATAACTTATTAGAGAAACTAATATGGTAATTAGAGACAAATTCCCTTTGTACAAAGATTATCTTTTGGTACAACTTTATATAATTAGCTCTCCGAAAAGTATAATCACTCAAAACAAGCATCCATCTACATTGGTAAGCCTCAAGGACCCAAAGACTCGATGGAAACCTATGAAATGACATTGGAGTAATCATCTTTTATCACTAGAGGCCCACCAAATGCTATAGGTAGATCTCAATCATTGGAGGGAAAGCTAGAGCCTCAGTTTTATCAGAATCTTTGTTTCCAATTGGATCGGAGAAGGCTTGGAGGATCACATCCTCATTGTCCCTAAAATTGCCCTTTATATCGGCCAAACCAGTATTGTTAAATGAACAACCATTAAAGTATAATTTGATCCAACCCCTTCCCAACATATTCCAAGTGGCTTTGGGACGCTTCTGTCTTAGACTTACTGGCTGGATTCTTGTGCCATCCAATAGTTAGATTGATAAGGCAGTCAGGGGCGGAGCCAAGAATTTTTCCTTGGGGGGGGCAAAGTGTGGGTCTTGGGGGTTCAGGAGCGTAGCTCTCGATTTTGGGTTTCGGAGAGCTATTATTTAAATAAAATTAATTGTATTAAATTTTTTTATTATTTTTTATATAAGGAAAATTATTCTTTTTGGCGAAATGCACGGGCCTTTACATCCACCATGTGTCCCTTTTTAACACACACTAATTTTGGTTAAGATTCACTTACCCCTAAGGTTCATCCATCTAACCTTGGTTTTTAGGAAAGAAATATATTAACCTTAAGTTGATTTAGCTTAACCATAGTTAAATGAGGATCTACGAGCAACCATGTGTCCCTTTTAACACCCATTAACTATGGTTATGATTCACTCACTCCTAAGGTTAATCTTGGTTTTGGCACTAAAAATAAAATTTTAATACTATTTGGTTGTTTGTTTTTTTTTAAAAAATCTACCTACAAAATAAAGGATTTTCCAAAATTATAGGGGGGCCATGGCCCCTCCCCGCCCATGAAGGCAGTGTTCCGAAGTGTTTGAGAATAGTTGATCACTAAGCTTTCTTGAATCCGTTTCATTGAATATATTGTCATTTGGGAAATTATCTTCACAATTCACATTATCTTAAAAGAGTTGGCAGTCTTTACCTTCCATTCACCCCAACTAAAACAACAACGTATCAATTATCAAAGGTTCCTTCTCAAAGTTAGATGACTCTTTCACAATTGCTTAACATAATACATATTGAGAAAAAAATATCTCTATGGGTAAGGTGAACAGTGATTAGGATCTAATTCCAAACAACTATTCACGCGTTGAGAGCGAATTCGATGGAGTAGAATTAGGGTTGTCAAAGGGTAGGGTCAGGACAGGGTCGGGGTCAACCCTAGCCCTACCCTTCTTTATAAGAGTAGGGCCCTACCCCAGCCCTAGCCCTTCAAGGGCCGCGATTGATTGGGCCCTAGCCTTGCCCTCAAGGGGTAGGGCCAAAGGTCCAGAAGCCAGAAGAAAGAGCGGGATTTTTTTTTGTAATTTGAGATGGCGAGATTTTTTTTCTACACCGACTTTCAACCTGACATGGAAATGGATACCCTCCTCTTTTATTCGGGCTTGTGACCGACATTGCAACAAAAAGAGCAATGATAAAGTTAATTTTTTTTTCTTGTCAGTGACAAACATACATAATAGAATAAAACAAAGTAAAATTATATAGAACAAAATTTATATATCAAAATTCTCTAAGCAGGAGGAGGTGAGGAGACGATTTTGCATACAAGATTAGGATTAGGGTTCGTAATGAGTTCGAGGCCTTGATGAGTTTTATAACGATGGTCATGTGAAATTACTTATTTAACCCTACTATGAAACCGTTTGAAAGAGTAAAATGAGTAATTTCATAAATATAATATATATATAATATAATATACTTTTATGGTTTATAAACCTTAGCTACCGTGTAACAACTAAGGAGAAGGGTAGGGTTGGGGTGAGCCTTGGCCCAGCCCTGTAGAAGCAGGGCTTCCGGATTTTGAACCCAGCCCGACCCAAGGGGTTGTAAGGGTAGGGCTTCAGAGGGCTTTGGAAGGCAGGGCGGGGCCGGGTACCCTTCTACGTGAGCTTTTTTGACAGCCGTAATTAGAATGCATGACATGGACATGCATCTATTTTATATTGGTTAACTTGCATGCCAAAATGAGCCTTTAATTCTTGGGACTAAGCCAATATATTTTCTTTGTCATTGCCTTTTTTTCCCCCTTTGCATGATTGCATCTCTTCTATTTACAAAATTGTTTAATGGTTGGTGTAAGCACTTAATTTTGCACCCCTGTAGGGACTACATGACCTCGTTTGACCTAGCTACTAGAGAGTCTCCAAAAGTTTCATGAAAATTACAAAAATATCCCAATTTTAAAAACTATCAAAATGACCGTAGAAAAAGTGTTCAAAATACCTCCAAGGGATACATGTCTTTAAAATATAATATTTAATTCATATTTATCAAAAAGTGGCTTTTTAGAGAAGAAAATGTAAAAGCCGAGTTAATTTGTAATCATTTTTATGAGGTACAAATTGGAAATTTATGAAAAAATTGGATCTTTTTTCGTAAAGGACCACCTTCATGTTCCTTGGATCAACAAAGATGTGAGTCTATTTCCTCTTTCTATCAATTATAAAAGGGGAAAGTGAGGGATTTAGAGGGAGGACCAACAACTCACATACGAGCTACTTCACAATCCCTCTCTTTCACACCTATTCTCTCCCACTCCACCATCTCTACTACCACCTCACAAGCTCTAACTAAGTCATACGGTCTCATCCTCCCTCACATATTATCCTTTGCAGACCTGAGCTATAGTCCACATATCATCCTCTGCAAACCTCATTTACAGCCCTCTCGGCGTTCAACAACAACATGCAATTCCCCTTTCATTCTTGCGGTGAAGGCAACACCTCAATTATCGTCCACCACTGTTACAACCTCATCCTTTCGATGCCCAACAACAATAGGCCATTCTTTTTTCATTTTTTGCATTGAAGCCAGTAGCAAGCTCTCTCTCTTCCACCTTTTCATCGCAACATTATTTGTTTATTTTTTAGACGATGTTATATTTTGATCTTGGGTTTTCACAAGGCTTTTTTAAGTGTCTTTTAAGGATCTGATTTGTTTTTAATGGCTTGTAATGCCTTAATTTTAATTTGATTTTTATTGCTCTCCAAGCCTGAATACTAATTGTTTTTTAGTAAGATCACTTTTATAGTCTAGTCTCCTTGGGTCCGTTTCTTCATTGGATTGTGTGGAATCCGAGTATCCCCTCCAAGGTCTCTTTCTTCCTCTAGATTGCAGTATTGAATAAGATTCTCACATGTGATCACTTACATCATAGAGGGTGGAAGATGGCCAACTGTTGCTATATGTGCCTCTAAGCGGAGGATTCGTGGAACATTTGCCCTTGCACTGTCCTATTGTGTTTGAGTTATGGGGCTATTTCCTCTCCTCGCATGGAGGTGGACTCGGTCTTCCCCTCTTCCCTTCATAACTTCTTATCTTGTTGGTCTTTGGTCAATGTGGGTGGTGTTCGGGAAGCAATTTGATCGATTCTCCCTGGAGCCATATCTTGGATGATATGAAAAGAGAAATATCAGAGTCTTCGAGGATCGTGCATGCATTTGGTTGGTTGCATTGGAATGTGCGGGTCTTCGTTGCGAAGGGGAGGAGTTATGGGAGGTGCTAGTTTGAGCTTTGAGTGATTGGAATGCCTGTGTTAAGCAGGCATGAATGCTATTTCCTTTGATTGCTCTTGAGTTTATTTACTTGTAAACTCGTGCTTTTTATGCTTTCATGCTTTTGTAATTTTGTTCTCAATTAATATATCTTGTCTGATTATCGATTAAAAAAAAATAAAAAAATCTGATTAGTTTGAGCCTTATCTTGCACTGAAAATAAGGGTTCACTACAATAAAACTACCGAGCAACGAAAAAATATTAGTGACGGAAAATTTTCCGTCACTAATACATCACTTCTAGTGACGGAAAAACATGCCGCCACTAATGGTCCGTCATTAATAGGGAATTTGATATTTACGAAGATTTTTTTTAAATTAAAATATTCTATAGCAATATAATTATTTCCGTCACTAATATGGATTAATAATAGTGGCGGAAATATGCCATCACTACTGTAATTTACTAATAGTGACGGTAATATTTCCATCACTAATAAACTTAATAGTGATGGAAATATTTTCGTCACTATTAGTAAATTACAGTAGTGACGGCATATTTCCGTCATTAATATACTTAATAGTAACGGAAATATTTCCGTCATAGTTATTAAATAGTGATGGAAACATTTCCGTCACCTTTTAGTTAATAGTGACTGATACATTTCTGTCACAAATGCATTTCCGTCACTAAATTAGAAGTTCAAATTGTCAATATTAGTGACAGAAAGTTTCCATTGCTAATTAGCGATGGAAATATATTTCTGTCACAAAATACTTTTAGCCACGGAAGCAATAGTAACAGATTAGCGACAAATGTTTTTCCGTCACTAATAGTGTTAGTGACTGAAAATCGAGTCTTAGTAACGGAAAATTTCCGTCACTGCTCGGTAGTTTTCTTGTAGTGGTTTAACCGTTTAACCCAGACGTTTTGGAGTTTTTTTATAGGCTCAAAACCTGATCTGTATGAGGGTTCAAAACCCAGATTCTAAGAGTTTTTTGGAGGCATACCTGATCCATAGTGAAGGCAATTGCCTTGATTTTAAAGGCTGAATAAGGGCTGCAAACACCTTGATTTCAGAGGTTTTTTTGGGCCTGTTTTACCTTAATTTAAAGGCTGTTTAGGGGCTTTATACTCGTTTTTAGGTCTGCTATATTTTGGGTTATAAACGGTTGTCAAACCCAGATTAATGGAGTCGTTTATAAGCCAAGATTCATGTTCTCATAGGGTTGTCAAACCCAGATTTATTGAGGCTCATGTAAGCCTAAAACCAGGCTCTAATAGGGACGTCGATATCAGAATTTTCAAGTTATGTAAGCCTAAAACCAGGTTCTAACAAGTAACAAGGGCTGTTGAACTCAGATGTATTTAGGTTTTTAAAGCCTAAATTCAGGTTCCAATAAGGGTTGTTAGAACCAGATGTAGTTAGACTTTTTTTTGTGCCCTAAATTTAGGCTCTCATATCATATGGGCTGTTTAGAATCCGAATTTTGAAGGCTTGTTAGTCATTAATATTGATCTGTGCATAAGGATTACTAAACCAGATTTTTTGAGGTTTTTTACAAGCCTAAAGCTTGGATGGGTTGAAACTTAGATTTTTAGGATGTGGGTCCTTGCTTGATTGCATGATTTATGTTCCATCCCTTCATGAGCCTAAATCGCTGAGGCTATATTAAAAATAGAAATAAGCAGAAAAACATAAGAAGACAAAAATTAGAAAATACAATAAAATAAAATGATATTCGCTTGCTTTTTTATACGATCTTTGCTTGCTTGTGTGCTTGCATGCTTTGGAACTACATGTGGCTTGTTCCCCATGTATTTGGATACGTAAGCAACCTTGGTCCTTGATTGGGTCCAGTTACCGCCGAAACTTTAGGTTAATTTCCTTTTTGCTATTTTTTGTTTATTGTCATTTTTGGTAGTTTCCATTTTAATTTGATATTTTTTCATATTATTGGCATGTCTCTATTGTGGGTGAACTGTGAATGGATGTTTAGCATGTTTCTAATTCTGATTGATATCCTGTATAGCATATTTTCAGCATGATTTCATAATAGCATGATCTTAATTAGGAATTAGAACTTGATTTTCACTTGTATAAGGTGGGTTTAGGGAGTAAGTAATTAATAGTTAGCAAGCGTCTTAGGCTGGCTAACACATTCCCTTAGCTCAACTGAATCTTTTACCCATATCTCTGTTTTAGTCCGTTGCCTTATCTGTGAATCGATTATGCTTCCTATTCTCTCCTAAAATTAGAATAGATGGCGAGTCCTTTCTTTTTTTAATAAAGATTTTCCATTATTCCTTATTAGGATTTTCAATTTAGAATGGTGCTAAGTCCCATGTCCACAGTTGGGATTCAAAAGTTATTATTTTCATCTTATACATATAATAGTATTTCTAATTGTTGCTACTGTTGTTCTCTGTGTTAACAGCCGGAGCATCAACAGCTCATAGTTGATGCTGGTGCTTTGTCTCATCTTGTGGCTTTGTTAGGGAGGCACAAGGATGGTTCTAACACTCGGGCCGTCATTAGTGTTATTCGGAGAGCAGCTGATGCAATCACTAACCTTGCTCATGAGAATAGCAGTGTTAAAACCTTTGTCAGGTGCACTTTTTGCTTACTTTTTAAAATAAAAATATCCAAGTTGCATATCACGATGTCTTGTTTGTGACATTTTGGACTGGACATTCAGGATTGAAGGCGGGATTCCACCTCTTGTTGAGTTGCTTGAGTTCCCTGATACGAAGGTACAGAGAGCAGCTGCAAGCGCCCTGCGAACCCTCGCATTTAAAAATGACGAAAACAAGAATCAGGTTGATGGACTTTTTGTGCAAGGTGGAATTCTTTTGAGGAAGATCCGGTTTGAATATCAATTGATGTTGTGGATTTTATATCTCTTTGTAGATTGTAGAATGTGACGCTCTTTCTACTCTGCTTCTAATGCTACGATCTGAGGACGCTGCTATACATTATGAAGCGGTAGGCTCTTATCTTAATACATTTTTTTAAAAGTCTGATACTGGACTTTCATCAGTTCGGAATCTTATTTTGTACTTCATCACCTGTTGCATTAGCTGACTTTTCACGGATCTGTCAGGTTGGTGTGATTGGGAATCTGGTCCACTCATCCCCAAACATAAAGAAAGAAGTTCTCCTTGCTGGAGCCTTACAACCTGTTATTGGATTACTCAGGTATTTCCAAAATTTGGACTCTTTCATGCTTGCAGTCTCATAGCACTTTTGTTTAGCAGAATGCAAGTTCTCTCGGTAGTTATTGCCTTATTGAAGCATGAGTGTTAATGTTCCCTGCGAGTTGTTCATGAAAATAACCATTTTCCTTTTGTATCTTCTTTACTTTATATATTGGTTGATAGTTCCTGCTGTTCGGAAACCCAAAGGGAGGCAGCTTTATTACTTGGGCAATTCGCTGCGACAGATTCAGATTGCAAGGTGGATTTCTTTGTAATCTGTAGCCTAGTTTTTCTATGTTAAGGATGAGTATAATTCTGGATGATCCATTGCCCCAGCTTCTCAACCTTTGTAAGTTTTACTGTTGATGTATATACTCTATTTTATCCTGAAAAATTTGGTTCTTGCAGGTGCATATTGTACAGAGAGGTGCTGTCCGGCCTTTGATTGAGATGCTTCAGTCCTCAGATATACAGCTTAGGGAAATGTCGGCCTTTGCACTGGGGAGGTTGGCACAGGTTATTATTTCTGATACCATCTTGCGACTTGTTCAATTTGCATATAGATATAGTTGGCATTAGAACATTGCTGTGGCCAGCACATCACTGAGTGTTTTCTCCTGTCCAAACAATAATTGCTAGGTCCTTTCTTTGAGGAAATACCTTAGGAATACTCAATGAATACTGGGTTTCTTCTCAGAAGTTTAGATTGTATAACGAGGTTATATGATTTAGTAGATAAGTAATTCTTAAAACTCAGATTGCTGTTAATCTGTTTGGATTTCTTTGGGTAGTTCCTCCCGATGTAATTAATCCTTTAGTATATTCATATGTTAGGATGTTGCTTAGATATCTGTAGTATTTATTTCCTTGTGCCCCTTCAAATAACTACTATGATACACATGATCAGGTTCACTGACATGTCAGTAGGCAGTAGTTGTGTACAGCATGGTCCTGAGTCATTTCTTTGGGCTGCTGGATTTCGAATTGAAGCATACATGCCCATTGTAACTAGCTAGCACACAAGCAATGTTCGCACCATGCAAATTCCCTACTACAATTGGAAGAGAAAAGAGCCATTCGAGTTGTGGATATTTTATTGATTGCAATGTGCACAATTGCAATGCAAACAAATATCTAATTTGGATTCTACTTGCGCTGCTTCTTTATTTAGTAGCAATATATCCGTCATTATATTTCACAATTTTCTTTCATCTGTGAATTTTGTACTTTTCAGTGTGTGCTTGCAATCAGACTTGCCAAAAAACTTGCTCCCATGTCAATTCCCTACCCTGCATTCTAAGTATCATCATCACTTATCCCATAATATTTGGGGTTAGCTACACGTTTTGTCAATGGATTCTATTAAAATTCATGACTTTGGTCAAAATGTGTGCTATTAATTTATTCTCACTATTTCCTTCTATGCCATTTTGGCCTTTCCCTCTCCGTTTAGAGCCTTCAAGCTGCACCAAAACATTTGTTCACAATTGTGTCATTATTGGTCTTTGTTAAATGTGTCCAAACCATCTCATTCGATTATCTTATTTAAACACACTAGTTGGGTGTGCACGTGCAAATTTAATACTAAAATGAAGTGAATAAGGTATTTTGAGAAATAAAATTTTGTGAGAAATGTTATTATAGAAAATAAATTAATAGGGATATTTTAGAAAAAATAAATCTAATAAGGGTATTTTGGGAACAAATCAATAGGAGTATTATAGGAAATAAAAACTTGTAGAAATGGTATTATGTGCAAATAAATTAATAGAGACATTTTGGATTAACACAAATCTAATAAGGGTACTATGGGAAAACTTGTAAGAAAGGGTATTATGGGAAAGTGCAAACCTTGTTCTTAGTCGATTAATCATTCAATAAGTTATATATATATATATTAACAATAATGGATGCTTAGTAGTTATCTTACTTTGAACATAACTAAAAACTGTAGAAAGTTGTCATAGGATAAAATAATCAAACAAAGAAACGTAGTCAATGAACTTTCATCACAAAGCCATATTTATTCAATCCATAAGCAAATATACCCAAGTATCGAGCATTCGAGCTATTACAATAAGAAGAAAAGAAAGAACAACAGCAACAACATAGGAATGCAAAAGAGGAAAAAATAATAACAAAGGAGAGATGTTTAGTATAAATATACTTAATTAAGAGCAGAGAAAATAAGAAATACATACCCGGAATAAAATAGGAAGATCAGTAGTGTGGAAAGGCATAGAAACAACACAAGAAATAGTCCAAGAAGCGAAGCCAGGAATTTTGTATAGCCTAGAAATTGGATTGAGAGACTTGGGTTGTAACTATTGCAAAATCATATACATTTGAGTTGTCTGTAAAATCGAAAATATATACCTCAACATTGTCCACTCCAAGCAAGAAAAACAGTGATGCATAGAGCTTATATATATAATTTTGTAGTTCTGATGATCTACAAATGAACACTGCAATTGAAAAAAGATCCAAATATTAGTAGCAAAAATAAAATAGCTAAAATGTTAAATTATATGAATTTCATCACATAAGCACATTACGTGCAGTTTTCTCACTTATAAACGAAGAAAATACATCTCTCCGACCATAAATTATTTCATTCATAGTAATTATAAACTAAGTCATAAAATTCTTGACGACATGGAAAGTATTGTCTATCCGTCAATATAAAATCCAAAATCAAATCAAGGAGAAGTCTAAATGTAAGGATTAGTAACTTAGAATCGTCCGATAAAGGGTGAACTAACGACAAGTAATAACATCAACAAATTAAATTGAAAGCAGAAACTTAGGGGTTTATCAGACCCACGTCACCAAGCAAAAGATCACCCTCAGACAGTGTCTCCTCATTGAGTCCAGATGCACAGCCTCCAAAGAACAAAAATTTGTCAAAGCAGGCTTCTAAACATAAAAGTAAAAGTGTAGCATGGCTTATAAAGCTATTATTCGCCATAAAATATGGTAACTAACATCATTGGCCCAAGGTTTATGGACTCAAATTTCAGTCCACAAACTCAAAAGAATTGGATTGAGCTTTTGGAACACTCGACTGTAACCTGACCTGTGGTCAATCTAATGATTTAGAGGTTTATGAAACAATTCTGACACTAATTTCCAACAAAATTTGGTTGTTCAATTATAATGATCACACTTGCAACCCTTGTGAATGAGGTCAAAAAGTCGATGAGGATCACATACCCATGAACAATGCTTGTCCATATGTGAAGGTCTTAGGGTGAAATGCATACCATCTAACAATTAGTGATATATCAAGAAAATTATGGTAAAAATACACACATCAAAATTAATGAAAAACTAAACTGCATACTAAAAATAGAACATGGTTCATATATTAGAGGTGTAGAATAAAACAACTAAAAATATATGACCATGGTTCATATTTATGATTTATGAGAAGTTCTTTCCTCGAGAAAAAATGCTAAAACGATAGGGAAAAAACGGGGGAAGAAAGAGTCTTCGCTTCTCTATAATTGAATCCTTTTGGCTTTTCAATACTATTTATGATATATATTTAATAGTAAATCTTAAAAATTGCAAAGGTTATTCGAAACTGTAAGATCCGAAAAGCAATTTATCTTAATACTGGTTCAGTTAACCATGAACAAGTTCCAAATAATTCACTCGACATTGAAATAATAATAATAATACAAATCAAGTATATAATGCCAAGTATTAGGAATAGTAAACCCACAAGTAAATGTACAGTGTACCTAACCAGGTTACCTTCCCAGTGAAAGTGGAGAGGAAATAAAGAATCTACTCAACCTATTTATATGCATCGAACAACCGCCAAGGAGGAAAAATAAATATGTAGCCAAGTGTTAGAAATTGCTAAAAAGAAATTGAGCCCAGACCTCACAGCAATTGGTTGAGCCAGTTCGACACCCGGACATACACAACACTTGTACCCGCATGCTAGTAAAGATAGATTATGATTTATGAGTAGGTGGTCAATACACATAAGTGGATCTACTCAGTCATGTTAGTCCATGTTTACAGTAAGGATCTAATACAAGTTCGGAAAATAAAATAGAAGAGATTGCAATATAAGTTTTTTGAAAAAAAACACACACAATAGTTAAATTCGATAGTCACCTGCTGATTACGTCGGCTGGCGATATAGGTGCGGCCGTTGCAAACTTGTCTCCCTTTAGCATCATAGACATTCTTTGATATTCTATTCAAGTAAAATCTCTGAAATCCCCTTGAATCATTGGGAATCTTTGCCAATGGATTCACAACAAAACCACCACCACCGCCCTGGAGTTGGAATAGAGGGATTCTTCAAAATTGTTTCCCACAATTCTTGTACCCCCAAAAAATCGTACAAAAAAGAGAATTTCTCTCAAAACCCTAACCTTAAAATCATCTGGACAGAGACAAAGCTAAAAAAAATCAATAGAAATGGGTGCGAAGAGGACCAGTGATACATTCTGTGAAGATGACCTGAAAGGCTAAAACCATTGATGACTTGAGAAAGGCTGGAAGCCATGGTTCCTCACAGGCTGGAAGCACTGCGAAGACAAACAAGAACGAAAAGCTAAGAAAAAGAGGAAAAAGAAAATAAAAATGGGACTTACCGCCAAGAGAAGCGGGGGACCAACCGGCCTGAGCAACGGCTGGATGGTGAGACCAAGCGGCGAAAAATTTGTGAAAACGGGAGCAGCGATGCGATCTGAGGCGCGAGCAGCCGAGCACAAAAAAAAAAAGGAGGGGGGATTGACTGGCGGGAGCGATCAAAGGCGCGAGCAAGCGGCGCGATCTTCGACTTCTTTTGGCATGCTTCGTAGATAACAGGGAGATGAGACGTTGGGGAAAACAAGAGTGTCGAAAGCATGCAATGGAGCCATACAAATAAGGATGGAGAGAGCCGGGAGCTTAACGTGGACCAGGACAAGCTTAAAGGGGTATTCGCTGCTGGCGGGTGAGAGCAGATGGTCAAGGGTCCAATACAGTGAGTATAAGCTCTCTTTGCTGTCATCTACATCCACTGCAACTAATTTATTCACCAACTCCATTCTCGTTGTTCCGGAGCACTCTGTTTCTCAGGCAAGGAGATAAGGAAACGGAGAGGTTGGGTTTGGGAGTAGAAGAAGGAAAGAGAGATGAGTGAAGAATAAAGAGGAATTGGGAAAGTTCTAGAAGGATAGAAATGACATTTATTGAAAAAGATAGGGGTATTTTAGGTATCAGATTCTTGCTCGAACGAAATGATCTTGTGCTTTTTTAATAAAGTGTATATAGATATTTGAGTTACTCCCATATTCTCTCAAATGTATTTTTTTAATTAAAAAAAATCTAGAATCCATGCAGTCTAAGTATATTAAAAAACCTCCAATGAACAATTGTGTATTGAATGGATGCTTGCATGAATAACATTTTTTTTAAAAAAATTACTAGTAAGACTAAGCACATGCAAGGCACATGCAGGCCCCTGTTTGATCACGACCCCTGCAAAATCAGAGTTCATAATTGCCATCTTTTGTCCCATAATTTGATGGGAAAGATATATATGCTTTCATTTGGCAAAAGGGGTTGAGGTCTATTTTATTGAAGTTGAATTGCAGGCGCCAAGCGCACATTAAAACCAATGGAAGCAAAGCAACCCTAGCATGTGCTTGGTATTTTTTAAACGGGAATCGTTTTTAAGGCGTATTCTCAACTTTAGGACCGCAAGTGCTGTCTTGGTGGCAAAGCTCTTGCGATATACATCAAGTTGAATCTGTTTTAAACCTCTGGTTTTTATTAATTTGTTGCCCTTCCAATATCATCCTCCGCATCAGCAAAATGCATTGAAAGTCATTTTTCTCCCTTATCTCCACCTTTCTTGATGACCCTAACCACCCTAAAACTTTGAATTGAAATCGATTGAGCCAACCCCCGTGAACTTCGCTTTGTAGTACCGGCATAAAAATGATGGCCAAGGTGATTCAGAGGGGATAAAATGATGGATAAACGATGTTGGAACTGCGTAGTAGAGTGCTACTGTTATTGTACTATATCACTGAAAGCCAACCTTTATATCATATTTACATGATTGCCAGCTATTTCCTCTCAGAATTATAGCTACTACTATTATCCTCTTATTTTAAAAGCCCCCTTAAACATCTTGTGTTGGATTGAGTCAGCCTCCTCACGGGACTACCATTACAAGAAGAAAGAGTAAAGTCAGTCTTGTCAAACATTGGCAGTTGCATTTTCGTAATTGATGTCTTAGTACATCAGTTAACATGAATCTCGTGAAAAAGATAGGTGCACAATATATGGTTTTGTTCTAGATCTTATTATTAAATCGTTTTTGTTGAATATTTCTTTGTTATTTTCAATCAATAGCACTTGTCACCAATTCAAGCTTGTTTATTGTTAAGTCATTCGGTACAATCGACACTAAAATGTGGTAGGAACTTAACGTTTCTTTGGCTTGACAAGAAATTTTCATTTTCAGGACATGCATAACCAAGCTGGCATTGCTCATAATGGTGGTCTGGTGCAATTGCTGAAGCTTCTTGATTCGAAAAATGGGTCTCTGCAGCATAATGCTGCATTTACTCTTTATGGTCTTGCAGATAGTGAGGTATAGTTCTGTTTAATGGATTCTTATAAAAATTCAGGATGCAGGTCTATTCTACTTCCTTGATTCTATTTCTAGAATCATTTATCTAACACTTTATTCTAAAGTTAATTAAATTCATATTTTCCTCATGTAGGATAACACTGCAGATTTTATCAAGATCGGAGGTGTTCAAAAGCTCCAAGATGGAGAATTTATTGTCCAAGTATGCTTACCTCTCTGTATTTATTTATTTCATTAATAGCTTTATTTATGGGTCCTTGAATGCTCTTGTTGGTGGTATTGCAACATTTATAAGGTTGATTTTATTGAGTTAATGATCATTGAGTCCTAATGGCAACTTGTGATATTTTTCTGGACCATCATAATTTTGTTGGGCCTAGCATTTCCGAGATGGATCTGATAAATTTACTTGCAGGCAACTAAAGATTGTGTAGCCAAGACATTGAAAAGATTAGAGGAGAAGATTCATGGACCAGTGAGTCTTCTCTTGTCCATCACTCATTTGAAATGGTCACACCTAGTCTGTGGATATTGTTGTATGTGATAATCTTTTTATGTTTAATCATGCATATAGTTGCGTTTGTCCTTCAAAAAATTTGTATTGGGCATGACTGGTCTTACATAATCATCTATTCATCTTTCAAATGATTTTTCTCATGTAGGTATTGAACTATTTGTTGTATCTGATGCGCGTATCAGAGAAGGCTGTTCAAAGACGAGTTGCTTTGGCTCTTGCTCATCTTTGTTCCCCTAACGATCAAAGAAGAGTATTCATTGACAACAATGGTATAACATCTTTATTGTGAAAGTAATTCTGTTCAGTTTGTTTCATGCACGGTATCTTTTTTCATATATATTGATGCAGGAATCGAGTTGCTTCTTGGGATTCTTGGTTCTACAAGCTTAAAGCAGCAGCAAGATGGTTCTGTGGCCCTGTGCAAGTTGGCTAATAAAGCTATGTCTCTCGCTCCTGTGGATGCAGCTCCTCCTTCTCCTACCCCACAGGTGTTCTTCTTCCTTTGAAAATCTAATTGAGCTTGTTCCATGCACGTTCTTTTGTTTAAAATTTGATTTAAGTTTCCGCGGGCATGCAAATTAAGATAGATGTGCTCTTAAGGATAAACCAAATTGTTTTGAGTTTCATATGAAGATCAAGGTTGTGGGCTAATGGCTTAAGGAGTTTGATCAATTATCTAGTCAATTGCGGGATGCAATTAAGTTATATCTTACTGTTTGCTGAATGCAATTGACCTTCAATGAAATATTATTTTGCAAGGCATCCTCCTTGTCCAACAAGGTATCACCCACTTTCAACGCAGAGATGAGGTTGGCCTTGTTTATAGCATATGCCAACTTATAAAAGAGCCTATTATTCTTGTCTCCTTTGAGCCATCTAACCCTGGATTTCTGTCACTAATGAATTTCCTCGTTAATCACCAAATTATGGTATTCCTCTTTCAAATCCATTATTTCATTGCCATTAAGTACAAGCACAGTCACAAAGTCGGGGTTCCAGAATTATTCTGCAATAGTCAAGTTTGGAAAAATTTGAGAACAATTCAGGAAAAAATAATAATTATAAAAACACCACCAACGATTTGATTAGATAGTATACAAAATATGCAGTTTACTTGCCGAACTAAATGAATTATTGAGGAATAATTCGGCAAAGTCAAATTCCGCGAATAATTTGGTAATTTTTCAAAAATTTGGCGAAATTTGTGACTACTTTTCATGGATGATAGAGATTCTTTCAACTTGTGAAGGTCTGCATTTTCCTTCAAAATTCTGGCTTTCTTATCCCCTAATTCCCAAATTGCCAAACACTTTCCTATTCCAACATTTGAGCCTTTACTTGACTACTTTAAGCTTCAATATGTAATTTGTGGCATGCCCCCCCCCCCCCCCCCTCCACACACACACACACAAAAGAAAAAAAAACTAGAGAAATTAGGAGCTCTCAAATCTAAACGGGGATTGACCTGCATTCCTTTTTTGCGACTCTAAAAGAATGAGAATGTGATATGAGGTTGGTCTAGGGAGAGTCGATTGAACTATATTGAGAAATAATTCCTCAATTTGTTGGAGAAGAAAATCCATCTAGTCTGCTCATTGAAGGACTGTCTTGGAGATTAGAATCTAATTGAATTACAATCTCAGCCGAAAATTATCTCTTTGCTCCTTTTCCAAACTCCTTCCTTCTCAGCCGAAAATCCAATTGAATTACAATCTCCTCCAAGACACCTAGGAAGTAGTGTTATCTAGACACATGGTACGGGTGCCAAGTGTCCAGGGGTGTTCGGCACGACAATCTCTGAAAATTCCAATACGGCTACATGGACGTACAATTAAAAAAAATTCCAATACGGCTGCATGGAATTCCCAAACTCTCTCTCTCTCTCTCTCTATATATATATATATAATAACTCAAAATTTTTAAATAATAATAAAAAGAGGGGAATCACAAGCCCCCATTGGAAAAAAAAAATGTATATACCTAAGTTTTTTTTTTTAAAAAAAACTCATATGGGGAGTAGAAATGAGCAACAAGAGAGAAATAAAGGGAGAGACGTCCATATTGATCGTTATTGTTGGCATGTTGCCACTGCTCTCCTAGTAAAATTCCTTATTTGTTTCCAAAAAAGCAACACAATCTGACAAAAAGTTTCGTGCAATTGTATTTTTGAAATGACACGACATACTTGAAGCACCATGTGCCTAATCATAATATTGATGTCACCATGACATGGTATAGGGACGTACCAAGGAGTGTCGTGTCATGGAGTGTCGTGTTCAAGTGTCGGCATGATAAAATTTGGGAAAATTGAAGTGCCTAGGTAACATTGCTAGGAAGGCTCCATCTAGCCCACACATCTTTGAGCTATTGCCAGAAGAGGGGGAAATTGGAGTCAGTTGTTTGACCGTAACCCAAAAAAACCCCCCACTAGCTGACATAAGACTGAGAACGAGTAGGCCCCTGACTCCGAGTCTACAAATTTGAACATCACAAAGGTGAAATATTGAGAACAAACTTTGTTCTCAAGATTTTCTAAATCAATTGAACATTACATGCACAATACAACCCCCGTCCCTTGCTACTGATATATAGAAAAATTCTCACATGCAAGGTCATAAGGGCAATTCGACATTCCCTAATTAAAAGAAGGAAGCTCTATTGAGTACCAATTTACTATAAAAGGATGGTCTTTGTTAAGCAAAAATTTTCTAACTTTACAAAAGAGAACATCAACTCCTTTTTGTTGTCACACAAAATTGAGTAGTACAAAGGAATAAATCAAGCCCCC
Source organism: Tetracentron sinense (assembly GCA_015143295.1). Lineage (NCBI taxonomy): Eukaryota > Viridiplantae > Streptophyta > Magnoliopsida > Trochodendrales > Trochodendraceae > Tetracentron > Tetracentron sinense. The sequence goes on along the minus strand of CM026558.1, from coordinate 9,150,101 downwards.
CAAAAAAAGGACAATAATATGAATAGTGAATATAATGCATTCAGTTTGGCCCATATAACTTTACTTGCTTATCTTATGGCCCTTGATAAAAACAAATTGTTCTCAACATTTGATAGTTTCTTTTTCTTCATTGAATGGTTATTGCATATAGTGATACGAATGGTCTTGAAATGCGGTTTTTTTTATTGGTGTGGCAAAACCCTTTTCGGAGTGGCACTGTTCATACATGATGATAGTCCTCAGGCATTTTAGACAAGTTTGCTTGGCAGTTGCCTACAATATGTTGATTGATTTGCTCCATTATTGATGCTAGCAGGAATGACCCTTGGGCCTGCGTCGGTCATGAAAGTAGTGGTACACTAAGTTCATATCCTGGACTTGATAAGTGAAGCAACACATCAAATGTCTTGAAATGGGACTCCACTTACCTGTTTCCTTTTCACTTAAAGTCCTGAATCCCTTGATATTCGTCCTTGGAAATTCAATTCAATGTTTCGATTTCTGTTCTTGGTGACACAACTTTTTGTCATGTCACATAAAAGAGGACTAGTGTTTCTTACTTTTTTTTTTAAAAACCTTTTTTGACAAACCTGGTTCCTGACTTTCTTTGTTGAATGTTTTGAAATTTCGTTGATTATGCAGCACACTTTCTTGGTAGAACATAATAAGTGATGAGGCTGCTTTTTCCTATAGATGCTTGTCTATTTGTGATTGAGCCCATTGCTTGTTTGTAGGTCCTCTGTGTCACTAGCGTGCCTTTGTGGGTTTAATATTAGATTTCTTTAAATAAAAAAGTTGTAACTTCATTTTTATTGTAATTTACTAGAATACTTTTTGTACTCTTATTTTCAAGTATTTAGGGATTCAACTGTTATTCATACTGATAAAATAAATTTTTTTAGTAATCTTGCTTTGGTTTGAATATTGGGTGCCTATGATGACAAACTATTCTTGCTGCAGGTCTATTTGGGTGAGCAATATGTGAACAATGCTACACTGTCTGATGTTACCTTCTTAGTTGAAGGTTATAAATTATTCTTCCTCTGATAAGTTCAGTTGTCTGTGTATTTCTATTTTGTGATGTTTTAGAGAAATGTTTAACTTATGTCACTTTGTCAAAGGACAGATCTTTTTTTTGGGATGAAAGGCCACCTGTGAATGCTTAATTGTTTTTTTTCCCTCTCTTCAGGAAAACGGTTTTATGCTCACAGAATTTGTCTGCTAGCTTCGTCAGATGCATTCCGTGCAATGTTTGATGGTGGTTATAGGGTGAGCATAGCTTTATTCTGAAGTTCTCTTCGCCTTTCTCTTTTTTGTTTGATTATTATGTAGTTTCTGGTAATTTTCTTTAGTTTTCTCTATGAAGTGTGAACTCAGCGCACAAACACGTGACAAATAATACAATATGGTGGTATTTTACAAACACACAAATGTATGTATGTGTTGGTTTTAGAAATGCTGTGGTGGTACAGAGGGGTGGTCCCTGTGACACGTCAGATGATGGTGATAATTGAAATAGGATAAGGTAATCCCACCTAAACCGAATATTCAGCCTTAATGTTCTTGTTGTCTTGAGAAGAACTATGCAGGTGGGTAGAGTATTGGTGGTGGAAAAGTAAGAGCACTCAGAGACTAAAGAGAACCCCCCCCCTCTACGATTCGCCAGTCTCGACTAGAATGATTACTTTATTTAGCCTCCACTTCTTTTTGTTTCTCTTTCCCAAGGGGAATGTCCTCCTTTTTGTATGTCTGAACAGGGAAATTAATTTCTATTAGACACAACAAAGAGAAAGAGCCTTTCACCCTTGACTACTCCTCTTCTCAATGTTCTTTATGCGATGGTAGCGGCGATGCAAATGGATTAGTCAAGGGCGAAAACGAGTGTCGACGTCTATTAATGGGCACTGCACCACAATGATCCAACTAACAAGCCTCTATCTACATGAAACCACAACAAGTTCCCTCTTAGCTCCAAAGCCAAGTCGTCGATTAGTCTTAACATGTCGCCTGACTTCGAGGCAGCTATATGCACCTAGGCTTGGCCCTTAATCTCAAGGTTTGACTATCCTGTTGGTCATCAGGAGTCTGGGTTTCCACCTAACATCCTTGGTGAGTCTCATTCCTCATCAATCTCTTTCAAAGTTGGTGCCAAGTGCCATAGAGATTAAAGACCCAATAATCAATACATTATTTAGATCTTATGCGGCGTCTTGCTATGCCTATGCTCCATAGGAGTTGGAACATGTCCACTTGGTAAAGCGGTACCAAGTGATGAATACAAGCCCATGGGCCTCAACCATAGGCTTGAGAAAGCCTATGGCTGTCCATGAGACCTATAAAATGGGCCCGCTATTGAGTTGCAACAACAAAGGTCTTCTAGATAGTTTAAAGTTTATGTTGGAAGTCTTTTTCATTAATGAGTCTTTTAGAGAGTTCAAGATTATGTGTTTGAAGGTTGACCCTAAGGTAAAAAACACAATTTGAATTCTACATTGAATTAAAACATACATAACTGGTAAACGATACGTATTGCTCGTTTTGTATCAGTATAAATATTGTACAGGGGGCTACCATACCTATATGTATTGCCCATTTTTTTATCGGTTTCAGTGATTTTTATTACCATAGTCGTTTGTCTTAAACTAGTGCAAATGCACCAATTGGATGCTTTTGTACTAGATTTCTAAGTTCAAAAAATCAAATTTCTTATTTTAGGGAGATGAAATTGGGGAAAATATATATATATTTTTATAAAATTAACTTAACTTTATGTCGCTTTGATTGTAGTTCTTGGGATGGGTTCGATCATTAATCTATTATGTATAGAACTCTGATTGTGTAATTTTATTGTTATTTATTATGAAATTATGATTGATTGGAGGATAAATGAAACATTTTATGTAAGTTGTATCAATACTAAATCATATATTGTCGCTAGCTCACATCTTTGCCTCATTTCTCATTGCTTCTCTTACATACATTTTTTTATTATAGTTTTTTTAGTTTCAAATGTGTATTAACATCTATTATAACATTTCGTGACGGTTTATTGAAAAGTTTCATATTCTTTTCCATTTTCTCACAAATTTTCCCTTGACGTGAGATGTCCTCAGAAACGAGATATCCTGCTATTTTTTTTCAATATTTGACATATCTTGTGATATCGACATTCAGAACCTTGATTATAAGCTTTAAATCTTTTGCTTCACAACTTTTATTTCTAGATTTCGATAGAGCAACAATTTGGTGAGGAAGCCTCAATTCAGGAAAAATTTGAAAGGCCTTAGTCCCTCCAAAGATTGGGCCATTCATTTTGATTTCCATGCTCAATAAGGTGTAGCATGTGTACAAATGCAAAAAAAAAAGGTTAGCCATCTTTCCCTTGTCTGATGGCTCTGGCGATTTGAAAATTCTTATCCTTATTTGGGGATGCGGGAGATATTATTTTAGGCTCGCCTGATGGAAAATATAGAGAAAGGGCATACTATGGGAAGTGCTCCTATACATAATTTATTCGGGGCTTTTGGAAGGAAAGAGATAGTAAGACTTTCGATGGGTCAGAGTCCTCTTTGCCCATGTTGTGTTTCTCTATCGGATGGGTTATGAACAATTAGGTGTTGGATGGGTTATGAACAATTAGGTGTTAGCCTAAAGGTTACACCTATAAGTACCCTTAATGATTTTGTTGATAACACAATAATGAAATGAACTATGTGTTACTAATGTCTCTGTTAAGTTCGTGTGAAATTCAGTTTACAAAGAGCATTAGCAAACCATCCAAGGCACATAACATGAAAATGACACCAAACATAAAAAAGGATCTACGAAGCAACCCATCTAGTCAAGTTGAAGATTATATTGATCCAAAGCAAAATGGCATAACTCATGACATGAAGATGAAGACTAATTTAGAAGCAATCTTAGTTATGAAGATGAATTCAAAGAAGACAAATCAAGATCAAATTTGAAGGACACTGAAGACTCTCCAACTAGAAGATTAAATGTTTTATATTTAAGTTTGAGAGTTCTGAGGGCAATTATAAAAAGTCCTCAAAGTTTGAAGTTTGAAAGCTCATATGCCTAGATCGACCATAGGAACCTGAAAAGTATTTTGCATATCATATTAAGGTCATAGAACATCATTTTGAATGATAATAATCTTGATAAAGATAAGCTAATTGACTAATCAAATCATTCATATCATCTAGGTTGGTTAAACAAGAGTTTTCTGTGAAAAGCAGAAAACCAATTGATTGATTCTCGTTGGTGATCAAAACCAGTCGACGGATTCAGTCCAGAGGCTACTGGAATTGATTGGCTGAAAACCAGTCGACTGATTTGTGGAGACACACAAAACCAGTTGATTGATTCTATCGTGCAGAGCATTTAAAGCCTCTAACGGCTAGTTTCGTATTCAATGCTCCTCCAACGGCCATATTTTTTCTTGGGCTATAAATAGAGATCATTAATGAACAAAAGGTAGAACTCTTACCACTCCTATAATACTATTATTTACTCAACCATTCATTGATCCATCTTTTGAGGAAAAACCCTAGAAATCCAAAAAAGTGATATATTGAGCTATTCAACTCCAATCTTAGGACGATTTTTAGAGAGCGTTAAAGATATCTTTCGGCTCATCTAAGGAGCAATTTCAAGATTGTAAAAAGTTCATACAACTCTTGTATTGGAAATCAAGAATCGGTGGATTCATGTGTTGAAGTAGGAAGCTTCGTGAAAAGGAAGTCAAGAGAGGTGCTCTCTTGCAAGTGTAAGGTTTGATCTTCACCTGTGAAGAAGATTGTACGATTAGTGGATTGTGTTGAATCCTCAAATGGGTAACTTGAGGCGGGAAGCCGAACCTCAAGAATATATCGTTGTGTTTGCTTTCTTTCTCTCTTCTCTTTATTTACTGTTTTATTAATTGTAGAATTACTAGATTTTCATTCTATTGTAATTAGATTAATTGAAATTCTGCTTCAGAGATTATGAAGAAAATTTTAATTTTCCAAGACCATTCACCGCCCTCCCTCTCTAGGGTTCATTAATTGGGAAACAATAGGTGGCCTCCCTCTAAGGGTTTTTGGATACCCAGAGTAGTGACTTTGTAAATAAATGTAGTCAGATTGTTTTTGTGACTCCTAATTTTATATTATGCTCTCTTTTTCCTTCTTCTACAGAACTATCTATTTCCTCTGTTACTTGTAAATCTCTTCTCTGATAAATGCAATTATATATATATGGGACGGTTCCCATTAGTGTCACTCATTAAAACTTCTAGTGAGTTACTCCTCTAGAATATCAACACATGGCATGTCTTTTGGAGATCCAATCATCGGATGTTAAGGAGGGTCTCATCGGAGAGACGTGGCAAAACATTAGGCCAATCAGAGGATTTTAGATTGTCCGATTAGATCTTTCTTTGTCAGCATTAACCTCTTAAGATTCTCTAGACCTTCAATCGGATTGTCTAGAAACGTCCGATCATCCTATTTTTTACCACATCTCCTGAGGGGTCTACCATCCAACGGTCATATTCAAAATCAACTTGCCACGTGTCCTTTTTTCATGGGCAGCTTAGCACAAGTTCTAGTGGGCGATTCCCACTAAATAATCATCCCTATATATACATGTAGAACAGTTTAGAGTTCACACAAGACGTGAACTCGACAACTTTCACAGTAGGCAAAAATCAATGTCAGTCTTGTAATTATGTGGACAATATAGGACATTTTTGTAAAATCATGTTTTCTTCATAAATACATAACCGCCCTTGATTGTTTATGTAATTACAGGGCTGCCATTGATTTGTGCCTATTGTGAAGGTTATTGAGTTCATGCAAGCGTGAACTCTAACATATCCCTATATATATTTATATATACATCTACTACTTATGATATAAAGAAATAAGACTTTTCTCTCTGCTTTCCAAACCCCAATCTCTTCAATTCTATAAATTCTATTTTAGAGATGACATGTGGCTTTTCTCTTTAATCTCTACCGTTTAGGTTTTGGACCCACTATCTTATCATAGAGCCCTCTCTATCTCCACTATTGTAGAGTCCACTCTTATCTCCAACTCTTGCAGTTTTGGAACTTACTATCTTATCCTAGATCCTTTTCTATCTCCACTATTGTAGAGTCCTCTCTTATCTCCAACTCTTGGGTGTATTAATTTAAGCTCTTTGATCTCTACGGTTCAGGTTTAGGACCCACTATCTTTTTCTTTTTTTTTGGAACTCAAAGGAATCTACTATCTTATCATAGAGCCCTCTCTATCTCCACTATTATAGAGTCCACTCTTATCTCCAACTCTTGGAGGTTTGGAACCTACTATCTCATCCTAGAGCCTTTTCTATCTCCACTATTATAGAGTCCAGTCTTATCTCCAACTCTTGGGTGTATTAATTTAAGTTTAGTAACAAGAAACCTATGATTTTTCATTAATAATAAAATATTATTATAAATTCAGTTAATTAATACAAATAATAATTTTTATCAAATAAACAAATTATATTATTAAAATTAAAATTTATTAAATATTCATAAAATATATTTAAAAAATAAATAATATTATTTGATTTTAAATATTCATAAATTATTACCCGTGCATCGCACGGGGTCTCTACTAGTGTGTATATATAAATATATATATATATATATATATATATCAAGATTGTGCTTAGTCAGCTTCTATAGGAAAGTTCCTAATTTGATTTCATTTATTGATATATACTCAGAATTCATTTTAGCATCTATTTCCTCATAAGAATTTTAATGGATTTAGATGAGCTTGTTAAAGTATTGCTAAACGCCACCAAACTGATCCAAAAAATTAATTATGAAATATGAATGCATGTCCCACAACTTGCATCCTGTGTGCCTACCAACCTACTGAGGTCGCACACACCTATCCAAACACAGTTTCAGCAAAAGAAAGAGATGTTTGCATGTTTATTAAGTCCATACTATTTCAGTTAATTCTTATGGAAATGCATTACAGGAGAAGGATGCGAGAGATGTAGAGATTCCGAATATAAGATGGGAGGTTTTCGAGTTGATGATGAGGTCAGTGATTATTATCTATTCACTTTTACGGATTTTTTTTTGCTCAATGAGCTTTGATAAATTACTGTTTTTTTTTTGGTGTGCAGGTACATATACACAGGGTCAGTAGAAGTTACTTTGGATATTGCACAGGATCTCCTCAGAGCTGCTGATCAGTATCTCTTGGAGGGACTTAAACGTCTATGTGAATATGCCATTGCACGGGTGAGCTGAGAATTTTAGTTGGTTAGTTTCTTTAATTCAGCATTTCTTTGTCAGGTGATGGATTCTGATGACCTTTTAATTTTTCTCTCATATAAGGATATATCTTTGGACAATGTTTCAAGCATGTACGAACTTTCAGAGGCCTTCACTGCTTTGTCATTAAGGAACGCATGTATCTTGTTTATTTTGGAACAGTTCGATAAATTGAGTGCTAGGCCAGGGTATGCTCTCTCTTTCTCTCCCTGCCCCCTCCTCTCTCTCTCTCTCAGAGTGGAGGAAAACAGAGGCTATGCTGCTAAACTTTTCCTTTTGAATTTATATTGTTTAATTTCTTAAAAAACGGTTAAAGACATTCGAATCTGTCCAAAGTCTTAATGGGGGTAATTTGGAAACAATAAAAGGTTAATCTTAAAATATGATATTTACATGAGATCTTGAGTTTGATTCTGTGAAAACAATTCTTACAATGTGCTTGAGCTTTTTTTTTGTTTTTTTGTTTGGAAGGGTATCAAGTATAACACACATTTTCACACACACAGTCAGACATAAGGGTACTGCTAAGGTGCCATAAGGGTACCAGAAAAGAGGATCTTTTGTCTTGTGTTAGTTGATAACTTGATATTGATATTCCTTGAAGGAATAGTATATTAGAAATGAACAATTGATGTACTGAACAGCAACCGCGAGCTTTCAAGTTCAGAGTCTTCAGACTCAGCTTACCCACCAGAAAAGAGGATCTTTTGTCTTTTGTTAGTTACTTAGTTGATATTCCTTGAAGGAATAATATATAAGAAATGAATAAAATTTCTTTAGAAAGTAATAAATGAATGGAAACTGTGAGGGACTAGATAAAACATGCTTGAAAATCTGGAGAAAATGGGATATCCTAGTATTTTTTCTCAAATATCCTTCATATGAAAGAAGTTTAATGTGGAATGCCATGATACAGGGATAATGTAGAAAACTAGGTACCTTTAGACTTTTAGGATCACTATCACTTTATTTGGTCCTATTCTGTGACATTTTTCTGGGGTTGTTAGTCGCTTTCTATTAGACATTAATTTATTGAAATCTCTCACATAGTGATGTATAATGCTTTGGAGTTGGGATCATATTCAATCGTGATTGGACTCTTCCCGAGTTCAATCACACCTACAGGTCAACACGTGTCCCTTTTAATCATTAACTTTGGTTAAGATTCACTAACCCTTAGTGTTCAACTATCTAATCTTGTTTTTTAGATTTTTTTTTTACTTTTTTAATCCTAGGAGTTAAAATTTCTTAACAAGGGTTAAAAGGAGGCTCTGTGAATGCGATTGAACTCTGAGTTCAATTGCACTTGGAGAGGATCCTGACTCAATTCTTTGTGGTATCTGTCAAATAGGGATAAAAATGCTATGATCTATACAAAGGGTCCCCCTGCTGCCATGGCTTTAATAAATGTTGTTATAACCATTTAAAATGTTTTTTTTTTTTTACTAATGCCCTTATTAAGACACCTGTTATAAATTATTGTATCCGCTATAATGGCCACTGAGCTAGTTTAGGGCTGTCGTAACATTTAATATTATTTTATTTATTCTCACATCAATATTTAGTGTTATATTGATGAATATAAAGTAAAAATAAAAGACCGGAAGAACCCATCACTCTAACAGCCCTTATAATGGGCAAGTTTCAGCACAGTTATGCTTCCTACAATGGTAATTTTATTTATTTATTTCATATGATGAACTTCTAGATTCAGGCTTTGTTTCCATCATCTGAGTGAATTTCTTCTGTTGCTGAATTTGTAGGCACTCTGATATGATCCAGCGTATAATACCAGAGATTCGCCATTATTTTACAAGAGCACTTACTAAGCCTAGCCAACATAACATGGGGCTATAGAGTTGAGGCTGACTCTTGATCTCTAACTAACTGCAAAGATTGAAGATGAAGATTGTAAAGAAAGTGCTGGATTTTCATGTCATTGTCAAGCAAACTGTCTTGCAAAGGGAAGATGTAAAATAGTTGATTGTAGGGCGATGTACTGTCTCGGCCAGTATCAGAATCCTGTAACCTGCAAACATTCTCACTTGCTTCTCATTTAATGTCATTCTTTGGTTTTACTGGAAGCCATTATCTTCAACCGTTCACCCTTTCAGATACTTTGACTATAATCTTCACCAAAACTCTACTCTTTTATACACTGTTAGGCCTAAATGACTAATAGATGCTCCAACTGAAATGGGTCTTGTCATTTACGAGATAATTATGAAGATAAACAGTTTTTAAATATCAAGTACTGATTGTAACTCAGAAGTGGGATTGGCCCTGATAGGATGTCATCGATTTTATTGGACGCAGGTGTCTATGTTCTCTCTACATAACAATAACCTAAAGCTCCCATCCTCGCTTACTTCCTGGGCAGGGGCTTATGCATTTGGGGCCTGATAGCCTTCTTGGCCTTGGATCACCAATGTTGCATTATCAGTAGATACAGGAGAGCTCCAGAGCAACTTCCCACGTGACTGCGGGTGCACTCCAATTGGTATCAACCCACTCAAAGAGAAGTGGTACCAGCCACGAGCCAATGCTTGATAAACCAGTAAACACCACATCCAATTTTGAGCAAATTTTCTCTTGGTGGTACTCTGGCAGACCATGATCAAAAGTAGGATCCAATCTAGCAGTTTTTTTACCCTTAATCGTGGGCTGATATCGTTTATCTGACGATAAGTTCGACTGCACCCATGGTACAGAACTTCTCCGGGATTTGCATTGCAAGGACGAGGGGTGCTAGCTTACCTTCACTGTCCTCCAGGCACTCCTCCCTCATTTGCTAGTAAAACAAAAAACATATCAGTGTTTTTTGTGTGGTCATAAAAGCCAAATTCTGTCTTTTCATAAAAGCCAAATTCTGCTCTAAAATTGTGTGGTCACCGTTCAGTGAGATGAAGATATGAATGAATGCCTATTAACCAACAAAATATATATATATATATATATATATTGAGAGAGAGAGAGAGAGAGAGGGGGAGGATGGGATCCTTGTTCCCCTGCAATACAAGTGTAAAATTCATTCCCTCCTCAAAAGCCGTTACAAATAATAACGGCTATCGTTTTCTCTCCATAAGCCCATTCCCAGAGCCTAAAAACACAATCCAGAACCCCATTTGTTTTCCTCACTCTTCAATATCTCAATTCACAGTGAATTGCAGAGAGAACGGAAGAGAAGATTGGCTTTCCACCTCCTCCGCTTACGAAGTACTTGGGGTCGATCAAAACTGCTCCCCCGCCGAGCTTAAAGCCGCTTTCCGAGCAAGAGTAGGTCCATTTCACTTGACTTGTTGGATTCGATTACTGAATAGTTTGATTTTCTTTCAGCCAACCCAATTCTAAATACAGAAAAAGTAGTTTGATAAGTTCTTGTAATTCATGAAAAAAAACATAACAGTGCAATTAATTCATTTTTCTTACCACAGGTCAAGCAGTTCCATCCTGATGTGAGCAAAGAAGTTGGACATTCAGATTTGATGATCCGTCGTGTGATTAAGGCATATGAGGTACTAATACTAACTATAGCAGATGAACAATATAAATTTACAAATATGTGTGTTTTTCTCCCTGTTACATTTTTATTTTGGACTGATTGAGAAGATTAGTGATTAATCACCAGTTAATTATATTTGCAGATGTTGTCAAATCACTGCCAATCAGATATCGTTGAGAAGTAAACTTTTGTTATTATTTTCTGAACTCAATTTGGCATAGAATGCAATTTGGATGCGTCGAACAACCATTTTGATGCCATTTTTACTGCCATGTTCAATATTTGGGATGTATTTTGTAGGGAATGTTTAGATCCCTTTGAAGAACCGGAATGTGAGGCGCTTGATATTTTCGTCAACGAGGTTCTCTGTGTTGGCAAAGGTACTAATGCCTTCATTCTGTTGCTTCTGCTTAAACGTAGTATTGTTTTCTTAACAGGTAGCTCAACTATATATGCATCCTACTATCCTAGACTGGTCTGTAAGAACATATAATATTGTCTTTGCCAAATACATGTCCTCATAAACTTTTTTCATCTGAATGATATAACACTTCGCTTTCGTTGTCATGACCCGACTTAAACTTACAATTTCACTAATGAAATTTAAGAGTAAATTTGATCATGAGATCATCTTTTCATAAATTGCGGAAGCGTAAAATATCAAGGGAATTTAAACTTTTCAATCACTTCATTTCCCTTTCACAATTGTTATCATAGTATGTCCACATGAAACTTAAAGTTCACGTAACCATTCAATTACATTTGAATTGAATTAACAAAAACATAATCAAAAAACGATTCCGTCCTTCCTCGAACAATTCTTTTCCTTCCAAATCATTCCTTTACTGTTCATCTGGTGACGTAAAATGTCAGTGAGCTATGAAGCCCAATAAGATTTCAATAATATTATGCTAAATAACAACTTAGAATAAAACATAATATAACATTTAAATAAAACAACCATTTCTCATGAATATAATATTACTTCATTAATATTATACGTTACTTTTATCATTTTTTGACATCTTTTCTTAATTCAAGATTTTACCAAGATAACTTTTATTATCTTTACCAACAATATAATATTACTTCATTAATATTATATGTTTACTTTTGACATCTTTTAAACACTTTTACTTGGATGAAGTTTATCTTAATCATGTCTCTCAAGATGATCGCTGAATGGTAATCCCTTTTGGGCTCACCCATCTGTCTTACGATTTTCCTTAACCTCTTAAGATGATTGCCGAACGGTATTCCCTTTTGGGCTCACCCATCTGTCTTGAGACCCTTTAAGATCAATATTCATTATCTTTCTTTTATTTTCAACTTATCTTAATTCTGTCTTTTAAGATGATCACTGAACGGTATTCCCATTTGGGCTCACCCATCTGTCTTAGGATTTTCCTTAACCCCTCAAGATGTTTGTCTAACGGTATTCCCTTTTGGGCTCACCCATCTATCTTAAGACCTTTTTAAGTTAAGTGTATTTATCTTTTCTTTATTTTCGACATATCTTAATTTTGTCTTTCAAGATAATCGTCGAATGGTATTCTCATTTGGGCTCACCCATACGTCTTAGGATTTTCCTTAACCCCTCAAGATGATTGCCGAACGGTATTCCCTTTTGGGCTCATCCATCTGTTCTAAGATCTTTTTATGATAAGCGTATTTATCTTTTTCCTTGTCTTTTCTTCATTAAGGCCTTATAAGATAAATTATTTCATTCCTTTCCTTTCATTAGGAAATATTAACTTATGTATAACATCATCTCATTATGACTATACATTTTTCCATTCAAAATATCTTTATTATAGTAATTTTTTTATTTTTCCCATAACTATAATTCTTGTAGAATTAATACAAGATTTCCCTTTTTCAGTAGCATACAGTTTCTAACATAACATTAGAAGAGATTATACGCTTAAAGAATATACATATCACCATAGCATCATCATTATAATAACCCCAATTTAAGAGTTAAAAACAAACTTCACCGTTACTTACTCTTTAACTTTCATCCTAAATCAATGTTTAGAATAGTATTATCAAAACAACTTACCATTATCCTTCATTCTAAATCATCGGTTAGAATAAGATTACTGAATTTCTTACCCTTTCCCGAATCCGAAGTTGGGTCGACCGGCGCTATCCTCTTTCTTTCTTCTTCTCTTCTTTCTTTCTCTCTCTTTCTCTCTATTCTCCCATGGCTTTGCTCATAATCCAAGTGAGCCAAATGAAGTTGGTGTGTGAGTATATATAGGCAAAGAACTTTGGCCTCATTAAATTTTGGTGCACTCCCCTTCATTAATCATGGTTCATGTATTCCATAAATTCCATGAAGCTCTTTAATTGGGTTCAATTCTCTTGATTAGTTTCATCTAATCTAAAGTGCATGTATTACTTGAATTCGTGACACATATACTAACTTAACCATGGTTTTTATTTTAACTCATGGTTAGTTATTCCATAATACATGTATCTTTTAAATTAGATCCTTACATAATTCTATGCATTATATAATATCATGGTTCACTTAACCAAAGTGAGTTACTTAACTCATGGTCAAGCATAGATGGGCGTGTAGCATCTCCCCATTCCAAGAATCCATCTTATTTTTCATTTATTATGGATTCATCATTCATAAAATATTCTTGAATTATCTCATAAATGAGATTCATGATATACCTAATTGATTCATGAATATGAGCTCTAGTAGTTAATTTTACTCATGAAATATTAACTAATTTTAGTTTTATACTTTAGGATTATATTTTATCCTTAATTAACTATATCCATGTTAACCAAAGTGATCAAAGTTATGGGCGTGGAACACTTCTCCATGTTAAGGTTTCATCTTAACATATGCTTATCCTAATAACTATATCCATCACCCATGCATTAGATTCATGAACTATCCATAAATAAGTTCATATCACTATCTCCCATTAACTTTAAATTCATGGATTAACCTAACCAAAGTAAGTCACTAACCTAAGGTTAACTTGGTTGGGCGTGTACACTTCCTCATTCAAAGGATTCACCCCATCTTGTATTAATTAGTTTCATCCCTTAGGAATCCCATTCACGCATTACCCATAAATGGGTTCATGCTACTAATTTAACCAAGGTTGATCTCTTAATTATCTTAATTTACTAACTAACTAAGGTGAGTATTAACCTTAGTTGACAGTTAGTGGGCGTGAGCATAGTTCAAGGCATGAACTTTTGATTCTTCCCCCTTGTAACCTCATCACATTTATGATTAATTCATCATCTCACTTTAGCTCATCATCATCACTCATGATTATCTTATTAACTCATCATCCCTTCCATGATTAACTCATTATCTAACTCATGACTAACTCATCTAGTTAGCTTTATTAATCCATTTAAGGCTTTCTCCTTAATTACATGGGCGTCCCATCCTAGGATGATGCCACTTGTCATAATCCTAAATAATGTCCCTTTGTTATATACTTGTATTAATAATAGGTTTAATACATAGTAATATCCTTATAGTTTAAGCAATATTTACTTTTAATAAATCATATGCTTAAGTGATAATAGGAATTACTGAATATTTTTAATATTTTTATTTCTAAAAATATTCGGGTCGTCACATTCTTTACTTTGTAATGATTTTGCAGTTGTGTTAGAAAATCCTCAAGAAATTAAAGAAAGTAGCATCTAACTAGAATTTTACAGCATACAGCTGTTTTACTCTCTTCTGTCTTTGCCATCTCTCTAGAGTCAACTTTCATCAAGAATTCTTGTGGGTTTTTCCTTCCAATCCCAACATGTTGGATCACATGTCTCTGGTGCATGTCTGTGGTGAAATAACCTGCAAATACGAAAATAGAAACACAAAGAACGCACAAGATTTATGTGGTTCACACAGCGTCCATGGAGAGGTCACCTTCTTCACTAGTTCAAAGCAAAGAGATTACATAGATCACTCTCTCACAGCCTCTCATACATTTGTTCTCTAGAGAATTGAAAACCCTAGACCGATATTATATACTCAGTCAGAAAACTAACTTGAAACAGACTCCTAATACAATTAGGAAATCCAAAAAAAACGTACGGACTGTACAGACATGCGTGTGTGTGTCAGGAATTTTTTTTGGAACAGTGTCCACTTGAGCCAAGAAGTGTAGGTTACTAGCATGAGGAAATCCAATGTTCTCATTTTGCCTTTGCTCTCTGAAATGATGACCATGTCAGGGATACCCAATAAATTCAACAGAGAACATATAGGTTGTCATTTCTGATACCATGATCCTTGTAGGATGTCAATAGCAGTGTATTGTATTCGATATACTAAATGGGTCTGCACACACATGAGGATCTCATTGCAAGAGAATACTTGTTCTTGAGTAATACCATCCGCATGGAGAATTGTTGGGTTATTCTGTTGTGAAGGAGTTGAAGTTCATTGGCTATTTGACGCCCGCTCAACCTGTTCACTGTAAAGAGTGCAAATTCTTGTCATAATATCTGCCTAAATTCCTCTGTTTTTTAATCTCCTCAAACACATTAGATGTGCATTTATTAAAAAGAATTCATGAGAAGTGAGTGATGAATGAGAGTCACTGTGTTTTATACAGAACTGATCATTTTTACAGTTTGAGGAGTCAGAATGCATTTAGTATGCCATTTTCACAAAAAGAATGCAAAAACATTGTTGTTCAAATCGTCTAATTATGTTACAATAGCTAAATAGCTTGATGATTGTCTTTCTGGAATGTCAGGTGACCTCTTGTGTTAAACCACTGACATCCCTGATTCAGTTCTTGTCAATGTCTCTACCTGTTTGGCTATACATATCTCTAAACCACACGAAAGTTGAACTTGTGACTCTAGTTTCTGTGGAACTTAACTTGATCCCAATCAGGCTATGTGATTCTATATGGGGTCTTTTTGCTTGAATGTGCTCAATGAGGATTGTGGCTGGGTGCCAATTTTTATACTGCCTTAAATGCTTGTCCATTTAATTGGTAAGATTAGCTTCATCAATTTTCCCTGGTCCTTATAAATTCGCATTAACACATTTTTTTCACCTTATTTCTTTTTAAAAAATTTGTGCAGGGTGTCCATATTCATGTGTAAAAAGAGCACCTCACGCCTTCGCATTTGCTTCTTTGACTGGTACTGCACATGCAACTTCCCAAGGTCAGTTTATAAAAAAGTTATTTTTTTGGTTGTAGCTAGAGAATAGGTTGGGACTGATGTTTCTGCATGCCACAACCATGTGATGTTTTAGACTGTTTCTACCTTCCTCTATCTTGAAAATTTTCACTTTTGAAATTACTATTTATCAAAGCAGGACATGGTGAAGATTACCAAGTTCAGCTTGCCGTTGGCCAGTGCCCGAGAAGTTGTATCCATTATGTCACGCCTTCTCAAAGAACTATTCTGGAGGAGCTGCTTGACGGGTATACTTCACTTCCTCTCTGAAAATTTTGAGATTTTCCATCGTAGATATTATTCGAAACTTTATTGTTTAATGGCTTATTTTGATTTTGTAGTATCTTGAACTTGCCTTATGATAATTCGGCGGAGGCAGACTTGCTTTATTCTCTTATTGTTAAAGCTAAATTCGAGAACAATAGGTACCAGAAGCCCAAGAAGCAACCCAAGGTTTCCACACAACATGTAGACTGGCTTTGACAATTGACTGCTAAATGGTGATATCCTCTTCTTCACTGAAGTTACCTGTAACTGAAACTACTGCCATTTAGATATACTACCTGCCGATGCCCTGGACGTGGAATGGATGATCCTTATCTGATTTCTTTTGTTAGTAAGTCTAATTGAGATTACAATGCCATTTCAAGCGTATCTTAGATGTACGGAAAGCTACAAAAATGCATTGGATGATCAGGAGAACAAACATTTTGGTGTGGCCAGACCGAAACAAGGCAAAACAGAAAATTCGAGGGAAATGCTTCTATTGATCAAAATGTGAAGTTACATATACTGGTTATTGTTGTATTTGTGAATTAATTATATACTTAAACGCTTGAATTCAATAAATCAACTAGCTGGAAGTTCTCCCTTGGTTACTATATTCCAAACATTTCTTGTTTCTGTTTCAACTTTCTCCATTGTGCATTCTGGTCCTCTCTGATTTGAATAGTAATAATCACTTTTTTATTTTGCGCAATATCACATAGAAATAATGAATGATAGGATATCTTAGTTATTTTGGCCTTAATAGTTAGTAATTTAGTTTTTATATTTAGATGTCGCTTTGAACACGCAATGGACAATGATTGTGGTTACTTCGAGAAACTCAGGAGCATTGTCCGCAATGTTAAGAGTTGGGAACGATGAAACAGGATTTGTGTTGCCAAACCTAAATATGGACAAAGCATTGATGATGATTAAACTGTGGTTTGGATTATAAACAAATCCTTACTCCTGTTTGGCTGCAGAGAATAACTATGGAAGATAATAAAATACAGAAGCATATGCACCCCAACAAAGGGTGGCCCAGTGACTCATGAGGGCACTGGTGCCGCAATCCTGCCCGAACTGCATTGCATGAGAATATAGACCTCCTCTTCCCCCCATCCACACCTACACACAGGCCCCAAAAAGAAAGAATTAGGACACAATTTCATTACTGTTGCAATATCTGCATCGCCTTCTGGTCATTTCAATTTGCACTGTTCCCTTGTGCTGGTCCAGATGGGATCTTCATCCGTCTCTTAGTTATTGATGCTTTGGTGGATATAAACTGTAATTAGCTATCAAATATCCAGACATGCCATCAGTGCAGACCATCCAAGCCACACCAACTAGATTAGCATTTGTCAATCAGCAAAGCATGACTCAGAAGTTTAATCTTATTCATGATAACGAAAGCAATGTCCTCTTCTTACCCAGAAAAACTTCATGGGAAAAATATACAAGGAATGACTAACCACAACGGACACAAACAAATACTATATAAACCTGAACCCACTACAAATCAACATGCAAGCATATATTCAGTCTATTACATGTGATTGACTATACCACACATTCCTGTTTTCAACATGATAGGTCATTTTATGTAAATTGAGGACTTGTAATATTAATATACATTCAAATGGCTGCACAACTATATCACGCTATCGTGGATGCAGATTTAGATTCTTCTTTGGTTGGCCAGCTTTCTTTCAACCCACAGACCTGGATCGGCCGCTCAATCTGGTACCCTCCAGTAGCTTCTTTCTCCAAGTGCAAACAGTACCTCCCGAAAGTCCCTACAGTTATATGCAGTCTAAAATCCAGACTGAACAAGAACTTCATCTCCATCCTGTTCATCTCTGCAGTGCTTACTCCCCCCACTTTGGCATAATATGCGTTGTTATAGAATCTGCAAGCTCAGTAGATATAAATATTAGATGGTTTACACAAGATGGAATCTGACAAAGGAGACAGAGCAATAGAAATGAATCACATAACTTAAGTGCAACCTCAACTTAAAAACCCATTTATTCCTTAGAGTCTAAATCAATCAGTGCCATTAGCTGATAATTTTACAGAGTGTTACTCAGATTTCTTGGATAGAAATATCAGGATACTGTCAAGAGAACTAACCAATATAAACTGAAGCAATTTAAAACTCCATACCAGATTTTTAATGGCATTTATCATCTTCAGTGCAAGAAACATTAACCACTCTTTTATGGCTTGACATTTCTCAACTTTGGACCATGTCAAGTAATCATTCTGATTTTCAATTTCGTACATGGACATGTAGTTTATGAGCGAAACCAGATAGTTTGAATGTCTAAAATGTAAATACATAATAACTTGACTTGACAATAGGTTGAGTCGAGTTGAATTGCAAAAATTAAATCCTGAAACTCACGTATTTCATTGAATTTACAAACTAAAGTGAAATAAAAATATTGTGCTGAGTGAATTCTTGAATGACAGTTTCATACTTTCTCAAAAGAGAAATTATGAAGTTCTGACTCCGGAGATGCTAAGTTTGGTGAGGGAGGTAGAAGTCTATCCCTGCATATAGCAATGAAGAAGGTTTCTTCACCCAGTACATTTATAACTCACATGGTATAAAAGAATCTCTCTACTGTTACCACAGTTGAAAGAAAATGGAAAATCACAGACATTGCAAAGGTATATATATACTATGGTCCAGAGTAGCATTAGTGTACATAAAAGTTAGTAGACCATATTTAGACGCGTCTAGAAATATCCATGGAAGAATGTAAAAATGAGTAAGAAGAGGAGTGTGTCAACACTTCTAAAGAATTATCTAGGAACACATAGGAACATGGTTAATGTTCTAGAAGCCTAGATTGTCTATATAACGAGGTGAGCCCTCATTTGTAGCACCTCTCAACTTGTAAGCATTTGTCTTCATGTGTTACTCTAGTGCTCAAGTAGCTTAGGGGAAGCTCTTGGGATTAAGTTAACTCATCTATGAAGGATCATAAAAACAAGTGTCATACAGTCTGAGACTTGGGGAAGATCTAAGACTCTGACATTTGGCTCCAATTGCAAGGGTCGCATATCCAAAATCAAAATCCACTTAAGGGTTACTTAGAGAAGTCATTCATCATTCTGGATGCAAATGAGTCTGGGAGGGAAACTCGGATTAGGTTGACTCCTCTACAGTCTACGAAGGATAATAGAAACAGATTCTGCACGGTCTACGACTTGGGGAAGATCTAGGATCATGACATTTGGCTCTAATTGCAATGGTAGCATATATGAACAAAAGAACAATTTAGAGTTACTTGGGTTATTCATCATTTCTGGATGCTAATGGGTATGGGAAGGAGACTTGCCTGTGGTTGGATCTGCAGTTTTGTGAAGGTGGTTTCAAGAGACATTCTCTCGAGCTCTTAGCTACCAGCCCAGTTTTATTAGTTTTCTCTTTTCTTTGTATATTTAATCTTTCCACTTCCAACGTTTAGAGTAGCTCAGAATGACCCTGCCAATAAGCCTTTTGGGTGTGTAATCACGTTACATTTTGGCATTTTGTCACGAGGGATCTAGGTTTGCAGATGATGCTTTCTTTCGTACCAGATTGAGAATATGGAAGAGATGCTGAATCTTGTACCTTTTCTAAGGCACAAAGGGGGACTATTACTGAGACTCAAAAGTAAGGACAAATCAGTAAGATTATCTCTAAAACTTATAATCTCTTATTGTAGATGTAATATCTAAGACTGCACTAGAAGGATTGTGGTGAGGTTAATACAAGAAGGCCTTCCTCTATACTACTCCAAGTTAAATTACCGATAAGACAATTGAATTCGTAATAGTTTTGCAAAAGAGTAAGACATACTGGTAGAATACTAGTATCCAAAAATCAGTTTTCTAGACTTTAGGAGGTACTATTCTAGAAAAAGAATCAGCCCTACTAATCACAGAGAAAACCTTCATAACGTTTGTACACATGCATTCTAAAATAATTAAGATCCCCTCAAGATAGAGAGGCATATAATGCCCACATGTGTGTAATTCGATCTTTCTTGATAAGAAAACCCAGAGTCACGAGCTTTATGTAATGTGATAGATGAGCACACATGATTTGTTGCATAAACATGGAAGAGAAATTAGACCTAATCTTCTCCTTTTCAGTTCAGCTATACATACTATTCGTATGATTTTAGTTTTATGTACTTATCCCGGTATATTTTTATGCAAATAAGGATGAATATTTTACAGAATGATATACTCATTGAAAAAGTCAAAGTAGCTATAAAGACATGCCGACTTATTAGAATTCCCAAGATCAATGTGTCTACAGTCTACACTTTGTGTCTGCTGGTCCAAGTTATAGAGGCACACTATTGTTGATCAGGACTATTTAATCAGCAGGCGACCTCTTCAATGGGGCAGACCCAAAATTGAACTGACTGTACACTTCTAAATGCTCAATTATGTATTTCCTCCCAATCATTAACCCTGTTCCTTTGACATATCCAGCCTTTAGATTTATTTTGGAGGGCTATGATACTCTGATCAGCCAATTTATTAGGATATTCCCCATCCAAGACCTCCAAAGATCAGGATTGGAGAGTTGGTGACCAACTGAGAGGTATAAGTGTAAGATTTATTGAAGATGGTGCACCCAAAGACCACATATATGCTCTCTGGTTTAGCAGCAAGAGTACAAATATAGAACAGCCAGCTCAAAACACATGTGAATACATGGTACTTACGCTTAGTATCTATAAATTTGAGTGTATTTTAGTGGGCAGCTCTACATGAAAAGTTATGAAGAGTTTCCCCTTTTGTGTACAGAAGAGTGGGATCCTCAGCCAAAGGCCCCACAGTTGTGTAGATAGAAGTCATAAAAAAGGGGGCTCTGCACAAATTTTCATGAAGAGCTCCCCATCACCTTTAAACTGGGGGAAAGTAGGACTTACGCGTCATCAATAAATTTTGCCGCCACCATCACACTTGTTATTAGAAGCCGATGAACATTGAGGGAAGTTAAATGAACATCGAGTCGTTGGAGGAATCTATCCATATATATGTGTGCAACGATAAAGCAGGATGGGCTGCAGCTTGAGTACTTGAAGATGCGATCAATGTATTGTCGAATGCTCAGGGTGGGTGCTCTCAAACCATGAAATATCGTAATTACATCTTTCTTTTTTGATGCCTCTAATAACTTTTCATTCTTTTGAACAGATCTCTCGAGAAGCGCAGAAATAAGCGACAACACCCGGGGGGTTACGGGAACTCCTTTGCCTGAATCATTCAGCCCCAAAGCTACATAAGTTTCTGAGCCCAGAGCCTCGGCATCTAGTGCTAAAGTTCCCATATCAAAACTGAGCTGCAACAGATAGGCGATAAGAAACTCTTTAGGGAACAAATATTTAGCGCAGAGAAAAGAGAGAAGTGTGAGACAAATGTTTTTGAATTCTCTCTAATTATAAAATATCAATCCTGTAGGAAGGATTTATGAAGAACCTATCAATCTAGATAAACAGAACTATCAAGTTGAGTAAATGTATTCTATGCAGCTGGTTTTCCTGTTTGATTAAAACTTTGAAAATACAGGATTCTATATAGCTTTCATCCTTTTTGCAGTTACAAAATTGTGATGGCAAACTTATAGTAACTTTATCAATTTTATTCTTTTCTTTCAGGTAAATTTACCATGGAACATGCATATGCAACCTAAGGGCCAAGAGGGAACTCCAATTGGGAAAAGTATTTAATTCTTAAGTAGCTTTCTGTAAGAAGATTCTCACTGACAAGAAGCACTCAGGAATATTTTATTGGCATAAAATTAAGAAGTGTATACCTACACAAAAAAAAGATAAAATGATGATAAGAGAAACCAGGCGAATAAAGAAAGTGAAAAGGACAATATAGCCTGCATAGTGCATATAAACCTATCAAAAAAGGAGTCCGGCCTACCAGCTCAAACCAATCGGGCACGTAATAATCCATCATGGCATAGAGAAGGAAAGAATGGAAGGGATTGAGAAAGAGCAGAAAGAAGGAAAAGAAAAAGGTAAGAGACTTTACTTTAATTTTTAAATCTCTCTCTCTCTCTCTTTCTATATATATATATATATATATATATATATATATATTCAGTGTTTAAATGTTTCTATGACATACATAAAGATTTTATGGCAACTGAATTGCAGGAAGAAATAAACTAAGAGATCTCAAAATCTATAGTTGCAATCATGATGCCACACTAGAAGTTTCTTACATAAGGTGGTAGCACCGAGCCCCTAAGGTGGTGGAGACAAGGAAATCCATTTTCTGCTATAGTTGGTGTCCTGGGATATGCAAATCATGAGAGTTGATAGGCTGAATTACCACTAGTGATGAGCTTTAAGAATGCCAGCAAAACCTAATGACCTATGTACCAAGAGCTAGAGAAACAATGACAGGCAGAGTATCAATTTCTGTGAAACTGAAAAACCAAAACTGTAGCATGGATAGATCTGCAATTGAAACCATGTTCCCATAGTATTGTAACTTAGTGGATCAATTCATTCTTTCATTTCCCCATCACTCATGGATACCTGTTTTACTTCTTAGAATTTATGAAATATGTTCTAGATTAGTTGTATTATTCAGTGTCTGAACTTTGATCATTAAGTTTTTAACCGAATAATTCTCCCAAAGTTATCTAAATTGAAGGTAATGCACATATCTGCTGAAAACCCCACATTGGATCCATGAAATGTTCGACATTAATTGTACAATTCAGTGTTTGAACTTTGATTCCAAGACCTTCCAATAATAAATGCACTGTGAGGACAGTTACAAAAATCACATATTTCATTCAGATCTGATAAGCCCACAAACTCAAACAAACAATTAAACAAAAGAGAAAACCAGACTGACCCAGATGAAGAAGAATAAGAAATTCAATAAATAAATAAATAACTGAACACCCCATATGAGAAAAAGCAAATCCAAACTCAATAACTAAATACCCCATCTGAGAAAAAGCAAATCCAAACTCAATAAAGCCCATTTAAAAGAAAAACAACATAGAGCATGAACCTAAGTGAGAATTAAGAAGAACAATCAAAACCCATATGAGGAAATATGCAGGTCACAACAAATGTAACATTTCAATCACAGATTCCAGATAAAAGAGGGCTTACAGCTTCTTGAGAGATCATTTAAGCCTGTATTTCTTTTCTTCTACATGAGGCGTCAAGAACGAAAAAGATACCCTGAAGATAGATATAGTCATGAAGGTGCCATTTTTTCTTTCTCTGCAGCAGCGATGGCCTTTTACTTTCAGAGAACCTCTCTCTCTCTCTCTATTTCCCTTTTGCTTTTTACTCAAAGCGGTTTCTGGTTTTTTTAATCCGAAGCTTTGACTCCAAGATTAAAAAGAAGAGGTTTCTGGTTTAGTGGTTTTCCTCGACATGGAGCATGGAAGCTCGTGTCGGCAGTTCCATTTTCGACTCCGGATGTCCACAGGCAATCCAGAGAGATTTCTCTCCTGTTTCACGCTATCTGTTCAGGTCGACTTTTAATTGGTTCACTACGTTAATGGGACACGTGGCAATATTGCGTGAAGTCAGGAGAGAGATTAGGTCTGTGGAAATTCTGGAGTGTGTTTTTCCAGTAGAGAGCTTCTCATTCTTGGCTGACGGCGGGACCACTATACCACCGCGCTTGTCTGGAGTCTTTTGTAACTGGCTTCGGATCAGCTCTGGTGGATGCCCGATCCATGCCCGATGAAGCGCTGGGGCATCCCCAAATGAAGGGACATATGACGTTTTAAGTTGGGAAAAGTCAAAATCATGAGGAGAAAATGAATTGATTTCTCTCCTAAATTATCGTGAGGTACCCCTTCATTTGCAGGTATCCGAGTGCTTGGCTCAGGCATCTACCACAGCTTTGTAACTTGTACATCCAAGGAGCATATTTGTAACTCAACGGACCCATGGGTCCATTTCGTATCTTACCCCATGTCCCTTTTAATATCCCTTTAACTCTGGTTAAAACTTAATTAGACTAAAATTAAGATTTTTTTTTTTTTTTGAAAAACCATGGTTGGATTGCTTAACCCAATGTGTGAGTAAATACTAACTACAATAATAAGTATTTAAAATTAGGGCGTGGACCAATGAGGACCTGCCCTTTGGTTTCAAAATGGGAACCCGGGTACGTTTACTATATATATATATTTTTTTTAAAGGGTTGTTCCTTGTAGTTGTAGGCTTGTAGCAATTCACTGATTGAGGATTAATCCAAGGGCACGTTTGGCAACTCCACAAATTGGAAGGAGCTTATAGGATTGTATACCTCATGATTGAGGATTAAACTGATTGGCAACCCCACAAATAAGAGCCTATAACTCTAATGGCTGCTCTTGGTCGCGTTTATAAATTAAATATTTGAGCTTAAAAGCTTTTCTCGACTATGAATTCATAGCATGCTAAAGATCTGCATTGGTATCAAAATAAAACATTTACAAAACCTAAACTTATGTTTTCAATTTTTTTTTTGCAAGAGGTTGCTGACTTGTTTTTGTATTTTTAAAAATATTTATCTGTATTTGATTTTACTAGTTTTGATGGACACACATGCATAGTCTCGTTCATGTGAACAGAAATTAGATGGTGTTTAGGGTCTGAGGTCTTTTGTCATTTATAGCATACAATTTTGGTTATCATTCTAACATTTTTTTCATTGACTCGAAATCCTCTCAAGTTGTAACCGGACTCCTTGGAGTCCGGTTATGCCCCTAAGGTCGCCACGTGTTCCTATTGACACCCCTTAACTGTGGTTAAGATTCACTCACCCCTAGGATTCACCAACCTATCCTTGGTTTTAAGAAAAAAAATATTGAAAATTTTTAACCCTAGGAGTTAAGAAATTTTAAGTAGGGTTAAAAAAAATTGATTTTTTTTTTCTAAAAACCAAGGATAGATGAGTAAACCCTAGGATGAGTGAATCTTAACCACAGTTAAGAGGTGTCAGTAGGGACACATGGCAACCTTAGGAGCATAATCGGACTCCAAGGAGTCCCGTTACAACTTGAGATAATTTGGGTAAAAGGGTATTATTAGAAAAAGTCCTGAGAAGAGGACCTAGGGTCCTCTTCTAAGCTGACCGTAGTGTCCTCGTGTCCCTTTTAACACCTCTTAAACCATGGTTAAACTTAATTAAATTAAAAATAATAATTTTGTTTTTTTGTTTTTCTATAAAGCATAATTAAATTGCTTAACCCTAGGAGGTGAGTGAATAACCACAGTTGATGAGTGGTAAAAGGGGCTGTGGACCAATGAGATCACGGGGTCAGCTTCTAAGCTGACCCTGGTCCGTTTTCCATTTCCATATTAGAAATATTCAGTCCACAAAAAATACTTATCCTTTGATGCGGACACACATGTATTAGGCTCATTCATGGGAGAAGAAAGCTCACATGAAAGTAGATGGTGTTAGGGTTTGAGGCCTTTTGCCATCTATAGCATGCAATTTTGGTTATTATTCAAACATTTTTTTTTACACATTCAGTCCACAAAAAATGTCTATCCTTTCACGGGGACACACATGTATTAGTCTCGTGCATGTGTAATAAGAAGGTAGATGGTGTTTAGGGTTTGGGGATATTTTGCCATTCCTAGCATGTAATTCGAACATCTTTTATTTTCGTAAATAGTATATTAGAAAGATTTTTTTTTGGGGGTTAAAGGTATCATTTAACACACGCGCACACCCATAGCCGCTAAGGTGCCCTAAGGGTAAATCTACACTCATTCCAAAAGAAAAGCAAAGTTCCGCATTGCGGTTATGTGATACAGTCCGCTTTAGTCTCATATCGATTGGGTACTAGGCTTCCCAGTGGTGTATAAGAGGGCTCCACTCTTCCATTAGTATATTAGAAACATTTCAATCCACAGAAATATGTTATTTCCTTGGAAACCAAACGCATATCGGAAAAACAAATGCAAATTAACCAAATGGGAAGCCAATTAATCAATGGAAGTGCTAGCCTTCGACCCCGCAGGGTCTTAGACAAAATCTGATTGGCCTGACTTTCATATGGTTATCAAAATGGTTATTAAACTTGCTTTTAAAATAAGCCAAGACGAATTAGGAGTCAGGTCCTTATACAAACTATAGTTGCAAGTAATCTATACCATTTAAGTTCAATTGATAATAACTTTTAAAATAAGCCAAGACGAATTAGGAGTTGGGTCCTTATACAAACCATAGTTGCTAGTAATCTATACCATTTAAGTTCAATTGAAGTTCGTTTATACTTTTTTTAAAAATTCACTCCAATTTTTTTTTCTTTTGCGGATTCAAGATTCTACTCCGAAGGAAGAATAGGGTGATCTTCTCCGTTTTACTCACAGTTTATATCACAGGTGTTTACTGTTTTGTCAAGAATGGGGCACCTAAAACCCGTCGGGTCTGAGGCAAACAAAATCTTCTTATCAAGGCCCCTTCATTATGGCCCACAAGCCCAAGGCGAGGTTCACTAATGTATTTTTCTTCCACGAAAATGCAACTGATCCGGTGATTCCAACCTAAGTTAGAAGTTTCTTCTTGTAAAAAAAGAAAAGGAAAGGCACCACTTAGGTTTGAAACTTGTCCTCACGTTTTAAACCACTAACCACCGTCCTTGCCTACCAAAAAATTATATTATATACTTATCCTTTTAATAATTAGCATAATTGTCTGGTGCACCTAATAGAGCGATGGAGACTTGTTTGTTGAGTGAGATGGATCACATATAAAAACAGTGTTAATGAAGAAAATGTGTTATAAAAAGTGTTTTTAGTATTGTTTCTATAATGGAAGGGACAATGGAAGATACAAGTGAAATTGAATTGTTGGCTTGTCCATGTCATGTCATTCAATGCCTTCATATTCAAATTTCTATCCACACACCATAAAGAAAAAGGTCTCTTCTGAGAATATGGCCACTAGAGATAACCACATTATGTGGATCAAGACACCGCACAGAGAAATCAATGCCTTCCTTTCAATCCACTTCAAATGAGGAATCATACTCAGATTTTTATTTTACCCTTTATGAAGATAGAGGAAAGTTAAGGTACTTGAAATTCTGTTGCGCGAAGCACACAGATTGGGCATAGAAGATCCCACATATTGGAGGGATTTAGGATGACTGACCCTTAGCAACCCAAACCTTCTACTCGCTCCCGCTCTTAAGCCTTACTCTTATGGTTTGAAAGTTAAATCATATCGGGAGCACGGTTTCAATTTATGTAGGGTGCAATTTATGGTTTATAGAGAGCTCGATTTTGTATAAATTTTTATTTTTTCATGTTAAGTGGGTATATTTTGTCGTTTTCTTTTGTAGGATACATGATTCTTGTATAATTTGTTAATTATTGGTAATCTTGTAATTGAATTTGGAATTATACATTTAATATATCTTTTTTTACTTTGAAATGTTAGTACGATTAGTGGTTAGTTTGGGGATTGGAGCTCATGCAGACTCATCACCCAGGGGGGTTGGATTACCAAATGTCCCTCCATCAATAGAGAGGCCACCCCCGACCATGGGGTGTGATACATTTAATATATCAATTGTCATCTTGTTTACTTACTAAGACTACAAATTTGAATGATGAATGATTTTATAAGTTATTCTTTATAGTTTAAAAAGTGAAAATGATTTATTTGCATCTATAAGTAATTTTTGAGAATTATATATATATATACCGGCACTTTGGAGGGACTCTTGATCCCATCCTAAATTGAGATTTGACACTCCCACTCTGCGCTCTGGTTACCTAGGGCTGACATGCACATACCCACTCGGATTTTTCTGGATTAACAACGGGATCAAATGATACTAGGACTTGATCAAAGTAACCTTTTATCAATCTATGAAGGCAGAAAGCATCAAATCGCTCCGACGGATGGATGGGTTAAGCATCATCTTCTTAACAGAAGACTTGGTGAATTACATCTTGATATCAGATTATTGGAGTTCATAGCTGAACACTAAAAGTATAGTCCTTGACCCAAGGAATAAAGGAGAATTGCTAATGCAGGGATTTGTGAAAAGAAACTAGATAAAAATGATTTTATCACTCAAAGGGGCCGGACAAGAGAAATGAGAGATCCATGAATGAATGGAAGATTGATCAGACAGATTCGGACCTGAATTGTGCTTTGGGGTTGGTGGGCCTTCACAGAGGATGGACTTGGACAATGGGCTGTTCCATGGGGATGGTGCATTGTACCTCTAAAACATTGAGCCATTCTCAGGACGGGCCGGATCGACCAGTTCTAGTACCATGATTTAATCCATTGCCATTTTTAGTGTGCTTGTGAGATGATACGACTTACTAGTGTTTTTTTTTTGCTGAACCAATTTTTTTTTTTAAAGGACTTCCTACAGTTCTACAAGTAGTAGCAGATCGATATGGGGGATGGGGAGCACACCAGCCCAAACCCACAGCTGGATTGTGTAAATGGGCTAAAACCAGTCCAGCCCAATTAGTTATGTACTAAACAAAGCAACTTTCGCCCAGATAGGCTTACTGTTGGCCTGCCCATGGGCTTCGGGGGAGGGGTGTTATTAGTTAGTTGGTTACCGCCACTCAGGGCTTCCAGCCTGCTACATTGGGCCTGGGTGAGTGGGCTGTCTGTCTCTTCCCAATTGGAATTTTCTATCATTTTTTTTCTCTGAAAAAAAAAGAAAAAAGAAAAAAAAAACTCCTTAGTTCGCTGGCATAGTAGCTCTGGCGACAGAAAAATGGGTATTGATTTTAAGGTTATCTATAAGCTTGTTATTAGTTCCCAATTTTAGCTATATCAGGCTCAAAAGCCCAATTCATGGGCCCGGGTCTAAATAGTCAATTGGCTTTTTAATCCTTTGTTAAGCTTATCCTTTGATTATCTGTCTAATAAATGTTGTTATCTTCAAATGGGTAAGGGCTGAGTACTAGAGTAAATGCTCTACTTGAGGTTTTGTACAGTGTATATGAAGTCATCAAGCTCAATGGATCCTAATCTCCCAGCATTCCTACACGATCAAACAAATACCAATTCAAGGTTTTTACTAAGTAGGCCATTTCCTTGATGGGGGGTATCAGAAAAATGAAGACTGGTCAGAGAATCTTAACCGTCCGATCTAGGGCAAAAACTAAGAGGGCAAAGAAAGACAAGTTCAATGGTCAGAAAAATAGTTCATCTCACGCATTTCTGTTAGTTGGATATGTGTGACTCTTCGGATTATGGTGTGTAAATAACAAATTTGTGTGGGCCCCATTTGGACTATAAGGCCCATCTTTATGTTGCCAAATTAGGGCAAGAAAGAGCTTAATAGGCAAGATTAGGTAGGTGTATTTGATTAGGTACCAATATCTTTTCTAACTTGTGATTGTTATTTCAATAAAAGGTTTAATGCGTGCATGTTCTTCTCCAACTACAATCTCTCTATATATAGATAGAAGACTTAATTACTAACGTGCGCCCATGCACACGTTTCCCCCCCACCGCCCTTTTTATATACATATCCTTGATGCTTCATTCACAAGGGAAACGTAAGACGTGGGAAGCTGAAATGGCTTCTAAGGGCTCTGGTCTAAAGCTCAAAATCTTCTTCCTCTCTCTTCTTTCTCTTTCTCTCTCCATTCTAGTCCTGGCCTCAACTTTCCGGCTAAAAACTCACCGGATTATCGTTCATCACCTTCAAACTGTGTCGCCGGAAGAGATGAAAAACTCGAATGACCAACAAAAAATCCGTTCCCCACTGTATGATTTTATCGTGAAAGAGTTTAAGGGGAAGGAGATCAACATTGGTTTAGTAAACATAGATGAAGAAGAACTGCAAGGACTAGGTGAGACTAGCCTAGTACATTTTGATAGAGTGCCAGAAAAGCTAAAATGGGAGGACTTCTTCCCTGAATGGATTGATGAAGAGGAGAAATGGGGGCCACCTAGCTGCCCCGAAATTCCGATGCCGAGATTCGACGAATATAGCGAATTCGACGTAGTGGTCTCGAGGATTCCCTGTGGAAATGGGGTGGAGGGGAAAGGGGTCAGGGATGTGTTTAGGCTACAAGTTAATCTAATGGTTGCTAATTTAGTGGTGAGTAGCGGCAGGAGGAACGGCGATGATCGGCCGGTGTATGCTGTGTTTATCGGGTCATGTGGGCCAATGTGGGAGATCTTTAGATGTGATGATCTCTTGAGACATGAAGGAGACTTTTGGATGTATAAACCTGACTTGAGGAGATTGGAACAGAAGGTGTTTATGCCTGTTGGGAGCTGCCAACTTTCTCTACCTTATGTTAAACCAGGTGAGTTTATATTAATTACTTTGCTAATCTGTCTATTTACTGTTTTAGTTCCTCAATGAGATCATCTCTTGCTTGAATAAATAAAATACAGCGAATTAAGCGGCATGCATATTATGGTGAGTTCAACTCACTTTATTACACTGTCGTTACAAATTATCTAAACCAGTGATCATCTATGGTATTTCTATATCATGCTTG
Organism: Tetracentron sinense; assembly: GCA_015143295.1. Taxonomy (NCBI): domain Eukaryota; kingdom Viridiplantae; phylum Streptophyta; class Magnoliopsida; order Trochodendrales; family Trochodendraceae; genus Tetracentron; species Tetracentron sinense. The sequence continues at coordinate 9,119,332 of CM026558.1, read as the reverse complement.
TTATGGGATATATTGAACGAGTCAGTCTACAGGTACTCCAAAATATACTCCCTAATCCTAACCATCCATGGCTAATAAGGGTCGGGATTTGGCTTGGTTTATTTTGTTTTTTCTAATGTCACATTAGCTCTAATGTGGACCCTTCAATAATTGAATTAAAAGGCATTAAACAGGTAGGCTTTAGAGCTGTATTACCCCATTTTCAACCAAGAATATCTGGCTTTATTCAATGTAGGTGGAGCAATGTAAATGAGTCCTTATTTATAGCTCTTTGATGGTCACTGGAATGTATCCTCAACTTCCTGGCTGCCTACAAAAGTCCATGGGATAGGCTGAGCATATTGAGGCTCAGACGCATAAAGCCGATGGTAGGTCCTGGACTTGGATTTTGCTAAAAAATTCAAGCCCGGCCCAGTAAAATATCCCTACCCAAGTATTTGGGCTTGGTCCTGACTTATTCGGCGCCTGGCCAGGCTCGGTCTCAGCTCCTTAGGTCTCGGACTGCTCGTGATTATTGTTCAGCCCAATCAGAGCCAATGTGCACTCCTACATATGATGTAGGACTGCATTCGGTTGATCACTGCATCCGATCCCACTTTGCGTTCATGGACCTCATTCGGGCCGGTATGAGTATGAGGGTGTGACAATATAAATAGGAATGTCAATGGCCGCGCTGGCCTGCAGCCCGGCCCAATTAAAAACTCTAAAATTGCCCTTTTAGTCAGTTGACGACCCGAACCAAATTCAGCCCGCTGACACCCATAGACGTGGGGAGCACAATTCATATGTTATTCCAATTGGCAGAAAACCCCTCAAACTTTGGTTTTCACTTCCATGACTTTATGGTGATAGTCTTTTGGTCACAGCTCTAACCTTGTAAACAAACACCCCCTAAATAAATTGCTCACCCGCATGTGAAGTATCACCATATTCTATTACTTCATCTTCTTCTTGCTAATCATATTGATCTTATACTGGTTTGTAATGGTTGAAATGCAGGTGGAGGAAAAATCAATTACAAAGTCTCAAAACTTGATAACCCCATAGACCACCCAAGGGAAGCCTATGTAACAGTCCTCCATTCTTCAGAAGCCTATGTCTGTGGTGCTATAGCTTTGGCCCAAAGCATTATCCAGACCAACTCCACCAAAGATCTCGTCCTTCTCGCCGATGCCTCCATTACCAAGAAAAGCCTAATTGCTCTCAAGGACGCAGGATGGAAGATAAAGCTCATCGAACGCATTCGAAGCTCACACGCCAAGAGAGACGCCTACAATGAGTGGAACTACAGTAAGCTTCGCATATGGCAACTCACCAACTATGACAAAATAATCTTCATAGACTCAGATTTAATAGTACTCAAGAACATCGATGATTTCTTCCTACTCCCCCAAATATCAGCTGCAGGGAACGACAATGTACTATTCAATTCTGGGATCATGTTGATCGAGCCGTCGCAGTGCACATTTGAAATGCTAATGCAGAAGAGTCACACCTTGGTTTCATACAATGGTGGAGACCAAGGTTTTCTTAATGAAGCATTTACATGGTGGCATAGGTGGCCCGGGAAATTGAATTATCTTAAGGTTTTCCAAGGGATGAACGATACACCACACAAGCTACCGGAGTCGCTGTATGCGATTCATTATCTTGGATTGAAGCCATGGATGTGCTATAGAGACTATGATTGTAACTGGGACATGTTGGATCGTCATCTTTTCGCTAGTGACTCGGCTCACCATAGGTGGTGGCAAGTCTACGACGCCATGCCGGAGAGGTTGCACGGGCAATGCGCGCTTACGAAGAGAATGGATGCAAGAATAAAGAAGTGGAGAGGTAGGGCAAGAAAAGCTAATTTGCCTGATGGACACTGGAAGGTGAAGGTGAAAGATCCTAGGCAACACCATTGATGTTGTTGTGCATGATTTTTGTATTGTTGGGTTTTGAGTTCTAATGTCGTTTTTGAGGTCCTAACAAGCCAACCTCCTTACCTGAAAGACATGTGAAAACATTATCTGGTGGACCAGAGGTCTATCATCTTTAGTACACCCTAAAGTGCACCTATGCACGTGCTCCTCCAACAATTATATATAGAATGCTCTCATTGTTAATTCATACTAGTGAAATGGCTTCCAAGACTTTTGCTCTAAAGCTTAAGCTCTTCTCCCTATCTTTCCTCTCTCTACCTCTCTCCCTTCTAGTGCTGATTACAGTTTTCCAGCTAAAAACTCAGTGGATCGCCGTCGATCACCTAGACGATGAGGCCTTGGAGGACGTCTCGGATTGGTCGATCAATTCCACGAGTGACCTACAAAGGAATCGATCCCAGCTGCTCGATTTACTCGAGAAAGAATTTGAAGGGAATGATATTAAGATTGGCTTAGTAAACATAAATGAAGGAGAAGAAGAATGGAAAAAGCTAGGTGAGACGAGTCTAATATATTTTGATCAAGTACTGCAGGAGGATCAACAATGGAAGGCCTTCTTCCCCGTGTGGATCAACGAAGAGCGGTGGCCGCTACCGAAATGCCCTCGAGTTCCGATGCCGGTGTTCGAAGAGTATGACAAGTTCGATGTCGTTGTTTCAAAGCTTCATTGTGGAAATGAGGTGGAGGGGGAAGGAGTCAGGGATGTGCTCAGGCTACAAATCAATTTAGTGGTTGCTAATATAGTGGTAAGGAGTGGCCGGAGAGATGACGGCGATCAACCGGTGTACGTCGTGTTCATTGGATCATGTGAGCCCATGTGGGAGATCTTCAGATGTGATGATCTCTTCATACATGAAGGTGACTTCTGGATTTACAGACCTGATATGAGGAGATTGAGACAAAAGGTGCTTATGCCTGTTGGGACATGCCAACTTGCTCTACCTTATGTTAAACAAGGTGAGCTATTTTTATTTTATTAAATAATCGTCATTTTCTTAATTCTATCAACTAATATTATAATAATCTCCCAGGCTAGAGGATCCTCTCGAGTTCAAACCTGGGAGACTCTCTCCGGTTTGAACCCCTAGAGGTCGCCACGTGTCTCCTTTGACACCCCTTAACCATGGGTAAGGTTCGCCCACCCCTAGGGTTCACTCACCCATCCTTGGTTTTATTTTTAAAAATATTAATTCTTTTTTTAAAAATTAAAAAACTGTTTTTAATATTAAAAACTAAAAACAGTTTTTTAATTTAAAAAATAATAATTAATATATAAAAAAAAAAAACCAAGGATGGATGAGTGAACCCTAGGGGTACGTGGGTGAACCTTACACATGGTTAAGAGGTGTCAAAGGAGACACGTGGTGACCTCTAGGGGTTCAAACCGGAGAGAGTCTCCACGGTTTGAGCTCATGAGGATCCTGAGCCTTTTATTATTATTTAATTAAGATGGGATCCAATTCCAACCTTCCTCTTAACTCCTAATTAAGATAGATATGCCAATTGGTCGTCACCTATTCCATCCAATCCAGCACCATCGGATTCATGATCTAAACGATCACAAATTTATCCTACTTTATGTCATATTACCATTTTTTGCGTTAAATTAACCAGAGTACCGTTCAATCATAAATCAATTGGTGTCTACATTATAATTTACTAGGAGGTGGCACGTGCGATGCACATGAGAGTGAGGGGAAGGAGTTAGCCACAGTTAATAGGAGTTAAAAGGGACACATGTTAACCTGCTGGTGCGATTGAACTCTCCCCAAGTTCAATCGCGATTGACTGTGATTCTATTCTTTAAATAGATAAAAGATGGTAGTTTGGGAATTAAAGTAAAACATTAGATTAAGCTTTGTTTTATATAAGGATGGTTTAGGAATTTCAGAAAATTCAAGCTAAGCCTGCCTCTCCCATTATAATAGTAAAGAAAGATAATATATTTTGTTATTTTAATAATTATTTAGTCTAAAATTTGTTAAAGCAATTAAGCATAGAACATTTGCACCTGTGAGTATTAAATATATTGCTAATTAGCTGCTCATCATTTTTATTTAGTGATTCTACTTGATTTTGATCTGATTAAAGGTTGATATGCTATGCCTAGTAGTTGAAAACCACAAACAAGGCATATTGTTAACCAATTTTTGACGGTATCATCTTGCAGTCATGCAGATTGTGTTTGTCTGTTCCATATTACCTTATTAGTTTTAAATTTCCTGTAATTACCTAAGGGTGGCAAGTAGGTCGGGTCATATTTGGGTTGGATGCAACTTATGCCCGGCCCATTTTATAATTGGGTTGAAAAGAGCAAACACGAGCACAGCCCAATAAAACCCTAACCCACTCTCCTAAACCGTATAAATAAACAAACAATTAAATAAAGAGATCAATTATCAACAAGAGCTCCTGTTGAACAGTGGATAGGAGCAATCCAAAAAGTGTAAGAATGCCCTTCTTTATGTTTGTAATTACGAAACCACCATTACCACTGTTGAAGGCATTTCATGGGTTGCTCCGGTTGACTATGCAATAGAGCTCCAATTTTGCCTTGGGAGATGATCCGTTAATAAAACACCCCCCCTCCCTTTTTTTTTTTTTGTTTATAATTACCAAACTACCATTTCCGTAATAATTGGGTTGCTCGGGTTGACTGTGAAGCTCCTGTTGATGGTTAATCTCATTTTAAAATTAATTAGCAAATCCAAGCGGTAAAGAATCCTAAATATACTCTCACAATTTAAAATTTCCACAAATTCCTTGACCTTTTGATAAAAAAACAAATTTTTTTGTCAACCTACTTGTGAGCCCCACATAAGATAAATTGTTTTAAGGGGAGTGGGCGTCAACCCTTAATGGCAACCTAATTGGCAATGTCAAACAAATTTTTTGTAGACACCCCACCTCTTGCGTGATTGGTACGGTTGTGGCCTTCCAATGGAAAGGTCTAGAGATCCAATCCCCCCGGTATGAGCAGCAAGAGCTTCACTGTCCATGCTAACTTCTGACCGGCTGACTCTACTGATGTAGGTAAATGATATAGACTACCCAAAAAAAACAAAAAACAAATTTTTTGTAGGGCCTACGTACTTTGGAACCCAACCCTCTACGGTTATAAATGAATTATGGTGAATCCGATTATGCCCCTGAGGTCGTCATGTGTCCCTTTGGACACCTCTTAACTATGGTTAAGATTTACTCACCCTCACGGTTCACCCACCCATCCTTGGTTTTTAGAAAAAAAAAATATTAAACATATTTTAAAAAATAATTAATATTGTTTTCTAAAAACCAATGATTGGTGGGTGAATCTTAACTACAATTAAGGGGTGTCAAAAGGGACACGTGGTGACCACAAGCGCATAACCGGATTTTAGATTTGGTTCCACATATGAAAGTGATTTGACTTTGTCATTTAAGCGAGAATTAAGAGTTGACCCAATTAGCTCTAGCATTCTCCTTGTTTTAGTTTAGAGTGTAGCTAGCAAAATTCTCAGCCGGCAACAAGAGGAAAGCTAAGTAGCCATGCTCTCATAATTCAAAAAATTTCTAAACTCTCTCCTATTTTGATAATAAAACTATTTTTTAGTATCATCATCTATGTTCTTAATTTTCATTCTAACGATTCAATATGGTAAAAATTTTGGTTTGTGATGAAATGCAGATGATGGGAAAATAATTTACAAGCTTGCAAAACTTGGCAACCCCATAGATAATCCAAGAGAAGCCTATGTAACAATCCTTCATTCTTCAGAGGACTATGTCTGTGGTGCAATCGCATTGGCCCAAAGCATAATCTATACAAACTCCACCAAAGATCTCGTCCTGCTCGCCGATGAATCCATAACCGCGAAGAGTATACGAGCCTTGCAGATTGCAGGATGGAAAATCAAACCCATCGAGCGCATTCGGAGCCCTCAAGCGGAGCCAGAAGCCTACAACGAATGGAACTATAGTAAGCTACGTTTATGGCAACTCACTGAGTACGATAAGATCATCTTCATAGACTCTGATCTAATAGTACTCAAGAATTTTGATGATTTTTTTCTACTCCCACAATTATCCGCCGTGGGAAACGATAAGGTACTCTTCAACTCTGGGGTAATGGTGATCGAGCCCTCGAACTGTATGTTCGAAATGCTAATGAAGAAGAGGCATACCTTGGTTTCTTACAATGGGGGAGACCAAGGCTTCCTTAATGAAGCATTTACATGGTGGCATCGTTGGCCGAAGAATATGAATTATCTCAAGATGTTCGAAGTAAACGAGACGGAACGCGAGCTACCAGAGTCCCTCTATGCCATTCACTATCTGGGGTTGAAGCCATGGATGTGTTATAGAGACTATGATTGCAACTGGGATTCATTGGATCATCAAGCTTTTGCTAGTGACTCGGCTCATCGGAGGTGGTGGGAAGTTTATGACGCAATGCCGAAGAGGTTGCAAGCGTTTTGCCGCCTCTCGAAGAACATGAGTGCAAGGGTAAAAGAGAAGAGAGCTTGGGCAAAGAATGCCAGATTGATTGATAATCACTGGAAGATCAAAGTTAGAGATCCTAGACGATACCATATATGAAACAACGAGCCAAATCATCTCCGGTGATAACCGGATTTGGCAAATCCGGTTATCACCTCTAGAGGTCACCACGTATCTCCTTTGACACCCCTTAACCATGGCTAAGGTTCACCCACCCCTAGGGTTCACCCACCCATTTTTGGTTTTTTTTTTTTTTTAATATTAATTTTTAAAAAAAAATTAAAAAACTGTTTTTAATATTAAAAAAACACTAAAACCGGTTTTTTAATTTTAAAAAAAGAATTAATATTTAAAAAAAAAAAACCAAAATTGGGTAGGTGAACCCTAGGGGTGGGTGAGCCTTACCCACCATCAAGGGGTGTCAAAAGAGACATGTGGCGATCTCTAGGAGTGATAACCGGATTTGTCAAATCCAATTAGCACCATAGAGGATTTAACTTCATGAGGTACCATTTGCAGCCGGCTGCAAATGGCCCCTGCCATATAGGAAAAAAGTTGGCAGCAAATCCTCTCCGGTGATAACCGGATTTTGCAAATCCGGTTATCACCCCTAGAGGTCACCACGTGTCTCCTTTGACACCCCTTAACCGTGGGTAAGGTTCACCCAACCCTAGGGTTCACCCACCTATTTTTGGTTTTTTTTTTTAAATAATAATTCTTTTTTTAAAATTAAAAAACTGTTTTTAGAGTTTTTTTAATATTAAAAACAGTTTTTTTAATTTTAAAAAAAGAATTATTATTTTTTTAAAAAAACCAAAAATAGGTGGGTGAACCCTAGGGTTGGGTGAACCTTACCCATGGTTAAGAGGTGTCAAAGGAGACACGTGGTGACCTCTAGGGGTGATAACCGGATTTGCAAAATCCGGTTATCACCGGAGAGGATTTGATGCCAAAAACGTTTGGGTGTAGCATTAATTATCGTCAGGTTTCTTTGCTAAACCTGACCTTTTTTTTTCCTATGTGGGGCCGGAAAGTAATAAACAAGGTCGGCTAGTTAATACCAGTTTAATTTATTATGAAATTACTATGAACAAGATCTAACGTTGAAAGGATAACAGCAACCCAAAAAATGCGTATTTTGGAGAAAAAAGTTTAGTTGACAAAAATGTCCTCCTTTTATATTTATATCTGTAAGTAGTTATCTCTTCCGTAGAGCACCTGTTCATAGTTAATCTCTTACGCCGTACGTGAATGTTATCAAGGTTCACGCAACCTTGAAATTATGGCAGTTTAGTAAATATCAGTTGTACGAGTGGCAGTTTTATAATTTTATGAAAAATCTGAATTTTAATAACTAGCTAAGCAACACCCCTTAATTACAAAAATGACATCCAAATATACTTGCTTGAACAATGTTAACCTTCACTACTTCACGTAAGCGTGAAGGTTAACATTTCCCCCACACACACACATATATATATATACTAGCAGAGACCTGTGCGATGCATGGGTAATAATTTAAGAATATCTAAATTAAATAATATTATTTATTTATTTAAATATTAAGAAATATATTTTAATAATATATTTTTTTTAATTTGATAAAAATTATAATTTGTATTAATTAATTGACTTTATAATAATAATTTTTTATTATTTTAATAACATTTAATAAAAAATCATAAATTTCTTAATATTAAACTTAAATTATTATACCCAAGAGTTGGAGATAAGAGAGAACTCTACAATAGTGGAGATAGAGAGGTCTCTAGGATGAGATAGTGGATCCCAAACCTCCAAGAGTTGGAGATAAGAGAGGACTCTATAATGGTGGAGATATAAAGGGCTTTAGGATGAGATAGTGGATCCCAAACTTGAACGGTGAAGATTAAAGAGAAAATTCATGTATTATTTCTAAAATAGAAGTTATAAGATTAGAGAAATTGGGGTTTGGAGAGCTGAGAGAGGTCTTATTTTTTTATATTATAGTACATATATATATATATATGGACTTTGCTACTGAAAACTCCTTAGGACCGAGACCACCAAGACCATGCTATAAGAGCATTGGATTTCTGGTGGGGCCCATTTCACATGGTATGCCCTACCTGAAATCCCATGCTCTTAGAGCATGGTCCCGATGGTCTCGACCCTAAGGAGGTCTCAGAAGCATTATCCTATATATATATATGCTATAACGAGAAAGCCTCTTTTAGTAATGGAAATCCCCAAATTACCCCCATTGCCTGATTTTTGCTCAATTCCCAAACTACCCTTATATTCGAGATATTGTGCCTCCTTAATAAACATAGCCTCATTTTTTTTTTGTAAATTCCCTAACTACCCTTATATAAGACAAAACCTTTATTTCCCAAACTACCCATTTCTCATTTACAATCTATTTAAAGTGCCTTACTCAAACTATCCTTATATCACCCACAGGTTAACATGTGTCCCGTTTGACACTTAACTGTGGTTAAAATGCACTCACCTCTATGGTTCACCCCAGTCTCTCTACCCCATCCATCTCTCTCATGTGCATCGCACGTGCAACCCACTAGTATATATAATATAATAATAAGAAGAAGAGGATTTATAGTGTTGGGGGCTTTCAGCATGCATGCTTGTTAGTGGATAGTTCTGTCCTGAATTGAAGAAATCCAGGATAGCATCTTATTTGCTGTTTGGGTCGATGAAATTACGCAAAAGCATTGACAAGTATGACATTCCAATGCACACCACATGAGCGTCTCCTTGCATGAAGATGACCATGCTCATGTGATCTAGCGCATGCTAGGGAATGACTTTGATCGCATCAATCAAAACCTTCCACTAAATTTGTTGATCTCCTTTAAGGAAAATACTTAGAATAATGGGCATCCACTATCTTGTTAATTTGTAAGAATACCAAGAACAATAGGGAAAAGAGAAAACTTTATGTAATTTTATTCAAAACAAACTGTCTTTACCCTATAGCTTACAACGTTATAAATACGATGTCAAATTAAACAAAATACGAAAATTACTAAAAATGTCAATAAATGAACTCACCACGGAAATTACTAATACGGAATACTAGAAGATGCCAGAATCGACGGTGTGTGATTCTGACTTTTAAAACTAAAGTTATTACTAAAACTAAAGTTTCCAAAAATAACAAAATTGTTGTTTCAGTGGCTTAAATGAGTGAATTTTACCAAAAACTAGAAAAAATTCATGGCAAAGCGATGAATCTTGAAGATATCGACGTTTCCAGTCAACCGTATAAATTTCACACGATTCTAACTCGAGGGCTCTTGATTTCTACAAGAGCTTTTGTCTTTCGTTCCATGTTTCTACTATAGCTTTTATGCTTTTCATTTGGATTGTTGAGGATCCAACAATTTCATGAAATTCTCTGCCACTTGCTTTGCATCCTCATTCTCAGTGTAAAAACATTTCATTTCTTCTTAATACCCACCACATCTATTTGATGAATTTTGAAATCTTTCATTGATCTACACACACACAAGCTAGAGAGAGAGAGAGAGAGTTAATACCAGAGATTTGTTAGGAGAAACAAATGGGATATTCTCCATTTTCATGCATGAATTTTAATATACTCAGATTCTGAGTATCAAACACCAACCCTTTCAATTTATTTCTTGTGTTCCTCACCACATCTCTATCAGATAATATCCAATGAGGGCATTCATGCATGCTCTCACGCTTACACATAATAGTAGAATAGCCAGTGTTGTGTAAATAAGAAGAAGAATGTAGACATTGAGAGTCTATAATGGCTTCCAAGCCCTCTAATGCAAAGCTCAAACTCTTCACCCTCTCTCTTCTATCTATTTCTCTTTCCCTACTAGTCCTGGCCTCGACTTTCCGGCTCAAATATCCCTCGATATTTTTCATCACTCGCATACGCAATGAGGTCCAACAAAAGCTCCCCTACTGGCTACTGAAAAACCAGATTGATTCACTACAGAAACTATCACCACCGTTTGATTTCATTGCAAATGAGTTAGTGGGGAAGGAGATCAACATTGGTTTAGTAAACATAGGCGAAGAAGATGAAGAAGCGTGGGGAGAGCTAGGCAAGAAGAACCTAGTTCATTTCGAGCGTGTTTCACAGAACCTCCTATGGAAGGACATATTCCCTGTGTGGATAGACGAAGAGGAGAAGCGGCGAAAGCCCGAATGTCCAGAAATTCCAATGCCGATATTTGAGAAGTACGACAAGTTGGATGTTGTTGTGGCCAGGGTCCCTTGTGGGAGTGGAGGAGAGAAAGAAGGGATTAGGGATATGTTTCGATTACAAGTTAATTTAGTTGTTGCTAATTTGGTAGTGAGGAATGGCCGAAAAGATTTTGATCGACCAGTTTATGTCGTGTTTATTGGGTTGTGCGGGCCCATGTGGGAGATCTTCAGGTGTGATGATCTCTTGAGACATGAAGGGGAGTACTGGATTTACAAACCTGATTTGAGGAGATTGGAACAGAAGGTGCTCATGCCTGTTGGTTCCTGCCAATTAGTTGTTCCTTATATGAAACATGGTGAGTTCCAACCTTTTCTCATTTGTTCTCCTTTCCTCGTACAATATAATTAAATTTATTAAAGATAATGGCACTAAGTTTTCTACTAAAAATTAAGTGGCTGGTCTTGAAGTAGGTAAAGAAATATATAGAGGTTCATTTCTAGCTCTATTTGGTAGTCTGGGATTCTCAATTTAGTAAAATATTTTCAATATTTTGTAGCAAGATACTTGAAGCAAATACTTGGCAGAAATATTTATTGTTATTGGTATTATTACCTAAAGTTTCCACACTCTGGGTACTGTTGAAATGCAGGCAAAGGAAAAGGCGATTTTGATTTCTCAAAATTCAAAAATCCCATCGATCATCCGAGGGAAGCATATGTAACTGTTCTCCATTCCTCTGAAGATTATGTTTGTGGCGCCATAGCTTTGGCCCAAAGCATAATTAGAACCAACTCGACAAAAGAACTAGTCTTGCTTGCTGATCAATCAATAGGCGAGAAAGCCCGACAAGCCCTCGAGATTGCAGGATGGAAAATCGAGAACATTAAGCGCATTGAAAGCCCATTTGCTAGGAAAAATGCATACAACAAGTGGAACTACAGTAAGCTGCGGATATGGCAACTCACAGCATATGACAAAGTCATTTTCATAGACTCGGATCTTATTATTCTGAAGAACATTGATAACTTCTTCATGAACCCTCAGCTGTCAGCTGTAGCAAATAGTAGGGTAATCTTCAACTCGGGGATAATGGCGATCGAGCCCTCCAAGTGCGTGTTCAAAACACTTATGAAGAAGAGGCACACCTTGTTTTCTTCTAATGGAGGAGACCAAGGTTTCCTTAATGAAGCTTTCACATGGTGGCATCGTTGGCCCAAAAAATTGAATTATTTAAAGATGTTTGCACAATTAAATGTGTCGCATAATGAGCTGCCGGAGTCCCTCTATGCTATTCACTATCTGGGTATCAAGCCTTGGATGTGCTATAGAGACTATGACTGTAATTGGGATAGTGCGGGCCATCGACAGTTCGCCAGTGACTCGGCTCACAAGTGGTGGTGGCAAGTCCATGATAACATGCCAGAGAGACTGCACGAGATTTGTGCCCTCTCTGAGAGAATGGATTTGAGGATAAAGAAGTGGAGAGCAATGGCAGAAAATGCAAGTTTGCCTGATGGGCACTGGAAGATCGAGATTAAGGATCCTAGACAACATTAATCTCCATGTTGAAGAAGGCAAGGTTCTTGTATTAATAATGTTAAACTGAGTTCAATGTTGGATAACTCTGTGAGTCTTGCCCAAACTATAATACTAGAGAGGGATGTTGGTCATGGTTTTCATTAGAATGAGTATGAGCTCCATTTTCAACTCATTCACCCGGACTGTTTAATCAGTTGATCGTTTGTTTCTGATGGGCCACAGCCCTAATTAAATCCCAGATAACTTGATTCTTCGGTTCTAATGGCTAAACGAAGTTAGATAAATAGTCAGCTATATCTTGATCATGTTTCTTATACCAGAGGCGACCCGCTAATTGAGAGGTTATGAAGAATTTACTAAATTATGAACAATGTATGGGGTGGGGTGGAGCTCATAGAGCTTTTGAACGTTATGGACTCGCCATGAGCCAAGGCTAAGCTCATATGATCGGTCGACGGACCATGGCTAAACATCAAACCAGGATCATTTGTCTAAACAAATCCTTATTTTTCAAAAGCTAACTGTTTGCAGACATTCGTACAGATGTTTGATATAGAACAATTTAGGTATCTTTAGCGGCGGTTCAAAACCGGCGCTAAAAGCCTTTAATTTTGTAGTGTATAAGTACACTTTCCCCTAAACTGATAAATGATATCTCTCTATTATAACAAAATCATTTGGGTGTCCTAAGAAAGCTTCTATGAGGGGGATCATTTGCTTTGATGTATAGGAATGTTATTGATTTAATTTCAACTTATTCTTTCTGATTAGACTTCAAAATTTTTCATTTCTTTCAAATTATGAGTTCCTTTGTGAGATCTTTGTCTTAACATTTTCAGCAATAAAGTTAGTATGTAGAGTTATATTTTAGGAAACTGATTCACAAGTTAACACTACGAACCATGAGGTTCCTTAGGAGACCTTGGTGTTATCTGTAAAATATTGTGAACAATACAGCAACAAAATAGACAAATCAGACATGGAGGAGAAAATCCTTGATGCTCCGATTAATATTGAGGTATAGATAATACCACAGTTTTCAGAACTGGACCGGGTCTTGAACCAGCAAAGTGGCCAGTTCCTAGTTCTACCAATTCTTAAAGAATTCCGATTTTGGGGTGCAGTGACAAATATAGCTAACTTGAGTGATGACAAAGACTGGACTAACCTTAGACGCAGTACAACATAGGGCTGTTAATGAGGCAAGTCAGCTCGATTCGTCTCGAAATGAGCTGAGCTTGAGTTGGGTATTTGAACTCGTTGAACTGAGTCGATCTAAATGACAAGCAACGAGCAGCTTGGCACAGCTCAGCTCGATTAATTTTACTGTACTACTTACAATACCTTAATAATATTAGTTTTTACATAAAATTTACGAAACTTAAATATAACTTTTTGTCTTAGATAAAATTTAAAAGGTAATTTCATCTTTTCAAAATTTATAAATTCTCTATATCATTTTTCTTCAATTAGACTCACAAGAATAACTATGTTCAGTTCTTAAGTTTGTTTTTGGGAGGGAGAATCTGATGAGCATGTTTAACTTTATTTTGATTTGAATTTTTTTTGTTAAAATTAGGGTAAATGAGACTAAAATAATAGTGCAAGCTCGCGAGCTGGCTCAAGCCCGATTATCTATAGACGAGCCAAGCTCAAGCTAGCACATTAATCAAGGGCTCGAATTGAGCTCGAGACGACCTTCAACCAGCATATATAAGTCACGACCCAAGCTTGAGCTAGCACATTAATCAAGGGCTCGAATTAAGCTCGAGACGAGCTTCAACCAGCATATATAAGTCACGAACCGAGCTTGAGTAGCACCTGGCTCGGCTCAACTCAGCTCATTTACACCCCTACTACAACATAAACAAATTATATTCTACAAAAACTAAATTGCATGTCAGCACATTAATGAAAAGATTTACTCTCCTTTATACTTCACTCAGGCTAAACTGCAAGCATACATTTATCTATATTTCGTTGAAGTCATTTCATTTTCTCTCATGATTTTGACTTCTCCCCACTTGATATCACTCTCCTTTTTATTGCCACATGTCCAATGATTTGTAGATGCCTAAGCCCCTACCTCGGGCATCCGCTAGAGATAATCCGAAGCCCTTCTCTTTTGCATAGGTACGGGCCATAACAAGTGAAGACCAGATCACATCAATTGTGATTCAATTCTCTGAGTTCAATCACACCCATAAATCGACGACTTCAATCACACCCATAAGTCAACATCTGTCCCTTTTAACCCATATTAATTGTGGTTAGGTTTACTAACTCTTAGCTTCAACAATCTAACTTTATTTATTAGAAAAAATATTTCAAATGAATGAAATCCTTGACAGTTATAACCGGACTCGGGGAGTCCGATTACGCACCGGAACGGAGAATTTCATTCATTTTAAAAAATATTAAACCTAAGAGGTAAAAATTCTTAACCAAATATTTTTTAACATTTTACCTAAAAATCAAGGTTAGGTTGTTGAACACTAAGGGTTAGTAGTAGGTACTATATGGCTTAGACTGTCATCTGTGTTGAAATGTGGGTGCGATTGAGCTTGGGGAGAGTTCACGTGAAGACCGGATCACAGTCTAACCCATATTAACAGTGGTTAAAATTCACTAACCCTTCGTGTAACGCCCCAAAATACCCCCTACGAGTTTAGGGATACTTTAGGCGTGACTATACGTACCTGCCAAACCATCCTGTCATGAACAAGATAATTAAAGTACTAAACAATGATAATCAGAGCGCGGAAGCTAAACATAAATGCGGAAGCGTAAACTAACTTTTTCTTTTCTTCTAAGTTTTCCAAAATAGTATTCCAAGTTAACATATATACAACATGTCTAAGTCTAAGGTGGACAGGCCCACCTATCAAAATGTCAAAATACATAAGCACCCTCTCGTACTCTTCCCTCAACAGTAGTCGAGGTACGGCCACACGTCAAGGTCTCAGTCCGCCTGAGACTGCAGTGGGATAGACAGCTCTCTCTCCTCGATATACTCTTCCTCGACCCAAGACTCTGGGTCGAGGGCTCCCTCAGTACCTGCCGACATGAAAGTACGGTTGAGCATGAAATACTCAGCGAGTACAAGCTTTTAGCTATCCATAACAATAATAAACACGCAAGGAGTAGTACAATACCAATCATCAATTCCATGCAATAGTAAGATCATAGAATCAAACAATATTAAACATGGAGCAATATTATCATCTTGATGTGCATGAATGTAAAAACGCCGACAAAACTCATGCTTGAAAACCCGTTTCCATGTCTCGGTATGCATTATAAAAATCATGTATACGTGCATGCATGAATGTCTTGTCATCATCTTGGAACCTTGCATCTTGTAACTTGTGAGCCAGAGGCTAGCACCTGAATCTCCTTGGGCTGCCAACCTCCTTGATATGTATGGTTTTCTTGTGAGCCAGATGCTAGTACCCGAATGTCCCTGGGCTACCAACCTCCTTGATAATATGTGATTTTTATTACTTGTTTAGTTTTCTTGTGAGCCAGAGGCTAGTACCCGAATGTCCCTGGGCTACTAACCTCCTTGACAATATGTGTTTTAGGAGTTTTCTTGTGAGCCAGAGGCTAGTACCCGAATGTCCCTGGGCTACCAACCTCCTTGACATGTAATATTTTCTTGTTGGTTATTATATGCACATGCTCTTGAAATCTCGGTTCATGCTATCATGCGTGCTCGTGTACGTGTCAATCGTGACAACCATGAAATAAGGATAATAAGAGAGGTATGACATCACCATTCAATTCACAATATATGCATATGAGAATTTGAGTAATCAACATGGTATTTAAATCCATTCATTATTCATGAGAATACATGTATAATGCCTATTTCCATTTTTCTTCCTTCAAATCATTATTTCATAGTTTAGGCATTTTGTCAAACACATCACATGTAATGTTCCTCTATAGTTCATCTTCTTATTTTTAGTGCATATTTTCCATTCAATAATCAAAGTGAGTTCATTATTGGTAAAATGCCCATCCTCCATTTTTCCATTACACAAACCACACATCATATTTTCGGCATCCCATCGCCTCAATCAATCTCCCATCCACACATCCATATCCTTTTTCATTTTCTTGTTTATAATTATTAGAATGATACATTTTACAAGGAAGGAAACATACTAACATGAATCACATTTCACATAAAAAGCCTAGATTATCGCTAGGGAAAGTTAGTAGGGTGTACTAACATTGAAGAAGAGAAGAAAACCCTTGAAAAACGCTGTGGAGAACAATGCCCTAGCTTGGAATGGGACTCCACACGTGCTTGAGGTTGGATTTGAGAGATCCAAGCTTTTGAGATGGTTATGGGTTCCAAAACTCCTTGATTTTCTCAAGTCGATGCCGTAGGGTGAAAACCCCTTCTCTCCTCTCTCACTCCCTCTCAAAATATGGCTAAGGGTGTTTATGAACACCCTTGGCTCGAGCCAACACTTAAAAATAAGGGTGGAGTGGCCAAAAGACTAAAAAACCCCTAAAAAAATTTCTAAAAATCGCGTAGGACCGATAGATGACCGATCTACCGGTAGTAGACCGATCGATCGGACTTGACTGGTGCTGCAGAACACACTTCAGTATTTTGGCCATAACTTTTGACTCGGTGCTCCGATTTTGACGATTCAACTTGCGTTGGATTCATCTTTCGAAGAAGAAAAACTTTTATGCTTTGAAAAAAATTCTAATTCTTCTTTAGTCATGGACAAAAATTCCCCTAAAGCTGACTGGTCTGCAATGGGTTGCGATAGCCCAAATTTGCAGCCGACCTGATTTTGAAAATCCCACTTTTGAATCAACCCCGACTCAAAATCAGGGAAAGTGATCAACATGAACCTTGAAGAGGGTTCTAATACCTTTCCAAAAATTCAGTAATCACTCAATTCTGAGCAACGATGACTAAACTAGAGCCTTTTAAAGTTGAGGAAAATGCCAAAACATACATTTTCGACACCTAGAATACCTCGAGTGTTTTCACACTCTTTTCCCCTTGTGTCCAACACCCTACTCACACCTCATAAATCATTCTCCATAAGTCTTTAACCCACCTCAATGATCATTAAATTCACACCGACATGCATGAGAGGCTCCGGCCTCTCTATGCCTCATGCACTAGCACTATTCACCAACAACCCATTGAAACACTTAAGGTATTTGTACCCTTGATTTCACTTACTTAGAGTATCTTTACACTCGCTTTTTACGACTCAAACCATGTACCTAAAACCCTCAATTGACTAATCATAATATCAAGAACACAATGGGAGGCCTTAGGCCTTTACACATACCATACAAGGGCACCTTTCACTAGCACTGTTCATAGTATAGTGAACTTGAATTTCCGGGGTTCTATACTTCGGGTTCAACAACCTAACTATGATTTTTAGGAAAAAACATCAAAGAATAACTCTGGTTATTAATTTTTAATCCGTAGGGTTAATATTTTTTAATTTGAATGAAATCCTCAATGGTTATAAGTGGACTCGGGAGAGTCCGATTAGGCCCCTGAGGTCGCCATGCGCGTCTCTTTTGACCTCCCTTAAATGTGGTTAAGATTCATCCACCCCTAGGGTTCACCACCTATCCTTGATTTTTAGAAAAATATTTTTAAAATTTTAACCATGGTTAGAAAAAATATTCAAATATTTTAATATTTAAAAAAAAACTAAGGATAGGTGGGTGAATTATAGGGTGCATGAATCTTAACCACAATTAAGAAATTTCAAAATTTCAAAAGGGGCACATGGCGAACTTAGGGGCGTAACCGGACTCCTCCAAGTTCCGTTATATGTTCGTCAAAGATTTCATTCCTTTTTAATATTTTTCTAATAAATAAGGTTAGATTTTTGAACCCTATGAGTTAATAAATTTAATCACAATTAAGAGAGGTTAAAAGGGACACGTGTTGACTTATGGGTGCGATTGAACTCAGAGAGTTCATTTACAATTGACTCTAATACGGTCATTGGTTCACGAAGATGAGACAAATGATATAGCCGCTGATGCCGTTTGGAATGTCTAAATTTTGGCTCTACTTGCCGATTCATTTATTGCGGGTAGATGTTTTCATGTTTTTGACCGTTTGGTTGCGCGTTTACTTTTTTAAAAAAAAAAGACAAAAAGACATGAAACATTTAAAATAAAAATTTAAGTTTTTGGTGCTTTTTGGGGAAGAAGCACGCGTCTATTTTGAATAGGTGTCGAAATTGAGATTTTAATAATTTTTTTAACCGTTTTGCCCCTTTTCAATTATTGTTATACTTATATTTATTAATTGTTATTAATATTAATAATAATAATAATAATAATTATTACTGCTATTACTGTTGGTGGTGTGGCCTAAACATGTAACATGTACTAGGAAAATAAAATGCAAAAATAGGCATATTAATCGTACTACCCTCAGCCAAAAATCAACATATCCTTGAGTGCTTACAGCAAATGTGTTGGTTTTTGATCAGAAATAATGATAAGGCTTGGTTTTTGGATGCATGTAAATAGGGATAGAATTGTCTCGAAGGAAAATAATCACCTCGTCGGTCGGTGATGCAAAGAGGTGCGTCTCGGGTCCATTCAATGTTATGTGTCCTATTTTTAACTCTATTTAACTGTAGTTAAGATTCACTCACCCCTAGTTAAGATTCATTCACTATTGCTCTTTCTCGAATGAAAAATAAATTGAGCAGTAGTAACCCGCCTGGCAGTGCTGACCCGTCCGAGTGAGAATGATTCAAATTTCAATGTCGACGTGTTCGCGAAACTCAGGGAGTCAATAACAAAATGATTAGGGCTTTTCGGTCTTTTCATCCTCAAAAAGCGAAAACGGAAAACCTACATTTCGCTCCCTTATTTTCAGTTGAAGTTTCTTTTCCCTCCATTCCTCACACTCTCTCTGTATCTCTTCGGATGGTTGGATAAAACCGTAAGAAATATCCTAAAGAGTCGAAGAAAAGGTATTCTTATCCTCTTCATTACATTGCTTTATTTTGGATTTCTAGGGTTTTCAGGGTTCAGTTCTTGTGAGATAGTCTAGGGTTTCCTCTTCTTTTCCATTCTAGGGTTCGCATCTTTGGTGAAGGTATTTTCACTTTCGTTAATGGTTTCTCCTTCAATCTCTTATCTGAATCTCTGTGTATACTAGATACGATTGAGTTTTCTCGTCGGATCTGTTCCAGTTTCTGCAGAAATGTGAAACTTAATGTTGATATTCTGGTAAATATTTGGTATTATAAATGTTTGACGGATTAAACTAAGTATTTAAATCGAGCGATCTATCTCCTCTGAGTACGCAAATTGAGAAATACATTGTGACAGGTTAGTTACTACTAAAGCTACAAATATTGTATTGATATGTGATACTGGGACATGGAAGATTAATTTTGTAATATGCTTTGTACTAGGAGGTTTCAAGGTGGGATTATGGATGAACGATTCTTATGGCTCATTTTCTTTGCTTCATTCCATTCCTGAGAGTCATTCATATTATTTGAATTGAGGTTATTACTTGTTATACTTGGAGTTGTAACACTGAATATATCCGTACTCTGTAGACCGAACATGGATTGATCCTTTGTACTCTGTGATTTTGACTGGTTAATCATTTTCATTTGGTACACAGAGGCGTTGTTTCAACTTGACTTCATTTGATAAGTCCATTCACTGAGTTACTCAGTACATGCAATCGGGGGTGGAGCCAGTAATTTTTCCTTGGGGGGGCGAAGTATATATATCAACAGAATTACTGGGAGTAGGGTTTGGGGGCGTAGTCCCCAAAATTCTTTTATTTTGGAGTAATGAGTCCATGGTTTTTCATGGATTTTTGCTTTGTGTAGTTGGGTTTCTATCTTCTTTTTTGTTTGTTCGATTCACTCTTTGTGAATCTTTGTTTCCGTTTTACCAGTTATTAATACGACGAGTTAGTTTACCTATCATAAAAAATAAAGGTCCAGTAACTAGAAAACAAGGACGTACTGTCCCCTTTGATAGGCCATTATATAAATAAAATTAACTATATTTTTATAGGAAAATGATTAAGTTATCGGCGTTTTCCATTATGTACTGAAATGGCCGGTCCTCTTTGGTCCACACCCTGCTTTTTAACACTCCCCATTTGTGGTTAAGATTCACTTACCCTTAGGGTTAACTGGTTAAGCAATCCAACTTTAGTTTTTAGGGGGGAAAAAAAAAAAATCTTAACCTTAATTTTGTTAAGCTTAACCAAGTTTAAAGGGGTGTTAAAAGGGACATTAGGACCCTTTGTGAATCCTTGTTTGACTTTTAATGATATTGATGCTTGCCTATCAAAAAAAGAAGGGATACTAGGACACGGTGCTACACTAGATAATGCAGTGAGCGGTATGCTAATCACTGCTTATTTCTATATTATGGAGATTGTAATCATTTACTATGGTTAAGATTCATTCATCCCTAGGGTTTATGCATATACCTTTGGTTCTTAGAAATAATATAACTTTTAAGTTAATAAATCTTAACTAGGTTTAAAGAGGTTTAAAATGGATTTAAGGACAAGAATCAATACCCACTGTATTTGAATTTTACAAAAAAATTGGGGGAGGGGGGGCTATGGCCCCTCCTCGCCCCTGCTTGTGCTGTGATTTTTTTCATCCTTATCCTAGGAATACTAAGCACTGGTAGAATATACTTAGCTATAGCTTGAATATCAGAATATGTGCACTATATTTGTCTACAGTTTGTTTATTCCTACTTAGAAAGATCTGCGAGTTGTTTGACTTGGTATAACAACACTACTCGAAACGTAAATCCATAAATTTGCTCCTTTGTGCTTGTCATGTCGGCTGTAGTTTCCAGTTATTCTTTCCTCTTGAAACATTCACCTTTCTACTGCATGTATTTTGTTACATTTTTTTCTAGCTGGATGTTCTTTTTTGAAATAGGATAATATTTTTTATCTTTATAAAATAATCCTAAATTTTGGAAGGAAAGAGTTACTTGAGTACCTAACAGAAATTTTACAATAAATCTAGACCTTTGTCAAATATTGTTGTTTCAAACACACGACACAACACACAAGCACATGTTGGAAGTCGAGGAAAGTTGCAGTGTTGCACACATACGTTTTATCCAGTTGGCTGTTCTTTCTTTGTATTTTGTAATAGTGTGATACTAGCGAATACCCCATGCGATGCACGGGATAAGATCAAACTCCAAAGAATGAATGTCATAAAAGAAAGGAAAAATGTACAGATGAGAAAAAAATTATTACAAATAAAAGTATTATCATTTATTAGATAGGATAATGTAGTTGTATAAAATCATTAAAATTATGAAGAAATCTATTTTTAGAAGTTAGAGATAAATTATGTAATTAAGAGAACAAAAATAAAATTTAAAAATATTTATGTAGCGAATATACATGAAACATGTCAATTAATTAGCAATTATGTGATAAAAAATTACAGAAAGTTGTAAGTCGTCTTCATAATTGCATTATATCTGAAAAAGGTAAGAAAAAAAGAAATTGTTAGTACTGGTGAAGTGACAGTAATTTCAATGTACAAATAAATTATGAATTATTTTTTATATATTTTTATAGTACCTTGCAAGTTTTGTATATGATGAAGTTTGACCAGATTCTTTATTGTATAGTTTGCATTTCTATTTTGCAAGCGGATTTTTGTTTTGTTTTATAAAACTGTCACAAAAATAGTAATATCGTGATGATTAGTTAAAAGGTTAATGAACCAATAAATAAATAAATTTGAATTTGCATAAAATTTTTAAGAAAATATATTTTTCAATTTTGTTCTAATCCTTCTAATTTTGTCCTGAGATTAAATGTACAACGATAAGTTTAAATAAAATAATAACTGCATATTAGAATTTATAGAAATGCTATAATTAGTGTACTTACCGGTACCTAGCTACACGTCTCCATGTCTTCATAATATGTCTCGCGAGTAAGCCAGATTGATACTGCATAGTTGATATAGAATCAATCGATAGAATTGTATTAAAAACGACTATAAATAATAAAATAAAATCAAAAGGGCATACATCCATATGATCTTTAGTCGCGCAATAGGTAACGTTTTTCCTGAGACAATTGAAATTGAATGATGTATCAATAACTTGTTTGTGAGTATGAATAAATTTGGCCAAACAAAAGCAACATTGACTTACTGTTTGTATGACTGTTTTTGCCACTTGCTTAGAATAATATTTGAAAAGATAGCTGTATTTGTTGTAACTGATCCACCACATCCATATTTGAATAGGCGCAATCGCATGTCAATTCATTTCGATTCTGAAATAACCTAATTCGAATAAACATAGAATCAAATTATTAAAAAAATATATGTTGTTAAAATAAAGAGAGAATTGGGAAACATATTGTGATATGATTAGTAGTTGACAATGCGATCTCGTTGGTCCATGCTTGCCTTTTTAACACCTGCTAACCTTGGTTAATATTCACTTACCCTTTGGATTCTTCCATCCAAACTTGATTTTTAGGGGGAAATTTTTATTATTTAGAAAAGATTAAAAGGACACGGGACAATGCCGGACGTCCCTTCTTACGACTCTAAATATATTTAATGAAAATGAGCTTAAATGGACAATTTATCATAGAAAAAATTAGTAGAAAAAAATGATTGAAAAACAAAATATAACCCTTTGTTTAGGCCCAACCAACAATGCCTAAGGCCATAAGTTCACAGCAACTACAATATCGACGTTGATATTTGAAAGAAATGGTGGTGTCTTAAACAACAGGTGTTTGTAAGTGTGTGCATGTGGTATGTGTATATTGTGTGTGTGTGAGGTAATTTGTGATGTGGCACCTTCAGCCAAATAGGGCACTCATGAGTTTGTAAAATAGGAAAAAAAACGTTTTAAAAGGTAACTAATATTAGAGACTTTAATAAAATGTGGAAGAACGCATATTTAAATTGAAATACGATTAATGTGGAACTAAGTTCCGTACAACACTTGCAAACTGCAAATTCATTAGACTCTTGAAAGAGCCAATAACTAAAAACAATAGAGACAACAGTTTGTACCAATGTGTTTCATCAATATAAAAAAAAACCAGCACTAGAATAGAGTTTTCAAATCTCTACATGTGTTTTCAAAAAACGTAATTAAAAAAAGCAAAGCAGAAGACAACCCAGTAGCAGTCCAATTGGCGTGTGGATCATAACCCATGTGTTCAAGTAATATGAAAAAATAGCAGCAGCAAAATGATGTTTCTATTCCTCTACGATTTCTAAAAACTAACTTAAAACATTGATATTATGTTCACTCCCCCTTTGGGCCAGCGCGACACGGGTTTACCCGATCTTACCTGGTGTGGCGAGTTGTGGGCGGGCTCATGTCACATGGGATTAGTACTGACCCAAAGGTTTGGGGACACCCCGTGTTCCCAAGAAAAGATATTTCGTAAACATCCCCAACCAATTTATTATACACATGTATGATAAATCTTTGAGGATTTCAGAGAGGTAACAGTAATAGCAAAATTAAAAAGAAAGAGAAAGAATAACTGACGTCTCTTCAGAAAGGTTACAGTAATAGCAAAATGAAAAAGAAAGAAAAAGAACATCTCCCAAATGAATTGTCGGGAAATAAATCCAGGAGAAGAGAGTGAAATGAGGGGCACTTACCACAAAGTCTGCAAACAGATGTATGTGAAAGCCGAAGTTATGTGTTTTGAGGAGAGGAGAGGGCCCGAACCACACTCTGCAAAGTACTTCTCGTAGGTTGAAGTAGTAGGCTTTGAAGAGAGGGGAGGTGAAGAAGAACGAAGAGAAATGGAAGAGGCAGGAGAAGTAGACTTCGGAAGGAGAGGTTATACGACATACCCCAAACCGTATAGACCATATCGTTTGGAAAATTGTTTGGGAAACGGGTTTTTTGAAATAACGTTTGAAAAAAATGGACAATGCCGTATGGAAACCCACTGAATAGTTTGTTTGGTCTATTTTACCATTTGAAAAAATGGACTATGCTGTATAGAAACCCACTGAATAGTTCGTGTGGCAACAAACAGATTCTGTAGAAAAAAAAATAAATCGGTCGCCACGTGATAGGGTGGTAATCCTACGTGGTGAAAGGAGAAAGAGAGAAAACATTTTGTATTAGTATTAGTTAATAGATATTCCATTGAATTAGATAGTGTATCTGTATGAAAATGTAACGCAATGCGCGTGTACATTTGTTTGACCTCATCTATTACTTAATGGAAAACGAAACCGTTTGAAACTCCAAACTAGCTAGATTATGCCATTTGGAATGGAGGTATCCTTAGTTAATAATTATGGATTATGATCTCTCTCTCTCCAATCATACGCGTTGATATTATATTTTGAAATCATCAAGTATTTTCACCATCTTGATCATCAGCAACCATATGAGCATATATAAAGGTAGAGAAAAATAAGACTGAAAATCAACAATTACTGGAACGATTGATGATGAGTGGTATAGAACCAACAACCTATTTAAATTGATTTGTAGCAGGGGTGTTGAACAAAGAAATGCATGAATGCTATCAATCAAGCAGACACTATAAGATGAGAGAGATGTAGAGAATAAAAGAAGTGGATTGATAGATAGTTGAGTTGGTCTGAGGCCTTGGGGTACTGTGAACACCAACCAATGGAAGGCACTAACACGTCTTTATGTTCAATAAAATGAGTTTAAATGAAAGTGTAGCTAGCATTAACGCATCGAAGATTTCAAGTGAAACTTAGATGTGAGATCGGTAAATACTAATTAAAGAAGTGGAGAGTTAAGGCGATGAGGACTTTGGGATCATATAATGGAGCAGTTGTGGCTTTCTCTCTCTCTCATGCAACCAATATGGAAAAAATAAAGTTTTCTTCTTGCGTAAGATTTCTATCAAATAACTTAAATCATTGATATTAGATCTCAGCATCATATATCATCAACCACCATCTGGACATATACGAAAGATGAAAGTCTGAAAATTTATATTTAAAGAACTACTATGATTAAGCCTCAATACACCCAGAAACATAGGAAAGGAGATGAGGGGCGACACTTACCCCACTGTCTGCAAATATATGTATACACTCAGAAACATGGAAGTTCATGAGGGGCGTACGACACTCACCCAATTGTCTGCAAAGAGAAGAGAAGATGTGCCACATAAAGTTAGCAGTTGTAATGGAGCCGAAACAGTGTGGAACCCCAAACCTTCTATACTGTGCCGGTTGGAACAGATGGGTGACCGTTTGGCTGAAAGGAGGTGTTGGTGTGAACGGACGTGATGGTTTGGAAAGTTAAGTAAGATGATTTTGGAAAACGGTGAAAAGCTGACGTGGCAAAAGGAGAAGAGGAGGAAACATTTTGTATTAGTATTAGGTAATAGATCTCTTATCGTCATGGTGAATGTCTCTAGCACTCATTGTTAGCGGAAAGATGGGAATATCTGTAAGAATTTTTTTTTTTACAATAGTCTGTATTTGCGGAAGGAAAGAGTTACTTGAAATCCCCCTCCCCTCCGAAAAAAAATTGTAAGAAATCTAGACCTTTCTTGAATATTGTTGTTTTTGACACGCACACACATATATGCTTGAAGGCAAGTCACGATATTGTGATGAGAAGAAATTGCCATTATAAGCATGAAACAAGATTTGCCTTTCCCATCTTGTAGATTCTGAAATTACAAACATAGAAAATGATGTTGGTTGGAAGAATTTGCTTATGTTTTTTTTTTCGAAACAGAAAGTTGCAATCAGAATTGAGGAATTTTATCTTTTTGCCTCTTGAGTCCCTTTGTCTTATCAACAAAGCCTTGTTGGGGATGTAGCTTTGGAGAATTGGCACCGAGCAGGATAGGCTATGAAGACAGGATATAGCTAGTAAATATGGTTGCCACATAGGTTGGTGGGATATAGAATAGTAGTTAAGGTGTGATTGTGTGGAGAGGCATGCCAAAATTCAAACAATGTAGTCAAAATTTTGCCTTGGCAATGCCTAGGTTGCTGCCTCGCCTAGTGGGACCTTTATCATATAATTAGGGTCAAGGTGGGCACTCGTTAAGACGAGGTCACCTAGGTGGTGCCTAAGCTCCTCTTGGAAGTGTGCCGTGTGTCTACTATAACATTTTTTACTTGACAGTTTTTGTCTAGGGAATTTGCGTCTCGCCGTTGATTAAAAAAAATGCATATGGCTCTCTCAACTCCTCTCCCCAAGCTTTATTTTTAATTTTTTTGAAGTGAAATTTTGGTGTTATGCATGCTCTATTTCTATTTTTTTAATCTTTATTTCAAATAATACATGATTATCTTATTTTTTTAATTTTCATTAATAAAGAAAAATGTGTTTGCCCAGGCTTTGCCCTTGCCACTCTTCGCTTAGGGAACCCTTATCGTCTAGGCATGACTTGGACGTCCAACTCAACTGAATTTATAAGGAAATTTATGGAAGACATTAGTGTGATTCTAGGAGGATATTTGGAGCAGTGACATCACTATGTTTAGATTTCCCTAATTATTGTTCATTAGCAATAGAGAAAGGAGGCTTTATGGAGAGTTATGTAGCTTTGTGTTGAGGTAGGGTTGTGCCAATCTTGAGGTTCAGAAGAAACACAAACTATTAGGAAGTTGATTCTTTGCTGAATTTATTTTCTCGTTTAGAACTGTATAGAATTGAGAAAAAGTTTCCTTGATCTTTGTGTGTGGAAATGGGATCACTGAGGTGTTTCCTTAGCAGGCCCATCCCTGAAGGCATGGGTCTTATGCCTTATATCAATTTCTCGCCACTCTAGTATGCAAAACTCCATTCCCTTTGTAAGTTAACATTTTTATTGTGTACGACGTTGCTAGATTAGATACAATGGGCCGTCTCTTTGGTTGAAGACGGGTCACTTCCCTTTTCAAGTGCCTTTTTCTTATGGATAACATCACTGGATAATATACTCACAGTGGATCATCTCTTTAGTTGAAGATGGACCATTCCCTGGTCTACTATTAGTATACAACAAGAGATAACATAAAGACAAAGCCTATAGGAATAAAGCCCATAAAGCCTTATTCAATATATTTTATGTTTAGAATGTTGAGCGCATTAGTTGATCTTCTTTTACATTGTTGCAAGTTCTCATCAATGAGCACGATATTTATTCTTTGATCAAGTTGGTGTAGTTTGGGCCAAAGTTCAAAATATTGTCAAAATTTGTGAAATTTCGACGATATATATCGACTTCGCAGGGTGCCGACATGGTTGTTAAATCCTTGCGATTTACGATTTAAATCCTACGATTCGATTCGAATCCCAAGCAAAACTATTCAAATCGGAGGTGAAAATCTTAATTGGGTAAATCCCATTTGATTTGCGATTCATATTACGATTTACGATTCAAATCGTACGATTCATACGATTCGAACGCGAACCCCCTTTTACGGGCCAATACTTAAAAAATATTTTTTATTCTTTTGATTTTCTAAAGGTACTTTATGATTTTTAAGAAGAGAGAAGAAATATGAAAACCCTTATTACGGACATGCCAAAACCCCTATTTTGGAAGTCTTTTTAATTGTAGAAGTCTTTGGATACTTGATCTCATACAACATGTTTATATGAGTTTATTTTTGTTGATTTATCTTTAATGATATTGAGTTTTTTTTCATTTTATGGAGATCATTCGCGTTTTTAATAGTGTATGCAATGAAATATTCATTACTTTCTTTTATCAATAGATATAAATGAAATATTTTGGATAATAGATTATTCTATTTTTCTAATTAATTAAGTAATTTTTTGTATTTTTTAAACAATTTTTAAGAAAATAGATTGAATTTTACGATTTGAATCCCGATTTGAATCGAATCGGTCCTAAAACGATTTTACGATTCGATTACGATTTAACAATTTAGGGTGCCGAGACATCTGAACCAGAAATTTAGGTTTTAGAATTTTTCGACAATCTTGATCAATATTTCGTAAATATCGTGTGATATCGTATTTAAAAAAAAAACCAAAACAGTGAACTTGTGATTCACGAGTTCACTGTTCTTCAGACCTATTAGAGATTCAGAATAGAGAATACTCGTGAATGAACTCCTTAAGTTAAACCTCAATTCAAGAATGAGAATTACCAAAATAGGAGAAGGAAAAAAGAAAAAAAAAAGAGATTGTTTGAAAGAAAAAAGAAAAAGAGAGGAGAAAGAAGGAAGAAGAGAGGAGAAAGGAAGAAGAATCATACATGGAGGACCTTTGTCACTGCCGTCGTCGTCACCGTTTGCCCTACCCTAGGTCTCACACTCTGCAGATCTGCTCTCCCTTTTCATCGAAGATTATAAGTTATAACCTTATACTTATAAGGTTATAAGTTATATAAGGTTATAACATATAACTTATATAAGGTAATAACTTTTAACCTATAAGTTATAAGGTTATAACTTATAACATAAAATGACCAGATTACCCCTAAATTGAGAGTGTTGCTAGTATTACCCCTATATCATAGAATTTTTTTTGGAAGAATATATTTGATTATATCCTAGTATTATTTTTTTAAGGATATATTTTATTAATCATATTGACAACAAAAATTAAATAAATCAAAAAAGGATATATGTTAGTAGGTATATATGTCAAAATTATTACTGTGCATAGAAATATATATGTACCATTCTAGATTAAACATTTAATGTTTCTCCTTGATTATAATTATTCTTTTTGTGAAAAAATTCAACAAAATAAATTAAAATTAATAAAAAGAATAAAATGAGTTTACATATATATCTGTTTCAAGCTTTCAATTGACTAAGAAAATAAAATGTAGTTAATTTTTTTTACAATATAGAGAAATATCATCATACATTGTCGTCAATGTCAGCGCACATATTTGGCCCCCGCTCATTGCATCTCTTATATATATTGTTGTTTTTTTAAATTTTTTTGATTT
Source organism: Tetracentron sinense (assembly GCA_015143295.1). Taxonomy (NCBI): domain Eukaryota; kingdom Viridiplantae; phylum Streptophyta; class Magnoliopsida; order Trochodendrales; family Trochodendraceae; genus Tetracentron; species Tetracentron sinense. The sequence goes on along the minus strand of CM026558.1, from coordinate 9,090,240 downwards.
TTAGGTGTGTATTAACATCTATTTTAACATTTCCTTGAGTTTCATTGAAAAATTTCACATTTTTCATTATTTTTTTCAATTTTTTTCCTCCACGTGTGATATTGTTCCCACGATATCAATATATCTTGCAAAATATCCTTGATATATCTTTTTTCCACGGCTCGAAATGACGATCAAAATCGATATTTAGAACCTTGGTTTGAGCAATGCTTAAATCCTTCAGGAATTTCACCAAAGGATGGGCTAGGATTGTTTCTGTGCAAGGCAAGGTCCAGTAAAGATGATTCCTTTTGCTATTAGTTAGTTCATGAGGAAACAAAGGAATATAAATATTTAAAAATGAAAAATCTGAATTCCTGTAGATGGTGATAAGCCGAGTAATGCTATTGCTTCAGTTTTGGTCCTATGTACTCAAGGACTTCAAGGGTGTCAAAGCAACATCTTTTGTTCTAATTGTGCAGCTTTTTGGTTGGGCTCCGATTAGCATCCTTGTATAGTTTTGGGCTATCCTCAATTTTATTAGATAGTTTCTTTTGTATATCGGCTTCACCCCTTTTTTTGAAATAAAATTACCTTTATTTATCAAAAAATATATATTGAAGGATTCTAATTTAGAGAATATTATTTTTAAGGGAGACAAGTTATTAATGGGGTCCCCTAAAAAGTAAAAAGAAGACGGGTTCTTAAAAAAACCCTTGTTCTATAAAACACATTTAAGGAGTTGACATCATTCATTTCACTTTAGTTTTTTTTTTTATGAATTAAACAGTGGAAATATTATATTTAAAATACCCTCACCTTGATGCTCTCTTCCTTCTCTCCCCCAATCTACTTTCACAATTGGCACTACTTTCCTAATTCCTTAATACCTTGACCAACTTATAGTTGTCCTCCTTGTTCTTTTCGAGAACGTCTCCCAACAACTTTGAACAACCACTTGGTATAGGATAAAGTGGAGCATCATTTTTCTCCTATTGACCCTCGTATTAACCACCGAAAAATTCCCCCACTCAACAATTCTACCCACGCTCTTTTGGAAACATCTACTTGAGACTTGGTCTGAGTTGAAGAGATACTAAGATCATCTCTCAGCCTAGGTTCAAACTCTTTAAAGACCGGTACGAAATCTTTTCCCTCTCCTCCCAGCTATACTTTTGGATAAGAGAGTAATTAAGAGGGACAAGATCTTCCATACTTGGCTTGACAGATAGAGAGAAGGTTGGGTTGTTTCCTATTAGGACCGATCAAGGATTTCTTTTATTTGCTCCCCATCTCAAAACTTATGGTTTGGTAATGAAGTGAAGAGTCAAGATCTCAATTACAACTCCCTTATCGATATTTGTCAACATCTTGGCATATTGGCTTCAATGCTGAGCTCTCGGACATCAATATCCACTAATGTACTTAAGCTGACTTTGGCACACTCGATGCTTGCCAGACTTGCAAAAGATTGTCCAATCCTACTTCTTGAATTGAGGTCCTCTTACTCTTCCCCTTTGAGAAGAACTTGGCCGAAATGACAAGATAGGAATCAACGAGTTGTTGCTTCATTAATGGAGATAAAGGATGGATTCTACGCTCGTTCTTTTAGTTCTCCGAATTTCCGAGTACATCCCTTGAACTAGACTTACATTTCTCTCTCTTAAAAATTATTCCCTTCATTGTCATCGAGTTTCTAAAACCATCCACTCCAGATTGTGTATACTTGGATCGAAGACTATTACACACTATTTAAAATTCAAATGTTTTTTCAATATCGAACATGGGATTATGTGCATGATCGACCTTGATGTCTGCAAGTGTGGGAACCTGCTCCTAGCAATGTAGTAAATTTAGTAGTTACTCTTACTCTTGTTAGTTAGTTCTTGTTTTTCCTTTTGTAGCCTTATAGAATCCTTTGGACCTTTGGTTACTTCTCAGTAACCTCTGGATTTGTCTTGTAGCTTTTCTTTCATCTTCTTTTAATATATTTTTTGTGATTACCGATCAAAAAAAATCTTCTAGGCTTCCATTGGATTTGGTGGCAACACCCTGCCCCCTTGATACGCGTAATGAAACGAGTCAAATGTCTGAACCACCTCGTGTTCTTTGACCCAACCATAGCTTTTTAATTTTTTTTAGGGTCAGTGGTCTCAGTATACGCCTCCTCACTTGGACATGATGAAAAAAGGTTCATTATTTGCCACCTTGACTTTAATTATCTAGCCTTTCCACATCTTCATCCCCAACCTTGCAACTTAGAGAAGGATTCAACACCTCATCCTCCTTGGTTGGACCTTTAACTAGACACTCTTCAGTTTCTACAATCATGAAGAACACCACCCCTTACATCGAGATGATTCAAAGAACGGTGTTGCGCCTACCATGTTTCATCTTCAATCGAATGATTTAAAAACCTTTAAAGGCAAATGTTCGTTGGTCATGGTTTCCAGATCACTATATATTTAGCCAAAGGATTCAAAAAATTTCACCCCATAGGTTGAACAGGAGCCCTCTAATGGGAATCCATTTTCTATTACCCAAAGACTCATTCGTAAAGGAGTTCACATGCAGTCAACACTTGTGAATAGAAACTGTTCTTGAATGCAATCACAATGGAACCTTTGAAGCTTTGTTGAACCAGATCTCCATCCCACCTCATGAAGAAAACAATCCTACCTTTCTTAAAGGGGAAGAGTCGAATGGGGTGTCTATGTGAAGAAACTTTTCCACCCTCCTTTTAAGTTATTCCCAATGCATTCTCTCCCATAACATCACATACCACTGCCAACCTCCATTTTTCGAAAGGAAATCCACCCTTTATATGTCTGATATATCCACGGTAAGCATTCCCCTGACCAATACTATTATCTCCCCACACCCTCTTATCAACACTAGCATCTCTTTGGTAGTGTTTTTTACCGATCAAAAAAACACTAGCATCTCTTTTCTCCAAAAGATTTTCAAGAGGTCTTTGGTAGTGGGAGGAAAAAATCTTTTGGCATATGCAGGCTCAAGAACTGAGATTTGATAACTATCTCTAAGGTCTCCTGTCCATTCCCCTTATGCCCTTCGGGTGTGTTCATTTGGCGCGAAAGTGAGGAAAAGTAAAAGAAAAGTGAGTTTTATTTCACTTTTCTTGTGTTTGGTTTGCAAGAAACACACTTTCATTATCTTGCACTTTCTCAAAAGTGACAAATTTTCTCTCAAAAACTTCCTCCATCTTTTGATGGTTGTTTTGAAAGAAAATTCTAGTTTCTTTTCTTTCTTTTCTCTTCTTTCACCCACTTTCTCGCCAAACGAACACACCCTTAGGGTTCAACAATCCAACAACTTTGGTTTTTTAAAAAAACTATTCAAAAAATTTTAAACTCTGGTTAAGAATTTTTAACCCTTAGGGTTAGATTTTTTTTTAATATATATTAAAAAAAAAAAAAACCAAGGTTAGATTGTTAAACCCTTGTGGTGCCTTCGTTTGGCGAGAAAGTGAGTGAAAGAAAAGAAATGAAAAGAAACTTAAATTTTCTTGAGAAAGTGCAAGAAACTGGAAGTGAGTTTCTTGCACACCGAACTCAAGTAAAATGCAAGAAAACTCACTTTCTTTTACTTTCCCCCACTTTCTTGCCAAACAAACGCACCCTTCGGGGATCAAAAAGGTATTCCTCGTTGATCTTTAAAAATCTGAGATTCAAAGAAAGGAACCTCACTTATTTTTCTTCTTCACAACCACTAAAACTCTTCCTTTAACAAATCTGAAACTTAAGCATAAAAAAACGATATCCAGACTTCCTTTCCATTGCAACAATCTCCATTAGCTATTCTAGGGTTGTTCTTTCACCATGGTGGAGGAAATGTACCTCCTCCCTTTGCCCATTATTTTACAACAAAACTTGCACTAAGGCTAGGAAATGGTGCCAAATCTCTTTGGAATTGCTGCAATGACTGATGACTAGAGGATCTCCATTCTGCATACAAATCAGACCGAAATGGGGAGCACCCGAATTCTAGACCCTCCTAGAAAAGGAATGAGTGGGCTTGTTGTGATTCACTGTAAGCTCAACAAAAAAGGATTTGGTAGAAAATTTGCCATTTAGGTTTGGATGCCAGATTATAGGATATGGGATGGAGTTAGAAACGTAGACTATTTTGAGGAAGGATGAAATAACTTTGGCTTTCATCTTTTAAATTGCATGGTATATTACTAATGTTGTTTTAACAGTTTTTTTAGTATTGTGTAATTATTAATTTTGATTGAATCATAGTACAAACATCTCAATTTAGTGAATTAGCTTGCCAATACCTTAGTGTTATGCAAGAAAAAAAACTCGTGGCTGATTTTAATTTGTTTGCTTTGAACTTCTAGTCTCTTTGTTTTTTCCTTTTTCTTTTAAGATCATTAGATTCTCAAATGACGTCCTTGCCTCAACATTAAAGTTTGTAGTAGATTGATTTCAAGCTATTGTTGATTTCAGAAATTCCGTTGTCAGTGAGAAATCAACTAGAAACAGAGCCACTTGAATACTTAGGTTGGCACCTACAGTTTATGTGATCCTTACGATAGAATGCCTCATGAACTTTACTTTTTACAACTTATAATCTATATAATTATTGGATAACTTGCATATTTATCGGTCAAGACATTAGACGGCCTCTTTTGTTCAAGTAAAGATTAAATAATCTATTTAATAACATAAGAGATCCTTTTGCATACACGTCTTACTTCGTGAGGATAATTTCCTCTCTGGATAACTATCACGGTTGGAACCTGTAAAGCCCCACCAATTTGTAGAAATATATGTACAATTAAGCCAAAACTGTTTAAATTTTATAAACAAACAAAAGCATGGACACTGAATGCATATTATACATGTAAATACTAATTTATCATGTTTAACTAATATAGTGAAATAAAAATGAAAATGCATAACCCAAACATCATAGATTTGTGATTTCATTGGCAATTCATGTATTTATGTTCTAAACTTGCTAATATGCCTTAACTATACACTGATTGAAAAAAAGTTGAGAATTCTTAATCCAAAAGCCCCAAATTGATGTTTATCCTAAAAGTGGGTTGTGAAGATTCAAATCGTCGCTTCATAGCTTATTTCTTGTTTTTGATTTGAAAAATAAGATGGAGTGATTATATTTGGTTTTAGAGGGAAGGAAATGAAAATATCAAGAAGTGATGTAGAATGAATGGGGTATCAATCATTAAGTAACGTAATGTGGATTGTATCAGTTCGAATATTATTGAAACCTCGTTACGGTTGTTTCGTAATGGTTCCGGCGAAATTTATTACCATGTTTTTGCATGTAAATTATAACCATTCTTCCAAAATAAGGAAGTCCACTTATGACATCTTTTAAACCAGTGTAGTCAAAATATCGCGTAGCCCATCGCCTTCCCTAGTCTAGGCGGATAGTTAGGCAATATTTATAATTTTCATAGAAAAAGTAAATTGTGGTCATCTAGGCATCACATGGTCTAGTGAACCCCTAAGCTCTTAGGCATAGCCTGAACACTTTAACTATATAGCTTGAAACACGAGTACAGTTTAGGAAAGATCTCCCAATAAATCAAGAGAATTTTCATAATTTTTGCTTAATGTTTTTTGAGCATTTTGAGCCTCACAATCGGGGAAAAAAAATGTAATGTATGACTGTACGAGATTAGGATCTGATGCGTTATTCATCTGATTTATGTAATCATAAGACATCTCGTCTAATCAGACTTCACAACAAATGGGTTAAGAAGGTTCTATGCTTCTATTCCACTTTCTTTTGACTATGTCCAATTTTTGAGTGAAATCATGTAAGTTTTGTTAAACTTTTCATTTATGTATTGGCAACCTTGATTGTTATCTGTTTTGGGTTCTCTTAGAAAGTAGATCTTATTGAAGGCTCTTTTTTGTGTACTTTTAGAAATAAGAAATCGTCCACTCTTTTGTGCTGGATAGATATATTTAAGTGGATTTGCTCTTTCCTGGTTACAACTAATTAAAATACATTTAATCCAGATCTAGCATTTAAGTGGATTTGCTCTTTCCTATTGCCCAACACTTTTACTACACTGGTTCGAGGATTTTTTTTTTTTTTTGGAAATTTTAGTTTTTTTCTTTCTTGTTTTTAGTGATACTTGATACTTCCTCAGTCTAGTAACGATTTGATTAATGCAATATCAGATTTGATTAGTGCAGTATTCATCTTTAGTTTCTTATTTTCTTGACATCAAGTTTCATCCTGCATTGTTCCATAACCTGAAATGTACTACTTTAAACGGTAACTTCTTTTATAGACCATGCTTTGCCCCTCTTTCCAGCTTCCTAGGGCACCAGTGAATAAACATCTTTTTACATATTTATTAACCACTGGAAGCCATATGCCCCCTAGTGGTTGATTGGTTGGGACCATAAAATTTTGGATTGGCACCTTAAAACTGTCATCAGAAAACAATATTGACTTTTCTTCCATGGCTTGCATGCAAAATACTAGAATAATGGAAGTTGTCAGTACGTTACATTCATTACGAAAAAGGTCAACTAATTACGACATGTAATTCATCTATGTTCAACTATTGGTAGTTTTCAATCTAAATATTTGCTGATATCTTGCTTCTGTTTGTAGTTTTGTTATAAGATGTTGATGTAGCTACAATGCAGGGTTGCAGGTTTCTCTGGCATGGATACCACAGCGCAGACTTTTCAACACCGTGCATTTTCTATTAAATTGTGGCCCCCTAGCCAGAGCACACGGCTGATGCTTGTAGAGCGAATGACCAAGAATCTTTGCACTCCATCCATTTTCTCCAGGAAGTATGGTATCCTGAGTAATGAAGAGGCTGAGGAGAATGCCAAACAAATAGAAGGTGCAGCTTTTACTACTGCAAATCTGCACTATGAGAAAGAGCCAGATGGTGATGGAAGTTCTGCAGTGCAACTTTATGCCAAGGAATCCAGTAAGCTCATGATGGAAGTTCTTAAAAAAGGCCCTAGAAATAAGGAGGATGGAGAGATGCCGATTCCCGGAAAAGATACTGTGCACCATGAAACATTTTTTGATATATCTGGAGGCACTCGGGCCTTTATTGAAGCAGAGGAGGCTGAGGAGATTCTAAGGCCATTAAAGGAGCCAGGAAATTCATACACTAAGATATGCTTTAGCAATAGAAGTTTTGGCCTAGGTGCAGCTCATGTTGCAGAGCCCATCTTAGTATCCCTCAAGGATCAGTTGACTGAAGTAGACCTATCAGATTTCATTGCAGGAAGGCCAGAAGCAGAAGCTCTTGAAGTCATGAATATATTCTCAATGGCCCTGGAAGGTTGCGTGTTGAAATATCTGAACCTCTCGAACAATGCCTTGGGTGAGAAGGGTGTCAGGGCATTTGAGGCACTCCTGAAATCCCAGAGTAACTTGGAGGGGCTCTATTTGATGAATGATGGTATCTCAGAGGAAGCTGCACGGGCAGTGAGTGAGCTAATTCCTTCCACAAAAAAGCTTAGGATCCTTCAATTTCATAATAATATGACGGGAGATGAAGGAGCTATTGCTATTTCTGAGGTTGTGAAGCATTCTCATGCATTGGAGGATTTCCGCTGCTCCTCTACAAGAGTAGGCTCTGAAGGAGGAGTTTGCCTAGCCGAAGCACTTGGAACATGTACTTATTTGAAGAAGCTCGATTTGCGGGACAACATGTTTGGTGTGGATGCTGGAATTGCTCTGAGTAAAGCTCTTTCTGGGCATACGGGTCTTACCGAGGTTTACCTGAGTTACCTGAACTTGGAAGACGAGGGGGCAACTGCCCTAGCCAATGCTCTTAAGGATTACGCTCCTAAACTCGAAGTCTTGGAGATGGCAGGAAATGACATCACGGCTGAGGCTGCTCCTACTTTAGCTGCCTGTGTAGCAGCAATGCAGTTCCTGACCAAGTTGAACTTGGCTGAGAACGAACTTAAGGACGAAGGTGCTATTCTGATCAGCAAGGCATTGGAAGGTCACGGCCAGTTAGAGGAAGTTGATCTGAGCACCAATTCAATAAGAAGGGCTGGGGCCAGGTTCTTGGCACAGGCTGTGGTGCATAAGCCTGGGTTTAAGTTGCTGAACATCGATGGCAATTTCATTTCTGATGAAGGCATCGATGAGGTGAAGGATTTATTTAAGAAATCCCCTGCTGTGCTTGGGCCCTTGGACGAGAATGACCCTGAAGGAGTAGATGATGACAAGGAGTCCAATGAGGAGAATAACAATAACGAGGATGAATTAGAGTCGAAACTTAAGCAGCTCGAAGTAAACGAAGAGGAATAAGAGTCCTTGTATGTCAGATATCACTTCTCTGATCCTAACTGCTGTTTTTAATCTGTGGTAGTCAAATTTCTGGTAAGCATATTTAGTTTTATTATGATGGCAAGATTTGGATTGACCAGTTTGTTGAGTCTTACTATGTATGAGCAAGACCAGCTGCAGTAACTTTAAGCAGAAGTGTAACAGTTCTTCTGTTAGTAGCTTAGATGTTATGGATGGTGTACTTAGATGGATTATGCTCTTAATTTTTTTAGGGAAGTTATGTCTCAGCAGAGTCGAGGCTTGTTTCAAGATCCAGTCAGGTATTTGTGCACGGAATATTTCCAACTACTGAATCAACTTTAACTGCATTGTGTCACATTGAAGAATTCAGTTTAGGGGAGCTGACCGAATTTTAGGGGTGGCAATGAGCCGGTGTTTGGGGCTGAATTTTGGTATATTTGAATGGCCTAGCCTGGCTTGAAGCCTGCCACATTTACAAAGGCCTTGAAGCCTCAACTTCCCCCATTGCCACCCCAACCAAATATAGCGGGTTTTTGGCGATTGAGATGTCATTTATAATGATCAATAGTCGTTTCTCGTCTTTTTTTTTTTTTTTTTGGTGAGAAAACAGAAACCATTCATTCATTAAACTCTAAAACATTCCTCCATGAGGTACACACCGCAGTTAGTGACCTCTCCCTACTGATACCATTATCAGAGGCAAACACTTCCTGAGCTTTAAGCTCTCTAATACTCCAAGCCAACCCCTCCTTAGCTGCTGCATGCGCTTCCGAGTTCCCGTCCCTTGGGATATACTTAAACTGCACTGCAGTGATCAATTCAGACATCCGGTGAATATCCTCCATTAACATGCCTATCTCTGAATGAGGTAAAGAAGTCTGACCATTTAGAAAATCTATGGCTTCTTTTGAATCTATGGTTTCTTGTCCGGAATCACCGTTTTAATTTAATGGTAAGATCTTCGAATTAAGGAATTTGTTTAAGAGGTATTCAATGCGAATCAGTTAGTTAAAGTATATTTTTTTGGTAGTTGAATACGATTAGGAATTGCAATGGTTAGTGTGTTAGAGAGCTGCGCATGGGGGCTGAACATGGCACACCGGTGTTAGTTGAAGTTATCAACAGAGAATTGGTGCCAGTTTGAAGAATCTAAGGAAAGAGCTGGGATCAATATTCAATTGTGATTGAATTCGGTGAGTTCAATTGCACCCGCAGGTCAACAACATGTGTCCTTTATAATACCCATTAACTGTGGTTAAGATTCACTAATCTAACCAGGGATTTTAGAAAAAAAGTTATTAAAAAATATTCAACCCTAAGAGTTAATTTTTTTAACGAGGGCTAAAAGGGGCTTGGGCAGATATTGGTTCACAGTCAAGTGCGATTGAACTATACTTGAGTTCAATCGCCCCTACAAGTTGACACATGTTTCTTTTAACATTTATTAATTGTGATTAAGATTCACTAATGCTTGGGTTTCAATAATATAACCTTGTTTTTAGGAAAAAAATATTTAACTATGATTAAGAATTTTAACCCAATGATTAATAAATCTTAACCACAACTAATAATAAGAATTAAAAGGGACGCGTGTTGACCGGTGGTGCAATTGAACTCGGGGGAGAGTTCAAAGGCAGTTGACTCTGATCTTTTCTCAGCCGGGTGGGGCAAGATCCATCAACTTCCTAGAGATCAGATCACAGCCAATTGCAATTGAAATAAGGTGAGAGTTCAATGGCACCCACAGGCCAACATGTGTCTCTTTTAATGCTAATCATCTGTGGTTAAGATTTATTGCTACGGTGCTACTTGACTCTTTCAAAATCATGGCACTTCTAGATAATCCTCTACAGCAAATACGGTTATCACCCCTGAGGTTGCCATGTGTCCCTTTAGACACCCCTTAACTGTGGTTAAGATTCACCCACCCCTAGGGTTTACCCACACATCCTTGGTTTTTAGAAAAAAAAATATTAATTCTTTTTTTAATATTAAAAAACTGTTTATGGGTTTTTTTTTTTTAATATCTCACTTCCCTATGAGAAGCTTCTTTCAGTCTCTATATAGCATAGGGAGACAAGCCGAACTTAGAAGTCGGTAAGAAAGAGCTTTGAGTAGTCATGGATATTGTCCAACCCAAGATAGCTATAATGTCCTGACTTCACAGCTTGAGTACCTACCACTTGTAAAACACATAGCGCTCTGCCTAGGAAAGGCAAAAGGTCGTATTGCGTAGGAGCGCTCACATTTTTTAGCTTCCTTCCTTTTATTTTCATTGCTTGTCCTCTCTCCAACTTAAACATCCCTCAAATTTCTTGATCAAACCAATTGTTAGAGAGATTCAGACATTCCACAGCGACAAACAGCCTTAAGAGAACATCTACTACTACTAAATGACCTGAAAGGCCTTTAAACATCCTGTTAAGCAGGTTTGTTTAAAGGCCTTTTAAGTCGTTTACTAGTAGTAGGCGCTATCTTAATTAGGCCTTTTGTCGTTGTGGATGGTCCGAATCTCTTTAACAGTTTAGGTGTGGTTTTCTTTGACCTATCTCAACGACCCAAGGAGTTTAAAGATGCCTACTAAAAATTTATGGGCGGTGAATTTTCATCAAGTCCATTAAGTACCAAAAGGTAACTCGGTCGTTTATCCCCCTGAGGATGAGAAGGGTTTACACCATGAAAGTGGTTGAGCCTGGACAAGGAGCTCAATCAGAGGGACAGTAAATAGAATGAACTAAGCAAGAGATCGGAATGAAGGGTTTGATAGTCCAGGCTATCACGTTGGGATAAGCAGTCGGAGATTGAATTCACTCCTAATTGAATCATGTTCAACTTTTATTTAACCTTGTTCTTTGGAAGATGCTGCCCGACAGACATCAGCTAAAAGAAAAAATACATAACGGGTTGCTATGCGTTTGACCGTGGCTTTCTCTTTAGAGGTTGCAAAACTAGGCATTGCTTAGCGAGGCTTATTGAAATTCCGTGCTTTTGCTTTTCACTGCTGAAGAGACCTATGGGAAAATATTTTTTTTTTTTAAAAAAGTAAAAATAGATTTTTAATATTTTTTTAAAAAGAATTAATATGTTTTTCTAAAAACCAAGGATGGATAAGTGAATTCTAAGGAAGAATGAATCTTAACCATAATTAAGGGGTGTCAAAAGGGACAAGTGACGGTTTCAAGGCGGGGATTGGATTTGGCCTTGATCTTGCATCTGCCATGTGGCGATAAAAAAGGGGTGAAAATATCAATTGAGAAGTCAAAAAACATGGGAGAAAATGAATTGATTTCTCCCCATTTTATCTCGCAAGACCAAATCCAATCCCGTGATAACCGGTTATCACCGTAGAGGATTTGGTTTCAGATTGATTACTATCTCCTTGGAGATGGGTGGTTCTAATTCCTGGGCTGTTGCCTGTTGGGCCCACCATGTTCCCAATCACGAGGCAAATTAGAGGTGGCGCGGATAAAAAGCGGCTCCACTTTAACTATAATAAAGAGAAAGGGTACTTTTGTCATATATTTGAAGAAATCTACAGATGCTTACGACGAAGTCCACCTGACCTAATAAAGGGATTGGAACGTTGGGGGAGAAATCCAGCGAATCCTTTTAAAGTTTAAATACCTTTTACCTCACTCTCTAAAAAAAAACTAGCCGTTAAACTCCTCTCTACTCTGCAACTATTCTGAGTCTCTAATGGCAGTTTCATCTGATACATCATCACCTTCCAACCTCAACAAGGTTTCTTCTTCTTCTTTTTCTATTAGTTTTAGTTCTTAAAGCCAAGCTTCTCTGTGTTACTGTTTCTCTATTTATTAATTTCTTCAAATTGATTATAGGAGTCGGCAATATCCATGGATTCTTCTCTTCTGTTCAGCCCCTCCTCAGAGAAACGCTTTTGGAGTGCTCTCCGTTGCCGGGTCGATACCCTTCTCGATAATCAGAAGGGCGAAATGCCAATCGGACGGTCCCTCCCTGATCTAGACCTCCCTGCACAGGCCCAAGCTGTGAGTAATTTTGCTTCTTTGATTTTCTGAATCTAAGTTTTACTTAACTGAATATGGGTTTTTCTTGGACATTGTTTGCAGGGTGTTGGAGAATCAGATCGAGCTAAGCGCTTGAGAGAAGACTCTTTGCTTCTGCTTAGAGGATTCGACTCAATTGCCTCTTCTCTGTCTCAGCTTACCGGCAATTTAGACACTGCCTTGCAGGTAAGGGTGTTCTTCAATTTTTATAGAAATTTGGGAAAGTCTGAATTAGATTTGGAACTCATTTGTAAGGCTTTTTGGTGAATTGGGGTTTTCTTCAATTGCACTCCATTAATGTAGAGAACAAAGATTTGTTTCTTTAATTTTCAGATTTATTATAGCTACTTGGGTCTATTGTTCTGGTTCAGAAAAAAGATTGGTTTCTAAGAATTTAAAAGGGAAAACATTGTCTTAGATCATATAGAAAACATCAGTTTCTTGAAATTGAGCTTGAATTTTGATTTGGGTTGAGATTGCAAATCAATTGTCTTCGAACTTAGTCTTACCTCCTCTTTCCTCTGCTGTGAATGTCAGGGAACAAGAAATCTAGCTAAACCCTCACTAACTGAACTATTGCATAACGATCTGGAGAAGGAAATTTTCGAAAAAGGAAAAGAAGAAGATGATGAAGAAGAAGAGAACAAGAAGAGATTGAAAAGGAAGTTTGACTCTAATGAATCTTCAGATGATCAGGAGAAGGGAAATGAACAAAATCTGAAGAGTGGGATGCTGAATAAAGCTAGAAATGTTAGATTTTTAATTTTGATGCTCCCGAACTCGACTGGATTAATTATTTTTGGATCTGTATTGGTTGGTAATGGCTTCTCTCTGCTTGTTGCAGCTTGCAGTCTCCATGGCAACCAAAGCGTCTTCGCTTGCAAGAGAACTGAAATCGATAAAATCGGATCTATCTTTTATGCAAGACCGATGTAATCTGCTCGAGGAGGAGAATAGGAGACTCCGAGATGGATTCGATAAAGGTTTAAGAGCCGAAGAAGATGATCTGGTAATCCTGATTACTTTTGTAATTCTTCCTCAATTTCTATATATTCCAATTATATTGCTTATAATTTTAACCTTATGGTCTTTTTGCAGGTGAGACTTCAATTGGAGGCATTGCTAGCTGAGAAATCGAGATTAGCCTTATAATTTTATCCTTATAATTTTAACCTTATGGTCTTTTTGCAGGTGAGACTTCAATTGGAGGCATTGCTAGCTGAGAAATCGAGATTAGCAAACGAGAATGCGAACCTAACCAGGGAGAACCAGTGCCTTCATCAGCTTGTGGAGTACCATCAAGTCACCTCTCAAGATCTCTCGGCATCTTACGAGCAAGTTGTCCGTGGGATGTGCTTGGATTTCTCGTCTCCGCCACCGACAATTGCAGAAGAGGGAAGTGATGATGATGGTGGTATTGAAGCTCCTCAAACGCCCAGAACAGATCTCTTTGGCTTCTCTACTTCTCTTGATAAGTACTACTGTGAAGAACAAAAGTAGTAGTTGGGTCATTTTCATAGAAGTCCAGCCATGTTCCTTTTGGGGTTTGGAATTGATTGAATTCTATTTGAAGTAGTAAGTCTAAAGTTTTGAAATCCATTGGTGATAACTATGATGTATGCTTGAGAATTGAGATCATTTGATTCATAATAAATAAATAAAATAACTCTTTTTGGCTTCCCATCCTTACCTTTGCTTCTGCAAAAGACCCGAGGTACTGGCATTCACACACACAACAACCTCTTACGAAAGCAAACAGACTACTGGCTCGGTTAGGATTGAACTCGCATGAGCCGCAAGAAGTTGGACTGAGAATCTTTCGCAGCATGAGGTCTGGCTGCTTGGTTGAAACATCGCAATAACCATTCCAGGCAAAAGGAATGGCGCTAAACATTCAGACATTGGTAATCGCTAAACAAATGCTGCTAAATTTTAGAGGTCGTCACACTTCTCTGTTTATAATACAGAGAAAACAACTAAAACAAGCCTACTTATTCTAAATATCATTTATTTATGCAAGTGGACCATGTTTCCAATTCCATGCACTCAAAAACCCTCCTGAGAAATCATAAGGATTTAAAAAATTGGTTTCTAATATATTTGCCTGAACTAGAGATTAGGCAAAACAAAATGCTGGAAAAATCGGCCTTGTAGTAGCAGTATTGCACCATGAATATGTTCTGGTTATAGAATGAGATTTCTGATTGAATACATGGTTTAGTTTCACAAGGCTTGCTGAGTGGGGTGAACTTTATTAATAGAGAAATGCCACCAGGGCGCATTTACAACCCGGGCGTTTGCGGTGCAGGGTGAAATGGTGCCCTATTCAGGGCAATTGTTTTTTGATCAGTAATAAGAGAATCATAATACACATGGAGTTCATAAAATCTATGAGGATACAGAGAAACAAAAACAAGCAAATCCTCTATATACATACTAAATACCAAACACCCAAAATCTGGTCCAACACTGCCTCACAAAGGAAGGCCACCCAAGTCTTCAACCTCCCTATTAATTGAGCACCATGGTAGAAGGAGATATCTAACTGCCTGCATATGACAGACGAGGAAGAGGCATCATCAAACACATTCGCATTCCTCTCTTTTCATATAATCCATGCCTCCAGACAAAGAAAAGACCAAATGACCAAATAATCGCTCGAGGAGCCACCAACCTCACAAAAAACCGACTGAATAAGAAGTTTAAAAAGGAAGAAGGGAAAACCCCACAAACCTCCAGTTGAATTTGCCCTAAGGGTTCAAATTGGGCACCACTTCACCCGTACCACAAATGTAGCCCAGGCTCCGTGGTAATTTTCTTTTTTTTTGTTAACTAGTCTTCCCTATATTGAAAAACTTTAATGGATGGTCCTCTAAAACTCATGGTTTAATGTCTATACGGTGCTAGCTGAAGTTGTGTTTTTTCTTTGAAATACTACAAAACAGACTCTCATCCAACGCATTACTTTCTGAATTCACTAATTGACACGATGTAAAATGATGATTTTCCCAACTCACACCTAGGAATTCTCCACTCCTTCCTGCTATGTTTAGCCAAGCTTCTTTCTCCTAACTGCTGCAGTTCTGGCACTTACAGCGGCTGGAGCAGCAAAACCACTGATGATTTCCCAAGTTCGTGAAATAATCAGCACAATTTCAGTTATATTTATCAGATCAAAAATTAAGATTACATACTTCAATTTCCTAATCTCTTCAGGAAAGACCACCTGTCCTTTCTCATATAGGAAGGTAACAAACGAAAATGATAAACATAAAGGAAATTCGACACATAGATATGTTTATATCCCCCTCACCAAGACAATTTGAAGGACATAAATTGATACAAGGACGTTTCAGCAAGACACTTCAAGCCCTTGGCTTGTTGAGTGCTTCAATTTTAGTAGTGCATTATAAATATAGACTGGACTATATAATCCTTGAATTAGCAGATTAAGATCTGAAGGAAACATGTCTGCAACATCTACTCTTTACCTTGCTGTTTGTAACAACTACCAACTGATTTGCAAATTCAGTGACATTTCCACCTAGTCTGGATGGAAGTATGTACTGAGCTGTCCTAATGTAAGGCATGCCCCACTGCTAAATTGCCGATATGAATTGAATGGGGAACCCATCCATTTGTATGGTACATGATCCTGCAAACCATCTTCAGGAGGAAAACTAGAATTTGACATGAGAATGGATTCTACACCCAACATGTTGGCAGGATTGATGCACCTACAAAAGAAAAAATTTCTTGAGCACGTTGCACTAACCATTCCTTCACATTATTGGCAGTGCCTTTTGGGTGGGTTTAATCGGGGCCGTAGTCACTGGATTTGACGATGCGCTCTAAAATACGATGGGATCATCTATTTCAATGTTCAAATCTCTGCACAGCTCGATTAATTGGTTCTTGAAAAAACTGTAGGGATATGAAAATCGCTTCCTGTGCACAATGATTGCAAATAAGCCGTGACTACAAGATCGGTGGATTAATAGATCGATATATGGATAATAGACAAATAAAAATCGACCAAAGGAGTACCTCTGTTCTAATTGTGCGGCTCCCTTGATGAGGGCATGTGTTCAAGTAAGAATCAAAGATCTTGTGCACATCCTTCCCCTGCGAAAGTGACAAAATTAACATCTTCCTCTGCAGAAGCAAGAATATGTACAAAAGCTGCAACTTCTCAAAGCTTCCAACCGCATGCCTTAATCAATTGTTCCGTGCAGTTTAAATAATATATTCAGTAAATAGTAAATACAACTCAGATACAAGAAGTATCCAGTGCACTCCTACAAACCAAGATGGTTCAACTCATACACAGAACTAGATTCTATCCAAAAAATGACAGAAAAATTTCAATCCATATCATACCTTTAAATTACTGTCCTCTTCGATGCTCTCCTCCAACCCAGCAAGTCCACCAAAAGAAATCAATAAGTGCCTGCGGAGAAATACGCTCAATCAGTTAATAATAATCATGGAGGCATCAAAGAAGATAGGATCATCATGCAGCATATTCACATCCAAGTCAATTGACTCAATTCATATTCAGATGTCAGTCAATGTTTAGAAGTTAGCTTACTAAAGTATGTAGATGGATGACAACTCACTCTGCCAGTTCAACCTAGGAAAACGTGGTGTAAAACATATAGATCAATATAATTTTATATTTATGATGGAAATAAATGATGGG
The DNA here is from genome assembly GCA_015143295.1 of Tetracentron sinense. NCBI lineage: Eukaryota > Viridiplantae > Streptophyta > Magnoliopsida > Trochodendrales > Trochodendraceae > Tetracentron > Tetracentron sinense. Next base: position 9,073,230 of record CM026558.1, on the reverse strand, counting down.
CGTGATGTTCATCATATAGAACTTCAAGAAGATCTCAAGAGCTAGGAGGAGCAGAAAAAAGGGGAAGCGCAGTCTAGGCTTCACAACATGCTGCGGTAGGAGAAGATACTATGGTGCCAAAAATCCTCTATGAAGCCTAACTTCCAATTCTGAATACATGGCCCCCTTCTTGTCAAACCGGACAGTTCAATTGGCGAGTCACTTCTTGGAGCCTGAAGGGACATTGCCTGCATGTACAAGTGAACTTATCTTCTCAATCGTTGGAAGTTTTCTTTTTTACTTGTGTAAGGTATACACTGGATCCGAGGTTAAGAGCCTCCAGACGGTTCTAGTTTTGGGTAATACCGTAATACCCCACCAATAGGTGACCAACTGATTGAGTGATCTGGATTGACGAATTTGTCGATGTCATTGCTACATATTTGGGTAATCATCTCACATGATAGGGCACATTAATAAATCATTACTACTAAACTATGTATGTTGTATATACTTTAGTTTGTATATTTCTAAGTATTACTATGGGACGTTATTATGCAGTGGAAAACAGTCTGTTGGGTCTGTTTGGAAGCACCACTTAACATTATTGCCGCCTTTTTCTGGAGCCCTCTAATTCCCTTTTTTTTTTTTAGTAAAAAGAAATTAGAATGTTTATTTTTTTGATTGGTGAAAGACATAAGAACGTTAATACTGGCAACTCAGAAAAAGGTTGATTTTTTAAGGGAAGAAAACTATTTTGCAGTGGTGCTGTGATATGGCACGAATTTCGAAATGGTGGCATAATCTATGACATTCATTTAGGAATGCTAAATACAATGAAATTATAAGGTAAAGGGTATTCAAGACTAACCACCAACACTAGAAGTTCATACAAGGTCATAACCAGTCACACATGAATGATGAATCAAAATTGAACTTAGGTATCATAAAAGCAGAATGTTCTTCTGTCAAATAGTAATCAATATAAGAGTATCTACTAAAGGAAGTACTAATCAAGGTGGTCCAACTAACAAATCATTATTATTTTGATGATTAATCACATCAAACAAAACGTACCTGAACGTAGGTATAGTAAGCTCCGATGAATTAACAATTAGACCATGCTCCGAAGTTCCAATCAAATGATCATATCCACCCTGAATAAATGAAATATCAGAAATTGAAGAGTGGGAGAATTTTTCAAATGACTACGCACAGAACTTGTACATGTTTAGAATAAATAAATGGCATTGAAACAATGAATACCTTATACGGGCAATCCTTAAATACAGAATTGATATTGCAAGCATAGCGCACTTTATATCCCCAATATAATCCCTCTTCTTCTCTAGGCTTGGACGATGACACGATTTTGTGGAAACAATCTAGATAAATGCAAATAAGGGATCTTAGACATCATGAGTGACAAGTTTCATTATTCAGGGGACTAAAACATTTTCATTTACCTGCAATTTTACAGTTTTTTCCTTTTTTGGGTCTCTTCTGTCTCTTCTGTTTTTTTTTGGGTGGGGGGGGTTAAGTAATACAGTGCTCCCCCTCGTCAAGGGCATGCAAATATGTGGCAGAACAAAATAATTGAAAGCAATATGATCACTGTCTACTGTTTGCAGGAATACATTCTTGGCATAAAAAACAGGATACATTGATGAGCAGTCTTATCCAAGAATTATCAGAGTATTGTACGGATAAGGTTTTAAGAAATTCAGGAAACATCAATTCCTGGCTTGAACAAGAGTCACATTTTACAAACAAAAAGAAAAGACCTATTAAGCACCATTCAACTTCTACTGCTATTTTATTTCCGGTAATAAAGAATACATCAGTTGGTTCAATTTTGAAGTTCACCATGTATAGTTCTACTTCAATGCAATGTCATTTGGAAATTGGAACACAAATAAATGTTGAACAAGCCAATTGAGACAACCTAACTCATTTACAAACAAATCAAATCCATATCGGCGCATACAGGGAATTGAACCCATGTCAGTACTGTATGAGGGCACAAACATCACATCATATCTGACTCAGGTGGCGTTTGGCAACTCTAAATAATTAGAGCTTATTTGTAAATTAGAGCTTATTCATATTCTAGGGTGTTTGATAAACCTCTAATTAAATGTCTAAACATTTTAGAAGTAGAGGTAACTTGTCTAATATAATAAGGAGCAAAGTGCTCCTTATTTTTAAGCTCTAAAGATTAGAGGATCGGCGTCAAAGAAAGTCGGGGGGTTTTGGGACGATTTTACCCTGAAATATTTTAGATAAAACCCATTTTACCCCTTAGCATATAATCTCAAATCATGAGAGAAACCCTCATTTGTCACGATCTCCTCTTCTGTGTGGGTTTCCGAAGGAGGGTTTCAAGATCTGTTGCCATGGGAGCTACTGCCATCAGTTCTTCTTCATTTTCTAAACCTGTAATTTTTTTTATTTCCATGATGCTTTGTGTTCGTTGCAAGTCAAGCAAACCCTATTTTCATTAGAAAACCTTTTTTCTAGGGTTTCTACTCTATATTGCTGAAATATAAAAGGAACTAATGGGTTTTACTGAAGATTCCAAAACTTCTTGTGGGTAGAGGTGGATTTCAAACTGATAATTTGTTTTGATTTACATCAGATTTCCTCTTAAGAAATAAGGACTTGACGCAGGCAGCTCAACGTACTTGTGTTTGTTTGTGTTTCTAAGAAATTTGTTCACAAGGAGTGCTCTGTCTCCTGTAGATAAGCTAAGGGCAAACCTCCATCTCTAAAGCCTCAGCTATCCCGTGGCTTGTTGCTAATTGAGATAGCATGTCAGGTCTCTTTGAAGATGGGTAGCGCCATTTGGTTGAATGTAGTATGGAGACAGTAAATATTTTGGGATGGTCTTAGCATGTCCACCATAGAGCTCGACCATCTATCATCATCACTACTGGGAATGATCGTGGCAGTGGCCTATAATCATGGAGAAGGGGATGGAGTGGTGGTGGTGGTGGCGGCCTATAATCGTGGAAAAGGGGAGGGCTCTTACTTGCATATTTAAAAAATGACAACTCTTACCCCTGTAATAAGCTCAAAAAAAAAATTAGACAATAAGAGGTTTTATCAAACATGCTACTACTAAAGTAGTGGAATTGTTAGAGTTTTATCAAACAATCAAAACTCTAGAAAACTAGAGCTTAATTTTTAGAGCTTATTATATAGGAGTAGAGTTTCCAAACAGGCCCTCAGTCCTATTAAGGATCAGCTCCATAACATGGTTTAGAAACAATGTGAACTAGGTTAAAAGGAACAGAAGAAATATCAATTTTTTTATTTATTGATAACATAGATATATATTGCCAGGAGAAGAAAAATATGAGAAAAGAAATAGAAAATCCAGTTACCTGACTCCAAATGGCGGTTGGTTCCCATAGCTACAGTTACCCGTGTTCCAGGTTCAAGTACTTGATCAATGACAACATGCTGCATAATTCAGTACTGAATCAACATATAAACAAATCTGCTTGCGCTAATGATAATTTTAGCATCTGTTACTTATAACTTCAAACAGAGGGAAGATGACTAAAAAGGAGTAAGAGAAGAAAATCAGCAAGTGGAGATATTTAGACGTGCCCAACACGATATGTGGAAGTAAATCAATGCAGACAAGCTTATAATTTGAACAAGCTCTTCCTAAAGCAGAAGCACAGAAGTTGCATTTTCATTTGAAGTGGCCATATCAGCCGACACAGGTTGTCTTTTTCTTTTCTTTTTCTTTATTTTTACTGATAATAGCAATATATTAAGAGATAGGGATATAAGTTAAAGGATAAACAGGTACAGCAGAGGAAACCCATTCCAAACCAACTACGACTGTGTCGAATTTCCATCCTCAGCTAAAAAGTCTACCAACTCATTAACACCTCACCCACCAGGGGTTGGTGCAGTTGGCTACCATCCCGGGTTTGGTCCCTGTGGTTGTGTGTTCAACTGCCATTCGACTTACCTTGGTGTCCGTAGGGAAAATTCCGAGTGGCTCGGTGTGGACACCCGAAAGGACTAGTCCTTGCCTCAAAGGGTTTGGGACACCCTCTGTTACTTAAAAAAAAAAACTCATTTGCACCTCTTACAAGGTGAGCAGAGAAAAGGCAAATGGCACGACATGCCCATGATCTCTTCCAATGTATTTACCAGTCTCTAAAGCTGAAAAGATATTGTAGATACTGAAATGAGGATTATTATAATATTTTTTTACTGTTATTCTCTTCTCTTCACTTGGAATTAATTTATTAATAAATGGTTCAGAATCTCTTAATCATGGACTACTTTATTCTCCCCACATACTTGATTTAATACTTGAGAAACTTGGTAAGGATTAAAATCTGTATAGCATTGAGGTAATTCGATTTTCCAAAAAACAATATAAGAAGAAAAGGACAATCGCAGAACTAAACTTTATTAAATTTTACAGTGAATCAATTGAGCTAGAACTAGGACTTCAACCCATTGAGTACAAGTCATCCTTCACGTTTTAAAACCTTGACTGTTGATGTAGACAAAAATTTGAGGCACCTAGATCTAAAGGGTGGGTGCTTATAAAAGCTTATCATTTGTTTGTCATGCGAATCTGTCTTTGCACGAACATGTGGAGTCAAATGAGGTAAAATTTTAGAATTTAATTATACGTTGTAATTCTACTTCCCTCTAAGGAATGGGGATCACTGCCAACATTACATTAGCCTAATGGCTGGAGCAATTGGTTTTGATGATCTTGGAGAGCTTCTTATGCTTAATATGCCGTATAAAAAAAAACTTACGGAAGCAACTAGAATCGAGGTTAATCGAATAGTAAAGCATTAAAAATTCTATGATTCACTGAATTCCGTTTAGGCGAAGCAGAATTTGACAAAGCGTGACCCATACCTTACTTAAACCGACATCAACTACAGTTCCTACAGAATTTGGAGCTTTTTCTTTCAGCGTAACACCTGTAATAACATTGTAAGATGTCACAATGTTAGTTGATCATATAATCAAAACAAAGACTTGGAATCAATGAATAGAAATTATATATAAAAATAGTTAAAGGAAGAAGGGAAAGCTTCCAAACTTCTATTCAGACCCCATTCCTATTTCTTGGAACCCTGGTTTCCTGTCGGAATCCCTTTCTAATGCTTGTTGGTTGTTTGTTTGGTATATGGTTGGTCTGATTTACCCATGATGGCTATTCTTCCGAAATTGCTTGTACTCTTAACCCCAAACTCGGTGCAGTGCATTTCTCTACTTCCACGGAATCTCCCATGTCTTCGTACCGCTGCTCCTAATCTTTCTTACCTGCGACTGCTATCTCACTGCCTCTCTGTTTGCCTGCTGTCTATCCACCATCAAGCTTGCTTGCCCGTGCTCCATTCCTAACTCCCTTGTTTTTGTATAGAGAAACAATGTTGGGCAAATTCCAGTACTTACATTGTGTCTCCTGGTGAGTAGAAGATCCTCATGCTTTACAGATTTGAAGACATCAAATTTGAGTTGCTATTTTCTTTTTCTATTTGATGCTTTTATGCCATTTTGGGTACGGTCCGTCTCTCTTAGGGATGAATTTTTCATTTTAAAAAACACATATAGGGATGCAAACATAGATCTGCAGCAATTTTGAATCTGTGAAAGCATTATCTCATCTTTCTAACTGAACCTTTTGAGATTCTTACTCCCCATTGCCACTTTCTCCATCTTTGATCCCTTAACAGCAACCGCCAAGGGAGCCCTTTCTTGTCGTCGAGGAAAGTAGAATGGTGATGGATCTGCAGAGAACTAAATTAGCTCCTCTTTGGAGCCTGACATCTTGCTATGCTCAAGCTATCATTTGTTCTATGTGATATTTTTCGTAAGATATAGTGAAATGGTATTCCCTGTCAGTGTGCCTCTTGCCTTTAGCATACATGTGTGACGTCCTACATGTATGACACCTTAAATGTTTCTAAAATGATTATTTGCCATACTGGAACATAAGATAGCGTATATATCATGAGAGGTTACAATTACTCTCTGGGGTCAGAACACTTTTGCCTTAAACTTCATATATGCAATGATCGTGAGAAGATACTTAAAGGCCTACGTCAAGAGTTACAGTGACTACATACAGCATATCAACCGAGGAAATACAAATAGCCTACCTTCACGATACTTAGCCCACTCGTGCTTGCGCAGGTGATGGGGAGCATCAAGTGGTGGCAACAAACCCTGTAAAAATGCAACCAAATATAAGAACCACTTTGAGTTTACATGAACTATACCATTAAACAATGGAAATGTATCTGAAAACTGGACAAAAATTCAAAAATTATAAGAACTGGTTTCTCACCACAGATCTTAAGCTGTTATGCCTTGGGAAGAGACTCTTCCTTAGATACTGTGGTGTCTCTAGATACTGCAAGATCCTAATAAGAAATGGGGCACCACTTTCACTACCATCTGCATCCTCCGCTGTTGTAACACCAAAATCATGTGCCGAAGTACTCTTATTGTCAAACACGACCACCTGTTTGTACAAAGAATAAACCTCCTATAAGCATGGACTCTCCTCCATCGGAAAATCTCCATGTATCAAAGGGATTCAAATTCACATTCTGAATTTGTTAGGTGGAAAAGCTAGCTTTGAATTCTCAAACTATTGTTAAATATTCTAAAACTAAATTTTCTTTTAGGGTGTTAAATAATTAGGTATCAAAATACATGTGCTCAACCTAAAATTCATCAATTAAATATCAGCTAATCACTTCCAAATTCTTCTAAAGAAATAAGACATATCAAATCACCTGAACTAATCCAAAAATCAATACGTGCCTCTAATTATCTCAGATTAAAATCCCATAACAACTCATTCACGAATCACGACTACATTAAATTTCTATTTTAAAAAAAAAGTAGAAATTAGAAGAAAACACATACACGTACTCAAAAGCATGAAATTTTAAGATGCTAACCTCATCGATTCGGAAAATAGTTGCAGCACGGGCAATCTGACCAGCCAACTGAGCACAAAACAGAAAATTCAATCAGAGAAAAAGAAAAAAAAGAAGAAAGAAATAAAGAACAAATCAGAAGTGTAAGAGAAACGAAGTAATTACTCGAGTGGCAAGTTGGAACGACTGAGCGTTGTCGATGATGGAACCAGGCACGGCTATGCTAACTGTAGGTACCTCCTTTCCCCAAATCTTCTCTTTCTTTCTCTTCTTCTTCTTCTTCTCCTTCTCGTCGCCATTAACGAGCTCCATCTCATCTTCTCTTTTCTTCTCTTCTCCATTCTCTGCTTCTGCTTCTGCTTCGTCTCTTCTCTTCTTCGCCATTTCGTTGAGTTCGTTTTTCTTCCTCTTTAGGCGCCACGGGCAAAGAAAGGGTTTTCATACAGTCGACTAGAATTGATACCATGGTGCTTGGTGCACCCTAGAAATCTGATGGACAGAAATCGCAAGACTACTCCAAGGATCGGACGGTTGAGATCAGTTGATCATATGATCAAAGTGGGGCCTACAGATCGTTCCAAACATGGACCATCTATTGCAATGGATTGGAACTTGGAGTCTTGGAAGCAAGTAAATTCGATGAGTGGACCCTTTGGGTCGGGGCATCCGAATCAAAAAGTGGACTCTTTGGGTCGGGGCATCCGAATCAAAAAGTGGACTCTTCGTGTCGGGGGCATCCGAATCCAACAAGCCCTTACATGGGAGCTTGACACCACGCTTAAACAAGTAGAGGCGTTTTGGAGACAAAAGTCTCGAGCTGCTTGGCTCAGTCTTGGTGACCGAAACACCTGCTTCTTCCACACATCCGTCGTGCAACGCGACAACGGAACTGCATTCTCTCTATTAAAGATGCCGGGGGACACTGGTTGAATACGGAAGCAGAAATAGAATCCCATGTCTTAACACTATTTTACTGATCTTTACTCGTCTTCTCATCCAGAGGGAATCCAGGACACCATTTCAGTCATCAGGCCTCGCATTTCTAGTCAGGTAAATGAGAAGCACTGTCGTGTGGTTACTCCAGACGTAAAATCAAATATGCGGTTTTTCAGATAGGCCCTCTAAAATCTCCAGGTCCGGATGGAATGCCAGGTATATTCTACCATAGACATTAGGATACGGTTGGTAGTGATCTATGCACAGCTATTATGAGTTTTTTTTTCAGGGGGGCTATCTTCTACAACAATTTAACTTCACCCACATAGTTATGATCCCCAAGATGGGCAATCCGGAAAGCATGAATCACTATCACCCCCATCAACCAATGCAATGTGGTCTACAAAGTTATTTCTAAAATTTTGGCAAATCGTCTGTGTGAATGTCTTCCATCAGTTATTGATCTGGCTTAATCTGCCTTTATCCAAGGCCGTCTGATCTCCGAAAATATCCTTATAGCTCACGAGATTGGTCATTTCCTCAAAAAAAGATCGAAAGGAAAAGACTTCAAGATGGCGGTAAAGCTAGACATGAGCCAAGCCTACGACCGCATTGAGTGGTCATTTTTATTTGCTACGATGGAAAAAATGGGTTTTTGTGAACAATGGATACACCTCATTAGGCAGTGTGTAACTACTGCCTCCTATTCGGTTATGCTCAATGGCAAGCCCCGAGGGTACATCACCCCATCCCAAGGCCTAAGGCAAGGTGACCCCTTGTCTCCTTATTTATTCTTGATTTGTGTGGAGGCTCTTTCAACTTTACTCAATGTTGCAGTTGAAGAAGTAAAGCTTAGTGGCATCCAAGTGGCTCAGGGAGCCCCCACCATTTCGCATCTCCTATTTGCAGACATCTGCTCAGTGTTCCTCAAAGCCAACATGAAAGAAGCTGATAATCTTATGGAGCTCCTTGATCGCTATGGTCGTGCATCGGGTCAGAAGGTTAATCATCAACAGTCCAACATATCATTAATAAGACCTTTGGTTGTTGGGACATCTTACGGTTGTTGAACATCTTTCCAACTTACACCATCTCTGAAATTCAAAAAATCTCCATCAATGGCCATGATATTCCGGACAAGTTGATATGGCACTATGTGAAATCCGACAATTTCAAAGTTAGCTCAACAACACACCTGGTGAAATCCATGTTGGATTCTCAAACACCTTCCTCAAGTAGTAACTCTGATGCCCTGGAGAATCCTCTTTGGCGAATGGTCTGGAAAATCCATGTGATCCCCAAAGTCCAAGTGTTCTTATGGAGGCTTTGTCAACCGTGGTTGCAAACCTCCAGAAGTGCAAGTTGGATGTTGAGGAATGCTGTCCTCTATGCAAATCCGCAACGGAAAATATCACCTACTTCTTCTTGGAGTGCCCCTCGTGCGAGAAGTGTTTGGTTTGGCTCAATCCTCTCTTTTCAACTTCCGCCCACTTCGCCGATCCCTTTTATCCTATGGTGAAAACACTGGGCTTCACACCCAGAATTTAGTCGCAGAAAAAGCCTGCTTGCAGTGCATAAATGTATCACACTTTGGTGTATTTGGCTCCACCGAAATGAGGTTCAATTCAATAGGGCCACTCCCGATCCGCTATTAGTAATAGATAAGGTGGAATCTCTCGGACAGGAGGCGTGCAAATGTTTTGGTGTCTCTCAATCGGTGCAGGAGATAGGATCGGCCTTGGGCACAGGGGTAGTTCGATGGAGCCCACCAGATGTGGGGTGGATAAAGGTTAATGTTGATGGAGTGGCTATACTGACCAACATAGTGGTGGGAGCGGGTGTGGTGGCTCACAACCACCTAGGCAGGGTTCTATGCACTGTGCATAAACCTCTTAGTGGTGGATCAAGTCATGTGGCTGAGGCCGAAGCTATCCGTTTGGGTTTCGATCTTGTGATTAACAAAGGCTGGAGGCGTGTTATTATCGAGTCCGATTCCAAGGAGATCACTGACTTTTTGAATGGAGTTACAAACGAATCTCATTGGGAGATCTACTCCACCCTGCAGGACATCAAGATTCTATGGCTTCGCTGTGAGTGGATTCTGCTAAAAATACATTCCTTGCCATATCAACTCGGGAGCCCACAATGAAGCCCAATTCGCTTTAAATTTAAGCATTAGAGATGCCCCTTTTTCAAACGTTCTCCTTTGGCCGGATGGTCCAACTAATGGGGCCATCAGCGACTCTCTTGTAGTTGATCATCAAGTTATCTAATGAATATCTCTGTTACCAAAAAAAAGTAAAGATGCACCGTAATAAGTTTATTTCATTTCATGAAAGTTTGGCTTGCAAGTTTTAAAGCTCTTTTATATGCAGTTGTATTTTTTTTTGGGTTAACACAACAACACCACAAGGTGAAGTTTTAGGCAAAAAGGAAACACACACGGACTCACTCACATACACACTCATCTCATGAAGCTTCACATAACACAAGACACCTCAAAACGGGTACCAATTGTATTCACCACTTTATAGAGAGATAATAATAAGGTCCATGCCAAGAAGAGCAATAATCCTCTCCTCGTGGCATGGAGAGGACTATTGCTCCTCGCTAAGGGTGGCAACGCGTCAGATTTGGGCTTTAAATTTAGGTATTTTTGAACAGGCCCAACTTACATTTACCAAAAGTTTTGAAGCGTGAACTCGGCCCGATTGCCTCCTAACTCCTCGCCCTCACAAAGCCCCTTTAGCTGCCTTTGAACTACGGCAAACAAATTTAAATCCCTTTAGTTAATTTTTTCCCCTAAAAATAAAGGTTTGATGCTTTAATCCTAAGGGCTAGTGAATCTTAACCACAGTTAAAGGAAATTAAAAAGAGACATGTGGCACACAAAAAATGGCGGCAAGACCCATTTTCCCATCACCCCGAGGGAATTATTTTCCTGCTGCTACGAAACCCTGACCGATCACACTGCTACTTCAATTCCCAAATACATCAACTATGAGATTGTGAGTGCCAGAAATCCCCACCTTTGATAGACAAACAACGATGATTAAAGACTGGTTCAGTGTGGCCCAAGCCGCCTGCATAAATGACTGATCAAGAATTCCAGATATCAAGGCGACTCCACAAGTCCCACGGACCTGCCCCAAAATCTGACACAGAATTCTGTCGCGATGTACTTACAGATTTGGTCAGAATGAACATAGATGAGCATAAAGGAAGAGCAGCAGAATTTCAGAAAATTTACTAATAGTGATATTAACTACACTGGTGTTCTTTTAAGAATCCATTACACAAGCAATTCTAGTCGTGGTATCAAAGTCTAAGAAAATTATTGACGTATTATCCTTTGTCCGCAGAGTTCTTGCCTCCCTCAACACAAAATTAGCAATCTTCTCCGCCAAATTCTCTCTATCTGAAGCATATCTCTCCCTGGTCTGTGCAGCTCGCACATAAAAGATATGTCAGCATCAAATTGAGAAGCTTTTCTGGTAAATCCACAAAAAATGTGCAATAAAGACGAGTATATACCTGAAGGACAAGCTGCATTGCCATCTTCACACTAATGACGTCCCATAAGCCATCACTGCAATTTGCATAAACAGGAGTGATGTCACATTGCCACAATGATTAAAATAATAAAAATAAAAGGTAAACAATTGTGTTGCTCTCTCTTATGTTTCCTCTTACCGTGACAGTTTTGGCACTCGAAGAAAGATTTAGACCGCTTTAATTGATTACCCCATTTAGGACATTAACACACTCAAGAAAACATTAAACGAAAAGAGGGACTATGGCTCAGGAAACAAAAATCTGGTGCACCAAAATTGGGTTGATGTGAGTTTTGGGTATGTTGATCACATAAGTGGCGCCCTTCAACGGAACGATCAGCCAAAGTAATCCAGGTGGCGCCATGAGGGAGAGTAAAGAGATATAACTTTGTATGTTTTGGTATGTGTCATTATTTATCTCTATTAGCCCTTAGGGTAGAACTTCAACTAAATCCATATGCACCTGTCCCCTGCCATTGATCCCAGGACCTCCTCCTACGAGTGACAAATTGCATTGGTAAACAACAGAACAATTGATTGGAAACTGAATCACCTTGCCAATAGTGCAAAGGGCCTGCTTGCTTTATCTATATGAACAACTTGGCTTATGTAAGGCTCAGAACTAAAGCGGGCATCCTGTTCTTTCAGAAATTTGTCTCCTAGCATCCGAGCAAGGTTCAAACCTGAACAGAAAAAAGTCAACACAGACAGGTTAGCAGACTATCAGCCGTGCAATTGATATATTAGATGAAAGGGATTGTGACCACCGCATAGACGTGTTTCCCCATCTTTCAATGTTTCTCCGGTTTCTTTCAAACGGATTCTTTCAGACTGACTAGTTACTCTATGGTCTTCTGTCATCTTGATATGCTTCCCACCAATACTGCCACAAGGAGCATCTCAAGTTGTAAAGACAAGGTCGAAGTAAACAGTTTAGTTGCAAAAACAATAATCGACCAAGTGAACTTAAAGTACCTGAATGGAGTTAAATCTAAGAGAATTTCATTATTGAGAGAGAAAGAGAGAGAGAGAGAGAGAGGCAGTAGTCAGGCATTCTGAAAACTAGCCTTCTACTCCTGCTAGTAATGATTAGGGTGGAGATGTGTAAGGAAACCCTTCACCAAATACTGTGGTGCAGGACCAATGCTATCTGTGTTTCTTTATTGCTTTCTACTTTTCAGTTTTTTTTTTTTTTGATATTATTCCCGCCTTGATCTCAAACCCTTGAATGCCCTAAGGTTATTGGTATTAAAATTATTAAGAAAAAAATCAAGGATACACAGTCCCTATGTAAAGAGTTTATGTATATCCTGCTTAGCCTATGAGTGACTAACTTGTTGGCTCCTCATAATATATGGCAAAAAGGAACTCTTACCCATCACCAAGTCAAAAAAGAAATCCAAAATTGTTTACTGGCCTCTCCATGGCCCAATCAACCATAAGTGCCCATGAAATGAAATAAGATTAATAATCTCTGACTAAAGTAGCCCCTGAACACACAGGGAAGACCTTCAACCCTCCAACAGAGCCCTTACTTCTTAGGTCATAACAAACTTCACCAGTGGGCCCGAAAAGACCTTCAAAGTTCAAAATTCAAACTTCAAAGTAACACCTCCCACATGATCTTTACCCCTAAAAACATGGCCAGTCAATGCAGGATGGGGATTTCCAAACACCCATCAATATTTAAGCTTGTTCTTGTCTAAGGTTATGGTGTAAAATCTTGAATCTGATGAACTTGGTGCTGCTGGAACCATAGTTGCCAGGAAGAGAAACAGATGTGAGAAAAGATATGAGAAAGGAATGTGTGAAACGAAAGAGGTTGCTACATTTGCAACTAATGTAGTCATGATGCGAGAAATGAATGCAAGACACAAGCGGAAAATGAGGGTTCATTTGAAGGGAAGCCATAACTATAGTTTGCATTGTAACTATCACAATCATGATGCTAGAAATCAATGCACGGGGTAAATGGGAAGTGAAGGTTTACTTTTTTAAGTCATTTAGTTCTTCATGAGGAGACTAAATATATCCTACTTAGTTTTTGTTCTATTCCTCATCCTGTCATGTCATTGTATCCCGCTAAAAAATTCTACTTAAGAAGCTATGGAACTCGAAGGTTTAAATTTGGTAATGCAACAATTTGAAAAATGATTTTAATTATAATATAATTTTTTTCTTTTTTCTAAATCTGCAATGCTAACTTGTTTGCAATTTGTAGTTTTTGTATACTTGTATGTGAACTCGTAAGTAATAATAGATTATCTACATAATTGGCATAATAAGGATTTGAAATAGATGAAGGGAGAGACTAAGAAAGATAAGATCAAAAATGAGCGCAATCAAGAAAATCTAGGAGTATTTCCCATAACTGATAAATTATGGGAGACTAAATGCAGACTGTTCTGACAAATTCAACAAAGACCAATGATGAAAACATAAGTTGGTGCACATTGAAGGCTCTATAAGGTCAAATGGAAGGCCTAAAAGGATGTACATGGAATTAGTGAAAACAATTTGATGACAAACATGCTAAATGCAGATATGGCTCTTGATAAAAGAATGTCAGAGCAAGGATGTTGCTGACCCCAAATAGTTGGAATAAGGCACTGAAAGTAAGAAAAAAAAAAGAGTTACATGGTTGGAAATTTGGCATAATATGCATTCTATAAACATGCAAGCTAGGCAATACATGGTTCTATATTTCTGTCTAATCACAATGGATTTTGCAACATGCTTTTTCCCTTTTGATATTTATCTAATCTACCTTTCTTTTCCCCCAACTCCTGAAAACAAAAATCCCATTGAATCATCCGAGTCATACTAGAACCAAAGACTCAATAGTCTCACCAATATAAATCGAAACCTTAAATTTGGAGAAGATATGAGGAAAGAATGCTATTTGCATCTTCTAATCTAATTCAGTAACATTATAATTCAAAGATACAACATGGAGACAGATCATCCTTGAATAGTTGCATACATCTTTCATATACTTATTTTCTAACTTTTCCTTTCTTAACAGTTGACAATTTATTGAGAAAAAAGAGTATAGGAGGTACAAGAGAATTCCCAACAAGAAGACAAAGCCTATTTAGACCACCTTAGGGAGCGACTCGAGAACATTATCCATGGTCCTTAGGAAATGGAAAGAGAAGATTATAGAGTCAGTACAAGATCAAGAATATTGTGAAGGATGGTATAACTTCCATAGTCCCTCCTCCCAGTTTAAATTCTCAATTAACACTACAGAAATCACCCTCCATGTCAAAGAGCATGTCAAGAGATCTTTAAATCTCTAGAACTTGCATGAAAGCCCGGATTTCACCTCATTCGAGTCGACCTCGCCTACCATTATCTCTAAACCAGCTCCTAGTTCCTCCCAGCCCCATAATTTCTCAATGAACAACCATCAAGGTTGAACTTCAGCCAATGCCCTTGATAGGGATGGTAGACTTTGGTCCAAGGTTGATAAGTACGCTTCTCAGTGAAATCATTTTATCATTACTTTTTTTGTCAGTTATGGTTCTATGTTTCCTTATTGAGAAGTGTGGAATCCTAGCATTCCTTTTAAGGTTGCTTTCTTCCTTCGGATATCTGCATTGGATAATATCCTCAATTGTCACTATTTGAAAAACAGAGGGTGGCGTTTGGCAAATAGGTTCTATATCTGCATTGGATAAGACCCTCTTGCTAGACCTATTTGAGAATGCTTTCTATCACCTTTTGTTGCACTACCCTCTTGCTAGATCTATTTGAGACTGCTTTCTATCTTTATTTCATATTTCCTGGGGTTTTCCCCAGAGTTTCTTGGACTTCGTAACTAGCTGGGTTATGTGTGAATTAGAGGGTTCCAAAGGCACTCTTTTGTGTGCTTCCTGGAGCTATTTGGGAGGAAAGGAATAGAAGAGACCTCGATGATCTTTCCTGTCCTAAAGAGAAAGTATGAATGCATATTACTAAGCTCATTACAGCTTGATGTGCGGTTAGTAGGGATGTTGATTCTTCGGATCTGACATTCATTTACTTGTTGTACATAGCTTGTAGGTTTGAGGGTTCCTTTGTATATGCACTTATCCTGGTTCATCACTCCGTGAACATTTTGTACTTCATTTCCTCTTATATAAATATGTGTGTGCGTGAATTAGACAACACGTGACACTCCTTTGGGCCCACAAAAAAACTGATATGTGGGTTCTCCTTCACTAATGTATGGCAAAAAATAACCTAATCGGAGATGTCTAAGGCTGTACGATAGAACGTCAGAAATGTCCGCCATTACCCTTAGTTGATTGGTCAGCATTAACCCTTAGGGTTAATACGACTCAATCTAGGTTATAGTTTCCAATGTTTGTTCAGATGGCCCAGACATCTCTGATTGGGCTGATTGTTTGCCACAAATTAGGGAAGGAGGGCCTGCACATAGGTATTTTTGTGGGCCCAAAGGAGTGCCACTTGTCACTCAAACACGGGACGCATAGGCAAGGTTGCCACATGTTTGTGTCCTTTTCATGGTTCATGCTTTGTGAACCCTTGTTTCTGTATGCTATTATTATCGTTTATATCATTCCGATTACTGATAAAAAAGAAACATGTCACACATATACGACCCAACCTCTCTATATAACTAGACTTACCAATAAAATAAAATAAAAATTGACAAAGACACTGTACAACAAAAAAAAAGTAATTAATTGACTCACCATCCTTCAGGCATATCCTACATATATAAAAAGATAACTTTTCTCTTCCTTCTCCTTCAAAAGAAATCGCAAGTATTAATCTTGCAAAGAGCTATGGTCCACATAATCGGATCTTAGGGGCACCTTGACCTTAGGTTTCCAAATGATTTTGGGTGGGAAAGGAGAGATGGATGTATGGATAACCAGCTATTTGAAAAAGACTTAGAAGCAAAGATGCCAGGCTTAAGAGTCCAAATCCTCGAATTCTTATTTCTTACTCTTTCAGTCTATGACAAAAAGAACGCTCTTATGGTCTAATCTTACCTTTTTTGTTTCATTGAACAAGATCTAGATGGTTTTTGAGGGTTCATTCGCAGTGTTAGATGCTGCTCCAACTCCGAACCAATTTTAAGTTTATTGTATGTCCAACCTCGACTTCGAATGAATTTCACTAGGCAATAAAGTGTCAAACCTTTCAGCAAACCTCTCAACCTTTTCTGCATAGATCAACTTTTCAAAAGCAGACACAAAAGCTAGATTAAGTTCAATTTTTTCAAGTAATGGGAAACAATTTCTTTCAGCAAGACATAAAAGGTTCCCCAATAGCAAGTTATTGAAAGTTTAGGTGTGTAGGTGTGCACACGTGCACAGGAGGCACATATCAGACGTATGAAAACATTGATTATACACAGCTAACAAATAAGTGAGCCAGAAATCAAGCTCTCTAGATGGTCAGTCGCATGATAAGCCTTAAAATAGGATAGAATGGAGTGTCAATGCAACAGTATATTGTATCTGAAAAAAAAATTATTATATTATAATTATTAATTCACCTCAATTGGAAATCATATGGTTCATACTTCATATACAAATTGATACCAACACAACTTCTTACCATCTATGAAAGAGCTACTTATACGTTAGTAGCACATCAGATTGGTACGCAAAAATGCCAATCTGATGAAATAGGTATATATCCTATAATTAACTACATGCATATACTTATTTTACATAAATAGCAAATGAAAGAAAGGCATCACAAGCACATACTTCATAATACAAGTTGAATCCCCAACATTTGCACATTGTGCAAAGAAATCTTCATGACCATCAGCCCAAACCAAAAGTACAGTTGCAGTACAACCCTGAAAGGAAGTGATAATTACAACATATACACAATTACCTTTAACCTCTTCCAACAAAAATTTAAGTAGATAGCAAGAGTCGAAAGTATTAATACACTCTTCAAACACTCTTATAGAAAGATCATGCAAAGAAAGCAATAAAACACTCCAGTTAAGAGAAAATTCAGTTATACCCAGGTCACAGCTACATGCAGTTACATAATTACTTCAGAGGTCTAACAAGTTAAGCATGCTGAAGCCTGCATGCAAGCATAAATGTTGAACCTCAACAATCAAATAGGTAAGACCATACAGATGACAGGCTACTGACTGTATCCATGGTTACCAAGTTCGGGAATTATTCGGCTAGGGGAAAAATTCGAAAAAAAATAAACAAAATTCGAAGAAACAAAACCAGAAAAATGTCGTGCAAGATATAAAAAATAATGAATACAATTATTATATATGAAAAATATAAACAAATGTATTTCATATATTAGTTATTTATTTGGGACTTTTTTCGAAATTGTTAATAATTTGTGTTTACGCGAAATTTGTAACATTTCAAAAAAGTCGCATTTTTTCAGAAAGTCGTGAATGCTTCGTGAATTATTTGTTTAATGAAAGGCGCCACTTATTCAGGATTTTGAAAAAAAAAAGGAGAACTTTGTTATTATGACCTTTGACTAATAGTCTAATACAATTACACAAAAATGGCTTCTTTTGAGTTTGTTCTTTCTAACTTTTATGTCAAGTCTATAAGCCAAGCCATAAACCCCTGAAAGCATCCCAGCTTTCTCACTCTGTACTTTTCTTGCCGAGTACGATCTGAAAAACACAAATAGGGTACTACAATGTTTTTATACTAAATTTTACATATGTAGGAAAAAAAGGTACTTACAAAATCAAGGAAGAGAGTCCCATATATGGATAGAGTATCTATATACACCAGGTTTAGCTAGGCAATGAGCGACAATGCAAGCTTATGTTAGCTTCCTCCAAGGTATGAGAAAAAATCAATGCTGCCCAGCCTCTTATCAATGCCCTAACATGACCGATGTAGTTTGCAACTATCCATGGGGATCTTCCTTGCTTTCACTCAACTAGCCGCATTCTCTAAATCACCTTCGACCACTGGCAGTGTCAAGAATTGGTCCTTAGATCTTAAAGACTTCGATTTGAATCAATTTGGTCCTATCCTAATTCGATTAGATTATAAACGCGGTAGATTCAGATCCTATTTGAAATCTGTTGGGCTCTAATTTCATCAAACCGAATCCGGTGAAGATTTGAATCTGATCCGATCCATTTATCATCCTTTGAAAAACAGAAATGAAATATTTAATATGACAAAAATTCATAAAACCCTAACCCAAGAAATGACATTAAGTTCAACCTGCAAGTCAGCGAAGAGCCGGAGATGCTGGAGACCTCAATCTTCACACTGAAGATAAGCAAGAGTTCTCATATTCGCGTTATGTCAAAACAGATTCAAAAGCGGCTTCTTGAGGGCGGTAGTATTTTCTTGATTGGTCCAGCCGTATTCAGCTCCCCTTATGTCAAGAGGAGAAGAGCAAAAGGAAAGAGAAATCAAGGATGACATATTGACATAGGATAGGGTGTTGTTACAGTACAGAGGAAGAAGAAAAGAAAGAGGTAGATGAGATTGAGAACAACAATGGTTTAGGTTTGCAATAAAGAGACTATTGCAATGATAGGAACCCCCCCCATGGGGCGCGCACACACACATATCCAATCGAAACGGTAATTAATCAGATTGGCTCACATTGATCCAGATTCAATCTGACTATAGTCAGATTCCCAAAAATTTCATATCCGTATTTGATCCAACGGATCTGTAAGAGGATCAGGATCCATTATAATCAGGTCAATTCAGATTGGATTCAGGACATTGACAGCCCTACATACGCCCCTGTGCCAGTTGGGACTCTGGACCCAACTGCCCTCCCATCAAAATTAAGCTGGATCCCATCCTCACACCCGGACACATCCATGAAGAAATATGGCCCCTAACAAGAGGACCACTGTGAATGATTCTTAGAAGCTCCACCATTTTAATCAACATGCCTTCAAAACAAGCACCCAGTCCATCATCAATCTCCATACTCTTTTGCAAATGTATTCGGACGATCTCCATTGTCTTCAAAATTTTTGGTTTTGTTCCTCCAAACTACCACCACCCCACCAAAAAAAAAATGCATAGGGACAGTCTCCAAAGAAAATTCACTCTTGGAACAAAAGGTCAGTCCATAATTCTGAGAATGTATCAACAGAATCTTCAGAAAAGACAAATAAAAAATAGAGAATCGCTAGATAACCTCCCTTGCAATCTTGCAACAAATCAATTGGTGGCTAACATTTTCTTCTTTCTGATTGCACATTGTACATCTAGTCCCCATGATATGTCTTCTATGGAAAAGGTGATCCACCGTCAAATTATTTTCTCCTAAGATAGCATGCTTGAGATTTTATCTGAAACAACAATCGCTACAGCATCTGACATCAAAATTCTAGGCACCACTTTCCAACTTAATTATATATATAAATTCTCAAACATATATGTGCCACTCTATAACCATGCATCACCGCACACACATAACTAAGTACCTAAAATTACACATGTTTGCTGATGACTGCATCACTTGCACAATTATCTACCTCATTTCAAAAATTCAATGATTTCCCACAACTTTGCAAACCTCCAAAATTAAGACTTTGGTTTTATATAACTCCAATAGAGCACATAGACAAATTTCCATAAGCCTAAAAACACACTTGAGAAGTTAATCCAGAGACACCACCAGATTCAAAGAAAAAAGAACGGCGACTAGAGTAACATTTTTGACATCCTTCTCTTTGTAGAAAATTTTATCAAGAATGATCGAATCCAAAATATATAGATAAGATTTGCTATGATACCATTAATAGTTTTCAATAAGAAATCTATTACTCAAATTATAAATAGAAATTATCGATCAATATATATATATATATAGGGAGAGGTACTAATGAGTCATGCTCATCGAAGCTCGTAATGAGCAGTCCCTCTAGAAAGATGACACGTGGAATTCTTTTTTTGAATCCGACTGATGGATGTTAAGTTCAGTCCATTGGAGACACTTGTCAAAAAAATCAATCCGATCGAACATGTTTAGACGGTCCGATTAGGACCCTAGTTTGCAGCATTAACCCCTTAGGGTTCACTAGACCCTACCTAGGATATAGAAATGATTGATTTTCCGTTCTCCGATCAAACGGTCTAGAAATGTCTGATCGAGCTAATTTTTTTGCCACGTGTCTCTCGAGCAACCCATCTTGACATCCAATGGTCAGATTCCGAAACAACTTACCACGTGTCACATTATTACGGACCGCTCATTACAAGCTTCAATGAGCATGACTCATTAGAATGCTACTATATATATATATAAAGTGAGATATGATCTATTATATAGGTGTGTTACACCGAATCACCCCTCAGGGGTATACTTGTAACTTTTCTATTAAGGTTATTATAAATACAAAGAGATTAGAAAGAGGCACTCTCTAATCTAATTTTTCCCCTAATCTTCTTCTTTCTCTATTCCATAAATCCTAATTTGCAATTCCTAATTTTCTACTTGGTATCTAAGCAAGAAATCAAGGCCTGCATTTTTCTTTTTCCTTTTTTTAAAGGCATGAATAGTATTGCATGAATAGTGCCGCGTGAATCTGGTATGGTTTAATATTTTTGGAGTTCGGGTTGATTTTATTTTGAGTTTTTGGAGTATCTAAGTTGTTTCATGCTCTCGAATGATTTTATGAAAAAAAAAATCAGATTTACTATCATTCGAGTTTAAAAGGTTTTTGGGGTTGTTGATGGACATTTAAATCCACTATGAATCATTAGATCTAGAGTTATAAATGTGTGGATTCATTAGTTTTAACAAAACAATGGTTGTTTAGAGTTTGTTTGCTGATAGAGTGTGATTTCGGGAACCCTAAAGTTGTTTTGTAAGTTGTTTTTGTGAAAAAACAACCATATTAACCTCCGTAAGAAGCGTTGGCAGTGTTTATTATTGTTGTTTTTGTGCTGAAAAGTTTGTTATTGATCCAATTGGTCATTTTGTGGAAGAGGTGTTTCCTTTTGAAGTGCTGGAATTGTTGGGACTGTTTTTTACAAATCAGCGATTTTTTCTTCTGATTTGAGATGATTGGAAACAAAGAAGCACTGAAAAAATGACCAATGATGGTGTGTTTGAAAGAATTTCCGATGGTATATCGAAGGGTCCAAGCATTAAGATCACTTCACCCGTCATTAGTAGCTATGGTGATAATCCTGGTATACTAATCACAATCATAAAGTTGGATGGCACTAACTTCCTTGAGTGGTCTCAGTCTACTAAGATGTATATCGGTGGGAGAGG
This sequence comes from Tetracentron sinense, assembly GCA_015143295.1. NCBI lineage: Eukaryota > Viridiplantae > Streptophyta > Magnoliopsida > Trochodendrales > Trochodendraceae > Tetracentron > Tetracentron sinense. The sequence continues at coordinate 9,051,584 of CM026558.1, read as the reverse complement.
AAAGTTAGAGTACTTAATAAGTTGAGTGAAAGAACCGGCTATAGAGACTAAGACATATGACAAGTGAGAGCAAGAGAACCTTATGGTTATGTCATGGCTGCTACATTTCATGCAATCATCAGTTAGTAGAGGTTGCTTGTTTCTTCGGACAATGAAAGTGATTTGGGATAAGGCGACTCGAACCTATTCCCAGCGTCAGAACATTGTCAGAGTGTACCAGTTGAGGCAAGAGATAGCTACTCTTCGTCAAGGTGAGAGGAATCTATCAACCTATTACTCCACTCTTCAGGGTCTTTGGGAAGAGTTTGACCATTTTCAGGTCATCCCGTGGGACACTGATAAAGACAAAGATAGACACAATAAATAGGTATAAAGGAACAAAATTTTTGACTTCTTGGCGGGATTTAATCCAGAATTTGAAGTCACTCGGGTTCAGATTTTAGGGAAAGATGAGCTTCCTTCTTTGAACCAAGTTTATTCCCTAGTCCAAGGTGAGGAAAGCAGGAAAAAGGCAATGGTACCTACTCCGACCAGCGATCATCTTGCCCTTGCTACATCTTCTAGTGCTCCTAGAGGTGGGAAATACCCTCCTCGGAAGAATAGACCTCTTAATGACAAAGATAAGTTGAAGTGTGAGCATTGTAAAAAGACTAGACATACTCGGGAAACTTGTTGGGATCTCATTGGTCAGCCTACAAAATTTTCTCGTCCCGGACAACAAATGGGCACCCCTCGCGGCAACACTGCAACTTTCATGCCCCTTAACTTGGGTACCTCAATCACATCGGCTTCTCTCACTAGATCATCTTCCTCCGAGAGTTTCTCTAATGTAGATATTGATCGTCTTCGACGTTTTTTGAGTCAGATGGAAAGTTATTTTGCTTATACTTCCTTTGCTCAGTCAGGTACTCACAAAACTGCTAATTTCATTTCTTATTCCTAATTCAGCCTGACCTGGATCATTGATTCAGGTGCATATGATTAGTCTATCTACTGTGTTTTCTTCATATAGTCTTATATTTGGAGAGATAAAGTCAGTGTTGCTGACGAATCTCTTTCCTCCATCTCTGGAAAGGGTGATGTCAAACTTATTTATGCCCTGTCTCTTTCATCTGTTCTTCATGTTCTAAATTTATCAACAAATTTACTATCCATTAGCAATTTGACCAAAAGTCTTAACTGTTGTGTGACATTCTTTCCTATTGATTGTGTGTTTTAGGACTTGGTGACGAGGAAAACGATTGGGAATGGTCGTGAAACAGATGCCTCTATCTCCTGGACGTGGATGACTCTCTTTCAGCATTACAAATTAGTAGTAGTCCTCCTAGTAGTAGTAATAATAATGCCCAAATCAGATTGTGGCACAGTCGTCTAGGTCATTTGTCATTTAAGTCCTTAAAGTTGGTCTTTTAGGACCTGTTTAAATTTTATCCTGGTCATAGTCTACAGTGTGAAGTGTGTGAACTCTCCAAACATTGTAGATCTGCTCTCTCTAAGTATGAATAAAAGTGTGCCGCCTTTTCAGCTGATTCATTCTGATGTCTAGGGCCCTGTCTCTACTTTGTCTATGCATGGCTATCGATATTTATTTCTTTTGTGGATGACTTCTCCTGTCATAGCTAGATTTACTTGATAAAGTCTCATGTTGAAGTCCCAGAACCTCAACAAGAAGTTTCATAAGATGGTGTTCACTCAACTTGAGAAGCAGATTAAAATTTTCCGCTCCGATAACGTGAAGGAATGCCTTGAGGGTGATTTGAGGCAATATTTAGCAGAGCACGGGATGATCTAGGGCTATAAATGGAGCGGATTCGGAGCGGATAGTGGTATATCCGAATTCATATCCGATTATATATTTGGATATCCGAATCCAAATATATGTCCGGCTGATAGTGAAATATTATATCCGTATCCAACTCCGATTAAAATATCTGGATTCAGATAGTATCCGAATTATCCGATTATTTTTTTTAAAAAATATAAATTTTATTTTAAAAGTTATATTAATTTTATAAATTTAAAATATATTATATAATCGGACGGATAATTATCGAATCGGATATACCAGTATCCGAATCCGTATCCGATTATAAACAGATAGTATTTTACCATCCGAATTCGCTCCGTCGGATACCTATTCGGATAATTATGCAGTTAAACGAATTCGAATACGGATAATATCCGCATCCGTTTACAGCCCTAGGATGATCCATCAAAGCACATGCCCTTATACCCCTCAATAAACGGGGTGGTCGAGCGTAAGAACAATCACCTTTTGGAAGTAGCTAAAGCTTACTGACCGAAATGAATATCCCAAAGAAGTTTTGGGCCGAAGCAGTGCACACATCCGCATTGATTAATCGCATGTCATCTCGAGTCCTGCAGTTGAAGTCTCTTTATCAACTACTCTGTCTAGACCAGCCCTGTTTACTATCCCCTCATGTCTTTGGTTGTGTTTGCTTCATTCATATTTTGGATCCTCATCGAACCAAATTGGATCATAAATCTATTTATGGTGTCCTCTTAGGGTATTCCTCTACACAAAAGGGATACAGGTGTTTTGATCCTGTGTCGAAAAAATGGTTTGTTACCATTGAAATCACCTTTTTTGAGAGTCTTCCATTTTTTCCTCGTTCCTCTACCTCTCTTAGGGGGAGCATAGTGAATTGTTGGAAGTGAGTTTGCCTTCAGTTCCACTTCCGGCATTGGTCCCTAATGGTATCCATTATGTTGCTCCTACTAAGACTACTGCTAAGAAAGACCTACAGGTATATACCAGACGTGAAAATGAGTGGACCACTGTGCTACGACCATCTCCTAACTCTGACTCCTCTGAACCAGGTAACATTGCTCCATTGTCTTCTGTGATTCCTATTTCTGCTCCTGATATTGATAACGATACTGTTGCCATTGCCATACGCAAAGGGAAGCGCCAGTGTACAATTCATCATATCTTTAATTTTATCTCGTATGCATCTCTGTCACCCTCCTATTCAGCTTTCTTGTCCTCTGTTACTTCTGTGTATTTACCTTCCAGGTTTCAGGAGGTTGTCTATGATTCTAAGTGGCGTAATACTATGATGGAAGGAATGAGAGCTCTGGTCAAGAATGGTACATGGAAAATGGTTGAGTTACCTAAGAGAAAAAAAAACAGTAGGTTGCAAATGGGTGTTCACCGTGAAACATAAGACAGATGTATCGATTGAGAGGTACAAGGCAAGACTGGTAGCTCAGAGGTATACACAGACATACGGGATAGACTATAAGGAGATTTACACCGGTTGCAAAAATGAACTCCATACGAGTGCTCGTCTTTAGCTGCGAATCACTCATGACCCCTGCATCAGCTAGATATAAAAAATGTGTTCCTCCATGGAGATCTACAAGAAGAAGTGTATATGTCTCCTCCAAGATTCAAGCTTCCTAATAGTGAAGGAAGGGTTTGCAGGCTGAAGAAATCTATCTGTAGACTGAAACAGTCCCCCCGAGCTTGGTTTGAGAGGTTCAGTCAAGCCGTGAAGACGATGGGTTACTCACAAAGCCATGCTGATCACACTCTCTTTGTCAGGAGAAAGGACATTTAGTTACAACATTGATTGTCTACGTTGACGATATTTTGGTAACTGGAAATGACTCTTCAGAGATCCAAAACCTGAAGAAAGTCCTAGCTACGAAATTTAAGATCAAGGATTTGGACAGTTTGAAGTACTTTCTGGGTATTGAGGTAGCTCGATCAAAGAACAACATCTTCATATCGCAGCGGAAGTATACCTTAGACTTACTTAAGAATACGAGGAAGTTGGGCTCTCGGCCAGCAGATACTCTTATTGAGCACAATCATAAGTTGAATTCGAGTGAGGGCCAATTACTAGAAGACAAAGAGATGTACCAAAGACTGGTTGGTCGTCTCATTTATCAGTCAGTGTAGTCAGTCAATTCATGCATGCACCTCGGATTGCTCATTATGAGGCAGTGGAGAGAATTTTGAGATATTTGAAGGCTACTCCAGGGAAGGCATTCTATTTGATAACCATGGTCATTTCCGATTAGAAGCTTACACTGATACTGATTGGGCTGGAAGTATAGATGATAGGAGGTCTACCACAAGGTATTGTACGTTTCTTAGTGGTACGTGGTAACCTCATCACTTGGAGAAGCAAGAAGCAAAGTCTAGTGGCTAAGTCAAGTGCTAAAGCTAAAATATAGGGCAATGGCTCATGAGGTAGTAGAATTATTATGGCTAAAGATTTTGCTACGAGATCTGGGGATGAAGGTGGATGTTCCTATGAAGTTGTTTTGTGATAACAAAGCGGCCATCAATATTGCTCAGAATCCCATTCAGCATGATCGGACTAAATACATTGAAATTGACAGACACTTTATTAGAAAACAAGTTGATTCAGGAAATCTTTGTTTGTTGTTTGTTACAACGGGAAATCAACTAGATGATATACTCACAAAGGGGATTACTAAGGCTAGCTTAGAAGGTGTTCTTAACAAGTTGGACATGTTGAATATCTATGCTTAACTTGAGGGGGAGTGTTGAGATATAATCTATTATATAGGTGTGTTACACTGAATCACCCCTCAAGGGTATACTTGTAACTTTTCTATTATAGTTATTATAAATACAAAGAGATTAGAGAGAGGCACTCTCTAATCTAGTTTTTTCCCTAATCTTCTTCTTTCTCTCTTCTATAAATCCTAGTTTACTATTCCTAATTGTCTATATATATATATATATATATACACACACACAAAATGACCTCCATCCAAAAGTCAAGACTCTCACTTGACTCTAACCAATGTTCTTATAGGCGGTCGCTTAAGCACCTAGCTCCCCACCCACATAACCAGGTGTATTTCCAATGTTAGATGGTAAACTGCCTAGTCAAGCTTGAACCAGGTGCTCGCCTGGACATTCAAGTGGTCCCTAAGTGTCCAGGCGCACACTTAGGATGTAAGGCAAATAAATGATATTTCATTCATTATTATGAAAGTTATCAAATATGTACATTATAAAATCTTTAGCCTGCTTTTTATCATACAAGCCTCTTGGTAATTCTACCAAGAGTTTTTCCATTGTAGTTAAAATGTGTCCTACATGATGTGTAGCCAACCGCTTCAACTAATTGGGGCACTAGCACTTACGTTGTGGTCTACACAGGTTCTTGTTAAGATACAGCCACCCATTAGCATCTGGGCATTGTGCCCGGGGCTCTATAGAGCTAGGCGACAAGGCAGTCAGCCGAGACCCATAAGTTAGATCTAATTTACAATAAATTAAAAAAAAGAAATTTTACTTTTAAAAAGGGGGTATAAAATGTTGAGATTAAGTATGAACAAGAGCTCCCATTGAACAATCAACCAGAGCAAACCAAAATTTGCCTTGGGAAGTGGTAGTTTGGTAATTATGAACACAAAAGAAGGGTATTTTTTACATAACATTTTTCCATAAATACCCCTTCTCAAATTTTGGGTTGCTCCGGTTGACTGTTCAACTGGAGCTCCCGTTCATAGTTATTCTCTAAAATGTTTCTCTTAATAGGAAAAAGGGGGGAGGGAGGGAGAGAGAGAGAGAGAGAGAGTTGAGGGTTTTGGGAACTAATCTAGGGTTTCTACATGTTTCTCCATCCCTGTCGAAGAAAAAGGTCTACTTCTCCTTATCACTGCCTCACCCTCTGTTTTTTTTTCGTTTTTCGGCAGTAAGCAACTTAACTATGCTGCTTCTTAATGTTTATTTGACACCCATTACTTTACTTCACTACTCCCTTGTGCACTATGATCTTTATTTTTTTCAACAAACTTTTACATATAATCTTATTTTACAAAAAAAAAAAAAAAATCCATATTTGCAAATATATATGAATATCTTTCTTTTCATAAATTTGATAAAATAAATATATTTCAATCACCTAGGCATCACCTAAGTGTTGCTTCACCTAGGAACCCTATCGCCTAAGAACCGCCCAGATGCTTTGACTACAATGGGTTTTCCACCTCTTTAGCATCCATAAAACGATCCAACTAGTCAATCAATCACAGATGCAACTGATTCTGATATTTTTTCTTATGGAGTGGGAAAATCATTCAAATATGATTTTATCTTCTTCTTTACCATAATATGAACATTAAACATTAAAGTTATAATTAGTAAATGGACTTGTTTAGTGTAGACACCCTATTTTGTATGTCCTGTGATTTCACGGGCCCAAAAGGCCCATTGGTTCCGAGTATTGAAAGAAACATCAAGATGTGATCCGAGCTCCAATATCCAAAGTCGAATATTGAAACTGAAGCCTAACTCAGTCTAAGCCTGAACCAGTCAAAGCCCAGGGAAAAGCCTTCATTCTTATTGAAAAAAAAAGTTCAGCGCCTTTTAAAAGGGCGCAAACCGATTCTCTGAAAAAATTTGATTCCGCGCCTTTTAAAAGGGTGCAATCTCATTTGTAGTGGAATTTTGATGTCGTCTTTTAAAAAGACGCAATTAGGAAAACCCTAATTCCGAACTTCGGTTTGCGTGCCAATTCATTTTTTTTGGGTTATGGGAACATTTAGTTCCACATCGGCTAGAAATAAGAAGAACCTCATTTTTCACCTTATAAAAGGAGTCTCACCCTCATTCTTCCCCCAACTTGGAAAAGGCCCAACTTGAGAATCCATAACTTTGGGATGAAATTCTGAAAGAATGAGCCCTCAAAAACCCAGAAAATCCATCCATCAAGCCCTAGAAAACCTTGTTTCCCACTTTGGAGAACTTTAGAAGGTTGAAGTCTTCCCCCAAGTCTTCGAAGGTTCTTCACCAACCTTGGTGGATAACGCGTAGAGAGTCCGGATCTCGTTGAGGGTTTTTCTTTTCAATACTTGGAACAAATAATAAAAGGAAAAGGTATGCTACATTCCCCACCTCATTCCACTTCTACCAATCCAAGTTTTCTCTTCCCTCGCTTTCTCATAGTAGTTCAGAGATTTCCCTCCAAACAGTCGTGAGGAAGAGGAAATCCGGGTGAAAAAAAGAGTGGGAAGAGAATATCTTCGATTTCTCTTTAATTATTATTTTATGTTAGTTTTTCCCCTTTTCCACCAAAGTAAGCGCGGCCCCTCTCGAATCGGTCGAGGAGAGAGTGTGACCATCGCCGATTTAAGGAAAATGGACCTTTCACCGCTTAAGTAGAGAGAGTTCTTCCCGATTCAGTCGAGGAGGGAGAATTCCAATCTCAAAATAAAAAAAGCAAGTAGAGAGAAAGTCACCCCGATTCGGTCGAGGAGGGATGAATTTCCAATCTCGAAATTAAAAAAAAATAAAAAAGAAGAAAATAATTATTTCAATTAAATTAATGGAGAAATATTAAAAGGTAACCGTCGTTCTACGGATGAGGAGGGGTGCCTAACACCTTCCCCAACTCATAAGAGAATCCCCGAACTCAATCTGGGTTCTTGAATCGAGGGTTTTTATCGTGGGTGACCAATCAAACCCATAATCTTGATTGGTGACGACTCTAAAGATCTCGGCTTCTCATTAATACGAAAAAGACTAATGTGAGGAGAAAATCGACCCGGGCCGGCTATCGCACATTTAGTATTTTAATTATTTATTTTATTTGATTATCCTAAATTAAAATTACTAAGTTGGATCTAATAAATTTGAAAAATACTAAAGGATATACAATAATGTGTTATGTTCCAAAATCCCCAACCACAAATTGTAGGCTCGTCCAAGTCACTAGACATACCCCTAAGCTAGCAGCCATGTCCGACTACCAGAGTTGCGTAAGAAATTTGACAACACTGATTCCGATGTTCACTTAAATCAAGAGTCTAATGTATCTTTGACACAGACGTGTCTCTGTCATCCAACACAGACATAAGAATCAAGCACGAGAACTCTACCAACCATTGTCCAAATTATTGTAAATATTGCAGCCAGTCAAGTTAATTAGTTAATATTAACAGAAAAGGGGGCTTAGGTTTTGCATAATAGGAAACATGGAAGTATTGGACATATTATATCTTTATGGCATTAATGCTTCAGCACAAGAATAGGCTACTGGATACAGGATGAAAAAAGCAGTTACCATCAGAAACAAAGTGAAACACAGAAAGAGAACATGCTAACAGTGCATTATTTTAAAATTGGCTGGCATTAAGTTCTCTAGTACAATAAGAGGCAATAGGATACAGGAATGGAAGGCAGTCAGCATCAGGAAACACAATGAAGCATTAAGCATTAACATTGGTTAGCATAAAGTCACGACTAGATAGCACAAAAGCTATAGAAAGAAATTAAGACTGGGATGAACTGATGTTAAAACATTAACAATTTAAAATGTGCCTCAGTAAACAAATATAGGGGAGAACACCTCATACTGATGATTCAAAGATGCTTCTGTTTTCGAAAATGCATCCCTAAGGACGTCGGAAGCATCACATAGGGAGAGAACCCTCTCTCTTTTTCCTGATTCTGACAAGATATTGGAGACCATCTCGGGCAGAATTCTGGACAGTCAAGAATGTAATCATTAATTATTAAAACAACTGAAGCCAACAGTAGCTAAGAATAGTTAAACGAGTGACAAAGTGGGAGAACAAACAAGAGAAATTCTCTGGATGTAGTCTCAGCATCTCAATACATCTAAGAAGAAAGCAGGAATCACAGCAAACAGAGAGGAGGTTGATTGAGTCTCACCACCAGGCACCAGCAAGCTTGGTATCACACCAAACAAATAGCTGAAGACCGTAAATTCTCCATTTATTACCAAAAGAGAGAATTTACATTGTATTTATATTTTATAGACCTTTAGTGTCCAGCAATTAGAAAACTTCTATTCCTACGTAAATACTGACTTCGGAGTACAGACTTTTGCATAGCCTAGGAAACTACTAAAATTTGAAATTCAAATTGTTGATTAATTTCTAAACATGAAATAAAAATTACGGATACCAATATATATCGGTTTCAGCAGAGACCTATACATACTATTATTGATACGTTAAAATAAGGGGAGAATATGAATCGTTCAAAACCGATATGTATCAGTAAGAGTCGGCTGATAAGTATCGGTTTCGTAGGACTCATTTGGTGCCTTTCTTATACAAATCCCTGATTTATAAATTTCGTCTGATACATATCGATATTCGGTAGGACTCTGCCGATACGTATCAGATCACCCGATACGTTTAATTCGATTTTTTTTATTTTTTAGAAGAAAGACTGATTTATAAATCGCATCTGATAAGTATTGATATTGGCAATACATAACGATTTCAGTTGAAAGCGTTACGTATCTCGAAACCTGTATTTCAATCATTATTCCTAAAAGAGAACTACCAACCCAATTGGTATTAACACATTCTGGACCCAAATAAAAAATATACCTAGTGACTGGCTAGCTTGGGGCCCAAGGGTGGCCCGTAGGCCCCACAACAGAAATTTAAGATGTACTAGATTTTTTCCGGACTGAATTTTTAGTTCTTTGAGTGCAATCCTTGCATCTTCTACTGCATCAAAAATCTTCCTTCTAGAGTTAATGGATGGAACAAATCAGCACATGTGAAAAAATTAAGTACTAAGTCTGGAAAGATGTTCATCCAAAAAACAAGTCAGGAAAAATGTTCAGTGAAGTCGATAATTAAAAGTTTCTCAATTAAGTTAAAATGAACCATATTGAAGGCTTGAAGCAGTATAAGAGGCATAGCTTATTAAAACCCTGAAAGGGAGACACTGTTTACTCAAGTGCACAGATACAAGGGGAAATCCCAATACATTATTCATTCACAGAATAGCATATGTTTTGGGATCAAGAAGATGCAAGAGGTAGATATCAGAATATTATTGGTATTTCTAGAAGGAATTTTGTCACCTATAGCATGAAAACACACTAACAAGGGGAAAACTAACTTGCTAGCAGATTTAGCAGCTCCAGCTCCACCATGCCCGTCACAGATACCAAACAGTCCAAACTGCAATGTAAGCATTTTGATAAGATTACGTTTTTAAGGAAGTGCATAATTTATACATAATGAAATTTAGTAACTTTAAAACCTGTTCCACTCCTGGAAGAGGCCATTGGTAATAGCACACATCTTCCATAGGAAGCTTCTTTCCTCCTCGACGTACAGCCATGGGATCAGACGCCATGCCAACTCCAAACGGTAATCGGCGTTCAGCTTGAGCAATTATTTGAACCTGATAGAACGAAAGAACGAGCATATCACTTACTAAAATTGAAAGAGAAGTAGCAAATATGGTATTCAAAACAGGCATACATCAACAACCTAATAGTAAGCATAAGGCTGGTTCAGTTGCCTGTAAGAAATGTAGCAAGATAAGCACAGGAATCTTAATCATCGTAAGGTGGACGATGTTAAAAAAACCCTTCATCTACAAAGTAAATATTATGATAGTAACATAGATTTCTGTATACTGATAAAAACAAAAACATAATTAGTTTTCATAAATAATACTACAGAATTGTGTGGTGCCTGACTCTCTTTTCCATCGGTGCTATGTAAGCAAGGTAGTAAATAATGATATGATATCCAAAAGCATCAATCTCTACCACCAAAAGAATATAATAAGTAAAAATTGTCGAAATGCCTTTCCCATTTCCTAAATTTGGCTTCCTAGTCTATCCTCTTCAATAAATTTCCTATATATTGCGGAGGATAGTCCAATTATTATTGAGTATTAAATTCTGAATAAATATCCTCAGGATCATATATTTCTGAGTACATATAATTTACCCAATCTATGCTATCAAATTTGTCATGTTTTTCTCCGTTTTTAGAGATATCAGAACCCTCTTTTTGTTAGTAAATCTTGATAAGCAGCTGTCCAGATGCATAACAGGCAGCAAAAATTCCATACTCTCAAATAAATTTTTTGATATGCCTTGAACCAGAAAGTTAAGGTTCTCTTTCCGTTCTTTTTGTTACGCTCCAGTTAAATATGCTAGGAATCAGCCTTAAGAAACATCTGCCTATAAAGCAATCAGCTAGAAAAATTATTAGCAAGTGTGGAACTCGGACAAAAACTAAAACAGTATACATAATGCAGATGCAGAACACCACTAGACCAAGTTGAAAGCCCCATAAAGGGGAGAAATGGCCAAAATGAGAGGAAAGACTCAATAATTTAGTAATTGAGAAAAATAAATTACTTATCATCTAAGATCAGTACTGACATCCATTGGATATAGGAGGAACAGCACATGAAGTCCACAATAATCGAATGAACCAACCAAAAAATCCAAGCGCACTGAAAGTAACAAAGTACGCCCACTAATCATGGTACCCCATGTTGATAAACAATAGCCGTATTACTCCTAGCAAAGTAGAGCTCCAATCAGCCGTCTAAACACTTACAATCTATGGAACTATGTCATAAGCCAAACACTCCATATGCAAGGGGAAGGCCAACTCTCTTGCCTATAGTTAGCAATCCCTGATCACGCCCATAAAAGCTCCTGTCGACCTTAACTGAAAAGTCGTAAGATTATAAAGCCTCTACATTCTTCAAATCCTCCAAAGAAAGAAGACATGATAGTTCCATCCTTGTTTTGCATCAGAACAACTTCATCTTACCAATGTAGGCTTGAAAGGCTACAATATCCAGATGCCCCAATGACAACATAGGGATAATAACATTGAATTATACAAATACCACAGTGATGAGCTCTGATCAAGATCAAACCTTGCGTCAATGCACAGAAACTCAATCCAAAGGCAGAGGAGGAAACAGCAGAAGCAAAAGGGTCCAAAATCTCTATTTAGTATGCTGATGTCAGCATTAAATCATCACGGCGTCATTTTAGTTCCCTCACATACAGCTAAGTTTTATTGAAGCAACAATAATATCTTTGAAGAGGGATTGTTTTTAGATGAATTATCATTTTTTTTTCCTAAATTCTTTAGGACTACTCATTTGACTGGTGATCACAAAATTTCCACAAACAATTCTTGGAAAACTGCAAATTCATAATAATAATTTTATTATTATCATTATTATTATTTTGAGGGCTGAAACTACAGCATAATTAGTTGTCAATGGTTATTTAACATTACAGATTGTGTGCTTAGATTAGATTAAAATAAGTAGATCCATAATAACATAGTGGAAGCGTGTGATGGGTAGAAGATATGTAAACAACTTGCTAATCCCAATCAAAGACAAGGCAAGCAAATAACTGAAGCCTTAGATCAGATATATCAATTAACAAGTAGAAAACAACAAAAACTCACTGATTTAAGCTGGAAAATAAAATTTTATAGCTGCGATGACAGAGTAGGGTGGAGAAGAATCTCTGAATTTTATAAAAGATGAAAAATGCATTACAGATGGAATGTCCAGTCCTTTTGTTAAGCTGCCAATATTGATTTCTTAATTTTTCACTTCTACTTCTTTTTCTTCTTCTTCAATCATTATGCCAACTAGTTGGGGTCATCAAAACGAATCATGTTCCGCCATATTGAATAATGAAATAAGAGTGAGCAAAGTACTACTCTGGCTGCCAAACTGGAAACAGACTTAACCCTCCTTCATCATCTGGGCTTGGGGTCGGCAATGCAATGCAGATAGCACGGCAATGCCATGAGTAAAATATCATAACTGAACTAAAAACAAATCCTCGCTGAACTCAAACAACCTACTAATCCACGAAGTTACTGTACAACTCCTAATTAAACTCAAATAACTTACTTTTCTATTTTACATTTTTAACTATAACAACACTAACTTGTCTATCAAGAAAAGACCTAATAACTAAATCTAACCTCATAACGAACTAATCCACACTAATTTTTGTTCTTGATTTTTTTACCACTTTTTGAGAACAGAATCTCCACAAAAGATTGGGATAGCCGTTATGGGTCAGGATGAGATCTTCCAATGAGCCAAAGATCACCCAAATGCATATAAGAGCACAAAATTATGCCTCTCGGAAGCCGACTGCATCAAGCAGATGATAGATGAGCACAAAGTTATGCCTCCCAGTCCTTGTAGTAGAGGGGGTGAGAAGTAGAATTATGTTGAAGAGCTCCATTCACACCATATTGTGGTCAGTCGAGGGGGAGAGGAACAACGCAATTTTCAACAAGTAGTCTATTACTCTTACTTCTCTGATCATCATGATTGTTTCAAGGGCCGCTGCTTGGACGACTTCCTCCCCTCTTTTTAAAGTATCAGGAGTAGCGATATCATGAAACTGCGCATCTGTAGCTGGCTCTTCTTTTGTGGTCCCTATACCACTCTCCTAGAGTCTTTCCTGGTGGTTCTTTCATGTTTAATTTCATGGGAGTTCTTTGGGAAATCCATGTCCAGCTGAGGTTGGTGGTATTATCGGTGATGGCAAGGGCTGCATAGTTTTCCGTTTCTCTGTGCAAATTGGTGTGGTCAAATGACTCACATCTAATTATGTCGATGTCATAGCCAAGAGGCTTGGTCTTACTCTTTCTATCCCTCTCAATCTTCCTTCCCTCATTACTGAAGGAGACTTGAGAAAAGCTGTTGTGTGGACTGAAGTTTCTGATCGCAGCGCATGGATATTTTCCCATGCTGTCTTTAGTAGCCAAGAGAATATCTAATTTTCCCGGGTTCCAGATCCGCAAATGAGCTGGTCGGTTCATTGGCGAAGCCGCGAAAGAAGGGATTTGTGAGGATTGAAACATTAGTGATCCCTTTTTTGTAATTTTTGTGGTTGTTCTTTTTTCCTTGTTCTTACTATATATATATATATATATATATATCAAGCCCTGTGTAGCATTTCTGGCTGCCATGGTCTCTCTTTTTTGTTACTCCTTGTATTTCCTTTTTTTTTTCAACATATATCCTTGTTATCAATAAAAAGAAAAGTTGATTTAGGGTGGTCTTTGGAAATGATACAATATCTTGTGTTTCCAAGAATTGTGAGAACCTTCTCTATTGATTGTTTGTGGCTTTAATAACAAACTTGAATCCTTGTGAGGTCTAGGGTTGCAATATATGCATCAAAGGTGCGTTATCACATTCAGCCTTGAATCCCTAATTTAACAAGTGGAGATTTATCAAGCATAGAAGCAAGGGTGTATTAATGCAAGCTAAGAAGACTTTAGAACACTTAGTCAGAATATTCTTACCATTATCTTGTATAAACATAAATTATGCTATTGCAATAATTTGAACCAGTCATGGATGCTACTACAATGGTGTTTTTCAGGTATTTATTTTTTGAAGAGACGATGATATAAAACATATTTCTGATGTGCAATTCAACCAATGCCAAAACAGATAAACTCAGTCTAGTTGGTGCTATAGTTATAGTTAGTTTATTATGACCCAACTGAGTAACTTATATAAGCAACTCATAATGGTACCCCCGAGGCAATAGAATACAACCAAGCCACTACCCGTCTCAGGAAGGTTTTCTAAACCTTGAAGAAGGAAGATACTCACTATTAACATTCACGATCACAATTCATTCATATAATCGCAAAAAAAATTTAGGTCCTCTTGCTGGATGGTTTTCAAGTCACTATAGAAATCCTAAGCCTTCCACATTCTGCAAAGGTGGATTAGGTGTGTGTGTGTGTGCAAAGGTGGATTTGCTGTGTGTGTGTGCGTGTGCGTGTACGCGCAAGTGAGAGAGAGAGAGTAAGAAGACTGGTGCTGTATTATTCACCCCTTTAGAAATAATCAGAACTAAAATAAGTACAAGAATGGAACTTCAACTTACAGATATTTTTGACTTCGTTCCGACAGTTATTATATCTCCACTTGCGAGCTCAATTGGTTCACTCCAACTTCTACTTCCAGAATCAGGATGGGGGACTGCTTGAGAATTCAAAAGTGTCCCATTTAGGCTACCCATATCCACCAACTCCCATTTCCGTTTCTGTCACCAAAAAATACTAGTCCAAAATAGTAAGTCAATCATATACACCATAGACAAAGTTCAACAGTTCCGCAAGAATGCAAGTCAAAGCCAAATTGTTATCAAATAATTTACATTCAAATTCCAGTTTATCAGGGCATGCTTCCCAGAAACCTCTGAATCATTAAGTAGTAGATCACTTGGAGAAACCCTTCCAAGGGTCAGCGGAAGTCTAGAAGTATTTGTTGACTGTAGGGAACAACGGAGCCCACAAGAAGGACCAGAAATGACCTCCAGGATGAGGCTACTTCCTGCACTTCTAACAAAAAGACATAATGTTTCACATATTCAAGGAAAAAAATAAGCACAGGACAGTGACCTCTTCAGATATCCAAATTAATAATATTTTCTAAGTGGAAGAAGGAGAGAATACTTTGATCAGCAATATTATTGGCTGCCGACTCTTGATAGATATCATTGTCAGAACCGAATGTCAAGCCATAGCTTAGATCTTCCTTTCTAGCATGTTTTCGCTCTTCAAACAAGTGGTTTGCCACCAATGTATGCTTAAATGTATGACCAACCAGAAGATCTTCTGAAGGGTCAGAAATTACATCTAGAACCAAGCTATCACATGGAAGAATTGAAAAACAGTAATTTTGCTAAGCAGCAAGAGAGAAGCTATGTAGATCATGCAATTAAAATTTTAAAAAAATGATAATCGAAAGGAGAGAATTGTATAAAGTATACCTTGGGTCAAATGTGCATCTGCTGTTGGAAGCCTCTGTTTATAGACAAGTCCATGTGTTCTTGGTGAGCTGAACCCTTCAGTTTGAAAACAAGACCCCTCTAAATCAAAATCTCTTACCAATTCATTGTTTTGGTTTGGGACCAGATCCAAATCCTCAGAAATAAGAGGCCTTTCTAGGTCACCAACCTACAAAAGAAGGAATCACAAACAGCACAAAAGTTCAAAATCAAGACCAATTTGCAAACCCTCCGAACTCTTTCCCTTTGAAAGTGAGAGGTTCCTAGAACCTTTTTATCATGAAAAATAAAGAAGACATTGGGTTAATACCAAGGAACTTCATCTAAGCCGAAACAGTAAAAAGGAATACCTTCCATGTATCTCTATATATATGGTCATAGACTCATAATAGGGAAGTAAACCTTTTGAATTAAAAAAAAAAAAAAAAAAACAGAAACAAGCACACAAAACACATATAATGTGTGTGCACCATATTGAACATTTTTGGATGTAACCCTAGGAAAAAACTTGCACCTGATGAGCACTTAATGTTTTTGCCTAGTAGATAAAGGGGAGAAACAAGCACAGAAAACAAATAATGTGTGTGCCCACAGTTGGCTAGCATCACGGGTTTGCCCTTGTGGTTGTGTGTTCAACTCTCACTCCTCGAATTACCCTTGTCCGTAGGGAAAATTCCGAGTGGATTGGTGCAGAAACCCAAAGGGACTAGTCCTTGCCTCGAAGGAATTGGGACACCCTCCATTACCAAATATATATATATATATTGGATGTAACCCTAGGAAAAAACTTGCACCTTGATAAGAAGAAACTCTTGAAAGTAATCTCTCTCGACTACTGCAGCATCCACCTTAGGTTATCAATTGTCGAGAAGTTATAGAGGTTCCAAATTAGGCCATCAATTTGAATGGAAATTGAGGTAATGCGGGTAATATATTAGTATGTATTTTTGGGTACTTTTAGCAATTTAGAAGATTGAATTTAGGCTATTAAGATTGCTTCCAATGAATGGGTTCCAGTGTTGGGGCCCCTGGACAAAGAACGTGAGTTATTGCTATCCTAGTTTATATTTCGTAAAGTGGACTTAAATTAACTCCATCATTGAGTTGGATAGACCATAGTTACCAAAACAAGAAGCAAAGCGAAAACGAGAAGCGGGAAGCGAGACTCAAAAAATCCTTAGGAAATGAGAAGCGAGAAATGAGATTTAGACGCATCATTCTCATTATATTAATATGAGTAGCCATACCTTAGATTTTTTATTCCATGAGATATTTGTGGAGAAGTAAGTGCCTTAGGTTCCAATCCAACGATACTTGCTCATGGTCTTTAGTCTATACCTTAGGCTGTTACATACACTTGGGTCTATCCTATCACTTCCCACATAGATATCCCCATTTGACCCAATAGGACGTGATAGAAGCGAGTCTGGGAAACGAGCTTCTTGGGAAGCGAGTAGCCCACCCTGTGAATAGCTTCCCTGCAACTATGGGATAAGCTTCTCAACACAGACAACTAACTAGGATGAGTCAACTACTTGATTTTTATAACTTTTCACGTTATATTTGTGATATATGACTTAGAAAATATATATATAAATGCTACGGGAAAAAAAAATTTTAAAAGAGAACACAATGGGAAATGCTCTCAGATTACGAAGCAATTCCTAGAAGAAATTGTAAGCTCATCAAAGCATGATTATACAGAATACAAAAGAAAATCAAAGTAATCAATAATCCTTGTACTTTTAGTCTTGTCTTTTCCCTTTTTCATTCACATAAAGTATGTAGCCTACAGCTCAAAAGAATGAAAAGCTTTTTTTTATCAGTAAATCAGGAGCATATATATATATATATATATAGTAGGCCACTAGGCCCTCTTATAATTAATATTTTATCACTTAATAATCTCTAATAATTAATAAATTTGTAAGGAGCCAACTTGGTTCTATAATGTATAATTATTTATCTCTTCTCCTTGCTATTTAATAATTTTTTTTAAAAGTTCTAGTATATTATTAATTATAAGAGAGGTTTTTGTACTATATTAATACATAGCTATATGAATCTTATAAACACTTTAAGATGGTTTAGGTATCAGGGAGAGAAAGGGATTAAATTATTTTAGATATTTTGGCTATGTATAATAAATTATAATATAAATAGTACAATGTGTTAAATATTTTAGAAAGTAAAATTTTATAAATTATTGTATGAGGACTTCAAAATAATTAACAAAAATTAAAGGGAGAATTCCACGAAAAACTAAGTTCAAAAGGAATGTCTCTTCCCAAAATAAAGAATGTTTCTTCTTCTCTTTAAAAAGAAAAGTTAACTTTACCAAACTAAAATTACCATTTACTAGCCTTATACATTTGTATCGAAGTGAAGCTTATATGGTAAATACAATACATTCAAAAGAAATAATGAAAAGAATTTTTTGATGGACTAATATAGTGATTCTTATATATAAAATTCTCTTATAATTAATATAATTTCTTTCCACCAAGGTTATTAATTACAAGAGGGTCTACTGTATATACGAGATACAATAGTACAAGGAAAACATAAGGGATTGCAAGAATAAGAACCCAAAAACAAATATATATATATATATATATAAAAAGGAAAAAGGAAAGTCTAAATCTCTCCAATAGAGGAGATGAATCCTATTGAAATATCATATATTCTATGTACTGCAAGTCCTCAAAGTCTCTCGTAATGGAACACCAGTCACTTAGTAGCTGACGGATCTTCAAACAGATCCACTCTAAGGAAGGGACGATGTCACCAAATACTTTTTGATTCTTCTCATTCCAGATTGACCAGGCTTTTGCCCCTGACCGAAGGGCTCACAAAGCAACAACTAGGGCCTCCAACCTCACTAAAATCCAACAAGATAAAAAGTCCTAAAAGGTAACCAGAAAGACTCATGCAATCCCCAAACGCGAAGGAAATGGCTCCAAATAATAAAAGCAAAGGGACAATGCACCAACAAGTGATCCACCGGTTCTTTGTATCAGAGCAGATAAAACAACAATTGACATAATCTACCCTCTATTTCTTGAATGATCACATGTGAGGATCTGGTCGATGAATGTTGACTAAATAAATAAGGATACCTTAGATGGAACACCGGGATTCCAAATAAAACTAGTACAAAGGATCTCATTGAAAATTGACCTATGTTGTTCCTAGTCCATAAGAATTTATTCCTAAGAAGGGGACAAAGGTTGACTTCCATAAAACGATAGGGTATTGACAGTTATATAAAAGAAGGAAATGTTGAAATAGAAGGGGGTTGAAAAGAAAAACAATAAGATGATGGAAAATATTCATTCAGCTCGATCCCATTTAATAGCTTTGAGAAGATGATTTAATGATTCGTTAGTGAAGTGCAACATCATATATCAAAAATAAAAAATAAAAAAGAGGAATTGTTTTTTGGGAAACTCGAGTGGAATTCTAAGAGAACAATTTGAACTACTGTATTTTTACATACACCACACACATTGAGTTTAAATAAAATATATATATTTTTTATCGGAAATTAGAATTATAGTAAAATTAACAACATTACTGAGAGTTTAAGCTAGTCGATAAAACCGCCTAGGCGATGCCTTGACTACACTACGAATAATACATGACTTTTTCATTGAACGATTAATTCCCAAACTATTCATGACTTTTTGAAAAAGAACTCGACTTTTAGTCTTTTTCAAAAATCCTCGAATTTTACAAATTAAATAAGAATTATTCACGACTTTTTAAAAAGTACTAAAAAATATCTAATATATAAAATATATTTGTTTATAATTTAATAATTAGTAATCTTATCTAATATTTTTTTCATATCTTACCCGATGTTTTACCAATTTATTGTCAAATTTTCCTAGATGAATAATTCTTAAACTCCAACATGCTAACTATGGTTGGTATCATGTTACTTTCTCTTTATAACTATAAATTTATTTTTTTATTGTTTCCATTTTTTTCTCGAAGTTTCCCCAACTTTGACAATTTTTTCCCGAACTAGATTCCTACCAAATTATTCCCGAATCCCGACTTTGTTACTATGCAGATATCTAGTTGGGAGCGATCCGTTTTTGCAACCTAAACAAATAGTCAACTCATCTAAGTTGGGTACCTCTCACACCGCAAAGATTAGATTCTTGTGGAAATTGATTATCATACTTGAAAAGACCTCAAAGCATCTAAATAGTAATCTAATGTGGACCAATTGATGAGGGAAGGCACGAAAAAAAAATAGTGTCATTGGCGAATTGAATATGAGATATAGGAAAGCAAGGCATGTTCTACCAACAAAAAAGGCTTCCCAAACCGATTTAATGCTTTATTGATCATCCTACTTAGGGCATCAATGACCATGATGAATAAAATGAAGGATAAGAAGTCGCCTTGACAATAACCTCTAACGCTCCTAAAATAACTTGAGGGGATACCATTAATAAGCATTGAAGTCAGAAAAATAGGCTATGGACTAACAACTAACAACACCTCATCCATCTATGTCATTTAACTCCGAACCCCATTCTCCTGAGCATGTAATCAAGGAATTTTCAATTGACATGATCATAAGCTTTTTTCATATCAATTTTATAAAAATGCTCAATATACCTTTTTCAGCCTTTCGTTCTCACATTCATTGCCGATTAAGATCTCATCTAGAATTTTTTTGCCACACATGAAGGCATCCTACGGAGGAGAGATGATCATGTACCACCCGAAGTCTATTAAAGAGTGGTTAGTAAATATAACATCTATTATTGTAGATATTAGAAGTATAATTTCCTTATAGGTTTAAGATTGAGCCCCATCTCTACCCTCTAGAGGATGCAAGTGAAAGATATTTCCTTGAGGCTACCCAAAGGGTACTCCGCATTGGATTTAAAATCAATACTAGATACACTCAAGAAGAAATTAGAAGTCACTTGCCTTCAATAGTGAGGTTTTTTTTTTTTTTTTTGACACGTAAGTTGGGGTTAGGCAGACCCCTACCGGATAGAATTACTAAGCATTAGAAGTTACAGACCGACGTACAACTTCCCAGACTTATCATCATATTTATTGGCTTGAAGCTCCGGGGGGGGCTCACAAGGAGTGAATAGTTTCCTAGAGATTACAGGACAATGATTGGCAAGCCAATCGGCTGCCCTGTTCGTTTTGCGCCAGACGTGAGAGAAGTGGCATTGATCAAGAGAGGAAGCCAGCCTTTTTAACTTCATGGAATTCATTTCGCCATCTCCAAGGAGGATCAGAAAATCCTAATAGGCACTAGGCAGTCCACGACCCCATTTGGAATCAGAATATACAATTAGCCGTAAGATCCCACTTGTAACGGCTAGTTCCATGCCATGTAGGATAGCACGAAGCTCTAGAAGATCGATGGAGGTCAACAGTGAGGTTACATGTTCATTTCTTCGGGTAACCACGTACTTTAAATAGTCCCACAATTCAACCTTTGAAATTTTCTCCTTCAAAATGTATTAAGAATGATTTAAACTCGGAGTTTGTCTCTGAATTTCAATATACTGAAACCAAAAGATAAGCATCAACATTAAAGAATACAGAATAATCCCAGTGTTTCGAACAAAAATCAGTACCCCTACTTTGATATTCAACCAAAAGCCTAAATGCATGAAACGATCAAAGCCCATCGCACAACCTCAAGCAACCAATTTTTCGTACAAATCAAACACCAACAAGCAAAGAAGATGATAAGTCCAAACGTCGATCAGTCCAAATTTCCATGCCACATTCCACTCAATTTTACCAACAAAAAAAAAATAGAAACCCTACCCAAAAAAAAACAACCCAATACAATGCTCCTCCAACCCAAGATCATACACTCAATCTTCAAATTTTTCCAGATTGGCAAATCATTTCGAACAAAATCAATATCAAGCCAGAAAAAAATTATCAGAATCAAAGCGCATAAACACGGAAAACTAAAGTATATATCTCATAGAACATACTGGAGTTGAAAAAGAATTAAGTGAAAAAAAAAAAAAAAGAGGTTTAGGTTCTGGTTTTGTAACCTTGATGGAGCGGTTTCGAGAGGATGAGAAGAAAAAACGCCATGGCTTACAGGCGAAGATGAAGAGAAAGAGAAAGAGAAGCAGAACCAGCAAAAGGAGAATGAGACCAACAATGCTCTCTACCATCGCCATCGCCATCGCTTCGCGGAAATTGAGAAGGGTGTGGGATAAGGACTCTTTGAAATGGTCGCATTTATTGTTTTAACTGACTACAAATACAAATATGAAATGTCTATACTCTATATGGAGAGAATAGGATGTCATGTATGAAATATGAATGTCATGACCACCCTATGGTATACCCCCTCATGAAATCTGATACAAAGTAACTTGGCCCGTGCTCCGCATGTGAGAGAGGAAAGGGGGAAGACAATATAGAGGACCTTAGTGAGACCCACTGATGGAGGTGTGTTAGAGACTAGAGGGAGAGAAACAAAATGTATTAGAAATTAGCAAACACCCCGTGCGACAGGAGTACAAATAAAATATAGTACCGGATGAGTAGCAAAAACATCAAAATGAAAATGATTTATTAAAAAATTATATGACATTATATTTGTATAAGAATAATAATGAAAATATAAATCTACTTAATATTTATGTCTGTGATTGTCACACAAGGAAAAAAAAATTCTCCAAATTAAATTACAAATAATTGTATGCAAGTATCTAAATGACTAAATGGTAATTTATAATATTTAAATTATAAATAGATTTCAAGAGTTGATGTTGTTCAAAAAGACATGAGTCCCCTAACCATTCGAGTTAGGTAGCCTTGCATGTGGCAAACATGGGGTGCGAGTAAAGTACTATGGTAGGTTGTATGTAGGAGATCAAAATTTTCTTAGTAGTATGAATTGGGGTTGTTACGTAAATAAGAAATGTTAGTTACATAGGTAACTTGTGGGGATAAGAGAGAGAATATTGGTGTTAGTGTACATAGGTTGTGGAATAAGAGAGTTACATAGGTTGTAGGATAAAAGAGTCTATGTAAGAAGTGTATCTTTTGACAACTCATAGAATGACCTAATCGAACGGTGGGAATTAAAGAGAGAATCTACATGGCATCTCTCAAATAGAACTTCTAGAATTCATGGGATTGAAGATTGGAGAGCAAAGAGATGGGTTAGGTGGCACTTATTTCTTTATATTATACTAGTAAAGACCCCGTGCGAAGCACGGAATAATAAGTCCAACTCATTGAATTACAACTAATATTTGATTAGTTAGAATAATTTAACTTTGATTCTTAGAAGAAAAAAAATTAACCACATGAATGAGTGAATTATATTCACGGTTAAAAAATTGAGTATTTTTTCTAAAAACTAAGGTTAGATTATTTAACCTTAAGGTGAGTAAATCTTAACCATACTATTAGATTTGTTTTAATGTCTGATTTTAGGGTATACGTGGTTGGTTTGTCTTGATTCTCATTTGTTTATTAGTTGTTGGAGGTTGTGCGGATTTTCTACACAACGGATTTTGGCAGCGTTGGTCGCAGCCTGCTCCCCCGCTATGGCAACACTGCAACCTCAAGTCGTATAGATTTTTCAGGGTCCCTCCCATTGTAAATCACGTTTAAAGAACCCAAAGATAATGTAAGGAACATAGTTAAACAAACAAGTTTCTTTATTCAATCAAGAAGAGACATCGACCAAGAAAAATCAAATAGAGACATGGATTAAAAAGATTCAAGAAGAGACATTGATAAAAGAAGACATTGATAAGTAAAAAATAACACAAACCTCAAACTTCGATCGAGAATAGATGAAAGACTTGTACATTTCTTCTAATTAAGATAGCCTTTTGGCAAATAGGTTGATTGGCCAAATTTATGGAACAGAGATTGCTTGTAGAGGAGGTTTCTTGTGGCAAAACGTGAGTATTGTTTGGAGATAGATAGAGATGTGAGAGAACATTTAGGACGAGGGGTGTGAGAGACTTGAATAGATCAAGTATTGTTTGGGGAGATAAATAAAGATAGAGATATGTGAGAAAATTTAGGAAGAGGTTGAAGGTGGTTTTGTTTAACATAGTAGAAGAACAGTGAAGATTAAAGAGGGAAGCCACATGGCACCTCTACGATAGAATTCATAGGATTGTTGGGATTGAAGATTGGAGAGCAAAGAGAGGGGGCTAAGTGGCACTTATTTGTTGGGGTTAGGTGACACTTATTTCTTTATATTATAGATTATAGATGTGAGTTGTGCGGTGGCTGAAGACACACAGTGTAGAGACCCCATCTTTTATTTATATCATTGCTTGATTAATGAGGTTAGAATTGTCAATGATATGTTTAATGCTAATGGAATTATATGGGGGGTGGGTTTTAAATGCTAAAACGAACAAACACGAGAAAAAACAGAACCCCCAATCAATCAGAAGTCACCCCCGATCTATTGGAGAATGCCAAGAAACCTTCAGGCTCATTGTGATTGATATGATCGATCGTAGCACAGCCTACGATCAATCGGATTGAATCTGGAAAAAAATAGTTGGGTTGCTGTTCTAGGTACAATTGGTCGCACTGTATGCTGCGATCGAAAGCACCTGCCAATCGATCGTAGTAAAGTCCTGATCAATCAGAGCGCACGTACAAGATTTTTTAAGAACTTACGGAATTTAGGGTTTTGAACCCCTCTACCATAAGTAGGGCTTCTAATTTAAGGGTTTTAGGGTTCTCAAGGTTCTAAACCTAATTTGGGAGATAAAGAAAGGGAAACCTAGGGTTTCAAGTGGGATTTACTTGGAGTAGAATGATTTGATTTAGAGAAGAGAGATTGAGCTTGAAGATTGCCCTAAAGAGTGTTCTCAAGCATTTGGGTCGTAAGAAAACTCTATAGGAAGGTAAATATGATTTCATCACTATCAATATCATGATTCATTGATTTTTTTAGTTTTTAAAGTTAATATTTAAGTAAGGTTAAGCTTGAGAATGATTTATTATCTCTTCTATCTAAGTTTTATAATGATCTATATGTCATAAGATGGATGTTGGGCAATTTATTGTGGAGGAAGTGAATGATTTGGAGTTGTATGATTGAATAAGGAGGATACGATGTATTGTGAGTTTTTTAATGGATGATGGGATGTATGGTGATGTTTTGAACGAAATGGTGTGTTTTCTTGATGAAAGATGAAGAGTGAAGTATGTAAATATTGATTTAGAACTCTTACTTTTATTCAATTGCAATTGAAAATGATGAGTGTTAAATGATATTGATGTCATTAATTTTATATCGAAGCATTATATTTTTGCATGATTAGTTGTAGAAACTTGAGAAATAATGTCATTATATATGATGAATGTTATTGGAATTATATGTGGTGATGCATTGTCGGGAGTATAAACGTTTGGATTTAAATCTCGTGAGTCTTAGTTTTTTATCATGACGGGATGAGGATCATGATGGGATGAGGCGCATGATGGACCATCGAAGGTACCGGGTTGGTAATCTATAATGTTATTTAATTGATGAGTGTATCACTCCTCACTCACAATTATGATAGTTGTACAAGCATGATAAGAGCACGGATATGAATAATTTGAAACAAGCAAAGTGTATGTGAAATTTGCATGTCTAATTTTTTTGCCCGAGTGTCAACGGTCTAAGATCATGAGGTACGTGTACCTAAAGCAAGTGAATCATAAGAAATCCGTACGCACTAGAGAAAATGCTAATGATTAGTATAATAATATCTTTCACCTATATAGTGAAGAGTCATTTTAATTTACTACGTACTAAAGACTATACACGTTATGATGCTCACATTACGAAAATAATGGATTATGAAAGAAAGAATGAAAGAAAATAATGAGTTAAGGAAAAAAAAAATATGATGAACTGTTTACAAGACTTCCTCACTCTGATATATATACATGTTTTCATATTCCAAATATCATGATGAACCTGTTCATGTTAATGATTGCAATGAATTGTGATAATTATATTATGTTGATGCTTCTGATATTTCTAATAAGGAGTTTATATTCACAAAGTCGCTTATTGCTCAGCCGATATGTTTTCATGTCGGTAGGTTCAAGTTCCAAGATTCCAGTGGAGTCTTGGGTGGATGAAGGGTATGGTATAGAGGAAGAATGTGACATTCTTGAGGAGGGAACACGGGACCTCGACTACTTTCCATACTACTAAGTTGTTAGACTTTCATTTTGATTAAAAGTTGTAATGGATACTAAGATTGTCACAGGATTCCATTTTGATGATTTTTAGGTTACTTTTATATTGAGAGTTGTGTTTGAAGGATTGTGATAATGTAAAACTCAGTTATTAGATAGACTTGTCATAGTAGGGAATCGATATATGTTTAATGTTAAGAAATAAATTTTCAAGTTCACATTTAGTATTGTCTTACATACTTTAAAGTTAAATTTTAAATAAGCGGTGTCTCGGGCCTAAAGTCCTGTTTTTGCCTAGATGAAATATTGGGGCACGTCACATTGAGAGAGAGAAAAAAAGAGTAATAATTGAGGGAATCAACCTTATTAATTTTGAATGACTTTAATACTCTTAAATATTTATTCACTAAATAGTAATAAGATAATAATAATAATATTATAATATTTAATTTTTTTCTCATAGTAAAAAAAGTCAATTAATGTCAATGTCTCTTCTCTCATTATAATAGCAAAATAGTTTTCGTATCATAGTACAAAAATTCAATCAAAGCCATTGTCTCTCTTCTCTCATTACAATAGTAGAGATGTCTTGCAAGAGTCACACACTTTCACTTTTTTTTTTGGTAATAGACCACAAGGTTTGAAATCGCGTTTATATTGGCAATTTCGATCTTCCAAACAAGATTGAAACTTTAAAATTTTTGTTGGAAATTTGAAATTGTTATTTTTATATTTTATTAAAATTAAATATTTTCATGATATTTCACGAAATTTCAGTTGAAGTAATATTTTATAAAAATTTAATATAATTATATTGAATTATTGTTTTATTTTTAAAATAAAATTTAAAAAATTTGATTAAAAAAATTAGAATATGTTGCAATAAAAAAAAATTCCAAAGGTATTTAAAAATAAATTTTCAAAACATCGAATTTCACCTGAAATTTTAAAACTTCGGCCCAAAATTGTCAAAATGAAATATGAAGATTTTGATTTCATAGGGTGTGAACGAAATCGAAATTTCAACTTCTACTAGTTCCATGCTCAGTGCATCCTCTGATCTCCATTGGAGTCTTATCTAGCGCGTTCCAATTTCCCCAAAAGTCCAAGTGTTTATATGGCGTGTGTGCAAAAATACAATTGCAGTGGGGCCAATATGAAAAAGAGGAAGAATGAAGTTGAAGCTACATGGCCTTTACGTAGGAGAGAGTAAGAAATATTCATGAACACCTTTTTTTTAATCAATTGTCCTTATTCCAGAAGTATCTTTCGGGGTCCCAGCTCTCCCTAATTCCCTCACCAACCTGTTCTATCTTTCCTGGATTGATGGAACAGATGGACTCAACACCCAGATTTTGGCAAGGGCTACAACCTTCTGGCGGTAAGGCTTTGTTGTACCTTGTAGGATATTTTTTTTTGGGTAGTCAATATCATTTACTTACGAGTAGAGTCAGCCGGTCAGAAGTTAGCATGGCAGTGGAGCTCTTACTCTTATTGCTGGTACCCGGGGGGGATTGGATCCCCAGAAGCCCTTGGAAGGCCATACCCCTACCACTCACGCAAGAGGAGGGGGTGTTACCTTGTAGGATATTTGGAAGCAGAAGATGTAGTTTTTAACGAAGTAACCCGACTCCTTTGTCTACCATTCAATGGATAGAGCGGCAGATTGCAAATTTTTGGTCTGTCATAGCCAACATTAGAAGTTTACTTCCCAACCCTATACAAGATCAAGGGGTTGAAGTGGTATGCTCCGAAGAATCCCTGGATTAAGATTAATGTGGATGGAGCGTCAATATCCAATTAATGGGCTAGTGGCTCGTAATCACCTAGCCTCTTCTTTATCTGTTGGTAAGCCTCTTTGTGGAGGGTCGAATAGCTAGGGTGGCAGAAGCGGAGGCTCTACTTTTGGGACTTCAAGTGGTTGTCCGTAACAAGTGGCAACAAGTGATTTTGGAATCTGATTCAAAGGAGATTATGGACCATCTGTCTGACTTCACTCCAATCCCCCCCATTGGGAACTTTACCCGTTAATGGAGGATTTCAAACGTTGAAAAAACAAAGTGAGTGAGTAAAGCTAAATCTTATAAACCGTTAGGCGAATGAGGCTGCCCATAATGTAGCTCAAACAACATTGAACGAGAGCCTACAAGTTCTACATCTCCCTGAGTGTATTTCCCACTGGGCTTCCGCTTCTCCAAGGGCTCCCCAGAATTCATCTGTTTCAGTTTTCAGAGTTTAATGCCATTATCTATTGACCCAAAAAAAAAAAAAACATTGATGAAAACGAGATTTCAAGGAAGATTGAACATTGATACTAGAAGAACGAATTTATTAACTTGAGTCATGCTCCCACACCCGAGCTAGAGTGAGTTTATTTATGGAAAATGCTAGTGAGACCGCAAATGGCCGAGACCACACCAAGACCGTGCATGTGATGCACTGATTTCAAATGTTCAAAAACGGATTTAATGAAATTTTGAGATCCGTGCATCACAAGCACAGTCTCAACCTTTTGCGATCTCAGTTCTTTGCGGTCTCAGTAGCAAAATCCTTTATTTATTTATTTTTTTGGGATAGATATATGAACTCATATTACACCCGTAAAGTGACGCCTTAATTGAGAGAGGTCATGGTATCAATTCTAAAAGTAGGAGAATTCCTCTTTTGTTGTAGCCATTTACTCTTAATGTGATGTGGTGGTCAACCACCCATCTTGTAGCGAATAGGACAGTCAATCGGGAGAGCTCAATTGCACTCATAGGTTAACAAGTGTCTTTTAGCCTTAACTGTGGTTAATATTCATTAAAGCTTAGGATCCTATAATCTAATCTTTGTTTTTAGAAGAAGAAAAAAAATATTATTTTTAACTCTTCGTTAAAAACTTTTAACTCTAAAAATTAATATTTTTTTTAAAACTAAAAAACAAGGTTAAATTGTTGAAGCTTAAGAGTTGGTGAATCTTGAACACAATTAATAAAGGTTAAAAGGGCCCATGTTGACATGCAGGTGCGACTGAACTCTCACACGTTAACTCGCGATTGACTGTGATATGATCTCCAACTTGTATAATAATATTACCAACTTAGATTAAGGATCTTTAGTGTGTGTGTGTATATATATATATTAATGTCATGGATTCAAACTTCCAAAGTCAAGGTGGTAGTGAAAATGTTGCTACATCACTTGTCACCTTCTATGTAAACCATAATTTCTTTTGTTTGAAATTTTTACTTTTTAACCCGTTAAAAAGGTAGTTATCGCGCCCTAAAATACCCCATAGGAGTTAAGGGATACTTTAGACGTGATTGTATGTACCTGCCAAACCATCATGTAATGAACAAAACTAAACATGATATAACACAATAATAATCAGAGTGCGGAAGCTATATCATGAATGCGGAAACGTGAATTAACTTTTTCTTTTCTTCTATAACTCCAAGATAGTATTCCAAGTTAAAGTTTCATAACATAACAAGCAAAGGTGGACAGACCTACCTATCAAAATATACACAAAAAAACTCTCTCATAGTCTCCTCTCAACAGTAGTTGAGGTACGGTTACACGTCCAAATCCCTATCCTCCTGGGACTGCAATGGGATAAGTGGCTCCCTCTCCTCTATGTACTCTTTCTCGACCCAAAGCTCAGGGTCGAGGACAACCACGGAACCTGCCGACATAAAAGTACGGCTGAGCATGGAATACTCAGCGAGTACAAGCTACTAGCTAACCATAGCAATAACGAAAGCATAACAGCAGTGAACACGATACGAAATATCAATCAAAGCAATACTAGCAGTATAAGATAAATAGTATTGAACATGAAGCAATATCAATATCTTGACATGCGTGCATGAATGCGAAAACTTCGGTAAAACTCATGTTGGGAAACCCTTTTCATGTCTCGGTCTTGCTTGTGAAAATCATGCATGTGTCTGTCTGTCTTGTCTTGTATTTCATGTCTTGACTTGTTCTTAACTTGTATACTTGTGAGTCAGAGGCTAGCACCCGCACATCCCTTGGCCACCAACCTCCTTGATATTTCCTTCACTTGTGAGCCAGAGGCTAGCACCCTTCACTTGGGCTACCAACCTCCTTGACATGTAATTGTTTCATTTCCTTGTGAGCCAGATGATAGTACCCTTCACTTGGGCTACCAACCTACTTGACATGTAATTGTTTCATTTCCTTATGAGCCCGAGGCTAGTACCCTTCACTTGGGCTGCCAACTTCCTTGACATGTAATTGTTTTCTTGTTTGAGTTATCATGTACCATTTCTCTTGGAAAACCCGGTTTATGCATGCATGCGTGCTTGTGTGCTTGTCAATAGTGGCAACCATAAAGACATGTATGACATGAAAGATAATGCATTGCAATTCAATTCATAGTATAAGCATGTGAGAATTTAGGTAATCTACATGGCATTTGGTCAATTCATCATTTATAAGAACAATTGCATAAGGCACACTAGCATTTTCTTCATTTACTCCTAGTTTAGGCATTTTGTCCAACACATAGCATGCAACATTTCCTTAGTAGTTCATTTACTCTTTTTAGTACATGTTTTCCATTAATCATCAAGGTAAGTTCATTATTTGTAGAATGCCCATCCACCATTTTCTTTTTCACACATCACACAACATCCATACGGCATCCAATCGCCTCAACCCCTCATCCATCCACGCATCACAACATTCATTATTATCTTGTTTACCTTTTATGGAAATAGCACATTTCAAAAGGAGGGAAAACATAGAATCAAGAATCATAAATTAAAATGGAAAACCTAGGTTATTGTTAACGGGAGTTAGTAGGGTGTACTAACCTTGAATCAAGGCTTGATCTTGGGTGGAAACCCTTGATTGAAGCTCCAACTTGGAGAAGGAGGACCCTTGCTTGGAAGATGCTTGAGTGGGAAGGAGACCCTTTGAGGAATCACCTTGGAAAATGCTGCCCTAGCTTGAAGAAGGACTCCCCCACGAGCTTGAGGGTGGATTTGATGATTCCAAGCCAAATGGATGATCTTGGGTCTTCCAAAACCCTTGATTCTCTTCACCTTTTAAGTGTAGTGAATGGGGACCTAAATGCTCGAGCAAGCCCTTATAGGCAAGGGTTTTACGCCCAAAAGATGAAAAAATCCTTAATGAAATTTTTGTAAAACGCGATATACCGATCGATCGGTGGTTAAGACCGAGCGATCGGTCGCCTGCCGAGCGACCGGTGTTTTGACCGGGCGATCGGTCAAAAACATGCTCTTTAGAATTTTTCCTCATACAAAAAAATTAACCAATCGATAGCTACCGATCGATCGGTTGTGGACCGATCGATCGCTACATTGGACCGAGTTATCGGTGTTCTGTAGGTTCCACTGTTTTGGCCATATCTTTTTACTCGTTCGTTAGATTTTGATGATTTAACTTGCGTTGGATTCGTTTTTCGAAAATGAATATTTCTGAATTTTCAATTTCTCCTTTATTTATTAATTAGACTATGTGAAAGGATCCCCTTATTTATTAATTAGACTACGTAAAAGGTCAATTGACTACAAAAGTACTATTCATTAAGTACGGAAAAGTCCGGGGTGCTACAGTAGCAATGCAACATGTTGCTACTACCATGAGACTTTGAGAAAAAAGTGAATTATGAGACTGGGCTAGCAATCCTCAACTTGTGAATTATGTCTAAATGGTTAAGATGCATGCAACACATTTATTTATACATTCTTTGCTGTAATAAAGGCAAAAGAAGGAGACCAACTTTAACTGAGCTACAACCGTAGGGGGTGTAGCCTAGTGGTCGAAGGACGAATTGTAAACCCGGAGATCTAGAGATCAAATCTGGGATCCTCTCAATATCGGATGTATGGGACTGGGGTTTCCCTATGCATCACGTGAGATTAGGCCGATCTTGTCCCGGAGGTCTAGAGATCGAATTTAGGATCCCTTCAATTTCGGATGTACGGGTTGAGGTTTCCCTATGCATCACATGGGATTAGGCTGAGTCTGTCAGGATACCCACGTTATCGGGAAGGAAAAAAAAATTAACTGAACTACCAAATAAAGCACCTTTGGACACTTCTACGAATAAAATACAGTTGTCCTTGTTTCGCTATAAGTGTAGCCCTTTAATCAAGTTGAGGGTGTGGCCTCTCCTGATGGGAGGTCTCGGGATCTAATCTCCTGGGCGACAAATTGCAAGAGTTCCAATCCGCACCCACTAATCCTTAATGTAGGTAAATGATATCCAAGAGCCAAAATTATTATTTTTTAAAAAAATTCAAGTTGAGGGAGCTCACCCATTTTCACTACTATTAAGTACTTATTGGTGGATGAAGCTTATTTGGGTTGAGGGTGTGTGGTGTGTGTTTGTGTGTGGTCTTCTTTCTCATGACGGTAGCTTCACCTTGTGGTGTTGTTACTTTAGAGCATTCCAAGCAGCCTCACCAAATTTTACTCACCAAAATAACCAAAACTCACAAAAAGTTATTTTGGTGAGCCACTTTTTTAAATCACTCCCGGTAGCCTCACCATTTTAACAAAAAAAAAACAATATTTTATTATTTGTGTAGGAAAACAAAAAAAGAAGAGAGAGAGAAACATTATTTTATTGTTTCAGACCACAATAAAGAAAAGGAGGGAGGAGCTTTTATTTATTATTTGTGTGGGCCCACAAAAAAGGAGGGAAAGAGGAAATTTTAGCTTTGGTGAGTGTACATGTGAGTATTGTACACTCACCAAACCCAAATCTTTATTTTGTTGAGTTTTGGTGAGGCTGGTGGAGAGAGTTTTTAACACTTTTTAACCATTTGGCTCACAAAAATAACAAAAAAACACAAGTACTTATTGAAGAAAATAAGTACCTACTTAAATAAAGAGTCTCAACCGCAGTGTCCTCATGTGCCTTGTAAAACCTCTTTAACCATGGTTAAACTTAACTAAATTAAAGTTAACAATTTTGTGTTATTTTTTTCTAAAAACTATGGTTAGATTGCTTAAACCTAGGGATGAGTGAATCTTAACCACAATTGATGGGTGGTAAAAAAGAGTGTGGACCAATGAGATCATGGGCTGTGGTCCCTTTTCCATTTTTTATTTATGAAGTAAATTTATTTGATAAACATGAACAAATAATAATAATAAATAAAAGTAGACTCGGGATCTTCTCTGGTTGGTGGTCGCAAAGAACTTGTGCACATCATCTAAGGTGTGTGAACGCAAGTGAACTTAAATTAACGCTTGGTTGGCATGCACAAGCTCATATGGCATGCACAAGTTAAATTTTTAAAAAACAAATTTCTAAAAACCAATATTGTTGAACCTAAGGGTTAGTTAATTTTAACTACGGTTAATAGGGATTACAAAGGAGACGTGTTGACGTGTGGGTCCAATTGAATTATCCCTGAGTTCAATCAAGATTGGCTATGATTCGTTTCATGCTAGATCGAATCACGGCAAATCATGATTGAACTTACTCGCCTCGCACTGGAAAGCAAGCAGAGTTCAATCGCACTCACAGGTGAACATGTGTCCCTTTTAACCCTTATTAACCATGATTAAAATTCGTCTAACGCTTCAGATTTCAACAATCTAACATTAGTTTTTAGAAAAAATATTTAAAAAAATTTAACTCTAGGATTAAGAATTTTTAAGCTAAGAGTTAAATTTTTTTAAAAAGAAATTTCTAAAAATCATTGTAGATTGTTGAACCTAAGGGTTAGTGAATTTTAACTATGGTTAATAGGGATTAAAAAGGACACATGTTGACCTGTGGGTATGATTGAACTCCCCGACTTCAATCGAGATTGGCTATGATTCGGTTTCATGCTAGACGTCTCCAAATGCCCAGCATGTTGCTGGTGGGCACAATAGCCACACGGCCCACACCTACACTACCGCTAACCGCTGGGACAAAATCGTCCTTTTATCTTTCCCATGATAAGCGACCGCTATAGTTGGGGTCCAGTTGCGGCTATCTATCTCCTTGATTGATGCGTAGTCACGTTGTAACTTTATAAGATAAGTCGGAAGTTTGAAAAAAAATAACTTTCCTAAAAAGAACCAAGTTTATATACTGTACCATTTCAAAAAAGGAAAAGAAAAAAAACGAACCAAGTTAAATGAAAGTAGCCGTTGCATACGTTTTTGATAGATATGACCGTTGAACAAAGATGCGTTATCGTCTCTAGTTGAAACTTGAAACTCCCCGTTTGCAGTTCGGAAATAGAGTGAGAGAGAAGATCTTTGAGAGAAACCCCGCTTTTGCTTTTGTTTATGCAAAAATGGTAGCGAGAACCCCACCAAAGCAGAAGAAGATGGCAGCTCCTCTCAATCCGAATCTCCTCAGAGAAACGGTAAAGAAGGTGAAGCAAAAGATCCCTGACAAGCTCTCTTTTTGTTCTCTTCTAATGGCGATTGAGCTTCTATGTTCTTTCTCTTGTTCACTTTGGTTGCTCTATTTCTTGTAGGTGGATCGGTGTATGGCTCGATTGCAAGAACTTCAGTATACGGTTTCAGGTGGTAACAAGGTGATTTCCGGGGTGAGTCTCAGTCCTCGCAGTACGAGAGGGTATTTAAAAACTAGTCTCAGATGCAAGCAAGAATCTTTGAGGTATGAAAGAGATTTTCTATTTCTTTTGTGGGTTTCTGATTTTGAGTTTTCAGATTATCAGAGATGGGTTTGGGTTGTTTTTCAATCTATTAGAAAAATTGTATTTCTCTGCAATTTTTTAATGTTCTGATACCTGTACTCAACTGAGTTCTCTGCTCTCTCTCGCTCTCTTGCTATTATGAAGGATTAAGAACGCAGCTACTCGGAATTCTCCGGTAGGAAAGTTTCAAGGAAATACAGGCGGTAAGACCCTTATTTTTCCTGAATATTCATTGCATTTGTTCTTCTATTCTCTATTTTATTGGGAAACTGTAAAATTTATATGGGCATTTCTCTGTATATTGAAAACTTTTCTTTCTCCTGAAATATATCATGTAACTTGTCAGTTTGAATGAATTTTCTACATCCAATTCGATATTGGTGTTTGAATGAATCAGAACTGAATTTCCACACCCAATTCGAAAATGGTTTGATTGAACTTTCTAGTGTTTTCCTTTTCCCCACCCAGATTGCTCTAATTTTTTGTTCTCTGCTTTTAGACTGTCTATCTATCTCTCTCTCTCTCTTGATTATTAGTCAAGGATTCTGCGCTTTCTTTTACAAGATTGATTAAACAGTACACAAGGGTGTCCTCTGTTTTTGGGGTTTATTGCATTTAGATTTACAGGATCGACTTATACCATGATTATACTATACAGGGGAATGGCGTCGGATGTCATTACCAGCAATGCTGATAGGAGAAACAGTTGGGGAGATTCTGCAAGCTAGTCGATTTGCAAGTGAAGTAGTCACAGCTGTAGCTGCCAAGACCAGGAAAACTGCCTCTGAAGATCCCAAAACTCCGGTGACCCAACGGAGAAACCAGAGGCCACATCCCGAAAACACAGAGCTTCAGGCTAGAAGAAAGAGGGAGAAGCAAATTGCATTACAGTCAATCCGATCAGAATCTGATCCTCCATCCCTGCAAAGGGCTCGATCACGTATCAATTTCAAGGTCTCGCCTCCAAGAAAAAGAGAAAATGGAAAAGAGAACTGGCACATGGCAAACAGAGTATCCCCCAAGAACAGGCCTTGGGCTAAAAAAACTGTACTTTTTCCCAACCCTTTATTCCTATCTTCGCCTTCTTCACGCCAATACAAATTCTGCAAGACAAGATCTCCTGTAATTGGGAGAACTCAACAGACTCCACATAAGTTCTTGATCAAATCCCCGCCTTCGTCCTCGAAATTTCAAGTCAAGATCAAGAGCACGCCGATTTCTCTGTCGCCCACAAGACCCACAACTTTGAGCAAGAAATCTCCGAAGATTTCAGCTGCCTCGAAGTTTCGCCGATCATTCTCGCCGTCGAAGCTGGCAAACAGACTGGTGTCTCCTTTGAAAAACAGATTATCAGTACAAAAGAGTGGTGGATTGATGACTGGATTGAAGCAGCGCCCGCCTTCTATGCCGATGAGATTCTCGGACTGAGAATTTAAGAGACGCTTCTTGATCTCTTCATAATTGGCTCTGTTTGATTGTTGAGTGATTCCATCTAAGATATTTTCTCGATGTCCATTGTTTGATTTGTTCTACTTTGATGTGTAATTTTGTGGGGTTGTTTTTATCAATAATTCATATAGAATTTCCTTGTAAAATTGGGAGTGATCTTTGTCTCATTATGTTTTAAAGAAAAAAAAAATTAGTATTTTTGCCTATGTTGTTTTCCATCTACCTAGTAATTTCACGAGTTTGTCAATAACCCACGCATGAGGGTAATAAAGTGCATGTATGGTTATGATATGCATGAAATATCATTACCATCATCATCACAATAGGAATGATTTAGATTTAGAATATGATTGAGATTTCATTAGGATTTGCATTAGATTAGATTATGATTGATTTGATTTAATTTATATATTTATCTATATATTATTATCTATCTAAATCCTATTTGAGTTTCTCTGGAATCTTGAGAATTCAATAAAATCAGTTGCTCTTCATAGTTTCAGAGCTAGTGATCCACTAGTGTTATTTTGATCTTTTTTTCATGATTCCGACGAGTGAAATTGCCGCCACCCATCCAGCTTGAATAGAGCCATCTCACCATTAATTTTGTGGTCCCTTTCTTTATTTTCTTGTTTTTTGGTAGATGAATCTTTTTTAAAAAGAAGATTTAGCATTTTCCTTTTTCACTTTGTCACCTGAAGGTTTTCTCTATGAAGCATAGTGACCATTGACATCACCTGTGTCCTTGTGGTTGCTAAAAAACGATAAATAAGTTTGATCACATGTGCAAACAACGTATGAGGTTTGCTGCCGATTCAGCCATAGCTGCTTTCATTGGTTCGATCTTTGGCTACGCTTCAGATTTGGTTAAGAAAGAAAGGTTTAAATGGATCCTTTGTGGATGGAGGGTCTTATGCGAAGGGTTTTACAGTTTTATCTTGGGATTCACAGTCTCGGCCTTACTTTTGGGGCGTTCTTGCAGCAGATAACAATGGCGCATACCCATTCTCCGTGAGCAACAACAGTAGGTTTTAATGTGTTTTTCCACCCTTAGCTCTTCCCCTTCATTATAACCTAAGAGTTTTAGCAATCCTTGAACCTTAAATCCTACATAACTTGCCCCAACTTCCACTATCCCTAGTTTCGTTCTCCCATGGTGAGTTGCCGCATTACAGCCATCCACGGAGCTGCTATCATATCTGTCGCTCTTATTGCTACTACCCCAACCGGACTTGGACCTCCTATTTCCTCATACTTGCTATTGCAACTGATTCCGTCATTAACCACTTGCCATGGTCTGCAAGTAGTGGTAGTGCTGCTCGTCAACCACCTTCGTTGCAAAGCTGACATTGTTAGAGCAGAAAATGTTATTTGTTTATCAAATTTCATCTATTGTTTTATAAAGTTTATTATTTGTTGTGGGAGACTATTCTTTTAATCTGAGTAAACTTAGACCGTTAATTATCTTCCCTATATGGGAGAAGTACCTCGGATGAAGAAGAAAAATTAAAGAAAAACAAGATGTTTTAAATAAAATATATTTTTTATTCATTGGGGTTGCCCAAGTCCCATGTAGGCGTTACAACATACCTCATAAAAGTTTTAGCATAAAAAAGTAAGAACAAAAAGAGAGGTGGCCTTATTGAGGGTTCACCTGGTATTCTCCATATGGGGGAGATCCTCCTTCTTCCTCCTTGGTTGCTGGTTACTGCAAAAAGAAAGTTTTTTTCTTTTTCATTCTTTACCACGTACGTGAATAATTTTGCATTGAGAGTTTCTTGTGAGAAATTCCTCTTTTATCCCTTTTGGAGAGTTCTCTTTGGACTCTCCTTTGACTTCCTTTTTTTTAGGAAATCAAAAAAGATCAACTCTCCTTAGAGAGGGTCATCTGTCCAATGACAGTTGGTTTCTCTTATCTTTGATAAACCACATGGATGAGAATCTTTTTTGAAGGACTCCAAATTAGTTTCCTTTTTTTGGGGAACCTGGAAGGATCAAACTTTCCCTCCCAAAAGAGGAAATATTCTTATCTTTCCAGAAAAATGAAGAGATAACTTTCCCTTTCGGATAAGGTGTCATATGATACTCTCTCATTAGAGAAAGAGATGAGATCTCTATATTGGGATACCCCAAAGTTGACAGAGAGTTCTTTTTATTAAGGATTCTCTGCCACATGGCAGTCAAATAATGACTGCCATCTGGGAAGAACTGACCTTGGTCAGTCCACAATTAAAGAGGTGAGACCATGCGGTCTAGGTCAAGTCCAAGTATATTTGGACTGCGGACCAGGGTCTCACCTTAGTTAGTCCGCGAACTATTACAGGGTGGGTGTATGTGCAAAATTGTTCTTTGCTTTCATATTTCCTTCATTGTTGTATGAAATTTATTGTTTGATGTGGGAGACTATCCTTCCAATCTGAGTAAACTCAGACTATTAAATTACATTTTCTATATTGGGGAAGAACCTCTGATTAAGATGAAAAATAAAAAAGAAGAACAAGACATTGAATAAACTTATTTTATTTATTCAATGGGGTTGCCCAGATCCTATGTAGGCGTTACAATTACCTCATTGAGGTCTTTTCAAAAAAAGAAAAAGAATGGTGACCATGTTTTAGGGCTCACCTTATGTTCTCCATGTTGAAAGAGTCTTCTTCTTCAGTTGTTTGTTTGCTTTTGTTTGCTGCTGCTTGAAGGGGAGGAAAAATTTTTTTCTTTCCTCATTTTCTGCATTTTTTTCTCTGTTTCTTTCGTGTGTGTTTCTTGTGAGAAACACTCTTTTTATAAGTTTGAGAGAGTCCTCTTTTGGTCTCTCTCTTTGACTCTCTTATGTTAGGAAAGTCAAGATAGACTCTCCTCTTAGAGGATTTTAGTTCACGGGTCTTCCTTATTTGGGAGACCCCTCAAGTTCAAGAGAATCCTCTTCTTTTGAGGGCTTTTGTACCAGGTTTCCTCTTTTTGGAGGGAATCCTATTACCTTTCGAAAATGAGGATGTTTGATCACATCATTTCCTAGGATATAGGGCATAGTCCTAATCCTATCATAATTGTGGGGTGTCATGTGGCATCTCATAAGGTTTTAAAAGAGGGGATCCTTACCTTGGGATCCCCTCACAACTTGACAGAGAATCCTCTTTATCAAGGATTCTCTGCCCCATGACAGTCAGATACTGACTGTCAGCCAGAGACAGATTGACCCAGGTCAGTCCACGGATTTAAAGGATGAGACCATAGGTCTTGCCCACGGACCAGGGTGAGACCATAGGTCTTGCCCACGGACCAGAGGGTGAGACCATGGGTCTCGCCCACGGACCAGAGGTCCTGCTGTGGTCTGGATTAGATCCAAGACATGATATTTGATCCGTGAGGTTTCATGCTCACAGATAGGACACGTGTCAGCTTCTCAAAGGCTGACATCAAATATGATCCGTGAGGGTTTTATCCTCACGAATTTGATATGTGTCAACATTTGAGAAGTTGACACTCAGGATTGAATCTGTGGGGGTTTTAATCCTCACGGATAGGGTAAGTGTCAACCTTTTTGGAGGCTAGCACTTAGGTTGGATCCGTGAGGTTTTAGTCCTCACGAATTGAACACATGTCAGCTTCTCGGAGGTTGATTCGTGAGGTTTTGGTCCTCACGGATGAACACGTGTCAGTCTCATGAAGGCCAACACTCAAAGTTGGATCCATGAAGTTTTGGTCCTCAGAGATGAACACGTGTCAGTCTCATGAAGGCCAACACTCAAAATTGGATCCGTGAGCTTTTGGCCCTCACGGATGAACACGTGTTAGCTTCATGAAGGCCAACATCCAAAGTTGGATCCGTGAGGTTTTGGTCCTCAAGGATGAACACGTGTCAGCCTCATGAAGGCCAACACCCAAAGTTGGATCCGTGAGGTTTTGGTCCTCACAGATGAACATGTGTCAGCCTCATGAAAGCCAACACTTAGGATTGAATCCGTGAGGATTTAACCCTTACAGATGGGGTACGTGTCAGCCCTTTGAAAGCTGTCACTTAGGGTGGATCCGTGAGGTTTATCCTCATGAATCAAACCCCACATTGCTTAGCTGGGTGGTATGATGTCAGCCATCAGCATTTAATGTTGATAGCTAAAGGTACCGTGCAAGTCACAGACACGCGTGAACCTAACCGTCTATCTGAGAGGCTGTGATCAGGTGTGTGTGTCATTGCACATACA
Organism: Tetracentron sinense; assembly: GCA_015143295.1. Lineage (NCBI taxonomy): Eukaryota > Viridiplantae > Streptophyta > Magnoliopsida > Trochodendrales > Trochodendraceae > Tetracentron > Tetracentron sinense. The sequence goes on along the minus strand of CM026558.1, from coordinate 9,011,480 downwards.
CCTGGGCAATGGACGATGAGATTTCACTGCCCACAGTGGGACAATGAGTCAAACCTTGGTCTAGGTTAGGTCCATGGCCTTTTATGGTCACGAACTGGGCTATTCGTTGACTGGCCCGCGGATGGACTCGTGGAGCCTATCCGCAAGCTTGAGTGAGGGTTTGTTCGTGAGGGCAAACCTTATCCACATGTCAATCCCCTAAGGATTGACACAAAGGATGCTCGTGGGGCATTAATGCCTTGCTGCTTAGCATTTAATGCTAAGCGGGCTGGCCGTAAGCTAGCTCTTGGCCAGTTGGTGTGCGTGCCTTTGGCATGCGCGAAGCTTAACCGCTCATTCAATGGGTAGTGATCCTGTGTAGGTAGGTGCACCATGCACCTGCCTTGCGGGCGATGAGATTTCACTGCCCACAGACATCATTGTCGACCAATCTGTAGGGTACCACTTACTGAAAACGCTTACCCACCACCTCATCATCATTCCAAGAATGTATTGAAAAAAAAAGAGGTTTGTTGGCTGTGGAAAAAAAATAGAGAGAGAGAAAGTGAGAAAGACTCATTTTTTGGGCCCATAAAGGCCCATATCTGGACTTGTGACCCCTTTGGCAAGACCAGAATCATGATCATCAGGATCCATTTTTCAGGCCCAAAGAGGCCATTTTTGAAGATCTGTGACCTCTTTGGCAAGACCATAGGTAAGATCATGAATGTCAGTTCGTATTTGGCCCAAGAGGCCAATTTCATTGCCCAAGAAGCCTTGACCCATTAAGGTCTACCTCTTTTCATTGACCCATCGAGGTCTAGCTCATTGAGGTCCGTATTATTCTCTCCTCATGCAACACATCAACAATAGTGACTGATCGTTAGTCAATCTTAAATTATTCCTTCTTAGTAATAATTCTATAGAATAGTACTAGTAAGGGTATCGTTCCTCTGAGGACTGCGCTGGTTTCGTTGCCTTTTATTTAGATTAATTTTAAACTAATAAAATAGGTAATTGAATTTTTGCTTGATTAACTAAAACAATTAATTAAAGGAAATTTCTAAATTAAACTATCAACTAATGGTTTTAAATCATTTGGAAGAGAAAATCTAGAGTTTTCAAATCCACCACTAACCTAATAACCAGCCCCTATTTTGAATTTATCATAACCTCTTAAATTGCAAACATTCTAGTTAGAGTGACAGCACGTCCCCTCTCAACTAATCTAGAAAAGTTCAAAGGATTATATCCTTAGCATATCGTATCTTCGGTTAGCACGAATGATACACACTAATCTACGGTTGTGTAATCACTCGTCTTCCCTTAGCATAAAATATCTTCAGATTTAATCTCTCGATATTTTAAAACCATTGCATAAAACCTATGTTTAAATTCTAATGAAAATTAACATAAGTGATTTTAATTCCAATTTCATAATACCTAAGACAAGGTTGAAAATTTCATTGAAATCAAATATAAATAAAATAAATCCGGTTGATTGAAAACAACCCTCTGATTATGCAATCAATGTCTTACAATACAGAGAATCAAAATAAAAACAAAATAAAGGACACAGTTACTTGGCAAGGGTTTCATCGAAACCCTAGAGTGGAAATTAGTTCATCGCGAATGAGGAATACAACATCTTCATAGACAAAGCTGCAATACTTCTCTTCATAGCTTCCATGATCTCCAGGCCTTCTCTTCTTCAGATCCAAAATCTCTACAAATCTCTCTCTAATGATAATGATAATGGCTAGAAATTCTCTTTTTTATAGAGAAAGACAGAGTTCTTGTAGAATAAGGAGTTCTAATTGAGGTCTAACTCTTCTTTTTCTCTCTCTATACTCTTTTTGGGTTGAATGAGGATTAAACCCTCTTTTAGGAAGACAATAATAGAGTTGGAAAGTGTTTAGAAGTACTAAAACACTATTCACGAAACACTATTCACGGAATACTATTTCACCTTATTTACAGTTTTACCACTAAACTTCAAATAATTCTAGAGAGCTCAATTCTAATTGAATTGACCCGAAATTTTAAATATAGCTCCTTTAGGTCATCTAGAATCTACCCAAAAAGTTTCATAAATTTTGGATGAAGAAAAATTACCAAACTACCCCTCTATTGATAGAAGTGCGATTTTTGGCCAATCGATCTATCAGGGTAGATTCCTGCGATTTCGCTCACTTTTCTTCTTTTTTCTTTTACTCTTCTCTAGTCTGAGATTTTTGGAGTCTTTGAAGCTTTTAAATCTTCCATTTTATCTTCTTTTCCTCGCATGAACTTGAAACAAGAATAAACAACCAAGTAGTATAAAATAATATAAATAATTACTCTAAATGATTAGCAAGTTAAGTTTGAGATGCTTTTATGTATAACATTTAGCACCGATCAATGACGATCAACAACTCTCATCTACAACGACATTGAGTTTCTTTGTAATCATATTGAGAATTCAATAAAATCAGTTCCTCTTCAGAGGGTTGATAGAAATAGGAAATTTGTTCTAGTTTTGTAGTAAAGGTTTGGACAAATCTAGAAAATTGTAGCAGTATGGATTTCTGTTCATTTGTGAAGTTGTCCTTCGCGCTTGCTTTGGATACTTTCCGGCAATAAACTCCATCCTATGCCATATTTTGTGTTGTATTTCTTGTCTTAGGCCTAGTTAAATGGGGATTATGCTAGGTCAGCAGTAGGGGAATGTCAATTGGTTGGGATTGTGCCTGTATTTTTGTGATTTTTGTATAGGTCCAGCCTGGGTCTGGCCCATTTACAAGAGGCTTTTATGGTCGTTGACAACATCCATAATCAGCAGTCAGGTGGAGAACATTTTAAATCCTAACATGAATCTTAATCACTTTGCTATCAATTGCTGAACTAGATTCATGTTGTCGACCCTAATGAATATGATAACAATGTGCAAAAAGACAACTCTCTTGTGTATTAACCAGTATACCTCATGTTCCAATTGTTTTAGAAGGTTGTCCATCTTTGGACAATGAAATGGATGTACCAATCCGCTTTATGTTTTCTTCCAGAGTTTTCGAGACTAAAAAAGGGTCAGGATTTGAGTTGGCTTTTTTTGTCTTTTCTAATGCTATATTAGTTTTGATAAAGCGAAATTTTAATTAGGTTTTGAAAAAAATTGATAAATCGAGAAAAACATCGATAAATCAAGAAAAACATCAATAAATCGAAGGAAAAAATTTGATATATTGAAACTTTTTTTAGATATATCAAATTAAAATTTTGATATATCGATTTTTATTCGATATATCGAAATAAAATTTCAATATATCTAATTTTTTTTTTCGATATTTTGATACAAATCAATAGATTATTGATATAAAAAGTTTTGATTTTTTTTATAGATAATAAAATCAAAAAAAAAAAGAAAACTTCCTCTTTCTCTTCCTGTAACCTTTCTTCTTCTTCTTTCTTTCTTCATGATGAATAGTGTGGTTTTGATTTTAGGAGAAGAACAATAGAGTAGAAGAGGGAGTGTTTTAGTCTTCATATTCTTCTCTTCTTCTTCCTCATTTTTTTCCTCTTCTTTCTGTGCACAGAAGAGTATACTCATTCAAAATGAGTTTAACTCTCACCCACACACGTGGAAAGACCTAAAAAAAACAGAGGAGTTATAACCCTAGTCGCATTTACTCCAAATATTTCCACATACGCAAGAGTAGGTCTAACACGTGAAAAATTTGCATCCCAAAACAGATTAAAAAAAGAAAATCAGAAAAATGTGACATTTGTAGCCAATAAGTTGCGAATTTGGAAGATTTGCGAGACTAGAAAAATTCAGAAAATAAGTCCCAAAAAGCAAGCTGCTTTTGAGTGTTTTTTTTTTCAAAAAGAGGGTCCTAAAAAGGAGAAAATTTCCCCTATTTATATGTTTTTGTTTTGGCAAAAGGTTTACTCTTGCTGTAGCAACTTGTGGGTGGCAAATCAATGAGCAAAAAAATTCAAAAAAAATTTGAATGGGAAGAAGTCAAAAAGGGAAAAAAATGACTTATGGTGAGGTGGCCTTTTTGGTCCAATTGATTTGCCACCCTGCAAGAGGTGCAACTGGAAGAGTAAACCTTTTGCCTTTTGTTTTTCCTGGTCCTTTATGAAATTTTCATATCGACTTGGAGGGAAGAGATCTCTTTATATCGTTAGTGCCTTAGTGGGAAGACTCTGGTCCGAGTCCAGACTCCAGAGTACCAGATAAGGTTCTCTCCTTTCCAAAGCCCTGATTAGAAAAACCCTAATTTATCAATCTCTGTCTCCTTCCATGGAATTACTCTCCAACTCCACTCCCATTCACCTTCCCAAACACCCTCCCATCTTCCCAACAAGGTTACTCCGCCATGATCGAGCTCCTGCATTCGTTTGATTCTCTGTAAATGCAGTTGGGATGAACTCATTCAATTCGAATTACTTAAATCAGCAGCAGCCGCCTCCTAGAACTTTGTTTCCTGGGGCATCAGAAGACCAGAGATCAGGGTACGTACATTTGTGCTCCAATTGAACTCTGATAAGGTATTGACGGGGAAGGTGTTTTTGGATGCCATTGATGTGGCGGTTTCTAAGTGGGTAGGATTGTCGTGCTTGACGGTGATGAAGGAAGTGGTGACCAGGATTAGAGATCGATCGAGCTTATCTGCTTATTGCAGAGCGTGTTGATATTGCTGCTGCTGTTGGCGCCAACGGCTAACAGATCAAGGTTTCTATCTTGTTTTTGATTTATTTAATTTGGGTCATTGCCTATCTCAAATTTGTAAACACGATCCTAATTTTATGGTATCCGATTCATAATGTTTGTAGAAATTAGGTAATGAACCTCATTTGCCAATCTCGGGCAAGAAAAAATAATAATAATAATGCTGTTTGAATGGATTCTAAGCCATAACCATCCGATTGGAAGCCTTCATGTGTCATGAGTAAATATATGCATAGGCAACAGTGCAAAATCAATTGGCTACTACTAAAAACTGCATTCAAGGTCGTCAATGTGGACGTTTCACTTGCTTGGCAATGTCTTGGATTTGATGCAAACCAATCTACTTTGGGTTGTTTGAAATATCCGACTGTCCAAATAAGAGCCTTTTCAGTAATATGTGTCCGTACGAAAAATAACCATGTGGTTGGAATTGTTGGTAGTGTGACTTTTGTTCCGTGCCATGACCTAGTATCTCAGCCCATGACCTCTCAGAATAAATGAATTAGTTCCTGATTCTTTCCACCATCCTACCCAATGAATCATTAGGATTCGTTTTCTATAGAATCTTCTGCAGTCACATGTTCCGTCGGTTCTCCATATTTCAGAAAATCCTTATAGGGGTAAAGAAGGAAGAGAATATATATATGTATCATATGTATGTGTGTGGGTGAGAAAAATATGATAATATATTGGTGAACACTATAATTTATATACCGATTCAAAAAAAAAAAACTATAGTCTATATACCAGAATTCCTGGGATTTTTTATAACTAATCAAACTGGCCATTTCACAAGGCTATTTTATGGGTTGCGTCAGCTACGTTATTTGCAATTGATTCACTCTTAGGACTTTGTCCGCCCATCAAAATGCCAATTCCATTGTTCTTGACTGAATACCCATTAACTTCTTTGGTGTAGGGTTTTCTGGTTGGTGGAAAGACTATAGTTGTCCCAATCAGCATATTCCTCTTAGTCTGTTGAATGTGGGGCCTAGATCCCATTCCATAAAAGTTCTTAATTTCAATTTTAGTGCCCCTCTTGCACCCAATAAAATTCCCTAGATTTTGAGTGAGACTCACACACCAATTGTACAAACCAAACTCCGTCAGGTTGTTACAGTGGTTAAACATAACCTCAACATATATACTAAGGTTTTTAGTTTTTACTGCTTAACATGGTACATGAGTTCACAATCATGTTCATCTCTTAAGCATGATTTGTAATCCATTTACTCACTGCTAATGTGCAGAGGGAAAGTGAGAGGCACATTTGGATGGAGGGACTTCCTCTCCTCTTGTCTCAATGGTTGACTAGTGGGAGATATGGACTCTCCCTACCTCCTTCCCTGTGATGCAGTCTTACACAGACTCGGATGCAATTTTTGGTATCTGATGGATGTATATGAGTCCCTCTTAGTAGTTAGTACTTGCTGTCTTATGTGCTCAAATTTTTGCTGACCTTCAGGGGATCCTCGAGATCTAGGCTACTGTAGTATGGACCTGAACTCAAAAAATTGGGCCCCTGAATTGCCTCTGAAAAATCACGATTACAGACTAAGTAACAATCTGAACTCTGAAGCATACAAAAAATGGCCCCCAGAATTGCCTCTGGAAAGTCACATGGTTACAGACTAAGTATTAAATAACAATCTGAAGATCACATACCTGGATAATCTCAGCTTTTTATAGGCCTCGTTGTTTCTTTTTGAACTCAAGTCTATAGTCAACATAGAATTCTGAATGGCTAGCATTTAGTTGTGAACACCACTATAAAACCTAATCTCACTAAAGTTGAAAGTATCTATTTAATCAATACAAAATACTCTTGGGATTTGAAAATAGTAGTCAGTCACATTACTAGTGATCCATGCATAGAATAAACTACAGATACCTGAATAAAAATCCTTCATCCTTATATGGTCAGTAGAAGCAATGAACAAGTATTTAGATACAGGAACCCTGGCACCTCAGTGCTTCAAATTGGTTGAATTTTATACAGCTTTAAAAAATGTAAATGTCATGTTGTGTCTAAGCCGTATCTTGGCATCGTGAGCCATTATAGCTGTGGTCTTTGTATCATTGTCATCTCATAATATTTGTGTCCTATCACTGAGTTTTCTTCTATCTTGGTTCCATGCATGGGTGATTTTAAACTATTGAACGACTTAATTTACTAAGATTATTACATCATGTCAGACTGAGTCTAAACTCTAAGTTTACTACATCTACCTATCGGTGTAATGAATTGTCATGCAGTGTTTTTGCATGTTTATGATTAGGATGTAGGAATCATATCTACTGTCTACTACCTCGGCTAACCATGTTTTCTCAGTACATTTTATACTAGGTTTTCTGTAAAACCACTATATCGGTTAATCATGTTTTCTCAGGATATTTTGTACTGGATTTTCTTTAAAATAAATAGACTGACTTTTCACGGATTTCTTTTTCCTTATGTTATCTTGGCATTTAGAAACTCCCTGGGGAAATTTTGATATGTTTACAATCGAATACTGCTCATGAAGGGAAGCTCTAGAACAATACAAGGAATCTCTTGAGAAAATATGGCCTTCTTTTGTTTACCCACACAACCAGGAGACTGCGGAAACCTATGAATTGCAGAAGAACAGAGAGGTACTCTGTGTTAAAGTTATAGAGAGCTTCAGTTCCAGTGCTGTTGCAAAAATTTTTGAGCAAGAAATCCGTGAAGTGGTGAGTTTTATGTTCTTTTGGAAAGTCAAAACTAATTTTCTTTTAGGAAATTTGAACATCCCCAAATGGTGAACTTATATGAATAGGAGTTGTTGGGTAATTATACAAACATAGGTATATATTTTGCAAGCACAGATATTTGGTGCCATTATTTCAAGAAATGCTCCATGTTTCCATAGCGTAAAACAATTTGTTATTTGCAATCAAGAAAATTTCTTTCAGATAGCAATTTTTTTCTTCCAAGGAACATAGATAATAACTACTGGCATACTTGAAACCAGTCCTCCACCTACTATAAGCTTGTGTGCATAAGCTACCGTTCCCAATTTTGATGTTAAAAAATTCCACACACCCCAACACAACATTGTCTTACAAGTTACAAGTACGCCAGTAGTTTTTTGATCATTAAACAAAGATTCCATTAAAGATCAATAAAAGAGCATATACATCAAGAGTTCACAGGTGAGTAAACTCGAAAACAGGAAATAAACTAGTTAACAAAACAGAAAGACATGCCAGAGATATCCAAAAGTGCTAACCTCTGGTAGCCCCCCTACGTTCACAATCTCTTTATGAGATGAGCATCAAAACAAGAGATTATAGATACTTAATTTGGTTTCTTCAAATAATCCAAACAGCTACTTATTGAATTCCTGGACACTCAATGGTGTAATCTTGTATTCCCTCGACATTCAAATATCAAAACTTATAAATTCTACATCGCACTGTTCAATAATATCCTTCTTGGATGTTCAGGAAACTAGAGCCATGTAATCAAAACACATAGTAGGAATTGTTAGACTGTTTTAAATTCTGTTTCATTGCATGAGACAAATCTTCCTTACTTTCATATTGATTTAACAAACTGATCAACCTGATATATATGACTCTTCTTCAACTTTCTGGTTTTGGGAACTTTTGGTGGACTAGGAGAAGCTGGGCTATCTGTTTCGCTTCTAACATTTGTGCTACCAACCACATTGGAAGATCTTCTTGCTCTAGGCATTTGTTCCGCTGGTGGGTGATGATTCTTTCGTGATTTGACTTTCATGTCAATGTTTCTTTCTGATTTTCTAATAATAGTTTAATACTGAAGGATAAAAAATTCTCCATTAATCGAATATCCATGATTTAGTGGTCCTTGACTTCTTATATTTATTTGTCTAACTGAATTCATTTCACAACTGGCTCTCATTGATCACGAACTAAAATCAAGGCAATTGAAAGTTCATTTTAGCTGTCTTTTCAACATGCAGTGGTGTTAGATAGATGTCTGCAAGGTAAACGGATTGAATGGTATGATCAACTGCATAAAATAAACATACACTTATATATCTGAGGATTTCTACTCATTTTAACTAAAGAGAACATGGTGATTAGTCTGTCTACATGTTCAGTTGTTACTAGAATTTTTCCAGATACTGGTATGTACATGTACATTCAAAACAAAAAGTAAATACCAGTATGTGCCATAGTAACAAAATTATCTGAATTTTAAAAAAAATCGCGAATTTTAGGTTTGCCGAATTATTTGCTCATTTTATGTTTGCCAAATTATTCCTGAATTATTCTCGGATTTTGCGAATTGTTCCCAAATTTCACGAATTATTTCCGAACTATTCGCGAATTTCACCATAATTCTTTTAGCTCGACTAAGTAAACTCCTTATTTTGTATATTATCTAATCAAATTGTTGAATATCTTTTTATAATAATTATTTTTTTCCTGAATTTTAACCGGATTTTTCCGAATTTTTCTGAACCCGAAACCTGACTTTGTCACTATGGTATGTGCATGTACAATAGGATGAAACTCACAAAAGATTTGATTAAATATGTTCCAGTTGTAAAGTTGATATGAGATTAATCATTGGATTAGGGTTTTCCCCCTCAAGACTGCCTTGCTATCATGGAATGCAACAAGTATTCTAGCAAACAAGTACGTAAACAAAATGCCGAGTCATATCAGCCACTCAGTGTGAATTATCTGGATCAATAACCTCTTATGTCTTGGGAACTATTGAGAATCTGGAAGACTTTGTCAAACTCTGTTGGAATTTATTCAGTATTTGATTATAATAATTCTGTACTCAATCTTTATAACTAAGGTTTCATTCACAGCAACAATTAAATTAAACAGTACAATTATAAAATAATCTTTTACAGTGTACAGAATATTAATTTAAAGTTGATTCACTAAATATTCTGTTAAAGAAACAATAAATAAAAACTACAGAATAAAATGAACTCACTGGTTTAGGAATTGAAAAGAACAACAGATCAAGTCGAGTAGTAACTCTCTCCTTAAGACAGATTTCGTCCCTCACACTGGTGCTTTTGATCCACGGACGTCTGTCTCCCATTATGAAGTGATCTTTTCACAAGCAGAAGTAGCACAACAATCTGCTTGTCTAGCGAACCAAAAACTATGCTATGTCTCTATCTCTCTTGGTTTTAGGAATACAGAAGGCTTGTATGCATAAGAAACTGGGAAACTAGAGAGTAGAAGAATTTATTTTTTCATACATCAGAATATGCACTAGAAAAGATTTAAATACCAGGCAAAGGAGACTGTCCAGAATGGTCATGTCTCTTGGGTTTCAAATTTAAATCCAACAGACATCACTCCTTCGAAAAATTTGGGTGCCCCAAGGGCCCACCCTTTACTCCAAAGTAATGGTATTTAAACCACACTATAGTTTCAATAGTTTTCCAATGTGGGACTATTAAACTACACCATTCTTCAACTTACAACATATGTTCAAGTGGCCCACTTTGAGATGAATTTCTCATTCACCACTTCACTGTTTTGGACAAGTGAATATACTACGTTAATCTCCTCATGGAGGAGAACACGAATCAACTTGGACCCGCCTCAAAACCCTTGTGGGTCCCACTTATATTTTAGGTCAAAGTTTGAAAAAAAAAAACTGTTTTTTTTCCCAGATTTTTCCAAAACAGTATTTTTCCAACAAACTCATCCATGCCTTACAAGGATGCAGCACAACCTAGACTAGAGTGCTTGTTTGAGATTCAAGAAGAATTAACAACTATTGAGGAAAGACTGCAAACACTACAGATTGAAATTTAAAGCCTTCACATATCTTGAAATCGTTTTCTTTTACCGTCACAAGAAAAAACAGAGTAAATTCACTGATCGACCTCTCCTTCATCATCATGTGTGGGTTTATTCATCTTCGGTTACAGATGCTGAAGGGAGGGAGGGAAATGTTGTAAAGCATTATATTTTATCATATCTGTGTTACATATGTATGATATATTAAATGTAAGTACCAAAACCAAATCCTGTTTGTATTTCGAGTGTTCCTAGAGAGAGACATTGTAAGGTGATCTTGTCCAAATCCCTTATATAATATGAATAACTGTCATTTTCATAGTAGATCGAAATATCAGTTGAAGTACCAAATGCCATTTCGGATATTTACTTTTGCAAGATAATTATATGAATTCGATTAAATGTATACGAAGATCCATTAATTTTGCCTTAACTCTTGACCTTATGCAAATTTTAATTAACTCAATTGAGTTGGTTGTTTTGTTGCCGTGACAATTTAGTCTCTAGATCATCAGAGTACATTGACATCAACTGCCACTTCATTTAAAAAACTCACCAGTACTTACCAAGTTACCATACTGTATACCAGAGGTCATCCAATCAGAAACTTAAATTTAATCAACATGTTTTCTTAGTTAATTGGCATCTTGTCCAGAGACTTTGAAGGGGAATTTATAAAAGATTATTCTCATTGTCTTGTTTATTTTTATTAAAGAACCTTTCTTAAACTTATTACTTAACGGCGTTTTCTGTATGTAGTTAAACTCCACATTTGAAAAATTAAATCTCCTACTAGACCAAATGTGGAAACCTTCAACATATAACAGTTATTGGGAGCAAGATAATAATAATAATAATAATAATAATAATAATCATCTGCGAGCAAGATAATAATAATAATAATAATAATCGTGGATGCCAGTTGAGATTCAACGTAATGCTTAGACACCGTCTATAAAGTTAAGCTTCGACTGCAACGTTTGCATTCCGTCTACATTTTTTTGCGGGGTCGACGTATTAGTTTTATGTTTATAAACATTGTAATTAGCAATGAAACGACCATTTGCTGCAGGACACGCTTTCTTGATTTACCTGAAACTCTCTAGGTCTTTTGAGTAAACTACTATGAACAATGGAAGGAAAAGCTGGCACTAACATGGTCAAAAGGTAAGGGAGAGTGCGCCTGCACGCTTGTGTAAGCCATGAATGGGATTCCCTTACCTTTCTCAGTGAAAGTTTGAAAGAAAAATTTAAAATAAGGAAAAAATCAGGGCTAGATTTAGGTTTTCACTTGAGGCCAAGGGGACATGAAGAAATAGACAATCTCACTTTTGTTAGATTATGAGTCTTCCTTTTCCTTAGCTGGCCAAACTATATAAAAGCAAAGAAGCAAAGATGGATTGGGAGTGCAAATTTGATGGTTAGGGTTTAATGGGGGAGATTGAAAAGAGGCACATATTCTCAACAGCTTCACTAGCAAAGAGGCTTTTTCTACTAGAATGGAAGGGCTAAAAAGCATGCATGTTTAGAGTCATCAAAGTTTAGTAAGCTCCTCCTCTCTTTTTTGTTTCATGGTATATGCTTTAGGACCACATTTAATAACTTTTGAAACTCTGTTTAGATTTCAACATCAAGCATAAATCAATGAGGAATACTTAGGTCAGGATGGGAGGACTAGAAGGATAGGTCCTGATTCGCCAATAGAGGATTCAAATCCATTACTAATGGGTCATTAGTGTACGTGAAACACAATCTACCGATCGGATCTTTCAGATTGCCAGAAGAAAATTATGTCCCTTCTTCAATTATGTTGTCGTGATCATGTGATCGGTCCCTTTTTTGACCTAAATGATCTCCATGGTGGGTACAATCATCCCATTTGCCTGACTTTGTGGTTAATTTCTTTTCTATTATCTAGTTTTTTTTTTTTTTTGGGGGGGTCATTACTAAGGGTATGGCATGGTCAATTTTAGACCACTTAGATGGTGATCTGATTTGCAACTGTGGAGGTTGTGGCTTTGATCAACCACACTTGCTTAGGAGAAAAAAAGAGAGGTACCAATAGAAGCTACAAGTTTTCAAGTTAATTCAATGAAGGCACTGTGGCAAGGCCATTTTAGAGGTATAAATGAGCTTTTCATTGATTTCAACTGCTTTGAGATTTTCTTTAAATGGTACAATCAGCAATGTAATCTCCAGTTCTGTACTTAGTAACCACAGGCCCTTCCAATATAGCATGGGGAGTAAACAGCAAAGCTTGGTAGGGTTTATGAGCCTTGTCTTCCTTCACATTTAGGGAAAGGTCATTTGTTATGTACCCACATGGCCTAGTGCGTGAGTGGGTAAGTATTGTTCTACTTCTCGCAGCATAGCTGCATAGTTTTTTTTTCCCTTATTCACTTGACCTTTTGAGTTTTGGGGGAAACAAGAAGTAATGGTTAAGGGTTGTACTGCTCCACCTCCTCTTAAAACACACACACACATACATATATATATATATATATATATATATATAGAGAGAGAGAGAGAGAGAGAGAGAGAGAGAGAGAGAGAGAGGTTGTAGTAAGCTTCATAGGCTAAAACTTAGCCGACAAACAAAAGGGAGTCCTGAGATAGTGGAAGTTCATTTCCGACCCTTTCATTTTAAGGGTTTTAATATATTTGCAAGGGCGCAACTAATCTTTTCATATCAAAAGGGCTTGTCTTAGTGTCTGTAGTGTGTCTAAACCATCCGTACAGTTTTTTTCGGTATTCTTAACAAGGTTGGCCAATGGGAGGCCAGAAAGAAAAGCAGAGAAGTAATGTTGGTTCCATACTTTAAACAAGAACCAAAAAAGAGCTCTGAATTCAAGGTTAGTGGAATAAACCCTATGGTTAAGAAGAAACAGAGACCTCTAGCCTTAGTAAAAAAATATTCAAAAGGAGGTTGACAGTTACTTTGCTGCAGAGACCGCAAAGGGCCGAGACCACATGGAGACCACTCATGTGATGAGCGGATCTCAAAATTTTCATAAACCTGATGAGCGGTCTCAGTGTGGTCTCGGCCCTTTGCGGTCTCACTACCATTTTCCTTGATTTTTTTTTGCTAGTCCCACCTCCTCTTTTCCATGCAAAAAACACAATGATTTTATGGTGGGTCCACAAGGCCTTACATAAAATCCTTGTCTTTTTGCATGGAAAAGGGAAGAGTGCAAAATGAGGAGAGTGGGGTTAGCATTCCCCTCCCCCTTATTAATGGATTCTTCTCCTTTGGTCGGTTTATAAAAAGAACTCCATAACATTCACTTACCCACAGTCATTAAAACCATTGATGCTTTCAGTCTCCCCTTTTTTATTACAGTGAAGTGGAATTTCGCCCCATCCCTTGATAAAATCATTAAACTACCCTTTCCTTTACAATTTAGTACACTTTTGCAATAAATTTTGTAAGGCATTTATTCTACTTTTCTTCTCTGCTTTGAGAAAGAGTAGGATGGGAACGGGTCGGGTTTGGGCCGGGGCGCCCCCAACCCACCCCGCCCCACCCCTAATGGAAAACTCCTAGCACATTCCTGTCTCAAGTCCGGGTCAGGGTGGGTCGGTTCCAATTTTTCAACACACTTCTTAAACCCATCCCCGTCCTATTAAACATTAGACAGGCGGGAGGGGACTATATTTCATATTATAAGTAATATATTAAGATAATGTTAGGATTAAATTAAGGGTTAAATAGTGATTTCACAATATAAATGGGTGGGTTATCCTATTAACCTGTCCATTGACATCCCTAAGAGAGAGAAAGAAGGGGGGATAGTAGTGTAATTTCAAAATTTGGAGGCTATGAATAATGTCTATTTAAGTAATTCAATTAATAGGCGTTTGACTAGATGCTGGTTGATGTTTAATTCTGTATGGACACAATCACCTTAGGTTTTGACCCCTAAGACATCTAAAACACATGAAGGAATGAGTTTTATTTTTTTAAAATGGTAAATGAGAGGAGAAGCCATCACTTTCAAGATATATTCGAGAGAATCCTTTGTTTTCCCTTTTACTGTCATTTTGTTTGCTTTCTTTTGGAAGGGTATAGGAAAAGCTGATTGTCTTAATCGAGGGGGGTTTGGTCCTCCGGAAGCGGAGGTCTTGAGTTCGATTCCTTTGGCCACCCTTAGGGATTTATCCCTACTGTGGTTGGAGGGTCTGTACGTGTACCGAGATTGGTCACCAAAACAAAAATGGTTGTCTTGGATCCAAGTTAAACCCCCTCTGTATCTCTCTCTCTTACACACACACTGTTTCTCAGAAAACCCTTTTTCTTCCCATATGAAATGTTAACCCCATAAAAAAAAAAGATTTTTTTTGGCTGTGGATATACCTACTGTTAGTATTAATGGTTAGTGGTTAGCATTGGGATTAGAGCTTCTGCTACTCATAATCTAAGGGATTGGATTCTGAGACCTCTCTATTGAGCGATGCCACATCCCACCATTGGAGACCTAGGTCACTTTTTATCCCTTGTTCAACTTTTGTTTATTTCCTTTTTTTTTATCTGTATAATGTGTGGTAGATTAGAAGTTTATTTTTAGTGGCATGAAAAAGTGCCCCTCTCTCTACAGTTAAAAGACCCCACCCAGTGGTCACTTTTTGGAGACTACAAATTCACACCCACCCCTCTCACAAATCTCTCATCTCATCTCCTCTCTTATTTCCTCTTCCCCTCTCATTTTAACTATCTATCTTCATTTCCACCCAATCCAAAACTTTCTCCCCATCTTCATTTCACCCTCAATGCTCTTTGCATTCTAAACCAAAACCTAACTCCCCTGTTGTACCTCTGCCTCTCTTTCTTTCTTAATTTTGTGGGTTGTATTTACAATTTTATATATTTTCTCGGCGGCTATCGCTATGTCATCGAAAATTTGTCAAGGGCGGCAGTCATGTCTCGAGCCTCGGCTCGTCGAACCGCTGAGGCTCAAATTGGCTTCACTCAAACCACACTTCTCTCAGTCCCTTGGATTGGATCCAAGGCCTCTCATGCCAGATATTCCTAACACCATGGAGCTTGGAGAAAAATGCTATAGTGAGGAAGACAAAAACATGACTAATGAAGACAATGGTCACAACAACAGCAACAAAACCTCGAACACTGACTTGGGTGGATGGAGCTTCATTCAAGCTCTTAACAATACCTCTCAGTGCTCTCACAATGCCGGGGAATCAAAAGGCAAAGAGAGCATTTACGTTCACCCTCTCGTGAAGCGCACTTCGTCGATGCTTAGCAAGAAGAGCTTGGAATTGTGCACGGAGAATTTGGGTTGCGAGACAGGTACCAACAATAGCGAAAACACTAGTTTCTCTTCCTCTTCATCAAACTCCGAGACCGGGATGTGTACCAACAATAGCGAAAACACTAGTTTCTCTTCCTCTTCATCAAACTCCGAGACCGGGATGTCCCCGACAAGAGTGCCATTGAAATTGCAACAACTTTCGGGGCATAAGAAGGTGAATTGTCGCAATTTTCCACCTCCTTTGACATCAATGAGCAGTTCAAGTCATGTTAGGTCCCATCGCGAAGGCGGGCGTTTGGTAATCAAAGCCGTCACAATCCCATCTTCAAACACTAATTTTCAAGCCGAACGTGGAAATGGCCGTCTTGTGCTTCGTTTTTCCAAAGAATATGCTCCCAATTTCGACTCCAAAGCCGCTGAAAATCAAATTGAAGCACACGAAGAAGAAGATGATGATGAAGCAGCAGCAGCTAAACAAGAAGAATATGAAAAACTAGATGATGTTTACTTGGATGAGGAGGAGATGGAGGGAGTTAATGGAAATGTTAAGGGCGAAATGGGAAAGGGAATGTTTGACAGGCCAAGCAGGTGTAAGGAAGATAGGCGTGGGAACGAAGGGGTGTTGGGTTGGGAGCCTTTTAATTGGGTGGCTACTTCTTAAATATCAAGGAGCTCAACTTCATATTTAAGCTCTCTTATTTGTCCTACTCTTGATTTTCGTAATACGATTATGGTAGTTATTACAGTTATTGCCGTTATATGTCCGTTGCTTCTCTCTTACTCCCCCCATATGCTTGCGGCATCGTTTATTTTGTAATTTCCAAAATACACTTTACAAGTATAACTTCAAAATGAAAATACCCACAATGCAAGAAAGAGGAATGATAGCATGATTCTCCCTCCACCGTTATCTATGCTTGGGCCCATCCCAACCGTAATTAGCTATCATCTAATTAATGGGTTTACTTCTTCCATGGGTTATAATGTGAAGCATGGATCATCTGACCGTTTGATTGTTTAGATAATTAGAAAACGTTTAGGCGTTTTTTTTTTTTTTTTGGTGTGGGCATTATTACCTTAAGTTAATAAGTAAGATGTTAGTATATCTTTACTATTATAATTCCCATTCCTCAGTTCAAAACGTCGACGAAAGTTTTCGCTAATTCCAAATTTACCCTTTGTAATAAACTTTGATTATTTTTTGATAAATTTCAATATGACCCCTTTTATTACTAATGATATTTTACTAAATTCCGATACTACCCCATCTATTATCTTATGAGTCCTTTGCTTCTAAGCTAACCCAAGTGTCCCGTATACCTTTTAAGCCCTGTTTAACCATAATTAAGTTTACTAAATTAAAATTAGTAATTTTTTTTTTTGATAAAAACCACAGTTAGATTGCATAACCCTAAGGAGTTAACCACAGTTGATGGGTGGTAAAAAAAGGGGTTGGACTAATGAGGTTATTGAGGGGTCCACTTTCCATTTCCCTTTTCTTATCTACTTATATATGCCATCTTTTAAAACGTATGATTTTTTCCAAATCCACCTAGGAGTCTGGATATGCCACTAAGGTCCAATGTGTCTCTTTTAACACTCCTTAACTGTGGTTAAGATTTACCCACCCTTAAGATTCATCCATCTATCTTTGGGTTCTAAAGTTTTTTGGTTCTCAAAATGTCTATACGTCATATTTCTATAACCAACGTGTCTCTCACAATTTTTTATATCTAAAATGTCTCTTAAGTTTCTATACCTAAAATATTCGTTAATTTTTTTCTAAAATACCCTTACTAGATTTCCTCTTTCCAATCTCTCTCCTCTTCCCCTATCTCTCACGTGCATCGCATGTGCTGCCCACTAGTATGTTAATTAATCAAATGGTGAGTTTTTCAATTATAACATTAACTCATGAAAATCGTCCTAAATCCAACTAAAAGAGACACACAATGAGAAATAAGAAAGCAAAAGAAATTAAAGAATAATAATAAAGCAACTGACACCATATTAACTATTGATTCTTCTTAAGAAAGAAGTTAAGAAACTTACATGATTTCAGGAATAGTTGTATGGTTTCTCATAGTTTGCTGATTTAGTGGTAAGACTTTTTATCCCCCGGGTTTTTAATAAACAAAAACAAGTACGGGTCTTGCCTAACCCTCCTCCCTCACCGGATGGGTTTAAAAAAAACACAATGAGATCAATAGGCACACCTCACCTCATGCTCCAATGGAGTGGTGTGGTCTCTCTCAGTAGAGACATCTTAGAATCCATTCCCCTTGGTGATGAGTAGCAAGAGCTCCAATCCCGAATTCTAACCACAAACCATTGTTGTACTCATTTAATAATAATAATAATTATTATTATTTGCTTGAGGTGCTCATTTAATTAGGGCTGAATTCAAGCCGGGCTTTTCTGGGCTTGGCCAAGCCCGACTCGGCTTGAAAGGGTTTGTTCTAGGCCCGAAGCCTGGCTCGGCCTGAATTCAAAAGCCTGGCTTGAAGCTCGGCTCGACCTGAATTGATTCAAGCTCGAGCCGGGCTTGGCTCAAGCTCGGCTTGAATACTTTTTTTTAAAAAAATATTAATATTTTATATTATTTATATATATAATAATGATATATAAATAATTTTTTTAAATTTTTTTAATAATATTCGAGTCGAGCTGAACTCGGGCCGAACCAAGCCTTAATCAAGCTAGATCGAATCAAACAGGAGTTCTTTCAAGCTATTTTTTAGGCTCAGCTTGAGATCGAGCCTAAAATTCGAGCCGATCTCGGGCCGAACCAGGTCGAGCCGCACAAACGGCTGATCAGGCTTTGTGCAGCCCTACATTTAATCATTCAATGTGCATTTTACTCATTTATTTAAATATATGAAGAAAGCAACAGTCAAGTTGCATTTAAAAGCCAACTTCTCACAGTACAAGCAACTTGACGAGGGAAAAAGGACACTGTTTAAAGGCAACACATACGCACAGTACACTGAATAAGTTTCATCCACAACCTCAAAACGGGTATGATAGACATCGCCAAGCGATGTGAGACTAAACACCAGGCTAAAAGTATTTTTTTTTGGTTAAACTACACATTAATCACAAGACGACGGTAAAGCAACACGAAAGAAACCACGGTTTTCTGATCTCTTCCTAATTTTGGCATATAAAGTGGCATTTTGAGAATTTCGCGGCTTTTATGAGGGCAGAGAGAATGCAAGTTGGGAGATAGATCATAACCAATTGCAATTGAATTCATGTGAATTGTGTCGTGTATGGATTGGAGATGCAAAACAGCGAAAAAGTCCAAAACTCAAATTTTTTCTCCTCCAATCTATACATGACACATATGCAATTGAAATAGGCTATGATCTTTATCTCGCAAGTTGGGGGCTCAGGATCTTTATCTCCCAAGTGGCCTTGGGGTGTACTGAAGAGTACGGATGGATTCAGTTCTCAAAAGTGGGTCCCACAAGCGCAGCATGCAGTGACTTCACAGTCAATTGCGATTGAACTATGAGAGTTCAATCCCACTAATGAAGCGACATGTGTCCCAAAAATGAAAAAGAAAATTTCAAAAAATTTCTCCTCCCATTCACAATGCAACACGTGTACAATTGGACTCTCCCAACTCCCAAATTCAATCTCAACTGACCGTGATCCAAACTCCATCACATGTGATCTACAGTGCGCTCCATGTGCTCGCTTTTCCGTTTGTTTTTTTTTTCTTACGAGGAATGCTATTGGCTCCCTCATTTCAATGCATGTAATGAACATATCACTTTTTTTTAATGAGAGATATCATTTTCCTATATTAGTAGAGCGGTCAAAAGTTAGCTTGGGCAATGGAGCTCTTGCAACTCATACCCGAGTGAGATTAGATCCCTAGACCTCCCCCATGAGAGGCCACATCCTTACCACTCACGCAAGAGGCGGGGGTGTACATGTCCATGCTTGAGGCATCCAAAAGTAGGGGTGCACTCAAGCCAAGTTAACTCAACTGCTTGACTCAGCTCAACTTGGTTCGTTTGAGCCAAGCTCAAGCTAACATTTTAGGCTCGAACGAATCAAGTCAAGTTTTTATTTAAGCTCGAATATCTAAACAAAAGCTCAAGACAGGCCTTGTTTGATTAGGTTTGACTCGATATATATATATATATATATATATTTTATATAAAGTTTTTTTGGATGAAATATTTTTATAAAGTTGTTTATATTAACACAAAGTTATATTTTTAAACTTTCCTTTATTATAGACTGTAATATTTTTAATTTATAATAAATAAGTTTAAGAGATACTAACGACTAAAGAGATTAAGAAGTTAAATCTTATTTTTGTATATGAATGTATTAATTTTTTTATAGCTTGTATTATAAATTCGGTGAATTAAGCTTGAGTCAATCTGAGCTTGGCTCGGCTTGAATAAAGTTCAAGCACGAACGAAGCTCGAGCTCAATCAAGCTTGTTCAAGCCAAGCTCAAGCTTAAACATTCGAGCTCGAATCAAGCTCAAACTTGGCCAAGCTTGGCTCGAATACATCCCTATTCAAACGTAGTTGTGATTTATGTTTTGCAAACATTTTCTCAATATTTTGTTCCTTAGTTCGAGACATCATTTATAGAGATCAAATCATAGCCAATTGCGATTGAACTCAGGAGAGTTAATCGCTTATGTGGCATTTGACTATTGGTATAGATTTTTCTTAAAATTTTTATTTTCCCACTTCTTTTTTCCTTCTCTAATAGTCAAGCACCACATATGCGGTTGAACTCTTATGAGTTCAACCGCAATTGGCTGTGATCCGATCTCGCATTTATCTATGTTGGTGGGTCAGTTTAGTATTACTATATTAATATTTGGGTGAGTGGGTCCCACAAAACATTCTAACTATTTTTCAATAGCCTTTTGAGTAATGTTAGGTCCACTTTCCGGTTGTCCACTCTCTAGTAGTTTTTACTATTTTTGTACAAGAAGATAAAATAAATGTTGTGTGACCTACAAAAATGTGTCATCCAATATATTTTCTCATCTTGTATGAAAATAAGGGAGAGTGGGCGACTGAGAAGTGGACATGGCATTGCTCTCCTTTTTTGGCCAGTTTTTGACATTGATTGATATTTTAGAAGGATAAAAATACTCTTAAGAGAGTTGAAAATTATTAGTTATATTTTTAAGGTTAAGTAAGTCATACCTCTAAATCTCTCTCTTATTTCATGTTCCACTATCTTCTCATTCCTTCCCACGTCTTTCTCCTCGCACCCCTACTTTCTCTCCCACTTCCCACACACTCCCGTCAAAACAATCATTCGTGCATCTCACGCGAGTTCCGCTAGTAAATTATATAGACAAACATCCCTCACCACCTCACGTTCTGTGAAATTATCCCTTATTTACAAAAGCTTTGTGTTTTCTAATTACCAAAAGGTCCAAAACTCCCTCACAATGCACAACATTTTCTAGTGTAATGAGGGTAGAATTGTTATTTCACATGGGATATTTGGTAGAAGGCAGCATACTCTCAGGGAGTTCTTACTCTCAAACAAAAATTAAGGAGGCGGTTTTTGGCTGAAAGCAATGATAATGACAAGTGATATTATTTTTTTTTGGCCGAGAGGAAGGGTTGTACGGCTCTCTCTGCAGGCAGAATTAGATATTTGGAGGGTATATTAACATGGGTCAGTCTTGGGTGAGTGGGAAACATTTCCCAGGAGAGGAGGGCTGTGTCTGATCGTGGAGTTGGGGCATCCATTCATTTCGTTTAGGGTTTGAGAGAGAGATGGGAAGATTGGGTTAGCCTTGTCTAGATGCCTTCATCTTTATGTCTCTTACATCATGTGATCTGAAAATCTTAATTCCTCTCATCATGTCACGTTACAGATTTCGCAATATCTTAGTACAATTAGTATCTGTCTCTCCATTTTCATTCGCACAGCACATGAGGAAGCAATATTGCTGGCAACGCTCATTTTATCCGGCATCAAGTGCACAGAGTGAGTGTGACTGTTGAATTTGAATATCCTACAATTATATTAACCTTGCTAACCGGAGTTTCGGCCTAACAATATAAATTCAAACTTTAAAAAAATCTCACATGATAATGCATATCCATATTACTCATTTCTATATGGTTACATTCATATATATATATATATATATATATAGATATATACTAGCGGGTGGCACGTGCGATGCACGTGAGAGCAAGGGGAAGGAGTCAACCATAGTTAATAGGAGTTAAAAGGGACACGTGTTAACCCGCGGGTGTGATCGAACTCTCCCCAAGTTCAATCACGATTGACTGTGATTCTATTCTTTAAATAGATGAGGGTAGTTTGGGAATTAAAGTAAAACATTACATTAAAGTTTTGTTTTATATAAGAGTAGTTTAGGAATTTTGGAAAATTCAAGCTACGCCTGCCTCTCCCATTATAGATATATATGGGCATTTCACCTAAAAGGGCATGCTTTGTATTTTTATTACCTAAAAAGGCATGTTTTGACATATTTATAATAAAAAGCATGCTTTGGAATTTTATTACCTAAAAGGGTATGCTTTTGACATATTTATCCCTTAGCTATCCATTTAAAACCAAACACGGATAATCGTAATATTGGAGTACGGACATAACTTATTTAGTAAAACTTTTCAAAACATGTCATTTTAGGTGATATTTTGATTTAGGGTGACAAAACGATACTTTTATATATATATATATGGCTTTGGATTGTCTCTGGCAAAGCCAGAAAGGGCTTGTCTCGGGGTTCCATAGAATAGGGGACAAGTGGTGGAGAAGTCAAAATCATGGGGCTCATGATTTTGACTTCCCCACATATAATAAGGGCTTTGGATTCTCTTTGGTAGCAGCCTGAGAGCACCTCTCGGGCACCCATACATCATGCGGCAGGTGGTTGGAGAAGTCATTTCATGGGCCCCACAAAATTTGACCTCTCCCCACATGATATCTCTTTCCTTTTATCTTACCATTTTATCGCCATGTGTCAAATAATGTGAGGAGAAGTCAAAATCATGGGGCCCATGAAATGACTTCTCCGATAGGGAACATATCCGGGCCAATGGACCCCGCCAAGGCCTAGCAACATTCACACACATCACATTACATATGTACTTAACTCAGGTTAGGTTTCCTAACCATAGGACAACCCCAGTCTCAAGCCTCGTTTGAATAACTAAAACAGTTGGGTCGCATGCCGTGGATCAAGTCCGATCACCCATTGTCCCGTTAGGGAATGTTTCCCGACCAATGGATTTTTCCATTGCCTTACACGACCCCCAGAAAGATTTTTCGACATCCTAGGGTAACGTTACAATGTGTATCAAACCTAATCTAGGCTTCCCGGAGGTCCACCCTAAGGTCCAAATACCAAAACAACCCAAAAACACACTTCTGGGTACTGGTGATAGATTGCTAGTGCTGGGAGATCGATCGCCCATGCAGGGTGATCGATCGCCCACTACACAGTGAGCCTAAATCCAGGGTTTTGACACCCGAGACCGAGGGCTACACCTCTCTACTCATTTTCCATGCACATCCATCCCTTCCACACTTCACATAGGGGTCTCTGACTATTTTTTCATTAATGTTATTCAAAACATGCATTCCACATACAATAAAGTAGCTTAAAATAGGAAAAATAGAGAAGAGGGAAGGGGTTTTACCTCCCTTCATGGATTTCGAGACGATTGGAGAAGAAACGGACACCGCCAATGCGCTCAGAAGAGCTATCAACCCCAAGGTAGAGCTTCTCTCTCTCTAACTTTTACTTTTTCTCTCTAAATTTTTCTCTTTCTCTCTTTCTCTCTCTACATGTTGATCGAGACACCGGAAAGAAATCGAACGTTGCCAACTCGTCGGGAGTGTCGAAATATCCGAAGAGGGACTTATACCTTTATTCTCTCTCTTCTTTTCTCTCTTTAGATTCTCTCCCCAAAAAGGATTAGGTAGAATCTTCCCACCGTGATCAGAATGGGGAAGAATGAGGGGGCTGCCCCCTTTTAAAGGCCAAGGGTCATGTGCCTTGCACATGACCACATTAATGGTCCTTTTGACCAAGTCAACGATTTGATCGTTTGACTGTTTTTCTAACTTTTCATGCGTATACGGCCTTCGAAACCCTACTTCATGACATTCGATAGGAACAAAATTTTAGGTGACCAAACTTTAGACAGTCTAACACCTGCTATAAAAATTTCAAGAAAAAATTATGACTTTTAACTGTAAAAAGTAAGTCCGGAAGAAAATTGTAAAACCCGCTAATTTCTTGATTTCAGATACAAAACATGCTGCTGTTTCTTCATTTGAGATGATGAATTGCCAAAACGACAGACAGTCATCCACAAGATCGACCGACACGCTGTGGTACGAGTTTACGGATTTCAATTGGAACACCCGATAAATATCGAGTCCCACTAAATTTCGATAATCTGTGAATTTCCTAGTTTTCTCGATTTTCTTACGTACAAGGCCCCTGCAGTCTCGTGAATCGATACACAGCGGAACCCGTATGACAGGAGATTGACCGATAGCCGACTGGTACATTGTGTGCGATTTTCGAGGAAAACCACTGAAGTTTTGTCGAGACACTTCAATTCTGATCAAAACCCACTTTTTCACAAAATTATTAAACACTTAACTAATTAGTCACAGTTAAGGATCCATAAACTCATAATTTTGTTAAATTAAAATTCCGGGTCGTTACACACAATGTTCATTGAAATATGACGTTGGGATACTTTAAGATCCAAAAAGCTATAGAGACATTTTGGGAATAACAAAGAAAGGAGGCGGGCGGGGCCTTGACAGGACATTCTTCTTTCAAAGAATTTTGTCAAGAGAGTGAGGAGTCCAGTTACGCCACTGAGGTCACCATGTGCCCCTTTTAACACTACTTAACTGTAATTAAGATTCACCCACCCTTAGAGTTCACTCACCTTTCCTTGGTTTTTAGAAAAAAAATATGAAACAAAATATTACCCTAGGAGTTAGTGAATTTTAACCAAGGTTTAAAATAAATTAATATTTTTTTCCTAAAAACCAAAAATATGGGTGAACCTTAAGGGTCAGTGAATTTCAAGCCTAATAAATAGATGAGTGAGGGGCAGTATGGGTATTAAGCAAACATTCAATTAAGTGTTTATCTTATATAATGATTATGTTAAGGGTAGTTTGAGAATTTTGCAAAATTTCATCTACATTTTCAAGGGCTCTTTATATATACTAGTGGGCAATACGTGCGATGCACGTGAGAGAGAGGAAGGGGACAGAGACTTAGAAGAGGGATCATAGTGAGGGCATTTTAAAAAAACAATATATATATTTTGGGTATAGAAACTTGAGGGACATTTTGGATTAAAAAAATTGTGAGAGACATGTTGCTTATTCAAATATGATGTTGGGACATTTTAAGAACTAAAAATCTTTAGAGACATTTTGGATATAGCAAAGAAAGGGACGAGTGGGGCCTTACAAGACGTTCTTCTTTCGGAGCATTTGACCAAGAGAGCGAGGAGTCCGGTTACGCCACTGAGGTCGCCATGTGAAACTTTTAATTTTACTTAATCGTGATTAAGATTCACCCACTCCTAGGGTTCATCCACTTATCCTTGGTTTTTTAGAAATAAAAATTTGTGAAAAAAATTAACCCTAGGAGTTGGTGAATTATAATCAAGGATTAAAAGATTTTTTTTCCTAAAAACCAAGAATAAGTGGGTGAACCCTAGGTGAATCTTAACCATAGTTGGAGTCTCATTACGCCCTTGAGGTTGCCATGTGTCTCTTTTGACACCCCTTAACTATGGTTAAGATTCATCAACCCCTAGAGTTCACTCATCTATCTTTGGTTTAAAAAAATATTAATTTTTTAAAACCTAGTTAAAATTCACTAATTATTCCTAGGGTTTATTTTTCTATTTTTTATTTTTCTAAAATCCAATGATAAGTGGGTGGACCTTAGAGGTGAGTGAATCTTAACCACAGTTAAAGAGTGTTAAAAGGGATACATGACAACCTCAGTGGTGTAACCAGATTCCAAGAAGTCCAGTTATAACAGTAGAGAATTTCAAGCCTATTAGATAGATGAGTGAGGGGTAATATGTGAATTAAGCAAATATTTAATTAAGTGTTTGTCTTATATAATGATTATGATGAGAGTAATTTGGGAATTTTATAAAATTTCATCTAAGTTTTCCGAGGCACATTATGCAAAGGGTAGTTTTAGAATTTTGCAAAACTTCATCTACGTTTTCAAGGGCTCATTATGCAAATGGTACTTCTGGAATTACAAAACATTCAATCAACGTTTTGAACATGAGGTAGAGAAGATAGACGTTAAATGGTAAGGGTAGTTTTGGAATTAAGTTAAATCCAATCAATAATAAGGTTTTGCTTTTAAATGTAGCAAAGGGCAGTTTTAGAAATAAACAAAATTTCCCAAAGTTAAATGGTAAGGATAGATTTGGAATTAAGTTAAAACCAATCAAAAATAATGTTTTACTTTTAAATGTAGCAAATGACAGTTTTGGAAATAAACAAAATTTCCATCTGCATTTTTAACACCCCTATTCTCATTATAATAGTAATAGAAGACAAGAAGGTGAAGAAGATGAGATAAGAGCAAAAGGTAATTTTGTAATTACAAAAAAATTCAATCAATGTTTTAAACATGGGGCATCCTTTCTTTATCTTAGTAAAGAAGTATATATATATATATATATATATGAAAATGTTATCATTCAGCAAGACTAAACTATCCTATGAAAAAATTAAAATATCCTTTACTTTAGTGAGGTCAAAAATGTCTTGATAAAAGTTAATAACAATACCCATGTATATAAATTTAAATGCAATAAATGATATTTAATCATTTTCAATAAAGTTTAAAACTTTATTTTGAAAAGGAATTTTGAATAAGATAAGATTGCTTGTATTTTGGTAGTTAAGGTTATTGGAGCAAGTAGGGATGCCAAGGGGTGGGGTTTGGGCTGGGGCACCCCCAACCCTACCCCGCCCCTAATGGGAAGACTCCTACCCCGTTTTCGTCCCAAACCCAGGTTGGAGCAGGGCTGTTCCGGTGGGGTTTGGGCTGGGGCTCCCCCAACCCTACCCCGCCCCTAATGGGAAGACTCCTACCCCGTTTTCGTCCCAAACCCAGGTTGGAGCAGGGCTGTTCCGATTTTTCAAAAGCCTCTTTAACCCGTCATCGTCCCATCTCGTCCCGTTAAGCACTAGTCGGGACAGGTCGGGCCAATATTTCATATTATAAATAATAAATTGAGGTAAGTTTAGGACTAATTTAAAGATAAAATAGTATTTTCACATTATAAACGGGACAGGGTGGCTTAAACCTATTCCTGGCCTGAACCCGAATAGGGTTTAACATTCCATTCCCAAACCCGCCCCTACACCATTTAAGAGCACCCCAAACCCGTTCCAATAGGGCAGGCCGAGTTACCTGATTAACCCAACCCCGTTGTCATCCCTAGGAGCAAGGAGTGATTCTACACTCATTTGCTAAAACCATTTGATGTTTAGTCTCATATCAAATACTTAGGGACATTTGATAACTCTAAAAATTAGAGCTTATTTTTTTTTTTTCAAAATAAGATGGTTGGGTGTATGTCAAATTCAACATCTAAATATTTTAACATAAGAGATTTTACTTCTGAAATAATAAATAATAAATTCAAGGTTACTTTCTCTTTCAAAACTTATTGTCCCAACACAGTAGAGATTTATTTGTGTATTTGATTCATTTAAAATAGACATTTATGTCTTTAATACTTTTAGCAAAGGTCTATTACATCCCTAATACTTTTTTTAAATGACTATTATACTCTTCCAATTGCAAATGCTCATCAAATAAGCGTTATCCATATGTTTTACCAAAAAAAATATCGAAAATAAGAAAAAAAATTCATTGAAAAAGTATATTATATTTTATCACTAACTATTGCAAAACAAAACTTAAGAGAAATAACTCTTACTTTCTAAATCTAATCTCAATAATTCCCATTGGATCAGTAAAGAGTTGCCAAACACCCCCGTTGTGTAGAGTCATAAGGACTACTTAAAAAGCATTCTTCACCTCGATCAGCAAGAAGAAATGGATGCCCATAACATGTTAGGTAAAGGGACAATTGCAACCAAACAATTCTTGAAAGGGATTTATTTTTGGCATGATATACGTGTTCCTTAATTATCATAGGGAATAAAATCTAATCATCTTCATATATATAATGGGACAGACCGAAACTTTTGACCTTTTTCAAGACCAATAATATATTGGCATTTGGTGAGGAGGTTAAGGGGAGTCACAATCAAGACCAAATTAGGGTGACCCCAGCGTGTAAGAGACTCCGACTATATTCAAGAAGTGTTTACGTGCCTCTTATTAAAATTTGAATAATCATGGTAAAATCAAATTAATGTGATTAATCAAGGGTAATATAATTTAGTGAATTATTATCAACTCATTTAATTAAATATTCTAATAAAGAAGTACGTACAATTACAACACTGTTACATGAGAGAGCAAAGGGTATTAAGGGTGCTCCTTGTAAAAGGAAGGTTTTGGGATCAAGCCAGGATTGGAGAGACAATCCCCACACACCCCTAACAAACTAAAATAGATAGCTGATCTCGTCGTCATCATCTTCGATAAGATATTGTCACTTAATTAAAATGTATTTTGGTCAAAGCCGTTAAATGTATCAGCATTATCTCCGTTCATGTCATTTTTTTCATCATCTAACTTAAGAGAGAGATGCCCCTAGTAGACCAAGTGACAATGCAATCCGAGTGTGGAGTGAAGAAAAGAGACGAAAATGAAAATGAAAAGCTTGTCTTTGTTGGGTCTACCCATCTATATAAAGGGTCCATCTTTGTCATACCCCCACCCCACTGTCCACCCAACCTTGGACACAAATGTAGCCAACCCTAAAAGCCAATAAAGAAATTCATTTATTCTCTTTATTAGTTGTGGATGATACCATGATAGGATAAATAGACCCCGGACCTTTCCCTCTCCCTCTTCCAAGTCACCCCTCATGGCTAAGGTTTAGTCGCCGCACGTGTCGAATTACACGTATGGACGATGGCATTCTCTCGCTAGTGAGAGAATGCCACCACGTAACACAAATGTTACGTGGTTACGAGAACCACACCCATATACCGTGCACTTGAGACACGCGCGTGGTCGGCCTCATCGTTCCAACACAACGATTGAATCCCAAGCATTTCTTGTGGTCATCCACTCATATCGGCACCTACACTTTTGGTCACTTGTGCTGCTCTCCTCATGTGACTTATCGCCCCTCTTTGGACCCCTCAGATCCTGTCTTTCTTTGCCACCCATCCATGTCATCCACCTAATCCTATGTCTCTTTTATCCCGTTTGAGGGTATAAGTGTTTCAAAGGATGGGATGAAAATATTCTTGAATTACATGTTGGTTTTAACCATGACCACGAATCTTAGGTGCTTTATCCACGGATCTTGCACTCATGCATAGCTAGTTAATTCTTTAGCGCTACTTTGTATGGATGAGCGGGCTATACCGGTCACATCATTAAAAGAAACTTTTTAAGGGTTTTCCTTTCTAAATCTCAATCTATGGACTTCTCTCAAATAAGGGCACACTTTTGCCATCTTAAATCGGAGAGTTGAGTTTAGGTCTATATATGTTGAGAGAGAGAGAGAGAGAGAGAGATTTCTCTTTATTTATGGAATGAGAATTAAGGAAGATCACTTGTATTACTACAGTGGACCTATGTCCACAGGAAAAGAAAAGGAACCCTAATTGTTAGGTGAGAATGAGAACAAAACAGTTCATGATGGAACCATATCCTCTGTGTTCATCCCTATACTCTTCCTTGTGACCAAAGGAATTGAAGGCCAAGATTTCTCGAACAGACAGTTACAACTGTTAAATCCACACACAAATGGATCATAGCCTTCCAACACTCATGATCACTTAGTAAAAAATCAGGAAAGAACATTGACGATTTGCTTCCGTTCACAACCATGAATGCATGGTGCAATGAATGGTATCTTTTGTTATTTCACAAAAAGAAATCATAACGTGAAAAAGGAGTGAAAATAAATCATAAGCTAGGTTTGACAAATGGATGCTAAGATGCGAAATCAGGAAGAGTATCACAATGGTATTAAACAGGGACCTTCCTCCCCCTATAGGCTATACCTATGTAGATTATGTAAATCCAGTGTACGGATTTAGAATCATCAGATTCTTGTCTCCTTCCAATACACACGCATGTCGGGAATATACTGTTATGAAATTTTTCGGTGTAAATTAGCCTTCCCAAAATTATTATCCAAAATCTCTACAGTCTTAATCCGTGAGCCTGACGAGAAATTGAATTACAGGTCCAAGTGATATAATTATGATATATTAACATGGTGGAGCCAGGATTTTATTATAGGGCGCACATAATGGTTGGTTGAAAATATTAATAATTGTTGATTAATTTTGCGAAGAATGCTTAGGCAAATATGAAATAGTTTGGGTCTAACTAGGGGGATGGGGGCCTCGATTTTTTTTTTTATATGACTAAGTTTGTAGGTCATTTCATTCATACTTAATATCCTTCGAGTATTGTTTCTCCTTGCTTATGGGGTAACTGTTTTTTTGCTCTATTAAATAATTAAATAATATTGTACAATAGATTTTGTTTTCAAAAGTTTAGGGCCCCCTTACCCAATGACTATGCACCATTAAATAATTAAATAATATAAGAAAATATTTGGCAGACTGTGCATTCAACTATCGAGCTGAATGTCAGTCCTCATTGGTCCACATACACCTTTTTAACACCCACTAACTGTGATTAAGATTCACTCACTCTTTAGGGTTCATCCATTTAATGTTAGTTTTAGGTTAAAAAAAATATTAACTTTAAGCTGTTTAAGCTAAGTTTAACTACAGTTAGAGGAACTCAAAATAGGGAGGCATTCAGCTTGGTAGCTGAATGCAGGATCAACTAATTACTGCTCAATAATATAATATAATATTTTTTTGCAAAAGATCAAGTGTCTGTAACTTAGTTGTCCCCAACCCTTCGGGTCAAGACTAATCCCCGGTGATGCAACAAGAACCCGCCACACTATGTAAGTATGGGAAAATCCCATCTGGAACTGCCTCCCAAAGGGGGAGTGAGAAGTCGAACCCAGGACGTACGTTCCGCTTAATGAGGCGTAAGTCCCGGGATAATATATAGAAAAGTTGAGGGGGTGGTGAGGGAGGACGTGCCTCCCGCCCCCCACTAGGTTCCTCCCCTAATATATAAAGAGACCGGCAGATGAGATTGTGTCTCATTTTAGTTGTCGTCATGTGCATCTCCTAGAATCATGCTCTTTACACATCAAGAGATTCTCTTTCTATTTCAAAAAGGGTAGACGAAGGGGGACCCACAACACATCCAAGAAGAAATTAACAGATCCTTTGCAACCGATTCACTTGGTAGCAGCCGGTTCTGATCGTACTCCTTCGATTATCCAAACAACAATTGTTCGGAAGCTTGCCCTTTAGATTTCAGGCCATTTGGTTGGAAATATTAGAAAATATTATGTTAGGAAAATAATAATGTAATATCTATAATATACATAAAATCTCATAAATAATTTTAAAATAGTATCTTAGACTTAAATTGGTATGAATTAAGTTGGTTGAGATTATAATTAGATTGTGTACTATATCTTTCCATCTCAGTATCTATCATTCTTTATATAATTTTTTTTTAGTTTTTGGAACTCGGGGTGTCTCCAACCCGTTGATTCAGGACTAATCCCCAAGGGTGGTGCGTGAGCCCACAACCCGCTACACCATGTAAATCCGGATAAACCCGTGCGGGACTGGTCCTAATAAGGGAGTGAGAAATGGAACCTAAGACCTCCCACTTGGGGAAAGGCCCAACAACCACTGGTCCACCCCTTTGGGGTTCTTTATATAAATCTTTCTTAGGGTAATGTAATATGTAATTTATCCAAGTTTTATCAATAAATCTCTTTTTCATCAGGATCAATCTAATTACATAGGATAACTATCTACTTGCCCCCTCAGATCGTACTCCTTTAATTATCCAACATAAATCGTCAAGTATCGCTCAACTAAGAAGTCGTTCCTTCGAGTCTTTCTTAAAGATAGTCAAAATTTCTTGTTGTGCAAAGAAAATGACGACACTATCTGGGATTCAACTTAGATTAGATTCTCTCCGATCAATCTTTGCAAGTCTGCACTATCCAATAAAATATTAACTAAATCAAGTTACTTAGGGTATGCATTAACCAAGCATGTCCAAAAGTTTCATAATTGCCTAAAAAGAATCCTATTAAATTATCATATATAAAATGAAAAAATGCCCTTGATCAATTTTCGCCTATTTAGTAACAAGTGTAAGCTTAACCCAATTTAAATCTATTCTGAATAAGCCTATTCATATTCTAATTGGTTATAGTCTTTAATTTGCCCACATTAGAATTAATCTTAATTTTATTTGGTTAGTGAATTAATTGAATTCATTTACTCACTGTTTGGTAACTGGGATTAGGTTATTCTCGACTCTCATTATCGTCCTCCATATCCATAACAACGTGCTTTTGGATCATAAAATCACGGTAACGAATACTTCATTGGGCTTTAGATATGTCAAATGACTTGTGACAGACTTAAGAGTGAAATTTTCTGGAGTTATGGGGTTTCCAGACGGATCTACCAAATGCAAAGTTGGGGACAAGATGATCATGGGCTTGGCATAGCATCCTCCAAGGTCGTAAGCCCCTTATTCAAGGAGGTTTCGGATCGAATAGAGTAGTGATTTGCAGCCCAGGGTCCGCTGCCTAACTTACCACTGTGTCCTCGTGTCCCTTTTAACACCCCTTTAACCCTGTTTAAACTTAATTAGATTGAAGTTAAGATTTTTGTTTTTCTAAAAACCAAGGTTGGATTGCTTAACCCTAAGGGTGAGTGAATATTAACCACAGTTTGTATGTTAAAAAGTGGGGCATGGACCAATGAGGATCATTCATTTAGTTACATAATGGAAATTGTTGGTAAGTTAAAGCATTTTCTGCGCATATATAAGGATTTCGGGAGACTTGTGGGCCTTGGGGCCGCCGGGTTATCGGAAATTCTCAGGATGGGCACCAGATTTTTTGTTTGACATGGGTGAGTTGTCACAGGTCTCTCATGCACCCTACTACCCCATCTTTATCATTCAAATAAAACACCCCTTCATAAATTCCTTCTGAAAAAAAATTTATTAAAAAAAATTCTCCCATATATATATATAGGGTTTGCATTGTGACTTAGTCTGGGGCACATGAAAAATGATAGGGTCTTGATGAGTGTTAAACAGAAAATTTTGGTGGAAAAATTCCATCCTGCACATCCATTGGGGAACATGTGGTAGACTTAAGGGGTAGGCTCGAAAACAACACCCAGGTCACCTCTACAAGTCCGTGTTTCACTACCCAACCACCCTCTCGCCAATCTCATGCTTCTTTGACCTTAACAGAAACACAATCGTACATGCTCCTCCCCCAATGTGAAACACAGAAAAGCTAGACCTAACATAGTTTGAGACATTTACAGTTGCATACATTTCTCACGTTTCTGACTTTATCAAACACAAATCATACATACTCACCACATGCGAATAAAAGAATCTTGACATAACTCGGTTTGACACATTTGCGGGTACATGTATGCATTTATATATTAAGGGGAATGTAATTATTTATAACTAGCGGGTGGCACGTGTGATGCACGAGAGAGCGAGGGGAAGGAGTTAACCACAATTAATTGGAGTTAAAAGGGACACGGGTTAATCCACGGGTGCGATTGAACTCTCCCCCAGTTCAATCGTGATTGATTGTAATTTTATTCTTTAAATAGATAGATGAGGGTAGTTTGGGAATAAAAGTAAAACAATAAATTAAAGTTTTGTTTTATATAAGGGCAGTTTAAGAATTTCAGAAAATTCAGGCTACGCCAGCCTCTCCCATTATAATAGTAAGGATGTACGTCAATAGTGTACAATTCACTTATTATTTTAATACATGTATTAAATGACTCACTCTTTCATGTAAAGGCATTTTTGTTAATTCATACAAGAGAAAAAAAAAAAAGGGAGCCTAGATTAGATTTTATGTTACCCTAAAAGCACCCCGACTCATAAGCAGGCAACTCCTCCCTAGAAGCTAAAGTCCAGAAGTCATTTTTCTTGATTCTCATACGTTTTATCTTTACTATCATAATGGGAGAGGCAGGCGTAGCCTAAATTTTCCAAAATTCCTAAATTACCCTTATATACAGCAAAACTTTAATTTAATGTTTTACTTTAATTTCCAAAATACCCTCATCTATCTATTTAAAGAATAGAATCAGTCAATCACGATTGAACTCGGGGAGAGTTCAATCACACCCACTGGTTAACACATGTCCCTTTTAGCTCCTATTTAATGTGGTTAACTCCTTCCCCTCGCTCTCACGTGCATCGCACGTGCCACCCGCTAGTGAATCATAATGAAAGAGCAAAATAACCAGGCAAAAATATCCAGTGAACATTAACATACCCACTTATAGCTTGAACAGTAAGAAGATATATATAGTTTTGATAATAAGCAGTCAACATTTGTTTGAGCACAATTGCCACTACCCATTTGCTGTTTCCACTCAATCACTACTAGCTTTAACATTGTGTTGGACACAATTATTCTTTCAACTTCAAAAAGATTCTCCATTCAAATCTGTGTTTGCGGCTGGGCATTACTATCCCTCTTTAGTCCCACCTCAGTTGGATACCGACTTTGCAAGGGGTGTATAAGGGGCCATCAACCCTCCATTAGTCAGGCCCTTTTGGAGTGGTTGCTTGGACTCACCCTTACAGCACCTTATCGGTTACCCTAGGTCTGATTTTGTGTGTGTGTGTGCTAGGTATTGTATATGTTACCTCTTACCAAAAAAAAAAAAAGGATTCACTTTGTTCTTGATACCTAAACTATCGTTATAAATTAAGTTTGCTTTTTGTTTATTAATAGCCAAAACGATTCAAAACTTCAAAAACTAATCACTACCTGAAATCCAACTATCAGTCTATTACTCTATAGGACTGTCAACAAATTCCAGCAACTGAACGTTAAAACCCCAAAATGACAGAGTGCTACAAAATATGTAGATTTAGTAGTGGAAGAGCAAGCGGCTAAGTAGAGACATTGATGTCTGAAGAGGATTTAGGCTGGTAGCATCTCTGCAATCCATGGATGGAATAAAAAATGTTACGGAATAGATCTTATAAGTGCCAAAGTCCTTTTTTATTTTTAAAAAGATATACAGTTAGGCCGCAACCCCGGTTAGTATTGTTAGTATTTGTTCTTTTGCAAGCCATGGAAAACAAAAATGGTTTATAGTCCTGTATTGTTTCAAAAAAAATTCAAATACAAATAAAATTCTGAAACACACAAGAAACCAATTTCGATCCTAATTTAACCAGTGTTCAACATTATACATACATTCCACATAATGTAGCAAGATAAGTTATAAACATACCCGCAACACCATGGTGTAAAGATGGAGCTTTTCTTGTTCTTGTAACAATTGGGACTGCAACCACCATGGATTGCTGGACCATGCAGTGAGAAATCTTCCCTTTTATTCTATATAAGAGAATACAATATTTGTGTATTGAACCCAGACTTCAATACGGATCCCACAATGATACATGTAAGTGTTTCATTTGTATCATATTGTGCAATAAAATACACAAGCTAAGGTTCAAAGAACATACAGTATGTGAGATTTCAGGCTGAACCACAAGAAACTGTAACATAATGGCATGTGTGGCTGCGCTGCCTTCAATTCACACACATGACTAACTGACCACCGAGTATTAGATCATTTTCTCCAAAAAAAAGATTTAAATAAATCAATGCTCTCGATAGAAAACAGAACTTTCCTTTTAAACACCAACGTAGATACCGATATACATACATTCACTTGCCCGGGGATGCAAACCGTAACCGATCTCTCTGCTGATTTAAGGCTCGATCCTTCGGGGAAGATGTCTTCCCTCCTACACCTGCCTGGCGCATTATTTCTGCAGATGAAGTTTTCAGTCATTTTTTCGAGAGAAGAAGCTATACGAAGTCAGGTAACCTTAATTATAAATAATGGAGACAAAATCTTATAAATTGTGAAAACCCGAATCTCCTAAATTTTTGGGGGGATCAATCAGCACAGTATTCCATATGACAAAGAGGGTCACAACTCCCAACTTCCAAACCTTGTATGAAAGGTTGCTTCAGATGCAGAGGGAGATAACCATTGATTCAGATAGGCTATGTAACAAAGAAATTTCATTTTCTAAAATTTGGCGGTGTCAGACAGTGTCGCACTCACGTGTCAGAATGCCCACACTTTTATCAGATAATTCTTAATATATCATATATCTCTCATTCTCAACTATTATTTTACATGCCATTTATATAGTTTTCATGTATATCGGCTTATAATGCACTATTTTTATATTGCAAACTCATACGAACAAAATTATTTTAAAAATGTAATTCACAATAAATCAACCAACACTTTCCAATCAAATCAAAAAAAAAAAAAATTATAAGACTACAATAGGACCAGCGTATTGGGCTACTAAGAAGCAACAAATTAAGAGAATTAGTGAAGTTGTGATAAAAATGTTGAGATGGGTGACTGGGAGACAAGATAAGATCAAATATGGGAGTGGCTCCAATAAGTGATAAAGGGAGAGTCCATTGAGATGGTTTTGACATGGCTCGAGTCAAAATGAGTGAATTGGTGCAAATTGAAGACTCCAAAATGGAAGGAAAATGCCAAAAATGACGTGAATAGAAATAGTAAGCAAACATTTGATAGCGCATGATTTAACTGAAGTTATACCTTTGAATCGAACAAAATGACAAAACAGGATTCGTGTTGCCAACCCCAATAATATATTTGGGACAAGGCACTTACGATGGTGATCTCATTATATATATGAAATAAGTTGCACATCCACATCAGTATTTTGTGTTTGTTGAGGTCAGTGCAGATAAAATTTTAAGCAAATGTCTAAGTTTTAT
The DNA here is from genome assembly GCA_015143295.1 of Tetracentron sinense. Classification (NCBI taxonomy): domain Eukaryota; kingdom Viridiplantae; phylum Streptophyta; class Magnoliopsida; order Trochodendrales; family Trochodendraceae; genus Tetracentron; species Tetracentron sinense. The sequence goes on along the minus strand of CM026558.1, from coordinate 8,974,605 downwards.
AGCAAATAAGTTAGATTGTCCTTTTGTCCCCATAAAAGGATCTTCTCACCATGCGCAACATATAAAATAGCAATCGATTGGCCGCGGTGTGGTGCAAACTTCCTGTAACAAATTATTCTTTTCCCTACGAGAAATGCTTATGAAGGGGCATTGAGGCACATTCTCCAAACCAAATGTTTTAAAAAGCGAAATCATGAAGCGTAAGCCTCGAGGTGTGACACTCAAGTCTCACGCACCCCCATTTTATTAAAAAAACTGAGAAATTTGAGGAAAGATTCAGACCATATATATGTGTGTGCGTGTGTGTGTGTGTGCGCGCACACTATACAAATGACTCAACCAACATATTGCAAAAAATAAGTACATTTTTGCTCATATAGATATTGAGAAACAAATGATGTTCCTGCCATCAATTCATGTTACAGATTTTTTATTCCAATACAAGCACAAAGAAGCCATGAAAAAACACATTGTAGGTAGTGTAAATGGTTCGGGCCAGCCCGGTTGCAGTCCGATGATTAGACGGGCTTCAATGATGGGCAGCAGCTCAACCCTATTTGGTTTTAAAATAGGGTTTTAAAATGGGAAATGTTTAACTTACCGCCGCATTCCACTATGTAGTGGAATGTGCAATCCTCATTGGTCCATGTCCCCCTTTTTAACACCCATTAATTGTGGTTAAGATTCACTCACCCCTAGGGTTAAGCAATCTAACCTTAGTTTTTAAAAAGAAAAAAAACAAAATATTAACCTTAATTTTCTTAAGCTACATAGTTAAAGGGGGTATTATAAGGGACATGTGGATACGACATTTCACTACATAGTCATACGCGGTGGACTAATCACTGCCTTTTAAATAAAAGAGGTTTTTAAAGGAGACTTTTTAAATAAGTTTTTAAAGGAGGGTTTAAAAGAGGGTTTTAGAAGAGGTTTTGTATGGACCACCCAACGCCTAGCACCTAGATGTAGGCGTCGCCTAGGCGGTCGCTTAGTGACTTTCGCCCGCCTAGAGGGGCACCTAGGCAATTGAGGCCCAAAAATGCCTAGGCAACGCTTTGATTACATTGATTTCAACCTCTAAATTGAGCCTCGATGCATATTCCTTGAGGCGAGCCACAAATCGTAAGCTTCACACGCATTTTAAAATATTGCTCCAAACCTATGCCATTGGTGGTTGGTTAAAAAGGCATTTCATGAGGAAAAGTTCACAAGGTGATTAGTAACATGGGTGGAGATAATGCTTCAAGACTGTTGAGATATGATCCTTTATGTAGGTGTGTTAAACCGAATCACCCCTCAGGGACATACTTATAACTATCCTATTAGGGTTATTATAAATACAAAGAGATTAGAGAGAGTTTTCCCCTAATGTTCTTCTCTCTCTCTCTTTTTCTCCATCTTTTCTCCTAGGGTTTGTTCTTCAAGTTGGTATCAGAGCAGGTTTAGGCAACTCAAGAGGAATGAATACATCAGCGAAGGTCGAAGAGTTTTTCTCCAGAATCGTGTTAACATCGGCATCTGTACAACCAGATTAGATGGATTTTGATGTCAGGGGATAGATCTCCATGTATAGAGATCTGTGGTGATTTTTGGGATTTTTTTGGAACTCGTAAATGTGTTTTTTAGAATTTCTTCAAAAAATTTCCAAAACAGTTATTTTTCTATAAATCGATTGGTGTGATCTGGTTGGGAGTTTTTGAAACCTCAATACAGTTGGGTTTAGGTCAAAATTTGATTCTCCATCTAATGGAAATGGCCGAGGGATTTGGAGAAAATTTGAAGGTTTTATGAATCCAACATTGCCCACGGTGGAGGAGTCTTTCTCTTGGTTGTAGGCCACTTTTTGGCTCTTTTTGGTTCTGAACTCCCCCTTATTGCTATTTGTGGGATGAATACTGGTAGATCTCCATCGTGGAATATAGACTTGGTGTTTCTAGTGTGAAGAAGGTTTCCTCTTTTTGAGTTCGAGGGATTCGGTGACTTCCGGCATCGTTTGTTGGGGTTGGTTTGTGCAAATCAGCAATTTTTAATTTGATTTGATTGGAATAGAGAAGTATCGACAATGGCCAATGATGATGTGCTGAAGGTATATCCGATGCTATGTCGAAGGTTCCAAGCAGTAAGATGACTCCGCCTGTCACTAGTAGCTACGGTGATAATCCAGGTGTGCTAATCAAAACCATAAAGTTGGATGACACCAACTTCCTTAAGTGGTCTCAGTCCGCTAAGATGTATATCGGCGGGAGAGGGTAGTTAAGGTACATGAAAAGTCGAGTGAAAGAACCGACTATAGAGGCCGAGACATATGACAAGTGGAAGCAAGAGAACCTTATAGTTATGTCAGGGTTTCTGCATTCCATGCAACCATCGGTTAGTAGATGTTTCTTATTTCTTCGGACATCGATAGAGATTTGGGATAAGGCGACTCAAACCTATTCTCAGCGTCAGAACATTGTCAGGGAGTACCAATTGAGGCAAGAGATAGCTATTCTTCGTCAGGGGGAGATGAGTCTATCTTCCTACTATTCCATTCTTCAGGGTCTTTGGGAAGAGTTGAACCATTTTTAGGTCATCCAATTGAACACTGATAAAGACAGAGATAGGCACAATCAACAGGTGGAACAAAAAAAAATTTTTGACTTCTTGGCTGGCTTGAATCCGAAATTTAAAGTTATCCGGGTTCAGATTTTAGGGAAAGATGAGTTTTCCTCCTTGGACCAAGTTTATTCCCCAGTTCAAGGTGAGGTCCATGAGGAAAGCAGGAAAAAGGCGATGGTACCTACTCCGACCTGCAATCATCTCGCCCTTGCTGCATCTTCTGGTGCTCCTCAAGGTAAGAAATATCCTCCTTCGAAGCATAGGCCTCCTAATGACAAAGATAAGTCCAACTGCGAGCATTGTGGGAAGACTAAACATATTCAGTAAACTTGTTGGGATCACATTGACCAACCTGCAAAGTTTTCTCGTCCAAGATAGCAGATGGGCACCCCTCGTGGCAACACTACAACTTCCATGTCTCCTACCTTGGGTACCTCAATCGCATCGGCTTCTCTAACCGGACCATCTTCCTCCACCTCCGAGAGATTATCTAATACATATATTGATCGTCTTCGACGTCTTTTGAGTCAGATGGAAGGTTCTTCTGCCTCTACTTCATTTGTTCAATCAGGTACTTACTCATCCGCTAATTTCGTTTCTCATTCCCGGTCCAACCCGACCTAAATCATTAATTCAGGTACGTCAGATCATATGACTAGTCTATCTATTATGTTTTCTTCATCATAGTTGTCAAGGCGACTTGAGGCGACAAACCCCATAAACGCCTGAGTCAGTAGCCTAAGGCGCCTAAGGCGTCGCCTGATGAACTTTTTGTTGCAGAAATTCCTCTTAATGTGAGATCTATGTATGAGCATTTTCTTTTATAAGAGGCCCTACGTTCATATAAATTACATCATTGTCAAGATGCACTTTGATAGAACCATTGTTAGAGACATCTCTAAGAATAATAGAGGAGAATTTCAAGTGTTGGAAAAAAAATATAATAAAAATTAAGTCTACATTGACTGCTGAAAGAGGGGGAGAGAGGGATTGTGAGGGATAAAAATAGACAGCCCAACAGGAAAGAGAGAGAGGAAGGAGAGGAGAGGGGAGGGGAGAGGAGAAAAGGGAGAATATAAGACTAAATAAAATGTAGAAAAATAGTTCAACAGTCAAATGTGACATTGAACAAAGGAAAAAGAAGAGAGAGGGAGATGTTGTACATCTTACTCTCATTTCTTTCTTTTTCTCAATTATACTTGAGAAAAGTAATAAAAATAATATTATAAGCAAAATATATAACTATAGGGTATGCACTTATTTAAATTATAAAAAAAAAACTATTTAAATATGAGTTTATAAGAGTTTGGGGGGTCCTAGAAGAAATTTAGGGCATTTAAAGGCTTTTAATTTGTTATTAGGCCACCTGAGCTAGCTGTAATTTAACAATCATGGAAAAAAAACAAACGAGGTTTATATGGTCCTCTTCTTTCTTCTTCTATCTTCAAAATTTTTTTGTTTGATATACAAATCCTAACATATTATATTGTAAAAGATATTAGAAGTACATAAAATAGTCTATATTTTTGTTTACCGAATTATCATATTTAAATAAAATAAATATTTGTATCCTTAAACAATAATAATGTTATATATATATCAATTTTTAATAATGACCACCTGAGGCGGCCAGTCGCCTAAGCACAACAGAGCGCCTGGTCGCCTAAGCGACTGCCTGAGGCCCCTAAGGCGACGCCTTTAACAACTATGTTCTTCATATAGTCTCTCATCTGGAAGAGACAAAATTAGGATTGTTAACGGATCCCTTTCCTCCATCTCTGGAAATGGTGATGTCGAACTTACTGATGCCCTATCTCTTTCATCTGTTCTTCATATTCCAAATTTATCCACAACTTTGTTATCAATTAACAGTCTGACCAAAAGTCTTAACTGTTGTGGGACTTTTTTTCCTACTCATTGTGTGTTTCAGGACTTGGTAATGAGAAAAACGATTGAGCATGGTCGTTAAGCAGATGGTCTATCTCCTGGATGTGGATGGTTCTCCTTCAACTTTACAGATTAGTAGTAGTCCTAATAGTAGTAAAAATGATGCCCAAGAGACTTCTCCCATCATACCTACATTTACTTGATGAAGACTCGTGTTGAAGTCTCGGACCTCATCAAAAAGTTTCACAAGATAGTGTTGACTCAATTTGAGAAGCAGATTAAAACTTTACGATCCGATAATGTGGAGGAATACCTCGGGGACAAGAATCGTCACCTTTTGGAAGTGGCTTGAAGCTTACTGACAGGAATGAATATCTTAAAGAAATTTTGGGCCGAAGCAGTGCACACGTCCTCATATTTGATTAATTGCATGTCATCTTAGGTACTGAAGTTGAAGTCTCCATATCAACTACTCTGTCCAGACCAGCCTATATTTATTATCCCCCCATGTGTCTTTGGTTTATCTGCTTCATTCATATTTTGGGTCTACATCGAACAAAATTGGATCCAAAATCCATTTGTGGTGTCCTCTTGGGGTATTCCTCTATACAAAAGGGATACTAATGTTTTGATCCCGTGTCAAGGAAATGGTTTATTACCATGGACGTCACCTTTTTTTAGAGTGTTCCATTTTTTACTTGTTCATTACCTCCCTCCAGGAGGAGCATAGTGAATTGTTGGAAGAGAGTTTGTCTTCAGTTCCACTTCCGGCGTTGGTCCCTGATGTTATCCATTCTGTTGAGACTACTGCTAAGAAGGACTTACAAGTTTATACTAGAAGCTAAAAGGAGAGGACCACTGTGCTAAGGCCATTTCCAAATTCTAACTCCTTTGAACCAAGTAACATTGTTTCATTGTCTTCTATTGTTCCTATTTCTGTTCCTGATATTGATAATGATATTGTTCTCATTGTCATACGCAAAGGGAAGCGCCAGTGTACAATTCATCCTATCTCTAATTTTATCTCGTATGCATCTCGATCACCCTCCTATTCGGCTTTCTTATCCTCTGTTTTTTGTCTTTACCTTTCAGGTTTCAGGAGGTTGTCTCTGATCCTAAATGGCATAATGCTATGATGGAAGAAATGAGAGCTCTAGTCAAGAATGATACATGAGAAATAGTTGAGTTACCCAAGTTTGAAAAAGAACAGTAGGTTGCCAATGGGTATTCACTGTGAAACATAAGGTAGATGGATCGATTGAGAGGTAGAAGACAAGACTGGTAGCTAAGGGGTACACACAGACATACGGGATAGACTATAACGAGACATTTGCACCAATTGCTAAAATGAATTACATACGAGTTCCCTTGTCTTTACCTGCTAATCACTCTTGGCCCCTACATCAATTAGATGTAAAAAAATGTGTTCTTCCATGAAGATCTACGAGAAGAAGAGTATATGTCTCCTCCATGTTTCAAGTTTCCCAACAGTGAAGGAAGGTAGCCAAAATCTATTTATGTATTAAAACAGTCCCCCCGAGCTTGGTTTAAAAGGTTCAGTCAAGCTATGAAGAGGATGAATAACTTCCAGAGCCATGCCGATCACACTCTCTTTGTCAGGAGAAATTGATAGTTAGTTACAACAATGATTGTCTACGTTGATGATATTGTGGTGACTGGAAATGATTCTTCATAGGATCCAAAACCTGAAGAAATTTCTAGCAACGGAATTTGAGATCAAGGATTTGGGTAGTTTAAAATATTTTCTGTTTATTGAGGTAGCTCGATCAAAGAAGGGCATCTTCATATCACAACGGAAGTATACCTTAGACTTAAGGATACTGGAAAATTGGATTGTCAGCCAGTAGACACTCCTATTGAGCAGAATCATAAATTGAGCTTGAGTGAGGACCCATTACTAGAAGACAAAGAGATGTATCAACGATTGGTTGGTCGTCTTATTTATCTCTCTCACTAGACTAATATCGCATATACAGTCAGTGTAGTCAGTCAGTTCATGCATGAACCTTGGATCGCTCATAATGAGGCAGTAGAGAGAATTTTGAGGTAATTGAAGCCTACTCCAGGGAAGGGCCTTCTATTTGCGAACCATGGTCATTTCCAACTAGAAGCTTACACTAATGTTGATTGGGCTAGAAGTGTAGATGATAGGAGATCTACCATAGATCTACCATAGGGTATTGTACTTTCGTTGGTGATAACCTCATCACTTAGAGAAGCAAGAAGCAGTGTAGTGCCTAAGTCAAGTGCTGAAGAGAATATAGGGCAATGGCTAATGGGGTAGTAAATTATTATTGCTGAAGATTTTATTGAGAGATCTGGAGATGAAGGTGGATGTTCCTATGAAGTTGTTTTGTAATAACAAGAAGGCTATCAATATTGCCCAGAATCCCATTCAACATGATTAGACTAAATATTAAAATTGACAAGCCCTTTATCAGAAAGTAAGTCGGTTCAGGAAATCATTGCTTATTGTTTGTTACAACAGAAAACCAACTGGTTGATGTACTCACAAAGGGGTTACCAAGGCTAACTTAGAAGGTGTTCTTAACAAGCAGGGCATGTTGAATATCTATGCTCAGCTTGAGAGAGAATGTTGAGATATGATCTTTTTATGTAGGTTTGTTACACCGAATCACCCCTCAAGGGCATACTTGTAACTATCTTATTAGGGTTATTCATAGTTGTTAAAGGCATCGCCTTAGGCGGTCACCTAGGCGACCAGGCGCTCTGCTAGGCTCAGGCGATTGGCCGCCTCAGGCGGTCATTATTAAAAAATTGATATATATAATATTATTATTGTTTAAGGATATAAAAATTTATTTAATTTGAATATGATTTTTCAATAAAGAAAAACATATACTATTTTATATACTTCTCATCTCTTTTACAATACAATATGTTAGGATTTGTATATCGAACAAATTTTTTTTTCAAATATAAGAAGAAATAAGAGACGAATGGTGTTAAGTATGTTTTTATAATGTTAACTTGTTCTCTCTCTTAATGAGTGGACCAATTGGTCTCTCTCCCTCTGAGTGGATCATATAGTCTCCATTTGTTTTTTGTTTTTCCATGGTTGTTAAATTACAGCTAGCTCAGACGGCCCAATAACAAATTAGAGCCTTTAAATGCCTCAAATTCCTTCTAGGATCCTCCCCCCCCCCCCCCCCCCCCCCCCAAACTCTCATAAACTCATTTAAAGAGGTCTTTTATGATTAAAATAAGTACAAACCCTATAGTTATATATTTTACTTATCAATATTATTTTATTACTTATCTTGAGTATAATCGAAGAAAAGAAATAAATGAGTAATAGGTACAACCGAACGACACCTCCCTCCCCTGTTCAACGACACATTTGACTGTCGGACTATTTTTTACTTTTTATTCAGTCTTATATTCTCTCATCTCCCCTCTCCCCCCCCCCCCCCCTCTCTCTTTCCTGTTGGGCTATCTATGTTTTATCCCTCATAATCCCTCTCTCTCTCTCCCCTTTCAGTAGTCATTGTAGACTTAATTTTTTTTCAACACTTGAAATCTCCATTTATTATTTTTAGAACCATCTCTAACGATGGTTCTATCAAAGTGCATCATGACAATGGTGTAATTTATATGAATGTAGGACCTCTTATAAAAGAAAATGCATCATATGTTGATCTCATATTAGGGGGAATTTATGCAGCAAAAAGTTCATCAGGCGATGCCTCGGGCGCCTCAGGCTACCGACTCAGGCGTCCATGGGGTCTGTCGCCTCAAGTCGCCTGGTTACCTTGACAACTATGGGGTTATTATAAATACAAAGAGATTAGAGAGAAATTCTCTCTAATCAAAATTTCCCCTAATCTTCTTCTTTCTCTCTTGTTCTCCATCTTTTTTTCCTACGGTTTGTTCTTCAAGTAAGACCAAATGAATTTTCTAAGACTTTTTATCAGAGGTGTTGGAATATCATTTGTGAAGATTTCATGAAGGTGATGAGGGAATTTTGAAGAAGGGGTCTTATTTAGTGGTCAAAGAGAGCTATGTATGTGGAACAATATGGGACAAACCCGAGTCTACAGTCTAGGGTGTAGACCCTAAGTATCATTTGATTGGAACCTAAGCCTCCTAATTCTCCATAAATATCTCAGTGTGAGGCAAAATATAAGGTAAGGCTACTCATACTATTATCTCATTTCTTGCTTCTTGTTTCCCAAGATTTTTTTAGCCTCGCTTTACTTCTCGTTTCTACCTCTCAATTTGGTAACTATGGTTTCAAAAGAGTTCAAAAGCAATACTTTTATTGCTTAAATCCAAAGAAGGGGGTAAGGAAGACTTGAGAGATTTACGTCCCATTGACATAGTGGAAAACGTCAACAATATTCTAGCAAAAGCCCTTGATTCTAGGTTGAGATAAGTCATGGGCACCATTATCTCTCCCCTTAAAAGGGACCTTTTAGGCGGCATACAAAAGTATTTACAAGATTCTGGCCAAAGTCATTGCTTCTAGGTTAAGAGAGGTCACAGGCTCGATTATCTCTTCCCCTCAAGGGGCCTAAAGGGACTTCTCAAGAGCCTCACGTAAGCATGAAGTTCTTGGGATACATGATGAGAAGGATAGGTTTCAGGCAGAGTTGGAGGAAATGGAAAGACTTGTTACACCTCATCTTCATTCTCGTTGTTGATTAATAGTGTTCTGATGAGGTAATTCATTAGTTTGCATGGGCAATGAGCCTATGACAAGTGGACCCCAAACCCATTCCTATTTATCATGATTCATGAGGCTCTTTGCAGATTGTTGATCAAGGCTAAAACACAAAATTTTCGGGCTTTTCAGTTGGAGATGAGGAGCTGACAATGTCCCATCTTCAGTTTGTCAACGAAACCCTAGTCTTCAGTGACGTGTCGGATATTACCGATGGGATATGTAAAAAGCATTTTCAGGTTCTTTGAGGTGGTGTCTAGCCTGAGAACTTAGCTAAAAGGGGGTTATTTAATGTTGGGGAAGAATCAGATAGAAATTAGGATTGCAAAGTGGGCTGGCTTTCTCCCTTCTAAACATTTGGGGATGCCCCTCGGCATGAGCTACAAATCTAAACCAGTGTGGGACCCAACTATTGAGAAAGTCAACATTAGAGTGGCTATGTGAAATTTGAATATTCACTCAAATGGTGATAGAGTCAAATTGATCAGAAGTACTTTCGCTAGTCTTTCAGCTAATTCCTATCCCTTTGGTCTGTTCTTGCCTCAATTTTTGATACTTTGAAAAAATGTCAAAGGGACTTCTTAGGAAATAATAGGACTGACTCATGGAGATATCCTTTGGGGAAGTGGACTGAAGTTTGCAATTCCATCCAAGATGGCCCCTGGAGATAAGAGACCAACTAGAGTGATGAGCCTTATTAGGCAAGTGCCTTTAGAGGTATGGGGAGGAAAGGGGGAGTCTTTGGAGGAAGGCTATCAACGGCAAGTATGGAGATAATGGTGGGTGGTACACTAATGGGTTTAGCGGTTCTCGTGGAGCACGAATGTGGAAAGGGGTTCTAGAAGTCTCGAAGGAATGGTGGGCAGTCTCTCCACAGGCAGGACTTCAATGCTCTATATTTCATTGCAGTAGAACGATAAAGTAATTGACATAGTGCTTTGGATCCCAATGATGAGACGCAACTTAGACGACTGGGAGATGGAAGAGTTTGTATATCTTGAACTAGCTTAACGCAACCCCTCGGATTTTGAGGATGATATCAGATGGTGGACTATGGAAAACAGAGTGTTCATGATCATGTTTTTTTCTAGTCAACAGTTCATGTCCTCTATTCCGGTATAGATTAGTGTGGAAATTTGGAATTTTGCCTAAGATTTTTTTTCCTTTGATCTGCAGCATAGGAAGGAAATTCTAACCACAGACCAATTAATGACTAGAGGATGGAGAATGGCCAATCATTATTTCTTATGTTTGGAGAGTGGGCCACTTGCTCCTTCAATGCCATCATGCCCACTGACTTTGGGCAAACTTTTTTTTCTGTCTTGAATCCTATGGGTCTCATCCAATACCATAGAGCTCATGTTTAGTTGGGTGTTGAGTGATTTTGACTCCCAAGGGAATATCACTTGGATGATGATTCTGGAGCAATCCTTTTGATTTGTTTTTGAAGGACACGAACATATGGGTTTTCGATGACCAATCTAATCCAAAGGAGAATGGTTGCATGGTTCAAAAACCTGAAAAGTTGACTCGACTCAAAGTTAGCTGGGTTGAGTAACTCGGGGAAAAAAACTAAGACATTTTTACCCCTACATTACTTACCAAAATCCACTAAAGGCAAGGGTATTTTAGTCTTTTCATAGAAGACCAAACATTAAATGCAGGATAGAATAAATAAAGTTTGACTTTTCTTTCACTTATTCTCTCTCCTATTAATGAATTGTCTCCTATGAAAATACCCTTGCATTTAATAAAACGGTATTTAATACATGGGGGTAAAAAAGTCTACTGAAGGTTAACAATTTCAGATATTGAGTGAAGGATAGTTTTCCCCTATACACACACACACACACACACAAACACAAATTAGACAATTGCGAATTTTTTAGCTTTTTATCCAAGATTGAACCACAAATAACTTGAAAAATCTGGGTCAAAAGAACCCAAAGCAAGCTGGTTTTGTAGCCTCAAACCTAAAAAACTAGATTTAACTGAACCCATAGTAGACTGTTTTTGCAGCCCCCAAAAATCTGATGAAAAAACAGTGTGAAGTTTGAGTGTATGTTTAGAAAAATGAAAATGATAAAAATACCCCTCTGTGACTCAATCGAGCCTGGCGAGTAGAAGAACGCGACTCAACTGTCACCCGAGTAACTTGCTGAATAGTGCATCCTTCGAGTTTGAGGTGACTTGACTCGAAACTTAGTCAAGTAGAGTAACTCGACTGAGTTTTGAGTCGACTCGCCGAGTTTTCAAACTATGGGTTGAACATCACTAAAATAATGGTTTTCCAGTGTTGCCTAACATGGACCAGATTTAGTTGGCAGTTCCACCCTTCTTTTTTGTATTTTTATTCAATCTGCTTCGTTACAGCTAGTTAGGTTGCTTGTTACTTCTCACCCCTTTGTACATTATTCTCTTTTTCTAATTGTATTCCTATTCCTCCCAACCAAAAAATAAATAAAACTATGCCATGCACAAAAAGTAGAAGGGTCAGAACCAAAAGTTATTTGTGTTCACTACCTACTTGATCTCCTAAGCCTATATCAATTTGACAAGACTATCCAAACCATTTGCTACATAGAATTCCTTCAAGGAATGTTACAAGATATTGTTTGATAATCCGAAAGAAAAAAGATGGGATGTTCAATATGATCAATTTTGACCAAGGAGCCCAGGTGGGATTCATTGAATGGTGGTTTATGAGATCCCATGCAATTTGTGCCACATGTACTGAATACAGTTTGGAATCCTTGACATTAAACATTTAACCCTCCTTCTAAGAGCTCTATTAGGGTAGTCCTGAGGATCACACCAGGTGAACCATTCTTAGGCTCACACTTTGGGATCACAAATTAGCGGGCTGTGGTCATTTCAATATAAATTTTTAAATGACCCATACTTCCAGGATATATGATCCAACTGGGTGTACCTAAAGACCACCATGGTCCTCATGAACCACATGTCATACATAAACACAATACAAATGGCATCTGTAATCAGATAGAAAATGGTAAAACTTACCTCGTTTTCTCTCAAGCTCTTGGTCAAGCTCTTCTTTCCACTTCCTCTCTCTCTCAGAAAGGATCGCACTGCAAGTAGCGCATTTTTCTGTTTTCAGATTACATAAGAGCTATACAATCAAATAAGGAGAGATAAATTACAGCAAGCACTAACCAGATAACAAACCTTGGGCTAGTTGGTTCCTGTTGAGCGTCAAGAAGAAGCCCTTTCCATTCATTAAGCTGAGTTGTAGGAACTTCCTGCGAATTTTGATTAGTTACAGTGCCGATATTTGATACATGCTTGCTAAAATTCCCAGGGCTTGCAGTAATCACAGCATCAACTGCCGTAGATGGCGTTCCACTTGGAACCCGGCTGGGTGACCTGCTTTTAGGAGGTAACTTCAATTTATTTGTAACAGTTTCGCTGTGAGCATTTCTGACAACAGTTGGTGAACCAGCTGCATTTAAGGTGTTGTAGAACTCTTCATATAAAGGTGTTTGTAGCTTCTTCAAATCTAGAGCCTGAGGTAGTGTTAACAGTTGAAAACCTTAAGACAGAAACATTTCAATTTTGGAAGATGTCATAAGAAAGATTGATGAGCTTGTCATCATTCATATATAACAAAAAAAGGATATTTATGAGAGAAAATATTACCTTCTCATCCAGAAAGGCTCTAATCTTTGACTCAGTAACTTCATCATCATCCTCAGATACTGACGTCCCACAAGGAAATGTGAAGTCATTGTCCCTCTTACCAGACACTCCAGGGCTGCCAGCAGCACTACTAGCTGGTTTTCCAGGGTCCAAGTTCATTCTTCCTTGCTCCAGTTCTAGACTTTCATCAAATTTTGATGGCCAGTTGTCAGAGGGCTCGCATACAGGGTTAAAACTCTAATATAAACAAGCAAATTCACAAGCCATTAATTCCAGAAGCTAATTATGCTTACGGAATATCTAATCCACATGAGAGACATGAAAACAGATCCATACCTTATTATAGTCGTCTGATGTTGAGATATAATTGAATTTTACTTCTCCACCCACCATCAAATCATCTGCATCATCTATCCGACACATGTCGTCATCACTGTTGCTTGTTCCACAAAGCTGTCCTGTTTCAGAGAACTTCTCAGGGTATACAGTTGAGCACCTCACACTACCCATATCACAAGCATCCTTAAAACCAGTGCAGGTTGGCCTTAGTTTGGCCACAGGGTTAATGCTGCAGCATCAATGGCATCTATAGTCATGATTTCAGACAATGTATATTCTTGATAAGTCACTAAGTAATCAAATTGTAACACTTACGAGCTCTTCAGGTTTGTCCCAGATGTTGGCAACAGGCTTCCAGAATTTCCCTAATGGTAATATGATTACTGGTGTTAGCAGAAGATTAGTAAGAAAAAAAAGTAATACCCACATACAACAAAACTTGTGTATACTGATATAATATACAGAAAAATAGAACTCCTTGCAATTAAACTGACCATAACTGAAGTGCGAAATACTGGATGAAATTCCCGATATTCTCCAGTAACAAAGGGATGCTGCATGTAAGCAGAAATTTGATGATTGGCGAAAAGCATAATTACTGAAGCATCAAGCATTACACCAGTAACAAAAGAATGATTCATTCCATGATATCAGTTGAAAATAACAATTACTACAGCTTATTCAGATAAATAATTATTAAGGGAAACATTCTTCAGTTTTGAATCACCTGCAGCAACTCAGATGCAGTTGGCCTCAAGTTTGGTTCCCTGCCACCACATTATGTTAGTCTTTGCATAAACAATTATACAAGAAGAGAAGAAAATAATTAAAGTAATGAATAGAACTTCATATTGGAAATTTCATATTATTTCAATTATATAATCAAGAAATTTTCACTAAAAATAGCCATATTAGAAACCATGGAAGTACTGGTCTATAACTGTTTCTCTTCAAAGAGATTGCGATCAATCGCTACCAATGCCAGGAGGCAGATCAAGAATCATGGGAACGAGAAGCCACTAAATTAATCACAAATATCAACCACAACAGAAGTTCTGGAAAATCCAAGCCCGTAGTGGACACTGGGCAATCCACTTGATTGTAACCCCGAGGTTGCACCTTCAAGCTTACATACTGGGAAAGAGACATAACATTTTCCTTCACATAGATTGCCGCAAAATCACAAATATCAACCTCAACAGAAGTTCTGGAAGAGCCAAGTCTGTAGTAGGCAATTCTCTTGACTGTAACCTTAAGATTGCAACTTCAAGCTTACCAGGAAAGAGAAAAAATACAAGTAAATAGAAATAAGAAATGGTTCTTAAGGGCAATTAAGTTCGGGAGAACTAACAGATTTAAACTAATGCTTATACATGCAGCGGAAGAAGAATCGAAGCAGAAGAAATCATGAATATACTTTTGTAAACACTTCAAAAGAAAATCCTTCGCATCAAGAGAGAGATGCTCGGGGATTGGGGGATGAGACTTTGTCGTTCCAATATGGAAGAGAGCAGCAACCTGAAAGTAACATCCATTATTAGTCTGCAAATGAAAAGGAGAACTATAAAGTATAGAAAGTTCTGGTCAAATTATACAAAATCTTCAAAGTTAACAGATGGGGAGGAAAACAAGAGATATACGAAAGTAGCTTTGAGTTTGTACCTCTTGGTACTGCTGGCTCCAGGGAGGCTTTCCAGTAGCCATCTCGATAACAGTACATCCAACACTCCATATATCAGCAGAGCTAAGAAATTTTATTCCAAAACTAATCAGAAATGTCCAATTTCAACAAAAGTAAACAAGGAAGTATATAGCAACAAATGGAAGAACATCACTATCTATGAAAGACCAGCACAGAGCCACAGATACAACAGCATAACCAAAGATTGTGCAATACAGAGTGCAGGCATATGCTACAGTAAAGCACGGTTAAAAACTTCACATAAAGAGCCCTTTTCATGACTTGAACTCAGGACGTGGTGTTTGGCTCTAATACCAATTGATGCGTACCTAGACGCAACCACTAATTTTTCAAAAACCCAGACTGATGGGAACTGGGAAGGGCGCAATTTAAGTATTGGTTATATTCAAGGCACGTAACATACCACCACACTTCCGCAGCCAACGTCCTCGGTGGCTCTCACTCTAGGGCGGGACAATTCTCTCGATTTTTCCATAGCCCTCCCTAGGTAGCCCTTTCCGCAACAGCGTTCACTCTGAGGTGGGCCAATTCTCAGGATTTTTTTCTATAGCCCTCCCCCAAGTAGCCCTTTCCGTGACTCGAACCCGAGATGTGGTGTTAGGCTCTGATACCAATTTATACGTCCCTTTTCTATTTCCTGCACTTTTTGGTCTCATTTGAGGGAGATCAACGCCTCTTGATCTCGTTCAAGAGAGATCAACACCCCATTTTCTCTCAAAAGAAAGAAACCAAATCTCTTTCGAAGTTGCTGTAATTTTCTAATTATCTTTCATTAACTTCCAAATTCAAAATAAATACAAATTACACAAGCAATTGTTAAACTCCTAAAATCAAGGAAACCCACGACTAGTTAAACCCACCTTCAAAAACCTACAAAAGAGGAATCAGTTCCTCATTTAACTCTCTAACCCTTATCCCACTATCCTATGGATGTTGGTAACTACCACCAATTATTCACTTAACCCACTCCCTCACTTCATCCCAACTTGATCACATACATCTCACCTACCATCTTCCATGCAGCCTCATGCAAGTCTGGAACGCATCAATCCACCCCTCTTAGATTGACCTTGTCTTCAAGGTCGAAATGTTGGTCTTTTTCAGTGTAGTCAAGGCGTCGCCTAGGCGATTTTGGGCTTGCGTCGCCTAGGCGCCCCTCTAGGCGGGCGATCCTAGTTTTAAAAAAAAAAAATTTTTTTTTTTTTTGCTTTAAAAAAATCCAAAATTTCCCAATAATATAAAAACATATAATGAAGTAGTAATAAGATTCTAAATCTTTTTTTTCACTAAAAATATCAATTTTTTTCACTAAAAATATCGTTTTCGACGCAATCTGGGCCTATTAGGCCCAGATTGTGGACGCACTTCGTGCGTCGCAGGAGGGCGCTGCCCCCCCTGCCACCCCCTAGGCAATCGTAGGGGGCTCTGCCTAATATTATACATGGACAATGACACGAATTTGGGTATTTTGCCTAGATTTTGAAATGCTTAATACTCCACTATGTTAACATGTCTTTGGTTATGTGATGAATGATTGTAATAGACTTTTTATTTTATGTTTTTGTGGAATGTAGGTGTGGAGTTTTGGTCTTTTGGATGTTATATATATTCGTGATATATATATAATTATATATATATATATATATATTAAATTTATCGCCTAGGCGTCGCCTAGGCAACGCCTCGCCTAGCCGGGGCTAATCGCCTAGGCATCGCCTAGACGCCTTGACTATACTGGTCTTTTTCCACATGATCATCATGATTCTTCCCCTTCCATCCAGCTGATCTTCTCTTCTTGCAATCGAGCTAGCCCAATCGCTGTGGTTAGGGTAATTGGTCAGTACATTTGGATCTCCAAACAGATGCCGTCTCTTAGTCCACAAATCAAACAACTAATCAAGAACGACTCGGACAATCCTTCCATTAAGTTGGAAAGTTTTTCAAACTCGGTGAGATATTCCCGTAGGGATGATGTTTGACGGAGTTTAGCGGGAGCACCGGCATGATCTTCATATTTAGTAGGAATGTTGTTTAGAGCTGAAATGAAATCCTGCCAAGACACATAGATTTGTGTCTTCTCGTACCATCTATACTATTGCGCATGGATCTCGACCTTCGAATGTTGGAAAATTGAGCTTTACTGTGCGAGACTGGATTGCGCCTGAGTTGGAAGACTCAAAACCTTCGCCATGATGAAAATTACGCACTTCACTGTAATCCCGTTTTCCAACGCTCAACATCTGTTCAAATTTGCTATCCATCTTTGCCTCTAAGGCCATAAGTTTTTGAGTTAAACCATTGAGCCAAGTGATTTCCCATGATAAATTAAACTTTTAGCATTCTTTCTTGAGAATTTAAGAAAACAGATGCATGCATGTGTCTAGTGAAATTATCTATGAAAGATCGACTAAGAGAAAAAGAGTACTATATCCTCTTCCAAAAATATAAAGCAATGGACAGAATAGGAATGAAAATGTGCAAATCTAGGAGCAACAGAACTTCCGTAAACCCAGATCAACATACCAATAATTAGTTAGTTCCTATTGTAGTATCTGTGAAGCAAAGAGGAGATATTCAACCAGAGCTAATAAGGGAAGTCAAAAGGTTTGTCTTACCAGTGTAAGATTAACAATAAATTAAAAACATGTCTTGCCCGATGACACCTTAAATGACTACCTCCACAAAAGCAATGGCATACAGCAGTCTTAGGCATCAAAAAATGAAATATCTTCCCCAATATCTGCTTTTTTTGGTAACAAACAATAATTTATCATTTCTTCTCGGCACCCCGAATTAAGCACCCGGGTGAGGTCACAACTCGAATGTTCAGTAATTCAAATTGCGCTTGGATTGGCCAAAGCCAGAACCAACAGGACCTGTCTGTTTTCCAATTCGGCTAATTTAGAATCAAATCAGACCATTTGGGACTGATCCTGGATCAGGTTCAATGTGAAATTGGTCAGTTCACAATCTAGAAAAAAAATTTGTATTCCTAATTTGGGCTAATCATACACTCACCACGGTGTTTTTTTTTTTTTTGATCGGTAAGAGAGATTCATATATATATAAAAGAAAGAAGGCACAAGTATGTGCAAATACAAGAGAAAGGGATAGGAAAAGTTTACAAGCGCATAAACTCAGCCAAGATATACCCCGGGCATCCAAAAAAACACTAATCAGCTTAACACCTCCCTCAATGCTTCCACGTCAAAATTTAAGCCCGCCCATTCCAACAACATCATACGGATCCGCCCACAGAGACGCTCTACTGAAGAGGAGGAATCCTCAAAAACTCTGAGATCTCTCTCATTCCAAACCATCCATGAAATAGCCCCCGGAAGCACTACCCAAATCCCCTTCCTAGCCCCATCCACAATTATCTTTGGCCAATAGGATAAGAAGTTAAGAAAGGAGGAGGGAAAGACCCAGCCTACCCCCATACAGGAAGAAAGAAACCCCAAGTCCCAAACACAATAAGACAATGCAACAAACGATGATTCACAGACTCATCCACTTGAAAGCACAAGAAGCATCGGTTAGTCATACTCCACCCTGTACTTTGTAAATGGTCACATGTTAGAATTTAATCAATGTTGCATTTCATAGGAAGAAATATGTCTTGGAGGGAATACCGGAATTCCACACAATCCTATGAGGAAACGGCCCAAAGTGAGTAGGATACAATGACTGAAGTAGTGATCTTACTGAAAACCGACCATGATTGCCTTTCAACCAAATCTTAATGTCCCAAATGTCTACACAAGGGGAAACTGACACAATTTCCTCAATTTTCCAATCATTCAAGTCCCTCCGCATACTCGAACACCACACCACCCCCTCCCCTAGTCTCTCATAAGAATCCTCAACTAATACCTTCCTATCGGACACTAACATGAAAAGATTACCAAAGTCATCCTTCAGCCTTGTGTTCCCACACCACACATCCAACCAAAACCTAACATCAGGCCCCCTCCCAACTCTAAAGCGGGTGAACGGCACCACTAACTTAGCATTGGTCATAATACTCTTCCAAAGACTCTGACCATGAGTACCCCCACCTCTCTCAAGACCCAGCACGAGGATTCCCCATATTTTGCAATGATCACCGCATGCCACAAACTATCCCTCTCCTCCCTGAATCTCCAAATTCATTTCCCTAACAACGCCTTATTCACTTGCACTAGTGATTTGAGATTTAAGCCCATATTTTCTTTAGACCTACACAATTGACTCCAGACCACTAGATGATACTTAAATTTGTTCCCCATTACCATTCCATAGGAACTCCCGCTGGAGTCTCTCGATATAACCAGCCACCGAATGTGGAATTATAAGAGTGGACATAAAATAAGCAGGCAAGCTACTTAAGGTGCTTCTAATAAGGGTCAATTTCCCTCCTATAGATAAGTAGGAAGATTTCCACTCAGATAGACATTTGGCCACCGGATCCAAGACAGGGGACCAAACCTCTTTAGCTTTGAAATTTGCACCCAACGACATACCTAAGTACACAAAGGGAAGAGCTCCCATTGAAGATGGGAAATACGAAACCAGAAAGAGCCAATCGGAAACCGTTCAAACACTCTCCCCTTGGCTCGAGATAGCATCTGACTCAAAGCCTCCGATACTATCACAAAAAGAAAGGCAGAAAGAGGATCTCTCTGCCTTAAACCCCTAGAGCTAGGGAAATAACCAATCGGACTGCCATTGAGAAGAATGGAGAAAGACACTGTTGGCAAGCAAGCCCGCATCCATTGTCTCCACTTAGATCCAAAACCCATCCTACCTAGCACAAAATCAAGGAAGTCCCAATTTACATGATCATACGCCTTTTCCATATCCACCTTACAAAGGAGCCCCAGGATCTTGGATTTGATTCCGGCATCAATGCATTAATTTGCAATCAAAATCCCATCAATTATTTGACGCCCTCCTACAAAAGCACCCTGATGAGGAGAAATAATGGATGACATTACCACCTTTAAGCAGGAGGCCAAGACCTTGGATAAAATTTTGTACACACTGCTAACCAAACTAATGGGGCAAAAATCTTTGAGATCCACCGCCCCATCCTTATTTGTGATCAACACAATGAAAGTGCTATTAAGCACTCTATCAAAACGGCCCCACTCAAATAACTCCCTCATCACCTCCATAAAGTCATCTCCCACTATCTGCCAACAAGACTTATAGAATTCAATGGTATATCCATCCGGTCCAAGCACCTTATCCCCTGCAAAACTCCTAAGAACTCCAAGCACCTCCTCAACCTCGAAGGGTACTTCTAGCATCCCCATTTGAGCTTGCAACAAAGCATCGAAGGGTAACTCGTCCAATCGAGGACGCCAAGTTTCAGATTCACGATACAACTCCCGGTAATATGATGTGACGCTCTCTGCCATTTCGTTCCTCGACTCCTTCCAACTCCTCTCCACCTTCAACTTGGATATGAAATTCCTCTTCCTGTGAAAGTTGGTCGTCCTTTGGAAAATTTTGGTATTTCTATCCCCTTCTTTAAACCACCGAATTCTGGACTTTTGTTTCCAACTTATTTCTTCCATCTTAAGTAGAAATACGTATTCCAATCGTTTTGTCTCTCTAGTCCAGAGGTCCGATGGAGTCAGACCTCAAGATTCGACTTTGCCGTCTAACTCGTCAATCTCCCTTAAAAGCCGAAATAGCCAATTTTGAACATTCTCGAACACCTCTTTATTCCAAATTTTCAACCTGGCTTTGAGGACCTTAAGCTTCAAACCAAACCTCGTACTGGCCGAACCCCAACCTCAATGATGGGTCCACACTTCAGCCACTACTTTCTTAAACCTTTCATCCTCAAGCCACATATTCTCAAAGCGAAACGGACTAGGACCCCCAGAAAAATCCCCCAACTCTAAGATAATAGGTCGATGATTAGAAATGGGCCTAAGAAGGGATGACTGGATAGTATTCAGGAGGTGTGATTCTCATGCAAGGTCAACTAAGAATCTGTCCAACATACTTGCAATCAGGTTAGAACCAGATTGGGACCAAGTGAACTAGGCACCCCTCATTGGGTAGTTTATCAAACCATGTCTAAAAATGATTGCTCCATACCACCTCATCTTAGCCAAGATAGGACAACCCCCTTTCTTTTCATGTGAGAAACGAATGCTATTGAAATCTCCCCCGAAGCACCACGGTGCCCCCCATCTCACACTAACATTCTCCAATTCATCTCATTGATCTGACCCAGCTGAACCTCCTGAGGGACCATACACCCCTATGAACACCCATTGGAAATCCTCCCCCACCAGCCACCACTGTACAGAGAATAGAGATTGAATAGGCCCCCACTTCGGAGTCCAGAACCTCCACTCTATCCTTGTCCCAAAGTAACAGGATCCCCCAGAAGACCCTAAGGATGGAAGAGCGATCCAACCTGAGATAGGACTGCCCATAAATCCCTTAGATGAAACTTCTCAATTCCTTCTAACTTCATATCCTGAATGCATAAAATCGACGGTTTCTTTGCTTTTACGAATTTCTTAATCGCCGCTCTCTTCTCCCGAAGACCCAAACCCCGAATGTTTCATGATAGAATAGAAAGGCTATTCATCTGGGAACTCGACAATTCTTACTCGACCTCGGACTCTGTGAGACTCCTCTAGGACGGGCTCTCTCATAGTTAACATTTCACTCTAATCCCCTCATCTCTGCAACTGAGGATCCTCTCCAACCCCCCTTGGATTTGGGGGAGGGAGGGTAGAACCCCTTCCCTTCAATACGTTAGAATAAAGCCCTAGTCGTCGGCTCCTGGCCTTCAAAAGAAAGCCCCAAAGATTTACCCATCCTGACTGCCTAGTTCACTACCCACTTTGATACTTCCTCCTTACTCAACTTAGGGGACACACTCGGTCTCCCCCCAAGGCCCTCATCACGAACAACGGGACAAGAAACCGAAGGCTATGACTCTGGTCTCCTAACCAAATCGGCAAGATCCTAATAACCTCCATTGATCCCCTCACTACATCGGAACCAGTTTCCTCATTTGATTGTGGTATCAAGACTCCATGAGCATGCATCAAAGAATAATTATTCGAAACAGGTGAACAAGAAACACTCCTTCTATCCCCCATATCCGTGGCACAACCCTGGATAAGGGGGATAGAAGAAGAAGAAGAGGGTGGAGAAGTACCTTTCGAGGGAATAGTCATAGGAAGGATCTACTCGTTGACTTTCGTCCCCCTAGTTGGGGGTAGTGCTGAGGCAGGAATCCCCTCCCCTACCATGTAAGGTGAGACTTGGTTCTTGAAACCCCGTCCTGGCACCACTTCCTCAAAACAAATTGGTCTCAGATTTCTAGGATGGGGACATTCGGAGAAAAGACCCTGTATTTCTTCAGGTTGTTGACTGGATCCCAACGAAAGCCTCTGGAGTACTGATGAAACCATCTTCCCGTTGCAACAGATTCCCTGGGCTAACGGCAAACTCTCTAAATTATTCTCGCACCTGGCGGCACCCACTACTGCTACTACTGACTCCTCCTCTGACCCACCTGGCAATAAACCTGTCTGCCTATGCCTTAACAGTTGCTGCCCTGATTCGGATATGGTGGCCAAATCTAAAAAACTAACGGCATGTACGCTTCTAGTTTCGAGTCTTCCAAATCATCTTACCAAAATATACCCCTTCAAACCTATCCCTGGAAGGATGAATAATGAAAGCTGGAAAAACATTTAGCCAAACCCTCCAACTTCCAATCTTGACCCTCTCTACCGTTGTGAGGGGCAGGAGAAGAGCCATCAATTAATGAACATGGTTTCTTTGTGAGAAGCACCACCATCCCAGGAGCCGAGACGAAACTCGGAGCCCTTCCTCTGACCCAGGGCTCTACTCCTCACGATGCCCTCCACATCCAGGGTCCACCTCCGCTAACACCCTACTCACGATCGACTTCTGACCTGGATAGAACTCGCAATTTCAATGTAGGCTAACCAACGGATAACATGCCGAGTTTCCGCTGATCTCCTTCCCCTCCACCTCCACATTTACCCCCAAATCCATCGAACTGAGCGAAGGTTTCGACCTGGAAAACTTCTTCATATTTTGGTTTATAATCGGATATAACCCAAATGGGTCGTCCATGACTCCAGAATATCTTAATAAGCCTGTCTGTCGTTGGGCTGAGCTTCAGTCTCCTTACAGGTTGGCTTGTCAAGACATACCTGACTACCCTTCTGAATCTCATCTGCACAGTTGGGCCCAATCGACTTGAGCCCAATCAACCTCTCCTTATTAAGAATCACGTGCTCAATCATTCCTGGGTCATCTTCCTCAACATCCCTCGCATCTAAAGCCCTATTTTCCTTTTCTTACCACATTAGAGAAATCGAGTAGAATAGGGATAGAACTGACTCCCCAAGCCACCGTTGCCACCACTTGCGCTGACGCCTAATACTCCTCTTCCGATTTTGGGTTTGCCTTTGCCCTTTCTTTTTCCCTACCGTCTGTGAAGCTGAAAACTTGCGCCGACTTGATCTATTTGGTAAGTTTCTAGCATCTGCTCCATCCTTTCTATCATTGGCTCCATACACCCCTCTTTTTGTTGCAGAGAGTGGCTCTGGCTCCACACGCTCGAGATTTGAATTTGAAATTAATATTGTTTCAGTGTCGTTTGCTTCCAATCCCGGAGATACACATGTCTCTCCCTTCCCCAGAACTCCTCCTGATGCTTCCACCCAGCTCCGACAATACCGGATTTCCATGGATTCCGACCACCTCTTACAGTTGTCGCAAAGTTCTTCCTCCCACACTGAAATTTCTACAGGGTATGAGATAGAGTGAAATACAAATGAAATCACCCGAGGAACTAAATTGAGGTCGCCACACACCTTGATCTTGGCAAAGGAAAGATCCGACAAAGCTACTGTGGATGGATGGACCTCCATCAAACCTCCACACAGAGCTCCTACCTTCCCTAGCACATTCGGGACCCAAAGATGAAAGGGGATGCCTTTCACCGCTACCCATCGAGGTTTCAGACAGCCCGTGAAGGACAAAAAGTTTGCTGCCAGCCACCATCGTCGGAAACCTACCATGTTGACATTACCCACCGGAGTTGATTGAGTCTGACACAAAATTGATATTTGGGATTCCTTTTTTGTATGATAGATTGCTCGATGTGCTTCAAATGGGAATAAGGTGACAATCTCCTCTTCAGGAAGCAGATTGCTAATGATGCGTGAGACCTCCTCCCAGTCATCAGCCGCTTCTGGACTTCCAATGGCACATAAAACAGCCTCAACCCAATTTTGAAAAACCCCAGCATCTAGATTTATCACCACTTTGCTTGATCTCGAATCCTTCTCTATGTGGCATTCGAGTCCCTCCCTTGGCTCTACACTCTTAGCTTTCCCCAATGCCAAACTGCTATGCATCCTGCCTTCAACATTTCCCCTGCTTGGAGCTATTTGAAGATTAGAAGAGACCAGCCCCATAGTCGTGAGGAAAGCAGGCCAACCAGAGTGGCAATTTCCACTCGGAATGTAAACTCGGCCTCCAGACCCCTCTCCAAGGTATGCCTGAAACGCAATGAACTTGCCCCTTGCATGACTC
Source organism: Tetracentron sinense (assembly GCA_015143295.1). Lineage (NCBI taxonomy): Eukaryota > Viridiplantae > Streptophyta > Magnoliopsida > Trochodendrales > Trochodendraceae > Tetracentron > Tetracentron sinense. The sequence continues at coordinate 8,950,120 of CM026558.1, read as the reverse complement.
CACTTTTCTCCCATTAAAGTGCACCTTCTACCCCGGAACTTTCTGAAACAATACCCCGAAATTTCGATAAAATCCTTTATTGTTCTTGATATCCAATGAATAGCCTCTTCCGGAACCCTTAGGCTGCTGCTCACGCCCCTTTTGTTTCGCTCAGTAATCTAAATAGCGAAACCTTCGCGAAAACCATCATCCCGAACCTCGAAAACTTTTGCTTCTACCCCAAATTTTCGAACTACCATGATCAACTCTGCAACCCTAACTCAGAAGACACAACCTTAACTGGAAGGGAAAACGAAAGAGAAGACAATGCAAACTGAAAGAGAGATGCCCAAAGGGAAAGGACACCAGGAAGAAAAAACACCAGATTCAGATGCATGAGGGAAACGGAAGCAGATGATAGACTAGGATACTCAAGTTGAGAGGAGGCAGATGACAGACAAGGACGATGAAACAAAAGAGAATCCAAGAGGGGGACTGAAATGAAACCCCAAACCACGGACCAAAGAGAAGACTCGCTTGCCTTACTGGGACAAAACTACCGAAAAGGGCTAAACAAGAAAAGAAGACTCACCGGATGAAGACACATCGGAAGAAGACTGACTGGGCGACGACTCACCGGACGAAGGATTCAAAGTCAAGACCAACTCTCCAAGGAATTCAAAAATCAAATGATCCTCAAATCTCATAAGCAACATAACAATGTTATGATCGTCTTTGGCTCTTCTTTATAATATATTTATCTTTACAAATACAAAAAAGCATCCTCAAATCTCATAAGCAATTGAACAATGTTATAGCAAATAATCCACAGATTTTTTCGCATGGAGGCACAAAAAGTAATAATTAGCATACTCCACTGTGTTAAACGTTATACGCAAAAATCATCGAGGTTATTAGTAATACAATGGACAAAACACATTCGCAAGCTCTCAACAATAATGCTTCCAAATGCTCCCAACAATGTCCACAGAAGGTTCAAGAGCATCTGAATTGGCGTTGTACCAGTCTAGTCAAAGCATCCAAGTGACACTTAGGCAATAGGGGTTCCCTGAGCGAGGCGTTGCTTAGGTAATGCTTAGGCGACCTAATTTAATTTTAATTATTTATATTACATAGACATGCGACATTCATATATTATTGATAATAGATTAAAAATAAAAAATAAAACAAAAACAAAAATAAGAACAACGTGTAGTGTAGTAAAAATGTTGCCTACGCTACTGCCTCCCCTAGCCAAGACCTCTATCGCCTAGATCATGATGTGGGTGCTCGCTAAATCTTATAAAATTTTTCTAGAAAAAGTAAATTTTAGTCGTCTACGAATTGCCTCGTATAAAAAACCCCCTATCACCTAGGCGTCACTTGGACGCTTTGACTACACTGCCACCATGTCACTACAAAAATATATGCATGGTTTGGAGAAGAGTGGGATATTGCTAGATGCATAAACTCTAGACAAAATCTGTTCTGACTAGACAAACCCTAAAAAAAATTTGTTAAGCAAAATATGTTTTATTTTGTATGTTTTTGTAATAACATCTAACTTTATGTGGGTCTCATGTGCCTTTGTAACTAACGCATTAGTGCTCAATAGACAAGATTTAGGACTTAGCAACCTCATTTTAGCAAGTGCCAGCCTAAAACATGAATCGGTACTACGAGTCCTAGTTAGGAGAAGTGGTCGCCAATGCCTAGGCAACACTTTGACTACACTTCGTAATATAAACCTCAATCTTGATTACTCACCCATTGATGTGGTAAAATCAAGGATTAAGAATACAGTTCGGGGGATGTATCGGTCCCAACCGATACCTATACGTATCAGTTTCGGGAGATACATATAAATTTTTCTTTTTTAAGAAAAAAATTTACAAATATCAAATTAAATTTAAAAAATATCAAATGAGTTATAAGAACCAAATACAAAGTCATGGGAAGAGACTCAAAAACAAATTAGCAAACAAAATTACAATTACACAATGAATTAAAACATGAATAACTAATAAACGATACGTATCGCCCGTTTCGTGTCGATATAAATAGCGTATAGGGGACTACCGATACCTATACATATCACCCGTTTCGTATCGGTTTCGGCGATTTTTATTTCCATGGGTAAAATATTTGTTTGGTAGCAACAAGAATTTTCCAAATAACCATCTCAGGCAATTAATACACCCTTTTTTATCGGTAGCAATTGATACACTCGTTATTATTAGTAATCGGCTAGTTAGTTAATTTCATTTCAACATGTGACCACAAGTGGGGTTAATTTTAACATGCACAACAAACCAACATAAGTTATCCCATATGTGAAATATTGATTTAGACTAGCATAAGCTTCAGATGGAACAATCTTGATTAGCATCCCCTCACTCCTAAAATTTTATCTGCTATAATCATTTAGTAGAAATGACCACTCCATCGACAAGCTGCTTCCCCCATAAAATGGCTATATATCAATGCAAGAAAAAAGTAGGGTAACAGGAATTAAGGAAATAAGAAGTAGAGAAATAGAAGCGACAAGGTGAATTTAGTTGAACTATGTGCGTTCACCCATAGATTTGAGAAGCCAAATGCTTTACAGTCTACAAAACCCATAATATTCCTCCAATAATGATGAATCCATGAAGTCTATAGCAGTTGGGTGCCATTTGGAATGTCTAAATTCTGGGTTTACTTGTCTATACGTCTATTTCTGGTAGACGTTTTCATGTTTTAGACTATTTGGTAGCGCGTCTACTTTCTATAGGAAAAAAAATGAAAAACATGAAACGTTTAAAATAGAAATTCAAGTTTTTGGCGCTTTTTGGGGAAGAAGCGCACGTCTATTTGGAATAGACACCGGAACTGAGATTTTTGTATCTTTCTTTAGCGTATCTTTTTTTTCCACCGTATCCATCTAATACGCTAATACATATCCTGTTTTGGACTTACCGATATGACACCCGATACCAATATTTTAAATCATGATTAAGATACATTAGTATTTTCATGCATAATATGCATTTGTTTTTATTTGTTTATTAAATTGAAACTTTTTTTAATTCTACAAAACGGTGGGGGCAATATGGGTTCTAACTGTAAGGGCCGAAACCGTTATGTAAAGGTTTCGGTCAAACCCGTTACGCAAATCAAAACTGATATTTAAAACCTTGATACAAATGGTATTGACATTTCTAGGTAAGCATGCTGAAGATAAATAGTATGCATGTAAGCATGTACAAGTTACAGAAGTCCTTACAAGCTATGCCCAGTCTGGAGAATGACTTCAGGAGCCATCCAATACGGAGTACCCTTCATTGACTTGGCACCCGAAATAGTAGCCTATGGCAATCCACGAGCCTCAATTAGCATGTGATATGCAAAGAAGTTACCTTACAATAGAAACCAACTATTAAAGGAAATGGAAAATAAAAGAGCTAACAATATTTATACCAGCTCAACAACTTGCTTGGATGCACCAAAGTCCGCAAGTTTGATGCATCCTTTATTATCAACAAGGATGTTTGCTCCCTGTATATGGATAGAACATATATTTTATATGGATAGAACATATATTTTATTAATTTGAAAGGAGTAAATGAAAAGAGAGAGAGAGAGAGAGAACCAGACTTTTTCTCAGTGAGTACCAATTGGAGGAAAAGGGACATACCTTAATGTCCCTGTGCATAATTCCATTCTTGTGGAGATATTCCAGCCCCAGTAACAGCTGTTTTGTGTACATTCTTATAACCTGGATAACCAATGGGCATGAAAACAAATATTAGAATTCCTAACACCCCAAATTCTGCAGGTTCAAGAATGGCAATGACTTACTGCTTCAGGGAAGGATCCAAATTTTCCCAGAAGTGACGAGATGGAACCACCAGGAACAAATTCCAAGAGAATATTTAATGTTCCCTCCTCCCTGGCTGTCCCCAAATATCTCTGGGAAACGAAAACAATGAACATGATTGGAAAAGAGACAGGCATCACTTTCACTAAAAGAACAGAAGATCATACTCACAACGATGTTCGGATGAGAGAGATTCTTGAGAAGCTTCACTTCTTCCTCAAGCTCCCTAATATGAGCCTAATTATAGCAAATCTGGTAAAACTCATTTAAATTCTAAAGAAATGCTTCAGTGAATCAAAAATCAAACAGTACAATAAGGATAATCCATCATAGTGAACACTCTGATCTGCCAAAAAGAACAACTCCAGAACCTCTAATTCAGATTATAAGTTTTATACCAAAAGCACAACACTGCTTCATATAAGAAAACCAGAAAGAAAGTAGCTTTATTAAAAGAAGAAAAAAACTAGAATCGAATCCTCACCTGCGCTTTCTCCTTAGAAGCATTGTTCGCCGCAATCAAAACCTGAAATCAGAAACAAGAACAATATAAACATCAAAGTCCTAGAGAATCTTGAAAAAAATCCAAAATGGCAAAACAGACACAAAATTCGACCTGCTTCACGGCAAGAAGCTCTCCAGAGTCGAGATTCATCCCCATATAAACTCGACCGAAGGCTCCACAACCGATCATTTCGCCTTTTCTCCATCGAATCGGAGGCGCATTGTCTTTCATGATCGGAGGCAGAGCAGGCGGTGGTGGTCTTGAGAAAATTCCTACCCTCGATTTCCGAATACAAGTACCAATCTTCTCAATGAGACCTCCAACTCCTCCTTCATCTCTGTCTGGGCTTCGAAAAACCAGGGATCGGCGTACTGATCCGAAGACTTCTTGCATTACTGTCGTAATTTTTTTTTGCTGTTATTCCGAAGAATCTAGGGTTTCTCTGTCCCTGTATAGACTGTTCTTCAGAAAATAACTAGGGTTCTTTGGGTTTCATTTCGTAGGCGAAGAGATGAAGAAGAGAAGAGGGAAACTGACGGGTGATTCTTTTTTTCAAATAATTTTTTTTTTTTAAATAACGGGGTTCTTTGGGTTTCATCGATGATTAATTAACGAGTTAGTAAAGGTCCTAAAGGATGAGTACGCCAAGCCAAGCGGGTGGCACGTGCGATGCAAAAGGAAAGAGTTAACCACAGTTAATAAGAGTTAAAAGAGACACGTGTTAATCCATGAGTACGATTGAACTGTCCCGAGTTCAATGGTGATTTACTGTGATTCTATTCTTTAAATAAATAGATGAGCGTAGTTTAAGAATTAAAAGTAAAATATTAATTAAAGTTTTGTTTTATATAAGGGTAGTTTAGGAATCAGGCTACATCTGCCTCTCTCATTTGCCTCTCTCGTTATAATAATAAAGATAAAGATAAAGATATATATATATATATATATATATACTAGTAAAGGTGCATGTGTTTTGCACGTAAAATTTTTTTATTATTACTAAAAAAGTATATAATTCTTAAAGATTTTTTTTAGAATTTAATTTTTAATATATTTTCATTAGACGTTACTCTCTTTATATTTAGTAATTTTATAATGTATTAGTATTATTTTATAGAATGCATTTTAATAATTAAATATAATTTTTTTTTTGTATAAATCTAAATTTAACATTAGGGAAGAGTTACTGATAATTGATTATTTATTTGTACTATTTATATATATATAAAAAACAATAACTCTTTCTAATAGACTTTTAAGGTGTTAAGAAGGACATACACCTTTGCCTTAACCGTAGAATTGTTGTGTGGAATTTGTTGTGTAGGCAAGTTCATGAGTATAGTGTTTTCACCCTCCAGGTAGTAGTATTTTAGGTTCCGACTTAGTTTCGCTCCAATTGGAAAAGTAGATTATTGAACCCTACAGGTGGCAGATTATTGAACCCTACGTGTCCCTAGTAGATTATTGAACCCTATCAAGGTCCTTCTTCCTTTTTACATAGAATCCTTAAGAATAGTTGAAGCCTTTTTTTAATAAGATATTCTATGAGAATCCTTCTAACTCTCTACTATTAATATAGAGTCTTTATGCCTAACAATCACTTATAATTGTAAAACACTTCAATATAAGAATTATAAACAAACTAATCTTCTAATTACAGGATTTTCTACCACCAGAGTCCTTCTAACTCTCTACTATTGGTATAGAGTCCTTATGCCTAGCAATCACTTATAATTATAATCCATTTCAACAAATGAATTATAAACAAACTAAACTTCTATCAATATTTTTAATAAATACCATAGGTTAACAAGTTAATATTTTTAATTAAAGAATATTTACGTCCAAATAAAGTTTAGTATACTCCTTGTACTTTTATTAGTAGAATGATATATATATATATATATTTCCGGATATCATCTACCTACGTTAAAGCATGGTTAGTGGTTAGCTTGTAGATTGAAGCTCTTGCGACTCATCACCAAGGAGATAGGATCTAAACACCCCTCAACAAAAAGCCACACCCCACCACTAGCACAAGAGGTCGGGTGTACCAACGTTGTAGGTTAAGATGGCAAGGTGTACCCCTCTCATAGTCATATGGTGGCGAGGAATCGAGTAGGAGAGCCAGTCATAGGGCAACCCGAAACTGAAAGCGAGGATGCAGAATTCTATGGCGTCTAATTTTTTGGGATGCCCTAATGTCCCTATCACTTATTGGTCTCGTATAACCGATTCAGTTAAAATAACCTTTGTTGTTGAATGGTTAAACTCACATATGCCAACACACTCAATTCACATGAGGCTAAACCTAACCCATCTCATCAAAAGGGCCTATTACTTGGTGAGAGGAAAGAACCTTATATGGTCTGAAAGTCAACAAGGCTAACCAATGTGGGACTAAATTGGTTAGACCAACCATCCAAGTCTGGGTAAGTATAACCCCCTTATGGAATCACGTTATGCTTTGATCAAGTTACTTTTTTTTTTTTTTGATAAGCGTTTGATCAAGTTACTTGAGTGAATCATAAAAATTAAATAAATTCAAGTAAAATAACATGATTTAGGTTACTTATTTATCTGAAGGTAGAAAAACCTGCACATGATGAATAAGTAGTGAGAGCCAACACCTTCCAAAAAAACAAGTAGTCAGATCCAAATTTTTGGACACATCCAAAAATACCATCAAAATGCAAACAGTCTTGGGTTACCTTGAGACTGCACGGTCTCGGTAGGCACATTCAAGAGAAATATCCCTCCACATGGTGGACACCATTACTAACCGAACAACTTATGAAGAGGAAATCACATGGCATAGCCCATAAGGCTCCGTTCTTTTGGTGGAACTTTTAAAGTATAGAACATTCATTGTTTTATGCTTAATTTTACTTGATGTCTAAAATAATATTATTCCGTAGAGTGCAAAAGTTCACATAAATGGAACCTTCAAGTTCCACCAAAAATTTTGGATTTTTTTAGTTCCATATATGTGGAACTTCTATTTAAATTTAAGCCAGTAAATCTGAGACATCATTCTGTAAAGGGTTAGAAGCCCTCTCCCCTCTTATCCCAAACTCTTGCCTCTTGTTTAAAAGTAATAATGTTCTGACCTATTAGAAGTTCCATTAAAAGAAGAGAACTTTGACTTTCTCTTGCTGCTTTTCTTAAAACCATGGTTGAAAATCATAAAGGATTAATGCTTACTATGTAGGGTTAAAGAGGAGCTAAAGACCCAAGTCTTTACAAATACAAAATATGGCTACAGTTTTTTTTTGGTTGAAAATACTTATTAAACCAAAAAAAAAATATTGTAGTTATGCTTACTAACTAGGGCTACATGATAACATTTCCACCAAAAAAAAAAAACAAACGCCCATATCCATTCCGGTCAGTCTATTTCCTCTTGTCCATTGATCAAATGCTTGTAGCAGGGGGAGGAAGATTGTCAATTTTTTAATTTTTTTTCAGTATTAGTGGCAGAACAGTGATTCCTATTAACACCATGTTATTAAATGAATTGAAATGGAACAGGGACCAAATATAAGAAATAAGGCAACTACGAGGTTCCTATGACATCACATATGGAATAGAGCCACTGGGAACAAGTTTCAGGTGCTAAGATGGAAGCTTTGTTCGGTCACTCACTCTCTCAGCTTGCTTAATCATGTATACGTAACATAGATGCTTCACATAGATGCTTCGATGCTTCGAGCGAGCTATCTATCGATGTCATATCCATAATTTTATTTAAGGATGCTATCGAAGCCGTATCCTTAATTTATATTTCACCAATTCACAACTTTTGCAAACTTTCTCAAAACAAAATTTTGCTGGTCCACACCTACATCAATCCGAACAGTCGATTTCATGGAGCAAAAAAATTGACAGGCATATCATTTCTAAATCCCAAAATTAGAGCTGGTAGACATTCAATTTAATCATCCGCAGCAATCAGAACCTTAAGATCAACCTATGCGACAGCTTAAGAACAGCCTATCAATGTTAAGTTTGAGCTACGGCTCATCAAATGAATGTCCAAGCAAATGGGAATGACCACAGAAATATGATGTCCTAGTAAATGGGCATGCAGTCTCATCCCATCTTATGGGTGGTCAAGTTGCTGCAAATTTCAGATTGCACAAGACACACGAGTTCATTTCATAATATATTTATCTGCTCAACCACTAAGCTTAAGAAACCCCCTCACCCCCAAAACAAATTGGAACTTTGTAAAGAAAACAAGAGTTTTAATAAATAGAAGGAAAAAAGGGAAGGGAAGGAGGGGGGGAAGGGGGAGGGGAGGAAAAGAGTATTTCCAAACTCGGAGAATACTGAATAACTATATACACAACTGCCAACTCAAGAACACCCAACCAAGGTGGAGATATGAAAATGAAGGAAAACAAGACGCAACAAACTGTATTAAGTTCTTGAAAGTCGCAACACCAACGGCCAATTGGCATGCAAACCTCAATCATTAACTAGAGATATTCTTCCTTGCAGCGTATACACGGTAAGCTGCCAGTCCTACAATAGCAACTGCGGCCCCAACTAGATATGTGAAACAGAAACTCAGTTAAGTTATACAGAGAAAATAAAACTGGAGAGGGTATATGCACAATAAATAAATTTGTAGTGTAATATAAAGAAAAAGAATCTGAATAGATCGTATTAAATCAAAATGGTTGTTCAATGAAAATAAGTGCCGATTACACAATGAAAGAAAAAGCAAAATTTTAAGCATTCAAAGAGGGATCTTAAAAATGTTGAAACCAAATGGATGGGAAACAATTTAAAATCTCTAACACAAAGTCCTATCTATAAATGAAAGAATCCACCTCTTTTCAGTACCATATCCTACTCCGCGTCTAAGCCAGTGACATTAGATTCACAAAGATCAGAGGAAAAGAAACACAAACAGATTTATAAAAAATAAAATTAAAAAAAAAAAACGCACACATTTTGGTCACTTAGAAAAGTAGAAGCCATTCTGAATGATTGTCTTCAGAATACTTATACCTGAACTAATTTTAGTGGGCACAATCAGAGTGACCGCAACGAACAGATTTTTAGTGGAATTTGGTGAACAAAGGGTACAAATCTCTCTAAGAGAAATCAAACAACTTCATCAAGTACAAGAAAAAGACAACTGTTTTTTTTTTAAAGAATTTAAAAAAAACACGGAAAAAATATTTGGATAAACTAAGAATAACCAAACAGTCAAAAAATCTATCCAAAACCAAAATGTTTTAAGGTTTCTTCAGCTTTAAAAGATCCATGTCAAGTGTTGAACCCAAATCCCAATAACTAACAAGTTTTTTAATTCAAAAAATCAGCATACCTGAAACAAACATGAGAGAGCGGTTAACAAGCCGGTGGTATTGCTTGCGGTTTCTCCCAGCTTCAGTTTCAGGAATGCTCAAATGGGGGTGCTCTGCTACACTGACAATCCTGCGAAATACATTATTAAGATCTCCTAACTTCAGGCTGACAGGAATAGGTGCCTCTATTCCCATATTCTGACTAACCTACAACAGCAAAATTGCAATAACAATGTTAGTATAGGTTGGAGAATGATATGTTTAAAAAGCCAATAGTTACATAAGCAAAAGTGAACTTGGAAAAATACAGGATAAGAGGACAAACGTTGGGATAGGGACAGTAATGAGTAAATCTGGAAGGAAAAAAAATGTAGGTAATAATAATGTATTTGAACTTCACCAGTAGCTTCTCTGAGACTCCTAGTTCAAGAATAATATGGATAAATATCAATACTTAAAACAAAAGAGAAAATTGAAGCAGCTGTGGTATAAAATTATTTTCCGAAAAGTGTCCTTACTACTGTACATAGTTGACAGGCTCTCCATTGTTTTACTAAAGACTGAAGACTCGGCCTTCTTATCATGCTAATTAACTTATAGTTGACACAGAAAGCAGATAAAATAATCTCACCAATAAAGTAATTCAAAATTTCTGATTCTTGAACCATAGTAAGATTAACTTGTATATATATATATATATATATATATATTTTTGCAGTTCAAGTACTTAATAATCATGAGATCCACTTTTCTGCATCCTTGTATTGAAGTGTTGAAGTCATTTTTACAAGAGAATTTACTCTTTCTTTTGAGACTAATGATCTATTGATTTGTTCGATTTTGTATCCAGATATCATCATTTGGCTACCTATTAATTATTATATATCTGCTCATATAATATATCATAGGATATCAAATAATGACTAGTTATATAATGTAGAATAATATAGTAATAAATAGTTTATAAGGACAATCTAACCCAAAGTTATTGCTGGCATGGTGTTCTTTCAGACAAGACTTCGATGCTTTCGACCTATTGGCTTTTCTTTATATGTATTAGGCAAATAGGGAGAGATATTCTTTTTTAAGTGGTGGTTCCCTCCTTGGTGGCAGCCCACCCCACCCTCTTTTTTTTTCTCTCTTATACAGCTTTTTCTTATAATATATTTACTCATTTTTTTCAATCAAAAAAATAATATAAATTATTATAGTATTATATGCATATACTAAATAGTATTAGAGCCTATAGATAAAATATATTATGTTATTACACTAATAGTATATTGTTATATAACTATATTTTACATCACATATTAACTCGTGATATAATAAAAGAGATGCTAGTAGTCATATACAACAATATTTCTTTACATCTACATTTTATAATATGGTATCATATATACTAACTATAATATGTAGCATATTAGACCGACTTATTATTTTCTATTTCACATAATATTTTAGTGATTCATAGATATAGCGAGAGTTCATTTATTAATTCTTGGTTTCTCAGGATAACACTTAACATTTCAATGTAAGAAGAAATGCCCGCACACACCAAGGCAATGCCTCGCCAAGCCAGAATTCCTATTGCCTAATTAGGATCCAAGTAGGCACTCATTAAGACGACATCGCCCAGGTGATGCCCACGCCTAATCTCGGAAGCAGTTAAGTGCTAGTGACAAAGATGCCCACAACCATATAAAGTTAGTCGTTATAAACACCAACAATAATAAAAAAAAATTAACCCACACACATATATATATATGGGAAGATAGCATAAAAATCTTGATATAGGGATTTCGAAGTTGCCCCCGCTCCCCCTTCCCTCTTTCTTCAAGTTTTATTTTTGAAGGAACATTTTGTCTCATTTATGCTCTATTTCTCATTTTTAATCATTATTGACAATAATATATAAATTTATAACAAAATTAATTTATAATTAACAAAGAAATCGGTCGCCTGGGCTTTGCCTCAGCCATGCCAAGGCAATGCCTCACTTAGGGTACCCCTATCGGCGATCGCATGGGCATCACATGGACATTTTGCTTATACTGATATATATATATAGAAAGAAAGAGAGTTTTTTTTTGTTGATCGGCAAGAAAGAGAGTTTCAATAGGCAGAGCTCACTACAGGTTCTAATGAGTGTCGCCTCGAGAAACTTGACACGTGGCATGCTTTTTGGGAAACCGACCATTGAATGTCAAGGTGGGTCCCTTTAGAGACACGCAAAATAAAAGCTAGATCGGGCATTTTTAGATCATTTGATTAGACCCTAGTTGGTCAGCATTGTGAGGCGGGAATTTAACGTCTTTCCATCCCAAGGCAATCACTTAGAGGAATGACACTTAACACCTTTTGGGAGTCATCACCTATTTATTATAGAGAAAAATAGGATTCCTTAAGTTATACAGAAAAGGTCCAACTGTCCAAGTCAAATTGAGATTTTAAGGTAAGAATTCTATTAAATTTAAAGGAAGTTGTTAGGCACCCCTAAACTCAATCCAAAGATGGTAACCTACTCCCTAAGTCTAAGGCTCTAAGCCAAACAACGAAATTGAAAAGGGAACTTAGTGTGCTATTTAACCATGCTAAGTTGATTAACAAATAATGCTTTAAACAAGAAAAGGGAAACTAACCTAGGCGGGCTGAACCCCTTAGTGCTGCCTACATACCCGTTAATGGGATCAAGCCACTATAGTTCGGGTGCATGTTAACTCGGGTTTGATTTCATCTTTTTGGATTTTTTATTTTTTGATTTTTGTATTTTTGAATTATTAGCATTTTAGGGTTGTGCATGGAGCACGGGGGTCAGGAAAAGCTCACTATCGTAGTTTTTTTGGGATTTTCTAAATGTTTTTAGTATTTTAGAATGGCTTATGAGCCTCATGCAAGTTTAGAGCATTGTAATCATACAAAAATAACGGAGTAAAATCCTAGACAATTAGCAAGTATAGACATTTTAATCAATTATCTAAAACAAGGAAAAAAACAAAGAGGTGAGTTAAAAGGAAAGGATGAAGGTGCTACTGTATGGGTTTTTTTTTTTTATTGGTAAATAAGAGATGGCTCTAATTTGAGGGGCTGCTAAAGAGAGGGGCTCTAATTAACGGACTGAGAGAGAGAGAAAGCAAGGTGGGGAGTGCTATTAGGTAGAGAAAGTGAGTGTGAGGGTATGCTGTTAGAGAAAGTAAAGTGGGGGTGCAATTAACCTATTAGAGAGTGAAAATGAGGTGTGTGCTGTTAGAGAGAGTGAATGAGTGCTGTTAGAGAAGATGAGAGGTGGGGTACTGTTAGAGAGAGAAAGTGAGGTGGGGTGTGTTGTGTTGCTGGAGAGAGAAAGTAAGGTGGTGCTATTAGAGAGAATGAGATGGGGGCATCATGCTGTTAGAGAGAGAAAGTGAGTGAGCGGTGGGAGTGTGCTGTTAGAGAGATGTAGCGATGGTGCAGTTAAGAGTGTGTGAGGATGTGTGCTGTTAGATAAAGTGAGTGGAGGTGCTGCGATAGGGCTGCTATGGGGATCTAAATGGGGCTGCTATTGGTGCTGATGTAAGGCTCTACATGGGGCTCTAAATGGAGCTGTTATGGACTTATGGGTGTTGATGTAGGGCTCTAAATGCGGCTGCTGGTGTGTGCAGTGAGAACTAGACACGGAGTGCTGGTTTGTGGGGTTTAAAGGGGAGTGAGGCCTGTAGAAAGGTTGAGAAAGCTTTGTGAAAAAGTACTTGGCAGAGCTGTTGTAGAGAGGGTAGGAGGAGAGGGCTGCTTGAGAAGGGGATCCGCTGTTCTCCTCACCAAAAGAAACTCTAATGTGAATGAGAGATCATCTATGGGAGAGAGGCTGAAAGAGAGGAGAGAATGTGGGAATGCAGAACCGAGAGAGAGTTTTTTCCTTTCTTTTTCTCTTCCCCTCTTCTCTTTGAACGTGAGAGGGCGAGAACTCAAGGTATTGCTGGGATGTGAGACTCGGGGTTTTTGGAGAGAGGTGAGGGTGTGAGAATGTGAGAGACTTAGGGGTGTAGATGTAAGGACTTCATGGGATGTGTGTGCCTTAGGGGTGGTTGGGGTGTGAGACAATGGGAGTTTGGGAGCATGGGAGGTCCCTATTTATAGAGGGGAGGTGAACCCTTATTGGTTGGTCGGGTAGGGTAAGTTGTAGGTTGTAGGATAAGGTAAGGTAGGTTGGGACATGATAAGAGTAGTAGGTGGTGGTGTAAGAAAGGAGGATAGACTAGGGTGGTCAAAGGAGAGTTAGAGAGAGGGTTTGAACCCCTTTTCAATATGGCTTTTTCTCCTTAATTAGGAGGGGAAATTTTGGGGTCGGGGTGAGAGACTCTTTCATAGGCGAAGCCTTAGGGTGTGAAAGAAAAAGTGATCCTACCATGAATAGGAAAAATGGGTCTTGGGCTTGTAGGTTTTGTATATGGGTTGAATGGATGTGGTCTGGTTATGGGTTGTTAGCGGACGGGTCATGGGCCATGGTTGTAAGTTTTGATTATGGGTTAAAAAAGAGTTTTGGTTTTGATATATTGGTTATTTTCAAAAAGGGAACTTTGGCCATCTTAAGAAAACATTGGGGTTCTCTTGGTGGAATTCTCTCTCGAATTCAGGGGCTCTTTTAGGCTTACCCGCAAAAATGGAGTGCTTACGGGCAATCCTACAAATCTGAATTCTCTATTAAGGAGGCAATCCTTTTCTCCTGTAGCCTGTAGGGGGCAATCCTACAAATCTTAATTCTCCGATAAGGGGAAATTCTACAAAACTCAATTCTACATTAGGGGGCAAATCTACAAATCTCAAATCTCCGATAGGAGGGCAATCCTATCTCCTGTAGAGGGGGCAAACCTACAAATCTCAAGTCTCCGATAAGGGGCAATCCTACAAATCTCAATTCTCCGATAGGAGGCAATCCTACAAATTTCAATTCTCCAATACGGGGAAATCCTATCTCCCATAGAGAACCAATCCTCCAAATCTCAATTCTCCGATAGGGGGCAATCCTATCTCCTATTGGGAAGCAATCCTAAAAATCTCAATTCTTCGATAAGGGGCAATCCTATATCCTATAAGGGGGGTAATCAAAATCTCAATTATTCGATAGGGGGCAATCTTATCTCATGTAGGGGAAAATCTTATCTCCAGTAGGGGGCAATCCTCCAATCTCGATCCGTAATACTCCGAAATGAGGCGATAAACTACCATCTTTCATTACCATCACTCTCCTTCATCATCTTGGCAAACTTAACTTAGGGTCAAAGTTAACTCATTCTTTGTCTCTTCTCTCCCACCACCTCTTCTAAATCCACATCTCTATCTCCCACAACTGTCCCAGGCAAATGTAATCCTTCGAAATGAGGCAATAAAACTATTTTTTCTCATTAATAACTTTTTACCCTTTCCGTTATCCCCATCATTCATAAAAGGGCAAGCTTAGGTTATTATCAAGGATTAGCATTCTTTTTCTCCTTTCTCTCATCCATTCTTGAGTTTTACAGGTTTTACTATGTTTTTGAGTGCAAAAATTATGAAGTTTCCAATCCTTGTTGTTTAGCTGTCAGCACTTTCCGACAAAGAGGGGTAGCTGTAAGCATGGTTGTTAAATCCTTGCGATTTACGATTCAAATCCTACGATTCGATTCAAATCCTAAGCAAAACGATTCAAATCGGAGGTGAAAATCTTAATTGGGCAAATCCCATTTGATTTGCGATTCATATTACGATTTGCGATTCAAATTGTACGATTCATTCGATTCATACGATTCGAGCACGAAACCCCTTTTACAGACCAATACTTAAAAAATATTTTTTATTCTTTTAATTTTCTAAAGGTACTTTGTGGTTTTTAAGAAGAGAGAAGAAATAAAAAAACCTCTATTACGGACATGCCAAAACCCCTATTTGGGTTGTCTCTCTATTGCTGTGAAACGAGAAAAAATAAGAGAAAGAAGAAGAAAGAAGGAAGAAGAAGATGAAGAAGTTGGATTTTGGGAAAACTTGATAGTTTATTTTATTAGTCTTTTTAATTGTACAAGTCTTTTGATACTTGATTTCATACAACATAATTATATGAGTTCACTTTTGTTGTTTATTTTTAATCATATTACGTTTGTTTTTTATTTTATGGAGGTCATTTACATTTTTTATAGTGTATGCAATGAAATATTCGTTACTGTCTTTTATCAATAGATATGAATGAAATCTTTTGGATAATAGATTATTCTATTTTTTTGTTTTATTAAGTAATTTTTTTATATTTTTTAAAAAATTTTAAAAAAAATGGATTGAATCTTACGATTTACGATTTAAATCCCGATTTGAATCGAATCGGTCCTAAAATGATTTTACGATTCGATTACGATTTAACAACCTTGGCTGTAAGCACCGCATTTTTGCACCCCTATGAGCCTAGAGGAGCCCCTGAATTCAAAAGAGATATTAACCAAGAATATCCCAACCTTTTTTAAAAAATTTCCTAAATACCCTTTTCAAAAATAACCAAAATATCCTATTTTAAAATAATAACCAAAACCTTCTTAAGTGTCCAAATCCACTCCCCTATAATCGAAACCCACAGCAATGGCCCATGACCCGTCCACTAATAACCCATAAACCAAACCCACATCCATTCCACTCGTATAAAAAACCCACAAGCTCAAGACCCATTTTTCCTATTCATGGTAGGATCATTTTTTATTTTTCTTTCACACCCCCAAGGCTTCTACTCCTATGAAAGAGTCTCTCACCCCAACCTGAAAATTTCCTCTCCTAAGTAAGGAGAGAGTCATATTAAAAAGGAGTTCAAACCCTCTATCTAACTCCCCTTTGACCACCTTAGTCTACACTCCATTCTTACACCACCTGCCAGTCGTCAGCTAGGGGCTCTAACTGGGCCAGCCAGCAACGAAGCTAAAGCTTCACACTGGTCCACTCGCAACTTACACAGCTAAGTTCCAACTCTACTCTATGTTGATAAGA
This sequence comes from Tetracentron sinense, assembly GCA_015143295.1. Lineage (NCBI taxonomy): Eukaryota > Viridiplantae > Streptophyta > Magnoliopsida > Trochodendrales > Trochodendraceae > Tetracentron > Tetracentron sinense. Next base: position 8,933,478 of record CM026558.1, on the reverse strand, counting down.
AAAAAAAAATCCCCCTAAGAAGAAGACATTCCACTATTCCAACAGAAGGGGGCAATTCAAATGCTCCATACCACTCTATATGTCCCAACCTCCAACCTACCAACTTACCCTACCCTTACATCCTAAAGCCCATACACACCTAAGTCTCTCACGTTCTCACACCCTCATCTCTTGCCAACAACCCTTTGAGTCTCACATCCCAACAACGCCTCAAGTTCTCACCCTCTTACGTTCAAAGAGAAGGAAATGAAAACTCTCTCTCTCTCACACACACATTCTCTCTTCTCTCTTTCATCCTCTCTCTCTCTTATAAATGACCCCTCATTCACGTTGGAGTTTCTTTTGGTGAGGAGAACAACGGATCCCCATCTCAAGCAGCCCTTTCCTCCTACCCTCTCTACAAAACCTGTGAGGTACGTTTTAACTAAGCTTTCTAAATCTTTCCACAGCACTCACTCCTCTTTAAACCCCGCAAACCAGCACCTCTTGTCTACTTCTCACTGCAAACACCAGCACCCATAGCAGATAGCGGCCCAATTTAGAGCTCTATATAAGCACTCATAGCAGTCCCGTTTAGAGCCCTATAGCAGCCCCATGTAGAGCCCTATAGCAGCCCCAAATAGAGCCCTACATCAGCACTCATAGCAGCCCCATGTAGAGCCCCCATAGCAATTCTGTAGAACCCCATAGCAGCAGCAGGCCCATGTAGAGCCCCATAGCAGCCCTCTCGCTTTAGCTTTGCTTCCCGTTTGTGTTTCTCACTCAGCTATGCATAAAACATCTATTTGAAAGCCTCCATCATCTAATCTTAAGATGATCCAACATCACAATTGTGTCCAGAACAGCTATCCAAATTGAAGGAATCCCAGGATTCCATACTAGCCTATCTGGAAAAGGGGTATTAGATGAATCACCAAAGAATAGAAAGAAAGACCTTAGAGACATAGTTACCAAAACGGAGTTTTGGAAATTTTCAACTAGGAAAATTTTGACAAATTAAAAAAAAAAAATCGGAAAAATATAAAAAGTTACCAATTATGAAAAATTACAAACAAATATATTTCATATATTTCTTCAGGACCTCTTCAAAATGTTGTGAATAATTTGAGCTTAATTCGCAATATTAGCAACTTTTTAAAAAACCGTAAATACTTTGTGAATTAATCGCTCAACAAAGAAGTCACATATCGAAGAACTTTGTTACTATGCTCTCACCCTTATGGTCTCAAGACCAAATTATTTTATACGTACAAATGGGTTAGGCTTCATCAGCAAAAGACTCCTCATTAGCCTTAGGAATTCATCTATTTCTCAACTCTTCTTAACTGGGGCATTGACATAGTCTCGTTATTCCAAATCTCAAAGCAAGAAGCCACCTTACAATGCTTGTCATTATGCTCTCAGAATCATTTTTAAGCATTCTGAATGCACCTTCCTTCCAAAATTTCACCTCCTCACCATTACCTACTTTAAAGCTAATAGATTTCTGGAACTCCACTTGCTCTTTTATTATTGCTTTCAATCAACCGATGAGGTCTTTTAACTGACTTCAGAACCCAAACTGAATCAAAATCGTGCTTGGCCATTTACCTAGATGTTGGATGTCCCTGTTCAACCTAATTTAGGTAATTGTAAAATCTTGGAAGATTGGGACAACATGATGTAACATGTATATGTTGCATACTTGCATCTATCACTGTTAAGAATAACTGTAAGAAAATTTAAAAGTAACCAAGCATGAAGAAACTTTTCAGGCCAGAGAAGTAATGACACTGACTTGTGGGGATAGTTCATAATTATGGATACTGTAAAATAAAATGTAGACAATGAATAAAGTAAATACCCTTGTTGAATCTTGTATCGCCATTGGATATGGATCCAGATCATCCTTAGCTGCAATGATGAGGCAAGGCACCTCAAAGCCACTGCCTTCTCCGTGACTAGCAACTTCTACAAGCAATTCTGTTGCTCTCTTCCAGGAATTTTCATCCGAACTAAATGCAAAGACAGCTTCATGTCATTACCCCATGGACATTCTATGAAAGGAAATGTGATTACCATAAAAGTTATTCACTATCAAGATGGGTTAAAAATAATAATAATAAATAAAGTTTTCCAACACAGATTTGTTCAATTGCCAATAAACTTTAATAACCTGGCAAAGTGCTGTTCAGATCTAGATCTCTCAATTCTAAAGAGAGGCAATGAAAATAGCACATAAGAACAAAAAGGAGATTCAAAATAAATAAGGAGAAGAAAAGCAAAGCAAAACCAGTTAGAATACTAGTTAAACGCATGGTAACAAAGTCAGAGTTTGGCAATTATTCGGCTAAGGAATAATTACAAAAAATGAGCAAAAAATTGGAAAAATGTCAAGCAAGATATGAAAAATTGTAAATAAGATTACTAATTATGAAAAATTATAAACGAAAAATTTTCATTTATTAGATATTTATTCGGGTCTTTTTTAAAATTTCGTAACTTTTTGAAAAATCGAGCTTCATTTAAAAAGTCGTGGATTAATCATTTGACGAAAACTTATGAATTATTCGGGATTTTTGAAAAATCAGAGAACTTTGCTACTATGGCTAAATGAGCCAAAATGCTAGTTAAATGGTTCGTCCAATAATTGATACAAATTAACAAGCGCTATAAATCATTACAGCATCTCATAAATATAAATCCGAGGAAAGCATAGAAAATAAAGATTATAGTCATTTCCTTGACAAACAGCATCAACTAGTTGTTACTTGTTATATGATTAAATCAAAACCTTATCAGCAATTTAATTACCTGTCATGAACGAATACTGCTATGTCACAATCTGCCAAATACTCTTTATTAGACAGCAGTCTTTTAACTCTATTTTCTGGTATCTCTCGCAATACAAGGGTCTTCTTAGTTCCCTGCATAGACAAATAACAAAGTACATATATAGAGAGCTTAAATCACCTATAAGTCTAAATAAATAATCGATATTTGGGCTTGAAAATTACCAAGTGACATTTACAAATCACACATGCTAATAGAGGTCCGCTGTTATTTTCAATCAATGAAAATGCATTTTTCAAAGGACATTGTGTCATAGGTTAAGTAGTATGATAACACACGAAGAAATTCCAAGCCTCAGATAATCAAATGTGTTGCCCATAGGCCATAACATCATTGATAAAAGGTTGAATTCCCATCATTCAAAAGCTATTTTCCTACTGCGAGGATTATTTGAGAGTTGATCTTTGTCAAATAGCCAGAAACGAAAAGTGTGAGTGAGTGTGTGTGTGTGTGTTTGTGATCAAAGAATCCAAGCGATGCTTACTCGATAGAGGTTCCCTTGGAGATTCTTAGGTAATAACTAGTGGGGCGTTTGGAATGGATTTTATTAGCCAAAAATCAATTCTGATAAAATTGATTTTATATAATTATTTGTCAAATAATCACTTTTTCAAATAATAGTATTTGGGGAACACAATGATATACTCAACTTCGTATTCCCCAAACACTATTATTTGAAAAAAATTATTATTTGACAATTGATTTTACAAAATCCATTTTATCAGAATTGATTTTTAGCTAATAAAATCCAATCCAAAAGCCACCTAGGCGACCATAATTTATTTGTTTTATTAAAATAAAATAAAAATAAGGATATACATCTATTATAGGAAAAAAAAATTACCTGAGAATAAATAAGGCAGGACACCAAAAAAACAAACACTGACACAGCAAAAATCCCAAAATCAGAAGTGCCAACACCCGGGCACGACACGGCACGGCTGGCACTCTAGACAAAATCTTTCTTGTCTAGGCAAAAAAGATTTTATCAAGACAAAGCCCTAGAAAAAATCTGTAAAATAAAATAGGTTTTAACCTATGTGTGTGTAAATAACGTCTAACTTATCACTAGCACTTGGGCATTCCGTTGACAACGCCTAGCCACCACGAGGGAACCTCATCTTAACGAGCGCCTACCTTGAACCCAACGCCTAGGTGACGCTTTGACTACACTAATATGTATGATCAATGTAAATGGAAAATTTGCGAGAGCGCACCACATCATGGATGATGATGGTGCTTCATCCCTTTACAAACCAATTTATTAAAGCATAATTATATATTGATCATCCTTATTTATTTAAATTGTTGAACTTATTTATTATTTTATTTTTGTGTAATAACTCCATATTAAAAACACATTACTGCACAATTTTTTATGTTCTAACCATTTAAACATGCTTGTCAAATTGATCTAAACATATGATTTTACATGTTCTCTCAAATGCTGTAATTTTTCATTTTTATCACCTCAAAGTTATATTTAATAACACCATGTACATACTACAATGGAAACCTAATTTTGTAATTCCTATCTACTATCTCATTGTATCATCTATAACATCTCTATCCATGTTTAACCAAACAACAAATCTTTGGGGCTGATGAGACAGAAAGAGAAATTTTGCTCTCCCATGTAGGAGCACGAGTTAGGTAGACAGGAACCACACTCCCAACTTTATGGGAGCGGGGTTTGGAGAAGGAACCACCCTCAAACCTCTGAATCAAGGTTCTACAGTGGGAACAGAATCCAATATAGAAGGTTATTGGACACTTAAGCTTTGAAATATGCATTTCTGGCACACTTCTATCAAAAATGCTATGGGTAGATCACGGATTTTTCTACAACTTTCCTAGGTCATAGGTAATCCGTCATTTGGAGTTCACGAATCCTTGAAAAAAAAAATCTGCTTGCTTACATCACATTCACTGCACATGCCCAATGGTGTGGTTTCTTAATTTATTTGTGATTTTTCTTTGATTTCTTTCTCATAAACTTTGATGTCAAATTCAATGTCTCAAAATCATGGTTTAAAAAATCGCCGAAACCATTACGTAACGCCCGTTACGTAAAGGTTTCAGTGGCCTCGGATACCCAATACCGTACATTTACCCGTTTATCCCGAAACAAAACCGTAACGCTCGAAACCGTTACGTAACGGGTGTTACGCCCGATACGTAAAGGTTTCGGTCGTAGGACTGAGTTCCGAAAATCCCTAAACTCATTCTAAAACTTTATCTTTACTTCCTCTCTTCTTCTCTACATATTCTTAGTACCTTTTTTTTCCTAAAATCCTTTTATTTTTTTGTTAATTAACAACTTGATTTGGGGTTTAATTCATAGATTTGAAGGAATCCAAGACATGTTTTTTATTTCGGGCATGTTTCAACCCCCGACCCATCTAATTTCCTTATTTCTAAATTTTGAGCTTCATATTGGCTTTAAAAGTATCATGTTACTCATTTTTATATATTTTTTATTTTTTTCTATTTATTGGAATTTTTTGGATTTTTTTTAAGCAAAAAAGAAAAAAAAAAATAAAGGCCGAAACAGTTACGTAAAGGTTTCGGCTGTATCCGTTACGGTATCCGAAACCCTTTTTTTAAACCTTGCTCAAAATAACCTTGTTTTAAGTTCGTATAGATAATCAATTTAAGTAATTTTATCTAGTTGTCATAGGTATTTATCAATTTTATTGGTCATCTCATGAATTCTCTCCACTTTTAAGGGCTTGAATAATTGGGCTACACTGTGGGGAATTCTCTCCACTTGTTGTTTCTTAGAACTACTACTATCCTTACTTCTTTAAAAATTAGAATAAGAATGTTTTTTTTATGGGAATTACTTAACTTACTGCCGCAGTAGACTACTTATTCTAAATTTCTAATGTACATTCCTCATTGGTCAATGCCCCCTTTTTACCACACATCAACTGTAGTTAAGATTCACTCACTCCTATAGTCAAGCAATCTAAGCTTGATTTTTAAAAAGTAAAAAAACCAAAATATTTACTTTAATTTTCTTAAGCTTAACTATAGTTAAAGGAGTGTTAAAAGGGACACGTGGCCATGGCATTAGACTACCTATTCTAATGCAGGGTGTGCTAATCACTGCCCTTTTTTATCGGTAATCAGATAGTCATATTATGTATATCTAATAATCAAATGGAAGAAGGAAAATATATAGAATTAGTTCACAAGAGACTAAACTCAAGATGGATGCACTAAAACAAACAGCCCTCCCAATCCTTACTTCATTTGTTTCAATTCATGTCTCATTTATATTGTTTGATGAATCATAATAAAGATATTTTCTGAAATAATATTCATTCATAAATTAATAAATATTTTGTGGATTGCCTCAAGTACCACAACAAAAGGAAAAAGCAAGCATTGCACGTACCTTGTAAATATCTAAACAATTTTGTGTAAATCAATGAAACATTTGACATTTGGTTTTAGGGCTTTGGTGTTTTCTTAACGAAATATTGTTTGATAATATAAATATCAATTTCAATATACATTTCGTTCCTAAACTACAATAATGACTTCAAATCTAGTTATGAAGAAAAATATGGAAATTTTGTATAAACATACACTTAGTAGCGGCAATCGTTTGGCAGATTTGCTTGCTATAACCGACATAAGGGGTTTTTTTTTTTGTTTTGAACATTAGGGTTGAAGTCCCTTAATTGTCTTTTCTCTCTTCTTTCAATAAATTAATATTACAAAGAAAAGAAGTTTCTAGTTTTCAAGGCAAGCATAAAAAATGACTTCCAGGATAAACAAAAAATACCTTCAAAAGAAAATGTGTTAGTTTCTATATATTTTCAGTTTAGCTGTTGTCTTTTGGGGTTAACTATAAGAAACTATAGTTGAATTAGTTATAGAGATTATTAGGGTTAAAAATTAGGGTTTGAGGAGGAAGAGAAGAAGAAGAAGAAGGAGGAGGAGGAAGAGGTTAAAGAAAAATTGTGGGAGAGATTAATGATTTTTCTCACACTTTATTATTTATACTCCACTAATGATATACTATTAGTATATAAGAGATATTAATAGTATACCCAAAATACAGTGTATAAGAGATAACATAAACATAAAGCTCATAGAAATAAAGCCCATAAAACCTTATTCAACACTCTCCGTCTAGTTGGTACGTAGATATCACTCATCCCCAACATGCCAACAATGTTTCGAAATTGAATACCACCAAGACCCTTAGTCAACACATCAGCCTATTGATCTTCAGACTTCACAAACGAGATGCAAATATACCCTACCTTCAACTTCTCCTTGATGAAATGACGATCTAGCTCAATATGTTTAGTTCAGTCATGCTACACAGGATTATGAGCAATACTAATAGCGGCTTTATTATCACAATATAAGCTCATGAGGCCTTCAGTAGGAAGCCCAATCTCACTCAAGAGCAACCAGAGCCAAAGCAGTTCACACACACCATGTGTCATGGCTCTAAAATCTACCTCTGCATTAGATCTAGGCTTCTAGCAACCACGTTCTATTTCTTACTTCTTCATGTGATAAGATTACCTCCAATCATGGTGCAATACGCAGAAGTAGAGCGTCTATCAAAAACTGAGTCAACCCAATTTGCATCAATGTATGCTTCAACTTTTAAGTTACCATTACAGGTATACAACAAACCTTTCCCAGAAGACGACTTTAAGTAGAGGAGGATCCGATTCACTGCATCCAGGTGGCTAGTAGTTGGTGAATGCATGAAATTGCTGACTACACTAATAGCATAAGCAATGTCTAGCCTGGTAAGGGACAGATAAATAAGTTGCCAACAAGTCTTGGGTACCTTCCAACATCTAGCAGACATTCCCCACTAGCTTCATTGAGTTTATGATTCAGGTCTATAATTGCATCACATGGCTTACAAACCATCATGCATGTCTCCTTGAATAGGTCAAGTACATACTTGCGCTGAGAGACAAATATATCCTTCTTAGATCTAGCAACTTCAATCCCAAGGAAATACTTTAGAAGACCCAGATCTTTGATCTCAAATTCCTTTGTTAACTTGCCCTTTAGTGACTCTATCTCATCTAGATAATCACCAGTTACAACAATATTATCCACATAAACAATCAAGATACACTTTTTGGCACGACCGCTTGAGGAACAATATGTGGTCTCACCTCTTACAATAATGTCATCTTCATAAACAATCAAGAAAGTAACTTTCTGGCACGACCGCTTGAGAAAAAATGTGTAGTCTGCTTAACCTTGTCCGTAAACATTCTTCACCATAGCGCAAAAACGATCAAATCATGCTCTGGGGGACTGCTTCAATCCATACAATGTCTTCTTTAGCTTACACATTTTTCCTTCATCTGAGGGATATTTGAACCCAGGAGGAGGTAACATATACACCTCTTCCTCTAATTCACCGTGAAGAAATGCATTCTTCACATCAAATTGAATCAAGGAACAATCCTAATTGGTTGCAAGAGAAAGGAGGACTCACTAAATTCGTTTTTGCAACTGGGGCAAATGTCTCCTGATAGTTTATGTCGTAAGTTTGAGTATACCCATTTGCACCAAGCGAGCTTTGTATCTCTCAACTGAGCCATCAGAGTGGTGTTTCACTGTACACACCCACCTACATCCAACCGGCTTCTTTCCTCTTGGTAAATTGACAATATCCCAGATAGTATTTTTTTCAAGTGCACTAATCTCGTCTTCCATAGCCTGTTTCCATTCTGGTTGAGACAATGCATCTGCTAAACTGCGAGGGACAAGCACAAAAGACAAAGTCAAGGCAAAAAAGTGATACAAAGAAGACAAAGCATGGTAAGACACAACATTCGAAATAGGATGTTGAGTACATGTTCTACTACCTTTCCTAAGAGCAATAGGAACTTCAAAGTCAATAATGTCAGGACTAGAACGAACAATGTTATCTGGATCAAAAGAGTTCTCTTGGTGGGGCTAATGAGGATCTTTCTGTCTTCTTTTCTATATTTGCAATTCCTTGATCACAGGTTCACACTCACTTTGTCTACAATCACTGTCAGAAGAGAAAATAGGAATAGGAAGAGAATGAGAAATCTCTTCACTAATGCTCTCCCCCTAAAAAGATGTCTTCGTGACAGAAAACTACGAAGTAGACTAAAAAAAGGTAACAATTACAAAAATGAATGACCGACGGGAAGGGTGATGATAGCATTTATACCCCTAATAACCAAGTACGGGTACGGGTACGGGTATAATACAACAATGATCCGTTTAGGAAGTATGGGTGCTATACGGCAAAAACAAGACAAAAGTACGGAGAAATTAAAAAGTAATTCATAATTATAAATAAATAAATAAAAATCATGATATTAACTAATAACAATCATTTAATATAAAATATGTGTTTAACACGGTAAAAGTATGACAAAAATACGTGTATTGTATGTGTTTAATACGTAATTCACATATTAAACGGATATTATACGGCAATACAGGTATAACACATAACACGGCAAAAGTACGGAGTTTTAAACGGCGACCCCTTCTAAAAGTATTATATGGGTACTATACGGGTGTTTGGTAACTAGGTTTATACCTCTTCTAATGCCCAAGAAAGAGACAATGAAGAGCCTTAAGATCGCGCTTTGTGCGAGCAGAACAGGCAATATGCACAAAGCAAATACACCCAAAGATCCGCAGAACCACTGGAAACAAAGGAGTGGATGGAGATAATGGGGAAACACGAAATTGAAAATCCAAAATCCGGGAAAGCATTCGATTGATTGAGAATGCAGCAGTCAATACGGCATCAGACCAGAAAAGTTTAGGCACATTTATAGCAGGCATAAGAGAGCGAGTAACCTCCAACAGGTGTTTGTTTTTTCGCTCAGCCACACCATTTTGTTGAGGTGTGTCAGCACAAGAAGTCTGATGAATGATACAATGAGAATCAAAAAATATAGCCAAACTAATAGACATATATTCCCCCGTCATTATCTAAACGAAGGACTTTAATTGAGGCATTAATGATTAAACTGAACATCACCCTTAGACTTCAACATAAAGACTCATGTAGTACAAGAAAAATCATCCACAAAAGTAACAAAATACTTAAAACCACACGATAAAGTAACAGTGGATGGTCCCCACACATCAGAATGCACGAGAGAAAGTGCTGAATTGCATTTATTACCAATAGGGATATGAAGTTCGATAATGTTTTGCGAATTCACAAGTTTCACACTGAAAAGAGAAAAGCACACTATAGATGTGGAAATAAATGCCTAAGGGAAACGGAGGTGTGGCAAAGACGTCTGTGCCACCGTAATAACACCTCTATGCTACTAATACTCCTAACACGATGGGGTATCTACTGGACTGATGAAGCAATGCTAGGCAAATGGTTGAGCATATATAATCCTCGCTTCTCATTGCCCGTACCAATCATCCTCTTCGTTTCCAAGTCCTGAAACACACAGTGACAAGGAAAGAAAGTGACGCTATAGTTCAACGATTTGGTAATATGGCTAACAGATAAAAGATTCAAGGTGAACTTAACAACATGAAGAATAGAGGAAAGGGGCATAGAGGTAGGAATGATAGTCGAGCCGAACGAGCCAAGTAGTGGGGTGTTTGAACTCGGATCGCTAATTTTTACTATTGCTCAAGCTCGGTTCAAACAAAAATACTATTGTTCGAATTCAGCTCATGATTGGCTCGTGAAAACATGAACAAGCTCGAGCTTTTAATGAGCCTAATGATTAAATAATTATTAAATTAAAATTTTAAAAATAAAACTTTTTGATCAAGCCAAACCAAGCCAAAAAGGGGAGTAGCCAACTCATTGGGCCTTGGCCCTTCTCTCTTTCTGAACACCTATTTAATAGCCAACATCACTTGAACACCGCACTTCCTAACCGATGTGGGATTATCTTTGGTCCCACATCACACGTTTTTTTTTTGGTAACACATATCACCTCCACAACTTGTTACTTTGAAACACACACACCCTGCACCACACGGCCACACACACACACACACACCCACACGGTCCCACGGCCACACACACCCACACCACACTCATTTAAATATATTTTAAATATATATATATATATATGTAATCGAACCGAGCTTTTAACGAGTCGAGCCCAAGTAGTTCACGAACATTTTGTTCAATAACCACCCCTACATAGAGGGTGTGACATCAACAATCCCCTTACTCGCAATGGATGATAATGTACTATCGGCAACTTTTACTTTGTGTCAACTAGAATTAATAAAGATGAGAAAGATGACATACCAGTCATATGATTAGATGCTCCTGAATCAATAATCCAGGAGTGACTATGATCAGAAACAGATGCACTGAGAGCCACGGTTGAAGTACTTGAGTAAGGGACTGAGGCCGTGAGGCGGCACTGGTGATACTCGGTGCCTTTAACTAGGACATAAAACGGCGAAGGGCATCGATCTCATCTCGAGACAGATTAAGGCTATCAAAAGGAGGAATCGTAGTAGATACTGGGATTGTGGATGTAACCAAAGCTTGCACTTGAACTCCTCCAGATCATTTGTCTCTGTCTTCTCGTCCACTACCAAAGGACCCCGTGGGGGTAGATGGCCATGCATATCCCAACAGGTGTCCTTGTATGACAGGTGCACCCACAGTGATCACACTTAAGTTTGTCCCGATCATTAGTAGAAGGTCGAGAAGATCCAAAACGACCACCTCTGTCACGGCCACCACTCCTGTCTCCCCGCTGAAATAAGGAGGCTAGTGCAGATCTATCAATAATGGGAGGAGGGAGCATAGCACTCCGAAGACGCTCCTCACGGTGTAAGTAAGAATAAACCTCGTTAGGAAGTGGGACCGGATATTTGCCAAATATTTGGACCCTTGTTCATTCCCATATTCAGGCCTGCAAGTAGCTCAAACACCCGATTCTATTCAACCAATTTTGTAAAAGTAGCTGCATCCTCTAGGCACTTAGCTTGGAAAGTCTGATAGTGATCTAGCTCTTCCCAGAGACGACGGCACCCAATATAGCTTTCGTGAAAGGAAGGAACATGTAGGCACTAATGATATTTGGCTGCATAGAGTGCAGAAGCAATGACATTACAACAGAATTCTCAGCCTCCCACTTGGTATAGGCTGGATCTATAGACTTAAGAGTGGAGATGAAACACCATTCAAGTATCCCATCTTCCACTTACCTTTAACAAATAACATCACTGATTGAGACCAGGCAAGGAAATTTGTCTCATCCAACTTCACTGTAGTAATCTGGTGGTTGGATGCATCATTAGCACTAACCACAATACTCCCTCTACCATGTACAAGGACACTAGAGGACTGACTAACCTCAGATTCATCCATCACGAAACTCATGAGGCTGTTTTACAGAAAACAACAGACCAAAAGAGAGCTATTCCAACCAACAATACCCAAAAATCACATGTTAGAGTTCCACAACACATTTTCTTCACCTCAATAGATGAGAAACCTCTAAACAAAATTCATACCTGCAACCAAACAAGCCAAAAAATCATGAATCAACCCCCACAGCCACGCACAAATTTCTGTGCAAAAGCATTCAAGCCCCAACAGTAAAAAAGGGTAAGAATTGGGGGGAAAAGTCTTCACCGGACGCTCAATACTCCTCCAATCTCCACGAAACTTGTTTCAAACAGTCAATATTTATCATGTGGATCAAACATAATAGGTATGAGTCTCCAAAAAACTCCCAAATTGATTGCACAATCAGAATACTAAATCTGAATTTTTTCCGAATTTTTTCCGAATACTCAAAAAAGTACGTCTACAGATCTCAAAAAAATCTCAAAAATTCCCATAATTCCTGTAAAATCATGATTTACTAACCAACAAAAAAAAAAACGCACATTGTTGATGACGTCACTTGGTCATATGGTTGACGTCAGAATGACATCATGCCGGCATCAGCACTCCTGCGAGTTCTTCTTGCTGTGTTGCGCTCCCTGAGTCTTCCCTTTGGCTCTGGTACCAAGTTGAATTAGTTCTAGAGATTATTAGGGTTAAAAGTTAGGGTTTGAGAGAGTAAAGAAGAAGAAAAATAGATTTAGGGAAAATTGTGGGAGAGATTAATGATCTCTCTCACACATTTTATTATTTATACTCCACTAAGGGTATACTATTAGTATATAAGAGATACTAATAATATATCCAAAATACAGTGTATAAGAGATAACATAAACATAAAGCCCATAGAAATCAAACCCATAAAGCCTTATTCAACAACTACAGCTCTAGTTGCAAGACTCGGGCAGTAAGACCTTCCATCTAAGATAAATTAAGGAATTGCCTTCCTAGGTGATTGTAGCTAAACAGACATCTAAATAAAAAAATAAATCGCGCAAAATCGGGAGAAAGCCACTAAAGAATTAAAGAATATGCATCTAAATAAAAAATAAGTCATAGAAAAATCGGGAGAAAACCACTAAAGAATTAAAGAATATAAGCAGGATAAATTCAGAAACTTCTTCAGTGCTTTCTATATATATTAAAATTAATTTAATTAGAAAGACCAAGGAGATAGTAGTGACATAGTACGTAAAATTGGGAGGAGAATAAAAAGCAACGTGTAACAGGGATCATTATCTTCAAAATATCAGAATAAAGATAAACAGACAATAAAAATAAATCTTATAAAGGTTCACCAAGGTCATTTACTTTTCGTGTGTTTGTATGCCTGGTGTGTGTCGTGTGTTTGTATGCCTGGTGTGTGTCGTGTGTGTGTGCGTGTATGTGTGTGTGTGTAAGAGAGAGAAAGAGACCTGAAATATCTTCTTTTTAGACCGATCTGCAATATTCTACCAGCAGTGTTTTAAAAGGTGAGACTTATGCCTTGAGGGTGAAGCTCAAGGAAAACGCCTCAAGAGTCGAGGCTCAACTTTGAGGCTTAAATCCCATGAAGATCAAGCCTCAAAAGCGACCCTTAAGGCTTGAGGCGTGAACTTTGTGTGGGCCTAATACATACATTAACCAAAAATAATGTTCTAAACCACATGAGCTTAGTTTTTGTTTCTTCTTCCATTTTGTCATTAGTTTAAACTACAATTTACTTTTACAAAGTGATCAATAGCATGTTTCTTGTGCTAATCCCAAAGAAGGAGGGAGTTGTAGATCTAAAAGAATTTCATCCCATTAGTCTTGTGAGTAGCACTAGTCGTGCACTTTGTGTGAGCCTCAAATATTAACCAAAAAAATGTTCTAAACCACATGAGCTTAGTTTTTGTTTCTTCTTCCATTTTGTCATTAGTTTAAACTTTAAACTAACAATTTACTACTACAAAGTGATCGATAGCACGCTTTGACAAAGTGATCAATAGCACGTTTCTTGTGCCAATCCGAAAGAAGGAGGGTGTTGTAGATCGAAAAGATTTTATTCCCATTAGTCTTGTGATTAGCACTTATAAAATCCTTTGTTTTGGCTACTCATCTCAAGTTAGTGATGGCCTCAATCATCTCCCCTCAACAGGGTGTGTTTGTAAGGGGCAACAAATTATCAATGGGATATTGATTGCCAATGAATGTATTTGATGCACGCATCAGATCCAAGACTCATTTGTAAGGTTGACATGAAGAAGGCCTACGATCATGTCAACTTGGAGTTTTTAGAATACGTTCTAGGAAGGATGGGTTTCGGATCAAAGTGGAGGCAATGGATGTGGGTATGTTTGTCCTCAGTTTCATTATCCATTCTTCTTAATGGTAGCCCGGTGTAGTATTTCCCTACCTCCGGGGGCTTGAGACAAGGAGACCCGCTTTCTCCTTTTCTTTTGGTGATCTTTTTAGAGGCTTTGAGCAAAATGTTGTCTAGAGCAGAGGGGCTCATGTTCGAGGGGTTTCTGATTGGTTCGGACGGGTTGCATATATCCCATCTCCAATTTGCATATGATAGCCACATATTCTGCAGATCTTTGAGTAGGGATCTTCTCTATCTCAGATGTCTTCTTAGATGTTGCGAAGTAGTGTTAGGTTTGAGAGTCAATTAGTAAAATCAGAGATTGTGAGTGCCTGTGACTGTGAGGTCCCTAATATAGATCAACTTTCAGTATATCTAGGTTGCTCTGTGGGGTCTCTTCCTTCAATTTACCTAGGCATGCCTCTGGGTGTAGATTTTAAAGCAAAAGCAATGTGGACCCTGGTGCTAGATAGATTTGCCAACCGGTTATCATTTTTCAGGGTGAATCATTATTTTTATCTAAATGAGGGAAATTGACTCTCATCCAAAGCACTTTGAGTAGTCTCCCCACTTATTTAATGTCCTTTCTAACCATTCCACATTTTGTGGCCGCTTCTCTTCAGAGACTCCAAAGGGACTGAGGGAGTTCTTATCGAACGAGAAAGTCGATAGATTCAAATATCACCTAGTAGCCTAGAATTTAATTTGTTGTCCTAAGGACGGGGATTTGAATCTCATATCGCTAGTTCAAGTGAACAAGGCTTTGTTAAGAAAATGGATATAGAGATTCGAGGTGGAGAGGAATAGTCGGTGGCGTTCCGTGATAATAGAAAAATATGGGGAATCTTTGTGTTGGGTCCCGAGAGAAGTTAAGGGCCCTCATGGCCTAGGTTTCTGGAAGGGTATCATGGCAAATGACAGCTTGATTGTGCCATATTTCAGGTTTAAAGCAGGGAGGGGGACTGAGATCAGATTTTGGTCGGATGTGTAGTGTGGAGTCACTAGGCATAAGGATGACTTTGGCAATGTCTTTGTGTTAGCTTCTGATAGAGATGTATTAGTAGGTGACTCTTATGAGAGGACAGACGAGGGGGTGGTGTGGTGCCTAAATATGCGTCAGGATTTGAACGATTGAGGACATAGCTCAACTCTTAAAGCGTGTCAACTCGACCTCCCCTTGCTCCGAAATTATAGCAGGATTTGGTCTAGAAGCCACCATGGTCAGTTCTCAATAAGATCTCTGCTACAATCATTGTATCATGTATCCGATGAGTCGTTTCCTCATAGAATTACATGGAATCCTGGCATTCCCTCTAAAGTATCTTTCTTCTTATGAAATGCATCACTGAATAAAATTCTAACATGTGATCATTTACAAAGTAGATGATGGATGATAGTTAACCGTTGTTTTATGTGCCACTAAGCGGAACAGTCTGTGGATCATCTTTTATTGCACTGTCTTATTGTGTTTGAGTAATGGGCTTACTTCCTTTCTCGTCTGAGAGTAGTCTGGGTCTTTCCCTCATCCTTTAACTTTTTATCTTGTTGGTCTTTAGAAAATGTGGATGGTGCTAGAGAGGCGATTTGGGTGGTGCTACCTAACGACATCTCATGGATTGATCTAGAAAGAGAGAAACCTCAGAATATTTAAGGATTCTTCTTCATCAGTTGCTCGAATTTGTGACCGGATCCGGATGGTTGTATTGCAGTGGACGGGGTTACGCTCCACAGTGGAGGACCTTAAGGAGGTATTGAGTTGATCTTGTTCCCTCAACCCTCTAGCTGGTTAAGAGATCATGATCGCATGTTGCTTTGTATGGTGTCAAGTTTATGTGCTTGCAAACTCTTCTCTTCTTTGCGTTCTTCCTCCTGAACTCCTCTTTTCCATTATTAGTATATTATGCTTGTTTATCGATCAAAGAAAAACAATTTACTTTTATATTAATGTATTAGAGTTATTAAAACATTTTGAATCTTTATAGCACACTAAGGATTTTCCTAGTTTCAAAGATTTGGATCTGCTGGCCTACAATGTAGTTCATGACTTCTATGCAACTATTGGTTGGAATCCAAGATCTGCCATACGAACTAATGACACTATGACAGCATCTATCTATCAACATGTATTATGTATATGAACAAGAAAGTATATCTAAATCAGTGTTTTAAAAGGCATAGGAGGCTTACGCCTCAGAGTAAGATTCACATGAGACGAATGCCCCACACCTTGTGACTCGCTTTGTGACTAAGGCATACGACTCATGCATTAACCTACATTTAGGTTCTAGCTACATTACTTAAAGACTCTTGAAATTATTTTTTTTCTTTCATTTTTCCCTCTTCAAGACTTCTTTGCAGTTGTCTCTTGGAATCCAAAATTCAGTTCATGAATTGATGACTGAGCATCATCTATTTTGCAATAAGTATATATGAGCATAAATGTATTTAGATTGCAACTTTTGCTTTGCTTTCTAAGACTTTAATTTTCTTTTATACGATGATTGAATAATTTGTCTAGCACTTATATATATATATATATATATATATATATATTAGCCTACGTAAGTCACTTTTTGGTCACGCTGATTTTCTACAAGCTGTCGGAAACTTAGCCCACCATTGAAATCTCCTGTGTGACTTTCAAGAGTTACTATTTTAGGAATTTCTTGAACACTTAATCTATTAAAAATTTCTTCTAAATTGAAAGTATTATTAAGTGGAGTCTAGATTTTTGGAACACTAGGTTGTAAAATATCCCTATATTTAGTTATTAATATTTTCTTGATATCCTTATCATGGACTTGTTCTATGATGTCTAGAATAAAATCTGAATCTTTTGTTAAGGTCTGGATATAACTTGGAGATTTAGTACAAGAAGGACAAGAACAATTCTTGACACAATCTTGATCAGATGGAGATGGAGTATGATACTCTGAATCAGATGATTCTAAGTATTCTTCTATGTTATCTGGAGAGTCTTTATTTAAATCTGGATCTTGATCATTGATCAAGAGAGTTGATAAAACATTCTTGATTTGATCTGTGGCATCTAAAGAATTGATCTTCTTTTGTAACCAACAGTTACTCGAGAAGTGTCCTATTTTTCCACACTTGAAACAAGTTGGAGGTTTTGAACTACTGGAGGAATCTTTCTGGGATGGTTTCCTAGATGGTTTCTTACGAAATGACTTCTCTTTAAGACTAATGGGTTTTTCTTTTTCTTTTACTTTTTCTTTATCCTTATGATGGGTCCTATACCATGAGTATGGATTCTTTTTCTTTTGGACTATTGCTTTCTTTTTCCTAACAGATGGAGGAACGGGCAACTTGGACGAATATCCAAACTGACTGCAGAATGATCCTAACTCTTTGCGACACGTGTCACTTTCTTTCTTAATCTGTTGTTGCATTTTGAAGTTCCTGCAATATGCAATTCCTTCATTCTGGATTAAAGCAATAATATCACCATAAGTTAAAATATCATATGGAATATTACCATTATGTTTTTCCCTAATCTTAGTCTTGATAATTTCTGAAAATATTCTAGGAAGACCTGAAATCAACCTTTCTTTCCAAAATGGCTGGTTGCAATCAGTTCTGATCATAACCTTGGATAAGAAAGTATCTTTATACCATCTGAAATCTGAAAGCTGTTTACAAGAAAGATTACTAAGTAAATCAGCAGACCTATCTTTGAACATGGAAGGATCTCCTAACCAATGTTTATAAATGGAGAATAGTAAATTTGCTACAGCATCTTGAATCTGGTTGCCATTGGCATCTAAGATGAAAGTGTCATCAGCATTTTTCTTATACGCATGTAGAATAGTTCTTCTATTTTCAAAAGTAAGGCAGTTATCCCACCAACCTTTGAGCTGTCCTGTAAACCCAGCAACTAAGGATTGGGCTACAGTATGATCTGGAATACTAGTGACTTGGTAAGCATTGCTAACCATGGTCATTTCTTGGAGTCTATTTAGAATCTGGTGTTCAGACATACCATCAATATTTCATTCATAGATGGTACCACTCTTATACGAATTCTGGATAAATGGATGTAATTCTTCAAATTGCATATCTGGAAAAGTGGGTCTAGAATAGTAATTTCTACTATGAGAAGACGAAGGTTGATCCCATTCTACCTTATTCAAACTGGAAAACCTATTACTAGATCCTAAGGGATGAAATATTTGTTCTATTCTATCTACTTCATCATCACTATCTGAATTATTTAATTCTAAAGGACATATTGATTTGGGAACTAACTCTAAAAGACAAGCAGATGATCTATCTTCAGCTTGAGGAGTATCTGGAATTTCTTTACTAATTATGGAGCTAAAATCAGTTTCTAAGTCTTTTAATCTACCATCTAATCTGGAAATAAGATGAGACTTGGCTAATTCCTTGCAATGTTGCACAGGAATCTCGAATGGACTAAATAATTGAGTATCATCCTGTTTGGAGAAAGTAGCTGGAATGTCATAAACCTTAATAGAACTTTCTGGAACTTGAGTAATTATGGGTTCTGTAGCTACGATGTGCTCTACTCTGGTTAACTGTTCACATATGGTTTTAAGATGGAAATTAGTGAAATTATTTTGTTCCATTAGTCTTTTAATATCTGTAGAATCTATGGGTTTAGTAGTATCTTTGGTTTTTAAAGGAATACATGATAAATAGTTATTATTATCTAAAGGAATTTGTATTTTATCAAATGGAGGATGGACAGATTGGACTTTTGTTTTATGTTCATTATCAAATATCCAAGTGGATTTTCTAGTTGTAGTAGCATTAATACTAATATAATCATTAACTATATTTTTATCTGGAATATAAACAAAAGGTTTCTGTACTATCTTGATTTCTTCCATTCTTTCTTTGCATAAATAACACCTACCATAAATTCCTGATGAATATCAATCTTTACAATTAGGATTATAATAATCTGGCTAAGAAGCATGAGATTCTATGACGGATTGTGATGGAAACATAAACTTAGTCATATTGTTTCTTTTACAGTAATCAATTAACCATGGAAAGAAAGCAAGATGCCTTCTTGTCTTTTCTACATCTTGTAAATAGAACTAAATAAATAATTCTTGACTAGTCTGGTTATAAAAATCTGAAAACCATAGTCTTTGATTCTTATTTTCTGGTGAATTAATATCTTTCTCTAGTCTTGTGTAATCTATCTGAAAAGATCTATAAATGGTAATCATGTTACAGTAAGATACTCTAGGAGGATTCATATCTGAATATGTTGGAGATGGACAACTTACTGGAGTATGTTCTGGACTACTCGTATTCTGGTTATCACTACGTTCCTTATAATACGGTTCTGGAATAGGAGAATTCTTACTCCTTCTAGATTAGTATGGAATGGAACCTGTTAAAGGTGTAGACCTGACTGGTTGTTCATGAACATATTCTGAATCTGGAGGTTGAGATACGTATACATATCCCGGGTTTTTGGAATTGTCTTGACAATCTAAAATTGCATCTGAATTATGGAGAAATGGAGTATTACGCGGAAGTCTTGAAGTATTTCTCTAAATGTATTGTGCTAGATGTACTAGGAATACTGGAACAAGAAGATCTAGGAGGTAAAATACCTTGATGAGATTCTCTGGAAGGGATCCTAAAAGAAGGATTCCTAATTAATCTGGGAAATCTTAACTCAATATTGCCCTTACCATGATCAATGATCTGGTTAGGCTCCTGGGCTGGCATAGGAGGAGGTTCAGTCACATGGACCAACTTCCAACTTTCTGGAAACTCAATATCTTCCCAATTAATTATTTTAGGCTGGATCTCACTATCTGGATGACCATAAATAATTTTATTAAACTTGTCATTCCTATTAAAATGGTGAATTGCTTTGGGATTTAACGTTGTATTCATAACCTTATAGCTAATTCTGTAAACTAAAACTAAGGGTCTGGATCCTGGTTTCATGATTATACCTTTAGTATGGACATCTAAGGTTAAACTATCTACGATATGGGGATCACGTAAATCTAAAGAGAAATCTGGATAACAGTTAAAATAAACTGGACCTTGGGCTGTACTAGTCTAGATTGCTCCTAAGAGGCTATCTGAAAACTCTAAGAACCTACAGTCTCTAAGGCATAGTAAAATGGAACTATTAATCCCTAATCTGGTAAGTAGCTTGGCCACCACCTGGATCATGCCAAAGTGTATAAAGTTGTATTTTTTACTAAGATTATGTATAGTGTGCTTATCTAATAATTTATAAGTATTATAAGTATGATTCCTAAGAGGTAAAGTGCGCTCAACTGTTTTTATCGAATGTGAGGAGAATAGTTTAAATGTACCTAGTCTGTAGATTTCCTCTACTGCTACCTTAGGTATATTCCAATTATTTAGCTCGGATTCACTATTCACAAACATGTGTTCTTCACTATTCATCATGTCGTCTTGACAGTCAATCTCTCGAGAAGACATGCTACGAGGGAAGAGACGATGATTCATCCTATTCTACGGCACACAGGAGATTTCAATGGTGGGCTAAGTTTCCGACAGCTTGTAGAAAATCAGCGTGACCAAAAAGTGACTTACGTCGGCTAACAGCTCACACCACGGCCTTGCGCCTGCTGCACTGCACCACGCCTATCTACGCTTAACAACCACCCACTCCGGTCAATACCGCAGAGGTCAAACTCACCACCACAACACACCCCTTTCACAGGGCTCTGATACCATTCACTCCCAGGACGAGGACACAATCAATGAACAAAGCACATAGGTTACCGCCTAGTGAATCTATAACTAAATCAACTTGAAAGATACACTAACATAACAGCATGAGTCAAAGAGCTACATTCTAGAGTACATTTAAACTATCAAGTAATTAGTTGCTCATGGTAAAACAAAACATCAAACGATATATTTATTGAAAACTTGAAAGCATATACAGTACGATAAAACGTGAACTACCAGTTCCTTAAACTGAGATTGTAGACGGACCGCTCTAAATATCCAGTGTGGATACTCGAGTCTTACACGAGTCTACTCAGTTAAACTGGAGTGCAGTGAACATATAACTATAAAATAAAAACTTACAACTGGAGAAGAACTCAGAAGGAACTCAGGACTGAGGAGTTACAGTGGACTGAGAACTAAGGACTGAGAAGAGAGGAGGAAGAGAAGAGATTACAACTCAAGGCTCTGTGTAACCGATCCCCGGATGTAACCGACTATGGATACCAGACCATACAATGGACTTAAATAAAACAAACAAAGTAAACTAATGATTACATCTTGAACGAATCTTGAAAGTAGTCTTCAACTTTGCAAAAGTAAATAGTGATCTGTCTTGAACTTTGAAAAGTAAATCTTGAACAGTAATGTTGAACCGAATCTTGAATAGTAGACTGTCTGGAGCTTTGTCAAAAAGTAAACAGTAATCTGGAACACTGTAGCGAATCTTGATCTCTTGAACGAATAAATAAAGCTGCTATCTTGATATCTAGATTGTACTGGCTGTCTGGAGAAAGTAAATTGCTTTCGGTGTCTTTAATTGGAGGGAAAAATCTTTTACTTCAAGAGAACCGGAAGGACAATCATTAATCATCATTCCACATATTGAGAGCTGCTCGAATTCCACTAGTCTGGGAAGCATCATATTTCCATCCTTGATAATCAAACTGAATAGCATTTCTTTTAAAAATATCTCTTAACATCTTTTGAGTAGAACTAGATGCATCAATGGTACCATACGAAACTTGATGAAGAATAGGATGTAGAATATTATGATGTGGTTGAGAGAGGATAACAATTCTACCAGTATCAGCAATAATAGTCCAAGTGCTAGTACTGAGACTATTATGAATAAGAAATAATCCTGCAATCTTTCTAAACTGGATATCAGTAGGAGAATAATGGTCTTTTCTTCTGGCTAAAGGTTGAATATAATCTATAGGAGGGGTTTCATGAAGGAAAATAAGATGATGGGTTGCATGACAAGTATTATCAGAATTCCATTCAGGACAAGAACTAATGACTTCTAAGTATATGAAAGTATGAGATTGATGACGTCTTTGATGTTTACAAGCTTGGATAATACAATTGGGAAATCCTATAAGATGTTTATCAGACTTCATCATTTTGGAATACCACAAATTATCAATAAGACAACATTCACGAGTTGAGCGCACTCTACCTCTTAGGAATCATACTTACAACACTTATAAATTATTAGATAAGCACACTATACATAATCTTAGTAAAAAATACAACTTTATACACTTTGGCATGATCCAGGTGGCGGCCAAGCCACTTACCAGATTAGGGATTATTTCTTATATTCAACCTTTAGCCAGAAGAAAAGACCATTACTAATCTAGAAGGAGTAAGAAATTCTCCTATTCCAGAATATATATATATATATATTTTTTTTTTTATTTTAATTTCTAATTATTTTTATCTACAAAATGAGGGAGCGTGAGGCTTAAGCCTTACACCTCACGCCTTTCGAGGTCCAAACGCCTCGCCTCACACCTTCGCGTTTTAAAACATTGATCTAAACGGCAAATTGTTTTTGCTTGATACACACACACACACACACACATATATATATATATATATAATATCTTTCATGACTTTTTTCAAATCCTTTTGTAATTTCTCGTTTCTAAAAAAAATCATTTAAAAATGAGAGCCTCGCGCATCTCAAGGTCCTAACACCTCACGCCTAGGTTATCAGGGCAAATGGTGCTTCTTCTAATTGTACTTACCCCAAGCTGGTCAACAACATTCACCGCATAATGCTCATCAGTTGTAGAAGTATAAACGTCAGAGAAAGGCCTGCATTTGGAATTAGCAACAGATGTCATAATACTATTTTCTATCAGTAACAGATGTCACAATACCCGATTGGGCATAAAAGGGGTACATATATATAGTAACTATAGATTCTAATGAGGAAGAACAATGACTAAAGGTAAACAAGGACACGAACATTGATTCAAGAAACCATCAGGAATTGCATCTGAACTAATTTAAGATAAATAAGTTGACTCAGATACAGGATCAGAATGTAAACCTTCCTAGAAATGAATTCAACAATGCAGACTTCCCAGCTTTTTTAGGTCCAAAGACAAAGCACTGGAAAACATTTCTTTCTGATTGTTGCTTCTTGCGATCTAACCGTCTTCGCCTAGTCACACGGAGAGCTGAAGAATGATCACCAGCATATCCAATGTACATCAAATTAGCCGAGCTACGAGCTGGGTCTAGAAGTGTCATAAGGGCCCACTGCAACCACATATTTCTCAGAAAGTCTATAAACAGATAGTTCAGAAAGAAAATGAAAATCATATGATTTTTCAAGAAAATATTAAATGGAAGAAAGTCAATGGCAAAATGAAAGAGTTCATGATGATGCCTAACTAAAGGCCAGCACACAGAAACTCAAAATGCTTGATAATCTCTCACATTGCTGAGCCAATACATATATAAGCCTTCAATTTAATATTTGAAATAAACCAACAACCGGAAGTTGGCACCTCTTGCACCATAAACAAACAAGGAAAATCGCCCCAATCATCCACTGGATAAACATTTCATTCCCCTAGCCAACACTCAAAAACATGAAAGGGACTTCTTTTGAACAGCATCTTCATGGCTAATCGACTAATCCTAATAACAAGAGAGTTGTTGCAAAAATAAAATAACTTCCAAGTTGTCAGTCATTTTTCCTTTACTGGATGAATATCAGAAAAATATACTTATCTCGAGTGAATTAGTCCAAAACTTGACACAAACTCTATGTACAATGGAACTGTAGGCACCTCGTACACCAATAATAAACCACCAAAATCACAGCCAAATGATCCACTCAATGTACAAACTGTAATAAACACTCGAATCCCATACTCACCACTAAAACAAAATGACAGTGAACTACTCTAAATCCATGGCTAATCTTAATAACAAAATTGTTGTCTCAAAATATAACCTCTACGTTTCCACTTTTTGCCTTTATAGAATGAATGTCAATAAAGCATACTAATTCTCATGTGAATTAGTTCCAAACCTCCAAATGTTGTCACGAATCCTATATATAGTTGAAGTTTAGGAACTTCCCGAAAATGTTAAAAAATGTAAGGCGATGAATACAACCATGATGATAAGAATAATAGAGATTGAAACATGTATGGAAACATGATGTGTTGTTGCTCCCACATGATAGGTGTAGGAAAAAAAAGAGTAATGGACATACAGACCTCTGACAGAAATCCATCAAGTGATAGCCCTCCTAATGCAGTCTTCGCTGCAGCATCCTCATATGGAGCTTCGCCCCAAGGACTGAAGTTCAAAAAAGAAGACAGCATATATAAGTAATATATTCTAGTCTGGCAATGTCTGATCAGCGCCAGCTGTGCCATGACAAAGATGTCATTGCAGAATATACAAATGTTGAGAAAACATCAATAAGGTCATTTATTCAAATTGATAATGCACCATAACATTACAAAACAAAAATGGATAGGCAGCTACTAAGCAAGAGTACCACACACACACACAAAAATCTAAGATATTCAGTCCTGTCCAACATGGGCAAATGTCAAACATTATATTTTTAATTAAGCAAGAAAGGAAGTGAAATATATTGAAAAAAATCCTAGATTTCAAAATGGTTGCCACAAAACAAGAGATTTATTCAATTCAAATTAATGTGCAGAATGATTACAAACAACTCCCTGTCATATCAATCCCAGACATTATCATAGTTCTCTGATAATATCCAAAAAGATCGAAGGAAGTGCAACCACAAAGATAGGTTGTGAGAGATAAGACTAAACGTATGGGGGAAAAAGAAGAAGAAGATGATTGACACAGACACGTAGACAGATACAGGCCCATTTAGAGATGCAATAGAAGCATGCAGACATACACATGTATAGATGTTCTGCATTCATGTGCATGGATGTGTGTCATAGACATAGATAAAAAAGTATGCCATAATTAGGTTGTAAGAGGGTATCTCTTACCCAAATGACATTAAAGGTACTGTGCAAAATTGAGAATAACACCAATGACACCCTGTCCCCAAACAAACAAGTGCACAAGTTCGACATTTTTCTCCGGTTCATGAGGTAAAAGCCATAATATATAACAACATATGATGGTTATATGTTTGGCACGCCAAACCATTTGTTTGCCAAAATAATTAGTTATGTTGTTAAATATGGATAGATCGTACCTGACTGCAGTTCGATGAACTCGTCAGTAGTAAAAATGTTATAATCTCAACTGAACAAAAGCACGTGAATTGTTGCTGATCTAATGAGTTAACAAGGACAGCATGCCTAAGTGTACAGTAGAAAAAATGAGAGCATATATTGACGTGGGATAAAAGAAAGAACCTAATAAATACTGATGCTTACAGAAAACCAAATTCACCTTTCTGGCGCAGTTGAAAAAAGATCGTCAAGCTCAGCAGGTCGTAGTGCACCATCCTGGCAAGCACAAGATCCAAACAGTCAGAATTTTGAGAGAGATAACCTAGCAAATTGGAAAATTGTAAGCTAAATGTAAATGATGAATTTTTTTTTATAGATAACGAGAACCTTTTATTAAAGAGGCAAGAATATACAAACGATGCAAGAAACATCGCCCAGAAAAAACCAAAAAGAGTCAAACTAAGATACTTGACCAGCTATATAGAAAATCAGACCAATGGACCTTCTTAAACTCAGCTAGAACAGAAGACCAAGAATATAACAACCACCCAATCTTAAGAATGACTTTGGGCATCAACTCTTCCTTATCTTCAAAAATTCTTCTATTCCGTTCCCTCCATAAACCCCAACAAATCGTCGTTGGTAGCATCTTCCATACCCCATTCCCTTTCTTGTTGAACACACCTTTCGGCCATCCCAACACCACTTCCCCCAGACCCCCTTGCGAAACCCAGCTCATCCCAAAGAGACCCAAATAATGGTTCCAAACTACCTGCGCTTACGAGCAATGAAGGAAAAGATGTTGTACATTCTCCTCAGCCTGCCTGCATATTACACATCTATTGGGAATGGCCATTCCCCTATGCATTAAGTGCTCGACCGAGAAAACTTTGTTTAATGAGGCAGCCCAAAGGAAAGCCTGTACTGTGACGCCCCGAACCCGCGCCTGGGAAATAAAGTTCCAAGACGCGTGCTCGTTCGTCATAACCACGCATGCGGAAGACTTTACCCGCGAAAATGCGGGGATTTTTTCAACTTTTCTGATGATCTTACATAAGCAGTAACAACCGGTCATCACAATAACCCATCATAAGCAAATACGTTACCTCACTGGCTACAATAGCCGTTACTTTTGGCGCCACAACTGCGCCGGTACACTTTCAGAATCCATCAAGTATAACTCCTTACCAATCGGCAACTACTTCCAAATCTGAATACATAAAATGAGAGGAGTGAGCTATAGAGCCCAGCAAAATCCACAATCTATCTAGGCTATTTTCCACCTAGTAACAATCATCAATAACGATATAGTATTGCAATACAATTCTCATATTATAATAATATATAATCTCGTAATCCGTGACCCGAGGTCATTTAGGGCTATTTCACCCTATTTCGAGGTTCCCAACCTCAATTTCCAAGTTCATCCAATCATCGTCTACACCACTAGATTACCATCCCAGACAACTGCTCACACTCTATCCTTGAGTCGGCAGACTCAACCAACTTGCCTTCACCCGTATTCAACCTGAGTTCGTAGACTCAATATCCAAGTTAGAGTTCGTAGACTCGCTATCCATTTCAAATCCGTTAACATTAATTTTGTTACTATGGCGTCCCATACCCCCATGATAACTATCGAGATCAACCGGACTTACACCCAATGAAATCAAACCTTGAGTCCTTAGACTTCGTACAACCTTGAGTCATTAGACTCCGTACAACCTTGAGTCATTAGACTCCGTACAACCTTGAGTCCATAGACTTCGTACAACCTTGAGTCTATAGACTCCATACAACGTTGAGTCATTAGACTCCATACAACCTTGAGTCAATAGACTCGATACATAATTCGGGCCTTCACCCGCTAAAACCAACACAATCATCTGATCTCAGACACGATGAGGAACTCTAGCCTTACGGCATCTCTATCAAACAACACAACCATCTGACTCAGCCACGGTGGAGAATTCTATCCTCACGGCATATCTATCAGATTACAGACAACACAACCATCTGACTCAACCACAGTAGGGACTTCTATCCTCACGGCATATCTATTAGATAACACAACCATCTGACTCAACCACGGTACGGACGGTATATCTATTAGAGGCATCACAACCTACTGACTCAACCTCAGTACGGCATATCTATCAGATAACACAACCATCTAACTCAGCCACGGTACGGACGGCATATCTATCAGAGGCATCACAACCTACTGACTCAGCCTCGGTACGGCATATCTATTAGATAACACAACCATCTGACTCAGCCACGGTACTGACGGCATATCTATCAGAGGCATCACAACCTACTGACTCAGCATTGGTACGTCATATCTATCAGATAAAACAACCATCTGATTCAGCCACGGTACGGACGACATATCTATCAGAGGCATCATAACCTACTGACTCAGCCATGGTACGGCATATCTATCAGATAAAACAACCATCTGACTTAGCCACGGTACGGACGGCATATCTATCAGAGGCATCACAACCTACTGACTCAGTCTCGGTACGGCATATCTATCAGATAACACAACCATCTGACTCAACCATGGTACGGACGGTATATCTATCAGAGGCATCATAACCTACTGACTCAGCCTCGGTACGGCATATCTATCAGATAACACAACCATCTGACTCAGCCACGGCACGGACAGCATACCTATCAGAGGCATCACAACCTACTGACTCAGCCTCGGTACGGCATATCTATCAGATAACACAATCATCTGACTCAGCCACGGTACGGACAGCATACCTATCAGAGGCATCACAACCTACTGACTCAGCCTCGGTACGGCATATCTATCAGATAACACAACAATCTGTTCTCCCCTGACCTAGTCAAAGAGGATCTATGGATATCAAATCCACCCACTCCCGACTATCAGTTACGGAGGATTATACTTTAACCCTGGTTAGGTTTTCTAACCACAGGTTAACCCCAATTAACCCAAGTCTCGCTTGGTTAACTGAAATACTCGGGCCTCGCGCCCGTGAACCAAATCCGGTAACACACCGTCCCGTTAGGGAACGCTTCCAGGCTAATAGATGTGTCCATAGCCTTATACGACCTGCAAAACAACTTTTCGACACCCCAGGGTGACGATACAATTTACCCGAGACCCGATCTGGGCTCCTCGAATGTCCACAGAAAATCATAACATCACATAGGGATTTCCGACCCTTTTTTCATCCACGCCTTTTACACAATGAATCTAAATCCGGGGTTTTGAGACCCGAGACCGAGGGCTACACCCCTCTACTCATTTTCCACGCACAACCACCTTCCCATAACACATCTACGGGGTCTCAGACCCTTTTCCATCAACGCACATACATTCCACATAAAGAATATAGCAAATAACAGAGAAAAGAAAAGAGATGGAAGGGGTTTTTACCTCTTTCACACACTTCGAGGCGTCTAGGACCAAAACGAGCACCGTCAACGCGCTCAGGAGGACGATCAACCCCAAGGTGGAACTCATCACCTTCACACCTTCACTTTCTCTCTAGATTTCTCCCTCTCTCTCTACACGTCGATCGAGGCATTGGGGAAGAAAACAAATGTCGTCAACGCGTTCCCCACAACGATCAACCTCGGGCTAAAGCGCATGCAACTTTCTCTCTCCACTTTCTCTCATCCTTTTTATCTCTCTCTACATGCCAAACGAGACACCGGGGAGAAAATCAGATGCCGCCAACGCGTCGAGAGCGTCGAAATATGTCAAGGTGGACCTCCCTTTTTGTTTCTCTTTTCTTTCTCTCTCCTCTTTTCTCTTTCCTCTCTTTCTCTTTCTACTTTCTCTCTAGAAAGGGAGTTGGCAGAACTCCCCCACTGTTGCAAACTGTGAGAATAAAGGGGCTGGCCCCCTATTTATAATTCAAGGGTCATGTGCCATGCACATGACCACCATTAATGGTCCTATTGACCAAGTCAACGGTTTGACCGTTTGACTAATCTTCCGTATTTTCTCGCATATACGGCCTCTAAAACCCTACTTCCTGATGTCCGATTATGACGAAACTTCAAGTGACCGAACTTGGGACAGTCCGACACCTGTAAAAATTTCGGGGAAAAATACTGAGTTTTGTCAGCTACACTTTAGTCCAGAAGAAAACTGCAAAACCCACTAATTTCTTGATTTTGGACACAAAACATGCTGACGTTTCTTTGTTTGAGATAACTAACTGCCGAGACGACACACATTAGTCCCCACGGCCGACTGGCACGCATTAGTACCAGCCGCACAGATTTCTATTAGGATCTCCAACAGATATTAGGTCCCACTTAATTTCTGGAAATCTGAAAATTTCCCATTTTTCTCAATTTTATCACACAGGGGTGTGTCCCGGCAGTCGACCGGCACACTGTGTGTATTTTGCGCAAAAAGATACTGAGATTTCCTCGGTGCACTTCAATCCCGAGCAAAACCCACTTTTTATTAATTTAACAAACACTTAAGTATTTAACCCCAGTTAAGGACCAATAAACGCATAATTTTATTATTTAAAAATTCTGGGGCGTTACATGTACCTTCGAGGGAATATTAAGTTTCCAGATCTTCTGAAAAGCATTGTTTTTCCTCCCCTCCTCCCCCATCTTAAGTTTCCAGGTCTTCTGAAAAGCATTGTTTTTCCTCCCCTCCTCCCCCATCCTTCTTCCAAAGCACCGAATAGCAATGGGCTGTTGAAAACTCCTCCTCAACACCCCCTTCCCATCTTCTTCTATCTTCCATATCTTGATGAATCACGCACGCCGTGAGAAGTCTTTGCAACTCCAACCATTCTCCCAATTCCCTTTCCCCAAAGTTGTCCCTACTAAACCGCGGACCCCATCGAACCTCTCCATCATGAACCTCATAACAAAATCCTGCACCTCCACATCTCTCCTCAACACCAATCTATAGAGATTTGGAAATCTCGTGCACGGCATCTCATCCCCCAACCAGTCATCTTCCCAGAATCGCACCCTGCTCCCACTCCCAACCCTGAATTTCAAGAACTCCTGAATCAAAGCCATAGATGTCATTACCCCTTTCCAAACTCCCACCCCATAAGACCTCCTCACCGGCTTTGGATCCCAATCACCCCTAGAGACCCCGAATTTGTCATTAATAACCCTCCTCCACAACGCCGTCTTCTCCGTATTAAAGCGTCAAATCCACTTTCCCAATAAGGCTTTGTTCATACACTTGAGTCTTCTAAACCCAAACCTCCAAATTCCTGTGGTCTCGTAAGTCGTAACCCAATCCCACTTCACAATGTGCATTTTCCTAGAGTCCTTCCTACCCCCCTACCCCCCTCCTCACAAAATGAACAAAACGTTATTTTAACTACATAACTTGGGGTGCACACAAGCCGGGCTAGCTCGATTGCTCAGCTCGATCTGGCCCGATCAAACCGAGCTCAAGCTCGAATATGTGGCTCGATCGGGCCGAGCCAAGCTGAGTTTTCAAGCTTGAATGTATTCAAGCTGAGCTCAAGCCAAGGCCTGTTTGATTCGGCTCAGCTAGAAACTCGGCTCAAGCTCGTCACGGCTTGAATATTATGTAAAACAATATATATATATAATATAATATATTATTATTTTTTAAGAAAAATAAAGCCAAGCTCGACTCGAGCTTGAATCAATTTAAGTCGAGCTTGAGCCTAGAGTAAACCCCTTTCAAGCCAAGCCGAGCCGAGCAGGGCCAATCTCGGCTCAGTCCGGCTAGAATACACCCCTATGCATAACCTGTCTTGAAAATTCACAAATACATAACCAAATTTCAATATTAAAATCTTGTAACGGAAATGAATCATTTAATTAATGTAAACAGACCAACCACATGTGCCTACCACACTTTTAACCCTTCAACAAGCTAGTGACACTAACCTTGTTCAATCACTCAATTTGGATAGAATCCACCCTTAGTAACAAGGAAAACATATTCGGAAAATAAAAACAAAAGCAAAGGAAAAGGAAAAGGAAAAGGAATCCAACTATGGCTTCCTATGTACAAAATAACTTGGATGATCCTTCCTTAGCCAGAGACTTGCCATTCTCATCCGCACTTCAGTTCCAGTGAAACTACAAAAAATATCTAAATCCACAATAAATGTCTTCATAAAAAATTAGATATCTCTTGAGAGCTTTTTTATCTCATATTATTACTCGCTGATGGATAGATACTCCAAATCAACAAACATTTCTGCCACTAGATTCAGTGACTAGTAGAGTTATTCCACAACTTTCATTTTTTCCACTATTTTGCTACTGATTTCTGCATTGCGACAAGCAGCATTGTTCATCTTCCCCGGAGAGGAGTAACGTGATCTAATACCAATTAGGCAAAAATAAATTGTAACAAGACAAAACACTGGACAAAAGCAACTGTACTAGTCACTGAAGATGTCGGTTCTCAAACACCACTCATGTTGACATAACCTAGTCATTCATTCAGGATACATCAGTACTATGCCGCTTTATGTGCAGCCTTCAAATCATTGGCTTCATATGCTCCAAGCCGTACATGGTACATCTGTCATTTGTAGTTGTAGTACTGAAGTCAACTCATGTAGTTGCAATACCAAGCTTTGCACTCCCTCCTATACTGCCCGTAGTGCTCAGCAATGAAATAGTAGAGGTATATTAAAGGTTTTGCATATCAAAAAGTAGCAGTATATCAATCATAAAGAAAGAATATCCACAAGACCACAACAACCAGATAGAACATCCCTATCGAACCCCAATTTTGCCAAGACGTCAGTCAAATCATTCGCCAATCTTGGAATCTGAGAGGATGAAATATTCCTTTGGGAAACCAAGTTACAAATTTATTTAATAGCATTGGCTAGCCTCCACAAACCTCTCTCATGGCCTGTTGTCCACTTAATGGCATTCCTTGAATCACCTTTAATAGTGAGTGACAGAGAGTCAAATGTCCTCCTGAGAATGAGGCCTTGTCGAAGAGATAATATCTTGGTCATAACCTCATCAACTGGACCTGAAAATACCAAAACAATGCTCTACACAAAATCTTTAGTCACTCCACCAATCTCACATGGACCCAGATAACCTATCAAGCATCCATCTTGAATCTAACTCAACCATTAGGAGGAGACAACTGAAAATCTAATCAAATGAGGGGAGAGACAAAGCCATCGAAGTCCAATTCCTGACGATGACACCACCATTAATTCCTTTGAAAGCAGGAGATAAAGCAACTCAATGCGACACCTGAGTATTTATTTTATCTATAACGTTGTGCAGGCTATGTGCTCTCAAGATTCTGCTATCCCTCTATTCCCAAGTTGACCATAAAATAGTATGTATTGTACTCTTCTACATTATTTTACCCCTTATTGCCTAATGATTCTGGAATCCACTGCAACATTACATATGAAATGTCTGAAGGACTCAATCCATACCTGCCAAAGAATGGAAATGGTTCCAATCACTTCGGACTGCTTCACAATAAATGATTAGTTGATTCCCCATCCCTTCTTCACATCATGCACATGTGAGGAGAAAGAGAGATGTAATTTTTGGTCTTTCGAGAACATCACGTATGTTTAATCTTTTTTACGAGAAAGCATCAAAAATAAAATCCTTCCACTCTTTGCCTCATGACTCTCCAACAAGAAGTTTCTTTGAATTTATTCAAGCTTCATTGTAGCTTTGGCAAGAACCTTGAAGAGGGACGTAAAGCAAATCAGAGGATTAGAGAGACTGGACTTTATGAGAGTTAATCTGCCTCATAGAGAAATATTCTTCCTTTTCCAAGGGGGCAATCTACTCACACTTCTTGATGACAAGATTCAGAAAATTCAATAGATTTAGGGTTGCAACCAAGAGGAAGACCAAGATACATAGACCATTTATCAATACTGCATCCCATAATATCTTTATACCTCCTAATTTCATTCTCGTCCAGGTTTACACTCACCAAACTACTATTATCTGAGTAAATTTCCAGGCCAAATATTACCTCAAAACACTCCAGGAATCAGGATATACTTGAGATTTACCAACATGTCTTCATCAACTTCACAAAAGAAAATTGTATTATCTGCAAACTAGAGATTAGATACATTTTTTTTTTTCGTTTTTGAGGGGTGCGCCAGCCCGTGCAGTAGTGCAACGCATGGGCGACACTCGAGGACCCCAATAGCAAGCTATTGTGATGAGTCCTCCCCCCACTTGGGAATCTAAGATAAGAAAAAGGGGGGTCTTTACTTACGCAAGTAACCTGCGGACAAGGTCTCCCACAATTGCGAGTAAATAAGGTGATTAGGATCACTTTGACATAAACCTTTTGAAGAATGGAATAAATCTTTAGGGGATCTAGTGATCGAGTGCTAAAAAGTGTACTAAAGAAATATAACCTCTAATCCATATCCTCCATCTCGATCTAAAGCCTTTGTTTTTCAATGAATAATCCAAGAAATCCAAATCCATTAAATCTTAAGGTTTCTTCCTTCTGCACATAGCGTGCAATAAGTTCATTCACATTCCATTTCTTATCTTGGGAGTTGTAATCCTTTGCAAGTATTATACTCTCTTGGCTGAGAATAAAAAGTCACATGAACCAAATAATCATCTGAAAGATCCATCCTTAGAATTCGAAGATGGTAAATCATGTCAGTCATTCTCAAAATATGATTTTGCTTACTACTTAGTCCATCAAAATTGCATGGGCCCAAGCTAGCCCAACAGTGTATTAACCAGGTTGGCCGATTATCCGAAAAACTAGGTCGTACTAACTTCTATTAATCCTTTTAAAATCATGTTCTCATGAATTCCACCTATAATAGACTCTAAAATTGAGTTCCTTTATCATTTATAGAATCATCTTGTTGGATTTTTCACATTTGTGATATTTCAACTTAACAACATAAGATGAACCATACGCTGATTTCTCTGTCATCCTTGACGAGGACAAATTCATAGTCTAGGTATCCCAAAACAACCTCTGTGGGAGATTTCCATCAATTAATCTGACCCACTTATGGGCTCCACTCCAGCCAACAAACATTGAATAGCATCAACATCCATGATCCATCAATATTGTGTGATAGCCGCCACATATCCCTCCGCGTGGTGCGGGAACCTCATTTTCACACTAATATGAAAATGAACAAAGTCGCCACCAATCAAATTCTAAAGCGTGTTGGACACCTCAACACCAACTCTTTGGATCTATGAACCTAGAGATGGGTAAGGGGATTCTATTATGGTTTGGGAAAGGTGTTAGGCACCCAAATCATCCATCAATTGACGGTTACCTTTATTTCTCTAACATTCTAAAAATTCATTAAATATTCTCAAATTCACCTCTTTTCCCCCTCTTTTTCTCTTTGAGATGAAATACACCCTTCCTCAACCGATTTAGAATGATTCTCTCTACAATGAAGGGAACCAAAAATCCTTCCAATAATCGGCAAAAGCCTACTCTTTTCTCGACCAATTCGAAAAAGGCATCGCTTACAACGAAAGGGGCACAGATCCATTCGATCCTTCCTACAAATAGCTAAAGAAGTTGGGGAAACTTCTTCAAATGTTTCCCTTCATCAAGATCTTCTGAATTACTAGCGGAAAACAAAGAAAAATCCTGAGTGGAGTAGAAAGAGAATTACTTGAAAGTAACTTAAGGGTTAGAAATAATACTAAACGTGTTGCAAATCCTGGTTCCTTAGCCATTTTCCAAGAATTTCTACACTCCAAGCTCCTAGGTGATCTTCGATATGGGGATCCGAACTCCAAGGTTGAGGCCTTCCAAAATTTCAGTGTAGAGTAGACTCCTCAAGGTCCTTGTGCTAAGGCCCCAGAGATGCCAAGGACTTCTAACTTTCTAAGTTTTCCCAAGCTGATTCCAAATTCTCAAGATTTCAGAATTTTTATGGTTTTCATAAATTCAAGAATTCTCAGAGTTTAGAGATTTCAAAGTATTTCCAAAGTAAAATCCAAAGTGGTTTGAGGGTGAGGTGATGCGGGCTTATATAAAGGTGGAAAAAAGTAGGGATGCCTTCACTGGCAAATGTAGGAATAAAACTTTCCCAAAAACTCGAAATGAGTTGTCAAACTGTGATTGGTTAGGCCAAAAATTCGGATCTATCCAAAAGAGTTTGACCGCCGTTCTAAGCAGCAGCCTAAGCGGTTATTCCTTCTTTTAAACAGTGCACTAACTTGTATTAGCGCACAATTCCAATTTTTAAATTTCAGGTAAACACAAAATGGCCGCCATTTAGAACGGTATCCCATTTTCTATTTCCAACAGAGTTCGCCGTTTGGAACGGCAGTTTTATAGTTTTGAAAATTTTATGTTTTAAAAAAAAAATTCCTCCCTCTTGGGGCCTGGGTTGATTTTGGATATGGGCTTAGTCAAAATGACCTATTTTGACTTAGGTTATGGGTTTGGGGTATTTGAGTATTGGGCTTAGGCTATGGCTTAAGGTTTGGGCTTAGGCTATGATTTTTGGAGTCCGGATCCCAATATCATAACTACCTTATGGAACTTGGAGTCATTAGGCCGTTTGGCCGTGCAAAATAGGGTGTCTACAAACATAATAAAAGAAAACACAATCATTCACTCGACAACAATTCACAAATGCATATGCCATCAACGTATATCAAGCAAAATAACCCACGCAATCAAGATAATGTGATCATGTCAATTAACACTCGGGCAGCAGGGATCTTGCTGAATTCCCCAAAGTGATTAAATAAATAGTCTTTAAGTCCAATGAATCAAAAGCATATGGTCTAACATTGTTTTCAAGGTTTCCCAAAGACCAAAATAAATCCAAATGTGTTAAAACCCCAAAAATCCTAGGAAAGAACATGGCGACGTGTACGTTAAACTTCATTATTTTTTGTATAACCAAATTCTTCATCAAAGTACATGGCCCTATATGAGTTTGTTTTCCTGTATGGGCTTTTTACTTCATACACTTTACAATCCCATCATTTGGTAATGGTATTAGTCTCAACTATGCATAGATCTTGTCCGAACACTAGAACACCTTTAAAAATAACACTACAACAGGATTTATAGTAATGATTTAAAACTCAAAGTGATGGAATAAATAGTTTTTTTTTAAAGAACTAGCTAACTTGGAAATCAAGAATAGCTCAATGCCACTATAGCTTCCTGATTAGATACTTAAACTATAAATTATTCTCTTCACAAACTTAGTACATCAACAGGGAACTTGTCCTCTGACAAACTGAACCCCTCAATGTGATCCTCCATGTTGTCTTCATCAACTCCAAATGGATCAACTGCCCCCGCAATGTAAACCACTCAGTATGTGAAAACAATCTAATAATATAATTGTCTTATATCTAGCCCCTTCTTCATCCTTCTGAACTATTTCTCCTTTTAAGTACATCTCTTACCATGATAAAGATACGTGACCCAGTTCTATTTTTTTGTCCTCAACCACTGACTTTACGACATTAGAAGTTTGATCATTGCACCTAGCTACATCCTTTTGGCTTTTATCCATGAATCAACTTTGCATCCAGCCCTCTGGGTGCAGCTCCAAATGTTAAGAAGCCTCGTTCTTTGTTTTACAACAGCCTAACTCCAATCAGCTATAGTTCCGGCAGGTAGATGACCCAATAAATTAAAAAGGAAGGGGGGAGAGAGATTGATTATTGTTCAATTTGATTTCATGGATATTAATTGAGGTCAACACAAAAGGAAAAAAGTGTAAGTAAAAGATAGGATACATTACCATGAGATCAACAAGGAATTTTTTGCCACTATATATTGATAGGGCACAACATACATGACTAAACTTCACTAAAAATATCTTTATTTTTATACTATAATGACATAGAATCTATATTTTGCATCAAAATAAAGTTGCGAGCCAGGGACTAGTGCATACCCCATCGATGTCAAACAAGCAGAAGATTCCCCTCAAAAACTCCATGGCTTCATTTGTTAGCTCCACACTCTAAAATTTCACATCTACGAGTAAGTATTTTAACCAAAAAAATAAAAGGCTTCGCTAGAACATGGAATATAAATAGAAAAAGAAATTCCACCACAATATATAAGTAGGAGGAGAAGATCTGTTCGATGAGAAAAATGTCGAATTACTATACCGCTGACATGAAATTATAAACCAGGTAAATGGTAGTATTGGAAAAACGATGCAGCACGAATCACGAACCTTCACATCATATGCATATGATGGAGGCCCAATAGATTCAATTGTTAGGCCACCTCTATAATCATCCAGATCTTATTGATGTTAATAAGGTATCGAATCTGAACATCAATGGATCGATCATTGTAACAAACAATCACAACCATCGGATAGATGGACCTTTCTTCGTGCACCACTGTTTGAGTGGCCCAGAAAGAAAAAGGAAATAATATAAGTAAATAATACTATAATAAATAACAGTTATACACTGGTTATGATCTGAACAGGCTGCTTTTGATGAGACAATATCATCAAGGTGTGCCCCTAAAACTGGAGAGTCTGGATAACACATTAACACTGCACATGTGCCATATGGACACCACACGGGTGAGGATGGATGATGTGTTATGAACTTATGATATTAGATGCCCAATGGAATTAAAATAACCAAAATTATATTCTTTCGACTTGCAAGTTAGATATAAGTGTATGTTATGTTCAATTAGCACCTACAAGCCCATGAGTTATTTTTCTCCAGGTCCTGGGACTGGTCAGAAATCTGTAATTATAACAAGAGTTCACGCAACTGAGCCTCAACAACTCTTAAATATCTTCTAGTTGAATATAGAGCAAGTTCCCCATTCTCTTCCAGGAAACATAGAGAACAAAAGGCCAGACAATAATAAAAAATTGATAACATCACAAGCAGATTTGAAGCCACAATAATACAATATTAGCTCAATGAGAAAGATACCTGATCAGGAGCCCGTTTAAATGAAACTGGAAGGAGATCATCCCTGAGTTCAATATCATTGTTGTATCCAAACTTCCTCAGGACGGTCCATGTTGTCTCAAGACGCCCTTTTTCTATAAAAAGTGCATGGAGAAAAAGGAATCCTGTCAGGGTAAGACCACGGTGATTGACTCCTTCAGGCAGTTTTTCTTGTACAACCTTCTTAACATCCACTATTTCAGAAGGTTGTAGTGGAGCATTGAAACACTTAACCTGTTAAACAAAATTAAAATATCATTTCAGAAATTCAGACACAGTAGACCGCAACTTTATATGAACAGTGACTTTTGAACAGCCCGAATAAACAAATATAAGAAATTGTCATGGAAAAACCAACCTGGAAATCATTCAACTCTGAATCATTGAGGGCGCCATCCCTGTCATTATCACAAAGAATAAATATCCGTTTCAAAGCCCTCACACATCGGGGTTTCAACGATTGTGTTTCTTGATCAAATAGTGGGGCTGTTGGATGAAGCACAGCTTTTTGAGCATAATAGAAAACCTCAGGTACCTTCAGAGATAAATTTAACATCTCAGTTTTTTTATCATCAGAACATAAATACTAGAATGTCAATATATTACTTCAAAAATCCAAAATTTTAGTGATCCAATAGTATACAAATGCCATAACTCCATAAGATTGATGTTGGTGCATTGTAGTCATAATGTGCATTTTAAATTCATGATGCATTCATATATTAGTATTGATTCTAAAAAAGAATGTCCCAAAAAGTGAATGCTGAAACTCAAGCCAAGTTATAGTGTTATACACGTATACCGAGTATAAAAAAGTGATTGAAGATTGTCAAGTAGTATAGATAGAACCCAATGTCTTCAACAAAAAGGGATTATTAACTTTTAGAACTACATGAAAATTGACGGGATTAGAATAATAATAGATTGATGAAATGTACATCCATGAGGGCAAACAAAACCCGAGGGTGAGAAGTAAAGATTATAATATACCTGGATTTGCTTTACCGCCGAGCATTCTATGCAAGTCTCAATCTCCCGAAACTGTTGCATGATTGGAGACATCACATGCTCCAGGCTCAGCTGCTGTTGATCGTCTCGTAAATCCAGCTTGCAACCAACCACAATCACTGGCACCTTCACCTACTCATTGAAAAAAATATATACAGATCAATATAAATATATATATCAGAAAGCATGAAATCGTAACATATTCACTTATACAACCTCTAATCGACGAAGTTCTGGGAGCCAGAAGGTACTCAATCGATCAAGCGTTGCAGGTTGATCGCATGAGTAGGTCAGTATCACGGCATCCGCCCGCCTCAATTCTTCAGCGAGCTTACCTCTATTCTCCAAACTTAAAAATGGTGACATTTTAACAACAAATCAATCAATATTAATTACTGCAATTGACCTTAATGCTATGTTTGGTTGCCGATAAATAGGTGAAAACATGGAAAAGTATATAAAATTTTAGATTTCTAATACAATTTTTAGTTAGGTTTTGTCTAATTTTCTTTTCTTTTCCATGTTTTTACTTATTTTCTCGACGTAAAGGAATACCAATAGGAGTGAAAATCGAAACCTGGATGAAGTATCGATAATTGTAAGCGGAACGCGATCGGGATAAAAATCCGCTGGCAGGCGCGTAGTCGGTAAAACAGGAGGAACATTGCCCGGAAAAGTTTCGGCGGCAACTGTCATGATCAAGCTAGACTTTCCGGTGCCACGGTCTCCGACGACAACGACGCGAACGTTCGTTCGACCACCATGGATAACATTTCCAGCAAAACCACCCGCCATTAAAACTGCAAAAGAAAACATGTTTTATAGTAAGACCTAATTATATAAGCTGAATCGAATAGACATATCTGTAGATTTTTTAAGTAGGGTGACAATGGATCGATTACCAGAAACCCTAGTTCTTACTGATGGAAACTGATATTGAATGGAGGATTTGGAGATTGAAACCTACTTTTAAGCTCCAAGGAACTTTGCCTGGTTTTATCGGGTGGAGAAACCGTCAAATCCCTGATTCAAGGCGGTATCGACTACGTATGCTTTGGGAGAGAAACTATGAAAAAATTTGGAAAAGGCCTTCAAGTTCAAAGGGTTTCCCCTTTCCTATCTGTTTTTTTTAATTAAAAACTCTCGGTTAGTACCTAATATCGAGAGCTAGACCGTTGGATTTAGCATCCAAGGGTGTCATGTCTGCACTCTGCACATGCTTAAAATGAGGTCCCCACTTAATGCCTCACATCATTTGATCTTAATTCAAACGGTTCAACTCTTGATAGTAGATACTACGGTAAGTTTTTAAATCACTTCCCTTTCAAAAGTAGAAGAACCAGGTGTGCAACAATAATTAGCTACAAGGGACATTTTGTTGCTACAGCTGCAAAAGGTTCTTCATATTGTGGTATAGGAAAAATTAGGTTAGGTCTATATTCATTAATTTTTTTAAAAAAAATTGTAATGTCTTTACTTTTACTTTTCTGGCAATCTATACTATAATATAAAGAAATAAGACTTTTTCCCTGCTCTACAATCTCTCGAATCTTATATGTTCAATCTTATGGATATCATGTGGCTTCCCTCTTTAATATTCATCGTTTGATTTAGGTCATCAATGTATCAAACAATACGTCATTACAAACTGACGTCAAACAAAACAACTTTTAACTTCTCATAAATTTTCTCTCACACATCTCTATCTCTCAAAACACTTATACGTTCAATCCTAGTGATGTCATGTGGCTTCTCTCTTTAATCTCCACCGTTTGATTTAGGTTATCAATTATCAAACTCTTTGCTCTCCAAACTCCAATCTCTCCAATCTCGTAAGTTCTATTTTGGAGATGACATATGGTTTTTCTCTTTAATCTCCACCATTCAAATTTTGGACCTACTAATTCATCCTAGAGTCCTCTCTATCTCCACTATTATAGACGGCCTTGGATTGTCTCTGGCGAAGCCAGAAAGGGCTTGTCTCAAGGTTCCATAGAATAGGTGACAAGTGGCAATAAGTGTGTAAGAATAAGGGTGAAAGATCAAATGGGGAGAAGTCAAAATTATGGGGAGAAAATTGAATGACTTCTCCCCATTTTTACGCCAACTGCCGCACAATGTATGGAACCATGAGAGCCCTTTTTGGCTTTGCCATAGACAATCCAACTCCTCTCTTATCCCCAACTCTTACAAGTTTGGGACCCACTATCTTATCCTAGAGTCCTATCTATCTCCACTATTATAGAGTTATCTCTTATCTCCAACTCTTAGGTGTATTAATTTAAGTTTAATACTAAATAACTTATGATTTTCCTTTGAATGTGTTTTTAAAGTTTAATACTAAATAACTTATTAATTAAAAATATGTTTTTAAAGTTTTTTTAATATTAAAAACAATTTTTTAATTTTAAAAATAGAATTAATGTTTAAAAAAAAATAAAAAAAATAGGTGGGTAAACCATAGGGGTGGGTGAACCTTACCCACGGTTAAGGGGTGTCAAAGGAGACACGTGGCGACCTCTAGGGGTTATAACCGGATGTGTCACATCCGGTTATAACTGGAGAGGATTTGCACCCTGTACCATTTTGTGAGGAAAGGCTGTCGGTTCCATCTCATATTATTGAGTGTGTGCGTGTGCCCTGGTGCCTCTGTGTTTATCTATGTAGATGAGGCTCCACACCCCTTCAAAAGTCTAGAACCCTTTTGTTTTGTGAGGAAATGTTGTGGGTTTCTGTCTCATGCTAGTGGGTGTGTGCGTGTTTCCCGGTACCTGTGTGTATGAGTTGCGAGTTATAAAAAAAATTAGGGGTGTTGGTATAGAGTTTGGATTATGTTGTTTTGTCGTAATCACAAGGCCCCTTTAACAATCATTTTAACTATGGTTACCAAGTTTTAACCCCTATGATTGATTTAAAAATATATTATTTAGACCTTTGGGTTAGTTAATCTTAACCATAGTTAACAGTATTAAAATGGACACATGTGTGACTTGTGGGTGCGACTTAACTCTCTTGAGTTCAATCATGATTGAATATGATCCCAATTGGTTAGTATATGTTAGATATGGAAATTAGGCCTAAGGTAA
Source organism: Tetracentron sinense (assembly GCA_015143295.1). Lineage (NCBI taxonomy): Eukaryota > Viridiplantae > Streptophyta > Magnoliopsida > Trochodendrales > Trochodendraceae > Tetracentron > Tetracentron sinense. The sequence continues at coordinate 8,890,701 of CM026558.1, read as the reverse complement.
GCATTTCAACCGTCACATCTAAAGGGATTAGAATCCTGATCATCCAAGTACAGTATGCAGAGGGGAGTTGTCCCCCAACTTTTGAAAAAATAATTTTACTAAGTTATTTATATATTTAATTAATATGGCACCACTTTGTGGCAATAGGGTTACTCCCCTTGAGCTTCTGGAAACAAATTTATACTGTATTATTTTAAATTTTAACATGTCATAGCTTGCATGGATACGAGAGCAGTTGGCCCTCTTAAACTTTTGAAAACAAAAATATTTCTATATTATATTATTTGAACTTTTGAAAAAAAAATATTTCTATACTATATTATTTAATATGTCATAGGCATACGCCAAGGGGTAACTGCCTCCCTAGATAACAAAAAACGCCGGTAAGATATCTACCAAATATAAGAATGAAATGGCCCATTAACTTGGTTATTTGGAAAAAGAAAAGGCCTTATTCCTTAAACTGAACGGCCCACCCTCCTTAGGCCCATAATATTTCATACCTACATAATTATTATTTAAAAATTCATCATCAATTAATCACTAACATTTCCCAATAAGAAACTTGCTAGTAGGGATACACATTGCCATCATCACAGCATGCACTCAAGCAAGCGTATTACAAACCGACATACTATTAATCACTATTTACCTTTTATGTTGGCGTTGGGTCTGGTGTCGTAAGGTGAGTGATGGTAATTTATAACATATTCCGCACAAATAAATCAATTTAAATTAATGTCTTTTTTTTTGCTATAATATATAACTTTGATTAAAACCCTGAACCCCCAAATATTGGTACCATGATAATATTTATATCATTAAACCCTTGCCCGCATTGTGTATAACCCCGTTAGAGGATGAATTACGTTGACATGGTCTTAGTATTATACTCATCGGACAACCAATGAAAAATGTAGTTGAATAAAAAAATAGAAACTTTGTAGAAGAGAGATACAATGAGTTATTTCATTCAATTTCAGTGTGTTTCTCAAATTGAATTATAAAAAACATTTATTGTTATGATAAAATTGTGTCAAAAAATAAAACAATTCTTAAAAGCATTCCTTAAAAATTAGTTGTCCGTTTATGCCATTTATATACCCGTAATAAGGGAAGTCATTTTGAAGAACAATGTCAAACGGCCCCGTACTACACATAAAACTTTTGGGGAAAAAAATTGCATACAACTTTATTTGTAGACATTTTTTTTTGATGAATAGATATGCATTACGTGAATAAGGGGTTTACAAAACAAGATTATGAATGGCTTAGGAAAAATTGCACTTGAAAATTGCGCCAGATGCAATGCCTACAAAACAAAGCTCCATGAGCCAGAAGGTGGGTTTGTGAGTTTGCCTGACCCATGGAAAAATGAAATTATAAAGAGCCACGACTGGGGCTCATTAATCATTATCCGGATATCATTGAGGATGGCATGGATCTTTCATTTGGGTTGGTCAAAATATCTATTTAGGAAATCCGCGAGTTATTTCGAGTTTGACTCAATAATTACTTTCTTCCATAAGTTGTGCAAGACTATTTGGATTCCATTCCTAACCCTATGTTTGGTTGTCGAGAACATAAGTAAAAAGATGGAAAGGAAAAGAAAATTGGATAAAACATCATTGGAAATTGTATTATGAATCCAAAATTTTCTTTTATTTTTCATATTTTCAGCTATTTTCTCGACAATCAAACATAGCATTAAGTGACTAGCTTCAACCTCTGATACCTGAGTAGAACCACCCGGAAGAAGTTTGAAGATGCTGTACAGGCATACCCCTCATGATCTATAGCAATCACTCCCACTTCTGCTTCTTGACAGTTTGGCAGAGTAGCATCATTGACATCGATTTTGATCCATGCAGAGGGAACATCAAACTGAAATTTGAATCTAAAGAGCGGCCATAGCCCCAGTATAGGATGAAAGCAATAACGACATGTACTCTTCTGCTAATAGGATTTTTGCAACTAGGTTTTCAGTTTTGTTGATATTACAAAAATAGGGTATGAGGAGGTTGAGTTCAAGTGACCATCATTTCGAGCCGGCCAAATACATGACTGAGCATAAGCTGATTGTTAGGTCTTTTTCTCAAAGCCGAAGTTTGAATGCTTAGTCCAAAGTTTCTACCACAAAAATAAGGATTCTATAGCCATGGCTGGAAGACAGAGGACCCAGCGACATCCTAGCTATATGTTGGAAAAATTTTGTTTTGGAAAAATCTGGGAAAACAGTTTTTTACAAACTTTGACCCAAAATATAAGTGAGACCCACAAGGGTTTTGAAGCGGGTCCAAGTTGATTCGTGTTCTCCTCCATGAGCAGATTAACGTAGTATATTTACTTGTCCAAAACAGTGATGTGGTGAATGAGAAATTCATCTCAAAGTGGGTCACTTGAACATATGTTATAAGTTGAAGAATTGTGTAGTTTAATAGTCCCACATTGGAAAACTATTGAAACTATAGTGTGGTTTAAATACCATTACCTTGGAGTAAAAGGTGGGCCCTTGGGGCACCCAAATTTTGCGAAGGAGTGAGCACTTGCTCCAAGGTGGAACCAACACACGCGCCGCCGGCCCGCGTCCGGTCCGGCCGGCTGGCTTGGCTTGGTTTGACTTACTTTGATTCTAGTGGGCCTTAAAGCCTGGCCCTTATATTTATTTTTTGCTAGGCTGGGCCAGAGCCTGTTCAACTTATACAGTTATTTCAACAGCTATTTAATTCCAACAGTCATGTCTGTTGGATTTAAATTTGAAACCCAAGAGACATGACCATTCTGGACAATCTCATTTGCCTGGTATTTAAGTCTTTTCTAGTGCATATTCTGCAGTATGAAAATAAATTCTTCTACTCTCTAGTTCCCTAGTTTCTTATGCATACAAGTCTTCAGTATTCCAGAGAGAGAGACATAGCATAGTTTTTGGTTCGCTGGACAAGCAGATTGTTGTGCTTCTTCTGCTTGTGTAAAGATCACTTCATCCTGGGAGACAGACGTCCGTGGATCAAAAGCACCAGTGTGAGGGACGAAATTTGTCTTAAGGAGAGAGTTACTACTCGACTTGATCTATTGCTTTTTTCAATTCCTAAACCAGTGAGTTCATTTTATTCTGTAGTTTTAATTTATTGTTTCCTTAACAGAATATTTAGTGAATCAACATAAAATTAATATTCTATACACTGTATATTTAGTTGACTAATTTTGATTTTTGTATTCTTTTTGCAATTCCAGAATTCCATACACTTTATAATTTCCTGAATTCTGTAATTCTGTATACTTTTTATGATTTCAGAATTCTGTATACCAATTTCATAATATTAAATTCTGTATAATAGAATCAATCTCTGCATTCTGTAATACTGGATTAATATCTAATTTTTGTATACTGTATACCAGAAATAATGTCTTTTACAAGTCAATCAGTCACTGCACCTACTGTTATGCATATCCTTTTCATCCTACTGTTCCTGTGAACCATGGTAAAAAGCCAGAAAAAATTAATAGAACAGAGTTTAAAAGATGGCAGTAAAAGATGCTGTTCTATCTTACAACTCTGAATTTGGCTAGATTTCTCAGAGAAGATGCTCCTGCATTGAATGAAAGAGAAACTGATAAGCAAGTGGTTGCTGCTGTAGAGGCATGGAAAAATTATGATTTCCTATGCCGAAATTACATCCTCAATGGATTGGATAATACACTGTATAATGTGTACAGCCCAATCAAAACTGCAAAGGAACTCTGAGATTCATTGGACATCAAATATAAGACAGAAGATGCTGATGTAAAGAAATTCATGGTCGGAAAGTTTCTGGAATATGTGATGTCAGACTCCAAGACTGTTATTAGTCAAGTCCAAGATCTATAATTAATTCTGTATGACATTCATGCAGAAAATATGGTTCTTAGTTAATTTTTTCAGGTGGCAGCTATAATTGAAAAATTACCCCCGGGCTGGAAATATTTCAAGAACTATCTAAAGCATAAGAGAAATGAGATGAAAATGGAGGAACTAATTGTGAGATTGAGGATTGAAGAGGATAACCGGATTTCTGAAAATAAAACCGGAAAATTTTCAATGGAGTCCAAGGCAAATTTTGTGGAGCAGAGGAAAAAGTTAAATGGAAAGATGAAACAATTTAATGAAGGCTCCTCAAAATGCTAGAAATGTGGAGAGAACAAGAGATTCAAATTCACCGGAAAATGCTACATTTGTGATAAACCTGGGCATCGAGCTAAGGATTGCAAGAGCAAGCGAATAAGCCAAAACAAGAAACCTGCTCAAGTCAACTTCACAGAAATGGACATGGTTTCAAATGGAGTCCATGATATGAATTTGTCCGTTGTAGTGTCCGAGGTGAACCTTATTGACAATTCTAAAGAATGGTGGGTGGACACCGGAGCAACTCGCCACATTTGCATTGACAAGAATATGTTTTCTTCATATCAAGTGGTAGAAAATTGAGAGCAATTCTTCATGGGTAATTCATCAACTTCTAGAATTGAAGGACAAGGAAAGGTGGTGCTGAAAATGACTTCAGGCAATGAACTTACCCTCAACAATGTGCTCCATGTGTCGGACATCCGGAAGAATTTGGTTTCAGGATCTTTGTTATGTAAGAATGAGTTTAGACTAGCATTTGAATCGGACAAGTTTGCCCTTACTAAAAGTGGTATGTATGTAGGTAAGAGTTATATGAGCGATGGGCTCTTTAAACTCAATATAATTACTGTTGTACCTAATAAGAATATGAATAAAAATGCATCGACTTCTAGTTATTTGCTTGAGTCTTCTAATTTATGGCATGGTAGGTTAGGACATGTAAATAATGATTCTTTACGTAAGCTTATACATTTAGGATGTTTGCCTAAATGTAACTTTGATAAAAATCATAAGTGTGAAGTATGTGTGGAAGCAAAATTAACCAGAACTTCATTCAAATCTATTGAAAGGAATTTAAAACCTTTAGATTTAATTCACACAGATACATGTGATTTAAAATTTGTTCAAACTAGAGGTGAAAATAAATACTTAATCACTTTCATTGATGATTGCTCTAGATATTGTAAAATATTTCTTTTAAGGACAAAGGATGAAGCTTTTGATATGTTTAAACAGTACAAAGCCGAAGTTGAGAATCAACTTAGCAGAAAAATTAAGGTTATTAGAAGTGATAGAGGTGGTGAATATGAAGCACCTTTTGGTGTTTTTATTTAGAACATGGTATTATACACCAAACCACAGCAAAATGGTATTGCTGAAAGGAAAAATAGAACCTTAAAAGAAATGATGAATGTTATGTTGATTAGTTCGAGATTACCTCAATTTGTGGGAGGAAGCAATTATTTCTGCAAATTATATTCTAAATAAAATATCCCGAAAGGTAATCAATAAAACACCCTATGAAATATGGTATGGAAGATCACCTTTTTTCAAATACTTAAAAGTGTGGGGGTGTTTGGCTAAGGTGGTTGTTCCTAATCCTAAAACGACTAAGATCGGACCTAAAACTGTTGATTGCATATTCATTGGTTATGCAAATAATAGTAGTACATATAGATTTCTGATTCATAAATCTGAAAATCCTAATATGCATGTAAATATTATTATTGAATCAAGGAATGCATATTTCTTTGAAAATGTATTTCCTTGTAAATCTGGACAAGAGACTAGTTCAATTAAAAGAACTAGGGATACTACTATGAGTAGTAATAAAGACTTTGAAGGTAATAGTGAAAAACCTAGACTTAGCAAACGTGCTAAAAGGTCAAAGTCTTTTGGTCCTGATTTTCTAACATATTTGTTAGAAAATGAGCCTCAAACTTTTAAGGAAGCTATGTCAATTCCAGAAGCTCATTTATGGAAAGAGGCTGTGAATAGTGAAATTAAATCTATTTTGCATAATCATACATGAGAGTTAGTTGATCTCCCATCAGGAAGTAAACCTCTTTGATATAAATAGATATTCAAAAGAAAAATGAAAGCAGATGGTTCAATTGACAAGTACAAGGCAAGACTTGTGGTCAAATGATATAGTCAAAAGGAAGGACTAGATTACTTTGATACATATTCTCCGGTGACAAGAATAACATCAATTCGAATGATGATTGCAATTGTTACATTAAAGAATCTTGACATTCATGAAATGGATGTTAAGACGGCTTTTTTAAATGATGATCTAAATGAAGAAATATACATGGAACAACCTAAAGGTTTCTATGTTCCAGGACAAGAAAGGAAAGTCTGCAAGCTTGTTAAATCACTTTATGGATTGAAACAAGCACCGAAGCAATGACACAAAAAATTTGACAATGTAATGTTGTCAAATGGCTTCAAAATCAACAAATGTGACAAATGTATTTATGTGAAAAACATAGATGCAAGATATGTCATAATGTCTTTATGTAGATGACATGCTCATCATAGAGAGTAATGATCAAATGATCAAAACGACTAAGAAATTGTTGAACAAACAATTTGACATGAAATACATGGGAGTGGCAGATGTAATTCTAGGAATGAAAATTACCATGATGGATATGATTTATCTCAATCACATTATATTGAGAAAGTACTTGAAAAATTTAACAAGTACAATGACCATCTAGCAAAGACTCCAATAGATGGAAATATTCATTTAGCCAAGAATACTGGCGAAAGCATATCACAATTGGAGTATTCTAGAATCATAGGAAGCTTGATGTAAGTAATGAACTGTACACGTTCTGATATAGCATATTCCATAAGTAAACTAAGTAGATATACCAATAATCTAGGGGAAGACCACTGGAAAGTCATAGTGAGGGTACTTCGATATTTAAAATTTATCCAAAACTATGCATTGTGCTACACAAGATATCCAGCGGTCCTTGAAGGATACTGTGATGCAAATTGGATATCAGATACTAAAGATTCAAAATCTACAAGTGGATATATCTTTACATTGGGAGGTGCAGCAATTTCATGGAAATCCTCTAAGCAAACATGTATAGCACGGTCTACAATAGAATCTGAATTCATTGCATTAGACAAAGCTGGAGAAGAAGCAGAATGACTTCGACAATTCTTAGAAGATATTTCGATGTGGCAAAAACCTGTGTCAGCAATCTGCATACATTGTGATAGTTAATCTGCGATTGGGAGAGCGCAGAGTCACATGTATAACAGAAAGTCTCGACACATTCGTCGTAGACATAATACCGTTAGACACTTGCTTTCAAGTGTGATAATTTCTTTAGAATACATAATGTCAAATGATAATATTGCTGATCCTTTAACTAAAAGATTATCAAGAGAGCAAGTGAGTAACTCATTGAGGGGAATGAGTTTAAAGTCTATAACTTAAGAGTATTTACAATGGCAACCCAACCTAGTTGACTGGAGATCTTAAGATCTAGGTTCAAATGGACAACTAAGTTGTGTATGACTCGACCTGATCACTTAAGAGATAATATCTCTTACCCAATTCTGTTATGAGCAAGTGATGACTGCATCGTGTTAGGATTAACTAAGTTATTAATGCTTCTTATAGCAGACTACTCTTAATAAGAATCACCTACGTGAGTGTGAACTGAGCCGGTTCTATGAGAATTACTTAGACTAAAATTCTCTAGAGCACTCATGAAACCAGGATGTGTTCAGGGCCAAAATGAACACAGCAATGAAAACTAAACTATGTTTGGGGACATCATGTGTGTATTCTATTGTCTTGGTTTACAATAATGGCTGAACAGTTCAGGACATTATATTCACTGATTAGCTAGTAAATCCGATAGTCCTACACAAGGGAATGTTCAAGGCCAAAAGCTACCTATCCTATGCAAGATGTCTCCTATTATGTACTCTCTCTTTAGTGTCTGCATTTATTTTGTCCAGGAATTTTCATTCATGAGGGGGATTGTTGGAAAAATTCTGTTTTGGAAAAATCTGGGAAAACAGTTTTTACAAACTTTGACCCAAAATATAAGTGGGACCCACAAGGGTTTTGAGGCGGGTCCAAGTTGATTCGTGTTCTTCTCCATGAGGAGATTAACATAGTATATTCACTTGTCCAAAACAGTGATGTGGTGAATGAGAAATTCATCTCAAAGTGGGCCACTTGAACATATGTTATAAGTTGAAGAATGGTGTAGTTTAATAGTCTCACATTGGAAAACTATTGAAACTATAGTGTAGTTTAAATGTCATTACCTTTGAGTAAACGGTGGGCCATTGGGGCACCCAAAATTTGCGAAGGAGTGAGCCTTGCTCTAAGGTGGAACCAACACACGCGCGCCACCGCCACCACCCCGACCCGACCCGACTCGACCCGCGCCCGTGTCCGAGTTCGAGTCCGGTCAGCTGGCTTGGCTTGGCTTACTTTGGTTCTAGTGGGCCTTAAAGCCTGACCCTTATATTTATTTTTTGCTAGGCTGGGCTAGAGCTTGTTCAACTTATACAGTTATTTCAACAGCTATTTAATTCCAACAGTCATGTCTGTTTGATTTAAATTTGAAACCCAAGAGACATGACCATTCTGAACAGTCTCATTTGCCTGATATTTAAGTCTTTTCTAGTGCATATTTTGCAGTATGAAAATAAATTATTCTACTCTCTAGTTCCTCAGTTTCTTATGCATACAAGTCTTCAGTATTCCAGAGAGAGAGACATAGCATAGTTTTTGATTCGCTGGACAAGCAGATTGTTGTGCTTATTTTGCTTGTGTAAAGATCACTTCATCCTAGGAGACAGACGTCCGTGGATCAAAAGCACCAGTGTGAGAGACGAAATCTGTCTTAAGGAGAGAGTTACTACTCGACTTGATCTATTGCTCTTTTCAATTCATAAACCAGTGAGTTCATTTTATTCTGTAGTTTTAATTTATTGTTTCCTTAACATAATATTTAGTGAATCAACATAAAATTAATATTTAGTACACTGTAAAAGAATATTTTATAATTGTACTGTTTAATTTAATTACTGCTGTGAATGAAACTTTAGTTAATAAAGATTGAGTACATAATTACTATAGTCAAATACTGATTTAAAACCAACACTATATGCTTAGAGGGAAGGTGTAGCTTGATTTTTCCGAAATTCCCAAACTATGCTTATGAAAAACAAAACTTTGATTTGATATTTTACTCTAATTCCCAAACTACCTTTTATTTATCTATTTATTTAAAGAATCGAATCATAGTCAATCACAATTGAACTTTAGGAGAGTTCAATCGCACTTGCGGGTTAACACCTGTTCCTTTTAATTCCTATTAACTATGGTTAACTCAATCCCCTCGCTCTCACGTGCAACGTGCCACCCACTATTTAAAATAATTCCATAAAATGAGTTGCCTGTTTATGCCATTTTTAGTTCAGGAAGATGGTTTCCAAGAAAATGTCAGAAGTCTTATGGAAGGAAAGGCTTTGGATTGTCTCTGGCGAAGCCAGAAAGGGCTTAGTCTCGGGTTCCATAGAATAGGGGACAAGTGCTCGAGAAGTCAAAATCATGGGGTCCATGATTTTGACTTCCCCATGCATAATAAGACATGTGGCGATAAGTGTGTGAGAATAAGGGGGAGAGATATCAAATGGGGAGAAGGGAGAAATTAAACCACTTCTCCCAATTTTTACGGCTACTGTCGCACAATGTATGGAACCACGAGAGGGGTTTCTGGCTTCGCCAAGACAATCCGAGGCCAAAAACAAGGCCCATTCCATACGCTACATAGTACAAACAATTACGGAAAAAAGAAGAGTTAACATACAAGTATACAAATTTCTTCATAGACCGTTCAAACAGACTATTTAAGGTCTACCAAGATTTTGTGGTTGCCTATTTTGACATAAAACGACCGTGAAGTGTCCGTTAGAATACGACGTTAAGGCTTGGAAGCCAATTCACGTTTTCAATTCCCAATAAAAATGGCAGTCTTTTTTGGTATCTTCCGGCGTCACTTTCAGTTTTTTTTTACTTCCCCAAGACCTCTTTCTGTTCTGCCTACTCTCATAAACGAAACGTGACCGTCTCTCTATGATGTCTAAACGCGTTTTGTTCAATCTCTTCTTATTCTGGATCTAAGAATTCTGTATCGAATTTTTTTTCGTTTGTGATTTTAAATTATAAGAATCGTACCATGGCCGTTGATCTTGAATCATTGTCAGAGGCGACTTCAGGCGCCATTGGAGCTCTCTTGAGCACAACCATCTTATATCCCCTCGATACCTGTAAGACTAAGTACCAAGCCGAAGTTCGAGCCAACGGCCAGCAAAAATACAGGTGGATCCTTTTTTTTCCTTTTCTAAAATTATTGATTCTTATTTATTTATTTATTATTGTTCTTGTATTTCCTTCCACATACTCGTCTCTCCTGTAAATATTGATATTTGATAGTTGTGCCTACAGAATTAAGTTATTGTTAAGCGAGCCTCATGGGATTTAAGCTTCAAGGTGTGCCTTGAGACGTTTCCCTTGAGCCTCACCGGTCTTTTAAAACAACACTGGTTGGAGTTAAAAGATTATATTAAACTTAAATTACTACAACTACAACAAACTAATATTGGAAAAAATTAAACTTGGAATCCATCTCAAAATGCATTGTCAAGGTGGCCTCCAAACATCTAATCAGGGTAGGGCTATAAACGGAGCGGATAGTGGTATATCCGAATTCGTATCAAAAGAAATTTGGGAGAGAAAAGAAGATACGTTTATTATGCTTCCAATCCAATATATATACACAGAGTTCCTAACTAAATAAGGATAGAACAAAAATAGGAAACTAATTAAGGGCTAAAGAAACTGCTAAAAATATTTTTAATTCCAATACTTCCCCTCAAGCTGAGGCGAATATATTGACGAGCCCAAGCTTGACAAGAGAAGATTGCAGGAACGAGGGTCCAACAGACTTGGTGAACATATCGGCAGTTTGATTGGATGAGGGAACAAAGCTCGGAGAAATGACACCTGAACGAACTTTTTCCCGAATGAATTGAATATCAACTTCTATGTGTTTTGTCCTCTCATGAAGTACAGAGTCAGAGGATTACATAATGACAGACTTATTATCACAGAACAAAGAAGATGAATCCATCACTAATAAGCCAAGCTCAGTCATAAGGGAACGTAGCCAGAGAAGCTCACACGTGTCCTGAGCCATGGCATGATATTCAGCCTCAGCAGAAGATCGAGAAACAACCGCTTGTTTTTTACTTTTCTAGGATATGAGATGACTACCACGGAAAGTACATATGCCAGAAGTAGAGCCCCTATCACTCTTAGACCCTGCATAATCAGCATCTGTAAAACAGGAGAGACTTGACTGTGCTCCTGTCGTATAAAAAAGCCCAAGACCAGGACAAGTCTTAAGGTACCGGCGAATATGATAAACTGCATCCATATGAGAGATATGTGGAGAGTGCATAAATTGACTCACAATACTAACAGTAAAAGTGAGATCCGGTCTTATGTTCGTCAAGTAAATAAGACGACCCACAAGACGCTGATAAACGGACGGATCTGATAGTAACTCCCCCGATTTTGCTGACAATTTAAGGTTTGGATCTATAGGAGTAGAAGCAGGCCTACACCCAAGCATACCTGTATCCTAAAGAAGGTCAAGAACATACTTCCGCTGCGATAAGGATATGCCACGAAGAGATCTAGCAACCTCAATGCCAAGGAAATACCGCAGAGGACCCAAGTCCTTAATGTCAAAGGACACTTCGAGATCACACTTCACCTTAGCAATACCAGGTGCATCATCTCCAGTGATAATGATATTGTCTACGTAAACTGAGATGATAATACACCGTCCATCTAACTGTCGCCAAATAAAGCATGTATAATCAGAGTGACACCTAACAAACCCCATATTCAGAATTACATCACTGAAGCGACCAAACCATGCTTGAGGAGACTGCTTAAGCCCATGGAGGGATTTTTGGAGACAACAAACTTTCCCTAAATACTCCCCCTGAGCCCGAAAACCCGGTGGCGGATCCAGGTAGATGGTCTCCTAAAGATCACCATTAAGGAAAACATTTTTGACATCCAGTTGATGAAGAGGCCAAGAATAGGAAGCTGCAACTGAGACAAGAAGACGGATCGTAGTCAACTTAGCCACAGGAGCAAAGGTAGCACCAAAGTCTTTACCCGGAACCTGAGTGAAGCCTTTAGCAACAAGGCGAGCCTTATACCTCTCAACAGTACCGTCAGCAAAATACTTCACACTGAAAGACCCACTTACAGCCAACTGTACGCTCACCAGCAGGCAGATCAAAAAGGTCCCATGTCTGATTTTGTTGAAAAGCATCCATTTTTTCTGCTTTCATGGCAGCCACCCACTTAGGCTCTTGGAATGCCTCAGAGACTGAGTGAGGAACAGACACTGAATCAACCTGGCCAAGAAAAGACTGATAGGAAGCTGAAAGACCCTGACAAGAGATAAACTTGGTAATATGATGATTAGTACTACAAGAAAAACTCAAACGGGTGGGGGATGACGATCACTGGGAGGGTACCGGGGAGGTGCAATATCAGAAGCTAAGGGAAGAGGTGAAGTACCTGAGTCTGGAGAAGAGTCTGGCGGGGGAACATGAGAGCGCGGACGGCGAAGAATATTAGAGCGCGAACAACGAGGAACATAAGAGAAGGGATCAGTAGTGATTACTGGAGGAAGGGACCTGCTAGTGAGTGAAGGAGAGGACATCGGAGGAGGCTCAAGAATGGGTGTAGGATGAGGAAGCAAGGGACTGTCATCTGGAGGAGTCTCCTCAACAGGTCCCAACAAGGAAGGAGCACCTGGAAAGAAAGGAACAGTTTCCAAAAAAGTAACATCTAATGAGTGATAAATGTGACAAGTAACCGGATCATAACAACGATACCCCTTAGACATGCTAGAATACCCCAAGAAGATACACTGAATGACCTTATCATCGAGTTTGGTACGAGAAGGATTGCGGTTCTGAACAAAGCATGTACACTCGAACACACGAGGTATGATAGGAAAAAATGTGCTATTAGGTTGAAGGATATGCATAGGGGCTTTGCCTTGCAGGATCCGACTGGGAGTGCGATTTATAAGATATGTGGCAATGAGGACAGCCATATGCCATAAATATTTGGGTACTCCCATACCACATAAGAGACACCGAACAATAGACATAATGTGGCAGTTTTTATGCTCCGCCACTCCATTCTGCTCAGGAGTGTAAGGACAGGTTAGCTGCTGGAGAATACCACTTTTGTTAAGTTCACTCCGAAATTCATTTGTGATATATTCCGGACCATTATCAGACCGAATATTTCGTACAACAATATTATATTGGGTTTTGATCATTTGCAAAAAATTAATAAAGTGAGAAAATACCTCAGATTTTTTCTTCATAAGATAGACCCAAGTGTAACGAGTAATTATCTATGAAAGTGACATAATAACGAAGTTGAGATAAGGCAGTCACTGGAGAAGGACCTCACACATCAGAGTGTATAAGATCAAAGGCACTAGGTGCACGGTGCACGGTGCATGCGAGGGATATAAGTAGTGTGAGTATGTTTTGACAATTCACACACCACGCATTTAAATTTAAAGTTTTTGCATGCTTTATTTAAAGGCGGAAAAAGCCAACATAAATACTAAAAGTTTGCATGTCCTAAACGAACATGCCACAAATCAAGAGTCTGAATAGAAAAAACAGAAGAGTCAAAAATAGGTAGAATAGACACCTGAAGACTAGATGATGACACTTTGGAAGACGGAGGATCTCCAAAGTAGTAGAGTCCATCGCACTCATATCCCCTGCCAAAAATCTTCTTCGAAGTCAGGTCCTGCAAAAGACAATGATCGGGTAAGAAAATAACAGCACAATGAAGGTTTTCGCAAGTAGACTAACTGAGAGAAGATTATAAGCAAAGTTAGGTACATAGAAAACAGAGGGAAGAGTGATGTCTGAAGACAAATGTGCATCACCCTGACTACTGATTTTGATAGAGGACTCATCGGCAATACGAACGGACTAAGTAACAGGGGTAATTGGAGATGATAAAATGGACAACTCACCAGTCATGTGATTATTAGCTTCGGAATCCAGAATCCAAGTGAGATTGCCTGACTTAACATGAAGAGCAGTAGGTATACCTGTAGTAAGAGTAGCCGTGAGATTGGCAGATGAGATGGTCGCCGAAGAAGCAAGACCCAAGCCCAAGTGTGACTGAAGCTGAGCAATTTGTGACTGAAGCTGACTATAATCTGAAATAGATGGAGCAGGTGCTACCTCGGCAATGACGCCTGTACGGGGAGCCCATTTCCCTCGATCTTTGTTCCCCTGGTCCCGATTCCGAGAATAACGTTACTTCAACTCAGGATGAAGATCAAAACAACGATCAATGACATGACCAGGCTTGCGGCAATGCTGACAATAAGGGTGGTTACCCACCGAACGAGAGCCTAAAGGAGCAGCAAAGGCCATCTGATCAGGAACCGGTGGAGACAACTCAGGTGACGGTGTCGGTGGAAGAAGACGGTGCCGGAGCTCATCTCCATCCACAGTAGCAAATGCCTCATAAAGAGAAGGCATAGAGGAGGTGTTTAAAATCTGAGCCCAAAGAGCCTCAAACTCGGGTTTCAAACCCATTAGAAATTGGTACATATGTCTACGATCAAGATGTTTGGACTCAACAACAGCATCAATAGGGAAGTCACTAAGGGGCTCATATTGAGCCAACTCCTCCCATCTAGTCTGGAGGTGGCCAAAAAAGTCCGCAACTGAGAGTCCCAAGGCAGCCTGGGAGGCATGAGAGATATCCCGATAGAGCTCGAAGATCTGAGAGTCACAGTGTGCATGAGCATACATCTTAGTCAAGGCACTCCACAGGCCATGGACAGTATCGTGATACATGAACATGTTGTAGATCCTATCTTCCATTGAGTTGAACATCCAACCCAGAATAATACAATTATCCATGTCCCACTGTTAACCTTGGGATCAGATGCAGTCGACTTAGGCTCCTTTCTAAGAATCCAACCAGTCTTGCGTTTTCCACCAAGATAAAGGGGGAAGGAGTGAGACCAAGCTTGAAAATTCTGTCCATTCAACAACACGCTTGTGACACGTTGAGCTGGTGTGGATTGAGTGATAGAGAGATCTGTCTGAGGAACCAAGAAAGCTGGAGGGGTAGCAGGGGCAACTTCTTTTTCAGGTTCAATCATGATGCACGTAGTCCAACAAAACAAAAAAGGACAGACAAATGACAAAGGCTGGGTAACGATCGGCAACAATAGAACCACAGCCGGAAAAAAAGGCTGAATAGACAGGGGTAACCGGACACTCGGCTACCCAACCAATAGACGAAGAGCTCGGGAGGGCTCTAACACATCACAGACAGGCCGAGAAGGCCAAAGGTGGCAGCACAGAGGCTGCACAAGGGACTAGAAGGCCGTTGGTGGCCTGTGGTGGTCAACCGCCTGTCGCAAGGGTTGTTGGCTGGTGGCCTGGGGCTGTCGGCTGGCTAGTGGTGGTTGTGCTGTGGTGTGGGGGTGGTTGGCGGCTAGGGTTTTGTCTCTTGGGTTGGCTCTGATACCAAAAAGAAATTTGGGAGAGAAAAGAAGATACGTTTATTATGCTTCCAATCCAATATATATACACAGAGTTCCTAACTAAATAAGGATAGAACAAAAATAGGAAACTAATTAAGGGCTAAAGAAACTGCTAAAAATACTCTTAATTCCAACAATATCCGATCATATATTTTGGATATCCGAATCCGAATAAATATCCAGCGGATAATGATATATGATATCTGTATCTGACTCCGATTAAAATATCCGGATTCGGATAATATCCCAATTATCAGATTATTTTTAAAAAATATAAATTAATATTTTAAAAATGTAAAAATATATAAATTTTTATTTAAAAAATATGTTTTAAAGGTTATATTAATTTTATAAATTTAAAATATATTATTTATATATATATTATATAATCGGACGGATATTTATCGGATCAGATATACTAGTATCCGAATCCGTATCCGATTATAAGCAGATAGTATTTTAGTATCCGAAGCCGCTCCATCGGATACCTATTCGGATAATTATCCGACTAAACAGATTCGGATATGAATCGGATAATATCCGCATCCGTTTATAGCCCTAAATCAGGGGCCGCCTTGAAAATGCCCTATATTAAAAAAAAAAAAAAAAAAAACTGCTCAGCTTGTCCCCCTTGTTAGCAAAATTCAACACTACTGTGCCCTATATTTAAAATAAAAAAATTTTGTTTTTCAAAAGTTGGAGGCTCTGCCCCTGCCTATGATCTTATGAGTTATGACTCTCACGTACAAACAATACTGAAGGCATAATATTAAATTTCATATCTGCCATGGTTACAACCTTACAGGTATGTCAGGCTTCCTACTTTGGTGAGGAGACTTGGGATCATCTCCGATTAGTGCTGGCAAGGAGACTGCCAGCACCCACTCCTATGGTTGCACATACTCTTGGCACGCATTGGCGTGTGTGCAAAATCCTTGGTAGACGTGTACATGAGGTATATGGTGCCATGGGAGTAGGTGCTGGTGGTCTCCTCGACAACACCAACTCAGGGGCAGAGCCAAGAATTTTTCCTTGCGGGGGGGGGGGGGGGGGGGGGGAGGGCGAAGTGTATATATCAAGAAAATTAATGGGATTAGGGTAGGGGCCTTGGGGGGACCCCAAGATTTTTTTTTTCGAGTAATGGGTCCATCGTGGTCATAAATTCGTTAATATTGCATTCCAATAAAGGTCCAATAACAAGAACAACAAGGCTTCCTCCCTTTTGATAGAGCCATTAGATAAATAAAATTAACTATATTTTTATAGTATGGAGATTGTTTCTTCCCATGCCCATTGGGTGGAACACATGCACCTCCTCTGCTTAACACGTGTCCCTTTTTAACACTCATTAACAGTGGTTAAGATTCACTAACTCCTAGGGTTTATACATCTACCCTTATTTTTTTGAAAATAATTTAAATATTCAGTTAATAAATCTTAACTGGGGTTAAAAGGGACACAGACACGTAAAATCAATTACTTTATATTATACTTATATATAATAAAAAATTTGTCTGGGGGGCCACTCTATACAAAATTTTGATATTACGTATTTTTTAAAATATGTACCTATAAAATAAGACGATTTAATTTTTTTTTTTTTTTGGGGGGGGGGGTAGCCCCTCCCCGCCCTTGCACCAACTGGAGATGATATCGTGTCTTGGTGGGGATGCTCAACTTCTTTGTTATTGGTGACCAGCCTCCTCTGTCAGGGATGTTGGTCTTCAGTTCTCTCATTTTCATTTGGCTGGACGGGTAGCCTAGTCTCTCTTATGGGAGAGACATACCTCTTATTTAAGAGTGAGAGTACAAACCATCTCTATATTTATAAGGGTTCCAGAATCATAACCCATTAAGGATTTTGGGTCCGCAAATTAAAGTGTCGTTTTGTCCTTACAAGGATATGATCCAAGGTGTCAAGTCTGGCAGTCCCGTGCACCTCAATGATCATGGTCACACGATCAAACTTGTACAAACATGTTCACGATCCCTTAGGGAAGACGACTCAGGTTTTTGATCAAATAAAATCCCATGATCATTGTAAGAGGTAAGACCATAAATCCAACATTACTTGGTCTACAATGATCACTATTACTCATTTAAAAAAAATAAATTCTAAAGGGTTCTTCTGGATCCAAACATTTTGAAAAGACATGACAAATGGTTACCTTCTAAGAATTTTTTTTGATCTTCCCTGTCAAGTTCAAACAACACCTTAAATTTGGTTAGAAATATGTAATCATGGTTGGATCATAGCGGTCAATACGTTATCAAATTGACATAAGTCCTTTCATGGTCATATTGGTGACACCATCCTATTTCAAAGTCACTACATAACCATCATTGTATGTAGCACGAAATATTGTCCTCATAGTCTCACTCCAGAGACCCTTATGCTTCAAACTAGAAGTTTTCTGCCTATATAAGGCTCATGTCCCATTATATCTTCAGGCGATCCAAACCAAAAGCCCCGACTCTTAGTTCCACGTGCACTTCAATCCAAAAGCTCTTTCCTCATTCCAAAGGCCTTTTTTCTTATACAAGGTTCATGTCCCTTAAATTTAGGTGTGCCTCAAACCAGAAGTCGTGATTCCCAGATTCAAGTATGCTTCAATCTAGAAGTTAGTTCCCCAATTTTGGGTATGCCTTAATCCGAAGGCCGCCCTTTTCAACTGTTAGATCCACGCGTGCTTCAATCTAAAAGATATTTTCTCAATCCTAGGTATGCCTCCATCTAGACATCATTTTCCTTATTCAAGGTTTATGTCCCTCAAATATGGCTGCACTCCAAAACCATAAAATTTGACTCCCCAGATCCAAGTGCACTTCAATTCATATGCTTTGCAATGAGAGGAACAAACGAGTTTTTGAGGACTCTTCGCTGGCTTTAGAGAAAGTGTGTGCTCACATGTGCTCTGTGTTGCTAGAATGTTCCATAAAAAAATGATGTTGCGGAGTCAGGGATTGACGAGATTATTTCATAGCATAGGGGTTTGTGATCAATTGTGTTTATCCCAGTTAGATCCTCACCTGCTTTTCCTTTATGTGGTTCACTATTGGTGAATCTGTTTGTTTCTTTTGATCTAATGAAATTGCCTTTATCCATTAGAAAAATAAGAAGCTTTTCCTTCAATCATGGGTTTGCCTCAGATTAGAGGCCTTTTTGCCTATACAACTCTAACGCCCCCTAAATCTGGATGCGCTCCAAACCAGAAGATCTTGCCCCTAGATTAAAGGGCACTTCAATCCACAAGTTCTTTTCCCAATTTTGGGTATGCCTATAACCAGAGGCCATTTTTTCTATACAAGGCTCACGTCTTCTAAATTTAGGTGCGCTCCAAACTAGAAGCTTTGACCCCTAGATCTAGGTGCGCTTCATTCCAGAAGCTTTTTACCGGTCTTGAGTATGCCTAAATTCAAAGGCTATTTATATCTCACTTAAGAGATCCTCCAATTTTTTTGGCACGCCTCACTTCAGAGGCACTTTATACCTGCCTACAAAAGGCCCAAATGTGCACACGATATATTCAAATAATAGTTATGCCAACATGATACATCAGATGCCACAACCATTTGTGATCACATAATTCGATCATATGGAAATAAATATCAATGTACGCATACGCAACACCAAAGAGATAAACAAGAATCAACCAACCAAGTTGTAATGTTCAAAACATCCTTAAAATAATCATGCATATCAAATATCTATTAGATGTGGACTCCCACTGTTTCTACCATCGTTAAAGGTTTGTTTTTTTTTGCAGTATTTTTGGGGATTTCTTGTTTTCCAAAATTTTCATTACTAGTTTAAGACTCCACCATCGTTAAAGTTTCTTTTTTTGCATTATTTTTTAGGGATTTCTTATTTTTCCAAAAAATTTCTTGTTAAGTTAAGACTCACTTTGTTAGTTTTTCCACTTGTTTATCCTTGATCAAGATAAAAATTCATAATTTATACCCTAGAGTACTCTCTAATTGAGATTTCCTTATAGAGTAATTTGAACCATTCAAAGGTTCCTCTGCAGTCATGTATTACTGAATTATTGCAGTATCACAGACTGCCAATGTAATGTAGGCAAACATGATCATTCACTTCTCAACAATTAGCTTCTATATTGCGCGGATTTTGTAAGACGACATGCATACCCGTTTTGAAACATGTGGACACGGAGACGGCTGATACTTATAAACTTTTAGTGTTTATTATACAAAAAAGGCATACAATTACATATAATTAACATAAATTTCAATAAATTCTTTCTAACCCTAATTATCAGGAAATAGGAGCCAGTAGGCAAATAGGGGAAGAGTTACGATCCATTTGTTTTCAACAGAAAATACCAAGAAACAATAGGAGGAATTATTGATCTTTATAGCAAAAAATGAAAAAGGGGGAGAGAGAGGAATAGGGGTGTCTACGGGTTGAATTCAGGCCACAATTTTTTTTAAAAATTCTTCTTGTAGAATTAATATATATATTCATTAGCTTATTTGCTTTAATTCTTATCTTATTTATATTGTTTGATGAATTCTAGTTTATAATACATTACTTAGTGTTGTTTGTAATAATTTTACTTTCATATATATATATAATTTTTTTGTGTTATTCATATAACATTTAAAGTATAATAATTTTAAAAACTAGAAAATTAAATGGTTAAAATATCATTTCGTAACTCCGAATCTTTTTTTTTGGGGTTCGCCGTGTCTGACACCTTGTATTTGAGTTCGATACTGGCACTTGTGTCCGTGTTTGTGCAACATAGATTCACATACGTCTGATGCTGACACATAAATAACAAAGCAAGCATGATCATGCACATCAATAAACTACCCAGAACAAAACAAAGCAAGCATGATCATGCACATCAATAAACTACCCCGAACAAAAAAAGTAGTTTTAATATCTAAGGGTCCAAACACTCTGGTATGATATCAGGTGCCTCAATTTGTCATTTGGATCAAGATTGTCCACACAAAAGCTTACCAAATGCGAAGAAACTTCACCCGACAAGACTAATCACATAAGACACTATGAAACAAATTCTCACCAATCCCTTTCGTTACAACACACATAAGTTTGTCCCTGATGCTTGTCATTTTCGAAGAGGGAAGGAGAAGCAGCATCATTATCACATAGATTTTAAGGGATAGGGAGAAGAATACTTGCTTGATTCTCCTTACTAAAAACAAGCAGATAGGGAATTTTACATTTAGGAGAAAAGAAATGGTCAAGACTCAAAGAATATAACCTTCATAAGAGGTAAACCACCTGGTGCTATCAAGATGATAACATTTGTACCCTTCTTGAATGTTTGGATACCCCAAGAAAGACAATTTTAAGAGCTTTGACATCCAATTTATCCCCATGGGGACCAAGGATGTGGGTAAAACAGACACAACCACAGGTACGAGGAACAATATGAAAGAGGAGAGGAAAGTTGAAGAACATATTCTGGAGACTTTTCTTGAATCACAGTATCACACAAGATGGGATTTGGTATATAAGATATGATGCTGTGAAGACCGCTTCAGACCAAAAACTTTTGCAAATCTTCAATGAGTTGAGCTCTTGTGATATCTAAGTGTCCTTTTTCCCCCTTTAACAACTCCATTTTGTTGGGAGGTTAGGCAAAATGGGTTCAGATATAATCCTTGCTCTTGAAGATAGGCGTGAAATAGTGTCTATATACGGCCCCATTATCTAAAAGCGAGATCTTTATATTACTTATAAACTAATATTAGATCATCCTATGAAACAGTTTGAACTTTGAAGCAACTTTGTCTTTACTTTCAAAAGGTAAAGCCAAGTGCAAACTGAAAAATCATCCACAAATGAGAAAATAGTGACAAAAAGAAAAAAGATTTAATAGGGGATGAACCCCAAACATCACAATGAACAATAGCAAAATATTTTTACCATTCAAACTTGCTAGAAAAGTATTTAAATAATGTTTTCAATCTCAAACACACTTGCAGCATAATCCATTCTCATAACATGCATCCACTGAGATTTTGAGTGCTGAAGCCTCATCATAGAGTCCAAAAATTTTATCATCTTCCTTTGGAATCAAGGGTAGTGATTGAGACTCATGGGGCAATACAATAGGCGTACAAAGTCCCCCGGACTATAATTGTGCCTCAGCCGACTTAGCAATCGTCTTATTCTTTCCCAGTTTAACACTATCTTGCACATTATAAAACCTCTTAGTGTCACACGGCGATGCATTTTTACTCTTGCCTATTCATGAAGCATATCCTAAGGATGATAATTGCATAAATTTACACCTTCTAACTCATCTTTCCCCTGATTGTAAACTATCATTACCTGTGCAGTCTATATCTTCCCCCTTTCTAACCATATTACACTTTGGAACCTCCTCTTCTCCTAGGTATACAAATAACAAACTTGACCCTCTCATTTGTGGTAATACGTTCTTGCGCAAGACCGCAGTCTCACTTAATAGCAAAAAAGTGTATTGCCCTTGGTTATGTACATGTTTCTTGTCACTAGCTGACCTGCATGTCAATACAACATCCAAGCATTTCTACAAAGCACCCCACCGCTTTAGTTTTTATTAATCTCCCCAATAGGTCCTTGAGGGCCCACAAGGGAGTTCCCTTAGCAATATAAATCAATTTTAAGATGAAACATTTTCTACCTGAGGCCTTGAGAGAGCCTAAGTCTTTCTTATGAAAGCATATATCTATGTTCTTCATCCTCTCCGGTTTACCCAAAACATTCATCCGTGAAATGGTTATAATCATCTAATTGTTTTAGCTTTTGGACTGTGGCCCGCCTGGAGGGTGGCCCAGTGATTAAGCGGCTTTCATGGATGGGCATGTGTGTGATTGGGGTTAGAGACAGGATGAAGCATGCAATATGGTAGATTGGTACCCCATGCTGCCAGTGCCGGTGCTTTAACTTTTGCAGCTATATTTGTAACCACCATCTTTTTCAACTTCCTGATTTATCATGCCTCACCTTTCTCCGTGACTCCGTCTCCTCATCTTTGCTTTACTTTTCTCTCTGCATCTTCTTCTTTGAAACCTTAATTCAATAACGTCTACATCTTCTTATCTGAAACCTTAAAGCAATAACTATTCTCGCTTATTGGCATCTTGATATGTTGATGTTTCTAAACAATGTGAGTTGGAATACTGGCATAAGATGCTTGCCACACTAGCATCTGCATAGAGATAAAGGACATGTTTACTTGTTGATGGGAAGAATGTTTGTCAATTTCCTTTCTCGTTCTTTTTAAGTGTCTAAAGGTTACTTATTTCTTATTGAGGGCTATAAACACGTCTATTTTTTTCCTTTTTATGTCTTTATATCACTATTGTGACACGTGATGGAATAAAAAAACTGCCTATTTACACCATTGATTTTAACGAGAAGGGGGAAGACATTCTTATTGGTTATATAACAACATCAAGGAAAAGAAAGCCTTTTTGAAGTACAAGAGATTTTCTTTTTTGTTTGTTTAGGTGATCATGATTGATAAAAGCATGAACTTAGTTTCTATAAAATATTGGGTAGCTAGAATTTGTGTTTGTTGTCAAAGCCATTGATAGGATCTTCTGGAATTGAGCTTTATATATGGGTGTGCTGGCATGCTGCCTGATCTAGCATGGACTGCTCGGTTGACATTGCTGAGACCCATAGGCTGCAATTGTCTAAAGAATTCTATGGGACGTGCATATATTTTTTTTGACCGGTAAAAGCGATAGCATATATAAAGATAAGTAAAGAGAGCCTACATGACAAGGTTCACCATTGGTAAACCAAGAAGAGAGAAAAGAGAAAAATAGAGAAACAAACAACAAGTGGAACAAAAACTAAAGAAAACTATCACAATGCAAAGGTGCTCCTCCAGGGGTTCCCATTAGCTCCACCCACTGCACCCCAGGCTGAGAGAAGAAAACGAACCCGAGCCTGTTTCCTGGAAATGAGCAAGGAAGAGTCCTCGAATACTCGCCTATTTCTCTCCTTCCAGAGGGACAAGCTATGGCCCGAGGGAGGAAAGACCAAACTATCCCCGCTGGCGTTGGAAGCACCATTGACAACCAACAAGATAAGAAGCTCCGAAAGGAGCCAGGAAAGATCCAAGGGATGCCCAGATGAGAAAGGAAATAGGACCAAACCTCTCTCGCCACCGGACAATGCAACAATAAGTGATCCACAAACTCCTCTGCTATAAGGCACATGTAGCATTTGTTAGTCATAGACCAACCTCTATGCATAAGGTGGTTGCTAGTGAGGATTTTATCTAAAACCGCCGTCCACAAAAAAAAAGATACCTTTGAGGGGATTACGGGAATCCACACAACCTGATGAGGAAAAAGTAGTAAGGGCCTAGGTTGCATATCTCGCAAAAAGGAACGCACGGAGAACCATCCCGTGTTGTCTAAGGACCAAACACGGCTATCCCTAACGGAAAGCGAAGGGGAAAACTGCAAAACTTGGGCTAGCAGCCCCCAGGAGATCCCGGACTTCTCAGTCAAATTGCGCCTCAGTTGGGGTGTCCAGACTGGAGCCCCATCATGCCAGTCTAAATAATCTGTTACCGACACGTTCTGGTTGGACGCAATGCGGAAAAGGGTACCGAATGACTGCCTAAGTGAAACTGGACCACACCAATGATCGTGCATAAATGGAGGCATGTGACGTGTATATATGGAGGCACTACTCTTTAGGTCTGTCAACTTGTTGCCTTTGCATGAGTTCCTTGAAGGATAAAGACTACGAGGCGTCTCTTTGTTGCCTCCACTGCCATGCTGTATTGACAACATTGCTATCATGTTCTTAGGCAGTTAGTTCAGTGGTCTTGTTAAGTCTTCCTCCTTTTAAGTCTAAAATTTTGTATTTGGCATCAGCTTAAGGGACATGGAGTACCTTGGATTCGACCTAGATTCCAGGAATGTTTCGTTAATATATGTTTGTGGCGTCAAGAACCTCGTACAGGCCTGACTTACTAGTCCAACCCTAGAGATTGTTTTTCCTTCCAATGTAGCCATGGACTATAATTATAGCACTGTGAGTACATGGTTGTATGTACTGACACAACAGCAGCAGTTATGACTGAGGTTTTAAGGAAGTAAACAGTTTATCTAAATCAAGTAAGTAAGCTGATGTCTTGTGTGATCTGATCAATCCATTTACTGTTACTACTGAACATACATTTGATTTGAAACATATTTGCTCTCTAATTTCTTTTCACCAATAGCGAACATTTTCATATAGCCCCGACAATAATTATGTTAGTTTTGTGGGATTTGTAGTGTTATAATTGTCAGCACCCAATCAGTGCATCCAGGATTAATTTGGTCTATGGCTATATAATCATTCCATCAACATATTTAGAAACAACATTTTTTCACCCAAAAAACTGGTGGTTCCATTATTCCATCAGTATTTTTGTCTAGATTGTAGGTTGATTTGGATATTGATAATAATACTTGGGAGTAAGCGAAATACAGAACTATTTAAATGCAAGATCTGCTGAAGGACTCTTTCCAATCAGAGGCCGACGAAGTGGACGGGTTACCCAAGTTGTTTGAATTGCTTTTGTGTCCTAATCAGAATTTAAGCTGGGTGAAGATGCAAGCTCAACTCTCAAGGGTTCCTTGCATATTCCCCCTTTTGTTTGGTCCATTCATGTTGTAGTTGATTCCCTCTGCTGGATAAACAGGTGTGGTATTTGTCATGGAGATGCACATAGTTGATGTAAAGTGGTTTTGAACCTATATAGGATTTGCGGACCTCATTTGTTATATCCTGATGAGGCTAGTATTATTGCCTTTTGCTTTCTGAAAAGTGTCATTATATGGTTCACTTATTTAAATCTTGACTTCTTTTCTGGTCGTCTCTTTGGGGTTCCAGGATCCTAGGAGCATTGAGGACCATACTAACTGGATTTAATGTTTTCTTTTCTCTTGGGGGAACCTAATATGCATGTCAATTGCTAAAAGAAGGAATACATGATGCTCCTTGGGAGTTCTGGGAATAATATTCCTACGTACTAT
Organism: Tetracentron sinense; assembly: GCA_015143295.1. NCBI lineage: Eukaryota > Viridiplantae > Streptophyta > Magnoliopsida > Trochodendrales > Trochodendraceae > Tetracentron > Tetracentron sinense. Next base: position 8,865,099 of record CM026558.1, on the reverse strand, counting down.
ACGTCACATGCACCCCCCATCAAATCAATCTGAACTGTTTAATCAGTGAGTACCTCTTGGATGGGTTATAGCCTAAAAGCAGACCAAATGCCTTATACAGGAATAGATCTATTAAGGCAACAATCACATGTTAGAGATGGTTTATTTAATTTCATTTGCTCTGGCTATTGTAGGAACCTCTCAGATGTTTTGTTGGAAGCAATTTCTACCCGTCAAGTTCTTTCATTGTACCAGGGCCTTGTGACAAAGAACCTACTGTCCTTCATCGCACAGTTTGTCTACTTTTATGGGTACAGTTACTTTAAAAGACTCTACCTGGAGAGGAGTGGTTCCAAGTCCATTGGAACAAAAGCAAATTTGATTGTTGCTGCTGCTGCTGGAGCTTGCACTGTCATGGTGACACAGGTAAGCTATCTTATGGCACTTTCCTTTACATCTCATTGGGATACATCCATTATCTCACAAGCCACAATATTAAAATGTTACTCATGGGTTCCAAAACCAATAATCCTTGGTACATGATGTTGAACTGTGCAACCCCAGTAGCCAAAAAGTGTATTGCTTATCTTACACAGTCAGATCTTAGGATTATGAGACACTTGTTATTGAACTTGAAACCTGTGTAGGAAAAAGCACAGTTCGGTCTCTATTTGATTAATTGTATGTTACACCTTCGACTAACTACTATTTTAAGTTTATTGTTCTAATTTCTGATTTTACTGTACAGCCCCTGGATACAGCGTCCTCAAGGATGCAGACATGTGCCTTTGGGAAATCCAAAGGGCTTTGGCAAACCCTTTCAGAGGGAACTTGGAGTAAGGCATTCGACGGCCTTGGCATCTCTCTTCTTTTGACCTCAAACCCTTCTATCCAGGTACTTGACCATACCTTCTAGTACCAAACTTGTGTTACCTAGGAGATGTATGAAGTCAATTATTAGTGCAAGAGATGATTGCAACCTTCCAATACTTGATGCATTTGATTTCATGACGAAGGGAGATCTCTTTAGGTGGGACCCGTTGAATTGTCGGTCTCCATCGCATCCATGTACTGCATGTACAAACTTTCTGTGTATAGATAGTAATTATCATCCATAGTTAAACAATAGATTACATTATCTGTATAGAAGGATATTTAGTTTTGAATAAGAATGAACCAAACTGAAACTAGAATTTTACTGCAGTACACTGTATTTGATCAGCTGAAACAAAGACTCCTGAAGGGGCAGCGGAGCAATAAAGCAGGTACAGTGTCGGCCCCTGAAGCCCTTTCTGCCTTTTCAGCTTTCGTGTTAGGTGCAGTCTCGAAGAGTATTGCCACCTTCTTGACATATCCGGCAATCAGGTAGGTATTCATTTACTTTCACATCGGTTACATTTCACAGATTTGTACAGTGTACAAATAAACAAACTAAGATATGAATTGCCTACAGGTGTAAGGTCATGATTCAGGCTGCCGACTCTAATGATGATGGGAACATAGAAGATCAGCCAAAGTCCCCCAAAACGGTGTCAGGAGCACTGCATGCTATTTGGAAAAGAGAAGGGATACTGGGCTTCTTCAAAGGATTTCAGGCTCAGATTCTGAAGACCGTGCTGAGCTCGGCATTGCTTCTGATGATCAAGGAGAAGATCACAAAGACCACATGGGTTCTAATACTAGCACTTCGGAGGTATCTGTTGGTCACTCGGAGTCGATTAAAGAGTGCTTAAAAGTAAGTATATTGATGTTAATATCCAAGAATCCTTTCTAACAACGTAGCTCCATTTGATTTCAACGATGAAAAGGAAAAATATATTAGTAAAAGCAATAAACGTTGATCAGAACTGTAAGCTAGGGTTAACTACTTGGGAAAGAAACTCAGTCCTAATTATGGTGACAAAAGGATGATGTTCCTTTTTTTTTGGTTTCTGTTAGAGATTAATAATGGATTGGGCCTCAACTTGAAGTAATGCAATCCTGTGGATGGTGGAATTGATTTACATAAAAATAAATTTGACATTAGCATATAGATATGAATGTCAAAATAGTTTCTTTCGCGTCCCTGATCTATCTATCATCAATTTTGTTATTTTCTTATGCATTTTTTCCTTTTATTTTTCACATCTGCAGTGTATTGCAATTTTAAACTTAGAACTGGAGCCAGAGTTGTTGCACTTTGATTACGATTGGGCTTGTGTGCAGGCAATAGTGAGAACAAATATTCAATATTAATGGAAGAAAAAACTATAAATATCATGAATGCTAAAGAAAACAATGTGTGTGAGAGAGGGATACTTGGACGGGGGCTTTTCACATCGAGATGTATCTAATGCTTGATTTGACGTGTTTCATCAGTCCTAGAGCTTTTGACATATTAGTCAGGTCTCAATCATTTGGTATCAGAGCCAGCCTCCATGTCTCGGGTTTTCGAGTCACAGAAAAAACTTCATAGAAAAGAGTGAGAGCCGTCTCAAAAAGGGTTCGAGTCAAATAAAAGACTTCCTGGAATAGAGTGAGAGTCGTCTAAAAAAATAGAGAAAATGGCTGCCTTTTCTTAGAGTGAGAGCCGCTGCGGAGAGGGCTACCTAGAACAAAGTGTGAGTCATCCCAATGAAGGAAAATGGCTAATGCCGTTAGAGTGAAAACTATCTAAAGTGAGAGCTGCCAAGAATGTCGGTTGCAGAAGAGTCGTCTATTAGGATCCTAAATATATATAAGGCTTGATTTGACTTGTTTAGTCAGTCTTGGGTCTTTTGGTGTATTGGTTAAGTTGTAAAGGTATGTGAGGTTGGCTTTGGTAACGAGTTTAATCCTAAATGTATATAAGGCTTGATTTGGTCTATTAAGATCCTAAATATATATAAGGCTTGATTTGACTTGGTCTGGGGTCTTTTGGTGCATTGGTTAAGTTGTAAAGGTATGTAAGGCTGGCTTTGCTAACGAGTTTAATCCCATATGTATATAAGGCTTGATTTGACTTGTTTATCAGTCTCGGGTCTTTTGGAGTATTGGTTAAATTGTAAAGGTATGTGAAGTTTGGGTAATGAGTTTAATCTTTATGTATACATGTCAATCTAAAATAGGAAATGATCTCAAAAGATTAAAGGAAATGCATACTCTAACCAATTGTGTATTGGTCAACTTTTCTTAATAAGTGGACTTTTATTTACTCAATAGTGTTGTTTTATGTAAACTAATGCTTATTTAACTCTCAAATGATTTTTATGTTTCTTGATTTTCAGTCGTTTTAGAAGGGCATTCCCATAAACAAAAGAAAAACTCAAACATGAACTATTGATTATGATAAAAACAGGGAATTCACATGGAGGAGCTTATTTCTCACATTGGAAAACATGAAACAAATCCTTAAAATGAGTGCGATGGTTCATATGCCTGTTTATCTTAGCCAAGCCAGCTCGAAGGCTCGGTTCAGCTTGATCAAACCGAGTTCAAGCTTGAATATTTGACTTGATTGAGCCGAGCCGAGCTAACTTTTTTGAGCTTGAAATGTGTTCAAGCTGAGCTCAAGTCAAGGCCTGTTTGATTCAACTTTGCTTGACAATTATATAAAATAATAATAATAAATATATATTATCTATATCAATATTTTTACTTGAAAATAGGTTTTCAATCAGTCAAGTTGAGCTTGGATCAATTTGAGCTCGGGCTAAGCTTTTCGAGCTTGAGCCGAGCTCGAGCTTGACTTGAAACAGTTAAAGCCGAACTCATGCTTGGCTCAATTCGGCTCACCTCTACTCGAAATCACCCCTACCCACTCACTACCAACCAAACTAATCGGCTTGTGGCCGAACCGGAGATCATAGTACTGTTTTCTTGAGAAAAACATGGTATCCTTCCTTCACATATGAGATGGTTGTGTTTAGGTCATACGAGGTGCTTTTGAGACCGTCCAGTCATAGGGCAACTCGAGACCGGACACAGGGATGCGAGATTCTAGAGCATCTAATTTTTTTGAGATATCTCTACTACCTCATGATCCTCATATAGACTCTGGATCGTCTTTTTTTTTGGTTCGAGATATACGTTTAGGCCGCAACGCCGGTTAGGTGTTAGTATCTGTTCAGTTAGTGGACAGATGGAGAGTATATACAAACTCCCACCCTCTCGGGAATGTAACCTGGTACCTCCCCCAAAGTAGGGGATACACTACCATGGAACAAAGCTCTGGTGCGTTCTTTGGATAGTATCTGGCATCCAAATTTTTGAGATATCCATTGTCCATACTACTTGTTGATCCCATGCAGACTTTGCATCGTCTAGCTCTATGGCCATATACGTCCTCTCTAACTTAGAATGCAAAGATTCAACGTGTACAATAATAACTTCCTCGCCTTTAGAAATCGGATTAACTTGAATCATCAAGTTATTTTGTTTCAATCAAGTTTTTTTTTTTTTTGTGACCTCGGGGTGTCTCCAACCTTTTGGGTCATGACCAATCCCCGAGGGTCTGACGTGAGCCCGCAACCCATCACACCAGATAAGCCCGGGTAAACCCGTGGGGGCTGGCCCCAAAGGGAGAGTGAGAAATGGAACACAAGACCTCCCACTTGGGAAAGGCCCGTAACAACTAGTCCATCCCTTTGGGGTTGTTGTTTAAATCATGTTACAAATTAATTAATTCAAATAAAATAAACTGATTACAAAAAAAAATTAAAATATAAAAAAAACTGAATCATTTTACTACTTCGTAAAAATATAATAAGATTGCAACATGAGACCGCACGACCTAGGAGGCGCGTTCCTATATCATATCACTTTCCCTAGCAAGATTGAGCCGTGTGTGAGCACGGTACACCTTAGAGCGCGTAAAACTCAGAGCAGAGAGTTTTCGCCGTAGAAATAAAGAAAGAGAGAGATCTGCCTGAGAAGAGCTGAAGAGAAGAACAAGCAGAGAAGAAGAACGCTTGGATTTCCCGCGTTTTTCATCCGGGAAAAGATGATGTCAGGAAATTACACTAGTCTCGATAACCAGAAGATCTCTGGATCCGTTCCGGTAATAATCCTCGATTTTTTTCCTAATTTTTCCAATTCAGATTGCTCCGAATTTCCAGATCCGACTGATTCTTCCTTCATTTTCAGGCGGTTTCCAATCCTGTTCAAGTCACCGTTTTCTCAGGTTAGATTTTACTTAACATGTAATTTTGATTATCGAATCTCTTCTTGTGAGGTTTGTTCTTCTGGTTTTATTAAGTTTTTAATCTTTATGAGTTTGATTGATGATTGCGTTGTTCCAGATTCGAATCTTCAGACATTTCCACCTTCCGATGCACAAGGAAAGATTGCTGGTGGCTATCTACCTCCCCGCGACACAGATGGTATGCAATTACATTTTTTGATTTTCATTTGAGCTTTCTAATATGTGAATTGTATGGTGATTTTCTCAAGATTACTTAGGTCAATATTATAACAGAAATCCGTGGATAGTTTTTGAATGTATTTTTTAGATTTGTTGGAGAGTCCAAATCAATTGGGGAATTTTTAATGTGGACACTCTCGTATAGTTTTGAATTCTATGGGAATAAGCATGAATGTATGTCCTTGTTCTGATTTATATAACTACCCTTCCGACCAAAAGATAGGAACTGTTATCCTTCCCGTGTGCTAGAATTTTGCCTTAAAATGTATGCTGTTTAGAGCTACAGTTAGATGGGAACAAGAAAGGACAACTTATCCTAATATTCAAATTTCATTGGTTTCTTCAAATCATTTTAGATTGGAATCACCGAGATTAAATATTTAAAATACTTTGGTGGGCACTATCAAATCAACTCTGCAGAAAGAGATGGGTCGGATACAAGAATGCCATCTGATCCACCCAAAAATCCTATGGTTTGTCGAGGCAGGGCTTCGATCAAACAGTATCGTGAATCAGTATTCCGGATGGATGTCAAACTCTCTTTACTAGTAGGGCTGCTGGGTGCGGCATATTCATGGACTGGCGAAGCGAACTATCTATTTGATCGGGAGAACCTAGAGATCTCTCTATCTTTCCCCCTCCCCCCATATAAAAATTCCGACAAGCGTGGATGATGCTGAATTATAGACGCCCTAGCAGGAGATGCCTTATCCGAATGGATGAAGGAGCTCTTTTCATTGCTGACTTTTTACCCAGACGCTTTTTCATACCTTTCTAAGAATGTAATGAGTGCAGCCTGGTCCTATAGGACTTATTACCACTTTATTGGGACAAGGAGTTGAGGAGTGTTTTAGTTTTTACTGCACAAACAGGCATGCTGGATCATGCATCTATCTATATTTACAGATAGATCGAAATATAGATTCACACCTAGAATATTTCTACAGATAGCGAGGGTATCAACTCATATGGCCATGTTCTATTCAGTGGAATAAATATAAAATATAGATTTGTTTTTCGGAGAGATGGCCTACTTATATGTTTTCCATGTACATTCCATTTCCCTATATAGTTCAACTCACGTCACCCAAAGTTGGTCTCTGAGCTGGTGCTATCCATGCCAGGATACGGAGTTTTCTCTTGGTTTGGGTTGCACTCTGCATCATTTGAACAAGTACTTTATTTGGTTTGTCGGACTGCTGTTCTAGTTCAATCAGGCCTGATTCATACTTGTTAACGCTGCTTTGATGGTAGAACTTCTTACTTTACTGGGCATCAACAACTACTTATTGTCACCTTGGTAGCAAATTTCCATTATCGTCCTACTGCAAGAATGTTTACATCAACTCTGACATCAGATTGTCAGCAATAAGCTCATAAAATTCTGAATTTACTTGGAAATAAACTTTTTTTTACCTCTCCTAATCACATTAGACTGACTACTTCTTACTTCATCACGTAGAATATAACACACTTCAAGCTTTAACCATCTCACATGAACTGTTTTAGAAGGGCTCTATAGTTGGTAACTTGGTGTTAGCTCTTTATCACGAAATCTTGCACCTAGGCCATACCGCCATAGCCCTTATGTTGATAACATAGATCCTAGACAGACATTAAAAAAAAAACTGTGTTCTTATCAAAGAAAATCAAAGTCAGCCCCAAACCTTGTAAGGTTTAAAAACCTGCAGAGCAATCAACTCTGACTTTGAAAAAAAGTTGTGACTGGGATGAGGGGATGGGGGCACTAGCTCATTAAGGGTGATTTCCAACAGATCATGTTTACACATAGGGATATCTCTTTCCTAAATTATATATTCTTTTTCCTTTCTTTAGTAAATCATTAATCATAAAAGAAGGCCACAGATATGTTCTATACTTTGTAGAAGGATGGAAGTATCTTCTACTAAAAGGTGTTGAAACAGTTGGAAGATCTTGGTCATGTACTTTTCACCATTTGGTATTTTAGAATGATGTAATAATGTTACTGAAGGGTAACTTAATTGCAGTTTATTACCTTTATTAGTGACTACTGGCTAATGTGATTTCATATATATTTTTAAATTATATTTATCTTATTTTCCCGTAACTGCAATGTAAATTTAATTGTTGTAGATACATTCTCAAAACCGGCTCCTGGTAGTAGTTCTGATGAACCTCAGCCAAGTGGTTGGTTGCGGACATTCACAGTCGCAGCTTACAAGCCATACTTTGATGTAGACACTTCGGATGTCGTAGAGAGGATTAAAGACTCACTCTTTCCATTTAAAGGCAGCTTTTCTGAAAAGACGGCTAACAGCCCAGACTTGTAAGTTGTCTTGCTTGAATTTATTTATATCTCTTGCGGAAGTTCTGATTGAAATGTCGATGTGTAGAACATTGTTTATTTAGACTGATATTATATTTTTTTGTTTATATGCATAGAAATTTAATAATCTGGATGCTGTTATGCATGTATCCCTGCGATTACATTAATTCTAGACATTTTCCATAGAGCTTTCTCTAATCTATAATCATTTCCCATTTCTGGTTTCCAAGGCTTAGCATTGTTCTATTTGTGGCGTCTTATATTCTTTAATTAAAAGGGTACTTTCTTTCACAATTCTATTATATTATTTTTTGTAGAGTTTTCTTTAATCTATAATCAATTGCCCTTTTTAGTTAAAGGAGAACTTCCTTTCATACTTCTATTATATTACAACTTTACAAAATCACCAAAGTGATGGTGGTTTGAGTCATGGTTCAAAAACCTGAAAACTCGATTCAAGTACTCAAGTCGAAAGTTAGCCGGGTTGAGTAACTCGGAAAACTCGAAAAAAACTCAACTCGGTCCAACTCGGAATATATATGTAATAAAGAAAAACCTGGGTTAAAAAAACTTAAAGTACGATGGTTTTACAATCTTAAACCTAAAATCTAGGTTTAATAGAACCGATAGTAGGTTTTCTTTGTAGACCCAACAATATATGATGCAAAAATAGTGTGACATTCGAGTTTAGGTTTAAAAAATGAAAAAAGTACCCTTCTGTGGCTCGACCTAGTCTGGCGAATCGAAAAACTTGGCTCGACTCAACCGAGTCACCCGAGTAACTCGGCAAATAGTGTCTCCTTCAAGTTTTGATGCGACTCGACTCGAAATTCAATCAAGTTGAGTAACTTGGTCGAGTAACACGGATGACTCGCTGAGTTTTCAAACTATGGTTTGAGTTAGGGCTGGGGGTCGAAAATGTTTGTCTCGGAAGTTTTCTAGTGGTGGAGTGACATATCTATTAATATAATACTCCACATGTTAGAACTTAGAATTACACCTACGAGTAACTGCAACAAGTTTGAGGTGTACATGTATGTTAGGTTATTGAGCATGAACTCTACAAATTTCTGAAACTAGGCTTCATCAATTACTCCTTTGTAAGATGTGGAACATCTCACTCATCCTTTGAATATTACGTCCACTTCAGTGTCTGAGAGTAGCCGCGATCATATCATCATATCATATTTCTTACATTCCCATCAATTGGTTGTCTTTGTGGAAAAAAGGAAGGCATTTCATTAATGGCTGCATTTCATGAAATAAACCTATATTGTAAAAAGATCATGCATGTATATCTATTGTTAGCATGTGATAGAAAATATTTTCCTTTTCTCTACCAAACAGGGTCTTAATTAGAACTCATAAGCACGAAGCTGATGACTACCCCAGATGTTCTTTCCCAAATAAAACTTTTATTGGCAGCATTGGATTCATTTTAGTACCATTTGTAAAGTCTTACTAAGGAATCATTCTAGAAGCTTTCCAATTTCAATTAAAGTCTGTAACCGGCATAACTCAAAGTTAGCATTAAAAGAAATTAACACTTGCTAAAAGGTCTCACTGAGCAGCGCAAGAATTTATTGATCCTTTTAATTGTGATGTGCAAAAGCATGCCACCAACTTGGAATCATCACCCAGTTTTGAGGTGAGTTGGCTTGCCAGGGTAAAAATTGAAACCTGCCTGGTTGAAGGAAACATCTTGTGAAGCCAACGAACAAAATTAGGAAACCTTGACATGGAAAGAGTAAATTTGAAAAAATAGGTAATAAACCAAGGAAATAGATAGATGGTGTTTTATGAAGTAGGTAAGAAGGTGAAAATATTAACAGGTAAGTTGGGCTTAGAAGATTAACCTTATAGGAGTTTTTAATTTTTGAGGGCCCTAGTCCCCCAACTGGACTTTTATGATTAGAATTGAGGGTTTATTTTGGATTATGGGACTTGAAGTTTACCAAAGGAGTGTCTTGTGCGTCTTTACAGAGGATCTTAATTCTTTTAAGTGGTTCTTTTGTGGAACTGCCAAAGGGTCTCTGCATCTGGGAATTCCTCCAATGTCCTCACTTTGGGATTCAACTATCATTTCTTTGGACAGTTTTTACTTTTTACTCATAGTTGGTCCTGTCTTATGGTTACCTAGATTTTGCCTGATCTGTTGGGATTCAACTATCATTTCTTTGGACAGTTTTTACTTTTTACTCATAGTTGGTTCAGTCTTATGGTTACCTATATTTTGCCTCTGATCTGATCTCCTGTCCCAATTGTGTAAATTTAGACTTGGAGTTCAAAATGTATTCATTTCTCAGGCATCAGGAATGGAAAAATCAACTTCCAACCCCCCCCACAAAATAAAATAAAATTTTGAAAGCTCTTGTATTCTTTGCCATGTTTGTTATTAATTATTGTTAGCGTAACTACATATTAATTGTTTAATCCTAGCAAGCCCAGTCCGTCTTGCTTGAATCTCTCATTTTCATTGTTATTTTATTATGGTCAAGGCACTTGTTATAAAATTTTAACTACATATACTAAGCAGGTATGGGCCATTCTGGATATGCACCACCTTAATATTTGTAGCGGCATCCATTGGCACATTCGTTACTTACCTGGCACACAAGCTACAAAATAAAGAATGGGACTATGACATAAACCTTGTGACATGGTCAGCTGGTTTGTTCTATGGCTACGTCACCATCGTTCCTCTTGGGTTGTATATCATCCTCAAATACTTCTCAGCACCATCCGGTCTTGTCCAGCTGTTTTGTCTTTATGGATACTCCCTCTTTATCTTTATTCCTGCTTTGGTAAGTTCTATGGGTTTCAGTTTTGCCTTTTGTACCATGAAACCACTTTCATGAACAATTTTTTAGAGATACAAAAGCTTATGACATGGGGTTGGGATAGGAAGAAGGCTCTCCCTTGCCCGTACCTTGCATAGTTCTGATGGTAAGGACATCGACTGTGTCAAACTGCACATAAAAGGGACTCCTTGGTTGAACCCACCAAACAGTTGGTTCAAATCACCATTGTATGTGTACGTGTACCACGTACACCCTGCTGAGGATGGTTTCCTCCTGTCATATAGTGGACAAAATTTTCCTAATTTTAGTTAAATTGCTGTAACATGCGTCTTGTACTTTATGTTTTCTCTGAAAAATTCATGGTTCATTGTGACACTAGCGGGTTTTTTTAAGATTCTTACTATATTTGGTTGCAGTGTCTCTCTGTTGTGCCCATCGAAGTGTTTAGATGGGTGGTTGCAGGTGTTGCCGGGTTCATGTCAGCGACCTTCGTTGCCCTTAATCTCCGAGCCCACATTAAATCAGCAGGCGAAAGGTGGTTCTTGATTGTGGCTGGGATCTTTCTATTGCAGCTGGCTCTGGCTGTCGTACTTAAGCTCTACTTATTCACCGTCACAGTATAAGGATTGACTGAATTCACCATTGGCAGGAACAAAGTGTAGATTTAAGAGAAAAAAAAGAGCTTTTTGTTCTTTTTTGGCTTTTGATCTTTCAATAGACTATACTTTGTCAGTGAAATTCCCAACTTCTACCGAGTCATTTTTGGTAATGTAAACTCAGTGACTATATCTTCTCAAAGCCTTGTACTGGAGTTGCCTTCATCGAGCACAAATATGACAATTGCATTCTTTTTAGCATTTCTCTTTCTTCCTTTGTTGTTTTTCCCATCCAATAGAGAAGTAGATATTGATCAAGCATAACTGAAGGCATCAAGCAGTGACTAACTCTTGACCTATGTGGTATCACATTGGAAATTTGGATATGATATTGTTGTTTTAAGTCTAACAAATCGCAAAAAAAAAAAACTCCTTCATTGATAATTTTGCTGATCGGGCATCGTTTAAACAGTCTTAGTTTAAAAAGTACTTAGAAATGATAAGTCAATCATGTAATATTGATCAAGACTTTTAGTACCTTTCTACTAATATGATGATTATTATTATTATTTTTTTGTAAGGACGATTAGTATTGTTGATATAGTTTGGATTTAATTTCCATATTCATGGTTAGAATTATTGTCAACGAGGACATCATGAACTAACACGTCGCACTCCCGCTCACTGAGCCAAATCATTGAAGTGATCGTCCCGGCTTAAATGTTTCAGATGATCAATTGATCCCAACCACCAGCTAAACTGCATTTTTGTGGGTGGACAAATTTTGGTTTGTTTCACTCACATTATTTTCTGTGGGATCAAAGAGCTAATCTAGGCCCACCCTTAGATGTGAGGTCAGGTATGTCTAAAGTTGGTGGGTTAGTAAATGGTGAGCTGACTTTTGTTGTCATGACAAGCCTCCCTCCCTGGGACTTGATCCTAGACCACTCTCATGAGAGGGGAGCTCCTTGCCATCTGAGGTAGAGTGGCAGGTATGAGGATATCAGTTCAAGGTTTCCAAAATAAAGGAAATTTACAACACAGAAAGAAATGTGTAATGTGGGGCCTATGTACTACAGGTTTGTGGCATTAGACAAGGAAAAAGAAACTGAGAATGAAGAGGAAAAGAAGTGTAAGAGTATTTAAGGAGGCAATATTAATGAGATAGATACAACACTAATTTATGTTTCCTAAGTTCATGATCCTTTGATTCATGTATTCAACAAATTCCTTTATTTACCCCAATGGGGAGATGCTCATCTTCTTCATTAATTCCTCAATAAATGTACCACAATATTGGATTTCAGTATCAGCTATTTTCATTTACTAGTATTTAGTTAGTAGATCTACCCAAAAAAAAAATTAGTAGATCTTCCAATTCACTCCCAATGTCACTTGCTTGAACATTAGTGTCACTGGTTCAATGCCATTGTACATGCACCAATATATAGCATCTTGAATTGTGTTTACGCCTTTTAACACCCAACAAAAAATTGTGTTCATCCCTCGACGACTTGCTGAGATTAATACCTGCAAATGTTACCCCTTTATCTTTGTCATTGTGCGAAAACTCTTGCACAAGAAAAGATGACATTTCACATCGTTCACTTCTGTAGGAAGCTAAAATCTGAAGCGGATGTATTTGAGAGGAATATCGTACATCAGACGATACAAATTCTTTCGGCTGTTGGATTTATAAGGCCAAATAGTTGAATGATCTGATCTTTTTAAATGTGGGCTCTGTGGATAGATTATGTGAAGTAACAAATTTGAGAGGCAGATCCTGATTTCTAAGGAAAACCCAACACTAACATTGTCAAAGAGAACCCTACATTGTGAGACCTGCGCACAAGATGTCACAAAACAAGAAGCAAAACCCTAGAAAAAGAATCCTAAACTCCTCGAAAGAATTGCTAAATAATGTCCCAACACAATTGTGTTGTATTTACAACAGGCAAAAACCCTAGTCTGAGAGACAAGAACACGATTAATAAATCAAAACAAGTACTACTAACCCTAGAAAACTGCATTAACACAGTAATTAGACAGACAGAATGAAATATATAAAAAATAAGCGAGAACAGAATGTGTCAACCATTGATCCTGAATTTGAGGTCTTTAGGGTGATGACATGTAGTTATTTTAATGAAAGGTGAGTGCCTGATGTTTGGATGCCTACCATATTTGCATCAGCTATAGCCCCTTCAGAAATTCTATGGACAGATAATAATAATGTAGGTACAGTGAGCTGGATCTGTCCATTGGATCAATGATACCAAAATTCGCCACTGTCAATATTTGGAGCATTATAACATAGCCTTTGGGCTGTTTATCATATGTGGCTCAGAATATACATGGCAATTTTGTGTGTTAGCAATTAGCAAGCTCAATAACTGCCGTCTTATACTGTTCAACAGGGAAAACAGACTAACAAATGGCATAATACGTGTAATGTTAGCTTCACTTTTTCTCAAGTCACTTTTTTCCTTCAAGGGATTGACATGTCTTAATCTCTTTCACTAATGCTATGTTTGGTTGTCGAGAAAATAAGTGAAAATATGGAAAAGAAAAGAAAATTTAGATTTCTAATACAATTTTTAGTTGTGTTTTGTCCAATTTTCTTTTCTTTTCCATGTTTTTACTTATTTTCTCAGCAACCAAACATAGGGTAAGAGAAAGACATGTGTCATCTCCTTAAAGAAAATAAACTTTAAAGGAAAGTGGAGCTAGCATTACTCATTATAAACATGGGAAGCAACATTTCTTTTTTATGTTGATGCAAATATCCACCAATGACTTCTCAATAAAATCATAGAATAAACATACTTATTACCTTACTAGTATCAGCTTAGAGGAAATGGATTACAACATAAACTCCAAGCTTTCAGCACTACATCTCAAAGCATCCTAAGCCCATGTTGGCACTCTCCCTTGTTTTTGGCTTTTTACCATTTTTAGTAATTCGGAGGTTGATCAAATTCAACTCCAGTCTCAAAATATTAAATTAGTAACTCCGAACAAAACTATATTCCAGTATTCTTTCTTATTTCCAAATATTTTAGAGGCATATGCCTAGGCTTTAGACTTCTTCCCTTTCACTTCTGTGGCTGGTTTGCTCTGGAAAGGAAGGAAAGTAATGCCGCCCATGAATGGTTGTAAAACTGCAGGAATCTCAATGCCATCTTCCTTCTGGTAATTCTCCAGGATGCAGCAAATGGTCCTCTCTGTTGCTGTGAGGGTAGAGTTCAACAAGTGAACATATTGTTTCACCTGTTCATTGCCCTGCAAACAAAGCCAAAGAAAAATAGTGAATGATGAGAAAAACAGCAAAAGCATTCATGCAGAGATGGAATTCAAGTGTCCAATCATGCTATGAAATGATAGTTTATGTTGTTTTTTTACACCCAGCAGCATATGGTTCCAGTCTCATCTAACAAGAACACCACGGAAAGGAAGTACACAAGACTTACCTTTTTCTGCCCGTATCGGATTTCCAACCTTCTTGACTGATAGTCTGTACAGTTTGAACAGGAAACTAGCTCTCTATATGTCTTGGATGAAGGAAACCATCCTTCTAAATCGTATTTTTTTGCGGCTGCATCGTTTAAAGCACCAGAAACAATAGCCACAACTTGATACGGAATGTTTAGCTGTAATAGAGAAAAATCTCTATGACTCAAAAAATAAACCAAGACTAGCATGATTCACTAGCAAAACAAATATGGAATGAAAGATAAATAAGGAAAGAAGGAAGAGAAAAGAAGACACATATTTCTTGCAAGTTCCTGAGAAAGATTTTTGTACCTCTTTGTAGAAGTCCTCTGAGTTATTTATCATTTCTTCGTGCATCTCCCAAGAGTCATTTCCATTTGGGCTGGTGATGCAGAACTGCTCCACTTTCTCAAATTGATGGACTCGGAAGATACCCAGAGTATCTCGACCATGTGAACCAGCTTCTTTACGGAAACAAGTTGAATATCCAGCGTATCTGGCAAAATAACCTATATGAATTAGCAAGTACTAGCAACCGCTGTTCTTTTGTTGCCAATGAGAAACTATTATCATGGAGAGACTACCTTATGGGTAGTTGTGAAGGATGGATCCAATCATCTAGATGATAAGCACAGAGTGGCTGTTCAGCTGTAGCAATCAGATACTTGTCATCTCCCTCACCAGTTACCTATTGACAAACCAACTAAATCATTCACAAGTAGAGATATTCTTTGAACCATACAATGCTCATATTCTAGTAGTCAGATTGTAGGAAAAAAGATTTCAATATGAGTACGCATTTGTCTTTCTCCATAGTATTATTGGTTATAGAATCTTCCAATGCTATTTAAACTTATAGGTGAATCACAGCAGCATTATATTAAGCAGGACTAGGTCGATAATACTCGGTGTATCAGGCACAGTTGTGAATAATCTCTCGTTCCATTAGAGTTGAAGTCAAATACAAAGTTGTGATATGAAGCAAGATATGGTACTTGTAGAAGGAATGATTTTCTACAACTTTGAGAGAGCATAACAGTACCCAGCTAATTTCAAGTGTACCATTTCTGAGTCCTACAATTCAATTTTAGAGTACAGGCAGTAGCAATGATGTTAACTGCACTTGCATACCATATATTGGATTTCTATATAACATTCTACGCAAAGCAATCCTCGTTGAGCTGATTAGTGATTGATGAAGGAGCTTACACAATTCCAGGCCCAACAGCCTTAGAATGTAATCCAAAATCAACTGTTGAAGTATTCCAAATCGCGCGGGAAAATTGAGAGGTCGATTGGAATATATATGGTATATATCCATCTATATTGAATTGTAGATACATCAATGATAGAATCATTTCTGATTGGACCAAATATCGGTCCTCTAGCAGAAAAAAAATATTCAAAGAATATTTTTTGTTTGGTTCGGTTGCATGGTGTAACGTGCCACTATCATCTTTTACCCAAATAAATTTATTTTTTTTAAATCACTATATAACTTTTTTGTGATTACAAGTAAAAAAAATGTATCTTTGTATTAAACTAATATGAGTAAAGTCCTTGTGGTCCTAAGATATTGAATAGGTCTTCACATGATCACAAATGTTACCTTGTAAAGTTCTTCATCAAATTGAGCTAATTGAGCACACTTTGCCATGATATCTTTTCTCATGAAGAATGGAGTCTGCAATAATGTATAATTCCTTTTTCCCAAAAATGCAAAACCAAAGTTTATTAAAGCCTGATTAAGAAGTACGCCAACTCCTTTCAAGTAGAAACCTCTACCACCCGCTACATTAGCACCTACATGATTCAATAATATTTGCATTAATTGAACATAAAAGTGAAACATAATTACAATGTGATGCCTCACTGCAGACACTTAATCAACCAAATTTTATGTGGGACCAGTTCTATAAGATCCAGTATATTTCTACTATTTGTGAGTGGAAGAAACAAATAATAACCTCCATCCCAATTGTACTAGTATATATTAAAGGAAAAGTTTACTCTAGGAGAAGATGAAACAAAATATTCTAAGTGTACACTATAAACCTTCAAATCTTAGAAATGGTCAGGGTATATAATAAATAATAGCCTCCAACCCAGTTGACAGTTGTAGACTGGTATCCATCGAAAGGAATTCCTGATCTAGGAGAACACTAATCAACAAAGATTATGCATAAAATATCTCTTTGATCCAAAAGAAGGTCAAAATACAAATCCAGCCTACCCGTTACCAACTAACTAGTAAAGCTCTCACCTAAAGGTTCATTTCACATACCTTTTTTCAAATCTGCAATTCCAAGAAGTTCAACAAGCTCAACATGATTTCTTAGTTTTGGCTCTACTCGTTTCTCCCCCCAAGATCGAATTACAGCATTGTTTTCCTACAAATGGAACAAAATTTTGCAAAGAAGTCATAATTTAACATTGAGTGGCGTTAAAATAATAAGCAATAACAGTCACATACCTCATCATTGCTGACAGGAACTGAATCATGAACGAGGTTTCCTATCGTCTCCAATCTCGAATACAACGCAGCTCTAGCCTCCTGGACTTCAGCATCTTTCTTCGCTGTCGATTGCTTATTTTCATCCGTATTCTTAATCATTTCAGTTGCATCCTCGCCCGACTTCCAAATCAAACCCCGTAATTCAGTTTCAGAACAAACAAACCCCACAAATCAACCCAAAGCCCTAAAAATCTAGGGAAAAAAAACTCACAATTTTAAGCCGGGCAACTTCCTTGTTGATCTTATTGAAGTCTTTCCGCAGATTATCAAACTCGAATTGACCTGAACAACCAAAATAGCAAAAACCAAAACACTATTTCTTCAAAAAACTGGAATTTTAAAACAAAGAAGATGAGATCGAAACCCTAATTCGAAACTTACGTTGTCGCCATTCCTTGTCGAGGCGGATGATCTCGTCGACGAGCTCGACGTTTGCGAATCGCCGACGCTGAGATTCGCGAATGAGTTCTGGATTGTTACCCTTATCTTCCCTGAAGAGATTGATGTCCAGCATCTTCTCTGTAACCTCGGATTGGTGACTGCGAATTTCTGGGAATGGAAATGGAGATGGAGAAGCAGATAGACCACTAGCCAAAACCCTAATTGATAAGGAAAAGCGTTTTATTCTATTTATTCCTAGGCGCGAAAGCAACGACTCTCACGCGAGTCTGGCATCGTATTCGTTGGGCTATATATTGGGCCTGGCCGAACCGGATCTGCCATTGTGGGTCTATCAATACACGCCCAAATCTAGTCTAGACCCGGACTAAGCCCAAATCTTTGGGCTGGAAGCCTATAATCACTCAAATCAACATTTTGAGTTCAGGCTGATTAAGAGCATTCCTAGCAGCCTCACCAATTTTACTCACCAAAATAGCCAAAACTCACAAAAAGTCCTGTTGGTGAACCACTTTTTTAAGGCCTCGGATTGTCTCTGGCTAAGCCATAAAGGGCTCTCGGGGTTCCATACATCGTGCGACAGCTGGCATAAAAATTGGGAGAAGTCATTTATTTTCTCCCCATGATTTTTGACTTCTCCCCATTTGATATCTCCTCCCCTTATTCTATTTATGTGTGGAGAAGTCAAAATCATGGGGCCCATGATTTTGACTTCTCACCACTTGTCCTCTATTCTATGGAACCCCGAGACAAGTCCTTTCTGGCTTCGCTAGAGACAAGCCAAGACCCTTTTTTAAAACACTCCCAGCAGCCTCACCAAAATAGCCAAAACTCTAATTATTTTATCATTTGTGTTACTTCCACAATTTTAAAAAAAAAGAAGAGAGAAACCTTTATTTTATTTATGTGGGCCCACAAAGAAGGAGGGAAAGAGAGATATTTAACTTTGGTGAGTGTACAGTGACTCGCCAAAGTTGGTGAGTACTGTACACTCGCCAAACCGAAATTGTCAAATTAGTGAGGCTGTTGGGGGCTAACTTTAGTATTTTTTAGCTATCTGGCTCACCAAAATAACCAAAAAGGCTGCTAGGAATGCTCTAAAATCACAATAGAAAACAAAGGGGCCTATTTTTTTTCTTTTTTTCTTTTGTTTTTGTATGAGACACACGATTAGGCCACAACTCCGGTTAGCAAGTCAGTATCTGCTCTAAGTTAAAGGCGGGTGGAGAGTGCAACTCACTCTCTCCCTCTCGGGAACGGAACCAGGAACCTCCTTCCTAAGGAAGGGATACACCTACCACTGAGGTATTCCTAGGGTGTAACAAGGGGCGTTTGGATCAGATTTTATTAGCCATGATCAATTGTGATAAGAATTGATTGTGTAGAAAGTAATTGTCAACTAATAACTTTCACGAATTGATTCTTATCACAATTGATTCTGAATAATAAAATCTGATCTAAACGCTCCCTTATGCGTAAGAAATTAAAATCACAAAATAACGGCTTAGTCTGTCAGTGTGAGTTTAGTGCGTGTTAGTCACATGATAACATTTCACCAAAAAAAAACCTTCACGCCCACTAACACGAAACATTCACAAATCCAAACTATCCTCCTATGTCGGTAATAGATGGACCACCTTTATGTATCCCAAATCTCTCTGGTCGAATTTTATGCAATCAGTAAATGGCGCACTCGCCTTGCCTATGGATCTCAGTGAGGGAAAGCTCCATAGCATAAAAAATACGTTCGGTTTGCCCTTTATAGGCCAAAAAATAGCACCTCAAAGCATGGCCCAAATAATTTCAACAGATGCACATTCTCTCCGGGATATTGGTTAATTCAATACAAAATGCTTTCATAAACATGCGGAAAGTGCAACAATGCAACATAATATGTTACATGAGCAATGCTACGTCCACTTTTCGGTTGTTTACTCTCCGATTGTTTTCTCTGGTTTTAAACAAAAAATAAAATAAAAACAATGACCCGAAAAAAAGCGTTAAAGTATTTTATTTTATTGTAACAACATAGGGGAGAGTGGACAACTAGAAAATTGACATAGCATTGCTCTATGTTACATTTTTTGTCTCCTTGTATCTCTTATGACCGCTGACCCAACCAGTCATGGACCAATCCTCAAAGCATAAACTATCGAAGATAACAGCAAGAACGACAACTACGACAACCAAAACCTGCATTCCCTAGAGTAATTCACACCGACTCTAATCCATTATAATTTCGTGCTGACTCGAATCCATTGTAACATGGTTAAAAAATCTCGATTACTCTCTAGCTAGTGATGATAATTTACAGAGGTAAGAGCTTCAATCTGTAATGGCTATGTGAATTACATTGAGAGGAATCAGAGAACAATGTCTCAGATTCGCTTATGCGCTAACCCATATGGGGATTTCCTGTGGAGAGAGGGGTCAAGTTTCAGTGTGTGTTAGTTTTTATTTGAAATATTGGTTGGTATTTGATTTGTTGTATTTAACTTCGTTGCTGGTTTATCTTATGAGTTGGTCTTTAGAGTCATTGCAATGCCATGACTATCATAACTATATTCGATCCTCAAACCCGAGTTTAGATCACAGTCAATCTTAGGAGAGTTTTAACTGTGATTAAGATGTCTCAACCCTTAGATTTAACAATTTAATTTTGATTTTTAGAAAATATTTTTTAAAAATCCAACCACATGATAATCTAATTAAGAGACATGTGTGTGTGTGAGACAACCTAAAAAGGGTTTGAACACAATTAAAACAGTTGTTGAACCTTTAGGTTCAATAATTTAACTTATGTGAGCAGATCCAACAAAAAAAACAAAAGGGGTGTGACTAGGGTTATCAAGTTCGCTATGTGCTATAGCGAACCACAAACTGAGCGAACCCGGATTAGTTTGTGGTTCGGTTCGGATAATTGAACAAACCACATAATGGTTTTCAAAACAAATTTGATTTGCCAATTCTTAAATTCAAATTCACAGATATTTTCCTTTAGGTCCGGTAAATTTATACTTTAAGTTCACAAACAGTTAAAAAAAAAAACGTTTTTTATTTTTCAAATAAATATTTATAATATATTATTTACATGCTTAAAATAAATATATTTTTATAATATAATATAAAATATATATTTGTGTTTATATGCTTAAGTAGTAAATAAAGCTAGTGAACCAAACTAAAGAACCTAAGCGAACCGAAAAATAAATTATCTCATCCTACTTCTAGCGAACCGAGTTCACTCTACAATGGTGAATTGTGAACCACAAACCCAAATTCAAACCGAGCGAACCGGGTAACATTGGGTGTGACAACCTTCTTAGAAGTTAGAGGGCTTTTTAAAACTTGGGTAGTTAGAAACAATCCCAAACTTAAGGGCTAATCATGGAAAAACCTACATGGGATTGTTTGGGATCCGGATCCGGATCCTAATCGGATTGTTTGGGATTGGATCCGGATCCTAATCCGGTCAAAATCCCACTCGTTGACAGCCCTAGTGATTAGCTCACCACACATTTGACTATCCACATTTCCCTTTTAACTATGATTAAACTTAAGAAAATTTAGTAATATATATATATAATAATTTTAATTAAAAAAATAAGGTTAAATTGCTTAAACCTAAGAGTGAGTAAGTCTTAATCACAATTGATAGGTGTTAAAAAGCGGCATGGACCAATAAGTTACAAGTAATGGCATTTGACTGCATAGTCAAATCCCACGGTAGGTTAAAACATTTCCCATCCCATATCCTGACCATGACCAGGGGCAACCAAATATATACCATAACCTCTATATAAAGTTACAACCATAGAAAACGAGAGCTTACTTCAGCTTCGGCACTTTCTCTAAACGAATAAAGAAGCTCTGATCATCCAAGACAGAGACACAGTCAGAGAGAAATTACAGAGATGAAGTTTCAAATTGAGGACGTAACGGTCTATTTTCCGTACGAAAACATCTACCCAGAACAATACTCATACATGGTGGAACTCAAACGAGCCCTAGACGCCAAAGGCCACTGCCTTTTAGAAATGCCGACCGGCACCGGAAAAACCATAGCCCTCCTCTCTCTCATCACAAGCTACGCCCTCTCAAAACCCTCAAACCCTCCCAAACTCCTCTACTGTACTCGAACCGTTCACGAAATGGAGAAAACCCTAGCCGAGCTTCGCTTCCTTCACGATTACCAGCTTCGCCATCTGGGTCCCTCCGCTCGAATCCTCGCCATCGGTCTCTCGTCTCGCAAGAATCTCTGCATCAATCCCTCCGTTGTGTCAGCAAATTCTCGCGATTCCGTTGATGCTTCTTGCCGGAAACTTACTGCAAGTTGGGTCCGAGCCATGGCGATCGAGAACCCTAATGTGTCGACTTGTCAATTCTTTGAGAATTATGAGAAGGCGGGGTCTGATGCGGTTTTGCCTTCTGGGGTTTATACTTTGCAGGATTTGAGGGCGTTTGGAAAAGATAAAGGGTGGTGTCCGTATTTTTTAGCAAGGCATATGGTGCAGTTTGCGAATGTAGTTGTTTATAGTTATCAGTACTTGCTTGATCCTAAGGTGGCGGGGATTATATCGAAGGAGATGCAGAGGGAGTCTGTTGTGGTGTTTGATGAGGCTCATAATATTGATAATGTGTGTATTGAGGCGCTTAGTGTGAGTGTAAGGAAGCAGACGCTTGAAGGGGCGACAAGAAATCTTAATAAGATGGGTCAGGAGATTGATAGGTATGCGAGCCTTTTGTTTTAGTTTGATTGGTTTCCTTGCTAAGCAAATTAGTTGGATATTGTTTGGAATATGGGTTTGTGGTGTTGTTTTTCATAGTGATGTTTACTTAATTGGATACATATGTGTTCTATTTGAATGTTGCTAATGGACTGTCATTGATTGAAACACTGAAAATTGACTAAGTTTGCCCTTTTGGTATGGAGGTCACAACTGAAATCAGATGTAATTTTGGGGTTTTGATGTTGTATAGATGGATTGTGTCTCACTTACATACTGGTCTGGAGGCAGCATTAGAGGCTATTAAATTTTATAATTTATTCTAAGGTGCTAAGTTTAATGGTTAATGTTTTATAAAGCAATTGAGTGCTGTTTACAATTACAGTTATTTTACAAAGCTGTTAATAATTACAGGTGACTCGGTGAGAGTTCGATTTTAGATTGTGTAATAAGAATGTAGATATTTTTGTACGTTTAGTAACTTTAGTTTGATTCTCCACCCCAATAGTTGGATCCTTTTTAAGGTACCTTCTGTAATTTTAAATTGTTAAAGTTCAAGATGTCTACATGATATATCTAATTTTTATCCGTAAGGAAGATAATAAGCAAGAATGATTAATAGTTTTATTCACAATTTATAATCTCAATTTTATTCTTTTCTAATTATTTCTCATTTCCTTTCATCGTAAATGTCATCTAAGTTTTAAAACTTCATTCTTCCCAGAGTGAGGTTGTTATGCGGTGATGTTTACAGATTGGTGGCTTTGGTGTCCTGGTTGCTTTGTTTGCCTTTTAATTTACAACAATGACAGTAATTGGGATTCATATATTTTAAATGCTAGTGAAATTTCAGGTTCAATATTTAGGTTTATAGGTTATTTATGGACTGGTTCTTTATGGTAACTTTTATCATCGATCAAAATTTGATGATTGATTGTTCTTCAAAATGTTTGACATGGTAGGAAGGTTCAAGGCCACTGATGCTGGTAGATTGCGTGCAGAATACAACCGGCTTGTTGAGGGTTTAGCACAAAGGGGGAACCTTCCTAGTATGTGGAGTCGAAATACCATTTGTTTAATAGTTAAACAATATGATTATTTGGTTTCCATTAATTTTATTTTCCCTCTGTTGATCAACCTTCTTTAACTGTTTCTAACTATACTCTGTCTATCCTTACAGTCTCGGATACCTGGCTCTCAAATCCTGCCTTGCCTGATGATATATTGAAGGAGGCTGTGCCAGGAAATATCCGGCGAGCGGAGCATTTTCTGTCTGTTTTACGGAGATTGGTACAGTATTTGAAGGGTCGTTTGCAAACTGAGAATGTTGAGAAGGAGGGACCTGTTGCCTTTGTTGCTTCAATAAATTCCCAGACTGGGATTGACCAGAAAATGTTGAGGTTCTGTTATGATCGCCTACACTCTCTCATGTTGACACTCGAAATAACCGACACAGATGAATTCTTACACATCCAAACAATTTGTGACTTTGCAACACTGGTGGGATCATACACTCGCGGGTTTTCAATTATAATTGAACCTTTTGATGAGAGAATGCCACATATACCTGACCCCGTATTGCAGGTACATTTATTTTAGTATTTTGAAGGTGCTGTCTCCGGAAATCTAAGTGAGTTGGTAGACCTGTCAATATTTTACTAATGGCATATATGGGTCACATGACCCAGATGGATGGGCGGGGTACGTATCCCGCTTAGGAGAACTCATATGCCAAAAATGACCTTAATTTATGATTTAAACCATTCATTTCTAGACATATTGTTTCCTGCATCTGTTTTTGGACTTCTCTGTACTGGTGCCCTTGTTTTTCCTCCGTGCACTGTTGCAAATTTCTTGAGAAATACCTAATTTCTGTAGAGAAAAACCAAGAAAAAAATCTGAAGTTTAAAATCTGTTTTTATCACGATATTTTAAAAATCTCGCGAAAAATATAATTTTCTCTTTTTATTCCGTATATATCATGAGATTTAGCCGAAATTTTAAAAATATAATGAGAAATACACAATGTTGTTGGTTTTATGAATTTATAACTTGGTGATAGTTATTACTATTTCCTGTAATTTTAATTATTTTTGTAATCATTGCCAAGATTTAGGCGAGAAATACCCGAAAAAAATTCAGCTTTGAAAATTTCCCGAGAAAAACTTCGGCTGACAAAAACCCGAGAACGAGATTTGTAACACTGCCTCCGCGTCCAAATTAGTGTGATTGATTGGATGGTTATGGTTTACAACAGGCTCAAGTTTCGGCATCAGATCTCCTTGGTGGGAGTTACCAAATAATTTTACCGATGCCCTGCATGTGTAGCATGCGCCTGTATGCCACTAGTAGATCCATTCTTGTGGTCTATGCAATGAGTCTCTTAGATCTCTTTTATTTACTTACATTGTTTCATTTTTTTGTCATCTTGAAATTTTGGCATTCTAGCTTAGCTGCCACGATGCTTCTCTTGCCATAAAGCCTGTTTTCGACCGATTCCAATCAGTTATAATAACATCTGGAACGTTGAGCCCCATTGATCTCTATCCCCGTCTTCTAAATTTCAATCCGGTGATCAGTCGAAGCTTTACAATGTCCTTGACTAGGGATTGCATATGCCCAATGGTTCTGACTCGTGGAAGGTATTAACTCCAACTGAGTCATATCTGTTTGCGTTACAAAATTTGGGTGGTCTATACAATTTTGTCTTCTTTATGAGATTGGTTAACAAACGCTAGATTGAATTACAAATGTTTTAAATTTATTTATTTGTACTGAATACTGTTTGACATTTTATTTCAGTGATCAGCTTCCAGTAAGTACAAAATTTGATATGAGAAGTGATCCGGGTGTGGTAAGGAATTATGGACGGCTTTTGCTGGAGATGGTGGCTGCTGTGCCAGATGGGATTGTTTGTTTCTTTGTCAGTTACTCGTACATGGATGGAATCGTCAATAGCTGGAATGAAATGGGAATCTTACAGGTGACAATATACTGTTTTGGAATTCGTACTTTTGTCTACCACCCCTTTCTCATAGAATTCCTCAAGCACTTTCATTACATCCTCTTTTACGATGTCCTGATAATCGTGATAGAAATTAAGCAAAAAACTGTTGGGGCCTGGAGCTTTGTCCCTGTTTAGCTCATCAACAGCCTCTGTAATTTCATTCTTCTCAAATCTGCGCCCCATCCAATTAGCCTCGTCCATGGAAATTTTTACCCAATCCAAACCATCAACCAAAATCCTTTGGTGATTGCTCTTTGCATACAAATGGGCAAAATAGTCGATTATACCCTTATTGATGTTGTCTTGATTATCCTCTGAGGAGCTACACAATAATTTTATAGATGAAATTCTTTGTTCTTCTGCCATTTGCAATTGTGTGAAAAAAAAAACTAATTTTACTTATCTTCTCTGATCCATATATATCTAGGTTTTTGTCTCCAGTGAATTTTCTCTCTTTAGAATCTCTTTGAATTTACCCTTATCAGATTATCTGTTCCTCACCATGCCAGCAGTATTAACTCCATTCTCTTCCTTCTTGTCCAAAGCCTCGATCTATGTAGAAATCAATTTTTTAGACTCACCAAGAATCCCACAGGATTTCCTATTATCAGATTTCAGATTGTCCATATTCTTCAGTTTTTTTCATGAAACCATGGCCTGCCCAGCCGTTAATCGCAAATCCCCCCACCACTTTTTAACTATGTCTTTGAAATCTAGGTGGGTAAGCCACATGTAATGAAATCTGAAAGGAGTCGGCCCACCCTTGATTCTATCTGTGGATAGGGTGCGGTCGATCTAAAGGATTTTCACCTAGTCAGCCTTGTGATCCCATCCAAGGTTTTGGCAGCCTGATTGCAAAGGGTGATGGCCTCAATCATCTCCCCTAATCAGGGTGCTTTTGTAGTGGGGAGGAGGCAAATCCTAGATGGGATTTTGATAACTAATGAATGTATCGATGAGCGCATTACATCCTCGTCTCCTGGTCTCCTTTGTAAAGTTGACACGGAGAAAGCCTATGGTCATGTCAACTGGGGGTTTCTAGATTATGTTCTTCATAGGATGGGTTTCGGTGGATGGAGATGTGCATCTCATCAGTTTCCTTCTTTATCATTCTCAATGGTAGCTTGGTGGGGTACTTTCCTAGTTCTAGGGGGTTGAGGCATGGGGATCCCCTATCCTCGTTTCTCTTTGTGACTGTCTCCGAAGCCTTGAGTAGGATGTTGTCTAGAGCTGAGGGGCATGTGTTCGAAGGTTTCTCGATTAACCAGGATCAACTTCGTATCTCTCATTTCCATTTTGTGGACGATACCCTGATTTTCTGCAATGCATCTAGCAAGAACCTCTTGTATCTCCGATGTTTGCTTAGATGTTTTGAAGTAGTGTCAGAACTGTGTGTGAATTTGGCCAAATCAGAAATCGTGGGTGTGGGAGAGGTTTTAGATATCGATTAGTTAGCGGTATGCTTTGGTTGCCGAGTGGGATCTTTTCCATTTGTATACCTGGGTATGCCTCTGGGGGCGGGTTTCAAAGCTAAGGCGGTGTGGGCGCCGGTGCTAGAGAGGTGTGCAAAACGGTTATCAGGTTGGAAAATCCATTCTCTGCCGAAAGGGGGAAAATGAACTCTTATCCAGAGCATCCTTAGCAGCCTTCCGACGTACTTCATATCCACCCTATCAATCCCTAAGTCAGTGACTGTTTCTCTTGAGAGACTACAACGAGAGTTTCTTTGGCATGAGAAGGTTGATACCTTCAAGTATCATCTCGTCTCTTGGAAACAGATTTGCCGCCCTAAGGAGGAAGGGAGTAGGAACTCAATCAAGCCAAAAGCCTCTGCATATCTCTAACTTCCCAATCATTTAGGTCCCTCCTAAACCTAGGATACCAGATAGAACCGCTCCTTAATCTCTCCACACACTCGGCAATAGAAGCCCCTTGGTGGAGGGCTAGAGGAAAAATAGATCCAAAATCATCTTTAAGCCTCGACTGGCCACACCAAATATCGTGCCAAAACCGGATGTCATCCCAATTACCTAGATGAAACCTAACAAAAGGATCTAGAGACTTAGCGACACCCATGATACCTTTCCACAGACCCACCTCATGGGAACTTCTGACCCCCCTGGAAACCCAAGGTGAATTAAGACTATATTTGGCCACGATCACCTTCCGCCAGAGATTCTCACGATCCTCACTGAACCGCCAAACCCATTTTCCTAATAGAGATTTATTTACCACACTAAGGAGCAATGCTTAGGCCCCCTACCACTCGGGGTTTACAAATTTGGTTCCAATTAACCAGATGGTATTTTCTTTTGTCACCCCACTCGTACCAAAGAAAATTGCGCTGGAGT
The DNA here is from genome assembly GCA_015143295.1 of Tetracentron sinense. NCBI lineage: Eukaryota > Viridiplantae > Streptophyta > Magnoliopsida > Trochodendrales > Trochodendraceae > Tetracentron > Tetracentron sinense. Next base: position 8,837,544 of record CM026558.1, on the reverse strand, counting down.
CGCTCAAGGGACATGACAATGGACCGAGGAATGACTAGGGCGGAAAGATAATAGGTTGGGAGGCCCCTAAGAGTGCTCTTGATAAGGGTCGGTTTACCACCTTTGGAAAGAAGAGAGGACTTCTAGCCTGTAAGCCTCGAGGAGACCCGATCAAGCACCGGAGGCCAAACGACTTTGGATTTGAAAGGAACCCGTAGCGGGAGACCAAGGTAGGAAGAGGGGGGAGACCCTTTCAAGCAACCTAGACAGCTAACTAGGAGATCGAGATTAGGAATATTTCCGACAGACACAATTTCACTCTTACCCAAGTTGACTTGAAGACCTGACATTGCCTCGAAACATCTTAGGATGCAATAGAGGTTGATAAGATGAGAACAAGAGGCACCACAGAACACTAAAGTGTCATCTGCGAATTGTAGCTGCGAGATAATAAGCCGCTCCCGACTGACGGAAAATCCCTCAAACAACTGCCCATTTGCACGGGTCAACATCCGGCTTAGGGCCTCCGAAACAATAAGGAATAATGTCGGGGACAATGGATCCCCCCTGTCTTAACCCCTTGGAGCTACAGAAGAAGCCTTTAGAGCTCCTATTGAGAAGGATCGAAAAAGATGCAGAGGAAACACAAGTCAAAATCCACAATCACCATCGAGACCCAAAACCCATTCTACCCAACACATAGAGGAGGAACTCCCAGTTGACATTATCATAGGCCTTTTCCATGTCAATCTTGCAAACAACGCCAAGGGAGTTAGATTTCAGACGAACGTCAACACATTCGTTTGCAATGAGAATGCCATTTAAAATGTGTCTCCTCTTGACAAAGGTGCCTTGATTGGGGGAGATAATGGAACCCAAGACACTTCTAAGACGGATGACCAATGCTTTTGCTAAGATTTTATAAGCACTGCTGATCAGACTGATCGGACGAAAGTCTTTTAGGTACTGAGCCCCAACCCTCTTAAGGATCAAGGTCACAAAGGTATTATTAATTGCCCCATCATAAAGCTCCTGCAAAAAGGCTAAGAGGTCCCTCTCTACAATGTCCCAACATTCTCTGTAAAATTCAATGGAAAAGCCATCAGGACCAGGAGCCTTGTTCCCTGCCATGGATTGAATAACGTTCAAGACCTCATCTTCCCGAAATGGTCGTTCCAACTCCTCATTTTGAGTTGGGGTGATAGAGTCAAACAGAAGGCCATCGAGCTTAGGACGCCAAGATACTTTCTCTAAGTCCAGGTCTTGATAGAACCCAACCACACTATCCTCGATACCTTTTTGATCAGTCTTCCAATCACCGTCAACTAAGAGACTAGAGATGAAATTGGATTTTTGATGGAAGTTGGCCATGCGATAAAAGAACTTAGGGTTTCGGTCTCCCTCCTTCAACCATCTAACCCTAGACTTTTGTTTCCAACTGATCTTCTCAAGCCTCACAATGTTCAAATAATCCTCTTTCAAGGACTCCCTAGCACTACTCTCTTCTATGGAAAGAGGGTGAGAACTCTTGACTGAGTCGAGGGATTGAATGTCAGGTAACAATTTAGCTTTCTTTTCCGAGATAATCCCAAAGACCTCCTTATTCCAGGTCTTAAGACTCGCTTTGAGAGCTTTCAACTTTAGGCCAAATCTCGTACTAGGAGGCCCCCAAGCCACATGATCCGAGCACACTTCGGAAACAAAGGCTTTGAATCCCTCAGATTGCAACTCCAAACATCCCTGAAGATTAAACCATGTAAACTTGGCATTATGAAGGTTAATATCCCTGAGATTGCAACTCCAAACAAAGTTCTCAATATTTCCCATGCTCCGAGTTTTGCGACTGCCCCATAATATCTCATGTGAAAAACGAATCATATTAACATTGCCTCCAACACACCAAGAGATGCTCCAAAGAAAAAAAAAACTCGACAATTCCAACTAGAGATCGTTCCTCAACCTGGGACAATTTGGATCATGCACATTCGTTAAGGCCCACTCGAAACCATTAGATAAAGATTTTTTTTTTTATCAGTATTCAAGATGGTATATATAATAAAGAAGATAGCAACTAGCAAGAGTAAGAGTTCACATTAAGTGAACCAAGGATAACTAAAGCAAATGGACCCTAGCTACAACAAAATGCTTAGGTGGAAATGCATTCCCCCAAGGATCCCCAACCTCTTGCATCACACCATACCACACCACACTACAACTACATGTCAAACTCTGGACTGGATCCAAGGAGTAGACAAACAAGAATACTCAAAATCTCTCCTATCTCTCTTTCCAAAGGGACCGAACTATCGCCCCTAAAATGAAAGGCCAAACTTTGTCCGTCGGCGAAGGAAATGCAACTGAAAGCCAGCAAAATAAGAAGCTCTAAAAGGATTGGGGAAAGTTCCAAGGGACAAGGTGTGAGAGGAAAAAAGACCAAACCTCCCTCGCAACTGGGCAATGCAGTATCAAATAGAGATTTAACTTTAGAGAAATTGAGAATGAGTTACCATCTCCTCAAGACATTCTACTTCACCAATATCCCATATTATCACATAGCCCTCCTGCTGACCCTAACTGGAAAAAAAGAAACGGATTGGTAAGAAACGGATTGGTATTGGGAGAGGCAGGATTTGAACCTGGATCTAAAAATGCATTTGCACACCCTCTTCCACACTCGATGATTTTTAATGAAACCCCTTTCCTGCAAATCCTTTTTCTCCTTGTTAGTTGGGAATCAAGAGACAAATACCATTGTCCCTTTTAAATCCATTTGGAAATCTTGCGCCCTTGAGGTTCAAGCCTTTGCTGGACTCTAGCCCATAGTAAGATTAATGCGTGTGATATGGTCCAAGGAGAAAGAAGTGTTCGTTGTCCCCACATATCTGTGTTGTGTATGCAAGATCGCGAGACAGCCAACCATCTGTTCATTCATTGAAGACTATCCAGCATCATATGTCTATTTTATTTTACCAGGTTGTGGATTGTGTGGGTATTTTCTAGTTCCTTGCTCGAGCTACTTTGGCAGTGGTGTCTGTTGCCATTATCATCCATAGGCAGATTGATGTGTAGAAGTACCTTTGTTTTTCGAACGAGGGTATCCGGGCCTCTTAGAGCAACCTTGCAGGCTGATAGTTACCAAGTATGGGTATGGGTATAATACGGAATGATCTGTTCTGGAAGTACGGGTGTTATACGGAAAAAGTATGAGAAACGTTAAAAATAATTAATAATTATAAATAAATAAAAATCTTAATATTAACTAATAACAGTCATTTAATACAAAATATGCGTTTAACATGGTAAAAGTATGGCAAAAATACGCATATGGTACGTGTTTAATACGTAATTCATGTATTGAATGAGTATTGTATGGTGATACGTGTATAATGTGTAACATGACAAAAGTACGCTGTTTTAAATGAGGACCCCCTCTAAAAGTATTATATAGGTACTGTACGGGTATTATTCGGGTGTTTGGTAACTATGAGTGTGGACTATATTGGAAGAGTGAAGTAACAGGATTTTTCAAGGAAAGGCTAGCAACCCCTCTACTACCAGTGACAAGATTCAGTGCGGGTAGCCTTTTGGGTTTCTATCTCGCCTTTTTTAGGGGGGTGAGGTGTGGCGAGATCATTAGGGATTGGGTCTTTGTCACTATTGCTGAGTCAAATCCTCACCATGAACTTTTGTGGCCCACATGGAAGCCCCCTTTGAGCAAAATTTTCAAGTTAAATTCTGATGGCAAGGCAAGTTTGGGCACTATTATTAGACTTCAAGGCCACAATGAAGGTTACTTTTTCAGGTCTAGCAAGGATCACAACATTGAATCATGCAGAGTTATTGGCCTTGAGCCAAGGGTGTCGCGCCCCAAAATACCCCCTAGGAGTTAAGGGATACTTTAGAGGTGACTATTCGTACCTGTCAAATCATCCTGTAATGAACAAGGCTAACATGATATAATGACAATAATAATCAAAGTGCGGAAGCTAAACATGAGTGCGGAAGCGTAAACCAATTTTTTTCTTTCTATATAAGGTGGTCTGTATTTCAAGTGAATATATATACAAAACATATCAAGGTAAAGGTGGACATGCCCACCTATCAAAATACAAAAAGAACTATTGAGCCCACTATGCTTAACAGGAATCTAAATATGGTCACACATCGCGGTCTCTATCCTCCTACGACTGCATCGGGATAGGAGGCTCTTTCTCCTCTACATACTCTTCCTCAACCCAAGGCTCCTTCCTTGGTACCTGCCGACATAAAAGTACGACTGAGCATGGAATACTCAGCGAGTACAAGCTACTAGCTAAGCATAGCAATAACATAACACAAGGCAACAAGATCTAATTCATCATATCAAATTGAAACAAAAATAGCAGCATATGAAAAATAACATTGAAGTAAAGCAATGTGATAATTCTTGACATGCTTGAATGAATGCGAAAACTCCGGTAAAACTCATACTTTAAAAATCTTGTCTTATTCTTGAAAATGGTCTTTCGTGTTTCTTTCAAAACTTGCTCGTCATGTTTGAAACACTTGTTTCTTGTCTTGGTCTTGTTCGTGAGAGTCACACATGCTTGTCTTGTCTTGCTTGGAACCACATGTCTTGCTTGTTCTTGTCATGTTCTTGACTTGACTTGTGAGCCAGAAGTTAGTGCCCTTGAAGCGACTTGTGAGCCGGGAATGTAAATTCCCTTCAGCGAAATAGATATATATATAAAAAATGGTACATCAACCTCGTTGTCTTGTTTTCTTGTGAGCCAGGCATGACATATCTTGCGACATGCCCTACCCTTGACCGGCCCAATGTCCGGCTCTATCAATCATGCTTGTTTTCTTGTGAGCCAGGTAGGACATATCATCGGGATATGCCCTACCCTTGACCGGCCCGATGTCCGGCTTTATCAATCATGCTTGTTTTCTTGTGAGCTAAGTATGACATATCCTAGGGATATGCCCTAGTCTTGACCGGTCTGATGTTCGGTTTTGTCATTCGTATCGTGAATCAAATTCTTGTTCTTGTTGTTTCGTATAGTTTGTACTTTAAGAAAATCTCGGTTAATACATGTATGTGTGTGTGTGAGGCAATGTGTAATAATCATGATGACATGAACAAATAAAAGGAATCGTGTGTGTAGCACTTGTAGTGATCATAATAGCATGTGCAACAAAAGGGGTCTTGCATAGCAATTTCATTCTCAATATAATCATGCGAGGACGCATACAACATAACAAGCATTTAATCGACTTATCATTTGTTGGGAAAAATTGCATAATCCTATTTCCATTTTCTTCATTAAATCCATTTAACTCTAGTTTAGACATTTTATCAAACACATGGCGTGCAACATTTCTTAGTCGTTTCATTTCCTCTTTTTAGTGCATGCATTTCATCAAAACATCAAGGTATGTTCATTATTTGTAGAATACCCTTCCACCATTTTCCATTACACACAATACATCACACATCATGGCATCCAAACACCTCAACCCCCATCCAATCCATAAATCGTGATATCACTTATTTATCTTGTTTATATTTAGGGAAAATGGTACATTTCAAAGAAAAAAGGAATGCAAGATAAAAAATCATCATTTCCAATAGAAAAACCCTAGTTATTGCTAAGGGAGTTAGTAGAGTGTACTAACCTTGAGATTAACTCCTAATCTTGGAAGAAAACCGTTGATTGAGCTCCCAACTCAATAGAGATGATCCCTCTTTGAAGAAATCGCTCCAAACTTAAAATGGGGGAAAGATCCTTGCAATCCAAAGCCCACTTGAGCAAAACCCTAACCCTTCCTCCTTCTCTCTTAATCTTCCAAAATACAAGTTTGAGGGTTTTAGATACCCTCAATCCCGAAATTGGGTATATATAGGAAAAAGGGGAGGTTAAAGACCATTTTACCCTTAATGATTCGGCTTAAAAGACTGAACTGGGCAATTTCGGCATGACCGGTCGACCGGTCAAAAATGACCTCTGTCGAAAAATAACCTATAAAAAAAGTGCGATGTTCGGTCGGCCGGTAATGGGTATCGGTCGATTGGTTCCCTGTGTTTTTGCCCAATTTGCTGTTTTCTCTCATTTTTCTCACTTCGGTATTTCGGCCATAACTTCTGACTCGTTCGTCGAATTTTGACGATTCAACTTGCGTTGGATTCGTATTTCGAAGGGGAACATTTCTGAAGTTTTGGAATCGTCCAATTCTTCTTTATTTATTAATTGGACTCCGTGAAAGGTCAAATTGACTATGAAAACGCTATTCATTAGGTACAAAAAGTTTCGGGGTGCTACAAAGGGCTTGTTTTTTCCCAGGGAATTTGGGTTGTTCTCGTTTTGTGTGGAGGGAGATTCGAGAGTGGCCATTAGGCGTGTCAATGCGGTCTTCTGCGGGACTTGGTGATATGTACATATCATTAGGGAGAAAATCTGAAGGAAAATCTCATTTTCTTAGGTCTCTAGATCTGCGAAGTGTGAACCCCTCTCTTGACGATCTCACCACGGAGTGGGTTCTAAAGGAAAGTCTATTTTATGAGCCCTCCCCTCAACCTATTTCTAGTTTGCCCTGCAATTTTTTTTCTTCTAGGTTAGGCCTCCTGTTTCTAGGTCCGCTTTGTTAGTGCTACCTTTTTTCTTATTGCTCTTTCATATCCTTTTTTTTTTTTTGGGTTAATAAATTCTTGTTACTGATAAAAATGAAAATAAACAATATATTGTTTTTGGAATCTCTGGGAAGTGGGGAGTCATGGTGAAACTTGATCTGTCCTCAAGTGTTAATGGTGATGACTTGGTAACCAAGGCAAATGGATATGTTGAAAGATAACTTGTATTTGTTAAAATGTCTTCTCTATGAAACCTTTTTTTAATTTAGGGGTGGTGGTACAATTAAAGCTTTGTGAGATGAATAATGAATTCTGTCTTCTTTGCAGGATATAATGCAGCATAAGCTTGTCTTCATTGAGACTCAGGATGTGGTGGAAACTACTTTGGCTTTGGATAACTATCGCAGGGCTTGTGATTGTGGGAGAGGAGCCGTCTTTTTCTCCGTTGCCAGGTATTTTGTTCCCTAACCTTGGCATTTTGGTTCCTTAACTTTCAAATGAAGTACGCATATAATAGAGTATGCAAACTTAATATATTTCTCAACTTCAATAGTCATTATTTTTAAAGTTAGACTAGAGAAGGAATCTTTATGTAATAGTCTTCTCTTAGTCAACTCCACATATGTTGGGAAATAGCTCGCATTATGATGATGGTGAATGTATGCTACCAAAAAGAGGTAATGATGAATGTATGGGTTTTCTTGATATGTAATGACCATGTAAATTTCAAGTAAACTTTTTTATATAAACATTTTGAATGAGTTATAGGGTAACAAAACGAAAACTATAAAATTCTTTTAGAGAGCAATTACAATTAATTGGGGGCTTAAAGACTCTGGGGATCTTTTGTTCCAGAAACCGATTCACCTCTTACATGTGTCCATCTAAATTCAGAAAACGGACAAAGTTTCCACCTAGTTCTCATTGTTTTTCTTGATGTTCTCTGTTTTAATTGGACTAAGCAACAGAAAGCCTTCTACTCAAGAATAGAACCCATGTGCTTTTCTCTTGGTCATATATTTGTTTCGAGAAATTGTATAGAGTTAAAGATTTGAAATATTCATAAAAGTTGTATGGATGTAAACTAGATGAAAATATCTATGAAAAATTCAATGAAGGTTAGTTATCAAAAGGGGAAGAAGTGGAACGAAAAAGAAAGTTGATCTAGGTGAAGTGAGACTAAAGAGGTATATTTGTATTGTTGCAGAGGAAAAGTAGCAGAAGGTATAGATTTTGATCGACATTATGGCAGACTGGTGATCATGTTCGGGGTCCCTTTCCAGTACACACTGAGCAGGTGAATTGCACATATATCATTTCCAATTTTCCATATTGTTAATAATTTTACTTTATGGATCTGTATTTCTTTTATCAGTCTGCTTCTTTCAATTATTGTAGCATTGAAATATGTTTTTTTTGCTAATCAAGTCATCCTCTTTAATTAGGTACTTGTGTTTGTTATGTCTACATAGTAAGACTTTAGTTTTATTCTACAGAATCTTACTTGCTCGATTGGAATATTTACGGGAGACATTCCAGATAAAGGAAGGCGATTTTTTGACTTTTGATGCCTTGGTATTATTCTCCTGCACTTTTATCTGTTAGAACACCATACATTTGTTTGGTCATTTGGTTTTCAAGTTCATGTCATTTGTAAAAAACTATGAGCTTCATTAATGGTTGTATACTGGAGCAGAGGCAAGCGGCTCAATGTGTTGGCCGAGTGATTCGATCAAAGGCAGATTATGGGATGATGATTTTTGCTGACAAGAGGTATGCTATATTTATCTGCATCTTTTATTACTAGTTTAGGTTTTCCAGATCTCCACATTAGCAGCCTGTGCTACCAAAAAGGCCATCAAAGCGTTTAAGGAAAGGTGTAAAATTTGTTTTTGTCAAGTAGCCAACTATCAGTATCATGATCTAGTAGGGCCTAGTTAAATCAACAAAAAAGTAAAAAAGATATTAAAAATACAGATAAAAATGTAATTATGTAAATGATTGTGAAATTTATAGATAAGTGAGCCAGACTTCCTTGGCAGCGGCTAAGATGCCGATTTTGGTTTTGCATCAATGGTAGAGGTTGTGGAGTAAGCAAGGACTGCGGCTGAAGTTCAGGCTGAGAAGAGTTCTGCTACCGATCAAGATGGTGGGCGGTGGATGGGCTTGGTCAAGTAAGGAAAACCCATAATGCACGGGCATCTACGGGCTAGGACATTATGGAAGGCTTTATTTATCAGGATAAGTGCTAGGCTTCTTAGATTATCAAAATAAAACTTACTCGGACAACAATAGTGTTTGCTGTGAGTATCCTTGCCCCTTCCAATTTTACCTTACTGCATGGAGTGTTATGTCTTTGAGAATGAGCTTGCAATATAATGTAAATATGCACTTACATTAAGAAGGAATGAACAAATACAGTTCAACCACCATATGGAATTTTCAGATACCTTATCAACGCTAGGCCAGCAATTAATAAAGCGTTGTTGGGTAAATGAGTGTGGAGGTTTGGGGAGGAGAGGGAGAGTCTTTGGAGAAGGGTGATAGTTGCTAAATATAGGGAAGCCTCGTGTTGGAATCCCGGGAGGTTAGGGGCCCCCATGAGGTGGGTCTGTGGAAAAAGTATAATGGCAGTGGCGAACTTGTTACCATCTTTCATTAGATTCAGGGTGGGTAATGAGTCTGAATTACGTTTTTGGAAGGACGTGTGGTGGGGAGGGGATTGCCTCAAGGACAATTTTGTTAATAGTTTCCTTCTCGCCCTAAATAAGAATGTGTCAGTAACAGATTCTTTCGAAATGAGGAATAACAAGGTTCAAAATGAGGAATAACAAGGTAGTCTGGTGTCCGAAACTGAGGCAAGATTGAAATGATTGGGAAATCGAAGATTTTCTTCACCTACTCCATAACATCGGGTCCTCTCTCCCTTGGCCACAAAATAGAGACACAAGGATCTGGTCTAGGGATTACAATGGTTGGTTCTCAGTTAGATCTTTACTAGAATCCCTCGAGTTAGTTTCATCACGCCTTTTCCTCATAGGTATGTGTGACTGTGTGGAACCCCAAAATTTGATCTATAGTATCGTTCTTCCTTTGGATTGTGGCTTTGAATAAGGTTCTCACATGTGATAACTTGGAAAAAAGAGGGTGGAGAATGGCTAACCGATGTTTCTTGTGCCAAAACGCAGAAGAATCAGTGGATCATTTGATATTACAGTGTCCTGTTGCCTTTGATGTTTGGGGTTACTTCTTCTCGCGAGTAGGGGTAGTCTGGGCCTTTTTTACCTCCTTTCAGAATTTTTTATGCTGCTGGTTTTGAGTTAGTGCGGTTAGTGCTCGGGCTGCTATCTAGTCAGTTTTACCCGGGGTCATATTCTCGGGCGGCTATCTAGTCAGTTTTACCCGGGGTCATATTCTAGGCAATTTGCAAAGAAAGGAACTCTAGAGTGTTTGTTGATTCCCCCCTCTACCTTGCCCCGTGCTTGTGCGCGGATTAGACAATCAATCCTGGACCAGTTATCAATTCGCCATATGGACTCGGATCTGGGAGAGTTTCTTTGATATTCCATTCTAGTCTCATATCTTCTTATATTCGATACTTTTGTTTTCGTCTTCTAAATTGTATTTGTTTTTGGCTTCGAGTTTACTACTCAGTAACCTCGTAGCTTTGCTTTGTGCTAGCTTGTAACTGCTTAGTCATTGATATATTATCTTGCTTATTGAAAAAAAAACAAAAACAAAGGTAAACTGGGTTTAAGTATTCAAGTCCTGAAAATTAAAATGTGCAAGTTTTTGATCTCTTTTGCTCGCAACTTGTCAGATCCTTTTATAGGAAAAGAAAAAAAATCAGACATGCGAACTAGCTTGAGATGACTGCATCATTTCCATTTATTGCAGTACCTCTTGCAATTTATCATTTTAAGTTGGTGCCATTTATTTTTGGATTCTATGATGCCTCATCATCTGATGGTTAACTGCTTCGGTGTGTGCAGGTACAGTCGTCATGACAAGCGCTCTAAATTGCCTGGGTGGATATTGTCACATTTACGTGATGCACACCTGAACTTAAGCACTGACATGGCCCTGCATATAGCGCGGGAGGTGCGTTTTTAACTTCTTTCTATGCTTTTTAATTGCTTCGAAAATTGCCTAGCAACCCAGAGTATTTGTTACACGTGTGACATTTTGCTTCTACCTTGGTGTTCTTCCTTGGGAAAAGCAAAGTATCTGTGAGGTAGTCGTAAGGATACTCTACCAACATAGCATACATGCAAGCAGGTTTTGGGCTTTGCATTCAGTTCCCTCTTATGTCATCCTAGGCCAAAAATTGTTCCAATAAGATGTTTTGAGCTGTTAGGCTTACCACATTCTTTTGGATGGCAAAAATAAGATATATTGAATGGTGTGTTAAGAGTGGAGACAAACAGATTACTCCAAAAAATAGAGTGGAGACAGATTTGATGGTTAAAATTCAGTCAGGTTCACTTTTACTTGGAGATATCCTGTCAAGTGTGTATGCCATGAGTGCTACTATAACGGTGGTAGATCTTCCATTTGACCCAGATTTTTAATATTATTTACAAGCGGTTATTAATTGTCTCTTTGTGGGTGCAGTTTCTGAGGAAGATGGCTCAACCATATGATAAGGCTGGGGGCAGTGGCAAGAAGACCCTGTTATCACAAGAAGACTTGGAGAATAGTGCTGCTGAAATGATGTTTTAAAGATCGCCATGAACCTAATTCTGCCTTTTTCGCAATTTTATAATCCAACAAGGAGTTTTGGTCGTCAGTGCTTTCCGGTGTTCAACTGGTGGAAATTTTGATGTGATGTAAAAAAAAAGTAGTGTTCTATAAATATCAGGGGAACACCTATCAGGTTCAAGTCTGCAGAAGTTCCAGGTGGTACAGTTGAAGAGGTAATTGCTTGCTATACATGGAACAACTTTATTTCCCGCAAGTTGGCTCTTTAGGGACTTCATTTGCCAAAGTTTCCAACCTTTTGCTGCAATCAACATTTTCATGAAAAACTCCCGATTTAATCTGGAAATAAAAAAGTTGGAACTGGGGGTGTTGTTCCCATATTTCATTTATGAGGATATTAGTTTTGCTCCTATCCCATTTGGCAAATCACTTTCTATTAATAAATTATATGGATAGTGTTTAATTAGTTTTTGCATTTCCAGCACTCTTTATCCTTATCCTAAGATAATGTGATTTTGCATTTCCAGCAACTTCCACACTAGGTTTCCTTTGTATATTTATTTCGTGGATTTTTGTCTGTCTTTTTTTTTAAAAGTTAATGCATCAGTATCCATGTTTATCTATGGGTTTTGAATCAAGTGCTGCTGATTTTGGTGGATGTCACACAACTACAATGTGGCGTTAAACTTAGGGTTTCACAATTAGACCTTATTGGGAGCTGCAGTTCCCCTGAATGCTAACATCCAGCTAATTTGCATGCCGTTTATGCACCATGTTTTGTAGTAGTCACGTACCATAAGGTTCATCTTCCGTGTACCATCATCTTTTCCCAGATAGGCGAGCGTGATTGGTATTGAGCGGCATGTAAGGATGGGTTTCAGGTCAATAGCTAGTGAGTGGCATGTAAGGGATGGATTTTGGACCTGGGCATGTAAGGTATGGATTTTGAACCCAGGTCGTTGTTTCAGTACCAACCTAGCAAGATGACATTCTTTATAACTATTTGGACACCCTATGCCCCTGTCCCCAGGTCATCTGCACACGGCAACGCCTTGAAGGGTCCATTCTTTTGCTGAGACTTATTTAGCTTGGCATTTTGCACTTTGTCATGGTACATTTTTGGAAATTTGAGTCATTTTGACAAGATTTCTAACAAAATTAATTCTTATCATAATGAGATTTCAAATCTTGTCATTTTTTAATGAGATTTGAAATCATTCAAATTAATTCTTAATGGGAATTACAACCTAACAGATGAAAAACACAGTACATATAGTTCTCAAAGGAAAATGCATATTGTCAAATGACAATTTGTAGTCTTCATTTTTTGGTTGAGACTTATAAAACTTGACACTTTGCACTGTCAGTGTAGTTGGGAAACTGTCACTATGTCAAGGTTTCTAACAAAATCAATTCTTACAATCGTGAGATTTCAAGTCTTATCATTTTTATGAGTTTTGAAATCATTCATTTTGCTGCGTTTGAAGTCTCATGCGAATTGCAGCCCAAGAGATGAACGATACATCTAGTTTTTAAAAGAAAATGCATTTGTCAAATGACAAATGACAAAACTTGCAAATTGCTAGAATTTAGCAGTGTCTGCAGAAGAAGGCATCCTAAGGGGGGAAAAAGGATACAGAAAAATGCCAAAGAGAGAAGAAACAATTCTGCAAAATCATATCATTTTCTGATCTTTACTTGACCCACAACTCAAGGAAACACTATATCCACACTAAGTGACGGTTAGGTTCAAACATGCAAGGTTCAGTTCACCAGAACAAGAAAGAATCCATCAGCAGCATAAACAACATCCAGCGGTAGATCAGACCCAAACCAAACCAGTCCTATTATTAGAACCATACATCATCTACACTTTTATTCGATCATTGGAAAGAAATCAAAATAGATTGAGCAGTTAGATGAATCCAAAGGTGCAGATGTTTCTGATTTTGGGTATCTTCTTCACTTGTATCATTGTTTGGTGCAAGTGTGCACACTGGATCAAAATTCCTACTGCAACCTTGGAATAATCTTTGATTCTGAACGATTTTTGTTTGCCCCACTCTCCCTTTCTTCAGGGAAAACAAGGATTTTGTGTTGGGTTCCATTTTTGCCCCCGGAAAAAAGAGAGTGCATCAGGGGCGATTGAAACTAGCACTCTCCTTTTAGAACAAGCTAGAGGAGTTTTCTGTAATTACATATTTTGCTCTAAATGGCCACACAAACGCTCAAAACTGGTGGATGGTATTGTGGATGGCAAAAGATTACCTCTGGTGGCTGCCCGAGCTAAGCGCTCGGGCATCCACAAACCATTGGGCAGCTGGTGAGATTTTAGGTGAGAAGTCATTTCATTGTCTCCCCTTGATTTTGACCTCTCCCCATTTGATTTCTTTCCCCTTTAAAAACGCCAGGTGTTTAATGGTTTGTGGATGCCCGAGCACTTAGCTCGGGCAGCCACCAGAGGTAATCTTTTGCCATTGTGGATAACCGTAGCCAAATCTTCCAATAGACTGAAGAACTCCCTCAAGTAAGCAACTCAAACTTTTAAGATCTCTCCACTTCTACTGTTCTCTTTATAAACAAAGCTTTGTATGTACATTCCAGTTCTGTCCTTGAATTATTGAGAAAATGGCATTATCGGCCGACTGCTGGATCTCTCTCTCGACCGCCGGCCGGTTATGTGGTAGCACCGGATTGGCGGGGGGAATGGAAGGCTTTTATTCTCTAATGGAAAGTTGATGGGGAAGAAGCTGAAGCTGAAGCTGAAGCTGAAGCTGAACCAACTTCCTCTGGGGTCTAATGCTAAGATGGTTAGGCAGCATGTGTGCATGTCTATCGCTACTAATACTGCACCTCCTGAGACTAAGGTTCTCTCTCCCTCTTATATGAGCAATGAGTATCGATAAGCATGCAAACTATGTGTGTGGTAGAGACGAGCTCTCAGTGAGACTGACTATTGCTGTTATGGGATGGTCTGTGTAAAACAAGAGATTGATTGAGACTTCTTGAGTGATTACAATGACTCCATATGAGTCTCAACATATAAACATAATCAAAATCAAATCCTAATAAAATCAAATATTTGATACTATTCTATTTCAAATTCAAATATACCTAGAGATGAGATGAGATACAGTACATGGCTGCCCCAGAGACAATCCGAGGCCACTCAAAGCATGACGCATATTGAATTTTTTTTGTAGGACCAAAAACCCTCCACATCATAATCCCCGCACATGCATATGGACTGTTCATTTGGGCCCACTTCATTGATAGGATGGATTGTGGAGACTGCTAAAGTACAGATTCTTCTAAATATGATGAATGTTTTTAGACCGTCCAAGTTTTTGATAAAAAGATCAGAAGGTTATGATGATCCTCAGTTTGTTTGTGATTTGGTTTGGTGAAGCTGAGGGACTTTGAGATGGAGAAGCAGAACCCACGGACGGTTGTGGCAGTTGGCTTGCTTAAGCCACTAGCTAGCAGACTTTGGTCATACGGGCTTTGTAAACGGAGCGGATAGTGATATATCCGAATTCGTATCCGATTATATACTCGAATATCTTAATCTGAATAAATATTCGGTAGATAGTGAAATATGATATTTGTATCTGATTTTGATTAAAATATTCGAATTCGGATAGCATCCGAATTATCCGATTACTTTTCAAAATATAAATTAATATTTAAAAAATATATTTTAAAGGATATATTAGTTTTCTAAATTTAAAATATATTATTTATATATATTATATAATCGGTCCGATATTTATCAGATCGGATATACCAGTTTCCGAATTTGTATCCGATTATAAACAGATAATAAAATTATTATTCGAATTCGTTCCGCGGATACTACGTAAAGTCACTTTTATATATATATATATTGAAATGGCGATATGTTATTCCGTACGTACATCCAGTTGTAACATTTGTAATGATATTTTCTTGGATGGATCAATAGCAATTTGGAATATATCTACAGATATTCTTATCCATTAAGATCATTATAAAATGACATCAAAGCTACTTAGATTTTAGGATTTGGAAATGCTTTTTCACTCATTCATCTTATTCTGATAAAATACTCCAAGTCAAGCACATGGGGAAGAAGCTCTTCTCCATGTGGTGTACAAATGACTCATATCAAGCCAAATGGGTTGAACCCACCATTCAATGGATCTGATGTCCAAACACACACAAAACGCGATAGTTGTGTTGCAAGCAAAAAGAGGGGCATTCTATATCCCTACCGCTCCTCCAATTCAGGGAATAAGTTCGCATTAAGGAATAATGGCCCCAGGCAGAGTTCCAAACTTTCACCATAACGTGGGGTTATTTTTACAAGTTGTTTATCAATCAGTTGAAGCAACAATCTGCCAAAAAAAGAAAATTTTTTTTAAAATTATTTTATAAATAACATGTGTCACTTCAGCAATGAAAGTTTGAAAAACTTTTAATTATGAGCTAGCAATATTCCTTAAGTGGTGTTTCACTTTGGTTGTCGTTTCTCATATTTTTTTGCATCTCACAAGTCATTTTACAAAATGGGACTAGAGACCGGTCAACTGAATCTTCTTACCCGTTGATTTTGTCAAACCCGTTCCCTTTGCTCAAGCTTTATACCAGATAGCATCCTTATCCGACCCAGATTATCACTCTCAATTATAATGCTGCTCCATTGATTCCTTGGAGCAAAAATAATACTCTCCCGCATTGCAACCGCTTCGGCTTGAAGGGCCGATAAGCAAGCTTTATGAGAGGTGATGATTTGACCTTCATGGTCTCGACCCGACCCGATGGACTATCTGATTGTGGTGTTGCCCTGGTTAGAAAGGTTGATGGTTACTACCAGGTTTCGGGCTGAGAATTTCAAAATCTTTTTTGGGCTAAATATGCTATGAAATTCAATTATATGGGCCTGGGCCTGGGCCTATGCAATATTACTTGGGCTGGGCGACTTTGACCAAACACAGAGCATAGGCTTTATGACACATGCCCTTCGCGTGTCATTAATGCCTTCATTTATGACTTTAATTAATCAAAAATTAAAATCTCAGTTCCCAGGTGCCGTGCACTGAAACTGAAAGCTCTTCACTCTCTTTCCCTCTTCATGAAGGAAACAGAAATATCAAATGCTAGTCACTGGTAAGTGGTAAGGCAGAGGGCTCTCTTAATGCAAAGCACAACTTACCACGTGGCACTCCGAAAAGAATTGTATACCAACACTCGAGTATAGCGTTAGTTTCAAATTCAACATCTCCTACTTGTACAAGATATTTACATTTGACGCGAAGAGATCTTGATAGGCACCATCCCCGTAAGAGTAATCATCTGGTGTTATACGTGTGTACCAAAATATAATACCCTGTGAGCTGATCTGGTTTAATTGGGTGGTGATGGGTTCATCTTTACCATTGATCATGCTTTCACCATTAGCTTTCAAGAGGGGGGTTCTTTTGTGGCCCCCATAGGCGCTAACAAGGGGGTTTTGGCGGCTATAAAAGGCCTACAACCCTAACCCAAACATTCTTTTATAACCCCGGAATGTAGCATAGTCGCCGAAGGGAAACTCGGAGGTCTTGAGGACGATTCCTGGGCTCCCCTCAATATCAATTGAATGGGGTGGGGGGTATTCCCTCCACAGCACGTAGGAGTCTCGAGTATTTAAGGCTCAGGACATCCACGTTTATCAAAAACAAATCATGATATTATAGAGTCACGCCAACATAAGATTGTTAACCAGCTGAGCTTGAACAACTAATATAGCTCCCTGGCCGAGCAAGAGGAAGTTCATCAGGGTTACCTAGTTCGCTGGTCATTAGAGCGAATCACGAACTGGTTCAAAATGAATCCGTTTGCAGTTCGGTTCGTCACTTTTTAGCGAATTACTTCAACTTTGTAAGTGAAGTGTTACCCACTTTGAAATTTTCTTTCAAGACCAACCAATAACCCAATAAGCACAACTTGTGGGACAAAATCACTACAAAATACTTGCAGTGGTTTTGACCGATGCGATAGGTACTAAGTGTTTTGACCGATGCGATAAAAAAAGTAGTGACAGTAGGTAGGTATGGCCATAGGGTATATTTGTCATTCTACATGACCCTTTTAATAACTCTTTTTAAGAAAACTTGAAGAAGTTAGCGCATTACAACCCTGCAAAAGCAAGGGATTGCTTCAGTCACTCTCACTGTCTCACATACATCTTATATCCCCCAATATATATATAAAAGCGAATTACGGTAGCGAACCCAAGCGAGCTTAACAAATTGAGAAACGAATTGTCTAATCCTATCCCTAACGAACCGGGTTCGTTACAGAGTGACGAATTACGAACAGTGAACCCGAATTCGAACCGACGAACTAAGTAACATTGGGCCTTCAACTCAATTAATTTTATTTATAATATATTAATAAATATTATTATCCTTAACAATATACATTTTATACATTAAATCAACCCTAGAGTCATTTTTCTTGGTTGAAGAAGTAATCTAAACACACACATCAGACCTAATAGCTAGGGTGCCATAAGGGTAAACCTACACAACCACTCCAAAAGAGCCTATACTTAAAGAGGGTTTGTGGTCCTTTATACACCTCTACGAAGGCTAGTACCCAACCTAGGGTCTAGGTTGAGCTTTGATTTTTTTTAGAGTTAGATTTAATTTGTTGACTAGGTCAAGCTCAATTATTTACGGACAAGCTGAACTCCAGCTAGCCTTTAAAGGATAGCAGAGGTTTAGAGCAATGTTACTTAGTTCGTCAGTTCGAATTCGGATTTGCGGTTCACAGTTTGCAGTTCGCCACTCTGTAACAGACCTGGTTCGTTAGGGTAGGATTAAACAATTCGTTTATCAATTCGCTAAGTTTGCTAGCTTGGTTTGCTTGGTTTCGCAACCTTAATTCGCTTTTATATATATATATATATTGGGGGATGTAAGAGGTATGTGAGACAGTGAGAGTGACTAAAGCAATCCCTTGCTTTTGCGGGGTTGTAATGCGCGGACTTCTTCAAGTTTTCTTAAAAAGAGTTATTAAAAGGGTTATGTAGAATGACAAATATACCCTATGGCCATACCTACCTACTGGCAGTACTTTTCTATCCATTGGTCAAAATACTTAGTACCTATCGCATCGGTCAAAACCACTACAAGTATTGATTTTGTCCCACAAGTTGAGCTTATTGAGTTATTGGTTGGTTTGAAAGAGAATTTCAAAGTGGGTAACACATCACTTACAAAGTCGAAGTAATTTGCTACAAAGTGGTGGACCGGGACGAACCGAGCTGCGTACTGGTTCACTTCAATCAGTTCGCGGTTCGCCCTAATGGCCAGCAAACTTAGTAACCCTGGTTTAGATCATGAACGACCGCAACTCGGCTCAATTTGGCTCATTGAAAATCCTACATCAGTAATTTTTTTTTTGAATTTAAAAAGATGAATGCTAACTCTAGGGGTTAATGCCAACGTGCCAGAACAGAAAAGTAATTTTAGAGTTAGAGGAGAAACACATCAATGTTAACCCCTATGATTGATGCTCCCTCCAAATGTAAAGAAAATACAAACATGAAACCTAAAAGGATGTCTAGCTGAGCGTTGTGCATTTTCGGGCCTAGCAGTTGATTCAGTTTAATGACTTATACGAACTTCCCACAGATTGCAATAGAAACAGGCCACCTAATCTTGATCAGAGGCTAATCCTTGGACTGTCAGTTATGAAAAATGACCATCACTCCTGCAAGGGTGTACACGGACGGAAATCGGGCCCAAAAACCTCTTGTAAAACAGGGAATGTAAAATATAGCCCAAAAAAATCAGGCCCAAGCCCAGCCCAGGCCATTGACACCCCTGATGGGCTCATTATCTCCAGCCCTACAGGAAACCATAGAAGCTATCATCTAATATGATAGAGGGCCCACTTAGAAGATGATTTGGTGAAGATGGATAGAGTAGATAGGAGTAGGATGTACCTGAGTTCCATCACATACACTCCCCCACTATTCTTTTAAGAGTCCAACCGCCAGGTCCTCTTCCTTGCTGACCGCCCATTTTTAATTCTGGTTTAAGTTTAATTAAATTATGGCTAATATTTATTTTATTTTATTTTCTAAAAATTAATGTTAGATATATGAACCTTAAGGGTGAGTGCATCTTAACCACAGTTGATGGGTGCTAAAAAAGAGGGCTTGGACCAATGAGATCATGCAGTAATTTTTCAATCCCCTTCTTTTTGTTGGGAATGTAGACAACTTTTAACATTTCTGTAGGGATATTTTCGACTTTACAGTTTAACCCTAAACATATAGCTGTATTCGTATTTTTTAGGTTAATTTTGTAGGTTAACAAGGTGTGAGAAGTGACCGTAATTTTTCTAAGAGATAGAAAACTCTGTGTATTCTGTATCTTTAGACTTCAATATAGTGAATTGGTATAGCTCCCGATGACGTAGACACGTTGCCGAACCTCGTATATCCTTGTGTTTTGTCTCTATTTTATTCTCTGCAATTTTTCTGTTTGTTTTGTAATTTCTGTGATTCATAGTCTCTCAAGATCCAAAGGGTTTAGGGATTAAACGTGTAGTTTAAATCCCAACACTTTTAACGCGAGGAGCGGTGTCTCATATCCCCTTCTTTTGCTAAGTAACTTTTTAACTATAATTAAACTCTTTTTTAACTGTCGTTAAAAAATTAAGATAAAATAGGGCAGTGATTAGCACAATCGAATTGATGCGTAGGAGTATGGACCAATGAGGACTGCACATTTGATTACACAATCAAATCCGGCAGTAAGTTAAGCATTTTCTTTAACTACGAAAAATACGACACATGAACGAAAAGGGAATATTATTTTCGTGTGCAAATCCTCTAGTCCGCACCTAATACCAGAATTGGTATCAAGGCCCACATGTAAATTGACACCTCTAATACTTCATTTAATGCCACTAACTTTTGTTAAGTCTCAATTCTAATACAAAGAAGGGTAAACAAGTAATTAACATTCGGTATTTTGCTCTCACGATTCAACCGGGCAAAGAGTGAAAAGTGAAAACCCCGCTGTTCTTCAAAAACAAGCTTCCCTCTTCTCTTCACGTAAAATCTCTTTTTTAGTTTTATTGGTATATTGATTCTCAGAACTCTTTTCCCCATATAGTGAAAACATTTGGCCTTTAGAGGGGCCTTTCTCTCTAACTTCTCATCTCAGGCATTATCCTCTAAACTCGATTCCTTCAATCTAAACATCCATTTGTTCTATCTGAGATACAAAGAGAAATGTCGGACTGGGGTCCAGTGTTTGTGGTTCAGACTTCAGATACCACCAGGTCATAAAAACAAACATTAGAGTTTGGAAAATTTAACATCAGTGGGGCATCTGTACTGGTTCACGCCATCCTCCAATTGGCTTTCATGTGCATCTTCTTGATAGCTATCGGGGTCCATATGCAAATTGGTTCTCTAGGAAACAACAATGGAGGAGTTTGATCCATTGGGTTCTAGGATTTCTGAGTTACTTCACGTGTTTGTTATCCATTAACATTGTTTGATTAGAGGTTCTCTGTGTACCCTTTTTCATCTGGTATTGAGTTATAGTAATGTTAAGGTGGCGTTTGGATTGGATTTTATTAGCGAAAAATCAATTCTGATAAAATTTATTATATAAAAATTAATAGTCAAATAATCATTTTTTCTAAATAATAGTAGGGCTGTCAATGGACCGGATCATGATCCGGATCCGATCCGATTAGCCGGACTTTGGACCCTATATGTGATCCGTCGGATCGGATTCGGATCGGATCGGATCGGTGGAATCCGATTATAATCTGATCGGATCTGGATATAGGGTGATCCGATCCGATTAAAATCCGATCCGATAATAATAATAATTTTTAATTATTTTAAATATATTATTTAGATTTTCTATGTATAAAATATTAATTTTTAAAAAAATTAACATTAATTAGTATTAATTAAGGTATTATTAGATTTTTTATTATTTAAATAGATTTTTTTTAAAAAAAATAACCTTACTCGGATCGGATCGGATCGGACGCTATATAATCGGATCGGATTCGGATCGGTTACTTCATGATCCGACGGATCTCGGATCGGATTCGGATCAGTCGGATTCTTAATCAGATCGGATTCGGATCTAGGCAGATCCGGTCCGAATCCGATCCGTTGACAACCCTAAATAATAGTGTTTGGAGAATAGGAAGTTAAGAAAAATGATTATTTGACTATTAATTTCTATATAATCAATTTTATCAGAATTGATTTTTCGCTAATAAAATCAAATCCAAACGCCCCCATAAGTGTTTTGTTTTGTTTTTTTTTTTTTGGAGTCAAAAACTCTACGGTGGCCATGTGTCTCCTTTGACACCCCTTACCCGTAAGTAAGATTCACCCACTCCTAGGGTTCACCCACCCATCCTTGGTTTTTTTTTTTTTAAATATTAATTTTTTTTAAAAAATTAAAAAACTATTTTTAGAGTTTTTTTAATTTTTTTAAAAAAATTAATATTTAAAAAAAAAACCAAGGATGGGTGGGTGAACCTTACCCATGGTTAAGGAGTGTCAAAGGAGACACGTGGCGACCTCTAGGGGTGATAACCGAATTTGCCAAATCCGGTTATCACCGTAGATGATTTGGCTCATTTTTTGTTTTTTTTGGGTTCAAAAGTGTTTTGTTTGTTTGAGTTAATTATCTATACTCTTTGGCTTTGGCATTGTTGTCTAAGACTCGAGGATAAATTCCTTGAATTGCAATTTTAGGGTTTTACTTGATAATTTGAACATAACCAACTGTTAATTACCTATTTACCCTCTTCTTGATTTGGAAAGTAGCTGTAATAGAAGTTAGTGGCATTAAATGAAGTATTTGAGGTGTCCATATACAATGGATTTGAGCATGTGGGCCCTAATACCAATTCTGGTATTAGGTGCCAGACTAGAAGATTTGCACTCATTATTTTTCATGCTAATGCTAAATTGCCGGTAAATTGCACTTAAAAGATCTCCTAGACCCCAATTAAATCGTGACTCTCCCACCTTATAAACGCTCGCGCAGTCGCGGTCTCTCTCTCTTCAACCCTCCTCATTTCGAACCTGAAACAAGAGAGAGAGAATAAGAAAAGTCTCTCTCTCTCTCTAGCTCAAGGAGGAACTCCTTTTTGCGATACTTTTCTTGTTGATGTGTAATCAAAACGATCGCTTTCTTCTTCTTTTTTTCTCCCTTTTCTTCTCTGTTTCTAAAAACCATGCAGCCCCAGAAGAATAACGTAGAGCTTTGATGCAATCGATCAAAGTTTTTCCTGATTTTTTATTGAAATTTTCCGTTCCGTTAGAGGGAGAGAAGAGATGAAGAACGAAGAGCAAGCTCGGTCTCTGCTTTGGATTTCTCTGTCTGATAAACCGAGATGGAAGCAATTTCTCATTTGCTCTTCTGGGTTCTTCTTCGGTTACCTCGTCAATGGTATCTGCGAGGTCTGTCCATTTTCATCATTCAACTGTTCTTTCTGTTTTTTTTCAATTTAAGTTTTGAAAAAAAAAATTGTCTGAAACGTTGTTTTTATGGGGTTTTGTTTTTGGTCCAATAACAAGCGTTATTTTTTTATAAATGAAATCAATTCTCTTTAGAAATCATGTTCTCTCATTAATTTACAGTTTTGTTTTTTCTTAATCTCGTTTCACCTGTGTGTTTTCCATTTCTTCCCTTTCCGGAAATCATTGAATCCCCAGAGAGGTAAATCATAACAATTGCTTTCTGGGTTTTTCTCCTGTTTGTTCTTCTTTCTGCTCTCGGATTGCTTGATTTTATGTTATTGTATGATCAATGTCCGGGAGTTGGGAAGTGATTTTTTTTCTAAATTACCTTTGCATTCCCAATGTTTTTGGTGCATTTACTATTGGTGTTTGTATCCCCTGTTTAAGCTCTTGGGAAGGATTTACTCAAATTAGGATATTGGAGTAAAAGGTCTCCAGAGATTAGAATCTGTATTTCTCAATTAACATCTTCAAATTAAACATTTCTAACTGATTTCGAATTTGCTTCTTGTCTAATTTTAGGAATACGTTTACAATCGGCTTCAATTTAGGTGAGTGGATTTTCACCTCAGTCCAAGCAGTTTGCTTTTGAATTTCAGTTTAGGAATTATGTTTTCTTGATGAATTTTTGTGGGTGTTTATCCTTTGTTCGTCCAGCTATGGTTGGTACTTCACTTTTGTACAAGGGTTCGTGTATCTTGTACTCATATACCTCCAAGGCTTCACCACTAAGCAGATGGTGAATCCATGGAAGACGTACGTCAAGCTCTCGGCCGTTCTTGTGGGTTCCAATGGTCTAACCAAAGGATCTTTGGCTTTTCTTAACTACCCGGCACAGCTCATGTTTAAATCCACAAAGGTAATATAAAAACAAGGAATACATCAGCCCTGCATTTGACTGGAATACTAGTTAAACATATCAGAATAGTCCATGCTATTAAACTTGGAATTTGAAATTAGACTGATTTTCCCACAAGATAGTTGAGCTGAATTACCTCTATTGTTCTGTATTATAATTTCTTAATCTGTAGATAGTTGAATTAATTTGGATGGGATTGATGGTTTTGGAAGACCAGATTTATATATTTGAGTCGTTATCCTGATTGAAGTTTTCATTTTGATCTACCCATTAAACTATTCAATTGGGAATTGAGAAATTTTCTTCTGATTGTGATATTTATGGTTGTGGGAATTCAGGTACTGCCTGTCATGGTAATGGGTGCCTTCATACCAGGCCTGAGACGGAAATACCCGGCTCATGATTACGTATCTGCTCTACTTTTAGTCGTGGGTCTGATCCTTTTCACCTTAGCTGACGCCCACAGTTCTCCCAACTTCAGTGTGATCGGTGTTGTGATGGTAACTGGTGCTTTAATAATGGATTCCTTTCTGGGTAATTTTCAAGAAGCAATCTTTGCCATGAATCCTGAAACCACACAGGTAATCTGCATTTCCTGTTATTCTTTCATATGGGTGTTTCAATGTGAAGGGTTCATGGCAAATCGTGATCTTTTACTACTCGAATCGTTTGCAGATGGAGATGCTGTTCTGTTCAACAGTAGTTGGGCTGCCTTTCTTGATTCCACCCATGCTTTTAACAGGAGAACTTTTCAAGGCCTGGAATTCATGCTCACAGGTAAAGATAAGAATTTATTTTTCCTTCCCAATTATTATTATTTTCTTAATCCCAGATCTGAGTTTGAAAGTTTAGGACTCTGTCAGTGAATTAGTGAGAACAGTTTTTTAATGAATTCTGGCGTACCATGTGCACAACGTAGCCAAAAGCCCTCCTTGGAGAATCCATGGATTGTTAGTTGACCATCCACTCCATTAGTTTATTCCCCAAGCTAAATAGACTTCTCATTTTTAAAGGGGAATGCTAGTGGCACCCGCGTCAAAAGGTGCTCTGATACTCTTGCACTACATGACACGTTTAAACGGTTTAACTACCATATAATATAAGAGTGGTTTATTTAATGATTTAACCAGTCGCAAATAGACCCGAGTATCATGCACTGTGCATATGGTGGTTTAACGGGTTGCAAAGGTAGAAAGGAAAAGTATATCGAAGTGTCGTTACCGTAAGAGTGTGAACACTAGCTTTAAAGTAGGTGCTGCTAGCATTTCCTAATTTGGAAAAGAGAGTCAGTTTGTAATTTTACATGGAAAAGGGCCATGAAGAAAGAGACCCCAAGCAAGAAGCATAGACCTCAGATCACCATATGCTGTCATGTTTTTTTTCCCTTCACATAGTCTACTGATTTTTTGCTTAAAGGGTGTTGATGGTTTTTGTTTTGTTTTGATTTATATATGTAATTTGTGTTATTGCAGCATCCTTATGTATATGGGGTGCTAGTGTTCGAAGCCATGGCCACATTCATTGGCCAAGTCTCCGTTTTGTCTCTCATTGCCCTTTTTGGGGCTGCCACCACAGCTATGGTAGTTATCTCTCCATCTCTCATTCTTTTTTTAACCATCGTGATTTTATGTAAAATATTTTTAAAAATGGTATTAAAAATGTCACTTGGATTTTCTATTAACCAGTTCTTACTTAAACTTTTAAACCACAGGTGACGACAGCAAGAAAGGCGGTAACACTACTGCTATCCTACTTGATATTCACAAAGCCTTTAACAGAACAACATGGAACAGGACTGCTACTCATAGCCATGGGGATCATATTGAAGCTGTTGCCTGATAAAAAAACCCCCAACAGGGCCTCTGCCTACTCTGTCAGTACCAAGAGAGCAAAATCTTCTTTCAAAGAAGAGAAGACTCAACTACAAAATGAAGAAGATGAGGAACAGAGACCCTTGGTCTGAAAACTAGAAACCCATTTAGCTTTGATTACTTAAAAGTTGTTTTCCTCTTCTCACCTGTAGAACTAAATAACAAAAAAAAATGTTGACAAGTTGAGATGTTTATGAGGAAAAGAAAGTTGAATATAGAAAGTTCTCATGTTAGGTTTTTTTAGTGTGGTTTTCACATGTTTTGCTTAACTGAGTCAATGCACATTGCCCCATTTCCAAGTATTCTAAATAGAAAAGAGGACAGTAGACAAGCAAAAAAGTAGATAAGCAAGAAACCTAACAACTTGAATATAGGGAGTTTGAGGGGGTCTCCTACCCTCAACCATCAGTTTATGTGTGATTGACATGATTCTTACTTTCCTTTTTGGTACACAACCCCGGTTAGACTGTTAGGCTTTGTTTGTTTGCATGTAAATGGTTTTTAGAGTGTTAGGCTTTGTTTGTTTGCATGTGAATGGTTTTATGACGAAAATTATTTACGGTGGAAAAATCTTTATGGTAAAAGATGAATTTTCTACTATTTTTTGGTGTTTAGTTGCAGTCTTGAAAATAATGCGAAAAAATTATATATGTTACTTGTGTTTTGAGTATTTAGAAAAATTGTGAAGAGAGGTAGTTATGTAAATTTTAAAATATATTTAAAGAGACGAAAATTTTATGGGAAAATGACTTAGATTTTTGAATTGTAAGTCATTTTTCACAAAAATTGTCTTTTTTTTTTAATATAAAATTTTGCTTATGGACGAGCAAAATGACATTTTCATTCTCAATTTTATATGAAAACAAAGGGAGCTTTAGCATCTGTTCATATCAAAACAAAGGAAGCTTTAGTATCTGTTCTATGTGTAAAGGGGGATTTCGGGGAAGCTCCACGTGGCACTGCTTTATTGGCCAAAGGATGAAGGACGCAGATATATCCAACATTTGTTGAGGAGAGGCCTTTTGCCCTATCAAGACACTCCGAAGCTCTAGTTAGTAATGGAAGGATAGGGAAAGATAAAGATATCTGTCCAACATTTGTAGAGGAGAGGCCTTTCGCCCTGTCAAGACACTCCGAAGCTCTAGTTAGTAATGGAAGGCTAGGGAAAGATAAAGATAATGTGCAGAGAGATAGAGTTAGGGAATTCTTGAGATAGAACCTTTGCTCCGAACTTGGAAAAGGGAAAGGGATGAAGTCTAGTTTTCATGAGATTTGCTAGCCCCTACTTACATGAGTCCCTCGAGAATTGTTAGGCTTAATATCCTTATGGTCATCCATGTCGATAGATGACCATACATCTCACCTAATCATTGCATTAGTGTCAGATGCTCATTAATGCACATCCCCTTGTTGCAGGTCAATTCTGGTCATCAAAGTGATTCGAGTGAGTAGCATTTAATGTTAGGTCAGAGAGAATATCTAACTCATGAGTGAAACATTAATGACCTGATAGAGAACCGCTTCCTGAAACTTTGTCCTCGGGTTCATCCTAGATTGAGCCTTGGTTCATCCTTGATTGAGCACGGGTTTGTCCTGCATTGAGCATGGGTTCATCCTTGATTATAGCATTATTGACCTGACAGAGGATCGTTTCCCGAAGCTTCATCCTTGGGTTTGTTTTTGACTGAGCTTGGGTTCATCCTAGATTGATCGCGGGTTCGTCCTAGATTGACTTGTCAAATTTACCAATTTTCCCGACAACCTTGGTTGACTTATATTTACCAATTTTCCCCATTACACTATGTATTCTAGGGGAATGCCAGCATTTGAAACTTGGCTGGATATTATAACCATGGCACCCCCCTCGTCCCCTCGGGACTAGATCATAGAACCTTCCCCTTTGGGGAGACACACTAACACATGGGTTGGTGCAGTTGGCTACCATCCCGGGTTTGCTCCCTCTAGTTGTGTGTCTAACTTTCACTCCTCGACTTACTCTGTTTTTGTAAGGAAATTTTTAAGTGGATCGGTGCGGACACCCAAATGGACTAGTCCTTGCCTCAAAGGGTTTGGGACACCCTTCGTTACCAAAAAACAAAAACAAAAACAAAGAAACAAACAAATTGGGGACCCTTTGTTTGTTGTTACTTTCAATTATCCTATGCACCGTACTCATGAATGTTTCCTGTATTGAGTGAATTTCATTTGATTTTTGACAAAGTATGACTGCCCCACTTGTAATTATGCCACAAGTCACTCTTTCAAGATGCCACATGGCAAGGCACCATTTATTTGTGGCCATCCACAAATCAATGGACATGTGGCGCTAAAAAGGGAGAAGTCATTTCATTTTCTCTCCATGGTTCTTACTTCTCCCCACTTGATATCTCTCCCCCTTTTTAGCATCACAATTCCACGGATTTGTGGCCTTGGATTCTCTCTGGGGGATGCCAGAATGGTGCTATGGGACCCATGATTTTGACTTCTCCACACATAATGAGACATGTGGCGATAAGTGTATGAGAAAAGGGGGGAGAGATATCAAGTGGGGAGAAGTCAAAATCATGGCGAGAAAATGAAATGATTTCTCCCCTTTTTATCACCACGTCACCTCATGAGTGAAACCCGAGACCATTTTCTGGCATTTGCTAGAGAGAATCCGAGGCCCCTGATTTGTGGAGTCAGAAAAGTTTTTCTGGCATCGCCAGAGACAATCCTATGCCTTCTTGGCAAAGGATTGTCTTTGGCGATGCCAGAAAAGTGGTCTCGGGCCTCCACATATTACGTGATATGTGGCGATAAAAAGGGTAAAAAGGTGGAGAGATATCAAGTGGGAAGAAGTTAAAATCATGGGGAGAAAATGAAATGACTTCTCTTTTTATCATCACATGTCGCGTAATGTGTGGAAGCCCGAGAGCGCTGTTCTTAGCATCGCTAGAGACAATCCTTTGCTACCTTGGTACTGAGAGCCGGTGGTGGGTATTGGTCTAGTGGATAGTGGGTAGAACCTTAGAAGAGCCTCAAATATAGAAATAACCTATGGTTTGAAATATCATTTTCAGTATAAATAACAAAACTTACTGACACCATATTATAGAGGATGATACTGCTTCCATCTCTTTATAGAAATGCCCTATGGCTTGAAATATCTTTTTGCGGTATAAATAACAAAACTCATTGACACCATATTATACATATTAATTACTTCATCTCTACTATTACAAAGAGAAAAATGAGAATAAAGCTCTTATTGAATTTTATCATTATTAATAAAATTATTTTTACATTTATTTACTCTATTATTATAATAAAAATGACAACTTTATGCTTACACTTATAACTTTTCAATCCTTATGATTATAATCATTATTGATACAATTTGTTACACTTATATCTTCTTTATCTTTATTATTATAATCATAACATGACAATTGAAATTTGCCTGGATTGACAAAATTATCTTTACACTCATCCCATTTCCTCTCTCTCATGTGCATCACATGTGCGGCTCTTTCTTTATAAGCCAATTATTAGACCATGTATTAATCATTCTTATTTATTTATGTCGATTAATTTTTAATTCTTCATTTATTGTGTACATATACAATATATTGAGAACAACTTTCTCCATATTAACCATTTGAACCACCCACCCTCTTCCCAAAGTCAATGTCAAGCTCAATGTCAATTTGCGTTCCTCTCATAAGGGTGGCTTGCGATCGAGTCCTAGAGAAGAAAATACTCTTCAGTGATGGAGAGGAAAATATCTGGTAATATGGCATTCAGAGATCCGCCTGCAAGCCATTATCCCAAGAGTGTTTCTTATTTCAATTAACCCCAAGCTCGTGATTTTAAGTCTCTGTCCCTAAAATGCGGACCTTAATCAGCCTCACAGCCATACGTCCTACATTACTGTACTATACTACCCTAGGGTTCAAGACATTTTTGTGTGCTTAAGAATGGATTTAAGAGGGAAAAAATGGTACTCGATCTAGATCCAACGGTTGAGATATAATTTGATTGTCTGTGCTTCAGCGCTACACGTAACCCGTGAGAGTTGAATTGAGATCTCTTTTTTGCCTAATCACATTTTCTTCTTCCTTCTCTTTTCTTTTTCGTGGGATGAACCCTACAGAGACCGGCCGGTCCATTTACCTCCCTAAAGGGCGCCTTTGTTTTGGTGCAATTGAGCCCTTCAAGGGCGGGGTTTAAGAACCGTGCTAGCCCTACTCTCAGACAACCCTTACTCTCAGCCAAAAACGAACACATGAAAGCTTTCAATTAAAAACTAATACCTATGTCTTGTTTTAAATTTTGGCTGAGAGTAGGGTTGACTGAGTATAACTGGCATGCCTTAGGGTTTAATTACTTTGATGGGTCCCCCTCAAAAAGGGCCCTTAACATTGAAAGGCCCCTACCAAGCCCACTACTTGGGGCGGCCCAGCTCGGTAGCGCTTGTCTTTCCCTAATAGGATGGAATGTGCTGGGACCATTGATGACTAGGATCACTTATTCTAAGAGAATGTGAGTTTCAAGTTGTGGGAAGCACCTTTCCCACCTCAACCTGATGCAGGGACCGGATATGGTCTGGCACTCACGAGACCAAAACCATCTGGCCTAGATTCAACGTCCCACATGTGGCAATAAAAAAGAGAGAAGATATCAAATGGAGAGAAGTCAAAAATTAGGGGAGAAAATGAAATGACTTCTCCCTTATTTATCACCGCGTCTGATGATGAACCTAGGCCAGATAGTTTTGGTCTGGTGAGTGCCAGACCAAATCCGGTCCCCCTGATGCATGACTATGCGGAAATGATTACCTCACATCATTGGTCCAACTAAGCAATCTCCCTTTGCTTCTGTTTGAAGTATTGACTGTATGAGCACTAGGGTTGATCTCTTGAGGTAATCACATTCTTTCCTCACCCCCACAGGCCACCACTTGGACCTCACTTCCCCATCACCGGGCATTTCGGACATCGCGGTGCTTGGAAAATGCTATGGAGCCTGGGGCAGAAGTGACGGCACCCTATTAGGGCAAATGCTGAGTCAAATTTAGGGCACCAACTAGGGGATGTTACACCTTGGTCCTGAATTGCGTCCCAGACTCAGTAGCATTTTTCTCTGACTACTGCAATTCCAACTTATAAGCAACAAATGAATATCAAAGGTGTGAAAGAGAAATGAATGGTATCAATGTGTATTAACTTTATAATGCCAAATGCAGCTTCAGGGCATAATGAAATACTGCTTCCTCTATTGAATACTAGTACTCATATTTCAGCTCTTCATGAATAAACCCAAAATTTCTAATTGAATTTGATGGAAAATTTCAACTTGAAATTCCAAAATAACACCAATGTGACCATTTAATTGTGACAAGACAGTTACATTTAGAACCTTGGAAATAAAAATAAAAAAACTGCCTGCAATACAAAATTCAAAAAGGCGGCAGCATACTCGATCAAAGGTCTGCCACCCCATAAATAAATATCCATAATAGTTGAGATAAATTATTTTCTTCCATCAATTCTTATCGGCGATCGCGCTTTCTAGTTTCCGGCTTGCGTCTTCAACAATCTCGAGTTCTTGCAAGAATTTGGTTAGCTTCGCCACATTCTCTTCTTGAATGTGGGGTGGAACCTTCTCTTTATAGCCCGAAACATTCATCTTTTGAGTTAAGTTCTCATGTTGTCTGCAATACAAATTAAAAAATTAAAATTGTGTCAAGAAAAAAGACAAGCAAATAGATACATGTCAGAATGGTTTCTATCCACTTATTTACACTTTTTGTTTTTGGTCTGAAACTTATTTACACTTCGACAAAATTTAGCATGTTATTTCCTTTGGTTCTTCACCACTTGGAACAACATGCCATTTCTAGTTTATGCTGACAGCACATTGATTAAAGAGGAATAACATTAAGTTTCATCTACATCACCATGCTATTGACACATAGGACTGCAGAAAATGTGAGAGAATCCCAACCCTAATTATCAACCCGATCAGGCGATTCTAAGAGTCCAACAAAAGAAAATTCTTTGTAGACCTTTTATTAAGGAAGTCTTAAAGAATATCTATTAATCAGGTATTCTGCTTGGCTTATTTAGGGTTGGCAGCCATTAGGTGGCCTCCAAATTAATAGTCCATACCTATGTATAATGCATATCTGGCACCTCAGACAGTATCTGATGTTCGGCTGAGTGCTTCTATATTTACCACCAAAAAAAATCATTTGCATTGCACATACAACAAATGAATCATTTTTTTTATTGGTAAATGAGATATATGCACTAATAAGATGAAACGAAACCAAACATAGGGCTCACTATGAAGTGAGCCCATGAATTAATCTACAACAGTAGTACAAAAATTTAGCAGCAAAGAAAAATCCCCTAGATGATTATAACATGAAGTAACAAAGCCCTCTCAGATCGAGCATCATTTCGTAATAAGATGGCCTATCCCAAAGCATATGCTAGGAATGGAGAATGACACTCTCTCGAACACCTTGGGGTTCCTTTCCTTTCATAAAGACTAGGATACCGCCACAAAAAAACGAAGCCCCATCAATATCCCTCCTTCCAAAGCCGCAGTCCAAAGAAGGATAACATGGAAGGCAAACCTGCCGATCTATAAGGGAAAGGGAGACGTGGCCTATCAAGTAAAGCCTGGTAATAAAATCCCACTGAAAACTTACCTTTGTTGTCACAGGCACACAAGCCCACAGTCTAACATCCCGGCGGAGGGGGGAGACCGAAAGAAGCTTATTCAACATCTAAAGGAAGAAAACTTCTCACTCCCAATCATTGAGACTCTACCCCAATCTGCGACACCCAATTCTAGTATTTCAATATATTCAAGACAAGACAAGACAAGACTCCACCGATGCATGCCTATCCTCCACAATATATTCTAGTATTTGAAGCATAACGTTTCATTGCACAATGGCAAGCAAGTTCTATTTTAATGGAATATCAACAGAAATTCTACTAGATACATCTCCAAATGTATCCCAACTCTCTGTGCTTCTTTATAAGCATAATACTTTAGACAGCACGAGTGCCGGTCCGTATGTTCAAGCACCAAATTCATGTGCATGTAACAAGTTACTATGTTGTAAGAGAACCCGGTTAAAACATGTTCATAACTAAAATTACACCGATGGTCCCACGTAGATAGGCTGAACTGATTGATATTTATGAACTTGGTATATGAAAAAGTCATAGTGCTTCAGTAGACCATAAAGATAGTCTACTAGGAACATGATTTAAAACATCGACACATTTTCTAATGTTTCCACGAAACGCTTCTGTTTCTTGGGATAGCGATACGAAATCTGCCTGCGAGTCTACGACATCAAAATTACATTATTTTTGACACATTTCCTATTGTTTTCTACATAACTCTTCATTTCAACGAGTACCAACATGAAAGCTACTTGTGTAGTTTACAAAATCAACACATTTTGGTAAAATTCAGTGAAAATTTTTCTGCAATTATTATTGATAAATGATATCCACTTGAAGTGTAAATAATATAGAGTTTTAACAACATGTTTAAGTAGTTTCGAATAACACATCAGTAATATTGACTGAAATATTACAAAACCTTTATATAAATTAAATGACTTCGATCAACATGAACCAAAGCCGACGAACTTCATCTGTTTGTGCTTAGAAAACTCTTTTCTTCAAAAGCTCGTTTTCTCCTGTATTCTTGAATCACTTCCTACATGGCTACATGGGAGGGTTATAAACGTACTTTTAGTTATTCAACTTCAATATTTTGCATTAAAACACCCATATATGCATCAAATTCATGAATCTTCCTATATTTTAAGGATTCAAACTAGATTTGTAGATGACATTCAGAAAATTTTGAGAAAACCCAAACTTCACTAAATCTCACCCCCAAAACTTCAATGTTTCCATTTGAATATTTTATGTGTTAATTAAATACGCCCGTATTTATTCTTCTTTTTTTTAGAATTTTTAATTTCGAAATTAATTAAAGATGTTTTTTTATTATACATTATACACTAATTTAAGAAATATAAAGGTTAAATCCGTATGTTTGTACATTAGTTAATTAGTGCTATTTTTTTAACCGAGCTACAAATTGGGTGGGTATTTTTTTTGCAAAATATTGAATATTTATAAAAAAAATTAAAATATTATAATTAGTTATAAATTATACAATAATTAAGCAAATGGTTTTACTCATTTATCATTATAATTTATACAATAATTACGCAAATGGTTTTACTCATTGATCATTATAATGAACGAGACCCTATAATTATGGCTAAGAGTCTTTTTATATGATTGCAGGTATAGCTCATCACCCAGATTACCCATAATTAAGGATGTCTATGGGTATTGATACTCAAAAGTAAGAGTAGTATGTTTGGAAGTATACCAATTGCTACCAGAGTTTATGGATATGGCACTACCAATAGTCTTGGTTATGAGCAAGGCTATGGGTCTTTTTATATGATTGTAGGAATAACTCGTCACCCAGATTATCCATTATTAAGGATGTTTGTGGGTATTGAGGTTCAAAAAGTAAGAGCAATACATTTGAGAGTATACCATTACTATTGCTACTAGAGTTACATGTCTTTGGGCTCAATACTACCATTACCTAAAGTAGCAGCTTCGTGAACTCACTTGTCAAAACACAAATGATGACTTCGAGACACATCAAAGCTCTATGTAGTTATGAGTTCGACTCGTAATTTTAGAGTTTCTGAGTGTTATCTTGTGATATACGTCTTTTTATAAATGTATTATCATATAAACTCATTTATGTGCACATTTGACTTCAAAGTTTTAGACAACGTATGCTACTTCACATGATTCTTATACTTGATACTATAGAAGCATATATTTTGTGTAACAAGTGATTTATTTTTATTTATTTTTTTGATCGGTAAAACGCGCAATAATATAAATGAGAAAGGACCTGGATACAAGGACCACAAACAAGGAAAGCACCGAGAGTTTACAAGACAATAAACTCAAGGAAAACTCAACACTAAAACCGCCTAGCCCCTTGGCCAAACACCCCCCCTGACAACAACCTTAGCTGAGCACCGCCCGAATCTCCTCCCCATCATAGTTTATTCCTACCCATTCCATCACCACCAACCGCACCTGAGCACATATACGAGAAGAAGACACGCCGAAGTGTTCTCAAAAACTCGACGATTCCTTTCTTTCCAAACCATCAAAGCTACAGCTCCCGACAACACTGATCACATTGCCTCCGCCACAGTCTCCTCCTTCTCCCTAGGCCAAGACGCTAAGAAATCAAGGAAGGACTCGGGAAAGACCCAATCCACACCCAAGTGGGAAAGGAAGAAACCCCAAATGCCTCCCACTATAGGACAGTGCAATAATAGATGACCCACTGACTCCTCCGATTGAAGACACACAAAACACCTATTTGCCAACCTCCAACCTCTATGTTGCAGATGATCACAAGTGAGAATTTTGTCCAAAACTGCGTTCCAAAGGAAAAAAGACACCTTGGAGGGATTGAGGGAATGCCTGGATGTCAGACGACCTTATGAGGAAACACACTCTTACGACCCGGTCCCAACGACTGAAACAAAGAACTAACTGAGAAACGCCCGTTCTTGCTGCCACTCCAAACCCTGCCATCCCTTATGTCCGTTCGGGGAGAATAAGAATTTATTCTCTCCAAAAAACGCGATGCTTCCTCCTCTTCCCAGTCGTTCAAATCCCTTCTTAGCTCCGGACACCACACCACCCCCTCTCCCCTCCTCTCCAAGTAATCACCAACAACCGCCTCCTTATTAATTGCTAGCAAACAAATCTGCCCAAAGTCCTCCTGAAGCCTCGAGTCACCACACCAAATGTCTTTCCAAAATCTCACTTCAGTCCCCTAACCCACAATAAACCGGAACTTCGGCACCACCAAACTTGTCATAGCCATGATCCCCTTCCAAAGACTCACACCGTGAGGTGAATTAACCTTGCTTGGGATCCACCTTGACTGCTCCCCATATTTAGCTACTACCACCGCCCGCCACAAACTGCTCATTTCTGAACCGAATCGCCAAATCCATTTACCTAGCAAAGCCTTGTTGACACGAACCAGGGACTTCAGATTTAACACCCCCCCCCCCCCCCCTCTTTCCTAGGACGGCAAATATGATTCCAAGCCACCATGGGATACTTAAAAGAATCCACATTACTCCACAAGAACTGCCTTTGCATACGCTCAAGCATTATGGCCACCGACTTAGGAATGGTAAGCGTGGACATGAAATACGTCGAAATGCTACCCAGTGTGCTCTGAATAAGAGTTACCTTCCCACCTTTAGAAAGGTAATGAGCCTTCCACCCTGCTAACCTCTTAGCACACCGCTCAATGACCGGCACCCAACTCGCTTTAGCTTTGTATCCTCCCCCTACAGGCATACCCAAGTACTTCGCCGGGAGCACTCCCACTACACCCAAAACAAATAGTCAACTGGTCCATGATGCTTACATTCCCTACGCCCTCAATCTCAGATTTGGCTAGATTAACCCGCAAACCAGACACCACTTTAAAGCACCGAAGGAGACACTGCAGATACAATAGATTCCCTCGTGACTCATTACAGAAAATAAAGGTATCGTCTGCAAACTGGAGGTGCAAGATACGAAGATGAGCTTGACCAATAGAGAACCCCTCGAAACCCTCCCCCTCAGCTCTAGACAACTACCTACTCAAAGCTTCGGAAACCAGCACAAAAAGGAACAGAGATAACGGGTCCCCCTGCCTCAACCCCCTAGAACTAGGAAAGTAACCAACCGAACTACCATTCAAAATGACCGAAAAGGACAATGAAGAGATACACCTCCGAATCCACGACCTCCACTTATCACCAATTGACGTGATCATAAGCCTTCTCCATATCCACCTTACATAGAATTCCTGGGGAGCTAGACCTAAGGCGAGCATCAATACACTCATTCGCAATCGAAATCCCGTCTGATATCTGCCTACCCCCCACAAAGGCACCCTGATTAGGAGAGATGAGGGAAGCCATCACCTTTTGAAGACGGGCCGCCAACACCTTAGCCAAAATCTTATAGGCACTACACACTAGGCTAATGGGGCGAAAATCCAATAGCTCCATCGCTCCCTCCTTCTTCGGGATCAAAACCACAAATGTATTATTGATGACTCTATCAAAGGAACCAGAGGAATAAAGTTCCTGCAGCACTTCCATGAATTCACTCCCGATAATATCCCAACAAGCCTTGTAGAACTTAATGGTAAAACCATCTGGGCCAGGGGCCTTGTCCTCCGACATACCACGAATGATACCTATCACCTCCTCCTCTTCAAAAGGCCCTTCCAAAGAAGCACTTTGATCTTGGGATAAACTTGCAAAAGACAACACATCCGGCCTTGGCCGCCATCTTTCCTGTTCTTGGAACAACCCTTTGTAGTAAGCAACCACTCCGCCTTCAATGTCCTTACTGTCCTCCAAAATTTCCCCATCCACCCTAACCTTCGAAATGAAATTGCGTTTTTGATCGTTAAATCAGATGATATATATCAGGAAAATAAGCATATACATAAAACAGCAAGAAAGGTCACAAGAAAGTGAGCAAAAAAACTGAAACTAATAAAGCAATAAATGAAAGCAACTACATTGAAAGGAGACCAACTCCGAAAGGGCACTCAGGTAGGGGATCTGTCAGCCCACATGGCATTACCAAGACTAAAGTAGATCAAACCCTCGAAGTCCTTACTACTGAGCACCATTAAAACATTAGACGACTAGCTTCCCCACCTATGCGTGGAGAGGGAAGAGTCACGCCATCAAAAACCTTGCGATTCCTCTCCATTTATAATGACCAAGTAATCCCACTCGGGAGAAAACCCCAAAGAGTAGAAAAGTGTGTCACCAAACTAACCGAAAGCCAACACGATAAGAAACTTTTAAAGGACTTCGGAAAGACATAGACCACACCATTTGCTCAAGGAAATAACTTAATACCTCTGACGCGAAAGGACAATGCATCAATAGATGATCTACTGATTCTTCCGATTTAAGGTACAATAAGCACCTATTAGCCAAACTCAAACCTCTACTTTTCAAATGATCACAAGTGATTAACTTATTCAAAGTAGCTTCCCAAAGAAAGAAAGCGACCTTAAGATGGAACCCCTAGATTCCACACAGCTCTATGCGGAAAATGAAGCAACGTAACACCCCACAAAGCTAGAGCAAAAAAACTTATTGTAACGAGTTACTGATGTGTATTTATATTTAGTTATTCATTTCCTAAAGTTTTATCTTAGATTTCAACGCTTTTTAATATTTCCTGCATTTCCTTAATTTTTACCGTGTTTCCTTGAACTTTCTTAAACTTCCTCAAAATATTCACTTCCCTAGTGACCGAAGTTTACACCGACGCCGAAGTTTAAAATCCATGGCTATACACATAAAGCAGATTCAAGGGGGTTTAAGTATATGCTAGATTGGTCCCTATCTAGCAGATTCAAGACACCAAAAAGCAAACAAATCTAGTTAGAAACAGAGGCTTAATATGTGTTGAATTATGTTTCCTACTTTGGTCATAACCAATTGAACTAGACTAGCCCAGTGGACAGTTTGTGCATTTTTTCCTGACTGTCCAAACAGATGTCATAGATTAAAAAGTTGTGATCATCCAATCAAGTTGAATCTTTACATGACAGATTTCCTGCAACAAATGTATGCAACTATGCATGTCCCATATGTTTACCTTTGATTGTCTTATTTATTTAATCAATCGAGAAAGATAAGGAAGCAGCCAGTTGGCTGAGAGCTAACTGGTCACTTTGAGTTCATCTATCTTGCAAGAAAAGTTAGGATCTAGAGTTGAGTTTTCAGAGAGTTGAGCTGGAGAACAAGACTCACTTCTGTATTTCCTCCCTCTTCTTCCTAAGCTTTTCACGTTCTGCTTCTGCATCATGAATTCCGTGAAGCTGGAGATGAACAGAAAGGTTTTCGTTTACAATGGAAACCGCACATCCAGCTGGAGCAGCATCATTCTCACTTAGAACCTGCAACAAAGTTTAATTCACTGATGAGATGAATTTTTACATAATTGAAGTAGGAACTAGAATTCCAAACCAGAAATGCATCTTTAACTTCTATTTTGGATGGAACCAGTTTTCAGTTCAATAAAGCTAATAAATAAACCTCTCATTGTCAGACTTAGAGAGAATCAAACAAAATATCTCCACACCAAAACTGTTGATTCGATAATAACCCTAGTTTAATAAATTGGTGTAGATTATTCAACAAAATCTGTACATATCTATGTGTATATATTTCTTTTAATATGTAACCAAGAATTTTATTATGAAAAGAAATTTTCAAAAGTGAAAAGGCAAAATCAGGGAATAGAATCCTTTGCGTAAAGGAAAAGGGCGCATACCTCCTAGTTTAGTTCGATCATGGCAATCCTTAACAACTGGTTGAAAGAATGTCTAAACCACTCATCATTTACTCAAAATGACTGGACATTTGACAAATGTTGATGGAGCTTCTGCTAAAATTAACACCACAAACTAACACCGGATGTGTCTCCACTATGTAAGCACCTAAGCAGCAGAACTTTGGATAAGTTTCACCCATCCCATAAGTGTCACTTCCATTGGGGCATTAAAAGCTAAGAGTCGTCCGCAAAATATGCCTTTAGCTAAGCTTTGAGCTACTTCAAACTTTCTGATCCTAACAGGTAAGATTGTTCTTTCCTTCCATCTTCCAGAAGATGCTACCCCGTTCACCACACATTTTAGTGCTCCAACGTTTGAAAAGTTAGGCACAGCTTCTAAGGAAAATTTATTTATAAGCCAATGCAAGGCTCACAAAGCCTTTCACTTATTCTGCTATGGATAATAGCTGTACACCTACCTTTTAATGGGCTTCTTCACAGAGGTGGCATAAACTACGGATTCACCGTTTTCCAAGGACATGCTGATAATCAGTGGTCAGAATCTTGTTCATAACAAGCAAAGGAACTCCTACACCCCTACTATTAAAAAGGGAAGTAGCATTCACCAAAAAATATGTAGAACTTCTCTCGAAGAGTGTCTGCCTCCAACTTCCACAAGCTTGCCTTTACCCCTTCTCAGGATAGAATTTCCCTCGAGAAGACTAATAGAAAAATCCATTTCACAAGATCATTAAAGCTATTCAATTTCACACCACCTTTACATTAGTCTATCTATGCACTTCATTAAAATATATTTTCCAAGCTACCCTAAAGGGACTTAGGTCAGAGAAAGAGATTACCACACCAAATATATTTCTACATTTTCATATTGATCTACTTATATGTAGCCATAAATTAGTTCATGAAATAAATATGAATTTTTCATTGGGGATACCAAACAATAGAAGAGGTCAAGTTCAGAAGCTAATTGAAAACATGCACTGCTTAACCATTTATCCAGAGATCAACCACTCAGACGAGCGAAACGTGGAAATTTTGGGTTGACAAATGCTTCATATAAACAATTCTTCAAAAAATAAGCTGCTTTAATGAAAATCAGCTTGTCACAATGTTTGGACCAACCTAATTAGATTCTCCCTATCCACCCAAAACTTTATTAGTGACAACTTCCCCGCATTTATGCAAGTGTAAATCTCTCAAAAGTACAGATAAAAGTCAACACAGATGGACTTCTTTTAGCCCCTTCTAGAACATCTTCCCACACATTTGTGCAAGTGTTCAGTGCATCCACAGTACAGGCACAAGTCAACCAAACTCCTGACCTTCTCACATGTTTCTCCAATGCCCACCAGTGGACTTCTTGTCCTTATCATTTAAAAGAGAGAATGGTAGCAGTAGCACCCACATGAGATGAATTCTTGCAACAAGGTTTCTTTTTTTCTTTTCACTCTTTTTTATCAGTAAAAAAGGCATTATTGTTGCAGGAATTCATCTTATGAAGATGATACCATTGGTTTCTTAGAGCATAACATCCAGTGTAATTAAAGTGCCCTGGCCCTATGCAATAGGGGTTTCCTAAATCCTAGGTGATGCCCACACAAAAACCATTTGTGCGCGTGCGCGTACACACACACATATATATAAGACCAAAATGCCTATGCAAAAAATAAAGAGCATAATTTACTATGGAGTGTGAAGTAATGAACACCAATAACATGAAAAGTTTGAAAACACATAGTTTAGAGTCTTAAGGCTAAAAAAAGGAAAATAAAGAGAGAGGGTAAGAGAGGATTCAACATTCTCCTTTGATAAACAAAAGAACCACCAAGAGGTAGACAAATTTCTACAAAACCCTCAAGGGTTTTTCTTTTCATTTTCTTTCTATTAAGCATGGGTAAAAATATCGGTATTGACATGTGTATTGGGTAAGTCCGGTTTGCAAACATATCATTGGAAACACATCTAAGATTTTAACTTGGTTTTGATGCTAAGATGAGCTAAGAATATGATTATAGTTTTAACGCTAAGCATAATTTTTTAACTTTGACATGAATGAATTAGCCACCTCATCTTTCTTTCAAGCTTAGCGTCATTTTGACATCATTTGTTCTTTCCTTTAGTTTTTTTCGCTCTCTCTTCCTTCCCCATCTTGTTCTGGATAAATAATTTTTTGTTATTTTTCAATTAAAAATAAAAATTAACTTTTTCAAACATTAAGATAGTATGGGGACATGATAGATCCTCCATATACTAATCACAAATATCTTAAGAGTTGTTAGATTCTTAATATTTATGTGAACAAAACCCAGGGATCTTAACTCTTTGAAGCATCTTATATGATTGATTTCAAGATTATATCATTAAAATGATTATTTGAACAAAGACATACCTTGAAAAACCAAAACGAAGATGGTTCCGTCCAGGCTAACCAGCCAATAGGGCCGTTTTGCAATTCAAAACTCACTAGGTGTTGTCGTTTTGGATAAAATTGGATCACAAAGCTATTTCGGACTGGAAAAAATCAAATAAATGTAAAAAATAAAGTAGAAATAAGTTACAAAGGCTCGATTTTCAACTTTAAAACCAAGCCTATGCAACTGGTCCATATCACATGTACATGAACAGTATCGTGCGTATTGCACAATACCATTGTGATGGAAAAGAAACGGTTTGATACATCAGCATTCTTGATGTATGGAGTTGTTTCCATAGAGTATCAAGGGTGTCGTTGAATATTGAACTGCTATTGTATGACACGATTTATACGATAACTCTACAAGGGATTATTTCTATTCCCTTGCATTTTCATACTGGTATCCTGAAATGCCGGTGTGTATTGCACGATACAGCATGTTATGCACCAACAATTAGAACCATGCTATTATGGAAACCTTTTATAGACCCTAATATCATGTAAAACCTATTTTATTCTTATTTTTTGTAGTAAGATCTAACTTTATGTGAGCCACGGGCGACTACCTTTGTTACTAGTGCTTTCAGTGCGTGTGCGGCGACTCTAAGCACCACTAAGCGACCATGTCTTAACAAGTGGCTAGGCCCTGAAGCAAAAGCTAGGGGTCCCAGCTAGGCAAAGCATTCACCAGGCATCAACATTTTGTCAAGGCACTCTGGGTCACAATACATCTATATCTGACCAGCTTCAACCAAGTCCTGTACTATATTAAAGGTTTGAAAAGGAAAAATATCCATTTTGCATGTATGAAGAGACAACAGTATTCCCCGACACAGTTTTCCATTTAGACAACTTTTGTCTGCCTGACATACTCTATTTCTATGTGATTGAGAGATTTAAGAAATATGCCCGTCGATCGCCTTTAATCATTAGGAATATGTTTCTCTTTGCCTTCACAGTTCCCTCGTTTTTGCCGTAATATCAAAAAACACTTTCTACAAACTAGAAAGCAAGTCTAGGCTTAATTATTATTTTAGATCGGAAATCAGAGAATATATTAGCAAACAACAAAAGCTAATTTATTAATTATTAGTCTTCAACTTGTAATCATTCTATTTTATATAAAAAATAGTGCCTATACTGTATATCAAAACACAACATAAATTTTCAAACAACACATTATACTTAGTCAAGAAAGGTGCAGAAAGTGTAATGATGGCAGCCAAGACATTTTAGTAGGCCAAAAAAAAGATATAGAGGCACAGGAAGACCATATAATTATTAAATAAATAAATAAAAGCTAATAACCAACTTAAAAGCATAAATAAGAAAACAAAATGAAAAGGTAGTGACAAAAGAAAACACTTCAAGCAACTACTAGCATGAAACGTCAAAGCTAAGAAACAACTTTGGAGCCGATCTACGCATCCTACCTTCAAAGATAATAAAGAAGCAAGAGTTGATATCTCCAGTTCATGGCTTTTAATGATCTCCGCAACTGCAACAGTCCGGCAAAGCACAAAAGCTGGTCGTCTGAAAAGAGAAGATATATTAAAGCACTTTCCTAAAAATAAAAAGTTACTGGAAAGTGAAAAAAGTAAACACAATAAAAGGTAGAAATTAATTAATTAACATTTTAAAAAAAACTTCAAATACATACCTTTCATGCCTTTCATTTGGAGGCAAATCTGAACGGAGTGATCTAAGTGATTTCACTGCAGACTCAACTAAATCCATCTCATTTTCTATAATTTCATTCGTCCATTCCTATTAAAACAAAGGATGAATAACAATCAGAGACAAACTAAACTAAGATATTCAACATTATATGATGCAATATAAAGTAGCCCTCTACCATTTGGAAGGTCTACCAACAGCATAAACAAAACATGGTGCACATGAAGGAGGATGGACCATCCATTCAGAGTGTCATGCCAGCGGACATCTTCTATGCCAAAAATCGACTGATCATGGGTGTCCACTTTCTTCTGGATCGTTTGCCATCAGATCGTCAGGATAACCTAATCAGAATGTTTCTGGCTTAATAGATGCCCTAGGTAGGACACATCAATTGGTGGGTCACACTCCCTGTTAGACCAATGTTGTGATCTACTTATGGTACCTTATACTTTATCTTATCAATTGTAGAACTTGATCTAACCTCTATAACTGATGGGTACTCGCTTATCATAATTGATTCTTTCCTGGTACTCCCTGTTGCTTGAGGAAGTCGCTGCCACAATTCTTCTGTCACAAATGGCATAAATGGATGGAGCAACCGCAACCCATTGTCCAGACATACCCACAGAGTGTCTCGTGCAGCACTTTTTGCAGAGTCAAACTTTGGATCAGTGCCAGTAAAATAAGGTTTAATTGCTTCAATAAATACATCACAGAGCTGGAACTGCCACCATGAATATACTGTGCTGGCTGCATCCGAGAACTCATAGAGGTCAAGGGAAGACACAGTTTTGGATATGGCTTTGTTCAACATCGAGAGTATCCACTTGCAGCTGAACGGCATAGATTCCAGAACTAGACTCATTGGAGGGACATAATCATCTCCGAGTTTGCTCATAGCAAATCGTATGGCATTCCAAAGTTTATTACACCATTGGCGGTACCCAACAACTCTTTGAATATCCAAATTTATTTTATCAGACTGGAAGAAGATGAAAGTAGAAAAAAGGTTATGTAGTTCAATTGAGGAAAGAAAGTCAAATCTCGGGGAAATAGATGGGAGGAAGAGAGAACCTGAGCTGTGTATGAGACGAGGGAAAAACGGAGAGCATCTGCACCACACTCGGCAATACCATTTGGAAAGTCTTTCACCTGTCCTTCTTTGGCAACAACCACTTCATTTGGGTCCAAGTTACCCTCCTCCAGCCTCTTGTGAAGGCCTTCCAAGGATATTCCATTTATAACTTCAAGAGGATCAATAACATTCCCCAAAGACTTGGACATTTTACGGCCATGTGCATCACGAATCATTGGGTGCAA
This sequence comes from Tetracentron sinense, assembly GCA_015143295.1. NCBI lineage: Eukaryota > Viridiplantae > Streptophyta > Magnoliopsida > Trochodendrales > Trochodendraceae > Tetracentron > Tetracentron sinense. The sequence goes on along the minus strand of CM026558.1, from coordinate 8,793,091 downwards.
GTAAACCTGTAGATAGTTAACAATGAATCCCGGGCTTTGCTTCCAATATTTTAAAAACAAAAAACAAAACAAAAACAATTGTGCAAGTGTATGAACATCTATTTAGAGTGGAGGATAATCCATTTTAGTTCTGTACAAATCCCCTCTATGTTGACCTGTGGTGCGTCTAAAATACCCCTTGATAGGCACTACGATATGAGGAAAAAACACCTAAAAAACATAACAATTGATTGTGTGGCCCATCTGATAAATGATTTTTTTCCGGTTTCTCCGCTTTTTCTTAGCTATTAAAAGATTCATTTGATCAGATGGTAAGGATCAATCACCAAGTTAATGTGACTTTTGAGCATGTTAATTTCCTAGACGGGTTTGTCCTTCAGACAGTCAAGATCCAGCTGCACATGTGTCATAACATGAAACAATTACAAAGAATTTTTTTTTTTTTTATCGGGGATTATAACAAAAAATCTTTAGAGTGAACCATCTTCACATGCTTTATATAATCTAAAATATTTCTCTACGGACTGTGAACTTGTATTCAACATTTCTTTCACAGCTTCACTATGCTAAGCATGCCTACGTCCTTGGCCATGCAATGCCATAATCCCCATATATTAGATAGAGGCCCCTTTAACTGCTGAGCAGTATGCAAAATAATGGCATCTAAAGGCATAGCACAACACACCTATGCATATATGGAAGGATAAATTCCACTCACCTTTCTAAAAGGTACATCACCTCCCAGTTTGATTCCCAACATCACCATCCGAGCAACCCAAAAAAAGAGAATGTCATGTCCAGTTTCAAGAACCGAAGTCGGATAAAATGCTTTAATATCTTCTGTCTCCTCTGGCCATCCAAGCACAGATAATGGAAAAAGACCAGAAGAAAACCAGGTATCTAATACATCTGGATCTTGAGCCATCTGAAACCTCTTCCCAGCAAATATTCTGCTAGCCTCCACTTGAGCTTCCTCCTCGTTTCTGCCAACCACCCAGTGGTCATGATACGTACCATATTCCTTCAGTTTGTCATCTTCCAGACTAACATACCATGCAGGAATGCGGTGACCCCACCACAGCTGCCTCGAAATGCACCAATCGCGAATATTTTCCAGCCATCTGTCATATTAGAAACACATAAAATAGGAATACATAGATTTCTGGGCACAGTTTCAAAATATAAATATTCAAGTTGGAACAGCAAGACAAAGAGAAGCCATGCCATGCAAATAGTGCATATGAAGCGGGTTGGAACCCAACAGTAGAGGGATCCCACCAAGGAGATTTCCTAATTAATATCCTCCGAGTTAATGATAACAACTATCTACTTATCTTCAAAAATTGCTTATCATAACTTGCTGACTCAGAGAGAATCCAATGATTCAGATTGTTTGGATCACTCAATCGGGTTAATTTTTAGCCCCCAAGGGATCTGCAAGGTGGGACCCACTGATTCATGATCTCTACCCCTGCATGCCTGCATTGTATACGGCATTGGTTGGGAGGAGTGGAGGACAGCTTCCTCTCTAGGAATTTTAACTCTGTTATTCCTTGTGATGGAAATATTGAAAACTTTATACATCAAGGTATGATGGCATGTGAGAGCACCTCTTCCATTCAGCAGCATACTGTTTTGGAATGATCTCAATCTTCCTATTATCATCATCAATAACGGCATCAAGAGCTTGCTTTGCCATGTTATTGCAGTTAACATACCACTGTGGCTTTATCATTGGTTCCACAACATCATTGCTTCTTGAACAAAAACCAAGACGCATCTCGTTATTTTGAGCAGCTCTATAGAGTCCCTAAATACAAAGAGGAAGTTTTGTCAATATTCGTTCGATATATTTCAAAGAACAAACATAATGATTACTTCATTTTCTAGAAAAGAAAATAAAAGGGCAGCAGACCACAACAAGAAACAGTATAGTTAGACGCGCGCGTAAGCATACATACATACATACATGTATGTGTGTGTGTGTGTATATATATATATAAAACTAGAAAAATGGAAAAAATAAACCCTAGTTACTTGTAGAAGTACATATGCTGTCTAAGAAAGAGAGAGTGATCCAATATAGATACACTCTTTATTTTATTATTAAAATAGATTGTGAGGACATAAATACCCTCACAACCACAATAAGGTGTAGAGATGTACATACTAATAAATATCATGATACACTATTGGCTTAGTGATTTAGGCCCATCACAACACTCTCTATCAAGCATGGCATCGATATCCAAATCCAACATGCCCAACTTGACAATAATGTAGTGATGGCGAAAAGATGTCACTGAGTATTCAGCCAATTGATCCTCATTCTTGACAAATTGGAGATTGTCTTTGACGCCACCCTCTCACAAATGAAATGTCAGTCTTGTTATCATAATACAACCTCATTTCTAACTGGATTGGAAATCCAGTTATCATGATTCATGAGGATCTTGATCCACAACTCACATGCACCATGTGCTGCCATGTACTCAGTCTCAAATCTAGACCTTGCTACAACTAATAGCATAAGATATAACCGGGCGTGTCAAGGACAAGTAATTCAGTTTCCCAACTAGTCTTTGGAACATCCAAACATCCTCTAAAGGTTCTCCACCCTCATAGTCAAGTTTGAGATTAGCCTTCATAGGTGTATCTACTAGTTTAGCACCCAGTTTTCTTGTATCTCATAACTAGTCTAAAACATTCTTCCTTTGGGAAATGAAGATGCCTTTCTTGAACCTAGCAATCTCAATTCCAAGTTCGACCCAAAAAAACCCAAATCCAATGAAGTACCTAGGGGTCCGAAATCTTTGATTTTAAACTCTTTTGCAAAAAATATCTTTAGTCTCTGAATCTCTTAAGGATTGTAACATGTTACCATAATATCATCCACGAACAATTAGAGATGTGTTAGTGCTATCCAGATGCTTCACAAATAAAGTATGATCTACATGACTCTACACGTAGCAAAATCTCTTCACTACACTACTAAATCTTTTAAACTAGGCTCTAGGGGATTGTTTTAGTCTATAGATTGCCTTCTTCAATTTGCAAACCTTACCATTGTGCAAGTGTATGACATCTATTTAGAGTGGAGGATAATCCATTTAGTTCTGTACAAATCCCCTCTATGTTGACCTGTGGTGCGTCTAAATACCCCTTGATAGGCACTACGATTATGAGGAAAAAACACCTAAAAAACATAACAATTGATTGTGTGGCCCATCTGATAAATGATTTTTTTCCGGTTTCTCCGCTTTTTCTTAGCTATTAAAAGATTCATTTGATCAGATGGTAAGGATCAATCACCAAGTTAATGTGACTTTTGAGCATGTTAATTCCTAGACGGGTTTTGTCCTTCAGACAGTCAAGATCCAGCTGCACATGTGTCATAACATGAAACAATTACAAAGAATTTTTTTTTTTTTTATCGGGGATTATAACAAAAAATCTTTAGAGTGAACCATCTTCACATGCTTTATATAATCTAAAATATTTCTCTACGGACTGTGAACTTGTATTCAACATTTCTTTCACAGCTTCACTATGCTAAGCATGCCTACGTCCTTGGCCATGCAATGCCATAATCCCCATATATTAGATAGAGGCCCCTTTAACTGCTGAGCAGTATGCAAAATAATGGCATCTAAAGGCATAGCACAACACACCTATGCATATATGGAAGGATAAATTCCACTCACCTTTCTAAAAGGTACATCACCTCCCAGTTTGATTCCCAACATCACCATCCGAGCAACCCAAAAAAGAGAATGTCATGTCCAGTTTCAAGAACCGAAGTCGGATAAAATGCTTTAATATCTTCTGTCTCCTCTGGCCATCCAAGCACAGATAATGGAAAAAGACCAGAAGAAAACCAGGTATCTAATACATCTGGATCTTGAGCCATCTGAAACCTCTTCCCAGCAAATATTCTGCTAGCCTCCACTTGAGCTTCCTCCTCGTTTCTGCCAACCACCCAGTGGTCATGATACGTACCATATTCCTTCAGTTTGTCATCTTCCAGACTAACATACCATGCAGGAATGCGGTGACCCCACCACAGCTGCCTCGAAATGCACCAATCGCGAATATTTTCCAGCCATCTGTCATATTAGAAACACATAAAATAGGAATACATAGATTTCTGGGCACAGTTTCAAAATATAAATATTCAAGTTGGAACAGCAAGACAAAGAGAAGCCATGCCATGCAAATAGTGCATATGAAGCGGGTTGGAACCCAACAGTAGAGGGATCCCACCAAGGAGATTTCCTAATTAATATCCTCCGAGTTAATGATAACAACTATCTACTTATCTTCAAAAATTGCTTATCATAACTTGCTGACTCAGAGAGAATCCAATGATTCAGATTGTTTGGATCACTCAATCGGGTTAATTTTTAGCCCCCAAGGGATCTGCAAGGTGGGACCCACTGATTCATGATCTCTACCCCTGCATGCCTGCATTGTATACGGCATTGGTTGGGAGGAGTGGAGGACAGCTTCCTCTCTAGGAATTTTAACTCTGTTATTCCTTGTGATGGAAATATTGAAAACTTTATACATCAAGGTATGATGGCATGTGAGAGCACCTCTTCCATTCAGCAGCATACTGTTTTGGAATGATCTCAATCTTCCTATTATCATCATCAATAACGGCATCAAGAGCTTGCTTTGCCATGTTATTGCAGTTAACATACCACTGTGGCTTTATCATTGGTTCCACAACATCATTGCTTCTTGAACAAAAACCAAGACGCATCTCGTTATTTTGAGCAGCTCTATAGAGTCCCTAAATACAAAGAGGAAGTTTTGTCAATATTCGTTCGATATATTTCAAAGAACAAACATAATGATTACTTCATTTTCTAGAAAAGAAAATAAAAGGGCAGCAGACCACAACAAGAAACAGTATAGTTAGACGCGCGCGTAAGCATACATACATACATACATGTATGTGTGTGTGTGTGTATATATATATATAAAACTAGAAAAATGGAAAAAATAAACCCTAGTTACTTGTAGAAGTACATATGCTGTCTAAGAAAGAGAGAGTGATCCAATATAGATACACTCTTTATTTTATTATTAAAATAGATTGTGAGGACATAAATACCCTCACAACCACAATAAGGTGTAGAGATGTACATACTAATAAATATCATGATACACTATTGGCTTAGTGATTTAGGCCCATCACAACACTCTCTATCAAGCATGGCATCGATATCCAAATCCAACATGCCCAACTTGACAATAATGTAGTGATGGCGAAAAGATGTCACTGAGTATTCAGCCAATTGATCCTCATTCTTGACAAATTGGAGATTGTCTTTGACGCCACCCTCTCACAAATGAAATGTCAGTCTTGTTATCATAATACAACCTCATTTCTAACTGGATTGGAAATCCAGTTATCATGATTCATGAGGATCTTGATCCACAACTCACATGCACCATGTGCTGCCATGTACTCAGTCTCAAATCTAGACCTTGCTACAACTAATAGCATAAGATATAACCGGGCGTGTCAAGGACAAGTAATTCAGTTTCCCAACTAGTCTTTGGAACATCCAAACATCCTCTAAAGGTTCTCCACCCTCATAGTCAAGTTTGAGATTAGCCTTCATAGGTGTATCTACTAGTTTAGCACCCAGTTTTCTTGTATCTCATAACTAGTCTAAAACATTCTTCCTTTGGGAAATGAAGATGCCTTTCTTGAACCTAGCAATCTCAATTCCAAGTTCGACCCAAAAAAACCCAAATCCAATGAAGTACCTAGGGGTCCGAAATCTTTGATTTTAAACTCTTTTGCAAAAAATATCTTTAGTCTCTGAATCTCTTAAGGATTGTAACATGTTACCATAATATCATCCACGAACAATTAGAGATGTGTTAGTGCTATCCAGATGCTTCACAAATAAAGTATGATCTACATGACTCTAAACGTAGCAAAATCTCTTCACTACACTACTAAATCTTTTAAACTAGGCTCTAGGGGATTGTTTTAGTCTATAGATTGCCTTCTTCAATTTGCAAACCTTACCTTCTTGACCCAAATCCCGGAATCCTAGGGAAGACCGGAAGAGCCATATACACTTCTTCTTGTAAGTCCTCAAGTAGAAATGCATTCTTTTTTATTGGTAGAAATACATTCTTCACATCCAACTGATGAAAAGACCAAGATTAATTCACTGCAAGTGGGAGCAAAATTCTGACAGAATTCATCTTGACAACTGGAGAAAAAGTCTCTTGATAATCCACTCCTTAGGTCTGAATAAACCATTTTGCCACAAACCTTGCCTTGTATCTATCCAATGTCCCATCAGCTTTATGCTTCATTGTGCATACCCATTTACAACCTACTAACTTCTCCTTGGGAGTATTAACCAGTTCCAATGTATGGTTCTATATGAGAGCTTTCGTTTCTTTCCACATAGCTTCTTTCCACTTCGGATGTTTCACAGCTTCTGTAAGATTGGAAGGAATAGACACTGAAAACAAGGAAAATATAGAGGGTTGAAGAAGAGAAGAAAGTGAGTAATAAGAAACAAAATTAGAAATAGGATGAAGTGTTGTATATGTATGTTTCTCTTTGCGACATAGTTACCAGAGCGAGAAGTGAGATGCGATGCCACAACAAACCTTGGGAAACGAGAAGCGTGAAACAAGTAAGAAACGACTAAGGAAGCGTCTAAGAAACAATTAAGGAAGCGAGCACGAAGCGAGGAAGCGAGCAAGTTTATATAGAAGATAGTTGTTATTTTCTCCCTTTAATTTTTTTTTATTGATTGGACCAATAGCATGAAATTGGATCACAGACAATTGCAATTGAACTTGGGAGAGTTCAATGACAATCACACCCACATGTCAATACGTGTCCTTTTTAACCTTTTAACCCCATTAATTGTGGTTATGATTCACTAACCCTTAGAGTTCAACAATATAACCTTGGTTTTTAATATTTTTTTCTAAAAAGCAAGGTTAAATTGTTGAACCGCAGGCGCAAGGGTTAATGAATCTTAACCACAATTAATAGGGATTAAAAATGACACTTGTTGACTTGTGGGTGATTTTTCTCCCCGAGTTCAATCGCAATTTTGTGATCCAATCTCCAATAGCATGCCTCTTGTAGCCCAATGGGCTACAACAGGGGATTGTTGCTAATCCATACTCCTTCCCTATTAGCAACATTCTAATGGTTCATTCTATAAAAAAAACTTTTCCTACTAATGCACACATATGATTTTAAGTCTTGACTTCAAATTCTCTCAAGTTGTAACCAGACTCTTTGGAGTCTGGTTATACCCTTGAGATCACCACGTATCCCTATTGACACCCCTTAACTGTGGCTAAGATTCACTCAACCTAGGGTTCACTCTAGGGTTGTCAATGAGCTGAGCCAGCTCGTGAGTCGACTCGATTCGTCTTGAAATGAGCCGAGCTTGAGTTGGGTATTTGAGCTCGTTGAGCCCAGCCGAGCTAAATGATTAAGCTCATTTGTTAATCAAGCCGAACACAAGGAATGAGCAGCTTGGCTCGGCTTAGCTCGATTAATTTTATTGTACTAACCCTACTAATATTAATTTTCACAAAAAAAATTAATAAACTTAAATATAATTTTTTGTCGAGGTAAGACTTTAAAGGTAACTTCATCTTTTCAAAATTTATAGATTCTCTATATATAATGTTTCTTCAATTAGACTCACGAGAATAACTATATTCAATTTTTTTAGGGAGAAACTGATGAGCATGTTTAACTCTTAGGATTTTGATTTTAATTCTTTTTGCTAAAATTAGGGTAACCGAGTCTAAAATAATAGTGCAGGTTTACAAGCCGGATCGAGCTCAATTATCTATAGACAAGCTGAACTCAAGCTAGCATTCGAGGGCTCGAATTGAGCTCGAGACGAGATAGCCAGCATATATATGTCACGAGCCAAACTTGAGCAGCACTCGGCTCAGCTCAACTCGGTTCATTCACACCCCTAGTTCACTCACCCTAGGGTTTACCCACCTATCCTTGGTCTGTAGAAAAAAATATCAATTTTTTTTTACCCTGGTTAAAATTCACTAACTCAAAAGGTTGAAATTTTTTCAATTTTTTCTAAAAACTAAGAATTTTGAAAATGGAGAAACCGTTTCCCGATCGCTTTCAAAACGTTTTGTCATTGTTTCTCCATCGCTTTCTCATCGTTTTTCCACCACTTTATTGGCGCTTTGTGATCTCTCTCTAATCGTTTTCTAGGTGTTTCCCCGATCGTTTGGAAACGTTTTCCCGATTGTTTGGAGGTGTTTCCCAAGCGTTTCCTGAAAATGGGGAAACCGCATCGCATTCGCTTCCTGAACGCATTTCAAGAGAAGCGTGCTTCTCACCCTAATACGGTTTTCCTACAACTATGTTTTGTGTAAAGCCATAGGAACATCATCATTTGGAACAACAGGAATAACAGGAGAAGACTTATCAAAATGAGTAATCTCTATATCCACAGTTGCAGGATGAGAAGGTTGATCATCTAAGATAGCCTTTACTTTATGGTTGGTACCTGCAATAGGTTTTCATTCCACCTCACCTCCAGTAGACTTAGAGGATGAGAAATGAGAACAAGTGATGGATGAGAATGAGGAAGATCAATAAGAGATGGAAGTGGGAGGGGAACCTCTTCAATACCACTATTCTCCCCCTGAAGACGAACACTCAAGAAATAAAATCAAACTAAAAAAAGGAGAAATCCATAGAGACAAACCTTTTGCCTATTACTGGATCAAAACATTTATACACTATTGGGGTGGAGACTTGGAGTAACCGAAAATAAAGTCACAAATTTGGGATCCAGTTTAGAACGATTGGGATCCAAAATGTAAACAAAACGTGAACACCCAAAAACCTTAAGAGGAAGACTGAATATAGGACGCTTAGGAAACAACAGTTGATGTGGTGAATTGAACTTTAACCCCTTGCTGGCTTTCTGTTAATGAGATACACCGCAATGAGCACCGCTTCAAACCAGTATCTTTTCTCAACTATCATTGTCAGTACAAGAATTCTAGCAACCTCAAGCAGGTGTCGGTTTTGTCGCTTTGCTACTCTATTTTGTTGTGGAGTATAAATACAACTGTTTTGATGTATTACACCATGTTCTTCGTAATAGACTTTTAAGTAACCTTCCAGATATTCACGTCTATTATCAGATTTGAGAACTTTAATCTCTTTCAAACTAGGTCCTTACCATCTAATGGAAGACAGTTAATATTAGGTACTTCATCAATCGTCTTCATAAGATAAATCAACTTATACCAATTGCATTCATCCATAAATGAAAAGAAATAACATAAACCAAATATGATAAAGTAAGGAAAGGCTCTCACACATTTTTTTTTTGATCGGTAAATGAAAGAAATATATTAAGAAACCAAAGACATACAAAGTGAGGTTCACCAAAGGTGAACTAAGAAAAGAGCAAAGCAACACAAGAAATCAAGACTACAAGGCAACTATGAACTAAATGTACTCCCCCAAGGGTCCCCACCCCCAACCCCAACCCCAACCCCAACCCCAACCGAATACCAAGATGTGACAAAAGAATGGGCCCTAGCCTAGATTCTGGGAATGGACAAAGATGTGTCCTCAAACACTCTCTGATTCCTCTCCTTCCATAAGGCCCATGATCCAGCCCCCGGGAGGAAATGTCATACTGCTCCCGTGGACCTGAAAAGGATACTGAAAGCCAATAGGATAAGAAGCTTCGAAATGATCTAGGGAAGATCCAATGATGCGAAGATGTGAAAAGAAATAGGACCAAACTGCCCCCGCTACCGGGGCAATGCAACAATAAGTGATCAACAAACTCCTTTGCTAGGAGGCACATAAAATTCCTATTAGCCAAACACCAACCTTTATGCATAAGATGATCACAAGTTAGGATTTTATCCAAAACCGCAGTCCATAGAAAAAATGATACCTTAGAGGGAACTTGCGAGAACCACACAGCCTGATGAGGAAAAGCACGATGTGACCCAAATTACAAGGTATGCAAAAAGGATCTCACTGAGAATTGCCTTTTGTTGTCCAGGGACCAAACACGACTATCCTAGCGGAGAAGTTTGGGAGGACCTATTGGATAAGGGTGAGGAGCCTTAGAAGGTCCTGAACCTCCTAATCGAATAGAAAAAGGCTCCCACACATTATAATGCATGGTATCAAAAGGAAATCAACTTCTTTTATTATTACGTGGAAAGGATACTCGATAGTGTTTTGCTAGTTCACAAACTTCAAATTGTAAACTTAGCGGATTGATAGACTCAAACAAATTAGGAAACACAAGTTTCAATAACATAAAAGATAAGTGACCAAGCCGATTATGCCAAAGTAAAATCCATTCTTCATTAACACTACTACTAGACTGGAGTGCACTAGGAGAAGTTTGAGCCGAATCCAGCAAGTAAAGTTCATCAACTTCACGACCACTCGCAATCTACTATTGTGCCTTCAAATTATGAAAACACGCAATACAAAGGAAAGAAGGCTATAATGCAATTTAATGTTTTGGTCAATCTACTAACAGAAAGGAGATTAACAGAAAAACCAAGCATATGTAAAACAAAGGACGAGGTGAGATTATGGGAGACTTTAATGGTTCCTCTTCCTAAAATAGGGTGGGATCCATCAGCAACTTTGACTTTTATATTACTAGAACGGGAATCATATGAAAAAAAAAACTAAAAGACGTACCACACATATGGTTGAAAGCCCTTGAATTGACAATTTAGTATGCAGAAGAAGGTAAAGAGGAAACATGATGAGCAAAAGATAAAACACCGATACCTGATTGAGCAAGTGAAGTGACTGATGGGGAAGAATAATCCAATTGAGCAAAAAGACATTGGAGACTCTTGAGCCCCTCCCGAGAAATTGTTAACATCTCCAATGGTGAAGGCTGAGTAGGAGAAAGTGGCCCAAAAGATGTAACAACTGTAGATGAAGCGCTATGTGTTGTAGATGATCCCGGGGCGAGTGAATTTAGCTGATCTTCAAACCAAGTCCCAACAGGTCTCTTTGGTGTGCCTCAAACTCCCAAAGTCACTTCAATTTGTCTTTCTCATCTGAATTCATACCATCATTCTGCTTGCGTTTACTCCTTTCTATGACTAAGAAGCAGATATTAGTGATGAACATTTTGAACTACTAGCAGAGATATGCATAGCTATCTGTTTGCTCTCCTCATTTTGTACAAGAGCGTACAACTACTCAGTCATGGTAACTCATACTTGCTCGGGATTTGAACCCATTCTAATTCAGAATTTGAGTTCAACCTACTTAAGTACTCAAAGGTCTTGTTATGCTCCACAAGCTTGTGATACTGCTCTCCATCACCAATGCACACATTTTTTTTTGATCGGTAAATGAAATATTATTAATAAAGAAAATGGAGCAAATTCACAAATAGTGAATCTCAAATAGCCAAATCGAACAAAAGGAAACTAGCTACTAACGAAAGCACAACAAGACACAGCACAAAGAACAACACAACTAGGAGATAAACTCAACAAACCCTATCTCCACCACATCAGCTTTTGTGGAGACCCAATCTCGCAACATAGAACGCGTGCGGGAGCACACCCTCTTGATAGTCAATAAAGAGTTCTCGAACACCCTCCTAATCCGCTCCTTCCATAAAGACCACAAAACCACTCCTAGAAGGAAGGCCTAAATAATATCGATTGGGCCCTCCAACAACTGAAGGCCAACTGTATAAGAAGCCTTGGAAGGACGAGGGGAAGACCCAAGCGACCCCAAGTTGGGAAAGAAAATACAGCCAGAGGCGCCTCGCGAACTGGCAGTGCAATAGCAAATGGTCAATCAATTCCTCCTCCAGTAGGCACAAAGGAAGACTCCAACCTCTTTTTCTCAAACTATCTAGAGTCAGAATTTTGTCTAAAAAAGTTGACCATAGGAAAACAGAGAGACCTTTGAAGGCACTCCAGAGAACCACACAATCTGGTGGGGGTAGTCCAAGTAGGGGCTCGAATTTGCAACCTGCAAAAAAGATCTCGTAGAGAACCGCCCTTTGATGTTGCCCCAAACTCGGCTATCCCTCGAGGACATGTCAATACGCAGAGTCTAATTTGGACACGTCAATACGCCTTGAGTCTAATTTGGACAAAAAATTAGCAAATTCCTGCACCTCCCAGTCATTCAACGGCCGCTTGAACCTAGGGCTCCAGACCACTAACCCCACTCTCCTTGTGACGCCCCGAACCCGCGCCTAGAAAATCAAGTTCCGAGACGCGTGTCCGTTCGTCAAATCATGCAAGCGGAAGACTTTACCCGCAAAAATGCGGGAAATTTAAACATTTATCAGATGCTCCCAAAAAGCAAATAATATCTGTCATCACAATAGCCATCATACAAACCATATACCTGTATTATTTATATCAAGTTTGTTTTACAAAAGTAGGCGTCTCTATCACGCCAGGTGCAACTTGTACAAGCTTCCAAAATATCCAGATAGATTTTTCACTTACTGGTCAGCAGCTCCAAGATCTACTGACACAAAAAGTCAGTGAGCTATGAAGCTCAATAAAACCACAGTCCTTCTAAACTATTTTCCACATAATAACACGCATCAATAATGATATAATAAGCAGTTCAATTTGCATGTTACAGTAAAATAGAACAGTATATAATAAATTGTGACCCAAGGTCACTCAGGGTTACGTCACCCTAACAGAGGTCCCGACCTCACATTACTTTCTAATTATGAAATTCAGTTATGAATGTATTATATTACCAAATTATCGTTTCGATCATCAATCATGTTTCATTTCGAGTCCTAAGACTCTATTAATTGGCCACAGCCTACAAATGTTTAGCTTAAAGTCTCTAAATCATAACCATAATACATTGAGTCATTTAGACTCACACACGCTGTTTCAGCTTTCACCCGAACATGACAAAACCTTGGGTGTACCAACCCAACTCACCTGGAATCCGATGATTTCATACCGAACTATGAGTCCACCAACTCAAACAAATACACCAACTCTGAGTATACCAACTCAGACCACTTCGTATCCGAAGCTTACACACACAACATGGGCATTCACCCAATAAGAACATTTTTTCATTCAATTAACTGGCCACATCTACCGTGTATTCGCCGCCATCGCCCTGGGTATCAGTTATGAAGGAACCCCGACCAACCTGCCTACCGTCATCTTCTGGCTAGTCTACGGAGGAACTCCGACATCTATACCAATGCCGACATCTCCTGACGTTCCACCAAGAAGGGACCACGATAGACACGGTGCCGACATCTTCTAACCCACCCAGAGAGGAACCCCGGACTATACACTATCTGATGTTTAGCCACTTTAAACTCCCTAGGACTCCAACATCTCCTGACTACCAGTCACGGAGGAACCACGGGCCATGCAGGACACCTCCACTCTTGACCTAGTCCAAGAGGCACCACGGACGACCTAGACAAACAGACCGACATCTCCCGACTATCAGTCACGGAGGAACCTCGGGCCTTACTGGGCACCGTCTCTCCTGACCTAGTCAAAGAGGAACCACAGACTATACTTAACCCTGGTTAGATTTTCTAACCACAGGTTAACCCCAGTTAACCCAAGCCTCGCTTGATTAACTGAAATACTTGGGCCTCGCGCCCGTGAACCAACTCCAGTAACACACCGTCCCGTTAGGGAACGTTTTCAAGCTAATGGATGTCTCCATAGCCTTACAAGATATGCAAAACAATTTTTCGTCACTCTAGGGTGGCGATACAATTTACCTGGGACCCGATCTGGGCTCCCCGAGGGACCACATACAATCGCAACATCACATAGGGGTCTCCGCCCCTTTTTCATTTACGTCAAAAGACATGCATATACATCACATGAAATAATATAGCAAAATAAGCGGAAAAAGAGAAGAAAAGATAGGGGTTTTACTTGTTTCACGCGTTTCGAGGCGACTAGAGTCGAAACGGACACCGCCAACGCGCTCGGAAGGATGATCAACCCCAAGGTAGAACGCATGCAACTTTCTTTCTCTACCTTTTTTTCTCTCTCTACACGCAAAACGAGACGCCGGAGAGAAAATCAGACGCCGCCAACGCGTCGGGGACGTCGAAAAATCTCAAGAGGACCTCCCTTTCCCTTTCTCTCTCTTCCTTTCTCTCTCCTCTTTCTCTCTCTTCCTTTCTCTCTCCTCACTTTCTCTCTCTAAAGTGTTGTGGCAGAACCTCCCCTAATTACAAAACGTGAGAAAATGGGGGAGGTTGGCCTCCTTTATATATAGATAAGGTCATGTGCATAGCACATGACCATAATTAATGGTCCCGTTGACCGAGTCAACGGTTTGACCATTTTGACTATTTTTTTGCCTTCTCTTATGTATACGGCCTCCGTAGTCCTACTTAATGACATCCGATTTTGACGAAACTTTAGGTGACCGAACTTGGGGCAGTCCGACACCTACTGTAAAAATTTCGGGGAAAAATACTGAGTTTTGACAGCTACACTTTAGTCCGGAAGAAAATTGCAAAACCCACTAATTTCCTGATTTCGAACACAAAACAGGCCGCCGTTTCTTCGTTTGAGATAACTAACTGCCATGACGACAGACATTAGTCCCCACGGCCGACCGACACGCATTAGTGCTAACCGCACGGATTTCTATTAGGATCTCCAACAGATATTGGGTCCCACTTAATTTCTGGAAATATGAAAATTTCCCGTTTTTCTCAATTTTATCACACATAATGGCCCCGCGGTCCCGCGAAATGATACTTGACGGAACCGATACGGTAGGGGTGTGTCCCAACAGTCGACCGGCACACTGTGTGCGAATTTCGCTAAACGATAATGAGATTTCCTTGGTGCACTTCAACCCTGAGCAAAATCTCCTTCTTATTAATTTAACAAATAATTAACTAATTAACCTTCATTAAGGACCCATAAACACATAATTTTATTATATTAAAATTCCGGGTCGTTACACTCCTATCATATCATACATGTCCGCAACTGTCACGAAATTATCTGATGAAA
Organism: Tetracentron sinense; assembly: GCA_015143295.1. Taxonomy (NCBI): domain Eukaryota; kingdom Viridiplantae; phylum Streptophyta; class Magnoliopsida; order Trochodendrales; family Trochodendraceae; genus Tetracentron; species Tetracentron sinense. The sequence continues at coordinate 8,778,028 of CM026558.1, read as the reverse complement.
TAGAGAAAAATGTGTTGAACTCCTGCTTCAAGGGAGAAGGACCGCACTAAGGATTGAACCAAAACTTGACTTCCGCCCCATCACCAACCACTAGACGAGTGTGCTTGACGAATTCAGCCAAACCCGTCACAATACCTTTTCAAATGCACACAAGTTGATACGTCTGAATTTTTTTTTGATAGATAACGAGAAAATTTTATTAAAGAGGAACAAATATACAAACGATGCAAGAAACATCACCCAGAGAAAACCCAAAAAAGTCAAGCTAAGATACTTGACCAGCTATACAGAAAATTAGTCCAATGGACCTTCTTAAAATCAGCTAGAACAGAAGACCAAGAATATAACCACCCAATCTTTTTTTTTTTTGATCAGTAAAGTACCATATATAAATAAAGGAAGGAAAGATACAGGCAAGGAAACCAAACAGAGTTTACAAGCTAATAACCACCCAATCTTAAGAATGACTTTGGGCATCGACTCTTCCTTATCTTCAAAAATTCTTCTATTTCGTTCCCTCCATAAACCCCAACAAATCGTCACCGGAAGCATCTTCCAAACCTCATTCCCTTTCCTGCTGAACACACCTTTCGGTCATCTCAACACCACCTCCCTCACATCCCCTTGCGAGACCCAGCTCATCCCAAGGAGTCCCACATAATGATTCCAAATTACTTGCGTTTGCAAACAATGAAAAAAAAGATGTTGTACATTCTTCTCAGCCTGCCTACACATTATACATCTATTGGGAATGGACATTCCCCTATGCACTAAGTGATCGACCGTTAGAACTTTATTTAAAGAGGCAGCCCAAAGGAAAGCCTGCACCTTCGAGGGAATCTTAAGTTTCCAGATCCTCTGAAAAGCATTGTTTTTCCTCCCCTCCTCCCCCCTCCTTCCAAAGCACCGAGTAACAATGGGCTATTGAAAAGTCCTCCTCATCACTCCCTTCCCATCTTCTTCTATCTTCCAAATCTTGATGAATCACGCACGCTATGAGAAGTCTTTGCAACTCCAACCACTCTCCCAATTCTCTTTCCCCAAAGTTATCCCTACTAAACCGCGAACCCCATCTAACCTCATCATCATGGACCATATAGCAATCCTGCACCACCACATCTCTCCTCAACACCAATTTATAGAGATTTGGAAATCTCTTACACAGCATCCCATCCCCCAACCAGTCATCTTCCCAGAATCGCACCCTACTCCCATTCCCAACCCTAAATTTCAAAAACTCATTAATCAAAGTCATAGTCGTCATTACCCCTTTCCAAACTCCCACCCCATAAGACCTCCTCACCAGCTTCGGATCCCAATCACCCCTACAGACCCTGAATTTGTCCTTAATAACCCTCCTCCACAATGCCGTTTTCTCCGTATTAAAGCGCCAAATCCACTTTCCCAATAAAGCTTTGTTCATACACTTGATTCTTCTAGAGCCCAAACCTCCAAACTCCTGTGGTCTCGTAACCCAATCCCACTTCACAAGATGCAATTTCGTAGAGTCCCCCCTGTCCCCCCACAAAAAATCCCTTTGAAGCTTCTCCAACCTCATGAGCACTGCCCGAGGTATCTTGAACAAAGACATGTGAAAAATTGGAAGACTCGACAACACACTTTTAATCAAAGTTATCCGCCCTCTTAAGGACAGAAATTTTTTCTTCCAACCCACTAATCTCAACTCAACTCTCTCCACCACCGGATCCCAAATAGCCGTCGATCGCGGATCTTTTCTTCTAAAGATCTCAAATCTTTTGATACGTCTGATAATGACCCAATTCCTCCCACATACCTCGAAGAAGAGCTGTCAAGCAAGAGTTTATCATCCTGCCATAGGTGAAAAATCTCCTAATGCAACTGATAAATCCAAGCAATATTAAGTGTTTGGGAATAAGTTTGAGCTGCTATATCCCAAATCTCCTTAGCTGTCCAAAGGAAAAGGAATCCTCTAGAAATCTGGGGCAGCAGAGAATGCACTAACCAAGAGAATGCACTAACCAAGACATGACAGTGAGATTTTCTTATCCTCACTTGTTAAATAAGGCACCAGATAAAATGAGCTCCATTACGCTCCTATTAATATATCTAAACTTACACCGACTACCAATAAATGTTTTTTGCAGACTGAGACCATTCCATATAGTTTATGATATACAATTTTATAGTTGTAATCTGCAAATTAGAGTCCTTGAGCCCTTTGAACTTCCCTCTATACCACTACTTGCTGCTATTCTATCAATTTCGGAACAATATAATACTAATTAGGAGAGCCCTGGGCTTCCCGATCACCCAAACAACACTCAACGGAGATGAAACAAGGTTGATTTATACAAAAACAGCCAACATGATTCCAAATTTCCACAGATCAGTCAATTTGATAACTTTGCCTAGAAAACAATTTATCCCAACTTCAATACTTCATAGAACTTCACCAAATTTGTTATTTGTTTCAAAAGCTCCAGAATTTTCAAATGGATCAAATACTACTGCTTTATCCCACCAAAAAATTCCTAACAGATCACACTAAACAGATTAATCAAATTTATTTCTTCTATAGAATCATTTCAAGGGACAAAACACAGTTAAATAACTCAAAAAATATTTTAAAAATGACTATAATTTTCCAAAGAAAAAAAAAGATCCCCTCTTAAGTCCTACGATATCTATTTTTTCCCAAGAGGAAACTAACCGTTAGTATGGCTGCTGACATCAGCCCTACGGTCTGTTTACATTAGCAACTGCTGGTGATGCCTTATGGTTCATCTGGGCCTTGTAATCCTTGGAGGGTGGAGATATTTGGCTCTGGGACCAAGTAGAAAATGGGAAAAAGTAAACCCTAGTTGCTAGTATGGAGGAAGAAGAAGAAAAAAGAAAAGAGTCTGTATGTTTTGTCCAAGGAAGATAGTGAGTAATCCAATATGGATATATTCTATCTATATTATTATTAAAAAGATTGTAAGAACATAAATATCTCCACTAAGGTATAAAGCATGTACATACTAATAAATAACACGAGTACATAACACACTATGAGCTTAGTGATTAAGGCCCATCACGACACACACACGTCTCAATCCAGCAGAACCTGATGAACCATAACCAGCAAAAAAAAACTCACCTAAATTATCTTTTTTTTTTCTGGATATTATCATAAATGAAAGAGACAGAAATTATTCGCTACTTCAGATACTAGAACACAATATGATATATTATGCAGAAATTATACCTTCTTATGCAATGCTTCAATTATGGCTACACGAGCTTCAAACCGCAGCATCCCTTCAAACTCTGAACCACCATTGCTATTTATTTTCCCATCATCAGTGAAAATGTTAATGAACTCAAGATTATGACGCTTTCCAACCTCAAAATCATTTGGATCATGAGCTGGAGTAATCTGGCAAGAGTCATAACCGAAATGTTTATGCAAGGAGTTGAATATTAATATGATATCCCAAACCAAGGGGGATTAAAATTGGAACAATATTAAAACCATTATTTGCCTAAAGATGGTGCTTTTTAGTTTTTACCTTAACAGCACCAATCCCGGCAAGAGTCATAATCTTAAAAACCATGGAGAATTGAAAGAGGAATAATAATATAACCATCCTTTGCCTAAAGATTGTGCCTTTTACCTTAACAGCACCAGTTCCAAATTCTGGATCAACAAGTACTGCATCACAAACTATGGGGAGTTTTCTTCCATTGAACGGATGAATGGCGAATTTTCCATGAAGATGACTGTACCTCTTGTCTGCAGGATGTACAGCAATTGCTGTATCACCGAGCATTGTTTCCACTCTGGTTGTGGCAACAACAATGTCACCTAACCCTCCCTCTAGCGGGTAAGCAAAAGATGTCAAAACACCAAATTCCACAGGGTTTTGATACCCAGGAACCTTTAACAGAGTCCTTTCTTTGATGTCCTTATAGTCTACCTACAAAAATCAAGAAATTATAAGAAATGCAGGTAAAGCTCGGGTAATTACACCACTTAAAGATTGCGGCAGACCTCAATATCAGATATTGCAGTTCGCAGGATGCAATCCCAGTTCACTAGCCGAAGATCCCTGCAAAAGAAGGTGAAAGGAGTAAAACATTTCAAAAGCATGTACTAAGTGAACCATTAAAAAAAAATTGCATAGACAATACATAAGATAGGAATTATTAGTCACGTAGAAAGATAAAGATCCTATTAAAGCAGTTAAAATAAATCTTGGAATTCATCATCTATTTGAAATGGAAGTCCTGTCAGGTGCCCTTATCGCATTCCCATGGTATAGTCATATGGCTCACACCAAGCGGTAAACAACTAAATCTTAAGGCCAACTTACACTCACAGATTCACAAATAATCTCTGAATAATTCTTCATAATTATTTATAGTCATCATCATCGTCATCCATGTCCTATTACTTATATTTGGGAGTTGAGACACTACTTAAAAGAAACTAAAATCCCATCCATCTAAAATAAAATAATCCTGACTTGAATAAAACAGCTAACATGGATTTGCAAATTTTCCGGGATTCAAAAGCTAGAAGCCACTTTATTTATCTTTAGTGGATTTTGTGTTTGCTTACACCTCGCTCGTAAAAGTAGGAAAAAAAAAGTAAAACATCATGTACAATTGAGCAGAAACAACTTAATTAAACATTCTTTGTGTCCCCCATAATGCCTAGGATTTCTATGCCTTGGAGTCAGGTTACAAATTTTGAATAACATACGTGATAAAGAAATTTAACCAGAGAACCAACAGGCAAAAAACCATCTTCCACATGTTATCGAAAAGTCAAACTAAATAAGAGATGCATACTCATAAAATAAAAATATTAGAATAACGATGTCTCATGTCGAGCATACCTATAGATAAGACCTTCCCTGTAGAGTCGGACAAAAGCTTCTGTCACAGCCTTCGATCTTTTCTCATCCATTGTAAAGCACTAACCAAAAACAAACAAAGAATAAAATGCATCCAGTAAAAACATCCAAACAGGTCTCTCAATCAAAGAGCATTAATTACTTTATCTAGACCGAAAGCAAAGAACGTTGCAACAATTATCAACAATTTTCAATACTAACCTCGCGGGACCAGTCAAGAGAGGCACCCAGCCTTCGTTCCTGCTTTAATATGGTACCTCCATGCTCATTTTTCCATTTCCAGACCTTCTCGCCAGGACATCAACCAGACCCACAAAATATAGAGATACTTGGGATTAGCAACCTTTGCATAGGAAAAAGATTGGAATTCTTAACGGATCTGAAACTAACTCAAGGCAGTTCAAACTCACTTCAGATACAAATTTCTCACGACCAATATCATGCCTAGTTAATTTACTTTCCCGCATTAACTTCTTCTCCACAACCACCTGTGGAATGTCATCCAAACATTAAAGTCAGCTTAGGAATGATATAGTAAGGAAATCCGTCGTTCTTCTCCAGATCAAATATGGAGAAAAGTGGAGAGAGGGAGAAAGAGAGAGTATTTATCATGCAGAATCTCAGACCTATACACGCTGAAAACAAAAGACAGCAGCAGCAGTTCGTGAATGCTATAAAAACTGAAGATCCATACAAACATACAGACTGAAAAGGAATTCTCTCCATTTACTATTTTTATGTATGAAAAATAAAATAAAGACCAATTGACTAATTCAAAGTTAGCAATCCAAGCTCAATTAGACTCGACCTTTACTTTTCATAACTCATATAAGTAACAAAATTTTATAGATTAAAATAAACTAGGAAAATACCATTCTAGTAAAGTCATAGGCGACCTTTATCTTCTCTTAAAATGTGGACAAATATGATGTCTAAGAATCCAAGACATCAACAACAAAGGAAGTCTCCACAAACTTGAGAGAACAATGGATGGAAACAATGTGGACTCAGCAAAAAGCTATTACAGTGCATACTAGCATAAATTTTGAAGGTAAAATGTTGCATGAAATTACTACAAACCATAGCAGCAATGCAGCATTCATAGGTCATTTTTTGGCCCGGGAAGAGAATAGCTTAGTAACTGGTTAGCCTTTTTAAATTTTCTGGTAATACCATAAGTACAAAATCAGTCTGATAGCCGAGTTAATTGCAAAGAAAGCCACTTTGGAAGGAGTGGGAGTCTTCTATATCAATCTGGCTAAGAATTGATTTGCACCAAAATTTCCCATAGCAAGATCACTTAGTGCCCGACCCACTATTACGGCTACCATATTTTTTGGCAATGAACCAATAACTAATCTCCACATGTTGTCTTGCTCATCGTCAAACTTTTAGAGTCACGAGCCATGTTGATAAGCCTTAAAGAACGGAGCCCCAAGCCCATCTCTTTAAGACTGCACACTTTCTCTCACTCCACGTGGTACTTCCTCCCATCATCATGCCATTCCATAGATAGTCCCACCCCATCTTCTCCAACCTATCTATAAGACTAAAACAGAAGCTAGGATTGAGAACAGAAACATGAAGTGGGTAAGCTAGACAATGTGCTCCTAATGAGGTTGAGTTGTCTTCCTTTTATAAGTACCCTTTTTCAAAGCAGTGAGCCTTCTCTCAAATCTTTCCACAACCGGGTCCCAAGATTTTGGAGGGTAAGTAGCACCAAGATTCAAGAGGTTGCCCTTGCCCCAATTTGATGTAGTGCCTACAAGCTCAGAAATGTTTGTGGCTTCAAAACTCTTCGATACAAGTTCAAATAAACTTAAATTTTTCGATTTTGGGGAATGAATTCTACCCCATAAACAACATTCTTTTGACCATTGATCTAAAGCCCTGACACCGACGCAAAGCAACAAAGAGTACATCCCAAATATCTTCGTGGTTCATGGCACACTTTACTGAAAATAATTGAATCGTCAGCAAACTAGAGAAGTGAAATTGCTTGATAATTAGGCCCAAGTGATAATATCTTAATATTCATTAATTAAATTTTTGTCAGTTCTTTCTGTATTTTAACTAACAAGTTCTTAATTTTCATTAACCAGTTTTTTGGTATGTAAGCTTCTTGCAAGTGGTCTTTTTTTACTCAAGCCATGTTGGTTTCATTAATCAAAATTTATGTATATAAGTGTAAGTTTCACTTGAGAACATTGCTTACGTTGACTATATTCTACTTTTAAGAAAAACATACTAATATGTTTTAACTCCTGAAGAATTGCCAAGAAATTACTGAGTAGTTCCCCTAGGCCCTAACCAGGAATTTACAGCATATATTTGCATAAGGAATTGCGGACTAGTGATGTAGCTACCATGCTGTATATTATTCACAAATAATACATAGTATGTTCCTACCGAAATCATGGAATATATATATATATATATATATATATATACTACATATATACATATTACATACATGTAGATGTGATTCCAAGCAAAAAAAATGAAGTACAACATTTTTTTTTATTATATTTAATTTTAAATGATGAGAACGAGAAAATCTATTAAGACAAAGTGAAGGGGGAAAACAAGAAACATACTACATTATTTTGCATTCCCTAACTTGTACAATACTTTTAAGTTTCCATTGTAGTAGTATCAAGTATGTCAATTCAAATTCATATTTTGAAATAACAGGATAAAAAATTGACCAAACCACATTAAGTTAAACTTTAAAGTAAGACTAGAAACTTGTCCAACTCTGAACTAGGCTAGGGCATGTCTGTGTCCAGTCAAACTTGACATCTGCTATGTCGTCAGTGGCAGAAAAGAACATCCCAGAGATCTGAGGACGCCATTTCCATTCCAAGGAATAACATAGAATAAGATTTGATGGTTACTCACTTTAAGTCATTTTACCAAGCAGACAAATATATAATCCTCCCTCCCTAGCTACACATGTGTGTACACACAACTTTAAAAATAAAATTGATAAAGTCATCCCAAATACAATCCAGTAACTAGTTTGTTAAAAAAGAAAGGACCTGAGTTGCTATCCCAGCATGATCCATTCCAGGCACCCACAAAGTATTGTATCCTGACATTCTCCGCCAGCGGATAATCGTATCCTGCATACAGTAAAGATCATATAAAATCAATATGTACTACAAAACTGCTAGAAAAAAACATTAGTAGGACAATAATTGAGTTAATAGGCAACCTGTATGGCAGCAGTAAGGCCATGGCCAATATGCAGGGCCCCAGTCACATTCGGAGGTGGCAGAACCTACAAAAATGATCCAAATAAATGAAGCTGAAGGATAGACTATAATCTGGTACATAATTAATGTTCCAACAATAATGTGTTTAATAACAAGGAACACTACAACTGTATACACCTAGTTCAAGAGACCGTGAGATCAACCTAATGGGCCAAACATAAGGTAAACTCTGTACGAATAGAAAATCCAGTCAGATAGCCAGTAAACACAAAGGTTTAAAACAAAAAACAACTGAAATTATAATAGGAAGATACTGTGAGACAATGTCAAGGGAGGGAGGGGTGGGGGGATTACCACTTAGGCACTTATCAACCAACAATTTCAGACAAATCATCCGTCTTTTCACAAGGTTTTAGTGAAACAAAGGGAAAGATGAATTAAAGTTCTATACCCCGTGCCAGTAGTGGGATAAATACACTTCTCCCTACCCAAAAAGCATTGCTCCAGTTCTTATTTTAGTGTAAGTCTGTTGCGGCAGTAATGAAATATCTCAAACTCCTATTCAGCAAGGATCCTCAACTCCTTGTTGTGTCTTACCACACAAGAAAACATTTCCTAAACCAAAAGGCTGGTATTTGGATCCGGAACGTGTATTTCATCTGTCAAATGTGGCAATTTTCTTTGTAGCTCCAATTAATTAAGTTATTTTTATACTTTACAGTGTTTCATTTTATTCTTGTTTTTTTTAAAATTTATTTCTATCTAATTTTTTTGGTTCTTTTCAGCTCAATTTTCCTTTATACATATTCAAATGATTTGCTTCAGTTGTTTTATTTTATTTTTTCGATCGGTAAAAGCAATTCATTCAAAAGAAAAGGAAACAGATTCACAAATTGTGAATCACAAAGAACCAAAACGAGACAAAGAAACTAACTACTAAAACAAACAAACAAAGACACGGGAGCTGAGCACAGCACAACACTCCCCTGATACACTAGGATATAAACTCGTCAAACCCTATCTCCACCACATCAACTTTAGTGGAGACCCAATCCCGCAACATAGAAAATCATAACAGGATTATGTATCCATCAAGTCATTAAGACTTCTACAACTTTTGCAGGAAAAACCATAAATGGCAGTAGTAATTTTTTTTGCTACTTATCAAAATAAAAATAAATAAAGCCAAGAATGTGTTGTTTCATATTTCGAACAATAAACACCGTGCAGTACATACAATCCAAAAGTTGACTGGCACTCACAATCACAAATGGGGGTTTGGAGCTGCTACTATCTGCCACAAAGAAGCCTGATTTTTCCCACCATGCATACCATCTAAATCATCAACAGTAGGACGTAAGGAATATAAAGAGACTAGAAACATGAGTTAATTTGGAACTAGGAATGACACAAAATACTTGATACTTACGATTTCTCTACTTCACTTGGATTGTATTGCTTTGCCATTTGACTAGAAAGGCGTTTTTTCTCACCAAGAGGAGTCTTTGGGTCAACATAATCCTCAGGGTTCTCTTCCCCGGTATCTCTTTTTGAATGTTTCCGCTCACTCTTTTTTGGGGCATTGGCTGCCTTTTGTGTCTTGGTAGCATCAGATACAGATAAGACGGGTGAGTTTGGCACTCTAAAACACCATAAGAAACTAATTTGAATTTTTTTACTTTCTTCAAAGGGATCAATTTTACACATTGCGAATATGAAAATTAAATTCAGAGCATTATCATCTAACAAAACCAGAAATAGAATCTACAAGTGCACCACAGAGAATAATTTGGTTAAATTTACCTGAAGTTTTGCTGCTTCTGCTTTCTGTGCAGCCTTGAGTTTTTTCAATTCTTTCTCTTTTGCCTACCATAAAAGACATAAAATAAAGTCACTCTCCAGTGAAAGTCAAACTAACAAACGGGTATTTTTTAAAAAAATATTTTTTGGGGTGCCAGGGGGGGATAATGAAAAACAAATAACACAACCAAGAGAAAAGTCATCAGGGGTCGAGAGCTGCAACTATAACAAATAATTATTTTTTTGATCAGCAAATCAGATATATTAAGGAGGAAAGAAAAGTTGTTTACAGAGATTAAGCTAAGAGAAAGATCAAAAAGACTAAAAATAATTACAATAAGGCAACAACTCAACTAACACACGGCCTCAAAGTGAAAGAGCATCCTGTACTTCTTGCACCAACGGGCTTGTGGAACTCCATTCCACAATCGAGAGTCGTACCCGAGAAGGAGCAGCTGTTGGGAAGAAGAGGAGTTGTCAAAAACATGGTTGTTTCTCTCCTTCCAAACAGCCTACGAAATAGCACTGGGCAAAATAGTCCAGATGAATTCCTCAACACCCACCAAAATCATCAAGTGTCATCCAAATAAGAAGCTCATAAAGGAGAAGAGGAAGACCCACTCCACACCCATCTAAGCCAAGATATAAACCTAGATCCCATAGACAACTGGCACTGTAAGAGCAAATGATTTACGGTCTCTTCCGCACTCAGACACAAATAACACCAATTAGCTAAGCGCCACCCTCTCCTTTTCAAGTTATCCGCAGTAAGAATTTTATTTAAGGTGGCTGACCAAAGGAAGAAAGATACCTTCACGGGGACATGGTTAGCCCACACAACCTTATGAGGAAATGAAAGCAAAAGCACAGGGCAAAAGGATTGCAAGACTGACCTCACTGAAAATCGACCGTTGTTGCTACGGCACCTACTACAATCACTAATCTAAGATCTGGGGACGAAAGAACTCAACCAAGTCAATAGGCGTTGCATATCCTCAATTTCTCAATCGTTCAAAGCCCTCCTCAACTTAGGACACCAAACTATATTGCTACACAGCCACTCGACACACTCAGCTACAAACACCCATTTGTTGAGAGCCAAGGAGAAAATGGAGCCAAAATCGTCCTTAAGTTCGATTGACCACTCCAGACATCGAACCATAACTGCATATCAACCCCATTGCCCAATTGGAACCTAATGAACGGATCTAGAGACTTGACTACACCCATTATACCTTTCCAAAGACCCACCTCGTGGGGTCCCCTAACCGCCCTAGGCGCCTACACTGATGCAAGGCCATATTTAGCCACGATTACTTTCCGCCAAAGGCTCTCCTGCTCTTCACCAAATCACCATACCCATTTACCCAAGAGTGCCTTATTCACCACACTGAGTGGAGCAAGATTGAGCCCCCCCCCCCCCCCACCTTTAACGGTTTGCAGATTTTATCCAAATCTACCAAATGATATTTTCGTTGTTCACCTCTCCCATGCCACATAAAGTTTTGCTGGAGGCGAGCAAGGATCAATGCAATGGGTCGTGGGAGAGTAAAGGTGGAGAGATAATAAGTGGGGAAGCTCCACAGGGTACTGTTGATAAGGGTCAATTTGCCTCTTTGGAGAGGAGGCAGGATTTCCATCCTGCAAGACGCGTGGAGAATCTTTCGGTGACCGGGGTCCAAACAGCTTTGGACTTGAACAGGGCCCCTAATAGCAGACCTAGATGAGTGGATGGGAGAGAACCATTCTGGCATCCGAGACAATTGACCAGAAGCTCAAGATGGGGAACATGTCCGATTGATAAGATCTCACTCTTACTCAGATTGACCGGAAGTCCTGATACTGCCTCAAAACATCTCATAATACACCGAATGTTAATAAGTTGCGAGCAAGATGCACCACAAAAGACTAAGGTTTCATCAGCAAACGGTAAATGCGACATACCCAACTGCTCCCTACCCACAGAAAATCATGTAAATGCCTACCCATTCGCCCGGACGAGCTTCTGAGACGATAATGAATAGAGCTGGAGACAACAGGTCCCCCTGCCTTAACCCCTTGGAGCTACAGAAGAAGCCTTTTGAGCTACCATTAAGAAGGATCAAGAACGTAGCGGAGGAAATGCAGGCTTTAATCCACGACCTCCATTTGGGACCAAATCTCATTCTGCCCAGCACATAGAGGAGGATATCTCAATTGACATTGTCGTATGCCTTTTCCATGTCAATATTACAAATTAGCCCTAAGATTTTAGACTTCCGACGTTCGTCCACACATTCATTTGCAATAAGAACACCATCTAAAATCTGTCTCCCACACACGAATGCACCTTGATGAGGGGAAATTAAGGATCCCAAGACACTGCGAGCACGGGTGGCCAACACTTTTGCTAGGATTTTGTAAGCACTGCTGACCAGGCTAATAGGACGGAAATCTTTCAGGTCCTGGCCCCCGTCCTCTTGGGAATCAAGGTCACATATGTATTGTTGATCGTCTTATTGAACGAGCTAGAGACGTGAAGCACCTGTAAAACAACTAACAAGTCCCCCCCCCAACAATATCCCAACACGCCTTATAAAATTCAATGGAGAACCCATTCGGGCCAGTGGCTTTATTTCCTGCCAAGGAGTGAATAGCATTCAACACCTCCTCTTCCCGGAATGATCGTTCCAGCTCCTCGCTTTGAGATTGAGAGATGGAATCGAAAGGAAGCACTTCCAACTTGGGATGCCAGGAAACTTTCTCCAAGTACAGGTCCTTATAGTATCCAATCACACTATCCTCGATGGCCTTCGGGTCCGTCTCCCTCACACCGTCAACTATAGAACTGGAGATATGATTTGATTTACGATAAAAGTTGGTCATACAGTGGAAGAACTTAGTATTACAATCCCCCTCCTTCAACCATCGGATCTTGGACTTCTGTTTCCAGCTAATCTCCTCAAGTCGCAGAATTCTCAAATAATCGCACTTGAGGGATTCCCCGGCTCGACTCTCCACTTCGGAGAGGGGACGAGTACTCTCAATTGAGTCAAATGACTGAAAGTTCAGTAACGTCTTAGCTTTTTGCTCCAATACATTCCCAAAAACCTCCTTATTCCAGATCTTGAGTTTTTCTTTGAGTGCTTTCAGTTTCAAACCAAATCTCGTGCTAGGAGGACCCCAAACCACCTGGGATGCCCACAACTCGGAGACAAAAGGCTTTAAAACCCTTTGACTAGAGCCACATATTTTCAAAACGGAAAGGAGAGGGGCCACTCGTGACGCTCGGAGGGGCCAATAGTATTACAGATTAATGACCAATCCAAATGAGAACACAATAGGGTTATCGAGGTGCCCATTTAGTAGCAAATTTTAAGTTTTGCAGATCCACACTAAAAAGAGGCATCACTGTGGGGGGGCATTGGTACCCACTTGATCTTAGAGAGTGCAAATCATGTGTGAATTCTGATCAGGTGTTTGACTCTTGTCGACGAGCTAAGCTCCTTCCAGAAAGTAACCCAAAAGGCCAAAACAGGTGATTTGGCTTTCACTTGGGTGAACAATGCAAGTTGGTCTTTTCACGGGAAACAAAATTCAACCAAACATCACTTGAATTAACAATATAATAAAAGTATAAATATTTATTCCAGTCCAATTGGCTTATGCATTTGAATGCCTAAGGAGACTCCTTTATTAATATACTTAGGTTAGCAAAAGATGGTCGTGGTCCAGATTACGGATTTGTGTATATGTTCTCAACATGCTCACTTTAGAAGGTGTTGATGTGCAATTCAAATATGCCGAGCCATCTACGCATGAATAACTTCTACAAGAAATCAAATTATGGTGCTGATTGCTAAGCAAATGAAATCAATTACGGTTCAAAATCAATCACATAGGAATGACAAAGTTATTGGATAAGATGTAATCAGTGAAAATTAGAAATCAAACCTTCTCTTCCTTCTTCTTCTTCCTTTCGAGGTCTTCGGTGGTCTCCATCTACTTCAACGAATTCAATGGTTTACAGATGAAAAGTTTGATTTTTTAACAAAACAAGTAACCAAGATTTATTATCCTAGTATAAATTTCTCAATTAAAATCGTAAGTTACAGACACTTTTTTTTTTAATCGGATCAAAAGCAGAGATTCAAGCAAGAAACCGAAAGCTCACGAAGATGACGTGTTTGATCGAGTTCTATGAAGAACACGGAGGTCTTGTTAGGCTATCTCTTGATTTCTGACTGAAGAGTGTATTTAAAGACTCTAAAACCCTAGCAGAAGGCGTTGCGGCGTTGCTCCAGCTTGTGAAATATTTTGATTATTATTGTGTTATTAACGTCTATAAAAGTAGGTTCTATCCACGTGGTGCAAACTAGAAAGTCGTTGCCTGAAAATGCCTTGGAATATATTTGCTAAGTCATTGGATAGCCAGATGAGTTCACATGACTCGGCCGGGTTACGTTTTTGGGCGAGTTTCTGTTGACTCTGAGTTATTGATAGGGGAGACAACGGGTTGGTTGGGTTAGTTTGGAACGGGTCGGGTTTAATGGCTTATCAAACTCTGAGCCATATAAATAATTCCCAAATATCTAACCCCGACAAGGAACCGTGTTTTGATCTCGGGGTTAGTTTTTATCACGGGATTTTGGGGTCCTTCTCGGGGTTAGATATTGGGTATCATATTATTATGCCGCTTCACGGGCAAGCCTTATATTTTTATTACTTAAAAGGGTATTTTTTTTGACAAATTTTTCAAATATGGCACCCTTTGTTTTTTTATTACTAAAAAGGGCATGCTGTTGACATAGTTACCCTTAAGCTATGGGTATAAAAGTCAAACACTACAAGGATAATATTGAAATACAAATCCTCTTTAGTAAAATATTTCAAATCATGCCGGAAAGAGTCATATTTCAAGTTTAGGGTGACAAAACAGTACTTAACTCTATTATTTATATGGCTCGGACCTGTTCCAAAGTAACTCAAACAACCCGTTGTCACTCCATCAATAACTCAAAGTCCACAGATACTCACCCAAAAAGTAAACCGAGCGAGTCATGTGGACTCATCTGGCTATCCAATGACTTAGCGAATATATTCCAAGGCAGTTTCAACCAACAACTTTGCACCACGTGGATAGAACCCACTCTTATAGATGTTAATAACACAATCATACTAAAACTCAACAATAAGACTAGAATCGACTAATTAAACAAACTCATGTCATAATAGTATTCTCAAATCAGAATACAAACTCAAATAGACAACAATCAACAATATCAGAAGACAATATTCGAACCATACTCCAGTTGGCTTGTAAGGGATGGGATGACAGTTAATCAGCAATAAACAGTTATGGAATTATAGACAGTAAACTCTAGAAAAAATTCAGATTAAATTATCAGACTAAATAATATTCAAACAAAATTCGAATCAGATTATCACAAAATAAGGGTTAGAGACCTAGAGTTTCGGTTATTAAGAGGTAGGGTTTCGATAATCGAGCCCATTTGGTTCAGATTATGAAAGTCACAATTGATTATACAGAAACGTTATCATGAATAATCATTTTTTTGCTGAAAGTGTTGTTATAAATAATCATGTTTAGAAGTATCCTGTCTATAATCGATTATTTGCAGGAAATCGATTATGTACAAAATAATTGTGTTTGGATCATCATAATATAAAACTGATTACTAATCTGAAAATAAACAAGTATTATTTCATATTGATATTACCCACTAAAGTAATCAAGATCATCTATCATTCCTCCCCTCACTGACATTGATAAAATAATATATCGAAAACTTCAGTGGGGGTCTACTAACCAAATGAGATAGTTGACCTGCATTCATCCCATGAGATTTGAATCTCTTGGGCATTCTTACCATTAACCACTCTTCCAAGAAAGGCATGGGTAAGTAATTTATACAAGTCTCCTTGGTTCTTAATTAGATAATACTTACATTAATGGAATTGTTTGAATATAATATTATAATGTTCTTTTGTTATTTTTTTCTATCTTAAAACTAAAAAACATCATATTTAAATAATAAGTTTGAAAATTTAGAACTCCTTGTTATAACTTATAACAGATTTTCGATGCACTAATGGGATATGTGACAAATACATGCTTGTTTCATGTGATCAAGATGACTGATGTATTCATCTTATTGTTGAGGAAATAATAAATGCAGAGAAACCCATGAGTGGTGAACAAGGCACAAGATGAGGTGAAAACCTAAGAGTGGTGAACAAGAAATGCAAAGAAACACAAACACTCCTGAATTAAACTACTTGAAATCAATTTTCAAAGAAACTCTTTAAAGTTTCATTCACAAATTGTTACAAACATCTGATAAACAATATAAGGAACCAGCATAGGCATATTAAATGGTATTAAAATATGATGCTGGGTATCACTCATATCAACAATCAACAACAACCCAATTCATGTAATTTTGGCTTGATTTAGTACAGTTTCAGTCACACATATTTACGAACATTTAATAAATAATTTAAGGGATCAACAAAAACATAGCAAACATAATTATTAAACATTAAAGAAGAAGAGAACCCCCAAATTTTTCATAGAACACAGAAAGCAAAGAACCCCTAATTTGTAAACCCTAGCCTGAAGAAGAAGAAATGAAGTCGTGATTGTCTGATGAATACCTTGACTGAGTCTGTATGTCCCCAAAAAAATATCTACCAAAAAACGTGGAGTTATAATCTGTTAGAACCTGTCAAACATCAAGAAGAACAAGGAGGAAATAAAAAACGACAGCGTTCAGATGCTTGATCTGTTACGATCCTGAGTGATAAATACCTAGATTGCGCCCTTCCCATCAGTCCGATGCTTTTGAGATCAATGGTTGCGTCTAGGTACATATCAATTGGTATTAGAGCCAAGCACCAGGTCTCAGGTTCAAGTCTTTGAAGGGCGCGACTTATGGAGGGGGTGACCTAAGGTACCCCGTGTGGGCCGTTCCCGAGTGGACCGTCCCATGTGGGTCGTGTGCCTTGTGGGCCGTTGTGGACGTCGGCTAGTGGTGGTATGTTACGATCCTAAGTGATAAATACCTAGATTGCGCCATTCCCATCAGTTGTGGTGACGTCTTCTCGGATGGTCTTCCACTCTTTTTGCCAAGACGCAGAAGAATTAATGGATCATTTGCTATTACATTATCCGGTTTCCTTTGAGGTTTATGGTTACTTCCTCTCGCAAGTAGGAGTAGTATGGGCCTTCTCTACCTCCTTTCGAAACTTTTTATCCCGATGGTTTCAAGTTAGTGCAGATAACGTTCGGGCGATTATTTGGTTAGTTTGACTAAAGGCCACCTCTTGGGCGATTTAGAAAGAAATGAAGTCTAGTGTGTTCGAGGAATCTCCCCCCACCTTGGTCCATGTTTGTGCAGGGATTAGACTGTTGAATAAGGCTTTATGGGTTTTATTTCTATGGGTCTTGTCTTTATGCTGTTCCTAAGTTCACCTTGAATTTTTTATCCGTTAACCATATTACCAAATCATTGAACTGTAACGTCACTTTCTTTCATTCTCATCGTGTGTTTCAAGACTTGGAAACGAAGAGGATGATTGACACGGGTCATGAACATAGTTAGTAAATTCGCGATTAATTCGCGAATTAATCACGAATAGTACGTAAAATTCGTTTTGCGCTTTGTTCGACTGTCCAATTCAAAGATTCGGATCTGTATGCGGTTTTTTGTAAGCATCCGAATGATTCACGATGTTTACACTGAATAATAAATGAATATATACAAGATTATTTTATTTATCAGTCCCATCTCCCAATAAAGGCAACCCCATATTCTCTCTCTTACTTTTGCAGGTTCTCGTCTCTCCCTAATCTCCTTACGACACAGAATAATCACCGGACCACTGCCACTCAGTCCATCTGCTACAGGCTACTCTCCTCTCTCTCTCTATATATGGCACTTTGTTTCTCTCAATCACCCTTTCTCTCAGTCCGACGACTCGGGCGGTCAGACCTCCCGCCCACCACCATCTCTATCTCTCTCTCTCTCTCCCCCCCCCCCCCTTCAAGCTTTGGGTCTCACTCTACCAGATTGAGTTGAATTTCAGGCTACTTAGCAAAATTATCGGATCCATCAGTACATGCTTGAGAGAACAAGTAATCCGAAATGACAATCCAATGGGAGTGTTGTGTCCATGCCGTGAGAGAGTGGTTCCGGATCCTGCAAGGGGTAGAGCCGTAATGGGTACCTCCTTTCTTCATCAGAGAAAGAGACAGAGAGGAGGAATGCTCCCTTGTCCTTGCATGACAGGTTGTCAAGTCATCATGTTATACAATTGTACTTAAAACCACTGTTCACTATATAAATGTGAATTATATAATATTTTTAAATTCAATTTACTTATTTAATCATTAAATTTAATTTATTTATCTATTTTATATTTTACAATTGTACTTAAACTACCTTTCACTGTATAAAACCGAATTATATAATTTTTTTAAAATTCAATGTACTTATTTAATCGTTAAATTAAATAAAATGTAATTTATACATAGATTATCCGAATTTTTGAACGAATTTTTAAGTCTTCACCCGCATTATACTTGAATTATTCTCGTGTCGTATTTTTGACGTCTTACGTTTTTTTTGCTGAATTTTTAAACGAATTATTTGGTAACTATCCCGAATTATATGCAAATATTTTCCATACCGAATTTTTCCTGTACGCCGAATTACTAACTATGGCCATGAGGAACGAGTACTATATCTGCTTAACCATTTGCCTCGCATTGCTTCATCAGTCCAACATATAACTCATGGTGTTTGGAGTATTAATAGTATACATGAGTTATACCAGTGACACAGTCGTCTCGACCACCCCTCCATTTCCCTTCTTAGACGTTTGTTTTCGCATTTATCTGTTTTTAGTGTGTTTTCTTATTCTCAATGTGAAACTTGCGAATTTGTAAAACATTGTCGAACTTCATACCCGTATAGTAGTAATAAATGAAATCCAGTGGTAATAAATGAAATTCACAATTTTCTCTTGTGCATTCTGATGTGTGGGGACCATCCCCTATTACTTCATCGCGTAGTTTTAAGTATTTTGTTACTTTTGTGGATGATTTTTCTCGTACTATATGAGTGTATATGTTAAAATCTAAGGATGAAGTTGACATTGTTTTTCTTTCATTTCATACAATGATTGTTTTTCTTTCTTTCATTTCATACAATTAAAGTTCTATGTTCAGATAATGGAATGAATATATGTCTGTTAGTTTGACTACATTTTTTTATTCTCATGATATCATTCATCAGATTTCTTGCACTTGCACACCTCAACAAAATGATGTGGCTGAGCGAAAATACAAACATTTGTTCGAAGTCACTCGCTCGCTTATGTTTGTTATAACTGTGCCTAAACTTTTCTGGCTTGACGCCATTTTGATTGCTGCTTTCTTAATCAATCGGATGTCTTCTCGAATTTTTGAGTTCCAATCTCCTGTTTCCTTATTATCCCCTTTCACTCATTTGTTTCCAGTGACCCCACATATTTTTGAATGTATTTGCTTTGTGTATAGTGCTCGTTCTGCTTGCACAAAGGTTGATCTTAAGGCTCTTCAATGTATCTTTCTTGGGTATGTTACTCATCAGAAGGAGTATAAGTGTGATCATCCTCCTTCTCGTTGGTCATTCGTATCAATGGATGTCACATTTTTTTAGTCTATTTCCTATTTTTCTGCTAATAAGACATCTCTTCAGGGGAGAGCATCAGTGAATAGATATCTTATTCTCTTCTCATTCCTAGTTTCTCCATTGACAGTGATTGTAGACAGGGGGAATGTGAACTTGTGGTTAAAGAATTGCAGGTATACGAGAAAAGGCAGAAAGAACCACATGAGTCCCACCAAGAGACCTCTTCTGATCCAGGTAACATTGTTGTTTATTCTAGTCCTGACATCGTTGGTCTAAAATTCTTATTGCCCTTAGAAAAGGCACTAGAACATGTACTCAACATCCTATCTCTAATGTTGTGTCTTACCATGCCTTGTCTTCTTCGTATTGCTCATTTGCCTTGACTTTATCTTCTGTGCATATCCCTCGCAGTTTAGCAAATGCACTGTCTCAACCAGAATTGAAATAGACTATGGTAGAAGAGATGTGTGCACTTGAAAAAAATAGTACCTGAGATATGGTCTACCTATCAAAAGGGAAGAGGCCGGTTGTATGTAGGTGGGTGCTTACAGTAGAACACCTCTCAAATGACTCAATTGAGAGATACAAG
Source organism: Tetracentron sinense (assembly GCA_015143295.1). Classification (NCBI taxonomy): domain Eukaryota; kingdom Viridiplantae; phylum Streptophyta; class Magnoliopsida; order Trochodendrales; family Trochodendraceae; genus Tetracentron; species Tetracentron sinense. The sequence continues at coordinate 8,757,861 of CM026558.1, read as the reverse complement.
GCTCGCTTGGTTGCAAATGGGTATTAGGAGACATTTGCTCCAGTTGCAAAATGAACTCAGCGAGAGTCCTCATTTCTTTTGCAATTAATTAGAATTGACCCTTATTTCAGCTTGATGTGAAAAATGCATTTCTTCACTGTGATTTAGAAGAAGAAGTGTATATGGTACCTCTTCCTGGGTTCAAATGCCTCTCAAATGAAGGGAAGATGTGTAAGCTAAAGAAGACTTTGTATGAACTGAAACAGTCCCTCAAAGTATTGTTTGAGCGTTTTCGTAATATTATGGTGAAGAATAGTTACAGACAAAGTCAAGCAGACCACACATTGTTTATTAAGCGGTCGTGCCAGAAAATGGACTATCTTGATTGTTTATGTGGATGACATTGTTGTAACAAATAATGATTTGGATGAGATAGAATCTCTGAATGGTAAGTCAACAAAGGAATTTAAGATCGAAGATCTAGGTCTTCTAAAGTATTTATTTCGAATTGAAGTTACCAGATCTAAAAAGAGTATATTTGTCTTTCATCGCAAGTATGTACTTGACCTAGTGGAGGAGACAGGCATGATGAGTTGTAAGCATTGTGACAAAATTCGTGAACTATTCGTGAATAGTTCGTTTAGGAAGGGTCCACGAACAAATCGGCAGATTTTTCAGCGTTTAGCGAATTATTAGGTGGTTCATGAACTATCGCGAACTATTCGGGTTATTCGTTAGTTCGCGAACGATTCGGGTTTTTTTTTTGTTTTTTTTTTTTTTAAGACTATATACCATTCTACTAATAAAAGTAGAAGAGGTATGCAAAACTTTACTTGGACATAATTACCGGTCATCATTTATAAAAAAAAAGTTATAATATATAGTTTATAATTATACTATGTAGTATTATGTGGGACCCATGGGACCCACTCCTACCTATTAAATATCTATTTTACTATTTTTATGGATAATGACTCTATATTGTATTCTTCTTGTAAATGAGGACTCTCAATTAGTAGAGAGTTAGAAGGACACTATTAGAAAGACCTTAGTTACCTAAAGTTACTACACTCATAATAGGTAATGTTTAATATAATTATATTAAAAATTAATTTTTTTTTAAAAAAGTTAAAAACTATATATCTTTCTTTACTATTATATTGCGAAAGGCATGCGTAGATAAATTTTCTGAAATTCCCAAACTACCCTTATATAAAAACAAAAGGTTCATTTAATGTTTGACTTTAATTCCCAAACTAACCCTTGCATTTGATTTAATGTTTTACTTTAATTCCCAAACTACCCTGGAAACCAATCACGATTGAACTCACTGAGAGTTCAATCACATCCGTGAGTCAACACGTGTCCCTTTTAACTCCTATTAACTGCAGTTAACTCCTTCCCCTCACTCTCACGAGTTCGATCGCACCCGCGGATTAACATGTGTCTTTTTTAACTCCTATTAACTGTGGATAACTCATTCCCCTCCCTCTCACCTGGCACGTGCCACCCGTTTGTTATTTTATTAAAATATTTTATTAAAATAAAAGATTATAAGCACGTGCACCTTTACTAATTTCATATAAAGGAGAGAGAGAGGCTCCTCTTTCGGCTCCACAGTCTCCAGACCCCACCTCAGTTCCTCCCGGCTCTCCGGCGGTGTCATCCACTCTGGCGGCGACATCCACTCCGGCGATCTCTTATCCGGGTAAGTCTCTCTCCTTCTCTCCTCTCTCTCCTTCTCTCTCTCTCTCTTCTATATGTATCTCTTTTTTCTTTCCATTCAAGTGAGAGACCTGAGTACATCTTTGCGTCCTCGTGGAACACCGGGTGTATGTCCTTCTTCCTACACGTCCACTGCGGTCCTTTCCCCACCATTACAGCACTGCTCTTCGTACTCACCTGTAAATAAATTGAACCCAAACCAAAAAGACTAATCGCTATGTGTTTTATGAATTTGGTGGAAGAATCAAAGATGGGGTTTTACTTTTACCTTCATCTGGAGGGTTGTAGGAGAGGGGTTCCTTTGGCGGAATGAGTTCGTTAGGTTGACGCCATTTCCTTCCTCTGATAATTTTATCCTTTTTCTTTTATTTTGTGGGATGAAAATAAAGATGAGTTGGGGAAGAGAGGGGTTTTTTATCCTTCTACTTCTCTGTGCGTAATGGTTCTTATTGATCGAGAGGTGAGAACTGCGAGAGAAGGAGAGGTTCTAAACCTTTATTTTCCTATTTTATTATGATTTTAGACCTGTCATATGTATATGTATCTCATTTTCCTATTCTTTTTTGATTTAATGTAGCTCATGCATGAATTATATGTCTAATGCAATTCATATTACATGCAATTGCTTGTGTCATGCATATGGATTGCTGAATTGCTTATGTCTTATCATATGTATTCCTTTTATTTCTTAAGTTGTGTCATCTAAAATTTGAATTGCATTTAATGCAATTCAAATACATCCAATTGAAATGATGTTATGTACTTTATTGTCGATTATCTACTAGTTATTACGTGGTTTAGCTATTCAGATTGTTAGATAGATTAGTTGATACTTGATATCGTGTTCCTTTTTTTTTTAAATTATTAATTTTATTTTTCTGAACTTATCTCGAATTTGTCGAATTTTGCCCGAATAATTCTCAAACCCGAACTTTGTTACTATGGTTGTAAGCCACGTGATACACCTATAGACCCTGATCATACTCAGTGAAGCTAGTGGGGAACATCTGCCAGATGTTGGAAGGTACCAAAGACTTGTTGACAGACTTATTTATCTATCCCTTATTAGGCCAGACATTGCTTATACTATCAGTGTAATCAACCAATTCATGCATTCACCAACTACTGGCCACTTGGAGGCAGTGAATCGGATCCTCCACTACTCAAAGTCATCTCCTGGAAAGGGTTTGCTGTATATCTGTAATGGGAAATTAAGGGTTGAAGCCTACACTGACGCATATTGGGCTGACTCGGTTTCTGATAGACTCTCTACTTCTGGGTATTGCACCATGATTGGAGGTAACCTTGTCACATGGAGAGGAAACAGAATGTAGTTGCTAGATCCAATGCAGAGGTAGAGTTTAGAGTCATGACACACGGTGTGTGTGAATTGCCTTGACTCTGATTACTCTTGAGTGATATTGGGCTTCCTATTGAAGGCCACATGAACTTATATTGTGATAATAAAACTGTTATTAGTATTGCTCATAATCCCGTGCAGCATGACAGAACCAAGCATATTGAGTTAGATTGTCATTTCATCAAGGAGAAGTTGAAGGCGGGGTATATCTGCACTCCGTTTGTGAAGTCAGAAGATCAGCTGACTGATATCTTGACTAAGGTCTTGGTGGTTTTTAGTTCCGAAATATTGTTGGCAAGTTGGGCATGAGTGATATCTACGCACCAACTTGAGGGAGTTTTGAATAAGGCTTTATGAGCTTTATTCCTATGAGCCTTGTCTTTATGTTATCTCTTATATACTGTATTGTGGGTCTACTATAGTAGCTCTTATATACTAATAGTAGACCATTAGTGGAATATAAATAATAAAGTGTGTGAGATAGATCATTAATCTATCTCACTATTTTTCTCTAAACCTAATCTCCTCCTTCTTCTTCTTCCTCTATCTCAAACCCTAACTTCCAATACTAATAACCTCACAAACTAAACCATTATCTTGTTGCCTTTGAGGCTTGTGGTTACGTCCTCTCGCGAGTAGGAATAGTCTAGGCCTTCCCTACCTCCTTTCGAAACTTTTTATCCCGATGGTTTCGAGTTAGTGCAGATAATGTTTGGGCAGTTATTTGGTCAGTTTTACTCAAGGCCACCTCTTGGATGATTTGGAAAGAAAGGAAGTCTAGTGTGTTCGAGGATTCCCCGTCCACCTTGCCCCATGTTTGTGCGAGACAATCAATCCTGGAATGGTTGTCAATTCATGGACTTGGGAGAGCTGCTTTGATATTCTAGTCTAATATTAATATCTGCTTATATTAGATAGTACTGTTGTCATCTTCTATATTGTATTTTTAAAAAACTTTTTCTGCTTCGAGTTTACTACTCAGTAACCTCATAGCTTTGCTTTGTGCTAGCTTGTAAGTTGTAACTGCTTAGTCATTAATATATTATCTTGCTTATTGATCAAAAAAAAGTAAAGTGGGTTTAAGTATTCAAGTCCTGAAAAAGAAAATGTGCAAGCTTTTTACCTCTTTTGTTTTTAACTCATCAGATCCTTTTATAGGAAAAAAAATGACATGCGAACTAGCTTGAGATCACTGCATCATTTCCATTCGTTGCAGTACCTCTTGCAATTTATTATTTTAAGTTGGTGCCATTTATTTTTGGATTCTATGATGCCTCATCATCTGATAGTTAACTGCTTCTATGTGTGCAGGTACAGTCGTCATGATAAGCGCTTTAAATTGCCTGGATGGATATTGTCACATTTACGTGATGCACACCAGAACTTAAGCACTGACATGGCCCTGCATATAGCGCGGGGGGTGTGTTCTTGACTTCTTTCTATACTTTTTAGTTGCTTCGAAACTTGTCTAGCGACCCAGAGTATTTGTTGCACATGTGACATTTTGCTTGTACCTTGGTGTTCTTCCTTGGGAAAAGCAAAGTATCAATGAGGTAGACTGTAAGGATACTCTACCAACATAGCATACACGCAGGCAGGTTTTTGGCTCAGCATTCAGTTCTCTCTTATGTCTTCCTAGGCCAAAAATTGTTTCAATAAGATGATTCCAGCAATTAGGCCTACCACATTCTTTTGGATGGCAAAAATAAGATATGTTGAATGGTGTGTTAAGAGTGGAGACAGATTGACGGTTAAAATCCAGTCAGGTTCACTTTTACTTGGAGATCTCCTGTCAAGTGTGTATGCCATGAGTGCTACTATAACAGTGGTAGATCTTCCATTTGACCTAGATTTTAATATTATTTACAAGCGGTTATTAATTGTCTCTTCGTGGGTGCAGTTTCTGAGGAAGATGGCTCAAATATATGATAAGGCTGGGAGCAGTGGCAAGAAGACCCTGTTGTCACGAGAAGACATGGAGAAGATGGGAGATGGCAGTGCTGCTGAAATGATGTTTTGAAGATCGACATGAACCTAATTCTGCCTTTTTTTGCAATTTTATAATCCAACAAGGTATGTTGGTCGTCAGTGCTTCCCGGTTTTCATGTCTGCACACAGATCTTGAAAGCAACTGGTGGAAATTTTGATGTGATGTAAAAAAAAAAAGTATTGTTCTATAAATATCAGGGGAACACCTATCAGGTTCAAGTCTGAAGAAGTTCTAGGTGGTACAGTTGAAGAGGTAATTGCTTGCTATACATAGAACAACTTTATTTCCCGCAAGTTGGCTCTTTAGGGACTTTATTTGCCAAAGTTTCCTACCTTTTGCTGCAATCCACATTTTCATGAAAAACTCCCGATTTAATCTGGAAATAAAAAAGTTGGAATTGGGGGTGTTGTTCCCATATTTCATTTTTGAGAATATTAGTTTTGCTCCTATCCTATTTGGCAAATCACTTTCTATTAATAAATTATACGGATAGTGTTTAATTAGGCTTTATTGCATTTCCATCACTCTTTCTTTATCCTAAGAAAGTGCGATTTTGCATTTCCAGCAACTTCCAGTTTTGGCATAACAAGGTTTCCTTTGTATATTTATTTCGTAGATTATCGTCTGTCTTTTTTTTTCAGTTAATGCATCAGTATCCATGTTTATCTGTGGGTTTTGAATCAAGTCCTGCTGATTTTGGTGGGCGACAACAACTACAATGTGGCCTTAAATTTAGGGTTTCACAATTAGACATTGGGAGCTGCAGTTTCCCTGAATGCTAACATCCAGCCAATTGGCATGCCTGTTTATTCACCATGTTTTGTAGTAGTCAGGCACCGTAAGGTTCATCTTCTGTTTACCGCCATCTTTTCCCCAGATAGGCGAGCGTGATTGTTAATGAGTGGCATGTAAGGATGGGTTTTAAATGTAGGTCAATGGCTAGTCAGTGACATGTAAGGGATGGATTTTGAACCCAGGTCATTGTTTCGGTACCAACCTAGCAAGATGACATTCTTTATAACCATTTTGACACCTTATGCCCCAGCCCCCAGGTCGTCTGCACCCGCTAACACCTCTAAGGGTTCCTTCTTTTGCTAGGACTTGTGAAGCTTGATATTTTACACTTTGCCATGGCAGAATGTAGGAAATTTGAGTCACTTTGCCAAATTTTCTAACAAAAATAATTCTTACCGGAATGAGATTTCAAGTCTTATCATTCTTTATGAGATTCAAATCATTCATTTTGCTACATTTGAATTCTTATATGGGAATGGCAATGAAAAGCACAGTACATTAGTTCTCAAAAGAAAATGTATGTTGTCAAATTACAACTTGGGACTTATAAAGCTTGACATTTTGCACTTTGTCATAATAGTTGTTAGGAAATTTATAACTTTGTCAAGGTTTTTGACAAAATTAATTCTTACTATCACGAGAATTCAAGTTTCATCAATTTTATGAGATTTGAAATCATTCATTTTTTGCTGCATTTGAAGTCTTACAGGAATTGCAACCCAAGAGATGAAAGCACGATCTATCTCTAGTTCTCGAAAAAAAATGCATATTGTCAATTGACGAAACTTACAGAGTGCTAGAATTTAGTTGTTTCAGCAAAAAGAAGGAAGGTACCTGAGGCTGTGTTTGTTTAGAGGGCAAAATAGGTGCACGGTATTGTTTTCGGGAGAAGAGCAAATTTTTGTGTTTGGCACGCTGTAAGATGAACTTTTACTGTATATAATTCTCTCACTCTACTTTATGTTTGAGGGGAAAAAATTCTTCATGACTTGATCGAGAGGATAAATTATTTCTGAGGAAAATTTTCTTTTCCACATCGTTTTCCTTCGAACAAACAAAGAGGGGAAAAAGGATACATAAAGATGCCAAAGAGAGAAGAAACAATTCTGGAAAATCATTTTTTCATGTTCTCATCTTTACTTAACCCGCAACTCAAGGAAACACTATATCCACACTAAGTGACGGTTAGATTCAAATATGCAAGGTTCAGTGCACCAGAAAAAGAAAGAATCCTGCAGCAGAGCAAATAACGGCCAGTGGTATATCAGACCAAAATCAAACCAGTTCTCTGATTAGAACCATACATTGTCTACACTTTTTATTCGACCATTGGAAAGAAATCAAAATAGATTGAGCAGTTAGATGAAACGAACGGTGCAGATATTTCCGACTTTGGGTATCTTCCCCACTTGTATCATTGTTTGGTTATTTGGTGTAAGTCTTGCACACTGGATCAAAACTCCTACTGCAACCATAGAATAATCCTTGATTCTGAACGGATTTTGCTTGCCCCACCCCCCTTTTTGGGGGGGGGAAAAAAAGAATTTTGTGGTGGGTTCCATTTTCGCCCCAGGAAAAGAGAGAGTGCATCAGGAGCGTTTTAGAACAAGCTAAGGAGTTTTCTGTAATTACATATTTCGCTCTAAAGGGCGCACAAACGCACAAAACTGGTGGATGGTATTGTAGATAACGTAGCCAAATCTTCCAATAGACTGAAGAACTCCCTCAAGTCTCACTTTTTAGCCCTCTTCATTTCTACTGTTCTCTTTATAAACAAAGCTTTGTATGTACATTCCAGTTCTGTCCTTGAATTATTGAGAAAATGGCATTACCGGCCGATTGCCGGATCTCTCTCTCATCCGCCGGCCGCTTATGTGGTAGCACCGGATTGGCGGGGAGGAATGGAAGGCTTTTATTCTCTAATGGAGAGTTGATGGGGAAGAAACTGAAACTGAACCAACTTCTTCTGGGGTCTAACGCTAAGATGGTTAGGCAGCATTTGTGCATGTCTATCGCTACTAATACTGCACCTCCTGAAACTAAGGTTCTCTCTCTCTCTCTTAAATGTCTTAAATGGGTAATGAGTATCGATAAACATGCATACTATGTGTGTGGTAGATACGCTCTCAGTGAGACTGAATATTGCTGTTATGGGAATGGTCTCTAGTCAGTGTCTTATAGACTGTAAAATTGTGGTCTATGAATGATTTTACTTGTAAGTTCTAAATGCCATGCTAAATATAATCATAATCTACTAAAGATTGTGATAGTAATGAGCCACACTTATGATACAGTCTATTTTGCCCCCACCTTGAATAAGGATTAGGATCAGAGCTGGTTGCCTAAAATTCAACATGGTATCATATTAGCAACCATTGACATGATGTGCCAGTACTAACATTAGATGTGGATCCTCTCTAGCTGTATTCAGAGACTGTCTCTCCAACTTTTTTTCTCTGTTCAACAGGTGTCCTTTCAACTGTTGTTAAGATTTAAGAAGCTTTAACTCTTGGGATTTATATTTCTAACTCTAATTTTTAGATTAGAAAATTAAAATAATAGTTATCTTTCGGGATGAAAGATAGAGACGTTCTCTCTCGGTTCTGCTAGAGAGACTCCGGACTTTTAGATGTCAGGTATTTTTTTTCTGGGTATGGCGCCATGTGGTTTGTGATTCTGCACAAGCTCAACCTTATTCCCCTACCTTAGACGATTACCTTGAGTAATTTTTGGCACAGGAGAATTTCTCATAAGATGTTGGACCATATATGACCTCATATTTGCCCTAAGCTCCCATGCCATAAATATACCGTTGTATAATGGAACCAAATAGAACCAAATCGTCTGTGTTCTTCCCTCTGACTTGGGTGTTTGAAGGTCAGGATCTATTGTAAAGTTGTTAAAGCTGTACAAGTGATTTGATCCTGTCTTTTAAACACTCATGACCACAAGGAAGAACACAAAAGATTTACATGTGTAATGGGACTATGGGAGGGTTTTGACCAGAAGAAATGAATGTGCAGGTTTCCTGTGCAGTGACATGGCAAGTTTTCAGGCCGAATTGAGCCATTTAAGCCATTTTATGACCATGGGCTACGTTATAGGCCCATGGGCCATGAAAAGTATGTCAGATTTGAATTTTTTTGTTGGACCAAAAACCCTTCACATCATAATCAATCAAACACCGCCTACAGCCTACGTGTTGCACATACACATATGGACCGTTCATTTGGGGGCCCACTTCATTGATAGGATGGAGAGTGGAGACTACTAAAGTATAGAGCGATTAGATTCTTCTAAATATGATGGATGTTTTTAGACCGTCCAAGTTTTTGATAAAAAGATCAGAAGGTAATGATGATCCTCAGTTTATTTGTGATTTGTTTTGGTGAAGCTGAGGGACTTGGAGATGGAGAAGCGGGACCCACGGACGGTTGTGGCAGTTATACTGGGAGGAGGAGCTGGGACTCGTCTATTCCCTCTCACAAAGCAAAGGGCCAAACCCGCTGTAAGTCTTTCCTTCTCTCTTTTTCCTTTTTTTTAAAAATAATTCCTTAATTTCCCGCCATAATAAAATCCAACGGTATTTCAAAAGTCATAACTACCTTCGGTCTTTCAATTCTCTCTCACACAAATCTTCCATTTTTTTGAATTTTTCTTATATGCCTTCATTTCCCGCCATCCATAATAAAAGCCAACAACTTTTCAAAAGTGCCAAGCTTCTCTCCTTTGTCTCCCCATATGCTTGATTTGTGTTCGTAAAGAGACGGTTATCAGTTTTCTTCCATACAAGTTTCTTCTTGAATTTTGTAGTTTTATGATTTTGGATTATTTATAGAGGTGTGCTTTCCCTACTCTCGGTCAAACTCTACTCTCAACCTCCACCAACCACCTATCCATTTTCAAATCAGTTATGGTGGTTAAAGCACTCTCTCACATCAAGAATGGACAAGTGGTTGGTGGAAACTGAGAGTAGAGTTTGACTGAGATTAGGGCTAGCATTTCTCTTATTTATATTAGATCAATAATTTTTTCTATCTATGTATATTGTATAGATCAAGCCCATTAATTAAAACTACTTTTGTAATAATTGTTTTGTTAATTCTCAGCCATTGATCTTTACTACTTCCAGGTGCCCATTGGAGGTGCATATAGGCTGATTGATGTGCCAATGAGCAACTGCATAAACAGCGGAATCAACAAAGTTTACATTCTCACTCAATACAACTCTGCGTCACTTAACAGGCATCTTGCACGCGCCTACAACTTGGGCAATGGAGTGAACTTTGGAGATGGTTTTGTTGAGGTATCTCTTGATGTCATTATTTTGATCTAATAGTATTTTTCATCATCCATATCTGTGATTTAGTAGCTCTCTTGTTTGAATATTGCTCCTATAATGTCATTTAATTTTGCTATATCTATGATTGTATTCTTCATTTGGATATCATTTCTAGACAAAATTATAGTCTTGGACCATTTGAAGAGCAGGGTTGGAGACTGACTAACAGATGTTTTATGTGTATGGCCGAGGAGGAATCAGTGGATCACTTTTTTTATCCATTGTCTTCTGATTGGTGGGATTTGGGGGAATTTCCTATCCTACTTGGGCGTGTCATGGGTATTCCCTTTTAACTTTAAGGTCTTAGTTTCCATTTGATTATTGAGAGATGCGAACAACATTTAGAGAGGGATTTGGACAGTGTTACCTAGGCACGTGGTACGGGTGTCAAGTGTCCAGGTGTCTAGGGTTGTTCGGCACGGCAAGCTTTGAAAATCCTAATAAGGCGGCACGGATGTACTAATTTTTAAAAATGATTATATATATATTATAACTCAGAATTTTTAAATAACAATAATAATAAAAAGAGGAGGATCACCAGTCTCCAAATTTTTTTTAAAGTATATACCTAAGTTATAAAAAATATTTATATAGGGAGTAGAAATGAGTAACAAGAGAGAGACATACATATTGATCGTTGTTATTATTGCTCTTCTCCTAGTAAAATTTCATCTAAGTTTCCCAAAAAAGCAACACAATTTAACAAAAAGTTCATTACAATTGTAATTTTTTTATGGCACTACATACTTGAAGCACCATGTGCCTAATTATAATGTTGATGTTACCATGACATGGTATAGACATGTACCAAGGAGTGTCGTGTCGTGTCCAAGTTCGGCACGACAAAATTTGAGAAAATTGAAGTGCCTAGGTAACACTTGATTTGGAGGGTTCTCTTGGGAGCAATTTCCTGTTCCCCATCAAGCTAGAAGAGAAAAGAGTTGAAGACTAAGGTGGTCTTGAAGCCAGATTTTTCCCACATTGAATCGACACATCACACTTTGATACTATTCTATTTTTCTATGTGATTTGTGCAAGGTCCTCTTTGATTTCGGTCCACGATCAATTAAAACCACTAACATAACCTGTTACTGAAGTAGATTACAAGACAAATACCATACTATTTCTGTGTTGGCTGTGACTGTGATGTAGTAGCAATGTAATTGCATCAAATACTTCAAGGGGTGTTCTCTTTTCAGTTTTCCCTCATTTTACACATTTATGGAAGGTAAAAATCATTTTATTGCCAGAATGGAGTGCAATATTCTAGCATCTTTTGTCAATCCAGCTAGATACTGTCTTCTAGAACTTTTGATGAATTCGGACGTGAATTTTTTTTTGCCAAGATGACCTATGACCTGTCTTATTTTATGTCAGGCTCTAGCAGCCACTCAAACTCCAGGAGAGGCAGGTAAACAGTGGTTCCAGGGTACTGCAGATGCCGTGCGGCAGTTTCATTGGCTTTTTGAGGTATCCCTTTCTCATTTCTAGCAAACTCTACAAGTCTGAATTTCTTGTTGATACAAGTTGCAGTGCTTCATAAAAACATAATATTAGTGTAGAAGTCATTAGATGTTTGGTTTATTGTTGACAAAAGATTTTGATGTAAATAGTGTTATCCCTTTCAAATCAAAACATAATATTAGTAGAAGTCATTAGATGTTTGGTTTATTGTTGTTCTTTCAATTATGTTTTGATTTGAAAGGGATAACACTATTTACATCAAAATCTTTTGTCTTCCTCTCCACTAGCATAGCTCCTTCATAATTGAAAACACACATGACTCCTTTGCATTTATGGAATCTCCAAGGGCAATGAGGTACATAGACTACTTCATATTACATCTGTTGGTCATGTTGGCTGGAGATATAGCTCAAAGTTGAAGAAATGCTTAGCTTTAATGAAAGAAAACAGCCTACTCACTGATATTTATCCTTTTAAATAGACTTATATGGATCTCCTGAATGACGACGAGAGTAAGAAAACACGAGTCACTCCCTGAATATTGATTCTTTCTAATTGCAGAAAAGTCTTTGTAAATATGCATGCTTAAATTAAGTTAATGAGATTATGTTCCTTTTGGTTTATTTCAGTTCAACATTTGCTAAAAGTCATTATACACTTCCAGCCCTCTTTATATAACATTATAATGTGTGTTTTTATGAATGTTGAAAATTTGCGTAGCCCCAAAAGCGCCAACATAAGAGGCAACCAGAACATTGATAGGACATATGGAAAAAGGGGAGAGTCAATCATTCTCATGCATTTATATCTCTCTTTTAGTATTTCCTGTTCTCTTTCTTTTTTCATATAAACTTTGATGAAAGGTTAGAAAAATATATCTTCAGTCTTCTCTTTTAATGTTTGAGATTTTTTTTCTCATATTTGGTGATGGAGATGATTCTTTGGGCTCATAGCTTTTTGTTACGACCTGAGAGGTATTTCGAAAAAGATCCAGTGTTTATTTCCATTCAATTTCAACTTGTAAAACTACACAAGAATTGAATTAACCAGATTCTAAGGTTACATGTAATGTTTAAGCCCTTCCATGCTCTGTCAATCTCCTTTTATCTACTTCCTGGATGTAGAACGATTCAGTTTTAACATTTAAGTATTATACTGCACATACTCTGTGACGTCATTAAATGTGATGATTATATCATGGTTTTCACTCCCTAGGATGCCAGAAGTAAGGATATCGAGGATGTGGTTATTCTTTCTGGAGATCATCTCTATCGGATGGACTATATGGACTTTATTCAGGTATGGCACTACATGCAAATCACTCGTACATTTTTTTGCTGTCAATTCAAATTTATTATATACGTAATACTTCTAGAAATTTAATCTTTACTTATTTAGAGTTTTCTGTTTCATTTCCAGAGTCATCGGCAGAGTGGTGCTGATATAACTATTTCTTGTCTGCCTATGGATGACAGGTAGTTTATTATTTTTTCTCAGGGTGATTTTCCACTATTTCAGTTTTCCAACTAGTTCTGTTCCTGGAAATTTTCTAGCCAAGTACATAAACCCCATCTGTGTGGTTGGGAGTTCTTTTAGGTCTTTACCACATTCTGGCACTCACGAGTATTCTGACACCATATATCACAAAGCACCTGCCTTAATATAAGTAATAAACAAAATTAAAATGGTAACATCCGACTGTATCGGTAACGACCAAAACCAAGATGATTTGTATGAGTCGCACCTGAAATGGCTGAACCTTTGAACCTTCTTAGTGAACTAGATCATTGTGTTCTTGAGATCACCATTGAATCTGCAAGAACGAACTATACATGGGAACCTTGTGTGCTCTAGAAAGATCTGAAATGCATATTTGTGTGGGGCATTTTTAGTCCATGATTCAACTCTTACAGCAACATGTACAGTTAGATGTTCATCATTTCTTCAAGTAAATGCATGAGCATGCATCCTCCTACCTTAACAGGATAGCACTTAGAAGCCTTATACCGACCCTACAAATAAAGGGGCAGTAATTTAATGACAAGTAGTACTAGTCTTCGACTGGAGGGGTTTATTGCACAAAAACACCGGGATTAGATTTTCCAAATATGCAAAAATGAACTTTAATGGGTCACCATAAGTTCTCACTACCTGATCTTTGAATTCGATAATTATCTCCCATCCTCATTGAAGCAATTTGGACTTTACGTTTATCTATCAAAATCATAATGGTGGGCGGGGATAGGCTGTTCTATTTATTTATATACCTATAATATTCTGCAGTTTCAAATGCCTTTCAAGTCTTTTCATTTGCTACTCCTCTTGGTTGTATAAATTAGGTTTCTTTCTTTTCAAGGTTCAGTTATAATGGTCTTAAGTTACCTATTGAAGTCCTCTCTCTGTTTCTATGATAGTCGTGCCTCAGATTTTGGTTTAATGAAGATAGACAATAAAGGAAGAGTCCTTTCATTTAGTGAAAAGCCTAAAGGAGAAGATTTGAGGGCTATGGTAAATCTTTATTTCATGATATCCCTTCTAAATATAATGTGTGAAGCAGTTCTAAGTTCTAACTGGATCCATTAATTTCACTTACCCTCTTCAGGAAGTAGATACAATGGTTTTGGGACTGTCACGAGAAGAGGCAGAAAAGAAACCATACATTGCTTCCATGGGAGTGTATGTTTTCAAGAAGGATATACTTTTGAATCTTCTGAGGTAATAACAATTCACTTTATTTATGGATCATGCAGTACTATCTATAAGATGAAAGAGACTGCAGTTTAGAAAGTTAGCAGTTCAATTTCCAGCAGAATTGATTGATGAATAAAATTAGAGAAAATAAGAAAGCATAGGAACTTTAACTAATAAATAAGTACTATAAAAATTATAAGAGGCAAAAAAATTTCAGTTAGTCCTTTTCGAATCATTCATGTTTGACGTTTGCTAGACCTGTTTGTTGCTCACGCCCTCAAATTTAGATCTAAAAAGAAATGCCATACATGAACACTAAGTACTAGGAATCATTGTTGAGTCAGATGGCGTTTTCCTACGGCAAATGACTTTGGATCTGAGATTATCCCTGCCTCAGCCAGAGAGTTCTTCATCAAGGTGTGTATCAAATCTCTTCTTATTTGCTTTGTAAGTAAAAACCATTCAATTCTGTTTAACTTTCGGCTTATAAGTAAGAATCAGAGATTATTTATCATTCGTCTTAAATTATTGGATTTGACCTCTAATGGAACTTCTATATATTAATGATCAAAATTAAATTTAAGAATCAGAAGCTTTGAGTGTTTTTATTTACCTTTAATTGGCACACTTAAGAATTATTTTCAGCAGTCCTTAATTATCGATCCATGTATAAGATGTTTGTTACAGGCATATCTATTTAATGACTATTGGGAAGACATTGGGACAATTAAATCCTTTTTCGAGGCAAATCTAGCCCTTACTGCACATGTAAGTACTATATTATGTCCCTTGTATATTCTTTTTCAGCTTTAAAGGTTTGAGTAATTTTGCTTTTCCTCTATATGAAACTATGTTTGTAATCCATCATTATTTATGTCACAGTTGCAGATCCAAGTTTGATATTGTATCCCAGTAATGTTTTTGATCTTCTTATCCTTTTTCCTGTGACCTATACCTAGGAAAATGTAAACAAATTTTCCACTTCGAAAATCTATCTCTGGATGCAATAAATAAACACGTGGTATGAGATTGCAGATATGTGTCTTATAAGTTATAATAAGGAAACTGGTTTTCAAATGTTAAGAAACCAAGTTACTGACAGTTTACAGTACAATGATAACATCTGTTTCAAACTCTATTTATTCCACAATTCTATAAATTCTGTGCTTTCTAAGTTGTGATTGTGCCCCCCCAACAAAAAAAAGTAATAGTAAATAATTAATAAATACATAAATTTGTGTTCGTGTGGTTCAGGACTTCAGATTTTTGAATTTTTTTTCCACGCATGGTCATTTTTCCCATAACTTGCTGATTAATGGACCTTGATTTACTTCTGTAATAATATGTTAAATTATTAGGTGTTATCTTGGTTTTCATACCTAACATGGATATTTTCTATGAAACATTGATTGTTCTATACATGATTGCTCAGTAAAATATGACCCCCTTACTCCCGCAAAAATTATGTTAATTGGATTAGTCTTACAAATAGAATTGACAGGCTTTCTTGGACTATGCACTGTCAATGGCTCGTATCACTCATTCAAAATTAAGATTCGGATTTGAAGATGCAGGGAAATTTCAATTTGTATGGAAAACACCAATAGTTGGCCCCTCAATTTGATGCTCCAAATTGATGAGCCTGTGCCCCAGATGTATATGTTAAGACCTGGTGTCTAATATAGTGACCCATTTCTATAAATCGCTCTCTTACAGTATGTATAAGTGGCTTTCAGATATAATTGTTATGTTCTTCTGGAATAGGCTCAATACTTCAAGTTTGATAGTTAGTTTCTTATGACTCCATAATTTTCAGACACCAAGTTTTAGTTTCTATGATGCAACGAAGCCAATATATGCATCAAGAAGAAACTGACCAGTTCTTATGACTCTATACTTTTCAGCCACCAAGTTGTAGTTTCTATGACTCTATAATTTTCAGACACCAAGTTTTAATTTCTATGATGCAATGAAGCCAATATATACATCAAGAAGAAACTGACCAGTTCTTATGACTCTATACTTTTCAGCCACCAAGTTTTAGTTTCTATGATGCAACAAAGCCAATGTATACATCAAGAAGAAACTTACCACCATCGAAGATCGACAATAGCAAGGTTAGTTAACCCTGAAGATGTTCAATTTTTTCTAGTTTCCACTTACCTGATACAGATGTGCTTTAAACATTGTGCAATATATGCTTGCAAATGAATTAGTTATTAGATAAGCTTCATAATCATTAATTGTCACTAGCATTTCTTTCTATGATAATGTGAGCAACTTACAGATAGTGGGTTTTGTTCTTTTGACAATCAGCATCCTTGTTTTTTCCTCACTGCTGCAAATCTTATTTGTCTGTATATTGTTCAGCCCCCTGGTATTTTCAGCATGGCTACAAATTGATCCATTCACAGCTTCAATGATTTTGTAAAAATAAAATTTCCGAATCCATAAAGAGGACATGTAATTTATCAATTGGAGTAGACTGTAAGAATGATCTACAAACATTTTTGTGGTTGAAATTCAGCATGGTGGGACTCATTATTCAACGGTTTCCGTCAAGAATATCTGCTAGACCAAACATAAGATGATCCTCACCATCTGATCTTTCACATTCTTTTGGCTTATATATTCAAGAAATTTGACATTCTAGCAAGGGAGATGGAGTTTTTTTTTTTTGGGCTTCTATACGCTGAAATGTAGTTTTGACTTTTGATGAGCTTTGATCTCCTTGTCGAAGTTATAATCGTATACCAAATTTGAGAAACTTTTATTTTAATTCCTGCAACGTCTCCATTTATATTGTCACGTCTAGCTCTCTTCCTTTTTTTCTTTAAATGTTTGAATTTTTTTGAGCAGATTGTTGATTCGATCATATCACATGGAAGTTTCTTGGACAACTGCTTCATAGAGCACAGTGTTGTTGGTATCCGATCCCGGATAAACTCTAACGTGCATTTAAAGGTAAGTTCTCTTAATTCTTTGAGTCTTATTAAATTGTATATCATTATTAAAAGCCAATATAATCATTATGTTGTTTGTTAAATAATAGTTGACATGTTGACTTAAAGAGGACTGATATGCCAATGTTTAAAAAATCTTGGCAAAGTGTTGGCTTTTCGTCTGAAGTTGGTGATTGAATCAATCATGTCGCCGCCTCAAGGTGCTTTTGTTAAAGGGAAGCCAATTTAGATGGCATCTTGATCTCTAATTTGTGTTTGGACTCTAGGGTTAGAAGTGCTAATGCAAAGGAATCTTTGAAAATTGGATCTAGAGAAGCCGTATGATCATGTTAATTGGGAGTTTCTTGGGTATATGTTAAGGAGGATGGGCTTTGGGCCTAAATGGAGGGGCTGGATGAAGGTTTGCTATGAACGAGTCTCTTTTTTGGTTTTGGTGAATAGTTGTCCAAATGAGTATTTTTGGAGTTCCAGTGGATTGAGGTAAGGTGACCCTCTACCCCCCCCCCCTCTTTCTTTAATCTTGCTCACCGAAGCCTTGAGAAAGATCAATAGGGTGGGTAGAGGGTGTCTCACGACTCTCACCTTCAGTTCACAGATAATACCTTGATTTTGTGTAATTCATCATACCAACAAGTGGGTTACCTTAGGTGTCTTCTCAGATATTTTGAGGTTATCTTTAGTATTAGGGTGAATCTTCAAAAATGTGAGATGTTTAGCATTGGGGAGGTTCAAGATTTAGAAGTGCTAGCCGATGTGCTATGAAGTAGAATTGGTTAGTTTCCCTCTTTGTATCTAGGAATGCCCCTTGGGGTTGGGGGTAAAGTCAAGTCAGTGATGGACGCTGTTTTCGAAAGAGTTTCAAGGAGGGTAACAACGAGGAAGGCCTACTATCTTTCAAAAGGAAGCAGACTTACTCTCATTAAGAGCTCCATGGAAAGCACTCACACAGACTTCATGCCCCCTGCTCACCATCCTTGTGTCAATAGCTAAATCATTGGAGAGAATGCAAATTAATTTTCTTTGGAACGACCAAGCAGAGGCTAGGAAATATCATCTAGTTGAATGGAAGGACGTGTTTCAACTCATTCAAGAGGGGGGCGTTGGCATTAGATCCATGCATGAGATGAATACAGCCCTCCCATGTAAGGGGTTGTGGAGGTTTGGGGAATAAAGAGAGTCTGTGGAGGAGGATCACTGTGTTTGAATTTCGTAAGAACTCAGAGTGGGACCCAAAGAAAGTTCGGAGTTCTTATGGGATTCGCTTGTGAAAAGCTATAGTGAAGGGCAAAGAGGAGTTGTGAAAGTTTGTTAGCTACAACATGTGAACTGACAAACATGTTAAATTTTAGGAGGATTCGTGGGGTGGAATTAGGTTGGTAAAAATTGAATTCGGAAATATTTACTCCCTAGCCTTTAACAAGCAATGTATGGTGGCTTCTTGTTATGAGATTAGTAAAGGGGAGGTTGTGCGGTTGCCCAAGTTGAGAAGGGATCTAAATGACTGGGAGTTGGATGACCTCCAAAGACTTCTAAATTGTCTAGTTCCGATCCTTCCTAACCCTCTTGCTAGAGAGAGAGGAAAATATGGTCTAGGATAGGAAGGGTCGGTTCATTGTGAGATCATTTTATTTGATTATGGGAGATGGACCTAGTACCTGCTTTCCTTACAGAGCAGTGTGGAATCCTGGTATTTCATCTGAAATTTCATTCTTCCTCTGAACAACTTACTAGGAGAAAATTCTCACCCTTGACCACTTGAAGAGCAAAGTTTGAGACTTTATAACAAGTGTATTACAAGTATGGCCGAGGAAGAATTAGTAGACCACTTGCTCCTCCATTTCCCTCTGGTTAGAGGGATTTGGGGGCATTTCCTATCCCGCTTAGGGGAGATGCGGGTCTTTCCTTTCCACTTCTCGGGCCTAATCTCCAGTTGTTCTTGAGAGGCGTGGTTGATGCTCAAAGAGTAATTTGGAGGTTTCTCTCAGGTGTCATTTGTTGGGATGTGTCACAGGAGAGGAACAAAAGGGCGTTCAACAACTCCTTCGCTTAGGTGAGAGAATTAGCATTATCATTTTCGAGTCATTGTTCTCTTGACGTTCGATCAGGAGTGATTTTGTCGAGCTAGGACCATATTCTTTTTTTGATTATGGGTAATGTTAGTCTCTCTTTTTCCCATTTATTCTCTTGTATTTTCCGCACTTGGGTTCACTTAATTGTTCTTCTTTATATAGATCGTATTTCAAATAAAAAAATCTTTGACTTCCTCTTAATTTTTTTTTCATACGGTTTACTATGGATGTTACTTTCTTAATTTTGTTATGAATTGCTTTGTTCTTCTCCTTTATATATTGATCTTATTTCCAAAAAAGAAAAAAAAAAATCTTTGACTTCCTCTTCAAAATAAAAAAAAAAAATCTTACCTTTTACCAAGGATGTTACTTTCTTAATCGGTCTCTATTTTGTATTAAATTATATATTATTCACAGTCATGTGATGTAATTCTATTGCTCAAAATCATGGGAAAAAATAAATAAAAACCTTGTTATAGTAACGTTTGAGCGTGCATTGACAATTTGTCTCATGTGATCTAATTAAGATGCTCAAAATCATGGAAAAAGATAAATAAAAACCTTGTGCTAATAAATGTGTCAGTGTGCATTGACAATTTATTGATTTACAGTGCTAACTGCATGCTCATGTGAAGAGCATGCCAATTAGTGTGATGGTGTGAGGTCTGTGAAAGAGATATTTCACTATACTTCTGGCCATGCGTCAATGTCACACTTTTCCGCGAGTGTGCTGCAAGCATTGCTTATTAGTTGATAATTGAAGTACCTTTCAAATGAGTATCAGTGTGCCCGCACCTATACAAGTATGCATTCCTCTTACATGCTATTCTTTTGTACACAAGACTAAAACATACCAAAATATATGCAGGATACAGTGATGCTTGGTGCTGACTATTATGAAACAGAGGCTGAAGTAGTATCACTGTTGGCCGAGGGAAGAGTTCCAATTGGGATAGGAGAAAATACAAAAATGAAGTACCACCCCCCTAATTTTTTTTTATAACAAATTCTTTGCTATTCTCTCTAGTATCTCAGGGCTCTTTCTTGTACGTTGTGTAGGGACTGCATCATTGACAAGAATGCGAGAATCGGAAAGAATGTCGTTATTTCTAACTCAGAGGTACAGTACTACTATTCCTCTAATCATTACAGTTCCAGACAAATAATACAAAACTGCAGTTAACCTTTTTTTTTGGAAGGTGACTGCAGTTAACCTTATTCATAATCCCTTATCCAAAACTAAATTATATACTTTGTGTCACTTCAATTAAGATTTGAAATTCTGAGATGAGTGGTGCTTGTTTAAGGCATTCCATTAGCTATCTCAGCTTTGTGTTTTTTTATCTTTCCCTCTTCAAATTTGTGAAACATTAATATGAAAATAGCCGAAGTAACAACCAACACAACTAGATCATTGTTCTAGAACACTGTTTTATCAACATGGGCTATGGTATACAGGAAAGTTGGAATGGGACATGTGGCATACTTGCGGATTATATGGGACTCACCACTATGGTTCCCACGATGAATTGAGCAAGTGATCAACCTTCCTATGGTTGGGAAAAATATGGTGAATGGTGCTGAAAAAAGTCTATAAACTAAAGGTTACATGACTTAATGAGGTCAACTTTTGATAAATATGGTGGTCCCATGTCCCAACTAATCTGAATGTGTGCCATGTCTTGAGTGTTCCTCCTACATTGTATTTATCCAGAAGGAAATTAACTATGAACCCTCGTAATTTTTGCTAAACCTTGAACTTTTGAGCTTTAAATGGGATCTTCTTGACCTTTACTAATTTTCCTCTTTTGGGTGTTGTTTGCAGGACATACAAGAGGCAGACAGATCTTCAGAAGGGTTCTACATCCGTTCTGGCATTACCATCATCTTAAAGAACTCAACAATCATAGATGGACTTGTGATTTAACAAATGCCTGTCTTTTCTTTTTTTCGGTTGATTAAGATGAGGATCAATAAACTGTGAGATAAGAGTCATTATGCATTCCTATTAGTAGCACCGGTATGGGGATATTTATCCTGTGAGTATACTTGCTATTTATTTTCTTGTAAAGATACAGTTCTTTATTCTTAGTCAAAGTCATTACATGAACAGGTTGAAACTGAACAGTTTATATTGTTGCCTTGTTGGGCTTTCTCTGAAAAATGTTAGTTTCAGAAATATTCGGTATATCATGCAAATCCTAAATTATGCCTACCATGAAGGATAAATGGACAATCCTCATGGACCCACAAGCTATTGATCACCAAGGCCAACCTAATCACATTAGTCGAGTTGTCATTCCACGGTCCCAACAAACTTCTACCAAACTTCTAAATTTTCTAAGAAGAGCTATTGCCTCCACCTAATTTTAGCACTGGGTTGGGGGTTAGCTTTAACAATCGATCTCAGTTTACACAGCCAGTAGAAAAAGAGGAAATGTACCACCACTTAATTGTAGCCATTGGAGTCTTCCACTAAGAATTCCACTGTTTAGACTGTTGAGTTTTTTTTTATCGGTAATCAAAATATATAGAAAGAGAGAAAATTTAAAAACTAGGAGATTGCAGGCATGTAAACTCAAGAAGCTAGCAAACTAAGAAAATAATAAACTCTAAAAAAATTCTCATTTGGCAAGCGAAGGACCCAACACTCTCTGCAACACTCCCTCCCTGTCCTCCGTTGATTGCCTAACTGAACTCTAGTCCATAATAAGCTGCCTAATCCGAGCACAGATACGAAATGGAGTGGATGCTGAGTCCTTGAACAACCTCTTACTCCTCTCTTTCCAAATGGACCAAGCTAAAGTCTCAAGAAGCAACGACTACACTGATTCCTTAGCCACAACCAACAAAATAAGAAGTCAACTACATACACTGGTTCAATTTTTATGGCTCATGTGCAATCAAAAATAAAAATAAAAATCTATGGCTCATGCTTTACTCTGTTCATGTTCAGGAAATGAGTAACATACCACTCTATTGATGTGTTTTATCCTATGAAAGAAGAATTATACTGCTGCATCAAATTTGGCTATAGAATAAGCAGCATTCTCACCAGTCTGGAATGCAAACTGCAATTGGTTTATAGAAACAGAAAAATCAGCTGCAAGGACAGTTAGTACCACTAGGCCTCTTGAGCCCGCCCCTTCCATTTTCGATCAAACCACTGCCTTTTAGTGCTTCAACTGCAATACCCAAAAAACTAGGTGAGTTGATATTTCACAGGAGGTTGTAACTTGATCTATTGGATATCTCGACTTTTGTATTTCTTCCTTGAATTCTTATTCTTCTCCATCTGGGATCTTAGTAAGCAAAAATATGGATGAGATTGAAAGATGAGAAGGAAATTGAAGATCTAATGAGCTGGGTAATGATGAGCTGACTGATCTGATAAATAATCTGATGTTTTCCATCAACTTCTGTTTCTGGTGAGTAGGCTGTCAAAGGGCAGGGCCGGGCCGGGCCTAGGTCTTATCAAGCCCATACCTCATTCACAGGGGTGAGCCCTAGCCCTCGAAGGATCTGGACCGGCTAGGCCCAAGCCCTACCTTCGAGGGCCATGACAGGGTAGGGGCCGAAAGAACAAAAAAAAATAAATTTATATCATGTTTTACCATTTTCAACATCAGCATTTACTGACTCAGCTCGATCGTCCCTGAGACGGCTGAGAGTGCCGAGCTCATCTTCAACATCATCTTACAAACTCAAATTCCAGTTTTTGTTACATTCATGCTTCCTCGTGTTTCTCCTAAATACCCGCTCTTGGGCAAAGAGCAATCCTATGCTCACTTTTCTCTCCATCTATTTCTCCTTGTTTTCGACAAGAAGACAAAAAAAAAGAAAAAAAAAAGGGGCATTTCATTTTGGGCCTACTGTTTTTTCTGGTTGCAAATTGAATGGTTGAATCCGCTGCAAGCCTATCTTCCGAACCAGTCTCCCCCAATCGTACTAGGAAAATCCGAGCGTAATGGCTTGACTTGATTAAGCCCCTCTTCCGAACCAGTCTCCCCCAATCATAGTAGGAAACTCCGGGCGTAGCGGCTTGACTTGACTAAGCCCTCCTTGGTGCCTCCAAGATAAGACAAGATTTTGGAGGATTCAATTTCCTCGAGAGTCTAACGGCGGAAATAACTCTAACTGTTATACGGTAGTAAAATTCCTTGTCGCATAAGTAGTAACCGGCACGAATGGTGTAACGAACATTCAAGCAAGCTTTTCTGCGTCTGGCTCATGATTGGTTTTTTTAGTCTAAAGGGAAAAGGTTGATAGGGAGGAAAGTGGACTTAGCATGGCTCCTTAGGCAAATTATCGTCACCAGAAGCAACCTGCATGAACAAAAAGATTTACAGCTGCATGTTACTTAAATAGGATTGAGAATGGATAGGCGGTTGATGGAGGATGGGAGTTGGGCAAGCACTCTTCATGTTAAAATGCAGGCTTAACTATGGTTAAGATTCATTGGACTCCATCAATCGAACTGTCCATTATGCCCTTAGGTCACCACGTGTCCCTATTGACACCCTATAACTATGGTTATGATTCACCCATTCCTATGATTCACCTACCTATTCTTGGTTTTTAGAAAAAAATAGTGGCAAAATTTTAACCCTTGGAGTTTGTGAATTTTTACTAGAGTTTTAATTTATTTTTTTTGATATTTTTTCCAAAAACCAGGATAGATGGATGAATCCAAGAGGTGAATGAATCTTAATCACAGTTAAGAGGTGTTAATAAGTACATGTGGCGACCTCTTGAAGTCATGTAATTAAAAAAAAAAAAAATCAGGCTTTTTTGCACAACTCAATGTTGTTTAGAAACTTTAATACGATGAATGATGATTGATACTTCAAAAGAAAAAAAGACTTAAAAATATTAAATGTCAAAGGCTGGGTTATTATGAGGATCCGGACTCCATTTGTTTGAGGATAGGAACCAAATCCTCTACGGTTACAACCGGAGTAGGAGAATCTGCCTTTGAGGTCGTCATGTGTTTCTTTTGACATCCATTGACCCTCATTCTTGGTTTTTACAAAAATATATATATTTTTTAAATACTTAAATATTAAAAAAAAAAAAAAAAAAAAAAACTAAGGATTGGTAGGTGAATTATAAGAGTGGATGAATCTTAACACAATTAAGAGATACCTCATGGGCATAACCGGATTATGGTGAATCCGGTTATAACCATAGAGGATTTGGTTATGGGAGGATAATGAGAGAAGCAAAATATATGATTATTGGTTTAAAACACGTGTTTTTTTTTTTTCCGATTAAAAGACAAATTGAAATAGTGAGATCAAAGAAAGTGATGTAGCACAAATTCACGGCGCTAGAACCGGCCAACACCCGCACCTAATGTCATTGAGAAGTCTAGAACCTCCCTTCAAACAGTAGATCCATCTCATGCCCGGTTCAAAAGCACGCGGTTCGCTGCATGCCATCAGACTGACACGTAAAATACATGCACTTTTTGGAAACGTGGAAGGAAGTACGTGTCACCTCAGGCCACTTACCGCTATATAACGCAGCAGCTTATCACACCCACCCGAGTACCTATGCTTTCTCGTGCAGTTTCTTTTTCTTCTTCTTGGATCTTAGGCTAACTTCTTCAGTTTGTCGGAATCCGTACATCACCCCATCTCCGAGCTGATTATCCGTTCGTCCGTACAACACTGCCGGCGTTTCAAGAGCTCACTAAAGTTTTCAATCAAATGGCGTCCGGTGGCAAGCAATTCCCACCCCAGAAGCAAGAGAGGCAGCCAGGAAAAGAACATCTCATGGACCCCACCCCTCAGGCTACTAACCCTGAATACAGGCCATCTAACAAGCTCCAAGTACTCTAAATACATTGTTTCATGTTTTTTTTTTGGTTTTGCCAAGACCACACTTCAGGGAAGCGGGGGTCTTGAGTTCGAATCCCTTCACTTCCTTCAGGTGGCCGGGGTGTAATTTGACGGGATTTATACGTTCCGAGGGATCGACTTAGTCCGGGCCTGAGAGCAATCCAAAATTAAATTTGGGTTGCTCCGGTTTGACTGTTCAACCGGAGCTCCGGTTGATTTTTTAATCTAAAAAAACATTGTTTCATGCATGCACCCACATAACATATGTGTTATGTGGGTGCATGCACATAACATGGTCCACATGAATACATGCATGAACGTCTGTTGTTTCCTACGTACGTACGTGCATGCATGTATTCATATTCCTACGTACGTGCATGCATGTATTCATACTGTATAGCTAGCTAACGTGGTGGAGGTTCTGTAGGGGAAGGTGGCGCTAGTGACAGGTGGTGACTCAGGAATAGGGAGGGCGGTGTGCAATTACTTTGCAATGGAGGGCGCGACAGTGGCCTTCACATATGTGAAGGGAGAAGAGGAGAAGGATGCTGAGGACACAATCCAGATGATAAGAAAAGCCAAGCCCAAGAGTACTACTATAGACACGAAAGACCCCATTGCCATTGCAGCCGATTTGGGGTTCGATGAGAATTGCAAGCGAGTAGTGGATGCAGTGGTGAACGCTTTTGGCCGGATTGACATTCTGGTGAACAATGCTGCTGAGCAGTATAAGGCTAGCTCCATCGAGGAGATCGACGAGGCCCGCCTCGAGAGGGTGTTTAGAACCAACATCTTTGCTTACTTCTTCATGGTCAGGTAAACAATCCGATTGTTTAACGTGATTCAGGTTATTTTACTTGAATAAAGTAACTAAATAATATGAGTAAGATTAGTTTACTTGGATTAGTTAATTTGCGTACTTCATTGAAGTAACTTGATTGAAGCAAAAATAACCTGACGTGATTCAGGTTAATAAGTAGTGTAATTCAGGCTATTTTACTGGAAAATAAAATAATATCATTATAATTATTTTACTTAAATTAGATAATTTGCATATTTCATCCAAGTAACTTGATTGAAGCAAAAGTTTTGATTCAAGTAAAAATAACGTGATTCAAGATTATTTTACTTAAATTAGTGAATTTGTGTAGTTTACCCGTTATTTTACATAAATTAGTGAATTTGTATGGTTTACAAAAAAAAAATAACATGATTCAATTAAAATATCGTACGAAAATAACTATGATTCATCTTTATCTTTACTATTATAGTGGGAGATCTTTATCTTTTACTATTATAATGGGAGAGGTAGGAATAGCCTGAATTTTCTGAGATTCCTAAACTATCTTTATATAAAACAAAATTTTAATTTAATGTCTTACTTTAATTCCCAAACTACCCTCATCTATCTATTTAAAGAATAGAATCACAGTCAATCGTGATTGAATTTCAGGGAGAGTTTAATCGCACCCATGGGTTAACACGCATCCTTTTTAACTCCTATTGACTGTGGTTAACTCCTTCCCCCACTCTCACGTGTGATGCACGTGCCACCCGTTAGTTTAAAATAATGTGAAATCAATGGTACGGGGTCAATAAGTAAGTAGGCACATCAGGGCGTCTCAAAATCACATTCATTTTCTAGAACCAAATCCTCTATGGTGTGGGTGAACCTTATGGGTGGGTGAATCTTAACCACAGTTAAGGGGTGTCAAAAAGGGACACGTGGTGACCTCAGGGGCATAATCGGATTTCCCAAATTCGATTATAACCGTCCGTAAGGTTTTAATTGGATACTTCTTTCTATTAATTGGATTCCTTTGCTCCAATATGCTATGCTATATGGTTTCATCATGGGGGTTGACGATGAGGACAATTGATAGGCATGCTTTGAAGCACATGAGGGAAGGGAGCTCCATCATAAACACGACGTCAGTGAATGCCTACAAGGGAAACGCAAAGCTTCTTGATTACACATCGACCAAAGGTGCAATTGTGGCATTCACCTGTGGTCTTGCTCTCCACCTAGTAAACAGGGGTATCCGTGTCAACGGCGTAGCTCTGGACTCCCCTAATACCAGCTTCCTTCAGTGAGGAAGAGTGTGCTCGCTTTGGTACCGAGGTACCCATGGGAAGGGCTGGGCAGCCCTATGAGATTGCGCCGTCCTACGTCTTCCTCGCTTCTCTCGCCGACTCCTCTTACATCACCGGCCAAGTCCTCCATCCCAACGGTAAGTTCTTGATCATCTCCCTAAGCTTAATTTCCTGTAATTACTGCTACTTTATGTACTGATATGGAATCATGCATTATTTTTGTGCAGGTGGGACTATAGTAAACGCATGATGGTGTTGCTGATAATGCTTCGTTTTGATGTTCGATCTAGCAGTAATTAATGAGTCGTGGGGATGTGTATTTTGGTGTATTTTCCTATCTTTTTTGAGTGTCGTCGTAGTTGGGGGGTGTTGGTCCTGTGAATGCAGTTATGTAGCTAAGCATATATAGGCATGTATAAAATCTAAAAGTTCAAAGACTGGGAAATTTGGATGTTGTACCTTCTACTCATTTCTTCTTCTTCTGATTGTGATTGTGTGAGGTGGGTCTTGCATGAGTGGAGAAAATTTTGGAATATCAAGGGCTTTCTTTCTCTACTAGTGGATGTTGCACTGCCTTGCACGTGCAGTGTGTCAGTTAGTAACAGAATTATTTTGTTATTTTATTAAAAAATTAGTAGTAGAATTTGATACACAATAGTACCAGAATTCGAGAATAACATAGAAATTAGTTTAAAACAGTTGAAATTCATGGGGACTGACATGCAAAACCTAGAAGGTGGTGCTATTAAAAGCCTAAAACTGCAGGTTACTTAGGAAAAAAAAATTAGCCCCCTAAAAAACACATAATAGGGAGGGATTCGTAACCAAATGTGATTGAATTTGGGCAGAGTTCAATTGCACCCATAAATCAACACATGTTCTTTTTAACTCTTATTAACCATCATTAAAATTAAAATTCATTATGAGGGTTCAACAATCTAATTTGATTTTTAAAAAGAAAAAATTAAAATTTAATCTTGGGGTTAAAATTTTTTAAGGTTAATTTTTTTTTTTTTCTGAAAACCAAGATTAGATTGTTGAACTCTAAGGAACGGTTCGTGTACAATGTACTCATCTAACCCGTTATATCACAATGTACTCATCTAACCCGTTATATCACGAGTTGAAGACCAAGCACTAAGGGTTAGAATAGTGTAGGAACAAGACACCAAGTATGGTAAATGTAAATGGTTTTACACCATCATATCTCCCTGATCGAGACGGGAACATGTGCAATTGCGATTGAACTCAAATAGTTCTATCGCACTCACATAGCCCCTTTAAAACCTTGGTAAAAAAGTTAACTTCTAAGATTAATTTTTAAAATCAAAGTTAAAGTTTGAAACCAAAATGAATGAATCTTAACCATAGTTAATAAGATTAAAAGAAACACATGTTGAACTATGGGTGCATTGAACTCAAGTTGAGTTCAATCACGATTGACTCTAATCCATTTAAGAACACAAACCTAGGGTTAGTAAATCTTAGTCACAGTAAAATTAAATTAAAGAATGGACACATGTATTAACATAATGTGGGTTTAATTGAATTCAAGGAGAGTTCAATTGCAATCGACTGTCATCCAATCTCAAACTCGATCAAGGCAAGCCTCAAGTCTCACTCAAACCGCCACCTCCTTCTGTCAACACTGAGATGTGTGCCAGGCACATCATGACGTGGAACATGAGAGTGATGCATGCAAATCCGGTTATCACCCCTAGAGTTCGCCACGTGTCTCCTTTGACATCCCTTAACCGTGGGTAAGGTTCACTCACCTCTAGGGCTCACCCACCCATTTTTGGTTTTTCATTTTTTAAAATAAAAAAAACTGTTTTTAATATTAAAAAACCTCTAAAAACAGTTTTTTAATTTTTAAAAAAGAATTGATATTAAAAAAAAAAAAACAAAAATGGTTGGGTGAACCCTAGGGGTGGGTGAACCTACCCACGGTTAAGGGGTGTCAAAGGAGACACGTGGCGACCTCTAGGAATGATAACCGGATTTGCCAATCCGGTTATCACCGTAGAGGATTTTACTCCGGATAGATAAGAGAGTTGGATGAAAAACAATGATAACTGGATGGAGCCCACTGGTCTTAGTGGAGAGGTGCTGTAATAGAAGCAAAGCAGGTAAGGCGTTTCTTAACAAAGAGAAATGACACGAGGGTAGTTTAGGAACAAAAGTTCGATGAAAGTCATGGTTTGTGGTTGACGAACGCATGTTTTTAGTAAGGTTGGTAAGGGGATAGATTTGTGGATGAGGAGTGCTGGACCTACTATTCAGGGGCGGAGCCGGGAATAGTTGGCCCCTCAATTAATTTTTTTATATTTTAATATACTTGGCCTCCCAATTTTTTTTGTACTATATAATATGGTATAATATAGTGGCCCTCCCAATTTTTTTTTTTTTTTTTATCATATATATATAGTGGGCCTCCCAATGGAGTCCCCTTATGCCCTTGAGGTTACCACATGTCCCTATTGGCACCTCTTAACTATGGTTAAAATTCACCGAATCTTAAGGTTCACCTACTTATCCTTGGTTTTTAGAAAAAAAATATTTAAATAATTTTAATCTTAGGAGTTAGTGAATTTTAAACTAGGGTTCAAAAAAAATTTTGATATATTTTTTTAAAACCAATGATAGGTGGGTAAATCTTAACCACAATTAAGGAGTATCAATAGGGACATGTGGCGACCTCAAAGGCATTACCGGGGAAAAAAAATTCTAAAAATAAAAAACCTACCTCAAATTTTTTTTTCTTGGGGGCTATGCCCCCGAACCCCCAAATTCCATACCCTCAAATCAAATTTTTTTTTATACATGTATTTTGCCCCCCCAATGAAATTTTTTTGGCTCCGCTCCTGCTATTCTTGGTCAACCTCTACTCTCACCCTCCTCCAATTAGGTACCTATACATTATGCAAACCAAAAAAAATTGATAAGTAGTTGGTAAAGGGTGAGAGTATGGGTTGATTGAGAATATGATAGCATTCTTCATTCACGCGAATAGAGAAGGAAAGCCCTTGAAATGTGAAAAATTTTCTTTTCTCAAGACACTACCGGTTTACAAACAAATTTGTAGGGAATTGCCTTTAGGATAGTTATTGACGTTATTCACCTCGCCCTTACTACCGGTTTACAAATTACTACCTGTTTATAGGGGTTTGTAGGGAATCGCCTTTTGGATATAACCAATCCAAGGATCATTCCCTACACTAACCATATTACTACCTGTTTATAGGGGTTTGTAGGGAATCGCCTTTTGGATATAACCAATCCAATGATCATTCCCTACACTAACCATGTGGTTAGTGTAGGGAATGATCCTTGGATTCCTGATCTACCCGTGTTTAAACCAATACCCCTCCCGGGAGTATCTTTGCAGCATTTGGTTGTGGCGAACTTGATTGATAAAGAAGTGGGCTATTGGAACAGGCCCCTTTTAGAATCGTTATTGCCTCACCACGTTGTTTTAGCCATTTGCAAGATACCTATTAGTGTGACATTTATTCCTGATAAATTGGTCTGGCGTCACTCTAAAACCAGGTGTTTCAAAGTTAATTCGGCTTCACATGTGGCGAAGCATGTGTTGGACGTGGTGAGGCTAGGTACTAGCAGATCAAACTACGGGGTGGTCGGTAAGTTTTGGAAGTTAATTTGGCGGATTGCTGTCCCTCAAAAAATAGGGGCTTTCATTTAGAGATTATGCCATGATGCCCTTGCAGTTGGTGTTAATTTGCGTTGTAGGAAGATGGATGTGGATGTCCTCTGTCCCCTTTGCAAGCAGGAAGAAGAGTTGGTCACTCACTTATTTTTGCATTACCCTTGTGCAAGGGCCATTTGGTTTGGGTCCCAATTTTCTCTCCACATTTCTTCAAGTGTTTCATTTCTAGAATGGTGGATTAAGTAGGTGGATCATCCTCTGTTTTCTTGGCCTAACAGTCCTTTAGCCATTCGCCTATCTATTACTCTTTGGCACATTTGGAAGTTGTGAAATGAGGCTCGTTTCAATCAACTTGATCCTACGGTTGCTATATCTTGAGGTAGAAAGTTTTGTTCGGAAGCTTGATGTGGGGGCTGGAGAGGCGGATCTTGATGTCGGGTTAGTGCATGCTAAGTGGGCTGCACCACCCGATGGGTGGATAAAGATTAATGTGGATGAGACCTCTTTACAGAGTATATTGATAGCGAGAGCTGGGGCTGTGGTGCGTGACCATTGGGGTCTCTTGCTTGGCACATGTATTTGACCTCTTGAAGAAAGTTCTAGTAGAGTGGCTGAAGCAGAAGCTATCCGATTGGGGCTTCAGGTTTTTGTTGCGGCTCAATGGAGGAATGTGATTATTGAATCCGACTCTAAATAAATTACAGATTTTCCGAACATCTCTTCTCATGTTCATTGGGAAATTTTTGCTATAATAGCCGACATTAAGGCTTTGTGGCATCTCAACCATTTGACCAAGATTCAGTTCATCCGTCGAGAGGCCAACCAAGCTGCGCACAATGCAGCCCAGACGGCCCTGAATGTTAGCTTGGGCGATCACTCTTTCCTCAAAGTGGTCTCCTGGAAGAAGATTCCCTATAACTAATGGGAGAGTATAGTTCTGTTCCTATTGTTTAGCTCTTAAATGAAATATCCCTCTACCAAAAAAAGAGAAAAAAAGTAGTCTTTATTCGCGAATAAATGGGTATGTAAACAGGTTTCACGAATAAACGGGTTTGTACTGTAGGGCTCAGTTGTAGGGAATCGCCTAGGTGCCTATAATGAATTGTAAAGGGGTTTGTAGGGGAATCGCCCATTCGCGACATTATTCGCCCCTACTATCCGTTTACGAAAGAGCCCTACTACCCGTTTACAAATGGGTACAAATGAGTTTACAGACGGGTTGGTAGGGAATCACCTTCAGGATACAATGAAGTTCAGTAACATAGACTACAAAAGGGTTGTAGGGAATTGCCTTCATGATACAATTAACATACTGATGTTAATCTACGTCTGGCCTTCATGATACAATGAAGTTGATCTATGTCTTGCAAGACGTTCAAGATTAACCTTAACCGAACTCAACATCTTACAAGGTGTTCAAGATTAACCTTAACCCTGAACTCTTGAAACTCCGAACTCTTGAGCAATGGTATTGAAAAATTTAATTTAACTAAAAAAATAATTAAGAATTTTGAAGAGCGTGACATCAAAATCTTGAGCAGTGATATTGAAAAAATTAATTTAATCAAATAAATAAATTTTGAAGAGAGTGACATCAAAATTCTGGAAAAGGAGATTTAACCATTCTTTATGAGCATGTATACAAAATAAGGAGGCAAAAAGGTGTCTGTCTAGCAAGGTATTGAAAAAATTAATTTAATCAAATAAATTACAAAGAATTTTGAAGAGTACCGTGACATCCAAATTCTGGAAAAGGAGATTTAACCATTTTTGTTGGTATGAGCAAGTATATAAGGCAGGAGACGAAAAGTGTCTAAGAAAGAGGTGATGCCTCTAAAAAAAAATCTGACCACAAAAGTATGATAACTTTTGTTAAAAAACAATAGGGTAAATTACACTGACCTCTAACTGAGGTTTGGTGAAATTTCAGAAACTTCTATTTTTATTTATGAAATTACACTGCCCTCCCCTATCAAGCCAGTTAGATTAATGCTGTTAATGAGAGGATACTGCTTTACAATACCCCTATTACTCCACGAAACACGTTCCTTATGGTTTGGTTGATGTTGCACTCTCATTTTCTTTAGAAGTGGTAGAATTCTCTATATTTTCTTAATCATAATTCATATACAACGGAAGAATGAAACTACCAGATATGCTATTTCTAAGACTATAACCCTAGAATGTGATTGCAAGCTAGGTGATCCCACAAAAAAAATGAAAGACCAACTTCTGTGGGGATTTTGATCTTAAAGAGCTAGTTAATCTGCAACCACGAATGGATACCTCCCCAAGATCGGCCACCAGAGGTTCTAATTCTGAGGTCTCCTCATCTGGCTTGGTAAAATAAGTTGAAAATGGAAGCAACGAGTGTTAGGTTTATTGTAAACTACATCATTTAGAAACACAATGTTCCCCTCTGCACCCGGAACTTGGCCTTTCACCCGCATCAAGTTCCTCCCAAGATCTATTTTGTACACCCATATATTTTTAACTGTGCGTTGTTTCGCACCCATGCTGGGCATTTTTTTTGCCTTTGAATACCTTCCCATGAGGATCTCTTTGACTAGTAGAACCAATACTTCTATGCGACAATGATGCACCATGAGATGCAAGCATTCCAAAAATACCCACTTTAAATTTCATTCGAACCAATACTTCTATGTGACAATGATGCACCATGAGATGCAGGCATTCCAAAAAATTCCCCATTTTTAATTTCATTCCACCCTGAAAACCTTTTCCTTGTGTGATTCCTACTACATCGACGATACTGGCCTATAACAAAATGGCAAATAATAATTGGTGTCCCAACAAGAAGAAGTGCATCCTCTATCACTGGAAATTCCCTCAATTTCCTATTCAACGTAACACATTGAGCTCTAAAATGACCCACTTCAGGTTTCGTCAAATGTTTCACCTTCTTCTACCCGCAACCAATGTGTAGGGTTGTAATTCTTTCATTCCCGATTGTTTTCACATTTGAAACAATGTTATCATCCAACCAAAGGACGGTGATTGAAATCCTAGCGCCCCATTTGACCCAAAGAGTAGTCATTCCACATTTGACAACGATTGCTCCAGTTCTCTTTGAACTCGGTGTTATTACTCCTGGCTTCGCTTGATGATCCTCGGTTCTTCATCCCACTAACTGTGGTTAAGATTCACTCACCCCTAGTGTTCATCCATCTAACCTTGGTTAAAAGAAAAAATAAAAAATATTAACCTTAGGTTAATTATGCTTAATCACAATTAAAGAAGGCTCTACAAGCTGCCATGTGTCCCTTTTAACAACCACTAACTATGGTTAAGATTCACTCACTCCTAGAGTTCATCTACCTAACCTTGGTTCTTAGAAAAAATATATATATTAACCTTAAGTTATACTACTAACATTGGTTTTGGAAATATATTAATCTTAAGTTGATACTTACTAAACCCAATTATTATTTATTTAATGCATTAACTAACTGACTTTATCATTTATTTTAATGCATTAGCTAACTTTGACTTTAAGCCTATAACTTAAATATTAAAAATGTTTAAATCATGACATCATCATAGCCCATCCATATAAGTAACAACAAACTAATGGAAGGGGACATTTGTTACGAACAGCTATTGGGACATCATCATCCCAAAAGAAAAGCGTTTTCTTGACAACCAACGTTAGTTTAGTTATTGAGTTTGAATATTGAAATGAAACTAACTGTAAAGTCTACGTTTGGATAGTTATAATTTTGAAATTAGTCATACTCCACTTATTGGCACATGTCTACATGCCCAAGTAGAGAACCAAATACATATACGAGTAAAACAAAGCACTATCCTATGCATCATTTTTCACAATATTATTCTAACAATATGTTTTCAAAATAATGTTTTGAATTTTGAAAACATCTAACATGTAGTTGGTTGGCAAGAAAGAAAAACTCAGTTTGAAGTCTTTAATAAACGACTTGACTCAATAGCCATTGCTAAGGCCTTCCCCAAGAGGACCTCCCAGGAGGAGGCCCACTCATGACAATCCTACCAGGCTTAGATGGCTAAAGGCAAAAGGAGGAACCATATGCCTAAGGTTGGCTAAGGCCTAGGGGTGTGTTCGAGCCTAGTTGATCAGCTAAGTTTGAGCTTGGCTTGAGCATGCTTAGACTTGATTTGAGATCAAATGTTTAGGCTTGAGCGTGGCTTGAACAAGCTTGATGAGTTTTAAAAAGCTCATTTGAGCTCCAACTTTATTTATCCCGAGATCACAAGCTTGATAGAATTATTTATGTTTAATTTGACATAATTTTATTGAAAATATTTATTAATAAATTATGATACAATAAATTATGGAGTCGAATTATAAGAGTTATTTTGTTTAATTTTATGTAATTTTAATAAATGTATTCATTAATAAGTTATAATATAATAAATTATGCAGCTCGACTGTTCAAGTCAGGCTCGTCTCACAGCTAATTGAGTCGAGTTTGGGTTGGCTCAAACTTGGTTCACAAAATTATTTTGTTTAATTTTACTTAATTTTAATAAAAATATTATTAATATATTATAATATATTAAATTGTAGAAAATTAATAATTCATATCTAAAAATAAGATTTGGGAGTAGCCTGAGTTAGTTCAAAGTTTCTGTTTTAACGTCTTAATTTTTTTTGTTATTATATTATCTCTTAAACTTATTTATTATAATACAAATTATAATAAATAAAAATAAAAATAAAAATATTATTTTGTTTTGGTATAATAATGCTTTAAAAAAATATTATATATAGCGGCAAATCCCCAATAACAACTTAGCTTAGTAGCTTAACTCTTTCTACTGGCATGGAACTACTGGATGCTTATGATCAATAGGAAGAGGTATATATATATATTTTGAGTCGACCTGAGCCCTAAACAAACAGAGTCGAATCAAATAAGATTTGACTTGGTTAAACATTCGAGCTAAATAAAACTTGCACTACAAGAAAACTACCTAGCTGTGAAGAAATATTTTCATCACTAATGCACAATTGGCTTGATTCGTTGAAGTTGAAATGCCAGCTTAACCTCAACTCAAACGAGCTAAGCTGAGTTACGCCATCAAGCTAGCTTGGCTTGAGTGTAGAGTTGAGACGTTGAGGTAGTTTGGCTTGAGTGTAGCCCTACTAAGGCCTCCTTGGGAGTAGGGCTGTCAATGGATTAGATCAGAATCTAGATCCGATTAGTCGGGCTTTGGACCTTGTATGTGATCCGTTGGATCATATTCGGATCGGTGGAATCTGATTATAATTGGATTGGATTCGGATATATAGTGATCCGATCAGTTTAAAATCCGATCCGATTATAATAACATTTTAAAATTATTTTAAATATATTATATAGATTTTCTATGCATAAAGTATTAATTTTTTTAAAAAATTAACATTAATTAGAGTTAATTAAGGTACTATTATATTTTTATATTATTAAAATAGAGTTTTTTTTTTTTAAAGGGAATGGATTTGGATCTTGAAAATATAACCGGATTCAGATCGATTAATTCATGATCCGACGGATCGGATTCGGATCTGTTGGATTCTTAATCGGATTGGATTCGGATCTAAGCAGATGCGACCTGTTGACAGCCCTACTCGGGAGGAGGCTACTCATCATTTACTAACCTTAATCATTATACCATTTACTAATCAATTATGTAAGCAAATCGCCTATGGCATTTCCTGTGTTATGATTGTTTTAAGTGACATTCCATGCCACAGGAAATGTGCCATAGACAATTTGCTTTCGTCTTAATGGCTGTACAAGAGCTCATGTTCTTTAAAACTCGTGCTGTTTGCTCACCCTTTCTGTAGTGCCGAATTTGATGATGCCAGAGGATTGCATGGGACAATCAGCAACATTTTATCATCCGACAAGAACAGACCACACAAGCATATCATTTTTCAAAGATTCGAATAATATCGAAGTGGGATTTACCTGTATGGAAGTGCACTCTGATGCAATGGCACGGGATTTTCATTTGATTAATAGAAGAGAGACAGTGGGAAGGTTTTTTAATATATATTTAAAGAGAAAAGGAATAGTATTTTGAAATCTAAATTTAATGAGACGAGGATTTTACACGGAAAAATGACTTTGAAATGTAAGTGCTGAATCCTGTAAAAACACAGAAATGACATTTTCCAAGGATTTGGTTTGTTTTCTCAAATTTTACATTGAAACAAACATAGGTTTAACAGAAAATATTGCTAGCATTATCCTTACAACAGATACTAACCCAGCTTACCAGGATTTAGTGTAACCATTTTTTCATGTGAGGATTTTGGTACATCAAGGCAGCATGGAGAGTAATACGTCCTCACCCATCTTTATCCATGGCCTTCATGCCGGTGAGGTCTTCATCTGAATATGGTCCACTCAACAGATAATCAATAAAATTATTCAGGCCATGTGAATATGTGATACCCATCAATCAAATTGTTAAAATTATCTAATGACATTGCAGTTTCACGTACTTCTAAAATGCAGAGAATTGGTTTTCAAAAGTAACGACAAAAATTTGAGAAAAAATATAACTGGGCCCTCTTTAAGAGACTTTCAAATGCACAGAACACTTACTATCCTTGTTGTGCATGCCACTTTGCTATACTTGTATACCAGTTCCATTGGAAAAATAGAGCTGCAATACGCATTATACCAGCAGCAACCACCTCAATAAATGCCATCATGGATGATCTCTGGGGGGATAAACCAGCAGTTGCTATAGACAGCAAGAGTCCTTCAAAGTTGCAGGGGACAATAAAGGTCCCGGATTTTATGCCGCTTATAGCTTTTTTGGCAACTTCATCAGCCTTCATTGCACCAGAGGAGGCTGCTATGATACTGGTGAGCTGTGGTCTTCTCTTGTTCTCTGCAACAAGTGAGCACATTTTAGTGAAGAACCCCAAGAGTACCATCACAATTACACAAGGAAAAGAAAATTTGAGAATCCATATTTGATTATCGCGTCAGTAAGAAAAAAAGAAGAATTAGAGAAGATTTTTTTTTTTTGTGTGTGTTCGTTTATTTTGCTAAAAATTGGAATTTTAACAAATTAAACAAAATGCAGAGCTGATTCAAAAACCCAGACCAGTGACATTGCCTTTATAATATATATTATTTAATATTACACAATTAAATTCGATATTAATGACATTATAAACAACATATCTTGATATACATATTTCATGGTAATATCATATAGACATACACACATGGCTCAACATAATATGCCTTATAAATGCTAAAGTTATCCCATCACACAACTCCCAGTTTTGTGAGAGCACACAACATAGTGTTTATTCCATAAAAATTGCCCCTTGCACGATTTGCAGTCTCCTTGTCAAGATCACCAAAAAGTGGGCCCTGTCTCTTGCATAGTTGCATGTGCACTACATGTAGTTTTATGCCATTACTAGTATACACAGACATTTTCCAGCATTCAGATTCTCACACACTGAAAATCGAAAACTGTTCTCCTAACAGATTTTCATGTCATGAAGAAAGCATAGTGGATAAAGAAAAGGTTCATACTCAGATGACAAACCTTCCAATAAACCTGGAGTTTCAGTATCTGGAGGAAATATAAGTGACACGTGGATATTGTCTGCAATGACTTCCTGCTGCAATGCCTCTCCCAATCCCCGAAGGCCGAATTTACTAGCTGAATAAGCTGTGTAACCATAAATACCAACCTACGACAAAACATCCTTCCAAATCAATAAACCATCACGAGTCAGAAAAAGAGTTTTCATGTCGTGCCAAAGGCTTCATAAAGGCAACATCTAGAGTTTTACAATCTGCTACAGTACTTCAAATTTTAAAATAGTCAAATGAAAAGTACTAACATTTACATCAAAATAGAAAATGATATAAACTGATTATGTTCCTTTATGTATTGGTTGTCTCCGATATCGAAATCCTCAGTGATACAGAAACACTTGAACAAAAGCAACGAACCAGCTACGATCTGAGTTATGATTTTCAAGAAGAGCCAACTGCGGAATAATCATTTTGCAGGGAACCAGCTAAGATCTGAGTTATAGTTTTTCAAGAAGTTCCAACTGCAGAATAATCACTTTGCTTGGAGGTCTATTACTCCATCCAGTATGCTCTCAAATCTTATCAGTAAAGAGTTCGTAGAGCTTGGCAAAGAGCGATACGGATTTTATGAAATATAACTCGAAGTGTTTCAGAAAGTGGGTACTCCAGTGAACTTTATTCTGTAGAGTGAGATGGAAGTAAATGAAGAACCCAATTGCTCAAAGGAGGCGATGGAGGCACAAATTCTTGCCAAGAAAACAGCACTCATTGTCAGCAAGACAACAAGATAGAAGAAATTCTGATTATAGGATTCATCATTTCTAATCACAACATGAAAAAGGAACCAAAATTCCTCTAAAAAACCATTCTAGGAGAAGGGCCTTATTCCCCCCCAAATAAATTGAAGATTGCAGAATTCCCACCACTTGAAACTGTAACCCCAAAAACATGGGATATTAATG
Source organism: Tetracentron sinense (assembly GCA_015143295.1). Classification (NCBI taxonomy): domain Eukaryota; kingdom Viridiplantae; phylum Streptophyta; class Magnoliopsida; order Trochodendrales; family Trochodendraceae; genus Tetracentron; species Tetracentron sinense. Next base: position 8,718,355 of record CM026558.1, on the reverse strand, counting down.
ATTTTTTAAGTGCGTTGTAGCTACCCAATCCAAAGCTTTATTTAAATGAATGCAACATCTTATTATGTCACTAGAATTTAGTTCTCTAGATACTGTACCAACAAATTCCAGTTTTTGAATCCATTAAACTGTTAGACTCCGACAATATCAACAACCTATCAACAGAATCTTAATTATTCCTCAAAATTCAAATAAAAATGTATCATACCTGACCTGCCTGTGATGACATGAGAGCGATCGAAGCTGGTCCACGGTTCCCTCGATTCCTCATCCCAGGAAGAGCAGCCTTTATCAAATGGAAAGTGCCCATCAAATTCACATCGATCATGAACTTAACAGTCTCTATTTCCTGCATCTCCAGTTCTTGGGGAACAAACACCCCTTGATTACAAATAAGTATATCAATGGGACCTGCTTCATTGATCGCTCTCTGGACAGCTTCTAAGTCCCGGACATCAGCACTGAAGATGGCAACTTCGATGCCAGTAGAGAGGCGGATGGAGTTGCGAGCTTCTTCGAGCTTGTCTGGGTTTCGAGCGAGAATGGAGACGCGGGCACCTTCTGATGCGGCTTGGTGGGCCAGGGAAAGCCCAATGCCACTTGATCCGCCGGTGATGAAAACGTGGCGCCCCTTTATTGGGATACGGATGGCTCGTGGTCGGACAATTAGAGCTAATATGAGGAGGAGAGTGAGAGGAGCGAGGAGAAAGAGATATAAAAGGTTTATGTCCGCCATGATGGAACTTCTGAGATGTTTGAGAAATAAATAGAAATGTGTGTGATCTGTTCTTGTGTTGTTAGCAGAAAACAGGGGCAATGACCTGGGAGATTAAAAAATAATAATAAGAGGGCCGGCAAAAAAATTGGAATTTAGGAACGGCCAAACAGTGTATTTACTGACAATGTGTAATTAACCAAAAATCTAGTATACAAAACTAAACAACTACTGTAGAAGAAGAAATTACAACAAAGACTCTGCTTTGATCGAATCTTTACTGCCCTTTCTTCAAATTATATCTATATAAGTATGGTTAGAAAATTCAAACCTGCATTAGAAACATGCATAATAAAGATCCTTGAACCAAATATCATAAAAGAAAACTGAAACAGGAAAAACCAATGACACATGGTGCCATAAAAAATTGAACTAATAAATTGAGATGAATTTACAAATTTTACTATTGCAAAAGATATAAAGGATAATAAAAGGAAAGGAAAGTACGAGACAGAACAACTCTAAAAAAAATTGGAATAAAAGAACATGAATGCCATCTGACATAGCAAGTTATTAATATGGTAACAACCATCAATATGGAGATTTAGGTTAATCATATGCTCAAGGTTTAAGAGTTGAATTATGACTAGGGGTGTCAACGGGCCGAATTTGGGCCACAAGCCCTTCTTGTAAACAGGCCGGGCTGGGGCTGGACCTATTCAAAATCACAAAATGCAAGCCTGGCCCATTGACACCATAGTTACCAAATCCGCGAATTATACCCATATAATACTTTTAAGGGCAAGCGCAGTTTAAAATGACATACTTTTTCCATATTACATATTATACGCATATCGCCATATTAGAGCATTCCTAGCAGCCTCACCAAATTTCACTCACCAAAATAGCCAAAACTCACAAAAAGTCATGTTGGTGAGCCACTTTTTTAAAACACTCCTAGCAGCCTCACCAAATAGCCAAAACTTTAATTATTTTATTATTTGTGTCACTTCCACAATAAAAAAAGGGAGAGAGAAACCTTTATTTTATTTGTGTTGTGTGGGCCCACAAAGAAGGAGGGAAAGAGAGATTTTTAACTTTGGTGAAGTCATGTTGGTGAGCCACTTTTTTAAAGCACTCCCAGCAGCCTCACCAAAATAGCCAAAACTTTAATTATTTTATTATTTGTGTCACTTCCACAATGAAAAAAAGGGAGAGAGAAACCTTTATTTTATTTGTGTGGGCCCACAAAGAAGGAGGGAAAGAGAGATTTTTAACTTTGGTGAGTGTACAGTGACTCACCAAAGTTTGTGAGTACTGTACACTCACCAAACCGTAAATATCAAATTGGTGAGGCTGTTGGGGGCGTTATTTAACACTTTTTAGCTATCTGGCTCACCAAAATGACTAGGCTGCTAGGAATGCTCTAATACTTGAATTCCATAGTAAACATGTGTAAGCACCTCATTTTTGCACCCCTACCCTTCCCTCAGATCCTAGGCTTCAAGGAAACCCTAACCCTAAATCCTAGCCTAATCCTGAATTCTAGCCTAACCATAATCCTAGCCTAACCCTAAACCCTAGCCATAACCCAAGCCGAAATCTATAACAGTAATGCAACCCAAGAAGTTAACCTTACCTCAACCAAGCCCATTAACCATAACCCTAAACATCAACATCAACCTGAGCCCATCCTAACCTAAGCCTAACCATTAGACCTTTTACAAAATCCCTAGGTACCCAAATCGGGCCCAAAGGCCCAAGCCCACTACCCTAACCAACACCCATTGTCCCCACCCGAACATACGTGCACACACATACCATTTAACTCACACACACACACACTGCTTCTTTTCTCTTCTTTGGGGGAAAAGATAAGTGTGTAACACACTAATATTCTCACACAACCACTGGCTTTTCTTCTTTAGGAAAAGGCTAGTGTGTGGCTCACACACCACACACAACCGCACACACATGTTTTCTTTGTGAGATGCTAGCATGCAACTAACACACACTCTACACTCCACACATGCTGTTTTTGTTTCTGTTAAATGCTAGCATGTAACAAACACTAAACCCATGCACACACTCACTTCGGTTTTCCCTTTTGGAAGGGATTAGTAACACAAACCAGTCAACACATGTTAGTGAAAGGTTAGGGTGTGACAAGCACACGCACCAAACCCTCACACACACCTACCCAAACCGGACCCAAAGAACAAGCCCACACACACCAAAACTCATGCACCCACATGCAGGCTTTTTTTTTTTAAAGGGTTAATATGTAACTCACACATGCACACACGTACTCTTTTTGGTGGGAGGTTACCATGTAACTCACACACACAATAAACCCTCACACCCATGAACCAAAACTCAAAGCCCATTTCCTCATTTATGTTAAAACCATAACCCATGCATCCCCAAACCAACCAAAACCCCATTTCATGATAAAACTCCCCAGCTGCGCAGAGTTCCTTTCCCCCATGCAACCACTTGGGAACCACCCCTTTGACCATCCAATTGGTCTCCTATGCCTCACCAACCTCCCTCCCATATTACAAATATGCCACCCCCACCTTTGCCTATAAATACCAACTTTCAAGTCACTTTCCATTCCATTAAAGAGATTCCAAAAATCCCAGAGATTCCAGCCCAGAGGCTCTGCAATTCCTTGCGCCTCAAAGTTCTTGCTAATTTGTGTCAGAAACCAAAAGCCACCCCAAACCCCTGTTGCCTCTACAAACTGTCAGACCTAGGAGGAAGAGTGAGGCCTGAGTGTAGGGCAACAAGAGGTGTAGGCCTCTGTCATTTGCATTTTTTCTTCTTCTTTCTCTTTCTTGTTGTTGCATTTATCTTCCAATCTCTTGGGAAAGCTCGCCCCCTTCTAAGTTTGGTCGGGTTCCCCTATACCAAGCTCAATGGTATAAGGGGATCCCATTTGGAAGAAGAGGACGAGTGTTCCTCCTTTGTTTACTGTTTTTATTTATTTATTTATTTTCAGCCAGTGTAGTCAAGGTGTCTAGGCGATTAGCCCCGGCTAGGCGAGGCGTTGCCTAGGCGGCGCCCAAGCGTTGCCTAGGCAATAAATTTAATATATATATATATATATATATATAACATCCAAAAGACCAAAACTCAACACCCACATTCCACAAAAACATAAAATAAAGTTTAAAAGCAACACCACCTGCATCAAAAATTAAATTAACAATGTAGCATCCAATTTATTTTTCAACATATGAGCATGTTAACAAATCATAAAAAAATAATCTATTACAGTATTACTGAACCAACAACAATTTGATTATGTTCCTCTAAAGAGATGTTAGCATGAATTTGATCAAGTTTCTCTATTGCATGCTAAACATTGTTAACATGCATTTGAATTTTGATCAAGTTTATATACGTTTATGCATTGAATATAAAACACATCAGAATGTAAAGCACCTAACTCAATACAAATTGCAGTAGCACTGAATCATTTTATTTCTTATATAATTGTAGACAAATTTCTAAGAATCGTGGTGATTAAGGAGATCAAGAGAATGGGAAAGGGAGAGGAAGAAGGTCCAGTTATTCAAGACTTGGGAGATCAAGAGAATGGGCACAGAGTACAGATTCCAGGGAAAAAGTAGCAAGCCAAGAATCATGAATTTACAAAACTAAAAGGCAATGGTTACTTCGGTGAAATATATTCAAGATAAATGTTTGGCAAGAGATCGTGAAGAAACCCCCAAATCGCAGACCACTCTCGTGGAGAATGGAAGAGAGAGAGAGAGAGAGAGAGAGAGAGGTCCTTCTGTATTAAAAAAAAAAAAGGAAGAACCTTCTTCTTCTATTAAAAAAAAGGGTGAAGAACTTGTACCCACCAAAATCTGAACAAAGAGAGGGAGAAAGAGAAGGGAGAGAAAGGGATAAAGACGGATTGAGTGAGAGAGGGAGAGGAGATACCTTCTTCTTCTCTTCTTCTTCTTCTTCTTTTCTCCTTCTCTGTTCTGTCCGTGTTCGTTCTCTCCCAAATAAGAAGACCTAAAACGATATAAAAGGGGTACAGTAAGTCTTTCCTTTAGTTGAAGAGGTAATCTAACCTCACACACACATCCAATGAGTAAGTAAAAAAAAAACGCCCAGGCGACCGCCCAGACCTTTACCGCCTAGCTGTCTGGGCGTCCGCCTAGACAAAATCGACCGACTAGACACCCGACTAGGCGCCCCACCCTCCAAAACGCCTAGGTGACGCCTTGACTACACTTATTTCAGCTTTGTTCCTAGTCCATCTCTAGGATTCTCAGAGAAGGCCTCTCCTCCTTTACAAAATAGTGAGAGGCCCCTATTTCATTCCCAATGAGGTAGGGGGCCCCACGAAGAAGGAAGAAGGGTTGTTAGTCCTCCACTTTTCATTCTAGCATAATGCTCTTTGTTATTTTTGATCGGCATGTAAGTAAACCTTCAAGGTAATTCAGAAATCTTAAGAGAAGGCATTAGTGCCATTTCTGGTCTCTGCACCAAAATGGTGTCGAAGACTCACCTCCATTTTGAAGATATGTCCTCCAAAGTATTTCTGAAATGCCCCATGACTCTGCCCATCTTATTTGACCTTCAGGAGTCCGATCTACCCATTCCAAAATCAGGATTTGGGCCTTTGACAGCAAAACCCGAATTGGCAATACCGCCAATATGAGTAGTGCTGTAAAAAAGCATCTCTGACTCCCCTAGACCTTTGTAGAACCTCTGAGGTCAGTAAGATTTAGTTCATCCCAGAATCAGGGTTGTTTTACATCCTTGCACATATTGGCACCATACTGTTTACTGACATTCTTGAGCTGCATTGTTTAAGAGAATGGTGGTATATAGTGTAGCACCAATTGTGACAGTGCTGCAAAATAGCTTTGCTTCTGCTTTAGGCCACTATAGGAAGCCCTATGAGGCTTTGCAAATCAACCCCTGACCCCCCTTTTTCCAGACTCTTGACCCTACCCTAGGATTAGATTTAACCCCGGTTAAGTTTGCCATTTCCCATCATGCTCCGTAATGAGCTTAAAAGAATCACTTACCCAAAATTTTGACTGTAGACCTAAAAGTCCTGATCCATTACCCGGGATCCTATTTTCCTTTTAATTAAATAGGTGGCGACTCTTATTTCAGGCGTTTAGCGTCGTTCCTCTGTAGGGCCTGGCCCCAGAAGGAAAGGTGGTAAATTCCCTCGCTCACAACATGTATAATACACATATTTTTGTTGTACTTTTACCGTGTTAAACACATATTTCATATTAAATGATTGCTATTAGTTAGTATCATGATTCTTATTTAATTATAATTTGTAATTACTTTTTAAAATTTTTTCATACTTATATTGTGTTTTTGCCATATAACAATCCAAGTACTTCCCGAACGGATCATTGTTGTATTATACCCAAACCTGTGATTGGTAACTCTGATTGACACCTCTATTTATGATATTTCTATATATTCTAGTAAGAGATACACTTGATAAAAATGTAATACTATAATCAATAAGAGCCAAAAGAATACATTTTGTAACTATAATTAGTGGCTTCACCACTACTTTTCTTGTTATCTTTTGAGTAGCAACAGTGAAGGGAGAAATGAAAGAGAACATAATAACACATAATATAAAGACTGATCCTTAAGGTTAAGACTAAAACAAAACCTAACAACAATATTAGTGAATAAGATATTATCCCAAGAAAAGGGACTTAAAGAAAACTATCTTAAAATTTTGCAAATTTTTTAAGCGATTTAGAATTGAAGGGGATAGAATAGGTACTTCAGAAATGTGTAGAAGTAGAACTCTAAAAACAAATGATTAATCAAGTTGGAAATACTAAAAAAATGATGAACTAGGTAAAATATTTCAAAGAAAACACTTAAGAGTCCCTTTGGAAACTCTTATCGATTAAAATAACCTCTAATATTTTTTTAGAGTTTGATCGTTTGATGGAACCTCTAAAAAAAATTCTCTAATTTAATTTGGTACAAAGTTAAGTTATTCTCCCTATCAAGTAGCAGCTATTTTAATACGTGAACACCTTAATCGAAAGAGAAATGATTAAGATAGTTATAGGTGTTAGCTTGTAGGAACTGAAATGGTTTAATCCACCATAAAACCGACTCACACAGACATTACTAAGGTAACGAAACGGATTTAGAGACCTTTTCAAGTAGGCCTACAGGTATGCCATTATATAAATCTCTCAACTCTTACTATAATTCTTAAGAATTTTACCAATCTAATTACTTCAAGAACACTCTTATGATCAGTAATACCTTACAAAATGTCATGAAGCTCTGTTCTCGCGACATCTCCCATCGAGATTAAGCAATCAGAAAAACTCTGCATTTATGAATCTCGCATTACAAATTCAAACTCCAAAATACAATCTATTGCATGAAATCAAATTAAAATCAGATGAAAGAAAACCTAAATAATTAAAAATAATAATGATCTAAACAAAACATGAAGAAAATCAAGTCACAACTATTTCATCTTTTCTACTTATGTTTCTTTGCTAAATCAAAATCATAACAGAAAATTATAATCAGGTTACCTTCTTCGTCGTTTCAATCAAACATTTTCGAAGAAGATGAAGCAAATTTCAAATACAGAAACCTCATTCGCTGAGAACTCGCAATCCAACTTCTCCAAAGAATATTCAGCAGATCTCAATACAGAAACCTTATTTCCAATCTCTCTCAATCGATCTGGACATGAAGAGGAGGCGGGGAGATCGAGATCGAGAAGAGATGGATCTGCACCGTTGAAGTTACTGATCAGATATCTAACGGTTGATCATAGCAATCTGATTGTTGAGTTATCCAAGCCCTAAGATGGGTTTTAGAAGTCTACCCGGTCCATTTTGAGGAACGGGCTAGAACTGGCTCGAGTTAGGCCAACTTAAGTTCTAGTCAATGACGCCCTGAATTTAAGATCCATGGTAAGACTCATTTTCCAGCCAGGCAAATAAAAAAGACATGCTGCCTAAGGCTGGTCCATGGACCTTGATGCTGCTCCAAATAAATTGAATTACATCAATAGAGTTTGATCCTAGATTTTCACTCACACGAAGGGCTGCCATTCACATTTTACACCCCACCTCTTGCGCCAGTGTTTAGGTGTGGCCTTTCTTTTGAGGGAGGTCTGGCGATCCACTCCCCCCGAGTATGAGTTGCAAGAGCTCCAATGCTTAAGCTAACCACTAACTGTACTAATGTAGGTAAATGGTATCCACAACGAAAAAGAAAAGATAAATTTTTTTTTAGGAGAATGATTCTTTGTGCACCCGCGTTCCATCCAGCGGAACGCAGACGCCTCCACGGATGCCACATGTCCCTTCTAACATTTATAAACTATGGTTAAGATTCACTTACTCTTAGGGTTCATCCATCTAATCTTGGTTTCTAGAAAATTAACCTTAGGTAAGTTAACATTCATTACATGTGGTTAAGATTCACTCACCCTTAGGGTTCATCCATCTATCCTTGGTTTTTAGAAAAATAACCTAGTTTAGTTAACATTCATTAACTGTGGATAAGATTCACTAACCTCTATGGTTCATCCATTTAACCTTAGTTTTTAGAAAAAAAATTATATATTAACCTTAAGTTCCTTTTTTTATAAACTAAAAGAAGGGCTTTTCGGTGAGTTTGGTACCAAACATCTGTGTTGGTCCTGACTTGTGATGGAGTACCCATCTACAGGGACTGCCAACACCCTCTTGGAAGGGTTAATTGAGGGCATTGTCCACTTGGGGGACATGTCTTAGGTTAAATCTGGGCAAGCCTATTGTAAGCACCCTATTTTTGCACCCCCTATTCCTCTTCCCACTTCTTCAAATGCTCCAAGGTTTACCCAAGGCCCAAGCCCATTTGGCCAAACTTGTACCCAGACAACTCAATCAAACCCAATTACCTAATTTTATTACCCAACCCAAGTAGTCAAGCCCAAATACCCAATCACCCAATTGCCCAAGCCAAAGCCTATTTCCATAGCCCAAGCCCAAATGTCATAGTCAAAGTCCAATAATCATAACCCATGACCCATCTACTAATAACCCATGATCCATAAGACCTAATCCACATATCCATATCCACCTACCCTATATCCTACAACCCATACCTATATAACCCATAGTTCACTCAACCCACCAACTCTCTTACACCTCTCTTACATCAACCCATACCTATATAACCCATAGTTCACTCAACCCACCAACTCTCTTACACATCTCTTACATCAACTCATACCTCTATAACTCATAGTTCACTCAACCCACCAAATCTCTTACACTCCTTACAACACTCAATCTATCAACTCACCTTACAACACTCAAGTCTTTACCCACTAGCTCATTTTATCCCCCATGTAAAAGACACAACCCAACCTCTTAGTTTTCCTATAAATACCAATCTCTTAGCCCCTTAGATCCATCCCTCAAGACCCCTAGAAGGTTCTCACCCACTTGTGTTTCTCTTGAGTTTGAAGAAGGGAGAAGAAACTAAGGTTTAGAGTTTGGAAAGAATTCTAAGACTAAAAGCTTAGAGTTCTTCACTAACTCTCTTCCTTTGTGGATTCTAAAACCCTACCCCTTGGAGCATTGAAGAAGAATTCTTGGAGGAGTAGGCACTTCTTCTTTCATTTTCTCTTCTTTTTTATCTTTTTTTTTATTTGGTTCTCTCTTCTTGATCTCTCATTTCTCAAGCATAGTTGGGTCTCTCTACACCAATCTAATGGTGTAGAGGGACCCCATATCAAAGGCAAGGAGATGCTCCTTTTTTATTTTCCTTTTCATGTACATATTTTCTTCTTTTTTATGTACCCACAAGTGTGGATATGGGTAGGCCCATAGAGAGTGGAAGCTAAAGCTATACCTCTCTTTTCATTTTGTTTTCTTTTGAGATTCTAGTCCTCTTTCTAGAATTTTTTGTGAAAGCTCATCCCCTCCCTAACATTCTTTAGAGCAACATTACATCATTAATAATGGTGTAAATGAACCACCTTAAAAGGGAGAGGATGAGTTTTCATTTTCTTTCATTTCTTTATTTTTCCTTCATGTTCTATGTTGAATGGGTAGGTGATGGTTTAATGACTTAAGATAAATGATGGTGTAAGGACTTAAAGAGGACATTCTTAAAAATGTTTCATACTAAAGACAATGGTATTTGATCTATTATCAACATCAATCCAACAAAATAGGTGTTGGTAATAGACCATTTACTATTCATAAGGCACATCCCTCTTTATGTCTTAAACTATAATCTTTTAGCCAAACTCTTGGACTAAATTTGACTTTAGTTAAGTTTGTCAAAACCTTACCTATATGAAAATTCAAAAACATGATAAAATCTCAAAATACCAAAAACATGATAAAATCTTAAAACACAAAAAACATTCAAATATAACCAAAATATAAAAAACATTCAAATATCCCCAAAAATCTCAAAAAATATAAAAAATACAAAAAGAGACTTGTAGGACCTCTTTAGCTTTGGTTAACTCATCTAACCATGGATAAATACCCTCTAACCGCGGTTAGACTTAACACTTGTGCACTTGACCTCCCCGGTCAACTAAACCATAGCCTTCTAGGCTAGACCCTTTGACCATCCTATGCACACACACACTCCCCCCTAGCCTCGGCACGGGCTCATGTGCCAGAACTACGCTCGGTCTGATCTCACCATGTGAGTACGTAGGCAACTCAACTCGGGTTCGACCCTAGCCATCTAGCTTTCAATTTTTCTTGGATTAGCACTCACTTAAAAACTTTGGACATTTTAATTAAACTTTGATATTATAATTGGCTTAAGTTTAGGGAGTAGGTAACCGTTATAAAACGGAGGTCTTGGGGTGCCTAATACCTTCCCCAGGACTTAATCGAACCGCTTACCCTAACTCTGTAAAGACCATTTGCCTTATCCAAACAAACAAATACCCGGGACCTATCCCTAAGAATGAATAGGTGGCGACTCAAGTCAAAACATATAATTGTGAAAGTGAGTAGGAAGATCCCATGCTCACACCTATGATCAATCCTACAAATCCTTCTATAACAAAAAACAAAAAATGAGAAGAAAAATAAAACTGAAGATATTGTCGCGACAATAAACCAAAACACTTTATATAGATAGCTCTAGCTATAGCTATGGACAACACACCAATGTTAAGTATTGCTTTTATGGAATCAATAAGCTCATTTAATAGCTGATGTCCAAATCATAGTTACTAGAGCAAGAAGCGGTATCATAGAAAACAAGAAGCGAGAATTATGATATTAACCATCTTACTCCCATTAGAATTTATGCTATACTTTAAAATTGGCATACATTTTGTGTATGGTATGACATCATTTATTTAGGTTAGTAATTAGGTTAGTATAAAAGTGGGTCTCACAACCATCACATTAGCAAACTCGAACTTGAGTCCTCACTTGAAGGAAAAATATGTTTTACCATTGGAGCAGACACTCAGATGTTAAACTTTGTCATACATGAAACATGCGAATCTTTGTGTGTTAGGGTTCTAGTCGATCATATTCGGTGTGATGGCGGCCGTCGGTGGGCATCTACCAGCGGTAGGGCTAGGTGGTGGATTTTCTGGAGATCCAGGCAAGGCTTGGAGGTCTCTATTTGTGTCTAGTGAACTCTCTAATGGTGGTTTGGCTCTTTCCTTCGAGGAGCCAAATCTCCGGGATGGAGCACTGCACATTCCGGCCTCAGAAGACGATATTGTCGAGGGTTCTGCTTTTTGGGAGGACTCAATTGTGGGATTTTTCCTGGGGTCTAAGCCCCCTATGTGGTTGTGAAATCGAGCATTAACAGGCTTTAACACCTGAAAGGTGAGGTGGAGGTGTTGCAGATGGACAGTGGCTTCTTTGTATTTCACTTCTCATGCCTTGAGGACAAGTCTATGGTGCTGGAAGGGGGGCCCTGGTATACTGCAACCGTCTTCTAGTGCTTTGTGCTTGGGATAGGAGGATAAAATTAGAATGCACTGAGTTATCTGAGATTCCTGTCTTGGTAAAATTCGAAATCTCTCTCTGTACTGTAACTTCACTCCCTGTGACTTTGAATGAATGTGAGGAGTTTGAGGTTAATGTTGAGTACGATTGGAAGCCACCTAAATGCCAAGCGTGTTGTGTGTTTGGCTATGATGATGTCAAATGCCCCCCTCCAATCTGGGGGTGGTGCGAAAGCTTAGATTCTCACGGGTTGAGTCTTTGACAGTTGTGAAGGGTTTTCTGTTTGCACCCTACCTGCTCATCATAATATCACAGAGAGGTATTTTGTGGTGGGTAGGGTATCGCAGGGCGAAGAGTATGGCGGGGGATCGGAGGTTGAGGTTGCAGTTGCAGTTGATAACCCCCCACCCGAGGGTAAGCTTGCGAATGCGGTGTCCCAACCTGGTTCGCCGATAGATGGCAGTGGTCATGAGGACAGGGATGTTTGAGTCATGGTGATGGACGTGCGGCCTCCTATGGGCCCCCTTATCTAGGTTCTCCCTAGTGATGCCTGGGTCAACTTGGAGCCTAGGGCCAAGGCAGGTTGATACCCTAGAGTAATGAGCGACATGCTCCATCCTATACTCCCCCTCGCTAGGTGGAGGAGACCAGCGGGGTCCGATCATGATGACTCATATGGATTTCCAATTGATACTGTAAATGAGTTTGCATGTTTGGGTACCGAGGAACATGATCCTTTTGACGGGGATTGTGTAGATAGGTTTAGTGAAGGCATCTCTCCTACCCCCCTAAGAGTTGGACGTAGGGATCTGCAGAGGTGCTGGGTGTTGGTCTAAACCAAACAAGAAAGGTGCTAAGAAGAGCCCCATTTGGGGCAGTGGTGCGTCCCCCTCTCATCATTGATGGTTAAGAGTTGGGCTGTGGAACATCAGGGGGCTGAATTCCCCTGAAAAACAAGTAGAAGTTCGTATTTTTGTAAATGGCAAGATGTTGGATATTGTGGGAATCCTTGAAACGCGTGTAAGGAGTGTCAATGCTGGGAGTATTGCTACAGCTATTATGCTGGGCTGGTAGTGTATCAATAACTATGCCCAAACGATTAATGGGCGTATCTGGGTGCTATAGGATCAGAGCAAACATGATGTAGATGTTCTTTTCTCCTCTGACCAGCTGATTCATGTTCAGGTATGGGAGTCTAACAAATTGCATTCCGTTTTGATTTCCTTTGTCTATGCAAGCAATGATGAGCGCTAGAGGCAGTCCTCATGGAGAGACATAGTCAAGTTGGGAAATTCTTCGATTCTTCCGTGGTTAAATGTTGGGGACTTCAATACCATCCTGCATAGGACTGAGAAGGTTGGAGGTAGGGCTATCAATGAGTCGAGCCAGCTCGGCTAGACTCCATATGAATTGAGCTTAAACTAGTATACTAGGCTAGTCGAGCCGTGCCCTTAGATTGAGCTCGAAAAATAAACGAGCTGAATATGAGCAGAAGATGGCTCAACTCGGCTTGGCTCGATTAATTTTACAATAATACCCCTAGAACATTCATATTTCCAATAGACAAAAGTACCCATAATAATAGTAATATTTGCTAAGGATTTAAGACAAAGAGAGAATTTTTATAATGTTTTATCTAAAATAGTAATTTAATACCATCTTTTAATGCTTTAGACAAAACACTAGCTTTTATCTCTCTCTTTTCTGTGCTAATTTCTTCAAAAACACGCTACTGCACCGTTGTCTCCACCACACCGCCTGATTGCCTTTGCTCACCGCCATCCCTATTCCCTATTCAATCGCCATTGCTGCTCACCTCCTCCCCCACTACACGATGACTGCTAACAGGCTTTAATAATCTCATGAGGTCATCACCACCACTGTCGGGTGTGGCTACTCTCTTTCATTTTTCTATCTTTGTTATCCGATTTTCTTATCTTTCTCATGTTCTCCATTTACTCTTGATTTTGATTAGGATGGGATTAGATGGAATGGAGATGAGAAGGGAGAGTGAGCCTTGTGGGAAGATAGAGAGATAAGAGATTTTCTCTTGGAACATGATGCAATAAGAGTTGTGGATGGTGTTTTAGAGATGAGATAGGTGAAGCCGTGAAAGAGGGGGATCACTGTGAATAGAGAAAGATGAGAAAATAAAAAAGGGGAGGACAAATCCAAGAGAGAAATAGATTAGATCTGATAATTAGAAAGGAGTTGATTTTATTGATGATTTTTTTTCCCGAGTGAAAGGGACATGTGAAGGAGATCGAAATGACAAAGAAGTTAGATTGAATCGAGCAGAGCTCGAGCTCGATTGTTTGTGGATGAGCCGAGCTTGAGCCAGTCTTGTAGGGCTCAAACCGAGCTCGAGCCGAGCCTGAGAGAGTCTACACATGCTATGAGCCGAGCCTGAGTAGTGCCCAGCTTGGTTCAGCTCGGCTCATTTACACCCCTAGTTGGAGGGGGTGTTGTCCACAATAGCTCACTGGAATATGTTCATGATGTGTTTGATGAAGTGGGGCTGTTTGATCTGAAATACTCGGGGAGCAGTCTAACCTGGTCAAATAGAGTAGTTGGTACTAGAAGAATCAGTTGTAAGTTAGATCGAGGCATGGTTAATTTCAAATAGATCCAAACTTATGCTATGTTTGAAGCGCATTCTTTGATCCTTGCATTTCGGACCACTCCCCCATCGTTGTCTGGGGAACCCTGTTATAAGAAGCCATGCCAGTTCAAGTTCTTTAATTTTTGGGCTAAACACCCGGGGTTCCATGACGTTATTGCTAAGGCATGGAGTATTCAACCGATTGGTAGGCTGATGTATATGTTGGTGGTGAAGCGTAAGGAGGTTAAGAGATGTCTTCGGATCTGGGTTGCGAATTCCTTTGGGAATGTCTCTGAGCGGGTTCGGTGCGCGAAGGCTGATTTGCATTTGGTCCAATCTAGTATCTAGGCTGACCCCAATAATGCTTCACTCCACTTGCTCGAAAAAGCCTTGGCTGCTGACCTGGGGAATATTATTCGGGAAGAGGAATTGCGGCGTATTCAACAATCTCGGATGATATGGTTGCAGCTCGAAGATCAGAATAGTGACTTCTTTTATAAATCTATTTGCTCTCGGAGTAGTCGTAACCATATTTCCTCTATAGTTACTCCTGATGGTACTCGGGTTGAGTCTGAGGATGGTATCAAGAAAGGTTCTGCCGACTTCTACAAGAAGCTATTCAGTTCTCCTCACCAGGCTATTCCCATTCAACGACTTCCTGTGGCGCGGAGTCTATCCCAGTCTAGTTTGGCCTTGCTCTTGGCTCTCGTTTCCCACGAGGAGATTGAGTCTGTGATCTTGAAGGCTAGCGGGGACAAGACCCCTGGATTAAATGGTTTTAATGTTGAGTTTTTTTAAGTATGTTGGGATATTGTGAAGGAGGATGTCTTTCACACCATTATAGACTTCTTCTCATCCTCCCAACTCTTGGGGGAAATTAATGTCACGGTTATTTCGATGATCTCGAAGACTGCTGCTCCTAGTGGATTTGGTGACTTCCGTCCCACCTTTGTGTGCACTATATTATATAGATTTATCTCCAAATTCCTCGCATTGAGAATGCTGTCAGTCATGGTCGACATCATCAATCCTAATCAGTCGGCATTTATAAAAGGCAGATAGATCTCGAATAACATTCTTCTATGCCATAAACTTGTGTACAACTATCATTTAGAGAAAGGGAAGGCCCGGATGACCCTTAAAGTTGACCTCATTAAGGCTTACGACTCGGTGGATTGGAGCTTCCTTTTCAAGATCTTGGAGCTTTTTGACTTCTCGGCGAAGTTTACTGGATGGGTCAAGGCTTGTGTTTCTAACCCCAGATTCTCGGTAAAAGTTAATGGGGGAATAAGTGGGGTTCTTTTTTGGCTCCATGAGGCTTAGACAAGGGGACCCAATGTCCCCTTACTTGTTTCGTTGTGTTATGCAGGTCTGCTCTGATCTTATTGACCAAGCTGCCTCTGAAGGGGCATTCTCGTTGCATCCGCATTGCTATGATCTTCTTATCACTCACCTAACCTTTGCTGATGATTTATTTATTTTCGCTTCGGCTGATGAGGAGTCTACTAGAGGTATCCGTCGTGTCCTCCAGGACTTTGCCCATGTATCTGGTCTGCAAGCTAACTTGGGTAAGTCTCATATTTTCTTTGCGAATGCTAGCCCTCCCACTCGCAGGTGTATTTGCTATTTGTTGGGCTTGGCTGAGGGTTCCCTTCCTGTTCGTTATCTTGGCGTCCCCTGTGTCCTCTCGGGGTTAGCCATTCTTAGTGTCAACCTCTCATTGAGAGCATTGAGCGGAGGGTTCGTTCTTGGAAGTGTAAGAGCCTTTTGTATGTGGGGTGTGTGGAGCTAATCCGCTCAATTCTAAGTGGGGTTCATCAGTTTTGGAGTGGTTTGTTCTGGCTCCCTTGTGGGACTATGGATCGCATTGAACGTCTTCTTAGTCGATTCCTTTGGGCTAGTGTAAACCTTGATAAAAAGCCTCACAAAGTGGCTTGGGCTTCGTGTGTAAGCCAAAGGAGACGGGGGCTTGAGTGTTAGAACAGTGGAGTCTTGGAATACTATTTCCCTGATCAAACAGGTATAACGCTTGGCTGCTCGGGTCCCATCTCTGTGGTGTGACTGAGTCTATAAGAGGTACCTCCATGTCGATTCTATTTGGACTGTCCAAGTCCCATACTCATACTCATGGGTATTTAGAAGCATCTTTCAGGTCCGCAACTCAGCGGAAGGGTCAATCAAACATCTAATTGGTAATGGTTGCAAGACAGCTCTATGGCTTGACCCATGGCATTTGATTGGCGTTATTTGCAATAACCTTAGGGGGCGGGTTGGTCTGAACAAACTCCAAAGGGTTGGCTCTATTATTGTGAATGGGGAATGGCATACCCCTCGGCCGCATTGCTTTTCGCTGATCCAAATTTGCGAGGATACATCTAATGCCCCAATCCTCTATGGGTTAGATTCTGACCGGGTTGTATGGATTGAAACCGTGCATGGGAGCTTTTCCTGAAGTCGGCCTAGTGCAAGTTCTAGGCTGAAAATCTTAGGATTGCCTAGACGAACTTGATGTGGTTCAATGGTGGCATTCCACGACAATCCTTTATTGCTTGGCAGCCTTCCGTGATGCTCTGTTAACTCAAGAACGTCTTCTTAGGAGGGGGATGATTCGGTTGGCTTCTTCTGTGTTTTGTCGGCGGCATGTTGAGAACCGTGAACACCTATTTTTCCGATGTTAGTACTCGAGGCAGGTCTGGTTTGCTATTCTTGGGCGTTGTAGCTCAAATAGGCGTCACTCTAAACCATGGAGGTTTGAGGTTGCTTGGCTATTAGCTCACTTTTGGGGTCCTGATGTTAAACAACAGGTTAAACGGGTTGCTTTGTGTGCGTCAATATATCATCTGTGGTGTGAACATAACCGCCGCATATTCCAGAATTCTTTCCTTCCCCAGAGTATTACGACTTTGATCATCTCTGATACTCAGATGAGATATTGGGGTGTGAACTCCCCTTTCGTGGACACAGCGTCCTCTAGATCCTTCTTTGGCGCCTGGGATATTGGTGTGGATTTTGTTAAGCCATCTCCTACATGGTGCCCCCCCCCCCCCCCTAAGCTGGATTTTGGTGTCTCAACTCTGATGGATCTATTCGGAACACGGTGGCAGGCTTAGGGTGTGTTCTTCGGAACCACCATGGGAAAGCTTTGGTTGGGATTGCTTGTGGTATTCATCCGGCTCCTATAGTGGTTGTGGAGCTCATGGGTATTAGACGAGGTCTTGTGGAGGCGCAATCTAGGGGCATACAGAAACTAGTTGTTCAATCGGACTCCAAGGGAGCTGTTGATTGCATCAATGGCCATCTTGAATGGCCCTGGGCCTTGCACTAGTGCCTTCTCGAGATCACTACTATGTTGCGGAGTTTTGAAAGTGCAAATGTTTACCATATTTTTCGGGAAACAAATAGGGCCACGGATTTTTTGTCCACTTTTTGTAACTTTATGGAGGAGGTGTGTCTAATCCCATAAGAATTTCCTAACGTGCTCTCTCGTTTTGTTGAAGAGGACGCTAGAGGGTGTAAGTATGCTGGCTTGTAATTTCCTTATGTTGTTCTTGAATCTTTCATTCTTCAAAAAAAACATTATAATTTAAATAATAAATTTAGTATTAAAATTTTGTCAAAAAAGCTAATGGTATTTGCATAAATTTACATTACTAACTATAGTGACACACTATATTCTATCAATTCTTTATCAAAAAGGTTCAATCCATCGCTACTTTTTCAAGAAAAACATCATATGTTATAGACTTGGGTTACGTCCTACATTACATACATAACCTTCTCTCACCACATGATACAACATGATGAAAGAAATTTTAAAAGCGATAAGCTGTACGGAACTTCCGTGCAACGATTGTCCTACTTAAATACAATTTAAACTAAATAAAAAAAAAAGATTTATACAGGCGAACACTATCAAGATGTTTCCCCAAAATTCCAGGTATGAACTCCAGTACCGCTCCACTTAAAAAGGCTGCAAATGCTACTGATATAGCATTCCAACTACGCGATCACAAGACTAAGGTCACTACCAATCACTACCAATGATAGATGGAGCACCATCACCTTCACGTACAAAAGAACTGGCAAGCATTATCTATGTAACATTCACAAGCTCATTCGTACATACATTAACACATACTTTTCTTACATGCATCATGCATGTAAGAAAAGCACAGTTTTCTTAGAAACTAAGGGGCGTTTGATACATTTTCGTTTTTCTGTTTTTTAAAATTAAAATAAGTTTCTATTTTCAAAATTTTTTAAGTAGAAAGTATGTTTGGTATTATTAACTGTTACTTATTTTAAAAAACAAAAAACAAAAAAATACATTTGAGAAATATGATGAATATAATAATAAGTAAGCAATTCCAATCCATAGTGGTGATTAGTGTGATGGTGATGGTGATGGTGATGGTGATGGTGATGAAGTTGGTGGTGGTTGAGTGGTGTTGGTGGCATTGGTGGTGGAGTGGTGGTGGTGGAGTGGTGGTGGTGGGTGGTGGTGGTGGTGGGTGGTGGTGGTGGTTGAGTGGCGTTGGTGGTGGAATGGTTGTGGTGGGTGGTGGTGGTGGAGTGGTGAGTGGTGGTGGGGTGGTGGTGGTGGTGAGTGGTGGTGGGTGGTGGTGGAGTGGTGGTGGTGGTGGTGGAGTGGTGGTGGTGGTGGTGGTGTTGGTGGTGGTAGTGGTTGAGTGGTGTTGGTGGTGGTGGTGGTGATTGAGTGGTGTTGGTGGTGGGTGGTGGTAGTGGTTGAGTGGTGTTGGTGGTGGTGGTGGTGGTGGTGGAGTGGTGGTGATGGGTGGTGATATTGGTGGTGGTTGAGTGGTGTTGGTGGTGGTGGAGTGGTTGTGGTGGTGGTGGTGAGTGGAGGTTGGGTGGTGGATGGTAGTGATGAGTGGTGGTGGTGGTGGTGGTAAAGTAGTGTTGGTGTTAGAGTGGGGGTTCATAATGATTCTGTTTTTGTTTTTTGTTTCCAAAAACAGTGGTAACATAAATTTTCTGTTATCATTATTTTCAAAAATTTTATTAGTAATTTTTAAAAATCAAAAGCAGAAACATGTTTTGGGTAAAAATTTCTAAATTTTTGTTTTTAAAAACAAAAAACGAAAGTGCAACCAAACGGGGCTAAAGTTTTAGTATTTTTTTGGTTGCTAACTTACAATTACATTTAAAAGGAGTGCTAGTCCCCAACAATAGATTTTGAGACTAAACAAAATATATATATATAGAAAATTTTCCATTGTGGCTTGTGGGTGAAACACTTGTGTTGCTACACCTTCAACAAGTTAGAAAAGCCTTAATTTTTATATTGAAGAAATTATGACTTCAATTGATTCTAAGGGTTTGTTACGATAAATTTCTTAGAGAAGGACTTCCCAAGAGAACTCTTTTTTTTTATTTAAAAGTGACTTTCAAAGAAGTCTACAAAAGTCAATCTGAAGAAAAAATATATTTGGTTTACACAAGTAAGAAATAACTTCTTTAAGATTTTAAGTCAAAATTTGTGTTTGGTTTAGACTTGTAAGAAGTAACTTTTGTTTTTGTTTTTTTTGGTTTTAATAGGAGAGAGAACTCGTTCCACCCTGTCTGTCAACTTTCTGCAAAAGTTGAATATCGACTTCCTATGGAACTAATCTTGGGTTAGCTTTTTGGAAAAGTTGTTTTTTTTTGCTTTTGACTTTTACATGAAATCAAAAGTTATGCGAATAACTAATTTTTTTTCCAACTTTTAAATTTTTTGGAGTCAAAGTCGGTTTAGAAATTTATGCCAAGACACTACTTAAAAGTAACATTAAGAAAATAGCAACACATGTCACAAGGATGGTGAGAGTTTGGAAAATTACCACGGGACCGTCGACTACCATTTTTCAACATTTAAACAAGAGGACGTTTTCCCAGGTGGGGCCCAAATAAACAGGAGCCCAGATACATTCCCAAGACTAAAAGATCACTCAACATACACACTATCATTCGATCTGATCAGTCTGAGAGCAGCTTTTGCGATTTTCATTGGGTGGGTAGCAGAGCAGCCTACAAACCATACAAATTAGATAATTGAAAACGCCCTTATGAAATGTTGTAAGGCATCCTCAAATGGAAAGGTCCCGGGATCCAATCCCTTGAGACCAATGCGAATTGACTATCTCTGTTGGTGTAGGTAAGCTGTCGCTATTCACCAATGTATTTCAACAACTGTATAGATGCTTGCGCACACACATGGAGGCACAAAATACAGTTACTTTAGAGTAGTGATTGCATGACACCTGTAAATTTGAATCTATCATTTCCATTACAGTGAGAAGATAAAGTTTAAATGATTAAATGGCCATTGTTGTCAATGCAATTAGGGTAACTTAAGAAGTTTATTCAGGCTGATATTCTGTATATTCTAACACGTGTATGCAGATTTGAATGTGCTTGTGGCTCTCCTTTAATCCAACTCCAAAAGTTGCACTAACAAATCCATCCCCATCAGAAGTTCGGTTCATATTATGGAATTCAATATTTTCCTTGTTTTATTCGTTTTGCTGAGAGAGGAGGCACCCAATTTTTTCATTTTGCTAGCCCTATCCTCCTCATTTGTGGGGTAGTAAATTACTAGATTTTTCTTTTTGGGTGAGAGCTCACACGAACCTAAAAAACTTATCCTTGTCTTTTTTTTTTCTTCTAGAAGATAGGAGAGTGGGGACTGAAACTAACACGATCCTGATTCTTTTGTTTTTTTTTTCAAATTTTTATTTTGCTAGGCCCACCCTCCCATTTTGAAAAGACAAAAAAAAGGCAAGAAATTTTTAGTGGCCCACAAGAATCTCACACTGAATATAGGCCTGCCAAGGAATAGGGTCGGGGTGGGCAAGGGTCAGCCCTAGCCCTACCCTTATTTATAAGGGCAAGTCCCTAATCTTATCCTAGCCCTTCAAGGATTTGGATTGACTAGGCCCTAACTCTGAGCCTCAAGGGCTAGGATAAGGCAAGGCCACATGACGGGAAAGAAAATCAAGAATTTTTCTCATTCGATATAACATGAATTTTTTCTACACCGAATGTCAACCTAACAGATAATTCAATTGAAATTTTTTAAAATTTTAAAAAAATAATATAAAACAAATATAACAATAAAACTAGATCAAATAACCCCAAAGGGGTGGACGAGTGGTTCTTGGGCCTTTCCCCAAGTGGGAGGTCCTTGGTTCCATTTCTTACTCTCCCTTTGGGGCCAGCCTCGCACGGGTTTACCTGGACTTATCTGGTTTGACGGGTTGCGGGCTCACGTCGCACCCTCGGGGATTAGTCCTGACTCAATGGGTTAGGGACACCCTGAGTTCCAAAAAAAAAAAAAACTAGATCAAATAGAATCTATCTTTGACAACAAACTAAGACTCTAATTAAAGTGTTAGAGACAATCACAATGTTAGGTTAAAGAATCAACCAATCAATGACTTACGGTTATGATTTCAAGGGATTAAGATTAGGATTTTAATGGGGGAAATTAGGGTAGGGCTGGGCTGTCAAAGTCTAAAAGTCTGAAAACGGGGAGAGTGCATGAGGGGACAACTAAAAGTATTAAACTAGCACTCTCTTTGTTTTTCGGCTTGCACGCTAGGCTTACTTAATTGTTCGTTTTCTTTTGGTTAACTCAACTACACCATAAGGTGATAGCTAGCTGAAGGCAAGACAAAGGAAACACACACTGCATGCACTCACTCACGCGCGCACAAACCACACACTTGCAACCCAACATAAGCGTACTTAATTGTTACTGGACGGATTTTGAACCTGAGACCTGCCCTTAGCGGGAGTGCCCTTAATAACCCTTCCACGAGGCCGTGGTGAATGCCATATATACATATCAATAGGATTACATGCACCGTATAGGCTGCATCAATAGTTCCTAGGCTTGCTCACGACGTCTAATCAAAAAATATAACAGCTATATTGGAAGGCATACGTTAAGTTAGATTTCTTCGAAAGAAATCTTTTGAGGGCAACAACATGCGCGTTGAGATCACATCATGGGGACAGTCATTCCATCTTCTCAACGATGTGCAGGATATTCCAATGACATGATGTGTTTCCCCATGTGGGACTAAAAGTCCACAGAGGAACACAAGTTAGACAAGCTACATCAACGTGCATGTCTCCCAAAAATGGATGGCCAAGATTAGTTCACTTATAAAACCCACCCACACCCACACCCACACCAACACGGTCACACTGAAATATACTTAACTAATAATATATATATAATTGAACCGAGCTTTTATCGAACTGAGTAGTGATGTGTTCAAGCTCAGCTTGTTTACTAAACGAGCTCAAAAATGGTGTTCAAGCCCGGCTCGTTTACTAAATAAACGAATGATACTCGAGCTTTTACCAAGCCGAGCCCGAGTAGTTCACGAACATTTTGTTCAATAACCACTCCTAGACAAAATTCATTTTAAGTATTAGAGTTAGTGTTAGAGAATACAATAGAATGTGTATCTCTTCTCACTTTATTACACTACTTTATATATTAAGAATTGGTTTGTAGGTACTCTCAAATATACTCCAAAATAGGGGTAGAGCTAGGGGGCTTGGGGTGCACGTGCCCCACCTAAACATTTGAATTTATTATTATTATTATTATTATTATTTATAGGGCATAGCATGGGGCATGAGGCATGTGCCCTCCTCAGCCTTTGAATTTTTTAATAATAGTTTACTATGGCATAGTCAAGGGCAGATGCCCCATTGTACTTCTAAAAAAAAAAAAAAAGTATTCTATGTTATTTTATAGGGCATAACCATTGGATAAAGAGACCTCTAAATTTTTGAAAACAAAATATAATTTTTACGGTATATTATTTTATAAGGCATAACCATAGGACAAGAGAATAACTACTCATGTAAACAAGGAAAAACAATACATTTAGGATATGTACAAAACGTATGATGAAATGATATGAGCTTAGTCGTCAATTTTTTTTCGTAAGCTATGCCTCCGAAACCTCATCCCTAAATCCAAAATATTTCGTACACACCAAATCATTCTCCACAATTCATTAACAATTGCTAATATTTACAATCAGACTAGGCGAAGGAAACAAACGAACAAGCTGGGTAGCCTAGCGTTTTTGACGAGAACAATCACTATTGTGTGCCCCCCTTACAATAAAATCTTGGCTCCGCCCCTGCTCCAAAATATACCCAAATCCTAAACCTTAAATTCAAATAATTAAGGTTACAATTAGATTTGGCTTGACTTATTTTGTCATTTTCTAAAATCACATCAGTTCTAATTTTGACACTTAATTATTTGAATTAATTTATTAGGATTTGGGAGCACTGTTTATTAATTATATTCTCTAAGATTATTTTTAATATTAAGTATGGGTCCTTAGAGATTCTTTCTTAAGAAAATGACAAACAGGAAAGGGGGGTGGACCAGTGGTTCCTGGGACCTACACCTCCTGAAGCGGAAAGTCTTGGGTTCGACTTCTCACTCCCCTTTTGGGCTAGCCCCATTTGAGATTTTCCCGGACTTTCCTGATTTGGCGGACTGTGGGCCTTTCTCGCACCCTCGGGCATGAATCCTGACCCGAAGGATTAGGGACACTCCTGAGTTATTAACAAAAAAAAAAAAATGTGGGTTCATTCTAAAGTGTTTATCTTTCGTAAAAGAAAGAAAATTTTAAGGCCCGCGTCTACGGCTGGCACTCCCTCTCCTTTCAAACATGCAAGATTTTCATCGAATTCTAGCAAAGTTGTCGAAGACAAGAACCTAACCTAAGCTACTTTAATATTATGAGTGTGTGGAGCAGTCACCATGCATCTCATCCTCTTTAGTAGTGTCTTAAAGTAGTGGAGTCTCCACTTATTATTTGCACTCTTCCTATCCTCTCATTTCAACACTATCTATCCAGAAATCCGGCCCTTAGAAAAAAAAAACTCACCAACCCACATTGTTTAAGAAATGGAGAAGTTGTATTACCTTTTTGACTTTGATATTATAGGAGTATGAAGAGAGAGATAATCCAGAAATCCCTTAGAAAAAACCCACCAACCCACATTGTTTAAGAAATGGAGAAGTTTTATTACCTTTTGACTTTGATATAGGAGTCGGAAGAAAGAAAGAGAGAGAGAGCTTATCAGGTGTTTGGCTTTCAGGTTTAGTGTATCTTCCAGATCCATGTTAACTCAGGGTTAAGTGTGTTCCAATAAAGAATCATTTTCCCCTTGTTCCAGGATAAGTACAGCTATCGAACATTCTTAACCTTAGTTATCTCTTAAATAAATGAACTCTCAGTTTCCACTCAACTCTCGTGAGTCATAAGTGGTGATCTGCCCAAAGATCCAATTAAACGGGATTTTAAGGGCCAGTACAAGGTTGTCTGACCTGCCAGAACTAACCATGCATCAAAACATCCTTCATTCCAATGATCCATATTTTGTTTTTAGAGGAGTGCTTAGCTGAGTCGCAATAACTTCAAATTTTTCTATAGACGCAAGACGCAAGAATAGGTGTAACACGTGGAGATTTTGATATTTGAACAGATTAAAAAAAATAGAAATCAGGAGACGTTAGACATTTGTAACCACCACATTAAGTCTATGGGAAATTGATACTGGGGCTAGCATTTCTATTTGTTTTATGGGCAATAATCCCTAGACTATTTCTCCTCACAAAGCCCTTTGAACTATGGTTAACAAGTTTTAACCTCAATGGTTAATTTTTTTAACCACAATTAAAATGAAAAATAAGGGGACACATGGCATAAATATGGGAGCGAGATGGTAAATCACCTCCTTGGCGTGAGAGGTGATTAATTACACCCCTTTTAAATTTATAATGACCTTGCGATCAATCACAGTTACAAAGGTGGCATTTGGTAACACTTATCTAAATAGGTAGAGCTTATTTGAAAATTATGCTCGGCTAGAATTTAGATTGTTAAGTTGAAGGTTATTTGAATATCTGGATCTTTTTGAAGTAGAGATTTTAGAGGTAAAAACTTCTACTTTAAAAAGTAACTACTTTTTACTTTAGAGATACTACTCCAACTTCAAAAAGATATATATATGTCATTAACCTTCAACTTAACAATCTAAAGTCCAACTAAGCACAATTTTCAAATAAGCTCTACCTATTTTAGATTAGTGTTACCAAACGACACCTAAATCTCTTTGGTTAGTTACGCCAGATAATGGGTGCAAGCGTATAAGTTATGCATACACTCCATGTTGTAGCTGTAAGTGCTAGTCAGACGCAAATTTTCAAACTCTCCTTCTTGTGGCTCACTTATCTTGCTACTCCTTCCATAGGTTAAAAGAGGGATGTAGTTATGGTTTCAAACGTACAATGGAAAAGCAGAGACAAGTGTTGTTACTACATTGACAGTTCCCAAAGAAAGTCCGGGTAAATAGCGAGTATCCTAAGCTTGCCATTCCCTTATTCATTAAAAAAAAGTGGCATTGGTATTATTTTCTTTTTTCAAATATGACTAATTTTAAGGTGTCCTCAGGAACGGGAGCAATCCCCAAAAAAGTTGAGATCCTTTGTACAGGCCCATATAAAATTTTTCAACAAAGTGTGCGTAAACACATTTCTAGGGATTAACCAATGAGGGGTTTGGTGTGCTGGCCAGGACCATGTCCCATCAAGTGGAGGTTTTGAGTTTGACTTCCTTCCCTTGTTGGCCATCTTCAGGGATTTATCTCTACCTATTCTGTCCGTGTGGATAGAAGGGTCTGCATATGCCCGAGAGATTAGCCAGGTGTTCTATGAGGCCCGGACAGGCGGACACCTTGTTACCAAAAAGAAGAAGAAAGAACATATCTAGGGATTTTTTTTAAAGAACAGATGAAAACAATTAGCCGGTGTTATTTCGTAAATGCTTAACATAGCTGAATACATGTCAGTCTTTTAATTCTGGGAAGAACCAAATTAAAGAAGAGAATGAGTCTCTAAGTGATGCTATCATTATCCTTTATTGATGCCTCCCAAGGACTCTTTCTATAAATAAATGGATAATTCCAGCATCAATTTCTTTAGAGACTCACTCTATTTTTGATCGGAGAGTGTTTATTTTTGATCGGAGAGTGTGTTAGTTGAAAACACTGTCTTTCTTTTAACATGTCTTGTTTATAAAGAAATTGATGGAGCATTATCCATTATTTATAGATAGAGTGGTTCTACAAAATATCCCTACTCTGTTTATGCAAACACAAGAGAAGAGCGTGCATGAAGCTGGTAAGTGGTAATAGAGGTACATTGTACGCACTGTTGGGTCCGGGGTGAATGACAGTGCAACAACCAATCAGATTAGGACAACCCACCCCCCCTCCCGCGCAGGGACTATTGCTCTTTGCCCTCACAAAGCCCCATTAATTGCCTTGTATTATGGTTAACAAGTTAAAATCTCACACGAGCTTGTTTATTTAACAAACAAGTCAAGTCCGAACTAGATTTTCAAGCTCGTTAAGTTAACGAGTCAAGCTTGATAACGCAGGTGCTCGGCTCGAATATGTATATTTATTTATATACTTAATATACTAAAATATTTAAAATATACTTACTTCATTTAAATACGAAAATTAAGTAAATTTATTATATATTAATAAAGATTAATAATATATAATTTATTTATATGATAAGAATACCCTTTATATAATTATAAATTTATACTAAAATTTTAGTTAACATTGTAATTTCTTTATCCAAAGATAATAAAGTAAAATTTTCACTTGATATAAATAGTTATATCCAATGAACCAAGCTGCTTTCTAAAGTTGGAGCTTGTTTATTTCTTTCGAACTCACTTTCTTTACATGTGTTATTATCTTCCATTAAAAGGACAAATGTTTTCTACTAACACTCTCTACAATCAAATAGAGAGTGGGTATTAAAAGAAAGTGATGCTAGCATTATCGTTATTTAATAAAGGGTGCTTCACCTAAAAGGACACGCCTTGCATTTTTATTACCTAAAAAGACATGGTTTTGATATATTTATCAAATAGGGTACCCTTTGCATTTTGATTACTAGAATGGGCATGCTTTTGACATATTTACCCTTAAGCTATGCATATATAGATAAAAGCCATATAGTATAAGAGTTACATTGGAATAATACTCTTTGGTAAAAAAAAAATCAAATCATACCCTAAGGAGTAATATTTTAAGTTTAGGGTGACAAAACGATACTTAACTCTTTAATAAAACTAGTGGGTGGCACGTGCGATGCACGTGAGAGCGAGGGGAAGGAGTTAACCACAGTAAATAGGAGTTAAAAGGGACACTTGTTAACCCACAAGTGCGATTAAACTCTCCCCGAGTTCAATCGTGATTGACTGTGATTCAATTTGAGGTCCAACTTTGGATTTTAAAATCCATTTCTCAGGTACGTTAACAATTTCCCTTCTTTAAATAGATAAATGAGGGTAGTTTGAGAATTAAAATAAAACATTAAATTAAAGTACTGTTTTATATAAGGGTAGTTTAAGAATATCGAAAAATTCAGGTTAAGCCTGCCTCTCTCATTATAATAATAAACAAATATAAGCTAAGTTCAAGCCTATTTTTAAGCTCATTTAATTAACAAATAAGCTTTAACACACTTTTACTCAGCTCAGCTCGGCTCGGTTCGGTTCGGCTCGATAATACCCATACCGGCATTCCCTTCCATGGTAGAAATGCGCGGTCCGCCAAGGATTCGTGGACGTGGAAGAGTACGGATGCTTTTCCGTGGCACGGACTGGAAACTTCCTTATCATTGCGCCTTTCATCTTGTCCACGAGTGATAACAACATCGCATTAGCATTCTGTACTCCATTTTTGTCCACCCCACCTCCCTCACGAGTGACGACATCCCATTATAGCCTTATAGGCATTCTCTCTTCTCCCATATTCTCGGGGTGCTGCAGTTAGATCTCTTTTGGTGAGAAAAATAAGGATTTAGTGGCTGAAATAAATTTGACAACTAAAAAAAACATTAAAAAAAATGTGAATATGCTTTACGGTTGAGTGAGTTTACTCATGACACTTTAACGGTAACCTTAAGTTTGGCCTGTATGAGAGTTAGGTGATATTGTTCTTTTAACCAAAAAAAATTTGACTACCCAACTCGTTGAAAATAGTTAAGTATTTTTCAAATGGAGTCCAATCCTCTATGGTGATAACGATTTAGCAAATCCGGTTATCACTCTTTGAGGTGGCCATGTGTCCCTCTTGACATCCGTTAGGCCTTAACTATGGTTCAAAATTACCCACCCCTAGGGTTCACCTACCCATCCTTGGTTTTTAGAAAAAAAAAAACATTAATTCAATTTTTTTAAATTAAAAAACTGTTTTTTGGATTTTTTTAAGGTTTTTTTAATATTAAAATATATAAAAAATAGAATTAATATTTTTTTCTAAAAACCAAGGATGCATGGGTTGGTGAACCCCAGGGTGGATGAATCTCAACCACAGTTAAGGGGTGTCAAGGGGGACACATGGCCACCTCAAAGGTTATCACCGTAAAGGATTTGACTCATTTTCAAATTAAATCATAAACGACACTATTGAGTATTTCAAAAGAGTTATATGTCTGTATTGTTTGCAAAATCCCTTTCTTAGTCTCACCATGAAAATAGAAGATATTTTCATGAGTCTATAAATTAAAACATAATTCTAGCTAGACTAAATTTAGTGTATATGAGAGGATAATATACCATAAGGACTTTAGCACCTAGAACAAGAAAAAAATGGTAAGCACTCAAAACAAGCAGGATAAATTACAAGAATACAACATAACATATACCCTCTAACTTACAGGTTGTGCCCTTAGCGGACTACGGCTAATGTCACCCATAAAAAAAAAACAACTACTAACTCAAGAGTAGAAGAGCACACCTGCCCTCTTTTTTTTGAGGGTTGTGTGGGTGTCTGTGACCGTGTGTGTCGCCAGGGTTTGTATGTGTGCTTATACTATTAAAAAAAAAAGACCCTTAGTACTCTTTTGTGAACCCTTTAAAGGCTTACCCTTGTTTTTTGAGGGTTGTGTGGGTGCTGTGATCTGGGTGTGTGTGTTTGTGTGCTGTAAAATATATATATATATATATATATATATATATAGAGAGAGAGAGAGAGGGGTTAATTTTCATGGGGAGCTCTGCATCATGCGGAACTCCGCTTGATATTTAAATCGATGATAATAATAATAATAATATTATTATTATTATTATTATTATTATTATTATTATTATTATTAACGTCGAAAAGAGAGAGAGACAGAAGCATGATATTTTGCTAAAGTTGCCGATATGTTCAGGTGAGGGAGATGAGTTGGTGGCCCATCACACCAAACCGCATTTTGGTGGGTGTTGGACCTGGTGCCGTCCTTTCTTTTCCATTGTCACTTGTATAAATAGTTTCAACCTCTTATCTTTATTCTTCTTTTTATCAATTGATATTACACTTATGACTTACCAGCCCCAAAAACGGAAACTTTCGCTATAACCTCTGAGAATTACATATATATATATATATATATATATATATATATATATATGCCCATAGTTACATACATACATACACACACGTGCGTGCATAGATAAGAAACAGACATGATAAATTAGTCTCAGACGAATTATCACACGTTGAATCCCCGCACAAGATGATGCAAGTTGCAACACTTCAATCCTGATAGCACCATGGAAAGTTCAATACCTAACTTGACAGAAAGAGAGATATGGCACGAAAGCTCGAACAACAACATCTCGGAATTTGGTATTCATGTTGGTACAGTCATTTATCACGGGAGGAATTATAGTTATATATGATGATTAATCGATTTGAATCGCAATGAGATAAAACTACAATCCAGTGGCTCAACCATGTTGTGACTTGACAGTAACATTGGATCCAAGTGATAAAACAATACCATTATCGACATAATAATAACAAAACGACGAGCATTTCGTGCCTGAGTACGCGTATTCCACTGATGTCATGATGAAGCTCACTGTTACTTACATTTAGATAATAATATTGTGGTTTCATGTTAGCATTTACTTAGGCAAATCCATGCTTATGGGTGCAAAAGCCATGTATCCACTTTGGAGCTTGGATCTTAACTTTCCACTTCAGGGCTCAGGGTATGGGTGTTATATATACTTGGTTCCTCTCCACCTCAACTTCCCAACAAAGTCCTGTGATTCAATTCAAGAAAAGAACAGGAAAAGAAAATAATGGGTTCAACTGTAATACCTATTCCTAGTGAGGATGGAGCTTCTTTCAGTGAGAAAAAGAAGACCAAATCCTCTCTTTTTTCTCTTCTTCCTTGTCTGACACAAAAGAGAAGCATTCATGACTACAGAAAGCTGATTCACAGTATCAAGGTTGGAATCGCTCTGGTTTTGGTTTCGCTTCTATATCTTGTTGGCCCACTTTACAAGGAATTTGGCGAAAATGCCATGTGGGCTATCATGACTGTAGTAGTTGTTTTCGAGTTCTTCGCAGGTTTGTCTAAGCTTATTCACAGTTTCTAATCATCATCACTGTACCACACTCATATTCTTTGGGATGAACTTGATATTAGTTATTTTGATCCTGATGATATTAGTTTGCTAATACATTTCAGGTGCTACACTTAGTAAGGGTTTAAATCGTGGAATGGGAACTATTTTAGGTGGGGGGCTGGGGTGTTTAGCAGCAATTTTATCTCAAAAAGTTGGTGGGATCGGCAACTCCATTACCATCGGCATTTCTGTATTTGTCTTTGGTAAGGATGACTGCATTTCTATCAGGGATAACAGATCAAACCATTCATAATCTAATGCTAATCAAATCTCATTCTAAATCCAAATCCTTCCGATTGTAATGATCGTAATGATATGGTGCATCTCATAGATATCATAACCATACATGTACTCTATTAGTAATACTAAATTTGTTTGATCATAAATAATATGGTGTTTGAACTGCTAATATCCGCATCAGGATTACTTTATTTTTTATTCCCTCAAACTTGGAATAAAAGTACTAATAAAGATTATTCTCTTCTCTTAAGTAGCTTATTCACTAATGTCAAACTTGAATATTTCAGGGGCAGCTGCGACATACTCTCGACTGGTTCCAAGCATTAAGAGAAGATACGACTATGGAGCCGTGATCTTCATCCTCACGTTCAATCTGGTCGTAGTCTCTGGTTTGCGTGCTGGGAAGGTTATTGAATTAGCATGTGAACGTCTCTCCACAATTGGTATGGGTTTTACCATCTGCCTGTTCACAAACTTACTCATCTGCCCCGTGTGGGCTAGTGATGAACTTCATTGCTCTATAGCCTCCAAATTCGAAAACCTCGCCTGTTCAATAGAAGGTAAATTTTCTTGAAATGGAACATTCATCACAACAACTATACCACATAATCTAAGCTGAATTCCAGCATAAAAGAAGATATAATATCATCTTAAAGTCTACTTATAAAAATCCTAAAATCAATTACATGTTTGAGTTTGAACTTTGAAGCATACTAATATAACTTCTCAACAAGACTATAAAAATATTTTTGATATAGTCTCTTCTACACCTTCAAGGTAAGGTTTCAAACTGTATCTTCCATCCTCTTGGTAAGATTTTCCCATTGTACATAAAAAAAAAAAACCTGCAATTACTTACTTAAGCCTTTCATTGTAGGATGCTTAGAGGAATACTTCATAATGATCAATGAAAAGAAGGAAAATCAGCCTATCACTAGCTTCGATGGTTACAAATCGGTGCTACACTCGAAGTCCAAGGACGAGTCGCTGGTACATTACTTTCTTCCACTAGTAACTGAATTTTATACTATCGGAAGAGAAAAACCAGTTCCTTTTTTCTTGTTTAGAGACACAAATTACTGCTGATCAGCTGTCTTAGTGAGTCCTCTTGAACAGTACCGTGTGGATTTTTATTTAAAAAAATTGAGTGATCAAGCATGCCATTTCTTTTGCTTCTCTGTAAATTTGCCAATCTTGCAATAGTTTTTTTTTCTCCTTTACCTACCAAAAATAAAATAAAGGAATATTATGTTTACCCTGTCTGACAGTCTGACTAATTGACTCTTATGTTTCAGGCAAATTTTGCAAGATGGGAACCATGGCATGGAAAATTTGGGCACAACTATCCTTGGGACAAATACCTACAAATTGGAGAGTTGCTCAGAGAGTTGGCTGCAACTATTATTTCACTAAAAGGATGTCTTCAATCTCCTCAACAGGTATGCAAATTCATCTCTTTGCTGTATCTAAACTAAAATCTAAGACCAGCCAAAAAATAATATATACAGACATTAATTATATAAGATTATTAAGAGCTTCTAAGATATGAAAACAGATTTTATAATAAAAAAAAAGAAACTTAACTAAAATTTCAAATAGCTACCCATTTATTGATTTCTTTCCCCATCTCATAGACCATAATTAGAGTATTTGAAAAATCATCTCCCTACATGATTTGACACATATGTAGAAGATGAGGATCTAGCATTCAGTGGTTCACATCAAGGAAATCTCCTAGGTAATTAGTCAATCAGATTGAATGATTGTAACCATTTGATCTGTCATATGCTTTTGGTTTGTATAAAAGACTATGATGAAAGGGTTGATTTTTGAACTATGAACTAGAATTAACCTGCCAATCCATTATATTCTTTGTACTTTGAGAAGGATAAAAAGAAAAGGGTTAATAGTTATTTTTTTACTTTGGAAATCTCCTGAGTGGGTGGTGGTTTTCTAAAAGTAAGCCACAGGTGGGGTTTGCAGTTTATAGGCCATAACAACACTCTGTAAGATAAGGACTTTTGAAAACTCTGTCTACCATAAACTATTTATACTTTTCAAACTGAAAAGAATGTCAAAGTACTAACTCAATCATTTTATTCATTGTTTTCATAGAAAATGTAATAAA
This sequence comes from Tetracentron sinense, assembly GCA_015143295.1. Taxonomy (NCBI): domain Eukaryota; kingdom Viridiplantae; phylum Streptophyta; class Magnoliopsida; order Trochodendrales; family Trochodendraceae; genus Tetracentron; species Tetracentron sinense. Next base: position 8,685,153 of record CM026558.1, on the reverse strand, counting down.
TCAATTGGCTTATTTCGTTTGAATTGCTGTCCAGCCGCCATTGCTCCTGAGGCACTCTGTTAAGGAACCCTGTGAAGTGATGGCATCATTACTTGCTTGCACACTTAGGGAGCTTGGAGAGAGCATAATGAACATGAGAAGATGTCAGCCGAGAGTGTTAATTATGCCAAAGTTGCAGTCAAAGAGACTAGAGCTGAGCATATCCATGACTCCTTCAAAGCTAGGGTCACAAGAAAATGGTGGATTAGCAATTGCAGGCTTTGTGTTTTTGTTGATGGAGATGGTGGACAAGGTGGAAGTGTTAGCAAAGGAGGTCGAAGAACTAGGAGATCTTTCAGATTTCTCCATAAATAGCAACTTAACTGTGCAAATTTGGGGGTGTATATAACCATGAGAGCCAGTTTTGGCTAAGTAATATATTAAAAAAAAAAAAAAGGTATAATAACAACAACAATAATAATAAGTTGCCATCATAGTCACCACTTTCTGGAATTATTCGGCTAGGGAAAAGTTCGGAAAAAAAGAGAAAATGTCTGAAAAGAATAAAAAATAAGAAAAAAAAAAAAATATATATTTTAAATATTAGACATTTATTCACAGCTTTTTCAAAAAGTTGTAGATAGTTAGGTCTAATTTGCAATGTGAGAATTTTTTTGAAAGTCGTGATTTTGGAAGAAGTCTCGAATACTTCATGAATTAATTTTTTGATGAAAATGTTGAAAATTGTTCGGGACTCTTGAAAAGATTGGAGAACTTTGTTAGCACGGTTGTCATGAGCAAGAGGATATTAGGAGTATTAATTAAGACGGCGATGAGGGGTAAATGTCACTTTAAGTCTGTAACAGGATATGTTTAACATGATAATATAATAATATAACAACTAGCTCGACCTTAATTTTTTTTTGGGTTGGAGGCATCATTTACACTAGGTTAGTCAGCTTGTGGGTTGTGTTGCTCAAGGTGACAACCATGTTACATCCAACCCAGGATCTCCCTTCAAGAAGGGATGCACTTAATCACAAATTCACAATCCCATGATGGGGTTGGGCAGCTCAACCTTATTTAGTAACTACTTACTTCTCCCTTCTTCTCATGGCCATTCTCTTTACCACATTCACCAAGTGCCAAATTTGTAAAAATATCTAACAGAACATAAAAATAAACATATTTCCTGAACTACACTTTTGACTGACTTATAGTAACGGTCATGACATGTGAGGTTTCACCTAGAAGGCTTCCAATGTTTCAAGATCAAATTTGTTAGATGATTGTTTCCATCCAATTTATGGACCTTCTCTGCGGAATTTTCGCAATAATTTTACTTCAATATTAATTAGGTGCAACTCATCGACCATGGATCCTGAAACCCCTGTATCTCTGTTGAATATGGAATATCCCCTAAAGCATCCAACATGCTAGACACCTTTGTCAGTAAGGGTGTCTATGGATAGCTCTACCCAAAAACTATTATCTGCCAAATTGTAGCCTAGGATGGGCAACTAACTTAAGTTATCCATTTTAGGAGGACACTGTTCCAGCTGAAGCTATGACTTAAGAACAGTCTAGTAGAAATGCAGGGGACAAGTAGTTTAAGTGCCAGTACAAATTTAAAAGATGTGTCAAATAATTCAAAATTATAAATTCTAAACAAAATGCAAATTTCACCCAAATCAGAGAGTTTCAAGATAATCAAAGAGGGCCTAGTCATACATACTTCCAAATGTGAATTTTAACATGGCCACTGAAGTGGAATTTGGACTTTGGAGGATTTGGGTATCTTAATCATGCTCAGATTTATGGTAGAATATATGAAGCAAATATTCCATCAAATTAGAATCGATCTTAGGTGGTAGATTAAAATTGTTTTCATATCCAACCTGTAAGCCATCTCATCCATGACAGTTTTACCCACACATGTGGCACCTCCCCTTAAAACAGACAAAGCCGCCGGAGCTGTTGATAGTGAAGAATGAGTCCTCCCCCCAATTGCCATTACCCAATCCAGTTACATACCACATCATATCTGCTTTTCAGCACCAGCTTATTATTGGATTCTATATATATATATATATATTGCCATTACAAATCAAGTGACATACCACATCATATCTGCTTTCAAACTTCAAATTCAGCACCAGCTTATTCTTGGATTCAATATATATATATATATATATATATATTCAGGAAAACTAAAGGAAGTAGATTCAAACTTGTGAGATGAATTTAGAGATACTCACATGTCTTTTGACAGAGAAAGTGAGACAGTTTAGAGGGAGTTCATTCGGAGAACTTGGTGGAGGAAGGAAACAGAATTTCTCCATGAAAGCTCCGAAATTTGAGTCTCTCCATACCTGCTACTATTTTTACTGAACTTTTTTGGTAAACTCAATCATACCACAAGGCAACTCAGAGGCTATGTTTATAATTCAGTAGAGAGTCTACAGACCTTTGTGGGGGGGAGTTTTTGGTGTAAGGACGAATTTAAACCTAGGGATTCTAACAAACATTAACCTTTCATTAAGTTTGGCTTTCTTGATCTTTCTGAAAAAGCGCGGGTACTGGATAAATGAAGCCTCTAAATGACTGTTTTCCCCATGAGATGCAGTTGACTTAAGACGAATTTATCGGGGTAAAGTCGGTTATATACTTGGAGATTAACGGCTAAGAAACTCCACAGGACCACAATTTCTTTTCCTTTTTATTTTAAAAAAAAGAATAAGAGAGTTTGCCAAGGTGTAGAATCTGATTTAATGACTTTTTCCTTATTTTGGCGTTTAACATGAACAGATCAAATGGTCTAGAACAGCTTTGTGAGGGGGGGCCTACTGGCTACCAAGGTTGGTTCAAACGACTGTAAGGAAGCCACGTGTAAACAGAGGCAGGAAGATTAGGACCCCACAAATAAGTGGGTCCCATTTAGGAGATCCACGCTCAAAATCAACCTGATCAGACTGTCATATGTATTGCACAAGCAGGTTGCCTCTCCTAGCTGCAGAGATCTAGACCATCAATTGAATTAGATACTGCTCAAATTCTTCTCAATCCTGCACTGTCAAGAACCTAATCAATGGCCAATCAAGGGATTGTTTATTAACTTATTATAAAAGAGGACTATCACATAAAGATTAAATAGTTGTTCACCCAAGTTTTTTTTCCATAATACCCTTCCCTATTAATTTGTTTTTCCATAATATATTTTCTTACAAGTTTTCCCATACTACCCTTATTAGATTTGCTTTATCCAAAATGTGCCTATTAATTAATTTACCCATGATACCCTTTCTTACAAAGTTTCTCATGATACCCTTATTAGATTTGTTTTAATCCAAAATATCTCTATTAATTTATTTGCCCATAATACCCTTTTTCAAGTTTTTATTTCCTATAAAACCCCTATTGATTTATTCCTAAAATTCCCCTATGATCTATATATCTTCTATATTATAAAAGAAAAGAGGGCAATCATTTATCATTGTTAGATTTATTTTTCCCAAAATATCCCTATTAATTTATTTTCTATAATTTCATTTCTTACAAAATTTTATTTCTCAAAATACCTTATTCATTTTGATTTTAGTATTAAATTTGGAAGTGCCTTGCACTTGCATGTGCACACCCAACTAGTTCTAGTAATGAGCAATGCTAAGCATACTCTCACAATCCTTACTCTCACGATCTCACCCCTTTTATTAGATAATAAAATAAATGACTTTGTGTCAGCCCAGTGACCACAAGTCTACAAGAGGTGAGCAGGACTTGGCACTTCCCAAAACCAGCAGTGCCAAACGCCGCCTACCTATACACCTATACAATATGGTTCCCCTTAAATTTCTGCACCATTGTTCGAAATCTGCTACAAAACACCTCCTTGCAGGAAACAAAAGCTTTGGGCCAAGATTAACAGATGAAAAATCACTCAAGAGGATACACTGCAACTCCATTTCCATATTGATGATGTATCGTTAGTCGCATCTATCCATGTCCTCGTCAAAAAAATCGTATGGAACTTGTGGTGTTGCTTCCATGTCCTCATCAAAAATATCCAAGTATGGAACTTGTGGTGTTGCTTCATGTAGTCCTGTGCTTTCTTGGATTACACCAGGAGTATCCAAACCCAGACATTGCAAGTAAACTTCATCATAAGCTTCAACGTTTAAACCCGAAGCAAGGAACAGTTCTACCTCATTTACAAATCTCTCGGCTTTTCCAGTCAGAAAAGGCATGACAGCATCAAAAACCAAAGCCTTGAACTCTTTTTGTTCAGTTTCAGGCCCATTTTTGGACCGCTCTTGTTCAGTTCTGAAACATTCAGGGCGAGTGTAATCAGCATGCTTACAAAATCGGCAAGATGATTACAAAAATCCAATATCATAACTTTTTTGACAGTAAAAAAGAATGTAAGATCATTTGGTTCCAATCATCCTAGATCCTGACATATATGCCTACAAAAGCCATTCCGAAATTGTATTAGTCTACTTAATTAATAAAAACATATTTTACACACACATTGTCTTCTATATTAGGTAACATATTAAAAGTATCTCCTTAAATGAGACTACTTTGTTCCTTAGGTAACATTGTAGGAAAACCATCCAATTAGTTATTAACTAATGCTAAGGAGATATGGTTTTCCGATTTCTTGTAGACCTAAAATTGTTACAAGTTATTTAGGATATATCTGGACAATGTATTCCTACTAACTTACACATTGTTAGTTCCATATGATGGAGTGATGAATCTCAATCACTGAGAGAAGGGTCTCTTGACTAAGATGTGGATATAAGTAAGAAGTACTTATATTGTAACTGGATCGCTTAGTGGATACCCTTAGAAATATATTGTCTATATATTTAGGGTAATCCATTTGACAGATTGTCTTTAACCTTAGAGGTCGACATCTTCTTTAGTATTTGCCTATATAGCTTTGATGTAGCCAATCGTCAATATCCAACACACCGGACTGAATACGGGCTCGTTGGGTTATGTACGCTATATTAGAAGAAGTGTGTGTACGTTCAACAAGGATTCCACTACCCTTCTAGAGTAATTTATATTGAGTTGTTACTTGTTAAAACCGGACTTGAAAAATCCAGCACTGATATTTATCGATGAAATTGTTTTATCGAGAAGTTTATTTTCTATATAAAAGGAATATATAATTATTATTATTTCTTTTAAAAAATTTCTAAAATAGTTTTGAAAGTCTAAGTTTGACTAAAAGTATCAAAGAAAAAGGGTTCTTAATATAAGCTAGGGATTAAAAGACAGTATAAGATATTATCCCGTAAGCTTATAATAATATTGGAAGTAGAGGGACGTATCTGTAAACAAATCTTATAATAGAAATACTTGCAAATAATTCTCTGTTTTCTAGGGGTTAATCACATTGTGTTAATGGACATTATTGTGATTAGTGGAAGTCCAGAGACAGATAAAATTTTATGATCCTAATAGTGTTATAGGAAAGTGTTTCCTCGTAACAAGGCTTTAACCAAAAGGGTTAAGCACTTGGCCCCACAACCGGAAACAGGAGATCCCTTTAGATCCCACACACTAGGACCTTCTTAAAGCTTTTAATTTAATTATTAATTTCTCTAAGTAAATCACTATATGATATAGTGAAGCTCTAATAGGTGAAATCATATAGGATGTGATTAACCAAATGAGTAGGACCCATTGAGAATTTTGATAAAGATCAAAACTTGACCAACAAGGGTTTAGAACCCAAAAGGAGCATGTGGAAGTGGGGCCCACCTAGGGTGGGACGTCCACTTCATGAGGAATCTTATCACTTTAATTAGTTTGTTACTAATTAATGATTCCTTATTAGAAAAGGATAAGATTAGTTAGTTACTAATTAAAGATTCCCTATTTAATAGGGATTCCATTAGTTTGTTACTAATTAATGATTCCTTATTAGATAAGAATAAGATTAGTTTGTTACTAATGGATAAGGTTAGTTTCTTTTAAGATAAATCCTAATTCGTTAGGAATAATCATTAAGAAATCTTTTGAGGGAATTCTAATTGGATTAGGAAAAGGATGAGGAGTCTTGGATTGCAAGAAAGCAATCCAAGAGAATCTATATAAGGGTGGGACGTCCACCCCATGGATCATACTCTTCTCCAACGTTTTTCTCTCTCCCTTTCCTCTAGTTCAGCCCCTCTCTCTCTTCTTTTGAAAGTGTACGGTCATACCATCTCTCTCTTCTCTTGGTTCTAGTTTTGATCTTGAACAAAAGCAGAACCAATCTTGTTAATCAAAAAAGGATCTTGAAATTCAAGAAAAGAACAAAAGATCATAAAGCTTGAATTGGAAGGACCATTAGCTTTCATTAGAGAAAACTTTAAAGGAAAAAAAAGGTTTGTGTGAATCGCGAAGGAGACCTTACGCTTGCGAAGTTTTGCAGGCATCGTTCTATAACGTGGATTTGACTTATCAATATCAAAGTCGCAAAGGTGATTGCTATTTTATCCTTCATTGAATAAAATTAATTAGAATCTTAGTTTGATCTTGAGATTCAATGTATGCTCCCCAAGAACTATTTTTCTAAAATTAAAAAGAGGCATACTTTCAAATCCAACCAGGTAGTTTTAACTCATGGCTAGATCCTATTTAGATTCAATTGATGAAAACTTACCTTTTTAAGATAGATTCAACCACACCCAGTATGTGATGCACAATAATGTCAACATCATCCTCCTACAAATCACAGGAGCTCAAGCAAAGTTATTAACCAACCAACTAAATAATAGAATCTGAAAAAGGATAATCTATGGTTGAAGCACTGCGTAGACATTAAATATTGTCTAGAATGGACAACTTTACATGTGGCACACATTGAACGGGGCATTACCCATTATTCGATCCATTCCACCTTGGAGGGATGTTCTAACTTCCAAAGCCAATCTGATTGGATGCTTGTAACCATCCAATCTATATGTTTTATTTCTATTTATTAAAATTTCAAATACTTCCAAGCAAAGAGTAATCTCCTCAACTGAATGAAGGAAATACTGGAGCTTGTCTCAATCAACTTGCTCGGGATAAGCAGATGTGGACTAATACAGGGTCTAGTATGGTATTCACTTGAATGAGGGGATCATTTTCTTGATTCAAATATTGATTCAATAACTGGTCTACATCATGGGGTGGACTAGGCTACTAGCCTAGCTAGGAGAGCTGCTTCTTCAAACAATGTGCACAAGGAAATTTGTGATAATAAAAAGGGGGAAAAAAAAACAGACCTGAGTCAGAGCTTGAATTTCCCTTCTCAACCAACTTTGGAGCCACCGGTTTGGCTGAAGATACTTACGGGATCTCCAATACCGTTGAACATCAAATTTATCATTTATGGTACCTGTTGCAAGTTGCAACAGAACTTATTAAAAATATTCAAATAATGGTTTATTTATCTATAAATCAGTAGCGTATAAACATCAAGAAAAGGGAAAGACACCAAGGGATCAAAATAAACACAAACGCAATACCTGGTTCAGTGTCATAGCACTGGACTCTATACTTATGAGCCGTTGAAAAGAGAAAGCTGCAAAAAATGATTAACGAGAAATGAAGACACCAAAGAAAGAAAGGAACGAGGTAAAGAAAATAGAAGACTTGGGTACCTATTTCCGAAAGCCTTGTTGATGTAATGCTGTTGAAAAGAATTCCCATCACATCCATGTATGATGGAAAAACTATCAGTCTGCAAAGTAGTGAATGTTAGCAAATTAGAAGAGAAAATCTGAATGCCAAGCAATTGCTGAGAAACTGCAATTATTCCTACATGCTAAAGCAATGACTAGAACAAGCACATAAACAAGAGAAAATAGAATAAAAATAATTGGTCTAACCCAATGAATACAAAGAAACAACTAAAAGGAGGGAACCGAAGATTTGAAGATTTCAGCCAGTTTGGTTGGCAGCACTTATAAAAATTGTGGTCAATGTGCTTCACTTCAAAACTCTTCAATTGGCCCCATTATTTCCCACTCTTGGAAAGTTTTTGCTCACGGGAGACAAATCCTCGACGGGGCATTGATAGCCATTGAGTGCATCAATTGAAACTAAGAAGCGGTATTCCGGGTATCTTTTGTAAAGTTTCATGGAGAAGGCTTATCATCAAGCCAATTGAACATTTTAAACTACATGCTCTTAAGAATGGGATTATGTCATAGATGGAGGAACTGCATTAGAGTTTGTATCTATTTAGCATCCTACTCAGTTCTTATCAGTGGGTCCTCGATTGGCTTCTTTAGCAGCAGTGTAGTGAAAGAGTCCAGTCGACTCCTAGGAGTAGGTGATGGGGGTTCCCTAGGTGAGGTGATGTCTACCTAGATCATGATCTAGGCGATATGGGACCTGGCCATTTTCAGTAAATTGTTCAGAAATTCCAGGGTTATAAATCAAGAGGGCCACTATTACTGTTACTCTTCATCATTTTGACAGAGGCTTTGAGAGATTATACAAGAAACTGAAGGCATAGTTCTAGAAAGCTTTCTGGGTGGAGTTAATGGGCCGATGATCATTCATCTCCAGTATAATGTTTTTATGAGATTTCTGGTCTTCTAATCAATTTTCAAAAAGGTACATTATTTGCAATAGCTAAGGTAGATGACACATGGGGGCTGGATGGTTTTTAGATTACAAGGTGGGTCCTTTTCCTCCCCTCACCTTCTTTTTCTATGGGGTGCCAATTATTTGGGATCCTATTGAGGAAAGATTTGGGAGGTTGAATTTCCACGTGGAATCCGCGTAACTTATCCAAAGGTGGTAACCTTAATACTTAGCACTCCCTCTAGCTTATTGACATACTTTCTTTTTTCCTTTTCAAGATCCATTTTTCAGGTACGTTAGATCTTGAAAAGCTTGAAAGGGTTGTTCTTTGGGATTGGTAGCCAAATGTCAAGAAGTGTCATTTGGTTGTTTAGCAATTATTTGCAAACACAAAGAAGATGGTGATTGGTGATCTAGGTTTAACGTGTTTTAAGTTTGTGAACAAGCCTCTGTTAGGGAAGTGGCTGTGGAGATTTGGGATTGACAGCAACAATCTTTAGTTAAGAGTCATTTAAACAAATGTGATAGCAGAAATTTTGATTGCAACCAATTTCTCTCTTCCTATCGAAAAAAAAAATTCTCTCTTCCTATGAAGGGAGGTATTTGAGTATTTCTAATATCTAAAGTGGCTTACGAAAAGGCTTTCGGTACAAGGAGGGATGAGGATATGGGGTGAGATTTTGAACGATTTATGGTGCAGAGATGCTCCTCTTTGTCTAGCATTTCCATCTCTACTCATACAATTATAGAAAGGAGTTAGTTGCTAATAATTATGGGATGATTGCAGATAGGATAGTACCGTGTCCCAATTTCAGAATAAAGTTTAAATGATTTGGAGCTTCCTGTTTAGAAAGAGCCCTCTCCCTTGGAGAACAGAGGATAAACACGTTTGCATGTGGGATCTTAAAAGTTTATTTGCATTCTTCTTGACCTTTCTGGACAATGAAGAGGTTCTTTTCCCGACAGATCGATTTGAGGTACTCTGTTTTGGTTTCATTCTTTTTTTGGACGGCCACTACGGACAATATTCTTACAATGGACAGATTGGTTAGCAAACCCAAGGGAGTGGGAAATCGGTTAAGCATTTATTGATTCATTGTGAATTTTCTCCATATTTTTCTGAAATTACAGTGCCCTCCCCTCTACTTCAGTTATCGGTAATTGATTCCCCCTTCCGTTAGTATGTTGTTACTAACATGGATGTTATTTTAAAAAGTCTAAATTAACCTGCTTGAAGTCAATCAACTTGGTTATACGAGGACGTTTTCTCGAGTAATTTCAGAAACAAGAAGGGAGGTTTTTGCAATTTTGCCAAACTTAGGAGAAGAAGTGTAATTTTAGAAACGAGTACCGATCAAAGAAAAATTAGAAACAAGAGGGGAGGTTTTTGTAATTTTTCCAAACCTCATGGGCAATGTAATCTTAGAAACACGTAGTGAGGTTTCTGCAATTTCGCCAAACGAGTACCTGAAATAAATCTTGCTTAACTTATAAATAAGCAAATATTTTATTAAATCCAAAAAAGAAAAAAAAGAAAGGAAGCACTAGGGAAAAAGATTTTAATGTACAAGGCTCCCATTTATGCCTTTGGCTAAGAAGTTAGCCTTCTCAGTAGCAATTGAGAAGGCATGCCTATACAAATATGTAACAGGATCGCTAAAGATCAATAATGTGGTCCAAGATGTTAGCTAGTCTTTAAATACCTTCATTGTCATTGATGCCCATGAGATAATATTAATAGAATCTCCTTCTATCTTGAGAGAATAAGTGAATGAAACATATTATCTTCAAGTTTTCCAAAAAAGTGTGAGTTCTAAGTTCTAACAGATTCCTTCTGCTTAATTTATTGAAATTTGAAGCAATTTTGATGGTCCTATTAAAGCTAATTCTACTAATGCTAGAAGTTATAAATAACTGAATCGGAAGTTGTTAGTTAAATGCAGCTCCTCTTGTGATAATAATGGTACTTCGGTCAAGATAGCCTCTAGCTTGTGAACATAGCGGATGTTCTTTCTTCTCCATATAGAAGCGGAACAAGTTCCCTAATCCCCTCATACTGAGGTCTGGCTGTCTGGCAATATCAACTAAAATTATCAATATTAAGTTATCTCCTATTCATGCATAGGGTTGAGAAGAGATTAGAAAATTTAATATTAATTTTTTTTGCATATCCATTGTAAGGGTTCCCTCATCGTTCTTTAGGTTCTCTTGACATACAGATACTGTCTCTTCCTTGATGCAGTATCTACTATCTACTTTTTAAATGGCTAGTTTGATAGGCCCATGATGCTCAAGCACACCTAGTAGGTGTTAATATCTCTGCAAATAAGATAATACATTGTCATATATATTAATGGCAATAGTAATTTGTAAGCCGCCACACTTTCCCTACTCCCTAAAATTATATTCAAAACACCAAGAAATATACTAAAGATATGTGTTAGTTACAGTAATTCAAATTTTATCCCTCGACCACCTCCCTCCATTCTTTGCCAAACTAGATTCAACAACATATTGATAAGATATGAGGTACCTATCCTCTTAAATCCCTTTAAAGCTTCCCTGCATATCCATCCATTATCTTTTTAAAATCAATATCTAGCTAATATATGAATAACTCATGCTTAATAATAATACTGAATTGAGAAGATGGTCTTTGAAAAATATATACCTAGGGTTTATACACAAGCCATATATTAGATGAGGCGCCGATATTTGAGGAGCTAAAACCCACCCCATTATAGAAAAAAAGATGTCTACAACTCAAAATCTCCATTATGCTATCAAGAAAGAAAGAAAAAAAAAATGGAATTGCATCATCAACGTCATTGGTATCATGTTCATAAACAAAAGAAACAACTTATTATAACGAACCTTGCATAGAGGACACTTTATTGAGGAAGGTGAGGGAGAATGCTTGCTAGCAACCAAGTTGGCCCATTGCGCAATGCAATTGTAACAAAATTTATCTGCATTTGAATTTTAAAAGCACACGAATAGTGAACTTAAGGCCTAAGCAATAACTTTAGAAAAGAAATGTCACCAATAACATATATGATATATGCTAATCTATAATCTAAACAGTATTTCACATTCCACCCATATATCTACATGGATAGTATTTGTAAGACTTCAACATAGCCACAAAGAACAAAGCCACATTAGAAAGAAACTCAAATTCTTGGCAACAGAAACTTTCCTAGGTAATTACACTCGGGCCAACATTTGGTTTCCTTATTCTTAGAAGGTTGTTTTGCTATTATTAGTTGCTCTCATCAAATATTAAGAAGGCCAATATTGTCTTTATCTTGTTTTTGTGCATGGAAGACTTTCAAAAATTGACCACATTTAAACAAAAGAAATTCCACCAAAATGAGTTAAAATCTGACTAAAATGGTTTCCCAAAATTTCCATTGCCACTCGAGAATCAACCTGACACTCACTGAAATGATCATAAACTCTATATATGAACTACCCCATAAAAGGATTTCATTATAAAATCCCTTTTCTTTGTAATTAAAAGCAGAATCTTTGAAAATCACCCATAAAGGATTCATCATAAATCGCATTTGTTCTTCAAAGATTGAATCTATGAATATTTCTAGTCTTTAGAAACACCCCAACTCACTAAATTAATCTTCACCAAAATTCACAGAGACAGAGAGAGAGAGAAACGTACGGAAACAGCGATCCAAGTAGGCTTCTTGATTTACAGGTCCGAGGCAGATAGGGCAAGGGTTCGAGCCCTCGGATGAGGAAGAGCTACTCATCTCATGCCTGCTTCATCTCCATTGCTGCAACCCCACACAAGAACCGACCGTAAGGACGGTCTGCAAACAATTCTAGCCTACAAGTACACGTCTGATGCAATTGAATGATCAGAGAGTGGAATCCTAAATAGTGGGTCCTACTTCCTACATTTGGTACTGATCGTTTGATCCTAACCATAGAAACTCATGACTATTTTCATGATCAAAAGTCAACCTGAACCTATTCCCTCGCGCAACGACACCAAATCCAATTGATAATCGGGTCGTGTCCAGGACCCTTTTATGCAATTTTCCATTACCGCCCAACCCGATAGTGTCCTGACTGACCGGGTTCACGTCCTTTTAAACTCAAACCAGTACGTTGGTCCAGGACTCCGGATCACTGGCACCCCAAATCCCAAAGAGTTTGAATAATATTTTATCTCCTGCATAGTGGTTTGCCACATTGGCTATTATTTGAACTCAATCCCAAACCATAATTGATTTTTAGATTTTGCTAGCCCAGTGGCAAATCTTCCAAAGGGGACGCTATTAATGTCAACATTCCCTAATTTCTATTTTTTAAACTATTAAAATAATTCAATCATATATGTTGCAAACCACTATGGGAGGAGACCAAAAATTTCCACCATGTTGTTCTCCTCCAATAGTGGTTTCAATCATAATTGGCTATGATTCGAACTCAATCCCAAACCATAATTGATTTTGGGATTTTGCTAGCCCTAGTGGCAAATCTTCCAAAGGCGCAACTGGGGGCGCTATAAATGTCAACATTCTCTTATTTCTAACTTTTAAACAATTAAAATTATTCAATCATATATGTGGCAAACCACTATTGGAGGAAGACCAAAAATTTGTTGGAAAAATGAACCCAAAAAGGGATTTACCATATGGTGAATGAGAATTGACCAGACAAAAAAACCCGGAGTGTGACCTACTTGACCTGGAACATGGTGCCCCGGGGAAATTTTTTTTGACCTGTATTATTGACCCGAATGGATATGGGTATGGAGATGGGTTTTGGGCTTAGGTGTCCGTTGGTGTTCCAATAACTGATTTTTCTATCCGTTTTTGTGTCTTTCCTGGAAAGTCATCTCTGTTCGAACAGACACAAGGGAATCCATGTAATAGACTCCAATTCATTCATTCTGGTTATTGGTTTTTCCTATTTTGAAGAATTTTTACATATCTCTCTCTGTCTCTCTCCTTATCATTGATGTTCGAGTACAAACAGTGGTCGAGTTCGTTGAGTTTTGAAGATTGGAGTACTACTTCTTCTTAACTGTAATCCGTTCTATTTTGGAAAACGATTACTCATCAACCTTGAGTATCAGGAGGGAGTAAATTCGTCTTAAGAAAACTATGATACAAAGGGCTCGGATTTTCATTCATTTTCATTATCTTACTGTTCTGCAAATTCCGTGAGTTCTCTATTGTTTTAGTTTCTTTAATACTTTCATTAATTATATTCTGAATAATTTAGAACAAAAAAATTTTCACCATGTTGTTCTCCTCCAATAGTAGTTTGCCACATATGTGATTGAATTCAATCACAATTAGCTATGATTTGAACTCAATCCCAAACCAGAATTGATTTTTGGATTTTGCTAGCCCAAGTGGCAAATCTTCCAAAGGGGGCGCTATAAATGTCAACATTCTCTTATTTCTATTTTTATTTTTGGTCTTCCTCCAATAGTGGTTTGCCACATATGTGATTGATTTCAATTACAGGCTATGATTCGAACTCAATCCCAAACCATAATTGATTTTTGGATTTTGCTGCCCAGTGGCAAATCTTCCAAAGGCACAACTGGGGCGCTATAAATGTCAAAATAATTCAATCACAATTGGCTGGCTATGATTCGAACTCAATCCCAAATCATAATTGATTTTTGGATTTTGCTAGCCCCAATGGCAAATCTTCCAAAGGAAACAACTGGGGGCGTGTTAGCCTCATCATAGGTCTCAATTTTTTTTTGGTAAACAACTTACACAAACTCGTACTCTCTCTCTCTCTCTCTCAAACACACACACATATGACGCTTCACCCACGCCTGACCTCAATATCGGCACCAACCGTTTGAGAGAGTATGATACTTTATATGGGAGTGCACACACTAGTACCCAGCCTTGGTGGGACTAAAGCTTGCTTTATTTTGTAAACAACTTAACACACTAACAGAGTGGTAAGCGGGACACAAACGCACACACGGCCACACACTACTTGTTAAGACATATATTGATGAGATTCTGTGACTAGTTGAATCCACTTGTGGTAAAACCTACCATTAATAAATGAAAATTCAAGATGCCTTCATATCTAGTTTGATTTCCTAATAAGGCACCGAGTTTCTTCTTTTTGTCTCTATTAATGAGGATGAGGACTTTTTCTCAAGATTACCGTATTATCTAGTTTGATATCCTAATATGGCACTGAGTTTTTTTTTGTCTCCATTAATGAGGATGAGGATTTTATCTCAAGGTTACCGGATTCGCTCCATATTATACCGAATTGTGATCTGGTATGAAGCGAACCAGTTTGCAGGACGATTCGTCTCAATTCGTGAAAATAAGTGAACCCCCTATTCTTACCCAATAACTCCGATTTGATGCTGTTTTTCTGTGTTCGGCGAATTTATATTTTAAATTCAGCACAAAAAAAAAAGGATTCGCAAACTGCTCATAAAAAGAAATGCGACACTCAAATAAGTTATTTGAGGAGACATTCATACATAAACAAAGATTTTTTAAAGATAAAATTCTTATAGCTTTTTAAAATAAATATTTATAAGTTACAAAAATAGTTTAACAACACAAAAACCAATAATTAAATAGGGAAACATTAAAACATTTCCCCAGAAAGAAAAGGCTTCACGAATGATGATTATGATCCACCATTATACTTAGAATTCATTACCATTATAATCCTAATTTACTTACATGCTTAATACACACACATAATTATATCTATATAAGTGAAGGTAACTAAAAAACCTAAATGAACTGCAGAACAAATTATCTCATCCTACCCTTAGCTGCAAACTGAATTCATTCTAAAGTGGCAAATTGCGAACTGTGAACCGAGTTCAAACCAAATAACATTGTTTTATCCTATAACTTTCTTTAGTCACAGGTTCTCCTTTTCTTTCTTTTTCCCCCCTTTTTTTTGGGGGGGGGGTACCAGATTCATCATGCATCATCTATATAACAGTTCTTTGTAGAACATACCAAGTTATATTTATGGAAGATTGGAGATCAGTAGGGTTAGTAACTGTGTTAAGTTAGTGAAAGGGTGGATTTCTCAACTATCACACCCCACGGGATTTGATCCCAGAACACACATGTGGTTTAAGACATACAACCAATGGGGCATTTAAATTAAATATTTAAGGGATTTCATAGCATGAACTTAGAACTTAAGTAACCAAAGCCATGAGTGAGAATAAGAGCAAGAGCGTCTATTTTAAATATAATATAGTGTCAAAAGGGCTGTGGAGAGCGAGGCTGATCAGGGAGTGCAAGGGTATTGCACAGTTTTGGTTACTAAGCTTAGAATGCTCAGACATGGTTTCGAACAAAGAAAGAAAAAATAAAGTGATTAGAAATGGCGACATCTAGATACAGAGGGATACTAATTATTTTTTGGGTAACGTGAATTGGCTCCTTTTTCTGTCCCTTTGTCCCCATTTGATTAAGCAAGAGCTCTTCTCAAGTGGGTGTTCAAGATACAAGATCTCTTTTTGCTCTCAAAGATTAATAATTCACCCCAAGTGTTTGATGTGTGGGACATCCCCAAGCGGGCAAGTGCCCTAATGTAACCATTACATTTTATTTAGAGTAATCAAGCAACTATCCCATAACCCATATCTTTAGCTTTTGCTTTTGTTTAGTTCTCTTCGCATAATTGAGAAGGGTTAAGGAGAATCATTTGTCTTTTATATTGATTTCCAAAAAGAGATCTTGCCCTAGGGAACAATAAGAGAGCCTCTTTGAGGATTTCATTTCACTTTTTCAAGAATTTCTTGGAATTTTTATTCTTTTTGTAGAAGAGAACTTCAATAATTAGCTTGAGGAATTAGGGTGTTGGCCATTAGGAAAGAGAATGCAACAAATGGTTCAAATTGGAAAGCTTTCTTACTTGAGATAAATCTAATAATGAACATTTGCAACCTTTCCTACTTTCATCTTTATTAATTTTTTGGTAAAGAAATAATTTCATTGATTAAATTAGGTCAGGAACAAGCAGGAATCCGGCCTATGGGAAGGAGCCTCTAGGTCTAGACTATTCACAGAAAGAGCAAACGTGGCGATGTTATCGTTAAGAGCCCATTGCGCCATCCGGTGAGCTAAAGAATTGGCTTTGGCTCAATTTTCCTCTTTTGATCTATTTTCCAAGTAAAAACAATATGAAATTTTCTCATGAGAAATGCTAGCCCCAAATGTAGACTTCTAAACTCTTGCTACTTTTCCCTGTCACCTTTGAAACTGCTTGAAACCATAACTTGCTCTTTTGAAAAAAAAAATGTTTTTGTTAACTTGTTGAAAAGGTAGCAACGATTTTTGTCACTATCGCAGTGAAAGTTTGGAAGTCTGCGTTTGGGGTAGCACTCATCCTTTTGTCATTGAAGTTGACATGTTTTCCAGTTGACATGTTTTCCACTTGACATTCAAATTGGACTAATTCAGTTTGTAGAGATGGGAGATCGAATGGTGAACCATTGTTGTAACTTTGGTCTGCATGAACATGGAACTAACCGATGAAGAGATGATTTTTTATAGCTTATATTTGTGAAGCTGTATTCGTTTTGCCAACCCCAACTAATTGTAAAAAGGCATTGACAACCAATTTGGTGAGTATGGAATTTTTTTCAATTTGGAGAATACAGTTGTCCTTTTTTTTTTTTGTTGGAAGATACCATTTACCTATGTTAGTATAAGGTTAGTGGTTAGCATTGGGGATTGGAATTCTTGTTACTCATCATATCACAGGGGAATGGATCTCAAGACCTCTCTATTGAGAGAGGCCACACCTCACCATTGGTGCAAGGGGCGATGTGTTGAGTACAATCGTCATTTTTTTGGTTTTTTGGTTTAAGGTATCATGTAACATAGACCCACGTCCCCCACGTCCTTTAGAGCGTGTGTCGTAGAGGCAAATTAATCTTATCCCACAGGCCACATTAAGCTTTTGTTCTTACTTGGTATAAAGTGCCTAGACATATTGTAAAGTCCTTCAGAGCGTGCTAGAATCATTCTCTTTGACACACCTACCTTGTGGCGTGTGGCTCAAACTATAGAGTTGTATCTTGTACAAACAATCTCTATATATGCTAGCAAAAACCCCATGCTATGCACAGGAGGAGCGCTTGTTCCATAGTCTTCGGGATAACTAATAATGCTCTTGGAGAGAGAGTTTTCTTGGGACTATGAGAGATTGAGACAGATTAATTGGAGAGGAGGTTTTGACCAACTTCCACATTTGTGGATAGGCCTTGTCTTTTATGGGTCCAAGTGAGGGCTGACTTAGCATCAACTTAAAGAGAGAGAGAGAATGAGGAGTAATGTGAGATGTCACATATAATATAATCTTAGTATATGGTACAGATATATATATTTATTTGGGAAAGGCATAAATAAGAATTTACTAAAAATTAAATTAAGATGAAAAGCTTATGGATAAAGTTTAAACATTATAACAACCATAAATTTTCATAATTGAAGAGGTAGAAACCTAGGTGTATCCCAATCAAACCCACAAAAGGAATGGAGTAGGAACTTCTCATGTATATTCAGTACCATATGATCACTAAAAGTGATTAATTAGTAGGTTTATTGAATTATACACCCCATAATCATATCTCTTTTAATAGTTTTTGGAGTTAAAATAATTACAAGATGGGTCCTCACTTGAGGCTTCATTAGAGGCCACTCTTAAATTTTCAACCTGCTTGTAGGATTTTCTGTTGAATGAAGCAAATCTCCCTTTCCTCTGCCTGTTCTTCCTTCTCGGCCGGAAAGACGGACGAGGGATGAAAACTCCAGTTCCCTTGCTTTCTCTTCTGCAAGCTTGCTCGTACAACAATGGCGCCGACGGCGGAGTCGGCCAATAGCACACTCGAGAGAAAGCCTGATCAGGTCTCCACCATCGTTGGCCACATATCAGTTATTTCAGTCATACTAATTACTCTTTAAAATAATAATAATAGATTGTGTAATATTTGATAATTATCCAAACATAGATGCATGCATGCTATTTGTGTTCTAAGAAAAGATAGATATGGAGATGAGGGTGGACCTGGAGAGAAGCCGAGGAACAACATTTGACAGGGTCTTCGTCGTCGTCCATGATTAGAAGAGATATTTGGTTACTTATGTCTGCAAAAAACGCATCATCATCCTCTAGTTCCATTTTTATCCTTATATAGCTTCAGAGATGAAAGAGCTTGCTGTTACTGTGACTCACTCAATACAAAACAAAGAGAAGAAAATTAGAGATATCTCTCTCTCTCTCTCTCTCTCTCTCTCTCTCTCAATGGGTTTTAACGAGTGAAGCTAAGGGATATATGGGGTACTGAGTCAGGGCATGGACTTGTAGCTTGGACTTATGTTGGGTTACAGTGGCAGTTGGCCAATCTGTTTTAAAGTCTCAACCCCCCACAAAGAATCATGAAAGTGTGTTATGATATTATCTGCGGTTGGAGAAGAGATTAGGACTACCAACTCCACCTTCTCGCTAAGATATACAATCCAGGTAGACTTCAACTTTCTCTCTCTCAGGCCAAATCCTCTACGGTGATAACCGGATTTGGCAAATCCGGTTATCACCCTTTGAGGTTGCCACGTTTCCCCTTTGACACCCCTTAACTGTGGTTAAGATTCACCCCCACCCTTATGGTTCACCCACCCATCATCCTTGGTTTATAGAAACAAAATATTAATTATTTTTTAAAATATTTAATATTAAAAAAACCCTATAAACAGTTTTTTAATTTAAAAAAATTGAATTAATATTGTTTTTCTAAAAACCGAGGATGATGGGTGGGTGACCCTTAGGGGTGGGTGAATCTTAACCACATTTAAGGGGTGTCAAAAGGAACACGTGGCAACCTCAAGGGTGTAACCAGATTTGCCAAATCCGGTTACCGTAGAGGATTTGACTTTTAAAAAAAAAATCCCGCATGGGATTTTAAGGAAGTTTTCTTCTCAGTGGGGTGAGAATCATCTTTAAGAGAGCAATAAATATAGTCGGAGCCTCACCTACACAAGTTCTGTTGATAATTTATTTGGTATAGAAAAATATCCGCAAAAGACATTAATCGTCTTGTTGCAGATTGCAAATTATTGATCTTTTGAATTATTGCAATTTATAGATATTTTGGATTAGCATTTACACGTATTTTACAGATTTCGGAACATCTCTCCCTTATCCATCGTAGGGAAGGGAATTGATTTCTTCTGGCCCTCAACATGTGTTCCTTTTGCATTCTTTTAAGTGCGGTTAAGATTCATTATTCCCTAGGTTTCAACCATGTAATTTTGGTTTTTAGAAAAAAATATTTTTAAAAAACAAATCATTGGAGTTAAAAAATTTAATCAGCATTTGAAATTGTAGTTAAATGGGCTTTGTGAGTGGGTAAGACGGTTCGAATCTTCCGATCCCATTGATGTCAAAGAAGACATGTGGCGAGCTTGAAAAGTGTATGTGTATTGTGAGCAAGAGAATTTACCGCATTTTCTTCTGGGTCAAGCCCTACAAATGAATGATGCTAAACGCCTAAAATAAGAGTCGTCATCTATTTAATTAAAAGAAAATAGGATCTCAAATATACAATGGATAAAGCCTAATGTCCAAAATAAGATTCTAGATAAGTGATTCGATTAAGCCCTGAGAAAGGTGTTAGGCACCCTAAGATATCCTCATCTAGAGATGATAACCTACTCCTTATGTCTAAGCCAATTAAATAATAAATTCAAAAAGAACTTAAGTATGTTGTTTAATTATAATAATTAAACAAATAAAGTAAGATTAAGGGGAAAATGAAAATTAATCATAGGTGAGCTAGAACCCGTTAGGGTTGCCTACTTATTTGACTTAGCGGGATCAAGTCATAATAGTTCTTACAAGCAAGCATGCTAAGTTGGTTGGTAGATGTAGGGATTGAAAATTTTTGGTATTTTAGTCATATTTGAATGTTTTTGGTCTTTTGTAATTTTATTATTATTATTATTTTGAATTTTCATAGAGATAGGGTTTTAGCAAACTTAACTAAAGTCAAATTTAACTCAAGAGAAGGTTAAAGAAATATTAGGTTAAAAGATTACATTTATGACATAAAGAAATGTGTTTGCATTATGGATAGCAAATGGTCTATTGTCAACACTTATTTTGTCGGATTGGTATTAATGATAAATTAAATACAATTGTCTTGGTATGAGACATTTCAGACAACATCCTCTTTTAAGTCCTTAAACCATCATTAACTCATTTAAAATAAAACATGAAAAAATAAGAAAGAAAGAAAAGAAGAGACAAGTTAAGAAATTGAAAATTCAACATCTTTCTTTTAATGTGGTCTATTTATAGCATTATAAATGATATAATGTGACTAATGTAATAAGATCATATGAAGATTAGAGAATTGATGAACTTTCACAAAAAATTATAGAAGGAAGACTAGAATCTCAATTTAAAAAAAAAAAAGCAAAATAAAAAGAGACGTATAGTTTTAGCTTCCACTCTTTATGGGCATACTCATATCCACACATTAGCGGGAACATAAAAAAAAGAGAAATATTTACATCAAAAGAAAAAAAAAAAAAACCTCTCCTTGTTTTTGAGGTGGACCTCCTCTACACCATTAGATTAGTGTAGAGAGACACAACTAAGCTTCAGAAGAGAGACCTTTTTTTTTGGGGGGTATGCTCTAATCATTTATCTAACTATGTCAAGGGTTAGGGGGTCAGCAGGGTTAGCACTCATGGTGGGCGTCAACGGCCACACCAAAGACCCGAACACGAGTCTCCACTCCCTAAAGGGAGATACACTACGACAGGTACAAACCCATGGTGTGTAGAGAAAGACCTTTCTAAACAAGAAAATGGAGACAAATCAATATGAAAAAAAAAAAAAGGACAAAAGGAAGGAGTGCCTACTCTTCCAAGACTTATTTTCCAATGCTTTAAAAGAGATTGCTTAGAAAGAGTAACTGAATTAAGTAATTGGGCTTGATTGAGTTATTTGGGTATAAGTTGACCAAATGGGCTTAGGTCCTTGATGAACCTTGAAACCTTTGAAGAAGTAAGAAGAGAGATAAGGGGTGCAAAAATGGGGTGCTGGGTGCTTAAATTACCACCCAACAAAATGGGCAATGCATGATACCACTCTCTTTGTTAAATGCGTCATTCAAAGAGTGGTGCCCGAGAGCAAATTTCGATCATCTGCCAGAGAGAATCTGTTGCTGATATTATGATGCAGAGATATTCCTTATTTCTTGGAGCCAAATAGTAGCTGTACACCAAATTTCGAGCATCTCAAATCACAATTTCACTGTATACATGTTGCAGCATCTCAGTAGTACTACAGGGACCTAGGAAGCACGGAATACTTCAAATAGGTCATCCTACCTGTACCGGATACATATCGTATACCGATACGACAGGAAACTGCTCAAACGTATCCTGTTAATTCAAAAAAGAAATTATTTCATATACAACAGGGGATATGGCTCCGATACGTTGGGATACGGCCATGAATAATATATTTTTTTTTTTTTGGATACCCTGGGGCATGACCCTATCTCTTTTGTTTTTGCATGGACATGATCTTCTTTATATTTTGCTTAGTGGATGCTAGGATGACTTTCTTTTTTGCTTAGTGGATGATGAGATGACCCTATTTCTTTTGCTTTTGCATTGACATGGTCTTTTTTTTATACATAAACAAAACTGAATCAATAGTTATTTTATAATTATATTACAAAATATAGTATTATTATTATTTTTTTAAAAAAATTACAGACGTATCCTGACCATACAAGATATTTTAGGTTCTGCCGTATCACCGTATCCATGCTTCGTAGACAAGGACAGACTGGAACCAGTTTCCATTTGGCCAAAGTTGTGCACCGAAACCAAGCCTTTTTTTTTTTTTTTGAAACCAAGCCTTGATACTGGGTATGTATGTATGTAATATATCTTCTCTAAATCCACAACTAAAATCGATGTATATACATGTGCCCATGTACTAGATAATTTGTACTGGTATTCCACATAATATGAAAAATAATAATTTTTGACAAGCCATTTAGAACATTTATCTTTACCTATCTTCTTTTGCTTTTGCATTGACATGGTCTTTTTTTATACATAAACAAAACTGAATCAATAGTTATTTTATAATTATACTACAAAATATAATATTATTATTATTATTTTTTTTAAATTACAGATGTATCCTGACCGTACAAGATATTTTAGGTTCTGCGGTATCACCGTATCCGTGCTTCGTAGACAAGGACAGACTGGAACCAGTTTCCATTTGACCGAAGTTGTGCACCGAAACCAAGCCTTTTTTTTTTTTGAAACCAAGCCTTGATACTGGGTATGTATGTATGTAATATATCTTCTCCAAATCCACAACTAAAATCGATGTATATACATGTGCCCATGTACTAGATAATTTGTACTGGTATTCCACATAATATGAAAAACAATAATTTTTGACAAGCCATTTAGAACATTTATCTTTACATATCTTCCCCTCTAATAATTTCGCAGATCAGGCAGTGACATATGGCTCTTTTAGCATCATTTTCACTTGTTATAGTTCACTGCTCCAAGTTTTTCTTGAGGACTATCCTGCAGAAAATTGTTACAGAAAGGCAAAGCTAAATAAACTCACCTAACTAATTGCCGGATTCACTGAAATACCTTGCTCGAAAAATGCCTCTTCAGAACTTTGACAGCAATTCTGGATCCAATCCAAGCAAAATCAGAAGGAACTGCAGTGGAAATCAGGCCCCACCTGCCGTATCCATATCAGAAACCCCATCAATTCCCTTGAAAATGACACGCAATTTCCTTAGGCTTGACGTTTTCTTGCCATTCTTGTTGGTCATACCATTGACATGGACAACATCCTTTGAGACTTGACCAATGAGGTCAAAAAGAGGTAGACTTAGGTTTGATCGGGTCATCTCTTCCAGTATTGGAGGTGCCTGCATGTAAAGATTCTTTTTTCGGTGCAGAACACTCGCTTTTGATAGGAGCAGCTTAGGGTGCTCTTCAAGTAGAGTAATAAACTGTTTCCACAAAAAGTGAATAAAGATAGATATAACCTCTTAGATACAAAAGAATTGAGAAGTAAGAGCTCTATAATCAGCTTATGCATATATAAATTGAAGCCTTCTTTATAGGTGACTGAAATTTGAAACCATTGTCAGTTGTAGGAACCAATATACCATATTTTCTTCTAGGATATTCTTAGTTGGGAAGCTACAAGAAAATCTGCCATCTATATACAATGCAGTTCTGTAATGATATGAGACCTAGATGTATTCAGTATTTACTTTCTAACTGAAAGCAATCTTAATTTTTTGCAATTGATAGATCAAGCACAGCTATTAGCCCTGTCAAATAAAATGGGGAAAAGGACTTGTAAGCTTAAGCTTTGCTATAAGAGTTCAAGTCCCCAGCCCCAAATTATATTTATCTCAGCAAAGAAACCGAAGTGCCTAACTAGGTATGGAATGCAAACTTTAATTTCAAATTAAGGTAGTAGTGTCAATCATATGCAATGCAAGTGATAAAGCCCAAAAAGAATATAAGAACCTCTTGTAGAGTAATTGAAGTGTCTAGCTCAAGAAGAACACCAGGACCACAAACAAGACAGTCCTTGTCCTTGACAAACTCGGTGACCTTAGTGTGTAGGCCTTCAAGACCATTATACCTACAAAAGATTCCAATCAATTAGTATATGGGAAGGATATATATACTATTCTTACCTAGATATTGATAGACCTAAATATTGATGGAGAAAGTTAAGCAGATTAAACACCGAATAGGCACCCTTTTACGGTTGGTGTAATTGTAAATAGTCAACTCTGAACTAGGCTACTAGCAAAAGCCGCACCAACTTTTTTTGTAATTCAAATGTAAGCAATATGTGGTCTTATAGGCAAAATGCTTCTTCCAACAACCTTCAATTGTTTACCATTTGCAAAAGCCAACTTTTAGAGATTACATAATTAGTTAGAGAGAGTACAGGCTTTGAACAAATAAGCTTGTTAAATATGAGCCTACAAAAAACTTCAAACAAAATTTTATTCAGGAATGGAAGGAATCCAAAATGTAGGGAAAAAAATTTGAAGAGGTGAGTGATGGCTTGAATTCTTTAAATCTAGATAACCAATAAGCAATTAAAAGTTAAAACTGATTCTGACATGAATAAGGTGGTGAGAAATCTCTATCTAAATTTGACAAGGATCTTGTTGACATTCTTTATCCATTCACTAGATGAAATAAATAATATAATTACCATTAGAAGCTTTGGCAGAACATTCAGACTCAGACATGCTTTGCTAACATAACATGAGTTGCCCAGTATAGAATTATGGACTGAGCCAGGGCCAATATGTTGTTGGCGTTCTTTATCCATTCACTAGATGAAATAAATAATATAATTATCATTAGAAGCTTTGGCAGAACATTCAGACTCGGACATGCTTTGCTAACATAACATGAATTGCCCAGTACAGAATTATGAACTGAGCCAGGGCTAATATGTTCATCACTTTCCTGGTGAAGTAATAGTCAAGTTGACAATAAAAAGAAGCATGCCTTTAGGTTCTAAAAATCAGTTGAACATCCTCATTGATGCACAATGGAAATTGGGGACTACAAACATAACCAAATATGCAAGAAAAATTGACTTAACATATTTTTTTTTGAAAAAACGATTGACTGACATAGTATAACTCAAGCACACACATAAAGAGACACACGACTACCTTTTTCTTTAAATAAATTTTTTATTAAAAAAAAATTAACTCTGTAGTTTGCTAATATAGCATTACATGATCATAAGGTGAATTACTAAAGAAACTGGTCAAATTTATGCAATTGAAAAGAATAGCACATTAAGTCCATCAATGAATTCAGATCAGGACATATCAAAGCCATATTTTTGTGTTTTCACACGCGTATAATTAACAGGGAAATTATGACGTTGACAAATGCATCCTTTAGAACTCATTAGCATCCTTGAGAACTCAGTAACATAACTTTTGTTTTCACACGTATAACTAACAGGGCAAACTATGATATTGACAAATGCATCCTTGAGAACTCATTAACAGATATTTACTTGGCAGAGATTATGGTAAGTCATTAATGCACCCAAGAAAAGATTTCGAGAAGTTCAACTCTAAGCAGATATAGGACAGGAAGTATGACACACGTTAGATAATTTGATAATGTTTTGCTGCATCCTGTTGCAATCTTCAGTGTTTCCAGTGCACATGCAGCTGATATAATTGCATTTGTGGAAGCAATAGCTGGTATGATATTCTTCACAACACCCTGTAAGAAACAAAGAAGTATCTGATTGTTATCAAGGAAGTGTGAACCTAAAAGGACTAACACCAAAAAGGTAAAGTCACTTAAACATAACATAGATGTACCAAACACTTCTAGTCTCTCATGATCAAGAAAGTGAAACAACATAACATGACCCAATTTGTGCATGAAATTTCCCAAGCATGAGAAAAATATGAAGACATATAATCCTGGCATGGCAAGGGCCATCAAATATTGTTGGACATATATAATTTGAAAACTCAGTTCGGAAAGAATTTATACTTGAGTTTTGAAGTAAAAGAAGCACCAAATTGACACAATTAAACAATTTCGCTAAGGTAAAAACTCTTTTTTTACCAGCTAAGCTTTAGGCATGGTCAAAAAAAGTCTCTGGAAGCAAAACCAACAAAATATAGAAAATCCATAAGAAAACTCTTACTTGAGACAAATGGATTTCCCAGAGAATTAGTGTACGGTGTACCTGAGTCAAAGAATATGTAACCCCGGGAATGCCAAAAAGATCGGCCCTCTTGACAGCCTGTGTGGGATATAACTAATGTTAAAATGTAATGACCAAAAAGAGAAAAAAGGTACTAACAAAACATCACCGAAATAACTGCATCTCAATAACCTCTGCATAAACCCACTGCATATGTTCTGAATCATCTGGATCAAAAGCTTTTCCACTATGTACCTGCAAGTGAAATATTAAATAAAATGAAAGAGCAGTCAGTCCAAAAGCATCTATAGGAAATATTAAATAAAATGAAAGAGCAGTCAGTCCAAAAGCATCTATAGGACACATACACACAGCAGGGAGTAAAGGTTCTTTAATTACCTCATCCCATTTGATTAAGTGGGCATATTCAATACAATGGGCAGCTGTTCTAGGGGTTTCTGCAAGTGTGCATAAAGGAAACTTCACTTGAGGGGGAAAAAGCCAGATGGTGCACTCAAAGCATGGCGTGATCCCTGGCAAGATAACCCTAGCATGGCCCTTGAAGCCTTCAGTTCCTCCGTCTACCATAGGTTTGATTGTATCTTCACATGGGTTGTCTTCAGAATCATACTCTAAATTTCGCAAGAACAATGAGACAGACTACATAAATAAACAGAAATAGATGATAGAAAAGCCTGCTCCCTTAAAAATGACTACTACACAACATCTTATACATTACCAATAACATCTTTGAATCAAAAAAATATATAAATCTATTTATAGCGAAACATAAGCGACAGAATGCCAGTGTTTCAAATTTCACATGAATGTCTATTTATCGCAAAATCTAAGCAATAGAATGCCATGCAATGTTATAAATTTGCAATATTCTGCCACACCAACCGGTGAATTTTTTTGGCAATATTTAAAACCTCGATTTTTTTAAAAGTTTCCTCTGTGATAATGATACTCATTGAGAATTCAGTGACCAGAGCCTCAAAGATATGGAAATATACCCACGGTTTTCAACCGAGGTTCATTCTTTTCGATTTCTGTTGTGATTATATTGCACTCTTAGGAAATACACCTCTTTGGGTCTGATTATGCATAAATGCATCAAATATAAGGAACCATGGTGCATTTACACTAAATTAAAAGATGAAAAATCAGATTTAATAGGTTAAACCTTAAAAAAATGGACAAGAAGGATTAGAGGTTCCAATTGCACCAGAAAAGGCAAATAATAACACGTCTCACAGACGTAATCATATGAACAGGACTTTTAAAACCATTTACTGCTGCTGCTGAATTAAGAAGCAGCCCCGGCCCTAGAAACTGGGGAGCGAGCAGGAGGGCGAGAAAGAGCAGAAGCAGCAGACCACCACCCTGGAGAGCTCTACGATTATAATCCAGGAAGCTCTCACTAGTTACATCTCAGTAGTGTGAACCAACATTAAACGCACATTCTGAATATTATTGGTTCTAGTTGGAGACTCAGCTTATTAGTTCCTATAATACATAATCCAAGCTTAAAAGTTAAATTTCCAGATGATTCCCATGAAAGAAATTTGCAATAGATCTCTTTCAAAAACATCAGCTATGAGACCACAAATGATGTCCCTTCGATCTGCATATTTCATCCAATCAAAGACTTCTGGGTTGCTCATGCTACTTAGCAGGTAAGGACATAGATGGGATATCACATTCTCTCATTCCTAGTGGCTAGCATTAGGTTCTCCATAGCAACAGAGTGAACACAACAGAATCAAAGAGATCTTAATAATCATAGGGAAAAAATCCATAAGTGCTCCCACAGTGGAAGAGAACATATTTCACAGGCCTCAACCTCCACCACATCCTAAAGGCTTCATTTTATCGAATATTGATGTTGTACCAAGTTATTTCTGAGGCATTATTAGCACAAACTTGTGTTTATTTCCAATAATAAAGTAAACCATTTTCCCTCTAAATGATGATCAAAACAGAAACGAACAAATATAAACTAAAGCCAGATAATTGTAGGCTCATTCAATGTCTTGATGCAATCCATAATGACCCATTGATACTACAGTGGCAATGAAGGCAAATAGGCAAATTCTCCAAAGAATGTGGCACGAAATGCAAGATATAGTATTTCTTCTGGGTGTTCAGTTTTTTAGCTGTTCTATGTATTCTTGTTTTGCTTTGTTCGGTTTGGCTCCCTCTGGTTCACTCTTTGTGAACCCTTGATTGTGTGTTACTTTGTATGTTTCTCTTTTCATTTACCTCTCAAAAAAAAAATGTAAGATATAGCCCCCTTTCTGTGAAAAATTGATTGAGAGCTTGTTCCGTTGACTCTGATCGATTTACTTCAAGATCACAACAAGCAAAGGCATCTGAAAAGTGGATATTTTTGCCAGCTGGTGCTTGCTCAGTTGGTAAGGCCTGACAGTGGAATACAAACAGACCTAGGTTCGAAACCATTGACCAACAAGACTTGGCAAAATAAATACACAGTTGATAAGCAGCTTACATACCAAAAGCAGGGGGAAAAAAAAGGCATTTGAAAAAGAAAAATATTGGATCTAGTACAGTTCATTCAACATAAATGCAGATAAATGGAAGTGAATTTTCAAATATCAATTTTAAGTCATTGTAATTATTCAATCAGAAGAGAAGGAAAGGCGCACCTAGAAAACTACAAGCTACAGAATTTATGTAGCTCCGAGCCTCAATGGAATCCAGACCAAGGGCAATAATGTTGAAATCATTATAAAATTCAAGATCTTTGTCTTCAATCCGACAAAAATGTGGCACAATGTTCACACTAGTAACTCTTTCCATAACACGCTTGGCTGCTACCTCAGCCTTTGGCTTTCCAACATCTTGAAGCCTACAATACCAAACCTTTAATTAAGGAACACATTCTAACTATAATGAAGTGAGATAAGAAAGCAACTGAAAACAAAATATAAAATAATCATACAGTTTAACCAAAGGCGAACTTTGATTTTAGTTGTACATGACCGTAATAACAAAAATCAAACAAGGAAATTTAAAAATTAATCCATTCCATATGGTATGGTAATTACATGAAATTAAATAATTTTCAAGCATAAAGAATACATAAGCAAATTTTATGAATCTGAACATTTTTTAAAAATAATATCGGCAAAGCACAGGCAGAATATATTAATAAGGAAAAAGTACAGACACGAAGACATGGGGTCACAGAAGATGAGCCCAGAGCTTGACCAAAACAAAAAGACAAAAAAAAAACTCTACAGGACCCAGGAGTTTACAAAAATATGTACAAGCCTGCTACATTCAACCCCACTCGGATAGAACAACAATGCAACAGTAGTTGGCGAATCTTATAACAAACTATGGGAAGAGGAGAAGAGAATCCCTCAAACACCCTGGAGTTCCTTTCCTTTTATAATGATCGAGCTACCGCCATGGTGTCAAAAATAGACTCAATTTGGCCGAAATTGACCGAATTGAGACGAATTCCGTGGTGTCCGAAGTGAAATGGACTTGTATTTTAAAAGTACTGGACTTCGTGGTAAACTTCGGTGAATTTCGGTAAACTTAGACCGAAACATTTAAAAAAAAATGTTGGGAAAATATAGAACTTCGGTGGAAGTTAACCGAAATGTACATAAAAAGTCTGTAAATTGAAGAGTTTTATAAGTTTTAACTTAAAAGGGTAATACTAGTTTCACTCGCTTTACATTTACCTTCTTCATAAGAAAAGACATGTGTCCCTAGCATTAACCTTATTATAATTATAATTAGTTTTAAAATAAAATGTTGCAAGCATTAACCTTATTATAAATTATATTTTTATTATTAGTGTGGTTAGCATTAACCTTATTATAAATTATAATTTTATTTTTCGTATATTATGCCCATAAGGGCCTTTTAGTAATATTAAAAAATTAAATAATTTCCTAATAGTATTTCATAAATTAAAAATTATTTAACTACCCATCTCCTCTTTACATATTGATTCAGTCCTATAAAAGCATTAAGCTCATCAATTGCATATTGAAAGAGGTTTAGAAACTAAATTGAATTTCAATTATTTAATGTGCATTCATAAGGGTTTCAGGTTTCTAAAAAAATTAACATAGATAATTGTGGGGGATATTTCTCGAGATCGCCACGTGTCAGTCTATGCTTCGAACTCTGGCTTGCTGACAGACTATTGAAGGTTGAAGGTGGAGGGATTTAACCCTCGCCTATACTCCGATGATAAAGTCAGTAAATGTAGAAGATGATGAGCAGTAAAGACTGACAATACTGTAGGAAACAAGATAAATTTCTCTGTCTGTGTATATGTATCTCGCATTAAGTTTTTTTGGGGGGTATTTATAGATCAAGCTCTGTATTTCCATAGATGGTCATGGATGACCATGCATACTTGCTTTACACTCATCACC
The DNA here is from genome assembly GCA_015143295.1 of Tetracentron sinense. Lineage (NCBI taxonomy): Eukaryota > Viridiplantae > Streptophyta > Magnoliopsida > Trochodendrales > Trochodendraceae > Tetracentron > Tetracentron sinense. The sequence goes on along the minus strand of CM026558.1, from coordinate 8,654,389 downwards.
AAATATGTCGGACAGATCTTGAGCCTTACGTATCACACGCGGGAGCCTACTATTTGTTCAGTTGATTTGATATAACAACACTCGTAAATGACCAGCATTAAATGCCAAGACAGTGCTTTTTACCTACCGCCGAAAGCAAAGAATCACCTCTTGGTTATTTCCTCCTGATGATCGGTCTCGTTATCGACGCGAGCTCGAGGTTGTTGTGCATACGACGGACTCAACTGAGCACGTTAACCAGGCAACGAACACGGTGTGCAAAGGATAACGAGAACGTTGTCTTTGGTACAACGAGAAGGTTGTTCACCTCGTCAACGAAGTCGTTGTGGACTAGACAACGGGAACGTTGTACATCCGACGACGGATTACTGTTCCCCGAATGGACATGTGTCATCTATCCATGCATATAACAACGAAAACGAGCTCGTTCTCCAATGTAAAAGCATTTTACGAAATTTATCCCTTACAATAATCATTGAAAAATAAAGAGAATAAAATGGTCTTTCATACCCTTCACTTGACAAAGATAATAAAATTAAATTAAAAAAAATTGAAAATATAGAGAAATATCAAGAAAAAATTACAGCTCAAACAAGCAAACATGTTTAGAGAATTCCTCCCACCCTGACATAATACACCCTTCCACAACCTGATTCCATGGGGACCTTTGACCCCTTTAGGTTAATAGCCTGATACTTCCCCATATTTCAACGAAATCACTCTTCTCCAACAGTTCTCTTTCAATTATGAACCGACAAAGCAATTTAACTAATAGGGCCTTATTGACAGAGGTCAAAGGGCGGATATTCAATCCGCCTACCTCGAAGAGAAGGCATATTGTACTTCATTTAACAAGTTGATACTTGCAATTATCCACTCTCTTTCCAAAGAAAATGTCTTTGTATTTTCTCAAGTCTTTTTGCCACTGACACAAGGATGGTCAAGAGGGACTGGAAGTACGTTGGGAGACTACCCATAAAGCTTTTAAGGAGAGTTAATCTTCCACCTTTGGATAAGTACAATGATTTTCAGCCCTCTAACCTTCTGTAGAATCTTTCAACAACCGAGTCCAAAACCAATTTGGTTTTTGAAACCAGCCCCCAACGGCAAATCCAAGTATTTGGCTAGTAGGGATCTAGTCTTGCACCCCAACACGGATGCCAACGCCTAGAGGCAACTCCATAGATTTCCCTTTTTAAAATATTAATCTTCAAGCCTGTCACCGCCTCAAAGCATCTGAACAGGGATCTCAAGTTAACTAACTAGCCAACAACATGAGGACTCACACAAGATGGGATATAGATAAAATACTCCTTCCTACTATTAAACCCGTGATGACTGATTTAGTAAATTGCAGATGGTTTTCAATTCACCTTTTGAAATAGGAGTTTTACTTTGCATTATAAATCTCAAGTTGTTGGTTCTAGTTCTTTGTGTGATGGCTTTATAAACTCAATATTGACCTTGTTTATGATCAATCACTTTTATTCACATACATGTGTGAGAATTTTGAATCAAAACAATATATTTTAAATGAAAATTCTTCTATATTGTGGAAGATCCATTTAGGGAATATTTTCAGAGAAAAAATGGAGAAATTGATAGAAGAGAATGTTCTTCACCCTGTCGACTTTACAGACTATGGACTTTTTGTTGGTTGTATTAATGAAAACACACAAATAGGAAGACATGTACTACCAAAAGTTATGGACTCTAGTGAAGAATTCATATTGATATAGGTGGACCATTTTCACTTCCTCGTGGAGTGATCAAAAGTATTTCATTACATTTATTTATGATTTCTCACGATATAGTTATATATATATATATATAAATATATATCTTATTCATGAAAAAATTACTCTATAGAAGGTTTCAAGATTTATAAATCTGAAGTTGAAAATCAACAAGATAAATGGATTAAGACTCGATCAGATAGAGGAGAAATTACAGGAGATACAATGAATCAGGTATTAATCCAGGTTTCTAGGCAAATTATCTATAGGAGAATGGGATAGTTGCTCAGTACACCATGCTTGGAACACCGGAACAAAATGCGGTAGTTGAAAGAAGGAATTGCACTCTTAAGTTTATGGTGATACGCATGGTGAGCAACTCTTCCCTTTCAAAGTCCTTATGCCTTAAAAGACTGCAGCATATATACCTGGTAGAGTGCATAGTAATGCAGTGAACAAGACTCCTTTTGAATTATGAAGTGGGAGAAAAATTAGCTTAGCACACCAATGTGTTTGGAGTTTTGCAGAGCAGGAGCTAAATTGTATAATCTACATGAGAAGAAGTTTGATCCTAGAATCATTAGTTGTTACTTGTTATCTTATTGGTTATCCCAAAAGATCTAAAGGGTATAGATTCTATTGTCCCTCTCATATTTTGAAAATTGTTAAGATTGGGAATGTCAATTTGACATTAGTGGGAGTGATAAAACAAGAAATGTCTCATTTGAAGGAAAATCGTATCCATACTCCCTATACCTATATTCAAGATAGTGCAGTTATTCTACCTGTTGTTGTTGGGGGTACTATGCAGATGACCAGATAGCTGATCAAGTACCGCCCCACATGGATACTATGATTGTTCCACCTGTTGTCGAAATGTCAATTAGGAGATCTCAAAGAGAGAGTGCTCTCCCTGATGAATATATAGTAAATTTGCAAGAAAATAATTTCGCCATTGGCTTGGATGATGATCCAAGTACATTCGAGCATGTTATAGCAAATGTTGAATCGTGTTAGTGGATCGACGCCATGAACGATGAATTCAAAGTCAAAGGAAAAGAATAAAATTTGCAATCTTGTTGAATTACCGAAAGTGGCCGAGGTGATTGGTTGTAAATAGGTGTTCAAACCACAGATGCAATGGTCCAGATGTATTTATACATACTTACCGACTTACTGTTTGAAAAATGTTCGTAAGCAATGTGAAATTAAGTGTATACCTTTTAATTATTTTGAGTTCAATAGTTCTCACTTTTAGTCAAACAAAGCCCGTTGACTTGTAATATTTTAAGAAAAGACTGCCTAATAGGGGGTTTTCTCTGTCTGTTGCCTAAGTTCTTCCTATAGGTATCTTCAAGGTAATTCCTTGTCTTAACTCTTAATTACCTTCCAGAGGATAATGCCATCTTGGCCCCACCAAGCATTATCGCCTTTTGTTGGTTTTCCTTTCCATGAATTTTTTTTTGCTTCAGTCACCAAAAGAATAACCGATTTGGCGATTTCTTCCTATTATTTTATAATGAGAAATTGTGTTATGTATTACAATGCAAACATGTCAGTGAATTATATTGTTTCCCAATTTTCCTTTACCATGTGGTTATTGGCATCTTCCTTAAGCTAATTGGCTTGTTTAGATTATGCCAGCCTCGGTCAGATCTTATAAATACGCTGTCTAGCAGCTCCTTCCTGTATAAAGGCCTTCTTTTATAGTTGGTACTTTCTGTTGCCATTTTAATCAATTGAAGGAGCAATATAGTAAGGCTTCTAAACTTAGTCCATTTCTGCTGGGTCAAAAATTGTATCATCAAATGGACCTAGTTAAACAATTTTTTTAGGTTATAAGCCCAATGATACTTGGATGATAATAATGGCAACTCACCTTCAGCTAAGGAGTTAGATGATTAGATTTGTGAACTGCAATATCAGAGATTTGAAAAGTTCAATCACTGAGGCACTAAAAGCATATGGAAACTGATGGAAATGATAGAATCTAACATAAATAGCATGAACTCAGCTTGCAAAAGTTTAAATAACCAACAAAAGAGAGCTATGACATACAATTAAGCTCAGGAACCTTATCACTCAAAATAATTGAAGTCATTATCATCAACAACTCCTTAGATAACGCTAGATAGCCACAAATTCCCCTATTTTCAATTAATCAAATGATCGACTATACCAAACGCATTCATGAATCAAAAAAAAAATGGAATCAAATCTAAATTCTAGGAAAACAAAAACATGAAGGTTATAACCTGAAGAGAAACTGGCGATTGAGATTGGAGACCTCAATTCGATCCATATCAATGACATCTAGGTTTCGAAAACCGGACAAAGCCAAGTCCTTTAGCAGTTCGCAACCCAATCCGCCTGCTCCCACCACTAAAACCTTCGCGTATTCTTGAAGATCATCTCTCAACTGCAACAGAAAACAAAAACCCTAAAAACCTTAATCACGATCATACGGATACAAATCAAGAGAGAGAGAAATAGAGAGAGATTCTGCTGCATACCTCGGGACCTGGTTCGAAGTTCTGGCCGACGAGATTGCCTGGCCTCAGGAGGAGCTTGTCGAGGTCTCTCCATCGGCTGCTAACGAGCGCTGCTGCGTCGGCCATTACACCCTTACTGGTTCTTGTTCTCGAGCTTCACATGAACATAGCTTCTTGATAAAAACATGGCTTAATAGGGAGGGAGATCTTGTTAGCTTAACTCTTACGCTTGGGGTGTGCAAGTCTTAACCTGCGCATATCTAACCTTCGAAATGACCATCATAACCTTCCCTACCTATAATATTTACGAAAAGTGGTAAGCATGACCAAAGGTGAAAGGTCTGAAGTTGGGACCCACCTTGATTTGTCCAACGGACACTTGCCTCATAACGGTCTTTTCTTCTTTTTTGCAGTTTTTTCATTTTTGTATTTCTTTTGCTTGTAAATTTCAGAATAATAGAGACAATGCTGCAGCAGAGCTTCTCCTTCAAATCCAAAGCTCTCCTCTTAAAAGACCCTCCTTTCTTCCATTGGAGTGATGTTCGAGAGCTTTCTCTCTGCAACACCATTTCTGCAACAACATTTCCATGGAGGATTTTAAAATCTCCTTTGCTTTTCAGTTCCTCCGATCTGTCAGGGCTCAATCGCTCTTTGTTTTGCTTTCCGCGTGAAGTGCAGACTCGAAAATCGATTATCGTGGCAAGAAGGAATCGGAGACGAAATGGGTGGCGTCGATCGATAAAAGTCGTGTTCGAATGCATCTCGTTTATTGCATCTTCTCTGGATATCTTACCAGAACCGTTTGATTTGGTAATTAGAGAGTTTGGAGGTGGAAATGGCGGAGGGTTAGGGTTTCGGAATGGTTTTGGAGGGGGAGGATTTGGAGGGTGGAGCAGGAGGAGAAGGGAATTAGGTTTTTTTGGTTTCTTGGTGGTTTGTGCTTTGGGTTTGTTGTTGATTTTAAAGAAAGAAATCGAGATCGATTTGATTTTGGGAGTTTTGGGTTTGTCTCTCTTGGGGTTTTCAATCAGGGGCTGGAAGAGAGGCATTAAAGATTGGATTTTGGGTTTCTGTTGTTGTACTGTTATGGTGTTATTGGGGTTGAGGAGAGAGGAGCTGCAGAGATGGATTGTGAGGGTTCAAGGTTTCGTTCTCCAGTCATGGAAATTATGAGGAGAGGGAGAAGACGATGAGCATTGTAAAAGAGAAATGGAGAATTTTACATATTTTTTCAATAAAATTGTGCATTTTTTTCTCTCTCTTATGTATGGTTAATCTCTTGATTTATGCTGAATTTGGAAAGAGTTGTTAAGCTCTTCATATACTGAGGAGACCTTGAATGGCTGATTCTATATAAAGTTCAATGGTGGGGTTTCTCTGAGTTGCAGAGAAATGTCTGAATATGTGATGACTGGGTTCTCATGGAGCCACCAACAAATAGCTGAATACTGATTTTCCTCATAATGGTTTCTTTGATATGTGTAGATTATTGAAGAAATATTCTATTAAAGGAACTAGAAAAGAAAAGGCTTGTTAAATAAAACCTGATGTTTTCTTTTTGTGAGTTTCACCAAAATTGGGTGTTAGGTACCTAATGGAAGATTTGATCTCTCAACAGAGTTGCAGAGAAATGGCTGAAAACCCAGCTTAATTATCATCAGTGTTCAAAGAAATGGTTAAACACTGATGCCTGTTGGGATGGATTTTCTGAGTTACCCAATAAGTGATTGAGAAACACATTTCAGACTAAAATCTCAACCAATATAAATCTAAAATACCAATTCAAAACACACTCCATTAAAATGAAACATCATTACATGTTATGCCAACTTATTTAAGGTAACTAATATAATTATAGGTTGTCCCCAATCTTGCCTTGTGTCCTAACCAAAGCTCCAATCAGCCATTACATGTTATGCCAACTTATTTAAGGTGACTAATATAATTATAGGTTGTCCCCAATCTTGCCTTGTCTCCTAACCAAAGCTCCAATCAGCCTCCCAAGTCGAAAGACCAAAAAAAAAAAAACCCGCAAAAACTGCTTCCTGATGGAAATACAAAGAAAAATTGGCGAGAACATCCCATATTTTTTCTGTACAGATTACAATAAACAGTTGAAGGGACGCTTTTTATGACTTTCTATCAATGAATGATACCATGTGATAACAATAATCACCCTTGTTTTATGTATAATCTTATCTATCGTGTTATGCCAAGAACCCACCTAACTGCCCCCAAATCTACTGTATCTGTATCCATCGACTGCAAGTGTGTAATAAAAACCCTGTGCTGAGAATCCCCCTGTAAGCTCTCCAACAATGGTGAAGTCCCTGTTTTTCTATACATGACAACTATGACATGGATGGAGAAAGCTGTGCTTCTGGGCCTTTTGTGAAAACCTCATAGGAGAGTTTGCAAGATCGCCTCTTAATCACGAAGCATTCTTCACCAATCATGCCTGTGCTTGAGAAATTGCGGTGGAATTCTGTGTGCGAGACGCCTCCCTCTTAAGGAAGAGTGCATAGAGGAGCTCGTTCCATGCATCAGGGACCCCAGGCAGGCACCAGTGACTGCAGTCCTGCCTGTGAATAGGGGCAGGGACACCAGGCCCGACGTAATACAAAGAGGAATGGCCATCTTTTCTCCGTGATGACATATGGGTCACGTTCAGCACATCCAATCCCATCACTTGTGACTTATTTGAGCGATTGGAAAATACATCAATGACTGTGTTGAACCGTGCCCACGTTTGAGATGATACCAGCAATGTGCCCAGATCCGGCAGTGTTTCCATGTGACAGGTCCCCCCAGTCTTCCAGTCCCCGCCTCTGTAAAACCCAGGTTATACTTTAAATAGCTCCTTGGGATAGTATTATACTTTTCTCACATGATAAGTAGAATATATATTGCAGTAACAAAGCATCACATATCTACTTCTAGAGTGAAGTACACAAAAAGGATGCAGCTTTTGTGGTCCAAAACTCCAAATATAGAACTACGGAAGCAATTACAAGTTATCCAGATGCTTGAGTTACAATGAGATTTTATCCAAACCATCCACATATAATTTCGTCTCACCCACACTAAGAAATATAATACATCAATGACACTATAACAATAGTAAAAGTGAAGAAGCTCTACCCATTTTAAAAAAAGTGAAGGAGCTCTAGTGGAGCAAATGGAAGGCCTATTGAACTCAAGGAACTGGGTGGCTGATCAAACAAATACAAAACAAGGTACTACAGGACTAAAGTCAACAGATAGATGGATTGATAACAAAAAATTCGTATATTGGACTGATGAAACTAGATCAGTTGTTTCTAATTTGATGATGTCATGGTGCTCGATCAGATCAGATTATGACTAGCTATGGTTGTCTTCTTTTTTAAGCATGGTAGCTTCTGTATTGCCTTGTTCATCTTATTGCCCCTGCTTTGGTTGTTTTGTTCACCAATTGGTGAACCTGCAATGTTTCTCGTTTTTATTTAAATATATAGATATATTTTATAGTTAATAAATAAATAAAAAGCAATCCTGCAAAAAACCTAAGCGGTTCCATTGAAGGTAAGCATACTCAGCATAAATTTCAAAGACAATATTGAATAGTAGCAGTCCTAAGTGCAAATAGCATTGATCAAAGCATTCATATAAAGTAGCCAGAGGCCCAGAAGGATCAAGAAGTTGGGACTCCACAAGAAAGTATGGATGCTTTACAACTTGTGGAATTCAATTCTAACCAATATATGGGAAGATCAGCAACAATTTGTAATTGGGATGAATTAATTAGTGAGACCGAGATCCAACCACCAAGGATCAAATTCTTTAAAATGTATTATCCTTCCAAGCTCTTTAAGCCCTATGTTTGAAGGTCACAGTCCACCAAAATCCATAATCATCGTGACATTGGAACTGTGATTTCTACCAAGGGATAGAACTATATGTTTGCAATAATATAGTTGTCAATCTTAAGCATGAACCATAATGCATTAAACTAGTTCCAGGCGATCAACATGCTGCTTTTTCTACACAAGATGGTCATATATAACATGTTCCATGAGTATATAACATGTTTCTACACAAGATGGTCATATATAATATGTTCCATGAGTATGTTAATATACCTTCTTGACCTTTTCTCTTCGACCGTAAGATTTAAGATATGACAAAATTTGATTTGTCTTTTTCCTTTTTTAGTAAGATAAAAAGAATGTTTAATACACATATGGAATTAGATGGAAAACGCCAGGGATAGATGATACATGTAAATGCAATATTTCTCTCTGCATACATTTGTAAAACCATGAAGAACCTCACAGACCCAAAAACCAGATAAAATCCAATCTAACAAAGACCATTATGTAAATTAATCAAACATATAGATATACAAAAATTTATTAAGTAAAATAATTAATCAAGTAAGGAGACAAACCTGAAATGAACCGGGGCATAAGTGCGAAAGAAGACCTGGGTCTTGCTCGTATTCACTTCACTACCTATCCAGTCAACCACGGTCTCAATAGATCTTTGGTATGCACTTTCTACACTCAACTCCATCTTTACCTCCAACCCTTCTTGGAAATAACAACCCCTGACATCCAACCATGGTTAAACAAACACTTCAGTTTCCCTAACAACATGCAATATCTGTAATATATTTTGCAAGCAATTAGCCTTTTCTTTCAGGTCCCTCTTTTTCCACTTCCTTGAGAGTGAAATTTTCAGAAGGTCGTGTCCAACATCCATTAATTAAATGTTGATATATTTTTATTTAAAAATAATAATTCCTTATTTTCAATTTAATGGCTTAAGTAACAAAAATTTGCAGAAACATATTTAATTTATCAAAGAAAATTTGAATGTGAATCAGATATGAACAACCCTAATTCTAATAGTTAAACTGATCAAATTTCCAAACTAAATTTGAACTTCCACATTGGCCCACAATGCCACCTCCCTAATTCTGAGTTAAACCAAAGAACAAACTACCTAGTGCCTTCCCACCACAGCAAAACCTGTTGTAATTCCAAAGTGCCAACTAGAGGGCATCTGATCACGCTGAGGGATTATCAAACATCAAAGTTCAAACCCCAATTTTTCAAAAATTGCCTCGTCACCCTCTCTGAATCTCTGAAATACCTCTAAATAAAATTCCTAGTGAGGTCCAAAACCATCCAGGCCCACGTCCAAACCTCCCCCCCCCCAAAAAAAAAAGAAAAGTTGCAGAGGATTTCTGAAAGATTGAATTACCCTCTTATTGTCTTTTCATAGTTCCACCAATGTCCAGTATTAAAGACCAGCACATCTGCATCTCTCCACTGCACAGAGGTCCAATCCATTTTATCCAACTTTAGGGTCGCCTTCACCTCTTCCGGAGCTCCAGCTGGAGCCCGGCTCTGCAGTACTAGAAATGGAGCTCTGTAGTACTCCACAGTGCAGTTAAAATCCCTAAACTTGAACACTAAGAACCCCTTGTGCTTTGTGATAGGACTTCCGTTCACTTCATAGATTGAATCCTTGTCAGGAATTGCAGAAGAGAGCATGCAGAGGAGAGACTCCCATTGGTTTCTTCCAATTGAGTCGCCAACAAATACTAGCCGTCGGTTACGCAGCTTCTCCAACATCTTCTTTGCATCAAATCTATTTTTAAAAGAGAAGAAAAATCAATATTTCCAATAATAATAATAATAAATTGCAATGAAACTGATCAACACAATACTATAAATCAAAAGACACTAAACAAATGAACAGAGAAAAGCCTTTATAAATATTCCTGAAATATGACTCAGAAATTCAACACCTATCAAACAAAAATTTGAAGCAACTTCAGAAATTCAAAGAAAAATTTGTAAATCCTGAAGAAAATTTTGAGAAGAAACCAGATGAAGTAATACATTCCCCACCATCCAAAAAGACAGGGAAATATATAGTCTAAAAGAGCAAAACATTTTAAGCTTTAGGTGAAGTTTGCAAAAAATTTATAAAAAATCAACTAAATTGAAAACACCATAAAAGATCAAAACATTTTAAATTATTTTTATTGATTGGTAAGCTTATTTTTATTGATCGGTAAGCTAATACAGGCTACGAGATGACTAGGAAGAACATAGAACACAAAACCAACCCAGATCACCACCCAACAATTCCTTAAAATAAACATGGGCCCTCCCCAAGATCTCTACACCCTAACTGACAGAATGCCAGTCTATGAGAAGTCCATCAAAGGATCCGTGGTTCCTTTCTCTCCATAAGGACCAAACTATAGCCCTGGGTAAAAGGGTCAAAACATTTCAATTTTATTTTAAAAAACAAACATTCAATTGCTTAAGACCTTCAGAACAATCCCAAAAGTTCACGGGCGAAGCTAATCAACAGAAGAAAACACCCAAAACTTGGAAAAAAACACAGAAACAAACAACAAAGGAACAGCATGCAAGAAAAGAAAGGACGCAAATGGAATAATGAAAATAATTTAAAAGGCACTAGAAATTGAATTAATTCTCTCACCCATTACCAACAAGGCAACAAAACAGAATCCCAGACGGAATAACTTAAAAATGGATCAAAAATATAATCTCAATGATTTTTCACTAATTATAAGACAATATCAAATCTAAATCTAAACAAAAAATAAAATATAATTGCATATATTGAAATAAGTCAAAGAATATCATTAGGAAAAAAAACAATTAATAGGAAAAAAAAAGGGATACCCAGTAAAAAAAAAAATAGAAGAAATAAAACTGAAATTCACATAAGAGATTAAAGATTCAAGTCCATAGAATGATGAATTACTCCAATGAGATGCACACCGAATAAAATTGACTGAAACATAACTGAAAATGGGAATGAACACAGCATACAGCCATTAAAACTCTAAAAAAACATACCCATAAAAAGTTTAAGAACTTAAAAAATCAAAGGGACAGATAAACCAGCATACCCATTGAAAATTCAACCAGGAAAGTTATCAAAAAGGTAAAATTAAATTAAATTCAATCAGGAATCAAAATTAAAAGAGTAAAGATCAACTAAAATAAATATGCAGGGAAAAAAGTAGAAGAAAAACAGGATTTTAAGAACCTGGGCAAGTTGCAATCTTTGGGTTGCCATCGCCACTTAGTGTAGAAACTATCAGGGCGGCCATTCTCAGAACACCGAAAACCTTCATCCATTAACCTGCAATCTTTGGACTGATACAACGGATACTTTTCATCCCAAACCCAATCCCCTTCAAACAAATCACACCGTCCACCTTCTTCTCCAAGAAATTCCACCCTTTTATCTCCACCAGACTCATTGAATCCCAATAACGCAAACCTCTCAGACGGCCCATGAAAGCGAAATCCTCTAGTTAAAACTCCGTAATCGAAGTAAAAGAAGCAGAAGATGAAGCAAACGGTAACAAAGAAGAACCCAAGAATCCCCAAAGAGGGCTCAAGAGGTTTCAAGAGCCTCAGCTTCTTCAATACCTCAAAGTAAGGCATGGTTTCTGGGTGTGGAGAAGATGGTTTTTTCGTCATTGGTATCTCAAAAAACAAAAATGAAAATGGTTTTTGGGGAGATGGGTTTTCTTTGTTGATGGACCTTGAGATTACAGTGAGAGACAGAGTAAGAGAAGATGAGATAAAAGAAGAGAGGTGTGGTTTGCAAGCAAGACAGCATTCATGGCAAATCTATAACTATTATCTCTCTCTTTCTTTGCTCAGTTTTGTTGCTATTTTGACAGGTATAGAGAAAGAGATAGTGGGAGAGATGGGTGTCCAGGAAGCAAGAGAGTATTCATGGCGGACCTCTATTTTCACCTTTTCGTTGGTTGCTTTTTCAGAAGAGAGAGAGAGAGAGAGAGGGGGGGATTAAATAATGATTTTTGTGTGTATAATTGGTTAATCTTCCGAGGATTAGGTACCAAATCCAAAATCTAAAACTACCATTACAATCTCCGTTACCTTGTTTAAGGGTCTGAGAGATTGAGAAAGAGAGAGAGAGAATCGTGGGGGTCGTGGATTCGTGGGGGAAGGAAGGGGAAAGTACGGAATTAGGCTCGAGTTTATGAAAAATTACGGAAACCAGCTCCCTTTTGAGGGAGTTATTTTTTCCAGCCTCCACGCGTGTGTAACGCTGAAGCGTGCGGGAGGACTTGTTACAATGTCCAAAATACCCCTGTAAAAACTGAACAGTTTATGGCTAACTCTCCCCATTCCATCGAATACCTTACTTACCCATTTCGAACGCAGAGGAAGAAGTAGGAAGAGGAAGAAGGAAGAGGAAGAACGAAGAAGGAAGAAGAAGGAAATTTCGGTTAAGAGGTATGGATTGAAACCCTGATCAAAACAGATGAAAATTTCGGTCACGCTTTTGTTGAAATTTTTCGCATTTCGAACTCATTATGGATTGAACTCGTTAGTTTAAGAGGAAGATAAACCCTAAGGAAATAAAACCGTAACGAAGATGAACCCTTAAACCCTGTAAGAAAAATCCCAAAAATCGGGAAATCGGTAAAGATTTACAGTCTCAAATTCGAGATAACAGTCTCGAATTCGAGATGGTTATCTCGAATTCGAGATGGTTATCTCGAATTTGAGACTGTTATCTCGAATTCGAGATATCCATCTCGAATTCAGGACAACCATCTCGAATTCAGGATGGTTATCTCGAATTCGAGATAACAGTCTCGAATTCAGGCTCTTTTTTTTTTTTCAAAGTAATTCTTAAACTGTATTACTAATATTAAGGAAGCCACACCCTAAAACCCCTGTAGGAAAAATCCAACGGCTGAATTCGAGGTTACAGTCTCGGATTCGAGATGGTTATCTCGAATTCGAGATAACCATCTCGAATCCGAGACTGTTATCTCGAATTCAGGACTGCTAATTTTTGAATTACATCTTCCACTAATCAATTTTATTAATACTTGCAGAGTCAAGATGTCCACCCTTTGCTTTCATTGTTGAGTCTGTATTGTAAAGCATTGACATTGTTGAGTTTTTGCGTTGTTTTTTCTTGATGTTGCAGATAATGAATGTTTCAGTGATTTGTTGTTATGACGGAGAATGGAAGATTCTCCCTGACAGGTCCCACGTATATGAGGGTGGAAAATCGAAATTGATACAGTTGTATAGTGGAATGAGACATGAGCAACTTTTAAGCAGAGTTTATCGATTGACTAAATCCCGGTGGGAAGAAACTGAGATTAGACTAAGGTCTATGTTCCCTACACACCCGACAATTCCTCCTACTGATATTGAAGATGATGAAGACTTGTTGGTATTTATTTCAGAATGTGAGCGAGCACAAACTCATAATGTACTTTTGCCAATATATGTAACTGAAGTTGCAAAGGGAGTACAACAGTGTGGTCCACCCTCTTTGAGTTACGAAGGTTTTCCTGATCATGAGACTGCCATTCCCCATGCGAACGAGGGTGATACTTGTCATGTCCTTCAGCCTTCTACGGTCTATGTTCCCGACCCTGTCCTCCCAACCGTGCCTTGGCCCTTTGAAGACTTGACAACAGGACCAACTCAATATACTTGTTTTGTGCCTAACACATATGTAGATTATGGTGATACCAGCAGGGGCGACAACTACCATAGTGAAGATTGTGGTGTGCAAGATAATGAATGTGCTAATGTTGGTGAATGTGCTGAAGATGATGATGATGAAGAAGATGATGCTGATGATGATTATTCAGTAGAGGTAGATGAAGATGTTGTCAGAAACGATGTTGATGAGGGTCCTATCCGTGCAAATATCCGTAGCTCATCTAGGTCTGCTTTTCGGCAAGTCAGTCAAGGCCCTTCATCAAATGTGATTGAGAATGATGACTATGTCAATTTCGATCCTTCAGGGTTTGCGGCTGCACTCGACAATACGGATGATATTTCACTTGGGCAAATGTTTAAGGATAAGAGGTGCCTACAGAATGTGTTGGCAAAGTATGCAATGATAAAAAACTTCCAATACAGGGTTGTGGATTCGAATAAATCAAAGTTTGTAGTTAAGTGCCTTGGGGGTAATTGTACTTGGAGGCTACGTGCATCAAGGGTGAATGAGTCGGGTGTCTTCAAGATAAAGACTTATAATTCTCATCACTCCTGTGGGTTTGTCATAACTGGGCCCGATCATCGACAAGCATCTAGTTTGGTTATTAGTGACATGGTCGTGGGACGAATCGAGGGTCACGTGGCATCTAGGCCCAAAGAGATTATTCATGATGTTTGGAAACAATATGGAGTGCAAATGAGTTACCGGAAAGCGTGGAGATCTAGAGAGATTGCAATAGAACATGTTAGAGGATCATACGACGATTCGTACACTGACCTCCCTGCTTATTTGTACGAGTTACGCAGGACCAACCCGGGAACAATAACTGCAGTATTGAGTGACCCAAATACTGGTGCATTTGAAAGGTGTTTCGTGGCTCTTGGACCTTGTATAAGAAGTTTTCAGCTCAGTTTACGAAGAGTATTAGCCGTTGACGGGACGCATCTAAAGGGTAAGTACAAGGGGATCTTAATCATAGCAACATCACTTGATGGTGACAACCACATATGTCCAGTTGCTTATGGAATAGCTGAATCAGAGAACAATGACAGTTACAAGTGGTTTTTCAAACAATTAGCTGACTCAGTTGGGTACATGGCAGGGTTAGTCATTATAACTGATCGACACGCCAGTTTGATAAGCCAAGTCCCCATTGCATTCCCACATGCAATTCATAGTTATTGCTCATATCATATTAGCCAGAATATGCATGCAGCATTCAAGGATGAGGGACTGAAACCGTTATTTTGGTCGGCCGTAAAGACATGCATGTTCAACAAGTTCCAAGAGCTTATGTCACGTCTTGCAGGAGCAAACCCCGAGGCACATGAATGGTTAGCTGCAATTCCAAGAGAAAAATGGGCATCTGCATACTTTCCTGGGCTAAGGTATAACATTGTAACTACTAATATAGCTGAATCGATCAATAGTTTGCTGAAGGAAGCGAGAGAATACCCAGTTACAATGCTTTTAGAGGATGTGCGTCTTAAGATCCAACGAATGTTCTTTAACCGACGAAACAAAGCGATGGAAATGAATGGAAGCCTAACAACATGGGCTGAGGGTAAACTACAGAGGAGACTTTCTAAAGCACGTTATTTGGAATGTGATGGAATCGTTCGATATGAGTATTATGTGAGGGGAGAATTTAACGCTACAGTGAAGCTTCTTGAACGTACTTGCACCTGTAGGAAATTTGATGTACAGGGGTTGCCTTGTATACATGTTTTGGCTGCCTGTAATAAGTATCGACATGATCCGTATGCGTACTTTTCTCCCTACTATACATCTGATATGTATCGAGCCACCTATGAAGAGTCAATATATCCGGTACATGACAAAAAGCATTGGGATCTCCCAGATGAAGTAATAGCCGAGACCAAGCGGATGAAACCCCCTGTACAAAAAAGAAGCACGGGGAGACCGAAGAAGAACAGAATTCCTTCACAAGGCGAAGAAAGGCCTACTGTAAGATGTGGTAGATGCAAACAAAGTGGTCATAATAGACAAACATGTACTAATGTAATCCCACAAGTATGATCATTTCATAATAACAATTCAAAGTGTTTTTGTATCGAATTCTTGATTTTGTATATTCGAATATTGTTAAAATTCATCCATCCATGTACTTGAGTGGTATATAAAGGGAGACAAATGGAAACAACAGTCTCAAGACAGAACTTGTAATCTGGAACTGGAGCCTGAATTCGAGATAACCATCTAGAATTCGAGATGATTTGGATGATTTCGAGATGGTTATCTCGAATTGAGGACCTGGACTTGTATAATCTGGAACAGAATGACAAATAATGAAAGCAACAGTCTGGAATTCGAGATGGTTATCTCGAATTCGAGATAACCATTTCCAATTCGAGATGATTTCGATGATTTCGAGATGGTTATCTCGAATTTAGGACCTGGACCTGTATAATCTGAAACTGAATGAAAAATAATGGAAGCAGCAGTCTCGAATTCGAGATGGTTATCTCGAATTCGAGATAACCATCTCGAATTCGAGATAACCATCTCGAATTCGAGATAACCATTTCAAATTCGAGATGATTTGGATGATTTCGAGATGGTTATCTCGAATTTAGGACCTGGACCTGTATAATCTGAAACAGAAAGAAAAATAATGGAAGCAACAGTCCCTAGTTTACGAGATGGTTATCTCGAATTCGAGATTTTGTTAGTCTGAATTCGGGACATTCACTGTAAATGAACAGTTAATTAGCTACCTTGAGGGAATCCTTTACATCCATAATAAATTCATTACAAATCCAATACATACATCCATGTCAGGTTTGAAAACTTAAACATCCTTTCATAAAAAAATTAGTACATCCAAACAGTGAGCCCCCCTTGACATAAAGTACACATAAGACACTCCCACCCCTTGACCATGTCCCCTAAGGATTGGCAACCCCATCCATTATCTCGCAGGCTATCCGCTTCCGGAACTTCAAAACATCAACCTACAAATTTAAAATACGATGAGCATAAATAGTGAGTCAAATAAATAAAAAACCTTCAAGAGCATAAATAGTAAGTTAGAGGAAAATAAGGAATAATACCTGCTCAAACTGAATCTCCAAATCAGCACATAAGAAATCAACATATTTCATCAGGAATATTCCACAATCGCGCCTGATACACAAATAACACATTTCATTAGTATTTTATAGTATAGGAAAAAAAAGTGAGCTAAATTATAAATAAATTGCTTATTTTCATATAGACTTACGTATTTCTCTGTTTTGGTAAGTGGGTGACCTCCCGTACCACCCAGTCCTTGCCTAGAGCCTCCACGTCGCCAAACATATGGAAGAAGGCGGGGATGCATTCTTTGATGGTACATAGTTCTGATGCATACATGTCTATGACATCGGTGTAGTATGAGTCCAGAATTAGGACTTGGTTTCTCGGGGGTTCCAATACCGCTAACACCCAGTGCTGGCCATGGAGAAACGGGAGGTACACTCTCTCAGCCGACCACATGGCTGGTCGCCCACTTAACCCCTCAACAATGGGTCTAAGGTTAGGGTTTATTTGGTCCTTTAACATCAGTCGTGTCACAGAGTCGTTTGCATTCATATACAATCTGCACACGTCTACTTCTTGAAGTAGAAATTCCTGTAAAGACACTAAATCATTAGAATACCTTAAAGATTGAGTTACCGGTAATGAAATAATAAGAAGAGACCTTACCATGAACCAAGTAGGTCCAAAGACACAGGACTGAGTGTAAAGAGCGGGATGTCTCTCACGACGTTGTGCCAACAGCTCCATCCATACGTCAATATGCTATATATATAAAAGGATTAGTCTTAGATTATTAGAATTACAAAAGAGATACACAACATTAAATTAAAGATGGGAAGAGTGTTACCGTGGAATCGATCAAGCTTTTGCTAGTTGACACAACAGCGAGCATCTCCGGAGTTATTCTAACGTTATATATCGTCTGCCTACATTTCAAAAACTTTCTAAAGTAGACAAATATGATAATTTATGCATCTACTTTTCAATTCAAAATTAGAAAAATTACCTAAAATTATTCGAATCTGCCTCCGTATTCAAAAAGGTTCGTAGGGCCTTTTTTTCAGCTGTCGTAGCTTCCCTCATTGGGTCTTTAGCGGTCATGCCCTCGGTCATTTTTTTCTTCACTCTAGTATTCAAGTAAGGGGAGCGGAGATGCTTCGAAATGATTGTGGCTCTTAGTGGCCTTCCCTCAACTCTTGTAAGGGTTTCATCATCATCACCTTCAAAAGCCGTTATTTCAGCATCACCCACCTCCCCCCCTGAACAGGTAGGCCTTCCCTCATCACCCACCTGCCCCCCTGAAAAGATAGTTCTTTCTTCATCAGTAGGGGGTGCATACTTTCTGCATTCTCTTTCTCTTTGTCTTTGTCTTTCTTTTCTTCTTCTTTTTCTTTCTCTTTCTCTATCTCTTTTTCTTTCCCTTTTTCTCATAGCCCTCATTTCTGATGCATAATTATCAAATCTGTCAGCCAAGCAATCCATTTTCATGGCTAAGGCATCAAACCGTCGGCCAAAATAACGTTTCAGACGCTTGTACAAAGATGGGTGTGATTTTGCTTGTACATCGTGTACCTGAAAAAATGCTAGATATTAGGACACAATAAAATCTAAATATATGGAATAAATGGGCCTGAAGTCCAAATTACAGGCATGAATTCGAGATTACAGCCTCGGATTCGAGATGGTTATCTCGAATTCGAGATAACCATCTCGAATCCGAGGCTGTAATCTCGAATCCGAGACTGTAATCTCGATTTCAGGATAAAATTTTACAACTGTTTCGATACAATCATCTTTATTTTGGGTTTTTGTTACTTACAGTTTTTGACCTTCGCTCATGTACCGGGGGGGGACTACCCTCCTCCTCGTCATCATCACCATCATCATTCCCTCCCTCCACCTCAGCCTGCTCATCACCATCCCCCTCAAGAGTATCCTCCTCCTCACCACCCTCCTCATCTCCATCCTCCTCCTCCTCATCCTCAGCCTCATCATCATCATCATCATCATCATCATCATCATCATCATCATCATCATCCTCAGATCCCATTCGTGCAAGGAGACCCCTAACAACTTCTTGCTCCTTCTCACGATCAGTGACATTCAACTTCAGAACCTCAAGCTGTGAACACAAAATTATGTTAAACTAAGCAAACAAAAAATATATAACTAAATACTAACTTTCACTTTCGTACCTCTTCTACATTAAATATCTTTTCTTCCAATGTTTTGTAGATTTTATACGTAGTATCTTTCCAACGTAAAACACGAGGGAAAATCTCAGTAGTAGGCGGAGATCCGCGAGAACATAATCTCCCAAGTGCAGGAATGCACTCAAACATCCAAACCTGTCATCATTACAATTTGAAATTAAAATACAAACAGGAGTGTAATTACAAATTAAACTTATATGAAGGATATAATATACCTGAAAGGCAATACAACATCCGTTGATGTTGTATTGTGGGGTATCTATATGTGCCATTTCAATACTCTTCTTAAATATCGAGTACCCTACAGTGCCCCAAGGGTATTTGTTAAAGGCATCGAGGTCTTCTACAAGATCCAAGTAGTCAATCTCGATGTTCGAGTGTGTCTCTTTTGCAATGATCAATAACTCCACATATAGAACCAATGCAATCTTGATTGCGTCCATATCATTGTTACACGACTCCAACACCCTAAGCAGGTCAAATTTTTTTATAAGTTGTACTTCACCAAACTTACGAACCTTTAGGGAGGTAGGAGAATTGGCGGGTACTATGGCGGGAGGGACACCTATGCTAGCATTTAAACCCATTATCAGGGTGAAGTCTAACAACCTAAACCGCATAACACTACCAGCTAAATCAAAAGTAAGTGCATCCCTACGCCTCTGAAGTAGGTGGTGCAATGCCTGACCACATTGGGGATTTCTGGGCAAATCATAAAGATGCCCAAAGCAAGTCTGCTTCCATAAAGACTTTCTCTCAGGATGGGCCTCTAAGTGCGGCTTTATTTTTTCAAACCATTCTTTCATGGTACATTTCACAGAAGGTTGGGCCTTTTCCACCTCTTTCCCCTTCCCTTTGTCTTTCCCTTTGCCTTTGTCATCCCCTTTTCCTCTGTTTTTTGGCATCTTGACTCTGCAAGTATTTCAAAAATTGATTAGTGGAAGATGGAATTCAAAAATTAGCAGTCCTGAATTCGAGATAACAGTCTCGGATTCGAGATGGTTATCCTGAATTCGAGATAATAGTCTCGGATTCGAGATGGTTATCTCGAATTCGAGATAACCACCTCGAATCCGAGACTGTAACCTCGAATTCAGCCGTTGGATTTTTCCTACAGGGGTTTTAGGGTGTGGCTTCCTTAATATTAGTAATACAGTTTAAGAATTACTTTGAAAAAAAAAAAAAGAGCTTGAATTCGAGACTGTTATCTCGAATTCGAGATAACCATCCTGAATTCGAGATGGTTGTCCTGAATTCGAGATGGTTATCTCGAATTCCAGATAACAGTCTCGAATTCGAGATAACCATCTCGAATTCGAGATAACCATCTTGAATTCGAGACTGTTATCTCGAATTTGAGACTGTAAATCTTTACTGATTTTCCGATTTTTGGGATTTTTCTTACAGGGTTTAAGGGTTCATCTTTGTTACGGTTTTATTTCCTTAGGGCTTATCTTCCTCTTAAACTAACGAGTTCAATCCATAATGAGTTCGAAATGCGAAAAAATCAACAAAAGCGTTACCGAAATTTTCATGGGTTTCAATCCATACCTCTTAACCGAAATTTCCTTCTTCTTCCTTCTTCGTTCTTCCTCTTCCTTCTTCCTCTTCGTTCTTCCTCTTCCTTCTTCCTCTGCGTTCGAAATGGGTAAGTTCGAAATGGGTAAGTAAGGTATTCGATCGAATGGGGAGAGTTAGCCATATAAACTGTTCAGTTTTTACAGGGGTATTTTGGACATTGTAACAAGTCCTCCCGCACGCTTCAGCTCTACACACGCGTGGAGGCCGGAAAAAATAACTCCCTCAAAAGAGAGCTTGTTTCCGTAATTTTTCAAAAAATCGAGCCTAATTCCGTACTTTTCCCGGGAAGGAAGGGAGGGGTAATACCGTAATAGTAATACTTAATAGATAAACCCGACAAAAATACTGCTGTAGTGTAAACAAAACTTAAGAGAGAGAAATAATTATGTTGTCCCTAATACACCCTTCATAATTTTTATATTACTAGTAGTCCTCAAACTGACGAACTGTATCCTGAATTCCTGATTCCTGATTCCTGATTCCTGAATTTGAAGCAGTTAAGACATTATGATCTTGAGAGTACGCTAGGTACATCCATCAGGATGGGAGGACGGGAAGAAATGAAGTATCCCCTCAGATGACTCCTTTCCTCTTCAGCTCTCTTGAATTCTTTCCAAGCATCCATTAAAAATGAGAAAAAATGAGCCCCATGATTCGATAATCTTAACCATTTGATATACACAATCTGTTCTGATCTTTTTTTTCCGATTGTCTAGAAGAATGGGATGGATCTGATCGTTAGAATCAATGTCTTTTTGGTGAATTCTTGGTGTTTGATGGGTAATTTGAGTTGGAAAACGCCTGTTTGATGGGCAAATTGAGTTGGAAAAGCTTAATGAGCCCGTCGTTTTCACTATGTAACGAAATGATTAGTCTTTATTGGTTGAAGCCATATTTTTAAATAATCACCAACTGTCGTTAAAATTCACTTATTCCTAAGATTAAATAATTCAGCTTTAGATTATTTTTAAAATGAAATAAAATAGAATCTTCTTTAATTTAGTTATTAAAGGGTGATAAAGATACAAGTGGAAATGGATAAAGATAGGTCAGCTAATCACTGTTCATTCAAGCCTCAAGGTAATGAGGTAAGGGGATGAATTGAATGATCCTTGGTGGTTTAATTATGGAATCGATGATTTCTTTACCATATAAGTCTTTATCATCCCAAATAAAAAGGATTTTCTTTACAAACGGGAGTATCGCAGCAATAAATAGTTCATAGTCAAGGATTTGAAATCAAAGATATCAATCTTCTGTAGTGAGGTTGATTGGGTGGGACCCAATCAATAGCTTATCCTCCGCCCATTTCCACCACAAGACTCACAACCACCGAGCCGCTAGGGTCAAAGTCTATTTGTGGCCAAATGCGTAACAACTTCCCCAAAATCAAAAAGAATCGCTTATACAACTTGAGAGCACTCGTAACAAAGATAGTACTGGTTCAGTTATACTTGAGACCCCATTTAGATCTTCAAAATCAAATAAACAAAAAAAATGTTTTTTTTATAGAAAATATTGTTAGGCCCTATTCATTAGTTAAAAGGTATAGATGGCTAAATAGTAGGTTTCCTTTTTTTCAATCCTCATACTGACTTACTAGCATAGACCACCGTTGTGAATAAAAGAATAAAGAAATAAATTTCTACAAATTCTATCTATTTATTTTATCATAATCTTTTAAAATCTCTCTCATGGGTTAATTTACAAAATCTTTTTATTCCTTTCATCACAATTCTTAACTTTATCTCTCTTATCAAAATCTCCTAAAATTTCTCCAATAGATTAATAAGTTTCTATATTCTCTCTATCCCCCAAATTACAATTCTCTAAAATTCACTCATTTTTAGAAGTGTCATATCAACACCTCTACCTCTAGAATATTAGGGATTGAAGATAAAAAAAAAAGGAGAGTCAATTTTTATATTATAATAGAGATAAATTAGAATCAATATTAAACCACTCAAACAGAAGATATATAATCTTTATCATTTGATTAGTAAACTTTTTTTCTTTACTAATATCGTTCTGTTTGTTTTGAGGTAAAATACGGGAAAACAAATGAATTATATGGAAAATGTCATTTTCTAAGTATACTTTCTTTAGAACAATTGACATTTTCCGTGAAATTCATTTGTTTTCCTTGTTTTAATGCAAGAGGCAGTCATAGATGATTTTTCTAAAATTCTCATACTACCTTTATATAAAAACAAAACTTTGATTTAATGTTTGCTTTAATTCCCAAACCCTTACCTTTGATTTAATTTTGAAATTACCCTTGCTCATCTATCTATTTTGAATCACAATCAATCGCCATTGAACTCATCCGCGGGTTAACACGTGACCATTTGAACTCCTATTAACTGTGGTTAACTCCTTCCCCTCGCTCTTCCGTGCATCGCATGTGCCACTAGCGAGTTCAATCACACCCGTAAGTTAACACGTGTCTCTTTTAACTCTGGTTAACTCATTCCCCTTGCTCTCACGTGCATTTCACGTGCCACACTCTAGTTTATATATAAAAGATGAATCGTATAGTGTTGTTACGAAAACTACTTGCAGCTGCCCCATAAATATGGAAGGGACATCCAGCTACCTAAAAGGTCCTTAAGCAACTACTAATCTGCCAACGTGAAGTAGAACACTTTCAATCAGTTGATTGATGAATAAGATTAGGTTAATCTGAGTGATCTAACTTTAATGTATGGTACATTATTTGGGTGGTTTGGATTAATGACATGCAGGGGGGAGGCACGTGGGGCCAGGCTCCCCCTGAAATTTTGGGAAATAAAAAATTCCTACAGGTATTATTAGGGCAGTAGCCTGGGAGACGGGGAATGGGAGCTCTAGCCCTCCTAAACTTCTAAAAAATATTATATTCTTTATAAATCAACATAAACAAATGCGATAAACAAATGTAATGGCCATGAACGTGACCCTCAAAAAAAAAAATCTCTGGCTCCACCCCTGATGACATGTGCACCATAACATAATGGCACCTAAGCAGGCCATTAAGTGGATTGACTATTTACCTAAACAAATTATCTGAATCTTCCTTCGGATCTAATCAGTGGTTTTGGGTTTGAGCTGAACGATTAAGATTTGGGATGCCAAGCAATGGCTTCTAGATTTGGCAGCATTACTCAGCCTTTCCCGTTCTTGGTATCATTCATAATAGGCAAGAAATTAATATCTATTAATTAATTAAATGCAGGGATACACTGCGGCTTCGACGAATGGCATGTGTGCCCTATTTCATTTCTCTTCTTTCTTTTTTTTCCCGTGGCCAACTCCTCATTCAGCCATTGACCATGTACTTGATAAAGTTATAATCATGAACCCACAGATTTTGAATGTATCTACACTATTTTGGCCGTTTGGGTTCCACTTATGCTAAGATGGTGTTCTATTACCTTTTAATTATTACCGTTAAAGTCAATTATCACCTCCTCGGTCAGTGACACGAGGAGGGGCATCTCGGCTCCCATTTTTTTATCATGTGTCCCTTTCTAACTTCATTTAACTGTGGTTAAGATTCATCCACTCTTAGGGTTCATCCATCTACCCTTGACTTTTAGAAAAATACAATAAAAAAATTAACTAAAAAGTTTTTAAAAAAAACTAACCCGAGTTAATGAGAGTTGAAAGATCGGCTATGTGAGAGCGAGGAGGAATGGTCCCCTCCTCGGCCGACGAGGGGACTATTGCTCAATATAAAATAAATATAGAGAATATAAATAAGGATCCTTAAAAAAAACATTTTTTTAAAAAATCCTTTGATACATTAAAATTTAAGTGCAATATACGTCCATAATAATAAATACGGTTTGGAGATCCATGTAAACATGATATATGATAATCTTAGGTAAAGACTTTCAAATTCTTATTTATGTATTATTTTGGTTAAAGATGTCAAGTAACACCTATACGAAAACCTAAGGTTACTTCTACGGTACCATAAGAGTAAAACCCACTAAAGTGGGATAGCCCCTAAACGAATTTATTGAGCAGTGACAATTGCGGTTTTTTTTCTTCTTAACTTGTTGAAGGGTAATAATGTCAAAATGTTACATCCACAATGTGAGTTCTGGAAAATTTTGATTCGGGTACAAGGCTTAATCTTCTATAAACAAACAAATCTTCACTTTTATTATTTTTAAGAAATTTAAACATGGGGTTTGAACTCCTTTCTTAAACATGGGGTTTGAACTCCATCTGTTATATCCCATTGGTGCTTTCAGGTCAATCATCACGTGTCATTGGTTTAATAATAAGGGGTTTTTGCATATCAACCGCTAGATTCTTCCTTAGTTTGCAAATACATTGTTATGTATAATATTTTATAAGCTAACTCATGGTTGGAAGTATAATATTTTATAAACTAACTCATGGTTTTCCAACAATTAGACAATCAACCTCAACCCTTGCTCGTACCCTTTTGTTTGAAATTGTTATTAAAATGATTATTATGCCCTTAACAGATTTCATAACCTCGCAAAGTTTCTTTAATTACTCTTGAACTATGATTAATAAGTTTTAATCCTTATGGTTAATTTTTTAATTTTTTTCAAACCAAAGTTAGATGCTTTAACTTTAAGGGTTATAGAAACTTAATTATAGTTAAAAGGAGTTAAAATGAACATCTTAATTATGTTTTTCTAAAAACAAAGGTTAGATGCGTTAGTGAATCTAACAACGGCTAAAGGAAGTGAAAAGGGGACATGTTAATTTTTTTTCC
Organism: Tetracentron sinense; assembly: GCA_015143295.1. NCBI lineage: Eukaryota > Viridiplantae > Streptophyta > Magnoliopsida > Trochodendrales > Trochodendraceae > Tetracentron > Tetracentron sinense. The sequence continues at coordinate 8,629,044 of CM026558.1, read as the reverse complement.
TTCTAAAAACCATGGTTAGATGCTTTTACCCTAAGGATTAGGGAATCTTAATCACAGTTAAAGGGAGTTTAAAGGGGACACATTAATTTTTTAATGTTTTATCTAAAACCAAGGTTAGATGTTTTAACCCTAAGGGTTAGTAAATCAAAAGCGGACAAATCAACCATAAGGGATAAAACTTGTTAAAGTTCATGAGCAATTAAATGGGCTCTATGAGGTTATGAAATTTGTTAAGGACATAATGGTTATTTTAGTAACAATTACAAATGAAAGTCTAACCGAACCAAGGGTTGAGGTTATTTATCTGACGGTTGGAAAACTATGAATTAATTTGCAAAAATTTTACACATAACTGTGTATCTGCAAATAGGAAGAACCTAGCAGATATGCAAAACCCTCTAATAATGATAATGATAATGATAATAATAATTAATAATCGTTATAATCATAATAATTACTACAATAATAATAATATTAATATTAATAATAATAATAATAACTATTATTATGTTAGTAAGTAAAATAAGGAAAGAACCTCAAGGGGAGTAGTTAGGAGCCGGCAATTAACATATGAATGAGCAAAGATATCCAGTGCAGTGGGACCCATCAATCTTCATAGAGAAGCAATTTGGTGCATCCAGCTTTTATTCAACCCCACTCCATCAATGGTCTATAACAACCCACTCACTCTAGAGTAAAGGAAATGGCTTCCATCATAGCTTTACCCCTAAAAGATATTGACGAATCAGAACACAGAGGGACTAAGGCTGTTTATAGTAGGTCTAGCAGAGATCTTCCCCAGGGGCTCTGGATTGTCTCTGGCGAAGCCAGAAACTCCTCTGGTGTTCCATACATTGTGCGACAGTTGGCAAAAAATTAGGAAGAAGTCATTCCATTTTCTCCTCATGATTTTGACTTCTCCCCATTTGATATCTCTCCCTCTTATTCTCATACACTTATCACCACATGTCTTAATATGTGTAGAGAAGTCAAAATCATGGGCCCCATGATTTTGACTTCCCCACCACTTGTCACCTATTCTATGGAACCCGAGACAAGCCCTTTCTGGCTTCGCCAGAGACAATCCAAGGCCTCCTCCAAATTCCCATTTGATCCGAAACAGTCCCACCCACACATTTGTATGGTTACAAAAAACGTGACCAACTACTCATAAATAGTCAATGCCCTGTTGGAAGAGTGACTAATGGCGCACCCTCATTAGAGCTGCCCCGAATTTTTTGGATGTCCAATGCAGCAAGACTATAAAGAATCAACAAGTTACAGACAAATTAAAAGAAAAAAAAAATTTGCCTGATAAGCACCGTGCCTAAAAAAAATGTTACATCCATTTCACATTGTATTTGACATTTTTTTTTAATGTGTTTTAGGAAAAGTCAATGATTAATGGTATGGTGATTGTGTAGAGATTTGGATCATTTCCCTTCACACGCCAATCTTATTCTAAACTTAGTGTGACGATAATCTAATATTCCACATTTATCTTTACACCGTACCTTTGAGCCTCATCTCATTACCTCTCTCACCCAAAGAATAAAGTAAAATAAGGTGGTGGGACCTTTAGCATTGATGGTGTTGGGGTTGGATCCTTGTCACATATTTCCTCTTCTACGCTTAGCCATGGCTACTACAATGGAGTCGGTGGAAGTCCTTGGGAAAGCAGAAACTCATGCTTAAAAGATGAGGCATGAGAGAGGCTTGGTGGTGGTCTAGCAATGTAGATATATCTTAAGTAGGTCCCTCATATCATATGTAATTTGTCTTGCTCTGGCTATCAGATAGTCATATATGTTGACTCCTAAAACCTTTTTTTAATTAGGGAGTAAATGACCGACCAACAACCGCCAACTTTATTCAAATTTTATTTTCATATTCTACTTGGGGATTTCTTTTGCCTCGCAAATACAGTTAGACGGCAACCTCGGTCAGCTATGTTAGTATTTGTTCATGTTACTGGGTTAGAGTGCTAGCATTTAAAGGGCAACATATCAAATGTCACACTACAATCAGTTCATGGGAATGGATCCAGACCACGCACGTAAGTATACACACTGCAGGTGTTCTATTTCGTACTTAACTAAGTAAGGAACCTGTGCAATGCATGAAAAATATTCTAAAGAAAAAATAAAAATAAATATTAATATAAGAAATTTAAATAAGGAAAGTGATTGTAATTAAATATATAGTTCTCAATAATTATATATACATAAAATATTTCTGATGATAAGACAATTAGAAATTCTACTAAATAGGGATTAATTTATATTCATATATTCTTGTTTCTCACCCCTCTTGAATTACTTTTAAAAAAAATTACAATACTATAAAAGAAAGAATAAATGACATGTCTCTACTATTATAATGAGAGAAGCAGAGTTAAAAAATTGGTTGATTTTTTTTGCTAATATTCCTAATGAATCCTAATTTTATGGTATCTTACAATTAGCAAGGATGAATTTTTATATTTTTGTTCATAACTCTGTAAAAAAAAAAATTTAAGATATTATATTATCTTATTTTACATAAGAAAAGTTAGTATGAGGTATTGAAGTAATATTAATTACAATTAACAATAATCCTTCAATATCTCCATAATTCCCTCAAATCTTTATCCTTATCTTCTCTCATGCTCCCCCCTTGGTCTCTCAATAAAGATGCACACTATCTCTATGTTACTATTTTTTAAGAGAAAAAATAGAGACATGTGTTATGAGGTAGTTTTAACCCACTGATCCACATCTTTTTAAGTTAAAATTTCAAAACAAATTTTTTTAAAATTCCCTCACTAAGTCTCTCTTTCCAGTCTCTCTCCCCTTGCCTTCTCTTTCACGTGCATCGCCCGTGCCGTCCACTAGTATGTAATAATAGTGAAAAAGAAAATATCGTAAAGATAGAGTATCTTATTTTTTTCCAATTTTGAATATCATATTATGGACATAACCCAACAAAGAATTTGATATGATCTGTCTAATCAATTCCATACCTCAAGGAGTCATACACAAAAGTCTTGCTAACCGAAAGAATCTTGAGAATGTAGTCTATATACATATCATTAGGACAAAGCACCAAGCTACAAATGGTCATCATTCAAGATGTGGCCTACTATTGAATGGTTCATATTGATGATTGGTGGGTATTGATTATAATGTGTGATGTAGGTCCCTGAACTTTGCTCGAGCTAGACCCGTCCTTCTATTGATTCTCTCTATTTTATTAGCCATAAAATTTAATAATGTAAGAAACAAGTTATGGAAAAGTTACCTACATGAAAAGAAAAGGAAAAAAAAAAAAACAGCCCCCCGACCATAATAATTTAATTATAATTCATATCAAACCTTGTCAGTGTACAAATACTGTAATAAAACCTTGAATCCATCTGGGTTGCGAGTTAATCAAACATCATAGAAAGTGTCACTGATAACGAATATGGTGCAACAAAGGTGTCTTTATAGGCCTCGGATTCTCTCTGGCACATGCCAGAAAAGTGGTCTCGGGCATTGTGTGCCATGTGGCATAAAAACAGGGAAAAGTCATTTCATTTTTTCCCTTGATTTTTGACTTCTCTTTATTTGATATCTCTCCCCATTTTTCTCACGCTTTATTGCTATGTGTCACAACATGTGTGGAGAAGTCAAAAATCAAGGGAACAATGATTTGACTTCTCCCACCACATGGCACACAATGTATGGTTGGCCGAGACCATTTTCTTACATTGCCCGAAACCATTTTCTGGCATGTGCTAGAGAGAATCCGAGGCCATCTTTATCCCTTTACTATTACTGTAGAACTCCAGATCTTTATGACTTGTATTAAAAATCTTAAGATTATTTTCTTAAGTTATGGGTGTTATGGGTGTTTGGGATGATAGAGTAAAAGTATAAAATACTTTTAAGTATCAATAAGGGTTATGTCGTTGCATACCCTCAACTTTAAATAACTCTAGTTCTCTCACCGCTTGTCAGAATTGAGCGATTCTTGAATTTTTGGAAATATATTTAAACTCTCTTCGAGGTTCATGTTGATCACTTTCCTAGATTATGAGTCAGGGTTGAGTCAAAAGTCCGATTTCCAAAGTTGGATCTGTTGAAAACATGAGTTATTGAAATCTATTTTCGGACCAGTCGGCTTTAGAGCCCATTTAAATAACTAAAAAATCAAAATTAGGATTTGTCTATTAAATACAAAATTGTTCTCATTTGAAAGACAAGTCCAACGCAAGTTGAATCGTCAAAATCCGATGAACGAGCCAAAATATATGACCGAAATACCAAATCGTGAAAATCTGAAAATTTTATGTTGGAATTACAAACGATCGTAAATACCCTACAGATGATCATAGGAGGCTACGAACGATCGTAGATATGCTACGATCAATCGTAGGTCGTGAATCAGGTTTTCTTAAGTGCGTGTTTTCTAGGGTTTTAACCCATTTGCCTATAAATAGATGATCATTTTGGAGGTTTTTGGTTACCCTAAACCTAAGAGAGTTCTTAGAAGAAGAGGAAGAAGATTTGGGAATTCCCAAATCGGTTTTGGATTTAAGATCAAGAGGAGCACAAATCAAAGTGGTGGTTCCTCAATCAAGTAGAGATTCCACTCAAGGGTTTTCTCAATCAAGAAGTTGATCAAAAAGGTAAGTACACCTACTATCTAGCCTTGTTATCATACCAAAATGGAAAAAGATGATTAAATGAGTGATTTTAGCTTTAATATGATGCAAATAATAAATGTGGGATTTTGGGGGTGAACTACACTACGATCAAATGAGTAAATATGAATTTAAGATTTGAGAGTTTTTCAATAAGAGGGTTAATATAACTATATTTGCAAGTGAATGATAATATCTCTAAATAAATCATGATTTTAAGTATGATGTGATGAATTAGGCTTAAAAGTTATGGTCTTGATGATATAATAAAATGAATGGAAATATGTTATGTTCTACAATTATCCAATGATATTACAATGCTAATATGTCTTATATGAATTCATAGGAATCGTTTAAGGTTTTCAAGATATGTATATATTATGATGCTCACAAGCACTCCACACACGATAAATTTTGCATAATCGAAGTTTTCGCATAAGCATGTATTTTAAGAATCATAAATAAGGTTTTTCCGAGGCAATTCATAAGAAAGAAGCATAAACATTGAAAAAGTCAAACTTTGAGTTGGTATTCTAAGATCGGTTACTTCATACTCACAAGGATCAAGTCAAAGATCTTGCATAAACTCTAAGGATCATAAGTCTCGTAAGGCTTCCAAGAACTTGTAAGAATGACATGAGTCTAAGATCTTGTATATGTTTCCAAGGATCATAAGCTCACAAGGACTCGCAAGCTCACAAGAAACTCATAAGAACTCGTAAACTCACAAAAAGACTATAAGAACTTGAAAGCTCCAAGAACTCATAAGAAGACATGAGGTTCATAAGCATTCATAAGAATTCATAAACATGCATAAGACGGTTTGTTTTCCATGAAAAGAATAGGTTTTATGAAAGATTTTCCATTATGAAGTTTAAGCATGAACTTGTGATTAATATTTCCTTACGCACTTGTATGTAATATTATAATTATGTTAGCACTGTTAGTTAGTAGTTTTGGCTCGCTGAGTATTTCATGCTCAGTCGTACATGTTATGTCAGTTCGACATCCCCAACCCGGAGCCATGGGTTGAAGAAGAGTACGAGGAAGAAATGGATCCGCCTATCTCGATACAGTCACAGGAGGATAGAGATCTAGATAGGTGACCCTATCTAGACTATTGTTGAGAGGAGTGGTAGTGAGATTTCTTTTGTATTTTGATAGGTGAGCATGTCCACCTTCACTTTTGTTATGTATATACAAACTTGGAATACAGAGTATATATAGAAAAGAAAATTTTGGGTTATGCTTCCACACTTTAATTTAAGCTTCCACACTATTCATGATTATATTGTGTTATGCCTTGGTTATTATTACAGAATGGTTTGGTATCGGATATGGCACATCACGAGCCAAAGTATCCCTAACTCTCAGGGGGTATTTTGGGTCGCGACAATTACCATCTTCTCTCCGGCCTAGATTCTCTTTGGCGAAGCCAGAAAGGCTCCTCTCGAGCAACCACAAAATAGGGGACAAGTGACTGGAGAAGTCATTTCATGGGCCCCATGATTTTGACTTTTCCATACATTATTTGACCTATGGCGATAAAGTGGTAAGATAAAGGGGGAGAGATATCAAGTGGGGGGAAGTCAAAATCATGGGGAGAAAATGGAATGACTTCTCCCCTTTTTAACGCTCCATATTCCTTATTTTGTGGTTGTCGGACCCTACCTTTTTTGGCTTCACCAGAGACAATCCGAGGCCCTTCTCTCCACATGCCCCCACTTCATATCTCATCCTTGTCAGTGATACGAATGTGTGTTAGTTTCTTAGATATTTAAAGAAAGAGAGAGAGATAGGAGAAGAAACAGGAAAAGAGGAGTTGGGACGTTCGTGTTTCCTATTTTCTCTTTGGGATTATTGATATTGATTAGTAGTAATTTAATGTGATAATCATTGTGGGAAGAAATTTTTGAAACATAGATTGGTAAAAGAGAAAAAATGTCCTAGTTAAATAAGAAAGGAGAATGATTAGGAGAGTTAAAAACTTCCATAATTAAGGTAATTGCCCTCCCCTTCCTAACAGCATCACACTCCTCTCCTTCGCAAATTTCTCTTTTCTCATAGGTTTGAAATGGAGAAAGATTAGTGGGGAAATAAATAGGAGATTTAAAAGGTATTTCCCATTATCTTCTACGTCTCAAGCAGAGGGAAAATTTGTGGGACCCTTTCCTTTTCCCATTCGTTTCAAACGGAGGATTAGTGGGGAAAATAAATTAGGAGATTTAATAGAGGGAAAATTAGTGGAACTCTTAGACCCTCTAAACCTGCCATGTATCCACAAAGACCCTCTACATCCAACACGTGTCAACCCAACCCATGATTTTCCAAGGAGCATCAAGATCTATACTCCTTGGGAGTAGTGGATACATGATAATGAGCACTTCCCCCATTAGAAGATAAGTCACCAAAAGCAGTTCCTACTACTGGTTTTGAATCCTCATGCTGTCTTGGATCATTGAATTGATGGTAAACCAGTCATCACAAGCTAAAGAAAAGAAACTGTTACAACAGTTGTATGAGAAAACAGAGTCTTGTTCTAGAGACTCCATTGGATGACTTAGTCTGCCAGGCAAAGTTCATGAAATGATTCATAGAATCCAATCGATGAGATGTAAATCCATGGAATAAAAGATTGCACTTGTATTATAACTAAAAGTGATGCCACAACTACAATGTTCTCAGATGGAGAGGATAAGCTGTGGAAACAAATGGAAAAATCACCTGGAAAACAACATTAGTTTTTCCGAATCATTCCTCCACAGATTAATCAAGGTAGAAACAAGAAGGTGATTCATGAAGGTGAAAAGTCACATACAGCATCTGTTTCCTGGTAATATGATTCTGCTTCAAGAACTGGCTTCGTGGAATGATTAGCCCAAAGAAGCTTTTGCAAAAGAGCCTCTTCAATTTGAAGGCCTCTTCACATATAGCTTCCAACTCAAAACCGAGTATATAATGTGAGTACACAATTCTTAAAATAGGGCACACAAGAAATACTGATCAACTTGTTGGTACTGCAATCCATGATTTTTAGTTAGCTGGGTGAGAATAAATTAGACAAGATGGGGCTGCTCCATTTCATAAAATGCAATACCAGAATGTGATGAATGCAGCAATACCGCTTACCATACAGAGTCTGTCTAAACGGTTTTCATTTCTCGTCTTCTCCTCCTTCAATTCACTTTGCGCTTTCGAGTACAAATGACAAGACTCTAGAACTTCGCTGTAATTTTTGCTCCTATGGCAACTCAGTGCTTCTTTAAGGACAAGCAAGCTGTTTCTTCCATTAACATAAGCGCCTCCCATGTCTTCCAACTGCATGCTTAGCTCTGTCAACTTGAGAGTTGTCTGGCTATCCTCACCCTCATTATGGATCAGTCTAAACTTCATAACAAAGATGCATTCTACTACTTGACATGGAAGGATGTCTTTAGCAGGAAGAATAGATCCAAAGCGTATTAAGAAATCCTTGTCTGTTGGCCAATGCCTCTGCCCCCCAAGAGGGCTCCAACTAGCAAGATTAGCTGCTTGATTTACCTTTTTGTTCACAACAATCCAACTAAGCCTTATTCCATCACGGAGCTCCTTCCAGAGCTTTCCATCTTTCCTTTCCCTTTCTATTGATGTAATTGACGGCAAACCATTAGCAGCAGACAGGGTAACCCCTTCTTCATGTTCATCATTCATATCTGAATAGCCGAAAAGATCAATCCGAAATGGGCAGTTGTAAAACCAACCATTGAAGCCATCTGTATCAGGAATGCCCCAAATGACCTTTGAATAGATTGCTTTATCTTTGTATCTTATATCCACAATGGATACAAAATCTGAAGGTGAAATACTTTCAAGTTCATTTTCATCGCCATAGTAATCAGCCTCAGCCCATTCTTCGGGGTATGCAAGATACGAGTCCCACTGAACCACAGGAACATATTTGTTCACTATAAGCGGGAAACAATCTGCATAGAACTTTCTGAATCCACCAATAGATGAAATCAAATTCCTAACATCATCCCTTTTAGTTGAAGGCCATAAAGAAAAACATGCATTTTCCCATATTCTCTCTTCTTTTGAGATGGAACAGAACGCTGCACAAGCACACGCTGCACTAGCCAAAGTAGCACCATCAAGACGCCTCAATATGTCATAGAAAAGGTCGCTGTTCAATGATCCCATACCTTCAACCTGTGCAATCGACATTGTCATAGTCCTCGGATCATCTGACAACCAAAACAAAAAGAAATCAAAAAATGGATAATGATCCGACCAATATCTATCTCAATATGCACATAATATCCAAATCCAAAGAAGTTCAAACAACATTTCATTCGTCCGACAGTGGTCTCTGACCTTATTATTAAGAAACAGAAATCCTATAAAAAGAAGATTAAGAGTTGCACTATGTTAGGAGTCTCCGTTGACTGAACTTGGCAAGGTTCACCTACTTCTCCGCAAGATAAGGCCCAATATCATTCTTAAAAGTTGGAATTGTCTCCTGCCTACTCCAGGGACCTACTCCACACACATGTAACGCGTGGCAGCTTGGATTAGGTGGTTATCGATCTTACTTTTCCTTTATCAAGTGAAAAGGTCAACTTTTTTACTAAAGGAAAGAGCAGAATGGGCTGATGTTTTGATTCCTTCGTGTTCTATATTATAATCTTGCTTGATATTCTCTTGATGATTTAACTGTTTTTTTTCTTCTTCCAGATTCTCACTAGGAAGGGCAGATCACAGGTTTCAGTAATTTCAGTCAATTCAATAACTTCCAAAAGAGATTACTTACCGGAAATAAATGAAAAAGAAATCTTTATAGACAACTACTTCCAGCCCAAAAATATTATGCAGACAATGGGAAAGTGGTCAATATAACTCACTGTATAAGTTCCTCAACAACACCAAAATAATTATTAGATGTCGCCCCTAAGAGGGCCTTGCAAAATGGTTTCACAAAGCAGAACAATAGAGTCTGCTTTGTCAATAATGTCCATGAGTGTCACTCCCAAAGTATTCTGACAGAAGAAAGCAAAGCTTCTAAACACCATTAATTTCCTTCTGGCACTAGTGCAACAATATTCAATATGATGCCTGTCCAGTATTATTTAAGTTCCTTTGTCTGTATAAAATTACAAATGCAAAGATAAAACCGACACAACCATCATAAGAAGACTATTGAATGCATCTGTGCTGATTTCTATGTCTTCACCACATTGATGTTGAAACATGGTAATATTCTTATCTCACTCCAAGTGCTTTGCAGTGAAACAAGATTTTACAAGCCATCCTCCCTCTATTTGAGCCCAAAAGAAGAAGCAAGATATAAATCAACTTGATGATGCACTTCCAGCTTTGGAATCAAGCTTGATGGATATGGAGTAACCATCAAAAGAAGTTTGTAATTGTATAGAAGAAAACTAATGTTGATGCTATTGAGCCAAATGTTGGCTGTGAAGAGGTTTGGCTGAGCCTCCTAAACCTTTTTAAACTTACACGAGAATTCAAGAAAGGGTTTTCTTATCAGAAGAACTAGTGCAGCTTCCCCAGGTTCTACTCACCACCATTCTCAGGAAGTTTTTTTTTTTTTGAAATCCTAAAAACCCATTCAATTAAAGATTAGTCTCCATTTGAATTACCCCAGGGAAATCAATTGAAATAAGCCAATAATATGTTAGACTGCTAAACCTTATTGAACCAGCTCCAATCCCTAGGTATAAAAGACATAGCACTCCGCAGAAGCTAAAGACCAGTATAAGCTATCTTGAACAAAGAACATTATCATTAGGAGCAAATGGGTGAATGATGATCCATAATAAGGCCAGTGGAGCTCTGACTTTAATAAAAATCATACTAGTATTAGAAAGAGTCCAATTAGTGAAAAAGCCTAGATTAAAAAGAAAACTTTAGTTCTGTAGTTACCATGGTAACTACCATGTCAGTGAAGAGGTGGAAACTTTAACAAACAAATGCTAAAATGCCAGGCTTCATTAAAGTAAATAAGAACCCGTCGTGAGCAACTACCATAGTTAAGAAATACAAAAGCAAATAATTTTCAAATAAGAGCCACTGTGCGTGGAGATGAGGTAAGAAAACCTTTGGTGTCTATGAGAAGTGCAAGAATGCATAAAGTCAGTCACCCAAAAATAGTTTGGGTGCCTTCAGTCAAGAAAGAAAAACTAATTTTCAAATAAACAAATCACAACCTAAAATATAGACCAGAGCTGATATTCAGGAAGATCAATGTTAACTACATAAAAATTTGTCGAAAACCATAGATGATATTCTATGTGAAAGGGAAAACTTTGGGATCTGAAAACTGAACGTACTTACTCGAACAGGGGGACATTCCAAACTAAGACTATGGAAGTATGTGATTGTAAAAGGAGCCAATTGTGTAATCAAGCCTTGATATGTAAGTTGATAGAAGAACAAATTGGAGTCTTGTGACTCAAAATGAGGAACTGATTATGCTTGTTAGAAATTAAGTAATACATGACACAGATAATTCCCTTTTGATAAATAACCACGAGAGAGAGAGAGAGAGAGAGAGACCCACAATAACCTCTAAGAAAACCTCCATACATGACAAAAATACAATTCACGGAAAACGATAATTGACTCTCTCTAGACGGGGAACTATCTAGGTCCTGAAACATTACCTATGCCAAAAATGTGTTCACTAGCTCATCTGTTCCAAAAGATGTTAGAATTCAATTAGGAGAACAGTATAGGTGAGGCTATGGTTACAGATATGACTCATGGGAGATCCAACGATATAATTACTGGGATCGAAAAGTATAGGAGCAAATTCTAAGGGACCAATTCCTCTTACTCCCTTCTGAAGTTAATTTCAAATTAATCATCCAAAATATTGGATGATTAACTTCTTCTGATACTAACATCACAAATGATAAATAGAATAACATAGATTTGTGGAAGAAAATAACAAAACCTCAATTTCCTGAGCATCTCAAACTATAGAACAAATCCATGGTTCGAATAATTAATCTGCAGAGGTTGAACAACTCAACGCAAGGTGATTTTTGACCAAAACAAACAAGCATTTACTTTAAACAGCATTCATTTGAAGTGAAATCAACACATATACACAGAGAAAATTTCCTCTCCACCCACAAAAAATAGATTTGAAAAAAAAAAACGGTACCCTTTGACGATGGAAAAATTTCCACAGAAACCCACATCTTAAAACCAATAAACCCCCCTTCAGATTTCAGAACATTAGAGCAAATCAAACCATCAAAACCACCACCAAAGAATATATATTTTAGCGAATTCATGCATTTCCTACATCAGATTTAGGTAAAAACCGCTAATCCAACCATAAATAAGAGACACCGACGAAGAAAGGCTCACCTCATCGATCATAAATCGCGGTTACAAACTAAGGAAGCTGGATTGAGAAACAAAACCAACAAATTCGGAAGAATAAAGCTTGAAGCTTACGAGAAATTCAATCTTGAAACGATTGAAAATCAGAAATTTAATGGAACACAGATAGAAGAACCGCGATCTGAAGATTGAAACGATGTTATAATCAACTTACCCAATTCGAAATCTTATTTATATAAGATCGGTTTATCGATTTTTTTCCCCTGTTTTTGCAGATTTCACAGGCTCTGAGTGGAGTAACTATGGCAAATGTTTTCGCTTTTAACATTTCAATTAAAATTTGTGTCACTATATTATTGGAGAGTCTTCACAGATTTTTCAGTGAACGAAATTACTAAAACAACCTTGTCGTCTTCATTTAGGATAAGATAATCTGTGGTCCCACACTACCAAAGTGTACCTACGGCCATAAAACAATGTAGATGTACACGTGGCACTCATCGAGGTCGAGGGACTAAAACGGGTGCACTAGAGAGATCTTCAGTGTGGAATATCGTACCATCGGATGATCCTGATCGTAATGTTTAGGACAGAGGGTGAGGACAATTTGATCGAGTGACCAGGTTGATCTTTGACCTAGAAAAGACTAATGAATAGGAGGTTTTACCTAAATTCCTGCATGTGATATAAGGTCAAGGCTATACTTAAAAGTTATAAAGGACGATTCACCTAACGCACCATGCTCATCGATTTTGATGGCCTGCAGTGTACTCTCCAAGACTCTCTAAGAGCATTCCTTGCAGTCGCACCAAATTTTACTCCCGACAATAGTCAAAATTGGTAAAAAAAATTTATTTTTGTAAGCCACTTTTAAAACATTCTCAATCTCACCATTTTAACATTAAAAAAAAAAAAAAAACATTATTTTATTGTTCATGTGAGACCACAATAAAGGAAGGGAGAGAGAAACATTTATTTTATTATTTGTGTGAGCCTACAAAAAATGAAAAAAAGAGAAGTTTTAGGTTTGGTAAGTGTACATAGCTCATCAAACTTGATGAGTACTATAAACTCACCAAACCCAAATCTTTATTTTGCTAAGTTTTGGTGAGATAGTCGTAGAGAATTTTTAACCATTTGACTCACCAAAATAACCTTTGGTGAAGCTGCTAGGAAGTAAGAGCTCAGGGATCAAATCTTGTGGTACCTATTAGAGCATTCCTAACAGTCTCACCAAAGTAAAACTCTCTACAGTAGCCTCACCAAAAAGTACTACAAACTCTCTACAGCAGCCTTACCAAAAATCAGCAAAATAAAGATTTAGGTTTGGTAGTGTACAATACTCACCAACACTCACAAAATCTAAAATTTCTCTATCCCTCCTTCTTGTGGGCCTACACAGATAATAAAATAAAGGTTTTTCTCTCCGTTCCTTTATTATGGTCTCACACAAACTATAAAATAATGTTTCTCTCTCAATTCTTTTTCGTTTTCCAACACAAATAATAAAATATTGTTTCTCTATCATCCTATTTTTTTTTTCTTAAAATGATGAAGGGTGTTGGGAGTGTTTTAAAAAAGTGGCTCACCAAAATAAATCTTTGTGAGTTTTGGCTATTTTGATGAGGCGGCTAGGAATGCTCTAAGGCATAAAGCATTCTTAGCAGTTCATCAAATTTTACTCACCAAATTAGTCAAAATTTACCCTTTTTTTTTTTTTTGGACTATCTACTTTTTTAAAACATTCCTGATAGCCTCACCAATTTAACTAAAAACAAAAAGTGAGAGAAAAACTTTATTTTATTATTTATATGGGAAAACAAAAAAGGAGGGGAGAGAGACATTATTTTACTATTTGTGTGGGACCACAAAAAAGATGAGAGAGATGAAGATTTGGTTTGGTGAGTGTTCAGTACTCACCAAACTTAGTGAGTATTTTAAAGAGGCTACTTGGGACCCCTTTTTACAAAATTTAGTGTTTTGACTCACCAAAATAAAAGGCTGCTAGGAAATGCTCTTAAGAGCCATCAGGCTTTCCTTTGTCTCCCCAGTTATTGCAGAGGCCTATGCCATTCGTCCTGCTTGCTCATTTTGGATGCTTCCTCCAATTAGAGAGGGTTCATTACTGAGTCTACTGTTTTCAACTTATCTCTATTCTCTCCAAAGTCTCTACACCTGTTCCTATTGAAGTTCTTAATTCAGTGGAGGACATCTTATACTGTGTTCGTCATGGTCCTTTTGTGCAATTCTCGTTTGTCCGGCTTTTCGGCAATTCGCTAGCTCGTTGGTTAGCTAAGCAAGCTCGTACACAAGGGCTAGATGCTGAGTTTTCGCTCCCTAACCATCCGGGTTTGGTTGGTATCGCTATGCCCCTCTCCCAAGCTACACCACTAGTATTACCATAGGTTTTTCTTATAAAAAAAATCAAGGGAGGCTTCAGCACCCCTAGGCCCCATGTGGCTCCACCCTTGACCGAGCTCGGATTGACTCAAACTTGATTTGTTAAATTATTTATTTATTTATTTATTTTTACATAATTTTAATAACAATGTTTATTAAAAATTTATAATACAAAAACTACAAAAAATAAAAATAAAATTCATATATGAAAATAAGATTTGAGGGTAATTATTCGGTCAAAAAAGTACATAGTTAAGATTTAACTTCTAACATTTTTTTGTTATTATTATCTATTAAACTCATTAATACAACCTATGATAAAGAGTTAAAATATTTTTTGTATTAATAAGATAATATTATAAAAAAATTACATATATATAATATTTTGAGTAGAGTCAAACTAAGTCAAATGGAGCCCTAAACAAGATGAGCTTCTAGCCAAGCCAAGCTAAGCTGAATCAAACTGCGTCTAACTTAAGCTTAGCTTGTTTAAACATTCAAGTTCAAATAAAAACTTAGCTTAATTCATTCAAAGACTTAATTGCTAGGTTGAGCTTGGCTCAAATGAGCTGAATCGAGTCAGGCCAACAAACTAGTTTGGCTTGACTCTTGAGTGTAGATTCATGTGATAAGGACATAACCAAGCTTGGCTTTAACTCTTGAGTGCACCCTAGATTCATGTGATAAGGACATAACCAAAATTCATTTAATAATCAACTTATGGGGTGATTGGTGATGTATTGCATTCTACCACTGGGCCCAAAATCACATCGATTGAACTATCCTAATTTCTCAATTGTTTTTAAAAAAAGGACCGTTTACCTAATGTAAGTTTCATGTAATAACTAATTAGGATCTTACCAAGATGTACTTAATAAAATCAACTTATGGGGTGATTGGTGATGTATTGCATTCAGACATTAGGCCCAAAATCACATGGATTGAACTATCCTAACCACTTGATTGATTAAAAAAAAAGACCATTGACCTAATGTAAGTTTCATGTGGTAACTTATACAAGATGTACTTAATAAATCAACTTATTGGGTGATTGGTGATGTATTGCACTCTAAAATTGGTCCCAAAATCACATGGAATCGAACTATCCTAACCACTCGATTGATGTATTATGCCAATAATTCAAAAAATAATCATATGGCCATTGTTATATCATATATGGTGGGCTCAACCATTACCCATCAATTAGGGTCAACTGGGTTAGTAACTGTGATTATCATATCCAGCTTTCCTCTCATGACTAAATCTTGGGGACCTCCATATGAGCTAGAGGGACATGGAAATGAACTGAAATCTTACTTGCCCAATTTCATACCCATTGAACCAAAAACAATAAAAAATTGATAAGACATTAAGTCAGCAAAGAGTGACTAGCTTAGGCTTATCTTCTCTTAGAAATACCATAAACAATGCAAGGTTTGAGCTGAAAAACTAGAGAGGAATGAAGGTATAGGTGACCTAATTGAATTATTGGAAAGCGATTTGTCTTTCCACTTATTTTATCCCAATTACTCCATCATGCCATGCATATGTAGTTGTCATCCTCATCACCCAACAAAGCTATGGTCAACATCCACAGTCTCTTTCACGAAGCTCTAGAGATTTCAAAGAAACTGTCCTATCTTAACTCTTAACTTGAGTCATTACCCTACATTGCACTTCACTGCCAGCAAAAAAAAAGTGATTTTTTGATAAATTTGATAAATCATCTGATTTTTATGTATTCAAGTATCATTGAGTAAGCTTAGCCTATAAAATTTGAGCCACTTTGTCAAGTTTTTTTAACAAAATTAATTCTTTTTTTCAGTTTTTAAGGTAATCATTTAACACACAAACTCAACCAGACTTACTTGGGTGCCATAAGAGTAGATTCACACGATCACTCCAAAAGGGTCACTCCAAAAGGGCCTGACTTTAGGAGGAATGGAGGCTCCTTCTACACCCATAAGAAGGCTAGTACCCAACTAATGTGGGACAATTAATTCTTATCATCATCAAGTCTTACTGTTTTTTTTTAATGAGATTTGAATCCATTCATTTTGTTGCATTTGAAGTCTTGTGGAATTGCAACCCAAGAGATGAAAAACATGAAACCTTTAGTTCATGCTTTAAAATCTTAAGGGAATTGCAACTCAAGAGATGAAAAGCATTTTGCATTTGAAGTCTTATGGGAACTGCAACTCTTAAGAGATGAAAAGTATTTTACCGTATTTGAAGTCTTATGAGAATTGCAATCCATTAGATGAAAAGCATGAAACATCTAGCAATTCTCAAAAGAAAATGCAATTTGTCAAATGACAAAACTTAGAAAGTGCCAGACTTTGGCATTGGCAAGGTTATAATTATGAAGAAAAATCTCTTTACAAAAAAAAATTGTCACCATCTCTTTCCATAGTCACAAGATTATCACCATCTATGCATTAAAAAAAGGGAATTTCACTCAAAAAAGGGAGTTCCACTCAAGGCACGTTCGCTGGCTGAGGTTATGCAAAAGCTATAGGGCAGTGATTAGCCCACCACAAACACACACACACACACACACATATATATATATATATATGTAACGGATAAAATTCGTAAAATCAACTTAGCGTTGGAGAACGAGCTCGTTTTTGTTGTTTTGTTCACGAAAGTGACATGTGGACACGAGTTGGGGTCACGTGCTTAAAATAGAGGGATCACACGTTATCTGATGCACAACGTTCCCGTTGTGCGCATTACGACGTCTTTGTTCTCTTGTAGAACAACGCTTCCGTTGTGGCTTGACAACGTGCTCGTTGTCTGAAGCACAACGTAACCGTTGTACTCTTGACGACGTTTTTGTCGTATATGAACAACGAGCCCGTTGTCTTACCGACAACGATATCCTGGCTGTATTCTAAGACAACTACACCGTAACCGAGCTCGAGTCAACAACGAGACCGACTCGTAGGAGGAAGTGATCAGGAGGCGATCCATAATTCTTACAGGCGTGCCGAAAACACTGTTGCGTGCCGAAAGCACTGTCTTGGCATTTAATGCTGGTCACTTCTGCGTACTGTCTGATCCCGTCCGATTGGACGCTTAGGAGGCTCTCGCATGTGATGCAACCGGCGGCAGATATGACTTGACATATTTGGCAATGAGTGCAAAACACGTGGTATGGACACCTATGGCCATCCATGGTCATCGATGGCCATACCAATCTTACCCTATAAATACCCCGTGATTTTTAGTGCTTAGGGGTTGGTTAGTTGTTCATCATCCGTATTCGAGAGTATACGTGTTCAGTGCTTCCCAGAGCCTTGCGTAACTTTCTGTGCCTCTTTCAGTGTGTACTGTTCATCATCTTCTACATCTACTGACTTTAGCATCGGAGTACAGGTCAGGGTGTCACACCCTCCACTCCAACCTTCTACCGGTAAACCAGAGCGTGGGAGGAGCTGTTGCTGACGTGTGTCCTTTCCGGAGTTTTTCCCCCACAATATATATATATATATAGTCAAATGCCGTGTCCATTTATCCCTTTTGACACACCTTAAAAGGTTAGATTGCTCAACCCATCTTTAAACAGTTGGAGTGCTAAAAAAGAGGCACAAACCCAATGTACGTCAAACATTTCCCAAAGGGCCTCGGATTTTCTGGCGAAGCCAAAAGGGCTCTCGGGGTTCATACATTGTGGGGCAGCTGGCAGAAAAATGGGGAGAATTCATTTATTTTCTCCCCATGATTTTTGACTTCTCCCCATTTGATATCTCCTCCCCCTTATTCTCACACACTTATCACCACATGTCCATTTGTTTGTGGAGAAGTCAAAATCATGAGCCCCATGATTTTGACTTCTCCGCCTATAATAAGACATGTGGCAATAAGGGTGTGAGATATCAAATGAGGAGAAGTCAAAATTATGGGGAGAAAATAGAATGACTTCTCCCCATTTTTACGCCAAGTGTCGCACAATGCATGGAACCCCGAGAGCCCTTTCTGGCTTCGCCAGAGACAATCCGAGGCCACTTTTCTAATGGTCAAAACAAAAACGTACCATCAGCCTTAAATGACCAAAAATTCCCAAATAGCTGCTGATACTTGTAACCACCAATACCCCAAATAGCTGCTGATCCTTATAACCACCAACAGAGAAAAAGGTCACGAATAACACTTCCACACCATCCTCTGCATGAATGATCTGAAACAATTACATGGACTTGATCATCACATCTCTCATCAGAGATATCATCTCTTAAGCAAGATTGTTGATTTCTTTTATTCAATTCTTTGGGTTTTCAGAGATCAATGTAGCATGCACCTAGCATGGAAAAGTAAGGGAATGCCAAAAATCACTCACTGATCTCAAAGTTCATTTTTGATTCTTATTCTGTTTTCTCTGAAACTTTTGTACTTCTCATATTAGTAAGTTCTAGAACTTGGTTACCATGTAAGAACATCATAAATTGGTTTGTCTATGTTCAGAAATTCAGCCGTCGAGAGCTCGAAATGCTTCATTCTTTCAAACTGAAGACATTTTTCTTGCAAAATTTCATTCATTTTGGGATGCTACAGCGTGGCGGTATTTCTATCTTGGGCACGGCACATCAACCTATATTGACTGCAGAAGGGGATTTGGTTATCAGGTTCTGGTTGATCTCTATCACCTGTTTCTTACCTTTAATCACATAGTTGCTTGCAGTTGTATGTTTTGATTTTTCTCCAGTTTTGATGACTGCTTGTTTATGTCAATTGATGCAGTTAATCTTGAGAGAGTGGAATTGATACCACTGCCAGCTGCCCTCAACCAGTTCACATTTCTTCTTCTTCCTACTCTCAAGGACAAAGATTCTCAATGGTTTTCTCATGCAATGGTGATATTTCACTAGATTAAAACAATAAGACAGTTTGCTTATACTAATATATTTTGAAAAAACAATGCTAGCAGCACCCTTGTGTAAAGAGTGTGCCGAACAGTATGCTGACGCACGGCCTAAATAACATTAAAAAAAACAATCTCTTTCATTGGCCTTGTGTCAGCAAGCTACTTGCCCACATTCTCTCTATGTATCTAAGATATATTTCATAGGCCCTGTATGATATAGCTAATTATATTATCTATTACATATCTTATTAGTTATTTATAAGGGACCCATTATAACCTCAGTAGAAAAAGTACTAATTCTTCTAGTCTAATTAATCAAATGTATCACTAAATGCCAGCTTCCTCACATGGAAGATCAAAAATAGAAGAAAAGAAAAACAGAGAGAGCTGCAAATTCTCATGGAGTTTACAGACAAGGCCAAGCAGGAAAACATCTGTAGCTAGATATAAACATATGAATTATACATGAAAAATGTCAATTTCCAACTAAGCTCAAGCTTATAATACAAATCCTAAAATTGATCCGAGCCTTTGTAACATCTTTGCGGCCATTAAATTTTATTTTATTTGATCGATAAAAATGATATATATTGAAAAACAAAGAGAAGCATATATTGCAAGCAGGAAAGACAGTTCACTCAGAATATGAACCAAGGGATAAACTAGAAAAAAATCTAAAACAACACGAACAGAATAACTTTCTAGAACTATCATAACCCGAATAACCACTCCTCTTCATAATCCTTCCTAATAGCACACCAGGATCTGAGAAGTTCACAAGCGAGTGAGAAAACCTGCTCCTCAGAAAAAGTTGAACCTTGGAAGACTCTTCTATTGTGCTTTGACCATAAAGTCCAATAAATAGCCCCCGGTAACATAGCCCAGACCACTGAAGTAGGCATCTTTGCGGCCATTAATCCAAAACCATCAAGCATAAGAAGTCTTTAACTCTAAAGCAAGCCATCTAATCATATCCATCTTCATTACCCTAAATTCTAAACTACAAGCAATCTAGCCCCACCCACCCACTCTCTCTCCCCCCCACTCCAAAAAACAAAAAAAACAGAGGAAGAAAAGAAATTAAAAGATGAGCCACTCCGAGCACCTATTCGCGAACCTTACAACGTTAAAACTGTGTGACATCTGCAATGTTAACTCATCCATGACTGTGGGCCAGTAGCTATACCCATCTCGTGCAAATGCAATGACTGCCTTTAAATTGAACTCATATTGATAGATAGACAGCCGCCTGTGGTACCATGTATGTCATTGAACTAATTTATGAATAACCCAGTGACCCTGCACGGCTTGGCAAATGATTCAGAATAAGAACGCCCCTTGGATTACTCAAGTAAATTGAAAATTTGATACAATGTACAAGACAAGCCATGTGTAGTTTGTACTGTGTACAACAACTAAGATGATCCAAGGAATAGTTAAGTTTCTTTAATTTCTCTTGCACTCACCACTTGCATGTATCAACACTTTCCTACATGCAGAAATGAAATGGATTGATCTTAAACCTAATTTCAACTTCAATAAAATACTCAAATAAAGGTTTCTATATACACTTTCCGATTTTTTAAAAAGCCACATACAATTCCAACAATGTAGGGGTAAAACATAGAGAAAGTAGAAAAAGACTGAAGTAGAGTATCTCTTCATCCACACATCAACTGTTTCCCCACTCATTTGCTTCAATCATTTTCACTATACATCCAATTTTTTGTCATTGAATCAAAGTTGCATCTCATAATTTGATTTCTCGTTTATAAAACAGATTGTAAACAAACACCATACATGTCATTTAAATTGTCAAAGATCAATTCAAATGAAGAAAGAGTACAACTTAGTAACAAGATAAACTTGAAATACGATAAAAAAACCTCTTCCTTTTTTTCAAAACAAAACTAAATTGAAGATATGAGAATGTAGAAACCCTAAAATCCCAAATCAATCTAATTCCTTCTGAACCTTAATACCCATAGTATTAGCGGTTCTGATAATCGATTTGGAAATTGCTTCCAACGACATGTATTGGCAATAAGGATCAGATTGCTTTACCTTAGCAATCTCATAGATGTGCTTTAGGGTTACCACCGATGCGACAATGTGACCAGGTCGGCTGCTGCCGGACTCGATTCCAGCTGCTTTTTTGAGGTACCAGGTGACTGACGGAGACTTAACAGTGAATTCAAAAGTGTTATCCTTGAAAGCGGTGATGTTTACGGCCATTGGAGTATCCGGCTTGTACTTTTGGGTTCGAGCGTTGAAATCCTTGCAGAATGCCATCAAATTGAGCCGATACTGACCAAGAGCCGGTCCAACTGGTGGGGCTGGTCGGGCGGCGCCTGCCGGGACGGTGAGCCGGATCATGGCGGCCACTGGTCGACGGGTTAGGATTTCTTTCACTGACGACATACCTGGTTTGTGTTGCCTGTTTGTTTAGAATTAGAAGAGAGATACTAATGTGAGAGAGGGGGGTAGAGAAAGATGAGTGGCTTGCATATCGTACAATTCTAACTTGCACCTGGTAGTGTACACATTTTTAAGGAATAGACAGGCCTAAAGGGTAGAGCTCGGGTTGGATATTATGAACTCAAATCCGGGTGTTTACAAACAGGTAAAAAACCAATCCCATCCCAACCCAACCCATAAAGGTCCCCTCATCACCGTGCCCAGTTAATTCATTTAAAATGAATTGGAAATTGGATTAAAACATTTTATGTTATATCATAACATTTAAACTTTAATTAACATTTGATAATAGGGTTAGTTATAAAAAAGAACCTTGTGTTTTAAACAAGACATTCAAGTGCCCATTTTAAAATTATTACCTTTCCTAGACATACATTATTGAGATTTGGACAAATACAGACCTGCCCTTAGATTGTGCTAACAATTGATAGAATTTTGCCTAAAATAATCAGTTTGTCCCTGATTTACATGATATTTATAAAATGATACAAATTACCCCAAAAATAATGTATTATTTTTCAAAAAAGACTACCCTGTTTGGATAAACTTATTTCAGAAGAAAAAAACTTCTTCAGGAGTTACTTCTTAGGAAATACCTCCTGAAGAAGTATGGAGAAGTCATTCAGGGGTGAAAATAGTGTTTGGTTCACACATGCAAGAAGTTAATTCTTCTAGACTAGAAGTAATATTTTGTGTTTGGTTTGCACTTGCAAAAAGTAACTTTTGTTTGTTTATCATTTATGTATACCACCATTTTGCTATATAGTTATTTCCATATAACAATTATTTACTTGTTCATGTAATATATATATATATATATATATAAACAAAAAAAATGAAAGATTCAAGCAAACGCATTGCAAAAATCCACATTAAACAACAAGGCACACAAACTGAAGTTGGGCATCATGGGATCTTCTAAAGTGAGACACTAAAGAATCTTGATGAAGACTCTTTTCTAAAGAAAAATACCACAGTAGGATGCAATGGAACCAATAACAAAAGCTTTTGAACCAAGAGCATATTAGAGTGGTAGATAGTCTCACATATATGCACCATTAATGATCACTATACATACATTACAATGTCTATCAATTAATACTACAATATCCGAACATAGTATTGAAATATTAGACATTAACTACACTGTAATATTAAATAATATAAATTTCTAGAAGATGCATACATTTGTTTGCATGAATAATTTTCTGAATCTAATTATGTTTATTTCTTCTGCATCTACACAATACAGTCATTGCAATATGTACAAAAATCCACAGTCAATTCTCTTTTGCTTGAATACCTTCGTTACAAGTCTCCTTTAAATAATTATACAGCCATTGAATTACCAGGAATTGGAAGTTATCAACTTCAAATTTAAGAGCTAATGTTCAGTTTGAGCCTTCAGATGACACCCAAATATGTAGTTGATGTATTTTCCAAACTTCTAGCTTAAATGGAGAGAATTGCACATCAAATATAAATATTTATTCTTTCTATTAACAACATGAATTAGTCTCCAGGTACTCCCAAAGTGTCACTACAAGAAAACTACCGATTAGCGACGGTAAATTAGAGGCGGAAAATATTTCCGTCTTTAATACATTACTTTTAGAGACAAAAATTAGTTCTATCACTAATGTTCCGTCACTAATATTAAAAGATCATTAGAGACGGAAATATTTTCGTCTCTAATAGTAAAAGACCATTAGAGAATAGAGACGGAATATTTCTATCTCTAATGCTTATTTTGACATTTAATTTAAAAAAAAAATAAATTCACCTTTAGAGACGGAAATATTTCCGTCTCTAATAGTAAAAGACCATTAGAGACGGAATATTTCCATCTCTAATGCTTTTTTGACATTTAATTTTTTTTTTAAAAAATCACCTTTAGAGACAAAAATATTTCCGTCTCTAATAGAAAAAACCATTAGAGACGGAATATTTCCCTCTCTAATGCTTATTTTGACATTTAATTTTTTTTTTTTTAAATTCACCTTTAGAGACAGAAATATTTTCATCTCTAATAGTAAAAGCCATTAGAGACAAAAATAAATCCGTCTCTAAATATGCGAATTAAAATTGCAAACTCTCCCCCCCTTTTTTTCCTTCCCCCCCCCCCCCCCCCCCCCCCCCCCCCCCCAATTTTTTCCCGCTCTTTCCATTCACGAGAGAGGGTTTTGGGGAGGGTAATATGGCGATGAAGGCGAAAGAACGAGAAGAAGATTCAGGTTCTTGCAGCCCTTCGATTGGGAGAAATAGCGATTTTTCGGGGAGGTCATCGGACGATGAGGACGCCGGCGAGAATGAGGCACAGAGTCGTTGTATACGATGGATTCGTTGGAGGAGGTTTTGCCGATCAGGTTGATTTCTTTATCCCCTTTTTATTTCCTCAATATAGATTCTCTTCCTTCGAAGAAAAAAAAAAAACTCCTTTTTAAAAAAAAAATCTTCAATGAATTAGCTTTGTGGGTTTTGGTTTTCGTCTTTGGTTTGATAGAGAACTGTCTGGACAAACAAAATTTCGACGATCCTTTAGTTATGTTGATTTATCATTGAATTAGTGAAGTGGGTTTTCTTGCCACTTCGGTTTGATCCAAGCTCACTCAGAAATTTGAAATTTGGGAGGGTTTAAGAGGAACATGCAATTCTGTGATTATGGTTTTGCATTTCTGTTCTACCCACTCTCTCTCTCTATTCAGCTCTCTCCCACTTCTGCTCTCTCTTCCGTTCTCTCTCTCTCTCACTAGAGAGAAGAAAGAGAGGCCTAATTTTTTTATAAAAAAAATAATCAGTTTTAGAGACGGAAATAATCCGTCTCTAATACTCTAACCCATTAGTGAAGCGAGCAACCACCACGGAATACAGACCGACAATATTTCTGTCTCTAATAATCTTAGTGACGGAAAAATGATTATTAGAGACCGAAATTTTCCGTCGCTAGTGGTAGCTTTCTTGTAGTGTGTACTCCCAAATCCTAACCGTTTAACTCCATTATTAAACGGTTAGGATTAGAGCTGATGTGGTCCACAAGGTATTCATACCCCTTGTAGATAATCCCATTTTTTATTTAGAAAAGAAAAGCTATGAAATCGTCTAAAATACCAAGTTGATAATTCAACAACAAACAGTATAAAAATGATTAAATTAATTATGTAAATTTTTTTTTTTTTTTTGGAACAATACACAGTCAAGGATGCTCAGAAATACTTTCAGGGACCAAAAACCAAAAACAAATCAACGTGCATCGCGTCTCTCGATCAACATCAGCAGTTCAAATCCCTAATAAAAGTGACACCAACATTGAAATGCACAAAAATACAAACTTGAAATCAGAAATGATCATCTTCACAAGCATTTCTTGATTCAAAGTCCATAGGGGTGAGGACTTACCGGCGAGAGCAAAAGAAGGAGACGACGCCGGCGAGAGTAGAGACGACGCCGGCGAGAGTAGAGACGATGCCGGCCGATCAACGACGAGAGCAGTGATGAAATCTAGGGTTTCGTTCAATGGAACCCTAGACCAAAGAATGAGGTAAGTAATGCAAAAACTCAAGATTTTACAAATCCCATGTCAAAAACTCGGAAAAGAAGGCATCCGGTGGTTTTTGCATGTATTTGAAACGGGTAGTAATTTTCAGCCCAACCACTTGTCAATCCATTCAAACCTTCTAAGACTTTTTTTCACAAGGGGTTAAGGATTTTGGGCCCATATGTTCGTTTTGGGTTTGGATTTTGGGCCCATATCCTTCTTGCCCACTAGCTCTACTGAGTTGTGCCCTACATTTGATTTTGGAGAGAGATCCTAAGGTCAAATTCTAGGGAGAGAAACTTTGTGACAAGCAGACGTCCACTCGCCTTTTACTAACCCTAATTGCTCATTGGATATAAATGATGTCTTTTACCAAAAAATAAAAAAATAATACCTATATCCCACGACAAAAAGATATATAAACATGTAAATAAATTTGTCCCTCTAACTAGATGAGGAATTGTGCCCCTCTTACAATGGTAGTTATGAGATTAAGTCTTAAAGAAAAAAAAAGTTTTCTTTGATGATGTAGTAAGCAAGAGTTTCATTCACAAGTTTACTAACCCACTAACCCTAACTACAAACAAAAGATAGATGGTTAAAATTTATAAATAAATTTAAATATAAGCCTGAGTTATGCTTGAAGGGGAGCTCTCCCCATTTCAATGTAAAGCTCGTGGCTGCTATGTACTTAGGGAAAAGAAAGTTACAGTTTAGTGCCATAAAAGGGGGAGCTCCCCTTCAAGGCGTTGAAGAGCTCGGCTTACTCCGGCTCATATTTACAATCTATATAAATAAGCATATAAATACAATATTTTGGATTTCCATCTAGCTTTAGCTTTCACGCTGGGCCTTGGATTGTCTCTGGCGAAGCCAGAAAGGGCTTGTCTCGGGCAACCACAAAACAATGGACAAGTGGTGGAGAAGTCAAAATCATAGGCCCCATGATTTTGACTTCTCCACACACAATGAGACATGTGGTGATAAGTGGGTGAGAAAAAGGGGAAGAGATATCATTGGGGGAGAAGTCAAAATCATGGGGAGAAATCAAATGACTTCTCCCCTTTTTATCACCACATGTCGCCTATCGTGTGGTTCAAGCCGAGCCGAGCTAACTGATTGAACTTGTTAATTAAGCCAAACACAAGCAATGAGCAACTCGGCTCAATTAATTTTATTGTACTACTTATAATAACTTAATAATATTAGTTTTCACATAATATTTAAGAAACTTAAATATAATTTTTTGTTGAGGTAAAACTTTTCAAAATATATAGATTATCTATGTCGTGTTCATTCAATTAATAAAAGTTTAAAAACTTATATATAATTTTTTGTTGAGGTAAAACTTAAATGGTAACTTTATCTTTTGAAAATTTATAGATTTTCTATATCATGTTCATTCAATTAGACTCACGAGAATAACTATGTTCAGTCCTTAGGTTCTTAAGTTTTTTTTCTTAGGGATAATCTAATGAACATGCTTAACTCTTTGGATTTTGATTTGAAATCTTTTTGTTAAAATTAGGGTAAATAAGCCTAAAATAATGGTGCAAGCTTGCAAGCCGGCTCGAGTTCGATTATCTATAAATGAGCTGAGCTTATTCGAGGGCTCGAGACGAGCTTGAACCGGCATATGCATGTCACGAGCCGAGCTTGAGTAGCACCCGGCTTGGCTCAACTCGGATCGTTTACACCCTTACTCCCTAGTCTTAAAATGATATCCAAACCATTGGATTAACGCCATCCTTTTTGGAAGTTCAATAAATTATTGATTGATAAAAAGAACGGCCCCTACTCCCTAGTCTTAAAATGTTATCCAAACCATTGGATTAACGCCATCCTTTTTAGAAGTTCAATAAATTATTGATCGATAAAAAGAAAGGCGTCGATCAGATGGTTATGATTATACCTTTGATAACTTAAAGGGGCCGTTTGGCATCATTCTTGGGGAACAATTCTCTATTCCTCGGGAATAAAAACCTAAGAATGATGTTTGGCTGGCACATAATCCAGAATAATTCCTAGAAATGTTTTCATTTTGTAATAAGAATTGAGTAAACTTTTTTCATTTTTAAGAACTATTTATTAAGAAAAAATAAAAACCCAAGCTCTCTCACACACGAGACTTTTTTTTTTTTAAAGCAGATCTTAGCTTACTGTTGCCAAAAGAGTTCTCAGCACAAAATTGATCTTCATAACACATCCTTAAGAAGAACAATTCTTCTTAAGAACTGCAGAATCACTAGAATTGATGCCAAACGGGCACTTAAGAGCGGCTTAAATGTTTCAGAAATACTTTTTACTAGCTCCTTTCAAGTATGGATATCTGTTGCATTCTTCAAAAGTAAAACAGAGAACAAGCTGTTACAGGGTTTGAGATCATTTAAGACATTGATATCAAAAAGAAGGTTACTACTTTTTAAGACATTGATATCAAAAAGAAGGTTACTACTTTTGTTAGTGGATTATCCGAACCATTTGGGGTCGACAAATACAAATTATGTTCGGTCATTCTATTCTATCAAGAGCCATGTCTTCGGTTATATTGAGTGGCGTCAAGTCTTTTCTCACTATCTCCATCTACATTCTCTTCAGCCTTTCTGTCCTTCTTTGGGGCCTTTAACTTACACTAATTCACTCTGGCTTTAGTTCAGACTCTCCCATAACATATCACCTATTCTTCAGAAGACTACTGTTCTCTGTATCAATAATCTCCTCACAGTGCAATTTACAGTTCTCATCCTCTCTGACCCGCTTCAGAAGCAATGATCCTGTACCATCACATTGAGCAAGGAACTCAATCTAATCACTTTTTGAGATTAAAGACGCAGAAGAACTGGGAAACAATAATATTGGCATTTAATGAGCAAGAAAGGATTCAATAATCTCCACGAGGATCCAATACATAATTCCAAGAACAATCACATATACCAGTATCTTCTAAACAATCTTGATTTTAATTATAAAAATTGATGGAATCCATTTCTTTAGATATAACAACCATTAAGTGTCCCCATGGTGTGTATGAGGAGAAGTTTGCAAGGCCCTCTTTCACTGTGATATATAGAGAAAATAGATCACAATGTTCTATTTCAAAAAATCATTGGCATTAAGCCATGAACTATGTGGTCGCGACATATAGCTAGAGTTCGAACCATCACCGAGTCAGTTCCTTACACTCGCAATTCCTTTGGAGAGAGAGAGAGAGAGTTATGGATTGCCGGAAAGGAAAGATGACGGTAATCATCTGACAATGGTGATCAAAATCGATTGGATCATATGTTGGTAATCATCTGATGCTTCACAGTTTTATTGGAGGAAAGAGAAGATGGCAAAAAGTTCCAGAAAAAAGTCTATGAGTTGGATAGCTAAAATCATCCATCCGAGTCCCAAGTTGAGTTTCTTGTCTTTACATCATGCTTATCTGGGGTTCATCAAAATTATGTACGAGACAGAATTATATCTTGTGGAAGAAAAAAAACCAAAAAAATTGATGATAACTGCTCAAGAAAGGTCTCATGTCATTGCTGCAGTGTTTCATGATTTCCACATCATTGCTCAGATAATTTCAAAATAATCAAAGTTACGAAATAACGGCTATGTTTCATTATTCAGTGTCATCCATTACCGAGTAGATGTGTAACAAATGACCCACTTACTGATTCAGTTTAGACACAAATGGGGACTACACATAAGCAACACCAACTGGCTGGCTGGAATTAAGGATCATCCAATCCACATGGTTGTCAACAACAATAATAATGACAAAAACAACAACAATAACAATTATTATTATTATTATAATTATTAAGTTGGAAAGTTTCTTACTTCAACTGCATCTGCTAAAGACATCAGACGACGGATCGTTGCGCTGAAAATTCACCAAAATGATTGTAACAATAAATAATACTGAGAAACGAAAACTCAGAATGTGAAAATTAATGAAAAACAAAAGAAAACTATAAAGGAATGTGAAAATTAATGGAAAACAAAAAAAATATAAAGGTGACTCATACAAGCAGATGGGTTTGCTCTCTAAAGTCTAACCTGCACAGGTTGCATATGAAAGCAGCCAGAGGCTTAGATGTCTGAGATCGGGTGAAGACAGAACCATGCTACATCCATGATCATAATTCTGCTGAGCATGGTAGCCATGAGAAAATCGCGACCCAACTATAAAGCAAAACAAAATGTGTATATATATATATATATCACAAATGGAGGAAAACACACATAGATAGACGTAAGAGACAACTATAAGGGTGTTGAAGAACTTCCCAGTTTGATCGTTAGCAAAGAGCCAAAGATATTTCTATTTAGCTGAAAGTAGATAAGAACAAATATTTATGTAATTCCGTTGTTTATGATATTCTTGCTGCTCTTTTTTTATTAACAGAGGAATAGAAAGACACAAGCATGCCATATTTTGTGAGAATTATACAAGTGCATATTTCCCTCAGAATTCTCTTAGATCTTTTCCAATTTGTTAATGCTCATAATTTTTCTAAATTATATACTCTTTGATTATGTTTTGTGAACTTGCACCTCAAACAGCTCAAGGCCAATCCCTAGCCTCATAGGTGAAAGGATCCTTTTCTCACCCTGCCTTTTGCGTTTTAGACCCATCAACAAATAATGGTTTCATTCATTTGCAATTATATAGGGGGAGAATAGTCTTTCTCCTTTTATTGTTTCCTTTTCTTTATCCATCTCCCTCTACTTTAGTTTTTGTGAGGGTATTTTCTTTATTTTTCTATGACCCATCTATGAAGAAAAGAACTTATCCTATTCTGGTTACCTAGAAAATAAGTGAAAAGAAAAAAAAAAAAAAAGAAAATTGGACAAAACCCAAATAAGACTTGTATTAAAAATTCCAAATTTTTCTTTCTTTTCTATGTTTTCACTTATTTTCTCGGCAACCAAACACACTATTAGGGAATGAAAGTTGAACCAGTACATGGGAATTCTTTTCTTCCAAAAATACCTCCTTTCAAAGGTTGAAATTGTAAGTGCAAAACATGGTACTAGAGCACAATCCAAGCTCAAACTATCTTCAATGAATTGCTCATGACATTCCTCTACAGACAGTTTATCATCTTAAACTTTCCAGTTCCTTTGCTTTGTCAATGTGGCAAGCCATATAGATACTGCTAGCACTGACAATGGTTAATATTTCTGTTTATTCATAGAACTTAATATTTTTAATATTGAGTTATGCTTGGACTTGTTTAGAACTGTGTATTTTGGTATTTTAAATGCATGTATGTCACATACTCTTTTTTACGACATATTGGATTCTTATATCTCATATAAATGGTTGTAATGGTAGTAATTGGTCTTTATCAAGTTTGTTTTTAGCTCATCCTTGTACGAAAACAAGTTTCTTTCAAAGTATCCATTTGCATACATGCATATCTAAGCATATCTCAATTTGTTTTCTAGATATTATGACAGTGGATTCTATATCTCATATAAATGGTTGTAATGGTTGTTATTGGACTTTGTCAAGTTTGTTTTCAGCCCAAAGCAAAAAAAAAAGGTTTTTTTTTAGCTCATTCATGTACCAAAACAACATGCATATCTAAGCATATTTCACTTTGTTTTCCAGTGTATTCATGCGTATCCATGATATGCTTCTTAAATTTGACTTACCGATGTACACACCAATATCAACAATTTGAAGTTTGAACCATGCGAATGACACGCACGCTCCAACTTCTTCACTTGGCACCAAAACCAATAGTCAGGCACAAATAATCTAGGAAAGATCAACCCATATATTCATGAGCCCTCGCTAAGTTTATCTCGCACAACAATACTTTCAGGCCTTCACGAATGTGATAATCAGTCGACACATTCATTCACTATCTGTTGGGAAAAATCTGTTTTGGAAAATCTGGGTGTTTTTGGGAAAACAGTTTTTATAAACTTTGACCCAAAATATAAGTGGGACCCACAAGGATTTTGAGGCGGGTCCAAGTGGATCCGTGTTCTCCTCCATGAGGAGATTAACGTGGTATATTTACTTGTCCAAAACAGTGAAGTGATGAATGAGAAATTCATCTCAAAGTAGGCCACTTGAACATGTATTGTAAGTTGAAGAATGGTAGAAAAGAATAGTCCCACATTGGAAAATTATTGAAATTATAATGTGGTTTATATACTATTACCTTGGAGTTAAGGGTGGGCCCTTGGGGTACCCAAATTTTGCGAAGGAGTGAGCCCATGCTCCAAGGTGGAACCAACCTCTCACACGCGCGCGCCGCCCCGACCCGGCTTGGCTTGGTTTGGTTGGTTGCCTTGGCTCTTGTGGGCCTTTAGCCCAAGCCCCTATATTTATTTTTTGCTGGGCTGGGCCAAAGCCCATTCAACTTACACAGCAGTTTAATTATCCAACAGTCATGTCTGTTGGATTTAAACTGAAACCCTAATAGACATGACCCTTCTGGAACAGTCTCCTCTTTTCAATTATTTAAGGAATTCTATTGCATTTTTCTGGAGAACGAATTTCCAGATCTTCTACTCCCTAATTTTAATCTTCTTCAGCATTCAGTCATTTGCATTTTCAGAGAGAGAGTACTAAACATCCAAGGTTCGCTGTGTCCTTGGGTTTCTAGTGGTAGTACCCAGGACGTGACTGTTGTATCTTGGGAGACAACTTGCCGTAGGCCGTGACCACCTGTGCGGGGCAATATTGTCTTAAGGACATTGAATTCAATTCAAGCCTCAGTCCCCTCAAATAGTAAAGTGCACTGTCCTTTATTTCTGTTCTATCTTAGATTGTGTTCTGTGATTGTATTTGGCATTCTGTAATTAGCATGTTTTCAGTATAACATACAGTAACATCTAATGCAATTTAACCAACAATCTTAAAACAATATTCTGTACTGTATGTTAACTTTGTTCTGCAAATTATAAAATCTGCATAACAGAATTCTGCATGTCATAATTTCTGGAATATGAAAAATTTCTGTATACTGTAATTCTGGATCTAGGGCTTTAAAATCCTGCATACTGAAATCATAATTTAGAATCTAAAATACAGTATTTCATATTCCTGCAATTCTACATTTTGTAAAATCTGCAATTGAAATTTTCTAAATGCAATTCTGCAATTGTTTAATTTCTGATATCTGAAATTACAATTTTGAATCTCAAATTCTGTATGTTTGAAATCTAAAATCTTCATCTCAATTTCATAATTCTGCATTTCCAGATTCTGAAAATCTGCATTTCTGGATTCTAAAATCTGCATACTTGAAATTAAAAATCTGGAACTTGCAATTGTAAAAATTGGGAATCTGTTTTCAAATTCTACAATACAGAATTTCTGCACACTGCAATTACTATTTTCAAAATTCTGCAATACAGTATTTAAAATCTGCTTTTCAAGGATTCTGAACTTTAAGTTCTGAAATTGAAAACTGCAATTTAACCAACAATTTAATCTCTGTATTTCTAACATTAAAATTCTGCAATTCCAGAATTCTGAACAGTGTTAAAATTCTGTACTGGTTTCATTCCTAAAATCTGCACTGTTGGAATCTGAAATTCTACTATGTAATTCTAAAGTTCAAATTCTGCAAACATGAAAAATACTATTAGAAATCTGCTTTTCTGAATTACGAAATCTGCATTTCTAAAATTGAAAATTCTGTAATTCTGAAATCTATTTACAAATTTTGCAATTCTAAATTCTGAAACTTAGAATTCTGCTCAATAGTATTCTACATTAGTTTGCAACTTACTGAATAGTTGAATTCATAATCTGTAATTAGTTAATTACTGAAGAAATTTTTTTTATTATTGTGTTACAGTCTAAACATACATATGACTACTGAAAAGACCATTGTTCCTACCCCGATTGTGGCACAAGTGCCAAATATCCCCACTGCAGGCCCCATTGCTCATGGTGAAAAACCTGAGAAATTTAATGGGACGGATTTCAAGAGATGGCAGCAGAAGATGCTGTTCTATCTGACCACCTTGAATCTGGCAAGATTCTTGAAAGAGGATGCTCCTACCCTGAAAGATGGTGAATCAGACCGGATGGCAGTTGCTGCTATTGAAGCATGGAAACATGCTGATTTCTTATGCAAGAACTACATCTTAAACGGTCTGGACAATGCATTATATAATATATATAGTCCAATTAAGACCGCTAAAGAGTTATGGGAGTCCTTGGACAAGAAATATAAGACTGAGGATGCCGGGATGAAGAAATTCGTGGTTGGAAGGTTTCTTGATTTCAAAATGGTTGATTCAAGAACTGTTATAAGCCAGGTTCAAGACCTCCAATTGATCCTTCATGAGATCCATGCAGAAGGAATGATGATAAGTGAATCATTCCAAGTTACTGCAGTAATTGAGAAGTTACCTCCATCTTGGAAGGACTTCAAACTTACCTAAAGCATAAGAGGAAGGAAATGGGGGTAGATGACTTGATTGTCCGACTCAGAATTGAGGAAGACAATCGAGTATCTGAAAGGAAGGCTGGAAAACAAGTCCTTGAGTCAAAGGCAAATGTGGTGGAACACAAGTCTAAGAAAAGGAACCATTCTGAAGCTGGTCCAAGTCAGAAGCAAAAAGGCAAGGAACATAAAAGGTTCAAAGGCCTTTGTTACATCAGTAACAAGCCAGGGCATGTGGCTAAGAATTGCAGGAACCGGAACTTTCAAGGGAAATCCAAGAATGGATCCACTCAGGCTCATGTTACTGAAGTTGAGAACATCACTGATGATGTCAATGACATGCACCTGTCTGCAGTTGTATCTGAAGTGAATATGGTGATGAATCCCAGACAATGGTGGGTAGATACTGGAGCAACTCGACATATCTGTTCAGATAGGAGTGCATTCAGTAACTATCATAGAGTTACTGCAGTAGAAAAGCTCTACATGGGAAACTCCTCTACTTCAGCAGTTCAAGGATCCGGGAAGGTGGTTCTGAAGATGACTTCAGGAAAAGAGCTTACACTGAATGATGTCTTGCATGTACCTGACATCAGAAAGAATCTTGTTTCTGGAGCACTTCTAAGCAAGAATGGTTTTAAGTTGGTTTTTGAGTCAGACAAATTTGTTCTGACTAAAAATGGAATGTATGTTGGCAGAGGTTATCTCTGTGATGGTCTATTTAAAATGAATGTAATGATTGTAATGCCTTCGGGCAATAACAATAATAAAGCTAGTTCTTCTGTTTATATGCTTGAGTCATTTGATTTATGGCATGCTAGATTAGGACATGTTAATTCTGATTCAATTCGTAGACTTGCTAATTCAAAATTAATTCCTAAAATTAAATTTGATTCAAATAATAAATGTGATATCTGTGTAGAATCCAAATTATCCAGAACTTCTTTTCACTCAATTGAAAGAAGTACTGAACCTTTAGGGCTGATTCACAGTGATATCTGTGATTTAAAATTTGTGCAAACAAGAGGTGGGAAAAAATATTTTATCACATTCATTGATGATTGCACAAGGTATTGTCATATCTATTTGCTAAGTAGCAAAGATGAGGCTTTGGACATGTTCAAACTTTATAAAAGTGAAGTTGAAAATCAACTTAACCAAAAGATAAAGAAGTTAAGAAGCGATAGAGGAGGTGAATATGTGTCACCATTTGATGAATTTTGTAAAGAACATGGCATAATTCATCAAACAACCGCTCCTTACTCACCTGAACAGAACGGTATTGCTGAACGCAAAAACCGAACTCTAAAAGAAATGATGAATGCATTATTGATTAGTTCAGGTTTGCCTCAAAACTTGTGGGGGGAAGCAGTCTTATCTGCTAATTATATTCTTAACAAACTACCCCACAAAAAGATAGACAAGACACCCTATGAGTTGTGGAATGGTCGAAGACCTTCCTACAAATACTTAAAAGTGTGGGGGTGTCTAGCAAAGGTAGCAGTTCCTGCTCCTAAGAAGGTTAAGATAGGACCAAAGACAGTGGATTGCATCTTCATTGGATATGCTCACAATAGCAGTGCATATCGGTTTCTTGTACACAAGTCAGATATTCCTGACATACATGTCAATACGATCATGGAATCAAGGAATGCGTCTTCCTTTGAAACTACATTTCCTTGCAAGGTTGTACAAGAACATAATCCTATCAAAAGGATACATGACACTATTAATAGTGATCATCGAGAAAATATAGACCAGGAGTCTATAGATAAGGAAAATGAAGATGAACCAAGGCGTAGTAAAAGAGCAAAAACTACTACATCTTTCGGTCCTGATTTTCTAACTTATTTGTTGGAAAATGAGCCTCAAAGCTTTAAAGAAGCCATGTCTTCTCCAGAAGCACCATCTTGGAAAGAAGCTATAAATAGTGAAATCGAATCCATCATGCAAAATCATACTTGGGAACTGGTGGATCTTCCTCCAGGGAATAAACCATTAGGATGTAAATGGATATTCAAGAAGAAGATGAAAACTGATGGAACGATTGACAAATACAAAGCAAGACTTGTAGTAAAGGGCTACAAGCAAAAGGAAGGTATCGATTATTTCGATACTTATTCACCAGTTACAAGGATAACATCCATCCGTATGTTAATAGCTATTGCTGCTATTAACAACTTAGAGATACATCAAATGGATGTGAAAACTGCTTTCTTAAATGGTGATTTGAATGAAGAGCTCTATATGGAACAACCTGAAGGTTTCATGGTAAATAACCAAGAAAAGAAAGTATGTAAACTTGTTAAATCCCTTTATGGGTTAAAACAAGCTCCTAAACAATGGCATGAGAAATTTGACAATGTTATGATGTCAAATGGTTTCAGGATAAATGAGTGCGATAAATGTGTTTATGTGAAAAACACTGAAATAGCATATGTCATTGTATGTCTCTATGTGGATGATATGTTAATCATGGGTAGCAGTAATGAAATCATCCAATCTACCAAAATGATGTTAAATAAAAGATTTGACATGAAAGATCTAGGCGTTGCAGATATAATTCTAGGAATTAAAATTACTAGAACATCTGAAGGACTCATCTTATCTCAATCTCATTACATTGAGAAGATCCTTGAAAGATTTATCAAGGATGATAAAAGTCTTGCAAAAACACCTGTAGATGTAAATTTACATCTAAGTAAGAATACTGGACAGAGAATTTCCCAGTTAGAGTATTCTCGAATTATTGGTAGTTTAATGTATCTCATGAACTGCACAAGACCTAATATAGCTTACTCAGTTAGCAAACTGAGTAGATATACAAGTAATCCAGGGGAAGACCACTGGAAGGCGATAGTTAGGGTTCTCAAATATTTGAGATATACCCAAAACTATGGATTGCACTATACAAGATATCCAGCTGTACTTGAATGCAAATTGGATATCTGATACTAAAGACTCAAAATCCACTAGTGGATTTGTCTTTAAACTTGGAGGTGCATCGGTATCTTGGAAATCTTCTAAACAGACATGTATAGCCAGATCCACAATGGAATCTGAGTTTATAGCTTTAGATAAAGCTGGTGAAGAAGCAGAATGGCTTCGTCACTTTTTAGAAGATATTCCAAGTTGGCCAAAACCTGTGCCAGCTATCTGCATACATTGCGATAGTCAATCTGCGATTGGAAGGGCACAAAATAGTATGTATAACGGTAAGTCTCGATATATACGTCGAAGACACAATACCGTGAAACAGTTGCTCTCAAATGGAATCATTTCTATTGATTATGTAAGGTCAAAGAATAACATAGCGGATCCGTTAACCAAAGGTTTGACTTTAGAGCAAGTGTATAAATCATCGAGGGGAATGGGACTAAAGCCTATATCTAAAGAGTCGACATAATGGAAACCCAACCTAGCTGACTGGAGATCCCAAGATCTAGGTTCAAAGGGACAACCTAATTATGTGTAACTCAATAATGTCACTGTGAAGAATAAATTTCTTCATCCCATTTCTATGATAAAACAGTGAAAGAATCTAGGGTAAGCACAGCTTTTAATGATTCTTATATCTTGGAAATCCAAGTGGGGTATGATGAGATACTCTTGATAAGAGATCACCTATATAAGTGTGAAGAGGGGCCGCTTCTATAAGAATTTTAAAAGGCAAAATTCTTTAAGAGCACTTATGAAAAAACCAGGAGTTGTTCAAGGCCAAAATGAACACAACCATGAGAACCAAAGGTGTTTGAAAATGAACTGTGTGAGTTCTATTGTCTTGGTTTACATTACGGCTGAACAGTTCAAGACATCATGTTCACTGGATAGCCAGTAAATCCGATAGAACTTCACTAAGGAAGGTTCAAGGCCAAAAGCTACCTTTCCCGATGCAGTAACTTTTCAATTGTACTCTCTTTAGTGTCTGCATATATTCTGTATTCTGTCCAGGAATTTTCATTCATGTGGGGGATTGTTGGGAAAAATCTGTTTTGGAAAATCTGGGTGTTTTTGGGAAAACAGTTTTTATAAACTTTGACCCAAAATATAAGTGGGACCCACAAGGATTTTGAGGCGGGTCCAAGTGGATCCGTGTTCTCCTCCATGAGGAGATTAACGTGGTATATTTACTTGTCCAAAACAGTGAAGTGGTGAATGAGAAATTCATCTCAAAGTAGGCCACTTGAACATGTATTGTAAGTTGAAGAATGGTAGAAAAGAATAGTCCCACATTGGAAAATTATTGAAATTATAATGTGGTTTATATACTATTACCTTGGAGTTAAGGGTGGGCCCTTGGGACACCCAAATTTTGCGAAGGAGTGAGCCCATGCTCCAAGGTGGAACCAACCTCTCACACGCGCGCGCCGCCCCGACCCGGCCCGTGCCCGTGTCCGAGTCCGGTCCGGTCCGGCCGGCTGGCTTGGCTTGGTTTGGTTGGTTGCCTTGGCTCTTGTGGGCCTTTAGCCCAAGCCCCTATATTTATTTTTTGCTGGGCTGGGCCAAAGCCCATTCAACTTACACAGCAGTTTAATTATCCAACAGTCATGTCTGTTGGATTTAAACTGAAACCCTAACAGACATGACCCTTCTGGAACAGTCTCCTCTTTTCAATTATTTAAGGAATTCTATTGCATTTTTCTGGAGAACGAATTTCCAGATCTTCTACTCCCTAGTTTTAATCTTCTTCTGCATTTAGTCATTTGCATTTTCAGAGAGAGAGTACTAAACATCCAAGGTTCGCTGTGTCCTTGGGTTTCTAGTGGTAGTACCCAAGACGTGACTGTTGTATCTTGGGAGACAACTTGCCGTAGGCCGTGACCACCTGTGCGGGGCAATATTGTCTTAAGGACATTGAATTCAATTCAAGCCTCAGTCCCCTCAAATAGTAAAGTGCACTGTCCTTTATTTCTGTTCTATCTTAGATTGTGTTCTGTGATTGTATTTGGCATTCTGTAATTAGCATGTTTTCAGTATAACATACAGTAACATCTAATGCAATTTAACCATCTAATGCAATTTGACCAACACTATCAAAATAATGGCACATAGAATTTTGCCACTATCTTGTAATCCCTGATTCCAAGGCTTATTGGTCTAAATAACTTATCTCAAGTCCAAAATTCCTTGGAGAATTTAGGAGTGAACCACCAGGACCCGGCACCATGTCCCCTTCCAGGGCCTTAATGGCTCTTCGAACTTCCTTTAAATCCAACTAGCACTTGCAGGCTCCAGAATGTTAAATACCATCCCATCGAGTATTAGAGCAACCCTCCAAAGTGTGTAGATGCTCAAACAAAAATGACGTCTCCTTTCTATTCATTCAGGTAGCAATACAAAGTTGATTCAAAATGAATACGCAAACATAATCTGCAGCACTTTATTAGCCTGAGACTTTGAGCTCCTCAAGAACTGAAACCGTAATCTAGGGCAAGTCGAAAGAGGATTAGTTTGAGCTCTTCTAGAACTGTAACATGGCTGGTGTGGATGACAGAACGTTTGATGCTTTTCTTTCGCTCTTACAGAAATCCAGAGTGCCCTTCTGGGTTAGGAGAAAGTGTCGCTCATTGGTAGCCCTTTACTAAGATAGCGTCCTGCAACTCAAAAGGCCTCCACCAAGTTCCCTTCTTTTAAGTGAGCACCAACCATTACGCCATAAGTGACTTCGTCCGGCTTGATCCCCTTCGCCACCATTTCCTCAAACAGTGCAAATGCTCCTGAAGTGTTTCCTTCTCTGTATAAGTGATGTGTAAGTTACGGCATTAGGTATCAGATTCCTTTCCTGCATCTCCAAGAAGAGCTGGTTCGCCTTGTCCA
Source organism: Tetracentron sinense (assembly GCA_015143295.1). Classification (NCBI taxonomy): domain Eukaryota; kingdom Viridiplantae; phylum Streptophyta; class Magnoliopsida; order Trochodendrales; family Trochodendraceae; genus Tetracentron; species Tetracentron sinense. Next base: position 8,589,517 of record CM026558.1, on the reverse strand, counting down.
TCTTTCCTGCCTTGCAGTGCCAATCAATCACCGTTGTGTAGGTCACATAATCAGGCATGACCTGCTTATCTATCATTTCTTTCAACAACCGGTTGGCTCTTGCAGCTTCCCAAACTTGCAGAACCCATCAATCAAAGTGTTGAGCCCTTCTGTACCAATTCATGAAACAAGTCCAAAGCTTGCTTCATTTTCCCTTCCTTGCAGCACCCATTGACGAGGGCCCTGTAGACAAAACTGTCTGGCTGGACTCCTCTTGATGGCATCTCACTGAATAACCTGAATGCCTCGGTTACATTCCCAGACTTGCAGTAACCGTCAATCATTGTAGTGTAGGTCACACCATTAGGTGCCAAACCCTTTCCAGAGATGCCGTCAAACAATTTTCTAGCTCCCTCAACATCATCTGACTTGCATAGGCCATCGACCAATGAATTGTAAGTAATTAACAATGTTTGGATCAATACCTCTCCTGGACATCTCTTCGTGAAGTTGAAAAGCTTTCTCTACTTTGCCTTGCTTACAAAACCCAGAGATGAGAGAGCTGTAGGTGAAGACATCAGGAACCAAACCCTTCTCTAGGAGTTCTGAGAAGACCCCCATAGCTTCCTGAATCTTCCCGTTCCTTGATAGGCCATGGATGAGCACACTGTACATTTGCACATCCAGGAGCATCCCTCTTCCTAGCATACTGTGAATTGTTGAGAAGGCTTCCGTTATGTTCCCTGCTTTGCAGTGCCCATCAATCAGGGCCGTGTAAATTACATCATTTGGAACTAAACCACGACCTAACATCTCACTCAAATACCTGTCTGCATCTTGCATTGCCCCTATCTTACTATATCCATGGATGAAAGCCCCGTAAGTATAATCATTTGGGATTAATCCCCTCTTCACCATTTCTAATAAATAAGTCCTTGCTTCTTCCATCTTCCTGGCTTTGCAGAGGCCAATTATAAGAGAATTGTAGCAAAACGTGTCTGGTGTAATCCCTTTCTCACTTAGACCCTCTAAAACCTTTCTTGCCTCTTCGACTCTACCTTCCCGGATATGACCTGAGATAAGAGTCGTGTATATAATAGAATTTGGCTTCAAACACCTTGCAATCATTTCGCCCAAAACACCATTAGCTCGTGGGAAATCCCCACAACGGCAAAGTCCATTAACTATTACACCGTAAGTCACCACTGTGGGTGCCAAGTTCCTCTTCTTCATCTCATCAAGTAGCTCAAAAGCCCTACCCATGTTTTGCTTCTGACTATACCCATCAATCAACAAACTTATAAGTTTTGGAATCTGGTTTCCAGCCCATTTCAACCATCTCATTCATGAGCTCATGTGCCCTCTCCATCTTATCAGCCTTACAGACCCCATGAATAAGTATGTTATATGTCACAAGACTTGGCTGAATACCAAAAGCTACCATCTCATCCCTGGCTCTAAAAGCCTCTTCTATATCACCTTCTCTCATGAAACCATCAATCAAAGCCGTGTAGGGGATGTTCTCGGGCTTCAGACCCACCTCAAACATCTCTGCCAATATCAGTTTCGCCTCTCTCGATCTTTTCTCTTTGCAGAATCCATTAATCAATATGGTGTAAGTATAATTATCCAGGACCAACCCCTTCTTAGCCATTGATTTCTTCAGCTCAAAAGCTTCACCAAGAGCCCCAGCTCTGCACAAACCTCCAATAACCACATTGTAGGAAACCGAACTGGGACTGCAACCCTTCTTTTCCATTTCAAAGAAGACCTCTTTTGCCTCTTTTACACGCCCAACCTTACAGAGAGCACCGATCAAATTGGTAAAAGTGTAAGCATCAGGAGGTATCTTGGCCTCTGACATTCCATCATAAACCTTCCAAAACAGCCCCATCATATTAGCCTTCAGGAGATCTTTCAATAGAGAATTTTACAGCACCATAATCTAGGTTAAAAATCACAATTTTTAGCAGCTAAAAAGACATCAGCAGCTTCCCCCAACATACACATCTTATTATGAGTATCAATTAATATATCCAACACCAACAGATTAGGATTGTTACAGTTTCTATAGCTACTAACAATCGAATCCAATATTGCCAAAGGGGTCGAATGGGTTCTTATCATTCGTTCTAATAGAACGTTTGCAGGTCCAAACAAGTTGGATTTACATAGATTTACAGCAAGAATTGAGAAGGAATTCAAATTTTGAGGGACACCCATTTTGTTTTCAGACCAGTAAAAGAAATTGAGGAGGCGTACGGGGTCACCCACCTGGTTTTCATGAAGCACAGTCCAATTGGCAATGAGTGGAGGGGCCTTACATGCATATAAGGCCACAACTATTTCTCTATTTAGTCGATGTGGGATTAATTCTATTACATGCCCCCTCACGTGCAGCCCTAATTTTAGGTCTGTCACGTGCGCCTTTTTTTGGGTTGTCAATCATGCAGCCTTTCTATTTGGGTCTATCATCGTAAGTGTGAGCATAATTTGGCCGTTGGGCCTTTTGGGCTCTGATACCATGTGAAAGCGTCCAACTCAAAACCAATTGGCAATGAGTGGAGGGGCCTTACATGTATATAAGGCCACAACTATTTCTCTATTTAGTCGATGTGGGATTAATTCTATTACATGCAATCTCTTTCTCAAAGTGAGAATAGAGAGAGAGCTTGTGGATTATATATATTGATTTACACCGTAAAGCAAGGTTCCCTTAGCAATGAGATTGTCTTGCAAGATAATAATAAGGTTTCACTACAAAAATATAAGCCTTTAGCGGCAATTTTTTAACGGCGTTTAACAAAAAACGTCTCGAAAGAGGGTCAACCATGGCGTTTTTATAGAAACGCCCTCGAAGAGATGACGGAAGGACTCTATCACGGCGTTTTATAAGAAAACGCCGTAGTTGGGGGATTCTATCACATCGCTTTAGTGGAAAACGCCGCAGTTGGGGGATTCTATTACGGCGTTTTTTTAAAAAGGGCCGCGGAAGACATGGCCATTCACGGCACTTTTTTAAAACGCCGTGAAAGGACCTGTATTTGCCAATTTAGGGCCCGACGCCCGACCCTTTTCCCACTTCCCTTTCCCTCCACATTTTCTCTCCCTTTCCCTCCACTGCTCTCTGCTCCAGCTCCGGCCACCTTCTCCGGCTTCCCTGCTCCTCCCCCGGCTCCCCTGTTCCGGCTCCGGCTCCGGCTCCGACTCCCCTGCGCTGCCCCTGCCTCGGCACCGGCACATTAAGGTGATTATTTCTCTCTCGCTTGTCTCTCTCTCGCTCTCGCTTGTATCTCTCCTCCTTCCCCAACACACGGCCACGTTGGGTTGTCTTGGGGATGAATTGAAGGTTCTGTTGCAGGGTTCTCATAACCCTAATTTACAGGGTCTCAAGAACACCCTTCAAGAAGGAACCAAAGGTGATTATTTCTTTTATTCTTCTTAGATCTGTTGGTTTTAATGATAATGGCAGAGTATTGATTAATAGATTTATGCCAAGAAAGCTCCTATTTTCTCCTCTATGTTGTTTCTATTCAGATCTTCAACAGCGATTTATCTCCATTTAATCTCCTGTTTTCTACTTGAACAACCTAGGGTTTCGTCAGATCTCGATTGATAGCTTCCTCCGCCATGAAGAAACGACTTTATTTATCTCTGAATCTCTCTTTTATATGCTTCAGTTGTGTCTGCAGAAATTCGATCCGGCGATGCAGAAGTTTATGCTACGGCGGTTGATCTCTCTATGATCTTTGTCGCTGCGTTCGTTCTTAACGTTTGCAAGGAAGCGGTGGAGGAGGAGTGCATGAGGGATCTGGTTCGATGCCCAAACGCAGAGATCTCATTCTGATAGAACATCATCAGAGCTCCACAAGTCAGAGCAACCACAGAATGGAGAAGACAGATCACGAAGAAACCAGATGAAGCCATTGATCGAAACCCTAGAGAGATCTCTCCTCTTCAGTAATTGTTCTTCAGGCATCAGAGCTTTAAAACACCAACCATGACGATAATAGTAAGTCCCTAACAATCCTAACCCATCTCAATTTAGAATATCACGAAATGGAAAACGCAAGAGCCAAGTCATACAGCATATCCAGGATAGTCATACAGCATATCCAATTGAGTTGCAGCCTCAAAATCCTTTCCTGTTTGTGATTTTTGAGACATTATTATAGTCATACTTGCCTTCCAATTATACTGATTGATTGAGGTGCTTGTGATCTCCAAAATATGGACCATGGTCGTTAGAAGAAACGACATCGAAAACCGAGACCCGGTTAGGATTTGGTGTGGTGTGCGGTTAGTGATAAGTTTGTATGCATGCTAGTGATTGAACATTCTTTGCATATTAATTATTAAATCTGTAAATTTTATTATTTTAATATTCTAATAAATGATTTTATTTAATTATCTTTGTAGGAGGGAGCAGGCAGCACACACCTGTCGAGTTTTAGAGGTGCGGGAGGAAACCAGCGAGATGAAGATAGTTAGACTTACGATTTATTGACACTTTTTTATGGACATGTGTATTGTATTATTACATTATGATGGACACCTGTGATTAGATGTATTTATTTTATACTGATTTCCATGTAGAATTTTATATATATATATATATATATATATATATATATATATAATGTTATTGTGGGCACGGTTTTGTTTATTTTATATTGTTGACAGGTACAGCACAGGTGAAAAAAATATTTATATTGTTGACAGGTATAAAATAGTTTTAAAAAAATATTTATATTATTGACAAGTACAAAACAGGTAAAAAAATAATTTTTTTTTAATGTCATGACTATTCGCGGCGTTTGGGAAACGCCGTAATTGGTATTGGTCACTATGACGGCATTTATCAAACGCCGTGAAATGTTAAGTCTACGACGGCGTTTCTACAAATGCCGCGAAAGGTTTGGTCTATAACGGCGTTTTTAGAAACGCCGTCAAAGGTGAGTCTATAACGGCATTTTTTAAAACGCCGTTAAAGGTTAGTCTATGACCGCGTTTTAAAAATGCCGTCAAGATAAATGCCGCCTTTACCTTCCCCGACGCGAGCAATAACGGCGTTTGGATTGAAACGCCGTGATTGACTATAACGGCGTTTTTGGGGTTTTTCACGGCGATTAAAAAACGCCGTTAAAAATCTTAAATTTTGTAGTGTTTCCTTATCAATAGGATAACCTTTCAAAAAGAATGGTAAGTTCCCTCATCAGTGGGATTACTTCCAAGAATAAAGGAAACAAGATAATTACAATACTAGAATACACGTTAATCTTTGAGCTTCGTATCTTGAGATTCCATATTAGGCAATGTATGGCTGGGATTGCTCATTGATTTGTTGGATTTATGTCTAAACACAATCTTCTTTCCAACTGTGTTCTTATCCTTATCATTCCCCCTCAAACTAGGCCGAGGATCAGGCCAAAGGCCAAGTTTGAACAGCAACGAACAAAATTGAGATCGAGACAAAGGCTTGGTAAATATGTCTGCAAGCTGTTGGTCAGATAGAACAAACCGAGTGGTAAGAGTACCAAGGGCCACCTTCTCGCGAACATAGTGGTAGTCAAGCTCAATATGCTTGGTACGACCGTGAAAAACTGGGTTAACGGTCATGTAGAAAGTACTTATATTTTCACAATGTAAGATAGGTGGCTTAGATAGAGATACCCCTATATCACGTAGAATGTAAGAAATCCATGTCAATTCAGCAGTCGTCGAGGCCATTGAACGGTATTCGGCCTCCATACTTGGTCGTGCCACTGTGCTCTGTTTCTTGGCACTCCAAGATAAACAGTTGCTTCCAAGAAACGTACAAAACCCAGTAGTGGAACGTCGTGTAAGAGGGTAGGCGGCCCAATCAGCATCCGAAAAAGCATATAGATCAAGTGAACTGGAGGCTAGAATGCGCATCCCATAATTTAGAGTACCACTTAAGTAACGAAGAATTCTCTTCACCACTTGATAGTGTCCAATGGTTGGGGCATGCATGAATTGGCATACAAAGTTGACACTGTAAGAGAGATCTGGCCTAGTAAAAGTGAGGTACTGTAATGCTCCAACAATGCTCCTGTAGAAGGTTGAATCTCGAAATATATCATTATCAGAAATAGAGGGTCGATGCTTTGTAGCCATAGGCATGGAGATTGCCTTACAATCTTTCATCATAGCACGTGTAAGGAGATCACGTGCATATTTGGCTTGACACAAAAAGTGACCCCCTTTGAATGGATGAACTTCAATGCCCAAAAAATAGTGGAGGTGGCCCAAATCTTTGATTGCGAATTCTCAGCCTAATTCACTAATAAACCAATCAAGAAAGCCAGGGTGGTCCCCCGTTAAGATCATATCATCCACATATAACAAGAGGAGAATGGTGCCATGGTGGGAATGACAAATAAATAGAGATGGATCAGCTGTGCTACAAAAGAAACCCCTGTTAAGAAGGAAACTGCTGAGTCTGTCAAACCAAGCCCGTGGAGCCTGCTTAAGCCCATACAAGGCTTTATTAAGGCGACAAACATATGTAGGAAGAGCTGGATCCTTGAAACTAGGCGGCTGTTCCATGTGAACTGGTTCATTAAGAACCCCGTGAAGAAATGCATTCTTCACATCTAGTTGTCGAATTACCCATCCTTTAATGGTTGCAACTGTAAGAACGGTCCGAATGCTTCCCGGTTTGATGACGGGTGAAAACGTTTTAGAGAAGTCAATTCCCTCCACCTGATTGAAGCCTTTGGCAACTAATCGAGCCTTGAGTCGCTCAGGGCTCCCATCTGGTTGTAGTTTAGTCTTAAAGACCCATTTGCAATCAACGACGTTCATTGATGGTGATCGTGGGACAAGATCCCATGTTTGATTTGCTTTTAATGCAACGATTTCCTCATTCATGGCAGCAACCCAACCCGGATGTTTGAGTGCCGTTTTTACCGATTTGGGCTCAACGGGTATAGTATCATGTAGGTTTGCATACCGTGGATTGGGTTTACAAATTCCATTTTTTGAACGAGTAATGATGTGATGGTCACCATTGAGTGTAGAATCTGAAGGTTGAACAAAGGTAGATGGTGGAGCATGCATGCTAAGATTTGGAATGAGTTGCATGGACTGATCCATAGGAGCAATTTGACTCGGTGGTGTTGAATTGGAGAGTTCAGCTTCCTTGGATTGAGTGTCAATAATACCCATGATGTCCATATTGGACGGACCAATGGTGGCTGATGTATCAAGTGTGGATGGTCCATCACGATCGGCTGATGCAGCAAGTGGGGATGGTCCATAGTCAAGTGATGAATCATGATTGCCTGATGCATCAAGTGGGGATGGTCCATAATTGATTGATGAACCACAATCAGTTGGTGGATCACGAGCAATTGAGGGATCATGAGGAGATGGTGCTGGACTTGGTGTCTGTGAATGAGATAATACTAGGCCTGCATCATGTGGTAAACAAGGAGCGGTGTTAGTGACACTGTCAATGCATGAGGTTGGATTGGATGGATTAACCCATTCGTTGTAAGATAGAAACTCCCCCTCAACTTGTTGAGTTCCATATAGTGAGGATGGATCAACAAACGGTAGATGAGTCTCATCGAAGACAACATGCCTAGAGATGTATATTCGGCCAGTTGAAGGATAAAGGCACCTATACCCTTTGTATGTTGTGTTGTAACCCATAAAGACACATGGTAGAGATTTGGGATCAAATTTGTCATGAGCATAACCTCGAAGATAAGGAAAACACCTACAGCCCAAGATCTGAAGGCTGGAGTAATCGGGGTGCTTCCCAAATAGACGAGAGAATGGAGAGTCCATATCCAAAATGGGGGTTGGCAGTCTGTTTATGAGGAACACAGCTGTAGTAAAACAATCAACCCAATATCGCCGAGGGATTTGTGCATGAAACATCATTGTTAAGCCTAGTTCACAAATATTTCGATGCTTTCTTTCAGCCGTCCCGTTCTGCTCGGGAGTCTTTGGACAAGATAATTGATGTCTTATTCCAAGGGTGGCAAGCAGCTGTAGAAAGTGGTGATTAGAAAACTCACCGCCTCCATCTGATTGAAAGATCAAAATTTTCTGACCAAATTGGCATTCAACATATTTTTGAAAATTGATAAAGCAATCAAAAAAATCAGATTTACGCCGAAGAGGGTATATCCATGTAAATCGGGTGTTATCATCCACAAAAATCACATAATATCTAAAATTCTGAGTAGAGCAAACTGGGGCTGGTCCCCATAAATCAGAGTGGATCTTCATAAAGGGTTTTTCATAATTTCCATCAGAATGAATAAAAGGTAAACGGGAAGACTTTCCCATTTGACAACTGCCACAAACATGCTGAGATTTATGTTCAGAAATAACATTAATAAAATTTCGACGATGGAGAAACTCAATAACACGTTGTTGTGGATGTCCTAACCGTTGGTGCCACCCTTCCTCAGATGTCTTCCTAAACCGATGTGAGAAGAAAGTCTGTTTCTCACCTTCAAGAGCATATAACCCTTCTTTTCTACTCCCAACCGCTACTACTAGGTTTGTTCTTCTGTCCTTGATCACAAAACCATCTGAATTAAATTCAAAAGTGTAGGGCATATCATTTGTTAATTGACTAACAGATAACAGATCTTTCTTAATCTCCGGTACAAGCAAAACATTTTTCAAATCAATAGGAGTAGATTTTTCATTGATGTGAGCTTCACCAATGTGTGTAATGGCAAGAGTTTGGCCATTACCAACCATAACCCCATCATTTCCTTTGTAGGGCTTCAAATTTTGTAACTTACCAGGATTCCCGGTCATATGGGCAGTGGCTCCAGTGTCAGGAAACCATTCAGAGTTCTGGTTATCCGCTATACTGAAGGCAGCAAGGGCCTGAGGGATGTCATCTGCTTGGAATGAATGGTTGAACCGGTTGAAGCATTTCAGGGCAGTATGGTTCCTCTTGTTACAGATTTGGCATATGATAGCATCCTTTTGTTCTTCAACTTTTCCTTGACTCTGGTTTCGGATCTGGTTGTCTTTCTGTCCGCTTGAACCATCATGTTGATTTCCTATATCAAATGACACACTTCCACTGGCTCTATTGCCATTAGAATTACCACCTTGTATAAAACCCCTTCCCTTGGAGTTGAAACGGTTTTGACCATTTCCCTTTTTGAAGTTATTATTCTTATTTTGATTCCAGTTCCTCTGGCTAACATAGGCCATTTGTGGCTGAGTGTATCCTTCAGAGCCATGATGCTGATTACGAGCTTCATGGCTTTGCAACATGGGTACAATATCCAGATAGGATGGGATTAACATAGTAGTAACAAAAGTCTCATATCCATGGCCAAGACCATGTAATAGTGAAAACACCTTGTTTTGGTCTGGAACAGGCTTCCCTATTGTAGCAAGATTATCAAAAATGGCTTTGAATTTTCGAATGTATTAATTAAGGGAATCCGTACCTTTTCGAAGTAGAGACATTTGTTGAGTTAACTGGAACTCTCTCTCTTTGGAGTGTTGAGCAAAAGCATTTTCAAGCGCTTTCCAGACATTGGCAGCAGTGTCGAGTCCTACAACAAGACCAAGAACGTCCTCGGATAACGTGCCAGTAATCCACCCTCTCAACAGGCGGTCTGATAGTTTCCATGCAATGAAGTTTGGGTTCGGGATCTCTTTCTTTCCGTCAGCGTCAGTGCTATCTGGAGTGAAGATACGAGGCTCAGGAGCAAGTGTTTCTCCATTAAGAAAACCCTGCATATCCTGACTTTCAATTAGGGCGGTTACCTGTGTCCTCCACAACAGGTAATTTGTTTGAGTGAGCCTAAGGGAAACAAAGTTTCCTACATTCAAAGTGGAAGGGTACGTATAGGATTGAGCAGCCATTGAAGATGAAATGAGGGTTCTCTTCTAGACCTCACCTTGGCTCTGATACCATAAACACGTTTGAGATTGATTTGATAAAATCTCTTTCTCAAAGTGAGAATAGAGAGAGAGCTTGTTGATTATATATATTGATTTGCACCGTATAGCAAGGTTCCCTTAGCAATGAGATTGTCTTGCAAGATAATAATAAGGTTTCCTTATCAATAGGATGACCTTTCAAAAAAAATGGTAAGTTCCCTCATCAGTGGGATTACTTCCAAGAATAAAGGAAACAGGATAATTACAATACTAGAATACACGTTAATCTTTGAGCTTCGTATCTTGAGATTCCATATTAGGCAACGTATGGCTGGGATTGCTCATTGATTTGTTGGATTTATGTCTAAACACAATCTTCTTTCCAACTGTGTTCTTATCCTTATCAGATTTCTCTAACAGAGTCCTCATTATCTTCGATGGATTGTAAGCTGCAAAACTCCATGGATTTGAGAGAAACTGGTCTTGTTTTTCTGAAACCATTTCGATATGTAAGCAGAAGAGATATTCCTTGAGAGAATCTCCACATCGCATTGCTTGTTGTACAAAGAATAATTACGAAATCTCACTCTTGATCTGTCTCTTGCAGCAGAGGAGGAAACAGACGTTTTGATAGAACGTAGATGAAACAGAAAAACCTTCTCATAAGCCTTGGTGGTATGGTTGGGAGAGTCAATGGCCCACTGGCCCGGAAAAAGCCAGCCCATTAACTGTATTTGGGCCCTAGGCCAGGCCCAATTTCTAATGCCTATATTAATGTGGTCCGGGTTAGGGCTTGGCTCTTAAAGCCCAAGCCGATACACACATAGGGGCCAGCAGGCTAAATTTGGACTCCAAAACCTGCTTACACACGTGTTGAGCCCAGCTAGGCCAAGTACAAGAATTTGGCCCTAAACTTCTGGCAAAAAATATATTCTTCACAAATGGACACAAAGAGTTGCGATGACCCACTCAAAAAAAAAAATTTGGAACACACCACAAACACTCAATATGTGACAGGTTGCTTTTGTGACAAAACAACTTGATTGGAGGTTTCTAAGCCCTCCAATTTTATTTTTTTTTGGTTGAAGGATATGAACTCGGGTAAGGTCTACTGAATCGTAAGGGTTAAAATGGTGCGACCAGGGATCTTTTGTAATAGTATAGATTCAAATTTAATGCTTCTATTATTAAAAGGGGCCAATGAGGTGGTGCCTTAGGTTTAGAAATGGAATTCATGGGTACGTTAACTATTTCCCTTTTTAGAAGGATCTTTTGTTATTTCCGAAGAGATGGACTGGCTGGTGCCATGACCGGTCTTGGCCGGCTCTATAAATAGGATTGGGCCTGAATAGATGAAGCCCATATAAAACCAGGCCTAACCGGCCAGGCCCGAGCCTATTGACAGACCTAGGTATGGTAATTCCCACAAAAATTCCATAATACAATTGGATGTTTTAACCTTTAAAATATGCGTCCAAATCTTAAAAACTTTATATAAGTAAAGAAAAGTAAATACAATTATTTATTAGGCTGCTTTTGTTTGAAGGAAAAATAAGTGTGTTGATTTATTTTCAAAAGAAAAATTAAATTTTTGTGTTTGGCATGCTGCAAAATGAGCTTTTCACTACAAATAATTCTCTAATTTTACTCTTAAATTTGAGGAAACAAAATTCTTAAAATTGAAGATAAATTAATTATGTGATTTTTTTCACAACGTTTTCCTTCCAATCGAACAAAGCCTAAGGAAAATGTTTTTCTAAATGCATTTATCATGCTTTTGAAATAAAACTTGGTGCTAAAAACTTCTCTCACTCCTAATAGATTAAGAAAAAAATAAATGAAATATTTACTTCTCTAAAAGAGGAATTTGATAAAGAAAATTATCTGCTAGTGTATTGTGATTGGTTTAAAACATTTGAGATATAAAATGACATAATTAGGTTCATTGCTAAAGGGCTTTTCTTTGGATAAATTGGTAATTCAACACCTCACCATATCCTACGAGATAAACACCATTTTAGGAGTCAGCCCTTTTGCCGTATAACGTTTTGCTAAACAATGGATAGGGAAATGCTGCTTAGAGCCCTTTAGGGTTGAGACCGTGCTCTAAGAGCACGGGATTTCAGGTGGGGCTTACCATGTCAAATGGGCCCCACCTGAATCCTATGCTCTAAGAGCACGGTCTCAGTGATTTTGGCCCTGGTCTCAGTAGCAAAGTCCCAATGGATAATAACCATGGCGGTGGACTTTTAGATTGCCAGGTAGCCAAAAATAATAATAAAAAAATACACCCATTTATTGTTTCTTAGAGAGCACAAGTCAATGGTGGGTATCGAGTCTGGTAAACAATCCCAGCTTTTGAGCTTCGAACATTTTTCAAGATGTTCAAGCTTGGTTCGGCTTGTTTATAAACGACTTAAACTTGTTCATAAACGACCTAAACCAAGCTCGAGCCAAGCACAAGCCGAGCTTTTAACAAGCTTGATTAAGTGTAATTAATTTTTTTTTAAAAAACTTATAATATATGATTAATTAAAAAAATAAATCTTTAATTAAAATATTTAAATGTTATTAATTTTTATATTTTTAATATATATAATATATTTATGTATATTATTAATTTTGTATATATATTTTAATATCCGAAAACGTTTCACACCAAGCGTGAACTCTGTAATCCTTCACTCTGTAATCCTTCACGCAAGCCAATTTGAATGGCAGTTTTGTAATTATGCTTCTTAGGTTACATATTTTTATAAAATCAACTTTTTTTATTTTTCCAAAAATACCCTTTATGCCCATGTTAATATCCAAATTGCCCCTAAATTTGCAGAGTGTGAAGTTATCAACGTTCACGCCCTTGCGTGAACGTTAACGAGCCAAGTAGGAGGTGTTCAAGCTTGGCTCGTATAGTAAAAAAACCTAAAAAACCTGCTCAAGCTTGTTTAGTAAGCCGCTCAAACCGAGCCGAGTTAAGCTTTTATCAAGCCAAGCCCTGCTCGGACAGCTCGTGCCCACCCTCGAAAAATCCATTCTCTCTCTACTACTTGTGATTCAGAAGCAATGTCTTAAAACGGGAACCCATATCAAATTAGACAAGATGCGGATCAAGTTAATCCAATTGGGATGTTAGTTTGACCGAACTCATCTTTTATAGCATTAGCAAAGGCATTTTTTGAATATTAAAAGTACTTGGCCTATGTAAGGTGGTTTGTTCATTGTTGCTCTTTCCTTCCAGCGCCTTAGGAGTGTTTGGTTGCCGCTTTCTGACGGGTCTAATAACACAGCAAGCACCCATTTGCACAGACAGCACGGCAGAAAATGTTAAAAACACAACTTGAAATAATCCAGTATCTTATCAAATCTTTCTATTAAACATCCAATCTTTTGTGTAATTTGCTCATACCATACCTGAGACGATCTTTTCAATAATCAATCTACAATCTGCTGATTTCAGGTTCCATCTCATATATAAGAATATGTGGAACCTTAGTCCAGGTTCTTCAGCTCCCACAGGTATCCCCCCCTTACAAATGACTTGTCTGCCTTTCACAGCACCCCAAAATCTACTGTTCCAACAATCCTATACCTCCCAATCAATGCAGTTTTGATTAATGAACAATTTAAGACAAGCGAAACCTCTTATACTTCTGTCAATGAAGCAGGTTGATGAACATGAATACTGGGACCAAGTCCATTGAGTTTATGAAGCTTGAAGGGAAAATGGAGAAAGTTAATGCTGCTAAGCATATATGAATGTTTAACTTGATATTATTGTTGCAATAATACTTAATCTTAACAAATGTGTTCTATTTTCAATAGATTGCCAACAAAGAGCAGTCCTATATGATGATCATGAAGAAGATGATGATAAATGTTAACAAGAAAACCAAGACATGTAGCGAAAAACTATAGAAGACACGACCAGATGCTGCTTTTGTACTGGCGAGCAAGCACTACTTTCAATTATCATTTCTTTATATACTACATTGATTGAGTAAAGCCTTACTGATTGAAAATCAAGAAACGAAAGGATAAAAAGGACTTAAAAGCAGGCAATTATGTAGAAGTATTTAGAAGGTATTAATGCTTTCTCCTTACAAATCAGTTGTTCTTCAGCTCGCGCCTTGACTATAATTTAAGTACTGAATGTCTTTCTTGACGCCCAAAAGTTCTGCAAACCCAATTTACCAAGATAACAGTAAGTAAAGGAACAAAGGTGGAGAACAATACAATGGAACTATATGACCCAAGCAAGGCACTTGTGATAAACAGATGAGAACTTCTTATGTTATCAAGAAAAAAAACTTTATCCTAAACATGGTATGGCATTTTGACAAAAACCTGAGGTGGCTATTAATTTCAAATTCACACTGTACACATTTTCTGGATGGTAAATTAACTAACCAAGGTCCGAGGGGTTCCCTGCCATATAACTTGCAATCCTTCTTTTGTTCAGATCCCCTTCAGTTTAAGGATAGAAACATGTAGGGTACATACAGAGGTGCTAAATGAATGCAGGACCAGTCAACAAATATAACAATTTGACCACTGCAAGTTGCATACGACTCAAAACAAGATGGAGAAGGCATAGATATCATCAATGTTTTTATTAGGTTGTCAGAAATCATCTATGTTCTTCAGCTGATATAATAAAAACAGGTTGGGATCATATTCAATCGCGATTGAAATCGGGAGAGTTCAACCGGACTTCAATCGCACCAACATGTCAAACACGTGTCCCTTTCAACCTCCATTAACAGTGGTTAAGATTTACTAACGCTAAGGGTTAAACAATCTAACCTTGTTTTCTAGGGAAAAATAACCCTAAGGGTTAAAACTTCTTAACCAGAGTTAAAAGGTCGGTTAAAGACTTAAGGGGCTTTGTGAGTGCAATTGAACTCTCCCGAGTTCAATCACAATTGGATAGGATCCGGACTCAATGAAAAATGGAAGCCTCCAAAGATAAATAACTAAGAAAGACCATGAGACCAGATTTCTAAGCCACCAGGGTCCACACCTTTGAGTGGATTCAGAGGATAGCATACTGAAATTTAAGGGCCAATTTAGGACATACACCTGCCCCTCTAGTTCAGATGGCAAGGTGCGTTCCATTCAAGAGAGTGATCCTACGATCAGATCCCAGTGAGGAAAGCTTTCCCTCAGTGATGTGACAAACACGAGGTCCACTCACCAGTTACTAACCCACTAACCTTAAGTACTAACCAGTAGATAAATGATACTTTGTACAATATATATATATATATATATATATATATATATATAGGAGATTAAAATTGTAAAGGATATACACAAATGCAGTTCTCTGGAAATAAGCAATTCAAGTTCAATTATTAATTGTCAATCACAAACTACTTACCACTTGTCACTAGGATGATAAGTGCACTTACACTGTTCTTAAATTATCTGCCACAGCCACTCTCCCCATGCTCAAGAATCTGAGGGCGGTTGCTGTTGCTGCGGTGGCTGCGGCCACATCTGCTGAGCCATGTAAGGGCGAGGCTGTTGAGCATATAATGTTTGATCCATTACAGGTTTACCCATGATCATCCCTGGAGTTCCAACCTGTGATGAGTGCTGAGGTGGCATATAGTAGTAAGGAAGAGCATCAGCTGGACCTCCAACAGGCAGGGTTCCTCTCGGGATTGTTGCAAGAACCTCGTCTTTCAGATCCTCCCTTGGCACAATGTCAACCAAGAAATCAAAGATATCAGTCCTTGTGATCGCTGCTGCAATGTCATTCTTTTGGAGTGTCCTCCGTTTGTTCTCCTCTGTGTGATTCCATGAACGCAATGTTAACTCTAGGATAAACATCTCACAGGCCCTGGCAAATATGACAGGAGCCTCAGCTGATATCATCCTTACATCCTCGTCTGCTTTCATAATCTTCTTGATCCTCGCCAAGGGCAAGCTATGGTTCTTGAAATCAGTAGTCTGCTCGATTTCTTGATACTGGTTTGCCCAAAAACTCTTGAGCTGTTGCTGCAGTTGCTGCTGCTGCTGTTGGTGGATGTGCTGATACGCAAGTTGGTGTTGTGCAAGCTGAGCTGGAGAGGCAGTGATACCTGCTGACTGACCGGGAGAGTGAATGGATCCAACTGATGTAACGATTGCTCCAGGGGGAGTGGCCCCAATCATTTGGTTAGCTTGATATGGGGTTGCGCCATATGTCATTTGAGCTGCACTACCAACCACCCCCATTACCGGGGGCTGCCCATGCCCTTGTTGATCCATTCTGGTCTGGGTAGGCTCAAAAGACAATCTTTATGCTTCTGCTTTTAGTGCAAACAAGAGAGAAAAAAAACGAGATACATAATTATAAACTTAAAAAATATTATTGAGGCCACTTCCAAAACAAATGCATGAATAGAAGTTGCTCTGCTAAGGCAGTGGTGTTAAAGAAGCTTACAACTCCAATCTCGTTATTTTAATTGAATACACTATATAAAAAAATCTAAGGGAGCGTTTAGTAACTCTAAATAATTAGAGTTTTTTTGAAAACTAGAGCTAATTTGGACTTTAGTGTTTAGTTGAACACTTGAACTGTTGAAGTCTAATTGAAGGTCTAAAAATTTTAAAGCTCGAGGTCTCACCTCCAAAGTAATAGGCAGACATGGGTTCTTTTTTTCTTGTAGAGTTTTTTTTACCTTTAATGCACTTAAGAGGTTATTTGGCGCATATGCACATAAAACTTTCTTAAGAGTAGACTTTTAAGTCCTTAGATATTTTAGGAAATTCCAAACATATGGTTGTGGGGATTTCAGTTGCAACCCCGGACACAAATAGCCATTGATTTTGGTAAACCTCCATGTGAACATAGTTACCAAACACCTGTATTAAATCCGCATAGTACCCGTATAATACTTTTAGGGGGGTTGAAGTTTAAAACGGCATACTTTTGTCGTGTTACGTATTATATGCATATTGACATATAATAACCGTTTAATACACGCATTACTTATTAAATGCGTACATACGTGTACTTCTGCCGAACTTTTGCTGTGTTAAACGCATATTCCGTAATTTGTATTAAATGATTGTTATTAGTTAATATTATAGTTTTTATTTATTTATAATTATTAATTATTTTTTTAATTTTCTCATATTTTTACCGTATAATACCCATACTTCCCGAATAGATCATTGTCGTATTATATCCGTACCCGTACTTGGTAACTATGCTTGTAAAGACAAAGAAAACCGTCCAAAACCTAATTCCTTCTATGTTCACTTGATTTCAATATGATTGTCCGGGAGACAAACTACTTAAAATGCCCCATACATTGTTTTCAACAAAACTTGGTGTAAATCGGTAAGATGGAGGTAGCTCCGGCCCAAAATTACAGTGCACTAAAATGGGAAGAGCTACTGAAGACAATGATAAGAAGGTAACATTATCTTATTTTATAATTTAAACAATTTTGATGTTGAATTCATAAAAAATAAACAAATGAAAATACAATCGCACATGAACCCGAAACAGAAATCGAATCCTAACAGCATATATGACATAACCCTTAGTTTTGAGATTACTCAGCTCCCCATTCAGTCATTTTTATTTTATAGTTCGTGGGTTTTGTGTAGAGGAACAAGAGACTCAAAGATGTCAAAATTAGTGTTCTAATTGTATATGGAACTATCTCATTCTGGCTTGGTAAAAAGGTGAGTAAGTATTATCCAGTTGATTTGTTCTTGATTCACCTGTGACATGGTCGAATAATTACCCCTTTTACCTTTTTTTGTCATTTAGGAATCATTCCCATAAGTGGACTTGACTGTTTATGTTCGCGGGGCAACAAATGAGTATATGGGTGTTGTGATCAAGCGTGTTGTGTTCCAATTGAATTCCAATTTCAATCATGGTTTGAAATTCCAGAACATATTGGCAGATACAGACCGATACGTATCCTATTTGGAGCTACCCAGTACATTAGAAACAAAACTCCCACGTATCGACCTCATATCGGCCTGTATTAGGCGTATCGATCCGATATGTTCGATATGGGGCCGATACAAGGGTTTTTGAATTAAAATTTTTTCTCTCCTTCAATCTACACTAAGATCCACGGCACAGACCCGATATGCACAACTTATTTACATAAAATATTATTTAAATAAATAGTTTTAAATTAATCTTACTTTCATTTACTTAAGATATTATATGTAAATAAAGTTATTCTTCAATTTGAATTCAATAAAAATCTTCTTTTTAGTGTCATTTTAGGGATATGTCAAAAATTTGAACTTTCAAATGGTAAGGTATTTCTCAAATATTAAAATGTCATAAATTCTACTATATCAAAATATTACCAAAACCCAAAAGTCTGACAAAAAAGTATCATAGTTTAGTCTTCATAAATATTTTCATCTACAAGCATGGTTCAAAATATTGGTATCGGAGGCCATATCGGTAAGTCCAAAACAAAATATGTATTGGCATATCAGACCGTATCGGATGAATACGGTAGAAAAAATCAGGATACGCTAAGAAATACTTGGATACGTAAGAAACAACTTGGATACCTTGTATAAAACTTCTTTTAATGCAAACATAAGCTAAAAACAAACTAACTGAAAGTCTCCAATTATGTTTATAACCATACATATGAGAGTTAAGAATTTTGCATGCATGCTAATAAACAGTTATGACAATACAAACCATAATCACTTGGCCAAACAATCTAGATATTAAAACCTTACATTCAATGACTTAAATAAGAGTATTAAATTACAACCATAAATAATAAGCTTGAATGTAAGCCTTTTTATGTTGAACTGTTACACTATTAGTTGATTTTTTGATCCTGTAGTCTACATCAAACATATCAGTATTCACTATTTGCCCAGAAAAAAATTGCAATTGAAGTTCCACTCCTTACAACTTAGAAGTTACAACCATATGGTGGTTTCACCCAATAGAAAGAGATACTAAGCTAAAAGCAAAAAAAATATAATATCTTCCTTCTTAACGAGACGAAAATCTTGGAAAACTTCCACCCACTCCACAACCATCCTTTCATTGAGTTAAATTGCCTCTCAAATAGCTTTCAACTTGTCTTCAGATGTTCTCGGTTCCTTTCTTCCAAATGCCCCCACAAACGGTGAAAGGAAAGATACCCATAGCATTTTTCCTAGGCCCCAAATGGGAAATACCAGCCATCCAGAGCCTCCACCATTCCCCAAGGAATATCAGTTCCTTTCTTCCAAATGCCCCACAAACGGTGAAAGGAAAGATACCCATAGCATTATTCCTTGGCCCCAAATGGGAAATACCGGCCATCCAAAGCCTCCACCATTCCCCAAGGAATACCCCCATCAATTCCAAAAAAAAAAAGGCTCCTTTCTCATTATAAAAAAGGAGAACAATGTGATAAATATTATCTTTGCTGACTTGCAAATTATACACGTATTAGATGGTCATAATTTTTTATTATTTAGATAGCCAGTTTTTTTTTTTTATAGGTAAATATCAGTAATATATATAGAATCTTATCTAGATAGCCAATTGTGAGGATCTTATCTATAGTTACTGTCCACATTGAGTTCCTTAAAATCTTGTGGAAAAAGATTTAGCAAATCTGCACCATTAACTATTAAGAGAACATGAGAAGGAGAGGAAGGAGACCACATTGACAACAAAGAAAAGTATTGGACAAAGCATATGTCTTCAATATTCCTTATCCGCATTGTGAGTCCTCCCATTGGACTAGAATAAAGGTCTATTTCCAACCTATTACATAATTCAATACCCCTTGTTCTACAAATTACCCTTGAAAATCCATGCAACAAACTGCTCCACTGGATTTCCGAAAGCAATTAGTTATATGATTTTCCATCTTGGAAGCTAAACTGTAGAGCGATAGAGCCTTGGTATCAAATCAAAAATATAACCTTCCCTTGGCCCACACCAACTATCATGCCAAAGTCAAACTCTATCTCCATGTCTAACCTCATACAAAGTGCACAATTAAAATTTCTTGAAAGTATTACAAACGCCTTTTTAACACCACAGAAAATCCATAACTAGAGTGTAACCTCCTTAGTCCTTACTATCTCATCACCTCTATAAACACCAGTATTTTGCTATTACTGATTTTTCTCCATAAACTTCAGCTGCATTTAGATTGCAATAAAAGTACACTTCCCATGAAAATAGTTACTCTAAACTCTAAAGTGTCCTCATTTCTTGAATTTGGCCGTTTTTGAAAATTTTCTTTCGAATGTACATTTTCCAGAAAATGGAAGCACGCCCTTTTAAGTTCATATTTCAATTCTACCCCTCCTTAATGTGCTTATGAAACATTAAGAAGGGCAATTTAGGAAATATAAAAAGTTTTTTTTTTCTCGCTAATTTCTGCCAACTAAATAAATATACGAAAAGAAAAGGCTAGTTTCTTGCAAACCAAACATATAAAAGAGAGGCAATTTTCTTTTCTCACATTTTCTTTTCTAGCAAGCCTTTCTTGCAAACCAAACAGAGCCTTCCTGTTTTCTGGCCAATTCTCTATAGCTGAGTACAAAGAAGGGCTTTGTTCATTTTTTTAGGTTTTTCACCCAGGTAGCTTATGTTAGGCATAGATCTTCTAGAGGGCAATCCTTCTTTTAATGTTTATAGTTATATGCAAGCACCCAAAAATATAATCAATCACAAAACTTGTTTCCTTTATTACGGTTAAATTCAGTCTTTAGTCACTTTATAAACCCATGTACATTAAGTCATTAACTTTCTTTAGGCATGGTCTATATATGCATCATAGTTTTTGTGTGCTTGTGTTTATACTTTATACTATATAATAACAATCTATATGACATGTTCTTATTATTATTTTGTATAATTATAAAAAAATAATAGTAAAATAATTATAAATCTCATTGCAAGCAGCTTGACTTCCACCCAATTAAAAAAATGTTCCATTTTTTTTACATCGAACAAAAATTATTCTTATTATTTTCCTTATATTATTAATCTTATAACACATTTTCTTTATCTAATTAACTTACGCAAAATTTAGAACCCTTGCTCTCATGAAACCAGCCAATCATCCATGAACACTAGAGAATTTCTTCTCGACCCAACTTAACCAACAACACAAAAACCTGTTATAAAGAATATTGATGACTATGAAAGTAATGAAACCATTACATCAACCAAGTACATGTAAATATGTAACACCAGGGCCAGGGGTGGAGCCAGGAATTTTTCATTGGGGGGGTCAAAATACATGTATAAAAAAAAAATTCGATATGAGGGTATGGAATTTGGGGGTTCGGGGGCGTAGCCCCCGAAATATTTTTTTTGAGGTAGTTTTTTTTTTGAGAATTTTTTTTCCCGGTATTGCCTTTGAGGTTGCCACGTGTCCCTATTAATACCCCTTAATTGAGGTTAAGATTCACCCACCTATCATTGGTTTTAAAAAAAATATCAAATTTTTTTCGAACCCTAGTTTAAAATTCACTAACTCCTAATGTTAAAATTATTTAAATATTTTTTTCTAAAAACCAAGGATAAGTAGGTGAACCTTGAGATTTGGTGAATTTTAACCATAGTTAAGGGGTGTCAATAGGGACATGTGGCAACCTTAAGGGCATAAGAGGACTCTATTGGGGGGCCCACTATATATATGACAAAAAAATTTGGGGGGGGGGGGGGCACTATATTATATAGGACAAAAAAAATTGGGGGGGCCATGTATACTAAAAATAAAATTAAAAAAATTGAGGGGCCCACTATTCATACTATATCAATTAGGATTAACAAAAAATTTGGGAGGACCATGGCCCCGCCCCCCCCCCCCCCCCCCCCCCCGGCTCCGCCCCTGACCAAGGCCAACACACATGATTACAAAAACTAACGAATTCTGATATAACTCCACCTCCATAATTGGCGAGCATTGTCTCCTTCAAATATTTGTATACAGAAAAGGAACACTCCCATCGATGTACTTGGGAATGCCTCTCGGAGATAGTTTTAAATCCAAGGCAATTTGGGCTCCGGTCTTAGAAAGATTTGCAAAACGTTTGTCCGGATGATAATCAGCTTTTCTATCAAAAGGGGGGAAGTTAACACTGATTCAGAGTACTTTGTATAGTTTGTCCACCTACTTTATGTCCACCTTCGTTATCACTCAATCGGTAGCTCTAGCTCTCGAAAGAATACAGAGGGAATTTCTTTGACATGAGAAAGGAGGGCAGTTCAAATATCATCTAGTCGACTGAGATCACATTTGTCGTCCCAAGGGTGAGGGTGGTCTAAATCTGAAGCATTTGTCATTAGTAAACAAAGCTCTGCTGGGGAAATGGATTTGGTGTTTCGGTAAGGAAAGAGAGTCTATTGCGGTCAGTGATTGTAGCTAAATATGGGCCCAGTCATATTGGATTCCGAAGGAGGTTAGGAGGGCCCATGAGGTGGGTTTGTGGAAGGGCATTATGTTAGTTACGCAATTTGTCATCCCCTTCTTTGCATTTAGAGTTGGAGGTCAGGTTTTGAAAAGATATATGGTGTGACGTCACAAAATTGCAGGACGATTTTGCTACCATATTTCGTATAGCCATTGATAGGGATGCATCAGTAGGAGAGTATATTGATAGGGGTAGTGAGGGGGTTATCTGATATCCTAGACTGAGAAGAGGGCTGAATGACTGGGAAGTCATCGAGTTTAGTAGTCTTTTAGAGCAGCTGGGGTCGCACTCTTTGGTTTTCCAGGGGCGGGACTGCAGAGTTTGGTCTATAGGCAACAAGGGTCGGTTTTCTGTGAGATCTCTAGTTCAGTCTCTTAAGCCTATTACACCCACCTTTTTTCCTCATAGGACTGTGTGGAATCAGGGTATTCCATCAAAGTCTCTTTCTTTCTATGGAATGCGACCTTGAATAAGATTCTCACATGTGATCACTTGAAATCTAAAGGGTGGAGGATGGTGAATCGTTGTTTTATGTGCCTTCGAGTGGAAGAGTCAGTTGATCACCGACTCTTGCATTGTACTGTAGCACGTGAAATTTGGAGTTTTTTTTTTTTTTTGAGTGGGTGTGAATTGGGTTTTTCTTTCTTCCTTTCTCAACTTCTTATCCTGTTAAGATGTGGTAAGTGAGACTAATTCAAGAATGGCTATCAGGTCGGTTTTGTCGGGTGCTATAGTATGGTCCATTTGGAATGAGAGGAATATGAGAGTTTTTGAGAACTCTTCATCTTCCATCCAACGTATTTGCTCGTGGACCCGTTCGATGGTGGTGGCCTGATGCAATGCGAGGCAGGCAAGGGTGGATGTCGATATATTGTCAGATTGATTTTATGCAGGTCCCCAAGGCGGAGTTCAGATTGATTTTGTCATTTGTAGTGTCTGTGTATCAGTTCACGTCCTCGTGAGCTATGCATTCTATTTTCTTTGCATCTCCATCCTTTCTTTTTTTGATATATATATTCGTGCTTGGATTATCGATAAAAAAAAAAAAAACAATCTTTCACTAATCCATACATGCATAAAAAAATCCCCCTCTAGCCCTCAATCCTTGCGCACCATACATATACGAGTTTGAATGACTATCATACATAAACAACATTACAAAACTCTATGCCATATCTCTTCAAGTGGAGAAACAATAAAAAGGATAGACATTGCTTAACCCCTGGTGAACAAAGCACCAATTTACCCTGTAGTCTAAGCAATATAGGGAAACTACAGTGCTACCAATTCTTTGTCATTAACTTCAGAACAGATGGATTAAGATAACTAAACCTCTCTCATGCAATATACCAAGAAAACATAGTGAGAAGTACCCATTCCATTCCTTCTATAGAGAAGCAACTCTAAGCTTCCCCGTACCAGTTCCTTTAAACATGTAGGAAAATGAAGAGAAATTGATGCTTACCCCGTTGTGGTGTGCATGTGCATGGCGTTGTTGTGTACGTGAAGGTGGGTCCAGTTATGGTGTTAGTGTTGGGTCAATTATAAAGTATGGGTTCAATTATTGGGTTTTGAGTCAGTTAGGAAGTTGTGTTGTGGGATGTGTCCACACAAGAGTCGGTTATATGTGTTTAAATATTAAATGTAAATGTGAGCAGTGGTGATTTGTGGCTAAACAAACTCTCTCTTGAAAGAGCAAGAGGTGGTTCGCCTCGAAGTGAACCACATTTTTAAAGTTAATTTCAAGTGGCCGCATCATCTGCCTGCCACTCTATTACTCACTCAACGCCCTTGAAACAGTGTATGACGTGAGACCATGGTTTAAAAACTCGCCGAAACCGATATGCATCACCCAATACGTATTGGTTTCGGTTGCATCCGAGACCTGAAACCGCACATTTACCTTCTTTTTCCTAAAAAAATAAGACTCGCCCTAAACACACTACAAAAACCTCTCTTTGCTTCATTTCTTCTTCTCTACCCATTCTAACCTCTTTTACCTAAATGCATGTGAGTTTCATGGATTTCACTTGAAATCCATGAACATTTGTTAATTACTTGATGAGTCAGCCCATAATTTTATGTGACTTTAGCATTTAGCAATATATGTTTCTACTTTCGACCCATCTACTTCCTTTGTATTTCATTAATTCTATATTTTCAACATAAGCAATGTTGTTACTCATTTACTATGTTGTTTTTATTTTTTCCTATTTATTGTGATTTTTTCAAACAAAAATTTTAAAAAAACCTTGAGTGAGACCCCCTAGCTTGATTACTTATGTACCTGGGACTACTAAGGTGTGGCGGAAGCGAGTTGTGTGACCAGGATTGAATTTGGGCTTGTTAAAAGAGAACCTATCAAAAGGCTCAAGAGCCTATGAAAAGACTTGCAGATCTCCATTGAATGGAGCGGGAATTCGACATGGGCAACTGTGTTTATCTCCAACTCCAACCTTACTGCCAAATATCTGTCATCCTACATCGATCCCTCAAGCTATCTCCACAATACTTTGGGCCCTGCAAGGTAATGCACATAATTGGGTAGGTGGAATACAAACTTGAGTGTGACCTCCGACTCCAACCGTACCCAATTGTGATGTGAATGTGCATGATGTTGTTGAGTACGTACAGGTGCATAGTGAAGTTACCAAGTATTAGTTACAGAGTATGGGTCCAGTTATAGTGTTAGTGTTGGGTCAGTTATATAGTATGGGTCAGTTATTGGGTGTTGAGTCAGTTAGGGAGTTGTGTTGTGGGAAGTGTCCACATATGTTGAAGTCTTCAAATATTGAATGCAAATGTGAGGAGTAGTGGTGATTTGTGACAAAAAAAAATTTTCGCTTGAAAGAGCAGGTCCCCTCGAAGTGAACCGCAATTCTTAAGTTAATTTCACGAGGCCCCATCAGAAATAGAAATATATGAAACGAATGAGAATATAACTACAATATTGAACATCGAGGAGAACCCATTAGATCGTTCAAGCAAATAATATAGAACAATGATGTTAAATACAATTCTAGTGTTTACAAAACCCTAACGACAACTCAAATAACATCTGTAAGATCAAACCACACAGATTAAGTTACAAGTAACATACAAAAAGAAGAACAGATCTATGAATGAATTTCCATGGGCACAACAAATACCGTTTTGATTGAAAGTTGAAAAGAAATACCCTTTGGTAGGAAAATTCTTCAATTTAGAAGCTCCGGTTTTGTTTCTTGATCTTCTTATGAGATTGAAACCCTAAAAAAGTAAGTGATCGATTCATCTGAAACTAAAACTAAAAACGTAAACAAATCAAAAGAAATTAAAAAAAAAAATTCAGAGAAATTCAGAAGATAACTACGTCGCACCTTTTTTCCGGGTTCTCCCGGTAGAGTGAAGGATCTGTTAGGGTTACAATTCCGATCAGTGAATGTTTCTAAGAAAAAAACTGAGTTTCGGTAGTCTATGTCTTAACTAATGTATCTGTTGTAAATTTTCTATGACGGCTTTACCCTTAAAAGACCGACTTTGACCTCCAGAGTCTGTGTTTTTTTTTTTTTTTTTTTTTTTTTTTTTTGGGTTAAGAAAGTCTTTCTTTCTTTTTGATTCCTTTTATAAAAAAATGTCTTCCTTTCTTTGCGATGATGATAATAATAATAATAATAATAATAATAATAATAATAATAATAATAAGTAGCCCTTTGCTTTCAACCAAAAATCATACTTGTCCTTGTTTTGTTAATCAACCCAAATTTGTCTCGGAAAGTGTTAGTTTGGTAATTATGAATACAAATAAAGATATTTTTTAACAATGAATTTTTTTTTAAGAATACCCTTTCCCAAGGCAAATTTGGGTTGCTCTAATTGACTGTGCAACCATAGTTCCTATTGATACTTATTCTCTTTGTTTTAATATTGTCGATTTTTAGATTTTTTTTTTTTACACTTTTTTTTTTTTTTTTTGCGAAATAAAATAGGAGTGTCAATGGGCCAAGCTGGCCAGACCGTCCAGCCAGAAAAAATCTGTCCATTATCATATTTTAGTCCTTAAGAGTAGGGTTGGGCTCCATTTCTTAGGCTATATTTATGTGAGCCCGGACGAAGACTTGGTTTAAGTGTTTTTATTTTATTATATATATTTATATAAGTGATTGTACATTGTTACGGTAATATAACTAGACGGAACAGAGTAAGCATTTAAGCTTGAGCCAATTGAAGCTCGGCTAAGCTTAAATAATGTTGGAGCTCGAGCTCAATCAAGCTTATTCAAGTTAAGCTCAAGCTTAAACATTCAAGCTTGAATCAAGTTCAAACATATCTCCAGCATGTTCAAGCAAAACTCAAACTTTCCCTCACTCGACTCAACTTGGCTCGAAAACATCCAAACAAGTCCACTCACTGAGTGAACATTAACAACACCTCAAATAAATATGATATAAATTTAAATACAAATATATTATTACATAATTGTATTATATATATCCCAGAATCCTCTTCTAAGCTGACCGCAGTGTCCCCGTGTCCCTTTTAACACTTCTTAAACCATGGTCAAACTTAATTAAATTAAAATTAATTTTTTGTTTTTCTAAAAATCAGGGTTAGATTGCACCTTAAGGGGTGAGTGAATCCTAACCACAATTGACCAGTGATAAAAAAGGGCTGTGGACCAATGAGATCACGAGCCAACTTTTACTTTTTCATTTCCCATAATAAAGCTCATCCCGGATATATCAGGCCCATTTAAAATCAGGCTAACTCAACCTACCCATTGACAGCCCTACCAGGAGAAAAAGCTTTGTTTGTCAACTTTACACATTTTATTTGTCTATTTCTAAAAGTACCCCAGTGGTGTTGTGGGGAACCTAATGAGAAAGGCTAGGAATACTCTTACAATTCAAAAAGTTTTCATATTCTCCCCTCTTTTGATAATAAAATAATTTTTGTTGTCAGCTCACCTGTAGACTCCACACAAAATCATTCATTTTTTAAAAATCGGCCCACTAATATGACCTAATAAACTATTTTCTCTCCTATTTGTTTGTACTTATGAGAAGTAAAACTATTTTTGTGAAAAGTAAAATTATTTTTGCATAAATTTAATTTTCATCTTTTTTTAAAAAAAAATGTAACATCGTGTAAAGAAAAATCATTTACATAGATGGAGTCTTTTGTGAATTATCTTTAAAATGATAAATGTGTTTCTTTGACCACTGAAAATGCAATATTTTGTTTTTTTTTTCTCTTAAAATCGTTAAAGTAATAGATATGTGATTTTTTGACTCCTCCTTTCCTGTTCATTACTCTCCTCTTGCAGTCCCTGATTCTCAGCTTTGAAGGAAGATTTTATTTTATTTCTAATGACTTATTGAAAAATGTTACAAGGGATTTATTTGTCTTTGAAGCTGGTTTGAAGTTTTTGATGAGAGAAGAACTGGTAGAAGTGTGAGGCTTTTGATCAAGTTCCCATGATTTTGCAAGAGTCAATATCTTCAAAGTATCGAGAAGCTATGAGGGGCATAGGGAGTCTAGTTCAATGTCTTTCATGCGCAGGGACCAACCTCATTTTTTCTGTAAGTTCTTCCCGTACTTTTCTCAATTATTATTATGTGATTTTGCATATCTTATGAAAGGGAAAAATCCTTTACATGCCACACGTATGTAGCTGCTTTGCTGGTAGAGGAATGTTAGCAAAACGCCACCTGTGAATGAGTCTGAGGGAGCGGGTGTGCACCCTGAAATAAGCTCTGATGATAAAGTCAGTATAAGACACAAACACATGAACATAAGGCACAAGCACATGAACATATGAACATAATAATATAGAGATACTTATCGTGGGGTCACTGGGTATATGCACTTGAGGACGAGCTCTGGTGTTATGCTCTGGAGATTGTAGCTCAGGAGGCACAAAGAATATGGCTCAGACAACGTAGCTCTGACAACGTAGCTCGTATAAGGCACAGACAACGTAGCTCTGATAAGGCACGGACAACATAGCTCAGATAAGGCACCGACAACGTAGCGCAGATAAGGCACCGACAACGTAGCTCAGATAAGGCACCGACAACGTAGCTCAGATAACGTAGCTCGGACAAGGCACGGACAACATAGCTCTGATAACGTAGCTCAGATAAGGCACGGACAACGTAGCTCTGATAAGGCACAGATAACGTAGCTCGGATAACATAGCTCGGATAAGGCACAGACAACGTAGCTCGGCAACGTAGCTCTGATAACATAGCTCGGATAAGGCACAGACAACGTAGCTCTGATAGCATAGCTCGGATAACATAGCTCGGATAAGGCACAGACAACGTAGCTCTGATAAGGCATAGACAACGTATACGTTGTGCATCAGGCAACGGGTACGTTGTGCACCAGGCAACGGGTACGTTGCACATCAGACAACGGATACGTTGCACAACTCACAACGGACAACGAGCTCAGCACTACTCACAACACAACGTGACAACGTATTCGGCACTATTCACAGCAGACAACGCTACAATAGATTCGGCACCATTCACAGCAGACAACGCTACAACAGATTCGGCACTATTCACAGCGTCAAACACAAGTTCAAGTATGATTGCACTCATCAGATGAGTAATTACAAGGTCGTGCAAGTGGCAGTGTGACCGTTCATGGAGAGCATCAGGCGGACATGGCCTATTTGAGAGAATCCGGTGACCATAATCGATTGTGAGGCCGTAAAGAGCATCAAGTAGCCGGATAATACCAAAGGAAGATGAGAGAATCAGGTGAGTGGCCGCCTGCACAGCCCTTCGGGGTAGGGGTGTGAACAACTCAAACTTCTCAGATCTCCCTCTTCCTCTTCTTCTTCTGCCCTTTATCTCCTCTCTTGCCTTTCGCACCATCCTCATCTTCTTCCTAGTGATTCTTGCTTATTTATAGGCATTTGAAGTCATCATGACTTGTGTAATCATGATGAAGTCACCTGTCAGACAACACTCAAGAGAGCCAGCACATAGCCCAAGTGGGCTTATGTCGGCTAAATTGTTAGAATTTGTTAGCATGAGAAATCCCTATTTTACCCCTTCTTTTTACTCATTTTTACGAATTTTATCCGTTACATCTTATAAGTGATTTTTAATATTGAAAAATCAGTTTTTTTTCCACATAATTACTGATTTATATTTCAATATTTTGCACAATAGCAAGGTTTAAAATACCACAACTGAAGGTATATGGGGTCTTTGCCATTATTTTCCTTGAAACAGTTACTATTTTTATATAAAGAATTCATTGTATAAAAATATACAATAATTAATTATTGTACTTAGCAAAAAAAATTTTAATTCAAAATAATAATATAATGCCATTAGCAGAAAAAAATAAGAGTAAAGCAACCATTATAATACGGGTGCCCTTGGCTTTGATTATTTTGGTCAAACATTTATAATATAATCGTTGAAAATGCAGCGATTGAAAGAATAATTGATTAAATCATAAATATATCTTAGCTATTTAAGATAGTATGATAGTGATTTTATAAAATTGATTAAATCACTTATTATCCAAATTGATTTATTGAACAGCTAACTTTTAATTTAAAATATTTTTTAACGATTAAATCAAGAAAAAAATTAAACCCAAGCCCACCCTAAGGAATCACCAGATCAGTAAGACAAATAATTTGCCAATGCAACGATGATCCAAAAAAACCAGCCCCGGGTACTCTTCGTTTTGGCGATAATTTCGTTGGGAGAAACAAAGGTGGAGCTTGGATCATCTTCAAAAAGTACGGACATTAAGCTCAAAGTGAAGTTATGAATTAATTCAAATATGACTAAGGATCAACTGATGTTACCATCTCTAATTGCTATGTATCAAATCATAACTACAATATGTAGTTGGGGGCATCACACAAAGATACAGTCGATGGTATACTTGGGTCACAGTCGATAGGAATCGGTTCAAGCTGTCTAGATAAAGGATGCCACATTGCAGATACAACTTCGCCCTATATATACTTATGGGGCGTTTGGATTGGATTTTTTTGGTCAAAAATCAATTGTGGTAAAATTGATTGTGCAGATATGGAGCATTATGCTCCGTTTGTTTGCACGTAAAATATTTTACAGCGTAAAATCATTTACACATAAAATGTTTTACAAGAAAACAATCGTTTTCCAGCTTGTTTGTGCTGTTTGGTTGCCATACTGAAAATTGGATGGAAAATGATTCCATTTTACTTTCCAGTGTTTGTTTGAGAGGAAAATTCATCAATGAGAAAATATACTTCCTAATAATTACATAATAAATTTCTCAATTCAATAAACCCACAAACCTGTCTCAAAATCCATATTAACCTATAAACATATCTCAAACCATATATCAATTATCATCCATCAATTTCGATCTATATTGTCCAAAATTAACATATTCAAATAGTACCTACCCACTATATTCACCAATAACAAAACATACCATAAAAAGTTTTTATATCATCCTAAAAGTAAAAAACTATATTAAACATGTTCAACCCCTAAAAAGAATATCATCAAAACAATTCATGCCACTATTAACATATTCAAAACAAACAATCACCACTAGAAAAACCCTCCCTCTGAGACTGAAATTTGAACATCCATTGCTTGCGAAACTCTTCACTCTTGGCTCAAAATCCATTTCCAATCACTCGGCGCTCTAACAAGTAATCAAAGGCTGAAATAAGTAATGAAGAATCAAAGCCTTCTGTTTTCATTACTTCTTTAAAGAGTTCTTTAGGAAAATTATCTTGATTCATTTCCCTGATTGCAGCAGCCATCTCTCCAATTTGTTGCGCCATCATTTCTATTTTATTTTCCATCTCTTCACTTCGATGAAGCCTTTTTCCATGCTGTCGTACATTGGATGATGTACTATTCGATGAAACTTGTTGCTTTTCGGTATGCGTCCGCTCTTCCATCCCTTCAAGACCAATACAATCGTCCATCAGTTCATTCCTATCAAAAGGAGGAATAGATGATTATGTATCTACATCGGCATATGATTTGGCAAAATCCTCATTCGCTTGATCCTCACCGACTACAAGAGCTATTTCCTCGTACATTTCAATTCTCTTGTTTAGGTATTGATCATTGTTAGGATGTGCCTGATTTACAATCACAAAGTGTTAAGTTCATATTATAATATTTTAAATATAAAATTTGGAAATATTATAACATACCTTAATGTAGTCATTGTACACAACAGAACTAGCTGTGATCATCTTAAGATTATCATCCCATCCAAATCCACTACCCTTACGAACCTCTTGAATAATCCGCCATGTGTTTCGAGTAGTTCTAAGGTGATTTTCCACATGTCCGACGCCACAAGACACATTGAACTTATCGCTAACTTCTTTCGCTACTCGGGTGAAAGAACTCTTCTTGAATATTTTGTCGATCTTATTCCCTATTTTTGCCTCTTCTGTTAGAATTTCCAGGCATAAACGATCCATAGTTTTTGTCCACCTGAATTGCTTTTTTGTTCCCTCTTTTCTTTTGTCACCAACTTGATTTTTTGATGATTCCATTTCTGTAGGAAATAAAATCAAATGAGGTAAAAGATATCCTAAATAAAATCATTGAATCAAAAAATGCATTTCATCTCATCATAATGGATAAGTGTTTATATAAAATTACATATACAAGGTATAAGCAAGGTATAAGCAATTAATGGATGGAAGTTGCAAAAGCCTTTGTAGCAAGTGTCGAAGTAGGCACTTCTTACACAAGGTATAAGTAATTCCAGAATATTTATAATGAGTCATGCTCATGTCAACAAAATTAAAATACTGCAAATAGTGAATCTCACACGTAAGTAAAATGGGCTAGATGAAGAAACCATGGTTCCATACTTAATGAATGGACTAATGGACTGCTCTTAGTAAAGCAGATACCCGCATTCAATTTATGAAACATCAGATTCAATGTTTATACAAGTCAAAGACAAGCGATTCAGATTTTAAAAACCAAAACCAAAAAGAAATGACTAGTACGAAAAGAAGGCAATAGAAACGATTAGTATATTCTGCTTCAGCATCCAAGTTTGCCACCATGCAGATAATTTTCTGATAACAGAACCTTCATGGATTAGTTATGATATCTTGCAGTAGGCATCCTTAATAAAAATATGCATAAAAGAGAGGAGATCTTTCATGTAAAATGAGAAATCCTTCTCGAGCTTCACCAGTGTCAAGCTCGAGAATACCGTCGATCCATCGCTGATTGCGGGATTTATTATTAGCTATGAAGAAGAAGAAGGACCCCATGTCATCGATCTCAGTGTAAAAGGTCAATTGGCTGAACTAGCAGCTCGTATTCAGTCCGCGGATTAAAAATTAGTGGGAGCCATGTTCCATCTATATATATGTGTGTGTGTGTTTTTATCCAAATTACACTACAATACATCTGAGTGGCTTTGTAATGGTGTATGTTAGTACATAAGGCATGTGAGAGTTATACTTTTTTGAGTTCATATATAACCGAGCTTTTGTTTCATCAATCCCATTTGCTTTCGTTGGCTGATATGAATGGTCACAAAAATATGGCATCAGATGTTAATTCAAATAGAAATACTGGAAGGTGTTCTTTGACAGAGGGTGGGTAATGATTCATTAATAAGTTTACCATTTCCTATTTTTTTTTCAAGGACAAGTAGTGATTATGGAATGTAAAAACAAAAACTTGGCCCAGCTAAATCATTTCAAATCACACATTCAGCAGCATACAGCTCTTTCAATGCAACAAGGCAGACACGCAATCAGATTCTAATAAGAGCAGCTAAAACTCTAATTTTCTTATCTAATAATAACAATCCAGTCTCTTTCAATTTGGGAGTAGCATAAATTCAATTTGGGGGTAGCATAAATTACGCCGTCCTTACACGAAGTCGGTAACATGTAGAGATCTTCCATGTGAAATGATACAATTTACATATGCTAATTCAAGAAAAACCAATGGTAAGCCTACTGTAATCGCTATATTATCGAAAAGGGTCTCTAGTAACAGATCAAAAAAGAAGATATCTAGTATGAATAGGACATTACATATGCTGCAGACTATGCCTATCAAGTATCTCCTTCACTCTTCATAAGACAAAAAGATATCAAAATTGCTTCCTCAAAGGATTCAGAGCTAACATGTAGGGTATCACAAAGGAAGTTAAACATTAGCATTATAATCCTTGTAAGGCTTAATGAACTGAAATTCAATTTGTAACACAACTAGCATATGTTTGTCTCTACACAAAACAGAGTTTAACATAACAAAAAAAACAAGTAATCAACGTAGCATATTTCCCCTATTTATGTAGTCATTGTACATAGCATTTGTTATGGCATCTCTCTTTATAGCTCATTCTCTATTTTCTTCCCTCTCTTCCCTTTGTGTCCTTCTTATAAGTTGTGTTCCTTGTGTTTCAGAATGCAGTTCTCGTTCAACATCACGTGTGATGTCGTCAGTTGGATCGACACCCATTATATGATTGTGTAAAACACAACACGCAAGAATGATATCAACTTGAGTTTTATAACTCCAATATGGCTCAGCATCTAGTACTCGAAAACGCTTTTTTAGTACTCCAAACGCCCGTTCAACAGTAGTTCGCAAAGAAGAGTGTCGAAGGTTGAATAACTCCTTCTCATTTTCCGGTGAGTGGTTACTATACTCTTTCAAATGGTACCGAACTCCTCGATAAGGAGGGATAAATCCATTTCGAAGCCCATACCCGGCATCACCCAGTAAATATTTACCTACATTTATAGTAGAAACATTAATATTCATTACTAATGTCTCATCATATATAATGCACATGCAAAATAATAGTCATTACTATTTCAATATACAGATAATACCTTCGGGGACTCGAAGTCCGTTAGGTCTCGACAATGCATCATCCAATATACGAGAATCATGTGCCGAGCCTTCCCACCCGGCAAGCACATACATGAACTTAAGATCAAATGAAACAACGGCTAAGACATTTTGTGTGGTTCCCTATTTTCTACCACGAAACCTAGCTTGCAAAGCAATTGGAACTGATGCACGAACATGTGTTCCATCTATTGCTCCTAAGCAATCCTATTAATGGTTACAAGAATTAGCTAAAAGTAAGATAATTGAAGAAATGCATTCATATAAGAGTTGGTATGTACATAATGTTTACCTCGAACCATGGCCAGTATCTTCGGTTACGTTGTATTTCTGGAGAAGTACAACATATGGGTGGTCTAATGAGGTCCTTATGTAGCTTCATAATCGCTCGTAACACAACGTTGAAATATCGGTGAATAGTCTCGCATGACCTATGAAAACGAGAGCCGATAACCCACAATCTCATGTTGTGACCAATTAGATGCAAAAAGGTTACCACTTGTTCCTCAATAGACACATTGATTGTTGGATGTAGTAAATTTTTATTCTTGAGGACTTCACAGAGCCTATAAAAAGCTCGTGGGCTCATACGTATTTGATTAATGCAATGAGAATCACTGCCATGTATTATACTATTTATATAGTCCTCTCTTTCCTTTTCTCTATTGATACGAGGCTCCTTAGGTATGTTATACATAGAGTCCACTACTAAAATAACGGTAACACCTGCAACAATAACTGTAGAAGCAGCACCTGTAATGATTTGAGAGATAACTCTCGTATTGAGGTTGTTATCTTCATCCATCTACAATTATTTCAAAAAATGTGTAAGTTATGTAGTTTATTTTGAACCATTCTTTTGTCAGTTCTTATAACCAAAAGGAAAGCCATATATAAAATTAAGCACAATTCTACTACTATATCCTCTACCTTATTGGATGATAAATAAGTAAACAAATATAGAAGAGTAAGCATGGGTAAGGGCATGTTCTTGGAAAGTAAACTAAAAAATAGAACCATTCAATGATAAAATGTTATTGCTGTAGGTGTAAGGGCATGTCCAAATATAGAAGAGTAAGCCGAGCTTATTTTTCAAGCTTGAAATGTGTTCATGCCGAGCTCGAGCCTAGATTAAAACATTTCAAGCTGAGCTAAGCAAGGCTTAGCTCAGCTCGAATGTGCCCCTACCCTGTACATAATCTGAGAATTATCAGAATTGTCCAAGGAGGGGACAAACTGAGAGAATTATTGAAATTTATAATATAAGCTTTGGTTTGTCTTATGTATATATGTATGTATTGCCGTATTGGTCTCCTGCTTATCAAGTCATTCAGAGACTCAAGAGGCCGCAGGCTCAAGAGGTAGCTAAAAAGGATAAAACAAGTGAGTTGGGACTTCAGAGACTCAAAGAAGTCTGGAATATTCAACTTGACAATACCATGTTGCAAAAAACTCACAAAAAATCAGATTTTGCAATATTCAACTTGACAATAATTCGTGTGTTTTGACGCTCCCCACTACCCAAGCTTGAGCCATTGTCATCCTTATATAAGGACCAATATTGTAGTTTCTTTTTTCATTTCGGATAGGAATCTAGAAAGTATCCATTGGAGAATATAGTTTTTTTTTTTTTTAAAGGATTTTTCAATTGATTAAGGGCTTTTAGCTCATGCTGGGATCCATATATGACACCTGAGAAGAGATATTCTTATATTGTAACTACAAGTAGATGGGATAAAAGCAGCACAGGGCCCATTCATGGCACCGAAAGGTATGGGGACCTCAGGGGATTGCCGGAAGGTGGTGAGCCCATGTCGAACCACCACCCAATATTGGTTTCACTGAATCATTCCCTACATCACTTTTATATATGAAATATCAATTATCATGTGGGAGTGTCGTCCTAATCATTTATAATGTTTTCCTTCTTCTTTTTCTTACCTTAGCAGTAAGTGGCTGAATTACAAATCGATTAGGCTCCGTTCTTTTGGTGGAACTTTTATATTTCAGTCAATTTTGAAATTGCATACTAAAACACTGAAAAGTCCATTCAAGCAGAACCCAATAACCTCAACAAACATGGAAATTCAAAATTTCCCCAAAAATAAAAATAGGCCAGAATTTACTGTAGTGCAGAAATACAAAACCCAAGTTCTATAACACTAAAACATTACATTGGAGCAGAACCCAGTAGGCCAAACAAACATTCAAATCCAAAATATTTTCCAGAAATGAAAACAACCCACAAATTATTTGTTGTAATGAACAGAACAAAACCCAAAAAAGGTCTCAAATTTCATCATAAACATTGAAATCTCAAATTGGGAAGAATCCATTAACCAAGAAACATGCAAGAAAACAACAATCCCAGTAGTAAAAATGCCAAAAAATTAGAAATGAACACTCAGAGAACCTAAATCAAACAGTGAAAATGCAGATAAATATCGAATTACCTGCAAGAAATTGGCAATGGTTTCGACAGTAGCGGGATACACCAGGCTGTTTCTATACAGCTCCCTGTAAAGACCAAACTCATCATCTCTGTCACATTAAATAAAAGGAAAATACGCAGCAGCATAGCTCATTTCAGATTATATTAAATGTTGAACAGAACTCCATTCCCGTACTCCATGAACTATGAAGAGAGGTGATGGGTGACTGATAGGATGTGGGTTAGGTAGGTTCTCCCCTTCATAAATATTTAATCACCTTTGCTACTTCCATGCACAACCCCAACTCGGTTACTCTGTGTCATATAGCGGATCTCGCATAAATTTAGAATTCTAAGCATACTCTCACAAATCAAAATGTTCATAACATATCCAACTTCCCACCAATAACTAAGAAAAGAAAAAACTACAAATTGTGGAATCTTAGATGGATCATAAACAATGAATCTAACGGCAAAGAAGGTCATTCCTTCTCAACAAGCAGTGATTGAAGACAAAACAAACAAATAAAACCTAGTAGAGATCCAATCCCCTTCAAAACAGTCCATTCTTCCAAATCAAACAATGCTAACAGATTCAATTAAACACTGGCCTCTCAACGCCTACAAAAATTGCATCAATCAGGAGCTCCAAACACACAAAAATCACAATCCGCAAATCAGGAGCTCCAAACACACACAAAAATCACAATCCACAAATCATCAAATCTGCACAATTCAAATAACAATTAAAAAACTCCAGATAATCCAAATCCAGTCACCAAGAAGGGTAATTCAAAAACATCACAAAAGTAACGACCTCAGAAAAAAGAAAAAACTAGATCTGAAGAAAATGGAATCAGGAAAAAAAAAAAACAGATCAAGAAGAAGATCTACGGAGCGAGTGAGCTAATTAGGGTTAGAGATAAGGCAGAACAAGGTAAATGATTAGTTTTACCTTGTGATCGGACTCTGAAGCAAATGCCAGAGAGAAGAAGAGAGAGAAGGCGACGAGGAAGACGACGGCAACGATGATGGCGATGGCGACGACGACGAGGAAGGCGACTGCGACGGTGATGGCAACGGAGATGTGGTCGGCAACAGCGATGGAGAACTATCTCAAATCGATTCTTTCTGTGCGAATGGTTGATCCAGAGAAATCATCGGGATTTCTAGGGTTTGTGATTTTAAAGGATGTTGGCTCTTGCGCGACGATTTTCCCAATCGTTCAGGAAAATGACTTACCGATTTTTAAAAAGGAAGTCATTTTCCTCAAATAGTGTTCCTTTTCTAGAAAATGATTTCCATGGAAAATATTTTCCCTACAAACAAACAGGTGAAAATAACATTTTCCATGGAATTCATTTGTTTTCCCCTATTTTACGTGCAAACAAACGGAGCCTAAGTGATTGCTTGGCAATTAAGTACAAGTTCTTGAGTTTGGTCTTACATTCTTTTCTGCTTTCTTCTTTATCTATCAATGTTGTAATCTTTCCTTCTATTTTTCATTTAATTTTGCTTTAGTTATAGTGTAATGGAGAAGAACAAATCTCTCTCTCTCTCTCTCTCTCTCTCTCTCTCTCTCTCTGTGTTGAAGTATTAAAGTATTAGTCCAAAGATAGCTTAATTAGTTGAAGTATCTATCCTAATTAAATTTGAAGAAGAATGATTTTTGCAGCATCAGTGGCTAACTCTCAATCACGACGAACCATCACATCTTGAACAGAATCAAGCGAATGCACCTAAAAACTGTGGTTTCTAATGGAATAAGTAACAAAGCCACTTTAATTAGCTCTCATGCTCATGCCAAACCAGTGCTTGTTGTGCCCGGAGCTGTTGGATCAGGTATAAAGATTGTGTTTTGTATCCATTGAGCAAATACAGATTGTAATGGAGAACCTATGTCCAAAACCCAATTCCCAGGATCAATCAACACACTTGGTTATGTTACAACTGAACAAACCACATGACCTACTACTGAT
The DNA here is from genome assembly GCA_015143295.1 of Tetracentron sinense. Lineage (NCBI taxonomy): Eukaryota > Viridiplantae > Streptophyta > Magnoliopsida > Trochodendrales > Trochodendraceae > Tetracentron > Tetracentron sinense. The sequence goes on along the minus strand of CM026558.1, from coordinate 8,550,935 downwards.
TGAGATCTTTAAACAAAGTTTGATACAAACTTTACTAGACTAGAAGGCATAACTCTACAGTGATTGAAGTAACAGAAAAAGCTACTAGACCCACCTACCATTTGTCACACACATATTCTTCGACGTGTCACTCTGTGAATAGTCAACCATAAAGTCTCACTCAGATACATATGTTGCACCCAAATGCAAGCCTTTCATTCACAACCATATATGAAAAGGCCCTCTTTGCAAATGGATGAAAGGTTGTGAAATGTAGCTGTATTGAGAAGACTTCTTATTCTGTGCCTGCAACAACTGCTGGCCCTTCCACCTGAAATATTGCCCCACAAATCTTGATATTATATGAGAGAATAGATGCTCTAGTCGATTTCGTTTTCCATGAATGGAAATCATGCCAATTAACGATTTTTAACCATTTCCATAGGCACTACGATATGAAATTTGGCTATCACCCCCAGCATCTAAAATTCTCATGTTGGAATATTGAAGTAATCATCTTGTTACCTTGAATGTTGCACCCCATATCTCTTCATCGGCAGCGGGGATGACAGTGATCTTGTTCTTAGGATTCTCAAAGCTTCTCAGCTCTCCTACAGCTGTGGAGAAGAAGCATCCTGTAGTCCAAAAACAACACCATCAAACAGAAGAAAACAATTTTTTAAAAAATAGAGCATTTTACGTGGTTATGTTCAAGGGCATAGCCATTATTATTATTCTTTTTTTTTTTTTTTTTTTTTTTGGGGGGGGGAAGGGGGAATGGTTGACTTATATTAGTAATTATTATTTACGAGTTTCTGAGAATGATTAGGTAGCATGAAATATTCTTGGTCTAGGGGATTTGGGGGCATAGTTCTAGATTTTTGTAAAAGGCAAAGCTCATGGGCATATCGTCAGTTTGTGTCCGTTTTATAAAGATTTTTTTTAAAAGTTAGCTAATGGGTCAGTTGCTGCCACTCCTCTGCCCATGGCTATGTCTTCTTAAATTACATATCTATCTATAATATAAAGAAATAAGTGTCACATAAACCCCAACAAATAAGTGTCACCTAACCCCATCTCTTTGTTCTCCAATCTTCAATGTCAGGAATGAATTCTATTTCAAGGATAAAGATGTCAAGTCACACCATTTTTTAAATCTCAACTGTTAACTCTTCCTCTCACACACGTCTCCCTCTTTATTCAAAAACTATTAGAGAGATTTTAGGAGATACATACGTTTTCTTTACAATTCAAAAATCATTGAAAAAATTTAGGAGATTGTGATAAGGGAGATAGAGATGAGGATAAATAGAGAATGTAAAGAGTGATTTTTGGGGATTATTATAAAGGATAAAAAGAGAAATAAGAAGGATATAAAGAAAGAATAAAGAGAGAAATTTTAGGAAATTGTGATAAGAGGGATAAAGAGAGATGTGGAGATTTTTATTTTATTCACACTCGTGCATCACAGAGGGTCTCCACTAGTATACTATTAATAAGTAAATAAGTGTCAACTAACTCTCTCTCTTTGCCCTCTAATCTTCAATCCCGGGAATCCTATGAGTTCTATTTTAAGGATGTCACGTGGCACCCTTATTTAATCTCAACTGTTAACTCTTTCTCTCTCACACGTCTCCCTCTCAATTCAAAAATTATTTGAGGTATTTTAGAGGATTATAATAAGAGTTTAATCCTGACCGTTCAAGTTTGGGACTCACTACCTTATCCTAGAGCCCTCTCTAACTCCACTATTGTAGAGTCCTCTCTTATCTCAAACTCTTAAAAATTTGAGACGTATTATCTCATCCTAGAGCCCTCTCTATCTCCACTATTGTAAAGACCTCTCTTATCTTCAACTCTTAGGTGTATTAATTTAAGTTTTTTTTTTTGTTAAAGTATTAATTTAAATTTAATATTAAGAAACTTATGATTTTTCACTAAATATTATTAAAATAATGATAAATTATTATTGTAAAATCTAATAATGTCCATCGAATAATAAAAAAAACTTATATTATTAAAAATAGAATTTATTAAATATTTAAAAATATAGTATTCAATATTTAAATAAATAAATAATATTATTTAATCATAGATATTCTTAAATTATTACCCGTTCAATCGTGCATTGAACGGGGTCAATGTAGATATACAGTATAAAACTTGGTTTTTTTTTTTTTTTTTTAAGTTGGGAAGGGGCAGCTGCCCTCCTTCCTAGTGCTTTTGCCCTCTTAAATTAAATAATATAAATTATAAATTTAGTTTTTTTCAAAAGTGGGGGGGAGTAGTGGACCCCACCCCACCCCACCCCACCCAACCTGGCTTCACCCCTAGTTAAGGTGTATTGTTTGGTTGAAATCGCGCAAATATGACATTACGAATTGTCGCTTTAGGCGAGTAATCATAGTTGATAAAATCCAAAAGTGATAAAGAAGATGATGAATTACCCTGAGGGAAAGAAGCAAGTGACTTGCCACATGCACCTTTGAGTAACTCTGCATCATCAGCGAAGGCCACAAATCCATCTGCAGTGATTCCCCAATAAAGAGGAACCTTACCAAATTGATCCTGTTACAATCCAAGTAGCTAATTGTTAGCAGTGAAAGCAACTTCACTTGGTCTGCTACTTTATGTGGTTGCTATAGGCCTTGAATGTGTCATATGGTCACTTACAGAGGCCACAAATAATGTGGATGTGGATTTGTCGAAAACTACGAAAGCAAAGTTTCCTACTAGGTGTCCAACCACATGGTTTGGAGGGTAGGGGGCCCGGTCGCGGAGCGCTTTGTAAGCCTCTATCACCAGCACCACCTCATTGGCCGACTTGGCGAGCCCGTATTGTTGCCTAAGGCTCCCTAAATTATCGAGCACCCCCTCGAACAAGCAGAATATGTCATCTTTCGCGGCAAATAATCTGCAACAATCATCCACACAATATTATATTTAGCATATTCATGGAGAAATTAACAATGGGAGACCACCGATTTGGGTCTTTTTTATGGGATTTGGATATCAAAAACGGATCTGCCAACAGCTGACTCTAAGAATATACAAGTTACATGGTGGATAGAGTCCATTAACGTTCATGGAGTTTTATCTAGTTCATGAGATTTAACTTCTTGCAAGCAAAAAATAGTCATGGTGCTTGAGGCAGAAGACATAATAGATTAAGGGGTAAGGCTGATAACGGGTGTGGTAAGAGTTTAGGGTGGATCAGTTCTGGGTCGGTTAACATTACCCTCATACAACCAAGATCCATTTATAAACGGGGTAGGGGTGGGGATGAGAAATGATGGGTAAACCCGACCCAAGTTCGGGCCGGGTATGGATTTAAGTCACCTCGTCTTGTTTATAATTTAAATATCTATTTTACCCATATATTAATCTTACAATTATTTTAATATCTTACGTATAATATGATATATCGAACCGACCTGCCAAACCCACCCCAACTATTGCTTACCGGGACGGGGCGGGATTGGGATAGGGCAAAGAAGAGTTTTGATAAAAGGGGATGGGTCACCGGCCCCATCCTGAGTTTGGACAGGAACTGGGTAGGAGTCTTCCTATTGGGGGTAGGGTAGGGTTGGGGACTCCCTGGCCCAAACCTGCCCCGTTGCCATCCCTAGGCTTGTCCAAGTTATAGTGTGTCTCCCCTTTATAGGGTGGTCATGATTGTAATATCTACCCTCTGCAACACTAAGAGGTTTGGGCAAATCCTAACACTACTAACTGGACCGGGGTTGCACTGAAGAACAAAACAATAAACCTAACTGTCTCTCTACCCGTTTAAAAATAAATTTATATATATCCTAGACTATAATAGCATTTTACTTAACATAAGTATTTTTTTTTTGTCACTTCTTTTAACACAAGTATTTGATAAATGGGGAATGCTACCAGTCGTAGGGGATTGACCTCTTAAAAAATATATTTTATAATTTATTATTATTATAAGTAATATTTATTATTATTATTATTTATTAATATATATTTTAATATTTAAGTCAAGTTGAGCGCAACCAAGCCAAACCAAACCTCAATTTAGTAGAGCCGAGCCAAATCAAACAAGTCATGACTTGAGCTCGACTTGAACACAATTTCAAACCCGAATAAAAGTTCGGCTTGTTTGAATCAAGTCAAAAACTTTAGCCGAGCTGAATCAAGTCAATGAATCAGCTTGACTTAAATACACCCGAGGGCAAACACTCTACTCATGTGGGTTATTGGACCGGTTAGAAATTGGTATTGGATTGTCTCTGGCAAAATCCAAAAAAATGGTCTCGGGTTTCCTACCCAACTTTCTACATGTGGCAATAAAAAGGAAAAAAATCATTTCATTTTCTCTCCATGTTTTTGATTTCTCCCCACTTGATATCTCTCTTCCTTTTTATTGTCACATGATGTGTGGAGCCTGAGAACATTTTTCTGGCATCTATTAGAGACAATCCGATGTTGACAATCGAATGCCATAGAAATTGACACCCTTAAAATGGATTGAGGAGTGCCAGATGTAACCCCAAGAGCAAGGGTAATTAAGGATAGGGAGGCTCATACTTTGAGATAAACACAACGACTTTGAAATGGATTATCCAATTTTGATTGGATCAAATTAATCTGATTATTCTAATTTGATCCGACAGATAATGAAAATATTTGTACTCGACTAATGTTCACATTTACAGTTTATCCAAATTATTCAATTGTTTCAATAAAAAATTTTGAGACATACTATTTTTTTTCCGTTACATTAAAAATAATAACTTAATATATATTTTTTATAAAAGACATATCAATATCAATAAAAGGTATTTTAGTAATATGAATCTATACTATAATATAAAGAAATAAGACTTCTCTCTATGCTCTCCAAAACTCAATCCTTCAAATCTTATAACTTCTATTTTAGAGATAACATCTGGATTTTCTCTTTAATCCTAATCGTTCAGGTTTGAGACCCACTATCTCATCCTAGAGCCTTCTTTATCTCAATTATTGTACAGTCCTCTCTTATCACAAACTCTTGCAGGTTTGGAATCCACTATCTCATCCTAGAGAGATCTCTATTTCTACTATTGTAGATTTCTCTCTTATCTCCAACTTTTGGGTGAATTAATTTAAGTTTAATACTAATAAATTTATGAATTTTTTATTAAATGTTATTAAAATACTAAAAAAATATTATTATAAAGTCAATTAATTAATACAAATAATAATGTTTATCAATTAAAAAAATTATATTATTAAAAATAAAATTTATTAAATATTATTAAAATATATTACTAAATATTTAAATAAAAATAATAATATTATTTAATTTTAAATATTCTTAAATTATTATTCGTGCATCGCAATTCGTCTCTGCTAGAGTATGAGTATTATATACACAAGGAGAAAGGGAAAGGGTTCTAATCTTTAATAAAGGAGCGACACACAGTGGCCTCTTGTGTTTTTAGAAATTCGATCGTTATATACGGAAGTGACTTTTCTTAAGAGACAAGTTGCAAAATTCAAAACAATCAATTATTTTATACCATATGATTAGATCATAATTTGTCACCATTAACTGGTAGGGGCTCACCAATAAAATTTGTTAATTTTTCAAACTTCAATCAAATGGTACAAAAATGTTCGAAACCATTTTTTTTTTTATCCTGTGCTTCTACTTTGACATCCAACGTTGCTCCACTACATGATGGGAACGTAAGGTTGGGAATTGGACGTGGAATTGGGTAAAAAAGATTTGCCGAACGATCAAATGGTCGTGAGATCATAATCTCATCGAATCTAGATGGTGATAGACCTGATGGTCAACTAAACCCCATGTAATGCGTGGGGAGGACGGTTCATCCCACCCGACGCAAGTTATTAGGGAGGACGAACTTTCCATCTCACCTCTCTTTGGCCGTATATATATCAATTAATGTTTTCTTCATATATATATATATATATATATATATATATATATATATATATATATATAGATTCAAGAACGCAAGTGGGTTTGAGAATTATTTTTCTGATTTTCTTTATATGATTATTGCCCATTACTTCTTTGAAGTTCTGCAAATTAATCAATTTCTTTTCTACCTTTTAACATTTTAGGGGCTTCAAAATCAATGCAAATTCCAAAGATACAACAAACAGGCGATTCAGATGGAGATTGAAATGCAGTGAAATGATTTTGAAGCCCCTAAAATGTTAAAAGGTAGAAAAGAAATTGATTAATTTGCAGAACTTCAAAGAAGTAATGGGCAATAATCATATAAAGAAAATCAGAAAAATAATTCTCAAACCCACTTGCGTTCTTGAATCTATATATATATATATATATATATATGAAGAAAACATTAATTGATATACAACAAGAAGAAAAGTTTATGTTTATCAATTCAAATAATTCTGTGTAAAAAACGTGGCATTTTATCGTTTGCTTGTTAATTTGATTTCCAGATCTGCAGTAGCGAGAAGAATACATATTTTCCTTTTCGATGAAGATGTTAGGAAGAGCATGGTCCCTAGGCTCTTGTGTTGCTCAAGGTATAGAAAACATTCGGTTCTTTATTTTCTTTCCCTTACTTCCTATTCCTTATTCTGTATCCGATCCCTTTTCAATTGTATCAAGCCAACGATTGAGAGAAAGATAGTCATAGCAATGATACAACAACTATCCTCGACACAGAGAGTCCAATAACCTATTACATAATTTTACACTAAGACAAAATAAATTTGTTTCTAACTTACAATTAAAAACCCTAAAATTGATGACGCATGGAAAAACATAAAATCAGGTAGCTTGTACTAAAAGTTTAGATTGTTTAGATTAAAGATAAAGAGACAAGGGTATTTTGGGATTGAAAATGGTTCGACGACACCCGCTTGCTTCTACGCTCTTTTTAATAAGGGTATAGATATAGATATAGATATAGATAAACAGCACATACGGTACTCTAATTCGAACAACAGTCAATCTGATCAAATGATCAAAACCGTCAAATCCAACGTGGATGATTTTAATCAGACGGTTAAGGTCGTATGATCGTAATGATTTTGAAGCAGACGGAAATTACGGACAAGGACGAGGAGAGGCGTTTGAAGATGGTTTTGCATGGTCTATAGACTATACCTGGGTTGTAACGCTGACTCGTTGTGGTGTGTGAAGGCCAATTGAGCATGGTCTCCGATCTGTACTGACACCGGTGAGTCCTTAGTCTCTAGAAACCGATTCACGAGTGCCGTCGCTGATATCTTTGGCGACGGAGTCCGGCTGCCGGCGGCTACCAGCTCGTCCGGTGGTGACATGATAGCGCTGCTAAAGACACCCAACATGTTTCCTCCCTCTCTTTCAAAATTGCCTGCGTGCCTCTCTCTCTCTCTAGAAATGTTCCGAGGAGGATATGGAAGAAGAGACGGAGGTGTGTCCATTTATTGGAAGCAGGACGAGGGTACTATCGTCATGTTCGGATTTTAATCATATTTGTTTACATTTTTTTGTGATTTATCCAATAAAAAGCAGAAGGGCACGTGCACCGGGACCCGCCAGTTGGCGATTATTCTCGTTTGTCGTATTAAACCGTGTAGACCCCACAGTCAGCTCTGGGTGTAGGGATCGAATCACAGCCAATTGCGATTGAATCTAGGGAGAGTTCAATCGCACACCCACAGGTCAACACGTGTCCCTGTTAACCCTATCAACTATAGTTAAAATAAACTAACCCTTAGGTTACAATAATCTAACATTGGCTTTTATTAAAAAAAATTAATTCTAGTTAAAGACTGTTAACTCTTAAAGTTAATATTTTCTTTTTCTAAAAACTAAGTTTAGATTATTGAATCCTAAGTTTGTGAATTTTAACCACCGATAACAAGGGTTAACAAGGATGCATGTTACTTTGTGGCCTAGAGTTCGATCGCAATTGGGAGTGATTTCATATCCGACATATAGGGTGAAATTACTTTTGGAATTTTATTTGTTAAATCATATATATGTATATATATTTTGGCAACTAATTACCTCTGGCGGATGCCGAAGCTCGTCCTCGAGCGACCTTTATGTGTATGCCATGTGGCTAGAAAAAGGGGAGAGATAACATAAGTGGGGGAGAAGTCAAAATCAAGGGAGAAAATAGAATTGACTTCTCCCCTTTTTCTCACCACATGTCGGATGCCTAAGGGTTGCCTGAGGCTGAACCTTGGGCGTGCGTCCACTAGAGGTAAGAGCACCTCCAACGCACTCTCCAAAGTCAACAATATCGGCAAAACAATTAGCTTTTTCAAAATAGCTTGCTCCAACGCACACCCTAAATCCGAATGCCATTTTGCCAGAGGGGATTTTGCTCGGCAATGATGTCGAGCGTTTCTCTTCCATCATATAATATTTTAATATATATATTATATTTTTAACATTTCTAAAAAGTTTTTCCAAAAATTAAGATTGTTGAGCATTTAATAGAAATGGAAAGAAATAGGGAGTTTGGGTTGGGGTTGCAAGTAGAAAAAAAAGGTTCTTAAAAAATCTAACACTTCATTATAGAGTAAAAACAAGGAACTTTTAGAGATAGGGTTAGAGATGCTATGATCTTGTAAATTTTGTACTTGTGAAGGTTAAAAGTTAATAATTAAAGTTAAAAGAGCACTTAAAAAATGTTTTTATGTTGTAACCCGAGGAATCTAGTTATAACCTTAGAGAATTCCAATTAGGATAATATTAATGTACCTGGGAAATGGATTTTACAATCCAAAGCTGGATTGTAAGTGAGATTGAAAGGGACACGTGATTGAACTCTCTAGCAATTGGCTGATTCGATCTCATTATAGTTAGTGTTTTTTAAGTAAATATAAAATACTGTTTATTTTACGAAGTGCATATCCTAATCATACCAAAACATTTTTTAAAAAAAATTTGAAAAAAATAAAAAGAGAAGATTCCCAAATCAAGAATCTAAGATTCCATATTGATGGCTATATTTTAATGGGCAGTGATAGGTAGACCGAGGAATGTGGTGGGTATTTAAGAGAAAGGCATAGATTGATGAGATCTTTTTTTTTTTTTTTTAAGGTATCGGCATATATCAGTAGAGTCAAGTACAGTCAGTAGTTAGTTGGGGGCACTAAGGCTCTTGCAACCCTTATCCCAATCACACACTTTCCCCATGAAAGGCCACACCCCTACCACTCACGCGAGAAGCGGGGGGGGGGGGGGGGGGGTATGGGACAATGAGGTCCAACCTTGATTTTAAAATCTTTTTAAAATCTTTTCCAGATACGTTAACTGTTTCCCTATTTTAATTCATATAAAGTATGTATTGAAGATCCCGAGGGTTCGAACCCACGAGGTCACGGACATGGACGCCCATGGTATTGAAAGTAGGTAGGCCCACGGTATGGGACTGCCCTAGTGGCAGCAGTCAGCTGTCAGCAGGAGTTCTTGTATCAGGGAAAAAAAAAAGGTACTTGACGATTGCTGCCCGATCAGAATCGGACGGTGAGGATGCCAGCCTTGACAGATTCGGACTCTGGTATGCGATTGAGTTGATCATGGAACCTGGTCTTGGAAAAAGAGAAGGGAATGGTAGTTGGTGTTGCACAATGAATATACCGTAATAATTAATAAATAAATAGATTGGACAAGAGGAAGATCCACTGCTCTACCAACGATTTGGAATTTTGCAGTATTTCTTTGGCAAAAGGAACGGCGACGTCCTTCTCTTATCCACTGTTGACTGGCCCTCAAGACTTTCGGTTGGAAAGCAACTAGATGCGGAAATCCAAAGATATAACTCTCCTTTTAAGTTTAGTTACACACGTGGCAGACATGCAAGGAAGAGCTAATCCATCCAGGCAAGCGGGTCTATTGATTGTGATGGACTTTGCATTTACCATGGAACAACTCTTAAAAGGGTTTTTGTGAAAGAGATGTGCTGTGAAATAAGATAACTCAAAGAGGAATCTAGCTCGACTCTCAAGTCTTTCCTACTCTCAGCGGACTTTAATCTCTTCTGGATCATCAACTTATCTAATGAAGTCATGATTCAATTGGAAAGCGAGTACGGTCCAGATCGATCAGTTGGGACTATAGGGTTGTGGGGTCCACCTGAGGATGATGACTGAAAACGATCCTAGTTCCGTTCATATATTGTTCTCCTCAACTTCACATATGGTAGAGCTGGGCACGGCATCCAAACCATACATCAATCCGGACCGTTCATCAGGTAATGAGTCACAAGACTCACAACAGCCCACAAGTAATGTCGGTTCAGCCGTCCAATAATATAGAGAGGTTCAACCTGCTATATTAATTATTAACAAGCAAACATACGAACAAAACTGATATAATTTCGACTGTATATATCTAAAGAATCAGCATTTGACAGTTAATAAAAAATAAATACCTAAGTTTACAAAAATCAAAAAAATAATAAATATAGAATTTAGAATGTAGATCATACAGAGCCAGCCATGTTCACTCCTCGCTTTGCCGGATGATCTGACCTGTCGACCTGGTCCCGGTCTCCGGAATGCAGATACAAAGCAAATTGATCCTCACTTCTCCAATGCACAACACCCATATATAAGCATTGTAGCTGCCATTGGTAACTTGGAGATATTTTCATAAGTGCATGTTTTTTGGTGGGCAGTTATGCATAACCGTTAAATGCGTCTTGGTGGGTCTAAAATGCGCTCCCTTGGGGTACCCATATCACCCTGAAAACTTAGCAATGATTAAGCTCACTGATATAAAAAGAATATAGAGACCAACAAGGCAGAACCCCCAGAACCTCGGCACTCGGAACCTGAACAAAGTCACCACCAACAGAGACCCCATCAGGCTCAACAACAAGAACCCAAAGGCAACCACGATACTCAAGTGGAAGCGGAGCTCATATGCCTGAGGATACAAATCTGATGTTTGCATAACTAATGCCGTCCCCAACCCAACGAGCATGTTGAACATGGGCCCTGCAAAGCACCCCGCCATTGCCATTGCTGGTTGGCCTGCCTTGGCAACTGCCACGTCCGCAACAAGGTCCCCTACTGAGTTTCCCCATGCGAGTACTGTCAACCCGAGAAGTGCAGGAGGCAATTCCAGAATGGCTCCAACTGCTGCCAGGCAGTCCAGGAGTTCTCCTGCCACTGTGGATATCCAAAACACACTCATCACGAATGCAATGAGTACTACTGGCATCTGCTCGGTTACTGGAGGCTCCTTTTCCATGATGTAGTGCACTAATGCAAGAGAGGAGCTTGCAAACAGCACTACCAACCAGAGAGGGAAATGGGAGTGTGGAAGGAGAAATACAATTTGGTGGTTCAATGACATGAATGAGCTGCAGGAGTATAGAAGAGCTAGGGGGCAAAGAGCGATGTTGGCAGAGAGGTAGAATCTGCTCCATTCAGAAGGCGCGGGTTGTGGAATTGTTAACTTTAGAAGAATCGAGACTGGAACCTCCCACACTCTAGAGATCTGTGTAAGCAAAGCAGCAGAAAATTAGAGCCATCTCTACAAAGCATAGCCAATAAATAATAGGATAAAAGCTACTTGCACTTTCTTCTTCCAGCAATCAGATAAACTGATGACATAACCTCCTAGATAATCCACAAAGGTGAACCAGTTCAAGGGACTGCGAGAAAAGCTTACTGTCATGTATGTAGTCGAGTGTCCAATGTGCCAGTTTTTGCATTTATGTTTTTGATCAATGACATTGATTTATCAAAATGATAGAAGAATAACAAAAAAGATATAACCAAAAAGATAAAAACAGAACATAGGGAGAGTTTGTTATTTATTTATTTTTTTGATCAGTAAGGTGATCAATAGTATATATGATAAAAGAAAGCACAGAATTAGAAACAAATGCACAAGAGGTTCACCACGAACAAGGCCAAAGGAGAAAGAGATGAGAATAAAGCAAAATAGATAAGACTAAAGGGCACCCAAGACAAGGATACAATATCGTTGCAATGTCATGATCCGATAAGTTTCCTCTGATCGAGCACCAACAGGCAACAGAAAATGTAATGCTATATGGTCTGATGAAGCCACTCCTGGGATAGAGAAGAATCATCAAAAACCCGCATGTCCTCTCCTTCCACAACCCCTAATAGATGGCACCCAGGATTAGACTCCAAAGCATAGCCTGGGTTTCAGACATATCCTTGAGGAACCAACTAGTAACCAGGTCATTGAAGGTTGAAGGAAGAGTCCATGATATTCCCATACGGGATAGGAACTGCCCCAAATTCTATTAACAAGAGGATAATGGACTAACAAGTGATTTACTGACTCAGTTTGGATGTCTGTATGTAAGTATGATGAGGGATTAGCCAGATTCCAACCCCTACTCTTTAGATGGTCTATGATGAGAATTTTATCCCAGTAAGCTATCCAAAGGAAGAAGTCAATCTAAGATGGAATGCCTGGGTTCCATACTAACCGGTAAGGAAAGAGGCTGCTCTGGCAACCCTCAAGTACTTTGGCATATGATCTTACAATGAATCGCCCTTTTCTATCTCTAGACCAGACACACCTATCTCTAATTTCATGGATAAATAGACACTATGCAAGAGGGATAGAAGACAGAGTAACTCCTCCATTTCCCAGTCCCCTACATCTCTTCGCATTCTAGGTACCCAGGAAACTATGTCGTTGTGCCTCTCAAGACATGTGGGTACTTACCACTCCCTGTCACAAGCTAGAGAATAAAAATTTTAAATGATCCTTAAGACTCCATTTCTCACACCAGGAATCCTCCCAAAATAGAACTTCCACATCAAACACAATCTCAAAAGAAGTGTACTTGCGAAACTCTGGGAAGCCACTGCCAATCAATCTCCATAGGCTAACCCCATGGGCAGTCTTCACCTCCTTTGGTTCCTATTCTGTTATTTTTCCATATTTGGCAATGATCACCCTCCTCCATAGGCTCTCTCCCCTCTCCAAATCTCCATAACCACTTGCCTAGGAGGACTTAATTCATCACTCTAGGGGACCTAAGCCCCAAGCCACCTTCCCTAATGGAGCGACATGCCTCCTTCCATTCCTCCATGTTCACAAGCAACAATCCTATTGTCCCGAAAAAAGTTCCATGGCAATCTTTCGATGGAATTTAACATCGATCTCAAATTGGTAAAGAAGAAAAAGAAGTAGATGGGTAGGCCTGACAGACAACTCTTTAGTAGTGTGAATCTACCTCCTTTGGAAAGATATAATCCTCTCCACCCTGCAATACATTTAGACACTCTTTTGACTATTGGGTCCCACATTGTCTTCTTTTTGTATCTAGCTCCTAACAGAAAACCTAGATAAGTTGCAGGCAGAGCCCTGATCCTACATCTCAGATTCTAGCTAACTCTCCTATGTTAACCACCTCCCTCACACCAAATAACTCAGTTTTACAGAAATTCACTAACGTCAAAAACTGCCTCATTGAAGGATGATTCTGAGGTAGCCTACCTGGCGCACCGATGAGCACACAAAATTAAGAGTATCCACGGCAAACTGAAAATTAGAAACCACCAAGTCCTCTCTCTCCCCACCCTAAAACCCTCTAGAACTACCCCTTCTACTAAGGGCCTTGATCGGTGCTAAATGATATACATAAAAGCATCTCAAACTTAACTTGTTAATCATTTAGAGTAATTATTTGTATTATTTTATGCTACTTAGAACAATAATACCTGAATCGTGAAAAGCAAACCTTGATGAGAAAGGTGAAAGGGGGTAAAAATAGATCAAGAATGAAGACAAACCACCCCAAACTTCATCCAAACAATACCTACAGGGTTAGTACAAACCAAGAAATATCCACAAAAAATTATAGATGCAAAGAGATAAAACATAAAATAGGGAGCATCTAAAGTTTAAACAGTGGATAAAACAAATAACGGACTGACTAAAAAAAATATCGAAAAAGTAGAATGAAGCTCCATACAACTGACTTAAGAAAATATAAAAATCCTAACTAAAGACTAGAGGGAAGAACTACTGAGGAGGAGGATAGTGGCCTAGTGGAAACTATGTCTCCAGTGCAGCCCTCATCATCTGCTGAAAATCAAAAAAACTCTGATAAAACTGATCAGACCTATCCCAATGCTGGCGCACCTCATCATAAAAAGCATCAGCTTGACTCCATCTTTGCTCTGAATGCTCCATAAAAGCAAGAAAATCTGCCAGATGCTGTGCCTCCCATCTCTGATCCTGAATACTCTGGTACTCTAAAAACTCCTTACGAGTGAAGGACACAAGTGTTTCCGACTGAACACTAGACTGGGTAGGTGACCTTCTAAGTCTAGGCCGGGGAGGTGCATGAACCTCATCAGGAACAACCTCATCCTCAAAAGTAGAATCATCTGGCATTTTCGTCTTGGTATTTTTAATGAAAGCACAATATGATTTACCCCAAGAAGATTCCCCAAAATATACAGGAGGTATACTAGGCTCACTCTCATCAAAGACATACCCATGGTCAAGTAATAATTGGGTAATTAAATTACCAAAATAGAGACTCCATGTATTGGACTTAGGAGTCGGCACAACAATGGTCTTGTCATAGAATTTCTCCATAGTGCGCCAAATATATTCAGCAACATCAACCCATTGGCCACTCCAAAACTCATACAGGGCTCTCAAAAGAAGATCCCTTCTCTCAATTTTATGCCCTATGAGAAATAAATTCAGTTTAAAAATGGAGTCTATAAACCATAACTCTGGAGGAAGTAGAGCCTGTCTTGTACAATTTTTCTTCCCATTATCGTAGTACCGACCATTACACATCACCTCTATGATTTCATAAGTGTCAAGGCTCTTAAGTGGGGAAGGTGTAAAATCTACTCCACGAGGTGGAGTAGCAGGGCATCCCCATAGCCAAAGCAATAGACTCTATAGTAACATCAAAACTAACCACATCCACTGAGACGGAGAGAACTGGGCACTCATCTCGATTATTCTTAACCATACTTTGATAAAATAATCGCACTAATCGAGGGTGGGTCATGGTGGAAGGCCCTAGCAAACACAAAAGTTCTCTCATTTCCAACTCTGCAATGGTAAATGCAGTAGACCTATGATTTCGAAAAAAATCAATATCAAAAGTGGTAATAGGCTCTACTTGTCTCTCTTCAAATTCGGCATTTGGTTCCTCACTTGACTCAATTGGTTGTTTTCCTACATTTTTTCTCTTTCTAGGGTCATTTTATACACAAATTCTCTTTTAAGCTTTTTCACAAACACTTAGTGTGCACAAAGTGAAACACCCAAATCAACCTTCAACACAAACGGCCAACCCGGCCTCCCACAATAAGTAGAAACTTCAATTCAACCAAAGTATCATTCACTCGGCCCACCCGGCCTCCCACAATCACAAAATAATCCAAATCCAACACAAAAAGTAAACTAAATGGAGAGAGAAGAGATCTAGGGAGTTACCTTTAAATAATATGTTGGGAAAGATCCACAATCTCCCTTGAAGATTTCACCATTTAGAAGGAAGAATAATTATTTAGAGAATTTTTGAGGAAAAATATGGAAGAGAGTGAGAGTGAATGGGAAAGAAAGGGAGAGAATGAGTGAAAAGAAGGGTTCACGGGCCTTTTAGGAGTAATTTTCCGAGTTGGGCGATCGATCCCCCTTGGGGCGATCGGTCGCCCCCCAGGGGGATCGATCGCCCTTTTATGGAATGGCCAAATCATGTTTTTAAAGGTGGCGATCAATCGCCCCAAGAGGGATCAATCGCCCAACTCGGAAAATAACTCCTAGAAGGCCCGTGAACCCCTCTTTTCACTCATTCTCTCCCTTTCTTTCCCATTCACTCTCACTCTCTTCTATATTTTTCCTCAAAAATTCTCTAAATGATCATTCTTCCTTCTAAATTGTGAAATCTTCAAGGGAGATTGTGGATCTTTTCCAACATATTCTTTAAAGGTAACTCCCTAGATCTCTTCTCTCTCCATTTAGTTTACTTTTTGTGTTGAATTTGGATTATTTTGTGATTGTGGGAGGCCGTGTGGGCCGAGTGAATGATACTTTGGTTGGATTGAAGTTTCTACTTGTTGTGGGAGGCCGGGTTAGCCGTTTGTGAAGTGTTTTGAAGGTTGATTTGGGTGTTTCACTTTGTGCACAC
The DNA here is from genome assembly GCA_015143295.1 of Tetracentron sinense. NCBI lineage: Eukaryota > Viridiplantae > Streptophyta > Magnoliopsida > Trochodendrales > Trochodendraceae > Tetracentron > Tetracentron sinense. The sequence continues at coordinate 8,534,838 of CM026558.1, read as the reverse complement.
TAAGTGTTTGTGAAAAAGCTTAAAAGAGAATTTGTGTATAAAATGACCCCTAAAAAGAGAAAAAATGTAAAAAAATAACCCATTGAGCAAATGAGGAACCAAATGCCGAATTTGAAGAAAGGCAAATAGAGCATATTACCACTTTTGATATTGATTTTTTTCGAAATCATAGGCCTACTGCATCTACCATTGCAGAGTTGGAAATGAGAGAACTTTTGTGTTTGCTAGGGCGCCTTCCACCATGACTCACCCTCAATTAGTGTGATTATTTTATCAAAGTATGGTTAAGAATAATCGAGATGGGTGGCCAGTTCTCTCCGTCTCATTGGATGGGGATAGTTTTGATGTCATTGTATAGTCTATTGTTTTGGCTATGGGATGCCCTGCTACTCCACCTCGTGGAGTAGATTTTACACCTTCCCCACTTAAGAGCCCTGACACTCATGAAATCATAGAGGTGATGTGTAATGGTCGGTACCACGATAATGGGAAGAAAAATTGTGCAAGACGGGCTCTACTTTCTCCAGAGTTATGGTTTATAGACTCCATTTTTTAACTGAATTTATTTCCCATAGGGCATAAAATTGAGAGAAGTGATCTTCTTTTGAGAGCCCTGTATGAGTTTTGGAGTGGCAAATGGGTTGATGTTGTTGAATATATTTGACGCACTATGGAGAAATTCTATGACAAGGCCATTGTTGTGCCGGCTCCTGAGTCCAATACATGGAGTCTTTATTTTGGTAATTTAATTACTCAATTATTACTTGAACATGAGTATGTGCTTGATCAGAGTGAGCCTAGTATACCTCCTGTATATTTTGGGGAATCTTCTTGGGGTAAATCATATTGTGCTTTCATTAAAAATACCAAGACGAAAATGTTAGATGATTCTACTTTTGAGGATGAGGTTGTTCCTGATGAGATTCATGCACCTACCCGGCCTAGACTTAGAAGGTCACCTACCTATTCTAGTGTTCAGTCAGAAGCATCTGTGTCCTTCACTCGTCAGGAGTTTTTAGAATACTAGAGTATTTAGGATCAGAGATAGGAGGCACTGCAGCAGCATCAGGCAGATTTTCTTGCTTTTAGGGAGCCTTCAGAACAGAGATGGAGACAGGCTGATGCTTTTTATGAAGAGGCGCGCCAGCATTGGGATAGGTCTAATCAGTTTTATCAGAGTTCTTTTGATATTCAGCAGATGATGAGGGCTGCACTAAAGACAGTTTCCACTAGGCCACTATCCTCCTCCTCCTCAGTAGTTCTTTCCTCTAGTCTTTAGTTAAGATTTTTATATTTTCTTAAGTGAGTTGTATGGAGCTTTATTCTACTTTTTCGATATTTTTTTTAGACAGTCAGTTACATGTTTTATCCACTGTTTAAACTTCAGATGCTCCCTATTTTATGTCATATCTCTTTGCATCTATAATTTTTTGTGGATATTTCTTGGTTTGTACTAACCCTGTAAGTATTGTTTGGACGAAGTTTGGGGTGGTTTGTCTTCATTCTTGATCTATTTTCACCCCTTTTCACCTTTCTCATCATGGTTTGCTTTTCACGATTCAGGTATTATTATTCTAATCCCTTCTGTACTTTATTTCAATTTTTACATTGAGGACAATGTAAAGTTTAAGTTTGGGGTTGGGAAATAATAGGCTATACTATTATTTTATTTTTGATGATTGTGCAACGATGAATAGGGTAGAACATGCAAAAACACTGAAATTTTTTAGGTTGTTTTATTCTAAAATTTGAAAGATTGTAATGTATATAGGATAATTTAAATCTTATTGATAGGGTTGAATTTGAGAACACATAATCTCAAATACACACTGTTTGTAACTGTTTTTAACCTTACGAAAGCTAATTTTTTTTAGTCATGAATACACTTTGAAATTTGCACAAGCACTCTAACATAGTCTAGTGGGGTTTAAAACCAAGCTAATTGATTAGTGCTTTTGTTAACTCATAAGAATTGGATAATCTAGAAATTGAACATCAACCTTGGCTAAAAAGAAAAATTGATAAAAGAATAGGTTATCTAACCAGGTTTTACACTTAGTAACCAGGCCTCTTGCCTCACTAAGCAGAGAGAGTTCGCGTCAACCGTGTGATTTTTGGAATTGATAAAATAACCTAGTGTGACTAGTTTGAATTCGTAGCCTAGTTAACTCGAGTTATTAAGCCCTTAGAGGTGTCTTGACACCTGGTGCCCTAAAGCCATCTGGTTTGGGAGTCACCGGCCTAACACTCGCTACATGGTTTGTTTAGAGTGCTTAATAGACTTAGATTTTGCACAGTCATACTTTTAAGAAAAAAAGTATTGAATGAAAGTCTTGGGGTTGGTAGTTTAAATTGAAAGAAAATTCAATGATAAATGAGAAGACAAAAAAACTGTTGAAAAGTAAGTTTGACATCACACATTCAATTGTTTGTCACATTACACATCAAAGAAAATTCTGACAAATCTTTTAGAAGCTAAATTTTTCAAAAATAGTTAAGAATTGTGTGAAATTGAGAATGTGGAGAGTTGAAAATTCAATATTGTTAATAATTTGTGGATTATGTTGTATGTATTGTAAGTCTGGAAAATTTGGAATATAATTCAATCACTTTTGAGATTTGCATGTTTTATTTGAATATATTGCACAATGACAGGGTAGTACAGATGTTTGTAGGTGTCATCACTGTAAACCTTCACGAGACTTCACTTGTCCTCTAGGGCCACCTAGGAGCTTAAAAGGCTTGTTGCATATGCAAAATGCAACCGAGGATCCCACGAAAGGGGATGTAGGTTTAGTTTAGATTATAGTTTTATTTTATTTTTCATTACTCGAGGACTAGCAATGTCTAAGTTTGAGGTTGTGATTGGTGCTAAATGTTATACATAAAAACACCTCAAACTTAACTTGTTAATCCTTTAAAGTAATTATTTGTATTATTTGATGCTACTTGGTAGTTTTAATTTGTTTCAGGTTCATGCGAGAAAAATAGTGTAAAATGCGAGAGTTTAAAAGCATTAAAGGCTCAGAGGGATCTCAGGAAGAAAAAGTGAAGAAAATGTTGCAAAACCCAAAGCAAACAGGGGATGTCTGCCCTGGGCGATCGATCGCCCCTCTGCATTTTGGATTTTATTAAATGCGAGAATTATTTCTTTTGGGCCCAATTTGACTATTCTTTAGGCCCAAATTCGTAGGGAAAAGAGAAAATAAGAGTTGTAGCCCAATTAGAAGTTCTTATTCTATAAGGACTCTTTCTCTTTTTCCTTATAAAATGAGAGATTCTTTGTAGAGATTCCCTTAGAGAATTTTGTATAAATTTTGGATCAGAAGAAGAGAAGCTCTAGATATCAAGGAAGCCATGAAGAGAAGTGTAGCACTTTATCTATGAAGATGATGCATTCCTCTCTCGCGATGAACTAATTTCCAATCTAAGGTTTCAATGAAACCCTAGCCAAGTAACTGTGTCGTTCTATTTTATTTTTATTTTTGATTTCTTAGTTGTAAAACATTGATTGCATAAATGAGAGTTGTTTCAACAACCGGATTTATTGATTTATATTCGATTTCAATAGAATTTCCATCATTGTCTTAGGTGTTATGAATTTGAAATTGAGCTCACTTGTGTTAATTTTCGTTAGAAATTCAACATAGGTTTTATGCAATGGTTTTAATATATCGAGAGATTAAGTACTAAGATATCTTATGTTAAGGAAAGACGAGTGATTACACAAGTAGATTAGTGTGTATCATTTGTGCTAATCGAAGATATGATATGTTTAGGGTTTGATCCCTTGAACTTTTCTAGATTAGTTCAGAGGGGACGTCCTGTCACTCTAGCTGTAATATTTGCAAATTAAGAGGTTATAATAAATTCAAAATAGGGGCTGGTTATTAGGTTAGTGGTGGATTTGAAAACCCTAGATTTTCTTTTCAAAAGATTTAAAAACTCATTAGTTGATAATTAATTTAGAAAACTCCCTCAGTTTACCTTTAGTTTAATTCATTGTTTTAGTTTAATCAAACCAAATTCAATTGTCTCAATTATTAGTTTAAAATTAATCTGAATAAAAAGCAACGAAACCAGCGCAGTCCTCAGAGGAACAATACCCTTGCTAGTACTATTCTATCGAATTATTACTAAGAAAGAATAATTTAAGATTGACTGACGATCAGGCCTCTACTATCATGAAGAGCATAGGAGATGAGGATCTCTTTGCCTCGACCCCCTCGAGCTTCTAAAATAACCTGCTGACTGGTGAGGGACTCATTGACGAGGATTGAAAAGGGGGAAGTTATTTATTTATTCTATGGTCAACTTCTTAATTAACACAAACATGGAAATACAGAAGGGGGTGCCAAGTGGGAATGATCAACATCCTTAGCATTTTCTCTTACAATGAGAACTTGAGGTGGGCTAACCCGAACCCTGGAGACAATTGGGAGAGCTGTAGAGACGTTGTTGTGAGCTAGTGGGCTAGCTTATTCAGACGTTTAGGGGGGTATATGTGAAAACAACCCACGAAAGATGATGGGGAGGCCTGCAAGTCTTCCATTAGAACTTGGACCTCTGAGTGGAAGATGCCACTAGGGGTGTTGAGCATCTGAATGAGGGAGAGCGCATCGGATTCCAAAACTACATCATGCCACTGGTAAGCTTGTGCCAAGTGTGCATCAAGGGATAGAGCTATGGCTTCAGCCATCAGTTGTAAATTGCAAATAAATGTGTCACACCGGTAGGCTAAAAGATCCTTGTCGTGATCTCTGGCCATTGCAGCCGCACCCCCATTTGGGTATTTTGGAGAAAGGCACTGTTGCAGTTTTTTTTTTTATCAATAGGCACTGTTGCAGTTGATAGCAGACTCATGCATTTTCTCCACTTTGTACTGAATCCTATCGTCCTTCATATGTAGGACAAAAATTCCTAAGATACATGATCATACACTTTTTCGAGGTCCAATTTGTAGATTATCCCTCCTTTCCCACCTTTTAGTCTCTAATCCACACATTCATTAGCAATTAAAACTTCATCTAGAATTTGCCTTCCTATATCACATTAGAAGGGAGAGATAATGTCATAATGACTAACTTCAAATGGCAAGACAACGCCTTAGACAATATTTCTATACACGCTCCCATAAGGCTTATTGGCCGAACGTCTCTCAGGTGCTCAGATCCCTCTACTTTAGAAATGAAGGCAATAAAGGTACTGTTTAAGACCTCATAAAATGTTCCAGAGCACTAGCTTCTTCGGATATTGTATCAAAAGACAATCCATCAAGTCGTGGTCTAATTTAGCATTTCTCTTTGAATAAATCTTTCTAGAATGGGACAATCTCCCCCTAATCTCATTCTCCTTCTCCAAGACCCTATCATCAATCTTCAGCCTAGAAATTCGATTGACTCTATTTATCACATTTGCCATTTTGTGAAAAAAATCTAAAATTATTGTCCCATTCCTTTAGGCACATGATTCTGGATTTCCAATGGATTCCTTCGTATAGATAGGACCAGGTTCTGACACTCTTTTCTTTAATTCAAAACATTTATCCCTTAGACCTTCAAATGGAACTCTGATTCCTCGAACTAAACGATTTCTACAATTTCCTCCAATATGCTTGATTTCCTAACACCCAGAATTTCAAAGACCTTCCACATTTTTAGTTTAGCTATTTCTACTTTCAGTTTCAAACTAAATACATAGTGCTGTGGGATCCCGAAAAGGAGGATGAGTTCCATGCTTCTGCTAGAACCGCTAGGAAGTCCAGGGCTGTCATCCACATTTCTTCAAAGCTGAAATGTGAGGTTACTAATCAAGGAGACTTCTACCCTTATCAACAAAGCAAAACGCAATATTTCCCTGTTCGCTAGATAGTTTTCAAATTCAGTGCAATGAAATGGAGCCTCTGATGAACCACAGAGGTCTACTATCCCTTCAATTGAACCTCCACTTGCTCAACGACACTGGTCGACCCTACCTATGACATTCTATAGATAATGCTCTACCCTAAGAGACCTAAAGGAGAATCCCACAGAGAAGGGCCGGCCATCATTAGTAATTTGAACCAATTAATCTGTAAATGGCACTCATCTCCCTTTTTGCTCTAATCAAGCTGCCACACCCCTAGCCAACTTATCTACTTTCAGAATTAAGCTTTTAACAGCAAGTAGAGTTATCTATACACTAAAGGTATGCTTGCTCCTGCTTTTGGATCTAGCCCTTCCTCACACTATTAGTACACATCAATACCAGTTTCCAGCTTCCACAAAATTGTCATCTTTGACAAAACAGAATTTAATTGTTCATATATTTAATACCCAAGAAAACCATATGCTTCTGAATTCTCTACAGAAAACTAACTAAATCCTATCATCCATGGCAGCCAGACAAACCTTCCTAAAAACTCAAACCCCTTCCTCTCTGTCACGCCTGCTAACTAAAACAAATTATCAACCAAAGATCCTTGATGGCCAGTGACATCGTGATTTGTGACACAAATTTGTGTAAACACGTTGCCTACAAGAAAAATACAATAAATGATTATTATATACCTTCCAATCTACGAGAACACATGTTATTTTGGTCATAAAAGGCTTCTATAAAATTTTACTCCATCTGGGAGAACACTTAAAGGTTAAAGTCGTAAGAGGCTTCATAAGAATCCAAAAGAAGAGTACAGATAAAATGATTCATACTTGGATTACCTCAATAAACTATTATATTTTTTATGATTCTTGTTCTCGTAGGAGAATATCTCTTAGTAGCTTTATTTTTACGAGTTAAAATTTGTTATATATGTAAACACCCAATTTTGCACCCCAATTTTCTCTTTTTTGCACCTTCAAAACCTTTCCAAAAACCTCTCAAAAACACTTTTTAAATCTCTCTTTAAACCCTATTTCCATATGCCCAAATTTCTAGAAAATGCCCCTGAAGCTAAAAAATGACCAAAATGCCCCTAGAGTGCAAAATGACCAAAATAACCCTGGAAAATACTAAAAAACTCACTTTTTTTATCTAAAATATTTTTCATGGATTTATCAGTTCAATTTCGGCTATTTTCGAGATCAAAACGAGCCTAAAACGCAAAATCTAGCTTTCGACGAACCAGAAAATGCCATGTAGCGAAGCAAAATTAAATAAAAAAACAGAATTTATTTTGGTCGTTTATACCAAAAACAAAAACGACCAGACATTTTTGGACATTTTAGCCTGGTCGTTTATGGTATAAACGACCATAGGTTTTTGGCTTTAAAAGCCTAGTCGTTTATGCTATAAACGACCAAAGTGGCCGCTTTTGTTGACTTTTTTTTATCAGGTCCTTTTTCACATAAACGACCAGAACAAAAATTTCCAAAAAAATATAGTCCCACATCGAAAAATTGTGGGTTTTTCCTCTTTTTCATCCCCTATAAAAGCCCAAGACCCCTCTTCACAATCCTCACCAATTCCCTTCCACTTTCCTTGGTTTTTTCAAATCCTAGAACTTAGAAAACCCTTAGAGATTAATTTATCGGGATTTCAAAGTTTGGAAATTTTGTTTCTTTGGAGAATCTCTCTTTGTCCGAAAGTTCGTCAAATTTTCGGGCAGGTAACTTTTCTATCTCTAGTCTTGCTTTCATTTTTTATTGGTTTTATTAATTGTTTTAATATTCTAGTCTTTTTTTAATTTTAGTCTTTTAAAATTCTAGCTTAGACTGCTTGCTAAACCCTATCGAACCCCCACCCGGTTTGATTTAAACCTAGCCTACCCTGTCGAACCCCTGCCCAGTTTGATTTAAACCTTGCCAAACCCTGTCGAACCCCTGCCCGGTTTTATTTAAACTTTGCCAAACCCTGTCGAGCCTCTGCCCGATTTTATTTAAACCTTTCCAAACCCTGTCGAACCCCTGCCTGGTTTTATTTAAACCTTGTCAAACCTTGTCGAACTCCTGCCCAGTTTGATTCAAACTTGCCAAACCCTGTCGAACCCCTGCCCGAACTTTGGTTCAAACAAACCTACCCTATCGAACACCTGTCCGAACTTCGGTTCAAAATCTAACCTACCTAGTCGAACCTCTGTCCGAACCTCGATTCAAACCCTAGTTCAAACCCTACCCACCTAGTCGAACCTTTGTCCAAACCTCACTTCAAACCCTGGTTCAAACCAACCCGATGCTCCTTGACATGAGCTAAAACTGTCCAAATGCTCCTCGACAAGAGCTTAAAAGGCTCAAACGCTCCTGAATATGAGCTTAAACCATTCAAAAACACCCTAAATTCCAAAGACAAATCTCAGCCTATCAAACACCTACAATTCAAACAAATCAAATCAAAACCATCAACTACCCTCTGGAACTACGTGTGGCTTGATTCCACTGACTGTGGATACGTAGGCAACCCTGATCGGGTTCAGCTCACCTAGGATAGAACCCCTATCATGTCCCTGCTTATTTCAACTTATACATTACTATCAATATGATATCTGCTTAGAATATAGATGAAATGCAAGCTTCTCTTATGGTTTCTCCCACTTTAATTCAAACTTAGGGAGTAGGTAACCATCTCCGGATGGGAGTTTAGCGGTGCCTAACATCTTCCCCTAACTCAAATGAATCCTTACCATGAACTCTATTTCTAGACCAAAGCCTTATCCAACCTTTTCAGGGACCGTATTTTCCCTCATAATCTAAATAGGTGACGACTCTCTCTTTTCTGCATTTTTAGCACTATTCCTCATCAGGTTCAATCCTGATCGAGAGTGGGGTTAAAATCCCGGGTCCACAATATACTAATTGTTTTTTTTATATGTGTTTCCTGTAACAGCTATCTTTGTATTAATAAAAGTAGTTATTCAAATCCAATACACCATATGTATAAATGTGATATGGCAAAAGTATCTCGCCTCCTCCTGAGATGATACATTTATTTATAAATCTAGTGGGTATCAAGATACCCATGCAGGAAATTGTATCAATTCCAAATGTTGGTCAAGTGACTCAAGTTGCACATGTTAAAACCAATTACTTACAACTAATTCAAACGTTATTTACAATTCAAACTCTCTATATTTGTGAGTTTTCATTTTACTAGTAAGACTCATACATTTAGGAAGAACACACCACCCATAAGCTTTGACTTTCATAAAATTCCCAGAAAATCCTTGCCACATTTCAGTGGAGTTCTAACTTCCTCCCCTTTGAGATGTTAGGTGTCAAGTGAATAAAGGAAGGATTTGTCGTGAGGCAAGATGAGACTGGAATATATCCTCATAAAGGACTTCCACTGTCAAGTGGATAATAGAGGATTTATCGCGAGGCAGCAAAATGCCTTGGAATGCCCTTTTTAAAAATAGGAAACAATAAGAAACTTCCATTAATAAAGTAAAATTGTATGAAAAAATAAGAGGGGAGGGAGAGATATTTCCCCTCAAAAAGCCAAGCTATGGAATCAGGAGTCACATGAGACTAATTGACTCCATCCATACAAAAATCCGAAGGAGTGACATCTGCAAACTCGGGTAAATGGGATGGCCAACTGCAAATGTCAAGCCACCGACAAGCGGACATTCTGTGCGAAGCACTCCAACCCTTTAAAAATCCTTCTATTTCTTTTAGACCAACATATTCCAAAGAAATGAAATAAAGATACGTGGAACGCTTAGTCACGAAAGTCCCATGAATCGTTGTTGAGGATGATTAAGATGTGAAAATGTAGAGATTAATCTACATAAAATATCTAATTCCTTCTAAAGTTTACATTACAAACTGTTTTTTTGATAAGTAGTTTAGTTTATCTCACAAAACACTGTCAACCAAGTCCCACATGAATGAATAAAGAAATAGGAAAAAAAAAAGGTTTTCAATATCTTGTTTTTTGTTTAGGGAAACTATACTCCGGCAATTACAGTGCTTATTACGATTTACGACCCCAAATCATTTTGTAACCTCGAGGCTAGCAAAATTCCTAAACTGCCCACAAAGAAACTAAGGTTGGCTTTTCTTGAAACTCTTAAACCAACCAGGGGGTAGTCGTAAGGGTACACAATTTTCCACTACAACTAGAAACTCTAGACTGGAAAAAAATGTCTTAGTGCTCTAGAAAGGAATTAGATTGTGCTTCCAGAATCCAGATTTGAGCTAAAGCTTGGAAGAAAGTCCCAGAAGAGAGAGGACTCGAAAGATATTTGGGTTACTGTAGCAATACAGAAATTCTATAGCAATTACGATGTTAGAAGCAAGAAGTAACTTTTGTTGAAACCATCAAGTGATGACAGTGAGTATAATAGAGTCATCTTTGGAGGTGTTTCAAACAGCACATAAGAGCTCACAGGCCTGACTGGATCGACTCCAGGCAACTGAGTCAGATACCACTTATTATGGTATTTCTATGCTTTCTAAGACTCCTACCTCCAAATCAAAAAATGATCTTGACAAACAGATGACAGGAAGAGTAAACTGTATCCTCCTTGGCAACTTTTTCCTACCTTCCAAGATATCACATTTTGTCGTCCAATCACACAGTGATCGAGTATTACTGTCTTTTTCCTGGACAAACAACAAAGAATTGTATGAAACAAATAAAAGACATTAATTAGCGAAAAGAGTTACCTATGTAAAGAGCATTTGAATTTAGTATTGACACCAATTCTAGCCAAGGAGTTTGTGATTCTTTTTATTTTTATTGGTAAGTTCATTCTTATTAAAAGCACTCTTTAAAGAATATCCACCTGCTCTCTCCTTATTCTCTATCCCGGTCCAGTAGCTTCAAGATTGGAGAAGTTGGAGAGAAAGACTTTTTATGAATTGGAAGGATGACTCTTAAGACATGCCATCTAATGGAGTGAAAATAATCTTCCAGGCTTACAGAGGTGGGTTAACGTTTTGTACTTTCAAAAATAATGGACATGCCACTTCTTGGAAAATGGCCATGGAGATTTGGCAAGGAAACTGATAGGCTATGTAGGGTGACAAGATTCAATTTTGGGAGGACCTATGGTACGAGGATTCTCCTCTTTGCATGGCATTTTCCAATAATCCAGTCCCTGTGTTATGGCTCACAAAGAGATCCTGGTGGACAGCTACCTTGAGAGGGAAGGGGAGAGGTTGCCTGGATCCACAATTTCGGAGGAATTTGGATGATTGGGAGATTGACTCCCTTGTCGGTCTTTTAAGTTTTAGCTCAAGCAGAGAAAATTCCATTGTCAGATCAGCATTCAGATAAATCATAAATGTTTATGGAACTGCATGTTTAAGGTGCCTTCTTTGTGAAGTTATTAAAATCTCTGTTGCTGGAACACAATCTTGATCCCTTTCCTTCTACTTCGTTTGGGGTGAACCTATCCCCTCAAAAGTTTTCATTCTCAGTTGGAATGGCCTCCTGGCTCTCCTGATAAAATTATCATTGTCGACCACTTGATTAACAGGAGGAAAATTATGCCAGATTGCTGCATCCTTCTGAAAATGGAAAGTGTGGCAAATTAGTTAGCCAACTCCTACCTTCACTTTAAATTCTCATAAGATTTGGCTCTACAATTTTTTATTATAATATATATATATATATATATTTTATTTTTTTTTGGGGGGGGGTATTATGGGCCACTGTAAGGACCTTCTTTTGAGCTCATACAAGAGGATGGGTCCTTTTTGGAAACGGGGTTGAGTATTTCGGAGTATGCTTCTGAAAAACCGTTACGTAATGGTTTGGTAGACATGAACCAAAACGAATTGTGACACATAATTTGTAGGGTTTTCCAGTGTAATTCAAGACCAGTTATCATTAAAAAAAAAAATTGTGTAGCAGGACTGACTCTTTCAATGCTATATATGGTTCTCAAAACCAATTTTAAACAATAGAAACAAAGTTTGGCGATTTATTTCAAAAAATTGTGAATAGTTGGGGATCTTTTCGACAAACAATTAATTTGCACATAAATCGCTAATATATGAAACATATTGGTATGCTATTTTTATGTTTAGTAACTTACTTTTATATTTCCCGATTTTTACAATTTTTCCAAACTTTTCTCTAGCTGAATAATTTTTAAACTCCGACTTGGTGATTATGTTCTGGACCCTTTCTTTCGCTATTTTCTCTATTCCTCCCCCTTCTATAGGCAGAACCGACTGCTACTTCATGTTACTTTGGATCAGAAACAAGTTTTACCCATCGAATCAATCAAATGAAAATTCCAAGTCTGGTTTTGGAAAAAATATCAGTTTGGGGATTTTTGAATGGGTAAGTTTTCTCGATTTTTTTAGTTAATGTTTGTTGGTTAGTGTATATTAGATAATTTAAGATATAGATTTGTGAATTTAAAATGTTTGAATTATTTTTTTTTCATACGTTTCTTGAAAAATGGGGGTTTTCAATTTTTGTTGATTATTGTTTTATTTTCAAAAAATAACATGATTGGATTTGGAAAGCATCTTTCAATTTTAAAAATTGACTTTTTTTAATTGTTTCATTTTATTACTTTTAAAACAATGTGGCCGTTAATGATACACTGTTTAGTAACAGTTTCTACATGGAATGTTAAACAAGCCGAAAACCATTATTTAAAACTGTTGCTTCCTTTCATCATAAGTTGATGTATATGGAAGAAAAAGAGCAATAGGATTTTTCAGGATAAATCTAACTCCTTCAATAGGGTGATCAGTAACATTTTTGCACTTCTCTACTTTGGTCCTCAATTTTAAAAGAGTTCAGAAAATAGTACTCAGTTTTTTTTGGAACATAAATAGTTGTGTATAACCTTTCACCTAACAAGTGGACTGTCAATTCTACTTCTTGTATAAGGCTTTTGTCTGGATTTGCGAAATTTTTTTTTCCTTTAATACATCTCTATTACTAATAGAAAAGATATAAAATAAAAAAAGCAACACGTATCATAGAAATTAAACAGCCCATCTACCAAAATCTCAGATCTTATTTATGATATGTTCTATTCTCCTCTAACCTCCGAGCCCCCATCTCACGAATCTAGCACTGAGCCAAACGAAATTTGAAATGATTAACTTAAAAAGTATAATCCTTGTCATCAAGCTCTGAGATCAACAATCTTCAACCCTTCTTAACCAATAGAATAGAGGAGAGAATATATCCATTATCATATCTATCTATTCTCCTATATGTGTGGCATGTAATTCCACAAGGAATCTGAGGTAGTAGGGGTAGGCGAGGTCTTGGACTTAGACAATCTTGCAGCCTGCCTCGGATGTAGGGTGGGGTCCCTCCCATCGGTGTACCTATGAATGCCTCTCGGGCTAGTTTTAAAACCAAGGCTGTGTGGGCCCTCTGTCTTGGAGAGGTTCGCCTATCAGGATGACAATCGTCTTTGTTATCAAAAGGCGGGAAGTCAACCCTCATCCAAAGCACCTTTAGTAATCTCCCAATCTACTTTATATCTATTCTCATCATCCCTTGATCGGTAGTAGTGTCCCTTGAAAGTATGCAGCAAGGGTTTCTTTGGCATGAGAAAGGAGTTCTATTCAAATATCATCTGGTAGACTGGGCTAGAATCTGTCACCCTAAAAAAGAGAGGGTGGTCTGAATTTGAAGTCTTTATCTCTAGTGAATAAGGCTCTATTAGGGAAATGAGTTTGGAGGTTTGGAGAGGGAAGAGAAAGTTTATGGCGTGCTATAATTGTGGCCAAATTCGGGGAACAATCTTGTCGGGTCCCAAAGGAGGTCAAGAGTTCCCATGGTGTGGGGATGTGGAAGGGATCATGTCAATTGCCCGATTAGTACTTAGTAGTACCATATTTTGAATTTGATATGGGTGATGGGTCAGAGATTAGGTTTTGGAAGGATTTGTGGTATGGTGCCATGAACCTTCAAATAACTTTAGTATCATCTTCCGTTTAACAGCTGATAGGAATGCGTCTGTCGGGTGCTATACTGTGGTCAATTTGGAAAGAGATGAACAATATAGTTTTTGAGGACTCCCATTCCATTCCTTTTCGCATCTGCTCTAAGATCCGTTTGTTGGTTTTGAAATGGTGCTCCACAAGTCATGTGGGATTAGATCTAAGAGTTCTGTTAGCCTGATTGTGTTGCTCAGATAGGTTGTGGGCACGCAGTTAGGAGTTACCATGTGATTTGCTCTCTTTCTTTATGTCTCTCTTTTTAGAGTTCATGAGCTCGTGAACTATCTTACTCTATTTTCTAATATTGATGCTTAATTATCAATGAAAAAAATAAAATAACGTTATGACGCCTTAACATCTAAACTTGGAATTGACAACATAACAAATTTGTCGAAATCAAAGGTCATCATGTTTGCACAAAATACCGTAAAATTTCAACATGTTCAGCACAAACTACCATTAAGATATAATCATATAAATATCTTGCAAACATCATAGCAGCAGGATCCTGACCGAAAGCATAACAATTCAAGCTCTTTCAACAAGGACTACAAGGACAAGGAAACCATCTATATTAACTATCGAATATAGCATTATACAGTTTACACTTTCCAACCATTTAAACATGTCCTGAAAATATGCAATAATTGACAAGGTTAGTAACCAATCTAATAGATACTCAGATCTAATCTCCAAATACACCTTTCCAGTAACACATGAAACTTGAATTAAGGTCACCCTTTACTGAACCAATCGAAAAAAAGGGGAAAACATACATGTAAATTACTATCAAGAAAACCCCGGTTTTGATTTCATACCTTTCTAAGAACTCCATAAAATCCGAAGCTCGGCTTCCCAGCCTCCACATTCCCCAACCCTTCTCCGTTCTCGCAATCAGGAACCTTGAAACCCTTCTTAACCTCCCGAATCAAGCCCATCCCATCTTCCCCTCTTCCTCCTCCCACCCCAACATCCATCCAAAACACAAACCCAACAAAAAACACATAAAACCCAACAAACCCAATTGCCTGCCAAAGAAATATCTCTGCACTAAGGTAAACATAAAACAATGACAATGCTGCAATCAAATAAAAGAACACATCCCTCACAAACGGTGCCGGGTCGACAGAGAATGGTGCAGCGTAAATTGCAACAAAACCAACAACAAAAGCCGAAACAAATGTACCGGCCGAGAGAATTGCACCAAGTCCGGTACGCGCGTGTCCACCACGCACAGCAGCGACCGAAGCAAACACATCAGGCGCACCATTACCGAGCGAAAGGAGGGTCACAGCACCCATACTAGGGGAGAGATTGAGATGGGTAGATAGCTTTGTAACGACGACAGAGAATCGATCCTGGGCTGTTTTGACGAGGAAATAGAACTGTAGAATGATAATAAGAGAGAGAAATGGGATGGAGATAAATGGTTTTTCTGAGAATATGCAGAAATGGAGAGAGGAGTAGTTAAAGAGGCCATTAGAGTCGCCATTACAGTGTGTGAGAGAGAAAGAACAGCGTTGATCAGGTGGGGTTTGAAGGATGGACGAGCAAGAAGGAGAGGAGGTGTTGAGGAGGGATCTGTGGGGGATAATTGAGTTTGTGAGGGAGTTTTGGGGGGAATGACGAGAGGAGATGAGGAAGAAGATGAGAGTAGAGAGAAGGATTAGTGAGATTGCAGAGGTTTTGATGGAAGAGGAGAAGGAGAAGAAGGCCATGCCATTCCAAACGGGACACTTGTGTGAAAGTGTTTCTTTTGACTAAAGAGAGCATCGATGGGCTTTTGGGGCTGTGAGAGTATCGATGGGCTTTTGGGCTGTGCTCCGGTTCATCCGGTTGACCGTATTCTTCTCCAGTTGTAACCGGTTTTGCCAAAACCGGTTACGCCCTGAGATGGCCACATGTCTAATTTGACACCTCTTAACTATGGTTAAGATTCACTCACCCCTTAGGTTCATTTACCTATTCTTAGTTTTTAGACAAAAATAATAAAAATTTATGTTAACTGTGGTTAAAATTACCAATTCCTGGGGTTAATTTTTTAAATAATTTTTAAAAAAACTAAAGAGTGGTGGGTGAACCCTATGGGTAGGTGAATCTTAACCACAGTTAAGGAGTGTAAGAAAGGACATGTGGTGACCACAGGGTTGTAACCAGTTTTGCCCAAAACTGGTTACAACTGGAGAAGATCACCAGTCTCATAATTAATCTCTTTTTTCTTAAGAGCAATAGTTCCCTCCCCGAATGAAGAGAGAACTATCGCTCCTCACTCTCACATAGCCACCCCTTCAACTCAATATGAACTCGGGTTAGATTTTTTTAACCCTGTGGTTATTTTATTTTATTTTATTCTAAAAACTAAGGGTAGATGTGTGAACCCAGGAGTGATTGAATCTTAACCACAATTAAATTGAGTTAAAAGTGGGACATGTGGAAAGAAAAGAGGAGCCGTAACACACCTCCTCGCGTCACCGATTGAGTAGGTGATTATTTTCCTTTTCTTAACTAGTACGCTGCACGTGTGATGCACGTGTGTGTGAGAGAGAGAGAGAGAGGAGGAGGAGGACGAGGAGGAGGAGGAGAAGGAGAGGGACCCTAGTGATGGGCATTTTGGGGAAAAAAATAAAAGAATACTTTAGATATAGAAACTTGCATGAGGGACATTTTGGGTAAAAAGGGCATCGGATTGTCTATGGCAAATGTAGGAAAAGGGTCTTGGGCTTCCACACATCATCAGACATGTGACGATAAAAAGGGGAGAAGTCATTTCATTTTCTCCCCATGTTTGACTTCTCCCTACTTGATATATCTTCCCATTTTTATCGTCACATGTTAGATGATGTATGGAAGCCCTAGACCCTTTTCTAGCATATGCCAGAGACAATCCGATGCCATAAAAAAAATCGTGAGGGACAAGTATCTACATATGATGTAAGGATATTTTGAGAACTATTTTAGAGGCATTTTGGGTATAGAAAATCATTGAGGGCATTTGAGTATATAAACTCAGGATGCTTTAGAAATAAAGAAAATAAAATATGGGCAAACTTAAGGAACATTTTGGGTTAACAAATTTGTGAGGGGCCTTTTGGGTATATAAATTTGACTTAGGGGTAGTTTGGAAACTAAAAATTCAAGACATTTTGACAATAGGAACAAATTTGAGGAGCATTTTGGGTATTCTACTTAACTTAAGGGCATTTTGAGAATAAAAAAATTTCAAGAACATTGTGGCCAAAAAATATTTTTTTAATAATAAAAGGACATGATCCAACTGGATCGGTCGAATTGGAAATTGATCGTCAGTTCCAAAAATATTGCTTTATATATTAATAAATGACAGTTATAGAATTAAATTAATTTCAATCAATTTTTTAATCCCTATGTATTATTTATTGAAAAGAGCCCCCTATATTAATAAAAGCTAAAATTAATAATAGACAATTATGAAATTAAGCTAAAATTCAATTAATTTTTTAAGTGTTGTTCTCTTTATATAGTAGCGAATGTGTAGTTTTGAAATTAAGCTAAAATTTAATCAACTTTTCAATGTATCATTGTCATTATATATGAGTAAATAGTAGTTTTAGAATTAAGTAAAATTCAGAAAAAAGTTTTGATCCCATATGTGTAAGGGCAGTTTGGGAATTAATTAAAATTCAATTATGAGTAAAAGGTAGGTTAATTTGGAATTGTTGCGCCCCAAAGTCTCATGTTGGTCAATGAGACCTTGGATCCGTGACGCTGCATATCCATAGTAACTTAACAACATAAAAGGCATGCTAGAGTCTCAAATTTTCTCTCATAAACAATAACAAATTCAGTATAAAAACTATTGACCAACTAACAGAAATAATCCAATCACATATGATCTCAATTACAAAAATTAAACTTAAGCAACATTTTTTATTATCTTATTACATCCCTTCAAACTGAAATAAAACAAAACTAACTAAATACTTGATCAATAGTATGGATAATGATTTAGATCCACTTCAGTCTCCTAATAGTCACATTCTTGCTCCTCTGAGTACTTTTTCTCAATCTAAGGTCGTGGAGCACAAATATCGAAATATCCCGAACCTACCGACAATAACAATTCAGCTAAGCATTGAAAATACTCAGTGTATACAAAGTCTAGCTAACAATGTCATATCATATAATCATAGTCATGTTATATCATAAATAAAGATATTTTACAATTTATGTGCGGAAACATATAAACATAGTGTGAGCACGAGTTTCGAACCACTCACTTTTAGAGTGCATATCCTCATGGGTGTGAAGGTTGATTAAGAGTCGCCACCTATTCATTCAGAAGGGAGAAGTCCCCAAGGTTGGGATAAGGTCTTGGTCTGTGAGTGAGATCAGGGCAAGGGGTTCGGTTAAGTCCGGGGAAGGTGTTAGGCACCCTGAGGCTTCCAATTTGCAATGGTTTCATACTGCCTAGGTGTAAGCCAATTAAAGTTAATCTCGTTCAAAATGCCAGAGTGTTTAAGGTAATACTAATCTTAAGAAAGTAAAGCTAATTAGGGTCGACCCAGGTTGGGTTGCCTACGTACTCACAGGGTGAGATCAGACCAAGCATAGTTCTGACACATGAATCTGTGCTGAGGTGAGGGGTGTGTATATGTGCACCAAGGATGGCTAACTGAGCTAGTCTGGTAGACTAGGGTTTGATTGACCAAGGTGAGTCAAGTGTATGGTTCAAGCCCGATAGGCTTAGGGGTAGTCCGATAGACTAGGATTTAGGCCCGGTAGGCCAAGGGGCAAGTCCAGCAGACTAAGCTCGGGCCCAGTAGGCCGAGAGCAGGCCCGGAGACCAAGGTAAAGCCCGGAGACAGGGGTAAGCTTGGTAGGCTTAGGGTTAGGACCCGGTAGGCCTGGATTGGGCTCGGAGGCCAAGATTGGGGTTGGAGGCCAGGGTTAGCCCCGGTAAGCCATGATTGGGCATGGAGGCCAAGGTTAGGCCCGATAGGCCAAAGGGCGAGTCTGATAGACTAGATTTAGGCCCGGTAAGCCAAAAATCGGGTTTAACCGCGGTTAGGACTATTAACCGGGGTTAAAGTTGGTCTAATTGTGGTTAAAATTGTTAACCAGGGTTTAAAATGGGTCAAAATCAGTTATATGGTCCACAAGATTTTTTCAGGTTTTTATCAGAATTAAGGACTGCTTAACCATGGTTAAATTTTAACCGAAGCTGGATTTAACCATGGTTAAGGGTCCTAGCCGGGGTTAAAATAGTCATAGAAGATCATTCTGGAATCCTTAGAATATTTTTGATTTTTTTATTATTTTTTCAGGATTTGTGGGGTTAAGGGGTGCTTAACCATGGTTAAAAGTTAACCGAGGATGAATTTAACCATGGTTAAGTTAAAAATGGGCCCAGGGGGCTAGGCAAGGCTTAAAGTGGCCTCCTATCAGGCTTGGGCCCCTGCAAAAGCCTAAAATCAAAAAATAAATTAATGGCGGTAATCAGATTACCACCATTAAAGTTGTTTTTTTAACCAGGTTTGCGCACTGATAACTTGAGGTAGGGGATGACCCATGGAGATTTGAAAGCATGGGGATGAAGAGGGCAGTCCAGGGAAGAGAATGAACCTATAATGGGCCCCGGGGGAGGCCTGGAGTGGGCCCCACAATGGGCGAAAGTGGCCTGTCCACCATTACATAAAATGATAAATGGCGGTTGTGAGCATGGGATTTTCTACCCCACTTTCACAATATATTTGTTTGACTGAGTCGCCACCTATTCATTCTAAGGCATAGGTCCCAGATGGTTGGATAATGTCTTAATGGTTTATCAGAATTAGGATAAGCGGTTCGATTAAGTCTCGGGGAAAGTGTTAGGCCCCCTAGGACCCCCGTTTAAGAACGGTTACTTACCCCTAAACTTAAGCCAAATTTAATCTCAAAGCTTAATTAAAATGTCAAAG
Source organism: Tetracentron sinense (assembly GCA_015143295.1). Classification (NCBI taxonomy): domain Eukaryota; kingdom Viridiplantae; phylum Streptophyta; class Magnoliopsida; order Trochodendrales; family Trochodendraceae; genus Tetracentron; species Tetracentron sinense. The sequence continues at coordinate 8,515,058 of CM026558.1, read as the reverse complement.
TATTTAATCAAGTGCTAGTTCAAAAAAAGTAGAAAGCTAGATGACTAGGGTTGAACCCGGGTAGGGTTGCCTACGTACTCACTGGGGTGAGATCAGACTGAGCGTAGTTCTGGCACGTGAGCTTGTGTCAAGGCTAAGGGATATGTGTGTGTGTGCATATGGTGGTCAAGGGTCTAGCCCGAAGGGCTAGGGTTTAGTTGATTGAGGAGGTCAAGTGCACAAGGATTGAATCTAACCGCGGTTAGAAGAGTGTAACTATGGTTAGGGACTAACCATAGTTAAGAAAAGCCTAGTGAGTTTCTTTTTGGGTTTTTTGGTTTTTTCATATTTTTTTGATTTTTATAGAATTTAGGGATATACACAAGTGAATCATGGTTTAACTGACCTATGGTTGAGTTAACCATGGTTAAGGGCTAAATGGCTAAGATAAAAACCACAAGTAACTTTTTCTGGTCTTTTGCATTTTATATTTTTTTTTTGTTTTTTTAATGATTTTATGTGGATTTTTTCAAGTGGGTAAGCTTAACTAGAGTTAGAAGCTAACCGGGGTTGAACTAACCCCGGTTAGAATCAAGGTCTGGACTGATGATGGGCCTGATATACGTGGCAAGGTCTTAGGGTCCTTCAAATTGGGCCTGGGCTTGGGCCTTAGGGCCATGTTGTTGTTCAAGTAAACAGGGAATGACGGTAATTGCTTTACCGTCATTTCTAAAACAGTGTATTTTGGAAATGTCGGCAGAGCAAATGCCGCCATTCCTGGTTTTCCAGGAATAACATCTTGGACTGTAATGGGGAGGCCTATGGAGAATTCCCAGAGGCTGGTGTGCCCAGGGGAGCATTTAAGGGCATTGCCACGTGTCTTAGGCTCCTTATGGGCTTTGAGTTTGGTCCATAGTAGGCCCACAGGGGCTCTGATAACATTGTTCTTAAAAATAACAGAATGTCGGTAGAATTATTACCGACACTCTGGGCCCATATTAACCACAGTTAAGCTATTCTTTGGAGCATAAAAAGCTCAGGGGAGGTCTGTGAGAGTGTTAGGGACCTAAAATAGGCCCTTGATTGGACCAGGGCCTCACCATTTGTGGCCTAAAGCCTCTACAAAAGAAGGAGTCGAAAGTGGCAGTAATTATTCTACCGCCATTGTCATTTTTTTCCAGAAAACGCAACTATAGGTATTGAGGCTGTACCACTTTGCAACCAAGGGGTTCCTCATGACTTGAGGACCCCTTAGAATGTTTGTGGAGGTGTGGTAATGGTCTGTGCGCGTGTGTGTGAGTGTGGTGATTCATAGGGGTTCCACTGCCTATGGAGGAGGCAGGGAACCCCTTCCTATGTTGTTATTACAGAGCTACAACCCCCAGGAAATGACCAGGGGTTTACAAGATGCTCTAAAGTAAAGAAAGGAGGGGTAGGGATGACCCCTACCTAGCTGAGTTGTCTGCAACAGGTGGTGGAGGGTGGCTGTCCGCGGTGGTGTCGCTGCTACAGGTGCTGGCCTTTGGAATTTTGAGATGTCTTGGAGGTTTGAGGTTGTTGGGGAGTTTGAATACTCTCAGGGATTCCCTACAGTGGTTTTTTGGGCTTGAATTTAAGGTTGAAGGGGTGTTAAATTTATAGGTAGTGGAAGTGGGGATCTAATGGGGATTAGGACAGGGTTGGATGATGGTTGCAGAGGCATGGATAGGGTCTTGGAGAAGCTCAGACGCATGGGTGAAGGTCTGGAAGGTAGGTGGTGCAGGGGGAAGGCGATGCAGGTCTGTAAACACGTAACTGGGTAATGGCGGTAGTTGGTTTACCGCTGTTACCAATTGCCCAGAAAATTTGATGTCGGTAATGAGATTGCCGACAGACTGAAATTCAAATTTTTACGGGGCCAGGCCCTCCTGCTCGGTATGGGTGTTGGTCTTGGGCCCATGTTTGGGCCCAACTTGGTTTACCTATGGTTTTTAAGTTCCTAAAGGCTACCTTGGGTTTAGGCTAGGGTTTGGGTGAGGTGACCTAGGGTTAGGTTTAACTAGGGTTCCGACTAAGGTTGTCCTAGGGTTTAGGTGAGGTTGACCTAGGGTTTAGGCTGGATTAACCATGGTAAAGTGGATTAATCATGGTTAAGGGGGTGTAAAAATGGGGTGCTGACAGTTGCCCTCTTTGTCGGAGATTGCCAAATTAGTGATTGAACGACAAAGACTGGAATCACCACATTTTTACACCAGAGCAAGCAAACATGATGGATAAGCATGAAGAACAAGCATGGACGGATACAGGGAATGAACACACGTCCGTTCCCCAAAGATGAGGTGAAGGTTGGCCACACGACCACCTTACCGGAGATTGAAGCAAAACATTGATGAGTAAGCATGATGAATAAAAAGGGAGTGAACACACGTCCGCTCCAAACAGATGAGGTGAGGGTTGCACACACAACCATCTCATCAAAATTTATAAGCAAAGCAGTGATGTGTGCAGGATTAGTATTACTGGAGGCCGTAACTGACATCCGGTCACATGACCGTGACAGTATACTCCTTGATTAGTGAGCTGGCTGAGCAAGATGATGGTGATGAATGCAAAGGTTTGAGTGATGGGTGCATGACTAACATCACTGGAGGCCACAACTGACATCCGATCACACAACTGTGACAGTATACTCCTTCAATAGTGAGTTAGTAGAGCAAGAAGAAGATAATGAATGCAAAAATGAAGGTGATTGATGCAAGACTAACATCACTGGAGGTCCCAACTGATATCCGGTCACACGACCGTGACAGTATACTCCTTTAATAGTGAGCTAGTAGAGCAAGAAGAAGATGATGAATGTAAAAATGACGGTGATGGGTGCAAGACTAACATCACTGGAGACTGCAACTGACATCCGGTTACATGACCGTGACAGTATACTCCTTTAATAGTGAGCTAGCCAAGCAAAAATGAGCTTCACAAGAGGCCGCAATTGAAGTTTGGCCACACGACCGTTCCAGTACTCCTTTAATAGTGAAGGGGAAACGATGTTACAGACAACCATCTGATTGTCCAACAAAGATAATGAGGGTAAAGACAGCTGCCCGACTGCTTCACCTAGGATAGGATGCGACGCTGTAGACAATCGCCCAATTGCCTTCCAGGGTAGCGAGATGATAGGAGTAAAGACAGCTGCCTGACTGCTTCACCAAGATGGGATGCAATGCTATAGACAACCGCCCGATTGCCTTCCAGGGTTATGAGATGATGAGGGGAAAGATAGCTACCCGAATGCTTTACCAGGATGGGATGCAACGCTGTAGACAACCGCACGATTATCTTCCAGGGTTGCGAGATGATGAGGGTAAAGACAGACGCCCAACTGCTTTACCAAGAAATAGGTGCAACGCTATAAAAAACCGCCCGATTGCCTTCCAGGGTAGCAAGATGATAGGGGTAAAGACAGCCGCCCGACTACTCTACCAAGGTTAGGGTGCAACACTGTAAACAACTGCCCGATTGCCTTCCAAGGTAGCAAGATGATAGGGGTAAAGACAGCCGCCCGATTGCTCTACCAAGGATAGGGTGCAACACTGTAGACAACCGTCTGATTGCCTTCCAGGGTAGCAAGATGATGGGGGTAAAGACAGCCGCCTGACTGCTTCACCGAAATAGGATGCGACACTGTAGACAACCGCCCGATTGCCTTTCAGGGTAGCAAGATGATATGAGTAATGACAGCCGCCTGACTGCTTCACCGAGATAGGATGCGACACTGTAGACAACCGCCTGATTGCTTTCCAGGGTAGCAAGATGACAAGGGTAAAGACGACTGCCTGACTGCTTCATCGAGATAGGACGCGACACTGTAGACAACTGCCTGATTGCCTTCAGGGTAGCAAGATGATGATGGTAAAGACAGTCGTCTGACTGCTTCACCGGAGATAGGATGCAATGATGGTGCAGGCAATCGCCTAATTGCCTCACTGAGGATGAATTTGAATTAATAGCTAACAAGAGTAAGTAAGAATTCAAGATTTTGTGAAGCATGATGAAATCGAATATGTGAGTGAGAGCCGTGGCCCTGAGCCATTGCATAAATCTATGTTTCTCTCTGTATACATAGCCTGATGGATTTGACATGCCCCCTGGCTCAGATGCTTCAACCGTATGTATGTGCCCCCTAGGATGTATTGATCTTTAATCATGCAGGATAGTCTACCGGTTTTGCCTTGGTTTCATTGCTCCTTTTGCACTAGCTGGAATGAGTAGCCGACTTTGAACTAACTCTATTGGGGAGTGAGTCTTGACTGACTTTTGATGAAAACAACTTGTTAACATACTGACGGACAGATAATGTGATAGACCTATTGAGGAGACTAATGGACTGACTAATGGGTGGTTTAGTGGTAGACTGACAATTGAGCAGTGGACTGACCGTTTATACCTTGAAAGTGTGTCTGAGACTGCCCGCATAGGGAGACCTAGTTAGGTTCCTCTGCCTTCTGGTAAATGATTAAGTTGTGCTTGATCATCCTTGTGGTAGATCTGCATCTGCTGGGGTAAGATGTTTGCAAAGCATTTATTCATCTTATTTTTTCCTTTTTTGCCCCTGGGCCCTTACGGGTTTTCACTAGGATTAGGTTCACGTTATTTTTGCGTAATAGTAGGATTGATGAATCCTTACTATACCCGTGAAATTGAAGTTTGTTTTATCCCTTTTTTGTCCCTGAGCCTTTTCAGGTTTTCACAAGGACTGGGTTCACGTAAGTTTTACACTATAGTAGGATTGATGATTCCTTACTATGCCCGTGAAATTTGAAGTTTGATTTGTCCCTTTGTCGTCCTTTTTGTGTTTTCACCAGGACTGGGTATACAAACTTTGCATTTTCTAATTGTCTGCTCTTTTTTTGATAATTCACCAGTCTCTTCTCATCATTGCCTGTCGATAGGTAGAAGTGAGTGCTTTTGACCGTTAATGCTCAAGTCCTTTCGAAGATCAAGGAGGGCTTAATGTTTAGGAGGAAACGTGGTTTGGTTAGAAACGAGATAAGGCTCAAAATTTTTATTTTAGAAAGGGTAAGACACCTTATGATATTTGTTTGATGTCAAGATTAACTAGCTTCTTCAGGCATTGTCCTTTGGTCCAGCTTTGCTTTGTAACCAAATACCTTTTTTTTTAGTACATGGTTGTCTTGTATTGTGGCACATTTGCTGTATTATGAACATTTGTTGTGTTATGACCGAACCAGATTTCAGGATGCCTACGTACCCAAATAGGGATCAGGTCAAGACGTAGTTCGACCCAAAGGCCGCATTTGTTGATTGTTCTTTTTTTGCACTGTTCTTTTGATAATCATGGGATGCCCTTATGTGGGTTTTGAAAGAAAGGCTATTATACTGAAAGGTCTAACTAGCGGATATATATAGCATAGGTAAGCGAGGTGTTGTGAGGGTTATCAAAAGATGACCTCCTATCCTTTCCTTGATTGGTCAAGAGCATGTATGGTCATTGCATCACCTTGTTTCAGTCGATTGACATTTGATGGCTCAAAGAGGTCTTCATTGATCTTATATTACTCCTATCTTGATTTGCTCAAACTAGGAAGAGCATCTATTGATTTGAGTGATCAACCTATTCCTTGTAGGCATTAGAAACTAGTTCAGTTCCCAAATTAAGTATCTCTAAACACAATGGAACTTGACTTAAAAGAGCATTTTTATTAAAATATCAAAAGTCGATCGACCTGACAACAAAACAAACAAAACAAGGGCTACTGGCCACTTGCTTGACCTGAACTGATGGTAGGGATTGATATGGGCCAACATGGCCAGCAAAGGTACCAAGAGAAGAGGTACAAAGAGTGACACAACAAAAGTAGAGTTTGTTCAAAGATCAACTGCAGAACTATTCCTGCTGAAGCGCTTTAGTTTGTAGGAGGAGCATGATTGGGGAGAGGAGTCTGATTGATGTCCGTATTCCCAGGTGTAAATCAAATTTTATCTATCTCGAGCAAGTCTTGAATTGCATGCTTTAAGTCATAGCACCTGTCTGTAGGGTGCCCCGGTGATTGATGATATCTGTAGTGTTGCTCGGGCCGGTATCCCTTTGGGAGAACAGACGACGGAGGTTGGGGATCTTTTAAGGTCATCAGCTTCTTGTTCAACAGGAAAGAAATGAGTACTGACGGAGAGGAGGGGAGTGGAGTGAATGCTCGGTTCTTCCTCTGCTCAAAGGACATTTGATGAGAGAGCAGTTTCTCTTGGGGCTGCTGAGTTTACGGGGTTGTTGAGCTTGTTGTCGGGGCAGGTTAGGGACCTGAACTGGTTTGGCTGCTACCATATGTCTATCATCCTCCTTCTTTCTATTATCTCTCTTCGGATAGACCGGAGTACGGGAAGAAGATGCACGCTTCCATCCCTGAAATAAGTCAAATGACCCCCTGTCACTCATTGTTGTCTCGATCCTGGCACAACACTTGGCCATGGTGTTGAAGTCTGAGATTGGTTGCATTGCCATGAGAGTTTTGAGCGGGTACTTGAGGGTGCGGAGAAAGGTCGTCACCAACTCTTTTTCTGGCAAAGGGGTATTCATTTTTCCAGTCATTTCTCTCCATCAAACTGAGTATTCGATGAAGGTTTCATTGTCCCTTTGGGACATTCTCTCCAGATCTGGCCTCTGTGGGACCAAGTCGACATTGCAGGAGTATTGAGCAACAAATGTCTCGCACAGGTCTTCCCAAGTCCGAACCTATTGGGGTCCACTTTAGTGAACCACTATAGTGCAACCCCTTTCAGGCTCTTCTGAAACAATTACACTAACAATTTGTCCCCGTGCTCGAGCTGGAATAGCTCTCCGCACTAAGCTCTTAGATGTGTCTCAAGACATCCCTTCCCACTGTACCTTTCGAAGTCGGGTATCTTGAATTCTTTGGGTAATTGGATCCCTGGATGTATGCACATGTCCTTGAAGTTAGTGGCCTTGTCGGATCCCTGAGTTGTCCTCACTAGCTCTTCCAGTTTCTCAATTCTCTTCCGATATGCATCCGGGATTTGGGCAGAACTTGAAGATATGTCGGCAGACCCCGTGTGAGGTTCGCTGCCGACCCTGACCTCTTTTTCCTCGAACTGGTCTATGATGGGTGATGAAATATGATGAGTAGGTTGTGGTTGGATTGGTGGAGGAGGGATGTTGAAGGTGAGTGATGGATGAGCTGGTTGAACAGGTTGTGGTGTAATATTGATGGTAGGTAGTGATGGGATAAGGTCGGAAGTAGATAGTGGATTGGGTTGTGATGGTCTTGGCTCATTGGCCGGTTGAGAGTTGGAGGAAGAGAGAGCATGTGTCACTGCCTTCATAAAATCCTGGACAATGTTTTTCAGATTTTCAATGTTCTGAGTATTCTCTGCTAATCTAACTTCAAAAATCCGGGACCTGAGGTTGTGAGGTTGGGGTGTCAGGGTCAGTCTCTTAGCCATCTCGAGGGTCCATGCTTTACCTCGGTTGATCAGATACGTGCTTAGCTCGGGGTCTGCTCCTGAAAAGATGGGTGGTATAGAGTAAGAGTCGGAATAGATAGAGGAGCAGGAAAAATGGAAGACATGCAAATGACCTAACGAAGTCTAGTTGACACAGGTAGAATGCCCCTAATCTGAAAGTTTGGAATGACATGCAGTAGAAAATTTTTGATTTTTTTTTGTTTTGAACATGGTATGACATGACAAGTGTGGCCCATTAGGGTAGGCGGAGAGAAATCCGTTCTACTAGCCTAGTTCGTTGGTAACCAAGGCCTACTGGGCCAAAGTTGAAGTGGGTTAATGGGCTCACCCATTGTAACTTAGGATTTGAACATCCTCTGTATGTCTGGAGACAAAGTATGAGGTATATTATTATAAGCACAACAAAAGACTCAGCACATGCCCCCTAGATGGGTGTTTATCTGGACAGGTGCCCTGACAATCAACCATAATTGGGGGATAGGTATAGGGTGCAAGTAGGTTAGGGTTTAGAGTATCCCTTCAGGTGGGCTGCTTGTAGACTATATCCTAGCCTATTCTATATGTATGCATGTTGGTGTAATGCAGAGTATTCCTGAAGGATGGGGGCATCACTTTACACCGTATATGCGACTCCCCGGTATAGAACATACCTGGGACGATTGGTGTAAGCGGGGGCGTTCAGAATCCTATTCTGAGGGTAATCACTCAGTTGGAGTAATTCCACGAACCCCCAAGACTTTTAAGCCTCTGTCACTGGGATAATCACCCAGGAGCCGTAAGCGTATTAAGCCTAACTATGGGTTAAATGAGTTATTACACTACAATGTCATGTATGATATGCACATTTGCAAGAAAGCACCTAAAAGATGTAAATGATTAGCGATCGGTTAAATACTTAAGCATTTTGGTTAATTTTGAGATTACTTTGGCTTAAATTTAGGTTCCAACTTGAACCTTAGTCTTCAGCAGAGTCACCAGAGCTGTGAGCATGAGATTTTCCACCTCACTTTCACAATATGTTTGTTTGACTACATCACCACCTATTCATTCTAAGGGATAGGTTCCGGATGGTTGGATAAGGTCTTAACGATCTATCAGAGTTAGGGTAAGCGGTTCGATTAAGTCTCGGGAAAGGTATTAGGCATCCTAAGACCCCCGTTTTAGAACGGTTACTTACTCCCTAAACTTAAGCCAAATTTAATCTCAAAGCTTAATTAAAATGCCAAAATATTTAATCAAGTGCTAGTCCAAAAAATGTAGAAAGCTAGATGACTAGGGTCAAACCCAGGTAGGGTTGTCTACGTACTCACTGGGGTGATATCAGACCGAGCGTAGTTCTGACACATGAGCCTGTGCCAAGGCTAAGGGGTATGTGTGTGTGTGCATAGGGTGGTCAAGGGTCTAGCCTAGAGGGCTAAGGTTTAGTTGACCGGGGAGGTCAAGTGCACAAGGATTGAATCTAACCACGGTTAGAAGAGTGTAACTATAGTTAGGGGCTAACCATAGTTAAGAAAAGCCTAGTGAGTCTTTTTTTGAGTTTTTTAGATTTTTCATATTTTTTTGGTATTTTTTATAGGATTTAGGGATATACACTAGTTAACCATGGTTTAACTAACCTATGGTTGAGTTAACCATGGTTAAGGGCTAAATGGCTAAGATAAAAAACACAAGTAACTTTTTTTGGTCTTTTGCATTTTATATTTTTTTGGTTTTTTTTAATGATTTTATGTGGATTTTTCCAAGTGGGTAAGCTTAACTAGAGTTAAAAGCTAACTGGGGTTGAACTAACCCCAGTTAGAATCAAGGTCTAGACTGATGATGGGCCTGGTATACGTGGCTGGGTATTGGGGGCCTTCGGATTGGGCCTGGGCCTTAGGGCCATGTTGCTGTTCAAGTAAATAGGGAATGGCGGTAATTGCTTAACCGCCATTTCCAAAACAGTGTATTTTGGAAATGTCGGCAGAGCAAATGCCACCATTCCTGGTTTTCCAGGAAAACCATCTTGGACTGCAATGGAGAGGCTTATGGAGAATGCCCAGAGGCTGGTGTGCCCAGGGGAGCGTTTAGGGGCATTGCCAAGTGTCTTGGGCTCCATATGGGCTTTGGGTTTGGTCCACAGTAGGCCCACTGGGGCTCTGATAACATTGTTCTTAAAAATAACAAAATGTTGGTAGAATTATTATCGACACTCTGGGCAGATTTTGGTTTAGCCCAAATTAACCACGGTTAAGCAATTCTTTGGAGCCTGAAAAGCTCAGGGGAGTTTTGTGAGAGTGTTAGAGACCCAAAATAGGCACTGGATTGGACTAGGGCCTCACCATTTGTGGCCTAAAGCCTCTGCAAAAAAAGGAGTCGAAAGTGGCGGTAATTATTCTACCGCCACTGTCATTTTTCCAGAAAACACAATTATAGCTACTGGGACTGTACCACTTTGCAACCAAGGGGTTCCTCATGACTTAAGGACCCCCTAAAATGTTTGTGGAGGTGTGGTAATGGTCTGTGAGCGTTTGTGTGAGTGTGGTGATTCATGGGGGTTCCATTGCCTATAGAGGAGGCAAGGAACCCCTTCCTATGTTGCTATTGCAGAGCTACAACCCCCTGGAAATGACCAGGGGTTTACAAGATGCTCTAAAGTAAAGAAAGGACAGGTAGGGATGGCCCCTACCCAGTTGAGTTGTCTGCAATAGGTGGTGGAGAGTGGCTGTCCGCGGTGTTGTCGCTGCTACAGGTGTTGGCTTTCGGATTTTTGAGGTGTCTTGGAGGTTTGAGGTTGCTGGGGAGTTTGAATACTCATAGGGATTCCCTACAGGGGTTTTTTTGGCTTGAATTTGAGGTGGAAGGGGTGTTGGATTTATAGGCAATGGAAGTGGGGATCTAATGGGGATTAGGACGGGGTTGGGTGATGGTTGCAGACACATGGAGGGGGTTCTGGAGAAGCTCAGGTGTGTGGGTGAAGGTCTGGAAGGTAGGTGGTGCAGGGGGAAGGCGTTGCAGGTCTGCAAACACCCAACTGGGTAATGGCGGTAGTTGGTTTACCGCCATTACCAATTGCCCAAGAAATTTGATGTCGGTAATGAGATTGTTGACATACTGTAATTCAAATTTTTACGGGGCCAGGTCCTCCTACTGGGTATGGGTGTGGGTCTTGGGCCAATGTTTGGGCCCAACTTGGTTTACCTATGGGTTTTTAAGGCCCTAAAGGCTACCTAGGGTTTAGGCTAGTGTTTGGGTAAAGTGACCTAGGGTTAGGTTTAACTAGGGTTCCGACTAAGGTTGTCCTAGGGTTTAGGTGAGGTTGACCTAGGGTTTAGGCTGGATTAACCATGATTAAGTTGATTAGCCATGGTTAAGGGGGGTGTTAAAATAGGGTGCTAATAGCGGTAATAGGATTATTGCTATTTTCAACAGCTCTGTTTTCATAGATTTTAACCATGGTTAAAACCATGGCTTGAACCTGGAAGGACCAGGTTAGACTAAAGGGGTGGAGAGGGGTTCAATTCAGGCCATGGACATGGACCAAGGCCCACCTAAGTAGGCTAACCAGGGCTGCAAAAGTAACTGCCAGGAATGACGGTACTGAGTTTACCGCAATTCCTGGGTTTTGTTAAAACCTTGATTATGCCCATGGGGGCTATGTACCAGTGCAACCAGGGGTTCCCTCATGAACTGAGGGACCCCCAGAAGGTCTAGTGATAGCCCTGAGAGCTATGGAGGTGTGCTATACCCATAGGGGTATCCCTTACCTACGAATAAAGTAAGGGATGACCCTGTTGGGGGTTTTGTGCAGTAAACAACTAAGGAAATAAAAAAAGTCCCCTAAAAATGACCAGGGGCTCACAGTGGATCCAACAAGAGGGAAAATAAAGGGGAGAGGGGCAGGTCCCTACCCTACTCTATTTTCCTTGTCGAAGGTGGTACTGCGATAGTGGGGGTGCACCCTCTGATGGTGCTGCAGGGCTTGAACAGGGGAGAGCTGGGAGCTCTTGGGTGATGGATAAAGTTTACAGAAGTTTGGAATGGAGTTTTGGATGGGTTAATGATCTCACAGGGGTTCGAATGCCAGTTTTTTTCCAATCTTCTATGGTTGAGGAGTTGGGGTTTTATAGAAGGGAGTTCTAGGGACCTAAGGGGGATTGAGGGGAAGCTCTGGAAGCTGGTTGGACCTTTTGGAGGTCGAGGGCTGTGAGGTGAAGTTGGAATGTGTAGGAGGGCAACGCAGTGCTGCAAATTGGGAACTTGAATAATGGCGGTAGATGGTCTACCGTCATTGTTAAAACATGCAAGATTTTGATTGGCGGTAGATGATCTACCGCTAATCTGAGATTTTTTAAATTTTGGGCCTGGCCCATGCGCACTCGGGTTTGGGGATTTAGGCTTTAGGGTTTTTGGGCTTTATGGGCCTAAGCCGAGGTTCAGGCCCTAGGGGCCATGGACTTAGGGTTCAAGCCCTAAGGGTTCTAGGGCTAGGTTAGGGCTTCAGTTTAGGGTTATCTAGGGTTTAACTAGGGTTGAGTCCTAAGGTTTAACTAGGTTTGAGTCCTAGGCTTTAACTAGGGCTTACTTAGGGTTTACTTAGGGCTTAGCTAGGGTTTACCTAGGGCTTAGCTAAACTTGGCAGGGGGATAACCACGGTTGAAAGGTCTTAACCATGGTTAAACAGGGGTGTAAAAATTGGGTGCTTACACATAGCATCGTTCATTCATAGTATATTGAGACTCATGACTTGTGTAGACATGTAAGACTTGTGCACGTTCATATAAGTTTATGTAGTCATGTATACCAATGCATGTAAGATGATTCAGCAACGCTTGCAACACAAATTCTTCAATGTCACATAACATGAATAATCTCCAATGACATGTAACATGATAGTTCCCAATGACATGTAATCATGATGGTCCTTGTACTCATAAGACATATACTTGTAATACCTATCAAGCAGTGCAATATGTCCTTGATTGTCATGGTCAACTTTCATCTAGGTTATCCCTTAGATTCTGATATTAAACCATCGAAATTCCACTAATGTCACTCACATAATGATGGTTAGAAAATTTGAGGTTGTTAATATCATTATCTAAGTCATAATTAAAAAAAAAAAAATCTTATTTAAGTCTTAGCTTATCCAAAATTCAACCAACAGTAGATGCATAATTACATATAAGTTACATGGAGATCATATAATCGTACTTTATCTGAAATAAAATCATAATTATAATCACAATATCCAGATTTAATCATCATTCAACCAAATCCCTTCCTTCATGTTCATATATACAACCATCCTCGGAATTCATCCCTTCAATCGAGTTCAATCATATGTGCATAAAATTCTCAGAAAACCCAATATAATATGTAATGACCCAATTTCTGATTACCAGATATTGTGTTGCTAGCACCTAAATATGTAACATATATGAGTTAAGACTATATATATATATAGTGGAAGGTATGACCCTAAGAGACCCTAAGAATTGAGACTTCATATACAAAGTGGAAGGTGTGACCCTAAGAAACCCTAAGAAATTAGACTTCAGATCACAATATTGATCAATCGGGACAGAATTTCTAAAATTTGACATCAACAGAATTGACTCATCTAATGTAGAGAAGAGTTTAGAGAGATAATTTTTTTTTTTTTTTTTATTACCAAGTATAATTAGTGAGTAATTAGTTGATTAAGTAGTGATTAAGATGTTAATTATATTTTATTTTGAGATTAAGGGTTTAATATAATAAATGTTAAGAGGGAGGGTTAATTTGTAAATAAGGTAAGTTACTTTTCATTCTTACTTACAATTAGTAAGTTACTAATTACCTAATTAGTGATTAAGGAGGTTAACTATAAGTTGTTTTAAGATTAGGGGTTAAAGTAGAATAAACATAGAGTAAAGGGGTTAACTTATAAATATGGAGAATGATGTTATGTGTTGGGAGGTGAAATTACTCACACGTGGGTTGCACTATAGAGTTGAAAACTCAATAGCAGTATTGTTACAGAACAGTAACAGTAACAAAACAGCATAGGTTTTGTACGTAGAGAAGAAGAGAAGGAAAGGAGGAAAGAGAAGAAGAAGAAGAAAGAAAGGAAAGGAAAAGGAAAGGAAAAAGGAAGGAAAAGGGAAAGGAAAGGAAGGGAAAGAAGAGGGAAGAAAGAAGAAAGAAAGGAAAGAAATAATTCACCTGGCTTTTTGAAATTTGTAAGTAAATTCATATGTGTTTGATTTAATTCGTGGTTCTTTAAATTCTATTAAAGGAATTTGTTGTTACATTTAGGAAAATTGTTATATGAATATGCAAGGATTTTTGAATGAATTTCAGATTGTAGTTTACCTAGTTTTAAAGTAAGTAAACCCATGTGTTTTCACTTTAAGTGATAGCTCTTTTACTTTTATTAAATGAATTTGTTATATGAATATGTAAAGATTTTGGAGGAAACAATTTCAGATTATAGTATGTGGAAAATTTCATGGAAAATTTCAGATTGTAGAAGGTTTGATTAAGTGGAAAATTTCAAATTGGAGAAAATTTCAGATGGTAGTACTTATGAATAAGTATGCAGGACTTTAAAAGTAAATGACGAGTATATGTGAAAAATGAAAAATATATATGGTTTCGAAAGAAAAACCTTCGGGTTATGTGATTATGGAATTTGAATTTCATTTATGTATTATAAATATGATTTTGATTTTGATATATATCACTGATGATTCATAGATTTGGTAGTCAGTTGATATCTAAGGAAGAATACCACCCTGACGATCTATGGATTTGGTAGTCAGTTTATGATTGATTTAAACCAGCTGGTGAGTAACCCTTGTGGATGTTATATTCCCACATTGTATTCCGAGAGAGCCTAAGGATCTGACCCTAATACGGGACGTCCAGTAGACCCCGGCGTATTAGGGTGGTCCCAGGCGGCTGCGTTGGAATGATTGAGAGAATCCAATATACCAATTCAGTTTTGTCCTATTTCGAGAGAGTCTTTAAGAGGATCATTCTGCCGTGATCTCTTATAGGCGATTATGTTGACAAGATCGGTGAAAAATATGTGAGTCAGTATAGGATAGTACTCTGGTATTTGGTGCTGATGTATTTATATAGTAACCTGGATAGTTATATAATATATCCAGTTATTTTGTAAGTTATAAATCTTGAGTTTTGAGGATTTTATTTTGGGTTTCGTTATTATGATTCGACGGGAGGTTTGTATTACAAACAATTTAAATTCATGATTTGTAGCAGAATTATTTATATGGTCTCATACATATATTTGGAAATTCATTATATAATGATTGAAATTAAGCATGATACTTAGTTTAAAAATTGCATATATTTCCGCTGCATTTCTTTTAAAGTTCATTGAATCCTACACATATGAGAATTACTTATTGGGCTTTCCAGCTCACCCAATTTATACTACTCTTGCAAAGTAGGAGCGGGCTAATGGAGATAGAAGCGGTTGTCTCTTTTTGAGGTGTGGAGTTTGTATATTTGTATAAAGAGTGAAAAGGGAGATATCAGCAGAGGTATATTTTGAGTTTGATGTTAATGTTGTAATACAAACTGTAGTAGAAAGTGATGAAAATTTTGGTGTATAAACTAGATTGTACATATGTACATAGTTACTCTGATGAATCATATTTTACAAATGAGTTTGGAAGTTCAAATCTGTATTATGTGTTATGAAGAATGATTAAATAGTTTATAATATGAGCCAAGAGATTGAATGAGAATTCACGCCCTGAGATTTGAGAGTTTGGGTTTCAGGGCGTGACAGATTGGTATCAGAGCATCTAGGTTTAGGTTCCTAGGGCAATGAATAAGTATTGAATGTGGAACTAAGTAATGTAATGTTTCTTTTGTAGAATTACGATGCAAACATACAAAAGAGAAAAAGTTGGTACCTCTAGTTCAGAGGCAAACCAGCGGATGGACAGGATTGAGTCAGTCCTAGCAAGCATGTCAGAGGTGTTCCAACAATAAATGCAAAATGCTAGCGCACCATTGACTATCCAACCTGCACCTCAGCTAGCACCAGACGTAGAGGGTAATAAGAAACTAGTTGAGTTTAAGAAAATGGCTCCTCCCACTTTCAATGGAGTTCCCAATCCATTGCTTACAGAAAAATGGATTAGGGAGATTGAGAAGATATTCCGAGTAATGAAATGCCCAGAAGAGCAAAAGGTGTCATTGGCTTCGTATATGTTACGAGGGGAGGCAGATCACTGGTGGGAGATGATGAGGCGGATCCACACAGCTGAGGTCGAGAAGATGCCATGGGATAGATTTACGGATTTATTCTTCCAAAAATATTTTCCAGTTTGTGTGAGACAGAATAAGGAGGTGGAGTTTCTTGAATTAGTTCAGGGTAACTATACTGTGGCCCAGTACGAGGCCAAGTTTGCTGAGTTGTCACGGTTTGCACCCCATTTGGTGACGACAGAGGAGATGCGAGCTCGTAAGTTTGAGAGAGGCTTGAGGCCACATTTAAGGGGTAGGATTTTTCGTTCCAGCTGACTACGTATGCAGAAGTTGTTAGTTTAGCACAGTTGGCAGAGCAAGATAGTGAGGAGAACCAAAGGAGGCTGGATCAACAGACCAGACGTAGGCAGTCAGGGGAAAACTGGCAGAAAAGAGAAGATAAATTCAGGGATGCCAAGAGGCAGAGGACAGTGGCTCAAACTCAGGTTGCCCCGACCCAGGCAGCAAAGAGAGAGCAGTGTAAGCAATGTGGAAGATGGCATAATTTTCAGCCATGC
This sequence comes from Tetracentron sinense, assembly GCA_015143295.1. Classification (NCBI taxonomy): domain Eukaryota; kingdom Viridiplantae; phylum Streptophyta; class Magnoliopsida; order Trochodendrales; family Trochodendraceae; genus Tetracentron; species Tetracentron sinense. Next base: position 8,498,838 of record CM026558.1, on the reverse strand, counting down.
CCTTAGATTACGGGAGCTTGTTTCCGTTGTGGAAAGATGGGTCATGTAGCCAGGACTTGTCTGTTAGTGAATGCTCCACGTCAACCAGCTTTAGAAGGAAAGAAACCCCATATTCAGGGCAGAGTGTATGCTCTATCTCAGGACACAAATGCTTCTAAGGCAGTTGTAGAAGGTATGATTTATATTTTTCAGCATATAGCAAAAGTGTTATTTGATCCTGGTTCTACACATTCATTTGTCTCTCCAAACTTTGCATGTCATTTAGAGGTAGAACCTGCAGAACTAGATTACACATTATTCGTAGCTACACCAGTTGGAGACTCAGTAATTGCAAGCGTGGTGTACAAATCTTGCGTGGTCTGGGTAGAGGATATGGAGTTATTGGCAGATTTAATTCCCTTGAATATGCAGGATTTTGATGTAATCCTAGGCATGGATTGGCTTTCTGCCTACCATGCTAGTGTAGATTTTTTAAGGAAGAAAGTAGTCTTTTAGATCCCTAGACAACCAGCATTTCATTTTATTGGCATTAGAGAGAGAGATTGAATGAGAATTCAAGCCCTGAGATTTGAGAGTCTGGGTTTCGGGGCGTGACATAATATCATGAATCAAACATCAATATAATCCTCAAATCATCATCATAAAATCAATAAGATATCAATTCTCATATCCCTTTTTTCCATGCACAATCGTTAATATAAAACAATCTTGAAATTATGCAAACCCTATCCTTAACATAATCATCGTGACATGAGAACATGTAAACATCAATTCCGATCTTAGAATATTTATCTTATAGATATTATTAGGTTAAAACAGTGTATAGTATCTCTCTTGATTGTTTCCCTACGATCTTCCGCTTTAGATTGAGCTTGAGTATGATCTCTAAGCTTTTCTTCTTTCCTTTGCGAAACTGTCTTCAAAAACCGAGGTTGAACTCTCTCTGTAATTTCTAAAACTCTTAGAATGTTTGAAACCCTAAAATCCACGAGCTAGAGGCCTATTTATAGGCCAAGGAGTCATTAGAGACTTCTAATTCTCGGAATTTCGGATTTTAGAAAGTTTTTGGGCACGTTTACTACCATTCGGTCGACTGGATTGCATGGCGGTTGACCAGATTGGTTGAATGGTCGACCGGATTAGCTTGGGGGCTATTGTTTTGTGCTTTTCGTACTTTTTTCACTAGGTGGTCGATCAGATGTGTAGGGTGATCGACCGATTTGTCCTTTATTTGCTTGTTTTGCTAATTTTCTCATTCCTAATTCTTAGATATTGATTATACATGTATAGCATAATTAAAACCTAGAATAACATGTTTTTGGCACAAAAATTAAGGTTTTCATTCAATTCATACAAAATTCAATACATGAAAATTTTGGGTCTCTACATGAATTAAGTGACATTCAGTCAACATTTTTAACCCATATGTGCATGGGCAGTTTTGAATTTAACTAAAATTTAATTAACATTTGAACCAATATGAATAAAGGACAATTTCAAATAAAATAGAATTCAAAACTCTAAATAAAAAAAATGAGAATTCTATTTTGAATTCCTTTTTTTAAGAGAGAATTTGAGGTGAGATGAAAGTGTGAGACTTTTATTGGTATTGTATAAGAGCATGATATGTCTATACTGTATTGAATGAAAATCGAAATAAGTGTACTGTAAATAGGATTAATCTTGAAACGAGATGCCAAGAGAGGAATCAATAATAGGTGGTTTCATTAGAAGCCAGAGCACAGAGCCCGCTCCGCTCAGTCAAGGAACGAAGAAAAGCAAAATTGAATGAATGTAAGAAGTGACTGATGAGTGAGAGCGCTACGAAGAGCAAATGCTTTCTCATGATAATATGATGCCTCATGAAAAAAATGACGGTCGAGGTTCGTGCATCGGTTTGGTTCGTCTCGAGGGCAAGGTGGTTGGTGCACAAATGCTTGGTTTGAACCTGGCTAAAACCATATCGTGTGTAATAACTCCAAAATCCTACAAGGCTAAAATAAGACTTTAGAATCGTCACATTTATTAAACCTGCTTAAATCCATACATACAAGGCATATTAAAGCATCTCCAAAACTGAGAATAATAAAATTTCTATCAAAACAAACCATCCTGTACAATGATAATCCACAAACCATAACCCACCATAAACTGAGGAGTCTAAAACCATCACCATGGTAAAACAACTAAAAGTCATAAAAGTCTGATACAAATATCTCTTCCAAAGGGAAATAACTAAAACTAATCAGTAAGGATAACTATCAATATCTTTGGCCTCTTTCTCAGGAAGCTCACCTCCTTCTCCCTCTTCGGTGTAAACCTCCTCAGTTCACGGCTCCTCTCCTAGACTTGAAGACAATAACAGGTCAACTGAGTATGGAATACTCAGTGAATAAATGAAACAACAATAACATAACATAACATAACATGAGCAGTGTCAATAACATATCTTATCTTGTCTACGCTTAACCATAATAGATTCACATAACATTAACATAATCAGAGTGTAGAACATTATAACATGTCATAACATCATCTTGACTCATGTACTTGTGTGACTCTTATGCATATACTTGAATTTAATATATGCATAGACTCGTACATGCATGATTCATAGTGTGTTTGCCCCGACAATGCATAATCATAGTGTTTTGTCCCGGCAACGCATAATTCATAGTATTTTGTAACATAGTTACGGCAACGTATGTTCGTAACTGGAGATCATTCTTTCATAGCATAATTCATAATCTGTGTCCAATGCTTCGTAACATATTCGTGTCCAATACATACATGCTTTGTGGGACAAGTGAACTCATGAGACTCAAATACTTATCATGCAAGTGAACATGTGCTTGAGTGTCAGGATTGGAATCCAAGTGAGTCATCCCTTGGATTCTAATCTTCCGTTAAGAAACTCCGTTAGCTTATATCTCCCTAGTTAGAGAATTTCCAACATAGAAGATTTTCCTCTAAGGTTAGCCTACACGAATACCGATCACCATACAAAGTAAATATGACATAATTTATCATGACAACAACAATATCCATTTGTCTGAGTTTTTTAATAATCAATAACATCATACTAGCATTCATCATTCTTAAGCATTTCAACAAACACATTGAGTGCGTTAATCATGGATACTTTGCCCCTTCCCATTTTCAACATTTCACCACATCATAGTCCATCCGTACAACCCAACGCAATCTACATCCATACATTCATTTCATCCTCCATTTATTTCATTCATAACATTTTCCATTCACATAATCCACAATTTTTTATTTCCTCACAATAACCTTAAAACATACTTAACTCTTCATTTCTATCATATTATAACATACAACATATCATAATAGAGTAGAGTTGAAGAGTTTACCGACTTTTGGGATCATTCCCTTGGATCCAAATCGCTCTCAAGGTAGCTTGATGTTGATTTCTAAGCTTTTCTTACAATTTCCAAGCTATCTCCTTCTTCTCCAAGAATTTTCTCCCTTAAAACTCTAGGTTTCCTCTTCCTCTTTGCCAAATTAGGTTTAAAAATGGTTAGAACCATAAACCCTCGAAATAAAACCCTTATTTATAGTCTAGGGGTTTAAAACCCCAAATTCTGAAACCCTTTTAAAAAGTTCTGTGCGCGACTGCGATCGATCGCACATGCATTGCGATCGATCGTAGCCCCCAGTGCAATCTATCGTACCTGGTGCCGATCTATCGCATATCTTACAGAACCCTTTCCCAAAATTTTGCCTGAGTGCGATCGATCGTAGGTCCCCTGCAATTGATCGCAGCTGGCACAATTCCTGTTCTTCTTAACAACAATAGTACCAGCATCATTTCTTCTTCAGCTTCACCCCATTAGCATACTTATTTGCCTTTAAAACTTTTAAGTAAATGTTTTTAACTTTTCATTTCATTTACTTAAAAGTTTTAAATTAAAAGAAGAAGTACTCCCAATTGAATTCAATAAAAAATATTAGAAAATCAAATTCCTAATAAATTAAAATCTCATTTTCCAGTTTTAGGCTAAAAACTAAAAATCTCGCTGTCGTAAGATTTTTCGATAGTCTAGTTACCTACTCTATACTTAATAATAAAATCTCATAAAATCAAATATGTTTATTTAATCCATAAACATCTATTTCCGGGAGAAATCATTCAAATTCAATAATTTATGTTTTTGCTAGAACCCCACCCTTCTTATGATTTCTGAAATTCCCGCACTTAGCCATTTTAAACACTCCACACCACTAAGCCATAATTAACACATGCATAATAACATAACCAAAGACTAATCTACCCTTATAAAATTGAATTTAAAACACGAAAGAAGTTTAGGTCTCTACACCGTGGGAGAAAGCCATATTGTTTAGTTGAAGTTGAAGAAGCCCCTTTCAGAATCTACCTTTTATTGGGCGGAACGGTGGTGTACGCCATCATTTATTAATTAATACTAAGCCAGAATCTATTCTACCCTTCTCCTTCTGCCATGTAGGATTATCATCAAATGCCACGTGTCTACCATAGTTTTTTTTTTCAAAACAAGGTTTCTTAAACGGGAATGAGAGATTGTGTGTGGGGTTAGGGATGCTTCATCAAAGGGTTGCAACTCTTGAAAGATCCAGAAACATCACCTCTGCCAACGCTTCAGATATGGTATAAGGGTTGTTATCTAACATGGAGCTTATCATTTAGGATAAAGCTTCTGATACCGTGTTAGGGCCGAGACCATGCTCCTTGAGCATGGGATTTTAGGTGGGGCCCACCATGTGAAATGGACCCACCTGAAATCCCATGCCCGGGGAGCATGGTCTCGGAGGTCTTGGCGCTAACACGATCTCAGTAGCAAAGTCCTATCATTTATAGGGTTGTGTCCTGACCAGACGCAACACATATCCTCAAACCGAAGCAATTTTTTTTTGGATATATTGAAGACTTGGTGGGTTGGAGATTGGGCATGCAACAACGTTGGATACATAGACGACTGGGTGGGTCTGCGACGGGGCATGCTGTGTGTTATTTCTGAGATTGACATGACTACTCTCCTTCTCTCTATCATTCAAACTGCACACCCTGTTGACGAGTGGGGGGGGGGGTGTTATTGGTCCTAATATGAGTTTAATATCGGGTTTATGTGAGGCTGATATATCGGGGTACAAAGGCGTTAATATATGAGTTTATGTCTTAACGGGGAAGGGAAAGGCTTGATGTGCTTAGGTTTGTGCGGAGGGTAAGGGAGAGGGATAGACGAGAGATGTTCTAGGTGGTTTTAGAGGGATATCATGGTGACTATAAACAAAGCTTTCCATGTGAAAGCATTCAGTCAGTAGACGGGCTGGTCGATTTAAACTTCAGCACCAACTCTCACTGATATTGATATTGAAAGCGCCTCTTGAATAAAACCAAAAAACAAAGCGCCTCTTGAATCAACTAATTAAGGTACCGAGTCAAGCATACATATTCAAGACTCGAGGCGAATTATATGATTGACATTATCTTACTAAGAAGCTGTGTCCTAGGAGTTCAGGAGCTCTAACCACATGGCATTTATCATTCTTGATTTTATTTTATAATATTTCACTCAATTAGCGACCCTACAAATTCATTCTTTGTCATGGACCCAACTCTTCGATTAATTTGGGACGTAACTCTTTGTATGTGTAAATTTTCCTCAACCAACCTACAAAAAAATCACTTTTAACGACAAAAATTTTCCGTCACAAAAACTAGCATTTCCGTTGCTAAAGGTTATAGTGACGAAAAGCCAAACCGTCAGAAATATCAATGTCGCTAAAGGTTTTACCGACAGAAATAGATTTCCGTCACTAATAGTGAATTTTTAGTGACGGAAATTTCCCGTCACAAAAAAAATATCCGTCCTAATTTCCGTTGCTAAAAAAAATTCGTCCTTAAAATCACTTACTTACCACAGTTAAAAGAGCATTAGCGACAGTATGTAGACATTAGTGACAAAAATTTTCCCGTCACTAGAAATATTTATTTTAATATAAATAAATAAAAACCTTTTAGCAATGGAAAAGTTTCCGTCGCTAAAACTGATTTTTTTTTAATAAAAAAACAAATAATAATAATATCTTTTTTACCTTGTAACCTGTTACATTCACATTTACCAAACTTAGATGTGTAGAATACATTCAGGATGAAAATACAGGGTAGACCCTTGTCATTTGAATGCTTACCCTTGTCATTTGCTTCAAGTTTGCACAGAACTTCTCACATTAAAGAGATCCTCAATTCTCTTAGACAACTGCACAAAACAATTTAATAAGAAATGAACAAACCTAATTCACTAGAACCAATGAAACACATATTGATTGAAAAAAAAGAGCTAATTCAAATTGTTGAACATCAATGAAGCAAGATCAGTCACCTTTCAATGAAGCAAGATCGGTCGTACTTGATTGGGTTAGTCAATAAGTTTATAAGCTCCACAATCCAACCATCAGCCTATACGAATAATCCCGAATTGCATATAAGTAAGGACAAAAACAATTTTTCAAAACAGAAAACCTATTAAACCAGTTAAAATAAAGTGACTAACAGAGATAATTGCAAGACTAAATAGCTACTTCATGTTGAAATTCAAACCAAAACCACATAAACATATAAAATTGTAATAAGTGAAGACATAAACCTAATCAAACCTTGATGAGCTTTTTAGCATAGTCGGAAATGCCATCGGAAACACTAGTAACATAAGCCTCCGATTGAGATCTAGAAATTCGAGCAGGACTTCCAGATTGAAATAAAACAAATAGAGTCACCAGAACACCGATTAATTTCTCATCCTATTTCAAATCTCATTTCTGCATCCAAAATCCCAAAAAAAAATATCAAATCCTCCTTGCATTGAGAGAGATTTCGGGAGAGATGAATTCTATCTGCTGTAATTCTAATAACAAATAAAAAAAGTGCTTCTGAATTGATCTCATCCTTTAATAATTAAAATTTTTCTTTTGTTCAGAAATAACTTAATCCTTCAATAAAATATTCGTTGTATCAATAAAAACTTCGACCCATTTTTTTAATTACTAAAAAGAATTAATAGACATTAATTGTTTCTGATTCACCAGCTCTTATCTCGTTCGGAAGGAGTAACTAAAAAAAATCAAAATGTGAAAGAACTTAAATAGAATTTTTAATAATTCTGATCCTTTCCAAAATACTTCAAATATTCAAATAAAGAAGTTACAATTGGTCAAATGAGATGACCAAGTCACTAGTCAAAAGTTATTACATACTTATTAAATAAGATATTTACAAAATATAAAAATTTCAATTATTGCTTAAAGAAGGATAAAGAATTACCCCAAAAATAGTAATGGATTCTAGTATGGATCATAGGATCTGCCAACGCCAATAATTTGACCCCATAAAATAAGACCTAGTTATTTTAGTTAGTTTAATTTATTTGAAATCATTAACTAGTTCATTGTGTAACTGATTGGCTTCCATTCCAATAGATTCAACCTCAAATCCATTTGAATGTAGCGAACAACAACAGGAGCTAGTAATTGCCGATATGCTCATATTGGTGACGTTATTGTTGCTGTAATCAAAGAAGCAGTACCCAATATGCCTCTAGAAAGATTAGAAGTGATCAGAGCTATAATTGTATGTACATGTAAAGAATTTAAACGTGACAACGGTATGATAATACAATCTGATGACAATGCAGAGGGAGAGGGAGAGGGAGAGGGAGAGGGAGAGGGAGAGAGTTTTGCGAGAGAGAGAACCATCGAGAGGGAGAGAGAGAGTTTTGGGAGAGAGAGAACCAACGAGCGAGGGAGGGAGAGGGAGAGAGAGAGAGAGAGAGAGTTTTCGGAGAGAGAGGGCTTATCGGCTGCAAGAGCAGGGGTAGCGCAAGAACAATATGTTCGAGATTATTCCTAAATGATTGTATGTTATAACGAATAGATGCAAATTACAGAATACTAAAAAATTACATAACACACAAACAATGATAGTGCACTTTACTGACTGAGGCTTGAATTGGATTCAATGTCCTTAAGACAATATTGCCCCACATAGGTGGTCACGGCCTACAACAACTTGTCTCCCAAGATACAATAGTCTCGTCCTGGGTATTACCACTAGAAACCCAAAGACACAATAAACCAGTGATACTTTGTACTCTCTCTCCGATATGCAGACTAAAATGGATGTAGAAGGAATAAAAACTAGGGCGCAGAAGATCTGATTTTCGTACTTCAGAAAATGCAACAGAAAAGCCTTAAATAATAGACTAAGGAGACTGCCCAGAATAGTCATGTCTTTTGGGTGACAGTTTAAATCCAACAGACATGACTGTTGGATAATAAACTGCTGGGTTCTCTTGAAGTTGAATGGGCTTTGGCCCAACAAAAATAAAATTTAGGGGCTAGGCCCACAAGTAACCAAACCAAACCAAGCCAGTTGGACTTGGACACGGGCCGGGTAGGGGCAGGGTGGCGGTGGCGTGCGCGGTTGGTTCCACCATGGAGCATGGCTCACTCATTCGCAAAATTTGGGTGCCCCGAGGGCCCACCCTTTACTCCAAGGTAATGGTATATAAACCATACAATGGTTTTAATAACACATGTTCAAGTGGCCCACTTTGAGATTAATTTCTCATTGACCACTTCACTGTTTTGGATAAGTAAATATACCACATTAATCTCCTCATGGAGGAGAACACGGATCCACTTGGACCCGCCTCAAAACCCTTGTGGGTCCCATTTATATTTTGGGTTAAAGTTTATAAAAACTGGTTTTCCAAAACACCCAGATTTTTTCCAAAACAGATTTTTCCTAACACAGTAGGGAGTAGGGAAGAGAGAAAGAGGGGGGAGAGAACCCAAAAAAGAGAAAAGAGAAATCCTAAAAATTTAAAAGGCAAACTTTTAGTGATGGAAAGAAAACTGCCACTAAAAAAATTTCATGTTAGCCACTTGACGAACTTTAGTGATAGAAATTTTTCGTCAATAAAAAAATTTCATATTAGCCACAATAATTTTTTGTTGGTAAATGTATTATTTGTATTATACTTAACGACCTTTAGCGATAGAAAGATAACAGTCGCTAAAGTATATTTAGTGACAAAAATTTTCCATCACTAAATTTTTTTTGGTAAATGTATTATGTGTGTTATACTTGACGACTTTTAGCGAAGGAAATAAAATGGTCACTAAAAATATCTTTAGCAACAGAAATTTTTCGTCACAAAAAAAATTTCATATTAGCCACGGTAATTTCCATTACTAAATCAAGGCACCAAGAATTAGTGACGGAAATTTAGTCACAGTTTTTAATCCGTTGCTAAAGATAGTTTTTAGCGACGGTTTCAATTTCCGTCGCTAAATTTCATGTCAAGGTGATATGAGCACGGATTCTGGTTACCCACATTTTTGGCGGTGATTATGTTATGTTTAGAGTTGTCACTTATTTATTTGGTAGGGATAAGTCTCATATAATGGATAAGGTCTTGGTCTGCTTAGAGTTCTAGATAAGCGGTTCAATTAAGCTCGGGGAAGGTGTTAGGTACCCCGGCACTTCTGTTTTGCAACGGCTCCCTACTTACTAGGTTCAAGCCGATTAAGATCAAGTTGTTAGTGAAATGTTTGAGTTTATACTAATCCAATAAGGAAAAAGCTAAACTAGTAAACTAGTGATGAACCCGGGTTGGGTTGCCTATGTATTCACATTGAGGTGAGATCAGACCGAGAGTAGTTCTGGCACATGAGCCAGTGCCAAGGTAAGGGGAGTGTTGTGTGTGCACCGAGGGTGACTTTGGGTCTAGCCGGGAGGTTAGGGGTGGTTGATTGAGTTGGTCAAGTGCTTGGTTAAGTTTGATTGAGCCCGGTAGGCCAGGGTTGAAGCCTGGCAGGCTTGCCCGGTAGGCCAGGGTTGAAGCCTGGCAGGCTTAGGCCCGGTAGGCTGAGGAGAAGTCCGGTAGACTAGTGTTTGGCTTGGTAGGAAAAGTTTAGGCCCGATAGGCCTTGGTTTAGTCTGGTAGACTAAGGGGAAGCTCGGTAGGCTTAAGGTTGGGTTCGGTAGGCCGAGAGTGAGCCCGATAGGTTAGGGTTAGGCCCAGTAGGCCTAGGGGTAAGCCTGGTAGGCTTGGGTTTAGTCTGGTAGACTATGGATAGGCCCGGTAAGCCAAGATTCGGCCCGGTAGGCCTAGGGTGAGCCCTGTAGGCTAAGGTTTAGTCCGATAGACTATGGATAGGCCCGGTAAGCTTAGAGCGAGCCCGGTAGGCTTGGAACAAGGTCCAAATTCACATTGTGGTCCTTAGTTGGTTTGGTGATTTTTAGGGATTTTTCCCCTAATTCTCCCAAGTTAAGTGGGCTAACCATGGTTAAGACATGAGTTTTAACCATATTAGTCCGGATAAACGTGGTTGGGTATGTTTTGAACATTTTTTGCTTTCTTTGCATTTTTTATGATTGTTTGAGAATTTAACCAAGGTTTAAATGGGCTTAACTATGGTTAAACCAAGTGTTAACCATGGTTAAGCTCATCTAACCATGGTTAGGCATGAGCTTGCAATCCAAAAGTGACATTCCCCCAAGTTTTGGAATATATGAGATTTTTTGGAATTCTTGAAAATTTTTCCATAAAGGTTAGTTTAACTAATCACGGTTAACTTTTAACCGGGTTAGTTTAACCCATGGTTAAGTGAAGGTTGGGTCTGGGGTGAGCCCAGGGGGCCAGGCCAAGTCTTGTGAGGATCCACCATGAGCTGTGGGCCCACTGCACAGCTCAAAAAGAACAAAATTCACACTGTCGGTAAAGAGATTACCGACAATTTGGGGTATTTTTTCCCAATTTTGGAGGATCATAACTCTAGTTAAGAGCCTGGTTAGGGGGTCTATGACCCATGGATTTAAAGCCTAGGATGAGGGGAAGTTAATGGACCAGGTGTGGGCCCCAGGGGATGCTGTATGTGGGCTTGGTGTGGGCTCAAAGTCCTAGTCACATAAAATAACAAGTGTCGGTAATCGGATTATTGACACTATGACAGTTTCTTTTGATCTGTAAATTAACCATGGTTAGGATGATGGTTAAGGGTTGTAAAGCTCAGGTTGAGCCCCATGAGGTCTCAAGTATCAAGGCCATACCCTGGATTGGTCCAAGGTGGTACCAGGTGGGGCCCACAGGCATTCAAACAGCAAGCTGCCTAAGTGTCGGTACTGAGTTTACTGACATCCTGAGTTTTTGCAGAAAATGAAATTTGCCCTATGGGGCTGTTGCTAGGATGAACCTAGGGGTTCTCTCATGGCATGAGGAACCCCCAGAAGGTCCTGAGACCATTAGCCAAGAGTTGTACCCGTAGGGGAGGGGGGGTTCCCCACACCATGAAGAAGGTGGGAGAAACCTCTACTGTGGATTTTCTGCAAAACCGGAAGTGAATAGTCCCCTGGAAGGACCAGGGGCACACATGACGTATAAAATGAAACCAAATAGGGTAGGGGAAGCCCTACCCTGACACTGATAAGGTCGAGCTGGTGTGGCCGGTGGTGGCACTGTGGTGGAGCTGCAGGAGGTGGAGCACGGTCGTGGGAGTTGTGGAGGTCCCTGTTAGCTGTTTGGAGCTTCGTGGGATGCTGGGGAAGCAGGCTAGAACTTCAAAAATGGGTAGGGGTTCGGGTATGAAGTTTTTTTTTTCCCTCGTTTTTGGCTGTGGTGGAGCTCGGTATTTATAGGGGAGGTCCAAAGGGATACCAATGGTATTAGGACAAGGGTGGATGGGTGTTCAGGTGGCCGGAGAGGGGCAGTTGCAGGTCGGAGTGGGGTCTGCCCGCGTGCCTGAACCCTGCAGGGAGTTGGCGTGCTGTAAAAAGGAAAAACCAGGGATGTCGTTGAAGGCTTTATCGACATCCCCAAAGCAGTTAACTTTGGGGGTGTCGGTGAAGGCTTCACCGACACCTACTGGTTTATGTCCATTAGGCTTGGCCCATTGCAGGCACATGGTACTGAGGGGGGTTTTGAATTTTCATGGGGCCTAGGCTGAGAGGTTTGGTCTTCTAAGGGTTTATAGGCCTAGGGTTTAAGCCTTAGGGGCCTAGGGCTTGACTTAGGCTAGGTTTTTTGACTAGGGTTTTCCTAGGTTTTGGTTAAGGCTAGGTCCTAGGGTTAGGCTAGGGTTTACCTAGGGTCAACTAGGGGTCTACCTAGAGTTAGGTTCTAGGGTTATGCTAGGGTTTTCCTAGGGTTAGGGTTTAACTAGGGTTAAAACCTAGGGTTTGCCTAAGGTGATGTTTAGGGTTTACTAGGGTTACACCTAGGGTCTACTAGGGTTATACCTAGGGTTAAGGGATTGAATAGGGTTAAAACGTAGGATCTGCTAGGGCTACACCTAGGGTTAATGGACTTTACTGGGGATTGCCATGGTTAAGAGGCTTAACCATGGTTAGACTAGGGGTGTAAAAATTGGGTGCTTACAGGTGACTTTTGTTGTAGTGAAATCTTAGATCTTTCATAGGTATGATGGCACTGACAATTTTTTGCAAGCTGATTTTTCTGATTGAGATAAAATAAGGGCCTTCCTCTCAACTAAACTTTTCTCCATAATTCCAAAATACTCATGTTTATCTCTTCAAATACAGGTAATGTTCATAGATTTTTTTTTTAATAATCATCCTCTCTTAGTAGTAGTTCATAATATTAACTATGAAAATGAGTTTGATTTAAGAGATAACCCAACAACCTACAATATGCCTTGTAACGGGTGCAGATTAGTAAATACTAAAAACATTGGTATTCTTGTCAGCTAATTTTTATTTTTATTTTGTTATTCTTAAAATAAAATTATTAGGGTAACCTTTTTTGTTTTACTCTAGTTTTCTCTTCAAAAGGAGATGTTGTTCATAGCTAATCTCTTATTACATTCATACATTATATTTGTCTATTTCTTGTTACGGGCTACTTACTAGTGCTCTAAAGTGTAGGAAAGTGAAGGGATCGAAAATGTTATCCTCTTTATATCTACAAGTGGACCGTGTGATGCACGTGAGTGAGGGGGGAGAGGAGAGAGATTGGAAAGATGGAATCTAGTAAGGGCATTTTAGGAAAAAACATTAAGGAATATTTTAGGTATAGAAACTTAAGGGACATTTTGGATATAAAAAATTATGAGGGGTACATTGGTTATAGAAATATGAGGCACGAATGTTTTGAGAACCAAAAAGCTTTAGGGGCATTTTGGATATAACAAAGAAAGGGGTCTTGGCGAAACATTATTCTTTTAGAGTATTTTGCTAAGAGAGCGAGAAGTCCGGTTACGCCACTGAAGTCGCCATGTGTCCTTTTTAACATTCCTTAACCGTGGTTAAGATTCAACCACCCCTAGGGTTCACCCACTTATCCTTGGTTTCTAGAAAAAAAAATAAAGAAAAAAAAAAACCCTAAGAGTTAATGAATTTTTATTAGGGTTTAATTTTCTAAAAACCAATGATAAGTGGGTGATCCCTAGGGGTGAGTGAATCTTAATCATAATTGGAGTTTGGTTATGCCCTTGAGGTTGCCATGTGTCTCTTTTGACCCCCTTAACTATGGTTAAGATTCACCTACTCCTAGAGTTCACCCACATATCCTTGGTTTTTTGAAAAAAAATATGAAAACACATTTTAACCTTGGGTGTTAATGATTTAACCAACGTTAAAAAAAAATATATTTTTAAAAAAACCAAAGATAGGTGGGTGAACCCTAAGGGTGGGTAAATATTAACCACAACTGCTATGATAGTCAAGCTGCTTTACATATAGCAGCAAACCCTGTATTCCATGAGCGTACGAAACACATTGACATTGGCTGTCATGTAGTTTGAGAAAAACTCCAATTGGGTATCATTCGCACCTAGGAAGCACGGATATGGATACGGGATACGGGTACGATACGATACGGATATAGTGATACGGCAAAACCTAAAAAAAATAGGATACGGGTACGGCCAGGATATGTCTGTAATTTTTTTTATAAATAATAATAATACTATATTTTGTATTATAATTACAAAATAACCATTCGTTCAGTTCTGTTTATGTATAAAAAAGATCATGTCCATACAAAAGCAAAAGAAATAGGGTCATCTCATCATCAACTAAGCAAAAAAGAAAGTCATCCTATCATCTACTAACAAAATATAAAGAAGACCATGTCCATGCAAAAACAAAAGAGATAGGGTGACACCCACGGGTCTCCAAAAAAAATTAAATAAAAATAAAAAAATAAAAAAAATAATTTTTTTTTTTTAAAAATATAAACGGCCGTATCCCGGCCGTATCCCAGACGTATCCCGGCGTATCCTAGATGTATCCTGACGTATCCATGCCGTATCGGAGCCGTATCCGAAATAAAAAATTATTTTTAATTAACAGGATATGTTTAAGCCGTATCCCAAATGTATCCCGCCGTATCGGAGGCATATCCGTATCCGATACGTATCGGATACGGGTACGAACCCCTATTTGAAGTATCCGTGCTTCCTAGATTCGCACCTTTCATGTCTCTTCTGAACATCAATTAGCTGATATGTTTATTAAGGCTCTGGGCTACTCTGTTTTTCATCATTTGATGTCCAAGATGAGTCTCCATAATATTTACTCCTCATCTTGAGGGGGAGTATCAAGCATTAAGCATACATGAAGAGAAAGCGCTTGATCCAAGCATCAGACATCACACAAACGGAAAATATCCAGATCAGCAAGATAAACATGCATGAAGTTACTGAACTAAGATTGAAGTTAGTTAGTTTTGTATAGCTGGCAATCAGTTTTTATAGTTCGAATAGATTAGAACATAATTAGTTTCAATTCTGCTTGTATAGTTGGCAATCAGTTCGTATCGTTCGAATAGATTAGAACATAATTAGTTTCAATTCTGTTAAAGTTCTCTAGTTATATATATATATATATATATATATATATATATACTCTCTAAGTGTATTATTCAATAGTCAATGAGAATCATTTCTTCTATCCCAGACTTCAGTTTCCAATAACTAACTTGTTAAGATTGAGATGTGATTTGTTGTTGAATTAATGCCAGACAATGTTTTATTTTGGAAACTCAACTCTCTGATGAAGAATTGGTAGGGACATTTATTATGTAGAAGTTCTTCTAAATTACAGACTTATGTTTGTTTTTTCTTCTCTTAACAATCAATTGTTTGTTCTTGGACGTAGATATTTGTGACTGAAATTTGAACATTAAATGCCATGTATCAGATTTTGTATTGCAGGGAAGTGAAGGAACATCGAGAGGTGGTGGCCCTTCTCTAGAGATTTCAGTCAGTAATCATCCCTTTTCGGGGACCTAGACAGCTTGATCTAGGGTCTTACAGTTCCAATACCCTCTGTAATCACCCCTGTTTTTCTATATGATTCGAGCTGTCTCTTTCATCCGCAAGTCGTTGCTTGCAACCGTCGCTGGGCCCTATTGCTGGACCGAGATCGATACTGCTATTTGCAAGCTTGTCTGTCGTAGCAAAGGTAATTATCTCTTCTTTTCCAACTGGTAATCCACATTTTCTCTTCTTGTTTCTACCTTTGTGGTCGGAAGTTTGATTTATGCACAATATTAATCATCTTGGTATAAGCATTGTTGTGGGAATGATGAGAAGCTATTGAAAAGATAGTTTGAATATATCTAGAACTGATTTGCTATTCAAATTCAGAATTCGCATGGTATCTTGAGAACAAGAAATTCACTTCGTCATTGTTTACTTTCATACTAGCTGGAAGTTGAGTTTTTTAAAGTGCAAAGCAAATGCTAATTACCTGGTCCACCATGACAGCATAGTTTTCAGCTTGTTTGAGGCTATCTCAAATGCTATGTGATTAAAGAATTTCACTGTTAGTTTGAAAGTTGTTAATTAAATTGTAGCCCATAACATTTTACTAGAACAACTCAATTGTCATATTTTTATCCAAGAACGATTAAAACTCCACACACTCAAGAGGTGCTATTTTGAACATCAACTCAACTGCTATATTTTTATCTAAGAACGATTAAAACTCCACACACTCAAGAGGTGCTATTTTGAACATCTTTGATCTGATTCTGATTATGAACTAGTGCAGAATCAGTTAGTCACTTTTAAGAAATTAACCAA
The DNA here is from genome assembly GCA_015143295.1 of Tetracentron sinense. Classification (NCBI taxonomy): domain Eukaryota; kingdom Viridiplantae; phylum Streptophyta; class Magnoliopsida; order Trochodendrales; family Trochodendraceae; genus Tetracentron; species Tetracentron sinense. Next base: position 8,482,725 of record CM026558.1, on the reverse strand, counting down.
AAATTGATAAATGAAGACCCCATGACTAACTTTTAGATACTCTGGTTCCTCTTTCCTCAGTTGTTTCAAATTTAATTTCATTTTGGTATTTAATGGACGGTTTTGCCAATTTTTTCAATGAAATGACATGAGAAATATGATCAAAATCTATTCGTATATCCATCATAAATGAGATTTAATATGAAACTAGGGGTATGCTGTTAAGCCCACCTTGCAGGTAATAAGATATACGAGGAAACCAATGTTAATGCCTTTTGGATAAGATGATTTCACTGTTGCATATTAAGGATAAAGTAGTTATAAACCTTTACTCATCTTAAATTTATCCTAATTTTTTATTTTCTAAGAATGTTCTTTTCATTTTACTTTCCTTGCTTAATTGATTTTTCTATAGTAGGATAGTGGAATGGAGAGATCTTTAGATGCTTGGATATTAGTTGATAGTAGTAAATTTGCATTACAGATTTTATTCAATGCCAATATGCATTCACAAATCATGACATCCCTCAATTTGATTGGTAAATCAGAATCTAACCTAACATGACCCCATTGTCATCCTTATGTTCAACTTACGTATTAATGAACACTTTCTTGATATATATCACCACCATTTCATATCGTCAAAATCCAAAATTATAGGTTTTTAATAAATTCTTTTGTTTCTTTACAGACAGGTTGTAATTTGAACTTTTAGGCTCTATCTTATTTGTTCGGAGAAAATACATTTACACCCTGAGGTTTGACCAAAATACACATACACTCCCTCAGTTTTCAAAAAATACATTAGGTACCCTTACTTTTTAAAATAATGTCACTTACACCCCTCTATCAGTTGACCATTAGTCAACTCACAGAAATGCTAATGTATGAGGCTGTCATGTGATGAAGTGAATAAACTTCCAAAATTGCCCCTTCAATTTTCAGAAAACACTTTTCCTACTCCAAAACACTATTTATTTATTATTTAAAAATCTGGTTATCACCCATTGAGGTTGCCATTGTCTCTTTCGACACCCTTTAACCGTGGTTAAGATTCACCCACCCATCCTTGTTTTTTTTAATTAAAAAAAATTAGAGTTTTTTTAATATTAAAAACCAAGGATGGGTGGGTGAATCTTAACCATGGTTAAGGGGTGTCAAAAGGGACACGTGGCAACATCAAGTGGTGATATTAAAACACTGTTTTCAATATTAAAAAACTCTAATTTTTTTTTAATTTTCAAAAAAAATAAAGATCTAAAAAAAAAACCAAAGATGGGTGGGTGAATCTTAACCACGATTAAGGGGTGTCAAAAGGGTCACATGGCGACCTCAAGTGGTGATATTAAAAAACTCTATTTTTTTTAATTTTCAAAAAAGAATTAATATTTAAAAAAAAAAAAACAAGGATGGGTGGGTGAATCTTAACCACGGTTAAGGGGTGTCAAAAGGGACATGTGGCTACCTCAAGGGGTGATATTAAATTTTTTTTTTAATATTAAGAAAAACTATAAATTTGTTTTTCAAATTTCAAAAGAGAATTAATATTTTAAAAAAAGCCCAAGGATGGGTGGGTGAATCTTAACCACGGTTAAGGGGTGTCAAAAGGGACATGTGGCGACCTCAAGTGGTGATATTAAAAAATTCTATTTTTTTTAATTTTCAAAAAAGAATTAATATTTTTTTTTTAAAAAAACCAAGGATCGGTGGGTGAATCTTAACCACGGTTAAGGGGTGTCAAAAGGGACACGTGGCGACCTCAAGGGGTGATAGTAAAAAAATTGTTTTTAATATTAAAAAAACTCTAATTTTTTTTTTCAATTTTCAAAAGAGAAGTAATATTTTAAAAAAAGCCCAAGGATGGGTGGGTGAATCTTAACCACGGTTAAGGGGTGTCAAAAGGGACACGTGGCGACCTCAAGGGGTGATATCAAAAAATTGTTTTTAATATTAAGAAAAACTATAAATTTGTTTTTCAATTTTCAAAAGAGAATTAATATTTTTAAAAAAAGCCCGAGGATGGGTGGGTGAATCTTAACCACGGTTAAGGGGTGTCAAAAGGGACACGGGTCCACCTCAAGTGGTGATATTAAAAAACAGTTTTTAATATTAAAAGAACTCTAATTTTTTTTTTTTAATTTTCAAAAATGAATTAATATAAAAAAAGAAAAAAGCCATGGATGGGTGGGTGAATCTTAACCACGGTTAAGGGGTGTCAAAAGGGACACGTGGTGACCTCAAGGGGTGGCATTAAAAACCTGTTTTTAATATTAAAAAAATTCAATTTTTTTTTAATTTTGAAAAAAGAATTAATATTTAAAAAAAAAAACCAAGGATGGGTCCTGGGACAATTTCTCCTCCTATTGAAGCCTGTTTTTTTAAGTGAAATTCATCTTCCTCTTATCGAAGTGGTGACAATTTCTTGGTAAGGGTTCTGGGAATTAAAAGCTCTTCTTCTATCAAGTGCGATGATGCATTCTTCTCGCCTCCAAAATAGAGTGCTCCGTACGACGACCTTCTTGAGAATTTCGGTAATAAAGATATAAAATCAAAGAATTCAAGCAGAAAGAGATCGGGGAAGAAGATGAAGATGTGTCTGGTTTGAATGATTTGATAATAGGGTTTGGTAAGAGCAGTCCTTTATTAGGATTTTCTTCTCTTGTATACCATGCATTGTTATGTCCCGGAATATGACGGGATCACATCCAAGTTGATTTGGGAGTGGAGAGACTAAGCTACATTCGGGAGTCCCACGACCGGTGTGAACGCAAGATATTGTGCATGAACTGTGTGTGTATATATATAATTTTTTTTCTTTTGTTTTTGTTTTAATTTTTGGATCCTAACACTCTTATATATAATTATTATTTTTATAATAAATAATTACGTTTTAATAAAAAAAAAGTTATACGTGCAAAGGACGTGCACATTTACTAGTATATATATATATATATCAAAATGTTAATTTCAAAATAAGGTTGTTTCATGCATTATTATAGAAACCGGATCATAAATCATTACAAAAATCAGTTTTTTCTCCCTCTAATAACAAAACCCCGGTTAACACTCCTTAAAAGGACTTGAGTCAATTGGCATTAGATGCAAATTAGGCAGGATATAGACATGGAGCCAAACATAGACTAATGATGCTAAGATTTCATTATATAATGAGGAAAAATTTGTAAGAAGAAGAAAGGGTATTCTGCCCTAAGTAGAGATATACAGCGGCAGTTTTACGAAACCACCACTAATAGGGTGGCGAGAAACAGGATTTAGTGGCGTTTTACAAAATCGCCGCTAATAGGGTGGTGGGAAACATGTTTTGGATAGCGGGAAACATGTTTTAGTGGTGGTTTTATGATACTGCTGCTAATAGCCTGACATGAAACAGGTTTCAGTGGCGGTATTCTTTAAAACCGCTGCACAAAACATATATTCACCAGCAATTCAAAGGACATTGTCAGTAAATAGTAAATGAGTCAATCTATGGGTACTCCCAATTATACTCCCTAATCCTAACCGTTTATAACCAATCACTAAGGGCCAAGATTTCAGTTGACTTATTTTGTCTTTCCTATTGCTACATCAGTTGGAATCCTAACCGTTTAATAATTGAGATAAACGGTCAGGATTAGGGAGTATATATATATACACTTTGGAAGTATCCATAGACTAATTCATAGTAAATAGTGCACTACCCAAAAATATAGAGGTGGTTCTTCATAACAGTCACTCGGTTATTTATAACTGCCGCTAGAAGTCCGCAGCTAGAAATCTTAAATTTTTTAGTTTGGGGATAAAACTTGAAAAAATTTGAGATGCAGTGATTGTTTAACATGTATGATGTTGGGAGGTAATGATCTAAACGGAGAGAGAGAATGATCATTTCATAGAAGGAATGGTGGTGCTGGATTTTGATAGGCTTTGTGCAATGATCTCTATAAATATGCAAGCGAAATGGAAAAATTGGAGAAGACGAATGAATATGGAGGTGAAATTGATCTTGGGGATATGGGAGGAGAAGTTCGTGATCGCCTTGGTGAGTTTTGTTTCTTGCAATATATATATTTCTCTTGTTTTCTTTAATTTTATAGAACTTTTATTTTCTGCATTACATTTGTGTCTTTTGTTTTGCGAGAATTATTAGGAGGACTTTAAAAAAAAAAATTAAGGTCATGTGAATTTTGGATAGGAGGGATGACAACAATACTAGTTTGTTGTTTTCTTTTCTCCTTTTTAACAAGCTGGTTTCCTCTACATAAATATGTTTTGAATGAAAGGAGTAGATGGATTAAGGGTCTACTGATGTAAAAGATGAGGAACCGTGGTTTTAGTTTTTTTTTAGGTATGCCAATCATTTGGTCATTTTCAATGTTAAAGTACATAGTGGTAATTGTAAGGCTTTTAACATTTAAAATGGTCAAATATTTGGCTTAGGCTTTCAATGTTAATGTTAAAGTACACTGTTTCAATGTTCAATGGCTTTAACATTGAAAATGGGTTACCAAAAAAAAACATTGAAAATGAACAAATGGTGGGCTCAGGCTGAGAGTTGGAAATCCCTGAGAGTAAGGCTAATACTTTCTTCGCTCCTTTAATCATTTTCTTATTCAAAATAGGGGACTTTAGTTCTGAGATGCTGCTATGCCTCCCTCACCAGTGACACAAGTTCTCAAACACCATAGTGACACAAGTTCTGAAATTGTTCATTTTATCGATGTTATTATTTTTTCCAATCTTCTTATGATGATTTTTTTTGGGTTAACTCAACTACACCACAAGGCGATAGCTGAAGGCAAGACAAAGGAAACACTGGAGATTGATGAGAAGATATTGCAACATTGAAGATTGACTTAATTGTTTTTTTTGTTGCGTCTACTTTTAACATTTTCGTCTCTTTCCTATGCTTATAGTATTCAAAACTATATATAGTTGATCATATCTTTTAGAGATCTGATCACAAGCAATCGTGACTGAACTCAATGGAGAGTTCAACCGCATCCACATATCAACACGTATCATTTTTAACTCTTATTAACCGTGATTAAGATTCACTAACCCTTATGGTTCAACAATTAACATTGATTTTTAGAAATTTTGTTTAACAAAATTTAACCCTTGAGTTAAAATTTCATAACCCTAAGGTTAATTTTTTTACTTTTTTTCCTAAAAACTAAAGTTAGATTGTTGAACCCTAAGGGTAAAAATTTCTTCACCATAGTTAACAGGAGTTAAAAGGGACACATGTTGACATTTGGGTGCGATTGAACTGTCCTCGAATTCAATAACGATTGGCTATGATCCGATCTCTATATTTGAGGTGCAGTTTTCCAAACTACAGATTCAGGAAGAACATGGGAAAAGCTAATTTTGTGTACGGAAAATAATTACGTCCTCGGTCGAAGGAAGTGATTTACCGTCTTGGGCTCTTTTTTGTTTCACATCTCCCATTTTGTTAAGATCACTAGACCTTATGGTTAAAGGCTTAAAGCATTTAACTTTGGTTAAAGGCTTAAAGCATTTAACTTTGATTTTTAGAAAAAAAAATATTTTTTGAAAAAATTAACTATAAGAATTAAAACTTGTTATCCATAGTTCAAAGGGACTTTGTGAGGACGAGGAGGAATAGTCCCCTCCTCGAGAAGGAGGGGAATATTGCTCTTTGGATATATAACCAAGGTAGTATATCAGGTAATGAGAATTCGAATACTTATGAGTTTATTGCTTCCAGTGGTCAGTACATGAGATGCTGAAGTTTGAATTTGAGGAAGATTTTTGCCCCCATAAATCTATGTTTTATCTTGTAACATAAATGGATTGATGATTATGTTTTGCTTACAGGTCTCAAAACCATATGTAGAGCCCCAAGACAAACCTTTAGAGATAAGATTTTCTCCTGGTTTGTGTTATGTGCCTTTTGTTTATAACTAGTTATTTAAAGATAAGATAGGAGTGGTGGGTTGTGGGTAGTTATAGGATTGTGGGTAGTGAGGAGTTACAAACGGTTATATGTATTCATTATATTCATTATAAATATGTAATCTCTTCAATGAATGAATGAAAGAAGAAAAGAATGAATGAAATGTGTTCTTAGAGAACATTGGAGGTTTGCCCCCTCGAAGAGGCATCATTAGAGGTCCTGGGCTACCTCGAATCAGTCATATATCCTCTCCTTTATTTGTTTTATGTTTTCTATTTTGTTTTATTTAGGCATGTATCAGTTTGCCTTTTCAATTATTGTATTTGGAAAGCCCCTATAAAAAGTTGATTGTTTTTGCTTCAGAAAAATACTCTAATGATGTTAGCTACGGCAAAAGCTAACTAGCAATATGAAGCTGGAAGACAACATATGATATTTGGTAGGACACTTTCTTTTCTTTTAGAGTGTACTAGCGGGTGACACGTGATAGCGAGGGGAAGGAGTTAACGACACCCGATTGAACTCGCTAGTGGCACGTGTAATGCATGTGAGAGCGAGGGGAAGGAGTTAACCACAATTAATAGGAATTAAAAGGGGCACGTGTTAACCCACGGGTGTGATTGAACTCTCCCCGAGGTCAATCACGATTGGCTGTGATTCTAAATAGATAGATGGCAAGGGGTAATTTAGGAATTAAAGTAAAATATTAAATCAAAGGCAAGGGTTGCTTAGGAATTAAAGTAAAACATTAAATCAATGTTTTGTTTCTATATAAGGGTAATTTAGGAATTTTAGAAAAATCATTTACGCATATCTCTCGCATTATAATAATATAGATATATTTTTTTTTTTGAGAATCAACTTCCATGCATCAACCAACAAAAGTAACAGGATGAAATAGGGACCAATCACCAGGACCAACCCGCAGGTGATTAAGACTCAGTTATATAATAGTATAGATATGAAGCTGGCAACGAAATTCAACCCATAATATGAAGCTGGCAACGAAATTCAACCCATAATATGAAGCTGGAAGACAAAATAGAGAATTTGGTAGGACACTTTCCTTTTTCCCTCATAGGAAGGAGAAGGAAGGAAAAAGACGTGGGGCCTTCTTGAGTACGGAGAAGACTAAAGAAAGGTTGAGCTTTACCAAAGAGAATAAAGGAGGCCATAGTCAAATCGTTTTGCTCATCGCCTTAGCTTCTTTTAGTTCGACAGTGAGAACTCAAGATTCCTTTCAGGCGATGAATTTAAATCCTCAGGAGTGGAGGAGGATTTTGTCCAGGTGTAGAGAATGACACTTTAGATTCATGGTGGTTTGATGTTCTTTGATTGCTTTCCAAAAAAAAACAAAAAACAAAAATCCCTCGTATTAGTTTTTGGGACTTCCGTTTAGATTATGAGAAGATAGGTTGTAAGTGTATCAAATAAAGGACTTTGCTTCTGAGACCGTCTTAGGGCTGAGACCACCGAAACCGTGCTTGCACAACATTGAATTTTCAGGCATTTTCACATGGTAGTCCCTACCTAAAATCTGGTGCACGGGCTTGGTGGTGTTGGCCCTAAGACGGTCTTAGAAGCATTTCCCTAAAATAAAAAAAATAGCCTTTTATTAATTCTTTTTGGGACTTCCATTTAGATTATGAAAAGATAGGGTTATTTCGACTAACAAAAACAAAAATTTAGAGGGTTAAGGTTATTGATCACCAGTTGCCCCCTTCTGGGTGTAGCCAATAGCCATTCAAAGGGAAGAGTAAAGACTAAAGAGTGCACCACATGTGTTTAAAGACACAATTAGGAACATTCTAAAAGTAAGAGTCACATGGCTCACATTTGTTTTTAAGCCGAGCGAAGAAAAAATAAAAGTAAGTAAAAGGCTTCGGATCAAGGTTGATTGGACTCAAACTTTATTTAAAAGTGATTTTAGAGAACCGATAAAACAGTGTTTTAAAATATGAAAACTAGGATTGGGCTCTAGATCTTGCATATTGAGTCTCGAATCGGTTTATGGTACCCTCAATTATACTCCTTAATCTAAGCCGTTTATAATAAACTAACCAATGAGAGCCAGAATTTGGCAAGACTTATTTTTGTCTTTTCTAATGTTATATCAGCTCTAATCCTAGTAAGATTTAGAAAATATAATATATTTTTAATATTAATTATATATAAATAATATTAATTAAAAATTAATCATAAAACTATTATAAAAACAAAAAGAAACTTAGAGAAAGAGAGAGATGGGGGTGACTGAGATATATAGTGGACAGGTCGCCTAGAGGGGCCACCATGTGAATACAAGTCTTTCACTTTCATTCATTCATCTCTCCTTCCTCAAATCCTCACTGGCCAAAGAACCTATAAAACTCCTTTTAAAAAGTCCAAATTCGTAGAACAGGGAAATAAAGAAAATTATTTGTTCTCCAACGAAAGAACCATATGTGAGTTAGAACAGACCTCACCAGCAAAAGAGATGAAAAGAATCAATACTCACTTTAAAATCAAGGTATGGACGACACCAAGGATCACTTTGATCCACTCGACTTGACCGAGTTAGCCAGGCGAGTATCATAACGATTTTTGAAATTTCGAGTTTCCCGACTTGGTTCTAAATTTGGCCGATTCGATCAATACTTGACTGAGTTTCAATCGAATCAACCCAATTATTTTTAAAATTGGTTCTAAATCCATCTAATCGAAATTAGTACACTCGACTGAGTTTCAAGTCAACCCGGTGATATTTATAACAGTGAAAATTCCCATCTTCCATCATCTCAAAGGCTTCCTCAAGCAAGGAATGGAGATATAGAAAAGCGTGATGGATCAAAAACCCAAGTGCCCAGAACCAAGAGCGTGGGATTTAAAATTACATCAAGGTTTAGTGAGAACATTCATGAAACAACAAGAAATGAAATTCATATTTTCTTCTGTCTCATCATCCATAATAAAGTGAAGCAGTAGTACTGTAGTAGTTCATGATTTCAGAGATCGATCCTACTCTTTCAACCACATTATTTCCTTACGTTTTTTTGCTCCATACATTTATAACATCTTTTTTTGGTCTCTCTACCTGTAGGAGTTTCTAAGAAGATTAATAGACAAGACATCAAATCGCTCCTCCCATTTGGAAAAAGGACTTCCACTTCAAGTGATCATCCATTCTTCTCTACTCCCATTTCCCGAGAAACAAAATCAATGTATAGCAAAGGACGAGAGAAAAAATGGAAAGCCATATGATTGCATGATGCAAAAAAACATAAAACACGAAGAAAGAAAGCATATCTAAATATGTTATTACTAGTTCCATGATCTCTTTTTTAGGAGCAGGTAATTAAGCTGGGGTGGAGGCAGACCCGACCAGATTTATTAAAAATAAATGAAAAAGAAAACAGAAGTTACTCATCATGAGCAGCACCATACACCGCCACGGGAACCACAAAGGCAACCAACCCAGGCACAAACCAAAGACCCCCAAGAGGCAAAAGACACCGCCCAACCCTAATAAAAAACAAGGGAACCACAATTCTCGCATACAAAGGGGGAATCCTAATTCAACTAGGCAATGAACAAGCAGCGTCATCCTCATACACAGCCATATATGTAGAGCCTGGCCCAACAGATTCACGGGACCCACTATCGTTGCTAAACTCGAGACCTAGAGTTGAAACATAACCCCTAACTTTGAAGGAGGCTTGATCATTCTGGCAACAACGAGGCGGAGGAGGGGACAGGTATGCCCACAATTGAGAGAGATTCTCAATACTTTATTATTCCAACAGAAAGAAAGAAAGAAAGAGATTTTGAAAGCTTTTATTCTTGTTTTCTCCCTAAAATGATCTACTGCCGAATCGGTTATTTAGGTACTGACTAAATGCCTTGAGCAGAAAATAATCGCCAAAAATCAATTAAACTATACTAATGGGTTTTGGCACTTGACTTTTACTTCCATTGTTCTATATCTGGAGTTGCAGGGATGATTTGAGAAATCAGGTTGGGCCCAATTAAATTTCTCTGGTAAAAAAAAAAAAAAACTAACCCAATGCCACCCCCCTTGCTTCTTTCCCTCTAATCTCCGCGTGCTCTATGCTAGCCTTATGAGACTTCGGTGGAGGTTGTGGAGATTCAGTGCGCGCAGTCGTGGAGCTCGAACAATACGATACCCAGCTCGAACTTGTTTACATGAGAACGAGCCGAGTTCAAGCTACCCTTGCCGAGTTCGATTCGAGCTCGAGCTCGAGCTATCCCTGATCATATGAAACGAGCCGAGTTCGAACAATGCAATACCCAGCTCGGTTCGACTCGACTCGTTTGCACCCCTAATATCATCAGCTCCTCCCATTAGGAAAGTTTCCACTTCAAGTGATCATCCCTTCCCCTCCAGCAACTCCCATTTCCAGAGAAACAAAAACAATGTACAGCAAAGGAGGATAAAGTACAGAAAGCAAACATGAAACAACACAAAGAATACTAGCTAGTTGGTGCAGTAGCAGTAACAACAACCACAGCAAATTAAATTAAGGAGGAGAAAATTATGGAAAGTTGCATTTTAATAGGCTTAAAGTATTTTAATTTTTCTTATAGAAGCTTTGAGATTTCAAACTTATTTTTTTAGGATTTAATTTTGTTAACTTTACAACTTTTTTTGAACGAAATTGTCATTCTTCAACCTCTTTTTGTTTTCTTCCAAAACTCAAGTTTTTTTTTCTCTTGGGGTAGAGAAGACTCAGTAAACCCGAGCAGCTTTTCTAGCTTTCCTCTTCTCCTCCTCCTGTTTGTTCTCGAAAAATCTCATCCTCTTAGACTCCTGAATCACTCCAACTCTGGATACTTCCCTTTGAAACCTCCTTAAAAGCACTTCTTCTGGCCCGTTCTTATCAGCGACAATCTGAACATTGTAAACTATCGGGGCAAAGGATCGAATCAATTGAATAGCTGAAGCTATCGTTTTTGATCCATGAAATGGGTTTCCTGGATTTTGCTAAAATTGGAGTCTGAATCGAGGCAAAAGAAAGGGGGAAGCGATTAACAAGAGGGATTTGAGATATTGAGAGGTAGAGAGGGAAATATCAGAGAGAAATTGAGGTACTTTGAGAAGCGGAGTTATAGAAAACGGCAAGTAGTCAGCCATTGATTTTTTGGTCTAGAGAACAAAAAGGTTTAACTGTTATGAACGTTGATAATGGAGGGAAGAATATATGAAGATGAGGGGTATAAGTCTTGTTTCAAGATAATCATCAGTCCTGTTGGCGTCCTCTTGAGGTTTACATCACTGGATAAAAACCTGGAGGTTGAAGAGAAGGGTAGTTTTGTTCAAAAATCACTTAGAACCCTAAAAAAAATAAGTTTGAAATTCCAAAACCTATGTAGAGCAAATTTTTCAAAAAAAAACTTAAAACCTATTTTGATAAAAATTCCATTGCATGATTCACACATGAAACAACACAAAGAAGCATCTAAATATGTAATTACTAGTTTGTGCATAGCAGCAATAACAACAGCAATGGAGAGTGTTCCAAGTAGATTAATATAGTAGATCCACCGGCTTCTCTCTACCCATCAGGACAGCCTTCAAAGAAATTCAGTAGATCACTTGGGTTCATGATCAAGTGATCGATCCCCTCTAGCTATTGCCGTTTTCAGAGAAACAAAATCAAACTACAACAAAGCTATAGGAGAAGAAAACTATAGAAAGCCGATGCAAACATGAAACAACACAAAGAAGTATCAATACTAGTTGTCTGGTGCAGTAGCAGCAACAACATGAAAAGAGGAGAAAATTAAATATGGAAAGTCATATGATTGCATGATGCGCGCAAACACATGAAACAACACAAAGAAAGTAATTGGTGCAGTAGCAGCAATAACAACAGCAGTGGAGAGTAGTCCACTTAAGTTGATTTTACTTCATCAGTACCTCTTCAATATATTCCAGTCCAGTAGATTCAACGCCCTCTCTCATCAGCATCATTACCCATCAGGACAGCCTGCAAAGAAAGTCAGTGGATCCAAACTAATTGGGTCCATCATCAAGTCCCAAAGATCAGCTGGACCCGGAATTGAAAATCCCTCATCTGTCTCCTTCATTATAATATCAAGTCTTTTATGCTTAGGCTTCTTCTTCTTCTTCCCTTCTTCAGCTTCTACGAGTGGTACTGTCCGTTTTTTGGGATTAATTCTGGGTTGTCGTCCTCTTTTCTTCATGTGTGTTGGGGGTAGATCACCGCTTAAGCTCTCCTCATTCGTCTGGTTTGTTGGTAATTGTGAGTCAAGACATCGGAAAATTTCATGAAAACTTTTCTTTCTTTGCTTCGGTCGCCTTCCTTTGCCTCTGCCTCTCAATCTCGCCATGAAGAGAATGAAGGAAATTTGCTCCGTTAACTTAGTTTTTGAAGTAGGGGGGGGAGGGAGAGAGAGAAAGAATGAGTGAGCTGGGACATATCCTACATTTGAGAGAGAGAGAGAGATTCATGGCTTCTGGGGCCCAAAGAGAGAGAAAGAGTGAGTTGGGACATATCCTACATTTGAGAGGAGAGATTTTCTGGTGCCCAGAGAGAGAGAAAGAGTGAGTTGGGACATATCCTACATTTGAGAGAGCGTGATTCATGGCTTCTGGGGCCCAGAGAGAGAGAAAGAGTCAGTTGGGGCACAGTGAGTTCGGACATATCATGGCTTCTGGGGCCCAGAGAGAGAGAAACAGTGAGTTGGGACATATCCTACATTTGAGAGAGAGATTTTCTGGGCCTAGAGAGAGAGAGAGAAAGTGAGTGAGTGGGGACATGTCCCACATTTGAACACCCATCTATCTATTACCTAGGCCTTGGCTTGTCTCTGGCGAAGCCAGAAAGGGCTTATCTCGGGTTCCACGGAATAAGTGACAAGTAGTGGGGAAGTCAAAATCATGGGGCCCACGATTTTGACTTCTCCACCCTTAATAAGACATGTGGCGATAAGTGTAGGAGAATAAAGGGGAGAGATATCATATGGGGAGAAATCAAAAAAATGGGGAGAAAATGAAAGGACTTCTCCCCATTTTTTGGCCCAACTATCGCACAATGTATGGAACCCAACCCAAAGCCCTATTACCTAATACAAACCTTCTCCTAAAGTACTCCCACCGCACCGCACCCCTCTTGTTGTTTTGAGGGGTGTGTGTGCTTATAGGCTTGGGGCGTGTGTATGTGGCGTGTGCGTGTGGCGTGTTTATTTATCGAAAAGAGAAATACAAAGGCAAAATGTCTTTCTCTTTATTGGTGAAGCTACGTCATGTTAAAACCAACCCCTTTCAATTTCTTTTCTCCTTTCTTTTTGGGAGGTTGGATGGGGAACAGCGCTAGCTGTTGCGGTCAAATATCTGCCAACCATCTTTCTCTACTCAACACATCCCGTGCGGTCAAATATCTCGACAACCTTCTATGCGACTAAAGGAAAACCGAATATTGTTGTGAATTCTCAAAATGATTACAAAAAGACCTAATTAAAGTTTATATAGATAATAATATGTAAATAAATATAGAAACTAAACCAATCAATTCCTAATTTAATACTAATCACAATCAATCATATTCTAAATCAAAATCCTTCCAATTGTGATGATGGTAATGATATGCTGCATCTTATGCATATCTTAACCATACATGTACTCTATTACTTCCTCTCAAACTCATGTAGATTTAAAAAATGCGTGAGTTTGATACTCAATCAAGTATGATAGCTTATTAGTCATTTCAATGTCCTTGCAGATCTTGATAGTTGTCAGTCGTTACCGTTGTTGATGTGTTGTATAAAAAGGGAATATGGGCCACAATAGGCTAGACCTATATGGGTCAATGAAAATGGTTGGACCTCAATGGGTTAGGGCTTCAATGGGCCGTATAGCCTCTTGGGCAATGAAATGAACCTCTTTGGGCCAAATTCAACTGACAGCCGTGATTGTGCCTATGGTCTCGCCAAATGAGTCATGGCTCTTCAAAAGGGCCACTTTGGGCCTGATAAGTGGATCTTGGTGATCTTGTTTCTAGTCTTGCCAAATGAGTCACATGTCCTGATATAGGCCAAAAAAAAACATGTCTCTCTTTCTCTTAAACAATCAACAAACTTTTTTTTTCCTTCGGATAGGTCCTTGAAATGGATGATGCTGCAGTTTCCGGCAAGTTTGCATAGGGAATACGGCGGCAATAACAGTAACTTTAAATTTAATGTCAAAGGGAATTATCAGATCTGTCTTTGACGAATCAAGATTCTGCCGACGTTGATAGCAACGGCTTAGGACAACATTGATTAGCCGGTATGAGGTAGTGGAGTTGATCTTGCTCCATGCACATGATCTAACCAGAACCGCAGTCCCCAGTACCTCACGCGATCTGCTCACCTTCATACCTCTTTTTTTTTCCTGTGGCTTGAGGCCTAATGTGGTGGGGAAGCTATTGATAGAAGATATTGGTTGTCTATGAGTAAGATCCCGTGCCATAAAGGAATTAAAAATTCCACATTCTTAAACCTGTAACAATTTTAGTCAAAGCACCATGAAAAGCAAGACAATAGATATAGAGCGGCTGAGGATGATTCTGCTGCTACAGATAACAATGAGAAGCATGCCAAAGGAATAAAGCAAGGTCGAAAAGGTAGTGAAATTGAAGGGGAAAATAAAAACTCTAAGCCATACGGGCGGCACAACGGCCGCCCGCCAGGAAAAACCACCGGAAAAACGGAATTAAAAAAAAAATCAAAATAAGTGGTGGATCGCTCGCTCTGATACCATAAAGGAAAACTGAATATTATTAAGAATTCTCAAGATGATTGCAAAGAGACTCAACTAGGGTTTATATAGATAATAATATATAAATAAATATAGAAACTAAATCAATCCATTCCTAATTTAATACTAATCATAATCAATCTCATTCTAAATCCAAATTCTTCCAATTGTGATGATGGTAATGATATGTCTTATGCATATCATAACCATATATTTACCCTACTAGAGACCACTCCAACCATCTTTCTATACTTGATACCATCATGTGGGCAGTCCGCAGCCCTTTTCGCTTCAAGAATAAGGTACCTACTGTTGACCCTTTTCACTCCCTAATGCATTATTTTTTGCCACTTTGATTTTTTGATAGAATATATTCTTAGATTCAAAATCAGATTTATGGGTTTTAATTCTCTTAGATTTATTGGTTTTAGTTTTCTTCCATTAAATAACATTGAGGGAAGAAAAGCCCGACCTATAGGTATATCTTTCTCCTCTCGGCCCTCTAACCGTCTTTCCCATTCTCAAATCGTCTCACTCAATTGGATGATCACAAGATGTCATTAGTGTGGGTCAAATATGTGTTGAGCTCAGGGTTACCTAGTTCACTGGCTACTAGGGCGAACCACGAATTGGTTTGAAGTGAACCAGTTCGGAGTTCGGTTCGGACCGGTTCGTTATTTTTGAGCGAATTAATTTGTTATCTCAAACAGCCGCGGTTCGTCTTCGCCATATTCGGGTTCGGTTTTGTAAGTTCATTTGATGTGTTACCCACTTTTGAATTTCTCTTTCTAGACCAACCAATAAGCACAACTGTTGGGGTGGTTTTGACCGCTATGATAGCTATTGTGTAGGGGTGGTTATTGAACAAAATGTTCATGAACTACTCGGGCTCGGTTCATTAAAAGCTCGAGTATCGTTCGTTTATTTAGTAAACGAGCCAAGCTTGAACACCATTTTCGAACTCGTTTGGTAAACGAGCCGAGCTTGACCACACCCCTGCTCGGTTCGATTATATATACATATTAACCTATTAAAATATTTAAAATATACTTATTTCATTTAAATATTAAAATTAAGTATATGTATTATATACTAATAAATTTTAATAGTATATAATGTATTTTATATGATTAGAATACCCTTTATATAATTATAATCTTATACTAAAATTTTATTTAACACCGTGACTTCTTTGCCTATGATAATAAAGTGAATTTTTTACTTAATATAAATAGCTATATCCAATAAAACAAGTTGCTCGTGAACAACTCGAGCTCGGCTCGAGTTCGGCTAGTAAAGCTTGAGCTCGGCTCGAGCTCGATTATTTAATAAACGAGTCAAGCTTGAACATGATTTTCGAACTCTTTTAATCAACGAACAAGCTTGAACACACCACTACTCGGCTCGTTCAGCTCGAGTATCACCCCTACTACTGTGTGGTTTTGACTATCGGTATTGAGTACTCAGTACTCACAGTGGGTAGGTATGGGCCATGGGGGATCATGGGTATATCTGTCATTCTACATGATAAACATTTTAATAACTCCTTTTAAAAAACCTTGAAGAAGACGGTGCATTATAATCCCACAAAAGTGAGGGATTGCTTCAGTCACTCTCAGTGTCTCACATACTTCTTACATTCCGTAATATATATCTAAGCGTATTAAGGTAGCGAACCAAAGCGAACCTAGTTAGCGAACTTAGCGAATTGAGAAACGAATTATCTAATCCAACCCCTAGAGTAGCGAACTGCGAACCCGAATTCAAACCAACGAACCAGGTAACATTGGTTGAGCTTGCTTCTGGAGTCTGCCCAAAAATCACAGATCTCACATTTATTTATTAAAAAATTCCCCATAGCTAAATTGCTACTACCAATACAAGTTTTTGTGGTGCCATTAAGGAAAGGAAACTGAAATTTAAATTGCTACCCTTGGTTTTTAGTGATAAAAAAATTTAATCATAAGGTTAAACAAATTTAACCCAAGTTAATAGTAGTTTTTTTTTTTTTTGTATAGAGACTTGGGGTTATGCTGCAACCCCGGTTAGTACTTAGTATATGCTCTAAGTTAAGGGCGGGTGAAGAATACAATACTCTCACCCTCTCCTGAATGGATCCCAGAACCTCCCTCCTAAGGGGGGGGATACACCTACCCCTGGGGTGTGTGATTTAATGGTAGTTGATGGGGCCACATTTTGACTATGTACTATGTAGTCAAATGTGAGGCCTCATTTATCCATGCCTCCCTTTTTAATCCTAGGATTAAGCAATTTAACCTCGAACATAGATAAAGGTTTGTCAGGTGTTAGAAGGGATACGATGAACACTGCATTTGGCTACTGGTGGGCTAACCACGGTTATGATGAAATTTTGGTCTCTGCTCGGATCGATGATGTGGAACATTGTCCTGCCGTAATAGAATTGTGGAATGGAATATACCTCTCGTCCTGGGTGTCGATGACGTGAGGATGGGTGGCTGCCCTTTTCTTGCCAAATGTTTCCCTTAAAACTTAATTTAACGGTGATTAAGATTCACTCACCCTTGGTTCACCCACTTACCTTGATTTTTAGAAAATAAAATATATAAAAAATTAACCCGAGTTAATGGCAGTTGAAAGTGCCGCATAGTCATAGTCAAATGTGCAGCCCTTTATTCCATGCCTTCTTTTTTACCCACTCTTACGGTTAAGCAATCTAATTTCGGTTTAAGAAAAAAAACACAAAATTAACCTTAGTTTGCTTATGTTTAACCATAGATAAATGGGTGTTAGAAGAGACACGTGGACACGCCATTTGATGAATTGTCAAATGAGTTGTGGGCTAATCCCTGCCCTATAATAAGGGTTTGTCGATGTGAAATAACACTGTTCTACCTTTATAGAATTCGGATCCGATCTGTCTTCACATCTCTTCGCCATCAAACCCTTATATTTCTCTTTTTTTAACTTGAACTAGAGTGTACTGTAAGTTCTGATTACAGAGATCCTATTCTTACTTTCAACCACATTATTTCCTTCCTTTCACTTCCAAACACATGCAAATTACATCTATCCCAAAGCCCAAAGTAGTCTCTATACCAGTAGGAGTTTCTAAGAAGATTAGACAAGAAATCAAAAGCATATCAGCTAGCTCCTCCCATTAGCTAGGAAGGAAGGTTCCACTTCAAGTGATCATCCATTACTCCCATTTCCCGAGAAACAAAATGATCAATTATGCATTGAAAAAGGAAGAGAAAAATATGGAAAGCCATATGATTGCATGGTGCAAAAACATGAAACAACACAAAGAAGCAACTAAATATTGTACGTAATTACCATTACCAGTTGGTGCAGTAGCAGGAACAGCAACAGCTCCAAGTATATTACTTTATCACCTCTTCAATTCAAGTAGATCCATCCATCGCCTTCTCAAGCTCATTATCGATCGGTATCCTTACCCATAAGGACAGCCTTCAAAGAAAGTCTGTGGATCAAGACTAAATGGGTTCCTCATCAAGTCATCTACATCAGGAATCGGACCCGGAATTTCAAAATCCGAAATTGGTGTTGAAGGTCCTAATAGTTCCTCATTATTAGGACCAGCAGATGGAAAAAGAGGAGGAGAAATCATCACTGGACTTGGCCTATCTCTTCTTTTAATCCTCTTCGTCTTAGGCAACTGAGGTGGTTCCATTAAATTCTCCACTACTCCTACACTCTCTCTTCTTTTCTTCTTCGACTCAGCGGGGAACTGACCAGCCTGTCTTGTTCCTTCGTCTCTGGAAGACTCCGTCGCATATGGGTCCATCATTAGAATCCGAAGGCTTTTAATCTTAGGCTTCTTCTCTTCTTCCTCTTCTACGAGTAGTTGCCGTTTATTGCGATTCGTTCTGCTGGGCTGTGGTTCTCTTTTCTTCATGGGTGTTGGGGCTAGATCAGCGTTTGTAGGCTTGAGCATTGGTTCTGAGCTAAGGAGAAGTTCATGAATGAATTTCATTCTTTGCTTGGGTGGCCTTCCTTCGCCTCTGAATCTGGCCATGAAGAGAATGAAAGAAATTTGCTTTGGTGTGTGTGAGAGAGAGAAGAGAATGAAAGAAGTTTGCTTTTGGAGCGAGAGAGAGGGAGGGAGGGGGACGTTTGCTTTTGGAGCGAGAGAGAGGGAGAGAGAGGAGAATAGAATGAAAGAAGTTTGCTTTGGAGAGAGAGAGAGGGAGGGAGGGGGACGTTTGCTTTTGGAGCGAGAGAGAAAGAGAGAGGAGAATAGAATGAAAGAAGTTTGCTTTGGAGAGAGAGAGTGAGTGAGTGTGTGTGTTTGTGTGAGAGAGAAAAATGGCGACCAAGAGCGAGAGAAAAGAGAAAAACGTATTTCATTGTCAATGCCATACAAAGTCAAAAGGAGACACGTGGCGTGGCGACCTCCAAAAAGAGGCGACCAGAGAGGGAAGTGGGGCGACCAAAGACAGAGAGAAGAGGCAAACAAAGACGTGGCGTGACGACCTCTAAAAAGAGGCGAAGAGAGAGAGAGAAAAGGAGCGAGCAAAGAAAGAAATAGAAAAGGAGCTAGCAAAGAGAAAGAGGCGGATTTCATTGCCAGTGTCACCCAAAGGAGACACGCGGCGACCTCTAGGGTGATAACAAATCCAATTATCCCGTAGAGGATTTGATTCCATGTTTTGAAGGGTTTGGGATTTGGTTGCGGGGTTGGGTTTTGAAGGGGTTGGGATAACAAATCCAGTTATCACCGATTTTTTTATTGAAAAAAAGGTTGCGGGGATGGGATTTGGTCTGGCTCTTGCCAGACGAAATCCGTCTAGCCCACGTCCCAAATGTCAACACATGTCTCTTTTGACACCGCTTTAATTGCGGTTAAGATTTGCTAGCCCTTGGATTCAATCATGTAACGTTCGTTTTTAGAAAAAAACATTTTTAAAAAAAGTAACCAGAGGAGTTTAAAAAATTAATCAAAATTAAAAGAACAGTTTAATGGATCTCTGAGTGGCCAGACGAAGTTGGTCCGGCGAGGGCCTGACAAAATCCCGATCCCGACAAGATGTACCAGAAAATCGACAATCTTTTGCCCCGACTCCCAGAAACTGACGATCTTGTGTCATTCTACAAAGGTTGAGGCAATTGGGCCCTTCAAAGGTCGGGCTTAAGTGTGGTAGCCCGAGAGCACCTCTCTGGCATGCGCCAGAGAGAATCCGAAGCCCCTTCAAATTTCAAACATGACTTTGACATTCCACGAAGGTGTCAAATCCTCTACGGTGATAACCGGATTTGGCAAATCCAGTTATCACCCCTAGAGGTCGCCACGTGTCTCCTTTGACACTCCTTAACCGTGGGTAAGGTTCACCCACCCATTTTTGTTTGTTTTTTTTTTTAAATATTAATTCTTTTTTAAAAATTAAAAAATTGTTTTTAGAGTTTTTTTAATATTAAAAACAGTTTTTCAATTTTAAAAAAATAATTAATATTTTTGTAAAAAAAACCAAAAATGGGTGGGTGAATCGTAGGAGTGGGTGAACCTTACCCACAGTTAAGGGGTGTCAAAGGAGACACGTGGTGACCTCTAGGGGTGATAACCAGATTTGCCAAATTTGGTTATCACCGAAGATGATTTGGCTCCTTCCACAAAATGCTAACCAAACAGTTGTAGGGGGCTGACGCTTTGGGTAGGGGTGTACATGAGCCGGGATAGTTTGGTTGTTTGACTTGGCTCGGCTCGGCCCGGCCCAATCAAGCCGAGCTGAAGCTTGATTTTTAAACTCGATCGAGCTGAACAACCAAGTTTTTTTTTTTTCATCAATAATCAAAGAGATATATTAAAATAGATGAGAAATAGGAACAAGATAAAGGGAAGAATATACAAACATGAGTTCACCGTGGCGTAAACTTGGGAGAGAAAACTAGAGTGATGGAATCTATAATAATACTAACTTTCATCCCAACAAAGATCCTAAGTTCATCCCTCCATCCCTTATCGAAACCCAGTTTTAGATCAATAGGCAGATACGAGCTCGGATAAAGGAGATAGATGATGGGGAGTTCCCAAAAATTCTCTGATTTTTCTCTTTCCAAATGGATCATGAAATGGCCCCAGGAAGCATTGGCCAAGTTGCCTTCTTAGCACCATCCACACAAGCCAATGACCAGTAAGATAAGAAACTCTGAAAGGAAGAAGGGAAGACCCAATCCACCCCTAATCTGGAGAAAAAATACCCTCAGATGACACCCACAATAGGACATTGTAACAGCAGATGGTCCACCATCTCTTCCGCTTGGAAGCATAAGAAACAACGATTAGCTATACTCCACTATCTACTCTTTAAGTGATCACACGTGAAGATTTTATCCAAAGATGCATTCCAAATGAAGAAAGATACCTTGAATGGAATACCTGGATTCCACACCTGTCGATGAGAAAATGTTACACAAGATGCTGACTCAAGTGAGAGTAGAAGTAATTTTACTAAAACCAGATCATTGTTGCTACTGGACCAAATTCTATAATCCCAATCATTAGGGCTCACATGGGAAGATCCCATGTTAGACAATAAGAGACTCAACTCTTCAAGTTCTCAATCGTTAAGATCTCATCTTAGATTTGGACACCAAACTCCTCTCCTATTTCTACTCTCAAAGCATTCCACCACGAACGCATCCTGATCTAGCGATAGATGAAATATGTTGCGAAAAAACTCTTTTAACGGAACAGGACCTCACCAAAGATCTTTCCAGAAACGCACCTCGGGCCCTCTTCCCACCTTGAATCGACACCGAGGCAAAACTAGATGATCAACTACCATAATACCTTTCCACACCCCTACCCCGGAAGACCTCCTCACACCCCTCGAAACCCAACAAGACTCCTCACCATATTTTGCAATAATAACTGATTGCCATAGACTCTGTCTCTCTTTCCCAAATCTCTAAACCCACTTTCCTAACAACGCCTTGTTCACCAAAGTCAAAGATCTCAGGCTGAACCTCTAACCTTCTTAGGACGACAAATGGTACCCCAGGATACTAGAAGATATCTAAAACTATCCTCTCGACCATGCCACAAAAACTCTCTCTGAAGCTTCTCAAGAGAAGCTGCCACCGATCTCGGGTTGATAAATGACATAAAATATGATGGTAGGCTACAAAGGGTGTGTTTGATGAGGGTCAACTTTCCATCATTCGATAAGAAAGAGGATTTCCACCTTGATAAGCGATTGATAAATCGTTCCAGGATTGGTGCCTAAACCGCTCTGGATTTAAAACCGGCCCCAAGGGGCATTCCTAGGTATACAAATGGGAGAGATCCTACCCGACACCCAAGACAACCAAATAAACCTACGATGTCCACCACCTCCCCCACTCCTAGAATTTCTAATTTTGCCAAATTAAACCTCAATCCTGAGATGACTTCGAAACACCTGAGTATGCAACTAAGATATCAGATTATGATATGAAGCGCCACAAAAGATAAGAGTGTCATCCGCAAACTGGAGATGAGACATGCTCAACTGATCATGTCTGATCAAAAATCAGTCATATAGAGGACCATTTGCTCGGGATAACATCTTGCTTAACAATTCCGCAACGATGATGAAGAAAAATGGGGAAAGAGGGTCTCCTTGCCTCAGACGTACCCTTAGAACTTTGAAAATATCCCACTGGACTTCTATTGACAATGATTGGAAAATGAAATCGATGAAATACACATTCGCATCGATTGTCTCCACTTTGACCCAAACCCCATCCGGCCCAAAACATAGTCCAAGAATTCTCGATTTACATGATCATAGGCTTTTTCTAGATCAATTTTGCACAATATGCCTGGTACCTTTGACCTAAGACGATCATTGATACATTCATTGAAAATAAGGATTCTATCTAGAATTTGTCTCTCCCCCATAAATACGCCTTGTTCCGAAGATGATAGACCTTATCACCTTCTTTAATTTGACTGTCAAGACTTTAGAAAAGATATTGTAAACACTTCCAACTAGACTAATGTGAGGAAAAAGACATCATCTTTTTTCGAGATTAAAACCACAAAGGTACTTGTGGATGAATTTTTTCGGGCTCTTGGCACGTCAATAGTTGTTTGACTAGTAGAGCAATCACAATGATATTGCACCTGCAAATAAGACTAAAAAAAAGGGAGGGGTGGGTTTGCACCCTGATATAAACTCCGATGGTAAAGTCAGTAAACGAAAAAGAAGGTGAGTAGTAAAATCACAGAAGCACTGGAACATAGAGCTAGAACACTGAGATGAAAGTTATGGCACTATCTCTGAAATAACACTGGTCAATATTTCTAATTATCTTCGGATATTTCTGGCTCGATCTTGATGCACTGGGTCTTTGGGATTATTTACAGATTTAGCTTGGGATGCCCATAGATGACCATCGATAACTTGGATGACCATGTCATAAGCTTACCACTCACCAAATATGTCAGACATATCTGGTGACGAACGCATCACATGTGGGAGCCTACAATCCCTAAGTCGGTTTCTGGGTCGAAAACTCATCTAAGGTGACTAGCAATAAATACTAAGACAATGTTTTCCACCTAACGTCAGAGACAAATGATCGCCTCCTGAGGATCGGGTCTTGAAAGTCGGTCTCGCTGTTGACATAAAGCGCAGGCTCGTAGTTCGTAATGAGGACGATACCGATGTCTTAATGACTACGAATACGTTGTTTAGATGACAACGTTCCCGTTATGAAGAGCACAACGAGTTCGTTGTCATACACAACGTATAAGTACTAAAAAACACATATAAGCTTGTATCCACCGTTTTAACATCGAGAACATGCTTTTCTCCACAACACCAGATTTTTTATGAATTTTATCCTTTACAATTAGTCATTTTATGATGTTTTTGAACGTAGTTCAAAGTATCATAAAACCTCAGCATTCCAGAAGAAAAATACCGTAATCCACGTTGATCGTACTTCACTTTTTGTTCTCTATTTTCACGCCTCGTTGTCAAGACTGTGTTGTGTAGACTCCGTTGTCCTTTGATTTCTTTCTTGATTTATACACGAAGTTATATCGTCATAACCACTGTAGCACGTTTCATAAATCCGTCACGCCTCATTAATGCATGGCAGATTTGTCATCATTACTTTTACGGAACCCTAGACGATTCATTTTCCCCGACCGTTATTCTGTCTTGCAAAAAACGATCTTGCCCTCCTTATTCATGATGTGTTCGGCCGGGATGAAGGCTAAATGTGTCTTACAGAATAGTTAATCTGACACGCTATATTTAAAATTTCATGGAAATGACTATCTTACCCCCTCATGAGTTCATGCGTGCGGCTGAGATTAAGACTAAGTTGTCTTTTGCACTTTTAGCGCCATCTATATAAGATATATGAACCTTTATTTTTCTCATTTTTGAGGCATTTGCACTGCTACTTTGCCGGATTTTCATCTCTCCAGTGATTTGCAGCTAACTTTCTCAAAGGACTTGTCACACCATTCGAAGCGATAAGATCTCTTTTGTTGTTGCTCTGTTTTTGCTTTCACTACTCTTTACCTTTCGTTGCATCTCAGTGTATTGGCATATTATTCTTTTGTCGCTCCCTCATTGACCATAATCTTCGCCATGTCGGCTGAAATAGTGAGGATTGATAGTGATGAAGAAACCACTCATGCTGCTAATACTCCCCAAAATGTAGTTGTTACTGCTCCTATACCCAAACCAGTAGATAGATACATTCTTGATTTCTACAGAACTCGATACGAAATTCTTCCCTATGTCTATCTTCATCTGAGTGAAGGAGACGTCCACCCCGACTACCATTCTTCCTACACCACTGTATATGTTTCGCAGTTCGAAACTGGACTACGATTTCCATTAGAACTCATTATTGATGAAGTCCTTGCTGCTCTACAAGTAGCCCCTGGATAGATGCACCCTAGGTTTTATAGATATATGTCTTTGATGATTAAATTCAACAAAGATAGATACAATATAGAAGCTAGGCATATCTTCCACTTCTGCCATACGGTGAAATGCCGAAAATTTCCTGAAGATGGTGATAAGACCTACTTTGCCTGGAATCAACGAACCAAAATCTTGAATATCGTTACACACCTCCCCGATATAGATAAGGATTGGAAACGAATGTCTTTCACATTCTCTGGTGCCTAGAGAAATGAGAGTGCTTGACCCGTTCCCAGCGAATTCTCTTCAGGTTGCTATTACTGCTCTGTTCACTGTTGCTTCATATATATATATATATATCTGCTATAAGCGAGAATAACATCTTTTGTGTACATAAATCTCCAAACTGCGCTATCCAGAACTCACTCCTGTAGAGGAATAAATGTTACGAAATATTCGTCAAAAGAAAGGAGACGAGTACATTACCTGGAGGCCATTACCAACACCGGAATCTACGGTTGCTGCAGATTATATATCTCAACCTGATTCGACTACTACTACTGCTCCTGGACAATTCGTAGGAAGAATGCCTGATCGTATGTCTCACTTGCACCGAACACCACAAGCTCCTAGATCTACCCGTCCTTCCCATCTCACCACAACGGAAAAGAAGGCTGCAAAGAGAAAGAGGAATGCTGCTCTAAAACAACTGAAGGCAAAACGAGCTCAACATGAAGCAAATCACGATAAAAGACTCTAAGCTCAACAAGGCTTAAAGACGACTGCCACAACGTCTGCTCAGCCTGAAATAGATAGCGATGAGGAACTCTTTGGCTCCAACGACTTATTGGAGGATGATCAACCTCTGGCCACTAGAATTCCAACCGCTACTGCTACACCTGCTCTTACGCTGACTCCTGCCACTGCCATTATAAATCCCAACATTGCTTCATCATCTGCTCCACCTCAAGAAGAAAAGACAATGGACAGAGATGCTGAGAAATGGACTCATGTCTTTCCACTATGATACCCACACCCTACTGTTGCTTACACAGCAATGGACCATGATTATATAGCTACATCCATGCTATTCGCAACGAGGCTCCCGGAGGATATTACTGCAACGAAAAATATGCATTTTATGAGGAAATTTGGCACTGCATCCCGAGCTGTTGCCAAGGTAAGAACTCAAGTCTTATCTACTCTTGCCGTTAATCTGCACAACTCCATACTAACAATGCTTCTTTTGCCCAGATGAATAATATGCTGGCTGGGCTATACAAAGACTATAATAATATTCGATATATGTCCACAGGACTAAAAGCACGAGTTACTGAGCTTGAGAAGAAAGGAACAGAAGAAGAAAAGAAATTGCAATACGAGTTGGAGAAAGCCCAATCAGAACTGAAGACTGCTGAAGATAAACTTGCTCTGACGATAACACAACAAGATGCAGCTCGGCAAGAGGTTCGCAATGCTGAAGAAAGAGAGAAGAAAGCACTAGAGCAAGCAGAAAGGTCTATTTTTCAGAGTAGCGAGCTGGATGAGATTTTAAACACACTGCGCCGACGACTTGAAGCATCTGAAGCTGAAAAAGAGATCCTGGCAAAACAGCTCGACGAAGCTCAAGCTATAAAAGAGAAAGAAATTGAAGCCGCTGAAGATGGTCTCACGGAGTCCCTCCGCATTCACTTTCAAACTCAGATGGACCAGCTACTGGATGAAGACCGCAGAGAAACTGAAGAAATTATAATGCAACAGCTCCGAGAACAAGGAAGATTGAGTGATTCCAATTCTGAGTCCATTGCTCAGGATAATACTCAAAATGACGAAATAAAAGGAAGCGAAGAACCTCCTTTGCTCACTAAACCTCCTTTTCCGGGCTCTTGGCACGTCAATAGCTGTTTAACTGGTAGAGCAATCACAATGATATTGCATCTGCAAATAAGATTTAAAAAAAAGGGAGGGGGTGGGCCTGCACCCTGAAATAAACTCCGATGGTAAAGTCAGTAAACGAAGAAGGAGGTGAATAGTAAAATCACAGAAGCACTAGAACACAGAGCTAGAACACTAAGATGAAAGTTATGGCACTATCTCTGAAATAACACTGGTAAGTATTTCTAATTATCTTCGGATATTCCTTGCTCGATCATGATGCACTTAGTCTCTGGGAGTATTTATAGATTTAGCTTGAGATGCTCATAGATGACCATCGATGACTTGGATAACCATGTCATAAGCTTACCACTTATTACCAAATATGTCAGACATATCTGGTGACGAACGCATCACACGTGGGAGCCTATAATTTCTAAGTCGGTTTCTGGGTCGAAAACCCATCTGAGGTGACTAGTAATAAATGTTAAGACAGTGCTGTCCACCTAACGTCAGAGACAAATGATCGCCTCCTGAGGATTGGGTCCTGAAAGTTGGTCTTGCTGTTGACGTAAAGCGCAGGCTCTTTGTTCGTAACGAGGACGATACCAATGTCTTAATGACTACGAATACGTTGTTTAGATGACAACGTTCCCGTTATGAAGAGCACAATGAGTTCGTTATCATATACAACGTATAAGTACTAAAAAACACATATAAGCTCATATCCACCATTTTAACATCGAGACCATGCTTTTCGCCACAACACCAAATTTTTTACGAATTTTATCCCTTACAGTACTATTTAGGACTCTATCAAATTTCCCTGGAGTATATAGTACTTCCTCCATTACCTTTAGAAATTCTCCACCCACTATGTCCCAACATGCTTTATATAACTCAATGGTGAACGCATCTGGAGCTGAAAAACCAAACTTGAAATTTACTTCGGGCCGAGCTTGGGCCAACCCCTGTTTGATTCGGCCCAGCTCGAAACTCGGCTCGAAGCTTGGCCCGACTTAAATATTACATAAAAAAATAAAAAAATTATATATATATATATCATTATTATATATAAATAATATAAAATATTGTTATTATTATTATTTTAAAAATATTTTATTAAATAAAACAAGCCGAGCTCGAGCCAAGCCAAGCTCGGTCCAAGATTGAATCAATTCGAACTTGGGCCGAGCTCGAGCCAGCTATTTGAATTCGGACCGAGCCGTTCGAACACCATTTCAAGCTGAGCTTTGGGTCGAGCCTAGATTACGCTCCTTTCAAGCCGAGCCAAGCCTGACTAAGCCCGGCTCAACCCGGCCCAAGTACACCCTTAGCTCTAAGTAGGGGTGGTTATCGCACAAAAGTACTCGTGAACAGCTCGGGCTCGACTCGTTAAAAGCTCGAACTCGTTCATTTATTTGTTTAACAAACCGAGCTTGAACATATTTTTAAGACTCGTTTAAGTTAATGAGTCGAGCCTGACCACACCCCTACTTGGCTGTCCAAAAGCTCCGCTCGTTAAAGGTTAATGAGAAGTTAAAATGATTTGTGGAAAAGTAATTACAAAGGGCTACTTTACGGGCCCACACTCAGCTGTTTTGTATTTAACCGATTTAATCTTGTGAACTGTGTTATTTAAGGTGGGCATTCCCTTTGCAAAATATAATCCCCGTCGAATACGAGTGAAAACAGTTGAAGAGGTTGGCCAATAAAAAGGCATTGAGAGAGAGAGAATGTAAGAAGAACTTAGTTGGGCTGAGCCAGAAGCTCCCCATCTCGAGCCGAGCTCGAGCTTATACAGTTTTTTAACGAGCTGAGTTTGAACAAAATTTAAAGCACGAGTCGAGTTTCGAGCCGACCTTGAACATATCAATAGTAAAACGAGCTGAGCTTGACCACATCACTACTCGGCTCGGCTCGGCTCAGCTCGGCTCGATTACACCCTAGCTCTGAGCATTCACTTTAAGTTTTAGAGTCTTAATCATTTCCGGTTGTAATCCGACCCAGGGGGGTCCAATTACGCGACATATGTTGCCCCGTGTCCATTTTAACACCCTTTAATTGTGATTAAGATTGACTCATTCCTACGGTTTACCCACTTATCTTTGATTTTTAAAAAGAATGATTAAAAATTTAATCCTACGAGTTAGTGAATTTTAACCGGGGTTAAATTTCCTTTTAATATTTTTTCTAAAAATCAAAAACAGAAGGGTGACCCTAAGGCTAGTGAATCTTAACCGTCAAAAAAGACACGTGGCAGCGTAAGTGGCCTAATCGGACTTCCCCGAATCCGGTTACATGCAACCTGAGAGAATCACGAGTCTAAGTTTTAATATATGGTGCCTGCTTTTGGCCTACCCATGGAGTATTCAGAGAGGGTACGGCAGAGATGTACGAGCCCCTTCTAATGGAAAATAAAATTCAATGGGAATTTGGTTCATCCCATGCTTACAAGTATACCCTTAACCACCTTAACCGGTTGGGTTAAATCATTTAACCTATGTTTGGTTGCCGAGAAAATAAGTAAAAACATGGAAAAGAAAAGAAAATAAGACAAAACTCAACTAAAAATTGTTTTAGAAATTCAAAAATTTTCTTTTCTTTTCCATATTTTCACCTATTTTCTCGACAACCAAACATAGCCTTAGGGTTGATTGTCTGGCTCGAACTTCCCCAGTTAGCCGATCCATACCGTTTTCCGTGAAGCATCCAGGTTATGGAAAAGCATGTTTTTCATTTATCTATTTTAAAATTTATAAAGTCCTTTATCCTAAATAAAAAAAAAATAATGAATATAATATATATACCAATAAATAGATAGAAGGCCACCTCCTCAGCCTACTGTTCAGTCAAAGACACCTGTTTACTAGACACGTCAGGAGTTTCAGGAGTATCAAAATATTCAGGATCATAGATGGGAGACACAGCAGCAGAGATGGGAGATCCAGCAGCAGCACTGGAAGAGTGATCGGCAATTTCAGCAGGAGTCTAGGCAGCTCCTCTAACAGCATCAAGCAGATTTTCATGCTTTCAGGGATCAGGCTGCTCAGCGATGGGATAGGGCTGATCAGTTTTATCAGCAGCAGACCCAGAGTTCTTTTGATTTTCAGCAGATGATGAGGGCTGCACTCGAGACACAGTTTCCACCACCTCCTCCTCCTCATCCTCAATAGGTTGTCATTCCAGTCTTTAGTTAGGATTTTTAAATTTTCTTGAGTCAGTTATCTGGAGCTTCGCTCTACTTTTTCGATTTTTTTTAGTCAGTCTACTACTTGTTTTATCCGCTGTTTAAACTTGAGATGCTCCATATTTTATGTTATATCTCTTTGCATCTATTATTTTTTGTTGATATTTCTTGGTTTGTACTAACCTTGTAGATATTGTTTGGACGAAGTTTGGGGTGATTTGTCTTCATTCTTGATCTATTTTAACCCCCTTCACCTTACTAATCATGTTTTGCTTTTCACGATTCAGGTATTATTGTTCTAATCCCTTATGTACATTGAGGACAATGTAAAGTTTCAATTTGGGGTTGGGAAATAATAGGCTATACTATTATTTTATTTTTGATGACATGCAAAAACACTGAAAATTTTTAGATTGTTTTATTTTAAAAAAAAGATTATTATGTATATAGGATAATCCAAATTTTATTGATAGAGTTGAATTTGAGAACACATAATCCCAAATACACACTATTTGTAATTGTTTTTAACCTTACAAAAGCTGAATATTTTTTTAAGTCATGCATACACTTTGAAATTTCCTCTAATTAATTGTCTAATAGGGTTTGAAACCAAGCTAATTGATTAGTGATTTTGTTAACTCATAAGAATTGGATAATCTTGAAATTGAACATCAACTTTGGCTAAAAAGAAAAATTGATAGAAAAATAGGTTACCTAACCAAGTTTTACACTTAGTAACCGGGCCTCTTGCCTCACTAAGCAAAGAGAGTTCGCGTCAAAACGTGTGATTTTTGAAATGAATAAAATAACCTAGTGTGACTAGTTTGAGTTCTTAGCCTAGTTAACTCGAGTTACTAAGCCCTTAGAGGTGTCTTGACACCTGGTGCCCTAAAGCCATCTGGATTGGGAGTCATCGGCCTAACACTTATTACATGAGTTGTCTAAAATGTTTAATGGACTTAGATTTTGTACAGTCACACTTATAAAAAAAAAGTATTGAATGAAAGCCTTGGAGTTGGTAGTTTAAATTAAAAGAAAATTCAATAATAAATGAGAACACAAAAAAACTGTTGAAAAGTAAAGTTGATATCACACATTCAATTATTTGTCACATTACACATCAAAGAAAATTCTTATAAATCTTTTAGAAGCTAAATTTTTCAAAAATAATTAAGAATGATGTGAAATTGAGAATGTGGAGAGTTGAAAATTTAATCTTGTTAATAATTTGTGGATTATCTTGTATGTATTGTGAGTCTGAAAAATTTGGAATATAATTCAATTATTTTTTAGATTTGCATGTTTTACTTGAATATATTGCACAATGACAGGGTAGTACAGATGTTTGTAGGTGTCATCATTGTAATCCCTCACGAGACTTCACTCATCCTCTAGAGCCACCTAGAGGTTTAAAAGACTTGTTGCATATGCAAAATGCAACTGGGGATCCCATGAAAGGAGAGACGTGCTGTCACTCTAACTGGAATGTTTGCAAATTAAGAGGTTAGAATAAATTCAAAATAGAGATTAATTATTAGGTTAGTGGTGGATTTGAATTTAAAACCATTAGTTGATAATTAATTTAGAAATCTACCTTTAGTTTAATTCATTGTTTTAGTTTAATCAAACAAAATTCAATTACCCATCTTATTAGTTTAAAATTAATCTGAATAAAAGGTAACGAAACCAGCGTAGTCCTCAGATGAACGATACCCTTGCTAGTACTATTCTACGAAATTATTACTAAGAATGAATAATTTAAGATTGACTGACGATCAGGTACATCCGTGTATATTAGAAAAACCTCATAATTATAGCATAAAGGGCATATCTGTGTATATTAAGAAAACCTCATGATTGGAGCATGAAGGACATATCCGTGTACATCTGGAAAACCTCATGATTATAGCATGAAGAGCATATGCAACGATGTTGTGAGAACCTCATGACTTAACATATTCATAATGGTTAACTTCTTCAGTTGAAAAGATTTTTATGATATATAACGACCCACATGGCTAAGTGGGAGATGTTTGGTTCTTATGGCCAAGTGAGTGTTGTAGAAAACGTTATGCCCATAAAGTCAAAGTAACGTTCCACTTGAATGCATCTTCTTGTAACTGTCACCACCTTATGAAGGGGCGTTTCTCCGGAATAAATAGGGACATCTGACTATTATGAATAGGTCTATATATAGATCGGATCTATACTGATCTTGAGGTGGTTATGCAATAACCCAAGGCATGGTCATGGAAAAAACCTTCATTCCGACGATCACTAGCCTCAAGGCATCCAACCCCTTCATCATCTTTCCTCTTCTTCTATATATCCAACAACCCAATTAAAATTGTTTGACCCGAAGAAACCTAGCTAATCCAAATGGTTTCCTTTGAACCGTCCAGGTTATAGAAAAGCCTATTTTTCATTTATCAAACCACTTAAAATTACTTGACCTAGAGCAACCCAACCGATCCGGTTTTCTTTGAACCGTCCAGGTTATAGAAAAGCCTATTTCTCATTTATCTATTTTAAAATTTATGAGGTCCTTTATCCTAACTAAAAAACAAATAATGAATATAATATCTGTACAAATAAATAGAAATTTTGAAACAAAACCTTATGTGAAAAAATGAAGAGGAGATTAGATATGGAGAGAGAACTCAAGCCAATGTGGATAAAAACATTCTTTTTTCCATTGATTTCAAAATTTTCTACTTTGGTTTGAATAGTAATCCTAAATTTCAATAGTTCATGTTCTTATTATAATTTATGGTTTTTTTTTATATACATATTATGGTGGGAAAGTAGGATTATTTTGATTTTTTTAAAATTCAATCTCTGATTTTTTTTAATGCATTTAGATTGGAGCCATAATCCTCTCCTCAGGCAAGGAGTGGAATATGGTTAACAAATTTTAATCTCAACAGTTATTTTTTTCTTCTAAAAACCAATGTTAAATGCTTTACCCTAAAGATTAGTCAATCTTAACTATAATTAAATGGAAGTAAAAAATGAGACATGTGGCTAGAAAAGGGTGGATGAGACGTCTTCCTTTGCTCCACCAGCGAGGAGGTGATTACTTTCCTTTAGATTGATTGTGGTAGTAATGCATACTAATTCCGTGCCAAGTATTTATAAAAATAAAATTAAAATAGGGGTGTTTAAACGTTTTATGACATTACTTGATGTCATTGGGTCATCGCAAATTGACCAAACAGTCTAACCGGTTTGGACCCACCCACCGCCTTGACTGGGACAGTGTCTAGAACATTGTAATCTTTTGACCATTCATTCCATATGCAAAACTATTCGGAGAAACACTTTTGTAATTTAATCAATTAGAAGCAAATTAATCGCCCACATAATCTGAATCAAATGTCGCCTTGGTTAACACACAGAAAAAACAATTAGCTGCAAAGATTACATACAAAAATGCTAGCCCCAGCCACAGTCTTCCCAGATGCAAAGTGGTGGCAACAAATGTCAAATCATCTCCATGTTATGGCCTCGGATTGTCTCTGGTGAAGCCAGAAAGGGCTCTCGGGGTTCCATACATTGAGCGACAGTTGGCGTAAAAATGGGGAGAAGTCATTCCATTTTCTCCCCATAATTTTGACTTCTTCTCATTTGACCCTTATTCTCACACACTTATCACCACATGTCTTATTATGGATGGAGAAGTCAAAATCATGAGCCCCATGATTTTGATTTCTCCACCACTTGTCACCTATTCTATGGACCCCAGACAAGCCCTTTCTGGCTTCGCCAGAGACAATCCAAGGCCCCATGTTATAGGGTGGTGTAGGGTAACACCACGTGTTTTATGGGAAAAAGTTTGACTTATCGTGACTGGGGCTAGCACTCTTGTACATATTATAACTATTAGCACATGAATGAGTCTACGGGTGCTCCCAAAGTGTACTCCTATGGCTTAGGATTAGGGAGTATATTTGGGAGTACCCTACCTCCACGATTTTTTGCACTTGTTTTCAGACTACCACAAAAACACCTGCTTAAAACGATTTCAAAGAAATTATATATATAAGTAAAACACTTCCAAACCAAATAATTTTGAAGTGGGTTTTCTCTGTAAAATGATCTACTGCTACTGACCAAATGCCATCAGTAGAAAATGAACGCCTAAAACCAATTAAATCAGCCTCAATTAAACTGTACTATTTGGCTTTGGTGCTTTTTTTTGGTTAAGGAGGTTAAGTAACACCTAAACACACACACACACACACACACACACACACACACACACACAAGGTAGTTTTGTACTTAACTTTTACTTCCAATATGAAAAATATGTTCTCCCCTGAGTCCCCTCTTTAACCATATGACACCACCAAGCAAATCCCAACACAAGGCTCCGATTAGGAACGGCAACGGCAACAGGTAAGGTTTGGGCCGGGACACCCCCATCCCGACCCCACCCCTAATGAAAAACTAATACCCCAAACCCATCCCAAACCCGGGGCGGGGTTTTCAAAACAATTTTTAACCCCGTCCCCGCCCCGCCCCTTTAAGCACTAGATGGGATGGGTTGGGACGGAACTATATTTTATACTATAATTAGTATAATAAGGTAATTTTATTATTAAACTAAGGGCAAAATAGTGATTTGGCAAACGGGGCGGGGGGGCGGGGCGGGACGACCTAACCCATCCCCGGCTCAAGCCCAACTCGGGTTTAACATCTTTTTCCCAAACCCACCCCTACCCCGTTTAGAAGCTCCCCAAACCTGTCCCATTAGGGGCGGGGCTGGGCGGGTTACCCGATGGCCTGGCCCGTTGCCACCCCTAGCTCCGACTAACCTGGCCTGTCACTGAGTTTGTGTTAGTCACCCATGCATCTCCAGAATACATTCCATAATTTACCGACGTAGATGCAGTCATGCAGACCATTGAGTGTTTATTTGGAACCAAAACTCGAGGATGATAGTTGTAGTATAGATGATATCGTCATTACTTGATCAGGATTGGTTTAAATGAGGCCAAGGCTTAAAACTGGCCTCTCCTATTCAATGAGCTCCACATAAAAGTTATGATTGTATTTGTATCCAATGGAGTTAAGGGATCTATGAATCAAAAACTAATATCTACTGTTAGTTCAACTTTCCAAAAACATGGATCATCAAAAGGAGATAACAAGGCAAAAGAAAAATAGCTATTTTGTTCAGTGAATTGTTTCCTACAATTTCATCAAGTCAACCAAATCCAAAGACAGCAAAAGGACAATTTTATCCGCCCCTTCTCTTCCATCCTATTACCTACTAAACATGGAATGAGGAGGGTCAATAACTCTGGCATCTCAGAATTGAAAACAGAGTTGTACAGATTCAGAAAACGTTACAGCCTAACTGCATGCTTTCAAATTACCTTAACCAGAATATTTTCCCTGTTATGTCATTTTCCATTCTCACTAACAGTTTATAACCCTAATATGAGAAAAGATTGAAGCAACATTAGAAAATAAACAAAGTGATACCCTCATCTGTACTCCTCAGGAAGACATACTCAGTCATGACTATTTTGTCAGTAAACATCTTGCCAGTTTGGGCATGCCATGCCAGTGCAGTGTTAAGTTGAATTGTTTGCCCCAGAGATTACTTCCTTACACAAAGGTTAAAAAATCACGTAATGGTCAACAAAACTTAAGACTAGACTTAATCTATAAGGGTGCAACAATCCTCCATTAGTCAGGCCCTTTTGGAGTGATTGAGTGGGTTTACCCTCATGGCACCTTAGCGGTAACCTTAGGTCTAACTGTGTGTGTGTGTGTTTAAGTGTTACTTTACCTCCTTAACAAAAAAAAAAGTAAAGACATGGAACTTATGTGTCTTGTATATAAATCACATGTTTAGGTATGAAAGGTGGCTTATCTGATCGGTAAAACGGTACTTGTTTGTTGTGTGAATACAGAACTTTGCATGCTCTTTCGATGCTATATTTCCATCCCAAAGTGAAACCTGCTCAATGACAAAGTTAGAATCCAGAAATAGCACTGAACATGGCTTTTTCTGCAGTAGAGACCTGTGGACACCATGCATGACACCCAATTTTGAATATTTAAAGCACAAGTAATTCTGAACATATTTTGTGGTAGAAACCCATCATTCCAATTGATGACTAGAAGCTACTACCAGTTTTAAATTTTTTAGAACCCATTTAATTTCATCTCCATGTAATAATATAGAAAATATCTTTAATAACTTATCTGTCTCTGAAATCTCATTTGCACCAAGTGCTTCACATGCCAATCATGCAATGTAAAGTAATTGCTTTATTTTATAGACTGTCAAAGAGGTGGGATAGAGGTCCAGGCCTACAGTTTAATGATTCGGTACTCATCATTAATCTCTTCAAAGAAAAGAACACACGCTTGCTAATAATGAAAAAAGGAATCACTTTTCTTTCCTTGTTTTTTTTGAATAGAAACTTGTACATGTGATAAAATTATCTGGGGAAAACAAATACGGTTACTCTACTTTTTCTCATCGGTAACAAATAAATTTCCTTTATAGATATTATGTTGCCATTCACTCATTCAAAATATGCAGGAATATTCTGGCAAAAGAATAAAATAAAGGAAAAGAAGAAATAAGCAAGAACATGATATGCCTAAATCCTACAATGATATAAGAGGCAAATGCATATTCTTCAACAATTATTATATTTCTATAGATGAGAACATTTTCTAGGGGAACATTTCTCATACCCTATTTCACTTGTAAATCATTTTATTTTTTATTTTATGAATAACAAGAACTATATTAAGATAGAAGAATTTACAAGTATTGGAAAAAGCGAGAAATGTTCCCCCAATAAGACCAAAACGGCAACTCAAGATCCACAAAATTACAAGATTATAATGATTCACCCAATTAAAACTTGGTATCCTTGAAAATTTGGGAAGATGGGCAGATCAACTTCGAAGACACTATCCAATAGTGGAACAAAGTTTAGAAAGAGAAGATTCAACTCCGTCAAAAATTCTGCTATTTCTTTCTTTCCACAATCCCCAAAATTTATCGCTGGCAGCATGCTCCAAATAATATTGCCCTTAACTCCAATTATATTCTCCCTTTCTTTGTCATAATAAAATTATAGTTATACATTAAAGTAAATATATTACTAACGTGGTAGGTTCTATTAGCACAGGGTCAAGTGGTCAGCTTTTACATAAAAACAAATAAGATACAATTTTCTTTTTTTCTTATCAGTAATAAATATATAGATTCTATAGTACATAGATATTTAAGTAACCATTCAACCACTTGGAATCAGTGTACAAATCTTGTTCTCCGGTTTTTATCAGCCGAGGTTTTCTTAAACGGGAGATTTTCAAATCTGAATTTTTTTTTGGGTATTTCTCGCCTAAATTTCGGGAATGATTAAAAAAATATATTATAATTATAGAAAGTAGTAATAAATACCACTAAATTATAAATTCATAAAACCAACAATATTGTGTATTTCTCACAATATTTTAAAATATCGGCTATGAATCTCATGATATATAGGGGACAGAAAGAGAAAATTATATTTCTCGCAAGATTTTTAAAAAATCGCGATAAAAGCAAAGTTTTAAACTTTAGATGTATTTCTCAGGTTCCTTGGGAGAAATTGAGTATTTCTTAGGAGATTTGTACCAGTGCTTGAAATAAGCAAAAAATAATGCCCGGATCTTGGAAAAATACATGGATTTCTATATTTTCAAAAATTATACACATGGGAAGTTGTACTGTCACAGGGTCAAGTGGTCAGCTTTTACAGAAAGTCCCAGCCTGGTGCCAAGCCACTAGGCAGGAGTAAGCAGTCTTTGCTTTACAGAGAGGCACAATATGTATCTCCAGA
Organism: Tetracentron sinense; assembly: GCA_015143295.1. Taxonomy (NCBI): domain Eukaryota; kingdom Viridiplantae; phylum Streptophyta; class Magnoliopsida; order Trochodendrales; family Trochodendraceae; genus Tetracentron; species Tetracentron sinense. The sequence goes on along the minus strand of CM026558.1, from coordinate 8,445,272 downwards.
ATAAGATGATAAACAGCTACAACCCTAGTTCAAAGCCACCTATGGCCTCCCAAGCACCATATGATTATGAGGCACTTAAGGATGCCATAAAGTCAACAGAATTTCCCAAACCTATGCCTGATATTCCACTGTAGTCCCTGAGCCCCCACTCTTTTGCATTTATGGTGCTACGTGCCAGCCTTACTGAGATAACCTCCCTAGTTACTACTAGTCAAACAATACTACCCTTGACATTAAGCGCAGTCCAGCACCAGAACCACCACCAACCTTTGGTAAAGCTCCACAGAACACATATACACAATGAGAACACATCAAGTTCCCAGCCTGTCAGTTCTATTTCTTGTATATAGCTTTTGTCTATGAATTTGTGCCCCAATTTCCCTTTAATACATCTCTATTACTTATAGAAAAGATATAAAAGACACTAAGTGACACGTCATTGAAATTAAACGGACCATCTACCAAAATCTCATATCCTATATATAATATGTTTTAATCTCCTCTAACCTCCAAGCCTCCATCTCACGAATCACGATATAGCACTGTTAGAATTCCCCTGCACAGCCAAATGAAGATTGAAAATATAACTTAAAAAGTATAATCCTTGACGTAAAGCTCTTAGTTCAACATTCTTCAACCCTATTTAACCAACAGGATAGAGTAGAGAATATATCCATCATCATATCTATCTATTCTCCTATCCGCATGGCCTGTAATTCCACAAGGAACAGTTGAACTTTAAGCTTCCATCCTCTACCTGGTGGATCCCTAGAAGGTGCAAAAGTTACTTCTCTTATTCTCCCTGTGCAAAGTAGCATCCAAAATTCATTTGCCAGGATCTTTCCCATTGACCTGAATGAATAAATCTTCAATTTGCTGAGATGTTTAAGAATATCTTCCATTTCATGGCCCATATAGTTCTATAAAAGGCTAGAACAGAAAACGATTAACTGTTGATAGTCTCAAAGCTCATTAATGAGTGCCTCTGTGGATGTAACATTGTACAGCCTTGAATAGAGACTAGAGACCGCAAAACCAGACCCTTCAAACCATAGGTACTCCCTATATCTAATTCAGGTCTCTTTACCACTCCAATTCTCAAGACCAAATGAAATCTGTTGTTCATCTTCTAATGCTCCACTTCACAGTAAATTCCTCTTATCTGACACCTCACCATATCTATGAGTATCACATAAATACGAAAAGGAATATTCCGTTACAAATTAATTCGAGATATTGGTGTATATAATAATCAACTATTGACGTGGTACTACGCTTCAAATTAAGCTCCCTCTTGAAGGGATCATTTTGACATCTTTCTGGTTGATTTAACAAAAAAATCACACACTCGAAGAAAAAGTGTGGAGCAGGACATGGTATGAAAGAGGACATCATATCATACTTGATGGACATTTTCATTTTGTATGTGGTGCGAATCTACGTTGGACTACATTTAGTTTTTTGATTAAATTGGTGCTTCTTCCAACTTCCAAAGAGCAAGCAAAGTGTGCTGGGGTAGGGATATGACACAAATTTTCTTCCCTTAATATTCGATGCTTTTGTGGGACAACCATTGTTATATGAACTAGGGAGGCTAGTGTTTTTGTTTTCATTAAGCACTGGAAAATTAGCAGGTAAGATAGAGTATATAACATGGTGACAAGTTAAATGAGATTGGTGATGAACGTGATTCATTTGATAAGGCAATCATCCACAGTGCCAGGACTCAAGTCCCTGTGTAGTGAGGGGGCAGTTTTGTAAGCTACCTCACAACTAACTACTAACTCAACAGCAGATGTTGACTTCCAAATATATATATATATAGTAGCCAAAAAGTATATTGAGTGTCAACACATGAAATTTAAATTTCAAAAGAAATATAGACTTGAGTGCAGTAAAGTAGAGCTTTGTAATGGCAAGAGAGAGGGGGATGTTAAAATGCAGTTAAAAAAGTATTCTCTAATACAGTGACAAGTATCTAACAAGCAGATATAAATCTAGGGAAGTGGCGAAATTTATTTCTATAAAGGGATAAACAGCCCAAAGGAGTGAAACTTGTTTCTAAAAGGGAAAGACAAAGCTGGACTTGTATGAAGCAAAATTATGAATATTGTCCATGAGAACAATAATTTTAATAATGTCACAATGCCTTAACATCTAAACTTGGAATTGGCAACATAACCAGTTTGTCAAAACCAAAGCTCATCATGTTTGTACAGTTTACCATAAATTTTCAACATGTTTAGCACAAACTACCATTAAGATATAAATATCTTGCGAACATCGTAACAGTAGGATCCTAACCGAAAGCATTACAATTCAAGCTCCTTCAACAGGGACTACAAGGACAAGGAAACCATCTCTATCAACTATCGAATTTAGCATTATATACAGTTTACATATTTCAACCATCTAAACATGTCCTAAAAATTTGCAATAATTGGCCATGGAAACAAGATATCAATCCATCATATAGATACTCAGATCTCATCTCTAAATAAACCTTTAATTGAGGTCATGCTTGATGGAACCAATTTAAAACATCAGGAAAACAAAATTTTGCAATAATTGGCCATGGAAACAAGATATCAATCCATCATATAGATACTCAGATCTAATCTCTAAATAAACCTTTAATTGAGGTCACGCTTGATGGAACCAATTTAAAACATCAGGAAAACATACATGAAAATCACTATAAAGAAAAACTCAGTTTTGATCTCATACCTATTTAAGAACTCCACAAAATCTGAAGTTCGGTTTCCCTGCCTCCACATTCCCCAACCCTTCTCCGTTCTCGCAATCGGGAACTTTTTTGAACCTCTCGAATCAAGCCCATCTCACCCTCTTCCTCCTCCCATCCGCACATCCATCCAAAACACAAACCCAACAAAAAACACATAAAACCCAACAAACCAATTGCCTGCCAAAGAAATACCTCTGCACTAAGGTAAACAACTAAACATAAAACAATGACAACGCAGCAATCAAATAAAAGAAAACATCTCTCACAAACGGTGCCGGGTCGACAGAGAATAGAGTAGTGTAAATTGCAACAAAACCAACTACAAAAGCCAAACAAGTGTACCGGCCAAGAGAATTGCACCAAGTCCCGTACGCGTGTGGCCACCACGCACAGCAGCAACCGAAGCAAATACATCAGGCACACCATTACCAAGCGAAAGGAGAGACACTGCGCCCATACTAGGGGAGAGATTGAGATGGGCAGATAGCTTTGTAACGACAACAAAGAATCGATCCTGGGCTGTTTTGACGAGGAAATAGAATTGTAGGGGATAATAAGAGAGAGAAAAGGAATGGAGATAAATGGGTTTTCTTCGAATATGAAGAAATGGAGAGGAGTAGTTAAAGAGGCGATTAAAGTCGCCATTACAATGTGAGAGAGAAAAAGTTGGTTTACTAAGATGACTAGATTTAGGATTTGAGAGAGTTAGGGTTTGGAGAAGGAGAAGAGAAAGAAGGAGAAGATTGGAAAAAAGAGAGTTATTTACTCTCCCTAATCCAATGTCTTATATACTCAATAACTAAGTACAATAAACCAATAATACTATCATAGTCTATAATCCAAGAGGTATAGTATACCAAACAATATTCAACAGAAAGAACAGCATTGATCAGGTGGGGTTTGAAGGATGGACAAGCAAGAGGAGAGGAGGTGTTGAGGAGGGATTTGTGGGGGATAATTGAGCTTGTGAGGTGTTTTTTGGGGGAATAATGAGAGGAGATGAGGAAGAAGAAGAGAGTAGAGAGAAGGATTAGTGAGAATGCGGAGGTTTTGATGGAAGTGGAGAAGGAGAAAAAGGCCATGCCATTCCAAACGGACACTTGTGTGAAAGTGTTTCTTTTGACTAAAGAGAGCATCGATGGGTAGGGGGTGTCAATGGAATGTTAAACAAGCGGAAAACCATTATTTAAAACCGTTGCTTCCTATCATCATAAGTAGATGTATATGGAAGAAAATGAGCAATAGGATTTTCTGGATAAATCTAGCTCCTTCGGGTGATCAGTAACATTTTGGCACTTCTCTACTTTGGTCCTCAAATCCAAAAGAGTTAAGAAAATAGTGCTCACTTTATGTATAACCTTTCACCTTAGCAAGTACCCGGGCTATCAGTTCTATTTCTTGTATAAGGCTTTTGTCTATGTATTTGCGCCCCTTTTTTTCCTTTTATACATCTCTATTACTTATAGAAAAGATACAAAGACAATAAGTGACACATGTCAGAAATTAAACAGCTCGCTCATCTACCAAAATTTCAGATCCTAGTAATGATATGCTCTAATCTCCGAGCCTCCAACAGACGATATAGCAGTGTTAAAATTCCCTGCACAGCCAAATGAAAATTGAAATGATAACTTAAAAAGTATAATCCTTGCCATAAAGCTCTGAGATCAACATTCTTCAACCCTTTTTAACCAACAGGATACAGTAGAGAATATATCCATTATCATATCTATCTATTCTCTTATCCGTGTGGCCTGTAATTCCACAAGGAACTACAGTTGAACTTTAAGCTTCCATCCCCTAGTGGAGCCCTAGAAGGTGCAAATGTTACTTCTCTTTTTCTCCCTGTGCAAAGAAGCATCCACAATCCATTTTCCAGGATCTTTCCCATTGGCCTGAATGAATACATCTTCACCTTGCTGAGATGTTTACAAATATCTTCCATTTCATGGCCCATATAGATCTATAAAGATTAAAAAGCTAGAACAGAAACCACTTAACTGTTGATACTCCCAAAGTTCATTAATGAGTGCCTCCTTGGATGCATGCAACATTGTACAGCCTTGAATAGAGAATAAAGACCACAAAACCAGACCTTTTCGAACCATAGGTCCTCCTTAAATCTAATTAAGGTCTCTTTACCACTCCGAATCTCATGCCCAAATGAAATCTATTGTTCATCTTCTAATGCTCCACTTCAGAATAAACTGATGTAGAACAAGCAACGAAGACTTCATGGAGTCCTTGGACCGTCAAAAGTCTAAACAGAAGGGATAAAAGCTCTAATAGGAATCATGAGCCCCGGAGTCAGAATCGCACGAAATTTATATGGCTGATTGAAAATGTCGAGATCTTCAATACTCACTGCTTTGCCATGGAATTTTCACTTTTTGGCTAAGATTCATTCGTTTGAGCCTCGGAAACACTGATTTTGTTATTTTAGGAAACTTTTGTTTTAGTAATAACTTTAATTATTATTGATCAAAAAAAAAAATTATAGAAGTTAAAATCGTACACCGTCAATTTTGGCCTGCTTCTAGTATTCAGTATCAGTAGTTTATGTGGTTAGTTCACTTTTTTCTATTTTTAGTAATTTTCGTGTTTCACTATTTATAAGGATGTAAACCACAAGGCAAAGGCAGTTTTTTATCAATAGAATTTCGAATTTCTCTCTTTTCCTTGTGGATTCAAGGGTCATTTGGGTTGAAGACGGTGTTCTTCTTCTCTTTTCACAAGTTCCGCTACGTTATAAACTCCCCTTCTCCCACACCTCACCATATACCTGTATTTTTCAAGTATCATATAATACGAAAAGGGAAATTCCTTTGTCAATTAATTCAAGATATTGGTGCATATAATAAACCGTTGACATGGCACTATGCTTCAAATTAAGCTCCGTCTTGAAGGGCTCGTTTTGACATCTTTCTGTTTGTTTTAACAAAAAATTCATACCCTCAGAAGAAAAAGGGTGGACCAGGACATGGTACGAAAGAGGACATCATAACATATTTCACGAAAAATTTTCATTTTGAATGTGGTGCGAATCCACGTTGGACTACATTTAGTCCTTTGAATAATTGGCTTGGCGCTGGTTCCTGTTGCCCAACTAATGGACCCTAGAGGGGGGGTGATTAGGGTCTATGACAATTTTAAAAATTAACTAAGGGATTTATGCGGATTTAAAAATTTAATCACTAATGCTACAAACAATAACAAGATAAATAGAGAGAGGGAGAGACAAAGAATACCACACACAGGATATGTTATCGGGGTTCAGCAACTTGCCTACGTCCCCGTCTTTAAGCTTCCCACTTTAAGGATTTTCCCACGATTCCACTAATCACAATCCTCTTTATGGGCAGAGAGCAAGCATTTACAATCCTTTTCACAGGCCCAGGATAAAACCTCTTCAAGAGAATCCTCTCTTGGATACAAGAAGAACACTTCTTCTCAATTAGTGCAAGAATCCTCAATTCTTGACTTTGATTTTACAGAGAGAGAGTTGTTGGATATAAAATCCGAAATTGAAAGCTCCTTTCTGAGCTAGATAAGAATTGAATACAAATCTAGTAATCACTCAAGAATAATTGAAATTGAATGCTCAAAAAATGAGAGATTGGGATTCTAGGTATTCAGTGAAAAAATAAAGTATTGATTGTTGGAGGATATTAAATAATCAATGTATGAATGAATAGTATTTGAATCTTGTTGTTTGTTCATAAATATGATCTATTTATAGTTGAGCAATCAAATATGACTGTTGGAAGGACATTTAATGCAAACTAACCGTTGAAAACTAGCCATTGCACTCTTTTCCCGCAAGCACTTGTCGTCGAGTGAGTTTGGAAAAGGCTGGAGTCATCGCCAAGTGAAAACAGTAAGCAATTGAGAATTACTGTCATCCCACTCATCAACGAGTCTCTTCCACTCGTCGATGAGTTCTCTGAAATTTTTCAGGGAACTCAACTTAATGAAACTAAAACGATAGGAATTTTTATATGGTCCATGGGCATTCATAAGATTATCATTTTAATCATTTTTAGGCCCTTAGAATGATGTCCAAAATATTCTAACTCTCCTAGGGTCTATCTAAGTATACTTTGAGCAATCATAATCCAATGTCTTGAGGACTTTTACAAGTAACTAGACATTCTAAAAGATATCACTTGACTACTTTGAGTGTTGATCTTCTTTCTGAATTTGTGGAGCTTCATTCTTAATGAGTCTTCATGATTTGACTTGAGTCCTTGAAGCTTTTTCTTTGAAATGACTTATGCTTGGACTTTTTACTTTGATTCCCTTGAATGGTTGATCTTTTCAATACTTCAAAACTTAAATGATGATCTTAATATTCTTTTATCTGAAAGTACAAATTCTAAATGGAAATGTTAGTACCATAAAGATAATTCCATTATTGTGTTATCATCGAAACTATTAAGGGTACTTAGAGTTGTAACCTTGAGGCTAACAGTTCCAACTTCCAACGGGCAAGCAAAGTCTGCTATTGCCAGAACCATTGTTATACTTATAATGAACTAGGGAGGCTAGTGTTTTTTGTTTCGTTAAACACCGGAAGATTAGCACATGATATAGAGAATATTCACACAACATGGTGACAAGTTACATGTGATTGGGGATAAAAGCAATCCATGGCAATCATCCACAATGACAGGACTCAAGTCCCTGTGCAGTGAGGGGGCAGTCATGTAAGTCCCCTCACAACTAACTAGTAACCCACTAGTAGATGTTTGACTACCAAATATATATATATATATATAGTAGCCAAGAAGCATGAGAAGTGTCAACACATGAAATTTAAATTCAAAATAAATATAGACTTGAGTGCAGAAAAGTATGAGCTTTTAATGGTGAGAAAGAGGGAGATGAAAGTGGAGACTGCTGTTAACAAAAAATTCGAGCTAAGAAATATTTCTATAAAGGGATATGCAGCCCAAAGGTGTGAAACTTGTTTCTGCAAAGCTGACCTTGTATGAAGCAAAATTATAAATATTCTCCATGAAAACAAAAATTTCAATAATGTTATAACTCCTTGACATCTAAACTTGGAATTGACAACATAAACCAATTTTTTGAAATCAAAGCTCATCATGTTTGTACAAAATACTGTAAAATTTCAACATTTGTAGCACAAACTACTGTTACGATATAAATATCCTATGAACATCATAACAACAGGATCCTAACTGAAAACATTACAATTCAAGCTCCTTCAACAGGGACTACAAGGACAAGGAAACCACCTATATTAACTATCGAATTTAGTATTATACAATTTACATATTCCAACCGTTTAAACATGTCCTGAAAATATGCAATAATTGGCCATTGAAACAAGCTATCGAGTATTAGGTTACTAACCAACCATATAGATATTCAGACCTAATCTCTAAATAGACCTTAAATTAAGGTCACCCTCTATGGAACCAATCTAAAACATCAGGAAAACATACACGAAAATCACCATAAAGAAAAACTCGGTTTTGATCTCGTACCTTTTTAAGGACTCCATAAAATTCGAAGCTCGGCTTCCCAGCCTCAACATTCCCCGACCCGTCTCCGTTCTCGCAATTGGGAACCTAAAACCCTTCTGAAACTCCCGAATCAAGCCCATCCCATCTTCCCCTTTTCCTCCTCCCACCCCCCACATCCATCCAAAACACAAACCCAACAAAAACACATAAAACCCAACAAACCCAATTGCCTGCCAAAGAAATATCTCTGCACTAAGGTAAACATAAAACAATGACAATGCTGCAATCAAATAAAAGAACACATCCCTCACAAACGGTGCCGGGTCAACAGAGAATGGTGCAGCGTAAATTGCAACAAAACCGAAACAAATGTACCGGCCGAGAGAATTGCACCAAGTCCGGTACGCGAGTGTCCACCACGCACAGCAGCGACCGAAGCAAACACATCAGGCGCACAAATTCAGAATTTGTACGCGAGTGTCCACCAAACCCGGGGTGACCCAAGTGAAGCAAACACTCGCGAGTGTCCACCAAACCCGGGGTGACCCAGTGAAAACCGCCCAAACCGGCGTGACCTGGTCGACCCGGTCGGTTTTTGGTGAACCGCCCGGGTCATGGAAAAATGTATTTTTTGTCATATTTATCCCAAAATAAAATATATTAATCAAAAATAGGAGTTTTAAAATAAAACCCTAGAGAGAAAACAAAGACTACGTAAGAAAAAGAGGAGATCGGAGATAGAGAAAATTGAAAAACCAATGATGTGAGATCAAAACCATTCTGTTTTTTTTTTATTTGAAGGATTCATATATGTTGGATAATTTTAGAGGACTTGGTCAACCATAAACTAATTTTTGGGATTTCAGGAGAAGGATAACATAGTTTGATACTTTATTTTATGCAACATAATTGGATACTTTATTTTATGCAAATTCTTTTATTTTTGATTAACAGGAGTTGACTAAGTTCATTTTTTTGTTAGAATTGTGCAATGATAAATTTTCTTGTTAATCAACATGTTAGCTTCTTTCTTATTTAAGTTATGTATTATTTTAATCTTTTGAATCATCAAAAAAATTATCTCTCGAACCAAATCTTGAAATAGGAAAGAAAATATTAATATTAAATATTTTTATGGCATTACTTAGTGTTATTGGGTCAACCCGACGGTCCGACCGGTTTGGACCAACCCGTCCCCTTGACCGGGTTAGTGTCCGGTCTGGGTTTTAAAACAATGGCGCCAATACATTAAAAAATATTAATATTTTACCGGTAACACCCTTTCTATCACTAATCCTTACTTATATAAAAGGATAAAGGAGTAACTAAGTAAAACTAAAAATAATTGAATTGAAAAAAATAAAGTTGAAAAAGGCTTGGTCCGGCTGACACACTTGGAAGAAGCAACAAATAATGATGTGAACCTTCTCTCTCCTTGTCCCGTCAACCATCTCTTACCTTGTCACTCACTGTCAATCTTCTTTAACATCAGAAATAAAACCGAAAATAACTTTTTGAAAGTAAAACCGGGGTTGAAACCAAAATGGCCGTTCCCCAACATCCAAAACCGCGCTCCGTGAAATCCGCAACCGCGTCCGGCGGTGAATCCGCTCTCAAACTGTGAGAGCGAGGTTTGAGAGTGAGAGCTACATGGTATACCCACGGTTTTGGTTACTAAGGGTAGAAGAGAATATTTAGAAGATATTCTCTACATAAATTAAAAATTTTCTTTCAAAAGGTGGGCAAATTATAAAATATACCCTTTGTTTTAATGAATTTTGGAAGTAAAAGGAACCGGGTGGTCGTTAAGCTATTCACACATTGTGTGAACAGTAGCAATGCCCTATAAAAATATATATCTTTTAAACATGTAAACAATATATTACAAATACTTATTTGAAAAATAATATAAAAAATATCTTTTTATGAAGGGTTTGTGAACTTAAAGTATTTTCATAAAGTATTAATTTGCTAAAGAAAAATATAAGTGAACTTGAATAAAAAATTTGACAAACTAAGATTGTTTTGAAACCACTATGTAGTTCGCTCAATTTCACAAATTAATCCGAACCGAACCACGAACTAGTTCGGGTTTGCTCAATTCGCGGTTCGCTATAGAATGTAACGAACTTGGTAACCCTGGTCCAGAGTCGGGACACCTCCTCACATCACTGACCAAGGAGATGACAATATTCCGTTTTTAAAATACTTTTTTTTGGATGGTAAACTGGGTTCGGGCAGACCCGAACCAGATATATAGAAATAGAGAAAAAAGTTACAATCTCATTAACAATTTTTCTTCTCTATCCTCAGACAATATAGAAAGCATCTCTGATGATCAGATGAAAACAAAAACCATTCGCCGGGGTTTACAATGGAGTTTACAAAGACGAGCAAAGAAATCCGCTACCCTATCAGATTCACACCATACATGGGATATAAAATACTGCAATTTGGTTTAGAAACCTTTTTCTACCGTTGGATTGGTGGATCCCGTTGTTGATCTAGGGCTCGAGGCTTGCTTTAATGGCCCAAATATCGGATGGATAATGGTTACAAAATGGACGATCCCAGTTATTTGATCAATGGGTATTCTGTGGGACCATTGCATGTAACTCATGTTGACCGTCCAAAATCAAGTGATTGATAGGATGGTTTGGAACATGGAGTTGGTGTTATGTTAGTTCATGTCTCTGACTAGGATGGTTTTGATATTAGTGCCCGGAAACTTCTATATCGCCTAGCTAAGTCCTCTTGAAACACACCCTTGACTCTGCCTTGGATTCTCTCTTGCAGATGAGAAAATTATCTGGGACACTTGATTGGAGAAGTCATTTCATTGTTCTCAAGATTTTGATTTTCCATGCATTATTTGACATGTGACGATAAAAATGGTGAGAAAAGGAGGGAGAGATATTAAGTCGCGAGATGTCAAAATCGTGAGGAGAAAATAAAATGACTTATCCCTTTTTTTATGCTAAGTGTCGCACACATTGTGATAGCCCAATGCCACTTTTGTGACACCTGATCGAGAGAATCCAAGGCCCCCCACCTCTTGCGTGAGTGGTAAAGATAAGGCCTTTCATAGGGGAGGTCTGGGTAACTAATCCCCTTAGGGGAAGTTAACCACTTAAGTAAGTGATAATAAAATATCTCTTTACTCGATTATATTAAAGACAAGACGTCAAAAGCATATCAACTCTTTCAGCTCCTCCGTTAGGAAAGATTCCACTTCCTACGCCATTGAGTTACGTCATACGTGAATGTCAATGTGACATTTCCTGATCTTACATCATTGTAGAGGGGACATATAGTTGAGTTATGATTAGGTTTTCTTTAATAGGCTAAAAAAAGGGGAGAGAAAAACCCTGTAAAGAGAGAAAAATTAGAGAGAATTGTGTGTAAGTGTAGGGGTACTCTCAAATATACTCTTAAACCCTAACCCTTTAAAGAGAGAAAAATAGAATATAGAGAATTCCGTCTCTAATTTTCCATGTCTAATCGACAAATACTTCAAGTAAAATCCTGACCTTTACTAGTTAATCTCATAGACGGTTAGTATTGAGGAATATATTTGGGAGTATCCATAACCCAAATAAGAGTTCCGATTGAACTGACAATTGGAGCAAACCAATAGACGCCTTTTGGGCAGTGGTAATTTGATAATTATAAACATGAAGAAGGGAATTTTTAACACTAAATCTTTTCGTGGGTTTTTTTATTTTATTTTGAGTTTGCTCCGGTTATCTGGACAACTGGAGCTCCTCTTCATAGTTAATCTTTATTTATTTTTTCACAACATTCACTGCCTTCTCTCATTAGCGTGGGCTATCTTGTACCCCAACTAATTAAGAATCAAAGTGATGCGAGGTGTCATGGCCCCTCCGGCCGAGACATCAGCTTAGCCAACCTCTTGATATGTTGCACTCAGAAGGGAAATAGCCGATCAACATCATAAAAAAATCCACACTTACCCATCAGGACAGTCTTCAAAGAAATTCAGTAGAAGACTCGTGTCCATGGTCAAGTCCGCAAAATCAGGAATCGGACCCGGAATTTCAAAATCCGAAATTGGTGTTGAACATCCTAATCGTTCCTTATTAGGACCCACTACTCGACTTTTCCTAAATCTTCTTATACTCCTCTCCTTCTTAGGAAACTGAGGTGGTTTCACTAACGTCACTCCTACACTCTCTCTTCTCTTCTTCTTCTTCTTCTCCAAAAAAGCATCAGCGGAGACTCTGATATCTTGTATATACTGTTGGGATTCAAGAATAATAATGTTAAAACAAAACAAGATTATTCAAATCCTGGATCTAGACCATGCAATCAACTTTTCTAGGATTCATAATCAAAATGGGACACAGATTAAAAGAGATGATCTCATACCTTTCGCTGGAATTTCCCTATTCTCTTCACGGTGTGACACTGGGTTTCTCGGCGCTTGAGAGGGATGAGAGGAGTCTTCTCTTTTCTCCTTAGGTCTGATTCAATGGGGCTTCCAATTGACGTAAGAGAAAAGAGGGACCCCCTCTTTGCTTTATATACCCTTGGAACCTTACCCATCATAAGATCCAAGGGTTAAGAGGGATCACACCAAAGATCTAACGGTCGCCAACCCTGACCCTGTTGTTAGCTTTAATAACACTTAAAGAGTCCCTGTTTGATCACATCTCTTTAGTGGGACGCATTATCCTTAACATTCTCTATTGACAGCAATACAATCCGAGTTTTGAAAACTAAGGATTGCGCCAGACCACATAGGTTTTTATTTAATAAGAAAAAACCCCAACAATCTCCCACTTGGTCCAAGCAATCCTTAAATAAAATAAAATGACTTTTCGGATTGAACAACCTTAAAAACATGAGTGGCCACTCTTTTAATTTTGAAAAAAATTGCTGTCGAGAATTAAGTGTTCTTTAACTGTCACTTTGATTCAAAAGCACCACTAACGGTGATCATGGAAGCATTTAGCATCTACTAGTGTTCATTTACTATGATACAAGCCACTCCATGGTCAAACAGCTAGTAATACTAATGTTTCAGAGCGGTTCTTTATGGTGGTAAGGTATGGTGTGATATGGACTATACACAACCTTATGTGATCAAAATGTATACGTCCAAAAATTGTCCACGCTACATGCATTTAAGCATATGCATGTCATTCCGATACTTTACGGCAACCGCCATGTGAAGTCCATCACCTTGTATCCAGAATGAAGGCCTCAAACATGGTGCCCAACCATGTTCAGCCCAAGCAACTTGAGAGCTTTGTGCGAGGCTCTCGGGCAAACCTGACATCAATGACATCCGTCATGTGAAGTCCATCACTTGATGTCTTTACCTTTTGCACGTGCAGTTCAATTACATGACTATAATCAAATGATGCATCAATTATTTAATTTGCATAACCATAACATATCAATATCTGAGAGTGTAAAACAATGACATGTATATCATATAAATGTCTGAAATATAAAACAATGAACAATACTCCCACTGACCTTAACATATGTCTGATGTTAACAAACATACAACAAGAATGATATAAAATACGAGTCCAAGTTTAGCTAATAAAGATCATCTACTAATATATTACTACTAACTGTCTGAAAAATATGTCTGATGGAGAGTGTACTCTCCTCAATGATAAAATTAAACTGTATCCAATCCAATAATATCTCGACTAAACAACGGCACAATGAAAATAACATCTAATAGTAAAAACCAGAAACAAAGTCTAATACTAATCAGCAAGTTCCAACAGCCTCTAATACTGTTGGTGTAGAGTTCTTCAAAAATCAGCAACTCATCAGCCTTGGCGCTTCGCTGATGAATGAACTCCTTTGTTCTTCCTGCACCAATCTTTATATTTGAAACAATCTCTTTTCATGTGGCCTTTCCCCTTGCAGAAGAAACACTCAATCTCCTCTAGTTCCTCAGTATTATCATTTCCCTGAAATTGATATCCCGAACTCTGTCCTAAATTATGACCTGAACTCTGTCCTTGATTATATCCTGAATTTTGTCCTTGCCAGAAATTCTGTGAATTAGGTTTCTTGAACCTTTTATTCTTAAAATTCTTCTTACTACCAGAATTCACAGCCAAGTTTGCATACTCGGCTTTCCCACACTTCATGCGCTCTTCCTCACTAACACACACAACTATCAGTTCATGCAGGTCCCACTTCCTATCCTGTGCACTATAATTAACCCTAAAAGCATCAAATGATTCTGGAAGTGAGGCTACAGCCAAATGCACCATGAGGTCATCCTCAATTGTCAATCCAAGCTCTCTAAGAGAAATAATTAACTTAGATATCTTCAAGATGTGCTCCCGAACATTTCCAGCACCATCATACTTCAATGAAATCAGCTGAGTTAAACAACTGTACTGACGAGACCTAACAGATCCCATAAATTGTTTCTTGATTGTCTCAAGAAGAACCTTAGCAGTATCAGCAGGAGGAATACCACCTCTGATGGCTTCTTGAACAGAAGCCCTAATGATCATCATGGCCATCCTATTGGCCTTCTCCCATTTCGAATACAAAGACTTATCTGAATCTGAAGACTCAGCAGTGGGAGTAACCGGCTTTTCCTCCAGTAGGACAAAGTCGTAATCAAGGCAACCAAGAACTATATCTAACTGCATCTTCCAAGAACTATAGTTTGAACCATTCAGAGGCTCAATCCCAGTCAAATGTTTCTGAACAACAGACCCATCCATATCTGAAAATGTCAATGTTTTACTATGTTATGGTATGTCTAACAAATTATTGCACAAATTATAATAATTTACTTTATACTTGTCCTTGCATGACTTTATTTAAGCTTTATGATTCTAATCCGGTCTTGGGGTTAAGCCGGATAGCTAAAGTGGTTTACTTTAAGATTGCTTACTTCCACTTTACGGGACAGGTGGGCGCATCATCTAATCACACCTTTGGGCAAGAGATTTCGACATGCAATTCACCCCTCAATTGGCAACAATAGTCGCGCACAGAACTGATCTATCACGTATTGGATTGATTAGGACACTTCCACACCTTTGGGCAAGAGGGTTATCCTTCTCTCACCGCTACGCACAAATCATTCTGCCCCACTCAGTCTACAAGAAGTCCCTAGACACCTTTGGGCAAGACTAGTTATTCAATGTAGGTGAGTGCAAACTCGCGATCTTAAAGAGATTGAAATCCCTAAATTCGAATAACCATAACCTCTATAGGACGGTCACCTTTGGGCAAGACAATCTAACCTACTTTGGCTATGACCATTCGAACGAACGCCTTACAGATCAAACCTAAACCCCATAGGATGATCTACCTTTAATTCCTGATATTAATTTTGGGTAAAAGCATCAAGTTTTTCCTTTATTTAATGTCAAAACCATAGGGAAATCATATTCATGCACTAAAACAGCTATTTACAGTGCTCAGAAGTCAAAATGGACCCCAAAAACGGAATCAGAACACCCAAAAACCTCAGGATAGGTCGGACACTCTCTCAAGAAATGTCTTGGGGACGTGTCACGCGCACACAACAAACTTGAGAGTGTCAAGCGCAGCGCACGCGCGTCTCACGCGCGGGTGGTGTGCCGCACGCGCACGGAATTCGCTTACGCGCGTTCTGCGAGTCACGCGCACACGGCCCGGCTCTCTTACGCGGTCCGGTCTGGCATCGGTCCGGTTCTGGTTCAGTTCAGGCTTGGATCCGGTTGGGCCGGTCCGGTCTAGTGAACCGGTTCAAGGTTTATTCGGGTCGGAACTGACATTTTCGGGGCGATCCATGACCCAATATGAATCAGATCGGGGCAAAAAATTCGGATTCGGTTTGGGTCAGAATCTGTGGATCGGGTGTAGGGTCGGGTTACCGGTTCGGGTTGACCCTCGTGAGATTGTCTTCCTAACCCGGAGATTGTTTTTTTTTTTTTTTTTTTTTTTAATTTTATTTTTTAAACCCTAAATACCGTATACGGTTTCTCCTTCTTGGGGACCCTACCGGCCACCTCTGCGGCTGCCGCCGGTGCCAAACCGACGGCCTGACTCAGGCGACCAAAACCTCACCGCCGGTGATCCTCTCCGGCGACGGACGGCGGCGGAATCTCCGTCCAACCGAAACGGTCAAAAATCTCCTTTTTTTTTTTTTTTTTTTTTAAATTTCTGAAAATTTCTTTACTGTTAACCTTTACTCCGATTCACTCGGATCCTAGATACGTTATTAAAAATCCAAAAATTTATTTCAAAACCAATTAAAATTAATTATCAAAAATCCGAAATCAATCTCTTTATCTTATTTACCTTTAAATTTCTATTTCTCAATTTCCTTAAATCCGAATCACAAGATCAATAAAAAAAATGGATTATTTAGATCCGAAAATAAAACCCCACTTAAATTTGATTATTAAGAAAAATTAATCACAAGGTCAACCCTGTGCTCTGATACCAATTGTTGGGATTCAAGAATAATAATGTTAAAACAAAACAAGATTATTCAAATCCTGGATCTAGACCATGCAATCAACTTTTCTAGGATTCATAATCAAAATGGGACACAGATTAAAAGAGATGATCTCATACCTTTCGCTGGAATTTCCCTATTCCCTTCACGGTGTGACACTGGGTTTCTCGGCGCTTGAGAGGGATGAGAGGAGTCTTCTCTTTTCTCCTTAGGTCTGATTCAATGGGGCTTCCAATTGACGTAAGAGAAAAGAGGGACCCCCTCTTTGCTTTATATACCCTTGGAACCTTACCCATCATAAGATCCAAGGGTTAAGAGGGATCACACCAAAGATCTAACGGTCGCCAACCCTGACCCTGTTGTTAGCTTTAATAACACTTAAAGAGTCCCTGTTTGATCACATCTCTTTAGTGGGACCCATTATCCTTAACATTCTCTATTGACAGCAATACAATCCGAGTTTTGAAAACTAAGGATTGCGCCAGACCACATAGGTTTTTATTTAATAAGAAAAAACCCTAACATATACACTTTACTCGGATTAGCACGTTTGGTTCCTTCATCTTCTTCGTCGTCGCTGGAAGATTCTGTAGCATATGGGTCTGTAGTTCGAATACGAATGATTTTGAACTCAGGCTTCTTCTCTTCTTCATGATCTTCTTCTACGAGTAGTTTCCGTTTGATCTTGTGATTCTTTATGAGTGGTCGTCCTCTTAAATTATTGGGTGTTACTGTCTCATGTTCTTCTTTGATGGGTAGATCAGCTCTTAAGCTCTCCTCATTCGTCTGGTTTGTGGGCGTGTGGATTGGTTGTGAGAAAAGAGAAGGGAGAATTTCAAGAACAAGCTTCTTTGTTTTCTTGGGTGGCCTTCCTTGGCCTCTGAATTTTGTCATGGAGATAAAAAATTGCTTTATTACCTTGGGTTTTTAAAAGGGCAGAGAGAAAGAGAGATCTATTCTATTAACAAATCGGGAGAGAAAAAGAAAGAAGGTTTTTTGGGTGAATATAGGGAAGTAGGGAGATAGAGAGACATTAGACAAGAGAGGAATTCTAATTTTGTTTGAATCCAGTCATTAGAGATCGTGTGAAATTAGTACATATATATACTATATGGTTTCAAAAACTTTAGGAATGTTCTGTTTTTCTTTTAATACAGGATCAAAAGCAGACTTCTTGTAGAGGCCGTGCAAGCAACAAGTTCTTATTTGAGCTTTGTTTTAACTTTTTTTTAGAATGGAGAAGAAGAATTGGGGTTACAACAAAACACCGTGGTATTTTAGGGTGCGTTTGTAACACTAATTCTTTGGAATTTTGAGAGTTTATTAAATTTAATTAAAGCTCTAAAAAAAATAGGGTGATTCACCTAAAAGGTCATGCTTTGCATTTTTATTACCTAAAATGGCATGTTTTTAACATATTTATCAAAAAAGACATACTTTGTATTTTTATTACCTAATAGGGTATGCTTTTGACATATGAACCCCTTAGCTAGGCATATAAAACCCAACATTGATAAGGGTAATATTGGAGTACATACCATATTTGGTAAAAATTTTCAAACCATGTCCTTTTAGGTGATATTTTTGCTGTAGGGTGACTAATCAGTACTTATCTCAACAGATGTACCTCCAAAATAATAATTGGACTGGTTTTTTTTAGACGGTTTGTGTGTTTAGAGGATGAACAATAGTTCGCTCTATGGGCTCCTTGCTCTCACAAAGCCCTTGAACCCGTGAACTTTGGCTAATTTTTTTCCTTCTAAATTTCATGGGTAGTTGGGTGAACCTTAGGGGTGAGTGAATCTTAACAACAGTTAAAAGGAGTTCAAAAGAGGACATGTGGTAAGAAAATGGAAGTCGAGACGCTTCCTTGTGTCACTGACCGAGGAGGTGATTATTTACCTGAGAGGAAATTTTACACACATGCATAAAATTTTCTTAAAATTAGATTTTTATGTCCTTAGTTCTTTTTAAAAATTTCAAAAATATTTTCATCCTTATATTTCTCCTTAAATTAGAGATTTTTTTTTATCAAACTCAAAAACAAAAAAATATTTGAGGCTTATTAATTAGAGAACAAAAAAAAAAGTGTTTTAAAACATGTCTTTTTGGAGTGGTTGCTTGGACTTACCCTTATGACACCTTAACAACTACCTTAAATCTGGTAGCGGTAAAACATTAGTAGCCACGGATAAGATTCTCAATCAAAAAGGGCAAAATGTAATGTGTATATGTAGCTATTGGTCAAAAAAATCTTCTGTGGCTCCAAAACGAACTCAAGTTTTTGGTGTGGTGGCCCTGTGTTTAGAGAGTGTTATTTCCATGATATCATTTCAACCAAAAAACATAAAATATGAAAACTCAGATTGGGCTCTAGATCTTGCATATTGAATCTTGAGTCCATCCATGGTTCTCTCAAATATACTCCTTTATCTTAACTATTTACAAGTAATCACTGAGAGTAAGGATTTGGTTTGGTCTATTTTGTTATTTCTAATATTAAATCAATTCTAGTCTTAATCATTTTAAATTGAGTTAAATGGTTAGGATTTGGGAGTATGCTTTGGAAGTACCCGTGGATTTATTCTCTTCCACAATTCCATTGAACTTAAAACGCAAGATTCAGAAAATATAATATATTTTTAAAATTATTTATATATAAACTAATGGAACCCACGTGGGATGCAGTGTATAGTAATAGTTATTATAACATAATAAACCGAATGTTTTATGATTTTTTATCTGAGCATTCTTCAAATAATTAAAATCCAGTGCAAAATAAATTGTGGAACATTAAAATCTGTTTAATTAATAACCTAAATGAAAGAATGGCGACGGAGAGAACAAATCTCTCCCAAGATAATCAATTTTCAGCAAAGATGATTATAAAAATCATGCTTTAGAGGGCACATAATGTAAAAATCAGAGTCGTTATTACAGTATGCAGTAAAAATCAGTTATTGTCTCATGAAACAACGAATGATATATAAAAGAGTAGGGTATTAATTATTTGAGTCGTATTATTTGAGTCGGAGTCTTCTCCGGTTGTAACCGGTTTTCCCAAAACCGGTTACTCCCCTGAGTTGGCCACATTTCCCTTTTGACACCTCTTGGCCACATGTCCCTTTTGACACCTCTTACTTGTGGTTAAGATTCACTCACTCCTAGGGTTCACCCACCTATCTTTGGTTTTTAGAAAAATAAAAATAAAAATTATTAACTGTGGTTAACATTTACCAATTCCTACGGTTAATTTTTTTTTTTTTCCTGAAAACCAAAGATAGGTAGGTAAACCTTAGGGGTAAGTGAATCTTAACCACACTTAAGAGTTGTCAAAAGGGACATGTGGCTAGCAGCGGAGCCAGGTGGGGGTCTGTGGGAGCACGCGCCCCCACTCAACTTTTGGATTAAATTTTTTTTTTTTTTACCCGTAGCCATGGGAATGGGGCCATGAACTCATTGAGAGTTGAATCACACCCACATGTCCAACACATGTCCCTTTTAATCTCTATTAGTTGTGGTTAAGATTCCCTAACCCATGGAGTTCAATAATAAAACCTTATTTTGTAATAATAAATATTAATCCTAAAATTGAAAATTTTTAACCAAGAGTTAAAACATCATTTAAATATTTTTTTCTCTAAAAACCAAGGGTATATAATGTTGACCTGCAATATCAATTAACTGTGATCCGAATCCATGTAGGTGCCCAAGGAAAAGAAAAGATATTTTATACTAAGTTGTTTGATTATTTTATTAGACATAATTATGGAAAGGTGTAATTGTCCTTAAAAAAAAATTATAATATATTATTCAATTATTTAATAGGTATAGCCATAAGGCAAGTGGGCACCATTTCTTAAACTATTATATATATATATATATATTTTATAACATGTTATTTAATTATTTGACTGGACATAACATGTGGCACGGGAATAACTATCTCGTAAACAAAGAGAAACAATACTTGTAAGATATGTACGAAATGATCCAAAAACTTAATCATAATTTTTTTGGGGGGCTTATGACCCCAATCCAATATCCTCCTTGGCCCTAAATATTTTGTACCAACCTAATAATTCTCTACAAATCCATCAACAAGTAATACCATTTTTCATCATCCATCGTGTGCCCCCACTACTAGAAAATCCTGGCTCCGCCCTGCATGTGGCCACCATAGGGTTGTAACTTGTAACCGATTTTGCCAAAAACCGGTTACAACTAAAGAAAATTCCGAGTTTAATTATAAGAGTTGATTAGATGTTTTTTTTGGTCTACAACAAAGCCACAATTGATTAGATGTTTAAACCAGTGTTGTTAGAACCGGACCAAACCGACCGGCCGAACCAGTGGAACTGGCACCTTACCAGTTCCCAAAACCCTCAAAACCTGTACTCTTTAAGATCGACCGAAACCGGTCAAAATCGGACAAAACTGATAGAACCGGTTAGAACCGGAAAAAATGGAGGGAAAATGAAAAAAAAAAAAAAAAGGTTTTTTTCTGTAAAAAGTGCACGGTCGAACCGGACCGGTGGAATTGGGAATAGGCCACTCTACCAGTTCGATGTCTGGTCTGGTTCTAACAACACTGGTTTAAACAGGGGAAAAAAAACACATTTCACATCATATCCAAATTGATGCCCCCCTACAGAACAGATACCACTCAACAGCTCGTGTAGCTAACAAAAATAAAAATAAAAAACAGCTCATGTAAAATGTCAATCATGATTAAACTCGATGAAGGTTCAATCACACACGTGTCCCTGTTAACCTATATTAATTGTGGTTAAGATTCACTAATATTTAGGGTTCAACAATCTAACCTTAGTTTTTAGAAGAAAAAATTTAATTATAAAGGTTTAAAATTCTTAACTAGAGTTAAATATATATATATATTTTTTTCTAAAAATCCATATTAGATTATTGAACCCTGAATGTTAGTGGATCTTAACCATAATTAATAGGAACACGTGTTGACCTGATTGGCTGTGATTCAATCTCGTAAAAACCAGTTCTTATTATCAAATACATTCACTATAGCCAAGGGTGGAGCCAGGATTTTCTGATAGTGGGGGCACATGATGGTTGATGTAAATGGTAGTAATTATTGATGGATTTATGGAGAATTATTAGGTTGATATGAAATATTCTTGAGTCTAGGGGATGGGGTTTCGAGGGCATCGCCCCGGGATTTTCTTTATGACTAAGTTTTTGGGTCATTTCGTCCATAGACATCGTAGATATCTTACGGTTATTGTTTCTATTCGACAACTATCCCCTTACCCCTATAACTATGTCCCGTTAAATAATTAAATAAGATGATAGAAAAGATATATTTGTTTTCACTAGTTCAATGTTACTCCCCTTACCTCATGGTTATACCTATTAAATAAGTAAATAATATAGTATATTTTTTTTAGGAACAATCACTTCCCATAATCATGCCCAATAAAATAATTAAACAAATTTAGTTAAAGGAGCAGCACCTACATGGAGATCAAATCACACAATCAATTGTAATTGAACTAGGGGAGAATTCAATTGTACTCACGGTTCAACATGTATCCCTTTTAAACTTTATTAATAGTGGTTAAGATTTACTAACTCTTGGTGTTCAATAATATACCATTGGTTTTTATAATAAAAAAATAAAATAAATATTTAAATTTGGTTAAGACTCTTAAATCTTAAGGTTAATATTGTTTTAAATAAGGTTATATTATTGAACCCTAAGGGTTAGTGAATCTTAACCACGGTTAATAAAGGTTAAAAGGAACATGTGTTGAGATATAATTGCGATTGAACTCTTTCCAAGCTCAATCACAATTGAGTGATCCGATCTCACAGCATGTCCACCATTCCCATGGCTATGCATGAAACATCGGGAAAAAAACATTTTTTTTCAAAAGTTGAGTCGGGGCACGTGCCCCTCACAGACCCCCACCTGGCTTCGCTCCTGACTGTAGCCTTCAACCACGGTGGAAAAGTCCATGTACAAAGGATGCCAAAGTAATTTTATTTTTTAATTTTGCTTTTCCCATTATATATCGGTGGAATGAATTGTGTGTGTTTAGGTGTTACTCTACCTCCTTAACAACAAAAAAAAAGGTGGAATGAACGTGAACCCCCTACTTCCCCCAACCTAGCAACAGATTCTTCCCCGAAGTCATGGGAACCCCCACCGGATGAGTGGGTAAAGATCAATGTGGATGGTGTTGCTCTGTCATCCCACTTAGCTGCAGGAGGGGGCTCTTGCCCGTAATCAATATGGAGTTTCTATTGGTTCATCTAAGCTTCCCCTCCCTGGAGGCAGTTGTATCACTGAAGCAACAACTGTTAAGTTAGGCATCCAACTGGTGATATCGAATAGTTGGAGTAAGATCATCATCGAGTATGATGCGAAGGAATTGATTGACTATCTGATCAGCTCTTCCGATCATTTGCATTGGGAGGTCCATGTCATTATGGCGGATATTCTCCGGCTCCGTCCTCAGTGTAGAGAAATCCTTTTTCGCTTCGTGCCCAGGTCCATCAATGTTGCGGCACATCTTGTAGCCCAAGAGGCCTTAAATTCTAGCATTAGTCGTTCATCTCCAGGCCTTTTTAACTTGGCCCCCGTTCGCCTGATGGGGCCTTGATCTGATCTTTATTCGCCTTCTTGTTTGAATGAAAATCTTTTACACCATTAAAAAAAAAAAAAAAAAAAACGTGAATCTTAACCATGGTTTTTATCAATCATAGGCTTTGACCGTTATACATCGGTCTTAAGTACATGTAAAAAAATATTTAACTTTGGTTAAGAAATTTTAACTCATAGGGTTAAAAAAAATTCTACAAACTAAGGTTAGATTATTTTACCCTAAGGGTTAGTGAATCTTAACCATAGTTAATAAGTTAAAAGGGACACACCTTGCGTTGTGGGTGCAATTGAACTCTCCCTAAGTTCAAGTGTGATTGGTTGTGATTCGATCTCGTTGACCTGTGCGTGCGATCGAACTCCGCGTTCAATCGTTGTTTGCTATGATCCTATATCTCCAAAAAGAGGTGAGAACCCATGATAAAATATTCAAGTATTTCTTACTTAATTTAGACCTAAAAAAAAGGGATTTGGATTCTCTCTGGCAGATGCTAAAAAAGTGGTTCGGGCTACCATAATATGTGCGACACTTGGCATAAAAAGGAGAGAAGTTATTTCATTTTCTCCCCATGATTTTGACTTCTCCCCACTTGATATCTCTCCCCCTTTTTCTCACCATTTTATGTCTCATAATGTGCGGAGAAGTCAAAATCATGGGGGACGATAATTTGACTTCTCCACCACATGTAGCCTAATTTGTGGTAACCCGAGACCACTTTTCTGGCAACCCAGAGAGAATCTAAGGCCTAAAAAAAAGGTTGAAACAGGTGAATCATATCATGATGGTGAAGAAACCGGTTGTTTGGGACTCTAAGAAAATTTATTGAATCATTATCAATAGTTTTATCAAATGGAAAGTCGAGGGTATTAATAATCTTTGATTTGATGTTTAAAAAGAAAACGAACTAACCTTTCACATCTTATCTGCGTTGATGTGGCCAATCACAACAATATACAAGGAGTGCTAGCCTAGTGGCATAACACGGGTAGATATTTGATACTTTAAATCAAGAAATATTTGATATTTGTAGACACTAAGTTGCGTTTTTGGAAGATTTGCGACTGGCTCCCTAAGTTCAATCACGATTGGCTGTGATTCGATCTCGTTGAGTTGTGCATGTGATCGAACTCCAAGTTCAATCACGTGTGATCCTATATCTCAAAAAGAAGTAAGAACCCATGAAAAGGTATTCAAGTATTTCTTACTTAATTTAGGCCTAAAAAGAGGATGAAATGGCGAATCATACTGTGAAGAAACCGGTTGTTTGGGACTCTGAGAAACTTTATCGAACCACTATCAATGATTTTATCAAATTGAAAGTTGAGGGTGTTAATAATCTTTGATTTGATGTCGGAGAAAAAACGAACTAACCTTTCAAATCATATCCGCGTTGATGTGGCCAACCACATACACAGAAGAATATAGGAGGAATGCTAACCCTAGTCGCATTTACTTCAAATCTCTCTATAGACGCAAGAGTAAGTATAACACGTGGAGATATTTGATATTTTAACAAATTAAAAAAATAAAAATCAACAAATGTTTGACATTTTGTAGCCACCCAAGTTGCATCTTTGGAAGATTTGCAATTAGGGCTAGCATTTCTATGAATATAATTCAGATGAGGTATTTAATATGTTGATTGAATTTTACTAAATTCCAAAACTACCATTTACCTATATGTTACTTATATGGATTCAAAATGTTAATGAATTTTAATTAATTTCAAATTTTCTCCTTACACATATAGGTTTAAATGTGCTTAAATGTTAGTTAATTTCAAAACTACCCCGTCACTCATCTATACTAATATCTAAATACAATTGTATTTTAAAAAGTTGATTAAATTTTAGCTTAGTTCCAAAAGTACTTTTTTGCTAATATATAAAGAGATTGATACTTTAAAAAGTTAATTGAATTTTAGTTTATCTCTAAAATTACTCTTTATTAAGTTTAGTTTTTATTCATATATTGAACTTTTTTCACAAAAAATAATAGAGACTTAAAAAATTGATTGAAATTTAATTTAATTCTAAAACTACATTTTATTAATATATAAAATAATGTTTTCATAATCGAATCAGTCAGGTGACCGATTCCCGATTCGACCGGTCCAATTAGATAATGTCTTTTGTTATACAAAAAATATATATTTTTAATTTTATTGGCTAGAATGTCTCTAAAAAAATTTATTCTCCAAAATATCCTTAAGTCAGATTTCTATACCCAAAATGCCCTAAAAAAATTTCTATAGTTAGAATGTCCTAGATATTTTTTGTTCCCAAAATGCTTATAAGTCAAATTTCTATACCCAAAATGCTCCTTATATATTTTTTAACCCAAAATTCTCCTCAAGGTTGCCCATACTTCATTTTCTTTATTTCTAAAATGTCCCTCAAGTTTATATACAGTAGACTCTCTTGTAATTAATAACCTTGGTGGAAAGAAATTATATAAATTATAAGATAATATTATGTATAAGAATTACTATATTGGTCCATCAAAAATTTTATTTTCATAATTTCTTTTGAATGTATTGTATTTTCCATATAATCATCATGTAGATACAAATGTATAAGGGTAGTATATGATAATTTCAGTTTGGTAAAGTTAACCCATTTTCCAAAGAGAAGAAGAAATATCATTTATTTTAGGAAGAGATAAAATTCCTTTTGAACTCTGATTTTCGTGGGATTCTCCAACTTTTGTTAATTATTTTGAAGTTCTCATAATGGATTTTTTAGTTTTTTCTTACAAAATATATAAACTTTATACTATGTATGTAATAATTTATTATACGTAGCTAAAATATCTAAAAACATTTATCCTTTTCTCTTCCTCATACCTAAACCATCATAAGTATTTATAAGATTCATATAACTATGTATTAATATAGTATAAAAACCTCTCTTATAATTAGTAATACACTAGAACTTTTTATTAAATAGCAAGTATAAGAGATTATTAATTATACACTATAGAACCAAGTTGGTTCCTTACAAATTTATTAATTATTAGAGATTATTAAGTTATAAAATATTAATTATAAGAGGGCCTACTGTACTCAAAATGAACTCAATTTTTCTATACCCAATATGCCGCTAAAGCCTTTTGGTTCTCAAAATATCTCTACGTCAAGTTTCTATATCCAACGCGTCCCTCACAATTTTTTTAACCTAAAATGACCTCAAGTTTTTATACCTAAAATATTCTTTAAATTTTTTTTCCAAAATGCCCCTCACTAGGATCCCTCTTCTTAGTCTCTTTCCCCCTCCTCTCTCTCTCACGTGCATTGCACGTGCAGCCCACTAGTACACAGATGACTAGTACAGAGATGAAAGGGATGGAAGGGATAAGGGTTTGGTTTAGTTTGGTTTGGTTTCGGAAGAGAAACAACGGTTTGCTGAAAATTTGCTTAGTGTCAGTTTGAGTTGAAACTGTGCATGAGAGGGGTTGTAGAATTATATACAAAATGACTTTACTATCCTTAAATAATTGGGGTTAGTAAATCTTAATAATAGTTAATAAAGGTTAACAGGGACACATGTGGAGCTGTGGTTGCAATTAAACTCTCCATGAGTTCAATCACAATTGGTTGTGAATTGATCTCGTTGACCCGTGGGTTCAATTGAACTCCGAGTTGAATCGCAGTTAGCTTTATCCTATATCTCAACAAAGAGGTAAGAACCCATGAAAAAATATTCAAGTATTTCTTTTTCTTTTTTTATTAGAGTTAAACATAACTTACACTATCACGCCCACACACACCCTTGTAGGGTTATAAGAAGTATTTCTTACTTAATTTAGACCTAGAAAAAGGATTTAACATATGAATCATATCATGATGGTGAAGAAACCGGTCGTTTGGAATTGTGTGTAACTTTTCTTATATTCGACCATTATTAATAGTTTTATCAAAAAGGGATAGTTCGAGGGTGTTAATAATCTTTGATTTGATGTTTAAGAAAAAACAAACTAACCTTTCACATCATATCTGCATTGACGTGACCAATCACATACACTACTGAAAGGGATGCTCGGTGTCATACGTGTCGCTGATGTATTGATCTAATTGATTGGTAGAAGGAAGAAGTTCATAACGGAGGTCATTGTTTGCTGAGGAGGGATCGTTTGCCCTATCAAGACACTTTGATACTGAAGTCAGTATAAGAAGGAAGATGAAATGCAAAAAGTAGATATAGATGAAGATCGGGAGTATTTGATTTAGGGTCTTTGGTCTAGACTTTGAGAAATATGAGTTAGTTTAGGGAGAATGTGTCGATCCTTGTTCACTAAGTTTCTTCGAGTATTTATAACTAAGATTCGTATGTCCATCCCTATTCATGGATGACCATGCATCAAATTTAATCATTTCATTTATGTCTGATAAATATTTTATCATAAATACATGTCTTCTCTTCAACAGGCCGGTTCGGGCCGAATGCGGTTCGAAATGACCAGAATTTAATGTGAAGTCAGAGATCTTTACCTAACTCATGAATACTTTAAATAATAGATCGCCTCCTGAGATTTCCGTCCTCCGAACGGGCACGGGTCCGCCATTCACCATGGTACGAAGTTTGCATTCATCTTCATGGAGACGAATTATGTATTCGTCCTCATGGGCACGAATTTCGTATTCGTCCTCATGGGCACAAATTTCATAGTCGTTCTCGCAAGACTTACTTACTTTACCAATTTCTCCTATTACACTAGGGATAAGGGTTTGGTTCAATTTGCTTTGGGAAACCTGCATAGAGATGAAAAGAATCAATACTCACATTAAAATCAAAGTAGGAACGACACCGAGGATCGCTTTGATCCACTCAACTTGACCAAATTAGGCAAGTTTCATACCGATTTTTTTAAAGGTTTCCAACTGAGTTGGTTCTAAATCAGGTCGATTGGAGTAGACTTGACTGAGTTTCGAGTCAATCCAGTTATTTTTAAAACAGTACCCATCTTCCATCATCTCAAAGGCTTTCCTCAAGCAAGGAATGGAGATTAAAAAAAAACGTGATGGACCAAAAACCTAAGTGCCCAGAACCTAGAGCTTGGGAGTAATTTAACAATGCCCCATGGTTCAACCACATTATTTCCTTCCTTTTACTCCCATACATAGATTACATCTATATATAGTCGGAAAATAATCACCTCCTCGGTCGGTGACGCGAGGAGGGGCATCTCGGCTCCCATTTTCTTGCCACATGTCCCCCTTATAACCCCATTCAACCGTAGTTAAGATTCATCCACCCTTAGGGTTCACCCATCTATCCTTGGTTTTTAGAAAAAAATAAAATTAAAAAAATTAACTAAAGAGTTTTAAAAAAACTAACCCAAGTTAATGGAAGTTGAAGGGTTGGCTATGTGAGAAGGAGGAGGAATAATCCCTCCTCGGCCGACGAGGGGACTATTGCTCTATATAGTCTCTCTACAAGTAGGGGTACT
This sequence comes from Tetracentron sinense, assembly GCA_015143295.1. Taxonomy (NCBI): domain Eukaryota; kingdom Viridiplantae; phylum Streptophyta; class Magnoliopsida; order Trochodendrales; family Trochodendraceae; genus Tetracentron; species Tetracentron sinense. Next base: position 8,416,484 of record CM026558.1, on the reverse strand, counting down.
TTCTAAGGGTTTTTGCATATCAGCTGTTAGGTTCTTCCTAGTTTGCAAATACATTGTTATGTGTAAACCAAGATTAAGAGTTAGTGAATCTTAACTATAGTCAAGAGTTAAAAGAAGACAAATTAACCATAAGAGTCAAAACTTATTAACCATGGTTCAAGAGAAGTTAAAGGGACATCGTGATGGTATGAAAATTTTTAAGGGTATTATAGTCATTTTAGTGACAATTATAAACGGAAGTCTCACGGAAGTAAGGTTTGAGGGTATTCGTTTAACTCTTGGAGAATCATGAGTTAATTTGCAAAAAGTTTAAACATAATAGTGTATTTGCAAACTGTGAAGAACCTAGCCGCTGATATGCAAAACCCCTACTTTCTAAGAAGATTAATAGACAAGACATCAAATCCATATCACCTCAAATTAGGAAAAGTTCCACTTCAAGTGATCATTCTTTCTTCTCTACTCCCATTTCCCATAGAAACAAAATCAATGTATATATATAGCAAATTAAGGAGGAGAAAAAAGAAATGGAAAGCCATATGATTGCATGGTGTTAAAACATGAAACAACAACACAGAAGCATCATTATCCATCAGAACAGCCTTCAAAGAAAGTCAGTGGCTCAAGACTAATTGGGTTCCTGAACAAGTCCCCAAAATCAGGAATGGGACCCGGAATTTCAAAATCCGAAAGTGAGAATTCCTCATGAGGACGAACAGATGGAAAAGGAGGAGGAACCTCCACTCCACCACTTGTCCTCTTGGCCCTTCTTATAATACTCCTCATCTTCTTAGGAAACTGAGGTAGTTGCTGCACTAACTTCACTCCTGCACTCTCTCTTCTTCTGTTCTTCGTTGTTGTCTTCTTCTTCTTCGAAGAAGTGTCAGTGGCAATTCTGATTTCTTGTATATGCACTTTATGCCAACTAGCATGTCTTCTTCCTTCATCTTCTTCGTCACTGGAGGATTCTGTACTTCGAATACGAATGATTTTAAATTTAGGCTCCGTCTTCTCTTCTTCATCTTCTTCAGCTTCATTCTGGGTTGTCGACGTCTTCTCTTCTTGAGTGTTGGGGGGTGGATCAGCGCTTAAGTTCTGCTCATTGGTCTGGTTTGTGGGCGTCAGGGTTGGTTGTGAGCCAAAGACATGGGAGACGTGGTTCATGATCAATTTCTTTGTTTTCCCGGCTGACCTTCCTCGGCCCCGCCATGAAAGAATGAGAGAGAGAGAGAGAGAGAGAGAAAGAGCGAGATACATAGAGAGAAAGAGAGACTGTGAGAGATAGAGAGAGAGAGAGAGCTTTTATTTGGGTTACGTTGTCGTGTTTATCCCCCATGTGTGGCAATTGCCCAATGATTCAAACATCACTAATGGTAGTGCCGTAGTGGTGGTAGTAAAAGGACGACGTATTTGGCCAGTGGCTATAAAGCGAGCAAGCAAAAGACTTCCAGACCTACTTTTCATTTCAATCCTAGAGTCATATTCTGTCCGACTTACTTGTAGTGGACTGAACCTTAAACCAAAGACAAACAAAGATTGCAGAGCACTTGTTTAAGACATTGGGGGCCAAATATTCTGTGAAGCACTTGGGGGTACCATACGGCGCCAACTTTTGGGGTACACTTTGATTTTACATATGCATAAAGCACTCCTGTAGTTTAATTAATAAATTACAACCAAATTAATCGCCCACATAATCCGAATCAAATCCTACCTTGGTTAACACGGAAATACAATTAAGCTCAAACTATTGCACATAGACCATTTTGGCATGTGTTTTCACACTACCACAAAAACACCTTGCTTAAATCCATTTCATATAAATTATTTTCACCTACTGCTCCGTTTGTTTTGAGGTCAAATAGGGAAAACAAATGAATTTCACCGAAAATGTTTAGGACAACTGACATTTTCCGTGAAATTCATTTGTTTTCCTCTATTTTACTTTGAAAAAACGGAGCATACAAGTAAAACACTTCCCAAACAAATAATTTTGCAGTGTGTTTTCTCCATAAAATGATCTACTGCCGAATCAGTTATTTAGGTCCTGACCAAATGCATTGGGCAGGAAATAATCACCTAAAATCAATTAAACTGTAATAATGGGTTTTGTTACTTGGCTTTTACTTTCAACTAGTAAGAGTCTAAGAGACCCGCGCGATGCACGGAAATATAAGAAGGGAATTTTAGACTGATTAGAATTTTGAAAGCATCCAGAGAGAAATTATCAAGCTTTTCTTGGATCATCAATACTCCTTACATATGAGATTCAATAAAATATTACTTATAAGGGCGCTTTCTATGAGAGGTTTCAAATGGAGAGAGATGTAAGAGATAGAAGTTTATAGGGAGAGGGATATGAAGAGTTGTTTGTATCAATAGTTGAACGGCCAAGCACCTTTCTATTATAAACAATACGTGAGGATTGTAGGTATATAAAAAATATTTAGTACACAATTGATGAGGTAGATTAGGAGAAGTCACTGTACTGACTAAATGCACGTAAGGTTGACAGGCCGACACCACCATTGGTAGGCTTTGTGAGAGAGAGAGAAAATAAGTCTTATGTTTGACAGAGAGATAATGTGTTGAGAGGAAATGCAAATCAGTAAGAACCCAAACGCCAAACTCTCCTCATTATATATTGAATCTTGTTTAACAGTCCAAAATCCAACCCCAGCTTCTGTAATGATACTACAGATTTTTGCTTGCCATAACTCAGTCTCAAAATACATTCAAAACATTTAAGAAAAAAGGAATAAAAATCACAGTGGGATGGAAAAGAACTTGGGTTGTCAATCATACCAGGATTCCATTAACCCTGATATTGGACCCAGAGATTCGGTATAGATCAAGCTCCATTTAGAACATTAGGTTCCAGCCACAAAGTTCGTAGATGGTATGTCTGACATCAAGAACATTTCCAAAGCATAGTTTTGTTCCCATCAAAAGTCCAAAATTCATTGAATCTCCTATTCCCAATCTCCTAAAATTACTTTGGACTTCCATGTGTCCTAGCCAATTATCTACTTTCATTATTAGTAAAGTAATACTATGAGATGATGCAGTATAATTTGACTTAATTATTTTTTGGGAATTTGAGTTGCTTATTTTCTTTTCTTAATTAAGGGATCAATTTAAATAATCTAAAAAAATGAAATAATCTAAAAAAATGAACAAGATCTTAACAGTGCATCATCAGTTTGGTAGACACTAAACACAGAAATATAATGAAAATTTGTAAATGCAAGAACAATACTGCAACTCAGGGTAAAAAGAATATGGTTATTAGTTATTACTGTTATCTATATCACAGTCATGCAATATTTAGTAGATCAGATACATCCACCAAACAAATAAATATTAAAAAAATAATGGAAACAGATAAAGCAACACTGAGGAGAAGAATAGAGATGAGCAAATGTAAATATAGAATACCATATTAAAGTAACATTGACTATCATAAAAACCTCTCCATTGTAATTGCTCAATCTTACATCATTTATGCGAATATTCTGAATTTCAATTTAGTTAGCATTTACATAAAATAAAATAAAAAAACTTGCTATTAAAAAAGGAAGAAGTAAAAAAAAAAAAGTCTCCTACATGCAACAAATTATAAATTCAAAATTAATAGTGAAATAAAATAATAAACAGTATCACTCTCAAAAAAATCAATATAAAGCAAAGGAAAGATACACCCCCGCCTCTTGTGTTGAGTGGTAGCGGTGTGGCCTTCAATGGAGGAGGTCTGGGGATCTAATCCCACCCGGGTATGAGTAAGCAAGAGCTTCGCTGCCCAAGCTAACTTCTGACAGTCTGACTCTACTAATGTATTTCCATCACCAAAAAAAAAAAAGCAAAGGAAAGATAAGCACGCCCACATAGGGCAAACCATCCACTCATAATCAAGTTATTGATTATAAGAGATAAAACAAAAAGTTATTTTTAGCTTACACATTCCATCTTTTACACATGAATTGCAGCTCTGAACGCTGCAAAGGCTTTGCAGTAATTTTGAAAAAAAAAAAGTGGACATCCGAACACAACATTAGTGAAATGAAAGATTTACAAAAACAGAAATATAACGATATATGTCAACAATTGCTTACATGAAATAAACTTTTGTATCCTGTTAATTCTAATCAAAGATACCTTCCTACACCCAAGACAACATTTTTTATACAGCCTATGCCTAAACTCCCTGGAAAAGAAACAAAGAAAACGAAAATCATAAGAACACATCAAGGTTGGAGGAAAAAAATTGTGGAGTAAAAGGTTCTCAGAAGGGCACCTTGCCCTGTAGAATACATCACGTTGTGGACTCAAACCGCCATTTGGTAGGGAATGGTATGTCCCAATAATCAACTATCATTGCGACTTGCGACACTTACCTAAACATAACTTCAAACACCTTCCACTCAACTCCATACCTTTTGCCAATAAATCGAATATAACGAACCAGAACCTAGAAGGAAGATTGATGACCTTCGAACACCTCCGTTCTGCTACATGCAAACAAAAACAGAACTGAAAAAATAAAATATCTCCGAAGAGTGTTTTTTCCCATCGTTATGCTTCCAGCAAAAAAAAAAAGGAAAAAATCTAGAAAGGGGGAGATGAATGGGGACATTGTGGGGGAGGTGAAAGAGGGATGACGCTTCCAATACCCCTCCGTTCTGCTGCATGCCCAAAAAACAAAAAAAAAACTGGAAAACTAAACTCTCCTAAGAATGTGAATAGAGAGAGGGTTTAGCTCCAATGCCCAAGCTACGATCTGACCGTACTGACCCTACTAACATAGGTAAATGATGCCGACACCAATTTTTTTTTTTAAAATCTCCTAAAATCGCTTGAGACGTGGGTATTCATAAAGGGAGAAAAAGAGTAACCTTGTAGAGAGATTAAAGAAAGAATAGAAACAATATTTGTAGCCAGTCCAGTTTCCAAAGGACACTATTCTTAACAAATCAAGAGGGGTGCTAGAGGATGAGACTTTAACGGTAAAGATCCAATCTCCTAAAACCTCTCCCAAGAGTTGCGTCCCTACCCAAAACCTCCAAAAAAAATTGAAGAGTTACGTCCCTATCCTAAATCTCTTCAACCAATCTCCTAAAATTGCTCTGGGCCTGCCACGTGGACTTCCTATGGCTCGGGTTTAATTAGTATTAATAAGAAAAATATGTTCTCCCCTAAGTTCCCCTCTTTAACCATATGATACCATCAGTCTCTAGGCACTCTTAGTCTTAGAACACGACTCCAACAAACCTGGCCTGTCACTGAGTTCTTGTTAGTCACTGATGCATCTACAGAAATTCTACAGAAAGGCAGAAACACATTCCACATTCCATATTACCTATGTAGATGTAGTCATGCAGATCATTCAATGCTTATTTGGAAACAAAACTAGAGGATTATAGTCGTAGTAGTCTATGTCGATGATATCCTCATTACTGGCAATGATCAAGATTGGTTAAATGAGGCCAAGGCTTAAAACTGGCGCCTCCTATTTCGAAGAATGAAAGGATAACTAACTGCTCCTGTATCTTGGTCAACAGAATCAACTTCTTCTGCTGGATCTATGGCTACTGCATCAACCAACATTGAAAGTAGACATTACCAGAAGTTTTCCACACTTGTTCTTCATAACGTTACTCTAAGATGACAACAGACATCATTGCAACATATCATGCAAATACTGTTTGCATTCTAAAGCATGCCCTGACATTTTTAGTTTCCTGCAGTTGTAGTGAACATCGATTCTGTTTATAGTTTGCACATTCTGTAGATTGTAGTCACCAAGTTCACCGGAAACCCCAAGAATTATAACCAAGTTTGTAAATTTAGTGGCCAACATTGGGTCGTTCCTCTCTTACCTCAACGAGAATTGTGGTCATCGGAATTCATGGGAAACTATGCATATATGTTTCAGGTGGTAAAATAAGAGTCATTAGACTTAGCACATGGATTATTCACATCAGATAATTTAAGTTGGAAATGTATCAGATTATGTATCACCACTGGGGTTGCAAAGGAGCTCTGACAGCTTTTTGAGTTCCATAAGGAACTTGTAAAAAAATAAGCTTTCAAATGAAGCATAAATTTCATTGATCTCAACCAATATGTCTGCAAGTTAAGTGTCTGAAGATATTCAAAGCTTCTAATTTCACATCAGGACATGAAGAGGCAATAAAACTGTTCAATACTTGAAATAAATTTTTATTGTCAGCGAAAGTAACAATACTGGAAATTTATGATCAGAAAGGATGCCTTTGTCCTTAAATGAGCTCCACATAAACGTAATGATTGTATCCAATGGGGGTCAAGGATTCATGAATCAAAGATTGATGTCTAGTGTTAGTTCAACTTTCTAAAAACATGGATCATCAAAATGAGATAACAAGCAAGACAAAGAAAATCTCTATTTTGTTCAGTGAATTGTTTTTTACAATTTCATCAAGTCAACCAACTCCAAAGACAGCAGAAGGACAATTTTATCCTCCCCTTCTCTTCCATCCTATTACCTCCTAAACATGGAATGAAGAGGGTCAATACTCTAGCATCCAATAAATGAACACAGAATTGAACAGATTCAGAAAACGTTACAGCCTAACTGCTTTCAAATTCCCTTGACCATAATATTTTCCCAGTTTTTCATTTTCCATTCTACCTAACAGGTTGTAACCCTAATATAAGAAAAAATTAAGCTATATAAGAAGACACACAAAGTGATACCCTCATCTGTACTCCTCTGGCAGACGGTATCCAGTCATGACTATTTTGTCAGCAAACATCTTGCCAGTTTTGGGCATGACATGCCAGTGTAGTGTCAAGTTGAATTCTTTGCCCCGAAGATTACTTCCCTACACATAGGTTAAAAAAAACACAATGGTCAACAAAACTTAAGACTAGACTTGGTTTCTATAATAGGCATGGAACTCATGTGTCTAGTATATAAACCACACATCTCTTTAGATGGTTGATGGGCGTTAAAGGTGGCTTACCTGATCGGTAAAACGGTACTTGTTTGTTGTGTGAATCCAAAACTTTGCATGCTCTTTAGATGGTATAATACCATCCCAAAGTGAAACCTGCTCAATGACAGAGTTAGAATCAAGAAATAGCATTGAACATGGTTTTTCTGCAGTAGAGATCTAGACACCATGCAAGATACCCAATTTTGCATATCTTTAACCCAAATAATTCTAAATATTTTTGTGGTAGAAACCCATCATTCCAGTTGATGACTAGATGCTACTACTAACTACCCAGTTTTAAATTTTTTTAGAACTCATTTAGTGTCACCTCCATCTCCATGTAATAATATGGAAAACATCTATAATAAATACTTATAGTACTGTGAAATCTCATTGGCACCAAGTACTTCACCTGCCAATCATGCAGCCTACACTAATTGCTTTATTTTGAAGACTGTCTAGTGTCTAAGAGGTGGGATAGAGGTCCATGCCTACAATTTAATGATTTGGGATTCATTATTAATCTCTTTAAAGAACACAAATTAGTTAATGATGAAAAATTTTCACTTTTCTTTTCTTTAAAAATAAAAACTTGTACATGTGATCAAGTTATCTGGGGGAAACAAATACACTAACTCCACTTTTTTCCATCGGTAACAAATACATTTCCTCTATAGATATTGTGTGGCCATTCAGTCATTCAAAATATGCAGGAATATGCTGGCAAAAGAATAAAATAAAATGAAAAGAAGATATAAGCAAGAGCATGATGCTAAATCCTAGAAAGATATGAGGCATTTGTATATTCTTCAACAATTACTATATTTCTATAGAGGAGGGTTTTTCTACGGAAACATTTCTCATTCCCCATTTATTTTCTTTTTTTGATGAATAACAAGAATTATATTAAGATAGAAGAATTTACAAGTATTGGTAAATGCGAGGATAAAACCAAAATGGCAACTCAAGAGTCACAAAAAGTTACACGATTCCAAATTCCAAAGATTCACCCAATCAAAACTTGGTATGCCTGAAAATTCGGGAAGATGGACAGGCCAACTATGAATACAACAACATCCACTAGTGGAACAAAGTTTAGAGTTTAGACAGAGAAGATTCAACTCCATAAAAAAATTCCACAATCTTCAAAAAATTATCACTGGAAGCATGCTCCCAAGAATATTGCCCTTAACTCCAATTATATTCTCCCTTTCTTTTTCTTAATATTATTATCGTTATACATTAAAAAATATTATTAACATAGTAGGTTCAATTGGTACAGGGTCAAGTGGTCAGCTTTTACATAAAAACTAATACAGATACTCTGTTCTTTTTTCTTGTCAGTAATAAATATAGACTCTTTATGGAGTTAGAGTCTATAGATATTTAAATAACCATTCCAGTATTCAACCACTTCAAATAAGCAGAAACATAATGCCCGAATCCTGGAAAAATACAACATGGATTCCTATATTTTCAACAATTATTACAAATGTGGGAAGTTGTACTGTCACATGGTCAAGTGGTCAGCTTTTACAGACAGCCCCAGCTTGGTGCCAAACCACTATAGGGGGGAATAAGCAATCGTTGCTCTCCAGGAAGCACAATATGTATGCAGAATAAGGTGATCAACAGCTACAACCATAGTCCAAAGTCACCAATGGCCTCCCAAGCACCACAAGAGGCACTTAAGGATGCCACCAAGACAACAGAATGCCCCAAACCTATGCCTGATGTTCCACTCTAGTCCTTGAGCCCCCACCCCCGGCATTATGGTGCTATGCGGCAGCCTTACTGAGATAACCTCCCTAGTTACTACTTGAACAATACTGGCCTTGACATTAAGCACAGTCCAGCACCAGAACCACAACCAACCTTTGGTAAAGCTCCACAGAAAACATATACACAATGAGAACACCTCAAACAAGAATGATTTCCAAAGCCTAAAACAGACAATTGAAGCAGACATCTTACAACACTGTGGTGTTGTAGCCACCGTGAGATCGGGATAGGGGTGTGGAACTAAAGGAAATTGGTCTTTGTAATGAAAAAACAATTACAAGCACAAAGCCACAAATCTAACTCTGGATAAGCAACATTGAAGTGTAACCAAGTGGCCTTAAGCAAAAAGCCAAAACTCCTTAGTCTTGCATGTACATTAACTTCGTTTTTCAGTAGCTGGCTGATTTCTGAGTCGGGCCTCCTTAGTTAAGTCCCTCTCAGGTTTGCTGTTTGAGCACTTCTTTCTAGATTTCCTGTAAACCAACACCACTGCAATGGCACCGCATGAAACCAAAGGAAAGGATCACTGCAGCTTCAATGGTGCAACCGGAAACATAGAAGAAGGATATGCTATCACATGCTATAATGCCATCAAGGACCCTAAGTTATTTTGAAGTGAATCTGTATCTCTTGAAGCATGGTCTAAGACGAAAATGCACAGGCATCATGTTACTTATATAGTATAAGCATGGCCATCTCATTCAAATATCAGAAGTTTGCAAAAGATTTAGGAAAATTTTGGGGGTAAAGCTTGATTAAAATATTCATCACTTTAGTTACTTCCATTCAAGGACCATTGTAGATCATACATCTACAGTTATACCAGTGCTATCTAAGGATGTCAGAACCTCATTGCAAAAAGAGATAAGCATACAAGCATGGACCTCTATATCCAACAGGAAACATGTGAACAAAAACATATTTAACACAAATATGAACAAAACCTGAAAACTAAAATCTATACACAACAGTAAGACAACATAAAGGGTACAGTCCCAGCTAGCAACCCCGGAAAAGACATAACAACATTGCAGAAGTCAGAAGATAAATGGAAGTCAGAAGATAAATGGAGAAGGATGCTCCAAAGATTACCTGATTCAGAGAATTCTGTGGGGTTTCATACTCAGCTGCTATAAAGACAAAAACCTGCAATATTAGAGCAAGTCAGATGAAGTACATCTATTAATTACCTTTGAAATCATCCACGCAAACCTAGGTAGTAACAGTGGAGCAATTCAACTAAGCATTGAAATGGAAATATTTAATCCTTCAAGATGTAGAGTCAACAATTATAGAAAAATGAAGAGGAAGGACACTATAAGAAAGAATCAATCTGAATCCAATAATAAGAACATGGAGGTTGGGGGGAGGATTTCATGTTTTATGTTGAGTTTATGAAGTTCACGTCCATCATTGAAGAATTAGCATCAAGTTGCTGGACCCTCAGAATGTCACATTCAAACAGGACTCATTATCTTTGGAGATGTGTGACAGTGTGAGGAGGCAGCTTCTCTTCAGCAGTTGGAGAGCTGATACCAAATAAAGCTTAAGTGTGTAACTAGTCATCGGTTTCACTCACCATATATTCTCTAGGCATGAGGAACATGAAGAGCCATTATGCATAAGGATTAAAGATATGGTTACGGGGGATGTATCGGTCCCAACCGAAACCTAAACATATCAGTTTCGGACGATACATAATTTTCTTTCTTTTTTAAGAAAAAAAATAAAATGGGTTATAGGAATCAAATATAAAGTCATGGGAAGCGACTCAAAAACAAAGTAGCAAACACAATCACAATTAAACTATGAATTCGAAACATAAATAACTAATAAACGATACGTATCGCCCGTTTCGTATCAGTATAAATCTTGTACAAGGGACTCTTGATACCTATACATATCGCCATTTAGTATAGGTTTCGGTGATTTTTATTTCAATAGAAACATAATCTTTAGTCTAGATTCAATGATTCTACCACACAAATTAGATGCCTTACGAAAAGGACTCTGATGGAAACAAAAGGAGTAACAATAATACTACTCAACATCATCAATAAAGCCCCTAAAACGATTGTTGACCTAGCGAATTCTATGATGACTGACAACACCCAATTTTGCTGTTCCATATGATCTAGTAAAGAAACTCTCTTATCCTTCAACGCCTCCATAGGGCCTTAGGTTCATCAAGATAATCATACCTTTCCAAAATACCCTACTTTCAAAATGTCCAAAAATACCTTGACCTTCTTATGACCAAAATACCCCTCACCTTTTAATGCATACTTATCTTATATATTTTGAATTCTTCATATATAAAAGCATGACTGGGATATTATTAATTTAAATTGGCATTTGAGGAATTTTTTGGAATAGGTTTTAAGGAGTAGGTAACCCACCTTTGGTGGATGACCTCTTCCATAGGGAAATGGGACTAATTTTGATTTTTTTTTTCTCTTTTTATATTAGGATTACACTTAACTCTGATTTTTAAAGAGGGTGAAAAATCCCTTACTTTCAATGACCTTGACAAGCACTATATGAGCATTTCCTATGAAGTTGTCTCCATAGCTGCAGACAACTAGTAAACATATCACAAGCATACATGTGTAAACATCTTATTAGCAATGGACCTAATCAAACAGTTACCAAGGTCCAACATACCATAATAACATATTGTATCACAATATATTCCAGATGCAACCTAGCAAAGTCAACAATGACCTTGACAAGGTAACCATTTGAGCCTTTTCTCTAGAGGAGCATCATAAAGTGAGAATGAAAAGGAACATCGTAAGCAATAAATAATATAGAATGTGATATTTCTATAGTGAGATTGTCTCCATAGCATGTCTAGGTAAGCTGCAGACAACTAGTAAACATATTGCAATCATAATAACACGAAGGCAAATTATCAGACTCGACTGCCGATTACAGAGCTACACGTCAAGGATCCATATTTTCAGCAAACGTATGCAATACAAGGAAGGAAACAAATGTCCAGGGAAATCTAGCTGCACATGTAGCTCAATCATGTAGGGGAGAGGGGCCTACCATCGTAGTTACCAAGTCAGAGTTCAGGAATTATTTGTCTAGGGAAATTTTCGAAAAACTGGGCAAAATTCAAAAATAAATTGGAAAAATGTCAGGCAAGATATGAAGTATATAAATAAGATTACTGATTATGAAAATTGTAAACAAATATATTTCATATATTAGATATTTATTTAGGACTGTTTGGAAAAGTCGTGAATAATTCGTGACTTTTTGAACAAGTTGCAGTTTTTTCCAAAAGTCGTGAATACTACATGAATTAATCATTCGGAAAAAAAGTCACATGTTATTCGGAACTCTTTGAAAAAAAAATCAGAGAATTTTGTTACTATGCCTACCATTAGATAGGATAGTCGTAACCCTTCAATATATTGCTTTCCATTTGGACAGCCAATAAAAAATTTCCATACTTTTCTTAACGGCCAAAAGAATGTGATAGTCTGATGGTTAAGATCAGCTATTAGCATAGGGCATCTCTACAATGAGACCCATCAAATGGTGGGTTCCAATTCTGCGTACCTGAGCCACATGTGCAGGTATGGGGATGGGACTTAGGAGAGCATCCTCAATCCTCAAGATTTATCTGAGGAAAACCCTAAATTTTTCCCTAAAATTAACAATGCCATAACTCCAAAACCACATAAACGGTGACAGGATAGACTAGTATAGATAACCAACACTAAAAATAATTATTTTTAAATTGATCAACCTGTTTTGTGTTCCATGTAAACATTGACTGCAAGTTGGCTGATATATTCAACGTCAAACTGACCTGCATAAAAGAAAGTAACAGATGTAACTTCAGATTGGACCTATTGCCACTAAACAGACTACATTATTTCAAGGACGCACAAAGTAAGGACCTGAATGAGGTTAAATATGATGAATACATGTAAGATGAAATGATTGACACCATAACAGTAACAGTAACTATAAAAATACTATTGAGGGACCTTTTAGCAGCCAATAGTTTCATCAAAATGAGAACCATGATGTGGCACTATCATCAGTTTTAAGTTTGGATGTAGATCACAGTACAGTAGTGGTCTTAGTGTAATTGATTATCATTCTTTCTTGTTAATCAAAGCCCTATTTGATTGCTCAGACGGTGGGATAATAATTCCTAAATTATGAGAACAAGTGCTTAGCTAGAAACAATCAGTCCATAAGCCAATATAAAACATTAATGCTCATATTAGAATAACGATGCACAAGAGGATCACTCAAGAGCGTTCTTTGAGAATGACTGAGTGTCATTGCAACAAAGCTAAAGGTGCTCAAGATAATAACATAACTAAAAACAGATATGGAAGCATCACTAAAAGCATTATCACATGATCAGATATCTCAAGCAGTGTAGTCAGTGTCGTCTATGCGACCTCCTTGCCTAGCCAGGACCCTTAGCGCCTAATCAAGGTCTAGGTGGGCACTCGATAAGATGTCCACCTAGTTGTGCTTGGGCCTCAGCTCCTCGCACTAAAGTTCTAGTGTCATAGGCAATAGAGACACATAATGGTAGGTGTTATTTACAAAATATTTTAAAAACACCTATTTTACTAATCAAATTTTGTCTAAGGTTTGACTAAACACATAAAAATTTACCAAGGGTTTTGGCACTAGTTATCTCCTCCAAACTATGCTCTTTATCATTGTACTGACATTTTGTTTTTATATAATTTTATTTCTAATTTTAATATTTATTTTCAACATTTGAAGATCTTAAATCTTGTAATTTTCTTTGGTTGCCTAGGCAACAACTCGTCCAGGGAACCCTATCGTCTTGTTGTCTCCTGGACGCTAATTCAATGATGACAAGTTCTTGGTAAGAGCAATTAACATCTCCTCTCTTCTTACTAACTGTCTAGCTTCTTACTGTTGATATCTATCCCTAATGGAAGGATTTATCCAAATGAACAGAAAGTATACATTCAATGAAAAAGATGGCTCCGTTGTTTTCCTATAAAACTAACAGTCAGCAACTTTGAACGTGAATAAAGTCATTTGTACTAAATAAAACAAAAACAATAGATACATTCAAATGCAAATAAATTGGACTTAATATCCGAATGGATATAACAAGCATTATCATTTATTTTCTTCAATTATTTATCAAGTAATAGTGGCCATAATAAAGATGGAAAAATGGATCGCTGACAAACATCATCACCCATCGATTTGGGGTCAGAAATCAAATCTTATTCCACCATTCCATATCATCAACAATCTTTTATAAAATTCAAAGAAGATTCATGCGATTATTTACGAGTCAATCATCCACTTGGTGACTTGGGTATATTCTTGAACAAAAATGGTGATATAGTTTCTCCATTGATTAAGAATTGTGATTTTTGTAGAGTATCATGATCATCCAATGAGAAGGGTACAAGAACAAAATCTGACAGGATATATTCAACAAAAGTATGCATCGCTAAATCAAACATATAAAGAACCCGATAAAGTCCAGATTTGCTATCTCGCCTGCAAATTGATTTCCCAAACTATGAGAAATCTAAAATTTGAGAAATCAGACAAAATACGCAGAATCCCCAATCAGCTAGAAGATAAAACCTACAGAGATGGTTCTCCCCATTGTTACCTAATACCCATATCCCCAACATGAAGCAATTTAGCGAATGAAGTGACCAAATCCAAGTAAGTATGGTTCTCCCAAACAACGATCCGTTTCAACCGTTCGAAATCAAATTCACACGAAATTAAGGTTCCTGAATTTTTCGAAAATCTTTATCTGCTCAGACTATAATTGCTAATATTTGAAAAAATCGCAGAAACGAGAAAAATAAATTTAGAAGGAGAAATGATTACCTCGTCGTTCCCATTTGGTTGCTTCTGAAACCAATTGATGTTCAGTACCTATAAATATATTTAAGAAATTAGATCAGAACGCAGAACAAAATCAAACAACTAGGGTTCGAATTCGAAGCCGAATTATGATAGATAGAGTTTCAGATCTAAAGATTATCTTAGAGAGAGAGAGAGACCTGAACTTCAGCTGTGGGAGAGGGGAAGTTGAGAGTGTCGGAGAGAGAGGCCATGGTGCACATTAGAGCCAGAATCGTCACGGCGAACGTTAGCAAAGCGTTCGCACGATATCCGAACGAATGCATTCTCTCTCTCTCTCTCTCTCTCCGGCTCGGAGGCCTGAAGACTGAACTTGGGGTTATAAAGGTTTGACAGTATGGAACTGAAAAGGAAGGTTACATTTCCTTTTTTCAGTTTTATCGGAGACTTTCTCTATTATGCGCTGGAGGGGTCTAGTACTTAACCGGGTCCAGTCCAATTATAGTCATATCGAATTATTCCTTGTGGGCCACTAAGGCCCCAATGGCGTCCAGTGGCCCGGTATGGAGCGTCCATACCTCATGCAGGAGTACAATTTTCTCCATATGTTTCACACATACCAGTATAAATGTCACGCGTATTTTTTTAGTTTTATTATTATTAGTTTTTTAGATCTCTGTGGTTAGCACTTAGCAGGGTTAGTATTTGTTATATATTTGGAAATGGTGGAGATTTCAACCACGCACACCCTCAAGATCAAGGGACTGGATCCTAGACTGAATGTGTGGTGCTATGCACACAACCAACGGGGCAAGGATCACTTTCCTTTAATTTTAATTTGTGTAAGGCATTAATGCTAATTTAATTTAAATTATAGGATGATTAATAATGATTTAACTAAAGTTGATCAGTGATTAATTAGCTGGTAGCTAAATACAACTTTATACTGATCATGTGGCAAGAAGAAAAATCGGATCTTATGTAGTCGGATTACCTCTAAGTAAATTAGCTAAAAGACATTGAAAAGTATTTTATTATGTAGAGAAAAAGCAGTTTTGGGACTCTTGGGCTGAAGAATTCCCTAGCGCTACCATATATTACGTGCTGGAACTGATAACATTTGAGATTATGCAAGGTTAGTCTAGTCCTACTGTTAGGGCGAAGTGTCAAATGTAGGGCAGGAATAAAGAACTCGGTGAAACCAATTCCCAGGGTGTGACAGGCGGGGGGTGAGCCAGAGCCTCTCCCAAGCTGGATGGGACTGTCCCGTAAAGTCCAGCCAATCGTTTCAGAGGTGATGGTGGGAACTCCAACTTGTTTTGGCTAGCTTGCTTTGCTCACTCACTAGGACTGGAGGGCCCGAAGGCCGAATTCTATGGTAGAGAACTGCCCTTGCGAGTGGGTAAACCCCTGCCTGTGCGCATGATATCGTAATCTGGGAGTAGGTACGACATTCCAATTGGATGGTCGGCTAACAAAATAACCTTGTGGTCAGGTCTTTCTCGACCCATTTTTTGGGTTAATAATCCTAAGGGCCAGGACCGTTTGACGCATGAAAGAGTGAGATTACATATCCTTTGAGCAGGGGATTAGACTTTTCTCTTTTTCCTCTTTGAAAATCATACCTATTTTTTCTCTCCATCAATTGCATGAACGAGTGAGTGGTTTTCTGTTTGATTTTTGAACTCTTAAACGACTTTTGTTCAGAAAATTAGGGGGTGTATTCGAGCCAAGCTTGACCAGCAGCCACACCTTTTGGAGGAATTTCTGTATGGTTGTTTATAGCTAGATTGACTAAAACAACTTAACTTAGGACTGCAGCCACGCACCCTAGACAGTTTATCCATTCCAACTTGTAGATATGAATGTTCAAACTCCAATACAATCGTCTCCTAACTTTTATCTACAAGGAAGCAATTCCACCATGCCATGTTAGGTTTGACTGGTCTCACATGATCTATCCGGATAGGGGATACAAATTTAGGTGGCATTTAGTAACACTAATCTAAATATAGATAGAGTTTATTTGCAAATTGTCCTTAATTGGACTTCTAGATTCTTAAGTTGAAGGTTAATTGCATGTCTACATCTTTTTAAACTAGATCAGATTTTAGAGGTAAAAATATCTACTTTAAAAGTAGCTTATAGCTACTTTTTACTTTAGAGGTAAAACCCCTAATTCAAAAAGATGTACACATGCAATTAGCCTTCAACTTAACAATTTAAAGTCTAACAAAGCATAATTTTCAAATAAGCTCTACCTATTTAGATTAGTGTTATCAAACGCTAATATAGTCTTTTAAGTCTAATAGATCTATAAAAACTATCAATGGTCGGACCATGTACAGTGACCGGCATCCAAGGTACGGCATTGTATTGTTATGATCCTTCAATCTGCTTCACTATCTTGTATAAGCTCACTGTTATCGATAACACGCCGATTCTAGACAGTTCACATCCTGATACATACATATAGTGCTAGATCACAAGTGCAGTGTGTCTTGTAAGCATATTTATCATGTCAAGTTCGAGAATCATTCGTCTAGAAAAAATTTCAAAATTTTTTTACAAAATTTGAGAATAAATCGGGAAGATGTCAAGTAGGAAATTATTAATTATAGAAATTGTAAATAAATATATTTTATATATTATATATTTATTTGAGACATTTTCAAAAACTTGTAAATAATTTGTTTGTAATTAGTAAAATTTGCAACTTAAAAAAAAAAGATGCAAAGTAATGAATACTTCATGAATTAATCGATCAACCGAAAAATCCTATTATACACTGTTACTTTGTTAGTATACTTGCAAGGCACATTATTATCTTCCCATTGATACTCCTGTTGGATTTGATTTGATTTTAAAATAATAAATTAATAATATTTTATTATTATTTAATTATGATTAAATGTGCCTATGAGGGACATGCTAGTGTGTATCTTAATCTTTTGGTTTATTGATCCATTCAATAAATTGGGATCATTGGATCAAGTTGTGATTGAAATCCAAGGGTTGTGATGAAGGGATATGGACCAAACTCTCCTATGCATGCATCAGTTAAGGACTTGAGGACTTGAGACTTTTTATTGTCCAACGGTTATTGTAGTGTTGGTTTCTTTAGATTTCAACACTATAACGTATGGGTTCAAGGGTGTGTTAATGGGTGATAGTTAATATCATTATTATGATCATGGTGTCATGGGCTTTAAAGCCAAACCATGTGACTATTGGTTTGCCTCAATGCTTGGCCCCTTCATACTCTATAAATAGAGAATGAGTAAGAGAGTCTTGGAGAGTTCATCATTTGGCGCGGAAGCCCTGGCGAGATACCTCTAGACCGATGAAATAAAATCCCCTATTGCAGAGATACCAAAAGGCGGGTCTTAGATATACTTCGAAGTTTCTCTTCTAGATTGATCAGCCATATTATGTGGATTGATCTTTCTTAGGACCGGACTATTTAGTTCGGATCCGTTTAATTGATCTAAATGGATTGTCTTTTTAGACAGACCTCGAGATCAATTTTTGACAATCCAAATGGATCGTCTCTTGTCTAGACTAATTAGACAGACTCTATTGGGTCCGTCCTAACTGACTAATATCTTGAGATCATCCGATCGGATAGTCAATTTTTTGGATCGATCCTTAATTTGGCTAATCCATCAACCCAAAACCGCATAAGCTAAGGGGAGACTCTGTCGAATTTTGTTTTGGACAAACTGCAACACTTAATATAATTTAATTTAAATAATTAAATTTAGAAGTGTTTTGAATTAATCGGTAAAATAATTTAACCCGATTTTAAATCTCATATTATGGGACGTTTTAATCATGAGATTAAATTAATTTTATTGAAATTAATTTTGATGCAATAAAATTAATTTGATTAATTTTATATAAATATGGTTAAATTTAAAATATGTGAATAAATTCAATTTTAATTTAAAATTAATTTATTCGGGCATTCTAAAGGAGGTTGGGTACCGTCGTCTTCCACCAAGTAGTGCAAACTTGTAGAGAAAGACCGGATGAATCCGAGCTGAGTTGAATCCCGAAGATAGAGCTGCCTTATCCCTTGCACAATGGGAGGCTTCGACTATCTTCAAGAAAGACTCTTCGAGCGCCTCTCAGTTCGAGTGATTCATTATATAATTATTCATTTTATTTCTTTGTTAATGGTAGCTAATTTGTGAATAATTTTAGACTAACAGTCAACAACTCCCCTAGTTATATTATTTTAACTGGTCAACTCATTTTACAGCTCGAATACTTGAACATTCAGACATGTATTCTTGTACATACCCAATCTGCTCCATCACCAATCTCATTCTTAAGAAAGAAAGATGACCCCAATACGAATGCATCTTCTTCAACTGATCCTTTTACCCTATGTTTGGTTGCCAAGAAAATAAGTAAAAACATGAAAAAGAAAAGAAAATGAGACAAAACTCAACTAAAAATTGTATTAGAAATTCAAAATTTTCTTTTCTTTTTCATATTTTCACCTATTTTCTCAACAACCCAACATAGTTTTAGTGTTAGCCCTCATTTTCCCAGATGTGTCAGCTCAACCTTATAGAGCTCTTGTAGCACCCATTAGCAAAGATGCTGCTACTTCCATCTACAGTATCACACTCAACTTCCATGAGCGCTATGTCATAGATCTTGGAGCTCCTTTCTTATGGTACCGCTGCCCGAAAGGATACCCTCCCGTCTCTTGCTTCTCTCGCGAGTGCTCCGATGCTCGATCTTACCTTCTCCCTTATGTCCTCCATTAAACAACACAGTTCAAAATCAGTGCACCTGTGTTGTAACACCCGTAAACCCGATCGCCAAATTGTGCGGCTTAGCTAACTTGACCTATAATGATCTCATTATTAATTGGACCGACGGTCGTGTCCCGACAGTCGGCATCAATTTTAATCATCTGTATGTGTCATGTGCTCCTAAGTCCCTTTTGCAATCTCTCCCTGCTGGAGTTTCTGGTATAGCTAGTCTTTCGCGATCGCCACTCTCTCTTTCAACACAATTTACTCCTCCCAGTCTTGAACTTACAAGGAAGTTTGCAATTTGCCTTCCCAGCACTAGTGCAGCTCCTAAGGTGGCCTTCTTTGGAGATGGGCCATTTTATCTGCTACCCCCCTATAGAGCTTGATGTAATGAGCATTCTTTCCTACACCCCATTGCTGCAGCATCCGACAACCCCCGACTATTACATTAGCGTTAATGCTATATCCATTAATGGAGAGGGGCGCCATTTCGATGGACTAGGCCATGGTGGTGTGAAACTTAGCACTATGGTACCTTACACCACATTGAGGAGTCACATTTATAGGTCATTTCTTAAGAACTTTGTGAAAGCTACTAGGGGGATACCTCGCGCCAAGAGGGTGAAGCCCTTCGATCTGTGCTTAAAAACTCGAACACTTGGGTGGACACGCGTGGGGTTACCAGTTCCTCAGATAGACTTAGAGTTGGCCAATGGCAAAAACCGGACGATATTTGGAGCAAACTCCATGAAGAAAGTTAGCGACAACGTAGCATGCCTGGCATTCGTCGATGGTGGGAAGAGGGCCGAACAAGCGGTAGTGATTGGGTCATACCAGATGGAGAATAATTTCTTCCTGTTTGATCTTGTTGAATCAAGACTAGGATTTAGTTCTTCCTTGTTCTTTGTTAGAACCACATGTGCTAACTTCAATTTCACATCAACACTTTGACCTAATCATGTACCAGCTCTAGCCCTAATAAAAAAATCACATTTTCTTGCAGCTTCTTTAATCCAACTAATTAATTAAAATTAGGCACCAAGATCTATATGTAATCAATGAGCTCAATACCTTATATTACATTAACATATGTATAATTTAGACTTTGAAGGAGATGAACATACGTACATTTACAATTCTAAGTATCTATTGCTCTAAATCTCTTCAAGCCTTGCCTCGCAGTGTAGTTTTGCTTTTCGAGTACATAGATCTGATCGGATGGAATAAAAAATAATGAGGCAGCATTGATCACCCACCCGTTTCTCTGGCCATCTCACCGACAAATCAAATTGTCACCATTTAAGCTAATCATAGCTAAAAAATGCTCTGATTGGATGATCTCAACCGCTTGATAAACTACATTTTTTCAAATGGCCTAAAAGTAGTTGCTCATATATTTGACTGATTAAAGATATATGGCCCTCAAGAGGTGGCCCATGGGCCAGGCGGCTCCTTGTCTTTGATGTGTGTGTGTGTTTGATAGAGAGAGAGAGAGAGAGAGAGAGAGAGAGAGCACCCCTAAGAAAAGAATAAGAAAGATGGTAGATCTGTTGGCATTAATTCAATAATGGGCCTAAAAAATGGTCAGTTGAAGCCTTCGAATTTGGGGGGGCGGGGGGCACAAGCTGGGAACAGAGTATGACTGTAAGGCGGTCAAATTCTGTGGATTGCAGGATACATGGTGTTAGTCTGTTAGAACTTATGGCGCCCACAATGCCACCATAGTCGTTAATTCCAATTCCAATTCCAATACGTACAAGGAGGATGGGTGTTTGGTAGTGCAGTTAATGCCACTTTAGCCCATAACCATGCTAAACCGCATTTGGGTCCACCTTGAATTAACGTAACATGGGATTTTCGAAGAGGAAGCCCAAAAATAAAATTGAATGGGCTATGCATCCAATTGTTGTACTGTAGTTCAATTAATGGCCGAAATAACATATTGTTGTGATAAATGTGTGAGACCCGAACCGAGGACCCAATACGAATAGGACTCTAGGTATCTTTTGTAAGCCTTGGACAATTTGGTCAAGAAAAAACTACTCAAATGATGGACAAAAATAAGACAGATACGGATCAAACTAAATATATTAAGCATAACAAAAATTTCGTTCTTAGAGATACTTACATTTTGATTGAGTAATTGATATAAGGGAAAAAAATGAAGAAAGTCAGGTAGACCAAAAAATCTTTCTTTTTCTTTGAACTCGCCCTATCAAAAATCCAATTAGAATCTAATTAGGTTAAGAAAGGAGAAAACTGCTTTGAATCGAATTAGGTTAAGAAAGGAGACAATTGTTCTAACTTTTGTAATTTTCTTTTAGAATATAGTGAATTCGCAAGGGCTCGTCCGTGGACGTAGGCACAATACCTGAACCAAATATTTTGTGTTTTTTCTCTCTATGGCTTTAATTTTCTACACATTTTAAACCCCCCCAAGAAAAGGCTATTCTAAATTTCATGAATATTTGCAAGTAGAATCATTTACATTTAAAGAGCTATTTTCTGCTTCTCTATTACAATCGTTTTGGGACAGAACAACTTTTCTTGCAACCCAAAGCATACATGTAGATCTTCTAAGTTCTAACCATTGATCTAGACTACTCGAATGAATTGAGGAACCGTCTCCATAAAAAAGAAGGTGGGCCCGGGCCCCAATTGAAGGGTTTGAATATTGGATGCTTTGGTGGGCCACAAGTTGGACTTTGTACATCAAATCAGTAATTTTATGGGGCCCATGAGGGTGATAAGTAGGTCAAGATAACTAACTCTATCAGCTTATATTTACTACTACAAGATAGAGTTGGTGAGGCCAGCAAGACCAAGTACTGAAGCACTTAATATCAATTTTATAAGTATATCATGCAATAGATGTAAAATTAAAGTTACCACAACTTGTTTCCCTGAGGAGGAGGGAAGAACTAAACCCTAGCCTTGAACCAACTAGATCAAATTGCAGAAGATTGTCCTCCAATTGATATCCCCCAATGACGATCGAAGTCCTCGCGTTCGATCCTCCATCCACGATCCCCAAGCACGCCACGGTATCCGTCACCTGAACCACTGAATTAGTTTCAAAGATCCTCCAAAAAATTTCCTTGCTCTGCATAACAAGATCAATAACTGGAATGGTAGGTCTTGTGTTCATTGGGCTAAAACAGACCCCAAAAGGTGCCACTGGTGCCACTCTAGTAACATTTTCTGCCTCTTTGAGAAAAGACATTGTAACAGCCTTATATATGGATGTCTCTAGCACAGTGTAAGGATTAACTGTGCTTATCTTTGTTCCACCAATGCCTTCTTTGTTTATTGATAACAAAGATGGATTAAAGGATACTTTCTTTCCATTAATCCTAATTGATTTAACTCCGATAAAATACTCGTAAGATCGCTCGCCTTTGTAAGATACTTTAGCTGTGCTTATAGGGTTAACGATGAGAGGCGTGTATGAAAGTAGCTTCGAAACATCGATACCCGGAAGCAAACCATAGGGTCCATCTCCAAAAAACATGACACCACTTGACATTGTTGATGGTGGTAGGCAGAGAGCGAATTTCCTACTGAATTTAAACGTTGCTGAGAGTTGCTCTGGAAATGCAATTCTGCTCCTTCCAAGGCCTACCATTCCATTAACACTACTAGCAAGGCCTTTTATGAGAAAAGTCTGTGCACATGAGAAGAGAAAGCGAGGGACAGATGCTACAGGGCCAGGGCTCAACCCATTTGTGGATTGGAGAGCCAGAATATCTTCCCCAAGGTCTCCGGGCGAGACCATGCCCACAAAGGCATTCTCCGAAAAAAGAACACATGTGTTGTTGTTGCACCCTGGCCTAGGCATAGCAAAGCAACTCTTGCACCCTTTTGCGGCATTAGCGAGCGAGCATTGGGCTGAATTGCAATGGGCGGAGCGGTATGAAGAAGATATGTATCCTGAATCGCAATCCACCCATAGATATCGGCCTCCGAGATCGACTACAAAAGTTACAGGCACAAGAGGAGTCCTTTGATTGATGATGGTCACATATTGGAGGGTTGATGCATCTTTTGTGACCCGCAGGACAAGTGCATTGGGCCAAGAAGATCTTTGGGGGAGGGAGAAAGAGATGGGGAACAGGAAGAATAAAAGAATTCCAAGAAAAGAAGGCATGATAGGAGATCAAAGAGCTTGTTTAGTGAGAAGATGTAATAAGAAATTGCACACTTTATAGTAAGGTTGATGGCTGATGAGTCCCCCCGAAGAGAGAGAGAGAGAGAGAGAGAGAGAGTACTTAAATGCTACAGTTTGCTAGAAAATGTTGGTGAGACGGACACAAGTGAGAAAATATCACTTGTTCGAAACAGTAAAAGTGTAAAACACATAGAAAGGTTTGTGTTTGGTTCAATCATAAATAAGTAAATAAATAAAAACTCTAGACTTTAGTCCCACATCGGTGGGTTAGGTATCCTTGTGAACCACCTTCCAAAAAAAAAAAAAAAAAGTTATCCTTGTGAACCATTCTAAAGCACCACCTCCCTCTCTTTTATGAGAGGGTTGTGTGGGAGCTTTAGCTTGTGCTAATGGTGAGTGTGAGAGAGATAGTGTGTGTTTTACTGCAGAAGATTGTCCCAAACACAACACATCATAGCTCACCTGCACCATTGAATTTTCCATGTAGACTCTCCATGCTCTCGCTTTCGTCCTGTCACAAAAGGCCAAAGTCCTGTAATTCCCATGTTCTTCATGCTGACACACAATGAAAGGAGTATTTTAGTCATTTGAATTATCGCAGTCATAATTAAATGTGGTTAGCGCTAAGTCGATAGCGATTATCTAAGTAATTTTAAAAAAGGTATTTTAGTCATTTAAAAAAAGAAATGTGATATTATTAAAAAGAGGCATTGGATAATTATAAATATAAAACAAGGATATTTCTGAATTAAACTATTTTTTTTGTAATTTCCTAAATACTCTTGTAAAGGCATTTTTCGGATTGCTCTAATTTCTCTTCAACCGGAGCTCATGTTCATAGTTAATCTCTTTTTAAAAATCTCTCTTAAGCTTAAGAGATATTGTAAGCTTCATGGGATTGTAAAATTAGGTGTTTCAATAATTTCCTTTCTTTTTTTGGTGGAAATATTATCATGTAACTAATACACGCTCTAAACTCACACACAGCCAGACCTAGTTTAAATAATTTTCACATAATCCTAAAAGTGCATAAGTTGTTATGCACCCCATAATTACCCTCTTGCGAGATATGAAATCACTGTTTATTTACATAATTAGTTGTTTCATAATTGGTTACAACATGTTGAACTAAACATAGTGTTGATAAGCGCCGGTGCGAATAAGCGATGATGTCAATAAGTGTTGATAGTTGTAATGTCGTTTGACTTGACACTATTAATATAATCCTGTTTGGCAGTAGAATAAGTTATTTTTCCAGTCAACTCACTCGAGACCATTTTTCTTCTTAAAACAACAGTGACTCCATTGGAAAATAAATTACACCATTGAAAAGAAAAAAAAAAAAAGGGCGACCCCTACCAGATAGCCATGGCACTAGCAGCTGAAAAACTAGACTAGCGTGTCTAGTATTTCATTACCAAGTGTGGACCCATGGCTGTAGTCAATTACTAACAAGTGGGTACGGTTAGAAATCGGGATTTCACTACCAAGTGTGGACCTATGGCTGCTGTACCCCAATGTATGTGCTCCTCTTAGTAAGGAAGGGGCTGCATGTCAAAGGTAACCTAGTGTTGAGGTAAAGAGAAGTTAAAGTTAATGCATCAAGGGCATTGCTTGATTGTCCAATTACATACATAAGTAAAGATTTATAAGGAAAATATTGGAAACTAATGCTCCGTTTGTTTTGATGTAAAATAGGGGAAAACAAATGAAATTCATGGAAAATGTCAATTGTCCTAAAGAAAATACTCACGAAAAATGACATTTTCCATAGAATAATTTTGTTTTCCTCTATTTTACATAAAAAAAAAACGGAGCATAATTACATTGATGCTTGACACCCTATAAACAAAGCTATTTTTTTTGAGTCTAGGAGACCTCTCTTTGAGAGCACCAATTCACTTTGTGTGGACAGTGGACACCATGGTGTGCCTATGATAACAAGGACTTCAATTATCATGCTTCCACAAAAGCACAACTAAAGATCAGCGCTTCAGCTAGAGACCCCTGACCAAAAAAAAAAAAGCTACACCATCCCGTATAGAATTATTAAAATTATTCACTGGGTGTCACTGTGAGGTTCCGGCAACAAGGATCCCATGGCTCTCAAAGAGCTCGTAAAGAAAATGTTGTCATGCATAGAACACTACAAACTATGAAAAAGTTAAACTAATTAACAAGAACATTAACTAGGGTTAGATTCTTGTAATAAGAAAGGACACAGCCCCACACAAGTAGGTTTGTAACAAGATCACAAGTAATCAACAATATATGAGCACTGACCCAGAGAAAGTCAATCCTGCAAACACAAGGAACACGTCCATTGCTAGCTACAAAAATGTGTGAAAGAATTAGGAAATGGCTTAATGGCACAACCCATGGAAATTGGCTCTAACTCTCAAGCATGGCCATGAAAACAAAAACAAGGAAAAAAAGAATGTTCCGTTGTCAAACTAGTTTTCCCAGTCTTCACTCTGTTATCCCATAAGCTGTGTTTTCCAAATAGATTTCTCCTCCCTGTATCTTCCTCTTCTTCGATTCCTTCATCACCACTAATCTCCTCATCCAATCTTCACTTTGGATTTCATTATCATCTCGTTCACTCACCTGTACTGATGTGCGAAAATCAATTCCAACAACAGAACAAACTTCATTGGCTCAAGTGCACATCTCCTTGGCTTAAACTTCATTTTAAGAACCCAACAAAATAACAGAAACCCCAATCTCAAGAAGAGAGTTTTTGTGTCGGGCTAAAACATCGTATTTCTCCGTCAAATAATCCCCGAGTAATCTCTCTCCCGTAACCACTTATTAACCTAGTTAATTGTGCGCTTATGAAATAAGCGCTTATGATAATTCCACCAAACACTATTATCGATAATAATCTCTCTATATGCGTTTAACCCCCATATAAGCACTTATTTTAATCCAACCCAAACTAGCCCAGAATTCTATGGTAATCTCGGCATAAACGATTATAAATGATTTAACCACTTTCAATAATCTGTGCCAAACGATATCTACTCTTTACCGCACTGATTTTCGCTCCACCAACACCTTTCTTATTAAGCAATAGCAACGACGAGTTCAATGTATGCAACGTGTTTTCTGTTCATCATAATCGATTTCGCTCCAATGAAGTACTCAACTGAACTCTCGCCTAGAGCACAAACTCCTGCTGTACTCACAGGGTTGATGATCATGAGCGGCCTGTAGGTGAAGCATTCCGATATGTCCATTGACTTTGATTTGTATTCTGGTAAAACACCTAGGGTGCATTGCCAAAAGACATGGGATCCTCTCCGGTTGATGCTGGCGAGGATACCACCACCAGCCACTTGCGAAGCGCCACATACCCCTATGCATGTCAATCCAGACCTTGATTTGTGTGCATATGCCTCAAGCACATAGCATAGCGTATGTGTTGCCTCCTCAGATTTGCTACTGCTCTCCTCACCAGCAACAACTGGAGAGAATCCCAAGTCTTGCCAAAAATATGACACCATTGGATTTTGTCCACAAAACGAGTTCGGATGGTCACAAAGTGGTTGTTGCCCCTTTGTGTCTTGGCAACCGACTTTCTCCGGCATGCACGAGTATCACACTCGGGCAAGCCTCTTCAGCCGACGCGTGAAGAGCCCCCCATCCCCCGGTTCTACCCCTCTCAAAGGCTACCCCCTATTAGTACTATTAGTACTAAAGGATTTTTATTTCCAAAATTGCAAGGGGCTGAAGCCACCCTGGCCCCATGTGGCTCCGCTTCTACTTGCACCTTGGCCTAAGGAGGGGAAGACAAGCATTGGCTACATTTATTGCCCTTGGCAAGGGAGCATTGGGCTGAATAGTAACGACCTGATTGGTATGTTAACAGATTGATTAGGACCGGATTGGGTTATAACTGAATCCGATCCGACATATCCAAATTCGAATCCGATTATTTATTCAATATTTTAATTTGATATGATTAATACAATAATTTTTTAAAAATTAATATTTAAAATTAAAAAATTTGGAGATAAAGGATGGTTTTTAACTCATCATGATGCGAACCCAAACTGACACGCTTTGAGACCCAACAAATAATATTGGAATACTTGCCCAAGAAAGCTAAAATTCAGATTTTTGATAGAAAACTCCGACCCAACGTTTATAAATGAAACGCGAACCGAAAGTATAAAGTAACAAACCTCGACCCAATGATTATAATTGAATCATGAACCGAATGTATAAAATTTGAAAGCCACAAAGAAAAATCCTTGATAAGTTCACAAGTTCTCTGAAGAACCAATAGAAGAAACAAACCTCACGTTTTCTTTGATTTCCATTAAATTTCTTTTTCATTACAATGAGTGCATGCTATTTATAAAACATGGCTGAAAATAAGACTATAAGGAAAAGGAAACTAACTTGATTCCAAAATAAGAGAGTAGATAAAAAAAGGACTAAAAAATAAAAGCCTAAAATCAACACTAATTTGGTCTGAAATTAGCAGCTCCCCCACTCCAATAATAGACTGAAATAGGCAAGTCAATCAGCCAATTAATTGGTATAGAATTGGAAAGTCAATCAACCAATTAATTGGTCTGAAATTTAGAAAGTAATCAGCCACTTTCTCCTTCTAATTTCATGACCACTCAAGCCATAATCAGCCATTAATCCACACCATTTCTAAGGAAATTACAGCCATTAATCCACATCATTGCTAAGGAAATTACGCCCAATTAAGTAAGATCATCCCATCAATAGCTTGGATTAAATTTATTACGCCTTCATCTTCCTTTGGGCCAAGCTTGGAATGCCCCGTTTTAGAATCAGTCCAAATCTCTTGTATCGGCCCATTAAGTGCTTCTTTGATCTTCTTGGATCTTGCTCTAAAACTAGGCTCAACTAGAACATGCAATGGATCCTTTAATGGTGCTGTTTGATTCTCATCACATCACTTAAAAATAAGTTGTTTACACATCAATGGTTTTACAACGTATATTATTTAGGGTGTAAAGTTGTTAATGTAAATATTAACTTTTCACTTATTTTCTATTATTTGGTTGCATTTTTTGAAATGAGGTAAAATTTTACTTTCTTTTACTTATTGGATCAAAGAATTAACCTGTAAAGAGATTTGTCTTTCGAATAAAAATACATAAAGAACATGTTTTTGTCAAACTCATCAATTGAACAATTTTCAGCGTTAGACTACATGTGAAGTTTATATTTTTCTTATTTTAAAAGATACACGTAAAGGGGTATTATTTTATCATTTTCAAAAATATTTTGTTATTTTAAAAGATACACGTAAAGGGGTATTATTTTATCATTTTCGGCAATCTAGTAAATAATTTTTTTTGTCGTTTTCATAAATACAAGTGGAGAGAGAGATAAATCATTTGGGAAAATACATTGGAATAAAGTTATATTTGTCTTGTTAAGAATTAATAAATGTGAATAAAAGTATTTCTATCATTTTAAACATTGCTTACTAAGAAACCCAAGCAGGTAGGGCATGTGGTGATCTTAGAAAAGGTTAGGTACACATGTCAGCCTTAGATAAATTTAATTTTTTTTTAATAGAATAAATGTAAATGTGTCAATTGTTAACAACCAACTATTCCAAAAGACCGATCTGATGAAGAGAGTAGTAACAAGGAATATAAGAGGGGTCATGGGACAAATGGGGCTCGATACACAGCACCCAGGAGTGGAGGCGATAAACAACTCTCAACACTCCCCCTCACTCAAAGGATGGAAAGAATCGAACCCGTGACAAAATCGCAACTAGAGTTCTGATACCAATTGATGCATATCCAGACACAACCATTGATCTCAAAAGCCTGGACTTATGGGAATGGTGCAACCTAAGTATTTATCGCTTGGATCGTAACATACCACCACGCTTTAGCAACCGTCATCCTTGACGACTTTCGTGCTAGGGTGGGGCAATTCTCGAGATTTTTTTCCGTAGTCCTCCTTAGGTAATCTTTTCCACAGCGGCTTTCACTCTAAGGCGAGGTAATTCTCAAGATTTTTTTTCCGTAGCCCTTCCTAAGTAATCCTTTCTACGACAGCTTTCACTCTTAGGCGGGGTAATTCTCAAGATTATTTTTTTTGTAGCCCTCCCTAGGTAGCTATTTCTGTGACTCAAACCCATGAACCCGAGACGTGGTGTCTAGCTCTGATACCAATGATAAGTGCATTTATCAATACTCCTCAAAAGATTAGCCTGATGGAGAGAATAGTAATAATGAATATAAGAGGGTCACGAGACAAATAGGACACGATACGCAGTACCCGGGAGCAGAGACGATATATAACACTCATCAACACCTTTGAACGGTTACACAAATTCAAAATGACACCTCTCTCCTTTAATAATTGGTTTTTATAACAGTAAACCCTTACAAATTCAAAACGTCACCTCTCCTTTAACGAACCACCTCTCTTTCCTTTAATGAT
The DNA here is from genome assembly GCA_015143295.1 of Tetracentron sinense. NCBI lineage: Eukaryota > Viridiplantae > Streptophyta > Magnoliopsida > Trochodendrales > Trochodendraceae > Tetracentron > Tetracentron sinense. The sequence goes on along the minus strand of CM026558.1, from coordinate 8,386,482 downwards.
TGATGTTATAACTAATTAATTTGTAACAGTATGTGTTTGTGGGATATAACGCTTCACCAGTACTAAATTTAAATATGCTACCTTTTCTATGTCCTCTAAATCTCATTTCGGTGAGATCCCTTTCCATTAGAACAGTCGAGGTGGAGAGGAAAGCAAATGCCTCACATAAGTGGGAAAGGTTGAAGATTTTGAAAGACATTGCAGATCCATGAATCACTAATAGAATGCCAAAAAGGTGTGTGTAATTTAACAGTAGTAATGATAATTATGAAGACAGGGTGTATGTGAACAGTTATAGGAAACGTTTTAATAATTCTTTCTTAAATTGGAACAGTTATTAGACACGATTTAATAAATAACTCTCTCAGATTGCCAAGCTACCGTTTCACCTCTTCTCTCGCACCTGTTTGATATCCGAACATCCCTCTTACATCTTCTCCTACATCTTTAAAAACCCAAAGTCATGCAATCAAAGCAATATTTTCTCTAAAATTGTTATTGTATACCTCTTCTCTCTCAATTAGAGCTGGAAAATTGAGATGCTTTTCCTCTTAATACTACAGTTTTTTTCCTGAGGCAACTTAAACTATGTTTGGTTGCAGAGAAAATAGGTGAAAACATGAAAAAGAAAATAAAATTTTAGATTTCTAATATAATTTTTAGTTGTGTTTTGTCCAATTTTCTTTTCTTTTCCATATTTTTTCTTATTTTCTCACTAACCAAACAAAGAGTAAGGGAATGTCATTTTCTTGTCCTGGCCATGCCGTATGAGTTTTGTGTATTTCCGCCCAATGTAGATGTCTACATTCTCTACAATCAATCAAATGGATATGCTCTCTTTTGCATATTTCGTTGTTTCCTTTTTTTTTTTTTAAATAATATATATTTCACTTTAAGTTCTAAATTTGTTTGAATCATACATTTGGGTTTGTGAATCATGTCAAGTTGTATATTGGGTTGGCAATACCTTTAAGCTGAATTTGAAGAACTGGTCAATGATATATTTGGTGTGATATAAATCAACGGTTTGTTTCTATCTAATTCGGATTTATTGGTTCATAAATTTTAACCTCAAAAGTGAAGAACGTTAATTTCAAAATGGTTACCTTGGATTATTTCCCAGGATTTAGTGGACCATGTCAATTGATACCTTAGATAGTTAGATTATTTCTCTTCACAATTACCTACTTTTGTGGCTTCTTAATTCCTAGATCAATTTAGGAAAGCATATATCATAAAACACATAATACTCAGGTTTTGAATCTTTTGATACTGTTTCCTAATCCATTCTTAATTTGGAAAGTGAAAATTAGTTCATATTAGAATTAGAAAGGACCAAGATGTGACTAAATAACATTAATATTTGAAGTGGGATTTTTAGCCAAATAGGTCAAGATAACAACCACCAATAACTAAAAAAAAGGATTATTTATACAAATAATAGTCGAAACCCAAGGGCCAACAAGGAACATTAACATTAACCTTAATGTAGGGAAGCTGGTTTTTTTTCATTAATAAGAGTTAACTCTTCTATGTGCAAATTCCCTTTGCAGCCCTTGCAATGATTTATTTTGTAGAATGGGCTAGAATACTTTAGGGATAGTAAATCTAAATATATACACAGTGAGGAATTTACTAAGTATATATCGACGGGGAAAAGTAATTTTTGTTTGAGATTGAGGTGGGCCGACTATTAACCTTGGAACACTCGAGTAGGCTGTGGCCTCTCTTATGTGAGGTCTAGAGAGCCATTCCCACCGGGTGACTAGCAAGAACTCTACTCCCCAATGCTAACCACTAAAAAAAAATACCTACTGACCTTAGACAACAAGTAGCAAAATTCAATCTTAGGTAACAAGCACATCTTAGGATCAGTTTTTTTTTTTTTTTGGTCAAGACAACAACACCACAAGGCGATATTTTTTTTAGTCATTTGAGAGAGCATCTTAGGATAATCCAACCCGTGCCCTTTGGGTACAGTCCTACTACTACTACTATTATTATTATTATCATTATTATTATGTCATGAATATTAATGCATATCAGAATGTTAGTAACCGTGCATCGCATGGCTTCCTTACTAGTATCTATTTAAAGATGAGTATTTTGTTGTTTTGAAAAATAAATGCATAAAAGGGTATTTTTATCATTTTAAAAAATATATATGAGGAGGGCTATTTTTATCGTTTTATAAACAGCAATAGTTCGCTCCACGGACGAGGAGCGAACTATTGCTAGCTCCTTGCTCTCACAACATCGCCCTTCAATTGCCCTGAACTCGGGTTAAATTCTTTTAACCACGTGGTTAAATTTATATTTTATTTTATTTTATTTTTCTAAAAATCAAGGGTAGATGAGTGAACCTTAAGGGTGAGTGAATCTTAACCATGGTTAAAGGGAGTTTAAAGGAGGACACATAGCAAGAAAAGGGGAGCCGAGACGCCCCTCCTCGCATCACCCTTCTCAATCTGCCCCCATATGGTATTTTGGGATGGTTCTGTGGCCCCTTTCTTTTATTTCCTCTTGATGGGATTACTGTAGGATAGATACACTCTCCTATCCCTTTCAAGATCGACATTTTCACTCCAAGGAGATGGGAGGGTGACCTAATCATAGACTCTGGAGCCACTTTTACATATATAAAAGATAGTGGTTTCGATTAACTCGAAAGAGAGTTTGCCTAGCAGATGGATCTTCCCGTGGACGATTCGGCTATACAGGATTCGATTTGTGCTTCATCTTGCCGTCAGAAACTTCAGTAGTAGAGGTTCCCAAGTTGTTATTCGATTTCGCGGTGCTGATTTGAGAAGTGGACTTCATAAGGGGCCATCAACCCTCCTTAAGACAGGTCCCTTTGAGTGGTTGCTTGGACTTATCCTTATGGCACCTTAGCGGCTACCTTAGGTCTAGTTGTGTATGTATTAGTTACATGATATCATTTCAACCAAAAAAATAGAAGTATAGTGGTGATTTTATTGGCAATGGGGAATCGAGGGGAATGTCAATCATCGGAACAGGTAACAGTAGAACATGAAGAGCATTAGACATTAAAAAAGGAATAGAGATTCGGATGTTGCTAGGTTCCGAATCTTGATCATAATGTTTCTTTCTGAGTGGTGGTGGTAGAAGGCTTTGGATTTGGGAGGAAGAGAGATAAGAAGAGAGAAGAAAAATGGGGAATATGAAAACGTATTTGAATGTTTTTTAATGAAAGATTAATTTTAAAATTCAATTATTTTTGTTAAGGATGTCACCTATACATTATCTAGACCATTGATATTTTTTTAAAGAACAATTTAGATATGGTGTAAAAATAGGGAGTATCCCTAGACTAGACTGACTGACTATATATATATACTAGCGGGTGGCACGTGCGATGCACGTGAGAGCGAGGGGAAGGAGTTAACCGTATTTGATAGGAGTTAAAAGGGACACGTGTTAACCCGTGGGTGTGATTGAACTCTCCCCGAGTTCAATCGCAATTGACTGATTCTATTCCTTAAATAGATAGATGAGAGTAGTTTGGGAATTAAAGTAAGACATTAAATTAAAGTTTTGTTGTATATAAGAATAGTTTAGGAATTTTGTAAATTTTAGGCTACGCATGCCTCTCCCATTATAATAGTAAAGATATACTATTATAATGGGAGAGGCAAACGTAGCCTGATTTTTCCAAAATTCCTAAACTACCCTTATATAAAACAAAACTTTAATTTAATATTTTACTTTAATTCCCAAACTACCCCTTGCTCATCTATCTATTTAAAGAATAGAATCACAGCCAATTGCAATTGAACTCGCTCGGGGAGAGTTCAATCGCACCTGTGGGGTTAACACGTGTCCCTTTTAACTCCTATTAACTATGGTTAACTCCTTCCCCTCGCTCTCACGTGCATCGCACGTGCCACCCGCTAGTATATATAAAGATGAGTACTTTTGTTATTTTTTAAAATGCATTTAAAGAACAGATGATCATATGAAAAAATGACATGAATTTTTAAAATGTATATCATTTTTTACAAAAGCCACATATTTTCTGTAAAATATTTTACTTTCCAAAGATTTTAAGTGCAAACAAATACAAGAAAATGTCGGGTGCCATAAGGGTAAACCTACTTAGGTATTATAAAAAAACTAGCGGGTGGCACGTGCGATGCACATGAGAGCGAGGGGAAGGAGTTAAACACAGTTAATAGGAGTTAAAATGGACACATGTTAACCCGCGGGTGTGATTGAACTTGCTAGTGGCACGTGCGATGCACGTGAGAGCGAGGGGAAAGAGTTAACCACAGTTAATAGGAGTTAAAAAGGACATGTTTTTACCTGCGAGTGCAATTGAACTCTCCTCGAGTTCAATCACAATTGGCTGTGATTCTAAATAAATAGATGAGCAAGAGGTAGTTTAAATCAAAGGCAAGGGGTAGTTTGGGAATTAAAGCAAAACATTAAATCAAAATTTTGTTTTTATATAAGGGTAGTATGGGAATTTTGGAAAAATCATCTACGCTTGCGCCTCGTGCATTATAATAGTAAAGAAAAGAATAGAGTTACCTACTTAGGTATTATTAAAAAAAAAAAGAGACTTCCTTGATAGTAAGCCCTGTGTTGCAAGTAAGGAGGAGTTGGCGAAAAATAAAAAGAAATAAAAAGAAAAAAGAACAAGAAGATTTTAAGGGATGAGGTAAGAAGACAAAGGGGAAGCAAACGCTTGTCCCATTGGTAGTGTGTGCTAGTCACCACTCCTGTGATCTGGGTTCCATTCCCGAGAGGGTGTGAGTGTCATCTCCACCCACCCTAGATTAGCATAGATACTAACCACTAACCGGGGTTGTGGCCTAACCGCGTATCTCTTGCCAAAAAGAAAAAAAGGTAAGAAGATAGAGAGATAAGAGGATGAAGAGCTAAGTGGACTCTCATTCTCTCCCCTGTACAATTGTTGTTATTTCAACAGAGCTTCTTGTTGGCCTATTACCCAAACCTAATTGTTATGGAGCAAAAGCCTAATTATTACGCGACATCGGCAAAGGCAAAGGCAACGGATTCTCTCTGGCAATGCCCAAGGGATTTTCTGCCGACCCATGGTATCATTCCTTAGTGCTCCTGCCCTTGTACTCTTGAGCAATATGGGGGTGAGAATCCAATGCCCGAAAAACTTAAGAGTTCCTCTACAAGGTTTGCCCACGGAGGGTGAGTCAGGGCCTAAGATCAAGCTAAAAAGTGTCATAAGAAGAACGCTATTACCTCTAAAAGGGACTCCTTCATAACGGTTAATGAACGTCAAAAAAAGACATGTGACGAGCTTGGGAGGTGTGTGTATACAACCCAACTGAAGATGCAATGCCTAATATCACTCCACTAGTTAAATGCTTTATACCACATGTCGTGCAAAGAGTGCTGCCTAGTACAACCCTCGGGCATATGCTAGAGAGAATTTGCCGTCGCCAAAATCCTTATTAGATTACCTTGGCAGATGCCCGAGATCAATGTTTTAAAGGACTAGACCGGTGGGTCGAACCGATTAACTCGGGACCCATAACCTTAATGAGTTAGGTTGACGCTTTAATGGGTTGATTATCAAAATCGGAATAACCCAATTAAAACTATCTGGCACCGACGTGACCCAGTCAACCCGGGTGGTTTTTTGTTGAACCGTCCGAGTTTTGAAACAAAATCCTGAAGAAGAAGGAAATGTTATATAAGAAAGAGAGGAGATTAGAGATAGAAAGAGCTCAAGTTAAAGTGAGGTGAGGATAAAAACTTACTTTTTTTCCCATTGATTTGAAGAGTTTGTATTTTTTTTTACTTTAGTTTTAAATTTTGAATAGTAATCTTATATTTTAATAGGTTATAATATAATAGGTTTTTCACTAATATTAAATATTTTAATTGCATTTAGCGTCATTGGGTAAACCCGGATTAACTCAACTGTTCGACCAGTTTAGATTGACCCACCCCCTTGACCGGGTTAGTGTTCGATTCGGGTTTTAAAACGTTGTTTGAGATCCATTCTCAGGCACCACTCTTCAACTGACATGTGAAATGGTGTTCCATTAAGGATGTGATAGCATGCATCTCGCATGTTTCGTTGGACAGTACGTGCATATCTTCTCAGCTCACCACGTGTGCTCTTTGAAACCCATTAACTGTGATTAAGATTCACCCACCCTTAGGGTTTAATTATCTAACCTTAGTTTATAGAAAATTATCTTTAAAAAATTAATCACATAAATGAGTGAAATCATAACCATGGTTAATTTTTAAAAATATTTTGTTCTAAAAACAATGGTTATTATGTAACCTTAGGTATGAGTGGATCTTAACCATAGTTAATAGATGTCAAAAAAGACATGTGGCGAGTTTAATAGTTGTGCGTGTACCACTCAACAGAATGTGCAATGCATGTTCTCACTCCCATAGTTAAATGCATTTTCACGAGTCAATTGGAGTAATGTCTAAGTGTAGATTTAGCATCTGCCAGAGATAATTCATTTCCTACTTATTATGCGACATCAGCAACAACTGTCGTGATGTGATACTTTAAGAATTTTTTTTGTTTTTATTTTTTTGGTTTTTGCATATCAATTGTTAGATTTATCTTTAATTTGCAAATTTTTACTATATATAATGAGGATTGGCGTGTTCAAAACGTTGATTGAAATTTTGTTAATTCCAAATATTTGGTTCAAAGGTTGATTGAATTTTAGTTAATTATAAAACTATCCTTACATAGTGGGTTGAAATTTAAATAATCCCAAAACTAACCTTACACATGAATTGAATTTTAGTTAATTTCAAAACTACCCTTACACATGGGTTCAAAACGTTGACTAAATTTTACTTAATTCCAAAAATATCATTTATTTTTAGCTTTTATTAATCTTTATTAATATAATGAGGATTGGCGTGTTTAAAACTTGATTGAAATTTTGTTAATTCCAAAACTACAATTTGTTTGGTTCAAAGGTTGATTGAATTTTAGTTAATTCTAAAACTACTCTTACATATATGTACACATATTGGTTGAATTTTAGTTAATTCCAAAACTTACCCTATAAATATGAGTTGAATTTTAGTTAATTTCAAAACTACCCTTATACATGGGTTCGAAACATTGTCAAATCATTTATTGAAGTTTTATTAATTTCAAAACTATCATTTCCTTAGGTCAAAGTTGATTGAATTTAGTTAATTCCAAAACTATTCTTACACATATGGGTTGAATTTTAATAAATCCCAAAACTACCCTTACACATATGAGTTGAATTCTTGTTAATATCAAAACTAACCTTACACATGGGTTCAAAACGTTGACTATATTTTATTAAATACCAAAACTACCCTTTATTTTTAGTTTTTATTAATATAGAGGACTTTTTAACTAAACAAATATAGGGAATTTAAAAAGTTGATTAAATTTTAATATAATCCTAAAATTATCCTTTATTAATATATAAAAAAATGTTTTTATAACCGGCCCGACTGTCTAACTGGTCAGGTCCAATTGGATCATGTCCTTTTATTAATAAAAATAAATATTATTTTATTTTCTTGTTCAGAATGTCTCTAAACTTTTTATTCTCAAAATGCACTTAAGTGAAGTTTCTATACTTAAAATACGCACAAATTTTTCTTGGATATTTTTTAGTTCCTAAATATCCCTAAATCAAATTTTTGTACCCAAAATGTCTCTCACAAATTTTGTAACCCAAAATACTCCTCAAGTTTGCCCATATTTCATTTTTTTTATTTCTACAATGTCCCTCAATTTTTTTCTATATCCATAACGGATCTGAATTTTTCTACACCCAAAATGTCTTTAAAGCTTTTGGGTTCTCAAAATGTTCATACGTCATGTTTCTATACCCAATGTGTTCCTCACAATTTTTTTAACTAAAATGTTTTTCAAGTTTCTATATCTAATGTATTATTTAATTTTTTTCCAAAATACCCCTCCCCTCCCCCCCTCTCTCTCTCTCTCTCTCTCTCTCTCTCTCTCTCACGTGCATCACAGGCCCACTAGTACACCATAAAACAGATTTGCAAATTAAGTTTATCATTCATCAAACTTTAGACAAAGAACCTTAACCCTTACATATGTTAGCAGTTTGTTTAAATTTGTTAGTAAAATGAATATAAGGCCTTTTAAAGGTATTTCATAACCTCGCAATGTTCCTTTAATTACCCTTGAATTAGGGTTAGATGCTTTAATTCTAAGGGTTAGTGAATCTTAACCACAGTTAAAGTGAGCTAAAAAGGGTTACCCTTTGATTGCCCTTAAAATATAGACTAGTGATCTTCTCCAGTTGTAACCGGTTTTGGGCAAAACCGGTTACAACCATGTGGTCACCACATGTCCCTTTTTACACCCTTTAACAGGGGTTAAGATTCACCTACTCCTAGGGACTAGGGTTCACCCACCTCTCTTTGGTTTTCAGAAAAATATTTTTAAAAAATTAACCTTAAGGGTTCGTAAAATTTAACCACAATTAACAAAAATATTTATTATTTTTTTCTAAAAACCAAGAATAGGTAGGTGAACCTTAAGGGTGAGTGAATCTTAACCATAGTTAAGAGGTGTCAACAGAGATATGTGACCATTTCAGGGGCGTAACCAGTTTTGGCAAAACCGGTTACAACTGGAGAAGAATACGTCCCTGAAATATATTAACAAATGGTTAATTTTTTTTTTTTGAAAACCAAGGTTAGTTGTTTTAACTATAATATAATGGTAAGTGAATCTTATTCACATTTAAAAGGAGTCAAAAGGGAATACTTCTTTAACTGCTTTTGAACTATAGTTAAATTTTTTTAACCCTTGTAGTTAATTTCTTAAAAACAATTTACAAACCTAGATTAAATGCTTTAATCTTAAGAGCTAGTGATTATTAATCACATTAAAGAAAATTAAAAGGGACACTGCTTTTAACTGCCTTTAAATTATAGTTAATAAGTTTTAACCCCTGTACTCTATGGTTGAGAACCAAGACCATTGTTCCAATTTTCACTCAGCTTAGAGAGATCGCAGTAGGGATGGGTGGGTGCCGTGAGGACTAAGGACCACACTTTTCTAGTTTCGAACTACCAACCAACAAGGGCCTAGGATTGTCTCTGGCGAAGCCAAGTGAAAATCATGAACCCATGATTTTGACTTCTCCATGCATAATAAGACATGTGGCGATAAGTTTATGAGAATAAGGGGGGAGAGGTATCAAATGGGAAGAAGTCAAAAATATATGGTGCCAGCTGTCGCATAATTTATGGAACCCGAGAGCCCTTTCTGGCTTCGCCGGAGACAATCTGAGGCCACCGACGAGATATAAAAAAACAAACATATAAATTACAAAAAGACATGTTTCTTAAAGAGAGTGAGAGGGAGAAAAAGGAGTAAAGCAAAAGGCCAATCTTCAGTCTATTTCTGTATTTTGATCTTATCCAATCCATTCCCCTGCCATTGGAACTGTCTTCAATTTATATCTTTATTTTGATCTTATCCAATCCATTGCCATGCCATTGGGACTATTCATAGAATCGTTGGCGTTATTATTACAAGATAACAAATGAGCCTGAGAGTATAGCAAAACAATAAACCTTTTTATTTTATTTTTAAAGGTTACACAACGCACTCGCACATTTGCCAAATGAACACACATAAATGGACCAACAAAACTCCGAGGCTCAGTATATCTCACCGAAGGGCTTGACTCTTTGTTAGAGGGAAGAGCCTTATGTGATCTCAAGACTGGGGATTACTAACCGATACAATTTGAGTAACACTAACAGTGCAAGTATTAGGAGTAAGTTACACTGGTTTGATTTCTTAAACACGATGCAGTCTCACACATGCCAAACACACCAATCTTTTTTCTTTTCTTATTTTTCTGGTGAGAGTATCAGTTAAAAACACACGTCTTTCTTCTACTGGAGGACTTCAACACAAGTATTTTAAAGAAAATGAGTTTAAAAGAAAGTGAGGCCAACCTTCTATTTTTGGAGTCAAATCCTCTACGGTGATAACCGGATTTGGCAAATCCGGTTATCACCCTTATAGGTCGCCACATGTCTCCTTTGACACCCCTTAACCATGGGTAAGGTTCACCCACCCCTAGGGTTCACCCACCTATTTTTTTTTTTTTTTTTAAATATTAATTCTTTTTTTAAAATTAAAAAACTTTTTTTAGAGATCTTTTAATATTAAAAACAGTTTTTTAATTTTGAAAAAAGAATTAATATTTTTTAAAAAAAAACCAAAAATAGCTGGGTGAACCCTAAGGGTGGGTGAACCTTACCCATGGTTAATGGGTGTCAAAGGAGACACGTGGTGACCTCTAGGGGTGATAACCGGATTTGCCAAATCCGGTTATCACTGGAGATGATTTGGCTCCTTTATTTTTTACACTCCCTAACTAGGACAGTGTAGGCTAAGAGGCAGTAGATGAAAAGTTGAAGTTGGCACACGAAGTTCGTTGGGAGATGAGAGAGGAGCTGAACCCGAGCTTCGAAGTAGCTATATCAAACTCTAGAAGATTGTCCTCCAACTGGTACCCTCCTATAACGATCGACGTTCTTGGGTTCAATCCTCCATCCACGAATCCAAGACACGAAACCCCATCTCGAACTTGAACCATCGAGTTCAGCCCAAAAATCCTCCAGTACACGCTCTCGCTCTGCAACACAAGATCAATCAATGGCACAGATGGCCCAACCCTTGCACTAACAATGTTGTTTGAGCTAAAACACGCCTTAAAAGGTGCAACAGATTCCACCCTCTTGATCCCCATAGAAGCAGCCTCCTTAGCAAAAGCATTGGTAACAGCATTGTATATAGAAGTCTCTAGAACAGTGTAAGGATTGACCGTGCTGATTTTCGTTCCTCCCACACCATTGCTTCTTCTAATCGATAGCAATGTGGTGTTCAAGGGTAGGCGTTTTTGGTTGATTTTGATGGATTTCACTCCTATAAAATACTCCACTGACTTCTCACCCTTAAAATAACTTCCAGCAGTGCTCACAGGGTTGATGAGAAGAGGGGTGTGGACGAGATTCTTCGAAACGTCGACATTAGGAAGCATGACATAAGGCCCATTACCGAAGAAAATGGCACCATTAGATTTTGTGGAGGATGAGAGACATAGTGCGAATTTTCGAGGGAAGCGAAATGCAGCGGAGAATTGGGAAGGCAACCCGATTCGATCACGACTAAGGCCTGCCATTCCTGTAACGCCACTGGCTAGGCTTTTCAAAATGATGGGAGATCCACAAGCAAATAGGAAGCTCTTTAGAGTGACAATGGGGCCTAGATTTGAACCATCTGTGGAATGCATATCTTGGGTGAGCTCTCCACTGGTTGTTATGGGAGCGATGGTGTTGTCTGGGAAAAGACCGCAAGTGTTTTTGTTGCAGCCAGGTTTTGGGGCAGCGTGGCACTCACCGCAGCTAACACTTCTGGCAAGGTGGCATTGGGATGAATTGCAGCGAGCTGAGCGGTAGGAGGATGAGACATAGTTGGTGTCACAATCGACCCAAAGGTAAGTGCCACCGAGGTCGACAGTAAGCTTTACGGGAACAAGTGGAGTTCTTTGGTTAATGTGGGTCAAGTACTGGAGGGTCTTAGCATCTTTCATGACCGGAAGGAGAAGGGCTTTGGCTCGGAAGGATTTTTGGGCGTGGGAGAGAGAGATGGTGAGAGAGAGAAGGAGAAAAGAGAAGGGAAGGAAGCGAAGACATGAAGCCATTAAAGTAACAAAAGGAGAGATCTTGTGGGATGTGATGGATGTGGGTGTTGCTCCCATGCCTTTTTATTTGGCCCTCGGAAAGGGCTCTCGGGTTCCATACATTGTGCGACACTTGGCGTAAATTGGGAAGAAGTCATTCCATTTTCTCCTCATAATTTTGACTTATCCCCATTTTGATATCTCACACCCTTATTCTCACACACTTATCGCCGCATGTCTTATTATAGGTGGAGAAGTCAAAATCATGGCCCCATGATTTTGACTTCTCCACCACATGTCACCTATTCTATGGAACCCCGGGATAAGCCCTTTCGAGGCAAGCCAAGGCCTTTTAGTTGGTTTCACTTGGATGCTGTTTGTGCTGTTTGTGGTCCTCATTCGACCACTCCCCACATTTAACGAAAGCTTTTTTTTTTTTTTTTTTCGGTAGGAATTTAACGAAAGCATATCATCTGTATATTTCTTGTGGCCAGAGCGTTGGTTGGAAGGCTAGGATTTTTTTTTCTACTGCTGTTTAAGTCGTACAAGATGATACCACCGGAAATATCACTGACGATATGCTTTTATCACTGGCCTTGGACGTCTCAGGCGAAGCCAGAAAGGCGGAAACCCCGTCTAACCCTGTGTAGGGCAACCATAGAATAGGAGACAAGTGATGGAGAAGTCAAAATCATGCTCCACACATTATATGACGCATGGTGATACGTGTTGAGATAAAGAATGAGATATATCAAGTGAGGAGAAGTCAAAATCATGGGGAGAAAATGAAATGACTTCTCTCTTTTTTAACGCCACATGCCTCAAATTCTATAGTTGCTCGAGAAGGGTTTCTGATGCCAGAGACATGCCTTTAACACTCATTAATTGTAGTTAAGATTTACTTGCCCTTAAAATTAAAGTTAAGGAATGAAATGTCGATTTTTAGAAAAAACACAAACAAAATTCTTGTCTAATTCAATTAAAGCTTAATCAAGGTTTAAGGGTATTAAAAGGGACAAGAGGATACAAGTATATTTGATTTCATTATGTAATCAATTGTGCAGTCCTCATTGGTTCCATGCAATCATGACTATGAGATCGAATCACAGCCGTGATTGAATTCACGGAGAGTTCAACGGCTCCCACAGGTTAACACGTGTCCCCTTTAACCCCTATTAATCATGATTAAGATTATCTAACCTTTAATATTTAATAATCTAACCTTAGTTTTTTTAAAATTATTAAAATTATATTTAACTCTTGTTAAGAATTTTTTATTTATAGGGTTAATTTTTTTTTGTTTGAAAACTAAGGTTAGATTATTGAATATTAAGGGTTAGAAAATCTTAACTATGATTCATAGGGATCAAAGGGGACACGTGTCAACCTATGGGAGCGATTGAACTCTCCCTGAACTCAATCGAGATTGGCTGTGATTCGTGAAGTGATCCCATCTCGGCAAATAACCTTTCCTACCCCTCGATTGTACTATTTCACTGATAGCTTTTAATACATATGGCAACACTATCAATCATACCTCAGTATGCAACCACCATTCATTGCCAGAAACAAGTTGAATCCAAGATTTAATTCCTTTGTATCCAATATTCAATTCATTTGCCTCTTACATCCCCTTTCTCCACGAGCAGTGATAGACCAATGGCTTGATGCCTTTGGCTTAGAAATAGAATTCATGGGTGCGTTAACCATTTCCCTTTCTCCAGTGGTCGATCAATTGTGGTATCTAATCTTGACTTATTATATATATCTATACTATATATTAAAGAAATTAGGATGCCTATGTAGCATTCCTCTTTGATCTCCATTTCTAATTCATTTGCCTCCTCATCTTATGTCTTTAATGAGCCCATGACCTATTACAATAAATTTCTTGACTATAGAAATTATTTCCAAAGAATTAATTATCTTCTCATTTAATGACCTTTTCAAAGAGTTTTTAATTTTGGTTAGCAACTACCGTAGTAGGTCATGGGATCATTAAAACCCACATTTGTGTAATTAATTCCAAAGACATGCAGTTTCCATATTTTTACATTTGTTTTAATTAATTCCAAAGATATGTAGTTTCCATATCTTTATCTTTGTTTTGCAACAAAATAAGGAATGATTTAAAGTTGTTTATTCTCTCTTTTGATCTCTCTCCCGTGCATCGCACGAGGTGGTTGCTAGTATATATATATATATATATATATATTAATGGAAAATGCTAACGACCGTGTGAAATTTTTAACGTCTACGAAGATATTTTTTCATAAAGGATAATTCTTTAAATAGAAAAAAAAAAGTCAAATTGTATTTATTGTCTCTTATATTTAATGACAGGTTTCTTATGAAAAAATTGAAGTATCTTTACTTTTATTGGATTTTGTTAATTAATACAGAGTAAAAATATCTTGATGGTCGTTATTAAGCTCAGCCAGAATGATAATTAACCCCTGTATTAATTTTCTTAATCCCTTAGTTAAAAGGATGTTTAAAAAACACGTAGACTCGGCATTTTACCACGTAAGTCAAATGCGTGGTAGGCGAATCACTGCCCCCATGGCCCCATCTTTTTATGAGAAGTTAGCCCCACATGTCCAACGTCCAGAAGCTGAGGGTCCGGGTTGACGAATCTGGATCACGTGGGTATCAAACACCTAACACTAAAACATTTATAGACATCCGTCCTTTTCATCCACCATAATAGATTACACCACGCTATTTTCAGTCAACTCGCATTCCCAGTTTTCCACCAAAGAAGAAGCCATGTCTTTCCTCTCTCTCCTCTGTTACTCCTGCTGCTTCTTCTTCTCTTCAACAGCTCTCTCCATCCAAACAATCCTTCTCACACCCATCTCAAAAGACCCTTCTACCCTCCAATACACCACCACAGTTTACCACAAAACCCCTCTCAAACCCACCAAACTACTCCTAGACCTCGGTGCATCCTTCTGTTGGATCGACTGTGAGAAGAACTACAAGTCCTTAACCTATCACCCCATCCCATGCAAGACCTCTCTCTGCGCCTCTCTCAACTCCTCTGCTTGCTCTAACTGCTATAACGCGCCGGGACCTGACTGCGCCAACAACACCTGCGCACTCTTTCCAGAAAACCCTGTTACTCGCAAAGCAGCCCTTGCAAACGCGCTCCGTGACTCACTCGCTCTATCCACCACAGACGGTCGTAACCCGGGTCGACTCGCCATCATCCCTGACTTTGTCTTCTCCTGTGCTCGAACCACCCTTCTTAAAGGTCTCGCCAATGGCGTCACCGGTCTCGCCGCGTTGGGTCGGTCTAGTTTTTCACTCTCGGCGCAAATTAGCACCGCCATGTCCTCTCCTTTCTTGTTTACGCTTTGTCTGTCCGGTTCACCCTCTGCTCCAGGTGTCGCTTTTTTTGGCACGCGCGGCCCCTACTTTTTCCTCCCCGATGCTGAACTTTCCAAATCGCTCGTTTACACACCGCTCCTCGTTAACCCCGTTGGTAACACCGTCATCACCTACAGCGGACAGCCGTCTGATGAATATTTCATAGGAGTCACAGCCGTTAATGTTAACGGAAAAGCTGTACGATTAAACGAGACGCTCTTAGCCATTGATCAGAACGGTAATGGTGGGACCAAGATCAGTACCGTTGTTCCGTACACGACAATGGAGAGTTCCATCTACAAGGCTTTTACTGAGGCGTTTAGCAGAGAAGCTGCTGCAGTGAATCTTACCGTAACAAAACCCGTTAAGCCCTTTAACGTATGCTTCCAGTCGGAGGATGTTTCGAGTACGCGAGTGGGACCAGCTGTTCCGGTCGTTGATCTTGTGATGGAGAGTGAGGACGTGTTTTGGAGAATCTTTGGAGCGAATTCAATGGTCAGGATCGTGGGGGAGGATGAAGATGTGTGGTGCTTGGGGTTCGTGGATGGTGGGGCCAATGCTAGGACAGGGATCGTGATTGGTGGGTACCAGATGGAGGATAATCTGGTAGAGTTTGATTTGGGGTTGAAGAGATTTGGGTTCAGTTCGTCTGTCCTGATACAGCAGACTAGTTGTGCTAACTTCAATTTCACTACAAACAACAAAATAGCTTTTTGATTTGTTTGCATCTTTCTCATTTGACATATTTATCCGAATGAAACGTTTGTAGGGTGTCTTTTAACTAAGAAAAGAAGCAATGCTGTGAAATTGTCTTGTTCTGGGGAAGTTCACCATCATATAAGGCTGTTGTATGTTGGGCCTGGGCCTTGGATTTCTTAGATTATTTACCAACAAGTGACAGTGTCCGAGCCCAATTTGTTAGGTGTCATTTGATTCGGAAGTTTTAGTCAATTTGATCAGCTAAAGTCAATTCAGGAGGTTAAATCAATTCTAGAGATTCTATACTCCCATAATCACGTTTGATTTACAATTATACTATAACTAGCGGAAGGCCGTGCGTTGCACGTGTGTGTACAATCCGATGCACGTGAGAGAGAGGGGTGGGGGAGAGTGACTGGGGTGAACCATAGAGATGAGTGAATTTTAATCATAGTTAAAGAGTGTCAAAAAGGACACGTGTTAACCTATGGGTGCAATTGATGAGAAAGGGGTAGTTTGAGGTGGGTGAATTTTAACCACAGTTAAAGAGTGTCCAAAGGTGAAGATGAGAAATGGGTAGTTTGGGAATTAAGTAAAACATTAATTCAACAATTGATGAGAAAGGGGTAGTTTGAGGTGGGTGAATTTTAACCATAGTTAAGGAGTGTCAAAAGTTGTAGATGAGAAAGGGGTAGTTTGGGAATTAAGTAAAACATTAAATCAACAATTGATGAGAAAAGTATAGTTTGAGGTGGGTGAATTTTAACCACAGTTAAAGAGTGCAAAGGTGAAGATGAGGAAGGGGTAGTTTGGGAATTAAGTAAAACATTAAATCAGGGTTGTCTTAAGGTTAGTTTGGGAATTTATAGCTTTCAATAGATTGTAGATGAGAAATGGATAGTTTGGGAATTTATTAAAAATAGGCTAAGGTTTGAGAAAGGGGTAGTTTGGTAGATTGTACATGAGAAATTGATAGTTTGGAAATTAAGTAAAACATTAAATGAAGGATTTGTAAGGTTTATATAAGGATAGTTTGGGAATAACCCAAAAATCAGGCTACAATTTGTGGGGTTAGTTTAGGAATTTCCACTATTAAGGGGGACTTTCTCATTATAGTAGAGATCAGTTTTCTAAAGAAAAACACATTATTTCAAGGCTCAGGATCCTCTCGAGTTCAACTCGAGAGTATCTCTCCGGTTTGAACCCCTAGAGATTGCCACGTGTCTCCTTTGACACCCCTTAACCATAGGTAAGGTTCACCCACCCCTAGGGTTCACCCATCCATCCTTGATTTTTTTAAAAAAAATATTAATTCTTTTTTTAAAATTAAAAACTTTTTTTAATATTAAAAAACTCTAAAAATAGTTTTTTTAATTTAAAAATTAAAAATTAATATGTATAAAAAAAAAAACCAAGGATTGGTAGGTGAACCCTAGGGGTGGGTGAACCTTACCCATGCTTAAGGGGTGTCAAAGGAGACACGTGGCGACCTCTAGGGGTTCAGACATGAGAGATTCTCTCGATGGGTTATTTCAAATAGGGGGAGGGTGGGAAAACTGATAGCGCATTTTAGATTTTGGGAGAATTGATGGAGTGTAAGGATTTAGGCTCAGGATTCTCTCAAGTTTGAACCCCTAGAGGTTGCCACGTGTCTCTTTTGACACACCTTACCACTACACGCTTTATCAAGTAGTATACACTTATGTTCGTCTGTGTTTGGTGGGATTTCGGTGTACCCTCGGTGGGTGATGTAATGAATTTTCCCCAGTAATAAAAACAGGCTATTTCCATTAAAAAAAAAAGAAAAAAAGAATAGACTACACGCTTTTACAGAGAAATTGATTTTGTTCAGAGTGTGAATCGAATCTTATCACAGTTGATTGAAGGCAAACAGGACCTTAGACTTGCCGAAGGTAGCCATTTACCCTGTTGTACAAAGATTGGACCGGATTTTGAATCCGTGCCTGGGAATTCGTTGTGAAATTTGTGGCACAACCACCAACCTCATTGCATTGGGATTTCTGTTTTTCGTCAAAGAACTTTAATATTGCTAGCCCCAAGCGCAATAACTCTAAATATTTTCACTGATGTAAGGATAGGTGTAACACTCGGAGATGTTTGATATTTTAACATATTAAGAAAAATAAAAAAAAATAAACGTTTGACATTTATGCTCCGTTTGTTTTGATGTAAAATAAGGGAAAACAAATGAATTTTACGGAAAATATCATTTTTTGCACATAACTTCTTTAAGACAATTGACATTTTCCGTGAAATTCATTTGTTTTCCTATTTTACATCGTAACAAACGGAGCCTTACTCTATGTTTAGTTGCAGAAAATAAGTGAAAACATGGAAAAGAAAAAAAAACTAGACAAAACACAACTAAAAGTTGTATTAGAAATCTAAAATTTTCTTTTCTTTTCCATGTTTTTATCTATTTTATTGGCAACTAAACATAACATTATACCCAACACATTGTGTTTATGGAATATTGTAACTTGGGCTAGCAAAATCCTATTTTCTATTAGGGATGAATCATCAATGAACAACACTATATTTTATGTTTGGGAAGTTACTGAATGTGCACTTGACTCATTTGATTGTATTAGATCACAAATAAATTTATTTATTTATTTCATTATGAAGACACTACCAAAAAAAAATTTTTAGGAGCTTGTCCTTTAGCTGTAGGAAGATTTGAGGTGGGCAACTTGGATCATAGCATGGCATATTTGGAAGGATCCTAAGCAGTTTTTCGCAATTGTAAGCCCGATCCTATCCATACAATCTCAAAAGCCTAAAAGTTGATGGTGGAGCTACACCTTCTTCATGTTATTACTGATAATCATTTTCTTTGCGGAATGCTACCAAAAAAAAATACCATTCAAGCTTCAATATTTGAGTTTCTCGGCTAATAATATCACCTAAAAAAAGTGATGCCACGAGGGGTGGAGCCAATATTTTATTTTTTACATGTGGCTACCAATGAGGTGTGTGGGTTTTTTAAGGGTCAAGTTCGTGGAATTTTTTAAGGATCAAGTTCGTGGGTCATCTCATCTAATTGTATCCGTTTGTAAATAATATATTTTTCTAAAGTTAGGGAGCAACTACTCCCCTTGCCCATGGCTATACCTAAATTGAATAATATAAATATAAATATAATTTTTTTTTTCTCCTTACAAGTTTAGGGGAGGTTAGAGCCCTTCCATCCCCTGGACTACGCCTTTAGGGATTATACAAATAATATATTTTCAATTTTTTTGGGGGGATGGGGGGCTGGAGCCCCCTTGGCCCCATGGTGCGAACTTGGATACGACCATCAATTATGGTTTGGATTCAAGAGGAAATACTATTTTATTTGCTAATTCCTATTAGTGATTGTTCAACTATAGTTATGAATGTGAAAAGAAAAATTAACGGTTGGTAATGTGTTTATCGATTGTGAAATCAAATAACTAGGAACATGTTAATGTGAACTAGTAAAAAACCCGTGTGATTCATGGATGTGGGATATAGAAGGAAAAGAAAATAAATATTAGATGACTTTATAATAAATGATTTTAATTTTTTTGTTTATAATAGATTGTAATTTTTTTGATAAATAACATTTGGAATTGGAGAACTAAAACTAATTTATATCTACACATTATTTCTTCTATAACCCTAAAAGAAATAAGAGAACTAACACCAATTTCATATCCATTGCAAATGGAGGAAGCTCTTTCTCCCATCTAATTGGTATACTAATTAACAAATACTTAATTTAAATAAAAATTGAGATGAAACAAATAAGGTAAGATCAATTTTAATTAGTAAACACACAGCATGTCTCCCCTTTGTAATCGAAAGCTGTGATGATTAGGGTGAAGCTTTTCTATGCCTAATGTTTTAGTTTGTCCGATTGACCTGAAAAAGTGGAGGTAAGGATTGTTTAACCAAGTTTACAATTTAGTGGAAGAAAAAATATGGATGGTTTCCCAGTATTGATGATTAAGATAAGCTAAATGTTGTGGATTATGGATATGCTATACATATAAGCAACATTTAAAATTATATTTCATATATTATATTTTTTTGAACATTTTTGCATATATACTTACAAATACTTTCTTAATTTTAAATCAACTAGAAGGTTGGCATATGTATATTCTAAAGATGAGTTTAGTTCATACTTTATATTAATTCATGTACTATGACTTAAAAAAGGGAGAAAAAGGGAGGGGGGAACCTAGAATGGCAGAAAACTAAGCCTAGATGTACATGAATTTCCCTATAATCCAATATGGTAATTAGTACAAAAGAAAACAATCCATCCGCTATTTGATAGCAGTAGTGAACAATGGGGGTGTGCCAGAATGCCAAATATTACTGTTGTTGATCCATCTCAATTGTCGTGGTTGCTCTGCTCCTGTCACTGGAGAAAACCCTCCTCCAACAACTCCAAATTATCATTCATTACTACACCTAGAATGGCAGAAAACTAAGCCTAGATGTACATGAATTTCCCCATAATCCAATATGGTAATTAGTATAAAAGAAAACAATCCATCCGCTATTTGATAGCAGTAGTGAACAATGGGGGTGTGCCAGAATGCCAAATACTACTGTTGTTGATCCATCTCAATTGTCGTGGTTGCTATGCTCCTGTCACTTGAGAAAGCCCTCCTCCAACAACTCGAAATTGTCATTCATTACTACTTCTAGAAAACTGAAATTATGAAATGGTAATTAAAGTCGAATTAGAAATATTATTTCAGTTACACATAGAGTTGCAATTCAAGAGGGTTACAAAATGAACCTTAGGCCTGGATTTTAGATTGTTAATCCATGTGGAGCGATTGGTCATCATCCCCATATTGAGGACTTGTAGTTTGATATATGTTTGTCCAGTCTCAAGTCGAGATTGTGATTGACATTAATTACCTAAACACTCAACCCATTACACAGTTTTATTTTAGAGAACCAAAACTCAATTAAAAAAGAATAAAAAATGAAAAATGTTACAGCTTTGACCAATTAACAGTGGAATTGAGATTCACTTATTTTGCACAATCGTTCGCACCCATCATGAAGAAACAAAGAGAATCCGTACGAAGGGAACCTGTAACGCCCCAAAATCCCTCATAGGAATTATGTGAGACTTTAGACGTTACTGTCATGACCTGACAAATCATCCTGCAAAATATACAAGGTATACTATAGTGGAAATGAAATAAATGCGGAAGTAGAATAATGCGGAAGCATGAACTCAATTTTTATTTTCTATACATGATCAGTATTCCAATGTTTTATACATAAACATGACTAAATATAAGAGTGGACATGCCCACCCATCAAAATACAAAATAAGGGAACCTCATTGACTCTCCACTCAACAATAGTACTCTAGATAGGGTCACCTATCTAGATCCCTGTCTTCCTGAGATTGCAATAGAATAGGCGTCACTTCTTCAACATACTCTTCCCCAATCCATGGCTCGGGATTGAAAATATCCACCGGACCTGCCGACATGACATGTACGGCTAAACATGGAATACTCAGCGAATACAAGCTATTAACTAACAATAGCAATAACATAATTCAATTCATATTACCAAATTAAACTATATAATGATCATGACATACATGAAACTAAATGCGAAAACTCCGTATAAAACCAGTGCTCATAATTCAGAATTTATTCTTGAAAATATCTTTCGTGTTTTTAAAACTTGCTTGTCGTATTTTAAATTCATTCTCGTCTTGTTCTTGCCTCGTGAGAATCATGTGTGTCTGGTCTTGCTTGTCTTGTCTTGCCTTGTCATGCTTATGCTTGTCTTGTCTTGTCTTGCCTTGTCATGCTTATACTTGTCTTGTCTTTCCTTGTCATGCGATGCTTATTTTGTGAGCTAGAAGTTAGTACCCTTGTAACAACTTGTGAGTTGGGTATGTAAATACCCTTTAGCGAATTCTTGAAAGCAACTTGTGAGCCATGTATGTAAATACCCTTCAGCGAAAATAGAAAATGTGCACCAACATCCTTGACCAACCCAATGTCCGGCATCATCATGTTTGTCTTGTTTTTGTGAAGCCAGATGTGACATATCCTTAACTTACCCAAAGTTCGGCTTTATCACGCGTTGCGTGAAATCACTTGTCTAGTCTTGACTTGATTTCATATACTTATACTTAGAAAATTCGGTTCATGCATGTATGCTTGTGCGTAGTGAATTGTGAACATCATGAAGCATGAAGATGCTTAAAGGAACATCATATGACATTTCAAATCATGCAAGATCTTGTAGAACATATAGAGCATATTAGCAAAATTTACCAAATTGGGGAAAATCCCTAAATCATGGTTCATAATCTTATGTTTAATTCTTGTACATGTCTTATATCAAACACATAACATTCAACATTCTTATAGGTATTTTATTCATGTTCTCATAGTCAATCATTTCATCAAACACATTAAATGCATTCATTATGTGTACATTGCCCTTATACATTTGACATACATTGCATAGATCATGGTTACTTAGCCTATTACATCCATATCATACTTTATAGTTCATACATTTTTAGGAAAATCATGGTAGATTTAAGAATTTGAAAATATAGGTACACAATCTAAACATTTAAAGCTTGAAAACCTAGGTTTGCGATCTAGGTTATTACTAAGTTAACTAGAATGGTCTACTTACTTTTTGAGGAACAACTCCTTGATTGAAGAAAATCCTCGATTCAGAATCCCAAACTTGATGGAGAAGACACCACCTTGACAAGGAAGATCATTTTTGAAGAAAATGATCCAAGCTTTGATGGAGAAGATCCAAACCTTGATTTATGCTCCACTTGATCTTCAATCTAAAACCCCATTTTTGGAAATCCTTAATCCCTTCATTCTCCTCTCGAATCCCTCTTAGGTTTAGCTTTCTCCCAAAAGCCTCAAATGTCATCCTATTTATAACTCAGGGGTTTTAGAACCTCAAAACCCGCACAAAAAAAACTGGGTCGCGTGTCTACGATTGATCGTAGGTTTCTACGATTGATCGTATAGACCCCAGTGAGTTTGCCCAATTTCTGGGTTTTTGCGATCACTCGGAGGGTTGCTATGATCGTTCATAGGGTTTCTACGATTGATCGTACCCTCAACAGCAGACTTCCCAGATTTTTTCCACTTTGGTGTTTCGCCCATAACTCTTGACTTGTTTATCAGATTTCGACGATTCAACTTGCGTTGGACTTGTTATTCAAAGGGGAACAAACTTTCTTCATTGCACAACTCCTAATTATGCTTTATTCATGTTCCAAAGTGGCCCTAAAGGTGACTGATCAGGAATTTCAGCTGACAAAACTTAGGGAAAGCCACCTTTGACTTAACTTAGACTCAAAATATGAAAGATCGTTAAATATGAACCTCGAAGAGGGTTTCAATACCTTTCCAATGGTTCAAAAATCACTCGATTCTGACAAGATATGTCAAAACTAGAGTTCCCCAAAGTTTAGGGTATGTTGACATTCCAATTTTTGACACTTAGAGTATTTTATACTCTTACTCTTTCATCCCAAACATCCATAAACTTAAGAAAACATTTTTAAAGTTTTAATACATACCATAACACATAATCCACCCGAAATATATCAAAACAAAGTTCTTATTATCATTGATAACCATTCGAGACATTACAATAGATTTTGAGCCTTAGACACTATTCACCAAACCATACCATCAAGATCCGAGGTTCTACAGAATCGTACGTCCACAATCACCTTGTCATGTAGTGTCAGTTTTGACTCAATTGAAAAAAATTGTCCCGTCGCCAATGAATTGAGCATAACCTTACAGATTACATATTGCAATCTCACATCTATCTCTTTCTCTCTATCTGAAATAATCATAAACAATGAGTTTATTATTCTTCACAACCAAAATGATTTGGAGACGAAGGAGCATCAACGGCCACGCTCAACCCCTTCTGACCCCACCTTCCCTTCTCCCTATGCTCTCTGTTAAGTGTTACCATTCCACCCCTCTCCTTCCCTCCTCTCTTTGATGTTCAATCCGGATTGTACCCTCCTAATTAATTACTATTTAAAAGCATGTACAAAAGGTAAAAACAATAACTTGTATCCGTTATCAATTTATTTTTTACATTGTTTATAATTTAAGTTATCAAAATTTTAAAGCATATAGATGTTATTAGTTATAAATTTACATAAAATGATATTTATTAAAAAATATGTCATATGTAATTTTTTTTGTTAATTTTAATAGTTTTTACATATTTGCTAGCTAATTATTATTAGAAAATACATATAAAATATTTGAAAAATATATTTAAAAAATAAAAAAGAAATGCTAACTTCCTCACTTCCTCTAGGGGAGGAACACGTGTCTTAAATGTTCATTTGAAAGCTTCAATGTACTTGAATCCTCCTTCTTCCTTGGTTTAACCAACTCCAAAAGCAATCGGAAAAGTTGAAGGCACTTAATCCTTGGAACTTTTTTTTTTTGTTTGGAGGGAAAAACAATGTGCAAAATAAATCTTTAGAAATAATTTATTTTCATTCTTCAAAATAATTTCTCACAAAAACATAAAGTAGGGTTAGATAATTATTTAGGAAAATACATAACTTACTATTGCAGTAGGCTACCTATTCAAATATACGGTCCTCATTGGTCAATGCCCATTTTTTACCATACATCAATTGTAGTTAAAGATTCACTTACTCCTATAATTAAGCAATCTAAGTTTGGTTTTTAAAAAACAAAAAAATCAAAATATTTATTTTAATTTTCTTAACCTTAATTTAATCATAGTTAAAAGAATGTTAAAAGGGACACATGACTGACATTAGAATAATGCAGGGTGTGCTAATCACTGTCCAATTATTTATAATAAAATATTTATTTTAAACATTCTAATATATTTCCCAAAATAAAAACTAAATTTAATCCCCAAATTGTCAGAAAATTTATTCTTATTCAGGAACTGAATATTGTTTGAATAAAATCTGAAGAAAAAAAAAAGATTTGAGTCGGTTTGACAGAAATTTCAAGCCAATAAGCGGTAAGTGCTAATTGGCACGTGGAAGGAATTCCCCACTAGTTGTAGACAAAAAGCCTAGGCTACAGTCCAGTAAATCAATCCTCTAAGAAAATAAAAATCCGACGGTTAGATAGAATGCATATACACAACTTATTTGTAAAGTCCACATATTTCTTTTCTTTTCGGTTCTTCGCCTTTCAGTTCTTCGAACAAGAAAGCGTCCATCGGGTGAGATTTTATACTTCTCTTTGATTTTCAGTAAAAACAGTGTTTTGTTTCCAAAACGATCTAAAAAAGAAAATAATTGGGAGAATTAAAAATCTGTTAATTATACTTCACGTTATAGAGATTGTCTTTTCTTTCTTTATCCTCCACAAACGTGGTTTAGATTGCTGTTTTTTTTTTTTTTGATTTGTTGGTTATTAATCTTTGAATTTTTATCATTTTTTCTTCAATTTTTTGGGGATACCCAGATGGTAATTTAGTTAGTTTCGTGTGAATATCCATCTCTGTATGGTATACCAAGGTTAATTTTATTTGATTTCCAATAGGAATGGGGATTTATTCTTTACTGAATAAATCCATGTTTTTTTTTGACCTTTTTCTGGGGTAGTCTACATGGATATTGATTGCTCATGGTAATTACTGTGTTTGAACCATTTTTATCTGTATTTTTCAAGCCTTTAATGCACAAAGGAACAGTGCCAAATAAAATGACGAAAAAATAGAAAAATATCTAGTCCTTACAGCTTTTTTTTTTCCGAGCACTGTAATACGCGTGGTTAACATAGTTGGGGATACGTTTTCCTCCAATATCTCTTTTGATATATGTTTAATTTTATTTTTGTAATAGTTTGGTATGTATGGGGTTGAATATATTTTAATTTGGCCTCTTTTGGAGCTGATTGAGAGTTGAGACATATTAAGAATCTATTGGATTATTTAATGTTGCTCATAACTTTTAATATGTGCAAAACATTGTTGTTAAATTCATAGGATTTACATTTTGAATCCTACAATTCAAATTGTGTCTTAACCCCGAGAATTGGAGATTTTTTATATTTTTATTTGTTTATTTGAATCATACAGTTCACTATATGAGTATTAAGATTCTATCAAATCCTATGATGCGAGTTGAAGACAAGGTTCACTCTTTCAGCTGAAGTGAAAACTGAAAGCCATATTTTCCTATTTGATTACATATGTTTCCATTTGTGACTTCTTAAAAGTTCTTGAGGTCTATAATGCTCCAACAAACATTTTTGTCGTAAATTTTATGCCCCCGTAAAAGGCTTTGTGCTATTGATTTTACCTAAACCTGTAACCGTATGAGAAAATATGGTGCAACCTTGTGTAAAATTCATTTCCTTATTACTGCTCCTACACGGACTAAGGATCTCTTGTTTTCATTTTTGACTTCTTTAAAGTTCTTGATAGAATGCTCCAACTAACATTTCTTTTGTAAATTTTATGCACTTGCAAAAGGCTTTGTGCTATTGATTTACCAAAACCAGTAACCATATGAGAAAATTTCGGGGTAACCTCGTGTAAATTATTATTTTTTGATCGGTAACCTTGTGTAAAATTCATTTCTTTATAACCACCCCTACACTGACTAAGGATCTCTTTTGTGTGCGAACGTGCACATATGGTGAAAATTGGAGAAGATAGACATCATCTACGAATTGTTGAACTTGTATCTGAAATGCAAAATGAACCGACAAAGCAATTGATACTAGGGGATGTGTTCAATGATTTTCATCTATATTTTTATCTTCTTTTTTTTTTGCATAAAAAAACCTCACTAAATAATGCAAAATGGTTCCTTATGCACATGTCTGAAGTCTGAACTATGTCATACGAGAAACTAGCAAATTAGTGAATAACAGAAAAAAAGGTGATGTATGAGGAAGAGGAGAAGATACGGACACTAGGATAACCCAGAGTCCCGGATAGTGGAGCAAAGAAGTTGATTGTATTATCAAAGTTCATCGATGGATGGGGTTGAATATATATATATATAGCATATATGGTCTAATAGACAAGAGTATGATTTATATGATGGATTATGAAAGATTTGTGCTCCTTGCTTTTTTTTTTTTTAATCTTCTTTCTTAGCTTTGTGAAATTTGAATATTATTGTGTACTTTTCAATTTTTGAAGGTGATCTTTAAAAATCATGTGATTTGAAGATTTGATTTAGATCTACCACCTTGCAAAATTTTTATCCAACTCCTACTTTGACAACACTTATACTAAGGTGATCATTTGGATGATACGGGAGGATAAGCTCTAAGGATGGTTTTCTCAACCTGCAAAATTTGCAGGACGAAAGATATATATGGGCCACTTGAAAATCCCATTCAATGGTGCATTTTAAATCCATTGGCATATAGAGCTCTTTTGTGAACAATTTGTGATAGAGACTTGATACCAATGAAAGCACATAACTTTGGCACTGAGGATTTAGTTCCATAGAAATCCTTTTGTTTCTCTCCTTCCATAACTACCAGATAATCACATAAGGCAGTATACCCCATAAAATGTTTCCCTTGCTGCTGAAGACTCCTTCCGGTCAGTTAAGGACATAGTCACAAAATCAGAGTTCGACAATATTCATCCATGGAAATTTTTGAAAAAAATCGGCAAAATTTGAGAAAGAATCGGAACAATGTCGCGCTAGATATGAAATAATACAAAATAAATTACTAAATATGAAATTTATGAACTAATATATTTCATCTATTGGATATTTATTTGGGACTTTTTCCAAAAAGATGTGAACAATTTGTGTTTAAGTTGCAAAATTCATGACTTTTTAAAGAACCCGTGATTTTTTCCCCAAAAATCGTGAATTAATTGTTTGAAGAAAAAGTTACGTATTATTTGGGACTTTTTGAAAAAAAATCTCTAACCTTGTTACTATGGTTAAGAATAATACCTCTCTCTCTTTGAGGAACATTATAGACCCCGAATAGAAAAAGGAGGAAGCTTCCTCCTTTTTAGTTTTTAACAGATCAAAAATGAAAGGAGGAAGCTCTATGTGCTCCAAGCCACCGTGCAATGGAGGAGAAGATAGGACACATCTTCCTAACTTTTCATATACAACACCTATTTTGTAGCTACATCCCATTTTGCTAAGGTGATCGATGGTCACAATTTTGTCCAGACCCGACAACCACAAAAATGATTGCACTTTTAGATGGACCTGAGCTTTCCAAGACTTGCGAAATCTTGTCATTGTCACCAAATCCACACCCTCCTTCAAGAGAAGGTAGTTGTAGTAGTCTCAAGTAGTGAAAGATCCCTTGGTGTGAACCCTGTTGAGATTGTCTAGGAGTCACGATCACTCTTCTTCTATCTCCCGTCTCTGAGATTCCTATGGAAAATCGGATTCCACACTACCTTGTTGTTCATCCTCTCGGACATATCATCATGACCTCTCTTGCACCAATTTGTAAATTCACTTGGAACCTACAATAAGCTTACTTTAGGCAAATATACCAGCTTTTCTTTTTTGTTCCTTATTTGTCACATTTATTTTCCATAGCCTTTCGCTTCTTTAGAAGAGACAAAGCACAACTGTATGGTTAGAAAGGTTGTAGTCACAGAACCTACAAAGTGAGTAATGGGATGGTTAGTACTTAGTAGTTGGTGCAAGCCCGTCTTAAAGAGCGATATGTAGAGGAAGATCAGAAGTTCTGAGAAGAAGAAGAGAGATAGGACTGTTTCCTAACTGGTGGCTTTAATGAGGACTACATTTTCTTTCCCTACCTAACATATGTCTCGACTCTCGAAGCTCAATTCTTAATCCGTTTTTTTGCACTGTCTTACTGTGAGGTAAGAAGGAATAGCAGAGTTGCTCCAATGATTATATTCCCTTCAATTGATTACCCTATTGGGGTGAAAGTGTATTAGTATTCATCTAATTAATTAATTAACTCAAAACCATGCGGAACTGAACTTCCAATAGACAGAAACTTTAGCAGGCCTTCCAGCTGCTTTCCAATAAATAAAAGGTACCACGTACATATGGTGACAAAGTAGATAGAAATCGCACTAAGCATGATAGTGAATTATATAGAAGTAGTCACTATGTTCCAACTCTAATATTGTCTATTCTTCTTATAACCTATATTTGGATGTTCTGTGCAGGTTGGTTGTGCTCTGTCTTGTGAACCTGATACATACAAACCCCAAGGGAATGTGTAAATTGTAGAAAGAGCGTGAATTTTAGCAGCAATTTTAATCCTATTTTGATATATATATATATATATATATATATAGAGAGAGAGAGAGAGAGAGAGAGAGAGAAAGAGAGAGAGAGAGAGAGAGAGATTCTCCTTACTGGCAATGGATCATATTGATGAAGTCTACAGAAACAAAATAGCAGCAATTATGCGAGCTATGTACACAACAAAATATTTTAAAGAGGACAATGTTCCATGCCAAATTGAAGAGGTAACTGGATTTGAATGTTGTAGTTTTATCTTTTAGATCTTATTTCTTCAGATCCTATTTTTTCTCTTCATTATTGTTATTGTTGTTGTTGTTGTTTAGCCTGTTTTTTGTTTTGACTGTGTTTGATGCTGTAGGGTCTCTTCTTGGGTTCTCTTGGAGCTGCGGATAACAAGAATGTATTAAAAAGTTTGAATGTCACTTACATCTTAACTGTGGCCCAGTCATTGGGACCTGCACATCCGAATGATTTCATTTATAAGATTATTGAAGGTAGGAAAGTTACTTTACTTGATACCTTAAAAGTACACTTCCAATTTTCTAAGCTAATCATTCCCTTTATCTATTGTTCTCTGTTTCTGCACTTTTTGCACTCCGCTCTTACTTCATACGCCAATTGCTTCGTCTTAGGTGAAGTTATTGCTTATAATGTTAATTATTTTGCATAATAAGATGACCTTCGGAGAAGCTAATCTTGTTTGTTTAGCTAAAATGAAAAGCTGCACAGCATTGACCTGTCTTTCTAGTGTTTAGTATTCAAGTAGTACATCCATATTCTATTCCAAATATCTTTCTAAAGTAGTGGATTAGGGGTGGAGCTAGGGGCATGTACCCCCATGCATAGCAAGGGGGATAGGTGCTCCCCCCTTAAACTTTAAAAAAAAAAATTATAGTTAAGCTATGGGACATGGGGCAGCTGCCCCCTTGAACATGAGATCGGATCACAGTCAATTGCCATTGAACTCTCCCTGAGTTCAGTTGCACACACAAGTCAACACTTGTCTTTTTTAAGTTTTAACCCCTCTTAACTGTGGTTAATATTCACTAACCCTTGGGGTTCAACAAGATAATCTTGTCTTTAAAAAAAATATTAACCCTAAGGTTTAAAAATTCTTAACCAGAGTTAAATGTATTTAATATTTTTTTCTAAAAATTAAGATTATATTGTTAAACCCCAAGGGTTCTTGAATCTTTCCCATAGTTAATAGGAGTTAAAAGGGACATGTGTTGACCTGTGGGTGCGATTGAACTCGGGGAGGGTTCAATCGCAATTGACTGTGATCCAATCTCCTTCAACTTATTAAAAAAATATTCCTTTTATACTATGTTGTTTAATTATTTTATAGGGCATAGTCATGGGACAAGAGGACAGTTGCCCCCCTAAACTTTTGAAAAAAAATCATTTTATTTAATTTCTTAATTGGGCCCTGAACTTTTGAAAACAAATTTTAAATTCCTTAATATATTATTTAATTCTTTAAAATATATTATACCAACCTAATCATTCTCCATAAATTAACCAACATGACACGTTCAACCAACCATTGTGTGCCCATGCCAACTTGGCCCTTCTATTACAGATTTTTTATTCTAAGAAGAGCAGTATTATGATTCTATTATGATTCTCTTTCCTCTAATTAAATAAAACTTGTAATGGGATGCACAAACATGTTCTGGGCCATAATGAGCATGCAGTAGTAGAATTTTTTGGAAGCTTATTTTTTTTCTTTGTAATTTGAGGTAGTTGCTGACAGAGCAGAGATCAACATTGCGCAGTACTTCGATGAGTGCTTTAGTTTCATTGATGAAGCTAAAAGGATGGGTGGTGGTGTGCTGGTTCATTGTTTTGTAGGAAGATCCAGAAGGTGATTTTTCTACTTTGCCTTCCTTACTTCGTGGTTCATAGGGATTATCTTCTGATGATCTAGTGGAAATAGTTCAAAAAAATGTTCAGCGTCAAGCATCATATAAATGATTTCTCGGTAATTGGCTTTTTTTTTTTAAATCTGTAAAAAGGAGATAGATATTTGATAAAAGGGATGTACAAAAGGGATCACAAGATACTGAACCTAAAAACAGGGTAAACAAAAGTAGCACTAAAGGAATCTAATAAAAGGTTAAAAGGAAAGACAAATTTGTAGATCGACAAAATCCCTTCTAATGGAGCACCAATCAATGAGCAGCCGAAGAATCCTAGAACATAGTCTCTTGGTGATTGTCTTTGTTGTGCATGATTTAATTTACGTATTTAATTTTATGAATCATCTCTTAGAGTAAATAGGACTTCAGCATTTCTACAAATATTAATGTTCAGTGTGCATTTGGATTGAAAGTAAAGTCCACCTTTACAAGAAATAAATAAAGCATGCACTTCTTACTTAAGAAAGAACAACTAAAGGAAACACAGATACAAGTTCTCTTAAAAGTATTAACATGGTGGTTTATTTATTTTGTTGTTCTGTGATATAATATGCTAAAGCTGCCATGTTTCTAGTATTTATTTTTCACATTTTAATTACTTCGTCATAATATGCTTGCGATGAGAACAATTCCTATCCAGGTTCAAGTAGGTCCTTATGAGTCTGGTCTTAGAAAATCAAGTAATATCCTCTCTGTGAAATTTTGAATCTCTTGATATGAACTGACTAACATATATTATATTTTGGAGTCTTTACTTGATAATTTACTGGATTTTCCTTGCAGTGTTACAATTGTTATTGCTTATTTGATGAAAAAGCATAATATGAGTCTATCTCAAGCTTTGGATCACGTTAAGAGTAAACGGCCGCAAGCAGCTCCTAATTCTGGTTTCATGTTACAACTACAGAACTTTGAGGAATCCCTTCGAGGTGAATTCTCCTTGATTCAAACCAACCTAATTTTAAAACTATAGCCCTACTGCTTGAACTAGTACCTATTTGAAGTGTTGGAGAGCTCAAATTCATATATGTTTTCTGTACTTCTGAACAAAGTTTTATTATTTATGCCTAGATTGGACTTTGATGTTTAACTCTTTTGCTAACCTCCACTAGACACTCATGATATCTTATTGAGACTTTTCATGTTCTACCATCATTAATACTCATTTGTCACTGTCAAATTGTAGAAGTGGACACTAAAATAGTTCATACTTCATCCATCTTAACAGCAGAGTTTCATGGCTTATTTACATTCATTAAATAGGGCAAAAGTCCATATTCCTGTTGAATAACTTAGGTGAAGGAAAGGCATATGAAAGCAAAAATAGGGACAATTAAGGGATATATTAAAACAATTCTATATGCTCTAACATTTACTGTCAAATTTGTTTTTTGACCGGTAATCAAAATATATAGAACAAGACAAAATGTATAAAGCTAAAACAATAGCAAGGAGTTTGCAGGCATGTAAACTTGAGAAGCTAGCAAACTCGAATAATAAGGTTGCTGGTCGCTGGACAGCAACTAATCAGAAAGTTTAGGACTTGTAAAACACTAAGGAATCAAGACTATCGCTGTTAGTTATTGGGGGCAATAATCTTCTTTGATACACAACCAAAAGAAGCTGATAGGAACCTATAGCCAATGGAAAAGAAAACTCTTCAATTTCCTGTTTCGAAACCCAAAACTCACGACACTATTCATCTCCTTTCCTGAACCTTTATAAAATAGTTCATAATGCAAGAGACTCCAAATTCCTATCCCTGCACAGACTCCAAATTCCTATCCCTGCACAATTGAAAAATAGTTTCAACAACTTTTGGAAAACAATTGAAGACTTAATGAATCATGATAAATTTAGGGGGAAATTAAAGAATAGAGATCCAAGAAACTTTCTAATTTAAACTACTGACAATAAGAAATCAATATTAATTCTTTACCCACCCAAAGAAGTTAAATAAAGGTAAAAAAACACCCAATAAAATGACTGGATGTTAGCCGTTATTGTCCAGTGGGGCCCACTGATCCCCTCTATCTGGGAGGACGTTTTGTAGCAGAAGTGTACCAGTGACCAATGCATCCTTCTGTACCAGCTCCTGCATCATATCCACTGGACCATATCTACAATTTTGTGTAAAACCTTGAGGTTGCAAAACCCAGCACAGGACCATAGAAGATGGAAACAAGCAAAATATCAAAATTAGATTGGGGAAGATAATATAAGAGATGATGACACCTACAGTGTGGGGTGTGCAGTGCTTTTTTGTCTCACTCTTTGGTCTCCCATGGGTTCTCTAGAAGGAGGTGAAGGACATCATCATTTGGTGGCCAGAGTGTGTTTTTGGATATAGGGGAAACATCCTTTGGAACATGATGTCAATTGTGGTTTGTTGGATATTTGGATGAAAAGGAATAAGGGACTCAATCCTCGCCACCTAAGTCCCACTCATCCATGGGTGGTATTGAGTAGTTGGTCAGTTTTCTTCTAGGTTTTGAATGTCGATATTGCGGGGAATATCGCGGCTTGAAAATGGGATACATCACAAAATAAGAGATGCATTATTCATGTAAGAGACATTAATGCAGTTAAGGATTAAAAAAAACGCAAATAATAATAATAATAATAATATATATAAGAGATGTAATTAGAATGTGGCAAAAATACACGTTGACAACAATGTATGATAGTGTGATATTAAGTATTAACTTAAATACTTGTAAATAACTACATACTGACTTCACCTACACCACGATCTACAATCAAAACTACATGGAGTTGCACAGAAGTTCAAAGACGTAGTCTCTGATTTGACTAGGAGGGCGATAATACTAACTCTTTCACATGACTACAATATTGTGCTCAAATCACGAGACAATTATTTCATATTGTATACTCATAAACATAACGATGGTACTTGTCCTCTTCAAGTTGCACTGGCAGGTCCGGCACTCCAACCAATGAATTTTGTGGATACTGAGTCGTCACTATCACTGTCACATGAGATTGCACACCTCCATAGTATATCCAAATGGATCATACTATTAAGTCTAAACAATTAAAAATATGTTTTTTTTTAATCAGTAACAATAAAAAATACGCATAGACGTGAAAAAATATTCATTAAATAATGGAGCTTGCACCAGAGCTAGAGCTGTAGATGTGAGAAGACTAGATGTAGATGAGAAGGTATTCTAGTGCAAGTATGTCAACAAAATCTTCGGGTAGTCACTCTAAAAGGGAAGCGAACGAGCCTATCCTCTATAGGGGTGGGCTCGTATTGGCCATTTTTAATGTTCTTTTCGTTGTCTAAGCTCTTTATTTGAGTCATTACCTATAGAAACTGTTACCCTACTCTGAATTTATCTCGTGAGGGTGGCACTTGTGAGTCAACTTTGAAACTTTCAGTGTATGGATCATAACTTTGGCATCCTAGGACAGCAATCCTAGTAACTGAAGTGCCTCTTGAGATAAGGCCCCAAAATATATTTTTCTATCGAAAATTAAAACTTTACAAGCTAATCGAGAGGTGGGCCTAAAATACAAATCCAATTAGATTTTATATTAAGCTTAAAAACTTTACGATCTAATCAAGAGCCAGCCTATTATTAAGCGTAAAAACTATTTTTTAAAAGGCCTTTATCACCATTTTTTTCAAAAAATTGATTCGTTTATTGACGTGTTCAACTCGACGATCCTCGCAACACTTTGGTTTATTGGGGTATTACAACCCAAATCCAATTAGAATTTGGTTAAGAGTTGATGAAGAACCATGGAAGATTTTTTTTTTCAAATATCTCACATGTCAATTGATATTTTCCAATGTTGACTGACATATTGTAAGTTTTATACTGTACAAATTCTTTCTTGATATGATATATTGCGAGATGATGCAATATATTGCAACGCTTGCGTGATATATCAGTGATAATTTAAAAAAATATAAATACCAAGATGGATATATCCTTTACTTGCAAGGATTAAAATACAAATTTTGGGATACGTAACGGTTTCAACCAAAACCCTGTATCGCCGATACTGATACATATTGGATGATATTTATTAATCAGTTTTTTTATAGCAAATTAAACATATCAGATGATACGGATGATATACGTATAGGCCGAGTCCTACTAATGCTTATTGGGCGATATTTATAAATCAAGGTTTTTTTTTATAAGAGAAGCATCGAACGAGTCCTGCCGATACATATCGATTTCGTTGAAGTCATATTCAACCGAATTAACCCCTTTTATTAACGCTCAATATTAATATTGTACAATGATACAATTTCAGGGTCAGCTCCTTTTGCATCTTTCCCTCGTAGAATTGTGTGGAAACTAGGTATTCCCTCTAAGGTAACTTTTTTTTTTTTTGAAATGCAACTTTGAATAAAATTGTTACTTGTGATCATTTAAAATCTAGAGGTTGGAGGTTGGAGGTTGGCTAATCGCTACTTCTTCTGCCTTCAAGCAGAAGAGATGGTGGACCACTTGCTTTTGCATTGCCCTATTGTAGGTGTCATCTAGGGGTATTTTCTATCCCGAATAAGTGTGGATTGAGCCTTTCACTCTTTCCTTCTTCCCTTCATAGCTTTTTATCCACCTGGGTTTTGGTTTCTGAGGATAGTGCATGAAAGGTAATTTGGGTGGTCCTTCATGGGGCAGTTTCGTGGGTGCTATGGAAAGAGAGAAATAAAAGTGTTTTGGAGAATTCTCATTCTTCGCTTCATCGTATTTGCTCTCGTACCCGCTTATTAGTCTTAGAATGGGCAGCTATTCGACAGGAGGGGTGGATCTGAGAGCCTTGTTGGGTTGAAAGATGCCTCTCATGTACTTAGTCCCAATTTTTTTTTTTTTGGCTTTTCTGAATTTTTCCCCAACCAAATAATTCTCGAACTTTGATTTGGTGACTGATTCATATAGATTAATTTGATGACACTTTGAGTGAAATTTTGAGCTTATAAAACCCATCTTGGTTACTAGAAAAAAGAAGAAGAAATAGAACAAAGAAAATCACAATTAGACTGCGGAAGACGAGATAAGAGATGATGATTTGAAACTAAGGGCGGATCTTTTTATTTTTTTATTAATCAAAGGATTCATTAGAATAGAGAACAAGGAAACAAAAGTGAACCAGAAACATATAAGGGAAACACAAAGCATGTGCTAGACAAAAATAACTATAAGAAAGGCACCAAATTTCCAAAAAGAGTCTCCAATTAGACAAAAATCTAAGACCTATAGCCTTTGGAGTCGCCCCTGATCAAAACCCAATCCGCAAGAGACTTACGGACCCGTTGAGTGACTTGCTCAACAGGCAACGAGACGTCATCGAAAATGCGCTTGTTTCTCTCTTTCTAGATGGACCAAGAGATAGCCAGCCCTTGGAAGAGATCTAAACGAGAGCCAACACGATTGTCAGCGAAATAAGAAGCCAGAAGCCTTGGAAGGAATAGGGAAAAACCTATGCAACTCCAAGTTGAGAAAGAAATAGTTCCAGAGGTTAATCGCAAAAGGGCAGTGCAAGAGCCAATGATCAACCATTTCCTCTGCTACAAGGCACAACACGCATCTATTTTGAAGATTACAACCTCTATTTTAAAGATGGTTAGTAGTTAAGATTTTATCCAGAAAAGTTGTCCAAAGAAAAAAAGATATCTTGGATGGCATACTAGGGTGCCACACCACTTTATAAGGGATGACCTTGCCAGTTGATTATAATAAAAAATCGTCATCACCGTCCAAGCCTTATCACAACTATTTGGGTTTGGCTGCATGTATCCTGTTCCACCATTCCACTCTAATAGATCACGAGTTTCAAATGTTTTCTCGCTACTTCGATCCATTTTGTTTTCAG
Source organism: Tetracentron sinense (assembly GCA_015143295.1). Taxonomy (NCBI): domain Eukaryota; kingdom Viridiplantae; phylum Streptophyta; class Magnoliopsida; order Trochodendrales; family Trochodendraceae; genus Tetracentron; species Tetracentron sinense. The sequence continues at coordinate 8,349,646 of CM026558.1, read as the reverse complement.
TCGTGCCCTTGTCCTTTTAGATCCTTCAACATGTAGTCCAGCACTCCTTCTCACGGGTGTTTGGATAGGTTTAAGTTCTACATGAATAAACCATACTAGGTTTTATCTTACAGGCCTATTTCTGACTTTGCCCTCCCTAGTCTTACCACTCATTCACTAGACATTTTTTTCTTAATTGCCTAACATTTTGCTCCATAAAGCATGGTGGTCTTATTGTTGTTGCTTAAAATTTTCCTTTCAATTTAATTGGTATATGTTGGTCACATAACAGTCCATAAGCACATGTCCACTTTAGTCACCCAACTTAATTATATGAGCGTCATTGTTCAATTTATCTCTCCCTGTGCGATCCAAAATGAAGAACGGGTCTCTTTGTGAATCTGTGATACCTTGGCCATTAACCCTGGCCATTAATAATAACTATTACTTCACCCCTATGAATGCCCTTATTAAAGTTGCATTGTATATATTTTGTCTTGGTCCAACTTATATAGAAACCTTTGGACTGTATACCATTCTTTCGCAATTCTTGATTTGCATTCATTCCCTCTCTAGTCTCTTCAATCTACAATTACCAGAGTGAGAGGCGTAAACGAGAAATGAAGTAAAAGCGAGAAGCAAAAAGCGAGGTTCAAAAAGTCATTAAGAAATGAGGAATGAGATATGGTCGCCTCATTCCATTATATTAGTATGGGCATCCGTACTTTAGATTTTACCTCACATGAGATATGTCTAGAGCTAAGTAACCAGAGCGGGAGCGCGAGCGCGAGAGCACCAAATTTCAATTTAGGATAGGGTTGAGAGCGCCTCTGGAGCATCGACATATATATAAATAATAATTTTTAGAAATTAAGGTTATATCATTAAATACTAAGAATTAATAAATTTTAATCATAATTAAAAGTAGTTAAGAAGGACACAAAGGTTGGGTGCAATTGTGATTGGGTGCGATTGAACTTAGGTGAGTTCAATCGCAATTGGTGTGTGGTGAGAACCGTGAGATCTCATTGTGAGAACCGTGAGATCTCATTTATCCAATTAAAAAATAAGAAAACAGAGAAAAAGTAGTTGAAAAGACAAAAGCTTATGACACAAGTACTGACACAAACTACAAACAATTAATAAAAAGCATAGCAAAATGATGAATATGTCTTTTCACCAAATAGTTAAACAGATTTTAAGAGGAAAAAAATACGGAAACTGTCTTCTGACTTCTTTAGACGATTTAAAGTTTCAAAACCGACGGTTTGTTAATTGAAAAACCGCGCTCTACACACGGATCCGCTCTCAAACTGTGAAAGCGAGGTTTGAGAGCGGGAGTGGAAAGGGGCTGTTCGAATGCCTGACTCATTTTCCTCACCACTGCAGATTTCAAGACACAATTCTCGACATAAGCATGAGACATAATAGAGATGAGAGAGAGAGAGAGAGAGAGAGAGAGAGAGAGAGAGAGAGAGCATAGTAAACTCATGAGAGCGAGACAAATGCATTTAATAATAACCAGGACGTAGTTCTAGAGATTGCTCATAGAGAAGTTATTTTCTGATGTTATATATAAGAAAGCCGGGTTAGTCCAAGGAGAGAGGATACTAGAGCTTTGCCAACCAAACCATCTGATAGAGCTGTGGAGAGTGAAACAGATGGCAGATGAATGAGCATCTCAAGGTTCTATGCTCCATGACCCCATGTTTCTATGTTAAAATGGTATCTCTTGCTCTCTCTCTCTAACAAAAGGCAGATGAACGGGCATCTCAAGGTTCTATGCTCTTTGACCCCATGTTTCTATGTTAAAAGGGTATCTCTCTATCTAGTTTTAAAGTCGATTCTGTGTATCAAGGGAGACCAAGCATCCATTATAGGTGGTGTAATTGAATTCATGAAGGAGTTGCACCAAGTTTGAGTCCTTGAAATCCAAGAAACAAAGAAAAAGTTTAAGCCCCAACCCTGGTTCTAGCCCAGTGTCGCCCCAGCCCTGGTTCTAGACCAAGGTCATTGCATGATAGCCCTTTGGGATTGAAAATTTTGAAGATCTCGGTGCATGCTGAAACTCTTCGATTGCATATGTCAAGGCAAAGCTCTCTGGGTCAAATGTCATTTTGAGAATGACTTCCAGGCGTATCCCAGGTCTAATTATGATGATACTCAGTCTCATTGGAGAAACTTTCATGTGAAATCCTTCTTCTAAACACTGGTAGCATTGGAGAGTCAGAAGACACTATTCTATACCATGTCATTTATGTATGAAGAGAATTGTTACTTAGGCTTAGTACTTATAGTGAATAGACAAAAATGATCAAGGGGAGATAGAGGAGAATGCCACCATGCATGTAGTGTATAATCGGGAGAATATATATATATATATATATATATCAACATATTTTTATGCTTATTACAGATTGTATTAAAAAAATTCAACATTTTTTTGTGGACCAATATGTGCCACCGGTGACTGGCTTTCGTGAAAGCACCTTTGGGCGATGGGTTCTCGATCAACTCTGCAAGAGAGGCCTGAGCTCGGCTCAATATGGTTTGTTATATGTGACACTGCTTTAGTCTCGAAGACCAACCCTCCCCTCGCTATTCAGAGCAAGGTGCGAGTGAGCCTGTATAGCATAGGTAGGTAGGACGCTTCTCTTTCCATCCTCATATGTCAGATGTCAGTATTCCTTGACGCCTAAGGGGCAGGGGATTCAAGTGCGGGCGGATGCACTCACAAAGCAACAGATAAGGTGCAAGTAAAGGGACCAATAGTAGTTGCAATTAATGGGTAATATTCTTCTATTTCAAATTGAGGCTAATAGAATTGAACCAAACAGATGTTGATATCATATTCCATATTCTTTTGGTTATTGAATCCATGTTTTGTTTTTTTTCTTTTTTTGATGTTTAGATTAGTTGATTCTAAGGTTTATTCCCATGGAAGCGAACTCAATCTATATAAGGAGTCCTTTGCCTTTTCTTATTCTATCATGGCTGATTTTTTTCTTCTTATATGGTATTCTAATTAGAGTTGTTAATGGTGGTTCGATACCTAGGCTGCAGCTCTCTAGGTTCTTAGCCCAGGTTCCTGCCCAAGTATGCAAACCGCCTACGAACCAGGTGACCCAACAGTGAGTCACCGCAGCAGCAATAGAGAATTGAAATTATCGTTCAAGGGCAAGTAAAAGATAGGATCATATCTTCCTTAACTAGGGGAACATCTGGATTCCTCTAAATCTTACAAAATACATTTCAATCTCCTGTTTCTGTATCAATTAGATCAAATTAACAGCAATAAATCCATTCAGTAGTTGAACAGTGTGTATTACTACCACAGTACTGCTTGCTTTGTTTATCATCTATAATCCAACAATATCTTTTGGCATTCAAAAAGGAATAGCAGAAATTAGTATTTGTGGTCTTCTATTGCTAAAGTATAAGTATGTGAGATTAATTATAAGTTCATTTGTTTTAACATTGTTACAGATTGGGCTCGAACGTCGTTAGCTTAGTATGGAGGAACTGCCTCTCCTATTTCAACAAAGCTTCTCCTAAGATGTTATTAATGCCAATGAGATGGTGTTTGTTAAGGGTAATGAAGTGAATTTTGTTTGTCTTAGAAGAATGGGAAGAATTTTCGTGCCTTATGCTTGAAGGCGGCACGCTCAGCTTGCCTATGGGAGGGCTCACATGTAATTAGTACCACACTACTTGAAATCTAATTCAACATAAGGACACCCATTTGCCGAGTTCAGGCTTCAAAGCCTTTGTAAATGTGCCGGGCTTCAGGATGGGTCTATTCAAAAAAACCAAAATTCAAACCCAAACCGGGCACATTGCCAGCCCTAATTCAACTTAGTGTTTCAACGTGCAATCACATACCACATCTACATGAAAGCCATATACCGAGCTTAAGGTGGCGTTTGGATTGGATTTTTTTGGCCAAAAATCAATTTTGGTAAATTGATTGTGTAGAAATTCATGATCAAATAATCATTTTTTCAAATAATAGTGTTTGGACAATATGAAGTTGAGAGACTCACCTATGTATTCTCCAAACACTATTATTTGAAATTAGCAGGTGGCACATGCGATGCACGTGAGAGTGAGGGGAAGGAGTTAACCACAGTTAATAGGAGTTAAAAGGGACACGTGTTAACCCATGGGTGCGATTGAACTCTCCCCCAAGTTTAATCACAATTAGCTGTGATTCTATTTTTTATGTGATTCTATTTTTTAAATAGATAGATGAGAATAGTTTGGGAATTAAAGTAAAACATTAAATTAAAGTTTCGTTTTATATTAGGGTAGTTTAGGAATTTTGGAAAATTCAGGCTAAGCTGCCTCTCCCATTATAATTATTGGGTAGTTTGGGAATTAAAGTAATACATTAAATTAAAGTGTCAAGGGTAGTTTGAGAATTAAAGTAAAACAATAAATTAAAATTTTGTTTTATATAAGGGTAGTTTAGGAATTTTGAAAAATTCAGGCGTAGCCTCCCTCTCCCATTATAATAGTAAAGAAAATGATTATTTGACCATTAATTTCGTAAAATTGATTTTGGCCAAAAAAATCTAATCCAAACCCCCCCCCCCCCATAAGCCTTTGTAAATGTGTAAGGCCTTGGTCTGGGCCTTTTCAATTATCATCAAAATTCAATCTCAAGCCCGGCCCATTGCTACCCCTAATTTAACTGCATCAACCCATGTTGTTAATGATCGGGTCGGGCTTAGGAACCCATATCACTATTCTAAATTTATTTTTTCCCCTAAAAATACAGGCATAGCTTTTAACATAGAAAGGACATGTGTCAGCATGTCAGACAACCGGACGACACATAAAGTCATAAACCGTAGAGAATCCCGAGTGTTTTTGAAAAAAAAAAAACTCGCCTAAGAATCAGAAGGTTGACTAGCCACGCCATGCAAGATGCAACCCGTCTGGCGTCTGCTTAAGCGCACACGGGTTAGCGCATGATTTGTGACACGTGTCAAACCATCGTCGTTTGAAGCCACGTGTACGCTAAGAAAACGACGAGCATATTTTCTGGCCGCGGCGATGTGTTTTGTTTGTGTTTGTGGGTCCTACCATCCTATCCGACGACCGTATAGGAAAAGATTCCGCCTCAGATGGGAGGCCTCTCTTGCCAGGCTAACTTCCAATCCCTGCCGTTAATGACCTTCCCTCATCGTTTCTTTTACCTTTCTAATCCACCTTCCTTTTACTTATTACCGTTTTACCATTCTCTATTCAGCTTAGCTCGGCTCCGCTGAATTGTTAGCTTTGGGGGATAGAGAGAGAGAGAGAGAGAGAGAGGACAAAACCCACAAAAGCTTGAACTCTCTGTAGAACCCACATTATCTTAAAAATTAAAATGACATAAAAGTGCCCTATTTAAATCAAATTCCTTGAAGGGACCCAATTTTGGGTCCTGCGGTCACGTTCCATTAATGGGTTATTACAGCTTTTACTTGAAATGACAAAAACACCCATTGTATAATTTTTTTTTTCTCGCGCTTGACACTGTTTGGGACAATGGAAAGATGATCCTGGAGAGCTGAAAGATCGTCAAATCTTAGCCAACCTTCTTTCTGGCAATGAAGGTCTTATTACACTGATACCAAGGAGCAGAACAAGCACCAAATTGCAATTGTAGGGTTAATCTGAGATTGCTAAGGTCTTATTCGTAGAGACAAAACCTAGACTGCGAGTATGATTCTTTTTTGACCGGTGATCTTCTACAGTTGTAACCGGTTTTGGGCAAAATCGGTTACAACCCTGTGATCACCACATGTCCTTTTTTCCACCCCTTAACTGTGGTTAAGATTCACCTATCCCTAGGGTTCATCACCTCTCTTTGTTTTTTTTAAAAAATATTTTTAAAAAATTAACCTTAGGAGTTGGGAAATTGTAACCACAGTTAATAAAAAAATTTATAATTTTTTCTAAAAACCAAAAATAGGTGGATGAACCTTAGGGGTGAGTGAATCTTAACCATAGTTAAGAGGTGTCAAAAGAGACATGTGGCCACCTCAAGGGCGTAACCAGTTTTGGCAAAACCGGTTACAACTGGAGAAGAATACGTCCCTTCTTTTTTGAGTTCGTTTCTTTCCACTCGCTTTTGAGTTACATGGTCGAGGGAAAAACAAATATGTAGAAGACATCTAAAGGGGGCGTTTTTGTCATTTCAAGTGGAAGTAAGAAACCCCCTTAACGGAACATCACGGCAGTTCTCTCTTTTTCCATGTTTTTAAAAGCTGGGTCTCAAAGGAATTTCTTTTAAGGAAGGGCACGTCTATGTCATTTTAAGATAAGTTGGGTTCGGATATGTAATTAACCCCCTCCGCAAATTACAACGTATAGTATGCTGTGCTTTTACGCAGAAAATCTTTTGAAAGATATTCCAACTGATAGCATCATTAGAAATCTCTACGGATGACTGACAATGACCGAACTGCCCTTCATTTACATGGATTGGGGATGTTAGTTTGGTCAAATAACTGTAAATCTCATATAGTTAGTATACTAGATAGTACACTGCAAGCGTATATAGCCACTGCAATCAACCAGTCATAGAGTGTAAATCTCGAGGAGGGTCCAACGGTGTAGATTTACGGAGTACATGAGGCTTTTTTGTAAGTAACATCATATCAGAGTACGTGAGTGTAGTGTTGTTCAGCTTAGACAGCCAGACTGCTGTGCTATTCAAACTGTATCAACAATGGTTATAAAGGGTTTGTAGAACTAAGTTTTGTTTAGTTTTAAGCAAGTTTTTTTTTTTTTTTGGGTTTTATGCACTCGCTACTTAGTGGTGTATCCGAACCGAGCTACCTTGAAGTTCGGCTCGGTCGAAAAAGCCCAACTTGAGCTCGAAAAATAAGAGCCGAATTGTTTTTTGAGTTTTAAAATATATTCAAGCTGAGCTCAAGCCAAGGCCTGTTTGATTCGATTCGACTTGGCTTGAAGTTCGGCCCAATTGAGGCATGATTTGGCTTGAATATAATATAAAAAATAATATTATATATATCATTATTTTATATATATATAATTTGTATACGGATAAATAATATAATTATTATATATATAAAATATATAATTATTATATATATAAAATTAAAATATTATTATTTTTATTTAAGAATCATTTTTTTATAATTCAATCCGAGCTAAAGCTAAGCCCAGCTTGAGCCTAACCGAGCAGATTCAAGCCAAGCCGAGCTAAGCTCGAACATAGATGAAAAAATTCCAAATCGAGATGAAAATATTTCAAACCGAGTCGAGCAAGCCCAAGCCAGGCTCGAATACACCCCTATCGCTAGTTAAACAGGATTAGTACCTGTTCTAAAGTGTGGATTTGTAGAACTCAGATTTGTTAGTTACAAGCGGGAAGCTAAGCTTGCCCAATAGGTATGTGCGCTAGTCACCACTCAATTGGTCCGGGTTCCATTTTCGAGAGGGTGTGAGTGTTGAAATCTCCACCCGTCCATTAACTCTGAACATATACTAACTAGAATGGCAGCAGGGACGGAGCCAGAAATTTTTCATTGGGGGGACTGAAATACACGTATAAAAATACTAATGGAACTTGAGATGAGAAAATTTTTTTACGGTAATTTTTTTATTTTGAGAATTTTTTTCCCCGGTAATGTTCATGAGGTTGCCATGTGCCCCAATTGATACCCCTTAACTGTGGTTAAGATTCACCCACTTATCTTTGGCTTCTAAAAAAAATATAATTTTTTTTATCAAACCTAGTTAAAATTCATCAACTCCTAAAGGTTAAAAAAAATTTATTACTTTTTTCTAAAATCAAAGATAACTAGATGAACTCTAAGAGTGGGTAGGGACATATGGTGACCTAAAAACTATCCGGACTCAATTGAAGGGCCCACTATATATATGACAAAAAAATTAGGGGGCTATTACATATAAAACAAAAAAAAAAAATTTGACCCGGGGCTAAAACATCAGAGATTTACAAAAAATTTTGGCACCCACCAACTCAAAGCATATACTAACCAACTAATCAAGGTGGCGGCCTAACCGCGTGTGCGGTTAGTAAAAAGAAAAAAGTTACGAGCAAGTTTTTTTGGCACTTGCTATTTTTTGTTTTTTTGGAAGGGCGGAAGTGAAATCAATTACACGCTACAAAGCAAAAACAGCCAAGGGCCTTATGCTTGTTAGGATTATCCAGCAACTCCATGGGGGTAAGATTTTTGGCCTGAAATCTTTGGTACTTCAAAAACTGAGTCTAAATTTCGCAATTAGATGTGTAAAAACATTTGTCATGAGCAAGACGATAGTGAGAGATGCTTGAAATTTACCTGTGGATGTCCCCTAGTAACACTGCAATTTCAATCGGCCTAGCTTTACTAGATGTTGAAAGTGAATACGATTTAAAAACTACACACTCTCATCCGTTGTAACATGCAAAAAAGATGACTTTACGAATGGAAACAACCTAACAAGAGGAGACCCGCCCATCAGAGCTTGAAAATAACCTTTGATGATGGATCCTCGGTGGTTTCTGTCAATCACTCTAGTACTTGCACGATCGTCGTTGAGGTCATTAACCTCAAAAAAATTACTTTTATCAACCCTCTCTTTGGGAGGGTCCAAAAATATTGCAAAATAACTAACCAGTTTCTAAACTCCACTGCACATAAAGGAGTTGTATTAGCACGATGGAAGCACTCAGAAACTATTTTCTTTGCTTGGAATATGATCAGTTGAGGGTTGGGGGTTTGGCCAAAGACCAATTTCGCATTTTTAGCCATCCACAAGCTTTAGAGTAGGCTTGCACGGAAAGAGAGGAATTTGGCTTGCTCTTCTTTATCTTGGTTCTGTCTACACTCTAAGCATCCAATTTTTACATCTCATTGTTAACCATAGTTAATGATCCTAATCATGATTAGATTATCCTAGGTCAAACCTAGTCTAACCCTAGGTCAAATCGTAGTCTTACACTAGATCAAAACCTAGTCTAACCCTAGGTCTAGTCCTAAACCTATCCCTAACCCTAGGTCTAACCCCAAGCCTAACCCTAGAACCCTAAACTCTAGCTAGCCCTAGCCCTAGAACCAAGCCCATAGTCTAAAACCCACAACACCATGCCCATCATCCAAGACCCTAAGCACAAATCCTAGCCAAAGCCCTGTCCTAAGAGCCTAAAGCCCTTGGCCCAATCCTAAGCCTCAAAGCCCCAATGGCCCAAGCCCTTGACCAAAGACCAAACCCTTGACCCATGGTCTATGGATTAGACCCAAAAACCCATATCCCCTTTCTTGCTAACCCGTATTCCAAAACTTATTCCAAAAGAGGCAATGCACAAGCCTTCCCTTCTGCTCCCTGCCTCCATGCTTCCACCTCTGCCCTCCCCAGACTGACCCTCCAATCTAATCCGTTTGTCTTCACCTACCACCTGCCATCAGTCCTCTCCAGCTCTATTAAACCCAAAGTAAACCAGGGTAAAGGAGGAGGAGAAAAACCCTAACTCTCTGATGTTCAAAAGTTGTTTGATGTTCGTTTAAAAGTGTTTATTTTCAGTATTATCTTTCGAGGCATTGTCAAACTCTACTATAAAAACTTTCAATTTTATAAATTTTTCTATGTAAGGGTCCATTGCATAGCACACACTTTTCTGATAAAAATAATACATTTGCATGAATTTAACATGTTTCTGAAAGTGTAGATTCAAAAATGTTTTTATGAACTCTCGTTAACCGTTTTAAAGTTTCAAGACCTCAGATTAAGAGAATTTCAGGAACCAAGAAGCCAAAAGCAACAATCGAAACCCATAATACCCATTATTGAAGACTAAAGAGCCAACATGTTACATCATCTACAAACGGGTCAAGCATGCATGGGCTTAGCTAGTGACTGAAGGAGGCCAAAGAAGCAAAATATACATTTTCAAAAGAAAGAGACTCAATTCATAAATATTCCCTATAAGACAAAGAAAGAAGCAATCTTAATAGCAAAGGTCGGGAGAGATCATGTTAGAGATCAGGATTCAAAACCCTTTGCTTCTTTTTGTTTGATTTGTAATTTTATTTTTTTAAAACCCTAAACAATTTCCTCTTTACTTAATACCACTCATTTTTCTTCTATCCTAACCATCCATTTCAAATCTCTACTTTCCCTCTCTCACATGGTAACCCTAATCCCACAATATCTTCTCATATTTTCTTTCCCCTTTAACTCTCCCTAAAATCTCTTTCTCTAGAAAATCCTAATCATCCATCTGTTCTCTATCACCAAACTCTAATCCTAACCACCCATCTCATTCTCAAACCCTAACCCTAGCTACTTATTTCTCCAAACTCTAATCTTCTTACAATCCTAATCTCTTTTTAATATAATCCTAGCCGTCCATCTCCTTCCCTCCATTTTCAAAACCCTAATCTGGCACTATTTATTCCCATTATCTAAACCCTAGCCACTTGGTTCCTTCCCCCCTAACATCTCTTCTCACCTCTCATCTCTCATGCCTTAAGCTTAGGGCTCTCACGTTCTCATCTCTATGCTTAGAGAAAGAATTTCACTTCTCATCCCATCTCTCTCAACCTCTTTCTTTCTCAACTCTTTCTCAAAAACCTCCCTCAAAACATTTTCAACTACGCTTAATGCGAGTTTCCAGTTTGCTGAATTTTTCTTGCATGTAACGATATTCAATTCAACTTTGTAAGTAACTCTTTTTAATGAATAAATGTTCTTTTTTTATGCTTTATTGTCTTTCATTAATTAATAGTAAGTCATTTTCTTTCATGTTATTTTATTAGTAGGTCTTAATAATACCTCTCCCAAAAATTGTTTTAAAAAGAAAACTCATTTTTCATCATTCTCATCCTTCCATTCTTTTACAATTTCCTCTTCTTTTTTATTTTTTCTTTATACTAACCTCATTGTTCACGAGTGAGGATTTGACATCTGACACGATTCCTATACATATTATATTTTATAGGTCTCGGATTACACTTTAAGACTTGATAATAGTGTGTTTTTAAGCAATGGAAAATACCTACTATCACTGCTGCCCCCTTCTTTCTCTTCTTCTTCTCCCCATCTTCTTCCCTTTAGTTTTCAGTGGTAATAGAGAGTTCGCTCTCGTGTTCTCTCCCTTCCATACCTACTTTTTAAAGTAGAAGTTTTTACCCCTAAAATCTCTAAAATGTAAACATGCAATTAACCTTCAACTTAATAAATATAAAGTCTAACTAAGCATAATTTTCAAATAAGCACTTCTTTTTAGACTAGTGTTAACAAACGCCATCTTAGTTTTGATTGAGTAAATTTTTATTTTTTTTAATCAGATGCTTTCTTTATTTTTAGGTTGTAACCTAGAGTAAGTCAAGGTTTTTTCATTAGTTTGTAGGTTAGCTTGTAATTTGATTAAATCCGAGTTTTGGTAGGTGTGATTTAGATCATTGTTAGTTAAGTCTAAAAAACTGATTTGTTTCGTTAGTTAAATATTTGCTTAGTTTACTTGGTTAGTCTTATGTTAGTCCTTGAGTTAGTCTTAGGTTAGAACTTAGGCTTTCTATTAATTTGTTTTATATTAGTTTCCACTTGGGATTTTTGGAGGTGGAAGAAATGGCTTGTGAGGGTCTTGTATTTATAGAGGTTTCAAGGGGTTGTGGCAATTTGGTGATTAATAGAAGGTTGGGTGAGAAGAAGGGAGGTGATTGGTTGGTCAAAATTGATGTGATTGGTGATTGGGTAATCAAAAAAGTATGTACTTGATGAGAGGTGATTGAGTGGTCAAAAGGAGTGTAAGAGAATTAATTGTTTTGTAAGAGGTGTAAGAATGAGTGTAAGAGGTGTAAGAGAGTAAGAGATGTGATTGGTTAGTCAAAAAGGTGTGTACTTGGTGAGAGATGATTGGGTGGCCAAAAAGGTGTGTAAACACAAAAATGGGGCTATTTGGGGTTTGACGAAAAAATAAAAGGTATTTTGTAGGAAAGTGAAAAGTGGGCTTGGGTTTATGGGTTTTGGACATAGGTTGAATAAATGTGGGTATGTGGACTAGATCTTATGGATCATAGGTTGTCAGTAGATGGGTCATAGGTTATGGTTATTGGACTTTAGCTATGACAATTGGGCTTGAGGTATGGTAATTAGGCTTTCACTAAAGCAATTGAGCTTTGGCTACGATAATTGGGTAATTAGGCTTGGCTACTTGGGCTTGGGTAATAGAATTAAGTAATTGAGCTTGATTGAGTTGTTTGGGTACAAGTTTGGTCAAATGGCCTTGGGTCTTGGGTAAACCTTGAAGCATTTGAAGAAGCGGGAAGAGGGATAGGGGGTGTAAAAATAGGGTGCTTACACTAATTTATTTTGTAGAATTGAACCCGAAACCTCCTCTAACGAGAGGTTAAGGGTACCCTTCACCATCTCAAATAGAGGAGCGGGTGTAGGGGTGTAAACGAGCCGAGTCAGCTCGTGAGCCAGCTTGGCTCGGCTCGGCTCGGCTCGAAATAAATCGAGCTTGAGCTTTTACTTTGGGCTCATTGAGCCAAGCCGAGCCTTAAAAGTGAGCTCGAAAAATAAATGAGCCGAACCTGAACAATATGTGGCTTAGCTCGGCTCGGCTTGGTTCGGCTCGATTAATTTTATACTAATATCCTTTAAAAGTTAAATTTATATTATATATTTAGTATACTATTTTTTTGGTAAAATATATTTAGTATACATTAACATAATTATTTCTGTTTAAGTTTTAACTCAAGCTTTCCCGTGAGTCACAATGACATCCCAAAGAAAAAAATGTCATTTTAATTTTTTTAATTGAATTTAGTACTTATCAATGTATTTTAAAAAAAAATTATTGTGCCAAGCTCGAGCTCAACAATTTGTGGACGAGCCGAGTCAAGTCGAGCCGAGCCTGAGCCTCTGTAAAATTCCAACGAATTGAGCCGGGCTTGAGCATCTGTAAAATTCCAACGAGTCGAGCCCGAGCAGTGCCCAGCTCGGCTCGTTGACACCCCTAGGCGGGTGTTTGTAGTAAGTGTAATAGTTCACTCGTCGGCCGAGGAGGGGACTATTCCTCCTCGCTCTCACATAACCGACCCTTCAACTCCCATTAACTAAGGTTAGTTTTTTTTTAAATCCTTTAGTTAATTTTATTTTTCTAAAAACCAATGGTAGATGGGTGAAGAGGCATACCTGGGAAATGGATTTTAAAATCGAAGGATGAGGGTTGGATTTTAAAATCCGTTTTTCAGGTACGTTTACTATTTCCCATGAGGGACCAAAAACAAAAAACTATTTCCCATGAGTGAACCCTAATGCTATGTTTGGTTGTTGAGAAAATATGTGAAAACATAGAAAATAAAATAAAATTCTGGATTTGTAATACGAATTTTATTTGTGTTTTGCCTAAATTTTTTTTTTTTTTTTTCATATTTTCATTTATTTTCTCTGAACCACACACATAAGGTAAGGGTAAAGAGTGGATGAATCTTAGATGAATCTTAATCACAGTTAAAATGGGTTAGACGGAGGACATATGGCAAGATAGATAATGGGAGCCTAGACGTCCACCTCGCGTCACCGATCAAGGTGATGATTATTTTCCTTCTTGTAATTTGAGTAGTAGCACGGAATGCGAGGGACATTGACAAAATGATCACCATGTAACAGTACGTAGGGAGAAGAGAGATTAGGGGTCAAAAAACAAAAAAACAAAAAAGGAAAAAAAAGGGAGAGTTGTAATTGGGTCATGGTTGAACGGGCGGCGGGAAAATTATTGACACAAAGAGCAGCAACGGGGAACATGACCCGTGACGCGCATGTGATTGCTAGCTCATCGGCCTTTGCGCTTTGAATGTAAAATTTCCTCGGTAAGGTCTCCCTTCGAATATTTCGCATTGGCTTCTATATGTGTATTACTCTTTATATAGATTCTAATTCTAACCATATTGTAGGAGATACTATTTTTGCTGTTTCGGGGGACGCCACCCGCCCCGGGCCCTTTTTTTGTTTTTTTAAGGGTATCATTTAACTACAGTTAGTGGTTAGTTTGAGAGATTGGAGCTCTTGCGGACTCATCACCCAATGATTGGATCCCCATACCTCCTTCAATAGAAAGACCATGCCCTACCACTGGCGCAAAAGGCGGGGTGTGGGGGAACGCCCCTCTTTTGAGAGCAGTCTTTACCCTATAATCTTAGTTTAATAGCTTCTCTCAAAATATTAAGGTTTAAATTCTTGTAGTAAGTCTTAACCAAAAAAAAACCTTAGTAGTGAATTTGTTGCTAAATTTTGAAGAATGGGGTTTGCACTTGGCCCAATTTTGCGCAAGCCAATCTTCTAGCAATTTTCTTTTGTGCGTTATTATTTTCCTACTGTCAGCAGCAATTTAGTGGGTCAGCGAAACTTGTCAATCCCTTTGCAATTTCCTCATCTCAAATCCGATTTTATTACAACCTTCAAATGAGGATGCACTTTTGCCATCCTAGCTAGGGGTGTACACGGTTTGGTTTGGATCGGTTCTAAGAATTTTTGGGACCAAACTGATGAACTTTGGTTCTAAAAAAATCAACCCAGGACCAAATCGAAGAGCCTCGGTTTAGAAAAAAACCAACCCAAAACCGAACCCTAGAGCCTCGGTTTGGTTCGGTTCTACCCACGGGTTGATTCCTATTAGCTTTAGGTTCTACAAAAAAAAATAAATTATAGACTCAGAACTGGTTCGGTTCTCATACAGCTTTCAGTTCTCGGCTTCACATTCGGTTCTTAGTTTGGTTCAATTCGCGGGTTCTACATTCAATTCTAAGTTCAGTTCGGTTCCAAATTAGAACAAACCAGAACTGAATAGAAAAAAATCGGTTTAAGTAAAATAGGACTCAGAACCAAACCGAGACTTTAAAAAAATCGAACCAAACCGAACCATGATGGTCAATTCGGTTCACGGTTTGATCTGTACCCGTGTGCACCCCTAATCCTAGCTCAAAAGGCAGGCGTTTCTATTACTCACAATTCATGTTAAAAAAAAAAAAAAAAGGTACACACCTAACCACCAACCCCTGTAACTCTCTGTCATTCTCACACCAAGACACATATTAGTGAGAGAAGTCACCACCATATGGATGGATAATAACTTGCCTTTAGGTTAAAAATATCATTGCTTCTCTTTATCTTTATAAAAAAAAAAGAGGAGAATAAAGAGCCGTCTAATTTTTTTTTTTTTGATTCTATGCTTGTTCAAGTTGTTATCTAGTCTCTTTAAATTGCTTTTGAGCTGATTAAAGTCTATTCAAAGCACCTACACTACAGTTGCAATCTGTCTTGGAATTGCCTAAAAGATGGTCCTTTATCTATCTACGAATTAGAGTTATAGAAATGAATCAATACAGGTAAGTGTTAAATCTCAAAAATAAATAAATAAAGTGATTAAACAATGTTAGTGTGCAACATCACTTGAAGCATGTGTGAGAAAACCACGCCTCAAAACGAGGAGGTGTTTGTCGTCGGCTTAATCAGGTTTCACCGTCTTACACATTAGATATCTTATTCATTGGTGGCTCGAACATGTGATGATGATGATGATGATATTGTGATATACTTGATGGTTTGTCCCATAGATTGGTGTACAATATCATGGATGGTGTAATTTTCTAAGAAAAACAGCATGTAATTAAATCAATCTAATGAGAATACTTTTGGAATTTTCTTATGCATTGATTTAATGACATGCAGTTTATCTTAGAAAATTACACCATCATGATGTTGTAATTTACAGTTCACTTTCCAAAAATGAAAAGAAAAGTAGTGATTACAATCCATTAATATACACAAACTCAAGTGCTTGATCAACTATTTGGCAAAAGCATCCGATTTAATTTGTTGAGATCTTTCACCTGCATGCTCTAATGTTCCTTTCCATTATATTATACTCTGTAATGTTCCTCTCCAATTGAATATACCTATATATATGGAAAGGAAAAAAAACTCGTACACGCCACGCGTCTGTAGCTTGTCGGCTGGTAGAGGAATGATAGCCTAACTCCACCTGTGAATGAGCCTGAGGGGGGCGGGTGTGCACCCTGAAATAAGCTTCGATGATAAAGTCAATATAAGGCACATAACACAGTATAAGGCACAAGGTACAAGCACAGTATAGAGATACTTATCGTGAGGGCACTGGGCATATGCACTTGAGGACGAGCTCTGGTGAGGCACTGGGTATATGCACTTGAGGACGAGCTCTGGCAACGTAGCTCACATAGCTCGGGCAAGGCACAGACAACGTAGCTCACATAGCTCGGACAAGGCACTGGCAACGTACTCACATAGCTCGGGCAAGACACTGGCAACGTAGCTCACATTGCTCGGACAAGGCACTGGCAACATACTCACATAGCTCGGGCAAGGCACTGGCAACGTAGCTCACATAGCTCGGACAAGGCACTGGCAACGTACTCACATAGCTCGGGCAAGGCACTGGCAACGTAGCTCACATAGCTCGGACAAGGCACAGACAACGTAGCTCACATAGCTCGGACAAGGCACTGGCAACGTACTCACATAGCTCGGGCAAGGCACTAGCAACGTAGCTCACATAGCTCGGACAATGCACTGGCAACGTACTCACATAGCTCGGACAAGGCACTGGCAACATAGCTCACATAGCTCGGACAAGACACTGGCAACGTACTCACATAGCTCGGGCAAGGCACTGGCAACGTAGCTCACATGGCTCAGGCAAGGCACTGGCAACGTACTCACATAGCTCGGACAAGGCACTGGCAACGTACTCACATAGCTCGGACAAGGCACTGGCAACGTAGCTCACATAGCTCGGACAAGGCACTGGCAACGTACTCACATAGCTCGGACAAGGCACTAGCAACGTATAGACAACGTACTCTGATAACGTAGCTCTAGCTCTGATAACGTATACGTTGTGCATCCGTTGTGCAACAGACAACGGGTACGTCGTGTAGCAGACAATGTGTACGTTGTACAGCAAACAACGTGTACGTTGTACAGCTCACGACGGGTACGTTGTACATCAGACAACGGACAACGAGCTCAGCACTATGCACAACACAACGTGACAACGTATTCGGCACCATTCACAGCACAACGTATTCGGCACCATTCACAACACCACGTATTCGGCACCATTCACAGCACAACGTATTTGGCACCATTCACAGCGTCAGGCACAAGCTCAAGTATGATTGCACTCACCAGATGATCAACTGCAAGGCCGTGCAAGTGGCAGTGTGACCATTCATGGAGAGCATCAGGCAGACATGGCCTATCTGAGAGAGTCCGGTGGTCATAAACGCTTGTGAGGCTGTAAAGAGCATCAAGTGGCCGGATAACACCAAAGGAAGATTAGAGAATCAGGGGAGTGGTCATCTACACAGCACTTCGGGGAGGGGTGTGAGTGACTCAAGCTTCTCAGATCTCTCTCTCCTCTTCCTCTTCCTCTTTCTCTTCCTCTTCTTCTTCTTCTTCTTCTTCTCTTGATCTCCTCCCTAGCCTTTCGCACCATCCTCCTTGCCTTTAGCACCATCCTCCTTGCCTTTCGCACCATCCTCTTCTTCTTCTTCTGCCCTTTCTCTCCTCTCTTGTCTCTCGCACCATCATTCATCCTCTCTCTCTGGTGATTCTTGCTTATTTACAGGCATTTTGAGTCATCATGACTTGTGCAGTCATGATAAGATCACCTGACAGATAACACTCAAGTAAACCAGCACATAGCCCAAGTGGGCTTATGACGGCTAAAATGTCAGAATTTGTGAGCATGAGAAATCCCTATTTTACCCCTTCTTTTTGCTCTTTTTTACGAATTTTATCCGTTACATATATAATTCCAATGGAGAGAGAGATACTTGCACTATATGTGAAGGCAGTGAAAAGCTATTCCTTTAGTTAAATCCAACTAAGAATTTTTTTTTTTTGGTATAGAACTAAGAATTCAAATATCCAGATCTTAGGTAGGTGGGGCATAAACTATATATTATCAAGGAAATAATGATCTAAAAGGAAAAAAAAATGATATAAAGCTTTACCCAACTCAACAGGGCCGCCTCGTGCCATTGTGCATCGCACTCTATGATGCAAACTCAATAATCCTCCAACTGCGATCTCTACACCCAGCCTCTTGCGCTAATGGTGGGGTGTGGCCTCTCCCAATGAGAGGTCTCAGGATCTAATCCCTGGGTAATGGGTCGCAAGAGCTCTAATTCTCACACTAACCCACTAACCCTATAGTATAGTAGGTAAATGATATCCAAGAAAAAAATAAAATAAAATGGGATCTCTAGATTGGACAATCGAGATCCTCTAATCACCACAATTTTGAATGTTACCATTGATATTACATTCAATAGCTTGTGAGCAAGTCAAATGCTCTTTAATCCAATCATATTCCTAATTTAATTTCATTTTACCTATCAAGAGAGTCTAATTCGGTAGCTCCAACCTCCAAGCTATCGAATAATGGCTTATTACTTAAAAGAAACTATGGAGTTCATTTTGTCTGTGCAACTCAGCATCCAGACCTTGTGTGCCCCGATGATTAGAGCATCACGTACACAAATTGTGGATATATTAGTAAAATCAAAATGCCAAATCCTCTATGATTTGGCAAATTCGGTTATCACCCCTAGAGGTCTCCACGTGTCCCTTTTGAGACCCCTTAACTGTGGTTAAGATTCACCCACCCTAAGGTTCACCTATGCATCCTTGGTTTTTAGAAAAAAAAAATCATTTTCTGAAAATTAAAAAACTGTTTTTATGGCTTTTTTAATATTAAAATATTTTAAAATAAGAATTAATATTTTTTTCTAAAAACCATGGATGGGTGGATGAATCTTAACCACGGTTAAAGGATATCAAAAGGGACATGTGGAGACCTCTTGGGGTGATAACCGGATTTAACAAATCCGGTTATCACCGTGGAGGATTTGACTTCTAAAATCAATCAAAACGAATTCACATTTCACAACTTATAATTTTATTAACATGCCCTGTCTATTAGTGAGGGTACACAATATCTGTGTCAAGTTGCACACACAAAATGAACTCAAAACTATGATGGGAAAAGCGATTAATCATCGGGGCCACATGAGTATCATCATAGTAATCATTCACGATTTCGTATACTAGTCTTAAAATTGGTTTTCATTCCGCGTGGTGAGGTGACTTTAGAAGTTGTATTGGGTTGAGTTTTGGCTAAGCTAAGGCTTATATGCTTATTTATTTAACTTTTTATTGCGCTCTTGTAAACTCTTTTTTATATGGTCTAATTTTGTATATCTGTTTTGATTAATATATCCTCTTAATTATAAAAATCCTAATAATCGCTTTTGTTACAGTTGACTACTATATTGTACAAACTTCATTAAGAACCCCAAGATCTCCAAAAAAAAAAAAGTAGTGACTCAAGTCACTCAACCTAACACCATCACTATATCATTCTATTGACAACACTGAGTCATCTTACAAGGACCCTATTTAGGAGTAATTGCCGGGATTTGATGATAATGAAAGCTTTGATATTAAGAAGGGCACTGAATGTCGTGTTATGAGTGGAGACACCACTTTCTGGGATGTTGGTAGAGGTTGCAATGAGTTCGGGTCGGGTATGGGTCCCTCATACAGTAAAAACTTCAACACAGCACGCACCCGTTTCTGATCTAAGTTAGAAAATGTAAACTCGAGCCTAAAATTAAGATTTTGTCACTTACTGTCATTTTAATAATTAATATAAAAATGAATAAGTGAATTTTATGATGTGGCATCACCCCCCATTGAATTTTTAGGCAATGGATTTATGATGAAGCCCCTGAAAATTTTGGGGAAAAAAATCCCATACTATGAATAACTAGGGGAGTAGCCTGTTAGAGGGGTAGAGCAACTCTAGCCCCCCTAAACTTCTAAACTTGGAGAAAAACATATATTCTTTACAAATTGATATAAACAGACACGATCACCCATAAACTTGTCTTTTAACTTGTCTTTTAAGGACTCCACCCGAACCCCCATTGCTAACCCCTTGCAAGAGATTCCTAGTTGGGCCCAGCTTGTAGATGCCCGAGTATTACACTTGGGCATCGCTCTTTGCATGAAGCATGGGAATGCATTCAATTAAGAATGTGATAGTATGTATTGCAAGTTTCTTTGGGTGGTACACGCACATCTCCCAAGCTCCTCACATGTTTTCTTTGACATCCATTAATTATGGTTAAAATTTACAAATCCTTACGGTTCAATAATCTAACTTTAATTTTTAAGAAAAATATATTTTAAAAATTAACCTTGCTTACAATTCATTAACTCATGTCGTTAATTTTTTTAAAAATATTTTTTCTAAAAACCAAGGTTATATCATTTAACCTTAGATAAGTGTCAATAAGAACAGGTGGCAAGCTTGAGAGGTGTGTATATACCACCCAACGATATCCCCATGCATGCTATCACATTTACAGTTAAATGCCCTTCCACGCGTCATACATACAAAGGGTGTCCGAGTCTAACACTCTAGCATCTTCCGAAGAAAATCCGTTGCCGAAATTTTATATATGGATCGAGAAAGCCCAACCCATATCCAACCATTCGAGTAAAAGGAGCAACTGGAAAGTGGAAATGTAGGATGAGTTGGGCAGGAATTTGCCTACGGCCAACTCTAGAGGGTAGATAGAAATTAGAACTTAGAAGTACCTCGAGACGGGTGCGCACGATACTGGAGTTTTGAACGGGGGATTAACTTTCACGGCCTTCGATAGCGAAGGGCGGGCGATTTGTTTTAATATTTCGACGGTACGAACGAAAGTACGAACCATTTGCTTTCACAAAGTATAACAGCGTTTGTCCCCTTCCGTTAGGGTTTTTTTTTTTTTTTTTTCTTTTTGTTTTTAGTAATTTGAAGGTTTCCTTTTTTTTTGGATGGGATATCGAATCACAGCCAATCGCGATTGAACTCAGGGAGAGTTCAATCACACCCACGCGTCAATGCGTATCCTTTTTTACCCTTATTAATCATAGTTAAGATTCTTTAATCCTTAGAATTCAACAATCACAAAGAAACACGTGTCAACCAAAGAGATAGATCGAATCACAACCAATCATGATTGAATTCAAGGAGAGTTCAATCGCACCCATAGTTCAACATGTATCTTTTTTAACCTTTTATTAACCACGGTTAAGATTCAATAACCGTCAGGGTTCAACAATCTAACCTTAATTTTTAGAAATTTGTTTTTAAAAAATTTAACCCTAGTGTTAATTTATTAACCCTTAGGTTAATTTTTTTAAAGTATCTTTTTTATAAAAATAAGATTAGATTATTCAATCCTAAGGATTCGAAAATCTTAACCACAGTTTATAGGGATTAACAAGGACACGTGTTAACTTGTGGGTGTGATTGAACTCTCCTTGAGTTCAATCACGATTGGCTGTGATTCGATCTCCCAAAGGGATGAGGGCCAGGCAGTTTTGGTCTGCCCTCGCTGGACCAAATTCAATTCCCATTTGAAAGATCTTTGCTGATACCCCTTGCATGCTTTTTCTAGTCCATAGACAGAGGGTGAGGCAAAACCTGTATAAGAAAAAGTAAAGAATCGGAACAAAAGGGTACATTTGTCATCATATTTTTTTTTCTTTAATAGTACATTGGTCACCATTCAAAATGAATATAAAAGTGTAATGAGAGATGTCATGTCCCCCACATGATCTTTTGGGTTTCAATCTCGGTCAAATTAAGGGACCAAAAAGAAGTGAAGAACGACAACATGTCATCTCAGCCCCTCGCAATTGAATTTAGAAGATTTTGCAAATGTGGCACATGCTGATTGGCAAAAAGCAAAAAGTTAAAAATTTTGATTTTGATTTTGAAGATTACCTTTAGCGGACGCCAGAAGCCCACCCTCGGGCGTAAGCATCCGAAATATGGCGCGAAAAACGAGAGATGTGAAGTCAAAATCAGGGGAGAAAATAAAAAATAATTTTTCACTTTTTTTTTACTCGCCACATGTAACTTGTGTATGAGGCTGGGCCTCGGCGTCCTCAAGAGGTAATCCAATGTCCATAGAATTTTCCACTCGTTTCTCCTCATCCAATCAGCATGTCCCTCATACGCAATTAAATTCTCTTGCAATAGAGTTTGTTCCTATCTCATTTATATTACCAATTTCGTCCCCCCAAACCGAATTCAAATTACAAAAATTTCACATTTCTTAACGAAATTTTAAAATTATCTTTCTAATATTTTATTAAAGTCAATTTATTATGATATTTCACCAGATTTAAATTAAAAATTTGACAATTTTTGGTTAGGCATAAATAATATTTTATTAAAATTTAATATATTTATATAATATAATTACTTTATTTTTTTAAATAAATTATATTTTTTCAAAATTTTCACAAAATTTTGACTAAAAAATTCAGAATATTTCAAAATATTTCAGATTTTTTTGCTAATTTATTAAAAAAAAGTTTAAAAGATTTAAAATTATTACCCCTGAAATTCTGACCATGTAAGTACCTGCTTCAATGGTAGAGTGTGTGGCCTCTCTTACAAGAGCGGTTTGTAGGATTCATTCTCAATTGGTGATGTCTTGTAAAAGTTTCACTCTCTATTAGTAGCTAATAACATATGATTGTTACTAGCTACTCACTCCCTCTCGGCCAACCCCGCACGGGTTTACTTGGACTTACCTGGTGTGACAGATTGCAAGTTCACGTCTCACCCTCGAGGTTTAGTCCTTGCCCAAAGGATTGGGGACACCCCAAGTTCCAAAATTAAAAAACTTATGATTGTTAATTGTAGGTAAATGGTAACACCACGAAAAAAAAAAAAAAAAACCCACTTTGCATATTCCACTCAGTAAAGCGAGATCAAACCCAAGGTAAAGAGGCCAGAAGAATTTTCTCATAAATGCACAGCATGGTCAGCTTTAATAGATTATACAAGTAATATGCATGTATCATTTAGATAGTCGAGTGCATACATGGTGGACTTATTAAATAGCATATGGTCAATTGAGAGAATAAAGCCTTAAACACTTCATATGGGAGATATACACATTGTCACTGTAAGTCGATGAGCATGCAAATTTAAATTTACAAGCAATTACTGTTAGCATTCCTTTGTGCAAATTTGTACCCACTTATGAATCCAAACAAATACAATAGTCTCTCATTCCTGATTATCCGTGTTGGTATCTGTTCATTGGTAAGTAAGTTAGAAATCCTACCATTTGAAATCGGGTGAAATTGTAAGCATATCAACCGGCACAAACAAAAATCCTAGGAATAGAATTCAGACCATTCAAATAGGAGATGCACACTGCCATTGGTCTCCTATAGAAGTTTAGTGCTTCGTCTCAAGAAGAATTTTTGGGATTGGAGAACAAATCTTATCATAATCTCTATCAAAAGCCCGATTAATATATGTATTGTCGAATCCTTTTCCGGCCATTCAAAGCCTTGTACCAACTCTCTCCCTTTCATATCAAAATAATTTCAAAATAGACTTATAACAGCAACCAAACAACCCCCTAAATCTATAACCTGTACAAGGAAACCCAAGTTTTTCCTAGAGTTCATAAGCAAATGCTACTTTGCAAGGGAAAAGTGGAAGTGTGCATAATGTTATCTGCACTCCTTAAATCAAGTCCAACCACAACGCAGAATAATATTACACAGTACATATATAACTCTGTAACCAAACACCTCTCAGTAAATTTCGGATCTCCATCTGCCTCATTAAATGTGTATATCTGATTCAGAACCATGTCTTGACGTAAGCAACTATAAATGACGTACCTCCTCCCGGATTGTCTAAGATCCTGCGCGTGAAAATTAGAGGCTATTTAATCCGGTGGCACGCCGGGCCAGGGTAGCCAGGAATCACTGTTTCTTTCAATCAAGCATCTCTGTGTGGGCCTTTTCAAGTACAGGGTCCCGCATCTATCACTATCTGATGAGATAGATGGGGTTTGATGACACCCATCAGAACGTCTTGTTTGATGAGACTGCAACTTTTTTCTGAAATAAGTTGTTAGGTTGTCCTTGTCACACATTCTAGGGTTTCTCTTTTGATAGTTTGGTTTCCATCGAGATATGATCCAATGTGAAACGCTCTTTGATCATATCATCATGCACAAAAACACTTTTAAGGGGTAGTGGGCCCACCCTAATGAGCTACTGAGCCTGTTGGGCCCCATTCTACTACACTCATGGGTCGGATTTTTTTTATTTTTTTTTGAAGATAAAAAATGGGGCTTCGGAGTGTCCTCACAGCCCCTGGTTGACGGGTTGGCATCCAGATTTAAGCCTACCCATGGCAGGCACCTACCACTTAAGTACCAACGGCCCCCACCTTCAGTCCCACATTGCTAGGTTTCAAGACGTGCGACCTGAGGGCAAGTTGGCAAACAAATGCCACTTACAACACCCCCACAGGGTCGAACTCGAGACGCCTAGCATGGCACAAAAGGCGTGAAGCCACTGAACCAACCCCTCGGGTGGTCACTCATGGGTCGTTTGATAAAACTTAAAACAAGAGTTCAAACTTTTTTTGGACTTTGAATTGTTAAGCTAATGTTTAATTGGATGTCTAACTTTTTTAAAATTAGAGGGTTTAAGCAATGCTATGTCCACTTTCCTATCATCCCTTCTCTCCTATTTTTATACAAGAAAGACAAAGTAGGTCAATTTTTTGTTAGTCCCACCATATTTATCTTGTTTTCTTGCGTAAAAATAGCAAACATTACTGGGGTGGACCTGCATTGCTCTGGAGGTTTTACCTCTAAAGTAACAAGGAGGCTGGCGTTACTTTTTTTAAAAAAGATAAAACATCTACTTCAAAAATTCAATTCAATTAAACTGAAACTTAACAATTAAATTTTCAAATAAGCTCTACCTATTTAAATTAGAGTTACCAAACTAACAATCTCTTATTTTAGGTTTTATTAAACACCCTTAATTCAAGAATCAAGATATTCATATTATCATTCTAAGATCATTTTGCAACAGAAAAACAAGAAAATTGAAGTGGATAGGAGTTGGAATGGATGGGCTTTTGCTGCCCATCTTTTTTTTCTTATTTGTTTCCCAACATATGAACAACATATAGACATTATCTTAAATCTTAAGAAAAAGCTACATTCTACAACCATCTCTCCCTGACCCCACTCCCTCACATCTGTCATAAGAGCTCATCATCCTCAATCCAATCCCTCAAAGTCTTCCTATAACAACATATAATAACTAAAACCCTAAATTCAACTTTAGTAGAGGAAAGGAGGAAGAAAATAAAACTAAAATAACATATTTGCACATATGATCTGCTTCAACAAACTTAAACCAAAACATGAAGGGATTAAGGCAATTCACATGACATTGCAACTATTGGTGTTCTCATCACTGAAGAAGTGGGTGTAGGGGTCGTTGGTAGCCAGAGGTGCCATCGCCACTGGAGGTGGCATTGGGGGATAGTAATTGACTTCTGGCGGTGGCCGTGCATACATCATCGGATGGAACCGCTCATTCCCGTTTGCACGCTGCTGATTCATCATCGCCGCCAAGTACTGTTGCTGGTACGGGTTCCCGGCAAGGTTTCCAGGACCAGCTCCTTGGATATAACCACCACCATTTGGGTTCATTGATACTGCCGGTAGTCCCTGCACTGCTGGGATATTACCCACCTGACCCATGGAGACATTGCCCATCTGACCCATGGGGACATTACCCCTCTGAACCATGGGGACATTACCCATCTGACCCATGGGGATATTACCCATCTGACCCATGGGGATATTACCCATCTGACCCATGGGGATATTACGCATCTGACCCATGGGGTTATTACCCATCTGACCCATGGGGTTATTACCCATCTGACCCATGGGGTTATTCCCCAACCTACCCAAATTCCCACCACCTACACCATGAGAAAGATCAATGTCATGGAACCCAGGCCCAGGCTGCATTTTGTTCATCACCGGGCCTCCATCATTCTTTCCTCCTCCCTTTTTACCCCCATTAACAGTATTGTTGCTCCCACCACCACCAACATTTCCATTATTAGCAACCTTGCTATTTCCACCACCACCATTGTTTCCATTTTTAGCATCTGGTGCAATTCCACCACCATTCTTGCCACCATTTTTAGTAGCTCCACCACCTTGATTTTGATTCCCTCCATTGCTGTTTCCTCCTCCACCACCACCACCCTTTTTTCCTCCATTGCTATTCTTCCCATCATTATTTGCGCCCATGCCCTTCACTTGTACAGGCACAGCAACACCACCACCTTTCTTCCCATTCCCATTCCCATTCCCACCACCGCCACCACCACCACCACCACCACCACCCATCTTATCATTCATGGCCTGAACACTCATGACATGTGGGTGATTACCATTGGTCATCCCATTAGGCGCATGAGGTCCATGGACATTACCCATCAGGGGTTTCATCTTACTGGGAGGATGATGGACATCATCAAGCTCATCATCATCAAACTCATCATCATCATCATCAAAGTCCTCGTCATCAAAATCATCAAATTCATAATCACTAGCATTATCATCGTCAGGCAAGCTCAATTTCCCAGATTTCTGGTCATTGAAGGGCATCTTTAGGTCCTTGAATTGGGATAGCTTCAGATCTTTGAAGTCTTTCATTTGTTGCAGTTGTTGAATCTGCTGCTGTTGTTGTTGTGGTGCTTGTTGACCTCCCTTTTGTTGATCTTTCCCACCCTTTTGAGGATTATTGTCTTTGCCGCCTTTGCCATTCATCCCATTCCCAATTTGCATGTTCTTGAACTGATTGTTGAGGGGATTCTGGTTGTTGTTAGAAGCCTTTTGAGGCAACAAGAGCTCTGCATGTTTCCCTGATTTCACAAGCTTCTTTACGAGTCTGGCTGGGTCTACATTACCTGAGACTGTCACCTTCCCCTGTTCTGCATCTATAGTGGTAGTATACACCCCTAGCCCCAACAACAAAAAAGCACAAATTAAATAAAAAAGCCCCCACAAATCCAAACATCCCACTAAGAAAATCATGTAGAGAAATAAAATATTGCTATATACAAATCTATAATTCTTAACAAGAAATGTATCAAAATAAGGAAATACCATCAATTTTCTGCAATAATTTCTTCACTTTCTGCTTACATCCATCACAGTGTATATTCACTTTAAGAACACAAGTCTGCAAGAAGAAGTAATTCAAAAAAACAACAACATTATAAACATTCAGCATTTTTTAACAAGAAGAAAAAAACTTGAATGGGGTACAAATGAAAAGAGGATTAAATGCATAGAGAATAAAGATAAAAACTACAAAAGAAAAGGGCATTCAAGATATTGAGTTCAGAACAAGCAAACGCTCTGAAGAAAAAGAAAAAAAATCAAAAGAATACCTGGATCTTCACGAACTCTTCTCTACTCATTTCTTCACTCAAACAAAACAACCAGAAATGATATAACAATGGAAAGAAAATGCAAAACTATAGATCTGAGTAACAGTAGAACTGAAACAGAGAAATAAATTACAGAAAGGGTTCTTCTTTGTTCTTTCCTTTGTGGCTTTTCCAAGTAAACACAGATAAAATGAGAGAAAACAAATGGGTATGAGTCTCTGAGCAGAGAAAATAGAAAGAAACAAGAAGTTCCAGATTTTAGTGGAGAGAGAAGAGAGTTCAGGGAAAGTGGGTAGACATTAAACGTATCTTTATCTCTGCTTCCTCTATTTCAGGGGGGGAGAGAGGGAGCTTTTGCAAAATGCAAGCTTCTCTCTTTTACTCTTTATTTCCGAAATTACCAGATGACTTGGCTTGGATTGACTTGGCTTGCATCGGCTCGACTTGGCTTAAAATGGCGACAGGCATCCACCAGAGCGAATCTTTTGCCGTGGAATGGATGGTGACGGTAAGAACAGATGATCAATATACCAAAAAAAAAAAAAAAAAAACAGATGATCAAAATAATAATGGGTTTTTGCATATCAGATTTTGTATTCCAACAGCTTTATAAATACACTGTTATGAGTAACAGTTTTACAAATTAACTCATGATTTTACAATCCTTAGTTTCATTAGACATTAGGAAAATAATTATTATGCGCTTATGATCTTTCATAATCTCACAAATCTTTAATTATCCTTGAAGTATGGTTAATAAATTTTAACTTTTGTGATTAAGATTCACACCTTTACAGGATGCATCTAACCTTGATTTTAAAAAAAATTAATGTATCCCCTTTTAACTCCCTTTAACTTAGTTCAAGATACACTAACCCTTAGAGTTAAAGCATCTAACTTTGGTTTTTTTTTAAAATTAACGTGTCCCCTTTGAACTCCCTTTAACTGTGGTTAAGATTCATTAATCCTTAGGGTTAAAATATCTAACCTTATTTCTAGAAAAAAAATTAGAAAAAATTAACGTGTCCTTTTTTAACTCCTTTTAACTGTGGTTAAGATTCACTCACCCTTAGGGTTAAAACATCTAACTTTGGTTTTTAGGAACAAAATAATAAAAAAATTTAACGTGTGTTAACTCATTTTAATTGTGGTTAAGATTCACTAACCCTTAGGATTAAAGCACTTAACCTTAGTTTAAAAAATTAAAAATTTAAGGTGTCTCCTTTTAACTCTCTTTAACTGTGGTTAAGATCAATTAATCATTCGGGTTAAAGCATTTATTCTTGGTATTTAAGAAATAATAATTAATGTGTCCCCTTCCATATTGGTTAGTAAACCCTAACCACAATTAAAGAGAGTTAAAAGATAGGTTAATTTTTTATATTTCTTTTATAAAAACCGAGGTTAGATGCTTTAACCCTAAGGGTGAGTGAATCTTAACCATAGTTAAATGGAGTTAAAAAGAGACACATTAATTTTTCTAATTTCTTTTCTTCTAAAAATCAAGGTTAGATGCTTTAAGCCTAAGGGTTAATAAATTTTAACCACAATTAAAGGGAGTTCAAAGACGTTAATTTTTTCTTTTAAAACCAAGGTTAGATGCTTTAACTCTAAGGGTAAGTATACCTTAACTTAAGTTAAAGGAAGTTAAAAAAGGCACCTTAATATTTTTTTTAAAAAAAGGGTTAGATGTTTTATCCCGTAAGGGTGTGAATCTTAATCACAAGGGTTAAAACTTATTAATCATAGTTCAAGGATAGTTAAAGATTTGTGAGATTATGAAATATCGTAAGGGCATAATAATCATTTTTCTAACAATAACAAACGGATGTATGAGGAAACAAAGGATAAACCATGAGTTAATTTGCAAGATTTTTAAAACACATCAGTTGATATGCAAAACCCCCAAATAATAATTTTCCCAATAATAATTACAAGAAGGAGGTGAATGAACTTTGTCAGATATACTATCCCAAAATTTTACAATACCAAAACTGGTTACAACTGGACAAGATCTCGTCCCTCATAAAGTCACTACTAAATGTACCCTACCTGACCTAAATTACTACAATACGTATCGTCCTGTAAAATTACTATATAACTTCACAACAAGATTTGAAATCCTGTGAAATTTTGTCTAATTGTCCTGTAAAATTACTGTATAACTTCACAACAAGATTTGAAATCCTGTGAAATTTTGTGAAATTTCAATTTCATTCCACTCTACGAAATCAAAGTCCATCATATTTCATTTGTGGGGCAAGGACGGGCGTGTGTGTGTTTTTAAGTGGGTGAATAGTATAATGTGTGTTATTTGTGTCTACCAAAAAATCAAATTTTATTTTATAAATTTTGATCAAATCTTGAAATTTTGGGTGAAAGTTTAGAATTTCAAATTTCAAAATTTCGGTCAAAATTTAAGAATTTCCATCGAAATTTTAGAAACTTATTTTTAAACATTTTAAAAAATAAATGTTCTTAAAATATTATGAAATGTTTAAAAGTTTTGTCCTAAATTATCAAAATTTTTAAAAATAATAATAATTGTATAAATATATTTAATTTTAATAAAATATTATTTCGGCCAAAATTTGTGAATATCCTGAAAATATTTAATTTTAATAAAATGTTTTTTAAAAATTCCAAAATCATTGAAAAATCTAAAATTTTTAAAATTTCAATTTCCTTTGGAGGCCCGAAACTACCGCACGATTTCAAACCTTGCTTCACACTACCACCTCCTCAGATCCTCCTTTTCCTCTCATGGATTGAGACTAAAGACAATGAAGCTTTTGCTAATTGTAATAATAATAATAATAATAATAATAATAATAATAATAATAATCATCAAATTATTGATTGATCTATCGATAAGCCAGTTTTGGGATTTACGTTTTATATCTAGTTAGTAAAGAGTAAACAAGATAATTTAGCTAATTAGTTTGTTAAATCGATCCACAATTAAAGTAATTACAAGTTCAAGGTCACTAAAATATTGCTATTTAAGGCCAAAATTGTCGAATTACTGATGGATCGAATCTGTGAGGCGAGAGATTCAGATGTATATCCGGTAAATTAAAGAAGATAACCTAACTAAGCTGTCTAGTTCATTAAATTGCTTCATCATTCATTGCGTTGTCTGGAAAATTTAAATAGGCTCAGGATCCTCTCGAGTTCGAACCCTTAGAGGTCGCCACGTGTCTCCTTTGACACCCCTTGACCATGGGTAAGGTTCACCCACCCCTAGGGTTCACCCATCCGTCCTTGGTTTTTTTTTTAAAATATTAATTCTTTTTTTAAAATTAATTCTTTTTTTAATATTTAAAAAACTCTAAAAACAGTTTTTTTAATTTAAAAAATAATAATTAATATATAAAAATAAAAAAAACCAAGGATGGGTGGGTGAACCTTACCCATGGTTAAGGGGTGTCAAAGGAGACACGTGGCGACCTTTAGGGGTTCGAACTCGAGAGATTTAGTTCGAGTTCAACTCGAGAGAATCCTGTGCCATTTAAATATGATCCCCAACCATGCATAAGCGAGCTCTCTTCGCTCCCCATTTTTAGTGTGAATATGGTGGAGGTTTTTTTTTTTTAATTAAGAGAAATGTTTTCGAAAAATACCACTCCACTGTTCATGAAATTACAACTATGTTCTAGACTAAAATTGGGACAGTCCACGAAACTTTTTGTGCAGAGCTCCAAATCATATTCAAACTCTGTTTTAAAAAAAAGTTGCCTAGGTGTATATTTGTGCACAATTCAGCAAGGTTTTCAGTGGAGTTAAGAGAGGAAAACCGCCCAATTTAGCAAATTCGTTAGCTAAATTAGTTTTTAAAAATTATGGGTTTGGACAAATATAGTAACCATGTATCAGGCTGTTTCTAGTCCGTAAAGCCCATTGTGTTCCCTTTTGGCTTTAATGTATTCCTTACTTGAACAAAAATCAGGTGAAAAAGCTATTCTAATGAACCTTTAGATGCAGTTATGTCAAGCTGTGGAACTATTTTCTCTAAGTTTGGGCCTTCTTTTGCAACCAAATATCCTTTCTTAAAAGCCTAACCCGCGAAGAAAATCTTCTTCTTTTATCTTCTTTTCCCTTTGGAGAGGTCTCTTTGCCTGTAAAAAGAGGTGTGAATTGTGACAAAGCAACCCCCCCACAACCCCAAAAATTTCCCTTCACAAAGCTTTATAAGTTAGACTAAGTAGCTTGATTGATATTTGTTACACACACGATAATATGCTTGAATGATACATGGGTGTTAATGGTTCGGTCCAAAAAACCAACGGGGAGTTGGTGTGCTGGCCAGGACCATGCCCCAGGACGCAGCAGTCTTGAGTTCGATTCCCTACCCCCTAATAGTCACCTTCGAGGATTTATCCCTACTTACCTTGTGTGTATGGTTGGGGGTCTGCACATGCCCAAGGAATTAGTCTGATGCTCTAAGAGGCCCGGACATAGGGCTGCATAAAGCCCGATTGACCCGTTGGTTTGGCCCAGTTCGGCCCGGATTTTGGGCTCGAATAGGCCAAGCCAAGCCTAAAAAAAAGCCCAAAAATTCAATTAAGCCGAACTCGGGCCAACCCCTATGTGGCTCAGCCCGGTTCGATTAAGGTTCGATTCGGCCCGAACTCGGCTCGAATATTATTAAAAAAATTAAAAATAAATAAAAATATTATTTATATATATCATTATTATATATATAAATAATATAAAATATTATTATTAAAAAAAAAAGATTCAAGCCGAGCTCGAGCTAAGCCAAGCCCGGCTTGAGCTTGAATCAATTCGGGCCGAGCCAAGCTTTTGAATTCGGGCCGATTTTTCGAGCCTGATTTCGGGCGAGCCGGGCTTCAAGCCTAGAAAATTTTCTTTCTTACCTAGGGGTGGCAATGGGCCGATTATGAGCTTCACTTTTAGATATTTTTTAATAGGCCCGGCCTGAAGCCCGACACATTTACATAGGCTTTGAAGCCCAAACTTGGCCCGATTGCCACCCCTATTCTTACCGCCCTACCCGGACACCCTCGTCACCCAAGAAAAAAAGGTCCAAAATTAAACCATGTCTCGTAAGTAATACATACTGTTCTATTATTAGATGAAAAAAAAAAAAGAGGTCATGGTACTTATTATTATAAGAATGGTGTCGAAAAGGCATGTGGGGATACTTTTTTTTTGAGAATGTGGGGATACTTACTACTATAAGAGCAGTGTCTTCCAAAAGGGCCTGTCATGGTACTTACTACTATAAGAGTAGGGATCAACTAGGTCAATTACAGGAGGGTCAGATACCCATGGTTAGGACATTCACCAAAGCGCCGAGGGTTCTTAAATTGAACATCAATGGTGTAAAAGCTGGACCAGACCGCTTGAACTGGAGGACCTTCCGGTTAAACACGATTGTACAGTTGAAAGATATGTATATTGTGGGTGGGGCTCTTGGATGATGTTCACTGAAGATATAGAAACAGAAAGAACAAAAATAGATGTGTGAAACTAGCAAAATCCCCATAGCTCGGGGCGAGCGAAAGTAGCAAAATTGTAAGAACTCCTCAAGTCCTTCTAAGTTTTGGTTGTAAAGGACTAAGGCCTAAGTCTTTCCAAGCCCGACCCTCACAAAGATAAGGCCCTAGCCTTTGAAGTACCTAAACTAGCTAAGCCCAAGTCTTATCCTCAAGGATTAGTATTGGGCCAGACCCTAAAAGAAAAGTAAATTATTTGTAGAGGAGTGCTAGCCATACTCTCGGTCAACCTCAACTCTCCCCTTCCACCAACTACCTAACCACTTTATTGTGATTAAAGCATTTTTTAACAAATAAGTGGATGGGTGCAGGGCGGAGTGCGGAATTTTTCCTTGGGGGCCAAATTACATTTTTCATGAAAATTAATGGTATTGGGGCGTAGCTCCCGATGATATATATATATATATATATATATATATATATATATATGTATATATATATATATATTGTAGCTGGAGAGCAGTAGTGAAAACCGATGAGGTATCACTAGAAAGGGATAAAGGAGTAGTGAAGACTGAAGCATATGTAGCAATTTGCTAATTCAATATCAGAGAAATCTGATTCATCAGTAGCATATGTAGCAATTTGCTGTAAGAGTTTCATACTTTTATCCCGGTTGGGACAATTCTTAACAAAATGACCAAACTTGTTGCAAAGATAACATCGGGAAGATGTTTTGCCTTTAACTTTTTTCTTGTGTAAGTATCTCCATTTGCGTTTCTTCTTAAAACGATGAGACTTTGAACTATCGTCTGGAGGACGAGTAGACTGACGTTTAGAAGATTTCTTGTGATACTGAGGAAACTTGTTCTTGGACTTAGTGTGCTTAGAGCGACAAGTAAGACAAGAGCAACCACGTTTATCGCATTTAATAGAAAGATAAGTTTTATCACAAGTAGACTGAATCTTTTTTCCAATAGACTCGAAATTTCTAAAGAAAGTAGTCTGATTACACAGAGTTTCTAAAGCTTGAAGAGTAAACTGGAAAATTTCACCGAGAGAAGTTTGTTGGAGTGTAATATGTTTTGTATTCATAATAATAGTGGTGTTATCACCAAGAGGTTCTGGTAAAGAAACTAGAAAAGCTTGTTTGAGATTAACATCGTCCATACCATTGAGTATGTAGAATCGTTTGGACATTCGATCATAATGCTTTTCTAAATCAGAACGTTGATAAGAACAATATTTCATTTTAAGATATTCATCACGGCATTTTTCTGTCTGATGAAGAGCAGATCCGATAAATTCTTAATGAATGGCGGATAAGACAACATCAAGTGTAGTAAGTTGACGAAATTGAATTTGTCTGTATTCACCAAGACTGTTATACCATTCATGAAGTCGTCCATTAAGGCGAGTGACTAATTTATCAATTACCATACTCACTGTAGTACCAGGAATATAGAATTCAGTATTGCACCAAGCAAATATTTCGAATAAACATTCACGCCATTTGGATGGAGGGATGTCATCGATAGTGAAGAATTTTTTAACATCTGGATGAGGGATTCGAATATTGGGTGGTATATCTGGAGGATCAGGAGGTTCTTCAATATGAGGATCATCTAGATCGGGAGTGTCCATCATAAAGGTTAGAGGGACAATCTGAGATTTATCAGATGAAGAAGTGTCATCATCTGTCTGAGATTCAATGGTAGAATTACTTTCAGTGTCTGTAAGAGAAGCTGGAAATAATTCAAGTTCAACTAGGTTAGTTAAGTTCTTTAGAAAGGATGCTATGAGATTTGGTTGATCTTTTTCTAAGAGAAGGGAAAGAGGTGGTTCAGAAGAGGAAGCACCTGTAACAGGGTCACTTGGAACATATGGTGGAGTTGGTGTATAAGGTGGTTTACTAATAGACTGGGTTGCTACAGATGTTACCATTGTTGGTAAAGTTGTTACCATTGGTGGTAAAGTTGCTAGAGGGGTTACAGTAGAGGGTAAAGGTAAAGACCTAGTAGGTACTGGAGGTAAGGGTAATACAGTTGGTGATGTAGAGACTGTAGGAATCCAGGGGTCTGATCTAAAAAGATTATTGAGAGTATCGAAAACTAAAGGTTGCATATTCATATGACTAGGATGTGTGTACCTAGGTGGAGGTTGATAGGTAAGTCCTGGAGGTAAACTAGATGCAAATGTTGGTGGAGGTGGAGTACTTAGATGTTGATAGTAACTACGTTCGCGTTCATCCTGTCGAGATTGTTCTAGAGATCTGAGTTGAGATTGAAGATGAGTTAATTGAGAAATCTTTGGATTCATCAATTGCCATTGATAATTTAAATCTTTAATGGAAGAGGTGATTTGATATATTTCAGATCTTAAAAGAGAAATCTGACCTTGACAATGTTGGATGAGGATATCAGTATTACTGAAATACTGAGATATGGATGAGGTTAAAGTCTTTTGATTTTCAATGAGGGAATGGAGTGTGATATTCTGATGGCGAGAATTTTCTGCTTGCCAATTCAGAGAAGCTTCAGCAGCTGTAATTGTTTTTCCATGAGTAGGTTTGATTTTCCATGTATGTTGTTCATTAGATTGAGGATAGGAAAAATCAGCTAAAGGTGGAAAGTCAGGAGGATAGGTAGCTGAAGAGGGTTGAAACATATTAATTTCAGGAAGTTTAATATCACGAGAAGTTTCTGTAGATAACTTACAAAGTTCTTGGGTATGTGATTGAGGTATGAGCTGAAGAGCTTTTTGATAGTAAGGTGACAATGGAGGTGGAACTGGTTTAGAAGGAGGTAAAGGAGGAGATGGTTTTCGTGGATTTCGTGGTAAATCAGATTGTTTTCGTGTTCGTGACCTAGAGTAAAAAACATAATAATCAAATTTATCAGAAGGATGGCCAAGAAGGCCAACGTCAGGATCTCCTGCTTCATATCGTTCTTGAAGAAGTTGTTGAGATGTTTTCTTCCGAATACCAGGTTTAATGGGAATGATATCGTAGTCATCAGAATCATAAGAAAGACAATAGTCATACGTACAAATATCACATGGGATATGAAAGTTGTTGGGTCGTTCAGGAGTCAGCAGCATCTGTGTAGATGTAGCTGGGAGAGCAGTAGTGAAAACCGATGAGGTATCACTAGAAAGGGGTAAAGGAGTAGTGAAGACTGAAGGAGTTTCACTAGAGGTAGTGGGTAAAAACTGTGTTTCCACAGTACCATCGGAGTGTCTGATGAAGATAGGTCTGTCTGATTGAACCGGTTTGTGTTCATTATAAATAGATTCATAATGCGTAAGCCATTTAAGTGAGAATAAGGAGGTTAATTCAGACATACTTAGTTGGCAAGGGACATAAGTACATTGAGGTACTTTGCCGGCATCAACTTTGATCATAAGTGCATCATCAGTGCGAGCAAAGTCTTGAACCATCATATCAAATGCATGATTTTGAAGTCTATAAGCCATTTGATAATGAAGAGTAGCTGCATAAGTTGTTGATATCAAGGGAGCATCATCTATTTGGATTTGAACCTTAAGAGCATCTACAAGATGAGGATCTCGTAGAGACATATTAAAATTGGGTAAAAGGCTAATGAATACTGTGCCAGAATTGAGTGTAGTTTGAACTATTCTGATAGTGGCATGTTGGTATTCCTTAAACCTTGAGTCTAACAGAGCTATTCTGGAGACAACAGGGAGACCTTTTCGTCCATGAAAGGTTAAAGCCAATTTTATTGCACCAAAGTACAGATGAGTGTATCCGTATTGAATCCAAGGGATAATAAGCTGTCGAGGTAGAGAGAGAGTGTAAAAGGATTCTTGATCAGATGCAGAGATTTGGAATTGATCAAACTTAGAAGCTTGAACGTATTCCTTTACAGACTTAGTAGTATGTAGACCAACTAATTTTTGTATGGATTTTGTGACTCTATTTTCTAACACACGACCATAAATACTATAAGGATTTACAACAGGATAAGATGCAGGAGGAACTCTAACATCTTCAGGTTGATATTCGATTTCATATAAATAATCTAATTTAGAAGAAGTAGAAGTACGGAAAGAAGGAGAATTAGATAAACTAGAAGTAGACGAAGTTGAAAGACGTGCAGATTCCATGAATGATAAAGATAAAGAGTCTATCCCCTTAGCTATTAACCATTGATAAGTAGTCTTATTTAGTGAGCAAAGCTGACGTTGGTAAGTATTTCAAAAGTAGTTAATTTGAAAGAGTTTGACAAACATCGGCAGTGAAACCCATGATCATACACCGCATGCCTTTGACCACAGAACGACACTCTCCTGGCCTCGGAGGGTCTAGGCGTTCCCCAGTGCGTACTGATCATGTTTCCCATGGACATGTTTATACTTATCTCATAAGCTATGAAATGGTCTATACTTAATGTTAATTTAAGTTTCTAGTGTTCTGCCGGATAGTCAGCCTCCCGTTTTCTGATGTGAGAGATCTACGCGAAGTGGCAGTCACAGAGCATACTGGTCAGGGGGACTATACTTCATACTAATCTGAGAAATTAAAATAACGTACTCAGTAGAGAAATATTAGCTAACAAAGATCCATGCTTATCTTGTTTAGTTCATTTATCTCTCATCTCCCCACATAATGGTATCAGAGCCTAACATGGCTCCTTGTTCGCAGAACATGATCGCTTAAATACAGATCCTATCCCTGGATCTATTATATATATATATATATATATATTTGAGTAATGGCTCCATCATAATCATAAAATTCGTTAATGTTGCATTCTAAAAAGTACTTCAGTAACAAGAAAAAGTGAAATATGTGGGCTAGTCTTTATTGGTTCCTACCCACTTTTTTAATACCCACTAATTGTGGTTAAAATTCACTCACCATTAGGGTTCATCTATATAACCTTGGTTCACAGAAAAAATAATAATAACTTTAAAATGATTAAGCTTAACCATTGTTAAAAGGATGAAATGAGCATTTGACACATGTCCCTCTTGACACTCATTAACTGTGGTTAAGATTCACTTACCTGTAAGGTTTATACATTTACCCTTGGTTTTTATTTAAAAAATTAACTCTAAGATAATAAATCTTAACTAGGGTTAAAAGGGACACACAAGGAATCAAATTTTTTTTTTTTTGGGGGAGGGGGCCACTATATACAAAATTTCTATTGTGGAGGAAATTTCCCGGGTTCAGCACGTCAATAGCTTTTTGACTGGCAGAGCAATCAAAATAACTTTTACCTGTAAATAAGATTAAAAACAATAAAAGGAGAGGATGCGGGTTCGCACCATGAAACAAATCTGATGATAAAGTCAGTATAAGACACAAACACATGAACATATAAACATAATAGTGTAGAGATACTTATCGTGAGGTCATTGGGCATATGT
This sequence comes from Tetracentron sinense, assembly GCA_015143295.1. Taxonomy (NCBI): domain Eukaryota; kingdom Viridiplantae; phylum Streptophyta; class Magnoliopsida; order Trochodendrales; family Trochodendraceae; genus Tetracentron; species Tetracentron sinense. The sequence continues at coordinate 8,311,417 of CM026558.1, read as the reverse complement.
GCTTGAGGACAGGCTCTGGAGATGAGCCATGGAGAGGTAGAGGATGTAGCTCGAGAGGCACAAAGGACATAGCTCTGGATAACGTAGTTCAGACAACGTAGCTCAGATAAGGCACAGACAACATAGCTTTGACAACGTAGCTCAGACAACGTGTACGTTGTGCATCAAACAACGAGTACGTTGTGCAGCTCACAACGGACAACGAGTTAGGGCACTATTCACAGCAGACAACGTGACAACGGACTCGGGCACTATTCACAACAGACAACTTGACAATGAGCTCGGGCACTATTTACAACGTCAGACACAAGTTCAAGTATGACTGTACTCAGCTGATGATCAATTGCAAGGTTGTGCAAATGACAATGTGACCTGAATATTTCACCAAGTAAATAAACATAAAACATCAGATATTGACAAGGTGTAGGGGTACCGTTCATGGAGAGCATCAGGTGGACATGGCCGATTTGAGAGAGCATTCGGTAGCCATAAACGATTGTGAGGCCATAAAGAGCATCAAGTGGCTAGATAACATCAAAGGAAAATAAGAGAATCAAGTGGGTGGCCACCTGCATAGCCCTTCGGGGTAGAGGTGTGAATGACTCAAGCTTCCCAGATCTCCTTCTTCTTCTTCTTCTTCTTCTTTTTTCTTTATTTTCTCTCTTGTCTTCCGCACCATCTTTTTTTCTCAGGTGATTCATGCTTATTTATAAGCATTTGGAATCATCATGACTTGTATAGTCATGATGAGGTCACTTGTCAGACAACACTCAAGAGAGCCGGCACATAGCTCAAGTGGGCTTATATCGACTAAATTCTTAGAATTTGTTAGAGTGAGAAATTCCTATTTTACCCATTATTTTTATTCCTTTTTACGAATTTTATTCCTTACACTTAGCCCCTTCTCAGTGCCTTGGACTCCGTTCGAGGTGTCGAGAATATATCATGGGTAAAATTCTCAAAGATGATAGCCTACATGCTGCACAAAAAAACAAGTAACTTGCTCTCAAGTGCTTAGAGCACGAAAAGGAACATAGATAAGTAACACTTCAAAAATGAATAATCTTTTTACTTCTACGATTGTAGGGTATGGACACATTATGAGATGACAGTAAATGAGCACAAAAGCGTCATAACGTAACACATCATAAATGTGATTAGACAATTGACATTTCATATAAGAGGCCTCGTGGTGGGACACTTTGCTCAGGATGACCTTTCATTAGTAGAAGCCACCAGGTTTGCTCCGATGACAATTCATTTGTCCAAGTCACATGTGTCCCGCGGTGAGTACTATACTCATATGATAAGTTATTTGACATTGCATTTACGACACATTTCATTTGACAGTTCATTGATCATTCACTTGATAAGTCACTTGATAGGCTCCATAATTCACTTGATATTCACACTTCACTAGAGCATGTACTGGGCAGTTCATTTGATAAAACACTTGAGAATGCACTCGATAATTACCTCTTGGTTGTTGTCATGCAGTGAAAGCCTCATTCGGGTATAGAAAACGCTCATCATTTACACTTGTCTAAGCCCCTTTGGCTCGTTCCCATAAACGGGGGTTCGATTCCCACAAATGACACCATTTTGAAGGGGAAATTTCTCAGGTTCAGCACGTCAATAGCTTTTTGACTGGTAGAGCAATCAAAATAACATTTACTTGTAAATAAGATTAAAAACAACAAAATGAGAGGAGGTGGGTTCGCACCCTGAAACAATTCCGATGATAAACTCAGTATAAGGCACAAACACATGAACATATGAATATAATAGTGTAGAGATACTTATCGTGAGGTCATTGGGCATATGCGCTTGAGGACGGGCTCTGGTGTTGTGCTCTGGAGATGAGCTATGGAGAGGTAGATGATGTAGCTCGGGAGGCACAAAGGATATAGCTCTGGATAACGTAGTTCAGACAACGTAGCTTAGATAAGGTACAAACAACATAACTTTGACAACGTAGCTCAGACAACGTGTACATTGTGCATCAGGCAATGAGTACGTTATGCAGCTCACAGCAGACAACGAGGTATGACACTATTCACAGCAGACAACGTGACAACGGACTCGGGCACTATTCATAACAGACAACTTGACAACGGGCTCGGACACTATTCACAGCGTCAGACACAAGTTCAAGTATGACTGTACTCAACAAATGATCAATTGCAAGGTTGTGCAAGTGGCAGTGTGACCTAAACATTTCACCAAGTAGATAGTAGATTAACATAAAACATCAGATATTGACAAGGTGTAGGGGTACCATTCATGGAGAGCATCAGGTGGACATGGCCGATTTGAGAGAGCATCCGGTGGCCATAAACGATTGTGAGGCTATAAAGAGCATCAAGTGGCCGGAGAACACCAAAGGAAAATGAGAGAATCAGGTAGGTAGCCACCTGCATAGCCCTTCGGGGTAGGGGTGTGAATGACTCAAGCTTTCCTAATCTCCTTCTTCTTTTTCTGTCTTTCTTTATTTTCTGTCTTGCCTTCCGCACCATCTTTTTTTCTTAGGTGATTCATGCTTATTTATGGACATTTGGAATTATCATGACTTATATAGTCATGATAAGGTCACCTGTCAGACAACACTCAAAAGAGCCAGCACATAGCCCAAGTGGGCTTATGTCGGCTAAATTGTTAGAATTTGTTAGAGTGAAAAATTCCTATTTTACTGATTCTTTTTATTATTTTTTACGAATTTTATCCCTTACATCTACATCTATATTATGTAACTTTTTAAAAAAATTTGGAGGGATGAGAATAGGGCTAGCATTTCTCTATTTGTATTTTACGAGTAAGGTTTTTGGCGTGAGTTCTTCCGCGTGTAAGAAATAGACTTTTAATGATGAGTTCATGCAATTCGCAACCTAACAAACAGAACAGGCGCATGGACAAGTGCTTGGAAACCTATTTGAGATATGTTTTTTAACATCCGATGAGTCCATTCGAAGGACACCTTTCGAGACTCTGTACGATTAAAGACCACAAACAATTGGTCGTTCTATTCTCAATACAAATATGTAATTTCTTATCTACCAGTTCTACCTTTACGTAAGTTGGCCCCCATCCCATTTCTCACGTTCTCTACTATTATAAAAAAAAAGTTTGAAAGTTCATTTCCAACCTCTACCATCCTATTTAATGTTGATCTATTCCTCACCTGCCATTTTTTCATGTCTCATTGCTTTAGTATAGTATAGTAGTAGTTTGTTTATAATTTAAAGTATTCAGTTTCACTAATAAGATGTAGAGACTTACTGAGACTATACATCTCAGAGAGGTCTACGAAAAATTCTAAGAAAACATCAAATGCTACTGGCTTTTTTGTCAAAGAAAAATAGAGTACTCTTACCAAAAAAAAAATAAATAGAATACGTTGTAAAGAGTTAATTGATCAGTTGGATATTTGGGAGCTATATATATATATATACACATATACATGTATTAAGGTGTATCGGTCTGCCATCCATTCTCATGTGTTGTGGTATGACAATTGATATATGCCACCATTTGGCCAGCTTCTAATGTTAGGCTCTTTAACCCACTAATCAATGAACAAATACTAACATTGCTAATCGGGGTTGCAACCTAATCGTATTTGCAATACCACAAAAAAAAAAAAGTATAATAGCTTAAAGAAGGACGAAACTGGGTCTAACTAATAGGTACTTCCCATGCTCCATTCTCAAATAGGAGGGCCTGAGATTTCGGACCTATTTCTGCCCTCTGGGCCTTGGAAGAAGAAAAGCCCTTAATTTTGAGGGCGAAGGAGGGAGGGTTGTTTTGACAGGCCTATCCCAAGTCCATCTTGCATTTTGTACATAAAATACCTGTCATTTATGTTATTTATAGGGCATATTTGGTATTTCACTTGCTCTCGTGTTCAGTTCTGTCTGTTACATGTACGTACTAAAGCAGCAACGAAGGAGCAAACACGCGCATGTCGCACGCATTTTTCTCCTTTTCGGATTCTCGTGCTTCGACGAAACCCTAAAATCTTCGGTGCTGCAACATTTTCTGTAAGAGGAAACCTCTCTCTCTCTCTTGTCTTCTCTCTCTTACTGAGGTGCTTTAATGGCGATTCTCTGTTATTTTTCTTACACAAAAGTAACCTTGATATTGGATTCTAGGGTTTGTGTGATTGGTGACTTGTTTTATATGAATCTTCGAAGTATATAATGCAATTGAAGCAACAACAGAGGAAGAGTTTCTCAATTAATGGCGAAAGCGAATTTGGCGTGTTTGGAAGTACTGATGTTGGTAGAACTCGATTATGAATCGTTGCATGGTTTTTATGTAGTAGAAGTAGAAACGAAAAGGAAATTTCGTTTGTTTGAGATATTTCTGTTATTCTTATTGAATAGAATACTGAATTTTATTGATTACACCTTTCTGTAAGATTCTAGCTTCATCCTTAGTGAATATGAGATGTTTGAGCTTGTTAATTAGGGTTTCATCTGATGTTCATAGGAACTTGGAACTCGAGTATGCTTGTATAATGTATATTGGCTGGTGGTTTCTGTAACCGACAAAAAGATCAGATTCGTTCTTCGTATAAAGAATTCATAGGTTCCAGGTTTTCTTCATTCTAAATTTTTTTCTATCATTGTTTTAAGTTTGATTTGATTATGAAATCATAGTCACAATGTAACTGTTTTTTTTATTTATTATTTTGTCATTTTGAGACCGGGCATTATTGATATTTGACTTCCAATTCTTCTTTTGTTCGTGCTTACTACAGTTTCATTGATGCAGTACTGATATTCTATGCTGAATAAGATAATTAATAAATTTTACATGTTTTAGATTGCTTACTTCTTCTCTTGCTGGAATTGCTCATTTCTAGTATTTGGTTGTTACCCATGCTCTGGTGAATCCTTGCTTTACTTCTCGAGTTTGATGTTGTGCTATTGTGATTAATTGACAGTTGAGCATATGAGAATCTTGCGTGGACAATTATGTATGCAAATTTGTTAGTTTCAAGTAGTTCATATTCAAGAGGGCATGCTTTGGGTGATTTGGAAGGACAAGATGGCCACAATATCCCTATGCAGTTGATGACATCCACTTCTGGTGGAATGGGTGCCAACGGAGCAACTTGTTATTTACCCAAAGATGTTTCCAACCAGCACATCGCCGTGGCAGCTGAGAGGAATGGAAACCATCCTATTGCACCACCTCTCCCTCATTGGGTACATTGCCAACAAACATTTCACAATCGTGTCAATTTTCACTCAGAAAGTTCAACAGTACGCAGTGCTAGAGATATACCAGAAGGTGTTTGTCTACCGCTTGGTAGCGTACAGGATGTAAAGGGGGTCTTTCAATACCAAAGAGACATATTATGTAACAATTCAGGAATGGCAAATGATTTTATCGCCACTGATTCTTTTGTTGAAATGGATGCTTCTAAAGCAAAGTCATCTGTGCATATGCTTAACTTCAACAATCGTGATGCTTCAATAAATCCCTCAAGGGTTTTGTGCTTTCATCAAAATAAAATGTTGGATGGGGAGAATTGTAATGTTCCAGGGGTAAAAGAGTTCTTCCACCTAAAAATGAGATTCTTTTTTTTTGGATGATTTGTTTTACAGGATTGAGTCCTAATTATTTGATGTAGTATTTCTGATTCTGTGCTATCTCAAATAAAATCCAAAGTTTTTTAGTAAATTTGAAGGGTTGTATCTACCACAGATAAGATGTTTGAAGCCACACAATGAAGGAAAACTGAAGAGCAAGTTGACGAGTACAGAAGACCAGTCCCTTGCTCAAGTATAGTTCTTTACCTTATGGTTATCTCTTTAACTTCAAACCAAGTCCTCTGCCAGCTGAATATATTGTCTCTAGAAATTGTATGAAATCTAAGAATCTTCATGCTTGACAATTTTATCATAATTGTGTGATGCAGAAATTCTTGCAGCACAATCATACTTCGAGGAAACAAGAATCAATTGAAGATAAGTGTAATGTTTCTCAATCTCATTCAACTGTAACAGTTGCTGTGCCGGGTTTCCCTTCTAGACCATGTAATAGTGTATCAAGACAGAGAGCCACTGAAACTGATCGTGTAAGAGAAACTTCTTTGCTAAACCCTATATAAATGAATCTTGTGATCCACATAGAATTAGGAGCTTTAAAACACCAATAACAAAATTTTCATATCATCTATCCTTTTAAAATGAAGCTACATGACTTTTTGTTTGTGTTCACCCAGGTTGAATTTTTTGACAAGTTTTTTTAATGCAGTTTTCTCATACTCTTGCCTGGATGCAGTCCATTTATGTTTCCTTACTCTTTATTTTCTGGTCTCAGCTTCGCAGAGCAAGGATTGCTGAAAGACTCAAAGCATTGCGAGAACTGATTCCAAATTCTGAAGAGGTGTGTGTGTGTGTGTGTGTGCACGCGCGCTTGTGCACACGTTTATCAAAAGAGGGTTTTTTGAGACCTGGTATCAGTAGCATGAACTTTATCCTGCTGTTTGTAGTCTGTAGATTGATTTCATTGTTCTCATTGTATCTCCTTAGTCTGTTGCTTTTAACTCATAAATAGGAATAGCAGATTTAATAGAATGAGATGTTTTAATTATATGCTTGTGGAGTGATATCTGAGACTCTTGAAAAGTATGATCTTAAACAATAGAACTATATAAGCTTTGACTAAGCAAAATGTTTTTAACGACTAAGAAGTCTCTTTTTAATAAAATCATCAATGAATTCCCTAAATAATGGGCATCTAGTTGTGAAGAAGACTAGGATCCTAGATTTTTTTTAGTGCAGAGAGTAAAAAAGCAGAAATTATTTTACTATTTGAATATGTGAAGAGAAGGCACGAGTTTTTTTTCCTGACATAAACTGTTTAATGGAGTCAATGACACACACTTGAATATCCCCATAATAAAACCAATTTTTCTTGTTTGAAAAAAAATGAACGTGAGGACAATGTGAGTGATTCAAGAAATGCTTTTCACATTTCATCTTTATGGGAGATTGATATGGAAATAGGAATTGGAAAGCATAGGTAATTGTATAGTGAAATAGGTTTCTTGGTACCATGGATTGAACTAAGAACTCATGATTACGGTGACCAAGATGTTGAATGCTTAATGTCCCTTGCTCTGATGTTGCAAAATGACTGTTATTGACAATTCACACGCAATTCATTTTGATGATCGGTAGTAATGCTGCCGGTCTAGACAAAGCATTATTGACAGTTCTAGACCAAAACATTACTGAGATTACTGCTCTTCATATTATTGTCATTGTCTACTATTGCCAATATCGGTTGTATGGGAGGGAGTATTCCCTATGTAGCACGTGAGACTAGTCTGAGACTCTGAGTCTTTAAGGCTCAAGAAATCCATGTTTATAAAAAAAAAAACTACTATTGCCCAGCACACCAAACTAAGGGACCACAATACAGGCTAACCGCACAAATCGTATATGGGTACTGCTAGGATGTTAAGGATTCGTGCACCATACTACGTATAGATTCCATGTGATTTCTCAATTAATTAATTTCTTCCAAAATTATTGTGAAATGTTCATCTACATGCTCAAACTCATTTTGGTTTTGTAGGATAGTAAAGCATCTTCACTGGATGATATCATTGACTATGTCAAGTATTTGCAGCTTCAAATCAAGGTAGGCCTTTGTCCTCATTTTCTTAATTACTGTAGATTTCTGTTGCTTTACATGCCTTTATGAAAGATGGAGACATATAATGTAGAAAACTAGAAATGCATTTTTCCATCTAAGTTTACTCCTATTTGATGAAGCGGAATTCATTTTGAAACATAAAATATGTTGTTGACATTTCTCCTCGGCATTCTTTGATAGTTTCATGACCGGTAAGGGCTCTTGGGTTTGTTCAAGAGCATTAAGGGCTATAGGGTTTGTTCAACATTGGGGGGTTGTTGAAAAATCAAGGGCACTTCTCCTATGCATTCTTTGAAAGTTTCACGAACGGTAAGGTCTCTTGGATTTGTTCAAGAACATAAAGGGCTCTTAGGTTTGTTCGAGAACATCTTAGTATAGGGTTTGTACACGAACATTGGGGGGTTGTTCAAAATCAAGAGTATTGGACTTCTAAAAAACAGGATTGAACTAGCATTCAAAAAATTTAAGTTGGAACGGGCATATCAATGGAATAATCTGTTGTTAATGCCCTTCATCATGATGATTGCCACAAAAGACATTAAATTTAAACTCCTCATAACAAATGAGGGTAGTTTAGGTCATTTTTCTAATATTATGGGCTAACTTCTCTTTTTTTTTGGAATTAATACTATGAAATCAGAAACTAGTGAAATAGGCAAAAGCACCCTGTCTTTTTAAAAATCGAAACCCCTTCATTGAAAACGTCATAGTTTGTTGTTTCATTGTGTATTTTTCAAAATGACAAAGATACCCCTTTACATGAATTTCCTAATTGACAAAAAATACCCTACTTCAATTGTATTCTAAAGACGATAATTATTCAACTAGCAAGTTGACAAAATAACATCATTATATATTTTTATTCGAATGACAAAAACACCCTTCTTTATATGTGATTTTTAATTTTTCTTTAATCCAAAAATAGTGAGAAAAATAAAGGAATTTTTCACCATATTTTCAAGGATGCAACCAAATTAAAAAAAAAATACATATTCTTGATAGCTGCAGGTTTACATTAATACTATAATGCAGACTATGCAGTTTCTGTCATGGTGTAGAATCTAGAAATGGTGATATTCATGTTCACGAAGCATTAATAGTAGTGATTGACTATAATGAATTCTAAGTGAGCTCAACTGTGCAGGGCTTGAGTCAAAGCAGATTAGGAGGTGAAACAAATATTGATCCTTTTATTCACCTTGAGGTACCAGTCATTCATATTTTTGTTTTTTAGAGAGAATTTCTGCAGTATGTGTATAATAGATATATATCTATGTTTCTGGAAGTACTATCATGCATGTAAGTTAGGTCCATTGTTAAAACCTTCTGGAAATGTTTATCATTTTCTGGAATCCATACTGCAAACATGAGGTTACGGATTTGATTATTGGTGCAGCATCCCACTGATTTCTCTGTTTATCTTTGTGAAAGACAAGTTGTTCTGCCATTGTCACGTGTGTGCGTACGTATATTGACACAAATATCACAAGTTATGCATACCCATTTGGTCATTGGAAAAATAATCATATAGGCTCTGTTTGGTTGGAAGAAAAAAGTTGTAGAAAATAAAAATTTAATCAGAAATAATTCCTCATTTTCTAGAATTTTTTTTTTCCTCAAACATAAATTAGTGTCGGAAGATTATTTGCAGCAAAAAAACTATTTTAAGAATGCCAAACTCAAAAAGTAGTTTTTTAAAAAATATATAATTCCATGCATTATTTTCCCTCCAAAAAAAGGCAGCCAAAATTCAATGCCCAGAATGTTTTGAATTTCTAAGCAGAAGTGAATGAACAATAGTGTTAAACATGTTAAAACCATGAGGTAATTCTTCAAGGTTCTCTATTTATGTATGGCAATGTAATTAGTTTCCGGGTGAGGTACAGGGGTTTGGCCACTACCTGCTCCATGAACAGATGCTGAATGAACCTCTTGAAGAGATGATGGGAAAGTTGATGGAAGTGAACCTAACAGCAGCAACCCAGCTATTGGAGAGCAAGGGCCTGTATGTGATTCCCATGGATTTGGCAGAAGGGCTAGTCTAAGCCACAGACAGATGGTTGGTTGTTCAGCTTTGGGCCCGGGACCAGAGAGTACATTTCTTGGATTGAAACCTCTTCTCGATGGTGTGACTACTAGCTATCAAAATTGACTAAAAAAGACATGTTCGTGATGAAAATGTAAGTTTTGTTGACATTTGAAACCATTTTGGTCAGGTTACATCGATCAATTTTTTTTAATTGTTGGCTTGTGATGCATGAAGCATTTGTAGGCATTATATTTCATTAGCTACAATTCTGTGGGAGGCACGACTTAAAACCAGCATTGTGTTATGTGGTGGTGGTGCGGCGGTTTTCCCAGCCCTTGACCATCATACATGGTCATTTACAGTTCTGTCTGATTTATGGACCACCTTGGATGCGTACTATCCAGCACTTGACCATCATACATGGTCATTTACAGTTCTGTCTGATTTATGGACCACCTTGGATGTATACTATTCAGCAGAGGACCCGGTTTCTCTTGGTATGGTGCAGCGCAGTGCGGTCAAGAATCCCACCATGTGTACTAGTCAAAACCTAACTCTTAACTAACCTAACCTAGATAAATGGTGAAAAAAAAAAAACTTATTTTTTTATAGGCCCGTGAAATGAAATCATTTAAATTTTATTATATAAAATAGAGCATTTGAAAGCATGAATCCAAAATCTGAAATGGAGAGCTCCTTAGAAAACATGGAGCCATCTCCAAAATGACAATGATAAAGTGACCTCCTTTAACTTTTATTACATAAAATAGGACACTGAAAACATGAATCCATAATCTAAAGTGGAGTCGGTCATCTCAGATAACATGGAGACATCTCTAAAATGACAGTAATAAAGTGGCCTATTAATAATTTTATTGTCATCTGCCTTTATTTTTCTTTGAGATACTCCATTTTAGATCATGGATTCATGCTTTCAAACCCCTTACTTTTATTTTAGTGGACAACCAAATGGACCCTTAGAGGATGCACCTTTTTTTTTTTGTTCTCTGCTTAGAGGATGCACTTACATGATGTAATTTTTTTATTTTTTTTGCAGTTTACTGGGTTAGTTGGGGTTAGTCTCTGTTCCAGGTGAGGAAACACTCAAGCTCACCTCTCTCCCACAGGTTCGATCCTGGGCCTCCCTCCTAGTGAGGGGACACACTAGCGCTGGGCTAGTCCCTCCGGTGTGTGATGTAATTGTACATTGGAAATTATGATTTTACTCGAATCCATATTTTTGGAACTGTTTCTGAGAAAATCTACAACTTCAGACACAACTGCAACCCCAATCACTCTAATACGAAACAGTTTCTGTGAAAATCTACAATTTAGACACAACAACTGTACTAATTTCATGCCATAAAATCTGTATGATGCATTGAACGATATAACATTCAAAGCTTCATTTACACAGAAAAACTAGAAACAAAAACCAATGAAAAGTAAAAGGAAAAGAAAATAAAATAGCACTGATGTCAAAGAAAATATATATCTATTTGTATATGTATATATATGTGTGTCTGTGGATGAACTTGGAAGTGATGAACTAAATTCAACAAAAATCCAGCCTCGGCTTCTTGCGAACGGAGATGCAACCTCTCTGATGATCTCTGAAAATCCTGATCTCAGAGCAGTCCCTCAAGTCCTCAAGGCTAATGTACTGTTGCTTCACCATCCTTGATCTTGAGTAGTCACCCACGCTATCGTGTATCCAAACATAAGGGTGGCATGTCTGGTCATAGTAGTAGAGCAAGCTTTTCATCCCTCCACCACCACCACCATCACTACTACTGGGCATGTAAGCCTTGTAAATGCTCTTGCACTCTAGTCTCTTTGAATACCCTGGCTTCAGGGTGTGTCCCTTCTTCAATATGGATCCAACCCTTATCTGCAATTCTACCGGCCTGTCGGTCAGGTTCCATACCCTTGTGCTTAATCCCGACGTCTGTGTATGGTCGCGACATCCATCCATACATCCTCCGATCGAAAAAATACCAAAATTTAGCATTTCTTCTACCAGAACCTCACTGCCTACTCAGAATTCACAGCCATTCTACTATAAGAAGATCATTATACCAGTACTAGTAGTCCATGTATGAGAGACATACCATAGCTTTCAGTGTTTCCATGTGATCCTTGGGCTGTGGACAATCCAAGAGGTGGTGCATCAATTGTAGGGTCCTGATCATCTGAAAGTAGAAATGGTTAACACAAGGAGTTGCAGTGTAGAAGTTCTACACTTTATTCCTAACCCTTTACCAAGGAAATTGGTGGGGTCCCCATTGACCCAACTTGCTACAAGAAGACATTGGAAAAGTTAGGAAAGTTAGGATACAGAAACAAACTCATTCATATACCAGAAAAAAAAAAAAAAACTGGCTTTTGTTTGTTTGAGAAGCTAAAGGAACAAACAGCACCCACTGGATTTTTCAAGATTCATGATGAGGTAGAATATGATGATGTCGCGTCAACTTTCATCATTAGAGCTTCATGCTTTTGGATTACTCCTCTTTTAAGTCCTCATACTAATAAGATTTATTTTTTGTGATATATAGCTGCAATTCTAATCTGTGCAAGTGCACATGATCCTGACCAGGCCATTTAGTAAGTGGGTCATAGCCACAGCATTAAACCAATCAGATGGCCCTGAACAAAAGTTGCCAATCAATCAGAAGGTTAGGAACATCCAGTTATGCCTTTGAGAGAATGACCCATCTAAACAAATATGAATGGTTTGGATTAGTGTTACAAAGTTCGCTACATGCTAAACGAACCGCAAACCGAGCAAACCCAAACTGATTCGTGGTTCGGATTGGTTAGTGAAATTGAGTAAACCACATAGTGGTTTTAAAACAATCTTAGTCTGTCAAATTTTTCATTCAAATTCACTGATATTTTTCTTAGGTTCAACAATTTATACTTTGAGTTCACAAATCGTTCATAAAAAAACATTTTTTTTTATATTTTTCAAATAAGTATTTGTAATAAATTGTTTACATGCTTAAAAGATATATATTTTTATAATATAATATAAAATATATTTTTTGTTTTACATGCTTAAGTAGCAAACCAAGCTAGCGAACCAAACTAAAGAACTTAAGTGAACCGAAAAAATGAATTATCTCATCCTATCCCTAGTGAACCGGGTTCACTGACGAACCGCGAACCCGAATTCAAACCAAGCGAACCAGGTAACATTAGTTGGGACTGATGGTTTATATTTTCTGCTGAGATCGTCTAAACTCACCTCTGTAATATTTGGATTTGAGCTGGCTCCAGTGTCTAAAATATCTTTCTCCCCACAAACCTAGGAATCAATTACCAAATTCCCCCTGCTTTGTAAATTTATCAGCAAAATATTTAATATTCAAAAGAGATACCCTTATTAGTAAGATAAACCTTACCTGCATTGCGTGGCTCATTCAACTCGAACGTTTTTCAACTGGCCATGGATCCATCAACTTCGTTTCAGAAAGATGATCTTAGTATTCCATGCCACTCATCGATCGGCAAATTTAATTTTTCCACGCATAAACTTTAGGGCGTCTATGGTTATCTAAGCATCTCAATGTTTACATGTAATTTTGCTTATAAATATTGGGGCGTTTAGCAGCAAGAGACTATCCTAGTAGAGGATAAGATGATTAACACACAATCTACCACTTGGTTCACATGAGGGACACATAAGAAAATGAACAATTTTGGTGACTGCATGATACATTAACAATAATGTGATTATAATTAAAATTATATTTCCTAACACCCAGTAGAATGAGACAAGCTATAATTTAGAGCACATTCTCACCTGTAAAATCAGTCATTTCTATCTTAAACTAATTGTGTAAAATGATGGGGCTATACAATCCAAGAATGGGAAGTACCCAGTGCTGCTAACAAATGCCAAGGATAAGAGCAGCGTCCTTTTCTTCCTTGAGTTTTTGAAGATTACATCCAAACAAATCAATATAAGAGTAAATAAGGAAGGGAAAGAATTTACACAGGACGGGGATTTTATTTTTCATGATCATTTCCTGAAGGATCTATCTTGATTATGAGAGGCTGGCGGATATCCAAGGGTGGATCAGCTATGATGGGCAATTGCGGCGAAGATAAGATGCCCTCTGCCTCTGCATTTTCAGCTAGTGCTCTCTCCAAAGAAGCCTTTGCGACTTTAGTAACACACACCATCAGAACCACTACATGCAAGCCAACAAGGAAAAAAAAAATCCTGGTGAATATTGCAAACTAAAATAGCTACAACTTGTCGTGTACTCGGGTGACTCTTTTATTTTAATTTCACATATTTCGAGGTTGATCAGACATTAGTGCAATATGTGTGTCTTGGTTACAAACTAAAAAAAAAAACTTATGAAGCATAAGATTAGTGCGTTAATTTTTTGGGATCTTTGTGAGGGTAAAATAACCTATAATGCAGAATTGCGGAGTGAATTTTTTTCCAAATGCATGCTTGCCTGATTCTATGTTGACAGACTAGGAATGTTATTAGCTGTTCCACTTCCCTTCTCATCAAATCACTTTTATGGTTGGATGAAATTTTATTTGATTTTTAAAAGATCTATATTTTTTTCTTAACTCTTACTTTATATTTAAATTCAAAATAAAAATCATTAATCAAATTTTTTTTCATACAGATTATAAAAGTCAAGTAAATGAGAATATTAAAAAATACCTTAACATACTTAATATTTTGGCGGTATGCAATTTTTATGGTAAGGGAGTAAAATAGAATCTAGGGCGTTTGACAAATCTACTAAAAAGCATTTATTAGCTTATTTATTGAAAAAAAGTGCTTATTTGCAAATAAGGGTGCATGGTAAATACGAATAAGTAACAAGTAAAAGTTCCTACTGATTAGGGCTCTAGAATAAAATTTTAAAAAAAACCCCCAAAGTTACTTTTTTTAAAAGAAGTGGTTATAAAAGCTCATACCGTCAAAACGGCTCTTAAATTAGACATTCTTGTAACCATTAGTTTTATTAAATGTCATAAATTCTCTTCCCATTTAAGAGCCTATTCGCCCCATTAATAAGTATTTTTTAATTCTAAAAAAGTGGCTATACCAAACAAGCTTCTTGTAAAAAAAAAATGGCTTTATTTAAAAAGGCACTTATTTAGATAAAGCACTTGTTAACTTATTTAAGATTTTCCAAATGCTACCTTTTACGATGTTCTTCTCCTCCCTTATTTCGAGCATAGTTCGTTAATTGAACCTAAGTTGTCAAATAACAATGTTGACGAGTGTGATTGATTTATTCTCCTCCTGTAGTTTAATATTTCCCAAACATAATTATGATACATATAAGGAGAAAAAGAATCTAAACAATAATTGGCAATTACTAATTTCGACTTACCAGATACCACAAGGCTCAATATAATCAATACCTGCATCCACAATAAATAAGCAAATCAGTATAAAAGTGGACAAGCAGGTAATCAGAGTATATAAAAGAACTAAGTCAGATTGAGAAACTAAGGTACTGTTGATAGTCATCTCATGCAGATTCCCAGGTGCACTGCAAATTCCTGAATGCTTTCAAATTCTAAAAGTGATCAAGATATATTGTGTCATCATCTGGAAAAATAACAGTCTTCATCCCATCTAAATCTCGTTGTCCCTACTTCTGAACATTTATCTCAGCATCATTACTCAGTAAGCAATAGGCAGTATCATGCGAAAAAGATATGAACTTCCAAGTTCCAACAGCCCTTCTCTACATGAACTAATCATTTAAAAGGTTTTTTTTGGAGGATAATCATTTAAAAGGTGTAATGTAGAGAGAAAGAAATTAATAAGACATTGAAAAAATTTCAATTGCGTTTGGAGAGAGAGAGGGAGGGGGGGGGGGGGGGGGGGGGGGGGGGGGGGGGGGTCCTTATTAAGCTCCATATCAACACTCATTATGGAAACTGGAATTGAGGCATCAAACCTCCACAACATCCACCTCATTCTCAAGCATGAAGGAAACCAAATCATGCACTTCACTAAGTTTTTAGACTGCATATGACGTCTGTTCATCATATCCCTTCACTAGTTAGGAAGAGCAAAGTGAGATTATTAGAGAAAGCCATTTTGTGCTAGTTGCTCGTGCTAGCCAACCAAACTATATCAAATGTGGAGGTAATAAAATCAGCCCTTGGAGAAGGTAAGGATGCCAACAGATAGGGGCCGCACATATAAGCTCAGTGTAAGTAGATTTGACACTAGGGAAAGCATCTTAAACACAGATATTTAAAGCTCCCATCAGCATGTGTATGTGAAGTGTTGCAAATACATAGAACTGGAGCTTGAATTTGGAGGACGGGAAAGAACGACATAGTAGTGAAAATTTTATATTCTTTCTATTTTCATAAAAGAAAACAATAACTAATACTCGAGGTTATCCAGGTTCAACACAGAGATTGACTGATATTGAAAGTTCAAAATATATGATAAAAAATAGATGTGAAGAGTATTAAGTAGCTTGGCTTCACAATTAGATAGAGAAACTTCACCATACTTTAACTTGATACAAGCCTAATTAGGAACTTAGACTTTTAACTTATCTATGAAAAAAAGAACGAAGAGGAACTAGCTCAGTATAATTAAGCCTGACCAGGAAAACAGACATGGCGCTTACCCAGCGAGTCGTTGAAACCTCATTCCACCCATGTGTAACATCAGAAAGATCCTTGAGAGTTGTTCCAACATATACTAATGCAAGTGTTAGTGGCTGTAATGGGAAGCAAACTTTGCATATCAGCATCATGGGAACCATATCATTTCAGAAACTTACGAAGATGAGAATAAAAATTCTATGCAGGAAAAATTGAAGATAGACACCATCTAAAAATTGAGTAGAATTCACTGGTCATTGAGGAATGTTCGTTGATTCAGTTAGAATAACAAAATTCGGCAAAAACAATTATATAACAGGTCTTGGCTCCAATTATTTAGTTGATTTACAAAACATAGTGATCCAAGTGCTGAGCCAGCCTAAAATATGTTTTGTATAGAAATATGCAAGAACAGATGGCTACACATTTACTCTTTAAATATATGAGTGATTGACCAATTCCAAGAGAGCAATAGTTCTTCCAGTGCAACGGATATAAGCAATTGATAAATATTATATATATATATATACACACACACACACACACACACATATATCTTATATATGACAGTTAAGATGATTCAAAGCATGACTACACCATCTATTTTCATTTTTATATAATACAATCAAGTAATTGATAATTCAAAGGGAAAGAAAATACCATCATTCCCAGCCAGGAAGCCAGCATGTACTCCCCTACGTGAACAGGAGTCACAGACAGGAGGTAATTTAACATGTTAAACGGAAGTAGGGGAGCAAGACGAAGCAACAAAACAATCTGTGGAAGAAAAGACAAAAATTAGAAATATTACAGCGGAGCATCACATGCATGTGTACATAGGAAACAATAAGAAAAAGGGAAACTACTCAACAGTGACTTCTAATGGATGAAATCACCACAGTATCGAACAATTTCAACACTTAGAAAAAAGAGTATATATATCTCGAATGTTCAATTATATTTGATTCTTTTCAAAATCAGAACATTTCAGGGTAAGAATTTTGAAAAATATACTTTAACAGGCTTTCTACTTCCTCCCAACCTTACCTAAGAAAATAGGACGAGGAACACATTTCTAAAACTAAAGCCATATCAGCGCTATTACAGATGTTCCCTCGGGTGCAAGCGATCAGGTAGATCCTTGTAGTGCTGAGGATTTTAGGCACTGGCTTGCCTAGGGCCTTACTAGTGCGTTGATGAGCTAGTTTTCTTAATCAATCACCTAGCCACATAGCTGCCTCAGACCCAACTGATTACATGTTATGGAAGGTTCCTAAGCTACTTTAAGCTCATTTTTTTACTGACTAGGGATGCTAAGATAACTATGCATCTTTAGCAAAAATGGAAACTTGAATGTTTACACTCACCGCTTAATAGCATTATCTTATAATGCACTTACAGTGGACTAATATTTGAGGTAGATTGCTCAAGTAATCTCATCATGATCTCATTTGGTTCATATATTCTTCACCAGATAGTTGGGATAAGCACTAATGAAGAAGAAGATATTTTTAATATATGTCAATTTATCTCAATTTCTTGTATATTAAGAGCCATGTTTTAAAACGTGAAGGCGTGAGGCGAGACGTTAGGAGTCTTAGGACCTCAAGATGTGTGAGGCGTAAGCCTTGAGGCATGAAGCATATGCCTCACAAGAAAGCTTCATGCTCTCTAATTTTAACAAATAAATAAAATATGAGAAAAATTGCAAAAATGTTTAAAAAGTTAATGAAAAATTATAGTGTATATATATATATATATAGAGAGAGAGAGAGAGAGAGAGAGAGAGAGAGATTTATATGTATATATATAGTTGTATTTGTGTACATTGTTTGTATTCGTGTGGATGCACGCTTACACACAGGAAATACTTGAAACAAATAACCAAATAAAAAAATGACATTTAAGTCAATTGTGGCTAAACCTAATTTTAGTTAATGAATGAGATGTACGTCATAGACATAAAGTGAGCTTCAAGGCATGAGGCGTGTGCCTCATGTGAGCCTCATGGGGTTTAAGCTTCATGATCTCAAGGCGTTTTGTTTAAGTCTCGCCCCAAGGCGAGCGTCGAGGCGTAAGCCTCACACACTTTGTAAAACACTGACTGAGAGTTACAAGTTTATCTATTTGACTATTGATTCATTTATCTAATACAATATCTATCTACCACCAAATATCGCCAAGGAAACTAACAACCTTTGCAAGCTATGTTCCAGGCAAAAAACTAAAGTAACAAAGACACAAGGGTAAAGGAAGCTAGGTCATAGTCTTAGCTGTCCATTCTCATTGATATGGAATGATAAAAGATTATGGCCAAATCACCAGCACAACATCATTTGAGTATCAATTAATTATACCAAGTGCATATATGGCGTGCGCCCGCGCACACACACACTTCCCTAGAATTAAAGGGAAAATATTCCTTCCTCTTTCTCATTCATATGGAACAACAAAAGAATATGGCCAAATCACCAGCACAACACTATTTAAGTATTAAATTAAATTATGCTAAGTGCATATATGGTGCACACACACACACACTTCCCTAGAGTTAAAGAAAAAAATATTCCTTCCTCTTTGCCCAAAGAAAATTTTAATTCACGATCAAATTTTTTTCCTTTTTTAAAGAATACGGTATTGTATTGATATTCTGAGACACACACACACATACTTCCCTAGAGTTAAAGGGGAAAATATCCCTTCCTCTTTGTACAAAGGAAATTCTAAATGCTTGATCAACTTTTTTTCCCATTTTTTATAGAATACAGTATTGTATTAATATTCTGAGAAACGATTCCCCCCCCCCCAAAAGAATTAAAAAGCAAGAACAAAATAAAAATAACATTGCGTATCAAAAGTACAATATGGCTTCATTTGTGCATGATTTAAAATTTCGATACGTATCGGTCGTGAGCTACCCGGTACACTGGCTGGTACGCTGAAAGAAAAAACCTTTATCGACCTTGTATTAGGCCCGTATCAGACATATCAGGCCGATATGGGAGATTTTTTAGTTAATATTTTTTTCTCTCCTTCTATTTACCACTAGAATCACAACACAGATCTGATACGCATAACTTATTTACATAAAATATTATTTAAGTAAATGGTTTTAAATTAAGTTTACTTTCATTTATGTCATATATTTATTTATAAATAAGGAATTCAATAAAAATTATTCTGGATCCAAAATCTTGAAAAATAAAAAGTTAACTTTTCAGTTCAAGAACAAAATCCTCTTTTTAGCGTCTTTTAGTATTTAAGTCAAAATTTCAACTTTCAAATGGTACGGTGTTTCTCAAATATTAAAATTTCATAAATTCTACTATATCAAAACAATACCAAAACCCAAAAATTCAGAAAAAAAAAGTCGGATATTTTAGTCTTCAAAAATATTTTCATCTGCAGGTCAAAAAGTCAACTAACAGTGTAACAATTCTACATAAAAAAAATTTACATTCAAGCTTATAATTTATTATTGCAATTCAATACATTCTTATTTAACTCATTGAATTTAAGGTTTTAATATCCTATGCTTGACTAAGTGATATGGCTTGTATTTCGGTATTTCCATACAAGTTTATCAGCATGCACACCTTTTCTAACTTAAAAAAAATTCTTAATTCTCATATGCATGGTTATAAACATAGTTGGAAGTCTTCATTTAGTTTATTTTTAGCCTATATTTGTATTAAAACAAGTTTCATGCAAGGTGTTCAAGTTTTTCCTTGCGTAACCCAAGTGTTTCTAAGCGTATCCTATTTTTTCTGCCGTATCCATTTGATACAGTCCTATATGCTGATACGTATCCTGTTTTAGACTTACCGATACGGCAATCGATACCGATATTTTGAACCATGCATTTGTGTACAAAATATGTGTAAGCATTCTCCTAGAACCCAAAAAAACTGCGTAAACATTGAACATTCAAACTATGTTGCACAGACTATTTGACATTTATTTCATATTCACCAAGGCATTGTCCAGAGAGCATAGGAATGGCTATGCGGCAAGTTAGGTATTCAACCTTTTGACTCCAAACTCCAGGCACAGTGATAAGTAAAAAAATAGGACTCACGCGTTTTCTATAGGCATCATTATTTTCAACCTGGTGCATTTCGTATTGTTTTGCACCGATCAGGAAAATTTTCTTCTTGTTTTATACTTAAATTTCCAAAACAATTTTTTGATCAGTGCAAAACAATACAAAATTCACCAGGTTGAAATTTTTTAATGTTTTGTACTTAATAAGTTAAACTACTTGTCCATTTTACTTGCTAATAGTTTATATTCATAATAAATTCGTAAACAATCACTTCTCTGAGAGCACTGAGAGTATTCTCAAACTTTTCACTATTTGTCAAACTGTGAACTAAAATGAATAGATAGGGTGGTATCTATCTGAGATTTTGAAGTTTTGAACACAGGAATAAAATAGCCATTAAGCAAAAACAAAACCATGTTTAGGAAGTTAGTATGTAGTATTTAAACCTTAAAGCCAGATCTCTGAATTGCAATTGAAACTGCTTGAAACTGTGGATAATCCTTTAACTTGGAAATGACATATGACTTCCCAATCTGCACAGAAACGAAATAAGACGCACAAGATAAAAACTCTAGGTCAAAAAAATTGAATGCCTACTGAAGAGGAAAGTAATTCACTTATACTCATCCATTGGCAGGCAAAGAAGCCAAAAGGAGAAAAATAAAGAGTAAGTAACCTATATATAAATGCATAACAAACTTTGTCAAATGCGAACCATTCTACAACCAATACCTGCAGGATCCTATTCATAATTATTGTTTAATTAGGGGAAGAGAATTACCAGTAGACATCTCAAAATTGTTTTGCTAATTAAAGGATGAACAGTTCACCTAGTTACACTAAACACATACACTTCCACACTCGCACATATACAATCACAGATTTTAGAGACTCACCGTTCTACCAAGAATGAATGCGGCTGTTGCACCTATGGTAGCACCAATTGAATCAGCAACAAAGCCCACCGGCAACCCAAATAGATAGCCACCTCCAAGCTGGAAGGATCCCATATAAGGTTGCATTCACCGATAGAAGACGTAAAAAGGAAAGCAAAATCAATATAACCCTCAAGTCTCACACAAGGCACTTAGAGGAAAGGACAAGTTACAAAATGAATGCAGTATGTCATAACAAGTGGTATACAAGAAAAGCATAAAAGAAAAGGAACAAGCGAAATAGACATGAATGTCATCAACAGCTAACTAGCTAAGAGTTAGGCTATTCAAAGCTATAAATTGCATGTAATTGAACATCTCCCCTTCCAAAAATGAGAAATGCTACAACTTTTCAAGCCATCTACGATTGTGAATCCGAATTAGATTGGGCATGCACTAGATAGCAGGCACCATCATTCTCTTAGTGGCAGTGGAAGCTAAAAAATTCAATCCTAAAGGTTTGAAGTTATATGCCATCAGTGAGATAGATCAAATTAAGTCTGCTTTGGAAGAGGTAAAGTAGTCGCCTTCTCAGTCAATACGGTATGAGGGTTACAACTCCATACTCGGTCGGACAAAAAGTCCTCTACAATATACAAGGGTGAATCCAACGGTACACCACAATGCCCCTCCAGTAAGAAAATAATTATGTGCGCAAACTCTTCTAATTAGGTGACGTGTCTATGTCAGACGCATGTCGGATTCCGACACATAACAGAGTCTTGTTGGACACCTCTAGATTTTCTTTTCTTCTGTTTGTTACTTACAAAACACAAATTGGCATACACCATAGAGGTGTTCTAGTTTATCCTTTAGAAGGTCTATAAGTGAATACACCACTATTATATTCATTTCTGCCTTTATTTATAAGTATATGGCAATATGGCATATAGCCATATATGATAAGATATTTCAATTAACAAAGCACTAAAAATTGAAATATTCCCCAAGCCAATAATCTAATTTTAGGGTGTTATTGAATGCGACACCCCGCATCCGTGTCAGATATTGACATTTATGTTTGTGACTCTGCAACTTAAAGACAAAAATAATCATCCTGGTATTTTGCTGGGGAAAAAAACATTCCTCTGGTAGCAAGTTCGTTAAGTAGAAAAACCTCAGCCACATTGCACATATGCTTGGTTAGTTGCAATCATCTTACAAAAGCTTTTCCCATTTGATTGGTACATTTCCCGTATTTATTGTTATGGCAATTGAGCTGTAGATTTTTTTTGGTAACAGATAATTATAATAATAATAACAAGAATGATACTTAGGATTAGGATATGGAATATGAAAAAATTACAACGGATTCACTTCAAAAGAGAGATCATCCCTACCGATAAAAGAAAAGAGTGAAATCATCCCTCACCATACCTTCCTCGAGGCAAGCCATCTCGTTAGCCAGTCTAGGGATCCATGAGAATGAGATGTTCCTTTGCATTATTAAATCACGTCAAGTATATCTCTAATGGCAAATGTATATCTCCAACGGCTTCGCTCATGACCCGCATCCCACCTAATAGCATTTCTTGAATCACCCTCAATAATAAGGGAGGGGAGATCAAGAAAATGAGAAAGATAAAGACCTTTCCGCAACGATAAAATATCCGCTGAATTTGATGTAGCATTCCCCGCCAGACCGAAGTAAGGAAGAAGGATATTTAGCTATGGATATTTCAGCATCGCATTTTGGGCATTGAAAGAATTGTAATCCTTGACGATCCACATCAGAAGCAACCGACAACGAATACTTAGATCTATCCAATGAATAACTAACTTTCAGAAAACAGATATTTCTATGGGGACAATGGGTTTTAATAAATATTCTAAAAGGCTTTCTCCTAGTCTCGTGATTGTCACTTGCAATGAAATTGAATGGTCTAAGATTCACTACAATCTTGTTTATTTCAACAACCAAGACATCAAGCAGAAGAGTCCGTGGACCACTTGCTCTTGCAATGTCCTATTGTGACAGAAATTTGGGGTCATTTCCTATCTCGTGTAGATATGGACCGGGTCTTCCCTTCTTCTCTTATTAACTTCTGATCTCGTTGGTCTTCAATTAGCATGGACAGTGTAAGTAGTGAAATCTCACCACTTATTTCACACCCCACACAAATGGTGGTGTGCATCGCCCACACCAGATCACTACCCTAAGAAGGGTCGTGATCACCTCACACGCGCAAAGGCACGTATGAGTTCTTACCACCTTGAATTAAAACCAACAGAAGGGGTCTTTAATAGACCCCACCATGGCAGCAAGGAGTTCCCTTGCTGTCCCAAATTGAAATTAAACGAAGGGGTCTTTAATAGACCCTACCATGGTAGCAAGGAGCTCCCTTACTGCCCCAAATCGAAATTAAAACAAATGGATCTTTAATAGACCTTCACCATGTGTTCCTTGCTACCCCAAATTAAAATTAAAACAAATGGGTGTTTAATAGACCCTACCATGGCAGTAAGGAGCCCCCTTGCTGCCCCAAATTAAAATTAAAATAATGGGCTCTTGAATAGACCTCACCATGACAACAAGGAGCCCTCTTGCTGCCCCAAATTAAAATTAAAACAAAGGGGTCTTTAATAGACCCAACCATGGTAGCAAGGAGCCCCTCTTGCTGCCCCAAATTAAAATTAAAACAATGGAGTCTTTAATAGACCCCACCATGGCAGTAAGGAGCCCCCTTACTGCCCCAAATTGAAATCAAAACAAAGGGGTTTCTAATAGATCTCATCATGGCAGTAAGGAGCCCCTTGCTACCCGAGATTAAATCCAAATCAAATGAGGTCTCTAATAGACCACACCATGGCAGCAAGGAGTTCCCTTGCTGCCACAAATCAAACCCAAATCAAAAGGGGTCTTTAATAGACCCCACTGTGGCATCAAGGAGCTTCCTTGCTGCCTTAAATCAAAAAATGGCTAAAAGCCATCTTGCACTGCCATTTGGCAGTCCAGTAGTGGGTGTAATACCCACTACCACCTCTCCTCACCCACGATCCATAAGAAGAGGATGGGGAATAACCCCACTCTCCCACGAAAAGGACAGTTAGAAGAGGTGATTATCAAACCACTCTCCCCAACAACTCCTACAATATAAAAGTGAGAATTAGATTTCTGAGGGGGGATCAAAAAATTCCCAATGAGGAGAATCTAAGAAAAGAAGAACTCAAGCAAGAGAACAGAGCTCTAATGGAAGCAGTAAGGTAGGCCTAAATGCCTACCTTTTTTCTTTCTTTCCCTCTTTCTCTTTTACTTTGAAAGACCTCCATGGAAGCAACTGTAGATGCCTAAATGGGGCATTTGGCACCCTCCTTTATTCAATGAATGAAAGCTATACTTGTCTCTCTTCTTCTTCATCAAAGGTATCCCTCTTAAAGAGGGTGTAATTAACGGCATGGGTTAACCATGCCGGAAAAGGAGTTCCCCCACATAAAATCATAAACTCCATTAATGGAGGATGTTTGAACAACAAAGTTAAAGTGCCTCACACTCAAGTGAGGCGGTTGAAATTTGCTGTTACAGACAGGGCTTGAGAGACAGTGTGGTCATTTCTTCCGGGTGCAATATCTTGGTCATTGTGGAAGGAGCGGAAATTTGAGAGTTTTTGAAGACTCTCCATCTCCCTCCTCTTGTATCTACTGGAGAATTAAGTCTCTAATTCTGGATTTAAATGTGGTAAGCTTGTTGGGGAAAGACTCTTTTTGTAAAGGAGGCCTGGGTTCCTACTTCCAATCCAGTGTGCTTTTCTGTTATTTTACCCACTTGTTCCTCGTTGACTCCCCTTACTTTGCTGAGTTTATGTGGTTGTAAACTCTCTTTGTATGTTAACCTTTTGGGTCAGTTTATCTATGATAAGATGAGATTTACTAATCAAAAAAAAACAAACCACGACATTAAATGTTCAAAGTTAGCTCCAGATGAATAATATCAATTCACCTAATTTAGTACATACTACGTTGATGCTAAGTTTATTGCATAGTTATGTTTTTCACAACCAGCTCATCAAAAAAAAAAACCTTTTTGTTATAGATGAACATAATAAATCTATCTGTAATGATGGTGCATTGTTTTGTACCTAAAATTTGTGGAGATTAATATATGCGGAGAAAGAAAGAAGGCGGTAATTTTAGGTCATGGACATGATGTTGCAAAAGTATAATGATGGGAGACGCTATCAAGGGGAAAGGCAGAAAAAATACAAGAGCATTATTGAACAAGAATTGTTGTAAAATTTCCATATATTTCATAGAATTACAGAAAATTGGTCCACAAAGGATGACAGAAACAAGTTTGATCTCAAAGTGTCAGGAATAGGTATCCAACGCTTACAGTAAGTATTGAAGCTGGGACTGCCAAAACTGTTAAAGGAATGTATGCAACAGCCCTGCAAGATTACAGAAAAAACTGAAAAAACAGTTATAAATTTGAAAGTACAAAATTCTAATGTTGCAAACATTAAGAAAAATTCTACACAATCATGTGCATGCCTTAGCAAAATGTTTTCTATGCTGGTAAAAAATTTGAAGGTACAAATTTCTAATGTTGCAAACATCAAGAAAAATTCTAGACAATCATGTGCACGCCTTAGCAAAATGTTTTCTATGCTGCTATTAAACCTAGAAGGCTTCCTCACATGGATTTTGGAGTCCCCAAAATTGCTTTCATTTTATACAATTCAGCTTAAATCTTCATTGTTTCCCTTTGCATCTCTGCTATTCTTTATTGCATTCTTATATGATGTGTTATTCTGTGCATGTGAAAGAAGGCCATTGAGATCTGGATCGCGTATTTATTCAATTGATCCTTTGCAATAAAGCTTTGGAGCCTTTTCCTCCTCCTTTTCAGTATTGAACAAGTGTTCCTTCTGAAGATGGTTGAGCTTTTCAGATGGGGTCTACAGAGACCACAAGCGCGAGAGGGTAGTGGAGTTTGTTTCCTTGCACATTGCAATTGGATTTTATGAAATGATAGACATTGTCGATCCTCAAGACAAGTGCCTTGCTTTATCTATTATATGTGGGATGGCATCATTAGTGAGGACACTAAGGGGGATAAAAACTTGCAATTGTAAATAAAAAAATCTGTTAGTTAAGGTCAGGTAGGGGTCTGCCCCAGCTTTCTATTCCAACGGAGAAAAAAAATAGCAAGTAAAAAATGAAGGGATGACACAAAATAACCATTAGTAGCTTTCCAGGGCCTTGAGATGAAAAGACTGTCAATCCTTGCAAAGCGCATAGACCACAGAGATTAGGTTAGTCACTCTGATGCAAGAGGATCAGTCCAAGGCAAATCACTTACTGGCCTTAGAGCTCACAAGTCACACCTGAAGCACTCCCCGGAGTTTGATCATTACTTGCTGCATTTAAAACTCGTTCCTTAGCCTCTAATCAGGCCATTGAGACAGGATGAGTTGTAATTTATCTATCAAAACTATTGTTTTACCATGCTTGGCCCAAAAATTCAGCAAGTCTAGTCCTATTAGTTGATTTTAGCGTCCAATGTGATTGCCTTGATCTTAAGAAATTTCATTTCACTTTCAATCGAAGGAAAAGGCTACATATAAATGGTTAATACACATTTTTTTAAGTGAGAAGTTTAAATAATAACCTAAACTATACAACATTAAATAAAATAAAATAAACATGAGAAAATTACTCTCAATCAAATCAGATCATGAACTGGGCAACCAATCCTTCAACATGCACAGCCACATTATGAAGAAACTGTAGTTAGACTATTTCCACTACAACAATGGTCATAACTCATAATTAACATGAAACTAGTCAAACTACATGGTATACAGGGAGATGGGGATCTAATGCGCAGAGATGGAGAATGACTGCTAAGTAAAAGAGAATCATTGAGTAATGGATGTCGCAGTTAACTTACAACACAAGTGGACCCCAAGATCCAAGTTCCTGCTCAATCCATATCAAAAAATCCTTTAAAATCTGCAGAATGCAATTCTTTTTAGTATAAAAGGATATGAAGAAAGAAAAAAAGAAAAATATAAAAACATAAGATCTTCACAAGATAGCCAATAGATTTTCTACAAGAAAACCCTCTCATCAATCCTCATAACCTAGCAATTAAAAATTATAATAAAAACCCTAATAACCAAATAATCCAACACTAAAGCCATAGACAAAAGCCCACTCTAAAGTGTAAAAAAAAATCGGCGGCCTCTCGTAATACGAATTTAAAAGCTCACTCTATAGTGTAAAAGAATATTCGACACCTAGAACAAAAACCCGGAATTCCAACAATAAAGCATCCTAAATCCCTAGCAAGCAGTTTCCCTACCTGAAAGAAGATGAAAAAAAATCCCAAAATCCAACATTTCACCAACAAATCATTCAAAACAGCATTGACCCATTAATCCAAACTAAAAAGAAAGAAGGAAAACAAAAGGCTGATGACTGTAACAACAAACAGCGATGAATTGCATAAAGGAAAAAAATCGACGAAGCCCTAAAAACGATAAATTTAACACACAAACAAACAAATTCAGCTAAAATTAAAAAAAAAAAAAAGCTAAAAGAAAAAAAAACAAATCCATTTACATTGAAGCAACCATCAATTCAAACCCACAAGAATTCAGGAAGACATAATCAAATTTAGTGAGATAGTATAAAATAAAACAGACCCATGTGAGAAAAATCGAACCTTGTCGATGGGGAGAGTAAAGCAAGCAGTGGTAATGGCGGCGACGAGGAGGAGAAGGAGGGCGATCCTGAAGACGGAGCCCCAAGAGAGAGCCATTGAAAGACCTGCAATCTTCGTCGTCGTCCTCCTCCGCTATCGCTTGCTTCAACGACGATCTTGCTCTCAACCCTTCAAGATTTGCCAGATTTAGTTCCTTGAATTTAGCGGAGTTAAAGGTATCTCTAATCTATCTCCCTCTATCTCTGATTAAAGCTCCATCAAAATTTATCAGATTTTCTCTTCTAATGGCGTAATAATTTCACCTCCTTTCAAGTTTCAACATCGTCTCTCTGTCTCTCTCTCTCTCGTTCATGGCTCAATCCAAGCTAAAACAATGGCCGTTGCTAATCCACACTCCATTATTAGATCAGTGGTGGGCCTGCCCATGGGCTTAAGGCTGTAAATGGGCCGGGCCTGTCCAGGCCCAGCACTCACTTGTAAGGGTCATGTCCAAGGCCTCACGGGCCCAGGCTAGGCTCAAGCGCTGACTGCCTGGGCAAGGCTTGGGCTTGAAAAGAAAATAAATAAATAAATAAATGTTATAATATTTATCAATTTTGTTTTTGACTAAATCACATCAGACTACAGGCAATTTCTTAGGATATGTTGTTCTAGAGATAGGATCACAGCTGATTGCAATTGAATTCACGAGAATTCAATTGCTTACGTGGTTCGTGAATTCAATTGCTTATGTGGCACATGTTGATTGGAAGAGAACAAAAATCGAATTTTGAATTTCTCATCTTTTTTTCATCTAATCCATATGTGCCACGAATGCAATTTAATTATCTTGAATTCAATTGCAATTGGTTGTGATCCGATCTCGTTGTTTGTTTTATGGTCTTCTGGTCTCTAGAGAAGTTTGGATATGTCAAGGAAAAAAATAAAGGAACTTCCGTTATAATGGTGATAGCTTTAAAAGATATTTAAGATGGAGAATACATATATTAATGTATAAAACTTTCAAATGTATAATTACGCCCATATATTGTTAGGGACACTTGAGTCTAGTTGGACATGCTTGGTTGCAGAGTAAGGGACTCGTCTGGAATATGATGTTGGACATGTAATTCTTTATTTTTCTTGCCATAAGTGTAGGAATTCAATTTAAAAAATTTAATTAAAAGTAACCATGTGAGTTTAAATGAATTTATTCTTAACTTTAAGGAGGGTACTCATACCGAATCGATTGGCCTAGTCATGTTGGCCTCCTATAAACACATACAAATTTTTTTGTTCAATAGGGGTAGAGGTGGCAATCTTGTCTCCAATAAGGGTACCCGACCCACCTTCCTAAGCCGGCATATTCAAGGACTTCTTTCTTCACCCAGGCTTGTGGGTTAGGTTGGGACAATTTTTCAAAAACCCTATAACTTGAGGGCCTTACTTAACCCTTCACTACACCATAATATACATATATTGTATACCATAATACAATATATAGTATTATATATTTTTTTTATATAAGTTATATACTACATTTACATTAGTTATGTATATTTTTAATAGCAACATTTAATATTGTCTTATGTTATGTTAGTATTGTGTGAAAATGTCTTATGTTTTTGTACTGCACTAAATTTAAATATATACTAGTATTATGCGTTTATGTAATTACTATATCATTTCAGGCCCTCGAAGGCCAGCCCTTGCAAGCGAGGGCTAAACCCTATCCCCTGACAGCCCCAAATAGGAGTATTGGGGCTATTTTGTTATTGGGTTAGTAAGTCAACAATAGGAGGTGTGTCATGGGGGTGGGTTTGGATTTTTATTTTTGTAATCTTTGAATAAGTGTGAGTTTTTTCCTTTAAGTACTCCCACCATGCCCCTCTTTTTGAGGGGTGTATGGTTAAAAGGCCTGAGTTGATATTGTATCGTTGTGTGTGTTGGTGTGTTTGTATTATCTTTATCTATAAAAAAAAAATATGTGAGTTCGATGCAAGAGACCATTTGCCTTGTTAAAGTAACAAGCATCGCTGGGTGTGATATATCTGCTTTTTGTGGGGATGCAAGAGAGGCCCATTTTCCAAATTAAGAGTAACTTGCGAGAGTGGGCATTGCACTAGCATATTTTCAGCCTGTATTGCACTCAGTCTCTTCAGTTGACTTAGTTATGGCCAAAGCTCTAACACTCTCAGCAAATCTTAAGATTTTTTTTTTTTTTTGGAGAAAGCTCCTTTTGTCACTCCTCACACAAGTTGCCACTTTTTAACATCCTTTTCAGCTAAGAGATCTACTTTTAAATCTGAGATTACAACTCCATACATCCAACCCATCAAAGAGATATCATCGGAAGAAAAAAGGATAAGAAAACTCCTTACATCCCACTACCTACTTGCTTATCCCAATCTGGGGTTTGAGCTGCGGTAAGACCCGCCATTGTCCTACTATACTAACTTTACATAAATAATGACATGTATGAAAAAAAAAACATAAAATCAAAAGAAAGAGAATAATTCCATATCCCCCACAAGCTCTATCAATCATGGAACCTAGGAAGCACTGATATAGGATACGGGTACGGTACGAATACGGTAGAACCTAAAAAAATAGGATACGGGTATGGTTAGGATACGTCCGTAATTTTTTTTTAAAATAATAATAATACTATATTTTGTATTATGATTACAAAATAACCATTGGTTCAATTCTATTTATGTATAAAAAAATACTATATCAATGCAAAAGCAAAAGAAATAGGATCATTTCATCATCTACTAAACAAAAAGGAAAGTCATCCTATCATCCACTAAGCAAAATATAAAGAAGATCTTGTCCATGCAAAAACAAAAGACCCGGATCTCCAAAAAAAATATATATATATATATATATATATATATATATATATATATATATATAGACTGTATCCCAACGTATCCATGCCGTATCGAAGTCATATCCAAAACAAAAACATTGTTTTTAATTAACTGGATACGTCTAAGCCGTATCCCGCACATATCGTGCCATATTAAAGACGTATCCATATCCAATACATGTACCATACATATCCTATCATATCGGAGGCGTATCCATATCCGATTCGTGTACAAAAGCCTATTTAAAATATCCCTGCTTTCTAGCATGAAACTATATCGTCTATATTCCTTCAAGAATTCTTTCCTATGCCCCGAGATTTAGAAAGAAATCCTAATAAACTAATTGATCCTAGTCTTCCAACACCCGTGGTCAACAAAGAAGAATTGTACAAACTTTTGCTTTCCCATCAATCAATACGATTTTTTTTTTATTTTGCATAGGTAAGCATTTAACACACGGTAATCACTAAGGTGCCATAAGGGAGAATCAACAATTAGAGAGAATTTAGTAATTTGTAAATCAAGTGTAAGCTGATAGTAATGCATATCTCATCTTTGGATTCCATTACTGTAACAGGCATTTCTCTTGAAATCTACCACCACTACCATTACTGTACCAGCCATTATAACAAAATTAAATTTAAAAAAAAAATAAAGAATACCCAAATCTCCTACTCTCCCATTAATGAAATAGGGCCCACCATTCGGTCCTCTTCTTTTTGGGATCTCCCCAAGTGAGTAGTGATAAATGGTAATCCCACAACCAAAGCAAATGATTAGTAGGGAAAAAACAAGGGATCCAAAGGATACCTATTGGGTTCTGGGTTCAGGGACCTTGGTCCTGCGCATCTTAGCACAAGAAGTTGAAAAGATACTATTTTGCGCAGAGGGCGTTGAGCAGTACATGCCCCAGCATGAGATCAACGTAATACTGATGCCCAATTTCCCCGTCTCTCCACTTCGCCTTCGCCGGAGCTCTACCGTAATGCACCCCGTCGCTGCACCGGTTATCAAAGTGCCACGGATACGTCATGTCGAAATTGTCTATCACTGCCGATACGAGTCCGACACGTCTCAGTTTCTCTAAGAACACCCCATTAAAAGCCTCCATCTTCTGCGGATTGAATGCTAGATTCCTCGCGTAACCTCCCGTCGCGATCGTCGTCCGATACAGTATTTCCGGCGCCGGCATTCCTCTCTGCTTCACTGAATCGACAACCTCCTCCCAGAACTTCGCAGCGTACTCTGCTCCTTTCGAGAATGCTCTAATGTTCTTCCAGTAAACGCCGTCGTGTAATCCCGAGTTGATAATCACTGTATCCGGCACCGTTTTCTCGGAGAAGTATCGTTTTAGAAGATTCCGATACTCATCGTTTTGGAGCGAATTTAAGCCCTGGTAATTTCGAGTTTCGTTCCAATGACCGTTAAAGATGCTTGTGATTCGAACGGATTGAGATGGGTTTTTGGGGTTGGTGAATTTCATGTCGAATCGTCTCGGAACTGCCTTGATATCGGGTAAGTCAAGGATGAAATTGAGGAGATTTCGGATTGTATCTACATGGTTTGAATCACCCCAGAAGAATATCCATCGATTCTGTAAGCAATCCCAAGCAGAATCAGCTGAAAACATTCGAAACGAGCAGTGGGTTGAATAAACCCAACCATTACTCTCCAGCAATCCCAACGAACCAGAACACCATGGATTCTTGCAAGGAAAATCGGGTACCTGGCAACGATACCGACCATCGTTACTAATCTGGCAATCTTCGTTATTGCCGTGTCGTGTCCACCGGCCTGACCAAATGTCCCTGGAAAAATCAGATTTTTGGCAGATTCGTAGTTCAGGTAGTTCAGCTGAGGTTCTGGAAAATTTGATTGAAATTCGCCGGAGCTCCCTGTGGTAAGCAAACCGCTCCGGGGAGAATTTCAACCCTTCAAAGTGCCGGAACAGGAGAACGACTGTAAGGTTGTACTCGCCGGCGAAATCTGGATGAACTTGAAGGGAGAAAGAGTAAGAACCATTGCCGAGATCTTTAACAGGCGGGCGAGATTTCCAGGAGTCCCCGGAGATGTCAGTCTCGAAGTAGTCCCCACCCAAGCAACGTGGATTCCCGGACTCATCTAATGTGTGGATAATAAATTCATGGATTTCTCCGGCGGATAATTCAGTCAAATTCCGGTCGTCCAATCCCGGGATTGCAATTTCCACCGTCCGAGAATCTCGACAAGGTTCACCTCCTGGAGCTAACCATCTAGAGAGCAGATTTGATGTCAAGTTCGTCTCTAATTCGACTGAAATCCAACTGAAATTGGTGGTCAGTGATTGGGGATGGATGAAATTCACAACCTGGGTAGAAATAAAAATGGGTTTCGACGAACCAATATTCGCCGGTGAGTGGGAGCGATTGTGCGTCAGATTAACATGGTTGGCCAAGAGCTCTAGGTTGTGGGTCAGATTAATCGGACTCCGGGAGATATAGTGGGTCAGATTCACATGGTTCTGGGTCGTATTAACCGGACTGTTAAGCTTCAGGGCCAGATAATCTTGCCGGCTTCGCCACGATTTGATGCCATTTCTGATAGTGCAACCATCAATGCTCCAAATGATCAAAACCCCCAGAAACGCCGTTATTGTGAAGATCGGAAAACGCCTCGGAAACCAGCCATGTGGCCGGGAAACATACGGATTCGGGACCAAGTTTCCTCCTTTCTCCGGCATCTGAAACGCATCATACGGGAAAAAAAAAAAAAAGTGAATAAAAAAACTTTCCCAAAATATTAAATTTTTCCTTCTGGTTTTAAAATTTATATATTGCCGACAAAACATATACCCTTGATTCTATCTATGAAACCCATAAACTTCGATTCTCTCAAGAAATTAAATTACAGAGAAAACTTACGACTTTGCTCCAATGTCGGATTCTTTCGCTATTTTTGAACAGTTCAAACAGCAGATCCGAGCTCCGAGTTATCGCCTTTCTTTTCCTTTTCCCTGTCAAAAGAACTTTTCATGCTAATGTTTGAAGATTTGCTCTTTCTTCATCCAACAAAAGATAAAGACACTAAGGTTTTGAAGGACAAATGAGAAACTTTTTCATTGTTCCCCATTTTCTCTGTCAAATTGAAGCTAAGCAGAATCCAGAGAGAACGTCTCTAACTTTCACCAGCTTTGCACCAATTAAATTTTGGTTTCAAGCTAGAAATTCTCACCAAAAATTGTTCCTCATTCTCTGGCTCTGATCTTCAAATCTTATCGAGAATCTGAGATTAAATTAACAGAAATAAGAAAATCAATGCGTAGTCTTACTAAATCCTCACCTCTCAGATTCTAATTGCCAAAAACAAAGAATCGCCTCTGAAGGGAAAAGAAACGCAAAAAACCGAAATTTCCTCGAAAATGCTTCGTGCATTTGAAGAAAATTAGGGTTTGGAGGAGAAGAAAAAATGGGAGAAAATATGGGAAATACGAAGACGTCGGAGCTTGGGAGAGTCCAAACCGGAGTCAAAAGTTGCCGGAAAG
This sequence comes from Tetracentron sinense, assembly GCA_015143295.1. NCBI lineage: Eukaryota > Viridiplantae > Streptophyta > Magnoliopsida > Trochodendrales > Trochodendraceae > Tetracentron > Tetracentron sinense. Next base: position 8,277,074 of record CM026558.1, on the reverse strand, counting down.
AGAGAGGACTAGATTTTTTGTTTCAACTTTTTCATCCAAATATCCTTCTTTTTTATTAAAATGACTGTCGAGTCCTAGAAAAACAAACCCTGCCGACACGCAGCTTTGGAAGCAGCGTCGTCATTATTAGGAGTATTTATGTCTTTTGCCCACCGGTGCAGGTGATGGGGACAGTGCGCCGCTGCAACCACGTGTACGTATACAAATAAAAGGAAAGGTTGCGATTAGGTGTATCTTGTGCCTATCGTAATAGGAAAGGGCTCTCTAATTGGCACCGTTATTTGATAACGATTGGGAAAGTGAATCTTTGCTATGTTTAGTCAAAAGTGTAATTACAAAAAGGGTTTTGCATTTCTAAAAAATATCGAAAAGTACCACTACTTTATAAGATGAAATCACATCATTAATGAACTTCCAATTTTATTTTGGTAATTATGGACCTCCAATTTTGACTAATGCTACTTAGTTGACAATTAGTCAGTAGTCACGCTAATGTCATATTGTCATGCGCATCTCACCGACCCGTTAACCCGTAATATTAAATTTCTGGCGGTTCAGAATAAGGATGGAAACGGGGCGAGTTTGGTCCGGGCCGCCCCTAACCCGACCCTGCCCCTAATCGAAAACTCCTACCCCATCATCGTCCAAAACCCGGGGCGGGACGGGTCACTCCAATTTTTGAAAACATTTCTTAACCCCCCGTCTCGTTAAGCACTAAATGGGGCAGATCGAGGCGGGTGAAGGCTATATTTTATATTATAAATACTATAATGAGGTAATTTTAATATTAAATTAAGGGAAAAATAGTGATTGACATTATAAATGAGGCGGGACAGGATAGGACGGTGTAAACCCATCGTCGGCCCGAACCTGACTCGGGTTTAACATCTCATTCTCAAACCTGCTCCTACCCCATTTAAAAGCTCCCCAAACCCGTCCCAATAAGGAAGGGGTGGGGTGGGGTGAGGTGGGACGGGGTGGGTTACTCGATTAGCCCGACCTATTGCCATCCCTAATTCAGAATTGGGATTTGGGCTACCAACGTTAACGGATCAAATCATATCATATTAAACTCGATTTGATTAAATATACAATTAGATCTAAATTATGTCTTATTATAAATTATCAATTTCAGTTTTAGATTATCGTAAAGATTAGATTTCAATTTGAATTGTGTTTTGATTAAAATTAAAAATTAAAAATTATTTTAAAATATAAAAAATTTATTAAATTTTTTACTAATATAAAGAGGATAGTCAGGTGTTCAAAACGTTGGTTCAACTTTCTCGTTTAATTTCAAAACTATTTTTTCCTTAGTTTAAAGGTTGATTGAATTTTAATTAATTCTAAAACAACCCTTACACATGAGTTGAATTTTTATTTAATTCCAAAACTACTTTGTGTTGAATTTTAATTAATTCTAAAATTACCCTTAGGCATGGGTTTAAAACGTTATCAAAACGTTAATTGAAGTTTTATTAAGGTTTTTTTGTGAAAACCCCCCCTAACTTTTCAGCTATTTCTAAATACCCCTTATGTTTTGTGATTTTGTATTATAGTCCATCAACTTTTATAACTTTTGCCAATCCACCATTGAATCCAAAAGTTAGTTAACATATGTTAAATATTTTATGAATTGACATGTTTAACCTTTTTTAATTGCTTGAATGGTACGCTTTATCACTTGTCCCATTTATCCCCTTTTAACTGGGGTTAAGCTTAATCGATTTAGATTAATATTTTATGAAAAAAAAATCTAAAAATCAAGGTTAGATGAATTAACCTTAGGGTGAGTGAATCTTAACTAAAGTTAATGAGTGTTAAAAGGGACACATGGCAACTTGTAGAGTCTCTTTTAATTGTGGTTAAACATAATCAACCTAAGGGTTTTTTTTCTTCTTAAAATCCAAGATTAGATGCTTGAACCTTAGGAGTGAGTGAATATTAACCACTAGTAGTAGGTGTTAAAAGAGACATGTGGCGACGTGTATAGTCTCCTTTAATTGTGGTTAAGCATTATCAATCTAAGGTTAATATTTTTTCTTCCAAAAACAAAGATTAGATGCATGAATCCAAGGAGTGAGTGAATCATAACCACCGTTAGTGGGTGTTAAAAATGACATGTAGCAACTTGTAGAGCCCCTTTAACTGTGGTTAAGCATAATCAACCTAAGGATAATATTGTTTTAGATATATTTTTTTCTAAAATCCAAGATTAGATGCATAAACCCTAGGGGTGAGTGAATGTTAACCATTGTTAGTCAGCGTTGAAAGGGACACATGACGGTTTGTAGAGCCTTGTTTAACTGTGGCTAAGTTCAATCATTAAGGTTAATAATTTTTCTTCTAAAAAGAGAAGTTAGATGCATGAACCCTATAGGCAAAAGAGTCTTAACCACAGTTAGTGAGTGTTAAAAAGGACATGCGGCAGCTTGTAGACCTCCTTTAACTGTGGTTAAGTATAATAAAGCTAAAGTTAATATTTTTTTCCTAAAAATCAAGGTTAAACGGATGAATCCTAGGGATTAGTAAATCTTAACCATAGTTAGTGGATTCCAAACACTTTTTTGTTGTGAAAAGTGTTTACAAGTCTCCTTAAAATAAAATAAAACAGTTTAAAAGGTAATTTAAAGAAAATGTTAACATCTGTGAACTTAATTTTGGATGGAAGAGGGGATTTGTAAAAGTTTTAAAAGTTAGTGGACTATAATACAAAATTACAAAACATAAGGTAGTATTTACAAATAACTAAAAAGTTAGGGGGATTTTCACAAAAAACTCTTTATTAATTCCAAAACTACCATTTCCTTGGTTTGAATATTGATTGAATTTTAGTTAATTTCAAAACTATCCTTACACATTGGGTTGAATTTTAATTAATTCTAAAACTACTATTACACATATGGATTGAATTTTAGTTAATTCTAATATTATCCTTATATGGGTTCAAAACGTTGATTAAATTTCATTTAATTTCAAAATTATTCTATACTTTAACTTTTATTAATATAGAAGATTTTTTTACCAAAATGTAGAGGACTTAAAAAGTTGATTGAAATAATCCTAAAACTACTCTTTATTAATATATAAAACAATATTTTCATAACCGGAGCGACCATCGAATTAGCTGGTTGACCAATTCCTGGTTCGATAGGTCTGCATGGATCATGTATTTTTGTTATTAAAAATAAATAAATATTTTTTTATTTTCTTGGCTAGAATTTTCCTAAAGTTTTTTTATTCTCAAAATGTCCTAAAGTCATATTTTCATACCTAAAATGCACTAAAATTTTTTCATATAGTCAGAATGTCCTGAATATTTTTTAATTTACAAAATATCCCTAAGTTAATTTTTTATAACCAAAATGCCCCTCACAAAATTTTTACCCCAAAATGTTCCTCAAGTTTACCTATATTTCATTTTCTTTATTTCGACAATGACCCTTTTCTATACCCAAAATGTCCTTTATTTTTTATACCCAAAATATCCTTTGTTTTTTATACCCAAAATGCCCCTAAACTTTTGGGTTCTCAAAATGTCTCTACGTCATGTGTTCTACACCTATCGTGTCCCTTATAATTTTTTTCCTTAAAATGTTCCTCAAGTTTTTATACTCAAAATATTCTTTAAAATTTTCCTAATACGACCCTCACTAAGGTCCATTTTCCTTGGCTCTTGAGTCTCGCCCCCTCCCCTCTTTCTCACGTGCATCACATGTGCGGCCCTAGTTTTAAATGAAAGCAAGTACAATATTAATATGCAAGGGCGGAGCCAGGGGCGGGGGGTGGCCATGGCCCCCCAAATTTTTTGTAATTCATTAGTGCACTGGTATGAATAGTGGGCCCCTCAATTATAAAATAATAATTTTAGTATACTTGGCCCCCAATTTTTTTGTCCTATATAATATAATGCCCCCCCCCCCTAATTTTTTTTTGTCATATATATAGTGGGCCCCCCAATGAAGTCCCCTTATGCCCTTGAGGTTGCCACATGTCCCATTGACACCCCTTAACTATGGTTAAAATTCACCCAATCTCAAGGTTCCCCTACTTATCCTTGGTTTATAGAAAAAAAATATTTAAATAATTTTAACCTTAGGTATTAGTTAATTTTAAACTAGGATTCAAAAAGAAATTTGATATTTTTTTAAAACCAAGAATAGGTGGGTGAATCTTAACCACAATTAGGGGATATTAATAGGGACACGTGGCGACCTCAAAGGCATTACCAGGAAAAAAAAATCTCAAAATAAAAAAACTACCCCAAAAAAAATTTTCTCGGGAGCTACGCCTCCGAACCCCCCAAATTCCATACTCTTAAATCAAAATTTTTTTTATGCATGTATTTTGGCCCCCCAATGAAACATTTCTAGCTCTGCCCCTGTTAATATGTGTATAAATATATAATTGATTCGGGTTTTAATTGGATCAATCATTATAGATTCAAATTTGATTTGATTGCGATTGGGAGAATATAGATCCATATCCAATATGATCTACAGATTAATATCCACTCTAATTGAATTGAACTAGATCGGATTCAACCCTAACTTGGGACAATGGAGATATTTGCTCTTAGTTTTCTCAACTCATTTTATAAATGTATTGGGTCATCGACCCAACAAGTCAATTTTTTTTTTTTTGAATGATAATACCTAGTTAATTTTAACATTTAAAATTTTGAGTATAAGTACTACTTAATAAATTTATTAAATTTATTAATTTTTAAGCTCAAATTCTTATAATAATTTACAACATGTATTTTAAGTGGATTAGTGCGGTTTACGGTTCCTTGTTGCTTTGGGTTTGGATTTTCTTCTTCGAGCCAAATGTGACCCAATTCAACCCATTTCCACCTTTTGTCATGGGACACTCTGTTTTAAAAAAAATGGTCTTTTGGCCCTGATACTCGTGCGCTGGTCGCTGTGTAGTTGGGGATTGGGATCCACTGTTCTTGGTCTCTAGGTCAATATTTGTGTTGATGGGATAATATCAGCCGTCTGATATATAAGAAAAATCTATAATTGGATGGTTGAGATCAATAGCTTAAAATTTCTTCTTAAGAGATCTTCATAGATTGATTTTACTCTTAAATATTCTCTTCTCTGCAACCAAATCCAAATGACCCAAACCACCTTAGGATATTTTTATTACCTGCTCCATTCAACTCATGATGTGTAGACAAAAAAAAAAGTCATCTAATTCAAAGTTTCTAATCCACTAATACAAAACTAATGCACCAAATCAACATACCAACTATCTACTCATTTGCATGTATTTGTCTTGTGTATTTGCCTTGATTGCTTAATCAGCATTAAAGATTGTTTAAAGCTACGTGTTTAGCATCATACCATACCGGGTACCCGCCCACCCGGTAATATTGCATGGGATTTAGAAGTCAAGCATTCTAAAACCGAAAGATTATCGCAAGCTTAAGCAAACTTGTCTTGATTGATCAATGGTCCGTTACTCTATTAATCATGATCATACCTATGTTGTGGGCCTGAAATTTAATCTCCGATAGTGTCAATCAAATGAGGATGAACCAGCCTTGAGGGAGACATAAGTCCATCCACTATAGGTGGATACAATAACAAACTTATGTTCTTAATTTAAGTTAGGGTAAATTACATTGACCTCCCCTTAGGTTTGACAAAATTTCAGAAATCTCTCCTCGTGTTTTTAAAGTTACACTGTCATCTCGTGTGTTTCAGGTAGTGATAACAGATTCTCTCTTCTATTAATATGTTGTTACTAACATTGATGCAATTTGATGATTTCATGGTTTAAATATTTTAAAGTACTTGAATTACCCCAAAATACCAATAACCCCAAAAATGTATTTTAACTCACTTGTTCTTTAACAAAAACACTTCAACACCAACGTAAGCAAAGAGTGTTAGATTTTTATGTTCCATTTGTTTCGATGTAAAATTAGAAAAAATAAATCAAATCCGCAAAAAATGTCAATTATGTATGATTGTTTGCTCGTAAAATCTTTCATTAGTAAAATGTTTATGAAAAATGAACCACTTTTACAAAACAAGACTTCCATTTTAAAAACGCATAAATCATATTTCCGTAAAATCTCTGTCTCTTAAAATATGTTTTAAAATTTATAAAATTACGCATATTCACTAAATAAAAATTAATTTTTAATATCTTAAATTTTGGTACTTCTAATTTTTTATAATTTTAAATTTTTTTACAAAAAATATTTCGTCCTCTATCCAATGAATGTAACCAAACAACAAAAAATTAGTATAAAAAAAATCATATTTTAAATAATAGTTTTTATTTCGTAAATGGTTTACATCGTAAAACAATTTACGTTCAAACAAATTGAGCTTTAGTGTCGCTATGGGAGTATTAATATTCTTTATATTTTGATTCAAAAATAAATACTAATTAACAAAACATAAATTAAGTTTTTTTTCTCAACTATTCACGTACAAGTACACAAATGTCTTTCAAGCATCACATTCACAGGGGTTGCTCACTAGAGAGATTGGAAGCAGACCCACTAATAGGAGCTATTGTGCCACTTCACCCTGCGTGCTGAAATGGCACTAAGCCCGTCGCATTTGACGGGGTAATCATATCATGAATTCAATTAAGTAAACAAGTTTGCTTGAACATGAGTGTATGTCATTATCGTCTTCATTAGCGCCTTATATTAGTTACTTAGGATCAGTAATACGAACAATGTTTGTCATTTATTCGTTTAACTTGTATTAATTCACTTAATTATGGTATTTGTTGAAAGCTCAGACCCAAGGACAAGGGTGGCGAACGCCCACTTGAACTATTGAAAACAAATTATTTTATTTTATTTAATCATTTAACATGACATAGCGATAACGCAAGGGAAGCTATCCTTAACTTTTGAAAAAAAATATTTTTTATATTATGTTATTTATTTATAGGATATACGTATGGTAAGGGGGCAGTTGTCTCCATAATAATGAGAAACAATACCTATATGATATGCAAACAAGATGACCCACAAACTTTATCTTAAGAAATTGTCCTCCAAGGTTTACGTTGTTGAAACCCCACGGGGTTGGAATACCTGCACATGGGGGCGGAGCCACATGAAGTCCACAGGAGGCTACAGACCATCCTGAACTTTTGAAAAAAAAAATCAATAGTATCAATGGGGGTAGCCAAGGAGCAGGGGTGGGGAGCTCTAGCACCCCCTAAACTTTTGAGGGAAGGCGGGGGAAAGAGGGACTTTTAAAAAAACTATATACCATATTATTTAATTTAAGATGACATAGTCATGGGCAAAGGGGAGAAGATGCCCCTTAAATAAATAATAAATACGAAAATATTATTTACAAAATGACACAAATAAATGAGATCACCTACAAACTTGGCCTGGAAAAACAAAATTTGGTGGCTAGTGGCTACATCCCCCAAACCCCCCACACCCCATTGTTAGCCCATAAACCCTTGCCTGAACCTCCCTAAACCCATAATATTTCGTATTCGCTTAACCATTCTCTACAAATACGTTACTAATTACTAATCAATCGACCATAGGTTGCATCTACAAGAAAATCTTGGCTCCCCTGATTGGACAGTCCCTACCTGTAGAGAATGTGTTAAGTGAAGGTTGAACAACAATTTACCATCTAAACTACATATGCACGTATATACATACCTACATGAAATATGAAATATGTTCTGTTTAATTCTGATTATAAATCCAAGATCTGGGCCATCAAGTGGATGATCAGAGACGAAAATGAGTTCAGAATCAGATGGATCATGCAAACTTCTTTATCTGTATGTGACTTGTATTGAGAGGTGTCATGGGGTCAGCAGTGGTTGACATATTACGAGGATATCCTCAGGCAATGGATACTCAATGAAAAAGACTAACGTATTTTCCCACCGTGATTTACTATGATAACTTTGTTTTGGCAGGCTTTAATTACACAAAGTGGCTTGTGTGCTCCAATCTTCATATTTCTTGTGGGGCCCATGGGGGCCCACCCACAACCCACAATCTATTTATAAGTGACTTTTCTAACCTAAACCCTCCCTAATTTCATGGCCGGCTCACTTGCTTTATCCTTTTGTAGGTGTACTTATATTGACCTTATCTTGACGGCTGGAATATTGGATTGTATCATGCCTGTTATGATTAAGGAAGATTTCTCTTTACCATAAATTACTTTATTAAATACAAATTCCCCCCTAAATTCAACAAGCTGGGTTGGCATTAGGGCTTGCAAAGGGTTGGATGCTAGGAAGCACGGGTACGGCGATACTTAGATATGGCGATATGATAAAGGTACGGCGATACAACAGAAATTATGAAAAATAGTTAAAAAACAGTTAAGTTTTATCTTATCTGATATGTATCCGATACGGCGATATGGTATGGTGACAGTACATTTCCATTTTCAAAGTATCCATTTCCTAGGTTGGATGATTGGATCTTGATAGCTAGGTCAGAGTAAAAACAACCTGACCCTAAGAAAAGGCAGACACAACCTCAACCCACTAAAGTACCCCTAAATCTAGAAACATGTAGTTCTAACTCCTTTGAAATAAATAGTTAACTTTTTATATTATAAAACTTTATTATCTACTAAATATATTAAGGTTATAATATATACAATAGGAGGTCTAGACTCTAGAGAGATGGGGGATTCGGGGGTGCAGCCCTAACCCAAAAAAAAAATTTGATGACTAATTTTATGAGCTATTAATTTTATATATTTCATAGATATTTTGTAGGTATTGTTTCTCATTATTTATAGGGCAGCTATCATCTTGCCCTATGGCTATGACCTAGAAAGCACGGATACTTCAAATACTCTCTCGTACCTGTATCCGATACGTATCAGATACGGATACAGTTTGGATACGATGAGGTACGTACGGGATACGGCTGAAACGTATCCGATTAGTTAAAAACAATTTTTTTATTTCAGATACGGCTCCGATACGGCATGGATACGCCGGGATACGGCTAGGATATGAGAATTTTTTTTTAAAATTTTTTTTGGGAGACCCAAGGGTGTGACATTTTTTTTTTTTTTGGAGACCCAAGGGTGTGACCCTATCTCTTTTGTTTTTGCATGGACATGATCTTCTTTATATTTTACTTAGTGGATAATAGGATGATTTTCTTTTTTGCTTAATGGATGATGAGATGACCCTATTTCTTTTGCTTTTGCATGGACATGATCTTTTTTATACATAAACAGAACTGAACCAATGATTATTTTGTAATTATAATATAAAATATAATATTATTATTATTTATAAAAAAAAATTAGAAACGTATCCTAGTCGTACCCATATCCTTTTTTTTACGTTCTGTCGTATCACCGAATCCATATCGTATCGTACCCATATCCCGTATCCGTATCCGTGCTTCCTAGGCTATGACCAATTAAATAATTAAATAATATAACATAATTATTTTGAAACGATCAAGAGTGCATCTGCCTCCCAAGTCTCATGTTCCATGGTTATGCTTTATTAAACTATAATATTTTGTTCAAAAGTTTAGCAATTGTGTGCCTACTTTGCCATTGTCTGCCCCTATATACACTTACTACTAATTAACTAAATATTTTAGCATGTCGGATCCCATAGCCCACACATAACCAACCCATTTCCAGATGAATTGAAAAACAAAACCCGAACCCAACATATATGTCACCTACTAAAAATGGCTTCGGGTTTTCTCTGGCAGATGCCCATGGTTGGTTTTCGGACATTCACGTATTAGTGGACATGTGGCGATAAAAAAGCGAGAGGTCATTTCATTTTCTCCCCATGATTTTGACTTCTTCCCACTTAATATCACCCCCCCTTTTTATCGTCACTTGTGCCAGAGAAAATCTGATGCCACTAAAATTACCTTAGTAAATTCATTTTTTTAAACTCATTTTTATTTTAAAATGCCAATTTTGCCTTTCTTAGCCGGTAAAGCAATTTCGTGGCATTGTATGTGTTTACCCCGTTTAGGTGGCTTGAGATCCATTCCTATTAATTGTGTTGCAATTGATAGGGTACTGATTAGCCACCAAACATGTGACTATGTAGTCAAATGCTGTGTCTTTTATTTTTTTTTTGGTTCGAGATATACGTTTAGGACGCAATGCCAGTTAGGTGTTAGTATCTGTTCAGTTAATGGGTGAGTGGAGAGTATATACAAACTCCCACCCTCTCGGGAATGGAATCCGATATCTCCCTCCAAAGCAGGGGATATACTACCACTAAGACAAAGCCCTAATGTGTAAAAATGCCATGTCCAGAGTCCCTTTTAACACCTCTTTAACTATTAACCCCTTGATAATAAATTTATTAAATAGAAGAAGGGGTGATTGGTTACGGCTATGTTCAAAGTCTATTCTGGCCAGACATCTACTTACTCTATAGATTCAGGTTGTTTGATTTAGGCGTTTACGTGGGTGTGAAATCAATATTGATTGTTTGGTATATCCTAGTACCAAACAGATTCTTATCTTACACTTTTAAGGTAGATCATAGATGTATACTTTAAGTGGAAGGGACGTAAATGGCGCGTTGGAGATGGGGTGGGTGTGGATTGCAGATGATAAAGTGATGTTGAAGTTTCTCAACCACAAGCTATACGTAGTAGTAATGGCGACACAGCTGTTTGTCAATGTCATCCTAACATACCAATAAGTGCTTTAATCAACCGATCATTATTTAATAAGTGTTTTTTCTTTGAACTGCACAACCTACCGCATATACACCTAACACCTGCCTTCCTGTGTGTACTCGGTGGATGGATTGGGATCATTCTCATAAGTTGTGGGGTGCCTCCAATTTATTTCAGCTTTAAATGGTAGCCTTTCTAACCCCAAACAAAAATAACCACTAACCCATGAATAGATAGTGAAACAACTAATCAGGGTTGCCAAAAATTAAAAAAAAAACTAATCAGGGTTGCAGCCTAATCGTGCTTGCGATACGGAAAAAAAACAAAAAAAAAGTTCGCTCCACATGCAATGAGTGAACTATTGCTCTTCCCTCTTACAAAGCCCTTCAACTGTTTGATAACTCTTGTTAAAATTTTTAAACCTTTATAGTTACTTTTCTTTTTACAACAACCAAGGGAAGACGAGTAACCATAGAGGTGAGTGAATCTTAATAACAGTTAAAAGGGTCTTAATAGGGGACACATGGCAGAAAAGTCCCCCCAATATGCCCTCCTCGCATCACCGATCGAGGAGGTGATTAATTCAAAAAAAAACATCTGAATTTCTTACTTTCTTTTTCTTACAAGTCACGCGGTTTGGCCGCAATCCAACAAATAGTGTTAGTATATGTAGGGTTGTCAATTTGGCTAGATTTGAGAGCGTTCCTAACCCAGTCCGACCTTCTAAGAGTTCATTAAAATCGAGGACTTTTTTTTTTTATTAAGTACTTAAGCCCAAACATGCTAAAAAAAAAACTAGGTCCACTAACATGAGGGTCAGGAAGGGACAGTAACCCTAGAGCCCGGCCAGACTCAATATATATATATATATATATATATATAAATTTTTTAACTTAAAATAATCTATATAAACTTCTTTAACTAAATATATATTAGGGTGTGGTAATATTTTCACAACTATATTTCCTACTCAATTTTTTGGATGCTTGGGGCTCTCCTGTACACGTTAGTATCAAATGGACTTTTTTTATGGCATTGGATTAGATCTGGTGCACGCACGAGGCTGGGCCTCGGGCATCCATTCATCATTGGGCATTTGCCTCTAAAAAGGGGAGAAGTTATTTCATTTTCTCCCCTGTTTTTTGACTTCTCCCGCTTTGATATCTCTCCCTCTTTTTCTCCACTTTTTATCATCACATGACAGGTGATGAATGGACGTCCGAGGCTAGGCCTGGGATGTGCACCAAAGGTAATCCGTTGCCCTTTTCTTTTTTAAAAATAGGAAAATTGTCAATAGATCAGAATTCAGATGGTTAGGAATGTCCGGAATGGAAAAAGATGACATGAAATTAGAATATAGTTGTGAATGTTTTTTTATTTTTTGGAAGGTAAGCTTAGGGTTAGGCAGATCATAGAGAGATGGAATATCCATTTTAGTGAGTTGATGCCCACCAAATACAATAGCAGTTAAGAAGTTTGTACCCGTATGATCTGTTGTAGACTTTTTCATGGACCACTTATAAGTTCTGTTTAACAGCGTTTAGGATGACCCAGTATAAATGATTATGTAATTGGGCGTTTGGATTGGATTTTATTAGTCAAAAATCAATTCTGATCAAATTGATTGTGTAAAAATTAATTGTCAAATAATCACTTTATCAAATAATAGTGTTGGGAGAATACGAAGTGGAGAGACTCATAATCATATTCCCCGAACACTATTATTTGAAAAAGTAATTATTTGACAATTAATTTCTACACAATCAATTTTATCATAATTGATTTTTGGCTAATAAAATACAATCCAAACGCCACCTTAATCGGTGATTTTAGATTCTTTTCAAGGTGGTTATGTTTTGCACCTTTATATAATTGTAAAAATTACTGTAATCACCAACTTTTGTACTAGGCCAGGCCTATGAGATCTCTTCACAAATTATTATTTTACAAAAAAAAAAAATTTCCTAAGATTTTTTTAAAAATATATTTTAAAAAAAGTGTGTTAACAAGAAAGGATTATTTACGACAACGTTTATTAATAACCGTGCTTGTTCACAACAAGACAACACTTATTGGGTAACCAGTTGTTACTATAATAATCCCAAACAGACAAGGTCTAAATGCTTCATATAGGAATCTAGGGATTGCTCATATACCTTCAAAAAAACAAGGTGTGATATGGCCGGCTGGACAGCTTCTGCAACTCTGTAATGGAGGGAGTGATTTTCCCATTCTCCCGTAGCTTTGCAGAATCTGCATGGGCCCAAACCACTCATGTATTATCGTCAAATCATAGGACAAAGCAGACACCACCAAGATTGGGCATATCTCTCTATATATAAAAATCTTTAATAACATACACCTGTGACCTGCCCATCAAGATTTGAAATGTCAGAAATATTGAAAATTTGGGTCTCCAAATGGAAACCAAAATTTCAAATTTTGTGGTTATAATGTTATATACGTGAAATTTAAAAATAATTTTTTTAAAAAATATATTTTATTGAAACGAAATATTCTACCCAATATATTTGGATATTTAACAAAATTTGGTTCTTAAAATTCGAAATTTCGGCAAAAATAGATAAATTTTTTGTTTAATATATTTACAAAAATATCATTATGTTCATTTTAAAAATAAAATTTCAAAGAACTTGGCTTCTGGTGAAAAACTCAAGGAAAGAACTGGGCATGCGTGAGCCCCATTTTTTGGGGTTGAGCTTACCTAGGCTCGTTTGGGCCCTAGTGGACATGGACTTGGCGGGGCCAAATTGACAGAGCCCGCCCAAGGCCCAAGTATTGATCGACTTGCAAGGCCTTACGTTAACTCACTAACCAACTTGTATTGGGAGAGTTTTGAGTCTTACCTTTCAATCAAAGCTTTCTTATCAACATATTATGGCACATTTTCATCAACCCTAGAAAAGATAACCTGCAGAAAACCAATACCTTAGTTCTAATTAGCAGTAGGAACAAAGCTTCCTGAAGTCGGAAGAAGGCCCACTCAGTCTCTGCATTTCTGTTTGAGAATTGCTACGGACCCGGGCCGGATTTGCAGCCCAGGGTGAAAGATGCTGCACAATTTGATTTTTTTTAATGGGCCAAGAAGTAAATCATAGATGTGTGAAGTTGGCAATTGATCAAGTGCTAAATGTAGTAGGTCATGGGCTAGTAAGTCATGGGCCAGAGGTGGGCCCAAGAAAGCCTTACTGATTTGACTCGGAATGCTCGAAAAAATTGGTTAACCCTTAGCTCACCAACACTGATTGTGTACATGGTTTGTGGTTCGGAGCACGGATTACAAGTGGTACATGATGGTCTTCGAAGTGTTTCTTATTAAGGAAGACGATCAAATGGGCTTACCACCCCTCTGTGGAGCCAAAAACGCGAGGTCGTTGATGGTGATGATCGTTTGCAAGTCGTAAATGGGAAACGGATTGTGCGGTCAGCTTGGAAGCTGCACACACGATTTCATTGGTCAAGGCACTCCTTTTTATCACCATTAACTGTGGTTAAGATTCACTCACCCCTAAGGTTCATCCATCCAACTCTGATTAATTTTTAGAATATATATATATGTGCTAATCATAATTTAGTTAAGTTTATCCATAATTAAAATGGGGACACTGTGGTCAGCTTAGGAAGGGTACCTCGTGGTAATTATCAGGACTTGAAGGAAGTCATATATGTAATAATTTGGAGAAAATAAATATGGTAATGGGATAAGTTTGGGGGTATCACATTCCATATTACATAGAGGTCTAATTTGTAGCTATGGTTCCGTTTGTTTGCACGTAAATGGTTTAATTTACAACATAAATCATTTGTGAAAGAAAAACTTTTATAGTAAAACATTAATTTTCTACTCAGTTTTTGTTTCTTGGTTGCATTCTTGAAAATAAGGTGAATTTTTTTTATAATATAAAAAATGAAAAATAATATTAAAATAATATAAAAATTAAAGATAAAAAACTTATGAATAAGGGTATTTTTTAATTTTAAAATGTTTTTAAAAGAAGTGGGGTTTTACGGAAAAATGAGTTACAAAATTTTGAAATGTAAGTCATTTTTCGTAAAAGAAATTCATTTTTTGTAAAACATTTTACTTACGAAAGGTTTTACGTACAAACAAATACGTATAACTGACATTTTCCATAGAATTAATTTGGTTTTCCCTATTTTCATCGAAACAAACAGAGCATATAAGATATTAAGATTTGTAGTGCATGGACTCTAACAAAAAATGTGAATGGATGCTATGTCAAATCAAAAAAGTATGAAAATCATAATTCATACACAACACAAGATATACGAGGTTCACCCATCATAGGGCCACATCCATAGTTGAAACTATTTAGATATACCACCACTAATAAAAGATAAGATTAGAAGAGAGAAGAAGAACCAAGAATACACAAATCAAAAGCTCTTATAGTCCTTGAAATGCTCTCTCAAAGCCCACAATTCTTGTTCCATCTCTCAACCCAAACCTGACCGATTATTCACAAAACCCTGATACCCGCTCAAGCTGGATCCAAGCTTCGCTAGAGTGGAATGTCATAGAACATAATCTCAAATCCTTTCAGGTACAAAGGACGAGTCAATACTCTCCTACATTGAGAGCACACTGGACCAGCACTCTCCTACATTGAAAGCACACCAAACCAGTACTCTTCCACACTGAGAGCACATTGAACCAACACTCTTCCTCTTTGAGAGCACAATGAGATAAGCTATGAGTACGCTCTTCTTGCCAAGAGATACACTAGGGCTCTCCATGAAGACCCTACCCCTCACCTCACATCCTTAACTTCTTCTCCTCATCTTGGTTTTCAGTTATCTATGACAAGCCTCCACACTAGGCCTATTTTTAAGCATAAAACAATTCTTAAACCAATTATGATTTCCTAAATCCTAATTTAAAACAAATTAGGAATTGTCCAAATTCTAATCTCAAACAAATTAGGAGTTCCCAAAATTCTAATCCCAACAAATAACTCATAAATAATAGAGTTACACACAAAATAGAATTTTTCCCAAATTAGAATTCTAGACAATTCGCAACAAGATTCGCCCCCCGTATGTTGGATTTTCAATGTGGTGGTAAGAAGCCTTCTCCGAAAGTATTGGTAGGAGTTGTTTGAGTTGAATATTGTTCATCCAAATAGGGGCGTTATGGGTACTGTTTCGTTGCATTAGAGACTTCTACATAATTAATTAGCATCGACATCAATGCATTGTCCCAATGATATGAGGTGAGCAACATGTTTTATTAAAAGACATAACTTCGATTAAAGCATGTGCTATCAAAATTTTCTCTTTAATTCTACAAACATCATTTCTAACATTTTCGTAGCATGTTGCTAGTCTTCGTTGAAGATTTCTAAGGACTTGTTTGGATATACTTCACTGAGAATGAAGGACTTCTTCGAAGTAACTTTTAATAAAAAGAATTAAAAAATCTGGGAGTTCCCACAAAAGCTAGTTCGAGCAACTTCTCCTAAAAGATAACATTTCGACTTTTTATGACTTTTGGCTTGTGAAGAAGTTATTCTCTTAAGTGTTGAACCAGATGACATTTTAATCGACTTCAGACTCTTCAAGACCCAAAAGTCACTAAAAAGCAATTTTAAAAGTGTAATCAAACACTACCAAACCATCTTAGTTGTTTATTTCTTATGTTATGACCTATTGAAATTACTCATACATTCTCTCGCCAAGAGATACACTAGGGCTCTCCATGATTGTGGAGGATGTTTCATTTATTTTTACACCCTCGTCTCATCTAAACCTTTTTTTTTGGTTTTTGGAGGGTATCCAAAACCTCTTAGAGCACATGACTATTCCCCCAGGCACGTGCAACACCCCCAAGCCACAAGCACCAAATAAGAAGAGATTACTCCCTGAGGGTGGCCAACAGACTAGGGGATTCAAACTCAAGACCTCTGCTTCCTGAGGCGTGATCCTTGCCAACAACCCAACCCCCTGTTGGTTGTCTCATCTAAACTAATTCTATACATATATGTTGCTTCTTGATCACACAACATTCTGTTACACAATATAGTTGGCTTTATCGTCTTCTTATAAAATTTTTCTTATATTTAGAGTATAATGCATTAGCGACACAGTGTGGTACTTCAATAGTTGATCTCTACTTTAGCAACTAAAGTCTAACTCGTTATAGAAACATCCTCCACAATCTCCTCATGGTTATAAATAACTGAGCTGTGATACCCAAAATGGTCATTTTAAGATATCTCCTAGCCATCAATATTGACTATCATCTCAATCCTAACTTTGAACTTAACTTTTTGCCTAGTTTAACTAAATTTCCTGGTATACGGATCTTGTAGTCTTGCTTTAATGGTTGATTGTGGGATGACAATGACAATGAAAGCCATAATTTGTAGGAAGAACTAGCTCCTACTGAATTGAAGTCAATAAGAAAAGAATCTAGAGTCCCTACTTAAAACATCGATTATTATTTTTTAATTTTTTTCAATGATATATTTGGTGCCGCCGTCAAGTAAGTTTGTATTTGACGAGATCAATAATGTCGAGGTGCAAACAAGTCCTGGTTATTACTAAATGTGAATAAATAATCAGCTAAGATTAAGGATTATCTTGCGAGCAATACTTTAAGATTATAATTTGGGTTCGAGTCCCTAGCTCAAATGCATGGTTGACATACTCAAATGACTCGAATTCTCTCAAGTTGTAATCAAATTTCAAGAAATCCGCAACAGATCAACATGTGTCCCTTTTAATATAATTCTCTCAAGTTGTAATCAAATTTCAAGAAATCGCCAACAGGTCAACATGTGTCCCTTTTAATACCCTTGATTGTGAATAATGTGGGGGAAATACCTCTTGTGTTGATCTCGATATCATGTGTAAGCCTTCGAACAGCTGTTGTACCTTTGATCTTCCGGAATAAATAGGTAGGATGACCCAAAAATACACTCTGACGATCAAGTCAATAACAGAACAATAAAGGGGGATAGAGAGAAGAGAAAAAAAATAATGGTTTTGGGTTTTCAGAGGATTGAGGGCTCAAAGTGCTTAAGTGCAGAAGAATGTCGATCCCTTTCTCTGCTCCCTCTCTCTGTATCTATAGGAAGCGGATTAGGGTTGCTAGTTACCTTTCTACATCTGTTTCTTCCTGGTATAGAAGTCTTTCTCTTCACGTAATATCCTGCTAGCGGTGGTAGATCGAGTTTCCTCTTTGTGAATGAGATCGCTTTGATCGGATTTGGGATCTCCGGAATTAAACTGAATTGTACTATCGCATATGTAATTTAATGGTTTGGGGGTTCTTTAATTCGGAGTTTCCGAGCTGGGGGTCAAGTCGGGAATGTGCACCTCGACCTAGCTTTTGCCTCGGAATCAAAGTGGGAGTTGGAGTCGGATATATCAATCAAAATATAAACCTTGATCTGATCAGGGCCATTGGTGTTGTCATCTGTCTTCATGCATGTCTTTATTGATTTTTACCCTTACAGTTGAGATTCACTAACCCTTAGGGTTCAACCATCTAACCTTGATTTTTTTTTAAATGTATCTAAATGTTAAAGTTGTTACCTGGAATTAAAAGAGCAGTTTAATTAGAGGTCTTTTGTGTTGTAACAGGACTCAAAGTCCGGTTACAACTTAAGAGAATCACGAACCTACTTAAATGCTTTTTGCGCAATCATGAGGGGGCGTTTGAATCCAACTCACCCCCAACATATAATAATAATATAATCTTGCCAGCAAAAGATTCTAAGATCCTTTTAAGTCTAAATGTTCTTAGAATGTCATTTTCAATTTATTACAAAAAAACTTACACTTAAGAATTAGTGAACTATAAAGCTTGATCACACTTATTTTAAGATGCAATAGAATTTTTCAAACGGCTTAGAGAGAGATACTTGAAATAAAGAGAGGAGGGTACTTTTTCTTTATAGTCTAGTCTTTGTTGATAGTGGCATTCATGATTGAGGATTTGTGATCCACAACCTTGTTTTGTTAGGTAGAAAAAAAAAAGGCTCCTAGCTCCTTAGCTTGGTGACCTCAATTGAATCTACTTAGGTTATCTCTTACCAATAAAGCCTCCAAGCGAGGACAAACTGACCCCCTCTCCTACTTGGGTCAAAATATGTTTGACTCATCATCATACACATCATGATAATCTCGAAGTATTTTTTTTTTTTGAAATGACTAAAGATCTCTATAGAAACATAATAGTTCTTCGAAATTGGGAAATGATCTCAAATTATTCGAGGGGGTTACATGCGAAGAGTTTATTGGACAATATATTAATAAATAAATGTTGACCAACGCAATAGTGGAGTTCACATGAATCAGTAGTGGCCTGAGTCCCAAATTACATCTTTGAGTCTTTCTCGAGATCATTCCCTATGGTTATATGATGAATCTAGCAATAGAATTATTCACTTACATGAACATGCAATTGAATTTTTGAGATTTGATGTGGGGTCATTTGGAATCAAAAGAAGGTGGGTGCAGAATAAACTAAGCCTCATATTCCATAGGGATTTGCCTGGGTGCTTTGAAGTTACAAGTATATAGCCCCATTATCGACTGGAAGAAATGATTCCTCAAAAGATAAAAACAACTAAAATTCGAAAGGACAAATGCTTTTGGTGGATGTGAAAGAAAGGTTCAGGGGTTTTGAGGTGCCCTCTCTCTTCTAATGATAGATATACAACGATGCCTAAAAAGCAATTGAATAGAAGACCATAATAAAACATAAAATATTGGGCTAAGCCTAGCTTTTATGATTGTGAAAGCCCTTTATATCTCTCTTGGTATTCATTAGTGGAACTTTAATTGAAATCTGATTTGAATGTAACTTTTGGCCACTTTTATTACTAATCTTTTAAGGGGAGACTAATCATGCCATCATGGCCACAATAATAAAAAATTTAAAAGGAAAACAACAATTAAATGCACAATTTTTCAAAGGAAAATAATCACCACTTAGCTGGTGGAGCGGGAGGAGACGACTCCACGTGTCCCTATTTAACTCCCTTTAAGTATGGGTAAGTTTCACTCACCCTTAGGGTTCAAGCATCTAACCTTGATTTTTTTTATTAAGAAAAAAAAATTAACCACAAGGATTAAAATTTCTTAACCAGAGTTCAAGACATTAAATGGGGCTTTGTGAGAGGCAATAGTACTTTGCTTCTTGCACGAGGAGTACACTATTGAGCAAACTTTTTTTTTTTTGGGGGGGGGGTAGCACCTGATGGCTCAAGATCCTGCGAACTCTTGTTAGATGTCAATAGGTTAGTAAATTGAGTATCTTTCCAGCTACTTCACTCCGAAGAGACTTATAATTGGAGTTTTACTTCATGGGGGACACTTTCTATCACTAAAACACAACCGGAGGTGTTATCTAAGCCTAACTTAAATTCTCATCAATATAGGACCCTAACTACTGACATGTACCTCAAAAAAAGGGAAATGTTAGCCTCAGACACAGACTTCCAAGCTCTCACTATGATAGCAACAAGTATCGCTACATTTCTCTGTTACCTTGAGAATCAGTATAAACCATAAGTTTTTCATTTGAAATTGTTATTTTCTTAACATGTTAAAAGAGTAGCAACACTAGTTTTACAGCTACAATGAGAATTTTGAAAAATAAAATAAAATTTTGTGTCTAGGCTAGCACTCTTGGGAAAAAAACGAACTTATGGCCTCTACTAGAACAGAATAAGACTCGTGTTGCAAATCTCAAGTATTTTTAGGGTAAGGCATTGATGATGATGACGACAGAACCCTTATATTTGGACAATATAATATTTTGTTGTATTTAGAAAATATTATGTTTGATATAGTGTTGATTTTGAGTGAGATCATTCTTTCAAATTCTTGAAATTTCTTTTTATTAAAATGAATCATCTTCATTGTTACAAGGGTAAGAGGTCAAATATTTCGTCATTGTAGTATATATGATCTCGCTTCAGTGTGATTGATTATATAAAAAAAAAGGTAGGTTAAAGCGTGTTTTATATTTTCAATTGCGTGATGATAATGTTAGATGAGCCACAATATTAATCATAATTGTTGTTTATTACTAATATCCTAATAAAAGAGAATACTAATTTTTTTAGTCTTTCATTTTATGCACCTTTATTCCTGATCTGGCCAAATATTTGATCTTGCATTTTAGTACACCTCAGTTGAGTGATGGAATCGTTAATTTCTTTCCAAATTAGCAACTCATTTATGCAATGACACTAAAAATAGATTTTTCTATTGAATAGCTAGTCGCATAAAATGTAGAGTTTTTTTTTAATAAAAAAATTCCTCAAAACTACAAAAAAAAAATACAATTATTTTTTTTTATTTTATTTATTCTTTTTGTCGTCGTGTTAGGGGTTCCATTTGTCTCATCTTGCCTGAATACAATCGAGAAATGGGCACTAATTACTTAAGAATGCCAATAAAAATGAGCCTTAATAAAATTATATTCTCTTACTATTAGGTAGTCGCCCTATGAACTATATAGGAATATCAAACCACTAAATAAGAACCTTCTTTTGCCCACTGCTTTCTGAGAAAGCAATTTTCCCACCCACCTTCTTGGTTATGAGCTTTTAGGAAGATAAGCACATCAACAAAACCCTATAAAATCTGTACTAAACAGAGAAATGGAGGGTAAGAGGAATCATCTTTGGAGCCAAATCTCCTACTTCTTGTTGACTAATATTTATTCAGAATAATATATATATATATATATATATATATATATAAGGGTCGATAGTATATGTGTGACGCATAGGCAACCTTGCCTATGCCTAATATATTTGAGTGACACATTGCATTTTTTGGGTCAAGAAAAATGGTGGGGGTACCAATTTCCTAACACATGATAACAAATTGGTACAATCAAAGATCTCTAGGTCATCCGATTACAAAAATTATTACTTAAGTTGAATCACATTAATTTTGTGGGTTAATTTATTAATGTTGTCTAACTAGGGTTTTAGTGGCGGATATTTCTATCGTCTAATTAGATGGCTTAAACATCTCTAATTGGATTGAATTTTTTGTTAGACATGTTAAGGAAGACGATCCATATCACTTTCTTACAAGCCTAAATGAGTATTATGTGTTGCTTAAACATGTTGCTTATGCGTCATACATATGCAATGTCTTATTCATATTATATATTTCCTTAATTATGGGCCAAACCCAAGTTAATTTGAAGATAGAAAGTGACATCCATTTGACTAAGGGTGGTGTTACGCGCACCTCAAAGTTTGATGAGAAAACACCATAAGTGAAAAAAAGGAAGAGAATGGCTATAATACCCTTCTTCCTCTTCCACTTCCTTGTTTTCTCCGACCGTGGCACAACCCCTTTGGAAATAGCGACTACCTTACCCCCTGTGCAACTTTCTTCTTTTGAGCTCACTCTTCTATTAGTCCAATTTCCTTTCTCAACTGCTACTTCATTTTCTCAGCCTCTCTGCATTTCCACCACCCAACTCATAAAGTCTTTTCAGAGCCCCTTCTCTCGCTTACAATTCCATACAAGCTTACCTTTTCGGAAAGTAATCGTGGGTCTTACTAGACCCCAAATGGGGAGGCACTCCTGCTACTACAAGTGGAAGCTAAGAAAAGGACAGTGGTCTGGTCTCCAACCACATTCCCCATTTCTTTTTCTTTCCAATCTTGTGTTTGATTTTTGTATTAGGAATCTTGGAATAGACTTGGTTAAAAAAGGGTTTGCTTGAAACCTAATTCAAAGTTCCCAGACTCCTATTGTAAAATCATCTATGTTATCCTGATTTGTTTGTGTGGTCTTGGACTTATTTATACCCATCACTTTTATGACTATTTATCATTTTTACTGATTTGAATTCCAAGCATGGGAGGCACTCTTGCTGTTACAAGCAGAAGCAAAGGACTGGCCTCGAGAGGAAGATGGGGCCACCTTCTATAATGTCTGTGAAAGATGTTTCTTTTAGCACTCTCTCTCATTAAATAAATATGCCCTTGTACATGCTAAAAGGGGGTTGCCACCACAATTTTGTTATGAGAAAACGAGAATAGAAAGGGAGGTTGCCACGGTTTAGTCGGAGAAAACGAGAAAGAGGTTGAAGAAGTAGGGAAGGTTATTATAGCCATTCTCTTCATTTATTTCACTTATGTTGTTTGCTTATCAAATTTTGGGGGTGCACGTAACACCACCCTCTGACTAAACCTTAGATCTCTCTTCATAAATACGCCTGTCATCATCTCTCATTATGGACGGTGCAGTTGATTGAGATATTTGAAGAGAGAGAGAGAGAGAGATCGATCTATCCTTAGTCACTTCCCACTAATTTGCTTTATATCCGTTACACCCATTTCAAACAGTTCCCTCTCCCTCCCTCTGGTGCAGAGTTTTCTTATTTCTCTCTTCAGGTCGCCGCGTTTAGGATATTGAAAGCAAGGCTTCCAAAAGAAACAGGTAGATTTTTTAGGATTTGGCTTTGGGTTTCCTCAATTTTCTCATAAGAGTCTACTTGGGAGTCTTTATCTTTCTCTAGTACTTACTATCGGAGGCCACTGCCGGAGAAGAAACCCGTGCTAGATTGCTCGAGGCGGCGGTCAACGACATCAAGATAAATACTTGCAAGTTAGCACGCCGCCAATTGCAGAAGATCCACCAGTTTCATCACTATGGGGGTGGAACGTGCACCGTCGGGATGCCACTGATTTGTTCCTAAAGCACGGTGGAGATGCGGACGAGACTTGGGAGAAGCGCCAAGCACCATGATCATCCGCCAATGAAGATGTTCCCCTATCATCTCCCCTTCCCCTACTGCTACTGTAGCGGTAATGGGGACGATTGTGGTAGCTGCAACTCATTAGGTTGCAGCTCCCTCCCAAACTATCGAATTGGGAGTCCCTTTTGTGAGTGTGCAACTCAGCTCACACATCTTGTGTGTCGCCGCTAATAGAGAGGGCATGCTAGTAAAAAGGCCTTTGCGAAGCCTGAAAGGGTGCGGCAACCACAAAATAGGGGACATGTGGTTGGAGAACTTATTTCATGAGCTCTTGATTTTGATTTCTTCACACATTACTTGACACATGACGGTAAAATAGTGAGATAAAGGGGTAGAGATATCGAGTGTGGAGAAGTTAAAATCATTGGGAGAAATGAAATGACTTCTCACCTTTTTATCGCATGTCCCCTATTTTGTGATTGCCTGAGAACACCTTTCTGGCTTCGCCATAGAGAATCCGAAGCCTAGTAAAAATACAAGCTCTCTTCTGTTTTCTTTGGTTCTGTTATTCCTTTTCTTATTGGTTAATTGCTTTATATTCATGTAGGTGAGTAGCACTAGATCTTTTCCATTGAGGTTTCTCTTAAAGTCGTGTTCTCTTTAGGATTTCATTCACTCTCTTAGAACTCCTCTTTGTTTTCTTTTCAATATACTGTGCGGACCATTGCAAGATTCTTGTATTACTTACCGGAGTGTTTTTACTACAGGAACAGAATGCTCAGCTCAGTTGAGTAAATAACCGGAGGAACCCAAAATTAGCTTGGGATAGGAATATTTTGGAAATTACAACGAAAAATAGCCTTATGTTGTATTTACTGCTCAAAGACTATTTTTTGGTTGCTACGATTTTTTTTCTTTCTTTTTTAAAATGAGGATTTCTTGAGCCTTAAAGCAAACTAGTCTCATATGCTGGATAGAGAATAACCCACCCAATACAACCGATATTGAGGGGAAACCATGAATCAACCTCGAGACCTCTATGTTTCCGGTTCGTCCTTCGTCCACTGTGGTACACCCCTGTTTATAGTTACTCTTTCTACTAATAGAACATAATTTGCCTGCGTCTCTTGCGCTAGCAGGGACACACAAGATCTGTGCACAGCCAACTCCAGATGGCTTTGGCTTGTCTCTGGCGAAGCCAGAAACCCCTCTCGGGGTTCCATACATTATGCGACAGTTGGCCAAAAAATGGGGAGAAGTCATTTCATTTTCTCCCCATTTTTTTGACTTCTCCCCATATGATATCTCTCCCCTTTATTCTCACACACTTATCGCCACATGTCTTATTAAGGGTGGAG
The DNA here is from genome assembly GCA_015143295.1 of Tetracentron sinense. Taxonomy (NCBI): domain Eukaryota; kingdom Viridiplantae; phylum Streptophyta; class Magnoliopsida; order Trochodendrales; family Trochodendraceae; genus Tetracentron; species Tetracentron sinense. The sequence goes on along the minus strand of CM026558.1, from coordinate 8,252,335 downwards.
AAGTCAAAATCGTGGGCCCCATGATTTTGACTTCTCCACCACTTGTCACCTATTCTATGGAACCCCGAGATAAGCCCTTTCTGGCTTCGCCAGAGACAATCCCAGGACACTCCGGATTCATAGCAACATAAGTCATATAATGACGCGTGGTTTTAAAATGGCACCCGTCAAATGGTTTTTTTTGGATGGTTTAATCTTTCAAAGAAAAAATCAGTGAATTTTGTGTGTGGCTAATTGATTGCCTGTGTCATCAAATCATGTCAGGCGTCACAAAGAGAGTAGTTCTTCTAGGGTGCAAATCCTCTCCAGTGAGCTGAGTTGGCACACTCACAAAAGGGACTCCCAATTCGATTAAAAACAATTGGACGGAAATAGAATTAATATTAAAAACAATTTTTTAATTTTAAAAATAGAATTAATATTTTAAAAAAAAACCAAAAATAATTGGGTGAACCCTAGGGGTGGGTGAACCTTACCCACGGTTATGGGGTGTCAAAGGAGACACGTGGCGACCTCTAGGGTGATAACCGGATGTGCCACATCCGGTTATCACTGGAGATGATTTGGCACCTTCTAAGAAAAAGGAAACCGAAGGCGAGAGAAGAGAAAAATGTTTGAATTAATTAAAACATATTTTTATTGAGTTTCCAAAACAAGATGGACGGATGTCCGTTCTTTTCCGTTAACACGAGTTAAGCTTATCAAATATTTTATGGTACGGCAAATGGTGGTTTAATCTACAAGGTTTCCTTGTAAAGGGCTCTACAAAAGATCCCGACTCAAACGGGCTGCAGCTTATTCGTAATTGTGATTTAGAAAGAAAAAAAAAAAAATGGAAGAAAGTTCACTTTCTCCTTCATAAATATAATAAATCAAATTTAATTCCACATCGACTACCAATTCCTAGCCTTGAGACTACATAAGACCAGTCATTCTCACCAGCAGTCGGGCCTTTTTGATAAGATGTGTTAGGCCTCAAGCTTTTATTGATTTATGTGTGTGTACACACGCTTTTGACATATGTGAGAGTGGGTTGCATTTAACCATTAAAAAAACTAATAAACCAAGAGTTGGTGTATGGCTACTCCCAATTATACTCTCAAATATACTCCCTAATCTTAACCATTTATAACCAACTACTAAGGGTTAGGATTTGAATTTGTTTATTTTGTCTTTTCTAATGTCACGTCAGTTTTAATCATAACCGTTTAATAATTAAGATAAACGGTTAGGATTTGGAAGTATATATGAGAGTACACCTTGGGAGTATCCCTAGACTAATTCATAAACCAAACCTATTAAATGAATGTATACATTTCAATGCCCCCAAGCAATAAGCTCGCATTAAATGAGATTTTGAACAAAGGCCCTTTTAGAGTGGTTGTGTAAGGTTAACCTTATGGCACTCTCGTAGTTACCTTAGGTATGATGTGTGTGTTTTTAGATTACCCTTTAACAAAAAAAAAAACTCAAAAAATGAATTCTACTTTGCGGCTGGGTGTTACTCACTTACTTTTAGTCCCACTTCGATTAGGTAATAGTCTTTGTAGGGGTGTAAGGGACCAAAACCCTCCTTTAGTCGGGCCTTTTTAAAGTGATTGTGTGGGTTTCACTTGGCGCCCTAGAGGTTACCTTAGGTCTTATGTGTGTTTTTAGATTACCCTCTAACAAAAAAAAAAGCCTGGAAAGTGAAAACGATTACCAAAAATGTTCTGCTGTTTTTCATCTCCCAAGTCCCGACAACAACACTCCTATAACTCTTGATAACAAATTTATTATATACAAGAAGTGTGTTTGGTTACGAGCTATTTTCAAAGTCTATCCTGGCCAGACTTCTATTCCATAAGAAGTATTGATTCAGGTTGTTTTGATTTTGCGTTTACGTGGGTGTGAAATATTTATTGTTTAGCATTAGTATATCCTAGTAGCAATTCACACTCTTAAAGGTCCCTGGCTTTGGTTTTAAGTTCCGAGGGGCTTTTCAATGTACGGCAGTTATCTGCCTGGGATTGGGATTGTATACGCTTTTTTTCTGGGAGAGGTACCCACCCCCGTAGGGCTGGTCCTCTCTTGTAGTCTGTTAAATGATATCTCAACTTCAAAAAAACAAGATAGAAATGTATACTTTAAGTGGAAGGGACTTAAAAGGCGCGTTGGAGATGGGGGTGGGTGTGGATTGTGGATTTTAGATAGATGAGGCGCTACAGAAGATAAAGTGATTGAAGTTTGAACTACAAGCGATCCCTAGTAATGGCGAGACAGCTGTTTGTCCCAGTGGTAGTGTATCTCTCTTAGGGGAGACTCATGTTCGAGTCCCGGTCTTGCCATTGAGCGCTCACCCTTCAGTTCTAACCCCCTAACCCCAGACATATATGGATAAATGATAAGATGATTATAAAAAAAAAAACCCCCCCTATCATTAGTGTTTTTTCTTGAGGAGTGCTATTCACATTTACTCCAAATTGTTCCATAGATGCAAGATGGACCTAACACGTGGAGATGTTTCATTATTTTAACACTTTAAAAAATAAACATCGGAGGATGTTTGACATTTGTAGCACCTCAGTTGCGTCTTTGAAAGATTTGCGACTGGGGGCTAGCAAAATCCTTTTTTCTTTTAACTGCAACCTACCGCACCTACCGCATCTATATCTATACTATAATATACTATAGAAATAGGATGCCTAGATCTCCATTTTAAAATTTGTGATGCCACATCATCACATAGTGGGAGTCATAAATACCCTCTCTTAACTCCCCATTTTCTCTCCCCATTATTAACTCTCTCCCATGCCCCTAACAAATTCTTCTACTCAACAAAGACCTCCTCTCTCTCCCCAACTCTCAAGTCTACTGAAGTAGGACTCATAAATACCTTCTCTTAACTACTCATTTTATACATTTTTTTTTTTATTTTAAAAAAATAATTAATATTTTTTCTAAAAACCAAGGATGGGTGGATGAACCCTAGGGGTGGGTGGATCTTAACCATAGTTAAAAGGTTTCAAAAAAAACACGTGGCGACCTCAGGGGTGATTACCGGATTTGCCAAATCCGGTTATCACTATAGAGGATTTGGTCTCTTGATATTTTTGTTTTATGGTTTATACCAACTGAATTTCATAGAAGATGAGAAACCTTACAATTTTAGAATTATACTTTATCAATTTTGATTCTTAAAAAAATCAGATTTTTCATTCATTTTTTTCCATATAGACCACTTTCCTAAATTTGCATTATTCTCTTACAAAGTTTATTTACTTTTTAATCAAATGATTTTGAGGGTGCTTGATGTTTTGGTTTTAAGATTTATATATCAACTAAAGTTTCAGATTTTAGATTTTAATTACAAATTCTTTCTAATTTTTTTCTATTTTCTCAATTGATTAGAAGATTACATTGGATACATATATAGTTCATGATTCTCCGGTTAATGTATTTTTCGTTTCATATCTCATTAGTTTTGATGATTTTCCTTCCTTATCTTGCACACGCATACAAACACATATATTAAAATATATGAGCATGCATGTTTATCTCATTTTACTTTGTGCCCGTTCAGTGCATAGGGGTTTTGCTAGTGTACATTAATACACCTGCCTTTCTGTGGGAGTGACAAGTGTGTACTATTTTTTTTAAAATTTGGGGGCTAAATGCAAGAGAAGGAAAACAACAAGCTCATATAAGGAAGAAAGTAGGAGATGCCCCGCTATCAACCTCCGAAATACTGCAATTAAAGGCTCAGGATTGTCTCTCTGGCGAAGCCAGAAAGGTGGTCTCGGTCTATCAAAGGAAAGTCATTTGATTTTCTCCCCATGATTGACTTCTCCCCACTTAATATCTCTACCCCTTTTTCTCACTATTTTATCGCCACGTGTCTTATAATGTGAGGAGAAGTCAAAATCATGGGGCCCATGAAATAACTTCCCCAACCACATGTCATGCACATCATGGTAGCCCGAGACCACCCTTTTTGGCTTCGCCAGAGAGAATCCGAGGCTGTGATTAAAAGGAAGATGTTGTCGTCAATCCTGAAACCAAGATGGAGCAGCCTCCAAAGTCCCAATTGATCGAACCGCCAAACTGTAGTTAAATTTTTTTTAACCCATATAGTAAATATCTTTTTTTAAAAAAAACAACCAAGGGTAGGTGGGTGAACCATAGGGGTGAGTGAATCTTACCACAATTAAAGAGAGTTAATAGGGGACGTGTGGCAGAAAAAAGGCCCCTGAGACGCCCTCCTCGCATCACCGATCGAGGAGGTGATTATTTCCCCAAAAAACCTGTCTGGACTTCTTACTTTTCTTTTTGTTACAAGTCATGCGATTTGGCCGCAACCTCGACAAGTAGTGTTAGTATACATAGGATTGTCAATTCAGTTCACATGTGAGGGTACCCGACCCAGCCGACCTTAAAAGCCCGTAAAATGAATTTTTTTTTAATTATTTATAAAGCACTCAAGCCCAAAAAGGCTAAAAAAATTAGACCCACTAACACGAGGGTCGGGCTGAGCCAACATCCCTAGAACCTGGCCCAAGCTCCCAAGCTCTCATTATTGGTCGTTAACAATTTCACACATTGAGTGGTCGTTAGCATTTTCCTATATATATATATATATATGTGATTTTATATTTATTTTAAAATTTTAACTTAAAATAATTTATATAACCTTTTTTAACCAAATATTTATTGCGATGTGGTAGTATTTTCACAACTAGATCCTCCCTTTAAAGACCACCTACTATCAAAAGACTTTTAATTTTAATTATCTCTTCATTTCATTATCTTTTGTCTTTGTCATCACTCGTCAATCAATGATGGTTTAGAATTTATTTTTGACAAATATCATGACAAAAAGTTTTTCTTTTATTTTCTTTTTAAGTCCACGCCCAACCTTGCCTGTTCGAGTTGAGCTTGGGTCTAGCTAGTTCAGGCCCTACAAGGGCTTTGGCAGAATATTTACGAGTAAGAGCTAGGCTTATATAGACCCCGGCCCAACTCATTAACAGTTGTATGTATTTGTTCAAGGTTAATGTATTAATGCCTAGCATTTGAAGCTTGACTAAGAGGTAGATATTTCAACCATCGCATCCCCCTTGGACTCAATCTCAGATCCTTCCCTCTTTGGGGGATACACTACCACTAGGACAAGCCCATTGTGTGTTAACTTCTTACATGCTTGAGTACCACATAAGAACATCTATAATATCGAAGCTATATTTCTCCTATTTTTTTGTCAAAATGTAGAGCTCTTGACGGATAGGGAGCCACTATTTCAAGTTAAACTCCAACATCGCTACCTATATTCTCCCTATTTCATCATGTATCCACTTTTCTGAGGATCATTTTTTTGAAAAAAGAAATGGTATAAATTGCGATGGTGAGTTGAAAAGGCTTCCCAGATTTGATGAATGGAAACCCATACCCTGAAATGGTGATCTTGTTGGACTTCCTTTTTTACCTTCACGCTCCCTAAACTTAGGGAGGGAGCCAGATTAGAGCAGTGTTGGAGATGCTCTCAGAGAGGATCACAGCCTCGGATGCTTGGCGCTCCTCTATACATGTTAGTGTAGAGAAACTGAACATGCATATCATTGCCATATATATATACTCTATTAGTTAGTACCAAATGGAGTACTTGACCCAGGTTTGAAAAGGAAAATTGTCAATAAATCAGATGCTTAGAATATAGTTTTGATTTTTGAATGTTACGAGATGGAATATACCATTTTTGTGGTCCAAACAAGTTTATGCCCCCACCAAATACATTAGCAGTTAAGAAGTTTGTAACCTATGAAGCACGAATACTTTGAAAATGGAAACGTATCCGTATCGCCGTATCGCATACATATCGGATACGGCACTTAAGGTAAAACTTAACTGTTTTTCATAATTGATGTCGTATCGCCATACCTATATCGTATCGCCGTATCTAAGTATTGTCATGCCCGTGCTTCCTAGTATGATCTGTAGACTTTTTCATGGACCACTTATTAAATTTATTTAATATTTTTTTTAATGATTATTTAAATACCTAGGGATTCTATTTTCTTTTTAAGGTGGTTATGTTTTTACCTTTATATCAATTTCTATATCTATATATATATACCCTTATAAAAAAGGGATTGAAACCAAGCACCTCTCGTCGAACTTTCATTTCCTGTTTTGTCCTCAAACTTTTTTACTTTTTTCAACTTTTCTTGTCTCATTTGCAAGTAACAACAGAGCATGAGAAAGATGACTTGATCCAAAAATTCCACCATCTCACCCAACGTCCATCTTTTACGTGTCCTCTGTTAAGCAACACAGCATGTCATCCTTCCCAGTTCTACTACCACACCAATGTTTCCTCTTCGTTCTCATCCTTCTTTCCACCGTCTACAGCGATACATGGGTGCCATGTGTCAAGATAACCGAAAGGTAACCACATCATTGCTGACAAGAGTCCTTCACGTAGCTACCACTCCGGCTAATTATTAACAGGTGGAGAGTTGTTACCACCTCGCATGCAATATCACAACACTACTAATATCCTTTCTTCTCTTTGATAGTGATAGAAAGACATCACAATCGCGGCCTCAGATGGGTTCATGCCTGCAATCCGATTTCGCCGTATGATCTTCTTAAAATGGAATTTGATTTTAGTCTTGTCGTTGGTGTTGCAGCCTTGTGGGAGAGATATTGCCTGAAACCCTAGACCACATGCCTGATATATGTAAGGGCAGGGGCGGAGCCAGGGGTCCGCGGGGGGGGGGGGGCATGGCCCGCCCAAATTTTTTGTAAATCCTTCTTCTACTAGTATGAATAGTGGGCCCCCCAATTTTTTTTGTCATATATAGTGGCCCCCCAATGGAGTCCCCTTATGCCCTTGAGGTTGCCACATATCTCTATTGACACCCCTTAATTATGGTGAAAATTCACCCAATCTCAGGGTTCTAGAAAAAAATATTTTAATAATTTTAACCTTAGGAGTTAGTGAATTTTAAACTAGGGTTCAAAAAGAAATTTGATATTTTTTTTGAAACCAAGGATAGGTGGATGAATCTTAACCACAATTAAGGGGTATTAATAGGGACATGTGGTGACCTCAAAGGCATTACAAGGAAAAAATAAATAAATAAACTACCCCAAATTTTTTTTTCTCGGGTTGAAACCCCAAATTCCCTACCCTCAAATCAATTTTTTTTATTACATGTATTTTGCACCCCCCCTCCAATGAAAAATTCCTAGCTCCACCCCTGTGTAAGGGTAATGTAGTCTTTGTTAACATTCAGACTCTCATTTGCGTGTTTGATCATATTGATGGAACTAAAACTTAGCAGGTTCTTTCGTCTGCTCCAACGGATTGGGTTTCTAAAGGCTTTGGCAGAAGAAGTTCCCTTTGTTGATGTTGAATAGGCACGAAAATGGTGCTATGTTGTTGTCTAGACTAGCCTTCCTTGAAAATTTCGTTGGGTTGTTGTAGATCGGACTTCCCAACTTCAATTTGAGATTGTTGAAGGTTTGTTACATTAAGTCTGTTCATTCTTTCTATTTGGTTCACAGAAATTAGTGGTGGAATATTTTTTACTTTTTTGGTAATTCAATTCTATTTGATATGCAACTAATCTTTGGGTTTATTTAGGTGTTTGGGGATTTGTTCAGCTTTTCTGCAAACCCATTTTCTTGGGTCTAACATATATATATTTTTAAATCCTACCATTAAATACAAAATAAAATGAATTGTTTAGCATCAAGAAATAATCTGTTTAACATTTAGGATTAATTGAGTTCAGTTATATATATTTTGCATCAATCTAAAAAGGAGAAAAAAACAATGAAATTTACTAAAATGATGATTGCAAAAACAGAAGAAAAAGGACTTTCATACTTTCCATAGCCGTAAAAAATTTCAAATTTCTAATTTGAACAATCCAAAAAGGAGGGAAAAAAATCTACTAAAATGATTGCCAAACCGACCTTGATATCAGCCACTTCCAATGCTTTTGAACCTCCACGTATGCATTCCTACGCATCGGTGGAGAAAAACTGAACACACGGAGATTGCGGGCACATATCCGAAAGGTGGCAAATCCTCTCCAGTTATAACCGGATATGGCACATCCGGTTATAACCCCTAGAGGTCGCCACGTGTCTCCTTTGACACCTCTTAACCATGGGTAAGGTTCACCCACCTATTTTTGGTTTTTTTTTAGAAATATTAATTCTATTTTTAAAATTAAAAATATGTTTTTAAAGTTTTTTTAATATTAAAAACAATTATTTAATTTTAAAAATAGAATTAATATTTTTAAAAAAAAACCAAAAATAGGTGGGTGAACCTTACCCACGGTTAAGGGGTGTCAAAGGAGACACGTGGCGACCTCTAGGGGTTATAACCGGATGTGCCACATCCGGTTATAACTGGAGAGGATTTGCACCCTATCCGAAAGCGTCGACGTGGCAATGGTAGTCTTCAGTGGGGCGGTGAGTGTGGCAATGCTTGAGAAGAAAAGGGAGAAGTTGAGAAAGATGTGAAATGTCCGTGAAGAAAAACGAGAGCAAGTAAGAAAAAGAATGAAGGAATTAATTACGTTCATTTTCTTGGGTTTAACATTAAAAAAAAATTAACCTCAAGAAATTTAATATATAATCTATTAGGTTTATTTAGATGTTATAATTTTTAAAATACATATTTTATTTGCATTAAATTGTGACATTTGAAATGATTTGGTAATTTTTCTACATACTGTTTGTTTCATTCGTTCTTATCAAAGTATTTTTCTATTTTTTTATTTAGGTTTCCATTATTTTGATATTATATCAAATAGTTCCACTTCAGTGTGGAGAAAAGAAATAAAGTATATAAATCAATGATTTCCTATCACTGGAAATTCAATCATTTTTGTCATACCTTATTAGCTATACTCTTTTTTTGGTTAAGATTATAAGCTATACTCGAAGATGCTAAAAATAAGAATAACCAATAAATCTAGATGTCTAATTTTCTCTTGGACATTTCTTACATCCTCCCTTATTATTGATGTTAATAGTTTTCATGATTTTTTTTATCTCATCATCATTGTCAAAGCAGCGCATTGTCCCAAGTCTCAATTTCTTAGCTCTGTGCAATTAAGATTTCTTAGCCCTGTGCAATTAAGATTTGGAACCTTCATATGTTTAATTTTGAAGAAATAAATTTCATCCCAATCTTGAAATTTTAATTTTCTTATTTACTGGAAGAATAAAAATTGTGAATAAATCAATTTCATCCCAATCTTTAAAATTTAATTTTCTTACTTACTTGAAGAATAAAAATTTGCACGTGCCTTGCACATGCGCCCCAACCAGTAATTGTAAAAATTACTGTAATCACCAACTTGTTGGGATTTAAACTACGCGTTTAATCCCTAAACCCTTCGGATCTTGAGAGACTATGAATCACAGGAATCACAAAACAAATAGAAAAATTGCAAAGAAGAAAATAGAGACAAAACACACGGATATACGAGGTTCGGCAACATGCCTACGTCCTCGGGAGCTACACCAATTCACTATATTGAAGATACAGAATACACAGAGTTTTTTCTCTCTTCGAAAAATTACGGCCACTTCTCACATTCATTAAACCTAAAAAATAAGCATACAGCTATATGTTTAGAGTTAAACTGTAAAGCCAAAAATACCCCTGCCACCCCCCCAGGCAATTGGCTAAAGGTTGTCTACATTCCCAACACAACTTTTGTTCTAGGTAAGGCCTATGAGATCTCTGATTGAGAGAGATTTCACAAATTATTATTTAAAAAATAATAATAATTAATATTTTTTTTTTTAATATACAAAAAGTGTGTTAACCAAATGGAATTATATACTACAAGGATTATTCATAATTATTCACAACAAGACAACACTTAATGTGTAATCAATTATTACACTATAATAACCCCAAACAGACAAGGTCTATATGCGTCATGTAGGAATCTAGGATTAATATACCATATTTTTAAAAAATAATAATAATAATACATGAATGTATAACAAAAGATAAATGGAATAGAAACAAAAAGAGGGGATTCGGATTTTCTCTAACGAAGCCAGAATGGCTATCTCAGACATCCACACATTGTGCGCCATGTGGTGGGAGAAGTCAAATCATTGTCTCCTTGATTTTTGACTTCTCCACAATTATTACACACATGGCGATGAGTGGTGAGAAAAATGAGGAGAGATATCAAGTGGAGAAAAGTTAAAAATCAAGGAAGAAATTGAAATGACTTCTCCCCTTTTATGCCACATGGTGCACAATGTAATGTTGTCCGAGACAGCCATTCTCGCCAGAGAGAATCCGAGGCCGAATAAAGGAGATGAAAAGGACAACAAAAAGAAGTGGAAGGAGGCACACTATATCAGATTCATGGATCATCCAACACCTTTTTTAAAAAGTGTGATATGGCCGGTTGGACAGATTCTGCAACCCTGTAAGAGCATTCCTAGCAGCCTCACCAAAATAACTTTTTGGTTATTTTGATGAGCCAAAAGACTAAAAAGGTGTTAAAATGACTCCCAGCAGCCTCAACATAATGAAGAAATCCATTTGGTGAGTCTACAGTACTCACCAAGTTTAGTGAGTACTGTAGACTCACCAAAGTTAAATCTTCTTACCCTTGGGCCCACACAAATAATAAAATAAGGTTTCTCTTTCTCCCTTTCTTTTTTGTGGTCCCACACAAACAATAAAATAATATTTTTTTCTCTCTTCCTTTTTCATTTTCCCACACAAATGATAAAATATTGTTTCTCTCTCCTCTTTTTTTTGGTTAAAATGGTGAGGGTGTTGGGAGTATTTTAAAAAAGTGGCTCACCAAAACCACTTTTTGTGAGTTTTGGCTATTTTGGTGAGTAAAATTTGGTGAGGCTGCTAGGAATGCTCTAACGGATGGAGTGATTTTCCCATTGAATTTCAACTTTCTCTGCTCCTCCCATGACTTTGCAGAATCTGCAATCTGCATGGGTCCAAACCACTCGTGTATTATCGTCAAATCATACAGCTGTTTATCTTTGTACAGGACGAGATCAAATCACAGCCACTCGCGATTGAATTCAGGAAGACTTCAATTGCTCCCACAGGTTAACACGTGTCCCCTTTAACTCCTCTTAACTATGGTTAACATTCTCTAACCCTTAGTGATCAATAATTTAACATAAGTTTTTTGAAAAAAATATTTAACTCTAGTTAAATTTTTTTTAATTCTTAGGGTTAATATTTTTTTAGTATTTTTTTCAAAAAACTAAGGTTAGATTATTGAATACTAAGGGTTAGAGAATCTTAACCACGATTAATAAAGGTTAGAAGGGACACGTGTTGACCTATGGGAGCGATTGAACTCTCCCTGAATTCAATCACAATTGCATGTGATTTGATCTCAGGTATGACAAACAAACCAGACACCACTAAGATTGGCCATATCTCTCCACATAAAAATATTTATTAACTAAGACTACACACGAAGTTTTTTTTTTTTGTTGATATCCTGAACCTCAAAGACTCTTGCTAGTCTCACGTGCTGCATAGAGAATATCCCCACCCCATACAACTGATATTAAAGGAAATCCAGGAATCGACCTCAAGTTACGGTTCGTCCTTCGGCCACTGAGCTACACTTCCATAAGTTCAACCATCAAGGTTTGAAATGTCAAAAATGTTGAGAATTGCGGCCACAAAACCCAAACCAAAATTTCAAAATTTGAGGTTATTTTTGTGAAATTTCAAATAAAATTTAACAAATATTTTATTGAAACAAAACATTCTCCAAAATATTAGGTATTTCATGAAATTTGGTTCTTAAAATTCAGAATTTCGGCCAAAATATATATAAATTTTTATTTCATATATTTGCATAAATTCATTATTTTAATTTTAAAATAAAATTTCAAATTTTATACAAAATTTTGGTACATATGTCAAATCTTAAAAAATATTTTTATATAATATTAGTTTTTACTAAAAAATAATTAAAAATTATCAAGAAACTTTTGGCAAAAATCATAAAACCCATGATAATTTACATTTCAGTTTTAGAGGGAGGGAACGGCACCGAAATTTCGCAAAATCATTCCAAAATTTCAAACCATGCAATCCATGTTGCCCATTGGGCTCAGTGACAATCTGTGTCCCCCTCACTTGGGTAGACTGTGATTAATTTCCATAAGTTGGTATTAGTGGTTAAAAAGCGCACCATTTGACTAGCTAATATTTTAAATTCTCACTTATTAAACTAGATAACTGATAAATTCACTAAAAAAAACAGCCATTAACCTCTTTATTTTGGGTAGTCAGAAATCTATTATGCAAATAAATGGTCGCCTACACTACACCATTCAATTGAGTTATGGGTAGAATGATAAATTAATAACATTTTAAATAAATGGTGTGTTTTTATATATACATGCATATGGGGAATATTAATTTCATTAAGACTATGTTAGAAAGGTGAGTTATGCAACGGTTGAAAACACAGAAAGTGGGAGAGTGAGAGAAAAAATAAGAGTAGATAATTGAGAGAATCAACTTTATCTAAGAAGAATGAAGTTAATAGATTTCAAATACTTTAATACCTTTAAATATCTATTCATTAAATATTAATAAGATAATATAATATTTCGATTCTTTGTAATAGTAAAAAAAGTCAATCAACACCACTTACCTCTCATCTTTTTATAATAGTAGAGATGACTACTTTTCTGTGAAAAGACTAAATTACTCTTAACTTTAGTGAGTTTGATAGTTAATATAATGGTGAAAAAGTCTTGATAAAGGATAGCATTTCCTAGGTGCAAATATGACCCATAATAGAAACATGTAGTGAGCACCTCCTAAAAACTTGACATATAACACTGTTTGGACTTCAACTTTGGATGCTAAGGTGGGCTACATGAGAGATACATGACAAAAAATAGGTCAATCGAACTTTTATAGGCCATCTGATTGAGAGAGTAGGAAAATCCATGAATTTTTATAGTCTAAGTATGGTCTAGTGAACTCTTAGGTGTACTCAAATTCCTAATCTGATTTTTCAGTTTATTTTCCCTGGAAGCAAATGAGGCAACTCATGCCCAAGCTAAAGTTACTTTAACTATCAATATTAACCTTTCTTCGTCTGAGAATGATGGGATTATGTTGTATATGGTTACGGAGAATGTAATGAATTATTCTCGTAATGAATATCTCATTTCCAAAAAGAAAAAAAAAAAAACTCTTAGGTGTGTTCTTTTGGCAAGAAAGTAGGTGAAAGAAAAGAAAAGAAAGGAAAAGAAAAAGAAACCTAAATTTTCTTTCAAAGTAACTATTAAAGGATGGAGGAAGTTTTTTGGAAGAAAGTTTGTCACTATTGAAAAAGTGTAAGAAAATGAAAATGTGTTTCTTACATATTGAACGCAAGAAAAGTGCAAGAAAACTCATTTTTCTTTTACTTTCTTTCACTTTCTCGCCAAACAAACATACCCTTAGGGGTAATGGTGACGAAATAGGGTTGAAGCGGAAAGAATAAAAATGTTTTGGTCGGATTAAATTTTTTTCAAATATCTCTAAATGGACCCACCTTAACATCCATGGTCAGATTTAAAAAAAGATTAGAACGTGTCATCTTTTTAGAGAGGGATGCTCACTAGAGATTCTAGTGAGGCCACCCATAAAAACCCTTCTCTATTATAAATGACTTCCATATAATTTCAAGAGCCTGAACTTCAAAGATTTTTTATTTCTTATCACAAGAATTTCAAAGAACTTGGCTTCAGCGAAAAACTCAAAAGGAAAGAACTGGACATGAACGAGCCCAATTTTTGGGGTTGAGTTTACAGAGGCTCGTCTAGGCCCAATAGAGATGGACTGGGCGAGGGCCAAATTGTCGGAGCCCGCCCAATTTGCAGCCCAAGTACTGATCGACTTGCAAGGCCTTACGTTAACTCACTAACCATCTTGTATTGAGAGAGTTTCCAGTCTTTACCTTTCAATCAACCCTTTCTTATCAACATACTCTGGCACCTTTTCATCAGCCATAATAAATAACCTGAGAAAACCAATACCTTAGTTATAATTTACTAGTATGAACAAAGAGCCCTGAAGTTGGAAGAAGGTCCACTAAGTCCCAGCATTTCTGTTTGAGAATTGCTACGAACCCGGGCCGGATTTGCAGCCCAGGATGAAAGATGCGGCCCAATTTGATTTTTAAATGGGCCTAGGAGTATATCTTAGATGTGGCAAGCTGGCGGTTGATCAAAGTACTACATGTAATATGTCATGGGCTAGTAGGTCATGGGCCAGAGATGGGCCCAAGAAATTAACCACAATTAAAAAAGGATTGAAAGGGACACCAGAACACTGTGGTCAGCTAGGAAAAGGACCTCGCGGTCCCCTTCAGGACTAGAAGGAAGCCATATATGTAATTGAATCGGATAAAATATATATGGGAATGGGCTAAGTTTAGGGGTGTCACATTCCATATCGCACATTGGTCCTCCCATATGTTGGATTTTCAATGTGGTGACGATAAGCCTTCTCCTGAAGTATTGGTGGGAGTTTTTTTTTTTTTTTGAACTCGGGGTGTCCCCAACCCTTTGGGTCAGGACTATTCCCCGAGGGTGTCGAATACTGTTCATCCCAAATGGGGGCAACCGATTCCTTTGGCAGATGTCCGAGATCCCATCTCTAGCACAACTCTTCAGCTGACACGTGTTCATTTATAATCTTATCTTTTCTAGTCTTTTCAACTATTTATCTTTGAGATTAGATCACAGTCAATCACGATTGAACTCTGGGAGAGTTCAATCGCCGCCACAAGTCAACATGTGTCCCTTTTAACTGTGGTTAAGATTAATAACTTAGGATTATTATATTTAAAAATTATTTCTTTCAAAAAACAAAATTTAAAAAATTTAACCCTTGGGTTGAAGATTCTTAACCCTATGATTAATTATTTTAAAAAAATATAAAGGTTAAATTGTTGATCTTTACTGATTAGTGAATCTTAATCACAATTAATAAGGGGTAAAGGGACATATGTTGATCTGAGGATGCAATTGAATTCGGGGAGAGTTCAATTGTTATTATTATTATTTTTTTTTGGTGATAGATATCATTTACCTACGTTAGTAGAGTCAGACGGTCAGAAGCTAGCTTGGGCATCGGAGGTTTTGCAACTCATACCCGAGTGGGATTAGGTCCTCAGACCTCCTCCATTGAAGGCCACATCCCTACCGTTCACGCAACTGTAATCCAATCTCTTTATCTTTACATCTTCATCTCAGCTAAAATATTTCTTTACATGTTGTTTCTGTTCACAAAACATTTGGTTACATAAAGTAGTTGGCCTTATCCCTGTTTTATATAAAAATAAAAAATCTTTTAGTTTGAGAGAAATGCTAACTCTACTCTTAGACAACCCATACTACCACTCTCTATACATTTTTTTGAGATTGCACTTTAATCATTGCATAATAGACAGGTTGTTAGTGAAGGGTGAGAATAGAGATTGACTTGATACCCAAATTGGTCCTTAAGATATCTCCTGGCCATCAATATTGACTATCATCTCAATCCTAACTTTGAACAACTTTTTGCCTAGATTAACTAAATTTACTGGTATACAGATATGGTAGTCTTGCTTTAGTGGTTGATTGTGGGATGACAATGACTGAATAATTGTACATCCAAAGAACAGTAAAAGCCATTATGTTTGGGAAGAACTAGCTAGGATATCATCTCTATGTTATTCCTTAAAATTGAAGTCATTAAGAAAAGGATCTAGAATCCCCACTTAAAGATTATCTTGCTAGCAATACTTTTGAGTTGGAGCACATAGCTCAAATGGTTGATATACTCAAATGACTCAAAATTCTCTCAAGTTGTAACCAAACTCCAAGGAGTCGATCCGCTTATGTCCAACAGATCAACACGTGTCCTTTTATCCCCTTAATTGTGGTTAAGATTTGCCAACCCTTAGGATTCAACTATTTAACCTTGATTTTTAGAGAAAATAATATTAACTCTAGAGGTTAAAGTTGTTAACCAAAGTTTAAAAAGTCGTGAAAGAGACTTTTGTGTCTTGAGTCCGGTTACAACTTGAGAGAATCACAACTCTACTTAAATGCTTGTTGCGCAATCATGAGGTCGTGTGTTTGAATCCAATTCACCCGCTAACAAATAATAATAATATAATCTTGCTAGCAATAGATTCTAAGATCCCTTTAAGTCTAAATGTTCTTAGAATGTCATTTTCATTTTATTACAAACAACTCATATTTAGGAATTAGTGAACTATAAAGCATAATCACACTTGGTTAAAGATGCAATGAAAATTTTCAAATGGCTTCCAAAGAGAAATTAGTGAACTATAAAGCATAATGTTACAACTTAATTTAATCCAAATTAATGGACATAAAATCAAGAGTAAAAATAATATACTTGCAAGTGCACAAGTGACACAGTTGATGTATCTGGTGAGCACAGGGTCGAATCCACAGGGATTGACTATTGTGCAACAAGAATTAAGGAAACGAAATCTAGAGAAAAAAGAGATTTAAAATCAGTTTTCCACTCAATGAGAATGGAGCAAAAATCACTGTTACTGTAAAGCAATGAAAAAGAGGTCTAAGGTTTCAGGAAAATCCACCTATCCCTCCTTATGCTTAGATTTGGATGAAAACACATCTAGAATTAAATAATAATTTAATCTAGATGGAAAATTATACGATAAAACCACTGACCATTAAATTCAATTGAATAATTAGAGAAATAAAAAATCACTTTGTATCCAACTCACAGGGGATCCAAGCATTCCATATATCATTCGATCATATGAAATCAAAGAACATATAGAGAGGAACAATTAACCAAACTAAGAAAATTATTCAATTAAAATAAATAATCAAACCATCCACATCATCCACATAAATTGGAAAAAGGTTTCAAATCCCTAACCTTAGAAGGGTGTTTAGCCAACCATGTTTGGAGTTGTCATCCTCCTTAATGGTTTTCCAAACACTACAATAAAATAACTCCAAAAAAAACTAAAAGCAGAAGAGAGAAAAGAGAATGAGAGAAGATCAGAGAGAGCCCCAAAAGTCTCTCACCTTAGGTTTATATAGACTAAAGGGAAGAAGAGAAGGGAAAGAAAGTAAAAGAGAAACTTCTAATTCCAAAATTTCAACCAAAATTGCACTTCCCTTCACTTGATGACGTATTTTGGCCTCTTAAACGTCCGAATTAGGGGATCTTTGTGAAATACAATTTTGTTCTCCTTTAAGTCTTCTTTCCAAAACATCAAACCTTGCCTTAATCCGAATTTTGAGTCAAAAGTTATGTCCAAATTAGTAAGTACTGTCCAGATTAGGCGGGAATCCGGGAAATCCTCCTTCTTTGTTTGAGATTGGTTGCTAAATAATAGCACTCCTCTAGCCATCCACGAAATTTCTTGCCTTTCTTGTAGATTTAGTTGACCTCCATTAAGCTCCTTACTTGAATTCCAAAATCCACCCAAAATAAAGAGTTCTTGTGACCAAAATAGGCTTTCTCATTTTTTTCTGAAATAGAAACATCAATATAGCACACTTCTTCTTTCTAATTCAAGAGAATTCCACCATTTTCATGCCAAAATCATATTAATCCATATCTTCCTAAGATTCTCCAGCCATGTTGTAGAATCTTTCTATACTTGGTCTTGGGCTTTGCTCTTGGGCTTTGACTCTTTGACTTGAGACTTGGCTTCTTGGACTTTTGGCTTGGGCTTTGCACTTTGGGCTCTAACTCCTTTAGATCTTTGAGTTGAACATGGGCTATTTGAAAATTTGGACTTCTTGAATCCCGAGAGTAATCTGGGGTTAGGATTCCTACAAAAAATAAATACACGTAATAAGTCTCTCTTAAAAATATTTTGCATGCGGCCTTCCAAGACATGTATAAATACATGCAAATGTATCATGAAAATTAAGAGAAAGCGGACAACGCAATGGTGAGGAGAAAATACACCACTTTACGTGTAAAAATGAAGATATAAACCAAAGAAGTATGATAATGCTTATTTAAATGAGGATAATTAAGCAAAATTAAGCACTTATCACATAATCACACTTGGTTAAAGATGCAATAAAAATTTTCAAATGGCTTTGAAAGAGAGAGAGTTTTTGTTCATAGTCTAAGTCTTTGTTGATAGTGGCATTCATGATTGTGGATTTGTGATTCACAACTTTGTTTTGTTAGGTAGAAAAACAGTCTCCTAGCTCCTTATCTAGGTGAACTCAATTGAATCTACCTAGGTTATCTCTTACCAATAAAGCCTCCCAAGCGAGGACAAACTGACCCCTCCTACTTGGGTCAAAATATGTTTTGACTCATCATCATACACATGATGATAATCTCGAATTTTTTTTTCCTGGAAATGACAAGAGATCTCTATAGAAACAATTCTTCGAAATTGGGAAATGATCTCATATGATACGCGAAGAGTTTATTGGGCAACATATTAATAAATAAATGTTGAACAACTGAGTAGTGGAGTCCACATAAATCAGTAGTAGCCGCACTCCTAGATTACATCTCCTAAGTCTTTCTGGAGATCATTCCCTATGGTTATATGATGACTCTAGCAATAGGTTTAATCACTTACATCCTTACAAAAAACAGGTTTATTCAGTTACATGAACAGACCCAGCTGGGAATAGCCCAGTGGTAGGTGTATCCCTTCCTTAGGAAGGAGGTTCCGGGTTCCATCCCCGAGAGGATGAGAGTGGGTTGCACACTCCACCCGTCTTTAACTTAAAACAGATACTGACTTGGTAACTGGGGTTCAGGCCTAACCATGTGTCTCGTATCAAAAAACAAAAGAACATGCAACCGAAATTTTGAGATTTTTTTTTTGGTTTAAGGCTACTACACCATAAGGTGAAAGCTGCAGTCAAAGCAAGGAAATACACACACCCACACACTGACGAATTTTTGAGATTTGATGCGGTGTTTTTTGGAATCAAAAGAATGTGGGACCAGAATAAACTAAGCCTCATATTCCATATGGGATTTGCACGGGTGCTTTGAAGTTACAAGTATATAGCCCCATTATTGAAGGGAAGCAATGATTCCGCAAAAGATAAAAACAACTAAAATCGAAAGGACCAAGGCTTTTGGTGGATGCGAAAGAAAGTTAAGGCGTTTGAGGTGCCCTCTCTTCTAATGATAAGATATATAACGATGCCTAAAAAGCAATTGAATAGGAGAACATAAAATATTGGGCTAAGCATAGCTTTTATGATTGTGAGAGCCCTTTTTATCTCTCTAGGTATTCATTCAAGTGGAACTTCAATTGAAATCTGATTTGAAAGTGACTTTTGGTCACTTTTACTACTATTCTTTTAAGGGGAGACTAATCATGTCATCATGCCCACAATAATAAAAGGGGTTTTTGCATATCACCTGGTGTGTTCTACCAGTTTTGCAAATGCACTGTTATGAGTAACAGTTTTACAAATTAACTCGTGGTTTTGCAACCATTAGACAAACAACCTCAATCCCTAATTTTGTTATGAGTAACAATTTTGTAAATTAACTCAATCCCTAATTTTATTCTGAGTTACAGTTTTGCAAATTAACTCAGGGTTTTGCAACCGTTAGACAAACAACCTCAATCCCTAATTTTGTTAGGCTTTCGATTGTTATGGTTAAGAAAATGACTATTATACATTTATGATATTTCATAACCTCACAAAGGATAAAACATCTAACCCTTGTTTAAAAAAAATTAACATGTCCCCTTTTAACTCCCTTTAACTTAGGTTAAGATACACTAACCCTAGGGGTTAAAGCATCTAACCTTGGTTTTAAAAGAAAAAAATCATCGTGTCCCCTTTAAACTCCCTTTAACTGTGGTTAAGATTCATTAACCTTTAGGGTTTAAGCATCTAACCTTGATTTTTAGAAAAAATTAACGTTTCCATTTTTTACTGTGATTAAGATTCACTCACCCTTAGGATTAAAGCATCTAACCTTGGTCATTGGTATTTTAAAAAAATTAACATGTCCCCTTCCATAAGGGTTAGTGAACCCTAACCACAGTTAAAGGGAGTTAAAAGATAGGTTAATTTTTTTATAATAAAAACCAAGGTTAGATGCTTTAGCCCTAAAGGTTAGTTGATCTTATTAACCATAATTAAAGAGAGTTAAAAAGGGACACGTTAATTTTTCTAATTTTTTTTCTAAAAATCAAGGTTAGATGCTTTAACCCTAAGGGTTAATGAATCTTAACCACAGTTAAAGGGAGTTCAAATGAGACATGTTAATTTTATTTCTTTTAAAACACTTGTTAGATGCTTTAACTCAAAGGGTTAGTGTAACCTAACCCAAGTTAAAGGTAGTTAAAAGGGGACACATTATTGTTTTTTAAACCAGGGTTAGATGCTTTATCCCCAAAGGTGTGAATCTTAATCTTATGGGTTAAAACTTATTAACCATAGTTCAAGGGTAGTTAAAAGCTTTGTGAGGTTATGAAATATTATAAGGGCATAGTAGTCATTTTCTTAACAATAACAAACGGAATCCTAACAAAGCTAGGGATTGAAGTTGTTTGTGTAACGGTTGCAAAACCATGAGTTAATCTCTCATAATAGTGTATTTGCAAAGTTAGTAGAACACAATAGCTGATATGCAAAAACTCATAATAAAAAAATTCGAAAGGAAAACAACAATTATATGCACAATTTTTCACAAGAAAATAATCACCACCTAGCTGGCAAGCGGAGGAGGCGTATCGGCTCCACGTGTCCCTATTTAGTTGAGGGGTAGCACCTGATTGTTAGTTGGCTCAAGTGTTGGGAACTCTTGTTAGAAAGTTAGTAGGTTAGTAATTTGAGGTTTTCCAACTATTTCACTCTTAAGAGACTTAACCAGAGTCTTACTTTTTGGAGGACACTTTCTAATACCGAAACAACCAGAGGTGTCATCTAAGTCTAACTTAAATTCTCATCCATATAGGAACCTAACTACTAAGGACCTTAACCAAAAAAAAAAAGGACAATACATAGATGATGACTTGTACCTAAAAAAGGGGGACTCGTTGAAAGAGTAGCAGCACCAGGTTTTGCAGAGACAGTGAGAATTAGGAAAAAAAAAAATTAAAACTATATGTCCGGGCTAGCACTCCTAGAAAAAAAAAAAGGAACTTATGGCCTCTACGAGAGCAAAATAAGACTCGTGTTGCAGATCTCAAGTATTTTTAGAATAAGACATTGATGATGATGATAGAACCCTTATATTTGGATAATATCGTATTTTGTTGTATTTTGAAAATATTATATTTGATATAATGCTGATTTTGAGTGAGATCATTTAAATTCTTGAAATTTCTTTTTATTAAAATGGATCATCTCATTGTTACAAGGGTATGAGGTCAAATAGTTTCTCATTGTAGTACTATATGACCTCGCTTCAATGTGATTGATTATTTTAAAAAAAGTAGGTTAAAGTGTGTTTTATATTTTCAATTTTGTGATGATGATGATGATAATGTTAGATGAGCCACAATATTAATTATCATTGTTGTTTATCACTAATATTCCTAATAAAAGAGAATACTAATATTTTTGTCTTTCATTTTATGGACCTTTATTCCTGATATGACGTTATGCTTTTGTTCCCATAAAATATTCATAGCCACTATTATTAAAATTAAGTTAGGTATTTGTTCTCCTAATCGTGCCATTAAATTAGCAAAATTATTCCAAAATTACACTCATTTTTTGGATCCCAAATAGATATTTCATGCACATTATTCCAAAATGTTCCCCCCCCCCCCCCCCCCCCACCCCAATTTATATTATGGATTCGAAGGGAATCGAAGTAATGCTTCTTGACAAAAATGGAAATGTTTTTTTTCTGGAAGGACCAAATATCGGAATGAAGCCTTTGGATCTTTTATAAGTAGAAATTTCACTCAAAATATCATCGACATTTGTCTCCTCACTCGGGGTGAAGTAATACTTGAACTTGCATTTTAGTTCACCCGATCACTTGAGTGATGGGATCATTTTTCTTTCCAAATTAGCAACTTCATTTATGCAATTACACTAATAATAGATTTTTAATGAATAACTAGTTTTTATAAATTGTTGAGTTTTTTTTTTTTTTTAATCCTCAAAATTACAAAAAATAATGCAAATTTTTTTTCATTTTATTTAATTATTTGTCGTCGTGTTAGGGTTCCATTTGTCTCATCTTGTGTGAATACAATCGAGAAAAGGGCGCTAATTACTTAACAATGCCAATAAAAATGAGCCTTTATCAAATTATATTCTCTTACCATTAGGTAGTTGCCCCTATGAACTATAGGAATATCAAACCACTAAATAAGAACCTTCTTTTGCCGACTGCTTTCCGAGAAAACAATTTTTCTACAAACCTTGTTGGTTATGAGCTTTTAGGAATATAAGCACATCCAAAATATAAAAGATATACTAAACAAAGAAATGAAGAGTAAGGGAATCATCTTTGGAGTCAAATCTCCTACTTCTTGTTGTTGACTAATATTTATTGAAAACAATAAATATATATATATATATATATATATATATATATGAAGGTCGATAGTATAAGCGTGACGCATAGGCAACCTTGCCTATGCATAATGTGTTTGAGCGACACATTGCATTTTTTGGGTCTTCAAAAATGGTGGGTACCAATTTCCTAACACGTGATAACAAATCGGTACAATCAAATATATCTATGCCATCCAATCCGATTACAAAAGTTATTACTTTAGTTAAATCACATCAATCATGTGGGTTAATATTGACCAACTAGGGGTTTAGTGGCGAATATTTCTGTCGTCTAATTAGATGGCTTAAACATCTCTAATTGGATTGAATTTTTTGTTTCACATGTTAAGGAAGACGATCCACATCACTTTTTTACGGGTCTAAATGAGTGTTATGTGTCACTCAAACACGTTGCCTATGCATCATACATATGCAACCTATTCATATTATATATTTCCTAAATTAAAAATAGTTTTTTAATTTAAAAAAAATTGGGTGGGTGGGTGAATCCTAGGGATGGGTGAATCTTAACCACGGTTAAAGGGTGTCAAAAGGCTTCGGATTCTCTCTGGCACAGCACTCAAGGGCTTCCACACTTAAGCGACAAGTGGCGGGAGAAGTCATTTTATTTCTCCCTTGATTTTTGACTTCTCCTCATTTGATATATCTCTCCCTTTATCTCACCATTTTGTCACCAAATAAAGGTTGAAGAAGTCTAAATTATGGGCCCATGAAATGACTTCTCTAGCCAGCTGGCAATTTATTTGTGGTGGCCCGAGAGCACCTCTCTGGCACGGCCAGAGAGAATCCGAAGCCCTATCAAAAGGGATACATGGCTACCTCAAGGGGTGATAACCGGATTTGCCAAATCCGGTTATCACCGTGGAGGATTTGGCTTCTTTTCTCTCTTCATAAATACCCCCCATCCCCATCTCTCATTAAGTCATAATGGATAAGTCATAATGGACGGTGCAGTCGATTGAGATCTTTGACGAGAGAGATAGATATCTATCCTTGGTCACTTCCCACTAATTTGCTTTATATCCGTTACTACACTCATTTCAAACAGCTCCGGCCTCTCCCTCCTCTCCCCCCTTTTTTTTTTTTTCCTCTCTCTCTCTCTCCTCTGGAGAGATTACGAGGAAAAGAGCTTTCTTATATCTCTCTTCAGGTCGCCACGTCTGGGATATTAAGGCAACTCTTTCAAAAAGAAAGAAGGGGTGTTTGGGGTCCTTAAATTTTTTAGGATTTAATTGGTTTTGGGTTTCCTCAATTTTCTCTTAAGAGTATACTTGGGAGTCTTTATCTTTCTTTAGTACTTTTTAATCCATTTTTAGCAGGTGTATTATGAGGATTAATATCATGTCTACGTGCAAAGCAACACGCTCCCTATTTAATTTTTCACCAGGAGGGCTCAACATGGACTCCTTCAGAGCGCGACGCCGAAAAGAAAAAGAGAAGGTTGTGGTTGTGATGGGAGCTACTGGAACTGGGAAATCAAGACTCTCGATCGACCTCGCTACCCGTTTTCCGGCCGAGATTGTGAATTGTGACAAAATGCAAGTATATGATGGCCTTGACATAGTCACTAACAAAGTCACAGAGGAAGAAAAGTGTGGCGTCCCACACCATCTCTTGGGGGTGGTGGATCCTGATAAGGAATTCACGGCCACTGATTTCCGTCATCTTGCCTCACTTTCCATGGAATCGATTCTGGGGAAGGATCGACTTCCAATTATCGTTGGAGGGTCTAATTCCTACATAAAAGCGCTTGTGAATTGTGATGATGATCTTGAGTTTGGATCCAAGTATGAGTGTTGCTTCCTTTGGGTGGATGTGGATTTGCCGGTGTTGGACTCTTTTGTGTCGGAGCGAGTTGATCGGATGGTTGAATTGGGTTTAGTCGATGAGGTTCGAAGAATGTTTGAACCAAAGGCGGACTATTCGCGGGGCATTAGGCGTGCAATTGGGGTTCCAGAAATGAATTGGTACTTACTATCGGAGGCCACTGCCGGAGAAGAAACCCGTGCTAGATTGCTCGAGGCGGCCATCAACGACATCAAGATCAATACTTGCAAATTAGCACGCCGCCAATTGCAGAAGATCCACCGGTTGCGAACACTTTGGGAGCGGAACGTGCTCGTGCACCGTCTAGATGCCAAAGTGCACCGTCTAGATGCCACTGATGTGTTCCTAAAGCGAGGCGGAGATGCGGATGAGACATGGGAGAAGCTTGTAGCGGGGCCGAGCACCATGATCGTCGGCCAATTCCTCTGCAATGAAAATATTGCGCCATCATCTCCCCTTCCCCTTCCCCCACCGCTACCGCTACGGTCATGGGGACGGCCGTATGTGCAGGTAGCTGCAACTTATTAAGTTGCAGCTCCTTCCCAAACTATATCGTCTGGGGAAATAAGTTGCAGCTCCTTCCCAAACTATATCGTCTGGGGAGTCTCTTTTGTGTGTGCAACTCTGCACACACATCTTGTGTGTCCCCCTCCTCTCTGTTAGTGAGGATAAATTAGTAAATACAAGTTGTAAAAGATAAATACATTTGGAGTGGTTTTACTATATGAACAGGAGCTCAGATGATCAAACAATCGGAGCAATCTAAAATAATCCTTTCGGCGGAGGAATATTTTGAAAAACACACTTATTTTGTATAAATAATTATTATTCTGCCACTTCGGGGAGGCTATTTTTTTGGCTGTTCCGATTATCTATTAAATCAGCTCTTGTTAATTAATCACTTCTACTTTCTACTAATATATCATCAGACAAAATAAGATATGTAGCAATGAGAACCGATCTTAGTTTCCAAATGGAGATCCTGCATTAACTATTTGCCTATCATAATTTGTGTGCGCTAAGTAAATGGGACACGCATGATCTGTGTGCAGCCAACTGTTGATTCATAACGACATAAGTCGTATAGTGATACGTGGTTTTTAAAATGCCACGTGTCAGTTGGTGAAATATTTTCTCTTTCTACTGTAGTAAAAAGCAAGTCGTCAGGTTTTGTAGCCATGAGTCATGACTACTGCGGCTGACATTGCTGTCAGGTCGTAAAGACGTACATGCTTTGCCGTACAGTGGGGGCACCTTAAAGAATTTGTACAAGTTGCTAAATTACACGACACATTTTCCGTACTTGGGTATCTTGGCCGCATTTGTAACTGTTGGGTTTACACCATTTATTATCTTGTACGGCTGCGTAGCTCCTTAATGCGTATGTTAGTTGGAAGTCGGGTCCTGTGCACCCGTCTGTTTTTTTGGACATGCTGATAACTACGTATAAAATGGTAGGTGTGACCTCTATGGATAGGTATCGAATCACAGCCAATCGCGATTGAATTCAGGGAGAGTTCAATCACTCCCAGAGGTCAACACGTGTCTCCTTTAATCCTTATTAACCCTGGTTAAAATTCTATAATCTTTAGTGTTCAATAATTTAACCTTAGTTTTCTGAAAACATATTTAAAAAAATATACTCTGGTTATGAATTTTTAACTCCTAAGGTTTATATTTTTTTAATATGTTTTTCAGAAAACTAAGGTGAGATTATTGAACATTAATGGTTAGAAAATTTTAACCATGATTAATAAGGGTTAAAGGGGACACTTGTTGACCTGTGGGAGCGATTGAGCTCCTTTCAATAGCAGCACACCCCGCCTCTTGCGTCAATGGGGTATCACCTCTCTCAATAGCAAGGTCTGGGATCTATTCGACAGATGATGTGTAGCAAGAACACTTCAATCCCTAATACTAACCACTAACCCTGTATTAAGGTTGATAAATGATATCCTCCAATAAAAAATAAATAAATAACGGCTAATAGCCTAATAGTAATATGAGGCCAAAAGACATTTAGGTTATATTGGTTAACGGTTAACCCATCTTAACTGTCCTTATTCCATGTTTGGACCATTATTAGCATTTTAATAACATTTGTAATGGTGTGGGGTCGATACTGAAACCGGTGCCGTCTTCATGCCATATGATTCCAACTATATTCTTCTTCTCTACTAATATAAAGAAGATTTCTCTGTTCAAAACATTGATATATGTGTTAATTTTTAAAATTACCCATGTTCAAAACGTTGATTGAAATCTATGTAATACTTAGAGTACCCCTTAACCCTTAATATAATGAATAAGGCTATAAAGAAAGTTGTAAGCCAAAGTTATATAAAGTAGAATTTTTGAAGGCTGATTTGTCATTCAACCAAAACCTTCTAAGCTTAGTCCCATATCGGAATTATATCCGAGCAAGTTGACCTTATAAGTTCCATAGCGTCCAAAACGGTTGGTATTCATTTTGGGAAGCTCTTGGGTGAAGCTTATAAGGCTGATGTGTGTCGTGTGTGCATGTGGAGGGGGGGTGAGTGTGTTTCCTTTCTTCACCTTCAGTAATCACCTTATGGTGTTATTGAGTATACCAAAAAAAATAAAAAAAATTTCTCTTTCATATGTCGCAAACAATCACAATCGTCACCATTTCCCTCTCTGTAGAGTCTCGAATTTATTATTCTTAATACTTGTGTTGTTTATTAAATGTTATAGAAACATGTGTTTAATTTTAATATATTTAAGCCTGCAAATTTAATGTGAAAAATATCGATTTTAAAACTCAAATAAAACTCCCAATTTAAGTCGTTTTTGAAGTTTAATTGCATGAAAAGAAAGAATGGCAAAAAGTAGCAAAAGAGTTTTAAAAATAAAAAATAAAAAATTTGGTGATCAGCGCTTCGGCCGATCGATCGCCCCTGACGGCGATTGATCGCCAACAACGCCATTTTGGACCTCTTTTGCGTGATTTTTCGATTTTTGAAGTCCCTAGGGCTCCCAACACTATAAATACTCCTTATATTCTTGAGTTGAGGGTTTCTAAGTGTTTCTAAAGCTTTCCAAACCTAAAAGAGAGTGAGAGAATGGGGTTTTAAAAGATTCAAGAGGAGAGATCAAAGGTTTTGCAAGAAAAAATGGTGAAAATGCTTAGATCAATCTCATTCGCAAACGCGTGATCGTAGGGAAGCGATTGGGAGAGGTAAATATAAATTTCTTTCTATCAATGTGGTGGTTTTAATACAAGTAATATGAAAGAGTTAGATCTAAAGCATGAAAAATAAGACCAAGCATGTTTATGACATATTAATCTCTTATGAAAGATAGTTATGATATTTAAAGATATTTTGTAGCACCCCGGATATTATTTTTCTGTCCTGTATTAAAACCTTAATGTCTTTTCCTTGAATAAGCAGTTGGAATTTCGAGTTTCTAAACTCTTTTTGCAGATCAGTCAATTTTGGAGACAATTTGGTCCATAAATAAAGTAGAATTTAAAAATTTTAAAATACCAGAAAAGTCCATTTTCGAAAGACGAATCCAACGCAAGTTGAATTGTCAAAATCCGACGAACGAGTCAAAAGTTATAGCCAAAACAGTAAAATTGGTCAAAAATCTACAAAGCACCGATCGCTATGGATCGATCAGTTCACAACCGATCGCTCGGTCCAAATTAGAGATCGATTGGTCCACAACCGATCGATCAGTAGCTATCGACTAGTTAACTTTTTTGTATGGAGAATTTTTTCAGAGAGGGTGTTTTTGACCGAGAGCTCGGGCAATAGTACCGGTCGATCGGTAGGCGACCGATCGCTCGGTCTTTCGTGTTTTTGCAGAATTTCAGTAAGGGTTTTTAGGTCTTTTTGCCCTCAACCCTTTGGGCTATAAATAGGGGTCCTATTTTGAGGTATTAGAGTACTCTACCTATTTCTAATCTAATTTGGCAAAGAAAAAGAGAAAACCTAGGGTTTTGAGGGAGAGATTGTTTGGAGAAGAATGAGATAGCTTGGATATCGCAAGGAAAGCTTGGAGATCTTCCCCCAAATCACCTTGTGAGCGATTGGATCCAAGGGAAGGATCCCTAAATTCGATAAACTCCCTAACTCAACTCTGTTAATGATGTTTGGTGAATATTATTATAATATAAATGATAGAAATTGTAATTTGATTTGTTTTCCCCTAATTATGCATAAATTAAGCTTGATAGAGATGGAAATGGATTTATACTATGGATGGATTGTATGGAGGATGTGAAATATTATGGAGGAATAGATGAATGTATGAATGTGGAGTATATTTGGGTTGTATAAGTGGATTATGGTGTGGTGGAATGTTAAAAATGGGAAATGGCAAAGTATCCATAATTAAGGCACTCAAAGTGTTTGTTGAAATGCTTAAGAATGAGAAATGTTAGTATGATGCTATTGATTATTGATAAATTAAGTTAAATGGATATTATTGTCGCTATGATAAATTATGTCTTATTTACTTGTATGGTGTTCGGTATTCTGGTAGGCTAAATCTTAGAGGAAAATCCTCCATATTGGGAATTCTCTAACTAGGGAGATGTAACCTAGCGGAGTTTCCTAACGGAAGATTGGAATCTAACGGATGACTCATTTGAATTCCAATCACGACACTTAAGCACACGTGCACTTGCATGGTAAATATTCAAGTCTCATGAGTCCACTTGTCTCACAAGCATGTATGCATTGGATACGAATTATGTCATGAAAGAATGATCCCCTACTACGAACATCCACTTTACGAGTTGTCGCACTCATGTTATGCTATGGAAGAATGATCCCCCATTACGAACATCCACTCTATACATTGTCGAACACTATGAATTATGCGTTGCTGGGACAAAACACTATGAATAATGCGTTGACGGGACAAACATCCTATGAATCATACATGTATGAGTTTATGCATATGTTAAAGCAAGTTCCTGGATAAAAATTGCACGAGTACACGAGTCAAGATGATGTTATGACATATTATATGCTCCGCACTCTGATTATGTCTATTTTACGTGAAAGTAGTATGATTAAGCTTAGATAAACTGAGTTATGATATTGTTATTGCTCATGCTATCTTATGTTGTTATTAGTTTGTTTATCCACTGAGTATTCCACACTCAGTCGACCTATCATTGTTTTCAGGTTTAGGAGGAGAGCCGTGGATTGAAGAGGTGTACGCCGAAGAGGGGGAAGAAGGTGAGCTTCCTGAGATGAGGCTAGGGATATTGATAGTCATCTATATTGAGTAGTTGTAGTTTTTCTCTTTGGAAGAGTTGTTTATATTAGACTTTTGACTTTTAGTTGATGTTGCCTTAGTTGTTTTTAGACTATTTCGTTTATGAGGAGCTATGACGTGTGGATTATCATTGTACAGGATGGTTTGACTTTTTATGATCGAGATTTTATTATCTTCATTTTTGGAGACTCGTGTTAGTACGCCTTGTATGTATGGATTTTAAGCAGGTTTATGTAATGTGACGATTTCAAAGTCATATCTTAGCCTTATAGGATTTTGGGGTCATTACATGTTTTCCTTATGATTTTTATTATGCAAGATGGATTTTGATGCTTGGAGAGGTTTCCCTATGATTTTTATCATGCAAGATGGATTGTGATGCTTAGAGCTGTTTTCCTATGATTTTATTATTCATATCAACAAGGGGAAAGATAATGAATTTATGGTATATGTATGATGGAGAATGAAGGAATGGATGATGATTGAATTTGATAGAATGATCATGAGTTTGCTTTGAAATTGTAATGTGTTGTAAAACTAGGGTTTTATGAGATTAGTCCTACCAAAACTATATACTGAAATTTGATGCATGATAAATAGGATTGTTTCATTATTTTGTTGTGGAAAACTGGATAGACCTATATTTTAGATTGATCAATTATGAAAAATTCTGCATGTTTAAATTAGTGCATGATTTACAATCATCATTATTTCACTCACACTTATTCACGAAATAAAACATGTACAAGCATAAGAATAAACAAGATGACAAGTATTATACAAATACACAAGGACACGAGCATGACCGTACAATTGAGTTTTGTACTGACCGAGTATCCACAAGCCTAAGATCAAGGCAAGACAAGTCGTATACACCTGTTAATGTGTAGACAAGCCGTATACACCGGATAATGTGTAAACAAGCCGTATGCACCGGATAATGTATAAACCGTGTGGTACCTCGGAAAGTATGGTATATGTTAATCTCTACCCAATATATGGGGTAGAGTTATTTTAAGTTATTGCACCATGCATGTTGTTGGATACATTCATGAACAAGAAAGATATGTAAGATAAACAAGTACAAGTGATCACGTATAAGAATTGAAATTAAATTATGCTTACGCACTCTGAATTGTTTATATGTTTACATGTCATGTTCAATTCCAAATTATGTTTTATATTAAATATTGTTATATTGTTAGCTAGGATTTTATATATACGCAATGTAACTTGTTACTCAACCGATGACTTTTGTTGTCGACAGATTCTAGATATGACATCTGTGCTCCACGACCTTAGGAAGAGGAAAAGTACGAGGAGGAAGAGGAAGAGCCAACAAGTGATTACCCCGATGATGAATAGAATTTGGACCGTTGGCCATTTCCTGAAAATTAGAGTATCAGTATTTATATTTGGAGTTAAGACTTTGTAATAGACTTAATGTTGGATTTATGGTTAGATTGAATTGATAGATGAGAATCAGGATGAATGATTTAAATTATAGATTTTGGTTTAGTTTTATTCCAGACATTAGACTTAATCATAATTTATTTAAAGAAAAAATTTTAGGTTCATGCTTTTAGAATTGTCTTATATGCTTTATGACAGGAAATTATAGAAGTTAATGGTTAAGTCACGTGCCAAAGTCTCACATTAACCTAGGTGGGATTTTGGGGCGCGACACTCTCTCTCCCACGTCCCTCTCACCCTCTCTTATTTTTTCAACCATCTCTCTCCCCCCACCCGCCCTCTCTTTTCAAGTGCAACGAGTTCGAATCACATCACATTCAATCAGGTTCAATCGCACCCACAAGTCAACACACATTTTTTAAAAAAATTCTCATTAACCACGGTTAAGATTTAATAACACTTAGAATTTAACCTTGTTTTTAATTAACAATTTTTAACCATAAAGTAAAATTTTAAAAATAATTTTTCCGAAAAACCAAGGTTAGATTGTTGAAATTTTAATGGTTAAGAAATATTAATCATGGTTAATAAGGGTTAAAAATTACATGTGTTGATCTGTGGGTGCGATTGAGCTCTCCCTGAGTTCGATCGCGGTTGGCTGTGATTCAATCTCGATTGGTAACGGAACTCCAACTATGGTTAAGATTCACCGACTCCTAGGATTCACCCACTTATTTTTTGTTTTTAGAAAAAAAAATATTAATTTCTTTTAAAAGTTGGTTAAATTTTCTAACTCCTCGGGTAAATTGTTTTTCATTTTTTTTTTCCTAAAAACCAAGGATAAATGGGTGAACCCTAGAGGTGGGTGAATCTTAATCACAGTAAATTAGTGTTAAAAGGGACACATGGCGACCTTAGTGGCGTAACCGGACTCCTCACTCTCTTGGCAAAATGCCCCAAAAGAAGAACGTCTCGCCAAGGCCCCGCCCGCCCCCTTTCTTTGCTATACCCAAAATGTCTCTAAAGTTTTTTAGTTCTTAAAATGTCTCAACATCATATTTCAAATAGAAATGTCTCTCACAATTTCTTTTTCTTTTTCTTTTTTTTATCTAAAATGTCCCTCAAGTTTCTATACCCAAAATTATTCTTTAATTTTTTTTTTGAAATGTCCTCACTAGGGTCCCTTCCCTGTCTCTCCCCTTCCTCTTTCTCACGTGGATCGCACATGCCTCTCACTAGTATTATATAATGTCCTATACGCATCACGATGCATATTTAAATGCCTATGGACCCACATTACTAAAAAAAAAGCATCTTATGTTTCAAGCTTCCCTAAAAGAAAAGTTCAAAAATTGTCAAAATCACCTTTAATTAATAAAGCAAGCTTAATCTTATAACCTTTAATTAGTAAAGCAAGCTTAATCTTATGCTGCAACCTAAAAAGAGGAATCATGGTTTCTTTCTTTCATGGGTGCATGTATACATCTTCAATATTGTGGACTGCTTAAAATTTACAAGATTATCATGATATACATGTAATTGAACATACATACATTCATACATACATATGAATGTATGTATGAATGTAGGGGCCTTCTCCTTCAAGTACTCCCACCTCACCCCTCTTTTTTGAGGGGTGTGTGTGGTTATAGGCTTGAAGTTGAGATTGTAGGGCGTGTGTGTGTCTTGTGGGTGTGTGTTGAGTGTGTTTGGTTAGTTCAAATATCAAAAAAAGACAAAAACAGTGTGATGTGTGTTGCTCTCTTATGAGCTGTTAGCCCATTTATCCCACCTCGTTTAACGACTGTAGGGGCCTTCTCCTTCAAGTACTCCCACCTCACCCCTCTTTTTTGAGGGGTGTGTGTGGTTATAGGCTTGAAGTTGAGATTGTAGGGCTTGTTTGTGTGTCTTGTGGGTGTGTGTTGAGTGTGTTTGGTTAGTTCAAATATCAAAAAAAAAAAACATACATACATTCATGCATGTATATATACTTGTATAAGAAATGCTAGCCCCAGTCACAAATTTCCATACCCTCACCATGGTTGCGATATATGTTGCTCATTTTTCCCATTACCTTAAGAACTGATTGAGACCATAGGTTCCCCTTTGAAAAGAATTTTTTTCTTAAACTATTTATGGGGTAGCAAAGACATATGTTGCACCCAACATAAGAGTTTGGAAAAAAAAAATGAAATGCCTGGCTATGGCTAGGGCTAGCGCTCCTATACTTGTATATAGACATGCATATTAGGAAGGCACGCAGTCTCGATGAGAGTACAAGTAGTCTAAATCTAGAACCCAAAAATAACCGTGATTAGTACGTACTAAGACATCAAGTCTCTTGTCTAACAGGCTTCAAAAAAACGCCCATAAACAAACTCACAAGGAAAAAACTTCAAACAAGAATAAAAATTTTCCCTTCCCTTTTTCTTAGAGTTTAAATATGAATTAGACCTCTCAATTTCTCAACTCCCAAAATATTAATAAATATATAAATTAATAATTTATAGACAAAATGTCCCTACATCGCTTAAATATTTGCCAAATGCATGCTTGAGAGCTCTAAAAATCATGCAAATCTAGAGCTCTGATTCATATTTAAACTCATTTTTAAATGAAATGACCAAAATATCTCCATAAGTTAACTCAAGGAATTAATTAACATATAATAGCCTATCTTATATTGGTCAGCAGGGTTAACCAATACAAGCCCAACTTATCGTTGCTATGTGTGTGTTACCAATCACATTTAGGATTTGAGTTGTTTTTTTAAACAACCACAAAGAACAAACCTATGATTTTTATTTTATTTTATTTTATTTTATTTAGAAGGAAAGCTAACGTATGAATTATCCCTTTCATTTTGTTTTTTCATTATCCATTTATGGTGGAGAGACTAAGTTTGGGTGAGATGTGGATAAATATGTAGATACTTGAGCCCAACGATTGTCGATGAACCTATCAATCAATTATTCTCTTGATCGTCGATGAACCTATCAAATCAATTATTCTCTCATCCGAAGACAAAATAAGCGTTAAATAGATTCTTATCGATCACTAGCTGTCTTGGTTTTCAATTGATGGATACATTTGTGGGGAAAAATCTAAGGTCCTTGTTTGTTACCCACAATAATCGTCATCTCGTTCTTGACAGATCCGATCAGGCCGAGAAAATCATTCATTTTGAGATTCCCTTCCTTTGACTTCTTCCTCTCCTACTCCCCTATACTACTTCGGTGCCCTCTTATAGCTTTTAGTAGTTTCATATAGCGAAATCTTATTAGAGGCAAAAGACTGACTACTAACTATGTATGACATATTGATCGTAGGATCAATTATGGTTTAGTTTCATTCAGCAAAAAGGAAGTCTACCGTACTTAGGGTGCGAGTAGATGAAGACTTGGAATTCTCTACGGTTATAATCGGACTCTGGTTAAACACAAAGTCTTGCTCTAACTCTAGTTAATAACTTTAACCAAAGAGTTCAGTTATAACCGTAGAAGATTCCAAGTCGTAAATGAATCTTGGTTTTTGATCATTATCAGTGGATGAATCCATCTTAATGAAATTATGTTATATTCCTTTAAAAAAATTTAAGGTCTTTGCCTAGTAACCAAAAAACACAGTCCACCCTAGGGTGTGAATAACAGAATCGTGTGAGCGTTGAAATTTACTGTTTTTCCTTCCAGATCAGGCCCTATTGAGGAACGATGCTAAACACCTATGTCAAGATTCATCACCTATTTAATTAGGGAAAATAGAATCTCAAGAATATAATGGATAAGGCCAGAGGTCCATTTTGAGAGTCTAGGTAAGTGATTCATTTAAGTTTGGGGGGAGGTGTTAGGCACCCCCAAACCCTCATTCAAAAATGGTTACCTACTTCTTAAGTCTAAGCCAAATTAAGTAAAATTACAAAATAAATTAGAATTACTATTTAGTTATGCTAATTAAGAGGCAAATTAGGACAAATAGGAAACTAACATAGGGGTGTGGTTGGTCCCGTTTAGTGTTGCCTTCCTATCCAGACTGGTGGGAATAGACCAATGTAGTTTTATCAAATAAGCGGGGCAGAACAAGTTGGTTGATTTTTTAATATTTGAATGTTTTTGTATTTCTCAAATTGTATATGTGATTTTGTGCTTTGGTTCTTTATTAGATAGTTTTGAGTTCATTTTAGAACATAAGTAGTTTAGGCTCATTTTGGAGCATAAAGAGGGTTTTGACAAACTTTAGCCATGGTCAAATTTTATTCCAAGTGGGGTTAATAGGGTAAAGGTAATGTATAGGACCCCGGAAGATGGGTGTTTGCAATATAAACAGTAGATGGTCTATTAACAACACCTATTTCGTTGAGTTGGTGTTGGTGGTAGATCACATACCGTTGCATTTAGTAAGAGGCATTTAGACAACCCTCTGTTTTAAGTCCTTAAACCAACCAAAAGAGGATATGAAACATGAATGAAATAAAGAGAAAATATAAAAAAAGAATAAGAAAAAATATAAGTATGAAAATTGAAAACGCATCCTCTTCCCTTAAATGGGGTCCCTTTACACCATGTAATGGGGCCTCATATAGGTTGAAAGGAAATGAGCTTTCACAAAAAATTCTAGAAGAAATACTAGAATCCAAGAAATGAGAGATATAAAATAAGCTTGCACTCTCTATGGCCCTACCCATATCCACATTTGTGGGTTAAACAAAAGGAAATAAAACATAAGAAAATAAGAAAAGAAGTCCTCATTTGGTAGTGGCCTGGGGTATCCTTATGCCATTGGAAATGACATAAAGAGACCCAACTAAAAAGGGGATGAGCCTTCAAGAAGGTGCTTCTAGAGGAGGACTATAAGCTAAAGGAAAGAAAAATTGGACCTACTCATCAAAAACTTCTTCAATGGTCCAAGTGTGGGGGATTAAGTCCAAGTGAGAGCTAGTCCTATTGGGGCATAGCATAAAGCTTCCACCAAAAATAGACTCAACTCCCTAACGTTCAAGGGATTAGGTGTGGAGAGGTTGGCTTATAGGACTTGTGGATTCTTTAGAATGATTTTGGGATAGAGAGGATGAAGAATTAGGGTTTTCACTTGGGGTTTTTGAAAATGAGAGAATTGGCTTGTGAGAGTCTTGTATTTATAAATTTTTCAATGGGTTGTGACAATTCTATGATTAATGTGGGGTTGGTGAGGAGAATGAGAGGTGATTGGTGAGTCAAAAGGGGGTTGTGGCAATTTTGTGATTAATATGAGGTAATGACGAGAAGGGAGGTGATTGGTTGGTCAAAAACAGGTTGTAGTAATTCGGTAATTAATAGGTGTTGGTGAGAAGAAGGAAAGTGATTGATGGGTCAAAAAGGAGTTGTGTCAATTTTATGATTAATAGGGGGGTTGGTGAGGAGAAGGGATGTGATTGGTTGAGGCATACTTATAAAGATAAGAGGGAGGTTAATGGTAATTGGGCTTGGGTAATGCAATTTGGCTTTGATAATTGGGCTAAATTATGGAGCTTTAAATAAATAGAGAGAGGAATAGGGGTGCAAAAAAAAAAGTTGCTTACAAATCGCTATCGATATGCAAGACTTTAATTTGAAGGAAACAACTACACCTACTAGAAAAATAAGAGGGAAGAGGAAGAAAAAGAGGCCAGAGATGCAATCAGCTCCAAAGTTGCATGAACCGACTTTTACAACCAAACTAAGAACTGCTAATCAAATATATTATGTGCAAATTGGAATAATGAGCAAAACAATATGATCCCACAAAAATACCTTTTTTTAGTCAATGTAGTTAAGCCAGCTTTATACCTATTGACCTCAAACAAGAAATCATTAGTTTAGCTTCTTTATACAATCTAAGCCAAATTAAGATAGAGATTAACTATGAACAAAAGCACAGGTTGAAGAGATAACTGGGGCAACCCAAAATTTGCCTATGTAGGGATATTTTGGAAATTACCAAAAAAGTTTTTAATTCACAAAAAAAAAAAACCATTCATTTGTAATTTTTAAACTACCCTGACATGAGACAGATTTTTGGTTGCTCAATTAGAACGTCTCTAGTCTCCAACTTGATAGTCGGCTCTGAGTTGAGTTTCTCATTTCAGAAACTGAGGGCCAGCTCGAAGAAGTCCCTTGAATCCCGACCTGACCTTCAGCTCGGGATGTTCGAGGTAGGGCTCTCTTAACTTTCAAGTCGCAATGCATAGATCAAATCATACCAAATCCCGAAAATCTTGAATAAGATCACAATGCTCTCCTACTAAACAGGAAAAGTGCTCTATAATCTCGATCACGTAGACAAACATTAATGGTAAGACTCTAATTCTATTGAGGAGTTCAAATGCTAATACAATTGGTCAACTCTAATCACCTATCTAGAAATAGGACCGGTTAGAACAGATAAAGGGATCCAAACTTAACCCAATTCTGGGCCCATAGTTTTCTCAAAGTTCTTAACATGTCATTATTTTCATAACCTTCCTCTAATTGTTAACTCGAATCGTCGAAGCATATTTGCAAGTCGGATGACCACTACATCTCGAGGAGGAAGAAGTGTTTTGCAGCCAACCAAAGCAAACAAGTGTTCCTGGAGGTATCAGTTCAGATATTTCCCCCCACAATTATATGAGATTAACTATGAACAAGAGCTTCAGTTAAAGAGATAATCAGAGTAACTCAAAATGCTTTGAGCAATAGTCTGCTCCTTATGCTAGAAGCAACCTATTGCTCTCGCCCCTCACAAAACCCTTTTAATTCATTGCCTTGAACTACGGTTAAGAAGTTTTAACCCTTGCGGTTAATTTTTTTTTTTTTCTAAAAAACATATGTTAGATGTTTTAACCCTAGGGGTTAGTGAACCTTCCCACAATGAGAGTTAAAAGGAGGACACGTGGCAAGAAAAGGGGAGTCGAGACGCTCTCCTCGCGTCACCGACCAAGAAGGTGATTATTTTGCAAATGCTTTATGGTAAAGGTAATTACAACAAAAAGATTAGTCCATAAAAATGCATTTTTCTATTTTCAATTACCAGTTTACCTCTACAGCCAAAAACCAACACTTATCGTTGCTTTCAACCAAAAACTAACACGTCTTTGTTTTAACAGGTGTTGGTTTTTGGCTGACAGTAGGGAATGGCAATAGGGCTAAGTGGATAACACGCCTCTATACATTTACAAAGAAAGGACAAAATGATTCATCCAAAAAATTGAATTACTGAATAACTCAGCCAAAAAATTGATATACTTAAAATAACTCCAAACACCCCGCAGATGAAGGATTCACCATTCTAGCTAGCTGATGGGTCTATCTTAGATCGCTATGTCCTCCTAGCATGCTCTCATCTTCTCCAACCAACACTATTCTACACCCTCTCTTCGGAAAGAAGAACCGAACGGCCAGGCAACTAGCTTAAGTTGTCGCTCATATGGATATAGAGGCATCGTGCAACTGCTCCCATCATCCCAAGGGGTGTTAATGAGCCGAGATGGCCTGCGGCCTTATCCGGCTCAATTAAATAGTTGGTCAGTCTTAGGCCTGAGGCTTGTATACTTGTTATAGTATACTTCTATTCGGACTTGGTCTGACTTGCCTGTGTGGCGAAACAATCTATTTTTACTCTTTATTTAGTAGGCAAGCACAGACCAATTAATAAATGAGCAGGAAATTAAAGAGCCCTCAACTCGAGAGGATCGCCTTTGGAATCGTTCGCTGGTAACTAAAACGTATCATTCTCGCAACCACTTGGGTACTTTGTGGGTCGGACAGAACCTGACCTGTTGATGCCCCTACTCAACCCTTCTTCCACATTACCACAAGTCCTTCTCCACCCTCCAACACTAAGAAAATATTGTATGATGTTGCTTGAGAAACTTGTTAGAGGAATGCTATATGAATGCATTGTTGTCATACTCAAGAAGACTTGGAAGTTAGAACATTTTAGTGATTTAATATGAATGCTTCTCTTTCATTCGGCATCAAGGGAATCAACTTTTCAATCAAGCATCTCCTTCAGTTCACATTGTACCTGGCTCTTTTGGATCCACGACCTCGAGCAACAGTAGGGGCATTTGTACTCGTATAGATTACCCACGACCACTTTTTCTACAGTACAATCCATCTAATATTGTGCAATTAATGTTCATTTGTGAAGTTAGAAGGAGATCATATTAAGTAATAAGCTCAAATCCTTTCTACCAGCCTACTGAAATGTTTTGAGTCTTAATATGAGGGAGCTTCACCAGGTTGACGCGGCTCGAGCTCCCTTTTCTACTTAAGCTAATGGCAGTTCTGTAATTATGAGAATACAAATAACCCTTGTCGTTTCTCATAATTGCATAGTTGCCACCAAACATCGCATGGAAATGGGGAGCTCCGCTTCACGCGTGGAAGCAAAGTTCAGGCTCATATTTAAACACAAATGTTTTAATCTCAACCTTATTTTTCTTTGCATTTTTATTTTATAAAGCCACGATTTCTGGAAGTTATTTTTTCATAAGAAAGATGGTGGCTCCAATCCATTTTGTTATGAAATCGATGCAATGAATATTGAATTGTTGCATCAAAAAATGAATATTAACATCGTTTGCAACGTAAATTGAGTCATTGCATCCATGCGATATTAATTTATATATATATATATATATTTTTTGCAACAATTCGATTTCACGGTAGAAGGGGGATTGAAGATTCCATTTTTTAAAAAAAATTGTAAATGAGCAAAATCTGAGTAAGTGCCCTAGAAATTGTATAATATTGCTAAAATCTATCAAATGAATCATTTTAAAAGGAACACAAAATAATGGAAATTTAACATCACATTAACAATCTCAGACAAGGAGGACTTGATGGAAAAAATGGTTCCAATTAAATGAGTTTTACTGCTTTTTAAAACAATTAACAGTTAGTAATGCCATAGGTGTTTCCTACTTAAAACATGAAAATTGAAAATCATTTCCAATTTTTAAAATGGGAAAGGTTAAAAATAGAAAAACGATACTGCATCCAAACAACCCTAAGAGATTAGCTTCAACGTTGGGCGTTAATGCCCTTAACTACAATTAAGAGGACATGTGTCGCATGGCATTAGGAATGTTAATGGCCTGGGTTTGGTCTGACCCAACCCAACCCAATTAATAAATGGTGCAAAATGGGCCGCCATATATTAATTAGGCCGACTTAGGCCAAGCCCGCCTAAGATGAAGAAGAAAAAGTAGGTTGTTTTGGAGTTTTGATATACAAGTCTTATCGGTCCGAGCCAGCCCATTTATACATATAGTCTCATGGGCCTTGAACCTAAGAGGCCAGGCATTCCCAACTATTTAATTGGGTAATGTCGATCAAAGCCTGACCCTTAACACCCCTAGACATAGGAATGTCGACAAATATGAATAAAATTCGTACCTGATTCATGTGCAAATTCGTTTACTCGTATAATTATTTGAACAAGTATCCAACAGAATGCATACAACTAGTATTTTTGCTATCTAATTTTAATCAAATACGATTTTGAATATTTAAATATCCAATTTAATAAATATTTGATAGATTATATAATATAAACCACTCAATCATAACAATGCTACTAATAAGAGAGACAACTAGTCAGTAAGACAGCTAGTTAGGACAGCTATTAGCAACTAGTAAGGCAGCCGACTGCTATTCCTCGTAAAACAGTAAAGCAAGAAAGAGCTATTCTCTAGCTGGATTGGTAAAACAATGATAGCTAGTATAAGAGCATTCCTAGCAGCCTCACCAAAATAATTATTTTGGTGAGCCAAAAGACTAAAAAGGTGTTAAAATGACTCCCAGCAACCTCACCAGAATGAAGAAATCCATTTGGTGAGTCTACAGTACTCACCAAAGTTAAATCTTCTCACCCTTGGGCTCACACAAAAAATAAAATAAGGTTTCTCTCTCTCCCTTTCTTTT
The DNA here is from genome assembly GCA_015143295.1 of Tetracentron sinense. NCBI lineage: Eukaryota > Viridiplantae > Streptophyta > Magnoliopsida > Trochodendrales > Trochodendraceae > Tetracentron > Tetracentron sinense. Next base: position 8,211,344 of record CM026558.1, on the reverse strand, counting down.
TTTGGTCCCACACAAATAATAAAATAAATATTTTTTTCTCTCTTCCCTTTTCATTTTCCCACATAAATGATAAAATATTATTTCTCTCTCCTCTTTTTTTTGGTTAAAATGGTGAGGCTGTTGGGAGTGTTTTAAAAAAGTGGCTCACCAAAATCACTTTTTGTAGGTTTTGGCTATTTTGGTGAGTGAAATTTGGTGAGGCTGTTAGGAATGCTCTAAGACAGTTCCTAAGTAGGTAAGAATAAGGCGGAGAGAACACATGGTCAAGCTAAGCCCTTACCTGCCTATATATTCATAATATTATAAATATATAAGATTTTTTTTATCACAAAGTAACTCACACACACTATATACATAACATGCACACACCACACACACTGGGGCCCAAGGCCCAACTCCACACACCCAACCCCAAGTGCACCCACACATGCACCCTCTTATAAGATTAATATATTAATATATTTTAATTATAATTTTAACCCATTAAACTACTATTTTTAATATAAACAAAAAATAAAATAAAAATATTATTATTTAATAAAATTCATATTTTAATTTTTTTGGCATATGTTTTGTTGTTTAAATTTTTATTAAAGTTTTCAATATTTCAAAATACTATAGCAAAAGTCCAATACAAATATTTTATTTCATTATCTATAATATATTTAATAATCCTGATTTGTTTTTTTTGTTGATAAAAAACACTAAACACAAATGATCAAACCTAAGGTGACCGTTAAGGTGACATAAGAGTAAAATCCTGCACTCACTCCAACATGGCCTGACTAATGGAGGAGTTGTGGACCCTTGTACTGTTTTGCAAATTCTAAGTACCGAGGTGGGACTATAAGGGGACGCAGTAACATGGATTTGTTTTAATAGAATATGAACACAATAGACCCTCTTGTAATTAGTATCCTTGGTGGAAATAAATTATATTAATTATAAGAGAATATTATATATAAAAATCACTATATTGGTCCATCAATTTGCTTTTTCAAAGTTCATTTTGAATGTATTGTATTTCCACTTCATATAGATACAAATTTATAAGGCTAGCACTCCAAAAATATAAAAAACAAAAGAATTTATGCTAGCCCATTGAATAAGCTAATGACATTTGGACCTATCAAAAATATAAAAAAAAAAGGTTGTGTTACTTAACACATAAAAAAACTTCCTAAATGTAACTCATTTTTCAAAGAGAAGAATAAAAATTCTTTATTTTGGGAAGAGACGAAATTCTTTTTAAACTTTGTTTATCATTAGATTCTTCTTCTAATTTTTGTTAATTATTTTAAAGTCCTTATACAATGAATTTTTTAGCTTTTTCTTTCTAAAATATCCAAAACTTTATACTATATATATCAATTTATTATACATAACCAAAATATCTATTATAATTTTATCCCTTTCTCAACCTGATACCTAAACTATCATAAAGTGTTTATAAGATTCATATAACTATGTATTAATATAGTATAAAAAATATCTCTTTATAATTAATAATATATTAGAACTTTCTTAAAAAATTATTAAATAGCAAGTATAAGAGATTATCTTTACTATTATAATGGGAGAGGCAGTTAATCAAAACCTTGATTTTTCCAAAATTCCCAAACTACCCTTATGTAAATCAAAACCTTGATTTAATGTTTTATTTTAATTCCCAAACTACCCCTTGCTCACAGACAATCGCGATTGAACTCGGGGAGAGCTCGATCGCATTTGCGGTTTAACACGTGTCCCTTTTAACTCCTATTAACTGTGGTTAACTCCTTCCCCTCGCTCTCACGTGCATCGCACGTGCTACCTGCTAGTTAATTATATATTATAGAACCAAGTTGGTTCCTTACAAATTTATTAATTATTAGAAATTATTAAGTTATAAAATATCAATTATAAGAGGGCCTCTGCAGTTTTTTTTTTTTTTGATTTGAAAGAGAAATATTTTATTCATCCGACGAACTGGACAAAACAGACAGACTATTGGTATGATCCCGGACTAACAAAGAGGAAGATAAAAGACTAATGCTCTGAAGTAACGCCTCCTGGGCTACTTCATGGGCTTCAAAGTTCTCATTTCGTGAGATGAATTAAAAATTTACCTGAGCTCACCTCCCCTTAAGTAGAAGGATATCATCCAATAGAAAATTGTTGTCCCAGTGGGGGCTAGGAGAAATACCATTTAGATAATCGATGGATTCCTTAGAATTAGACACAATGGAGATATGAGACCATCCCCTCTCCAAAGCTGTCAACAGACCCTACCGGATAGCTTCCCCTTCAGCCACCTGACTACTCCCCTCAAGGGTTTACTACCCCTAAAAATAAGGTTTCCATCTGCACACCACCAAGCCCACTCCAGAAGCTGGCCCATTGATGAGCGTTGCTCCATCAACAGAAAGCTTGAGCCAACCCCTCGGCAGAACTGATCGCCTCTGGAGAGATGAGGCCCCTGGATCCTTTCCCACTACAAGAGTACCAAATAACTCCGATAGGTACCCTTCCACTTGACCAATAACCAGAGATGGATTTGGATCAATACCATTAAAGACCACATTATTCCTTAACTTCCAAATAAACCACAAGGTAACACTTAACCGGTGAGCTAAAGCACTTCACTCCCCTCCTTGAGGTTGATTCATCCAATTAACCCACCACTGTTGGAAGGATTGATCTAGCTTGGGTGACACTTTAAGAGAATTCTGGGATCCAAACCAAATACTACGGGCACAATCACATTTCAAAAATAGATGCTTAATCGTCTCCTGATGCATCTTGCATAGTGGGCATTCCTCCAACACCCTAACCTTCCTTCAAACAAGATTCATGGCCACAACCATCGCATTGGTGCACATTCTCCACATGAACACTCCGATTTTTGGAGGGACTTGAATCTACCACACCTTACTCCATCTATTTCGCATAACCCCTCCATCACTTGAACTACTAGAGGCTCTACTTTTGCTTAAAACAGTCCCAGCCAACCTAGCCGCCGAACTAACTAGGAATTTGTCATGCCGAGAATAATGCCACACCATTGAATCTGGAGATAGACTCACGCTAATAGGAATCTTTAGTATTTCCCGCCATGAATGAGGGGTAACCAGGTGGTCCAAAAGGTCCAGGTTCCATTGTTTAGTCTCCTCTATAATAAGATCAGCTACTCGGATATCATTAAGAGACACTCGTACTGGCAACGGGATGAGCTTGAATTGAGGGAGGGAGGGAGGGAGGGAGGGCACCCAGGGATCAACCCCCGCATGGACTGAAGTCCCCGACCCCACTTGCAATCAGTATCCTTGAGCAACCACTGCTAGTAAACTATGCCAAGCCCAAGATGGTCGTGCTCCCTTCTTAGCCTTCAAGAAGGACCACAACGGAAAGTAGATAGCTTTATACACTTTGCCCCATAAGGCATTAGGTTGGGACAGTAACCTCCAGCCTTGCTTTGCTAACAAGCCAAGGTTAAACTCTTGCAAATCCCTAAACCCAACACCGCCATCATTTTTTCCCCGACAAAGGATACTCCACCGAACCCAATGAATTTTCTGACTCATTTATGAGCTCTTCCAAAACTTTGCTGTAGTAGAATTTAAATCTTTAATCCACCGAAGAGGAAACTTAAAGCAACTCATAGCGTAAATTGGAGTAGCCTGAATTATTGACTGGATAAGAATACCCCTCCCCGCTTGAGACAGAAGCTTTCCTTTCCACCCTTGCATCCTCTTCAAAATCTGTTGCTTAAGATCTTCAAAAATTCTTAACTTTGACCCACCAAAATCCGTAGGCAGGCCCAAGTATTTATGAGGGGCCGAGAGGTTTTTGATGTGAAAAATCCCCGCTATAATTCTCCTCAAATGTCTCAGAGTATTGGAATTGAAGCATAACTCGGATTTGTGATGATTAACTTTTTGCCCCGAAGCCTTCTCATATTTATCAAGAAGATGGACCAAATAATCCGGCTCCCTAGAATTAGCCTGTAGAAACACCTTATCATCATCAACAAAAAATAAATGAGAAATTACAGGAGCCCCCCTAGCTACTTGGATACCACTCAAATGATGTTGGGCTACGGCTTGATGTAAAAACTGAGATAGTGCCTCGGCACATATAAGAAACAAATACGGGGACAGTGGATATAAACAAATACGAAGTATGATATAGCACTAGAAGATTACCTACATGACAATGATGTCATGCATGAGACAATCCGAGTCCTCGAAACAAACCAGGTATTTATTAATTAAATAAATTTTTTTTGTACTTTTTACTATTTAGAGGAAATAGAAAAGAAGAAAAAAACAGAGCCTCGGCTTTCCTTCTCATTCGGAGAAGAGATGCTGCTCGTGAATGCTCTAACCCTAATTCGGATGACGACGAGAGATTTCGTTCTGCAAACTGAAAGCATCGCCTTCGGATCGTTCCGGTGGTTCACCTACATAGGGATCTCATGTCTGCTCGTGCTCTTCGCAGGGATCATGTCTGGTCTCACTCTGGGTTTGATGTCTCTCAGCCTCGTCGACCTCGAGATTCTTCAGAGAAGTGGAACTTCCACCGAGAAGAAGCAAGCAGGTTTGCTATTCTTCAATTCAATTCTCTTTTTTGTGTTTTTCTGTCATTGATCGGTGGAAATTTGTGGAAATCGGGAAATGTAGTGTCGATTACTTTTAGATGTGTGCTTTTGAGGTTGGAGAGGTTTTTTTAATTCTTGTTTACTAGGTTAAACTTTGTTTGATTTGTTTTATTATTATCATCATTTATTGAATTTAAGTTGAGAGAGAACAAATGAGAAGGGATTAGGTAAATATCTGTCTGAGAAGGTGAAGATGGTGATATTGGATTTTGATTCGAGTTGTATCTGTTGATTTTGTTGTTATAGTTCTTGTAAGCTTGTTTTGTTAGTGAAATTTATGACTGATTCGGTAATAATACTTCAATGGAGATGCGAGGTAACGATCCAGTGGCAATGTTGCATCTGGATTCAAGCTCTTGATGCTTTAACATGCATTCAGGAAGTTAAAGACTTGGTTTATTACTTTATCTACAACATGAAGAATGATAATGTACAGACCGATTTCTAGATACTTATTTGTGTTAATTCTTTTCAATCTAGTTTTTGACGGCATGTGAAAATTTGCAAGTTTTTCCAACAAAAAAATAAATAAAATAAGACTAATTCTATGGAGTCTGTGATGCTGGTACTCCAATTATAAACTCAAAGGCGAGTCGGTGGTCATTGATTTAAGTTTGATTTGGAAGGAGCTTGCTTATATAGATTAACCAACATCGATATTTCAACAATGTATCAGGAGGTCACCAACATGCAAGGGCGGAGCCAGGGGCTGGGGACCATGGCTGCCCCCAAAAATTTGAAAATTTCCTTTGTTCTAGGTATATATATATGTTTAAAATTAATAATATATGATGTTTGTATATAGTGGCACCCCAAATTAATATATAATTGTTGACTAGGTAGAAAATTTGGCCCCCTCAAAATTATGTAATTTTTTTTGTATAAATAAAAAATAAAAAATATAGTTAATTTTTATTTATATAATGACTCTCAAATGATCCTTATTTTTCTTGTATACTGGACCTTTATTGGAATGCAACAGTAATGAATTTTTTGACTATGATGGAAGATGGACCCATTACTCAATTTTTTTGCTCGGAGGCTACGCTCCCGAACCAAGCCCATAATTTTCTTGATGCATATACTCCGGCCCCCAAAGAAAAATTCCTGACTCCACCCCTGCCAATGTGCTGTCCACATACTAGTCATTTTCATATGTTGTTTTTTTCTCGGTGTAAAATTCCTGAAAAGGTAGCAATGTTTGTTATCAGTTTTTATTTTGAAGAAGTATTATTATATAGCTAATAAATAGTGTCGAGGTACTGTGTCGATACACTATATCATATGCTACTTGGGCAGGACTGTGATGCTCTTTCATTCTTTATATATATATATATATATATATATAGAAAGAATAGGGCAATAGATGGATATGCCAACTTTTAAGCTTTACTTGATTAAGAATCTTTGGACTTGCATGCAACCTTAATCAATGCCTCTTTAATGATTTCTAGAAAAAACCTTCTAATCTTCATTCAATAAAAATTTTCAAAACATGCACAATATAAGTTAGGCACTTGTATGCCTCATATATTTGGCAGAGATTATAGTACCCCTTGCTTGATAAGACACGGCATATTTCTGGCACAATGTGATGATACATTATGGAGATCTTTTTTGGTAATTGTGATAGAAAGTTCGTCGATATCAAACATAAGAATTATTATTGTTATTATTATTATTATTTTTAAATGGCTGTAGGTGCTGTCATCATTTGTTGTGGACGGATGATGTTAGAAACTGTCCAAGTACATTAAGATTTGTGGTCCAATAGCTAGGTGGTGTTAATATAACAAGATACTCAAATTACAAATAAGGTGCATGGAAACATTTCTAGTGAGGGGGAATTCTCCTTCTCAAATTGATGTAGGATGGATTCCTACAAGCATGAAGGCTGAATAGGAACATAATAAAATAGAAAAGAAAGGATAAAGAGATAAATGTGATATTTGCACAAAACTCAGCAACTCCAAAAGCCTTGGTAGACACGTCGGTCATCCAAACAAATGGAACAAACACAAGGGGGATTTCCCTTTGAAAAATTCATCGCAATTCAATATTATAAAAAAAAAAACATATGATATGCCCAACTCTATTATTGACTAGTGAACGTAACTCTTGAGCAATGTAGTCCACGCATTTAGTCGACACCTAGGCGAGCATTGCTTAGGCGATGCCTAGGCAACCAAAATTTAATTTTTTTGGTGAAAATTGTAAAAATTGTGCGGCTGCCCACCCAAATCATGATTAGGCGATAGGGGTCCTGGTTAGGCAAAGCGGTGGCCTTGGCATTGCTTAGGAGACATTTTGACTACACTGCTCCTGAGGTAACTAAAACTCTAACAAAAACTAATTTCTTTTACAATTAGAACTTTATAAAAACTTATAAACCTGTCTTCTAACTCCTAATCATAGTTTGCAGAAAAGCTATGTACAAGGTGGGAAGCTCGCTTCCCAAGAAGCTCGTTTCCCAAACTTGCTTCCTCGGACCAACTCGTTTCCTAGGAAACTTGCTTCCTCGGACAAACTCGCTTCTTAGGAAGCTCGCTTCCATCACGTCTCATCTAGTAGTCAAAGGGAGTTGGATATGTGAAATGATGTGGTAAACAACATTGTATAGCCTAGGGTGTAGACTCTAAGCAAGTGTCATCGGTTTGAAACCTAAAATACCTACTTTTCCACAAAAATCTCATGTAAGATAAACTGAAAGGTTTATCTACCCATAAATAATATAATGAAAATGAGAAGCCTATATCTCATTTCTCGCTTTCCGTTTCCTAAGTTTTTTTAAGTCTCACTTCCCGCTTCTCGTTCTCGCTTTGCTTCTTGTTTTCGCTTCTTGTTCTGGTAACTATGCTCCTAATCATAAAAAGAGAACAATTATAGACTCTTCGAACTTAAGTCTAAATCTTTCCACCACTTACTACGATTAGTAAAATGGTGAATTACTATGAACAAAAGTTTGGAATTTTCTAGAAATAGTAAAATCTCAAAATTTTGGATTCTAATATAGAGTTAACATTTTACTAAAATAGTAGAATTCTATTTTATCAATAATAATATAGCTTACTTCTGTACTTAAGTTTTATCCTCTTCACACTTGCAGTAGCCCTCCTATCATTGAGCATTGATCGGATACTCCTCCGGTGAGCCATAGTAATCCATCCCATATCCTTGGCTGCATTACAGATACTATGGTTCACTATGTTCTGCTCCCATTTAATTAAATGATAGGAGAATCTTTAGATCTGATCAAAACATTGATTTGAATCTTGTAATTCAAACCCTTTCATTAAATGATACTTCTCTTGCACAAATTTAGTTTAGTGAGTGCTGTTGTTGGGAAGTTAATCATTTATTCATTTATCACAAGTTCTCTTGTATGAAGCTCGTAACGTTGTCTATTATTATGTGTGTGGCTCATTTTGCTTTTCTATTTTTTATTATTCAGCTGCTATCCTTCCAGTCGTTCAAAAGCAACACCAGCTTCTTGTTACATTGCTTTTATGTAATGCTTGTGCCATGGAGGTAAGTGATTGTCTGAATTCCTCTTTTTAATCCATTGGTGATGAATTGGATTTGAATTTATAAATTGAAATATTAAATGATGATGTTACCTTAATTATAAGTGTGGTATGCCATTTGTCTTTCCCTCTTGTATGCCTTTCCATAATTGACTAAATTGTAAAGATCTATTGATGCACCTGCAGCAAAAAAGCACATAGTTCTAACAGGCCCAGCTTGCAGACAGAACATAAAAGAGAATCGACACTTCATAAAGATAGTTATATAAAGTAAAAGAAAGGAGAAGTGGCAAACTCAAGGAAGCAATGGATAAGTAATGATCAATGTCTTAAAACGTGAAAGTGTGAGGCAAGGCGTTAGGAGTTAGGACCTAATGACAAGGATAAAAAAATCAACAATATCGCCGATATATGTCGGTATCGCTACCTGCCGACACATCTATATGTTGTGAAGAATTTTTTACATGATATTGGTGATATCGGAGATATATCAGCGATATCAGAGATATATCGCCAATATCGAGCAAAATCTGTGAATCCTAATTTTTTCATAAAAAAAAAAAAAGATAAGTCATGGGAATTCGTCAGTCCCTACAGGCTACAGAAAATCCATGATTTTCATCCTTACAAAACTCTAATGGTTGAGAGTTTGGCTTTTGCAATCATTCAAAGCAAAAAAGAAAAAGAAAAAATGGTTGAGACTTGAGAGAAGTAGAGAAGAAAGAAGAAGGAAGAAGAGGCAAGACCTCATACCTGTTGCCGTCGCCATGGGGGTTGAGTTACTGATAGCAAAGCCAGACGCATCACGCAAGGTCTCCTCTTCCTTTCTCCAGCTCTGCCTCTGACCATTTTTTTTGGGTTTGATCGAATGAGAATTGGGGGTGGGGTTCGTGTTGTAAGTTTTTAATCATAACAAGGGTATTGCTAGGGTCACTTTCTTGATCTCATTAAACATAACAAGGGTAATGCTGGAGTCACTCTCTTGATCTCATTAAACATATTTCCTTAATGTTTTAACCCTAACAAGAGTAATGCTAGAGTCATTCATAATCTCCTTAAACATGCTTCCTTAAGTGTTTTAATCTTGACTTTTATAAAAAAGAAAATTCAAATACAGTGTCCCCTTTTAACTACCTTTAAGTCTATAATTAGGGTTAAAATTTACTAACCTTTAGGAATAATCAAATAAAGCATCTAACCTTAGTTTTCAGATTTTTTTAAATATTTTTAGTAAAAAAAAATTCTAAAATTATGTGTCATATAAAAAAGTATATTATATGACAAAAATAATATGTTTAAAACTAATATTGATTTTTTTTAAAAAAAAACGAATATTGATTTATACTATACACCCAATTCAAAAAAAGTATTAAAATTTTAATAGAAGGCCCTTTTTTTTTTATTAAAGGATTATACTTGAAATTCAAGGATAATATATTTTGTTATGAAGAATTTAATAATATTATGTTATTATTATTAATAGCTAATAATTCTTCAAAATATACATAGTAACATCAACCAAATAATATACCTTATCTCATTAAAAATGATATATAAAATTACTACATATTACTTAAATATATTATTTAATAACATATTAACATTAAAAGTAAACAAACTATTAATATGTTAAAAAAGTAAAACAAATATAAACGGTTCTCTTTACATCCCTCTCACTCTCATGGTCACGACTCATGCGGATAAAAAAAATCCTCTATAATTTGTAAAAGAACTAAAATTAATCAATCATAAATATGAATTAATTATACATTATCGTCACTCGTCAGCACACATCTTTGCTCTCTTTTCATCACATCTCTTATGTACATTGTTGTTTTTTCAAATGTGTATTACATATTAATATCTATTTTAACATTTTTTTGAAGTTTCACTGCAAAATTCCATGTTTTGCTCTTTTTTTTGCAATTTTTTTTTCCAAAAATCACCGATAAACGATATATCTCCGATATATCTTTTTTTCTCAGCTCGACATGTCGAGCGATATCGACATTCAGAACCTTGCCTCATGATGCGTGAGGTGTGAGGCTTAAGCCTCACAAGAAAGCTTTATGCTCTCATTTTAATAAATAAATAAAATATAAGAAAAATTATTAAAAGATTCCAAAAGTTAATGAAAGATTATAGTATATATATATGTATATATATAGAGAGAGAGAGATACATACATATTTGTTTTCATGTGCATGTGGGAACACGCGTACACATAGGAAATACTATATAAATATTTAACCATCAAAAAAATAAATATAAAAAGAGCAAGCAAATGCTGAAATTTAGATTTATTTTTTTGTTCTTATACATATTGAAGATGATGTTCAATCATAAATTCATGTTGTGGATTTCGAAATTTATTTAAAAATTTCTAATTTTAGTTAATGTATGAGGTGTATGCAAAGAAATCATGAACTACATTATAGGCCATTGGCTCCAAAAGTTTGCAATGTTTATTAGGGTAATAGTGGGAATTAAATTCAAAAGGTTTTAAAAGCCTAAATACATTAAACGTAATAAATTAGGTGTTACTTGAAACCAATATCATCATCATTTTTAATGTCTTGTGACTCTTATCTGAAATAAATAAAGTGTTATTTGTTGAAAAAAGTAACAAATATAAAAAAAAATTAAGTCTTAGTTATGGTTAGAATTATAATTTTAGTTAATGTATGAGGTGTATGTCATAGACATAGAGCTCAAGTGGTGAGGCTTGGGCCTCATGTGAACCTCAAACTTTAAGGCATTAGCTTCATGGGACTTAAGTCTCTTGGTTGAGCCTCAAGGCGTTTTCCTTAAGCCTCGTCCTGAGGCGAGCCTCAAGGCGTAAGCCTCACACACTTTTTAAAACACTGAAAATGATACTTTATATACAAATATGAGAATATAATTTCAGAGAAAATTATACATCATATGTTCCATTAAGCCAATGGAAGCGATGGAAACTTGGTAAAGATAATTATTCTCTTATACCTGACTTTAGAAGCTCCTGAATGATTGGAAAATTGTCTGAGAACATTTATGTTGCTCTGATTCATATTTATTTTATATTGACTTTTGTAAGTGATTATTACTTTTTTCCTACATTATTGACCATGTTTAATTTCTTATTGATAGTGGTCTGTTTTGACACTTGCTACCTGCAGGCCCTTCCCATATACCTGGATAAGATTTTCCATCCATTTGTTGCTATTGTGCTATCTGTAACTTTTGTTTTAGCTTTTGGAGAGGTACATAGTTTCCAAGTCATTTTGCTTCAGCTTCACTTTGGCAGCCATAAATAGTTTACTTAAATCTAAATGACTTGCTCCTTATCTTACTTTGTTTTAGGTTATTCCACAAGCAATATGCACAAGATATGGACTTGCTGTGGGAGCAAATTTTGTATGGCTGGTTCGCATTCTGATGATAATTTGCTATCCAATTGCTTATCCTATCGGAAAGGTAATTTCCACATATGTAATTGAGATTTCAATAATCTTTTAGGAACCTGAAAATTGTTGTGCCTACCTGTGATAGACTTAGCAAGAAATTTTAAGGTTCCTTATGTGGTGTCTTTCTAATTCTGTAATACATTATTAGATAGTAATGAGTGCCATGAAAAGATTACAAACACTGAGATGACCATTGTAAGTATCAAGTGGTAGTATGAGAGACATAGAACATTCCTTCGTTTCCATAACTTGGGAAAGCATTCTGGGTTTTCCCACAGGAAATTTGTGATTTGATACATAAATTGAGTGCAACCTTCTCCTTCAAACGTGGACATGTTCTTTAGATTTCTACCCTTCTTTCTATTTTTTGAGTAACTGGGAAGAGAGGAATATTAAGAATTTTGAAGACATATACTGAAAATCTGGGTGGCTCATTGTGCACCTACTTCCAAAGGCTTTAGAGGGATCTCTTGCAATTAAGGGTGTATTTGAGCAAAGCTTGGTCAAGTTTGAGCTTGGCTTGAACATGTTGGTGCTCGGCTTGAGCTTGATTCGAGCTTGAATTATTAGGCTTGAACAAGCTTTATCGAGCTTGAGCTCCGTTCGAGCTCGAACTTTATTCAAGCTGAGCCGAGCATGGGTTGGCTCAAGCTTGATTCACGGAATTATTTTATTTAATTTTACATGATTTTAATTAAAGTGTTTAATAATGTAGACAAAAAAAGTAAATTTTTTGTCGCCTAGGCATCGCCTGAACGCTTTGACTACATTGCATACAATAGAATCTCAATTTGACCTTTAGCCTTATCCGTACAATTCCCCCCCCCCCCCCCAATAAATAAATAGATGGCGACACCCAAAAGGCGTTTAGTGTCGTTCTTTCTTAAGAATTGCCCCAGGATGGAAGGGCGGTAAATTCCAGTGCTTACAGGCTCACGCTGAGCATCCCAAGTCCCAACGTGTACATAGCTTCCCTACAACTATGGTTATGTGTGTGTAAGGTATAGCTCAATCCAAACTTGTCTGCCCTAACCCCTTTTTTCATAAGTACGCACGAGTCTCTCTCTCTCGCTTAAACTTCCAATAAGGGACTCCTTGACCCAAACCTATCCATGTAACCCATTTAATTAAACTTAATCTTAATATTGTATTTAAATATTTTATTTAAATTAATCAAGTATTATCACCCATCGGGTTAGGTTAGACCAACCCAAACACAAATCTGACCCATTGGTCCAAAATCTCAACACAAACCTGTTGAAAAAACAGAAGGGGTTAATGCGGACCCTGGTATGTACTGTCAAGGCCAAATGAATGTTTGTTCCTCTTCTCTAATTCTCTTTCTCACCCCTATCTCTTATCTTCTTGTAAAGGATCCCTCAACCAAACATGTTTATTTAAACTTAAAATATATTAAATATAAATTATATAATTTAATAATAAATTAACCAAGTATTATCATCCACAGGTCTAGGGAGCAACCCACAGGTCCATAATCTCAACCAAACTCATAAAAAATCGCAAGGGAATAAACTCCAAAGAAGAAAAGCAATGCACAATGTAAAAGACCCACCCCCTGCCAAGAAAGGAACAAGCAAACTATTGACATGGTTCATTAGGCATCCTAGATCCAAGCTTACAAAGGAATGGTAAATTGAAAAAGAAAAATTTTAGTCTCTCCCATTGCGCAATGAATTACACTAAGTAATTAGTAACCAGAGCGCAGAGCAGGAGTGGGAGAGAGAATGCAAGAGTGTCAAATCTCAATTTAGGATAGGGTCGAGGGCACCTCCGGAGCGCCAATATATATATATATATGTGGGTGTGTATGTATATTTGATGGTTCTTGAAGATTACTTTAAATGCAAATATTTCATTTTCATTTTTTTAAGTATAAGAAAATATTGATAAAATCATTCATTATTCAAATTTGTAGTTACAGTAAACATGATAACTATTGATATATTTTTTTTGATAACTATTGATAAAATAATTATATCATTTCAAATTCAATTAAAAGATCAATAATAATTAACAAACTTTACAAAAATCCAAGGTATTAAACTAATGAAGAATCTTTTATCCTACAAAGAAAAATGAAAAAATACACCACTTAACATGAAAAATAGGGATAAAAATGAAACTTTACATAAATTGGGCTCTCTATAAACCATAAACTATGCTCTACAAAAGTTGAAACCGGGCTCCCGAGGTGAAAGCAAGGTTTGAGAGCGGGAGTGAGTAGCAGGTTGGGAAGTTTGGGTTACTACTCTTCCTTGACATAGGGCCTGACCTTTTTTTTGTTCCTCTCTCTCTCTACCTTGCACATGAGTAGTGACACAACAACCCTCCCTCTTTCTATCTTTTTCTCAGCTGACTAGAAATTTTGGGAGATTTTGTTTCACCTATAGAAAAGCTAGTTTTTTTAATAAAAAAAAACTTTTTTGTTCCTCTCTCTCTCTCTTGCATGAGTAGTGGCACCTCAACCTTTCCCTCTTTCTTTGTCTTTTTCTCAGCTGAAATGGAATTTAGAGAGATTTTGTTTCACCCCTGGAAATTCTAGCAGTGAAACAAACTCCTCTTTAGTATATTTATTTATTTATTGTGCTGCGAAGAAGAACAATATCTCCTCACTTACCCAAAGAAAGAAAAGTATCTTCTCAACCCTCTCTTCAAGCCTTTGTTTTGCCTGTCGATCCTTGGGTCAATCTTCAATTGTAAGAGACTGAGAGATGTTGCGTAATGGAGATGTTGCCTGTTTAGATCTTCTTTCCTTTATATTAATGTGTTTTTCTGAATCTTACAGTTGCTCAAAATGATGGTTTTCTTGATTCTTTCCATATTTCTTAATGCAAAAAATTTTGTTTAAACATTTTACTTCACAAGAAATTACTGTAGTTGTTGAGTATAATCTCTAACTTGTTAATGTGGCTTCAGGTTCTAGATTGCGTACTGGGACATAATGAAGCACTGTTTAGACGGGCTCAGTTAAAAGCCCTTGTCTCTATTCACAGTCAAGAGGTAAACCTTCATGGAATTGGAAAAAGTAGATAAATCTACAACATTGGTAAAAGTATGTAAACTTGTCAAGGAGAAATTACCTTAATATGTATCAAAGTTCTCTTAGCTATTTCTTTGTACCATGATTTATAGTTTTTGTCCATTTTAGGCTGGTAAGGGGGGTGAGCTGACACATGACGAGACAACAATTATTAGTGGCGCACTGGATTTAACTGAAAAGGTATGCCATTGCAACGAAACGCAGCATGTAAGAGGCTACATTTTTATTTTTTGGTTTTGTGTTTGACCATAATGAAAAGTTTCCAATATTTCAGCAATTTGTTTTCAGTAGACAAAGATTCAAAAATGCAGTTACATTTGCGAAAGAGATTACAGTTGATATCTTTAGTCTGCACCGGGGGGGGGGAATAGGTGTAGTAATTTATCATTTAAAGGCTACAATCCTGTGTATGGTCCCATTTTTCTATCCTTAATGATATTGGGTTTCACCTCCCACTCAAAAGTCAAAAGTATGGTTCCATAATGCTTCAAACACTTGCATTGCTTTGGGCTCTAAAATAGCTTCTTCGGTCTTACTTTTATTTACCTACTTTCTTCCAGCTTTTAGGATCCTGAGATAACTTCTTTAATTGTTGCATTCAGCAACATCCAACTCCAAACATTTCTTGTCTGAAAGTCTAAACTTCCAAATTGTGCTATGGTATGAATGTGATTATCTAATTTCTTGTTTTGTAAACCGACTATAGAGGAGGCTCTGACACCTATTGAATCAACATTTATCATTGCAGTCAGCAATGCTTGCTTACATCTTACTTTTATTTATCATGCCAACCCTCAGCTTTTAAAATCATGAGATTACTTTTTAACAGTTGCAGTCAGCAATCCCCGCATGTTGCTTGTCTGAAAGTCTCAACTGCATTTTGCTATGAGATGGATTTAGGACTATCGATTTTTTTTATGAACAGACTGCTGAGGAGGCTATGACACCTATTGAATCAACATTTTCCTTAGATGTCAATTCAAAATTGGACTGGTGAGTTTTGCTACTGGGAGAATTTCCTTTCAACAATTACTTTTTTTTTAATATTTCAATTCAGCTTCAATTTGTAATAATGGTATAGCTATAACTTATCATATTTCACATATTAAGTGAAAAAAGTCAATCTCTACTACTCAGTACATGTATTGTTGCAGAAATTTCGTTGGATCCTGTTTCAAATTTCAATACTCAATAATATCATGAGGTCAAGTTGTATCGTAGTAGCAAGTGTGGTTGTTAGTCTTTTTCTTTGCTACCGGAAGGATTTCTTTCGACCATTGCTTTTTTTTTTTCTCATTTCATCTTCATTGTAAATTTGTAATAATGGTGCAGGCAACTATACCTATAACTTATCATCTTTCACACATTAAGTGCAAAAGTCAATCTTTACTATTTAGTACACGTATTGTTGCAGAAAGCTCATAGGATCCTGTTTCAATAGTATTTTGAGGTCAAGTTGTATTTGTAGTAGCAATCGTGTTTTTTTTTTCCTGTGGCAAGGAAAAATCCTTCAAAGATTTCAATCTTTAATTCTTTGTCCCTCAAATATCCTGGGCATTTGTAAATCTTAAATTCAAATAAAAGCGGAGCGTGTATGTGTGTTTGACTCTAAATTAGGTCGATTTAGCATATACTTTCAAATTTTTTGGCCTTTTGGAGAGAAAAGAACTGCATTGTCTAATTAGATACTCAATTTCTGTCTTAAATAGAGAGGAATATGGGAATAGAATTCATCTGGTCATTGGTTAATGCGGATAGTGCCAAGAGGGCTATATCATGGTCCATTTGGCAAGAAAGGAATATGAGAGTTTTTGAAAACTCCACCTCTTCTATTTCCTATATTCGAGCACGAATCTTCGTACTGATCTTAGAAGGGGTTTCCATTCGGAATAGTGGGGTGGATGAGCTGTGTTAGGATGAGGTTTGTCACAGTGTAGGCTCGGACCACCAGAGTCATGGGGGTTCTTTTATGTTGCTTTAATATATTTTTTTCATTAGTAAAGCTGCCAGATTATGTACCAATATGATTGAAAATATTCCAGGTACTTGTGTTAAAGCTTTTCGATTGAAAAGAAATGTCTGAAATTCCAATCAGCACCAGTAAATGGGTTGCTTTCTAAATTATTACATTTCTTCTTAGTTTGGTAGTAGAGCAATGTTAGGTCCACTTTCCGTCTCATCCACTTTCTTCTTTTATAGACAAGAAGACAAGAAAATTGACAGTTTTTCGCGTGGTCCATCATTTTTTTTTGTCTTCTTGTGATAAGGGGAAAAGTGGACCTAGCATTTCTCTTGGAAGTAAGTTGTGGAACAAGGAGATACATGACATAGCATTTTTTTTTGTTTATTTAATCACTCAGGGAAGCAATTGGGAAAATTCTTGCTCGGGGTCATAGCCGAGTTCCTGTCTATTCTGGGAATCCGAAAAACATTATTGGACTCCTACTGGTGGGTGCAAGAACTTAAGGCTAATAAGTGGTTTTCATATGTTGAATATGCCTGCTCTCAAAAGTTGGCTTATTACAGAATTGGTTAGTTTCTTTTCTTTTTCTCTTTATACTTTCCAACCCGTGTTTGGTATCAGGTGAAAAGTCTTCTCACTGTACGGGCTGAAACAGAGACCCCAGTCAGTGCTGTTTCCATCCGGAGAATTCCACGGTGTGCTCATTTATCCACATCCATATTTTGTTGGTTTACCTGAACCTATTTTTCGGATTAGAAAATTTTCATACCTGGAGTGTTTTCCAGAGTTCCTGCAGACATGCCTCTCTATGATATACTGAATGAGTTTCAAAAGGGTAGCAGTCATATGGCAGCTGTGGTGAAGGCTAAAGGGAAAAGCAAGAACTCTCCACCTATTGGTGATGATGAAAAACCTGAAGACAACAAAGTCAGTGGGGATTCCCAATTAACTACTCCTTTTCTACCTAAGCAGGGCAAAATATTAGAAAGCATTGTTGTTGATATTGAGAAGGTTCCAAGGTCAAGCACTATAAGCAAGCAAACCTCTTTTCAACAAAAATATGCAGTGACAAATGGGTTGCCCCCTTTGTCAGAGGATATTGAAGATGGGGAAGTCGTTGGTATCATCACTTTGGAGGATGTATTTGAAGAACTTCTGCAAGTAATTACACATAATGTTCTGGTTTCTTACTCCATTTCTCATCCACGTACGATAAATGACATATCCCAACACATGCTGTTTGATCTGGGCCGTCCAATCAATGTGCCACCTTTTTTGGTCAGATGCCCCTAATCAGCCTGTTCCACTGTGTAATTGTCGATCAATTATTGCCACTCCGAGTTTGGAGTTTTCGCCATCTGACCAGTGTGGTCTGTGGTTTACAGAAGAGGTGGCTCATTGATTAGATGCTCCAGCGCTATAAACATGTGGGTGTGTATACTGTATACTAGGGAGAGCCTGTAAGATAAGAATGGCCTGGGCCTACCATATCATTTCCATTTCATTTTATGTTTTTCTAGTACCCAGTTAACTGATTTGATGATTTTCCTTCACCAATGCAGGAGGAGATTGTAGATGAGACAGATGAATATGTTGATGTACATAAAAGGTACTGTATGATGGAGCTTTCCAAGAAATTTTTTACTTGCGGGAATATGACACATATTATCTTTGTGCAGGATTCGTGTTGCTGCTGCTGCTGCTGCTTCATCAGTGGCGCGGGCCCCATCAAGTCGGAGGTTAACTGGTCAGAAAGGAGCAGTAAGCGAACTTCATTTTTATTACCCTTTCATTTTCCATATTCTATTGTCTTGTGTTTTGTAGATTATCTGCATAGTAAAATAAACTAAAAGGCTCTGCCAATTGTCCAGATTTAGGTCTCGTACTTGAACTCTATGGTTACAAGAGTTTTAGATTCGGTATTCAGTAATGATAATTTCTACCTTGGCCAATCTCAAGAATATTGTGCTGTGGAAAAGCAGTTTATTTGGTTCATCAGAATTTGAGCATTCAGATCTTGAGATTGGCTGTGGTGGACAGAGAATCTGCTGAGTGAGAAGTTTATCTTTTAATTTGACCTCCGTAGGATTTGTCTGTTTAGTACTTGTTCATCAAAATTTCACATTTTGTTTATGGGCCAGTTTACAGGAAGGAAGCTATTGGATTCTGAAGTGGTTTAATACCTCGAGGCAGTATTTTTTTTTGTGGCACTGCATAAGACTTTCATACTTCCTTGCCAATCTGCAGTCCATGTGGGCAAAAACCCAGGGGTGTGTAGACGATGGCCAGCTCTTGGATTCCTCATAACTAAAAATTCAGTCTACCAGGATGACAATAATCATCAAATAAATGGATATCTTAGAGAATGCTCCATTAGAAAATGAAGTCAGTTTTTGGATGGACATTTGAATTTAGGGTTGGGAGATCTATGAGGTGGGGCCGGTGGTATGGACTCCCTCCTCTTCACATGCATGAAATAGATAGTAAGTGGGTGAGAAGCTTGAAGCATTATGCTGCATTGAACTATCATAGACCTTGTACATGCTTAGTCATAAGAACATTTGGGATTTGGGATTTGGTCTTTTGCTCTTCTTGTTTCTTTCCTGGCATATTTGGTGAGATAAGCCCAAAAGAATCACAGAAAGTAGTTTAGTTCTGGAAATCTTTCCTGATATGATCTATGTTCTATGGTTGTTGGTTTACCCATGTATTTTGTGTTGATGCCATACCGAGTTGTAGTAAAGGCTGAAGCTTCTTTTCTTCTTTCTTCAGGGAGGCCAAAGTAAGCAAGGGCAGACCCCGAAGAAATCTACTGAAGATGATTCAAGCTCGACAAGATTACAAGGGAACCTTGGGGAGCCTCTCCTTGGGAACAAGAGCTGAATAGGGAAGGCAGAATTTTCCGAGTGAGACTGTCTCAAGGAGAGGTAAGTTCCCGTGGAATGAAATAGCTAGTGTAATATATTGTAATTTTGGAACTAAGTTGGGCAGGTTTTCAATGCATAAACTTTTGATAGTTAAATTTTTTCTGTTTACCATTTTGTCAATATGGAATTAGAGGACTTGTAACTGAGAGATGGTGCTTTAGAGTTTTGATTTTTGAGCGTTCGGAAGAAACTAATGTTAATATAAAAATAAATAAAGAGGATTTTTTGAGTGCTTTCCCTATACTAAACAGTTCCAGGTAGTTTATCCGAAAACATATGACAACTGACACGTCAAAAACTGGTTGTACTTTGTAAACTACCATTATCAAAAGCTCGCACCCCAAGCAATGGAAGGAATGGGTCATCAATTGAATGGTCCAAATGCTTCAGCATGTTGACAATGTGTTGGCTAAGGTAATCCAGTGGAGCATTCACCTCTTATTTTTGCTGTTCCAATCCCCTACTCCTGAATAGTCAATATTCTCATTATCGCTTGCATATTTTCATTAACCATGTGGATAGATTTATTTGAAACAGGTGATTTTTAGGCCACATGCTACATGACTACATGAGCGGTGACCGATCGATGGGGTGTCACATTTTTCTTTTCAAAGAGTCATTATCTCTTGCAATAAACAAGAGGCCAGTAAAGCTTCTCTATCACAACGAGCTTTGTTTCTCCTTTGCATGGTGGTCTCTTACACGTCACCTGACCTGAAAAAAGGGGTTCCCGTGTGAGAGTTGAGTTGGCGTTGACGGAGACAATATACATGGCCTATCCAGAGAATCTCTTAATCAGAACATACTTGGTTTGTAATGTCAGCCCCACATGTGGGAGAAGATGGTGAACTCCATAAATGATGGCTTTGGCACTCAGTTGCAGGGCCAAACAAGCTCCATGACATCGAGAGAGATATCTCTTACGTTGACAGTCAACCTAGGATATTCTTTTTGACCATGCATGATGCTACGAAAAGTATTTCTACACATCAATTAAATAAAAATGGATATTCCTGTATTCGTAAACAGGATCTCTCCTACATGGAGAGGACGACCATACCACCCTGGAGCCCCACCATCATTTTGATATAATTTACTAATTTCAAGAATACATACTTGGATCTTTTGCTCGCAGATTCCGTCATGTGTTATTGTCTTCCGCTAAGAGAAAGACACGTAACACAATGTCCAAGAAAAAAGAGAGTGATCAGTCTTGAAAGAAAGTGGTGCTAAGAAATACTTTACTTACTGCTGAAGTAGACTATGGAGTCTAATGTACAGTCCTCATTGGTTAACGCCCTCCTAATCTGCGAGCAAAGATTCTAAGTATGGACGTTCATATGTCATGCAGGATAGACATCAGCTCTCAATCATAGGTCATCTGGGCCAGCATGATGCGATTGTCGAATATTATGCATAAGAGTGGAAGGAATCTATACGAATGATGTCCCTGGCAGCCCAAAGCCTCCACCACAAGAGAAAAACTAGTAACCAGGAATAAAGCATTAGCAAGAGAAAAACTAGTAACCAGGAATAAGGCATTAGCAACTGTTACTGTTAACCTAACCAACACTCCAAAAATCTCTAAGGTGATTAAAAAGTAGAAAGTAAGGTGCTTACATATACAATTTGGAATCGTTCACAGCCAACGTCCACATCGGCCAATTCTATGGCTGCTTTTACTCCGGCCTATTTTTGTTTTTAATATCCCATGTAACATTCATGTAGCTCTTTCCCTATGCTCTCACTCTATCTTCTAGCATCCAAGTAGCCCTTTCCCATGTCACCCTCTCATACTCGAACTCAAAACATTGTGACAACTCTGATACAATTTGTTAATACTTCAAATCCCCATGGCCTCATTTGGTTCGGATTCTTTTAGCCAAAATAGCTGTGTAGGTGATTAAGGAGCGGAAAGCTAGGCAATGTACAATTAGGAATCATAACAGCAACCAATAACAAAAAACGAGGAATTTCCGGAAATTCCGACACCCTTTGCCAGCCGTGGATCCTGGTTGACTCGTCCCAAAGGAGTGGGCTTTGCCAATAGACTGACATGGAGTAAGAGGGCGCAGTGCAGGATGTTTGTGGAGCAAATCAGACTTGATTTAAGTTTTTTTCTTTTCCTTGCTTATTATAATATTCTGGAGGTAAGCATCTCAACTGCCACACTATCAGAATCGGGATAGACAGTGAATATTGAATCATTTATGTGATGGTTCTATGTTATTTTAAATGACGAAAGTACCCTCTTTAAATCAGACAATTGACACTTTCTTCCAATTCCTTATCTATAACCTTATATACAAAGAGCGTAAGTTCACTAGCATCCAAAAGTTTTCGTCGAACTTTTCTATAACCTATATTACCCTCGGTTCTATCACTCCGTCATCTTTTTCAGGAAATGTCGTCCTCTCAATTTTTAACATCTCCATTCCCTAACATGCCCTTCTTCAATACGCTAAACGATAACATTAACATGTCTTCTGTCTCATGTCTATTCCGTAAATAAGAAGTAACATGCCCATCACAACAATTACCAAAAAAAAACAACACAACAGTTGGCAAAGAAGTCGTGTGGTCCATTTTCTAAGACTAAGACTCTAAGAGACCTCTTCTTGGTTCTCACTCATCTCACCTCAGGCCGTCCGATCAAATCTAACGTGTGCAATTGCTGCGTTGATCTTGGTTCAGTTAAATGAAGTTAATTTAATGATTTATGAAATCCATTCATGATTTTATCGAAAAAAATTGCATTCATGATTATTTGATAAATAATTTGAATTTTAATGATTTTTGACATCAACTCATTCCTTTTTCATTTTTTACGGGCACCGATTAACTATCTCTCAGATTTTTAATTGGAACATAAAAAAGTACCACCCCACAGACTCCTCCGATTTCTCTCTCAGATTTTCACAGGCACCGATTAATTATCTTGCGCCATTGTTAGAGTCTTCCAACGACAATCAAGCTTAGGTGATCGTTAGATTAGCTCTCAATCCTGTCATCTACTTTTCCTCGTATTTGATTTATATATATACGGACAAAAATAAAGAATTCAAGATTTATGGCTACTGCATTTCATTCTCCTTTGTTTTCTTTGATGGTAAATCTAAAAACCTTTTTCTCTTTTTTTTTCTCCCTGCTTCAAGAAATCCTAATTTCATTATCTTTTAGGATTTTAAAACCGGTACATGTGTTGTTAGTGGCTACTGGTGATTCTTTTTGAATTTTTGGTAGCTGAGGTAGTTTAGTTACTTTAGTTAAGAGATTATAGTTTTTCTATTTTTATTTTCTGTTAAATTTGGTGTGTTTTTTTTAAAATCAGGTTTAATATTCATTTTCTTGTTTGTTCCTAAACAAGAAAGATAATGCATAAACTCTTCTTCTAAATATAAACAAATTGGTTGAAAGTAATGGTTCCAACTCCCAGCTGGGGTGAAGGGGGTCAAAATGAGATCGGATCACAGCCAATCACGATTGAATTCCGGGAGAGTTAAGTTGTAACCACGAGTCAATACGTGTCCCTTCTAACCCTACTAATCCTATGGTTAAGATTCACTAACTAGGTTCAATAATTTAATATTAGTTTTAGAAAAATTATTTTCTTAAAAAAATTATTTTTATTTTTATGCACTGCACGTGCCTTGCACGTGCAGCCTCAACTAGGTTCTTATAAGTCTCCCAATTACAGCTCAAGCACTGCAAAAACAAAAGAAAAGGATCGACCAACCCAATACAGCGACAAGACAACTCTCCAAAACCTCACTCTCTGTTCGAAAGCAGAGAAATTTGTTCTCTTCGGAGCGATTACCAAGACATTCAAAGGTCAGAGGGTTTCTATGTTCTTATGTTCTGATGTAAATTAAATTCCCTAATTTTGCTTCTTTTCTTCGTTTCTAATTCTCATGCTCTCTGATTTTGTTGATTTTTCTTACATTTTTCGTGATTTGATTTCGTTTCTTCGTGCTTATATCGACCTAGGCTTGGATAATTGTAATATTCTGTCTCTTATCTCTGTTTGTTGATCCGAGTCGATTTTGGTTGAACAATAAGGTTTTATTGGATGCGTTTTGAGATTTTCATTCGAGGATGAATTCGGATTATTTTGATATTTAGTGTTTGAGATTCAAAGAAAAAAAAAAAGGAAGAATTTTGAATTTTATTAATTATGAACCCTAGGTTTTGTTTTCAATGATTATAGAACTTGTATGCTGTAAGCTTATCGCTGATAGGCCCGATACCCTTCTGTAATGCT
Source organism: Tetracentron sinense (assembly GCA_015143295.1). Classification (NCBI taxonomy): domain Eukaryota; kingdom Viridiplantae; phylum Streptophyta; class Magnoliopsida; order Trochodendrales; family Trochodendraceae; genus Tetracentron; species Tetracentron sinense. The sequence goes on along the minus strand of CM026558.1, from coordinate 8,187,523 downwards.
GCATAGTTTAGTAATCTCCTTCTTCAATGATGTGTTGAAGCTTAGTAATTTTGTTGTTTGTATTTTATTCCTTTTTATGAATTTTCTGTTATAGACTTATAGTTTCCTCGTCAGAATAGCAAAGTGTTGGTCAAAATAAGCAAACTGTCAGTTCGAAAAACATGGATCATCGGAGATTTGTCTGAATCGCTTTACTTATTTTATGCAGAATAGTAGCTTTAGAATATGGGTTTCAATTCGGTCTTTCGTACTCTGAAGGAGGTATTTCCACAGGTATGACCATTTTCTTTCTTACGAACATTGAAAAATTTGTTGTCTCCTTTTTTTATTTCTTTTCTTTTTGCAATTTGTTTGAGAAATTAGAGAAATTATATTTATTCACCAGATATACTTTTTTTTCCTGTAAGAATCCGTTCTTTTGCTGAGACGTACAAAGTCTGGCACTTTGCAAATTATTCTTTTGAGAACTGGATGTAGCATGCCTTTAAATCTCTTGGGTTGTAACTTCAAATGCAGCAAAAGGAATTATTTCCAATCTCATAAAAAAAAAAAATGATAAGACTTGAAATCTCATGATGGTAACTGGTAAGAACTAATTTTGTTAGAAACCTTGACAAAGTGACTCAAATTCCTAATAACTAATTAACTACCATGAAAAAGTGCAAAGTGCCAAGCTTTGTAAATCTCAGCAAAAGAAGGAACCCTAAAGGTAATTTTTTGAAATTTGTGGTTGATTAACATGAACAATTTGTGCCTCGGATTTTATTTTGGGGCTCAAAGAAGTATAAAGAGGCATCATTCCTATTAGTGGCAAAAGAGTCCCGTCTAGTATATTGAAGGATCTTTATAATATATAGTGGTGGATTTCTTTTGTATTGGTATATTTTTTAGAGAAAAATACTTTGTAGAGTTCATTAAAACTGTGAGCACTGGATTCTAGGTTTGGTATAGCATGTGGCATATCATGCTGTTCAGCCCTTTGCTTATTTGATTTTTTCTTTATAAAATCCTTCAAGGGAACTTTTTCCAGGACATCCATTGCATGAAACAAATAATCTCTTTGTTCTTTTTCCTTTTTATTCTTATAATTAATATATCTATCTAATGTGCATGTGCCATACTTTAAGTGTACCAAATCTGTGCCAAATACATGCGAGTCACTTGGATTTTGTTTCCTATCCAAATTTTGAGTGCCATAAGGCAGTTTTTGGTGGATTTATGCGGCAAGCATTCCAATCAATTGTGAGCACCCTGTGATACGATAAATTGAATTGATAATCCATTTTCTGACCTATTTCTGTAATAAACGTTCGTATAAATGTTGGTGTACAGTTTATTTCAAAAGAAAATAGGAGGTGATCAATCTCTAGGAAGATAATAAACTGCCACAAAGAAGATGGATTCTTTTGACAATGGTCACAAATTGTTCTAAGGAATCTTTCAGCATAGAGGATTCTTGTGGATTTGTGTTTTCTTTTCTTCCCTTTTGGTTTATATTGTGAAAATTTAGTTTAGTTAAATATAATGAATAGCTTCTTTTGCCTTCTTAGAATGGTTGCCTCCATAAATTTAGTCTGTTCTTCTGTTGCAAGGATCAGTTCAGTATTATAGTAAATGAACTGTGTAGTTTTTCAGATGGTTATTATTTTTTATGGAGTCATCACCACCATTAAATAGTATTTTCTCTTTTATATTATAATTCATTTTCTGTTAACTCTCAAATTCAACTGAATATGCATTCTCAATCTCTTTCTGCACAGGTTGATGTTCGCATACTGAAAGCTGTTTCTATTGAACACTCTAAGGATGCTGATGCAGCTGTGGAGTTTATTCTCTTAGAAGTTGTCCCCTCTATGTCCAGTCTGCCAGAGGCACCTTGTTCTCTCCGTGACAATCAGGATGTTACTGATCCATCAGTTGGAGGAGGTACTACTTTTGTCTTTGATTGAGAAACTAGTTCAGTTTAAGGCAGAATCTCTACGAATTAATGAAATTCATTCCATCCTTTACGATATGCACTTTATATTTTGTATTCTTTGGTCCTACAATGATTTGATTGACTCGGGGCTGATGAGAGTTTTCGTGTTGGATATGTAGTTCAACTGGAGGAGCAAAGCTTTCTGTTGGAGGATCAACAGACAGTTCATGAAACAAATGCAGCTGCTGCTTCAAGACCAAACAGAAATATTATCGACACCAATCGTGCAAATGATGCTCTTTATGTTAATTCAACATGCCTGGATGAGGCACTGGCCGGTTCTTCAGTTTTAAATCTTTATGGTGCAAATGATAATTCTGATCAACTATCTGTAAATACTGGAACTGAAGAAGTGATCCCTTCGACAGAGCATCAAAAAATCAATGTCACAGCTGGATCAGATCGGGATTCACATGTTGCATCAAGCTCTTTGATACATGAGGATACATTAGTCAATGTAAAATTAAATGGTGTCCATGCTGATTTCCTAGATTTGAATGAGCGGGTAGCCTATGATTCTAATTCAGCTGTTTGTAGAGAAACCCGTCAAGAACAATCATGCATGGAGAGCAACTCACTTCAAGAGGAAATTTCTTCAGGTACTGTTCAGTTTGTTCCATCATCTGTCCATGAAGAAACAACAGGCACTGCAGAATGTGAACTTCTGGTAGAAAAGGATATTGGTGCTTCGGTTAGTGAGTGTGAGAAACCAGGGCCTAGAGGTGCGTCTGGGACTGCTTCTGAGCATGAGATCTTTGCCACTGAAACTGCTGATATTGAAGATGAGACTTCATTGACAACTATAGTTGCCCAATCTGGCCAAATTTGTAGGATTGATCTTCTTGAAGATTCTATTCGAGATGCTAAAAATAACAAGGTACTCTTGACTTCAAGTTTTGCTACCTTTTGTATTTCTAATAAGGATCAAGGAACCCTTTCTTGGTGCACTGCCAGTATATATTCCAGTATTATTTCAAGGAACACAGGAGTTTATCATCTGGTAAAGCTTAACTGAAATGGTGTCACATGTATTTTGAATCTGTTTTCTCTTATGCAACTTGATATTCATGTGATGATATTTTAGTCTGTTGGAAACTCGCAGTTGAGCTTCAAAATTGGGAATCTGGATTTGTTGCGTTCAAGTGTTCATTCCTGACCGCAAGCCTCCAATTTTAATACTAGACTATGCCCACATTTACTCCATTTTGATCACACTCCATTTTTTGACATGTGACGATTTTTAGCCAAATTCCACGACTATTTCTGTTAGCCTAAAGGATTTATTCTTAAACAGAGTGGCAGAAAACTCGCATAGCTTGATCCGTATCGAAGGGAAGAATTCCGTTTAAATAGCCCAAATATACAACAATAATTACCATGCATAATGATTTTGTCTACTTAGACCTCAAATATAATTAATAATTTCTAGAAGTACCTATAGAGGAAATCATGTTAGGTATAGTTTAAAAGAGTGATAAGGATGCTTGCTTGTAAAACATGAATCTCTCCATCTTGATCAATAACTAATCAATACATTTAATAGTACAGTCAATGGAACTACATACAGTTGAAATGCCTCAATGATCCAAGTGAACAAAATATCAACAAATGGAGAGAAACAACCACTTGTGTTTTAAAGTATGCATAATGGAAAGGCCTAGTTCTAGGTAAGATGTAAATAGGCAAACAGTTTTGTTGGATGAAATCCTTTAGAGTTTTATGCTCAGAAACACTCTATAATGGTCAAGGAGATTTTTTAATTGAGAGTTTGTGATAGTGTTTAAGTCTATCATAGCACATTTATACTTGGGGCCCATTTGGATCACATGAGTTGACGGGTGGGAAATGGGAAGTAGAGGATAAGAATTCCAATTTCAGGGTTTGGATGGCCCCAATTCCTATGAATTCCAATTCATGTGAGAATTGAACAGTGTCAATTCCTACAATATCTACCTAGGAGGTTGATATTGCAATTCATGTGTGCATGGAAATTGGTGCATATCTTTTACAATTTTACCATACCTCTCTCGACCTTCCTAGATTATTTATATTTGAATTACTTTCACATAAATATTTTTCTTTATATTTTTAATTACTATTTATTTTTTAAAATATTAATTAACTTTCAACTAAATGTCATTTAAAATTTTGTTAATCCATTTAATTTAATTAGATGTCAATAATGTTTTTTTTAAAATTTAATAGATTTTTTTTAACACTTGTTTACTTAAGCTTATTTTGAAATAAAACTATAAAAATACATAATGGTTATTTATTTGATGCTTAATTAACAAGATAATTAATATTTCATCATCAAAATGTACAATGGATTACCCTTTAGGCCTTTACGTATCTACTGCATATAGTTTGCACATTTATTATAGTTTTAATTTTATAAAAAAAATTATATGTAAATCTATAAAATTCATAACTTTATATATAAGTAGTCTACTATATAAGAATGTTTTATCTTTATTAGGGTAGAGTTTGATACTTTGAAGCATGAAGCAGTAATGCAGAGATCAGTATCCATCAGAAAACATAGTTGTTAAGATAGTTAAATAATGAATTTTGAGAATTGTATAATTTAGTGATTTTATTGAATTAAAAAGCGGTTAGTTGCTGAGTCCAGTTATTGTTGATTGATTGGGATTAATTTCAGTTATTAGTGTTATTATTATTGCTGTTTTTTTCTTCTTTAGAAGCCATCTTATTTGATGTTGGAGGTTTGAAGGAGATTTCATCATTAGGGTTTCAAATCTTAGAGATAATTCACCAAGTCTGCTACACCCTTGCTTATGTCCATACCCATCATCTGTACCAATTTTTGTAACCAGGATTCAATTTTAGTCTTAGTTTTCCAAGAATTTCGGAATTTCTAAACTTTCATAATTGTGAAATTTTGAAGTTAAACCCTGGAATCTGAACCTAAGCCTATTCATAGTTGCAAGGAAGCTATGTACAAGGTGAGCCGTGAGGAGCTTGCTTCTTAGGAAGCTCATTTCTCATACTTGCTTCCCAGGAAGCTTACTTCCATCATGTCCCATTTAGTTGTCAAATGGGACTATGTATCTAGGAAGTGATTGGATAGACCCGAGTCTCCCCCTACGACATAGATCCTAAGATAGAATCGTTGAATTGAAATCCAAGGCACCTACTTCTCCACAAATATCTCATCTCATGTAAGATAAATTTTAAGGTATGGTTAGCCATTCTAATGAGTCACTTATATCTCATTTCTCACTTCCCATTTCCTAAGGATTTTGTGAGTCTTGCTTTCCACTTCTCACTTTCGCTTCTCTTCTCGTTTTTACTTCTCACCTTGGTAACGATGGTTTCATTTGGGTTTAATTTTGCCTTAGTTTGATTTCCTTCGCCTTAGTTTGAACTTTGACGTACCTAAATTCATAATCTACAACACCCTATTCAAAATCAACCTAAACCCTAGACTAAATTCCAGAATTTCAAGTATTTCTCTAAAATCACATATTAATCCCTGTAATTTTCTAAAATTACATATTGGTCCCTTAGCCAATCCGAAACCTTCATTGAGACCTAGAATTATTTCTAAACCCTAGAAACCAGCCTAGTCTCTCTATACATTATCCTTATCCTGTCCAGATATTCAGAAATTTTCAAAAAAAAAATTTGGGTTGATCCTCTAATATTAGGCCATTGCATCCATGACTAAATCAGGAAATTGGCTTTGAGGGTTGGAAAATGAGTTTTTAAGGCTTCGAAATGAGATATTTTACCTCAGTTTGTTACATTTCCTGATGTATTACTTGTATTGTAACGTATTGGTAATGGTAAGTACTAGGGGTGTATTCGGGCCGGGCTTTTCTGGGCTTGGCCAAGCCCGGCTCGGCTTGAAAAAAAAAAATCTAGGCTTGAAGCCCGGCTCGACCCGAAATCCAGCTCGAAAAATCGGCCTGAAGCTGGCCCGAATTCAAAAGCCTAGCTTGAAGCTCGGCTCGGCCCGAATTGATTCAAGCTCGAGCCAGGCTTGGCTTGGCTCAAGCTCGGCTTGAATACCTTTTTAAGAAAATAATAATAATAATAATAATATTTATATTTTTTAATAATATTCGAGCCGAGCCGAGCCGAGCTCGGGCCAGGCCGAATCAAACAAGGGTTGGCCCGAGCTCAACTTAAATAATTTTTCAAGCCTTTTTCTAGGCTTGGCTTGGCCCGATCGGGCCGAACCGAGCTGGGCTCAGGCCGAGCCGAACCAATAGGCCAATCAGGCTTTGTGCAGCCCTAGTACATACTATATATACGATACATTACCGAAACTCATGAGAACTTGCATTACACTAGAGTTTCGGACTGATTAGACGAATAAGGATACGTACTGGTTTGGAGCCAGGATTCTCTTGTAGGGGGTGCTAACAATGGGGGTCCAGGGGCGTAGCCCCCAAATTAATTTTTTTGAGGGTCAAGTTCATAGGCCGTCGCGTCTGTTTTGTGTCCATTTATAAAGAATATATTTTCCTCAAATGTTTTTTTCTTTTTTTTTCCCGGGGGGGGGGGGGGGGGGGGGCTAGAACCCCCAGCTCCACCCCTCCCAGGCTACGCCCTTTTTTCAAAATTTCAAGGGGGGGGGGGGGGCTTCAGCCCCCCGTGCCCCATGTGGCTCCGCCCCTGGATACGTATGGACCATACTATATCGTTATGATCTATATTTTAAATCATGCCAGCGCCACCTTTTTCTAAATCTGGTTATGACTTGGTTGTATGTTGGAGTAGTCATGCTGTTACCAGTTACTGATGGAAGATTTAAAAAATCCAAATGAAGTCGCTGCCTTTTCATGTTAATGTCTGAGAGTTGCTGGAAAACTAATAAAATGTTTGGAGTAGTCTTGTACCAGTTACCGATGGAAGGTAACTAATCCAAATGAAGTTGCAGTTGTTTCATGTTGATGTCCAAGAGTTGCTGGACAAGTAACTTCAAGTTTCTTTCTCCTTGCATTTGTTCTTGCATGATTTTTTTTTCTTGAAGCAGTTCACCCTCTTGTGATCTTGACTTGCATCACCTACTACCAATCAAAAAATATATATTTGAAGCAGTTATAGAATATAAATATAACAGGTATGATTAAAGTTAAGGCAATAGGATAGTGGTAATCATTGAGACTTGAGAGTACAAGTGAACATGGTCGAGTAGCTCCCTCCAAAGAGAAATTAGTGAGTTTATGTTAATTGGATGATAATTCTGTTTTGAATGTGGATGCTGGCTATGCCCAAGATGCTGAAGGGGAAACTTGGAGAATGCATGAATGCTTAGTCTTGAAGTTGAGTTGTGTACAACTTGATATTCCAAAGAATGTCTCTCTTGCTTCTAGGGTACCAGCAGAGGTTCTCTCTTTAAAACTTAATTGAAAAGCATTTTTTTTATATGTAATGGCATTTAACCTCATTATGTTAATGAATTTATATTCAGTGGGATAAAAACATTAGTAGATTTAAGGACATATTGAAAAGCCTAAATATTTGTGAAATAGGGAAAAATTACAAAATGCAGGTTTCTTTTTAAGGACCATATGTAACATTCCACATATTTTAATGCTTCACCTACGTAGCCTACCCTTATTCCTTAGATAAGAATCTACTAAGAGAGTTTATTCAGTATTTCCATTTCCTGTAGGAAAACTATCCTTGCACTTCTTGCTTCATTGGTACTGTAACTAAATATTGTTTGCATGTTACTTGTTCTCTTTATCTTGGCTGGCAGGAAAGTTCACAATTTTCTATTATGCATTTGATATTATACCTTTGATTTCTACAGTAGTTATCCTCTGCTGCTTTGGTTAGTGTATTTCTGGTTATCTTATTATTTTTTTTGTAATTTTGTACATATCCCTATCGGTTCAATGGATTTTTCTCCAGGTTAAGTTTTCTATACAGAATATAGTGTTTTGCATTGCTTCTACATATATACCTTGGTTTGGCTGGAAAATTGAAATTCATATGATCAACGTCATCACTTTTGTAATCTCACATTCATTATCCTTTTGAGTTGTTTCTTCTGGGATATGATCTTAATGTCTATGGGATGTAACATAACTGTGGCAAAATTCGACAAATGTCCATGAACTTTTGTGATTCATATTTGTCCTTACAGTTCTCTTTTTTTCGTTCCTGTTTAACCTTGACCTTATTACTTACATCTCTACTGACAATGTGAGACACTCCAAGTCTTTAAACTATCTGATTGGTAAAGCACCACTTGGATGGGACCCACTTCTCAATGGGGCCAATCTATGTCAAAACTCAAAAGTAAAAAAATAATTGAAAGATCATAACTCAGTTGGATGGCCATAATGAATGGTCCTTGACAATATAAAAGAGAAGTTTGTAGATTGAGTGGTTATGGTCATCCAATTAGGTTGGGTTTTGTTATCAAAGATCTCTTTCGGTGGACCCATCAAATGGTGGGTCCAATGCCCTTTGCAATGAGCCACATGGCGAAGATTTGGGCATATGAATGTCCCCTCCTTGTTCCAGCGAAGACCTAGGATGGTCCACTATCTTTCTTTTGGTTTCTTGAGAGAACTAAGAACGCAGTTCAATACAACAAGTACGATGGGGAAATCATATGCTTGTGAACCTTCCATTCAGCTATTCTATTGGGCTATACACAGAAAGTCATTGTTATATAGATGCTATCACACTTCTATTTCCAACTGTTTATCACACTTTTAGCCATCTAAGTGTTGACTGTGGGTCGAATGGGTGAGCTTGTTCAAGTAATTTGGTTTCTCGTATATATGGTCAATCAAAGATTTTCACAACTCTTGAACATGGTTCAAAATATCGATATCGGTCGCTGTATCGGTAAGTCCAAAATAGAATATGTATTGGTTGGATACGGCGGAAAAATTCAGGATACGCTAAAAAAAGCTTGGATACGTAAGGAAAAAATTGGATACCTTGCATAAAACCTCTTTTAATGCAAATATAAGTTAAAAACAAACTAAATGAAGGCCTCCAACTACATTTATAATCATACATACGAGAGTTAACAAATTTATAAGTTAAAAAAGACATACATACTGATAAATATGTATGAAAATACAAACCATAGTTACTTAACCAAGTGATAGAATCTCACTTGCATTCATAAATCAAAAATATGAAAATACATAGACCCTTGTATTAACAAATCAAGTTACATACATGATAGAAGCTCAATATCACATTGAGCTTTGTGTCGGCTCATACTCGATCATTGTAGGATCAAGAATTGAGTAGAGTGATACATTATAAGTGGTCCAAACATAATCACATCACTGTGTCCAAGTCATCATCGTGCGGTACATGCCCAAGTACATTTGTACATATGTTTGCTACTGAGTCATGATCTGTCCATAACTGTTTGTCGAAGGCTTGGACTGAGCATCATAACCAATGGCTTTTGATAAGTAGGGTTGGGTTGGGGCATCATAACCAGTGGCTCCTGATAAGTAGGGCTGGGTTGGGGCATCATAATCAGGGGATAACCTTATTTACATATTAATATCTAAAGTAAATGAAAATAAAATCAAGTTAAAATCATTTACTTAAATAATATATAATGTAAATAACTTGTGTGTATCGGGTTTGTATTATGAATCCTAGTGTAAATGGAAGGAAAAAAAAAATTAACTGAAAAAATCCCGTATCGAGTGTATCGGGCCTGTGTCAGCCCGATACAGTGGAGTTTTTTTTTCCAGTGTACCAATGTATCGGGTAGCTCCAAATAGGATACGTATCGGCCCGTATCGGTTGATACGCATCGATATTTTAAACCATGCTCTTGAATGGTCCAGATTAACGCATCGTTGGGCCATATGCACATCTGAGATGCCTCAGACACTGGACTCTTATGGTGCTTTGAGCCACACCATAGATTTCCAACTGGATTAGTGGCAATAAATGTGAGGTAGAATAGAAAAGTAGGAGTGAAGAATTTTCTTAGTGGGGAATTTGAAGAATCTTGGAAGTATGGGGAATTTGCACCATGCTTATTTTTTACTTTTATATCTTCTTGATTTGATTCAACATCCTTTCATTCTTTTCTTTTGACCTGCTTCAAGCATTTGACGTCTTTCCTTTTGCTTTAAATTTTTATGGCTCTGTGTGATTTAGGGCATATAATATTTTCTGGCCTTTGTTATAAGTTGTAACTATTTTTTATCCCTAAGATTTATCAAACTTTACGCAATGTTCCTCTGCCAGCATGACAGTTTTCTAATCTTATTCATCAAACAATGGTGCAGAAAATCTTGTTCTCAGCCATGGAGTCAATTATCAACATGATGAGAGAAGTGGAAATTCTGGAGAAAGCTGCAGAACAAGCCAAAGAGGAAGCTGTCAGGGGAGGTCTAGATGTCATTGCGAGGGTGGAAGACCTTAAACAGATGCTGCCACGTGTGAAAGAAGCAAATGACATGGTTGTAAACTCGTTTTAATAATTTTCTGCTTAATGTAATGACAAGTAAATTGACTGAGGATGAGAACTGAGTATTGTATCCTTACTTTTGCAGCATGCAGGAGAAGTGTATGGAGAGAAGGCCATTCTAGCAACCGAAGTGCGGGAGCTTCAATCTCGTCTGCTGAACTTGTCGGATGAAAGGGATAAGTCTCTTGCAATTCTTGACGAGGTGCAATTCTGTGACATTTGGTTTACAAATTGTGGGTTATTCTGTTTCCTGCAGAATTTTTAATCTAGTGTCCCTCACATGTTCATTCTGATTACATGATACTTCAGGGGTTTATAAGTGAAAAATGACCAGTTTATTCCTAGTGTATCATTACCACCAGAAATAATTTATTCCCCTTTTTTTTTTTTCAGTATGCATACTTCGAGTGACTTGAGATCAGTGTTACAAATCTTGTTCTCAGGTTTTTATTAGTCGAAGTTTTTCTCTGGAGATTTTCAAATCTGAATTTTTTTTCGGGTATTTCTTGCCTAAATCTCAGCAATTATTAAAAAAACATATAAAAATTACAGAAAATAGTAATAAATATCACGAAGTTTTAAATTCATAAAACCAACAACATTTTGTATTTCTCCGGATTTTTTTTAAAATCTCAGTTAAATATCGGTTAAATCTCACGATATATACGGGATAAAAAGAGAATTATATTTCTCGCTAGATTTTTAAAATATCGCGATAAAAACAAAGTTTTAAACTTTAGATGTTTTTCTCGGTTTTTTCTAGGGAGAAATTGGGTATTTCTCAGGAGATTTATAACAGTGCTTGAGATCGATAGGAGCCTTTGATTTAAAAGCAATGCGTTTGTAAGTTCTCTAATTCCTAGTCTTCATTGATCTCCGGCAATAATCAGCATTCCCCGTTTTCATTTTTATATTATATTTTGGAAAATAAAATTTTTCTTTATACACTATCATTATATATGTGTGTGTGTATTGTTTTCATTTTTTATATCATGATCTTTTAAGTGTGAATAACTTTCACAAACACAGGCAGTTTTTTTGTTATCGAGTATAAATGTGTGTATATATAATTTAATTGTTCCAATATGATTTTGTATATAGTGCAGTTGAATCAATGCGATCCGTCATCTTCATTTCCCAAACAATCTCTTTTCCCACCTTCCCATAGTAACACTTGCTCTAAATTTTCCATTGATTGACATTCCACTACTGATGGTGAACGGCATTAATCAATGGTTCCACGACTGATGGTATTGGTACCCTAGTAGACCTGCTAAAAGAATTAGAAGATACTCCAACTCAAACATTAGTTCTAGACGGTGCACAGTATCGGAGACTTCCTTATGATTCAAGGGCTATGTAGTTTCTAATATTAGATGATCCCTGAGCTATTCCTTGTAAATTGTAATGAAGTTGTTGGATTGATTTTCTAAATTCCAAAACTACTCTCTTTCTGGCCATCTTACAATGACAATGCTAAAATTGCAATCTGGTGCCACTGTTAAATTGGTTTTCTGTCTCCTCTCCAAGAGTTAAAAGTCTTATTTACTATTTTTTTCTATGAATAATGGGAATTGTTTAGAGAGAGAGAGTACAAGAGGCGGACAAAATATTGAGTTCCTCCCAATAAAGAGAAAAAGCAACTTGCAGAAAAGGAGGGGCCTTAGGAGGTGCTGTGCAAATAGCTCAAGCTACACATCCCCTTGGAATCCAGGATGGTAGCTGCCCATGAGCCCAAAAACCACCCAATGGAGGAGCAAAGCATTGGAAGTGACAATTTGCAGTTCTCAGACTGATGTGTCTCGTCTTCCAGATTCTCCAACATATTTCAAACGGCATCATGTCCCACAACGCATTACTCTTATTGCTGAATCCCCCCTTTCTGGCTAAGCAAGGAAGATATTATCCACCTCCTTGGAAAGAACCGAAGAAACCTCGAATTAAGGAGAAGCAAAACACCATATAAGCCAGGCCGTTGGGCAGTGGATAAAGAGATGGCTAATGCTTCCTCTGTTTTTTCCACACATTGTATCCTAATTAATTAAGTAATCTGGTCTGAAATAATATGAAAATATGTTACCAATACGAAAAGGTGATGATATGAAAAGATTTTCTTGTCAGTAATAACTCTTCTTAACTATTGCGTGTAATTTTATGACAGATGCGCCAAACTCTTGAAGCACGTCTAGCTGCTGCAGAAGAAGAGAGGAAAGCAGCAGAGCATGAAAAGCTGGAAAAGGAAGAGTCTGCACGGAAGGCTCTTGCTGAGCAAGAACTCATCATGGAGAAGGTGGTCCAAGAGTCTAAGAAATTACAGCAAGAAGCAGAGGAGAACACCAAGGTAATAACAGTCACCACATAAAGAACTATGTTAATACCAAGAATGATTGGTGGAGTCACAACCCATGAAGAATAATAAAACTGATCAGTATCTTGATCTTTGTGATTTCGTTGTGCTGCAGTTACAGGAGTTTGTCGTGGACCGTGGCCAAATTGTTGACATATTGCAGTAAGTCTCATCTTTATATTCTTGTGAGGAACTTGGTTTGGGGTGGTAGCTCACCATGGATGGTGGGGCCTCACCCCTTTCTACACTCACTGGTGCACCCACTAATCATAAGACCATCCAGTTGACAGAGCACCTTAAAAACTACACAACTGTCCAATCAAGTTATCTCCTATTAGAAAGGGTGGTTAACGAACTATGTTGCTCATGAACAACTCGAGCTTGGTTCGTTAAAAGCTCCCTCGAGCTTTATTTATTTAATAAACAAGCCAAGCCCGAACTAGATTTTCAAGCTCGTTAAATTAATGAGCCAAGCTTGAGCACACAGGTACTCGGCTCATTAAAAGTTTGGTTCGATTATACATATATATATACTTAACATACTAAATTATTTAAAATATACTTCATTTAAATACTAAAATTAAGTATATTTATTATATACTAGTAAAGATTAATAGTATATAATCTATTTTACATGATAAGAATACCATTTATACAATTATAAACTTATACTAAAATTTTAGTTAACTCCGTAATTTCTTTGCCTAGGATAACAAAATAAAATTTTCACCTAATATAAATAGCTATATCCAATGAACGCTGCTCACGAACTGCTCGAGCTCAGCTCGAGTTCGTCTACTAAAGCTCAAACTTGTTTATTTAATAAACACGCCAAGCTCAAGCTTGATTTTCAATCTCGTTTAATAAACAAACAAGCTTGAACACAACGCTACTCGGCTCAATAACACCCCTACCTATTAGACAGCTGAATATGTTAACTCTCTGCAGGAAAAAATCATGAATTGGATGATTAGGATTAGGATCATCTGATGTGGTTTTGGCTATTTCACACTCATTGGAGACTCTTGATTGATGAGTACATGAAATGATTGGTTTTCAAGAGCCTCCCGTCCTTTCATGAGATGGCAATTTGTCTTTTGGTATGGTTAATTGTTAGCTGGTTTAGTAAGTCAAGTCAGTTTCCCAATTAGGCTGCCACATTGGGGCTGGGGTGAGTGAGCCCTGCTACATCACCTTAAGGGAAACTTCTATCAATCCATTGTGAATTTTTTCTCTTTGGAATCAAGCTCAGGCCTCACTCAAATGAGGGACACACCTTCTCTTCCTCATCTTTTGCGCCTTTTGAATTGTATATATGACATAACATTATGTCTGAAATCTACAAAAAGTTGCTATGTCACGGTTTAAGCCGAGGTTAGCAGTGCATAAATTCAACCAATTGAGCTTAATGCGCAAGCAAAAGACAATCGTGTTTCATCATTCTTTTATTGCTTCTGTTCTATTGTTTATCATATTATCATCAGTCCCAGCTTAAATTGGCAGGGATTGTATTAAGAAAGTGGTTCCATATGGAGGACTGAAGTCTTGCAGTTAGAGAGGCTTCAAGGTCCAGTCATTCGACTGAGGTTTATGCTACCCACAGGGTTTTCTTACTTAAGTTACTGATTGAGGAACATGTAACCACTGATGTGCTTTGTCGACATTATTTAAATCCCAGATTCAGCACGACTGCCTAACAGCAGTCTATTTGGTGTTGCATGTTGTCAAGTAATCCCTCCTTAATTACGTCATCTTATCAAAACTGCTCTTGATCCTCAATTCATGATTTAACATGAAGCTTTTGTTAGGATATCTTCTAGTAAGGACTTTGTCAGATGAAAGTTTAAGGTGTTATATTACCACCATGAAAATTCGATCAATGTTATTGCTCCAAATCATTCTGTCCAAGAAACATTGTTATTGCTTCTGAAAGAAAATTGAGGAAATAAACTCTTGTAATATTCTTTGCAGAGGAGAAATAGCTGTCATTTGTCAGGATGTGAAGTTGCTGAAGGAGAAATTTGATGAGCGTCTTCCGCTCAGCAAATCAGTATCCTCAAGCCAGACAAGTTGCATCTTAGCCTCTTCAAGCTCGTCCTTTAGGAGCTTTGCATCTGATCGGGTTCCTGAGCAAGCTGGGTCATCTGAGGCCTTGAAGAAAACAAGCCCAACACCCTCAATTGATGGCCGGTCGCAGAAGGGCAGTTCTGAAGGAGTCAGAGATGATTGTAATGAACCTTTGGATGACGAATGGGATATTGTCCCATTCCATAATGAGGATGTATTGCACGCCTAGTATTACAGAATGAGAAAGGTCCATAAATTTTTTCAGTTCATTCATGGTAGACAGCTTCTCAACTGTTTATTTCTTTGCCAAAAGTTTGAGCGAGTAGTTTTTATGTACCAGGAGAGCTCTGCATTCTGTCGTAGGAGTAGCTTGGTTGGACAGAGTAGATGAAAATAACAGGAGCATTTTGTGGGTACAAATCTCAACTCTTATGTACATTATCCAATGCAATTTTTGATATTAGAAAAATGCGATTACATCCCTGTGAACTTTGTACAAACTATTTAGCTCATAATTAATTGGCGCTGTGATCGTTCACTTTTGATGAGAGCCATCTCTTACATTAGTCATTGCCTCAAATTAGACCAAGTGGATGGCTGGATAATGGATGTGGTTGAGGACCTGTAGGAAAAATACATGCTCATGAGCTTCCCCAGATGATCAAAGACTTTTAAGTCAAAGAAACAGAAGACAATTTACATTTCACAGGGCTCTCGCCCCTCCTTTTAAGTCGGGCCTTTTGGAGTGGTTGTGTGGGTTTACCCTAATGGCACCCTAGTGGTTACCTTGGGTCTGATGTGTGTGCGTGTGTTTAGATTACCTCTTCTACCAAAAAAAAAAAGGGTAAATTTCATTCACATCTCCTGAGGTTTGGTGAAATTTCAAAAACCTCTCCTCTAGTTTTTGAAGTAACACTACCCTCCTCTCAACTTTGGTTGTTTATACTAGATATCTCATTCCCTTAAGTTTACCGTAACTTTATGGATGAACTTTGATGATATTATCTTTTAAACATTTTAAAATGTCTAAATTACCTTTTTTGAATGCAAGGTTAGCTCTAGGGTGAAGCTTACATGGGCTACATGTGTGTGGTGTGTGTGTGAGTTTGCATGTGGTGTGTGTGTGTGTTTGCTTGGGTGGTGTGAGTATTCCCTTGTCTTTGCCTTCAGTCATTGCCTTGTGATAGTTTACCAAAAAAAAAAGAATGCAAGGTTAGCTAATAAAATAAAATAAATGTAATTATTTTTTGTAACCAAGGTTAAACATAGTTTAACCTAAGGTTAATATTTTTTATTCTTTTCTTAAAAGCAAATTTAGATAAATTAATCCTAGGGGTGAGTGAATCTTAACCACAGTTAGTGGGTGTAAGTGGAAACGTGGCGGCTTGTAGAGCCCCCTTTAATTGTGGTAAAGCAATCAACCTAACCTTTTTTTTTTTTTTCTAAAAATCAATGTTAGATGGAAGAATCTTATGGGTAAGTGAATCTTAACCACAGTTAGTGGGTGAGTGTTAAAGGGTACACGTGGCGGCTTGTAGAGCCCCCTTTAAACGTGGTTAAGCATAATCAATTTAAGGTGTTTTTTCTTCTCAAATCAATGTTAGATGGATGAATCCTAAGGGTGAGTGAATTTTAACCACAATAGTGAGCGTTAAAGGGGGACACGTGGTGGCTTGTAGAGCTTCCTTTAATTGTGGTTAAGCATAAGCAACCTAAGGGTTTTTTTTCTTTCTTTCTAAAAACCAAGGTTTGATGGATGAACCCTAGGGGTGAATGAATCTTAACCATAGTTAGTGAGTGTTAGAAGGGACACATGACGGCTTATAAAGATCCTTTAACTGTGGTTAAATATAATTAACCTAAGATTAATATTTTTTATTTTATTTTCTAAAAACCAAGGTTAGATTAATGAATCGTAGGGATGAGTGAATCTTAACCATAATTAGTGGGTGTTAAAAGGGACACATGGTGGCTTGTAGAGCCCTCTTTAATTGCGGTTAAGCATAACCAATCTAAGGTTATTTTTTCTCTAAAACTAAGGTTAGATGGATAAACCTTAGGGGCGAGTGAATCTTAATCATAGTTAATGAGTATTAAAAGGGACACATGGCGGCTTGGGAGTTTATGTTTTTCTTTGGTTGAACTTTCAAACGGTAAAGCAATGTTTCCTCAATCAAGTAATAGGGGTAAAATAGGAAAATAGTAATATTAGTTAACAGTGTTAAGATGATGAGCCGGAGGTCAGTGTAATTTCATAAACTAGAGGGGAGGTTTTTGAAATTTGATCAAACCTCAGGGGAGGTGGGTGTAATTTACCCAAAAAATAGATAAAAAGCATACATGCTCATGAACTTAACCAATTAGGTCTTGCACTTTAGACAATCCCCTGGCTGGGCTGCCGCCTATAAATTGGAATGGGATTTCGTCTTCCCCCATCCCACATGTCAACACGTGTCCCTTGTAACGCCCTCTGAACTGTGGTTAAGATTCAGTAACCCTTAGGGTTCAACCATCTAACCTTAGCTTTTAGAATTAAAAAAAATACTAACCTTAAGGGTTAAAACTTCTTAATCAAAGTTAAGCAGGCGAGAGTTTGTGAGTGGGCAGTCTGCTTAACTGAACATGGGAGTAGCAAAATTCAATCTTCAGGTATTAAATTAGCAACTTTTTTATCATACATATATCTTACATATCTGCCGGCATCATCTAACCTCTCTTCTCACCGGGATCACATCACTCAGGCTGGGGAGTTTCTATACATTGATCACCCTCAATTTTCCTACGGATCCAAGAAGCCACCATCATCCTCAGATAATTAGTATTCCTAACGTTTACTTCACATAACCGATCCTCCGATCTTCGTCAACGCATAAGCCAAAAAGCTCAGCTCCATTTCAAAAGTTAAATTCACTCATGCCAACGTACAAGCATCACAGTGCACCTCCATATGATATAAAGCCGTGCTCGCCGCTCTCGGAAATGCCTCACACACCGCTGCCATGATCCAACCTTCGTGCTCCTCATCGAGAATGAGTGTTCTGCCAAGTTCATGCAGAAAATGAATGGTGGGTATGGGTAGAACTTTAGAAGTACCTGAATATTGTTGGGTATATATTGTTCAGCCAGTTATGGTGTGGAGGAAGACTTGGGCATTTATAAGGATGAGCTTAAAATAAGTGAGTGATGGTGGAGGACAAGTGTTGGCCTCTGGTTGGGCAGCTGCGGTAGGGACCCAGTGTCTGAATCAGATGACAAAGCAAACCACCTAGATTAGTCTCCGTGCCAAACCCTTGGATAACGACTTGTTATCAGCTTTCTCCTTAACAGAAGGCCATCACTGTCACACTAGAAACCAAGTACTACACCATACAGATATCATACAGATATAGACAATAGCAGAAAATTACGTAGATATAGACAATAGCAGAAAATTACGTACATATAGACACACAAACATGTGAATCTGTACATGAGATCATCCATCGATCGTTATCAATCTTTCCCATCTTAAAGGATTGGTTGGTTAGTCACACACACCTAAGGAAACTCCTTATTCTGAAAAATGGGCATTATCAGATGATCTTAACCACCCCTTTGTCATGGACACCATATTTCTATTCCGGATGGCTATGTTTATCTCACTGGTTTGGCGTGGGAGATCTCGTGGCTGGGAATATCAGCCCATTCGAATTTTGGTTCGATGGGTATCGATGGCATTGCAGTTTGTTAGTTGAGGATGAACCTAACAGAACATGGGTGGGCATAGCCATGGCCCATGGGCCAAGGGGGACTGTCTCGGACTTTAGAAAAAAAAATCTTTTATATTGTGTTATTTAATTATTTAATAGGACAATCATAGGGCAAGAGGGCAACTGACCCCTAAACAAGGAGGAACAATACCCGTATAATATGTACAAATTTTATGGCTGAGATGCCCCCATGAACTTGGTCCTCAAGAATCCCCCCCCCCCCAAAACTCAATATTTTGCGTCCACCTAATTATTTTCCACAACTCCATAACCAATTACTAACATTATCATTCAACAATTGCTTGCCCACAAGAAAATCCTAGCTCCGCCCCTAGATGGTGGTAATAAATCTCCAATGGCAAACCCATGTTGAATTTGTCTTCAGATAGCTGGCGCGAGCAAAAATCAATTCACTCGAGCCAAGAACATTCTGTTGTTTTGACTGAGCAATTGAGTAGAAATCCTGAAGCCAACTAGCTCGAGCAGGAGTAAGTTCACTCGAATGAATGCCATGGCCAGAATTAAAATTTCGAAATTCTAATGTTTCAAACCTAATTTGGGTTTCTAAGGCAGTCCAAACTATTTTGAGAGATAGAATTGTGTTTGAGAGGTTGTATGAGAGTGATTTGTATCCTCTTTACTTCGATCGAGTGAAGAAGGTGATCTCTCTGGCCCATACCGAGTGAACCACATATATTTTGTGTGCTCTCGTGTGTTTGTTGTTATGTATTTATCGTGTGTTTGTTGTTATGTATTTATAGATTCCTTTCACCACAACCCCATCTGAAAATTTGAGAGAGAGAGGCTCCTAAGGAGTACTACATGTTCTTTTAAGAGTAGCTGTGGTGTAAAATGCACACCCTCATAATATTGAGCTTCCCCCTCTGTAGTCTCACCATTCTGTTCTCTAGTTAAAGTTCTTATGTAGACTTGCCATGAATCTTTACTTCTTCTGCTGCTGCTAAGCCTAATCCCTGGCCGAGGTATCTTAAAGATTCTGTTTCTATCAGATCCATGGAGAGACAGAGAGATAATGATAAAGGTGTTCACAGTACCATAACAACAACCCGGTATCACGCGCATTATGTCTCTATTAAGTTCAGCTTAAAAACATCTTCCTGGTCAATTAGTGTGCCAGCCATTGATCATTGCCCCAGCGACAAACCAGTTCAATGTCAATAGAATTCATCTTATCTTCCAGGGCAGCTCCAGCCCTGCGGGAACACCATGAGTGACCCCTTACCTTCAACCACCTTACATAGCCTCTATTAGAGACACATTGGAGAGCCCACTTTGGCTTAATGGCGAGCCGATGACACATGTCCTCCCAATTCATCCTATAGCATATAAAGTTTCATTTGCTGGGGCCATCCGCGTGTAAAACCATTTCTGAAGGCCATATGCCATGAGAAAGAATGACACGTAATGGCTCCCACTAACATAATGCAAGTACGATCATGCTTAAAAGTATTTATCGTACAAATAAGAATCTCTTTCCTTACATGATTTCGCCCTCATAGATAGAAAAAAGGACAATTAATTAAAAGTACATTTTGTTCAAAAGCCATAAGAAAGGATCCCATGATCCTGGTATTCCTACCAAGGGTTTAATAGGAATTTTCTTTTACGGTTCATATTCCGGATTGGGTTTGGGATGAGTTTTGTCCCCACTAGCAGACCTAGACTACGCCATTGAGGGCCATACACCGAGTTCAACCGCACTAATGAAGTGAATGTGTCCCAAAAATGGGGAAAAAAAAAAGGAAATCAAATTTTAATATTTTTTCTCCTCCCATTCAGAGGCAACACGTGTGCGCCTTTGAACTTTACCATGTTAAATTGCAATTGACTGATCCAAACTCTCTCTCTCCCCACAAGGCTTTTTGTGCTGCTTCTAGGAAGGTAAGTCTGTTATTGGGGTCTCACTTGGTCAATTCCTGTACCTCAGGAGATCTTTCCTGGTACGTGTGACTTCACATGGATATAAAGACAGACAATTAAAATTGATGAGATTGTCTATGATCCACAAGCCATAGTCTATATTAATTGCACTGTCGCATACTAGGAATTGAAGCACATGGTGATGCAAAGAACCCCTGGTCTCATCTTCCTCTGTTCTGCCAATCACTGACAGTAAGAGCAGAATTCCAGCACAAACCAATCAGATCTGTAAAACAAACTGTAGTAAGAACAGTTTGAAGTTGAAAGCAGAGAATTGTCCGTGATCAGAATCTTCAGCAAGTATTAACATTATAAACAAAAAGTAAAATATCTTCAGATTCTGGCAGTACAAATGCACCAGACACACCAGAATATATTTAATCTCTCAAGGCAACACCACCTTATGCACTGCTAATTCACAGATAGGTTAAGATACTACACGGACTATCCAGGATTAAGGATATGTATTAAAAATGCAAGCAAAAGTGATGGGAAATTATTTGCAGTTAGTTTTGTTTTTCCTTGTGAGTACGACGCTGGATTCCCAATCCATGGACATTGAAATTTTAGCACAAGCTAGTAGTTGCTTATTCTAGCTGGATTCTGTAAAGGTACAAAATAGATCTGGGCCCTGGATATATCAACCTTAATTCACAAATTTTATAGATAATAACTGCAATAACCTCATAAAAAATATATATATATCACCTTAATTCACAGATTATGAAAAAAGAAAGGGCATGGAGTACATTTTAACCAGGAGAAACAAACGTTTTCAGAAAAAGCAAATCTAAACCTAACCTGGCAAGAGATTGGGAATCCAAATATGCTGAGTCCACAGCCATAAGTGAGTAAAACCTTTGGGTAGAAGAGCCACACAAAACAAGAAAGCGCGTCAGAATAGGGGAGCCAAACATATCATTTCTATTGCACTAGTTCGGAAATCCAGTAGCGCCTGAAAAGAACTTGGAAAAGAATAAGACACTGACAATGCAACAAAACAGAAAACTCTTCCCAATAAATGACATAAAATATCCTTACAGTAAGTAACCGGATATGCAAATAATCAAATTGCAAAAATTGGCTTGTACAAAATTCATTGATAAGGTTCCCATGAAGGGCCATAAATAAACTGATGTTATTTATAAGGAGATGATTGATACATGGCAGCCTATAGCTAGAGTATAGCTCTTTCCACAACAACTGTATTCCCGATCTCTGCATTTGCAGAACAAATAAATTACATATGTACAACGAAGTATCTCGAATGTGCCATCCTTCAGTGTTGCATCCTCTTCTCGGGATCTCTCTTTAGCAGGAAAAAATTATTTCTGGAAAGAATATCGCAAACTTCTGAGCAAATCGCAGAATCCAAATTAAAAAATGGATCACACCTGATGAACGTGGGACAGCATTTCATAGGAATCATAAAAAGTTTACAAAATACTCCAAATTCAAATAAATGGAAACATTGGCAGTAATATACCAGTACTGGTAGTTTTGTCAGGATGCTCATCTTGCTCTCCAGAAGTTTGGAGCTGAAAAGCCAGGAAAAAATCTAAGCCTCTGATTTTAGAAACATTTGGACTAGCACAATGCAGGAGCTGACATAATCCACTTATTGATTCTCTAAACGCATTGATGTGACAATAAAACTTCATAAATTTGACATAATTTAGAGCTAATTAAAATTAGATAAAAATAAATAGTTGGGAAAGAAAAGTCAATAGAACAATGAAATCATTATTTTCTAAAGAAATGATGAAAACGAAATGAAAAAATAAAGCACCTCCACTTGCTTCAAATGTACCTTCAGGAGGTCTTAGAGAAGGTGTAGTGTTTCTATAATTCAACGCTCTGGGAGGAAAAGCCCACGCACGAATTGGTATGTGTGTGGGTTCACATGGTGGACCAAAGTAGGAAACAGGAGCATATGACGCTTCGGCTTCATCAGGATGCACATGGCCTGAAATGAATGAAGGGAACCTTTAATTGGTCATGGCGATAACATTAAAGAAAATGGCATGCACACGAAACCCTACAAAGCTTTGAAAAAAGGTTACTACATAGAGGACTTTACCTGAATAAAAAGGTGCAGAAAACCTACAGCTCTCACCAAGCTCGTGTGGGGCCAATTTCATTCTATCTCGATCACCATAAAATTCTCCACCCATACTGTGCGCTAACTGGAATCTCTTGGTATCTGAAGAGGAGGTTTCCCCGCTCCAAGATTGCATTCGCTGGTCTGCCTGAATATAGGAGAACTGATTTGATTGCATGGGAGGTGGCGGCTGTAGATGGTAAGCCTTATTATGCAAGGTTGAGCCATCTGTCTGTTGAACATTATTCCCAGGTTGTACAGATGGATGGGAGCAAGGGAAACTGCTAAATGAAGAAGAAGAACTAGTAGAACCAGGTCTTTGCATCTGCATTCCAATATCTCTATATTCAGGAGCATAATAACCCACTGCATCTGACGAGTTGACACTTGGTGCAACCGACTGCTGAGCTACAGATTGCAGTAAGTGGTTTTGCATATTCTGCTCACGTAAATCAAATTAGAAGAAAAATCAGAAAACAATAGAAGTCATTTCCTACAGATCAGACCACGAGTAGCAAAGAAAATCAAACGTACATGTGTACCCATGTAATGGTTTGCATCAACACCATCAGTAAAGGGCTGAGACATGGCTGATGGAGGAAAGGGAAAGGGGGGAGGAGGAGCCAGAGGTGGTGGTGATGTTGGCAGAGGGGGAGGGGATGGTGGCCTGTCACCAGGGAGTGGAGGGGCAAAGGGCAAAGAAAGGCACTGCTCAAACTGATGTGAAGTATTTGCAGTATCAATTCCTGCAACATTATATGTAGAATTCATTTCAACTTCACAAGAGGGGGCTACATCCTCCATTTCAAGCTCACCATCAACATCCTCTAAAATATGTCGATGCTTTTCAATAGCAGATGTGGGCGTCATTTCCTGCTCTTCTGGGATTTCAAGATCATGTTCAGGAGTAACAGCCTCAAAACTCTTTTCATCAGAATCGCTTCCTTCGTCTTCATCTACGCGCATACGGGGCATAAGAAATCCCGGAAGCTGAAAACTTGCATTGCTGATGCAAGAAAATAAAGCTCAGTAACTGGTAAACTTGCAATACTAACATTCAACTAGTAGATCTAGGTACACGAGAATCAACGCCGCACCTTCCATATTCATCAAGCATGCCCTCCATTTCCCGAACAGGATCATTTATAGCCCTTTCTGTTCTTGAAGGACGCCGAGAAAATGCACTAGTAGATGATAAATCAGTAAAAGAATCGAGTTCTCGAATGTGGTGGCGAATAATAGGTTCTGAAAGGGTTTTCCTTTCCAGCCATAGTCTCAAAACCTTTTCAGCAGAAGAGAAAAGAGTAGAAAGTTAGAGTTAACCAAATAAAAGATATCGGAAAAAAACAATCGGTTGCATTTGCTTGCCTTGAGGCATTGCCTGCGATTTTCCCGTGCAGCAACTCCAGGAGGGGCAGCAGCTGACAATAAGCGTGGAAGCGCTGCTTGGACCGCTGAAGGGTACATATCTCCAACATCACCTGAAAATGTTAAATTACATTCCAGGATCACTATATCCCACATACATACATAAATTTACATAAGTATATGTAACGTTTAAATGCGACCATATATGATAAGGATATCTTGGCATATATATCCTCCATGAAAATCCAAAGTCAGAAATAATTTATCAAGGTAGCAATGCAAATACCTTTCAAACCACGAGAACATTGAGTAATAGAATCCACAAGGAAGAACAGGTCCACCCTTTTGTGTAAGCTTGATTCACTTTCCAAATTCTGAGCAAGAATTTCCACCACCTAAGTCGAAGAAATTATATATAATAATACAAAAAAAGTTTAGTAAACATGGACTTGCTTCTCTTAGTGCAATAAAACACAAATTAAAAATGAAAAATAGAAGCAAAAAAAAGCTAGATTGAGTGTTCCCCCATTATATCCAAGATTTGCATTTTCAATGGAGCAGGGGATGGACTGGTAGTAGAGACCCATTTGATGTGGAAGCTTTTCATATGTACTACTCATTGAAGCATTTGGGAGAAAAGAAATAGAAGGATTTGCAATAATAGGAGATCCAATCTTCCCACACTTCTAGACAGAGTAAATTACTAATTTCTCGTCAGACTCTCACTTCTTAAGAGTTCAAAGAAATTTTTACTAAAGACTTCTTCAGTGATGGGTTGTGGTGGCTCAATAATCATCTATATTTTCCCTTCTGCCCACTTGGTTTGGCAGCCCTAAGAAGCTGGTGTGATCGTGCCAAAATTTTGAAGGGTTCTTTGGGAATCCAGGTCTTCCACCATTAGTGGAGTTTTTCATGATTGTAGACGGGGGAGTAATTTATGCATCTCAGGTATATTTGGTGAGAGTGACTCTAACAAGGTTGAGCTTTAGCTCTTCCCAAGGGCTTCAAGTAAGAATCGCCCAGATGTTGCGGGTGAGGGCGATTCAAGTACCCAGTATTTGCTGGGTTATTGGGAAAAGGCGGGTTCTTGGAGATTGCCCAATATGATTAAAAAATTCAACATTTGGCACTTTAAACATTTTGTTCTTTCCAGGGCCAAGATAAGATATTGTGGAGAGAGATTTCACCTTTAACTAGTTTGTGTCTCCTCTAGTATTCCCCTCTTCTTTTTCTATTAAGGTTAGTGTTTCTTGCGGATGAGGAAATAGAAGCAAAAAGAATGAGTCAGTATTTTCCCTAAAAAAAACTAAATGTTTGCTTGTCCTCATTATCTCAAGGAACGGAATTCAGGCTCCCAGTCACGAGTTAAATATATCATGCTAAGCCATGAAGAATGTGAGGGTGTAGAGGGTTAAATCCATCATGATTCCACTAAAGCGCACACTAATTCAAGAATAAGTTATTCAGGTTAGTATCTGAGTAAGGTCAATGAGTGCTTCATAAACCATGAACTGAAAGCAATCAGCAAAGCAATGACCAAGTAAATGCCTCAACGAACTTGGGAATAGAAAGAGCATTGAGAAAGCTGATCACCAATGATGAGTAACATATGTATGCCCTCTAGATACCAAGTCCAAATTGTTAGAGGTGTGTAGACTTTATCTGGGCAAACCAGTCGACCGAATCTCAAACCGGTCGACTGCGGTCACCAGTTTCACACTTATCCGAAATCCAAAAGCCAACTATGGCAAACCGGTCGAACGGCTAAGAAAACAAGTTGACCGATTATCGCGGGCTTGGGCTTTTTAGGTCCGGATTTAGCTTATTTTGGGCTTCGTATATTAATATACTTATGAGCTAAGGTTGCATTATTCATTGTAGCCACCAAGAGAGGTTTTCCTTGAGAGAGAGAACTCTGTACTGTTCGATTTGCTTTTCACCAATGAGCATAGTGAAGTGGTGTGGATCCGTGGGCATAGACATCATTAGCTGAACCACGTAAATCTTGTGTTGTGCGTTCTTGTTTTGCTTTTCTCTGTTCTTATTCTTTCGGTTATTGTATTGTGGGTTGTTGCACGATTCCCAACAACTGGTATCAAAGCATCTAGGTTCGAGTGGGAGCGATGACGGAAGTAGGAAAAGTGAGAAACGACAAGTTCAATGATTCAAACTTTGGATTCTGAAAGATGCAAAATTACCTTTATCAAAAGGATCTCTATATTCCTTTAGAAGGGAAAAAGAAGAAGCCGGAGAAGATGACGGACGACGAGTGGGATGTATTAGACAGGAAAGCCCTAGGCACGATACAACTCCCACTTGCTGCATCTGTCGCTTTCAACATCTCGAAGGAGAAGACAACAGTAGGGGTAATGAATGCCCTAGCAAGTATATATGAAAAACCCTCTACTTCAAATTAGTATTTTTAATTTGTAGATTATTCAATATGAAGATGGTTGAAGGTGGATATGTGGCTGAACATCTAAACAATTTCAACACAATCACTAGACAGTTAAGTTCAGTAGAAATTAATTTGGATGATGAAGTCCAGCCTTTAGCTATTTTATCTTCATTATTAGAAACTGGAATGCCTTGTCTATAGCTGAGTAATTTTGCAGGGACAAATGCATAGACATATGATAATGTTGTGGGGGTTATTCTGAGCAATTTCGCATAAAATCCTCGGGTCAAACAAGGAATGCCCCAAATATTGAAAACAGGGGAGGTCATCAAAGAGAGGGAACAAAAACAATGGCAGATCAAAGTCCAGAAGGGGTAGATTTAAAAGAAAGGAATCTAGTTGTTGGAATCTTGGGTAGTAGATTTCGTGCATCGTTTCATTATACACCTCACAAGGACATCCTTCATAATTACATATAGACACAAAGATTGGCATTAGGGCAGGAGAAGGCAAGCAGGTTCTTCCAGACGACTGAGAGATGAAAGAATGGAGGCAAGGACATTATTATTCATTTTAGGGTGGAAATGTGTAAGTTATAATAATGGGGAGTAGCCAATCAAATATTTGGGTCATAGTTGTCAAGGTGACCAGGCGACAGACCCCATGGACACCTGAGGCGGTAGCCTGAGGCACCCGAGGCATCGTTTGATGAACTTTTTGTTGCAGAAATTCCCCCTAATATGAGATCTATGTATGATGCATTTTCTTTTATAAAAGGCCCTACATTCATATAAATTACGCCATTGTCAAAATGCACTTTGATAGAATCATCGTTAGAGATAGTTCTAAGAATTATAAAGGGACATTCAAGTGTTGGAAAAAATTAAAATAAGATTAAGTCTACATATGACTGCTGAAAGATGGGAGAGAGGGGTTGTGGGGGATAAAAATACAGCCCAACAGGAGAGAGAGAAAAAGAAAGAGAGAGAGAGAGGAAGGAGAAGAGAGATGAAGGAGAATATAAGACTGGATAAAAAGTAGAAAAATAGTCCGACGGTCAAATGTGATGTTGAACAAGGGAGAAAGAAGAGGGGAGAGAGGGAGATGTCGTACCTGTTACTTTCATTTATTTATTTTTCTTGACTATACTCGAGTAATAAAAATAATATTGATAAGTAAAATATATAACTCTAAGGCCTGCACTTATTTAAATTATAAAAGACCCCTTTAAATATGAGTTTATGAGATTTTTTGGGGGTCCTAGAAGAAATTTGGGGCATTTAAAGTCTCTTAATTTTTTATTAGGCCGTCTGAGCTAGTTGTAATTTAACAACCATGAAAAAAATAAACAAATGAGTACTATATGGTCCACCCATAAATAGAGGAGGAGAGACCAATTGGCCTACTCATTGAGAGAGAGAACAAGTTAACATTAGAGAAACATATTTGACACCGTTTGTCTCCTCTTTCTTCTTCTATCAGTGCTTTTTTTTATGGATATACAAATCCAATTATATTATAAAAGACATGAGAAATATATTAAAAAAAAGATATATTTTTGTTTACCGAACTATCATATTCAAATAAAATAAAGTTTTATATCCTTAAACAATAAATATATTATAGATATCAGATTTTTAATAATGACTACCTAAGGCGGCCAGTCGCCTGAGCCCAGCAAAGTGCTTGGTCGCCTAGGCGACTACCTGAGGCGACGCCTTTAACAACTATGATTTGGGTGTGCTTAACACCACCCTTTATTTATCGGTAATCAAAAGAATATAGTAAACAAAAAAGGGTGTTACAAGATAGGGAATATATATATAACAATAAAAGAGTTCACACTAGCGTAAACTGAAAAACACTAAAGGGCATGAAAAGATCCCCCACTACCGATAAGGTGAAGTCCTAAATTGTGTCAGACTTCATCTCTACACAACTCCTAGATCCACCCCACCATTCCGAAAAGAGATCCATTCTAAAACCAGAAGATGGATTCGTGCTCGAATGGGAGATATAGAAGAGTTGTCGAAAACTCTGCTATTTCTCTCTTTCCATATTGACGACGATATAGCCAATGACCATCAGAATAACAACTTCTAAAAGGAAAAATGGAAGACCCAAACCACACCTACTCAGGAGAGAAAATACCCTCTGATCACACCCACAATAGGGCAAATAGTCTACCCTATCTTCCACTTGGAGACACAAGAAACAACTATTAGCCATCCTCCACCCTCTAACACCACCCTTAAAGTATAATAATTTTTCAAATATCTTCCTATATCCCCGAATCTGTGTTTTTTTTTTGTTCGCCATGTCTAACACCCTGTTTCCCATTTCAAGTGTTTGTGTAACATAGACTCCAAGTCAAAACATATACTAGTCAGTGGCACCGAACCTGTCGACTGCTCAGAATGAATCAAGCAAACACGAAGTAAATAATGTCAAAGATGTGATATAGCTAAGGGCCATATTTTTCATATCTTAAAAATGAGAATGCCAATCTAAGACATATGCTGACATTTTAAACCCGAAAAGAACATAAAGAGATAATTAAAAAAAACACATCCTATCTCTTCACAGAATAGGAAGACCAATCATGTATCAAATCTCATCCAACATAACAAACCCATTCTCTAAAAGAAAGTGTACAGTGCCTCTCGGAAAAAAAGCATGACAGCCTAGGGATGCTAATTGAGGTCAGTAAACATAGAATTCTTTGTCCGTATAATGCCAGATAACCAACATATATAAGAACAGAGTGATCTCTCATGTCTTTGCTTATGAGATTAAAAAAAAATTAAATAAAACTTGCTGTTTTAGAGTTCAAATATAGATTGTTCCTCACAGCACCATAAACCAAATATCAGACTGTCACGTCAGGACAAGTATATATGAACAGAGTTGTGACTTCAATCAATGACCAGAAATAGAGATGCAAATGAAGATATTTACCACAGTTTGTGAATGAATTGCATTAGCATATATTAAACTATAACACTATGTAAATAATTGCAGTAAAAATAGTCAGAGTATGATATGCTTGGCCTCCAAAACATTTACCCAGACACAACGAGATAATCAAAACTAATATGATATGATCCTACCTCACTGGCAATGCCATACTTTGCACAGTCAATTGCGAGGCGCGTTGCTCGACCAATACTTTCCTTTGTCCTTGACAATGTTCCAAGCATGGCCTCGAAAGAATTCTGAGCTGCACTTGCTTCTGCATTACTGCTCCACTTTCCCAATGATTTCCGCCTATGACAGGCTGCTGATTCAAAATTTCCTTCATCCACATCTAGAGAATACATAGTTTTCTTATGGTGTGAATACACATCAGGACTACCACTACCATTATGTTGAAGATTATTTCGACTATCCAAACTAGGCAAATGGCAACTTGAGGGATTGGGTGGAGACAATCGCTCGGAAGAATCTACTCTCTGAGTTGAAGGACTTGACACAGCCTCAGACACGTCCTTCCCACCTAAAAAATTCTCAGAAAGAGAAGCAGAACGAGACAAATGTTGCTTAGCCTGGGCAGCAGCAATAAAATCCTTCATCGATGTCGAATATGGTGGAGCATCTTTATCCTTCTGTGCTGGTTTGTGTATTTCTTTTACAACCTCATACCTAAAACACCAAGAAGTAGAACAGCTAGGTAATTTAGAACAAATGCTGTTTAAAGATTTTGCTACAAAAACAGAAATGTAGGAGAATGTAGACTTCAGAAAATTACTAGTATTAAGTATTAACTTAATTTTATCAGGTATAAATACTAGTATTAATTACAAAGATATATTATTCTATTTATTTGAAAAGATAACATAATACAATATACAAACTTACATGCCCTTAACTTTGCTGTACTCATTTGGTGGAGATTTCAAAAACTTGGTATTTCCACAAGATCCAGCATCTGCAACAGAGAGCAGCACATTGGTACCATTTAGAGGTGAGACATTGGCAACTTTCTCATCCTCTGAGACAGAATCTGGACTCATCACAGTATGCTGTAAAATAGCATGCTCTTTATCTGATTTTTCTGCTTGAGAATAGGCACCATCCCCCTTCATAATATATTCTGAATTCCAATTGCTCGGTTCCAGAATTTCATTTTTGATTTCAATCTTGGGTGAAGGCTTGTTTAACGAATCTTGACTGGATCTGAGACAAGCCTGCCTTTCGTCAAGATTATCTGAGTAAGGCTCTGGACTTTTGACATGGATTTCAGTTTCAGCTGTGTGAGAATCAATAGACGAACCAAGATTTTTAACATCAGCACAATTCCTGGTCTCTACAAATATTTCTTTACAATAATCATGGTTTGGCCTACTGGAACTTCTGACAAGGCCACAAGCTTCCACTTCTGAAGAAGTTTTTGCCAGTACATCGTATTTTGGGGTGGTCAAACTGGTTGATAATCCAGATGTACCATCCCAAGATGTATCATCACCAAAGTGCTTTACATTCCGTACTTCCAAGGCGTGCCCTACTTTGCTATCTATGGTAAAATGAGAGGTTCCCATCTCAGAAGAAGTACAGCACCCGTTCAACAGAACTGTCAAGGTCGATGAGGCTTCAGTACATGCTTGGCCATCTTCAGCTGCATTGGCAGACATGGCTTCCAGCGCACGATGAAGGCGTTTCGATGGAGGTAAAGCAGCTTCACCATCCACTGAACTACCACGCAATTGATAGTTCTTAACTTTCCACATCTCAGGTCCATTTTCTGTAATATGTGCACAATTGTTTGAAGGTGATGAACTATTCACAGCTCCCTTCTCCTTCATTGAGGTTCCATCAGCAGGATAATTATCATCACAACAGAAAAATGTGGGGACAGGCTCCGAATTATTCATCAATACAACCTTTGAGGATTTCTCTTCTGGGTGTACAAAATTATCCAACTTCTCCTCTGTAGATGGCTTTCCCATTCGAACCCTGGCTCGCTTTACTAATGGCAAGTGTTCATCACCATCTGCTTTATAATTCCTTTCATTTAACTTTTCACTAGAATTGGATGAATTTGGTATAGCTCTACTCATCCCTACCTCCAGAGGTGCCTCTTTGTCCGGTCTAGCAGTAAATTCTGCTGCATCATTAGTAACTCGCTTTCTGTTTGGTTTCCTTTTCCTCTTAAGGACAACTGTCTTAATCTGGAGATCAAAACTTTTGCTCAACTCAAAATCTCTCTCCAAACATTCAACAGCAATCTCAGGGTGGTCTAATTTAAAACTAGACTCTAATGAGTTGCCTTCATTCAAACTGATGGTTTCAACGTTAGTGGTGACTATTTCAGAACCATTCTCTTCACTGCTACCATTAGAGAGAAATGCTGCAGAACAAACAGATGAATCCATATCACGCCAAACAGACGTGTCCGGTGATTTCCTGATTCGTTTATTTCTTTTTAAAGATTCACCCCGCATTACTTTTGGAACTACATTTCCAGTAGTGTTGCCGTCATCATTTAATGGCATGATAAGGTTTTGAAATTTACAGGGGTCCACCTTCGATGAACTTCTAGACCTTCGAATTGATGGTGGCTTTCTCTGTATAACACAGTTTTGTAGTTGTGTGTCTCGTAATCTTTTTCTCAAAGAGTTAGTAGTTGCCATAGGTGTTTCGGTAAGGTGGTTAGCCAACGAATTATCAATCAGCTCTTCAGATGCCGTCCCCATATCATGCAGAGCAGCTGGTTCTGTTGCAGATGCAGGATCGTCAACAGGATGGCTGGAGTTATTTCTATCTGTAGCAGCATGAAAAGTTTCTAACTGCGGACTAGGCAATGCCATGGGACTTTGCGGCTGAGCCCTCATCCAAGATTTGCCAACTGAACCCTCCGAATTCCCAGCATTTGTCACAGTACCTTCATCCCCTGAATTAAATTCATCGACTTGGTCCTGTTTCTTTAACTTATCATAGCTATCAATAATCTCCTCTACTGCACGAACAAAATCAGACCCTTTGCCCTGACGTTTAGTTAGCAGGGACTTCTTTTTCTCTTCCGTAAATGCTTCAACATCAGCAGGGTTGCAGAAAGCACTGCATAACACAACCCCCACCCCATCAGCATAGAACTTTAATGAAATCAAACAACAAGGCCATATTACCATACACATTGAGGTAAAGCTTCCAACAAGTGTTTTAAAAGGTGAAGGTGTGAGGCAACACATTAGGACCTCCAGATGTGTGGAGCATATGCCTTCAGAGGTAAGGCTCAGTCTCATCCTCCAACATTTTAAAAATAATAAAAATTTACTAAAAAGAATAAATATATATATATATATAGAGAGAGAGAGAGAGAGTAGCATTCTAATGGGTCATGCTCATTAAAGCCTTTAATGAGCGGTCCCTAATAACATAACACATGCTCTAATATCCAACCGTTGGATGTCAAGACAGGTCTACTAAGAGACACGTGACAAAAAATCAGGCCGATCAGACATTTATACACCATCCGATTGAATATAAGAAGATTAACTATTTCTATTACCAAATGCTTATAAACTTGGGTCTAATCGAACAGTCTAAACATGTCCGATCAGATTAATTTTTTGACACGTCTCTCAATGGACCCACCTCAACATCCAACCGTCAGATTTAAAACAAGATTGCCACATGTAATCTTTCTAGAGGGACCACTCATTAAAAGCTTTAATGAGCATGGCTCATTAGTATCCTTCCCCATATATGTGTGTGTGAAGAGCTACATAAATGATTCAACCATCATATAGCAAAAACCAAATTCACGGGAAGGAAGCAAATGCTGAAAGTTAAATTAACCTTCTCGTTCATAAACATATTGTCCGATCATCAACTAATAAGGTAGATTTTCAATCTAACAAGCGACCAAAAAGATGCCATGAAAAACTCTCTTTTAGTGACTATTAGCTGGAAATCCTCAATGTGAATTAATAATCTTAAAGATTTTTAAAACCCTAAATATGTTAGAAATAGCAAATGAAGTGTTACTATAAGAAAATAAAAAATAGAAAAGAAAAAAAAAAGATTGAGTGACATTTATGTGGCTTAAAGCCTTAAAACGGTATTTTCGGTTAATGTGAGATGCACACCTCAAATACACGATGTGCATCAAATCATGTGCCTCATGTCAGCTTCACACTTTGAGGCGGACACAAGATGAGCATCAAGGCATGTGCCTCATGTGAGCTTCACACTTTGAGGCGTGAGGTTCAAGGGATTTGATCTTTTAAATTTGAGCCCCAAAACATTTACCAATCCAAAAAAAAAAAAATTGAGCCCTGAAACATTTTCCTTAAAACCTTGCCTGCCCCAAGGCAACCCTCAAGGCATAAGCCTTACAACTACATGTGTTCTAACCAATGCTTCCAGCTAAGGAGAAATACAAGCATATATAATGAAGTTAACATCATCCTCACACAAAAACAATATCCAACAAGCAAATAATATATTCACCAATTGTCCAATTCCAACCACAAAACTGGCCAACAGGTATAAATGTTCCTATTTCCCAACACTATTAACCAATAGAATAAAGAACATCAAGCTAACAAGAAAAATTTGGACCTTGCAAGGTGCAACAACTGAGTGATAAGAAGCATGTACCAGAAACAATATTCATACTGATAATCCAATTAATAATCTGGAGGAGATCATATCTGCAACTAGTAAAACTTTCGAGTGTATGCGGTCAAATGACCTCTTTCTGTGTTTACTCAATGAAATCTACTTTCGTAATATATTAAAAAGATCAGTAAATATGTTGGCTCCATTTCCACAAAATGACCAAAACCTTTTGAACCATCCAATAAATAGGGATTATCCAACCAAACATGTCTGATTGCACGGCAAGCAAACTGCCTTGCAAGGTTTTTATGCATAATAGACAGTTCCGGCACACTGACTCTCAAGATATTGAAAGATATTCCATAAACAAAGATCGAACCTAGAATTCAAAATGCAAACAAACCACTCAGGTGCATTGACTGCACAGAGCAAAATGGTAATAAACCTAAAGACTCGTTCTTGCAACAAATTATTTTTTTATTTTAAAAACAAAATCAAACTATCAGTTTATTGGAGCAGAACAGCACAGGAAACTAGTAATATTCTGATTGGTAGTAAAATATTAAAAATGGCTCTCTTGTATAAGATAAAACATATTTCATGATTAGCCTCCCAGATATAATCCACCAAAGAAAGATTAGACCGATTGACTCTAATCATTCCTTGGTGTTTCAGATGGATGTATAATTAACTAATTAAAGTTTCACCCCTTTCTAAGGGACCACTATCTCTGACATAGCCATACCACATATGCCCCCAGACCAGTGTACTTAAAATTAAATTATCTACCTCATTGTGGACCACTTCCTAAAACACATAATAACACGAATACATGTATCTTGTAATGTTATAAAAGTTCATACGAACACGTCCTTTTGGGAATCCTGTGCACTTCATAGTTCAGTCTAAATTTCTAACCTACAAAGCTGAGGACATAAATATATCTATCAGACAGAAAAGAAAAATAACAAAGGCTTCTATTATCAAATACTTCCGGGGTGTAGTCCACATATCATGAGGTTTCAATTCAAGTTCAAAACCTTAGTTTTGTCCAGTTGCTAGCACATGCAGATATGAGATATGTAACCGTAGCCCAACATTAGGTCATGCCCAATTTGAGCCATGAAGGAAAACAAAGGCAAATAGAAGGCAAAAAGGTTAAAAAACTAGTCATTATTTTTTTAATACGAAACCCATAATAGAAATAATGTAATGTAATGTTTACAAAACAGGAGGGGGCGAGCGAGATCTCCACACCACAACAAGGATAGCAACAAGGAGTCATCAAATACAGTATGAGTCCAACTATGAACAAAATATAGTTACGGATGCTTGTGAGAATCTTGATGGAGTCATCCAACTAGCCAAACTCCTTCCAACCGAAGAGCAAAGCTTAGGCAAAGATGACTCCATTTCCTCAAAAGTCCCGTTGTCCCTATTGGTCCAATGGCAGACGGCATCATCTCCCAACAAATGTTCCCTCTTGTACCAAACCCACACTAAGGCCATCCAAAGATGCTATTTATTGCTTCCTTAAGGAGACCCAATAGATCCCTGATAGAGATAGGAAAAAGCTTCACACCACCCAAACCGTCTTGCAATGGAATAGAAGATAACTCATGGTTTCCTTCACCTCACTGCACATAGAGCGTATGTTCATTATCTGCACTCCCCAATTTAACAGGTAATAAAAAAACGAGGGTCTTGTACAAGGCGATGGTCCACATGAAGGCTTGAACTATGGGAGGGTGGGTCTCTTCTGGGTGGGTGTCTTCTAGATCATTAGAATGGCGAACTCCTCTTCTTCTTCTGAAGGAGGTAACCAAGTCTGGTGGTGAAGAGTCTGAAGACTCCCTTTGAGTTTCCCTTCCATATATGTTATCTTGCCTCACTAGGTTGAACTTAATCCTGTACAAGCTGTCAAAAGAGAGCGAGACAGTACCCTATCACGTTGTCTCTGAGGTTCAATGGGTTCCACGCAACCTCTACATTTCTCCTTTCGAAAAAATCCAATATATGTTGTCTTGCATTTCCTTTCCTTCCAAATGGACCAAACCATGGCCCCTAGAAGGATGAGACATGTGTCTTGATACTTACCATCCACCTTATGCGATAACCAACAAGATAAGAAGCTCCAAAAAGTACCGGGGTAAACCAAACTGATCCCTAAACAAGATAGAAAGTGACCCTAGGTCTCAAAAGCAAAAAAGGCAATGCGATAACAGGTGATCCACTATTTCCTCTTCTTGGAGCCACATATAAAGTTGTTAGTCACCCTCCATTCTATAGGCTTCAAATGATCGCATGTGAGGATCTTGTCCAGCGCATGGTTCAAACTAGGCTATTTTTGGATAGGTATGAAAGTATCAATCTGATATACCAAAAAAATTAAGATACGCTTGGACATGCAAGGAAAAACTTGGATACCTTACATAAAATGTTTTCATGCAACTAAATTAAAAACAAACTCAAAGAAATCTTTCAACTACATTTATAACCATACATATGAGAATTAAGAATTTTATAAGATAAAAAAGGTGAGTATGCTGATAAACGGGTATCAAAACACAAACCAAAGTCATTTAGCATACAAGTATCCGAATTATAATCTAAATATGAAAACCTTACATTTAATGACATAAATAAGAAAGTATTGAATTTACAACCATAAAATAAATGGCATACATGCTACAAGCTCAACACCAGATTGTACTACGTGTCGGCTTGAACACTGTGGGCCCAAAAATGAATATAGTACATGACAAGTGTATGAGACATAATTACAATACTGTGACCAACACATGTAAACATGGTATGAGGTTTGGTGCATTTGCATGTACGTCTACAGTTGATTGGCATTTGAAGCAAACACTATCCTGATCAAACCCAAATGTTGAAGGAATTTTTGAAATATTAAAGATTTGGGGGTTTTCAGATTTTTCAAATAAATGTTGAAAAATAATCAATTCATTATTAAAAATGTATTTTGATCAATGAATTTCGCATGAAATCAATAGATCTACTCATTTTGGGTTGATTGCAACCAATTTTCATGAATTTAAACAACTAAAATGAAAAAAATAAAGAAAATTTTCATACCTTCAAAATTTTAGAGGAACTCTTTCAATCCGAAAATCAAACGCTTACACTTTCGTTTTTTAACTCAAAATCAACAACGGAATTGTTGATTTAAGCCTAAAAATTAAATAAAGAAGAAAAATAGTTGAAAGAAAATGTTGAAAAGCATTGGTTTTATAGAGTCACAGAATATTGATGAGTATTGGTCTAATACGAACGATATTGACCGATACTTGGGATTTTTATAAGTACCCTTGTGTAGGACAGAGAAAGAATGATGCTGGATTTTAAATAAAAGAAATGAGAGGTTTAAGGGGAAGTGAAATAAGGGGAAAGGGAGAAGAGAAGTAAAGTCTCACTACTCCTACGGATGTTCTAGGGTTGGAATCTCACCAACTTTGGAGTCCGAGTATGGTGTCACATCACCAATGTAAGGAGTCACGCCTTTCTAACTTTTCATTCACTTCAATTCTAAATTGCCTTGCATTGTCACAAGGTCCTCTATTTATAGGAAATTATAGAACCTTTTACATAATGTTAAAACATTAAATGACTTATAGTTTTTTGGACTAAGACTCTTGGACTTCTAGATAAGACTCTTGGACTCTCTAGATAAGACCCTTGGACTTTCTAGATAAGACCCTTGGACTTCTAGACTTTAAGACTATCTAAAATATTATTTCTTTAAAAAATACTCACTAGAAGAATGATTAATGACAAATTTTTCAGCAAAGATTTCAGATTTTCTTGAAGAATCGAGTTGTTACAATTCATTAGTGGACTTATTTGTGGGCCTCATGGTCAACCATGGGCCTACGGTAATATACTTTAAGGGTTATGGGTTTGTCTTCATCAATTGAGCTCATATTGCATTCATTACCTTTCTTTCTCTTGTTGTAAACTTTAAGAGACTGATCCCCATCTAGGGCTGTCAATGGACCGGATCATGATCCGGATCCGATCCGAATCCGATCCGATTAGCCGGACTTTGGACCCTATATGTGATCCGTCGGATCGGATTCGGATCGGATCGGTGGAATCCGATTATAATCGGATTGGATCTGGATATAGGGTGATCCGATCCGATTAAAATCCGATCCGATAATAATAATAATTTTTAATTATTTTAAATATATTATTTAGATTTTCTATGTATAAAATATTAATTTTTAAAAAAAATAACATTAATTAGTATTAATTAAGGTATTATTAGATTTTTTATTATTAAAATAGATTTTTTTTTAAAAAAATAACCTTACTCGGATCGGATCGGATTCGGATCGGACGATATATAATCGGATAGGATTCGGATCGGTTACTTCATGATCCGACGGATCTCGGATCGGATTCGGATCAGTCGGATTCTTAATCGGATCGGATTCGGATCTAGGCAGATCCGGTCCGAATCCGATCCGTTGACAGCCCTATCCCCATCAATTCCCCTCATCTTGAAAAGACTCGGCTCCATCAAGGTAGAAGATTGGTACATCTCGTAAAAATCTAGGTTAATCTTTTGGAAGTTCGTTGTCGTATCCATGTGCTTTCTAAAAGCGATTTACCACTCCACTTTAATAGGAACTTGTGGTACCCACTATATCGAGTCGAGACAATTTGATCCTCAGGAACATATTCAATCTCTTGTTGAGTTGATTTTCGCATGAGAGGTAATTGGATGGCTAACTCTCCACCTTCATCATCAAGATGGTGGCCAAAGTAGATAGTCAAATCTTCCAAATTAAAGATAGGGTTGATACACAATTCTAGAGGAAGTTCTAACAAATGAGCATTCTCGCCCAACCTCTTCAATACTTGGAATGGTCTTGCTTTCTTAGAATGAAGTTTTTGATAGGTGCCTAAAGGAAACCTCTCTGATCGGAGGCGAACCACAACCAAATCGCCCTCTTTGAATTGAGCAAACTTCCTAAGTGTATTTGCATCCCCTTTATAGTCTT
The DNA here is from genome assembly GCA_015143295.1 of Tetracentron sinense. NCBI lineage: Eukaryota > Viridiplantae > Streptophyta > Magnoliopsida > Trochodendrales > Trochodendraceae > Tetracentron > Tetracentron sinense. The sequence goes on along the minus strand of CM026558.1, from coordinate 8,148,538 downwards.
CATTACTAATTGTAATCATCTTTCGTACTTCTTCATGTATTTCCCAAATATGTTGAGCAAAGGAAAAACCATCTTCACTAATTCGAGAAGTAATAGGTAAAGGCACAAGATCTACGGGCTGTCTAGGCTTCAAACCATAGGCAATTTCGAATGGAGAATGACTCGTCGTGCAATTGATGGAGCTATGGTTGGTGTGTTGGGCAAGACCACGCCTCAAGTCAAGGTCTTGAGTTTAATCCCTTCCCCCCTGTTGGCCACCCTCGGGAATATATCCCTACTTACTTGGGGCGTGTGGTATTGGTCTGCACGTGCCCAAGGGATTAGTCAAGTGCTCTAAGAGGCCCGATCACCCACGTCACCAAAAAAATGGGCAAGCTTTGCATGTGGTAAGAAGTCTAAATTTGCTACATGGTCACCTAATAAGCATCGCAATAAATCACAAGGCTACGGTTAACAACTTCCATTTGACCATCAATTTGAGGGTGGAATGCGCTTGAATATATCAGCTAAGTACCCAACTTGGCCCATAATGTATTCCAAAATTAACTCAAGAATTTTTTGTCTCAATCGGAAACATAGACTAGGGAAGACCATTCAACCAAACCACCTTTCGAAAGAATTAGACAGCCACGTAAAAAGCATCAGAAGTCTTCTTACAAGGTATAAAGAGTGTGTCATCTTGGAAAATCGATCAACTACCACATAGAATCAAAATCTTTTTTGCCTTCTTGGTAGGCCAAGTACAAAATTGATGCTTATATCTTCCAATGGTCTGTCCGGAATCAGTAGTGGAGTATAAAAACTTTTATTTTTCTTTGATCCTTTTCCCAATTAGCAAACCCAGCATTGTTTGATTACTTTCCACACATCCCTCTTCAAATTAGGCCAAAAGAATTGATCCTCAGCCAATGGAATGGTCTTGTCACGGCCAAAGTGCCCACCCAAACCTCTTCCATGTAACTCTCATATCACATGATCTCGTAAGGAAGTTCGTGGTAAACATAGACGAGTCTTGTTGAACAAGTATCCATCCAAAATTTGAAAATCACCATGTTGGTTACCTGAACCGTCAAGCAGAGAAGTGTAGACAGTGCCAAAGTGTACCATTAGCATAGCAACGCTTCAGCTCCTCAAACCCAATAGTAGTGGAAGACATGTTTACCAAGACTAAGGCTTTTCTACTAAGGGCATCAGCTACTTTATTGTTGACTCGAGTTCAGTGCTTTGAGTGGAAGGTGTATTCTTAGAGTTAACTACTCCATTTTGCATATCAAGAACTAATCTTCTTTTTGTGAGTTAAAAAACCGCAATACCTCGTGATCAGAGTACAAGACGAATGAGGTGGTGCCGGCAATGCTTAAGAGCTTGTACTATGGGAGAGAACTCGACATCATAAGTTGAGTATCTCTTCTTGGCGTTGTTGAGCTTTTCACTAAAATAGGCCACGGGATGTCCTTCTTGGCTAAGGACAGCTCTATACACACATGTGAAGTGTCACATGCAACCTCGAATATTTTCTCAAATTCTAGCAATTGTAGAACCAGGGGTTTCCACCATCTTAAACTTGATTTCTTCAAAGTCATTACTTTGTGCCTTGGTCAAAGTAAACTGACCAGATTTTATACACACTGTGATAGGCGCCATGACCCATGATGGTGCTAAAATTTTGAATTAAACCCCGGTAGAAAGTAGCTAACCCATTAAAACTCAGTACTTCATGGATATATTAGAAGGTGTTAGCCAATCAACAATAGCCCTTATCTTCTTTGGGTCCGCTTCTACACCTTTTGAAGAGAACAAAACCCAAAAATATAACATAGGACTCATAAAAGGTGCACTTTTTCAAACTGATGTAGATCTTTTCAGCCCTAAGAACTTGCATCACCTGCCTTAAAGTGTCTGTGGTCCTCATAAGATCGGCTATAAATAAGAATATCATCAAACTATACTATGACAAATTTTTCAATGAAAGGATATAGTACATGCGTCATAATCCGCATGAATGTGCTGGTGAATTGGTTAGTCCAAAGGGCATGACTAACCACTCAAATAATCTGTCATTGGTCTTAAATAGTTAAATGTTATTTTTTATTCATCTCCAGGGTGAATGAGTATTTGATGGTATCAGCTTCTCAAATCGTTCTTTGAGAAAATCATTGCTCCTGCCATCATGTGGGTATTCCCTCTCTTCTTCCTTTAATTTGGCACTTCATGTGTCACTAAAGGAAAGACTAGTGATCTCCTTGCTTTCCTCCATGAACTCGCACAGTGAGAACATTTGTTGGTTGTTGTTCTTCCGGTTGCTTAACAAGTGAGAGATCCTTCATGGGTAGAAGAATTTTCTTGCACCCATTGTGCATCATAGTGTAGGTATTCTCATATTCATCATGGTGTACCCTACAATTAAGGCTGTCAAAAAAGCCCATATAGAAGGGTACCCGGCCCGGCCCGGCCCTCCAAAGCCCGGCCCTACCCCAGCCCTTGGGCCGGGCAGGGCCAAAAAATTGGAAGCCCTTGTTCTCTAGGGCCGGGCTAGGGCTCCCCCTGTCCGGCCCTTCCCGGCCCGGCCCGGCCCTACTTTATCTTAAGATAAATATTTTTTAATAATTTTACTAATATGCTCCCTTTAACCTTTCATTAACGTTATGAAAGTAGGGCTATGTTTGTAATTGCGCCAACTAAAGACCTTATAAAAACCAACCTAACACAGACCAAACCCTAACTTGTATTCACATTCTAAGACTTTGCCTCTTCATTCTTCAACTTCAATCGCACAGGCCACATACCACTTCGGCTCTTCATCGATCATCTCTCTCTCTCTCTCATATCTTACTCTCTACTTTCAGTTTTATATTTAAACATATTTTCAATTTTGTTCTATATAGTTTTATTATTCTACTTGTTTACCTATACTATGTTTTAGTTTATTATGCATGACTGTCACTGATAAGGAAATTTTTTGTTTAACTCTGTCATTGCTCTTTTTATTGCAATGTTGATCCCAAACCCGAATAAAAGAGGAGGGTATCCATTTCCATGTAAGGTTGACAGTCGGTGTAGTAAAAAACAATTTATTATCTTAGATGAAAAAAAAAAATTCCGTTCTTTCTTCCGGCCCTTTGGCCGGCCCGGCTTGGCCCCGGCCCTTGAGGGGCCGGGCTAGGGCCCAATCAACCCCGGCCCTTGAAGGGCTAGGGCCGGGCTAGGGCTCTACTCTTATAAGGAAGGGTAGGGCTAGGGTTGACCCCGGCCCTACCCCAACCCGGCCCTTTGACACCCCTACCTACAATCAAAAGGCCAAGGTTTCCTACACAGAATATGGCCAACTTTAATAGGTAAAATATCACACCAAACTAATTCTTCAAAGTTCTTACTAATCAAGAAAGTAACTAAGCAACGATGATTTGTCGGAATAAAAATATAAGTTACCCATGTTACTCGATATGGTCGTGGGTGCTTCTTTTTTAGCCCAAGCTTCTCAACAAACTCTAGAGATGTCACGTTCAAACTGCTGCCTCCATCAATAATCATGGTACAAAGTCTTCCCTTGCATGAAACCCCCGTGTGGAATACGTTGGTACGCCGCCAATCTCTTCTTCGGATCTTGGTGTAGTTAATAAGGTTCGCATCACAAGACTATGACCCTCATGCATACCTCCACAGTAATCGACTTCATCTTCTAGTTGTTCTTCCTCCTATTCTTTTTCCAGTTTCGGTTCCTCTGCACAAAAGTGCAAGCTCTTGTTTAGGCACATGATGGCAAAGTAACCATGGCCTCCACATTTGTAACACAATGGAGTTTTATCGAACTGTTTTGTACCATCTCCAATCGGTGCCTTATCCTTGGTAATATCTCAATCACTACTATCGGAGATCTGTTGGTTATTGCCCCCTTGATTATAAGGTTTGGAACTGTTGCCACGTGGAGTGTTACTTGTTGGTCGGTTGTTGGAAGACCCCCCTTTCTGACTTACCGGACGCATTGATGATCGAAACTTAATGTTTTCTTTAATTGTAAGTGCAAGCTGATATGCTTTATCCAAAGTCCAAGTAATTGTCATCTCAAGTTGTATCTCCATATGAAATCCAAATTTATAATAGGCAACCAACTAAGCTTCACTTTCTCGAACTCAGTTTCGTATACTCTTTCAAATTTGAACCTCCTTCGTGCACTCTTCCACCAACTTAGAACTTTGTCTGAGTAGGAACATCTTAGTGTATAAAGTTTGTTCATAATTAGCCGGTAAGTCATGTTCCCTCATCTTTACCTTCATCTCGTTCCACATATCAATGGGTGGTTGATTAGATCTATAGAGTTGATCTTCAACACTATGCCACCATAATCGTGTCAGCTCTTTCAATTTTTCTTTAACAAAACGGACCTTTTTTACATGCATGGAATACCAATCAAAGTAGTCATCCATAGACATGAACCAATCAAGAAAATACGTTGGGTTAAGTTTCCCATAAAAATCAGCAACTACAAGGTGTACTTTCTTGGTCACATCACATGTTGCCCTGTAATTTCCACACATCTCCACGCCTTATTTCATGTAGTCACCCATGCCTCTTATTTGACGTCCCATTGGATGAGTTCCTCGTCTCTCATGGGCGGTGAATTGTGGTAAGCGTATAGCTGAATGTTGACCTCATTGCCATCATCGCCTTCGGTATCTTCGTTCGTATTCTCGTGATGCCTTTGTAGAAAAGGTCATTATTTCATATAGACGGGGGTATTAAGCTTATCTACTGCTTCTTGTTGCGATTTAGCTTATCTATAGCTTCTTGTTGCGATTTTTGAATAGCTGACAACTCCCCTAATCCAAGACCTCCTGAATGATGATTTCCAAAGCTCATGGTAGCGTAGTTCTCGTACGATATACCGCTCCTCAAACGATGTATGAACTGATATGATGTCAGGCTTCGGCTCTAATATCAAAAATTGGTGTAAGATAGAGGAAGAATGGTGCTGAATTTTAAATAAAGGAAATAAGAGTTTTAATGGGAAGTCAAATAAGGGTAAAGGGAGGAGGAGTAGAGTCTCACTACTTCTATGGATGTCCTAGGGTTAGAATCTCACCAACTTAAGCGTCCAAGTATGGAGTCGCACCACCACTGTAAGGAGTCACACCTTACCAGTGGGGTCACTAAGCTTAAGGATGATTATGGCAACCTCTTTGTGTTAGCTACCAATAGAGATGTATTAGTAAGGGATTCTTATGAGAAGAGAGAAGTGGGGGTGGTGTGGTTCTCGAATATGCGACGGGATTTGAATGATTGGAAAATTGATGACATGGCTCGACTCTTGGAGAGTATTAGTTTGCCTTCCCCTTGTTCTGAAATTGGGGATAGCAGAATTTGGTCTAGATTTTAGAAGCCACCGTGGTTGGTTCCCAATAAGATCTCTTCTACATCATTGTCTCCAGTTCCCGCTAAGCCGTTTCCTCATAAAATTGTGTGGAATCCTGAAATTTCTCTTATGGAATGCAACGCTAAATAAAATTCTAACATGTGATCATTTATAAAGTAGAGGGTGGAAGATGGCTAATTGTTATTTTATGTGCCTCCAAGCGGAAGAGTCTGTGGATCATCTCTTATTACATTGTCCTATTGTGTTTGGTATATGGGGCTACTTCCTTTCCCATCTTGGGCTAGTCTGGTTTCCCCCATCCTTTAACAACTTCTTATCGTGTTGGTCTTTGATAAGTGTGGATGGTGCTAGAGAGGCAATTTGGGCGGTTCTACATAGTGTCATCTCATGGATAATTTAGAAAGAGAGAAACCTCAGAGTATTTGAGGATTCTTTCTCGTCAGTTTCTCGCATTTGTGATCATATCTGAATGGTTGACTTGGATTGGGTGGGTTTACGTTGCATAGTGGAGGACCTTAGGGGGTGTTGAGTTGATTTTTGCTCCCACAATTCTCTAGCTGGTTAGGAGATCATGAACGCCTTGTGCTTTGACTGGTGTGGAGTTATGTGTTTGTAAGTTGTAATTCTTCTTTTCCTTGCGTTCTTCATCTTGTAGTCCTTTTTTCCTTTATTTTTTTTAATCGGTAGTAGTCCTCTTTTCCTTTATTAATATATTATGATTGATTATCAATCTAAAAAAAAGAAATCACACCTTAGTAAAGAAGAACTTTTCATTCACTTCAATTCTAAATTGTCATACATTGCTATAAGGTCCTCTATTATCATAGTTACCAAGTACGAGTAAAGGTATAATACGACAATGATTCATTCGGGAAATATGGGTGTTATACGACAAAAATACTACAAAAGTATGGGAAAATTATAAAAAATTATAGATAAATAATGTTCATGATATTAACTAGTAACAATCATTTAATACAGAATTTGTGTTTAACCTGGTAAAAGTACAACAAAAATATGCATATTATACACGTTTAATACGTAATTCACGTATTAAACGGGTAATATACAGCGATACGTGTGTAACACATATGACATAACACGGCAAAAGTACATAGTTTTAAACGGCGACCCTCCCTAAAAGTATTATACAAGTATAATACGGGTGTTTGGTAACTATGCTATTTATAGGAATTTATAGAACCTTCTACATAAATGTTAAGACATCAAATGACTTATAATTTCGAGGAACTAACTAAGACTCTTAGACTTTCTAGATAAGCCTCTTGGACTTCTAGGCTCTTAGGAACAAGACTCTTTAAAAGAATGATTAATGACAAAATTTCAGCAAAGATTTCTGACTCTAGTAGAATCATGTTATTACAATTCATTAGTGGACTTATTTGTGGGCCTCATGGTCAGCCATGGGCTTTCTTGGGCCTACGGTAACATACTTTATGGCCCGTGGCCTTGTCTTCATCAATTGGGCCCATATTGTATTCATTACCTTTCTTTCTCCTGTTGTAAACTTTAAGGGGCTGATCACCATCATACCCCCGGTCCGTACTCGGGATTTTTATAAGTACCTTGTGCCAGCATTTTGGTATCCTCCAAAACAGATACGTATCGGGCCGATACATGTCGATTCTTTAAACCATGGTCCAACACTGTTGCCCATAGGAAGAAGGATACTTTGAAAGGAACCATTTCAATCCACACATACCTATGGGGGATTGGAGAAAGTAGTCCACGGTGGACCCTCAAAACATGAAAAGGGGTCTCACTGAAAAACAAGCATTGTTGTCACAATCCTAATATCTCACATCCTGAGCGGTCCCAATAAGCAAGAAACACTCTCGATCTCGCAATCCCATAGATTATGTCGTAATCTCGAGTGATCAAGTTTGCTACCCTCTCAAGATAAAACTCCACTGAAGCACTTCTATTGGCTGCTATGGCCCATAATCTACGAAAATCTTCTTAAAGTGACCCCTAGCAACACCATTTATCCAAAAAAAAAAAGCAACACCATCTATCATCCCATAAACAAACATTGTTTCCTCTACAAACTCGAAAAGAAATTTGCATTGAGAACATTTCCCAACCTTTCATAATGTCTTTCCAATGGCCACACCAAGGGGGACCTCGAACCAATCTGGGGTTCCCACCGAGAGAGCTCCTTGTGTCTATGAGAGATCACTTTTCTCCATAAGCTCTCCTGTTCTGATCCAAATCTCCACAACCATTTGCCCATAAATGTCATGTTGACTTCTACTAATGTGTGCACGTTCAGACCCCCTTCCTCGACCGGCTTACATACCTCACTCCACTTCACCAAATGATAATTTTGGTTTCTAATTGTTCATTCCACATAAAGTCCCTTTGCAATTTTCCTATTCATTTGCAATTAAAATCAGAATTGTAAGGAATGATAGGAAATATGTAGGCGGGCTATTCAGGGTGCTTTGAAGTAACGTCAATCTCCCTCCTTTGGATAGATATAGTGATTTCCAGCCAAACAATCTCTTGTGGAATCCCTTAAGTGTTGGATCCCAAACCAACTTGCTTTTGAACCCTATGTGGCAAGGAAGACTCTACACTTGCAACCCATAACTGAGGCCAAATCTAGTACATTTGGCACCCTTATCTACCCCCAAAAAATAGAGTTCCTTTTAATATGATTTCTGACTCCCAAAGAGATTACTTGGAAAGGCATTTTTCAGATGAGAAAATTTTGAGTTTGATCAAAAGGAATGAATGGAGACAAGCAAGAGACCAAGGGGGCAGCTACCCCTTGAACTTTGGAAATAAATAATTTTATACTATTATTATATTATTTATGAACGCATGGCCATGAGGCAAGGGGCAGCTTCCTCTTAACTTTTGGGGGGAGAAAACATTCTCCAAAAGCAGACGAGATAGCCCACGAAATTGGTCCTTGAAATTTATTTATTTTTTGGGTAGGTAACGAAAGATGCATATATAGGAGAAAAGAATATACAAAACGAAGAAAAAAACTTTGCTGAAAGAACGCCAAAAGGTCAAGCCAAGATGCTTGACCATCTAAACAAAAAGTAAGTCCAGGTGTATAACAACCACCCAATCTTGAGAATAACTTTAGGCAACGTCTCTTCCTTGTCTTCAAAAATTCTGCTATTTTGTTCCCTCCACAAACCCCAACAAATCGTTGCGGGGAGCATTTTCCATATCTCATTACCTCTCCTACTAAACCCTCCTTTCGGCCATCCCAACACCACTTCCCGAGTCCTTCTTGCGGAACCCAACTCATCCCAAAGAGCCCCAAAAAATGGCTCCAAACTACCTGCGATTTTGAACAATGTAAGAAAAGATGATTAACATTCTCCTGAGCCTGTCTGCACATAATGCACCTGTTGGGAATGGTCATTCCCCTATGAATTAAGTGATTGACCGTGAGAACTTTGCCTAAAGAGGCAGCCCAAAGAAAAGCCTGCACCTTCGAGGGAATTTTTAACTTCCAGATCTTATGAAAAGCTCTCCTCCCCCCCCCCCCCCCTCTCCTTCTCCCTAAGCACAGAGTAGCAATGGGCTGTCAAAAATTCCTCCTCTACACCCCCTTCTCATCTTCTTCTATCTTCCATATCTTGATGTATCACACACTCCATAAGCAATCTTTGCAGGGCAAGCCACTCTCCCAATTCTCTTTCCCCAAAATTGTCTCGACTAAAACGGGGACCCCACCTAACTTCACCATCATGAACCACATAACAATCCTACACCGCCACCTCTTTCCTAAACACCAATCTATATAGATTTGAAAACCTGCTACACAGCATCCCCTCCCCCAGCCAGTCATCTTCCCATAACCTCACCCTACTACCATTCCCTACCTTAAATTTTAAAAATTCATGAATCAATGCCATAGTCATCATCACCCCTTTCCAAACTCCCACCCCATATGACATCCTAACTGGTTTCGAATCCCAATCACCCCTATAAACCCCAAATTTATCTTTAATAACCCTCCTCCACAAAGCTGTCTTCTCTATATTGAAGCGTCAAATCCACTTTCTCAATAACGCTTTGTTCATACACTTTACTCTTCTAAAACCCAATCCTCCAAGCTCCTTTGGACTAGTAACCCAATCCCACTTTACAAGATGCACTCTTCTAGAATCCCCCCCTTCCCCCCCCACAAAAAAATTCCTTTGAAGTTCCTCCACCTTCATGATCACTGCCCGTGGCATCTTAAACAAAGACATGTGAAAAATTGGAAGGCTTGACAACACACTTTGGATCAAAGTCATCCGCCCTCTTAAGGACAAGAATCTTTTCTTCCATCCTGCTAGTCTCAACTCAACTTTCTCCACCACCGGATCCCAAATAGTAGTCGACTGAAGCACCTAAAGGCAATCTGAGATACCTAATGGGCAAGGATGCTAAACGGCAACCCAAACTTCTAGCACTTCTTTCAACGAAGCCTACCTCCACTGCTATCAACTTACTCTTGGCAATATTAGTCTTCAATCCGGATATGGCTTCAAAACATCTAAGAATACCTCTCATATTGGCCACCTGATCTATATCTGCCTCTAAGAGTAAAATGGTATCATCAGCATACTGAAGATGTGAAATTAAGGGCCCCTCCGAACCCGCCCTAAACCCCTTAATCATATCCAATCCTTCCGCCTTAGACAACAGTTTACTAAATACTTCTGCCACAATAATGAATAAGAACGGGGATAAGAGACAACCCTGACGCAAACCTCTAGAACTGGGAAAGAATCCTTGCGGACTCCTATTCACTAAAATAGAGAAATACGCTAATGAAACACACCTCTTTAGCCACATAATCCATTTCTCTCCGAACCCCGTTAGTTGGAGCATGCCTTCCAAGAACCCCCAATCCACACACACAAGACCACCTAAGCCTGCTCTAATCCGAGAGTCAATACACTCACTAGCAGTCAAGACTCCATTGACCAACTGTCTCCCCTTTACAAAAGCACCTTAATGTGCCCCCACCACCTTTTTCAATCTATCAGCAAGAACCTTAGCCACTATCTTGTACAAACTAGTCACCAAACTAATAGGCCTGAAAGCTTTTAATTCCTCTGCTCCAAAAGCCTTCGGAATTAAAGAAATAAAAGTCGCTCTTGCCTCCTTGTTTCATCTTCCCCTCGCATGGAATTCATCAAACACCCTCATCAAATCAGTTTTTACCACATCCCAGCAACCAATGTAAAAACCCATAGTGAATCTGTCAGGCCCTCGCGCTTTATCTCTCCCCATTTTATTAATCGCCATTCGCACCTCCTCTTAACAATAGCTTCTCTATAGAGTTTTGGAAGAAATGTTTGGGCATTGTTAAATCAGATTTGATCAAGGTGGCTTCAAATTTTCACTAAAAAGGAAAGTTCGATTGGGTCCTTAATAGCACCTTCATCACCCTCATCCCCAAATGAGAAGGGGCTCATTTGGGTAAGGTATTGGCTGCAAGCCTGCAATGCTCAACGGGGAGACAAATTTTGGATAAAGTCAAAAAAGTGTGTTGATGCTTGTATAAAAGCGGAGGTGCATGGTGTTCTTAGTAAAATAGACATGGAAAAAACATATGATTATGTCAACTCAGAGTTTTTGTATTATATATTGAGCAATATGGGTTTTGAAATTAAATGGTGTTAAGTTGATGAAATCTTGGTATTCGACTGTATCATTCTCCATTCTCTTCATGGTGTTCTTTGTAAAATTGACATAAACAAGGCATATGATTATGTCAACTGGGAGTTTTTGGATTATATAGAGTAGGATGGATTCTGAAATTAAATGGCGTAAGTTGATGAAATATTGCTTTTCGACTGTATCATTCTCCATTTTAATCAATGGAAATCTGTATGGTATTTCCACAGTTCCCGGGATTTGTGTCAAGGTGTCATCTCTCGCCATTTCTCTTCATCATGAATTCATGATAACTGAAGCTCTTAGTAAATTAATCAGCAAAGCTGTAGAACAAGTCTTAGAGGGTCTCCCAGTGGGAGTGAGGGTTCTCTCCATTTCTCATCTCCAATTTGTGGATGACACGTTGATTTTATTAGTTGCTTCTAGTAGGCCTTATCTCAACTGTCTCTTTAGATGTTTTGAAGTTGTTTCAGTCAAGATTAATCTAACTAAAAGTTAATTCCTTGCAATTTGAGAGGTCACAAACATCAAGGAATTAACGTCATGACTAGGGTGTAAAACAAGCTTCCTTCCCGCGTCCTATTTTGGTTTGCCTCTCGGATTCAAATTCCAGGATAAATTAAGATGGGTGTCATGGGACCCAGTAGTGGAACGTTTTTCCAAGAGTCTTTCAGGATGGAAATCTTTATATGGAGAGATCTAAATTCCACTTGATTGATTAAAAATCAGTTTGTACGCAAAGACTAGAGGCTTGGGATTGAAACCGTTGGTGATAGTTAATAAAACACCAGTAGGTAAGTGATTGTGGCGATTTGGGCGTGATAGAAATTGTTTGTGGAGAAAGGTGACCATTCCAAAATTTGGAGATTAATCTTGTTGGGATCTAAAGTTGGTAAGGGGTTCGCATGGGATAGGCTCGTAGAAGGCCATAATGTTAGTACAAAGAGAATTTTTGAAGCACATTAGATTTAAAATAGGCAATAAGGTTCTTGTGAAATTTTGGGAGGACTATAATGCAGTTAATCTTCGGTGAAAAGAGAATCTTCAGTGAAAAGAGGATTTTGGAAATTTGTATTTATTGGCATCTAATAAAAAATGGGTAGCTTCCTGCTTTGAATGAGTGGCTAGATCAAATGTTTGGTGTCCGAGGCTTAGGCGTCATCTCAACGATTGGGAGATGGAAGATTTATTTTGTCTTTTACAGCGTGTGCAAGGGGTCACCCCCTGTCAGGCTGTCCTTAAAGATAATAGAATTTGGTCTAAGGATAGTAGAGGCAATTCACAAAATATCCTTCTTCCTAATTTTGTAGGAGTATCCTCGTACTCTATTTCTTCATAGGATTGTGTGGAACACCGGTATCATTTCTTCAAATGTATCTTTTTCTTATGGATGGCATATTGAAATAGAATTCTCACTTGTGACACATTAATAATGAGAGAATAGAGAATGGCTAATTGTTGCATGTGTCACAAATCAGAGAAATCAGTAAATCATCTACTATTATGTTGTTCCTTCGCTTGTGGCATTTGAAATTATTTCTTATTGGCCTTCAGAATTGCTTAAGTCTCCCCTTGCTTGTTCCAAAGCTCCTTATCTTGTTGGCTTTCGGTAAAGGTGTAACCCCGCATCCTGTAGACCCTTCTACAATTGCGGTAGTTTAGTCCATTTAGAATGAAAGAAATCAGCGAGGTTTTGACGATATTTCTAACTCTCTTAACACTAATTGTTCTAGGATTCGTCGATTGCTTATCGACTAGTACTCCATCAAGAGGGATCCTTATGATCTGCAAATTTGACAATTCCTTTTGACTTTTATGGTTGTACTCAATTTCATATTATTTTCGTTTACCCGGCTCACTATCTTGTAATCCTTTATTCCTTTTTGTACACTCCTTTTATCATATATCTAAGCTCCATTTTACTGATTAAAAAAAACACAAATCCAGGTAGAGGGAAAATAGACAAAACTCTTCAAAATGATATTTACAGCAGAATTACGTTTCATAGGATCGTCTATTAGTTGATAAAAAATGTGGTTATCTCAATCATGTCGTGACATCAATTTAACATAGTTTTGTCTACCAATTAAAAAATGTGAAAGCCAACAAGTTATGCATTATTAGTAATGTGGCTCTTAGAAGAGGAATATTAAAAGTATCACCTCAACATGTAATGGTTTCCCTAATTTCTTTTTGATGAGGGTCGGTGCCTCAATTTCATTCGTATTGAGTTTCACCAATGACTGAGTCAGACTCCCCTCGTCCCCTTGCCTAATAAACTTTATACATTGGACGATTTACTCCCATTACTCAGTCAAATTGAACTATTGAAATAAGATTTTCTTATGATCAGTCTAATAATTAAAAGTTGAAGCTAGGGTCTTACGGATACATTGTCTATTTGTTTGTGAAAAGAAGAATGGGGGAAATCATAAAACAGTTGTAGCCTCCCAGGTGATTAATGTTTCTTCTTTATTAGGCATGATCAAGTTAATTATCGTTGCATCACTGGAATCACTTGTGAACAACGCAGGTACCCATGTTCAAGTTAAATATTAATACATTTGATCATAGACTCGGCGTGTATCACTGGTCATGAATGGCATCACCCTTATCATCAAAATGCATTGAATAAAGTTTTAAATATTCACAACTCAAACATAAACAAGCACCGTCATCTCTAATAATGCAGAAGAAATGGGTGGAACATATAAGCCTTCAGTGATATGGCTCTGACTACTCACATTTGTTTGGTTCCGAAGAAATAGACGAGTACTTTCTTCCAATCAGTTGAGTAGCCCCACTTATCCGGTTCACTTACCTGCCATGAACAACCAAATCAATAAAACCAAAGAGGCCCAAAAATCGTGATTCCGCAGCAAAGCCTCGTCAATCTTGATAACCACATAACATAAGTGACTCTTAAGTATATTTAATTAAGCAAAGGCCGAAACAAGATCCAAACACACTATATATAAATATATATATATATATATATATATATATATATAGTAATTCATGGATGGGTTTGTGAATTTCAAGTCTAATTATTTTCTATAGCAGGAATAAATAAGATGCAAAGCATCATGCAGGTTAAAAATGGCCATCAGAAAGGAAGCATAGACCAGTGAAATTGATTTTTTAAAAAACGATTTATTTTTTTTAAAGATTCAACATAAAGCAGTAAAGTTGAATTTAAAAATTAGGAAAATATCCCAAAAGGACAAATTCTTCATTCGATGTTCTGATCTGCGACAAAAATTGCATGAACATGATCATGCAACTAAAAATTTTAAAAAAAAATCAATATACACAAAAAACCAATTCCTTGGTGTCGGATCGAGGAACAATAACACACCAAACAAAACCCTAGCACTGTATTGAACCATATAAGTATAAACAAATACAATACAACAAGATGCCATCGAAAACCCAAAATAATCCAAATTCTAGGGTTGGGCAGCCAAAGAAACAAAGTTTCAAATCAAATCAAATCAAATACGTACTATTGCAGGCCAGGCCGGAAATCCTTTGACCTTAGCAAGAACTAGATCCCCGACCCTCCATTGCCGGCGAGCAGCGGTGGCAGATTTTCCGGCACCTTTCCTGCGACTGGGAGCCATGGAAAAACAGAAATCTTGGAGGGCACAATGAATCTAGGTCATGCGATCTCTGAATTTAAAGACGGGAAGAAGAGAATTAGGGATTTGTTTGTTGCAGGGAGTTCGAAATCGCCCGCCTCTCTGCATGGAAAGGGAGCGGTTTCCGAGTGTCTAGGGTTTTCAGGAAACTGGAAAGTGAGGGAATTTCCAGGCATTGAAGCGGAGAGATACGAGCGGTGGTTTTTATCTGGTCTCTTAACAAACCCTAGAGCGAGAGAGACAAAGAGAGGAGAGCCATAAGAGAGTTGAAGTTGTGTTCTGTGTGGAAGAGACCGATTCGATTGGCAATTGCCATACCGCTCTACGAGTATGCGGATATGTATCGACGATCGCGGTATGCGGACGCCACGTATACCCTTTTTTCATTTGGGATCGTCTCTGGTTATAGCCAGAGACTCTCTCTGTGGCTTTCTCACACAACTCAAAACGTGTTCATTTTACCACTGATTATTGATTATGGAGGGCCGATTTTTAGAAGGAGATTTTACATATCAGCTGCTAAGTTTATCCTAATTTCTTAATACACAGTTATTTATAATAGATTTGCAAATTAACTCATAATTTTTAAACATTGGACAAAGAACGTCACTCTTAGGGTGTGTTTGCTAACTCTCAATAATTCTTTTGGGGTGCACCAAGCCCATGCAATAGTGCAACGCATGGGCGACGCTAAATAATTAGAGCTTATTTATAATTTAGAGCGTTTGATAACATTCTAATTAAAGCTCTAAAAAATTGGAAGTTGAGGTTTTACCTCCAAAATAATAAGTAGACAAGGGTTTCCCTTTTTTTGTTTAGTAGGGATTTTGTACGCATGTGCATAGATTTTTCTTAAGACTTTTGTGTCCTTAGTTTTTTAAGAAATTCTAAATATACACTCATCCCTTGTATTCCTCCTTACATTTGTAAGAATTTTTAAGGTATGTTTTAAAACTATTATCTTTTACTAATTGTTATATAACTGTTAGTAAAATGACTATTATGGCTTAAAATATTTTATAGACCTAAATACTTCATATTACATTACCAGCTGTAACCATTCAATAAGAATGGTTTCTTTTTATAAACAAGGTGATGTTTGCATAAGGCACATTAAGAGTAAGGTTAATGTAAATGATTATAAATTTAATTTTACCTTTTTTTATTTATTTTTAATCTTAGAGTTTACACAAAACATTATAATATTGAAAAAAAATGAGGTGATGGCAATTATTATGCCAATTGAAAGAGCAACAATCCTATCCTCGGCCCGAGGAGCATACTATTGTTCCTCACCCTCACAAAGTCCTTTTAATTACCCTTGAACCATGGTTAACAAGTTTTAACCATTATGATTATATTTTTCATTCTAAAAACTAAGGTTGGATGCTTTAATCTTAAGAGTTAGTGAATCTTAACCACAGTTAAAGAGAGTTAAAAGATAACACACGTCATAAGGGTGTTATTGTCTACCAAATGTCACAAGGATATTATGGTCACTTTTCAAATTGTTTAATATAATTTAGCGGAAACAGAAGAATCAGGTTCTTTGTCTAACGGTTGAAAATTGATGAGTTAATTTCAATTTTGTTATACACAATAGTGTATTTGTAAACTAGGATAAACCTATCAGTTTAATTAATTAAGAAATTTAATTAATTAATTAATGTAATTCCTTGGTGAAAGCCAAAGGTGTTTTATTCGACTTTTGCTAAAGAGGACTAGGACTCTTGTTTTATAATACAACTAACCGTTTATGATAGATTCCAGATCCTCTAAATAAGTGTTCAAAAATTTTGAAATTGTTTGCAACATACAAAAGTTGAATCCTATTTATTTTTATATGTAGCATATAAAAATATATTCTACATATAAAATAAAATATCCCTAATTATTTGAAAAATACCTCACACGTTTTTTGTTTAGAATATAATTTAGTTACGGTTAATAAAATCAATTAATGGTTGACAACGGAGAGTGGAGCTCTTGCAAGTCACCTAGTTCGAATGGATCCCAACACCTCTCTCACAAGAGAGGCCACACCCTACCATTGGAGTGGGTGTCATTTAATATATTGTTGGTAGCTAGTATTAGGAGATCGAATCACAACCAATTGCGATTGAACATGATGAGAGTTCAATGCCACCCACGGGTCAACAAGTGTCCCTATTAACCTTTATTAAGCGTGGTTAAGATTCACTAACTCTTAGGGTTCAACAATCTAACATTGGTTTTTAGAATAAAAAAAATTAACTCCAAGGATTAAAAATTATTAACCAAAGTTAATTTTATTCTAAGGACTAAGGTTAGATTGTTGAACCCTAAGCGTTAGTGAATCTTCACCACAACTAATAAAAGTTAACATGAAAACGTGTTGACATGTGGGTGCCATTGAACTCTCACCAAGTTCAATTGTTATTGACTGTGATTCGATCTCACTATTAGCAGGTTGTAACAAGTGACTTGAGACACACTTGCCTCTTGCGCGAGTGGGAGGGGTGTGGCCTTTAGTGAAGGGAGGTCTGAGATCTAACCCCCCCCCCCCCCCGAGTTGCAAGAGCTCCGCTGCTCAAGTTAACATTTGACCGTACTAACATAGGTAAATGATAACTACACCAACAAGAAAAATGACGCGAGTGAACCTCTGTTTGACAAATCATCAAAAGAAAAATCTTAATTTCATGGGATTTGATATTGGGACCACCCCGAGAGACATACCTGCCATTGAGTTAGAAGGGCAAGTGTACTCACGCAATGTACTTTGGCTTAATATAAAAGATTAGATCTTTTACAGTTATATTTCATCTACTTAAGTTCAATTACTAATATTATTATCAAATATAACACATTTTATAATTCTTACAAATTAATAAGATAGCTATAACCCTAATTAACGAAACAAGTGTCAATCTAGCAAACAATCAAATGTAACCTAACAATACATATCAAGTGAACAAAAAAAAATAGATTTTATGCATCGTCTTGAGTGTATCTTAACAAGATACCCACAAACTAATAAGTTGAATTATTCAACTTGAGGAAATTTTAAAGCTCGGCCCATTGAGGCCTTGTGTCGGGTGACAGTCACGCCTATAGGATACATATAGGCCAGTATTTTAGATCCAATAGATTTAAGGACAATAGTAGTACGGTACCAATGGACCTTGCCAGTTTGGAAAGAGATTTCGAAGCCCATTAAACCCCTCAGCCGTGTGCGATGACTCAAATGAATGAATTAAGCATTCATATTATGCTCTCTAACTAATTTTATTCCCTTTCCACCTCCCATTCTTCTACTATTTGATACTCTCTTTAAAAAAAACAAACTCTCTCTATATCGTCACTTTTGTGCTTTTATAGATGAACTTTTAGACTAGGTTTGAACATCCCTCTCGTTAAATAGCTAATGCTCCTATTTATAATTATTTACAAACACGTCCTCTCAAACATATACTTTAGACTCGAAATTCTCTAAAGTTATAGTTGAACTTCAAGGAGTCCTCCCATAGGTCAACGCGTGTAATTTTTAATACCCCTTAATTGTGGTCAGGGTCGGAGCTACATGGGCCCCCCTTAAAATTTTGAAAAAAAATTCACTATATATTAATAGTCTGTGAGAAAGGCGGAGCCGGGGGGATGGCGTGCTAGCCCCCCTAAACTTTTGAGGAAAAAAATTATTCTTTACAAATGGATAAACAGACACGATGGCCCATGTACTTGACCCTAAAAAAAAATCGGAGGCTATGCCTCTGAACCTCCATTGTGAGCCCCCTGCAAGAGAATCCAGATCTACCCCTTATCGTGGTTAAGATTTTTTCTGACGATATTGTGGTTAAGATTCACTGACCCTTAAGTTTAACCATCTAACCTTGGTTTTTAGAAAAATATTAATACTAAAGGTTAAAAGTTGAAGTTGTTAACCAGAAAAAAAAAAAAAAACCAACTAAATAGTTCTTGTGTTATAACTAGACTCCTTAGAGTTAGGTTACAACTTAAGAGAATTTCAAGTCTATGCTTGAAGAGAATTTCTTAAGCAATTCCATTGCTTCACTGTGTAATTAATTTCAGATGCTCAACATTAAGTCTTAGGTGGCGTTTGGCAACTCTTTTAAAAAAAGCTATTTTCGTCATATTAGAGCTTATTGGGTTTAAGAGTGTTTGATAATGTGCTTATTAGACATCTAGAAACTTTAGAAGTAGAGGATAAACCTCTTTAAAAAAAAGGGGGGGAAGGGGCTCCTTTTTTTTTGGTCTAAAAAAGTAGAGGATCGGCATCAAAAATGTCACTGCATTTTGGACCCTTTACCCTTACACAATTGTTATAATATCAAAGGTATCCCTTCATATAAATCTCAAACAAGCTGAAAGAAAACCTAAAAAATCATCATTCCCCTTCTATGCCGATCACTCTTGCTGTGGGCTTCTCCATTGTCGTCGAAGCTCCCGCATCAGGTCCGTTCTCCTCCTCTTCTTTTTCTTCTTCTTTAATTTGTTTTGTTTTATTCCAATTGAATCAAGATTTTGGATAAACTTCATTGAATCTAATGTTATGGTTGGGTCATTTAAAAAAAAAATTACTTTGTAAAAGAAATCTGATTGTATTAGAAATCCCTAATATGTTACTTGAAAATTTCTGTTAAAATAAATCCTCTGTTTGCCAACATATTATCAAATCAAAGGGTTAATCAGGAAAGCACCGAAGATAAACAATACATATTTATTATTTAGGTTAGTTGGCTAAGATTTGGTTCCTATTACTAAGTTAACTAGAGAATGAGAAGCTTGACTAACAAGCCTTGAAGCCTGTGATGTGGGGATTCATTGATGGCAGCTGTCACCATTAGAGGATGTCAAGTTTGCCGCTTTAGAACAGGAATTTCTAGCTAGGTCTGCAAAGACAGGCTTTCGAAGAGAGGCAGGTACTCCAATCTTCTGGGCAGGATCTTCTTCAGTATAACTTTCAGATAAAAGAGCACTAGGCACATTTCCTAGTTGCACAAACAAACTCTGTACACCATTCACAAACCCCATATTCTCCACAATCTGAAGCAACAATAATAGACATATAAATTCTCATAGTGCATTAGAAGCAACCAACAAATAGTAATGGATTTCTTGAGCATTGTAAGCAAATGATACATACACCAAAATGTTTAGAATGTGTAGCTGTTAAAATATTCAAAATGAAACTCCGCAGTCTACAATCACGCAGGCTATAGACTCTATATTGGTATCACAATAAACCTTGCTATGGACAGGTACTTCATAGATCATAATGCTCCTATAGAGGAAGTTGTGTGCTTCCAGTGCCTAATCGGTGGCTAATATCATGGATCAAAGTGCACAATCTATTTCATGTTGAGGTTGCACTTGTGTGATTCATCAGTGTAATGTTGAAGCACTAAACATAAAGACTTCATATAATTGTATTTGGTATGAGATTACACTGTTTGGTGCATTATTGTACAATGGTAATATTCAAACTATAAGCACTAAACATAACTCAATTCTTACAAAAGTACTAGACTAAGAAACCCACCACTGGGAGTTCCCGTGCACTTGGAAACTCACCATTATGAATTCTCATGACTTCTGCATAATGCAATAATAACCACCTTGTACTCCACTATATTTATTTCATTGTTTTCTATTATGCTTCTCTAAGTAACAGTTCTCAATAGTCTTATGTTCCATAATTCTCATTATATATGAGCTCATAAATTGATGCAAACCACATCAAGAGCCAATAGTTTACTTAGAATACTTGCCTATGTTCTGAATACACACATATAATATCGAGTTTTATATTATCTTCTATTATATAAATCATTAAATTACATTTAATATCTTGTTTTATCTTTTCCTATTGAATGAAAAGCTGAGAGATGGCGAACACTGAAAAAGGCAAGACAAACACTGAAAAAGGCAGGACAAACTGGTCGAATGAAGCAACAAAAACTTTAATTGACCTTTGCATTGAGGAGGTCCAACTAGGAGGCAAACTTGGGCCACACTTAAAACCATTATCTTGAAAGAAAGTAATTACCAGTTTTAACCAAAAAACTGGAAAACAGTATGACCAAAAGCAACTTAAAAATTATTGGGACAATATGAGAAAATAATTTATAGCTTGGGAGAAGCTTCTTCGTCAGACAGGGATTGGTTATAATGAACAAGATTACATAGTAATAATGGATAAAGATAGATGGGACAAGTATTTTAAGGTATAATTTAAATTTTAAAATTATTACGATAATTTTTTTATTATGGACTAATCATAAATTATCTAATGTAGTTTAACCCTGATGCTTGTACATTTCGAACAAAACTATTGCAATTTCCTGAAGAGATTAAAATCCTCTTTGGGGGAACTTCAACTACTGGAGAGATGGCATGGACACTTGGTATTGGTAGCCTATCCGATGATGTAATGAGGGAGGATGAGAGCATTGACCCCGATACTCCATCTCTTGAGGAAGATATTGACATAGATGTTCGATTGAACGAAGTTAGGCATAAGCATCCTTGTCCAGTTAGGAACAAAAAAGAGTTGAGGAATGATGCACTTGATGCAAGCATCGATCGTATTATGACTTCAATTGATGTCAACACTAAGGACCAAGGTCCTACCATACCAAAATGTATGGAGTCCTTAAGAAAGATTTCGGAAATCTAAAAGGGTACTGCCATGTACTTTTTTGCAATTAATGCATTTGCTAAGAGTGAGTATAGACAAATATGGATGACATTGGAGGACGATGATGAGCACATCAGGTGGTTGAAGTCGTGCATGGGATGCGAGCCTAGCTAGCTTGGTGGTTCTTTGAAATGGTGGATGATGGATAATGTTCATAGTAGATGGATGGTGTTTATTTTGGGTAATATTTTTTTGTTGTAACTTTTTTACCAACGACTTATGAATGATGTGGACG
The DNA here is from genome assembly GCA_015143295.1 of Tetracentron sinense. Taxonomy (NCBI): domain Eukaryota; kingdom Viridiplantae; phylum Streptophyta; class Magnoliopsida; order Trochodendrales; family Trochodendraceae; genus Tetracentron; species Tetracentron sinense. The sequence continues at coordinate 8,126,936 of CM026558.1, read as the reverse complement.
ATGTTTATTTTTGGTAGTTTTTTTTGTCAACTTTTTTATTATCGACTTATGAATGATGGATGATGTACACAGATGATATTTTTTTATCATGAATTTTATTTTGTCGAATGTTAATGAGTAGTATATGGTTAATGTTTATGATAAATGTTTTGTTTTGATGTCTTATTTCATAAACATGTATTGTTTACAGATGCAATGACACCATTACAGTAGAAGATGTTATATCTTGTTATACTGTTGTTACTAAAGAGACACAACGATTTATATATTGACAAAGATCCATGTATGACATCAATAGTTACTGGACATATGTTTGTTCGTGACATTATAAATTGACACCCGAGGATATGCCCATAATTATGCCGTATGGAAAAACATGTATTCATTCGTCTATGTCTCTTATTTAGGAAGAAGGGATGGCTACAAAACAGTCGGTACTTATGCGTCGAAAAGCAAATGAGTATATTTCTAATGACGATAAGTCATAATGCAAGCAATAGGTTGTTACAAGATAGATTTTAACACTCTAGTGAGATTATACATCGGTAGTTTCGTATTGTCTTAGTAGCGATGTTGAAGTTATCCTTAGAGATTATAAAGCCTCATACTTTGAATCAAAATACGAAAGACAAATTTAACAATCATTGATACTATCCAATTTTTAAGGCAATACTCTCACTTTTTGGTTTTCATGTTTAAACACTCAAAAATCATTATATTATACATAATGATATATTGTTTCATGTGTTGGGGCTCTCGATGACACCCTTGTTAATGCAGTGATTCCCACTGACAAGCAAGTTCCTTATAGGGGATGAAAGGGGGAATGCACGCAGAATGTGCTAATAGTTTTTTCTTTGGATATGATGTTTATGTATGTACTTGCTGGTTGGGAAGGCCCGACACATGATTCGCGTATCTTAATGGAAACTATTCGCGATCCACGACTCAATTTTCCACATGCTCCTCCTGATATATTCTTAACTATTAACTTTTGTGTTGTAAGTAACTTGATATGATGTTATATTCGCATACTAAAATTTTTATTATTTTTCTTTACAGATAAGTATTATCTTGATGATGCCGGATATACAAACATGTGTGGATTTTTAACACCATAACGGAATATTTGGTATTGGTTACTAGAATTCAGCAAATGTGTTCACCCTCGTGATAGACAAGATTTTTTTTAATTATGTTCACTCTTCTTTAAGGAGTGTGATAGAGCGGAGCTTTGGAGTTTTGAAAGCCCGATTTCCCATTCTTAAAAAAAAGGCACCATACCCCTTCCTGATTCAACGAAGTATTGTAGTTGCTGCGATAGCGGTGCATAATTTTATCAGGAAATAAGTCATTGTTGATGCACTATTTCATGAGTACGAGACTTGGGATGTCACTGAAGATAATGAAAATGGTGCAGGTGATTATGCTAGTACATCAGATGCAGAAGTAGACATTGCTCAATAAGTGGAGATGTCGTCTGTTAGGGAAGCAATAGCAGATGCCCTTGTACAGTCATAAAGTTGCTCTTGTGAATAATTTTTTTAATTGTAGTGTTTTTTGAATATTTATGTTATGAGATGTTTTGTGATATGATGAAGTTGGATACTATCAAATGTTAATTATATTATATGTTAAAATTTCACAGGATGTTGGTGATGTTAGCAATTGTGATATTACCCATTGTAACATTGGAGTTTGCAATGTCTTGCTATGAAGTCTAATCTTTCATATATTTTATTATTCATTGTATATTACTATGCATTCATAACATTACAAACATAATTATTTCAATGTTAATTCATTTAGGGAAAACAAGTTGTTAAAAATTTGTAGAGGCTAAAAGCATCCGTAGTCAACAAATGTCTACTTTAGAGGGTGAAAGATGCATATCATTTTAGGCTTCTTAAAAATGACTTGTGTTGCATATTTTCATAAATGACGTTTGTTACCCTTGAAATAAACTCTTAAAATCTGAGAATAAGTGGTTTTAACAAAGTACTATTTCAAATTAGATGATTTTTTCATATTGTTATCAAACAATCAAATTCTAAAAAATTTAAGAGCTTATTTCTTTAGAGCTTATTATATTAGAGTAGAGTTTCCAAACGGACCCTTAGTTATTTACCATTTAAAGACCAAGTAGAGCTCCACTTCAGCAATAAGGGCAATTTTGCAATTATGGTGAAAATATGCTTTACAACATTTACCCCTATCTATCTCCATAATTACAAAAATATCACTTTATACACTATACACTGTTTTAGTGGAGCTCCACTTGAATGCTGCTCAAAATTAGTCTATAGAATTTATTCTGAAAAATCTGAAGCATATGCCAAAGCATCCGGATTCTAATCTACTGTGCCATAAGAGGCACCAAAATTTAAACATTACTTGAACTCCCCCCAAAAACGAAAGATCTCGGCATTCCAAGCTACCAGACCTCATAAACAAAGAGAACATACACCGATACATACAAGACAAAATAAAGACATCAGAAACTCAAAAAGGAGCTACAAGGCCTCCCATCTAGGCCCAACTACAAACTAATTACTAATCAAACAGCGGGCCCATCCCCAACCTCCTCCCCGCTCGAACTCTTGTCCCGACTCTCCACCGTATCATAACCACCATCAAACCCATGGACCCCACCATCATCATCGTCGTACCCATTCTCTTCATCCGACGATAGCGGAGCTAGCCAACACGCCCCGTGCAAGTGCCCACTCACACACACAAAATACTCCAAACTCCCCTCGTGGGATCCAAGCCTCCTAGCCGCACTCCTAGGCACTAGCCCTGCTCTTGTCATACTCCACACAGGGGCCCCACAATAAGGGCACCGTACCCTATCCTCAAGCTCCACCTGTCGTCTGACCAAATAAGCCCTCGTTTTTGACATCGGAAATCCCCGAAACACTCCTCTATAAACCCCTAAATCATCCGCGTTGTCCTTTTCCCCCATTGAGTGCTCGCACGGATCGCTCACGTACAACAAATCCCCTTCGCAATTCTTAGCCAAAAAACTCCGACCCGACGTTTTCGAAAACCGAGACGCCTTCACGAAATGACCCGGCGAGGATCCGTTGACTCGGAAGTGCCGAGACGACTCGCACCCACAGCAGAAGAAAAGTAGCTTTGCAAGCGCGTGCCATCCACCTCCGACTCGGCCCTTCGGCGCACCATTCACCAATGTGGCTGCCATGCGCGGGGCGCGCGACACGCATAGCTCCCTCCACAAGAGCCGCTTCGCCACGGCGCAAAGTTTCCGGCTAACGGACGCTGTTAGACATAGAACCTGGAGATCCCAGTTGATTGACTCGAAGACTAGCATTAGGACACGCTCGTTGAGTATCCCCGAGTCTTCTGACTCGTGATCGGGTTCGTCACCCAGCGGATTGGGTCTTCGTCTCTGATTCGCGTTCATTCCGGCAAGGCAACAGACACTTTGTGCGGGCGTTTCTGTTGAGCTCTTATATATATGTGTCGGAAACGGTTGGACACGTGTCCGATAGGAAATGGTTGTTGATTCAATCTTTATGATCTTTAAATAGGATTCATACGCGTGTCCCGCTTCGATTAGATTCAGGACGCGTGTTGACATGAAACTGCTGATAATGAATAACGTCAGCGATTGGACGATAGTGGAGAATTCACGCCACGTGTCTTGTGGGTCCAGTTTCGCAAATATCTATCCGAGATCAAAATATCTCAAGTCTGCTACGTGTCTTGTTCTAGTTGAAAGTTAGGACACGTGTCAGTAATAAACTCGTCGTATTTCTTAATCTGCACTGCTAGTATTGCTCAAAACGTGGATAAATCTTCACCCTACATTTATAGTTAAGAATGAATCATTTTTATTTTATTTTAATCTCATCCAATGCTTAAGGTGTGGTCGAAAAGAAAAGCTGGCGTGGATTAAAAGGTAAAACATGAAATAAAGAAAAGGACTTTACTAACGAGACCCTGTTATAAGATTTGAGGTGTGATTCATTTTATATGATAAGTGTCATCAAAAATCTGGTGCTCTTAAAGCATGGTTTCGAGTTGGTCCCAAAAGCTTTATCCTAAAGATTGGACATTTTACTTTACTAGAAATTTTGTTGTCTTGACCTAATGACTAAGATTCTCAATGGATAAAAGAGGGGCATCGAGACCTCAGGCCTTCAACTAATATTTTGGGATGTGGATGGACATTCCGCACGGATGCGCATCACTTAAACTGGACTTCCATAATTCTTTTCTTATATGTTTGAGAAGGGGATTCTTATTCTGCACCCCGTGCACTAGCACTTGCTTGGTAGATTACGTGGCACTCTCTCATCTAATAAAATTATTTAGAATAGAATATAAAAATTAAGAATTATTTATTTTATGTTTTTTTTCCCACCCATTTAGAATTTAGATCTGGACTGATCTCTGGATATGCTGGCATTATCGTTTAAAATCATGCCCATCAAGAAGGACCAAGGGCAACACCCCGCCTCTTGCACCAATGGTGGGGTGTGGCCATTCTAAATAGAAGATTTCAGAATTCATTTGCTGTGGTGATGTGTAGTAAAAACTTCAATCTCCAATGCTAATCACAAATCTTAAACTAACATGGGTAAATGATATCCTTTAAAAAAAAAAAACAACCAAGGGTGGGCATAAACTCATAATTAACTAAATGAAGTTATAAGATTAACTACATATTAGAATCCATGTTATTTCAAAATGACATTGGAGTATCTTTTTAAATATATTTCATTTTAAAACTATTTTTGAGAAAATAGATAAATAGAAACTTATTAGATTATGCTAAAGTCTTAAGAGCAAAAATGATGATATGCTATCTTGGTGCGATGGCTCCTATGGCACCAGACAAGTGGCTCTTCCCATCTCCTTCTGAGATCAAAAATAATGTTGATGGGGCCACCTCACCCAATAGCTTAGCGGCATAGGCAAGGGTTATTGCTCGTGATCATACTGGGGCATGCTTATGCAAATATTTAGCGCATCTCCTTGGAGGATCTGCTAGCGTAACAGAAGCGGAGGCAATTTGATAGGGCATCTATACTGCACTATCCAAGGTTTGGACCATCGTCATTATAGAATCGGATTCAAAGGAACTCAGAGATATTTTTAGTGGTGTCTTTGACCAGCCGAGCTGGGAGGTTCATGCTATTTTTTATGACATCCAGCCCTTTGAAAAAAAATATAGCTTTTTGTCTTAAAGGGATGATATTACCCATTGCTTTAAACATATTTTGTTTAGAAGGAAACTGATTTACTAATCCTTAGAGTTGAAACTTAAAACATCTAACATTAAAGTTTTTTGAACGAAAAAAATTATCACAAGATTTAAACTTATTCACCATAGTTGAAGGGCAGTTAAATGAGCTTTGCGAGGAAGAATAGTCCCCTCCTCGGCCCTAGGAGGGGACTATTATTTTTTTATAAATACTAAAGTAGCCCTAATCTTTTAATTTTTTTTGGTAATCTAAAATGCCCCTAACGACGCCCCTTCCTCAATCTCTCACATTCTCAAACTAAATCCCTTCTATCACTCCCTTTTCTTCTATTTTCAATTTTAAAATGATATTTAAAATAATCTAAGATGAGATTTAAGGCCTCTAAGGCTCTAACAATGCCATATTATGAGATGAGATTTAAGGCTTGGTAATGATATCCACTCACCTCATTCATTTACTTTATTGTTTGAATGCAAAATTTCTATCAATTCAGAAATCGTGAGGGAGATTTTGTTTGCAATGATGTGGAGATAAATATAGATCTTACGAATAATATATATATATATATATATATATATATTTGAAACTTTGGTATCAAGGTGAAGCAGAAACAACATGAATGTGAGAGAGGTAGAGAGAGAAGTATAATAAGATTCATTAGAGTTTAGTGGTTGGTTACAGGTATACAAGGGTGACTCATTGATCATTGTAGCTTGGTGGTGTAGTCAAGCACTAATTCTTAATAGATTAAAGGCTAAAATAGGAAAATAATGAGAATTATTAAATTACTAATTTTAGTCTTATTTGTAAGTGATTTGGTGTCTTAAGTTAACTTAAAATTACATCAATCACTGTATAGAAAGATTTTGGTTGGGAAATGTGAACAGGAAAAGAAAGGGCATGCGTGTCTATTTTTCAAGGGGGTACTTACTACAACTTATAGTGAGCATCACTCCCTTTATTTATATGGAAAATAATCACCTCCTCGGTTGGTGACGCGATGAGGGCATCTCGACTCCCCTTTTCTTGCCACATGTTATTTTCATTTAAAAACCAATATTGAATGAATGAACCTAAAGGTGAGTTAATGTTAACCATAATTAGTGGGTGTTCAGAAGGAGGGCGTGGGCTAATGAACATGTTTAATTTTAGTGTTTAAATGAAGTAAATATATTTTTAAAAGGAGCTGAGCTTTCAATTAACGAGTTGATTGCTTGCATGTTCAAGCTTGGCTCGTTAATTCAATGAGCTTAAAAATCTAATTCGGGATTTACTTGTTTACTAAATAAACAAGCTTGAACAAACTTTGAACCAGCCGAGCTCGAGCTATTCACGAGGTTCGTTAATCATCCTTACCCACATACGCTTCATGAAATTAGGGGTGCCAACGGGCCAAATTCCGGCTACAAAAACTTCTTGTAAAGAGGCCAGACTGGGCCTATTCAAAAATCTCAAAATGGAAGCCCAAGCCTGGGCCATTGATAGGGATAGGATGTCAATGTAGGCCGAAGATGCACCTCAAAAATCTCTTGTAAAGGGGCCAGATTTATTCAAACACTATAAAAAAAACTCAGGCCAAACCCGGCCCATTGACACCCCATGGTTTCTAGGATCAATCAAAACTAGTAAACACCCTCCCCGTCCACATCTTATCAACGGGCCCTAATTAATCTAATCCGTCCAATGTTTTGGATCATCATATCAGACTCTTTTGGGGCTATGATCAGTTCAAGAATTGGACAATGAATTGAAACAGTAGAAATTAAAGTGATGAAAAACAGATCGGACGATCAGATGGAGTGAAGCATGGAGTTCCCTTGAAGTGCTGTAATACAGTAATCAAACACCGGCTCTTCTATTATATGTTTTTTGAGTACATTAGACCTTCTTGTAATTAATAACCTTGGTGGAAAGAAATTATATTAATTATAAGAGAATATTATATATAACAATCACTATATTGGCCCATAATTTTTTTTTTCCATAATTTCTTTTAAATGTATTTTATTTTTCATATATGCTTCATGTAGATACAAATGTATAATGCTACTATATGATAATTTTAGTTTGGTAAAGTTAACTTCTTTTTCAAAGAGAAAAAAAACACATCATTTATTTTGGAAAGAAACAAAATTCATTTTGAATTCAGATTTTCGTTGGATTCTCCTTCAATTTTTGTTAATTATTTTGAAGTCCTCGTATAATATTATTTTAGCTTTTTCTTTCTAAAATATCTAAAACTTTATATTATGTATATGATAATTTATTATAATTAGCAAATATATTTAAAACACTCTTATCCCTTTCTTTTCCTGATACCTAAACCATCATAAAGTGTTTATAAGATTTATCTGACGATGTATTAATATAGTATAAAAACTTCTCTTATAATTAATAATATACTAAAACTTTTTTAAAAAATTATTAAATAGCAAGTATAAGAGATTATTAATTATACTCTATAGAACCAAGTTGGTCCATACAAATTTATTAATTATTAGAAATTATTAAGTTATAAAATATTAATTATAAGAGGGCCTACTGTATCGAGAAGCTAACCGCAAGGTCCGCTTCTAAGCTTGATCGCAATGTCCCCGTGTCCCTTTTGAAACCTCTTTAATCATGGTTAAGTTTAACTAGATTAAAGCTAATAATTTTATGTTTTTTCTCTCAAAACTATGGTTAGATTTTTTTAACCCTAAGAGGTGAGTGAATCTTAACCACAGTTGATGGCTGATAAAAAGGGAGCGTGAACCAATGAAATCGCGAGTCAACTTCGGTTGACCCTGCACTCAGTTTTCATTTCCCTATTTTGTTGAGCAATAGTCAGGCCCACGGACGGGAGGAACTATTGTTAATTGCTCTAACAAAGCTGCCCCTTCAACTACCATAAACTTGGGTTAATTTTATTTTAACTTTGTGATTACATTTATTTTATTTTATTTTTCTAAATCTAAGGGTAGATGGGTGAATCATAGAGGTGAGTGAACCTTAATCTTAAAAAAAAAAATAAAAAAAAAATGAGATCAATTAAAACTACAAAATATAACAAAAGAATCTTAGCCCTAGTTAAAGAGAGTTAAAAGAGGGACACACTATAAGAAAATGGGAGCTGAGACGCCCCTCTCACGTCAACGAAGAAGGAGGTGATTATTTTCCTTGTTTCTTTTTTTGGAAAATAGTTACAGGGGGTTTCAATTATGTAACGGAATGACCGATCCTCATTCCTCCACACCCCACTTTTAAACAAACACTAACTGTGGTTAAGATTTACTCACTCCTAAGATTTAACAATCCAATTCCTACCTTGGTTTTTAAAAGAAAAAAAAAAACCAAAATCTTAACTTTAATTCTCTTAAGCTTAACCAGGGTGAAAGGAGTGTCAAAAGGGACACGAAGACATGGGGTAAGATTAGTAGTGGACCCATACTCATAGGTCGGCTAATCACTGCTATTTTTTAGGATTGATCTTCTACTAGCTCTAATCTCATGATTATCAAGGGGAAAAATAATTTTTTCTTGGATTGATCTTCTACTAGCTCTAATCTCATGATTATCAGGGGGAAAAAGAAAAAGAAAATCTGATTGGTTGTGAGGTCCATAGAAAAGAGAGAGGGAGAGGATGTCGTGCTTAGATTATTCTGTGCAGTTTCGACTTGCGATCTCTGAACTTCCGGGGTACCTGGAATCTCTAGAAGTTATGCCAGTATCACTTTAATGTGGTGTCTGGTGTATCTCTCAATTCTCATAATCTAATGGATTCCTGTAGAAGGTCCAGCTCTTCTCGTGGAGAAAACCCGATGTGAGTATGATCCTTCAACCCCTTTTAAGACTTCCTCAATTTGGTTGTGTTGTTTTGCTTTATTTTGGGTTTAGCTCTAATTATTTGACCTTGTTGCAGAAAAAAATTGTTTTTCCTCTCCTAATTTGACACCCCAACTTAGTATTATTCAATCTAAAATGTTGATTGACTTCTCGTGGAGGAAATCTTTAATCATTCACACCCATTTCAGATTTTCTCAACTGGGTTTTGTCTTTTTTTTTTGCTTCAGTTATTGGCTAATTATGACCCTTCCATGGATCCCGTGTGAGTCGGGCCCTTTACACTCCACCCGGAGTTCTGCAACTGGATTTGTTTCGTTTTTCTTTCTTCTGAGATTGTCAGTTTCAGCGATGACTGAGGCTCTTGTTGTAGAAAAACATTTATTTATGTTTTCCTCCCCAACTTAGCTGTTTTTTCCTCATCTGGTAAATTTTGATGGGTTTGTGAAGAATGATTAGGTGGGTACAAATTATTCTTGGTCGAGGAGTGTGGGGTTAGCCTTCATATGTCTTTTCGAAGGGCTAAGTTCATGGGCCATCTCGTCTGCTTGTGTCCTTGTAAAGAATATATGCGTGTGTGTGTGCAGGCGCGTGCAGCTTCCCCTTGCCCATGCTATGCCCTCATTTAGTTTTTTTTCTCTCCAAAAGTTCAAGGGGGCAGCTTCCTCCCTTGCTCATGCATAATATAGTATAAATTTAGTTTTTTTATCTCAAAAGTTCAAGGGGGGCCACTCCCCCTCGCTCCGCGGCCTCTGCCCCTGTTTGTATCTTACCTCTTGCTTCAGAGATTTTATTATGGAGCTGTTGTGGAAGAAAAGATATGATTTTTCTCACTCATTTGTCTGGTTTCCTATGTGGGTATATTTTGTCTAAATGTTTTTTTTTTGATTGGTAACTATCATGGAGAGAATGCAGTGTCAATTGGATTTTTTTTAATGATGTGGGCGTTGTGGAAGAAATATTCTTTCTTTCTCATCCATTTATCTTTTTTTTTTGGGTTTCATTTGAGTGTATTAAATCACAATGTAGGTGAACCTCACATAGAAGAGAATTCCATAAGTTGGGTCATAGCCCTGTTATATATATATATACTAGCAGGTGGCATGTGCGATGCATGTAAGAGCGAGGGGAAGGAGTTAACCACAGTTAATAGGAGTTAAAAGGGGCACGTGTTAACCCGTGGGTGCGATTGAACTCTCCCCGAGTTCAATAGCGGGTGGCACGTGCGATGCACGTGAGAGCGAGGGGAAGGAGTTAACCATAGTTAATAGGAGTTAAAAGGGACACGTGTTAACCTGCTGGTGCGATTGAACTCTCCCCGAGTTCAATCACGATTGCCTGTGATTCTATTCTTTAAATAGATAGATGAGCTAGGGGTAATTTAGGAATTAAAGCAAAACATTAAATCATATAGGTAGTTTGGGAATTCGGAAAAATCAGGCTACACCTGCCTCTCCCATTATATATTATTGGGTTTATCTCATTTTTGCTGAGCTTTGGTCTATTGTGGAATATGGTTTAGTTTGGCTCCACATTATTTTTCAGTTTGAATGTTGTTTGTTGCCCGTCTGATGGAGACTCCCATGTGAATGGGATCCTTCGCCACCACAGTAGCTTCTCTGTCATTTTAGTTTGGTTTTCTTAATGGGGATATTTGTTGAGATCCTAGGGATGTCTATATCAAGAATGTTTATTTGGTTTCTGTGCTCTGCATTAGAATAACTAGTTAACTACTACTTACTTTGCCGTGAATCTCTGCATGTAACCTCTATGCGTAGCTCGTGCTTCCCTAGTTTGGATTTTATTTCTAATGGCATCATTTTGGTAGTTCTAAGGCTTACTTGTATTTTCTGCGAGGATCGATTTTGGTCCAGTACCTCAGTAGTATTCCAATTGAGAACACTTGAGTCAATATCGTCACTCATTAAGACAATAATGTCCTGATTTTGTTTGCTCACTAAGATCCAGAGTAGTTTAAAGTTACTTTCTCCACCATCATTGAAGTTCTAGTAAGACTCCCATTGCGATTTAATTTATCATTTCTTGCTTTAGAGATGCTCATTCAATCAACTAATTGTCCCTATCTCCAACAGAAGACACCGCAAATTCAGTTGGCAAATTTCATCCTAGCTTACAAAGTTTCTCTCCTGCTTCCCAAATTGGGTTTCCCGTTTCAAAAGATCTATGGCAACTCTTCCACCATCACTTATGATTCTACCTCACTATCTAAACGGTGAATCCATCAAATCAGCAAATTTGACAGCTGCCACTCATTATACTTTTGGAAGTATAGGGATGCACAGAATGTATATGGGAAGAAACCTAATTTACAGAGACGTTACAAAGGATGTAACCAGGAATGCTCAGCAAAATCTTGATTTGAAAGTCTTTGCTACATCACGAAGTTCTGTTGATCAAATTGGACCAAGCTTAGCTACAAATAGTAAAATTGAAGAGCTACAAAAGTTATCAAGTTATTTATTTAGAACAGAAATTGGCGGTCAGGTGAAGGTATATGTTGGAAGGAAAAACATGAAATATGCAGTATATATTGAAGTTTCATCCTTACAACAGGGGAATAACGAGGATAAGTTGGTACTAAGTTGGGGCATTTTCAGATCTGATTCATCATGTTTGCTGCCTCCGGACCGTCAAAGTTCAGCTTCAGAAACTAGATCCAGTGCTACTGAGACTCCATTCATGCGGAAATCTGTTGGCAAGTTTGCACTAGAGCTGGAATTTGAATCAAACCAAGCCCCCTTCTATCTCTCATTTTTACTGCAGTCTCCTTTTGATGACCCTTCAAGTAACTCAAAGATAAGAAGTCATCAGAAGACAAATTTTTGTGTGCCAGTGGGTATTGGTTCAGGGTATTCTGCTCCGTTGGGCGTCTCCTTTGCTAATGACGGTTCGGTAAATTTTGCCTTGTTTTCAAGGAATGCGGAGAGCGTGGTTTTGTGCTTGTATGAGGAGATGACAGACAAACCTTCTTTAGAAATTGATTTAGATCCATATGTTAATCGAACAGGTGATATTTGGCACATCTCAATGGAAAGTGCAGGGCCATATATGAGCTACGGTTATCGATGCAAGGGAGCTATTACTTTGGAAAAAGGAGATACGTTTCACGCACGCCATGTTCTCTTGGATCCTTATTCTAAGATTCCTTCGAGTTTCACCTCTCATAGTTATGAATCAGTTTCACTTTTGAAGTGTCTTGGGCGCTTGTGTAAGGAACCTGCTTTCGATTGGAGTGACGATGTCCGTCCTCATTTACAGATGGATAAATTAGTGGTTTATCGGTTAAACGTGGGTCGCTTTACTAAGGACAAGTCCAGTCACCTACCTACTGATGTTGCGGGGACCTTTTCTGGTCTGATTGAAAAGTTACACCATTTTAAAGATCTTGGTATGAATGCAGTTTTATTAGAACCAATATTCCCTTTTGATGAGGAAAAAGGACCCTATTCACCTTATCATTTCTTTTCACCCGTGGACGTGTATGGACTCTCTGGTGACTGTGTATCTGCTATTAATTCTATGAAAGAGATGATTAAAAAATTGCATGCCAATAGCATAGAGGTTCTACTGGAAGTTGTTTTCACTCATACTGCCGAGGGTGGAGATTCTGATTGCCACACAATATCACTCCGAGGAATTGACAACTTGTCCTATTATGTTGTCAATTGTGATGTAGAATCAAGAACCGGAAATACCTTAAACTGCAATAATCCCATTGTCCAACAGATGGTTCTAGATAGTCTTCGGCACTGGGTAATTGAGTTTCACGTTGATGGATTCTGTTTCATGAATGCTTCATATCTTTTGAGAGGGTCAAACGGTGAGTACTTATCTCGCCCTCCTTTGATTGAGGCCATTGCTTTTGACCCGATACTCTCTAAGACCAAGATTATTGCGGACTGCGGGGACTCAAGTGTCATGGAGTCGAAGGAAATCCGTTTCCCTCATTGGGGGAGATGGGCAGAAATAAATACAAGATTTTGTCATGATGTAAGAAATTTTTTGAGGGGTGAGGGTCTTCTCAGTAACCTTGCCACAAGGCTTTGTGGGAGTGGGGACATCTTTTCAGATGGGCGGGGCCCTGCATTCTCTTTTAATTTTATTGCATGCAACTTTGGACTTACCCTTGTGGACTTGGTCAGCTTCAGTAGCAGTGAGCTCTCTTCACAATTAAGTTGGAACTGTGGGGAAGAAGGCCCCACGAGTAAAACTATTGTCCTTGAAAGACGGCTTAAACAGATCCGCAATTTTCTCTTCATCTTGTACATTTCACTGGGTGTTCCCATCCTTAATATGGGAGACGAGTGTGGTCAATCTTCCGGTGGTTCCCCTTCATATGTTGACAGAAAACCTTTTGACTGGAACGCTCTAGGAACCGGTTTTGGTATTCAAACTACACAATTTATTGCATTCCTAAGTTCACTTAGGACGAGGAGAAGCGATCTCCTTCAGAAGAGGAACTTTGTGTTGGAAAAAAAAATTGACTGGCATGGAACTGATCTGTCTCAACCAAGATGGGAAGACCCATCAAGCAAATTCCTAGCCATGACACTGAAGGCTGACACAGATGACAGTCAGTCGAGCGCACAATCTTCTCATATGCAGGGTGACTTGTTTATTGGCTTCAATACTGGTAACCGTTCAGAGAGTGTTATTCTACCTCCACCTTTGGAAGGAACAACATGGTTTCGTTTGGTTGACACGGCTCTTCCATTTCCAGGATTTTTCTCAGACGGTGATCCTGTCCTTGAACAAATAAAAGGATTAATAGCTTATGAAATGAATTCTCACAGTTGTGTTCTATTTGAAGTCAGGAGTCTACTTGGCTGAAATCCTTTTGTTTTTGCAATACAGATTTTTGTAGGGATAAACATTTAAGGGTTCCTTTTGTTGCAGAATAATGGTTAAAAGAAAGGGGAGTGGTATCATGAATAAGGATGTCCTTCAGAAGGCAAATGTTGTTGCAGTCCTATATTAGTGGGGATATGCTACCCTTTGTGTAAATTCTCTCTTATCGTTAAATAAAGCAGTTGATATTTTTTCCTTCAATGAAATGCAAAAACGAAAACTTAAATCAGGCACCCATGTAACTCAATTTTATGAGTTTGTGCTTTTGGAATGGAAACTTGCTATGGTTTACTACAATATAGTCCATGTTATATATGTAGATTTTTATGAGACTAAAAATTTACTTGATTACTGGAATCTGATCATTTTTTCTGTTTATAGGGATAAATTCTTTTCTCACCATCTCTTGAAGGAGTGGCTTCAAACAGATGCAGTTCTTCATTTCAGCTCGGATATTTCATATTTTTCGCAACATTTGCCCTTATAATGATCGCTATCAAGGATCAGAATGATAAACGAGATTCATGGATGGAACCAATGGACTGTGAAGATTGTGGTCTGGGCTTTTGCTCATTATCCTTACGTTATTTTCCTTCCAAATGCCATCAGTAGAATTTATGTTCAGTTTTCTCCCATACTTGGAATTGGGTTTTAGGACTGTTTTGTATTTCACTTTACTTGTTCTTTCCAGGCTTAATTAAGGGATTGTTTTGGACCTGGTGTTGATATTTTTTGTGCTTCATACTTTTATTATTAGTTTTTCTTTTTCATATGGATATATGAAAAATTAAAGACAAAGAGGACTGTTTTCATCATTCCCGAATACTTGTGTCACAAAAGGGAAAGAGCTGTCCTTCCCGCCCATGCAATATACATGGCACACATCCTGGGGTTTCAGAATCCACCATTTTGTTTTATTTTTATCTGAGAGTCCACCAGTTGTTGTTGGGTTCCACCTAAGATATATCTCAAACCAAACCCAATTTAGCTGACCAGCGGAGGTAGGAATAACCTTTCTATGCCTCGGGTGATGATGCTTGTTCCTTGTGTCAGGCCACCTTGTAGCCTTTTCTCGCATTTGGTTTGTAACTAATCAAATATCTCTTTGTTCTCTGAGATATGATGCCGTCCTCAATCATCTGATTTTTGTGATCTTACCCTATTTGCAGAAACACTATTGAAATTTGGGTCAAGGTTTTCCTTACTGCTTCAGGTTTTTACACTACAATACTTCACACACTCCTGCTAATGTGCATGGGTTGGGAAAAAAAAAGATGAACATAAATGGTTGGTACAAGTTGCTACATGCTGTCATTTTTCCTGTTTTCACATTTTGTTCGATTCTAGTCTAATTAATGGGTATTGCAGGTATGTTTCTACAGTTGCGTATCAGTAGATGCTACTTTACAGCATATACATTTTCAGGATTTCTCTTCATTTGGTTCAACCCCTCAGGTCATGAATGTAGCCTCAACTCTTTATTCATTGTCATGACTATGATTCTTGCATTTGCAGTTCATGCACTGCATCCACACTCCACCGGAAAAGAAAAATTAGCCATTGAAAGATGGACTTTCTAACCTGGAATTTATGAATAAGCAGGTGTTTTGCACGTTTAGAAATTTGCCCCCTGAAATGTGATCCCATGGCATTTACTTATTGCTGTCTAATACATTGTTTAGAACTCTTTATTTTGTATGGAGTTTGGAACTTTAGACTTTAGAGGTGATTATGGATCTTGGACTTGTAAACAAGTGAATGGTAGCCTCCTAGACATTCTCCCATCGCTAGTATATACTCTCAACTATGCTTCTTTCAGGGTGGACCAGCTAAATATCAAGCAACTTAGAGCTGATCGAGTTTGGAGCTAAATCATGCTTCTTTCAGGGTCATTGCATCGCTGTACGTATGGCTCCTTGTGGCTTCTCAAATCTTGCTAGATCACGAGTTCTTTTGTGCCCTTGTGTATGTCTTGTATGTAAATCTAGATATCTGGGTTTTCCTGGAACCTCTGAGTAAGATGTTGGCTTTTTTACTTAGTGCATGTAGCAAGCTTGCACTGTTAGTGTTAAGTCAGGATATAAAGCACTAATATAAAGATCTTCATATGCTTTTCAAATGAAGTAAATGTTGAAGCTTTTCAAATGCTGTCAACTCGTGAGGGAGGCTCCGTATCAATATAATATCTCTGCATTGTCGTTCAAGGCATAATCTGTATTCTTTGATCCAAATGGTTCAGTAATCAGGATGTAGTATGCATGCTTGATCGAGGCATAATGGAAGAAATGCTATTCAGGATGTAGTATGCATGCTTGATCGAGGCATAATGGAAGAAATGCTATTCGATGCTGTGGGCATGGATTTAAATCTGGTAGGAAAAAGGAGAAGCTACCAAAACCTAGGGGTCCCATATGGGACTTTTAGGCCAAAATTTAACCCAGCTGAATGAACCTGGTCATTCAATTGATCTCATTTTATTAGACCATTAGAAAAGAATATGGCAGACAGTGCCAAAGAAGAAGCAAAAGAATATACTTAAAACCATCTTATAGGTGCCCATGAGTAATGGGTCCCAAACCCTGGAATTAGACCAAGGAAAATAGAAATACTAGAGGAGTCAGTTCCATCATCTAAAGAGTCTTTTAGCAGTTTTGCTAACCCCCCTCCCAAAACTCTCTTGCTAATGTTATGAATCAAATGTTCTGGTTCTATTGAATAATGGAACTCTATTCGTCTGCATGTGCACTATATGTATGGAGGAAGGTGGAGGTTGAACCTCCAGACATCCTGAATCAAGTATTCCTCTTTTTAGAGAACCATTGCTGTAGAATCCAAAAAATTCTCAACTTCATGAAAAGGTCCCTACACACCCGTAAAGTTGTAAAAAGGTCCCACACACCTTTCAAAATTACTAATAGGGCCCTAAGACCATGGAAAAGGGTCTACATGTTCATATTGGGCCCAAATCCAATGGCAGTAAATGGGCCTCCCACAGCCAGTCTGGGCACAAGGTAGAAAGACTATAAACCCAAATTCAAGGCTAAAATAGGCCACAGACCCACCCACCATATGGGATCTACAAGCCTTATATGACTTGTCAAACATCCAAATCCTGATGTCTCTCAGGAGGCTGTGTTAAAGGAAGACTCTACTACTCTTAACTCTGTAAGAGTATCATTCTCCATCCAGAAAAGGAAGAAGTCAAGCACACAAGTGAAGATCAAAGCAACACGAGTGAAAATCAACACAAGTTGATAATTCTCAAGAGAGAAGCAATCAAGCCTTCCTCTAGAGAAAACAAATCAAAGCACTCTATAGCATAGTCACAAAGTCGGAGATCAAGAATTGGTTGCCTAAGGAAAAATTCAGGAAAAAGGGGCAAAATTTGTAAAAACAAATATGAAACAATAAAAATAACATTACTAATTTTGAAAATTATAAACAAATATAATTCATATATTAGTTACTCATTCAAGGTTTTTGAGAAAGTCGTGAGTAATTCATGTTTAATTTGCAAATTTTGTGACTTATTTAAATGTCTCCCCCTACAGAAATAAAAAATTGCGAATACTTAGTGAATTAATCGTTAAATGAAAAAGTCATGAATTATTTAATATTTTTTTTAAAAAAATCAGAGAACTTTGTTTCTATGCTCTACAGAAGAAAAGATAAGGAAAGAGGCCAGTTTTCTTGGGTGTGTTGAACTACATTCCCAGGCCTTTAAAGACCTTAACTTTTTTTTGATGATTTCACATCATTGTTTTGATAAAGGTTTCTTCATTGAGTGAATAGGATCTTACTATTTATAATTTCTTTTTTACCTTAATGGCTTAACCATTTACTGTTACACAAACAAACCCATTGTGCTTTTCTTCTTAAATGATACAATCCCCCAAAACATCCAGAATTCTGAAGTAGTCTTTTGTATCATATGCTGAGGAGTACCACCGGTTTAGTTATACGGTCAACACTCAATCCTTGGATGAAATCTCCTACTTTATTATGACTTCATCTTGGGTTTTGCTTAATAATCTCTTACTGAATATATCTGTTGGGTCTGTCCTAGACGAGGTCCGCTGAATTGGTTTATATGCTTAGGATATATTTACTTAAGTTTCCTGGGTAATATTCATAGTTTCTTCCTGTTGGAGTTTGATTAATTTGCTGTTGTGGTTGTCTGATTGACAGTTAAACTTATAGAAACAGGGGAATAGCTAGAACTGATTTTTCTCTCTGCTTTCAAAAAATAGTTTATTAAGTACAAGTGCTATTTGAGTGCCCATCTGGACTTTCAATAACCAATCATTTCTTCAGTTGAATCTAAGTTTGTGTGCTTTACTGGAAGTGAAATGAATCGATTAGTTATGCAGTGCATTAGTCAAGGGTAAGTCTATAAGTTGAGTTGTGAATTATAGAGTGCTTACTACCTCTTGAGATCTTATTAATCAATAAATCCCAGTTGGAGGTATCTTAACCATCCTCCTATCCCCCAATCATTTGGAATTTTGAATGAAACAGAAAGAAGGCAAGCCATCCATGAAGGTAACAGAAAGAAGGCTAGTGATCCATATGGATAAAAAGATAAGATTGTTATGATCATCCTATGGAATTTACTTTTGATTTAGGTGTTCTCCTAGGTGGGTACCACTGAATGATGCTCCCAGTAACCTCCTAGTGCACCATTGGTCCTGGTATTTTGTAAGAAAGGCAATTACCATATATAATACTCAAGATTAGGTTTATATATTCTGATGAAAGACTTCACACTAGGGGAGGACAATTGTCTTACATCTGACGCATCTCCTCTTACATGTCTAAACATCCTTCCAGTGTACCCACATTATTATGGGAAATCGTCCTTCTTGTCTGGATAAGAAACCACAATGTATAGACAAAATAAATATTTGAAGTGGCAATTGATATTGTTTTGGTATAAATTTAGCTGTCTTTGCCTCATAACCAGTTGTTCTTGGTTCTTACTTTACGCCCCTTTTTTTGGCGGATGCAAATTTATTTACATTAATATCTTTCAGGGTGAGACTAAATGCAGCAATATGTCATCTGTTCGAGCCTTTTTGAGACCTGAATCATGGTTTTATGCTCCCATCAGTGTAGTTAGTTAACTAAGAAATTTCTGGTCCCCATAGCTAGATTATATTGGTAGTAAGTGAAGGTACACTGTCATACCTACACACAAAGTGCACATGCGAATGGGGTCAGGGCTCAGCGCTCGATGAGCGATGAGCCGGCATAGGATGCACCCACATCTGATTATTTATCATCAGAATGGATGTTAATAGAAAATGACAGAATGGTGGACTCCAGCCAAGTCAGTGAAATGAGTGTTTAGATTCATCTACTTGTTTTTATTTTTGCTGCAAGGAAATACAGTCACGGGGTTTATTGTATGGTGATACTGCGCTTCCAGATACGATAACAGGATGCAGTCATTGGATCTACCTGTTGGAAGTCTCTTGACTTGGTTCCAGCACTGAAATTTAATGGAAACTGATTTCAACTTAGCCAGGATTTTTTGTGGGTATTCACTGAAACCCACTTCTTAGTGTGGTTAAAGAAGACTTTGGTGTAACATAAACTGAGTAGACCCAAATGGATTGTATGAACTCCATATTTTCCTAAAATCATTGTTGTAATTCTGCAGTAAGGATATATATGCCTGTTGTGAGGAATTCTATTCGATCTGCAGTGATAAATTTGAATGTAATTTGCAGTTATATTGTTTATTTTTTCAGGAAAATTTTCTTTGGAATAACTGTCAAGCTAGTATGTTGAAGTAGCTTTACACAATTACCAAACTGGTGGGTCTTTTTTTTTGGATAAACCGTAAACGTGGATTTCCTGAGCCTTAAAGACTCAGACTAGTCCTGGTGGTTGGATGAGGCAACATGTGATCCATTTTTTTAAGGTATCTGATGCTCACATGCCATGGAGTCGGGACCCCTTACTTATCTCTGGAAGAGGCTTTTGATTTGGGAAGGGTTTTATCGGGTTTGGGTTCAATCCAGCACCAGCTTAAACGGGTTGAAAAAGGAAGCCAGAACCTAATTAGTAAAGAATGAACTTTGACCCGCCTGCCTAACCCGATGAAATTAACAAATAATCTCTCTCAATATATATTTATAGTAGAGACCCGTAAGGCTGTAAATGGATGCGGATATTATCCGTATCCGATTCGTATCCGAATCCGTTTAGTCGGATAATTATTGGAATAGGTATCCGGAGGAGCGAATTCGGATACTGGTATATCCGATCTGGTAAATATCCGTCTGATTATATAATATATTTTAAATTTATAAAAATTAATATAACCTTTAAAATATATTTTTTTAACTAAAAAATTATATATTTATTAATATTAATTAATATTTTTAATTTGTTTTAAAAAATAATCGGATAATTCGAATGCTATCTGAATCCTAATATTTTAATCGAAGTCAGATACGGATATCATATTTCACTAGCCGTCAGATATTTATTCGGATATCCGAATATATAATCGGATTTGAATTCGGATATACCATTATTTGCTCCAAATTCGCTCCGTTTACAGCCCTAGAGACCCATGTGAGGCACGAGTGTGAATAAAAAAATAATAAATAATAAATCTACACTCTCTCTCTATCATCCCTCTTATCACAATTCCCTAAAATCTCTATTTACATTCTTTATACATTCTTCTTGTCTCTATCCCTCTTATCACAATCTTTTAAAATTTCTTCAATGATTTTTGAATTGAGAATGAGACATGTGAGAGAGTTAACGGTTGAGATTAAAGACCAGTGTTACGTGATATTCTTAAAATAAAACTTATGGGATTCCTGGAATTAAAGATTAAAGAGCAAAAACAGGGGGTTAGGTGACTTATTTATTTATATTATAGTATATATAATAATATAAAGAAATAAAAATTCAACTTTGATCTCCAAACTCCAATCCCTTTAATCTTATAAGTTCTATTTTAGAGATGACATGTGACTTTTCTCTTTAATCCCCACCGGGTTTGGGACCCACTATCTCATCCTAGAGCTCTCTCTATCTCCACTATTGTAGAGTCCTCTCTTATCTCCAACTTTTGGGTGTATTAATTTAAGTTTAATACTAAGAAACTTATGATTTTCCATTAATTATTATTAAAATAATAATGAATTATTATTATAAAATCGGTTAATTAATACAAATAATAATGTCTATCAAATAAAAAAAAAAACTTATATTATTAAAAATTCTTAAAATATATTGCTTAATATTTAAATAAATAAATAGTCTCTGCAAGTAAATAAATAAAGCAATTAGTTATATTTAAATTGTTAAAACCCATGAGTTAGAAATTAATAGATGTTATGCACTGTCAGTTTTAGTGTCCAACCCGATTAGAAACTATTCAAGAAACCCGATCCCGGACTCAACCCATGGATCAGAAACACTGATTCTTAACATGGAATTGCAACCCAGAGTTGGGGACTTTGGACCCACATAGATTAATTTCATGTGCGTATATACTAAACTCCAGCTATGTGTACCAAATGTAATGTCGCGGCCATATGAGCTGGGACTACAGATGAGCATCTAATCATCTCTTTTTCTTTCTCTCTTTCTCCGTCTCTCATGGAGAGGGTTTTGTATGGGTTAGAGAGAGACAGACGACACGGCCAGTGAAATGTATCTATTTAGGAAGATGGTCCCTACAATGTCACTTACTTTTCAAAATAAAAAATAAAAAAATTTATTAGAAATACTAGCCCTATGCACCTTGTGTGAGGCGTTTCACAACTACTTTTGTAATCAGCTAAAACAACAATTTTTTTTTAAAAATAAAATATTATTTCAATACTTTAACTTAATACGCGTTACTCTCACAATGAGTGATTATTTTTTTTCAAATTTTGAGAGTGGGGCTATCAGTCCTCTTTGTTGTTTAATCATCTTTTTAATGCATTAATAAAGAGCTCATACCCTTAAACCCCTTCTCCCAAAAAAAGGAAAGAAAGAATTAAAATATGAGAATATCAGAAAGTTAAAAAACCCAAAAAAATTAATAGATAAGATGGGTAGAAATTGGATGAGCGAATGAGGTAAGTTTTGGCTAGCATTCATGTCATCTAATGGTCCCCTACATCTCTCTGCAGCAATGTAGTTTATTTTCCAACTACATTAACCCCCCAACTAAAAAAATAACAGAAATAACTACTGTCACAGGGTTTGAAAGTGCAGCAGTTTTATTATTATCTAATTATTGGAAGTAACTTTACATGTAAAATGGTGCTAAAGCTTTCGGGATTTTCTGGTAACAAAGACAACACCTTAGATAAATACAAAAGAAGAGACGAATGTAATACAGAAGAGCTGTAAGAGAGAGAGAGAGAGAGAGAGCACGTGAAAGTAGTATGGATCATGTGGCCATACAAGCAGGTTGACACCTTAGGAGAGGAAAATATGAATTCAAATCCATCCTCTGATCCCAAAACTCTTTCTTCTGCTCTATATATCTTTTTTCTTCTCAATTATTCATATCTATTCTAGTTTTTATTCCTCTAGAGCTCATGGGGACTAACGCCACTGTCGCTGCTGCAACACCGCCTGGTCTTACTGCGCTCAACAATGACCATCGCCACAATCCCTCACATCCCCAACCCCATCACCACTTCCATGGAATTCGCGCCTTGGGTTCTATTCCCATAATTGTCACATCTGTCATCTCAATTATCCTACTTCTTGCCGCATTTCTAGTTATAGTAATGCTCCGCAGACTAAAGTCTGCAAAAAACAATGGCATTAGCAAGAATATCAGCAGCAGCAGCAGCAGCAACAACATAGATAGCAAGTTCAGTACTCATTGTACTATAAACTTCAACTTTAGCCCAGGTAATTAACTACCCAATTCAAATTTATGTACTTCAAAGTTTGTGATTTTAGTATTTTACCTAAGAAATCTCTTTTCTAATTCTGATTTGGGTATTTGAATTTGGAACAGATGTGAAGAGTGGCTGTCTTTATGGGGGGAATTTGAGTCTAATACCTTCAACTAGATTCAGTGGAGTCCAAGTTTTCACCTACAAAGAAATTCAATTGGCCACACAAGGATTTAGTGAAGCAAATGTGATTGGCAATGGAGAGTTTTCAGTGGTTTATAGAGGAATTTTAAGTGATGGGACTGTAGTTGCAATTAAGATGTTGCAGAGGGAAGGAAAACAAGGCGAGCGTGCATTTAGGATAGAGGTGACTTCATTATTAGCTTTGTTTTTTCTGATCTTTCTTAATTTGTTTCTTTGTTGTTTTTTATCTGTTTTTTCAAATTAGAGCAGGAAAGTCTATGATTCTTCTATAGTAAATTGATAACAACTGATAGTGTGATATTAAAGAAAGCTTTTAAAATTTAGAATCTCCAGATAATTGGATATTAAATTGATGGAAGTCAGAAAAAAAAAGAGAACATCTAATGTGTTTCAATGTTTACAATACTTAGAAAACTTTCTTGTTGAGAAAAGGATAACAGTTTTCATATGCCTCTCTCTCTCTTACCTATCTATCTAATTGCATCCCATGTATCTACATTCATGGCAAATGGGGTAAAGGACATACTGATGCAATAGTCTTTTAAGTTGTTACTGGGTTTTCAAATTGACCATCAATGCAGGTGGATCTACTGAGCCAGTTGCATTCTCCCTACTTGGTGGAGCTGCTTGGCTATTGTGCTGACCAACACCATCGGCTCCTCATATTTGAATTCATGCCCAACAGTAGTCTCCAACACCACCTTCACCCCTCCCACAAACACCACCAGCCATTGGACTGGGATACCCGATTGAGGATTGCCCTCGATTGTGCCAGAGCTCTTGAGTTCCTCCACGAGCACGCAACCCCGACTGTTATACATCAGAATTTCAAATGCAGCAATATTCTCTTAGATCATAATTTTAGGGCCAAGGTTTCAGATTTCGGGTCGGCCAAGACAGGTTCAGACAAGGATAATGGTCAGATCTCGACACGCGTGCAAGGGGCAACTGGATATCTAGCACCAGAGTGAGTGGAATATCATCTATCACATACACCTATTTTTCTGTGCCTGTCCCCATTCACACTGGTTAGCGTGCACCCATTCGGGAAAAAAATCTGTTCACAGCTAAATGGGAAAAAGACCGAGCATTCATCAATTACTTATGTACTCAATTATCTCATTACTATTTCCATTCGGTAATGTAGGTATGCTTCAACAGGCAAACTTACAACAAAGTCAGATGTGTACAATTATGGAGTGGTTCTTCTAGAGCTTCTGACAGGCCGTGTACCCGTTGATACCAAGCAGCCTCCAGGAGATCATTTCCTCGTCTCGTGGGTTAGTGAGAAATCCATCACCTTTTTGCTCCCTTCTTTTATCAACACCAAACTAGCTTACACAAGCGAGAAAAAACACACTATAACATTGAAGGGTCTAATGACACTCTAACTTTCATAGTATTTATCCTATGAGAGGAGCAGCATAATAACACTCCATAAGAAGTCTAGCTTCTGCTTGAATAGAATTTTTGTAACCAGCTGTAGCTGAAAACCTCGCTTATGTTCACTCCAATTTCCGAGAGCCCCTAGAAAACTAAATTTGTATCCCCTTCCCACAACACTCTCAATTTAGCCTTCACTGGAGAACTTAATGCCACTCATACCAGAAGTAGCCTCTCTAACAGTTCCCTTTTGTTCTTCCATTATGAGCCAGAGTAAAATTTAAGTGGCGTTTATTCTTTGGTGCATCAGGCTTTTCCAAAGTTGACCATTAGAGAGAAAGTTGCGGAAATGGTTGACCCATCTCTAGGAGGCCAGTATCCAAAGAAGGAGCTAGTTCAGGTCAGCTCGGCCATATATCATCATCATTATTGGCACTGACATCCTAAATAACTATTTTTTCTTCTTAATATATTAATGCTATAGGTGGCCGCCATTGCTGCTGTGTGCGTGCAACCGGAAGCCGACTACCGACCTCTAATGACGGACGTTGTGCAGTCTCTAATCCCTCTGGTTAAGAGCCTCTCACCCACTGATCCATCCACCTCCTCAAGATTTCAGAATCAAAGAGTAAGTCCCAGGTCTTAATTCATCAAGTACAGAGCTGCAGCGTCATCAAAAACTATTGCTCTAGTCCCGGAGCATTCACTTCAGCCTAGAGTTGAAAAGAAAATCACAATAAACTGGGAAATGGAGCGTCAATCCATGCCAGACAGCTCGACAATTTGGTCCTGGTAGATAAGCTCTTGTCGTTCATTTCAGGCAGCCATCTTGTATAATAGAGTATACAGTTGGCCATTGTAGATATATTGTAAAACTTAAATAAATGCTTTATTTATTTACGTCTCCAGTTCAGGGGTTGGTTTGTTGAATAAATCGATCATATTGTGATGTTGATCACTGTATCTGATTGATATAATATCAGTTTATATGAGTAAATACAATCCGAAACTAACTGGGGATAAACTAGATAAATTCCTGGGAGAACTGATTATGATAGAATTGGAAAGATTTAATAATTATAGTGAGAGTGTTTGGGGAAGAAAGCTAAATTCTGATGGTTGATCAATCGGTAGCCTGGGGCAATATGGCATTATTGAGTTTCCAGAGATGATACAAAAAGGGTTCATATTTGCATTTTGCATTTAGGATTCCATAGAGATAGAAACAAAAAAAAATTCCATAGATCTTTAGCAAAATTTTGTGGGGTATGGTAATAGTTGATGGGGGTATTGTTGTATATGATTATATGGAAGGACCCAAAACTTCAGAGACTTGCTTAGTTCCTTTAATTGAAAAACAGAACTCTGTAATTATTTGAGGCTTGAATCATTCATATTTTGAGAGAGGAAATCGGGGTAGACAAATCGCTGGCTACACTAAGGGATGACTAATTTCTCCTGTTTGTTTGGCGACTCCTTAGCCTCTAGTATGTCAGTTTGTATCTGTGTTCTTTCATTGAAACATGTTACGTATCTTATAAAAGATAATTGAGATATGAAAGGTGCTATTATTCAAACAATGTAATTTACATGGACTGTGAGAGCAGCAGCAGCTGTTTTGTGGATTGGTTGATCCTTAGGCCCTTAAAGAAGAAGGTAGACATACCATGGACACACTGCTACTTGTGTCCAGATGGGACAATCAGAACAAGTTGTCCTGCAGGAGATGAAAACAAGGCACAAATGCAGAGGAATTAGGACCCTCTATTCAGCCCAATTAGATGATTCTAAACAAATGATCTATTGCATCCTTTTGGATGGTACGAAAAAATTGGGTAAAGGTCCATAAGAAAGTCCATATATCATATTGGATATGATTATCCAGATGGCTCAAATTTTTATCCGGATCTCTTTGGTCGGATTGCCAAATGATGAGTCACAAGCAATGTTTTGAAATGCAAAGGTGTGGCATTGGGATGTCAAGATGCATGATAAGCCTCACAAGAAAATCTTACGCTACCTCATTTTAACAAATAAATAAAAATATTACAAAAATTATTTAATAATAATTCATATATATGTGTGCGCGCGCGCACACATACATATGTAATACTATTAAAATCATTCAGCCATAAAAAATAAATTTAAGAGGCAAAGAAAAGCTAAAATTTAGATATATATTTTTTGTTTATATACACTTTGAAAGACCAATAATCTTCAATCATGTGGTTGATTTTAGATTCCAACAAACAATTACAAAGTAGTCACCAACTAAATACGTTAGACAATGGCTCAAGATCTTTGCAATGTCTACTATGAAAATTAGAGTGTAATATACTCAATAAGGTTTTAAAAAGCCTAAATATGTTAGACATAATAAATTAAGTCTTAATTTATATTAATAACAAAATGAAAAAAGAAAAAAATAATGTTTTTTTATCGATAAAATAAACTATGAGGCACACACCTTGTAATTTAATGTAAGTCTTAGTTACATGGCTAGAACCCTATTTTTGACCAATGTATGAGGCACATACCTCATACATAAAGCGAGCCCAATAATTTGAGGCGTTAGCCCCAAGGTTAAGCCTCAAGGCGTTTTCCTTGAGCCTTGCCTTGAGGCGTAAGCCTCTCACGCCTTTTAAAATACTGGTCACAAGACTCACAACCCCACAACATGTGTGTGTGCCACATCTGTACATATGCAAGGAGATAGATTCTTCACATTCTCCTGTCCTGCTAGCAATATTCATTGAGAAAGAAGATATAGCAGGTTGAGGAGCAAGGCAATAGCTAAGCTAGTCTATAATAAGATAGAACTTCTGCCAAATCGAAGGGTTTTTTAGAAGGACAAGATTTGGGGACAGCCTGAATAGGCAAATGGCTATAATTGTCCTTTTGTTTCTAAATCATAAGAAGCCAATAAAAATGGAATCTTCACTACAAAAAGTTGTGGTTGTACCCTTCCAAAGCTTACAAGCAGAAGATAAAAAGGACTGGTATAGTAGTACAGACCTATCATGTAAAGAATGTTGGAAGATGGATGAACATTAGTAAGGCCTAATAGATGCTGTAAAAAAAAAGAAGATAAGACCATAGAGGAAAAATGATTGAACTCGGAAAGAACAAGAATGACTAAATTATCCCTATGTCAGTCATTTGAAAAGTAAAAACAATGAAAGTACCCCTTATTGGACAGTGCAAAGTCTAGACAATTAATTTATAAAGGAATGATTAGAGAAAAAAACTAACAACATAATATTGAGCAAGTAAGGTACTTGTGTGTTGGAACTAACAGATACAGAGTGTCCACATGGAGAAACCAAAAAGAGGGCTCATGGAGTTTGCAGTACATTTAATTCATGATCCTTATCAACGAGGTTTTGCATATTATAATTGCTTAAAAATATATCTAATTGGTTATATCATATGCCTAAAGATAAGAACATGAAATGTTTTTTGAGACTGGTATATTATAACCAATTAAAAAAAGAAAACTTGTGAGAGAAAAAAACAAGAAAACAAACCAGAAGTGTCTCACCCACATTTGTTGAATATGGGAATCTACATTTGTTGACAGAAACTATTATAAAATTGGAATAATCAATGCAAGATTGGGGCATATGCATATCAATGCCAAATCAAAACCCTAAGGACATGGACAAGCACACAAGCAATTTATTAGTGATAAGAGGATATTAGCTCGCACCTTGGCACATAGCATATTTAGTGGTTGTGCGAGAAGCGAAACAAAAGCGATAAGCGGAAAGCAGGCTCAAAAAATTCTTAGGAAACGAGAAGCAATAAGTGAGATATAGGCACATCATTCTCATTATATTATTATGAGCAGCCATACCTTAGATTTTGTTTTACATAACATGTGTGGAGTAGGCGCCTTTGGTTCGAATCCAACAATACGTGCTCCGGGTTTACACCCTAGGCTGCATGTCCTACATCCATAACCCTCTTTGACCATTAAATGAGACATGACAGAAGCAAGCTTCCTAGGAAGGAGTCTAGGAAGAAAGTTTCATGGGAAGCGAGAATCCCACCCCATACATAACTTCCCTGCAACTATCGTTCCGACTGCACAAACATGGAAGAGGAGTTCAAGCCGTATGACATCCTTTTTGGTGATGGGAGATAGCATGTGACCACGAGTTCTCTCCAACTGCATTTTTGTTCTTTGTCCTTTGATCAGTTTCAAAGATCAAACTCCATTAAGTTTAGCCCAAGGAAACTTGAATGTGTCTTATATAGATCACTACCGGTCAACAAATAAATTTTTTTGGACTTTCACTCATATGCATAACCTTAAAACAGATTTTGACAAAACTTCTCTTGCCGTGCTTGAGAACGTTTGAGCAGTGCCTGTTATCTTCATTCTGAAAAACAGTATTGATAGAATTCGCACAAGCTTGGAAGAGGAATTAAGGTGAAATTAATGGGGGAAAGATCAACTTCAGCCATGGAGTCAATGCGTTAAATATGTCACTATTTACTGTGAAAAAAAAGTGAAAGCTGCAACCCAATTCGGTAAAAGAATTTTCACATAATTGAACCCCCCCAAAAAAAAAAAAAAAAAAAAAGAATTTTCACATACTCTCAACGTTCTTTATAAACCTCCCTTGACCTCAAGTTGATTCACCTGATTTTGTTGCATCTCAAGTAAGATTTGAGATTGCACATGAGTTTCATTTTGCATTCAATATGAAATCTGTGAACAACACCATCAACTCCGATCCAACTACAACCAAATGTCCATTTCTCCTTCAACAGCCTCTTCGCTCTGGCAACATCCTTCCATCTATGACCTAGCTACAAAAGCGTAGATGTTCAGTAACAAAATGCAGAAAGCCAAATAAAGATCCTGTGATGACAGAATAATTTCACCCATTTTATCGTCCAATTCGACATTCCCACGGATTCTGCAAACACTAAAGTGAAGCAAACCAAAAATCGAATTGGGTAAGCGTAAGACTGCCATGTCTTGGACCAATCCAGTCGCCTCATCTAGATGCACAGCTCAGACAAGAATATCCACCATACAAGTAATGTGGCCAACTTTAGGACTCAATTTGTGTTTCTTAACCAATATTTGAAAACTGAATTAATCCCACCTACACCAATCGTAAAATTAATATGAATGTGATATTGTTGTGGCCATGTCCACCTGTGTAATTTAGCCGGAGAATCCCCTTCCATTTCCATGGTATGAAAGCCCCAATATCAAGGCATTCCACAAGTCCACATCTTTATTGGAAAAAACTAAGCAAGCTTCGTTTATATAGTACCATACCGATTACATGTAAAAAAGCAGCGGCAAGAATCGCATCTACTTCCAACCGGTTCCGACCCAAGTAGACATGAACTTCTCTCTTGAATTATAGTTTCCCCAAGCCACCACAAGCATACAACACATTCACCATTGTCATCTCGTTCGTTTTCACTCTCGGGTGATCATCCAAGACACCAAATGCTTACAAGAAATCCCATCGAAGATTCTCCATGCCTTCTCGACATCCCACAATTTAAGACCATGCCAACAAGATCGCAATCACAGGGGTCGCATTAACATCTATGAAACAATTCTCAATTTGAGGCTAGATAGGCTTGATCATGCAGAGAGAAGGCAAACCATCGTTGTTGAGTTGGGTGGGTCCAACTTCATCTGCTGAAACAAGCATCTCTCTGAACAAACCCAACATCTCGACAAGATTCCCTTCTCTCCCATAAAAAATTATCAGAGCAGCCTAACATAGCATTCCTTCTAATCAGAATTTGCTCAAAGAACTCCCATGCCTTTCTATCTTCATAGTAAACATGCGCAAAAAAGATTGAATTCCAAGAAACTTCATCTCTCTTGCATTTCAACCAATACATGGCGAGCAGACTTCATACGGAAACACTTAGAATACATACCTTCTCAAGAATCCTTGAGAAAGAGATCAGAATGATATCCCAATCTATGGACATGGGTATATATCTGTTCACTGTCTTTGATCAAGGAATGGGTAGAGCAGGCATTGGAGACAAATGGGTAAATAAAATTCATCTGTTTCATGTCATCTCGAGGTAGAGTCGTCTAAGAGAAGTCACTTGGAGAAGGGATTTGGTCAAAGAAAGAGAGAACATAATCAAACGGAAATTGATGAGCTGGGCAAGGAAATGGTTCTACAGGGAAAAGCCGTTATAACTAGAAGGGTTATAACTAAAAGGACTTCACACGAAAGTTAGTTACTTGTAGATCAACCTCTCTCAGTGCTGGAACTTGGTAAAATGCTTATAAAACATCTTTAACTCCAATCAAGATTGGTAACCCATTGATCAAACAAAGCTTAGCTTTTTTTTAAGAGGATCCTGACCATCCGATCAATCTTTGTGGAACTATTTGGGGATAACCATTTCTGCTTAGATCAGTAGGGCTAATACTATTCAATGCTCTAACTGGGGTTGCGGCCTAACCGTGTATCATGACAAAAAAAAAAAAACTGTGTGAAAGTAATTGTTAATTTAAAGATATTTCCCTTTTTTGAAATCAAAATATCAAACTGGTGGTTTCACACATTGATCAGTGTACCTTTCAATCGCCAAGGCCACCTCTTCAGCGGGCCGAAATAAAAGAGTATACAAATCAGATAGACAATCTTAATTCCAAACCATTTTGAATTTTAACTAGCATGGTTTTATCATTAAAGGGACCTTTTCATTATACTTCAACTAGTTTATTCCAAATCCAAAACTAAACAAAGGATTTGCAATAGCTAAAAGAGTAGGAGGAAAAATACAAACAAAATGCTACTAGAAAGAATAGTTACAAAATTTTGATGCCTGGTTTAGCATCTCAAAAGACATGGGGAAATGGAATCCAATAGATGACTAGAAGTCTTCATCCAGTTTGAAGACATAATTTCCTCCTCCTCCATCTTGTAGGTTAGACATCACAGAAGCCTTCTGATAATCACCCACCCTTCTCTCGAAAAAGTTTGCTTTACCTCTGCTCAATCAAACAAATAAATCCAGATTAAGTGAGTGGCACAGTCTATAAAATACCAAAAGATAAGAATACATGATGATATTAAGGTAAAATGGTGCATTTCATCCCATTCAGCAAATGTGGCCCTATCTAGACACGACAATAGTTGACCGGCTCTAAGATGGGGCTTAGCTTTAAAAAGAAAGTACACCAATTGGAGGATCTCAACCATATGATATCTAGCTAAAACTTGGGCCACTAAGAAAATAACATTAAGTCATGAAAAAGTTTGTGCATCGAGCATTTACGATTGTTGTGTTGGTAGGATTTATGGACTATGGACCATCCAAACATTGGACCAACTTACTAAACCAATGAGTTTGGGTTAGGGTATTGATGAAAACAACATGAACCACATTATTTCTCAATATCCATTATGAACATGCATCCACACCTATGTACATATACACAAGACGAATGTAAATGTTCTTCCTCCTACCAGATGCATAAGAGAAAATCCAAGGTTCACCCTTATAGACTGTACATACAGCACATAAACTACATGGTACTCCACGAGACATGTATCTGATGGAATGGTTGTAATTATTTGATACATCAAAAGTATTACCCACAAGAAGAGCAGTATTTTTTGGGTCAGAAGACAAAACCAAAACTCATGAAGGTATATGCTCAATACTCACTTCAAGGAAATGAACTCCATCCAATCAAAGGGATTTTCCACATTGTACTTCTTCTGGTAACCTAAGGCAACCTGAAAAATGAACAGACGTTTAAGGCTTTAAGCTACTATAAACCCGCCAAAATAATCTTCCCAAGTCAAAATCCAAAATAATGGAAATGGATTACCAAAAGGTGATCTGCAACAAATTTTATGTACTGGCTCATGAGAGCCGAGTTCATGCCAATCAACGCACAGGGGAGGGCTTCACAAACAAATTGGGTCTCAATTTCAACGGCTTCATGCACAATATGATGAACCCTTTGCCAATTTAGTCGCTTCCGTAACAAGCTGTAAACAATAATAACTATCTTTGTCTTCAACCATTTTCCTTTTCTAGAAGGGGAAAATAAAATAAACCCATGAACTCGATCAAAGTTGGAAAACAAAGCAGCATCCGGTAGAGACATGAAATTTCTACTCAAGCATGAAATATCATTATAAGGTTCAACCTGTAAAGAAGGCAAGCAAAATCACAGTGGAGACCCTCGTCCCTTGAAATAAGCTCGTTCGAGAATGTCAAACCTGGCATCATCCCCCTCTTTTTCAGCCAGAAAATGGCACAGAAGCTGAGAAGAACAAGAGAAACATCACATAAACTATACAGCTTTCTTTTGTAGGTAACCATGATATACCAAACTATCCATCATGAAGAAAATAATAGAGATTGTGATTGAGAAAGTAGCCTACCTTCCTGAGAAAAAGATCCCTTCAACACATGAGAAGGCAACAAGTCTCTCCGCAAATGAAGTGGAGCTGCATATGAGAAGTGGCACAATGAGAAATAGTTGAAAAGCAAAAACTGGATGTACTTCCACCAGTACAAAGTATGCATCAACACACGTGCACAAACACACACACACATAAAGGGAGAGGGAGAGGGAGAGGGAGAGGGAGAAAAAGACGCACATAATATGTTACTGAAAACAAAAGGAGAAAATTGTATGCGGCCATGAAGCATAGGAGAACCATTTAGTACAAGTGAAAAATCAAAAAGGATGTTACATGCACGTATGTCACATTAAAATTGATAGGATATCACTAATTATCGAACATGATCAGGATTTTCTGATGAGTTTTCAAATATTACATATGATCTTCAATAAGGCTAAAGATTAATGAAGACTTTCCTTTAACTAAATGAATAAGTAAAGTTAATGTAAATAAATGCCAAATAAGCATGTGGGAAATACCTTTTAATCCAATCCAAGGCCCACTTGGCCTTCTCAGCAACACAAGGAATGGTTTCAATTGCATTGAACAACCTGAGCTTCTCTTTTGGGTCCCTGATGTATGTCTCCAAAAGTAAGCTGTACATCTCTGAGAAGAAACAGTGGAAAATATCCAGAATCAGGCAGCTTGAGCATACCTAATAAAGCGAAAATCCACAGACATCACTTACAAAAAATCTACCAGAATGAATATTCTCCATGGCGATTTGAAATCCGTAAAATGCCCGAGCCTACAGATGATGAAAAACCGTGATCTTAGAAAGACAACTTCAAGGAAAACAAAATGAAGATGGTATTAAATATAGAACAAGCTTGTGTAGAATAACCAGAGAGCAAATTAAATCATTTGAAGGTAATAATTTTTTTTTTCTTATATCTATAATATTATGCATTAAGATAACTGGCACTCTTTATTACTAATCATCGCTATTCCACTATTCCTTTTAAACGTTTAGAGAAACTAAGAAGAAATGTAGATAGAATTTCAACAACAATTGTTCCCAAAATGACCCCACTGATTAAATTACAAGCTTATACACCACTTATTCACTGAATAATGCAATTAGCTAGAAAACAGACTTCAACCCTTTATACTCTCTGTATGTCTTAACTTCCATACCCATGAACTCATGCATGAGAAGAAGCAATGCTATGTGATCTAAATTTCAGATAATTAAGAACAGGAAGAAGGAAATATAGTACTATTGTTAAACAAAGCTAAGTAATTGAGATCAAACAAATATCGAAGTACTCATCCAAATAATTTTTTTGGGAAAAGGAGCATAATCAGGGAAATGACCTCGGGAATTTGAATATCTTTCAGAAATCTTGCTGCCAAATTCTCCAAAACGATGCCATCCGATGCAGCAAAAAATGCCAATACGTGGCTTATGAAGTGCTTCTCGGAATCAGACAGAGTTTCCCACTGCTGAACATCCTGGGAGAGATCAACCTCCTCAGCTGCAAGCCCAATAACAATTAATCAGAATAAATTTTGAATTAGTTAAAGATGTGAAGAAAAAAGCTAATTATTAACACAGAGTAAAATCAATTAGAAGTTGGAAATTCGACTAATCAAAAGAA
Source organism: Tetracentron sinense (assembly GCA_015143295.1). Lineage (NCBI taxonomy): Eukaryota > Viridiplantae > Streptophyta > Magnoliopsida > Trochodendrales > Trochodendraceae > Tetracentron > Tetracentron sinense. Next base: position 8,092,524 of record CM026558.1, on the reverse strand, counting down.
ATATAAATGTGATGATTCAAATCCCAGTATTGAAATTGGAAAATGGATTATTGTACATAACAAAAATAATTGACAAATTACATTTTCACATTAGTTCGTTGAGTAACTAAAAAACCCAAATCAAAAATAACTTTTCGAGTAAGACAAACTCAAAAGAAAAAAATCCCAAATCTTTTTTTATTTTCGATTCCAGTAGAACCAAAAAGGTGGTATTCTAGAAATCCAAATAGATTAATAAACACTTCAAAACAGTATTTTTTGGTGCAAAAAGAAGTGAACTTGGCAAAAACAAACTACCGAATTCCTACAATAAATCGTCGTTGACAATGATTTGAACATACAAAAATAAAAAAATGTAAAAAAATAATCCAAATTGCAGATATTTTTGAAATCATAGAGATACCCAATTCCAAATTCACAGGGATTGAGCAAGAAATTGAGTATAGACCATAGAACCCAAACTACGTGAGAAGTACAAAGAGACCAAAATCAATGTATACATAGATATCACAGAGAAATTCAAGAAAATTATACAGAATACCCGAATTCCAAGATGTAAAATAAAATAAACTAGAGATTGAATTACAGATACCAGTCCAAAAGCTAGCTTGTGCTTTCTTGTACATCTCCCAAAGCTGCTTGTATCTGATAGGAAACATGCAAAATCTCTGCGATTTTCCCATCAAAATTGGCTCTTCTTCTTCTTCTCTTTCTCCATTTCTCAGAGAACCCATTTCCTAAAAAAGTAAAAAAAAAAAAAAAAAAAAAAAACACAAACAGGTTGATATAGAAGAAGAAGAAAGACACCAAATAGAGTTAAATTATTTCTTAGGAGGTTGCTTTCCTTTCGGGTCTGGTTTCTGGGAGACTGGGACACCACCACGTATATTTTTGTACTCCTTGCGCATTTTAGATTGAGAGGTGTTTTTTTTTAACTCATCTCGGCTAACGTGCGCATAAAAGAAGGATTTCACTTATGACACTTATTAACACACGCAGGTAATCTAATGCCATGACCACGTATCCCTTTTAACACTTCTTTAATTATGATTATGTTTAATAAAATTAAAGTAAATATTTTGACTTTTTTGCTTCTTAAAAATCAAGCTTACTGCAATTGATGTGTGATAAAAAAGGGGGCATTGACCAATGATGACAATACATTAGAATAGTAAGTTAAGTATTTCAAACCATGGTTATTTCCCTATCTTAATGACTCAAGCCCAATCAAATAGGTCTAGCTTGATCTTGGCTTGATTCATTTTCAACCTGGGATGTCATCTTGAGCTTGGCTTGAGCGCAGCCCTAAATAAAACAATTGTCTTTGTCAGCCCACTTGTTTTATTATGTAGTGTTCCAATTAGCCTCATTTGGCGGGCAATGATTTAAGGTACCATTCTTGTATATGTAAGTTTTCTAATTAATGCACCACTGAATCCTCCTTTTATCAATGAAAGACATTGTTTATATATATATATATACATGGTGAGGCTGCAACCTTTATTAGTTGTGATAGTATTTGTATAGTGGTTACTGGGTTAGAGAACTTAAAATTGAAAGCTGAGTCTAACGGTTGGCATATCAACTGCCACAAGACAACTCATGAGAATGGATCTTAAATCACCCATATGAAGACAACTCACCGACACTGTTTAGTTTGTTGGGGGGTTTTCCTTAATTGTCCCTTAAGTTTGTGTTTGTTCTCAAACTACCCAACTTTTAAAAACTCTTTCTACAAGAGGTTTATTAACAATTTTCATAATTCAACATTTATGAAAAGTCTTAAATATCCCTCCTCTATCAACTATACTTTAAAGAAGTTTCTATAAGTTTTGAAAGAAGAGAAAAAGAGAGATTACATTTGTGCATGAGATGTGAGAAGTTTTTCACTCTTCTCATCTTCTAATTTCACAAAATTCCTCACTCCTTTCTCCTTTAATGGTTGCTTTAGTACAAATTTAATAAGAGTATTTTTGAAAAAGGCAAAAAATCTGCAAAATTATGGGTTTTAATGGATTTTTTTGTGTGCGTAATAACGATACCTATCGATATTAGTTGATACATGTGGTCAATACACCTACACAATACCCATATTGATACATATCGATACACCGGGTATCGATACACGTTCTACATACCCTTATCGATATATATCGTTTTAAACCTTGGAACACAACCAGTATCGATATGAAATATCAACCCAAATTGCTGAGTATCGACCCCACATTGTAAATCATAAAAGTCAAAAAGAAAACACATATAAAACCATTTAATATGAAATTTAAGGTTTAAAATCATAGATAAAATGATTATAATTTTTTTTTAAATGTTAAACTAATTTATTTTTAAAAAAGGAAAAAAAACCCTAAAAAAAGGGTATTTTTATTCAGTTAATGGCGTTCTCTAATGGTCGTGATTGCTAATTCAACGGAATGAAACTCTCTTGGAAATCTCAGTTGAAACGGTAAATAATGAAATGTTGGGGGGCTCTTCTTGGTTAACGAATGAGCTCCATTGTTGATAAAGAATGAATGAAGTTCTCCATGGTTGATAAGGAATGAAGGGGATACAAATGTTTTTCCTTCAAATTATTTAGATAAAATAATCCAAAATAAAAAAAGTTTGCATGTGCGAACTCCTTCATATGTTTGTAGAGGTATTCAATAAGGTTTTTCAAACTTGGGTATTTGGAAAGTAACTTCAAACTTGAGGGGTAATCAGGAAAAAAAAACCCTAATGTGGTGGTGGGATGCACCCTCAAATCGTCCGCTTTCACAGGTGTTAGTGTCCCCTTATAATCCATATCCTGCTACTAGACTTCCCAAATGTGTATAAGGGTCATCAACTCCTCCATTAGTTAGACCCTTTTGGAGCGAGTGTCTATGTTTACTCTTATGACACCTGGATGGTTAGCGATCGTGTGTGGTGTGTGTTTAGTGTTACCTTACCCTATTAATAAAAATAAAATAAAAGTTAAAATCTGAGGAAATGCTAGTGTCAATAGCGGTGTGTTGTGAGGTAAGGAGTGACGTCACAATTTTTGAATCTTCTCCTTTAAAAAAAATCTGCATTAGATAGTGTAGAAAGATAGAGATGGCGAGCTCTCAATGCTGTGAGAATCCACCAATCCTCAGCTCAAGCTGTGGAGAAGGGTGCGTGCAAGAACTTGGAGGTCTGAACACCTACATCTCTGGCCCCCTCGATTCCAAGCTTGCAATTCTTCTTGTTTCTGATGTTTTCGGTAACGACCCACTTCGATTCTTTACTTCAAAGTCTAATATTTGTGTTTAATTCTCTTTATTCAGGTGTTTTTCCATCTGGGTCTTGCTTCTTTTGTGTTTTCTCTGCTTACTTTTAGAGAATGCTGTGGTTATTATTTGAATAGTCTTAAAATTATATAATTATGAATTTTATTGTATTTTTCTTGATTAGGTTTTATGGGTATCTCTTTATAAGTGTAATCTCAATGGGAATTTGATCTCGCTGTTGATGGAAGGATGTTGTTCTAGGATTTACATCCATACAAATGTCAATCATATATCTGTTATCAGTTCTCAATCACCATAGAAGGTCAAATTTTGATTGCCTTTATGTCATGAACTTTTGTAGGATATGAAGCACCGAATTTAAGGTACGATGAATTCTTATTTTTGTTCTTTTATTTATAATCAGCATCATAATATGATTTAAGCATCGAAACACGTCTTTAACAGCTAGCAGGATGGTTTATGTTATTGAATCAAGTAAGCCTTGATGCAATCTTAGAGGTATCTCATAATATTTATTGGTGCTTGCTTTAGCTCCTCAACTATCTTTGAGTGCTTCTTTTGTTAGATCTTGTGGTCACACAATGATCATAGGGTTTGATTTGTCCAAACCCCAAATTAATTTTCCAGTTTGATCAAAGCATGCCGATAAGAGTCCAATCATGAAATGGCGATCATTAAAGTGACTCGGCACACCCTAGACAAGCATTAGCATGTCATGATTTGAGGGCATAATCACCCATGATTGTGCGGACCCAGAATTTTTGATGAGTAGGATTTGGGACCCCATAAATAAGGAGAAGTCCCAACTCTCACTCTTCAAGAAAGAGAAAATAAACTCTCTTGTAAGGGAAGCAAGCCTTAAATCTTATACCCCATTTCAGTATTCGTCAAGCGAATTTACCTCTCTAGCCTCAATATTTGGTCCATTTCTTCGAGACCTCATTTTCGAGAAAGCATTTCATTTACCATCAAAATTTTAGAAACAACATTTCAACTGCAGACTAATAACCGAGAATGAAATGAAAGAGGCTCTTGGATCAAACTCCTTATTATTTCTATGCACAATAACTTTTGATCTTTTTAAATTCCATATAAACTAATATCTACTGCATCTTACTGTAAAGAAAGCTCGCGGACAAAGTTGCAGCGGCTGGATTCTTGGTAGTGGTTCCTGATTTCTTTTATGGGGACCCGTATGTACTTGATAATAATCAGAAAAATCGAACAGACTGGAAAAAAGCTCATGGAACGGTTAGTTTCTTACTTCAATTATACCAGTTAGGTTTTCTTGTTGAAACTAATATGGAAGAATCCCTACACAACTCATAAGTGTAGTTTTTTTTTATCACTCTATGAGAATGAAAACTGATTAGAATCAAACCAAAATTCTAATCAGTTCAGATCAAGAAATCAGATTAACTCTTCGCATCTTTCATAATGATAAAACTAAAATATCCTAAGCAATAGACACAACCTACCAAACTGTTTGCCTCCCCCCAAAAAAAACAGAGAAAAACTGAAAAAGTCAAAAGCTTACTGTGTCTGATACTAATGTTTATTAACCTCCAAGTTCTCTAAGCTGGAAAAAAGTAGCTTGATCACTGAAAAACATTTTGATTAACACACTCCACAATGTAAACTCATTCATGTTCAGATGCATAGCAACTCACAAAAATATTTGAAAAAAAAAAAACATTGACCCACAACCTGATTTAGTATTTGTTGTACTAATCTGAGCTTATTTTGAATGGATTCTTCTTTTAGGATAAAGGATTTGAAGATGCGAAACCAGTAATTTCAGCTCTAAAAAGCAAAGGCGTGTCTGCGATTGGGGCTGCAGGCTTTTGCTGGGGTGGTGAGATCTGTTTTTTTTCCTCCTTCTATGCATTGAGAAAGCTTCATACTTAGAATAATTTTGAATGGGTCTCAAATGGTAGACCTAGAGAGAGTAATAAAACCACCCAACTGCCATAGAATGACTGATTGGGTGGATAATATTTGACATGTTGCATTCTTCTCAGCGAAGGTAGTCGTGCAACTAGCAAGCTCTGATGACATTCAGGCTGCAGTGCTGTTACATCCGGCACCCATCACGGTTGATGAAATCAGCGGTAAATTCATCATATTCTTTAAACTCCCACAAGTCCACGGGTTCTGTTACTGATTTGGCTTTTATTGCTGATCCAAAATTTCTTCAGAGGTTAAGTCTCCAACTGCCATTTTGGGAGCTGACATTGACAGGGTTGCTCCACCTGAACTCTTGAAGCAGTTTGAGGAGGTCTTATCTGCAAAATCAAAGGTAAGAGATACCACAAAAAGGCTGCTTCTTACCAGATTAGCTTAAGGATATCCACTCTCTACTAATGTACAATTCTCCTGCCAATACTAGAATTCACTTGTTTACTTTGCTCATACAGATAATTGTTTGATTTTTCCTTGTTGGCATCTAGCATATAGAGTAGTATGTATGATTTCAGTTTTTACTCCTTGAGGGCTAAGAGCTACCATTTTTCTGCAGGTTGATTGCTTTGTGAAGATATTCCCTGGTGTTGTTCATGGATGGACATTGCGATACAGCGTGGAAGATGAATTAGCTGTTAAGCGTGCCGAAGAGGCCCACCAGGACATGTTAGACTGGTTTTCTAAATATGTCAAGTGATAAATGATCTATATCAGTAGTACGTGTCCTTTACATTCAATTTGCTCAATTATTAGTGGTAAGACAATGGGCTAAGTGGATTAGTCTCTGAAATCACTTGTGAGGAAAATAGATATGTACTCTTTGGATTCATAGTGACAAAGTTGGGGTTTAAGAATAATTCGGGAATGGTCAAGTTTAGAAAAATTCGGGAAATATTTAGGAACAATTCGGGAAAAAAAAATAATTAACAAAAGATACCCAACAATTTGATTAGATAATATACAAAATAAGCAATTTACTTTATCGAACTAAACGAATTATTGCAAAATTCGTGACTAATCGAAAATAATTCGTGAAATTCGGGAATGGTTCGCAAAATTTGGGAATAATTCAGCAAACTTAAAATTCGTAAATAATTCGGCACACTTAAAATTCGTGAATAATTTGACAATTTTTCAAAAATTCGGAGAATTTTGTTATTATGTTTGGATTAACTGATGTTACATTTCAAGGATTTGGGATTGAAAATTTATTTCCTTGAGGAAATGGGGCGACTTCTGATGACTGCTAAAACTAGAATTAATTAAAAAATGAAACTAGCTTGTATTTTTGACACAACCAACATACGAATGAGAACACTAACAAGTGGTTGTTTTGCCTATTAAACTGGATTTTAGCTTTAGAGTTGTTTATAGATTACACAACAGGAAGAGGTAGTGGAAACATTTTAGTTGGGTCCATAAGAAAACTGTCATTTTTGCCTTATGATTCTACAAACATACTACTCTGCTCGTTGGAAAGACGGCCTAACACTCCTCCGCAAAGAAAATATATTTTAGAAAACTTATACCAGGTTGCCTAATGAGATTGAAGTTGTCAGATAAATGCTTTTCTAATTGGTCATTTCTGTTTGAGTGAATCCTTTTGTCCCAGTGGTAAGTGTATCCCTTCCGTAAAGAAATGGTTCCAGGATCCATTCCCGTGAGGGTGAGAGTCAGTTTACTCTCTACCCGTCCCACTAACTTGAGCAAATACTAACACTCTAACTGGGGTTGCGGCCTAACGTATAAACTGTACCCAAAAAAAAAAAAAAAAAATCCTTTTGCCACTAGTCTAGACTTATACATATTTCCAACAGCTTTTCTTTTGGTCTTCAACACTAAATTTCCCCAGATGAAACTTAAGAGGTAGATCAACTACTTGCTTCAGTTTATAGTTTATTGTTCTTTTTAGCTGATGAATGCAATGTCGACCAGGGCCCAAGCCAGGACAAGTAGATAAATAATTTTGGGCTGGGCCTATGGATATTATCAGTGGAAATGGCCTTTAACTCATTTTCTTTTTTTAAAGGACCCTAAAATTTTCCAATTATCAAAATAAAATAAAATAAAAATAAGGACCCTAAATTTATGCCCAATACTGGGCAATTTTGCAAGTATATGCAGTACAATGATAACGACAAGGCCCAGCCCATATAAAGCCATCAAAAGAGGCCCGTATATTTAAACGACCAATTGACCACATTTTCGGTCACCAATGATGTTATTTTTCTATGGATATCAATATATCGGGATTGGATTTGTTCTTGCTCTCGCAAGACCAAAACCGTCTTGCCTAAGTACACAAACCGACATGTGGCGATAAAAATGGAAGAAGTCATTTCATTTTCTCCCTGTTTTTTGACTTCTCTTCATTTGATTATTTTTTTTCCTTTTTATCGCCACATGTCAAAATCCCACCATAAGCAATACGGTTTTGGTCTTGCTAGAGCAAGACCAAATCCGATCCCCAATAGATCATATAGTGCCAAAGCTAGGATCGTGTCTTCACAGGCTTCGGATTCTCTCCGGCGCATGCCAGAAAAATGCTCAAGGGCCTCCATGCTTTAAGCGACATGATTTTGACTTCACCAACCATTATTTGACACATGGTGATAAAGTGGTGAGATAAAGGGGGAGAGATATCAAGTGGGGAGAAGTCAAAATTGGGGAGAAATGAAATGACTTCTCCCTCCACATGTCGCTTAAGTGTGGAGGGCCTTGAGCACTTTTCTGGCATGCGCCAGAGAGAATCTGAAGCCATCTTCACAACATGCTTCCCATGAGAGGAAGGGCAAATGTACAAGTGGCGCATTCTAACTGTTTCAAAATCCGATGGTTAGGATTCTCTCCTGGGTATATGCCTCACTCGACTGATGGCCAACTAACTCAACTGATCCAATATCCATATTGACAAGTTTAGGGTTAGGGGTGTCAATGACTAGGCTTGGGCCTAAAGTTTTGTGATTTTGAATAGGTTGGGCCAGGTCAATACATTTAAAAGATGGTTTCAAGCTCGAGGGTTGAAACCTCAAGATCATTCGTCCTGACCAAACAGTAGAATTTATCTCTCAGTGATTCCTTTCTCCGCTAATCACCCCTTCTCAACCAGCCTGTCCGATTGATCATGTAAGATCGGTGAATTCATAGGGGTTGATCTAGTCCGAAGGGGTGTACACAAGCCGAACTAACTCGATTGTTCGTCGGCTCGGCTCAGGCCGAGCTCAAGCTTGAATTTTAGGCTCAATCGGGACGAGCCGAGCAAAGTTTTCAAGTTTGAAATATGTTCAAGTGGAGCTCGAGCCATTCCATGTTTAATTCATCTCGGCTCGATTGAGGCTCAGCTCGATTATTTAAATATATCATTATTATATATTTAAATAGTATACAATATTATTATTATTATTTGCAATTTTTTTAAAAAATAAATCAAGCCAAGCTTGAGCCAAACCAAGCTTGAATCAATTTGAGCTTGAGCCAAGCTATTTGATTTCTGGCCGAGCTTCTAGCCGATTTTCCAAACACAATTTCAAGTCGAGTTGGGTCTAAGCCTAGAGTAAATCCATCTCAAGCCGAGCCGAGTAGGGCCAAGCTCGACTCAGCCTCGCTCGAATACACCCCTGTATAGCATGGTTTGGAGTTTGGATCATATCCAATTGCAATTGAACTAAAAGAGTTCAATTACATTCACTGAGCCCCTTTTAACCTTGTGTAAGCACCCAATTTCTACACCCTACTTAACCATGGTTAATTTCTATTAACCATGGTTATTCCAAGCCAAACCCTAGTTCAAGCCTAGGTAGTGGCCTAAGCCCTAGGCTAACCCTAACTAAACCCTAGGTAAACCCTAGACTTAACCCTAGGTCTAACCCTAGCCTAGTCCTAGTCTAAACCCTAGGCTAAAGACCCACGGGCTCAAGGCCCATTTACAAAGTCCAAAACTCCAAAAAAAAAAAAAAAAAAAAAAACCTTTTGGGCCCAAAAATGGGCCCACTAAACCCAATCCAAGTGGGGCCCACACCCTTTTTAAAAATTCAAAATTTTTTAGGGTAAAACTTTTGACTTTCTCCACACATGTGGTGGTTGGGCCCAAAACGGGTAATAAAAAAATAAAAAAAAAAATTAAAATATATATATAAAATTTCTTCAAAAATAAAAATAAAAATTGAAAGGGGTTTGATTGGGCACCAACCCCAAGTGGTAGGGCCCACATGTGGGTTGGGCCCAACTCAAGTAACCAAACAAAAACCGGAATTAAAAAAAAAACGCAAAAAAAGAAGACAAACAAGCTGGCACTGTTCATTGTCTTCTTAGTGAAGACGAGGACAGCCTGCTCCCAAATCTCCCCTGCGTCTGACCCCCCTGCCACCCTGCTTTCCTCCAGGCCGTGTCCCCCACGCGTCCCTCCACCTTATCCTTATCCTCCTCCACATTCCCTCATCTCCTTCTTCTTTAAGAACCCAAGACAGCCACTGTGTTGGGGAAGTTTTTCTGGAGAAAAAACAGGTCACGACCCATCCCTTACCTCCCCTCCCTGTCTCCACCTTAGAAAATCCCTCAAGCTTGCAACCTAAGCTCCACAACAAACACCCCCACCATTGTAAGTAGCCCCACCTTCTCCACGAGATTTGGCAAAAAAAAAAAAACTTACAGTTGCCTCCACATTCAGCCAGCCCATCACTACCCTCCCCTCTCCAATACTACACGTTTGAGTCCATTAAGCCCACCATAGCATCGCAGCACCAACATCATCCACGGTTGAAAAGAAAAATTCTGATTTTTTTTTTTTTTTACAGTGAACTTGCCCTCTCTAGCTAGCCACCTCTCACCATCTTGCCATTGCCACAGCCTTTGAAAAGCCCCTCCCACAAGCTCCGGGCTCTCCCAGCCTTGCCACCACTGCCTACAGCAGTTCCCGAGCTCCACAGCCCACCACCGTAGTAGCGCTGCAATAACACAACACAATCCTTCACGAGTTGGTTCGGTATACACTTCTCTGCCCCCGTTACCTCTTGATTCACCATTGTAAGGAACCCCTGGTCCCATTCCAGGGGTCCCCATTTTGCTTTCCTTTTTTCTTTTTTTTTTTTAGTAGCTACAAAAAAAAAAAAAAAAAAACAAACAGTGGGCGGGTCTCGAAACGTGGCCACACCACCACCACCCACCACCTTTGCGGCTTTCCTTAGACGTCTAGGGGGGTCCTCAATCCATGAGGAACCCCCTCTAGACTCTCATTGCTCAAGCACAGCCCAAAAAAAAAAAAAGTTTTTTCAAAAAAATAATCTGAAAAAAAACGTTTTCAAGCAGCCCCCTGTAACTCACTTTTAACCCAGGTTAGACCCGGCCTTGGTCAAAACTAAGGCCATGGTTAGACTACCCATACATAGGGCTACCCCCCTGTAAAATTTCAGCCTTTAACTCGGCCGTTAACCATAGTTAAATCGACTCCAAAGTGGGGTCGACAGAATCTGTGCAATGGGACGACTTTGGGCCTCTGTGGGGCCCACATACGGCCTTCCCTTGGGCCCCACAATGGCCCAAATTATTCCCCTCATAGAAGGCTTCGTGACCATGGTCTCAGATCCCCCGGGGTTGAGCCAATCAGTGGCAAAATCGCCGCAAAGTTTGGAAAAATGGGGAAATCGTCATTTTATATGAATTTCAACGGGGCAACTTTGAGCCTTTGTGGGGCCCACATACGGCATCCCCTTGGGCCCTACAAGGACTCAAATTATTCCCCACATATCAGGCTACCTACTAGTAGTCTCGGATTCCTGTGATTCCCTCGTTAACCAAGGTTAAATTCATGTTAACTATGGTTAAAATTTTGATAGAAATTTTGGGTTTTTTGCAATTTTTGATATTTGTGGGGGCCCAGGCCGGGTAGGAGGCCAGTCTAGGCCCTTCCATGGGCCCACCTTTGCCTTAGTCAACCCCTTAACCATGGTTAAACCCACCCGTGGTTAACATTTAACCATGGTTAAGCGGCCCATGACCCAGCAAAATTCTGGAAAAATTATCAAAAAATCAAAAATATTATATGGAATCCAGAAATGTCTTGTATGACCTTTTTTTTTTTCTGTGGTTAAGACCCTTAATCAGAGTTAACCCCAATTTTGACCCTTAACTACGGTTAAAAAATCCTTAACCGGAAAAAATCTGGAAAAATGCTAAAAAAATCTAAAATATTAGGAGAAACCCAAAAATGGTATCTTTTGACCATTTAACCATGGTTAAGACCCTTAACCATGGTGACCTCTCCTCCTTAACCGCGGTTAAGCATCTTTGACCGCTGGGAAAAATCTGAGAAAATCCCAAAAAAATCAGAAAAATTCAAAAAGATCAAAAAAATATGATATTGGACTTTTTAACCATGGTTAGCACCCTTGACCAGGGTTAATCACATTTCTTAACCCCGGTTAGCAACCCTAACCCTTGGTTAAGACACATTGGGCCTACCGGGCCAAACCCTAGCCTATCGGGCTCACCCTTGGTATACCGGGCTCACCCTTGGCCTACCGGGCCCAATCTCGACCTACCGGGTTGAACCCTAACCTACCGGGCTCACCCTTGACCTACCGGGCCCAATCTTAGGCCTACCGAGCCCAATATTGAGCACTTGACCAACTCGGTCAACCACCCCTAGCCTCCCGGCTAGACCCTAAGCCACCCTTGGTGCACACACACACCCTTAGCCTTGGCACGGGCTCATGTGCCAGAACTATGCTCGGTCTGATCTCACCCCTATGTGAGTACGTAGGCAGTCCAACCCGGGTTCGACCCTAGTCTAGGGTTTTCTCCTTCTTAGATTAGCATTCTCTTAAATACTTGAGGCATTTGATTAACATTGAGATTAATTTGGCTTAACCCTAGTAAGTAGGGAACCACTAAAAAGTGGAAGTGCCGGGGTGCCTAACCCCTTCCCCGGACTTAACCAAACTTCTTACCCTGACCTTCGACCACAGACCAAGACCTTATCCAAATCCCGGGGACTTATCCCTTCCGAATGAATAGGTGACGACTCTTAACTCACCCTGTGAGAACTAAACCAGGGTTTCACCGAAACCCGCACTCACACCTTGGTTAGGAAAGTTTAACTAATAGTGTTTGATATTTTTTTCTAAAAACAAAGGTTAGATTATTGAACCCCTAACCTTATGTTTGGTTATCCAGAAAACAAGTAAAAAGAAAAGAAAATTGGACAAAACTCAAGCAAGGATTGTCATAGATTTTTTTTTTTTTTCTATGTTCACTTATTTTCTCAGCAACCAAACATAACCTCAGGGTTAATGAATCTTAACTACAATTAATAAAGATTAAAAAGGACACGTGTTGACATGTGGCTGTGATTGAAATGATTGAAATCAGGGAGAGTTCAATCCCGATTGAATATGATCCCAACTTCATGGGTTGGAGAGACCATGGATGTGGTTTACTACAATTACTTGAAATGTGTTCAGTTGGGCATGGCTCAGACCAAGAGGAGCTAGTAAATCCCACTTGGGAGATCATCTAAGCCATTCATCAAGTCGACCATTACTACAATCACTTGAAAGTGATTTTAAACTCACTATCGAGAGTTGGGCCCCACAATTGAAAATCGAACGGTGATAAGGTATACATGCAGTATAATCTACTGCATGTGTACCTTATTACCGTTGGATTTTCAATTGTTCGGCCTGGCTCTCGATAGTTAGTTTTCAATCACTTTCCATGTATCAATCTTGTAGTTGTGATATTTCAATCTGTCTAATTCTTGTAAAATTTGAAAAATATGGCAGATGAAGTCTCCATGACAATGCTGTGATCGTGCCCTAAGAATGGCGTGTATGTGACAATGAATATGGTTCACATATTTGCTAAACCATCCCATTAATGAACCACCTACTGTAGGGCATTTGAAAAACAAGAAGAGCAGTGATATGCGGACCCATGGCCCGTTTCTTATCTTACCCTCCTGTTCCTTTTAACACTCCCTTTAACCCTGATTAATCTTAACTAAGTTAAAACTAAGATTTTAGGAATAACCACAACAGGTGTATTTAAAATTAGTGCATGGACCAATGATGACCGGCCATTCCATTAAAAAAATGGAACCACTATTTTTCCAAAAAGGAATGGCATTATTCAATTAATTAACTTCCAAACCAATGAACCTTCTTTAAACAAAAAAAAAATAAAAAAAAATAAAAAAAAAAAATAAAAATTGGACCCTAGTACATTGAATGCCAAATAGAACTTTTAGAAGAGACCACCCGCCACACACCTACTGGCTGCTCTAATGATATTTATGAAAAAAAAAATGATATAAATTATTTTGTGCACCCCACTTCTGAGGTCGGCCGGAGCTAAGCAATAGATTAATTAAAAATATGAACAATGTTCTGTCCACTTGGTCGTCGACCGGAAAGTCATAGTAGCATTGCTCTAAAAATAGTGACAATTATTTATTAGGGAATGATAAAGTGTATGAGATACACTACAATATTATTAGTGTATCTCAACACAAATAAATTATCAAATATTAGATTTGATTATGATGAGATTTGATAATCCTTCTGTCTTGAGACTCATATACTTTCTATATAATCATGAATGAGTCATTGTAATCATTTAAGCTATTCAATAAATCAATTATTCTTAATTATTGATGGATTTGTAGAGAATGATTAGACATATATGAAATATTATGATTTTAAAGGGCTCGCGGTTAAACTCTCAAATTTTTTTTTGGGGTTCGGGGCCTAGCTCGATCCCAATTATTTTGGGGGCCATCTGGTCAAACGTTTGTGTACATACTCTAAGGATTTAGAATATTATTTCTCATTGTTCACGGGAGTAGCTATCAATTGCTCATACGATTATGCAAAATATCTTTTTTCCCCGAAAATTCAAAGGGTAGTAGTTGCTATGAGAAGTTCATGGTGGATATTACAACCATTACACACCTCACGACTCATCCCTCATCCCGAAAGTCCCATTCTATTAATAATAAAGCCAATTCTTTTTTTATGTATAAAATAAAAATTCTAATGACTTTTACTACAAACCACGATTGTGGAACCAAAGGGTCTTTGTGCTTAAAAAAAACGATTACATGTTAATTCATTTTTCGATAAATAATATATATTTTTTCTTTGCCCTTTATATTGAACTAGCGGGTGGCAAGTGTGATGCACGTGAGAGCGATGGGAAGGAGTTAACCACAGTTAATAGGAGGCAGGAGACATGTTAACCTGCAGGTGCAATTGAAATTCTCCCCGAGTTCAATCGTGATGTGATTCTATTTTTTAAATAAATAGATGAGCAAAGATTAGTTTGAGAATTAAAGTAAAACATAAATTTTGGAAAAATTAAGTTACGTTTGCCTCTCGCATTATAATAATAATAAGAGATAAGTACCGTTTTGCCGCCCTAAATCAAATATATTACCGTTTAGGGCATGCTTTGAAAGATTTTATCAAAATTGGTATACAATTCATAATATCCCAATAATACCCTTATTAGATTCCAATTTTACCCTTTCTATAAAACCTCTTCATTAACACGCTAGGTTCCATCCCGCTCATTCATGAACGAAATCAGCGGAACACGGTGATTTGGTTCTCTTCTTCCTTGAAATTAAAAAATTGTTGCTCTCTCCTTCTTCCCTTAAACCAACAAAGTGCTGCTCCCTTGCATTTATATATTAGTTAAAGAGTAACTGAAAATGAGGAAATGTGAATTTCTTTTCATTCGAAGATTCGCGTGAGGGGAGGAGTTGTGCAGAAGAGTGTTGGGAGAAATGAGGGTGACGTGGAGATGGAATATTGTATGTAACACCAATAACCCTCTTTCTCTCTGCTTTTTTTTTTTTTTTTTTTTTTTTCCTGTTAGGGTTTCAAAATTTCAATTCCATTTATTGGGTTTTATGATTATGAAGGAATGTACTTAAATGATTATTCAAATTCCATCAATCTTAATGGAATTTTTTTAGTTACATTAATTACAAAGCATCTTCTTTCAAATTTTATTGTAAATTTCTAATTTTGTAATAGTGGTAGTCTCTGTTTGTATCGAATTGATTCACAATATGTTGCAAATCAAGCTTTGACTTAATTTGAAATTTAGCCAATTTAGATTTTGTTTCTCCCTTCTCCTTTTTTCCCCAAAAGGAATCCATTCATTTTTTGGGAAAATCAAGAGAGTTGTGATTTGTAGTTCGATGATATGTTTGAAAGCTTAAATTAAGGAAATTTATTTCTTTATTTGTGTTACTTGTATCTGCTATCAACATTCCTTGAGTCCATAGAAGGTTCCTTCCTCTCACCCAAAGATCGGCGCTTTTGGTGAAATGATTTGGGTTCAGCCTCACGGGGCCTGAGTGTATGCGTGTGTTGGCCTATGTGAGTGTGTGTTATGTTTACCATTAACCAAAAAAATATTAAAAATCTGCTATCACGGTTCCTTTTTTTTCACCTTCATATTGGTAAATTAGTGTTTTTGAGAACATTATTGTTCTATATTAGATAATGAATGTGGTATAGATTGCATGATCTGTAAAAGTATCTAACATATAATTTTAATTCAGTTTGAATAATTTGCAAATTGAATTAGCTATTGTATGCGTCTGACAATCTCAAGCCCCAATTTTAATGAGCTAATCGTATTATAGGTTAAACGACCGGGACTCACTAGTTGACTAAATCAGACATGAGACTTTAAGCAATCAAGATTATGCCCTAAGTAAATCAAGCCTAAGAACTGGAAAATTGAGCCTGCAAAGTTAACAGTGTCATAATTAATGTATTAAGATTGCAAATCTTGTGGTTATCCAGTCTTTTATTACATTCTTTTTTAGAGTTTGTCGTTATATCTAGAAGAATAAGTTGCTTGTTTAGGTTGCAGGTTGGCTTCCTTACCATCAGAATACCTAGGCATACCTCTGCAAGGAGTTTTGAGTTTTGCGTGGATCCCATGCAATTTCTTTGGGTTAAAAGATTAATGACCGAAAACTAAATTGTACAATAAATGCTAAATAAATTTCATATGTTCTTAAGAAGTACAGCATGTAACAATGAGATCAGAATTTGTTTGAAAAAAGGAAAGACTGAATTGATGCATCAAGTTACATTACTATTGGAACATGGCTCCCATGTGTGGATATGTCCATACCACAATTGGCACTCTACTTCTCTTTCTTGTCTATCTCTTAGTAGTTTTGGTTCTTCTATTTCACAGTTGGCACTCTACCTCTTTTTATTGCTCTATATCTTGGTACATAAACCATCAGGTGTTGCTGACATCTTAACACTTGCTTATCTTGTTGCTGTTCATAACCCATAGAGTTGGGCCTATTTGGAGCGATGTATGGAACCGAAAACTCTTGAGATCAGGTTGCGGCTATCATGACCCATTGTTATTGGTGAGTTAAGTATATCACTTCCTCAAGGGTCAAAGCTCTGCTCAAAGTTTTTCTTTGTTGTGGTTTTAGGCACTAATGCAGAATCTATGTATTGAAGTATGTGAATAACCTATTCTCAAAGCTCTTGTTTGATTTTACTCAACTAATTACACTTTCAATATGATTATAACGAGTGAATGCCAATGACTTGTTCTTGTGAATGTTGATTATTATTTTATTTTTTTTGGAATTTCAGGCAAATATAAATTACTTAAGATGGTGGATTACCCTCAAATTGTTCAAGCGAGAGGCTAAACCATGGGGATGCATCATTTTTTTGTTTTTGTTTTTTTTTTTTTTTTAATTTCAGGAAAATATAAATTACTTAAGACGGTTGATTACCCTCGTATTGTTCAAGCGGGTGGCTAAACCATGAGGGATGCATTGTTGGGGGCAGATTGTTAATATGGCTAAATATTTAGGCTCTGTGTAATTGCATGTGTATAAGTGTGTGCACTTCTCTGGGAGCTGGGTGTTGTATGTGTTTGGTGCAAATTTGTATACACAATGGAAGAAAAACTCAAATTTATTTATTATATTTTTTTCATTTTTCTTAAAGAGCAGGTACTACACTCCACGAAATTTAGGTATTTTTTTTTTTGGAGATGGATATCATTTACCTATATTAGTAGAGTTTAGCTTGGACATTGGAGCTCTTGCAACTCATAACCGGGTGGGATTAGATCCCCAGACCTCCTCTACTGAAGGCCATACCCCTACCATTCACGAAATTTAGGTTTTTAAGGATAGTAATATATTGAGGTTTTAATGTTATAATCTTAAGAGCTTGTTGGAAGACCCAATCTTATATGTACAATACAAATGCATGTAACCCGTGATTGCCATTTAAGGGTCATCCATTAATAATTTTGCACGAACGAAATCGCCAATTATATTGAGGATCATTGGGGATCTAAGATCAAATAGTGATTAGGAACTAACTAATTAAAATCTAGAGAATGGTAATTGATAGAGATGAGAAAGTGAAACAATATTTTTTTTTAAAAAAACTTTTAATTTTTAAATGTAATTTTAATAAATAATCAAATGCCCAAATATGTAAGTTAACAAAGAAGACCAAATCAATGTGTGATAAAGGTGAATATAATTGATTCATATGTAATTAATATGCTCACAAATTTAATTGGCCTCACAAAATCACCATTTTAGCGTCTTTATCATGATCTCAAAGAGAGAATCACCAATTTGAAATAAGAAAAATTGGCTAGATTATCATCAGTGCTATAACATCAACAAAATCTTTGATAGACGTCTGTATAGGCGATTTCAAACAAGCAGAATCACCGATTGACGATCATTCTTAAAGACTTAATAAACAATATTGAGCTTCTAGAATCATCATTTATCGTTTGTATTAACGATCTCAAAGATATAGAATCGCCTCTTCGAAGTAAAAAGAATCTATCAATGGTGATATAACATTAACAGAAGCACTGATAAATATCTATATCAGCGATCTAGAACAAGCAGAATCGCCAATTGAGGATCAGTGAGGATTATTTTTAAGGACTTAATCAGTGATATTGAGCTCACAAAATCGCCGTTTATCACATGTATCAGCGATCCCAAAGAGACAGAAATTTCTTTTCAGGGTAAAAAATGGTTAAATTAGTCAGCGATATTGTGTCAACAGAATTGTTGATAGATGTCTGTATTAACGATTAGGAAACCAGACGATTAGGAAAGATCAAAATCGTCAATTGAGGATCAATATTCTTAAACTTAATCAACGATATTGAGCTCCCAGAATCGTTGTTTATCGCATCAATCAGTAATATCGATGAGATGAAATCGCTAATATAACAATCATAGAATTGCTGATAGATCTCTATTTCAGTGATATCGCTACGAACCGATTGAATGATACATGTGTCTCAATCTACTTGATGAACATGTTTATCTTGTATGGTAGCAAGGCAATTATACATCAACTCAAAATTCAAAAGCACACTTTATCTATGAAATTTATACATCAATACGACGACCCATCACAACAAAACTCAAGATCACACCCCATTTTAAAATGTAATGTAGCGAATTGATTGAAACACAAAGGCTCCCAAAATCTTCTCTATTCAGAGCCCATCTTATGTTTGCAACGTAAAGTGGATGTTTATGAAGTGTCCTATGAATTGTCTCAAAGATAAATGATATACAAAAGTCACAGCTCAAATAAAATCTACATCCTTCAAATCTAGTCTTATTTATAACAAGTAATTCTTATAAGATTCATTAGCCATGATGCAGTTGTTGTTCCCATAGGGGTAAATTACCTGGAATCGCTATCCAACACAAATTGCAGTCTTTGAAGAACTCGAATAAAATAGCAACTTTTATTCCAGAAATTCCTGCACTTAAAAACTGTTAGAACATTGGTAGTTCGTGTGAAGTGAGGCGCGGATCACGTCGCTTTCTTTAAGACATTTCGCGCACCCCACAAATGCACTGGGTTGATAGACACGATGCCTCCAGGATACAACAGCTCCACACAAATCTAACCCTGACTATAGGCGTGCATAACCTATAGTCGCACACCTTACTATGTTTCTTATCCAGCAATCTCTCAAAAGAAAAATTCTCAAACATAAGAAAATATTATAGTTGAGAAAACATTTTTCTAATATTCTCTCTATTTTGGAGGAGACATTACATAGTATATATATAGAAAACTAAATAGGTTTTTTGGAATTCTAAAACTGTCACATTAGTGACTAATAATTATGATAATAAACTTTTAAAACGTTTCCTACCATTAAAGCCCACATTAGTGACTAATTATGATAATAAACTTTTAAAACGTTTCCTACCATTAAAGCCTTTAATGGCTATAGTAAAATTAAATAAATTAATATTTAATTCTTTTATTTAATTAATTTTGAATCAATCACCAAAGGTACAACAATCCCCCACTTGATTCAAAAATAATAAAACCGCAAAAAAAAAAATTGCTGGGTAAAATTAGATTTAATGCATAAGCAAAAGGTGTCACATAGATTTGAACCTTTGCATAGTTTAAAGTAAAATTCTCACCAGAGACTCAGTTACCATAGATCATAGATCTTGGTATTCAAAACTGAGCTCTTTTAGTGATGAGTCTTTATACCTTAAACACATTAACTCTTACAGAGTCTACAGGTGTCTAAGCCAGCACTTTTCGGCCATGTGCTTTATCCCGGTTTAATAAGTGCTCTAGAAAAATAGCCAATTTCTCATAGGAAGCTGCCCCACTTCCACACTTATATAGGTGAGTCTATCAAGGATGCCTATGTGACTCTACATCCCACTCAGTAGAGCTATAGATCTCATTAAGAGGAAACCCTCAACCTCTAATCGTCACATACTTTATGCACTATTCACACCATAGGAAGAGACTTGGAGAGTAATAATATTATTACTATTATTCTCCTATTATAGTGCTTCACCTCAAACCACTCTGTAACTTGTTCTTCCCATTAAACCTGTTCTTGGGATCTCCAGTCTTCAGGTTGGGTTACCATTACAGTTGGTTTATTTTCAATTAGCTTAAGTCTCATTCCCCTCGATGTATTCTTCCCTTACTAGGCCTTTAGTAAAGGGATTTGACAAAATTTTTTTTTTTTTTGGCCATCTGATTTCATTTTCAGATATAACTCTATCTCATAGGAGTTCTCAAATATAATCCATCTCTTATGAATTCTCTTAGATATAATTCCATTTTATAGGAATTCTCTTAATTATAATTCCATCTCGTAGGAATTCTCTCGAATATAATTTTGAAATTTTTTCTCAAATATAATTCGAGATTACCATTATACCGAGTGTTATTAGCTCTACTTATTGCAACATTGCAATCACAATTAATTTTAATTGCAGGGATAATTTTATTCCAAAAGGAATATCGAACAAAAAGTTCTGAAGCTACTCAGCTTCTTCTCCTTAGATGATGTTAATGGTGAAAGCTATTAGTGTCGATTTCATAGTAAAAATAGACCCAATTGCTTCTTACAATATTAAGAAACATCACCACTACCAATAATGAATATATAACCACTTGTTATTTTATATTCATTAGAAATATAATTCCAATTAGCGTTACTATACCTTTCAATTTAAGAAGGGTATCTCCCATAATAAAAATCAGAATTTATGATTTTCTTTAAATATTTAAATATATTTAAATATTTAATCACTTTGCTAAATGCATCCCAATGCTCCCTATTGGGATTACTAGTGTATCTATTTAATTTCTCAACTGCATATGAGTACAGTTCATAGCATATATCAAACTTCCAAATTACACTAGCATATTCATTTTAGTTTATACTATCTCCTTCATTAGGTGAAGGATAAATACTAGGATCAATTGGAGTACAAATATTACTATAATCGTAATAATTGTATTTTAATAATAATTTTAATGCAATGATATTGAAATAAACTTATCTCATCATCCATTCTAATTATTTTAATTCCAATAATTAAATTTGTTTCTCCAATATCGTTTATGTCAAATTGGGATGACACGAATTCTTTTGTCTCATTTATGATTTTTTGATTTGTTCCAAAAATCAGTAAATCATCTACATATAAACAAATGATTACTCCACAATCACCATTATATTTGTAATATATACATATTACTTTCATTTGTTCTATATTCATGAGTTATTATCAATCCATATAAATTTCTTCATCTAAATCACCATTTAAGAATTTAGTGAATTATTAAATTATAGGGATAAAAGTCAGAACCAGAATCTTTAATCTTTTTAGCTCTTTTACTCTTTCATTGTTTAATTTCAGTCTCATCTGAATTAATTAATGTAAGAGTTTTAGAACTAAGATCATTAGTTTTAAACTTCCACTATTTTCAGAATAAAAAGATTAGCTTCACTTGATTCAAATATAACATTATTTTCAATGCCTAAGAATCTATAAGCTTTACTGTTAATCACATAATCAGTAAAAACACATCTCCTAGTGTAGGTCATAATTTAATTTTTTTAGGATAATTAAATTTAACCATTGCTTAATATCCCCAAGTTCTAAATAATTTAAATTTGGATCTTTCCAAATTTCAAATTTTGTCTTGCACCCTCTCTTTCATTTGGAGATAAGAGCACACTAGTATTAAAAATACTAGTTCCAATTAGATTTTGAATTTTGAATTTATCTTAACCCCCACTATTTTTAGAATTTAAAATGAAAAGGATTTTCAAAAAATCTTTTCTTAATTCTAACTCACTTTATAGATCAAGATCTAAATTCTATCTACCTCATTATAAAGGCACATCTCATTCAGTCATATCCTAATAATATTATTTTAAAATTATTTAGTCTTTACAATAACTAAACAATTACACATCTTAAAATAATTTAATTTAGGATTTCACCTCTCTAATTTCCATATATTCAGTTAATTTATCCTCTTACTTGTGTCCAACCATTTACAGTCATTGCAATTTATCAAGTCATGTAATTATATATGACAATAAAATATAGCATGTAGTTTCACAAGTAATTCTATCAACAATCATTTGAAAATATAAAAATTGAGTTTAAGAGATCTGACCGTTCATTGGGAGTGTTACCCATGCGTGTGTGCAACTCCAGATTTTTCTGAACTGTAACTCATCCATTACTGTGTTCTCCATATCTCGAGAGGCACACCGACTCAAAAGTATCAAAGATCAGGCTTCTTATCCACCACGCTAATTAACAAAAAATGCATTCTAATGCACGAAAACATGTGATTGTTTCACACCATAGTGCTTCCCACTATAGCCGATGCAGACGTTCCTTTTGCCGAGGAGAGCTACAATGTCTTCACATCATGCCATCCGTTCACATCATGCCATATTCATTCCATTTACGTTTCTTTAAACCGTTCCCTTTTCCAAGCAATTGTAAGGCTAAAAAATAAAACAATATTCCAAGTCTCCTTTAATATATACGAAAGTTGCGTGTCCCCAAACATGGTAAGTCCTTCCACATCTCAATCTTGAGAAACTAATCTCATCCTTTGACTACGAACGTGCCTTCAAGACTTGTCAAATCTATTGATATGGTGTGCTACACCAAAGCATCCCCTAACCTATTCTTTCACTTAAAGTCTTTCACGTATGAGGAAAGAAAAGTTTTTTTTTTTTTTGGAAGCATTAACATCCAACGAATTTTGAACGAAATGTCTTAAAAATGTTGTTCCCATAGGGGTAAATTACCTGGAATCGCTATCCAACACAAATTGCAGTCTTTGAAGAACTCGAATAAAATAGCAACTTTTATTCCAGAAATTCATGCACTTAAAAACTGTTAGAACATTGGTAGTTCGTGTGAAGTGAGGCGCGGATCACGTCGCTTTCTTTAAGACATTTCGCGCCCCCCACAAATGCACTGGGTTGATAGACACGATGCCTCCAGGATACAACAGCTCCACACAAATCTAACCCTGACTATAGGCGTGCATAACCTATAGTCGCACACCTTACTATGTTTCTTATCCAGCAATCTCTCAAAAGAAAAATTCTCAAACATAAGAAAATATTATAGTTGAGAAAACATTTTTCTAATATTCTCTCTATTTTGGAGGAGACATTACATAGTATATATATAGAAAACTAAATAGGTTTTTTGGAATTCTAAAACTGTCACATTAGTGACTAATAATTATGATAATAAACTTTTAAAACGTTTCCTACCATTAAAGCCCACATTAGTGACTAATTATGATAATAAACTTTTAAAACGTTTCCTACCATTAAAGCCTTTAATGGCTATAGTAAAATTAAATAAATTAATATTTAATTCTTTTATTTAATTAATTTTGAATCAATCACCAAAGGTACAACAGCAGTATGCTAACAATTGGACTGGTCAATCCGGATTGGTGCCATTTTCTATGACTACAGTTGCAACTGTTAGCACAGAACCCTCTCGATGGATGATGTCGCTTATTGGTGTGATTGATATCGTTATGCTTCCTCCACTTGTACTTTTTTCTTGCCGGCGAAAGGAAAGGGTTTCGGCAATTTCCGGCAAAAGCAAGGGTTTCGGCAATTTCTGGCGAATCTCGGGATGTCTCACCTCCTCCTCTCGTCTCCTCTCCTTCGAAGTTTAAAAAAGTAGAACCCTAAAAATAAGTTAAATGTTTGGCTTTTATATGCATACCTAAAGGGTATGATAGACATTTCACTTTTTAGAAATTTACATGGTATTACAAATTTGCCACCATATGCCCCATTTGGTAAATATGTCAAAAGCATACAATTTTAGGTAATAAAAATGTAAAGCATGCCCTTGTCGGTGAAGTACCCTAATAATAACTAGCTTGTGGCACGTGAGAGCGAGGGGAAGGAGTTAACCACAGTTAATAGGAGTTAAAAGGGGCACGTGTTAACCCGTGGGTGCGATTGAACTCACTAGTGGCACGTGCGATGCACGTGAGAGCGAGAGAAAGGAGTTAACCATAGTTAAAAAGAGTTAAAAGGGACACGTGTTAATCCACAAGTGCGATTGAACACTCCTGAGTTCAATCGCGATTGGCTGTGATTCTAAATAGATAAATGAACAAGGGGTAGTTTGGAAATTAAATCAAAGGGAAGGGTTAGTTTGGGTTTTAAAGTAAATCATTAAATCAAAATTTTGTTTTTAGAAAAGGGCACTATGAAAATTTCGAAAAAAGAATAGATTAAAAAAACAAGAAAAATAAAAATATAAAGATTCAACCTCGACCCATTTGAACGTGGAGAGACACACCACCACGGTCTCAGCTCCATCACATCACATGATGTCACTAATGATGTAAAATGGTTTTAGAATTGATATCATGTAACACACACACTCTATAGTCTAAACTCACACACAGAGGCATAGAATCTTATAAAAGCTCAATCCCGCTCTACAGAACTCCGGAAGTTTTCTCGTCTCTCTGTGTATCTTAGCATATCTACTAAGCGAAAGTGTTTGAAAGAAAAGATGTTAGGCTCTCAATGCTGTGAGAACCCACCAACCCTCAGCTCAGGCTGTGGAGGAGGCCGTGTTGTAGAATTTGGTGGCCTCAACACCTACGTTACTGGCTCCACTGACTCCAAGCTTGGAATTCTTCTTATTTCCGACATTTTTGGTAACTACCCACTTCAAGTTGTTGCTTCTAATCTCTGAGAAATATGCTCTAATTTCTCATTTGAGGTGTTTTCCCAAGTTGGTCTTGTTTGTTTGGCAGTATTTTTGTCCTTGAGTTTTGAATTTCTTGATGGGTTCTCTGAATAATGTCCAAACATCAGATGCATATATCGGATTTTGATTGAGGTTTCAGGATATACGTTGGTATAACTTTCTCTACATATGTTATGATCACCATAATAGTGTCATTACATTGTAGATAACGCTTAGACTGCTCTTATGTCTCATGCTGTGCTAAAATCTCATGTTTTGAGGTATTTTCCCAAGTGGGTATCGGTTGTTTTGCTATTTACTTGCATAATCTGTCAGCTTTTGATATTGGATTGTGAGAATACCTTCAGGTCATTTGCGTGATTCTTAATTTATTATGCCCTAATGATTATATTCTTTCTATTTATTTAAGGATGGGCTTTTGTTTTTCTGGAACATCTTATTGAACTTGTTTCGTAAATCATTAGAAAGGCAGTTATGGGATTCATGTTGATACTGATTCATCTTTCATCACCCTCGTCCTCGTTGTCACAATCATCTAAATCATATCTAACATGCATGACTTGTTTATTTTGCAGGATATGAGGCACCAATCTTGAGGTATGACAAAATCTCGAATCTGCCAACTAATTGATGGAATTTTCACTAGTCAGAAACATGAAGTGCTTAACATGTTTACCCTGGATTTCTCTTACCGTCTCACATTTGTTCTGTTTTAGTAGTGTCTCCCTTTGTTGCAGATTAGTAGATTTTTATTTATTTATTTTCCTTCACATTAAGGCCTGCGTATCAACAACTATTGTTTACTTTTTGTTCATTATATTTAGTACCAGCAAAACAAATGACACCTTAGATGCAGTGGGAAACTAATTAGAATATATTATTGTTTTAGTTTTTTTTTTTTTTTGGTTAGAATTGTTTTAGTTCATTCTTCTGTATTACTTGTCTTAAGTTTCCCTCGAGAACCTGCATACTTCTTCCTAACACTTTTGTAAGGCCAAAATTCAGAGAAGTCTTACTCTATTGGTCAAAATTTATAAACCATCGCTTTAATTAATGTGTGCATGTGTCATATAGAGAATTCTTACTCCATCGGTCATAGGTTTTTGAGCCATCTCTTTAGTCAATGTGTAGTCAATGTGTGTGTGTGAAAAAGTCTTGCTCCATTGGTCAAAATTTATGATTCAACTCTTTAGTTAATGTGTGTGGGGTTGGGTGTGTGGTTTGTTGCAAGAACCAACAAGCCTAAGATGATTTTGACGAAGCTTCCTAAATGGCTTAATCTGGCTCTAGCAAGTTTCTATGGAGGTTCAAGTAAAACGTCCAAAAAATTATGTGACTCTATCGAGGCCCTTAGTTGTGCTAAGTGATTCTCATTTCTCACAACATGATCAAAGGTAGAAATTTTCTTAAGTGACTTCTTTTAATCCAATCAAAAATTTTGAAACACCATCTCTTGAATTATGACTTTACTTTGTGTGCACAGTTACCAAGCACGGGTATAAGTATAATACAACAATTATACATTCAAGAAGTACAGGTGCTATACGGCAAAAACACGGCAAAAGTGCGGGAAAATTAAAAAATAATTATAAATAAATAAAAATTATGATGTGAACTAATAACAATTTTTAAATACGGAATATGCATTTAATACGGTAACATTACGGCAAAAATAAGCGTATTGTATGTGTTTAAATCGTATTAAATGCGTATTATACGGCGATACGCATATATTAATAACACGGCAAGAATCTGCTGTTTTAAACGGCGATCCCCTTATAAGTATTATACGGGTGTAATATGTGGGTTTGGTAACTATGTTTGTGTGCGTGTGTGTTCCTTCTACCAAGTTTCTCTGGGAGGTCATGTAAAACAACCTAAAATGTTCAATGACCGTAAGGAATGTGTTACGATACTAAATAGATATAAAGCTTGATTTGACGTGTTCCATCAGTTCTGGGATTTTTTTGCTTATTGGTCAGATCCGTATTGTTTAATATCAGAGCCAACTTCCACTTCGCGGATTTGAGTCACGGAAATGGCTACTTGGAATAGAGTGAGAGTTGTCTCAAAAAATAGAGAAAAGGGCTACTTGTCGCTAGAGTGAGAGCCACCGCAGAAAGGGATACCTAGGGCATGGCTACCTAGAGCAGAGTGTGAGCCGTCCTAAAAAGGGAAAAAAGGCTACTTGTCCGCCGAGTGAAAGCTACCTAGAGTGAGAGCCTTCGAGGATGTCAGTTGCAGAAGCATGGTGGTTTGTTACGATCCTAAATAGATATAGAGCTTGATTTGACGCGTTTTATCAGTCTTGAGATTTTTGGCGTATTGGTCAGGTCTGTATTATTAATGATGCGTACCTAACCAATACGCCAAAAGTCTTAGGAATGATGGAACACTTCAAATCAAAACATATATCTATTTAGAACCATAACAGACCAGAACGCTTCCACAATTGACGTCCTTGGCGTCTCTCACTTTAGGTAGCTTTCACTCTGGTGGCAGTCAACTTTTTTTCCTTCTTGGGATGGTTCACACTCTTTTCCAGATAGCCCTCTCCACGACAGTTCTCACTCTGGCAACAGGTAGCCATTTTCTCTATTTTTTGACGGCTCTCACTTTGCTCCAGGTAACCCTCCTTGACTCGAATCATGAAGGTCAACTCTGATACTAAATGATACAGACTTGATTAATATGCCAAAAGCCCGAGGATTGATGGAATGCGTCAAATCAAGCCAGATATGTATTTAAGACCGTAACAGAATGGGTGTGACTTGAGAGGAGATTGCTGATATTTTTTTAGCAAGGAATGGATGTAATGATTCATTGATCACCGGGCATTATTTTTTGCTATTGTGGTTTTATGTCCTTTCTTTTCCCTTCTGCATTCTAATAAATTTGTTTAGTTTGACAGAAATAATGGGGGTTTGGGATGCCCTCTGTTTCAATCTGTTAAATTTCAGATACTACTCTTGGAAACATCGTTTTTTTGCCAAAGAAGGCAGCATATGGGAGTTATAATTTTACAAGGGGGAAGGCTCCAGAGACCACTATTGATCTCAAAAGATTTGCATTTCAATAATATTGCTTTTGTGTTTCCCATATCATGTTTTATTCATGCCAGCATGAAAATCGCCCTATGGATTTCTATACAAGACAAACATGTATACATCTTTGGAAACTAATACAGAAGCTTTCTATTGTGAAGGAAGCTTGCAGACAAAGTTGCAGATGCTGGATTTTATGTGGTGGTTCCTGATTTCTTTTATGGAGATCCCTATGTACCTGATAATGCTGAGAAGCCTATACCAGTGTGGATAAAATCTCATGGAGTGGTTGGTTCCTACTCTAGTTGAAATAAACTTGGAAGTTTGTTGAAGTTAAGTCTGAACCAAAGGACCATTATTGATAATTGGCATCCTGATAATTCATGTTTAATAACTCAATTTCTTAAAGAGAAAAGATATGATGAACTGTCCCACATCATATAAAATGCAGCCTACTACCCTATGCCATATGCCATACACATGCCCCATTAATGGATCATTCAGTTGGTTAGTCACCTCTTGGTAATCTCTAGTCCAGATATCTTATCAATTCGGCAATTTCAGTTACCTGATCTATGGTCTTTTTCTTGGTTGTTAACCTGACATTTTTTGTAGCTTTCCTAGTTTTATCTCTAGATCTGCGATGCAGTCTTAATAGCCAATGCATTGTCAATTCTCCTGATTGATAACCTTTCCTTAACCATTCAAGCTTTAGTTGTGATTTGATGGTTAAGAATTAAGATCCACTAAACAGAATGAGCTTTAAAAAATGGCCTAGCCAAGGTATATGGTATAGAATGGCAGGCTGCAGTGTATATGACGAGACTAACTGCATCTTGTTTTCAGCTCCAGTTTGAGCCTTTGGGGTGTTGTCTGCCCAAGGAAAGGTAGATCTATCTGTTATTTCCCTTCT
Organism: Tetracentron sinense; assembly: GCA_015143295.1. Classification (NCBI taxonomy): domain Eukaryota; kingdom Viridiplantae; phylum Streptophyta; class Magnoliopsida; order Trochodendrales; family Trochodendraceae; genus Tetracentron; species Tetracentron sinense. The sequence goes on along the minus strand of CM026558.1, from coordinate 8,063,721 downwards.
GCTTTCCCTCCTTGTTTTGTTGTCGTGTCTCACTGATCATGGCATGGCTATCATTATGTTTTCCTTTAATCATATATTTCTAGCTTCGATTGCATCACCCTGCTGAAACTGTAGCATCTAACACCTTATTACTATTTTTTTAGGATAAAGGATTTGAAGATGCAAAACCAGTTATTGCAGCTCTAAAACATAAAGGCATATCTGTGATTGGGGCTGCAGGATTTTGCTGGGGTGGTGAGATTTCTTTTCACCTTTTTGATTTATTGAATTAGGAAATTTCATACTCGGGACCACTTTCAAGATATAAGAGTGATTAATAAGGACCCTGGTATGCATATCTATCTATTTTTTAAATAAGCTGGCTAAGATTAGAGTTCCTGAATTCTTTTCAGCCAAAGTAGTCGTGGAACTATCAAAGTTTGATTACATCCAAGCTGCAGTGCTCTTACACCCTTCATTTGTCACTGTGGATGATATCAAGGGTATGAATCATAATATTCAACAATTTCAAACTATATTCTTATTTCCATATGGTGGATTCAGATTTAGTGGTTTGAGAGAGATTTTAGCTTTTTTTTATAAAGCTCTTATAAGCACTGCTGATTGCTGAATCAGTTGTCATTTTAGACCTAATAAATAATGGTCAACATACTTTTCAGAGCTTAAGGCTCCTCCTATTGCTATACTGGGAGCCGAGTTTGACAACTTGTCTCCACCAGAACTCTTGAAACAGTTTGAGGAAGTTCTGTCCGCTAAATCTGAGGTAAGAGATCTCCAGAACTTCAATATATTGATGTAAAGCTTGGTTTTTGTTTCCTTGTGTTGCTTAACGGTGTTTGGCTATAATACTGGCTAAGATACTGATGGGCCTCATTTCTTTTCTTGATCAGTAATTGAAATCTATCAAGGAAACAGTATGGACAGGATTTAGGGCAATGTTATGTCATTCTGTTAACTAAATCTCTTGGATGTCTATAATGTATGTTGATGTAGTAACCTTCATGGATAAGAGGAGAAAATGAACTCGACTCTTAGTCTCTTCTGATGGTTGTACAAGGTTTCACATAGTGACTCAAAACTTTGCAAATGTCGATACGAAATTTCTATAGCACATATCAGCCCGGGGTGGGGGTTATTTCTCTTGGGGAGAAAATTACTGGACAGTCTGTTTTTTGTGCGTGGTAATTCTAAAAGTTGAAAAGACCATGGCATCCCAATCTCTCCTGCTCAAGGTGGTACTCCCAAATGTAGCCTGAGTTCGAAGTGGCTCTTAAGGTGTTTCTAGTCCAGGGACAAAAATGATGGTCCACCACACTCACCGATAATCTTTAACCATATTACCATACCCACTTTGTCTCCCTAATCTCAATTACAACTCTGCAAACCCTAAGTAGTCCAATTGTTGTCTAGATATTTTGATATAAGGTGGAAGAAAAGAGTTGTTTTGCATTTTGAAAACTTTAGATGCATATAGGACACAAATATCCTATTGAATGTGCATGTTCTAAAAGAAACCATGTTAAGTTTGAAACTGTGTTTCTTTTGTATCATTTGTCATGGAAACATATACATATCATGTTGGACAACCTTCTAATCCACTGCCATGATGGCATTCACATTTTTAAAAAAACATCATCAGGGTAAATCACAAGTACTTAGATTATAGCAGTCAGTACAATACCCATTGCAATCCCTAATCACAGAATTCGTGTATTATGCATGTGCCGAATTATTCACGAATTTTAAGTTTGCTGAATTATTTGCAAATGTCCTGAATTATTCCCGAATTATTCTTTTAATTCGATAAGTAAACTGTTCATTTTGTATATTGTCTAATCAAATTGATGAATATATTATTGTTATTATTTAAAAATTTTATTATTTTTCCCGATTATTTCCGAACTTGACCCCTGTTGAATTATTCCCAAACCCCGACTTTGTCACTATGATTGATCCCTATTGAAAGGGGGGGGGGGGGGGGGTTCTCCTCTCACAAATCTCTAGCAACTCGGGCATGGCTATGGAACATTCATGTAGAGCACTGAGGTTTCTCTTGCATGACAATTGCACCAAGTGCTTAAAGGGTAGTTCTACTATTCCTATTTCAGTCAAGAGATTGAATGATGTTGATTTTCTACAGGTTGATAGCTATGTGAAGATATTTCCTGGGGTTGCACACGGATGGACTGTGAGGTACAATGAAGAAGACGAAGCAGCCGTGAAGCATGCCAATGAGGCTCATCAGAACATGTTGGACTGGTTTACCAAGTATATTAAATAAGAAAAAGCATGTTACTACAAGTCTTTGCTGCAGCTGCCTAGTACTAGTCTACTATTGTAGTCAGTGATAAAACACAGTCAATGAATTGATCTTCAATCCTCTCGCATGGTTGGAAAATGTTGGGGATTTTATGTACCTTGTTATGTGCAAATATGTTTACATGTTATCACTTTTTTGCATATAGGGAGGAATGAATACTTGTGTGAAGATGAGGTGGTTTGTAGAGGCCATTCTCCTTACAACTAATATACATACATGTGGACCACATACCGAGGTCTATATTTTTGTGGGTCATTGCCAATAGAATAATTAACTATTTTTATGATTATATGATCAATGCGAGCAGAGTCGGGCCATTAAATAGACAATTGAGATTAATGTCATTTCAACAATTGTACAACAAACAGATTATAAGCATATAGTGGATCAAAACTCTAAACAATACACTTTAATGGGTTGATTGGATTGATAAAAAAAATTCATCTAAATGATGTGTTCAAATGTTTTAACTAAAAATTTGTATTTTCATACAATGCAAGTAATGCAATTTTTAGAGAATAGATTAATAATCCTTGTTTTGGGGGAGAGACATAGTGCTATAAAATAAAGTGTTCTTGCTTTTGGGGAGATATTGTGATTAAAATGTTGATCACTAAAAGTGAACCCTTACTAAGATGTCTTCACTTTCTTCTCTTTCTCAACATTCTTCTCTTTGTCACTCTAAACATAATGTGTATTGTATTCTTTAAGTAATGAATTGAAAATTCCTTTTTGAGATTGTGAGAGAAAGAGTTGAAGAGTTGGGTTGGTTGTTTAGGTTTTGTGGCCTCAACATATGTACTTGGATAACTCAACTCATATCGATTTCGAAAGCCATCGATAGCATTTTCAATTAATTCCTAGTCAAGTGGACCTAATGATGACTAGACATGTCTCATTAGACATTAGATACTTCTAAACTCTCTCTCAATTGAAATCTTACTTTTTTGGTGGAAATGTATCAATCTTACATTTGTGAAAATGTATCCAACTCTTCAACCAAATTTATTTCTCTATATACATGGACTTCAGTTTTAGTTTCCTCCAATATTTTAGTAAAAACAAATTTTCAATCTTCAAAAATGAAATCTATAAAAAAAAATTCTAAAATGTGTTAAAAATAAAGAGCAGTTGAGTAAATTAAAATTATTGCCATTCTATGCTTCTTATCTTACAACTTAAAATATGCAAAACCATGCTCAAGAACCTGAAATGATAAATGTGTGAAAGATGTTATCATGTCCAGAGCCTGAAATGGTATATGCGTGAAACATGCTTTCATGATGGTTGAGGAGACAAATGGTAGATGCATGAAACATGTTATTGTGATGGTTATACATTTATACTTAACTGTTTGATATAAAAATGTATTTGTCGGGTCGCCAATCTTCTCAGACAGTACCTTATTCTCTATCAACTAGTACAATTTATCCATAATTAGCATTTCTTAGATTTATTTAACGAATAGTAACTGTAAAAGACTGACACAAATGAAGGCGAAGATGTTCAGACCTGTATGGATCTTGTGTGTACACCTTGCTCCAGCTTTTTTTAAAATCATGTATCTTCCCATACAGTGTAGCTAATACTATCTATTATTCAGTGATGAGCATAGTGAGGATTCTGCAAAATGAGGGCTGTTATTTATTTGTTATAACCTGTTGACATCCTTTGCCCCTACTACTCGCACACATTCCATGTGGGGTGGGTCTATCTCACTGTTAGGATTTCTTGTGGGCTGGAAACTGACTCAACTGGGTGAATTTAACAATCTGATCTATTCGAGATCTGTATAAGAAATGAGCCTTGCTTAACTGATTAAGAAAAGAAAAGAAAAAAAAGAACTGATTACTGGGAGAACATAAATAAAATAATTAGCCGAACAGTGTTTCCATCATTACCATCCATTTCCAACTAGCCCAGACATAAACCTGGTTGAATGGCCCCAAATTCACTCTACAGAAGAATTTCCCCCACCAAAATACAGCTTTTGGAATATGAAGAAACTTTCGGAAGTGTCAGAAAATGTTAAAGTCATTTATCTTTGGGTACATCTAAGGTATCCTAATTAGATTGTCATAAACATAACCACTCAATAAGGTGACCAGTTAAAATCAGCCACCCCGAGCTTCTCTCCTCGTAGCATCATGAAGTAATTCGATGTCAACTCCCTCTGGTGGTAACTGAACATATCTCACCACTGATCCTCTGATGAAGCAGTTCCTCACCGAAAGCTGCAACAAAATATAGAAAATTATTAGATCCAGACAACATGATTAGATAGAAGAATGAAGGGAAAAAAACAAATTATGCAGCTCAAACGAAGCCACCCACTAAAAGTGAAAAGTACCATGCCAACAAAAGCCCAGATCGGGTTCACAAGCACATATTACTTCTCGTATGAATAAACAATGGTAACTGGGTCTTATAAACGACAGTGGTGATCTATGGATGACAAAGCCATGAAGTGAGCTTGGCAACTCATTGGAAATGCAAAGTGTAAATAGAGATTTGCTTTCTGTAGGGATTTCTCCCCAAATCTCTTCCCTCTCTGATAAAATATTTGTTACTTGTCAAAAGTATATAAAGAATGGGGAAACTTATGTTCTAATGCTATATTATCATACTGGCAAAAAATGTTCTCTTATCATAAGTCACCAAATCCCTGTCCACCTCTATGCTTTGAAAATCACTACTCAGTGCTTAGACATCTCTCAATTGCTTTGTTCTTAAAAGAAGTAAATTATGAGTGTGGCATATGCCAGAAGACAAGTTCGTGAGCACCATGCCTAAGCTTAATGCCCAATACTCTTTTTCCCACATTTTTACATATTGGTATGCAACTACCAATGGAGACAATTAAATTCTCCAAAAAAAAAGTAGAAACAAAATAGTTGGGCCTGGTGGTGTTTCAGTTAAACTACTGAGCACTTTAGTGATGGGCCAAGTCCAGCATTTGAGGGTCTTGCTCAGCCCTTTTCCCTAGACGTCCTGGCCTCTTATAGATCAGTTTGCTCTGGTTCTAAAGAAGATTTTGAAGATGGCAATCAAAGTGTGATTTCGTCATCGACATAGGTTCAGCAATCTCTCGCCGGTGAAGTTAGTGCCATCAGATGAAGGTCTCAGCGTTCGATTCAGGTGCCGGAGCTTTCTCGTGACAATCCCCTCGGTCTCGATAAGTTAATATGGAAAGATTCAAGTGGTGAAGAAGAGATCGAAGGACTGGCAAAAGAATGCCCTCGTTTCTTCCTCGTTTCTGCATGTATTAGGAAGGATCAGAAGGCCAAAGAATGTTCTCGTTTCGCCGTGTATTAGGAAGGATCTGAAGGCCTTTTCGGGGGGGGGGGGGGAGGATATTAGACCCTCATTTCTTTGTTGGTGAATGTGTTGGACCCCTCATTCAGCCAACCCCATCTTCTCTGACCTATAGAATTTTTTTCCCCTCCCTGGTGTTGTGGTGGTCCCAAGGTGACAGGTTGCAGTAGCTCTTTCAATATGCAGGGAAATTCTGATGGGTTAAAGGCCGAACAAATGGTACCTGGGATCTCCTCTAGGTCTCATATTCATCTCACTGGTTTGATAGCAGCAGGGGGCAGCCATAGTGTCTTCCGAGGAAACCTCAATTTTTGACCAACCAACTAAAGGAACTAGAAACTCTACCTGTTCGAGTACACACCTAGCATTCCAGCTTCCAGTTTAGGTGTACAATCCCAACAGCCTGGGGAAGGACATTGTACCCCTTGGTGGTAAGAGCCAGGGAAGAATTTCCAGCCCCGGATCTGTCGTGTGCAGCGGTAAGGACATTGCATGATAAATTGGGACCCAGGGTCTTTCCCTGGTCAGGTATGTCTCCTCTCTTTTCCCTTCCCATTCCTCTTTTAACCCACCTATTCATTGTTACTGCAAGGGGTCAAGTCGGGGTTTGGGAATAATTCGGCAAGGGTCAAGTTCGGAAAAATTGGACAAATTTAGGAAAATTTTTGGGAAAAATAAATTATTGATAATAATAATATGCGAAACAATTTGATGAAAAATATATACAAAATAAGTAAAATTTTTGCCAAATTGGAGAATAATTCGGGAAATTTGTGAATAATTTGGGAATCCAAAAATTCACGAAAATTCGGCAAGCCAAAAATTCACAAATAATTCACGAATTTTTTTTAAAAAAAAAAGTTTTTTGTTACTTGGAATGCAGGGATATGGAGTATGAAGAGAGTGTGGTGGATCTCAAAGTAAATAAGGATTCTGATCCAGGAATGTTGAAAGGGGGAATTTGGAATCCCAAGTTTGTGAGGAACAAGGGTTAATCAGGTCTGTAAGTGAAGGTGCAGACTTAAAAGTGTTGTGTTTCTCAGGAGGGGTGCATTTATTCACCATCATCTGCAGGGATTCAGATTGCTAAAGAATAGGAAAGACCTGAATAGAGAGCATGATGAAATTTTGGACTGGGTTTTAAGTACAGTGGGGTTACTGGGGTAGTTTAATAAGTTTCTAGGTTTGTCATTCGCCAGCTTTCAAAAGGGAAAAAATCATTACGCTTTTTTAAGAAAAAGAGATGGGGAAACGGGATATCATTTGCTCCAGTGGTGGAAAGTAAGAAGGTGGAAAACAAGAAGGTAATCAAAGAGCTAAAGAAGCTAGCCAGCCAGGTTAATTATGATGGTAACTGATGAGTTGGGGGGAGTGGGAGTAGGTAGCTCGAGGAAGGCGAGAGGTGGGTCTAGAGTTGTTTAATGGAGCTCAAAATCATCTCGTGGAGCGTAAGAGGTATGGACAATAAAGGACAATCAATTTCTAATGAAGGAGGTTTTGTTAGCCAGCAATCCCTCTATTATGTATCTGCACGAAACAAAGTTGGAGTCCATGCAGGAAATTGCAATTCAGGAGGTGTGGGGTTCTCAAGTTTCGGATCGGGTGGTTCTTCCTACGTTGGGAGTGTCGGAAGGCATCCTTATCATTTGGAATCAGGATGAAGTTGAGGTGTTGGAGTTGGAGATGGGGCTATTCTCCTTCTATTCTTTGTTGGGATGTGGTGGATAACTTCAAGCAGGTTTCCACTAGAGTATATGGTCCAAATGTTGGATCTGAATTTCTGACTTTGAAAGAACTAGATTACGTAGTTAGGCTGTAAATGGAGCGGATTCAGAGCAGATAGTGGTATATTTGTATTTGACTCGTTTAATATTAACCGCGATCCAAATCCGCTCTGCTATCCGACATATATTAAAATCAAAAAACCGAATTCAAATTCGGATAATTATCCAAATTCGACCGATTATACTAATTGAATACTTGAATTCGGATACTCGACCGATTAGGAAACGAGAGGATTTTGGGGTTGTTAAAGAGGAGATGAAACCCTTAATTCAGTTGAAAAGGAGAGGAGAAGAGATATGTTGAAAACCCTTGGTTGAAGGACTTGCTGAAACCCTTCGTTGAAGAACAGATGAGAGAAATTACCGCTCAAAAAAAAACTAATTTATAAAAAATGATATTTCATTTCCTTTTATAAAAATATGTAGAAGCATTTGAACTTGTGAAAAACCGCCATGGAATAAATTAAAGAAATGAAGCAACTAATCCAATCATTTCCAATCCCAACCTGTTACAGCATAATTGAAGAATCAACATCTTTTGCTTCAAATTGAAGTCTGGACAACCGAGAACCACCGCCAAAATCCTGAACATGAATCCTCCATCAGTGGCATCCTGCTCATCAATGAAGAGATTACTTGTAGCCCTAAAAGTAGCATGTAACTAAGTCGGATTTGAGTCAGTTGCCGCTTTGTCATTCGATTATTAGGGTTTGCTTGAGGTTTTAGAGAGAGATAGAAAGAGAGAGAAGATGCTTTTGGTTTGAGCGGCAATGAAGTTGGGAGGAAGAGATGAATCTTATTAGGGTTTGCTTTAGCGAGATATAAACAAAGTGACAAAGTCGGGGTTCGGGAATAATTTGGCAAGGGTCAAGTTCGCAGAAAATCAGAAAAATCCAGAAAATATTCGGGATCAATTCAAGGAAAAAATATTAATTATAAAAGATATCCAACAAAATAAGCAGTTTACTTTGTCAAACTAAATAAATTATTGCGAAATTCCTGAATAATTCGGGAAATTCCTGAATAATTCGCAAAATCTGTGAATGATTCGAGAAAATTTGGCAAACCTAAAATTCCCGACTAATTCGACACACCTAAAATTCGCGAATAATTCGAGAACTTTGTCAAAAATTCGGAGAATTTTGTTAATATGATTATAAACAAGTTTTTTTTTCCATTCATTTCAAGGTTGGCAATGGCCTGAAGGTTAACTTTTGGGATGATGTTTGGTGTGGCCAAAGACCTGTTAAACGAGTTTAGGAATTTGTACACTTTGGCTGTGGATATTACAATGCAAGGTTTGCCTCATGTTTTCAATTCATGGATGGTGAGATTATGTGGGCGCCTAAATGAGAAGATGTCTAAATTTATACTCTTTAGATGATGAATCCAAATTCTCGGGGCAACGAGAGTCAGGTATGATATAGGGACAACAAAGATCATTTCGCTATTCTATTGTTACTAATAAAAAAAAAAGTTATTTCACTATGAGGTCATTCTTTTTGACATTTGGTGACAATTTTATCCCCATTTCCTCATAGAGTTGTGTGGAATCCCAGTATTTTTTTCGAAGATTGCTTTCTTCATCTGGGCAACATTCTTAGACAAAATCATCATGTTGGACCATGTTAAGATCAAGGGATGGAGACTTGTGAACAAGTGCTTCATGAATATGACCAAAGAGAAATCAATGCACCACTAGCTCATTCATTTTATTATGGGCTCATTCATTTTCTTATGGTTAGCATAATCTAAAACTTCTTCTATCTTGCCTAGGGTGTTGGTGGGTTTTTCTCCTTTGGATCAAGGATCTAATCTCCAGCTAGTATTTGAGTATTAGATGCTTGCTCGACTGCTATCAATGTTTAAAAATTAAAACATGAAAGGCATGAGGCGAGGCGTTACGACCTCAAGATGCGTGAGGCTTAAGCCTCACAAGAAAGCTTCATGCTCACTCATTTTAACAAATAAATAGTTGCTTTCTATTTTGAGTCATGAACTAGGTCAGTGGCTCCAAATTTATGCAATGTCTACTAAGGAAATATTGTAAACTAGACTCAAAGGGTTTTAAAAGCCCAAATAAATTAAGTGTTAGTTGAAACCAATATCACCATCATCATTTTCAATGTTTTATCTTAAATAAATAAAATGTTTTTTTTTTTAATCGGCAAAGAATAGAAATATATAAACGGAAAGGGGGAACTACAATCACAGGTTCACCAATAGTAAACCAGGGTAAAAAAGAAGAGAAAATACAAATTAAAGAAAGCTAACAACATATGATGTGATAGGGCAATTAGAAGTCGAAAGTATTCCCCCACGGGTCCCCCTCCACTCCACCAGCTAAATCCCAGTCAGAGACTAGGCGGCGGACCCTAGTCTGAATGTGGGATGTCGATGAGGTGGAGTCCTCAAATGCACGACTATTCCTCTCCTTCTAGAGAGACCACACGACTGCCCCTGGGAGAAGAGGTCACACTCTCGTTGCTGGCTCTAGGAGCCCCACTGACAACCAACAAGATAAGAAGCTCCGAAAGGGGTCGGGAAAGATCTAAGGAATTCCTAGCTGCACAAAAAAATAGGACCAAACCTCTCTTGCCACCGGACAGTGAGCAATAAGTGATCTACTGATTCCTCTACTAGAAGGCACATATAACATCTGCTTGCTAACTGCCAACCTCTGTGCTGAAGATGATCGTATGTCAAGATTTTATCCAAAACCGTAGTCCATATGAAAAAAGATACCTTGGATGGAATCCGTAGGTCCATCTATTTGCTAATAACAAATAAAATGTTATTTGTTATTAGTTGAAACAAATAATTTTTTTTAAAATCAAAATTTAAGTCTCTATTGTGGCTAAAACCATAATTTTAGTTAATGTATGAGGTGTCTACGTCATAGACATAAAGCAAGCTTCAAGGTGTGAGAAATGTGCCTTATGTGAGCCTCACACTTTGAGGCGTGAGCCTCATGGGGTTTAAGCCTCTTGATTGAGCCTCAAGGCGTTGTCCTTTGACCGTGATGTGGAGGTTTCTCCACGCGCGCGCGCGCGCCGGGGACATTAGTTGTGGTGTGTGGGAGAGAATAGGAAGCCATTTGACAATGTGGCTATTCCAATCGATCAAGAAAATTTTCTTGGATATCTTTATATGCTAGTCACTTGGGTGTCAAAGATGATGTTGATGAGCTTCCTTTGATTCTATGCAGTTTTGCTTCCTCTTTCTCATTTTTTGCTCTAGTTTTATGTTGTAGCATCTCTCGTTTTGTAGTTGTCTTGCTTTGGTTCATCCCTCGGCTCTTGGATTTATTATTAATCTCATTCTTTGACTTCCCCATAAAAGAAATCTCAAGATTCTCAAAACATCAAAAACCTGAATCCTGAATTTCAAAACATCCCAAGTATCAAAAAACACCAAATACTAGAGACCCTTGCTCCCAGTGCATATTCTTCTGTTTGGTCCAACTTCAAATTTTATTTAAGTTTCTACTTACACTCAATAATTTTCCCAGTTAAAGAAACCCTACAACCAATTCCCTAATTTTTTTTATCACATTCAACCAAGTGCCCATTTTCTTTTCTCATCATCGTGTTTCCTTGTCTGTTCTACAACCATAAGGGTCTGTTCTTTTGCGAAGACTTATAAGGTCCGGCAATTTGCAAGTTATGTCATTTGACAATGTGCATTTTCTTTTGAAAACTTGATGTATTGTGCTTATCATCTCTTAGGTTGCAATTCCCGTAAGACTTCAAATGCAGCAAAATGAATGATTTCAAAACTCATAAAACAATGATAATACTTGAAATCTCATGATTGTAAGAATTAATCTTGTTAGAAACCCTGACAAAGTGACTCAAATTTCCTACCAAGTACCATGACAAAGTGCAAAGTGCCAATCTTTATAAGTCTCAACAAAATAACAGGCCCTAAGAGAACTGTCATCATCAACAATTCAACATTCAGTATGGAATCCATCAAAAACAAGGCGAAGAACAAAACAGAACTAAGGCGAAACCCTAGAAAGATTTCAAAGGAGAAAATACCATGTGAGGGTACTTGTCTTGATCGACCACCCTAGTGTTCTCGAGCTTTATGTTGAGGTACTGATCGACTGAATGCAGAGTCCCTCTTATTGCCAAATCGTTCTTCAATTCCACCGTCACTTCTCTGCCCACCAAATCCTTGAAATATGAGAAGAACAACTGCAACAAACAAAATAAAAAACCAAAATTCCCAAATAAGGAAAACCCATGAATGAATTCAAGAAAATTTCTATAAAAAATATAAAAATCAAGAAAATAAGAAAACAGCTCCAAAAGATATATTTTTTTAAAAAGAAAATCAAGTAATACCCAGAACCAGTCGAAGAAAACCATGAAGTAATGAAGGTAAAATCAAAGGAATATTTGAAAGAGAGAGATAAATACCATTTTTTTTTTCTCTGAGGACGACAAAAGGAGAAAAACCTCTCCTCTGCTCCAAACTGCTTGAAGTGAAAAGCTTGAATATACTGTACTTCTTATTTACCGGGAAAGAGATATTATTCCTATAGTACTGCGGAGGATAAGAATTCGTACATCGTCGCCTATCCACCGTCCATGTGGCGCACATGCATGCAGAATTGAAATCTAAGGAATTTTAGTCTTCATAGGTACAACCCCAAGCAGCAATCTAATCATTTGCAAAGCAAGACTCATGACCACGCGAAGGTGTGTTTTTTATTGTTAATGTAATATGAACCAATTAATTGACTAACTAATCATGGTTGTGACCAAGAGTATCGCAAATATGGACATTAGTCAATTCAACTTTGATGAAAGAGTAATATTCTACTCCTCGCCCAAAGAAGGGCAATGAGCTCTAAGAAAGCCCCCTTTAACTGTTCTGAACTCTGGTTAAGAAGTTGTAACTCCTCTAGTTAATTTTTGTTTATATACTTTTGTACTAAAAATCAAGGGTATGCTTGAACCCTAAGGATTAGTGAATTAACTGCAGTTTAAGAAAATAGATAAAAGGGGGCGTGGTGAAAAAAGAGGACCCAAGACTAGGGGTGATATCGAGCCGAGCCGAATAGTGGTGTGTTCAAGCTTGTTCGTTTATTAAATGAGCTCGAAAATCAAGTTCAAGATTGGCTCGTTTATTAAATAAACGAGCTCGAACTTTACTTAGTCAAACACAAGCAAAACCCGACTAGTTCATGAGCCGCTTGGTTTATTGGATATAGTTATTTATATTACGTGAAAAATTCACTTTATTATCCTAGACAAAGAAATCATGATGTTAACTAAAATTTTAATATAAAATTATAATTATATAAAGGGTGTTCTTATCATATAAAATACAATATATATTATTCATCTTTACTAAGTATATAATGCATATACTTAATTTTAATATTTAAATAAAATAAATATATTTTAAATATTTTAATAGGTTAATATGTATATATAATCGAGTCGAGCTTTTAAACGAGCCGAATAGGTTATGTTCAGGCTTGGCTCGTTAACTAAACAAGTTCGAAAATCATGTTCAAGCTTGGCTTATTTACTAAATAAACGAACAAGTTTGAGCTTTTAACGAGCCAAGCTCGAATATAGTTCACAAATACTGTGGTTCGTTAACCACCCATACTCAAGACGCCTCCCTTCGCTCCACCAACAAGGAAGTGACTATTTTCTTGATAAAAGTTGACTGCCAAGTGCAGTGCTCAAGATGGACCTTTATGCAGAATTGGTATTGTAGCTTGTAATTCATACAGTTCTTTCGTGCCAAGGGGAGTTCTCAAATTGTTGACAGGTTCAGCCTCATCTTCTAAAGAAGAAGTCCTATGTGAGGTCTAATTAGGGCTGTCAACGAGTACGGTAAGGATGGGGTAAAACTTTCCCTTACCTAATTACAGTGCTTAATTTTTTTTCTTTACCCCCTCCTAGGTAGGTTAAAGATTTTTAATTAATTATTGAGTAATCAGGTCAATGAGTAAATAGCTACCTCAATTTTTTCTTGTTCTAAAATAATTTGCCTATTAAGCAATTGAATAATCGGGTAAATAGTTGGCAATTAAATAAAATATACTATAGAAAAATAATTAACGAACCGCACATTCAGCCGTGTAGCCGAATGCCGGCCCTCATTGGTCCACTCCCCTTTTTTAACATCTACTAACCTTTATTAACTTCCACTAACCATGTTAAGATTCACTCACCATTAGGATTCTATAATAAATTAGGCATCCCATTTATTATGACTTTCCTTGACAGTCAAACACAACAATAGCAATAAGTGCATGGATTGTATGCAGGAGCTTTAGTTCAATGGCAGCTGGTAAATGCAGAGGTAACAAGAATTTGACATCCAAAACAATTAAAAAAAGTAAACTGAGAAACCTTCTCATTACAAGACATCCATAGACACCACATGAACCACTAATTTTACATTTCAAAATCATACAAAATGGAATGATAAGAAGAATTGAACAATATACTAATCCTAGAAAGCTTTCTCTGGTTTTTCCTTTCAGCTACATATAAGATTTATCAATAGCTGCTGTTGCTATACCCTTTGCTTAACCCGCCTTCCGTTAATGTCACTGCCATCAAGAATGGCCTCATTCCCATGCCTACAGACCATGACAGAGAGCTCGCCGGCTTTAGCCACATACTCCAAGAGTTCAGTCATTACAGAAGGACAACTTTCCTTCAAGTATTCAAACCCATCTGTTTGCATTACAGCTGAAAACAACAATTCAACCATCGTTAGGCTTTAATGATATTCTGTTTGGGAAAACTGGGAAAAGAAATGAGCAAATTTTGGGTAGCATTAAGTCTATAATAATAAAAAATGATTGTTGGTTTCTATAATCCTCCAATTTGATCTGGATTTATGGAAGTAAATTTGCACAAAAATAAGTTTTTCTTGAAATAATTCTGGAACTGATAAGATGGATGGAGTGATATTTTCATCTCTCTCTAACCAATAACAGGAGCAGCGGTTCTAAAGACAGGCCATCCAGCCCCAAGCTCTGGAAGGGCCTGCTTTCCGATATGAAGAAGGTGTACGTGTGTTACACCAGAAGGTCTTGATTGGAAGGGCCTTCTTCGCCACCTTTGGACTGAAGGAAAGTCCCAGAACATGATAACACTAGTTTTGAGTCGGTTCTTTTTTCACATCCAACGAACAAATCAGGTTACCTGAAAATCTTGCACATTGGCCCACTTGGTCAATTAGATACTTGGTCTTTTGGGTTTCCCCGATTTGTATTAAACATTTTTCTGGCTGATCTTTTGGAGGCATACAACAACTATACATGGCCCAGTTAAATTGGCTTCTTACTTATCATAGACATTATCTTAGTTACTGACAAAAAAATCACAAACCAAGCCTTTTAAGACAGAAATAGCCAACAGAATATGTGTGATGATTATAGAATATAAATCTTCCATATCACTATAAATCTTGAAAGCGGTTGCATCTCCAGAATTGCTTTTAGGACCATGTTATATAGACACAATTTTGAATGGGAACTGTCTCCATCATATATTGTGTACTAGCATTTCTAAGACACTCTACATGCCTTGTCTAACCTGAAGGTTCGCTTTGAACTTGGTCAGCAAATTCATTTGTGGGCCAACAGACTTTAATGCACAAACACTATTCATTGTTAAGCAATGCTACGTCCACTTTTTGGTAGTTAAACTATTTTTAAACAAAAACAAAATAAAAGTTATGTGTCCCACAAAAAAGTGTTACTATTTTGTCTTCTTGTCTAAAAATAGGGGAGATTGGACAACCGGAAAGTGGACATAGCATTTCTCTTCATTGTTATATCATCGTTGCTACAATATTTTCTGGAAATCAATGGTGCAGTTTTTAAACATATTGATATTAATATAGATAGAAAACGAAAAAAGAGAGCGAACATATTTTACCTCTCAGATTTTCAGGTAATGCGACAAATTTGAGACACACAGCTTTCAGCTGGAAACAGTGGTGCTGCTCCGCCAAGGCTAATGTAGTTGCTACAGTGTTTATGGCAATGTCCCCACAGAGCTTGGCCTCACAGAGCAACCTGAGCCTCTCAAGTCCATATCGGTCTGCTGCTGCAAGAAGATGCTGAGCCATCATCGTAGAAACCCATTTTGAATTCAAACCAGTGAGCTGCTGTATGTCAGGTAGGGCATCCCAGTACATGAAATGGAGTAACGCCTGCAAAATGCACAACCAAGGAAGAGATAAAAATAAATAGACAAGTCATACTTGTGCAAAATTACCTTGCAATTTGTAGAGTCATCAACTGGAATTTACCCAAACCCCCACAGTGCTAAGCCTGAGAGAAGAAAAACCAATGGGCATGACCTAATTGCCCAAATCCGGGAGTAGGAGCACAGGAGCCATAAAACACCAAAAGGGCCGGAATGCCTCCAGAGCTCTATGTATGTATATGATATGGAAAAAGTCGCAATGGGGCAGCATTATAACATAGACTACAATGCTTCCTCCTTAAAACACCAATTTGTGGAAGCATATTAACATCGATCGTTATTATTAACTTATCTGAATTTTGTGTAATAACTCTAATCTATATTAAGAACACATAACTTCAGTGTTCTTTTATTCTATTCATTTGAACCACACATCAAAGTCTAGTATAAAAGTATGATTTTACATGTTCAAACCCTACAATAGTTTCCTTATTTTTATCTCATCAAAACTACATTTTAACAACAACAAATATATGCTATATAAAAAACATCATTTTATAATTTACATCTCCTGTCTAGTCATAGGATGTCTCAACATCTTCATCCTCGATGCACTGAGAGAGAGAGAGAGAGAGAGAGAGAGAGAGAGAGAGAGAGAGAGAGATTGGAATTATGCTCCCAACTTTATGGGAGCAAGTTCGGTGAAGTATCCACCCCTGAACAGCCAAATCAAGATTCCGGAGTGGGAGCTGCACCCAATACAGGAGGTTCCGGGCACTATGGACAGGACTTCAACAAACACAATGGGCTAACACCAATTTTAATTTGAAACTGACATAATTAATTTCGTATACGGGCATAAGTACTAAATGAAACACCTTGAGGATGCTTCCATTCTGTCTTTAGAAAAAGCTTAAAAGAATAAGAAAAGGAAGATTCTGGAAATTATCAAACCAACAATTCTACAAACTTAATCGAGTTAAGGATGGACTAGATACAACCACAGTAGCGGCAGTCGGTGGCAGAAGCAAGAGGATAGGAAGCCAGAGCTGGAGTGAGTAAAATTTCTGTGGGAGAGCGGCGCCTTAGGAGAGGAATCCTGCTATACATTCATGAATGTGTAATGATCCTCTATGGCACCACAATTACTCACCTAACAAAAATAACCCAACTCAGCCACCTTTTCCTTGAAACTTCTACAATACGTATAACAAACCTCACAATAAGCAAATATGATTCTCCATAATAAACTCTGGAAGTACAGAGATAGGAAATTAAAAGGAAATGGAGAACAAGCATTTCCTGGTTATTATAACTAGCAACAACAATCTGTGTGCTATTAAGACAGTTGCAGGTAAAAATAATTGGAATGATCACAATTACTTGACCTAATTATGAGGATAATTGTGATTTCCAACTGTCTACAACCAGAAAAAGGATCTCAATCCTAAAATTCAGAAATCCAAACCAATGAAAAATATACATGCACAGCACAAAATTGTGAAACTAATTGTTCCTATAAGATTCCACAAAAAAGTTCATCCTCCAAACTACAATGCTTTAAGGTCATGCAGAAATTTGAAGAAGAAGAAGAAGTTTAAATACAACGTATACCTCGCTTACATGACAATCTGGTGGAATGCATCATCCTTAATTTAGGATTAATCAATAATCATATAGATGAAACTAGCACATGCAGTTTTATGCATAAGCCTAATGGGCATTAAAACCAAGCAATAGAGAGTGATATCCTAAGGTTGCAAAACTTGAACGCTTAACCAATGAGAGTACTGAACTTAAAACATCAAAAAAAAGAAAATTATATATATATATATATATATATATATATATATATATATATATATACACACTTCAAAAAACATAAAATTCAAAGAGAAAGAGAGAAAAAAAGAATTATCAATTATTTGCTTTCTGTATGATTAAAACAAGTCCGTTCTGTTTTAGGCTTTTATCTGCATTACAATAACTGTCAATTCCTTACTTTTTTGTGCAACTAAAACTTGTCTGTTTTGTTTTACGCTTTTACCTGCCTTTCAAAAAACTGATTGTATTACTAAAAATACCACAATGCCTAATCAATAGGAAAATACAACAACATTTCCTACCAACTACCAAGTCAACTACTTGTTAGTCTCAGGGTGGGATGGAAATGTGTGCGTGCTACGCATGAACCATCCATTGTAATGTATATGCATCTTGTGCTGCTATGCAAGAGAAAGAGAGCTAAACCAACTGAAACAATGACAACAACATGAAGATGCTTATGTTAATTTCCACTTCCAAGAATGACATGCTTGCGCCTGTGTAGCAGACCGCATACTACAGTTATCAGTTTTAATATGTTCATGGGCTAAGCAGCCATGAAAATTTACATGCAAGCATAATAAACAAATATAAGTTCTTAAAATGCATGATATTGCACCATCGGGCTGGAAAAATAGAGAAAGTAATAGAACAACCTTAAAAACTGGAGCCTCCATGTCTTCAACTTTTATACACTGAGTGTTCCGATCCTTCATTGGACCAAAAAGTTGTGCCCTGAAAACAGGTGAGCGAGTTGCAAGCACCAATTTGTGGGCGGCAAAATTTTCTCCATCAACTTCAAAATTTACATCAATTCCCTTTCCACTCTCCAAGAGCTGTCCAAAATGCTGACCAATGTTAGATGGTGGCACTGCAATGGAATAAATTTTTGGGCCCTCTGTGTGTGACATAACGACACCAACACTGCACTGAACTGAGAGGCAATCATCTTTAAGGTAGTCTGATGTCTCTAGGGAAGTTCTCTTGAAAAAACGTTTATAGCCCCTGCAACATCCAATGATCAAAAATATCATGTTGTGGAATGATAAACAGTTTATTCCTTACACAACAATTTTGAAGCTATTGGAAACTTAGGCATGCTTAAACAAAGAGTTAAAAAATAACATGATTATTTTGCACAGGAAAAGAATATTTTGCAGATGTAAAAACTGGTACGAGTCATTGAGTCCTATAGAATGTTTCCATATCTTTTCTCCCCCTCATTCAACTCATCCAGCCTTCTTCACAAACTTTTAGAATGAATGAACGCACAGCATAATTAAATATTTCCATCACTATCAAAAAAAATTCACCGAAATTTCCCATCTTCCCATTTAGCAAAACGAAATCCCAAGGCATTTCCGATGTTACAATTTCCATACAAAATATTTTAAATTGTCAAATGTCGGTATATTTTAAAATGTGCAATAAATTATAATTCCAAAAAATTCATATCAATATAGTGCAAAATTTCAACTGAACTCCATTTTTGGAGGAATTCCACAAAAGGGTCATTTGCTTGGTTAGATTTTCTAACAAGAATCAATAATTCCACTATAGAAATCGTCATCAAATCCTCGAAATTTGGGAGAAATAAAAAAAATACATAGACTTTTTCTTCGATTTTCTACCCAGGGTATGTTACTTTTTTATTTTAAAATTTTTACTTTATTTTAGAGTAATAATTTTAAAAGATCATATATACAGAATTTTTTTTTTTATAATGTAGATAATAAGTAAACCATTATATAATTGAATTTTGTAGGATTGATTATGTGTTAAATTAATTATTGAAATAAGGCTTAATTTTTTGTTTTAAACATAAAGGAAATATTTAGAAAACAAAAGTATATATGGAAAATGCAAATATAAAAGAGATAAATAATGGGTGTATGGTCACAATATCTATATTTGTTTCAAATTCAGTGTAATTAAGGCATCCAAGCGAGGCCTAGGCAATACGGGTTCCCAAGGTGGCGATGATGCCTAATGTGACCAAAGTTTATTTTATTATTAATATAATATAAATTAAAGATAAACAAATATTATTGAAAATAAATCTTCAAATTTATTTTTAAAAAAGGCAGCATTAGACCAAAGAGCCACTACAAAAAATAAAGAGCATAATTTGGGAAAAGGGGGGGGGACAAAAACTATTAGGTAAAAATGCTTTATTTAGAAGATATACGTGTGTGCACAGAGGTGGAGCCAGGGTGGCTCATGCCCCCTTGAGCTTTTAAAAAATAATAATAATAAAACGTTTATAGGACATATCCATGGGGCATGGGGGCAGCTGCCCTCCACACACACATCGAAACTTTTAGGGAAAATTTTATAGTTTAATAGAGCATAGCCATGGGGCATTGGGGACAATACCCCCCTTGAACTTTTGAAATAATTTTTTTAAAAAATTTTTATAATATGTCATTCAATTATTTAATAGGACATATTCATAGGACAAGGGGGCAACTTCCCCCCTAAACTTTTGAAAACAAAAATTATATCTTTTATACTATGTTATTTAATTATTTAAAAGGGCATAACCATGGGGCAAGGGGACAACTGCTCCTATAAACAAGGAGAAACAATACTTGTAGGATATGTATGAAATGTCCCACGAACTTAGTTTTCAAAAAAAAAAATCGGGGACTAACGCCCCCAAAACCCCCATATCCCCCTAGACCCAAAATATTTTGCACTCACCTAAACATCATCCACAAATCTATCAACAATTACTAACATTTTCAATCAACCCCCGCCCCCGCATCCCCCAAAGAAAAAATCCCGGCCCCGCCCCTATGCATGTATCTTTATAAGTAAAAGGTAATTTCATATGAGTCTCATGAATCTTTGTAACTAGTGTTTTAGTGCTCATGAGATGAGGCATAGGCACTACTAGGTGACCTCGTCCTCGTTAGCAATGGCAAGCTAGGTGAGGTAGTGGCCTAGGAGTTGCCTTGGCGAAATTTTGACTACATTGCTCAAAATATTGATTGCTTGGGTAAGTTAATTTCATAATTTGGGGAAAAAATTATAAATTACTAAGGAAATGAAATTGGATTAAGATAGTAGGTTACTGCAGATTGGAGGAAGGCAAATTCCTCTAACACAATGGATCAAACAACATTTGGGATTCGAGTGAGGAAATGATCTTAGTGGATCGAGTAACATTTTTCCTATCCACAAAGAAGCGCTAACTTTAAAGTTTAACCAACACAATAGCCAAAGGGTGGGCTAAATGAAAGTTACCAAATAGAATAGGAATCTTCTTCCCTAAAGTTTTTTATATCTATTGTTTAATTTGATTTTAAAAACTTTTGTTAACTATTGGAAAATGCTCGTGTTAAAAATAAATGTATCACAGTTATATAATTATATTCTATTAACCAAGCACATTCAGACTCTCATCACTATCCTTACAATCAGGTATGATGTAAAATATCAGAACCACAAGCCAGTTAACACTTTTGCCTACAATCTATGCCTAGTGCTCAACCTTTTGACATCAGCCTTCGACCAATCCATCCTTGCTCAAATAGGATGCCATGCCCAATTTTAAGGCTAAGAATCTCCAGAGACTTCAGGTTCTGAAACTAACTATTGCCTTAATCTCAAAAAAAAAAAAAAAAACTATTGCCTTAATCTCATTTCTCTTTCTGATATAAGAACTAAGATCGATAATCATAAGTTTATAAGACTAGAATACATTATACAGTACAATCAGGTATTTTCAGATGGAATACAAGGATCCTTTGGTGTTTATTGTAGGAAACATCCAGCCGTTCATTGTAGGTATCAACCGGCCATAAGACATGCCCAGCAACTTATTTTTAATGAGATGGCCCATCTCTCTAAGATATCCTTCGTGCAGATCTAACTGTAAAGTGCCCAAAACTCACCATAGTACACCCCCATCCCATCTAAGATGTACAATATACTTAGAAGCCCAAGATAATCCACACAGCGATCAACCATAAAATTATCGGAATTAGACAAGAATGCAATAGTGAATCTACAAATCATTCCAACAGCAATCCTACCTCTCTGTGTATCTAGTTTCTTGCAATCTGATCATAACAATTAGAATCAAGAAAGCCCCCCAAACCCCAAAAACAAACAATCAAATTCAACATCGATTAAAAAAAATAGAAGCCGAATTGAGAACCCTAAAAATCCCAACTTACCACATGCTACCGCGGTATTTAAGAGTGTATGGACCGCTCTCCAGCGCCCTCCCGAAATGGCTGTGCACCTTATGCCTCTCCTTCCCGCTCTGATCCAAAAGGGTCAATTCGAAAAGCGCCCTCACATCTGTTCCATCACTTGCAAGCGCGATAAACAGAGAGACATACGTCGCATTGTCTTCGATGCTCTTCCCGTCCGGATAGAAATAGATCGCCCACGAGTACCCACCAACCATGAAAGTATCAGAAGCGACGTACTTTCCGGTCCCAAGTCCCTTCGATAGAGAGTACCCGGTGATCTTGAATTGGTGAGAACCGTTAACGGTCTCCGTGAGAGACGTTGAGGTTGTGACCGGAGGAGAAGAGGACTTGGAGGTTCCTTTGCAAACCCTACCCATGCCCATACCCATCCGCAAAAGATATGAATTTCGCGATTCTGGTATTTCTAGGGATTCTTCTTCCGGAGGAAAATTCTAAACTGAATTGGCTTATTACGGTTTTCTTTTCACAGCAAGATTCTGAATTAGGTTGAGATCTAGGGATTATCTGGGAGAATCAAAATGAATTGAACAGGCTTGGAACTCGAATTAGAGTTCCTTAATACGGTTTTCTCAGCAAGATGATTGTTCGGGGGTTCGGAAATCTAGAATTCTAGGGTTTCGCTATGAATTTTCTGCAACAAACGAAATGGGTTTCTAGGGTTTCGTCTACAAGACAGAGAAGAGAAATGAGAAAGTTATACGTTGGTAGGGTTTAAATACGTGGAATTATAAGAGAGAAGTTTATTTATTTTTTTCGTTATTTGAAAAATAAATAAATTCGAAGGAAAGATGGAGTAATGCGGGCGGAACGAGCGGTTAGAGCGCGTTAAAGACAGTTCACAAGCCCTTGTTGGAATGAGGAAAATCGATGGTACGACTTTTTTATTTTTTAATACAATGACGTGAGAACCATCCTACACTCGCATTAGATGAGCGTGCTATTAATACTTCTCTTATTCAAATACCCGGCCACTGTTTTTGACTTTTTTCCTTATAGCACGACGTACACCTCCCTATTCCTCTAGTTGTTGCCGACTTGCCGTTGCAGTGGTAGGAAGTGTCTCCACGAGAGCCAGGACAAGGGTTTCGGTCGTGCACATTTTTGTTTGGATAATTTATCGAAACCTTTCTTTTGGTTTTTGAAATTACACTACCCGTCGATCATTCTCTTAATATTAATACTGTTAATTAAAGTTACTATTTTCTCATTTTACCCTATTACTTGATTAAGAAACAAGTCTCTATCATTTGAAAGCTTAATCAAACAAAAATATAAACTCTCAAACCACCAAGTGTCCTTTTTAATACTCACTAATTATGATTAAGATTTACTCACCCCTAAGATTTATTCATCTAACCTTAATTTTAAGGAAAAAATAACTTTAAGTTGGTTATGCTTAACCGTAATTAAAGATGACTCTACAAGCCACCATGTGTCTCTTTTAACACCCACTAATTGTGGTTAAGATTCACTCATTCCTAAGATTCATTAATCTAACATTGGTTATAAGAATATTAAAAAAATTGGTAATCTTAGGTTAATTATATTTAACCACAATTAAAAGGTTCTCTATAAGTTGCCACATGTCCCTTTTAACACCCATAACTATGGTTAAAACTCACTCACTCACTCCTAAGGTTCATCCATCAAACCTTGGTTTTTAGAAGATAAAAAAACTTAAGTTGCTTATGCTTAACCACAATTAAAGGGAACTCTGCAAGCCGCCATGTGTCCCCTTTAACGCCCACTAATTATGGTTAAAATTTACTCACCCCTAAGATTCATCAATTTAACCTTGATTTAAAAAAAAAAAAACCTTAGGTTGATTATACTTAACCACAATTAAAGGGAGTTCTACAAGCCGCCACATGTCCCCATTAACACCCATTAATTGTGCTTAGATTCACTCACCTCTAGGATTAATCCATCTAACCTTGCTTTTAAAATTAAAAATATTAACCTTAGGTTAATTATGTTTAACCACATTTAAAGGATCTCTAAAAGTCGTCATGTGTCCCTTTTAATACCCACTAACTATGGTTAAGATTCACTCATCCCTAGAGTTCATCTATCTAATATTGGTTTTTACAAAAAAATTATATATATATACTTGATTTTGGAAATATATATTAACCTTAAGTTGATATTATTAACCTTGGTTAGAAACCAATTATCATTTATTTTATTGAATTAACTAATCTCGTGTTAAAAAATGGTAATTTAGACATTTTAAAATGTTTAAATGATGATATCATCAAAGTCCATCCATAAAGTAACGGTAAACTTAAGGAAAATGGGTATCTGATATAGACAACCAATGTTAAGGGGAGGGCAGTGTAATTTCAGAAACTAGAGGGAAGGTTTATGAAATTTCACCAAACCTCAAGGGAGGTGAGTGTAATTTACCTTTTTTTTTTTTTAAAGAGCAATAGTTGGCTCTCGCTCTCACAAGGCAGCGCCTTCCACCTGCCATGAACTCGGGTTAAGGTTTTTTAACCCTCTAGTTAGATTTTTATATTTTATTTTTCTAAAAGCCAAAAAGGGTAAAGGGGTGAACTTTAAAGGTGGTTGAATCTTAACCATAATTAACAGAGGGACACGTGGCAAGGAAAAGGCCTCCTTGCGTCACAGACCGAGGAAGTGATTATTTTCCTTTTTAAAATTATTTTTTTAAGAAAATAATCACCTCCTCAGTAGTTAGGTGATGTGAAAAGGGGCGTCTTGGGTCCTCTTTTCATGCCACATGTCCCCCTTTAAACTCTCTTTAATTGTGGTTAAGGTTCACTAACCCATAAGGTTCACCTGTCTATCCTTTGTTTTTAGAAAAATAAAATAAAATAAATTTAACTACATAGTTAAAAATTAACCTAAGTTCACAACAGGTAGTTTTGTGAGAGGGATGAGCAATAGCAGGGAGCGAACTATTGCTCATTTTTTAAGAGCAATGCTATGTCCACTTTCCAGTTATTCACTGTCTCCTATTTTTGTGCAAGAAAACAAAATAATATGACCAATTTTTGGTGGGACTCATCACTTTTGTTTTATCTTTTTGTTTAAAAGTGGGAAAAATTATAGTAGACAACCGGAAAGTGGATGTAGCATTGCTTTTTTTTTAATTATGAATAGACAACCACGTATCAAGTGTCAAAGTCAGACTAAGAGCAGTGATAAGCGCACCCCTCGGTTACGTACCATCGTATTCCTTTAACAACCCTTTTAAACTTGATTAAGCTTAACTAAATTAAAGTTAGATTTTTGTTTTTGTGTTTTTCTAAAAAACAAGGTTAGTTGGTGAGTTTTAAAAAGTGAGGCATGGACAATGGAGGACCCATTTCGTCACGTAATGCATTCTTATATAAATCAATACCTGACACTAATTAGCGACATTTTGAAACCTTATGGGAATTCTCTAATCTCCAATGAATCTAGCCTCTCAATTAGATGGGAAGCACCAGTGAATGAGTGGAAAAAAATCAATGTTGATGGGTAGCCGGAGCCATAGCTGGGACAGTGAAGATCGGATCCTAAAGACTCACCTCCGGGGCGCTTGCAGGTGGAAGTAGTCGAGTGGCTGAAGCCTTAGCCATTCAATTGGGCAGAATATATGCCAAAATCTAGTAGATGTAACAAGGTGATCTTAGAATCAGACTCCAAAGAAATCATTAACACCCTTACAGGACTCTCTAATCAACCTCATTGGGAGTTCCTATCAATCCTCGCTCATATCTAAAGGATGAGTCACCAGAACAGAAGATTGGTATTTCGGTTCATTAGTAGACAAACATGTTGGACATATATGCCATCGAAAGCCAATAAGAGACTTTTCTATGTTGATTAGACAAACATCATATTCACACAACCAACTATAAAGGGTATTTATATTAATTACTGTCTCATATGATGATGACATAAAGTTCCATAGGTAACATTGTAGGAAAATCATGCAAAGGTTGCGAGGAGATATGATTTCCCGGTTCCTTGTAAACCTAATATTGTTCGAAGCCTCTAGAGTACTGGTTGGGCGCCGTACTTCATCATGGCTTGCACATGTGTAGTTCTATGAGATAGTGTGATGAATCTCATTCATAGAGAGTGGTGACTCTTGACTAACATGTGAGTATATGTAGCAAGTACATAATACTGAACGGGGTCACTAGTGGATACCCTATGGAATACACTGTCAGATTGTATTAGGGTTATCCATTTGACAAATTGTCCTTAGACCTGAGAGGTTAACATTTTCTCAGACATTTGTCTATATGGCTTTGATGTGCCAATCGGCAATGTCCAATACACAGGACTAACTCCGGGTACGTTGGGTCATGTACACTATGTTTGGAGAAGTGTGTAAACACTCAATAAGGAATCCACAACTCTTTAATTGGAGATAATGATATCAAGGTGATACTTGTTGAACTGAACTGTTAAATCCAGTACTGGTGCTTTTCGGTAAAATTGTCTTTATCGAAGTTGATATTTTTAATATGGAAAAGTATATATAAATATATATTTCAGTTCTTTTCTAATGTTTTCTTCAAAAGTGTTTTGGAGGTTTAGTTCAATGAAAAGTAATCATGAGAAAGAGTTCTATTCATAAGCTAGGGACTAAGACAGTGGAATAGTTCCAATCCCGGAAGCTTACAAGTGATATCGGAATGTGGAAGGATTTATTTGTAAATATATTGTGAGATGGTACTTACAAGCAATTCTCTAATTTCTAGAGGTTAATCACATTGTGTTAATGGACATTAATTGTGATTGGTGGAAGTCCAGGGACTTAGATAACATTCTATGATCCTAATGAAGTTTTAGGAAAGGTGTTTCCTAGTAACAATGCTTCAACCAAAAAGGTGAAGTACTTGGTCCCACAACCGGAAATAGGAGATCCCTTTAGATCCCACACACAAGGACCTTCTTAAAGTATTTAATTTAATTCAATTTATAATTAAATTAATTAATTTCTCTAAGTAATCACTATATGGTATAGTGAAGCTCTAAAAGGTGGAATCACATTAGATGTGAAAAACCAAATGGGTAGGACCCATTGGGAATTATTATAAAAGAATAATTCAAGTGACCAAGAGGGTTTTGGAAACCCTTTAGGCGTGTAGGGTGGGACCCACCTAGGGTGGGACGCCCACTTCAAGGAGGAATAATAATTGTTATTATTTTAATTAGTTTCTAATTAATTAACACCTTATTGGATAAGGTTAGTTAGTTAGTTACTAATTAAAGATTCCCTAATTGTTAGGGATTCCATTAGTTAGTTACTAATTCAAGATTCCTTATTGGATAAGGATAAGATTAGTTACTAATGGATAAAGTTGGTTTCTTTTAAGATTAATCCTAATTGGATTAGGAGAATAATCAATAAAGGAAACTATTGAGGAATCCTAATTGGATTAGGATAAGGTTACTGAATTATAATTGGATTACAATTCAAGCAATCAAGAGAGAACTTATATAAATGATTGGATGCCCAGCCCTTTAAGATACATAATTCTCCAGAATTTTTTCTTCTCTCCCTCTCCTAAAAAAACCTCACACCCTCCCCTCTCTCTCCTTGAGGTGTACGGTCACACCCATCTCTCTCTTCTTTTGTCTTCTTGATTGGATCTTGAGGAAAAGCAAGAATTTATCTTGTTCATCAAGAAAGGTTCTTGATCAATAAAGATTGGATCTTTATTCAAGATTCCTAGAGCTGGAAATTTGGAAGGGCCATTAGCTTCCATTAGAGAAAGCTTTAAAGGAAAAAGAAGGTTCGTGTGAATCGACAGGAGACTTGACACTTGTGAAGTTTTGCGAGTACTATTCTAACGTGGATTTGACTTAACAATTTCAAAGTCGCAAAGGTGAATGTTATTCTAACCTTCATTGAATAAAATCAATTAGAATCTTAGTCAGATCTTGGGATTCGATGTATGCCCCCCAAGAACTGTGTTTCTAAAATTAAAAAGTGGCATACTTTCAAAACAAACTTTGCAGTCCATAATGTAGCCCAAGTGGCTTTAAATAACAGTCTTAGAAAGTCTTATTCTTACTCAGTGGATTTCCACCAAGGGCCTCGTCTCCCTGATGCAACTGTAATCTCCCCTGTAATCCATTCCCCATGAAATGAAACTTCCTTCTAACAAAAAAAAACCACTTATGCTAGACACAAACTCATATTGTAATTAGGGCAACTATACTTTTTTTAAAAAAAACTCGGTTTGTCGTTGATTGCACAGGCTAGCCAGCAAGGGAAGCTTTGTAGTTAGGGGGCGGCAGCAGTAGTGCTGCTTCTTTGCTTGCTTTACTCGATCGAGCATTCTTGTGTTTAGCAAAGAGGTAGTAGCAGTTTGCGACCGGGGTCTTCATGGTCCAAGATAATACGTGCAGCAGTAAGTTAGCGGTTTCGAAAAAAGGACAAACAATTCCTATTTCTTTATCAACAACATAGCGTCATTGAACCCTTCAGTAACTGAGAGATGCAAGAACGAACTGTCAAAGAATTTTGTATTTTTGAATTGAGTGCCAAATCTGCAGACTTCTCTTTTATTAATAATGAAAGCGTGTCTTACAATTTGTCTACTCATAAAAGAGTGTCTTACATATTGCCTCTTACTCCAGTGGTGGGCTGTGACATCTCTCAAGTGAGAGGTCTTGGGATCTATTCTCTCGGACAATGAGTTGCTAGATCTCCAAACCCCAAGCTAGACCACTAATCGTAGGTAAATGATATCCCCAACAAAAAAAAAAAAAAAAAAGTCTCAACAAAAAGAGAGTATTGATAGGTTAATTGGTCGAGCATCATGCCTCATGAAGCAAAGGTCTTGGTTTCGACTCCCAACAACTTTTATCTGCTCCCTCCCGGTGTGGTGTTTGGGAAGGGCCGGAGAGGAATAGTTTGACCAAAAGTTAGGATATCTCTTAGTTGTAAAAAAAAACAAGAAAGAAAGAGAGAGAGAGTATGTGAGTATTGCTAGCATTATCCTTATGGCTTCGGATTCTCTCTGGCAGCAGCCAGAGAGGTGCTCTCAGGCATCCATACATGAAGCGCTAGGTGGTGGGAGAAGTCATTTAATCTCTCCCATGATTTTTGACTTCTCCCCATTTGATATCTCTCCCCCTTTATCTCACCATTTTATCACCATGTGTCAAATAATGGCTGGAGAAGTCAAAATCATGGGCCCCATGAAATGACTTCTCTCACCCACCTGGCACTTCATGTATGGATGCCCGAGGGCACCTCTCTGGCATGTGCCAGAGAGACTCCAAAGCCTATCCTTATATTATAGGAACACAATCACCTCCTTGTGGGGGTGTCACAAGGAAGGCATACCGTCCCTCCTTTTCTAGCCACATGTTCTTTTTTAACTTCTTTTAATTGTGGTTAAGATTCACTAATTTTTAGGATTTATATTTTAACCTTGATTTTTTAAAAATCATAATTAAAATATTAACCATAGTTTAAAAAGACACTTGGCAAAAAAGGGGAGCAAGTGTGAATTGTTGCTCATATTTATATATGCTTATGGAGATGAGTGTGTTTGCTCATATTTATATATGCTTATGGAAATGAGTGTGTTTGCACTCACGGGGAAACCAAATGAGACCCACGGGGGGCTGAAGCCCCTCTTGAAATTTTGGGGAAAAAATTTCTAAGCCCAAGAGCATGGGTAGACCGAGGGAGGGGGTCTTTAGCCTCATAACTTTTGAGGAAAAAAATAAAGAGAAATGCTTTTTGACCCATTGAAATCACCCAAATATTGCATCCCATCTTATGTGGCTGCCATGTCACATGCCCACATCATGGGATCCGGCTCCTCTGCTCAAAAGAGGGTGATCCAATGGCCCACGAATTTGAAAGTTGAAGGGTTTTTATTAAAACCAAAAAACCAAAAAAATGTGCGCCATTTCTATTATTTTCGTTTGACTAACTCAAAACCCCCAAATGTCTCAAATGTTAGGGTTAATCAGCTACTAACCAAGAGACTTTCGAAGAAGAAGAACCATTCTGAGGACAAGAATCTATAGGGGTTCCTCCGGCGAACGGCGATTGTCCGAGCTTGGATGAGGATGAGTTCATAAATCTGTTGCACGGGTCGGATCCGGTAAAGGTTGAGCTCAATCGGTTGGAGAATGAAGTCACATGTGGGAGGAAACCGAATAGAGAGAGAGAGAGAGAGAGAGAGAGGAAAAAAAAAGTGAGTCAGATTCTCCCGCGTTGGTTGCCCGAAACATTACGTCCAGCGGATCATCAGGACTTATCGGCAACCAACGCCGAAGAATTTGACTCCCTTTTTTTTTTTCTCTCTCTCTCTCTATTCGGTTTTCTCCCACCCGTGACTTCATTCTCGAACCGATTGAGCTTTATCGGATCCGACCCGTGCAACAGATTTATGAACTCATCTGCATCCAAGCTCGGACAATAGCCGTTCGCCGGAGGAACCCCTGTAGATTCTTGTCCCCAGAATGGTTCTTCTTCTTCGAAAGTCTCTTGGTTAGTAGTTGATTAACCCTAACGTTTGAGACATTTGGGGGTTTTGAGTTAGTCAAACGAAATTAATAGAAATGGCGCGTATTTTTTTGGTTTTTTAGTTTTAATAAAAACCCTTCAACTTTCAAATTCGTGGGCCGTTGGATCACCTTCTTTTGAGCAGAGGAGCCGGATCCCATGATGTGGGCATGTGACATGGCAGTCACATAAGATGAGATGCAATATTTGGATGATTTGGATGGGTCAATAAGAATTTATGCATTTAGCTATCCAACCCAGAGTTCAGATGGGTCCATTTGTGCCTAAAAAGCCCATCCGAAGTTGATGTACGGTCCACCTTTGTTGAATGTGGGCCCTCTCTTTTTATGCACAAACGCCCATCCGAACTCATCCAACTCACTCTCTTTAAGTTAAGTGAATTCAATGTGTCAACACTAATAGTCATGTTCTCGGCACCAAGTACAGGCGATCATCTGATCAAGAGGTCAGATCATAAGCTTAGCAGCACAAGGATGTTAAGAGCCATCGAATCGATATGGCCCATAGACCACATGGTACTCATCAACGCATATTATCATAGATTGATTTGGACGGTAGAGATGATACGGTATACCGAGTTCCCATGTATCTAAATTCACTTGTTCACAGCACTTCTGGATGATAAAAAAAAAATAGAAATTAAGAGACAATCTCAAAAGGGTCCAAGAAGAACAATTGACATTTCTTGTCCGGTTTGGAAATCCCAACCTGGATTTTCAAGGCCGTGCGAACCACACAGAAATCTCTGGATGGAACTCACAAAACACAATTTCTGATTTTCGAGTTTTTTGATAGCTGCCATCCAGAATTTCAGTTCATATTTCTGGTTTAGAGGATTGGGATAGGTACATTCATGGTGTTCTGATATCTGTAAGGGAGAGATTTCGCCCAGAAGCTCGTTTTCTGAACTGGATTTCTCTCAGAAATGGTTGATATGTGTCTAATGGCGTCTTCTACATGCCCTCCTGGACTTTTTCACCAAGAACAGGGCTTTTGCAGGGGTTATAAGGTAATGAATGGGTGATTCCTGTCTGTGTTGTTTGATTTTATGGGGTTTAGTGATTTGGAATTTTGGTGTATATTCTAATTCGAATTGGGGTTTCTTGAATTTTCCTTTTTCGTGTGTTTTGGGCTGTTTGATTTTTCATATTGGTGTTTGTAGTTTGCATAGTTGGAATTTTGATTGGGTCTGTTATCGGTTGATCATGTAAGTAAGTTGCAGCAATTCATTTGGTTTTTGATTTTTTCTTTGTCTATTTCACATGAGAATATCTTAACAAGTATTAGCATTGGTTTGTTTGTACTTTTCAATGTGAACTATGCTATTGTTTTTTTCCCCCCGAGAATTGAGGTTTTTGATTGTTAATCTTTCAAGTACTTGCAGATTTGGTTGCTTCCTTTACCGGGTTTTGTCAATAAGCAAGGCTGACAATTCGATAGTTGTTATTTAGTTTTCAGATCTTGAAATTTTGATTTCTGATGTAATCACAATGAGTTATTTTCTTTAAGTTTGTTATTAGGATTTTGAATTTTGCATGTATGCGGCTTTATTTGGTTTTATTTTGCTGTACTTTTGTTTATCGGGGCTTTGATTTTGTATCATTTATTGTGTTTGCAAGCCCTATTACTTAGCTTTCATAGTCTTCTACCATTTTTCATTGGATATTTATTCTTTTTCACCCCTGAATTATCCTTTATAACCATTTTAAGAGATTTTGATTGGTTATTCAGTTCATATGATTCTGTTTGCTTCTTGTAAGTGTTTTGGATGGACAAATCAGTTTTAAGTTACTTTAAATCCATGTATTTCATTCTTCTTCTTTATTAGTGACTTATCTCAACTTATTGTGGTCAACAACATAAATCCTGTTCAGTCGTGCTTGTATATCAAGAGAAATAACTTTGTCCTAGCATGCGTTAAAAAATACTTGTATCAATCTCTCCATCCACGTCCTTTTCAGTATTCTTTTTGGCTTTTTGCCCTTTTACAGCACCTTCAACTTGCACTTACTCATTTCTTCTCACAGTGGTGTGATTGGTCTCCTTGAGCATGCCCAAACCATTAATTGACTTTCTTTTTTGTTTATTACCAATTAGAGCTATTCCCAAATACTCTCTTACACCCTTATCTAGGATATTACCGTTCATTGTCTACCCACTCATCCTTCTCAACATCCTTATCTCAGCTACACTTATTCTATGGATACGTTGCTTCTCTTTTGTCCAATATTATATTACTTTGATCCATAAAGAGCACTTGGTTTTATTGTTGCCTCTTTACCTTCTAATTTAATCGATACACGGTCATCATAAGACTCGTGAAGCACGTCTCCTCTTTCACCAATCAGGGCTAATTCTAGTAGTAACCATGGCTCACAATTCCGGTATGAATTGGCCAATATGGGCCGATACGTACCAAGTTTGGAGCTATCCGGTACATTGGTACACTTGAAAAAAAAATCTTCGTATCAACCCTGTATCGGGTTTATCAGGTCAATATGGGCCCGATATGTTGCGCCCCAAAATCTTACCCAGGTTAATGTGAGACTTTGGCACGTGACTTAACCATCAAACTTTCATAACTTCCTGTCATAAGGTATTTAAGACAATCTAAAACATGAACCTGGAAATTTTTCCTTTAATTAATCATGATCAAGTCTAATATCTCGAATTAAAAACTAAAAACATTATAAATAATTCGAATCATCCACCATGATTCCCAATGATCAATTCAATCTAACCATAAATCTAAAATTAAGTCTATTACAATGTCTTAAACTCCAAATCTAAATACTAATAATTTAATTTTCAGGAAATGGCCAACAATCCAAATTCCATTCACCATTGGGATAATCACCTGATTGATCTTCTTCTTCTTCTTCCTTGTACTCTTCCTCTTCCCAAGGTCTTGAGGCATAAATATCAAACATAGAACCTGCCGACAACAAAGTCATCGGCTAAGTAACAAGTTACCCCGCGTATATATAAACTCATAGCTAACAATATAACAATATTTAATATGAAGCATAAATTAGAATTTAATATTACATGTAAACATACAAACAATTTAGATTGCGGAAGCATAATTTCAATTCAATTCTTTTACTTGCTCACTTGTACTTGTTTTTCTTGCTTATCTTACTTGTACTTGTTTTTCTTGCTTATCTTACCTGTCTTTCTTATTCGTGAATGTATCCAACAACATGCATAGTGCAATAACTTAAAATAACTCTACCTTATATATTAGATAGAGACTAACATATACCCTACTTACCGATGTACCATACGGTTTACACATTATCCGGTGCATACGGCACATTATCCGTGTATACGACTTCTCTACACATTATCCAGTGTATACGGCTTGTCTACACATCATCCAGTGTATACGGTTTGTCTTACCTTGATCTTAGGCTTGTTAGTACTCGAGAAGTGCAAAACTCAATCATACAGTCATGCTCGTGTTCTGGTGTACTTGTATATATAATACTTATTAACTTGCTTTTTATCATGCTTGTACATATTTATTTTCATGAATGAGTGTGAGTGAAACAATGATAACTATCAATTAAATCGCACCAGAATTATTGGATTAAGGCTCTCAAAAGCTCATCATAATGATTAACGCCATCATGATAATACCCCTGAGTCATACAATCATAATTCACAGTTTAATTTAATCAACATATATCATAATGCAATTTGTTAATCATACATCAATTTAAGCTTCTA
Source organism: Tetracentron sinense (assembly GCA_015143295.1). NCBI lineage: Eukaryota > Viridiplantae > Streptophyta > Magnoliopsida > Trochodendrales > Trochodendraceae > Tetracentron > Tetracentron sinense. The sequence continues at coordinate 8,029,804 of CM026558.1, read as the reverse complement.
TAATTTCTCAAAATTGATCCATATAAATGTATGTCTATCATGTTTTTAACAATGAAATAATGAAACAATTCTATTTATCATGCATCAATTTTCAGTATATAGTTTTGATAAAATTAATCTCATAGAACCCTAGTTTCGTAACACATCACAATTTCAAATCAAACTCATAATCATTCCATCAAATCCAACCATCATCCCCTTCCTCCATTCTCCATCATACATACATGATACACCACAAAATCATTTCCTTTCCCCTTGTTGATATGTATAATAAAAATCATAAGAAACATCTCTAAATATCATAAATATCTTTCATGATAAAAATCATAGCGAAACATCTCTAAACATCATAACTATCTCTCATAAGGGATTGATATATCATAAACATGCTTGATCTTGTTTTTCTTGCTTTAAATCTAACTATTTCTTATTGTTTATATTAAAATCACCATATTGGTAGGAAGGAATTTATATTTGCCTCTCCCGATCGCTTCCCTATGAACAAGCGCTTTTGAATGAGACCGATCTAAGCTTTTACACCATTTTCCTTGCAAAAACCTTTGATCTCTCTTCTTGGATATTTCAAAATCACCTTCTCTCTCTCTCTTTTAGGTTTAAAAAACTTTAGAAACCTTTAACCCATGAACATAAGGATTATTTATAATGTTGGGGGCCCTAGGGACTCAAAAATCGCACAAAAACCGAGACAAAACGGCGTTTTGGGCGATCAATCGCCGCCGGTGGGCGATCGATTGGCTAGAGCGCCGATCAACTTTTTTTTTGACCATCTTTCTTTTCATGCAATTTAACTATCAAAACGACTTAAATTAAGTGATTTATTTGAGTTTTAAAATCCATGCATTTCACATAATCACATTAAAAATTTAAACACAGATTTCTATAGAATTTAATAATAACACTAATATCAAGAATGATAAAATTTGGGGTTCTACACGATACAAGGGATTTTTCCGTTAAATTTATTTTCTCTTATTCCATTTACACTAGGATCCACAGCACAGATCCGATACGCACAAATTATTTACATAAAATATCATTTAAATAAATGATTTTAAACTTTACTTTTATTTACTTAAGATATTTATAATTTTATAAGTAAATAAGGTGATGCCCTCCATTTGAATTCAAGAAAAATTATCCTAGATCCAAATTCCTGAATAATAAAAAGTTAACTTTCTAGTTTAAGAATAAAATCCTCTTTTTAGCGCATTTTAGGGATTATGTCAAAATTTCAACTTTGAAATGGTAAGGTATTTCTTAAATATTAAAATTTCATAAATTCTATTATATTAAAACATTACCAAAACCCAAAAGTCCAATAAAAAGTCTCATATTTTAGTCTTCAAAAATATTTTCCTCTACAAGGTCAAAAACTCAATTAATAGAGTAACAATTCAACATAAAAAACTTACATTTTATCTTATAATTCAATACATTTTATTTAAACTTATTGAATGTAAGAATTTAATATCTAGATTGTATTTTCTATACTTGACTAAGTGACTATGGTTGTATTTTCATACATATTTATCAGCACAAGTTTTTCCTTGTGTATCCAAATGTTTTTTAGTGTATCTCGATTTTTTCCGCTGTATTCATCTGATATGCCGATCGTATCCTATTTTGGACTTACCGATACCAATAATTTGAACCACAGGAGTAACATTGTCCCCAATATCTCTATCCTTAAATATAATCAAGTCAATATATTTTGGGATATTTCTAGACATTTAATTTTAATTATTGACTTACCCCTAATCATGGTCTCTCTGAAGTTGTATTCAGAGATATTTTGGCTTGGTCCAACATATTTGAAAACCCTACGATTCCAACGTAACCTTCTAGAGTTTTGGTTTTGCATTTAACTGACTCTAGTCTCATCAGCCAATACCACTTCATCTGCAAATAGCAAACACTAGGGGACCTCCTCTCAAATATGAGCAGTCAATTCATTCACAACCAATATATAAAGAATACGGTTGACTCATGATTACTTTTTGTCACTGGGAACTCATTTTTCTCTCTACCAATTCTTCTCTCGGTAGTTATGGGCTTACGGCTTCACCATCTATTAAATGCTAAACTTATCTTAATATTTGGTTAATGCAGGAGTTTCGCCCTTCTATACCAAGTCATGGATCAAGGCAAGAGATAATAAGATCAGGATACCGTCATCTAAGTCCACCTCAGCTTGAGGGTCCATCGAAACCCATGACCCGGTTTTCGGAATTCAATCAATTTATCAAGCTTGACTCAGCAATCAGGAGACCTGCGTTTTTCGACATTCAAGGTTGAAAGCTCACCTGTTTTGATTCTAAATGATAGATGCACTTATTTCTCAAGGATAGTCTAATGATTTCTTATAAGTTCTCATAAATTAAGCTTTAGGTAACAGCTCACGTTACATATTTTGTTGTTTTATTATTGGTGTATCTACAGTTTCTACTGCTTTAGTTTTCATATTAACTTGTTTTGGTAGCAGACACTCGCCCCAGCTCAGTACTCCTCAGCTTCGGGATTGCTGAACAGTGCACAAGGCATGAAAAGATCCTGCAGTTTCTCATGTCCGGATCAAGTGAACTAGAAAAGAATGTGCTAGATTTTTCTACGTTATCTGATTTGATGTGGCCTCAAACATTAGCAATCGATATGTGTCCACAATTACCAAGTCCCTCAGATGATGGATTTTCTGTTTATGAGGTTGAGGGTGATGCGACTCAGCCTTCCCTCATCTATCCAAGGAGGGAATTTTATGATTTTATAGGGGATTTGGCTTGTAGTTCAAAAATTGCGGTTCACCCAGATGGACGATTCATGTTCACGAGCACCAGGGTTGAGATGAAGGATTTACTTTTGATTTTTGCGGAGTTTTATCTATCAAAAAACTCAACTAAGTGGAGAAAGCAATCAGTTCTGGTGCCACCCTTTACTAGGTAAGGATGTTTGGATCTCATTTCCTATAGTTAGGGGATCCACTTTTATTGACTTATGTGCATGCACAGGCTTGTAATTCCGATTTTCATGAAAATTGAACCTATTTACATTCTCATATTTATCATAATTTCATTTTAAATGAGAATATGCAATGGATCGATGTGTTCTCAATAAGTTTTGAACATGGCCCTATGACTCTTTATCAGATTCATTAAATCAGTTGACCGAACAAGATTTGTGTTGTTGACCCAAAATATTTGGAATAAGGCACTGATGATGACGATTATGATGATTTCAAATCAGTTTTCCACCTCTTGGATGGGGCATAGCATCGAAACAAACCAGTTGGACATATCAAACTATATAGTGCAAATGTTTTTTTTTTTTGTTGAAAAATTTCAAAATTCCTTGCTGCTAACTGTTTTTTCGTAGCTTCCAGATTGGTTATAGGTTGGAATATTAAGATTCTCTAATTGGTATAGTTTTGGTGCTGCAGTTATCCATGAATGGCCTCTTGTTGAACTGTCTGGACTGACTAGTTGTAGGGCCATGTATGTGATGAAGGGGATTGTTTTATTGGGTATGATGAACCAAATATGTTCATGTGTATTGCTATATTCATCTAGTCATGCTTGAGCTTCATTATTCTGGGCTGCAGAATTTTGTTAACTTGTTATTGAAGTGGTGTTTGATTACTTCGCACAATTATCTTTTTTTCCTTGAAGGTCCCATATTCCTTCTTGGAAATCCATGTACCAGTCCCTCAATACTTGTATCTGGTTGTGGGTAGTCATCCATAAGGACCTGTTCTTTTGCTGAGACTTATAAAGCTTGGCACTTTGCACTCTGTCAACGCTTCTAACAAAATTTATTCTCACCATCGCTAGATTTCAAGTCTTACCATTTTTTTATGAGATTTGAAATCATTTGTGTTGCTGCATTTGAAGTCTTGCAGGAATTGCAACCCAAGAAATGAATAGCACGATACATGTAATTCTCAAAATAAAATACATATTGTCAAATGACAACTTGTGAAGTTCTGGACTTTATAAATCTCATTAAAAGAACATACCCTAAGGTATATCACGCTGAGACAGTCAACCTAGCATGACAAAAGATGTACTTGAACAACTCTCTCTCTCTCTCTCTACCATTTTCTTCACATGGTTCATGGTTGTGATTTTTCGACTAGATGAACCTCCATTCAGTGTGAATCTCATTGTCGCTTCCATTTGCTTCAAAAACTTCTCATACTCCTTCCATCAACTACTGCTATCATATATTATAATTCATGGACACCATGTGTAATTGCGAACTGAGGAATACTTGTGCAGGAGAGGATGATAAGAACTTGCCATTTCTGTTTGTGCTGTACATGTAGGCACATGTGCACAATTTATTTCAGACCGTGTGAAAGAATCCATAGATCGGATGTTTGGGATCATCAAAGCGAGAATCTCTGATACATTACATAATTTGATTTCTTGTTGATAGTAAAAAGTCATAGATATAACAAAAATCAAAAGTAGTTTGGTAGCTCTGTTATTACTGAATTATGTACTTGTTAGACATCTTTATTTGTGACTTTGTGTTGGATTTGTAGAATATTATTGTTTCCAATGTTTACAGAATCTCTTACTTGTAAAACTTTGAAGTAAATTTTGCTATGGTATATATATATATTTTCAAATTACCGAACAACAAAAAACATTATAATGACTATCATTTTTTGAAAACCACCTGACTTTCAATCATTCTATTGAACAGGCTGGAAGAGAGTGAAGCACGAGCTAATACCTATGGGTCTTCTTTGAAGCTAGAAACTGCAACTGTCGCTCCTCTAAAGAGGTATTTATCTTTCATGATTGATGCACTATATATATATATATATATATATATATTATATTCATGGTTTTTATCGGTACTATATATGAGTATATATAATGAGAAAATATATGGTGGATCTAAGTCCATCATCCATCATCATTAATGGCCTCTACCCTTCATATTATGTTCGTGGCTCACCAAGTCATCGATCTAGCGTGTTTTATATGGGGCCATCTCCTGGCTGGGGCATAACCCCAAAACTGAGATCAACTGATGGGGCCAGATTTATAAACTTCTGTGCCATATTAAACTAAATTTTGGACGTCTACATTTTTTATATCAAGATAAGAAGGTTAAGATGCTCTGGTCACCACAGCTGAAAAAATCAGAATATTGCTACTTCGCCAGATATTCAAGAGACCGTTATGTCGCGCGAATCCATTTTTCAGCATGCTTCGTGCGCTTGCGAACCTTCCATATTCTCGCTTGTTCTGTTTGCATCAGTCTATAGTTACTAGGGTCAATTGAGTATCATCTTTCTTTTTTGTTCTCTGCCTGTTGAGAGGTGGAACATTGATGAAGGTTCTGCATTTCATGAGTTGGTGTTTTGTTTCGTCCATTAATTGAGCCGTCGGTTTAGGTTTCATAGAACATGACACTACTAGTTACAAAGTTGCCATGGTTTTATCCTTGTATTTACTTTGTCTCATGTATCCACTATCCACTATTTGAGCAAATTTTTACGAGACTAACCACATTTGCTGATATATATGAATGTATCAGTGAATTGGTGTTTGGGGTATTAAAACCTTCTAATCCCTTGTTGATTCTCCCTTTCAATTTCCTTTCATAATCTCTCTTCTTTGACATACCCAGTCCTGAAAAAATCAAGCTGAAGCCGTCACCAAGGAAGAAGCACAACCGGAAAGCAGGGAGAGAGAGGGATCTTTATAGGAAGAATTACTTCCATGCGTGCGAGAGCCTTCTTTCCCTAGTCCTCGACAAGAAACGGGGGAAGATGACAATCCTGTCACTGAAGAAATGCGGCCCTGAACTCCCCCAGCTTCTGACCCAATTCTCTGCTGGCATTGCTGGGACTGGCCTTGCAGTTCTTTTTTCCGTATTCTATAAAGTTGCTTGTGGGAGGGTACCCTTCTGTGCATCAAGACTCTTGAATACTGGGTTTGGCTTCGGGCTGTTTTGGCTATCTTGGGCAGTGAATAGACTGAGAGACACAATTGTTCATATCTGCAAAAATTCGAGCAAGTTGGGGTTGAAGGATGAGGAGATGTTGAGGAAAGTAGACAGAGACGTGAATGGGATTTACTTCAGAGCTGCAACAGTAATGGCAGTGGCCGTACTGAGGCTTGCTTGAGTACAGAAGGTAAGTAAATAATTTCAAGGAAGATGCGGTGTGTTTATACTTTTTTCTGAACTTAAATGGGTTTCGAAAAAATTTTAAGGGGATGTAACTGTAGCTGTCCAAGCTAAGTTTTGGGGCACGCAATTTTGGTTATTAGGATTTTTATTAACTGGTTGGAGGGTTACATGATTCAGTACTCAAACAAAGAGTTTGTAACAAATACAGTAAAGCTTTATATATGGAAGTTCAGCTAATTATTGCTTATTATGGCTTCTTGATTTTTCTCTTCTAGATAAATTCAGAGGTTTTTGCAGGATTATTGTGGCTTTGATGCATTTCTTTATCTCCGTGTTCTCGTATTTGGCTTTGGCACAACATTATTCAGATTATCTTCAAATTCCCCCTGCCGTAAAAGACTAACTTAGAATGCTGAAATTTTGCGTTTCTTTACTCAGAAAGAAGATGCTCTGTTAGATCTGATATTTATATTGGTTGGTGTTTACCAGACTCTATAGGGTAAACATTGACCAAACATGCTCTGCCACATGGATCCACGGGACATGAAACTTGTTTATGATATTTTCTGTGTGCTAAGGTTCTTAATTAGGGTTGGATAGAAGCATTATGTGCCTTTGTTCTTTCTGCTTTTAGGTTGCAGGTTGATTTTCAGCTCTTGATTTGATGGCGGTTTACTTGTAAGCCTTTTTTGTACATTTTTTTAAAATGAGGTCTTGCAAATTAATGAGAAAAACAAAACTCAACTAGGGTTAGGGTTTATCTTGAAAATTTTGAATTTAGTTCTTCTGTGTGGGTGTGTGGGGGAAGAAATCTCAAGTTGGGCTTAGGGTTTCATCTCTTGATGGTCTTCTAGTTGCCAAATCATTTGCACTCGGAAGCATTTTTGTTACATTATTCTTTTGGGAAGTGCAAGGCGTAATTGCTTTAAATACTCTGATACATCTACTCTCCCACATCATCCTACACATGAATATAGTTTTTTCGACTATTTATGCAACTGATTAATAAGTATTTTTCAGTACTGTCTTTCATGTGTTGCCCTAACTGGTTGCTGCAGCAGTTCTCTTTAAGTAGGGCTGCACATCGGCCGAGTTCGGGGACTAAAAAGCCATTGTAAATGTGATAAGCTTTGGGCCGGGTCTATTAAAAAAGCACCAAAAGTCAGGCCCAAACCTGGCCCATATGCAGTCCTACCTTTAAGGTAATTAACACCTAGCGGTTCCCTTATCCTCCTATAATCTCATTGATGAATAGTGTGTGAATACTCTACCTAAAATTGGTCCTTTTTTTTGGTAAACTCAATCATACCACAAGGCAATGCCTTGGTCCTTTGCCACAATATCTGGAAACATGTTGCATGTATAGTTGATGAGGGTCTTATAGAATTTATACTAGGGTAAAGTCAGCATTGATTGAGAAGCATAGCTTGCTCCATCGGTAGTGTGTGCTAGTCACCACTCCATATTGATCTGGGTTCCACTCCTGAGCGGGTGTGAGTGTTGTCATCTCCACCCGCCCATGACTTAGAACATATACTAACCTACCAACCGGGGTTGCAGCCTAATCGCATATCTCTCACCCAAAAAAAAAAACAGCATTGACTGGATGAACACCATCCGATACATTTTTTGGATTGGACCTTCACAATAAATCCTTTCACTTCCAAAGGTTTTAATAGTAGTAGTGGATTTTCCAAATCATATTCAATCTCTTAGGTGATAACAATTGCCCTAATGTTCTTCATAACATCAGTAGTAATAGTGTCAACCCCTTATCAGTACATTGCAAAGTGTATCTAAGTTTTTTAGCATCATTTTGTGCAAATTTTGAGAAAGTTCAAGGGTAAATTACACTTAACTCCCTTGAGGTTGGGTGAAATTGTAAAAACCTCCCACCTTGTTTCGGAAATTACACTGCCCTCCCTGAGTTTTGGTGAAATTGCATAAACCTCCCCCTTATTTATGAAATTACATTGTCTCCCTTATTAGGCTCGTAAAGTTAACGCGGTTAAAGGAGGGTGCTTTTTAAAAAAAAATAATTTACCCTCGTTTATTTACTCTCGAGGAAACAACGTCGTATATATCATCAAGTTGACTGATTTCAAGAAGGGTAATTCGAGCATTTTAAAATGTTTAAATCATGATATAATTCTGAATCTGTTACTGACAACTTAAGTAGAGAGGAGGGCAATATACTTTTAGAAACAAGAGGGGAGGTTTACGCAATTTCATCAAATCTCAGGGGAGGTTCCTACAATTTCACCAACTTCAGGGGAGGCTAGTGTAATTTCATTAACAAGAGGGGAGGTTTATGCAATTTAACAAAATCTTAGGGAGATCAATGTAATTTACCCAAAGTTAGTTTAATATCCCAAATAATGGATGCACCTTGCAATATATCATTGATACAATTCTACACCAAAGAGATATAATGTCATTATTGTTGAGTCAAGATTAATGCTGAGTTGGCAAATTTTTGAAAATAAGAAGCCTAGCACATGAAGCCCAGCTATACCTTTTATTCTAATATTGACTCTTAATTATTTGAATTAATTAAAAGGTTAGGATTCAAGAGTATACGTGAGAGTATCCATAGATTGACTCTTATTTTTTTTATTTCACATCTAATATGTGAAGAGTAGTGATGCACAACCATGAGATTGGATCAAAGCCAATTGTGATTGAACTCTCCTTGAATTCAATTGCACCCATAGGTCAACACGTGTCTCTTTTAACCCTATTAAATGTGGTTAAGATTCACTAACCCTTGAGCTTCAATATTATAACTTTGGTTTTTAGAAACAATGTTTAATTCTGGATATGAATTTCTAAACCTTAGGGGTCAAAACAAAAGTCTAATGGAACTAAGGGTTGAGACACTTTGTCTAATGATTGAAGAATGATGACTTAATTTGCAAATTATATTCATAACAATGTATTTGCAAATTAGGATAAACCTAACAACTAATATGCAAAAACCCTAATACCCTTATTTGTTTTATATTTGGTTGTTTTGTAATTTTATTTTGCTATTTTAGACTTGTTTATTGAATTTTGTTAAATTTATTTAGATATCATGTTTTGATGATGATAAACATGTTATGTGTTAAGGTGTTAAAAAAATCAACTTATTAGGTATTTAAATTTTTTATGAATGTCTAATAATTTGTATTTTTTAGATTTTTCTTCCTTAATGTAATTGATAAAAATTATCACAAAGTATAGCGACTTTGTATAGGTTTGTCAAGTCACTAAATCCTGGTTATTATATGTTTATCATTGTCTAGTTAAGCTTTAAAACTTAATTATGCAAGCCAACCTGACCTAATTAGATAGGCAAGAGAAATGAGGGCTTGGGTTGGGCCCAAATCGGTCCCAACTAGCCCAAGTTACTCTCCCAAAAGCCTAGAAAATTCTCATATGCAAAACCTAAATGCTCCAAACCAGGAGGGGGAGCGCCAAATTTAGAAGTGGCTTAGTTGAGTACTTCCAATTAATTAAAATTTGGTTTTAAGATTATTCCCAATAAACCCAAAACTGAAATAATTTTGTTTATAATAAAATTCGAATGAGTCTAGAGATACTCCCAAAGTGTACTCCCAAATCCTAACCGTTTATCTCAGTTATTAAACCGTTAGGATTAGAGCTGATGTGACATTAGAAAAGACAAAATAAGCAATTCAAATCTTGACCCTTAATGGTTGGTTCTAAACAGTTAAGATTAGGAAGTAGAATTGGGAGTACCCATAGACGGACTCATAAAATTCACATGCAAACAAACTTCAAGAAGGTGTTTGGTAATGTGTTCTAAATTGCTTGGAGGAATTCCATCCCCATATAAGTTGTGCAAATGAGGTCCAAGCCCTTCTATGTTTGAGAAAGAAATTGCAAGGATGCGGAAAATTGCACGTTATGCACACTCTGAAATAAATCAGGCAGAAAATTGCATGTTATGCACACTTTGAAATAAATCAATGGAATCGAAAAAAAATAGGTAATGGCGGACTTGAAACTCACAACCAAACACCCTTTACTTCAATAACCAAACACCTCATGCTAGCACTATTTATAGCACCCCGGATATTTTTGTCTTGTATTAAAACCTTAATGTCTTTTCCTTGGATGAATAGTTGGAATTCTGAAGTCAGGTTTACTGAAATCCAAGTTTCTAAACTCCTTTTGCAGATCAGTCAACTTTGGGGCCAATTTGGTCCATAAATAAAGTGGAATGCCAGAAATGTCCATTTTCGAAAGACGAATCCAACGCAAGTTGAATCGTCGAAATCCGATGAACAAGTTAAAAGTTATGACCAAAACAATAAAATGGGTCAAAAATCTGCAGAGCACCGATCGCTAGGGATCGCTCGGTTCACAACTGATCGCTCGGTCCAAATTAGCAATCGATCGGTCCACAATCGATCGATCGGTAGCTATCGAATGGTCCAAATTTTTGTATGAGAAAATTTTCCAGAGTGGGTGTTTTCAACTGATCGTTCGGCCAAAAACACCGATCACTCGGTTGAGAACTAATCGCTCGGTCATAAGTACCGATCGATCGGTCTTTCGTGTTTTTGCAAAATTTCAGTAAGGGCTTTTAGGTCTTTTGGCCTTCAACCCTTGGGGCTATAAATAGGGTTCCTATTTCGTGGTATTAGAGTACTCTACCTATTTCTAACCTAATTTGACAAGGAAAGAGAGAAAACCTAGAGTTTTGAGGGAGAGATTGCTTGGAGAAGAAGGAGATTGCTAGGAGATTGCAAGGAGAGCTTGGAGATCTTCCTCAAAGCTTCTCCAAATCACCTTGTGAGCGATTTGGATCCAAGGGAAGGATCCCTAAGGTCGATATACTATCCAAATCAACTCTATTATGATGTTTTGTGAATGTAATATGATAGGAATAATAGAAATAAAGACTTGATGCATTTTTCCCCTAATTTTCTATGAAGTAAGCTATTATGGATGAAATTATGGTTTAATAATGTTGATAGAATGTATAGAGGATGAGAAATACTATGGAGGATGGGATGAGTGTGTGGATGTGGATTGAATTTGAGTTGGGTGGATAGATTATTGTGTGATGAAATGTTGGAAATGTGAAAGGGCAATGAATTGATAATCTATGTACCCAAGGTGTTTGTGAAAATGCTTGAGAGGATAAATACTAATATACTTATTATAAAATTGTAGGAAATTGATTATGAACGGTGTTAAGAATCATTATAAGATATGTATACGTGATTGTTTGTTAAGTATGTCTAATTACTTGCATGAAAATTGATAGTCGGGAAGGTAAAAAACTTAGAGGAAAATCTCTCAAATCGGAATTCTCTAACTATTTGGTATGAGACAGTATAGTGGAGTTTCCATGGTGGGAGATCGGAATCTAAGCAATTACCAACTCGAATGTTAATTTCGACACTTAAGCACAAATGCACGTATATGTTAAGATAAGCGTCTCACAAGTCACACATGTGGACCACAAGTATAAGCATGACATACGTATGACATTCTGAATAAGCATGGCTTGGGCATGGTCCGTATCTTCCAAGAGCGGCATGTCAGTTAACTAATTGCATAGGCATGGTCCGTATCCTCCAAGAGCGGCATGTCACTGTATGATCTGAATAAGTGCATAAGCATAAGCACCTCATAAGTATATTGTCTTCTAAGCTTAAGGTTCTCACAAGTACACGAGTCAAGGTGATGATATGATGTATATGAACACATATTATTCTATATTCTGATTATGTGATCATGCTATTGTTATGGTTCTAACTAAGTGCAGGTATATTATTATTATTGGTTGGATTTTATATACACCGAGTACTTTTGTACTCAGCCAGATTCTGTCTTGGCAGGTTTAGAGCAGGAGTACACGGCAGGAGCCGTGGATTGAGGAAGCATACGTCGAGGAAGGAGGAGAATGTGAGCCTTCAGATGAGGGAGCTGAGGGCTTGGATGGTTACACCTATTAGTTTATGTTTTGTTTTGGTTGAGAGAATTGTAATAGACTTTTTGTTGATGTTGCTCATTAGATTACTTTACAGTTGGGTATTAGATATTTTGTTTATTGTGGGTGGTTATGTTGAGCATAGACTTGAGCAGGATGACTTGGTTTTGTATATATCGAAATTTTTTTTATCCTCATTTTTGGAGACTCGTGTTAGTATGCCTTGTATGCATGAATTTTAAGTAGGCTAAGGAAATGTGACGATTCCAAATTCCTACTTTAGCCTTGTAGGATTTTGGGGTCGTGACACTATTCGTGTCAATCATTAATCATCTCATAAACAACAAAGTCAAATAAGTGGGGTGTGTGTGTTTTCCTTTCAATTGTCTACAGTAACACCTTGTGGTGTTACTGTGTTCTACCAAGAAATAAAAAATTTGTGGTTAAATGAACAACAACACCTAACTCACACAGGGTCAAACTTAAGGTTCCTACTAAGATGCCATAAGGGTAAACTCACTCAACCACTCCAAAAAGGCCTGATTAGGGGTGGATACAAGTTGTCCGAGCTCGAGTTGAGCTAAGGCTTGGCTCGATAAAAGTTTGACTCGGCTCGAGTGGCTCATCAAAGAAGTCTGAACAGGTTTTTTTAGGTTCGTTTACTAAACGAGCTAAGCTTAAACACCTCCTACTCGGCTCGTTAAAAGCTTGACTCATTTAAATAAATTAAAAAAATATATGAAAATTTAATTATGTACATTGATATATATATATATATATATATATATATATATATGTAAATATACAATTTCAATACTTTAATTAAAATTAAAATTTTTAAATTAATCATATATTATGTTTTTTTTTTTGATTGATTATATTTAATCAAGCTTGTTAAAAGCTCGGCTCGGCTTGAGCTCGGTTTTATCGAGTTGAGCCAAACTTGAACACCCTAAAAAATGTCAAAGCTCGATAAAAGCTTGGTTCGTTACGGGGCTCGGCTCGATACCCACCCATAGGCTTTAACTAATGTAGGGCTGTTAAACCCTTATACACCCCTTTCCACATTCAAAAGTAATTTTTTTTTTGGTTGGAATCAGACTTTCATTAAGAAGACAGATGGATTACATCAGAGGATGATGGAGGGATACCATTCACATCCTGAGAGAAAACATCAGTAGGACGACTAGAGCTCGCAGAGCTATTGGAATAAGGCCTGATGGATGAGCTCGATAAAAATGTGAATTTTTGGAGGTATGGGGATCCTCCAACATTGCTTCCAGCATATAGATATAGGAGGGGAACTCAATCCGCTTGAAGAGGGTTGCCTACCTTCCAAAAACTTTGCTTAGCAATATGAGTTCCAGAGCTTACTTTAAAGGTTCCCAACTTGGAATAGTGCCAAATTAGTTCGTCAGATGCGCCCAGCCTGCTAATAGCTATTTTTCGGATTTCTTCAACTGCTTCTCGAGTATTAATCCTTGGTTGAACCATCCATTCGCCTGAGTCCTGATCCATAAGCTGGGCTACTTTCAGCTTGGGACGGTTGAATGAGGCCTCTCCTCCACCCTTTTCTCGTCATGGGTCATTTTTTAACTTCTTTTAACTATGGTTAAGATTTAGGACTTTGGTACTGAGGCTTTCTTAGGGCCGAGATCATGCTTTAAGAGAGCATGATTTGAGATGGGGTCCATTTCATATGGTGGGCTCCACTTGAAATTCCGTGCTCATTGAGCACGATCTTGGTGGCCTCGGCCCTAAGAGGGTCTTAGAAGCTTTATCTTAAGATTTATTCACCCTTCGGATTAAAGTATCTGATCTTGGTTTTAAAAATTTTTTTTTTTATAAATTTTTTTAACCGTAGTGGTTAAAATTTCTTAACCAAAAGGCAGGTACCTGAAACCCAGACCCAAACCCAAACCAATTCCCAACAGAGAAGAAAACAATGGAATTTCTTAAACCCATAATCAATCTCTTCACAGTTTCTTCAAACCACATCTTGAAGATCAACAACAGCAAAACCCTAGTACTCAATCCTCTTTTTCAAAACAATCTCTCAAATTTCATCCACCACAACTTCACTTTTATAAGATTCATGTCTAAATCCACCTCAATTCCCAAAAAACAACAAAGAATCCGAGACCATAGCTACGATAACTACATGGAAATCCACAAAAAAATCCGTAAAGTTCTCAAATTTCAAGAAATAATCCTTTCTCAGCCGAATCACACAATCTGTATTTCTCGTATCGATAACCTAGCTCGTCGCCTTGGCCTCAAACATTTCGAAGCTGGTACGTTTGTTCTTAAATTCCCCTATGTTTTCGAAATTTACGAACACCCAGTTCAAAGAATTCTCTATTGCCGTCTCACCCACAAAGCCATGCTTCAAATTGAGCAAGAAAATCAAGCCCTTCAAGCCCAAATCCCTGAATCAGTGACCCAACTTAGGAAAATGCTCATGATGTCAAATACAGGTCGCCTTCGTCTCGAACACATACGAATTGCCAGTCTCGATCTCGGCCTACCGGAGGACTTCGAATTCTCGGTAATTCTCAAGTACCCTCAATATTTTCGATTATATGATGCTAAAGATACTCGGTCTAAGTATATTGAGATTGTTGATAAAGACCCCAATTTGAAATTATGTGCTATCCAGAAGATTAGAGAGAAAGAGGAATTGATGCTGAAAATATTCGGTTTTCGTTTTTTGTGAATTTCCCGCCTGGGTTTAAGATTGGTAAATACTATAAGATTGCAGTTTGGAAGTGGCAAAGGCTTCCATATTGGTCACCTTATGAGGATATAACTGGTTATGATCTTCGATCACTTGAGGCGCGGAAGCGAATGGAGAAAAGGGCTATTGCAACAATTCATGAATTGTTGTCATTGACTGTGGAAAAGAAGATCACTTTGGAGAGGATTGCACATTTTCGATTGGCTATGGACTTACCCAAGAAGTTGAAGGATTTCTTACTTCAACATCAGGGAATTTTTTATATTTCGACGAGGGGAAATCACGGTAAGCTTCATACCATTTTTCTTAGGGAGGTTTATAAGAAAGGGGAATTGTTAGAGCCTAATGATTTGTATTTGGCGAGGAGAAAGTTGGGCGAATTGATTTTGTTGAGCCCTAGGAAGGCCAATGTGGATAGGGAATTGTGTAACTTTAGGAGGGATACAGAAGAAGAGGACCAAAGGAACAGTATCAGAAGAGAGTATGTTGAGGATAGCTGTGCAGGTTTTACAGTCCAAAGGCGAGATGGAGAGGAAGAAGAAGATTTGGAGTTAGATTCTGGTGCTGATTCTGATATAATTGATGAAAGCAGCGATAGTGAAGTTACCACTGATGTGGATGTTCATGTACTCCGTGAATGACATAGGATTCCATGGATTGGGGATTACTACGTATCTTGTTGATTTAACCCTTTTGCTTCCTGGTTGCTTCAAAGTGTCACGATCATTTGAGGCCAGTAACATTGCATCCTTGATATAGAATAAGTGAATTTTAAAGAGTCTTTGATTTGGAAGAGGGAAGAAGTTGATAACACGAAGCTACAATATTTATTCTTCAAAAAAGTGAAGATTACTACTAGGTTGCGTTGACATGGATGAAAGCCTGAGAATTGTTTACCAGAAATTTAAGGCAGTTGATATAGTCCTTTAGCTTGCCATATTATTTGGTCAGTTGGAGAAAAGAAAATTAACAGGAAAGGTTATCTAAGAAAGAGTTTCAGTTTGAGCAAACCATTATAGAGATTTGGAAGAGGTCTTGCTCCAGGCAGGTATTATCCACTTGCACTGCTCATGTCTGAACATGGATATATGTTTGTAGATTAAGAGAAGTACTTATGCAGGAGAACTTAGCCATGAATTTCTTTGGGAGTACACAACACTTTACCGGTCATACAGAGAATGCTTCTGTCATCTTCATCATCGTTGTCTCCAAGCTTTAACTCAACTATTTGGGTTCGGCTGCACTAGGAGAGGAGGCTTCTGTACTATTTTTTTTCGTAAGTTGAGAATTCATTCCAAAATGCCATGGAAATTTGAAATCAAATCTAGCGCTGAATTTTGATATCATGCTTTCAACTCAAGTAGTGGCTTCTACTTTCAACAGTCCATATTGACTGCCTACCCCAATTCGTGGGAAAAATGGCCTTCCCACACTATTTTTGTATTAAATTTAAATTCAAGATTCAATTTCTAATTTTTGAATGAGCTTTAATGCAAGTCATATGCACAATAGAAGTTCATATTAGCAGTCTCAACCCGCAAAATGAGAGGTCTCCACTGATCAGGACTGCCTAATTAACAACCGTTACTTGAAATGCGGGGGACCAATCAAATGGTTAGAACTGTCCACTCAGTGTATTTTTCAGGATTATTGATCCATTTATACTCTACGTGATCTGCACACACAACTTAAATACTCCCTGATTACAATTATGTCATCTGTTCATAAGTTTCTCCAAAATTTCTCATTCTTGTAGTGACTGGTTATCAACATTTTGTGGGAGTGATTTAAAAAAGCACTTTTCGAATGCGGAATTTTACCAAAATTGATTTCTTTGACGTTTTAATTTTGATGAATAAAACGTGTTATTCACAAACATAATTATGATAATAACTAATTCCATCTAAGATCGTAGACTAAGATTTGATTGGCTAACAGTAAGTCACCAACACAAAGTCTTAAACTCATAAATATAACTGAATATGAAAAATAAAAATTTACAAAACGCTGGCATGTTCATTTTATGGTTAGAAACTTTGCAAAAGTAAAAAAACATAAATAGGTACATAAGTAAACAAATGTGACAATAAATCAATAAATTCGAAAAATGATTTTTTTTTTGGCGTATAGAAGGAGAAAAAAATGTGTGTCAGACGGATGTTTTTGGGGTTTTACAAACCATTTTATACGTAAGAGGCATCAGCCGAGTCTTACCGATATGTAAATGTAACTTGGTACAACTCGGCTGAATCTTATGTTGCGTATTTGTTATGGCCGGGTCTTAAACTTTCCTGATAAACACCGTAACACCATTGTAACACGGCGGCTTCTACCTAAACCGTTACAAAACGACTGTTATATGATGGTTTCGGCGAGTTTTAAACCATGCTCCTAACCCTAGCTTCTACTTAAACCATTTTTTCAAAAAACTATATTTAGGGTTCTTTATAAGTTCCCAAAATCTTGATAGGATGTGACTCCATAATTTTTCATGCTTTTTTATTTTTAAAAGTTTACATTTAACCCTAAGAAGAAGGGTGAAAAATCCCTTGCTTCCAATGAAGTTGTGAAAACAATAAAGGTCTAGCTCAGGCCCATTGACTAGTGAGATGAGTCCTTTACTTTTCTATTTAATTTAAATTGGGCATCTAGAAAGAAGATTAAGTACCTCGTCTTTGGCGAATAGTACAAGTTCTTAGAGAGGTCAAGTCCAGACTTTTTTGTATTATGAAGATAGAGTGTCCATATCCCTTGTCAAAAGCACCTTGGGCAGTCTCTTGACATATTTCCTATCCCTATTCAAAATCCCCGCCTCTATTGCATACATTCTTGAACGAATTCTGAGGGATTTCTTATGGATGAGAGGGTAGATTCACGAAAGCATCACTTAGTGGATTGGGAAACCATATCTTTTGTCTAAGAGTGATGGTGGGCTTGGAATTATTCCACTCGGTCGGGTGAATAAGGCGCTTCTGTGGAAGTGGCTTTGGAGATCTGGGGAGGAGGAGGATAGTTTTTGGAGGGTAGTGATAGTGGCTAAGCATTGTTTGTCTAATAGGCAGTGCTGTGCAATTGGGCGTGTCCTATGGGGGTTGGGGTGTGGGAGGCTATCATGCAAGGGTGGGAGGACTTCTCTAAGTTCACCTGCCTTAAGGTAGGTAATTGGGTGCAGATTAATCTCTGGAATGATCACTGGTACGGTCAATCGACTCAATCCACCCTTAGACAAACTTATGACAATCTTTTTCTCCTTGCATCAAACAAGGAGGCTTCGGTTGCCGAGTACTTGTCATGGCAAAATGAAGTGTCGGGTTGGACACCAAATCTAAGATGAAATTTACCAGACTGGAAGTTTCAGGACCTACTGAGGTCAGTAGGTTACACCAAACACATTCAACAGGGATAGTCAGGTGTGGTTTTCGAACAACAAGGGGCGATTTTCAGTTAATTACTTTTGGCAAGCTTTGCAAACTGGGCTGAGTATACTTTTTTCTCAAAAGGTTGTATGGTTCTCGTCAGTTCCTTCTAAAGTATTATTCTTCATGTAGACAATGGTTTTTGATAAAATCTTAACGAGGGATCAACTTATGCATAAAGGATGGTGCTTGGAGGTGTTTCATGTGCCTTTTAGTAAGAGAGACAATAGTCACTTATTGTTGCATTGTCCAGTGGCGAGAGAGGTTTGGTCTTATTTCCTATCTCATCTTCGCATCCCTTGAATCTTCCCCGATCTATTTGGAATTTCTTATCTTGCTGGCTTTCAGTGTCGTTTCCGGGTCTAATAGGGGTTATGTGACCGTTCTTGCTAGGGGCAATAGCATGAGTCCTCTAGAAGGAAAGGAATAGTAGGGTGTTCGTGGACACATCCTTGACCATCCCACGGATTCAGGATCGGGTTCGCCTTCTGGTGTCAGCTTGGTGTTCCATAGGGGGTGATAGTGGAGATTTTTGGGGGGCATTTTTGCCACAGTGTTTTGATGTAGATGTTGCCCTCATTCTCGTCTTTTATTTTTTTCTTCGTATTTACTATTAGTGAACCTTGTGATGCATGTTGATTTTCCTCTTTTTCTATACAATATATATGCTCTTTACCGATAAAAAAAAAAGTAGGAGGCTTTGACCATCTTTAACCAGAAACTACGAGCCTCCAAGCCTAGATTTCAAAACTTCAAATTTTTTGCTGGTAATAGTTATTTATAGTGCAACAAATTACTCAACATTACAATCTTGTTGCATTATGCCTTAGTATAATTGAAACTTTCTTTTGTGTTTGTGGTATTCTGAACTCACTTTATAAGGTTACACTTCATCCCATAATTGCACGAAAGCTATGTATCATGGAGAGCTTGCCAACCAAAGTGACTAGCCAATTCAGATGGTGCCTACTCCCACACCAATGGCCTAAAAACACTCAGTACATGGTTGGTGTGGGACTAAACATACGCGTGTGACAGGCTCCCCCGTCCAAGGTATTAAACTTCGGTTTCGGTATAAACTTTGGTCGCTAAGGAAGTTGACACGTTTCGAGGAAGTTTAAAGAAGTCTAAGGAAGTTATGTAAAAATTAAAGAAGTTTAGGAAACTTTAAGGAAACATTGGAAATCTAAGATGAAACTTTAGAAATTCAATACTTAAGCATAAATACACATCTAGAATTTCATTATATTACTGATGCGAGCATGTAGTACTCAAATGTAAGAATCATATTAAGTGACATGCGTTGTCTGCTTGTCTGAGCTGTAATTTTTTTTTGGTATTTATTTGGATTGTCAATTTTTTAAAACTATATTTCATCTTCTTTTTCAAGTGAAAGGGTATGTATTCTCTTTATTTTTCAATGATTATCCATGTTAATTGTTTTGGAAACCTAAAAACCTTATGAATGCACATTGAAGTCGATAAATAATTGAAATTCAATTTAGTTTCTAAACCTATTTCATTCTACAATTGATGAGATCAATGTTTTTAAAATACTAAATCAATATGTGAAGAGGAGGAGATGGGTAATTAAATAATTTTGAATTTATGAAATACTATTAGGAAATTATTTGAATTTTTTTAATATTACTAAAAAGTCATTATGTGCATAATATACTAATAACAAGATTATTAGAATAATAAAATTATAATTTATAGTAAGGTTAATGCTAACCATACTCTAATAATAAAATTATAATTTATAATAAGGTTAATGCTAGCACACTCTCTTTTAAAGTTAATTATATTTATAATAATGTTAATGCTAGGCACACATGTCTTTCCTTATGAATAAAGTAAATTTAAAACGAGTGAAACTAACATTACCCTTTTAAGTTAAAACCTGAAGTCTTTCAATTTATAGATATTTTCTATACACTTCAGTTAACTTCCACTGAAGTTCTATATTTTCTCGACAATTTTGTTCTGTTTTGGTTGAAGTTTACTAGGAAGTCCAGTATTTTTAAAATACTAGTGCATTTCACTTCGGATACCACGGAAGTCGACTCAATTCAGTCAACTTCGGCGGAATTGAGTCGATTTTTGATACCATGCCCCCGTTTAAATCCCTGACGCCCTCGTCAAGGGGATCCACCTTTCGATCCCAACGTGCTATGATTCCGTCCCAACCTTCGATGTCCCTGGGTTGGTTCTGATACCACTTATCACAGAGCACTTTGCCAACCAAAGTGACTAGTCAATTCAGATGCTGCCTACTCCCACACCAATGACCCAAAAATGCCCAATACATGGCTGATGCGGGACTAAACATACACGCGTTACATATTTAATAGGTGGAAAGATCGTTTCTCAGGAATCTCACTTCTCAGGGTTGCTTCCCAAGAAGCTCACTTCCATCATGTTCCATTTACTAGTCAATGTGGGCTATGTATGTAGGATGTGATGGAAAGATCTGATTCCAAAGCTTAGAATGTAGACCTTATCAAATATCAACTGTATACGTTGATTTAAATTCATGAGCCACAACTCACAAGTAAAAAAGATTCAATTTCCATGTTAAGAATAAAATTGTAGACCAAAAAATGCCTGTCAATATCAGTCATGATACAAGTTACAATAAACGATAATGTAACTTCCTGTATCAAAAACCCTAAAGAACAAGAGGATTGTTTTAAGGCTATTGCTATAATGACTTAAGTGGATTTATACTCCTCATCTTGGAAAATCATTCCCATAACTGGCTCCTCATTGTTGAGGTAGTGACTAGAACTCTAAACTTTTGGGGTGATATGTTTCTCTGGAATGAAAATATTTTGAAGGGGAAAGTTAATGTAAATTGTTGAATTGGTGATACTAGTCGGTTGAAGGATTAATTAGGGTTTTGACAAAGAGAGAGGAGTTGGCTCCAAGCCTTTGAGAGCCTTTAGAGATTGTCAGCAAAATCAGGTAAAATATGCAAATTGTTTTCATTTCTGCTCAATTTTTTCTGCGCAGAAACTTGATATAGTCAGAAAACTTGGTTCCCTGCTCTCTAACGATTTCTTTTCCTCTTCTTTTCTTGTAAAGTTTTCTAAATGCTGGCTTGCATTGCATACTCTGTTGTCTTCCCAACTGAGTCAAGTTTGATGAGTACTTGAGTAATTTGCTAAAATCTATTTGAATTGATAATGGTTAAAGAAAAGCCAAGGAGGTTATATTAATTGCAATTGATGCTTGTGCTTGTACTTGCTTGATTTGATTTTCCAATGCTGTTGAGAAGATCCAATGTGATTGTCAAAAAAGCCAAGGCATTATTTGGAAAGTTCTCTGTTTTATTAACTGTTTCTCCATCCTGGCTCCTTACAGTTGGTTCTTTGATGAGATGAGAGACCCCAGCACACACTTGCCTAATGGCCACGCTCTTTCACCTTTATTCAACTTCATGCTGCAAGGTTAAATAATATACCCTTCTCTTTCCTTTTGGTTTATGCTTGACAATGTTTCTTCTGGTAACTCTACCAACCTGTATTCTGATCCCACTTTTCTCATGCCAAACCCATCACAGAGCTTGCTGGTGCATCTCCCAAACTGCTACAGCGTCTCATTCCTGAGTATGTCAAGAAATAAATTCATGGAACCTGGCAGTGATTCTGGTGGTAGTTCATATTAATGGCCTCGAATACACAATGGCCTGTGTAGGCCTGCTACCTTTGCTCTTGTAATGAGCCCAGAACCCACCATCCTCTGGTCTTAGAGATTAGATAGAGCAAAACAAGGCCAGATTGACAGTTACAGGCGCTGTTGGATGGCTCATTTGGTAAGGATGTCTTTTTCGGGTGAAGTTACAAGATGTTCAGAATGAAATTTGTTCCAAAAAGATGAGCGAGGTTCTGAAATTATATCTATTATGATGAACTGTTATTGTTAAACATCGCGGCTATGATAGATGACTATTACAGCTGCCAGATATTAGCGGGCTCTGTTGTGGTGGTTGTCACTTATTTAGCGTCCCCATAGCTGTAGTCGGACATAGTCTATGGGAGTTTGTAGACATTGTGATGAAGACTAAAGAAATTGGGAGCCTTTTGATGAATTAGGGTATCCTTTGATATGTATTGTTTATGACTTTATTCAGTCATTTGAGATTTCCCATGTAACTTTTGTTTTGTTTTCCACCTTTTCCTATACGTCGCCCTTGTATGAGCAATGAAGGAATGTTGTGTGACACACTGCAATACTATTTGGCATTTGATATGAGCTTGATTGGAAATAAAAATGCTTTACATTTTCCACTTCTCTTAAGGCTTTGTTTGTTTGCATGGAAAATAAATATAGGAATTGATTTCCAAACTAAAAAAAATGTTTTCTTGTGTTTGGTAAATTGGAAAATATAGTTTTTCCTAGAAAACTTTTCTCTCATGTAAAAGTTTTCCATCATTTAGACGGAAACTTTCCTGAAAAAAAGAGAGAAGTTATTTCCCAGCTCTGGTTGCTGGACGCTCGAGCCCGAGCTCGATGATCAACTCGATTTGTTCTTCTCCTTCTGCACCGCTGACTGCAAGATCAACTCTGACTCCAAATCTGCCTACATCCAGATCAATTTGCAGGTACAATCTCTTCCCTAAACTCAATCTCCCACTACTACACCTAGATCTGAATTCTAGGGTTTTTATTCTCGACTCAAACCATACGGGGTTGTGTTTTATTGTTCTTTGTTAATGGCTGTTCTTCCTTGTTTTAAAATTTGAAAAACAATCTCATAGCTCAAGCTCCCTTCCAAGCTAAGACCCACTTCACAATCCAGCAGTGGAAGCTTTTTGTATCTTTCTGTATTTCATCTTCTTCGGGTTTGTGAGCTCAGATTCAAGTTTCGTGTACCACGGTTTAACCATGCGAATTTGAGCTTGTTTGGAATTTCATATGTGAGACCTGAAGGTATGTGAGACCTGAAGGCATCTTGGTAGTAACGAGTGATTCCCTGAAGGTCCCTGGGCATCCAAATATGCTAGATGCTTGTCAGAAGAAATAGAGACGACTTGGGTGCCCATTTTGATGGTGCTGGACACCCTTGTAAGAAAATTCAGTTTATGATTGAAATGATATTGAATGCCTTCCAAGCTATTATGATGGAATCTATTTTAGTATCACAAAGAAATTCTTCTATTACTGAGCATGATTGTTGATTTAAAGTTAGAAAAAAAAATC
Source organism: Tetracentron sinense (assembly GCA_015143295.1). Taxonomy (NCBI): domain Eukaryota; kingdom Viridiplantae; phylum Streptophyta; class Magnoliopsida; order Trochodendrales; family Trochodendraceae; genus Tetracentron; species Tetracentron sinense. The sequence goes on along the minus strand of CM026558.1, from coordinate 8,006,334 downwards.
AATGAGGCTGTTTTATGTTGTGGTATTCCTACTACTACTCTGTTTTGAAGTGGATTGAAAGCTGTGATTTTGGTTCTGGTATTTGAGGGGGTTAGAATTAATTCTATTAACCACTTGGACTTGCATAGGCCTTGATTGATGCCAATATGCTGAAATTCTTCTGGTGTCGAATGGGATTATTTTCCATAGTCCATTAAACAAATTGAATATAGATTGGACATGAATTGTTTACCCCAAACAAGGGTTGGGGTAGAATTTGAATTTCTATTTATTGATGAGGTGGTGATAGGAAGCCAAGGACCAAGTGAGGAAGTTAGGAGCATACGGTTAAGTTGGCACTGAACATAGAATTAAGAATGAGCGAACTAAGGATTTTCCTCATTGATTGGTTTGTAGTGGAATTTGTGCATAGATGAATAGGCTTGGATACCTGGATGCTTATACAATACTGGTACTGAAAGTAGCTTGAATGCTTGCATGATATTTATCAAGTGTTTCATATTAATTTCCATTGCTCTTTGAGCGAACTATATAGTAATATGGGGTCTTGTGGCTCTTTTTAATGGTGGGTTATTGGTTTTATGATCGGATTTCTGGTTGCATGATGATGCAGTTTGTGAAATTTGGGTAGATATTGTGGTTTTCTAAGGTGGGTATTTTTTCTTCTAAAATTCCGATCTGAGGTTACCAGAGGAGGTAGATATTGTGAATTTAGTGGAAGAAGTTGAGTTAGTGCAGATTTATATGGATGGGTTATGTTGCTTTAATGCTGCCTATTCTCAGGTGAGGAGATTCCACACTTCTGTCTTTTTTGTTGTTGTTGTTGTTGTTGTTGTGCTTCCTTAACTATTTTTAATTTTTTTCTGTAAATTCTAAGGCGTTGTAGTTTAATTAGACTCTGAAAAAGGCATGTAATCCGTTTAATTTGAGGTGATTTCTGTTGTTGCTGCTTTAATTGATTGGAAAGGTCATAGATTTATAAGGCTATGTGCTTGTCTTCCTCTTTTTTTTTCCCCCAAACTTCAGTTAGGGCTGAAAATTATAATGGGTTTCACCAAAATTGGTTAGATTAATGCTAGTTGGTCTTAAGAGGAACTGTTGATCCATACTTATCTGCATCTGAAAATTATTTGGGTTATCATTCTTATCAAGAAAATATGTTTTTTTTCTTGGGTTCTGCTCAGCTGATTTTAAATAGCCGATGTTTTGGGTCCCTATGTGATGATGTTAATTGCTTCATAGGGTTTTCTGTTTATTTAGTGGGGGGTCGAATTCTGTCTCTTGGGGTGCAGATTTTGTTAGATTAGTGATATTGGGTCCCGGGAAGTTGTCTGATTTCAGTACTAAGGGGCATTTCAAGCACAGTTTTGTTTTGTTTTTTTTATTTATTTATGATTGGTGAAAAAGATCAAATATATTGACAACTTTTTAGGGTGAGTTCTGCAAAGAGAAGTCAAACAGTGGTTCTTAGCCTGAATTCTTGATGTTCATATTGGGTATACTTCAGGGTTGTGTTTGCTCGAATTGAATATTTTGATTGTTGCTTAGAGCATTTGTCTTTTGGTAAAAGGAACTCTTTTTATTCTCCTTAATTTCTGTGATATGAAGTGTGTTATTGAATTGGAACCATGCCTTTTTTATTTGGTTATCTTTATTTGTTCTCTGAATTGTGTATTCTAGTTCTCTAACTAATCAAGGTCAATTTAGAGGTTAATTTTTTTTTGCTTCTGTTTAGCTTGTAAGAGCACGTTCCTCATGTGGCTCTCTCTGGGCACAATTAAGTATGGGTTCAGCCTAGTAAAAGGGAAAGCAAATCACCCCATGGAGGATTATCATGTTGCTAAGTTTCTTCATCTAAAAGGACACGAGCTTGGACTGTTTGCAATTTATGATGGCCATCTGGGAGATAGCGTGCCTGCCTCCCTACAAAAGCATTTGTTTTCCAATATCCTAAAGGAGGTAGGTTGTTGGTTTGAAGTGATACATTTTAGGTTTGGCATGCTTAGTTGCGTATATTGATTTAAAGTTACAGGTTTTATTATCATTGTGGGTGATAGGTACCTGGTGAATGGACGGTGTATCAAGCCATTGTGTGATCTCTTAGTCTGCCTGATCCGAGGATTGTCACAGTCTGTTTAGAAGGGCTTGAAAACATCTTGAAGATTGGGGAAGCCAAAAAGAATTTGGGTAACACTGGAGGTGTGAATCTCTATGCCCAATTGATTGACGATGCTTAGGGGTTGGAGAAGATTGAAAACCTACAGTCATGACAACACTGAGATCTACGAGAAGGCAGTAAAGATTCTTGAGACATATTGGGTGGAGGATGACGAGTCAATGCCCCCTGGTGATGCTTCCCAACCTGGTTTTCGCTTTGGAGGGAACGAGCTTCCAGTTCCTTCACTGGATTCCCATATCCAGTGAAGGATATTTTTTTCAGAGCTTGGTTAAATGCCAGAACAATTCAAAATAATCTCTTTTTGATAGTAAAATTAGATTAAGTTGGATGGATTGCGCTCCCTTGTTGGTGAATCCACTCTGTGCAAGGGTATATGTACTGTATTAAACTGAGACTTAAATTCTTGGAATCGAATAGCTGATCCTTGAAAACAAAATTAAATATAATGTATCAAATTGTAACTTCTTTCATTGTAGATTTATTATGAACAGAACCCATTTGTCATAAGGCTTTTCCTGGTAGATTTATCTATCCAAACTCTGAAGGGCTGGATATAGATGAACAAATCATCAATCTATGATTTTTTTCAGAATTTTTTTTCCTTCTAGCCAAACGGTAGAAAATAAAAGAATAGAAAAACTTTTCCCAACTCATGAAAGTCGTGTGAGCATCTAGGGAGTGAAAGAATTGCAACCACCAAAGTTTATCGTTAGTACTTTATGATATATGACTATGAGCTGTAAATAACCAGAATCAGGAGCAAGAGTATGGGGGCACCGAGATTGAGTTTTTAACTCTAGTTGATTAACATATAGGCACTGTAGGTATTCAATTGTTTATTGTTAGTGCAGCTAGGTTTTGGTCTAAATGAATTTTTTCCTTGTTTATTTTAGCATATATTTGGTTTATTTGTACTAGCGGGTGGCACGTGCGATGCACGTGAGAGCGAGGGGAAGGAGTTAATAGGAGTTAAAAGGGACATGTGTTAACCCGCAAGTGAGATTGAACTCTCCCCGAGTTCAATCGCGATTGGCTGTGATTCTATTCTTTAAATAGATAGATGAGTAAGGGGTAGTTTAGGAATTAAAGTAAAACATTAATGCCTCATTTGGTTCAGATTATAATGCTTATGTCCGGATTATGTCTCATAATAGTGTTTGGTTTGACTCGTCATAAGCGATTATGTAATAACCGATTATAGAAATAAATGGTGATTCCATAATCTCACCAGAAGGTGATTATTGTGGAGGGTAACCGCTTATGACTTTTAATATTATGTGAAAATTATTGCAATCACCCATATGTACACTCAATAAGGCCAATAAGATCCATTAAACTTAAAAGATAGGTTTAAATTTTTTTTTTTTTCTAAAAATGACTAAAATACGATTTTTTAAAATGACTAGATAATCGCTTATTAGTAGAGTGTTAGCCAAACAGGATTACAGAGTCAGCGCTTATTGACAACAACGCTTATCAGCATAATTGCTTATAACTACAATAATCCGAACCAAACAGGTCCTAAATTAAAGTTTTGTTTTATATAAGGATAGTTTTAGAAATTCGTAAAATCAGGCTACGCCTGCCTCTCGCATTGTAATAGTAACGAAAAGATGCATGCATATTCAAAATTAGGATGCTTTGTTTTGCTACTGGTATTGGTGATTGTATGACTGCCGCGCAAAGATTATATTATATATACAAAAAAACTTGGATTATTGGAAGTTCTTGATTTAATAGCTATTTTTTCAACAATACCCAAGACAAACTATTGGATTATTGGTCAATATCCCTCCATAAGTGGAAATCAAGTCAAACCATTCACTTAGAAGGTGGGCCACCATATGGACGGTCCACATGAACGGTGCACAGCTTTACAGCATTCCTACTTTTGACATACGTAATAAAAAAATCTCAGTTCATGGCTTAAAAGAGAAAATGGTGCATGAGATGAACATCCCCGTACTCAAACAAAGAGAGTGACCCATAAAGGCTGGTCTCGAGGTTGATTCCTCGGCTCCCCTCAATATCGGTTGTTTGGATGGGAGTATTCCCTATGCAACTCATGGGACTAGTTTGAGTATTTTAAGGCTCAGGATATCCAAAACGCACAAAGAAGGTTAGAAGGTTATCTGTCTCTTACCAATTCTTGCACCAAAACGCACAAAGAAGGTTAGAAGGTTATCTGTCTCTTTTACCAATTCTTGCACCAAAACGCGGTTAGAAGGTTATCTGTCTCTTTTACCAATTCTTGCAAGATACAGCCAACATAAATTAACAAAAATTGCCAAACACGCAAACTGGAGGAGGATAAGGATAAGACTTCAATTGGCAACGGGACAAATACCCACAAGAGAGAAAGTGTCATACATTCCAATGTAGATAAATCATATATCTGTACGGCCCAATCAGTAGTTCATGTCACACTGCAATAATTTTTATTTTTTTATTTTTGAGAATCCACTCAAGAGAGAAATATATATATATATATATATTTATATTTTAATGAGTGGTCTTTAATAACGTGACATGTGACGGGTTGCTTTAAAATCCAATCTGTCAAGATGGGTCTACTAATAGACCATACGATTCAAGAAGGAGAATATTAGTTATTTCTATAACCTAGATAGGGTTTAGTGAACCTAAGGGGTTAATTCTGATAAACTAGAATCTAATCGAATGGCTTAAACATGTCCGATCAGACTAATTTTTTGACAAATGTCTCTCAATGGACCCACCTCAACATCTAACCATCATAATTAAAAAAAAATTGCCACATGTCATCTTTCTAGAGGGATAACCCATTGAAAGCTTTAATGAGCATGAATCAGTAGCATTCCCTATATATTATTCTACGATTACAAGTACGGCTTCAGATTCTCTCTGGCGCAAGCCAAAAAAGTGCTCAAGGGCTCCATGCTTTAAGCGACATGTGGCTGGAGAAGTCATTTCATGAACCACATGATTTTGACTTTTCCAGCCATTATTTGACACATGATGACAAAATGGTGAGATAAATGGGAGAGATATCTGAAAGTATGCCACTTTTTAATTTTAGAAACACAGTTCTTGGGGGGCATACATCGAATCCCAAGATTTGACTAAGATTCTAATTGATTTTATTCAATGAAGGTTAGAATAACATTCACCTTTGCGACTTTGAAATTGTTAAGTCAAATCCACGTTAGAATAGTACTCGCAAAACTTCACAAGTGTCAAGTCTCCTGTCGATTCACACGAACCTTCTTTTTCCTTTAAAGCTTTCTCTAATGGAAGCTAATGGCCCTTCCAAATTTTCAGCTCTAGGAATCTTGAATAAAGATCCAATCTTTATTGATCAAGAACCTTTCTTGATGAACAAAATGAATTCTTGCTTTTCCTCAAGATCCAATCAAGAAGACAAAAAGAAGAGAGAGATGGGTGTGACCATACACCTCAAGGAGAGAGAGAGGAGAGGGTGTGAGGTTTTTTAGGAGAGGGAGAGAAGAAAAAATTCTGGAGAATTATGTATATTAAAGGGCTGGGCATCCAATCCTTTATATAAGTTCTCTCTTGGTTGCTTGAATTGTAATCCAATTATAATTCATTAACCTTATCCTAATCCAATTAGGATTCCTCAATAGTTTCCTTTATTGATTATTCTCCTAATCCAATTAGGATTAATCTTAAAAGAAACCAACTTTATCCATTAGTAACTAATCTTATCCTTATCCAATAAGGAATCTTGAATTAGTAACTAACTAATGGAATCCCTAACAATTAGGGAATCTTTAATTAGTAACTAACTAACTAACCTTATCCAATAAGGTGTTAATTAATTAAAATAATAACAATTATTATTCCTCCTTGAAGTGGGCGTCCCACCCTAGGTGGGTCCCACCCTACACGCCTAAAGGGTTTCCAAAACCCTCTTGGTCACTTGAATTATTCTTTTATAATAATTCTCAATGGGTCCTACCCATTTGGTTTTTCACATCTAATGTGATTCCACCTTTTAGAGCTTCACTATACCATATAGTGATTACTTAGAGAAATTAATTAATTTAATTATAAATTAAATTAAATACTTTAAGAAGGTCCTTGTGTGTGAGATCTAAAGGGATCTCCTATTTCCGGTTGTGGGACCAAGTACTTCACCTTTTTGGTTGAAGCATTGTTACTAGGAAACACCTTTCCTAAAACTCCATTAGGATCATAGAATGTTATCTAAGTCCCTGGACTTCCACCAATCACAATTAATGTCCATTAACACAATGTGATTAACCTCCAGAAATTAGAGAATTGCTTGTAAGTACCATCTCACAATATATTTACAAATAAATCCTTCCACATTCCGATATCACATGTAAGCTTCCGGGATTGGAACAATTCCACTGTCTTAGTCCCTAGCTTATGAATAGAACTCTTTCTCATGATTACTTTTCATTGAACTGAACCTCCAAAACACTTTTGAAGAAAACATTAGAAAAGAACTGAAATATATATTTATATATACTTTTCCATATTAAAAATATCAACTTCGATAAAGACCATTTTACCGAAAAGCACCAGTACTGGATTTAACAGTTCAGTTCAACAAGTATCACCTTGATATCATTATCTCCAATTAAGGAGTTGTGGATTCCTTATTGAGTGTTTACACACATCTCCAAACATAGTGTACATGACCCAACGTACCCGGAGTTAGTCCTGTGTATTGGACATTGCCGATTGGCACATCAAAGCCATATAGACAAATGTCTGAGAAAATGTTAACCTCTCAGGTCTAAGGACAATTTGTCAAATGGATAACCCTAATACAATCTGACAGTGTATTCCATAGGGTATCCACTAGTGACCCCGTTCAGTATTATGTACTTGCTACATATACTCATATGTTAGTCAAGAGTCACCACTCTCTGTGAATGAGATTCATCACACTATCTCATAGAACTACACATGTGCAAGCCATGATGAAGTACGGCGCCCAACCAGTACTCTAGAGGCTTCGAACAATATTAGGTTTACAAGGAACCGGAAAATCATATCTCCTCGCAACCTTTGCATGATTTTCCTACAATGTTACATATGGAACTTTATGTCATCATCATATGAGACAGTAATTAATATAAATACCCTTTATAGTTGGTTGTGTGAATATGATGCTTGTCTAATCAACATAGAAAAGTCTCTTATTGGCTTTCGAGGGCATATATGTCCAACAATATCAAGTGGGGAGAAGTCAAAATCAGGGGAGAAATGCAATGACTTCTCCTAACCACATGTCGCTTAAAGCATGGAGGCCCTTGAGCACTTTTCTGGCATGCGCTAGAGAGAATCCAAAGCCTAAAAGTAGGAGTATGCAAAACTTTACTTGGACATAAATACCCTTTAACTTATTTTTTTAATACATAACTTATAATATAACCAAACTTTAATTAAATCACTATTTAAAATTATGTGGGACCCATTATTAAAAGAGAGTTGGTTTAGGACTCTACCATATTAGGGAAGAATTGTAAAGGAGAGTTAGTTTAGGACTCTACCATATTTTAGGGAAGAATTCTATTTCTATAGAAAGAGAGTCTCTCATAAAAGAGAGTTGGTTTAGGACTCTACCATATTAGTGAAGAATTCTATTTCTATAGAAAGAAAATCTCTCAGGAAAGGAAAGTTGGGTTAGTATCATTTTTCTACTATTAAAAGTACAAGAAGTATACTAAACTTTATGTGGATGTAATTAACCCTAAGATTCCATTTTTTTTAAATTATATTCATTATTTTGTGTGACCCATGATTATTAAGTGTGATTATTTTGTGGGACCCATGATTACTATAGTCATTTTCTTTTATTGTAAAACAACATTATTTTAAAAACTACTTAAATCAATTTTAAAATAATTGATGAGCAATCACATACCAATTACTTAAAAAACACAAAATCTTTTAAATATAATAAACACTCATTATTAAATTCTTAGCAAAAAAATACATTCTTCTATAAACTTATAAAGAATTTTAAAATTTTAATTATTGAAAATTTTATGTGCATATATATATATATATATATATATATATATATATTATTAGAAGATGGTTCAGACATGCACAGAATATTAGAGATAGTGTTAAATTATTTCCCTAACATAATATTTCAGAATGCATGATTTTGTCCATATAAGAGGAGTAGCTGTTATAAGATTTATTTAATTTCAGAGCAAGAGAACTTGGTGGTTGGTGAATCCTCGGGACATCACTCAAGTCATTGTTAGATCAAAATTATAATACAAATCCGATGCTCCTAATCACCTGATTAATATACTTTTTGATTCACCTACCCCAATTATCTGGCCAGTTTGATTTTTGAGCCAATCAACAGTACAGATTAAACGACATTTTGCTGAATTCCGCCTAATTAAAATCGTGATTGGATGTCATCAAAGAGGCTATTATTTGGATAATCTGTAAGATAATTGAGCAATCATTAACCCCTTTTCGAAGATTCCCAAGTTGGCGGATTATTCAATTCAATGGCTACAAAGACACTTTCACAAGGAGAATCCTTTTTTTTTTTTTTAAATTAGCTACATAAGAGTCAATGCCTCCAAGGAATCAAACATGGTGAGATCCAAGAAACAAGACATTTTCCAAGCAGCCCTTCCAAATGACCATTATATCCATGACACAGTTGATTATAGAAAAAAAATCAGTAAGGGCATTATGCTCATAGAAAGAAGAAAAGTTCAAAAGGCAAAACTAAACAGCAGAACAAACAGGCTTTTTGGTCTTTAGTTGACCCATAAAGATACTCGATGGAGAGAAATAGACCGCCCTCCAACGAAAAGAGAGAGAGAAAAAAAGAAAAGAAAGAGAAACAGCAAGGAAAACCATTGGCCAAGTTAAAAGGATAAGAAACAACAGAAACAGATACCAAACCTTCCTGAGAAAAATCTAGAGAAGCAACTTAACGTTACTCTTCCTCTTCATTCCACACCATAAAAGTGATCCCTAACCTCATCCTCCTGTTTATCATCACTTAAACCAGACAGATACTCTCTCTTCTACACAGCTCAGCACAGTAACAATTTCAGGCCCAGAGTTCCGTGTTTTCTAAAAATTCAGACCACAATTCAAGCGGCCCACTTTGACAAGTGCTGAGTAATCTGAAACTATTCAAGTAGCTAGTGAAAATCCTGCAATATGGCCCGTCGGATACAAAGGGAAGGAAGCATTCATTTGCAGATTACTGAACCCAACATCCAGTCCAGCACCCAGCAAAGCGACAACTGGAGCACCATATTTGCGCCCCGCAGAACTGACACAATTGGGAAGAGAGACGGTAGCAATGCACACTCCGGGTCTGTCCGTGCACCGGAAAAGAAGCTGACCCTATTCGCTCTTCGGCTTGCTATTCTCGAAAAAGCAGCCAGTGGCATAGGGACTCTGAGTTTCATCTGGGCAACAGTTGTTCTTCTAGGCGGTTTCGCAGTTACTCTAGAAAAAACTGACTTCTGGTTCATCACCGTTATACTCGTAATTGAGGGAACAAGAATCTTCAGCAGGAGTCATGAGCTCGAATGGCAACACCAGGCCACATGGTCGATCACAGATGCTGGGATATATAGTTTCCAAGCATTGAAATCCAGTTCACGCTCCCTCATTCGAACCATCAAAGCAGTTTTCCAGCCCATTTCTACAATCCAGCCGCAAAGCCACAATGATAGACAAGTAACAGAGAGTACCCATGTGGAAAGGCACAGCAAAAAGCCAACTCGGGCATGGACGGTGCCAGATGTTCCTCTGCTTCCATATGCAGGATGGATTTTCCTGTCCAAAAATATTAGTAAGTTCCTCTATTGGCTTCAACTTTTATCAGCATCAGCCTGTTTAACTCTTTCACTGATGAGGGTTATCCCGCATAACTACGGCGAGGTAACAAACGATCCTGATACGAAGAACCGCAAGCCTGCTCTAGAAATTTTCTATTCCTTGGCCTCTGCTGAAGCCCTCTTGTTTCTATTAGAGAAAGTTTACTGGGAGTGGAAGCTCATCTACTGTAAATTGTTGGAAGAGGTGAACAAGGAGTGTGATTTGGGGAACTCCGGATTGGTTTCGATCAAAAGGTTCTTTTATGATGCCTTTTCAAGAAGTGTTAATGGAAGCATCTTCGATGGCTTAAAAATGGACATGGTTTCTTTTGCCATGGACCTCTTGGCTTCTGATTCCAGTGATGAACAGCTCGTTGGAGCTCGGATCCTACGAAAATTCGCAAACAGCAATCAGTTTTCTCATGACACGCTCCAGAAGATTGGGATATCTATATCGGTGATGGAAAGATTGGTCGAGATTTTGAATTGGAAGGACCCACAAGAAGAAGAGATCAGGCGATCAGCAGCAGAGATCTTGATAAAACTCGCTGGGAAAAAGCAAAATTCCCTCCGTGTTGCCGGAATTCCTGGTGCAATGGAATCAATTTCGTCACTGCTCTACACAGCCAGGAGCCCCAGTGATGCAGCCGATGAAATCAGCCCGAAAACAATCATCTTTGACAAAGACAATTACGAGTTTTCGGCCTTCAATCACTTGGGTCTTCTTATTCTTAAAAAACTTGCCCGTGACCACGATAACTGTGGAAAAATTGGAAACACAAGAGGCCTCCTACCGAAGATTATCGAGCTTTCACATGCAGAAGAGAGGTTGCTGAGGAACGAAAATGTGACAGAATCTCAGATCATGACAGTGAAACGATCATTGCAAGTGCTGAAGATGCTTGCAAGCACGGCAAGTACTACAGGTAAACTTCTCCGACAACAGATTTCAGAGATTGTTTTCACAATCAGCAACATAAGAGAAATTTTACAATATGGAGAGAACCACCCAACCCTGCAAAAACTGGGAATTGAAATTTTAACTAGCTTGGCATTCGAAGAGGATGCAACAGAGAGAATTGGAAGCACGGGTGGAATTCTTAAGGAATTGTTCCACATTTTCTTCAATCAGAGAATGCCAGAGGATCAGAATCGTGTAAGAGCTGCAGCTGGGGAAGCGATTGCAATGCTGGCATTGGAAAGTGAGAGAAACTGCACCCGTATTTTGAAACTGGAGGTAGCAGAGAAGCTGGTTGGAGCACTGGAGGATCCTGTGCTTCGCATAAATTCATCAAGAATTTTAAGGAATTTGTGCTCCTACAGTGGGCCAGATCGCTTCTTCCAGTTAAAGGGAATCACTGCTGCTGCACCCTTTGTAAGTTTTTCTTTAACAGTATTTTTGAGAACCTTTAGTTTTTCTTTGCCCTCTAGAATTCTTGGATCATTCTGGGTTAGAACATTTACAAACAGGAATTATATGAAAAACTGATTTTCTCATGCGTAAACTTTCAAGGAAACAGAGGAAGATCTTTAATTATCATTCTTTTTTCCTGACAGGCGCTTGAGGCAATCATGACAGAAGAGAACAAATTACAGGAAGTAGTGCTTGGGCTGGCAGCACAGATTTTCAAATTCATGACATCTCAAGAATCAAGCATCATGTTCGAAAAAAATCAAATTAAAGAAGCTCAATTAGCAACTAAACTAGTCCAGATTCTGAAGAAGTACAAGTACCCATCAATCAAGGTTCCTAGAATAAGGAGGTTTGCAATAGAACTGGCAATTTGGATGATGAGAGACAGAGAAAGAAATGTTCAAATTTTCAAGGATTTGGGAATGGAGAAGGAGTTGGAGAATGTCATGGATACTACATCAGAGCTTGAGAGCTTCAATATTTTCTCTGGTACTGTTGGACTGAGCCGGCTCAGCACAACAATTCACTCGCTTGTTGACACAGCATTAGAGTTGCTGACAGATGAGTCAAATCCGGTGACAAAATTCTGAATTTGCAAACCCAGCAATACATGTTGATATGGATCGTGCAGAATACATGATCTTCCAAAGATGAATGCACAAAAGTTATAGAAGAATCTTTTCTCTGCAAGTAAAAATATCAGGTGCAATAATAATAGTTTAGATAAGCTATTGAATTTTCAATCAGCTGAGGATCTCATTGTTTTGTGTAACATTATTATTGTGATTTTGTGTTGTTGATAATTAATATATCTGGCAATGTGCATTGGGATACATCTATATAAATTTGGCCCAGTGGGGGGGACAATGAATGAGCAATATGTTAAAAAGAAAAAAACAAAAACCTTTCACATTTCTTTTGCTGAAAGATTTGTCCAAACAGTATTTGATGAATTTGGACATTAAGGGTGTGGTTGGCCGCTGGTCTACCGCTGGACATGGTAACAAAATTCTCCGAATTTTTGAAAAATTCACGAATTATTCTTGAATTTTAGGTTGGCCGAATTATTCACGGATTTTGCGATTTCTTCGCGAATTTGGCAATAATTCATTTAGTTCGACAAAGTAAACAACTAATTTTTTAAAATATCTAATCAAAATTTTGGATATCTTTTTATAATTATTTTTTTTCCCGGATTTTTCCGAAGTTGACCCTTGCCAAATTATTCTTGAACCCTGACTTTGTCACTAAAAGTCACTATGCCTCTGGATGAATTTGGCTTGAAGAAGGGATAAGCAATATGCTAAACAAAAAATAGCATCCTTCAGCTCATATTTCATAGAAAGATAATCCAAACAGTATTGGATGGACTTGGAAATCATGGAGTTCAAAATATTTTGCAGAAAGATTTGTTCAAATAGTTTTGGACATTGAGGGCGTGGTTGGCTGCTGGAATGGCTTTGTCTGAATTTGGCTAGCTAGGTTAGAAGTGATGGGGAATATACTAAACAAAAAAACAGTGCATTTTTACCCCTATTTTGCAGAAAGATCCATCCAACTTCTGGGCCACTTCTGAATGAATTTTGGTTCACAGTGGAGTGGAGTAGGAAATTAAGGAAAGAGCAATATGCTATCCCAAAAATAGCCCCCTTTTGAAAATAAGTTATTATTTTTCCTTCCAAAAACATTGTCCCAAAGATAACTGTTTCCGTCCAGGATGTGGAGATGCTTATTCAGGCTATCCTCCCTTGTCCTTGCAACCGAAACTTCCCTAAATTAAACCCCCTTCAGGCAATAAAACATTGTCTGAAAGTTTGAGGGAAGAGTCCAGCTCCTTTTCCCTCCAGAGCCACAAGAAAATAAGTATACTTCAAGACCGATATTATGCAACAGTTTAAAGGTTGCCAAGGATTGAGATCTTGTTTTCAAAAAAATTCACGTGGACATCTCAGATATACTAAGAATCTGTGAAAAACACCATTTTTTAGCAGTTCATTAAGAAGACATCTAGTGCTTAATGGAGGAAACACTGGTCAAAATGAACATTTTTTTTATTGGTAACAAAGCAATGTATTAAAAAAACCAACCAAAGGCAATCATAGAGGAGAGGCACCACCAGCTATCCCATCAACTAGGAGTGAAAGAAACAAAAAAAAAAAGAAAAAAGCAAGGAGCAAGATGAGGATGAAAGACACCACTCAAAAGGAAGGACCGAGAGAGGGAGCTATTTCGATGGCCCCCAAAATACAAAACCAAACCTAAGCAAGACAAACATACAACACCTCAAAAGAACAAAACTCTGCCACTAAAACATAGCCTCAAGTTACAACACTGATACAGCTAACAAACTCCAATCCTTGATGATATCACTCCCAGATACTCCTATGAATTCAGGAGAGATGGTAACCCAAGAAGCTACCCTAGAGTGAATCTTTTCGATCATAGAGGGAATGCTAATAGACCTGCTACGAAGATCCTATTGATCCTTTGTGGGGGCACATGGTCTCCAAATGGCCTCTCCCTATCTCTAATGAGAAGAAGGATACACAAGAAAATTTGCCACTAGGCTTGGGGATCAAATTCTAACATCAGACTTTGAGGGGGGGATTTGGACCTCTTGGAGAAAATACAAAGGTTTGCAACTTCGCTGATTTCAGCCATAGAAGTTGAAATTCCAATACAAACTAGAAGGGTAAGAGAGGGTCATGTCTGTAATGGGGGAGCCTTTGGATGAACTCGGCCCAAAGAGACACCAAAAAGATATCCTGGGGGAGTTTCTCCGTACTAGATGTCTTTCCAGAAAAAGACCCGATTACTAAACCCTACACTTAGATTAGTGGAAGGTAAGGAAAAGGAGAGAAGGTTTGTGATAGGTTTGAAATGGCAACGATAAGTAGGGGTGTCAAACCAGTCCTCCAATGAGACAGCCCGGCCTGGCCCTCTGAGGTCCTCAAAGTAGAGGATTTTTTTCCCTTAAGGCTGTGTCGGATCAGATATTCAAAAACCCTCCTACTAGAGGGACAGGTTTGGTAAATACTCTGCAGAGCTGAACATGGTCCAACCACCCATTATTATGCATATTAGTAGTTTATATACATATATATCATAGTTATATTTTTATGACATTACAAGTATACCCTCATTGTAATAAGGTGGTAACTTCGATCAACTCCCACTACTATAAATACCTATATCTGAAAGGAAGGTTGCGTCAAGTTGGCAACCGGCATAAAAGCCTCGCTAAATCCCAGGACATAACTTAATAAAAGCTTTTTTCCCATTAGGTCCAGGCCCGACCTTCGCCCTTGTGGGTAGGGCTTAAGCCTAGTCAGTTTCAAGCCCTCCGAGAGCTAGGGTTGAGTTAGGGGTCACCTCCCATTTGATAAGATGATCCTTTTTTACATGCATTACCTTTCCAAAGGAAATTTATTTGCAACTACTCCAATATATGGATCCCTTTCTCTGGAACCTTAAAAGGGGACAAATAATAACCTGGCATATTAAAGTGTGGCCTTGATGAGCATAACTTTGCCTCCCAAATAGATGTAGTTCCTTTTCCAAGTAGTAAGGCTCTTGTCCATTTTTTCAATGATAGAGTAAAGTAGAAAACTGCCAATCTTGGGTTCACACCAAGGGGCATACCAAAGTATTTAAGTGGCCACTTGTCAACAATGCAACCAAGGGAATTAGCAGAGCATTTGTCTTTTCTTCCTCTACATTTATAGCCACCATGTAGCTTTGTCCTAAGTTGATTTTCAGCCCAAATATAACCTCGAAACATTACAGCAAGATCTTCAAGTTTTATATCATAGTGGTGTTATCCTCGTAAAGAAGATACATTGACCTCATCCCCGAATTTGAATCGCATAATTAAATTGAGGGTCATGGCTTTGGTGATAATTCTGCTGAAAAGATCTGACAATGGTGAACAGGAAAGGGAATAAAGGGTTGCCCCGACAAATGGCCCTAGATGACTTTCTTTAAAAAAAAAATCTTTGGTAGATCCTTTTATATGATAACAGAGAAAAACACCAAAGATAGCATCCACTGATCCATTTCTCTATCTATTCTCGAAGCCCTTCATTTCCAAAGACTTATCAAGCCTTTTAGTAATCACTCTACCATATCGTATGCCTTTTCTGGATCCAATTTAATAACCATAATGGTATGACCTTCTCTTCTTCTCTCCACGCATTCAGTCGTGATTGAGATCTTATGCGTTTCCTTCACAATTGTGCCTTGGGCTGGGGATACTGTCTAATCAAGGACTGCTTTTGATCTTTTGTCTAGAATTTTATACAAACTACCCACTATGCTAATAGGTCTGAAATCCTTGCTTTCCTTCTTGGGAATTAATGTAATGAGAGTTGCATTAAGACTCTTATTAACCACCCCTTTATCATGAAACTCATCAAACACCTTCACAATGTCATCTTCCACTATATTCCAACATTCTTGGTAGCAGCCTTAAATAGAACCGCCAGGTCTTGGGGCTTATCCTTGTTGAGGTCATTCACCGCTTCTTTAATTTCCTTTATGCCAAACTTAAGCTGTATCCAATCTACTTTATTAGTCGCCAACCGATCCCACTTTGTGACATCTAATTTTATTCTTTGAGTATAATTTGGCGAAGTAATCAATAAGGATCCTTTAAATTTAGCCTTGATCATCCACGATAGCCCCATCAACCAAGAGCTTGAAAATATGGTTCTCCTTCTCCCATTCGCAATTATGTGAAATAATCCACCTTCCCCATAATATTCTCCCCCCTTCTTCTAACCCCACCCTAGTCCTCCCTCCGAAACTCCCCTCTGCTTCCTTCCCTTTTTTCGGTCACGAAAGAAAAAGAAAAAGAAGGGCGTGAACAGCCTTAACAACAGTATCTGACACCTAATCCCTACTCTTGGTACTTAACCAATACACCGCGCCAGCTCTTCGACCAAGGAGGCATTCCTACCAAAATGCCAAAAGAGAGACTTTCGAGCCTGCAAGCAGCAAGCAACAACGGTCCACTTCTTTAATCCATTTATGCCTTGACTTTTGTCTCCAAAGGATCTCCTCTCCTAACAATAACTTCATACTGGGTCTTAAGGGCAGCTATCTTTTGTATTTCCTCTCCGCTAAGGGTATCACACTCTTCCTACTTGTCCAACTTGTCAATCTTTTCCATAATCTTGCACTTAGGTTCCCCGATCAAACCGATAGTGTTCTTGTTCCATATTTTCAAATTCTCTTTGAGGAATTGAAGTTTTTTCATAAATCTATGACCAGCTCACCCATCGCCTCAGAGACATGCCACAAATTCCTAACTTCATCTTTGAAAGATGGACAGCCACATATTTTCAAATATGAATGGGTTCCGACCGCTCCTAATCTTGTCTATAGAGAGCATGATGGGATGATGGTCCGATACCGGTCTAGCAAGAGCATCCCGACAAAGGTTCCCAAACTTCACTTCCCACTTAGGCAAGACCAGAAATCAACTAATTTTGCTGCACACATGGGCGAAATTGACGAATATATTAAATGAGAAAGAATGTGGTTCAGGGGTAACAATCTTGAAACCCGTATAGAGCGTACATTCAGTTGATAACACAGAAAAATGTAAAATGAGGTGACATCCCAAGTCTGACTGTACTACAATCTCACTAGTCACTACTGCATACATGGTGCATGCTTTCATCAATCTGGATCATTAATTAATGGGCCACCTCCTTTATTATATGGTGCCAACAAATCATGTCAATCAGATGGTCCTATGCATCCAAGTGATAGACTTTTTGTGCATTGGATAATAATTTTAAAACCATTCCAAATTTGGATTTGGATATTGGACATATTTGGTCAGGGTGATTGAGTGATTTTTAGATGCAGTAAGCTTCTACCCAAGGGCAGGGTTTTCGTCTATTTCTTCTCTTTTATCTGGTTTCTCTTTATGCCGTTATGGAATTTCATTTTAGTCCATTCCTTCATTTTATTCAGTTTTTCTTTATGTGGTTATGGAATTTCATTTTAGTCTATTCCTTCCTTTTATCCGGTTTCTCTTTAGGCTGTTAAGACATTTCATAAGGTCTAAGGGAAGTTCCTGAAAAGGATTCATTCAGCAAAAAATGTTCCTCATACAACATAATATGTAATTGTATTTTATATAATTAGGGTGGCGTTAGATGCACCTCAATATTTGATGACTACACCCCATATTTTAAAATTTATGACTACACACCATTAATTTCTTAAAATTTTAAATGCACACCAAAATCAAAAAAATTAATTATAAAATTTATAATTACACACCAAACTTCAAATTTATTAACTATAAGAATAAATGTTAATGCTAGCTTCATTTTCTTTTAAGAGTCACTTTACCTAAGAATAAATAATGCAGTCACTACTTGTTTAATAAAAAAATAGGGATTTTCGTTGACAAAATAAAAAATAGGGATTTTCTCATATAATATTTATGGATAATGTACTATGCAAGCATACTTGCGTGGTGAACCAAAATTTCAATACCATTAATTTTTTTCCTCCTATTTTTATCTATTTCGTTGACATAATAAAATGAAAAAAACCTCAAATAATCAGAAATTGCGGAACAAATGATTGGATTTTCAACAACTATCGATCAAACAAAGAGAATCAAAGGCATATGAGAAATCCTAAAATTTAATTTTCAATAGAATGAATAAAATCTTTTAAAAATTGTCAAATTGAAAACTGAGAACATGAGACAATGTTGGTTACTAAAGAAGTGATGATGAATTGAGGACATGGAGAGGTGATGGCAAATGGAGAAGAAGTTAATGAAAGAATAAAGGAATTATGAATGGGGTGAGCATAAAAATATAGAAAACTTCAAAATATAAGATATGTTTTTAATGGGGTGTAGTCATCAAATATTGGGGGTGCACATAACACCACCCTATAATTATCGCAAAATGGTGGTTTCCTCTTGTTACATCTTCCTACCTCCTTCTCTATAACAGTTCTTTCCATTTAGATTCATCCAGGCATTTATAAACAAAAAAAAATGGAAACTCCAATATATATATATATATATATATATATATATATTCATTTTGTTTAACAAAAACAAGATTGATATATTTTCCACAGCTTACTTTGTCTTGGGCAAAGGCAATCTACATGTGCATCGTGCTGCTTAGCAGTCTCATAATCCACATGGCCTGCAAAATCATGTTAAGATTAGCTCAGAAAATATTAAAGCTATGATAAACTATCGTGAAGCATAATGACGTGCGAAGCTTAATTTTGAATACTTAAAGCTGCGAAGTGCAATGACGTGCAAATATCATGAAAGCAAACAATATACCAACCATTGCAATGGTAATTCCTCTCTTTTTTCTCTTCAGGAGCCTTGTCAATCTAATCAAAGGCAACGACCTTAGTTTTTCCTTTTTTGGCTAGCACTGAGAGAAAGAAGAAACATGATACAGTCAATAAAGCCTTTCACATAGTTAAAAATGCAATCATAAATAGAAGAAAAGTGTAAACCTCTAAGTTCCATAACATACATCAGTCATTGTAATAAACCAAGATTTGGATGTCTTTATCATCCAAAAAAAATAAAAAATAAATAAAAAACAACTACAAAAATTACGATCTATTGATAGCATTTATCAATATATCAATAACAACCAATCAAAAATATATATCAATAACAACTGAATCTTTATGATTGCAGCAAGTAGTGTAGTTTTCCCATGATCAACATGTCCAATGGTCCCCACGTTTACATGAGGTCTTTTGTAGAAAAAAAAATAAAGCAAATAAGAAGACAATTCAAGTTATTTGACTTTATTACTTCAAATTGAGTCTTCAAATAAATAAGCAAAAGCATGAACTCGAACATATTCCACATGGAAACTGGATTGAGCTTCCACAGTTGTGAAAATAAAATAATACCACACCATATGCTTGATAATTGATAAAATATGCATGACGACATTCATAAGAGGTAGAATACAATCATTGAAAAGCATTTTTTTTTTCACCAATTGCCATTCACATCATTTTGATAGTATGGCCTTCTAATCACGATTCATGACACTCCCATTTTACCCCATTTAACACAAGGATTCCTTTACAGTATTCACAGTTGTTAGATGAAGGGACTGACAATTTGTGTAAATTACTAGTACTAGATGTATGCTAAGCCAACAAAGATTCGTTTTTTTTCTCCCCTCAATTTCTCAGCAGGAAGAGAAGATGATTTTTTGTTCACCTATATTTGCACTGAAATAGAAAACCGAATCTAGTCTCATAAGTAATCGACAAAATTGAGTTATATTTTCTAGTATTTTTTTACCCCAAAAAAAACTATAAAATTAAGTGCTAAGAATCATCTATAACCACTGTTACAAATCTCCCGAGAAATACCCAATTTCTCTTGAGAAAAAACCGAGAAAGACATCTAAAGTTTAAAACTCTATTTTTATTGTGACATTTGAAAGTTTCGCGAGAAATATGTTTTTCTCTTTTTATCTCGTATATATCGCGAGATTTTGAAAATATCATGAGAAATACACAATATTATTGGTTTTATGAATTTATAACATGATGATATTTATTACTATTTTCTGTAATTTCAACATATTTTTTTAATGATCACCGAGATTTAGGCAAGAAATTCCCAAAAAAAAATTTAGATTTGAAAATCTCCCGAGAAAACTTCAGTCGATAAAAACCCAAAAATTAGATTTGCTATAACAAATGCAAATGACCATAAAACTGCATGTGAGATCCAAATTGATCCTCCCATCTCCCAAAGATGTCCTTGAATTCCTGATTGATCCTCAGATTTGGCACCTCTATTTTTTCCCGAAAAGGAGATAACTTTTCTCAATTAATCAAAACTTTAGACATGAAATCCCCAATCAATTCATCCAAAAAAAAAAAAAACCAAATTTACTAAAAACACACTACTCACCATTCACAAAATCCATAACTGCACACACTGTTGGTTAATTACTTCAAATAGCTTGCACACGATGACCACAAAATCTTTAATCAACTTCGGCTAAAAGGCGCGATAAATGTTTCTTGAAGATAGTTGGAGCCTCCCGTTTGTATAATTTAAGGAACTGTATTAAACCTCCTTTTAGGATGCCCACAAAATTATTCTAGTTTAGGTCTGAATTATCCTGGTTACATAGTTTGTATAAATCAGATTAGGCTATCACAAGTGATTGCCAAACAGAATTACTCTCTTGGAGCGATTCTGAAACAATTCCAGAATTGGATCTGTATGGATTCTGTAACCAGATTCTGAGAATTCTGGAATCAGATCCGAATAGACAGACTGTTTGGAAACAGATTGTCTGCATGGTAACAGTGCCCAGAGGTCAGTGTATTACTACACTGGCCGAGTTCTCATTCTGTTCTCTGTTCTTGGTAAATCCAGACAGTGCTCTATTTGGATACAAAGCGATCTCAATTGACCAGACTAACAGTCAGATCACTTCTATGTTTGGAGACAGAGAATCAACTGATCCCAGTGAACTGGTTGATTACGTGATCTGGCTTACTGGGTTGAATCGTCTTAAACCTTGAGATGGGCTTCAGATCTCCAATGGAGTTCTGGAGCTTTCTTCTTTGGTTCGGGCTCTCTCTTTCTGGGCTCAATCTCGTAGAGGTCTGATACGATTTTCAACTTCTGTGTGAAATCCCCCTCTTCATCCGCACCTTATATAGGCAAAAGCTAGGCATTGGGAACCACTTGGGCTTCTTAACCGACCCACTCACTGAGTCTTTTGGGTTTCCCCAACGGACTCATTCAATAGCCCATCAAGTTCAATGAACCTGGACATACACCCATGATCCGTAACGGATCACGGAATCCAAACCACCATCTGAATCCTAATCAGATCTACTTTGTTGATCTAACTTCTATTCTTAAAAAGAATAGGTGACTCAAGCGACGTGCGAAGTGCAAAGTGCGCCTCATAGCGCTCATTGCTCCTGCGCATGTGTGTCGCGCTTGGTGCTATGCACCTCGCTAGTGCACCCACACTTGGTGTGTGAGCACATACAAGAGAACAATCTCTAAGGAGAGGGGATTACTTATTAATTGGTTTAAACTTTCATTAATATCCGATTGTGGGACTAATAAAAGCCACAACAATTTTCTTTTGAAAACATGATTTTTTTCCCCGAAACCACTAGTGTAAAAACACCATTTTAAATCTAACCAAATGGTTTTCTTCCAAATCATTAAAACCCAACTTTTATTTAATTAAAGCAAATAAAAAAAATTGTTTTAATAAATCAAAATCAACAAACCCCCAGTTGATTTATAAAACATTATTTTAAATTATTATAGGATGGGTATCATAGAAAGTCCTGTGCATAAATAAAAGTACCTTTAGGGTTTGAACTTTCACTTAGTACAAACTGATCAAAGTTAATCCGAGAACGTAGTGGACGTGCCTTGAAGTAACGAACCCATATGGAAAAACAGGACTCGTCGCACACAAATTTCTTTCAGAGGTAAATTATACACATTAGCTCTGCACTTTGAGTCTGTACCAAATCCTAGTTTACTGTGCGCTCTAGAGATTACCTGTAATCTCATAGGAAGTGACTAGCTTCTATACATAGAAAGGTGAGCCATCAAGAGCGTCTCTATACTCATTCTGACTAGAATAGGTCCATTGTCTCATTAAGAGAATTATCATAAAATTCTCAACCTCAACCAAATACAAGAGATCATTTGTAGGATAAACATCTACAAGAAATTACACTACTACATCATATGAATGAACATGCCTTATTTTCATTAAAATGTAGTGCATACAAATAAATAAGACCGTAGCTTGTTTCTCGCTTTGAACTTGAGAAACTCATCAAGTAGGGTTCCCACTGTCTTATATCATTACAGGTTCTTCAGTCCCATTCCCCTCGATGTCGATGAGATCATATCTCTTCCAAGGCCTTTGGATGAAGGATCTGCCAAATTTTATTTGGACTTAACATATTGAATGACCACAACGCATCACCAATTAGACCCCTTACATGTTGATGCTTCAAACGTATCTGTCTGGACTTCCCATTATAATTCACATTATATGCCTTTAGCATAGCAACCTGATTATCACAATAGATTATGATCACTGGCACTGGCTTGCTCCATACTGGTACGTCTACCAATACATTTCTGAGGCACTCAGCTTCCTCTCCTGCAGATGAGAGTGATATAAACTCAGATTCCATTGTGGAATGAGTTATACAAGTCTGCTTCTTAGATTTCCATAAAATGACACCTCCCAGAGTATAAATCCAAGCAGTCACTATGGTAGATTCATCTTGTTCTGAATTTCACGTCGCATCGCTATATCCTTCGACAACAACGAAAAAACTCCCATAATGCAACCCGTAGTGCATGGTGGTACCCTTTAAATACTTTAAAACTCTGTGAAGAGCGTCACAATGCACTTGGGAACGGTTGCTGGTCTATCTGCTCAACTTTCCTACTGCATAGGCTATGTCAGGCCTGGTGCAGTGCATGGCGTACATAAGACTGCTAATCACTTGAGAGTACTCTAGTTGAGCTATACCTCTACCTTCCTTTTTCGTCAGCTTAATGCTAAAGGCATATGGCGTGAGAACCGATCTACAATCGAAATGATTGAACCTTTTGAGAATCGTTTCAATGTAGCTCGCCTGAGACAGGGTAATCCCATAGCATTTCGAAAAATTTTGATTCTCAAAATAACATCGGGTTCACCCAAATCCTTCATATCGAA
Organism: Tetracentron sinense; assembly: GCA_015143295.1. Taxonomy (NCBI): domain Eukaryota; kingdom Viridiplantae; phylum Streptophyta; class Magnoliopsida; order Trochodendrales; family Trochodendraceae; genus Tetracentron; species Tetracentron sinense. The sequence continues at coordinate 7,983,129 of CM026558.1, read as the reverse complement.
GGATAAGAATGCTTTAGTGTTCAAGACACTATCCTAATCAGTCTCGAAGATGAACATGTCATCTACGTACAGGCAGATAATAACACCGAAGTCTCCATTAAACTTGCTGTACACGCAAATATCTCTGTTATTGACCTGATAACCATCAGCTATGAGGATTCTTCTAAACTTGTCATGCCATTATTTAGGTGCTTGCTTGAGTCCGTATAACGACTTGAGCAACTTACATACTTTCTTTTCATTTTTAGGCAATATGTAACCTTCTGGCCTATCCATGTAAATCTCTTCCTCGAGATCTCTATTGAGGAAAGCAGTCTTCACATCCATTTGATGAATAATCAAATTTTTAACAGCAACAAGAGCTATCATTATCCTAATGGTTGATATCCTCGCTACAGGAGCATAGGTATCGAAGTAATCAAAACCTTCTCGCTGTCTAAAACCTTTCGCTACAAGCCTAGCCTTGTACTTGTCAATTGTTCCATCTAGTTTTAGCTTCTTCCTGAAGATCCACTTGCATCCAATAGTCTCGGTGCCTAGAGGCAGGTCCACCAAAGACCATGTGTTGTTGGAGATGATAGAATGCATCTCATCAGCAATAGCATCCTTCCAAAACACAGCATCATGAGATGACATGGCTTCTGTATATGTAATATGATCCTTTTCTACCAAACATACTTCATAGTCAAGACCAAAATCCTTTGGAACTCTTCTTCTAGAACTCCTTCGAGGTTCAGAGGTTTCAGCTGGTTTAGGTTCCTTTCTCTTGGTACTTGACTGAGTTTGGACCCCTACTAATTCTGAGTTTTTCTTCAACGGAAAAATGTGCTAAAACAAGTCTGCATTAATTGTTTCAACAATCGAATGTGGAGCTGGTGACTCTAGGTTCAGAAACCTATATGCCTTACTAGTCATTGAATAACCAACAAGAACTGCATCAGTTCCTCTGGGTCCAACCTTGAGATTGTGCAAATCTGATAATTTTGCATGAGCAAAGCATCCCCACACCTTCAGATACTTCAGATTCGGCTTTCTTCCCTTCCAGACTTCATATGGAGTTATCTTCAGCTTTCTTTGGGGTACTTGGTTGAGTATATGACTTGCTGCAAATAAAGCTTCTCCCCAAAGATTAGATAAGCTCCTGAACTGACCAACATGGTATCGACAATTTCAGTTAATGTACTGTTCTTCCTTTCAGCATTTCCATTTTGTTGAGGAGTGTACGGAGCTGACAATTCATGACGGATCCCATTCTCTTCACAAAATCTGTTGAATTCTGTATCAGGTATTCACCACCTCTATCTGATCTTTAGAGTTTTGATCTTGGCTTCATGGAAGTTCTCAACTTCCGCTTTATATGCCTTAAAACATCTCAAACGCTTCATCTTCGGAGCGAATGAGATAAACATATGCATATCTAGAAGCATCATCAATAAAAGTGATGAAATACTTCTTACCACCTCTAGCCAGTGTATCTGTCATTTCACAGATATCACTGTGTACGAGATCTAAGACGTTGGATGTCCTTTCAACACTCTTGAACGAGGTTCTCATAATTTTGTATTTACTGCAAGCTAGACACTTCTCTTGGTGGTTAGAATTATGGTTAATAATTAACCCTAGATTAGCCATTGATTTAATAGTTTCATAATTCACATGGCCTAATCTACCATGCCAAATATCACAGGATTCAGAAACATAAGCAAAAGTAGAGGAGTTTTTATTCATAATATTAAGCTTGAACATGCCATCAACAGAATAACTCTTACCCACAAACACCCCATTCTTGATCAAGACAAACTTTTTTCCGACTCAAATACCATCTTAAAACCATGCTTGCTAAGAGCAACACCAGAGACCAAATTCTTCCTGATGTTAGGAACATACAGGACTTCCATGAGAGTCAAAGACTTCCCAGAGGTAAACACTAGCTCAACAGAGCCTTTTCCAAGAACCTTGGAGTATGAGGAGTTCCCCATGAATATATTCATCTTATCCCCCACTAATTCGTAGGAGGTGAACATATTCTTGTCACAACAGACGTGACGAGTGGCACCGGTATCGATGAACCACTCAGAATCTCCACCAATCATAAGGACCTCAGAAATGACAGCGATCATCTTGTTGTCCTTATCCTTTCCATTTCGGTCTCTTTTCTCCTTGGTGTCTTTGCCTGTCTTCCGGAGACGACAGTACTTGGCGATGTGTCCGGTTCTTCCGCAGGTGTAGTACTCCAGTGGCTTCAAATCATAGTTTCTGTAGTCCCTTCTGTAGGAGTCCCTCCTGTCATCATTTCTCCTTATTCCTTGCTTCTTGAAATTGTTCTTCTTTGATCTAGAGCTATTCAGACCAGTCTTCTTCTTCTTAGTCCTTGCCTCAGCAACATGAGCCTTTGCAACTGGCTCTTTCTGTTTCTTGTCTCGATTGCGACTTTTCCTCCACCTTCAAATGGTGCATCAATTCCACAAGAGGGATGTCTTCCTTCCGGTGCATCAACTTGGAGCGATAAGACTTCCAAATTGGAGGCAGCTTCGAGATGATGACTTTAACATGAAAGTTCTCATCAAGAGTCATCCCACCAACAGTGATTGCATTTGCTATCTTCTGCAAATCCTGAATCTGAGGTAGAATTGGCTTTCCATCTTCCATCTTGAACTCAATATAGTTCGCAACTTCAAAGTTCTTCTTTCCAGACTCTTCTGCCATGTAGACAGTCTTCAGTGCATCCCAAACTTCCTTAGTTCCCTTTGTCTTTTTAGAAAATTGATTGTACAGTTGATCAGAAAGAGAGTTCAAAATGTTGTAACAACAAGTGTAGTCGTCATTAACCCATTTCTGTGCAATTGTCATTGCAGCGGCAACCTCCGCAATAGATGCTCCAGGTGTAGTAGGAATGCCGGGGCATGCATCAGTCAAAACATAAGCAACCTTCAGTTGCCTCATGAAGTACATGATCTATTCTTCATAGCGGTTGGAATTGGTCCCATCAAACCGACCATCAAAACAATTTGTGTTGATAGGGACAAGGCCGAGTGGAGTCACAGTAGTCATATCTTCAATTTGTTGGTTAATTACTTCACATAGCTTGCACACGATGACCACAAAATCTTTAATCAACTTCGGCTAAGAGGCCCGATAAACGCTTCTTGAAGATAGTTGGAGCCTCCCGTTTGTGCAAGGGATTAAGGCAACTCTATCCCCAGGATTCAACCTAACCAGGAATTGATCTGTTCTTCTACAGATCTGCACTATCTGGTAGGAACTGTACTTAAACCTCATTTTAGGATGCTCACAGAATTATTCCAGTTTAGGTCTGAATTATCCTGGTTACACAATTTGTATAAACCAGATTAGGCTATTATAAGTGATTGCCAAACAGAATTACTCTCTTAGAGCGACTCTGAAACAGTTCCAGAATTGGATCTGTATGGATTCTGTAACCAAATTCTGAGAATTCTGGAATCAGATCCGAATAGACAGACTGTTTGGAAACAGATTGTCTGCGGGCTCTGTTTGGTAACAATGCCCAGAGGTCAGTGTATTACTACACTGGTCGAGTTATCTTTCTGTTCTCTGTTCTTGGTAAATTCAGATCGTGCTCTGTTTGGATACAAAGCGATTACAATTGACCAGACTAACAGTCAGATCACTTCTCTATTTGGAGACAGAGAATCAACTGATCCAAGCGGACTACTTGATTACGTGATCTGACTTACTGGGTTGAGTTGTCTTTAACCTTGAGATGGGCTTCAGATCTCCAATGGAGTTCTGGAGCTTTCTTTTTTGGTTCGGGCTCTCTCTTTCTAGGCTTAATCTCGCAGAGGTCTGATACGATTTTCAACTTCTGTGTGAAATCCCCCTCTTTATCCTCACCTTATATAGGCGAGGGTTAGGCCTTGGGAGCCACTTGGGCTTCCTAACCGACCCACTCACTGAGTCTCTTGGGTTTCCCCAATGGACCCATTCAATAGCCCACCAAGTTCAATAAACCTGGACATACACCCATGATCCGTAACGGATCACGGAATCCGAACCACCATCACAATCCTGATCAGATCTACTCCATTTATCTGACTTCTATTCTTAAAAAGAATAGGTGACTCAAGCAACGTACGAAGTGCAAAGTGCGCCTCATAGCGCCCATTGCCCTTGCACGTGCGTGTGTCGCGCTCAGTGCTATGCACCTTGCTAAAGCACCCACACTTAGTGTGTGAACACACACAAGAGAACAATCTCTAAGGAGAGAGGATTACTTATTAATTGGTTTCAACTTTCATTAATATCCGATGTGGGACTAATAAAAGCCATAACAGTTTTCTTTTGAAAACATGGTTTGTCTCCCCAAAACCACTAGTGTAAAAACACAATTTTAAATCTAACCAAATGGTTTTCTTCCAAATCATTAAAACCTAACTTTTATTTAATTAAAACAAATTAAAAAAACTGTTTTAGTAAATCAAAATCAACACACACTAACAAAAACTACAAAAGAAGACAATAATATGTAAATAAAAAGCGGATATCAATCTCTCAAAAACACAATTAAAAATCAAACCATGGGTATATAATAATATAACCCAGGACGAACTATACAAAATCTACTCCATTAATCCATTTCAACTTACGTTCACGTAAATGTGGCCATCGATCTCCACCACGGTCCAACATTCGAGACTCTCTCATTTTCACACAGTGATTCCGAAATGGAGTACTGAATCGTAATAGGTCATCGACAACATGAGTAGGAGAAGAGAAAGAGAGCATGCCCTTCAAATTAGAGTTCCGGAGAGTAACTGAAGCCATGGAAGATGGAACTCCAAAGCTGGAAGAAAAATTACAGTAGAAACCCTATTATCAGAAGAAACAAAGCTTCGTGTAGAGTTGTTTGTGGAGTGAAGTTTTTGGGGAGGGTTTTACTTTTTAGAGAGAGAGAGAGAGAGAGAGAGGAACAGCATTTACATTGAAAGAAATAATAAAGAATAGAAGACCCAAACTACCTCTACTTCTCTTTAGCCAAAGGATAAGCAGAAGTTTCAGAGTATAAGAAATTTGAACGTAGAGTGTTTCGTTAAAGTCTAATTGTAATTATTGAAGGTTTAAAAAATTTAAAAGTAGGATTTAGCTCCAAAATAATGAACACCACTAACCCTCTTTTTGTTTTTTATACATTTGACCTCCAATGCACTACGAGAATTTTTGCACATATATGTATGAAAATTTCTTAAGACTAACTTTTATGGCATCTTCTGTGGTGCCGTTTGCTGTCGGTTCTGCAATTAATAGAAAATTATAAGAGCTTCCAGATAAAGAATACACTGGAAACCATCCGTTGAAAGGCATAAGGTACTCCCATAAAATTGTGGTTTTTATATCCTACTTCATGCATGGTACTCCAACTACCCTGCATGTGGAATAGTCACCTCACAATTAGGATCAAGGATATGTTATCTAGCAGTTTTAATAGAATCAAAACCTACAACCTGGTGTGCTGGAATTCAAGTTACCTTGCCAAAGTAATCGTGCATTGTGTCAAAATAATTTCCCTCAACCACATCTGGAGGTTGCAAAACATTATGAAAGAAGATAGTTATAGAATCAAAGTAGAATTGTGGGCGTGGAGAATTGTGATCTCTCTCGAATTTAATTATATTTGTCTCCCTGCCAAGTTCACGAATTAACGTCGAGCATAATAGCAAGAAAAATGCCTACGAAACATTTACAAAAGATGCTAATGAAGATGGCGACTGATTGGCAGAAGAAGGAGCCTAATAGCAATCCTTGAAGATTGCAAATGGTGGATAACTGTACTTAATGCCTCAGAAAAATGTAAGTGTGGTGCTTATTAGATTAACCGAATGCATTTTAAAACATTATAGTCCGATTGCAAATGGTGAATAATTTTCCCTATCCATTTAATTAGAATCATTTTTTCTACTTATTATAATGATAATGTAATGATACTGTAAAGAATGGCTGAGAAACATTTGAGTGTGGTGCTTAATACAAGATTCCTAGAAGACACACATCGAGTAATGGTCAGTGGTCACCAAATCAGCTTCATGAATCATGAGCATCACATGTTATCCATAGGGCCAAATATGGGAGTTGCTCATGTTTGTGACTGTATTGAAGGTTCCTTCTGCTAATGCTAAAACATTCCATCATAAATCTATTTATCTAAATAAACTTCCTATACCTTCCATATCTATTAAGTCAAGTTTATATGATAACATTTTTTGAGACTGCATAAATTGTGGTGAAAAGATAAGCATTAGTGGAGTTAATCTGATAGAACCTGACAATTTATTTTATTATTTTCACTGATAACATATGAATATAAACATAAGAAAATAGAATATGTACAAGAACATGCTCACACGGGAGTGAGCAAACAAGCCTATAATATACAAGAGAGGCCGCAAGAAACAGAACCCTAACCCATGAGAAAAGATGAACCATCCATGTCATCAAAGTCCCTCCGATTAGACCACACAGGTTACCCATATCTTTCATAACCTAGCTGAAGTTGAAGCCTCTAAATGAGAGGGAAAAAACTTATTGACCTCCAATAAGGGATAGGAATTAACCCCAAATCCATCTAGCAAGAGAGCAATGAAACAATAAATGATCTAATAATTCCTCCTCCATCATGCACATATAGCATCTATTCACAATCCTCCACCTTCTATTTTTAAAGTGGTCCGCAGTATCTTAACTAGGGCTGTTGTCTAAAGGAAGATACAGATTTGGATGGAATATGCATTCCATACACCACAATGAGGAAAGAGGGCATCAGGGCTGTCCCAGAACAACTGAATTAAAGATCACACTGTAAACCTATCTTTGTTGCCCATGGTCCACAATCTACCGTCTCTGATAAGAGGGGTGGGCGTGATTGAACTAATGCAATTCACCAAGCGCAAGAAAAACTTTCATCTCTCAATCACTAAGCCCCAATCTTAACCTAGGATTCCAAACCACCTGATCTGCCACTAATTCAAAGCAAGAGGCAATTTGTTAACTTTTATAACCAGCAATAGTGTATAAATTGTCAAATTCACCTTTTCACCTTTGAGTGAAGATTGCCCACACCAGGTATCATCCCAAAACTTAATATCAATTATCATCACCTCTACCCAACTTGAAGCTGATAAATTTATTGAAATATTCTTTAATATTCAAGATCCCTTTCCACATCCCCACTCCATAGGAACCTCTAACGTCTTTAGGCCCTACAACAATTTCTCTCCATATTTAGCAATAATAATTCTCTTCCATAAGCTCTCTCTCTCTCTTCCTCATACACTTACCCAACTAGGCCTTAGTCATATCCCTCAACAGCCTCTGACTTAATCATCCTTCCTTCACTAGACAACACACCTCTTTCCATTCAACCAGGTGATATTTCCTACTCTCCACTCTATGATTCCACGAGACATCCCTTTGAATTTTCTTTATCTGCAATAAAGTTGGTAATAGGGAGTAATGACATGAAAAAAGAAGCCAATCAAGCCCAAGTGCTCTTAGTGAGAGTTAATCTCCTTCCCTTATCCCTTAGATAAGAAATGGGACCCCCCCCCCCCCCCCCCCCCCAACACACACACATACCAACTTTCGATGGAATCTCTCCAACACCGGATCCCATACCATTTTAGCCTTGAAAACATCCCCAAACAGCAAGTCCAAATATGCCACGGGGAGTTTCCTAATCTTGCAACCTAGACTACTCGCAAACTCCTCCAAATAGACCACCTGCTTGCACCATAAATCTCATTTGATCTTCAATCCCACAGTGGCCTCAAAATACTTGAGCAAACAACAAAGGTATCCAAATTGCTGGTGTGAAGCATCACAATGAACCAAATTTTATCTGCAAACTGTAAATGAGACACTTTCAGCCATACCAACCAACTGAAAATCCTTCAATGGCCACTTCTTCCACCTTACTAATCATCTTATCCTGAGCCTCAGTTACCATGATAAAAAGAAAGAGGGAAAATGAATCCATGTCTCAGACCTCTAGAGCTCCTAGAATAACTAGTCGGGCTGCCATGAATCATAACCGAATAGGGGCCGGATGAATAACAATATAACAAGTGTTATGCGTTTTCTACCTTTAGAACATTTTATCAAACACTAAGTATGCATTAGAAAAATCTGCATCATTCATGCTACTAAGTGTTCAATCCATAGGCAATAAATTTTATCAAAGCAAGCAACCATGAAAGCAAAGCACAAAAGGGATTTAAAATGAGAAGATGCACAAGAGACTTACGTGGTTCGGCCACAATATGCGACCTACATCCCCGGGAGAACAATGCAAACCATTTTCTTCACTTTCAAGAAAGATTACAAGCATTCACAAGGTAGAAAATACCTTCAATGTCTTCTCTCTCTCACTTGAGAAAGAACCCTCAAGCAAGGTCTTCTTCTCTAGAACAAGAGTGAAAGAAACCCTAAAAGAAGAACACTCAATCTCACCCCTTTCTCTCATACATATCCCTAAAGGATACAAGAAACCCCCTTTATATCAAAAGGAGGCATTACAACCATTGGATTACAATATAATCCAATGGCCCACAATATAAGAGAGGGAAAAGACTAATTTGACTTCACAAATATGTGTAACAATCTCCCACTTGAAGGCAAATCATCAACCCTCAAGACAAACTACCAGTTATGCATTGTTCTCCAACCCCTAGGTTACGGCTCTTCCAGCCCCAAATGCCTTCTATACATTTGATTCTTCTCGGGTGAAACAGCTTTTGTCAACATATCAGCTAGGTTCTTCTTAGTGTGGATTTTATCCACTTGTAGATCGCCACGCTCTAAGGCTAATCGAATGAAATGATACCGAACCTCTATATGCTTTGTTTTAGAGTGATAAACTGCATTCTTTGCAAGATTAATTGCACTTTGATTGTCACAATGCATGACATATCTCTCCTACCTCACCCCAAATTGATCAAGTAATCTTTTCAACCAAATCATTTCCTTTGTTGCTTCTGTCAAAGCAACATACTCAGCTTCAGTTGATGATAAAGCAACAATTTTTTGTAGCCTTGACATCCAACTAACTGCACCACCACCAACTGTGAATACATACCCAGTAGTGGACTTTCTAGTCTCACAACAACCTACATAGTCAGCATCCACAAAACCAACAACCTCTAATGGTAAACTCCCGAAGCACAAGGACACATTCCGTGTCCCCTTCAAATATCGTAGAATCCACTTTACAGCTTGCCAATGTTCCCATCCTGGATTGGACATGTAACGTGAAACAACTCCAACTGCATGAGCTATATCTGGCCTTGTACAAACCATAGGATACATTAAACTACCAACTGCAGAAGTATAAGGAACATTTGTCATCTTTGTTCTGTCAGCCTCACTCATTGGAGAATTTCTTTTGGATAATTTGAAATGAGCAGCTAATGGTGTGGAAATAGGTACACAGTCAATCATATTAAAACGCTCAAGAACTTTAGAAATATATTCAGATTGGCTCAACCAAAGCTTGCCTTGCTTTCTGTTCCTGTGAATGTGCATGCCCAATATTTTCTTGGCTGGCCCGAGATCTTTGGTGGCAAAGTATTTAGACATATCAAGCTTCAAGCTCCTTGTTTCTTTCAAATCATTGCTAGCAATCAACATATCATCAACATAAAGTAACAAAACAGTGAAATTACCATATGCTGACCCCTTAAAATATACACAATGATCAAATTCACACCTTGTGTAACCTTCTTCCAGCATAAAAGTGTCAAACTTCTTGTACCACTACCTCGATGCTTGTCTTAAACCATACAACCCCTTCTTCAACTTGCAAACCATGTTAGGATTGGTTTTATCTTCAAAACCTTTAGGTTGATGCATGTAAATTTCCTCATCCAAGTCAACATGCAAGAATGCTGTCTTAATATCAAGTTGTTCAAGCTCCAAATTCAACTTTGCAACCAAAGACAAAACTACTCTAATTGAGTTATGTTTTACAACAGGAGCAAAATTTTCATTAAAATCAATACCTAGCTTTTGTCCAAAGCCTTTCACCACAAGCCTGGCTTTATATCGCATAGAGCCATTAGCCTCCCACTTGATTACATACACCCATCTATTTTTCAATGCTTTCTTCCCATGTGGAAGGTTTACCAACTCCCATGTAACATTCTGATGCAAAGAATCCACTTCATCTTCCATTGCCATTTGCCATTTATCAGCATTTGGACAATTTAAAGCCTCCTGAAAAGATTCAGGTTCGCCACCATTAGTAAATAAAGCATAGCATAAGGAAGGAGAAATTCTCTTTGTGGGCTTATGAGGACGTGTTGATCTCCTTACTTCTTGTATAGGTGTCACTGGAAGATTTTCTTCACTTTTAATGGAGCTATCATGCTGATGCCCCATTAATTTTGTGCTTCCTTCATGATTAACATCATCATCATCATGGACATGAGGCTGAATTTCACGCACTTGTCGAGAGGGAATAATGAACTTTTCAACATGCATATCAACAACTCCCTTTTTCTCTTGCTCTTCTTGTTTCCTTTCAATAAACATCGTATCCTCATTGAAAATGACATCTCTACTTCTTATTGTTTTCTTTGCAATAGGATCCCAAAGTCTATATCCTTTATCGTCACCACCATATCTAAGGAAAGCACATCTCCTTGACTTAGCATCTAGCTTAGTTCGATTTTCTTTTGGTACTTGAACATAAGCTTCACACCCAAATGTTCTCAAGTGGTCATATGACACACCTCTACCACTCTAAAGGATATCCGGGATCTCACCATCTAAGGGTGCACTTGGTGATCTATTTATTAAATACATAGCTGTATTTGCAGCTTCAGCCCAAATTGTTTACTAAGACCTGATTGAGATAACATGCTTCTCACACGTTCCAAAATGGTCCTATTCATCCTTTCAATGGCACAATTTTGTTATGGTGTCCCAGGAACAGTCTTTATCCTGCGAATTCCATTCTCATTACAAAAAATATTAAAAGCAGTAGAGCAAAATTCACCACCATTGTCAGTTTGCAAGCATTTAATAAACCTTTCAGTCTCCTTTTCAACTTTAGCCTTGAAAGTTTTGAAAGTATCAAAAACTTGATCCTTAGATGCCAAAGGAAACAACCAACACTTCCTAGAATAATCATCAAGGAATGTAACAAAATAAGAAGCTCCTCCAAGGGATTTAACATCCAAAGGGCCACAAACATCCGAATATACCAACTCTAATGGCTTTCCTTTCTTATGAGGTTCATTTCTTTTGAAGTTAACTCTTCGTTGCTTACCCATGACACAATGATTACAAAAATCAAGAAAAGAATGCTCAAAACTAGGAATGAGTTTTTGAGTTTGTAAAACCTTCATACCATGCTCACTAAGATGACCCAAACGGTTATGCCAAATATGTATATCTTCAAGTTTGCTAGCCGTTGTAACGATATTCTTTGCATAGTCATTCTTTTGAGTTGTTCCATGAAGAATGTATAGACTCCCATCCTTTTGTCCTTTTAAGACCATCATGCAACCCCTTGAAATCTTCCATGACCCCTTACCAAAAGTTACTGTAAATCCCGAGTCATCTAATTGTCCTGCTGAAATTAGATTCTTGGTTATTTCAGGAATATGTCTTACATCCCTCAATGTATGCTTCTTCCCATCTGACTGCTTGATAACCACATCACCGATGCCAAAAATTTTGCAAGCACGGTCATCACCAAGATAAACAAAACCATTCTTCACATTTTTATATGTTGAAAAATTCAACTTATCTGAACAAATGTGGAATGATGCACCCGAATCCAAAATCCAAGTGTCTCCACTAGTTGATGTTGTACATGCAACACTCAAGGTGACTCCATCCTCACCATCGGATGCAGTGCTTGCTTCGTCATGGTTGCCACTTGCTTTGCCCTTTTGCTTATTTTTCAAAGCCCAACATTCCTTTTGTGTATGGCCAAGTTTCTTGCAATACCAACAAGTTACATTTTTTCCTCGTGACTTTGACCTTCCTTTACTTTGAGATCTACCCTTACTAGATCCAAAACATTGGTCTCTATGTTGTGACCTTCCTCTTTGACCAGCTGACAATGCCTGATTAGATTCAGTTGACATTTGTGTTGAGGCCTTTCTAGTTTCTTCATTTAACAATGAAGCAACAACATCCTGTAGCTTGAACTTGTTTCCCACTGTATTTGTTACAGTAGTAACAAGTATATCCCAACTAGGAGGCAAAGAACTCAACAAAAGCAAACATAAAACTTTTTCATCAAGATTGATCTTCAAAGATCTCAATTGGGCTGCAATAGAATTAAACTCACTTACATGCTTCCGTATTGTGGTACCTTCTTTCATTTTCAAGAGAAATAATCTCTTCATAGCATGCATTTTATTTGCTCCAGAAGGTTGCTCATATGATTGCTCCAAAGATTGCCAAAGTTCCTCCGCAATCTTACATTGACAAACATCAAATAATATTGAAGGTGAAATGCAAGGCCTAATAGCCGCTAAACATTTTCTATCAAGAATATCCCATTCCCAATCCTCCATACCCACGGGTTGAGCTTTTTTTCCTCTAAGAGGCTGGTCCAACTCTTTACCAACAAGATAATCCTCCATCATAATTTTCCATATTGGCCAATTACTCTCATTTAGCTTCTCAAACTCCATTCCCTTCTCCATTTGTAAAATGTAGTGAACAAAAGTATCACAACACCCAAAAATAAAAAACTCTTTCTTCACAAATACAGTAAAACAACAAACCAAGGCTCTGATACCACTTTGTTATGGGTTTTCTACCTTTAGAACATTTTATCAAACACGAAGTATGCATTAGAAAAATCTGCATCATTCATGCTACTAAGTGTTCAATCCATAGGCAATAAATTTTATCAAAGCAAGCAACCATGAAAGCAAAGCACAAAAGGGATTTAAAATGAGAAGATGCACAAGAGACTTACGTGGTTCGGCCACAATATGCGACCTACATCCACGGGAAAACAATGCAAACCATTTTCTTCACTTTGAAGAAAGATTACAAGCATTCACAAGGTAGAAAATACCTTCAATGTCTTCTCTCTCTCACTTGAGAAAGAACCCTCAAGCAAGGTCTTCTTCTCTAGAACAAGAGTGAAAGAAACCTAAAAGAACAACACTCAATCTCACCCCTTTCTCTCATACATATCCCTAAAGAATACAAGAAACCCCCTTTATATCAAAAGGAGGCATCACAACCATTGGATTACAATATAATCCAATGGCCCACAATATAAGAGAGGGAAAAGACTAATTTGACTTCACAAATATGTGTAACAACAAGTTCTCATCCAACCCCGCGATTTGACACCAAAATCCATTAGTGATCAGTCATCATATACTCTAGGAAATCCCAATTTGCATGGACATAAGCCTTCTCATTATCCAATTTTTAAAGAACGTGCACTCTACCGCTCCTAATTCTCACGTCAACTCATTCGTTAGCGATAAAGAAACCATCCAAAAAATTGTCTACCCTGCATGAAATATCCTTTTTTGGGGGGAGGAGAAATTAGTGAATCCATTTCCAGTTCTAGAGGCAAGTACTTTGGCCATGATCGTATAAACGCACCTCACCAAATCAATGGGCTGCTTGTCCTTGAGATCATGGGCGTTCCCAATTTTAGGAATAAGGAAGGTACAATTATGCACTCGATCAAAAGTAAGGGAGAAAACCATGCTTATCCACAAAAATATGTCGACTGGGGGACCACCAAAACCATGCTTATCAACAAAATAAAATAGCCCTGGGCACTTTAATTAATCACACATTCCATCATTTGAATCTTATCCATCAAATGACTTGCATCCCCGCACAGTGGTGCCTAATCCTATTTCCGCTGCATGTCGAATTCCTATTAGCCAACATTCGAAGAAGTCATGATTTATTTAAAAAAAGAAACAAAATTACTAAATATGAAATCATAAGACAAATGTACTTCATACATTAGATCTTTATTCACAATCCTTTAAAAAAAACAAATAATTTGTGAAATTTCCGATTTTTTCAAAAAATTCATAAACAATTCTTGAATGCGGTGTCAAGAACCCCATAACATATGAAAATTGTGGAGTGCATAAGTCCCTGACGAGATACGAGATAGGAGCGAGCTTTAAGTGATAGGGGCGAATGAGCGAGCGGACAGTTCCAGCTAGAGGGAAGGAAGTAAGGGAGAAATTTTAGTGGCTCATATTAAAAAGCGGCTTAATGACCTCCTGGGCCCATTTCCAGTAAACCCAAGCCTTGCCTACGCTTTAACCGCGGTCAACTCGACCATGATTAAACTTTAACCATGGTTAATTGAAATGACCAACTTTGAAAAATCTGAAAATTTCCCAGAAAATCCCAAATATTCTAAAACCTTGAAAAATGACATTTTTGGCTGCATGCTCATGTCTAACCATGGTTAGATGAGTTTAACCATGGTTAACACTTGGTTTAACCATGGTTAAGCCCATTTAAACCTTGGTTAAAATCTCAAAAATTCTGGAAAAATCTCAAATCACAATTTAAACCCAAATCCAACTTTGTGCATTGCCCAACCTTAGTTATCTGGATTAACCATGGTTAAACTCATTCTTTACCATGGTTAGCCCCATTTAACTTGGGAAAATTTGGGGAAAATCTCCATAACTCATCAAATCACTTTTAAGGACCATAACTTGAACTTGGACCTTCAACCCTAGGCCTACTAGGCTGAATCTTGGCCTACCGAGCCCAATCCTAAGCCTACCGGGCTTACCCTAGGCCTACCGTGTCCAATCTTGGCCTACCGGGCCAAACCCTAGCCTACCGGCCTTACTCTCGGCCTACCGGGCCTAACCTCGGACTACCGGGCCCAAACCCTAACTAACCGGGCCAAATCAACATGACTAAGCATTTAACCAACCCAGTCAACCACCCCTAGCCTCCCGGCTAGACCCTAAGCCACCCTTGGTGCACACACAACATTCTCCCTTAGCCTCGGCATCAGGTCATGTGCCAAAACTACGCTCGAATGTGAGTATGTAGGTAACCCAACACGGATTCGACCTTAGTTTAGTTTTCCCCTTCTCGGATTAGTATAAATTAAATCTACGATATTTGATTAAAATTTGACTTAAATTGGCTTAAACCTAGTAAGTAGGAAACCGTTGCAAAAAGAAAGTGCCGGGGTGCCTAATACCTTTTCCAGGCTTAACCGAACCTTTTATCTAGAACTCTAAGCAGACCAAGACCTTATTTATTACCATGAGACTTATCCCTACTGAATAAATAAGTAGCGACTCTAAACATAAACCGATCAATCACATTGCTAAACAGCACCCTTGTGGGCGGGACCAAAATCCTTGTTCACATCTACCATAGTAGGAAAAAATCTTAAAGGAGAGTTAGTTTAGGACATTACCATATTTTAGAAAAGAATTCTATTTCTATAGAATGAGAGTTTCTCATAAATAAGAGAGTTGAATTAGGATTCTATTATATTTTAGTAAAGAATTCTATTTCTATAGAAATAAAGTCTCTCGAGAAAGGAAAGTTGGTTTAGTATCATTTTTCTACTATTAAAAGTAGGAGTATACTAAATTTTATGTGAAGGTAATTACCCCTAAACCTTAATTTGGTTTTAATTTTTTTTATTATATTCATTATTTTGTGGGACCGATGATTATTATATTCATTTTCTTTTATTGTAAAATAACATTATTTTAAAAACAACTACTTAAATCAATTTTAAAATAATTGATGAGCAATCACATACCAATTATTTAAAAGGCACAAAATCTTTTAAATATAAAAAAATACTCATTACTAAATTCTTAGCAAAAATATTTTCTTCTATAAATTTATAAAGAATTTTAAAAAGTTAATTATTGAAAATTTTACGGTCAATGAACGTGCTACTTCACTAGTATATATATCTATATATATTATTAGAAGATGGCTCCAACAATATTAGAGATAGCTTTAAATTATTTCCTAACCTAATATTTCCCTAATACATAATGCATGATTTTGTCCATATAAGAGGAGTAGCTGTCATAAGATTTATTTAATTTCAGAGCAAGAGACTTGGTTGGTGAATCCTCCAGACATCACTCCAAGTCATTGTTAGATCAAAATTATAATACAAATCCGATGCTCCTAATCGCCTGATTAATATACTTTTTGATTCACCTACCCCAATTATCTGGCCAGTTTGATTTTTTAGCCAATCAACGGTCGTAATTAAACGACATTTTGCTGAATTCCGCCTAATGAAAATCGTGATTGGATGTCATCAAAGAGGCTATTATTTGGATAATCTGTAAGATGATTGAGCAGTCATTAACCCCTTTTCGAAGATTCCCAAGTCGGCGTATTATTCACTTCAAACTTGTTCTTATGGCTACAAGCCTACAAAGACACTAGCACAAAGAAAATCCTTTTTTTTCAATTAATAGCTACATAAAAGTCAATGCCTCCAAGGAATCAAACATGGTAAGATCCAAGAAACAAGACATTTTCCAAGCAGCCCTTCCAAATGACCATTATATCCATGACACAGTTGATTATAGAAAAAATCAGTTAGGGTATTATGCTCAGAAAAGGTCAAAAGGCAAAACTAAACAGCAGAACAAAAAGGGCTTTTGGGTCCATAGCTGATCAATAAAGATCCTCGATGGAGAGAAAGATAGACCACCCTCCAATGAAAAGAGAGGGAGAAAAAAAAGAGAAACAGCAAGGAAAACCAAAACCATTGCCCAAGTTAAAAGGATAAGAAACAACAAAAACAGTTAACAAACCTTGCTGAGAAAAATATCAGAGCTAGAGAAGCAACTTAACGCTACTCTTCCTCTTCATTCTACACCATAAACGTGATCCCTAACCTCATCCTCCTGTTTATCATCACTTAAACCAGATAGATACTCTCTCTTCTACACAACTCAGCACAGTAACAATTTCAGGCCCAGAGTTCCGTGTTTTCTAAAAATTCAGACCACAATTCAAGCCGCAGCCACTTTGACAAGTGCTGAGTAATCTGAAACTATTCAAGTAGTTAGTGAAAATCCTGCAATATGGCCCGTCGGGTAAAAAGGGAAGGAAGCATTCATTTGCAGATTACTGAGCCCAATATCCAGCCCAGCACCCAGCCCAGTGACAACTGGAGCACCATATTTGCGCCCCGCAGAACTGACACGATTGGGAAGAGAGACGGTGGCAATGCACACTCCGGGTCTGTCCGTGCACCGGAAAAGAAGCTGACCCTATTCGCTCTTCGGCTTGCTATTCTCGAAAAAGCAGCCAGTGGCATAGGGACTCTGAGTTTCATCTGGGCAACAGTTGTTCTTCTAGGTGGTTTCGCAATTACTCTAGAAAGAATTGACTTCTGGTTCATCACCGTTATACTCGTAAGTGAGGGAACAAGAATCTTCAGCAGGAGTCATGAGCTCGAATGGCAACACCAGGCCACATGGTCGATCACAGATGCTGGGATATATAGTTTCCAAGCATTGAAATCCAGTTCACGCTCCCTCATTCGAACCTTCAAAGCAGTTTGCCAGCCCCAAAGCCACAATAATAGACAAGTAACAGAGAGTACCCATGTGGAAAGGCACAGCAAAAAGCCAACTCGGGCATGGACGGTGCCAGATGTTCCTCTGCTTCCATATGCAGGATGGATTTTCCTGTCAAAAAATATTAGTAAGTTCCTCTATTGGCTTCAACTTTTATCAGCATCAGCCTGTTTAACTCTTTCGCTGATGAGGCTTATCCCGCATAACTATGGCGAGGTAGCAAACGATCCTGATACGAAGAACCGCAAGCCTGCTCTGGATATTTTCTATTCCTTGGCCTCTGCTGAAGCCCTGTTGTTTCTATTAGAGAAAGTTTACTGGGAGTGGAAGCTCATCTACTGTAAATTGTTGGAAGAGGTGAACAAGGAGTGTGATTTGGGGAACTCCGGATTGGTTTCGATCAAAAGGTTCTTTTATGATGCCTTTTCAAGAAGTGTTAATGGAAGCATCTTCGATGGCTTAAAAATGGACATGGTTTCTTTTGCCATGGACCTCTTGGCTTCTGATTCCAGTGATGAACAGCTCATTGGAGCTCGGATCCTACGAAAATTCGCAAACAGCAGTCAGTTTTCTCATGACACACTCCAGAAGATTGGGATATCTATATCGGTGATAGAAAGATTGGTCGAGATTTTGAATTGGAAGGACCCACAAGAAGAAGAGATCAGGCGATCAGCAGCAGAGATCTTGATAAAACTCGCTGGGAAAAAGCAAAATTCCCTCCGTGTTGCCGGAATTCCTGGTGCAATGGAATCAATTTCGTCACTGCTCTACACAGCCAGGAGCCCCAGTGATGCAGCCGATGAAATCAGCCCGAAAACAATCATCTTTGACAAAGACAATTACGAGTTTTCGGCCTTCAATCACTTGGGTCTTCTTATTCTTAAAAAACTTGCCCGTGACCACGATAACTGTGGAAAGATTGGAAACACAAGAGGCCTCCTACCAAAGATTATCGAGCTTTCACATGCAGAAGAGAGGTTGCTGAGGAACGAAAATGTGACAGAATCTCAGATCATGACAGTGAAACGATCATTACAAGTTCTGAAGATGCTCGCAAGAACGGCCAGTACTACAGGTAAACTTCTCCGACAACAGATTTCAGAGATTGTTTTCACAATCAGCAACATAAGAGAAATTTTACAATGTGGAGAGAACCACCCAACTCTGCAAAAACTAGGAATTGAAATTTTAACTAGCTTGGCATTCGAAGAGGATGCAACAGAGAGAATTGGAAGCACGGGTGGAATTCTTAAGGAATTGTTCCACATTTTCTTCAATCAGAGAATGCCAGAGGATCAGAATCGTGTAAGAGCTGCAGCTGGGGAAGCGATTGCAATGCTGGCATTGGAAAGCGAGAGAAACTGCACCCGTATTTTGAAACTGGAGGTAGCAGAGAAGCTGGTTGGAGCACTGGAGGATCCTGTGCTTCGCATAAATTCATCAAGAATTTTAAGGAATTTGTGCACCTACAGTGGGCCAGATCGCTTCTTCCAGTTAAAGGGAATCACTGCTGCTGCACCCATTGTAAGTTTTTCTTTAACAGTATTTTTGAGAACCTTTAGTTTTTCTTTGCCCTCTAGAATTCTTGGATCATTCTGGGTTAGAACATTTACAAACAGGAATTATATGAAAAACTGATTTTCTCATGCGTAAACTTTCAAGGAAACAGAGGAAGATCTTTAATTATCATTCTTTTTTCCTGACAGGCGCTTGAGGCAATCATGACAGAAGAGAACAAATTACAGGAAGTAGTGCTTGGGCTGGCAGCACAGATTTTCAAATTCATGACATCTCAAGAATCAAGCATCATGTTCGAAAAAAATCAAATTAAAGAAGCTCAATTAGCAACTAAACTAGTCCAGATTCTGAAGAAGTACAAGTACCCATCAATCAAGGTTCCTAGAATAAGGAGGTTTACAATAGAACTGGCAATTTGGATGATGAGAGACAGAGAAAGAAATGTTCAAATTTTCAAGGATTTGGGAATGGAGAAGGAGTTGGAGAATGTCATGGATACTACATCAGAGCTTGAGAGCTTCAATATTTTCTCTGGTACTGTTGGACTGAGCCGGCTCAGCACAACAATTCACTCGCTTGTTGACACAGCATTAAAGTTGCTGACAGATGAGTCAAATCCGGTGACAAAATTCTGAATTTGCAAACCCAGCAATACATGTTGATATAGATCGTGCAGAATTCGAATTAGTCTAGTGATATTCCCAAGGTATACTCCCAAATATACTCCTAGATCCTAACCGTTTATCTCAATTGTTGAACGGTTAGGATTAGGGAGTAGATTTGGGAGTATCCATACACTGACTCGCAGAATACATGATCTTCTAAAGATGAATGCACAAAAGTTATAGAAGAATCTTTTTTCTGCAAGTACAAATATCAAGTGCAATAAAAATGTTAAGACAGCTATTAGATGGATACTAATTCTGTAATAAGTAATTATTATAATTAATAGTTTTCTTCATTGTACTTAATTGCCTATAAAGGTTGCTTGCTCTACACTCTTGTATACTTGTATAAATATACCTCTCATAGAGTATCAAAAAAGCATTACAATCCTAAACTTTATCTAATAATAGTTTAGATAAGCTATTGAATTTTCAATCAGCTGAGGATCTCATTGTTTTGTGTAACATTATTATTGTGATTTTGTGTTGTTGATAATTAATATATCTGGCAATGTGCATTGGGATACATCTATATAAATTTGGCTCAGTGGGGGGGACAATGAATGAGCAATATGTTCAAAGAAAAAAACAAAAACCTTTCACATTTCTTTTGTAGAAAGATTTGTCCAAATAGTATTTGATGAATTTGGACATTAAGGGTGTGGTTGGCCACTGGGCAACTGCTGGACATGGTAACAAAATTCTCCAAATTTTTGAAAAATTCACAAATTATTCACGAATTTTAGGTGTGCCGAATTTTTCACGAATTTTAGGTTTGCCGAATTATTCACGGATTTTGCGAATTATTCGCGAATTTGGCAATAATTCGTTTAGTTCGACAAAGTAAACAACTTATTTTTTCTAATATCTAATCAAAATTTTGGATATGTTTTTATAATTATTTTTTTTCCCGAATTATTCCCTGATTTTTCCAAAATTAACCCTTGCCGAATTATTCCCGATCCGAGACTTTGTCACTAAAAGTCACTATGCCTCTGGATGAATTTGGCTTGAAGAAGGGATAAGCAATATGCTAAACAAAAAATAGCATCCTTCAGCTCATATTTCATGGAAAGATAATCCAAACAGTATTGGATGGACTTGGAAATCAAGGGGTTCAAAATATTTTGCAGAAAGATTTGTTCAAATAGTTTTGGACATTGAGGGCGTGGTTGGCTGCTGGAATGGCTTTGTCTGAATTTGGCTTGCTAAGTGAGAAGTGATGGGGAATATACCAAACAAAAAAGCAGTGCATTTTTACCCCTATTTTGCAGAAAGATCCATCCAAAGAGTCTTGTATGAACTTGGACATTAAGGGTCTGATTTGCTTCTGGGCCACTTCTGAGGGAATTTTGGCTCACAGTGGTGTGGAGGAGGAAATTAAGGAAAGAGCAATATGCTATCCCAAAAATATCCCCCTTTTGAAAATAAGTTATTAGTTTTCCTTCCAAAAACATTGTCTCAAAGATAGCTGTTTCCGTCCAAGACGTGGAGATGCTTATTCAGGCTATCCTCCCTTGTCCTTGCTACCGAAACTTCCCTAAATTAAACCCCCTTCAGGCAATAAAACATTGTCTGAAAGTTTGAGGGAAGAGTCCCGCTCCTTTCCCCTCCAGAACCACAAGAAAGTAAGTATACTTCAAGACCGATATTATGCAACAGTTTAAAGGTTGCCAAGGATTGAGATATTGTTTTTAAAAAAATTCACGTGGACATCTCAGATATACTAAGAATCTGTGAAAAACACCATTTTTAGCAGTTCATTAAGAAGACATCTAGTGCTTAATGGAGGAAACACTGGTCAAAATGAACATTTCTTTTACTGATAACAAAGCAATGTATTAAAAAAACCAACCAAAGGCAATCATAGAGGAGAGGCAGCACCAGCTACCCCATCAACTAGGTGTGAAAGAAACAAAAAAAAAAAAAAGCAAGGAGCAAGATGAGGATGAAAGACACCACTTAAAAGGTAGGGCCGAGAGAGGGAGCTATTTCGATGGCCCCCAAAATACAATACCAAACCTAAGATTAGTGGAAGGTAAGTAAAAGGAGAGAAGGTTTGTAAGGGCAACGATAAGTAGGGGTGTCAACCCGGTCCTCCAATGAGGCAGCCCGGCCTGGCCCTCTGAGGTCCTTAAAGTAGAGGATTTTTTTCCCTTAAGGCTAGGTCGGATCAGATATTCAAAAACCCTCCTACTTGAGGGACAGAGCTGAACATGGTTCAACCATCCGTTATTATGCATATTAGTAGTTTATATACATATATATCATAGGATAGTTTTTATTTAATTATATTTTTATGACATTACAAGTATACCCACATTGTAATAAGGTGGTAACTTCAATCAACTCCCACTACTATAAATACCTAATTCTCAAAGGAAGGTTGCATCAAGTTGGCAACCGGCATAAAAGCCCCGCTAAATCCCAGGACATAACTTAATAAAAGCTTTTTTCCATTTAGGTCCAGGCCCGACCTTCGCCCTTTGAGGGTGGAGCTTAAGCCTAGTCAGTTTCAAGCCCTCCGAGTACTAGGGTTGAGTTAGGGGTCACCTCCCATTTGATAAGATGATCCTTTTTTACATGCATTACCTTTCCAAAGGAAATTTATTTGCAACTACTCCAATATATGGATCCCTTTCTCTGGAACCTTAAAAGGGGACAAATAATAAGCTGGCATATTAGAGTGTGGCCTTGCTGAGCATAACTTTGCCTTCCAAATAGATATAGTTCCTTTTCTTCCAAGTAGCAAGGCTCTTGTCCATTTTTCCAATGATAGAGTAAAGTAGAAAACTGCCAATCTTGGGTTCGCACCAAGGGGCATACTAAAGTATTTAATTGGCCACTTATCAACAATGCAACCAAGGGAATTAGCAGAGCATTTGTCTCTTCTTCCTCTACATTTATAGCCACCATGTAGCTTTGTCCTAAGTTGATTTTCAGCCCAAATATAACCTCGAAACATTACAGCAAGATCTTCAAGTTTTATATCATAGTGGTGTTATCCTCGTAAAGAAGAATAGTCATCCGAAACTTAGATACATTGACCTCATCCCCGAATTTGAATCCCCTAATTAAATTGAGGGTCATGGCTTTGGTGATAATTCTGCTGAAAAGATCTCACATTGGTGAACAGGAAAGGGAATAAAGGGTTGCCCCGACAAATGGCCCTAGATGACTTTAAAAAAATAAAAATCTTTGGGAGATCCTTTTATATGATAACAGAGAAAAACACCAAAGATAGCATCCACTGAAACATTTCTCTATCTATTCTCGAAGCCCTTCATTTCTAAAAGAATTATCAAGCCTTTTAGTAGTCAATCTACCATATCGTATGCCTTTTCTGGATCCAATTTAATAATCATATTGGTATGGCCTTCTCTTCTTCTCTCCACGCATTCAGTCGTGATTGAGATCTTATGCGTGTCCTTCACAATTGTGCCTTGGGCTGGGGATACTGTCTAATCAAGGACTGCTTTTGATCTTTTGTCTAGAATTTTATACAAACTACCCACTATGCTAATAGGTCTGAAATCCTTGCCTTCCTTCTTGGGAATTAATGTAATGAGAGTTGCATTAAGACTCTTATTAATCACCCCTTTATCATGAAACTCATCAAACACCTTCACAATGTCATCTTTCACTATATTCCAACATTCCTGGTAGCAGCCTTAAATAGAACCGTCAGGTCTTGGGGCTTTATCCTTGTTGAGGTCATTCACCGCTTCTTTAATTTCCTTTATGTCAAACTTACGCTCTAGCCAATCTACTTTATTAGTCGCCAACCGATCCCACTTTGTGACATCTAATTTTATTCTTTGAGTACAATTTGGCAAAGTAATCAATAAGGATCCTTTAAATTTAGCCTTGATCATCCACGATAGCCCCATCAACCAAGAGCTTGAAAATATGGTTCTTTCTCCTTCTCCCATTCGCAATTATGTGAAATAATCCAACTTCCCCATAATATTCTCCCCCCTTCTTCTAACCCCACCATGTAAGTTACGGTTTCTCTTTTGAAACCGTTTCATTGTGAAACAGTGTGGCCCATATTGCCACATCACCCATGTTTATTTGCTTAACCCTAATGATACCCTTTAGAGTTATCAAGTGGCAACCTTTCAGAAAATAACTACCCTCTTTGATGGAAAGATGGTATAAAAGGGGTTTATGAGAGAAGGTCCCTAATCTAACAAGAAAGCTTTCAAGTTACCTATTTATCAATCTATCCAAGCATTAGGTCTTGTTTAGATTAGAAGATCTCTCTCTAATCAATTTGTATTCTGCATTTAAGAGAAGAGGACGATCCCAAAAGATATAGGAGACATCAAATCTAATTATCATGACCGGATGTAAGATCCTTGACATTATATTTAATGCTTACATGTGGTATCTGAGCACCCTTTGGATTGTGGTGTTTGATCTACTTTTGTTATATACTAATTTATTGCATGCATCCCTGGTTTTATTATCCGTGACTCCTGGGTAAATTAGAGATTTACCATCTCTGTCATATCACAAAACTTAGAATAATAACAGATGCTACAATTCGTAGGAGACTCTTGTTGGATTAAACTGGGTATAATTTAATGCATACAACCCACTTTTCGTACTCTTGGTAATGATCTGAAGGTGTACCCTGTGGTTGGTACAACATCACCAACCACAGTACTTAATATGAATCATATACTTGCAATGGCAGAGGCTGTTGAAAATTTACAATTAAAATTTTGATAACAGTAATAATAATAAATGCTACCTTGGTAGAAGCCTCATATTTATGCTCAACTCATTATGGCGAAATCCAGAATCCGGAAGATTTTGGGTGGTAGACATGGCCCTGGCTTGTCTCTGGCGAAGCCAGAAAGGGCTTATCTCGGGGTCCCATAGGATAGGTGACAAGTGGTGAAGAAGTCAAAATCATGGGCCCATGGTTTTGACTTCTCCACCCATAATAAGACATGTGGCTATAAGTGTGTGAGAATAAAGGGGAGAGATATCATATGGGGAGAAGTCAAAAAAATGGGGAGAAAATAAAATGACTTCTCCCCATTTTGTTGCCAACTCTCGCACAATGTATGGAACCCCGAGAGGGGTTTCTGGCTTCGCCAGAGACAAGCCAAGGCCGGTAGACATAGGCCATGCACGGTCCATAAGACAAAACCCGAAGACTCTATTTGCTTGTAATGAAAGGGTATTTGCATATTTACCGATAAACTTAATGATATTAAAGTCCTTTTTAACAAACATGATGTTTCACCCTAGTAACTGGGTTTAAGGGTATATGTGATAAACTAGTGGACTTGGTTAATTTGCATGTAAAATTGTTATAAATTTTCTTTGGATAGCAAATTATTGATTTAGCATATATTTATCCTTGATAGTTGTTGGGACGCGTATAAAGAGCGGAATTGAGACCCGTGACTTTAGCAAAATGGAACTAGGAGCATGAGCTTGAACCTTAAGCGTCGGTTATGAACCAAGTTGAGCTAGGTTTTCTCCTCTACGGGATTTTGCACAACAATTGGGTGTAGTGTGGTATACCTTAACAAATCTCAAAAGAGACACACAAGAATTTCCTTGCGAGATACGATTCTCTCTTCACCAAGAACGGAAGGCGTATTTCATTGGACAATAACTTGCCTTTTTCCTCCTTAACATAGGAGATATTTATACACCAAGAAAAGAGTCGTTAGACTCCATAACTTCATTCCTTGATTCTTGCTAAAGACATCTAGATCAACGGTCTAGATTAAACCACTTTAATCCTTAGTTCCTTTGGCTCAATGTAACGGTTCTAATGGCTCTTTGGGTCTTAATGACTTTCTATCAGCAAGAAGTGATTTTGACACCACACAAACAATATCTTTAGATCTTTGTTTGTTATTTTTAGTTTGAGGACAGTTAAACTTGTGGTGGCCTGATTTTCCACAATTATAGCAATTACCAAATGTTCTTTTATTCTTGTCATTTCTCTTACCAAACTTAAAAGGTTTATGCTTAAAAATTTTCTTGTAAGGTTTATTAGGTTTGGTCTTAGAAGATAATGGTAGGGCATCAACTAAGTTGACATCATTTATTTTCTTTTTAGCTCTCCTTTGAGCTTCAACTCTGAATAGCATAGGAAGTGTTTTCATTGTAACTTGTCGTCCAGATAAATTAAGGGCAATCACAACTGATTCCTAATTTGATAAGCCAAACAGTTGAGACTTGCATTTTATCTGGTATGAGATTTCTCACAGTTGCTAATTATTTAGCTATTACAATCATTTTATTAACATGCTCAGTTATATTTTTATCTTCTTTCATCATAGAAGTATTAAATTGTTCTATTAATAATTGAATGTATGTCTCAAATGCACTTCCATAGGCAAGTTTAATGGCATCGAAAATTTCTTTAGCTGTTTCATGTTCTTCAAATATTATTTCCAGATCTGGATCTATGAATGTGAGTATTATGGATCTTGCCAATTTATCATTTTCTATAAATTTTTCATATAAATTTCTTACAGCTTCTCTTGCCCTTAGAGGAGGTTCATTGGGATAAGGAGTATTAATTACATATTCCACCTTGTCTTGAAATAATGTGTCTTATTCTCCTTTTTCAAATTGAATAATTATTGTCATTAAGCTTTTTAGTTTTACATAATTCTGAACTTACTGTTCTAGAAGTCATGTTATAATTTTCAAAACGATAAACTAAATTATTTCAATAATTGAGTATTAAATCCAAATGTTCAACTGTGTCACTGTAATTTTAGAATCTAAAATTTTATGTTAAAAAATTTAGGATAACAGTAAATTAAAACAGTCTCTATTATCAAAAAATTTCAGGGCTTACAATATTATCTATTTTAATACCTTATGCAAATTCTATATTTCCAAATTGCCAAAATTACTGATTTTTCAATAAATAAATGATATTATTTATTTTCTAGTAAAGAGCAGATTTTTACGGGTGTTCTAACAATATTCAATGACTCAGAAATATACCAATAATCAAAAAAATTAGTAATATGGAATGAATGCACTTGATTTCGTTGATTGGAAAAATTCCAAAAATTCAGAAAAACTTTGGATCGACCCGAATGAAGATTGCAGGGGCTCCCACTCATCAATGGATGAAATTTGCAAGACAAGCCAAGTAAATAGACGATCGTTTATACTATAAGTCGCCAGTAGATGATATCGTCGGTGACAAATGAACGCCGCACTATAATTTGCCGGAAGATGGAGTTGACGACGATCTTCTCTATTCAGACTAACTGGAGGTGAGTATCCCAGAGAGGGCAGAACCCTTGAAAATGGTCAATCTGATTTTTGGTATTGTAAAAGGCCCACGATTTTGCTTATTCCAAAAACCAGTAGCTTGTTGGAGAAGCTTTCTCCAAAAGCAAAAACGTTGACAAAGTTTTCTAAAGCTGAGTTTTGATCCGATGCTTCCCGGCAATTAAAAAGTAGAGCAACACGAACCAAAAGAATATAATCTCAAGATATTCAAGGTATTCTCAAGGGAAAGTGATTTGGTGCTTCTCACCACAATAGATTATGATGGACGGAGGCTCTGATACCAATGTTGGGACACGTATAAATAGCGGAATTGTGACCCGTGACTTTAGCAAAATGGAACTAGGAGCATGAGCTTGAACCTTAAGCGTTGATTATGAACCAAGTTGGGCTAGTTTTTGTCCTCTACGGGATTTTGCACAACAATTGGGTGTAGTGTGGTGTACCTTAACAAATCTCAAAACAGACACACAAGAATTTCCTTGAGAGATACGATTCTCTCTTTACCAAGAATGGAAGGTGTATTTCCATGGACAATAACTTGCATTTTTCCTCCTTAACATAGGGGATATTTATACACCAAGAAAAGAGTCGTTAGACTCCATAACTCCATTCCTTGATTCTTGCTAAAGGCATCTAGATCAACTGTCTAGATTAAACCACTTTAATCCTTAGCTCTCTTGGCTCAATGTAACGGTTCTAATGGCTCTTTGGGTCTTAATGACTTGGTCAAAGTGGCTGTTAGGCCATTCGACTAAATCTAGACATCCAACAGTCATTTTTTTTATCAAGATACCCACTCTGGCTTAGAGATGATCCGATACTCATCATCCCACAATACTAACATGAAATTATGCACAAATGTATGCATGAAGTTTGAATATAAATAAATATCATATAGTATAATTGTAAAACATGAACATGCATGTGATGATGTGCATGAGTGTGTGATGCATGTGGGAATTCACATTATTGAGGTTAGATTTACCCATCAATAATCATAGCCGTTCGATCAAGGGATTGTAGCCACCCGATCTCAATATCCAACATTAGTACATGTAGTTTTAGGATTAATTCATATGCTAATTTTTGATGCTATAATATTAATTTAGCATATATATTTGGAATCCTTGATAGTACATGCAGTTTTAGGATTAATACATATTCTGATTTTGATGCTATTATATGGATAATAAATTTATGACTTTTAGAATAGCCATAACATCTTTAAGTCATATAATTTATTGTGATTAAATTATATATATTGGATGTATTTGATCACATTAGTGCAGTGACATCAAAATATTGTGATTAACTCATGAATGATGATATCTCGGCCCCATAGGGAAGATTCATACTTTATGAATTAATTAGAATGAGGAAATAAATTAGATATCAATCTAGAGATATTTTCCAAATGCCCATAGGTAATGGTATATCTCTACATTGATGTCATAAATCTATTTACCCCATGATAAAGTAATTGAGCAAATCAATAGCGTATTGCAACCTTTTGCCCATAGGATGGTTACAATGATGCACTATTTTGCTATCAGAATTATGAGCATGGGTTTATATTCTGAAATATAGATTTGCATTCATAGCATTTAGTAAATATGTTTGTTTAAATTTTGCAGCTATTCCATCTGCCCTTATGTCTAATGAATCATCTCGTGTCCCAATGTTGACTGGTGAAAATATCTTGGATTGGAAAGAGAAAATTCTTCTTACATTAGGGTGCATGGATTTAGATATGGCACTTCGTATGGATGAACCACCCATGCCTACGGAATCAAGTACACCTGCTGAAAAGGGATCATATGAGTGGTGGGAGCGATCTAATCGCTTAAGTGTAATACTCATTAAGTCCCATGTTGGAAAAGGTATTCGGGGTTCGATCCCAGAATGCACTAAGGCAAAGGAATTCATTAATGATGTTGAATAACAGTATATGACTTCTGAAAAGGCACTAACTAGCACCCTAATGAACAAATTATCATCCATGAAGCTTATCAGTAACAAAAGTGTGCGTGAACACATTATGGAAATGAGGGATATAGCGGTTTAGTTGAAATCTCTAGAGGTTACATTCTCAGTCATTTCTTGCCCATTTAGTACTCGACTTCCCTACCTACGGAATATGGGCCTTTTAAGATTTCCTATAACACACATAAGGTAAAATGGTCAATTAATGAACTACTGACCATGTGTGTTCAAGAAGAAGGGAGATTGAAGCAGGAGAAACTAGAAAGTGCCTATCTAGCAACTCATGAAAGTGAACATGCAAGAAAGGGGAAACGTGCTCATTTTAAGAAGAAGTATAAGAAGGAGTCAACTAGTCAAGTTGATAATAAGGAAAAATGTTTCTTCTGCAAGAAGAAATGACACATAAAGAAAGAATGCCTCAAATATAAAGCTTGGCTCGAGAAGAAAGGTAATCTCATCTCCTTAGTATGTTATGAATCTAATATAATTGATGTTTCTCATAACACTTGGTGGATTGACTCTGGCTCTACAATTCATATTACTAATACCATGCAGGGTTTGCTCAACCAAAGGAAACCAACAAAGGCTGAATGCTTTATCTATTCCGGAAACAAGATAAGCTCGCATGTGGAATCAGTTGAGATCTTTAGACTTGTCTTAAAATCCTGTTTTGTCTTAGACCTTGAAAGAACCTTTTATATTCCATCATTTTCTAAGAATCCTATTTCAGTTTCTAGACTTATCCCTTATGGTTTTAGTTTTAACTTTATTGGTTCTAACCTTAGTTTGATTAAGGACTCAGTTGTGGCTACTACTGGAACCCTTATTGATGGTCTATATAGACTTAATTTAGACTCTACTTTTGATTGCATCCTTTTAACCTTGTATCGGAATGTTGGTATTAAGCGTGGCGTTATAAATGAGAAATCCTCCATGCTTTGACATAGGAGATTAGGACACATCTCCATAGAGAGAATCAAAAGATTAATAAATGATGGAGTCCTTGAGACTCTTGATTTTTCTGATTTTGGTATTTGTGTGGACTGCATAGAAGGAAAACAGACCAACAAAACCAAGAAAGGTGTTAGGCGGAGTTCAGAGACATTAGAAATCATACACACTGACATATGTAGACCGTTTTCAACTCCATGTTTGAATGGTCAAAGATACTTCTCATTTATAGATGATCGAACACAATTTATGTATCTCTATCTGCTATTTTAGAAAAGTGAGACACTAGATGCCTTCAAAACTTTTAAAGCAGAAGTAGAGAAGCAGAAAGAAAAGGTTATTAAAATCGTGCGATCAGATAAAGGTGGAGAGTACTATGGTAGGTACACAGGTACAGGACAAAGACTAGGTCCATTTGCGGCTTTTCTTAAGGAACAAGGTATTGTTGCACAATACACAATGCCAAGTTCACCACAACAAAATGTTGTAGCCGAAAGAAGGAATTGTACGCTTATGGACATGGTGAGGAGTATGATTAGTAACTCCTCTCTCCCATTATCTCTATGGAGTGAGGCCTTAAAAACTGCTGTGTACATCCTAAATAGGGTTCCCACCAAGGTAGTTCCTAAAAATCCTTTTGAGCTATGGAATGGTTGGAAACCAAGTTTAGGTCATGTACACATATGGGGTTGTCAAGTTGAGGTCAGGGTGTATAATCCAAAAGAGAAAAAGTTGAACTTAAAAACGGTCAGTGGCTACTTCATTGGCTATGCAGATAGGTCCAAGGGATTCAAGTTTTATTGTCCTTCACATATACCTAATATTGTTGAAGCAAGAAATGCTAGATTTCTTGAGGATAATG
Organism: Tetracentron sinense; assembly: GCA_015143295.1. Taxonomy (NCBI): domain Eukaryota; kingdom Viridiplantae; phylum Streptophyta; class Magnoliopsida; order Trochodendrales; family Trochodendraceae; genus Tetracentron; species Tetracentron sinense. Next base: position 7,952,275 of record CM026558.1, on the reverse strand, counting down.
ACATCGGTGGGAGTGAGCAACCTTAAAGCTTAAATTTTGAGGAAGTACAGGTTCCAGTTATCACATCTGTAAATATGGATTTATTAATTGCACTTCAAGACAATCCACAGGACAGGCAACTTGAAAGCTTTCTTGTTAGATTAGGGACCTTCTCTCATAAACCCCTTTTATACCATCTTTCCATCAAAGAGGGTAGTTATTTTCTGAAAGGTTGTCACTTGATGACTCTAAGGGGTATCATTAGGGTTAACCAAATAAAGATGGGTGATTTGGCAATATGGGTCACACTGTTTCAAGTTAAATCAAGATATGCCACCCTAAGAGGACCAAGTTGTCATTGAACCTATTGTTCAAATACCACCAAATGTAGATGAACAAATAGGATTAAGAAAATCTTCAAGAATAAAGAAATATGCAATCTCTTCTGATTATGTTGTGTACCTACAAGAGTCTGACCATGACATTGGAATTAAGGAAAATCCAATTTCGTTTTCACAAGCCATGAGTGGGAAAAATTCCAACTTATGGTATGATGCCATGTTAGATGAGTTGGATTCAATGGCTAAAAATCATGTATGAGATTTAGTTGAATTGCCTGAAGGAGCCAAAACCATTGGTTGTAAAGGGGTCTATAAAACCAAAAGGGACTCAATAGGCAATATAGAACGCTATAAAGCCCGACTTGTAGCCAAATGATTCACTCAGAAAGAAGGTATTAATTACCATGAGACCTTCTCTCCAGTTTCTAAGAAGGACTCATTTAGGATAATCATGACATTAGTAGCTCATTTTGATTAAGTGCTACATCAGATGGAAGTGAAGACGGCCTTCTTTGATGGAGATTTAAAGGAAGAGGTATATATGAGTCAGCCTGAAGGATTTTCCTCAAATAAAGAAAATCACTTGGTTTGCAGACTTAGGAAATCCCTATATGGACTAAAACAGGCTTCACGTCAATGGTATTTCAAATTTCACGATGTCACTTCTTCATTTGGTTTTACGGAGAATGTCGTCGATCAGTGTATATACCTTAAGATTAGTGAGAGCAAATTCATTTTCTTAGTCCTTTATGTGGATGATATTCTGCTTGCTAGTAGTGATTTGGGCTTGTTACATGAGGTGAAACAGTATCTGATACAAAACTTTGATATGAAGTATATGGGTGAAGCTTCTTTTGTCATTGGCATAGAGATTCACAGAGACAGATCCCGAGGGATACTTGGATTGTCTCAAAAGGCCTACATTTACAAATTTCTAGAAAAATTTTGGATGAATGACTGTTCACCTAATGTGGCACTTATTGTTAAGGGTGATAAATTCAGCCTCAACCAAAGCCCGAGAAATGACTTAGAGCGGGAACAAATGAAAACCATTCCTTATGCATCTGTAATAGGGAGTTTGATGTATGCTCAGGTCTATACAAGACCAGACATCGGATTTGCAATTGGAATGTTAGGTAGATATCAAAGTAATCCAAGCATGGATCACTGGAGGGCTATAAAGAAAGTGATACGCTATCTGCAAGGTACAAAAGATTACATGCTTACATACAGACGATCGGAGCATCTAGAAGTGATCGGTTATTCAGATTCAGATTATGGAGGATGCCTTGACTCTAGAAAGTCTACATGCAGGAGGTGTTATTTTATGGAGAAGCGTAAAACAGACATTGACCGCTTCCTCTACTATGGAGGCAGAGTATGTTGCATGCTATGGTGCTACCTTACAGGCTTTATGGTTACAGAATTTTATCATAGGGCTTCAAGTTGTAGATTCTTTATCTAAGCCATTAACGATTTACTGTGATAATTTCGCTGCAGTTCACTTCTCTAACAACAACAAGAGTGGTAGTTCAAACAAGCACATTGACATAAAGTACCTTGTTGTTAGAGAACATGTTCGAGGTCATCGGGTGACTATTGAGAAAATCAGCACTAAGTTAATGATTGCGGATCCCATGACAAAAGGGTTACCGCCCAAGTTGTATAAAGAACATGTGGAGCGTATGAGTCTTATTAACTCATTTGATGCTTGATTTGTGATGGACATCTTGGACACCATTAATTTTTATAATTGCAATTATGTTTCGATGATTTCCCAGTATAGCTGTCATCATATATTTGGTATACATAAAGTTTAATGTATGACAGATTGTCTATTTGGACAGTAAAGTGGACCTAGAATGGACTTTTGACAGTTCATTCATAAAGAATTATGTCACATAAAGTGCTCTTTTGGTATAACCAATGATATTGTAATACATGGAAGGTAGTTTTCATCTATAAGATTATTTACCGTCATGATTCATACATTGTAACTATTTTCTTGAGTATATGGTTTCTTGATAAACTATAAGGGTTATTTGTGTCAATTTGGGCCAAGTGGGAGAATGTAAGTTACGGTTTATCTTTTGAAACCGTTTCATTGTGAAACAGTGTGGCCCATACTGCCATATCACCCATGTTTATTTGGTTAACCTTAATGATACCCCTTAGAGTCATCAAGTGGAAACCTTTTAGAAAATAACTACCCTCTTTGATGGAAAGATGGTATATAAGGGGTTTATGAGAGGTCCCTAATCTAACAAGAAAACTTTCAAGTTGCCTGTGTATCCATCTTTCCAAGCATTAGGTCTTGTTCAGATTAGAAGATCTCTCTCTAATCAATTAGTATTCTACATTCAAGAGAAGAGGGCGATCCCAAAGGATATAGGCGACGTCAAATCTAATCACCATGGCCGGAAGTAAGATCCTTGACATTATATTTAATGCTTACACACCCTAGTCCTCCCTCCGAAACTCCCCTCCGCTTCCTTCCTCTCTTTCGGCATCGAAAAAAAAAGAAAAAGAAGGGCATGAACAGCCTTAACAACAGTATCTGACACCTAATCCCTACTCTTGGTACTTAACCAATACACCGTGCCGGCTCTTCGACTAAAGAGGCATTCCTACCAAAATGCCGAAAGAGAGATTTTCGAGCCTGCAAGCAGCAAGCAACAATGGTCCACTTCTTTAATCCATTTATGCCTCGACTTTTGTCTCCAAAGGATCTCCTCTCCTAACAATAACTTCATATGGGGTCTTGAGGGCAGATATCTTTTGTATTTCCTCTCTGCTAAGGGTATCACATTCTTCCTACTTGTCCAACTTGTCAATCTCTTCCATAATCTTGCACTTAGGTTCCCCGATCAAACCAATAGTGTTCTTGTTCCATATTTTCAAATTCTCTTTGAGGAATTGAAGTTTTTTCATGAATCTATGACCAGCTCACCCATTGCCTCATAGACAAGCCACCAATTCCTAACTTCATCTTTGAAAGATGGACAGCCACTTATTTTCAAATATGAACGGGCTCCGACCGCTCCTGATCTTGTCAATAGAGAGCATGATGGTCCGATACCGGTCTAGCAAGAGCATCCCCACAAAGGTTCCCAAACTTCACTTCCTACACAGGCAAGACCAGAAATCAACTAATTTTGCTGCACACATGGGCGAAATTGACGAATATATTAAATGAGAAAGAATGTGGTTCAGGGGGGAACAATCTTGAAACCAGGGTAGAGCGTACATTTAGTTGATAACACAGAAAAATGTAAAATGAGGTGACATCCCAAGTCTGACTATACTACAATCTCACTAGTCACTACTGCACACATGGTGCATGCTTTCATCAATCTGGACCATTAATTAATGGGCCACTTCCTTTATTATAGGGGTTTTTCCCAGATTGCCCCTCTAGTATGGGGTGACATCCCCAAATAACCAAGTTTTGAAAACCCTTCTCTAAATGCCCTTATCATCTATTTTTCATAATTCAGTATTTATGAAAAGAAATAAATACCCCTCCATTGATTTTGAAAGAAAAAGAAGAAGAAGAAGAGGGATTTAGGTTCATGGATGAAAGATCTTCGTTCCCACCCCATTTCCGGCGAGTTCTTTGTTCCCACCCCATTTTCGGCGAGAGTTCTTCATTCAAAGAAGAAGAAGAAGATACGTACGTGGATGAGATGAATGAAGCTCACCCACTCCTCTCATCTTCCAAATACCCCTCCATTATTATTTATACTGATTTTGAAAGAAGAATAATAAAAAAGAAGAAGAAAAGATGAAAAAATCACAAAAATCTGAGTTTCCTGAAGTTTTTTGCGCATAGGGTCGATACAGTGCATCGACCTCGTGCATTTTATGCATCAACCCCGTGCAAAATGCATCGACCGCGTACAAAATGCACTAGGTCGATACAATGCATCGACTTCGTGCATTTTATGCATCGACCCCGTGCAAACTGCATCGACCGCGTACAAAATGCACTAGGTTGATGCAATGCATCGACCTCGTGCATTTTATGCATCGACCCTGTGCATTTTATGCATCGACCCCGTGCAAAATGCATCGACCACGTACAAAATGCACTAGGTTGATGCAATGCATCGACCCCGTGTATTTTATGCATCGACCCCGTGCAAAATGCATCGACCGCGTACAAAATGGACTAGGTTGATGCAATGCATCGACCTCGTGCATTTTATGCATCGACCCCATGCAAAATGCATCGACCGCATACAAAATGCACTAGGTTGATACAATGCATCGACCTCGTGCATTTTTATGCATCAACCTCATGCATTTTTATGCATCGACCTCCTGCAAAATGCATCGACCGCGTACAAAATGCACTAGGTTGATGCAATGCATCGACCTCGTGCATTTTATGCATCAACCTCGTGCATTTTATGCATCGACCCCGTGCAAAATGCATCGACCGTGTACAAAATGCCCTAGGTCGATACAGTACATCGACCTCGTGTGCATCGACCCCGTGCAAAATGCATCGACCGTCATCTTCAAGCTTGGAAACATGACTGTAAATCATATAAAATGAAAAAAAACACATGTAAACACATATATAACATGAAATTTAAGGTTTTGAACCATAAATACAATGATTATAAACATTTTTCCATAAATTAATCATACATGCAATGATTTTTTTGAATTCATTTTTTTTAAAACACAAGAAACCCGAAAATGAGGGTTGTTCTTCGGTTAATGACGTTTTTTTCACGAAAAGAACATGGAAAGAACACTCTTGGAACAAAGATCTCTCGCCGGAAATGAGGTGGGAACGAAGTTCTCTCGTCGGAAATAGGGTGGGGAAGAAGAACTCGTCGGAAATGAGGTAGGGATACCCAAAGTCTTTTTTTCAAATGATTTGGATAAAATGGAAAAAATTCGCATATGCGAATAGATGCACATGTGTGTGGGGGCATTGAGAGAATGGTTTTTAAAACCTGGTTATTTGGGGAAGAACCCCATACTAAAGGGGCAATCTGGGAAAAACCCCATTATTATATGGTGCCAACAAATCATGTCAATCAGATGGTCCTATGCATCCAAGTAATAGACGTTTTTGTGCATTGGATAATAACTTTAAAACCATTCCAAATTTGGATTTGGATATTGGAAATATCTTGTCAGGGTCATTGAGTGATTTTTAGATGCAGTAAGCTTCTACCCAAGGGCAGACTTTTCGTCTATTTCTTCTCTTTTATCTGGTTTCCCTTTATGCCGTTACGGAATTTCATTTTAGTCTATTCATTCCTTGTAAACACATAAATTTACCGCATTTCCTCCCCTCTCAACTCTAAGTGTCGAAACAAGGCCCGAGAGTAGAGGAATAACGCTAAATTTATTCTAAGAGTCGCCACCTACTTAGGGGAAGTAGGATCCCGAGATAATCCAAAATAAGGGGGTCTACGGTCCAAAGTAGTCTAGGTAAGTGATCCGTTTAGGTCCTGGGGAAGGGGTTAGGCACCCCAGGACCTCCATCCATTGATGGTAACCTACTCAATAGGTCTAAGCCAAACATTTAAAATCCCTAAAAATTTCCTAAAACAATTATTAATTTTGCTAATCAAACACAGATCAATATGGGGTTTAAAATTTTTATCTTTGGTTGGGGTCGAACCCTGGTTTGGGCTGCCTACTTATCCGGTTAGTCGGAATCAGACCCTCATAGTAGTTCGGAGTCCGTGACTGTTTTTATACTCGTTTCGGAGTGTGGTCACTTCCAACTCGTGTTTGAGTTGGGGAGGGGAAGTGGAATTGAGATTTATGAATCTCATTCCAGGAGATAGTCGCGTGGCTAGGTGCTCGTGGTGGAGCTCTAGGGGGCGTTAACTTATTAGGGTAAATTTCTTTTAGATTTTTTTGGATGTTTTTGTTATTTTGTATTTTTTTATTTTTTTTGTATTTTTTAACTTTGGCAAGTTTAACTAGTCAAAACTACCTAAGTGCCCAATGTAGGCAAAATAGAAAAAGAAACGGCCTAAACCTATTGCACACACATATACATTACATGAGCCCAAAGAGAAAGTTAATGGGCCAAGGCCCATTGACCACTAATGGTCAATTGGCTTTGGTCCACTATCATTCTATGGCCTTAAGAGGTAAGCCCAAAGATTCTAAAATGATTCTAGGGGCTCACGGGCTTCCAACTTACTAACTATGGCCCGATCCAAAGGCCCAATGGATTCAAATGAGATCCATAATTCCCCCCATTTTAGATCATTCATAGCAAACAAATGGGAAGGAGCTCAAGAATTGTACACAGAATTCGGATCTACTATCTGTAGCGTCAGATTTTCAATTTTAAACATGCACTCCTCAATAGACACACAAACAGATAAATAAAAAGAAATAAAACAAAAATTAATAGAGGTAGATATCATACCTGCGACGGCTTGGAGTGAAGATGATCGATGACCGAAGGTGCTGCTACTCCGGCTCGAGGAAGAAGAGAACATAAATTTGCCTCTCAAACATTAGAATATACAGATCCAGAAAATACAATAAAAAACAAAATAGAGAAGGTTGGATTGGGTAGAGCCACCGGAGGTGAAAGAGCAGAGGGATAGGAGAGCTCTCTACTGCCGGATTGGAAAATCGGAGAAGAGTTGGTGAAACTCGCCGGAATCAGGTATTATATGGGCTACTACCGGGCTGTGGTGAGGTTTCTTTTCCTCCACAGATCAAATCGATGGCTGGAATTGACCGAGCTTCGCCGGATACAATAGTGGTCGGAAAAAATGACCGAAGAACTAGATCTCTTCGGTTCTGCAACTCGCCGGAAATGGAGCTTCAAATAAATAAATAAAAATTCATTGATTAGATTAACGATTGAGGAGAAATGAAATTGATCAAAGGGGATTAGCTACAGAAAATCGGATCAATAGATCTAGATCTAGAAACCTAGATCTGGATCTAGAAAATTTTAGATCAAGAAGATGGACCGAGACAGCAGATTACCTGATCGGAGAAGACGATCGGCGTTAGACATGGAGAGGCTGAACTGAGCTTCGGATTCTCTGAGAAAATGGATAGACGAGCTGCAGGTTCACCGGAGATGAAGAGATGATCAGAGGGATTACCTCCCTTCTACTGAGAAAACAAACATAACTCAGGTGAGAGAGAGATCCGGTGGGCTGCTGGGTTTCAACAGATTGGAGAAGATGAAGGTTACTCGAAAACAGGGAGCTCGCCGGCGGTATTGCTAGCCCGATCGGGGCTGGATGGCGACCGGAGGTGATGATTAGAAGTGAAACCTCTACTGTAAGCCAGTCTTGGGCGTGGATTAAAACTCGTCGTGGAAACTAGATCTGGCCGGAGCTGCCGCTGAGTGGCCGGATGTGGATCAGTACAGATGAACCCAAATAAAATGAAAAACAGAAAATGAAGAATGAAAGAAAAATAAAGGGAAATCCAGATCTAGAATTCTAGATCCGGATGAAACGGGAATAAGAGAGGAAGAGAAAATCAAAATAATGAGATTAAAAAGAGAGAGGAAGAACTAACCGGGAGTGATCAAAACAGCAGCAGCTCGCCTCCGGCCGGATCTAGATGAAGCTCGCCGGAATGGATGATCGAAGGCATGGACTGAAATCCTCTGGGTTCGGAACTGAAGATGTTGGACTGAGCTAATGTCGACGGTGGTTCGGTTGCTCCCATATGTTGCTGCTGCCGGCGATGGTGTTTGGGTATGAAGATGGAGAAGAACTCCGGTGAAGAGGAGAACCAGGAGAGGGAGAGAGGGAGCTCGGTACGAAGATGAAGAAGAGAAAGAGAAGGAGAGAGTGATGAGGCTGCTGCTCTCACGCCAATGAGATTGGGGTTTTGAATACCCCACTCTTGATTTTATATAAATGGGTATGGGCTTTTGGGCTTTAGAAGACCCTGGATTGAATTTGGGGTTTGGTTTTTAGGAATTGGATGGGGTTTGGTCTTGGTCTTGGTCTTGGACTTGGACTTGGACCTCTCTCCAACTCTCTCAATCTCTCTCTCTCTTGAGACCAAACAAATAATGTGAAAAATAAATTAAAGAAATATATAAAAATAATTAATTAAATTAAATTAGAAAAAAGAATTTTAGGGGTGTAAAAATGGGGTGTTCACATTCCTTTTATTCAGTTTTTCTTTATGCGGTTATGGAATTTCATTTTAGTCTATTCTTTCCTTTTATCCGGATTCTCTTTAGGTTGTTAAGACATTTCATAAGGTCTAAGAGAAGTTCCCGAAAAGGATTCATTCAGGAAAAAATGTTCCTCATACATCATAATATGTAATTGTTTGCTATATAATTAGGGTGGCGTTAGATGCACCTCAATATTTGATGACTACACCCCATATTTTAAAATTTATGACTACACATCATTAATTTCTTAAAATTTTAAATGCACACCAAAATCAAAAAAATTACATATAAAATTTATAATTACACACCAAACTTCAAATTTATTAACTATAAGAATAAAGGTTAATGCTAGCTTTATTTTCTTTTAAGAGTCACTTTACCTAAGAATAAATAATACAGTCACTACTTGTTTAATAAAAAAAATAGGGATTTTCGTTGACAAAATAAAAAAATAGGGAATTTCTCATATAATATTTATGGATAATGTACTATGCACTACTTGGGTGGTGTACCAAAATTTCAATACCATTAATACATTTTTTTCTCCTATTTTTATCTATTTCGTTGAAAAAATAAAATGAAGAAAACCTCAAATAATCAGAAATTGTCGAACAAATAATTAGATTCTCAACAACTATCGATCAAACAGAGAATCAAAGGCATATGAGAAATCCTAAAATTTAATTTTCAATAGAATGAATAAAATCTTTTTAAAAATTGTCAAATTGAAACCCGAGAAAATGAGAGAATGTTGTTTAATGAAGAAGTGATGATGAATTGAGGACGTGGAGAGGTGATGGCGAATGGAGAAAAAGTCAATGAAATAATAAAGGAATTATGAATGGGGTGCGCATATAAAAATATAGAAAACTTCAAAATATAAGATGTGTTTTTTATGGGGTGTAGTCATCAAATATTGGGGCTGCACATAACATCACCCTATAATTATCGCAAAGCGATGGTTTCCTCTTGTTACATCTTCCTACCTCCTTCTCTATAATAGTTCTTTCCATTTAGATTAGGCATTTATAAATATATATATATATATATATATAGCAAGTGCAAACACTATCAGTAACAGATTGCTATTTTTTTTTTAATCCATAACATGAGCTACAAAAAGATAGGAATGGTACAATAAAAAGTTTGATGGAAGGCGAGAAAGAGAAGAGGGAGAATTCCCAAACACTATCATATTTCTCTCTTTCCATATTAACCATGATATAATCTTAGGAAAAACTGACCAAACTGCCATTTGCGTACTAGCATTAACCAAAAACTTACAAGATAAGATAAGAAGTTCTGAAAGAACAGAAGACCCAAACTGCCCTCTACTTCTCTTTAGCCAAAGGATTAGGAGAAGTTTCCAAGTATAAGTAATTCCAACGTGCATAGAAGACCCAAACTGCCCTCTACTTCTCTTTAGCCAAAGGATTAGGAGAAGTTACCAAGTATAAGTAATTCCAACGTTTTAGAGTGAAGGTTTAAAAATTTTAAAACTAGGTTTAAGCTCCAAAGTAATGAACACCACTAGCCCTCCTTTTTTAAACATTTTACCTCCAATGCACTACAAGAACTTTTGCACATGTATGAAAATTTCTTAAAACTAGACTTTTATGTCTTTAATTATTTTAGTAAATATCAATGGGTCATGTTGGGTTGGCCACCTAACCAACCCAAACCCAGCTGAAGCAACAATCAACCCAAACCCGCCCGTCAACTAACCAAGCCAATAAAAAGTTAAACTTTTTCACGAATAATCAATAAAAAGATGTACAAGGTTTTACAAAATAGCTCAGCCCTCGCACAATTAGATTATCTGATCAATGCAACAAAGAATATGCAACTCATCCGCAACGCGGTCTACTTATCGGACAACTCGGAGCTGAGAGAGGGAAAGAGCAGTGGGAAGTAAAGAGAACAAAACACTCAAAACACATTTCAGACATTACAGTAATTGCTATTTCTTTGTTACAGGCCAATATCAGCAGTCTTATCATATCTTCACAACTTTTTTTCATGTCATCAGCTGTTTTTAAAGAAGTTGAGACCCCATCGATGCATCAACCCATCCATGATATGGCCAGCTGGGTTCTTCTGCACTGTCAAGGTGGCTTGTGTACCGCCTGCGGTGTCAGCATCTCGTGCTGTTTTGTCACCATCAGATGAGCTCTGGATGCTTGCTGACGCATCACTACGGGCAGAAGTCCCTATACTTCCTGACTCAATGAAAGATGGAGGGGTATCAAATGTGGGTCCTGCAGATGATACACTCACATCAGGTGATGGGTTTTCGAAAGCCAAATCATGGGCATTGGTTACTGAAGTGGAACTGTCGTCAGTCTTTAAGGACCCACAATACTCTGCAATGGAAGAGGCTTCAGGGTCGTCTTTCCTTGAAGATTCGGGCGAACTGATGCTCACATTAGATGGTTGTTCCTCTTCATGAGGGTGTCTGATCTCCAAGTCCTTTAGAGACTCTATAACTGCTTCCATGAACATCTGCAAGATTTTGAGCAGTCAGAACAGAGGAGATTAACGGTAAGCTTATTAACTTGAACATGGAATTAAAACTTAAAATACAAAGTAACTAACCCGTTCTTCCTCCTCCATATTGGATGGGAAATCTGCCAAATTATCAAGTGGATACTCCACATATTGATCATCATCACCTGAGGTTGGAACATGTGGGCCATAGGGATGCCCATTGGAGAGTTCAAAGCAAATCAGTCTAGAAGATGATGCAACAGGATCTTGTTCAGTTCCGTCTTCCTACAATCAGATAAAATAGTGTCAGTGGTCTTCCTTTTCCTTCTCTCATCTCTCTGTTCTTTTTTTCTCATTTTTTCTTTTGTAATGGGCAAAAAGGTAAGTGATGGTTCTGGCACCAGAGAAGTCGGGCCAAATCATTAAATTCATTGAGCCAGCCACCTCTTTCATGAACCCCAAAATGTAATACCAGCCATCATAAAGATCTGAGCAGGAACCAAGACTTGCTACAGAAAAAATATGTAGCAGTCAAGAAAAAGTATGTATAATAGAGGATAGGAACCATCAGATCAGATGATTTTTGTACTACAGACCAAAATGTGGTTCTCTGACTGAACGGCCTGGATTGATGTGCCTGGTACTAGTCCTGTCTATGGTGCCAGTCACCACCATGTATTCTTTATTCCTTGTACCGCTGGTCCAAATTATTGGTTTAGGTTGTGTTTGGATAAACTTCCTAATCAACTACTGACTTATGGCTCTTAAAATCTCAGAAATTGCAGAAAATTGCAGTTGGTTTGCTGTTCATTTTCCCACTGAAGTTAGAAGTCGGAAAAACTGACATCTAGGGGAAGTTGGCAGGGGTGACTTTTGCAGGAAGTCACCAAATGTTCACAATGACTCATGAGTCCCAAAGAATGGGGGTGAAAAAGAAGCTTCTCACATCTGCAAACCAAACATCTTTTGCTCTCAAAATGACTTCTACAAACTAACACCAAATGCGCACATTGACTTGGTGTTAATTCTCTCAGAAATTCTTCTAGAGAAGTCCTCTTCTCAGAGGTTTATCCAAACAAGGTTTTAAGATATCAAGTGCATACATGCCATAGAAATGATGAGGGAAAAAAAATCCAAAAACTACAAATAAACAAGAATTAGGAGCAAGGAGGTACCTCTGCTTCAGATTGTTTTTCTTTACAGGGAAGATCAGAAGGGACCTGAGCAGTTTCAAGGAGATAAGTAGATATATCAGTCTAAAGATTATTGAATAAGATATTGAAGCTAACACACAATTTAACACACTAAACGCAATCACTTGGCATTTATAGAAGTCCCAAGTCAAGTTGGCCAAACTTGGACAGCTAGGCACAACTCAGTGTGTTCTTTGATATTACAATGGGGTCAGTTAAAAGTTTGTTTCCAGTGTTAACATTGTACATAGGTTTAATGATGACATTTTTGTAACCGACAACTTTCAGATTGACTATTTAACGAAATTGAGAAGTCCATATTTGCCCAAACACATCAGCTTAAGAGTTAGTTCCAGCCTCCATGTGATGCATTCAAATGACCAGTTTCAGAGTAGTAATTTCTTAAACCACTGATTTTGGCCATGCAATGGAGCACTATCAGTTATAATTTCCTATCACTAAATTTCCTCCTTGCACTTTTATTTTGCATACATTCAAGAAACAAGACCCATGTATTGCACTAAACTGGATGATCGTTTAACCAGAAGTTGTACTTGTGTCCATATACGCTACAGTACAATTTTAACATCTAAGTCAGAAACCTTAAGCAAACAATTTGCTGACCTCTGTCCGACTCATGGGTCTTCTAGAACGGAGTTGTTTAATGGCATCTTCTGTGGTGCCGTTTGCTGTCGGTTCTGCAATCAATAGAAAATTATAAGAGCTTCCAGATAAAGAATACAATGGAAACCATCCCTTGAAAGGCATAAGGTACTTGTGTCATGCCTGTAGATGCTTCCATAAAATTGTGGTTTTTATATCCTACTTCATGCATGGTACTCCAACTACCCTGCATGTGGAATAGTCACCTCACAATTAGGATCAAGGATATGTTATCTAGTAATTTTAATAGAATCAAAACCTACAACCTGGTGTGCTGGAATTCAAGTTACCTTGCCAAAGTAATCGTGCATTGTGTCAAAACAATTTCCATCAACCACATCTGGAGGTTGCAAAACATTATGAAAGAAGATAGTTATAGAATCAAAGTAGAATTGTGGGCGTGGAGAATTGTGATCTCCCTCGAATTTGATTATATTTTTGTCTCCCTGCCAAGTTCACGAATTAACGTCAAGCATAATAGCAAGAAAAATGCCTACGAAACATTTACAAAAGATGCTAATGAAGATGGCGACTGATTTGCAGAAGAAGGTGCCTAATAGCAATCCTTGAAGATTGCAAATGGTGGATAACTGTACTTAATGCCTCAGAAACAATTAAGTGTGGTGCTCATTAGATTAACCGAATGCATTTTAAAACATTATAGTCTGATTGCAAATGGTGAATAATTTTCCCTATCCATTTAATTAGAATAATCTTATCTACTTATTATAATGATAATGTAATGATACTGTAAAGAATGCCTGAGAAACATTTGAGTGTGGTGCTTAATAGATTTCGAACCAAATGCATTAAAAAAAATTAATGTCCTTTTCTATGGACTAGTCCATCATCCATTTCCGACCCCCCCCCCCCACCAAAAAAAAAAGAATTACTATTGACCAATTAGTTGTGATCATCCAATCAGATTAATACAAGATTCCTAGAAGACACACTTCGAGTAATGGTCAGTGGTCACCAAATCAGCTTCATGAATCATGAGCATCACATGTTATCCATAGGGCCAAATATGGGAGTTGCTCATGTTTGTGACTGTATTGAAGGTTTCTTCTGCTAATGCTAAACACATTCCATCATAAATCTATTTATCTAAATAAACTTCCTATACCTTCCATATCTATTAAGTCAAGTTTGTATGATAACATCTTTTGAGACTGCATAAATTGTGGTGAAAAGATCAGCATTAGTGGAGTTAATCTGATAGAACCTGACAATTTATTTTATTATTTTCACCGATAACATATGAATATAAACATAAGAAAAAAGAATACGTACAAGAACATGCTCACACGGGAGTGAGCAAACAAGCCTATAATATACAAGAGAGGCCGCAAGACACAGAACCCTAACCCATGAGAAAGGATGAACCATCCATGTCATCGAAGTCCCTCCAATTAGAGCACCGAGAAAGAATGAGCAAAGCAACGAGTTGTCATAATCTGTCCTTTGGGTAGGACGCTGATAACATCTTCCGCACAGGTTACCCATATCTTTCATAACCTAGCTGAAGATGAAGCCTCTAAACGAGAGGGAAAAAACTTATTGACCTCCAATTAGGGATAGGAATTAACCCTAAATCCATCTAGCAAGAGAGCAATGAAACAACAAATGATCTACTAATTCCTCCTCCATCATGCACATATAGCATCTATTCACAATCCTCCACCTTCTATTTTTAAAGTGGTCCGCAGTATCTTAACTAGGGCTGTTGTCTAAAGGAAGATACAGATTTGGAAGGAATATGCGTTCCATTCACCACAATGAGGAAAGAGGGCATCAGGGCTGTCCCAGAACAACTGAATTAAAGATCACACTGTAAACCTACCTTTGTTGCCCATGGTCCACAATCTACTGTCTCTGATAAGAGGGATGGGCGTGATTGAACTAATGCAATTCACCAAGCGCAAGAAAACTTTCATCTCTCAATCACTACGCCCCAATCTCAACCTAGGATTCCAAACCACCTGATCTGACACTAATTCAAAGCAAGAGGCAATTTGTTAACTTTTGTACCCACAATAGTGTATAAATTGCCAAATTCACCTTTGAGCGAAGATTGCCCACACCAGATATCATCCCAAAACTTAATTTCAATTATCATCACCTCTACCCAACTTGAAGCTGATAAATTTATTGAAATATTCTTTAATATTCAAGATCCCTTTCCACATCCCCACTCCATAGGAACCTCCAACGTCTTTAGGCTCTACAACAATTTCTCTCCATATTTAGCAGTAATAATTCTCTTCCATAAGCTCTCTCTCTTCCTCATACATTTACCCAACTAGTCCTTAGTCATATCCCTCAACAGCCTCTGACTTATCATCCTTCCTTCACTAGACAACACACCTCTTTCCATTCAACCAGGTGATATTTCCTACTCTCCACTCTATGATTCCACGAGACATCCCTTTGAATTTTCTTTATCCGCAATAAAGTTGGTAATAGGGAGTAATGACATGAAAAAAGAAGCCAATCAAGCCCAAGTGCTCTTAGTGAGAGTTAATCTCCTTCCCTTAGATAAGAAATGGGATCCCTCCCCCTCCCCCCCCAACACACACATACCAACTTTCTATGGAATCTCTCCAACACCGGATCCCATACCATTTTAGCCTTGAAAACATCCCCAAACGGCATGTCCAAATATGCCACAGGGTGTTTCCTAATCTTGCAACCTAGACTACTCGCAAACTCCTCCAAATAGACCACCTCCTTGCATGCTGGTATGAAGCATCACAATGAACCAAATTTTATCTGCAAACTGTAAATGAGACACTTTCAGCCATACCTACCAACTGAAAAGCCTTCAATGGCCACTTCTTCCAGCTTACTAATCATCTTATCCTCAGCCTCGGTTACCATGATAAAAAGAAAGAGGGAAAATGAATCCCCTTGTCTCAGACCTCTAGAGCTCCTAAAATAACTAGTCGGGCTGCCATGAATCATAACCGAATAGGGGCCCGATGAATAACAATATAACAAGTTCTCATTCAACCCCGCAATTTGACACCAAAATCCATCAGTCTCATCAGTGATCAGTCATCATATACTCTAGGAAATCCCAATTTGCATGGACATAAGCCTTCTCATTATCCAATTTTTAAAGAAAGTGCGCTCTACCACTCCTAATTCTCATGTCAACTCATTCATTAGCGATAAAGAAACCATCCAAAAAATTGTCTACCCTGCATGAAATATCTTTTTTTGGGGGGTGGAGAAATTAGTGAATCCATTACCAGTTCTAGAGGCAAGTACTTTGGCCATGATCTTATAAACGCACCTCACCAAATCAATGGGCTGCTAGTCCTTGAGATCATGGGTGTTCCCAATTTTAGGAATAAGGAAGGTACTATTAAGCACTCGATCAAAAGTCCCCTTGCAATAAAATTCTTTTGTCACATTCACAAAATCAACCCATAATATTCCCGCATCTCTGGTAAGATGAAATCGTAAAACCATCAAACTCATGTGCTTTGTCACCTTCCATATCTATGATAAATCATAAACGTACTGATTTCCACTTCCTCAAAGGGCCTCTCCATCCATTCTCTCTCTCTCTCTTCATTTGAAATGCAATCAAAGTGTACTCCAATAATTATAATTTTCCTTAACTCTAGTAAAAAGGGCTGCCTCCTTCCTAACATCCTTTTCCACTTCAATCCACTCATATTCTGATTTATTCTCAAAATGAAATTAGATCTCCTTTTGGATTGGCAATTTTATGAAAAAATTTGTGTTACTATCTCCTTTGGGCCATCTCACTCTAGATTTTTGTCCCCAATTGATTTCCTCACTTGCTAACAAACTCTGATACTACTTTTTCAAATTCACCCTGCTCCTTATCTCTGAATCTGAATGGAGGTCGATTCTTCCCTCCTTTTGAAATCTGTCATCTCTTCTAAAATTTTCTTCTTGTTTTACGAAATGTTTCGAAATATCTATTTGTTTCGTTGTTTGAGTATTTGCTTTAGTGCTTTCAACTTTAGCCTGAAAAACGTACTAGATGCTCCCCAAAATCTAGAGTTCCTTCTCCCATACGTCCTCAATCACTTCCAGAAAAATCTGGGGCGCTCAACCGCATTTTCTCAAATCTAAAGGGTGAAAGCCAACTCCTAATTTGGACAGCTCCAACAAAATGGGAATATAATCCGAAGTAGGCCTAGGAAGAGCAGACTAAATGATAGATGGGAACTGGGATTCCCACATAGCATTGAACAAAAATTTATCCATCCTATTCATAGAAGGCTTATCTTGGAAATTTGACCATGTAAATAGGGCATCAATCCAAGGGCTATCTACCAAATTATAACTATTAACAAATTCTTCAAAACCATTCATTCTCATAGAAACACGACACAAACCTTTCTTCTCAAAAGAGAACCAAACAGTATAGAAATCCTCTCCAAGAAACCAAGGAAGGCCCCATCTAACCCCCAACATCATTCCAACACTTGTCGAAACCTATGGGAACTCGCCATTAGCATTGGGGCCATACACCCCTAAATCACCCAGTTAAAATCATCACTACATTTTGACACCTAATGGAAACAATCACACTCCAATTTCTAATTTAGAACTTCTAACACATCTTTTATCCCCCATTATCAATATTCCAACCAAGGTGCCCAATGAAGGCAGCACCACCCACTTTGCCACTGCCGAACGCCAAAGCTCCCTAATCGTATAATCCTCCATCTGTTCAATTATAGTTTCTTGCAGGCACACAATGGAAGGCTTTCTATACTTCACTATCTGCTGAATCCCCACTCTCCTATCTTTACTCCTCATGCCTCTAATATTCCAAGAAATGAATTTCATCATCATGAATAACCTCATTGTCCACCCCTTACCTTCCTCATAGTCATAATGCCCTCTCCCTCTCCACCCGATTTCCCATCATACATTCATACTAAGACAAAATAGGTTTGATGTAACCACCCACAAGTTCAACAAATTCATAATTAGTTAGCAAAATGATAAAGACGCCAATGATAGAAAAGGCTTTTGGACATTTAGCAATGATAAATTGGTGTTTCTCTTTATCTACATTTTGGACCTTGGAATTCATGAGCCCTTCACAAAATATTCCTTTTTTTTTTTTGATCAGTAACATACCAAATATATTGCAAAAAAACAAGGCAAACAAAGGCGCATAGACAGAGTTCATAAGAAAATAAACTCGAAAGCACCAAAACAAACAACCGGAAACCCGCCTCCTAGCCTAGGGCCCACGACCCCAACAAAATTAACCCAACAAAACCTGAAGGTCAATCCTATCGACATACAAACCCGCCCACTCCAACACGATCCCTCGAATCCTAGCACACAAACAGGACTGAGAGACTGAAGAATCCTCAAAGACTCTGAGATTCCTTTCCTTCCAAAGCATCCAAGAAATGGCTCCCAACAGAACTGCCCAGATGACCTCCCATGCCCCTTCCTTACATGGCCTAAATCAACTGGCTAGGAAGTCATGGAATGACGAGGGGAAGACCCACACCATTCCCAAGCATGAGAGGAAGAAACCCCAGATTTTGGCCACATAGGGACAATGGAGTAGCAAATGATCTACTGTCTCTTCTGCTTCTAAATACATAAAACACCGGTTGGCCATCCTCCACCCTCGATGCTACAAATGATCATAAGTGAGAATTTTGTTCCAAGTTGCATTCCAGAGAAAAAAAGAAACCTTAGAGGGAATTCCTGGGTTTCACACTACTCGATGAGGGAAAGAACTCAACGGGGCTGGGCTCAATGATTGATAGAGAGATCTAACTAAGAACCTCCCGGTCTTGCTGCCGGGCCAAATTCTGCAATCCCTAATCTCAAAGTTCAAGCATATAGTACTTAAGCGAGCCAACAACCGAGACAACCACCAAACTAGTTGTTGCCATGATACCCTTCCAAAGGCCCATACCGTGTGAGATCCTAACCTGCTTAGGGACCCGACTCGACTCAGCCCCATATTTGGCCACGATCACCTCCTGCCATAAACTTGTTCTATCGGAACCAAACCGCCATATCCATTTCCCTAACAAGGCCTTATTCATCATAATCAAAGATTTCATATTCAACCCCCCTTTGTCCTTAGGTTGACAAATATTCTTCCACGACACCAAGGGATATTTGTAGGAGTCCACCCTCTCCTTCCACATAAAATCTCGTTGCATACTTTCGAGCAATCTTGCTACTGATTTGGGCAAGGTTAAAGCTGACATAAAGTAGGTACGGAGGCTACTAAGGGTGCTTTGAATAAGAGTGAGTTTCCCACCTTTGGAAAGATAGTGAGACTTCCACCCAGCTAGCCTTTTCTTGCACCTCTCAAGCATCGGTGACCAAACCTCTTTCGCTTTGAAACGACCCCCTAACGGCATGCCCAAATATATAGATGGAAGCTCCCCCAATCTACACCAGAAAACAAATAGCCAGCTGCTCCATAATATGAACTTCTCCAACCCGAACTATCTCAGACTTAGCCAAATTAATCCGAAGCCCGAAGGCCGCTTCAAAGCACCGGAAAAGACACCTAAAATGCAAAAGCTGACTAGGATCTGCGTTGCAAAAAATCAGAGTATTGTCAGCAAACTGCAGGTGGGATATACTCAACTGAGAAGCACCAACCGAAAACCCCTCAAAGATTATCCCTTATGCTCTAGAAAGCATCCGACTCAAGGCCTCTAAAACCAGCACAAACAAAAATGGGGAGAGTGGGTCACCCTGACGAATCCCCCTAGAACTAGGGAAATACCCAACCGCACTGGCATTCAGAATGATAGAAATCGAGACAGAGGATATACACATCTTCATCCACTTCCTCCATTTTTGTCCTAACCCCATTCTACCAAGGACGTAATCCAAAAATCCTCAATTCACATGGTCATAAGCTTTTTCCATATCCACTTTGCACACAATACCTGGTAAGCGAGCCCTAATACGATCATCAATACACTCGTTGGCTATCAGAATATCATCTAAAATCTGTCTTCCTTCCACGAATGCACCTTGTTGAGGAGAGATTAAGAGAGACATCACTTTCTGAAGCCGGGCCGCCAAAACCTTAGCAATGATCTTATACAAGCTACTCACGAGACTGATCAGCCGGAAATCCTTCAACTCTATTGCCCCTTCCCTCTTTGGTACCAACACTACAAAAGTATCATTCAACACTCGATCAAAACGTCTTGAAGAATGAAATTAGTGCAATACCTCCAGCACATTCCGACCCACAATCTCCTAGCAAGCCCAGTAAAACTCGATAGAAAACTCATCCGGGGCCTGGAGCTTTATCCCCTACCATACCACGAATAACACCCAAAACCTCTGCCTCCTCGAAAGGCTCCTCCAACCCGGACCTTTGAACTAGGGATAGACTCGCGAATTCTAGACCATCCATCCTAGGCCTCCAACCTTCCTTCTCTCGATACATCTCTTTATAGAAAGAAATAACACTATCTTCAATATCTCTGCTTCCCTCTCTCCACTCCCCATTCACCTTTAACTTCGAGATAAAATTCCGTTTCCTGTTAAAATTTGTTGTGCGCTGAAAAAACTTTGTATTCCAATCTCCCTCTTTAAGTCATCTCGTTCTAGCCTTCTGCTTCCAACTAATCTCCTCAAGGATAAGCACCGACAAATACTCCATCTTCTTAGCTTCATACACCTGGGAATTTGAAGCCAACAACTCTCTCTGATCAGCTAGACTTTCTAGCTCCTTGATCTCCCAAAGAAGACCATCCAATCTCAACTAGATATTACCAAACACCTCTTTATTCCACACCTTAAGCCTTGACTTAAGGGCTTTCAACTTCCGACTAAACCGCACAGTAGCTAACCCCCAGCTCACCTCCTCTCTCCAAACTGAACTAACTACTTCCTGGAACCTCTCATCCTTGAGCCACATGTTCTCAAACTGGAAAGGAGAGGGACCTCCTAAAAACCCTCAAGTTTCTAGAACAATAGGCCAATGGTCCGAGATTGGCTTGGGAAGAGAAGAGTGCGAAACATTAGGAAACAGACTCTCCCACGTCAGACTGACTAAGAATCGGTCTAGACGGCTAGCTCTTGCACTAGTTGACGAATGCGCCCAAGTGAACTTGCCCCCTCTCAAAGGATAATCAATAAGATCATGCCAACGAATAAACTCCCCAAACCTCTTCATCTTCGCCGTCCACACACTCCCCCCTTTCTTCTCTGAGACTAGACGAATGCAATTAAAATCTCCCCCCAAACACCAAGGACCACCCCATCTGACACTCACATCCTCCAATTCCTCCCAAAGCAATCTATCATCCACCCCTCCTGAGGGTTCGTAGACCCCAGAGAACACCCAGGCACTAGACTCCCCCACCAACCTACAAAGAATGGAGATTGAGAAAGCCCCCTGCTCCGACTCCAAAACCTCCACCTTGGAGCTGTCCCATAAGAGAAGGATACCACCAGAGGTTCCATAAGAGGGACTCGTAATCCAGCCCAGCCCACCCAAGCCCTAAGAGTCTCGAATATGACATTCCTTTACAACCTCGAGCTTTGTTTCCTGAATACAAACTATCGACGGCTTCTTCATTCGAACAAAAGGTTTTATAGCCGCCCTTTTTTCCGCCTACCCCATCCCCCTTACATTCCACGAAAGAATTGAGAGATCTATCATTGAGTAACTTGTCGACCCTTACATTGCCTGGGACTACACGACACCCCCCACATCTTGGGTTTGACATAGTTAATCCCACAAGACAACTGTCGTTGCTCCATTACAGAGAACGCTCTACGCCCTTTGCCCGCCTTAGACAACGACTTTTGCTCCCTTGACAAACCATTCACCTTTATTTCCGGAACAGAGCTTTCGCCTCTCATGACCCTCAATTGAGACACCTAAAAACCTGCTCAAACCTTCCATGTGGCTAATCACCCAGTCCGAGACCTCTTCCGGCTTCAACATAGCGGCTCTGCCAGGACTGCCACTGCTGCTATTTCCAAGAACATCAGGGCCCAACTCCGACCTCCCGAACTCACCAGGGCTACTCTGCTCCTGAGAATAGAAAACCTTCTTTGAGCTCACCGACCCCTTCTCTGGAACTGCCAACCCCCCCCCCCCCCCGACCAATAACAAGCATCCCCCCTGTAGACTGCTCTCCTCCCGACCTTTCCCCCTCTTTTCTACACTGCCAATGGGAATCAGAAGGGGAGTTTTGAAATATACCTAACAAAGGCCTCACAGCTCCACGGATTCCAGCCGAATCTCCCCACCTCCCGTCAGATTGCAAGACGACTCACCAGGCTCTCCCACCCTCCTCTGCAGTTCAGATCTGCCCGCAAACTATTCAAGGGGAACGGATTTCCCCACATCCTCCACTATGGAGGCGCCCAAGACACGATTACCCGAACCCTTATCCTCCGAAAGCCGCCTCTTAAAAAGACCTCCTTCGCCTCCCTCTGCCTCCCTATCGCTCGACACACGAACCGATCCACCTGAGACCTCACTGGCCTTGGATAGACCATCTAACATCCCCCCAAAATCAACAGTCTCTACCACCTGCTTCTGACCACCCATCAATGCTTCTGTAGATCGCCAAGCCATTGCCGACCCTCCTAAGTCCACCACATCTTCATAATCTAACCGACATACTAATGGAGACTCGGAGACACCTTCCACCCCACTGATCTTTGCATGCCCGATGTCTTCGAGGGTCGGATCATCTAACCCTGGACCTTCTGATAATAAAGGGGCCACGAGTCCACCTTGGACAGGCCCACTAGACAAAATAAGGGGACCAAGGCCTGAAGATGAAGCCCATGGCCCTAAAGCTACGGGCCCCAGAGACTCGGGCCCAGCAACCCCTTTTCCACGCTGAAAAGGGCTTGGGTTCTTCAAACTAGGGCCCACCCCCTCAATGGATGAAAAAGGCTCCACCCTTATGATTCCTAAACTGGGATCCAGCTGGGATGCACTTCCCCCCTCCCTCGCACGATTCAACATCTGAGAGTCCAAAACCACCTTCTCGGTAGAACCCTGTGCCTCCTCACGGGATTCAACCTCTGCCACCGCCTTAGACTTTTGAAGCCATCACAGTCTCTTCCTGCGAAAGGTCCACTGCCTATTTCTGGCCGCATGCCTTCTCTTGCTAGCAGATATCTTAGCTAAAGAAGGGAAGATCTCGGAATCCTGCATACTCTTCTGACCTCGGCCTGCTTCTTTGACCTTTGTTTCCTCCTCCAGCCGACCTGCTGTCTCCGAATAAAAGTCCTCCTGCTGGTGACTGGGACGACCTCCTCTGGCTGCACCAATCAAAGGCTCTCTAGCTCTGAGACTAAGGGAACCCCCCACTGACAATCCCTGCTTCAACGACCCAGGCCCCGATTCGGCCATCAATGCTACCTGACCACGTGGCAACGATTGAGTTACGTTTCCCTCCTCCTGACCACCTAAACCTACCCGTCGGCGATCACACTGCTCCGATTCTGGCCATCCAGCACCAGACTCGCTGAACTCCTCATCCCAGCTCAATATTTCCAGCGGATACGACGAAAGGTGAAACTCCAACAAGATCAGTTTAGGTATGCTCCTTAAATCACCACAAACTTTGATTTTAGCCAACTTGAGGTCTGATCTGGAAGAAGTGGAATGATGAATCTCCACCAAACCACCACACAGCTTTCCAATCTGATTAAGAATTTGATTCTCCCATAGATGAAACAGTAGACCTTTGATAGCTATCCAACGGGGCTTGAGAAGGCCTGTGAACGAAAGGGCATTTGCTGCTGGCCACCATCTATGGAAACCTACAAAGAAGCCGTTGTTCAAAGGGAAGCATTTGGACCCACAAAGAAGAGTTCTGCTACTCGCCGAAGACGGAAAAAATAACGCCCTTTGAGCTTCAAAAGGGAATAACTTTACTTGGGACTCGGAGGGAAGTAAGGATTGGAGAAGAACCAGCACTTTGTTCCACTGACTCCAAACTCCAGGGCCGCCTATTGAACATACCACCGAATCAGCCCAATCTCCGAACGCTTCGACATTTGAATCCACCACCACCTTGCACTGAGCACCCTGATGTTCCACATGGCTACAAATGCCATCCTTTGGCTTCCCTACTCTCCTGTCCTCCAATGTGCTCCAAGCTCGAGTCTCCAAAGAAGGTTTGGACATATGATTCTGAACAGCTGCGATGCCTAGAGTCTTCGGAGGCTTACCTGGACCTTGAGAAACATGCTCAAAAGCTGCCTTGAAGGCCTTCCACCCCATTTGCCCTGGGCCCTGAGGGATAATTACTCTCCTACCTTGGCCTGACCCATGGAACAGATTCAGGGAGAAGAATCTCCCTCTTTGATTAACTTTCCTCTCCCCGATTAGAGAACTTGCCGGTCCCCTGAAGGTCCTAACCATGTACCCGCCAGAGAAAGCTAACACCTCATCCAAGGTTCTGGACAGCCAATCAAACGCTTCCTGCTCGATCTCCATACTGCTGATCTTACCACCTCTGCCCCTCTCGGTGATCTGGATTCCCCAAAGGTCCCTGAGCTCCACCTCCTGAAATGCCCAGGCATTTCTCTTCTTTTCTTTTTCTGATCAGAACCATTAGGATGAAAGATTGACACACACATATGCATTTCTTGTAGAAGGAAGTTTCAACCAAGCAAGGCAGTTTTATCCTGACAGCTATGGTGGCTGAGTCTCACAAGTCACAATGGTTGTTTTTTTTATGGTATAATGGTATTACTGCACTTAGGAATTCCATTGGGGCAAATTAATTGTTTTTGCTTTTTGATTGGAAGGATACATTATATTCAAAAAAGAAGAGAGAGACAAATGAAAAAGAAAGATCACGCAAACGAAAATCAGTGCCATTATTGGGATATATTATGTGTAATTTTATTTTTTTGTTAGGTGAAGATACTGTATTGATGAAACAATAGGTGTATTGATGAAACAAAAGGTGCAAACCCATATACATGAGGATACACACAAAAAGAAGTTAAAAAATAACAAGACAGCCATTGATTAACCCTAAAAGCTATACAAAGCAACATCTAACTATTGCATGAACTATGGCTACCCAATCAGAGAGAGAAGGGGGGGGGGGGCAATTGTGAACCTTATTGTTAATAGAGTTGAGGTTCTGGGTGTACATTGTTTCTTCTGATAATAATAAGAAATATAGAATATATCTAATGGAATTGAATGACAGTAGCACTTCACAAAATATAAGCAAGAGAATATTAAAAAGAGAAGTGATGCATGCAAATGAACAATACATACGTGGACTACAATAATAGGGAAAATCTTCTAAAACTTTATTAAAAATAAAAAGAAGCTTACAACATAAGCATCGTATATACGATCTGAATGGTGAGGGCGAATAAAATCATCATCAATGGCATGTCCTAGTAAAACTGGAGCAAAGCAAGATTTTGCCACCTATAACAAAAAAAAATAATGAGAACTACTTGCAAAAATAAAAATTATATACAAATAAAATAAAGACTTAATAAAAAAAAAAAACAGAGACTTTGTCCTTCCAGGCATGTTCGTTTACTACTTGTACTAAATCCACCAAAATGAACTGAATCTCCTATTTCTGTACTCTAGATGCAAGAAATGCCTAGTACAATTGGAACAAAGCAAGACTTTGCCACCTATAATAAAAAGAAATATTGAGATTTTCATTCATGAATAAAATTATATAGAAAGAAAAGGACTTAATAGAAAGAATGTAAACATTGTTCTTTTCTTTTCTAATTAAAAAAAAGTGCATCCTTCCAGGCATGTTCATTAACTAGTTGTAAAAATCCACAAAAAATGAACTGAAACCCCTATTTCTTACTCTAGATGTTTAGAAATGCCTGATGGCTTATACAAATGGACCAGGAGACAGTAAAAACTCTCTGCCCTATTTAATCAAATTCTATTATTTCACTCGCAGTGAATTATAAGCATATATCTTTAGTTGCAAAAGACAGCCTGGGAATCACTTCCAAGTTCCAGGTAAAACCCCCGAATCTTCCATATAAACTCCAAGCCCCTTAAACTTTCCATTTCTTGATTTTCAGTCCCTTTCTTAGATTATTACTCTCCTTCACGAGGTCCCAATGCATAACTTAAAGACTATTAAGATCCCATTTGACCAATTAAAATGTTCAGGCTCTTGAAGGTTATCATAGCTTTAAACAAGAAGTACTTGCCATTAGTTTCCAATGCAGTCAAGTAGATCCTTCCATTTTTATGTAGCATTCTATATTTGGTATTATAATTTCTTTCTATGTAGGTGACATCATCCTGACAGGAGAGAATCCTCCCTGCTCGTGTCTTCATTTAAGGAACCCCTTTTTTGCATATTTGGTTGTTTTTCAAAATGATCAGATACCATTACTAGCTAATAGGTTACATTGAGACCAAGTCTATGTTTGTCTATATTGTGAGTGTGTGTATGTTAAGAAGCAAACAACCCACTATTTCCTATGCAATTGCATAAGCAAAGAATTGCTCAATGGTCTAAACTCTATAGTGCTGGGGAAGTCAATTGAGAAAAGAATTGCAGAGTAAGAAAACATAATATTATTATCACAAATTATCGTACCATTCTTATCACAATTTTGTGTTCTTTAGCATTGCAATCTCAGTGGAACTTGTATGATGGCAAAACTGGTCTCCAAAAGAATATAAATTAGCTGAAATATTTTCCCAAAGCTTGTACAATAGACTACTTTCACTAGCCTGTGTGCAAGCTTTACCTCTTAAGTTGATTTTTACATGGTTCACATACTCGTTCACAATGTATCTCTAGTTCTTACTCAGTTACTTATAACAAGGGTATATTTGTGACTTAACTATATCAGTGATAATTGAAACTTTTCACATTCTTTGTAAAATGATACATAAATCTAATGGAGAATAATACAGTGAATTCTTGTTCAAGTAGCTGCAAAAATACTCCTGAAGTATAAGATCATAATTTATAAATATCTTGTTAACAATAACTCCATAACGCTCTTTCAAAGATGACTAATGTGATAAGATTGGTGAACTATCAGAAGCTAATTCCTACAGTAACTAGAGGTTTTTTAGTTGCATGTTGCGCACTACCCTTTCCAAATATAGCTCTTTTCAATCTTTATGGAAATTCTCTAGGGAACACGCAAATTTACAAGACAATCATGATGTGTCTAATGAAAGTTACAAAACTTCTTTCAATCTTTATGGAAATTCTCTAGGGAACACGCAAATTTACAAGACAATCATTATGTGTCTAATGAAAGTTACAAAACTTATCAGTCGTATTTCTGGTGAAGATTTAGTCAATGAAAGTTCCATTTAAAGTTTCATAAGTCATAACAGACCCAGCTTTGAATGATTCCCTAATTCAACGTACAAAACAGGTATTCTTTTTCATTGTAATGAAATTCCAGGTTTTTGAAGTTCGCTTCCTCTAATTGCATAAAAGTGTTTCTAGACTATTTTCTACAACTGATTAAGAAGAAAATTGACTTCATTGATCCTCTTTGCAGGTTTTGAGAGGCAATGCCATTTTCACCTAAGTTCCATGTTCGGTATAGATTTGGCTGCTTTCGACATTTCCAAAATGTAAGTTGAACTGAGGAGGAAAATCCCAATTCTTTTCATCTCCAGAATTTTTTTCTTCTCCCTTTTTTTTTTATGGGAAAGCTGTGATCAAACCCACAACCTTATGATTGCCATGCCATGACAATTTTCTTCACTATTACTTCTCTCCCTACTGTCTTCACGGTCCTTCAGACGACAAATTATTGTCCTCACGATTCTTCAGGCTCTTTAAAACAATGATTTGTTACCATTTTCAAGTCAGTCAAAGAGAAAACATGCTTTACATTGTAAAATAACATATGGATTCAGTGAACATTGTTATCAACTTTTTTGGAGCTTTGTTCAATCCTTTTAAATGGATCAAAAAATGAGTTTCCTATACAAACCGACTAGATTCAGTCAATCTAAAATGTGTAAGGAACAAGCCATCTCTAGGTCTAGTCTGGTCAAGTAGTACAACTACAAAAAAAAAATATAGGAAAAGAAAATTAACATATGGATTTCAGCCAGAATTTAGCACAAGATCATGTGCATTCACATCAATGATATGTTAAGATCATGAAATGATCTATCCTCCATAAATAAAAATCAGGATCCATGTACTCATATCATTTTAAAGTAACCAGACAGAATTATACGCAAAACTTTACAAATTATTGTTAGAATAAAACCTTAATGGTGTTCAGGTCCATTATGTCAAATTTAGCTTTTTTCTGGATAACCCTCCGCATGTACTGGATTGCCAACTTCACCTAGAATAATAAAAAATGAAGGATGTTAAGTGCACATGACATTAGTCATTATTTTAAGGCCCTTAAATAAAAGAATTTGTATATTTTGTACAATAGAAGTCTATATTAAGCATAGAAATTGTAGCAAATATTTATAATTCTACTTTGTCAAAAGAATTTGAATGATCCTAGAGATTTAAGACAGATTAAAAAGGAAGACCACCTTCTGGACAAAGGCAGTACTCAAATGCACAACACCACCAACGAGCAGGAAACATGTTACCAAATCAAGAAACATTCATAGAAAAGCCAAATGTGGGTGTTTGTGTGATAATTTAGAATTCACACCATTATTATTGAAAGATATGCAGGGTAATATTAGAATTCACATTGCTAGTGAACTCAACTGATGCTCATCATTTTTTTGCTGCCATATTAGAAGACAAAAAGTACAAACAGGGGAAATTAGTCACTTCCCAACAATTGCAAAAAGAATGAGGAAATCCCCGAGAAAGTTGCTCAAAATTTTCGCAAGGTTCTCTCCTTTTTCTCCATCTAATGCCAAATAACTAAATACTGCTGCATAGTAAAGAAATCTTTCTTAGTATACATGAGTGGACAAGCCAAGTCAGGTTACTGAAATTGGGCAAGAATGTTGACTTCGCCTATATATTTGTATATTTTTATCTGTATAGTTTTTATGAATACAGAAATTCTACTAATAAAAAGAGAATAAGTACATGATAAGGGTAGAAAATTCCCTATGCACAAAAGAGTTGTTTACACCACGATTAGTAAGACTATCAGCTAAGCCATTTGCCTCACTAAATGAATAAACACGAATGAGAGCCACAAGACAAACGCAAAAGCATGATCAACAAAATAGCTAATCTCCGCCATTTGCCTTTTGAAAGAAACAAAATAGCATTAGAAGGCAATGGATAGTATCTAAATAGATACAGAAAGAAAGGCAAGCATCACTTGAGCTAGGGCGTGTAGGATGTCACGTATGAGCACGCAGAGGGGATGGACCTAGGGTTGTCAAAGGGCAGGGCCAGGGCAAGGCTGGGGTCAACCCTAGCCCTACCCTTCCCTATAAGAGTAGGGTCCTAGCCCAGCCTTAGCCCTCAAGGGCCGGGATTGATTGGGCCCTAGCCCTACCCTCAAGGGCTAGGGCAGGGCCAAAGGACCAGAAGGGCCGGAAGAAAGAGCGGAATTTTTTTCCTGATTTGAAATGACGAGATTTTTTTTCTACACCAACTGTCAACCTGACATGGAAATGAATATCCTCATCTTTTATCCGGGCTTGGGATTGACATTGCAACAAAAAAAGCAATGACAAAGTTAATTTTTTTCATTGTCAGTGACAAGCATACATGATAGAATAAAATAAAGTAAAACTATATAGAACAAAATTTATATATCAAAATACTCTAAGCATGAGGAGGCGAGGAGGTGATTTCGCATAAGAGATTAGGGCTAGGTTTGAAATGGTCATGTGAAATTATCTGCTATCAAATGGTCTTCCTAGCCCTTCAGTCCCTGCCCTTCCCAGCCCTTCAGTCCCTGCCCTTCAGTACACCTCGAGGGGTTTTATAATGTTGGTCATGTGAAATTACTCATTTAACCCTACTATTAAACCGTTTGAAATGGTGAAATGAGTAATTTCATAAATATAATATATATATATATACTTTTATGGTTCATAGACCTTAGCTACCGTGTAGCAACTAAGGAGAAGGGCAGGGCCGGGATGAGCCCAGGCCCAGCCCTGTAGATGCAGGGCTTCTGGATTTTGAACCCTTCCCGGCCCAAGGGCTGGGAAGGGCAGGGCTTCAGAGGGCTTTTGAGGGCAGGGCAGGGCAGGGCCGGGTACCCTTCTACGTGGGCTTTTTTGACAGCCCTAGATGGACCAACCATTTAATCGGTCTTCCCCCATCCCCCAAGCCCCAAATTGGCATCACCTGGGTCATTCCCTGCTCCTTCCAGGGCTTCCTATCTGGTTGGCATTCAGTCTCGCTGAGAGTTCAGTTGGGTCCTATGTGGGCCCTCTTCCAGGTGCCATATAGTGGTCTAATATGGAATGAGATAAACAAGTGTATCTTTGAAGACTCTTCATTGTCCTTAGACAAAAAAATTGTCTTGGACGCGAAACTTGTTACATTGGGCCTCAATCTGGGATGAAGTTGAGAAATCAGGGATTGTTAATCTCATTGCATAGCATGGAAGGTGTGGTTTGTAAGGTGGTCGATGCGTTAGGAAGTTAGATTTCTTTACTTGTGGCTATAGTTAATCTCTTTATAGGTTCACCATTTGTGAATCTGAATGTTTTGTACAGTTTTATCCTTACTGAACTTGTGTTTACTGATAAAAAAAAAACCCCACAAGGACATCTCCAATGCTATCACATTCTTTGCAATTTGCAGAGTCGGGAGAAAATATTGAGAACTATTCAGAAAAAAGAGTATATAGATGTCAAGCAAATATGCTTTTATATTTATTTAGAACCCAGAAAATAATAAAGATTTTAGAAAGACAAAAAAAAGAGAAATTTCTGTTGCAAAATCTGAGCAAGAATCTACAAGCTTCTGTGAAATGTATCTACTTACAGTGAACTTGGGCATACGGAATTTGTAAGTATCTACCAGTTCCATCATCAAGTCGACCAAATCAGAGAAAGGGCTGTCAAGAACCATTCCTGCGATTGACAGATCCTCAGCTCCATACATCAAGCTGTAACAAACAATTTATAAAGTTCATATTAGATTAAACAGCAGATAGCTCCCAACACTGTTGGAAGTCAAACAGATAAAATACACACGCATATATAGCTAGACAGATAAAGAACCAGAAGCTGCAAAGCTTAAACATCCTTAATACTAATAGGTAACATTATTCCAGGAACACTACATTAAAAATATAATATAATGAAATATATCCCAGGAACTTGCTATTGGTTAAATTTAAATAGCTGTATCAATAACAACAAGAAATCGTATCAATTTATATTTTTTCCAATTAAGTGCACGTGTTTGCTTGACACGTGTCTAACATGCCATCTAATACAAAGTGGGCTGCCCATTAAAATAATAATTAAAATTACAAAATATAGTAATATATATCACCAATTTATAAATTCATCAAACCAACAATATTGGGTATTTTTTTGATATTTTTTAAAATTTCGGCTAAATCTCAGGATATTTACGTGATAAAAAGAGAACATTATATTTCTCGCGAGATTTTTAAAATACCACGATAAAAACGGAGTTTTAAACTTTAGATGATTTTCTCGGTATATCTCGGGAGATTTGTAACAATGAATTAAACTATCCCAAGTTTCACTCTTTACCAAAATGCCTTGGTATCTTATTTCAAAGGTTACAAGTTGCCACATGTCTTTTAATAAAAAGAATTCTGCTTCTTCAGCAACTATGTAGCAGTGTAGTCAAAATTTCGCCAAGGCAACACCTAGGCCAATGCCTAGCCAGGACCCGTATTGCCTATATCATGATCTAGCCAAGCACTCATTCAGTCTCATATAATATAAACAGAAAAAGTAAATTTTGGTCCCCTAGGAATCTCCTCACCTAGGGAACCCCCTTTCGCCTAGGCCGGGCATCGCCTGGACGCTTTGACTACACTGCTATGTAGAAAAGGAAGCATCATAAGTTTCTAAATGAAATTTTACAGAGCTTGCAGAGAGTAGAGCAGTTCAACCAAACACAAGAACGATGGTTTCATTGACGGATACAACTTTGTGCATATAGAATTCATTGTATTTTTATATCTTCCTCAACAAGTATGCAATTGAAAAATAGTTCCAGTTGCCATACACCTGACATTACTAAAGATTCGATGAAGTTATGTTCGAAATGGCCTCTTCACAATCATTCAATGTCTGATGTGACTCGACAGACTCGACCAAAATCAGAATTTCTCACAGAAGCATACCAAGTCAGGAGAGAACCAGAAAATTGATCCAAGCCAAACTGAGTGCTGGTTCTCAAGTAAAAAGGTTCATGATAGTTTGGTCAAACTTCCAAAATTCATAGAGTTTGGGCTGGCTTCCTAACAAAATTTAACCTTCATTACCATGGAATAAATTGCTACCCTGCATTCTAGGTCCTTTACAGCATGTATAATGGAAGACGGCTAGTGCATGAAAAAAACCTGGTCACAGCACCCATTGAACGGCCCCACAAACCAATGCAAGACACATTACCATCTGACCGCAAATAATCGACCACAACCTTCAGATCATCCTTCTGGAAAACAACCAAACCATGTTAGATGGCAACAAAAGAAAAAAGGATAGCTACCACCACCATGTGGAATGCAGAAGGAACAGTTTCAAAATAAGATGCATTATTGTGTGGATGATATGGATTACATAAGCAATTATTAATTTGTTTCAAGGAATTAATCCTCAATGGATGAATTTAACCGGAGTAAATCATTGCACCAATCTGTAAATTAAAATAATAAATAAAGATTGAAAAGATGCACCATAGACAATTCCTTAATTGCAGATTCTTCAAATTTTTAGTCGGATTTCTCCTTTTTTTTAGTAAATCGGATTTCTCAGTTACTAGAAGTCTAGAACACTTACTTCATGCCAGCCCAGAGTTACGTGCTCTCCTCCCGAGAGTCCAGATCCTGAAAAGTCAAGGGTGAAAACTGTAATGTATGAAGGCAGCAAAATTATAGCAGCTTCACTGGCATCTGCTCTGCACCCACTGAGGAAAATCAAGATGTATTGCATGTCAGTATGACAAATTTGATGACACATGACTCTGAAAAATCAAGTTAGCTGACTTGTCCCTTGGGATTCATAGGAGCTGCAAATAGAGTTTAGAAGAGTTTAGAAGGCATTTTCAACTAGCAATGATCATACAGTTCTAACCAGTCTGAAGACAAAGATGTGTAAAGCAAATTGTCATTTACCAGAATAAGATTGTGGAAATTGTTCAGTACACATAATAACTGGTTTACAATTATCTAGGCAGTGGAGATTATAAGATACATGCCAGAGGTAAACCCTAAGGACTGCCAGTCTGCTGCCTACAGTATATACATGGTGCACATGCAGGGAGTTATACCATTAATTGGATCCCATCAAAGAGGTCTCTTACAATCGATAAAATGAAACAATCAAAAAAATCTCTTATGCCAAAAATCAACCTGATCATATGTCATTATGGATTTAGTTCTTTATATTTTCTTTGACCATCCAAAAACATGTGATAGAATAGATGCTCATGATCATCAAGTAAAGTTGACTTTTGCAATATGAGATCTTCTATGTCCAACCCATAGGATTGGGGGTCCCCCATGCATGAGCACCATTAAGTGTAATGGCATGTCAGTTAAATAATAAGATTTTCCTCTTTATTGTAAGAGCATCCAGGATTCTGTACAGAAGATCCAAAAGATAGTCTTCTAACTGTTCAAATAAATGAGATTGATTGGGTTCCTATGATCATGAAATAAAAGAAGTTTTGATATAGGAGATCTCCGAGGTGGGACTAGATGAATGGTGAACCTCCGTATTAGCTGTATATCCAGATGCAAGGTAAAATGGGTCTTGCTGTGGGAATACCCAATTGGGACCTTAGATTTCTCCTTTTTCGTTATGTTATTCAGAAATTCACATTTCACAGCATGAGGTGCCTAAATGAATAAGAAGACATCCATAATATCTGTATGCAATCCCTTAAAAACACATCATACTCATCTCTAATCAACTTAATTTCTTCACTTACCTATTTCCATGACAGTAGATCACACAGGGCAGCGCCTTTCCTTCCGGAATAACAACAGGCATGTAATGACTACACTGAAGTACGTTTCCCCGATTGTTAGTAACCTGCAGCATATTTTAAAGGCCATCTATTGTAAGGCTGGCATTTACTTGAACATTTCAAGTTTCTAAACAGGAAGAAAACAAATCATCACTTCACCAAGGATAAGCAGAGCTATCCAGTTGAAATGACTCCAAAAATTATCCTTATACCACCAGTACTATATATCTTCTACATGTCATTATCTAAATCATAATATCCATAATAAGGGCCCATCCAAAGAGGCAGAGCAACACCATTGGAATGTGATACTGTGTATAAAAGAAAAAAGGTCCTATATAAATAACATGTATAAACAGTGTAAATAATGGCTCTTAATGGCACCTAGAATACCTTGCAAGCTGATAGAAATAATAGTAGATTGGATCTTATTCGATGCCATCATTAAAGGAGGGATTATGTTGTCACTGGCACTGCTAACAACAACAGGCTAAACTAAAAAATGAAAGCATCCTCCCAATTTCTGCTGCTAGTGATGGAGATGCCACCACGATGAAGCTTGTTGTCCTGCCACAACGAAGGTATCCGAAAGGTTTAAGTGGGGAGGGAGAGGAGGAAATTTTGGCACCAGTTTTCTCTTTGGTGCATGAAAGTTGGCATTAAAATTTGGGGAGATCAAGCCTAGAAACTCTTAAGCACAGTTGTGAGGGAGACCAAAACCGGTCAGGGATTCACAAAGGAGTGAACCTGAAGGTGAGCTAACTAGAAGTACATAAAAAAAGAGGAGGAGAAACTACTACGGAAATTAGTTGAAGTTCTCCCGGATAGAGCACCATTGTGCCAAGAGATGACCAGCTCTTTCGCAGGTTCTTGCTTGAGATGAGAGAGAGTCTTCAAAGACCCTTGCATTTCGTTCTTTCCAAAGAGACCAAGCTACCAATGCAATTAGCAAGGGTCCTCATTCGAAACCCTCTTCCCCAAATGCACCGAGAACGTACAAGCTGGAAGGAGTGAGGGAAGACTCAGTTGATTCCCAGGCGGCAAAGGAAATAACTCTACACCATGTAGGCAAAAGGACAGTGAAACTGGAGGTGATCAACCGTCTCCTCGGCGGCTAGGCACATAAAAACAGTCGTTGGCCATCTGCCATCCTCTACTCAGCCCAAAAGAAGAAGGATACCTTAAGAGGCAAACCTGCCTTCCAAACCAATCTATAAGGGAAGGGATGACCGATGCTAGGGAGTAGGGCCAGATATAGGGATCGTACTAAGAACTGGCCTTTGGTGTCTCTGGACCACAGAAGGATGTCTCTAAGAGTTGGACAGGTGGGGACTTGTTGGATTCGAGAGAGGAGGTTTTGGAAGTTGTTTAGCTCCCAATCACATGGTTCAAAATATCGGTTGTCGTATCGGTAAGTCCAAAATAGGATACGTATCGACGTATCGATTGGATACAGCGGAAAAATTCAGGATACGCAAAAAAAAGATTGGATACCCAAGGAAAAACTTGGATACTTGCATAAAATCTCTTTTAATTCAAATATAAGCTAAAAACAAACTAAATGAAGGCCTCCAACTGCATTTATATATATATGACAGTTAAAAAATTTATAAGTTAAAAAAGGTGTGTGTGCTGATAAATATGTATGAAAATACAAACCATAATTACTTAACCAAGTGATAGAAGCTCAATTGCATTCATAAATCAAATGTATGAAAAAACATAGGCACTTGCATTCATAAATCAAATGTATGAAAATACATAAGCACTTGCATTCATCTTGATGCAGGGTCTAACCTTGGTTCTTAAATTGTTTTAGATGCCTAAAGTTCTTATGAATGCCCTTAAAGTTAATAAATAATTGAAATTTAGCAATTTAGTTTCCAAATTTACTTCTATTTGTAATTGATGAGATCATGTTTTTACAAGACATATAGAGATATCGGATCACAATCAATTGCGATTAAGATTCGGTAACTCTTACGGTTCAACAATATAACCTTGGTTTTTTAGAAAAAATAAAAAATATATTTAACTCTGGTTAAAAAATTTAACCCTTAGGATTAATATTTTTTTACAAAAACTAAGGTTACATTGTTGAACCCTAAGGGTTAGTGGATCTTAACCACAATTAGAGGGGGTTAAAAGGGACATGTGGCAACTCTGGTTAACCCTTAGAATTTTTTGAACAAAAACATATGTATTAGCTTATATTAGTTTTGTCAAACGCCCTCTAAGGGTTAGTGAATCTTAACCACAGTTAATAGGAGTTAAAAGGGACACATTTCTAACCTTGATTGTTTTAAAAAAATATATTTTAAAATTTTAACTTTAGAATTAAAAATTCTTAACCATAGGATTAAGTTTTTTTAAATCAAACCCTAAGGGTTAGTGAATCTTAACCACAATTAATAGGAGTTAAAAGGGACACATTTCTAACCTTGATTTTTTTAAAAAATAAATAAATAAATAACTTTAGAATTAAAAATTCTTAACCGTAAGGTTAATTTTTTTTTCTTTTAAAATACTACGAGTTAGTGTATCTTAACCACAATTAATAGGAATTGAAAGAGTGTTACAACCTTCCCAAAAAAAAAAGTTTGATTGTGTGTGTGTGGCTGAGTGAGGCTAGCATTTCTCCTTAAATGAGCTAATAAATTATGTGGGTTGGTGAGGCTAGCACTCCTCTAATAAGCTAAACAATTGTGTGGCGGGAGTGAGGTTAGCATTCCTCCTTTAATAAGCTGAAGGTATAAAGCCTTCAACGAACAAACAAAAACACAGGTTCAGTTCGGCTATTTCACCTTTGGCCGTAAGAGGGAAAGGGGCAAAAGGCGAAGGCGCAAAGCTAGCACTCCTCTTGGTTTTGCGATCAACGGATTTGGGTGACGATGACAACGGATTTGGGCGACGACGGCAACGATGATTGAAGTGGCAATCTAGGTATATACCCTAAATCCCTAATCTCCTCCTCTACTACAAAATCTTTTGTTTTTTTTTCTACTTCTCAATCTCGTTTGTAGAGTGCCATCTGTTCGAATATTTGTCCTCTTTTTTTTGGATGGTTATTGCAAATAAAACCCCTTCCGATCACTTATTTTTTTTTTACTATTAAAATACCCGTATCGAGCTGTATCGATACTGATAAGGTCAATATGTCATCGATATGGGGTATTTTTTTTTCTCCCCCGTATCTGTGTATCGGATACCCATAAAACTGATACGTATTAGTCCAATATTTGATACCATGCCCAATCATTGAGGTTACGCCTTAGGCCAAGGCACCAGACTCTCTTGTTTGGTAGATACTTCGTAGGATTCGACAGAGGCAAATTTATCCAATGCTAGGGCCCAGATTGAAGGGAATTCCTAGCGGAGGAGGAACCGCACCATCTATCTGTCCAGAACCTAACCTCATTGCCTCGACCAACCCGGCAACCGATGTTGGCAGAGAAGAAGTCCCAACCTTTCACAATGCCTTTCCACAGGTTGATGACGTGTGTGCCATTAACCGTTGGGGGATCCCAGATGGAAGATGGCCCATACTTAGAAGACAGGAAGAATTCCCACTCTCTCTTCCCTCGGGCTTGTAATCAACCTCAATTTCGAGCCCAAGGCCAAGTCTTTTGGCTTGTGAGTGGTGATTTTCAGTTATGGTCCTATGGAAGAGTTCTAACGATTCTCTTCCCTTAGGCTTGTAATCAACCTCCGGTTTGACTCCAAGGCCAAGTCTTTTGGCTTGTGACAGGTTCAACCAACCTCATGTCCAGTTCTAAAGTCACAAATCAGGCTTGGCCAAACGTTACCCTTGCCCATTACAACTTGTTGGTAGGGCACTGATTATTTCTTTGTCCCGGTCTTAGGGCGAATAAATCAAATGCATTCATAACAGTTTAACATAAAAAGACTTACATTAAGCTTAAAATTTATGGTTGTAATTCAACACATTCTTATTTAACTTATTGAATGTAAGGTTTTAATATCTAAATTGTTTTTCTTATACTTAGCTAAGTGACTATGGTTTGTATTTTCATACATTCTTATTAACACAGCATGCACGCCTTTTTTAACTTATAAAATACTCAACTCTCATATTTATGGTTATAAACATAATTGGAAACCTTCATTTAGTTTGATAATAGCTTATATTTGCATTAAAAGAAATTTTATGCAAGATATCCAAGTTTTTCATTGCGTATCCAAACATTTCTTAGCGTATCCTGATTTTTTCCGTTGTACCCATCCGATACGGTCCGATACGTCGATATGTATCCAATTTTGGACTTACCGATACGGTAACCGATACTGATATTTTAAACCATTGACCCAACCCAATCAATATCTGTGTACGCCTTCACCTTCAAGTGTCTCTGTTCTTACGAAGGTAAGACTAATTATCTTCGAAGCTATCTTCTCTCTTATGAAATGTCTGTCAACCTCAATATGTTTGGTCCTATCATGTTGCACTGGGTTTTGTGCAATGCTAATAGCAG
The DNA here is from genome assembly GCA_015143295.1 of Tetracentron sinense. Lineage (NCBI taxonomy): Eukaryota > Viridiplantae > Streptophyta > Magnoliopsida > Trochodendrales > Trochodendraceae > Tetracentron > Tetracentron sinense. The sequence goes on along the minus strand of CM026558.1, from coordinate 7,913,863 downwards.
TTTTATTATCACAATAAAGTGTCATCTCCGATGGATTTGAGAAACCAAGTTCTGTCACCAAGGTTTTGATCCACAATAACTCACAAGCTTCACAAGCCATTGCTCTATACTCTGCTTCAGCGCTAGACAATGCACCACAGATTGCTTCTTACTTCTCCAGGTAACCAAATTTCCACCAATCATGGTGCAATAGCCTAATGTAGATCGGTGATCTGTGACTAACCCAACCCAATTAGCATCTGTGTACGCCTCCACCTTCAAGTGTCTCTGTTCTTACGAAGGTAAGACTAATTATCTTTGAAGCTATCTTCTCTCTTATGAAATGTCTGTCAACCTCAATATGTTTGGTCCTGTCATGTTGCATTGGGTTATGTGCAATGCTAATAGCAACTTTATTATCACAATAGAATGTCATCTTCAATGGGTTTGAGAAACCAAATTTTGTCATCAAGGTCTTGATCCACAATAACTCACAGGCTCCATGAGCCATTGCTCTATACTCTGCTTTGGCGTTAAACCGTGAAACCACAGACTGCTTCTTACTTCTCTAGGTAACTAAATTTCCACCAACCATGGTGCAATAGCCTGATGTTGATCGGCGATCTGTCACTGACTTAGCCCAATTAGAATCTGTGTACGCCTCCACCTTTCAAGTGCCCATTCCGTCTGAATAATAACCCTCAACCTGGAGAAGACGTTAAGTATCTCAAAATTCGTTCCGCAGCTTCAAGGTGTACAGTCCTAGGACTGTGCATAAACTGACTGATTACACTCACTGCATTAGCAATATCAGGACGAGTCAACAAAAAGTAAATCAATTTACCAACAAGTCTCTAGAACATACCAACATCTTTAAGCAACTCGTCACTCTCATAATCAAGCTTAACATTAGCTTCCATAGGAGTTGCCACAAGTTTCGAGTCAAGCTTTCCAGTGTCTTTCAACAAATCAATGATATATTTTCTCTGACATATGATGATGCCCTTCCTTGAGTGGGCAACTTCAATCCCAAAGAAATTCCTGAGTAAACCTAAATTTTTAATCTCAAACTCTTTGGCCAGAAGATTCTTAAGAATCTATATCTCCCCCGGGTTATCTCCAGTTACAACAATATCATCTACATACACTAGAAGTGCAGTAGTTGTGTTTTCCAAATGTTTCACAAATAGCGTATGATCTGAGTGACACTGAGTATACTCAAACTTCTTCACAGCTCCACTAAACCCTTCAAACCAAGCCCTAGGAAACTGTTTAAGGTCATAAATTGCCTTCTTCAGATGACAAACTTTACCCTTCTGATTCATAACATTAAACCCAGGAGGTAAAGCCATATAAACTTCTTATTGGAGATCTCCATGAAGAAAAGCGTTCTCCACATCCAACTGAAGAGAGGCCAGAATTGATTTGCTACTACTAAAAGAAGATTTCTGATTGTATTCATTTTGGCTACAGGAGCAAATGTTTCCTGATAATCAATCTCATAGGTCTATGCGAATCTCTTAGCGATCAACCTTGCTGTATATCTATCAACAGTATCATCAGCCTTGTATTTTACGGTATAAACCTACTTGCATCCAACTAGTGTTACAAATCTCGTTCTCGGGTTTTTATTAGCTGGAGTTTTTCTCGGGAAATTTTCAAATCGAAATTATTTTTTTTGTGTATTTCTCACATAAATCTACAGAACAATTAAAAAAATATATTGAAATTACACAAAATAGTAATAAATATCACCAAGTTATAAATTCATAAAACCAACATTGTGTATTTCTCAAGATATTTTTAAAATCTCGGCTAAATCTCGCGATATATACGAGATAAAAAGAGACAAATATTTCTCGCGAGATTTTTAAAATATCGTGTTAAAAACGAAGTTTTAAACTTTAGATATTTATCTCGGTTCTTCTCGAGAGAAACTGGGTATTTCTCGAGAGATTTGTAAGAGTGCATCCAACTAGCTTCTTGTCCTTAGGAGCATCAACAAATTCCCATGTATTATTTTTTGTGAGTGCCTTCATTTCCTCTCACATTGCTTCCTTCCACTTAGTGTGCTGCAATGCATCTGTAACTCTAGATGGAATAGATATTGAAGACAAAGACGAAACAAAACCACGAATACATGGAGAACAAGATTCATAAGAAATGAAGTTAGAGATAGGATGAGATGTACAAGTGTGTTTCTTTTTGCGTAAGGCAATAGGAGCATCAAGATCAGTAGTATTGGGTAAAAATGAAAAATTACCTGAACTGAGAGAAATCGGAGAAGTACATGAATCTGGGTCCACAAAGGTATGCTGAGAGTGTTGTTCAGTTGATCGAGGCTCCACCCTGGAACGTCTTAAGTTTGTCTTCAGCTCTTTTTCCTTCTCTCTAGTATCATCAAAAGAGAACAACAACGGCACTAAAGGAGTATCTCCCAGAATAGGAACTGAGAGGGGTACTGGTACTAGGAGGCGTATCTATTCACTAACACTCTCCCTCTAGAGAGAAACCCCATAAAAAAATGGAACTGACTCAAAGAAAGAAACATCCTTAGAGATAAACATTTTACCTGTCAAGGGATCAAACACCTTATACTCCTTCTGTGTAGAGGAATACCCTAAGAATAGACATTTAATGGACTTAAGATCCAACTTAGAACGGTTTGGACCCAGGATATGAAGAAAGCAAGTACAACCAAAAATACGAACCGAAAGACTAAAAGGACTCTCAGGACGTAATAACTGATGTGGAGACTTAAAATCCAAAATCCAGGAGGGCATCAGGTTAATCAAATACGCTGTTGTAAGCGCAGCCTCAAACCACAACTTTCAGCTGTAATAACAAACTTCGAACAACCTCAAGGAAATGGCAACTCTTTTGTTCCGCAACTCCATGCTGTTGTGGCGTGTGTACACAACTGTTTTAATGAATAATTTCATGTTCAACAAAGTAAGCTCTGAGTGATCCTTTAAGGTATTCGCGACCATGATCAAAGCGAAATATCTTAACATTCTTGTCAAATTGATTTCTGATCATGTTATGAAATGTGCGAATAGTATTGGGCATCTCATCTCGAGTTTTCAACAGGTACAACCAAGTGTAGCGGGAATAATCATATCAATAAACGAAATCCAAACAAGAATAGAGTGGGAGAGGGCCCTGATACATCTGAATGGACAATTTCAAACGGAGATGAACTTCTTGTATTACTAGGGGAAAATGAAACACGACTATGTTTTGTCAATTCACAAGTTTCATACTGCAAACTTTGTAAATTGACGTACTCAAACAAACGAGAAAACAAAATTTTTAATGACTGAAACGACAAGTGACTCAACCGATGATGCCAGAGAAAAATCTGGTCTTTATTAATAGTACTAAGGGATTGAAAATCACTAGAGATAGGAGCAAGAGCCTGATCCAAAATGTAAAGCCCATCCAGTTTACGTCCACTCCCAATCTGCCGCTGTGTCACCAGATCCTGAAATACACAATGAGATGGAAAAAATGTTACACTAGAGCGTAGATACTTAGTTAAACTGCTAACAAAAAGGAAGTTCATAGAAAAACCAGGAACATGTAATACAGATGACAATGAGAGAGTAGGGGTGACATGGATGCTTCATTTTCCAGACACAGATGCAAATGAACCATCAGCTATTTTCACTCTCAAAGGACTAGAGCACGAGTTGTAAGACGAGAAAAGTGTGGACATTCCAGACATATGATCTGAGGCTCCTAAATCGATGATCCAAGGAATCTCATGTGAAAGTAACGAACTAAATCGCTCAAGTTCCTCTTTGGATACTGAAAAGGTGTCCTTAGAAGACTGTTAAAAATGAGGTAGCATACAGGGGATTCCTCAAAATAGGTAATATCAGCGAATGAGGCACTATGTGTACTGATCTGCATGCAATGTTCCTCCATACCACAAATTCTAGACATACGTCTTACTTAAGGATTAAAAAACCAAATAAGCAAACAAGCCGGATCTCTCGAACACCAACAACGCCTAAACTAGAGGTCTAAATCAATTCTGATGTATACAAATCAGCAACTCACACACTTCACAACCTTCCGCCATGTTTTCAACTTCATTCAATCAAACACCAACAACACCTCAAAAAATCACCCAAAAAATTTCAACACTTATAACTCTAGATCTAATGATTCGTAGTAGATCTAGATGTCCATCAACAACCCCAAAAAACCTTTTAAACTCGAAATGATGTAAAATTGATTTTTTTTTTTCACAAAATCATTTGAGAGTATGAAATATCAACTTAGATACTCCAAAAACTCGGAATAAAATCAACCCGAACTTCAAAAATATTAAATCATACGAGATTCATGTGGCACTATTCACGAAACACTATTCATGCAACACAATTCACACCACTATTCACGCAACACAATTCACACACTACTCATGCCATTAAAAAAAGAGAAAAAATGCAGGCCTTGATTTCTTGCTCTGATACCAAATAGAAAATTAAGAATAGTAAGCTAGAGTTTGTGAAAGCTAGAGTTTGTGAAAGAGAGAAAGGAGAAGAGGAAGAAGGAAGGAAAATAGGGTATGGAAAACTTAGTTTCTCCATCCCTTTAACTCTTATTTTATATTACTAACAGAATGAAAGGACATAAATGTCCTTCATTGCATAAAAGACAATAGATACTAAAACATAATAAAGTAGCTAGATAATAAAGCTATGATGGGCTTATTTAGATGGTCCATTACAACAATCCCGAAACATAGAGGAGCAGTGGATATAAGAGATTTCAGGCCGATTAGCCTTGTCAGTAGTGTGTACAAGATTCTTTCCAAAGTTCAAGCATGCCGACTTAAGGGAGTGATGGGACACATTTTCTCCTCCCAACAAGGAGCCTTTGTGGGTGGCCGCCAGATTCTTGATGGTATCCTAATAGCTAATGAATGCATCGATGACAAGATTAGAGCTAAGAATCCGGGTATTTTATGCAAAGTGGATATGGAGAAAGCATACGACCACGTAAATTTGGAGTTTTTGGGTTATGTGATGAAAAGAATGGGTTTTGATCTAAAGTGGCGTCATTGGATCTAGTTGTGCATCTCAGCTGTGACATTTTCCATCCTCATCAATGGGAGCCCGGCTGGCTACTTTCGAAGTTCTAGGGGTTTGAGACAAGAGGACCCTCTCTCCCCATTTCTGCTCATCATGGTTTCAGAAGCTTTGAGTAGTATGTTGTCTCGTACCGACAGAGTGCTATTTGAAGGATTTTCTCTAAGGAGAAAAAAATTTAGGATCTCACACCTCCAGTTTGCCGATGATACATTAATCTTTTGCAGAGCTTCCTGTCAAGATCTAGGCTCTCTGAAAGGTCTTCTGCACTGCTTTGAAGCCGTCTCCGGGTTGTGGGTTAACATGTCCAAATTCGAAATAGTGGGGGTTGGGGAGATCTCAGATATATACACCCTATCGCAAAGCCTCGGTTGAAGGGTCCCTACCATCGGTTTATTTAGGGATGCCCCTCGATGCTCGATTTAAATCTAAGGCAGCATGGGACCCAATCTTGGAGAGGTTTGCAAAGAGATTATCAGGGTGGCAGTCCTCATTTTTATCAAAAGGGGGGAAGGTAACGTTGATCCATAGTACTCTAAGCAGTCTGCCAACCTATTTCATGTCTATTTTGGTCATCCCCTGCTCGGTTGTTGTGTCTTTTGAACGTATCCAAAGAGAGTTCCTGTGGCACGGAAAGAGAGGTCAGGCTAAGTATCATTTAGTCAACTGGAACCGGATTTGTCGTCCAAAGAGAGATGGGGGCCTCAATTTGAAGTTGTTGTCTCTGGTCAACAAGGCTCTCCTTGGAAAATGGATTTGGAGGTTTGGGGAGGAAAGAGAGAGTTTTTGGCGATCGGTCATCATTACCAAATACAGGGAGGGTTCCTATTGGGTTCCCAAGGAAGTGTCGAGGCCCCATGGGGTGGGGATGTGGAAAGGTCAAATCAGCAGCACGTCTAGTTGTTCCTTTTTTCGAGTTCAAAGTTGGTGATGAGTCTGAAGTGAGTTTCAAGAATGACGTGTGGAATGGATCCTCGAGGCTTCAGGATGACTATGCCACTATATTTCAATTAGCTTCGGATAGGAAGGATGCAATTGGAGATTACATCGATAGAGGCAGCAGGGGGGGAGGGGGGGCACATGGTGTCCCAAACTGAGAAGAAGGTTGAATGACTTGGAAATAACTAAGTTTGGCAGGCTTCTAGAGCGTCTAGGGGCTATTCCTTCAGTTTCTCTAGCCCGGGATTGTAAAGTTTGGTCTAGAGACAACAAGGGTCATTTCCCAGTGAGATCTCTAGTTCAGCTACTTGAAGTTGGTCCTTCTGCCCCCTTTCTTCATAGAGCTATGTGGAATCCAGGTATTGAATCTAAAGTATCTTTTTTTCTATGGAATGTGGTTTTGAATAAAATTTTCACATGTAATCACTTGAAAAGTCGAGGGTGGAGGATGGCTAATCGTTGTTTTATGTGCCTCCAAGCGGAAGATTAGGTAGATTACCTTCTCTTGCACGGCCCTTTAGCTCGTGAGATTTGGAGTTTCTTTCTTTCCCACATGGGCGTGGCCAGGGTCATTTCCTTGTCCTTTCACAACTTCATTGTGGAAGATACTTCCGGGCGCTATAGCTTGGTCTATCTGGAAAGAGAGGAATAAGAGAGTTTTCGAGAACTCACCTTCCTCTTTTCCCCGTATTTGTAATAGAACCAGGTCTCTGGCGGTGGAATGGGTTTCAGCAAAGCAGGAAGGGGAGTGCTTAGGCATGATGTTTGCCTGATTTGTATTGTCGTTGTGAGCATCTATTTGGGGGTTAGCTTTGTGTATTTTGTTTTCTTTTTGCACCTTGCATTGGTTCACAACCTCATGAACTATACGCTCTCTGCTCCTTTGTACTTGTGATACTTTCGTTATTTATATATTTGTTTGGTTTATCTCTCAAAAAAAAAATTCGGATTATGAATTTTAAATTTTTTAGCTATGAAAAAAAATCTTTTCAAGTGTCATAGTTTCGACGTTGAGAAATTTACTCCAATGCTCCCCACTAAAAGAATTTGACCAGTGATCCAAATTATGAGAGAAATATGTGATAAAAAAACTGAAAAACTACTCCTTCAGTAATCCTTTTAAAACATTAGTACATAAACCCAATTATGAGACTAAAAATGATCAACAACCATAATAAAAATTAATGATTATCCTGTTTCCTATAAATAAAGGAACAAAAAAGGAGAGAACTTCATAGATTAAGAAGGTAAACTAAAGCAAACATTTAGCTATATTAAATAATATAAACAGATATCTTACCTCCAGATCCTTTCTATGAAACCATTGTCCTTTTAGCATAAACTCTTGATCCAATAGATCACTTTTTGGGTTGTATTCAGCTCTGCAGCCCAAAATATGCTACTTTTAATCTCTTAAAATGGGTTAAGTAAGATTGAAAGACTAAAAGATAAGAATGTACACAACATCACTAGGGTAACAAAATTTTGAACGATCTCTAATCTTCATGTCCATGAGATAATCCTCATATTTATCAATAGAAGTAACAAGTCAAATGATAGAGTGTACTTGATTTTTTGTTTGTAAAACTATAATTTAAGCAAATTTCGTAGATCCAACCAACACCAACAAACCACAGTAAGCACCAAAACCAGACAGCACAACACCAGTAGTCCCCTAGCGCAATTAATCACGACATTAAGTTATATCTAGAAATGGTGAGTAAGAGAGGTAAGCTGTGACTCCTGGTTTGACGGTTGCAATGCTGATAAGGCAAGTGTTCAGCCATTGAGGTTTCTTGGAAATTGAAATATTTGTTTAATCTGGGTTTGTTAAAAGGATTACTTTCACAGCAATAACGAGAGACACAAGCAAAAGCATGTGTTTCAATCAAGTCTCGGGGCTGTTAATAAGAAATAGAAGAAATGATTGTTCTTGAGGCAACTCTGTTTATTACCAGCAATCAATTTTTTTCCTAGTCCATATATGCTTTTTGATACTGGCATTATAACCGAAACAATGATATAAGCAGCAATTTAACTGCATGGGAGCCATGTAGGTGCCTCAGATAAGCAAACTTTTTTTTTGATCGGTAATCAAAACTATGCAATAGAAAGAAAAGACGGAACTACAAAAGAAAAAAGGAAAAAAAGTTCACAAGGTCGTGAACCAAGAAAAGAAAAAGAAAACCCACTACAAAGATGGCCCCTACCTGAAGGGCAAGCCACCCTACCCGGCCAAAACATCATAACAACAAAACACCCTTATCCCCACCCCCATGACTGCTAGCACACCATTCCATGATCATAAAACGGATCCTGGAACAAATACGAGGATAGGGGAATAGGAGTCCTCGAAAACTCTCTTATTCCTCTCTTTCCAAATGACCCAAGATATAGCACCTGGCAAGACAGACCATATAGCCAACCTCGAGCTGGCTCCCTTAACCAATTCCAACAAGATAAGAAGTTGAGAAAGGAAGAGAGAAAGACCCAATCCACACCAACTCGGGAGAGGAAGAAACCCTAATTCTCACGAGCAGAGGGGCAATGCAAAAGCAGGTGATCTATAGATTCTTCTGCTTGAAGGCACATAAAGCAATGGTTAGCCAGACTCCACCCTCTCAATTTCAAGTGATCACAGGTGAGAATCTTGTTTAAAGACGTAGTCCAAAGAAAAAATGATACTTTTGTAGGAATACTGGGATTCCACACAACCCTATGAGGAAAAGAGTCGGGCTAGGTTAGCCCGATCGACTATGCTAGAGATCTCACGGAGAATCGACCCTTGTTGCCTCTAGACTACATTCTGGCTTCTGCAATCTCTGCCCTGAGCCCCAAGAAGGGCAGACCCCAACTCCTCAAGGAGACCAAACTCACCTACCTCCCAATCATTCAAATCTCTCTATAAGCAAGGACCCCAAACAACCCCACTAGGCCACCACTCCCCTTAACCATATAATCCCTAACTAAAGCATCTCTATTCACGGCCAAGCAAAAGAGGGTCCTAAAGTCGTCCTGGAGTTTCGTGGATCCGCACCATACATTCTTCCAAAATCTAACCTCGGACCCATCCCCCACCTTGAACTCGACATGAGGCAATACTAGACGCATGACTCAGATAAGCAAACTTAATGAATATTTCCCACCTAAACCCACCTTGGACTAGGATAGTCTCTCATACTCCAGGAAGAAAAACGTCATAAACTCTTTCATTTAAAATAAAAGAAAGAAAAAGAAAAAATGATTGAGGCTTAATAAGAACTCCTCTCAATTCTGATCTTTAAAAAAAAAAACATCTCAGTGGGTACAACTTGTTGGATATAAATCACTGAGCTACAAACTTCAAAGCCCAACATGAAGTCCTTAGGGAATTTGAATTGATAATGCCTAGCATTTGTTGGAAGTTCTACACCCACATTGGGCATAAGCCTAAGAATGTATTGAAGCTACAGAATCAGGCTGTTTGACTCCCAGATTTTTAACCTTTCCAACTGTTTGAAGCAGCATGTTTTCAACTTCAGATAGCTTAAACATAAATCTCAGAAGTGCATAAAATCGGATGCACAGCTTGATATACATAAAATCAGAGGTATGATTGAAACTAACATCTAGGTGTTTCAGAACTTCATCCTAAACTTGAATAAGGAAATTCCATTTTTGGTTTCAATTGTTTTCAAGATAGTTTCAGAATATGTGTCACATGGTAATCAAAACCTATCAGAAAAAATTATAAAAGAAAACATACTTCATTCAGAACATCATAAGAGAAGCTTCGTAGGAACAAAATTAGTGGCGAATTGCTTCAGTCTCACAAACCATCGATCAAAAAACCAATTCAGAAAATTAAAAGTAGAAAGGCTAAAAAACATCATATTGCATTACCCCCTCCAGACACACCCACACAAAATAGAAGAACCCCGTATAGAAATTCACTGTAAAACACCAAAATAAATAGGGAAACAAAATTAGAAGGGACCACATTGAAAACCCAGATTAAAATTTCATTTATTTTCAAAAACGAGCAAGGACTTCAAGCTCCTCCATATTGGACATCCACATACAATTTATTTTTTAAAATACACAAATACAAACAAGATGCAGATTTCACCAAAATAAATAAAAATAGAAAACCCCACGAAAGTAATCAAGATTCCACATCTAAACCAAAAATCCACCAGGAAATTTCCCTGAAAAAACTTAGAGCCAAAACAAATCTAAATCCAATCACATCAAATAAGGAAAACTAAGGCTAATAGATTCAATCCCAGTATACCCACCAATCAAAAAAAAAAAAAAAATTTAAAAAGCAATTAACCCCATAAACGAAATACAACATACCCACGTAAAAATTAAAGAAAAAACACAAAAACAATGATATAAAAACCAAAAATTTCCAGCTAAAACAGCAGAAAATATAGAAAATTATAATAAATAAATAGGTTACCTTGGAGGCCGGATGATGAAGTTGACGAGTTGTTCCATCGATTTAGAAAATATATTTCTTTGCACAGTCCTGATTTTTATTGAATTAAACGCATAGAAAGAAAAAGAACACCTCGATGGATGAATTTCTCATAAGAACAGAACTACCCTTTTGTTCTTCATTTGTGTTTCTTTCCTTATACACACAACAAAAGCTAGAACAAGTCTCTATCTCTCTCTAAATAGGCCATAGGGGAGATGGCTTTACACACGTATGAAGCGTTGGGTGGGTGGACTTTCGCACGTGTTTTGCACGCTGGCTTAGGATGGCCACATGAGGGCCCACCAATCATTTCAATTTTTTAAGATTCTTCGTAAGTTGAAGCTCTATGTTCCCCCACGGTTTATTTATAAAATGACCGATATACCCTCTCCTTCAACATCACTCAATGAGAAGTTTCTTTCTTGTTCTTAGAGGAAGTAATGTATGGCCCACCTCCCACCTTACTCTGATGGGTCCAATGTTACTATGATTTACAAGCAACATAATTATGTGCATAACCTATTATCATAATCATAAGCAATGGGCCATGTAATAACGCAATATATATCTAGAGAGATTAAATATGAATAGGAGCTCCGGTTGATATATATAGATATATATAGAGATTAACTATTGAACAAAAGGTCGATTGAACAGTCATCCGGAACAACCCAAAAATTACTTGGAGAAGTGATAGTTTGGTAATTATGAGCACAAAAAATGATGTTTTTTAACAATAAATTTGTTTCATAAATAACCCTTCCCAAGATAAATTTTGGGTTGTTCCAGTTGACAGTTCAATGGAGCTCTTGTTCATATATATATATATATATATCTCGATTCAATCCTAGCCATATCATGTTTGGACTCTAGGTGAATCATTGACCATATCAACTGACTGCTTGATTGACCAGGATAGATAGATGGTCAATAAATATTTGATTAAATAAGCTCTAATATAAAAACAATGATAATAACTTGTGAGTGTCGTGCTCTGCATTGTATGGTTGATTCAAGATAAAAGAGGATTGAGTGACCAAATAAAAAAAAAAGGGTTGTGTAAAAACTTTGCTCGGTCCATTTCTCTATTTCTCTTGATAGTTGGTGTTGCTGGCTTCAAATAGTGGATAAGAAGAAGTCATTAACCATCCATATGCTTAAAAGTCATTATAAACCCCAATAATGACTTGATTGAAATGGCATTTTCGTCATTTTGCTTCCACCTAGGGCATTAGAATGTTCCATTATTCCGTACCCAATATGAAGGATACATCGTAACACAATAGGGCCCGATAAAAGGGGCCCACTTATTGCAGCTCGGTGAAGAAGCTTCTGATCATTGACCAATCATGTTTGACTTTGATGATCAACGAATGAACTTATGCCATTTGTCAAATTGGGATGAAATAATGCCTGATTATGTATGCTATTTCGTTTGACTTTCTTTTCTTGGTATGTAATTGTATGTGCAATGGTAATTTTTATAAGGATATGTTAGTCATTTTAGGCACCATTGTACTCTCTAATAGTCATGTAAAATTTTACTAAGTGAGAAACTAAATCATTTAAAACAAAACAACAACAACAAAAAAGATAAATGCAATGCGTTATGCTAATTCTTTTACTATTTGATTTTGATCAACATGCATGAAATTTTAAGTCTTTTATATGATTACGGAATGTTGAACAAAAAATTTTAAGTCTTTATAAGAAATTTTAAGTCTGGTCTTCAATAATCGTCTTGTGATGTTATTGAGTCCACCAAAAAATGTCGGACAATTTATACTACCACCATTGATCTATTCGCTACCTTATGGCAACTATTAGGGCACGAATCCTAGGAGTGAGTACTAAAAGAAAGTGATGCTGCATTATCCTTTAATTTACCAAGAGTGGTACCATCATCTACCGATATTATTCCTCCTAATATTTATCACTTTTATATTTCTCTCTTCTTCTATTTTTCAGTACTTCCAACTTGCACCAATGCAAATTTGCCTATTTCAGACACTTGTGTTAGAGTAGTACAAACTCATCAAATTTTTAGATTGTGTTCATTTGGGGGTAAGTGGGGAAAAGGGAGAAAACCCCTCACTTTTCCTCTATTCGGTTTGCAAGAATTGAGGGTTTCTCGAGAAACATATTTTTTTCACAGTGCAACTTTTTCTCTCATTTTCAACTATTCACAATTCCACCAGAAAAGTTTTCTTCAGTTGCTTCTTGGGTGGTTTACTCAGCCCCCGTGGAGGTTCTCTACTAATGGTTGAGGCAATGGACATTCGGTATATTGTTCAAATGGCGAAATCTTTGGGGTGGAGGAAGGTGTACTTCTCCTCTAATTAAAAGATTTTGGTGGAAATACTTGGATCCTTCTCCTCAAATGTGCGCTGGAAGGTCAAAGTTATTGTGGATGATATTCGATTTGAAGTAGATGGTCAATCAGAGTTTTAATTTATCCACACACCGAGAGGGGCAAACTCCTTTGCTCACCACATAGCAACCTTCGGATCCCCTTTGAGGGATTGGGGTTTCTTTCACTTGATGTATCTCTATCTTTGGGGTATAGAAATAATTTGGCCCATCATGAGGCTAGGCCCCATTAGCTTGTTTTGGGTCTGGGGTAGTTAGTTTCTGTAAAAAAAATTTTAAAAAAAGTAATAAAAAGTACGGTAAATTTCAATTCTACTCTTTCACCATAAGCAGGGGCGGAGCCAGGATTTTCTAGTAGAGGGGACACGTGATTGGTGGAGAATGATTAGACTAGTATATAATATTCTAGGTTTGGGGATGGGATTCGGGGCGTAGCCCCGGATTTTTTTTTTTTGGACTAAGTTTTTGGATCATTTTGTCTATGCATTTCATATTGTTTCTCTTTATTTACGGAACTTCTAGATATCCCTTTGTCTCATGGCTATGCCTCATTAAATAATTGAATAACATGAAATAAAATTATATTTTATTTTCAAAAGTTCAGGAACCGTTGCACCCTTGCCTCATGGAGATCAAATCACAACCAAATGATATTAAACTCAGAGAGAGTTCAATCGCGTTCACAAGTCAACATGTATCCCTTTTAACCCCTATTAATTGTAGTTAAGGTTCACTAACCCTTAGGGTTCAACAATCTAACCTTGGTTTTTAGGAAAAATATTTAAAAACTCCGATTAAGAATTTTAACTCTTAAGATTAATATTAAAAAAAGAAATGTTATATTGTTAACCCTAAGGGTTAGGATTCTTAACCACAGTTAATAGAAATTAAAAGGGATACATGTTTAACGCGTAGGTGTGATTGAACTTTCCCCTAGTTCAATTGCAATTGACTCTCACGGCATGTCCCTATTCCCATAGCTAAGCTAAAAGAGGAAAAAAAAACTTTTTTTTCAAAACTTCAGTGGGAGCACGTTGTCACGGTCAACTTTTTGATTTTGCGGAACAACCGTGCGGCGCCTCGATCATCCCATGATCATGGCCAGCCTTACACCATTACACTATCTGTCCACGGAACTGACCTAACGTCTCGTGCTACAATGCTACGACAAGGTACGACCCACTACCGAATCACATCTGCTAAGCTACGCTCAGCTGGCTTACGCATCACTTCATCGTGTCGCACCTGACACTCGTCCAACACATAAGGTTCCCGTGTTACCGAGGTTCCGTCTCGCGCATCTCTCATGATGCTAAGGTTTCCCAATCAAGCCGAACATCCAACACGGCCCAATATTCTTGAACACGACTATCGGTCATCCGCACGTATCGCGGATAGCTTAGGAGTATCACTGCCCCGTTTACCAAGCATTGAGGGCATAACGCCCACAACGCGATACTCGGTCCTCTGACCGAGTATCCCAACCATACCACGTATCCCTCCTGAATGACCATGATGCATACTGCACGCTTAAAGGCCATACTAGGGTGAAACATCTTGCCCAAAGACTCTTGCGTAGTGCTAGGAAGTCCGTCTCCTTTACACCGTCCTTAGATGCTCCAACAACCATCCAATGAGACTCCAAGATCTCCTTCAGGATCCTAGAGCCCGCCCCCAACTCCTTTGAGGTTGCTCATTAGGTGGCCCCAGATGTGCCACAAGGGAAGGTAGAGCTATGCCCTTCTCCTTAAGGTGGATGATAAACCTTTCACCCTCTACCAGAAGGAAACATCACCATTGCCGGCGTCATACTGATCTTTTACGGAACAGTATATTGAAGATCCACAAACTATCTGTACCATTGAACTCGTATTAACTTTCTCTTCAAATGAAGGTACTATCGGCCCTACTTCCAACATACCATGTGGGCCCCACAACACTCGCCCACATGTGTCCGACCAAGCACCAAACTCAAGCTTCACCCCATAACTCTTCATGTGTACTTCACCCAAACCATAGTACCTTGTACACAACATCAAGACACCTCCATGTCCCTTCACTTCGGTACCCAACACTAAGGCACCAACCTTGCACCATGCTGCGCTATCGCTTGCATAGTGTCTCATCTATCTCCTAGGCCCCCACACTGGCATCCTTTGCTCATGCTCAGGCCATCCCGGCCTAGTATCACGGTCATGGCAGTACTTGACAACTTTTGACCGTGACACTCTCCCCTACCTGATTAGGTCGATGTCCTCATTGACTCTCACAAAGTATTCATCAGGTCCACAACACAGCTTGCACACCTGCTCCTTCCTCATATCAGAACTCATTTCTGACGGCCTAACATATTAATTACTGTCTCAAACTTCATATTATCACGAATTGTGTCTGAAACATTCATCACACTTCGCCCAATTTCACACTGAACTTTGCCCTAAAGACTCTGTACACAGCCTTGGTCTTCAACATTTCTGTCTCCAACCCGTTGTCCAAACTTATGAGAGGGATAATCTTTCTCGAATTTCTCCAAGTGCACATCTCCATGTGCATGTTTTGGTCCTCCCAGGACCATCACTTGGCTGTCCCAAGTATTACGCTGACACTGATTATCACCATGAACTTCGATCTTCAGTCTCACAACCCTAATCTTCAGTTTCCACTAGGCATTCAACTGTCATCCACTTCACTCTTGAAGCTTCATCCATTGCAGTTCACTCCATCGAACTACACTCACGGTTCACCTTGAACATGAAGTACATCACCCATGACGAGGCTCGCAAGCCAACCGTATCTCATACGGTACTTCCTCCGCGGTCTGCTTCCTTAGTTTACGCATGTGAACATTAGCATGTTGTCCCACTTCAACACTAAAGTCATCCCATAATAGCATCGACATCCACATCCTTTACCCAAAGTCACAAACACACATCACGCATCCTCTGATGCAACACGGCCAACAACCTTATAGGTTACTCGAAACCGCAATAGCGTCCACTACGCCAAATCTCTACGAAACTCTCCATTAGTGCATCACATCCCTGACGCACAAATCTTGTTTCTTCCATTCATTGGTGCAAAACCATTTTTGCACATCTTCCTTGGTTGTGTACCAATCCTTTGGCATACTTCTCCTTGTGATTCTTAACTCCATCACTTGTGTTGAACTCAATCCGTCGAGCTCAACTTTTAGTAGTCAACAACCTATGAAGTTGTCTAAAGCCACTGCATCATTTCAACCTTTAACACCTTGCCTCACTCTTGAGGACTTCCCTACTTGCCTCACTCTTGAAGACTTCCCTCATACTTTTGATATTCGCCCGAGTGCTCTCCCACTCAAGTTTGCATTAGTACCTCAACTCCTTGAGTACCCTGAGATCGCACTCATCCACTCCATTGCATCCTCTCATACAATTGAGCTTCCAACCTTGATTAGAGTATTTGATTACTCAAGTCTTTGGCACCTTGCCAACATAGTTGTGTTACTCTTGTACCTCAACATCTTGTGTCTTCAACTGAGAGAACACTTCACCTGATCTTCACACCAATGTGTTATTTCACTACATGAGGTCTTGATACATCAACTCCTGGAGTCTTCATCTTGAACCAATACTATGCTCCTCAAGTCCCAACACTGTCTTCACCCTGAGTACACATTTGATCCTGAATATTCCATCGACCACTATCCACTAGTAGCCTTGCTCCCACACATGCACCACTACATTAGAGACCAACACCTATATTGTTGTCGAACTTCATCTTGATCCTGAACAAGTCTTGTAAGCACCCAATTTTTACACCACGCTTGACCATAGTTAACCTCCGTTAACCATGGTTATTCCAAGCCAAACCCTAATTCAACCCCAGGTAGTGGCCTAAGCCCTAGTCTAACCCTAGACTAACCTTAACTAAACCCTAGGTAAACCCTAGACTTAACCCTAGGTCTAACCCTAGCCTAGCCCAAACCCTAAGCAAGACCCCTTGGGCTCAAGACCCATTTACAAAGTCCAAAAATCCAAAAATAATACATTAAAACCTTTTGGGCTCAAACATGGGCCCACTAAGCCCAATCCAAGTGGGACCCACATTACCCTATTTCAAAATTCAAATTTTTTTAGGGTGAAACTTTTGGCTTTCCCCACACATGTGGTGGTTGGGCCCAAAATGGGTAATCAAAACAAAAAAAGAATAAAACAAAAAAAAACAAAAAACAAAAAAAAAAACCACTGTTCATCGTCCCTGTCAAAGGGACGATGCACAGTGCTGCTGCCACAGCCCCTGCCTCTCCTGCCCCCTGCTTCGTGTCCCCCACGCGTAGCCACATCACCATTCACCCCCATCCTTATCCTTCCATCTCGATCTCTTTTCTTCTTCTATTTAACCCAAACCGTGGCCACTGCGCAAGGGAGGAGTTTTGAAAAAAAAAACACAGCTGCAAGAGAAACTCTGCCCATAGCGTCCAACCCATCCCTCCACTCCTGAACTCCATTCCTCTAAGTCCTAGACCACACCCTAACCCCCAGCAGCAATCCTCCTTGCTCACAACACCACCTACAGTCACCGCAATCTCCACTGTCCAAATAAAAAAAAATAGTATTTTTTTTGGTGATTCTGTCCAGCGTTGCCCCAACTCTACTTGATCTCTATTCCCACTTTGGGTAGGTCCTAGATCACCCTAGCTCAGTCCATCCTTGCTCCCTTCCATCGAGCTCCAGCGTTGGCAGTGGCATCACCCCTGGTGGATCCCAAACAGAGAGGGTAAACAGTTTATTTATTTTTACTGGACTTCTCATTGTAAGGGACCCCTGGTCCTATTACAGGGATCCCGTTTTGCTCATTTTTATTTCTTTTTACAGGCTGGTTTCACCTGGGGACAGCAACCCCCTGCCTTAACCGTAGGCATGGGGGGAGTTTCCCTTGAGATAAAACATGGGCACCACCGTCCCCACCACATCACAGCCACTCCCAAGACATTCGGGGGGGGGGGTCCTCAATCCATGAGGAAACCCCCTGGACCTCACAAGTTAAACACCACAACCCCCACAGAGTTTTTTTCAAAAAAATTCTGGAAAATCCCAGTTTCGGCCACTGCCTGTATTCCTTGGTTTAACCATGGTTAGAGTGGGCCCTAGTTGAAACCAGGGCCATGGTTAGACTCACCACACTCCGGGCTATCCCCCTGTGCAATTTCAGCCCCTAACTCGCATTCTAACCATGGTTAAATCGCTGACGAACAGTGGTTGAAAAATCTATTTTTTAGAAATCTATCATTTTATGTGGTGATTTTTGGGCAACTTTGGGACTCTGTGGGGCCCACACCCGAACTCCCCTTGGGCTCCACAAAGGCTGAAACTGTTCCTCACATGGCAGGCTGCACACTGATGGTCTCGGATTCCCGTGAATCCCTCTTTAACCATGGTTAAACTCGCTTTAACTATGGTTAAAAACTTGATGAAATATTGGGTTTTTTGTCTATTAATGGACTTTGTGAGGGCCTAGACCGGGTAGGAGGCCAGTTTAGGCCCTGCCATGGATCCTAGGCCCACTTTTGCTTCAGTCGGCTCCTTAACCATGGTTAAACTCACCCGTGGTTAACATTTAACCATAGTTAAGCGGCCTATGACTTAGCAAAAATTCTGAAAAAATGCTCAAAAAATCTAAAATATTAGGAGAAACCCAAAAATGGTCTCTTTTGACCATTTAACCATGGGTAAGACCCTTAACCATGGTGACCTCCCCTTCTTAACCGTGGTTAAGCATCTTTGACCGCTAGAAAAAATCTGAGAAAATCCCAAAAAAATCAGAAAAATTCAAAAAGACCAAAAAATCTTATATTGGATTTTTTTAACCATGGTTAGCACCCCTAACCAAGGTTAATCACATTTCTTAACCCCGGTTAGCAACCCTAACCCTCGGTTAAGACACCCTGGGCCTACTGGGCCTCACCCCTTGGCATACTGGGCCTAATCTCGGCCTACCGGACCAAACCCTAGCCTACCGGGCTCATCCTTGGCCTACCGGGCCCAATCTCGGCCTACCGGGCCCAAACTAGCCTATCGGGCTTCACTCTCGGCCTACCGGGCCCAACCCTAGTCTGTCGGACTTACCTTAGGCCTATCGGGCCCAATACCAAGCACTTGACTAACTCGGTCAACCACCCCTAGCCTCCCGGCTAGACCTTAAGCCACCCTTGGTGCACACACACACACCCCTAGCCTTGGCACGGGCTCATGTGCCAGAACTACGCTCGGTCTGATCTCACCCCTATGTGAGTACGTAGGCAGCCCAACCCGGGTTCGACCCTAGTCTAGGATTTTCTCCTTCTTAGATTAGCATTTTCTTAAATACTTAAGGCATTTGATTAAAATTGAGATTAGTTTGGCTTAATCCTAGCAAGTAGGGAACCATTGAAAAGTGAAGGTGCCGGGGTGCCTAACCCCTTCCCCGGACTTAACCGAACCTCTTACCCTAATCTCTGATCACAAACCAAGACCTTATCCAAATCCCGGGGACTTATCCCTTCCGAATGAATAGGTGGCGACTCTTAACTCAACCCGTGAGATGCAAGCCAGGGTTCCGCCAAAACCCGCGCTCACAAGTCTCTCCTGTAACAAGTCCACTCTCTAGAAGCCAACAAACTCTGCAGCCAGTAGCACTCCCACTACTTGGAACCACAGTAGAACACTTTGTGCATTCCAACCTAATCACCTGTTGCAAACTGTAGCTTCAGGCTCTCACGAGCAACCATGCTCTCATGAGCAACCATGCTCCCACGAGCAACCATGCTCTGATACCAACTGTCACGGTCAACTTTTTGATTTTGCGGAACAACCGTGCAGCGCCTCGATCATCCCATGATCTTGGCCAGCCTTACACCATTACATTATCCATCCACGGAACTGACCCAATGTCTCGTGCTACAATGCTACGACAAGGTACGACCCACTACCGAGTCCCATCTGCTAAGCTACGCTCAGCTGGCTTACGCATCACTTCATCGTGTCGCACCTGACACTCGTCCAACACATAAAGTTCCCGCGTCACCAAGGTTCCGTCTCGCGCATCTCTCATGATACTGAGGTTCCCCGATCAAGCCGAACATCCAACAAGGCCCGATACTCTCGAGCACGACTATCGGTCATCTGCACGCATCGCGGATAGCTTAGGAGCATCATTGCTCTGTTTACCGAGCATTGAGGGCATAACGCCCACAATGCGATCCTCGGTCCTCTGACCGAGTATCCCAACCATACCACGTATCCCTCCTAGACGACCATGATGCATACCACACGCTTAAAGGTCATACTAAGGTGAAACCTCTTGCCCGAAGACTCTTGCGTAGTGCTAGAAAGTATGTCTCCTTTGCACCGTCCTTGGATGCTCCAACAACCATCTAAGGAGACTCCAAGATCCCTTTCAGGATCCTAGAGTCCGCCCCCAACTCCTTTGGGGTTGCTCATTAGGTGGCCCCAGATGTGCCACAAGGGAAGGTAGAGCTACGCCTTTCTCCTTAAGGTAGATGATAAACCTTTCACCCTTTACCAGAAGGAAACATCACCATTGCCCGTGGGGTCATACTGGTCTTTTACGGAACAGTAAATTGAAGATCCACAAACCATCTGTACCATTGAACTCATATTAACTTTCTCTTTGAATGAAGGTACTATCGGCCCTACTTCCAACATACCATGTGGGCCCCACAACACTCGCCCACATGTGTCCGACCAAACACCAAACTCAAGCTTCACCCCATAACTCTTCATATGCACTTCACCCAAACCATAGTACCTCGTACAGAACATCAAGTCCCTTCACTTCGGTACCCAACATTAAGGCACCAACCTTGCACCATGCTGCGCTATCGCTTGCATAGTGCCTCACCTATTTCCTAGGCCCCACACTGACATCCTTTGCCCATGCTCAAGCCATCCCGGCCCAGTATCACGGTCATGGCAGTACTTGACAACTTTTGACCGTGACAACGTGCCCCTACAGGCCCCCACCTGGCTCCGCCCCAGACCATAAGTATTTTTTAAAGATATAATGGACAATTTTATACAAACTTCAACTTTCTTCTATTATTTTTCTCTCAAACTAAACATAAAAGAGAAACCTCCACATATCTTTACTTTCTTTTATTTTATTTTCTTTTACTTTATTTTTTCTCACTCATGTACCCTCTAAACGAACACACCCCTAAGGTTCTATCTTGAGTGAGAAGTTCTGCTCATGGCCTTGACACGGCGCAAAGGTCGAACCATGCCTAAGACATGAGGAACTAAACCCAAAAGTTTGGGCTAAGAGCCAGCCGAAACAATTCAAGCAATGCGTAGTAAGTGAATTGGAATTCAAGTTAGCACATCAATTTTAGGTCAGCCTTAAGCCATAAATTTAAACCTGACCCCACGGCTTTTTTGGGCAGCCCATGCTCATTACGAAGTGGGTCAGCTCGATTTCCAATACACTCGAGATATCTACATACATAAGCCAAAGAGACTGTCCAGTTTTCACCACATGGCTCATTAACCCTAGTTGGGCAGTAATAACCCTGGAGTTTTATAGAAAAAAGTGGAAAAAACATTAGTGATGTATGATTGTTGCAAAAGATGGTGCAAAGTATGGGTGTATTCGAGCCTAGTTTGGCCAAGTTTGACCTTGACTTGAACATGTTGGAGCTCGGCTTGAGCTTGATTCCAACTTAGATGTTTAGGCTTGAGCTTGGCTTGAACAAGTTTGATCAAGCTCAAGCTCTATATGAGCTCAAACTTTATTTAGGTCAAGCCAAGCTCGGGTTGGCTCAAGCTTGACTCACATAATTATTTTGTTTAATTTCACATGATTTTAATAAAAGTGTGTTTAAATAAATTATCATACAATAAACTACAAAAAATGAATACATTCATATACAAAAATAAGGTTTGGGAGTAATCCTTTTAATCCAAAGAGTAGAGAGTTAGATTAGAGTTTATGCCTTTAACTTAACTTTTTTTTGTTATTATTATCTTAAACTTATTTATTAGAAATTAAAATTTATTACAATCTATAATAAAAGAAAGTTAAAAAGCTTATTTTTATTTATATAAATATGATAATTAAAAATATTGTGTGTGTATATATATATATATATATATATATATAATATTTCGATCGATTCGAGCTTAAGCCGAACCGTGCCCTAAATGAGCCAAGCTGAATCAAACAAGGTTTGGCATCAGCTTGACTTGTTTACACATTCAAGCTCAAATAAAAGCTTGGTTTGATTCGGTTGATCTTGAAATGCTAACTTGAGCTTGGCTCAAATGAAATTCAAACTTCCAAGGCATGAAGCCATAGTCTATGGATTGGGCTATTGAAAATTTAGAGTCCTATCAAGGGACGTGAATTAAAAGTTTCTATCATGAAGGCGATATGAAATTAAGTAGATAATAGTTTTTATTCATTGGTTTAACATTTAGACTTGTTGGCAGTGTGAAAAGTTGAACTTTTATGGAATAAGATTTATGTTCCTCCTTGTCCTTTATTTTATCGAGTTTATGTTGGAGGTGAAGAGATTGTATGCCAATCACCAATAAAAACTTTTAAAAATACCCCCATCAACTAAAAGGCACAGTTGGCCACTCTAGTTCAATAGCCCGAGTGTCTTAAATGTGTTGTCTTTTGTTCCCTTTTTGGGGTATTTTATTAAGAGGAAGAGGACCCAGGGTCCTCTTCTAAGCTGACCGCAGTGTCCCCGTGTTTCTCACTAATATATATATATATATATATATATATATACTAGCAAACACCCATGCGATGCACAGGAACAACAACAAAAGTAAAAATGACAAATATTATCATATGAAAAAATAATAGATAGCATTAAGAGGAATTTTTTTTATCAACAACATACAAGAAATTACTTATAAGAATTCTTATATAACAATATAATTTTTCAAAGCCAAATATATAACAATAACTTACAATATATATAGTATATTGTTAGTCATCTAAATTTGTACTTTTTTATTTTATTTTATTTTGTATTAGGAAAGATACTATACTCAAATCATCCTTAATCTAATATCCAACTCCTCTACTAAAAGTTTAAAGTGTGAGGATTATGAAATGATATTTAATCAGATAGGTGCCTTCAAGAGGAATGGGTATGGAAATTGAATTTCTTAACCGTTGCATGCCCAAGACGGCCACTTATCAATGGACCGGTGGTGCCTCCAACCTCAGTTTCATGTATGTGGACATAGATGAATCCTTTAAAAGGAGAAACCCCAACTTTCAAGAGGCTGTCTGTTAGTGGCTCCTGCCATGACACGAGTTTGGGCTGGTGAACAATTTTTTTCTCAATACTTGGGCACGACCCATTCACAAACTTAGCATCCCAGCCTTCCTCTATTCTCATGTACCTGCATGCCATGTGGAACTGCAAATATAAATAAAAGAACATCTTTTAGGAGAAGATACCTATCCAACGAATACTTGCTTAGTTGAGGTATGCCGTTATCTACTTACTACTAACAAAAAAAAACTGAGATAACAAAAAGGCTGACCTCTGTAAAGTGTCTATGCACAACACTTATTTTGTATCCGCTGATTCAACATTTCTGATGTTAAATGGTCTCACTTGTTCAAGAGCTTTTTTGTTCAATTGATATGTTGATCTTCGGTTGGAAAATGGTGGAGAATAGGAATGTTGTCCTAAGAGAGACTCTTCGATTGTTACAGATGCTGGAAAGTGACAAACATTGGGAAGATAAGTCTACCGTATAGATAGAAGAATAGAAGTTGGAAAGAGGACTCTACATTAATGATTCTTACAAATATTAGACGTTGGAAAGAGGAGTCTACCAGTCTCACAGTCATGAATCATGATGCGGTTTTGAGAGATATAGTAATAAATAGTATAAATGACGTGGCTAAATAAAATGAAAATAAAGATCAAATAGGGGTGCCACATTGGCACCCTGATTTCTTTAGTATATAGTATAATTTTATTTTATTTTTGCACGTATGTATGCATGCATGCATATAGGGGTGTCAATGGCTGGGCTGACCCATGGCGCAGCCCAATTAAATAGTTGTAGGGACTTGAATTTAGAGGTTTAGTCTCGAAGCCCCATTTAGTATATTTCTAACTGGACTTGGCATGGTACAACAACGCCCATTTATTAAAAAACCCATTACATGTATTTCTTTCTTTTTTTCTCTTGATTTCTTAGGTGAAGCGTGCGGTTGACACCTGTTATATGCTGTCTGGTTTATTGTTTCTATGGAAACAATTTAGTTTAAGCAAACAAAAATGGCTAATTTATAATAAGACAATATAAGCAAAAAAAAAAAATCAAATTAAGAAAAATACGGGGGCTACTCCACTTTTAGGGACTTATTTCTGTAGGCCCTCAAGCGTGCAAGCCACGAGCACGTATTTTCCCATATGTGTTTCTCTCCAAAATACCCCTCTCACTGTTGCTTGTCTTCCTAAACCCTTCATTACCTTTGTCATAAAAAATTCTTGGTGTGTTTGAAGAAGACGAAGAGATTAGTTACCCACAGAAAAGGACGAAGAGATTAGAAACTCTTCCCTTCATATTGAAGAAGAAGAAGCTCTTCGTTACACACAGAAATCGCAAGAATACCGACGAAGAAGAAGAAGCTCTTCGTAACCCATGGAAATCGCAGAAATGCCAAAGAAGAAGAAGTATTTTCCCCCATTTATAGTCTGGTATCTAGCCACAGAGGGTAAATGCTCATTTTCGAGATTTTCCGTTACAACAGTGCCCATTTTCGAAATTTTTGGCCAGTATTTTCCCAAAATCTCAAAATTGGGACATGTAACGGCTCAAAATCTCGAAAATCATGCCTATTATGTCAAAAATTAGACATGTAATGGCCATTGTTATGGACAAAAATCTCGAATATCACTTAAAAGGTTCAACAAAATCACGAAAATCTCTCTGAAAAAATACAAAAATATCTTAAAAACCTCTGCTAATTCACGAAAATCTCTTAAAAACCATTGTCAACTCACAAAAATCTTTTTTAAGTGAATTTCGTGATTTTGTAGAGGTTTTTAAGAGATTTTCGTCATTTGGCAGAGGTTTTTAAGAGATTTTCGTGATTCTGCGGAAACTTTTAAGTGATTTTTGAGATTTTTGGCCATGACAGTGCCTATTTTCAAGATTTTATTATTGCGAAAATCAAGTCTATCATGGCAAAAATATCTAAAATGGGACATGTGATTGTTCAAAATGTTGAAAATGACCACTGTTATGGGCAAAAATCTCAAAAATGGCCACTTTTCTAGACAGAAATCTGGAAAATGGGTACTGTAAGGGCTCAAAATCAAGATAATGGAACCTGTTATAATAAAAAATCTCAACATTTACAGAATGTACAATTACACATCATTCACCGTTGTGTGTTTACATTACATTTACAGAATGTTATAATAAAAAATCTCAACCTTTACATAAACAGTAGAGTGTACAATTACTCCATCAACAACCCCCTTAATGACTTCCATTCACAGCTCCATCAACAGCCCCATTCACCATATACAAGCTCCTTACCCAATCACAGCTTTATAAACCCGAACATAATATTGAAAGCTATTTGCTTTCGCAATTTGGGTATATTGTCCTACCAAAAAAAAATAGTACTCATTGAGTCAATATGCTGCAAATGATTTAAGATAGTTACCAATTAGTACAAACACAAAGAATAATACATGTGTGAACTTTATGGGTAAGTCAGCACATAAGAAGTCAATAACTGAAAGTAGACCCTGTAATAACTGAAAATCTTGAAAATTGCCCCTGTTATGGCCAGAATTCTAAAAAACGAGACATGTTATAGCAAAATCTCAATTATCATATTCAAAATCTTGAAAATGGGCTATGTAATAATGGCCAAAAATCTAAAAAATAGACTTTGTAATAACTGAGAATCTCAAAATTGGGACCTTTAATGGCCAAAAATCTTGAAAATGAAACTTAAGTGTTTTGGAAGACTTATGCATTCTGCTGTCTTGATAAATATTTGATTTCTATCACCGACCATTCTTCACTTGCAAGGGCTGATTTGTCACCGAACATATGACAAAAATCTACAAAATCATGAAAATCTCGTTACCCACAAAAATTCATTTAAAATATATTTTCGTTATTTGACAGAGGTTTTTAAGAGATTTTCGTGATTTGGCAGAGGAATTTAAGAGATTTTCGTGATTTTGTATAAGCTTTTAAGTGATTTTTGTCCATAATAGTGGTCATTTTCGACATTTTGAGGCATTACATGTCCCACTTTTGACGTCCCATTTTTCGACATTTCGCCAGAACAGACTTGATTTTCCAGATTTTGAGCCATTACATGTCCCATTTTTGAGAATTTGGGAAAATACTGGCCAAAAAACTTGAAAATGGGTATTGTTGTAACTGAAAATCTCGAAAATGAACATTTACCCTCTGTGGCTAGATACCTGACTATAAATGGGAAAAAATACTTCTTCTTCTTCGGCCTTCCTTAGATTTTTGTGGGTAACAAAGGGTTTCTTCTTCTTCTTCTTTGGCCTTCCTGCTATTTATGTGTGTAACGAAGAGCTTCTTCTTCTTCTTCAGCCTTCTTGCGATTTCTGTGGGTAATGAAGGGCTGCTTCTTCTTCAATACGAAGGAAAAGGTTTCTAATATTTTCGTCCTCTTTTGTGAGTAACGAATCTCTTCGTCTTCTTCAAACACATCAAGAATTTTGAATGACAGAGGTAATGAAGGGTTTATGAAGACAAGCAACAGTGAGGAGTATTTTGGAGAGAAAAACATAAGGGAAAACACGTGCTCGTGGCTCGCACGCGTGGGAGCCTACATAAATAAGTCCCTAAAAGTGGAGCCTAATTCCAAATTTCTTAAAAATTAGGGGCCCATTTTTGTATTTTTCCCATAAAAATTGGGCTTTGTTTGCACCGAAGCAACAAGTTTCAAAACCCCGTTTTTTTGGGTCATGATATATAGACTAGGGTCCAATGATTAAGGCATCGGATCTAAATGGAGATATGTTGGATACCACTTTTTTCACAGGGTTTGTTGCTAGTAACTTGCTTCCATTAATAGTAATCTCATTAAAGAAATTTACTAATGCTCCGTTTGTTTTGATATAAAATAGGGAAAAACAAATTAATTTCATGAAAAATGTCATTTATGTATGTTTGTTTGTAAGTAAAATGTTTTACGGAAAATGAACCACTTTTGCGGAAAATGACTTACATTTCAAAAACTCGTAAGTCATTTTCCCGTAAAATAATCGTTTCTTTAGATATGTTTTAAAAATTACAAAAGTATCTCTATTCCCAACAAACTTTCTCGCACAACTTTTGAGAGAAAATTTAAGTTTCTTTCCTTTACTTTCACCCACTGGCAAGAAAGTGGGTGAAAGAAAAGAAAAGAAAGTGGGAAAAAAAAAAACTTAAATTTTCTCTCAAAATAAACATTAAAAGATAGAATAAGTTTTTGAGAGAGTTTGTCACAATTAAGAAAGTGCAAGAAAATGAGAGTGTATTTCTTGCATACCGAACGCAAGAAAACTCATTTTTCTTTTACTTTCGCTCACTTTCTTGCCAAACGAACACACCCTTAGAATTGGTGAATCTTAACCACAGTTAAGGATATATAAAGGAGCACATGTTGACTTGGGGGGTTATAACCATAGAGAATTTCAATTTTTATTTATTTATGGGTTTATCGAGACAAGCCAGAAACTTCCCCACCATTGCCACTTAGTGTGGTTGCAGCAAGGAGATTCCCTAGGCCAAAGCTAAACCCTATGAAACAATCCTAACTATATCATTAATCACCTTATTGGGCCTTAGAAAAAAAAAATTTGTTACCTTCTGCTACCGATCTTCTTCTCCTACTGGTCGCTTCGCTTGTTTCATTGAGCTCACACCTCTTGGTCGTGAATATCTGAATAGGGCAAACCACCCCCCATGGATATCTTTGCTTCGAAATGTTCCATACCCGGTAGACCCAGGAGCAGCAGATCTAGATGCAGTGGCCCCTATCTTATACAAATGGGCTAATTGGCATTCCTATAGCCCTGCTTGGCCCTATTGTGGAGGTTTCAGACATCTTCCTCCAATGAATAGCCGAGCTTCCTGAACTCCCAACTTCCATTGCTCCTAAGACTAGGTTAGAGAAAAATAAAAAATAGGAAGAACGGCTTGATCTGGACCTGTTTATCTTTGTACCTAGACAAGATAGTCTAGTATCCCGTAAGAAGAGGGCCAGCTGCCTCCTTTTGAGCTAGTCAAGTAGGCATTGAAACGTACCGCTCATAACAGTGATATTGTAGGTTCGAGCCCTACTAAGCCTACCCATTCTTTTCAGACAATACAATTGGATCACATTTGAAAAATGGCACTGAATTCCCGGCATTATTTGGTGGAACTGAGCAAAGTGCGGAAGCTAGAGTTAAAGCAAGGTACGAAGCTACAGCTAGCAAGCTTTGGTAGTACTCGACTGAAAGGAGAGGGCTTTGCAGCTGCTGCCCAACAAGTTGAAGAGTTTTCTGCAAAAGAAAAGCTAGGAGCGAGCCCAAAAAAAAAAACAGTTTAAATAAAAAGATGAGCGGAGCTCCCCTTTTACACTATCAAAGTGGCAATCCTTGTAATTTGGTGTATTGTAAAATTACCCCAGCAAAGCTCAGTAATTACAAACGTGCCATGCCCATAGTGTAAAAAAGGGAGCTCCGCTTCAACACAAAGCCCCGACTCACAATTAATCTAAAAAAACAGGCAAAAAGAAAATTATCAATCAAATGAATACAAACATAACATTCCAATCAGCTATCCTTTTTGACCTGTAAATTGGTGAGTTTTTTTTTTTTTGGTTGGGTTAATAGGTAAGTTAACACTCTAAACACACACACTATTAGATCTAAGGTAACCGCCAAGGTG
Source organism: Tetracentron sinense (assembly GCA_015143295.1). NCBI lineage: Eukaryota > Viridiplantae > Streptophyta > Magnoliopsida > Trochodendrales > Trochodendraceae > Tetracentron > Tetracentron sinense. The sequence continues at coordinate 7,885,070 of CM026558.1, read as the reverse complement.
CCATAAGGGTAAACCCACACGCTCATTCTTTTTTTTGGTTTAGGAGGTAAAGTAACCACCTAAACACACATAGTCAGACCTAAGGTTACCGGTAAGGTGTCATAAGGGTAAACCACTCAATCACTCCAAAAGGGCCAAACTAATAGAGGATTGTTAGACCCTTATAGGTTTATACACCCATGCGAAGTCTAGTACTAGGGGTGTATCCAATTCGAGCTAGCTTGAAGTTCGGCTTGATTCGATCAAATCGAGCTTGAGCTCGAAAATTAGGCTCAATCGAGCCAAACTGATTTTTTGAGTTTGAAAATGTGTTCAAGCCGAGCTAGAGCCAAGGCCTGTTTGATTCGGTTCAGCTCGGCTCGGCTTGAATGTTAAATAAAAAATTTTAAAAATAATATTATATATCAATTTTTATTATGTATAAATAATATAATTTATATATATATATATATATATATATATATATATATTATAATATAAATTATTATTTATTCAAAAATATTTTTTTTTAATAAATCAAGCCGAGCTCGGCTCGAGATTGAATCAATTCGAGCTCGAGCCGAGCGAACAAGATTCGAGTCGAGCTTGAGCCAAGCAAATCAAATTCGAGCCAAGCTTTTCAAGCAATAGATTGAGCCAATCTGAGCTCGAGCATAAATTATTACATTCAAGCTGAGCTGAGCAAGGCCAAGCTCGGCTCGAATACACCCTTATCTAGTAACCGATGTGGGACTAACTGGGGCACTAACACCCAACTGCTAAGCAGATTTTTTGTTTGTTTGGTTACGGAGGTAGTCCACATCAGTTAAGTACTAGACTTCGCATGGGTGTTTAAGGGAAGCCTCAATTAGTCTGACCCTTTTGGAGTGATTGAATAAGTTTACCATTATGATACCTTAGTGATAACCTTAGGCTTAGGCTTAGGCTGACAGTGTATGTTTAGGTGTTACTTTACTTCCCGTTCACGCAAAAGGGCTTGACAGTCCCAACCCAATTGAATTTGTGGGCTTCAGATTCTCTCTGGCCAATGCCAGAAAAGTGCTCTCAGGCCTCCATATATGAAGCGCCATGTGGCACAAAAAGGGAGAAGTCATTTCATTTTCTCCCTTGATTTTGACTTCTCCCCACTTGATATCTCTCCCCCTTTATCTCACCATTTTATCACCATGTGTCAAATAAAGGTTGGAGAAGTCAAAATCATGGGCCCATGAAATGACTTCTCCAGCCAGGTGGCGCTTCTCCAGCCAGCTGGCGCTTCATGTGTGGTGGCCCGAGAGAACCTTTCTGGCATGGGTCAGAGAGAATCCGAAACCGAATTTGTGGCATGTGAGTTTTTTTCCACCACAGAATCACACTAGATCATTTGGGTTTCTCAGCCGTTAGATCAACAATCAACGGTTCAAATCGGGTCATTAAACATGTGTACCTCTCTCTCCTAGCTCCCTTATCCTTTTTTTTTTTCCTAATTTTAATTTTATCTAGTGGTCCCAAAAGTGCAACATAAGCTAATGCCTTTGCCACCAACAACAACCATTCTGAAACATTGATTGAACAATTTGAGGAAAACCTCACACATCAAAAACAAAAACACACATAGTAAACATCTCTTTGTTGAAAATCAGTTAATAAATCATCTCTTGTTCTTTCTTGTTCTAAGAAACATATAATATTGCCCTCAAATATATATATATATATATATAATACTCCAATCCAACTTCAATAAGCATTGAAGCTCTCACTGTTATTTTGTTAAGCATCTTCTTATTGTTTAGGTCTTTACTTCACTATTTTCCTATGTTTTACTAAGATTATTATAGTCCAAACCTCTCTTGGAGTCCTCAAAGAGACCGAAGACTATTCTCCTCCACTCAAAGCACAACCCTATCTACTAGGGAAAAGCCAACAAGCCTTTCTGTTTCCTCTCATTACTATAATATTATAAGACCTGCATCAAACAACCCACTTAAAGCTCTCTCTCTCTCTCTTTCTTTCTTTCTCTCTCTCTCTCTCTCTCTCTCTGGAGAGTTCTCCAAGGCAAATACAAGTACAATCCAGTATCCTTATTGGGTTTCCGGCCATTTTCCGGCAGTTCTCCGGTAAGTTTTTTTGTATAACATTCTCTATTGCTTTGCTTCCAAAAAGGAAGAAATGGAACAAAAAAGAGTATTGCTGTGTTAGTATTTATGTTCATGGCTGTACACAATGTGCCCGGGGGGAACGATGACTAACATTCTTGGTCAAACTAGTTGCCGGGATCTGACACATTGATCGTCGGAATCTAACACATCTTAAAGTCGGGAATGGATTTCATCTGCCCCTCGCCAGATAAAATCCGTCTGGCTTCCATCCCACAGGTCAACACGTGTCCTTCTTGACACCCCTTGACTGTGTTTAAGGTTCACTAACCCTTAGTTTTTAGAAAGTAAGATTTAAAAAATTTTAACAATAGGAGTTAAATTTTTATAACCTGGGTTAAAAGGGTAGTTAAAACTTAAAAGGGATCCCATTATTTCTCAACAAGTTGGCCCTAAGCTCTTCTCATAATCCTTTGGAAGGGAGAGTTCCAAGGCAAGTTATTCACCTACTTGCCTTGGAGTGGGAGGTTGGAACTGTACTTTCCCTTTCCAAGTATATTTGAGACGAGTTGATGGTATTTTGGTCATTTAAGTATAGATGTATGATGTATGCACTTCAGGATGATTGAAATGCCCTTAATTTGTTTATGGTATTTTTTTTTTTGGATTTTTGGCTGTGATTATGGTCACTTTATGAGTCATGAGTGATACTTCGAAATTGAGGGAGGGTATCTAAGTCATGCTACCCATAGTAACAAAGTTCGGATTCGGGAATTATTCGGCAAGGGTTAAGTTCGAAAAAAAAGGGAAAAAATCGGCAAATTCGGGTTAAGTTCGGGATAAGTTCGAAAAAATAAAAATGAATAATTATAAAAAATAAGAACGTGATGCCAACTAATCCATCTACCAATCTATATGTATTGACATCTCTTATTATGTTAACATTTATTCCAATTTCTAAAAAACAAGCATTATGTAAATTCGCAAACTCATGAAAAAAATTACATAAGGCTTAAGTAAGCTTTATGTAATTTAAGAAAAAAGAATAATTTGGATTACATGTTTGTATATGCAAATCAAATTATATAAGCAATTAAAAAATATATAAAAACGAGAAAAATAATCTGAATAGATAAAATCAGAAAAACAATATATGAGTGTATTTATTTGGCATAACATAGTTATTTAGCAAAATATTGAAATAGCTCAGAATAAATAACACAAATTTTATTTTTTCTTAGTTCAGTGGAAATTCAATAGACTAACCAGCTTGCAAAATTATCTTTTTTCTCTCAATTCAATCGAATGTAATCAAAATCCTAAAATAGCTTACTCGAATAGAGTTTTCTCATTCTTCTATCAGTTGGCGATTTCAATCAAATGAAGATTTCTCAGTGTGAAATAAGTCTCGAGTTATTAGTAATAATTCTATTGCTAATAGAAAATTCATTTTACCCTCATTTTTATTTTAGAATTCTGAATAAGCATGAACGAATAATTTGTGAGAAATCTTCATTCGGAATAAGTTCGGCATAAGTTCGGAATAATTCGTTCGTTCGGGAATTATTCGCGAATAATTCGTCAGTTCGGGAATTATTCGTTAGTTCGGGAAAAAGAAGCCTTTTTAAACGGCACCCTTTAAAAAATGAATAGTTCGGGTACAATTCGGGAATTATTCGAGAACTTTGTTACTATGATGCTACCAAATTTCTAGGAGATCTGCAATGAATTTTATGGACTGTAAGTCAAAGGTTTGAGTTTTATGGACCATTAATATGGGCTATAAAAGGCATAACTTCAATGAGAAGTTGAGAGCAGAGAAGCAGGTTGCGTTTCGATAAACTTTTGAATTGACTTCTACCGACTTTTGGCCCAAAAATGTCCAAAAGTCAATAGAAATCACGTTTACAACTTTTAACTTCCTGCAAAAATCAGAAATAGTAAATAGGAAGCTAGCCCAAGGTAACTCCACTTTTCCCACAAGTTACTTTTCTTGAAAGTTCTCCTAAAAAAGTCATTCTCTTCTTAGAGAAGTTCATCCAAACAGGCCCACAGCCTAATAAGTAAAAATGAGTATTGGGGGAATCTCCTAGACCGATAACAGTGTATGTAATGCACATTTTTACATTTCAATTTTTCAGTGTACAACAATGGAAATTAGAGAAGTTTAACAATTATATTTTAAGAGGACTTAATTGAAAATTTGGTATTTTAATCATTTTATTTATATTATTTATTGATGATTTTCTTCCACTTGTAATAGGTGAAAATGGCACAGATATTGGCACCTTCAATGCAATGGCAGATGAGAATTACAAAGAATTCAACCAATGCAAGGCCCATTACAGCAAAAATGTGGAATTCTCTATTGTTGAATCAGAAAAGAAAAGGAACACCTAAAAGCTCTACTAAATTTAGAGTGTTTGCACTGAAGTCTGAAAACAGCACCATTAACAGGATGGAGGATCTGCTAAATTTGGACATCACACCGTTCACCGACAAGATCATTGCCGAGTACATCTGGTATATATTATCTTCTTTGCTTCATGGATTTTATAACATGTTATAGCACCCATAATGGCCAATTTCTGAGACAGTAAAATGACTGTTATAACATTTGAAATGGCAGTTATAAAGTTGACATCTTGGGCCAGTCATAAAATGACTTTGCTGTCTCCCTAAGAAGTCATGGAGGTGCAATTATACTGTTAGTAACCTTTAAGGATCTTAGTATCTTACTGAATAAATTATCAGGACTATTGTAATTATTGTATCATCTAATTACTGTTCCCACGCTGGATTCACCCACATGTTCGGACGACTCAATTAAATTGTTACAGCACAAAATCACATTGACAATATGATTCTAGCAATTGGATCGATCACCTTCTTTTGCGATGGTTATTAAATTATGGGAAATGGTCAACACTCGAGTTTATGCACCTAACGGATGGTGAAACCATCCATACAATGCAATCTTGTGCTGTGGTTCATTGGCTCAAATGTCCATGTTTGTGGGTATTGTGAGTGTAGAAATTTACCACCTTTTCATCCCGGGGAAATCCTTTAGGAGGAATGACGTTAAATGCCTTTTATGGAGTTGCCACCTATTTCTCCTATGGGTGTGTTCGTTTGAAAAGAAAGTGGGTGAGAGAAAAGATAACAAAGAAAAGAAAGGAAAAAGAAAAGAAACTTAATATTTCTTTCAAAATAACCATCGAAAGATGGAGAAAGTTTTTGGGAAAAAGTTGTTGTATGTTGTCACTATTGAGAAAATGCAAGACAAGTGAAGTGTGTTTTCTTGCACATGGAACGCTACGAAAGTGCAATAAAACTCAATTTTCTTTTACTTCCCATCACTTTCTCGCCAAATGTACACCTCAAGGGATTGCCCCGGGATGGAAATGTGGTAAATTCCTGTGCTCACAAGTATGACCATATATTGAGAGAATTGGATAATACCATCAATAGTGTAGCTGTTCTCTGAATATTTGTAATAAGTTTGATGTCTAACAGTAAATTATCTAATTTTGAATCAGGATTGGAGGGTCTGGGATTGATCTACGAAGCAAATCAAGGGTACGAGAAAGAAATTATACTCATTTTTCTTTAATTCAATTTTTTACTTATCATTTTTTTTATCTTGTTAATTTTTAGACATTGTCGAAGCCTGTTGAACACCCTTCCCAGCTTCCCAAGTGGAATTATGATGGGTCAAGTACTGGGCAAGCACCTGGAGAAGATAGTGAAGTAATTTTATAGTAAGATCTTGAAAAGAAAAAAACATTTTTGAATTTTTTTTTCTTTAATAGTAGCATGATGTTAATTACACATTAGTTATTCGTTAATTGCACTTACTTTGCTTTTTATACAGCCCTCAAGCAATTTTCAAGGACCCTTTCCGAGGCGGTAACAATATCTTAGTGAGTATAAGCTACCATCAATATTATTGCTGATAGTATACTCTGTATAGTTGTTTTTTTATTTTTTTTTATTTAATAGTTATTTTCTACACAGCATAATTTGTATAGTTGTTTTTAATTTTTATATATGTTTTATTGATTTACTTAATAAATTTTATATTTCTTTTATGAAGGTAATTTGTGATACATACACGCCAGCAGGAGAGCCGATCCCGACTAACAAACGCCACAAGGCTGCTGAGATCTTCAGTAAGCAGAAGGTCATTGATGAAGTCCCTTGGTAAGTTCCTTATGATCTGTCACATATATTCTTATGCACATTACACTTCTGCATACAAATATATGCATTTCTATGGATTGTTTACGAATTACCGATACTGTACATTGTTTAACCGAGTAACTTTCTGATTGCTAACTTTCTGATTGCACATCAGCTTCTGTGATCTTGCTGTGCAATTAGGAAGGATTTTGAGGAGTGGTTCTCTGGGCTATGACTGTGCTTGCTACTGTTCTTAGTTTCATCTTCTTATCACTTTGCGTTTGTGTAATTCTTGTTCTTCTCCTTTTCGGTTCATATCCTTTATGAACCTATCCTTTTTGCTCTGTAATTCACTTTTCGCCCATACTTCACAAGGGCTTATGTACAAAAAAGAGCAACCCCTTATGGGTTGTATCCGAAGACATGGAAAGGGATGTTTTTATGTCAGCAATAGAAGCCGAAGCTCATGGACTTGTTGATCCTGTAACGGTCGAAAATAGCAGGGTTTCATGTAAATCCGCGATTCCATTTCGATTTGAACCATAACATAATTTAAAGATTAAAAAAAAAAGGATTGTATCAATTAAACACCAATATTTAGTAGCAGTTTTGCTTAATATAGGATGCATATCATATTTCAATCTGATTTTCCAATGACAATGAAATATCCGTAACTGACGAGACGGCATTTTAATTGTTTCATATGTTGATTATTTGCAATTAGGTATGGGATAGAGCAAGAATACACCTTACTCCAAACAAATGTGAAGTGGCCTTTGGGTTGGCCTGTTGGAGGCTATCCTGGTCCCCAGGTAATCTTCTTTCGAGCCACAAAATACTTTCTGTTCATTTATTTATTTAGCAGCGATGCGACTCTTGTTTACAATGATTCTAAATTTAATTTGTGTTTATTTGAACAATGGAATAGTAAGATTATTCGATAAGAATTAACATTATAATTACTAATTAGTTTGATTTTAATTTTAGGGTCCCTACTACTGTGCTGCCGGAGCAGACAAGTCCTTTGGACGTGACATATCTGATGCCCATTACAAGGCTTGCTTGTATGCTGGAATCAATATCAGTGGTACCAATGGGGAAGTTATGCCAGGCCAGGTTTTCTTCTCTCCCTTCTCTTCCTTAGCTTGCATATACACAGACATACAAATATGTACGACATTTATATAATCGCAAAGATACAAATGTTAACCTACTGAAATGTATCCTAAATTCGTAATCTCGTCTTCTTCATCACCATCAACTTCGTATTCATTTTGCAGTGGGAATATCAAGTGGGTCCTAGTGTGGGGATTGAAGCTGGAGATCATATATGGTGTTCTAGATATATTCTTGAGGTATTTCGTTTTTATATAGTTAAGAAGGAAAAATAAAAAGGTAAAGAAAATCCTCACATTGATAAGATTTATTTATATTAATTTTTATATTTTCTTTTCTTTTAACAGAGAATTACTGAACAAGCCGGAGTTGTTCTCTCACTCGATCCAAAACCAATAGAGGTTGTTTGCATCTCCATTCCCTTCAATATTTCTTCATCAATTTGAATAATTAAATATATTTTCCTCTCTTCTTTTTTTCACAATGACAGGGCGACTGGAACGGGGCAGGATGCCACACTAATTACAGGTCTTTTGAGATATATTTTTTAATATAATTCATCCATTATTAAGTGAAACGATATCATTATTAACTTTACATTTGATATTTTGTATATTACGACACCGCTCTTGCTCTCTTTGATAGCTCGGAAACACTAATATTTCTCTAAATTCATGAAAATATTATATTACAGATATTAGTAATCAGTAATTTTTATTTAATTATTTCACAGTACGAAGAGCATGCGAGAGGATGGAGGATTTGAAGTGATAAAAAAGGCAATTCTGAATCTGTCTCTTCGCCACAAGGTTCACATCAGTGCCTATGGAGAAGGAAATGAGCGAAGGTTGACAGGGAAGCACGAAACGGCTGACATTAACACATTTTCTTGGGTATGCTAGGAATATGGATAACCATTTTTTGATAAATTAGACAGTGAAACAATTTTCCTATAACATTCCATTATTGCAACTCGTAGGGAGTGGCGAATCGTGGTTGTTCGATCCGTGTGGGGCGTGAAACTGAGAAACAAGGCAAAGGTGTGTCTCTACTCTCTGCACATTGTGTTACCACTAACAGTTCTGCTACTGTTGTATTGTAATGGTTATGATACTGTTATGTTTTTTTCTTCTATCTGTAGGTTACTTGGAAGACCGTCGTCCGGCTTCTAACATGGACCCTTACGTCGTGACGGGGTTACTAGCTGAGAGTACCATATTGTGGGAGCCCACACTGGAGGCTGAAGCTCTTGCTGCACAGAAGGTAGCATTAAAGGTCTGAAAGAACTGTGGAAGATGGGTTGAAGGGAGTTAAGACTATCATTACTTGGGGATCACTGGACTCAAACCTCATGAAGCCCCTTTTGTGTGCTTGTTTCCTTTTTCTCTATGGTTCTTGGTTGGGCTCTCTTGAGACCCCTTGTAAATGAAGGTCCAAGTGAGTGCACCAAGCTAAAAAAATAACTCACAAGAGGCAACACATCTTGGGTATCTTGAGGGTTTCATGGACATTTCTTTTTGCAGTGTATGAGCATTTACATGAATGTTGAACCTTTGGTACTGTGGACATTTTAGCCATTTTTTTGTTTGGTATTACACCAAGTGAGTGTATTAGGTGCTTCTCGGGGACATCGATCTACTCGAAGACAACTGTGCAAGTGGCATACATGCAGTGGGTCGGGAGGCCGGAGCCACAACTTGATTTGTCTCCTGCCTAGTCCCTAGATGATCTCACATCTAAAATCCACTCTATTAGATTGATGATCATGAGTCGTATGTTGAGAATAAAGATTTCAAATCAAACACAAAATTTATCTTGGTCCATTCAGTGTGGGTTAAGTCCATGGAGACGATCCTTTTTTCACTAGTCACAAACAAAGGTTACAAGGCTTCTCTCCCTCTTTAATTTTATGAACTCAATAATCTACTTCTTAACCGAAAAAAAAAATCTATCTTAGAACCCTAGGCCAAATATAACGGGGGCAGGATTTTCTTGTAAGAGGCTTAATAGTCATTGATTGATAATGTTAGTAATTATTGACGGGTTTGTGAAAAATGAGTAGGTATGAAATATTCTTTGTCCAGGGTTCCCCCTCTTTTTTGAGTTCCAAGTTTCGTGGACCATCACGCCTGTTTGTAAAGATATATATATTTTAAAGTTAGTGGGCAGAGCTGCTCCCCTTACCCATGGCTATGCCTTGCTAAATTAAATAATGTAGTCTAAAACTTGTTTTGTTTTTTGTTCTCTTTCTAAGTGCAGCCCCATGCATATGCCCTCTTAAATTAAATAATATAATATTAATTTAATTTTTTTCTCTCAAAAGTTCAGGGGTGCTAGAGCCCCCCTCACCCCTGGCTGCCCCTAGGTTATGCCTCCGTCGAACCCGGCCCCCATGTGGCTCCGCCCTGAATCTAATGTACCCAAACTACTCCCAATACAAAAAGAAATTCCCTGAAAAATTCGGATTCTTATCTCAAACTGAATGCAAGACTCCTCTGCACAACATCATAATCATCAAATTTCCACTGTTTGGCTAGCTTTTGACTGGTATCTTCTTCCCCCCTCTTTTTTTTCCCCCAAGTTAGCAGAAAAGTAATATACCTACATACCTTGAACTGTAAAGGGATTCTTTCCCTCTCCACGAGGCAAACTCAGAAGAAGAGCAAGGAATTAAAGCCATTTCTTTGAAATCAAGACTACTAATGTACTGAAAGAGAATATTGAGAAAACAATATGAAAGAACTCTATTGGTATATATACAAAGCGAAGGCTAGATTATTTTGCGACCCAATTCAAGTTTTCCTCTGCTCCTTCTAAGCCATGGCTTCTGGAACATCAAAATCACTGGCATTCATCCTCTTGGTACTCAATCTCGTGCTGTACGCCATTGTCGCCATCATAGCCGGATGGGCAATCGATTACGGGATCCGACATACTCCTCAATCAGGTAACTTAGATTGAAATAAAAAGTAAATTATTAATTATAAAAATATATCCAACAATTTGATTAGATAATATAGAAATTAAACAGTTTACTTACCGAACTAAATAGATTATTCATATTTTTCACAATTTATCCATAAATAATTCGGCACAACAAAAATTTGTGAATAATTCACGAATTTTTGAATGTTACTATGGTTACAATAAAGACTACATTATTCTCTATTGGCTGCGCAGCATCAACTTTGTCAATCCCAGTTCGCATGTTTCCGATATACTTCCCAATAGGGAACACGGCGACCGGATTCTTTGTCATTTTCTCGCTCATTGCCGGACTTGTGGGTGTCGCCACCTCAATTTCTGGAATCAATAATGTCATTCAATGGACTTTGCCCAACCTACTCTCAGCTGCCACCTATTCTATTACAACTTGGTCACTCACTTTGCTAGCCATGGGGTATGTAATTTTCGATATTTTTTCTTTTTCTTTATATCAATAATATCTCCTTCAATCAGATAACTTGCAGATTGGTAGATCATTTATCTTGTTAATATACTTGGGTAATTATTTATTTCTGTTGCAGGTTGGCATGCAAAGAGATTAATATAGGCTGGTCAGACTCAAACTTGGTAAGTAAGCCGCTATTAGTCCAAATAAAAGCTAAGGAGGTGTTTGGTAACATATACATGCCTATTCCTGCTAGTTCCTATTTACACAAAATGGAGCATATAGTCTTATCAGTCTACACTTTCCCCTCACTGGACCATCTTGATCAAATATCTCAAACCGTTCGTTCGATACAAAAACCTGATTGATATATCCTTCATGCCATCTAAAAATGATACAATTGGTGGGTGGTTAGCATAAAGCTTCTAAATAAGACCCAGAATTTTGATAATCTGTACTATTATGTCATTTGTTATAATAAAGGAAATATATGTTTGCAAAAATTCAGCAAAAATGAATATTAGGAAAAAAAATTATGCTTATGACTCTTCGTCTTGATTTTCAGCGGACTCTAGAAGTGCTGACGATCATTTTGAGCGGCACCCAATTGTTCTACGTGGTTGCAATCCATGCCGGAATTACAGACGCCGAGCGACAGAGTTACAGGGGGGGAAGATATTGAGCTTGCAACTACTAAGTCTTAATTTGCATTGTGTGATGGGTTTTTCCGTTTGAATCACTCATACAGACATCCCCTTGAATTGTGTTGTCAGTGTTTTTCTTTTTCTTGTTGGCTTGGTTGTGTGTATAAGAACTAAAAGGCTTATAGAAGCACATTACCCGGATCATAAATGTATTATGCAAGTTGTTTTTCATTTAACTTTTTATTCCTGATACATAAGTTGCAGTTCAACACAAACTATGTAATGGAGATCCAAAATAAATGAAGACCTTGGATAGATTTGGAGTGAAAACCAAAAATGAAGATAGTAATAGTGGGTTGCTCACACCCCCCTTCACTCAACTTTTTATTCATGATACATGAGTTGCAATTCAACACAGACCAAGTAATGGAATACAAACTAAATGAAGACCTTGGGTAGCTATAGAGTGAAAACTAAAACCAAAAATAGTAATAATGGGTTGCTACCTCCATCCCTCCCTTCATTTAACTTTTTATTCCTGATACATAAGTTGCAGTTCAGCAAAAACCATGTAATGGAACTAACAACTAAATGAAGAACTTGGGGAGATACGGAGTCATTGACATCATTATCAATGCCTTACCCAAATATATGGGGTCGGCAACACGAATCCTATTCCGTCATTATGTTCTATTAAAAGTCATAACTTTGGTTAAGTCGTACGTTATCAAATCTTTTATCACTAATTTCACCCACACCATTTTTGTCTTCTTCTCCCCATTTTAGAGCCTTTCACTTAAACCAATTCATTTCTTTTCTTACTGGATCCGATAGTGGCCTTCTTTGATCATGTCGAAGCAATCTCAATCTATATTACCTTATTTTATCACCTATTAGAGCAACTTCCAAATTCTTATTTTATCACCTATTAGAGCAACTTCTAAATTCTTTCGGTTGTGCACATTTAAGATCTTATATTTCTTAAAGCATAATTGGTTTTATTGTTGTCTTATAAAATTTTCCTTTTAGTTTGATCGGGATGCGTCTATCACATTACACTTCGCAAGCACTTCCCCACTTTAACTATCCAGCTTTAATTCTATAGGCTACATCATTGTCAATCTCTTCATCGTTATGAATAATTAAGCCAAGATAGAGGAACTGGTCACTTTGTGGTATCTCTTGATCATCTATCTTAACAATCATCTCCACTCTATCTGTGTTCTTACCAAAGGGTGGCTTGCTCCCTCCCTCCATTTAACTTTTTATTCCTAAGATAAACAGGTCATGTAATGAAAATAGAAACTCAATGAAGATCTTGGGGACAAACCGAGTGCAAACCAAAAATAAAATAGTAAAAGTGGGTTGCTCCCTCCCTCTCCGAATCTTACAAGTCACATTCCATCCAGATTTTCCAAATAATGGGCTAGCTCTTCAATAAGAAGTATACCCAGAATGCATCCATCAATTTGTTGTCTGGGTCAGGCCACCCCAAACTGAACTAGCAGCATACCAGCTTAGATCATCAACCCATTTTCAAAGACAACTCACGTTTTACAGGGATGCTACACTGTTTTTAAAAATCAGAAGAAAAGTGATCACACCCAAATTTTATTTGTTACAGCATAAAGTGATGAATCTTCATTTATTATTAATAATCACATTTTCATTTCAAATCTATTACTGAATAATTATCAGTTTATCACATGTATCATGGAACTAGGTGCAAACGTACAGAAGAAATCGAGGGGAAAAACAGTTTAAACCTGCAGCATTCAAGCCTTGGAGTTCATGGGTATAGACTCTCCTAATTCTGCTGTCAGGTTTTTGTAAGCATTCTGCAATCTTTGAGTCACAGGCCCCACTTCTCCATTGCCTATAACGCGCCCATCAATCATGACAACCTGGTGAAAGGAACTCCCGTTGATTAGGATTTATCAATCATGAATAGAATGAGATTATGATGTTGAAGAGGGGCAGCCGTTATAAAGTTGAAAATTAGTCATCCCACAAAAGCAAGCTTGTAAGAATGACGAGATTCCAAAGCAGTAAGTGGAATTAATTGAATCTAATAATGGTTAAGATGTGCTGGAATTAGAAAGTTGAAATGAAGGTGGGCTGGCACTGGCTTTGAATAACCAAATTGTGTTAGCTTGAGTGAAGCCGATAGACTAGGCTAAGTTTACTGCACTTTAACTAAATTTTGAGCTGGCCATTCGAGTCGAATTTGTTTCGGCTGAGTCAAACTCTGCATTATGCATGGCAACCTGAGCCAATGGTTCTTGATTCATAACAATGCAGCCTAATTACACCTCACGTTGTTCTCAATGACCATGCCAAATTGAGCCAAGCTTATGGCAGCTGAGTTAAACTTTCTCTGTTGAGACAGCCTGAGTCAGTCAGTGCTCTACCTGCAGGCTAGTCTATACTATACTTCAAACCTTTAACTTTCAGCATGATTATAACATTAATGAGCTATTCTTTCAAGACTCGAATCATTTGGGTGGTTGTGAAATGAAAACTACGTGGCCATGAAAATCAAGATTGAAGTTTCTCGATCTCAGTTTCAATTAGGACTTACCGGAGTGAGTTCTCCCATTGTTCCCGTTGTCCATACCTGCAAGCCAAACATTCTTGCTATCACTTGGGAATGCTTTTTGTAAGAACTTTGAAAGTAGCATAAGTACTGTCATAAACAAGATAAATACGAACTCGATCCCCTAGGCCAAATGGTTGATTAACTGCATAACAACCTTAAGGTTACGGTTTGATCCCAGCTTACACACAAAGAAAAGGGAAAGAAAACCCTGACATTCCGAACTGATTTTCCAGGTGGCATCTCAATGTGTCCTTTAATAATATCATTTCCCCATACATTTATGAGATTTCCTATATAACCATGCATGATGCAGAAAAAAAAATGTAGAAACATCCGGTAGACCATAAGAACGGTCTGTGAATGCAACAGTGGTCATTGGTAAACATGCCACACCAGCAGGGATGTCAAACTCATTTTTTTCATGGTACTACCTGGGAGATCTCGAGGGTGGGGTGGGGGAATAATAGCATTGGATGATTCTAACTCCTAGCCATCCTACACATCAACTTTCTTTCACTGCTCACCCTATTTTCTACCCAAAAAAAATGCAATGGAGCAGGTGGTTATGATTATCCAATAAGGTTGATTTTTTGCCTAAGAGATATTGGAGGTGTACCCATCAAAATAGTGGGTCCCACCCCTTTCTGTGTGCATTTTGTACTTTTATGCCATTGTAGGCAGTCCTTTTGGCTTATTCAGTGGGCACCTCAGAATTCCTCGTTGAGTAAATCATGGACATGCAGTAATGGGGAATCTCTGAGGAAGAAGAGTAATTAGGTAAACCTACCACTATGATGGTTCCAGATTAATGCATATTGACACTAAAGGCATCAATACTTTGTTAATATTATAAATTTTGCATTTATTTGACATGATGTTATACCCGATACTATTATCTTAAATCACTGCAATTCATTAGATCGAGGGACGACGACATCAACGTCCATTGATCCAATGGTTTGTAGCTCCATCACAGTAAAATTTGAAGCAACACTGGAGCTATCACATCCAGAAAGGCAAGAGAAGAAAGAAGAAATACACACTAAATCTATTTTACAGATTATTAAAAAGAAAAAAAAAAGGGATATGGCAATGCTGGGTGCACTTTTGAAAGATACCACATATT
Source organism: Tetracentron sinense (assembly GCA_015143295.1). Classification (NCBI taxonomy): domain Eukaryota; kingdom Viridiplantae; phylum Streptophyta; class Magnoliopsida; order Trochodendrales; family Trochodendraceae; genus Tetracentron; species Tetracentron sinense. The sequence goes on along the minus strand of CM026558.1, from coordinate 7,869,937 downwards.
CAAAATTACCATGTCGATATATTAAGAGGTTTCATTTCTCTGCAAAATATCAAGGTATTTTCCTTAAAATCCAATTAGACCACAATAGGTTCTCAGTGGAAGGTAAAAAGTAGACCTCATCTGCAGTATGGAACTCGGATAGGCTGATTCTACGCTCCTGTAAGACAAACTTTTCCTTTACTACAAGTTCCATGACCTGAAACCTCAAAGAATGGATTGATCAACACAATGCCAAAATATAGAAGATGTACTGTCAATAAAACAAACAAATTAAGGTCAATACTATACGATTCTGATACAAGTATAGGACACTAGGTTGATACAGATTACATTACTTATTTAAGGAAGTCCTAAAATCTCTTTGTTCTTGTCATTGAAGAAATAAATGGCTTGAAAAAAACTTATTGTGCAGACCTATAGATATTACAAAAATAATCTCCTTCTCGCTGGTGGAGCAAAGGAACACGTCTCGTCCCTCCTTTTCTCGCCATGTGTCCCCTTTTTACTCCCTTTAGCAATGGTTAAGATTCACTAATCTTACGGTTAAAGCATCTAACCTTAATTTTTAGAATAAAAAACATGTTAACGACAGGGGTTAGAACTTGTCAACCATAGTTCAAGGGCAGTTAAAGGAACCTTGTGAGGGCAAGGAGCGAGGAGAGGATTATTTCTCTAGACATTAAATCATAGCCATTATCAGTGCCTTTTCACTCGTACTGCCATTCCATTCTATCTAGGGTCATATCTCCATCTTTCTGGATTCTTAGAAATGCAAAGGTATAGATCCATATTCTAGACATCCATATCATAATTTTCACGAACTAGCCATCAGTTTTTCATGGCCCAGTTTCAAAACTTATATTCAGGAGGGAAGCTCATGCGACTTACGGTTGCCCGAGTTATGCCAGGAAGACAGTACTCAGCAAGAGGTGTCAGCACATGGCCTTTCTTCACTAAGAACTGCATTATAAAACATAAATATTATTCAGTAGGGAGGGAAACATGAGAAATACTTGCATGCAACAACAGACGTGCTGCTTTCAAACGAGAGGAAATACTCTAAAGTACCCAATGGGGACTATCAGGATTAGACCTGTATTCGAGCCGAGCTTGGCGAACCTCGAACTGAACCTGAAGATGCTAGAGCTTGACTCAAGCTTGCTTTAAGCTTGATCATGTTTAAGCTCGAGCTTGTCTTGAACATGCTTGACCGATTGAGCTCAAACTTGATTCAAGCCAAGCCGAACTTGGGTTGGTTCGAGCTTGATTCAAATTTCAGGGTTATTTTGGTCAATGATTTTTAAAAAAATTATTATTAAATTAAAACACAAGTATTTATTATTAATTTATAATGCAAGAAACTACACAAAATTAATCCATTCATATACAAAAATAAGACTTGAGGGGAATCCTTCAGTCCAGAGAGAGTAAAGAGTCATGGTTAGGGTTTTTGCTTTTGACTTCTTAACTTTTTTTGTTATTATTATATCTTAAACTTATTTGTAATAAGTTACAACATAGAAAGTCGAAAGCATTTTTAATATTAATCTAAACAGTGATACCATATATATATATATATATATGAGCTTGCAATGCCAACTTGAGCTTGGCTCGAACGAGTTGATGAGCCAGCTCAGCTCCACTGTAGCACTTCTCAGGATGATGTACCAACAGTGTAGTTACCCTCATTGTTGCACATGCATGGAGGTGGGATCTACCATTAAATGGATCCTGTATTGATAAATTGATAAATTTCCTGCACAGGATGTTGTCATAACCATCCATTATGCAGACATTTTCCACACTGTCCATGCCAAAAAAAAATTAAATTATGTGTGATCATCTGAACAGGATGATTCTTGCAGTTTCCTGGGTGAGACCCATGGTGAGTTCCACCTCCCAACAGGTGCACGGCATGTACCATTATCATGTTGGTCGACCATCCATATGGTTGCCCAACAGGACCTATGAATTCCAAGTGTAAATATAGAAAAACTGCTAACAGCCTCACAATGTTTGTAGCGTTTGTTTCAGACACATAGCCATCTTTGTCTAGCATGATTGCATCATCTGCCTTGGCCAAATTCCCTTCTACCTGCGCCACCCCAAGCAGCTCAAATCAATACAAGTCAAAATTCAACCAAATAGATTATGTAGATATGTCGAATCGTTAGATACTACCATCACATTACTGATGAGAGTATGGATTCTCTACCATACAAGTGGTGCAGTCTCATTAATCCAACTGCCCACTGGACTGCCCCACCTAGGACATGTATCACATGTCCAGTCAAATAATGACGGTATGTATGATCAAGTCAGTAAAATTATTCATTCAAATAATTATGAGCAATTTTTTAGGAAGATTCCATTCAATCAGACTATCATCCAAGTGGATCAATTAGGCTAGGTGATCTGCTAGGGTATGCCCCAATGGATTGGACGATCCGAACCTTCCATACATGTGTGGCATGGGCACAAGGATGAAGATTTGAGCCATCCTTAAAATACTTTGGAGTTGTTCGTCAACCACCAATCAATATATTGCTTATAGTGAAGAGAAGTAGTTGCCATGTTGAGAATAGGTCAATACCTTTGCAAGAATGTTGTTGAGAAGATTGTTGTGGTGAATCTTTGAATCCAAATTCTGGGTAAAAGGAAAATGACAAAATCAAGTCAACTAAGAATAACAAGGAGAAAATAAATTCCTTTGTCGTGATTACCAATCAAAATATATAATAAAATCATGGGCTTTGATCAATTCATATTGGTTCATTTAAAAAAAATGGTATTTAGACTTTGGTTTTTCCACCTTACTGGGTTAAAAGAAAAGCTGATTTGAATCATAGTATTGACAGTGATGCCTAGTTTTCCAAGGGAAAAAATGATCGCTCGATAGCAACTCTGTCCGGACAGAGTAATTCCCACCTTTTGGACTCCATATTGGAAAACTAACACGGGGAGAAGAGTACCCAGTTAAGAAATAAATCACTATTTTAATACAAGCGATAACTGAAACAAAGACATGCAAAATTTCTTATTAGCATATGGATAACATGATGCCGAATGACACAGCCATCGTGACAAACGAGCATATACCATAGACCCAAGGTCCACCATCCTCAATAAGACATACTCCGTACCATGCTTATGTCTTACTAACTTATCAACGTGGACAGTTCAATTGGTGGGCCACCTTTTAGACGGAGCATAGGCTAAAAATCAAACCAAATGGAGGACCTTGGACCTTGACCTTCCGATATAAATCAGCTTACAGAAATATGGTTAACTGGTGGGAAAAAGTTGAATCATGGAGCTGATAGAAAAATCCAGTCGGTCGAACATCTGGACTATGCTTCATCCAGAAGGAACTCCATCAACCTCTTGTGCTTTCAGATTGCCACATCAAAAACTAACATTTGTCCTTTTCTAAGTCACATTAAAATTAAGTAAGATAACAGGTTCTTAAAGCAACATAATTAACATCATTATATAGAGGAATGCTTGCAAGTTGCATCAGGATAAGAAGTTATCCTCCCTGCTCCGTGTCATGCATGTTGGACGCAAGCAGGGCTTTAGGACCAACCCCTCAATAGGTCCCACAAAGGATTTATTCTGAAATCGACCTGAATAAGATAACTGTAACCATCCGATCTATTGATAATGTTTGGACAGTCAGAAAAATGTTATGATTGTCCGATAGGACAAACTTTGATAGAAGATCTCTAACGGGACCCATTCAAAAGTGGGTGCAGAGCTTCCTGCATGTGAGCCATGTTATGGATTCTCCAATTATATTACTCGTTATTTGAATAAAATAGCACAGCATAAAGCTTACATTTGGTGAATTCCGACGAGTGGTAGCAGTTACTAGAGTTATACCACCCAAATTGTCATAAACAGGCGGCTTCCACTCAGCAAGCACTGCATTTCCCAAAGAAATAATTACTGTAGCATAAGAGAGTCTGCATGAAACAGCACATTCTAGAGAAGTAAAGTTTTGTGTATCAATGTTGAGTAAAATTGCAGGGCAAAATGAAGAAGAAACCCATACATAATGATACTATTATCTAAGTACTGTGTTCATTGCTCGTCTTACTAGCCACTTTCCCTGTAGGACAAGGTTTAAAATTTAGTACCAGACTCATTCAGCCATAGGAAACTCTATTAGCTGGCCATGACGACTCAGGCAAGTCCAGTACAACTTGATTTAATTCCCTATGAATTAAGAGTGCCTGGACTTGGACCAACTCAAACTGATTTGGGTGATAAAAAAGTTTGACTCAGCAAAACAAACACAATTTGGTATGCCATGTGTTTTGGTCAAGACCAAGTCGTACATATACTTGCATCAGTCCCAAGTAATACCAATCAAGATTATGATGTCTCACACCACAACAGGTAAAGTATCCAAAATCATGGCAACGAATTTTGTTGTGTCCAAGAAGTAAGTGAAACAAAATGCTATCATGTTAAAGGCTGCCAAAAATTGAGTACATGGATGTAGAAGACCAAGAATGTTACCAATTAAGGTGCATCCATAAAGATTGAATCCTGGACTCATTCCAGAAGTAACCTGAAATAGACAAGAAATACAAAATCGTAATGTAGAAGCATGAAAAAATATGTTAAATCAATTAGAGATCATTTTTGTTCTCATTAAGTTGATTTAAGTGGAGAGATATAGCACCGCGAATGATGGCAGTCCCCTCAATATTTACCAACAAAAGGTGCATTTTACCGTCAAACCCACCATCCAATCGACAAGACACCCTACTGGATGGCGTGGCAGCCCAAATTTTTATTAGGTGGAAAATCCTAACTTTTATCATTCTTTGCATCTGAATGATCAATAAAGGTATGTCGAGCAGTCCAGAAGAAGGTTTATTGATCAAATCATAAGGATTCTCCTTTGGAAAATGTTTGTCAATGGTCCCTCCAAACAGTGGCCATTGATTGGAAGGTTGCAAGTTATAAAGACAAATACTGGTTGATGGGTAAAGAGGGGTTACAGAACTAGTTGGTCTTGTTGGTCCTAACTTCTGGATTACCTTTCCTCAGCTTTAAATAAAATTCCTGGCTATAACAAACAAAGATTTGCTTTTGCACTTGTGGAGGTGAGTATGATGACAATAAATGTGTTTAAGATAAGGAGTAAAATCCATCCATATTTGCCAGGACAGAAAAAGAAAAAAAAAATCCATCACATGAGCTATTGTTAAGATAATCCAGAAGAACTAACCTTTTTACCACGCGTTAGAGTGAGTCTGATGTGTGTGTTATCAAACATGCCATTTGAAATGAGAGTTTTGAAAATGGCTCGCTTAACCTGCAATTTATTGTATAAACACAGTAACATATTTGTAAAATGAGATATCAGTCTATTACAAAGTACAAACTACAACCATAAGACAATAAAATAAAAACAATTCTTTTCACCCATAACACAATTCAGAGAACCGAATAGCCCAAAGACTCAAGATGTTCACAAATAACATTAATTAAAAATTTCCAAACAAATAATTTGTAAATCGTTTTCAGACTCTCACCTCTTCGCGAGTTGGAACATTAAGGAAAGCCAAAGCTTTTGCCGAGTCAAATAGCCTGATGAAAGAAGAATAGAAGTCTTCACTATGCATTGTTGGATGGATAAAAGCTATTAAGAAGCACAAGTGAGGGAACTTGAAAATCCCCTTTTACCTACACACGTGCTTTTGACATGAAATATAGGACGATTAAACCAACCATTTCATAGGTCCTTCCAAGGAGAGGGCAAAATAAACCATCACAGCCATACAATTTATAAACAATTCCAAAATGATGAGGTAGATCAGATGGTTATAATCATCTAATTAGATTAGTTTTATATCTAAGATATCTAAATCCACAAAATGGCAGCCTTAAATGCCCTATAAATGAACTTCACAAGAAGTGAAAAAGGGAATTCCATTTTATTCCACTCTGCAGAAATATAAAATTTGAGGATAGTCCTTCAGATTAGAGAGTAGTGAGTTAAGATTTTTTATTTTAATCTCTCAACATCATAAAACTTATTTATTATAAGTTATGATAAAGAAATTTAAAAAGTACTATTGTATATTAGTATAAACAACATTATCAGCATATATATATAAACTAAGGCTGCATTCAAGCCAAGCTGGCTCGGCACGGCTCAAGTTGTTCGAGCCGAACTCATGTTTTCATTTCACGCTTGAACAACCAAGCCAAGCTTGAGCAAGACCCCACTACAACAAAACTACCGACTAGCAACGGGAATATTCTGTCTCTGATATGGTTTTTCCGTGTCTAATACTATTAGACACAGAAATAGTAGTTGTCTCTATACCGTTGCGGTCCTTGCGGACACTTTCGTCACTGATGCCATTAGAGACGAAATCTTTTCCTTCTTTGTTATTCCATTGCTAGTCGGTAGTTTTGTTGTTGTGCTCTGATTGATTAGGCTCGAGTTGAAGCTTGGAACATTTAGGGCTCGGTTCGGCTCGATATATACAATATTTTTTGATTATGTTTAGATTAATATATCATAATACTTTTTAACTTATAATAAATATGTAACGACCCGGAATTTTAATATAATAAAATTATGTGTTTATGGGTCCTTAATGAAGGTTAATTAGTTAATTATTTGTTAAATTAATAAGAAGGGGATTTTGCTCAGGGTTGAAGTGCACCGAGGAAATCTCAGTATCATTTGGCGAAAATCGCATACAGTGTGCTGGTCGACTGCCGGGACACACCCCTACCGTATCAGTTCCGTCAAGTATCATTTCGCGGGACCGCGGGGCCATTATGTGTGATAAAATTGAGAAAAATGGAAAAATTACATATTTCCAGAAATTAAGTGGGACCCAATATCTGTTGGAGATCCTAATAGAAATCCGTGCGGTTGGCACTAATGCGTGTCGGTTGGCCGTGGGGACTAATGTCTGTCGTCTCGTCAGTTAGTTATCTCAAACGAAGAAGCGACAGCGTGTTTTGTGTCCGAAATCAGAAAATTAGTGGGTTTTGCAATTTTCTTCCGGATTAAAGTGCAGCTGTCAAAACTCAGTATTTTTCCACGAAATTTTTACAGTAGGTGTCGGACTGCCCCAAGTTCGGTCACCTAACGTTTCGTCAAAATTGGATGTCTTTAAGTAGGACCACGGAGGCCGTATACATAAGAGGAAAAAAAAAAAAAATAGTCAAATGGGTCAACCGTTGACTTGGTCAACGGGACCATTAAATATGGTCATGTGCATAGCACATGACCTTATCTATATATAAGGAGGCCAACCTCCCCCATTTTCTCACGTTTTGTAATCAGGGGAGGTTCTGCCACAGCACTTTAGAGAGAGAAAGTGAGGAGAGAGAAAGGAAGAGAGAGAAAGAGGAGAGAGAAAGGAAGAGAGAGAAAGGGAAAGGGAGGTCCCCTTAGGGTTTTTCGACGTCCCCGACGCGTTGGCGGCGTCTGATTTTCTCTCCGGCATCTCGTTTTGCGTGTAGAGAGAGAAAGAGAAAAAGGTAGAGAGAGAAAGTTGAGAGAGAAAGTTGCATGCGCTCTACCTTGGGGTTGATCATCCTTCCGAGCGCGTTAGCGGTGTCCGTTTCGACTCTAGTCGCTTCGAAACGCGTGAAGCAAGTAAAACCCCTATCTTTTCTTCTCTTTTTTCCGCTTATTTTGCTATATTATTTCATGTGATGTATATGCATGTCTTTTGACGTGAATGAAAAAGGGGCGGAACCCCTATGAGATGTTGTGATTTTATGTGGTCCCTCGGGGAGCCCAGATCGGGTCCCGGGTAAATTGTATCGCCACTCTAGGGTGACGAAAAGTTGTTTTGCATGTCTTGTAAGGCTATGGAGACATCCATTAGTCTAGAAACGCTCCCTAACGGGACGGTGTGTTACCGGAGTTGGTTCACGGGCGCGAGGCCCAAGTATTTCAGTTAATCAAGCGAGGCTTGGGTTAACTGGGGTTAACTTGTGGTTAGAAAATCTAACCAGGGTTAAGTATAGTCCGTGGTTCCTCTTCGACTAGGTCAGGAGAGACGGTGCCCAGTAAGGCCCGGGGTTCCTCCGTGACTGATAGTCGGGAGATGTCGGTCTGTTTGTCTAGGTCGTCTGTGGTGCCTCTTGGACTAGGTCAGGAGTGGCGGTGTCCTGCATGGCCCGTGGTTCCTCCGTGACTGGTAGTCAGGAGATGTCGGAGTCCTAGGGAGTTTAAAGTGACTAAACATCAGATACTGTATAGTCCGGGGTTCCTCTCTGGGTGGGTTAGAAGATGTCGGCACCGTGTCTATTGGGGTCCCTTCTTGGTGGAACGTCAGGAGATGTCGGCATTGGTATAGATGTCGGGGTTCCTCCGTAGACTAGCCAGAAGATGATGGTAGGCAGGTTGGTCGGGGTTCCTTCATAACTGATACCCAGGGCGATGGCGGCGAATACACGGTAGATGTGGCCAGTCAATTGAATGGAAAAATATGTCCTTATTAGGTGAATGCCCATATTGTGTGTGTAAGCTTCAGATACGAAGTGGTCTGAGTTGGTATACTCAAGGTTGATGTATTTGTTTGAGTTGGTGGACTCATGGTTCGATATGGAATCATCGGATTCTAAGTGAGTTGGGTTGGTATACCCAAGGTTTGGTCATGTTCAGGTGAAAGCCGGAACAGCGTGTGTGAGTCTAAATGACTCAATGTATTATGGTTATGATTTAGAGACTTTAAGCTAAACATTTGTGGGCTGTGACCAATTAATAGAGTCTTAGGACTCGAAATGAAACATGATTGATTATCGAAACGATAATTTGGTAATATAATACATTCATAACTGAACCTCATAATTGGAAAGTAATGTGAGGTCGGGAACCTCTGTTAAGGTGACGTAACCCTAAGTGACCCTGGGGTCACAATTTATTATATACTGTTCTATTTTACTGTAACATGCAAATTGAACTGCTTATTATATCATTATTGATGCGTGTTATTATGTGGAAAATAGTTTAGAAGGATTGTGGTTTTATTGGGCTTCATAGCTCACTGACTTTTTGTGTCAGCAGATCTTGGAGCTGCTGACCAGTAAGTGAAAAATCTATCTGGATATTTTGGAAGCTTGTACAAGTTGTACCTGGCGTGATAGAGACGCCTACTTTTGTAAAACAAACTTGATGTAAATAATACAGGTATATGGTTTGTATGATGGCTATTGTGATGACAGGTATTATTTGCTTTTTGGGAGCATCTGATAAATGCTTAAATTTCCCGTATTTTTGCGGGTAAAGTCTTCCGCTTGCATGATTTGACGAACGGACACGCGTCTCGGAACTTGATTTCCTAGGCGTGGGTTTGGAGCGTCACAAAATAAGTTTAGGAGATATTTATAACAAAAAAAAGTTGAGAAGTTAAAAGCATAGTTCATAACCTTGGTGAGTCACCCAACTCGGCCGAGTTACTCGACTCGACTAGGTTTCGAGTCGAGTCACCTCAAAACTCGAAGGGGACACTATTCGGTGAGTTACTCGGGTGACTCAGTTGAGTAAAGCCGAGTTTTTTGACTCTCCAGACTAAGTCGAGTCACAGTCTCACAGAAGGGTATTTTATCACTTTCGTTTTTAAAAAAACCTAAACTCCAACGTCACACTGTTTTGGCATCATATTTGTATGGAGTTGTAAAGTCAACCTACTATGGTTCTGTTAAACCTGGTTTTTAGGTTTTAAGTTGCAAAACCAGCCTACTATAGGTTCTTTTAACCCAGGTTTTTCAAATTGTTTGTGGTTCAATCTTGATATGGGGGAATGTAGTCTAGACAAGTATTCTCAGATATGCACTCAGTTTAGATATCTAAAACTTGACTGGTGTTCCATAAGGAGTTCAGATCTAGATATAGGGGCATTATTGGGTGAATGATGTGGTGGAAACTGTTTGTTCCTCATGTTTCCTTATTTGTAGTTTCTAGGGGGAATGTAGTCTAGACAGGTCTTCTCTTTATTCTCGGATTCATGGAGGTTATTTCTCAGCAACCTCCTGAATTCTGTGCGATGTAATGTCCTTTGTACCTTTTTTTACTTTTTCCACTCATATACTTATATAATCTCATATTACCGATCAAAAAATATATATCATCAACAAATGCTTGTAAAAGGAGAACATTTGAACCATGGAGTTCACCTTGCTCAAAGATAATTGAAACAATCTTAGTCAGTTTTTTAGTTTATTTTACCAACCTATCCAAGTGCTCATCAAGCTTAAAAACCTTCCCATCGTAAACCCGAAGTCCCTCCCAGACTGCATCACCACCTTGGACAACGGAGTCGAATACTGAAACCTTTAAGCATTCACAAGGTAAGAATGTGGAAACATACCAAGCAAATATGGACACAAAATCATAGAAGAAATGAGAGAATGCAATCCTGTTGACAAATCTTCCACAGAAGATATTCTTACAAAGCTCACTTTATGATACCTTTGCATTGTCACGGGGCAAAATCTCATCACCAACCCAAGCAAGCAGCTTCTCATTGGCAGGAACAGGAAGACTAGGAGGAGGTAATGGGGATTTAAAAGATGATGTCCGCCGAGTGTGGCGCTTAAGGATGTTGTAGAAAGGTAGACTTTGCTCCAGCAAGTCGTATAGAGAAGATGGAAAAGGCTGAAAAAGAAAACTATAAGCAAAGCAAACAACTCTCTCTCTAATATAGACACACGCGCGCGCACACACACATAGCATGAATACTGGTAAGTAGTGACAATTTGATAACTCTATTCCAAGTGTTATAAATTTTTAACACACACACACACACATATATATATATATTCAGAAAACTGCAAAATTTGGACAAAGATGCAAATCTATAATGTAAATAAAGCATCACCTAGCCTATTTTGCTCTTTTTCAAAACGTTTATCATAGCATTTAGTCATCAATACTAGTGTATTTTTCGAATACACCACTTTTATTTAATTTGTAAAAATACAATTTGTATACAAATGGTGTGGTAGCAACTCAGGCCTCTAGGAGTCAGTGTATCTGACGCTGTGTCCAACACTGACACACATCACTATCCAAGTTACATAGGTTGTCTCCAGTCCAAACATACATACATGTTAATGAGATACAGGACTACAGAATATAACATGAAGGGGTGAGAGTACATTTTTCAGCATATAACAGAAGTCCAAATACATACATGCCATAAACATATAGATTCCAACAGTTTGATTGGGGTCCATTCATTCATCTCCTGTAGCTCTTGAAGGTACTCTAAAGAGTTGATCTCTCAGTTATGCCTCTCATGTTTCTTTGAATCAGGAGATAATATATAGATAATTATATTGTCAACAAAATAAAGTGAACAAACCACATACCAAGGGATATTCTCTTGCTGATGTGAAACCTGTCGATTTATGTACATTTCCATACCACCATGGAGCCCAAATCCCATCTATTGGTTTTGGACCAGCTTCCCATCTGAAAATATTTGGATAATATATTTATTATGCGCACTCTTTAAAGTATATTTCACACAATTGTACCACTTTAGCTTGAGGAACCATACATCAACAAAATTTGTCTAAGTATCCTGTAGAAATTAAGCTAGGGAACTACAGTGTTAAGCTAGGGAACTACAGTGTTGCAAATTGAGCTTTTAACCTCATACTCTCTGCCATCATCCAAAAAGAACAGGGTGAACAACACCCAGTAGATTCATTTACATTAAGCTGTATCCATACTTTGTCATCCTCTTTTTTCACAAAAAACAGACCTAGTCTGATTACATTAATATGGCCGACTAAGTGACAATATGTTAAATGATGAATGTTTTAGGCTTTTAACGGTTAAATGTAATCACCATTGCGTACCTGAGCATTGCTGCCTGGAAAGGAATATCCAAGTCTTCACAAAGACCACGCAAAGTAGCCTGCATAATCATGGAAAGAAGAAATTCATATTAAAAATACTAATGATATTCATCTATAAATTTTAATCAGGATGAAGCACTTGAAAATAGTACATATTCCTTTCTTCAATAAATCACAAACAAAGAACTCAGCTAGGGAAAAAAACTGTCAAGTCCCCAACATAAGACGAAATACAACCAACTCTACCAATGAAATGGAAACCTCATTGGCACTTATGACCGTTGTTGGACAAGATATCCATGTCAATGCCCAAGTCCTAGAAATAAGCTGATATGTTCGTCAGTCTTCAATGAACCAGGACCTTCCTTTCAGCAAAAAAGATCAACACTGAAAGCTCCCCTTTGCCAATGTAGGACCGAAATAAACACTTCAGAAATTTAAAATCCTTCTAATAGAGCCCTCTTCTCCACTCATTTAGAACCTTTTATCCCTAAAGGCCACGAGAATAAGATCTACAAATAGGTCAATGTCAACATATTGATGAAACAGCAGTAAGCAGATGTCATTATCTACCAAAATTTTGAGTGGTAGATACTCAAATTTGGAGTCAAATAAACCCCAGGGATGTTGGAAATCAAATGAGTTGATTCTTTTTAGTGGGGATCATACTTCCGGTTCAGATCAAATCTGAGTCGTTAATGACATCCATTAAGGGCTCTAATTAAGAAGACAAAGGATAGGAAAGAGACACATTGACTCTAGAGGAGGACTGTTACATATTGTGAAAGAAAATGCAAGGAAAGAACTAAGAAGGGAGCAAGGAGTCTTTCAACGGCTTACCTTAAATTCTCCATGGCTTTCTCCCTTTCTGTACTTCTCTCTTGTTGGTGAGCATTGCGAAATCTTCTCAAGTCTTTGGATACTCACCATATTTTTTAGGTTCCAAGATTTGAGAATTTGCCAAATTTCCTCTTATTGGAGGGACTCTCCTCTCTTATATGAGACACAAGATAACTAACCACTTCCTCTCGTGGGAAGTGGGTTTTGAATCCTCTGGAGGGGAGAACCCTTAACACCTGTCTTTATTCCGCCTGTAGACTCTATGTCGCCAGATAAAAAGATATGAAGAGCTCGTGGGAGGCCTTCATACTCTTTCAAAGTCCACGATTCTTTCTGAGAATTTCTACTTGTCCCAACCAATGTACTCGTTTGGGAACACACTAGTCAATGTGGTGGGTGTCCTCTCTTGTAGTCTTGTTAGTGAGGACATGGATTAGGAGAGAGGGAGAAGTGACTATCCCTCTCTACATAGCATGGTTCAAAATATTTGTATCAGGTGCCGTATCGGTAATTCCAAAATAGGATTCATATCGGATGAATATGGTGGAAAAAAATCAGCATACGCTAAAAAACGCTAAAACGTGAAGAAAAACTTGGATACCTCATATAAAAGTTCTTTTAATGCAAATATAAGCTAAAAACAAACTAAATAAAGGTCTCCAACTATATTTATAACTATATATATAAGTTAAGAATTTTATAAGTTAAAAAGAGTGTGCGTACTAATAAATAGGTATGAAAATACAAACCATAGTCCCTTAGCCAAGTATAAGAAATACAATCTAGATATTAAAATGTGACATTCAATAATTTAAATAAACATGTATTGAATTACAACAATAAATTATAAGTTTGAATGTAAGTCTTTTCATCCTGAATTGTTACACAGTTAGTTGACTTTTTGAGCCTATAAATGAATATATTTTTGAAGACTAAAATATGAGATTTTTTTTCCAGATTTTTGAATTTTGGTAATATCTTGATGTAGTATAATTTATGAAATTTTAATAGTTAAGAAATACCTTACCATTTGAAAGTTGACATTTTGACCTAATCCCTGAAAGGCGCTAAAAAGAAGATTTTATTCTTGAACTAGAAAGTTAACTTTTTATTCTTCAGGAATTTGGATCTAAAATCATTTTTATTAAATGCAAATAGAGGGAATAACCTAGTTACTTACATATAAATATATGAAGTAAATGAATTTAAAACCATTTACTCAAATTATATTTTATGTCAATAAATTGTGTGTATCGGCTCTTTGTTATGGATCCTAATGTAATTGGAATGAAAGAAAAAAAATTAACTAAAAAATCCCTTGTATCGGTCCCGTATTGGTCCGATACGGGCAGCTACAGAGTCGATGTGGGGGAGATTTTTTTCCAGCGTACCTGGTAGCTCCAAATAGGATACGTATTGGTCCATATCGACCGATACATACCAAAATTTAAAATCATGCTACATAGAGGATAATGGAATGCATAAATGCATGCAACCTAGCAAACATGTACCACATTGCACATGTTAATTATAAGGAGGATGCCTTTTGAGTGGTCCTAGTATAGATGGCAGCTTCTGGGTTGATGCATGTCTATCAGGCTGAAAAGAGGGACACGAGGTTTTCGAACCACTAACTGCCATGTGACAATCAATAATTGGTGGCATCCTGTCCTCAATGAGGAACACATAGCAGCCTCGAGTTAGCTACCACGTGAGGGGCTTCCACTCTACTATCCTCATCGTTGTGCATTAAATGAACTGTGGTAGGGACCACATGGTAGCCATTTATTGGATGCCAAAAAGGAGAATTCTACTCACCATAGTGAGACACATGTGTAATCCATTGATTGGCTGAAACAAAAGAGCCCCATTACAGTTCCCATCGTGGTGCATTGACAACTCTGTAGTGTGGCAGGAATACTTGCAGCCATTTATTGGCTGCCACAAGGGGGCTGGCCTCTTTTCATGTGGTGGGGATCTGTCAGAATCACACGTGCCGGAAGCACATTTGATTTTCATCATGGCTTTTGCTGGTGTGGTATAGCTGAAGTACATCAAGGTTGAAGCACCTCAGGGCTTTGGTCTATGAGATTTCACTGCCAACAATCATTAGCTTTCTAGCTATCAAATATTATATTTATTATACTTATCAGTAAAATTAAAAGATTCTAGGCGGCTCGACTTCATATCCGAGGAGGTCAGGGAAATCTGTTACAAAGCTCAAAACCCACCTTAGGAATCAACAGACCTTGATTTCAACCAGCAAAATTAGAACCTAAGAGATCAGGCAATTTGTTCAAGAAATTGGTTCAAATTACCATCTTCTGGAAATAATAAATAGAAGATATGGAAAAACGTCATTGGCAAGTTTTATAGTAGATGAACATTCTGAATTATATCCAAAATTAGATTGTCGAAACATACTCTGCACAATATTTGAAAAAATATATTCTATTTGTTCCATAAAAGAATTGATCAATTAGCCAATCAGCACAATAGTAAAGGAGTAAGAAAATATATGGATAGACTAGAGTCATCATCATCAGTGACTTATCTCCATCCAATTAACTAGAGTAAATCATAAAAATATGTATAGACTAAATGCTCCTACTGGGAAAAAAAATATTAATGTATTGTTTGAGAATCTGTCAACATCTAGAATGGAACATCACCGTTAACGTAGGAAATCTGTAAAGTGAGTTAAACTGTCTAATTTTATCCATGCTCTATGCAGAAAGCTCTAAAAGACTTCAGATTCAATCATGCATTAGTTTGTCGGAAAGGTCTATAACCTCAGGATCTTGTTGAAGGTCCGTTGCATCTACGATAGGTGGGGGGCTCCCCAGTTCACAGAGCTCGCTGTATATGGAAACCAAGCCTGCCAAACCCAACTCGAGAAAGGATGGTGGCACAACCTTGTCAAAGGAAGGCTGTAAAAAAAATTCAAAGAAAAATAGGGTAACCATAAAGTCAGTAACAGAAGGAACCTACATATTTGAGACTCCCAACTACCTCTTTAGACTTTTTCAAGCTTTCATCATAAGAAAGGATAAATACAATTACTAAATTCATTGTTTGTCTCTACAGAGGCTAACAACTTCAAATATTAAATCTAACAGCAGGAATGAACATATTCAATGGAAATAAAATGAAAGTAGGACCCATTTGGCTCTCTGATATACTATATATACAATTTACAAAACTGAAAATAAATTCCATGAACAGCTTACTAAAATGTCAAGGGGATTCCTTATCAATATAAAGTGCTTTCCCCTCTTCATCAAATCAATTTCCAAGCCAGGTACCCGTTGTTTTGCCATATGCTGTAGACAAACAATTGAAAATAAGAAAGAAAAAAAATATTTTAGCAATTCAAAAACAAAGTACTCCTATTCTATGACCTATCTCCAAGAGAAAAAAAAAATGAAAACATCCAAGTGACCTAAATTACATACACATGTGTATTCATCCACATAGAAACACATACGCACATATCCATAAATGCCAACTTTTTGTTCGCCCTTGTGTCTCTTGCAATCAAGGTGATTCAGTCTTCTTATAGACTAGCTTAAAGAATATATTTTTCCATTTATCATGTCAAGCTTATTGCAAGAGCCACACAGGCTAAGGTTTACATTGGAGGTTAAGGAGCCACGAATTGTGCCAGTAAATTTACACGTGAACTTTAACGCCTGCCAATTTTTCATTTAAAACCAACAGTTGGTTCAAGATTTGGCCAACTGGACTTGACAGTCAATGTAGAGACCTGCTTTTCATTAATTATTTTCATGTGATGTATGCTAAACTTTCCATGATAATAAATATTTATATTGCATGCTTGTAAAAACAAGTGAGTTGGCTAGAGCCAGAAAAAGTTGGCACGGGCCAAGTCATGTTGGCTCGAGCAAGAATGCAAATCCAAGCTCGGTCAAAGCAATTGAACATTTCTTAAATGCTTTTCATTTGAGAGAGAATTAGTTCGGTCGAATGAAAATGAGGTGGCTCCTCAAGCGAGAATGAGTTGGCTCAAGCCAGTTGCGTAGAACTGAAAAAAAAAACGTGTTTTAAGTCGTGGTAAACATTGGGGGAAGTTATTTTAGCCCTAAGGCCTAAAGCTTGAGAGAAGGAGAAAAACCTAGGGTTTGATAGAGAACCTTGGTTAAAGCAGAGAGAGATATGGGAGAAGGGAAATCTTCGATCGAGAGGACATTTTAGACGTGGAGAGGTTTTCTATCGTGGAGAATAAGCGTTCTTAAGGTAGAAACAATTTTCTCTAGTTAATAGTGTTGAAATTTTTAAGTTCGATTTAAGAATGCGAACTTCAGGTAATAAATCACTTAATGGATTTTATGATGTATGTCTCGTGGTTATTGTACAATTTTTATGATAGTATAAATATAAATGGAATCTATGTTGAAGTGTGTGAGGGTGATTGTTAGGTTTTGGATTTAAGAATTAGAACTTTATGCAAGAAATCATTGTATTTGATTCTTTAAATTATGTTTTGGTATTCATGGTATGTTTCATGTGTTAGTGTGGGTATGTAACTGAGCCTGTGTTTAAGAATCTGAACTAAGGGTAGAAAAGAGGGAAAACCGGGGTTTCTGTCGTGTCGAAATCAGGCGCATCTTGCTCAAGCGAGAATACTCTGGCTCAAGCAAGAATGTTTCTGTCTCGCACAATCAATCTCATTGAGTTCGGGTTTGACATGTTGGCTCATGCGAGCATGATCCTCGCTCGAACGAGTAGGTTGATTGAGTGAGATCAACTTCGCTCGAGCGACTCACCTAGAATATGATTGTTGTATTATGAATGATGTTCATGAACCATGGCTATGCTTATTGCACTCTATGATTATAATTGACATGTTATGAATTATGATTTAGTTAAGACAACATGATATATGCTATTTAGAAGTGGTTTACATTTCGGATGGGCAAACCTTGGATTACGATCTTTATTGCCTAGATGCTTTACCATGGTGATATGGGACGCTATGGTGAGATTTTAATGGTATGAGATACTTAATCTAGTGCGTAGCTTAACTAAAAGTATATCACCTTTCACTCCATGCACACGAATAAGAGAAAAAATGACTCATTGGTCTAATAAGATGATAAGTTGATCAGCTCACAAGTTCACAAGTATGGTTATATGTATGAATTACATGATTATTATTTTCACAAGTTATGAGACCAACATGTCTAAGATCTCAAGGATACATTGTACCTGGCTCACAGGTCACCCAATGATGCTAATACTGACTCACAAGTTATAGATCATCAAGGGCACATAATACCTGGCTCACAAGTTATGATCTCAAGGGTACTATTCATCTGGCTCATAAGAGTCATAAAAATATTGATGGATGTCAAAGTTGGTACTTCTTATATGTAAATTCATCACCTATATAAGTGATTGAGTTATTTTAAGTTATATGTTAAGTGAATGTGATTTCTGTAAGTTAAGGTGCACGATAATTTAATAGGATGAATATGTTCATAAGATGCTCACACGAACTTCCACACTCTGATGTTAAGACAAGTTATGATGTTGAAAATGTTATGATACGTATATACATGTGGATGATTTGTTGTTGCTAGCTAGGACTTTATATCTTCTGAGACGCATGTTACTCAGCCGATACTTTGTGTCGACAGGTTTAGCAGATTTCGAGGTCATAGCTGACCCGTTAGGAGACGATGACTACCACAACGAGGGAGATTACGGTAAATACTTGAAGTTGGAGACTCCGTAAAAGGATTATCCTCATTATTGATTTTCATTGTCTAGACTTTTATGTTGAGGAATAATTTGAGATGTTGTTACGTTTTGATAGATGTTGATGATTAACTTGTTTATAGCTTTCCTAGACATTATGATACGAGTATGATTTTAGGTATTTTTTTTCTGATGGGTAATAGAGGTGGGTATATATAAAAGAGAAAAAGTAGTACAATGAGGGGCTAGGGGTAGGGCATATCAGTGCCCCACAAAAGACTCTACCAAAAACCTGCTTCTTGAGGAATAAGATCAAGAACCCGACATCATAACTAGTGATGAGGATCGTGAGAATAGTACTGAACCAGAAACGAAAATCATTCACATCATCAGTCCTAAAGAGTTTGAAAATGAGACTAGAGAAGATGTTATGATTTTTGCACTTGTTAATAAAGAAACCTCCTCTAAGTCTGGTGATGACTGATGAGTACTCCTAAGAGATGGAACCCGTGTTAAGAGAGTATCAGGATGTATTTCTTTAAGACTTACCAGATAGGCTCCCACCCATGCGTAACATCCAGCACGCAATTGCCCCGTTGCCTATAGCGAAACCCATAGTGTCTGACAGTGATGTAAAGTTCATGAGTTATTTCTGGAAGACACTTTGGCACATGATGGGCGTCAGACTTTAGTGTCCATTTGTCCACCACTCATAGGCAAATGGCCAAATTGAAGTTGTCAATAAGAGTTTGGGTAACTTTTTACGATGTCTAGTTGGTGATCATATTAGGACGTGGAATCTAGTGTTGCATGTAGCTAAGTTTGCATGTAATAATTCTGTCAAAAGGACCCTAGGCACGAGTCAATTTGAGGTAATGCATAGTTATAAGCCTATGAAACTTATAGATTTCATTCTCATTTCAACTACACATAGGCCATCTAAGTCTGCAAACACATTTGCACATCATATTCATGAATTGCATGTTGAGATTAAGAAATGGATTACCATGAATAATGATAAATATAAACTAGTTGCTGATTCACATCGTAATTATCGAGAATTTTAGGTGGGTGATTTTGTGATGATTCGGATTAGGCCTCAACGATTCCCGCAAAGGGTTGCAAATAAGCTACAAGCCCGTAGTGTTGGCCCATATAGAGTATTGAAGCTTGTTGGTTCTAATGCATACATTTTGGACCTTCCACCAGACAAAGGCATTAGTTCAATATTCAATGTAGAGGATCTTATGCCTTTTCGAGGTCCAGTAGTTTCACCCCTAGCCCGTCCCCTAATCATGACACTATATCTAACCAGCTCCAACAACCATTGCCTTCCCCTCCTCCACTAATACCTCATAGAAAGGAAGAAATTGAGCATATCTTTGACGAGCAAGTGGTGTCCACCAAACATGAAGGCTACCAAAAGTACCTTGTGAAGTGGGAAGGTCAACCGGAGTTGGATTACACATGGATTACTAGAGACGAGCGATCGGAGTCGGATTGCACATCATGGATGAATCATTTTCAGACGGGAAGAGTTGATGCAGCATCACACATCACAAGGAATTTCAAGTTTATCATAGGTGGAGGAAAAAGAAAAAGGCCCACGTATCACTGTTGGTAGATAAATTGAGCATTAATGACCTCATATGCAAACACGGTTCATTAGGAAGACCCTACATTGGGAAGGTGTGCATATGGGCTGATTTAGCATAGTTTATGTTAGTTAAGAAGAGAATAAAAGTCCAATGGGCTGGACTTTTAATTAAGGAGGAAACAAATTATTAGTACTGGGTTATTTTAGTCTTTTTATTAGTTTGAGAATTTTATTCTTTAAACAAGTAAGGTTTACATCTATTTAAACTCTCTTTTTGCTGTAAATGTTTAGTTAATGGATGAGAAACAAAGAAAAACCTACTTTTGGGTATCCTCCACTACCAAGTGATTGGAAATTGGTGTGATGTCATGGGAGTGATTCCCTAAAGCTCTAAGGTATGTTCTTCAGATATTCTCTCTTCTTCTCCATCCTTTCCCTTTGATTTCCTGTTTTTCATTGAAACCCTAATTTACAAAACCTAGATCCTTGATTTCCCTTGCAAGAAACTTCACCCAAACCAAAACCCAAAATCTATTCCATTGAAACCCTAGCCCCTACACAAAACCCTTACTGCCGCAGCACCTGTTTCCCATCCCTCTCACTGCCACCGCCCCACATCCTGTTCCCCCTTACTGCCGCATGCTTCTGCACCCTACCTTTACTGTTCCAAACAGCTGCAGGTCCCTACGGTTGCCCTCCACAGCCACCTAAAGTCATTCCTATTTGGCCGCAAGCCCATACCAGCCCTTGCCCTTGCCCTTGACCTTGCTATTACAGCATATCCCCTGTCTTTCCCTGCAACCACAACCTATCCCAAGCTTCCCATAGGCCATAGTGTTTCTACAGCCTCATACTTTACCCGATTGCAGGATCAGCACTGCTGTAATTTCAGAACTTTAGAACCTTATATTCCCAAAACCCTAAACACTCAAATCCTGAAACCCTAATCTTATACAGCCCTTTGAAACCCTAGATGAGGTTGGAAAATCTAAATTGAATTGATAACTAATCCCTAAGCTTGGGAATTATAGAATTCCATTAACCCTCGCAGATATAATTAATTTTAGGTTTTGTGACATGTAAAATTGCTTTACTTGGACTTTCTTGAATAATTATTTGTGATATGATTGCAATTTTATAGTTTTCTTTATCATTGTTAATTCAATCTTGATCTCAGCACATTAGATTTTAGGTCATTACATAGTCCTACATCAATATCACTTAGATACCACTTGGTGTGTCTTTATCAATATGAAACAACATATCCTTGCCACAATAATTTTGTACGCCAAATGTTTTCTAGAACATTGAATGATACAACTCAATTGCTTATGATTGTTTATTGGACTTTTAGGTCATCATTCTGGCTTTTTTTTTCATCCTTAAGTTAGTTTTTTTAAGTTTCAGAATTTTTTTAGTTATCTTCTTTTCAGTTCTTGTGCACTCATATACCCCAGATTAAAAACTTTTTCAGAAAATAATTATTCAATGCATAAAGAAGTAATAAATTGAATCTTTCTATGATAAATATTTCAGTACTTCACTTTGTCTCGTTTTCTTAACAGAAGAAATGCAATCATAAATTCATAATTCATTGTACAGCTTAACAGAGTAACGTCAAACACAAGATTTTTCCTGGAAAAAATTCAACCAAGAAGTTGGTTTTTTTATCTTGCTTAACTTGTGTATACTTGGGATCTCTGATGGAGAAGCATGTTACTTACCTTACAGAACCGATACTTCTTTTCCCCGGGACCAAAAATCACCTCTTTTACAACCTTGTTGCCATCAGAATCCTATTCCATTTCAAGGATTTAGAATTTCAATTCAAGAACTTGATCAAAGAAGATGGTACATGATATGCATGAAATGGCAAAGGATTCTCTCAGGCGATGCTAGAAAATGGTGGTCTCGGGCTACCACACAATAGGCGACAAGTGGTGGAGAAGTCAGAATCATGGGCCATGATTTTGAATTCTCCACACATAATGAGACATGTGGTGATAAGTGTGTGAGAAAAAGGGGGAGAGATATCAAGTGGGGAGAAGTCAAAATCATGGGGAGAAAATGAAATGACTTCTCCCCTTTTTATCACCACATGTCGCTTATTGTGTGGAAGCCCGAGGCCATTTTCTGGCATCGCCAGAGAGAATCCGAGGCAGCATGAAATTGTATCATCATCATCAACGCATTACCCCAAAATACTTGGGTCAGCAACACAAATCCAGTTCCGCGATTTTGCACTATTGAAAAAAATGAAATTAACCCTTCATGTTAATCGTTAAATAATAGAATAGCAAAGTTTAGGCAATTACAGTATAGACGTGTAAAGTTATTGCAGCTCATGTTGGTCAAGTAGGAGCAAACCAAGCCATAGACTCCAATGTTATATATTGAATCAAATCAAACTCCTGTTTGGAATCTGGACCCCCCTCTCACCCACGTTTCACTTGTTCACTAAGGGAACTTGATGTTGACTACTAGTTGCTAGTTGAAACATGAAAAGAGGCGGACATCCTTTGGTGCTTTTCCCTTTTTTCTAGGAGATGGAGTTCTCCTTCCTAATTTTGCAGTAGGTCAGACCGCTTCCATAGCAAAGGAACCCACAATAAGATATGGCCTACCCTCCAAAAAAAAATGGTCAAAGCTTTAACTCTTTTGGACAACGGAGGAATTTTGGGACAAAGATAATGGGTAGCCTTTGCTCATCAAGAGATTGCTAGTAGTCTAGTCTAGTGCCTTCACCACAATTTTCATGTTGCTTAAAAAATAGTTTGATATAAAGCAAACTTTAACTTTTGCAAAGCTGGAATTTTGAGGAAAATTCATACAACAACTAAAAGAGGATGATGCTTCATTTTGACATACCATTTTGGATAGAAGCTCCTTACGGTAGGGCCTTTCAACACCTGTTACCCGAAGGAAATTTGCGTAGAGGGGTTCATCAAGCACTTCGATATCATCCCTCTATAGAAAACAACAAAATAATACACGAATATATAACAAAACTTCAGTAACAAAGAGGTAAGTGAAAAAAAGAAGAAAAGCTATGACATTAAGTAAATAAATCTGAACTCAATATCCAACAAACAGTAAAAAGAAATGCAAAAAACAACTATTTTAAATTCATCTAAAGCAAACAGTAGTGTAGTGACATAGGCAATAACGAAAAGGCATTTCTTTATCACCACAACAATTATCCGACTCACTCGATTTATTATCTTTATCCTATCTACAAAAATTTTAGCAAACATTTTAATATCCGGACCAGATAGGACTGGGTGGTTGTCCGGCTGACCCAGAGATTAGGCCCTTAGCGAACTAGTTGGACTCTTGACCTGGGATTGCATTCAACCTTGGGCAAAACTAGCATCCGGACAGTTCAACCCAATTGGTTGCATTGAACCTTTTGGATCCATGCAAAGAGAGAGAGGTAGGATTAAAGAGAGAGGTATATACAGAGAAAGAGAGTTTATTTAACTATTAGTCAAAGGAGAGTAAGGGGAAATCATCACTGATCATCAACTCTGTCATCTTTATGTCATTGTTTTTTATTGGAAGGTATCGAAAAACCTCAAAAGAATATCCAAAAATGATTATAAGATAATTGGTCGTAAATAGTGCCATTCTTATAAGATAATTGGTCGTACATGGTGCCACTCTCAATCAGATATGAGATAATTGCTCGTACATACGCTAACGTCAGCAATATGACCGGATGATGCCAGCGGTGGATAGTAAGATGCTCAGTGAAAGAAAAATTCATCTATAGCCTGATCTAATACTAAGTGGAGAAGAAGGAAGGTATAATAGTTTGATTGTTCTACAGGTTCAGAAGACTAATCTCTTTATTAATGAAATTAAAAGAATGAAACCAAATTGACTTACAAGTTACAATAAGCAAGCAATAAAAAGTCCCTGTCCCTTGCTATCTATTTCTTCGCTGGGGCACAATCAAATAACAAAAATGCTGAATTTTTGTCAGTCTCTGTTATCATCTTCAAAGCAATAGCTGCCATAAGAGATAGAGTGGCATAAATCAAGAGGGAGCAGTAGTTGTTGTTGAAGCCTGAAGGGAAAGATGGGACAGGTAGAGCAAGAGGACACAAAAGAGGGTTTTCATTTTAGTTTTCCAATATTTAATACGTAATATTATATCCCACTATGTAGGTGACATTAGTGATCAACCCAGGTCGAACTATCAGGCCGACCGGATTGACCCACCCGCCTCTCTGACTGGGGAGGTCCGGGTTTAAGAACATGGCTTTTAGATATATGCAATGTCATCAGTCTCCATTAATGTAATTAAAAATATTAACTGGACTCCGAGCTAACTCCCTAGGATGGCCAATATTGCTTGCTAGTCCTTAAAGAACTTTCTCTTTCCGTTAGACCCTCATTGGGTGAGCATTCTCCTTACTAAAGAGTGTATTCTCATAACTGCTAAAAGATCAGAGATATTCACATCCCCGAACTCCTTGAGAACTTGAGCTCAATCCACCATCAATCTCCAAATTGAGTTGCAAGCCTTATAGGTCAAAATTATTGTCTTCAGATATCGTTCTATTCTGTTCCTCCTATAAGCCCCAACAAAGGGTCTTTTTGTTAGGCCAAAGGGGCCATATGACTGACTCATGATAGCACAATCATGTTTCTTTGTTTTATTAGTTGCATAACTTTTAGTTACAAGAAAAGGAAACTTACACTTACAAGGGAATAGAGTTCCCTATATATATTGAAGAGTTGTTTACACCACGATTATTGGAGGCTCTCGGGTACTGAGCTATCAGGTTCATTTGCACCTCTAAAGTTGTGACGAAACAAAATCAATAACCCTACTTAGATCAAGAAGGTAGTCTATTAGATCATTCAGTTTCCATGGTTGTTCCCCCTTAGACGGTCACAAAGTAGCATAGGAAGAGACCCTTACACTATTAGTCTTCCCCAGACCTTCCATCACTTTTTAATTTTGACTTTCTGGGCAACAGATGCCTTTATCGGATCAAACATAGTGAATATGTGATCAACGTTATCTTCACTATATTAACACATCAAACATCTATTTGAATTTGATTGTCTTCCATGTACAAGATGGTCAACTATGAGGATTTTTGTCAAGGGCAACATCCATGCAATAGCATTTGCATGAAGGACCAACTTCCGCCAAATTTTCTTGACTGAAGAGATGTAGTAAAATGATGCAAAGAAAAAAAGAAAAAGAACAAACATTTGACGCCAACTTCAAAATATATTTCCCCACCTTCGCTTGGAATAAACATTTCTTCAAGAAAGCTAACGAGGACTATTAAAATTTTCAATTACCCGTTCCAGCAAGTCTCTTTTAAACACTAGGCACCAAATGATTGTTGGCATTCCTTCTCACAAAGTAATGATTCATTATTGATTCCTTTAAGGCTCTCAAAGAATAAGCCTAAAAAAATTGGAATAAATGTTACAAAAGTGTTACAGTACTGCGCCATTTTCCCTCCCAAATAAATGTTACAAAGTCTTACAGTACCACACCATTCGCCCTCCCAAAAACAAACTCTTTCTCCATTACTCACTTTAAATCTTATGCCTTTCTTTTTTCAAAATTTCATAGATCTTCACTATATCTTTCAATCCCCTACACAGAAAGATAAATCCACATCCCTGTCATCTCACCAATGTACCTCATTCCAAATTATGACAGACTGCCACGCTCGACTCTACCAGTTCTCACAAATGGGAAGTCATAAAGGAGAGAATTCAAAATTTTCAAACTAAAACTTAGAATGTATTAAAGATGAACCCAGATGACAATCATCAAATGATCAAATTTTACCAACCAAAAAGAAGAAGGAACGAAGTATCCCATGCCAATAAATTGGAGATCAATACTACGAATAAATGAACTAATAAATTAAAGAATCCGCACTTCAATTTCAAAAGATATATGAAACTCCCCTTACTTAATACTAATTTCAATCATAGTCTCCATGTCGGAGTTTGGGGATTATTTGTCTAGGAAAAAAAAAAGGAAAAAATGTCAGGTAAAATATAAAATTATATTATTAATTATGAAAAATTATAAACAAATATATTTCATATATGAGATATTTATTTGAGAATTTTTAAAAAGGCGTGAATACTTTGTGTTTAATTCACGAAATTTGATACTCTTTATAAATAAATAAATAAGAAATCGTAATTTTTCCAAAAGTCGAGAATACTTCCCAAGTTAATCTTTTGATTAAAAAAAAAAGTCGACTATTATTCGGATATTTAGAAAGGAGGGGGAAAGAGAGAGAGAGCGCTTTTTTACCATGATTTAAATACTATAAGCATTGTTGTTGTTTATTCGCCCCAGATGGGGGGGGGGGGGGGGGGGGTGTCATGCACACCTTTGCCTTTCTATTTGTTTTTAGTCATGAAAAGGCAAGACAAAAGCAAAACGAATTTTCAGCATCAAATGATTATGAAAACTCATCCAATTTCAAAGTAGACAAAAGCAGTAGCAATTCTTTATTATTGTCAATAATATCATGAGGATATGAAGTATGAACACCAACATCTTCAAAGTCCATCCGTTAATGAAGCTATGGATAAATTACAATAAACAAAACAACCCGGATATCAGAACCTACATATTTCAAATTAATCAAAAAGATGCAATACCCTAACAGCAAGAGGATAAAATAAAACATTTTCTAAGCAAGATATGGAGAAAACAGGGAATCTACATATATTAATCCCAATCTGAAGGGCTCAGACTCAAAATCAAGTAAGCAAAAATGAATTTCAGCAACGACCCTTTGGTTATCAATTAAAATGAAAGAGAATCTAATCAAAGCAAAGCCACTTCTTCAACAGAATAATATATTTTTTTGAAAAAAAATTAAACATCCACCATTTTTTTAGCAGAAAAAAGAGGGAAAAGAAGGACAAAGACAAAGAATTGCAGAAAAGTGAAATGGGTACCTGAGCAAATGAGTACATGAGACTGGTACTTAGAGATCTGGGAGCAGACCATGAATGTATCACTTCTATCTCCTGCTTTTCTTCCATGATCGAGATTCGAGAGTTTTTAGTAGCTGAATGTGAGCGTTTTGAGAGCTATAAACAATACTGGGACTACTGTCATGTCCACTTTTTTGCGGGACCCATCACCTTTTTTTTTTTTTTTGGGAGCCAAATCATCTCCGGTGATAACCGGATTTGCCAAATCCGGTTATCACCCCTAGAAGTCACCACGTGTCTCCTTTGACACCCCTTAACCGTGGGTAAGGTACACCCACCCCTAGGGTTCACCCACCTATTTTTGGTTTTTTTTTTTTTAAATTAAAAAACTGTTTTTAAAATTAAAAAAATCTAAAAACAATTTTTTAATTTTAAAAAAAGAATTAATATTTAAAAAGGTGGGTGAACTTTACCCACGGTTAAGGGGTGTCAAAGGAGACACATGGCGACCTCTAGAGGTGATAACCGGATTTGCCAAATCCAATTATCACAGTAGAGGATTTGACTTTTTTTTTTTTTTTTGGTTTAAAAGTTGACAACGGGAAGAATTAGTCTAGGGATACTCCCAAAGTGGACTCCCATATATACCCTTTTATCTCAATTATTAAACGGATAGGTGGACAAAGAATTCCAACGGGGAAAGTGGACATGGCATTGCCTTGCTGTCTTACAGAGGTGGGCCAACAGCTCTGAATCCGGACGGGCAAAATATAGTGATGTCTTTAAATTTTTCAAAAACGTGAAAAAGGGAACCATTCAAGAGAAAATGCTTTAATATAATAAAGCTTCTCAGACCCGCCTTAGGGCCGAGACCAGACCGTGCTTTAAAAGCACGAGATTTCAGGGGAGCCCACCAAGTGAAAGGGGTCCAACTGAAATTCTGTGCTCTTAGAGTATGGTCTCGGTGTCTCGACCTTAAGAGGGTGTCAGTAGCAAAGTCCTAAAATATATTGGTGAACCCTAAGGGTGGACTATTCTTCCTCCCTCTCGCATAGCAGACCCTTCAACTCTCATTAACTTGGGTTAGTTTTTTAATTCTTTAATTAATTTTATAATTTTATTTTTCTAAAAACTAAGTGTAGATGGGTGAACCCTAAGGATGGATGAATCTTAACCACAATTAAATGAGGTTAGAAGGGGGACACATGGCAAGCAAATGGGAGTCGAGATGCCCCTCCTCGCGTCACCGACGGAGGAGGTGATTATTTTCCTATTGAAAAAATCACAATATAGGCTTTTTTTGAGATTTATTTATTTTTATCGATCTTTGCACAGGTATGGGCGATATATGTGCGAACTTAATACATCAATGGACAAAACCCACACGAAACCTAAAGAAAAGAAGAAGAAAGCGGAAGCAGAAGGGTTGAGGAACGAGAAAGATGAATAATTACTTTTTTCCGATTTTATTGTATATCAATTAAAAAATAATAATTTTTTACTGTGCTAATTTATTGATTATTGTCACTATATAAAAAAAAATAGATATATCGGTTCTCTTTTAGATATCTAAACTTTTTCGATATATCGAAATAAAAGTTAGATATATCAAAATTTTTTTCTGATATATCAAATTTACTTGCAATTTATTGAAAAAAAAAAAGCTGCAAATTTTTTTAATATATTCCATATATCGAAAAAAGTTTCAATATATCGAATATATATATATATATATATATATATAGAGAGAGAGAGAGAGAGAGAGTTTTTTTCGATATATCGGAACAAAATAATTATATTGAAAAAAAAAAGATATATCAATGTTTTTCGATGTATTAAAAATTTTCGAGAGAAAGATTACAGAATGAGAGAATGTTGTTTCATCTCTTGCGTATTTAATGTATGTAATATTTTTTCATATTAGACTTAAAAATCAAATGGATCGGATCAACGCTTTAAAATTTTTCATCATATTCATTTTCTTGTAGGTAAATGATATCGACAACAAAAAACAAAGTTGGGCAAACTTTTATTTTCAGCTCACATGCATCTTTAACCAAACTCACACAATTCGGCTAAAACTCGTGTTTCAAATATTATATATATATATATATATACACACACTCATTAGTAATGGTGCACTTGCCTTTGCACGCATTAATTTTTTTTAATTAATAGTAACAAATTTTTTTTATAGTATTTAATTTTTATATTTTTCTTAATCTCAATTCAATTATTTCTTTTATACTAATTGTATAAAAATAAAATACAGTTAAAAGTGAAAAAGAATACATGGTTACAAATAATTTTTTTTATAGTATTTAGATATTAATTTTTTCTTAATCTCATTAGTGGGTCCCACTAATGTTAAAAGGAGCTCAATTCTAGCATGAAGAAATTTTAGAATTTTAACTTGCCAAAGGAATTATGTAAGTGATTAATAAAAAGAATAAAAATAATTGTTTTTTACAATAAATTTTGTATTCAATAATATCTAACAAGTAGCTTAAAAATGATTATTATAATTAATTAAAATTGATAATTACAATTTTAGTCAAACTTGAGACTTGGCTTCTTGGACATGGGCTTTATCTGTTAGTTTCCATGAAGTTTCTCTACTTGAATTTCCTGTATGAAATAACATAAAAATGCTTAGAATTCATAATCTATAAACGGAGAAATAATTTTAGAATATAGACTTTAAATCCTGGATTTAAACTAGAAAGAGTGATAAAAGGTTACATACTAACTAATTTGGAGTATACTTTTGCACACTCATCATACCCTCCAACCTGAATATTGTTAGTCCCTAACAATAAATCAACTTTCAACAAAACACTTAACTAATCGATCTTCATGCGTATAGGCTAAAGCATTTAAATCATTCAAACAAAGGTTTTGCAAAAGATTTACCATAATATCCAAGTTTCTTCATTAATAAGCAAACTCATTATTTGTGTGTATGTACTAAGCTTATAACCATTCTTACCAACAAACCCAAAACACATACAAATAAGAGAGACATCTAGATCAAAACTTTGACTTCAAATCTCACAAGAATTTTAAATTACTCAGTAATTAAATATTATTTAGTGATTTTTCATCACTCTAGGGTTTCTTGCTTGGAGTAAAAACTAACTGTTTTAATTTTTTGGTGGAATGGTTTTTACAGTGATGGATGCTTTCTTGTTTATAGTAATCATGATTAATCACAATAATTTATTTGATAATTTCATTCGAACAAATTACTCTTACAATATTTGCTCGTCGTCATCGTTGTCTCTATTGCAATAGTTAATTGATTAATCTAGTAATTTGTTTATAGTAATCATGATTAACTCTTGCAATAGTTAATTGATAATTTTAGTTATTATTGATGGATTTGTGAAAAATGATTAGGCGAGTATGACAAGTTTGGGGACCATCTTGTTAGTCTATATTTTTTTTCCCCTTCTTTTTAGGGGGAAAAATGATTTTGTTAAAAAAAACACCAATTTTGCTTTTACGTGATCTTCTGACCAGTAGGAGGTTTCTCTCTCTCTCTCTCTCTCTCTCTATATATATATATATATATATTTTTTTTTTTTTTTTAATGATAACTGGCACGCCCTAAAATCCAATAATTTGAGGGGTGAAAGGGAAAGACCTCTAAGAAATCTACATATGATAATTGTGACGCCCCAGTTCAAATTTTGTGTATTTAGACATGGAGATAACGAGAGGCCTTTCCTTTTCATCCCTCAAAATGTGTATTAAGATTTTGGGGCTTTATTCTACCACCTTCAAAAGTGGAGAACCAGATTCGACCTTTGATTCTCTATGAGTGGATGAAAGGTCCGCTGAGCTTATTCTCTGAGTAGGGCTCAGCAGGAGCTCAAGAGTCTCAGACTAACATTTCCTCAAGAACACCAAGCTCGATCATTTGAAAGCTTTCTGTCCTCTTGGAGGAACCTTAGGTTCGAGGATGATCACTCACTGTACGACAAAAACCATCCTCAATGGTTTAGTTTGGCCCTATGAAAGTAAAAAAAAACAAAAAAAAAAATTAAAACAAAAGTTTTTTTTTCTTTGCTGCTAAATTCTAGAAGCAGAGAGTGCACTGGGAAGAATTAGACTTTAATTTAGCATTAAAAATGAATTTATATTACAGTGTACAAAACTCTCTTCCCTTTCTTAATTTTTTTTTTTCAAATTTTGCTTAAAAGTTAATTAAGCCAGTGGCTAGATGATCAACATAAGGTAGCCCCATAAGGGCAAGTACAAGCACAAACTCCAAAAGGCAGTCTTAAGGAGGGTTGATCGCCCTTATACACATTTGCAAAGTCAACTTTCCAACAGATGTGACAAAACTCCGGATAACAGCTTAACGCTCGCTGTACTAATGGTTGTTTTTTTTTTTTTTTTGGGTGAAATGCTATGATGTAACTAACACATACTCTAAACTCTCATACACAGTCTACCTTAGGTCTGGTTGTGTGTGTGAGTTTAGAGTATGTGTTAGTTACATGATAATATTTTACCAAAAAAAAAAAAAAAAATCAACATAATTTGAAGATTAAAGAAACAATATTTCCCCCAAAAAATGCCAACAAAGCATGTGTCTAGGTGTTAAAAAAATTAGCTGCCCGTGTACCTATGACAAGGTGTGCCCATGAGATCAAGTTCCAAGGAGGGAAGCTTCCCTTCGGTGATATGTTGTCTACCAAAAAAAAAGTTTCTAATAATTTTTTTATAAGCTTAGGTAAAAATATATCCCTTACAAATGGATACAAACAGATGGCACGGCCATGAACTTGGGGCTTAAAAAAAAATTGGGTTCTTAACATTATATTCCCTTGGGTTTGTTCTCTTTGTGTTGCTGGAAATGTATTTTTCTTTCTGGATACATATTTTCACAATGATCATTCCTCCTGATGTTAAAACTTATATGAGCAATGCTTACCGGAGAGTGGATCGCCGGAAAATGGACGTAGCATTGCTCAACTTATATATATGTTAGCATCTAGTCAGGTTTTCTATACTCCAAGCAGCGAATGGGGTGACCTGTTAACCTTCACCATTTGGGGCGAGTCAGGTGGGTGACTATGGCTAGGGGCAGAGCCAGGATTCTCTTGCAGGAGGGCTAACCATGGGGGTTCGGGGGCGTAGTCCCCGAATTTTTTTCGAGGGCCAAGTTTATGGCCATTGCTTATGTTTGTATCCATTTGTAAATAATATTTGTTATTTTTTTACCCATTTAGGGGGGGGCTAGAGCCCACATTCTCCTCGGCTCCGCCCCTCTCCAAGGCTACACCCCTATGCATATAATAAGAAAAAATTTTCTTTTCAAAATTTCAGGGAGGGCTTCAGGCCCCCTAGGCCCCATGTGGCTCTACCCTTGCCTGTGGGGGCAATTGGTCCCAGTCAACATTTGAAAAACTATTTTTAAAATATTTTTTTAGGACATAGCATGAGAATGGGCTCCTAAACTTTTGGAAAAAAAAAAAAGAAGTATTTTTTGAGTTTGGTTCATATTAGATTCAACTCAGTCTAATCCAGGGTTACCTAGTTCGCTGGGTATTATAGGCCGAACTGCGTACTGGCTCGTAGAGAACTAGCTTGCGGGTCGGGTCGGTTTGGTCCAGTACGTTATTTTGAGCGAACCTATAGCGGTGTAAAATTGTCCGTTGGGTTCGGTGGACTTTATAGTTCGGTTCGACATCGGTGGACTTTATGGAGGCCAAAGTGTACATGTGCTGTCCGAATACAGAACTTACATGAGCTGTCGGAAGACAAAACATCAAATGTCAGGCATAGATGTGTTTTGTTTACATTTACGGGGTAAAATAAATATTTCAAATAAAATGGGTATTTCAAGTAAACTAAATGTCAGAGTTATAGCTTGTTTACATTGAGGGCGGAGTGGATTTTTTCTGGATTTTGCCGGATCCGTCTGGTCTATTCACAAAGCCTTTTAACTATTGTTTTAACTCAAGTTATGATATTTTAACTCTGTAGTTAATTTTAAAAAATATTTTTTCTTCAAGAAGAGATTACATGGTTGAACCCTAAGGGTTTGTGAATCTTAACCATAGTTATGGGTTAGAATTTATTAAAATTATGATATATATATATATAAACGAACTAGGCTAGCAAACCCAACAAAAAATTTGAGCGAACCGAGAAACAAATTATTTCATCCTACCCCTAACGAACCGGGTTCGCTGAAGAGTGGGGAATTATGAACCTGATTTCGAATCAACGAACCATGTAACATTGGTCTAGTACACAAGTGTCCCTTTTAAACTCATTAACTATGGTTAAGATTTACTAACCCTTAGATTTTAACAATCTAACTTTTGTCTTCAGAAAAAAAAAAAAAAAGTTAACCGTACGGGGACTATGTAAGTGTGATTCATGAATTATCTGCATTCAATCGCAATTAGATAGGATCCGGACTCGTATTTTTAATAATAAGTTGTTTAAGTATTTAATTGAGAATAATTCATTGGATAAGGGAGCAATTGTCCCTTAAAAAATTATATTAAACTATTTAATATGACATAGTTGTGGGGGGCCAAGAGGAGGATTGTCTCATGAACTTTCGAATACAAAATATATCTTTTATACCATTTAATTTAATTATTTAACTTAGCATAGTTATGAGGCCAAGGGACAACTGTCCTATAAACAAGAAGAAACAATACTCATAATATGTATAAAATATATATATGGGCGAAATGGTTCGAGAATTTAGTTATCAAAAATTTTTGGAGGACTACGCCTCTAATTGAACCCCCATCTCCCTAAACCCAAAATTTACATATTCACTTAATCCTTTTCTACAAAATCTGTCAACAATTACTACTATGTTCAATCAATCATGGGTATGTCCTCTACTAGAAAATCCTTGTCCCGTCCCTGTTCACCATTGTTCAGTATAGGATGTCGCAACCCAAAATCTCACCTAGGAGCATGTAAGACTTTGGCTTATGACTTACACATCAAACCATCCTGTAAAAACATATAAGACATACTAAAAGCGGAAGTTAAAAATTCTTTTATAACATAACTGTAAACTGTATTTCAAGCGTGTAAGAGTTCAACAAAAGTAGACCGTCAGAAGTGAACATCTCCACTTAACAAAACAAATACAGTCACTCCCTCTCATCACTCAACAGTAATCAAGATAGGACCACTTATCAAGGGCTCCTCTCTTCCTCTAGATGATCTACAACAGGCTCCTCTTCAACGTACTCCTCCTCGACTCATGGCCCCGTAGCACATATGTCAAATGAACCTATCGAAGATAACAGTTCGGCTGAGCATTGAATAACTCTGCGTATACAAACCACTAGATAATATTGTTATAAACATTAATATGCTTTCATATACAATTTATCAGAACAATCATTCATACGGTATATCAAGTGTAGAAATCATACTTTCAACTGTCAAATGTGTATACTTGTAATACCATCTACTCACTTTACTTTATTTGGAAACTATATATTTTTACAAGCTTCTTCATGTTTTTTACGTTACAAGTATGGTATTTCAGTTACTTTACACATAACTTATTATGGGAGCGTACTTTCAATACTTTACTAGTGTTTGACTTAAATGGAACGGAACACACTAGCATGTTTCATATACTTTAGGCGTGCCTAGTAACAATTCTTGGTCTGAATATACTAGCACCCTTAACCAATCTCTTCATTTGCATCTTTGTACATCATTATATTTTGAATCAGGTGACTAGTGACTGCACCTGGTTTGAGCACACTAACAACACTCTTCCAATGCTTGTTCTTTTACATTTTACTTTGAATCAGATGATTAGTGACTGTACCTGGTATGAGTACATTAGCATCTTTCCAATACTTGTTCTTTCTTACTTTTCTTTCCATTATAACTTTCAGATACCCGTACTTTTAAGAAAACTCAATCATACAATACAAGTGCTCATATATCATTTGTGAGTGACATGATAGACAAGGAAAATCCATAAAACACATAGCAATACTCCTCATATTCCATCCATGACAATAGCACATGCATACATATAGATTCAACACAAAATTTTTATCAATTCCATATGCTCTTCATTTAAAATTCATTTCACCATTCAATAGCATACATGTAAATAGGTTAAATACCTAAATTCATCAATTCCATATGTTTTTCATAAACATCTATACCTCCCAATATTTCTTTTATTAAGGAAATCACAACATAATCAAATAATAGAATATATCTACATTTCATCATCAACAAACGTGCTTTTCATATTCAATTCCATATGCTTTCAACAATGAATCAATATAAAAAACAACTAGTAGAGAATATTTAATATAACAAAATTAGCTAGTACAGTATATCTATCTTCTGAGATCGAATCCCTACGATCTAACGCTTTAGAAAGGCTTGAGGAGTGAAATCCAAGTTTTTCTTTGCTTCTCCAAGAACTTTCCTTAGAAAACCTAGGGTTTTCTCTTCTCCTTTGCTAAATAGGAAAAAAAGTTTTAGTATACTCTGGACCCTCGAAATAGAGGTTATATTTATAGTCCTAGGGTTTAAAATCCTAAAAATCCGGACTTAACCATATAAGAAAATTAATCTGTGCGACACCATTCGAGCGGTTGTAAAATCGTTCGAATGGTTGATGAACCATTCGAATGGTTCATCGTACGAACCTCAAAAAATGCATTTGGGATCCATTTCAATTGCTGTTCTACTGGCTCCGTTCGGACAAACCTATATTCATTAGAATGAATGTGTTAGTTCGAACGAATCTGGGCCTTATCAAACGGTTTTGGGTGCAGAATTGCCACACCAATTGGATCCACTGGCTCCGTTCGAACAGTCGGGGATCCGTTTGAACGAGTTCTCATGTTTTTGCCTTATTTTATGTATTTTTCTCATTTTTGCTTCGCTTGCTTAGAATTTCACATTTTTCTTAAACATTCTAAGACATAAATTAAGATTAAACACTCATCAATATAATTCATAAACATTAAATCATGGTGTACACTTTAGTTTGACCATTTTTCCCTTGACGAGCCAAGAAATTACACGAGTGAAATTCGGGTTTCTACATAGGACCTCTTTAACTTCAGGCCTCACCCTCTGCTCTTTCAGTATAGAGTTCCTCCCAGACATCCAACCATCATGAAACATATGCCCTCAAGCAACTACCCGAGGAAATCCCATGAGAACTAAAGGTAGGGAATTAAAATTAAGTGAAATTAAGAAAATATAAACCGCAAGAGGGGTGTTCGATTTGTCTTATTTCATCATTCATATCTAATGTTTTAAGGTTAGAAAATGGGAGCAAAAACCTATATTACAGGGCACCGTATTTATAATTTTTAAAGAGCAAATAGTCCCCTCCTCGTGGGGATGATTCCTCCTTGCCCCCATAAAAGACCCTTTGAACTTTGGTTAAAGAGTTTTAATCCACGTGGTTAAAACAATTTCTCCAAAAACCAAGGTTATATATATATGCTTTAATCCTAAGGATTAGTGAATCTTAATCACAGTTAGAGGGAGTAAAAAAGGGGACACGTGGCAAAAAAAAAAGGAGTGAGACGGTAACCTCACCTCCTCGGGCCGAGGTAGTGAATATTTTCCATTCTTAAAAGAGATTAACGACAAATAGGAGCTAGCTCCGGTTTTCCCAAAAATATGCAAAGGGTAATTTTAGAAATTATAAATATTGAATAAGGATATTTTTGTCAAACAAATATATTTATGTAATTCTCAAAATACACCGGTGAAGGCATATTTTTGGGGACCTCAAGTTCTCTCTTGAACCGGATCTCTTGTTCCTTCAAGAGACAAGGGGAGCACACAAAAACGAGATTAACAATATGAACATGAGCTCGGTTGAACATATAATTGGACAAACTCAAAAAAGCCTTTCAAATGATTATTTATGGGAAAAAATTTGTAATAGAAAATACCATTTTAAATTCAATTTAAATACAAAGAGGAGCTCTACTTCACTGTGTTGAGAGGAGCTCCTCTTTTTACACTATCACAATGACAATTTTGTAATTATGTGTGTTGCAAAAGTACCCCTGCCACTTTCAATAATTACAAAGGTGCCATCACCTTAGTGTAAAAAGGGGAGCTCCGCTTCATCACCGTGAAGCAAAGCTCCGACTGAAAATTAATCTCTTTTAAATTTGGATTACTAACTACATGTCTTCTTGTGGGAATGGGGGTGGACTAGTGGATCTCCTTTTTGGTTGGTTATGTTAGTTTTCTTCATTTAAACACTTAGTCATCAACCATAGCATATTTATTAACATGAAGAACATTAAATGTAATAATTTGACATTAATATCAATGTTATCATTCAATTTACACGAATTACAAGACATGCAAGTTTTGGGTCTTTACATTAATTATGTTTAAACGGAGTGCTAGGTGTGGAGGAGTGCTACCCCTACTCTTAGGGCTTTCTTACTCTCAAGCTGAGCCAACCACTTAGCCACTTTCAGTGTAAAAAGCCTTACAATCACTGAAAAAGTGTGTACTTTAACATTGAAAATGGATAGGTAGCTAGTTGGATCAGCCTGAAAGTAGAAAAACCCTGAGAGTAGGGCTAGCAGTCCTCAATAGGTGTGTATATGAGGTGTTTGGCTCGGCTTGAATTGATTAAAGCTAGGCTTGAGCTTGAATTGATTTAAGCTCGAGCTGATATCAACTTAACTTATTAAAAAAATATTTTTAATAAAAATATTATAATATTATAAATAATATATATTATTATTTTATATATAATATTCAAGTCGAGCTCGAGCCTTAATCGCGTTGAGCCAAATCAAGCAGACCTGGCTTGGTTTGAACACATTTCAAGCTAGCTTGGCTCGGCTTGATCGAACAAACTATTCAAGCTTGAACTCAGCTTGATCGAGCCAAGCTGAGCCTTCAAGCTGGCTCGGTTTGGATACACCCCTACGCACTAATTAAGTCCAATTTTTTCCCAGACAAAAAGTAGGTGCAACACATGGTGTTGTTACCCTATAACAGAGAAATGGTTTGACACTTGTTACCACTACCTTTTGTGTTTGGAAGACTGCGATTACAATCACTCCTCAATCTCTATATGTGATATTGATCCAAAAAATTGGTTCACTTAATAATTTTTCCTTTCTTAAGACCGGGCCATTCATTCTAGGGTTGTCAATTGGTCGAGACGGGCTGGGGTTTGACCAGGCCAGCCCTCACTCGTAAGAGTTTGCGCCCTACCCAAGTCCTTGCAGGGCCTGAAATAGTTAGGCCAATTCCTACCATGGTTGATAAGGGTTAAAAGGGACACGTGTACGTGTGGGTGCAATTGAATCATTAAAGTTAATATTGTGTTATAAAAAACTAGGGTTATAATGTTAAAGTACTCCCAATGGGCTAGTGAATCTTAATCTTGGTTAATAAGAGTTAAAAGGGACACGTGTGAACCTATGGGTGCGTGCAATTGAATTTTGGGAGAGTTGAGTGGCAGTCGCAATTGACTGTGATCCAATCTCACTAAGGCGGCAAGGACAGATGTCATTTCCCTTTGGACCGGTTATAACATGAGAAAATCCCAAGAAATACGATGAGAGGTGGTAATCTTGTAATTAAAGAAAACGTAGGGGCAGTTTTAGAAATATATATATCTGTAACCACCACATTCAAATCTATTTAAACTGAAAGTTAAAACCATAGAATTAGAAGAATTGATTCATTCGTACGTCTGTTTCTTTGCTGAGACTTGAGAGAGAAGAAGAAAAAATGTCTTCATATCTTCCCCCAGGATATAGGTTCCAACCAACGGATGAGGAACTGGTGGGATTTTTTTTAAGAAACAAGGTATTTAAAATACCATTTCCAAGCTACAACGAAATCGTAGACTTGGATGTCTACTTGGAGGAACCATGGTTTCTATCTCGTACGTATCTCTTTTTTTATTTCGATCTTTGTTTCTTTTTTGCAGCTGTTCCTAGCTAATCTTTTGATTTCTCTCTTTCAAGATCAGATTTGAAGTTGTTTTATTTGATCTGTACGTGTAGGTTATGCTAATCTGGGCGAAAACATCGAAGAGATGTATTTGTTTGTGTCGAGAGAGCTGAAGACAAAGAACTCCAAGAAGAAACCGAACCGACGCTTGACTAAGCCTCGTGAAGGAGGGTGTTGGTGGAAGGCCTCGGTGGGAGATAAGAAAATTCTGGACGCAAATGGCATGCTTCTTGGTAAAAAGAAGTCTCTGGTATTTCATTCCTTTGATAACAATGACAATGGCAATGGCGAGAAAAAACAACCAAAGACGGCACAAAGACAAATTGGATAATGCATGAGTACAGTCTTGCAGCAGATACGGTTAGTGATCGAGACCTTCTTTCTTAATTATTTTGATTGTTCGTTTAATATAATTGTGGTTCCTTGATATATTTCTCTAGCTTCTTGCACTTCTTTTCTTTATATTTATATTTTATGTATCTTGCAGTTCCAAGAATGGGTTCTGTGTAGGATTCGACTTAATGAGAAAAAGGAACAAGAAGAAGAAATCTATCTGACCGAGGAAGACCTGGGGTTAGAGATAGACAAGGCCATGGAAGCGGCATCTGGACAAGGAGAATGAACGCCTCAACATTAATGGAAGGGCTGCAGTAGCAGCAGCTAGCAATGACCAAATGGTTCCCCCCATATATATATATATAGATAGATAGATAGATGAAGTATTTACAGATAGACCACTAGCTAGTGCACCAGTAGCCACATCTGTACTGTTTTATGATCTGGATAGTGAACAACTCTAGTCGCCTTCGGCCGTGGATGTAGCTTCATCGTGAAGTGAACCACGTAAAATCTCTGTGCATTTTTCTCTGTGTGTGCGTGTGCGTGTGCCCTCTAATTTGGTCATGTATTAATCCTTTAGCTAGAATCGATTTAATTTGCTATCCCGTCCTTTAGGAGATAGATTAGGAGAATTGCAATTTTGAGACATCAAAACTGTTCAATTTGTCAGTTTCTGATAATGCCGGCCACAAGGCATATATATATACTCAAAAATATAAGAGAGATGAACATGGTTTGAGTCACCCTCAAAGCTGATTCCTACAAATCAAATATTTCTAGCTCTTACCGAAAACCAGTGATGCAATTAGAAAATGATCACTGATTCGGGTACATGATGTTGTACAAGACATGAGGCAAATGATAAACCTATTAGAGCCCCCCTTTTGGTTCAGGTTCAACAAAGTAATTAATCAGAAGCAAAAATGTTTCTAGAAAAAAAAAATGGTGCTTGTTATATTATGTTCGAGGTCGAGGGAGATCTATTATGATCTTGAGCGCACATCATAATTAAGAACCCCATCGATAATCTAGCTTACCCGTCCAATATAGTTAGTTTCTACTGGACACTCTTAACAACATTTCAAATACATCAAATAGTTAAGATTAGGAGAACTGCAATTATGAGACATCAGAACTGTTCAATTTGTCAGTTTCTGATAATGCCTCAAGGCATATATATATATACTCAAAAATAT
Source organism: Tetracentron sinense (assembly GCA_015143295.1). NCBI lineage: Eukaryota > Viridiplantae > Streptophyta > Magnoliopsida > Trochodendrales > Trochodendraceae > Tetracentron > Tetracentron sinense. Next base: position 7,829,461 of record CM026558.1, on the reverse strand, counting down.
AAGAGAGATGAACATGGTTTGAGTCACCCTCAAAGCTGATACGTACAGATCAAATATTTCTAGCTCTTACCGAAAACCAGCGATACAATTCGAAAATGAATACTGATTCGGGTACATGATGTTGTACAAGACATGAGGCGAATGATAAACCTATTAGAATACCCCTTTTGGTTCAGGTTCAACAAAGTAATTAATCAGAAGCAAAAATGTTTCTCGAAAAAATAAATGGTGCATGTTATATATATTATGTTCGAGGTCGAGGTCGGTCTATTATGATCTTGAACGCGCATCATAATTAAGAACCCCATCGATAATCTAGCTTACCCGCCCAATATAGTTAGTTTCTACTGGACACTCTTAGCAGCATTTCAAATACATCAAATACTTAAGATTATTTGTTAATCAAGGCCAACTGCAAAGACATGTCCACCGGATGACATTTTGTAACAGAACGAAATTAGCCAGTTCTGAATAATCATTTCGAACTTCATCATGAAATATTAGATCCAGGGTCTGTCATCCTTGAATGCAACTATGTTGCTCTGCACAAGCAAGTAGCTGAGCTAGCATTAATGCAATCAAAAGAGTTGCAAGATCCATCTGTGAATTATATATATATACACGCACATACATGTGGATCGCCTTGCAGTTCTTTGTGTACACTGTGTTCATTGTAATAAGGCCAATGAGTAGATTGATTTACAAATTCTATTAAACTCTCTACCTTATTCTCTCTCTCTCTATATAAACTGTATTTGGGATTATTATACTCACTTAATATATCAGTTGTTTTATTTGAGATTGAGGACTTTAGGATGTCTCCGCCGCTTGCGTGGACATTTTCAGCCAAAAAACCTTATCCCGAAATTATTCTGCAGAAGATTTAGATGACAAACTGTTGGAGATATTGCTTACATCTGTATGTTAAGATCAAGACATGCAAATCACAGAACACAGAAACAATGATAATAGAACAGAAATGTAGAAGATAAAATAATAGAAAATGCAGTGCACTTTACTGTCTGAGGTATGAATTTGATTCAATGTCATTAAGATAATATTTCCCCGCAATGGTGATCACGGCTTGTAGCAACTTATCTTCCAAGATACAACAGTCACGTCCCAGGTACTATCACTAGAAACCTCGAGACACAGCGAACCAGTGATACTTTGTACCATCTCTCTGTTATGCAGACTCTAATACAGAAGAAATTGGAAACTAGGAAGTAGAAGATTTCAATTTTGTACTTCAGAAAATGCAACTAAAAAGCCTTAAATAATAGGCTAAGGAGATTGCCCAGAAGAGACATGTTTGTTGGGTTTAAATTTGAATCCGAACAATCATGACTGTTGGGTTTAAATTTTGTTGGGTTTAACTGTTTAAGTTGAATGGGCTTTGGCCCAACCAAAAAATAAAATATAGGGGCCCACAAGAAAGCCAAGCCAAGCCTCTGCCAGGCGGTGGTGCGCTCGTGGTTGGTTCCATCATGGAGCATGGGCTCACTCCTTCGTAAAATTTGGGTGCCCCAATGACTCACCCTTTACTCCAAGGCAATGGTAAATAAACTAACTTTGGTTTCAATCATTTTCCGATGTAGGATTATTATTCTATATCTTTCTTCAACTTATAATGCATGTTCAAGTGACCCACTTTGAGATTAATTTCTCATTCACCACTTAACTGTTTTGGACAAATAAATATACCACATTAATCTCTTCATGGAGGAGAACATGGATCCACTTAGACCCGCCTCAAAACCCTTATGGGTCCCACATTTATTTTGGATCAAAGTTTACAAAAAACCAGTTTTTCCAAAATACCAACACAGATTTTTTTCAATACAAACTAGGTAATGTTTTTTTTTTCCAAATATTGCTTGCATTGAGTTTGCTATTCTAGTTTAAGTGAACGAGAAGTTGGGTACAAGTGAACTAGAAATGACTATTCTTAAAGAGATCATCGTCGACATTCTGTTGATCTATGTAAGCTTTGGATAATCCGTAATTCTCTGTCCAAACAGATCAAAGGGATTCAATTGAAATGTTTAAGTTTTCTGTATGATTAAATCTTAATAACACATAAAATAATGTTAGCTACACTTTCTTTTAATTAACTCACTTTGTCATTCTCTTCTATTAAAGAAAGGCAAGTGTTATGCACTCTCACTCTATCCACTGATAATGAGAGTGTATTAACAAAGAGAGTGATGTAGCATTATCCTAATATAAATACATATGGCTTTTGACGCACACACAGATCATATGTAGCACCATGTTTAAATATTTCTTCATCCCCACTTTAGGTTCTAAAGCTGAATTTGATATTGCACCAAATAACCACATTGCTTATATGCACCTCTGGTTTTGTATTTTCAAACAGTATTTATAAATGATTCATGATTATTAATACGTATGTTTTTTTTTTCCTGCAATACTTTTGATATATGTTCTATTTATAAATAACATATAGTTAAAAGATTGCTTAACATGACCACATTGCTAATAATCTATTTTCAAGGTGACGCTAATAGTAAGAGCATGGTCTTGCTACTTGCTTTTAATTCTAAAAGATTTATTTCCATAAGAAGGCATTAAAAAATTAGGGCTTTTCAAAACCAGGGAAGGAGGAACAATAGTTATTAGCTAGCACTGCAAAAGATCCCTCATAATGACATATATGAAAAAGTAAGCTAGGTTTACATTCATTAGCTTTTCAAAAGATTATGTCTTTTACTTGTGCTTTTATTACAATAATAAATATTAAGCCTAACCTATTTTCCTTTTGTGGCATTGTGAGGATCATTTGCAGTTACCGACTGCAAAACATCCCTTGTAGATTATTGTTCAGGGCGGTCCCCTTAGTAAAGAGTCAAATTGACAATATTTGAGGCTTCAGTTATCCTTTAACTCTAGTTAAATTGTAACTCTTAAAGTTAAATTTTTTTTTCTAAAAACCAAGGTTAGATTTTATTTTTTTTTAAACCCCAAGGATCTGAGAATTTTAACCACATAATTAAAAAGGGACACGTTTTGACTAGTGGGTGCGATTGAACTTGGGAGAGTTCAATTGCAGTTGAATATGATCCCAACTCGCGACCACATGATCCATCCTAATGATTGAAATAGCAAAGGAGCTACAAGCCAATGACATCAATCTCAGTTATTGGCTTAAAAAAATCATCTGGGACCTGCTGGTGTTCAATGATCCATCCTAAAGATATGTCTACGATGAGATGTTTGCATGGTATCATTCTCATCAAAAGATGGGATATGGTGGTCATATTTCTTAAAGGACAAGGGTGTAGTCGGCATTTTAAAAGACTTTGGCATGATGCACCTTCATCACGTAGCCTGAGTTTGCTGTTTGCCATCTCTGGAAGACATGATGAGCCTTTGCTTATAAGAGGAGGTTGGATCCGGTCCTACTTATAGGCCACTGACTTTTCCATGATATCCAAAATACCTCTAAGCTCACCATGCAGTTACTAAAATACCCTTGCTTAAATCACAGCACAATCGAGTATAAGTAACAGAGGAATGCTAGCCTTAATCTTAGGCATTCTACTCTCAACCTCAACCAATCAGGTGTCCTAAAAATTATTGATTTAACATCGTTGTAGGCATGATTAATCAGATTGTTGGAGCAATAGCGACGGTCATTGTTGTAGCGATAGCATCGTAGGTGTGTCAAACATTTTTAGTATAAGAAGGGCAATATGGTCATTTGAAGGAAAGCAAGGGTGAGTTGGTCATCAAGCAAAGGCAGGCTTTCCAAGATAAACTTGCAATTCACACAAGATGAGTAGATGACATATCCCACCAAACTCATGTTGTGGGAAATTTCATAAAGTGGTTGGTAGTTACTGTTATGCATATGACAAGCTAGTGCAAGCGACAGGCTCTCTTGCGTTGGCCATGGCTATGAAGATCCATCTTCTCCCAATTTTCACCTTAATTTCCATATTTTCACAGCTTTCCGAATCAATCGACTTCAATTACCCGGCGGTTTTCAACTTTGGAGATTCAAATTCCGATACCGGCGGACTCGTTGCAGGGCTTGGTGAACGTCTTGACCCACCTAATGGCCAGACTTATTTTAACATACCGTCAGGGCGGTTCTGCGATGGCCGTCTGATCATAGATTTTCTCAGTAATTTCTCCACAACTATATTAGATATCTTGTTCTACAGATTTTGAATTTCCCATGACTGGTTTTTTTTTCACACAAGGATCAATTTATGTTCATAAGAAGCTATATTTTTTCCATTTTACATATGCAATTTCCCCTGTATTCTTCATACTAACAAATGCTCTGTTCATCTTTTAATGAATCAATCTGAGCTCTCTTTTGGTTTATTCATCTATACATCTATTTACCCGTAATGAATTTTGTTGCAGTGGATGCAATTGACTTACCATTTCTAAATGCGTACTTGGACTCTGTTGGCGCCCCCACCTTCCGAAAAGGGTGTAATTTTGCAGCTGCAGGATCAACTATACTCCCAGCAACAGCATCATCCGTCAGCCCATTTTCCTTTGGCATTCAGGTGGCTCAATTTTTTCGATTCAAAGCTCGAGTTCTCGAATTGCTAACTAAAGGTTTGTACTTAGGTTCTGTTTATTTGTACCTAACGATATAAAAGCTTTTACAGTAAACGATAATTTTTCACTTATTTTTTGTTGTTTGGTTGCATTCTTGAAAATTTCTTTATGTTACCCTTGTGTGGACAGGGGTACTTTTATAAGTCTAAAAATATATTTAATGACATAAAATTTTAAAATGTAAGTCATTTTTCGTAAAACAAATTGTTCCTTTTCTGCAAAAACAATTTATTTACGAACTAATTTACATGCAAAAAAACGCATGGAAAATCACATTTTTTTGCGGATTTGATTTGATTTTTTCCTAATTTACATCAAAACCAACTTAGCATTAGATTAACTTCGATGAAGCAATCAAAAAAATTTGAAAAGCTGTAGCATTCCAATCTCTACATCATCTCAAGATTAGATCTACTTGATGTCTAAAATGCATCACATTCAGTATGAGACTTCGTCGGTAACCCATTACCGATTTAAACAAAAACCATATACATACTTGAAAAGATTTAACTTAAGACCCAATGGTGTTGAGTGAGAAATCAACTGATTCCCACTTTCTTATTTTTTGTTGCAGGGAAGAAATTTTACAAGTACATCCCTGCAGAAGATTATTTTGCGAAGGGACTTTATATGTTCGATATAGGCCAGAACGATCTTGCCGGTGCATTTTACTCCAAATCAGAGGATCAAGTACTTGCTTCGATTCCGACAATTCTGATTGAATTCGAAACTGGAATTAAGGTCAGGTGTTCTCCCATTACATTTACTTTTTGAAATGTAACTGGCTTTCTTAATCATATACTTGTTTCAAGCTAAATCATGTTGTTTTCTTCTCTGGAGTGCATGAAGTGTAACGTTCTCGCTCCACTTTGTTTTTTCAGAAATTATATGATCAAGGGGCAAGGAGATTTTGGATTCATAACACAAGTCCGCTCGGATGCTTACCTCAGAATATTGCCACCTTTGGAAAAGACCCATCTAAGCTTGATGAAATAGGATGTGTCAGCTCGCATAACCGCGCTGCTAAGCTTTTCAATTTGCAGCTTCATGCTCTCTGTAGAAAACTGCAGGGCCAATTTTCGGATGCAAATCTCACATACGTCGATTTGTTCACAATAAAAACCAACATCATTTCAAATTATTCTCGATACGGTTAGTAGATTGATCACTTATTATGACTTGATGTTTTGTACTCACAAATAAATCTTACTTTCACCTCAGAATAGTCTGAAAGCACTTGTATAAGGCCAATGAAGTGCTTGCCGAGAGGTAACACAATTTTTTGGCCTGTTACAGAAATTCTATCTTCTACTAAGGGTCCGTTCTTTTGCTAAGACTAATAAAGCTTGTCACTTTGCACTTTGTCATGGTAGTTGTTAGGAAATTTGAGTCACTTTGTCAAGTTTTCTAATAGGATGAATTCTTACCATCGTGAGATTTCAAGTCGTATCATTTGTTATGAGATTTGAAATCATTCATTTTCTGCATTTGAAGTCTTATGGAAATTGCAACTCAAGAGATGAAAAGCACAATATATCTAGTTCTCAAAATAAAATGCATATTGTCCAATGACAAAACTTGTAAAGAAAGTGCCGGACTTTACAAGTCTCTGCAAAAAAGGGACCCTAAAGGGAAAAATCAGCAATATAAAAGTGGTGAACATTTCTCCAAAGTTTAGTAAATTATAAGCATGGAAGTCTCCCTTTTCAGTGCCTTATCCCAACTATTTGGTGTCGGAAACAACACAAATCCTGCATATTGTCTTTGGTTGAAGGCTTAAAACTGTCTTATTAAGTCCTTTTCACTATTTCCATCAATATCCTTTTTGGCCTTTTCCTCGCCTTTTTATCCGATAAAAACATACTTAATTTCGTGAGATATCTAATTTCTAAAAACAAATTAAAACTTTATTATTTGATCACATTTTAAAAAATATGGCAATAGTTTTGAATACATTGGAGGTATTTGCAGTTGTGATCAAGTCTTAAATACAATAAGTTTTGGTTTCATTGTACTTAATTATACATACTGCAGGAAAAAAATATTGATTTTGCATGATTAATAATTTGCAGGGTTTGAGCAACCCATAATGGCATGCTGTGGGTATGGAGGTGCACCGTTGAACTACGACAGTCGAATCGCTTGTGGGCAGACAAAGACTTTGAATGGGAGCTCGGTGACAGCCAAAGGGTGCAAGGATACTACTGAATATGTGAATTGGGATGGAATCCACTACACTGAGGCTGCAAATCAGTATGTTTCGTCGCAAATACTCACCGGAAAATATTCTGACCCGCCTTTCTCAGACAAGATGCCTTTCCTTCTCAAGCTCAAGTTCTAAGGACCCAAACATGTTTACTATTATTCCTCCTACTGATCTATTAAATCATAGTTATTCTTTTTAAGCAATTAATGGCTACATCTGCAAATAAACTTATCTCTGGATAGGACCTAGAAAGTCAGCAGTCATCGTATTCTGTCTAAGCAATAAATGGATATGTTAAGAAATGAAATCTTGCTAACTATTATATATTGAAAAATGCTAGCCCCAGATGCAAAATTCCAAACTCTCAATGTGGTAACGACTTTTGTCACTACTTTTCCTTGTTTCCTTTATAACTGGTTGATACCATAACTTCATCCTTGCTAATTTTTTATTTTTTTTTACCTATTGAAGGGTAGCAATGACAGGTGTTGTACTCACAGTCAGAGTTTGGAAAAAAAATTGAAACCTGCATCTGGGGATAGCACTCCTATATATTTAGTCTTCAGAAATCAGTAAAGCCATTAGTGGAAGAACTCATTTTTTATAAACTACCGCTTCTTATCTCCCAATGCTCATATCAATGAATTTGAAATTCAGTACCAAGTCAAGGAACCAGGTATTAACATAGAACTAGTTGAATTAATGGAAGAGAAACAGAATGAAGAATAATATAAGTTCCCCATACTGCTTGTGTCACAATGGATTATCAGGCAGTCATATACTCCCATTTCCTCAAAAATTACTTGCAGCTTTGTTTCTAGGTTTTTGATGTGTCTCACAATCATAAAAAGTAATTTTATAGAAACGTGTTTCACAAATCAGACCCACATATCCATGGCTACATTTGTTTATTCTCATTGATACCTATATTTATGGACATGAAGCTGCCTAATCCTTGACAAGAGCTTTTTAGTATTTCACATGGACATGGGTACTCTTGAAGTTTCGAAAGGCTTAGTTTAAAATTTCTAAAATAATCATAAAATAGTGGAACTTCTATTGCATTTTTTTATAACCATAAAGATTCTTATGAAGATAAGATTCATAATTTGAGCTTCAGCTATTGGGTTTAATCAACTTGGAAATGTAGTAGGACTCTCACTCTCTTGTCGTCAAAATGAATTTCCAAATACATTCCATATATGCAAACTGATCAAGTGAAAAATAAATTATTTCAATATGCGAATTTATTTATGTAATGCAAAAATCTGTTCTTATGTTCTAGATGAAAGGATCTCGTCAATCATTTGCTTGACGTGATTTTTTTTTACAACTAATCATTATACACATTAACTTACTTCTTGGAGACATAAGCATAGTACTGCGCCATTGGAACAACAAACGCAATCACTAACAAACCTCCAACTACAAGAGTGAACTGCCCCCGTTTCTCGTCTGTCTCTTCCCTGGTTTTGAAGTTGGATTCACGTTTATTGTCATTGATCTTTGGCCCACCAGGATCCGGAAGCCCATCAATGGCAGCAACTAGCCTTTTGGCGCTGCTATACACCGCCTCATTGTACTTTTCTTCAGTAGCCAAGACTGAAGCAAGAATTCAATTATTTGGTCATCACAACCATAAAATCCTAAAGCAAAATATACTGCTATCTACCAAGAACATTTGTTCCTTGATGTTGTTTTCCAAGCTCTCTAAGTTTTATTTCTCACCTAAACTAGTGAACACTAGTTGTGAATATGTAGAAATTATGAACAGATTCTCATACATTTAACAGTATATATGTTAATGGACTCATCCTCATATCGATAAAATGCGAGTTACTTATCCAAAATTCTAAGCTACTGGATTAGCAGAGGACTGTGCCCATTATTATCCCCTAAACCTTTAGATTGTTGGGGAATTCTAACTTGTAAGTATTCAAAACCCCCACACCAAATTCACAGAAAATGTTGAAACTTGAATTTCCACCATGACAGAAAGATAAAAAGCATACCAGGAAGGTTCTCCGAAACGGTGGCATCAAGAATAGTGTCTCCAACAGCCTGGACAAATGCAGGCCCGCCGGTGACTGCTCCTTCTTTTTGACTGGTAACAAGCACTGCAATCCCCTTATTGTTTCCATCTTCAATGGTGGGATACCAACGCTCCAGAACTTGATCAGCATACTCAAAAGCATCAGCTTTGCTCTGCAACCAAAGTTTTTTTTGGCAATTTTCAAATTCAGAAACTCATAACCCCAAAACCCACATTCTTAAATCCCACAATTCTGTTCATAAATCCCCAAAACTTTCCCTAATTATGAGATACAATGCAACATTCTTAACATTTGTATCTCATGAATTCCCATATAATTCAGATAACAAACTATCCTAATTTTCCAAATTATCAAATGGGTATCGCGAAAAATACAAACTACAACATACTAGAAGGAAACAAGCTCGTAAACAAACACTTGAAGAAGACAGAAATTACAGTAAGCTTTCGAACTGTAACGAAATTTAAGTGGAAGTTCTTCCTCGACTCCAAATCCGATAACAGCCGCCTCAGATCGGATTTAGTTACTCTGCTAAGAACACCCGCATCATCCACCACATATGATTCAGTGGGTGGGCCCCCATTAAGAACATCGAATTCAGACGCAACAGCAGGATCACTTGGAGAAATCGGGCAAAAATTGATCGCTAGCGAGAGAGCTAGTGCTGCTAATCCATGGTGGATATGGGAAACCCAAGTCTTGGGGAATGGAAATTGTGTTGTTACTGATTCAGAAGGTTGTTTCTTGGGATTTGAAAAAATGGGTTTGATTAGAGATAGAGAAGAAGATCTGGGTTGCACAGAGGGAGAGAAAAGGGGTTTTGAAGAGGAAGATTTGGAGCTGAAAACAGGACAGAAAGAGTGAGGAGAGAAGATGGTTTCCATGGAAGAAATAACAGATGAGAAGAATGGTGAGAAATGGTGGATAGAGAGAGAAGAGAAAAGCTTTTCTCTCTCTTCTTTTTTTCTGTTTCTTTGCTTTCTGTGTATCTCATTCTGGATTTGGATTGGGTGGTTGAGTTTGAACACGGATAAGAGAACGATCTTGTAACGTCTATTAGCCATGAAAATGGATAAGGTTATTTTCGTCTCTTCACATTTATTGGATTAAAAACCAGTATACGCCTATAAATTCTCACGATTAATCGTTACAGTTTCCTTATTAATCGCCAAAACATAGAGCTGAATTCACGATGTTTCAAGCCATTTGGGGTGAGTCTTAATAAATAAATTTGTTGTAGGGTTGAAAACATAGATATGTTTCAACCACACAACAAACTAATTGTTTTCTAAAAAATATTAAGTGGGCCCTTTCCTTCAGCAAATATGTAATGAGAACGAATCATAACCAATTGCGATGGATTTGGGGAGAGTTCAATCACACTCACAAGTCACCTCGTGTCCCTATTAATCTCAATTAATCGTTTAGCTCCCCAAAAAAAAAAATCTCAATTAATCATGGTTAAGATTCATTAACCCTTAAGGTTTAATAATTTAACTTTGGTTTTTAGAAAAAATCTTTAAAAAAACTTTTAATTCTAGTTAAGAATTTGTAACCCTTAGGATTAATATTTTTTTCCTAAAAATAAAGGTTAAATTGTTAAATCCTAAAAGTTAATGAATCTTAACTACGGTTAACTAGGGTTAATAGGAACACGTGGTGACTTATGGGTGCAATTAAACTCTCCCCGAATGCAACTGCAATTGGCTGTTGTTCGATCTCATATGTAATAAGTTCAAGATTTAAAAAAATAATAAAATTTGTTACTTCTTTGAGTGTCAAATTTAAAAATTAATAAATAAATATAGTAAATATATATATGGGATAGCAAATGACACATTTGGATAGTCTATTGGGGAGATGGTCTAAATACAAATAAATAAATAGACACAATGTAAACCCTCCCCTCTGGATATTGTACAAAATATATCAATCTTTTGGATAGAAATTTGATCTATGACCAACTATTTGGGTCGGGCAATAAGAATCCTATTTTACTATTCCATTAAGTCAAAAGTCATAATTTCACTTTACTTTTGGTTTCACTTTACTTTGTAATGACTTCCTCACCCTTCAAGTCCTTCCACTTGTACACTCAATTCTTACTAACATTGTTAGTAGGTTCCATTAAATATATCCAAACTATCTCATTTTATTATATTATATTTTTTCATTTATTATAAATAATTTTAAGATTTTTTATTGCTCTTATTTCTGTTTTTATTTTTTTCTCCCATGTCACTAATTTTTTATTTCGGTTTCACAGGTTTTATAAAATATATGATGTTTCTTGATTGTCTTTTACATATAAATTTCTATAAAATTTAAACATAATGCATTCAGAACCCAATCGGCCTATAACTTAAACATTTATTTTTCTTGCAATGAGACTCATTAAAAAAAATAGTAGTGATTAGAGGACCGCAGGATCCTCTTGCCAACTGACTTCAATCAAATTTCAACAAATTTATAATTTAAAAAATAACTCAAAGGATTAAAATTTCCTAACCACAATTAAATGAACATGTATGGCCTTCCAGTTGGAAGGTCCTCAACAAGCTAGTCAATTATTCATTTTCCTTAAATTTCAAAAAAAATTCTCTCCCCCTCCTCTCCCTTCTTAGTACAAAAACCATTAGTCCACGTGTAATAATGTTCTGTTGCTTGACAACAAATTATCTCTGGCAGATTTCCGGGATCTACACTAGACACCACTTTTCAGCTCACGCGTTAAATGGTGTTCCACTAAGGGGGTGATAGCATGCATCTCGCATGTTCCATTGGATAGTACGTGAATACTTTTCCAGCTTGCCACATGTGCTCTTTGACACTCATTAACTATGATTAAGATTCACCCACAATTAGGGTTAAATAATCTAATCTTAGTTTTTAGAAAAATATCTTTAAAAAGCAACTACATGAATGAATGAAAATCACAGGCAAGGTTAACTTTTTTTTCTAAAAACTAAGGTTAAATTATTTAACCTTAGATATGAGTGAATCTTAACCACAAATAATGGATCTCAAAAAAGACATGTGGCGAGCTTGAGAGGTGTGCGTGTACCACTCAATTAAATGTGTAATGCATGTTATCACTCCCCTAATTAAATGCATTTTCCCCTGTCAGCTGAAGAGAGTTGCCCGAGTTTTGATCTCATGCATATGCTAGAGATAATATTTTTCTTTTTTGTCTACACTCTAAGGTTTGAAATTTTGGAATTGGCAGAGATTTCAGTCAGTGAATCCGAACCGAAATCCTAGAAAATTGCGGGATTTCGGCGAAATTTGAAATCTAAAATATTAATATTTTATTAATTATATGTATATTTTATAAACTATATATTTTAAAAATAATATTTTATATATTTATATAAATATTATATTTTATTTTTAAAATTAATATATAAATTTCTGAAAATTTACTAAATTTCAAAATATTTTAGAATTTTAATAAAAAAAAGATTTAAAAATAAATTTCTGAAATATCGCTCTGAGATTGACAACAAATTTTTTTCCAAAATTTCGGCCAAAATCTTTATTCCGAAATCCATCTAGTTGGGTAGGAGTCGTAGGACGAAACTTAAATTTCGCGAAAGTACCCTTCAGCTTACCCTTCCGGCGATTAATTGCAATAAAAAAACAACTCGTGCAAGTTATTCTCCGGGGCGCACCTTAGCAATTTCTTCAGAACATTTTGAACTGACTTAAATACCCTTAAGTTCCCGAAAAATAACAGAAGTACTCTGGGGTTGTCTCTTTAGTTTTTTAGAAGTCTCGTTATCTATCTGGTCCATTTCCCCGCCATGGATGTTATCATCATCATTCTTTCATGGATGCTCTTCTCCCCCTCCTCCCTTCACACCATTCAAAACCTCCCTTAAACCCTAACCCTAGATCCAAATCCCTTATCAGGTTCAAAACCAGAAATCTCTGCAACTCCTCCAAGCGAGAATTCACTCTCAAGACTGCTGCAATCTCTATCGTCTCTTTAACCCTAGCCCTACGACTACCCGCCAGTGCCCTAGCTTCTCCAGAATCTAAATCCATTCTTTCCCGCATTGCAAACACGAAATCTTGGTTTCAGTTCTTCGGAAATGGATTCGCCATTCGCGTCCCACCTCAATTCGAAGACGTTATGGAGCCCGAGGTACAATATTTAGATGATTTTTTTCAGAAACGTTATGGTGTTTATTTGAATTTCCTTTAGTTTATGGTTCTTTGGTGTAATTTTCAATAGTTTGTTCTCCCAGATGCTCATGACTATACCATATTCAACAAATAAATTCAGGGTGCTGTAGAGTTTTCCTTGGTTTGTTTTTCTATATATGGAGATTGAGACAATTGAGAGGAGTGAAAACTATTATAAGGTCGTAATTCGGTAATATATATAGGAGGTTAGCAAAACCATGCTTGTTTTGGTGCTCAGTTGTGAAAATCTAGACCTTTTCTAATAGAAGTGGCTAAAGGCAAGTGGGAGTTTTGCACTTTTAGTTGGGTTAATTTCGTTGGCTAATAACCATACAACAGGTACAAGGGGGTTTGATTCACAACCCGAAACGGCATTGCTTGGACATTTTAACCCTGTAGTTGGCCTGGTCTTGGATGTTCATTTGAATTGTGGGATTTTCACAAAAAGGAGTTCAACAATTAGGTGATTGGGATTGTTTGATTGGTGTGATTTGGGTGCTACAGTTCATTATTGGACGGCATTGGTATCCTTTGGGTGGCTCATAGATGACTATTCCATTTACACTAAATGGTATAAGACTCTTACCTGGTTATTGGCGTTATGGTAATTGTCAAAACGTTTAAGAGTTGGGGTGGTAAACTTCACTGTATTTAAATACATTGGTTAATGGATGCTCATTATTTTTTGTAGCTGTTAGTATAAACCTTAAAAATACTATAATTCTTACATAACATTCTTCAGAGAAATCCAGGAAGGTGCTATAAAGGCTCCTTTACTATCTTCAAGGGGGATTCATTATTTGTGGTTCATCCGTTTCTTATTTTAGAAGATACTGAGACTCATTGCGTTTGATTTTAGGATTACAGCGCTGGATTATCTTTGTATGGAGATAAGGCAAAGCCCAAGACCTTTGCAGCACGTTTTGCATCACCTGACGGGTATATGATGTCACATTGCGTTCCCTTTCTGCTTATGTTTTTTCCCTCTAATAATAGAAATGTGTCAAAATCATGCTTCACAATTTACATTTTATCTAATTGTTTATCCTTGTTTATGCATAAATTTTAACTTCAGTCGTAAATCGTAATGAAAATATTATTCCAATGAATTTTGTGTTGATGTTCAATGAGATAGGCTGAATGAAAGCAAATAATTTATTGTCATTTTTTCGGAGAATAGTGATGAACTTCTTGTTATGTATGGAGCCTAATTGCAACAGACCCAGCAGGTTTATGTTATAGCAGGTAGTTGCGGGTCGAGCTAGTTGGCTCGAGCAAGAATGGTTTCGCTCGAGCAAACTACTCTTGGGATAGCTGTGAAGTTGTGACTGAACAATTCAGTGCAAAATCCGAGGCTAATTCACTCGAGTGAGATTGACTTGGCTCGAACGAGCGACGGGGAATTAAATAGAATCAGGGGATGTCTTATTTGTTTCTACAGGGTATATAATATACTTTTAGGTTTAGGGTTTCTAATCACCCGTAGCACTCAGAAAGGTTTCCAGAAAGGGAGAACTTTGTAATTGCTTTTGCCTTTGAGCATAGTGGAAATAGTGTGGATCCGTGGACGTAGGCATCATTGGCCGAACCACGTAAATTGGGTGTTCTTGTTTTGCATCTTGTTTCCATTTTATCTTCTCTATCTTTCGTTTATCGTTGTGGGTTGTTGCGCATGTTGCCAACACTTGTACTTGTGCTCATTGTTGTACATTTGTCTCTCTTATAGTTCTCTGTTTTATTGTTGGAACAGATCAGAAGTTTTGAGTGTTGTGATACGCCCGTCCAATCAGCTGAAGATCACTTTCTTAGAGGTTTGTTGAGTAATGACGATTCTGGTGCTTTTGATATATTCTCTAGCATATGATCGTGGTAATAGATCTTGATTACAGGAGAAATTTGTTTTAAAATCTCCAGGAATCATCGGTGGGCGGTTGTACTTTTAGGACTTCTGTGCTACAGTTAGCTAATGTGTGTGTGTGTGGAGGATTGACTTTGCAGGCCACTAATAGGGAACCTTAAGAGGATTGACCTTAGTTAATATGCACTGGTCAGTTAAAGATGGGAAATGAAGATGATTTTTTTTTTTTTTGTGTGTGTGTGGAGGAATTATTTGTGTTAAGGTGCATCTTTGGCATTCAGCATGTAGTAAGTTAGCCCCACCCCACCCCACCCCTCCCATCACACACACACACACACACAAAAACCTCCCTTCTTTATTCAAGTAAAAATAATCCCATTTTGGCAATTGGAAAGTAAACTACTGTTGCAGTTCAAGATCAACGCCATTTAATTTATCATGATGGGGATCAAGGGACAAAGAGTTTGTGGGGGAACTTTCGAAACTTTATAGCAAACAAATTTTCATATATTAAGAACATATGTTGGGGGAAGTCTTTTGAGTTGTTGCCTGAGTAATTCTTACACTATTTACTGATATGAGCAGGCTAAAGATATTACAGATTTAGGTTCCTTGAAAGAGGCAGCGAAAATCTTTGTTCCAGGTAAATTTAATTGAAATCTGATTTATCCTTAAGCATCTTCTTGGCAAGCTACTTGTTATTGCTATCTTTCTTTCTGAACATGTAGAGCTATTTCCTTGACCTTATGTACTATGCTGTCTATCAAATACAAATGAGAACAACATGTCTACCTTTCTGCTATCTTTGGTATTCATTTCTAATTTTTGTCATACTGCCATGGCAGGTGGGGCAACTATATTCTCTGCGCGTACCATAAAAATCAGGGAAGCTGAAGGTCTGAGGTAACTTTATGTTCAAGTATGAGCTGAAGCTGTAAAATCATAGTAGTGAATCAGACTATTAACATCCATATTGTGCCTTTATGAAATATATGTTATTAAAGTGCTTAATGTCCATGCCAAAAATTTCTATACCTTGCACATCTCCTTCTTATCATCCATCGTTATTTTGCCCCAAGGGGTGTCAAACTTCTATAAAGACGGCCAAAGTAACTGGAAGTCTTGATTCCCCCTCCCCTTTGTACGGCATGTTGCAAACTAATGATTTGGTTCTATTTCTGAAATCAACACTCATTGAAGTACCATGAAAAGTTGCTTAGGGTTATAATGTTCATTCTTATGTACATAGTTCCAATACTTGATTTATTTCAGGACTTATTACTTCTATGAGTTTGGCATAGATGAACAGCATGCGGCACTAGTAGCTGCTGTTAACGGTGGAAAGGTATTCATGTGTTTATATGCTCATCAGTGTCTGAAATACTTCTCTCAGTTGGTTAAAAAACTTTGGCTTGGTTTACTGGGTCAGAACTCCTAGGTTACTAAAAATGAAATGAGTGGGTGATCAACTAAACAATTTCCTTATTAAATTGTTTGAGCTGAACTTGGCAACTTGAAAATCAAGAGACCAGTTTTCTACAGTTTTGTTTTGCTTTTTTTAAAACACCGACTACTTTCTTGTTGTCACTTTTGCCTGTAACTTTATTCTTATCAAGTAGATTGTGTCTGTCTATATCCTTTAGGCATTTATTGCTGGAGCATCTGCCCTGAAGTCTAAATGGGATGATGACGGTGTGAAGCTCCGGTCTGCTGCCATATCGCTAACAATTTTATAGTCATCTGCCAAAAATTTATTTAGCAGGTTTGTGAAATTGCCTTTAGAGTATATAGGGTATGCTGTTGTTCCTCTGTTCATCATGACTAAAGCATCCTTCAATTAGGAAATATCAATACTGACCACAGCATCGTTCCTTAAATGCTATAAAAGCCTTCATAGTAAATACTTAGGAACATCTTTATCTAGTACTTATTATTCATGTTGATACTTTCAGTTGTGGTAGATTGGAACCAAATTCAAGTTGGTGCTGTCACCGGAATGTCTCATGCCATAACCGTTGGAGAAGACTTGGACTCTATTAGGACTCTATTATCGAAGTTTAGAAACTTCTTCAGTTGCAGAGGCTGAAGTCAATGTATCAGACTCGAACTTCAACTCGTGAAGGTCTTTGATTCCAGATTTCCAGGTCAAGCGCCAGATCCAAGCAGTTAGGAGTGAGAATTATGAACCTCAAGCAAATTTATGGACCTGAGGTGTTGACAGTTTTGTTCACAAAGTAACCTGTACTCTGATATGATATAGATGTCATGAAATGTTGGCACTGGTTCGTGCCTGATTGAACAAGACCATTTTTTTTTTTGGGTGCGTTTGTATGCGAAAAATGCAGTTGTAGTTTCAGTATGGCATGTTGGCAGGTTTCCATATCAGACTGATGGGCCATCCGTCTCTTCTGCTTCATATTTTCTGGACTCAGGTGAAATTGTGGGTAAAGATTCTCAAACATGTGCTTTGATCAGTTGGGTATGCAACATTTGAGCTGTGGTTCATCCAGGAAGCAGCTACTTTGTCAGATCTTATTCAGACGGCATGAGCTTTCTCACATGATTTCTAGTGCATGATTACGATTCAGCTCGCTCGCACTGCGTGAAACGTGTTCTCTGGTTTTAGACTATAGATTAAGTCAACATGTCAAGCTAGGTTTTGAAATTAAAGCACACATTTCTGAACGCAGTGCGAACGAAGTTCCTGCATCACGACCCTCTCGTGCTTGTGCATTCTATGGTAGTACATGTTGAGAAAAAAAATGGTGTAACCACACTTGCAGCAGCAGCAAAATGGAGTGAACAACATTTCACTAGAGATGCACTATTTTCGGTGATATATTGATTGAAATTTATGATTTTTTCCCAAAATTTTAAGATTTTATTTAGATAAATATAATAATGTTTTCTGTTCAAATGCCGACCACTGCTAGTGCTCTCCTAAATTAATTAGAAGTTTATCCATTATTATAACTAGCAGGTGGCAGGTGCGATGCACGTGAGAGCGAGGGGAAAGAGTTAACCACAGTTAATAGGAGTTAAAAGGGACACGTGGTAACCCGGGGGTGCGATTGAACTTACTAGTGGCATATGCGATGCACGTGAGAACGAGGGAAAGAAGTTAACCATAGTTAATAGAAGTTAAAAGGGACACGTGTTAACCCACGGGTGCGATTGAACTCTCCCCAAGTTCAATTGTGATTGGCTGTGATTCTAAATAGATAGATGAGCAAGGGATAGTTTGGAAATAAAATCAAAGGTAAGGGGTAGTTTGGGTTTTAAAGCAACACATTAAATCAAAATTTTGTTTTTATATAAGGGTAATATGAGAATTTCAAAAAAATCATCTACGCCAGACTCTCCCATTATAATAGAATAATATAATATAATATAATATAATAATAAAGAAGATATGTGACTTAATAAGGTAGGATCCGGCTCCTCTGCTCGACTGAGGGTGCTGAGATCCTTGCTTGGGTTTAACCCAAGCAAGACACGTTGCCAATTTAATGATAACAAAGGGCTAGGGGGTGGTAAGGGGCGAGGGAGGGTGAGAGAAAAACTGTAAGGGTGCTGAGATCCTTGCTTGGGTTTAACCCAAGCAAGACACGTTGCCAATTTAAGATCCAACGGTGGAAAATGGGTCCATGAAAATTCGGGGAAAAAATGGGCGACAAACCCAAACCTCCGGAAGAGAGAATCCATTCCGGCGACGAGATCTACAGGAGTTCCAATGTCCCTCGAAGTGTTCTCTTGAGTCTCAAACAACCTCTGAGGTATCATTCAGTAACTTCATTTACTTTTTTTTTTTTTTTAAATTCCAACTGTGAACGAAGAGCACCATCTTCTGGTGAATGTGGTGGGTTTGATCTTCTGTCATGAAGAGCATCATCATGCCCATGGTGGGTCGGGATCATATTCACATTCGCATTCTCATTCCACCCCAGCAGCGACTTGTTTGTACCTAATGAGAAGAAAAATGTGATTACCTCCACCGCATGCTTGACGACAATGGCTGCACTGCTTGTGGGGTTATCCTTTATAATGGGTCTCATCCAAATGCTTAAGCTCTACCGTATTCCCTACTGGGTATATTTAGTTTCTTAATTGTTGGCTGTATTTCTTTGGCATTTGGAAGAATTCCTGATAGTTTCTCTTCTCTGATCCTGTAATTTTCTGACTTGAATTTTCTTCTAATTTTAGGTCTTTGTCATGTGGTTGGATTTGGTGACTTACTTGCATCACCATGGCCATGAGCAAAAGCTTCCCTGGTACCGTGGAAAAGTATGTATGTTGAATGTTTTTGTTCAAACATTCTCCATTTTTTATGAGAATTTCAGAAATTTGGAAAGAATATGCCCATGGAAATCTTGTTTGAGTATCCATGCTTAGCTACAATAATGACGCCTTAGACATCCAAACAGAGAAATAAGTATAAATTTGAAGAGGTTTATCTTGGTAGGCTAGGTTAAAGCTTGTGTTTTGCATTTTGTTTAAAATGCTGATTTCTTATTCTTTTTGTATTGAGCTGGACTGGAATTACCTAAGCGGGAGGGCTTACGACGCTTGATCGGGACTACGGATGGATTAATAACATCCATCGTGATATTGGTACCCATGTGATACATCATCTCTTCCCTCAAATTCCACACTATCACTTAGTAGAAGCAGTGAGTATCTCATTCATTGGAAACTAATGACTGAATAGGCAATTGCAAGAAGTGTTTCATTAAGAACTGTCTCTTATGGTTTGTTACCATCTTCTTGTAGACGGAGGCAGCTAAGCCCGTGCTAGGAAAATTCTACCGAGGTCCAAAGATATTCGGACCTCTTACCTAATTGGAAGTCTAATAAGAAGCATGAAACAGGACCATTACGTTAATGACACAGGGGACATTGTCTACTACCGGACCAACCCTCAGCTATCTATTTCTTCTCAGGGTAAATCAGCTTGAAGCCATGAAGGTGTAGCTGAAACAAGGGTAGGCTGTTAAGCTATTGATCCTTCATCCCCACGCTATTTTTAACCTTTGGCAGTTATTAGAGCTTGTATTTCTATGGTGGGGGACTCTCATTCTGTCCCCAAAATTATTCTCTCCTACAAGAAAGAAGGGATGCATTGATTTAATGATTGTAGCCTGTTCTTTTGAGACATGGGCATTAGAGGTTTTAGCCTTCTAGGGTATCTTCAATATATGTTTTGTAATGGTGAAGGAATATTTCTATTCTTTTTTTGCTGAAAAAGTTCTCTTCAGCACATACATTACTTACTGTTTAGAATTTTTTTTTGAAGAAAATGATGTCTCAAGAATTATTATAAATTTATATTTTGTGTGTATGTGTGTTTGAGCTGAATGGACAATATTGAACGAGAGAGAACTGAGATGATGTACTATTTTTTTCATAATTTTTTTTTTTTTGAAGAGGAGAAGAAGTTTTGCCCATGCCACACCTTTATAGCTTGCTGGCAAGGGGCAAAAATAGGTTGTTAATAGCACATTGATCGTGTGCATGGGTTGAGAATAAGTGAGTGATGGTGTAGAAAGCCTCCATACCATATACTCTCTAAACATGTTGGAAACCCTCCAAACATGCCTCTTGGATAATCATAATATTCAGCAGCTCTTGATACGAAGGTGCACAAATGAGATGCAAAGATCAACAACAATAATGAGATGCATCTAAGCTTCAATTAGGTTCTAGATGTTTACAGATCTATAAATCATTATATCCCTTGACATAGAAATATTAATCGATTAGTACTGAGATACAAACTGTATTTTACAAACACAAACACTAGGTCCTCTTAAGTTTTGATGGGGACAAAATCAGAGCCAACCCAATCCCAGCATGTCACCACCTCAGGTAGAAGAGACAGTGGGTGAATTGGACACTATAAAATAAGAGCAGTACACAATCCACCCAACCATTGAGGGTTTAAAATGAAGAATCAATTTGATTGAATGACAATGAAACACAATCTGCAAATGAAATTTTTTTTTAAAAAAAAAAACAATTGCTCGAGTTGTTGGAGAGGACAAAAATGATACACCATGGATTTTCACTTCTTAAAACTTCAGCTACCCATCGAATTTCTTGGAGATAAAACCATCTACCATAAATTCTTTCTTCTCAAAGTCCCTGCTACCCATCAAATTTCTTGAGTTGGTGCCACTGCACCAAACTTCTTACCAAAGAACTGAGGAACGAGATTTTGGATGCAGCTCCCCTCTATCCATATAGATGTTTTCCTCCCAAATCCGAATAATTTGAACCACACTCCTTATCCATTATTAAATTGGGCAATGCTAGCCACATTTTCTTTCAAATCCATTTTCTTTATGGAGTTGGTCTATGCATGGGTACTCTCAAATACACTCCTTGATCCTAACCATTTATAGCCAACCACTCAGGTTAGGATTTGAGTTGGCTTAATCCTAATCGTTTAATAACTGAGATAAACGGTTAGGCTTTGAGAGTATTCCTAAGTTCTCACTGATTTTTCTTAATGAGCAAGACATGTGTTATTGTTTTCTATTAAGAGAAACACACGTGTTTTTTACCTAACACTCTTCAATTAAAAAGAGAGTGAGCCTCAAAAGAAAGTGATGCTAACTATTAAATTACATAAAATTCAGTACAATTCCTCTTATTTTTCTTATTTTCTTTTTTCTTACTACACGAAATCCAAAATAACTCTATTCATATACAGAAATCAGAAAATGAAAGATGAGTTTTCTTCATTATTTTCTATAACAATCAATTACAAGCAAGCCCTTTTGAATATTTACATCAAAGGAGCTAAAAATTCCAAGATTCTTGATCCAAAACCATTATTGGCCACGGTACTGAGTGAGAGGAAAATCAACGGCTAGTTTCTTGTCCTCATTATCACAGAGCAAATCCTAGTCATCAAATTCATCCCAGAAATTGTCAAGCCAGACCAAACTGAAAGACTAGGTCTTCAGGCTTCCCAGATGATTCAGAAGAAGATAAAGATGAAGAAGTTGATGAACAAGGGACTAGAATTTCATGGGGTTCAATCAAAGGGACTTCATCAGTGCAGAAAATCTCCATATTTTCAATAGAAATAAATGGGGTTGAAGTGCTTTTCCCTTCCTCTTTTGTCTCTGTTAAAATTCACTAACTCTTAAGGTTAACTTTTTAAAATAATTTTTTCTAAAAACCAAAGATAGGTGGGTGAATCCTAGGGAATGGGTGAATCTTAACCACAGGTAAAGAGTGTCAAAAGGGACACGTGGATGATTACGAGTAAAAAAAAAAAAAAACTAATATGAAATTATGTATCTACAGAATGGATAAGATAAAGCAATACCGAATGTCTACGTACAATCTAAATGTACCCATGTATGGGTAATACAAACCCGTGGCCGTAGGTGCTTTACCTCGCTCTCTTTACCCTCTCCTGTACTTCTGGCATCAGATTCTTCTCTCTCTCCCTCTCTCTCCTCTGGCCGTTAAATTCAAAACAGTTTCAATTTTTCCCGAAAAATAATCAGAAATCAAATTCATTTTTTCATATTCTTTTAAGCGTCAGTGTCTAGCTTTTTCTCCAAAACCCTAACTTTTATTCTGAATGATCGAATCTCGTTCATGCATTTTTCATTTTTTACTGTCAATTTCTTGCTGAATACTAGAAGCCTATATTGAATTTCATCCCTTTCATGTGATCTTCGCCTTTTCTGCGTCGAAATTGTTGCAAGTCATTTTTCAATTTCACATTCTCCTTTAAACCTACCAGTTTTATGCTATGGAGATTGGCCTATTAGGTATTTGAATTACGAGTTCTCGAGCTTTAGAAGATGCTTCCTTTGGGGGGACTCAGTTGCTGTTTGAGTGCAGCTGCTCTTTATCTACTGGGAAGGAGCAGTGGAAGGTGAAGCAGCTCCGATTCTCCTTTGAATTGTTTGAGTAGTGGGGTTTTGATTTGCACTCGGTTGATTCTATTTTTTTTTTTTTTTTTTGTGATTTGTGTTCAGGGATGCAGAAGTTCTTAAATCAGTTACTCGAGTTAACCAATTGAAGGATTTGGGTATGTGGGTTCTTTAAATTTTGCAAATTTTAATTACTAATCTTTTGATCCTCATTTTTTTTCCAAGATAGATTAAATGTGTCATTTTCTTTTGAGATTTTTATTTTTGGGCGTAATATTAAATGTGGTTATCTGGATTTTCTTTATTTATTTATAATAGATTCCTTTCTTCATTTTCCCCCCTTATTTCTGGCTTTTCTTTTCCTTATCTTTAATCCATTGTTGGTTTATTGGTGATTAAAACCTAAGTTTGGGATCTTATGGTTGTTTTTTTTTTTTTTTGATCGGTAAATGAAGTATATATAAACCATCAATGGTTTGATAGGCTGTGGTGGATTCTGCTACTGACGAGTTTCAGGTCCTGGCACCATCCATGAAGAATATGTCATCAAAACAGAATGACTGTTCTTGTTACAGCACCATCGTTAGATTAAGCATACTTTAACCATGTAACTAGTTAAATGACTTGATGTCTTTGTCACTAAAATTGATTAGATTTTGCAAAGATCGAAACTTAAACACTCGCGCTGCAGTATTTTCCTTGGATATTTCTTTCTTTTGGACTATTGTTGTATTGCAACATATTGCTATTTGTCAATTATTTTATGAAGAGATATACTCTTCATTTGGACTATCAGTCCACGAGCATAAGCTTCTCGTATATGGTCCTTCACCAAAGAGACATCAAAGGAGCTATCATCTGCTTCTTCTTCTTCATCTCCATTCATATTAAGAAAAAAAAAGTCACTTTTGTGTGGCAAATGGTTAAACCTCATGCCCTTCACTTCATCTTCATATTTGTTGTCCATTTCATATTATTTTTGTTCACTATAATCAAAATGTTCCCTTTGTGGTAAACAAACCCCACATCATTCCTAGATCTGTATTCGTGTCAAGCTAAGCTTGGCTTGAACATGCTCGAGCTTGGCTTGAGCTTGATTCGAGCTCAAATGTTCAGGCGTGAGCTTGGCTTGAACAAGCTTGATCAAGCTCAAGCTCAAACTTGATTTAAGCTGAGCTGAGATCAGGTTGGCTCAAGCTTGATTCACGAGATATTTTTGTTTACATGATTTTAATCAAAGTCTTTATTATTAAATTAAAATACAAGAAATCACAGAAAATTAACACATTCATATACAAAATTAAGATTTGGGGATATTCCTTTCGTCCAAAGAGTAGAGAGTTAGGGTCAAGGTTTATCATTTATGCTTTTACTTCTTAACTTTTTTTGTTATTATTATCTCTTGAACTTATTTATTATAATTATAAATTGAAAAAAATTATAAGCTATGAAAAGTTTAAAGTATAGTTTTGTATTGTAAAAATATTATATATATATATATATATATATAATATTTCGAGCCGAGCTCAAGCCGAACCGAGCCCTAAATGAGTCAAGCTTCGAGCCAAGCCAAATCAAGCAGGGTCTGGTCGAGCTTGGCTGTTTAAACATTCAAGCTTAATTAAAAGCTTGGCTTGATTTGTTCAAGGCTGAAGCCAGTTTGAGCTTGTCTCAAACGAGTTGAGCCGAGCCGAGCCAACTTGGCTTGAGTGCAGCCTTAATCATTCCTTTCTTCATCATCATTGTTTTTTTCATTGATCATTCCTCTTCTTAGTTATCTTATCATTCTTCTCCTTCTCATTGTCATTTTCCTTCATTTTCTCTTCGTCTTATTCTTCCCATTCATCTTCACCTTCATCATCTTTTCGTCCTCTTATTCTTCCCCTTCATTGTTGACCTCTTCTCTTTCAGCTTCTCATTCGTTGTCCTCTTTCTCCATCTTCCCCGCCATCGTCCATTTTTTTTCCTTTTGCTTTTCCTTTTTCATCGTCATCTTCTTCTTCTTCCACTTATTCTTTGTTATCCCATTCCTCATCTCCTTCTCAAGAAGAAATTCACCATCAAGCAAATATTTAAATGCATTTCATTAATAGCATCCATTGTAGACCAAGTGTTGCTATCAAGATCAATGACCTTAGATTAGCTTTTACCATACCTAACAAATTATGAGGTTTGTATTCTTTCACCTTTCAGCCCAGCTTCTAGACACTGAATGCAAAGTATTACCTTTGGTGGTTACTATTTCTGGACGAGTTGGCTCAGAGACACCGATCAACTGCGAGTATAGTGGTTTGAGAGGCGTGATAGTTGAGGAAACGGTACACAGACTTCTTCTGAAGTTTATATGATACTCAGTTGATTCTTTTTTAAGTTGTTGTAATTAGCATGTAAAAATTGTATTTGATATTTCTTCAGGCAGAACAACACTTTTTGAAACACAATGATGCTGGTTCGTGGATACAGGATTCTGCTTTAATGCTATCTATGAGTAAAGAGGTTCCTTGGTACCTGGTGAGTTATGATTTTGAATCCTCTCTCTGATTTAGTCTATTGAAGTTGTTGGAACTGGATTGTTTGCTAGACCGAATATGATTGTAGCCAAAACGCTCGGAATCTTCTATAAACTCAATTAGATTTTAAGGAGTGATTAGAATAATTAACCAGAGTTCTGATGAGAATTTCTTTGTTTGAAATCCTTGTCTTAAAGTTAAAATTTTGTGACCAAGAGGCAAATTGACCTAACTGGATTATGTAAGCAGTTGGGAATAGAGTGAAGTCCATGCTTAAGTTTTTTTTAAAAGAAGGTACTGGTTGAATTGCTTACCTCAAGAATGCAATAAAAATCCACAAACTACTGTTTTGCTCTGAAAAGGGAAACTATGGGTCTCTCTCCCTCATTTTTCCATTTTTAGAACTAGGGTATATGCCCTGCATTCTCTCTTCTCTATCCATGAGATCCAAAATGAGAATAATTATTGGTCCATTTAACTTCCAATCAAGATTTAGTGCTCAAAAATAAATTAATGGTGCAAGAACTATAATCTGAAGATCAAGCTTCGGATTTTACACAATAAAAGGTTTTATCATCAGAATTTTGGGCAATTTGGTCAATAATCGACTAGAAAATATTCAATAAAAATGTCCAACAAGTTTCTTAAGACAATCAAGCTGAAACCCCTTTTGAGAAATCCATAAATCATGCTTGATGTTGTTGGTTTGAATATGGTCCCTTGCACATATTGTAGTTGATGTTTTGACAAGACTGAGAAGGGCAAATGCAGATTGTGGGTTACAGTTAGCACCATGGTTAACTGAAAGCATTATCAACACCTTAGAAAGTATCAATACGAAGTCCACACTTTTTGCAGCGGAATCAGTAGCCTTCTTGTGGTGCTTGTGTGCATCATGTAACTTTGCAGGTGGTGGATTTTTTTAATAGTTGGAGGTCTTAAAACCATCCCAAGGCTTTGACCTAGGGATCTTCTTCTCAAGGGAAGTAGGTACGTATGATGTGAAGGAGAGGTCACCCTTTTTTAGTGAAAAGAAAGAACTGTTTTTTTTTCCCGTCTAAAAATGAACTTGAGTTGACACTACACAGTACACGGTGGTCCAATGTGGCAACTTAGAACTTTAGAAGAACTTTTCAGCCTTGGCTGAGGAAATCACTCCTTTAATACTAATCCATTCTTTACAGCCTATAGATACCACAAAAGCTTCTAAAGTCCTTCGAAACCTTACTAAGAGTAAAACTATGAATAATGATAGTTCACACCCTCAGTGTATCTACCTTCTAAACATGAAAAATTCTGCATCCAAGCTTCTAATTAATTCAATCTCAGAAAGAGAATTTTTACTGCTAAAACCTTTTCAATTTTAGAGGACATTAT
Source organism: Tetracentron sinense (assembly GCA_015143295.1). NCBI lineage: Eukaryota > Viridiplantae > Streptophyta > Magnoliopsida > Trochodendrales > Trochodendraceae > Tetracentron > Tetracentron sinense. The sequence goes on along the minus strand of CM026558.1, from coordinate 7,802,771 downwards.
TGTCAAAAATTGTTCTCAGACTAAATCAAATCTGACCATAAATTCCAGAAGAAGCAAAGTATGAACTCTTTGTCAACGGACTTGAGATCAGACTCTATTGCTAATGACATCAGCATGATGTCACCACCCGTACTTTGGGAACTACACTTCTCTGCAGAAATATTGCTCATTGAATATGTCTACTCTATTGCTGGTTTGATTGTGCTGCAATCATTTGTAGTTTCCTCAAGGAGTAAGAAGAGAACTTGAAATCAACTTTCATGCACATTCTATGATTATTGTATCCTCATGTGTTGATACCCTCTCCGCTCCCTATAAACGGCTTAATGATTCACCCAGACTTAAGGACTAGATGCCATCTTTCTTTCCCTCCTCTTCTGACAGTACACTAGGAATTTGTACTTCAATACAAATTACAAACTAATGGAATAAAGGGATTACGGAACATTCTTTCTCAGGATTGGAGGACAGGAAAAAGCCCCTTTCCATGGAGGTCTCCTAGTTATAGAAACACCTGATCAGATGTCCATAGCAATCTGACCTGTAGATTTATTTCTTAGATCCTCCAGCATTTTTCCTGATCATCCAAAAGACTGCAATGGATTGGATGGTAAGAATTGTCCAACTGAACTGATTTTTTACCCTTAGATCGCACATTTGACCCCTTTGCACGCATTCAATGTGTATGTCATAGGCGGGAACTGTCTTCTAATGTTGATCCAAGTTTCCCATTCTTAATTTCTCAATGTGAACTATTTAGTGACTTGTTAGACGCATGGATACTAGTTTATGATATTTGCAATATATTGGCATGATATAAGCTGGCCTTGTCAGTGTTCTTTGGGTGTCTAGTATCTAGATACTTTGACCACATCAGGCTTCATTTACTTGATGGTATGGGGATGTTCATGGATGCATACCCCTGTTCAAGAATTTTAACAATTCCTATGAGTTACTTCTATTTCAAGGCTTCATCATTTATCTTTTCAATGATCTCTTGGCTAATAATTTTTTATAAATTTATATTCTTGAATAAAGATATTTATCAAACATTCCAACTATGCAATCTTTCTAACAAATTGAAGGTCCTCGTTACATACAATAGCCCCATCCCAAAAAACCTATCCTTTATCCATATTTTCGCACTAACTTTGTATCAGGATGATGGGACGGGCCGTGCATACGTTGTGGGAGCCCGAGGTGCTACAGGCTTGGTTTTAACTGTTGCAAGTGAAGTCTTTGAGGAGTCAGGAAGATCTATTGTACGTGGAACATTGGACTATCTCCAAGGTCTCAAGGTTTGTCTTGTTCATTAATTTTGTCCATAAAGTTGACACATTTTGGTTGAGCGTATTTGACAGTAATTATGTTTTGCAGATGCTTGGAGTCAAACGAATTGAAAGGGTTCTTCCCACTGGCACCTCCTTGACTGTCGTTGGTGAGGTATCTAGTACTATTTACCAGGGTTACCTAGTTCGCTGGGCACTAGGGCGAACCGCGAACAGGTTCGTAGCGAACCAGTTCGCGGTTTGGTTCGTCCCTGTTCGTTATATTTAGTGTATTACCTTGGTTATCTCAAACAGCTGCAGTGGGTATTTTTCATACGGTTCGGTTTTGAGTCTTTTGACCGATAGGTACTAAGTACTGACAGTGGTAAGTATGTGGGACCATGGGGTAACTTTAAAAGAGTACTAAGTACTGACAGTGGTCGGTATGTTGGACCATGAGTAACTTTAAAAGAGCACGGCACATTACATCCGCAAAAGGAAACACATCAAAGGGATAATGACACTTATGTAATTAGTTAAAACAGAAATGACATTTTCATAAAATCAATTAAAGACAATATTTCCAAGAATACCCTTATCCCTTTTTATCAATTATCAAGAATATCCTTTGATTTATGCCTGGGTGAAATTTCATAGAATTCCTCCCCACATATACACACACACACACACATATATATATAATATTAGCGAATTAAGGTAGCGAACCAAAGAGAACCAAGCTAGCGAACTTAGCGAATTGAGAAACGAATTGTCTAATCCTACCCCTAGCGAACCGGGTTCGTCACGGCATAGTTTTAAAACTCGCCGAGTCGACTCGAAACTCGGCCGAGTCGACTCGAAACTCGGCCGAGTCGACTCGAAACTCGGCCGAGTCGACTCGGCTCGGCCAGGTTTCGAGTCGAGTTTCGAGGAAAACTCGGTTTTGTCGAAAACTCGCCCCCGACTCGCCCCAACTCGCCCGACTCGCTCCGACTCGCCCGAGTTTTTGCACATTTTTTTTAAAACTAAAAATTGAATAAACTGCATACCCGATTGACTAAATTATGTTTTTTTTCTTTTTTTTGACACACCCCACTCATTTTTAAGTATAAATACAAAACAAAAGGGGGATGTTTAATATATATTGAATTATATATCTTATTTTAGGCATGGTTTATCATTAATTTTGAATCTATACCATATATATTATTAGAAAAATATTATATATGTCCGAGTTTTAGGTGTCATTACTCGGACGAGTTTTGCCCGAGTTTCCGAGTTGACTCTACTCGGCAAGTTTCCGAGTCGAGTCGAGTCGAGTTTTCGGGTTTTAAAACATTGCGTCACGGAGTGGCGAACTACGAACCACGAACCCAAATTCGAACCGAGCGAACCAGGTAACATTGCTATTTACTATAACCATAAATAGGGACTTTTTCTTATATATACACAGATAGACTCAAACATTGACAACCCCATGGGCACATAATGTATGACGGTGAAAATTCTCTCCGGTGCTGTTGAGAAAATGAATGGAATGGAAGGGAATGAAGAAATGTAAGGTATTCGTATGGTGTATGGTTATGGACATTCTACTGCAGTTGCAGCAATTCATATGGTCTAGTGTTGGTTCCTATAGGTTTTATGCTAGGCCTAAAATTGATCTGATTGGATAAGCCTAGCCATACAATTCATGGTATCGCTTTGAAGAGTGAAAAATGATTTGGCTAGCAGTCCAGAGAGACCATAAGTTGGATAGTTAGGATCCATTCAATTGGGTCAATATGTGACCTGGGAGATCCACCGAGTGAATCCCTTACCATGCAATTGGTAGACTGTCTTATGGTTTACTTGATCATCATCTAAGTCAATCATATTGATAAAAAAAAATAAAAATCATAGCCAATCATAATGTCTTCTGAAATGTTTCTTCATGGAATAGCGGAAATGTTCTTGGTTCTTTTATGTTTTAACAATTAAGGCCGCCCCTTCTCATTTTCATAATTTAAGCAAAAACTATCAAAGGTCTAGTGATATAAAATGTTGCACCAGTTTTTGTTTTTTATAATGTCATTCTGAGAGGGATTAGGTGTGTTTGTTATGATTCAATGGTCATCCATCTATTAGGCCCTTTAGTTAAATTTAAGGCCACCTTTAGCTGTTTCCTATAAACATGAAACATCTGATTTGGCAAATCTCATGGGTGTAAACAACTCTAGCATTGTCTATGCCTTCAATCGTTGATCACATTGGAGAAATATATGTTGGACCTGAGGCCCATGAACCTTTTCCCCATATATCGTAGATATTGTTTGGCTGAATCTGAATTGAAACTTTCACAAAAAAGAATACACAGGGAATGGTCCAAAGTCAATGGCCTACCAAAGAGAACTGAATTCAAGGTCATCAATTTGGACCCCTAGGACTGGCTACAAAATTTACTTTGTTTTTTCTTCCGGTTAGAAAATGTACCTCTCACTATTTGGATGATCTTAACTCTCATAACAAGAGCCTTCCTTTGGGTAGGATCCAAACCATCCTATTCAGAGTTTTGAATTGAGCAGATGGTAATGATTGTTGGTAGTTGGAACAGTGTGTTTTCTGGTCCATGGATAATTTCAAAAGCTGACTCAACACTTGGAGCCTGGAGGATCCTGATAGATGACCATGACCCCCAGAGTTAGAACATCCCTATATGAGCAGGACATGCAGCCTACTGTCAGTCTATATTTATTTTTTTTACCATTGCTCCAAAATAGTGTGGCAGGAAACTCTTAAAAGGTTAATGTGTTGAACTTTCCCCCCACCCACTGACCTTTTTTTCTTGGCAGTCCGAGTTTTAGTCTTTATTTTTTGAAAACTAAGAAAATAGTAAATTGTACTAACAACTTATGCAGAAACGAGAAGTCGGCCTCCCTATGCAGTCTGCTTTTGACAATGATCCTGCTTACATCTGGAATAGATTCCTCCTCTATGCATAAAATTTTCAAACTGTGGCCTAACTTTTAAGGTTGAAATCCTCATGTCAGTTTGATTTTTGGGCTATTGCCCATCCAATTCCAAACAATTGAGAGGTCCAGAATGATTAGTCGTAGAATGGCCTGTAGGATGTCATATAGTTCTCAAGGATAATGGACTTCAAATCCATAAAATATGTTCTCATTTTAGGAATACTCGTTCATCTGTCGTTTTCTAAATTTGTTCCTTAATTTCTGATCAGGCCGCTAAAGATGACATTGGAACAATTCGGATTCAGCGACCCCATAAAGGGCCATATTACGTGACCCCAAAAAGTATTGACCAGCTCATTGCAAATCTAGGGAGATGGGCAAGGTTTTTCTTTGAATATTTATGGTGATTTTACCTTTTCTTCTATTTACGTATATTGAAAAGAGGTACTTCTATCAGGTGGTACAAGTACGCTTCCATGGGTCTCACATTTTTTGGTGTTTATCTGATGGCTAAACATGCTATTCAATATATCATGGAAAGAAGACGTCGCAGGGAACTGCAGAGAAGGCAAGTTCTATTGGTGTTTAGTATGGTTGATTGGAACCTGAATATAATAAGTGATGAAAAGGTAAATTATTGAGAAAAACAAAATGTATTGATGTTGTCACTCCAAACAACAGGCCATCTCTTGGATGAGGCCATCAGCCAAAAGTACACAGGTGGGGATGTTGTTAACTAGGTTATTGGTGTTTTTGTGGGCTACTGCCCATAGTTTTATTGATCATCCAGGAGAAAGAGTTTGATCAAATCTTTAGAGTCATACAGTTGGTGCAAGTTTGAGCTGTATGCGTAGTTCCATAGACTTTGATCAGGTGGTTGGGTGCACCTACTGTTAGTAGAGACGTGGGGCTCCAAAAATGTTTGTGGAGCACCTTTGCCACACCTTTTTTTTTCAATTTAAAAAAAAATTATGTTTGTAAATTTTTATGTCATTAACTAGTAGAGCTTTCTTGTAAAATCAACTCCTGGAGTCTTACTCCTAAGTCCTATGATATGGCTGTTTTTGTTTGTGCTACATCATTTTTCTACTTTAGTTGTCAGTGTTAGTGGGTGGGTCATGGTTGTGTGGACTATAGCAATATATATTTGCTGTCCACAACTGGGAAATGACTGGGCAGACATCTAAACTAAAATACTGCTAGACAGATGCAAGCAACCTTGTAGAACCAAGTGACACCATGCCTATGAGCAATAAGTTCTTCACTTGTAGATTTAATATGCCTCTTTCAAACTTTTAGTTCATTCTGAAAGTATGGGAACAATTCTTGTCCATGCAGGGTTCTTGCTGCCGCTGCTCAAAGATTAGAGCAGAATAATGAAGGTAGATCACTGAAAGTCTAGTTTTTATTAGTTTCAAAATTTGTTCGAGTATGGTTATGTGAATTGCAATTGCTGTGCAGACTCAAATGGGAAGACTGAGAATGGATCAGAAATCGCAAAGAGAGATCACTTAATACCAGATTTATGTGTGATATGCTTGGAGCAGGAGTACAATGCTGTTTTTGTCCCGTAAGCACCCTAACAAACTTTCCTCTTTTTGTTTATGTTATGCCGATGATCATGATTAAACCTTATTTGGCTTTCCCATATATCCTTTGCAAAAGATTACATGCGGCAGGAAGAGAGGATGAGAAGCATCTGTCGTCTACATATATACATGTAGATGCAATAGAGTACCATTTTATGGTTGCTCACCTTGGATTTCTCTTCAGAAAATTATCCTGATCTTAACCGTCCATGACTTGTGATAGATCAGATGATTAGGATGATCCTTTTGGGCTGTGGTCTGGAGATGGCTCAATATGTTCTATAGTGATCTTGATCTCCTTCCAGAATTACCACGTGTATTGCGTAAGTCAGGAAGATGGCTGCCTCAGTGACTTTAGAGTTCTACATTTTCCTGTTTTGACTATTTTTCAATTGTTTTGGTAATGTGAACACTTTATAATTGTTATAACCCATAAATATCAGCATTGGCTGATGGTGATATCATATCCTTGAATTTTGTTGGCATCAATATCTCCCTTGATTCAGCTTAGCATGGAGAAGGTTTAAGCCTTACAGGTTACTAGTTTCCCTTTTCCCCTGGTACTGGCTATTTGAAGTGTCCACCAGTCAAGTCAAGTCCAGCTTCTTTTTTTTTTGGGGTGGTGTTAAGCACACCCCAACTTTTAATGACTATACCCCAAACTTAAGAAAACACCCAATAAATAAAGTAAAAAGACAATAATGCCATCTTCTTCTTCCTATCGTCTCAAGTTTTTTTCTTTTGCTCGTAATAGCTGACAATTTCCTTAAATCCGAAATGAATAGATTTGCTTTACAACAACCCTCTGAGAAAAAATATTTGATTTCAGTCTCAGTTTTTTTTTTAAAAATTGTTTTGCTTCTCCTCAAGTGTTCTCTGTTTTACAGTTACGTTGATGGAACTGTTAATGAACTCGTTCTTTGTTAGTGCAAGTAGTCCCATATGGCTAGACAATGATTTTTTGAACCTTTGGCAGAAGAGGTTTGCTTCCCCATCCTTGTTTTGCTACCCACCTGGGAACCCTCCTCTTTTGCTGACAAGTCAAAGTAGGACAAAACAAATCCTAGCATTTCCTCCTCATGCTAACTGGCACAGATGAGCCCCGACTGAGCCTTGCCCTCATGTGTTAAGAGTCCAAGTCGAGTAAACCATGGATAGGCTTGCAAATCCATGCTAGTTATTATAGTTGGTCTCAGCCGTCTCAGGCCACACCTTTGGCATCTGGGTTTATCTATCGTCTCAAGTGAACGATTCTATCAAAATGTGGATTAGGTAGTCCTTAACTACCTCCCCAAAACACAAGAAAACAAAGCTCTGCATAGTGAAAATCGAGGATGGAATTGTGCCGGAGAACTTCTTGTTGCTGAAATATGTCTTTGAAAGCTGCTGCAACCTTCCAATCTCGTGCGGAATGCGGCCAGAGTCAACCACACTGGTTATGCCCTCTCCTATGGGCTTCAGGAACTTTTGAAACCTTTCAGGAATTCTGCTAGAAGAAGGTGATGTGGGTCTTTGCTTGCAAAGGATAGGAAGAAGAATGGGGCATTATTGTCATTTTCTTCTATTTTGGGTGCTGTTTTAATCAAGGGGTGTAGTCATAAAAAAAAATTGGGGTGTGCTTAGTTCTACCTTTTTCTTCTTCTTTTTTAAACAGTGTCGCAAATCAGCTAGTCCATATTTAATGAGTTAGTGGATCATATGCACTTTTGAGCATAGTTACCAAGTCAAGGTATGGGAATTATTCATCTTGAGAAATTTTTGAAAAAATTGGCAAATTTCGGGAATAAATTGGAAAAGATGTTGGCCAAGATATGAAAAATATAAAACAAAATTACTAATTATGAAAATGATAAATAAATATATTTCATAAATTAGATATTTATTAGGGGCTTTTCTAAAAAAGTTGTGAATAATTCGTGTTTAATTTGAGAAAAAGTCACTTTTTTTTCTTAATTTTCTTCAAAAGTCGCGAATATTTTAATTGTTCGACGAAAAAATATTGTATAATTCGGGAATTTTTGAAAAAATCGGAGAACTTTGTTACTACGCTTTTGAGTAACCTTGATTTATGAGGAATGATGAGCAACAACAATTTCATAATTTATTTTCTCAAAATCCTGCCCGTTGCAAAATTTAAATGAACCGATAATAAAAAAGAGGAATGACTTGTAGGATATATCATTTCAGGTGTGGTCATATGTGCTGCTGTACAGCATGCTCATCTCACTTGACAAACTGTCCACTTTGTCGGCAAAGGATTGCGCAGGTAGTGAAGACCTTCCGCCATTGACACTGCTTTGAGGATTCAGTGCAACCATAGCCGGCAGGGATACATGAAGGTTTGGAATCCAGATGTTTTTTCATGTGGTGGTAAGGATCTGAAGGCCGAAATTCATCTTCATTCTGGCAATAGAACTCTGTTGCATGGTGTAAAATTTGTATTAGCCAGTGTACTATAACAATTACTGATGACATTTTAAAAATCTGTTTTATATATTTAGAATCTATGTTTTTTCAAGACTATTCTTGACGCAGTTACCCTATGGATTAATCCATGATAAGCCTCTTTGGTTTTTTCTTCTGAAATTGTAAATGACGTAGAACTGGATATCCTTGTAAATTGAGATAATTTATAGTAATGTTTCCCATCCTCATAATCCTCTGGAGCTTCACTATTTTCTATTATGTTTCATGATTGCTATCTTTTTCCCTTGCACATTTCTTTCATTTTGTTGTTATGACTACTATATTTTATCTACTTAAAATGACAAATATGTTCATGGACGTTTACACATTTTAGTCATACATGCAAACATTTTTCTCCATGGGTTAAGACCTGAACTTGCAAACATTCTTCTCCATGAGTTTAGACCTGAAGCCGACAGATGACATTGTGGACTGGGTACCATACTGCATTTCTTGTTGCTCAAGTTACACATAGCACACATATGGGTTTCAAAGTGGAGATACAGGATTTGTGAGTTATCTCAGATTTGAAGAAGTCCAGGCTGACTGGGATGACACAAGTTGATATCGTTCAAAGGTCTGAATCCTTATTTCTACATTTAGTGAACGAAACATTTATATGAAAATCTTCTTAATCTTCACCAGTTTCAGTTGGAGAATGGGTTTGGAGGATTTAGGATTTAGAGAAGAGAAAGAAGGAAAAAAGAGGAAGACGAGAGATTAGGGGAAATTGCTTAGTTAGGGATAAAGAACCCTAATAGCATCTTATATAAAGAGAGAACATTGCATATATACCCTTTTACAAGTATACCCCCGATATTACATATATAAACACTTCCCCTCAAGCTGGAACATAAACATTAAGCATGCTCAACTTGACAGTAATATCCTGAAGAATAGCAGAGTCAATCGACTTGGTGAAGATGTCAGCAAGTTGTTGAGAAGACGAAACATGTTGAAGAGATAATGAACAGTCCTGAACTTTCTCACGGAGAAAGTGAATATCAACCACAATGTGCTTTATCTGCTCATGAAGCACAAAATTTGAGGCAATCTTTGTAGTAGTCTCGTTATCACAAAATAAGGACATAGGAACTTTAACAAAAAACTCTAACTCAAAGAAGAGAGAACGAAGCCATAAGAGTTCACAAGTGCCATGAGTAAGCGCACGATATTTTGCTTTGGCACTAGATCGAATAAACCACGGGTTGTTTTTTGCTCTTCCACGCAACCAAATTGCCTCCAAGGAAAGCACAATAGCCCGATGTGGAATGACGGTTAGTAGCAGATCAGGCCCAATCAACATCTGTATAGCCGGAGATATCAAGGTGACAATGTGAGCGATATACAAGTCCCCAACTGGGTCTAGCCTTGATATATCGGAGAATACGATGAACAGTAGCAAAGTGTGAAGCACAAGGAGCATGCTTGAACTGACTAACCATGCTGACAACAAATGTAATACAAGGTCGTGTGAGGGTGAGATATATCAAGCGGCCCACAAGACGCTGATAGGCATGAAAATCAGAAAGAAGATCACTCTCACTATCATCAAAGAGAGTTTCAGATCCATGGGAGAAGTAGCAGGTTTACACCCACTCATACTAGTATCACTGAGTAGGTCAAGTGCATACTTCAGTTATGACAGAAAAATTTCTTTCATAGATTGAGCAATCTCCAGACCGAGAAAGTACTTCAGATGTGACATCAAAGGTACGCCTCAACTCATGCTTAGCATGAGAGATGAATGAGGAGTCATCATCAATCAAGATGGTATCATCAACATATACCAGGAGAATAGTACGGCCTGAGGTACCTGAGGGCAAAGAAGCTGATATGGTGAGAGGACATCAAGAATGCGAGAATGAGCTCGATTGATGAGAAAACATGCAGTGAGAAGAGTCATGGGCCAATAAGGCTTAAGCACCTGCATGCTTCACAACAAAGAACGAGTGACACCAACTAAATGACGATTCTTGCGCTCAGCAACACCATTTTGTTGAGCGCGTATGGATAGGTAAGATGATGGGCGATCCTATGAGTTTGAAGAAACTAGACAAAAGGTGCAGAGAGATACTCACCGTCATTATTAGAATGAAGGATCTTAATAAGACCGCCAAATTGGGTAACAATCATAGCATGCAATTTTTGAAATTTAGAGAACACCTCATCCTTAGGCTTAAGAAGGTATACCCAAGTAGCTCGAGTGTAATCATCAATAAAAGTAACATAATAACGAAAGTCATCACTTAAGGGAACAGGAGATAGTCCCCAAACATCTGAGTAAACTAACTGAAAAATAGAACATCTATGCATCCTAGAAGGATAAATAGTACGAACATGTTTAATAAGCTCACAAGTATCACATTGAAAAGTAGATGAATAACAAAGTTTACTAAAAGTAGGAATCAAAGAACATAAAGTCTTAGATCCAACATGCCCAAGCTTGGCATGCCATGAACGATAAGCATCAAGAGTAGCACCAACAGAAAAAGGAAAAACCGAAACAGTAGCAGCAGTAGAGAAGACTCGATTAGGAGCATAATCAGTGTCAAGGTTGTAAAGTCCACCTCTTTCCACTCCTCTACCAACAATTTTCCTCGTAGTCAGGTACTGAAAGAGATAATGAGAAGAATAAAACATAGCACAATAGTTATGTTTGGTAGTGAGACTATTAAGTAAAAGAAAGTTAGAAGATAAATGAGGAACATGTAACACATGAGATAAAGAGAGAGATAGAAACACAGGAGTGTCCTACTCCTAAAATCGGAGTAAAAGAACCATCAACCAAGTGAACTTTGGCAATAGGCGATGAAGGTAAATAAATGGAATAACTCTGTGACTCACCAGTCATATGATCAATAGCTCCGGTATCAATAACCCAACTAGGAGAAGAAGACGATGTAGTGGCAGCATAGGCCAAGAGAGCATGGATACCTATGGCAGATGAAGCAATAGTATCAAGAGAATCACTCTGCAGACGAAACTCAGCTCGGATCATCTCAGTAACCTAGGCTCTCATGGACTCTAGAGGATCATTGGCAACAACTGAGGATTGAGGATCAAGAGCAGGAGTCGTAGCAAAGTGAGCAGCAGGACGAGGCTGGTAACCCTCGGGATAGTCATGCAAACGGTAACATTGATCACGATCAAGTCCCACTATACCACAATGAGTACAAGGAGTAGTAGGTCTGCCACGACCACAACCGCCACGACCATGACGGCCCCTATCAGTTCCCCTACCACAGCCTGCAGTAGGACGGAAATCAATAGCAAAAAGGGTACGATCCGAAAGGGGCATAAAAGTGGTGCTCGAAGACATAACAGCCCGGCAACGTTCCTCATCAAATATAATGGAGTACACAGATTGAAAAGATAACAAAGGAGATGTGGAAGAATCTGAGTGCGTAACTGCTCGAATTCAGCCCAAAGACCTCCCAAGAAATCATAAATGAGGTGACGCTCAATTTGCTTTGTCATAATCTTGGCAGAAGTAGCAGATAATTCAGAAAGAAGCTCATAATGACTCAATTCTTCCCAACGATGATGAAGAGCCCTAAAATAATCTGAAATAGACATATCTCTTTGCTGAAAGTGAGCAATCTTATGAGTAAGTTAATAAATCCGAGCATCATTCTCTACTAGGGCATAAGTCTGAATAAGAGCCTTCCAAAGTTCATGACAATCTTTATAAAAAATATAATTCCTGACAATTTGAGGCTCCATGGAATTGAACAACCAGCCCAAAATAATGCAATTCTCTGTCTTCCACTTAGCAATTTCGGAAATACTTGTCTCTGGTTGTGGGGTCTTACCATCAAGATACCCCATCTTAGAGCGACCCCCAATATAAAGCTCAACCGAGCATTGCCACGCAAGAAAATTATCATTATTGAATTTAATATTGGTGATAGAGTGGACAACGGAGTCGGACAGAGCCGGCGGAGCAAGAATTTTAGCATCCATTGAAGAAACTAAGGAATAAAAAACCTATCAATCAATATATTAACAACAAAAGATTTAATGGTATTAAGATTACCAAAGAGATAACCTAAGTTGTTCTTATAAGCAAATAGGGTGTAAAAAAACCCTTTATCAGCAAAAAAACGGTAGTGAAGTGGGGTTGTAGAATCATCACAACTTCTTCAAATCTCATCCAAACGAAAAAAATGGGGTCCAATCATGACCAATAAACAGCGGAAGCAGCAGCCCATTCAAGTGGGAAAAATTCTGAACCAAAATAGTATTTTTCTTCGAATTTTTCTGTAATTTTTCTTTAAATCATTGTAGCTTCATCAATATTTAACCAAATCTCATGAAATAGGATTCAAAAATCCTCTAAAATCAAGATATTTCAAAAAATACCTTTAGAGTACCCCGAGGAGCATCCAAGGCCGTACGGTTGGTGATGTCACGGAAGCTCCTTCCTTTGGTGCTTACTTCTGGTTTTATCAAGCTTCTTCTTCCTTTGTTGTGGCTCTGATACCAAGTTGGAGAATGGGTTTAGAGGATTTAGGATTTAGAGAAGAGAGAGGGAAAAGTGAGGAAGAAGAGAGATTAGGGAAAATTGCTTAGCTAGGGATAGAGAACCCTACTAGCATCTTATATATAGAGAAAACATTACATATATGCCCTTTTACAAGTATACCCCGATATTACATATATCAACAATTTCTTCATCCAATATATAGAGTTGTCACATATTCATGAAAGCATTTATTGGAAAACACAACATTATATTCATAAAGATAATCTTTTAATCTGAATAATGAGTCTTAAAAAGTCCATTGTATGTCTTTGTATGTAACTGAAACAGTAGGATGCAGGTTCCATGCAATCTAACATCTCCTGCCACCATTATTATAGTATATATATATATACACTTTAGATTTGATTTTACATACTTCAGGATAGATATATCGTCTTTTTCCTGGGATTGTCCAGTTGGGTACTTTGTTCTTGTGTCCGATTTTCATACTCCATTCTCGATGCCTGTGCCACTGGATGTTGATCTCAAGTCATTTAGCTGCACCATTCATTTCTTTTCTGGAATGGAACTGTCATATGCTGTAGAAGCTAAAAGATAATTCCTATCCTTCCATCACTCTTCTGTCAGGAGCACTTGTTAGATTCATTTTTTTGGTGGAAAAATCGGGGCAGGAAAAGTGAGAATATGATTCCAAAACAAACAACCCAATTAGAAAAATGAAAAGTTCGTCTCTTTTGTAACTTGTAGGAATCTTGAGCATAAGCATCCACTTAATTTCTACGCACCGCAAGTAGTTTTCACATAAGGAAAGAAAGAACAAGCTCTCTTCAGTTTCATAATTCCCACCATATTAAACCCCCCTTACGGCTCTCTTTATCTTCCATAATCCAATCTAAAGATTGAAGAGAAAAGAACCAACTTCTCCAGTACTTGTCACTGAACTGCCAACTTAACCCCTCACACCTTCAGACCTCCATCTCTCTCCCCCACCACCTGCCAATGGAAAAGAAGGAACAGACGACCCCCGTAGGCATATGCGAGAAGCTCTTCAATACCCTCTCTATCGGCCCTGCTTTTCAAACAATTCGCCGCATTCCTCACGGCCCGCATAACTCCACTGCCACTGTGGTGCCCAATCCTTCACCCCCACCCCACCCTCCAAACTCTCGTGCTGAAATCCTTACTGCCCAATCCAAACCGGCTACTTCGGAAAAACCTAGTCCCATTAAAGCTTCCCAATTCCCTGCTGCCCCTGGAAAGGTGAAAGTATCTGAAGTGGCTCCCTCCAAGGTTGATCCTCCACCTCGGCCACCTCCACAGAAATCAGCAGCACCACTTTTGGTTGCTCCTAAGATTGAGCCTACACTACCCCCTGTTTTGGTGCAAGAGAAGGAGAAACTCAAACCCAAGGTAGAGACAGCTCAACCAGCAAAGGCAGTTATTGGGCAGGGTGAACAGAAGGTGCAAGATAAGGAGAAACGCAAGGCGAAGGTAGAGACGGCTCCGTCGGCAAATGCAGTTTTCAGGCAGGGACAAGAAAAGGCTGAGCCGACACTAATGGAAAGGAGAAGAAGGTAAGAAGGCAGGATCAGATAATATCAATGATAAGGTTACTGGTGCCAAGACTAAAATCAGATCTACTTCAAGTGCTGATGGAGGTGGTGGAGCGAAGGGTACCTCTAAATAAACAGTAGAGAGAGTCTAGAGACTATGAATAAAAAGAGGAACTTAGTTTCACTTTCACTTATAAAAGTGTAGTAATACTGGAGGTTTTGAATTTACTAGTAAAATCTATTTGTTGCAGGTGGGTAATTCAAAAAACCTGGATTTTTTACTTCTGTTTCTGCTTACAATCTTAAGCTAAGGTTGTTCTTTGCCCCATCTATGTAGCTCTCTCTCTCTCTCTCTCTCTCTCACACACACACACCTTTAAACGGAGTGGAATGAAGATTTGGCCATGTCACGTTGCTCATTGTTGGAGATGGAGACTTTGTCCCATTCTCGTCTATTAAACCACATATTTTCACACCTTAGATTCTTAGGGCTATTATAGAGGATCCGAAGCAAATTCAAGCTTGGTAGATGGAAGGGAGATCGTGCTAAGAGAGAAGAAGCTTCATCATCCTCTATTCTCACCATAAATACCTATATATATAGGTGAGATTTAGCTATTGCACTGACCTAGTGCAACACTAACTCTTTACCCTCTCAACTTGTTTGTGCCGTCTTCCGCAGAGAGTATCCTACCCAGTCTCTATTTAACTGATAGAACACATCTCATCTCCCACAACTCATGCCTATCCTAGACAAATTTGGCCACATCGGATTGATCGTTTCTAATCCCTCATAAGCTAAGAATGTGAATAATGCTCAACCTAGTACACAATACACGAGCTTCAAATTGAAAGTAAAATAGACTATATACTTATAAGTCTTGTAGAATGTATGATAGTATATAGTAGAACTCACAAAAACTAATAGATTTGTCTGTAGAAGCTCCAAACTCTCTGTATTGTTTCTCAAAAGAATGTGATACCAAATATTCTTCCTCGATTCCTCATGTTGCTCACTATCAGTCGAGTCACTTTCCCAATTAGACCTTATCAAACTTAACCATAGGTGACATGTTAATGTCAGTAAACATCAACCTGTATCTTACAACGCAGTCATTAGTCACGAGGAGCATAAATGTTACCAAACACAACCAATATATTCGAGCTCCATAAGAGTTCATCAATATCAATACGGATCGTAGTCTAGCCGCATGTTAAGCGCCTAACCTGACCACTTCAATCTAGTTGCTAGCTAAAATATATGATTGAAAAGCTTACCCCCAGCTTTCTCGGTCTATATGATTCTTATGGGACCTGTGGAATAATGTTTGATTCTTCTGAATCTCATCTCGACACTTTTTGAGGCGACAACTTGCAACTACCATATTCTTATTCATAGCATCATGACATATCCACAATCAAATTGTTCCCTTAGCTAGGAAGCATGGGTACGACAATACTTAGATACGGCAATACGATACAGGTACGGCGATATGACAGAAATTATGAAAAATAGCTAAGTTTTACCTTAAAGTGCCGCATCCGATACCACGATACGGGTACGTTTCCATTTTCCTTAGGCATTCGAATGTGCAATGCATGTCTCATTTTGCTTGCACTCCATGTGCCAGGGTGGCCATCGTATGATCCAAATTCGAGATATATGCTTAGTCAAAGAA
Source organism: Tetracentron sinense (assembly GCA_015143295.1). Lineage (NCBI taxonomy): Eukaryota > Viridiplantae > Streptophyta > Magnoliopsida > Trochodendrales > Trochodendraceae > Tetracentron > Tetracentron sinense. The sequence continues at coordinate 7,786,776 of CM026558.1, read as the reverse complement.
TCTACTATGCTATTATATGACTTGACTCGTAGAAATATGTGTTAGGACCACCTACTTGCATAACCATATCTCAAATATAGTGATAGCGGATGTCATGTCCTTTGATTTTTTCATGATACTTGAGATCTTTTGCATGTGCTACTGTGAAATAAATATCCAATAAATAAACATCATTTCTATATCAGACATAATTGTATTCGTGTAGGGCACGCGAAGTAAATATACCTCAAATTGTATACCTTTGTATTCATAATTTTTGTAATCATATTATAATCCCCAACATTAATTGATAGCCATTGACCAACTCGAGAAATGCAATTTGACAAAAAAATTTATCCATATACCCACAGAATAATTTATTAACACATGTGGTGACGCGAGGAGGTGTCTCGGGTGCCCTTTTAATACCACGTGTCCCTCTTTTTAACTCCATTTAACTGTGGTTAAGATTCAATCACCCTTAGGATTCACCCCTCTATCCTTAGTTTAAAAAAAAAAAAAAACTAGAGTTCATGGAAGTTGAGTTGGCTTTGTGAGAGCGTGGGGCAATAGTTTGCTCCTTGCCAGTGGAGCAAACTATTGCTCTTTCAAATATTACAATCGATCCTATAGAGGTGTCCTTTGCAAGAAAATAATCCCTTAGTGAACTAGGGGTGTCAAAGAGCCGAGCTCAGGCTTGGCTTGTTGGATTCGGTTCGAGCTCAGCTCGAGCTCAAAAAGGTCTGCTCGGGCTCATCTCGTCTACAAATTATTGAGTTCGAGCCGGCTCGTTAAGCTCTAATTTGAAGAAAAAAAAATAGTATAATTGGGACGATATTCTAAGAGTTAAATGTTGGGTACAAAGAAAATGTAAAGATAAAATAATGTTTTCACTTACTTGATGGACATTTTATGTTGTTAATTTTAAAAACTTATTTTATTTTCTTATATTTTTAAAATAAAAATTAATATTGGCAGGGGTATAACTGTACATGGGTATTCATTGAATTAGTCGAACCGGGCTGAGCCGAGCTGAGCTACCTCTAACTCGAGCTCGGCTCGTTATCTAAACAAGCTCACTCACTTGGCTCGGCTCGGCGCGGCTCGGCTCGATGAGCTTTTTAATCATGTTCAAGCTCGGCTCGTTTCGAGCCAAGTCAAGCTGACTTGGCTCATTGACAGCCCTACCTTACATCAATTCTAAATTGGATAAATTGTGTTAATCCCCTGAGCTAATAAAATAATTGGTCATAAAATACACACACACATACATATATATATATATATATTTATTTATTTATTTATTTATTTGTACACTTTAACAAACATGTGTATCACTACATCATATCTAGCTAGAGAGGGGCATGGGCACATGTGGTCCGAATTGATCATGGTGCTGATGGCATGACGGTGACCATACAGGTTCGGCCAAGTCTGGCAGTAGCTATCGGATTGTCTCTGGCAGTAGCTAGAAAAAAGGTCTCGCGCTTCCACACATCATCTTACATGTGGTGATAAAAAGGGGAAAAATCATTTCATTTTTATTGCCACATGCCGAATGATTTGTGAAGTTCGAGATCATTTTTCTGGCATCTACCGGAGACAATCCAATCCGATGTTGTGGAATAATGCTTATGCATGTCTATTCGATGTGGGCAAGAGATGACAGTGTGTCGCAACACAATCCAAGGGTTTGCCAATCATGGCAACACATTCGAGCAACAAGATTACATGCATGTTAATCCAACAACACAATCAATAATATTATTGGCTCACACGATCATTAGTGTGCCAAATCCAAAGGGTCGATATTATTGTCAATTAAGAGATGTGTTTGTCCACCCTTATAAAGAAAACAATTAGGTGGCTGACGCTCTTTCAGGAAGCTTGCACTTAATGTAATGAGATATTTCTTGATAGAGAATTTCTTTCTAAACAAGCTAGAGGATGTATTATTTGACTGTTTCTAATTTAAGATGTTTTTTTTGTTTTGGAAAATACTTTGGGTTTGAGACAAGATTTATGTCTCTCTTGTTTGTATCTTTTTTTTAAAAAATTAATAAACGGGTAGGGTCCATGCCAAACCTCTTCCTTACTGAGTGTCTTCCTTTAAAAAAAATCAAGAGTATAAATGTTTTGCTTAACCATAGCAATGAATGTGTGTCGCTCTCTCTCTCTCTCGCACACACACGCAGGGGCGGAGCCACATGGGGCCCAGGGGGGGCTGAAGCCCCCCCTCAACTTTTGGGAATTTTTTTTTTTGCATAGTGTAATGTGGGTGTGGCCTAGGAGCAAGGGCAAAGCCGGGTGGTGGTGGGGGATCTAAGCCCCCCCTGAAAATTTTGAGAAGAAATTTTTTTTTTTTATATTTATATTATTTAATTTAAGATGGCGTAGGCATATGAAAATGCTTAAATTACCGGTGTTTTTCATCATTGAATGAAATGGCCGGTCCTCATTGGTCCATGCCCTTCTTTAACCCTCACCAATTGTGGTTAAGATTCACTCACTCATAGAGTTAAGCAATCCAACCTAGTTTTTTAGAAAAAAAAAAAAAAAAAATCTTAAATTTAATTTTGATAAGCTTAACCAGGGTTAAAGGAGTGTTAAAAGGGACACGAGGACACGACGGTAAGTTAAGCAGTGGGTTTGCTAATCATCACTATTCAAAACTATATTATTTACCAACGTACAAAGAGACGAGATGACCCACAAACTTGGCACTAAATTTTTTTTTCGGGGGCTACGCCCCCGAACCCCCACACCTCACCATTAGCCCCCCCTGGCCGAAAATCCTGGCTCCGCCCCTGCACACACGCATATATATTTTAACACAATACCCATGAATTATTGCAACAAAAGGTTTGTCAACTACTTGGGAATGAAACTTCTGTCATTCTCCAGCTATAACTTGGAAAAACAAAGAGAAAATAGTTGGAAGAACTTAAACGAGGTCCTCCTTTTTAAATATATAAGCCCCGAAAAACAGGGCATCGTTGGCCACTGGCGTTCAAGGGTTTAGCTAAAGGACTCCACCACAGGGGTGGAGCCGGGGACAAGGGTTGACAGTTGTACCCCCTAACTTTTGAAAAACATATATCCAAAAAGGGCAGTGAATAGCCCACCACGCATTTGACTATGTATTCAAATATCGTGTCAATGTTACCTTTTAATGCCCTTTTAACTATGTTTAAACTTAAGAAAATTAAGGTTAATATTTTTTTTCCTTCTGAAAACCAAGATTAGATTGCTTAATCCTAAAAGTAAGTGAATCTTAACCACAGTTTATTAAAAAGGGGACATGGACCAATGGGGACCGCACTTTTGACTATGTAGTCAAATGCAACGGTAAGTTCAACATTTCCCCCCAAAAAAAATATAGCGTAGCCATGGGGCATGTGGCAGTTGCCCCTTTTTTTTTGGGGGGGGGGGTTATGGTTTACTTGAGGATAGCTATGGGGCATAGGCCAACTGCCCCTAAACTTTTGGAAAAAAAATAATTTATACCAACAAAATATAGTCATGGTTAAGCGGTTAGCTGTCCCTTGAACTCTAGGAAAAAAAATTATACTATATTATTTGTAGGGCATAGTTATCATACAAGGGACAATTTTCTCTTGAACTTTTGAAAAAAATGTATTTTATACTATGTTATTTAATTATTAATAGGGCATAGCCATGGGCCAAGGGACAATTTCCTTAAACTTTGAAAATAAAACATATCTTTTATACTATATTATTTAATTATTTAACATGACATAGTCACGAGGAAAGAGATAGTTGCCCCCATTTACAGTAGGATTTGTATAAAATATACAAACAAGATTGCCCATGAAATCGGTCGGCAAAAAAAAATTGTGAAGGTATGCCCCCAATCCCCCATCCCCTAGACTTAAAATATTTCATATCTGCTAATAATTCCACAAATCCATCAATAATTACTAACATTTTCAATTAACCATCACTTGCCCTCATACAAGAAAATCATGGCTCCACCCTGCCATCACACACTTGTTGAACACTATGACTTAACCCCAAAGTCTCCCGAACTGTTGGGATTCATAGTGAAACGGACAAGACATGCCTTTCACGAATCCTTGGAAACCCAATCTTAGTTTTTTTTGCCCTTTTTGGAAGTTTATAGGCAATGGGGGGTGTCTATATGATAATTTTATCATAAATGGGGCTCAAGGTTTGAATCAAACCGAATATATGAGAAAGGGGGTGCTTGGGAAATGGTTACTCTATTTTGTTTTGTTGATTGACAAAAATCACCCTAAGTTGTGGCACATGGCACGTCTAATAAAAGATAAAAGAGTCTTTCTGCAATACAAAAGACATTCAACAAGAAGAATATAAAATAAAATTAAAAGCATGGTGGGCAAAACATATATTTATATTTAACCACCATGTGCTTCTAAAGGAGTCGACACCTCAGGGCTCCATCTTATTACCCTTCTCTCTCTTTTTTGTTAGGAATTAAACTAGGTGTTTAATCCCTAAACCCTTTGGATCTTAGAAACTATGAATCACAGAAATCACACAGCAAATAGAAAGAGATTGCAGAGAATAAAATAGAGACAAAACACAAAGATATACAAGGTTCGGTAACATGCCTACGTTCTCGGGAATCACACCAATTCACTATATTGAAGATACAGAGTACTTACAGTTTTTCTTCTCTCAGAATTACGATCACTTCTCACATACAACCCTAAAGAATACGCATACTGTTATAAGTTTAGGGTTAAAACTGTTAGACCGAAAACACCCTTGCAGAAACGCTAAATATCATTCCCCCCCCCCCCCCCCCTCCGGGCAATCTGTTGAAGGTTTTCTACATTCCCAACATCCCAACACCACCAATTGGGACGAGAGACATTATTTCTTTATGAGCAATAATTCTCTTGAGGAGAAGACTATTGCTCTTCGCCCCTATAAAGCCTGCCCTTGAACTATAGTTAACAAGTTTTAACTCTTATGATTTTTTTTTTTTTAATGTTTTATTTCTAAAGGATAGTAAATCTTAACTGTTAACGGTTAGTCTAAAAACATTCACAAATCAGAGCACAATTAGCTACAATAAACAAGGAAATAAAATCAAACAAATAGCTTTACAATGAATCACTCGAACTGAGAAGCGCTCAAAGAGTCTTTCTTGAAGATAGTCGAAGCCTCCCATTGTGTAAGGGATAAGGTAGCTCTATCTCCGGGATTCAACTTAGCTCGGATTCATCCGGTCTTTCCCTACAAGTTTGCACTACTTTGTGGAAAATGACAGTACCCAACCTCCTTTAGAATACCCAAATAAAATTAATTAAAATTGAATTTCTGCATATACTTTAAATTTAACCACATATATAAAATTAATTAAATTAAATTTATTGCATCAAAATTTATTTCAATTAATTTAATTTCAATAAATCGTCCCACAAAATATGGTTTTAAAACCGGATAAAATCATTTGGCCGATTATTTCAAAACACTTCTAAATTTAATTATTTTAAGTGTTGTAGATTGTCCAAAAAATTCGACAGAGTCTCCCCATTAGCTTATGCGGTTTCGGATTGATGGATTAATCCAATGAAGAACCGATCTAAAAAATTGACGATCCGATCAGATTATCTCAAAATACTAGTCAGTTAGGACGGACCCAAAAGAATCTGTCCAATTAGTCTAGTCAAGAGACGATCCATTTGGATTGTCAAAATTGATCTCAAAGTCTGTCTAAAAAAATAATCCGTTTAGATCAATTAAACGGGTTCGAACTAAATAGTCCGGTCCCAAGAAAGATCAGTTCACATAATATGGCTTATCAATATGGAAGAAGAAGTATGTCTTGAACCTGCCGGTGTATACCTCTATGACAGTGTATTCAACCTTGGTCTAATTAGAATCCCACAGAGCGTCTAAGAAGAACCATGTCTCAATTCCCTCATTCTCATTCTCTATTTATAGAGGAGATGAGATGATCACCATACTTAAGCAATTCAATAGATACATGTATGACATTAAAAACCATATGACTAGATACATGATGTTAAAGGTTAAGAGAATCAACCCATGAACCCATGCATGAACCCATGTGTTATGGTGTTGAAAATTCAAAGAATCTAAGCACCTCTTCATGTGTTATGGTGTTGAAAATTCAAAGAATCTAAGCACCTCAAAAACGCTGGGCAATAAAGAGCCTCAAGACAAATACTCCATACATGCACTTGATTAAAAGGTCCATGTCCCTAAATCATAGTCATTTGTTTCAGTACCAAAATGATCCAATGATCCACATGAGATGAAAGAATCAATAACCAAAAACATTAAGACACACACTAGCATGTCTAAAAATATACATGTTAAAACCAAATTTAATAATAATAAAATCTTGTAAATTTATTATTTTAAAATCAAATTAAATCCAACATTAACTACATTTAAAAAGAGTTAAAAGGAAACACGAAAAAAAAAGTGGGGAGATGCATTATCTCCTGCTCGCCCCGAGGGGATTATTTTCCTTTCTTTAGACCCAAGAGAACGGGAAAGGGAGTAGAGCTAGACCAACAACATCTCGTCCCGGATTTTCATAACTTAGATCCTATTAGAGCTATAGGAATACTAGCACTATTCTCAGTCAACCCATAGTCAACCCATACTCACCCTCTACCAATCACCTGTTTATTCACCTGTTCATTTTTTTTTGGGTGAGGGAGTGCTTTAATCATTGTAAAATTGACATGTGGTTTGTAGAGAATGGGAGTACGTAGATCATTGACTGAGAGTAGGGCTAGCACTCCTCGCTATTATAGTGGACCTCAAAGAAACTTCAAGCTTTGGTAGAAGAAAGCGAGGTCGTGCTAAGAGGGAAGAAGCTTCATCATCTTGTAATCTCACCATATATATATGGGGGAATAGGATTTGGTCTGCCCCCTCACCAGACCAAAACCATCTTGTCCTCATTCCCAGGTACGGAGCTAGGAATTTTTCTTTGGGGAAAGTATGGCTCTTGGGGGTTCGGGCGCAGACCCCGAAATTTTTTTTGTTTGGGCAAGTGGTCCAAGAGAGCTATTATTTAAATAAAATTATTTGTATTTTTAATTTTTTATATTTTATATATAAGAAAAATTATTCTTTTCAGCGACATGCATAGGCCTCTATAGCCGCCACGTGTCCCTTTTTAACACTCACTAACTTTGGTTAACATTCACTCACCCCTAAGGTTCATCCATCTAACCTTGGATTTTTTTTGTTAAAAAATATTAAGCTTAAACATAGTTAAAGGAGGATCTACTAGCTGCCATGTGTCCTTTTTAACACCCACAAATTGTGGTTAAGATTCACTCACCCCTAAGATTAATCTTGGTTTTTACATGAACAAAAAATATTAATCCTAATTTGATTAAACTTAACCACAGTTAAAGGGAGATGGACGGAACACGTGTGGAATTTGGGGGGGCATTAACTCAAAATTTAGGGGGCACTGTATATAAAATATTAATACTATTTATTTTTTAAAGAAAATCTACTTAAAAATAACAACTTTTTCCAAATTTTTTTTTTGGGGGGGGGGCATGGCCCCTCCCCGCCCCCCTGCTCCGCCCCTGCTCATCCCACATGTCAACATGTGTCCCTTTAAGCATCTCCTAACTGTGGTTAAGATTCACTAACCGTTATGCCTGAACCATGTAAACTTGGTTTTTAGAAAAAAATATTTAAAAAATAAATTAATTATAGGAGTTCAAATTTCCTAACCAGTGTTAAAAAGACAATTAAAGGATTTCTAGTGTATGACAGGATTTAGTCGTACACTTAAAAGATAGCCCAGAAAATCGAGGGAATTATTGAATAATTGCTTTATATAGCCAGAGCAAATCCGGTCCCATATATAGGTGAGCTTTTGCTATTGCACAGTCCTATTGCAAACTAACTCTTTACCCTCTAAACTTGTCTATACTTAGACACGAGCGTCCAAAACAACACCAACAGAAGTAAGAGCTATGCAAAAAAAAAAAACCTACCCTCGCCATAAATGACCACCTTATTGTGCGAAAACCCCTTAGGATAGAACAAACAACAATGAGAAAAATAAATATAGCAAACAAGAAAACACACCACAAAGCAAGATTTACGTGGTTTGGCCTAAATAAATGCCTACGTCCACGGTCACAGCACACCAAAATCTTCACTAATCCAAGAGAATAATACAAAAATGAAGAACTCACAACAAAGATCAAACCCCAAGGAAAGCCCACAATGCTCTCTCTCTAAAAAACCTTCTTGTTCTCTCAACCCAAACCCTAGCTATGACAATCTTTCTTGACTTCTTCTTACAAACCCTAATCCTCAAGCCTATCTTTTATAGCCCAAAAGAGACCCCAAACATAAGAGGAAACAAACTCTACCCAAATAAAAGTTTTCCAAAGCTAAAAAACTCTCTAAACTGATATTTAGGAATTTCCCGGAAACCATTAGCGTCCATCGGTCGATCGGCCACTGTTTGGCCGATCGATCGCCCACTGCAATTCAAGCCAAAAATCTCACAAATCATTACCTTGGCGAGAATCCCGCGAACACCCTATGATATGTCATCTCGCTTTCACCAACATAATCCAAACTGAATGCAAGGCTCCACCTCGCTGAACTTGGAGAGTCTAAACAACTTTTTAGACTTCTCCACCCAAATTCTTTCACCTTATTGAGAAATATGTAGAGTCCTTGACTCCACCTGCAAATCATAATCAAAATTGAATGTCATGTATTCAGCAGCCTTTATCTTCAAATGCAAACCCATATTGTTTGCCAAAACTCGCGCCTCCTTTGTCGGGCTAGAATTAGGAACAGGAGCTTTCTTCACCTTAGATGCTCCACCAAAAACTGTGTTTCCTTACAACACATACAAGTTCCTACTTCTTCTACTTGTCATTACAATTAAGACTCCCTTTCGAACTTTTAGCACTTCACCTTGTGCATAGAATCTGCACCCCCGAGAGTCTAAATAGTTCAAAAAAATCAGATTTTTCTTCAGATTTGGAACATGTCTTACTCTCGTCAATGTCCTCACTACACCATTGTGCATTCTTATTTTGATTGTCTCTATCTCAAGAATCTTGCAGGGTGTATTATTACCCATGAAAACAGTGCCGCCTTCAACCTTGTTGTAGGTAGCAAACCAATCCCTATTTGGACATACATGATGGGAACAACCAGAATCAAGAATCCACTTGTCCTTATACCAGCCATTAGTTGTAGTAACCGAAAAGACCATGGGATCATCGTCCGGATCCTTAGAATCTTCATTAGCCACTTTGGCTATACTAGAAGATTTTCTTTCCTCCTCATCCTCCTCACTTTTCTTTAACCGACAATATCTAGCTATATGTCATTTCTTATGGCAATAATAGCATTCAATATTCTTGTATGATTTGGACCATTTTCTAGATCTGTTACCCTTTGTCCTCTCCTCTCCTAGTAAAGCTTGCTCATGGCTTTTACTATTTAACGCACTCTTTCTCAACTCATTAGAGAGAAGTGCAACAATAACATCTTCTAAATTGATATCCCTCTTTGCATAGAGCAACGTAGTACGGAGGTGTTCAAGTGAAGGAGGTAGGGAAGTAACAAGAAGTAGGGTTTTATCCTCTTCATCAAGTTTCACACCAATGCTCATTAATTCAGCAGTTATCTTATTAAATTTACTAAGATGATCGGAAATTTTCGTACCTTCTACCATCTTGAGTGTAAACAACTTTTGCTTCAAGTATAGCCTGTTAGTGAGTGATTTCGTCATGTAGAGACTCTCTAACTTCAACTAAAGTCATGAAGCTGTCTTCTCTTCAAGGATGTTGTATAGCACTTCATCCGCTAAGCATAGATGAATCACACTCATCGCCTTCAAATCGAAGTTCTCCCAATCTTCCTTCTTCAGATTTTCAGGTCTCTTATTCTTTCCCTTCAAAGCTTTGTGCAAGCCTTGTTGGATCAACAAGTCATGAACCTGTATTTACCATAACCCGAAGTTCTTACTTCCATCGAATTTCTCCACTTCGAATCTGGAACTCGAAGCTTTTGTCGTCATTCTAAACCAATAGCTTTAAACCGATTTGTTGTACGGAAACCCCTTAGGATAGAATAAACGACAATGAGAAAAATAAATATAGCAAATAAGAAAACACACCACAAAGCAAGATTTACGTGGTTCGGCCTAAATGCCTACGTCCACGGTCACAGCACACCAAAATCTTCATTAATCCAAGAGAAGAATACAAAAAGAGAAAAACTCACAACGAAGATCAAACCCCAAGGAAAGCCCACAATGCTCTCTCTCTCAAAAACCTTCTTCTTCTCTCAACACAAACCCTAGCTATGACAATCTTACTTGACTTCTTCTTACAAACCCTAATCCCCAAGCCTCTCTTTTATAGCCGAAAAGAGACCCCAAATATAAGAGGAAACAAACTCTACCCAAATAGAAGTTTCCCAAAGCTAAAAAACTCTCTAAACTGATATTTAGGAATTTCCCGGAAACCATTAGCGTCCATCGGTCAATCGGCCACTGTTTGGCCGATTGATCGCCTGCTGCAATTCGAGCCAAAAATCTCACACACCTGTCCTTGCTTTTAATCAAAAACCAACATTTGTCTATGCTTTAACAGGCGTTGACTTTTGACTGAGAGTAGGGGATTTCTGAGAATATGGCTAGCATGCCTCCAAAAGTAATTAAGTTCTTACTGTATTAATAGATATTAATATGAAGTAATGAAAGTTGTTACTGCAGGTATGCATCATTTGTGAGTGTACCAAACAGTATGTTTGGGTATAGGCAGTAAGGCTCCGTTCTTTTGATGGAACTTTTAAAATCTAGAACTTTCATTGTTTCATGCCTAATTTTACTTGATGTCTATAACTATATTATTTCATAGAGTACAAAAGTTCTACAAATATGGAACTTTCAAGTTCCACCAAAACATTTGGATTTTTTAAGTTCCATAGATGTGAAACTTCTAACTAAATTGAACTCATAAATTTGAGATACCATCAAGTAAAAGGGTTAGAAATCCTCTCCCCTCTCTTCCTAGACTCTTGCCACTTGTTCCAAAACATTGATGTTATGGACTTTTAAAAGTTCCACCAAAAGAACGGAGCCTAAAGGACTTCTTAGGTTTATGCTCATCCATATTTTTCGCGCCTTTTGAGCTCTTTTCCTATTTTAATTTCAACTCCAATGAAATGCGGATTATTGCTATTGTGGTTGAGCTTTGACTCTTGTCCAAGTCAAAATCCTGATTGGGTTGGGTGTAAAAAAATTTCAGGAAGTTTTAAACCCTTTGTGACCTAGCTCATGAATCCCATCCAAGATATGTTATAGTGCTGTTGAATGTTAGATTGGTACATTTGAATTTGTTGTTTTTCTTGATAATGATAGATTAGACTATAACCTTCCTTGATCAGGCAATGCAATTCATACACAAAATGATTTCTTACTTAAATTGTAGCAATCTCAACTAGAAATACTTGTTCAAAGAAGTTTGTCATGACATAATCCCTAAATATTAAATGTGTCGTAAGTGCTAATTAGTTTTGGATATGAAATGATCTTGCTAGTGAATCCAGGGGATATAGAACTACTTGTAACTACAAATAAGTAGCGATCTAACAGGTCTACAAGAATTTTAGTAATTAATAGTCATGAGAGCGCTTATTGGATCTTTACTTTAATACACCAGTATTGATGAGGGCAGTTCATGTTGAATCTAATTTTAAATTGATTTTGAAATAGGTTCTTTAGTTTTAAATATTGAGTTTTAGTCCTTAAAACTTATTTGGTTCATTTCCAAGAGATCTCTATCTTAAATCAAAAGAACGAGGTTTTTATTTTCGGGGTGACTTGAAGCTTGGTCTCTTTGAGAGACAACTTCATTTCACTTGTGTGTTTTCTCTTTGAAAACATAGTCTCGCATTGAAAAAATAGAAGAAAGTTTCTTTCTTTATAAGTGTTTTAAAACTTTACTAGTGTATTCTTGTGGTGTAGGAGACTCCTTAAAATGTAGGAGACTCTAATTTTCATAGTCTTTAGACCATATCTTTGGCGCGCGAGCTTCACTCATACAGCGAGCGGCGTGCGCATGTAAAAGGTAATGGGCTTTGGGTGCTATGAGGTGCACTTTGCACTTTAAACTTGCGCATCATCACTAGTCACAATTGGTCGCTTCTTCTTTTGTCTGATCAGATCGTCAGGGTCGTCAGTTAGATGGATCGAGATCGTGTGCTCCTAAGGAGACACGTGGCGGGTCGTGTGGTTGTGACCCATGCGATTCTGGGTGGGTTCGACCAACCCATCTGGGTTGGCGGACCTGGGTTGCAACTCATCGGCTTGCTGTTAGAGCGGTTAGATTCAATGAATTTCGATCGTGGGTAGTTAGGGTGGTTATGGCCCAACGAATTAAAATGTGTCATACCACTTGGGGCTCTATATAAGAAGGGGTTGAAAAGGCTCAAACCCACTAGACGAAATAAAGAGCCCAGAAACTCTGCTGGATTGCATATAGAGCCCAGAACCAGTCCGTCCAGAGAAAGAAGACAGACCAATCCAAGGAGGAAGAAGACCTCCATTTCCAGTCCACCAAAGAAGGTCGAACCATAAGCCCGTTCGTTATTCAGATTGGACTAGATCCAATTGAATAGAACAGTGTGTGATTTCAGAAATAGTTAATCACATATTAGTGCTACATGTAGCCCAATAATAGTGGCAAGCCTGAAAGGGTTAGCCTCTTTGGTAGTCTATAAGATTGACCCACTCGAACAGATCAGTCTAACCGGTTAGTCTTCGGACTGAGCCAATCTGACAAATCGACATGAGATGACTAAATCAGACCGCCTACTATTATCCTAATGGACCCCTCTAACAGATAGTCTAACCGGTTGGTCTACGGACTAAACCAACTTGAACTGATCGAATTGAGATGGTCCAAACTATCACGCCCCAAAATCCGTCCTATGAGTTAGGTGAGACTTTAAACGTGACTATCCTAACCTGACAAACCATCCTACAACATACAAAGCATACTAAATAGTGAACCTGAAAATTTTTCATTTAATATCAATTGTATTCCAAGTACAAGAACCAACTAAAGACTACATCAAAACTAAACATGTACATGAGATCTACTACTTGAGTAAACAACTCCAGTAGATACAAAAAGTCCCCAAAATGAAACCCAAAATACATCTCTCTCACTCCTAACTCAACCATGAGGCAACATGTCAAGGCCCCTATCATCTGCATGATGATCCAAAACAAGCTCCCGCTTTCCATACTCCTCGATCCCTGGTTCTGGAGCATGATCATCCAACATGTAATCTACCGAAATAACAGTTCGACTGAGTATTGAATACTCAATGTCTGCAAACTACTAAACTAACAGTGTTATAAAACATTTACATTTATAATAACATGCTTGCATATACATAGAATAAAGCAGTTCAAAGTGGAACTAAGTAAGATTAGCCATATAGTAAATCAAGTACAGAAGTCACAACTCTTTTCCAAAACTTATCATGTGCCTGCTTTTGAAATCATACTTACATCAATACTTTTCTAATCTTAATTCAATTTCATTTACATATACTCAAAATTCACATGCTTTTATAACCTTACTTTTAAAACCAACTTTCATCATTTACATCTTGCATTTCTCTTTGCATTTACCATGTTCACCACATGCATCACTCCTTACAATCATTCACACATGCACTTCACACATAACTTCACTTTATTTCATTCATTTTCTTTCATTTTACTTAACTAGTGCCTGGACTATGGTGGAATGGAACACACTAATCTTTCACTTTAAGACTTATAAGTTCCTTATTTGTCTTATGATTTCCAAGCTTCATTTACTTCAATTGGCTAGCACCCGAACTATGAATGGACGGACATGCATAGCAAATTTCATTTGCTTGACTAGTACCCGAACTATGAAAAGGATAGACATACTAGCGTATTCCACTTGCTTGACTAGTACCCGAACTATGAAGTGGACGGACATACTAGCGTATTTCACTTGCTTGATTAGTACCCGAACTATGAAGTGGACAGACATACTAGCGTATTTTCCTTTATTAACTAATACCCGAACTATGAAGTGGACAGACATACTAGTGTCTTTTGACATGCATAACTAATGCCCGAACTATGAATGAATGCAAAACCCTTCTTTACCATTTCCTTGTTCAAGCCCAAACAATACTTTAAGCGGAACCATACTTAAATAAAAATCACTTAATTGAAAATCAAACTTTAAACAAAAATCACATTTCAACCGGAAACCATGCTTTAACGTAAATCACACGTTGAACGGAAATTATTGTTTTAAACCAAAACTCTGCTTTCAATACTTGTATTCAATGAAACATCAATCATATAAGCGTGAGTGATCATGCATATCCTTGGTGTACAATTAGGGAAAGCAAGAAAATCCTTAAACACTTAGTTCATAACGTACTTTCAAGAAATAAGGCCATAGGCCATTACTTTATCAAAACCCATTCATAAAAGTCTATTATCTAACAATAATCCATAACATAGTCAACTAGTAGAGTGTGCTTACTAAATTTCATCCAAAATCATGGTTTACCTCTTACTTTTACTAAAAGGATTTCAATAGTACAATACATATTCATGGATTATGGCAAAGCAAGTGAGTAGAATGTATCTACTCTTATTTAAAACCCCACCCTTTTATCCTTATTTAACATCAAGAAAACCTAACAAAACCAACCAAGAGAGTGTATTCACTCTTTTTTTTTTATCAAAACTCATCCCTCTTTATCTTCCTTAATCAAATCATACATCAAAAACATAATATGCAAGAATGAATCATAACAAGGCAAGTGAATAGAGTGTATTTACTTGAAATTTGGGGAAAAGCCTTGAGAAGTGCTTGTGGAAGTGAAATCCAAGCTCCAATGGCATGTGGAAATGAAATCCAAGCTTGAAGAAGAGAATCCAAGCTCTAACCTTGATCACAAAAGAAATCCCTTTTGAAAGCCCTAACTTTCCTCCATTTCCTCTCCAAAAACTCCCCTTAGTTTTCAGTCCCCCAAAACCCACGAAATGGATTGGTATATATAGACTTAGGGTTGTAAAAACCCTAAATTACCCTCAAAATTCGCGGAAGAGGAGTAAAAACCCCAAATCACTAATGGTTGGTCGATCGGCCCAAAGGGGCGGTCGACCGGCTGAGCCGAAAACACATACCGTGGCCTATTTTGGGCCACTTTCCATACAATTGACCGGTCAGGAGGGGCGATCAACCGGCAATGGGGGTGATCGACCAGCAATGGGGGCAATCAACTGGTTATTTGCAGAATTTGACCATTTTTCCTTTTCTTTCCCATTTTTGATACTTAAGAGTGTTTCCACTCTTTGTTGAACACCCTTAGGAGCCCTTGACCTCCTTAGTATACCTTGCACAACCACAACAAACCCCTAGTTTGGTTTCTACACTCTTTTCATCATTTCCTACAACCCAAACTACATGGAAGGCCATTAGGTCTTGAAAAGTACCATTCACCGACACTATTCAACACTCCGACACTATTCATCACCTAAAAACTCGAGTTTTGGGGTTCTACACAAACAGACTCAACCAATTGGACTATTCGGTCCATATACCGTTATGTTGCCAAAATTATGGCAGAAAACTATATGGTTGGTCTAGACTCTGGATTAAAACAGATTATTGATTTAATCAGTTTTGTTAAGTTAAATAAATGTATTTAACTTATGATTTAATTGATTTTCAATTAAATGATTTTTTTAATTAAACGAAGTGTTTAATTAATTGTATTGATTTCTAAAATGATTTTTCGGACTAAAAATCATGTTTCTTTGTTTTAGATTAATTATTTTATTGAAATTGATTTTTCATAAACTCAATTAATCTATTGTGAGGTTTTATTAATTTAATGGATTTTAAATTAATTATTCGGTCATACTCTAAAAGAGAGGTTTGGTGCACCACAATCAACTGAATAGTGCAAACTCATATGGATTGGTCGGTTCAAATTCGAGTTGAGTTGTATCCCGGAGATAGTGTTGTTTTTCCCTTGCATGCAGGAGGCTTCGACTATCTTCAAGAAAAACACTCTTTCGAGCGCCTCTCAACTTGTGGGATTCGGTTATATATATATATATATACACGCTTACATTTTATTATTCAATTGTTTATTTGTTTAACATGTACAAGGATTCATGAAGTAAATCTAACAGTTCAGAAATAAACATAGCCAGGCATCTTCCCCCATGGGAGCCCAGGTATCATATACGCCTCAAAAATCAAGAGCCTTGAACACTAGAAGAAAAGCACCTGTTCCTAAAAAATATGTGGTCATTTTATTTCAATCTTTCCGTACATAGCCAAATAATGGAAATGATTCTTAACAAGATTAAGTGGTTACGAAAAAAAATGTGGTCATTTTCTTTCAATCATCCCATATATAATCAAATAATGAAAAGGATTCTTCAAGGATTTTGGGCCCATCTGAGCAATATGCGAAGTATTCATGAGGTTAAACTCTTGATTCTCCAGCAAAAAAAAATCTTTTGATTCATCCTCTCCCTTTCTCATTAAATTTTTATTTCCCATAATACCCCCACGCTAATCAATCTTTCCACCGCCTCAGTATTAAATGCTTCTATATTTTTCAATTTTTCAAAATGTCCCTATTAATTAAATTTTTTATTTTTTAATACACCAATTAATCAAAATTTAGATTATAGGTTAATCACTCCTTCCTCTGCCTCTGTATTAACTATTTACAAATGTTATAATAATGGTTAAAGAAATAAGCTTGCACGTGCACTGCACATTCACACCCAACTAATATAATATATATATATATATATATATGGTGATGCCATGAGATCTCAGTTCTCTTGCTACCATTTGACTAATACCAGTCATCACAAATTGAGAGAGATTTCATTTTCCTTACCTAACTTCTAACTTCATTTCCCTTTAATTTTTAACAAAGATTTGTAAAGCCTGATTCAGATTTCAGGTTCTTAGTACCGAAAAATACTTCCCCTAAACCAGCCCATACTTCGGCACCAAACCTCAGGAACAAGACAGCGTGGACTTGCATTAAGGTTAGGATGCCTAGCACTGCGACATCGCGAATTCGTGATCGGGATTTCAATGAAAACAAAAAAGTAACCGCATTGAAATCTGTATATCCATTAAAGAGCAGTGATAGGCGCACCCATGAATTCTATTTTGAAACTTAAGGTTGGATCTCATTGGTCCAGCCACCCCCTCTTAAATACTCACCAATTGTGGTGAGTATTTAAGAGGGGGTGGCTGGACCAATGAGATCCAACCTTAAGTTTCAAAATAGAATAGAATTCATGGGTACGTTAACTATTTCCCTCCGCTAAATTTGTAATTATGTTTGGGAGATATTTTGTAGCTTGCGAAACTTACGTATATACGTAGCAAATTATATCGTATTATCTAAGAAGGTGGTACCCTTGTTATGATTGTGCTTTGTATTATGATTGATTGTCAGTTTGAACTATATAACATGTTTAACTCCATGAATGTTAATTTTGTAATTTTGCGTCATTGTATAAGGTATATAAAAACATTATTATTAGATTTTCTTCATCATGCAGAAAAGGAAAATAGAGAGAATTGTAAATTTGTAATATGTTTTTTAAAATGAAAATGATCTCTTCATAGTTGTGAACTTAGGCGCATTGCCCAACCACATGAAATTGTCTGGTAGTCATTATTTTTATAGATCGAATTCTCGTGCATCTGCTTAAATTATTCCTATTTTTAGTTCGAATTCTCGTGTATCCGCATAAAGTATTCCTATTTTTAGTTCGAATTCTCGTGCATCCACATGAATTAGTCCTTCCTTGTCCGGATTAGGATACCCCCATGTTACCCCCGACAAAATAAAAAAGACCTCAAGGTAAAAGTTGAAACTGGCCTTAAATGATCAGAACCATCCCATGTATTGCATTTCTTTCATGGAACAAACAAATAAGTACACAAATCAGAGGAAGTATGTATATAAAGATGGCAATAGGATTTCATCTGGCTCCGGTCCCACAAGTCAACACGTGACCATTTTGACACCCCTTAACTATGGTTAAGATTTATTAACCCTAGGGTTTAACCATGTAACCTTGGTTTTTAAGAAAAAAATTTGACCACAGGAGTTAAATTTTCTAACAAGAGTTAAGGGCCTTTGTGAGTGGACCAGCCAGACGCTAGACCAAAACCGACCCTCACCCAGATGGGGACTCATGGTAAGGTTATGGAGTAGGGACGGCCATTACAGCCCATGATTGTAGCAGAGTTTCAAACATTTGAAAACTTCAAAGCGCCAACTAACGGTCACTTTTCAACTACCATTCTTCCAGTCTCTCTCTCACTCATAGAAGTCCAGAAAAAGACATAATAATATAGCGTTAGTCACGGAGCTGGGATCAATCAAGTTGACACCTTCTTCTATTCCTCCTTCACACGATCATTATTCTCATTTGGTATTTAAAACCCTAATTTGAATGCCAAATTCAATTTTTCGAACTGGGTAATGGGGATCTCCAATGCATTGTCTCTCCTCTTACCAGTTCTTGATTCCTCATATTTCAACACCAGTACTGTTGTTAACATTACTGTGTTCTTCACCTTACTCTGTGCGTGTATCGTGATTGGTCATCTTCTTGAAGAAAACCGATGGGCTAACGAATCGACTGCTTCTCTTCTTCTGGTTTGTTCTTTCCTGTTCCATCGATTGGTTTCAATGAAACATTTGATCAATTGGGTTTATTTATGTTCTGTTTGGTTGATTATTTTATGGGTTTAAGATATAAAGTGCTATGTTGCTGGTTTTTAGGGTTTATGCTCTGGATTGGTGGTACTGGTGGTGAGAAAAGGCCAGAGCTCGCGTATACTTAATTTCAGTGAGGAGTTGTTCTTCATTTATCTGCTCCCTCCTATCATTTTCAATGCCGGGTATGACGAGTTTCCCATGTTCTTTCCTTTTTGCAATTTGAGATTATGAGGGCTCAAGCCCAAAACTCAATTGGGTGGGGTTCCTCTTTTTTTGTACACTAGGCTGATCTTGAAATATAAGCCAAATCTTTTATCAACCAAGCTATCCTACTTGTCCATCTGAGGATACAGCTCTTTTTTTTAAGATCACAGTGCAATGTTTTTGGTGTTTCAAATTTCCGTAAAATGAATTTTTAAACTGATATATACTCTTGGCTTAGATTGACAAAACCCTTATTGCAGTTAGGGAGATGAGACTTGTTGAATAATCTGTTAGTTAGTACCTAGATGTCATTGCTAATAACATCATGTTGAATTGTCACCCATTTAGTATTGGTTATTTACTTTTGGAATTTCGAATATGTTTTTCAGTTTCCAGGTCAAGAAAAAGCAGTTTTTTCACAACTTCTCAATAATATTGTTGTTTGGAGTGGTCGGCACATTGATATCTTTCTGCCTTATTTCACTAGGCAAGTTCTGTGATCTCCTCAAGCTTCTTTTACATTTATTTTTTTGCTGGTGTGTTTAACTTGAGATTAAGGTTTGTTCAACCACTAGAGATTAAGATATGAAGTCTCTTTTTCTTTTCTCTTCTGGAGTGAGAACAACTACAATGCAGCCCTGTTTCATATCAAGAGCTGCAAAAGTTTGCATTTGGACTATCAGATGGATAGTTCCAACCAGTATTTATAAAGACGATTGAGGCTTATGCCTCAAAGTTTGAGGCTGACATGAGGTGCATGCCTCACGCCTTAAGACTTGCTTTATGTTTGAGGCGTACGCCTCATACATTAACCAAAATAGGGTTGTATCCACATAACTGAGACTTATAAACTATTTTCCTTTTTGTTCTTCGTTTTTTAAAACTAAGAATTGATTGTTATTTTTAATGGATTCTATTAGAGCCCTTTTGAGTTTTTATTTCATACTAAGGATTTCCCTAGTATGTGTCGTTGAAGTTGACCGGCAATATGTTGTAAATTATGGAGTTGATCTAGAATTGGCTTATTGTCGGTCATCTCAAACTCCAAAAATTGGCTAATTAGGAACTTCTTGGTGCCTGCATCATCAGTAATATATTTAGATTTTAGTGCATCTCATACCTCTTTCGCAGTTTCCATCAAATGGTAAGCATTGAAAAGTGGATCCGAAAGCACGTTCAAGATATGTCCTTTGCACAAATAATTGTCTTTCTCCCACTTTCTTATTTTCTTTTCAACAATAAGTGGCCCGGTCTCGGAAGGAGCAGGCATTGGAGTTGTTAGCACATACTCAACGCCAAGGGTGGTGAGTAGAAGAAGAACCTTTTGTTGTCATCTCTTAAAGTTGCTCCCATTGAACCGATTTAACTTGATGAAATCTTGGTTGATCATTTGAGATTGTGCCATTCTTTACAAGAATAACGTCTTAAGATTGGTAGACCCAATGTAGTAATTATGTAGTAGATAAGACGAATAGAAAAGGAAAGCCTATGAAATGCTTCAAGGCGCGCTGGAAATCCACTTTCCTTAAGACATTATTCGTCCGCACTACCGGTTTGCAAACCGGTTTGTAACGAATCGCCTCCAGGATACAATGAAGCCCAATATATCACTGATGTTGATCTACATCTTGCAATAACGTTCAAGATCAACTTTGAACTCTTGAACAATGGTTGATTATTGATGTAGTGGAGAGAGATGACACACAACACTCACACCCTTTAAATACAGCCTTTTGAAATATAAAATCTAATTTTTATTTTTGAGATAATAATCTGTTAACCCTGCTCACGGTCTTCAATTTATGGAATTTTAGGTGTCTGTTCAGAAGAGATTTGTGTTTCTTCTGACCAGACTCAACTGTGACCGTTAGAAGGAGTTACAAAAGGTTTGAAAATTTTTAAAGTTTAAAATTTGTGACCATTGGCAGAGGTAGTTATAACTGAGAAATCCAACTAACACCTATGTCTATGTCATCATGATGTCCCCACATGGGCTGCCAACTACCACCAGCTAAAACAAGTGGCATGATGCCTCACATACTAAGCATCTCTCTCATATCTCTTAATACAATGAGTCAATGAAAAAATAGAATAATAAAGTTTATTTTATCCCTAATACATAATAATATTTTGGAAAATATCCAACATATATATATATATATATATGTTAGTTGTGTATATGCCCTGGATATTCAATCATTCTCGTAACTCTTGTATTACTTTTGGATTAACTAGCCCTAATGCCATTTTTACAGTTTCCTCATTGGAAATGCTCTAAGTACACTACTCTTTCTTTGGCATGGCATTTTTGTTGTTGTTGTTGATAATCATTCAGTTTCATCATGACTTGTTGGACTACAACACAGGTTTAAGTGTTTTCATACATTTCTGGTTATCTGGCTTTTGCATTTTTCTTGACTAATTCTTTTTCCAGATTCAATGGCTTCGAGCCACTTGAACAACCAATGATGATATTCAGATTGCTATAGGATAGATACACCTGAGTAGGACTTTTGAATTCCCCCTGATTTCAAAGCATATAAGGATCTAAGAAATTTTCAATGCATTGATAATCCACATTTTAAGTACAAAATCCAACATCTCACTCTCTAACAGGAATCCACATTTCCACTTATCAATTACTATAAGATGTTCTCTTGGGTGAACAAGTAATGTAAATTGAAGGGATGTGTCTTATCCCACCTGTCCAATGATAAGGGGAAATTTGGCTAGTCCACATATGCCCAACAAGACCCACTGAGCATGTTTGCTCTGGGGGCAGTTGGTAAATTCAGAAAAGGCATACTTAAGAACAAAAGAATTAATTGATTTCCGCCGAAATGGACGCCATATGATTTGGTTAGTTAATTAGAACAACTGAATGGATCAACCAGTCTTTGACAAAACCAAAGACAGTTTAATTTATTAACTAACGTGGCTGGTGCTGTAAAATCAGTTTGGACTGGCCACTCCTGACTATTAAACACCAAAGAACAGTAATTATCCCTCTGAGTTATTCATGATATGTAAGAAAAGTTATTCTATTGTTCAATACACAGGTTTATTATCAACCCTGAGTTAAACTGGACGCACTGTCCTCTCCATGGAGTCTAACATTCGTTATGGTTTCCTTGAAAAAAATATAGGTGCATTTTTGCTATTTAAAAGAATTGGTGTGGCATCCTTGAGGGTTCAAGATTACCTAGGTAATTACTAGTTACGTTGTATTCAATTCACAATTTTTGTTGTCAATGCATCTTTATGTAAGATTACCTAGGTAACTACTAGTCAAGTATCAAATTCACAATTTTTCTAGTCAATGCATCTTAATGTATTGAGGCTTTGAGCTTTGTACATTTGCAGCTGTTGGTGCCATATTATCAGCCACAGATTCAGTTTGCACGTTGCAGGTACTTCTAACAAGCACTAAATTTAAACATGGATCATGACTTTATATGCGGTGATTGATATGTCATTAATACCTAATCTTTTTCTCATGTTAAAGGTCCTAAATCAAGAAGAAACACCCTTACTTTACAGTCTTGTATTTGGGGAGGGAGTAGTGAACGATGCTACCTCTATTGTACTTTTCAATGCAGTCCAAACTCTTGACTTCAACAACATTGATGCTCTCATGGCCTTAAAACTGTTTGGGACCTTCCTCTACCTCTTCTTCACCAGTACTGTACTTGGTATAGCAGTAAGTTTGTAGTTCTTTGGTTGTTTCAATTAATACAACTTCAGATCACTGACAGCATGGTTCACGAATTTGTTGATTATTGTAAGGGATCACCCAAATTTAAATCAAAGTTCCCTTGAGTGATCCCAAATATGAGTTGATTCATAACTTGGCTTCTCTAACAATCAAAAGTTCCTGCACTATGATATATCATTTTCCTCTTTTTTTTCTAAAGAAGAAATTCAAGAGTGTTTTCTTCATCTTGATTGTGGCTCAAAATTTCAATATTATTTTGCATGTACTTACATCTCTTTCTCAGTTCTTTTATCCGTTACATTTGAAAATGGATGCATGCTTTCTTTTGTAGGTTTAGCTGATATTAGAATGTATGGCCTCACCTATAGTTCAATAGAGTCATAGCACAAGGCTCAAAATTCATACACACTTACTTAACATTCTGTTTTGTTTATGTTTCCTTTCCAACTTATACAATTTTCTTCCTCTCTTCCTTTTTGAATTTCTTATCCTGTTGGTCTCGAGCGTGTCTAGATCTGGCTCGGGTGCTGACTTGGGCTGTCTTACCTGGGGCCATCTCTCGGTTGATTTGGAAAGAGCCAAATGCTAGAGTTTTTTATAACTCCCCCTCGCCTTTCTTCTGCATCTGTTCACGTATTAGACATCTTATCTTATTGTGGTTCTCACTACGCTAGGCAGGTGTGGATGTGGGGGGTTTTCTCAGATGATCACAATCATAGTTGCATTAGTGGTATCCGTGACGTCGTTTTGCACTCTGGGGGGGTTCGTAAGGGCTAGCTAACCTTGCCATTTGTTTCTCTCCTCCCTCCCATCCTTTTTTATTTTATTGTGCCTCTTTTCATCTCCTTTTATCAATTCGTAAACAGAGAAGAAATTTCTTCCTTTATCTCTTTTAGCAATATCTTGCATTGTAGTTGGAATTTTCCCTTCATATCTATTATGCACATGATTTACTAATTAAAAAAAACTTATACAGTTTTCTTCTTTGTATGTATTTCTAATTTAAAAAATTTTGCTTACCAAAGTTAAAGAAGCTCTTACTAGGATGAAGATAGGAAAGGCTTTGGGACTATAGATACTTCAAAGTTCAAATGAAGTTTGGAAATATATAGGAGAAATTGGCATGCCCTGGTAACGAAGTAGTTCAATAATATTTTGAAGACCGTAATTCTGAGAGAAGAAAAACTGTTTGAAGTCTAGGAAAATGCCAAACGCATGGAGGAGAAGTATTGTCGTACTTGTCTACAAGAATAAAAGAGATGTCCAAAGTTGTACCTATTATTTCAGGTTAAACTTACATATGAAGGAGCGAGGGAAGGCACAAGGATTAAGAGAAGTAACTAGGTTCCTCCCAACAACTTCGTAATGAGGGACCCGAGGTTCATGTATGAACTGACTAACTATACTAACAACATATGTAATATATGGCTTGGTGAGGGAGAAATAAATAAGACAATCAACTAGTCTCTGGTACATCTCTCTATCTTCAAGTAATTTTCCATCAATGGAGCTCAACTTATGATTTGGCTCAATCGGAGTATCGCTAGTCGAGCACACAACTTTTCAATATCCTTGAGTAACTCTAAGGTATACTTCCCCTGTGATATAAAGATGCCTTTATACATAGAAAATACTTGAGACTTCCTAGGTCCTTAATTTCAAACTCATGTGCCCGATTTTTATTTAACTTTACAATTTCTTATGAATCATTACCAGTCACCACAATGTCATTAACATAGACAATTAGAGTAGTAATTAGCTGCCCACAACGTTTCACAAAGAGAGTGTGATCGACATGACTCTGTGAGTAACTCATCCTCATCACAGCCTTACTAAACTTCTCGAACCAAACCTCAGGGCAACTGTTTCAGACCATAAATTGACTTCTTTAATTTGCAGACTTTTCTCTTAATATTGAGAAGCTTGAACCCTGGTGGAGGAGCCATATACACTTCCTCCCGCAGATCTCTATGAAGGTATTCTTCACATTCAGCTAATGTAAATGCTAAAAAAATCTCTCTACCAATGATAACAAACTTTTATAGAGTTCATCTTTGCAATCGGAGAAAAAGTTTTCCAGTTTTCAATCACATATGTCTGTGTATCCCTTAGCACCTAACCTCACCTTATATCTTTCAATCGATCCATCAGTCGTGTATTTCACTGTGAACACCCACTTGAAAGCAACTGGCTCCTTTCCTTTGGATAAATCTACCATTTCTCATGTACCATTCTTGATTAAAGCCCTCTTCTCTTTCATATTGATCTCGTGCCACTTAGGATCAGAGAATGTATCTTGAAATATAGAGGTAAAGACACAAAGGAAGCAAAGGACGAGAAAGCAGAATAGGAAGGAGATAGAGATGTATAGGAGAGATAATTAGAGCTAAGATGCATTGTACTACACTGACACTTCCCTTTGCGTAAGGCAATGAGAGTGTTATCATCATTTATAGGAACAGACACCAAAGAGGAATTAGGATTACCTGAATTTGAATCAGAGCTTGGTTCAGAGGAATCTGAATTGGTAACTGACTTTATCACAGTGGTCTCGTCTCACTTCTTGCATCTAGTGTAAACTTGTAAGTCCTCAGTAGTCGTATTAGTAGGAGCTAAGTGATGCCCCTGAACACCAGACTGAAAAGGAGTGTCTATGACATCAATGGCCAGCTAGGAAGTATATCTTAGAGTTTCCCCTCGAAAAAATAACAATTTTACCTTGGAAAAATAGTCTGAATAGATTGCACCATTAAGATTTAAAAAAAAAAATTCTCTCTAGACACATCAATTGAGAAACAATTCTCTAAACATTCTTCAAAAATTCCATAAACATAATCAAAGAATGCAGAGTCACACACCTGTAAATCTAACCAACTTACGGGCACTATTCACAACACTCCATTAAAAAAAAATTCAGGCCTTGTCTTCCTACTTTTATACCAATTAGAAAGTAAAACCCTAGATGAAAAAGAGGAAGGCAAGAGAAGAGAAGAAAGAGAGGAGAAGAGAAAGGTTGAAGAGAAAAGATTAGGAGTTGATTTCTCCTTTCTTATTATTTATACTACTTATAGAAAGAAGATTATAACAAAGCCCTTAATGATATAATACAATATATCTACACCCATAATAATAATAATGTATCTCAACAGACTAGAATGTGAAACCTGATCGTGTAGGCAACCCCAAATTTTTGGGATGAGGCAATGATGATGATGTTTCCCATTCTACTTTTATAAATATTGAGGGTGTATTCATTGTTCTAAAAGAGTAAACAAAGATGTTTTTCAAGGGAAACTATAGGAAAAGCCAGTTACATTAGCAAACTTGTTGTTGGGGTGACGAGGTTCAAAGGGCCTTAAAGGAAAGAGGACCTACTATAAGACTTGGCAAAGAATAATAAACCAAGAAAACCTAGAAAGATATATAAATGTGAAAATGAAAACTAAGAAAGCAATAAGTGAGGCCAAACTTAAGGCATACCTGAACCTGATTGAGTACAAGATAGGGTGAGAAAAATGGAAAACTTGCAAGAAATAGGAACAAGAAAACTGGAGACCACGTTAAGAGTGATGAGCAAAGAGTCTTGGTGAAAGATTTAAGAGATTTAGGAAAGGTGGAGGAGGGATATTTAACAACCTGTTGAGTGAAGATTGCATGGATCTTAGACTAAGTAGATACACCAATTTTAGGAGATAAGAGAACATTATTATTTTTGAAGTGAACCTGGATAGGATGAAGATATGAAAGGCTGTGGGAACATATGGCATTTCATTTAACGTGTGGAAATGCATGTGGCTTACTGGTTTATCTATGATGACTCAGTTGTCTAATTGAATTTTAAGAATGTTGGACGAGGAGAAGCACTGTAAAGGCCATATGTTTCCACGCTTCAAATAAAATGATGAGTATGTTGGAGATTTTCTAAAGCAACCATTTTTGATATCTTGAGTCAATTATTCATGAGGGAGAAATTGAGGAGTATGTTGCCCATATATTAGAGTTGGGTGGCTAAAATAGAAATGCGCTTCCAGAGTGTAATGTGACCGGCACATTCTGATCAATGCTTTATGGAACAAAATGTTGGGCAATAAAAAAGAAACAGATTCATAGAATGGGTGTAGCTGAGATGAGGATGTGTGATAGATTAGTGGAAAGACTGGGAAAGGTAAGATAAGAAATCAGCACTTTTAGAGAGCCAGAGAGTGGCTTTAATAGGTGATAAAAATACATGAGAGTTGTTCAGATAGTTTGGACGTGTTCAATGAAGCACTGTGATGGAACTAGTGAGTGGTAGAACTAGTTGAAAGCTCTAAAAGGGTGAGGAGAAGGCTGAAGAGGACAATGAAATAGTTGTTGAGAAAGATTTGAAAATACACGGTTAACCGAAGATATGGAACTTAATAGACTGGAATGGTAAAACAGGATTTGTTATGCCGACCCCAACTAATTGCGATAAGACAATGATGATTCGATAGTTTATATCAATCATATTGGATGGTGCACAAAAATCATTAACTCATCTGAATCAAATCACCCAACTATACTCTGAGCTTACTGCTCACTGTTTTGACTCCTGAATTTGCATCCTTTGTTCTCAAGTTTAACTTCTTTGATTGATTTCATACTATTTACTAAATTACAAAATGCATATTTGTGAGGATGCATGCTTTTATCTAACTATGCCGTCTGTGGAACCATTTCAGATGGGTCTTATCAGTGCATATGTAATAAAGACACTATACCTCGGAAGGTATGCTTTAGATTTTCTCTTCCAAGTTTCTATTGTTGACTTGGGTTTATATTCACATATTTGTGTTTCTCTTTGCTTAAGCAACATATTTCTTGCAGAAATTTTATGTAATGCTTCTGGACAGTAAAGTAACTAGAGCTCTACCTCTGAACGTTTCCTGAACGTTTCCATATATTTTTTAGGATTTCTAGCAAGGTGTTGTAACAATGATTTTTATGACCAAAAACATACGACTCTAAGCTAGTCTTATGTTTCGAACTTAGGTCAAATTTATCGGAAAGATATTAAGGTTAATTATAAGAACATATGGATGATAAGGCGAATTACTGACAATTTCAGAAGAAAAAAAAACGAAAAAAAAAATTTTGATTGGAGAACTTCATTGAACCAAAATAAATGTGGGTATTACGTAAAATGAAAGATAGAAAAAGTAGAGAAAATATATTAGCATTGGATAATCTTATCCATAAATAATGAAATCTGACGAGGGGAAGTAGGGATACAGTTGGGTTCAGTCATATAAAAGTTTCCGGTTTGAGCTAAGCAATATTGGTTTTTAACCTATGCAGAACCTGTACATATTTATTTGGCTTTGGAGTTTAGTTGTAAGTAGTATACTATGAGACAACTCTGGGAGATGATGAGAATTTTGAATCGCATCAAACTGATAATAGGAGGGAAGCAAATAGACATTTCAATGAATATATAAAGAAATGAATATGATGTAAGCGAAGAAAATACTGAGCAAGTATCCTTAATAGCAGAAGCTAGTAATAGAAAACAGAGGATCCACTTCATCTAAATTATATCCTTTGCATGTGTGAAAGGCATATATTACTTTTTGTTATAAAATTTTAATAAATAACTCTAATCTTGTGATGGTTATGATTTATAAAACGTTCATCACTTTTATTATTTCTTTACCGTTATATTAAAAGACACATAATTGGATGGTCCAACCTGACCTTGCATATATATATGTGCGACTCGGTTTAACCTAACATCATTGATCTTTTATCTTCAGGCATTCCACAGATCGTGAAGTCGCAATCATGATGCTTATGGCTTATTTGTCATACATGTTGGCTGAGGTACTGAATACTGGGATTTCAACATTTCCTTTTGAAACTAGATATTTGAAAAACTCAACTTCTTTGACTATAGTTTTGCTATGATTTTAGTATCTTATTTGGCTACATGATTTTTTCCCAATCAACGAATGTGTACGTTACGCTGTCCGTTATTCTGAAAGTAGTAATAGACTTATTATGGTTTTCTGCAAACTGCACCCTCTGAAACCAAAAAGGTTTAAATCAGTTGAGTGAATAGTGAAAAATAAAATAAAAAAATTTGGGGTCATGTGGAACTATTTACACCCCTCATCAATTACATGCTTCAAATTGAGTATTCTTTTTATGCAACAACGATGGCGTTTTTTCTTTGATATTAATTAGCCCATACATTTTATATATATATATATATATATATATTATTTTTTATTTTTTTCATGCAATACATTTTGTGGTACAATATGTTTTATATATGATATATTTTTTATGTTTCCTTGCAGCTCTTATCTCTTAGTGGGATCTTGACAATTTTCTTCTGTGGCATTGTCATGTCGCATTATACATGGCACAATGTTACTGAAAGCTCACAGATAACAACCAAGTGAGAGCCTACTTCTTTGAAGAAGTTTCCATATTTTATTAAGAGAAAATGTTAAATCTTAACCTGATTTTTTACTACATTGTCACTCTGATACCCTCACATGCTTCTTGACATGCGAGTACAACCCTGAATATTAATGAGATTGAGAGGGATAAGTAAGTAGCAGCAAAGTCGTATATTTTATTCTTATCGATGAAGGTAACATGCGCAAAGACAGTAGAATCATGTTAGCACTGAAAACACAGGAGGAAAATCTCATTTGACATTAGATGGCATGGTCATGAACGTTATCAACTTCACGCTGGGAAACATGAGGGATAACTTGGTTTTTAACAAGGGTTTGGGGGGTATTTTTGGAAATTTCAAAAAAAATGTTGTAAAAATATCTAACATCATAAGCATATTTACAAGAATGCCATTTGAATTACCTTGCGTGAAGGATAATAGAGTTCACACAATGCGTGAACCCTAACATTCCCCATATATAACATGATGTTGCATGAGCATAATGGAGCACATACAATGTAACATGGTACTTGCCACTCCATGCATGTAGGAGATGTGTTTTTGTTGTTTTGGTAATGGAGGGTGTCCCAAACCCTTCAAGGCAAGGACTAGTCCCTTCGGGTGTTTGCACCGATCCATTCAGAATTTTCTCTACGAACACCAGGGTAAGTCGAGGAGTAGGAGTTGAACACACATCCACAGGGAGCAAACCCGGGATGCTAGGAAATTGCACTAGGAGATGTGTTGTTGAAACTTGAAAGGTGCTTGTGTTGATGATCATATATTTATACATATCGCCAAGAAATTTCACCAGTTGGATCCCAGCAGTATTTCTGATGGATCGTTACCTTACTATGAAAATGTCAATGTTCACATGCAGAAGTAGTTTTCTTCTTTTCTGTTACCTTCCACTTCTTCTCATTTAATTTATTGCTATATTGCACTTTTTGATAATCGTGGGGCACATTTTAATGTTTTTAATTTGGTTCCAATTAATATAAGTGGTCTTTTCTCTTCTCCAAATTAATGAACAAGTGATATCGCTTGAAAACCTTTTAGTCAGACAAATGCAGTTGTAGAGGCCAACTTTTTAATCCTTTAATGCTTTGATACTGTCAGGCATGCATTTGCAACAATTTCGTTCATTGCAGAAACTTTTATATTCCTATATGTTGGTATGGATGCCTTGGACGTTGACAAATGGAAAGCAAGCAAAGCAAGGTAAGACAATACCAACTTCTTTCTTTAGATTTAAAAGCTAGTAATCAATGCCAATTAGTGGAAGTTACACTAGAGTGGAATGCATATAAGGTGACAAATTCAAAAGTGCTTGATGAAGGTGCCTTCTTTATTTATTAGCTCATTGCTCAAACATCAAGATCTTAGTCCATTTGTTAAGCAACTCAGATTTCAAGAAACCAAGTTGGAATAACAATGGAAATCGTCTGATTTGTACATCATCTGAAAAGTCTATATATATATATATATATATATATGAATATAACGAAGATGAGTTTAGTCTTCTATAATTTTACCTAGTTGTTTGTTTGTTTTAGTTCTTTATGCTTTGCTAGGTGAGAAAAGAAGTCATGTCAACTGGCCAGATCATATTGGACTTTTGATTTAGTTTTTTTCTTGATTTTTCATGTGAAGGAATCACACATTCAAATTTTTAGTGCATGGTACTAATAGCACATAGCAGTGATTGACATTTCTAACTTGTGTCATCCTCTTTGATTCAGTGCAGGAACTTCAATTGCTGTCAGTTCCACATTATTTGCATTGGTGTTGGTTGGGAGGGCCGCATTTATCTTCCCTCTTGCAAATATTGCAAATTGGTTTGGAAAGAGAAACAATACAAAAATTGAGCTTCGTCAACAGGTGATATTTCTGAACGTTCTCGCCAAGGCTATTGTTAAACAGTTCTCTTTCCTCTTCTGACTATTTCAAATCTCAGTTTATAATTTGGTGGGCGGGCCTAATGAGAGGTGCAGTTACTATTGCTTTATCTTATAACCAGGTACATCTTAAAATATTTCAACCCTTGCTTAATAGTTTAACATGATTGGTTTTGAGAAATTCTTAGCGTAGTATCTTCAATTGCAGTTTACAGAATCTACTGCAACGTCATCACAAGATTGTGCACTTATGATCACTTGTACCATCATTGTTGTCCTCTTTAGTACAGTGGTATGTTTACTGGTACTTTGTTAGTTTACATATTCTCTCATGTTGTATCTTTATTTATATTGTCATTTATCAAGTATATGGAGTTTCTTTTTATGAATCAAAGCTGGGAAGTATAAATTGGGATATGTAGAAATGTAAGTCCCGCTATCTTTTGCCATTGGGTATGTCTAAATCATTAATTAAACAAATACAAGGTCTGTAACACATTCCCTAGTTTTTAATTGGATTCTGATAATTAACACTACACACTGTTGCACATTTTCTCATTGTTTGGGTACTCAACTAAATGTTCTTTCTTTGAACAGGTGTTTGGCTCAATAACAAAACCTCTGATCGACACTGTTCTGCTTCGACACTCAAGACCATCAAATACTGATACGTCTGAAAGCCAAAGCTTAGAAGACTTGCGACTCCTGTTCCTTGAAAATGGAGAATCAAGTAATGATCGCCCACTCCCAAAGAGAAGTAGCTTAAGCTTGCTAATAAGACATCCCACGTCAACTGTTCACCACTTCTGGAGGAGATTTGATGACAGATACATGAGACCAGTTTTCGGTGGACGGGGTTTCGTTCCATTTGTTCCTCGTTCACCAACTGGTGCACAAGATGACACTTCTTGAAGCTGAAGGTAAACCATATTATTTTATTGCTTGCATTTTGTAGTATAGGAAAGCCATGTGTCATAATTCTCTGTAAAATCGGCAATTCGGCATTATTATTGACATATTTAAAGAGGTTTGTGTCAGCACCCTATTTTTACACCCCTTAACCGTGGTTAATTAATTTAGCTATGGTCCAAACCAAATCCTAGGTAAACCCTTAACCATAGGACTAAACCCTAGTTAAGACCCTAGTTAATCTAAGCTTAACCCTAGGTAGTTCTAAACCCAAACCCTAGGTAGCCCTAGCCTAACCCTAATAAGCCCTAGGTATACCCAAGGCTCAAGCCCATTTGACCAAACTTATACCTAAACAATTCAATCAAACCCAATTACCTAATTTCATTACTCAACCCAAGTAGTCAAGCCCAAATATCCAATCACCCAATTGTCTAAGTCAAAGCCTATTTCCATAGCCCAAGCCCAAATGTCATAGTCAAAATCCAATAATCATAACCCATGACCCATCTACTAATAACCCATGATTCA
Source organism: Tetracentron sinense (assembly GCA_015143295.1). Lineage (NCBI taxonomy): Eukaryota > Viridiplantae > Streptophyta > Magnoliopsida > Trochodendrales > Trochodendraceae > Tetracentron > Tetracentron sinense. Next base: position 7,754,273 of record CM026558.1, on the reverse strand, counting down.
TAAGACCTAATCCATATATCCATATCCACCTACCCTATATCCTACAACCCATACCCATATAACCCATAGTTCACTCAACCCACCAACTCTCTTACACCTCTCTTACACCAACCCATACCCATATAACTCATAGTTCACTCAACCCACCAACTCTCTTACACCTCTCTTACACCCTATATCCTAGAACCCATACCCATATAACTCATAGTTCACTCAACCTACCAACTCTCTTACACCTCTCTTACACCCCTTACAATACTCAACCATCAACTCTCTTACACTCCTTACAACACTCAATCTATCAACTCACCTTACAACACTCAAGTCTTTACCCACTAGCTCCTTTTATCCCCCATGTAAAAGACACAACCCAACCTCTTAGTTTTCCTATAAATACTAATCCCTTAGCTCCTTAGATCCATCCCTCAAGACCCCTAGAAGGTTCTCACCCACTTGTGTTTCTCTTGAGTTTGAAGAAGGGAGAAGAAACTAAGGTTTAGAGTTTGGAAAGAATTCTAAGACTAAAAGCTTAGAGTTCTTCACTAACTCTCTTCCTTTGTGGATTCTAAAACCCTATCCCTTGGAGCATTGAAGGAGAATTCTTGGAGGAGTAGGCACTCCTTCTTTCATTTTCTCTTCTTTTTTATCTTTTTTTTTATTTGGTTCTCTCTTCTTGATCTCTCATTTCTCAAGCATAGTTGGACCTCTCTACACCAATCTAATGGTGTAGAGGGACCCCATATCAAATGCAAGGAGATGCTCCTTTTTTCTTTTCCTTTCCATGTACATATTTTCTTCTTTTTTATGTACCTACAAGTGTGGATATGGGTAGACCCATAGAGAGTGGAAGTTAAAGCTATACCTCTCTTTTTCATTTTGTTTTCTTTTGAGATTCTAGTCCTCTTTTTAGAATTTTTTGTGAAAGCTCATCCCCTCCCTAACATTCTTTAGAGCAACATTACATCATTAATAATGGTGTAAATGAACCACCTTAAAAGGGAGAGGATGAGTTTTCATTTTCTTTCATTTCTTTATTTTTCCTTCATGTTCTATGTTGAATGGGTAGGTGATGGTTTAAGGACTTAAGATAAATGATGGTGTAAGGACTTAAAGAGGACATTCTTAAAAATGTTTCATACTAAAGACAATGGTATTTGATCTATTATCAACATCAATCCAACAAAATAGGTGTTGGTAATAGACCATTTACTATTCATAAGGCACATCCCTCTTTATGTCTTAAACTATAATCTTTTAGCCAAACTCTTGGACTAAATTTGACTTTAGTTAAGTTTGTCAAAACCTTACCTATATGAAAATTCAAAAACATGATAAAATCTCAAAATACCAAAAACATGATAAAATCTCAAAACACCAAAAACATTCAAATATAACCAAAATATAAAAAACATTCAAATATCCCCAAAAATCTCAAAAAATATAAAAAATACAAAAAGACCAAAAAGAGACTTGTAGGACCTCATTAGCTTTGGTTAGCTCATCTAACCATGGATAAATACCCTCTAACCGCGGTTAGACTTAACACTTGTGCACTTGACCTCCCCGGTCAACTAAACCATAGCCTTCTAGGCTAGACCCTTTGACCATCCTATGCACACACACACTTCCCCCTAGCCTCGGCACGGGCTCATGTGCCAGAACTACGCTCGGTCTGATCTCACCATGTGAGTACGTAGGCAACTCAACTCGGGTTCGACCCTAGCCATCTAGCTTTCTATTTTTCTTGGATTAGCACTCACTTAAAAACTTTGGACATTCTAATTAAACTTTGAGATTATAATTGGCTTAAGTTTAGGGAGTAGGTAACCGTTATAAAACGGGGGTCTTGGGATGCCTAACACCTTCCTCAGGGCTTAATCGAACCACTTACCCTAACTCTGATTAGACCATTTGCCTTATCCAAACAAACAAATACCCGGGACCTATCCCTAAGAATGAATAGGTGGCGACTCAAGTCAAAACATATAATTGTGAAAGTGGGTTGGAAAATCCCATGCTCACAGTTTGTTTAGATAAATTATGAATAAAGGTCCCTATTCTTAATTGTTGTATCATACCTAATAAATTTGACTGTTCTCTTGTATGAGATAATGGAGTATGTTGCATTTCATTGAAACCTCGATAATGCTTTCCTTAAATCCATTTTTATTTTGTGAAATAGCATTAGAACATGACTTTTGAAGGATGCATATAAAAAGCTTCCTCAAAAATGAATCTATGAGCTAGCTAAACTGCTAAACAATGACTATATATACATGTATCAAACTCCTTTTTCTTATCGGTAATAAGATCACTGCCTACACAAAATGAAAGATGTACGAAGAAGGTTCACCAATAAGTGAACAAAGACAAAGGGACTACAGGCGTAACATGAACATAGACACCAAAAACTAACTATCGTACTACAAGAATGAAAGAAAAATCAAGCTCTGAGAAGTCCCTCCTGATTGAAAACCATGCTAAAAGCAAATCTGAAATCTGACAAATGGTGTGCTTGATAGGGGATGAGGTCATAATCACAAAATTCACCGAATTTTTGAAATTTTGCGAATTTTAGGTGTGCTAAATTATTCAAAAATTTAATGTTTACTGAATTATTCATGTATTTCACGAATAATTCATTTAGTTCGGCAAGTAAATTGCTTGTTTTGTATATTATATAATCAAATTGTTGGATATTTTATTTTATTTATTATTATTATTCCAATTTTTTCCAAACTTTGACCCCTTGTCGATTTATTCCGAAACTCTCGACTTTGTCACTATGGATGAGGTGTTATTGTGAGGGAAAATTCCTGGGTTCGATATACGTCAATAGCTATTTGGTTGGTAAAGCAATCAAAATGACATCCACCTGCAAATAAGACTAAAAAACAACAGAAAAGGAGGGGATAGGTCTGCACCCTAAAATAACTCTAATGGTAAAGTCAGTAAACGAAGAAGAAGGTAAATACTAAAATCACAGAGGCACTGGAACACTGAGAGCTAGAACACTAAGATGAAAGTTATGGCACTATCTTCAGATATTCCCTGATCGATCCTGATGCACTGAGTCTCCGGGGTATTTATAGGTTTTAGCTTGGGATGCCCATAGATGACCATCGATGACTTGGATGACCATGTCATAAGCTTGCCACTCATTACCATATATGTTAGACATATTTGATGATGAACACAGCACACGCGGGAGCCTACAATTTCTAAGTCGGTTTGTGGGTCAAAAACTCATCTGAGGTGACTAGCAATAAATGCTAAGACAATGCTTTCCACCTAACGTCAGTGATAAATGGTCGCCTCCTGAGGATCAGGTCCTGAAAGTCGGTCTCATTGTCGACTTAAAGCGTGGGCTCGTTGTTCACAATGAGGACGATACCGTTGTCTTGATGACTACAAGTCCGCTGTCTAGAGGACGACGTTCCCGTTGTGAAGAGCACAACGAGTTCGTTGTCATACACATAACGAATACGTACTCAAAAACACATATAAGCTCATATCCACCGGTTAACACCGAAAACATGCTTTTTGCCACAACACAAGATTAAATTACGAATTTTATCCCTTACAATTAGCACTTTTATGATGCTTTGAACGTAGTTCAAAATATCATAAACCTCTCAACATTCTAGAAGAAAAATATCGTATTTCCACGTTGATTGTACTCCGTTCTCCGTTCTTCATATTTTCGCCCCATTGTCAAGACTTCGTTGTGTATGCTATGTTGTCCTTGATCTCTGGCTTGCATTATACGCGAAGATATATCGCCGTAACCACTGTAGCACGTTTCTCAAATCCATCACGCCTCATTAATGCATGGCAGACTTGTCATCATGACTTTTACGAAACCCGAGATGATTCATTTGCCCCGACGGTTATTCTGTCTTTGCAAAAGACGATCCTACCCTCTTTATTGTTGACGTGTACGGTCGAGATGAAGCCTAAGTGCGTCCTACAAGATAGTCTGACACGCTATATTTAAATTTCATGGAAATGACCATCTTACCCCATCATGTGTTCACGTGTACGGCTGAGATTAAGGCTAAGTCAGTCTTTTGCATTTTGGCGTCATCTATATAAGATGCATGGACCTTTGTCTTCCTCATTTTGATTCGTTTGCATTGCTACTCTGCCGGATTTTCACCTCTTCAACGATTTGTGGCTTCTAACCTTCTCAAGGATTTTGTCACAACATTTGTTGTGGTAAGATCTCCTTTGTTGTTGCTCTGTTTATGTTTTCATTGTTCTTGATGTTCGTTGTATCTTAGTGTACTTGGCATATTATTCCTCCGTTTGCTTCTTTATTGGCCATAACCTTTTCACCATGTCGACTGAAATAGTTAGGATTGATAGCGATGAAGAAGTCACCCAGGTTGATAATACTCCCCAAAATATAGTTGCTACTGCTCCCATACCCAAACCAATAAATAGATACATTCTTGATTTCTACAGAACTAGATATGAAATTCTTCCATATGTCTATCTTCATCTAAATGAATGAGATGTCCACCCCGACTACCATTCTTCTTGCACCACTATGTATGTTGCGCAGTTCGAAGCTGGACTACGATTTCCATTAGAACCCGTTGTCGATGAAGTCCTTTATGCTCTACAAGTAGCCCCTGGACAGATGCATCCTAGGTTTTATAAATATATGTCTCTGATGACTAAATCCGACAGAGATTGATACAATATAGAACCTAGGCACATCTTCCATTTCTGTCATGCGGTGAAATGCCGAAAATTTCCTGAAGAAAAGAGAAAGAGAGACGTTGCACTTAAACAACTGAAGGCAAAACGAGCTCAACACGAAGCAGATTATGACAAAAGACTCCAAGTTCAGTAAGGCATAAAGACGACTGCCACAACGTCTGTTCAACCTGAAATAGATAGCGATGAGGAACTCTTCGGCTCTGATGATCTGTTGGAGGATGATCAACCTTTGGTCACTAAGATTCCAACCATTACTGCTATGCTTGCTCTTTCGATGACTCCTACTACCACTAATCCCAACATTGCTTCATCATCCGCTCCACCTCGAGAAGAAAGGACAACGGACAAAGATACTGAGAAATGGACTCCTACCTTCCCACGAGGATATCCACACCCTACCGTTGCTCATACGGCAATGGACCATGATTATATAGCCACATCCATGCTATTCACAACAAGGCTCCCAGAAGATATTACTGCGACGAATAATATGTATTTCATGGGGAAGTTTGGCGCTGCATCCCGAGCTGTTGCCACGGTAAGAACTCGAGTTTTATCTACCCTGGCTGCTAATCTGCAAAACTTCATACTAATGACACTTCTTTGGCCTAGATGAATAATATGCTGGCTGGATTATACGAAGACTATAATAATGTTCGAAACATGTCCACCGGACTAAAAGCACGAGTTACCGAGCTCGAGAAGAAAGGAACAGAAGAAGAAAAGAAATTGCAATACGAGCTGGAGAAAGCCCAGTCATAACTGAAGACTGCCGAAGATAAACTTGCTCTAGCAATAACACAACGAGATGCAGTTCAGGAAGAGGCTCACAATGTTGAAGAAAGAGAGAAGAAAGCACTGGAGCAGGCAGAAAAGGCTGTTTTTCAGAGTAGCGAGCTGGATGAAATTTTAAACACACTACGCCGACGACTTGAAACATCTAAGGATGAAAAAGAAACTCTGGCAAAATAGCTCGACGAAGCTCAAGCCTCAAAAGAGAAAGAAATTGAAGTTGCTGAAGATGCTCTCACGGAGTCTCTCTGTATTCACTTTCAAACTCAAATGGCCAGCTGCTGGATGAAGACCGCAGAGAAACTGAAGAAATCATAATGCGGCAGCTCCGAGAACAAGGAAAACACAATGATTCCGATTCTGAATCCCCTGCTCAGGATAATACTCATGATGACGAGATAAAAGAAACCGAAGAACCTCCTCTGCCCACCGAGCCAGCTCCACCTATACCTGCTCCCCTACTGATCCTTTAACAATAAAAATTGTTAATATTGAAGATAACTCCATTGTATAATAATACTCGTTGTCTCCTCTGAATGATATTTTTTATACATAACTTCGTTCGTTGTGTTACACTTGTTAAAGACTTTCACAAAGTATATAATAGATGTAACTCGTGAGAATGCATAGTACTAACACTTTGGGATGGACAACAAAAAATAGAACTTCTTTTCGTATACTTAAGAAAGGATTTTATGAACGCCATATGCATTAAACTTAAATCAATATTTACTCACCTTGATGATCTTTCTTTGTTTGTCAATCATCAGAATACAAAGCACTGAAATAGATATCGAAAAATACCGGAACATGCTTGGAGAAGACACTACGATATGCCGCAGAAGCGTTCAATGTCTCATATACTTGTGGTTTTGAAATTAAATTCACTCTCTTGGGTGTTTGAAATTTAATTCACTCCTGTTAAGTTACTGAATTGAATTCATTGATACGGCTCCAAAATTCACTTCTGACATGGCTCTAGAATTCTCTCTGATACGGCTCTGAATCTATGTTTTGTATAAAGGCACCGGAATTTTTTACAAACACTAGTTCGTTGTGATATGATCGCTGAAGACATTGAACACCGGGAAGGAACAAATAGACAATGAGAACGAGTCCGCGTCAACAATACCGTGCCGGCAAGTCTGACATCGAGACAACGAGGACAAGGTTATAATAACACCGAAGATGCATTTGCACCTGTCTTTTCTCCTCTTTCTTCACTCATAATACCTTGATGAAGGATGATAGATTTCCAAAATGCACATGTTTCACACAAAATTGGACAAAACAAAAAGGGATGCATTAGATAATTGTCATGTACAAGGAAGACAAGTATATCAAAAGAGGGGATAAGCCCCACCCCGACTGATATCTCAGCCGATACAAACAACAAAACAAATTGAGAAGAGACAAAATAATTAGAACACGACTACAACGACATCTTTGGGTCTCATGGGGTTTCTGATTCATCAGCAGGAAGCACAAATTCGGCTAAGAAGCCTTCTCGTGTCAAACTCTCCAGATAGGCCTTCAAATCGCAGCAGTGGTTAGTCGTATGACCATGGCTCTTATGGTATTGGCAATACTCTCGCGCTCGCGACCCTTTGGTGATGTCCCGACTGATACGAGACGGTCATTCAAAATTCGGATCATCCTCTATGACTCACATAATCACAGCAGGGTGAGCAGGGAACATTACTGGGTCGGCTCGCCTGGAGGGGCGCTGCTCTGGTGCCTAATGACTGTTGCCTTGGAGTGACACATGGTTTAATGCATTCACATCTTGTGCTTAAGTTTTGATCCGTTCTTGCAACAACTGTTGCTGGCTGGTAAGCTACGTCAAGAGAGATTGTTGGTACTGCAGTAACATGATAATCTGCTCTACTTGAGATAGCTCTGGTTCTGGGGTCTGTTCATCCATTGGCGAGACAGAAGAATGGTCGGCCATGACGGTAGAGAAGCAAGGAGTTTTGGAGAATCTTCACACAAATCAACTTATCACATTGTATAGTGTAAGTCATTCAGAAAAACGTTTCCCACAGATAGCGCCATTTTGTAAGGGAAAATTCCCGGGTTCGATATATGTCAATAGCTGTTTGGCTGGTAAAGCAATCAAAATGACATCCACCTACAAATAAGACTAAAAAACAACAGAAAAGGAGGGGGCGGGTCTGCACCCTGAAATAACTCCGATGGTAAAGTCAGTAAACGAAGAAGCTGGAACACTGAGAGCTAGAACACTAAGATGAAAGTTATGACACTATCTTCGGATATTCCCTGATCAATCCTGATGCACTGGGTCTCCGGGGTATTTATAGGTTTTAGCTTGGGATGCCCATAGATGACTATCGATGACTTGGATGACCATGTCATAAGCTTGTCACTCATTGTCATATATGTCAGACATATTTGATGACGAACGCAGCACACACGGGAGCCTACAATTTCTAAGTCGGTTTGTGGGTCGAAAACCCATCTGAGGTCACCAGCAATATATGCTAAGATAGGGCTTTTCACCTAACGTCAGAGACAAATGGTCGCCTCCTGAGGATCGGGTCCTGAAAGTCGGTCTCGTTGTCGACTTAAAGCGTGGGCTCGTTGTTCACAATGAGGACGATACCGTTGTCTTGATGACTACAAGTCCGCTGTCTAGAGGACGACGTTCCCGTTGTGAAGAGCACAACGAGTTCGTTGTCATACACATAACGAATATATACTCAAAAACACATATAAGCTCGTATCCACCGTTTAACACCGAAAACATACTTTTTGCCACAACACAAAATTAAATTACGAATTTTATCCCTTACAATTAATAAACACCCTCAATTCATCTCCTTCGATACCCCCCAACAGATGGTACCTAGCAAGAGATTCTAAGACACTACCTGAGAGTCGTTCAGATTCCTTGGGAACCAGATTGAAGAAGATCACCAACAGAGGAAGGAAAAAAAACCACACTCCTAGTCGAGATTGGAAGTGCCCCCAAATTCTACTAACTAGAGGGCATTAAAGTAATAAATGATTTATCGATTCCTCAACCATGCACAAGAAGAACCTATTAGCCAATCTCCTATCCTGTTCTTTAAGTTGTCAAGGGTATTTTTGTCCAAGTGAGTTGTCCAAGAGAAGAATGTGGTCTTAGATGGAATTTCAGGATTCCACACTAATCGGTATAAAAGGAGGTGGATGGTCTACTATCCTTGCTTGGAAGAATGACCCAAAAAGCCCATCTCTAGATCCCATAATAGATTGGGGAGAGATGAGTTTTAAGATGCAGCAATAGTCCTCAATCTCTCAATCATTCAACCCACCGAACACTCCTATTGCCACACCAACAATCTTCCCAATACAAAAACTCATTACCTGACCTTATGGAAGAAATATACTTGTGAAACTCTTCCTTACCTCTCACAATGGTTGTCCATAGACTGGTCTAATACGTGCTCTTAACATCCTTCGGATCCCACTCAGAATCCTTCCCAAATTTGGACACGATAACCCTGCGCTACAGACTCCCTATTTCTTCCCCAAATCTCCAAAGACACTTGCCAAGGAAAGCGAGATTCATTTTCCTAAGGGATTTGATTTCCAACCCCCTCTTCCAGAATAGAGTAGCAGACCTCCTTCCACTCAACTAAATAAATGGTATTTCCTGGCCTCCTTCTGATCGTTCCAACACAAATCTCTCTGTATCCTTTCTAAGGAGTCTCCAAGTCAGGGTTCGAGAATAATTCGGCAAGGGTCAATTCGATATATATATTATAAAAATATATCCAACAATTTGATTAGATAATATATAAAATAAGAAATTTATTTGCCAAACAAAATGAATTATTTGCAAATAATTCGGCAAACCTAAAATTTGCAAATAATGCACACCTAAAATTTATGAATAATTCTTGAATTTTTCAAAAATTCAACGAATTTTGTGACTATGATTGACACAAGAATGGTAAACAAAGATGGGAAGTACAATTTCAGGTTAGACCAACTACTTTTAATTAGCGTGAGTCTGCCACCTTTGGAAAGAAAAGTGGCCTGACTCTCTCAACCACTTTGTCCTATACAGATGAGGATTTGCATCCCGCTTCCAGAGGCAGACCTAGGTACAAAGAGGGGAGTTGACCCATTCTACGATCTACAACCCAATACCCCTACTAAGAGCATCTCCAACGGTAAATGCTATATTGGTTGTGCCAATTCCAAATTTGGCATAGCTACAGTGTCAAAATGTCATATTTGGCATAGGCTGCTCTAATGGTCTGTGCCAAATTGGCTATGCCAATTCCATTTTTTTCCACAATCACAACCCCTGAGGTCGTCACATGTTCCTTTTGACACCCCTTTATTGTGGTTAAGATTCACCCACCTCTAGGGTTCACCACCCCAAAAATATTTTTTTTAATATTTAAAAAATTAATATTTTTTTTTCTACAAACCAATGATTGGAGGGTAAAATGGTAAAAACATTATAGCCGTTTGAGGGAAAAATAGTAAGAAAATCAAATATAACCGTTAGAGGGTAAAATGGTAAAAAAAAAAAGGCATTGGAGAGCGAAATGGTAAAAAAATAACAAAAGTCATCAGGTTGAAGGGTATGCCAAATTTTGGCACACCCAAAAGCAACCACTGGACACCAAATTTATATTCTCAATGCTATAATATAGCATTGAGACACTATATAACACACCGTTGGAGATGCTCTAATTCCGCTAGGTTGATGACATCCTAACCCCAATCATCTCTCTTATGGAAATTCACTTTGAGACAAGAGTCAGCCATCTCATTCTCCCTTCTTCAATATTTTTATATGCATTATTTATCTAAGGTTAGTAGGTGAGACATTAGTATGTTAGGTGGTCTTCCAACTGTCATACCAATTACGGGAATCGATCCGATCCAGTCCAGGGGACATACAAACATCCACTGAGACCAATGGACAAGTATCTCTCTCTTCTTAGTCAGTTGATGAATATCTAAGCGGCAAAAGCTTGCATCCTGACTTACAATGTTACATTTTTCTCTTCTGTTTTTTCCTCTCGTAATGAAGTAAATTCCACTCACCTCTAAGCATTACAAATAAAATAATTAAATATTTAACAACAGCTCCGCTTCTGTAATTATTCAATCAAGATCGGTCAATTTGCTAATAAAGAAGACTGTCAATTTGCCTATAAAGAAGACTAGCTTGGTTATGTCATCTTCACATACTAAACTGGCCTGGTAGTTTGTGCTAGAGCTAATATCTTTTTTTTATTTTTTATTTGAGAAGGTAAGCCGGGGTTAGGTAGGACCCGACCGAGCAATAGTTTGCTCCACTGGTGAGGAGCGTACTATTGCTCCTCGCTCTCATACAGACGCCCCTTCAACAGCCTCTAACTCTAGTTAAAAAAAATTTAACCCTGTAGTTAATTTTTTTTTTTTTTTTCTAAAACCAAGGTAGATGAGTGAACCTTAGGAATTAATCAATTTTAACCACGGTTAAAAGGGGTTTAAAGGGGAACACGTAGCTAGAAAATGGGATCCGAGACGCACCTCCTCACATCACCGACCGAGGAGGTAAATATTTTCCGGACCACAATGAGCAACCCCCTCTCTCAGGATTCCTTTTTAAGGAAAAACAGGCATGCCGATAAATATGAATATATTGAATAAATATTTGATTTGGTATTTCACGGGCTACCAATCTAAATAACAACCTTGTCAAGGCAGCCCCTGATTCATCAGCTCTCTGAATCACGTTGACTAAACCTTAAATGAGACTTTAATTGGCCGGGGACACAGAGATAAAAGGGAGAATTACGCAGTTGGTAAGTTTTAAATTTGGTATAACTAGCAAATATTGGTGTGCCCGTAGCAGTGAGGAAAATACTTTGACTCGTGATTCTCTCCAATTGTAACCGGACTCCCCCACCTCGTGTCCCTTTTGACACCCCTTAACTGTGGTTAAGATTTATCCACCCCTAAGGTTCACTCACCCATGCTTATGTGCATGCTTATCCAGGTCAAATTTCTAATTCTCTTCGAAATTTCACTCACCCATGCATATGTGCATGCTTATCCAGGTCAAATTGCTAATTCTCTTCGAAATTTTACAGTCATGCATATGTGCATGCTTACTTTTAGTTAGTTGTTCAACAAGCTTCACTGGCATTGCTTGTTTAAGCGCTCACATCTGCGTTATTTGTCATCTGTTCTTCAAACATATTCTGGTTGGTACACCCTATGGATTACATTGCCGTCATCCTGACCCATCGGTAGCCGATTGTCCACTACATCAGATACTCTATCTCTCCACTGTTTTTTCGTAGTTCAATACTCTAATACAATTAAGCGGCTAACAGTTAGTATGCCTTAGTGGGTTAGAGCTCCAAGCATGCAATGAGGCCGAAACGGTGGGCTAATCAACTTCCCCCACCACAACTCCCGGAATTGGCTCTCTGATCGCTCAAGTAGGTGAGACACATATTGCAACTGCCACAAACACGCACGTATCTCTCACATGAGGGAAATTTCCACCAAAGCAGATTGTGAATAAATGTTGTACATCTTGCTGCAAAGAAAAATTTTGTGGTTGGTTAAGAGAGAGTAGAGTAGAGTGGTTGCTTATGAAAGAGTAAAGTATGGGTTCTATATCAGACGACGAAAATGTCATTTTACCAGCCTTGATATTGAGCTATAACCATTTTACCTTTACATTTGAGGCATTGCTTTGCATATTCCTCTATGTTTCCAAAAAATCACATTTTCTCTATATTTTTTAAACAAAATATCAAATACAAAAAGAAGAATTGATTTTTGTTTATGGATGAGTAATGGCTTTGTTCAGTCTAAAGGATGAATGGAGTCGTAAGAGACGGAATATGATATTTGTAATGATCTGTTATGGAGTTCTTTCTTCCAAGACATGAAGTATGATGATGATGGAACAGAAGAAAAAAAAATTTAATGCATGACCTAAATAATCTCGCATGTTCTATCCATTCTTTTGGTGGAACTTTTAAAAGTCCGGAACATTAATGTTTTGGGACAAGAGGTAAGAGTTTGGGAAGAGAGGAGAGAGTGTTTCTAACCCTTTTACTTGATGAAATCTCAGATTTATCGAGTTCAATTTAGTTGGAAGTTCCACATTTATGGAACTCAAAAAATCCAAAAATTTTGGAGGAGCTTGAAAGATCCATATTTGTAGAATTTTTGCACTCTATGGAATAATATAATTCTAGACATCAAGTAAAATTAGGCATGAAACAATAAAAGTTCTAGACTTTAAAAGTTTCACCAAAAGAACGGAGCCTTATGGTGAACGAATGTTCTACCATGGATGTCCGGAAGTTGGAAAATGCTCCCCAAAGGATTCGACATTTTCCGTTGAGTTGATTTTTTGTTCACCACAAGCATTGACCACTTTGAAAGTCTCCAACTGAATCTCAGAGGAGAATTTTGTTTTGGATGAGCCTCAGTGCATCATCTAGTCTCTCCGGGGTTGGATCATAATCCCATTTTAGTGAACCTCAAACCATCACCAAGGACGCATAAGAAAATTTTCCGGTTGAGGCTATGTGGCTTCAAAAAGAAGATTGTCGGCACACTATTGAGCAAGCTTGGAAGATAGAGGTCCGTGGTCCAGCCATGTTTTCATTATGCCACCAAATCCGTAACACCAGGTTTTTCTTAATGCAATGGAAAAGATCAACCTTTGGAAATATTCATAAGAAGAAGGCAAACATCACTTGCGAGTTGGAATGGTTACAATCAAGAGCATCCAACTCATCGGATTTCTTCAGGGAGATCCAGTTACAAAAGGAATTAGACTCTATTTTCGAACAAGAGGAAATTTTTTGGGCGCAGAAGTCGAGAAAGCAATGGCTCCGTCGTGGAGATCGTAATACAGGCTTTTTTTCATGCATCCACAATCCAATGACGACAAAGGAATCGGATTAAGGCAGTAAAAGATCTGCAAGGGAACTGGCTCTCATCTCCTAGCGAGATCGAGAAACATATTGTATCTCATTTCCAAAGTTTGTTTACCTCAATTTACCCAACCAATGTGGAGAGCGCAATACATGTCCCTCAGTTGGTGTCTCGGGCAATGAATGATCGTTTACTTAGACCTTTTTTCTTCAGAGAAGATCCATGCAATTGTACTTCAAATGGGCACTCTCAAGGCTCCAGGCTAGATGTTGTGCCCTGTCTTTTTTATCATCGGAATTGGGACATAGCCCGGGGGGGATGTATGCAAAGCTACATTGAGCTTCTTGAATGTAGGTTTTCTTTTGCATCAACTCAACTATACTTTCCTCACTTTAATCCCTAAAGTCGATCATCCTGAGTTAATAGGACAATATAGACCAATACCCTATGCAATGTTATTTACAAGATCATCATGAAGGTATTAGCAAACAGACTAAAGGAGATCCTCCCTGATATTATTAGTCCTACTCAAGCAGCTTTCATTCCAGGGTGCCAGATAACGAATAATATTTTGATTGCTCATGAAGTGTCCCAATTCTTGAAGAGAAAATCGAAGGGTAGTGATTACTACATGTTAATCAAGATCGACATAAACAAAGCGTATGATAGGCTGGAATGGAGTTTTGTCAAGAATCTGATGCGGAAGATGGGTTTTAGTGTCAGATGGATCTCTCTATTAATGCAGTGCTTATCCACGACATCCTATTCAATCCTTCTCAATGGCGAGCCAAAATGATATATCCAACCAACAAGAGGTATTAGACAAGGGGATCCCTTATCTCCATATATCTTTATTTTGTTTGCTGAAGCTCTCTCATGTAATTTGAATTATGCTATTGAGTCTAACCATCTTGAGGGCATCAAACTAGCCCGACATGGTCCTACCCTCTCTCAACTCTTTTTTGCAGATAATTGCCTCTTTTTTCTTAAGACATCCATGTATAATGCAGCTAAGGTCGATGAAATCTTAAAGGAACATGTAAGGGCCTTTGGTCAACTAGTAAATTTAAAGAAATTCAGCGTCTCTTTCAGCTCCAATATGTCATGGCGCTTTCGACAGCTGATTGTTTGGATCATTCATATCAGGATGGTTGACAAGCCAGGTAGTTATTTGGGGTTGCCTTCTCATTTTGGTCCATCAAAGGCACATCTATTTGCCCACATTAAGACCCCAAGTAACAAAAACACCTTTTTTTATATAATTTTAAAAAAAAACACGTTTTATTCGCGATTTTTTGGGTTGCCGAAGTATTCGGCATTTAAATCACGTTTTAAAAAAAAAAAACGCCGTTTTTACGAATTATTCGCGTTTTTTACGAATAATTTCCGAATTTCACGAATTATTCAAAAAAATACTTATTTTGTATATATTTTAATCAAATTGTTCCGTATATTTTTCTAATTATTATTTTATTTTTCCCGAATTTTCCGAACTTGATCCATGCCGAATTATTCCCAAACCCCGACTTTGTCACTATGATTAAGACTAGAGTCTTGGCGAGGCTCCAAGGTTGGAAAGCTTCCCTTCTCACGCAAGCGGGCCGGGGAATTCTAGTGAAAGTAGTAGCCCAAGCCGTTCCATCCTACGTGATGAGTTGCTTTAAGCTCCCTCTTCATCTTTGTCAGGCTCTAAATATGGCAGTTGCTAGCTTCTGGTGGGGTCAGAAACAGAATGACAGAAGGATCCATTGGATGAGTTGCGCTAAATTGTGAAAAGCCAAAGACCAAGGCAGTATGGGATTTCAGGACTTGGTTTGATTTAATCAAGCTCTATTGGATAAGCAAGCTTGGAGGCTCCTTCAATTTCCCCAATCCTTGTGAGCATCAGTATATAAAAGCATTTACTTTCCCTCATCAAATTTTCTAAGGGTCAAAGTCGGTTACAAACCCTCTTGGCTATGGCGCAACTTGCTATTTGGAAGAGAGGCTCTTCACAAAGGACTAAGATGGCAAGTAGGTTCGGGTGAGGATATTGACCTTTGGAAGTTGGATCCCTACTCTAAATGGGTTTAAGCCTATTACTCCTAAACCTCCAAATTCGAGGTGGACAAGAATTGCCTAGCCTGTTGATCGTCATTTGTATGATAGATCTCCCACCTCGGTTGGAACTTGCCTCTACAACTTATTTTAGGGTATGAAGCCCACGGATCTAGGCAAAATGATGGCGGGGAATTCCAACTTGTTTTGGCTTTATACCTCGTCGGGACAATCACGCGACGAATCTTAACGCATGATTCCCAACACATAGAAAGAATTACAATTTACTGAATGCAGGCACGCACTTATCACAGATTCTTTATAGTCTTTTTTGGCAAACTCGTGGAGTTCGCTCGAAGTCGTCGCGAGCTCTACGTTTGAAGCTTCAACCCCTACCAAGTTTTAGATCTCAGCCAAACTTTCAAATGTTCGACAGAACGAGAGACCCGCACCAGCATCTAGCGCGCTAGGGTGGGTGGAAAAAACAAGAGATGGAATGAACTTTCACTTCTTTGGAGACACGAGATTCTTAAAATTCAGGTAAGTGTGCATTCAATTATGGATCGATTGGTGTGGCATTTCAATTCAAATGGATTGTGTTCTATTAAGTCGGCATATCACTCAATTCCGCACATAGATCAGAGAATAGGTCATTTCAGTTCAAATGGATCATGTTCTGTTAAGTCGATATATTACTTAATTCCGCACATAAAACAGAGAAAAGGTCGTGATGATGGTAGCTCTTCTTCCTCCCCAGTAACAACCTTATGGAAGCTTATATGGAAACTCTCAGTCATTCCTAAGGTCCAAAGTCCAAACCTTTTTATGGCGATGTTCTCATAATTCTATTGCAGTCAATGAAAATCTAGTAAAGAAGAGAGCAAGGGAGGATCCATCCTGCTCTTCTTGTGCTAAGGCGGTTGAGAGCATATCCCACATGTTTTTGGTGTCCGATTGCCCAAGCGATCTGGTTCGGCTCTCCTCTCTCGATGTGGATTGATCAATGTTAGCTTTCCTCTTTTGATCGATGGCTAGAGTCCCAATTGAAGATGATGCAATATAGGGGTGGGGATGGATACCCTATAGTTCTTTTAATCTCTATCTTATGGCATATTTGACTTGATCGAAATGAGGCATGTTTCAAAAAGAAGAGCCCAGACCCGATCACAATTATTCAGAGAGCGATTAAGTGGGCTTTGGAGGTTGCATTTGAATCCAAAGCCCCTCCTAATGGGATAGTTCCTAAGCAAGCCCCCTTAACCGTTGTAATGTTGATTCTCCAGTTTTGTTGGGATAATTCCTAAGCAGGCCCCCTTAACAGTTGCAATGTTGATTCTCCAGTTTTGTTGGTCTCCTTCAGAGTTGGGGTGGGTTAAAATCAATTGTGATGGCACTACCACGGCAAATGTTCCCAAAGCGAGCGCAGCTGCCGTTGCAAGGGATTACAAGGGCATCATCCTAGATTCAGAGGCGTCGCTTCTCCTTGTTTCTAGTGCCCCCATAGCAGAAGCAGTGGCAATGCGCAATGGTTTGCTATTGGCCAAAAGGTGGCGATGGAATCGAATTTGGCTTGAGTCGGACACAGTTGTGTTAGTCAACTTCTTGCTCAAGAATCATTCAATCCCCCCTCCGAGACCATGGCTGTGATGGGGGGATGTGCAGAAACTTCTCCAAACGTTTTCTAGTGTCAAGGTGTCCTACATTCCCAGGAGTGGAAATTTTGTAGCCCACCAGTTAGCCCGTAAGTTCCTCTTAACCTAGGGAGCCTGCTGGCCTCCTTTCAATCCAGGCATCTCTTTGGTGTAATTTGTTTCTTTAGTTTTTTGTTAAATGATATCCTTCCAACCAAAAAAAAAATCTGAGACCATAATCACCATACATTCACTCCTTGAACTAAATCCTTCTCAAAAATTTACGAGGGCTCTGCATTTCTTCTAAAATGCCTACGAGCGCAGCGTTGGATTCAAGTAGTACTACAGCTCTACCAGACTCAATAGGCAATTTGAAACATCTGAGTAACTTCAATCTCTCTGCCACTCATATGACAACATTACCGGAACAGCTTATTGGATTTGCAGACATTGAAGCTAATAGATTGCCACAGCCCTCAAAGAATTGTCTGAAGTCTGAACACACGAGGACCATGTCAACATCTCTCACCACTTGGGCAACTACCTCTCCTGAAGGTTTTTATTAGGGTTAAGAAATAAATGAGAACCAGGATCAGCTAAAGATGACAGATCAAAGAGAAAGTTATGAGATACTTATCCATTGTTGAAAAGAAAACCTCCAGTTTGGAGGGTTGCTGAAGAGAGAATGCACCCTCAGGGTCATACTGGCAGCATAATGCACCGTGACAAGTTGTAGACTTGTCAAACTTGAAGGTGAGGCACATAAGGCACCATGACGATTTGTGGACTTGTCACACTTGAAGGCCTTCGAACGCTGTTGTAAGAGGCACAATCGTCTTCTTGTTCTTGCTCAGCCACCCGATCCTACAAAGCCTTCCTTTCCAAATGAACGAGGATCAATGACTAAACAATGTCATCCACAGTGGCATCACTTGGTGACTTACACTGAGAGAAAGTAAATTCTAAAGAGAAACCAAAGGTTTCACCCCAACATTTCTCATTGAAATCTTGCATTAAAAAATGCATACGCGCAACAAGCATTCAGACTAGATCTAAATGCATAACAGGAACAGCTATCTATGTCTTGAGAGAAAGTGTGAAGATGAAGAGGGAATATTGGCCAAATGTAAGCCATATCCTTCAAAGGTTAATGCTACTATGCTAGCACGCAAAAAAGCGGAACATCAGACATGTAGGGTTTTGCTAACTTGCAGCAAACACATGAATGAAAGCAGCTGTCTTAGGATTTTATATGGACGTTATCCCAATCAATACTGATTAAACAAGTGAAGGGGTTGTCAGAAAAAGATCTAACTACAAATTACTAGCCTAAATGTAGCCTAATTAGTCAATATCCGATAAATCACATTTATCATTATTACAGAAGCAACTGTTTTTTCTTTTGTTGTTTTTCGGCAGACAAACAGCAAAGAGAGCTTCAAATTGTCAGAAAGCTATATCATTAGGCAAACCCAATCAAGTACGTGAAAATAATTTGTCACGGACACAATCGTTTCGACTACTATTATTAAGAGATACAACAAATATTTACATTATAAACCAATTAAAAAGAACAAATAATCATTGTCAAAGTATGCAACTAAACACTTGCAAAAGAATCCTTGTAAGACTTACGATAGAACATAATGCAATAAATTTTAAACATACATTATTTTGACATCAAGGAGTGATCAAGGCTTAACAGGCTCATCATCATCTTCAATATCCCAGGTCAGATCTTCCTCTTCATCTGCGGCACTCAATCGCTTCCGCAAATCAGCCCTGTTTGGGCTCCCACCAAGCGTAACTTTCTTCTCATCATCGCTGCCAAGATCCTCAATCTCATTCCACTCAAGGTCTTCTTCCTCGGGCAATGATGGTTGGATTGAGACAACTGAAAAATCACTATTTTTGCAAGATACACAAGTCGCAGCTTTCCCTTCCAGAAACAACTGCTCTTCAGATTTTGCTACTGAATCATCATTGTTCCTTTCAGTAAGATCCACATTTCTTTCCAATGGCATTTTCTCATCAGACCCATTGTCACTATTCGATTCCGCGATAACACCCTCACCATCAGTATCTCTATTGCAGCTCTTTCCTCTCATTTCCCCAAAAGCCTCAGAAATCCCAACCTGTGATTCCTCAACAGTCTTCCCTGTTACAAAATCTGAAGAATCCCTTTTCACCAATTCTCTGTTTTCCAAGGAATCAGCTTTCAAATCCGAAATATTGCTCTCTTCGTCATTGCCCTCAACATCCCAACTCAATTCTTCCTCATTTTCACTCGAAATTGCTCTCTTAACGAGATTAGCTCTAGCATCCTCCGCTTGTTTCAGCTTATGAATCCTATAAAAGTAGCGACTCCAGAAAGTCTCGTGATCAACAGTATTTGGAACAAGGTCTTTATATATCCCCTCCATATCCCCATTCTCTTCAAACAAATTCTCGACCTCATCGGCCTTCTCCTCCAACACAAACCCAGATTTCCATTTTTAAATCCATCCATATCCACAGGTTTCTCGCAGTAAGTATTAAAATCAGTTCGAATTGAATGAACCTGTGCATCGAATCTACTGTACAGTTTTGAATTCAGTCTCTGATTACTAACATGCTGAACATCAGAAGAATCACTTTCGTTATCTACAGCGATAAGCGCATCCTTACCTTGGGTGATGATCTCGGCCGTCCCTCTCCATACAGAGCTTCCAAAATCATCAATTGCTTGCCCAACCGATTCAATGGATTCTTGCGCCACAGATGCACCGACCTCGATCGATATTGGAAGTTCCTTTACAGCTCTACTGGCAACTTCACGGATCACCGCCGTCTCCTTCTTCAGACCAGATCGGAATTCCTCCAGATCACGACGGTACGTCTGGAGAACGGATTCAGATTTCGTTGCAAATGTTGTAATAAGGCCTCCGAAACTCCAACCACCACCGCTTGAAGGATTTGTGTTAGGGTTAGGATCATCTAATGAAGTTGCACGATCTGAATCTTGTTCTTCTTCTTCAGTTGGATTTTCGGACACCGATCTTTGATCTTTCTGGGGATCGTCTGAGAAAACGCTTTTGAAGAAACCCATGGAGAAAATCAGAGAATTAGGGTTAGGGTTCCGATTGTGTAAATTACTGCGTTATTACGGTTATGCTTTGCAAGTAATGCATGAGTAGCAGCGAGACAAATTGAAGAGGCTGTTGCCGTCCTTTATACCCAATTCAGAGATTTTCTTGGACCTGGAAATATGACCCAGCCCATCATGGCCCAAGCCCCATCGGAGATGAAACCAAACATTTTATGGGCCTTGTTTATGCCCACCCTTTATTTCCTCGTGTAACTTTTGCATTTCAGATAAAGAGCAATGGTTCGCTCCACTGGCGAGGAGGGAACTATTGCTCCTCGCTCTCACATAGCCGACCCTTCAACTCTCATTAACTCGGGTTTTTTTTTTAAACCCTTTAGTTAAAAAAAATTATTTTTATTTTTCTAAAAACCAAGGGTAGATGGGTGAACCATAAAGGTGGATGAGTCTTTACCACAGTTAAATGGGGTTAGAAGAGGAACACGTGCCAAGCAAATAGGAGCCAAGACGCTCCTCCTCGCGTCACTGACTGAGGAGGTGATTATTTTCCTTCAGATAATGACAGTTCTTATGCTGAATGGTTAGTGAAAGTTTGCCTAAAGTTGGAAGCAAATTCTTATTTTTTAGTGAAAGTTTGCCTAAAGTTGGAAGCAAAATCTTATTTTTCTTTTCCTTTTTTCCTGGCGCACTGTGTGGAGTGGGGTGTGCAGTAGTGTTTTGCTTCACACCTACTGGCTTGTGCTTGTGTATCCCTACATTAGGGTGATCAGGATTCCACTCCCTTCAGGTGCGGTGGTCAAGTTATTTGCCGTTTGGCCCAGCTTCCAATGCTAGGTTTCTAATCCTCTAATATACTCAAAAAAAAAAAAAAAAAGTATCATTTTGGTTTTCTACACATTGATTTATTGTTAAAAGGGAGCAACCTGAAGTATAGTAAATAAACTAGATTGAAACTTGACAAGGAGGGCAATTTTGAAGGGCGGGTTCTTCAGCAATTGTCGTACAATAAGCAGCTAACTCTCACTTTTATATAGGTTATAGATATAGATGAGTGGATGGATGTGCATATCACTGCTAAAACACCATTAAACTCTTTCCAAATCTTCCGGTGGAGATGAGAGAACATTTTTTCCGTCTTGTCACTCCTTAAAAATATAGGGCAAAATATTTTATGGATCCTTTTTAAGTGCATCCAACATTTCATCTGAGCTGGGCGGGTTTTTCATAGAAAGAAGTATTCACGAGAAAACCATTCAGGATCAACCTGGGCTTTCATTGGTAGAGAACTTTAGGCCTACATGAGAGGTTCGTCATCTATTTCTGAATATCAACATTGTTTCAAGGGTTTATGTGATCAACTTACATCCATCCAAAAACCTAATGCTACATCCATCCAAAAACCTAATGCTGTACTTCGATAAGTGGTTGGCAATGTCAATTTTGAAAGAAATTAAAGGCCAGTTCAGATCCTCCTTCCAAATGGATCCCAATACTAGACCAAAATCTCTAAATTCATTTAGAACCCCCTTTAAGATGGATCCCAAGACCTCATCGCGAGGAACTCACTCATACCACACTTCCCTGAGGATGGGTGTGGGATCAAATTCATCTGAAGAATCACAATACACAAGCGAAGTCACTGCCCTCATGTCGGAGAATTCATCAACGTGCCTGAGACTGCTTGTCTTCAGTATGCGTTTTTATACATTATTAACCAAACCAACTGCTAGCAAATGGCACCAGCTGAGGATAAAAGAAAATTCAGTATGTTCAAGATTATGATTTTGCGTACATATAACCTAGGATCATCTTTGAGAATGTACACATTAGCTCTGTAAATTGCCCATATAAGAAATCGGAAGTTCTTTCCATGCACAAGTTTTGCAAACAGTGTATACAGGAAATCAGCTTCTGGATTTGGCACAAATGGAAACACATAATTTATGTTTTCTCACTTTACTATAAACATTTGTGTGTGTGTGTGAAGTGGGACTAACAGGCTACATTTGGTAGGCGAGAAATTCTTTCAATTTCCTTGATGATCAGGTCCTTTTCCTCTTCAAATTGTTCATCATCAGCACCTACAAAGCATATGTTTAAAAGAAGTAATCATTAGTGGAATCACAAGATAAGATACTGAGGATTAATCCCAGTAAGAACAGCAGCATATAATCTCAACGAAGGAATCTGCCATAGCTCAAGTTGACTATAAGGTGTGCAAATGGTATGGAGATACACATCAGATATGCAGGATCTACAACCCAATGACCTTCCCTGTAAGATTTCTGAAACTAGGAATTAACCAAATTGGATAATCTAGGCGTATTATTATTACTAGACCTTGATCGTATCGTTTTCCTCTGTACCGTTAAATCCGACCAGGAAGAAAATTAGCCATGCGATCTCCCAGTTAGGATCCATAGAGAGGTGGATCCATATGTACATGTGCTCTAACTTCCAAGTTCCTATGTCCCTTTACTAGACTGTCCCAAACTTCTACTTAATGGTTACCCTAGATTTCTGAATCCTCTGCAGAAGTTGCTTATACATATTCAGCCTCTGAAGTTGACAATGCCCCTTTAAATATTTACCTTTGCCAATAGTAAGATTTTGAAGCAGTGTCAGCAATCTTTCATGGTTTTTCGCCAGGATAACTATTATTTCGCATGGCTTGTTGGGATTAGCAACAAAGACCTGCAGGAAAAAGAAAATTGATAATCTGGAAGAAGATACCTCAATAACCACAATACTGCGGCAATTGCATAGAAACTGCTAAATAAACTCAATTTTTTTCAAGAAAGAAGCTAAATAAACTATCTATACAGATAGTTCAGGTGCCTATAGATCCAGACCGGCCAGTTCTTGGTCAACCTCCTGGTGATGGCCCAAACTATAAAGTGCAACTATTGAACACTACTAGTCGTCCAATCAGTAGAAAATTGAATGTCAGCCCCAAAAGGTAAGGAGATAATCAGTAGATCAGAAGAAACACGCAAGCTGTAGGAAATTTTAGGTATGAACTCAATCAATTAAGAGTGGTCCTATTAAATTAGGGGGATTGGAGTGGGGTCCACATTTTTGAGCATGTCAAAAAATGCAGGTAGAGACTGTTGATTCACAAAGTGAATTCAAACTTTTATTGGAGCTGTTTTTCTACTTTAGTTTTGTCCTCCCTCTATATATTTGAGTCTTTTATCTAAGCTTTCAGTTCTCCACCCAGTTTATAACTAAATTTAAAACTCAGTTCTCCTTTTATCTGACTCATCTATCAATTTGGATTTTAATAGAGTGGAATGGTGTAAAAAAACTGGATTCGTGTTGCTGACCCAAAATATTTGGGATAAAGCACTACGATTCCATGAAAGAGAATTTATGTAGCCACCTCTGGGTTCTTAGTCGGTATTCTACTGAATGAACTTGTAGGAACTAGGAACTGGCAAGTTTTTGAGAAGTAGAAACGTACCGTACTTGTCAGGTACACCACAAGGGCTGTCAACCTACCACATGTAGGACCACCGCATCGGGTGGTCTAGTGGCCTGGGCTTGGGCCAACAGGCACTTGTGCCTGGTTCAAGTCTCTGGATCTCCACTAGCGTATGCGGTGGTGCCCATCTTCCCTTTGGTTGTCCTGAGCGGTTAGGGGTTGCCACCCACACCCCCCACTATCCGTTTTTGAAAAAAAAAAATACACTACCGCATGCAGGTAGTCATAGTGCACATGCAGGGCTTGGAACCCACTATTTGATCGGTCTGACAACGGAGATCTCATAGGCCCAAATGTGAACTGATCAGATGATCCTAACCATATATCCTCCTTTTTTTGGTAACACAAAAGACAGCTAAAGAGGCAAAAGTGGACACAGCCATTAAAAAAAGAACCTTCCACTCATATGCAACAATCTCCTTCCCCAAACACTCGGTAGTTCTTCTTCTTTTTTTGGGTGGTGGTGGTGGGTAGTTCTTTTCTTTAGCTGTTAGCAATTGAATCGACAACACTAGATGTTATTCAAACACATTACAGACAAATAGTGTAGAGACCCGAAATTTAATTTCTTGGTATTCGTATCAATTATTTTAATATTCTTGGTTGTCATGATTAATTTATTACATAAGTTTAGAATTGGAACAATTAAAGTAGCATGAGGGTGTTTTATAAATTAATCAAGTGAAAAATAGACGAAATCTCCTTTATCATAAGAGGGGCATTTTGGTCATTTTGTGCAATCCAAAATTTATGAAAATTTTAATGTAAGCTATGGTTCAAATTTCAGGTTAATCCGATAAGAATTGAGCTCTATAGAATTATTCAAAGTGCAGTGGCAAAACTGTAAATACGATGAACAGTAACCGCGTGAACAGTACCGCGTGAACAGTAACCGTGAATAGTGTTTTAGCAGTTCTTATCACTTTCTAACTCTGGTATTGCCTATATAAAGACCCTAACTCATGGATTTTAGGTATTTCATCATTCTAAAACTTATTAGAGAGAAAAATAGAAGAAAAAACCTATGAGTTCTCATTAAAGAGAGTGAGAGAAAAGGGTTTTGGAGAGATCCAAGAGGAGAAATCAAAGGTGTTGCAAGGAAAAAGTACAAAAAGGCTTAGTTCCATCCCATTCGCAAACGTTTGATCGTAGGGAAGCGATCGTGAGAGGTAAATACGACTTCTTTCCTCTCAATATAGGGATTATTGATACAAATATGATGAAGAAATAGATCTAAAGTAAGAACGACAATAGTAAATATGTTTTTATTGTTTTAAACTATGATGAAAATTATATATGAGGATTTTATGATGTTTATACTCAGATTTTCTCATGGAAAATTATATATGATGATTTTACGATGTTTATACCCAGATTTTTTTTATGGAAAATATATATGATGATTTTTGTAATGTTCTAAATCAGGATTTTCCCTTGAAAAATCTATAGACGATGTTAGAAAATTTTAGATCTTGGTTATCTGATGGATAATATATATATGATGAATAGAGAACATTTTAGATGGTGATTTCCTTGTGATAATTATTTGAAAAATATGTTGTTTATGATTTTTTTTATTCTATATCAACAAGGGGAATGTGATTGATTTTGTGGTGTATGAATGATGAGAATGGAGGAAGTGGATGATGTTCAGAATTGATGAAATTATTATAAGTTTGTTTGAGATCATTATGTGTTGTGAAAACTAAGGCCCTGTGAGACTTATTTGATTATAGATGCGTATTAAAAATTTAGACGCGGTAAATAAAATTATCTCTTATTTTATTTGACAAATTATGCTTTATATTGATCACTTAGGAGAACCCTTGCATGTTTAAATCTATGCATGATTTACAAGTATTTTATTTCATTCACACGGATTCACGAAATCTATACATGAACAAGCATGAGAATAAACAAGATGACAAGTAATATGCAAGTACACAAGGACACAAGCATTATGCATGATTGAGTTTTGCACTGACCGAGTACCCACAGGCCTATGATCAAGGCAAAACCAGCCGTATGCACCGGCGAATGTGTAGACAAGCCGTATACACCGGATAATGTGTAGACAAGCCGTATACACCGGATAATGTGTAGACAAGCCGTGTACACCGGATAATGTGTATATTGTGTGGTACCTCGGAAAGTAGGGTATATGTTAGTCTCTACCCGATATATGGGGTAGAGTTATTTTAAGTTATTGCAATTGCATGTTGTTGAATAAATTCATGAACAAAAATAGGCAAGATAAATAAGAGAAATAAGCATGAGTAATCAGGTGTAAGAATCAAATTTAATTATGATTCCGCACTTTGAAATATTGTGAGTTCACTTGTGATGTTGAATCTTAAAATATATTGTTATCAAATCTCGTATATTGTTAGGCAGGATTTTGTATATACGCTGGGTAACTTGTTACTCAGCCGATGACTGTTGTTGTCGGCAGGTGCTAGATTTGACATTTGTGCCACAGGACCTTGGGAAGAGGAAGAATACGAGGAAGAGCAGGAAGAGCCAGCAGGTGACTATCCTGATGGAGAATGGAACTTGGATTGCTGGCCATACACAGGACACTAGATCACTAGTATATTTGGATTTTGAATTTTAGAATTGTAGTAGACAAATTATGGATTTATAGTTAGTTTGAGTTTATGACTGGAGATTCATAGAGGTTGATTTTAAATTGATTATGAGGTCTTAGTATTTATTTCAGATATTGGACTTGATTGCATTTATTTAAAGAGAAAAAAAAAAAAAAAAAAATTAGGTCCATGTTTTTAGAATTGCCTTAAATGCTTATGATAAGAAGTTATGGAATTAATGATTAAATCACGTGCCAAAGTCTCACATTAAGTTAGGTGGGATTTTGGGGCGCGACAAATAGTATTAAATGGATTACTTGGATAGACACAAATGGATGCCATGGATTGTCGAAGGCCCTTAATCCGGCTGGTGTTGTATTGTGGTTCATATGCAGAGAGGTCAGGGACCATTCAGTGGGTCCTGTTTAGGAAATCTCCAAAGCCAAAATTGATTCGATCAGATGTTTTCAAATTCCTAGCTGTCTGATCCACTGCATTTTGCACAAGTTCCAAAACAATGACCACGGTTCTGGAAAAAATTCCACTTCAAATGGAGCAGATTGTCTGATCAGATCAAGTTTTCGCCTAGGAGATATCCCAAGTGGGGTTCGCCAAAAGATCACACCTCTGCATGTGTGTGTTTATGTTTGAAAGACTGTCACAACCCATTCATCCTGAATTAAGTATTCCTCAAAAGCAAGTCTGATTCGATTGAACTAACAAATGACATGCACTACAAGATTAAGTATGAAAAGCACAGCACCTTGAAGATGTGGAAAGCTGAAATCTGGATATTTTTGCTGGAATCCTGTTTGAATTACAGTTAGTTAGAATACACAATAAAAAGTTAGAAGAATGTATTATCACCTTATTTTTCATGTTTCAGATAGATATACAACATGAATAACATATCTATAATAAGGGTGTCCATCCCATATTTACAAAAAGGTTTAAAAATTGACCTAGAGGTCAACCGGCCAGAAGGAGGGTCGAGTCTATCCGGTCAGATCGACTGAACAACCTGGGTTGGACCTGGGCTCAGCTGACATCATGAATTGAAAACTAATATGCCAACAATTAAAAAAGAATAAGATTTTATTCCCTTTCCCTACACATGAACCCGGACAGTTCAATGCAAATCGCCCACATCAAACAGTTCTCCAGTTCAACCGTCCAGGTCCTCAGTTTTAGTGATCCAGGTTGAGTATTGGGTGGAATTACCTTAGGGCCCAGTTCCCGGATTGACCGGCTGGTCCACATTTTAAAACATCGGTTGAAAATATTTGAAGAAAAGTAGAAATAACATAGCAGGCAAATCAAGAGTTAATTTTACCCACTTTAAAGACGCTCAAGCTATCAAAATAAAGAAGAACAATCCACTTATATTCATAACTAGAAGTTAGCAACCATATACTTATAAATATAATCCATAGCAAAAAAAAAAAGGTTCACAGATGAATAAAAAACATGATATGTTCTTTCACTCTCTCTATGCTGTCAGGCAAGCTCACTATGTTCAAAATTATGCCAAAATGTCCTTGAAAATAGTACTGTTCATGTCAAGATGTAAGTTATTATTATTTTATTCTCCCATAATTTGTAATTTTCTTTCATTTATTTCATTTCAGTTTTAATATAATATTTACTTCTACCTTCCTAATTCCTATTTGACCACAACCAGACCCTGCACAAAGACAATCCATCTCGTGCAAATCCCAAACATTAACCCTATCCCTCAACTGCTTTGCATCAGGCAGGTCTAGGTTCTCCCACCAAGATAAACTAGAACTTTGATTCATTGGTCAGATCTCCGGTCTGATTGTGGGTGAACAATCAGGGCGGAAATGAGAAGAAAGAATCCTGAGTGGGAGGATTTGTGGTTGTGTCAGAATTGGGGGGAGGGGGGAATAACGAATCTTTAAAAGCCTAGCATCGGGTACAAATCTCAGCTGATGGATTCATAACCATGCCCTTTTTTTGGTGAATTAGATGTGACCACATCCCTGGACTGCACCCAACCACAATTGTGAAGCATCACCTAAACTAAAGAAAAAGAACACGATTGCAAACAAAAAAGGAACAGCATTTCCAAGTAACCGTGCAAGTAAAAAATTAAAATGATAGAATTGAAGCTCTTAACTGGGAGCTTTGTTTAATGATAAGTGGAGAGATTAGCTATATCCTGAAAGCAAAAGTACTGTGCTTTATGAACTAATTACTGTTCTGTCGTATCAGTAGTTTTGTACAATAATGACTATGCTGGGTTTGGTCCAGGGAGGTCTTAAAATCCTAGGAATTACCTCTTGTACAGTGGTGCAACCACATCAGGGGCAGAGGCAAAGCCAAGGCAGGATCCAACAGCAATTCTGAAAAACGAACGGAGACCCAGCAATCCCAAAGTTTATTTTTGATCCGATCAAATAAAGAAAAAATTATCTTTTTCTTTTGATTTTCGTACTCTTTCATAACATAAATATTGTTAAGAGAATTCCGGTGTGAAAATGTGAAAACAAAAAAGTTTATGACGCTGAAATGACCCCCGATAGATAAGATCAAATCAAAAATACTCTTCATATCATACTACTCTCTCGATACATAATCTCATGTTATGAGGATTATATCTTCAATGTTGAGGATATTTGAGTGAACATGCTTCTGTTTGGATGTTTTTCATAGCAATATACACTTCCACAGCAAGGCTAAAAAACTATACAAGCATGCATATAAAGACGAATGTATATGTGCATGCACATATCCTCAGTTAGCAAATATTAAACAATGTATTTCATTCTCCGAAACTGTATTCTCGCAACATCTGTGTAAGCACGGGCACCCCTCACTAGGCGTGTAATAAGAACAATGCCAGAGAGAATCTGAGATCATAGAGAATACATCATTTTAATACCTTTAGCAATGTCATCATAACTTTCAAGTACCGAACTTCTAAAATGTAGCGCTTCATTATATGAGAATTTGGAGCCTCCAAAAGAAATTCCGAAAGGAGCTAAAAACCATCACCACTTTAGTGTTAACACGTTTATAAAAAAATCAAAAGCACGATAATAAGATAATCCAGAACATTACAGCCACAACTAACCTTCAAAGATTGTCTTCTTGTCACATAGTTTGCAGACGTCAAGAGCTTTTCATATAGCTCAAAGAACTGGAACATCCTCTAGTCAGATCAGGTAAAACTTAAGAGTAACAAAAGGCAATACTCACAACAAGATGAGAAGACAGG
This sequence comes from Tetracentron sinense, assembly GCA_015143295.1. NCBI lineage: Eukaryota > Viridiplantae > Streptophyta > Magnoliopsida > Trochodendrales > Trochodendraceae > Tetracentron > Tetracentron sinense. The sequence continues at coordinate 7,724,770 of CM026558.1, read as the reverse complement.
AAGAAAGCTACCTTTCCTGCCTGAGCCATGCAAGTGCACACAAGTAGGGGTTTGGGAGACATCATTTGATGTCTCCGACAGAGGGATCTCCTTGGCCAAAGCTGAACTAAAAGAACATGAGCTTTCAGATGGTTAGAGTCATCCTATTGAGACAATTGTTAGCCAAGAAGATCTCCTACGTGGATCCACTGAACGAGAATACCATCGTGCCTGAAAGCATTTGATGTGTATGGCAGAGGCAGGGAGGATAGCTTCTTTCAATACTGCCATGTGCATTCATCAGAAACAAATGTATACTAGCGTCTATGGATTAAGCACCTCATCAACATTTGGTACCAACCAAAAACATTCCAAATTATATAGTAAGAAACATAGCGAACTAGCTAACCTCTTCATAATGCGCAGTTAGGAATTCAGAGACCGCAGTTTCATGCTTAGTAAGCAGATCCTGCCAAACATTTCTTTCAGGACAAGAAAAGGAATTGCATGCATGGGACTTTAACTTTGACAGCCAGGCATAAAGAAAGATCAAAGCTGACAGAAGGGAGACCTAACCTTAAAGGTAGCAAAAGCATCCGAAGCAACATCAAAGTTAGGCAGCTCCACATATTTGAAGAACAACTCAAAGCTTGTAGACTCCAATATATATCTGAAAGATCACTACATAAATTTAAATGCATAAAAGATCAAATCTTGCTTGCCAAATACTGATACAGCGTGGAAAGAACAAGCAGTGTCTTAAAAGGCGTGTGAGGCTTACATCATAAGGCTCAAGGAAAACCCCATAAGGCGCAACATTAGAGGCTCAAATCTCATGAGGCTCACACTTCAAACTCAAGGTGTGAAGTGCACGTGAGATGCAAGCCTCAAGCCTTGAGGATTGCATGCATTCAAACTTAAAAATATTTTTTGCTTTTTCTTTTTTTATTTGTTTAAACTAACACTTTTTTTAATCAATAACTAATATCATATACCGAAGTAAAGGAAGCAATAACAAGTTACAGATTCACAAAAAGTGAAACTAAGGCAAAGAAAAGAAACTAAGACAAAAACCAAGGAGAAGAAAACAAATAAATAGTGTATCGCCCAAATTATAAATAAGCTCATCAATCCCCTACTCCCCCACATAATTTCTGGAGGATACCCATTCTAGAAACATAGAACTCCTGCTAGCATAAACGTTCTATAATGGTAGAGAAGAATCTTCAAAAACACACTTGTTCCTCTCCTGCCAAAGGGCCCAAGATATCGCCCCTGGAAGGAGAGCCCAAAGAATATCCAGAGGGCAATCTAGAGAGACTAAATGTCAACAAGATAAGAAGCCTTGGAAGGAACTGGGATAAATCTAGGCGATACCAATTTGGGAAAGAAAATAATACCAGAGGCACCTCGCAAAAGAGCAATGCAAGAGCAAGTGATCAACGGATGCGTCCTCTATCAGGCACAAAAAACAACAGTTCGGTAGACTCCAACCTCTACTTTTGAGATGATCTAGAGTTAGGATCTTGTCTAGAAATGTTGTCCACAAGAAAAAGGATACTGTCAAAGGTTCAACAGCGTGCCACACAACCTAACGGGGAAATATAGGATAGCTACTAAAATTCAGCACCTGCAGAAAGGACCTCACTTTAAACCGATCTTTGTTGTCACAAGGCCAAACTCGGCTATTCCTAGCAGACGATATAGGATGAACAGATTCCAACCTAGACATGAGCCTAACAAAATCACTCACTTCCTAATCATTGACCCAGACTACCAAGGCAGTCCTCACTCCATTTATTATGTTAGCGTATTTCGGGTTCAAAACCCTTTCGACTTACTATAGTATAATTTTTCTTGACTTATGGAGGACCCGGACTACCAAGACATTGATGACCATCTATTTCATCCGACTCCCTCGATGGAGACTACTCAGCCAAAAAAGTCATCATTGTCCAAGCCTTATCCCAACTATTTGGGGTGGGTTGCACGTATCCTCTTCCCCATTCATTTCTATCTAGAGCTCAGCCAAATAAATAAACATATAACAGCTACATTGTAAGCTCTGAAGAAATGGAAATCCAAACCGTCAGTTATGTAGTTAAGTATGCAAAGTTAAAATAATACCATAGCTTATAATTTAAATAGGGTGAGGCAATTGCAATTTCATGGGCTAAACTAGTGTAATTGTTTCAGTCATCAAAGCTTTCATCAGCCATTGAAATTTCAGTAACTTAACTTACTGCAAACATGCTGAGCTGACTTAAGTTAAATAATTTAAGATGGTATAGTCCAATAGCATTTCTTTATGAAGCCCAGCTTTCTGGCTGTCAGCAGTCCAGACTCTGTTCTGTGCTCATACAGGATTTTGGACCACGATTTAGAAATGGGAGTGGAGTTTGAGTTCTTTTTTCATCATAGTGCTTAGTGGTCCGGAATGGAACCCTTTCCCTTTCGGGCAGAAATAGGAGGACAGCTTATCTCAGCAAGTGATTGGGATTGCCGACGAGGAAATAATTGCCTGACCATGCGGAAGGAGTTGATTGCCCTAGACCGGTCAGAATCTCGACAGTAATGTCTCTGTTAGATTCTCCGGTCGAAATACGGAAAAACTCCATTCAGTTCTCGATGGAAACGGAGTTTTGTGAATTAGTCGCAGGGCCACGAGGCTGGGATTGATCAGCGGTAATGCATTTTATGCTTGGTCATCAATCCGGGCAGTCTAAATATTGAGACAGAACTTCTATAGACTTACCAAAAAAATAGTTCAAACTCTTCAGATGAATTCTAATTGTCGATTGAGAGCCTTGTGAAATTGAAACAAAATCACATGCCACAGTCCACAGTCAATGAGGCAAATTGGACCCCAAAAAAAGGTGCATTCATGCTCCCCAATCCAGAAAATAAAGTGTAAGGCCACTACTATTGAGCACCAACTCAATTACACAACATTTCGAGGATCATCGTCATTGAAATAAGAATATTCATTCAGGTAGGATCCTAACTTTCTAATAAATGGCCAATTGCATCGATCATAAATTTGTGATTTTCAGAATAGGTGAACTTTGGTTTTTAGCCAATCCATGGACTGGCCCATGCCACGTGTTAGAGAATCCCTATACAAAAAGAGAACAAATCCTGGACTGTTGATCCAGATTCCTTTTCCCATTATGCAAGTATGAAGTCTTCAGAGCATCAAATTTTTTTAGACAACCATCTTTCTTGTAAGTAACAATATACCATCAGAATTATGGCGATGTTCTTCTCAAAGGTTTAGTGTTTAGTTAAATATTAATCTGCCAGTTTGTTCAAAATGAGCATCATAATCAAGTTCCAAACTTGATCATAATACACTCAAAACCAAAGAAAAATAAACATTTTTTGATTTTGATAGAAGTGTCGAGCCATGAGGATGTATCAGCCCATGTCATGGTGAAATATACTATATATATATAAGGCCTGATATTTTCTTATAGTTCTCCAGGATTGGGGAAAACAACAAGCACGACCAGGGAAGTAAATCAGGGACATTTAATCACGATTAGATGGTAAGTGGTACAGAATTTGTCAAACCCTAAACCTGCATATGAGGAATCATGATACTACAAGTTGGTTGGAAGGAAACTAATAGTGTATTAGGCAGCTTACAAGCTTGTGGGTGCAGACACCACAAATCCCATACTAATATGTGTTTGAACCAGGCTAGCCTCATCACCACAACATGAATAATGACATCGTCAAGTTTCAGAGACCATTCATCCTGATAAGAACAATAAACCACATTCTACTTAATAAAGTTGTGTACAACCTACCAAATCAGACGTTATGCATGGAAGGCATTATTTTATAGATTAGTTACAATTGGAAATCGGATTTGTTCATCTGTGCTACCTAGTGCCTAGGAGAGGTACGTCTACTTGTCTCATTTTCTTCTTCGTTTTCTTATGATTGTCTCTCTTTTTTCTGGCAAAGTATCCATTCCAGCTGCAACTGGATCTACTTTTTGACATTCTTCGTTTACACTAATAGAGTGTAACTGAATTTCAGTTGCAGTTATTTTCCTCATGAGTGCATTGAAGTTATGTCAACTTCAATGCAGATAAGGCCGTGCACCTATGAAATGCCCAATCAATATACTCAGCAAACGGCATTAACTTAACATCCATCTTTAGCATCTTACAAATGCCACCATCTACTTGACAAAAACCATTGTAAATACACAAACCACAATTGCACACATGAACTTCTTTTCTTCGACTCTTTTCCATTCTACTCTTTTCTTCCTTCTAATAAAACCATTACTAAGTTAAGAATAATAATGATATTGTCCTCTAAATAATATCAACTTTAGAAAGAAAATAAATGCAAGCACAACCAGGAAAGCATGAAAGAATGGATGAAAAGCTTAAATGCCTTACTTTGCAAGGGTTGGAAATTTGATGCATTCCCTCAACATTTTTCCACAATTCACTGCAACGTCTTTGTTATCGTAGCTGTTTGGAAAAGATGACAATAAGTTGCATGCATGGCTACATTATTTAATGAATGGTAACAATATTTATTACTATAAAATAACTAAATAAACACGAGAAGAATAACAAAAGAACTATGTATGTGTACGCATGAATTTAAACACGTACATCTAATTTATAAATGTTGTGCAAGCTGTAAGATGATTGGACATAAAAACCCAAACATCTAAAGTTGGACATTTATACTCAATTCAAGGAATTATCAGAAGGCCTTAGTTTAGGAAGATTTGGAAGACTCCGGTCCTAATGAGGTTCAATCCTTTTGTCTAGTCGGCGTTGTACAAGATTCTCACCGTTGATCCCTGAGAAACATGGGTATGTTAATTCCAAATAATGCAACATGTGACAGGAATCTGACGAAGATGTGCATCATCTTATCTTTCAATGTCTATCATATGACATGGGATGTCTGAATCTTTTTTCTCTCCTTATTTGAGATCTTTCAATGAGAATCGAGTGACATCACCCTTGGCTCTCCGGATGGAGTCTTCAGTAGCGGGGGTAACATTCTTTGAGCACCACTACGTTATGGTTATATGGAGAAAAAGGAATAGCCAAGTGTTTGACAAGCCTGACGCTTTTCTACCTAAGCTTTGCTCCTTTATTGCGTGGAGTTTAGGCAACTAGTTGGCTTCCCTCTTCAGTGTGAACTTTGTGTCCCTCTGTGGATGTAAATTCTTCTCTTCTTATACAATACTCGTTATTCATCAAGAAAATAAATAAGTGCTCAAGCCCATCCGATGCAAGTATTAATTTGCTATCACCGGAACTCGTGTTAAATTCTTAACAACATTATATAGGGAAGAAGTTAAAAAGGCGTTAGCAAAAAAAGCCACGAGAAGTAGTTTATGAGATAAGTTGGGAGAATGGCACCAAATGAACACGTTAGGAGGTAGAAACCCTTTTTACTGACAATTAGGTTCTTTGATGCTTAAGTTCTAGCTATGCTTTAATGGACCTAAAAAACTTTATGATTTTCCCCATGTAAATTAGTGAGACGTGTTTAAAGTCTTTAGACCCAACCAAATAATGGCTCCAAACTTTTTAAGCCCAGGTATCCTCAGTTTAGGATGTTTTAATTAACAAAATCCCCTTGTTACTTCCGGATATCGCAAATTCGCAACTAATCACGATGGCCTCACACATTATACATGCGGGTAATGGAGTGGTGCAAAATGCTTTATGAGAATGACTCATATTAGAACATTATAGCAAAAAGTGCGTGGTATAGAGGAAAAATATTCCTTTAAAGCTATTACAAAACTAACACTAAATGGTGATTGGTGGTGTTGCAAAAGAAGAGAACCTTACCACACAACAAGGAAATCCAATAGCTCCAAATGGTTTTCAATATATTGCACACAACAATAGGTAGATCCAGCCATTTGCTTCAACAATACACACCAACAGTGGACTAAATCTTTCCTTGCCTGTATTAAAAGTGATATAATTAGTTGAATGCAAATAAATATACTAAATATGTTCCAGGGTGGCAGGAATATTAATGACTTACTTCCCATCCAAGTATGGGTAACTTGTGAATGAAAAGGCCAATAACATCCTCTTTGCAGATCTCGAGTGTTAACTGTGAAACCTGCTCCACATTTGGTTCAACTTCCCCATCTCCAGAAAGCATATGTCTCATTGTCACAAAATTCTTTTCAACTTCTTCCAAAGCCTATATAAATAAAGAAAAAACTATACATTTTAAGATCTGTGGCTTGCAACTGCATAAAAAATAGAATAAATTATTCGAACTATACCAGTTGAAAATAGCGGTTATCCTTATAACTATCACCCAACAAGTTTTGTCAATTTTCACATTAAGGCACATGGAGTCCTAGAAAATATAACTAATCGTTGAAGAAATGGTCAGATAATCTTATTAAATAAGTAGCTGTTGAGCAACGGTCTATGGTTCACGGCCTAGAGGAATTAGCTCTAGTTTGTGTTTGATCATGGACTATCCACCAATAGAAACAAGTTACAAAAGCATAGGCTATGTGTGCGCATACTTGTGCAAAGTGTAAGCTAATATGATTATGCTACAAAACGAAAACTCAGGTAAGTGAAATTTCATGGGCCATCTATTCTTGCCCATAAGTTTCGTAGATATCCTACAGGTATTGTTTTTCCTTGTTTACGGGGGAAGCTATCCCTTTTCCCATGGCTAGACCCTGCTAAATAATTAACAAACATAGTATAAAAGATATATATTTTTCAAAAGTTCAGTGGGTCGGTTGCCCCCCTTGCCCCATGTTTGTCTTATAAAATAATTAAATAGTATAGTATATATATATATATATATATATATTTTTATTTTTTTTTAATTTTTTTTTTTTTACTTCAGGGGGCAGCTGCACTGCACCCAAGCTCCGCCACTGGGCAGCTGCCCCCTTCCCCATGGCTATGCCCTGTTAAAAAATTAAATAATATAGTATAATTTTTTTTCCAAAAACTTAAGGGGCAGCTTCGCCCCTTGGCAGCTACTTCCTTCCCCGTTAAATAATTAAACAAAATAGTATAAAATATTTTATTTTTTCAAAAATTCATGGGGGAGCAACTGCTCCTTTGCCCCCCATGGCTTTGTCCTATTAAAAAAATAATTTTTTAATGTTTTCCACAGGTTCAGGGGGGCAAGTGACCCCCAATCGCGAGTGACCCGCCAATTCATGTAATTTTTTGAGGTACAGTGAACGTGTTCCTAAAACGCACCTCAATATCGAAAGTCATTGTGAAGCCTTTTATCATACTTTAGAATTACACATCATGAAGAATCAAATCAGTGAGCCCAGATAAACGCCAATTTGATCACAACTGGCGATAACCCATTTCAGATTTCCACTTATACATCAAACTGTACACACATATATAAAATTAAACTAAAAAGAAAAAAAATTAGCAGAAGGGGAAGGTAATTAGTGATTTATAGACAGATATAAACATGGAAATTACACCCAAAATGAATTCGATTGTCAACTAAAATTCAGTTAAAGAGGTAAATTCTAATACCCAGATTAATATTTCAACATAAACAGTGAATTGGGAGAAATGCATTGAAACCCGTGTACAAGAAAGATCAAGCATTGCGTCAAATTGTAAGATTTAAGTAAAGGGAACGAACTGGTAGGTATAATGGGAGAAGGAATCCAACCTTTTCAAGGGCTTTAACTTCTGCAACCGTCTTGGTGTCGAGAGCGATCAAGCTATCCCTGATCGATTTCACTACCTCTGGTGGGGTTTTGGGTCTCGAAGGCTTGAAGAACGAAAAAGACATTATCACTATCTCTTCTCTGCAACTCTCTCTCTCTCTCTGTCTGCGCATGCAGCGAATGTCCGCTTGGTCTATTTATCGGGGTTTTTTTTTCGGAATATTGAGGTATTGAATTAAACCAATAAAAAAAGGTATTGAATTTTTCTTAACTACGGAGCAGTGGATTCTTGTATGGCAATTGATCTCGACCGTCTATTTTACTAGTTAGGTTGGTTGGTAGGCACATTAAAGTCGACCCGAATGGTAAAGACTAAGAGCATTCCTAGCAGCCTCACCAGTGAAAACTCACTTTTTTAAAAATTTATTTTGGCTATTTATTTTTATAAAATACTTTAACAATCAATTTAATAAATAAATAAAGGAGAGATAAACATTATTTTATTATTTATATGAAAAATAATATTATTTTATTATTTGTGTGAGACCACAAAAGAAATGAAGAAATAAATATTTGGTTCGGTAAGTGTAGAGTATCCACCAAATCAAAATGGTTATCTTGAAGTGGCTGCTCAATACCCTTTTTACAATTATCAGTGTTTTGGGCTCCTAGGAATGCTCTAAGGAGTTAAAAACCGAAGGAATTCGAAACAATTCTTATGGAATTACATATTTGGTTTTTTGTTTTTTGTTTTTTGTTTTTTACTCGTTGGATCAGAGTGGAGAAAGCAACCATGTAATTCCTCGCTAGACTAGATGTTTTTGTTTTGTTACTCGTTGGATCAGGGTGGAGAAAGCAACGATGTACATCCTCACTAGACTAGATTGTGAACCTATCATGTAATGCAGGCTATGGCTGAAGGACGAACCGTAAATCAAAGGTCTCAACGTCGATTCTTAGACTTCCCTCAATATCAGTTGCATGAGGTGGGATATTTCTTATGCAGTAAGTGAGATTGATTAGTTTGAGTCTTTTAAGGCTTGGATATCTACTTTTATCCAACAACAAAAATTAATGTTTATGCACACTACTGTGACCAGCATAGCTTCCTGGCATATTTGATCGATGGTTAAACAAATAATATATTCAAACAGGGTAGTTGTATTTGATTGTGATTAAAATATCAAATTTAAATAATATTTAATCTTGTGAATTGTTTCAAAAGTCAGAAATATAAAAATAACATAAAATTTAATTAAAGTAATAATAAATTTATATTGTGCCCTTAATTTAAATTAATAATAATAATTTAATATATCTTAAAATTATATTTAAAAATACATATACTAAAAAATGAGAAGTGTTTAGCGGACTTTCGGCTATCTAGGCAAATGTCATTCCTTATTGGTCTACATCCTCTTTTTTAATACTCATTAAATGTGGTTAAAATGTACTCAACCCTAGAATTCATTCATTTAACCTTGGGTTTAGGAATATATATACAATTAATAGTATCTGCTCTATTTATATACAGAACATATTCAACCATAAAAATATATATACACGGAACATATGAATCGTGTGATATCTATATTAGTTGACACCCCCTGCCTACCACTATCACATCTAGGGAGGGGTTGGTTGTAACTTGAAACTAAAATGTCCACATAACCATGGAGTATGGATCACAGTTCCTAACGACTCATTATGCATCCAATTTCAGCAATTCGGGTTGGTACTATATACCATACATTAGCCTCGGTTTTGCCTCTCATGTTGCCCTTGTCTTGGGTTGCCCCCACGGGTCTTAATGCCTTGTCATAACCATTGAGTAAGATTCCCTTGTGTTTCGGGTTTTAATATATTAGTAAAAGTGTACGTGTCTTGTAGATATATTTTTTTATATATTAAAATATAATTTAGAAAAAATATATAAATTTTTATTATTTCCGTTAGACGTCGCGTTACTCTTTTTATATTAAATATTTTTTAAATATAATATTATATTTATATAAATATAATTGAGTAATTAAATTTAATATTTCATATATTAATTTAAATTTAATATTATAAAAATTATTTATCTTTTATTGGTTGCTCCATGGATAAGGGTTGCTCAATTGGGTGCAGATATTATATGATGATATTATTCATGTTTTCCCTAAAATATTTCTTATTTCCGAGAGATTATCTTTCTATATAAATAAAGTTTTTCCCTAACATATGGTAGAGTCCTAAACCAACTATTCTTTAAGATTATTCCATAATATGGTAGAGTCCTAAACTAATTCTATTTTAATAATGGGTTCCACATAATATTAAATAGTAACTTAATTAAAGTTTGGTAATATTATAAGTTATGTATTAAATAATTAAGCTAAAGGGTATTTACGTTCATGTAAAGTTTTGCATTTATACTATGATATAAAGAAATAAGAATTTCTCCCTGCTCTCCAAACTCCGACTCTCGAATCTTATACGTTCAATCCTAGGGATGCCATGTGGCTTCCCTCTTTAATCTCCGCTATTTAACCTCTCATAAATTTTCTCTGACCCACTATTTCATCCTAGAGCCCTCTCTGTCTCCACTATTATAAACTTCACTCTTATCTCCAACTCTTACAGGTTTGGGACCCTATCTCATCTTAGATAGATAGAGTTCTCTCTTATCTCAAACTCTTGGGTGTATTAATTTAAGTTTAATACTAAAAATAACTTATGATTTTCTTATAAATGTTATTAAAATAATAATAAATTATTATTATAAAATTAATTAATTAATACAGATAATAATGTATATCAAATAATAAAAACTAATACTATTCAAAATAAAATTTATGAGATATTCTTAAAATGTATTACTAAATATTTAAATAAATAAATAATACTTTTTAATTTTAGATATTCTTAATTATTACCGTGCATCGCACAGGGTCTCTGCTAGCGATTCTTATACTTTTATTAGTAGATTAGCAGATAGATAGATAGAATGATTTACCAGCCGATGGAAACTTTCAAAGTGTACTCTTAAATATACTTTCGAATCTTATCTCTACTATAATAAGAGAAGCTCCCCTAATGATAGAAATTCTTAAACTACCCCCTCAATAAATCATAACCTGACTTTTTTCCCGATTCTCAAACTACCCTTATATACAAACCTTATAAATCTTCCATTTTATGTTTTACTTAATTCCCAAACTATCAATTTCTCGTATGCAATCTATCAAACTACCAATTTCTCAAATCCTCGCCTATTTTTGATAAATTCTCAAACTACCCTTAACATAAAACCTTGATTTAATGTTTTACTTAATTCACAAATTACCATTTTCTTATCTATACCTTTTAACACTTCTTAACCGTGGTTAAAATTCACTCAGATCAAACTACCATTTCTCATCAATTGCACCCACATGTTAACACATAAGTGGGGTCACGTTTCACCCACAATTCATAGGGATGATGGGATGACAGACATCTTATCTTGGGATAAGCAATGCTACCGAGACAGGGCATGTGGGAAACGCACATGCCCATTCCTACAACAAAATACTAGTAGAGACCCGTGAGATGCACGGTAATATTATTTATGTATTTAAATATTAAGTAATATATTTTAATAATATTTCACAAATTTTATTTTTAATAGTATTAGATTTTTATTATTTGATATACATTATTATTTGTATTAATTAATTAATTAATTATTATTTTAATAACATTTATAGGGAAATCATAAGTTTTTTAATATTAAACTTAATTAAATTAATACACCCCACGAGTTGGAGATAAGAGAGAACTCTACAATAGTGGAGATAGATATGGCTCTAGGATGAGTAGTGGGTCCCAAACCTGTAAGAGTTGGAGATAAGAGATGAGTCTATAATAGTGGAGATAGAGAGGGTTGTAAGATGAAATAATGGGTCTTAAATTTAAACGGTGGAGATTAAAGAGAAAAATCATATGTTATTTATAAAATAGAATTTATGAGATTGGAAGGATATAAGTTTGGAGAACAAATAGAAAAATATTATTTCTTTATATTATAGTAAGAGATAGAAAGATGATGACTACACTCCCCGCGAAGTGCCTTAGGTTAGTTAGGGATAAGCAATGTTGCGACATGGGGAGAACGCACATGCCTACACATAGACCATCTGAAAACCTATGTATATTTTCCCCGGACTGGTGCCCAATCCTAAGTCCTCACCGAAGGGCTTGCATTAATTTAGGATAATTTCTCTGATATTATTCGATTATAATTCTCCGGCGATTGTGTTCTTCGTTTTTATGTAATGAGAGGCTATGATCTAATAAACACCATCCTTCCCGATGAACTGATCATTGAGATCTTCAATCATCTCGACGGATCGAAATTGATCCGCGACGCTTGCTCTCTCGTCTGCAAAAGATGGCTCAATCTCGAGAGACCGAGTCGCCTTACAGTTCGAATCGGTGCCTCAGGTAGTAGCCCAGACGCGTTGGTGGTGCTGTTGTCTCGTCGATTCGTTAATGTCAGAAACGTATATATTGATCAGAGATTATCAAATTCGCCTCCGCTTGAATTAGGTTACTCTAGAGGACAAGCATCGCCATATAAGGTAATTGCTTCACTTTTTGTTTTGGCAAATTTTAGGGTTAGAGGATTTATTGAATTTTGTTTGGAAGATGACTAGAAACACCTATTTTGGATGAATAATGTATTTTTGTGTATCTTATTATTGTATTGGAATATGTTTATGAATTGGTAGGGCATTGGAGTTATCAATCACACACTAACCCCTCTATGGATGAGACACTTTTTTTTGGTAAACTCAATCATACCACAAGGCAATGACTGAAGGCAAATACAAGGAAATACTTATTGTAGTTTATTACGCGGAGGGGTAGTGCAAGCTTGATCATGTTTTTGGCTTGAGCATAGGCTCTTGTGACTTGAATTTGACGAGCTAATAGCCGAAGCTCTCTGCTCACTACGAAATTCGTGAGCCCAAATTGGCTATTATAGGGATTGGTTCTGTTTGTTTTTTTGTTGAGGGGTCTGGTGATTAGTAACAAAACAACTTTATTTTTTTTGATTGCTAATCCAAGCAATAATATAAATATAAAGGAAGCAGGTACAAAAGAGCAAAAACATAGTTCATGAGGACGTGAACCAATGCGAGCTACAAAAATACAAGAAAGCCTGAAAATCCCAAGCTAGCCCCCAAAAGAAGCCCTCAATGGCAATACAAAATTCAGGCAGGCATCAAACTTAAGCTCACCCCTTCCTGCCTAGCTGAGAACCACTCCAACACCATAGACTGGATTCTAGCACAGATACGAGGAAGAGGATAAGGAGAGTTCTCGAAAACTCTCCTATTTATCTCTCTCCAGATAGTCCATGCTATGGCACCCCACGATATCTTCCACAACACCAACCTTGACCATTTCCCACTTACCAAATCTCAGCAGGATATAAAGTGAAAGGAAGAGGGAAAGACCTAGGCCACGCCTACGCGGGAAAGAAAGAAGATTCAAATCTCATGAGCTATAAGACAATACAAGAAAAGGTGATCTACAGACTCTTCCACTTGGAGACACATAAAACATCGATTAACCATCTTCCACCATCTCTTTTTCAAATAATCACATGTGAGTATTTTATTCAAAACTGCATTTCATAGAAAGAAAGATACTTTGGAGGGAATGTTTGGATTCCACACAACCTTATGAGGAAAAGGGGCGGGAGGACCAGCTTCAAGCAACTAAGCTAGAGATTTCACTGAAAAACGACCCTTGTTGTCTCTCGCCCAAAGTTTACAATCCCGGCCCTGGGAGCTTGAAGGAGGAGCCCCTAGATGCTCTAACAAGCTACCAAACTCAACTATCTCCCAATCGTTTAACCTTCTTCTTAATTTGGGACACCAAGCAACCCCGGCACCTCCCATCGATATAATCCCCAACTGACGCCTTCTGGTCCGACGCTAAGCGAAAAACAGAGGCAAAGTCATCCTGCAACCCCGAGGACCTACTCCACACATCCTTCCAGAAATTGACCTCAGACTCGTCACCAACCTTGAACTCGAAGAAATGAATAACTAGACGAGTAGTTGACATAATCCCCTTCCACAACCCCACCTCGAAGGGCCTCTTCACTTGCTTGGGAACCCAACATGAACCCTCCCCATATTTCGTGACGATGACCAAACGCCAGAGACTCTCCCTTTCCTCCTCAAACCTCTATATCCATTTGCCAAAGAGAGCACTATTGACCAGAGACAACGACTTCAAATTGAGCCCCCCTCCCTCTTTGGACGACATATACGCTTACAATCGACTAGGTGATACTTAACCTGACCATTTTTTCGTGCCACAAGAACTCTTCTGCATGCGTTCAAGAGATGTAGCTATCGAGCGGGGAATAACCAAAGTGGACATAAAATAGGTTGGAATGCTACTTAGGACACTGTGAATCAACGTTAATTTCTCTCATTTAAATAAAAAGGATGACTGCCACCCAACCAATCGCTTAGCAAATCTTTCAAAAACCGGGGTCCATGTTGCCTTAGATTTGAATCAAGCTCCGAGGGGCATGCCTAGATAAACCGAAGGGAGGGACCCATCCCTACACCCGAGATTCTTCGCTAGGATGTCTAAATCTGTAACCTCTCCAACCCCCACTATATCGGATTTGGACATATTGACCCGCAACCCGGAAACAGCCTCAAAGCAATGAAGTAAACCTTTCAGAGAACCTAGATCCTAGCGGGAAGCTCTGCAGAAAATTAACGTATCATCGACAAACTGGAGGTGAGAGATCGCCAACCTCTCTCTCCCCAGGGAAAGTCCTTCGAAAATCACACCATCTGCTCGAAACAACATCCTACTCACAGCTTATGAGATCATGATGAAGGGGAATAGGGAAAGGAGGTCCCCTTGTGTCAAACGCCTAGAACTATGAAAGTAGCCAGCCGGACTCCCATTGATGAGGATAGAAAAAGACACAGATGAAATGCACAACTGCATCCAATGACACCACCTGGGACTAAAACCCATTCTTAGAAATCCCAAAAATTCTCAATTAACGTGGTTATAGGCCTTCTCCATATCCACTTTGCATTATATACTTGGGACCTTGGCTCGAATCATGTCGTCGATGCATTCATTGGCTATTAGGATACCATTAAGAATTAGTTTACCATCCACAAAGGCTCCCTCAATGGAGATGATGTGACCCATCACTCTCTTAAGTCGACTTGCCAAAACTTTGGAAAGGATTTTGTATACACTACTCACGAGGCTGATCGGCCTGAAATCTTTTATATCCTCCGCTCATTTGTGTTTCAGAATCAACACTACAAAGGTGTTGTTGATGATCACTCTATTAAAGTGCCCGGTCTCATACTGTTCTCTCATCACCGTTATTTTTTTTTGATCGGTAATCCAATCAAAATATATATATCAGAAAAAAGAAAGGATAGAGATACAAAGAAAATAGAAAGCAAAGCTCACGAGGACGTGAACCGATACACAACAACTACAAAGGACAAATAAAACAAGATATCCCCTGACTTTCGCCTTGTGGACCCTGCAGCAAAATCAATCTAATAAGATATCCACATCCACCCCTGTCTGCCCCGCAAGTCCACCACCGTCGAGCTTGTCTATGAGCAAATACGTTGGATGGAAGATGAAGAGTTCTCGAAAACTCTCATATTCCTCTCATTTCAAATGGACCAAGCTATAGCACCCGGTAAAACCGACCAGATAGCCATCCTTGAATCAGTCTCACTTACCACATCCCAACAGGATAAGAAGTAGAGAAAGGAAGAGGGAAAGACCCAATCCACGCCCACTCGAGAAAGAAAGAAACTCCAAATTTCACTTGCTACAGAATAATGCAAAAGTAGGTGATCAACCGACTCTTCCGCTTGAAGGCACATAAAACAACAATTCGCCATCCTCTAGATTTCAAGTGATTACATGTGAGGATCTTATTCAAGGCCGCATTTCATATAAAGAAAGATACTTTTGATGGAATACCCGGATTTCACACAGTCTTATGAGGAAAAAATTCGGGAAAAATAGGCTTAAGAGACTGAATTAGAGATCTCACAGAAAACCAACCCTTGTTGCCTATAGACCACACTCTGCAGTCTTGCCCTTGGGAAACCAAAGAGTGTGACCCCAGCCGCTCTAGAAGACTACTAAAATCAATGACTTCCGAGTCATTCAACCCTCTTCTTAGTCTAGGACACTAGACAGCCCCCTCACCACCCCTATCAATATACTCCCCTACTGATGCATCCCTATCAATGGCTATACGAAAAAAGGTAGCAAAATCGTCCTGCAATTTTGTGGTTCCACACCAAATATCTTTCCAAAACCAGACCTCAGCTCCCCCCCCCACTCTAAATGCAAAGAATGAGACGACCAATTGCGCAACTGACATAATGCTCTTCCACAAACCCACCCCATGGGCCCTCCTAACCTCCTTCGGAATCTAGCACAAATGGGTCCAATATTTGGCTACTATCACTGACCGCCACAAACTCTCTCTTTCCTCTCCAAAACGTCAAATCCATTTCCCTAGCAGAGATTTGTTTACTAGCGATAAAGACTTCAGATTTAAACCACCCTCACCCTTGGGACGACAAATGCGAGTCCATTCGACTAGATGATATTTGAACTGTCCTCCTTTTTCATGCCAAAGAAATTCCCTCTGCCTTCTTTCAAGAAGAGTTCTCTCATCACCGTTATTGGAATCAAAAGGAGAACAATACAACAAAGAAAAACTAGAACTAACAATGGTAGCAAAAAAACAACCGGGAAAAAAATCAAACAACAAAAGAGAGGGGACTCAGGAGGGGGAGGTTCACACCTTACACCACAATGCAGTCCTTCCTACCCCTTCCTTGGCTGATTTATATGCGGCTGTATTGGTGGATATAGGAACCCAAGAAAATGAGATATTTCCTTGGACCACCAACTCATGAATAAACCACACTTGTAGGTAGGGCTGTCAATGGACTGGATCATGATCCGGATCCGATCCGAATCCGATCCGATTAGCCGGACTTTGGACCCTATACGTGATCCGTCGGATCGGATTCGGATCGGATCGGTGGAATCCGATTATAATCGGATCGGATCTGGATATAGGGTGATCCGATCCGATTAAAATCCGATCCGATAATAATAATAATTTTTAATTATTTTAAATATATTATTTAGATTTTCTATGTATAAAATATTAATTTTTAAAAAAAGTAACATTAATTAGTATTAATTAGGGTATTATTAGATTTTTTATTATTAAAATAGATTTTTTTTAAAAAAAATAACCTTACTCGGATCGGATTCGGATCGAACGATATATAATCGGATCGGATTCGGATCGGTTACTTCATGATCCGACGGATCTCGGATCGGATTCGGATCAGTCGGATTCTTAATCGGATCGAATTCGGATCTAGGCAGATCCGGTCCGAATCCGATCCGTTGACAGCCCTACTTGTAGGAGTAATGCTAAGGGGCCACATTCTCTCCATCGGACCACCTAATAGCCACCTTGAATCACCCTCCGCATAAATAGGAAATAAACCATACATCCTTGCAAAGACAAGTCCTCTCAAGGCCAGCACTTTATGTGTGGTTCGAAGTTGTTTCTCTTGCAGGTCCAGAAAATCAAATCTTCATCCTTGCCTTGTTGCCCCTTATAATCCCTCCATAACCAGCCTACCCAGGTTACGCAAGGAGCTGCCACAAAATTAATTTTAAATCCATCACCTCCGCGGGGGGGGGGACATGATCTCAGCTAGAGACCAAATTTGTCTGTGATGATTTTTGAGCTGAAGTAGATATGCGCAAAGGGTGTTCACCGATTGGTGAATAGTAAAAGAAAGCTAAAAGAGAAAACTACAAAAGTGAAACAGTAAAGGAGGCATGACTCGTGGTAAGGCACAAGGTAGACCTAGAGTAGCGTTGAGACATCATGATCCAAAGCATCTCCTCTAATCAAGCACCAGGCGTATAGCCATTCCGATACAATCCTATAAACTATAAAGTCTCTCTAGGGGAAAAGTGATATCATTGAACACCCTCTTATTCATCTCCTTCAATTCCCCCTAACAGATGACGCTCAACAGCAATTTCCAAAGCATAGTCTTGAATTCAGGATCTCAGATAGATCCTTTACAAACCAACTAGAGAGTAGAGACAAAGTCTCACAAAAGAACCAATGAAAATCAGCCTATCTCAGTTACTTATATTTTTTTGATCTATCCTATTTTTATTAATTGTTATCATTTTGCTGGAGAATTGGTTGATTGAAAATCAGCCTAGGGTTTTATGTTCCTCCTAAACGGAGGTGATGTCTCTTAGGCCAGCAAAGAGCAGGGTTTTGTAGCAAGATTCACAATGAAAGCCTGGCTTGTGGCACTGCATTTATAGCAGTGTAGATCAAAAGTTACATGAGAAATCTCAAGATTCAAGTGCACTATATATTGGATATTTTTGTAGTAATTAACTTACTAAAATTATCAGCATTTTGTACAAAAATTAGTTTTTTAAATATTACCAAATTTCAGCTAAAGTTACACTTTTTGGTGAAACTAGTTGAAATTTTGACTGGTTTTGTCGAAACACTGCAAGTTTTATAGAGAAAAGTTCCAAAATATCGTGATTTTGTTACCCCCGACTTATGGGCCACACATTTTTGAAATGCCCTCCAATATTTTCTAAATTTTAAATCTTCATATGAGATAATTTTACCGGTGTGAGAGACATGGAAATATTGTCCAATATTTTCATTATCTTTCCGAAATTGAAAACATGGACAGCAGTTTCTTTTTGAGCTTGTCATCCCCACTGTACTCCGTAGTCCCTATAGCTTATATAGTAATATTGATGAACTATACTGGTGCCACTACATTGCCGAGTCCACTTCGTGAATGAACCATCCTCGAATGCTTGGTGCTGCCATTTCTGATCGTAGATATTGTAATACCTGCGAATATTTAGTTGCAAGACCCAAGTTGATTATTTTTGTTTAGTTCTACATTGCTAATGTGCTCCAGTTCAGTGTTCATTTTGTTTGGAGAAGAGTTGCGGTTGAGTTTTGTTATTAGTTATTACTATATCTATGCATCTTCCTGCTAAAAACAGTGGTACTTTTATTCGTTGCAGAGAAGGGGACGAGGTGCTAATAATCCTGCACGCTCATCCTTAAAATTTTGGTATACAACTAAGAACAGTGGGTCTGATGGAAGCAACTTAGACACATGCAGTTTGTCAGATGCTGGTCTTACTGCTCTCGGTGAAGGATTTACAAGGCTTGAAAAGTTGAGCTTAATCTGGTGCTCCGACGTGACAAATGTGGGGTTAAAATCCACAGCTGAGAGATGTAGATTCTTGAAATCTTTGGATTTACAGGTGAATATCTAGTTATCGAACTTGAAACTTTTTAGTATTAGTTCCCAGTTAATGGATTAAAGCTATATTGCCTAAGTTCTTGATTCAGCTATTTCTTTTGTACACACCAGTTTGAAACTATGTAAGAAGTATTTGTTGTGCGTGGAAGTAGTTCTATATCCTCATTTTCACGGGTGTTTTACTTGGAATGTAATGTGATAAGAAAACAAGAAGACCAAAATGAAAGGTTGAAAACATACCTTAAATCACTGTCAAAATCCTCAATACAAGAGAAAATAGAGAGAACGATCAAACTTTTAAAAGAAACTAGGGTTTCTCAGTCCTAATATAAACTCACTGGAGTCTTTAATAAAAGAAATAATATAATCTGTAAACTACGGATGTACCCTATTAATAATCTCCTACTACTGAAATTTGATATTTTTTGTTTACAACTAGAAATCTTAAAAGAAGGCTGAAAGCAAGTTCTTTGTTTTAACAAGAAGTCCCAAATAGAGGGCGGAAAGTCATTGAGCCGCTTAAAATCATGTGTGGATTCGCATTAAACATGTTGATCATCTTGTATGTTGTTGAGATATCTTGCAAATTGCTTTATCTTGTCTTGATCGATCCACGGACAATCTATGGCTGGTCGTCCTTCCCACTGCACTAGACACCGTTTGTAAGAGCCTTGTCTTGTGCGAACTTCATGAACATCCAGAATGTCTTTGATCTTTCTTTTTGGGGCTTTAGGCATTTTAGCAAGCCATTCATCTATCTACTCGGTTTTCTCCTTTTGCCTCACCATCAGTACATGATATGTATAGAGGTTGTCAACATTGAAGATAAGAGAAATTTAAAACCCCTATGGAAGATTTACCTAGTAAGCATTTTCTCCCAATTTCTTGAGGATACATCATGGTCTAACCTTCTTGTATATTTGCTTTAAACATCTTTGGGTTTCTACAAGACATGCTTGGATGTGGAAAAGGAAGACTTGATGCAGGCAAGGTTCTGAATATCGATATCGCATGTCATTTCGAGCCGCGGAAAAAAGATATATCGAGGATATTTCGCAAGATATATCGATATCGCGGGAACAATATCGCACGTGGAGGAAAAGATTGAAAAAAATAGTGAAAAATTAGAATTTTTCAATAAAACTTCAGGAAATGTTAAAATAGATGTTAATTTGATAATCAAAAAATTTATTAAAAAAACAATGTATATAAGAGATGCAAGGAGAAGGGAGCCAAAAACGTGCGTTGATGTTGACGATAATATATGATTCACTAATATTTCGGTTGAAATTTACGAAATTTTGATCGAAATTTGTGAAATTTTGTAAAAACCAAAATACATGGTTCAGATGTTTCGGAACCCCGTTGAGATTGAGAAATATTGTTGAAATATACGAAATTTCGTCGAAATTTCAAACACTAGATGCAGGTGCTGAAAGAATTCTATCCTAGAGAAAGATGAGATAAGGCTGCAAACTCGACTTTTATATCTCTCATTCCCAAAAAGGACAGAGTTGAGGAGCTAAAAGACTTTGGACTGATTAGGCTTGTAAGCATTCTATACAAGATTGTGGCTAAGGTCCTCTCAATTAGGCTAAAGACAGATGTTGGTAAAGTGGTGGGGTTTAATCAGGGGGATTTCGTTTAGGGGCCTCACTAGTGGAGGGGTCTTCATTGTAAAAAAATGCATTTACTCTAGGATTCGGGAGGGGAGGAGTGGAATTCTTTGCCAAAACTTGGCGAAGGCTTATGATCACATGGATTTACCTTTTTGTACTACATGCTTGGTAAGATGGGCTTTGGCGGCAGGCTGGAGGATGGATCATGGCTTGTGTCTCATCAGTCACTTTCTTAGTTCTGGTCAATGTGTCTGTCTCCAAGGTTACTTTTCAAGCCCTAGAGTCTTTGCCAAGGTGGCCTTCTATCCCTGCTTCTTTCATTTTGGTTGTTGCTATCTCTGCTTCTTTCATTTTGGTTCCTGAGGTGTTTAGTAAACTATGTTGAAAGCAAAACAAATTGGGTGTATCTAGGATTTTTGTGCAGATTGGCCAAGGATTACTCATCTTCATTACGCGGATGATATGTTGGTGTTCATGGATGCTTCTCGGGAATAGGCATTGAACCATCCTTAGATGTTATAAGGCAATCTCAGGATAGTGTTTTAGAACTTGAAAACTCGGCTTAGAACCTTGCCGAGTCGAGTCGACTCGAAAACTCAGTCAAAACGCATCCAGTGATGACACCTAAAACTCGAACAAATATAATATTTTTTAATATTAATTATATATATATATGGTATAAAATCGAAAATAATGATAAAATTAACAAAAAAATGATACACATATATATATATGAATTAAAATATACATAAAATTACATATATGTATTTATATAGATGTTGAATAATTATTAGACTTTTAAGATTATATAGTTTTATATACAAAGGAGATGAACTTTTGAAGAACAAGAAAAGAAAAAAAAATTAGTGATTTAGTGAGATCATTCAACCATAGTAGAGTATGGTTGTATTGGTTGGTAGAATGGTGAATATGGTTGTATAAAATCTGATCTTTTGGCAAATAGAGATTCCCTCCTAAATAATAAACAAAATAATGCATAAGATTTTCACAAAAAGCATAAGTTTTTCACAACAGAAAAAATGTAATTTTGTTGAGTTGACCAAGTTAGCCGAATTACTCGCCTTTGCTGTGAGAAACCGAGTTTATTGGTGAGTCGGCTCTAAACTTAGTCAAGTCGACTTGGCCAAGTTTCGAGTTGACTCACCGAGTTTTAAAACACTACTCAGTGCTATGCGTTAATCTCTCAAAAGCACTTTGAGTAGAAATAATAGAGAGAATAGGAGAAAGAGAAATGAAAAGGAGAAAGAGAAGAAAAAAGAGAGATGTAGAGGATGTGATAATGGTTCACAACACTCTACTCTCCTTTTATAATATTGCTAATGTTTAGAATTACATAAATACCCTATAGGGATTATGCGTAATGGACACGTCATTATGCATGATAGACATGATATGCTTAACATGAAATACCCAAAATACGTTGACAACACTCTCCACCAAGATGGAACATAAATATCAAATATGTCCATCTTGCTTAGCATCTCAAGTAACCAATTAGTACTAACTGCCTTGGTTAGGACATTAGTAAGTTGGTCACTAGTCTTCATATAGGCATAGACCGTCGTATAGAGAGTGCAAACTTCACCTATGATGATTCTTTCTCTAATGAAATGACGATCAATCTTAATATGTTGGGTTCTATCATGTTGAACCGGGTTATAAGCAATAATGATTACTACTTTGTTGTCACAGTATAAGCTCACGGGACTTTTAACGGGGAATCTTAATTCTTGAATAAGGATATTCAACTATAATAATTCACATATACCATGTGCCATCAATTTAAATTTTGCCTCTACGCTTGATCGAGCAACAATAGCTAGGGGTTTCAATGGATACCGATATTACCCGTGTCCGCTTCGTATTTGAATTTGTTTAATTGGATAATTATCCGACTAGGTATCCGGTGGATAATTTTACTATTCGTTTATAATCGAATACAAATTTGGATATTAATATATCTGATTTGATAAATACTCGTCTGATTATAATAAATAAATAAATATACACACACACACATTTTTTTTGATCGGTAAATGCAATATCATTAAAGTCAAAAGACAAATTCACAAATAATGAACCATAGCAAGTTAAATGCTCAAGCAAAAGACTATCTAGGGAAAGCACAAAGAATCACAAGGTAATCCAAACTATGAAATGAGTTCATCACTCCCAAGCTCCACAACATCATTTTTGATGGAAATCCACTCTAGCAACTTAGAATGCGGCACAAAGTTGCTCTAATGACAATGAAGCTTCCTTAAAAACACACTTGTTCCTCTCATTTCATAGCGCCCGTGATATATATATATATATATATAATTCTAAAATATCATTCTTAATATGTACTCTTTATGTAATTTTAAGATATTTAGTTTATATTTTTAATATAGACAAGGATAATATAATATTTTTTATGTATTTTTTTTGCAATTTTATTTTATTTGTAAAGTTATTGAATATTTAAATATTATCCGAATTCGAATATTTTAATTGGAGTTGGATACAAATACTTAATTTCACTTTCGTTTGATATTTAATTGAATTCAGATAGTCGAAAATGTAATCGAATACGAATTCAAATATATCAATATTCGCTTCGAATTCGCTCAATTTACAATTCTTACAACAACTTGCATTTTTTACTTCTCCATGTAACAAGATTACCGTACAATAGCTAGTTGTAGGCTTTTTGTCATCCTTAGCACCTACTGACTCTGCATCTATATATGCGGATATGCCTCAATTCTCATATGCCCATGTTTTTGAATAAGATTCCCTTATTCGGGGATGACATGTGATACCTTAGAATCCTGTATGGTGCTTTTAAATGTGAAGATCTAGGAATTTACATAAATCTACTCACTACATTGATTGCATAAACGATGTCTGGTCTTGTGAGGGAGAGAAACCAGTCTTTCCACTAATCCATGGAAACTACCAACATTCTTTATAGGAACCACGTCTGTATTGTCCGCTTTGTGATTTTGTCCAAATGGGGGTATCAGCCGATTTAGCCCTGTTTTTTTTTTGTCTCATGCAAAAGATCCAGGATGTACTTTCTTTGGAATATAAATATGCCATTAATAGATCTGAGTACATCTATTCCCAAGAAGTACTTTAGGAGACTTAGATCCTTAATCTCATACTCCCTGGTTAGATATTTCATCAATTGCTCAATTTCCACCTTGTTGCTTCCTGTCAGGATGTCACAAAAATATCGCCTACATACACAAGACCAGTGATGCTGTCCTTAGTAGGCCTAATGAATAAAGTATGATCCGCTTGACTCTGTGCATATCTCCTCTTCATTCATTGAACCTTTCAAACCAAGCTTTAGGAGACTCTTTTAGGCTATACAATGCCCTCTTCAACTTGAACATCTTTTCACCTCATTCAAGGTGAAATCCTGGAGGAGGGGCCATATACACTTTTTCTTTCACAGTGCCATGAAGAAAGACATTTTTTTACATCAAGTTGGTGCATTGGCCACAACTGGTTGGCTGCCAAAGATAAGATTATCTGAATGGAGTTCTTTTTGCTACATGAGCAAAGGTTTCCTGATAGTCGATTCCAAATGTTTGGATGTAGCCTTTAGCTACCAACCTTGCCTTATACCTCTCAACCAAGGTTCAAAATATCGGTATCAGGTGTCGTATCGATAACTCCAAAATAGGATACGTATCGGTATATCGGACCGTATCGAATGGATACGGCAAAAAAAATTAGGATATACTAAGAAACACTCAGATACGAAAGGAAAAACTTGGATACCTTAAACAAAACTTCTTTTAATGCAAATATAAGTTAAAAAAACAAATTAAATGAAGGCCACCGATTTTGTTTATAATCATACATATGAGAGTCAAAGAAATTTATAAGTGGAAAAAAGGCATGCGTGCTGATAAAAATGTATGAAAATACAAACCATAGTCGCTTAGTTAATTATAAAAAAATAATCTAGATATTAAAACCTTACATTTAATGAGTTAAATAAGAACGTATTGAATTACAAAATAAATTTTAAGCTTAAGTCTGTTTATGCTGAATTGTTACACTGTTAGTTGACTTTTACCTTGTAAATGAAAATATTTTTTAAGAATAAAATATTACTTCTTTTGTTAGGCTTTTGGGCTTTAGTAATTTTTGATATAATATAATTTATAAAACTTTAATATTTGAGAAATACCTTATGATTTCAAAGTTGATATTTTGACCCAATCCCTTAAAGGTGCTAAAAAGAGGATTTTTTTTCTTGAACTAAAAAGTTAACTTATTTATTTTTCAATAATTTGAATCTAGGATAATTTTTATTGAATTCAAATAGGAGTATAACCTTATTTGCATATTAATATTTTAGGTAAATGAAAGTAAAATTAATTTAAAAGCATTTACTTAAGTAACATTTTACGTAATTAAGTTGTGCGCATCTGTATTGTGGATCCTAGTGTAAATGGAAGGGGAGAAAAAATTAACTGAAAATCCCCCGTATCGGGTGTATCGAGTGTATAGGTCTCGTATTGACCCAATACGCTGATACAAGGATGATTTTTTTTCCAGCGTATCAGTGTATCGGGTACCTCCAAATAGGATACGTATCGGTCGATACATATCGAAATTTTAAACCATGCTCTCAACGCATCAATCTGCCCTGCACTTAACAGTAAACAACTATTTACACAATTACACCCTACAAGCAGTTTCCCTTTACAAAGATCAACCAACTCCCAAGTAGCATTTTTTCTAGCGTTGTCATATCTTCTACCATTGCTTCCCTCCACTTTGGTTGCTTTAGAGCTTCTGTGACTGAGGAATGAATGAAGATAGAAGATAATGAAGAAATAAATGACCTGTAATAAGAAGACAATGCTTTGTACAATACGAAGTTAGCAATGTGATGCCAAGTACAAGATCGTTTGCTCTGTTTGAGAGCAATGGGAAGATTGGATTCATCAATAGACAAGGGAGGAAAGATGAAGTTACTTACAGGAAGGGGATTACTTGTATCCAAGGAGGTGACTTGGCTCGAGTCCTTGTTCGCTCATCGCTGTAGCCCTTCTTTGGTAGACTTGAAGCTCCCCTGTCTTCTAACACACTGATCATGAGCAATAGTAACAGTCATCATGAACCAACGAAGGAACTGATGATGGGGGAGGAATAGGTACAGGCAACATAATCCTTCTCTCTTCACACGCACTCTCCTCTTGAAGAGAAGGATTTGAGGAGGAATAAAATGGAACATACTCAAAGAAGGTAACATACCAACATCTATAAAGACAAATTTTTTCTTAGGTTTTAGTTCTGTTACTTGAACCCCTATTTCCATTAATATTTGAAGTGTACTCTTCTGACAAAAGGCAAACGTCTCAAGGCACGAGGCGTGCACGTCATGTGTGCTTCACACTTGAGTAATGAGCTTAGTTAATCTTGGCTAGGGCTGTAAACGGAGCAGATGCTGGTATTTCCGAATTCGTATCCAATTATATATTCGAATATCCGAATCCAAATAAATATCCAGTGGATAGTGAAATATGATATCCGTATCCGACTCCAATTAAAATATCCGAATTCAGTTAGTATCCGAATATTTTTAAAAGAGTTATAAAAAATGTAAATTAATATTTAAAAAATGTAAAAATATATAAATTTTTATTTAAATTTTTTTAAAGGTTATATTTGTTTTATAAATTTAAAATATATTATTTATATATATATTATATAACAAGTCGGATATTTATCGGATCAAATATACCAGTACCCGAATTCGAATCCGATTATAAACGGATAGTAAAATTACTATCTAATTCGCTCCACCGGATACCTATTCGGATAATTATCTGACAAAACGGATTCGGATACGAATCAGATATGGATATTATCTGCATCCGTTTACAGCCCTAATCTTAGCCTCTTAAGGCTGCACCTGAAGGCCTTGTCCTTGAGCCGTAAGCCTCACACATCTTTAAAACACTGTTTACTACTATGTGCAACTGAGTTATCTATTTGATTATCTGACACGTCTTGGGAATTGGAATTAAATTTCTTGAATGTGATTATTGCTGAGACCGAGAATGTTAATGATGACCATTTCTACGGTGGTTATACTAATTGATTTCAGAAAGTTTTTAATAGCCATTTATGTAATTTCCCAAGTAGTAGTAATGTAGTATAGGTATGTGTTTTGGCTTGCGGAGTCTAAATTTTGAAGGTTTTTTTTTTATCGATAAACCAAGCAAATATATAAAAAAGGAAAGTGTCACAAGTACAAAGGAGCAGAGAGCGCATAGTTCATGAGGTCGTGAACCAATGCAAGGTGCAAAAAGAAAAAATATACACCATGCTAACCCCCAAATAGATGCCCACAATGACAAAGACAAATCAGGCAAACATCATGCCTAAGGTCACCCCGTCCTGCCTTTACTGAAACTCACTCCACCCCCAAAGACTTGGTTCCATCACAAATGCGGGGAAGCGAGGAGGGAGAGTTCTCGAAAACTCTCCTATTCCTCTCTTTCTATATAGACCAAGCTATGACGCCCGATATTATCTTCCACAACGCCAACCTTGATCATTCCCTACATACCAAATCCCAGCAGGATAAGAAGTTGTGAAAGGACGAGGGAAAGACCTAGGCCACGCCTATGCGGGAAAGAAAGAAACTCCAAATCTCACGAGCTAAAGAGCAGTGCAAGAGAAGGTGATTGACCAACTCTTCCTCTTGGAGGCACATAAAACGAGTAACCATCCTCCACCTTCGACTTGCAAGTGATCACATGTGAGAATTTTATTCAAAATCACATTCCATAGAAAAAAAGATACTTTAAATGGAATACCTGGATTCCACACAGCCCTACGAGGAAAGGGGACAGAAGGGCCAACTTCAAGTAACTGAACTTTGTTGTCTCTAGTCCAAACTCTACAATCCCGATCCTGAGAAACTGAAGGGAGAGACCCCAGATGCTCTAGCAATCTGCCAAACTCAGCTATCTCCCAATCATTTAACCCTCTTCTCAGCTTGGGACACCACGTGCTCCCCTGTTGCCTCTATCGATATAATACCCAACTATCGCCTTTCTATCCGAAGCTAACTAAAATATAGTGGTAGTCATCTTGAAGCCTCGAGGACCACCCATTCCACACGTCCTTCCAAAAACTGATCTCAGACCCATCACCTACTTTGAACTCGAAAAAAGGAACAACTGGATGTGCTGCTGTCATGATCCCTTTCCATATCCCCACCCCATGGGGCCTCGACACTTCCTTGGAAACCCAACAAGAACACTCCCTGTATTTGGCAATGATGACCGATCGCCAGAGACTCTCTCTTTCCTCCTCAAACCTCCAAATCAATTTCCCTATAAGAGCATTGTTGACCAAAGACAATGACTTCAAATTGAGGTCCCCATCCCTCTTCGGATGACAAATACGGTGCTAATCGACTAGATACATAGCCTGACCACCTTTCTCGTGCCACAGGAACTCTCTTTGCATACGTTCAAGAGACAACAACCAAGTGGGGATGACCAAAGTGGACATGAAATAGGTTGGCAAGCTGCTTAGGGTACTGTGGATCAATGTTAACTTCCCTCATTTGGATAAAAATGACGACTGCCACCCTGATAATCTCTTTGCAAACCTCTCCAAAACCGGGGTCCATACTGCCTTAGATTTAAATCGAGCTCCGAGGGCACCCCTAGATAAATTGTTGGTAGGGACCTAACCCGACAACGAGGCTTTCCGCTAGGATGTCTACATCTGAGATCTCCCCGACCCCCACTATTTCAGATTTGGACATGTTAGCCCGCATCCCGGAAACGGCTTCATAACAGTGAAGTAAACCTTTAAGAGAGCCTAG
Source organism: Tetracentron sinense (assembly GCA_015143295.1). Taxonomy (NCBI): domain Eukaryota; kingdom Viridiplantae; phylum Streptophyta; class Magnoliopsida; order Trochodendrales; family Trochodendraceae; genus Tetracentron; species Tetracentron sinense. Next base: position 7,696,195 of record CM026558.1, on the reverse strand, counting down.
ATCCTTACGGGAAGCTCTGCAAAAGATTAATGTATCATCGGTAAACTGGAGGTGAGAGATCCTCAATCTTTCTCTCCCTAGAGAAAATCGTTCAAATAGCACTTCGTCAGCATGAGACAACATTTTGCTCAAAGCTTCTGAGACCATGATGAAAAGAAAAGGGGAGAGGGGGTCCCTTTGTCTCAAGCTCCTAGAGCTACGAAAGTAGCCAGCCGGACTTCTGTTGATGAGGATGGAAAATGTCACGGATGAAATGCATAACTGGATCCAATGATGCCACTTGGTGCCAAAACCCATTCTTTTCATCATATAACCCAAGAACTCCCAATTTACGTGGTTGTATGCTTTCTCCATATCCACTTTGCACAAAATACCCGGATCCTTAGCACTAATCTTGTCATCACTCATCAATGCATTCATTGACTATTAGGATACCATTAAGAATCTGTCGGCCACCCACAAAGGCTCCTTGTTGGGAGGAGATAATGTGTCCCATCACTCTCTTAAGGCGGCATGCTAGGACTTTGGAAAAGATCTTGTACACACTACTTATAAGGCTAATCGGCTTGAAATCTTTGATATCAACAACTCCTCTGTGCTTCGGGATCAAGATGACAAATGTATTGTTGATCACTCTATCAAAGCGCCTGAGCTCATACAATTCTCTCATCACTGCTAGGAAGTCCTTACCAATAATGTCTCAACAGGATCGATAAAATTCAATAGTGAATCCATCCAGGCCCGGAGCCTTGTCCCCTACAATATCTTGGATGGCCCCCAGTACCTCTTCTTCCTCAAGACTCCCTCCAAGGACTCTCTATTCCAGGCTTTAAGGCAAACTTTAAGAGCCTTAAGCTTGAGCCCAAATCTTGTACTAGCTAGCCCCTGACCCTCCCTAGATTTCCAAACTTCCGTCACAACCCCCCTGAACTCGTCATCCTGAAGTCACATGTTCTCGAACCTAAACAGAGTGGGGCCCCATCGGAAATGCCCGGTCTCCAACAATAACGATACATGGTTAGAGATGGGACGTGGCAAGGATGACTGAATGATATTTGGAAGCTGACTCTCTCATTCCGGGGAGCATAGAAACCTATCCAATTGGCTCGCTAAACCGCTGGTTACTGAGTGAACCCATGTATACAAATGACCCTTCATCGGAAAATCAATCAATTCATGCCTCTTAATAAATGCCCCGAATCTTCTCATCTTAGCATTCACCACACACCCACCTTTTCGCTCCTCGGAGAATCGAATACTGTTAAAGTAACCACCCAAGCACCAGGGAGTGCCCCATTTAGCACTAACATCGTCCAACTTTTCCCAAAAAACTGCATCATCTGACCCACCAGAGGGGCCGTATACTCCTGAAAAAACCCATGAAAACTCTTCGCCCACCCATCGACAATATATGGAAATCGAAAAAGCTCCTAATTCTGACTTTACCATCTCCAACTTCTCTTTGTCCCACAACAAAAGAATCCCTCGAGGCTCCCAAAGATGGAACTACGAGCCAATTAGGGATAGAAATATCCCACACATCTCGGATCATGAAATCTTGGACCACTTTTAGTTTAGTCTCCTGAATACACAGGATAACCGACCTCCTAGATCTCACCAAGCGCTGAACAGCCACACGCTTCTTTGGTAAACCCAACCCCCAAATATTCCATGATAATATGGAGAAATTTGTCATTTAGTAACATTTCAGCCCTTTCTGAACTCGGATTGCACGGAACACTCCGTGACCTTGATCTATCATAATTAATCTCGCACTCCAAACGCCTCATCTCTAGAGCTGAGCGAACCCCCCTCCCTGTCTTTGGTTTTTGACGGGAGTTCTCTGACTTTTCAACCCCCTCTCTTGTGAGACGTAAAAACAGCGTCCTCGCTTCCTTTTCACGACCCGAAAATGATAAGCTAAGAAACTTCCCAAGATTTTCTAACTGAATTGGAATCCCTGAATTCCATCTCCCTGTCTGTTGTCTATATGTTGCCTAATAACTACTCCCTTGACCCCTCTTGGCCGCTCTGAGAACTATGGACGGAGACATTGTCTTAGGTCTTGTTGGAGGTTCAGTGAGATCCCTGTTACGTACCTTTGAACTAGGTTCCACCCTCTCCCTCCCCCCTTCCTCATTGAGCTGTGGTATCAAATCTCTGTGAACTGACGAAATTGAAACATTAGACTCAACAATAGGACACAAGAAATTCTCAAGATGCGCCCTCCTCCCCTTTGAAAGAAGATGAGGAGGGATCTTGAGAAATGAGGGTTTAGACGTACCTCTCAAAGGAACAACTAGTGTCTCCCCTTTCTATAGTGGGTCCACTCCTCGCACTGAATTGAGAGATGCTTTCGCTCCCAGATGAGACACAACCTGTTCCTTTGTTCTTCTTCCTGACATTACTTCCACAAAACGAGCTGGGATTGAGTTCGTAGAAGATGGGACAGGTAGATCTAACATGCTGAGAGAATTTGCCTTAGCTACTGGAAATCCTTGTGTCGCAGAGTGGCCACCTTCCAAGAGACCTAATATGGGAGTTTTCTGCTGATCGAATTTCGATCCTCTCAAGGGAATAAGCTCTATATCCCCTGTGGTCTCTGTGTGATGCGTCTATAGCTCCGCCCTCCCCCTCACAACTACCCGCAAGCTCTAACTGCAGAGCCACTAGTGGTTTACCCATACATGACTTGAATACAGTAGTCGTTGTCCCCTTACCCTCTGCCACCGACAGTACCTCGACCTCTTGTGAGGCTATTTCCTCTTCCACTGAGCACTCACCTTGAGTGGCCCATAGCCGGCCTTTTAGTGGAGTGAGCTTACAAGGCTCCAGCGAGTGCTCAAGCCAAGAGCTCCTTGAACCATAACCCTGACCAATCATCGAGTCCTCCTCCTGGCCAATCTCTAACCTCCCTATGTCGAAATTACCTTCTGAATTACCCTATGAGCTTGAGACATCATTGGAAATCTTTTCCGCATAACCCCCTACCCCCTTTGTTGTTTCTCCCAGTGTCTATCCCCAACCCTTGATTTGAAAATACTAGCCTTTTGTTCGACTTTGACCCGGACCGCCAGATGATATCATCAAACCCGAATATATCCTCAGGGTTTAACTCTGGGACTTTTACGAATTCGGGCCTTGCCGGATTAGGGACAGGCGAACTGTGGACAGAGTCCATGGATCCGGGCCTAAATATGATGTATTCACTAGCTGGCATGATGGGCTCATTGCGCTGAAGGCCCAAATCAACCTTTTGGGCTACTGAACTATGGTCCGAATCCAAAAACCCTTGCGTGTTATCCACCGTTAGTAATGAATTGGTTATGTTATATCCATGGATGATGCCTATTTACTGCTGTTCTTATGGTTGCTCATGAGTCGGGATAAGAGATCCATTTCCACTTGGCTGCCTTAGAAAGTTTAATATAATGTGTTGTACATAGTAGTTTTAATTTTTTTTCCCTTTCAGGGTTGCTTTATTGGAGATCAAGGTCTAGCTGCTGTGGGGGAGTGTTGTAAGTTACTTGAAGATTTAAATTTGCGTTTTTGTGAAGCCTTGACTGATACGGGTTTGGTTCAAATAGCCCTTGGTTGTGGAAAATCACTAAAAGCTCTTTGTATAGCAGCTTGTGCAAAAATAACCGATATATCATTAAAAGCAGTGGCGTCTCATTGCATATATCTTGAAACCTTGGCGTTGGATTCAGAGTTCATCATGGACAAAGGGGTGCTTGCTGTAGCTCAAGGATGCCCACTATTAAAAGTTCTAAAGCTACAGTGTATAGGTGTTACAGATGAGGCTTTGCAAGGTGTGGGAACCTACTGTTTGTCGTTGGAGTTGTTGGCTTTATACAGGTTTCAGAAATTTACTGACAGGTCAATTACTCTTCCTGGATTTCTTTTGCTATATCTTCACCATTTTGATGACTTAATTGAACTAAATCACCTGAGCTCAAAATTGTCAGTCTATCTCATCTTTTTTACTTGTTTTCCTTTTGGAATGAAAACTGAATCTTTGGATCTTCAAAATTCAACCCCTGAAAATTTCTTATTTCTTTATTAATGTGTCAACTATATGAAGGCATCAAAAGCTTTTGACGTGATCATAAGATCAATTAATTTCATTAAGCACCAGAAAGTGCCTTGAGAACCTTGTCTCCTCTCCATATTATAGAGCTTCACTTCTAAATAGTTTTGACCTGCAACTAATGGTTGTGCTTTTAGATATCATTATATCTTCACATAATACATTTCCTCTCACACTTGTGACCAATGATAAATTTGAGCTAGTCCATTTCATGTGATTGATTCTTTTATAGTACACTAATTTAATATTTTTTATACGCTTGTATTTTTATTTTTGTATACATCTTCAGGAGTCTATGTGCTATTGCGGATGGGTGCAAGAAGCTAAAAACTCTTACTCTAAGTGATTGTTATTTCTTGAGTGACAAGGGTTTAGAAGCAATTGCCAGCGGCTGCTCCAAACTTACACATCTTGAAGTTAATGGCTGCCACAATATTGGAACGTATGGACTGGAGTCCATTGGAAGATCTTGCCCGTGCGTTCCCCTCTCACTGTCTTAATCCTATAAATATCATTTTGTAACAATGGTATGGATGTACTTAACTGAAAGCGATGTTCTGGTGCTCAATAGCTAATGTACCGCTAATGTACCTTTTTGCTTCAAAGTTCTTCCAGCATTCCTTTTGAATCACTTGCTTTTGTTGCCTTTTGTGTCAAGATCACATATTTTAACAAAATGTTTCTTGTAAGAAAAAGATACTGTTTCAGTAAATGCATGCAACTTTCCAGTTACAACTGTTTGGAATTCATAAGTATAGTAGAATGAGCAGAACATTCCAAATTCATGTTAATATTGAGCCAGTAATTCTACACATTGCTTTTCTTGTTGCTAGAATCTTCTAGCTCAAACAATCCCCTCCAAAACAGAGTGCTATATCACATCTTCCTTAAAGATATCTCAGTATCCTCTCCGTGTCTTTCAAGTGACCCATGCCAAGATTACCTTGAAACCTTCTAATATGACCAACAGCATAACACAAGTCTGGTGGTATCAAAGGGTAGTATACATTAGATGTTTGAAGGCTGAGGCATATGGGACACTCATCATGCCTTTCAGTAGTGTATGAGTGATGTCAATCTCGCAAACTTCTCTTTCTTTAGGATTTTAAGTTACGTACACTTGTACATTGAAACATCTCTCTCTCTCTCTCTACATTCATCATTTCTTTGTAATCCTCATCAATTAAAACCCATCCTCATAAAGAGTGAAACATAGATCTTTCTCGTCCTATTTCCGTAGAACAATGTTATACCAAGTGAGAATCAAAACTAAATTCTTTTAACTTACATGCGCAACTTCATTTACCATTGTTTTGCTCAGTGTACTCAAAGCGTCCAGGCGATCAAAATTTATTTATTATTGTTTACATTATCGTAATAAGACGTAGAGCCCCCAACATGATTAAAATTGATAAAGGAGCTTCTGTAAATACAAGTTCCATCTTGCAAAGAATGGAATTGATAGTGAAATTATGTATAGTGGTTGAGCTTGCCTTAGTCAATTTTCCTCTCCCAGGGAATTTGCGTCTTAAACACTTCCTCACAAACATATCATGGAAACATTGGATATTCATCGTGATCTTCCACGCACTACATGAATCTGTTACAAAATTTTCACATTCCGGTGAAAAACTAGCATCTAACCTTCCTATATCACCACAACACAAACACATACATGTAGTTCACATCTGAGCTGAAGAGATCAGAATGTCCTGCCGAAAGGATAGTCGTGATGTCCCTTCATGGCCGGCAGGTCGGCCTGATCAGTATGGAGCCGAAGGCGAAGGTTTCCAGCAACCCCCTTCCCTTGCTTTCCCTTAAGTGACAACTGACAAGGGGGGTGAGCCGCTCCAAGCCGAGAGCGATAGCAAATCCCGAACTTGTCCACACTCATCTAAACTGGCCTCAAAAAGCAATTGGAAAGTGATGCTGTGGGAGTTTGTTAAGAGGGAGGTTTTCATTTTTATTGTTTAGTTTCTAGGTAGCCTCACTTCCTCCCCAGAACTCCTATGCCTTTCTTGGTTGGACCAACCCAACCAGTGATTTCCGAGAAGTCTTTCTTCATTTTATACAAGAAGCGGAACTTCAGGGATGAAATGAGTGGTAATCGGAAGGAGAGCTATCGATTTTGAGAGATCAGGGAGTGTATCGCGGTGCGTTAGTTAAGTAACCACCGCCAAACAATCTATCATCCAGTGGGGAATAACCAATTCAAGTTGCGTTGATTATTCAATGAGTTGATCGTGGCACGGAAATACCTAAGGATTGAGGTAACCAGTTCATAAGTATCAACCGATGAAACGAAGTCGAATAGGTCAACATCCCCTTCTATGAAACATAAAACATTATTTATTTCAGCCAAAGAAGTGGTTTTGCTCTAAAATTGATGAAGGATAACTGCAGGAGGAGTCACAACCAAGGACTTCTATGGCTATTTTGATGGGTACTCAGAGTTGGTTATTTTGATAGGTACTCACCAGTTCAAGATCTCAAAGCTCTTGGTACCTAATAAGGTACAGGTATTCATTGGATGATTTTGTTGGACAATAATCTTACTGTTGATCACCTAAGAAGCATGGGTATGCCAACTCTGAATATGAATTGCATGTGTAGAGAGGTGGAGGGGGATGTGAGCCGTCTTATGTTCCATTGTCAGGTGCATGTGGACTTTTCCTATTTGGAATTTCCTGGGTGTACCCTTAGAAGGGTGATGAAATTATCTTGGGGGTGGCCAAATGGGTTTTTTTGTACTAGGTGTAATATTATGTGGTATATGCTCCCTTTTACTATCTGTTGGGGTATATGGAGAGAGGAGGGGTCAAGCACTTTCCTGCCAAAACTTTGCTGATCCATTGGCTGGAGTCTGCTCTACTGGTAACACCTTGCCAGGATCTTTCAGGGCTTTGTAGCTCATATCTAATATTTAGTTGGAGTCACATTATTTCTGACTCTTAACCCTTTTCTTTTTTCCATTGTTGTGTGTGTGTGTGTGTGGGTGGGGGTGGGGGTATTCTCATTCTCTCATCTCATGTACATTATATCATTTCTAATAAAGTTCTTGTCATTCATTAAAAAAAGAAAGGAAAAAGGACACCTTGCTGAGGTCTACCACCTGCATCATCAGCCTCCAGCCATGGTATGATGTGTTTAGCTGTACTTAATGAAATTGCATAAGCTTAAATATATGCTTGCAGTTCCTATGGCATTTACACTGAGTGACTAGCCACATTATTATTGGCTTAATAATCTCTTTTATCTCGCAGTGTTGGTAGAGGATCACTTCATGGAAGTGTACATCTGTTGATATTTTCCTAGTGTATTAATCTACAGTTCTCTCCTATTAATTGCAGGGACCTTTCTGAGTTAGCTCTATTGTACCAAAGGATTGGTAATGATGCTTTGTTTGAAGTTAGCAGAGGTTGCAAACTCTTGCAAGCTCTTCACTTGGTAGATTGCTCAAGTATTGGTGATGATGCCATATGCAATATAGCTCGAGGATGCGGAAACTTGAAGAAACTTCATGTTCGTCGATGTTATGAGGTAGCGTGTTTGGTTTTCTTTAGTTTTGTTCATTGCTTATATGTATTTCGTTACATAATTTTCTTATGATCTTGCCGAGGTTTCTTGCTTATTGGAATTGAGGTTTCTTTTGTTATCTACAACATTTTTTTTGTTGATACCATCAAAATAGATTTTGAGCTTTTCATTTGGAGAGGCATCTAAATGACTTGGAAGCTAGATGGCTTAGTAGTTCCTATGTATACCAACAAATTGCGAGAAAGTTTCTCCTAATTCACATTCAATGAAATTTGTACCTATAATGCAATTGATTAAATTTTCTTTGTTAGTAAACAAACTTGTGAAAATTTTAGTGTTACATTCTCAAAAAGCCTCCCTAGTGATGAAGGGGAAGATGCATCTAAGCAACTTCATCCTCAAGTTGCTCATTGGGAATCACGAAGTATGTCTGCCAAAGCCGAAAGAGTTATTCATTTATATACCGATATAACAGAACTAAGTCCAGAGGTTTTCGTTCCAAAGATATGTAACAAGAACTTCGAAGGGTGTCTTTGTTACAGGTCCAAAAAGCTTTCTTTGACTATATTTGAAAAGTTTGCATTAATTTGTTGTTTTGCAATGGAAGGAACTTGATTAATATTACTTTTATAAGCAAATGAAGATTTAGGTTGTAAAATGACTTGGAATATTGTTCTTGTCGATATATCTATCCTTCAGTGCTTGGTATGTCATTTTGTGTTTATATCACAGTTCTTGATTTGTTATTTTGAACCTATTATCTTTGTTGAAAACTACTAATGCTTGTTTGAGTGATGAAATATATGTTTAAGTGAGACTCAAGTTTATGTTTGCTATGGTTTAGATCTGGGTTTTCGCAGTTTTTTGGAAATTTATCTGATTTTTTTGTCTTTTCATAGATAGGGAACAAGGGAATTATTGCTGTTGGCGAGAACTGCAAATTTCTCACGGATCTAAGCCTTCGATTTTGCGACAAGTGAGTAACATATTGGAAAATTTTCTCCTCCTTTGTCAAGAACCACATGCTTCTTTTCTCTCTCAAGCAAGGACCATTTTCCACTTGCTGAAGTATATTTAGTCTGCACATTCTTCTAATGTTCTTTTAAAGAGTTGTCATTCACTGTAATTTATGCAACGGTTTTTAGTATGTTCTTCTGTAGGGTAAAGATGAATTAAAATTTATGATGGGTTAAATTGCACTTCTTTTTCCTATTTGGACATCTATCTATCTATCTATAAGGTCGGATCTGAGCAAGCCCATTAGTAATGGGCATAAATGTAATTTTCTCTTATAACTAGTATAAATAATAAGAAAGAAGAATCAGCCCCTAATCTCCATTCTTTTTTTCTTCCTCTTTTCATCTAGGGTTTTTCTTTCTACTTTGTATCAGCGCAGAAAGACAAAGGGCTGCATTTTTTTTTATGTAGTGGCATGAATAGTACCCGTGAATAGTGTGGTGTGAATAGTGCCTTCAATAATGAAATTTAAGGGTATGTGATTCTAAAATTTTTGTAATGGTTTTGGATTTTTTGGATGATGTTAGATGCCTTTTTCTCCCTCAAGGTGTTTCGTGAGAAAAAAAATTTAAGTTTTAAAATTTTGATTGGTGCAATCAATCCGGGCTATTTTACTTGGGAAAATTAGTCGTGATTGATGACTTTAAATATTTCAGAATTTCTGAAACTTGTTTGGATGCGTTTCGTGAAGAATTGAAATCGAGGTGGTGCTTAAGTGAAAGAACTTCTTGCTAATTTACCAAAACTTATTACTAATGTCAGAATGTTGCAGAGTGTATCAGTCATGGTATAAAATATCGGTACGTATCGGTCCTTATCGGCCGATACGTACCAGATTTTGGTCCACCTGATATGTTGGAACGTTTTTTTATAGTGTATCGTGGCCGTATTGGTACCGATACGGCCCGATACACATAATGTGAACAATTTAATTTTTTTTGGGGTACCGATCGATACTGTTCATGTATCGGACTGATACAGGCAGATACAGACCTTAAAACTGTACCTTTTTCATTTAGAGGTGTTTCAGAACACCTCCAAACCCAATTCTCTTTCATAAATTTTTTTTATAATCAAATTTTAAGCCTAAAACAACAACTCCATTGTTGAAAAACAAAGAGCTTGGCATTTGGTTTTGGATTTAAAAGGCATTCCCCAAAATTTCGAAGGTATGTAAAAACTCTTATTGTTCTTCATTTTACTTCTTTAAATTTATGAAATTGGTTGTAATCAACCCAAAATTAATAAATGAGTTGGCCACAATGGTGTCATCATGTCTAGAGCCCAATAATGTATCACTCTACTCAATTCCTGATCCCAAAATGATAGAGTATGAGCCGACACGAAGCTCAATGTGGTATTAAGATTCTTTCATGTATGTAATTTGATTTATGAGTGCAAGTCAATACTTTCTTGTGTATTTTATTAAATGTAAGACTTTAATACCGAGATTGTATTTCCTATACTTGGTTAAGTGACTATGGCTTGTATTTTCATATATTTTTATCAGTGCACAAGCTTTTTTTAACTTATAAAAATTTTGACTCTCATTTGTATGGTTATAAATGTAGTTGGAGATCTTCATTTAGTTTGTTTTTAGCTTTCATTTGCATTAAAAGAGGTTTTATGCAAGATATCCAAGTTTTTTCCTTGCGTATCCAAACTTTTTTTAGCTTTTTTCCCGCCGCATCCAACCGATACGTTACCGATATGCCGATACGTATCCTATTTTGGACTTATTGATAGGCGAGCGATACCGATATTTTGAACCATGTTATCAGTTGAGGTAAGAAATTGTTACTCTTTGACAAAGGAAAAAAGTTTAGCTTTTTACTATTCTGCTCTTCAAAGTCTTTGGGAAGAGTTAGATCATTATCAAGTCATGCAGTGAGACATTGATAAAGACTGGGATAGACATCGACAATAGGTGGAGCATAACAGAACTGGATCTTCGACTTCTTAGTTGGTCTGAACTTTGAGTTTGAGTTAAGTAGGGTTCAGATTTTGGGGAGAGATGAACTTCTTACTTGGATCAAGTCTATTCCGTAGCTGGCCGCTGGGACCTCCAATGATACATTGGTGGGGATTTTGATTGTGTCTGTTCCCCAAAGGAGAGATCCAATGGTGACCTTTTCACCCGTTATATGCGAGCGTTCAAGTCTTTCATTTCACGTAATTCTTTATTGGATTGTCTGATGTCAGGGGCCCGTTTCACTTGGTCTAATTTTCAAGTTTCAACTATTTGCACCAAGTTGGATAGGTTCCTTGTCTGCTCTCGTTGGGAGGATAAACACCTTGATGTCGGATCTTCCCCTTTTGTCAGGTCTACGTCGGACTATACCCTTATTCTCCGTGATCTATATGAGATTATAGGCGGGCCACGTATGTTTAAATTCGAAATTATGTGGATGGAAAACCCGGACTTTCTCAACCTAGTTGACTCCTCTTGAGCCCACAATCCTTTCTGGGGCCTAGCTAGCACCAGGTTCAGTTTGAAGCTTAAAGCCCTTAAGGTCTGTCTCAAAGAGTGGAATAAAGAGGTCTTTGGCTTTATTTAGCTAAGAAAAAAAAGAATCCTACAGGAGATTGATCGTATAGATGTGCGGGAGGGGGTGCCCCCATGTCAGCCTTAGATAAGCGGTCTAGAGAGGACATGAAGGTTGAATTCCACCAAATCTTGAGGAGTAAGGAAGTCTTCTGGAAGCAAAAAGCTAGAATGAAATGGCTAAGGAGGGTGATCAGAACACTAGTTTCTTCCACATGGTGGCTAATTGCAGTAGAAAAGTGAATCTCATTTCTAGACTTAAAATTGGAGATCTCCTTCTTGACTATGAGCCAGAGATAGCTATGGGTGGCTTGGAGTTTTCACCCTTATCTGATTCTCAGAGTTAGTCCCTAGTGGGCCCTGAGGAGGAGGTTCTCGCAATGGTTAGGAGTATGGCTAGGGACAAAGCTCCGGGTCCAGACGATTTTTGCATAGAATTCTATAAACAAATGCTGGCATATTGTGGTCCCGGACCTGATGTAGGTGTTCCATGAATTCCACCATCTAATTCCTTCGACTCGGTCCTTAATAGCAAATTCATGATTCTCATCCCTAAAGTAGCTGGTGCTCATCAGATTGCAGACTTCCGACCGATTAGTTTGGTGGGGATCGTTTACAAAATCCTTGCTACGGCCTTAGAACTTCGCCTGAAACAGGTCATGAACAAGATCATATCCCCTTTTCAATGTGCCTTTGTGGAAGGAAGGCTGATCCTAGATGGGCCTCTTATAGCTAAAGAATATCTTGAGGACCGACTGTGGAAGAGGGAGCCAGTCATCCTTTGTAAGATGATATGAAGAAGGCATATGACAATAGATTAGTAGGGTTTGCTAGTTAGGGGTTGAGAGAGTGAGAAGAAGAAGAGAAATGAAAAGAGAGTATGAGTTATCTTAGGGTCCCTCATCTCTATGATATTTATATGATTATATCACTTAGGGAACATAACAAAGGATGGGCCCAAGGCCCATACAAGAGAAGACAAAAAATGCTAGGAGAGCTAAAAATCCCAATTACAATAGACAACACTCCCCCTCAAGCTGGTGCGTATATGTCACACATGCCCACCTTGCTAAGAATATCAAGTAAGCGATAACTAGGAACCCCCTTGGTAAGGACATTTGCAAGTTGGTCACCGGTCTTCTCATAAGGAAAGCAAATTTCTCTTTAGCTGAGTTTTTCTTTGATGAAGGCCGATCAACCTCAATATGTTTGGTCTTGTCATGCTAGACAAAATTGTGGGCAACACTAATCACAACTCTGTTATCACAGTAGAGACTCATAGGCTTTTTCACTGGAAACCCAAGTTTCCTCAATAGAACCCTCACCTATAGCAATTCACATATCTCATGAGTCATGACTCTAAACTTAGCCTCTACACTAGACCTCACAACAACTGCCTGCTTCTTTCTTCTCCAAGTGACAAGATTTCTCTCAACAATCATGCAATAACCAGATGTAGATATTTTGTCTGAAATGAATCCTGCCCAATCTACATATGTGTATGCTTCTACCCGTAAGTACCCATAACAACCAAAGAGAATCCCTTTCCTAGGAGATGATTTCAAGTGTCTGAGAATCTTGTAAACTGCTTTTTGATAAGAGGTTTTCGGAGCATGCATAAACTGACTCACTACACTCACTGCATAGGCTATATCACTAAGAGGTAAATCAGACGACCAACCAACCTCTAATATCTTCCAGCATCACTGAGAGGTTCTCCAATATCTTCTGCTAGCTTATGATTTTGCTCTATTGGCACATTCAAAAGTGTACATCCCAACATCCCTGTTTCTCTAAGAAGATATAGGATGTACTTCCTTTATGAGATGAAAGTACCTCATTTCCTTGATATGACAACTTTAATTGCCCTAAGTCCATTATATCAAACTCAGTAGCTAGTTGAGATTTTAACCTTTTCATTTTTTTTTCAACAGACCCTGTAAATAATATGTGATCCACATAGACAAAGTAGAAAATTAGGAATAGTAAACTAGAGTTTGTGGAAGAGAAATAGGAGAAGAGGAAGAAAGAAGGGAAATAGGGTATTGAAAATTACAAAAAGAAAGGATATAAATGCCCTTAATTACATAAAAAATAATAGACAGTAAAACATAATAAAGTAACTAGATGATAAAGCTGTGATGAACTTATTTAGTTGACCCATTACGACACTTCCCCTTAAGCAGGGCATAAATGTCCAACATACTAAGCTTGCTAATAAGCCTATGATGACGTGATGAAGCAACCGCCTTTGTAAGAACATTTGCTAACTGATCTTCTGTGTTTACAAAGGCAAGACTAATTATTCGAAGCTATCTTCTCTCTTATGAAATATTTGTCAACCTTAATATGTTTGGTTTCGTCATGTTGCATTGGGCTATTTGCAATACTAATAGTAGCTCTATTATCACAATAGTGTCATCTCTGATGGGTTTGAGAAACCTAGTTCTGTCATCAAGGTCTTGATCTATAATAATAATAACTCACATGCTCCATGGGCCGTTTCGGTGCTAGATCATGTAACCACAAACTGCTTCTTACTTCTCTAGGTAACCAAATTTCCACCAACCATAGTGCAATAGCCTGACGTAGATCGACGATCTGTGACTAACCCAACCTAATCAGCATCTGTGTACGACTCTACCTTCACGTGCCCCGTCTGAATAATAACCCTCAACTTGGTGAAGACTTTAAGTATCTCAAAATTCGTTCCTCAACCTCAAGGCGTATAGTCCTAGGACTATGTATAAACTAACTGATTACACTCACTACATAGGCAATATCAGGACGAGTCAAGGATAAGTAAATCAGTCTATCAATAAGTCTTTGGAACATACCAACATCTTCAAGCAACTCACCACTCTCATAATCAAGCTTAACATTAGCTTCCATAAGAGTTGCCACAGGTTTTGAGCCAAGCTTTCCAGTGTCTTCCAACAGATCAAGGATATATTTTCTCTGAGATATGAAGATGCCCTTCTTTGAGTGGGCAACTTCAATCCCCTAAGGAAATACCTGAGTAAACCCAAATTTTTAATCTCAAACTCTTTGGCTAAAAGATCCTTAAGAATCTGCATCTCCCTTGGGTTATCTCTAGGTACAACAATTTCATCTACATACACTAGAAGTGTAGTAGTTGTGTTTCCTAAATACTTTACAAACAACATATGATCTGAGTGACATTGAGTATACCCAAATTTCTTCACAGCTTCACTAAACCTTTCAAACCAAGCCCTAGGGGACTGTTTAAGGCCATAAATTGCCTTCTTCATACAACAAATTTTACCCTTCTGATTCTGAACATTAAACCCAGGAGGTTAAGCCATATAAACTTCTTATTGGAGATCTCCATGAAGAAAAACGTTCTTCACATCCAGCTGAAAGAGGGTATGATTAATTTGCTGCTACTAAAAGAAGAATTCTGATTGTATTTATCTTGGTTATAGGAGCAAATGTTTCCTAATAATTGATCCCGTAAGTCTGTGTGAATCCGTTAGCAACCAACCTTGCTTTGTATCGATTAACAGTACCATCAGCCTTGTATTTTACGGTATAAACCCACTTACATCAAACTAGCTTCTTGTCCTTAAGAGCATCAACAAGTTCCCATGTATCATTTTTTTTGTGAGTGTCTTCATTTCCTCCCACATTGCTTTCTTCCACTGAGGGTGCTGCAATGCATCTGTGACTCTAGATGAAATAGATATTGAAGACGAAGATGAACAAAATTACGAATAGATGGAGAACAAGATTCATAAGAAATGAAGTTAGAGATATTATGAGATGTACAAGTATGTTTCCCTTTCCGTAAGCCAATAGGAGCTTCAAGATCAGTAGTGTTGGGTAAAGATGCAGAATTTCCTGGATTGAGAGCAACCAGAGAAATAGATAGACTGGGTCCACAGAGCTCTGCTGAGAGTGTTGTTCAGTTGATCGAGGCTCCACCTCGGAACGTCTTGAGAATGTCTTCAGCTCCTTTTCATCTCTCTAGTGTCATCAAAAGAGGGCAACGACACTAAAGAAGTTTCTCCAAGAATAAGAACTGGGTTGGGTACTGGAAGGGGTATCTCTTCGCCAACACTCCCTCTGAAGAGGAACCTCAAAAAAAATGAACCAACTCAAAGAAAGAAACATCTTTAGAGATAAACCTCTTACCCGTCATGAGATCAAACGCCTTATATTCCTTATGTGTAGAGGAATACCCTAAGAAGAGACATTTGATGGACTTAGGATCCAACTTAGAACAGTTTGGACCTAGGATTTGAAGAAAGGAAGTACAACGAAAGACATGAAACGGAAGACTAAAAGGAGGACTCTTAGGATGCAATAATTGATGTGGAGACTTAAAAATCAAAACCTGGGAGGGCATCCGGTTAATCAAATACGCTGCTGTAAGCACTGCCTCAGACCAAAACTTTTTTTCAACTTTCATCTGTAATAATAAACTTCAAACAACCTCAAGCAAATGACAGTTCTTTCATTCCACAACTCCATTCTGTTGTGGCATGTATACACAACTGTTTTGATGAATAATTCTATGTTCAACAAAGTAAGCTCCGAGTGATCCTTCAAGGTATTCGCGACCATGATCAGAGCGAAATATCTTAACATTTTTGTCAAATTGATTTCTGATTATGTTATGAAATGTGCAAATAGTATTGGGCACCTCATCTCGAGTTTTCAACAGATACAACAAAGTGTAGCGGGAATAATCATTAATAAACGAAATAAAATAATCCAAACAAGGATAGAGTGGGAGAGGGTCTCCATACATCTGAATGGACAATTTCAAATGGAAATGAGCTTCTTTTAGTACTAGGGGAAAAAGAAACACGACTATGTTTTGCCAATTCACAAGTTTCATACTGCAAACTTTGTAAATTGATAGACTCAAATAAATGAGGAAACAAAATTTTTAAGGACTGAAACGACAAGTGACCCAACCGACGATGCCAAAGAAAAATCTGGTCTTTATTAATAATTCTACGGGATTGAAAAGAACTAGAGAAAGGAGCAGGAGCCTGGTCCAAGATGCAATGCCTATCCACTTTACTTCCACTCCTAATCTGCCGCTGTGTCACCAGATCCTGAAATACACAATGAGATGGAAAAAATGTTACAATACAACGTAGGTGCTTAGTTAAACTACTAATAAAAAAGATGTTAATAGAAAACCCAGGAACATGTACATATGACAATGAGAGAGTAGGGGTGACATGGATGCTTCATTTCCCATACACATGCAAAGGAACCATCGAATATTTTCACTCTCAAAGGACTAGAGCAAGAGTTGTTAGTCGAGAAAAGTGTGGGCGTACCAGATATGATCTGAGGCTCTTGAATCGATGATCCAAAGAATCCCATATGAGGTTGATGAAGATACCTGGTGGGCAGATGCATGAGTACTTGTCTAAGCAACGAAAGTGGGGAATCTAAAAGATAACTCCATCTATGAAAGTAATGAATTGAAGCGCTCAAGTTCCACTTTGGATTATGGAAGGGTGTCCTTAGAGGATTGTTGAAAATGAGGTAGCATAAGAGAGGATTCCCCAAAAGAGGCAATACCAGCAAAGGAGGCACAATGCGTAAGCTTGGATGTTCCTCCATTCCACCAATCCCAGACATATGTCTTACTTAGGGATTAAAAAACCAAACAAGTAAACAAGCTGGATCTCTCAAACACCAACAACACCTCATCTAGAGGTCTAAATCAATTTTGATTCATACAAATCAACAACTCATACACTTCACAACCTTCCACTTAGGTTTTCAACTTTATACAATCAAACACCAACAATGCCTCAAAAAATCACCCAAAAAATTCCAACACTTCAAAGGGAAACTCTTCTACAAAAAAGACCAATTAGGTTAATAAAAACTTTTTTGAGCACAAAAACAGCAACAATAAACATTGCAAACTCCTCTTATGAAGATTAAATATGATTGTTTTTTCACAAAACAACTTACAGAACAACTTTAGGGTTCCCAGAATTGGACTCTTTCACCAAACAAAATCCAAATAACTATTGCTTTGTTAAAACCATCAATGTATAACTCAAGATCTAATGATTCATAGTAGATCTAGATGTCTATCAAACTGTTTTTCCCCATAAAATCATTCGAGAGCATGAAACATTAACTTAGATACTCTAAAAACTCAGAATAAAATCAACCCAAACTCCAAAAATATTAAACAATATTAGATTCACGCGACACTATTGACGTGGCATTATTCATAGTACTATTCATGCTATTAAAAAATGAAAAAGAAAAATGCAGACCTTGATTTCTTGCTTTGATACCTAGTAGAAAATTAGGAATAGTAAACTAAGGTTTGTAGAAGAGAGAAAGAGGAGAAGATGAAGAAGGGAAATAGGGCATGAAATATTAATTTCTCCATCCATTTAGTTGCCCTTTTATATTACTAAAAATGACATAAATGTTCTTAATTACACAAAAGACAATAGACATTAAAGCATAATAAAGTAACTAGATAGTAAAGTTGTGATGAGATTATTTAGATGACCCATTACGACAGTCAATAAGGGTGTTTGTTTTTTCTTGACAATGTTTGATAAACAGGGTATGGTCAGCTTGGTTTTTAGTCTATCCTTGTTTCTTAATTGCTCCACTGAACCCCTCAATCCAGGCACAGAGAGACTGCTTTAACCAATGTAGGGCCTTCTTTAGTTTACAAACCTTCCCTTATACAATGGGAAAGCTAAACCTAGGAGGGACAGTCAGGTAGGTTTCTTTTGCCAAGTCCCCATGAAGGAAGACATTCTTCACATCCAACTGATGAAGAGGCCAGTCTTGATTAGCAACAAGAGAGAATCACACAGATGGATTTCATTTTTGCCATGGGAGCAAAGGTCTCATGGTAATCAATTCCATGGGTTTGGGTGAAACCTTGTTGCAACCAGGCTTGCCTTGTACCTTTCCACAGTTCCATCAGACTTTTATTTCACTATGAAAACCCACTTACATCCAACTGACTTCTTTCTCCTTGGAAGAACTACAAGCTCCCATGTGCCATTATTTTTAAGGGTCCCAATTTCTTTGCACATTGCATTCTTCCACTTAGGATGAGCAAGAGCTTCAGCACTGCAAGGCAAAGATATCGACGACAAAGAAGAGGCAGAGGTACAGTATGAAGCAGATAAGGAGTTATATGAGACAAAGTTGGAGATAAGGTGTTGAGTGCAAGATCTAACTCCTTTTCTAATGACAACAAAAAGATCAAAATCATTAACAGGTGGGGTTAGAGACATTACCTGAGTTGGAAGAATCCGGATATGAGGGAGAATCCTGGCAGGTGGTGTGAGACATAGGTCATGGGCACTTGAAGTAAACTTGCAAATATTTCCCTTTTTCATTCCCAATGTCAAACCGTAGGAGGCTTAACCATAGGAGATCATAGATATCCAAAATAGGAAGGGGAAGAGGAAATGGAGAAGTCACCTCTTCAACATCAACTTTCTCCCCCCTTGAAGAGGAGTCTTCGGAGGAAAGTAAGGAATGTTCTCGAAGAAAGAGACATCCATAGACACGAATTTCCTCTTGGAAGGAGGATGGTAGCACTTTTAACCAATCTGAATGGGGGAATACCCAAGGAAGACACACTTGACGACGCGAGGGTCAAGTTTTGTGCGGTCAGGTTTGGGCACAAAGCAAACAGATCCAAACACTCTGGGTTACAAAGGAAAATGGGGATGTTTAGTGGGGCTTTGAAGCCTAAGATCTGTGAGGGTATTCGGATCATGTGAGGGTATTCGGTTCATAAGAAAGGCAGCAGAAAGTAAGGCTTCAGACCAAAGATAGATGGGAACATTCATGGAAAGGAGAAGAAAATCTAGTTATGTCAAGAAGATGTCGATTCTTACGTTCAACCATGCCATTCTACTGGGGAGTGTTAACACAAGTGGTTTGGTGAACAATGCCATGGTTTATAACGTAGGTATGTCCCCACTCAATTATTCCCTACCATTGTCAGATCGAAGAATTTTAAGCTTAGCATCAAATTGAGTGCATACCATCCCATGAAAAACTTTAAAAGAAACATAAACATCAAATTTGGACTTAAGTAAATATACCCAAGTGACATGAGAAAAATCATAAACAAAAGTCACATAATATTTATAACCAAACACAGAAGTAGTGGGTGCAGGACCCCTAACATCAGAATGAAGCAGTTCAAAAGGTGAATTGCATTTGGAAATGCTAGGAGAGTTTGAGACCCTACAATGTTTAGACAATTCACCAGTTTCGCATTGGAAAGAAACATCAGATAAATAGACAAACAACTGAGGAAACATCCGTTTGAGAAGCATGCATAATCTATAGATGGCCTAAACGAAAGTGCCATGACATCAACTAATCAAAATCACTCCTGTGTCCTAAAGAGGACTGATAAACATGCATCAACGGAGAGGAATCCAGGTGATATGGATCATCTTTCTCACGACCACTGCCAATCATCTGCCTCGTCCCTAGGTCTTGAAAAACACAATGGGTAGGAAAGAATGTGACACTACAATTGAGGGACTTGGTAATAGTAATACTATTAACTGATAAGAGGTTAGTATCAGTGTTAGGAACATAAAGAACAGTAGACAAGTACATAGATGGAGAGACATGGATAGTATCCTTGCCTGCAATTTGGGACACAATACCATCAGCAATACGGACTTTGTCTCTCCGGGAATAAAGGTAATACGAGGAAAAAATAGGGGACATACTAGTTATATGCTCGGATGCTCCAAAATCAATGATCCAAGAGGGATGAGCAGATGAGACAAAGACATGTAGGGAAGTGGTAGGGGTACCTGACTAAGCAAAGTAGGAAGTAGATGTAGTGGAAGGAGTCACCAACTTGGACATGGCTCTATGCATGACTTAAACTTCATGGTGGAGGGACTCTCTAGGAGTGACCGAGGACGCTAAGGAAGGTGTAGTAGCTGTGGCAACATAGGCCGAAGAGTCGCCAACTGCTCCTGTGTGACAAGAATCACCTCTAAATCCTCCTATGTGACCCCCTCTCTCTGAAGATTTCCATGCAATTGCCAACACTGGTCACGGGTGGCGAGTCTGCTCACAATAATCACACTTCAACTTATCTTTGTCATTAGGATAGGTGCCAACCGATTCCTCCGACCCCTAGGATTTCCTCTCACCTCCTCTGCTTCCATGTTGGAAAGTGGAGGAAAGGGCAGACTCCATATCTCTCAGCTCCAATTTGCGGACACTTATTTTTTGTGAAGCTTCTTGTTAGAAATTGGCGTTTGGTAGATGCCTTTTTTGTTGTTTTGAAGCAGTATCTGGGCTGAGGATTAATTTTGGTAAGAGTTTTATGTTCGATGTGGGCAAGTTTCCTTATCTCGGAGAATTGGCAGCTTGCCTTGGGTGCAGATTAGGTTCTTTCCCAACTTCGTATCTGGGTCTTCTAACTCTTCCCTTGGGTGCTCCGTTCAAAGAAAAATCGGTTCGGAGCCCGTTAATTGATCGTTTCTCCAAGCGGCTCCAAGGTTGGAAATCTAGATTCCAATCCAAAGGTGAGAAGATCAGGCTTATCAAAACCACTTTGGGTAGTCTCCCTACATACTTCCTATCCTTGTATAAGATTCCTCTATCAATTGCTTCCTCCCTTGAAAAAAATCCAAAGGGACTTTCTTTGGAATGAGAGAGTCATGTCTAGAAAGTATCATCTAGTGGATTGGAAAACCATTTCTCAGTCCAAGTGTGTGTGTGTGGGGGGGGGGGGCTAATACCTAAGTGTGAATAAAGCACTCCTTGGTAAGTGGATCTAGCGTTTTTGGTGAGGAGGAAGGGAGTCTGTGGAGATTAGTGGTTGTGGCCAAACAATTGGAGTTAAATAGGTGGTGTCCTAAGCTTGGGCGAGATCCCATTGGGGTTGGGGTGTGGAAGGCTGTGCTTCAAGGGTGGGCTGAATTCTCTAATCATACCCAGTTCAAGGTGGGTAACAGGGAGCAAATCAGCTTTTGGCATGACCACTGGTGTGGCCATTCTTCTCTTAGACTTATGTTCGGTAGCTTGTTTCTCCTAACATCAAATCGAGAGGCTTCGGTAGCAGAGTACTTAGATTGGCATGATGGTTCTCTGGTATGGTCCTCCATTTTGAGACAACTTATTTGACTGGGAGATTCAAGATCTTTTTTGGTTGCTCTCCCTAATTTAGCCGGTTTTCCCTACCTCTCTCAGTAGGGATAGTCAAGTTTGGTCCTCGGATTGCAAGGTTCAGTTCTCAGTGAGATTGTCTTTGCAAACCTTGCAATCTGGGTCTATTTACATTTTCCTTATCAGGCTATGTGGTACCCTTTGGTTCCTTTTAAGGTATCATTTTTCTTATGAACGACAATTTTATATAAATCCTAACTAGTGATCACCTCATGCATAGTTGGTGTTGTCTAGCTAATAGATGTTTCATATGCCTGCTAACAAAGGAGTCTGTGGATCACTTATTACTATATTGTTTGGTGGCGAGAGAGCTTTTGTCTTTCTTTCTCACCTCCGCATCCCATGAATCTTTCCCAAAGCCTTCTGGAACTTTTATCTTGTTGGCATTTAGTGCCATTTTGCTCTCCAGCGGGTGTTTTGTGGCCTTTCCTCCCCGGGCAATTTCTTGGACTTTGTGAAAGGAGAGGAATAGGAGGGTTTTCAAGGACACCTCTTTATCCATCCCCCAGATCCAGTCTCGAGCTCGATCCTTAGTCTCAGCCTAGCTCTCAACGAGGGGTGATGGGGTAGATCCCTGGGGGACTATCCTTGCACCATAACATTTGGTTTCCTGTTTCGTTCTCTATTATGCCTTTTCTCTTCTTTTTGCTCTCTCGATTTATTCTTGGTGAACCTTGAGATGTATGTTTCCCTATCTCTTTATATTGTTTGCTCTTAACTGATGAAAAAAGTTTATTCTATGGTACGAAATGAGGAAAGCCGCAAGAACGCTATGTAGCCCACTCCAACCATCGATCATTCAGACATACATGCATCTCCTAATGGGAGGGGAAAAGACCCCTATAGGAAGAACAAACTTTTGGATGATAAGGACAAACTGAAGTGTGATTATTGTGGGAAGACTCGACATACTCAGGAGACTTGTTGAGATCTACATAGCAAACCGGTGAGTTATAATTGTCCCACGCAGCAAATGAATGCTCCTACTAGTCACATCTTAATGACTATGACCCCTTCCTAGGGTATCCCTTCATTAGACACTCCTACAGGAAGTGCCTCATTAGCTGCTTACTTTCTACGATTGACATTGATCATCTTCGTCGCCTTCTAAACTAGTTGGAAGGTCCTTCTCAGTTTTGCCCCCACATCCTTTGTAGAATCAAGTATTCATGCATCCGCTAACTTTGGAAGTCATTCCTCGTCCAATCCAACATGGATTATCAATTCAGGTGCATTCGATCAAATGACTAGTTTATCCTCTATTTTCTCAACTTATACTTTATCGTTTGAAATAGATAAAGTAATAATTGTTGATTGATCCTTTTCCTCTATTTCTGGGAAGGGGGATGTCAATTTTAGCAATAATTTATCTCTTTCTGTTCTTCATGTTCCAAATTTTTCTACAAACTTGTTAGTCATTAGTAGTATTACTAGAGGTCTTAACTTGTGTGTAATCTTTTTTCCTACCTATTGTGTCTGTCAAGGCTTGGCGACGAGGAAAATGATTGGAATCGTCGTGAAGCAGATGGTCTGTCTCCTATATGTAATCAAGGTTTTAAATATCGAAAATATCGGCGATATATCGCCGATATTTGTCGGTATCGCTGCCTTCCGACACATCGATACTGTGTAAGGAAAAAATTACATCATTTCGTGGGTTATCGACGATATATCGGTGATATCGGCGATATATCGTCGATAACCCACCGATAAAGACCAAGATCTTGAATCAATTTTTTTTTTTTAATGAAAAACCCTTTTTTTTTGCAGATTTGCATGCATCCATCAAAAAAATTAAAGAGAAATCAATACTCTCCACCAAAAAAATTAAAGAGAAATCAGTATCCTTGAGATGTTTGATTTAGAAGAAAAAAAAAACCTTGAGATTTTAGTGTAGACCGTAGAGAAGAAAGAAAGAAGACGAGGGTTGTGGCCGTGGGTACATTCCTGTGTCGTCGCCGTCGCCTGCGCCGATTGCAAAGCCGTTGCTGACTCACCGTACCCCTCTCTCCCCTCTTCCATCGAAGCTCTGCTCTCTGTTTTTTTTTTTCGTTGAGAACCTGTTTGGCTTTTTTAACTTTTAACCTTCCAAACAAAGAACGAAGACTTTGTTTGTTAAAGGTTTTAAACTTAAAAAAGGGGTAAATCTAATGTCACACTACCCAAATGAGATAGTTGTCTTTCACCTTAAAGTGTTAAGAGGTAAGCTATTACCACCCCGCTATTACCACCCCATTATTTTTTTTGTTTAAAGAGATAACACTCTAAACACACAGTAGACCTTGCACTTTAAGTTAGGTAATGCTATTACCACCCATGAATATTTTATTTATTTTAACCCTAACTTTTAACTCTTAAGTGTTTTAACTAATCTTGAACTGTGGTTAACAAGTTAACCCTTGCGATTAAATTTTTTTCTAAAAACTAAGGTCAAAATTTTTAAGCCTTTAATCTTAAGGGTCAGTGAATCTTAACCAAAGTTAAAGAGGTGTCCACTCTTAACTCTCTTTAACTGTGGTTTAAGATTTACTAACCTTTAAGGTTAAAGCATCTAACTTTAATTTTTAAAAATTAAAAAAATAAACGTGTCACCTTGTAACTCCCTTTAATTGTGTGATTAAGATTCATTCACCTTTAGGGTTATAAAGCATTTGACCTTGGTTTTTATATTTTTTTTAAATGAACATATCCCCTCTTTACTCCCTTTAACTGTGGTTAAGATTCACTAACCTTTAAGGTTAAAGCATCTAACTTCGATTTTTAAAAATTAAAAAAATAAACGTCTCACCTTATAACTCCCTTTAACTGTGGTTAAGATTCATTGACCTTTAGGGTTAAAGCATTTAACCTTGGTTTTTAGATTTTTTTTAAATTAACTTCCTTTAACTGTGGTTAAGATTCACTAACCGTTAAGGTTAAAGCCATTGGAAATACTTTTCACATCTATTGTTATTCATAGTTCTCTTTACCTCCCTCTCACAAATCATGCAAATAAAAAAATCTTCTATCATTTTTAAAAGAACTAAAATTATATTTTCTAACCTGTCAAAAAAAAAAAAAGATTAAAAAAAAACTTCGTATTTTGGCATAAAGGTCTTGCTTGATTACATTAAACTTTTAATCACTTAAACAACACTCAATAGACCTTGAGGTTCTGCTTGTTTACATCAAAAATAAAATTACATCCAAATCATAGGCTTCGAACCCCAATCTAACCAAAAAAATTACATCCAAGTCAAAATAAAATTTGCATCCTGATTATTTACATCAAATAGAAGTCTCGCGCATTTAAATAAAATTACATCAACTTCTTTTTACATAATTACATCAACTTCATAGTCAACTAAAATTACAGTCCTCTTCTTTTTCTCTTGATGCAGGGTCTCCGATAATATAACAATCCCATCTTCCCATATTGATTCAGTCCTGTAAAAACATAGAGCTCATTAATTGCAGATAGAAATATGCTTAGATACTAAATTTAATTTTAATTATATGTCAAATTTAATGTGCATTCATAAGATTTTCAAAAGTTTAAATCAATTAACATGGATAATCATTAAAAAAGAGAGAATCAAATAGTCTTACATATTTGTTCAAATGAAATAAAATTGATTATATTACAATTAACATAGAGGTAAGAGCACATTTTATTGAGAAATGAATGAAACATGAATTAATCATATATTATATTCACTCCTCAGCGCACATCTTTACTCTCTTCTCATTGTATCTCTTATATATATTGTTGTTTTTTAAATGTTTTTATTCTAAAATGTGTATTAATATCTATTTTAACATTTCCTATAGTTTCATTATAAAATTCTATGTTTTACCTCATTTTTTTGGAAGTTTTTCAAAAATCACCGATAAAAGATATATCTTCCGATATATCTCCGATATATCTTTTTTCCCGGGGTCCGACATGTCGAGCGATATCGACATTTAGAACCTTGTATGTAATCAGATCTCCTCTTAAGCTTTATAGTATAGTAGTAGTTTTATTAGGAGTAATAAAGTTGTCAAAATTAGATTGTGGTACAGTTGTCTAGGTCATTTATCTTTTAAGTCTTTAAAATTAGTTTTTTCTAATTTATTTGAGTCCAGGTCATAGCATCGTTTATAATGTGAAGTGTGTGAGTTGTTTAAGTAGAACTACTTTTTCACAAAGTATGAATAATAGTTCATTTTCATTCCAACTTGTTCATTCTGATGTTTGGAGACCTGCTCCTACAATGTCTATACATGGTTATGGATATTTTATTACCTTTGTAGATGATTTCTCTCAATTTACTTGGTTCTACTCAATGAAGACCTATGATGAAGTTCCAAGTATCATCAAAAAATTTCACAAGATACTAAAACATTTTGAGAAACAAACCAAGGTCTTCCGATTTGATAATACAAGAGAATACTTTAAAGGTGAACTACAAACATAATCGGGAAATTATGTTATGATAATGAGGTAGCAAAGAGTAAAAACCGTTAGCTCATGGAAGTTGCTCGAAGCCTCCTCACAGGAATGCTCATACCAAAGAAGTTATGGGCAAAAGAAGTTCTTATAGCAGCTTACCTTATTAATCGTATGCCGTTTCGAGTGTTGAAGTTGAAGGTTCCATATAATATTCATTGTCCAGATCAGTCCACATTCCTTGTTCCTCCTCAATTCTTCGGTTGTGTGTGTTTTATTCATCTCTTGGGTTCAACTAGGATTGAATTTATCCCAAATTCATTCGGGGTGTTCTCTTAGGGTATTTCTCCACTTAAAGGGATATAGGTGTTGATGTAGCCCAGTGTAGTTGAAATTTAATTGATTCCCAAGTAATTA
This sequence comes from Tetracentron sinense, assembly GCA_015143295.1. Classification (NCBI taxonomy): domain Eukaryota; kingdom Viridiplantae; phylum Streptophyta; class Magnoliopsida; order Trochodendrales; family Trochodendraceae; genus Tetracentron; species Tetracentron sinense. Next base: position 7,669,984 of record CM026558.1, on the reverse strand, counting down.
ACTTCAAGTTAACTCTCAATAATCTAATGTTCGAAAGTGCGGAATAAACCTTAAATTATCAAGTCCAATATATAAACTCAATCCTCACTTCAATTTCAAGTAAATCAACAAATCCCAAATTTTGATAATGTAGGGTTTTCTCCAATTATGGGAAAAACCTTAAATTCTTGGAATATCAAACATTTCAATCAAAATAACTTAAATCCCCTATTTAATATGCTGTCCGAAATCAACCCTAAGCATTAGGGTTTCGAAAATTGATTTCCATTAATAATTGTAGTTTTCCTTTACGAGGGATCTTCTTGAAAAACCAGCAATAGGATGAACTAATAATTCAATAAAACAACTAGTAGGCTGTGATTAACCAAACTAGAATGATAGATATGAAAAAGACAAAGCAAAATTACATCGACAGATGGATGATGTGAATAACAATGAATATTGTTATACAAGAAATCAAAGACATCTTCCTAAATATAATAAGAAGTAAACATCTCTTCTAATTCAGCATTATAATGCTTGGAGGAGAATGCTTTGTAGAATTTTTTTCAATAATTATATGTCAATATCCTCAATGAGTGATATACCTATTTATATGAAAACCCTAAAACCCTAATTAGAAATAAAAATAGAATAAGGAAACTACTAATTCTAATGACACTCTAACTCTAATAGAATAAGTCGACCTGACTTGTGTCGTAAATATTGACCGAATATTGTAAAACTTAATTATAGGATCTTTCCTTTACAGGATCTTTCATTTTTCTTCTTGTAAGTTGTATTATAAATACTGACCTCTTAGAGAAAAGAATACACAACTTTTCTTTCTTTGAAATACCTTCGACATGGTATCAGAGCATGCTCTCTAAATCCTAACTTTTTTTTTCCCTCTTGTTCTAGGGTTCTCTAAACCCTAGGCCATTTTTTTTCTTGATCATCTCGGTACAGACCCTCAGTGAGCTCTCGACTTCTTTGTTTGGTGCTATTCTCTCGGCTTCTCTATTTGGTGCTATTATATCGGCTTCTCTGTTGGTGCTATTCGGTGCTTCTCCAGCAGGATTTTATTGGCTTCTCCAACAGGTTTTTTGTTAGTGCTATTCGGTGCTTCTCCAGTAGGATTTTGTTGGCTTCTCCAACAGGTTTTTTGGCTTTTGTTTTGGCTTCTCTAGCAGTTTTTTTTTTTTGGCTTCTCCAGCAAGCTATTGTATATTGGTTTGACAATATTCTCTAGCAAGCTATCTTTGGAAATAACTTCTCCTATGTTGGTTTGGAAATATTCTCCAGCAAGCTATCTTTGGAAATAACTTCTCTCCCAAAGTTTCTGGAATTACATTTTGCCCCCCAAGTTTATGGAATTTACAAGCTATGGTGAGAGATGAAATTTGTAAATCTTTGCATTTTGGTCGTGATTGATTGAGCTCCTCGCCTCTCGTGAGGAAAGCGGATGTAGTTGAAATCACCACCTAGACACCAAGGGGCATCCCACCTTCCACTCACATCGTCGAGTTCTTGCCAAAACTCGGCATCCGCCATGGACCCGGATGAGCCGTAGACCCCAGAGAACACCCATTTATTCCCCCCATTCGATAACCGACAAAGAATAGAGATCGAGTACGCCCCTACTTCAGCTTCCAATACCTCAATTCTACTCGGATCCCAAATTAGTAATATGCCTCCAGATGCCCCTAATGAGGCCACGTTAAGCCAATTCGAGGTTTCTTCCCCCCAAATGTCCCAAATCAACTGGTGGGTTCATTGCTTATTGAACCTCCTTGTACTATTATCCCCCAAGTCTTACATATTATTGATATATTACACACACACACACACACACACACACACACACACACACACACACGTGTATATATATATATTTATTTATATTGTGGTCACCTATTATCGATAAAAAGAGAGAAGATAAAAAACTTTTCTGTTATAATGGTGTATTTCCTTGTAGCTTTCATTCAAGTTTAGGCTTCATAGGTCGTGATGCTGGTACTGTGATTTTCTGCATATTTAAATGTTTTATAAGAAGAAATTTATGCAGTAGCAGTGTTATAACGACAGCTTCCTTTTCTACAGTATTGGACCTTCTTCTAATGTTATTCACTTTTTAATTACTAGGGTTGGGGATGAGGCCCTTGTTGCTATTGGTCAGGGCTGCTCCCTACTTCATTTAAATGTCAGTGGTTGTCATAAAATTGGTGATGTTGGACTAATAGCCATTGCGAGAGGGTGCCCACAACTTTGTTACCTAGATGTAAGCGTTCTTCAGGTGTGGTTTCTCTCTCTCTGTGTGTGTGTGTGTGTGTGTGTGTACATGCGTTCATGCGTGCACTTGCTTCTGATCTATCATTTGTTGATCATTTCTAAATATAAAGTTATTGAACAACTTAAAATTGGATCCTGAATTTGATATTCTCATTTCCTTTGCATGTATTGTATATGACTAGTCACTTTTGTATTTGCTGCTGCCATACAGAAGTTTGCACTGTTGCATTTTAATGTACATGTGGACCTTGTTTCTCCTGTTTGTTTTTCTTTTTTACTTTGAGGAGATGCAAGTCTTTCCCAAATTTAAATATGTTCACAATACATGGTCAACAAAGTCTGAGATTGTCAGACAGCAAGATATATATGCCAACAGATGGTTCCCAGGACCATGATTTATTTCAGCCTTTTCATCATATTAACCTATGCCCGCCAGTGTTACCTAGGCACGTGGTACGGGTGCCAAGTGTCTAGGTGTCTAGAGGTGTTCGGCACGGCAAGATCTAAAAATCCCAATATGGCACTACGGGCATACAAATTTTTAAAAATGATTATATATATATATATATATATATATATTATAACTCAAAATTTTTAAACAATAATAGAATGAGGGGGGATCACATGTTTCCAATTAAAAAAAAATTATATACCTAAGTTATAAAAAATATTCATATAGGGACTGAAAATGCGCAACAAGAGAGAAAAAAGAGACGAGAGACCGTTGCTCTCCTAATAAAATTCCTCTATGTTTCTAAAAAAGCAACACAACAAAAAGTTTATAGCAATTGTATTTTTATAATATCACGACATACTTGAAGCACCACGTGCCTAACTATAATGTTGACGTCACCATGACATGGTATAGGCATGTACCAAGGAGTGTCGTGTCGTGCCATGGAGTGTCGTGTCTAAGTGTCGGCACGGCAAAATTTGGAAAAATTGAAGTGCCTAGGTAACACTGATGCCCGCCCACCTATGCATCAGTCATTATTAAACCTGCGGCCAACTCTTAGGTAGAGGACATAACTGATTGAATGATGCTGATGGATGAATCTTCATGTGCATGGTATAAATATGTAGATCTTGTTTCTCCTGTTCATTTTTCTTTTCACTTTTGAGGCGATGCAATTCTTTCCAAATTAATAAATGTTCACAAAATATGTTAAATCAATGCTCACCTAGACACTTGGCACCTATCAACCTATGCTCACCTATGCATCAGTCATTATTAAATCGTTGGCCAACTCTTAGTTAGAGGGCATAACTGAAATTACTGGTGAACAGCTGAAAAGAAGAGCCTGAAAAAAGTGCAAATGTCAGGTGGTTAGGATTGTCCATCACCATGATTTTTTGAATTACAACATGTCTACAGATTGAACTGCTTAGATCAATGCCTTGTCCCAAATGTTTGACTTTTTGGTACAAAGCATCATTTAGCTACTGTTAGCTATTAGGGTTAATAAATGGTGAGTGAGCCTCCTGTTATCAACATTGCCTAGGGAAATTTCTACTCCCGGGAACTTGATTCCCAGACCTCCCTCAAATGAGAAGCACACTTTACCGTCTGTACTTTTCAGATGATACAGTGAATACTCATATTGTATCATGGTATCATTTGATACGTTTAAGGATCAGCAATGTGATGATTTTTTGAATTGGTTAAATCCTTTACAACTGTGTACAATATAAACATCCTTGAATTGCTGTACACTAATACTGGATCTCCTGCCTCTCCACTCACCTCCAACCATCCTGTCTCATCTATTTTTCTTTATTGGCAGAATTTGGGAGATGTGGCCCTGGCTGAATTAGGTGAAGGCTGCCCCTTACTCAAGGACATAGTACTTTCTCACTGCCGGCAAATAACAGATTTTGGTTTAGCACATCTTGTAAGGAAATGCACCCTGCTTGAATCTTGCCACATGGTTTATTGCCCATTTGTAACTTCAGCTGGAGTCGCCAGTGTGATTTCGAGTTGTGCCAACATAAAGAAGGTTCTAGTTGAGAAGGAGAAGGTGAGCCAGAGGACTAAGCGAAGGGCAGGCTCCGTAATCTCCTACCTTTGTATGGACCTTTAGTTTTGGCTTGTATCTGTTTTATACTCTGTACTTATATCCCAGTTGGGTGCATCAAATGCGAGATGTAAGCTGACTCAATATGGAGTCAGATCTTGGCACTGTCACGGGATTAAGCAGATGATGTTCACAAGCTTGGCTAATTTTTTTTAATTTGTACCATTTCTTTGTATACCCTTGCTCATGCAGGGGGTAATGGTTAGTGTACATGAATAAGCCATGGGATCTACAGGTTTCTGTCCAGGAGTATCTTTTTGCTGTACAAAAACTTGGTAATAGAAGACATTTCATTTGATTAATATAGTCTATATCATTGTTGCTGACTTGCTGCACAATAATGGCGTCTTACTGTTCCAAACCTTTCACAGAAAACAGCACATAGCAGTCACCAGGTACTAACCACCAGTGCCAGGGCCTAATGTCTGACCCCACTTTTTCTTGCAAATAACTGGCGATTTTGACACTGGTTGGGTGAACAGAGGACCTCAAGGGTATAGCCTTGAACCGGTGATCAACCAAGCATATCGGACCCATCTGGTATTGAAAAAGAAAGGTATGTGGAATAATTAATACATCCCTCGACTTCTTTACATTCCATAAAAGTTACAGTCCAGTGAAGAAATGCTGCACCATAGCTCACTTTTGGCTTCTGGTTGCCTGCAGCTCTCATATTCAATTCCCTTACTTCTCGACCAAATGATGCAGCAAAATATGGTACATTCTTATTGGATAAAAAAGAGCAGCTCATATCTGCTTAAGTCAGCAACACATTTCAACCACAATTTCTGGATACTGTGATGGGTCACATTTATAGGTAAGGGCTATATTTATGATACCCAGGAGTGTTAAGGCCGATGCTCTTGAAGAGATCTCTAATCACAGGCAATAACGGTTGAAATGAGGGAGAGTTCAATCGCACCCACATGTCAACACGTGTCCTTTTTAATACCTATTAACCATGGTTAAGATTCACTAACCCAGAGGGTTCAACAACCTAATCTTGGTTTTAAGACTTTAAAAAAAAAAATTAACCCTAAGGTCAAAATTTCTTAATCTTAGGGTTAAATTTTTTTCTCTCCAAAAACCAAGGTTAGATTGTTGAACCCTAAGGATTAGGGAATCTTAACAATGGTTAATAGGGATTAAAAGGACACGTGATGACCTCTGGGTGCGATTGAACTTTCCCTGAGTTCAATCGTGATTAGTTGTGATTCGATCTCGCTCTTGAAACCCTTCAATATACGTAGCCTAGCGCATTTGCTCATTATTCAAACTGCCGCCTTTTGGACAGGGTATAGCATGAAAAACAGGTTGATCGAAGGATCTTAACTATCTGATGTGGACCGAAACATGACTAGAATAAAACATTTTCAATAGGTGGGGAAAGAGTACACACAAATTTTGGGTTAAGACATAAAAAAAAGTGACCATCTATTGAACTATTTGGATTGACGAATTGGTGGCCCACATTGTGATTTCACTGTTCCATTAGAGAATATAAATTATACGGTATTCAAGCAATGTAGAAACTTATTCCAGATCTCTTGGCAATGCATGGTATCAGATGTATTTCCTTCTGTTATACTTGTAAGCTTTTTTTTTTGCTTTCTACAAAAGTAGGTTAAAGAAAGAAGACTCCTTTGGGCTAATAAAGGAAAGGAATGCGTCTCAACAATCACATTGTTACTTCTACGCTACCTCAGCTTCAAAGAATAGAATCACTTATGCAAAGCATTCTTTCAAATAAATCTCCTCCCAGCCTCATTTGCCCATCAAGCCTTCACCAATTTCTTTTTCTAGTCCTGTTTTAACACTAGAGATGGATAAAAGGGACAACCCAGTCCATCCTCTAGGAATTTGCCGCAGGCTCTTCAATTTTTTATTTGACAACCTTGTTGCTCGAGGCCTCAAGCGTGTGACCTTGGGTCGTCCCGATGATTTGCCGAAGGTGCTAGTTGCTGATGCTTCACGAAATGGAGTTGGTTCCACGGGAGACTGCTCGGTCATCAAGCCTGTTAGAGGAGGAAGTGTGCGCGTCCCAGTTCATGGACTGCCAATGGTTAATGTGGATTCTCAAGTTAAGGTTGAGTTTGTGCAAGCCACTAGGTTGGAAAATTCAACTCCTATCGCCACCTTTGGCTCTTCTAGCCATGCTCCGGAGAAAGATAGTGCAACAGAAGGTGGCAATCAGACCCCATTGCAGAAGGGTGTCAACCCTCCACTGAGTTCACCTACGGCCCTGGCGAAGCATCAAGGATCAACAAAGGTCATCAGTGATCCTAAGAACAAGGAAGACGAGGATCATGCTCCTGGAATCCGTAGCGTCCCACTCCTGGAGAAGAAACCACTTCAAGAAACTGGTGTCCATATTGATCCTAAGAACAAAGAAGACAAGGATCAAGCTCCTGGAATCAGTAGCGTCCCACTGGGGCCAGTTCATGGCATTGGTGTTCAGATTAATCCTAAGAACAAGGGAGACGGGGATCAATCTCCTGGAAGCGGCAGCGTCCCACGCCCGGAGAAGAAACCAGTTCAAGGCATTGGTGTTCAGGTTGATCCTAAGAACAAAGGAGACAAGGATCAAGCCCCTGGAAGCGGTAGTTTCCCACTCCCCCTCAAGGCGATCCCACCAATTCAACCTACTGGTGGCCATATCGATTCTAAGAACGAAGGGGACAAAGAGCTAGCTCGGGGAAGCGGTAGCACCGCACTTCGCGACAAGGAGCTTCCATCAGTTCAACACAATGGTGTCCATACTGGAGTACCTCCCTCAGCAACTGTATCTCAAGCGACAGCGCCAAAGAAGACCGTTGGCATAAAAGAGAGTGCTGAGGAGAAAGACATGAGCAAGAAGAAAGAAAAGAACATACAGATGGAGAAACCAGGATTGGCGGAAATAGAGCCCGACAAGGATGTGAAGTTGAGGGGACCAAGACCTGTGAGGCCCTTTCGGAGGGAAATTTCCAATATAAATGAGAAAGCGGAAACGTTCATCCGGCAAAGGAGGGAAGCTGTGAAGAAGAGTTCTGGTGTCGAGCCAAAAAAATCTTAGTTTAGCTTACTTGTGCCAGTGGCTCATGGAGTGGTGTTCTTTGTTGCAACCATGAGGCTGCAGGCTCAGTCCTAGCTTACTTACTAATATTGATCTCGGTCATGTCTATAAAATTTCAAGAATAAGAGTTGTACTTCGAATGTAATCGCTCACACTATCGAAGAATAAATTCGCAACTATAAATATGCATTTGGTTTCTAATCTCCCTAGCAATTATTGGGGAACTGATTAACTTACACTGAATATTGTTGGTGTTCCTGGAGTGTGCTCATAATTTATTTTCTTCTGTTTTGGATACCCTACAATCCACGAGGCAGGAGTGTGATCGATCAAGCTTCCACTCAGTCGACATACTGTCATTGAGAGAGAAAAAAATGTAGATTCATTGTCATCCTTGTAGAGGGTCACTGATCGATTTCAAACAAATTCTAACCACAATATTTTTTTAAAAAAAATTTGTTTTCTGAATTTCAACCACCGCTAAAGTGATTACGTGATGAAATGCTTATATATGAATTTTCTTTTCTCTGTATTGGTAGTAATAGTGATCTCATGAAATAGAATGCCATGAGAATTCGTTATTGTCGTCCAAATATTTGGGATAAGACATTGATGATGATGGTATTGTTGCTTATCAGGGAAGGCAGGAACCCATAAACCATCAACAACATTGGAAAATTCATGGGTGAATGAAATGGCACATAAAAAAAGAAACACCAATAGTCTTGCGAACCTTTATTCAAATTCTTTCTTTGGCTGAAGGTATATCTCAACATAACCAATCCAGTGTTCTAAGAACAAGAAACCTACATGGGGCAAAGTTACCTTCATCACTCTAGGGAACCTACACACCATAATGTATGACATTTTCAATACAACTATGGTTGCCCAAAAAGAAAATTACAATAACCCAAATTGCATATATTCCCGCCAGAACCGTGCATGATACCCATATTGATGTTGCAAAAACAGTTAGTCCATTTACATTAAATTCATAAATTACTACAAAAGGGGAATGGGGTTACTCAAAATGAAGAAGAAAAGGAAAATAATACAGATAGGATATACATCTATATATACAACCATTAGCCTGTTTTGAAACTTATTAACACACTGAACACGATTTCAGGGAAAAAAAATATAGAGAACTTGATCATAGTGACATGGTTGATCCGATCGATAGGACGATCATCATCACCACGGATCTAATCGGGCGATTGGCAGTCAGCCTTACATGCCTGCTAACACACTACTCTTATGACTACCTCTATTTGCTCTCTAGAAATAAGCAGCAAAGAAAATAATATTGGGTTTTCTTCATCATGCCTTACTAACCAAAACAACCACATCCATACCTAGCTAACACAACAAAATTCACCATCTCCTTGCATGCTCCATGCCACCAGAGGCCCTAAGCACATTTTCACAAGCCCATGGTGAGAACACCAAAAGCAAAACCCATAACCCTCCCTTTCCCTTCTCTTATGCTCCGTTTGTTTTGAGGTAAAATAGGGGAAAACAAATGAATTCCACGGAAAATATCATTTTCCAAGTATACTTTCTTTAAGACAACTAACATTTTCCGTGAAATTCATTTGTTTTCCTCTATTTTACTTCGAAACAAACAGAGCATTAAAAGCAAAAGCCCGATGGCTCCTTTTAACAATTTTAAGTCGATGAAAAATTGCTTCCCAAATTTTTAGAACTTGTTCACATACCCAATATTACCACCTTCCAGCTCAATTGGTCTAGCTCATGCTCAGCTTTCTTACCCCCACATCTCTCTCTCCTTCATTCTTCTAGAGAGAGTGTCGATGAACGGTAGAGATCGTACGGGGCCCATAAATAATCGACGGTGCACGGTTTCCTTGAGTCCAACTTCAACCATGGCTTACCCTTCCCACTCCAATGGAGTAGGCTAATGGGACCGGGGTGAAGGCTCCTACATTTCCCTTCAAGGTTGTCACCACCCAACCCATGCTGGTTCCATCTATGATCAACTGCTTTAATGTTCCCAGCCAAAACAAGCAAGAAAGGTGGCAAAGAGCCCAATAGGTATATCCTCTTTTGCTTTTGCACAGCCATCCATTCCTCCACCTTCTGGGTGTAACCTCCTCCTCTCCATTTATCCACATCTACAACCATAACCCCTGTGTTGAAGTAACAAGGCTTCCTACCTTGAAATGTTCCGGCCAAAACCGGGTCCAACCAAAACGCATAGGTGAAGTACTTAGTGAAATTTGTGTGGCAGTACTCCGGTGCAGCCATCACCTTGACACCCAAATCTACCCCCCAAAGCTTCGCAATGTCGTCCACCATTACAATATCCGAGTCGAGGTATATGATACGTCCCACATTAGCTGGAATGATATATACGTGCGTAATTCAGCGGCTGGTCTAAAGCTTGTCGAATAGACTTGGAGATCTTCCCACGAACTCTTTCGGTTTGAGTCGAAGTGATACACCTTGAAGTTAAGGTAAGGGAAGGTAGAATCGATGCTAGAGAAGATTTCGGGCTCAAACCGGGCCGAAAGGAAGTGAAACGCAACATTTTCGGGGCATGTCGAGTGTTGTAGGATTGAAAAAACAAGAGCCATGGTACGTACCTCTAAGGTAATTCACATCAAGGGTCATGGCTACATGGATACGATTATTATCGGGGGACCGGCAGCTCTCCCCGTTGCGGAAAGCGGGGGCCTTGGTGGATGGTTTTCGGATGACGCCGCCGAGGCGGATGGCATTTGTGAAGGTGGTGGTGGTGGGGTGGAGGAGGAGGAGAGGCAGGAGGCCAAATCCAGAAGGCCATCCTGCCTTGATTGAATTGTGAACCTTAGGGACTAAAGGGAAAGAGTAGCCATTGTAAGGGTGGTTTAGAGAATGTTTAAGAGATAGTTTGATAGAAGGGAAGGAGAAAGGGGGGTGAGATTGTGAGGATTACAAGAAAGGCCGGAGGGTCTTGTAATAAGGACCCGTGTTGAAAATATTGTCCTACATACACGGGCAAGGTAGTTAGCTAGCTTTTCCTTTTTAACTTCTTGGGGGCCCCTTCTCACTTTCTCTACAGCGAAGAACACGTGAAGAGCTTAGTTTTAATCCAAATCTCCCAACCTGCTACTCATTCACACTGTCAAACCTCCTCCCACTTTCAAACCTTACTCTCATCTTGGGAGGACAGTTTTTAACTTTTGTAAAACACGGTTTATGGTTTATGGTTTCTGGAGATCATATGCTTATAGAGCACAATTTTGTGTAAAGTTACATTCTTATCCCCATTTTTAATTTAAAATATATATATTTTTTTCCTGAAAGGTCATCACGTAACTAATTGACTCACACACAGACCTAAGGTAACAGCTAAGGTTCCATAAAGGTAAGTCCAAGCAACCATGCACTCCAAAAGGGCATGACTTAAGGAGGGTTGATGGCCCCTTTTACACCCCGCAAAGTCTTGTTCCCAACTGAGGTGGGACTAAGCCCGGGACATTAACACCCTAATGAACGCGGAAACATTAACATGCACCTATTTTTCATGTTAAGTGAGGTATGTTTTGTTATTTTCCTTTGTAAAATACAAGATTCTTGTAAGGTTTGTTAATTATTGGTGATCTTGTAATGATCAATTGGGAATGAGATATTTAATATATTAAAATCATATTTTTTTACTGCGATTAAAAATTTGAATGATGAATGATTTTATCGATTCTTTTTTATATTTTAAAAAGTGAAAAAGATATATTTTCATCTACAAGTAATTTTCAAGAACCGTCAAGTATATATATATACCGGCGCTGGAGAGGTACTCTTGACCATATTCTAAATTGAAATTTGCTCTTGCACACTCGCTCCCATTCTTGCTCCTTCTCTGCACATCTTCCTCTGCACATCTTCCCTCTCTTAGAGAAAGTGGAAGAGAAAAATTGGGGATAGCATTTCCATTTACGTTAAACAAGCTTTTGGATTCTAACGGATATTACACTCCTGCTTCTTCACTCTTCTACTATCCATGGTGCGAATCATCTCCTTGATGCCCTACTCAGTCTTGCCTGAGCATAAACATTGGTGCATTACATTAAAATTGTCATTCAAACAATTCTTCGGCCACCACCAAACACTCTTGAGGAAATTACTCACTATTATGGGCTACAATTTACCCCTTTTGGGGGTACAAGTCATACGGTTAGGCCGCAACCGGGTGTTAGTATATGTTATAGGTATAGGTTGCGGAAACATACCCCCAAAGGGGGAGACACTACCACTGGGACAAGTAATTTTTCTTGACCGCCAGTCTTGGAAAGCTTTTGCTATATATATCATTCTATTATTAAAAGTATAAGAATTTTAAAAAATATATATTTAAAACATTTTTTTACTCTACATTTTTAACCTTATCTTATATTGAAAAAGAAGCATAATTATTTCCAATAATTTTTCATTATTATAATTTAATTGAAATTCTAATTACATATCGTGACAAATAGTTCCTTATTTTAATTAGAATTTTCTTTAATATACAAGAACTATGTTTGATATTTCTTCTAATAGTTATCTATTCTTATTGAATCACTTTTAATATCCAATAATTTTTCATTACACATTTGCCACCCGGTGTGTACAACGGGAGCTCCGCACCGTGCAGAGCTCCGCATGATATTTAAACCGTTCTTTTAACACTCTTCAGACCGTTTATTAGAGAGTTTAAGTGAATTATTAATCCTCTTAAAATCTTTAGAACTTAAACTTGGTTCACAACCTTGCTTCTAATTACTGGGACTTGACAGGGCCATGGTTAAATCCATATGTTGGAGTTTCATTAGAGTTCCAAGGACACTTTCCATGTTTCTCTGTTGTATTTTTATGTGTTTTGGAGAAGCCAAGACTCTTGTTCTGCATTGCACTCAAAGATAAAAAAAAATTGAAGTACTCTGTTACACAAAGCATGGAAATCACAGTTATATCACTGAGCTATTTTTGCAAAACATCTAATAAAACTAAATCCAAAGGGAAGTTAAGTGGAATCCCCACTTCAAAACTGAGAAAAAAATAGGTTGCATAACATGCAAATTGATCACCTCTAATCCCCCCACCCTCCAATTCTACGGGTGCGAGCATCTTGAAATTCATACTCCAGTTGGCCTACTAGAAAATCTTAAATCATCCATACCCATGTAAAGAAGTAACTAAAAACAGAAAAGAAAATACCCCATAGAGGATTAAGCAGTGCAATTCCATGAAGTCTTTGTAATCTCACTAGATCAATAATAAACCTCATCGAATTCGACTAGTCTTTTCAAGATTTAAGTTAAAAAGATAAGTTATTGTAGAGTCAAATGATTTAGTTGTTAGAAATTAATATAATAGATATAGTCAACCATAATTTAAGAATTTATTGTGCGTACCTGTTTAGCCATTGGAGATGATGTTGTAAGAGAATTTCGATTGCTTTACACGAACGATGCACACAATCTCAGACTCCATGGTTCCCAAAGCAGGACGAGACTTTTCTGCATGCCTTTTCTAGATATGGAGTTGTGACCAATAACATAACATTACTTTACATATGATATTGGTCATTTTACGTCCTAACCCATCAATAACACTGCAGACCAGTCCACCTTATAATCCTAACTACTTGATTAATGCTCAATATATTACTATTTGGTTAGGGTTAAATCCTAACTGGAGTAGACTTTATCCTGGTTTTGGACAATGACTATAAACTTAATGAGAAATTTCACATTAGTAGTATTTAGTTTTATATTAATCAGATTATCGTCGTCCCCAGAAAGCCTTAGAGGCGTATCGCTCTATGATCAAAATCCATACTTAAATTATAAAAAGAAAATGAAATACACAAAACCAGAGCTGAGAAACAATTCAAACTACAAACTCATGTGAAAAAAAGCTCTAGTTTATGATCAAACACATATAGTCTTTATTTCTTCCCAAATAAGATTGAAAGCCATCATTTTAAGATCCATGTCTAAAGATCTTTCTCAGAGAAACAAGATATGCCAAATCAATCATCATTCCCATATATAAAAAACTTTTTTATAGATTGTGAAAGCGTACCCTTACCTAATGGTATGGAGAGGATGCTTCTAAATTAAGAGTAATCAGTACAGACTACAGACACAAGAAGGACATGATGCATGAGCAGCTAAATTCTCCAAAAAGATACATTTGATACAGATTGTAAGTTCAAGTTACATTTCTATATCCACCAAGAAATGGATGTGGATCGAACAGACTAACTCAGCTCCATTTCATTATCATTTATTTCTAGAAAGAGGAGAAGTTTCTTTCATCGTCTAGGAAACTGATTTTAATGGCAGTTTGAAGCCGAGTTGGGATGCGCTGTTGCCTGGTTGTGTCTACAAAAACACGGGGGCCCATCTCTGTTGTTTGGGGCCTACCCTATTGAATGTAGGCCCATGTTTTTGCAGACACAACTGGCAACAGCGCAACAGCTAGAGCTGTTGCCCATCTGAATCGTTTTGAAGCCATGGAGAGAGGGGTCCAATACTTTTTTTTTTTGTGATAAACGTATCTTGGGCCTTAAAAGACTCGGACTACTCAACCCCTGTCACACACAACTCAGTTTGCTCTTTTAAATGCTTTAAGAACTCTAATTCTAGATGGATTTCAAGCTTGAAATTCTCCGCTATTCTAACTAACTCTAACTACGATGGTGAAGGTATGCTCCTCATTCAGAGGCCGCTTTAGTGGGGAAGTTCCAATTAATCAGTACCCTAACATTTAACAATAGATGAATGATAATTTGTACCACCCCAAAAAAAAAATTGGGATTCCTTATAATTCTCCTTTGCTTTTATCACATAAAAGTTATATTCTAACATACACCTATTTTACAAGTAGTATTCTCGTGTAGTCATGTGATGTATCTAACATCTAATTAAACCAGAAACCTTTATTTGGGTTGTTAAGCAAAGAACCTTGCCCTCTCTTATGAGAACGAAAAATTAGATGGATTGGAAGCCCAAATTATGGAGCGAGGTTTTGGGAAAGATCAGCTCTTGAACTGGGGCGAGGTTCGAATGTGGGAGGGGGACCATTGTCTAAAATAAACGTTTCTCCTGAAAGACCTACATTATGGGTAATCTCATTTACATCTTATTACATTAATTCTCTATCTGATATTATACCGACCCTCTCTCTCTCTCTCTTGAACTTGGAGTAATCATTCTTTGCTAGCAATGAAATACAATTTTGATGCATTAAGCACATAAAAAAACTAGTAAAAGAGTTCCTAAGCATCCGCAGTAACTCTCTTTTGGTCGAGACTTACAAAAGGCTAATCACCCTTTCCTTTATACTTGGTTCATTGGAAAAGAAAATTGATGAGAGTCATGAGACCCTTTTATTATATATATATATATAGAGAGAGAGAGAGAGAGAGTAATGTTAGTAACTATGTGCCTGCAAGCCCAAAAGGTTGGTCACTCAATGGGATTGAGTCAGGGTTAGAAAGTTGCTTATAAACTAATTCTACTGTAGGATGACAGAGTTTGGAGCAGAGGGGACATGATGGCCTCCATGTTTACATATCCATGCCTGACACTATCAAGGCTTTTAAAGAAATTTGTAATGAGGAGATGAATCTCTTAAAACTCTCCCAAGTGCTCTCATGGCCCCACTTCTTGTCGTCTACCCAGGTTTACTCACTCCATAGAGTTACATCAACTCACTTGAGTTGACTCAGTTTTTGATTTCTACTACCTCCATTAAAAAGAGTTCTGTAACATCACAGTTATCAAATTAATGTATTATACCTGTATATGGGTTGTCGTTCAAAATGACATACTTTTGTCATATTACGTAGTATATGCGCATCAATATATAATATGTGTTTAATACATGAATTTCATATTAAACGCCTATAATACACATATTTTTATCGTGTTAAATGCATATTCTGTAGTAAATGATTGATAGTAGTTATTATTACGATTCCTATTTATTTATAATAATTAAAATAGTTTTTAATTTTTTCATATATTTATCATATAATACTTGTATTTCTCCAACGGATTATTGTTGTATTATACTCATACTTGATAACTATATGTACCCACAAACCACTGGTGAAGAACCTTCTAAGCAATTGGGTTAACTCTGTGAGCCCACCCTCTTTAAACCTCTACCAAAATTATTTTCTTTCCATTGCTCTCACGTCTCACTCTTTCTCTTTACCCTATTGGGTTCTTTAATTTAGTTATAACAAATATGAGCCAATAATTCTTATAATAACCAACTAAACAAAACTATACGTGCCTTACATGTGCAATGGCCCCACTAAGTATACTGAAATACATCACTTATTGAATTTTGTTAGCCACACTCCCTTTTTTGGAGCGACAAGGATTTTGTGAAATTTTCACATCTGTAGTTGCATTGTGGGTAGGTGTAAGTAACCATAAAACTCCATTAGGAGAATGTTTCTGGCCCAAAATAGAGATAACATATAGACAGCTGCAAAAATAAAGGATAGAATGTTTCTTGCCTTTTGAGAATGAAAATTTTTGCATTGGCAAGCAACATATTTGCCCCTTCGATGGGAAAAAAAGACATCCTATCCTTTATTTTCCATTTTAGATTTGGGAAAAAAAAATTTGGACAATCAATGTGCAATTTCCGGACTCCACATGTGCAACACAAAATCTCTGTCTTCTTGCCCCCAAAGTGGGGCTATATAGCACACTCATCACTTAGTTAGGTGTCTTTCCTTGGGTTGATATGATTGGAATGATAGAAATTACCAACACTAACAACCAAATTACATCGATATCCCAATGTGGGACCCCAAAAACAAGAAAAAATTAAAGTGACCTGCCATTGTCTTTTTTTTTTTGGCGTCAGCATCATTTACCTACGTTAGTTGGGTCAGTACGGTCAGATGTTAGCATGAGCATTAGAGCTCTTGCAACTCATACCCAGGTGGGGATTGGATCCCCAAACCTCCCTCCACTGAAGGCTACACCAGGGACGGCCCAAGCCATTTAAAGGCCTAAAGCGAAAATTTTAAATGGAGCTTTTTATTTTTATTTTTTAATATTATTAAAAAAAATTAACTATAAATGGGGCATTTTTAATATTCTAAATAGGCTTTTTATTTTTTTTAATATTCTAAATGTGCCTTTTATTTTTTTTTAATATTCTGAATGGGACCTTTTTAATATATATTTTTTAATGGGGCCTAAAGCAAATACTTTGATGGCTTAATGGATGGGCAGGCGTGGGCCACACCCCTACCATTCAGGAAGAGCTGGGGGCTGTAGTGACCTGCCTATGTCATTGGCTAGTACTTAGCTAGATTTAGATCCTTTCTATGTCATTGCCTAGTACTTAGCTAGATCTAGATCCTTTCTTCATGTTTTCATGATATCTCTCACCCGATGTTGGAAATATATGATATTAGACTTGTTTTTTTTTTGCTTAACACTAAAATTATTCATTAGAAAGACCAGGAAGAGAGAAATTTTTAGGTAGAGCTCTTTTCAAAATGGAAAAATAGAGATGCCTTTTTAGTGTAAAACAGTGACACTTTTGTAATTATGAGAAGAGACCGGTCACTTTTCTGCCTTGATAAGAGCTCCTCTTTATATTTATTTAAACTGTTGTTAGAAATCCATTTCAAAATTCTATCGAACAATAATTCGGTAATGCTATGACACCTAATGCGGTGATTACAGACTTGGTGGATCAAAGAATGAGAGAGAGAGAAAGAGAGAGAGAGAGAGAGAGAGAGAGATAGATATGGTTGTGTTAGCACTGAGGGGTATGATGAAAGAGATATGGATTAATTACGGGCTAGGTGGACTTGCCAATATAGGAAAAGACAATGAGAAGGTAGAATGGAGTTGTTGGGTCACACAAAGGGGAATGATGCTTGTGTGGGCATCGAGAGATATGGATAGAGGAAGAACTCATGGGGTTTATTCTCCAAAGGAATAATAGTGGTCATCGAGAGATATGGGCTATAGAGGGGCTCGAGGAGTGTTGGGTAACATGAATATTTCATGCGTGGGGGCTACCTTAGAGAATATAAGCAATAAAGATCCTAACATGTCTTGCTTCCTTTCTTGTTTCAAAATCTTTCAAGAAGCTTAGAGCACACGAGGAATGATTCATACTGGGACACAAATGGGATTTAAAAAATGTGTTCTCATACATTTTCCTCATATGGCAAGGATGACGTTAACACACATTCTACACACGTGTCTGAGGTCACACATGTGTATGTGGACACAATATTGCATTTGCATCCGATATTAACAAATTCAAAACAGATAATAGTATATATCCGAATTTGTATCCGATTATTTGATTTCGGTTAAATATCCAACCGATAGTAATATAGAGTATTTGTATCCAGCTCTGATTAAAAATTATGATTTGGATATCATTCGAATTATCCGATTACTTTAAAAAGAAAGAAAAATATCAAAAAAATGTAAAAATATATAAATTATGTTTTAAAACAAAAAATTAATATTTGTCCTCATCTATATTAAAAATAACAAGTTATTGTCTTATAGTTATAAAAAATATTTATTAGTAAGAGTATTTAGTCTTATAAACCTGTAATATTATGTATATATAAAAACATATTATATAATTGTTCAGGTATTTATCGAATTGAAGATATCAATATCTAAATTCGTATCCAATTATAAATGGATAGTAAAATTATTATTTGAATTTGCTCCGCCGAATATCTATTCAGATAATTATTCAAGTAAACGAATTCATGTACAAATCGGATATTTGTCCATATTCGTTGACACTCCTAACACAAATGTGTGCGCGTCGCAATTGAGATTCACAGGCACAAGCATACAAGCCAATATTGATGGTAGTGCATTGTGGGCTCAACGCACATTTTTTATGCGCATGGTACAATGGTATTCACGGATGCTCGATAGCGATAACGAAAGTGTGCGAATGTGCGCGTGCGAGCATGTATGGCGGCTAAAGATACTTGTACTGCTACCAACAATTGCAAGTGTCGCGTACTAAGGGGTTTTGTGGGGACGACATGTCGATGATTCGAGTAAGGCTTAAATCAAAATGGACCATGTGTGTGAAGGTGTTAGGGCACAAGGTGGATGACGTGTCGTCACGTAGGACCATCCACAGTGGTTGTCGGGCACATAGAACTGATGAGTGGGACCAATCATAGGGTTGGGAGGAATGATGTGGGTGTGAGAGGTAAATGTGGTTATGTGGGGGTAGAAAGGGAGTAGTGGGACCAAAAGAGGATTAGGGTTAGGGTTGTTTTCATCACTTTTTGGGTGCTGGGGGCTTTAGATTTTGGTTACATCTTTTGATGTAAAAGGGAAGGGATGGTTAGAGGCTTTTAATTTAGATTTGATTTTGATATGGAAGTGGTGGTGGTGGGATTTTTGAGTTAGATATGAAAGTGGTTTGACCCTAATCTAATTCCCAACTCCTCCTAACCTAGATACAAAGATAGATACACAGAGAAGTGGGTTTGGTTGTTGTTTGTGTTTGGTGGTGCGCGTGTGCATGCGCAGGCGTGCAGCTGCCGACAGGGGAGTGGTCATGATGGGGTGCCAGCCACCATATATCAGATTCATGATACACCATTCAGAATCATTTCCGCCGTGCCCTGATGAAAACTGCAAATTTTGATTGTGAGACAATTTCACATCATTACTTTCCCCTTCCTACAGTACTCTCTCTCAATACCCTCTTTGTGTTATTATTGTTATGATATTCCTTTTTATTTTATATATATATATATATATATATATATATTCTTCTTCTAAGAGCTATATTTCGTCTATTTTCTTTGGCTTAAATAGGTTATTTGATAGCATGACCATAGGTTTTTCAAAAATGATACCCCCAGTCAGAGGCTCCCCAGACGCAAGTTAGTGGCCGTGTTAGCCATCTCCTTGTTATAGGATAGCAATACCAACTACATCCGTGAAAAGAACTTACTTAGTGCATGTGGCATTAGCCGTACTCTTATTTTTTTTTTTTTTCTGTCATAGTCAATCAACAAACCATCAATTGCTACGCCCACCCCTCTAAATTTTATAAGAAATCATTTATCTAGTGTTAGTGGGTGCGACGTTAATGGGTTACTGGTCAAGAGTGGGCTTTCAACAGCTCACTCCTCTAATTAGGATGAGGAAAGTGTGCCCTTTGTAAGAGATGGTCTTGAACCAATTTTAGAAGATAGAATTCTCAATAGATTCATAATTTTATTTGGAAAACAGGGTGGGAGGACATACTCGCCTTACTTAACGCTAATGATTATGGAGGCTATAGTATTAGTAGACAATACAAAAGATGACCATTAATATAAATTTTTTTTTAAAAATTAATAATTAATAATAATTTGTAGGTGTAAATGGGTCATGCGATCCATTAGTCCATCCGTCGATGTGTGTTATGAGAGTGGTCTTGAGATCGGGTCTCAAAGATGAAATTTGTGAACAGAAAGTAAGCGTTCAATTAATTGTGCATTGGAGAAAAATAATAATAAAAAATAAATTTTAAAAAATATATTAAAATGCAGGCAAGGGGTTAGGTCAGGTCCAATCAAGCGTCAACATGGTGAATATACCATAAAATCACAGGTGATTGATTGACAAGCAGGTTGAAAATCCAAACCTATTAGGAAGCCTCCTAATAACTTTAACTCTAAAGTGTCCTGATCTCGAGACAATTTTCATAATCCAGAAAAGTATCTGATGTTGGCTTTGTTTGGTTGCGTTTAATGAGAAGCATGGATGGACGGCCTAAAATGTGTTGGAATTGGAAAAAACATGAAACGGAGAATGAAAAATTGACTAAGATAAAAGATAAAGACAAAGACAAAGACAAAGACAAAGATTATTGTTTGAAAAACCTGCAGTCGTGAATGGGAAATTGACTCGATAAAGATATTTAATGTCGATCCGATTGATCAGATGAATTGAAATTCTTTTTTCTGAATCGAACCGGACTCGGGTCTAGATCTAGGATTGGGCTCGGGTTTTTGTTGGAGTTTCAAACTTTTTGTTGCTGGTTTTCTTCTATTTTTTGTCTCTTCCAAACAGTCACCTTTGTTCGAACATACATCAGGAAATCTAGAAATTTCGACCTCAATTCTTGCATTTAGACAATCGAGTACAAGCAATGGTCGGTTTGTTAGGCTCTGCAGATTGAAGTATTACATCTCTAGAACCAAAATTCGTTCTATTTTGAGAGATGATTACTCATCAACCTTAAGTACCGAGAAAGAGTAAATTCGTCTTAAAGAAACTATGATTCACAGGATTTGGATTTGCTGTTTATTTGCTATTTATTTGTTATTTATTCACAGTATAAATACAGTGAATTCTTTATTTACTGTTTTAGTTTCCTTATTTCTTTTATTCATACATCTATATTAATTAATTATTTTCTGAATAATTAGAACTACAAAATGTTTATTAGTCGAGTATTTTTGAAAGAATTGTTCATGAAAAATAAAGCTGTTTGAATTGTACCCAAAATTGTATGTGGGAAAATGTTATTTGTTGTGATGGAAATCTCCTCCACTTTCTTCTTTTACATCAATGAGATTGATGCATGTGCATAGGCAGGGCCGAGCCAGAAGGGTACTTCTGAACTTTAATATATATATATATATATATATTATATTTAATATGACATAATCTACAAGAGTCATATACCCTTAGACTTTAAAAATTAATATTATATTATTCAATTATTTAAGGTAAAGCTATGAGCAAGATGATAATTGTTTACGATCCCTCAAAGAAGAAAAAAAATACTCATAAGAATATGCATAAAATGTACGAATGAGATGAAAATTTCTAGTCATAACCAGTAGATATTTATAAATTAAAAGCAAAAACATGACAATTTATAAATAAAAAAAATTGACTCAATTATAATTTATCACTATCATGTTTTTAATTTAAAAAAAAAGGGAAAAAAAAAAAAGAGATACTGATGCTAATATCCGAATACGTATTCATAATATACTAAATAAAAAATTGAGAGTCCCACTAGTATGCGCGTGGGCTTAATTTCCGTTTCCGTTCCTGTCTCTATAAGGAGATCTCCCAAAAAATCATCATCCCATTCATTATGCCCACAATCATTATTCTTGGTTACCTCACGCGCATGCCCACACTCACCCTCCCTCTCTCCCTATAAAATTCATGTACCCTTACCCTCTCTCACTCACATGTAGATGCACACATTTATCTCACTCCCTCTATAGATAATCTCTCTCTATCTCTCAATTCAGTCTGTTCTATATATCTATGGCTCTCTCTGGATTTGAAGGCTTTGAGAAACGCTTAGAGCTTCATTTCTCCGGCGACGACCCCGTGATCGGTATTGGTCTCCGACAACTCAACTTTGAATCACTAGAGGAAGTCCTCGATGCCGTGCAATGCACCGTAGTATCGGCGGTCGGGAACCGATACTTCGACGCCTACGTGTT
The DNA here is from genome assembly GCA_015143295.1 of Tetracentron sinense. Lineage (NCBI taxonomy): Eukaryota > Viridiplantae > Streptophyta > Magnoliopsida > Trochodendrales > Trochodendraceae > Tetracentron > Tetracentron sinense. Next base: position 7,648,092 of record CM026558.1, on the reverse strand, counting down.
ATCGGAATCAAGCCTCTTTGTGTACCCCACCAAGATCATTATCAAAACTTGTGGGACTACCCAGCTCTTAAAATCCATCCCCCCATTACTAGGCCATGCTAGTGATATGGGTCTTGGTCTATGCGCGTGTAGGTACACTAGAGGTAGCTTTATTTTCCCTAATGCTCAACCTTTCCCACACACTAGCTTTACAGATGAAGTGATGTGTATAGAAGAGAGCTTACCTAGTAACCTTCGCTATAGAAAAGCTTGTGTTATGCCTTCCAAAATGTCCTCACATTCGTGGCACGTCTTTTCTGCGAGTGACGAACATCACATATTGGTGCAACACATGCCTGATGTGTTCACCATAGAGGTCTGCATGACTGAGCTCGACCGCTTGCTCGCTCGTAAATTCTTCCGACACCCCGGCGACGCTAACTCCGGCGACGTGGCCGGAAAGGAGATGACTGAGCTAACGGGTATCCGAAACATCAATCCACGCGCACTTATATGTGATTTCGGGTTCGACCCATGTGGGTACTCCATGAATGGGATCGACGGGGTCCATTATTCAACAATTCACGTAACACCAGAAGATGGGTATAGCTACGCGAGCTTCGAATATGGAGGGTCCATCTCCGACAACCATGACGATATCGGAGAAATGTTGAAGAAGGTGGTGCAAGTTTTCCGGCCGGCGAAGCTATCGGTGTCGACGACTTCTGGTAAGCAAGATATGTGTACATATATCGCGAAAGCGCTCGAACCACTTGGGTTGAAGTGCAGAAGTAGTGCAAAAGATGAATTCCCGGCGGCTGGGAATGTTGTATTCCAAACGTTTACAAGTCGCCGGAAGTAGCCGGAAAAGGTGGTGGGAAAGTGATAGAGATAGAAAGGGAACAAAATTAAGTGAAAAGGGAGGGAGGGAGAAGGAATGGATGATGACGTGGAATTAGCATATGGGGTTGACTTAGAATGGGTGGGAAGATGATGATAATGCACCCCACTTCAGATTGTCACGCCTGTTGTTGGGGGTGTTTTTTTGCCTACCCCCCTCCCTTATCTCTTGTTTTAAAAGGACACAAACAACACTTTTTTCTTATTATTATTCTTCTCTTTTTATCTCTCTTTTTCTAGCCTTTCTCTATTTTTTTCTCTCATTTGCTGGCAGTGGATGCATGATCTTATTCTTAGCCTCCCATTTTGTAGTTGCTAAGGGGAATGCAAAACCCTTGCTTCTCTCTTCCTCACTTTCTCTGTGGGAGTAACACGTTTCCTCACTTTTTAAGCCGCTAAAGTTAAAGCTTCAGCATTTAAATTTTAAACCAACTTTGTTTGTTTGTTGAGATTAATTTTCATGCAGAGCTCCGCATGTGCGGAGCTCTGCATGATATTTAAACTATTGTGTGTTTTTTTTTTTTTGTGGGAAAGAGCGTATTCAGGCCTCTTAGAGCACCTGATTATTCCCTTGGGCACTGCTTCTTTTGTTTTAGTTGCTTTAAATGTAAAAGTAGTCAAGAAAAATGAGCATACTCGATCTTTATAGGAAGAGAAACTTTGGTGAGTGCTTTGGTTTACTTTTATGACATCTTAGCGGTATCATTAGGTCTGATTGTGTGAATGAGTTCGGGTAAAACATCAATTAGTTGAACACATTCAAACGTAACTGTTGTGAATGGATTCCAAAAGAAAACTCAAAAACAGTCCAACAAGAAGCCCATCAACCCAAACTCACATGCCTAAACCTTTTAAGAAAATGAATATATAGCTTATTTTTAAAATTGTTGTATTACATAAACTTGTGTAATTATGTATTATGAACTAAGTCGGACACCCCACCTCTTGCGTCAGTGGTGGGGTGTGGCATGTTGTTGAGGAAGGTCTGAGATCCAATCCCCCGGGTATCAGTTGTAAGACCTCCAATTCCCAAATTTACTACTAACCTTACTAACATGGAAAAAGATTACCTCTCGTGGCTTCATCCACAAACCATAAGGCAGCTGGCGTTTTTAAAGGGGAAAGATATCAAATGGGGAGAAGTCAAAATCAAGAGGAGACAATGAAATGACTTCTCACCTAAATTATTGCCAGTTGCCCAATGTTTTGTGGATGCCCGAGCGCTTAACTCAGGCAGCCACCAGAGGTAATCTTTTTCTTACTAAGGTGGGTAACCATACTCAACCCAATAAGTCAACAGGAGGATCTTTTGAAAAAATAAAAGAATTTTAGTTTTTTGTATTAATATTATTTAATTTAAGAGAACATAGCCATAGGACAAGGGATAACTACCTTGAACTTTTTTTTGGGGGGGGGGGGGGGGGTAGGGAATTAAGTTATATATTATATTATTTAATTTAAGAGAGCATAGTCATAAAATTTGATTGAAGGAAAGCTTCCTCCCTAGAACTTGATCTTTTCTTAAGAAGCCAGGGACCACCTAACTCGCCAACTGAGCTAGCTGTATAGCTTGCATAATTGTAGAGCTCCGTATGTGGGTAGAGAGTAGTTAGGATGTGCTCCTCATTGTTGGGAGATCTTAGGTTTGATTCAAGATTGGAATCTCAAATGAAATTGAAGATTGTTCATAACGATGAATCTTATCCCAAAACATAAAGAAGAAAAATAATCCTCTTCTAAAAGTCAACCGGGTCGAACCATATCCACATAATCTATAGACCTCAATGGTTAATCATTTTGCGAGGTTAATTTTTGTATTAGTAATCTGCTAGGTGGGACCCAGTAGACGTTTGGGTCCCGGGCCTCCTAGCTAACCATCTGATCCATCAAGTTACTTCAGAAAAAGCGAGAAACAACAGAAAGGTCATGTTCGAATTTTATGCTCATTTAGTGGGGTTGATGTTCACCTTGGAGTGGCCCACCGAATGGCTGGGTCATGTCCTCATGCACATGCATCATGTATAGGGACCCACTCGATCAAGATCTGGGTTTAAATGTAATGGCACTTATTTGCGGGCCGAATTTGACCCATTGATTGGGCTCGAGTGGAATAGCCCAAGTTGCCCAGCAACTGCTTTTGTTAGAGCTGCTCTTGGTTTGTCATCAAAAGCCTACCTGTTTAGTATATGCTAATCACTGGGCTACAATTTCATGTGGCCTTACCTTACAGGCCACTCAAATCTCATAACTTCCGAAATCAAGCTTTTATGTTATTCAGAAGAACTAAACTTGTACCTTTGCCTAACTCATACACCTACTAATCCAACATAAGAGGAGTAAATGGAAATAATTATACTTGGGAGAAAGTTCATGAGGTATAAGCAAAGCTGCAAAAAGTGTGGGTTTTTTTTTCTCTACTTGTTTGGATGAATTCATGAATCGCTTCATTTGGTTAACAAGAAAATAAGATGGAAACTACTTTCTTTTTTTCGAAAATTATGCTGAATATAGAATCCTTTGTGTTTCATCTGGTTAACAAGAAAATGAAAATAATAATAATAATAATCCACTCTCGCATCTGCCAAAGAGGAATCTTTTAAGTCTCTACTACTATAATGAGAATTGGAGGGTTGAGGCGTTGATTGAATTTTTATTTTTTAAATCTCTTAAAATGAGAATTGGTGGGCTGAGGCATTGATTGAGTTTTAAAATTTTAAAACTCTTAAAGATAACACATAACTTAATAGTTGAGGCGTTGATTGAATTTTTATTTTTTAAATCTCTTAAAGTGAGAATTGGTGGGTTGAGGCGTTGATTGAGTTTTAAAATTTTAAAACTCTTAAAGATAACACATAACTTAATAACTGTATTCCTTTTATATAGCACTCGGATAAAGCACGATTCCTCAATTAAAATATCTCCCCTTATCTAACGCCCACCCAATCTCTCTCTCTCTCTTTCAGCCAATTGTGATTGAATGAGAGAGTTCAATCTTCACTCTCACGTGCATCGCACGTGTCACCCGCTAGTAAACATAAAATGGAGTATATGAACAAAACTTTGATGGGTGTGTACATAGCTTTAGTTGATGTATACAAAAAAAAAATTGCATTCGATCGTTGGTGTGTGGTGTGTACACGTACTGATGATTGCCCAACCTTGAGAAGATCCCATGTCTTTAAAAAGTGTTTGAGTGCAAGGGGATTTCTCTTCACCGAGAGGATCCCATGTCTATTTAGAAATGATGGAAAAGAGATTTATTGATAGAACTTGGATGATTTACAATGACCAAATAAGGTTTAAATAGAGATAACAAGATAAACTTTATGGAATCCATTCTATTCTTGCTCGGTGCTAATCCAATGTTGTGATGAGATACACTTGAATGATGTACTGTATCTCACTCACCTTATTACAATACAAATGGGGATTGAAAAATCTCCATGAGTTTGCCACCAGTAGAAATCCGTTTGATACATTTGATCTTCATTATATGCTTGTTTGAGTCTGCCAATCGCTTGCTTGGTGAAGGTCTGGTCGAACCAAATAAGCCTCTAATGGGCTAGAAGAAAGGTCTCTATGGACCTAAAAGAAATGACTCAAATGGGCTTGAAACCCAGTGCCACTGAAAAGGCTCAATGGCCTAATAAATCAGTCTCAGTCTCAATTGGGCTTGAATTAGTCCACCATGAGCCTCAAATATTAGTCTTTGTGACCAGAAAATATGGTGGACTTAAATTAACCTCGTGGGTCAAATATATGGCCGCTAATGGGCCAAAATATGGGAACCTCTAATGTGCATGAAATAAAGACCACCATAATTAGAGAAGATAATCTAATAAATATTTTTTATATTTTTGGAAAACACACATGCTCTTCTTCTTCACAAAAATAGGGTTTATTCAAAACCTTAAAAGATAGAGGCAATGGTAGCCACGGATTTGCCAAGCTATCATGGCGACTTTCAGAAGGCAGCAAAGGCACTTGGTTGTGGAGGCAGTGAGCAGCTACAACGTAGCAGTGGTAGCCATGGTGATGTTTGTTGCTAGCGAGAAGGCCTCAACAGTGAAGGCAGTTTCCAACGGTGATTTCATATTGTAAAGGCGGCGGGAAATGTAGAGAGGCTGAAACGAGAGCTTGGACCATTGCTGATGTAGATGTTAGAGCAACAAAATCAACACATGCCGTTGCTCTTCCTGAGCTACCCCTTTGCAATGTAGAAAAAAAACTGTAACGTCTTTCATTAGAGCTTCTCTTCTTTTGATTTGAAGAACTTCCTATCAAATGAATACTTTCAAAGGTTGGTTTGGATGTAAAGTGACATTGGTTTCATAAGAGGCAAGCATAGACTTCAAGTACCAGGGCTGGCCCGTCCATTAGGCCATTAAAGCCTTTGCTTTATGCCCCATTAAAAAAAAATATTTAAAAGGCCCCATTTCTTCTCTATCTCTACTAATAATGAGAATTGGAGGGTTGAGGCGTTGATTGAATTTTTATTTTTTAAATCTCTTAAAGTGAGAATTGGTGGGCTGAGGCGTTAATTGAGTTCTAAAATTTTAAAACTCTTAAAGATAACACATAACTTAATAACTGTATTCCTTTTATATAGCACTCGGATAGAGCACGATTCGTCAATTAAAATATCTCCCTTTATCTAAGGCCCACTTAATCTCTCTCTCTCTTTCTATCAATTGTGATTGAACGTGAGAGTGCAATCTTCACTCTCACGTGCGTGCCACCCGCTAATAGAATTTAAAAAATATAAAAGGCACATTTAGAATTAAAAAGGCCCCATTTATAATTAATTTTTTTTAATAATATTAAAAAATTATAATAAAAAAATCTCTATTTAGAATTTTTGCTTTACGCCTCCAAATAGCTTGGTTGGGTGGCCTGCATAGTACTAAAGAGATCAGTGGTGCAGATGTAGGCACAGGCGCACGAACAGTCGATCGTACAGGCTTGCAATGTTTGGACTTGCAGTAGTTGTTGAAATAGCAACAGGCAAAGGATGACTTTTGGAGATCTCTTAGACTAATAAAAGACCCTTAGCTCGAGTTAGAACCCATATGGAGAATATGGTGATGATAGCCTTGATGAATGGCCAAGACGGCCGTAGCTTTACGTGGATGAGAATTGTAGCAACAAAATGCAAGTGATATCTGGCGAAAAATTTTAGGCCAAACTGTTCGCCGCCCGCTGGAAAGACAATTCAAGAGTAAATAAACCAAAACAAACAAAATATCAAGAGGGAACGGGATACCCACTATGATACTATGATAAAATAGATTTATTCGATAGAACTTAGATGATTTACAATGACCAAAAAGGTTTAAATAGAGATAACAAGATAAACTTTATGAAAAGTAAATCGATCTAATCTAATCATACCTAATCAAATTCATTCTATCATGATCGGTGCTAATGCAATATTGTGATGAGATAAACTTTAATGATGTAGTGTGTCTCACTCACCTTATTACAATACTCCTATATCCGTACTCTAATCAGAGAAGCCCCTGATGGAAATTCCCAAACTAACCCTTAACAAAATGTAGCTTGATTTTTTCTCAATTCCCAAACCACCCTTATATACAAACCTTACAAATCCTTCATTTCATGTTTCATTTCATGTTTTACTTAATTCCTAAACTACCAATTTCTCATCTACAATCTGTCAAACTACCTCCTTTCAAACCGTTGCCTATTTTTGATAAATTTCCAAACTACCCTTAAGACAAAACCTTGATTTAATGTTTTACTTAATTCCCAAACTACCATTTTCTCTTCTACACCTTTTCACACTCCTTAACTGTGGTTAAAATTCACTCACCTCAAACTATCCCTTTCTCATCAATTGCACCCACAGGTTAACACGTGTCCCTTTTGACACTCCTTAACTATGGTTAAAATTCACTCACCTCTAGGGTTCACCCCAATCGCTCTCCCCCACCCCTCTCTCTCACATGCATCAGAGTGTACATACACGTGCTTCAGCTAGTATTCTTTAATAAGAAAGACTTCCACTAGTGTTAGAGAAAAGGCAATCGTCATAGTATTACGCCATCTATCCCAACAGCCGTGAATTAAATTTTTTAAAATTTTTAAATGGGATTGGAAAAATATTGAGGTAATGCTGCCCCTGGTTGAGGAATGCTCTCAGTCAACTCCTGCTCTCAACCTAAGTAACCAGAGCATGAGCGAGAGTGGGAGCGAAAGTGTGAGAGCGTCAAATTTCAATTTAGGATAAGGTTGAGAGCATCTGGGGAGTGCCATATATATATATATTGAGGGGGAAAAATACCGGAAAGGACACGCGTCAGCTACAGCTCCTCCCATGCTCTGGTTTACTGGTAGAAGGTTGGAGTGGAGGGTGTGACACCCTGACCTGTACTCCGATGGTAAAGTAAGTAGATGTAGAAGATGATGAACAGTAAACACTGAAATAGGCACTGAAAGTTACGCAAGACTCTGGGAAGCACTGAACAATTATGCTCTAAAGTGCGGCCAAAAACGTGATTCAACGTGATAAAACGTCCTCTCCAGCACTAAAAATCACAGGGTATTTATAGGGTAAGGTTGGTATGGCCATCGATGACCATGGATGGCCATAGGTGTCCATACCACGTGTTTTGCACTCATTGCCAAATATATCATACATATCTGCCGCTAGTTGCATCACACGTGAGAGCCTCCTATGAGTCAAATCGGACGGGATCGGACAGTACGTAGAAGTGACCAGCATTAAATGTCAAGACAGTGCTTTCGGCACAAAACGGCGCTTTCGGCACACATGTCGGAATTATGGATCGCCTCCTGATCACTTCCTCCTACGAGTCGGTCTCGTTGTTGACTCGAGCTCGGTTACGGTGTAGATGTCTTAAAACACAGCTAGGACATCGTTGTCGGTGAGACAACGGACTCGTTATTCATGTAACGACAAAAACGTTGTCAAGAGTACAACAATATATATATATAATAGTTATTAAAAATTACTTGTAAATGCAAATATATTATTTTCATTTTTTAAAATATAAGAAAGAATTGATAAAATTATTCATAATTCAAACTTGTAGTTACATTAAACATGATATCTCTTGATACATTAAATGTATCATTTAACAAACCTTACAAGAATCTTGTACCCTATAAAATGAAATGACAAAATATACCCACTTAACATGAAAAATAAGGATTAAAATAAAATTTTTATACAAACTACGCTCTCTATAAATCATAAACTACATTTTAAAAAAGTTGAAACGGAACTCCCAAGGTGAGAGCTAGGTTTGGGAGTGGGAGAGGTTTAAGAGCAAAGCGAGTAGTAGGTTTGGATTACTAAGCTATCAGCCTCACCGACTAACTCACCATTCTTGAATCAGTCTTCAAGAATGGTCAACTGGTTGGTGGAGGCTGAGAGTAGGACTAGTACGCCTTGACCCTGGTTAAGGTTATTGGGACCCACGAAGCAACAGTTTGATTGGTGGAGATGATCGTGTGTCATTTAGAAACACCCCTCGGGCGTATCAAGGAAGATGGCCCTCAAATTCACCAAATAACGCAAGAGAAGGAAGCGGTGACAAGGATGAGGCGCGTAGCGTGGCAAATGAATAGATAGAATTAGCTTATAGCAATGGCTAAGTTGTCATTTGATAAGATGGGCTTCCAATTTCTCAGAATCTCACCTTTCTCGTCTCCCAAAACCTTAATATTCAATCCCCAAACCCCTCTATCCCGACTCACAGGCCAAGTTCATTCTCCAGGAAAATCTATATCTGATTGTCTCCGCAAAACCCTATTCAAGTCTTCATCAACACCCATCTTTTTTACCATTTCTGCAACTGGGATTGGTGGGTTGTTTCATCAGAAGAGGAGTAGCTTGAGTAGTGGAATTGTAGCCATGGCTGCCCCTGGTTCAGTTCAGAAATCAGAGGAGGAGTGGCGGGCTATTCTCTCGCCTGAGCAGTTTCGGATTCTTCGACAGAAAGGAACCGAGTAAGATTGATAGTAATTGAGCTTTGTCTTGTTTCGTTTGAGAACATATTGACCTGTTCTTGTGAATTTTGGTTTGGTTTTGTTGTTCTTGGTTTAGATTTTATGACCCCGTTTGTGGGATTTCTGAGACACCCGTCTGAGAAATCTAGTTGAATTTAAGTTGCTTTTGTTGTTTGATGGGTTAGTTGTTCTCCATTTTTCGTTGGGTTGGATCTTGATATACCCATCCGACGAATTATTTATTTGTATGTAGTTCCTTTACACCAAGTAACTTTGGTTTGGTTTTTTTGTTCTTGGTATAGATTTTTATAAACCCATTTGTTGAATGCTTGTTTTTGGTATTTCTTCCATACCCATTTGATAAATCTAGTTGAATTCAAGTTGCTTTTGTTGTGATGGGTTAGTTGTTCTTGCTTTTCCGTTGCTTGGATCTTGATATACCCATCCAATGAATTATTTATTTTTGTGTTGTTCCTTTGCCAAATAATTCCGGGAAGATCTCGTTATATACCGGTTCAAAACTGTTATATTTATGTGATTTTAGTTTGTCATAAGTTTCCCAGTTAGATCAAGGTGAAAGCAGTACCTAAACTACTATGTGCTATTATTTGGGGTTGCTTATGCTGTTTCCTGATGAATTTTTAATATTCCCATATACTAAAATAGTAAGCTATTGTGTGCGCTGTCCGAGAGGATTTTGATGTTGCGAACTTATACTTTCTTCTGTAATCTTTTGTGATGGCATCTGTCTTTTTTTCCCCCTGTATTGTGTAGCTTAGTTTCGGCTCACCTTCTTGTGACCCTTTTTGTATTTGCCATTTTTCTTTTTTATACATTTATGCGTTTATCAATTAAAAAAAGATATCTTGTGCTTCTCTGCTTTTGTACTAGTTGATTATTATTATTGAGATTTGATGAATGAGTGATAACTTTTGTCTGATTTTGTTTTCGATATACTCTGTACCTGGTGTTTTGTGTTTTTGGATGTCAACTACTTATGTGATTTGCCAATTTTTCCTTTCTCACTTCTATGAGGGACTTCCCCAATTTTTCATGACTACAAATAAAAATTCAATAAGCTTTATATATCATCTCCTACAGTATATTCAACGCGTCCAGGTGACACCTAGGCAATATGGGGTTCTCTAGGCGAGGCGATGCCTAGGCAACCATTTTTTTACACTATATAAGATTAACGAGTGCTTGCCTAGATCCTTATCTAGGCGAAAGCATAGTCACAAAGTCGGGATTCGGGAATTATTCGGCAGGGTTCAAGTTTGGAAAAATTCTGGGAAATAAATTTTTTTAAAATAATTATATAAAATAGAAATATGATATTAATTAATATATCTAAGTTTAACAATTTGATTACATATTATATAATATAAGTAGCTAATTGTCAACAATGATATGTTCATAATATCATTTCAACATCCAATTCATTCCAATTTCCAACAAAGCATCAAAATTTACCAAGACATCATCAACTCTTAATATTATCAACAATAATATGTTCATAATATCATTTCAACATCTAGTTCATTCCAACAAAGCATCAAAATTTACCAAGACATCATCAACTCTAAAGATTTAAACAAAAAACTGATTGTTTATCCTTACAATTCCATCAACAAAAAAGAATTACAAATTACAACCTACTACATAATAAACTCATTTGTCACTTGAATTTATCAATCACAGAAAAGTTCCATCATAATCTTGATAATTAATAGTTGCATAGCTTGCACTCTCTTCATTATCTAAACTTTAACTAGAAGATGGTGCTCCATCTTCAAGGTCCTGATCCCCTTCAGCTTCAAGAATATCTGGGAATGACAAAATTTTCTCAAGACTAATTGGTTCTGAATCATTCTTTTCCTTACTTGCACTTGTTTTCATCAAATGCAAGTTCATTCGAACGAACTCCAAATCATGTAATTTATTTGGCTCTAATTTGTTCCACTTTTTCGTGTGTGCGGCCTCAAAAGCACTCCAATTTATTTCACAACCTGAGGCACTACTGGTTGACTATGCAATTTGATTGCCACCTTCTGAATGGTCAGAATTTCTTGTCCGCACATATCCCATAAAACCCCTAATTACAATACAAATACATAATTAAAAAGTTTCAACTATAAAATTTAAAATCTTAATCAAACTTCAAAATTGAAAATAAATGTAATGTACTTGCTTGGATGTGAATCCGAAATCAATTGTCCATGTGGTAATGATTGCTCTGTGTTAAACTTTTTTCTCTTCTGAAAACTAGGGATCATCTTATTAATTATCATCTCAATGCTCACCCTCACTTCCTTATCCATTTTCACAAATTTATTATAAAACAAGTAAGGATTCAAGTAGGCGGCAGTTGCATGCAAGGGACTGTGCAATGTCTTGTTCTATCTTTCATCTATTATCTTCCAAAAAGGCATATGCTTCTCAGAGTTGCCTCTATACATTTCTTTGATTGCTTCTTTCGCCCTATCCATGCTTTCATATAAATATCACATAGTGGATCCATCACCATCTACCATTCATAGAACCCTAATAAGAGGCTCTACTATCTGGATTATCTCTCTGTCCTTCTCCCAAAACATATTACCTTGTATTATATTTACAACTTCTATTTTTTCCTTTGTCTTGCTTTGAGGAAGAGCTCTCCATTCAGCCAAAGCAATCATAAACCTTAAAGTTTGTTCCTCTTTAAGAATAGATTGTAAACAAAGAAATTGCGTTGCAAATCTAGTAGCACCGGGCCTTTTTAGTTCTCTCTTTTGTGTGTGTAATCTCATCAAATCAAGAACATGTTAAAACTTATACAAAAACTTCACAATAAGTCTTGCATTTTCCAAAATTGGCTTCACATGAGGAAGCTCATCTATACTCTCCAAAATCAAATCCAAACAGTGTGCTGTACATGATGTCTTGAAGATATTTGAATATCTATCTTCGATAATAATTCCAGCCGTACTGTAATTGGAAGCATTGTCTGATATGAATTGTACAACATTTTCTGCTCCAATTTCTTCGATCCCAGATGAGATGAAATTCGCAATGTATGTCGAATCTTTCTTCTTCCCCATTGTACACTCACTTTTCAAAAATATTGTCCCTTAGGGGACGCCACTAACAAGTTCACATATGGCCTCTTCTTTCCATCAGCCCAAGAATCAGACATGATAGTACACCCAGAAGCAACCCAAGATTTTTTAATTGTCTTAACATACACTTCTGCTTCCTCCTTCAAGTTTGTCAATAACTTCACCCTAAAGGTTTCACTACTTGGGAGAACATAACCTGAGCCATGATTCGCAACAGCTGTGATGGCATCCTAAAACTCTTGCGACCTTGCCAATTGAAATTGAAGATTATTCGCCACCAAAGCCTTTGCGATCAAATGATCTGCAAACTCTTTTTCTTTCTTCTTTACGAGTTGCATTACCTTTGGTTGACCTCCTCTTCCTAGAACTTGAGGATGAGATGATTGCAATAAATCTGATATCTTTACCTTTTTACTCGAATCTATCTCTTGTATGACCTCTAGTGCCATTTCATAAACAAAATCAGACACTGAAGGACAAGGCCGCTCATCTCTTCGTAATAACTTTAAAAAATGATACTTTATACGGGTAATTCCTCCCACAAACACTTCTTGACAAAAATTACATCGAATCTTTGTCCCCTCTTCTTCAGTTAAATACTCCCAAAAAGGATCTCTAGCTCTTGGCATGGTTAACTTTGATTCAAAATTTCAAACCCTTATCCCTACTTAGTACTCCCTAGTCCCTAAAGAAAAGAAAAAACACCAAATAATTCACAATATAAGTAATTAAGCATGAGCATACAGTGATACAGTCATTCAAAACACGAGCACTAAATAATTCACAATATAAGTAATTAAGTATGAGCATACGGTTAAATCACAATAAATATTAACCCATAAAATGTTTATCATCTAAAGAAATTACTCTGCAAGTTAGATAATTTATGAAAGTTGAACCTTATCCAATAAATAATTCATAAAAATATTAGATTGAAATGTTAATTAAAAATAAATTAATAAAACCATACCTTATCCATGAAATTGAAAAGAAAAACAAAAGCCTCAAGCAACTAGCAACTAAGCAAGCAATCCTTAGTTCTTACGCACTCAACATTTTCCCACAATCCAAAATTCCTAAAAAAAAATGAATGATGATACATTTGAAGAAATCATAAATCAGTTGAATAATAAATTTCAGAGCAAAGGAATCAAAAGGGACTTTTACAGAAGAGATGAATTAAAACTCCTGTTATCTGGGACAGGAGTGGGACTGTTACAGGCTTACAGCCACAGAAGATAGGAATTAAAAGTCCTGCTATCTGGGACTGTTACAGGAGATGAATTAAAAGTCTGGTCCCTATAAAACTCCTGTTATCTGGGAGTGGGACTGTCATCTGGTTTTTTTAATTAAAAGGTCCAGGATTACACAGTTACACCCTATACATTGGATTAGTCAATTTCAATTAAAAGGGATTGTTACAACCACATAAGAGAGGAATCAAATGGGAGATTTAAACCATTTCTTTAAACCCTAGAAACAAATCAGTGGCTGTAACAATCCCAAAATCTCTTCTGTAACAATCTCAGAAACCCTATAAAAAAATCAATGGTTGTAATAGTAGGCGTGGAAGAAACCCTCTCTTCTGTAAAAAAAAAATTGCTCTACTGCTTCCATGCCTACTTTGGCCTGGAAATCATTCTGGCCATTGATTTTTTTTGTAGGGTTTTTGGGATTGTTACAGAAAAGAAACCCTCTCTTCTGTAAAAAGGAATTTCTTTAATTACAAAGAAATTACTTTGGAGAACATAGAAACCCTCTCTCAGAAACCCTCTCTTCTGTATAAAAAAAAATAAAAAATTACTGGTTTACGCTATACAGAAGAGAGGAAAAAAAAGATCAAAAAAAAAAAGAAAAGGAAAAAAAGACCAAAAAAAAGAGAGGAAACAAAAACTAAAAAAAGGAGAAAGGCTTACCAGTCGAGGTGAGACCGTGAGAGACGAGCGAAAGGCGAGAGCTAGTAACCCTTCTTCTTCGTCTTTTCCTCTTCTCCTTTTGTTCTTCTGGAATCGATCGTGAACAAAAACGTAAGAGGGTTTTGTATTTTATAAAAGCCAGATTACATTTTTGCCCCTATGCATATTAAGAAATTACAAAAAAAAACCGGCGACTATTCAAAATGCGATTTTTGCAATTTAAATGCGAATCGCCGATTAATTCAATTTAACGCGATTAAATCATTGAGGCCATAATCCGCGATTTAAACATGATTTAAAAAAAAAAACCCTAATTATTGTGACTATGGGCGAAAGGGGTTCTAGCTAGGCGAGGCGGTGGCCTAGGCGACTTTTGACTACACTGATCTCCTAAACCCGGGCTTTCTCCCTTTGTAATCGAAAGGAGATATGAATTCCTTTCAGGCGGTTCCATATAAGGACTTCTCATTTTATTTACATTAAACCATCTCCTTATTCATTAATTCTCTTTGTTGCATGTCTCTTTTGCTGCATTTGTATTTATTCTTCCATTTCTTTCTTTTTTTGAAACAGTTGTTTTAAGCATAGTTGCAGGGAAGCTATGTACAAGGATTGAAGCTCGCATCCCAGGATGCTCATTTCCCACATACTTCCTAGGAAGCTTACTTCCATCACATTCCATTGAGTAGTCAAAGGGGGATATGTATGTGGGAAATGGAAATGGTGGGATAGACCCGAGTTTGTAGCCTAGGGTATAGATCCTTAGCAAGTATTATTGGATTGGAACCTAAGGCACCCACCTCTCCACAAATATATGATGTAAGATCAAATCTAAGGTATGAATGTCCATACTAATATAATAGGAATGAGTCGCCTATATCTCATTATCACTTCTCACTTCCTAAGGATTTTTTGAGTCTCGCTTTCGATTTGCTTCTCGCTTTTGATTTACTTCTTGCTCCGGTAACTATGGGTTTAAGTTTAACACTAATTCTATGAATATCTAGGTCATGATATGCAACAATCGCTGATATGTTTCTCACAAAAATACTCATTCAGGTTGGGGATTATGATTCCATACAATTGGTACATTTTAGTAAATCCTTTACCAATCATTTGTGCCTAGACTTCTGCAGAGAACCTCATGTATGAATCATTTTGCATAAGAAATTTACCTCCAAATGCATTCCTTCCTTGAGTACTTTTACTGATGCTCATTGACGGTTTTCATTCTTACTTGATTTATTCAGACGTAAGTTTTCAATTTCCAGAAAAAGATTGGGTAAATGCTTTGCAATGATTTCTAATAATATCTGGTTTTTCATCCCGGACTTGATATTCTTTGCCCACAATAATCTCCTCTTCAAGATAGCTTTTGGATATTCTTGTACATTATAATATGCTTGGTTATAGTAGCAAGGATAGATCCCATAATTCATTTGATTATCGTTGTGCAATACAATAATGAGGTCTCAGATCTGTTCCAAACATAAGATAATATGATATATACATACATAATGGTAGAATTCCATGTCATTTCACAAACATGTACTCCTGAAAAATGCACTCCACTTTGTCATGTCGATGAATTCAATTTTTTTCTGTGAGTTCAAGTACCTTAATATGTTTGCGGATATGCTCCATTTCTTACCGGAAAGTGTTCGCTGGAGAGAAGGTTTGGGTGGTCCTAGTGAAGGTTGTGTCTGTACATAAAAAGAAAAGATTAAAGAGGAAATTCTTAGCCATTGATCACAAATCCTTTCAAGTGTCCAAACTCCGGAGAGAGAAGGATTCTAAGACCAGATATGTTGAGCGAGGTAGAGATTTATCATGTTATATCGTGTTAGAAGATTTGGTAGTGCTAAGCTTGTAAGGCTGTTGAAAGAAGCTCAGAAAAAGAAGACAAGCTGGGATGCTTGGGTCTAGGGCTGTTGGAAGAAGCTAAGGAACCAGAAGACAAGATAGGCTGCTTGGGTCTCTGGATATGGCTCTCTCTACCCTTTCTCCAATTTATGCTCTTTATTTCTTGTAGTGACTTTTTGGTCTAATTTATAGCTATTTAAGTCTCTATTTTCAATAAAATAGGAGTATCTTTCATTACTATAGTTTTAGTGTATAAAGTAAATTTTATTCGCTTTTGAATCGCCTAAGAAACTCCTTGCCTTGGGACTCATATTGCCTAGGCATCTCTCTGATTACGCTGCCTGTATTTGGTCTCTTGGGTTTGAATTTTGTTAGTTAAAAGTCGAGACTTAGGGAGAACTATCACTAGGCTGATTTATTGTCTGTATTTGTCGAATCTAGGGTTTCAATAATCAAAATAAATGAAATAGATATCTAGTTACCTGCCACCTTGTCACAAATGAAATGACTATTCACCTCAACATGTTTCTTCCTTTCATGAAAGACAGGATTACTGGCAATGTGTGAAGCACCCTGATTTTTGTAATATAGCTTTATAGGTTCATCAACCTCGAAGCCCATTGTTGTCATTAAAATCCGCAGTCATACAAGCTCACATGTGGTGTGTGCCATAGCCTTATACTCGGCTTCTGCACTGAACTTGGCTACAACACTCTGCTTCTTGCTCTGCCACGGAACAAGATCGTCTTCCATAAACGTACGATAACCAATGTTGGATCTCCTATCAGAGGAGAATCCAGGCCAATCTGCATCTGATATTTTGAGTACTCCTCAATCCTAAGAAGCCCATTCAACCTGTATAGCATACACTTATATATGTCTTGGACAACATCCACCATGTAAGTAGATGTTGTTATCAATCATTGGGACTATTTTATCTAGTGGATGATTGAAACTATTTAATCTAGTGGATGATCAATAGTACTTTGGTTTTTAAGTATACACAGCACATAATTTTACATCCCGTATCAATCTAACATTTTGAGGGCATTCTAGTAATCAGTAGAAAATATTTTAACTCAAGTCAAATGCAATAGCTCAATAGCCAGCTTTACTAATTGGTCCTTAATTAAAATTCTAATGGCGATTTGGTACATGGAATTTGTAGATTTACCAGTCAAAAAAAGGAATTCGTAGATTTTGATCTTTTTGCTTTCCTTTATGCAAGTGAGGGTTAGCTGCATTAATTTGTTGTTCTGTTCTGTTCTGTTCTGTTTTCTAGTTTTTTCCAGCTTTTTTTCTGGTTTGGTGTTTACTTTCGAGTAGGCCTATGCTGTACAGATGTATTTATTAAATATGCATCTCTATTGCCGATAGGAAAAAAAATACATGGAGGAATTTAACATTTTCAATTGGTAATTACGTGTGTTTGGCTATGGAATGTTCATAAGTTGTCACTATTTTTGAATTATAACAGGCTATTGATAATACATACAACTACGGAACTGCATTCTTTACTCACAGTGGTACAAATTTTGTTAAAAGCACCAAAAAGGGAGTACAAGAAGGAAAAAAGAAAAAGAACTGCATTGCATTGTCCAGGTTCTATTTGAAGCTTTCATAAATACCCTATAGAAAATCAAACGATAATATTAGTGCCCTGAAACACCTTCTTATAGGAGTTAATATTGCATAGTTACATTTTGAACTACGAGCCTGTTATTATTTCATATTTACAAATAACACTCTTACAAAAACTTAATCCACCTCCGAAAATACCGGAAAAAAAAAGGCTAAGGATTACCATGTCACCAGGATGATGAATCTTATGGAATCCCTATATATGTAAATATTATGTAGGCATGTGCATGCACACCACACACGATATGGACTGTGCCACAGTCGTTGTTCCTTGATAAAATAGATTTGAGTAATTTGAAAGTCAGATGCTTATTGTTTGATCCTGTGATTAATGATGGTGGTTTGATATGGGATTGTAACTCAGAGGAGTTTTAGCCTCTGTCTCCTAGCCTACCCTAACAACAGAGAGCTATTTCTGATGTACAAAGCAGAGCTGTTTGTTCATGTGTATCTGTGCATGTATGGATGGTTTGAAGACGGGCGATTTAATACTGGTCAACCGAGTCAATCTGATATTGTTTGGTATCATGTCCTTTTTACAAAAATTCGATACAGCAGTCCACAATTTTTTTCAATAAATATTTTCACTAGAGCACAATCTAATTTTTTTCCCTGGTAATCATAGAATAAACTACAAAAGTCCACAATATCTATCCCTATCTTTTGTGTTCACTTCCTTTGTGAATTCATTTGCTTTGTGAACTCTATCTCTGTATATCGGCTATTTTTCATCTTATCGGGTCTTCTTGTTATATAACCGTGTTGAGAACTATGTATGACTCAGCAGTCCACAATCTTGTTCTATGATCAGTAATCATAGAACCACAATCTAGTCTTGTTTTTCCTTACTGAGTCATATTTAGTTCTCGACATAGTTTGGGTGCCTGTTATTATGCTTATAAATTTGATGATATGCAGGTTCCCCGGCACCGGGGAATACAACAAGTTCTCTGGTGAAGGAATCTATAGTTGTGCAGGTTGTGGGACGCCACTCTATAGGTCCACAACCAAATTTAACTCTGGCTGTGGTTGGCCAGCTTTCTATGAGGGTCTCCCTGGAGCCATAAATTGCACTGTGAGATTCTTTTTTCTTCTTTTGTGCACCTGCTTCTGTTCTCTCTCTTCTTGCCATGTATGCATTTTTTATTAATAATAATCTTGGCACATTATTGCAGTCGGACCCAGATGGAAGGAGGATTGAAATCACATGTGCTGCTTGCGGTGGACACTTGGGTCATGTATTTAAAGGTGAGGGGTTCCCGACGCCAACAGATGAACGCCATTGCGTCAATAGTATTTCAATCAAGTTTGTTCCTGCAAATTCTCCTTCCGAGTGAAGTTTCACCTTGCAAGAACAGACTCTGTTTAGAACTTAGTAATTATATTAATGTTGTTCAAATAAGAACTGATAGTGTAACTCTGTGACACAAAAACCTTTTGTAGTGTCCAAATATGCATTCTTCTGCTTTACATTAACATTTCCACTCATACAACTGCTTTTCCTCGTATCATTTCAAAGGGAAAAGCTTACTGTATCATCTTAGTTCCTTTTTATTCTCAAGTCATGCAAAGCTTACTGTATCATCTTAGTTCCTTTTTATTCTCAAGTCATGCAAGGAGTGTTGGTTTAACTGCACTTGGCCAGGTGGCTTGTCCTGCCTCTTTACTCCAAAGGCGAAAGTAAACAGGTCTACAGTTTGGTCTTCTAGGCCAACAGTGGCTTGGCTTTGTTCCACATATTTGAGGGAGCCTGCATCTCAATTAGACAATATTTCAAACTGCAATGGTTCAATCTAACTTGATATACGAAAAGACCAATCTCATATTTTTGATAATATTGTAATAAACTTTTGTCTGGAATTGAATCCTTTGGCTTGAGTTTCCATTTAATGACATCATTGTAGAGGACCGAAGCAACATCAATGTAGATTCCATAATTGGGCATTATTTTGGCAGGCAATTTGCAGGATGGCAAACCTTCCGATCACCCAAAAAAGCACGGTGGTTTTGACATGATTTGTCATTCTATCTAAAATTCCAAGCCATATGAGAGAATCATAGTAACCACAAGAGGTACTATGGGATATCATGTGGAGAGAACTACATTTCGTCACAGTTAGCAGTGATCTGTTTCTTGAGTGCACATAACTTGTCTAAAAGGCCCTTAAACTAGAAAGTTTAAAATCCATTTTTTTTGGGTGATAGTTAAAAAAACTTTGGGGAGAGGATTCAAATACTAAACTAATGTTAAAATTCCCATTTCGACAACCAAATACAGGTTGAGAAAATAAAATAAAACAGCCTACTGGGTATTCCCAAAATCAATTCAGGATGCTGTAGGCAGTGGATTCATGTCTGAAGAACCTAATGTTGACAAAGAGGAGTGGTTAATATGAAGAGATGAGTTGCAGCATACGAAGAGTGCTGTAGTTTTCTCTTGAACTCTTATTCTCTTTGAGAAATGCTAGTCCCAGACGCAGAGTTTCAACAATGAAAGTTATTTTAAGTGATAGTAAATGTAACTGGTTACAGCAACAACAAGCGCAACTTCATTCATGAGAGTATGAAAATTTTTTGTATTCTGCTACTTGGGAAAGCATTCTTCATTCTTACTTATTCCTACTACCTTATTGCAAGAGACATATAGAGCCGATAAGCACAAGATGTATTCTCTTCTTCTGAAGTGCCTCAGATATTATAAGCAACTAATAGAAAAAAAAAAACACATTAGTTTTTATTTGAGGCTCCATAAAGTTCTAAAGTCATGACTGATGCAGCCTTAGGCATGAGATCCACATTTTGTTCTGCAATAAACTATAAGGATGTGAGAAGAAGCATGGTATCATGAATTAAAAAGGGTGGTTAGACTTGGGTAAGTGTGTGCATGGGTAAGCAGAATTATTTGTACTGGAAAAGTGTATAGTATGTTTCCTAGGTTTGACCAGAGCACTTAGCAACTCAGATATGATTGTTATGAGTATTTCCTACCTTAATGCTAATTGTAGGAGTTGAGTAATTCCTCCATTGGAGTTGAGTAATTCCTCCAATAGATATCTATGACCCATAGATATCAGCCTTAATATTCTGCAAGCGGTTTGCTATTAAAGATTGTTTGAAAGACATTCTATCCATCTCAACTTCATATATCCCAATCAGAAGTATATAATTATCCAAACCAATCAGTAAAATGATACAAAAAAATGGATGCATTCATCATCAGACTCTGAAAGGTAGGCATTTCTTACTCTCCTCAACAAAGGCCCCAACCATGTTCCTCCATCAGTTCTCTTCAATTTGATATTTGAGTGTTAACGCATTCTGCATTGCACTTGAGTAACTTCAGACTGACATATTTCATGAATTATGAGGTTGATAAACAGTTCATCCAAATAACAATGAGCCGATTGATTGAACTCTTTTTAAATTGAACACGGCATCGAATTCCTAGTCTGTCTTTTGTAGCCACCCAAGCTGTAAAGAGTATTTCAAGCTCCAAGTCATGAGGAGAAATAACAATTCAAATTAAGACGGTTCTGACGAAATGGACTGTACCTTCCATGCATACATCCCAAAGAAGGCCACGGTATCTGCAAACCAGACAAGCGAGAAGGATTTCCAAAAGAATGGGATTAAAACATTGAGTAGTGGGACGAGGAGAAATAGATAATTGAGAGCTTCTTTTTCATTCTTTGAGCAGTCTCGGGCCCGAAGGGAAGGAATTGCTGCAAAAAATAAGAAACTAGAGATCATAATACGGTAGAAGAGAACTTTAGTCCGCAGTCGACACTAACTGGACATCACCATTTTATGTTCATCCGTGTACTAAATCTGAGCTTGCCTAGAGACTCGGACAAGTCCATGCTACAGAGAAGCCATGTCTTCTATACATCAGTTGAAACATATGATTTGTGAGGTTGATAAAAACAGAAACCAGTCGTCATCAGGAAAAGGACCCCCAAAAATACCTGTGAAGTTTCCTCAGACAAAGGTGCAAATTACTTGTGCATGTCACCCTGTTTATTATGAGGAAATGGATACTAGTCTTTTTACCCACCATCACAAAAGTGACCCACCATCCTTGGACATGACATTCAGCATTCTCGATAGATTGAGCTACTCTATTAAGTGAAGCCACTTGTGTCAGCAGAGAAGTAGGACAATATAGGTAGTATTGCCATTTTGCTCTAATACCATGCTAACTACTCTAATAAAACGTTTCTGTTTAGAGGAACCCATTGTACAAGGAGATATATGTTATCTTACGGGGTCCTTAGAAACCACAATGACTAATCAACGTACAGTAGTTTTTAGAATGTTATCAGGCTTATATGAACAATGACCATAGTGCTCAAAAAGGAGAAATAGAAGACTAGTAGTCCTAATAAAACAGAAATTATCCAAATGGCCAAACAGTTCTCTTATAGAAAAGAGTGATAGTCTTGGAGCTAGGGGAGTATCCGAACCGGGCTAGCTCGAAGTTCGGCTCAGCTCGACCTGATTAAGCCCGGCTTGAGCTCGAAAAAAAGGCTCGATCGAGCCGAGCCGATCTATTTTCTGAGTTTGAAAATGTATTCAAGCTGAGCTCGAGCCAAGGCCTGTTTGATTTGGCTCGACTCGAAGCTCAAGCCCGAATGAGGCTCGGTTCGGCTTGGCTTGAATATTATATAAAAAGTAATATATATTATATATATATCATTATTATATATATAAATAATATAATTATTATATATAATAAAAATATTATTATTTTTAATTAAAAATTATTTTTTTATCATTCAATCCGAGCTCAAGCCAAGCCGTGCTTGAATCAATTTGAGCTTGAGCCTAATCCAGCAGATTCGAGCTGAGCCGAGCTCGACCATAGATGAAAAAATTTCAAACTAAGCCGAGCAAGGCCAAACCCGGCTCGAATACACCACTACTTGGAGCACCAGAAAAAAGTAACATGTATGACAAACTTATGTGCTTATTGTTATAAGTAATTTAAGTTTGTCACTAATGGAGAATAAACTTACTGAACATCCAAATGGACCACATCCCCATTAATCTCCATATGTCGGGTTCGTTTGATGGGAATATGAGATTGAAGGAGAGGGCACCACCTAAAAACATTGAGGCATAACCTTGAACCTCAAAAACAGAGTACAAAGTGGATCCGGGTACAGCTGGGTTTTTGCTGGCAGTGGAAGCTCTAGGTGCAAAGGTTGCAGCAGTCTTCTGAACGACCTGTTAAATGACAGAACCTTAAGACAAATAAAAATATATTTAGGTGTATATATGCATATATGTGCATATATTTATGTATATATGCATATATGTGGAAAAAAAGAACTTACTAAAACAGAAAAAGAAGAATGACTGGACTTTCAAAGAATAGTGGCAAAATATTAAAGGGGAAAGGAAAACACCAAGAAGCCTTGTGCAGTAGTTTGTGCTTTGAAATATGAAAGTTAAATCTGTTCTAAAACAGTTGAGTGACACCAATAAAACTTTAACTTCTTTGTAATGTTCTAATTTTCAGCAAATGAGAACATTTATAAATGCTTTTTTTTCAAGTTTAATACATAATAGTGCAAACATGTGGTAATTGGACAAGGAGAGTCAAGATGGTGAATTATATTATAGTCCATTGAATCCGCAAGGGGGGATTGCTTAAATGCACTAGCGGGCATTTTGATCATTACAAGAAATGAAAAGTTGATGTGCTTTGCTGCTTTTGACACCACTTGATAAACAATGCTCACTATTCCGTATAACATGTTCAAAGATGTGCTATAAACATCATCACCGTTATCTGTATATTATCTCAACTATTCGCCAATACAAGTTTCATTCCCTAAAATCATTACTATTTAGATCTGTATCTTCAGCTAGATTGTGCGTTTTCAATCCTTTTATCACCAAGTCTATTCACGTGCTTTTCAGCCTTCAGCATCCTTTTATAGCCTTGAACTTCCACCAATTCACCCCTCACTGTGCTATCATGACCTTCACTGAACATGTACGAACCATCACATCCAATTCTCCTTTATTTTATCACCCGGTGGAGTTACTCTCAATCTCTCTTCAACTGATTCTCCTTTATTTTATCGCCTGGTGGAATTAATCTCAATCTCTCTTCAACGCATTCAATGTTGTTCTTGTCTTTCATAGTATTTCTACTCATCCATCGCAACATCCTCATTTCGGCTGCACTCACTCTAAACATTTTACTTCATAATTGCCAATATTTTGCTCCATAAAGCATAATTGTTTTATTGTTGTCTAATCTTCTAGTTTAGTCCGTATGCAATGGTCAAATAAACTTCAGAATCATATCTCCACTTTGACCACCCAGGTCTAATTTTATGTGTAGCCTCCTACCCAATTCTTCACTCAAAAGTAAAGCTACTTGACTTAAAATTCATAGACCAGGAAATTTGTGAAGATTACATCTACAGGAAGAAAATGAAAGTAAGTTTATCTAAAGATGGAAGAACAACGAAATTAGAGCTTGTGCACACAAATGTATGTGGACCAACTCAGGTATCATCTCTTGGTGGTTCTTCTACTATTTACTTTCATTGACGATGCTATTAGAAAATTATGGGTTTATTTTTCGAAACACAAACTAGTGTATATAGTGTATTCAAAAAGTGGAAAGCTTTGGTTAAGAATGAGACAAGTTTAAAAAGTTAAATGTTTGAGATCAAAAAACGATGGAAAATATTGTAGTAAAAGAGTTTAAGGAATATTGTGGGGTGACTGAAATCAGAAGAGAGAAGACAATTCCACATACACCTCAACAAACTGGTATAGCCATGCGCATAAATAGAAGCATTATCATGGAAATAAAACTCACAGAAACAATTACGTAACGGAGGTTATGTAATTGTTTCGCCGGACCCGTAACCATACTAACAATATTGCAGTATTTACACATAACAAATAAGACTTGACCATTACCGTTGTGTAATACAAGACTCATCCGACAATTTTAAGCTATAAAAGGGTTTAACAGTCCTAAAAAACTTCTTTCCCACTTTTCTAATTTCCTTCTCCTATGAAACCCTAAAACAAAAACTCCATTTGATATCTCTTTTTATCAAAAATAACTTTTGGTGCTCAAATATTCAAATCGGAGCTTCAGTCATCCATAACTCAAAAAACTTTGCGAATCAGTTAAGTTTCTCATTTCTCTTCAATTAAATCATTTTTAACTAAATATTTAGTATATTATTGTTAAGATTCATGGTAAGTGGATTTGGGCCATTTTGGCTTACTTGGTCTTATTGTTTTTTTCAATCTTATTTTTAAAATATTATCGTTACTTTTTTTTTTCATTTTTCCCCAACATATGT
Organism: Tetracentron sinense; assembly: GCA_015143295.1. NCBI lineage: Eukaryota > Viridiplantae > Streptophyta > Magnoliopsida > Trochodendrales > Trochodendraceae > Tetracentron > Tetracentron sinense. The sequence continues at coordinate 7,623,357 of CM026558.1, read as the reverse complement.
TATAAGTGCATGCATTGAGATATTTTATAGTTTTTTTTCTCTTTTAAAGCATGGGATCTATTTTTTTATACAAAAACGGGTTTTGCATATTTTGTGTTGTTTTGAATTTTTTCCTAATTTTCTTTGTTATTTTAGTTTAATTTGATTGTAGAATTACGTTACTTCTTTTTCACATTCTTTAGTGTAATTACTGTTTTAATATATGTAAAGTAAATGTTTATGTTAGATAAAGCAATTAAGTGTAGACTTATGTGAAAAGTATAGTTTTTTCGTTTCTTTTTTTCAATTAAGGGTTATGTTTATTAGGATTTTATGTTAGTTATGTTTTTACAGAGTAGATGACTTTTGAATCTCTGATAAATCTACACTAAGGAAATGGAAGGGAAAATAAGAGTCATAAGATTGACTTGCAAGAGGCTGCGAGGCCCGCGATTCAAGAAAGAGTGCACGGTAGTTCATCACGATGCACCACTACCACCACATGGTGAATACGGGGGCTGGTGTGGGAGAGTGAGTGCATGGTGGGCCTATGCCTTCTAATGGTAGTGGTAGAAATTGTAGGCATCGAAGAACAAAGAAGATGTAATTATGTGCTTTTCCCTCTACAACTGTTGAATTTAGTCACTTTTGTTTGGGTGTTGTGTACCTTGTGTTTTGTAATATGACTTTATATGTGTTTATGTTGTGTTGTGTACTTGTGTAAGACATAAGAGTCATTGACTCAATAATACTTGTGTCTTATTTGATCTGAGACTTTTAATCTGATTAATGTAATTTTTTCTGTTTTATTCAATTTGAAACTCTTAATCTTGTGTGTTTAACTTTATAATATTGTAATACTTGTTTCGTTTTTATGCTCATGATTGTTTTGTAGTAAACATGCCTAGAAAATCATCTGAATATCTGATATTGGATAGGAACATGGAGAGAGGGGGAATGGGAATACACAAAATTTTGTGCAAATATTATAAAAGAGTGACTCAAGGGAACATCACAAAATTTAAGCAGCACCTGACTCATAAATTAGATGATATTAGGGGATGTTTACTATGACATGGGGTCATTTTTCGAATTGTCCTCAATGTCAAAGGCTATTCACAGAATGTGAGAAGTAGATGATTACTTCTGGAAGAAATCGAAGAATTTCTTGGAAATCCTACAAGATCCATTCGTCCTTTTTTCTCTTCCAGATGGTTAAAACTTCATCCCAATTTTTAGTTCCTATGATGCAATTAGAGCTTATTGGCGGAAATGAATCAATTTAGATAGTTCTTTGTGGCTCATGTGCCCAAGGAGGTGTCTCAGTTGATGATGACTCACCTATTGAAAATCAAATAGGCGAAGGCGCAAGATATGTCTCAATCTAACTCTGTGTATAGCACCGGCTGCGTTGCCGATGAAGCTCGTCTCCTCAAAATGAGAGCGGTCCTATTTTTCAGGAGATTGATGAATAGACCGACTTCCAGACATTTGTTAAACAAAGCATGGAGACATTTTGGATAGAAGACGAATTTTGACATTTTTATAACCCTATCTCTTCAAACTAGGAGATCGATGAGGAGGATGACTCTTCGATGGAGCATGGAGACTTCGAGAAATGACGAAGAAGCCCTAAGTAGGAAATCTCTTATTGAGAGACAGTTGGAGACAAGAGGTTCCTCATCCTTACAACCTCACAGAAGATAGCTACTGGGAGTCTGAGACCCTAAGAATGAGTTATGAGACCATAATTGTGTATTGACCATTTGCAACTTATATCATTGTACGAGCCTCATACTATGAGGAGGCTAACTTGTATACTATATGTGTATGACATTGGATAAGAATGAGTTAAGTTACTGTAATAGATGTATTGAATTTCTAATTTGAAATTTTTCGTTATTTAGTTGCTTATGTGTTTGTGTTACATCTTTCAAAGAGTTGGTTATTATCATATTTACTTTTGATTAGGTATTTTGTCACTAAATCTGGCGTGTTTAACAATTTTATTCATTTTGACAATGTTTTAATATTTTTAGAATTGTTCTAATTTTAATAATCTTTTTTTCCAAAAAAGAAACAAAGAAAGAATGCTCGTGCATTATGTAATGGACCGAATTTCACTACATAACGATTTTGGATAACAGTCTCGGCAAGAACTATTACATAGGCTGAAACTATTGTTTTAATCATCAACTATTACGGAGCATGAAAGAAGCATGAGATTGCATGCTGGGTTGACCAGCTGTTAACACTGCAGTACACCTTATAAATCGAGGACACATGGTTTCTTTGGATGGAGACTTGTGGAGGAAGCGTGGGCTGGAAAATACGTAAATCTATCACGCTTAAAGATATTTAGTTGTATCTCTTATTTTTACAATGATAATGAAAATATAAATAAGCTAGATGCCAAATCTAGGAAATGAACTTTCATTATATACAATTTAAATGATATTGGTTACTATATTTGGGATGAAGAAATTCTGAAAATCATTTGAAGCATGAGTATTATATTCAATGAGAATGTTGTATATAAAGATAAGCCTAATGCACATCAAGATCATTCCACTACTGAATATGTGGAGCTTGAAGAAATAACTGAGAATAATGTGTTGGAAACACGTGGGAATGCAAAGGTAGAACTAAGGATTAGAGAATTCTTGAGCAGTTAGATATGAACACTGCCTTTCTTCATGGTGATTTGGAGGAAAAAATTTCTATGCATCAAACACATGATGAGATTTTTGGAAACTAAAAACTAGTATGCAATTTGTAAAATAGATTATATAGGTAAAAGCAAGATCCAAGATAGTGGTATATAAAGTTCAACAAGTTTATGTTTGACCATTGTTGTTACTTTAAGAAGTTTGGTGATTCCTATATCATATTGCTTTTGTATGTGAATGACATGCATATTGCAGGATCATATATGTGAGAAACATGAGATATTAGTTATCAACAACAGTTATTAAAGGAATTTTCTGTGAAGGATTTGGGCGTTACTAAGCAAATTCGCGAGATGAGTTAGTAAGGACAGGGTTAATTAAATTGGATGATAGTCTAGTGGATTCTCCTTGAGGGGAACTACTGATAAGGGTTATTATATGGTGGATCTTCTATCTCTTTAAAGGGATATTTTGATTTGGATTTGGCCAGGAACCTTGATAGTGGAAAGAATATTACAAGTTATGTTTTCACATTGAGCAACGTGGTAATTAGTTGGGTCTCCCAGTTGTACAAGATTGTCATTGTCATTACAACAGAGTCCGAATGTGTTGCAACTACAGAAGCATGCAAGAAAATAATATTGTTAAAAAAAATCGTGAAGGAGTTAGATTAAGAAGCAAGATAATAGTAAACTATTCAGCAATAGCCAAAGTATCATTCATCTTTTGGAAATTCAACTTTTCATTCCAGGATGCAACACATTCACATGTGGTACCATTTCAATTCTCTTTTAGAAGATAAATTGCTAATATTAGAGAAGATTCATACGAGTCAAAGTCCTCTATATATGTTAACCAAGGCGGTTACTATAGAAACAATGAACTTATGTTCAATTTCCATTGATCTTCAAGCTAAGGAAGTTTAGTAGAGATTCAAGCAGAAGCTATGATATAATGTCTTTCCCATGGTTGCAGTGTGATGATGCCTTCACCATGGTTGCAATGACGGTTTGAGTTGTTGAGATTAGTCTTCAAGTGAGGGTGTGTTGGACTTCGATTTAGGTTTAAAACTTTATATTGGTCATACGTGTGGAGCCTGATGACAAGCATTAGTAGAGGATGAAATTTCATAATTTGGTATTTTATTTTGCATTTGAGCTACAATAAGTAATATCAAACAGCTAGAAGTCCCAAATTGTGAAACTCTATATTTTGCAACTTTTGATTCGGAAGAAATGTATACTCTGGCGGTAAAAATTTTCCTTAAGCAATTAATCCAATCAGAAATATTAAACTCAAATCAAAACAAGAATTTTTTTTTTATTAGTTTTACTTTTGTTGATAAATTCAAAAATTCCTAAGTTTCATTCTCCACAACAAACAGAAGCATATCCAACGAATTATTCGTGCAATTTGAATTAAACCCAATAACGCAATCACAAAATTCTATGATGTTTTTTTTTTTTCTGATTAGAAAATATTTCATGAAGAATGAAGAAACAAAATAATCATCTGAACTGGGTATTCCCAAAATCAATTTAGCATTCATGATAAAGAAAGAAAAACCATGTTCCAGTAGAAAATGATAAAAACCCACCTTTTTGAGATCTTTATCAATGGCGGAAGCCGTAGATGGAGTAGTAATCTTGCTCTCTTGGTTGGATTCTGGCTCTTCTTGGCGTTCCTCAACTGTTTGGGTATCACCATCGTTTGAATTTACACCAATTTTGATTTTTCTCTTCCAAAATTTAGTACCGTTGGAGCCGTTTCTGAGTATGAGAAGGGTGGCTGGAGTTTTTGAAATCCCGCAGTTGCAGAGAGACGTTGAGATTAAGGAAACCATTTTTGTAGGAAAATCTATTCCGAATCGTTTTTCATTGGAAGAGCTGGTCACAGAGAGAGATGAGGAACGTGAGGCGTATAACCAGAGACTGAGTTCGGATGGGCAACAGCGCAACAGCGTTGCACTGTTGCCCTTTGTAGCCAAGACATCACCCACGTCGTTTAGAGATCGAATCACAGCACAGGTCAACACGTGTCTCCTTTAACTCCTGTTAACCGTGGTTAAGTTTCTCCAACCCTTAGTATACACTTTTTAAAAATATTACCATAAGAATTAAAAACTCTTAACTACAGTTAAATATTTTTAAAAATTGTACACTAAGGGTTGGAGAATCTTAACCACTAGCGATTGGATAAAAAATCTGACGGTGTTATGTGTACACATACTTTAAGATGAGCCCACTTAGTGCATTGACACCTTTAGATTGAAACCCAAAGGTTCAGCTCTGGGTAATATGTACTATCAGTTTTAAATCACTTCCCTTAAAAAAATGCCCATTGACTTACGTTTTCTAATAATGAGAATGCTCCATTGCTTTTTTTAAAATTCTTAAATTACCCTTAACATAATTATGTATGGCCAAAGATCCTCACGAGTTTAAACTGGGGTGACTCTTCGGTTTGAACCCCTAGAGGTCGCCACGTGTCTCCTTTGACACCCCTTAACCATGGGTAAGGTTCACCCACCCCTAGGGTTCACCCACCTATCCTTGGTTTTTTTATATATTAATTATTATTTTTTAAAATAAAAAAATGTTTTTAATATTAAAAAAACTCTAAAAACAGTTTTTTAATTTAAAAAATAATAATTAATATATTTAAAAAAAGCCAAGGATGGGTGGGTGAACCTTACCCATGGTTAAGGGGTGTCAAAGGAGACACATGGCGACCTCTAGGGGTTCAAACCGGAGAGTCTCCCTGATTTGAACTCGAGAGGATCCTCAGCCGTTATGTATATATGACAAAATTTTATTGAATTTTTGCTTATTTCTCATACTACTCTTTACACATCTCTACCAATCTTTACTATTATAATGCGAGAGATAGGCGCGTAGCCTGATTTTTCCAAAATTCCCAAACTACCTTTATAAATAAAATAAATCTTGATTTAATGTTTACTTTAATTCCCAAACTGCTCATTGCTCATCTATCTATTTAAATAATAGAATCACAGCCAATCGCGATTGAACTCGGGGAGAGTTCAATCGCACCTGTGGGTTAACGCGTGTCCTTTTTACTCCTATTAACTGTGGTTAACTCCTTCCCCTCACTCTGACGTGCATTGCACATGCCACTTGCTAGTATAATATAAAGAGGATTACTCTATTCAAAACGTCGATTGATATTTTTTTAAAATTTCAAAAGTGTCCCTTGACTTACGTTTTCTATTGAGAATGCTCCCTTAATTTTTATAAATTCCTAAATTACCCTTGTCATAATCATATATATAAGACAAAATTTTATTGAATGTTTGCTTAATTCTCATACTACCCCTAACACATCTATAGTAGATTTGAAATTTTTACGATTATACACTCCTTAATTGTGGTTAAGATTCACCCACTCTTAGGATCACCCATTTATCCTTGGTTTTTAGAAGAAGAAAAAAAATTAACCCTATGAATTACTGAATTTAATGGAGGTTTTTTTTATAAAAAAAATTCTAAAAACCAAGGATAAGTGGATGAACCCTAGGGGTGGGTGAACTCTAGGGATAGGTGAATCTTAACCACAGTTACGGGGTGTCAAAAAAGATACATGGAACCCCTAGGATTCACCTACTATTCTTGATTTTTAGAAACAAATGTCAATTTTTTCAAATCTCGATTAAAATTCACTAACTCGTAGGGTTAATTTTTTTTTTTTCTTCATATTTTTTTTCTAAAGACGAAGGATAGTTGGGTGAACCCTAGGGCGGGTGAATCTTAACCTTAGCTAGGGGTGTCAAAAGAGACACATGGCAACCTCAAGGGCGTAACGGGACTCCAACTATGGTTAAGATTCACCCACCTCTAAAGTTTACCCACTTATCCTTGTTTTTTTTTTTATATATTAATTTTTTTAAACCCTGATTAAAATTCAATAACTCTTAGGGTTAAATTTTTTTCTAAAAACCAAGGATAAGTGGGTGAACTTTAGGAGTGAGTGAATCTTAATCACAGTTAAAGAGTGTTAAAAAGAACACATGGCGACCTCAATGGCATAACTAGACTACTCACTCTCTTGGCAAGACGCTATGAAAGAAGAACGTCTCACCAAGGCCCTGCCCTCCCCCTTTTTTTACTATACCCAAAATGCCCCTAAAATCTCTTGTGTCTCAAAATGTCTCTGCGTCATATATATTTCTATAACCAACATGTCCCTCACAATTTTTTTCATAGAGACATCTATCCGGATAGAGGATATCCAAAATGTCCTTCAAGTTTACCCCAGTGGCATAACTGGACTACTCGCTCGCTTGGCAAGACGCTATGAAAGAAGAACGTCTCGCCAAGGCCCCGCCCTCTCCCTTTCTTTGCTATACCCAAAATGCCCCTAAAACCTTTTGTGTCTCAAAATGTCTCTGCGTCATATATATTTCTATAACCAACATGTCGCTCACAATTTTTTTCATAGGTACATCTATCCGGATAGAGAATATTCAAAATGTCCTTCAAATTTCTATACCCAAAACATCGTGTTATTTTTTTTTTCAAATGCCCTCACTACGGTCCCTCTTCCCACACTCTCTCCTTCCCCTCTCTCTCGGGCATCGCACGTGCCGCCCACTAGTAATAATAAAAAGACTTGAGATCAAGCCTCTCTCGTTAGAGAGGTCTCTGGGATCCATTCCTCTGCGTGATGAGTAGCAAGAACTCCAATCCCCAATGATAACCACTAACCTATACTAACGTAGGTATATGATATCCTCTATTAAAAAAAAAAAAAGTTTCTTTCTCTAGTCTCTTTTTAGGGTAAATAAGTGAGTTTATAGGTACTCCCAAATATAATTTGGAATCCTAATCTCCTATAGCTGACCAAAAGGGTCAAGATTTGACTTTTTTATTTTTTAGCAATAGTTCACTCCACTGGTGAAGAGCAAACTATTGCTCCTCGTTCTCACAAAATCAACTCAGCTGCATGAACTCTAGTTATTTTCTTAACCCCTGTGATTAAAAATATTTTTATTTTATTTTTCTAAAAACCTAAGGTAAATGAGTGAACCCTAACCTTATGTTTGGTTGCCAAGAAAATAAATGAAAATATTGAAAAGAAAAAAAAATTGGATAAGACTCAACTAAGAATTGTATTAGAAATTCAAAATTTTCTTTTCTTTTCCATGTTTTCACCTATTTTCTCGGCAACCAAACATAGCATAACGGTTCGTGAATCTTAACCACAATTAAATGAAGTCAAAAGAGGGACACAGGGCATTAAAAGCTGACCCAAGACGCACTTCCTCGCGTCACCGACCTAGGAGGTGATATGCCACGCTAATCTTAGCCCCTTGATATTTGAGTTAAAGGTTAGAATTTGAGAGTATGTTTAGGAGTACACTTAAGCATGGAAAACCAAAAGAAAATAAGGAAGCAGGAAAATTGATCAATCAATGAAATTCCAAAGAGATAAGTACCGATTAGTCGCCCTAAATAAAAAATATCACCTAAAAGGACATGTTTGAAAAGTTTTACCAAATAGGGTATGTACTCCAATATTACCCTTATCCGTGTTGGATTTTATATGCGTAGCTAAGGGGTTAATATGTCAAAAGCATACCCTATTAGGTAATAAAAATACAAAGTATGCTTTTTTTGATAAATATGTTAAAAGCATGCCCTTTTAGGTGATAAAAATGCAAACCATGACCTTTTAGGTGAATCACCCAATTCCAAACTACTTTAAAAAAAAAGGCATGAATATTATGATAGATAAAAAATAATCAAGAAAAAAATGTTAATATTTGAAATTTAAGTGGGACTACATTGAGATGGATAGCAAGGAGAAATTTGTTCTCGTGCGAGGATTTCTCAATATAGACAGAGAACTGTTAGGTACCTTATCCTTTTAATATATTTTCGAATTTGATGAAAATTATCTTATTCTTTTAATATATTTTCTAATTTGAACGAAAAATAAATTGAAGAGGGTGCACTACTAAGGGGGCATTTAGATCGGATTTTTTCCCGATTTAATTACTTCAAATCGTTTCTAAGCAATTTTAGACTCAATAATCCCATTTGGTTGACTAAGGAGAAATCGATTTCTCAAAAATCAAGTTATTTGAAATTGGGATGAATGGTGATTTTGAGAGGGAAAATTTAATATTTTTGCCTAAGAGACATTTGCATATTTCTTTAATTTTGAAAAAAAAATCAATTTTTTTTAATGTATGTGGACCAAACAGGATTATTTGTATAGAATTATTATTTTTTATCAGAAATCGATTCTATATAGAGAACCAAACAGTATTGTGATTAATAATTGACAATTGCTGCACAATTAATTCTTATCAAAATTGATTTTGGATAATAGAATCCGATCCAAACGGGAGAGTCCAAGAATTGTGTTCCTTGGTTTTCCTCAAGTTTGGAGAGGTATTAAGACACCCTTTTGTTTTACCCACAAGCATCTCCTCACTAACTAGGTTTGTCGATGGGTCGAGCATAAAAGGCCTAAAAAAGAACAATTTTTTCATTAAGTGTCATGGGATTTAGTACACCTGTTTTCTTTTAGCTTTATGTATTTATATTGATTGGTTGGGTTAATATCATCATAACGTCATATTATAACTATTATTATTATAGTAACCAAACCTGACTCTCAAGTAAGAAGGTAAGCTTTAGCGGGAAAAGCCTCCATTTTGAGGAGTATGCCCCTCACCGGAGTGTTGGTTTGACACCCCCAAGAATAACACACCATCAGTACATTATGATGTTTCATGCATTTACCATTTTAGCATGTATAATATGTTTTTGTAAGACATCACAACATATTTATGCATATGTTTTATTGAAGTTGACTATAAGAAGTATAATATTTTGTTTTCTTTCACACAATTTTATTTCTTTAGCTTATTTATTTTTAAGCTATTTTAAATTTTTATGGAGTATATTTTTAAAGCTTAAATCTTTTGAAATATTGGAGGAAACTAAAAAACACAAAATATAACGAAATTTTCTTTTTTATTTTCTTTCTTTATCTCAACGAAATTTATTCTTCTATCCGAAATACTAGAGACTTTTTCTTACCAAGAACAATTCCATTTGTGTCTAGAATTTCCTTATCTCTCACGGAGGCCTTCCACTAACCTCCTCCTCCACGAGGCTTAGTCAAGCCTCTATTTGGTTTCTTCTTGGAGTTCTTGGTTTCTTCTTGGAGTTCTTGGTCTTCAGTTCTCAACACAAAGAAATACATTTTATCGATCTTCCCGGCTCGATTAGTAACACCTGCAGACACAAGAAATAACTTCAGATCTAAGAGAAAAGAACATAAACAAAATTCATGAGATCAAGAAGAGAAAGACATGCACTCACGAGGTAGAAATTGGGGTTTCTCCCTATAGATTTCGCAGTCTATAATTTTCCTTGAAATTTGTAATTCATACACCTTTTTTCTCAAGAAATATCCAAGAAGTTCTTCATCAGTTGGATCGAACCTAAATCCCAAAGGGAGTAGTGAAGACATTTCTTCTTGTTCTTCTTCTCCCCTTTCTCTCAAGAACAAAAGAAGACTGCTTCTTTTTCTGTTTTTTTTGGCACTTCACTCTTTCTTCTTCTATGAGCTTAACGATTTCAATAATCTTGGTTCAATAAGTTTATTATCCCTTTTATTTTAATATTCATTGCAATTTTGTAATTATGTTAAGAATATCTATCCAAAATCGCCACCATTTATTGCATGGCTGTCAATAAGCCGAGCTTTGAGCACAGGATATTGGGTCAATGATTCGAGCCGAATTAGCAGGCTGAATACGATCGAGTCGAATTCAAGCAATAAGTAACTTGGCTCAGCGCGGTTTGAGTAGCCTTATATTTACTATTTGCTTTGCAGGTTTGTACGCCATTACCTTAAGAGTTGGGTACGGCCAAATCTACTCCATGATCCTAACTTATTTTGTCTTTTCTAATGCCACATCAGCTCTAATCCTAAACGTTTAACATCTGAGATAAACGGTTAGGATTTGGGAGTATATTTGGGAGTACACCTTAGGAGCATCCCTAGACTAATTCTTACCCTAATAGCATGTTAAGTGGAGTGTATTAGAACTGTCAATTCAACCCTTATGTGAGGTTAAGGAGCCTAGCTTGGCCCTCAAAATTGAGGATTTTTCTATTTATAAAGCCCACAAACCCAAGTGGGCCCAAAAAATTAGGCTCACTAACATTAAGACCAGGTTTGGACAACAATCCCTAGAGCTCAGCCATGCCCTCATTATATATATCAGTAAAGATGCACGTGCTTTGCACATAAATAATTTCTTAATTTAATTTTTGAAAATTCTATATAAGTTGAATGATGAAATATATTTACATTTACCCAAAGATAAGCAGAGAAAATCACATATACCCATTTTGATAGCAGGAAGAACTAAACTCTATAAACCTATAACACCGTTGCTAGAAACAAAGCAATACATATACACTTACATTTGTAATTGAGGATAAGCTTTTTTTTTTTTTTTGGTAGAGTCATCCATCTACCTACGTTAGTAGGGTCAGTACGGTTATAAGTTAGTTGGGGGCATTGGAGCTCTTGCAACTCATACCCCAAGGGGATTAGATCCCTAGACCTCCCCCATGGAAGGCCACACTCCTACCACTTCACGCAAGATGTGGAGTGTGAAGATAAGCTGAATTATCTTGGTTTGTAGGTGATGAGCCACATGATGCATTATTGGGATGGTTAGAATTTATGGGAATTCTTTTCTTTTTTTTTTTGGTAAATAGGTAACTCAATTGATTAGGAAAACAAAGTTACAAGAGGGGTCCCAACTCCATGGGAAGGAGATCCTACAGAGGGGAAAGATGCTTAATGCATTCGTTCAGAGTCTGCTGCGCCAAATTGTGAGCCAATAGGTTTGCCTCCCGAGGGACGAAACTGAACTCCACTACCCCGCATCGGGGTTTCAAAACTTGGATATCAGCCAAGATTGCTTGAATCTCCCAGTGTCCTTCCCGAGAAGACTCGATAGACATACACTGATGTTAAGTTATAGGAAAATAGAGTAAGATTGTGGCTTAAAAGTATGTTGTAAGAAGCAAAGTGAATCCTCCCCCAAAAAAATACAAGAATGTAAGAGCAAAAGCAAATATTGGTCCATCCGATTAGTCCAAGAATCAAAGGGGTCCTTCAATGTTGGTTTCTAGCAATGACCATTCCTTGGAGTTTGACACTCTTCCATCTGTTTTGACATAAAGACGGAGTTAAAGGTTCAAGATTCTGAATAAAAGTTGCCTAAAATTCCATCAATATGAGCTCTGCCAATCTCTTTCCATATACAAAGCTGCAGTTCTCTAGCCCCTTCTTCCTGATGCTAAAGCACGTTTCTCTTAAAGCTTTTCAATAGCTCGGCCATTGTCATGAGCAAATCCAGAAGAATAAGTACAAAAAAAAAAAAAAAAAAAAGCATATTCCGGCTTCAAATTCTATCAATTGAAATTATGTTCAATTATAAGCACTAGAAAGAAAAAATGTTCAATTAGAAGCACCAGAAAGGAAAAAAAAAAAAAAAAAAAAGGTAAATTACAGTTACCTCCCTTGAGGTTTGGTGAAATTTCAGAAACCTCCGCTCATGTTTCTGAAATAACACTCTGTCCCATGTTAACGTTGTTAACAATGACACTCTCTTACAATTTACCTCTATTACTTAAGGAAATATGTGGTTACGTTCCTTTTAACACCCACTAACTATAGTTAAAATTCACTCACCTTTATGATTCATCCAACCTTGGTTTTTAGAAGGAAAAAAAACCTTAAATTGATTATGCTTATTAAAATTAATGGGGGCTCTACAAGTCGCCACATGTCCCTTTTAATAGCCACTAACTGTGTTTAAGATTCACTAACCCCTAGGATTCATCAAACCTTGGTTTTAAGAAAAAAAAATGTTATTAACTTTAGGTTGATTATGTTTAACTACAATTAAAGGATTTCTACAAGCTGCCACGTGTCTCTTTTAACACCCACTAACTGTGGTTATGACTCACCCCTAGGATTCATCAATCTAACCTTGTTTTAACAAAAAATAAAAAATATTAACTCTATGTTAATTATGTTTAACCACAGTTAAATAGACTCTATAAGCCGTCATATGTCCCTTTTAATACCCACTAACCATGGTTAACCTTATCTAACTTTAGTTTTTAGGGAAAAAAATATATTAACCTTAAGTTCAAACTATTAACCTTAGTTTTGATAATACATATTAACCTTAAGTTTATACTTACCAAACCTAATTATAAATTTTTTTTATTAGAGATATCATTTACCTACATTAGTAGAGTCAGACGGTCAGGAGTTAGCATGGGCAGTGGAGCTCTTGCAACTCATACCCGGTTGGGATTAGATCCCTAGACCTCTTCCATGAAAGGCCACACCCCTACCACTCACGCAAGAGACGGGGTGTACCTAATTATTATTTATTTTATTGTATTATCTTTAAGAAGCATAATTTAGACATTCTAAATTGTTTACATGATGACATCATCAAAGTCCATCCATTAAAGTAATGGCAACCTAAGGAAAGAGGGTATTTGTTTCATACAACTAAAGTTGAGGGGAGGGCATTGTAACTTCATAAACAAGAGAAGAGGTTTCTGAAATTTCAACAAGGAGGTTAATATAATTTACATAAAAAAAAAAAAAAAGTAAGAAGGTAGGCCTTACTCAGGAAGGGAAAAGACCTCCATTTTGAGGGCTAGGCCCCTCACCCAAGTGTCGGTTTGACAACCCTAAAATAACTAACCATTACATTATGATGTTTCATGCATTTACCATTTCAACATATAAAATTTGTTTTTGCAAGACAACACAACATATTTGTGCATATGTTTCTATTGAAGTAGACTATAGGAAGGATAGTCTCTTTTCTTTCTTTCAGAGCATTTTTTATTTCCTTAGCTTTGCATTGGTTTTAAACTATTTTAAATTCTAATAGATTCCATTTTAAAAGCTTGAAAATTTTGAGATATTGGAGAAAACTATATAAAAAAAAACAAGGGTTCGTCCATTGTAATGACATCAAGAAGATATAGAAAACAAGGTTTCATCCGTTATAATCCAACACCTACACTCAGAAGAAAAAACTTGAGATCTAAGAGAAAAGAATAGATTAGGAAAAGAAACAAGTTCATGAGATCAAGAGGAAAATATAAATAAAAATACTTACTACGTAGAAACCAGGGTTTCTCTCTATACATGACAGTCTATAATTTCTTTGCAAACTGAAGATTGTAATCCATATACATTGTTTATCAAGAAATAATCAAGGAGTTTTTCGTCCGTTGGATCGAACTTAAATCCCACAGGGAGTAGTGAAGACATTTCTTAAATTCTCTCTATGAGTCTTTCTCTTCTTTCTCTCAACAATGAACATTTAGCTCTCTTTTATAATAATAATAAATAAATAGAGTTAAAATGATCGCAAATTATGTGAAAACTTATTTTTCAAAATGGAACCAAATCCTCCACGGTTATAACCGGATTTTACAAATCTGATTATGCCCCTAAGATAGCCACATGCCCCTTCTGACATACCTTAACTGTGGTTAAGATTCACTTACCCCTGGGTTCACCCCACCCTTTCTTGGTTTTTAGAAAAAATATTAGTTCTTTTATAAAAAAAATTAATATTTTTTTTCTTAAAACCAAGAATGAGTGGTTGAACCCTAGGGGTGAGTGAATCTTAACCACAGCTAAGGGGTGTCAAGGGACACGCGGGGACCTCAGGTGCATAACCAGATTCCCCAATATCTGGTTATAACAATGGTGGATTTGGTTCCTTTCAAAATTGCCCCTATATTTTCCATAACTACAAGATTGCCCCTATATTTATCCATTACTATGCATGTGAACTCTTTTTTCTTTTCTTTTTTTGGTTAAAGAGGTAAAATAACTCCTAAGCACACGTACAATCGGACCTAACACATGTCTGAACACCTAACGCAAGTGAACTCTGAAGCCATATTTTTGTCGAGATTAACTATGAACAAGAGTTCCAATTGAATAGGCGAGTAACCCAAATTTAAAAGGGTGTTTTATGTTACTAATTATTTTCCTAAATACCCCTTTCATCGGCTTTTTTAGAGTTTAACCGGTTATCTGTTCAACCGAGCTCATGTAGTCCATGTTCAATTGTTCATACTTAATCTCGTTTTTGTGAGCTCCCGTTGTCTCTTGAAGGAACAAGAGCTTCGGTTCAAGAAAGAACCTAAGCTCTCCAAAATATGCATTGACAGATGTATTTTGAGAATTACATAAATATAATTGCTTGACGAAAATATCTGTAACGGATAAAATTCGTAAAATGGAGCAAAAAGAATGGGTAAAATAGGGATTTCTCATGCTCACAAATTCTGATAATTTAGCCGACATAAGCCCACTTGGGCTATGTGCTGGCTCACTTGAGTGTTGTCTGATAGGCGATCTTATCATGACTGCACAAGTCATGATGACTAAAAATGCCTGTAAATAAGCAAGAATTATCAAAGAGAAGAGGATGATGGTGCGCAAGGCAAGAGAGGAGAGAAATGGCAGAAGAAGAAGAGAGATGGATGGTGAGAAAGGCAAAGAGGATGGTGCAAAAGGTAGGGAGGATGGTGCGAAAGGTAAGGAGGATGGTGCGAAAGGCAAGAGATGAGATCAAGAGAAGAAGAAGAAGAAGAAGAAGAAGAAGAAGAAGAAGAAGAAGAAGAGGAAGAGGAAGAGGAAGAGGGAGATCTGAGAAGCTTGAGTCATTCACACTCCTTCCCCGAAGGGCTGTACAGGCCATGTCCGCCTGATGCTCTCCCTGAATGGTCACACTGCCATTTGCACAGCCTTGCAGTTGATCATCTGATGAGTGCAATCACACTTGAACTTGTGCCTGACGCTGTGAATGGTGTCAAACTCGTTGTAGCCTTATCTGAGCTGTGAATGGTGTCAAACCCGTTGTAGCGTTATCTGAGCTGTGAATGGCGCCAAACTTGTTGTAGCGTTGTCCGATGTGAATGGTGCCGAATACGTTGTGCTGTGAATAGTGCCGAATACATTGTGCTGTGAATAGTGCCGAATACGTTGTGCTGTGAATGGTGCCGAATACGATTGTGCTGTGAATACCGAACCCGTTGTCACGATGTGTTGTGCATAGTGCTGAGCTCGTTGTCCGTTGTCTGATGTACAACGTACCCGTCGTGGCAAACAACGTACACGTTGTCTGCTGTACAACGTACACGTTGTCTGCTGTACAACGTACCCGTTGTTTGCTGCAAAACGGATGCACAACGTATGCGTTATCAGAGCTAGAGTTACGTTGTCCGAGCTATCTTATCAGAGCTAGAGCTACGTCATCCGACCTGCCTTATCAGTGCCTTATCTGAGCACGTTATCAGTGCCTTCTGAGCTACGTCCTCAGTGCCTTATCCGAGTTACGTTGCCAGTGCCTTATCCGAGCTAGAGCTACGTTATCAACGCTACGTTATCCGAACTAGAGCTACGTTGTCAGTGCCCTATCAGCGCTACGTTGTCAGTGCCTCCTGAGCTATGTTGTCAGTGCCTTCTGAGCTACGTTGTCAGTGCCCTATCAGCGCTACGTTGTCAGTGCCTTGTCCGAGCTACGTTGTCTGAGCCATATTCTCTGTGCCTCCTGAGCTACAATCTCCAGAGCATAACACCAGAGCTCGTCCTCAAGTGTATATACCCAGTGCCTCACTAGAGCTCATCCTCAAGTGCATATGCCCAGTGACCTTACGATAAGTATCTCTATACTATTATGTGCCATATACTGTGCTTGTGCCTTATCATGTGCTTGTGCCATATGCTGTGCTTGTGCCATATACTGTGCTTGTGCCTTATCATGTGCTTGTGCCATATACTGTGCTTGTGCCTTGTCATGTGCTTGTGCCATATGCTGTGCTTGTGCCATATACTGTGCTCGTGCCTTATCACGTGTTTGGTGCCTTATACTGACTTTATCATCGGAGCTTATTTCAGGGTGCACACCCGCCCCCTCAGGCTCATTCGCAGGTGGAGTTGTGCTATCATTCCTCTACCAGCAAAGCAGCTACAGACGCGTGGCATGTACGGGATTTTTTTCCTTTCAATATCTTTATTTATTATTTATAATTTTTAAAATACTTGTAATCATCTCCAGTTGTAACTGAACTCAAGGGAAGATTCACCCACCCCTAGGGTTCACCCACATATCCTTGGTTTTTAGAAAAAATTATTAAAAAAATTAACCTTAGGAGTTAGTAAATTTTAACCGGGGTTAAATTTCTTTTTTTAGTATTTTCTAAAAACCATTGATAGGTGGATGAACCTTAGGGATGAGTGAATCTTAACCATGGTTAAGGGATATCCAAAGGGACATGTGGCAGCGTCAATGGCGTAACTGGACTCCCCGAGTCCAGTTACAACTGGAGAGATTCACGAGTCTTTTTAAAATCACCTTTCGCATATTTTTGGGAGAACCAGAGCTATCATTATTTAATATTTATAATTTTTAAAATCACCTTTGGCATATATTTTGGAGAACCAGAGCTAGCTCCTATTTGATGTTAATCTCTATGTGTAATTAAGATTCTCTAATCCTTAAGTTAAAGCATCTATATAACCTTGGTTTTTGAACAAATTATTTTAACCATATAGTTTAAAACTTGTTAACCATAGTTCAAAGGGGCTTTATGAGGGCGAGGAGATAGTTCCCACGAGTAGGGACTAGACTATCTGCTCTTTAAGAAATACAAATTCAGTGCCCGGAACCTCCGTATAGCTTTTCGCTCCAATTTTGTAACCTTAAACCACTATATATATTAATGATGAAATAAGACAAATCTTACATTCTCTTGTCATTTTTATTTGCTTAATCTCGCATAATAAAGCCTTGAAGTTAAAGAGGTCCGATTAACAAGAGTTTCTATTTTCAAGGAATAGAGAATTGCTCATTGGGAAGTGATGCCAAATGGACCCCACATGTTGGAAAATGAATTCTCAACCACAGAAAGAGAAGAAACCCATGGGAATATTAGAGCTCCCGATTATAACATAATTTTTTTTATAAACAATTTAGCTACCTCAAAAACAGATAATAACATAAGACCATGTCCTTACTCTCTCTTAGGGGTTTTGTCAATGGTTTAAAGCGCTTTCTTTTGGCTGGTCTCTTTTTTTTGGCTGGTCTCTTGCTACACCGTAGACCTTGCCCATATTTTCTTGTTGTTTCTTGGAGAGCAACAAGCAAACACACCAGCAAAGGAAAATATAGCATAATACCACATTAAGTATCTCATCAGCATTGCATCTATTATCGTACTTTCAAGTTATATAAATCATGATCTGCACTGGAAGTTGCTTCCAAGAAATGGTCTCTGCTTTATAGCAGAGAAAATCACGAAAAGAAGAAGCAGTAACTAAAGGTTTGTCGTCATTAGTAATCTAGTTTAACAGATTTAATTATTTTCAACTGCATCCCTGGGTTTGAGTTGTTTCAACTGAATGAATTAGTAGACAGAGAATTGACACCATTTACAGTGTTTTTTTAAAAAGAAAGGATTGTTCATGTTAGTCAACCACACCAGCAAATTAATGCATTTTATTTAATTTATTAAATCATTGATAAAAGTAGAACAACTCCATAAAGTAAAGCAAAAGTTCTTAATTATTTATCGGTGCTAATGGGATTACAATCGATGCTTGGTCATGCTGATCGAAACTTTTTAGTCAGTCAAGCATCTCTAAGACAAGCCATGATCTAAAAGTGGCACCAATTCGATGATAAAAACCAGTGTTCATTTCAGAACTGCAACGCACGTGCCACCCGCTAGTGACATATAAAGAAAATAGTAGTGATAGGCGGAGCCATGGATTCCATTACCAAACCTAAGGCATCCTCACGTGCAACGCACGTGCCACCCGCTAGTGACATATAAAGAAAAGAGTAATGATAGGCGGACCCATGGATTCCATTACCAAACCTAAGGCATCCTGCGTTAACTATTTCCCTAAAGAAAACTCATCCTACTCAGGCCCTTTGGTCGGTTTGACTGAGAATTACGAAATCCCAATCATGCAAAGCTTACATAGGTCAACAGAATGTCGAAGATCTCGTTAAGAATAGGTATTTCTAGTTTCAGTCTGGACCCATTAACCTATTAATCAAATCTTAACAATGTAAATTTTATCCAGTCTGGACCCATTAACCTATTAATCAAAACTTAACAATGTGAACTTTATCCAAATTCATGTATGAGGCCTTTCGTAAACTACCAAAAATTCAACCCCCTTTTTAAAAGTCTCTGGAGTTGGAAACAGAATTTTTGAAACCTATAATCAACTTCCAATCGTTCCCTTAAACTGGAATATCAAACGCAATGCATGAATAATCTTCAACAAAAATATATTCATTACCTGGTTTGTAATCTAAAACCTCTGCAGTTATCAACTGAATAATTTCAAGATAAGGCTATTTTAGGATCTTTTTTTGGCTTAATTGCCCACACCTAGGAGCTATATAGCATGTGCACCACTCTCTTGTAACCAAATTATAATTGACCTACTCGTCATTCTACCCAGGAAAAGAACGTGAAAAAGAACATCAGTGGGCATCCTAAAGTCCTCAATCTCAAGTTTTCGAGTCTGGACTTCATCAATCATTCACCGAAATATACTAAACTCATCAGGAAAAAACTTGCAAGTTTAAATAAGTGACCACCTCTAAATACCCACTCTTGACCCCCTCTCCATGACATTCATGGTTGAGGAAAAAAATTTAGTGAGTCACCTGTCAAGTTTGAATATTTTATCTTCCTTTTGAGACTAGACTTTATTTAGGAATTGATATAGCTTCTCCATCCCAGTACACCAGTTAGATTTTATACATTTTTAGTGACTCAAGTGAATCACCCAGGAAATTGATTTGAGGATTGAGCTATTCTCTGTGAGACCAAGATGTTTACCATATACATTGAAAGTGAATAAAATTCTTACTTGTGATCACTTCAAATTTAGAGGTTGGCTAACCTCTTTTTTTGTGCCTTCAAACAGAAGAGTCGGTGGATTACTTACTTTTGCATTCTAGTGAGAGGAAATCTCCAAATTACTACAATAAAACTAGATGAGACTAATTTTCTAGTCTGGTCGCTCATGTTATTTGTCAAGGACAAAGGTAAGATGTGTTATTTGATTGGTGCTATTTCTATTCCAAGTCCCTTCGATTCACCATATGAAAATGTCATTGTCATGGCTTCTCCATTTTATGCAACCTGATATCAATAGCGAGTATTTGTTTCTTCCTTTTGCACAGAAAATATGGGATGCAGTGAATAGGATACTACACTACTCGGGGGTGTAGCCTAGTGGTCGAAGGACGAACCATAAACCTGGAGGTCTTGAGATCGAATCTGGGCTCCCCTCAATATCGGATGTATGGGTTGGGGTTTTACCTATACTTCAAGTGAGACTAGTCTTGAGTTTGGGCCCATGATACCCATGTTTACCCAAAAGAAAAATAGAGTACTTCGATACTTCAAGTCTTCTCCTAAAAAAAGTTCGATGTATACTCATCATGACAACCTAAGAATTGAACCCTACACCGATGAAGGTTGGGGTGGCTTAGTCTCAGACAGACGCTCAACTTTCAAGTAACGCACTCTAGTGGGAGGAAATCTTGCAACGTAGAAAAGTAAAAAAAAAACATGTAGTTACAAGGTCCAGTGCTAAAGCAAAATTTCGAGTCATGGCACATGAAATATGTGAGCTTCTTTAACTTTGATTACTCTTATTTAAGATTGGACTTCCTACTAGTGATCAAATGAGCTTGTATTATGATAATAAGACGGCAATTAGCATTGCTCATAACCCAGTGCAATATAATTGAACTAAACACTTTGAAGTTGAACTAAACACTTTGAAGTTGATCGTCATTTCATCAAGGAGAAGCTAAAGGTGGGTTACATTTGTATTCCATCTGTGAAGCTTGAAGATCAATTAGCAGATATATTAACTAAGGGGCTTAGTAGTTCTTCATTTCATAGTATTGTTAGCAAGTTGGGCATGATTGATATCTATGCACTAACTTGAGGGGGAGTGTTGGAATACTACTTATGTATACTTCTTTAGTAAAAAAAATTAAGTGTTAGAGTGAGATTTCTAATCTTCCTCCAATCTTCTTCTCTATGTTCCCTTTCTTCAAAACCCTAATAAATGAAACCCTAGATCTAAAACCTTATCTATCTAAACCAACTGCAAGTGCTATTTAAGCAGCCTTCTTCTGAAGGTTTTCCTACTTGACCTTTATAAGCACAAATACCATTTTCATGACCTAAAAGAACAATAGTTACCTTGAGTTGTGCATATTAATCTTAATTTGATCACTTTGCACAAATCTCCAGATAATGGTTTCGATCCTAAACAAAATATGTGACGTGTACAGATAGAAATAGAACATAAGGAAGTATAGAAACTAAAGCAAATATTTGAGACCAAGAGATAATCCCACATGAACATTGCCAGAGAATTTCCGAAGGGACCACAAACAGCAAACAAAACTAGAAAGAAGAAAAACAAATGGATGATGATTTTTTCAACAGAAAAAAGACCATCAACGGCATTACAGAGGTAAGTACATTATTATCAAATATCTATTATCCAGTACATTAGTAATAAAAATGGATGATGTAGTTCTTACAACAGAAACATTAGTAATAAGCACATACCTCCCATCCAGTTTAGATACATCGTTTTACATTCCCTACCCCTCTCTCTCTCTCTCTCTCTCTCTCATGAATACAGCAAAAAGCACAAGAAAGGCTGCTGGTCTAGAAGCTTGATTGCACAGTGAATCATATCGAACGGGGATCACAAATGAAAGTATGGTGTGTAGCTTCTTTTTTTCTTCTCTTTTTCCTTTTTTTTTTTTAGTAAGTCTGGCATCTAGCATTGAACTCCAACAAGTTCAGGCCAGACCATTTACCCAAAATTCTCAAACATCATCCGTCTTTGATGTTCTCATTTTTTTACTACCACTTGCAGAACCCTTTCCCTCCACGTTTCCAGGAATTGTGTCTGGCATTATCTTTGGGACCGCAAAATTGAAGTCTGAAACAGCCACCCCTTTGTATTTTGGATTTGCTTCTAGAAACTTCTCTACTTCAGCAGGGGCTCTCACTTTCTTCCCCGAAGGTGTGGCATAGTATGCGTCCAATTTAGAGTAATCTTTTCTCAGTGTTAACCCTCTCTCAAAACCAACTGGGGTCTTTGGGATGTTTGGCTTGTCGATGACCCAGGTTCGATTTGTATCGTACTCGATATCGGCAGGGTCCTCGCAAGAGACATTAGGTTTCTTGTTGCAGACCCATGGATCCTCTATTAATCTACTTCTGATGTCCTCATACTCTTGTTGCGTTGGGATCACCCTAAATTTCAAGCATTCAGTACACTGTATGGCGTACAAACCAATCGATCCACTAGTTCCCCGTCCTTTCTGCCATGGAAAATGTGGAATTGGACCATTTATCAAGTAGTAATATCTCTTGTGAAAGTTAAACAAGCTTTTGGGACTTCAAGGGTGGGTATTTGCTAAAAAGAGTTATAAGCTATAGCCATAAATTCCAGAACTTTGGAGCCAACTTTAAACTATGGCAAACTGGAAACTCAGATATAAAATAACAGGAAATAAAACGAAGAATCCAGTCATGAAAGTAAACATCATTCAAGAATGGGAGAAACAAAGGTTCAACCGAAAACCAAGCCAGCAGTTGTTGATGTTTTGAGCCATGTGGCTAACAATCAAATTGCAGTTGAAGTATGGAAATGAAAAATAGTTAAGAGTCATGGATACAGCATTGGGACATACGGATTATTTGATAAAGATGATACTGCAGAAATCTTTTTTTTTTTAAAAAGGGAAAAAAAAAGATTAAACACACATGCACACGCGCACACACACAAACAGATGAAATCATGGAATATAACCCAATAAATCATTTATTTTCTCCTTTCCTTGTCGGTTATCCAAGATTATGATGAAAAACAAACTTGATTTATGATCATAAAAGTATCCAAAAATGCATTGAAACAGAAGATGGAAGTTAAATCTGTCTCTTATTTGTCAGCCAAGCTGCTCTCATAAAATACACTATTTAGCCATCTAGAAGTATTGGAAGAGCCTTCAAAAGAGTTCTTATGTAATGTAAAGCAAGAGTGTCATTGGTGAAGGCTTAATTGAATAAGACTACCCAAGAAATGCCCATTGAAAGAAATTAGTCAGCATTTTGAAGTGTTCACTAAGGGAGTAAGATACAAGCTGGATAGAAGCGATAGAACAAGCTTTTCAGAAGATGCAAGGAGTCCCCGCTTTAGTAGCTAAAGAAGAGGTGTTAAATTAGAGACCCTCAAAAGATTGACAAGAAGGTACGTAAAGTGAATAAATGAAGTTTTGTTTAATCTCCGCACTCTGGTTTTTATCCAAGTGAAGAGGATGACAAACAGATTGCAAATGGGGGCACAATACTCTGTTTCTACAAATTCTTGGTGGGTGGCTCACTAACATATTGTCAATATCTTGGTCATTGTGGAAGGAGAGAAATTCGAGAGTTTTTAAAGACTCTCAATTTACCCATTCTTAAATGCAGTAAGGAAATGGGGCGAGGATTTGGGCAGTTTGTTGGGATGAAACTTATTTTGTAAAAAAGGTCTGGGTAAATAGAGCCAATCCAGAGTCTTGATATCTCTCCATAATTGTTTCTTTTCCTTTCTTTGCTGAGTTTATGTGCTTGTAAACTCTTTGTATGCTCTTTGAACTTTTGTATCAGCTTATCTATGATATGACATGAGATTTACCTATCAAAAAACAAAAAATTGTCAAAGAAAGTGATTATAGAGATCAGTTCTGGGACAATGTGGAAGCTTTTGTATGGAGTATGGACAGCTATTTTTTACAGCAATCTAATAATTAACCATCTTATCCCAGTTCACCTCCGTTCCTAGTACACTGTACACGTGTAATGTGCAATAAATTAATCGAAATTGAAGAGTAACGATATTGGCAAGTCAAGGGAACACCTTGTTCTCTTGAATTCCCATATCTGCAAATGACCATGCTGACGAGCTGGCCAAGGCAGTTTGTTACGTAAATACTTCCCATCTTGAGTATTGTGACATTCTTTTTTAAAGAAGATGAATCCCAATTATGGAACTCCAAAGACAAAAGAAAAGCTATTGACAGATTAAATGGGGAACAAATCCAGAGAAACTGATATAAGAGCTCTCTTTCATAGATAAGCTCAGCAACACATGAGTCTAAGCCCACGCTTTTACTAAATGCAGAGAGACTATATCTTATGGGGAATATATTCCCGATAACTAGTGCTTGTCATTTGGTAAGGTAAGATTGTGGAATACCAACAGACCTGGGTAAAAACCATAGTTACCTGAGCGATGAGCGAAAAAGAGAAGTGGGAAGAAAATGCTCAAAAAATCCTTAGAAAGTGAGAAGCGATAAATAAAATATAGGTGTCGCATTTCCATTATATTATTATGGGCATCCATAACTTATAGTTTATTATACATGACATATTTGTGGAGAAGTATGTGCCTTATATTCTAATCGATCGATACTTGTGCCTTAGATTCTAATCGATCGATACTTGCTTATGGTCTATACCCTAGGCTTTAAACTTGGGTCTATCCCATCACTTTCCACATCCATAGCCCCTTTGATAGCTCAATGGGACGTGATGGAAGCGAGCTTCTTGGGAAGAGCATGGGAAAGGAGAGAGCAGCCCACCCCACCCTGCTGCAACTATAGTAAAGCCCCACAAGCAAGTAGCTTACCATCACACCCAAAAACAGTTATATTTCTGCATCAAATAAAATCAAAGGAAACAAATGCAGGATGAAAGAATATTATATGGGGTTTATTGAAACTCTTCAATTGATATTAAAAAAATACCAAATTAATAAATAAAATACAAATTCTGCAATCATGATTTTTCACCATATTTTCCAATTTGATGGTAATCTCCAACTCAAACTCCTGACGCATTTGCAACATAAATAAAGGAATATAATTTTTTTAAAAAAAACTCAGCCCATATAAAATCACGTAATTATAACCCAAGTTCCTATTTCCGGTGAAAAGAAGCTCAGATTCGTGTATCTAAGCTTCAAAGGTTTCTTGAAAGAAATTAATAAAATTTACAATATCGAGAATAAGAGAAAAATCGCAAACCGAATCAAGAAATCCTTTTTCGTGTTAGAAATAGAATTTCAGGAAGAGGTTAAGAACGGTACCTCCGAACTTTTAGGGTTTCCACGACCGTCCATCATTTCCTCGTCGCCTGCTTCTAACACAGAAGCTTAAACCTCGCGTGGGGTTTGTGCGTGTCTCCGTCTCACGGTAATGACGTGCTCCTAATAACCTAGTTGGAGAACTTAATACAGTGTACACAACTGTGTGGCCGTTGTTAATCCCCCCGACAGCCAAGCTAATTAACAGATACTAACTATGGTTAGTTGGAGAGCTTTAATACAATGAATGGCCGTTGTCATTGCAAAACTCGGAGAGTTAATCGCACTCACATAGCCCTCTTCTTTTAACTATG
Organism: Tetracentron sinense; assembly: GCA_015143295.1. Taxonomy (NCBI): domain Eukaryota; kingdom Viridiplantae; phylum Streptophyta; class Magnoliopsida; order Trochodendrales; family Trochodendraceae; genus Tetracentron; species Tetracentron sinense. The sequence continues at coordinate 7,598,090 of CM026558.1, read as the reverse complement.
GTTAATAAATTTTAACGCTTAAGGGTTTTTTTTTTCCCTAAAAGCAAGGTTAAACTGTTGAATCCTAAGAGTTGGTGAATCTTACTCATAGTTAATAGGAATTAAAAGGGAGATGTGTTAACCAGGAGGTGCAATTGAATTAGGAGAGAGTTCAATCGGGATTTTGAATATGATCTCGACTCTTAAATGAAGGGCAACGGATTATCTCTGGTGGATGCTTCCTATCTCGGGCACCACTCTCCAGCTGATGCAACAAGGAGAATGATAATATGCATTGCACAATTTGTTGAGTGATACACACACCTCCCAAGCTCGCCACATGTCCAGTTTGACATCTATTAATCATGATTAAGATTCACTCATACCTAGGGTTAAATAATCTAACCTTAATTTTAAAAAAAGAATTTAACCTTTGTTAAGATTTCACTCATTCATGAGATTAATTTTTTAAAGATATTTTTCTAAGAACTAAGGTTAGATTATTTAACCCTAAAGATGTGTGAATCTTAACCATAATTAATGGGTGTCAAAAAACACAGGTAGAGAGCTTGGGAAGTGTGCATGTACCACTCAACGGAATATACAATGCATGTTATCACACTCCTTGTTGTTAAATGCATTCTCACGCTTCAGAGTAGTGCTCCAGAAGGGATCTTGGGCATCCACCGGAGATAATCCATTTTGTAAATAATACCTACCAAAAAAACAAAGAGATTAACTATAAACAGGAGCACGGTTCCAACCCAAAAAATGTCAGGGCAGTGGACTACACTAATTGTTTTTCTTCATAAATATCCCTTCTTCGCATTCTTTATGTCGCTTTCCGTTGCTCTTTACCCGGAGCTCCTAGTCATGGTTAATCTCCCCAAAAAAAAAAAAAAAAAAAAAAAAAAAAAAAAAAAAAAAAAAAAAGACGCCTTACTGTACAAACTCAACATTACATAAAGAAACTTTACATAAAAATTTAATACAATGTAAGTCATGCTCTAGGAAGCACGGATATTTTGAAAATGGAAACGTACCCGTATCGCCGTATTGGATACGGCATTCTAAGGTAAAACTTAACTGATTTTCATAATTTCTATCGTATTACCGTACCTATATTATATCGCCGTAACCCAAGCTTCCTAGGTCATGCTTATATCAAGAGCGAGGCAAAGATTTTTTTTTTTTTAGGAGGATAAGCGAGTTAAGTAGGGTTGGGAAGCACTTAATATACTGTAGGTCATGCTTTACATCAAGAGCGAGGCAAATAAAATTGAAAGCACTTTCTTCCACTTCGATTGACATTAATCTTGAGGAATCAATCACTAAAAATATATATATATATATTATCTATTACCTAATACTATTACAAAATGTTTTTCCCCCTTCTCGTTCTGCCACGTCATCAAAGTTAAAACCAAACGTCACCCCTCTTTTTTCCTAGCGTTTCTCTCTCATCTCTCAAAAGCACCGTATCAAATACACCCCTTCCCATGCCTTATACCTCTTTATCAGAGACACCCCTTCACATCCCTATACTCCTTTCTTATATATAAGGATGAAATGAAGCACCTAATTTGGTGTGTTTTAGAATGAGAGAGAGAGAGTTGGTTTCTGAAATGGTAAAAGCGGCATTTCTTTCCTCACAACAAATATTGCTTCTAAGAAATGGTATAAGCATTCTAACCAAGAGAGGTCGGCCTCATCGTTTCTTCTATGGTTCGTCTCTCTTCTTTCAGTTTTCATCTCCATTATGAAAGCTACTCAACATCAAGAGTGATCTTGATGTTCACGAGAGATGGATCGCATACCGTTGTTGCGGTGGGTATTTTCCAACCTTTGGAGCCACATTATTTAATACTGATAAATGGCAAGCCTTTTTTTTTTAAAGAAAATCAATTTTGCAAATTAAACGTTGGAGCCTAGCTGGGATATCTGAGATATCCAGGAAATAAGAAGATCAAATAGCTTCTAACCAATGAGTGGGTTGAAGATCATTCAGAGAGTTGTAGGCTTTTTCTACCTTTTTCCATTGCACGCTCCATGACAGGGATCAAGCATAGGAGTGAAGTGGAGAAGAAGGAAAGAAGGGCAGGAATTTTGGTAAAGAAACTCTTACGCTTTTCTGGTGATTTCTTTTTGCATAGACTGGTGATCTTCTCCAGTTGTAACCTGTTTTGGGCAAAACCGGTTACTCCCCTATGATCACTACATGTCCCTTTTTACACCCCTTAACTATGGTTAAGATTCACCTACGCTTAGGGTTCACCCACCTATCTTTGTTTTTTAGAAAAAATATTTTTTAAAAATTAACCTTAGGAGTTGGTAAATTTTAACCATAGTTAATAATAAAATTATTTTTTTTTTCTAAAAACAAAGAATAGGTGGGTGAACCTTAGGAGTGAGTGAATCTTAACCATAGTTAAGAGGTGTCAAAAGAGACACGTAGCCACCTCAGGGGCATAACCGGTTTTGGCAAAACCGGTTATAACTGGAGAAGAATACGTCCCTTTTGCATAGTGATACGGTTATAACTGGACACAGTCCGGTTATACCCTTGATGTCGCCGCGTGTCCCTTTCGACACCCTTTAACTGTAGTTAATATTTACCCAACCTTAGGTTCACCCACATATCCTTAGTTTTGTTTTGACAAAAAAATATATATATATTTTTTTGGTAAACTCAGTAACACCACAAGGTGAATACTGAAGGCAAAGAAAGGAAAACACGTACACTCATGTCCTTATAAGTTCTATAGCGTCCCAAACGGTTGGTACCCGTTTTGGGAAGCTCTTGGGTGAAGCTTATAAAGGCTGCGTGTGTGGTCTGTCGACAAAAAATATTAACTATATATATATATATATATATATATTTTTTTTTTTTTTTTTTTCTAATCATTGTTGATTTATTTTAAACATAGTTTTTTCTAAAATACCAAAGATAGTGAGTGAACCTTCAAAAAAAAAAAAATTAGGGATGGGTGAATCTTAACTACAATTAAAGGGTGTCAATCGGGACATGTGGCGACTTTAAGGGCATAAATGTGGCGACTTCAAGGCATAACCGGACTCCCCGTAGTCCGGTTATACCCTTAGATTATTATATTTGCATAAGAATCCAGTAGACATTAATACTATCTTTCTCTTTATTTTCATTTATTTTATATGTCTTATGTCTATAAGATTTGTTTGATTAAAGTAAGGTGAATATGTAGCGGTTTTTTTTTTTTGGTCTAAGGCAACTACACCACAAGGTGAAAGCTGCAGTCAAATCAAGGAAACACACACACCCACACACTCACTCACACACCCACACACACACCCTACATATGTATGGTTGCGGTGAAAGCTGCAATCAAATCAAAGAAACACCCACACACACACCCTACATATGTATGGCTGCCATGGTGCCAGTAGATTATAGGGGTTCTGTCTTAAGCTTTATCTACAAAATTAGATGATAAGGTTAATACCTATGGTTGACATGGTGCCTGTAGATTATAGGGTTCTGTCTTGGGCTTTATCTACATAAATTAGATGATAAGTTAACGTTATCCGAGTCAACTTTTTTTTCAAAAAAATCTACTTCATTTTGAATTTCTTTTAAAAAAATCAACAAGTAATTGGAGATAGATAATTTCATTTTATTTTTGCAATCATTTGATGGATTTGTTCTTCTTATTTTCTTATTTTAATCCTTCAAAATTTGAATTTATCCGTTCTTTTAATTTATACAATTTTCACATCCTGTGCATCGCACGGGGTGTTCGCTAGTATATACACTAAAGAAATATTTTTGAAGTTAGCTGCAAATGGGACCAATAAGTAAAAGTTGATAGTTTTATGACATATGTGAGATAATATGATACCAATTACCAATGGTAACCCTCGGGGTATAGCCTAGTAGTCAAAGGACGAACTGTAAACTCAGAGGTCTTGAGATCGAATTGGGGCTCATCTCAATATCAAATGTATGAATTGTGGGTTTACCTATGCATCACGTAGGACTAGCCTGAGTCTGGACCCAGAACCCAGAATACCCATGTTTACCACACACAAAAAAATTAAAATGATGAATTTGAAAGGCTTTTGTAAAAAAATTTGGATATATGAAGCTTTCAGTACATTTATTTCTTTATGGCTTTGACTACTCTTCATATTGTTTGTTGGAAATATTTATTATAAGTGTTTTCATAACTGAATTGGGGGTTGAATTGGTTGGGTTTCGGTTTGACTGTCTGTTGTACCAGACCTTTGTCTTTAAAAATAAAATATGTTTTTTTTTGCCAGTTCTTACAATTTTCTTGATTTTTTCCCAATTATATCACTAGTTCTCTAGTTGAATCGATTATTCTGATTTCCTCTTATAAAAGCAATTTTTAAAAGAGCTTAATTTTGGTGACTTTAGGGCTGGTTCCCAATTTTACAGTCCGATCTGATTTTCAAAACATTATTATTATTATTATGAAAGAGAATTAGATTGAACAGGATTGCATCTTACCTACCAATGAGAACAATATCTACAAGTAGAATAATATCTCCACTCACGAAGGACCACATTAATCTTTCTGGGGAACTTTCTTTGAATGGGTAGGTGATGGAGGCAAATTGGTGAAGCTGTTGGGGTCTGCTTGGATCAAGGATACTGCATCCAACGATGATGTCTTCTCCAGTTGTCCTGAATCAACTTTATTTTCCTGTCCCAATTGCCTATTAAGTGATGAAGAAATGGAGGTCCTTAAAATTTGGTCGCAGACTTTCCAATAAGTGGAAGGTGTTGTCCTCCAAAATACATATGATGGCCTTGCATCCAAACACTGTTTTTTTCGGGTGGGGATAGGTTTGTGGTCCTATAAAGGGGGAGAGAGAGAGAGAGAGAGAGAATCACTGTGCTTCGTCCCCATCAATGCTATATGGTATACATGGAAATTAGGGCTGTCAAAAAAGCCCATATAGAAGGGTACAAGGCCCTGCCCACCCCTCCAAAGCCCGGCCCTACCTCAGCCCTTGGGCCAGGCAGGGCCAAAAAATTGGAAGCCCTTGTTTTGTTGGGCCGGGCTAGGGCTCCCCCTGCCCGGCCCGGCCCTACTTTATCTTAATATATAATAATTATTTTAATAACTTTACTAAAAGTCTAAAATACCCCCATTAACGTTTCATTAACGATTTGAAATTAGGGTTATTTTTGTAATTGCGTAAACTAAAACCTTATAAAATCAATCGCATATACCAAACCCTAATATAGTTTACATTCTAAATTTCAGATTGAAAGACGAAAGCTGTGTTTCGCCTCTCAGCCGCTGGCCCTCTTCAACTCTTTTGCTCTTTGCTCTTCAATCTTGAAGCCTTCATCGATCATCTCTCTCTCTCATATCTTACTCTCTCAGTTTTTAGTTCTCACGGTCACATTCTCACCGGTAGACGACAGAGGTTCGAGGCTCCGAGCGGCTCTTCCTTCACGGCTTCACTCCTCTGCCTGTTAGTAGACTAGTAGTCTCCTCTCAAGTCTCAAACTCAAGCTAAAGCTCAAGCTCAAGCTCAAGCTCAAGTGTGGAGGCAGCCACAGTCACGGCCACGGCTACATCGGCTAGGCTACCACCACCACGGCACCACCACTCCACCAGCCACCACTCAGTTTTCTCTTCCTCACGTTGCATATATATATAATTTTTTTTTTCAGGCTTCCAGTCCTTAATTTTTACTGATTCCCTTAGTCCCTAACCCCCTAACCCTTAGAAAATTCTGTAACCTTTATTTGGGAAGCCCTAACCCTAGAAAAATTAAGAAACCCTAACCCAAATAATTCATAGCCTAAGTCCTAACTCTTAGAAAATTTTGAAATCCTAAATTCGAAACCCTAACCCTAGAAAAATTAAGAAACTCTACCGTTGCTCTGTTTGTTGCAATGCCGGTCCCAAGCCCGGATACAAGAGGAGGGTATCTATTTCCATGTCAGGTTGATAGTCGGTGTAGTAAAACAAAATTCGTTATCTCAAATGACAAAAAAAATTCCGTTCTTTCTTCCGGCCCTTTGGCCGACCCTGCTCGGCCCCGACCCAATCAATCCCGGCTCTTGAAGGGCTAGGGCCCTCCTCTTATAAGGATGGGTAGGGCTAGGGTTGACCCCGGCCCTATCCCAACCCGGCCCTTTGACACCCCTACATGGAAATAGTGACCATGTGATTATTGAAGAGAATATGAAAAACTGTTGTGTCAATGGTCTTCCCAGGCCCAACCCAATATGGGGATATCTTGGGCTTCATTAGTATATTAGTGACCCACTTTGAGCCTTATCAGAAGGCCCAATAATAAAATTGGCAAGAAGTCACTAGTTGGATTATTTGTTGCCCACAATGGGTTAATGACTTAATGCTAAATGAACTAAACATTGCATGTTTAGTAATCACTAAACACAACACTAAGAAATCAATTAAACAACTTTTATAGTAAAAATTGTTATTTTAATTAATTATAAAAACAGCTGAGAAGAGCAATAACAGCCGAGTTATATGCAATTCAAGTCCCTTTTTAGCCAAGTTGTTTTCCTTTTATCGATCAATCTCATAGGGCGTCACGGAGTTTCAAGCTCCAATGGCAAGAGTCCCAAGGGATTGGAGTTTGAGACCCGCCTAGGCGCATTTGCTACTGTTCCAAGAGGGTAATGGTTAACTCTTTCTTTGCTATCTTTGCGTAATTTATTTTACACCTATCTAACATAAATTATGTCACAAGTTTTCATATTCACTCATGGTTCTATGTGGAGAAAAGTATGATTAATAATCTCATCCTAGTTTTGTTTATTTATTTATTGGTGCAAGAGAAAAAGAGTTTTAGTTGATAAGAACAATCATGGGCTTGACCTACTACTAAAACATAACGAAGGCCTGTCCCATTAAGACCGCAGTCTTTTTGGTCATAGTCTTTGATTAGGACCTTAATCAAACCTACTACTTTGACTATACATATTATCCTGCATAAACCATTCATTCATGTTGGAATTCAACAGGCTTTATATCCTACCCCCTAACTACATTTCCCCTTACACAACGTATCATCCCAACATTAATGACTCTTAGTGAAGAGATCGGATCTTAGTCGCAATCGTACCCACAGGTCAACACATGTGCCTTTTAACCGTATTAGTAGCGGTTATGATTGACTAATCCTTGGGATTCAACTATATAACCTTAGTTTTTTTTAAGTAACTCTAGTTAAGAATTTTTAACATCATGGTTAATATAATTTTTTTTTTCTTTCTAAAAACTAGGTTACATTGGTGAACCCCAAGAGTTAGTACATCGTAACCACAATTAATAGGGATTAAAAGGGACATGTGTTGACCTGTGGTGCGATTGAATTCTCCCCAAGTTCAATAACAATTGGCTGTGATCCAATCTCCCTTGGGAGATAAACAAAACACAAATAGCCGCATGGAAGAAAGAGAGCTAAAAATATAAAGAGTTTTTACATATATATATGTACTCATATTATTGCAATATGTCATAGAAGTGTCACCATTAAAAGTAAAGACACAAAAAACACTTAAAAGAGACTCACTGTTAATTTTTGCTAATTTTTTTTACCTATGTTGTTAGTGTTGCACTATAAAAATAACAAATATCCACATTTATTGTTCTGATTATTGCTAAATGCATTGAAAATGAGTGTCAAGCCCCTTTCTTTCTCTCTCAATAGAGAGTATGTTCTAATGAACTATGCCATTTGAAACATTTAACTAGCTAGCGACGTTGCATGTGGCAAGTTGTTCTAAACCATTGAATGTCAAGACGGGTCTCCCGAAAGACACATTGTAAGAAATAACTCGATTAGACGTTTACAGATCGTCCAATCGAAAATGAGAAGATCTATCAATTTATTTAGCCAATATATGGTTTAATGAACCCTAGGGAGTTAAGGCTAACAAAATAGAGTCTAATCGGACAGTTTAAATATGTGCAATTGAACTGATTTTTTGACATGTGTCCCTCAATGAACCCACCTTGACGTCCAATTGTCGAATTCAAAAAAAGATTGCTACATGCCATATATTTAGAGGCTTGCTCACAAAAGGATTTAATGAGATTGACTTATAATTAGGAGTGTCAATGGGTCAGGCTTTGGCATGAATTTTTGTGATTTTTGAATAGGCTCAACCCGGCTCGACAAGTTTAAAAGATGGTTTTGGGACTTAAATTTGGCCTATTGACCCCCCCTAAGCTAATTAACACCTCTCCATTAATAACATTAACGCAGGGGTGTGAACGTTATCAAGTTCACATGGAGTCAATTAAATGACAATCTCCTAAATATGCAACTCAAGTTCGGTATTTGTTTAAAACCAATGTTTTCACATTTACAAAATAAGCCTGCATGTACTTCTTAAATAACTCAATTACCCTCAACTTTTTGCATGCGCGCGCGCTCACACACATATATATCGAAATACTCCTGTAGAAAAAACATACGTGACAATGGCTATTTTGTTATTTAGTCAATATATTATTTTTGTCATTAAAAAAAGATACATGCAAAATAGAGAATATTTTGTCTTTTTACAGTCACTTTTTTTTTTTTTTTTTGCTGTATGATCAAAACCGAGAGAAAAAAAAAAAAATCTAGTTGTAGGGTTTCATGTAGAGTAATACTATGCTTACTCCCAAATATACTTTCAGTTCTATTGCCAAATCTTAACCTATTAATTCAAATAATTAAAAGTTAAAATTAAAATTGATGTGACATTAGAAATGACAAAATAAATCAAGCCAAAAGTGTGCCACTACAGCATCAATCCCGACCTTTAGTGATTAGTTATAAAACGGGAATACACTTGGGAGCGTCGAGTGACTCTTTTATGTGTCCAATACTAAATAATATAGGTTTATCTGTGTCATTTGCTTAAAAGGAGCACTCTTATGTGGTAATAACATGTAATTTGTAAAATAAAAAATCAAATACAAAAGGAAAAATAGAAATTAATCTCATTGAAATATTAAAATTTGGAGAAGAGGAAAAAAAAATCAATCTGGCCAAAATGTGATAAAAATAAAAGCAAAAGCTACGTTCAAGGAGTATATGCCTGAATGCATGCTCATCCTTACATTTCTACTAGGTGGTACCACTCTATATCCACCACTACCATGAAAGGTCAAAGGAATGGGCTAGGGTTTGCCTCAGTTTTGTCCTCACTTATGAGGGCAGGAACCTAACTTGACCCTAGTATTCGGAGGTCCTGAATTGGCTTGGCCCTAGCCCTACCCTCAAGGGCGAAGGCTAGGTCAAGGCCAAAAATAAGAGTGAAAGAATTTTTTTATCATATGACTTTGATGTTTAGTTCTAAATTAATTGTCCACCTCTCATGAAAGTTGAAACCCTAATCTATTATTTGGGCTTGAGATCATATGCAACACAGAGACATTAGATAGTTGAGAAGAAATATGAGAGTCAAGACTCTGAAGAGTTGGGACAGAGAAATCAAAAAGCTGCCGAGTGATAAAGTGAGAACCTATGAGACAAGACGCTTCAATAGGGTTAGGGCTTTATTTAAGAGGGAATGTTGGTGAACTTAGAGCATCTCCAACGCAGGTCGTTATACTGGTTATTATCGCCAAAATGGAGCCGAGATCAAAAAAACTTCACTCCAACGCGGTTGCCATCTAGGGTTGTCATTTTACCGTCCCCGATTACGGTCACCAAGATTGGCGACCGTTTCTCCTACCCCAAATGTTATTATATCTATTTTTTTTAACTTTTCAAACTGTCCAATGGCTCTATCCCAACGGATCTCTCTCTCTTTGCTATGTTTCTTCCTCAGCCTTCTTCTTCTTTAAAATGTGTATGAAGTTAAGTTTTGAAAAGCACTCCATCAACTTTCGTTTTTCTTATTGAATCTGTATTTTACAGGTTTGAACTTGCTCTCTTTCATCTTCAACCTCCAAATCACAGGTGAACATAATCGTATCTTCTAGCATTTCTTTTATTTTACTCTCTTACCAGAAATTACAAGAACTGCATGTGGTATATTTGTAAATAATTGAGGTTTCAGAAATTATAGAGAATTGTTGTAGTATAATGCTCTACAGGTGTTTGAGGAATAACCTGAACTAGAAACCATTTGTTTATGCTTTCTTGGAAGGCTTTTCCTTTGCTTCAATTTCTGCTCTTTTCTTCTTAAGGAATTAAGGCTATAATCTACACCCATAAAAATAAGGTGATTCTAGGAATGTGTTAACTAGCTAGTAGCTGAGAAGGTGGTTTTATACACAGAAGTCATCAGGTTTGATCTCCCTTTGCATTTTTCATGTTTGATTTTTTGTTTCTGTCTCAATAAACTATGTTTTTTTTCGTGTCAGTTTTGTTTCTATAATCATTATTGTCATGTTGAGACTTGTCTGAACTCTCTCTCTCTCTCTCAACTAGTCATGTTGAGACTTGTCTGAACTGTCTCTCTCTCAAACACACACAAGCCATCTTTCCTTTTTTGCCGGTTTTCTTGCACTATAAAATATATACTATCGTTTCAAGATGTTCTTGAAATGTTTTCTTCTTATGTGATGCAGCTTATAAGCACTATATACTACTCTTCAACATGTTGGATATATGTCTCATTATTACTTTAATTTGGTTCTCTGTTCTTATGCTTTCTTAGAGCAGGCTATGTTATCCAATTCTCTAAATGATAATCTTCTAAGTAACTAGTTTGTCTTTCAATGTGATTCTACTATTTCAAAGAATAATTGCTCTTTTTGAGAATATGTTCTAAATACCAATTTTGTGCTAAACCTCGTTTGACAACAATTAGTCAGAATCTATTCCAAAGAAAGAACAAAAATAAGAGAATAAGGTTTGGATGAAAAAAAAAATTTTACTTGTTGTAATGTAGGTTACATGAATTGTTACTAAAATTTTCAAGTTATTGTAATGCAGGTTTATATGCATGTTCATCTGATATTCCTACCTATTCCCGGTAAAGAAAATGCATCACTGCAACGATCCAAACAGATTTGATGAAGAAGAAGTCAATCCTTTTTCAGTGACCGCCTTGAAATCACTCTCTTCATTTCTCTTTCATTGATTTCTCTTATATTTAGAGCTTTGGTTCTTAGGGTATTTTCGTGATTTTTATAGATGGATTCTCAAAGAAGACAGTACTACACCAATCTAATGGTTCATGGAACCAACCATGATGACCAATTTTCAGAAGCTTCAGATCAAGTTGGTATGTGAATCAACTTGCAAAAATGTCTACCCAATCATCTCGGCCTAAGAAGACACAACAAGGTGTCAACTTCTCAATAACGGAAGATTTACTCATTGTATTAGCGTATCTTAACATTAGCTTGGATGCAGTGTTCAGGAATGAACAAAAAAATGAGGCATATTGGAATAGAGTGTTTGCGTTCTTTCAGAAGCACACCAAAAATTCAAAACGTAACCAAAATTCTGTAATGCATCGTTGGTCAACGATTCAACTGAGCACGAATAAGTTTTGTTCGTACCTTGCCCAAATTGAGGCAAAACATCAAAGTAGGTTGAACGAGCAAGACAATGTATTAATAGCACTAAAATTTATTCATTCATGGGAAATGTCATTATTTTTCTAGATGGTAATTATTTTTAATTTATTGTACAAATCGTTAAAGCGAAAGATATGTATCAGGAATTGAACAATAATACCCCATTTTAGTTTGAGCATTGTTGGAATGAGTTGAGGTACTAACCAAAATTGTTACTGGAAACCAGTCAGAGGCAGAATCAAAAGAAATATAAAAATAAAACTCCTACCTCATCTTATCCTTCTACTCCAGATTCGATAAATCTAGGAGAAGATGATGATTCACATGGTACTTTCATAGAGTTGGAGCGACCACCAGGAAAGAAGGCTGAAAAAGAACTCTTAAATAAAAGAAAGGGCAAAAGTCGTGAAGATGACTATTCGAGTTCATCTCTTGCGTGATTACTACGAGAGATAAAAGAAAATTGTAAGCTGAGAGAATACAGATGTATGAGAGGATGCATGAAAGAACATATCTTCAAGACCAAGAGAAACTCAAAACTGAGCAAGCAATGGTTCGAACAAAAATAATTAAAGAAGAGAAGAACATAATGATGATGGATACGACTGTCATGCCTCCAATGCAGGCTGAAATATATTCGTGGCTTCCAAATGGAAATCATTGAAAAACGAAGAAATGAAAATCCTTAAAAAACGAAGAACTTAGTACTGTTGAATTATTGTATTATTTGTAGGAATTAATGAATTTAGTTAATTATCATCTCATGTTTTATTTTATTTGGAAACTAAAAATGCTTATATTACTGAAAAGTAGTTCCACAAGTGTTTTACAAATTACCTAATACGATCACGAATCAAGTTCCTACGATTGGCCGTGTCGTTGCTACAAGTGCTCGACAAAGTTTGATTGGAGTTGAGAATGAGTTCCTTTGTCTCTAATGCGATGAATACCTCAAATGAATTCCATAAGTTCGGTCATACGCTCATGCGACACTGGTGCATGGGAGCTTTCATCAACTGCATCATAGTTGAAGCCTTCTGCTCCATTGGCATCTCGCTCATCCTCAACGATCATGTTATGTATTATTATGCATGTCTTCATAATATCTTTAAGTGTTCCGCATTTTAAAAAACATGCAAATCCATGCACAATCGCAAATTGTGCTTGAAGCACTTCAAAGGCATGCTCTACATCCTTCCTTACCGATTATTGAGCTGCAACAAAATATTTTTGCTTATTCACTTGTAGAGATGAGATTGTTTTTACAAATGTTGACCACTGCGGATATATACCATCGGCGAGATAGTAATCCATATCATAGTCTTTACAGTTGATTGGGTAGTTGACTGCAACAGTACGCCCATCAACGAGATCAGTAAATACAGAAGACCGTTCTAGCACGTTGATGTCATTATGAGATCCCGGTAACCCAAAAAAGGCATGTCATATCCAAAGGTCATATGACGCCACAGCTTCCAAAATAATCGTCGATTCACAGACATGGCTAGAATACATTCATTTCCACGCAGTCGGACAATTCTTCCATTTTCAATGCATACAATCACTGCTCCTCAACATTCCAGGGAATCCACGGTTTTCTTCAACCGCTAGCAATCTAGCAATATCATCATCCGTAACATTCTAAAACACATCTCGACTTTATTCACCTAATCTTAATTTTATTGGCAATATATATACACTAATGGGTGGCACATGCGATGCACTCGTGAGAGCGAGGGGAAGGAGTTAATGACACCCGATTGAACTCGCGGGTGGCACGTGCGATGCACGTGAAAGTGAGGGGAAAGAGTTAACCACAATTAATAGGAATTAAAAGAGGCACGTGTTAACCAACGAGTGTAATTGAACTCTCCCCGAGATCAATTGCGATTGGCTGTGATTCTAAATAGATAGATGGCAAGGGATAGTTTAGGAATTAAAGTAAAATATTAAATCAAAGGCAAGGTAGTTTGGGAATTAAAGGAAAACATTCAAATCAATGTTTTGGTTTATTATATGAGTAATTTGGGAATTTTGGAAAATCATTTACGCATGCCTCTCGCATTATAATAGTAAAGATATATATATATATATATATATATATATATATATATATATATATATATATATAAATTTATTTAAAATTACAAAAAAAAACAATTTATTTATTTCTTACCTATTCGGGGGGTAGGCGGTTTAGGAGAGATAATATAATTAATATGTATCAACATATTTTTTTTCTTTTTGAGGACTGAGAGTGTCCTCTCCTAAGCTGGTCCCTTTTAATCCATGTTTAACCATAGTTAAACTTGATTAAATTAAAATAAGTATTTTTATTTTTTGTTTTTTTTCTAAAATCCATGATTAGATTGTTTAACTCTAAGGGGCTAACCACAGTTGATGATGGTAAAAAAGGAGTTGGACGAATGAGGTCACTAGGATCAGCTTAAGCTGACCCTAGGATCCGTTTTCCATTTCCCCTTTTTTTTTTAATGGCCAGTTCATGGCTTCATGCATGCGTAATTAGCTAACCATGGTTACTTGGTTGGTTAACACCGATGTGAAAACCCCAACACATTTAGACACAAAGCAAGAGGAGAGAGATGCTCATGCAATGCTCTAGCAGAGAAGAAATTCAAGAAATCCTCTGATTTTCTCCTGTTTCTTCGATCGATTGCCCAAAATCCTACATCGGGTATGCCTCGATCGATGGATAGTCGTGGGAAATCTGTTCCTTTTGTTTTTCAATTGTTTGTTTTTTTAAATAAATATTGGAAAATCCTTCAAGTTCTTTGCTGGTTATTCCATTTGTGGGTTGATTCTTGATGAATTCATGCTTCATTTCTATCTGGTCTACTTAATGGTAGATTCGTATTTGGGTTTATTGTCTTGCATCGACGAAATTTTCTCGTTTCGTTAAATGGGTATCCCGATAATTCATCTTCTATTGATTCTTCGTTTCCTGGTAATCTCTTTGTTGATTAATTTGAGTATTTTGCTGCAGGAAACTGATTGTTTTGCTTTAATTCCCATACTTAGAGCCAGAGGTACAATTCTACAGTTTTTTTTCCCTTTCTTTATTTCCTTATTGATTTATTCTGTTTTGGTTGTATATGATGATCAGTTATGATTTTAGTGATTTGATTTTGATTGATCATCAGTTGGTGATTCTAAAAGGATTATGTTTATCAGTATTGTAAGTTTGTAACCATATATTTTTTTTTTGGTTTTCTTTTTTAATTTCTATGTTATGTTAGTATTGGGCGATTGGGATTGGGATTTGGATACTGCATTGGAGATTTATAGATAGAGGTTTGATAAGAGGTGGTGAAGATATAAGATACTGTCTTGTGCAGTATAGAAAATCAGCAATGGTTGCGAGGGGCAGTACGGGTATTAGTAGTACTAGTCAAGTTTCTCCTCTTGTATCAGTTCAAGAAAAAGGAAGTAGGAATAAGAGAAAATTTTTGGCTGATCCTCCTTCAGGCGATCCTACTAAGCTCCCTTCTCCATCCCAGACAAAATGCCTGAATTATGAATTCTCCGCTGAGAAATCCCAGAACATCCCGAGTAATGACCAACATGGTGTCTGTGACCTGTGTAGTCTTAAACAAGATCATCCTGATGCTCTAAAACCAGACCTTAGATTGTCAGGAGCCCCGGGGTCATTGGAGGTGGGGTCTAGTCAACCTAAAGAGGAAGTAGAAGCAGATAAGTTCGAAGACGCTGATTGGAGTGATCTTACAGAAAGCCAACTCGAGGAACTCATTTTGAGCAATTTGGACATAATCTTCAAGAGCGCAATTAAGAAGATTGCTGTATATGGGTACAGTGAAGAGGTTGCCACAAAGGCTGTTTTGAGGTCTGGCCTTTGTTATGGCCCTTATGGGTGTAAAGACACTGTATCAAATATTGTAGATAATACTTTAGTTTTTTTGAGGAATGGGCAAGAGATTGATGCGTCAAGAGATCACTTCTTTGAGGATTTACAGCAGCTGGAGAAGTATGTATTAGCAGAAATGGTTTGCGTGCTTAGGGAGGTTAGACCGTTCCTCAGCATTGGGGATGCAATGTGGTGCTTGTTGATATGTGACATTAATGTGTCACATGCTTGTGCAATGGATGGCGATCCCTTGTATAGTTTTCGGTGTGATGAGACACTAGGGGGGAGTTCCTCTGTTTCTACATGTACCCAAAGGAAATCAGAGGCTAACGATTCTGAACTCAATCTTTCAAATCCCAACAAACCAAATCTTTTGTTTTCTGGTGCACATAGTTCTACACCCACCGTGGCAGGGATTCCAAATTTACGTAATCTAAAGAATCCCCTTGTTCTTGAAGGGCTACCTCCTGAAAAAGAGAGTCCAATTTCTGCCCCTGATGCTGTGGACAAATTATCGGGTGTTACTGGGGAACGTGTTCAGACTACAATCCAATCTTCTGCCGTGGAGGAAAAGTTGGGGGGTGGTAGAAAGGGCCATTCAAGAGAAACTATATCTAGACAGAAGTCACTTCATCAAGAGAAAAACTACAGGGCATATGGGTCTAAAGGGGCTTTGAGAACACGGAAGCTCAGTGGCTTGGGTGGTTTAATCTTGGACAAGAAACTAAAGTCTGTCTCTGATTCTATGGGTGTAAATGTGAAGAATGCTTCCTTAGAAACAAGTGAAGCTGTGGGACTCGATGTGGCTCAAGCTGATGAAAACCGTAATCTTTCAATCAATGCTGGAATCTCTGGCCCTTTGGCGTTTAACCATAAAATTGTCAGTACTCCATGTGCTTTAGCTTCTACCAATACTCCATCTGCTTTAGCTACAACCAATACCTCATCTGCATTAACTCCAGCCAGTTCTGCGTCTGCACTACATACATCCATTTCAGCATCTGCGTTACCTACAGCCAGTTCCCCATATTCAATACCTACAGCCAATACTGATCTTTCTCTGTCATTGCCTACAAAAATCAACAATGTTCGGGAGCCCCTCAGCTGCCCTGCCGAGGTACCCAATTGTAGCAATACTGGAATTCTGTGTGATAAGTCCATGGGACAACGGGTTCCACCGGAAAAGCAGGATGAAATGATACTGAAACTGGTTCCACGGGTGGGGCAACTGCAGCAAGAGCTCAGAAGGTGGACAGACTGGGCCAATCAAAAGGTTAAGGAGGCTACTAGCAGGCTGAGTAAGGACAATGCTGAGCTTAAGACCTTGAGGCAAGAGCAAAAAGACGTGGCATGTCTCAAGAAAGAAAAGCAAATGCTGGAGGAGAACACCATGAAGAAGCTGTCTGAGATGGAGAATGCCTTCTATAAGGCTAACAGCCAGGTCGAGCGGGCTAATTCTTCTATTCGCAGGCTTGAGGTGGAGAATTCCAAGCTGAGGAAGGAGATGGAGGCTGCTAAGTTACGAGCTGCAGAGTTGGCTGCCACCTGTCAGGAAGTTTCAAAGAGGGAGAAGAAGACACTGAAGAAGTTTCAGTCATGGGAGAGGCAGAAGACCTTGTTTCAGGAGGAGCTCGTGAATGAGAAGTGCAAGCTGGATCAGTTGCAACAGGAACTGCAACGAGCTAAAGATCTCAAGGATCAACTTGAGGTACGTTTCTATGAAGAGGAAGTCTAAGCTAACTGCTGGGTATATGGTAAAGGACGGTTTACAAATGGCATACTGGTATACATGGCATGCATGCTAGTTGGTAGCTAGACCAACCATTAGATGATCTGTGCTAAATGAGAGGTTTACTTTGCCAGCAAATTGACCTGATTTGAATAACAGTTTGATTTAGTGGTTAGTCTAGACAGTCCGAAGATGATATGGGCCATATGGCACTGGTCCAGAAATGAAATCCATTAAAGGGGGGAGAAGATCATCAAATCAGGTCAATTTTTGGCAAAGATGATTCCTCAGGTTGGAACTATCACCAAATCATGGTCCCATCTATGTATGCTACATGTAGTCTATACCATCAGTAAACCATCCTTACATTATATCCAAAGCACACCCCAGATATCCTCTTCCGTAGAAGAGTACAAATCAATCTATTTCTTGATTACAGTTTAGCTAAGGTTGCATGTGTTCTTATGTTCCATAATCATGCATGGCCTGAAGCTGGATTTATTCTGCTTTACTATTTTTCCTCTTTTTCGTTTGATATTTCCGGTTTTATTACTCTGCTTTCTTTTCCCAAAAAAAATAAATATAAATTGCAGTCTAGACGGAAACAGGAAGAGAAGGCAAAGGAAGAACTACTCATGCAGGCCAGCTCCATAAGAAAAGAAAGAGAGCAAATTGAGGCTTCAGCGAAATCAGAGGAGGATATGGTCAGACTGAAAGCGAAAAATGATATGCAGAGATACAAAGTTGATATCAAAAAGCTTGAGGACGAATTGAGATTGAAGACCGACTCTTTGAAAATAGCAGTGCTTCGGAGGGGCATCGATGGTAGCTGCGTGACAGATGGAAGAACTGTTCCGGCTGTCAAAGGTATCCAGATCCCTTACACCTCCAAGATGATGGCAGATTTGGAGGACTATTTAGGGACTGGGGATGTGAAACGTGAAAGGGAGTGCGTTATGTGCCTTTCTGAGGAGATGTCTGTGGTTTTCCTCCCTTGTGCCCATCAGGTCGTTTGCAAAAAATGCAATGACCTCCATGAGAAGCAGGGGATGAAGGACTGCCCTTCTTGTAGGACCTCCATCCAGCACCGCATTTGTGTGAATTGTACTCGCCCTTAGCTTACACATCCTTTCTGGAACTGGGTTGAGTAATCTGAATAATGAATGTGGGACCCCTTGGATTGAATAATGTATTTGGAGGATCTCTTTTCAAGAGTTTAGACAATGAAATTGCCTTATAAATTGAGAGTTTGTTGCTGCTTCATCTGTGGTTTCTGTTTCTTTTCTTTTATAATTTTGATATATCAGGAAATGGCTTCTTATGGTTATGTAATATGTTCCTTCATTTGTTTACTATAGTAGTTTGAGAACTTAGTGTAGATTTATGCAAGCAGCTCCAAGCTATGCTGAATCTGGTCTTGGATTCGATTGTTTGTATATGTCTTGGTCTGTAGTTTTCTAACACCTTTGCTTTCTTCCGAAGCCTTAGATTATTCATTTGAATTGTGGAATTTAAGCTGCATTAATCTTTTCTCGATCTGACATATTAGCATCTTAACATCAAACAGACAGTTCCTCTGTGACCCAAACTAGGGGAGTTTCGAATATTTGGATCAAAACAATTTATGGAGCTTCATAAGATCTTGTAAATGAAGTAATGAGACAGTTTATCTTGTTCAATTCCCTTCTACGCCTTCTTGAAGTCCATGTATAGGAGTTTTCTCTGGTCAGATACATCTTGTTTCCACAACTTCCACTGGTTATTACCACGATTATCTCCATTACTCTTGCCTGTGATGGGAAAGACTGGTAGAGTCAAGAACCTTGAGATCTAGTTGTAACCAATTTCAGAGTCTGCCCTGTCTTGATTATTCTTGTGCTTGTTCTCAAATGATCCAATTATCTATAAATCTTGGTTTTATGTATCTGATTCCTTCTGGTGGATATTTAACCATTTTAGAATCCTGATTGCCTTGGAGTCTCTCCACTCTTCGTACTCTTATTCTCAAAAGAGTCTGTCTCATCATCTCTCTGAACAATTCTCCATGAGTCAACTTGATGCAGTAGCCTTTGCAACAAGTTCGATATATAAATTTAAAATCACCTGAAGATTGGAGTAATTTGATTATTTTTGGTCTGCTATACTTTAAATAATCTAAAAGATACAACATTTTGGCATTTGCAGTTGGATCTTTAACTTGGTGAGATATGAGAATTCTTAAATTAAGAAGTACTGTTATGTAGCTTATTGGATTCTCTTCTTTGCTCTGTCTTGGATGGATTGTCACAGTGTGACATGGATGGTATGATTGTAACCAATCAATTTTATGACGCATTACGATCCGATTTTAGTCAAAAGTACGAAAAAAAAAAAATCAAATATGGATCATTGCCAATAGCTCCATCCCAAATACAGGAGGATCGACGACAAGAATCCTATTTTTGCCATTTCATTATATTAAAGAGGGACGATATTGTTATGTTTGGTTGCCGAGAAAACAAGTGAAAATATGGAAAAGAAAAGAATGACAACCAAACATAGGGTAAGGGTAAACTGCTTGTGATTGAAGATTGGATTAAAGAACTTGCTCAATGCAACATTTATAACTCTGGGTGGAAAAAAGAAACTAGTTAGAGGCTTAAACCTTAATAATTAGATACAACTATAGGGATTTAAACAATTAAGTCGATATGTCCGAGTGGTTAAGGAGACAGACTTGAAATCTGTTGGGCTTCGCCCGCGCAGGTTCGAACCCTGCTGTCGACGATTCTTATTTTTTTAAAATTTTAATTAATTATAATCTATTTATTAAAGTTTTCTCTCTCGTTTTGTTCGTGAAAAAGAAAAACAAAAAAAAACGAGGAAGCAATGGCGGTTGAGAGCATGGTAGTGGTGCACAATATAGCGAAGAGGCACAACATAGGAACGATGGCCCGAAGCGCTACGGCGTTCGGCGTCTCGGAGCTGATACTGGTGGGTCGAAGAGACTTCAACGCCTTCGGAAGCCATGGCTCCACCTCTCATCTCCGCTTCCGCCATTTCCATTCTCTCAACGATGCTCGCCTCTACCTCAAGGTCTGGTATGTTCTCTCTCTCTCCTTTTATTCTTCGCCTGTTTTAGGGTTTTTGAATCCCTAAAATCAAACCTAGACTAAAATAGATTTTGGGTATTTCAGGAGAGAGATTGTGACATTTGTGGCGTAGAAATTACTGATGGAGCTGTTGCTGTAAATCAACATCCCTTCAGGAAGAGCACTGCTTTCCTGCTTGGTAACGAGGTATTAAATCTCTCTCTCTCTTACAGTTTTTTTTTTTACCCTAATATAGTGCCAGTTCGTAAATCTTAGGGTTCAAAAGACATAATAATGTTCTAGAAGATAGTTTGGACCCAATTTACTCATTGAAGGAAGGTTTTTAGAGGGACAAATTATTTGACATTTTTAGAGCTTCTGTCTCATAAATTCCTCATGGTACATGTATTTGAGCTGCACGGTTATATAGACAAGAATCGTATTTGATATTTTACACGTCATTTCTGGGGTTTGTTTTCGTTTCTTCCTTTAGTTGTTGACATTTCTTCCAAAATTCCCATGGGTTGAGGTGGATTTTGTACCAAAGAGTCCTTCATGATAGTAGAAATTTTACCATGGTCAATTTGGAAAAAGGGAAACAATAGGGTGTTTGAAAAGTCGGAAAGAGAGAAACAATAAGGTGTTTGAAAACTCTCAATCTTCCCCATTCCGCATTTGTTCTCTAATCAAATCACTCACTCTAGAGTGGTGTTCTATTCGGCGGGGTGGGGAGGATCTAGGGGTGGTCCTGTTGTGACTTTTTCTCAGCATTGGCAGGTTCATCTGTTTATTTTTTTTTTTTGGGGGGGGGGGGGGGGGGGTTGGCTTACTTTGTTATAGTCTTTATTTCTCGAGTTTATGCTCTTGTAAACTCTATCTCTAGTTGTTTGCTCGTGTACATATTTTGATTAATATATCTTTTGATTACTGATAAAAAGAGATCCTTAGCTAATGTTTCAGAAAATAAACTGAGCATCAACTCAGCATGTATTGTCAATATTTGGCCGACTCGGCGACTCCTTGGCTGAACAGTTTCTTTCCCTCATGTACTTCTTTCCATACAAGGGATTCTATTTCCTAGTCTTTTTTTTTCTTTTCTATTTCCTTCATTTTTTTTCTCTCCCACTCTCTCCAGCAAGTTTTGGTTATAGATTAGTTGTTATTGACTTCTGTGAATATAGCTTATAAGCCTTATATATCCGAAGTCTTCTGGAAGAAAAAACCCTTCTGTCTGTGCATTGGTTATTATCAAAGTGCACATTTTTCAGCTATATCATGTGTGCTTATTTTTCTAATTTCTACTTTATAGGGAACTGGCCTATCAGCAAAGGAATGTGAGATATGCGACTTTTTTGTCTACATTCCTCAGTATGGGTGTGGCACTGCATCGCTGAATGTTACAGTAGCAGCTTCAATTGTCCTACACCATTTTGGAGGTAATCAAAGACAATCATAATGATACTATATGAATAAAAGTCACCTGTTGCTTGGGCTAGTGATGGCAAACAAATCAAGGTGATCATAAACAGTTTGAGCTCAGCTCTTTCAAAGCTTATTCAAATTTGTTCATTTAATGAATGAGTTGAACTCGAGCTTGGTTGGTTAACGGGCCGAGCTTGAGCACGCATATGCTCGGTTCGTTAAATGCATGTGTGTGCATATAATATATATGTATATATATAAAATATAAACAAGCCAAGCCAAGCCAAGCTTTAGATTGTAATGTTTTTTACGAGCCGAGTTTGAACATCTTTGTAATTTAGTGAGCCATGCCTGAATACCGCACTACTTTGCTCGGTTACACCCCTACGGCCCTACCCCGGGCTCTTTAGATACTTTAATATGCTGGTTTACCGTATTGATACAATAGAATACCTACTGGAACCGGATACTGCATCAATACTGGTAGAATACCTCCTGGAACCGGATACTGCATCAATACTGGTAGGAACCATATTCCAACAATTTAATTGTTGATTTCCTTAAGCCTAGAAATTTTTTATTATTTTTTTTATCAAAGAAACATTGTAAAATAGTGTGTTTTAAAGACTATTGCGAAGAATTTTCAAATATTAGTTTGTATGGACTGAAGATAATACTGTATGGAACTAAAATTAATGCATTAACGGGTTGGAGGAGCACCCGTACCTAGTCTTGGATATCAGAAAATGCAAGTGGTATCCCACATCCATATATATTATCCTATTTAATGCACTTCTTTGTTCCTTGGGCCAAGTGAAATTAACATTTGATAAGCAAATAATTTTTTTTCCCAATATACAAGAACACACATACACGTCCATCTTTATTATCTCGGAAGTATTGTTGACGCCTCACTTAAAGTTGGACTATTCATGCATTTAACATGCTTATTGTCTCAGAAATTGTTCACGAGGAGTTGAACTTCCATTTATAATCTTCAAATATGTCTCAATGAGCGGCATGGAGCATAGGAAGAATTGTCATTTAGTTGAATGGAAGCAAGTATGAAGTATGCAGACCCAAATCTAAATGGGGTTTGAACTTGTGCCCCTTTAATCTCATCAACAAAGCTTTGCTAGGGAAGTGGGTGTTGAAGTTCGACGAAGAACAACGCAATCTCTGGAGGTGATAACGACTAGTATGTATGGTGGTTGTGGTGGGTGGGATATGGTTGAGGTCACCAGAAGTTACGGTTGTAAGTGTTTGGAGGGGCATCGGTAATATTCAGAAGGAATTTGTGAGAGGTATACTGTACAAAGTGGGTTGTCGTCGGAGGGTAAGATTTTTGGAAGATATCTGGTATGTTACCTTGTCATTGATAATGTATTTCCTGACCTCTTCTCCATGCAGCAGAGAGAGGTGTCTTTGTAGAGTTTCTTAACTGGTGCCAGAATTGGTGTTATATCGGAAGAAATGAAATTGATTGGAAGGTGGCTGCTCTATCTAGTCTATTTGATAGAATAGATCAGTCCGAAAATGGAGACAAAGTTATTGGTTACTATTTGTGAAGTGGACGAGTGGAGCAAGCAGGAGGGGGGTTGTCACTCATAACTTCACTAAAGGTATTAGAAGGATCATATTGAGGCTAATTCCATGCCTCCATTGTATGCTGGTTTCCTATTTCATTTAAGGTGCCCTATGGACAATGTGCTTGGATAAGATACTCATAGTGGTCGTGTCCCCATCAATCAAGCCTTTAATACCTCTTCCTTCTAGCTTCAAACAAGGAGATTAGGGTTGCTGAGTAATTACTGTGGAGGGGGGGGGGGGGGGGGGGGGGGGGTTAGTGTGGACTCTAGTTTTGAGGCGTAACCTTTTAGATGGAGAGATTCAGGATTTATTGTGTCTGCTTGTCAAGTATGGGCTCCAAACCAGTGTTACAAATCTCGTTCTCTGGTTTTTATCGATTGAGGTTTTTCTCGGAAGATTTTCAAATATGAATTTTTTCGAGTATTTCTCTCCTAAATCTCATCAATAATTAAAAATTACAAAAAACAGTATTTAATATCACCAAGTTAGAAATTCATAAGACCAACAACATTATATATTTCTAACGATATTTTTAAAATCTCGGCTAAATCTCATGATATTTACGGGATAAAAAGAGAAAATTATATTTCTCGCGAGATTTTTAAAATAATGCGACAAAAACAAAGTTTTAAACTTTAGATGTTTTTCTTAGGAGAAATTGAGTATTTCTCGAGAGATTTGTAACAATGCTCCGGACAACAAGGGATGTTTCTCAGTGAGATCTTATTTGCAAGTTTTGGATAATGGGCCAAGTATACCTTTCCCTCATCAAGCAGTGTGGACCTTGTTTTTTTTATCGATAAAAATCGGATATATATAATAAGAAAATGAGAAGGAACAAGCAGAATAACTCGGGGTTCACCAAAAGTAAATAAGGAGACAAGGAGAAAAGGAAAGAGTACAACGAGGAGTAAACTAACCCCACCGGCCATCAAAAAACTACACAGAAAAGATTCCCCCCCTATGGGTCCCCATTGTCACCCCATGCAGATCCCCACGTTGTCACCAGATGTCGAACTCGCTCCTATATTTAGGGGATGGTCAAGGATGTATCCTCAAACACCCTCCTATTCCTTTCCTTACAGAGGACCCATGCTATTGTCCCTTGGAGGAAAGGCTAAACACTATCTGTTGGACCTGGAAACGACGCTGGAAGCCAACCAGATAAAAAGCTTCGAAAGGATCGGGGAAAGATCCAAGGAATACAGAAGTGAGATATGAAAAAGGACCACACCTCTCTCGCTACCGGGCAATGCAATAATAAGTGATCAACTGATTCCTTAAAATGTTGCATTTTTCTTGTGGATAGCAGTTCTAGATAAAATTCTAACTTGTGATCATCTCATGATTAGAGGTTAGTGCTTGGCTAATAGGTGTTTCATGTGCCTTCTAGTAGAGGAGTCAGTGGACCATTTATTGTTGCATTGTCCGGTTGCGCGAGAGGTGTGGTCATATTTCTTTCACATCTTGGCATTCCGTGGATCTTTCCCCGGTCCTTCCGGAGCTTCTTATCTTGTTGGACTTCAGGATCGTTCCCCTCTCCGACAGGTATAGTGTGGCCCCTTCTTCCAAGGGCAATAGCCTAAGTACTTTGGAATGAGAGGAACATGAGGATGTTTGAGGACTCATTCTCATCCATCCCTAGGATCCAAGTTTGAGTTCGTCGGTTAGTCTCAGCATTGAGATTGGTTGGCGTCATTGGTTCCCATCCTTGGGGGATCCTTGTTGATTCTTATTGCCATGTTTTAGTAGAGGCTGCTTTAACGTGTTGCTTTCTTGTTTCTATTTCTCCTTGTTTACTGTTGGTGAACCTTGAGGTGTAGGCTTTTTTTCCTTATTTATCGTTTCTATGTTTACCGATCAAAAAAATATATATTAAAGCTCTTCCATTTTTTTCAAAAATTTGCAAATAATTCATATTTTTTTTGTCAAAGAATTAATTCACGATGTATTCACAACTCTTAAAAAAAAATAACTATTTTTCTAGAAGTCGTGAATTTCGCAAATTAAACGCTATTTATTTACAACTTGTTGAAGAAGTTGTGAATAAATAACTATATATACGAAATGCAACATTAGTGTAGAAAATTCTGGAGTAATTAGACCATTTGTTACTTCGTTGTGAGTTCTCATTAGAGCTCTAACATTTCTTCTTAGAGCAAAGCAGGCTCATTTGGGTAAGGCCCAAATATTTTTGGGACCTCGTCTCAGGGTGGCTGATATGTGTGTTCTGCTCCCAAGGAAAGGTTTTGCTGTTATTTTTCTAGTCTTCTATTCTCAAGGACTCTAGGGTTATTTCAATTTTCAACAGCTAATTTATATTCTAACTGGTCGGTAATTTGTGCAATTTTGACTACCCCCAACTTTTGGTATAGCTTTTTGTTTATGGGATTTGCATTTTTAGCTATGAAATCACACTAATGGGAAAAAAACCTCGAGGTTACATTTTTTTTTGATTGGTAATAAGAAAATATATTAAAAGTAGAGAAGCTACAACAATTTACAGAGATGTAAACTAAACAACAACTAGCAAGAGAACAAAAAAAACAAACATGGTTAGCGTAAGCGCTAAAGGAAACAAACTCCTCACAAACGTAATAGACGCCTCACTTCCGAACCCATCTGTGAGACCGAACTCCAATCCAAGAGCAAACTATGTATACGATCTAGAATCCGGGAGAAAGGAGAGGGAGAGTTGTCAAACACACGACTATTCATCTCTTTCCAAATCGCCCATGAGATTGCCCCGAGCAAGAGAGACCGAATAACTTCCGCAACCCCCACCAACGGCACTAATTGCCAACCCGATAAGAGGCTCGGAATGGAAAGGGGGAAAACCCAATCCACTCCTAATTGAGATAGGAACCAAAACCAAAGCCCACATGCAACCGGGCAATGCAATAATAAGTGATT
Source organism: Tetracentron sinense (assembly GCA_015143295.1). NCBI lineage: Eukaryota > Viridiplantae > Streptophyta > Magnoliopsida > Trochodendrales > Trochodendraceae > Tetracentron > Tetracentron sinense. The sequence continues at coordinate 7,571,984 of CM026558.1, read as the reverse complement.
CCCAAACTCATCCTCATTTAAGTATATAAAACAACGGTTTGCCAAACTCCAACCTCTGCCATTTAGATGATCCAATGTAAGAATTTTATTTAGGCCAGCACACTAGAGAAAGAAAGATACCTTCGTGGGAACTTGGTTAGCCCACACAACTTTATGAGGAAAGGGGTTCCAGGGTTCAAGAGCAAACGATTGTAATAGTGATCTTATTGAAAATCGACCGGAATTGCTTCTTGGCCACAACCTAACATCACGCCACTAGGGACGAGGGGGGGAAGAGCTCAACTGTGGCAGAAGACGATACATATCCTCCACCTCCCGATTATTTAGATTTCTCCGAAACTTAGGACACCAGACATACTCCCTATCCAATCTTTCGAAACAATCGGCTATTGAGGCCTTAAGGAATGCAGATCGAGTTTTTATAGTTTCTTTTTTCTTTTTCCAGATTTTGTAGAATTCTTAATGCCATCTGACAGCCGGGGATTTTCTAGAAATGTAAGATAACTGTTATAAGATTTCTCCGGTCCAATAGAAAGCTGTATCGAAGAAAAGGGAAACTTTGCTACATAGGAAGGAGAATCTAAAAGTGTGACTTCTTGGGCTTTGCACCTTGAGGATGGTTTGTGGAGATTTGCATACGTTTTAAGCCATATCCAACCATCAGATTGGAAGTCCATTTTATACCAGCAGAAATTTAATGTACATTATGTAAATGGAGGAATAATAATGCTGGCTATGTGAATCTTTACTTTGCCCAAGTGGAAGATGTAGCTGGCTAATTGTGAAACTTAACTTGACTAGAGCTCGTCCAGAGTCCTATTCATGACAAGAAGAATTGGAGGTTTTCCGGACTTGAGGTCCTAGTGGAGAAGGTGACTCTTGAAAGGTCGTTTCCTCATTTACAACAGATCCTTGGGTCCTTGCAGGGTTTCCTACATGTACATTGATGATTTTGTGATGGTTTGAGCATTTTTCCCATCATGTGCTTTGAAGTGTGAATGAATTAAGTAATTAACCGATTTTGTTGGGTAGGCGAGAGTCGGTCATCACACCAGTGATTCTATTTTGGGTTTTTGGTTTCTGAGCTTTCTTCTGCTCTTTGCTTTTTCGTTCTCATTCTGAATAAAATGACGTTAATTAAATATCAGAAAAGGATCATCCGCATTTATCCATCCCACTCCTTGGGCTTTTTTCATCATTTCCATTATAGATAACAAAAATATGCAACTGTTTGTACCTTTTTGTTATGCTTTTGACCTTAACTCCAGCTTTGTATATTTTCCTCTTGAAAGTCTAGTTTGTTAAAAGGTTTCTTTTCAGATAATTTGTACACATCTGCAATGCAAAGATTGCCATTGGCATGCATACCATACCTTAAGAAACACAGTTCAGGTTACCAGTAAACACCAACAGAGTCTAAATTTTACATTTTTTATGAGCTTTTATAACTTTAATTCCCCACTCTTTTTAACACATGTTTCTTCAGTTTGGGCAGGCTTCCCCGAGCGAACCCGTGATGGGAACAAGTTTGTCGTGGCAGAGAGACCTGTGAAACAGGTGAGAAGAAATTACTGCACAGAAACAGCTGAGTCTGTTGCTGAAGAGCGAAAGATTAGAAAGGAAAATGCCTCCCATGGTTTCTTTGATGAGAGTGGAACCAGTGATTCACCTTCAAACCTTTTGGATACGTTGTATGGTGGTTTGTGATCAAAGGGTATTATTGATATGATTTTTTTTTGGCCAAGGGGTGTGGCCATGGGTCTGCACTCCTTAATTGCAGTGACTGGGGAAAAGCCTATTATTCAATGTAAATGGCTTGGGTTTCCAACAGTGTTTTTGTAGGTAAGAACATAATGTCATTACCATGTATGACCTGGGACCATCAAATGATTCTGTATTGATTTAGTTTTCATTACCATCCTAGGTTGGAATATTAATCCCCACGGCTCACATTATGTTATTTACAATTAAGTGGAGATTCATTTTTGTCTTTGAAACCCTCGAAAATATCTTATAAATATCATTTCCTTGCATTACAAAAGGTGAACCAGTGCTCTTCTGGAGATGGGGCAGCCTTATCTAATAATGCACATGCAGTGCATATTAAAAAGAAAATTTTGGCTTTTCAAGAAATGCAGGTTGTTGTAGATGATAGCTGAATATGATTTCTTTTTGACAAATTAAATGCTTGATCAAATTTCAGTAACAAATGTGGCTATAAGGTTTATACTTTGTAATCTCTTGGGATCTTTTATTGACTAAAATAGCTTTATAATTACACAACAAAAAAATGCATTTTGCTGTGCATCTCTCCCCACCAAATAATGGAGATCCCTAATCAATCATTAACAGGATTTTGTGAGTGAGGCTAGCAACGCACAAAATCCTGGTCTTCTTGCCTCGGTAAGGAGAGTGCAATAGGGGAGAGCGAGGCTAGCAAACGCTCAAAATCCTGGTTATCTTGCCTAGGTAAGGAGAGTGCAATTGGAGAGAGTGAGGTTAGCAAAATCATCAGCTAAACTGTCATCTGACATCTCTTAGGCTCTCAGCGAGTGTGAAAGCCTTGTTTGTTTTCTATAATCTTGTAAAATATGATTTATTTCCGATCTGTAGATCAAATCTCAGACCTCTGTACAGCGTCACTGAGATATCCTCTAATATCTCAAAACTGTGCTGCAGATCTCTCTCCAGTCTCCCCTCACCCACATGAGAGAAACCTGAAGGAAGCCCAACACAGCCACAATCATCCAAAGGAGGCAACAGGAAAGAAAAGCTGTCATTTTGCTGAGATCTCAACGGCCCCAAAAACAAACCCATCCATTTGTCATCTTCCTTCCAGCTCTACCTCCACACTGATACTTCCATAAATAAATTAAAACAGACACCATTATAAAACGAATCTATAAAACAATATCATTCATTCTCTTCAACCTTTTGACGTTGGCTCTTATCTGTTTTATCATTTTGTATCTATAAGAGTAAACAAAAGCCATGGTGGGGTCATACCCTTCTACTGTAGACTCCATTAAAGCTTGCTTTGCCCCTCTGATCTGTAATTCAACCATGCCTGAGATGGGTGTCAGAGATTTCAATAGAGATCCAAATGGGTAAAGGTATAGCCGGTAGAGATTAGCCATAGAGACAGAGAGAAAGAGATAAAAGTCTCTGTTTGAGCTTCAGAGTTCTAGATGGAGGAAGTAAGAGTCCCACATGGCCACATTAACTCATCTTGTAGAGTATTTTGGGCTCCACTAATGCGTTGGAGTAGGGTACGCCGGATTTTGGGTGACGTGGCGTTCCAAGCAAGAATCCTAGTTGCATTGTATTGGAGTTGTTGGGTTTTTGGTATCTAGAAAAAGAGATAGAGACATTGCTCTAATGTCCAGTGAATGCCCCTGGAGCAGTTGGGATTTCTCTCTCTAGTCTCTCTTTCTCTCGACCAAAACATTTTCAAGAAACCCCCCACCATCTATTTCACCCTCTTCTTGCTTGCCAAGTGTCAACCCATCCATTTCTCAGAAGTCTTCTAGCTCTCCTCTCCAACCAAAAATCAAACTAACTAAACTAAACTAAACTAAACTAATCTTTCTTTTATATTCATGTTGAGAACATGACTTTAGAGTGTTGACTGCAATATTTCAAGTTATTCTTCTTCTTATGAACCAAGAAAGTCTCAAGCAGCTTTCTGCAACACCCAACTCTCTGCAATGTTCATTGTCCTCAACAGGAAACTCCGGCTCCTCTGCTCAAGACTACAATGGCCGACACGGCGCCGTTCAAAGCCCAAAATTGTCATTAGGAGGTTTGGGAAGTCAATTTCAAAAGCTCAGTCTAGAGAAGAATTAGACACCAATGGATCAGCCATCCATTTAAATGGCCAATTGGGTGGTTCTAAATGCGAAAGGCCGATTCGGATTGCTACTTTCAATGCTGCCATGTTCTCCATGGCACCTGCTGTCCCTAGAGCTGAAAAATCTGTTGTCTTTGATTATGGAGAGAGAGATTATATGAAGGTTAGGCGAGCCATGGAGATCGATATCCGAGCCAAGTCTGCCAATGATCGTCCCAAGAGTATACTAAAGCAATCTCCCCAGCACCCCAGTTCACATCTGTCGAAGCAAAAGAAATTCGTGAAATCGAAATTAAGAGTCTCGATCAATCTCCCAGATAACGAGATCTCATTAGAGCGAAACAGACAGTTAAGCTCAGTGGAAGATGAAAAAGCAGGAGCAGGGGCAGGGGCAGCGAACAAGAGTATAACTAGAATTCAGAGAGGCAAAGCTCCTCTGAGGTCTCCTGTGAGATTCCCTTCAAATATGGCAAATGGTAAGGATGGTGACAGATTGAGAAGCACTAGAACTATTCTGGAAGTCTTAAGAGAGCTGGATGCTGATATCTTGGCTCTGCAAGATGTGAAGGCAGAGGAGGAGAAAGACATGAAACCTTTGTCTGAATTGGCTGGTGCTTTGGGGATGAACTATGTATTTGCAGAGAGTTGGGCTCCAGAATATGGTAATGCCGTCTTGTCGAAGTGGCCGATAAAGAGCTGGAAAATTCAGAAGATCTTTGATGACACAGACTTCAGGTACACATCCTTTTCTGCCTGCACAAATACAAAGTTAATTTAATTAGTCCTCCTTTGCATTTCCTGTTTTACTTGGTTTTTCTTATACACTATCTTAACATCTTAGGCAGAGGAAGAAGATTAGTTCTTGCATATGATAAGTGGATCAGAGGAATTGAACCCATTGGTCAGTTTGATTGTCTGTTGTTTATGAGTCATGAGGTCCTCTTTGCACACCGAGTTCAATTCTATCTCTAAGCTTTCACCACACGACTCGATAATGTTTCTGTGGATGCTCAGAATCACAATACATCAGGTTGTATTCACACACAATTGAACCCAACCGGAGTCTTCCTGTATTAGGTACTACCTGGCCAGTTTGTGTTAGCATTGACAAACCAATCAGGAAAGGAGGACAAGAAGAATGCATCAGCCTGCACATGGATCAACATGTCTAACAATGTAATAGGATTTAATCAGGTGTGATTCATCCCAACTGCCTGTCTGGTTTTGGTTACTCATTGAAGGAACTTAACCAGTCTTATAATGGAATGGCTTGTCAAGATTTCCAAAAAATTGACAAATTTAGTCCAGGGTAACACACTCTCAAAATTTCTTAGATATTTTATACCCCTCTTGAGTATGGTGGTTCTGGTTGTATTTTATTAGGAAAAGAGTGTAGTATTCCATGCTGTCCGGCTTTTTTTTCGTTACACAAGGATGTTCAGAGAGCTTCTCTTTATGGCAATCTTCACAATTTCTGAAATCCCATTGTGAGAATTCAAAAGAGAGAGATCATAAACCTTCAAAAAATTTGGATCTCGTGAACGAAATAGCAAGCAGCTAGAATGAAGGACTTACTGTCAAGAATTAGTAGAAATTCATAACCAAAGAAACGCCTCAAAGGGTAGGAATAAAGGACCAATTGTCGAGAATTAGTAGAAATTCATAACCAAAGAAATGCCTCAAAGGCAAAATCAAAATCCTAATCTCCTATAACTCCCTCCTTATGTTCAACGTGGATTTTTTTTAACCACCCGGTGAGGGAGGGGGTTAGGCAAGACCCCTACCTGTTTATTATAAAAAAAACAATTATATCAAAGAGGGGAATAAAAAGCCTTATCCCTATATCAGCAAGCTATGAGACACTATAAAATTATTCATGAAATCGCGTAGGTTTCCTAACCTCTCTCTGTGGTCTTCCTTGAGAAGAACCAATAGTTGATGTAGTTTCAACTGCTTTATTCTTCTTATTTCTCTTTGAAGTCACTGGTTGAAAACTGTTTTCTTCTTGGGTACAGGAATGTGCTAAAGGCCACTATTGATGTGCCCCGGACAGGAGAAGTCAATTTCCATTGCACCCACCTTGACCATCTGGATGAGAACTGGAGGATGAAGCAGATAAACGCGATAATCCAATCAAATGACAGGCCCCATCTCTTAGCCGGAGGTCTCAATTCTCTCCATGAAGCAGATTACTCAGCAGAGAGATGGACGGACATTGTAAAGGTAAAAGCAGTAAGACTCTCTGAAGTCTTTTCTCTAACTATAAAGCTAATACTAGAAAAATTATAATTTTTTTCTAATAAATTGGATCTTTGTTACAGTATTATGAGGAGATAGGAAAGCCTACACCAAAGGTTGAGGTGATGAGATTCTTGAAGGGGAAACAGTATGTAGATGCGAAGGACTTTGCAGGGGAATGCGAGTCAGTGGTTATGATTGCCAAAGGCCAAAGTTACAAGACTGTCTTAACTAATTTCATCTAGTTAAGTAACCTGAATTCTCTTCTAATTGTTCGGCTAAAATCTGAATTTTTTCAATGCAGATGTGCAGGGGACGTGCAAGTATGGGACGCGAGTGGATTACATTTTGGCATCACCAGATTCACCATTCAAGTTTGTTCCTGGGTCATACTCAGTCTTATCATCTAAAGGGACTTCTGATCATCACATAGTGCAGGTTGATATAACAAAAGTAGATAACAGTGCTCAAGAAAATGCAGCTAGACAACGGCGACGGCCAATACAGAAAGTTTTGGGGATAACAAACCCTTTGTCATCAATGGGTGTATGGAGCAGGTGAGAGAGTCAAGTTTTTATTTTCAATTTTTTTCATATAGGGGTAAGGAGAGAGAGCAGAGGAGTTTGAACCTGCTTCCTTCTTCCCTGAGATGACTTCTGTGTATATCATCTGTCTTACATTATGAAAAGGGTTTAGGAAGAAACTAAAAGAAGATATGAGATTTGGTGTGTACCTATGTTTTATCTCAATTGCTGGGTGAAAGAAGATTTATTAGGAGTGCTTTCTTGCTAAACTAGAGAAGGTGAACTGGGTGCCTTTCTATCTTCTCTTTTACCACCAAAAGTGAAAAGACCAGCTGTTTGCTTCATCCTTTGGTTGCGCTAATTGTTCATGTGGGTACCTATACTCTTATGAGCATGTAACTGTTATGACTGTGTCTCCTATTCCACCCCATGTGGCCGCCTAGCAATTACTATGGGTCTTGAGAGGAGGGGGGTGGGATGTTGGAGGGACAGCTATAATCTCAGTCTTCCAGGTTGGGAGTGGTGCAGCGCCCACCAGGTACAATGCTATTTTCTTCACGACACCATCTCGGGGAAGACACATTTCCTGCTAACATTGATTCAAGAAATGGACCTCCCATCATCAGTAGCCCCGTTCTTTTGGCAGAACTTTTAAAGTCTAGAACATTAATGTTTCGGAAGAGATATTAGAGTTAGGGGCGAGAGGCGAGGGATTTCTAACTCTTTTACACAATTGTATCTCATATTTATCAGGTTCAATTTAATTAGAAGTTCCACATGCATGCAACTTCAAAAAAAACCAAAATTTTTTAGTGGACCTTGAAAAATCTATATTTATAGAACTTTTGTTTTTAAAGAACAATAAAGTTTCAGACATTAAGTAAAAGAAGGTGTGACAATAAAAGTTCTAAACTTTAAAAGTTTCACTAAAAGAATGGACATAAGAAACATCATAAGGGAATCGAAAAATTTCAAGAACACTGCAATATAATATGCATTTAGAAACCATTAAGATAGAATATTAAATTAGGAGCATCAATTCTTTTAGAACTTTTTAAGTAATCCAGTGTCAGGGCTTGATTTAGGTCAATCCCAGATATGAAAAAAAAAACTACATTATTTGTCGCTATTCGAAGTACAACAATTCATACTTGTGGGAACCAATTATTAATAATGCTTTCGGTAATAAATTTAAATTTAGAGGCAAGATCTATTACATCAATGTAAGATAGTTACTAACTAGAGTTGGCCGCTTTTTAGTCAACATCTGCTTATCAAGGGATGGTGACCAATACAGGGTCAACTAAAGTATTAGGTCAACTTATAATACCATTCCCCTAAATTTATAACAATTCATCAAATCCAAACCTTCCACTCCTGTAATCAGTAATCTTAGAGCCTAAGTTAGCTTGAATAAGATCATTTAGTGATAAAAATCCAAATAGCATGAAAAGAAAAAGAAATGTACCAAATTCTGAAAGCTAGTGGCAGGCTATTGTCATCTCGCCACAAGTCTCCCACCTATTTGATTCAGCGTCAAGTCTACCATTAGATGATTGGTTCAAAGAGTAACTCGCAACAAGGGAGAGTGGGGCTAGCAAAATCCTTTCGGTATTCATTCTAACTTCTCGTCTGCACACCAGGTCATCCTCCATGGATCTGATCTTAAACTACATTTTCCTAGATTTGTTAAGATTCTTATATTGAAGAAAGTGGCCACGAGGTCTGCTTTACACTGCCATTTCTAGTGGAATATTTGAGATGTTTACTCTATCCATAGTTTTCTTTGCTATATCTGGATCCTGCGTAAACACCCAGTAGAATTAATGTAGTCTTGTGTTGTTCCAGATGAAAGCAACAGGAATGCTAACAAGTGAAACAACAAACATGGCGCTCTGCATTTGAAGGCAGAGAAGATTATACTGTTTGTCACCGTAGGCCTGCCCAGGGGCGGACCCTGATATAGGATTAATATGGGCATAGTTCCGAAGAGGGGCAGAGCCGGGGGGACGGGGTTGTAGCCTGTTACGATCCCAAATAGATAAATACTTAAATTGCGCCCTTCCTTTTAGTCCAGGCTTTTGAGGCTTTTGGGATCAGTGGTTGTGTATGAGTACGTATTAGTATCAAAGCCTAACACCAAGTCTCGGATTTGAGTCACCAAAAGGGCTAACTAGGGAATGCTATGGAAACCCCTAAACTTTTGATAAAAAAATATTTTCTTTACAAACAAATACAAATCGATGTGATGGCCTAGAAACTTGGCCCTCAAAAAAATTGGGCCGTCCGAGCTCCCATTGTTGGCCCCATACAAGAGAATCCTGGCTCTGCCGTGGGCCTGGCCCACCAACACGCTCAAACCAATCACTGCTTAGTGAAGGATAGTAACAATGCTTTGATAGTTAACTAGTGAAAGTAACATATAACGTCTTTCACGAACTCTTGGAGAGAGTTTGTTTCACAAACCCATCCTCTCCCTCTTTTGATAATGATATAATTTTTTTCATCAACTCACTTATAACCCACACACAAATCATTTATTTTATTATTTAAAGTGTGAGAGTCCAAAATAGGAGTATGCTTAGCATTCTTATTGGTTTCATAGTGATTATGTTGTCAATGACCCTGCGGAAAGCTCGAGGAGTTTTTGTGCCATTGTTGGGGAGTGCTGGAGGGAAAAGTTCCGTGGTACTCCTATGTTCATTTTAACTAGGAAACTCCGGCGGATGAAATATTGCCTTCGGGAATGGAGTCTTGAGCGTTTCAGTAAACTCAATGACAAAGTGCAGGCCCTTAAAATGACCTTGGATGCTGTTCAAATTGCTCTCCATGACAACCCTGGCGATGTGGTCCTCGCCGGGAGTGAAAAGAACATTAGTGCTGATTATTCAAGGCTTTCCAGGTTTGAAGAAGCCACAGTTAGACAGAAATCTCGAATATCTTGGTTGGCCTTCGGCGATAATAATTCCAACTTCTTCTATCGTAGCTTGGCTATAAGAAGATCCTTCAATCGTATTTCTTCTATCTATAACAGCAACAATCAGAAACTGGAAGAGGAGAACGAGATCAAGCTTGAGGCAGTTTCTCATTTCTCTAAGTTGTTGGCTCCACCTCATATTCGCTGCTCCCTCGACCCTGTAGAGTTGCCATCTTTAAAGCGGTTAGACACTGATCAGATTCAGCGGTTATCTGGGCCTGTTACGGCTGAGGAGGTTAAGGAAACTTTGTTCTCCTTTAAAGATGAGAAATCACCTGGGCCGGATGGGTTCTCAGCATTGTTTTTCAAAGCTTGCTGGGAGATAGTCAATCATGATGTCATTATGGCAGTCTTGGAATTCTTCTGATCCTGTAAACTTCTTAAAGAAATCAATGCTACCCTGGTCTCTTTGATTCCTAAGGCTCCTAGACCTAATTCCTTTAGTGAATTCCGTCCTATTTCGCTATGCAATATCATCTACAAATGTATATCGAAAATCCTTGCTAATCATCTTCGCATTGTGGTTCCTTTTTTGGTTAGTGAGAATCAATCGGCTTTCATTAAGGGGCGCAACATTTCCGATAATATTCTTCTCACTTACGAAATTGTCAGAAATTATCACCGCAACAAAGGTCCTCCCAGATGTGCCATTAAGATTGATCTTGCCAAAGCATATGACTCAGTTCAGTGGGATTATTTGTTTACGGTTTTGGAGCTCATGGGCTTTCCTCAGATTTTCCTGGATTGGGTGAAGCAGTGCGTAACCATGCCTAAATTTTCAATTTCTATCAATGGAGAATCTGTGGGTTTTTTCAAAAGCACTAGGGGTCTTCATCAAGGTGGCCCCTCTTCCCCTTTCTATTTGTTCTGGCAATGGAAGGGCTTTCCTTGCTGCTGAATAGTGCTTTTCGAGAAGGCCGTATCGATCCCCATCCAAGGTGTGATTCTCCGCTCGTTTCTCATTCGTGTTTTGTTGATGATCTATTCGTTTTTCTCAAAGCTAACAAGACCTCTTGTGCGGAGTTGGGTAGAATCATTTCTCTTTTCTCTAATCTCTTTAGCCTCGTTCCTAATGCTTCTAAAAGTCAGATGTTTTTTGCCGGGGTTCCGAGTCTTTCTAAATAGGTGTTCTCCAATTTTGAATTTTTGTTGAAGGTGCCCTCCCCGTTAAGTATCTAGGCCTGCCTCTTTTTTCGGGGAGACTTTCCACTCGAGACTTTCAACCTCTTGTTGACCGGGTAATCAATAGAATCAGTTCCTGGAAAGGAAAGTCGTTGTCCTATGCCGGTCGTGCGTTGTCCATTGACCAGTTGTGCTGTAATTTTCTCTTTGTGGGAGGTGCTCCCAAGAGGAGAACCATCCCATAAGTTGAAGTCGTTCATGTATGCCTAAGGACGAAGGCGGCCTTGGCCTTCAAAAACTCACGGATTGGAATAAAGCGGGTATCCTTCGACACGTTGGAAAATAGTAGCTAATGAGACGTGCTTATGGGTGGATTGGTGTCACCAAAATCTTCTTAAGGGACGCAACTTTTGGCTCATTAAAATTCCTTCGGACAGTTCTTGGTCTTGGCGTAAAATTCTTCAGGCTAGAAATGAGGCTACAGCTTGCATTCGACATATCATAGGCGATGGACAGAATACATCTTTTTGGCACCACCCTTGGCTCCCGCTTGGAATCATTCAAGAAGCTTTTGGCGATCACATAAGAGAACACTCGGGTCTTCCTTCCTCAGCTTTAGTTTCAGATATTATCTCTGATGGGATGTGGAATCCTCCTCCCGCTTTCTCAGAGGAGCTCAGGGATTTATGGAGCAATCTACAAGTCATTCCCTTGGATAACTATGAGCAACAAGAACAAATTGTTTGGACTTCTACTACTAGTGGAAAATTTATTCTAAAATCAGCTTGGAACAGTGTTAGAAGCTCTGGTTCTAGTTTCCCTTGGTGGCCTCTGGTTTGGTTCCAAAATCGTATTCCTCACCATAGTTTCATCTTTTGGCTTGCTCTATCGAGTGCTCTGCAAACTCAAAATGTTCTTGTTGCTCATAATATCCTCCCTCATTCTAAATGCACGTTTTGTTGGCAATCTCCTGAGAATAGAGAACACTTATTCTTTGGTTGTAATTTTATCAAGGCGATTTGAGGAATTATTCTCAAAGTGTGTAAATACCATAATCATGTGATCAAAAGTTGGGATGGGGAGATGAGCTGGGCTCTTCTATAGTTCAAAGGAAGGGATCAGGTCACCTCTATTAAAAAGGTGGCTTTGAATGCTGTCATTTACCACATTTGGCAGGAGAGAAATTCTCGTATCTTCAGTAAAAATTTTAATCCCCCAAGATCGTGTGTCTCAGCTCAGGTTTTGAGTATTTTTCAAGTCCCGTGCTATTTTGTTTTTCACCCTGAGCTGAGACACATGGTCTTGGGGATCGGATTTGGTCTTGCCCCTTTTCAGCATCTGACATGTGGTAATAAAAAGGAGAGAAATCATTTCATTTTCTTTCCTATTTTTTGGCTTCTCTTCATTTAATATTTTATCCCCTTTTATCATCACATGTGCTGAAAAGGGGTAAGACGTTTTTGGTCTTGCAAGAGCAAGACCAAATCCGATCCCTAGTCTTGGGGGTGTTCTCGGCCCTAGAAGGTCTCCATAACAAAGTCTAAAGGTTTTATACTCTCGCTAGGAAGCCACACATGTTATCAATCTTGTCCTACAAACTGTTATTTTAATATATATATTTTTTTGATATATTAAAATAAGTAAAAAAAGAAAAAAAAACAGAAAGTGTTACTCCAAAATGAGAGTTCAGAGAATATTATTATTATTTTGAATCGGGCTACCTCCTTTAAGTCGAAACAAAAATAAACAAAAATTTATTAGTATAGATACCACTATCACTAGATGGGGCATTTAAAAAAGTTTTTTTTATTTTGTTTTTGTTTTGCCGAAGACGATAGTACAGGGTTAAATGGTTAGCATTGGAAATTGGAGTCCTCATCACCGGAGTGGATCCCAAGACCCTCTGTCACACCCCACCATTGGCGCAAGAGGCGTCTGGCAGAGTTGTGCGGCATTTAAAACAAAGGTTATTTTCTACGTCCTTAAAAATCAAGAAGAGTCAAACGGCTATAACACATCAGTCCAAGCAAAACGGGAAAAGCATGTATATAAATATCAAGCATCGCCGCCTCCATGATTGCTCCAGTGCGATCTTTCATAAGGTGGCGTTTGGTAACTCTATCTAATAATAGCTTTTTTGAGTTTTAGAATATTTAATAACAGGTTTATTAGATCTTTAGAAGCTTTAAAAGTCGAAGAAAAAACTCAAAACAAATAAGCAGCACCGATTAAATATTTTTTTTTTTTTTTTTTTTTTTGTGTTTAAAACTTTAGAACTTATCCTGTAGAGTTTATTTTTAAGAGTTTTCTTATATATGTTTAGAGTTTCCAAACTCACTCTAAGTGATATATTCAAAATGTATGGGACATATTCTTCTCCGGTTGTAACCGGTTTTGCCAAAATTTATGCCTATGAGTGGCCACATGTCTCTTTTGACACCTTTTAACCATGGTTAAGATTCACTCACCTCTAAGGTTCATCTACCTATTCTTCGTTTTTAGAAAAAAATAATAAATTTTTTTGTTAACTGTGGTTAAAATTTACCAATTCCTAGGATTACTTTTTTAAAAATATTTTTTCTAAAAGCCAAAGAGCGGTGGGTGAACCCTAAGGGTAGGTAAATCATAACCACAATTAAGGGGTGTAAAAAGGGACATGTGGTGACCACAGGATTGTAAAGGTTTTGCCCAAAACCGGTTACAACCGGAGAAGATCACCTGTCTACATATATATTTTTTTGATAATCATCACCAGTCTATATTCAAAACCTATTAGAGCTCAAATAATATACTAGGAGCTTATTTAGGAAAAATAATCCAATCCTATCATAGTTCTATCATAGTCATATATAGTTTCTTGAAGGCGATATTTAGTTGATAACTAACCCCGAGGGTGTAGTAGCTCAGTGGTCATTTAGACGAACCGTAAACCGGAAGTCTCGAGTTTGATTCACTGGCTCCCCTCAACCGGCCCTATGTTAGCCAATGGGACTAGAATGAGCTTTCAAGGCTCAGGATATACCCGGTTATCAAAAAAAAAAAAAAAAATTGATAACTTTTATAATCAAGGAGATTTAAGTAATTTAACATCACTACTCCTTTACTTCCGTTCTCCACAGTCCACAAAACTCAATGTCGCCTTTTTAGTCAAAAGTAAAAGTCCACAACCACAAAGACTCTCCCTTACTTTTCGGGTCGGATTTAGACCTCGTGTGGGAACTGTACCGGAAGCTTCTAAATCCGGCCAATAGATAAGTCTTTCTTCTTCTGATCTTCTCGGGTCGGTCTCCTTTTGCCTATCATATCCCGATATAGCAGAGACTGAAAAGTAGAAACATGTCGAATCGCTCTCTTTCCGTCCTCAGCTAAATTTAGCAGATTCCTGTCACTACCTTTCTGCTATGTTTAGCACTTCCAGCTGTCTTTCTTTATAGCGCGTGAAAAACAGTTCAGATAGTCGTTACGCAACGGTGGCTCCAGATAGGGGCGTGATGGTGGTTACTGATTTCTTGACATCGCCGGAATCCTTCGCCGGCCGTCAACGGAAACTTCCATTGACGAATACTCTCCTTTTCTTCTTCTTCTTGAGGAGGTAAAACCTCCTCCTCCTCCTCCTCTTCCTCTTCCTCCTCCACATTAGGCAATGATCTGATGAGCTGCAATTTCAACCGGCCATCTTCCCGGCAAGCGCGAAGAATCTCCGGCCGGTGAATTCTGACCTCAGTGAGCTCTAACCTCCCGTCCTTCCTCACCGGCCTGAGAAAAAAACTCGGCAGGCCATTCTTATTCAAAGAAGACAAAGGAGGCGGGAACTTCTTCACTTCCTTTCTCCTCAGTCTCGCAATCCTCTTCCTCCACTTGGATCTCGCCATTTCTCTCGATTTCCGCAACTTCTCATCGTCGATCTCCTCCATCTGATCATCTTTCCTCCACTCATCCGAACTTTCAAACCCTAAACTCTCCGTACACGACATCAACCCGTCGATATCGCCGCCAACGTCGTCGAGAAATCCAATCCCACCGGAATCTTTCTTCCCTGCGGCGACAGAGGAGATAGGTTTTACAGATGCGGACTCCAGAACATTAGCCGATCTTTGAATCTCTCCGGCCACGGTTATCAAACTCAAACCGCCGGCCGGAGATAAAATATTCCGGGAAACGCGAGGAGATTCGTTTCTTCGTTCGTGTTTGGAGTTAGAGAGATCTAGAAAAGAGTGGACGGTGTTCTTACAGAAACTCATCATTTTTTGTTGGTTTATATTTTTCCGAAATTCTGAGAGGTGATAGGGGAATATATAGAGGGAAGGAGAAAAATAAATGTCTTTTAACTAATAAAAATAATATTATCCTAAAGATAGATAGGGATGATGTTGAGGGGATTGGAACACAGAACCGATCACAGAACCGCGCTTTGGGGTTATGGTGAGCAAAGTGCCACGATATAAAGTTCACCTTGTTTAACTGGGGTTGCGGCCTAACCGTATATCGATAACCCCCGCAAAAAAACCGTAAAAAGAAAGAAAAACAAAAAAACAGATATTGCCAAGTAGTATCTAACGCTAGATGAGCTGGAATGAAAGCCGAATCGTAGGCGGGTCCCACGTACAAGTATTTGTACTCCCTTTTCTTTCCGGGAGGGAGTGGGGACTGCCAATCCTCAGACATATATTCTCTCGCACTCCTTTTATGGCCTGTGGGTATAGGCCCAATGTAGAAATTTACTATGGAGTTACTATGTCCTTTTATGGCCTACTAGCGGGTGGCACGTACGATGCACGTGAGAGCGAGGGGAATGAATTAGCCACAGTTAATAGGATTTAAAAAAGACACGTGTTAACTCGTAAGTGCAATTCAACTCTCCCCGAGTTCAATTGCGATTGACTGTGATTCTATTCTTTAAATGGATAGATAAGTAAGGGGTAGTTTGAGAATTAAAATAAATCATGAAATCAAAATCTTGTTTTATATGAGGGTTGTTTGGGAATTTTGGAAAAATCAGGCTACGCCTGCCTCTCCCATTATAATAGTAAAGAAAAGATGGGTATAGGCCTATAGGGCATATAGGCTAAAAGTAGAAGGAAAGTTACTATGTCACAAGACTCACATCATAAATGACAAAACTTGGTGAGCGTCGGCAGGGCTAAATGTCAATAGAGCGAATTGAAACCAATAAAGGTATATCCGAATTTTGATGGTAAAATATGATAATTCGAATAATATTTGAATTATTTGATTATTTTTAAATGAAATTAAAGATAAGAAAAAATGCTAAAAGAATATTAAGAAATAAATACGTATTTTAAAAAAAATAGTAAATTAATATTTTATCTTTATTTATATTTAAAAAATAATTTAATGCATTAGATTATATAAAAATGTATATACTTATAAAGATATTTTGAGTTTTGTAAACTTATTAATTATATAAATATATAATAATATATTATATATTCGATTGGACAAATCTAATATTCCAATATTTGTATTCGTATCCGATCATAAATTCATAGTTAAATCATTATTTAAATTCATTCCACCGAATACCTATTTGGATAATTATCCAAATAAAAGAATTTGGATACGTTGTAATTAAGATTTACTAGATTAAGGAGTAAGGATTTAACCTTAGTTTATAAATATAAGAATATAGATAATCACAGGGTTAAAATTCCTAATCAGAGTTAAAGGATGCTAGAGACCGAGAATTTACTCTAGCTAGCCTAAGTAATTCTGCTCCCCATATTTAAACCCTAATTTTAAAATATAAATTTTTTTAAAAAAAATTGAAGTCCTTAAAGGATTGAGGCATTGATTTGTGGGATGACTTTGCTAATTTTTTATTTTACAAAGTGAGAGGGTCACTCTGGACCGAACAGGATCACCATCCAAAACTTATGCCATGTTGATGCTTTGAGTAAGAGCCGTTTGGGCCAGCAAATGAGCAATAAAGTTAGTTTGTGGGCTTGACTTATAAAACCAAGCTAACGTCTTAATATTAGTATATGTAAGAAGTTTTAGCTCAATTGTTTTCAACCTAATTTCGATTTATCGCTCATTTCTCTTTGAGTTCAATCTGTTAAGGAAGAAGACCTATCCATCCAATCAGCAATTCTATCCACATCCACTTCAGTACCCTTGACAACATCTGCTGAAGATTTGAAGCCTACAGTTATGGTGTCAAGGTTATCTTAACAACTTTGCAGATAAAGATAGAACTTGTTTAAATTTGATATTCTTATCTTCTTAGTTTGTTAAACATGTTTAAATTTGATATTCTTATCTTCTTAGTTTGTACATTTGTTTGTAAACTCTATTTATACTCAATGAGAATGCAGCAGAAAATAATTCCGCCAATTCCAAAGTTATTTTACTTTCTTTCTTGGTATCAAAGTCAGGTTGGTTAACACCATCTATTTTCTCCATGGCTCAATCTAGCAATTCTGCTGCAACCTCCTTTACGATGCCCAATATTGCGCATCTCTGTCAATCCAAGCTTGATGACAGTAACTATCTTGGTTGGGTCTTCCAGTTTGAACCCATCCTGAAATCAAATGACTTGATGGGCATTGTTGATGGCTCCGAGCCATGCCCACCAAAGTGCATTCCCTCTTCTACTGACAAGACTTCGACTGCAGTCTTGAACCCAGAATTTATTCTCTGGGAAAAGAAAGACCAGTGCATCCTCAGCTGGTTCATTGCAACTTTGACTGACAAAGTTGTCTCCACTGTCTATGGGTGTAAAACCTCAAGACAAGTATGGGCTGTATTAGCCACTCGTTATGCCAATCCATCACGAACTCATGTCAATCAATTGAGACGCCAATTACAGACCTTACGGCAAGGCTCTAAGACATGTGCAGATTTCATTCGCATGGCCAAATCCCTTGCTGATCAGATAGCCATTTCTGGCACTCCCATTTCAGATGATGAAATCATCTCCTATATCATAGGAGGGCAGAGTCCAACCTACAATGCCTTTGTGATGACATTCTCTATGATTACAAAGGACACTGCAATGACACTGGAGGAATTTCAATCAGAACTTCTAGCACATGAGCAGCTTCTTGAACATCAAGCAGATACTGCCGAGTCCACACCATTTGCTATGTTTTCTCAGCGACTACCAACCAAGCAGAGGTTTAACAACAACCAAAAGAAGCCATTCCACAACTTCACACATACTCCTCAAAGGAAATCATTCAACTCTGCTCCTACTCATGGTTCGAATCAAGGCAAGTCTCCCTCTGGCCTACCAAGTACGTTCTCCTCAAACAGATTTTCCAAATCCAGCACTCTCTCCAACAGAGTTCCCTGTCAGATCTGCGGCATGAGCAATCACCAAGCATTAGATTGTTTCCATCGCATGGATTTTGCCTATCAGGGCCGTCATCCACCATCAGAACTTGCTGCTATGGTTTCTCAAACCAATGTACTACAGGATGAAGACCATTGGCTGGCAGATAGCGGGGCTAACACTCATATCACAGCAGACTTGAAGAATCTAACCTTACAGAAGCCATATCAAAGTAATGAGACAGTAGCAGTAGGTAATGGTAGTGGACTTGGTATTTCTCATATTGGTTCTTCATCATTTCCTGTTTCAAATTCTCTTCTTCATCTTAAAGATATATTGCACTGTCCTGATGCTGCAGCAAACTTACTCTCTATACACAAATTTTGTTGTGACAATGATTGTCATTTTAAACTTACTGATAGTTATTTTTTGGTGAAGGACAACCTCACGGGGAGGATCCTCCTGCAGGGGCCCAGTGAAGATGGACTCTACCCTATGCGGCTGAAACACTTCACCAGAAATAAAGTACGAGCCCTCACTGCAATGATTGGAGTTAAGGTGTCTTCCTCGGTTTGGCATAACAGACTAGGACATCCAAGCCATCCAATATTGCAGCATGTCCTTCGTAATCATCATCTACCAGTGTCTTCCATTAAGTCAAGTCAGTCCTTGTGTGTTTCATGTCAACTAGGCAAGAGTAAACAATTAGCTTTTTCTGAGTCTAGTCGTGTAACTACTGCTCCATTGGAGCTTATTCATAGTGATGTATGGATTTCTCCTATTCCCTCAATAAATGGAAGCAGATGTTATGTTATTTTCATTGATGACTTTTCTCGATACTCTTGGCTTTTTCCTCTCAAACAAAAATCTGATGTGTTTGAAACCTTTGTTAAATTCAAATGTTTGACAGAAAACTTTTTCTCCCTTAAGATTAAACAACTTCAAACAGATGGGGGAGGAGAATATATCTCCCACACTTTTTCCAAATTTTTGTCCACAAATGGGATTTTGCATAGAGTTACATGTCCACACACATCTCAAAAAAACGGAATTTCAGAAAGAAAACATCGACATGTCATAGAAACTGGTCTGAGTCTTCTGGCACAGTCTCATCTTCCTGCTGTATACTGGGTTGAAGCAGTGACTACTGCTATCTACTTGATAAATAGAATGCCCACTCCAAAGCTTCAACTCTCAAATCCATTTACTACACTCTTCACCAAAGACCCTGATTATACCTTCCTAAGGTCATTTGGTTGTGCTTGCTATCCCCTTTTGAGACCTTATGGTAAACATAAATTAGAATTCAGAAGTAAGCAATGTGTTTTTATTGGTTACAGTGCTAATCAAAAAGGCTACAAGTGTCTAGACCTAAACTCCAATCGAACTTATGTCTCAAGACATGTAATTTTTGATGAGGTAGTGTTTCCTGCCCAGGGTGGAGCTCCATCTTCCTCTCCTGCAAGAGCAGATCCTTCAACCAAAGGTATTGTTCTTGATCCTTCTCATTTCTATTCAATCAACAATTTATCAAACAGTGACTTGCACCACATCGATTCACCTATTTCTGATTCCTCTGTTTTGCATACACCTCATAGTGAACCTCTCATTACTTCAGATATTTCTTCAGCAGATTCTGCAATGCCGATACTGGTTCCTGATCCAGTGCAATTGAGCTCGAGCCCTATTCCTATTGATGCGTTGCTTGAGCCTGAAACTCCCATTTCTGAAACTCCCATTTCCAACACTGGTCCAGTTCCTATTTTACCTGAAACTGGACCTTCCAGTTCCACTAATGCCTTAGATTGTGCACACTCCTTGATCCAGGTCCTACCTACTCCACTTGAACCTCCTTCTCCACATATTGTCACTAGATCCATGACTAAAACCTCTAAACCTAAGCACTTCCCTGATTATCATCTCTATCACTCTCTTAAGTCCACTAAGCATCCTTTCAAAGGCATGTACATCATATCTTTGCCCCGAGAACCTACTATCTTTGCTCAAGCTGTGTCCAACCCAAATTGGTTAGCTGCTATGGAAAGTGAACTTCAAGCTCTGCTGGATAATGGTACATGGTCCCTTTGTCCTAGACCCTCACAGCGAAACATCATCAAGAATAAGTGGGTGTATCGGTTGAAGCAAAAACCAGACGGTACAATTGAAAGATATAAAGCAAGGCTTGTGGCTAAGGGATTTCAACAGAGAGATGGCATTGACTACACAGAGACCTTTAGTCCAGTCATCAAACCAGCTACCATACGCATTCTTCTCTCTCTAGCAGTTCACTACAACTGGCCACTCAAGCAATTGGATGTATCCAATGCTTTCCTTCATGGTTACTTGACTGAAGAAGTGTTCATGGAACAACCTACTGACTTTGTGGATACTGTCCATCCGGATCATGTGTGCAAACTCAACAAGGCGCTCTATGGATTAAAACAAGCACCCCGGGCTTGGTTTCATAGACTCTCCCAAGCTCTACTTAATTTGGGCTTTGTTGGATCATTGACTGACACCTCTCTCTTTATGCTTCATCATGCTTCAGTCCATATTTTTGTATTGGTATATGTTGATGATATAATCGTTACTGGCACTAACTTATCTATTATTGAGACTATTATACTTGGCCTGCAGAAGGAGTTTAAGTTAAAAGACCTTGGTTGTCTTTCATACTTCCTTGGAATACATGTTCATTGTGATTCCACTGGCTTACATTTACATCAAGGGAAGTATATTGTCGATCTACTTGATCGTTTGCAGATGCTTGGAGCCAAGCCCTACGCAGCCCCCTGCACATCAGGGAAGAAACTCACTAAATTTGATGGTGATGCTTTATCTGATCCCACGCCTTATCGCCACATAGTTGGAGCATTGCAATACTGCACTCTTACAAGACCTGACATATCCTACACTGTAAATCAGCTATGTCAGTTCCTCCATTGCCCAACTACTGACCATTTGAAGGCTGCTAAACGAGTACTTCGTTATCTCAAAGGCACTGCAGATCATGGTCTACATTTTACACCAGGTCCTCTCCAGTTGCATGGTTTTTGCGATTCTGATTGGGCTGGTGATCCTGTTGATCGTAGGTCCACAATAGGTTATTGCATATTTTTTGGGTCTAACTTAGTTTCTTGGCAAGCTAAGAAACAACCAGTCATTTCAAGATCCAGTACAGAGGCTGAGTATCGAGCAATGGTTATCACCACTGCCGAACTATACTGGTTAAGAATGCTTCTAAAAGAATTACAGGTAGTCCTACATGATCCTCCTCGTATATGGTGTGACAACTTAGGAGCTATTGCCTTAGCCTCTAATCCCATATATCATGCCCGCACCAAACATATTGAAGTAGACTACCATTTTATTAGAGAGAAGATTTTACACAAGGATCTTGTTGCCAGTTATATCTCTACAAATGATCAGTGTGCCGATATTTTTACAAAAGGCCTCACATCAGCTCGATTCTTGTTTCTCAAAGACAAACTCATGGTCACTCCTACTCCCATGCGTTTGAAGGGGGCTGTTAAGGAAGAAGACCTATCCACCCAATCAGCAATTCTATCCACATCCACTTCAGTACCCTTGACAACATCTGCTGAAGATTTGAAGCCTACAGTTATGGTGTCAAGGTTATCTTAACAACTTTGCAGATAAAGATAGAACTTGTTTAAATTTGATATTCTTATCTTCTTAGTTTGTTAAACATGTTTAAATTTGATATTCTTATCTTCTTAGTTTGTACATTTGTTTGTAAACTCTATTTATACTCAATGAGAATGCAGCAGAAAATAATTCCGCCAATTCCAAAGTTATTTTACTTTCTTTCTCCTCATCAAAAAGAGGGATTAAAATCCCGTGCTTTCAGTTATTACAAAGGTGGTATTAAGCAGCACAATATTTGATGATACACACTAAATTAGAATTGATAACTGCACTCTAAATTAGGAAAAAATACCATTTAAAATTTTTAGTTAAAAATAAAAAATAAAAATCCTCTCTCGTTAAACTAAATAAATAAATAATTCCTTCTCCTAAACAATTTCGGCTGCATCACCACTGAGTACGGCTGCAAGTTTGAAAGGTACGTGTGATCACAAGATAGAGCATTGTAAATCACGGTTTCTTAAAAGTGGCTAGTCAATGAAGTTTCATTTATTTGTTAGAGGGCTGTCATTCAACCCTATTCAAATAATGTTTAAATATGAGTCGGAGCTCTGCTTCCGTGCGTCAAGCAGAGCTCCTCATTTGGGTGCCATGGGCTCTGTAGAAAAGGGAGCTCCCCTCCAACCTGGTGAAGCAGACTCATACGATGACTCATTCAAATAACTTTTTTTTTTTTTTGCTTTGGTTCAAATAAATTTAAGTAAAGTTTACAATGGACTGTCAAAATTTTTTATTTTATTATCTAAAAGGGTGAAACTAATGATTATAAAATCATGCTTGATAGCAAAAATAAAATAAAATCAATATTTAGGAAGATTCACGTACAAAAGTTATGAGCCTTAATGCCGTGTTTGGTTACTGAAATAATTGAGGTAGAAAAGAAAATTGAAAGAAAATAAGATTTTTCATCGTTTGGTTATTAAGAAAATGAAGGAAGGAAAATGAAATACAAATATATTTTTTAAAAATTTTCTTTTAAACAATTAATTTAATATCTTTAAAAAAACCTTGGATTTTAAAGAGAAAAGAAAAGAAAGGGGGGGGGGGAGGGGAGTTTCCGGCAGTGATTCTGGTGACGATCTTAGGGTGATTCTGATGGAGATTTTGGCGGCGAGACTCTGAATTTGCTCTTCAAAGTGTTCTTTAAATTTTTTCACATTTTTTCGTTTGATAAATGTGGTTATTTATAGATTTGAAATCAAGATAGATTAGGGTTAAAATATCTATAGATTAGGTTGAAAATTGATGAGAATGAAAGAGTTTTGGTTTTATCCAAATTCTCCCAAACTCACGGTTTTGGGGTTGGATTGATTTAAATAAATTGGAATAGGATTAGGAAGGGTTGTAATCTTGATTTGATAAAGATTGAAGTATTAAAATGTTTTTTAAGAATTTCATCATGGAATTTTATTTGAAATAAGCAAAGATGCACAATTTGTTTTTGGAAAAAATAGTGTGGGACGTCTCTATTGTGAGGAAGAAGATAGGGACACAGCCGGTATTGTTTCAATTGGTGTGGGATTTTTTCTTTTAAAACTTGAGAAATGTTTTAAAATGTAAAAAAAAATTGTTTAAAAGCGTAAAAAAAAATTTTGAGTAAAATTAAATTTCTAAGTTATATAAAGGATTAGAGGTACTTTTAAAAAGACAGGAGCATTTTGGTAATTTAAAAAAAAAATCTTAGTAAATTTTTTCTCTAATTTTCTAGACAATCAAATGATGGAAAGTTTATAGTTTTCTCTTCTTTTCTTTTCCAGATTTTCTCAACAACCAAACACAACATAAAGGTGTATTCGATTGGCGAGAAGGAAAAGAAAATAAAAGTGTGTTTTCTTTCACTTTTCTTATATTTGGTTTGTAAGAAACATATTTTAATTTTCTTGCACTTTCTTAATAGTGACAAACTTTCTTCTAAAAATTTCATCCATGTTTTAATAGTTATTTTACGAGAAGATTTAAATTTCTTTTCTTAATCTTTCATTTTCTTTTCATTTCTTTTCTTTCATCCACTTTCTCGTCAAATGTACACATCTTAAAAGTTTGTGACATCAGCCATAGTGTCTATTATTATGGTAGTGGAGATGCTTATGATGGAAAATATTTAAAGAAGCAACAAGTGAATATCTCTAAAGCCTAAAGCCATAGAAGAGTTCTGAATCGTTTTTAATATTCCCATGTCTTTTGTATTGTCTGTCACTGGCTTAAGTAGAGGACGAGGGATATGTTAATGGAGGGGGGTTGCGACTTGTGATAGGTCCCGCAGCTCGTTTGTTAAAGGATAATTATGGTAATTTTTTTTTATTGTGATCGTATGAGCTAAAGAAGCGTTATTTATGAAGTTTTAAAAAAGGAAAAAAGTCACCTCCCCAGTCGGTGATGCTAGAAGGTGCGTCTCGGCTCCCATTTTCTTGTCATGTGTCCCCCTTCTAACTCATTTAATTGTGGTTAAGATTTATCCACCCTTAGGATTCACCCATCTATCCTTGATTTTTAGGAAAAAAAATAAAATAACTAAAGAATTAAAAAAAACTAACCCAAGTTAATGGGAGTTGAAGGGTCGGCTACGTGAGAGCGAGGAGGAACAGTCCCCTCCTTGGCCGACGAGGGGACTATTGCTCTTTAAAAAAATGAAGTCAAATTAAAAATATCTCACAAAAGAACCGTTTCAACTTATTTTTAACTAGCAGGTGGCACGTGCGATGCACGTGAGAGCGAGGGGAAGGAGTTAACCACAGTTAATAGGAGTTAAAAGGGACATGTGTTTGCCCGTGGGTGTGATTGAACTCTCCCCGAGTTCAATAGCGGGTGGCACGTTTGATGCACATGAGAGCGAGGGGAATAGTTAATCACAATTAATAGGAGTTAAAAGGGACACGCGTTAACCTACTGGTACGATTGAACTCTCCCCAAGTTCAATCGCGATTGGCTGTGATTCTATTATTTAAATGGATAGATGAGCAAGAGGTAATTTGGGAATTAAAGCAAAACATTAAATCATATGGGTAGTTTGGGAATTCTGAAAAATCAGGTTACGCCTGCCTCTCTCATTATAATAAAGAAGAAGATTACTTTTTAAAATTAATTATTTTAAAGGAATTTTAACCCGTTAATTAGCGGGGCAGGGTTTCTGCCCAAATATGACCGGTTCGAGCCCAAATAGTTGCCGCCCAGGATTGACTTTTTTTTCACAACTTTGACCTATTTCAAATGGGCTTTTAGGCCTTTATGATTTGGCTGACGTGAGAGATACGCAGTGACGGATATTCTAGGAAAGAACTTCGAAAAAGAATGGTTTTCAGTCCAGTTAGACGTAACAGTAAACAGTACTTATCTGTAAAGCACTTCGAATCTACTCGTGCGTTTTTGGCTTCGGATTATTTAGAGCATCTCCAATGCACTTCCTATAAGGGCTCTCTTCTCTAAAATAGAGAGGCATACCTATTTTCGGCACTATGCACTCCCTATATGCCCTCCTTATTGTACGGGAGGAGATTTGGCTCCTTACTAGTAGGGAGCCAAATCCCCTCCTCAAATATTATTATATTATTTTTTAAAAAAATCTTTGACATATCATTTAAATATTATGTAAGGTTGGAATTAAAAAAAATCAGTATTTTATAGAAATAAGGAAAAAGTAGGGAGTGGGGTTGGAGTTACAAAAGAGAAAAAGTGGCCCCTAATTTTAAGGAAGCTCTCTAGATCAAAAATAGAGAAATTTTAGAAATAGGGTTGAGATTCTCTTACCCCTAGTGGGCATCCACACATCATAGGCACTTGAAGATAAAAAGGGGAGAAATCATTTCACTTTCTCTCCATGATTTTGACTTTTCCCATATGATATCTCCCCCCCTTTAAAATGTCACATGTCCAATGATGTGTGGATGCCCGAGGTCCCACCTGTGGCATCCACTAGAGGTAATCCGAAGCTAGTAGCAAATCATTCGTCAAACACAAGTTTCAGATTACCTCTGGTGGATGCCCCAGGTGGGACCTTAGGCATCCACACATCATTGGACACTTGGCGATAAAAAGGGGAGAAGTCATTTCACTTTCTCCTCATGATTTTGACTTCTCCCCAAATGATCTCTCCCCCTTTAAAATGCCACATGTCCAATGATGTGTGGATGTCGAAGGTCCCACCTGGGGCATCCACCAGAGGTAATCCGAAGCCCTACTATACATAAGTATTGTTCTCAACAAAATGTGGGTCCGGTCTCTATGCAACGATTCCACGTACGTAGATATCGGCCTCGGGTTGTCTCTGGTGAAGCCAAAAAACCCTCTCGAGCAACCATAGAATATGGGACATGTGGCGATAAAAAGGGGAGAAGTCATTTCATTTTCTCCCCATGATTTTGACTTCTCCCCACTTGATATCTCTCCCCCTTTATCTTACCACCTTATCACCATGTGTCATTTAGTGTGTGGAGAAGTCAATCATGGGGCCCATGACTTTGACTTCTCCACCACTTGTCCCCATTCTATGGTTGCTCGAGACAAGGGCTTTCTAGCTTTGCCAGAGACAATCTGAGGCTGTAGATACCATACAGATGAGGTCGATAGAGTTCTACCGGAGAGGGTTGGATATAGGTTGTGGGAGTAAACTCAACTTATCGGAAAAGTGGATGCTTCCATATCAGTATATGGTAATTAAATGATTGAAAACTCATTGAATAATTCCAGTAAACAAAAGATCGTTGGAAAATCGGGTCAATACTCATAAACTTCAAAGTCAGCTTCCCTCTTTTGATCGATGCCTAGAGAACCAACTAAAGATGATGCAATATTGGAGTGGGAATGGATACCCTATAGTTGTGTTAATCTCTATCTTATGACATATTAGGCTTGCTTGGAAAGAGGCATGTTACAAAAAGAAGAGCTAAGACCCGATCACAATAATTCACAGAGCGACTAAGTGGGCTTTGGAGGTTGCCTTTGAATTTGAAGCCCCTCCTAATGGGATAGTTCCTAAGCAGGGCCTCCTTAGCCGTTGCACTGTTGTTTATCAAGTTTGTTGGTCTCTGCTGGAGTTGGGGTGGGTTAAAATCATTTGTGATTGTGCTACAGCGGCAATTGTCCCCAAAGCGAGCGCAACTGCCGTGGCACGGGATTACAGGGGCGTGATTCTAGATTCAGAGACGTCTCTTATCATGGTTTCTAGTGCCCCCATAGCAGAAGCAGTGGCGATGCGAAATGGATTGGTATTGGCCAAAAGATGGCGATGGAATTGAATTTGGCTTGAGTCGGTTGCAATTGTGCTAGTCAACTTCTTACTCAAGAATCATTCAATCCCCTCCGAGAATATGGCTGTGATGGTGGATGTGAAAAGACTTCTCCAATCTATTATTAGTGTCATAGTGTCCGACATTCCCAGGAGTGGAAATGATGTAGCCCACCAATTAGCTCATAGGTACCTCTTAATCGAGGGAGCCAGCCAGCCTCCTTTCGATCCGGGAATCCATTTGGTGTAATTTGATTTGTAGTTTTTTTGTTAAATGATATCTTTTCAACCAAAAAAAACTGCACTAGAGGTTTCAACCAAAAAAAAAAGTGACAAGAGACCTTTAATTTAGTAATAAAAAAAATAGACTATTTTAATTTCGATGTCGTTTTTTGTGTGCAACCTTGCACATGGATCTTGTGTGCCCCGTCCCAAACGGTGCCATGTGTCCCCAAAATCAATCCAATGCTCAAGTGCAATTGACGCCCGTCGAATATCAATCAATTATGTTTCTAAAAATAAATATAAAAAAGGAAACAAGAGAAGAGACGCTCTTTCCTTCTTTGGATTTCTACCTTACATCTTCTTACACTCACGTCAAAGACATCGCAGAGACATTGAAAAACTTCAGACAATTTATTGATTTTTATGCATATTAATGCATGTAGAGTGAAATGAAACTTCATGGAATATGACATCAAACTTAACTTAGGGCGGTAAACGGATGTGGATATTATTCGTATCCGAATCCGTTTAGTCGGATAATTATCCGGATATGTATCCGGTGGAATGGATTCAGATAGTAAAATACTATCCATTTATAATCGGATACGGATTCGGATATTGTCATATCTGATCAAATAAATATCCGTTCGATTATATAATATATATAAATAATATATTTTAAATTTATAAAATTAATAACCTTTAAAATATAAATTTTTTAATAAGAAATTATATTTTTTTATATTTTTTAAATATTAATTTATATTTTTTAAATATGTTTAAAAATTAATCGGATAATTCGAATACTATCCGAATCTGGATATTTTAATTGGAGTCAGATACGGATATCATATTTCACTATCCTCGGATATTTATTTGGATTCGGATATTCGGATATATAATCGGATACGAATTCAGATATACCAATATCCGCTCCGAATCCGCTCCATTTACAACCCTAAACTTAACTATCTCCACAAAAGAAAAAACATACAATTTTATCATTGTTCGGTGCTATTGCTTAAATGCATTCTGCAATGGGAGTGATCAATGACCATGGAGAGATGGGAGGAAGAAAGCAGAAAAAGCAAAAAAAGGGAAGAGAGAAGAAAGAGGGAGAAGATTAAAAACCTTTCGAGTAGCACTTCAATACCCCTAGTGTATGGAAAGCTTACGTACCTTAGAATCGTGCCAGTTCATCTAGCCACGATTCTAATTGGTTACCAACAATAACATGTCACAAGAACAATGTGAAAAACCGAAGAACCATGCAAAAATTAAGGGATAAGTGTGTCTTCATATGAACACATCCAAACCGTCCATCTTTAGATTGGACGGTTCATATCTGAAGGTATTGTATGTTTAGATAGCTTATGGGTATCGAAAACAAAACCAAACCGAAACCGTCTTACTTTGGTTCAAGTTAGTTGACGTCTCTTACTAAATTTCCTTTTTATTTATTAGAAACGAAATGAATGGAGGTGGACGGCGTCAATCTCACTTGTGCGCCGTTTGGGAAGGGGGCACACAAGATATGTGTGCAAGGTTGCACACACAAAACGATTTCTTTAATTTCCTAGTGTTGAAGTGAACTCCCCTTTTTACAGTATGATTTTGGCACGTTTGTAGTTATTTTGTAACTATTGAAAAAGGTTAGACAATTTTTCAACATACTAAATTACGAGATTGTCATCGTACTAGTTGAGGAGCTCTGCTCATTCTCAACACCGTTAAGTAGAACTCTTTTTTGTGTTTAAACTGAAAATTAAACAATAATTTGTTGCAACGAAAATATGTAATTGTAAATCTGTAATAGACCCAAATCGCTCATTATCTCCACTCTTTTCTTCTAAAAAAACCAGACACAGGTGGTTGCGTGACAGATTCTCCTGGAATCTATAAAGAAACACTTGCGTTTTGTTCAAAGTATTGGATACATGCACGTGAAGCTTCCAAGGGTTGGGAGTGTGTGTGGTGTAGGGCGTGTGTGTATGAGTGGGTGTGTGTTTCCTTGCTTTGCCTACACCTTTCACCTTGTGGTGTAGTTGCCTTCAACCAAAAAAAAAAAAAAATCTGTCTCGAACACGATCTTAAGTTGCGTAGATCGAGTAGTGGTAGACTAAATGAGGTTCCAAAGACCATTGGTGGACCCATACGTTTCCTTAACCACCCACCTCTCTTTCTCTTTTTCTTTCTCTTTCTCTTCAAACTTCAAACACGAATGGCGACAGATTTGCTTTCATTGTTCACTCTGCGTATCTTTGAAAATCTTTCATTGTTCACTCTGCATATCTTTGACTGGAAGCCTATTTATGTATCTTAGCTTAAGAATGTCTGATATGTGGGTTGCGTTTAGATAAATTACTAAATTGACTTTTATAGATTTTTATTTTTTTAAGAAAGAGTCATCAGAAGCTGACCCAAGTGACCCCGTGTCCCTTTTAACCCTTATTTAATTATAGTTAAACTTAACTAAATTAAAATTAGTATTTTTGTTTTTTCTAATAGAGAATCCAACGCGCCAAAATAGATGGGCTGACATGCATTAAGGGGTGGGCTCCCACTTGCACTAACTGGAGGACATTCTAAGTCTCCTCCAAAACCAAATGTAGGTCCACCCACAACATAGAAATATACAGAGAAAGAGCTGTGCTAGTTGCCCTATTCTCAGGTGCTTCTACTCTCAGTCAAATACTAACACTTGTCCATGCTTTTACCAAAAACCAACACTTTTCTTTGCTTAACATGTGTTGGTTTTTTGGCTGAGAGTAGGACTAGCATGCCTCATAAAAAAATATAGAAATAACACGTAGATATATACACTATTAATTAAAAAAAATTCTATATGCACCAGTGGGCTGCACGTGATAGAGGGGAGGAGGAGAGAGACTAGGAATAGGGGGGCCTAGTGAGGGGCATTTTAGAAAATAAAGTTAAAGAACATTTTTGGTATAGAAACTTAAGGGACATTTTGGGTAAAACAATTGTGAGGGACACATTGGGATTATGACGTAGAGACATTCTGAGAACCAAAAAGTTGTAGGGCATTTTAAGTGTAGAAAAAATGAGGTCATTTTGGGTATATAAATTTGATTCGAAGATTTATTTTTGTTGATTGAAAGAAATTTGCATTAGTCATGGTCAAGTGAGCTTTCAAGCAGGAAGAAGCTAATTAAAATAAAATAAAATCGAGGATGACTTTCAATTAGTGCTTGATCTTACTTATTTAGAGAAAGAGAAAACAATGGTTATTGGATCTTCTTGGTGGAGCTCACTCATTTGTGTTGTTCAACATATTTCTTGTATTTGCTTAATGAAGCTGATTTTTAAGCCTAGAAGCTTTAATAAAATCATTTCAGAACTATGTTCCGGTTTGTTCAGATTACTTGGGAAGCCGTAGATGCCGCCCAACCCTCACCGCTTGAGTTATAGAGGGATACTTTAGAAATAAATAAAATGAAATATGAGCAAATTTGTATTGATCTTGAAATTTCTTTTCCTATTTCTGAGGGTAATTCAGTAATCTCCTTGAATAGGGGTAAGATAGTAATTTTAATTTCAGTTAACCACGGGTATTTAACTATTTAAAAGTGGGAATGAATTTGAGAACAATAATAAGTTTATTGGGGTTAGTTAGAACCTATAAACAAACAAGGGCCACTAATGGTTTTTTGGTAAATAAGAATTAGGGTTAATATAAATAGAACATTTTAAACCCAATTCTCATTTTTCTTTAATCAAAACGGAAATTCTTGAGAATTGAACGTCGGAGAGAAAGGAAAAAGAGGCTGCACTTTGATCGAGCTTTCAAGCACCTAAATTGAGATTCGAGGCTTGGAGATTCGAGTTTTCTTCCTCGTGGTGGTTTGATCATTCGAGACAAACGTGTTCGGGTAGGATTGGAGTATTAAAACTCTGAGATTCGAACATTTGAGGCAAGTGAATACTCCCCAAGAGTTAGGGTTTTGTTTTATCTTGAGTTTATATAAATTTATTAATATTTGTGTGATATCTAGGATAGAGATCTATGTACATAGAAGTATAATGCATAAATAATGTTTGAATGAAAATTATAAATTGAAAGAACAATAGTGTGTAAATTAACAAGGGTTTTGAGAGTTTAAAAATCGAGAAAAATGGTTCAGAAAGTTAAAAAAAATCGAAATGTGGGGTTTGGGCTGGCGTTTCTCAGCCAAATCACTAATACCGATCAATCGGGGGCCTTAGGCCGATCGATCACAAACAACCCTCCGATCGATCGGCGGCGCCGTTTTGAGTGTTTTGCGATGGTTGTTTTGGGGATTGTATTTAATTGAATTAATTAAATAAAAATGATGAAAAATAATTAAATAATGAATGACGAAATAAAACAAAAGAAAATAAGGATGATAAAATAAAATCAGATGATTTAATTATTTTATTATTGGTAAAATAATTAATTTGGAATGGTTGGTACTGTGAGCATATTAGATAAATTGCATATTCTCTTTATTTTAGAATGACATGTTTAAAGAAATCTATTTCAATTATTATCTTGCGTAATTGTAATTGTTTTAGCTTTGCTATATTATGTCCTCTTTATTATGACGGTATGGGATGCCATGATAAAGAGTGTGGTTAATAAATTAAAAGGAGAAAAACCAAAGGATGACAAATAGAGAATGAAAGACTCTCTAAGTCTAAAGTCTAAGGAAGAGCTTTGTGTAATCCCACTGAGAAGTTGGGTGCCTCTTAGAGTGACTACCTTAGGTGAGTTATGTGTAAACCTAAGGGTCCTTGTATAAGACCATACAAGATCAGTACTGTTGTTAATAGGTGAACTACGTGTAAACCTCATTGACAGAAAACTGTGTAAACTGATAAATTAAATTATGCATATTCATATTTGTTGTTAATTGTTTTATTTATCATAATTGTTGCATGTTGTTGTATTCTCTTGCTGAGCTAAAAACTCACTTTTGTTATATTTATTGATTTTTCAGAAAGTACCTGAAGGACCTAGGGGGAACAGTCAAGAACTTAGTTAGCTATTGAGTTTTCATTTCAGAACTTTATTTAGTACTTTTCAGTTGAGGTAGAGTGTCATGTTAGTGAGGTTTTAAATGAATTCAGTTTTTAAGTTCATTTACTCTTATTAGTTTAAACTTAATACTAGAGATGTGCATATGTTAATGGTAATTTATTCAGATTAAATTTCATTATCTCGGGATTTGTTCCAGGTTCACGTCTTGAAATTTGCACAAATATGAGATGTATTGTGTGTAGGTTTTGGGGCGAGACAAAATTTAAGGAGCATTTTGAGTTAAAAATTTGTTAGGAATATTTTAGGTATAAAAATTTGACTTGGTGTGTCACGCCCCGAAACCTATCTCTACTATTATAATGGCGATTGCCGGTTCAAAATGTTGATTGAAATCTACATAATACCCAAAGTATCCCTTAACCCTTAATATAATGAATATGGTGATAAAGAAAGTTGGAAGCCAAATTTTGTAAATTATTGAATTTTTGAATGTTGGTTTGGTCATTCAACCAAAACCTTCTCTCTCATAGGTCGCAATCAATCGCACACGTCACTCCTTCCCCTCTCTCTCCCACGTCCCTCTCATCATCTCTCCTTTTTTCACCCTAGAGTTCGAATCACATCACATCCAATCGTGATTGAACGAAGGGAGAGTTCAATCACACCCACAAGTCTAACATTTTCTTTATTTTGTAATTCTCATTAACCACGGTTAAGATTTACTAACCCTTAGGGTTTAACGATTTAAGCTTCATTTTTAATTAAATATTTTTAACCCTATGGTAAAATTTTAAAAATAGTTTTTTCTAAAAACCAAAGTTAGATTGTTGAATTCTAAGGGTTAAGAAATATTAACCATGGTTAATAAGAGTTAAAAATTACATGTGTTGATCTGTGGGTGCGATTGAACTTAGGGGTGGGTGAATCTTAATCACAGTAAATTAATGTTAAAAGGACACATGCGACTTTAGTAGCGTAACCGGACTCCTCGCTCTCTTGGCAAAATGCTCCAAAAGAAAAACGTCTCGCCAAGGCCCCGCCCACCCCATTTCTTTGCTATACCCAAAAAATGCCTCTAAATTTATTTGGTTCTTAAAATGTCTCAACATCATATTTCAAAAAGAAACGTCTCTCACAATTTAATTTTTTTTATATAAAATGTCTCTCAAGTTTCTATACCCAAAATATTCCTAATTTTTTTTGAAAATGTCCTCACTAGGTCCTTCCCTGTCTCTCTCCTTCCTCTCTCTCACGTGCATCGCACGTGCCGTTCACTAGTACACAATAATACTATTATTTATATAGATATTAAGGCGTGAACCGGAAACAAAATTCTTATATTAATAGAAATTAAAATTATTTAATATTCTATTAAACAAATATAAATATTCAGCATAACTAAAAGACTCGACAAGATGAGTTCTCCTAAAAATTAAATCATCTAAAGTTTTCATATAGTTTACCTCTCTACAGTTCTCTCACTCTAACAGGGAAAACTCTAAAATTGGTCTCATTTGCTCAAGCGAGAGTGCTTCCTATTCTTCTTAATTACCACCTAAAAGGAAGAATCAACAAGGGTGAGCTCATAACTCAATAAGGAAATACAACTATAGTTTAGATACATCAACAATTCATATGATAAGATAACTAACAAGTTATGCATGATTATTAAAGTAAGTCTTTACTTATGTTTTAGTCCAATCAATAGGGTCTTACACAATTTACTTTATTCACCAAGGGAATCATTGGGGCCTCACACAGCTTACCCAATCCCTTGGGTCTCACACAGTTCACACATCAGAGAATTGAGTGTCTTATACAACTTAGCTCAATCCTCTGTTTCTGGGTAGGTACTCTATATCACC
Organism: Tetracentron sinense; assembly: GCA_015143295.1. Taxonomy (NCBI): domain Eukaryota; kingdom Viridiplantae; phylum Streptophyta; class Magnoliopsida; order Trochodendrales; family Trochodendraceae; genus Tetracentron; species Tetracentron sinense. The sequence continues at coordinate 7,537,976 of CM026558.1, read as the reverse complement.
CTGAAACGAACATTGGATGGTATATAAAATTATCCTAAGATCTATTTAAGGAGGTCTTACACAACTTACTCCTTGAATGACCCTTAACTAAGTTTGTCACATTGTTTATTGAATCAACATTATTTTAGAAGATGAATTCCTATCATCATGAAAATATAGCAAAACATTAAATGACGTAGTTATAACAGACAATATCATAATTCACAATTAAAATCTACAATGCTATAATTTACAATTAAAATCTAAGCAGACATAACATACTTTATTACAAAAAGGATTTCATTGTGTTCCTATAACTGAAACCTTAGTTATAAATATCAAATATATATAACCCTATAAATTCTCAATCTCTCGTGATAATAAGGTTCAGGGTTTCACAAACCCCTAATGGTTTGGAAAACCCTTTTTATGTTAGTAAGTTTTGTAAAACCTATATACTAGCATAAATGAACCTAGTTACTAACCAATTACTTAGTCACTAATTAGTTAAGTTTGTTGGGTATCTTTCAATCACCGAACAAATTAATTAATAAGATATAAGTCAAGTTATTAACTGATTATTTAATAACTAATTACTTAAGTTTATTAGAGGTATCTTTCAACCATCTAACAAATTAATTAATTATTTCTAAATGAATTTCTACGAAAAAATGTTCTCATACCCAAATCATATATACATTCAATTAAAGTATCTTAGAAAAATTAATGTGAAAAATATCACTTTTCCGTATTTTATTTTCGGCTACGGTTTTAACCCACAAGATTTTTGATTTTGGGAAAACTTTCTTCTAGAAAGTTGTAGATCTTTTTGAGCTCTTCAAAATGATGTATTATCGGATCAAAATTGGACTTAAGGTCATAACGTTATGACCCGCATACCGAAACTAGGTAAATTTCCTTTAAATTAACTAAATTCTGAAAATTCACCAATTATAATATCTCAGATCTCTCATATTTTCTTCCCTAAAATCTAATATGTTATTCTATCATTTATTAAAATCATTCATAATATCTTTAATAAATCAGAATAATACCAGCATAAAATATTTATCCGATCTATCGTATTTTTATACACACATCATTAAAACTAGAAGAAAAACACATTAAAACTATTGTGTCAACACACCCTACATCTAAACTACAGAGGTATCTACTTCCCTCTAGATCCGATTTCAAGAAGAAGACAAAAGTTTGATTGCTTAGGAGAGATATGTTGCTAACTTGGATGATCCAATTCCAATTACTGGGTTCTCCATTGGATTCGACAGAATTTCAAACTCTACAACCGCTTTCCTCCTCTTATCTCAAGACGATCGTATCTCAATTCTCCTAATTCAGGTCTAGCAAAAAGACGGCTAGTAGGTTAAACAATTCTATTTATACAAACTTCATTGAGAGGATTACTAATGTAACCCCACTAATGTCTGTTTGTTTATAACCTAGATTTAACCAATTTAACTCATTAAATTAAATTATTGGTTTAGCTCTACCCTACCAAAGTTAGACATAAGACCAAACACCAAAATACCTACTAAATTACCGTCAGGGTATAATTTACCAATTTACCTCCTGAGTGTATTTAATTTGAATTAGATCACGACTATATGAGTAAAGGGCAATTTTGAAATTAGTTGTCTTTATATAAGAGTAAATGATAGTTTTGGAATTAAGTAAAATTTATTAACAATTTGGACCTATATGAGGAAAGAGAAAATTTAGAATTAACCAAAATTCATTTAACATTTTGAATCCATATGAGAAATGGTAGTTTTGGAATAAAATAAAACTTCAACCAAGGAAAGGGTATTTTTAAATCAAACTCATATGTGTAAGGACAATTTTGGAATTAACTAAAATTCAACCCATATGTGTAGGGACAGTTTTGGAATGAACTAATATTCAATCAACATTTGAACAAGGAAATGATAGTTTTGGAATTAAATAAACTTCAATCAACGTTTTGAACATGCCCATCCTAAATATATTAGTAAAGAGAAAGAAAATTTAGAAATAAACTTTTTAAATCTTCTATATTTTTTGGTTAAAAAGTCCCCTATATTAATAAAAGTTATTATTGATAAATGGCAATTTTTGAATTAAGCTAAATTTAATTAACTTTTTGAAATATCATTCTTTTTATATATTAACAAATTCGTAGTTTTAGAATTAAGCTAAAATACATTCAACCTTTTATAGTGTCATTGTCTAATTATGAGTAAATGGTAGTTTTGGAATTAACTAAATTCAATCAACGTTTTGAACCTATATGTGTAAAGGGTTGTTTAAAAAGTAGGTAAAATGCAATCAACTTTTGAACCTATATGAGTAAAGGGTAATTTTGGAATTAAATTATCTTTATAAATGAGTAAATGGTAGTTTTGGAATAAAATAAAATTCAGTCAACTTTTTTTAAGTCATGTGTAACGGGCTGTTTTGAATTTAAGTAATATTTATTAACGATTTGAACCTATATGAGGAAAGGGAAAATTTTGAATTAACCACAATTCATTTAACATTTTGAATTCATATGAGAAATGGTAGTTTTGGAATTAAATAAAACTTCAACTAAAGAAATGATAGTTTTGAAATTAATTAAAATCAAACTCATATGTGGAAGGATAGTTTTGGAATTAACTAAAATCCAACCTATATGTGTAAGGGTAGTTTTGAAATGAACTAAAATTCAATCAATATTTGAACCAAGAAAAATTGTAGTTTTGAAATTAAATAAACTTCAATCAACGTTATGAACACGCCCATCCTCATTATATTAGTAAAGATAAAGCAATTTTAGAATTGAATTTTAATAAACTTTTTAAGTCTTGTATTTTTTTTTTTGATCAAAAGAACAACACAACACACGTAGACACACACAACACACATACACACCACACACAGCACAGATGGCTTCACACCACGAGTCAAGGCTTCTATATTATTTGGTGAAAAAGTCTCCTGTATTAATAAAAGTTATAATTAATAAAAGGTAATTTTTAAATTAAGCTAAATTCAATTAACTTTTTTAAGTATCATTCTCTTTATATATTAGCAAATAAGTAGTTTTAGAATTAAACTAAAATTCAATCAATCACCTTTTATAGTGTCATTATCTTTATGTATAAGTAAATGATAGTTTTGAAATTAACTAAAATTCAATCAACTTCTGAACCTATATAAGTAAAGAGTAACTCTGGGATTAATTTTCTTTATATACGAGTAAAGAGTAGTTTTGGAATTAAGTAAAATTCAGTCAACATTTTTAACTCATGTATTACGGATACTTTTATGAATTAAGTAAAATTTATTAACAATTTGAACCTATATGAAGAAAGGGCAAATTTTGGAATTAACCAAAATTCATTTAACATTATGAATACATATAATGATAGTATTGGAATTACATTAAAACTTCAAGCAAGGAAAGGGCAATTTTGAAATTAACTAAAATCAAACCCACATATGTGAGGGCAGTTTTGAAATTAACTAAAATTCAACAGATATGTGTAAGAGCAATTTTGAAATTAACTAAAATTCAACAGATATATGTACGAGCAATTGTGAAATTAACTAAAATTCAATCAAGTTTTAAACCAAAGAAATGGTAGTTTTGGAATTAACAAAACTTCAATCGTTTTGAACACGCCCATCTCATTGTATAGTAAAGATATATTATATGATAATGAGGGTTTTGAGTTTGGGCTAGTGGCTAAGACCATTCCTCAAGAATCGGAGGTCTTGAGTTCTAGTCCCTTCGCCTTGTTGGCCACCCTTAGGGATTTATCCCGACTTTCTTGGTTGTCGGCTACTCGAGTGCTCTAAGTCAAGGGCGGAGCCACATGGGGCCCAAGAGGGGTGGATCCCTGAAATTTTGAAAAAAAAATAATTCCTATAGACCTATTAAGGCCATAGCCTGGGAGAGAGGCAGAGCTTGGGGGGGGGGGGGGCAACAAGGTGTTCTACCTCCCCCTAAACTACTAATTAACAAACATATCCCTTACAAACCGACACAAACAGACGTGGCCTATGAACTTGACCCTAAAAAAAAAGAGGGGGAGGGGGGGCTACACCCCGAGCCCGCATTGTTAGCCCCTCATGCAAGAGAATCCCGGCTCTAAGAGGCTTGGATACCCTCATTCCCAAAAAAACAAAGAAGTTTGGAGTTTCGACTCTCCAAGACTCAACATGAAGGACCAGTACTCCTATCCTTCCTGCCCCTGGTCCCTCACGCATTGCCCTTATCTCATCTGTTAGTTCACGTAGGGATGTAACCATTTCTCCACTCACCCCTCACTAGTGTATATGTAAGCAGATTTGGCTAAATAATTTCCTCCTGGCCTTCAACCTAAGAAGCATGGATACTTTGAAAATGGAAACACACTCATATCGCCATACCCATATCGTCGTATTAGATACGGCACTCTTAAGATAAAACTTAGCTGTTTTTCATAATTTCTGTATCTAAGTATCCCCGTACACTTGCTTCCTAGCCTTCAACACTAGCTTCATATGTCCAATATAAGCTTTTGATTCTTCTTATGTATCTCAGGCAGAATGACTTGTTTATTGGTCCACCCTCACTACCCATCTCATCTCTCTGCCAAATGTCAGAGTTTGATTTGTTTGTAAGCTACTACATCCTTGATAAACCCCGAGGGGTGACTGAGTGGTCCTGGGCGAGCCGTAAACTCGGATGTCCTGGGTTCCACTTCCCATGCCCTCTCGGGCCAGCCCGCCCGGTTTTCTAGACATTCCTGGTGGGGTGGGTTGCCGGCCCTCGTCACTACCCCGGGGATTTAGTCCTGACACGAAGGGTTGGGGACACCCCAGTTACCCAAAAAAAAATACTACATCCTTGATCCTCCAATAAGTGGATTGAATAAATAATAGAGGAGTGCTACCCGAGTCGCATTTACTCCTAATCTTTCCATAGACGCAAGAATAGGTCTAATACGTGGAGATCTTTCATATTTTAACAGATTAAAAAAGTAAAAATCAGAGTATCTTTGACATTTGTAGCCACCCAGTTGCGTCTTTGGAAGATTTGCGACTGGTGCTAGCAAAATCCTAAATAATATCATACAGATGGTCCAAGAAGAGCATTGATCAGATCAGATGGTTATGATCATCCGATTATCTTAATTAGAAGTAATTCATCTGATAGAATTCACACCCATTGCATGCGTACCACGTGTTTAACTGGTTGTTTATAGATCGTATTTGGGGATTTAACATTTTGATACATAGCAGACCCAAAAATTAAAAGTACGTATGATTCAAGTTATGAATGATGAATGACCACTTAATAATAAGCATATTCAAGGGTAATGGTATCCATATTTCCCCTCTTCTTTATGAATAAAGGATTTAAACAGAGAGAGAGTCCCAGACTAGGACGTCACTGAGGCGTGGCTGGGAGGGTACCCTATCCCATGACGCTTGTTAGGGAAAATCATGAATACCAAACTTGAGGCAGCACCAATAATTGGAGGCAACACCATAAGAAATATCTTCCTGCTTGATTCAAAGGACGGATAAAAGCACTCGACTGTGTTGGGATCCAAGAGGGCGACCACTGCAAACACAATCAACGACAAGAAAGCATGAACAAAATCCCCTACTCGAAGCTTGTACTCCGATAAGTTGGAGCCCACTGAGTCCGACGAAGGCCAAAGTCCCTCCTTGGTTGCAACACCATAGTGAGTCATTCCGTCGCTGCCGGAGTAACTGTCAGTGAAAGAAGAGAAGCAACAAGAGAAGCCGCAAAGGCCGATGAGAGTACCAGTTAAGTACTTGTTAATGTTGTGACATTGGCCATTGTTGGTTAAGACAGGATTGAGGAATTGGAACATGAAGACAGTCCCAGAAGGGAGAAGCTTGATGAGGTTGCCTAGTGCTGTAAATGTCTTGTCTGATATGGTTTGTTGAGTACTTCTCAAATATTTCAAAGAAAACTTGCTGTTTCCAGCCATTTGGGTCCTGGTTTTTGATATTCTAATTTGAAGCTCTTATGAGGTGTTTTGTTTCATGGGTATTGTAACATTTTTTTTGTATTTATAGAAGAGAGAGAGAGCAGGAAGGACTTGCTTGTACGTAAAATTGTAGGAGTTATCTTTGGACTTTATTTTACTCGATCCTTGAAATTTTCCACCGAAGGTTTGAAGATTTCTTGGTGTCTATCCTAAGTAGATAGGGAATTACGTTAGGTGTAGTCTTTATATCGAAAAAACAAAAAGGTTAGATGTAGTCATTGAAATTGGTCAGGGAATAGCTGTTTCTCTTAGCTAGGCTAGTTCCTTTGCGTACAATTAAGGTTTGTGTGAAGGATAATACTTTGAGACCGTCTTAGGCGGGGACCAACCATGCTCCCGAGCACGGGATTTCAGGTGGGGCCCACAATGTGAAGATAGGCCCCACCTGAAATCACTTGCTCTGGAGCACGTCTGATTGGTCCGGGCCCTAATACAGTCTCAGTAGCAAAGTCCGTTAGAGTTGAGACGATGTTCTCCAAGCACAGATGTCAGGTGGGACCCATTTCGCATGTGGGCCCCACTTAAAATCCTGTGCTCGGGGGGCACGGTCTCGGTGGTCTTGGCCCTAACAAGGTCTCAAAAGTTTTATCCTAAACAGAATACCTTAAACCTAGCTAGTAGTTAACATGTTTGGCTTCTACATTTCTACTCATACCTTCCACTGTATCTAGGCAACATCGGTGCCAGTTTAGTCAAAGATAGCGCATTGTTGTGGTCTAAACTTCAAATCCGATAATTTGAACTTATAAGATTTTACTATTCAAAGACGAGGACCTGTCAGTCAATTCACAGTTGCAGATCTTCAAAGTATGGGACACGCAGTTTTGCCCTATAGTCCATTTTATCAGTATTGTTTGAAATTTGCCAAAACTGGTGGAAGTAGGGGTGGATCTAGTATTCTCTTGCAGGAGGGGCTAACAATGGGGGATGGGAGTGTAGCCCCCAAAATTTTTGTTCGAGACCCAAGTTCATGTGCCATCGTTCCTGTTTGTAAAGAATATATTTTTTCTCAAAAGTTTAACGGGTGCTAGAGGCCCATCCCCGGCTCCACCGCTCTCCCAGCAATTAATACTAATTCTGGTTGATTTACTAACTCTTGGATTTAATAATATAACCTTAATTTTTAAATAAACGAAAAAATTATTTAATTATGGTTAAGAATTATTAACCCTTGAATTAATTTTCTTCCAAAACTAAAGTTATATTGTTAAACCGCATGGGTTACTGAATCTTAACCACCGTTTTTAAAAGTAAAAAAGGAATTCTCTCACCTAAAAATTAATGCATTCCTTACTTTCAGTCAAAAAGTAGCCATGATCTAATACTTTGGTATTTTTTTTTACATTTTCTCTCTCATTCTACCACTTAATTTTTCATTGTCATTCTACCACTAATTTTTCATTGATCTATGTCATAAGTCCAGAAGATGTATAATTCGTTGTGGCCCTATGAACATTAATTGTGAGATGCAAGGGTGTTTTGGTTGTTTGAATGAATAGATTTCTTATAAAGTTTTAGTTATGGACTGTGCAATACAGTTGAATTACAGTAGTTTGTAAAACATATATTGTTTGCCATTTTTTCTTATATTTCACTATAAATATGTTATTAGAGTGCAAAAGTGAAGCTTGTTAGTTAAAACCGGCCTAGTCCAACCACTGGGACCAAGTCGGATTCCAAAGAGTTAAGTAGATTTTATGACTCGTGTTTGAGTATTAATGGCCAAGCTGGGATCAGCCCACCTAAAAAATCAAGAGGGTAAAACACTTGTTTTGAGGTTTTGTCCCAGTGATAGTGTATCTCCCTTTGGGGAGGTGTGACTCGTGTTTGAGTCTTGGTGTGGCTGTTGAAGCCCACCATGAGTGTTAACCTTGCTAACTCCCTAACCACTAACCTAGGGTAGATAAATGATTAGGGCAAAGCAAAAATAAAAAATAAACAAAGCCTTGTCGGGCTGAGCCAACGGGGCCAAGACTAGTAAAATGGGCCTCAAGTCTAAGACTCCAAGCCCACCAATCCTTTTAACCGGTCGTGAGTCATCCCTAGCCTCTAACAATGGGTAATTGTAAGGTTGTAAGAAAATGAACAATAGTCCCCTCCTCGGGCAGAGGAGGGAACCTCCTCGCCCTGACAAAGCCCCTTTGAACCATAGTTAACATGTTTTGACCCTGTGGTTAATTAATCTTTTTTAAAACCCAATACATTAACCTTTGATACCAACTGTCACCACCTTGATTTATACTGGGAACTTCTAAATAAAATTCAATTATAAATCCTGATCATGAGCCCAATAACATACGTTTGTGGAAGCTGGCTTCGAAACCATTCACAGTAGTCATCTCAAATAAATCATCATACCTAAATATTTTCATTAACATATCTTGCTTAACAAAGTACAGATCATTTCTACATATAAGAATTTCCACAAGCAACATGAAACAAGCATTCTTCAAGATTCTGATTTTCGTCCCCTCGAGAAATAGTTACCACCTTACGTAATATCTGTGACATAAAACGTTAAATGAACTATGACGTCCAACAAGTAAAATCTAACCTGCTACTTTAAATCCAGTCGTCACAATAGTCATAGTATCATCTGATTGTAGATCACCGTTACTTACTATATTTCATATCCCCAATCTTTCGTATTTCATACTCATGGTAAATGATTTCTTTAACTTTTATTTGTCATGTTTTACGTCTAGTTTATGTCTTTGCGTTACATCTTCTTCTTTATTCGTCATAACATCTTTGTTCTCACCTTTTATCCTGGACTTATTTACATTCCTCGTCCTCAGAGGTGGTTTGCATGATATATAAGTGGAACAAATGGCAAGTGGGAGTCCATCCTATTAAGTTCTATACCTCCCATATCATTCATTTTTTATGGAAATTTTTAAGACTCCCCTAAGTCTCTCCAACCTTTCCCATTTACTTAGCCTCAAAGCTTCATCTAACCCATAAACAATTAGTGATTTAGGGAGGATTAATGAATCTTCACCATACTTAAAGGGAGTAAAAATGGACGTTGCAAAACAAAAAGGGGCCAAGCGGTAACACACCTAGCCTAGTTAGCAATTCGGCCTACAGTATAAATTCGGTACGGAAATTATTCGAGTATAATTCGGGATTTGCATTCAATAGTTCGATAAAAAATTCGGTGAAAAAAATGCAAATCGTCATACAGTACATAATTAATTTGAGTATAATTCAGGCCAATACTCAATAATTTATTGAAAAATTCGTCTAAATATATACAATTACATATATAAAATTTCTAAGAGAAAGCATTAAATCTTTAGTTCATATTACAGAAAATGAAAAAAAGAAGTACAATTGGAGAATTAGAGAGAGTTGAACATGGAAGGGAGACTGGAGAGAGAGAGAAAGTCGCTCTTGGAAGGGAGAGTGCTAGTTGCTAATGTTGACAATACTATAAAGTCGGATACTCGGTCATCAATTGCTGGCGGTTGACTGTGCCATTGTGACAAGTGACAATTCTGAAATAGTTAGGGTTTGAGATTTAGAGAGAAAAAGAGATCGAGAGAAAATGAGGGGACTAAGTAATGGTCAATGAGTGCTTCATGACTTGTGGCTGACGACTATTAGTGATATTGTGGCCAATGAGATGGGGACGAAGGTTATAGATTTAGAAAAAGAAAGAAATCAAAAGAAAGAGAGTTACCTGCACATGCAATAAAGAAGAAAGAGGATTTGAGATTCATCTTACGGGTTTGTATATATATATATCTATACTAGTATAATGCGAGAGGCATGCGTAGATGACTTTTCCAAAATTTCCAAAATACCCTTATATAAAAACAAAATTCCCAAACTACCCCTTGGCTTTGATTTAATGTTTTAGTGTAATTCCCAAACTAACCCTTGCTCATCTATCTATTTAGAATCACAGCCAATCGCAATTGAACTCGGAGAGAGTTCAATCGCACCCGCGGGTTAACACGTGTCCCTTTTAATTCCTATTAACTGTGGTTAACTCCTTCCCCTCACTTTCACGTGCCTCTCACTCTCACGTGCATTGCACATGCAACTAGCGAGTTCAATCTCACACGCGGGTTAACACGTGTCCCTTTTAACTTATTAACTGTCGTTAACTCCTTCACCTCGCTCTCATGTGCATCACACATGCCACCCGCTAGTATATATTATTCTCGAATAAGTCGTGAACGATTCGCGTATAATTCGTCTTACTTTAAAAATTTGTAAATGTTTACTTAGCTTTGATTAATACGGATGAATTATACGTATGATTCATTATAAGTATTATTCGTGTATAATTCACGTATACTACGCGAATTTACTAACTATGCCTAGGCCGAGGAGGAGAATATTTTCCTACTAAAATTTGTGTCGATTTTCTTTCACGGAACTACATAAGAAAATATCATTTGATATTACAATTAGAATGCTACTATTAGCACACAAACTTTTGCTGATATACACCAATTTAATAGTTAACTTTATAAACACATAAAAAGAAGAAAATGACAAAAATACCCCTTCATCCCTCTTCTTCAAGTATTGTTCCCGTTCTCCCAATTTTCCTTTGCGGTACAAAAACATAAGAAATTTTGTTTCTCGACTTTAATTGTGAGTGAGGAAATCCACCACTGTAGCAGCAGTGATCTCCAATGCTACTTATTCCATCAATCTCAAATTTCCCAATGACTTCTTTGCTTTTTGGAGGGGTGACTATGTTTAGTTTAAAGATCGGATGTCATGAACCAGGATTAAGTCGGATCAGAGTCGTTGAATTCCTCCCATTGGGAAGAGTTCTAGTTGGTGGGATCATCGTCCATCGATGAAGGGTTCAAGTCATCTTTGGAGGGTATCATAAAGACAAAAGGGTAGAAAAGGAAATGAGAGAAGAGGATAAGATCATGTACACGTGGCTTAAGTTTGTGTGTTTGGCTACCAATCTCATCTCTTTTTTTTTTAGCCAAAATTGAATTTTCGGAGTTCGAATAATAGCTAGGTTGTGGCCTGTGGGAGGTGGTGTGCAGGTGCAGAGCTAAGATTTTCTGACAGTGGGGGCACACAATTGTTAATTGAAAATAGTAGTCATTACTGATAGATTTGTGGACAATTATTAGGTGGGTATGGAATATTTTGGGTCTAAGGGACTAAGGGTGTAGCCTCTAAATTTTTTTTTGATGACTAAGTTCTTGGGCCATTCCATCCATACATTTCGTACATATCTTATGAATATTGTTTCTCCTTATTTACGATACAATTATCTCCTTGCTCTATAGCTATATGCCCTGTTAATAGGGGTGACAATTGGGCTGGGCTGGCCCGATTGTTTGGCCCGAAGTTTTGGAGGGCTGAGCCTTACTTACTTTGGGCTGGGCTGAGTTTGGACACGAATATAGGCCCGAAGTTAATATTGGGTTGAGCTTGGGCTGCTCTTAGCTCAGTCCGAATTCAGCTCGGCCTGAATAAAAATTATAAATAATATAGAGAGAGAGAGAGAGAGAGAATGCCCATGGTTCATCTCTTTCACTATTCTTTCTTATCTTTTCCTATTTTTATTCTCTTTTCTTCCCTTTCCTCTTCAATTTTCATAGCATAAATTGCATAGAGAGAGAAATTATTGCATGACATTAACCAAAACTTTAGACTTTTCATTTATTGTATCACCCCACGAGCATGAAGAACAGTTGGGGCAATAGTAGCCCAAGTGGGTAGCCCAAAAGGAGGCCCCACAAAAGGAAAAACCTCATTTTTAAGCATATTTTGGGCCCGAACTCAATCTACTTTGTGCTAGCCCGAACTCAGTACACTTTGGGCCAACCCGAACTCGGCCCAAAGCCCAATATTAGTTGTAAGCCGAGCTTGGTCTGTGGTGCTTGGGCTGAGATTGGTCTGGGCTGAGTTAATTGGGCTAAGGTTTTGAACTTTGAGCTAACCCCAACCCGACCCAACTTGGCCCGCTTGTCACCCCTACCTATTAAATAATTAAATAATATGATATAAAAGATATATTTTGTTTTCAATAGTCAAAAGTTAAGGGGATAGTTGTTCCCTTGCCTCATGGTTCTACCATATTAAATAATTAAATAATATAATATAATGTTTTAGGGGATATGCTCCTTGTCCATAATTATGCACACTTAACTCATTAATCAACTTAGTATAAAAAATATTTTTTATTTAAAGTTCAGGAGTTGGGATCATAGTCAATTGCATTAAACTTGAGAGAGTTCAGTTGCACCCACAGGTCAACACATGTCTTTTTTAACTCTGATTAACTATGATTAAGATTCATTAACCCTTAGGGGTTTTAGAAAAAAAATATTTAGAAAATATTAACCCTCCCACTTTGATTCCCACCCCGTTGTGAGTGCAATCCAAATTTCAATCGCAATTGGACAGACTTGAACTCAAAGCTCAAGTAGCCCTAGCCTCCATTCCCAGAGATCGAATCACAGTCAATTGGGATTGAACTCTAGGAGAGTTCAATCACACCCACAACCAACATGTATCCCTTTTAATCATTATTAACTATGGTTAAGATTCACTAACCATTGGGATTCAATAATATAACATTGGTTTTTAGAAAAAAATATTTAACTCTAGTTAAGAATTTTAAACCCATGAGATTAATATTTTATCAAACAAACCAAGGTTATATTATTGAATCTCAAGGGTTGATGATTTTTAACCACAATTAATATAGGTTAAAAGGGGCACGTGTTTGCCTGTGGATGTGATTGAACTCTCCTTGAGTTCAATTGCAATTGGCTGTGATTCGATGGCCCATTTCCATGGCTATATTTAAAATATATATATATATATATATTTTTTTACAAAATTTCATTGGGGGCATGTGCCCCCTCCGGCCCCCACCTGGCTCGGCCCCTGGTGGTGTGTGTGTGTGAGGGAGGGGGGAGGGGGGGGGGGGGGGAGTCTTCAATTGTGGAAGACAGCAAGAATAGCTAATAGGTGGGTTGTGGCCTATTAGGGGTTTTCTGCTATAGAAGACAATGAGAAGAGCTAATAGCTAGGTCAAGGGCAGAGCCAGTATTTTTCGTTGGGGGACCAAGGTACATGTATCAAGAAAAATTATGGGGCTTATAGGTTTAGGGCGTAGGTTCCGAAAAAAATTTTTTTTTTTTTTGAGCAATGGTTCCAGCGTGGTTTAAAATTCGTCAATGCTACATTCCATTAAAGGTCCAGTACACAAGAAAAATAAGGATCCTCCCTAAAATTTGATTAAAATTTTATTCACATGAACTTAAGGTTTCAATGAAGCGGCAAGAAATTGGTAAAGCTATTGGCACTAGCAAGAGAAGCTATTGGTGTTGGCCGCCGAGAGATTGAGGTTTTCTTCCTTTACCGCCGGTCTATCAAATTAGTAAAATAAAAACTAAAGGGTAAACAACTATAATTAGAATTATCGAACTCTTTAAATTATAATATATACTTATAAAATGGATTGATTAAAACTTATGAAAAAAATCACATAAAAAGATTTAGGAGTCATAGCATAAATATTATATAATAAGATTATAAAATTCAAAAATTTGGGGGTCACTATATAAATAGAACCAAATTAAATATAAAAGTTTGGGGACCATTGAATAAAAAAGCTAAATCTATGTTTTAATTTTTATATAATACATATAAGATTAATAAAGGGTAAATTACACTTACCTCCCTTGAGGTTTTACGAAATTGCAGAAACCTTCACTCTTGTCCTTCACTCTTGTTTCAGAAATTATACTGTACTCCCCCCTATTTGAATTGTTGATAACAAATTCTCTTTTTTATTAGTATTCCGTTACTGACATAGATGAATTATGATGATGTCATCTTTAAATATTTTAAAGAGGAGTGCTAGCCCCAGAATTCTTCTATAGATGCAAGAATGACATTACATGTAGAGATCTTTTATATTTTAATAGTTTAAAAAAGTAGAATTCAGAATATCTTTGACATTCGTAGCCACCCACTTGCATCTTTGGAAGATTTGCGACTGGTGCTAGCAAAATCCTATTTTGAAATGCCCAAATTACCAATAACATAAAAAACTATTTTTTAACATGTTCTTTCCTTAAGAAAAAGACTTCAAAGTCATGAAAGCAAAGAGCGAGGTATGGATATTATAATAGAATTAGTTTAAAATTTTTAACTTTTAAGAATAAAAAATTCGTAACAAGTCTTCCAATGGGTTCTTTTCAAATTTGAGCATATTGGCATCATCTGCTCTCTTTTCAACTTAGTTAAGATAGCATTGAAATTGAATGTTACTAGTTACGGTGAGTATGATAATTATAATGAGGAGAATTAAAATATCTTTAAACCTAACCCCAAGATCTAAATATTCTTAATCAAACTTTAATTCTTCCAGTGAGTTTCTTTTTAAATTTTAGCATATTGACATCATCAGGTTCAAAATTGGGACAAAATCGTTAAAAAGAAAAACAAATTGCTAATAGTTAAATTTGACTAACCTACAAGGGAGGGCAATATAATTTCTCAAATTAGAGGGAGGTATTTATAATTTTACCAAACCTTAAGGAGGGAGGTAGTGTAATTTATCAAAAATTAATAATAACAAAAAATTACGCATCAATCATTTTATCTTTCTTTGTCAATGTATTCAAGTCACATCCACACATTGAACTTGGATGAGAACCTCATCATGCATTTATCATTTTTGGCCTGCACCTTTTCCTTACACAAAAGTAGGACAACAATATTAAAAATGAAAAATGAAAAAAAAACAATCAGAAAACAATATTTCAATCCAAATCTAAAATTCATGAGAAGCTTTCATCAATACTCTTAACATATTAAAAATCAGAAAAACAAATATTAAAACTTTTACCACTAATAAGATAGGTAGAAAACCCAATAAACCTACTACCCTGTTCTTCCCATTTTCTTTTTATATTACAGAAGGGAAGAACACTTAATAAAATCTAACAGCAGAACACAGAAAGATATACATACATTTATACTACCAAGCACCGAAAAATACTTACAATATTATATAGAAACCCCCCTAATTTTCCTGTTTAGATACGTAGATATACTATCTCCATCTAATTCGCCCCAACTTTTTTCCCAAATCTCAGATTTTCTCCTCGTTTTAAAAAAATTACGAGAATATGAGATCTGAAATCATGGAAGACGAGATAGAGACGAAACAGAGAAGATAATTTCAAAGATCTTAGATCCAAATGATCTAGATCTACACCTGTTTTTACTTTTTAGTCTAGCCGAAGCAGACGCCTCAGATCTTTGGTTGCCGAATCGTCGATGATCGCTAAACCTCCCTTCTTCTTCGAAAACGACGGCAAGGGAAGAGATCTCGGAGACGGAGAAAGAGAAAACGCAGATCCGGCGTACATGTCGGTTCGAACGGCTACCGGAGACGAGAAAGATTTCAGATCCGTAATCCGGATCTGCTTCGGAACCATTTCTGGATCCGGTCCCAATCGCTCCGTACTACTCAAGATCAAATCTCCATAATTTTTCTTCGCATCAAGCGATTCACCGCGCTTTAAGATCCTCACCTCACCAAAACTCCTTCCTGATTTCAAATCATCAGAATTCGATTTCTTCCAAATCGATGGCTCTGATTGAGAGAGACGTTTCTTAGGCTCCCGCCGTTCCGACCGAATGGCCGGTTTCCGGTTAGTTTTTGGGTTACCGGCGTAAGATTTCCGGCGAGGTAAAACCGCCGGGCCTAGTCTCAGCCGTTCGATTAAAAACTCCTGGGGATATAACATCTCCGTTCCCATGGCAGCTATGGTAGCAAAGATCTGCAGAAATGGGGAATTTCAAAGGGCAAAATAGAAAGAGAGAAGGAAAAGGAATTAGGGTTTCGTTGATAGATGTTTCGTTTCTCTCACCCCTTTTTCTTTCTCCTTCCGAGTGAAGGAGGATTTTGATATCCCAATATATCTGTTTTCTTGGATTTCTGGGGAGGAATTCGTGTGTTTATAAAGAAGAGCAGGCAGGAGAGATGAGGTTGTTGGGACTTGGGAGGGTTCGCATCCACCTTCCCTGACTTCGCGTGGATGAAGATAGAGATTAGAGAGAGAAAGATGCCGCGTCGTTTAAGTGTAAGACAAGTGGCCTTCCTGACTGGGTCATTCCCTGGACCCTACCTCCTCTTTTTAACGGTAACTAATTCATATTCTCCAACGTCGTTGGCTTTTCATTGCTGTCTTTATTCATTTTCTGTAACGGCGTTAACCTTTCTTTATGGAACCACTTGTCTTTCTAGTTTCTATTTTATCCATTTTGATCTGGGTGCAAATCCTCTCCAGTGATAACCGGATGTGGCACATCCGGATATCACCTCTAGAGGTCGCCACGTGTCTCCTTTGACACCCCTTAACCGTGGGTAAGGTTCACCCAACCCTAGGGTTCACCCACCTATTTTTGGTTTTTTTTAAAAATAATAATTCTTTTTTTAAAATTAAAAAACTGTTTTTAATATTAAAAAAACTCTAAAAACAGTTTTTTAATTTTAAAAAAAGAATTATTATTTAAAAAAAAAACCAAAAATAGGTGGGTGAACCCTAGGGTTGGGTGAACCTTACCCACGGTTAAGGGGTGTCAAAGGAGACACGTGGTGACCTCTAGGCGTGATAACCGGATTTGCCAAATCCGGTTATCACCGAAGAGGATTTGGTGCCTTTTGATATTTGAGAGAAATTATTTTAGGTGGGACACCCTTCTGCAGACTCTAGGGTTTAGGTCCAATCAACAATTCAACATATGGTGTAGGCGGGATGGGACCAGGTTAACACATGTCCCTTTTAACACTCTTTTGCTATTGTTAAGATTTAGGTTAATTAACCTGTAGGGTTCAACCATGTAGTCTTGATTTGTTGAAAAATATTAAAGTAAAATTAATTATAAGAGTTAAAATTTCTTAACCAATGTTAAAAGGGCAATTAAAGGGGCTTGTAGGGTAGGCCAGATGGTTTTAGTCTGGTGAGAGCCAGACTAAATATATGGTCTTGTATAAGCGAGTTTGAAATTCTGATAGTAGATTTGAGAAAACTGATCTGTTTTGTTAATATTGATTAAATCAAGAATAGGTAAGATTTGATTTTTTTTTCTTTTTCTGATTTAATCGTTGAAACTTAAAAGTGATTAAAGTATTCACATTTTCCATAATCTGTTTGCATAACAACTAATTTAATCAATTTTATAAAATCGGCACCATGTTAACCAGTACAATCTTAAATAGTTTAGACCTATTTATTTAGTAATTGTTGTTTTAGTGATTATATGTTTAATGATTATGTTATAAAGGTTAAGGCCAAACTCACCAAGAAATCAAGAGTTGGGTATAGGACATTTTTATCAATGATGTATGCATATTTAAAGATCATGTTATTTGAAATGAATCTTTTTTCTATATTTCTTTCAAAGTATTCAAAGTCTATTTAATTATTATCCATATATATATAATTAGATTGCAATTATTTTCCAATAAAGAAAAGGTGGGTGGACCGATGTGGGTCCACCTTATTCCCCACTACGAAAAAATATGAGAAACTTCTCTGAAGGGTGTGGGTTCATTTAGTAACAGTGAATTGCAATTTGCAAGGAAGCAATAATGCTTTCATGTCTCTTTCTTTCCTAACTTTGAAATTGTCAATGAGATGTGGAGTGGAAACAGCCTTTTTTTAATAAAGAAAAGAAAAAAAGCTAAAGCTTTTGAGAAGAATCATTGAAGCTTTATGTCTTTCCTTATTCCCCGGTTTATGTTACGGATCGTTAGGAAAATCTTATTTAACTTAATTAGAGCTAATTTTAAAAGATTTACTTTATTAGATTTAATTTATAGGTCTTTTCATACAATAAATTTGTTTGGTTAAAAAATAAAATAATAACTTATTTGGTAATAAATATAAATAAACACTATTTGAAGGATATTGTCATTCTTTTTCTTAGAAAATGACACAATAGAAATAGGAGTAAGATAGAAAATAACAAAATTTTAAGATATAAAGCTATCCATAAAATCCACATAAATAACATTGAAAAATTTACTCGTTTTACCAAAATAAGCTCAGAAAGCAAATTTTTTTTCCTTTTCAAAATAGAAGCAAAATTTCAGACGTCATAGTAGAGTTTTGAAATAGACGTTTATTAAATGGTCTTATTTCAAATTTAATTCTTATTTTTAACTTCAATCAAATAAGTTCTTCCTTTTTAGACTTGGGCAAACGCGACCTTAATGTTTATAATGTGTATAAGTTAAGATTTGTGTGTATTTGGGTGTTACTTTACCTCCTTACTCAAAAAAAAATATGCAATTGAAAGTTCTGCAACTCAACTACCAATGATCTAGTTAACACCGTTTCGTAACATAGAGTTGAATACGAAATAAGATCCCAAAGCTTGAATGGTTAATGATTAGAGACCAAACCGTTTTTAAGGTTTTAAGGGTATTTATAAGATTTTAATTATTTATAAAGATAAAATTGTCAAACTTTTAAGTACATTTTTAAGGCACATGATAAATAGAGTAGCTAGCGCAAAGCTCATTTAGCTATCTTAATTAAGCATCGACCTGGAAATTTCCTAGGCAGGGTCTTTTCGGGTGCGTCGTGGCATGTCATGAGAATACCTTTTGACTTGTCTTTGCAATTCCTTCATCAAAGTAAGGAATTTTGTTACTAATGGGGGGTGTCAATGACACCTTAGGGGTAACTATAGGTCTGATTGCGTGAGTGTGTGTTACATGATACTTTACAACCAAAAAAAAAAAAAAACCAGGTTGGCCTATTGGCCTAAAAAAAGTTCATCCATTACCCATATTTTAGGCCCTAGGACTACGGTCGGACTCAGCTTCTTAGGCCCATATTTATGTGGTCCAGGCTAGGACTTGACTAATTAAATTCTGGCCCAACATATTTACTAGTTTTATTTATATGCATAATATATCATATACATATATTTAAAATCGATAATATAACACTCTATTTTATATATATATATATATATATATATATATATATATATAGGTAGGTAGATAACATATATATTATTTTATTTATCTTTACTATTATAATGCGAGAGAGAGGCATGCGTAGATGATTTTTTAGAAATTCCCAAATTACCCTTATATAAAAACAAAACATTGATTTAATGTTTTACTTTAATTCCAAAACTACCCTTGCCTTTCAATCACAACCAATCGCGATTGACCTCAGGGGGAGTTCAATCACATCCATGGGTTAACACGTGCCCCTTTTAATTCCTATTAATTGTGGTTAACTCCTTTCCCTCGCTCTCACGTGCATTGCACGTGCCACTAACGAGTTCAATCGGATGTCATTAACTCTTTCCCCTCGCTCTCACGTGCATCGCATGTGCCACCCGCTAGTATACATAATAGATGTAATAGATATAGTATAACTGTAGCAATTTTGAAATTCCTAGATTAAATTCTAAGGGTATTTCATAATTTCCTAGTTTAGGCGTATTTTAGTAACATTCTGGTATGTTGTTTGGCCATGAGAAATTAATGACCTTAGGTTGAATAATTAAAAATAGCATAAAACTCTAAGAGCTTAACCTTGGGTTGTAATAAAACACTAATAAGAGTATTTGGATAAAAACACATAAAAAGAATTTTAGTATAAAAAGCTAGAGATAGACCTAATCTCTAACTTTTGAAAACCTAATCTAAGAGAAAAAGCTTTTTGGAAGAAAGAAGAAGAAGGAGCTAGGGTTTGGGAGCTTAGAGTAAAACTTGAATAAGTTGATTCAAGGCTCGGGGGGAAGGGCGTTCTCGTCTAAGGAAAGTAGATTTCGTGAAGCAAACCCATTTGGGGGTTTTCCATCTTCTATAAACCTTAAAACTTTAAGGTTGAGGCAAGTGAACACCCTATTTGTTAATTAAATTCATGGTAGTGTAATATTTATGGTTGTATTTAGTGTAATAAATGCTCAAAAAATTATCTAGGTTTAATTAAAATGGATTGAGAGATTTTAGGGTTCTCCATTTTCTTGAAACTCTAGATTTCTAGGATTGAAACATATGAAATACATCATAAATCCTTAGATTCATGTTCTATAAATGTTTTAGAGTTAATAGCATGTGCGTGGATGTTTAGAAATTAACTATGGAGGAAGGGAATGGAAGTGAGGATATGGATTCCTAAATCTGGGAATTTTTACAGATTCACGATCTGCGATCGATCACAAGATTACAAGCGATCAATCACGGGAGCTACAAGAAAGTTATGTTGTTACTGAATTTCAAACGATCGATCAGTGGGTTACATGTGATCGATCGTATAGCATTGTGAGCTTGTGATCAATCACTGGGTACCTGTAATCGATCGCAAGGTATAATTTTTGATTAATTAATTCTCCAACTGAAACGTAGAACCTAAGCATGTTTAAGATCCCCCCTTGAAATGTAGAAACTATGCATGCTAGATCCCTTCTATCAAAATTATATTTTTCCTTATTTATTAAATCGTCATCCATGCCTTGACACTTTCATTCATCTTGTCATCATCTCATATTTGTGTTATTCTCTAGGATGATCAATTGTCATGCATGCTTGAGTGAAATTGCTTAAAACTCATAGGCCTTACATAGTTTAATTAAATTTTGTTTTGCTATAGTAATATAGGACGCTATAGAGCTATAACGGGGATGATATAGCTAGCTTACCCTGGTTAAAAACTTGAGTTAGATCAACTTTGCTATGTATGGTATGGGACACTATAGCATAAAAAATATAACACCTTTATTATTGTTACACTACTATAATTGTTAGACTAATAGGCGACTTAACTTGAGGTAGACGGCGTACGATTCCATCGGTGTCATTGAGGTGTTGTCGAGGGCCATCAACGGTAGGAACAAGTATGTTATTCCATCGGTATCAGTGAGGTGTTGCTGAGGGCTGCCAACAGAGGAACACGTGTGAGATCTTAAATTGTGTCATGAGGTGATACCAATGAGGCTGTCATAGAGGAACAACATGTGATTTCAGAGGCGTTGTCGAGGGCCACTGGATGTGGACCAAGTAATTTAAAATGAAGAAAATGAATTCACTTGAGTTGTCATTAATTACATATTGAGCAAAAATGCAATAATGACTTGTGGTTGCATGTGTTATATGTGCTCATCTTGCTGAGCTTCGTTCTCAACTTTGCTATGTTGATTATTCAGGAGATATTTGAAGGTTTATAGGAGTTCTTGAAGAGCTGAGAATTTGAAGAACATTTCTTTTTGTCACTTTTTGAGAGCGAGTGATTGTGAAATTTTTTTTTGTTAAGAACTTAATCGCACCATATGATTGTTTAAACATTTAGTTATGTTCGTTATGTTTATACATCTGGAATGGTTTTATATGTTTATAAAATACATTCACTATTAGGGTTTGTCCCATGTTCACCTTTTGGAGGTATATTGTGTATAAGGGTTTTGGGGTGTGACAATAACAATGTTATACACACAATTGTATAGTGTGTGTATAACAATATATATAATGTATATGACATATATATAGTATGAGTAGAAGTGATACGTGATGTATATATAATATAATACTTTTATTGAGCAGAGATGAGCTGGCCCAATCCCCGCCCCACTCGACTAAGGGTAGGGCTTCAGCCTTTATGTATTAGGCCCATTTAGAACCGGGCATAACCAAGCCCGGGCTGAGCCCATCCCGAGTCCCGACCAATTGATAGCTCTAGTTTCTAATGCCAAATGAAGCTACATAAAGCAACAGTTAAGATCCTCGACTGGCATGATTTCTGAGCTATCCCAATTATTGGGTAGTTCAGATGATCCATGTACTGTATTGAGTAAATGCATCGTGAGCCGTAATGATGTTGGTCCATATATTTTCTTGGTAACATATAAAAACAGTAGATGAGGATGATCCAAATCAAGTAGTGGCCATGCAGCATTACAGAGGATTTATCTCATCCAAAGCAGTACAATTTGTCCTACAGAATCATGATTAACGAATCTTCTCAATGATTTTGAGACATTATATTGGTTAGATTCTCTCAAGCACAAAAATTGTTGTCCATATCAATAACCGGGCTGCATTTGGAATAAACATTACTGGTTTCCAATTAATCCCTTGGAAACATATGAAGATGAGATGCACAAAGAAACCAACTACTGGTGCCATCATTTTTTTTCCTTCTTTTGTTTGTTTTCTATTTGGTGCGTAAGCTTCACTCGAAGCTGCGGCCTCATGGTTGTAGTACAGAATGCAAATCATTTAAGCTATGGGCTCAAGCCCCCTGAACATGAAGAACCCTTAAACTTGAAGGCCACAGATTTTTGTTATTGCTGCTACTTAATAATTGTAATTGGCAAAACATCCATAATGAGATATAGAAAGCCGAAACGTTAGGCGTTGGCAGATTAGTACCATTATTTGGATTCACCATTTTGCTTAGGAGAATGGATTCATTGACGCCTGTATTTCTTCTAATGTTCTTCCCTTAGTCTCTGGTACCAGCTTTGCCACAAAAAGAACAGTTATGCCACCAATGCTCGAGAATATGAAGAAGGTGCCTGAAAGAGAGAAAAAAAAAGTGCGGCCAACACATTCAGATCAAAAAAATGAGGCCACAAATGCTTGAGAATATGGAAACATGGTTCGAGTCATCACCTGCTGAACTCCATTTCATTAGAAAGTTGAAAGTGTACGAGATAATCCAAGAACCAAACCAGCTCACCAATGTCACAAGGCTTCCTGCTAAACCCTTCACGGTTATGGGAAATATCTGAAATAGGAATTCAACTTTCAGGCTGAGCTCTAATTCTTCTGATTAATATAAGATTTTGGTTTTTAGTTTTCCATGAAGGATATAGAATTAAATCCCGATAAACTAACTTACTTCCGACATTATAACCCACGGTATTCCTCCCATGCCTAATGAGAAAGATCCTGTGTACACCTATTGCAGAAAGCACACCAATTAGTACAAAAATCTGGTTTACCAGGCGACCGAGTCGACAGAAAGTTGACAGGCACCGAGTCTCTGTCACCAAACATAAACTTGGTTGAGTTGACTCGTTTTCAAGCTGGTCAAGTCGCACTCCAATACCCAGTTTGCAGATAATGTTTACCGATCAATGTATAATATATCCCCACCCCACCCAAAAGTTATCCTATAAACAACATTTTCCTCATTTATCCATAAAAAAGAAAAGGAAAAAACATGCCTTTGATTATACTTGAAGAGAAAAATCAGATTATATTGCATTACCAGTATGCCAATGAGTGCCAAGATGGGAGTCAGCTCCTTCCACCATTGATGGTCCTGCTCATTGCAAGGTCTATAGTTCATGATCTCAAAAGATAACAGAAACATCAAATGGAGAAAGATAAGAGGTATTCAAATATTATTTTACAGAAACCTGCAAGAAAAATGACAATCCTGCAAGGAAGCAACCCAAGCATGTTCCTGCTGCAGAAACCTGTAACCAATAGTAGTTCAGAATGAGCTATTCATGCTACATTATTCAAAACCTAAAACAGATCCCTTGCCACTCTTACCATTAGAAGTGGCCTTCTTCCTGATTTATCCATTAAGAGTACACCCAACATGGTCATCGGAATCTGCAGAAGAGTATCTATCATATGTTTAAAAGAGTGCATCAGGCAGAACTCTAAATCAGAGTGACATTCAGAGTGTCAAGGACCTGAACAGCAGCCATTGCCATAGTCCCAACGCTACCAGAAAAACCTGTCATTAATCACAGATTCATATTTTTATCATGATATGAAGCATCACTCAATAAGCATTTATTTACCTGCTGACACAAAAATAGAACTCGCATAAAATGCGATTCCATTAACTCCTCCAAATTGTTGTAGTACCATCAGCCCAACTCCAACCTAATAAGTTTTGAACAATTTATAGAAATATCAGATAAGTCATGGAAAGTCCCAGTCCACATCTAGGATTGAATTAGATGGCTCACGATGAGTGAATGAGCATATTTCCTTTGAAACAAGTCTAGCATTCTAGCTTCTGAGTGGCGGTGAAGGGTTTCTGTGTAATCCTGTACAACAAAAGAGTCCATCTCATATATTTCCAAATCAATCTCTTTCATAAACAAATGCAGTTAAAACAGTTATATATACTCTAATCTCAGCTGCTTCTTGAGATATATCAGCATTCTTTCCCCGAAGGCGCTGTAGTGTAGCTTCATACTCTTTCCCTCGACTAACCTTTGCCTACAACACAATTACTCTTCGTATTTGAGACTTCTAAATAGCAAACTGAACATTTTGTTTACATATGACTGACCAGCCATCTAGGAGACTCTGGAACGAATAATAGACCAAGAAGCTGTCCTAGGCATGGAATAGTTCCTGTTGATGAAAGCAAATACATAACGGTATGATAAAAGAAATTTAAACCAATCTTTTCTGTTTTGAGAATAATCTAAGGCATTGTTTGATGGACTACAAATGACATCTTTCCATGCAGAGTAGTATGCAGACCCACATTCAAATTAAGTGGATTAACAGATAAAATTCCAATTGGGTTATAATAGTTGGATTGAGGGAAATGAACAAATGAAACTTACCGATTAGCGCTAGTGTGCGCCAGTTCACTACCGTTCCAATCAGGAATGCTAGCGATGCACCACAACATATCATTAACTGCAGAATTAGCAGTGCATAAGATTGCACACAAAATGACTTAATTCTCTAATCCAAATTTATAATGGTTTCTGTGTACCTGATTTACTGTTGTAAATCCTCCTCTAAGATCCTTGGGTGTTATTTCTGCTATATATACTGGAACCTGTTTGACCATGGGAAACTAGTCACAGATGTTTGCATGGCAGAAGATGTGATTAGTAACTTCTAGCACCCCATGAAAAAAAGCTATTACTGGACTTACCACATAAGAAATAAGCCCAATTCCATATCCCATGGACAGTCTTCCGAGATCGAGCCACCAAGCGCCCTTCCATAGTCAGCATGCAATGAACATTCATATTATGCATCAAATAAATAAATATGAATGTTGTTGAAACCATCAGGAATACATTGCCTTTTTTTTTTTCTATATTATAAAGATTTTCTTTACTCCTTTACTTGTCTTCTTCCCCTTTATTATCATCTAAAATACGTCCAACTAATTGAATTAATTCGTTCAAACCTTTGCGAATAATATTGCAAGCCATCCCGCGATGCAGAATATGTCCGAGACTCCCATTGTCTGCTTTGCAAGATCAACCAATTTGCAAATAACTTGGGTTTTAATAAGTTGTTTGGAGCTAAATTTCTATGCCAAGCCTAGAGATAGCTAAGAATAAAAGAAATACTTACACCTCTCCGACCAATGAGATCTGCTATCCGCCCACTCATTACCGCACCTATCATCGCTCCAATTGTCAATATCGAGCCAAACACTGAGTACTGCAAAATGACATCCAAATCTAAAACCAATTGTCACTCTAAACTTCGAACTCTTACAAAAACCAAAATCTAAACCTTATATTTTTTCCAGTTCAACCGATGTAAATGTAAGAATGACGAATTCTAGAAACTAAAACATAACTGTTATGTACCCAACAAAAAATAAATAATTTTCCTTTTGTGTTTCTCAACAAAATAGATTCAACTTCACTTAAACCTGTCAAATACACCACGAGACTGCATCGTGACAACCCGATGTGTAACTTCTCCTTCAATCGTGTTCTGAGTCCATGAGCTCGAACTCATGTACTTGTGATCAGCGAGATTCAGGAGAGCGGGTGATCCAAAAACTAGATGAATTATCATTTGACAGCATCTTTGAGGAGCAGCAAGATTGCCTTGAGCGTAGTTTTGAGGAAAGAGAAATTTTGAGAGTGATCAAAAGCATGGAGGGACATAAAGCCCTAGATCTTGATGAGTTTTCAATTGAATTTTATAAGAGAAGTTGGGCTTATCTTAAATGTGATCTCCTTAGAGTTTTCCAGGAACTGCACTCCAGTGATGGATTTAATCATAGTTACCAAACACTCGTATTATAACTGTATAGTACCCGTGTAATACTTTTAGAGGGGTCATCGTTTAAAACTGCATACTTTTGCTGTGTTACGTGTTTTATGCGTATTGCCGTATAATACCCGTTTAATACACGAATTATGTATTAAACGCGAACAATACGCGTGTTTTTGTCGTACTTTTACCGTGTTAAACACATATTCCATATTAAATGATTGTTATTAATTAATATCAGAATTTTTAGTTATTTATAATTATTAATTATTTTTTAATTTTCCCGTACTCTTACCGTGTTTTTGGCATATAACACTCGTACTTCCCGAACAGATCATTGTCGTATTATACCCGTACCCGTACTTGGTAACTATGGATTTAATAGGGTTTAAACTTTAAACATACATTCATCGCTCTCATTTCAAAAGTCCATGGTGCACATGAATTGAAGGACTTCAAACCTATCAGTTTGTTAGGTAGTGTCCACAAGATAGTGTCTAAAGTACTAACTTTAAGATTAAAGTTATTTTTGTATTAGAGGAGCGTTTGTGAGTGGTAGGCAAATCCTTGATAGAGTCTTAATTGTCAATGACTGTGTGGAGGATAGAATTATATCAGGTAGGCCGGACACTTCACGCAAGATAGATATGGAAAAGGACTATGATCATAGCAGTTGAGACTTCCTTAATTATATTATGGGCAAGATGAGATTTGGAAGAATGTGGAGAAAATAGAAGAGATCCTACTTTTCATCGATCACTTTTTTCGTCCTATTCAATGGGTGTCCTGCTCGGTATTTTCAGAGTTCTAAAGCCCTTCGTCAGGGAGATCCTCATTCCTCTATCCCCTTTTCTCTTTATCATGGTCGTCGAGGTCCTTAGCAGAATGATTGGTAGGGTTGCTGAGTCAATTGGGAATGAATTTCTTATTTGAAATTCGAATTTATCCATTTCTCACTTAAAGTTTGCGGATGATATTTTATTGTTTTGTGATGCATCATGTAACCAGTTGGTCCAGGTCCATCTTCATTGCTTGTTGAGGAGTTTCAAGGCAGTGTCAAGTTTGAAATCAACCTTTCAAAAATAAATATTTGGAGTAAGCGAAGTTCCAAATTTGGCCGAGTTAGGGATTTATCTAGGATGTAAATTTGTTTTTTTCCCAACATTCTATTTGGGCCTTCCTCTAGGGTAAGATATAAGGCTAAGTTGGTGTGGATCCAATACTGGAAAGGTTCTCCAAGAGGATACAACCTACAATGATGGAAATCTCACTATCTTTTGAAAAGGGGAAACTAACCTTGATCCATAGTATGTTAAGTAGCCTTCTATCCCAGCACTTCCTAGATACAGAGCTCCCTTGACCACTAAATGGGACTTGATAGAAGCAAGTCTGAGAAACGAGCTTCCCACCTAAAGATGAGGGGAGGGGAGGAGGGAGGGGGGGGGGGGGTAGTGTAAAATCTTTGGCTGCGGTAATAAGGTGTCTTTAGAAAAATGGCTTTGGAGGTTTGGGGAAGAGAGGGAGAGTCTTTGGGGATAGGTCATTGTGGATAAGCATGATGAAATGAATAGACCGGAGTCTAAGGATATTAGTGGCCCTCGTGGGGTAGGATTGTGGAATGATATCTTGAAAGCAAGGGAGGAATTCTCAAGTAACATTCGGTTTAAAGTGGGAAAGGGGGATGAGGTTCATTTTTGGGACGATTTGTGGTGTGGGCAAGCTACATTGAAACAGGATTGCGGTGGTCTATGGTGTCTAGCGGTAGACAGGCTTGGAATGGTATCGTCAGCTTTCGATTGGTGTTAGGGAGGTGCGATTTCGTCTCCTAAGTTGTGAGGTAATCTCAATGATTGGGAGATGATGGATTCTTTTAGGTTTTTTAATCGTTTAGAAATGGTTGACCTTGTCCTTTATCAAAAGATAGTCGGATGGGCTAGGGACCCAAGGGGCCAATTTTCAGTAAAATCCTTCCACCAGGTTCTTCACGTTTCCCATACCTTCTAGTTCCCTCATCGGACTCTGTGGAACCTTGGAATAGCATCTAAGGTATCTTTTTTTTATTTGGACAGCAGGTTTGAATAAGATCCACAGTTGAAGCTGGAGTTTAGCTAATTGTTGCATTTTGTGTTGAGTCGAGAAGGAATCGGTTGATCATTTACTCTTGCATTGGCCTTTTACTGAGGAGTTTGTAGTCTCTTCTTATTTCAGCTAGGGGGTGGTTTTGGTCATCCCTAGATCCTATTGGGACTTCTTATGTTGCTAGTTTTCGCTTTCGCTGGCCCCCACACTAGTAGCGGCATGGGCTTTCCTTTCGGGGGCCACCTCGTGGTCTATTTGGAAGGAGAGGAATAAAATTATAAACGTATACTTGAGGGTGTTGAACTCTCTAGGCCTCAGCTCTTCGTCATCTTATCTTGTCTTGGGTTTCTATTAGGAGAGATATGGTAGAATTGGGAGTTCTGGCTTTGTTTTAAGCTTAGTCGCTATAGCTTGATTACTTTTGTTTAGGACTTGTTTCTGCTGCTCTGCTTTGTTCTTTGGCTTTTGGTCTCTCTTTGGTTGACCCTTTGTGGGCTTCCCGTTTTGTATCTCTGTTGTGGAAGATATATTTATTACCTTGAGAGAGAGAGAAAATCTCATTTCCTTCTACGACTACTGCAAATCATTTTTTTTCGCTTAATTCAAAATTTTACATCCATTCACCATATTTGAAAACAAAATGCCACTTTGGGCTATGCAATATGGTTATTTATAGTCCCTAGTGCCAGTCTCTCTTCATCTAGTCGAGTAAAAAATGGCATGCTTGAGAAACAGTGGACTGGGACGGCCATGGAGTAATGGGGTTTTGGTGATTCATCAAAACACGTTTGGTGATAAAATGGAGCAGAATTGAAGACATACCTCTGCCAAAGAGAGCCCAAGATCATTCATAATTCCAGACTCTGTAGGTGATGAAAACCCAACCTGCACACCACTCACAGTCACTGCCATTAGTCTGGTTACATACATTCTCTCCATACATATTACATGGTCCACATGCAGTATTTGCTCAAAAGATTGACCAGATCAGATAATCCTAACCATCCGATCTATGGAATCCCTCTGAACAAGTTAAGAAAAATTAGAGGTCCACAAAGTCTATTAATCAGATGGCTGATATCATCCATTCATGTCGATTGTGCCAATACCAATAGTCCTAAATAATCAAATAATAAAGCTTACACTTACAGCGAACCCAAAAACATATGAACCGCAAACCGCCACAATGGTACTGAGTACAGTAACAGCTATCGACGAGGTTGATCTCCTCTGCTGCTCTCCACCACCACGATCGCCGGCGCCGGCGACGTCGACGTTTCCGTCACCGTCTCCGTCGCCACTATATGTTTGGGGGTTTTCTTTGACAACCAGAGGCCTCAATATGTCTCCTTCCTCTATGGTTTCTCTCTCCATTTAATTTAATTGGAGGAGGGAAGGATGAAAAAGGAAGGGTATGAAAGAAGAGAAGTTAGGAGGAGAAGGGGTTCGAGAGAGTATGTTAATGGAGTAATGAACACAAGGACAAGAGCATTTAGGGTTCTTGTTTGCTTCAGGTCTCATTTGGGTTTGTGGGGTTCCTTTCAAATGGCGAATTTTTGTCGGGTCTTCCCAGCTTTGCTGTCTTGGTGCCGTTTGCGTCATCTTTATTTTTGTCGTTCCTGTAAGCTGTAAATATCCCAAATTGAGTATGTTTTCTCTCTTTCTCACTGTAATTTTATTTTACTCTAATTTATAACTGTCTTTTGAGTGATGGGATTTCATGGATATATCATCCTGTATTGTCCGGTCCCCTTCCTAGCTGACCGCAGTGTCCCCGTGTCCAGGGGAGGACTCAGTAATTTTACCTTGGGGGCCGAAGTACATGTATGAAGAAGATTAATGCGTTTGTTTTCTGGGGGATTTTGCATATCAGCTGCTAGGATCTTCCAAGTTTGCAAATATACTGTTGTCTAAACCTTTTGCAAATTAACTCATGGTTTTCCGATGGTTAGACAAATACCCTCAAACCTCACTTCAATTAGATTTTGGAATGTTACTGAAATGATTATTATACCCTTAACAGATATCGTAACCTCACAAATTCCCTTTAAATGCTCTTGAACTATGATTAATAAGTTTTGACCCCTATGGTTAATGTGACTTCTTTTAACTCTTAACTATAGTTAAGATTCACTAATCCTTAGGGTTAAAGCATCTAACCTAGATTTTTAGAACATAAAATTGAACATCTCTTTTAACTCCCTTTAATTGTTGTTAAGATTCACTAACCCTTAGGGTTAAAGCATCTATTGGAATTTTTTTTAAAGAAAATAACGCGTCCCTTTTAACATCTTTTTAACTATGTCTAAGATTCATTAACCCTTAGGGTTAAAGCATCTAACCTTGGCTTTTAGAAAAAAAATTAATGTATCTCATTTTAACTTCCTTTAATGTGGTTAAGATTCACTAACCTCAGGGTTGAAGCATCTAACCATGGTTTTTAGAATTTTTTTTAAAAAATTAACTTATCCCCTTTTAACTCCCTTTAATTGTGGTTAAGAATCACTAACACTTAGGGTTAAAGCATCTAACCTTGGTTTTTAGAAAAAAAAAAATATATGTCTCTTTTTAGCTCCCTTTAATTGTGGCTAAGATTCAATAATCCTTAGGATTAAAGCAACTAACCTTGGTTTTCAGAATTTTTTTTTAAAAAAATTAACGTGTTCCCTTGTAACTCCCTTTAACTATGGTTAAGATTCAATAACCCTTAAGGTTAAAGCATCTAACATTGGTTTTTAGGGAAAAAAATTAATCATAGGGGTTAAAACTTATTAACCATGGTTCAATAGTAGTTGTAGGGGAAATTCTTTAGATCGTCCACGCGTCATTAGCTCAGGTTGTTTGGTAGAAGGATGCAAATATGATCATAGTTCGCCTTTGTTGATGCGGGTGGAGACCCCTCCTGACAAAGTCCTCCGACGATCAAGTCAGTATACGTTAAAGATGAAATGCAAAGAATAAACTTTTAATGAGAGAATGTCTAAGGCATAGACTTTTCATGCATGATCTTCTCATTGATCAAGGCTTCGAATGGTCGAGGTTCAGTCATCCCCCCCCCCCCCTTTGATCTCTTCCTCTTCTTCCATCGTCCCTTTTTGGTATGTTCATCATCATCCTTTGCTTTCTTCATCCTCCTTTGCTTTCTTCATCCTTTTTTTTAACGACCTTTTCTTCGTAGGAGATCTGGGGTATTTATAAGCTTGAGTCTGGATGCCTCTATATGCTCATCAATGCTCATGCATGATCTTACTACTTGCTTTGTGATCATTACCAAATATGTCAGACGAATCTTCCTTCATACACCGCACGTGTAAGCCTACTTTCTTTGATACGTCTCACACGTGCGAGCCGACTTTCTTCAGGTCGGCTTTGGACTGTTTGCAGGCTGAGATAACCATCATTAACTCCTAATTGCCAGAGTATAGAGATCGCCTCCTGATTACTTTGTCCTGAAATTCGGTTCCGTCCTCTACGCTGGTCTCGTCCTTCATGTTGATACCGTCTTCTACGCTGATATCATCCCTTGACCACGAATACTGATATCATGCCTTGACTACCAGCCATGACATCGTCTTGATAATGACAAATTCTGACAATGTCCTAGGGACGACGAAATCTGACATCGTCCTTCGGAGCACGAGCTTACGTTGTAGACGGAGCACGAAAGCTTCAATCATCTTCTACGATGATGAATATTCTACTTGCCCTTGCAACACTTGCTTATTTTACCAATTTTATCCATTACAATTTGTCCCTTTACGATACTTTGAAAGTCCGTTCGAAGTATCATAAATTAAAGATTGGAGTTTGGAGAATACTTGTTGATCCGCGGAAGGCGAAACGTTACATGGATTTATGAGCATAGGAACTACCATGACAGCTATACACAATTGCTCCATAAGCAAGACGAGCAGTCATGTCTCATTTAATGTTGGCAGGTCATCATCATTACTGATTACAGGACTCGATGCACGCAAAAACTTGTGACGGTTAGCCTAGCATAGAAGAAAACGATCGTATCCCTAGGCTTTCGCATGTGTATGGCAAAAATAAGGGCCAATTCCGTCCTGCCGTAATTTCCTTATGATGCTGACTTCAATTCTACGTTTTACCATTGTGCCCTTGCGCATGTACTCGTGTATAGTGGAGATTGAGGGTATTCTTGTCCTGGCATTTGTTGATCCTTATATAAATAAGACGAGACAGTCCTCATTTCTTCACTTCGATCTTTATTTGCATTGACACTTTGTCGACCCAAAGAACCTTCATGTGACTGTGACTAAGCATCAGTGCAACCTTGTATTCTTCAATTCCCAGACCTTTCTTCAGGCTTCTGATAAGTCCTTACTCTGGTAATCATTCTTGATCTTGGCTTTCATAAACTGGATCGTGCCTACGATTCACGCTATCTTTAGAGATCTAGAGAAGGAGATGGCAGATGACTGTGATGAGCAACTGAAAATTTCCCAAATTTCCGAGCGCCGACCGAGGATTCTTAGGATAAAGCCATCCGGGAGGGTTGTTCTTTCGATGTCATCATCATCTCAAAGAGGGATCTAACTGTGGATAATCCCTCTCACGATCGAGCGTCCCCCACGATGGTTTGAGCCTTCTGCTGAGCCTAGTGCACCTCTCGTCGAGTTCGTGTCTGGACCTGAAGAGCTTCTTGGGGGCATATCCTTTCGTCGGCTGGTGAAGCAAACTTGATTACCGCCTTAAATTCTCAATCCTTTCTTGTTGATGTAATGGTTGTATTCAGCTCGCACGGTCCTTTGTATTTTTCTTTTTCTTGTAATCGCCTCGTCCGTCCTTCGGATATTATATGAATATAATACCTCTTTGCATTTCTTTACATTGACTTTGCATATTGTCTTTACATTAAATTTTGCACATTGTCATGAGATAACTAACTTTAAGCTCAGGAAATATAAGCATGGAAACATAAGCATGGAGACATAAGCACGGGAGCATGATAAGCACGGAAACATAATAAGACACTACATCGTAAATGCAATAAATCAGATGAAATTTCGAAGGCTGAACCTTAAATTCTTTTGTTAAGAGAATACTTAGTTCAATTGACATTTCATTTGATCGTGCCCTATGGTGAGCACCACGTTCATATGAAAAGTCACGACAATTAACCTGAGATATGTTTTTAGATAATTCATTCGAGCTTTCATCAGACACTGCATTGGATATTCATTCTGACAATTCATTGATCGTTCACCGAGGTTTTGGCGTTTCATTTGATCATTTATCGAGGTTCGAAAATTCATTGAGCATTCATCAGACATTGCTTTTGTTAATTCATTCCTTATATGATTTTGACATTTCCTTTGATATTTCATCTGATAATTTATTTAGAGGACAAAGAAGCATCTCCGTGTGGGGATGCATGTTATTATTATGGCTCAATACAAAGGGCAAGATCGCACCTCTTGAGGGCGGCATGATTCAGGCCCTGTAATTCATCGGTGAGCGTTCGTCCTCTGTACTTTTGTTATATGGTACGCTTAGCTTTGGGTCCGTCCTTAACTCATCAAGGGTTTGTCTTCCGTAAGGTGGCCGGTCGTTTGTCCTGCCACGAATGTTTCGTTTGAGCAAGTTAGTAAATGGTATAAGCATTAGGATCTAAAAATACTTATCGCGCGGTTTGTTGCTTGTTCAATAGAGCATAGTCGAAAGTCGGAGGTTGATACAGGTTGAGGGCATTATGCATGACCATCAGGGGATGTAGCTTGGAGACCTGAGGACGCGACCATTCCAAGAACGGGATTGGGGAGTCGTGCTCTGAGGACAAGCTCAGGAATCTTGCTCTTCGGGACATGCCTTTGTAGATGTGGCTTTGAGGATGTAGCTTCTGAGAACACAGCTCGGGAGACATGGTCATTAAGACGAGCTCCGGTTTAGTTGTGGTGGTCGCAAGCACGAGAACAGTTGACAACATTGGGCATGAGCTCGAATGTCGGCGTTGAGCACGAGTGTTCCCAACAGGTGATCAATTTTGTGATCACGCTTGTGGTAATGTGTCATTGACATGCCACCAAGTAGATAGCGGAAAACATCAAGTATTAACAGGGTGTAGGGGTACCTTCCTTGAAGAACATCAGGTGGGCAAGGCAGATTCGATAAAGGATCAGGTGGTTATGATTGATTGCGACGTCATGGAGAGCATCAAGTGCTGTGGAGAACATCAAATGAAGTAGAGGGCATTAGGTGAGTGACGATCTTCATTTATATAGTCCTTTGGGGTCGTGGCGTGCATGACTCAGGCCCCGCAGTCTTCCTTCTTCTCCTGACTTTCCTTCTTTTCTTTCTTGCCTTTCGCATCGTCCCTCTCTCTGACGGTGGGGGAAATTCTTCGGATCGTCCACGTGTCGTTAGCTCAGGTTGTCTGGTAGAAGGATGCAAATATGATCATAGTTCACCTTTGCTGATGCGGGTGGGTCGTGAGGGCCCCTCCTGACAAAGTCCTCCGACGATCAAGTCAGTATACGTTAAAGATGAAATGCAAAGAACAAACTTTTAATGAGAGAATGTCTAAGGCATAGAATTTTCATGCATGATCTTCTTATTGATCAAGGCTTCGAATGGTCGAGGTTCAGTCATCCCCCCTCCCTTTGATCTCTTCCTCTTCTTCCATTGTCATTTTTCCATCATCCCTTTTTGGTCTATTCATCATCATCCTTTGCTTTCTTCATCCTTTTTTTTAACCATTTTTTCTTCGTGGGAGATCTGGGGTACTTATAAGCTTGAGTCTGGATGCCTCTGCATGCTCATCAATGCCCATGCATGATCTTACCACTTGCTTTGTGATCATTATCAAATATGTCAGACAAATCTTCCTTCTTACGTGCTGCACGTGTAAGCCTACTTTCTTTGATACGTCTCACACGTGCGAGCCTACTTTCTTTAGGTCGGTTTTGGACTGTTTGCAGGCTGAGATGACCATCATTAACTCCTAATTGTCAGATTATAGAGAATGCCTCCTGATTACTTTGTCCTGAAAGTCGGTTCCGTCTTATATGCTGGTCTCGTCCTTCATGTTGATACATTCCTCTACGCTGATATCGTCCCTTGACCATGAATACTGATATCATGCCTTGACTACGAGCCACAACATTGTCTTGATAACAATGAATTCTGACACTGTCCTGGGGACGACAAAATCTGACATCATCCTATCAACGACGAATTCTGACATCGTTTGGATGACGATGAATCCTGACATTGTCGTTCGGAGCACGAGCTTACATTGTAGACGGAGCACGGAAACTTCAATCATCTTCTACGAGGACGAATATTCTACTTGCCCTTGCAACACTTGCTTATTTTACCAATTTTATCCATTACAGTAGTTAAAGGGA
Source organism: Tetracentron sinense (assembly GCA_015143295.1). NCBI lineage: Eukaryota > Viridiplantae > Streptophyta > Magnoliopsida > Trochodendrales > Trochodendraceae > Tetracentron > Tetracentron sinense. The sequence continues at coordinate 7,502,505 of CM026558.1, read as the reverse complement.
CTTTATGAGGTTTTGAAATCTGTTGAGGGCATAATAGTCTTTTTAGTAACAATTTCAAACGAAAGTATGACCGAAGTAAGGTTTGACGGTATTTGTCTAACTGTTGAAAAACAATGAATTAATTTGCAAATGATTTACACATAACAGTGTATTTGCAAACTAGGAAGAACCTAGTAGTTGATATGCAATTTTTTGGGAGTAATGGGTTTATTATGGTGATAACATTGCATTCCAATGAAGGTTAAAAAGAAAAACAAGTACCCTCCTTTTAGGGAGAGCTATTATTTATTTATTTCAATAAAACTAACTATATTGTTAATTTTTTTATATTATATATAAAAAAATAATGATCCTTTTCGATGGAACGTGCAGGCCTCTATAGCCTGCCATGTGTCCCTTTTTAGCACCCACTAACTGTGGTTAAGATTCACTCACCCCAAGGGTTCATCCATCTAACCTTGTTTTTTATAAAAAGATATTAACCTTAAGTTGCTTAAGCTCAACCACAGTTAAAGGGAAATCTACAAGCCGCCATGTGTGCCTTTTAACACGCACTAATTGTGGTTAAGATTCATTCATCCTTAATGTCCATCCATCTAACCTTGGTTTTTATAAGAAAAAAATTAACCTTAATTTGATTAAGTTTAACCACGGTTACGAGAGACAGGCGGAACGTGCGGAAAGAATCTGGGCCCATAAAAAATTACAATATTTTGAAAGGGCCAAACTCCCCCCACATACTTAACAATTAGCTCATAATTCGGGGGGCACTACATGCAAAATTTTGATACTATATTTTTTTTTTTTAAATTCCACCTAACATATAAGGATTTTCAAAAAATTGGGGTGGCCATGGCCCCTCCCCACCCTTGCCTGTGTCCCTTTTAACCCCTTTGTGAGTGTTAAAAAGGAGGGGTGGACCAATGAGATTGTGCGGTCAGCTTGGAAGTGGTTGCATGTTCCGTTTCCCATTTTCCAATATTTTATGGTTTCACGTTCTGTTTCCCATTTTCCAATATTTTGTGGTTGCACGCTCCATTTCCCATTTTCCAATATTTATGGGTGCTGCTACGAGCACGCCAACATTTTCTTGTTGTATACCAAATTACTGCTGCTCACCATTAAAATCATTATATTCTATGACCACACTAAAACTTAAAAAATTGTTTCTTAATTATACATCAAACTCAAAACATACTAATTGGACATCATCAAATTCTTGAAGAACACCATTCTTACAAGAAGCAAGTGAGTGCCCTCCTAGACCTTTTTTTTGATTGATAATGAGAGAGATAATATAAATGAAAGAAAAAGAGCTACAGAGAAAGAGTTTGCAAGGGTGCAAACCCCAAAACAGCAAAGAAAACTAGAACATCAAAATACAAACACTAGGGATGCCTTGAACTGGGATATGGAGACTATCATCCCATCAAGGCTCTTAAATCCTCCCTCTTCTAGCAAAGGGCTGCCTAATCTAAGACCAGAAGATGGGTATGGGAACACATAAGCTATATGGAAGAGGGAGTATCCTCAAACACTCGCATGTTTCGCTTTTTCCATATTACCCACAAAATAGCCCCCCAGAAGCATAGTAACAAAATTCTCCGAATTTTCAAAAAATTTGCGAATTTTAGGTGTGTCGAATTATTCGCGAATTTTAGGTTTTGCTTAATTATTCACGGATTTTGCTAATTATTCCTGAAATTTATGAATTATTCCCGATTTATTCGTGAATTTTGTAATAATTCGTTTAGTTTGACAAAGTAAATTGCTTATTTTATATATTATCAAATCAAATTGTTTGATATGTTTTTATAATTATTATTTTATTTCCGAATTGTTCCCGAATATTTCTCGGGTTTTTCTGAATTATTCCGAACTTGACCATTGCTGAATTATTCCCGAACTCCGACTTTGTCACTATGCCCAGAAGAACCACCCAAACCCCAGATTGCCTTCCGCGCACTACCCTCACTATCCAAAGTCCAGCAGGATAAGAAGCTGTGAAGGGAAGAAGGAAAGACCCAATCAATCCCTACTTGGGAGAGTAAAAACCCCACATATCACTCCCACAATGGGGTAGTGCAAGAGCAAGTGATCCACCGTCTCTTCCACTTGAAGGCACAAGAAACTTCGGTTAGCCAACCTCCATCCTCTAGATTTTAATAGCTCACAAGTACGAATCTTATTCAAAGATTCATTAGTGGTCCTAGGCTCCTAGCTAGCAAGGCGACTATATCAAATAGGATCTGAAAGATCTCCCTGAGTCAAAACACTACATTCAATAATGTCATAAATGAGTTAAAGAAGTTGGTATCTTTCTTATAATTCTTATTCCAGTATGTGAATAGATCTCTGTAGAATGGTACTGTCATGCTTATAAATCAAAAACATGGCTTGGCCAAATCATCACACCAGTTTTTCATGCAGAAAGCATTATATTGACCTTCATCATCTCCTTTTCCAGTAGGAATTTGAAAATGGTGAAATAATACAGATGAGTCTATCATCTCTTCTGTTAACTATATCAAATAGGATCTGGAAGATCTCCCTGAGTCAAAACACTACATTCAACAGTGACATAAATGAGTTTTAAAAAGTTGGTACCTTTCTTATATTTCTGATTCCAGTATATGAATAGATCTCTGTATAATGGTATTCTCATGCTTATAAATCAAAACATGGCTTGGCCAAATCATCACACCAGTTTTTCATGCAGAAAGCATTATATTGGCCTTCATCATCTCCTTTTCCTGCAGGAATTTGAAAATGGTGAAATACAAAATAGATTTTATTTCTTCTCGCCATTAATGTATTCAAACTAATTGATAAATCATAATTTGGTAATTATTCCCTCAATTGTTTCGATGCAAATTACAATGTTCTTGTGTTTTTTTTTAACTTCATTTCATCTCTCAAGCTGTCAAATCTTCAAACAAAAATTTCTCCAACAGAATTTATTTATTTTTTTCCTTTTGTTCTCTAGGAGGTGTTGATGGCAGCCTGAATTTGCTCCAGAGTTCGACCCTTTGTTTCAGGTACTAGCATGGCCACGAACACAATAGCTAGCATGTTAATTGCAGCATAGAGGATAAAGGTACCTGAAACCACACAAACAAGTAAGTCCAACCACTCTTATAATACATCGAGGTTTCACTAACCAGCAGCATTAAGCTCCTTCTACACCAGATAACATAGTTAAACCAAGCCAATAGACATCAATTTTTTTTGCACCCAAAAGCTAACAATGACTTCTACTTAGATTGACAAGTATCCATTGCAATACCCTAAACTGGGAAAGGTAAAATTGGATAAAACATACTCAGACTTCAATACGAGATTTTCAGCTGGTTGTTAAACACTATTGCACTAATGAATTTTTTTTACTGTACTGAAAAAGGAGACTTCAATTATTCTCTTTACCATAGGAACTCCAGCTCATGAGATAGTTGAAAGTGTAGGAAACCACCCATGCACCAAACCAGTTCATCAATGTCGCTAGGCTTCCTGCTACTCCTTTAACATTTATCGGGAATATCTACAACAAAATAAATTTTCCGGTTAACAGCATGATCCAATTGTAGATGGAAGTAAAAGGTATTATAAATGTCAAAGTACCTCAGACATTATAACCCAAGGGATTGCTCCCATTCCGATTGAGAAGGATCCTATATACACCTAAGATGAGAGAATAAAAACTAAAGAATAAATATCAGAAAAAAATGAAGAACAAAAAAAGTTATGCCAGAATTTTTTTTATCAAAAAGTAATAATATGGTTACATAGAGATACACTTTTGTACATATACTACTATCCTGTTACCAGTATGCCGGTTACAGCTAGTATTGGGACTGATTTGAGTGACAATTCATGGACCTGATTCACAGAAGATTTCCATGCATTAAATTAGAGGAAATCAAATGGCAAGAAAGTTATTAGGATTAATCGATCAAAAAAAAGAAAGTTATTAGGATTAATAGTTTGATATCTACCTTCAAGTAGAATGAAACCCCAGTTACTATGCACCCTATGACCAGCCCTGATGCAGAAATCTAAAATGACAAAATAAAACCTGTATTCACCAGGGAGGATTTGTGTGATAATATAGTTTCAGAGCTGATGGTGTTTTACATTGCTGCATACCATTATAAGGGGTCTTCTTCCAGTCTTATCAATTAACAATGCACCCAATGCAGTAACCACAACCTGCAAAACAGGATATTCTCATGCAACTCCTTAAGAAAAAAATTCAAATCTCAAGGGAAATGATAGAAAAAGAGAGTGATGAAAACCTGAATACATGCATAGGTTATTGTTCCGACATTGGAAGGAAATCCTGAGAGATAACAGATGCAATGACAATAAGCATTTGTTTTTGTTAATTCAAACAATTTGTGGAAACTACTCAAACTTGCTTTATTTGATCCATCCCCTAAAGATGGAAAATACGTCTAAGAATAATTTCAACAGCTTGGGTCTTCCTATGATTAGGTTCATGAACGTATTCCAAAGGGGTGTCAATGGCAGCTAATTATAGTATGAAGATCTGACTTGGAGTTATAGTTGCATCAGGTCAATCTGATGTGAATTAGGGAGTCTAAAAGTGTCAAATTACTGACATCTTTCTCACCCAATTTCCATGCAAGAGGTCCACATAGGGCTGTGAAAGGATCGGATGTTGATTATATCTGGGTAAGTTCAAGTTCAGTCTGGTTAATATATGGTAGATCTGGACTCGATCTGAGATCCAATGGATCTAAAGAACTGAAATAATCCAATAAGAAATTTAGGATCCAGATCCAATCTGTTAATTGCCCTATGCTTACATCCAGTTACCCACATCCCTTCTCTGGTGAAAACAATCTTAAACAAGGTATCTTTACCTGCAGACACAAAAATCTGGCTCACATAGAAACATATTCCATTGATTCCTCCAAACTGTTGAAAGAACATCAATCCGACTCCTATCTGATCATCAAAGATTACTTGATAAGAAAATTAAGCTACGTCGAACATCAAATTTTATTGAGCTAAAAGGCAGCCTTTAGATGGGATTAACTCGAAAAAGAAAACAGAATTCTTAATTGTACAGTTGATTTGAGTAAGAGAAATGTTTACAATGACTGAACGCAAGTATCTTCTTTGAAATAAATCCAACATTTTGGCTTTGGGGAGCTGTTGAAGAGTTTCTATATAATCCTGTCAAGCAACAATATAATCCCTCATGACATTTATCTTCTTCCGAAAGCATTATTACATTCTCTATGTACTGGAGTTTTAGAGTTGAGAAATAAGAACTTGGATTTCAGCTGCTTCATGAGAAATGTCAGCATCCTTTCCACGAAGTCTCCGTAGAGCAGCTTCAAAGTCTTTTTGACGTCCCGTCTTCGCCTAGAGTCATGTTAAAGGAATTCTCCTTATATGTCATCTTTTTTTTAACGGAATACACCAGAAATGTTCTCATTCACTGTAATATTTTACCAGCCATCTGGGAGACTCCGGAATGAAAAAGAGACCTAAAAGCAGAATAAGGCATGGGAGTAAACCTGCAAGCAAATGTCATGACTCATGAGTGATCCCCTTGTCAGTGTGGAGCTTAATACTTTTAATATCTGATCCAATTAGATAGTGTATATCCGAAGGTTCTGAAAAGAATTAAATGCATAATTATCTTGAATGTTGGAAACTCACCAGTTAGAGCTAGAACACGCCATGTTAGAACTGTCCCTATCACGAAGGCAACAGACACTCCACAACAGATCATGAGCTGTAGAATTTGTAAGAAAATAAGTAGATATGCTTCTTTTGCTGTATCTTTTCTGATTCAGTGATCCACATCATGTGTGTGTGTGTGTTTATGTTTACTTAAATATCCTATTCCCGTTACAATTTTTTTTTGTTTCTAGCTTCTCATTTCTAGCATCAAGAAAATTACAAATATTCCATAGAGAAAATTTCGAGTGGGTCAGTGCGGATACCCAAAGGGACCAGTCCTTGGCTCGAAGGCTTTGGGATACCCTCCATTACCCAAAAAAAAGATAATTAAAAATATAAATGTTGTGAAATTAAGTGTTTCTCCAATTGTTTCATGCATACATCTCTACCTGGGAACTGCAAATATATACGCACAAACCTCTCTCTCTCTCTCTCTCTATATATATATATATACATATATATATATATACATATAGGTGTATATGTATTTATGTATCTATATATGCATGTATATCAACGAGTTTATGCAGGTATGTGTTGATATCTCCAGTGACCCAATTTTCAGACAAGATTTTTTCAACCTGATTTACTGTTGTCAGCCCTCCTCTAAGATTCTTGGGTGCTATTTCAGCTATAAACACAGGTACCTGTTCATCCATTCATTTTCCACATCAAGCTTGTAAGTAAACTGGATTGAAACATTCTAGCAATATATAAATGTCAGATTCATGGTTGCTATTAGTATTTACTGACTGCTATGACTACACTAGCAAGGAGTGAACTGTTTAAAACTAAGTAAAACATACCACATAGGAAAATACGCCCATTCCATATCCCGTTGACAGTCTTCCGAGGTCCAAAGACAAAGCTCCCTTTTGCAAGATCAGAGAGAGTTATTATGTCCGTTTATGATACTGATCTCTGAGAAACTAAAGCAGTGGGAACTCCAAGGTTCCAAGCACTCAAAACTTAGGAGTGTAGATGACACAAACCTCTGCAAAGTATATGGCAAGCCATCCTGCAACGCAGAAACCAGCTGACATTCTCATTGCCTGCTTACATTCCATTAAAAACACTTAGAAAGAGAGTTACATGATGTGTCTCGAAAACCTCAAAATCCTAAACTGGCTAGTGCTTGATCCCAATAGGTCCATTGGAGTCTCCCTCAGCTTACCCATTTCCGACCAATAAAATCAGCAATTGGCCCACTTGTGACCGCACCAATCATCGCACCAAAAGTCAATATGGAGCCAAACATTGAGTACTGGCAATAGGCACACAAAAAGAAAAAAAAATGGAAGAGTCAGAAAAGCTGAATCCATGATTTGAATATATATATATATGTATGTTGGAGTTTATTAGTGTCTAAGAGCATTGTAGTCTATTAGTTATTTTTTATAGGAAATCAAAATTATATTAAAGAAGGAAAAGCAGACTACAAGAGGGAATAAGGTTCGCGGAAGGTGAACCAATAGACAAGACAGAAAATACAAGAAAACAAGCAACAAATATGAATTACTGACCCACGTACGATACTAAAACAGCCCTCCTATACCAGAAATAAAGATAGAATCACAAAGTCCTCAAAATCCACTCTAATGGAGCACTAGTCTATAATGAGGCGGCGAACTCCCATTCAAATCCTAGCTAGGGGAAGAACTGCATCCTCAAATATGTGTTTGTTCCTCCCCTTCTAGATAGACCATACGATAGCCCCTGGCAGGAGAGCCCACACCACTGCTGCCGAAGGATCCAACGCTACCGAAAACGCAGGAAAAGACCTAGACGAGCTTTGAGAGTAAAGGAGACCAGATACCCCTTGTGAAAGGGAAATGCAATAGTAGGTGATCAACTGACTCCATTGTTATCTAAAGGGAAGAAGGTTTCTGGTTGCAAGTGGGTGTGTGGACTGATGCACTCAAATATCATGCCAATGGAACCATTGAGAGACACAAAGCCCAGCTGGTTGCGAAAGGGTTTACTCAAACGTACAGGATTGATTATATGGAGATGTTAGCCCTAGTTGCAAAAGTGAATTATATTCATTCTTCTATCGATTGTTTCCTAGTTCCAATAGAGATTGGACACGTCCTTAGTTAGATGTAAAAAATGTTTTCTTGCATAGGGACTTACAAGAGGAGCTTTATATGTCACCCCCTCCAGGCTTTAATTGTCATGGGGAGGAGCATAAGGTGTGTCTCCTCAAGAAGGCAATCTATGGCCTTAAGCAATCACCACGAGCTTGGTTTGATTGTTTTGGAAATGCTATGCTTCATATTGGTTTCAACAGATGTAGTTCAGATCATTCACTCTTTATGAGACGACCGACAATAGGGATGACTGTCCTTGTATATGTGGATAACATTGTAGGGACAGGTGATAATGAGAGCATGATTGCGAAGCTAAAAACTCACTTGAGTACAGTGTTTGACATTAAAGACCTTGGTGCTCTTCAATACTTTCTAAGGATTGGAGTTACCTGCTTGAAAAAGGGCATATATATATCTCAAATGAAGTATGCGCTAGATCTGTTACAGGAGACTGGATCCTTGGGGTTACAAACCAGTTGACACCCATCTGCTTAGGTCAATCATTGACTCAAGAATGAGGATGGTGACAACTTAGAAGAACCAAGATAATATTAGAGGCTAGTTGGCAAATTATCTATCTGACCAACACCAGACTCGATTTAACCTAAGCTGTGAGTATTGTTAACCGATATTTGCTTTCTCCTAGGACATCTCATATGACAGGATTCTTCACTATTTAGGGGGCTCCTGGTTGGGAATATATCCATCTTATGGTTACTTAGAGATTTTAGGATATTCAGATGCATACTGGGCTGGATATCATGATGATTTACGCTCCCCTTCAGGATACTGCACATTCGTAGGAGCTAACTTGGACGTGGAAGAGCAAGAAGCAGACACTAGTTGGTTGATAGATAGCAGAGGCTGAATAAAGGGCTATGGCCCACATTGCATGCAGACTTCTTTGGCTAAAAGAGATCATGATTGAGTTGGCTTTCCCAATGGATCTTCCCATAAATTAGGTGTGATAATCAGGAAGCCATTCATATCTGCCATTCACATCTCAACTAATCCAATGTTTCATGGGAGAACCATGCATATAGAAGTTGACAGCCACTTCATCCGTGAGAATATTATATCTTGTGAAATTTTCCCACCATATGGGAAGTCTGCGAACCAACTGGCAGATGTGTTCACCTAGGCTCTTCCTCATGATCAGTTTCAACTCATAGTTTCCAAGCTAGGCATGATTAATATCTTTGCCTCAGATTGAGGTGGACTTTATTATTCACTAAGGGAGTCTTTCATGTTTAATAATATGCAAGTAATAGAAGAAGGCCCAGCCGGCCCAAATTATTCCCTATCAAACTTTCTCTTCACTCTTCTATCTCCCAATAAAATATATATTATATATATATGAGCAGTGAATAGCGGACCCATGGGACCACTACTTATCTTACCCCCGTGTCCTCATGTCCCTTTTAACACCCCTTTAACCCTGGTTAAGCTTAAGAAAATTAAAGGTTAAGATTTTGGTTTTTTTTTTTTTCTAAGAACCAAGGTTGGATTGCTTAACCCTAGGGTTGAGTGAATCTTAACCACAGTTGGTGTTTGTTTAAAAGTGGGGCGTGGACCATTGAGGACGGGCCATTCTGTTACATAATGGAAACCCCAAGTCCATTAACTATTTTCTTATATATATATATATAAGACAAAAATTTAATCAATTGTGAGTCCTTAGAAATAAAAATTGCTGAAACCAATACGAAACGGGCGATACGTATAGTATCGGTAGTCTCCTATACGATATTTATACTGATACGAAACGGGCGATACTTATCGTTTATTAGTTATTTGTGTTAATTCATTGTTTAATTGTAATTTTGTTTGCTACTTTGTTTGAGTCGCTTCGCTTCCCATGACTTTATATTCAGTTCTTATAATTCATTTGATATTTTTTAAATTTAAATTTGATATTTTTTAATTTTTTTCTTAAAAAAGAAAATTTTATATGCATTGCCCGAAATCGAGATCGAAACCGATAAATATAGGTTTCGGTTAGGACCGATACATCCCCCGAAACCGTATTTTTAAACTAAGATTGTGACAAAGCAGGATCTCCCTATTCTTGGAGTGCATTCCCATGATTTAGAGAAAGATAACAAAACAGAACTATGTTATTTTAAATTTTGAGATCATCTTCATTAATAGGTTTGTAAGCATCTTATAACTTATTTTAGGCTTTTACTAGTGAAGTGATATTTCTGAAGTTTCAGCTGAGATATCATAAGAATTCTTATAATCAGTTTATGGGGAATAAGTGCTTTCAGCAGAATATATCTTGAACAAACCTCTCCTAGAGATAGATTGAGATCCTCCCTGATGGCAGATTGAGTAGGTGATGAGTACCCTGCCTGAAACCCAACAACAAAATTGTAAACCAACAAAATTCCACCAAATATTGGTGTGTTAGAAATAATTAAGCTGAGTAAAGCTTTGTTTAGAAACTGAGTGACCCAGTCAGAGATAAATGATCATCCCTATAGAGTTTGAAATTAAAGTAAACTGATGAGGCTTACTTGGCTTTTCCTCCCTCAATCCAGATCAAATTGGTGGAGGAAACTGAATTGACAGAGGAAAGGCTCACTAACTCTTTGAATAGTAACTTGAAATCCAAGTAGCTGGCTGACTTCTAGTGTTGCCTGAGTACAAAAGCACGGTACAACCAGGCCAAAGACTTGGTTAAGGTTTTTGGAATATGGAATTAAATGAGTGTAAGGAATTACTCATTTTATTCATATGAAAAAGGGTAGAAACCAAACATGCAGATCAACTCCAACTCAGATGTCTGCTCATCGGTTTTGAATTAATAAGTTTTTAAACTATATTTTCTCTTGTTCTAATAAAATGAGGTAGGAGATTAATTGAGGACTCAGTACTTACACAGGATCCAAATTCAAAAGAACCACACACCGCGACAAATGTGCTGAGGTAAACCATCCATACACTTTCTTTGCTGCGTTCATGAGTGCCATCTTCTTCACCAGCAGATCTAGCTATGCCATCAACAAGAACCTTTTCTCTCTGTATAAGTGGCTCTCTTATCTCTTCTTGCCCACTGTTCTCACCTTTTTCTTCATCCTGGTTGATGGCCATGTCTCTGTTTATATTTATCTAAACAACAAAGAGGAGAAAAATCAAAACCGACTGTGAATGAAAGGGAAGCAACAGTGTGTTCTCCTCTTCACACAGACTTGGCAATTAGCTAGTACCACCTTCTTAATTTTGGTTTTGATGACGTGACCAAGTAGACAATTTTCTTTTACCATTTGAACCAACTCAGTCAAAAGCAATTCATTAATCTGGTTAGAGGGGAAAAAGCTTTGTCGTTTTCATGGAAGTGCATAGACACACCAAAGGAGAAGGCTCATCCTTAAGAATCATTATCTTATAAGAAAAATCTAGTCCTAAAATCCACATCTGTTCGGTTGATGGATATCGAACTGCATTTAAGTTCCATACTGCACTTGGTCATCCAACAAGGGGAGATTTTCCTGAATTATTCCTCTATCCAAGTATAGCATTTGCCTCGAAACTTGAACTATTCTCTTGCAAGTTGGAACCTATCTTGTTTGAAAGACCAACAAATCTCACAACTGGAGAAAATCATTCATGAATCTCTTTGAATAAGTGCCTCATTATTTGGTGATTTTTAAAACTATAGATGTCAAAGAAAAGATGAACACCATCTTTTTTTTATTTTCTCTTTTTTGTGGATTCTGATTGCCAGTGAGGAAAGTAAGAAACCATGAGCTGTAAAAGAAGGGTAAAATGTGGAAGAAAGCATTTAATATTTTTGGTTTTGAGTACTAGACAGAAAAAATGTGGTCCCCTAGCTATTGTATCACTGAAAGACAATTTCAATTGTGCCTCTTTTCTTCATATGGTAGTTGCAGCTTGGGACAATTAAAGCATCTGTGTTGGACCGTTTGTCTTGTGGTCCTCTAATGACGACAAGAACAACAGGTTAGCTTTTCCTGTGTTATCTATTCTGAAATTGTGGTGGGGTTTCTAACCAGTATCATGCAGATGTGTGGCATTGCTTTCTTTCTCATCTTGATGTTTCTGCTGAGTAGATATCTATTTTCCATGCTAAATGAATGTGGAGTCGATGATCGACATGGACACAAATAAATCCTGTTGTCATTGTATTGTTATTATTCCAGGAGGAGCCATCTTGCAGTCTGGTAAGAATTAATCTGCTTGTAAAACTATTTTCCATGGAATCTAGACATTTCAAAAGCACAGGATACAGACATACAGTATAGACTAAAGACTAGCTGTTCACTTCTCACCTATCAAGAACATAATAGGCACATAGATGTACCAGTTTCTGAATTCTGCCTACCATTCCAACTATGGAATCCAACTAGACTAGTAGTTTGGGGAATGGGATTTAGTCTGACCCTTGCCAGACCAAGACCGTCTTGCCTTCATCCTACAGGTTGACACGCTTCGCTTTAACACCCCTTGACTGTGGTTAAGATCCACTAACCCTTAGGGTTCACCCATGTAATCTTGTTTTTTAGAACAAAATATTAAAACAATTTTTAATAATAGGAGTTAAAATTACTTAACTTGGGTAGGAGTTAAAATTATTTAACTTGGGTTAAAAGGGCAGTTAAAGGTGCCAGACCAAAACCGCCTGGCCCACTCACAAAGGCCACTTAACTCTCCTTATAACCCTGGTTAATAAATTTTAACTCTTAAAGTTATTTTTTTCCTAAAAATCAAAGTTGCATAAGTGTTAGTGAATCTTAACCATAGTTAAGGGGTGTTAAAAGGGACATCTGTTGACCTGTGGGATGAGGGCCCCAGACAGTCAGCTGCGTGAGTGACGCAGAAAATGTGGCCTATGTACACGATTTAAAAAAAATAAGAGCATCTGTTTCAGATCTTGAATCACAAAGAAGGCTGTACATCATCATTGACAAGTCTCCCTCAGTTTATGAGGTGCTGAATAGCTTCTGAAAGTGATATAATGCAGCCAAAATAATGTCCTGTACTCAGCTAACAAAATGTTCTTTGGGATGTCTCCCTGCGCAACACACCAAAATCTCGCCTGCTGTGGTATGCCACAGATTTCCTCTGGCCCCACTCTGGTTAAGAAGTTTTAACCCTTGGAGTTGACAGTTTTTATTATTTTTTCCTCTAAAGAACTAAGGTTAGATTCTTTAACCTTGAAGATATATTTAATGATTGGTTGCCGAGAAAATAGGTAAACATGTGAAAAAGGAAAGAAAATTTTAGATTTTAAATACAATTCTTATAGTTCTAATTATTCATAAAATAATTAATTAATATAGATGTATTAATAAAATGAATAAGAAAACTGAAACAATAAATAAAGACAATAAATAAAGAATTCACTGTATCTGTACTGGGACAGCAAATCCGAGCCTTGTGAATTATAGTTTCTTTAATACGAATTTACTCTCTTTCAGTACTCAAGGTTGATGAGTAATTGTCTCCCAAGATAGAACTAATTTTGACTCTAGAGATGCAGTACTTCAATCTGCAGAACTCAATAAACTCGAACCAATAACAATAACAACAATACAGAAAAGAGAGTTTTTTGAAGTAAAAACGATTGTTTAAATACAGGAATGGAGGTATAAAATTATAGATTTTCTTGTGTCGGTTTGAATAGAGGTGATTATTCGGATTATTAGGAAGAAACACAAAAAACGGAAAGAAAGCCAGTTACAGGAAGTTTGAAACACCAACAGAAAACTCAATCAAAGAATTGATCAAAATGGGTAAAACCCGACTCAGGATTTAAATGGAATTTGACCAAAAACGAATATATACCATGTAGAAGCCCAAACCTGGGTCCGGTTCGGGTCAAAAAATTAGGTTCAGATCAAAAAGTATTTTTGACGGGTCAATTTCTCATTCACCACTGCATGATTTTTTCCAACAATTCTCGGTTGTGTTTTTCGATAATTTTTCTTTTTTTCTCTCTTTTTGCTTATTTTCTTGACAATCAAACATAGGGGGTGTGCTCGTTTGCCGAGAAAATTGGTGAAAAAAAAGAAAATAAAAGAAAAGAAATGAAAGGAAAGGTAAAAAAAAGAAAACAACTTAAATTTTCTTTTAAAAGATGTAGGAAGCTTTTGGAAGAAAATTTGTCACTATTGAGAAAGTACACGAAAAGAAAATTAAAGTGTATTTCTTGGACACCAAATACAAAAAAAGTGTAAGAAAACTCGTCTTTTACTTTTCCTCACTTTCTTGCCAAACGAACTTAACCCTATGTTTGGTTGCTGAGAAAATTAGTGAAAACATGGAAAAGAAAAGAAAATTAGACAAAACACAGCTAAGAATTGTATTAGAAATATAAAATTTTCTTTTCTTTTCCATATTTTCACCTATTTTCTTGGCAACCAAACATAGCATAAGGTTAATGAACTTTAATTACAATTAATGAGAGTTAAAGCGGACACAAGAGTTGGAGAGGCTGGGCCCGAGTAATTTAGCCAGTGAAAATCCGTGGTATGCTCCCCTTAGCGGAACTCCTAGGTACCGTATAAGCAGGCAGGGGCTGAAATTGACCAAATCCTAGCTCATGACTAGATGTTGATTTTGGATTGTTGTCACTTCTAAGGAAAAGTAATTAATACACCCCGCCTCTTGCTTAAATGGTTGGGTGCGGCTTCTCTCAGGTGAGAGGTCTTGGAATCTAATCCTACTAAGTGGTGAGTTGCAAGCCAGTCCTCATGCTAACCACTAACCATAGGTAAATGATATCCGAACCAAAAAAAATAAAAGAGAAGTAATTAATAAGATATCCGTAAGTAGTAATAGCTAGGAGTTGGGTTGTAGGATACTGATTATAAAACTTGAACTGTACCATAATAGGACATTATAGTTATGTATGTGGATTAATTTCCCATCAGCTTTCTCATTGGTATCTTATAGGTGATAGTTATCCTGAAACCCAAAAAAATTACCCCGGAGAGATTCAAAATATTCAAAACTATCAGGGTCCAGGAATGGCAGGATCAACCTTAGAGGAATGACCATAGTTACCTCTCGTTTTTTTTAAAAAAATTAAAATATACTTTAAAAAATTAAAATTTTTTTTAAAAGCTAAGGATAGTTGGGGTGAATCTTAACCACAGTTAAAATGTGTCAAAAGGAGCATAACCGGACTCCTCCGAATCCGGGATTACAATTCAAGACTAAAACTGTCCTCTTATTCAATCTCACATGGACAATCCTCTTCAAAGCCGTCTCTTCCTCAAAATCTGCAGACGATTTAAATAAAAATTTGTATCTAAGCATAATGGGATTTGATTTAAAATTTGTATCTTGTATAATGGGATTTGATTTAAAATTTGTATATTGTATAATGGGATTTGATAGTTACCAGTAAATCCAAAATCTTTGTAGAAAGAGCCAATCAAATCACCATAAATTTAAATGCCCTTCACAATCGGGCAAGTCTGGAGCTATAAACATTAACCTTAGTATTTGTAGTGATAGGAAGATTCAGGGGCCTACTCAGTAGCCATGTATCTCTTTGGTCCCCAGATCCTAGAGAACTCCAAACCAGAGACAGCTTCAGCAGTCCAAAAATCAGCAATCTTTGGACTTAACATGACAGCATATAGCACACGCAGGACATTTACAGTGAATGTAGGTTGAATCCTTGTTGTCCCTGTTGCAATTTTAAAGCTCTCTTCCCATCTGAGCAAACTAGCTTCTACTGGTGATGCTGCTGCTGTGATGTCCAGCAACCAAATTATCCATGTAATCACCAAGAGTTTGAGTCCCCTTTGACAGAACCCTAATATTCGGGATCGGATTTGGTCAGGGCCTCGCCAGACCAAAACCGTCTGGCCCACTCACAGACTCCCTTTAGCTGCCTTTTTAACCTAAGTTAAGCAATTTTAACTCGTATAGTTAATTTTTAAAAAATATTTTTATAAAAAAACAAAGTCACATAGGTGAGTTCTAAGGGTTAGTGAATCTTAACCACAGTCAAGGAGTGTTAAAAAAAAAAAAACACGTGTCAACCTGTAGGATTAAGGCAAGAAGGTTTTGATCTGGCAAGGGCCAGACCAAATCCCATTCCCACTCGAATCATGTACTTGATTCTCTCTATTGTCAGAGATTTGTATGCAGTTCGTGTCTTAAGAGAGAGAGAGAGAGTGTGTTAAAAAACAAAGTTACAAACAGGGCACTTTTTCTCATCCGGAGCCTATCTGGTATTTTTTTAATATATTGAGACTTTTTTGGTATTTTCAATTGGATATTTTCCTTAATTACCCCTTAAGTTTGGGATTGTTCCTCAAATACCCAAGTTTTAAAAATTCGCATCTTTTTTCGATAGAAATTTAGGAGGGAACTTTTAAAGTTCCGGAACTTTCATTGTTCCATGCATGATCTTTGCTTAATGTTTGGAACTTTAATGTTCATTAGGGTGCAAAAACTCACAAATATGGAACTCGAAAGATGGAAATTTAGGATGGAACTTTTCCGGAACTTTCATTGTTCCATGCATGTTCTTTGCTTAATGTTTGGAACTTTAATGTTCATTAGGGTGCAAAAACTCACAAATATGGAACTTTCAAGTTCCGCACAAAAGTTGAGACCTTTCAAGTTCCCACACTTGTGGAAAATTCCACCCAAAAGTACATATTCACATATATTTACCAAAAGGCACAAGATTCTCTCGAGTTCAACTCAAGAGAATCTGTCCGGTTTGAACCCCTAGAGGTCACCACGTGTCTCCTTTGACACCCCTTAACCATGGGTAAGGTTCACCCACCCATCCTTGGTTTTTTTTTAAAAACAAATATTAATTATTGTTTTTTAAATTAAAAAAACTGTTTTTAGAGTTTTTTAATATTAAAAAAAGTTTTTAATTTTAAAAAAAGAATTAATATTTTTTAAAAAAAAACCAAGGATGTATGGGTGAACCCTAGGGGTGGGCGAACCTTACCCATGGTTAAGGGGTGTCAAAGGAGACACGTGGCGACCTCTAGTGATTCAAACCGGAGAGATTCTCTCGAGTTGAACTCGAGAGGATCTTGAGCCTTACCAAAATGATATCACAATTATATTTCAAAATGACAAAAATAACCCCTGTATTATTCGTTACATGTTTTTTTTTTTTGAATGTCAATTCAAATATTTCTTAAAATGACAAAATACCTTTACACATTTATTTTTTGAAAATAGGAGGTACAACTCTTCAAATATTTTTTTAAAATGACAATAATACCCCTTTTCACATAAATTTTTAAATATGATAAAAATACTCCTCTTCAAATCTATTTTTAAAATGACAATAATACCACTCTTCACATGTATTTTTTAAAATAATAAAGTACCCCACTTTACAAGTGTATTCCAAAATGAGAAAAATACCCCTCTTCACATGTATTTTTAAAATGATAAAATACCCTTTTTCACATATATATCTTAAAACAACAAAAATACTCCTCTACACGTATTTTTTGAAATGACGAAATACAACTCTTAAAATATATTTTTACAATGACAATAATACATCTCTCCCATATATTTTTCAAAATGATAAAAACACTCTTCAAATATATTTTCAAATTGACAATAAATCTCATCTTCACATACATTTTTAAAAATGATAAATATCCCTCTCGACAAGTATTTTACAAAGTGAAAAAAATACCCCTCTATACATGTATTTTTTAAAATGATAAAAATAACCCTATATAAGTACATTTCTTTAAATGGAAAAAATACCCCTCCATGTGTAGAAATTGAGGGGCATTTTGGAAAACAAAAAAATGAAAGGCCTTGTGGGTATAGCAACATGACTTGAGCGATATTTTGAGAACAAAAATTGATGGCATTTTGGGTAAAGAAAAAACTTGAGGGGTCATTTTGGGTATAGAAATTTTAAGGGCATTTTTGGTATAGAAATACATGAGGGGTATTTTGGGTCTTTGTAAAAAAACTTGAGGGATTGATTATAGAAACTTGAGGGTCGATATTTTGGAAAATTAAAAACGTTTGAGGACATTTTGGGTCTAGAAAAAAACTTTATGGGGCATTTTGGGTATAGAAATTTTGAGGACATATTAGGTATAGAAAAAGTTTGAGGAGACATTTTGAGTATAGCAATTTTAGGGGCATTTCAAAAATAAAGAAAATAATGTAGGGGGTATTTTGGAAAATCAAACTTGAGTGACATGATGGGAATAAAAAAAATTATGGGCATTTTGAAAAATAGAACTTGAGATATAGGTTAGGGAAAAAAAAGACAAAAGGGCATTTTGGATATAAAACTTAGGGACGTGTTGGGAACAATAAATTGATTAGGGATATTTTTAGTATAAATTGTAAGGTAATTTTTTTGTCGTTTTATGTTATTTCTTTTATATAATAGTAGATTTGTAATTTGTAAAGGCTTTTTTTTTCTACAAAAGTTTCACTCAACAATGTGCCATTAAAAAAACAACGAATTTTAAAGTTTCGGATTTTTAGCCAAAAAGTTTCACGTCAAAAGAACAACGAACTTAAGAGATTGGGAAAATCAAAGTTCTGGACTTTCATTGTTCCAGAACATTGAAAGTTCTAGAATTTGAAAGTTCCACCAAAAGAACAGTCTCAATGTCCTCACACACATGTGAATGAGTTCGCATGCGGACTTTTTCAATTTTGTACTATTTTATCCAAACCATTTGAAGGAAAGACATTTATGTCCCTTCCATTCTTTATCAACGAAAGCAAATCGTCTGTGTTCTTCCCTGTGGTCATGAGTGTTGGAAGGCTAGGATCAATTCATTTGTATGGATTTAACAGTTGTAAAACACTATTTGAAGAGATCCTTACCTTCAATAACTCTAGGCATAGGGAAGAACACGGACAATATGATTCCCTTATCAACCATGGAGAGTTTCCTTCATTCCTTATCAACAATAGAGTCCATTTGTTGATCAAGAGTCTCCCAGCATTTCAGTACCTACTGTTTTGACTGAGATTTCCTCGAGAGTGCTTCATTCAACTAAACTAGTAACCACGATTGTGACAAAACGCCATTAATCGAAGGAAAACACCTATTTTTCATTGCGCTTTTTAAAAAATGAATTAATTTAACCTAAAAAAAATTGTAATCATTGCTTTTATGATTTTAAACCTTAAATCTCATATTAGATAGTTTAATATGTGTTTTCTTTACATTTTTTATGGTTCACAATGTGCGGTCAATACTCAACAAGTCAGGTCGTTATTTCATATCGATATTGGTTGTGTTCCAAGGTTGAAGATGATATGTATTGATACAGGGTGTATCAACTATGTTTATCGATAGGTATCAATAATGGAGGCGAAATTAGAACTAAAAAGTGTCCAAAAACTCTCAAAACGACCTCAAAATGGAAATCTGAGCATCGGATAATCGCATAGCAATTCAACTCGGATTTGTCTCGTCGAGCTACTCCAAATTCATATATTATAATAATCAATCGGACTTCGAGATCAAAAGTCATGGTCAAAACAATTTCTATCGTTGAATGACATCATATCGATATGGGTATCAATATGTATCGATATGGGCATCTAGCAAGTGTATCGACCACGTGGATCAACCGGTATCGATCTTGCTCACAAAAACTTCATTAAAACTCAGATTTTTCAAGAAAATTTGAACTAAAACATCCATTAAAGGATAAAGAAGTGAGGAGCTTTGTGAGATGAGAAGATGGGGAGAGTGGGAAGCTTCTCCCATCTCATGCACACGTACATAAATCTCTCGTTTCCTCTTCTTCTTCTTTCAAAACTAGAAGAAACTCTTCTAAGTGTAGGTGGTAGTGGAGGGGTATAAAAAGTACTCATAAGCCTTTTGTGGGAAGGGTTTTTAATAGTTGGGCAGATTGAGAACATACCCAAACTTGAGGGGCAATCAGGGAAAAACCCCTTTTCAATT
This sequence comes from Tetracentron sinense, assembly GCA_015143295.1. Lineage (NCBI taxonomy): Eukaryota > Viridiplantae > Streptophyta > Magnoliopsida > Trochodendrales > Trochodendraceae > Tetracentron > Tetracentron sinense. The sequence continues at coordinate 7,482,780 of CM026558.1, read as the reverse complement.
TGTTTTAGGAAACAATACTTATTGCACAATTTTAAGAACCATAAAAAAGTTTAAACTAAGCACAAGGAAAAAATTTGAATAGCTTTGCAACAAGTCCAAGATCACCCATATGGCAATTACATCTGAAATTGAAAATTGAATTGAGCACAATGCTATGATCTATTTTCTTGTTGAATCTTCATCCAATCAAAACAGAAAAAGATAAGGTAAATCATAGAAATTGTGACTAATTTCTCGACAAAAAATTAGTTAATTTTCCATTTCTCACTCTCTAGGAAGTACCCATGGAAGCCTGGATTTCTTCCAAAGTTCGCCCCTTGGTTTCAGGTACTATCTTGGCCACAAATAGAATAGCTAGTGCATTAACCACTGCGAATAGTAGAAAGGTACCTGAAACCATACAAATAAAAAAATCCTTAACACTCTTAAAAATAACTAATTTATGCTAATATAACCAGAAAGGTCCACCGTTAAAGGTGTGTTCATTTGGGGGTGTAAATGGGTGAGAGAAAAGAAAGGAAATGTGGAGTTTCTCTTGTATGTTTTGTTTGGGAGAAAAGTGGTAGGAGAAAGTTTTTTTTTTTCAAAAATACCCGTTGTTCTCATTCAAAAATCACTTTTGGTAAAATGGTAGAATTGAAATATCAATGGGTTTCTTTTACTTTCTTTCACTAGTCCACCTTTTTGGTGGAATTATAATGAGGGAAAATGAGAGAAAGTTGACACTCTGGGGAAAGTGAATTTCTGGAGAAATTCACACTTCCTCCCAAACCGAACGGAGGGAAAGTATGGGTTTCTCCCACTTTCCCTCACTTTCACCCTTTTACACCTGAAATGAACACACCCTTACCCAATGTTTGGTTGCCGAGAAAATAAGTAAAAACATGGAAAAGAAAAGAAAATGAGACAAGACTCAACTAAAAATTATATTAGAAATTCAAAATTTTCTTTTCTTTTCCATATTTTCACATATTTTCTTAACAACCAAACACAACATTAGTGACTGAAAAAAATGTCATTACACCAACCAATCAGGAACCCCAACTCAAAGAAAATGCAGTAGCAAACTATGATTTTAGAGAGCTTAAAATGGTTGCTAAGCTAACTATTTCCTCGGTTCATGCTAGAACTTTACTTGAAGGAAAAATGGAGAATCATATGAATCTTTCCTTACCATAGGAGCTCCAGCTCATGAGAAAGTTGAAAGTAAATGAAACTGCCCACGACCCGAACCAATTCACCAGAGTCACTAAGCTTCCTGCTGTTCCTTTTACGTTTATCGGGAATATCTGTAACAATAGCAATTTTCAAGTAAAATTTATGATTCTAAACTTTACACAGGGTTATGTGAATTACAAGTTACCTCGGACATAATAACCCAAGGAACTGCTCCCATCCCCATTGAGAAGGAACCTATGTATGTCTGATCTCATGAAGAGTCATAAACAAAATGAAAATTGATACCAATTCAGGTTTAAAAAATGTAATAACGTGGAAAGCATTTCCTGGTATGCAGTAAGTATTTGGATTACCATTATGCCGATGAGAGCAAGTATAGGTACCCACTCTAGTGACAATTCATGGACCTGATCCACAAAAAGATCTTGATGTATTAAGATAAACTATAGATTACTCAGAGATAGTGCAGTTTTAGTCGATCATAATTTGAAAAACTACCTTCATGTAGAACGATGTGCCAACTAAAATGCAGCCTACAAGCAACCCTGATGCAGAAACCTGAAATGGAAAATGAACTTGTTATAATCACAATGCAGGATAAATGGAGAATTAGACTTTAGGGCCGAAGTTTTCATATAGAATAGTTCTTACAAATAGAAGAGGTCTTCTTCCAGCTCTGTCCATTAAGATCGCACCCAATGCCGTGATAGGAAACTGCAAAAACCAGAATCATCTATAGCAACTTTGCAAGAAAGAAATATATTTGAATTCAAGGACATTGAGATAGTTGAAAACCTGGATACAAGCATAGATAATGGTTCCGACATTGGAAGGAAAACCTGAGGGGTTTCAGATGAACTGGCAGTAAGCATAGATCCTTATAATTACAGCTCAAGTGAACAATCTTAAGCAAGCAAGGTATCTTTACCTGCAGCCTCAAAAATGGCGCTCACATAGAAACAGATTCCGTTGATTCCCCCAAATTGTTGAAACACCATCAAACCAATGCCAACCTGATCATCCAAGACTAATTATATATAAAAAAATCACAAATTACAATGCTCGGTTATGCTTTCACTATAGAACTATATATGGAAGAGGTAGATCATTTTGCAAGGGATTAGCATAAATTCATAGAACTTTTTGAATTGAAATTTCAGAAGTGTAATGGTAAGTAGTTTGAATTAGTAAACAGACTCACAATGACAGAACGCAAGTATCTTCTCTGGAATAAATCCAAAATTCTGGATTTTGGGAGGTGCTGAAGAGTTTCTATGTAGTCCTGTCATGCAACAAAATAATGAGTCCATCATCACATTTACCTTCTACTAGAAAAATGCACTGGTGTTAAAACTATTATAATGTTGGAAGATAAGAATTGACTTGGATTTCTTCGGCTTCTTGAGAAATATCAGCATCCTTGCCCCGAAGCTTCTGTAGTGCAACTTCGAACTCTTTCTGGTGGCCAACCTTTGCCTGCAACACAAGTAAATTTATACGTCACGGGCATCATCATCGTCTTCGACTATTTACCTGTAAAATACAAATGAAGGCCATATCTACATATCATAGCTTACCAGCCATCTAGGAGACTCTGGAATCAGAAACAGACCCAGAAGCAGGACAATGCATGGGATAATTCCTGCAAGTCACCCAATCCATCGAGCAATCACTTACCATATTATTATCCTTTGTGTATCAGATTCCTTTATCTTCACTTTGTTTTCCATTCAGCTCATATTTTCCTTGAATGATTAGAAAACACAACTAGAGTACTTGAATTTACCAATTAGTGCAAGTGTTCTCCATGTTACAACCGTTCCTATTATGAAGGTAAGTGATACTCCACCAACTATCATAAGCTGCAGAAGAATTATACAATTAGTAATCTGAATTTCACACTTAAATTTAAAGATTCGCTATTTCACTTTTAGAGGCCAGATTCTGCATCAAGTTCTCCACCTGGTTCATAGTCGTGAGCCCCCCTCTAAGATTCTTTGGAGCTATTTCAGCTATAAACACAGGTACCTGTGCATTCATTGAACTGAACTTTAGAATTGAAAAGAGTGTATAAGGGTACAGAGAAATCTGTAATATGTACAACATGGATCTTTTAATTGTTTTTGTGGAAGGCTGCTTAGCATTACACAGTAAAATCTGTTAAAAGAAAATGAGAAAATGAAAGATAAAGAGAAACATACCACGTAAGAAAGAACTCCCATTCCATATCCTGTACTCAATCTTCCAATGTCGAGTGGCACTATTCCCTTCAACGATAGTCACAAGTAGACGATCAGATAGTTTCGAGGATATGATTTGTTTAGCTGAAATTTTAGACATCTAAGAATAAGAGTGGAGATGGTGCAAAACCTTAGCAAAGTACACTGCAAGCCATCCTGCAATGCAGAAAACGGATGACATCCTCATTGCCTGCTTCAATGAACAGAGTTTAGAAGGAGAGAGGTCTAAAAAGGAAAAATATAGATATAAAATGAAAATCAGTGTTACAATCTATTAATGCTCTGGATCTCTCTCTACTTACCCCTTTGCGACCAATGAAATCAGCGATGCGACCACTCGTCACTGCACCAATCATTGCACCAATAGTTGCTATGGATCCAAAGACAGAGTACTACAAAGTCACAGAATAACAATAGAGGTTATTCCTGTACCATTTAAGCTTGTAGATTATATATATTATGCATGTATAGAATTACAACAGTCAACTATATACTCAATGGGGGTTAGGACATTAGTTTTAGAGGTTGTACTGAAGAATCATGTGCTACTTAAAAGACATTTTGTATTCTAATTCATTGTAGGTGTGTCGAACCCCAAAGGGGTGGACCAGTGGTTCCTGGGCCTTTCCCCAAGTGGGAGGTCCTGGGTTCCATTTCTCACTTCCCCTTTGGGGCCAGCCCCGCACGGGTTTACCCGGACTTACTTGGTGTGGCAGGTTGGGGCTCACATCGCACCCTCAGGGATTAGTCCAAACCCAAAGAGTTGGGGACACCCCGAGTTCCAAAAAAAGTAGGTGTGTCGAACCCAAGTATCTAGGATTAGGCATTGATGATGATTTAAGTTTTCAGCCGAACAACATGTGTTATAGAACCTTATTGAATAATCTCAACTTCTTATCCTACTGGTCTTTGGTAAGTATGGATAGTGCACAGAGGGTAGTTTGGTTAGTTCTTCCTAGGGCCATATCGTGTCAATATGGAAAGAGAGAAATAGGAGAGTCTTCAAGGACTCCCCCTTTTCTCTTTCTTGCATTTGATCACGAAACGGTTTCCTGATCTTAGAATGGGTCTCCATTCGGAGTAATGGGGTGGATTTGAGAGCTGTGTTGGGTTGAATTTTGGCACAACTTAGGATTTTGAACCTTTCAACATGAGGGATCTTTTCTTGCTCTTTTTATGCTTCTTTTCGTCTTTAGTTTACGCTCTTGTAAACTCTTTTATTTTATTTTGTCTACCTTTGTAGCTCTCTTTTGTATAATATATCCTCATAATTATCGATCAAAAAAACATAATCTCAAATGAAACAAATAAAAACAAAAATAGAAAAATCGAAGAATTACATGAACTGCAAATTCACCTACCAAAACTTACTTGTGTGGTAAATAAAAGTCTGGTTTTTGGTAACCAACTATAGATGTAGCAGGTGAATGAAATTTATACCGGATGTTTCAAAATCGATTGTCATTGGCTCATTATTTCAGTTTTGAGAGGTATGAGATATATGGGAAAACAGATTTTCCATATCCTGACACTCTGTTCTACACTTGGAAAACATACCCATATCAGTTTTCGGCCATCTAAATATTTACCGGTTGGCTATTACCCAAAATTTGCAGCAATCAAATGATCATAATTCACAACTACCCAATGTATGGACTTCTTCACAGCAGTTAACTATAGTTTTCTTTTGATTGATGGTCTCTGTCTTACATATCATGAACATATTCACCAATTCGAACAGTTCATTGAAGGGGCATGTCTAGTGTCTGACATAGATCAAACATAACAGTTCTTCCCAACCATTAGACTAATGTAGTTTTTGTGAAAGGTTAACGGTGCCTCTAATTACAGTGCAGAAGTAATAAACTTGTGGGACACTTAGACGTATCTGACTAGTGTTACTTTTGAATAGAGAGATTGATTAGCATGTGCAGCCTCACACTTCTCCCATATCTACCTAAATTCAGCACATATGCCCAATAATTGAGGTATGCACATGCTCATAGATCTGATCCTTCCCTTCAATAAAAATCATATAAAATGCATAATAATGGGAATACTTGGTGGAGCCCTGTCTCAGCAATAAACTATGCACATTAAAGAATCATACGCATTTGGTCGGATCTTGTGACATGGTCAAATAAACAGAAATGCATTTTCAAATATCCAACTTGCACTGTTGCACACCTTGAACTTAAGATCCCAAAAGAGCGAATGTCTGATAGCATACATTATCATGATCCGTAATCATGCTGGATATTATAATTAAACGAACTTTTTCCCTTTCGTTAGAACATAGAGGTAGTGCACATTGGATATTTTTTTCAAAAGAAGAAGAGAAAGTTCCAACCTGCACTACCCTTTATGGTGGTCTCAAAGTATCTTCCTTATAGAGTTTATTTGTTGAATTATTCTAGGGATACTCCCAAAGTGTACTCCCATATATACTCCCAAATCCTAACTGTTCTTATTTGTTTATCAGATTAGTTAAAGTAAAACATATAAAGATCAGAAAAAGAATCCATGAACTAACCTCAGATAAAGATAGACCAAGATCAGCCGTGATCGCTAACTGGGTAGGCGCGGAATAGCCCACCTGCAATTCCCACAAATTAAGCTGATCTGAACTACCAGAATGTCACCAAAAGACTGCATATTTTCAATCACTGTAATATTCTAAGGAGAATATCAAAGCTTCAAGACTAAGTTAGTAGATGAAAACTCGGTTGAGTGAACTCCGCTTGGGATCCTAGGAGAATTGAAGAACCCAAAATTCTAATTCAAACAAAGATCTGAACTAACTCGATCAGTTGAAATTCAGGGAAACATATTGAAGTTGTCCCATTCAATAGGGAAGCATTCTGAGTCGACTCAGCAAGTCAGATTCAGTTCACCCAGTGAGTCAGGTCTAAAAACTAGTACTTCTATTACTCCCATAATTAGAAAGAGATCTGTGATTTATTTTTCATGTTTCTAAGCACAATCTGTTCTAGATACTTACACATGACCCAAATTCAAAAGATCCGCAAACCGCCACAAATGTGCTGAGCAGAACCATCCATATAGACCCCCCATTGTAGCTCTGGAGCTCAGCTTCTCCCTGAGATGATATCTTCTGTTGCCCGATAAGTGGCTCCGATAGCACGTCTCGCCCAACACTTTGACTGTTCTCTATGTCATGGTTGATGGCCATCTCTTCTTTCGTTCTTCTCTCTATGCAACAACTATAAAAAGATGAACAAGGAAAACTATACTTCTCCTCACCCCTTTTGACTGTTACCTCTTATATTAACCAGAGAGGGAGAGAGAGAGAGCATGTGAAGCATGTGATCACAGACGTGGGCTGCCATGAAGAACAACTCAAAGACGGAGCTTAATGTATGAGAGACAAAAAAGCATACTAAAAGGCAGATATTAGAATAACGATGTTAAGAGAATTTAATATATATGTATAGGCCACTGTCATAAGATACCTCTAAGGTAAGCTTACACACAGCTAGGCAACTATGAGTTGTGAGAGGATGACCCACCTATCTTTGAGCTTCCAATCAAATATATGAACAAAGAAACTATATGATGCTGCTGGAATGCATTGTCTGTCATGCTTAACATTATCAGATCAGTGTAAATCTCAGATTAATCCCATCCAAGTGATGGCCGATCTTTTCAAAGGTTCGGATCGATTGTGTTGGGGGGTCTGTATGGTGTAGATTGCTAGGCTGTACTGTTTGGATGAATACTGGATATTTAGAACCAGCTTGCAGAAGCTGACTAGTACAGTTGTTTAGATTAATTAAAGATCACAGAAAAATGGTGAGGCTAATTTAATGTCTAAATGACTGGACATGGATGAATGCACAGATCAATTTATGGTTTTCTAAATAGGAAAGTGATTAAAAACTCTAGATAGTACCTATTATCGAGAGCTAGACAGTTGGATTTTCAATCTAACGGTGCCATGTCCCTACATGATTTAAATGATGGCCCCACTTAATGCTTGACACCGTTAGTTGAAAATCGAATGGTCCAGCTCTCGATAATACCTACTAGAGTTTTAAATCACTTCCCTTCTAAATATAGTAATAAGAAGCCTTCATCATCATTAATGGGTTTGAAAGAGGATGGACCCCACCCTCCATATTGATTTTTTGGTAAACTCAATCATACCACAAGGCAATGACTGAAGGCAAAGACAAGGAATACTCACACCACCCAAACTCACACACACCACATGCAAACTCACACACACCACACACACCACATGCACCACACACATGCAGCCCATGTAAGCTTCACCCTAGAGCTCCTCAAAACGGGTACCAACCGTTTGAGGCGCCAAGGAACTTATATCGGACAACATGCTCGGGTAAGTTTGCATGTTGATTCAAAACTCCAATAAGTTGGGGACACCTCTTGATGGGCCATTACCAAAAAAATGAATGGTTCTGAGTAATAAGCTGATGGTCAGGTAGGGTCCATGAAGTATGCTGACCAACGGGTCCATCAGATTTTAAATACATTATTTTAATTTTAGGCAAGGAATTCATTTCAAAATTTGCTGCTTCTGTTTAAACTGATCTCAAACTCCTTTTAACTTCTTTTTTTTTATGACGAAACTCCTTTTAACTTTGAAAAACATTTTTTTGAAGGCCTCGGATTGTCTCTGGCGAAGCCAGAAAACCCTCTAGGGGTGCCATACATTGTGCGACAGTTGGCAAAAAAGTGGGGAGAAGTCATTCCATTTTCTCCCCATAATTTTGACTTCTCCCCATATGATATCTCTCCCCCCTTATTCTCATACACTTATCACCACACATGTCTTAATATGTGTGGAGAAGTCAAATTCATGGGCCCATGATTTTGACTTCTCCACCACTTGTCACCTACTCTATGGAACCCGAGACAAGCCCTTTCTAGCTTCGCCAAGACAATCCAAGTCCGTTTTTGAAGATGTCGATTGAGAATGACTTTTCTTATGGCCTTTAAAAAATAATCCAAGGATAGACTCAAAAGACATTCATCTCATCTAATAGTACTCGGTTACCAAAAAAAAAAAACTCGGACTCTCATCTCATCATATTTAGAGATGTTGATGTAAGGGGAAGATTTGTGCCTTTGGGGATCATACGATCAAAAAAGAGTTCATCAACACCAAACTTAGCCACATTGCTATCAGACATCTGATTTTTTTTTTTTGGTTAAGTGTTATCATTTATCTAGGTTAGTAAATATAGGTTAGTATAAGTGGTGAATCTCTCAACTGCCACACCACTCATACTCGAGCCCGAGTCTTCCCCCAACGGATACATTCGTCCAACCACTAGAGCAAGCTAGGAGGAGTGACATCTGACTTATAAGTTTTCCAAAATGAATCACAACAGGTTACAACCATCTTCCTGTTTGTTGCTAGCATTCCATCTCTGACCAACACAAGAAAAATAAACGGAGAATCCATGACTTTACGTCTCTCGGGCCTTAGTTTCAGGTATCACCTTGATGATGAAAACAACACAAACAAGAGCGTACTCAAAAAATGTACCTGAAAAACCAGACAACCAAGTTCGTCGTCACATTCAGTAAACTCAATTAGGTTTCACTGGCATGCATCAGTACTAGCAAGAAACACTGTATGCTGAAAAGTGACCATGGTGCATATTAGATCCTTCCGCAGGATGAAAAATATGGCATATATGGGATCTTACAATATGAGCTCCAGTTCAAAAGTTGAAAGTGTAGGATACCACCCAAGAACCAAGGCAGTTTACCAATGTTACTAGGCTTCCGGCAATTCACTTTACGTTTTAATCGGGAATATCTGTAACAAAAGCAGTTCAAATGAGAGGCGTACTTCTATACTCTAAAGTATTTACATCTCTCAGACATTATGAGCCAAGGAACTGTGCCCATTCTATGTACTTCTGATCTTGATAAACACACATGCACGCACACACACATGCGAGCAACACACACACGCACATATATATACTAGCAAAGAACCCGTGCGATGCACGGGAGTATAAAAGAAGAGAACTCTATATAGTTTATTATCAATCAAATAACATTAATCATGTTTGATTAGAATAATCCAGCCATAATGTTTTGGAGATTTAGCCATCTTTGTTTTGTGATATCAGAGAAAGATATCTTTAGTGAGTCTCACCATGCCAGAAATAACCATTAATTTAGGAATAAAAAAGGGTAAAAAATGATTGCCTATTTTTGAAAACATGCATATATATAACATGCATATGAAAATGAAATTCAAAATAATTCTGATTGACAACTTGGACTGAGACTGATATACATGTCCTCTGATTTTTGTGAAGTGTTTTGTGATTATTAGACAGTCAACCATTGAAGAAATGGCCCCACGAAATGAACGGTTCGGATTAACGATTTAACATATCAGGCACACAGAAAAATTAAGAGATAAATATATCTCGGGATTTAAAGAGGTGTTATTGCTTAGGAATGCAGAGAAGAGAACACATCCCACTTACTCATATTCATATTCTTGTTCTATCGAAGCATGACTCTATATCATTAATTCATTATACCATCTGCCTCCCTATTACAATAATCACAAAAAAAAAATGTAGTAAATCATTATCTCCCTTGATAACTTAAACATCACAATTAATCATCTCGGTCATTGATCTCCTTTTAAATATGAATTTATTTACCTATTCAGAAATATAGGAACAAGCATGAAGCATGAAACATGAAACAGGAGGTGATGCTCTTTATGCTTATGATTCGATGGCCCTCTGTATCTTAAGAGAAATGGCCTCACCCTTTTTTGATGTGAGGTCCGATGCAAGGTCCACCCTTGTTGAATGTGGGGCCACCTTTGTAAGACACAAAAGGGCAATAACGCATCCAAACTCTGCTTTGAGAGGAGCTTTGAAAGAGTGAATCCCTTTACATGGTTTCATGGTACTTGCAACTGAGATTACAGGGTTACACAATTGTATTCTCTTAAATATTGCAAACAAATTTTATGTGTTACATGACTATATTCTCTTCTAAATATTTGCAAAAAAAAAACTGCAACAAAATCTAACCCACCTTAAGGTCGAGTCTGTGAGAGGTCGATGTGTCTTGTGCAACTTCCAAAAGAAAGGAGGACGAGTGAGAGAGGAGAGGCGTTCCGAGGTTGCAGTACACCATGGAGGTGTTCCGAGATTGCTGCACAGGATGGCAAACACCCAAAACTGAATAACAAAAAATGGCCTTACTCCATGGAAAGAAAGGTGAAATTAGCTATAAGGACTTTGAATTAACAGAATCAAGTCAGGTGGTCCATTGATAAAACAATGGCACAATTGAGAATCACAAACAAATCCTCCAAATAAAAAGAAATAAAAATGAAAGATCCAAAATTTACCTCTAAGAACCTGACCCACACTACCACATCAACAGTCAAAAGCCCAATTGAGATTTGCTCGGCGCATTGAGAGTGTCCACCGCGAAATTACCACCATGATCATTCATGGTGCCGACAGCCTCCCGGGACTTCTCTACCATGATGCCGTAACCAGGAAATCCATTGGGTGCTCAGTTCTTGGTTACCAAACCCAGGAAAAGGTGTTGGATAAATATCATGCAATTTTCCAAAGCCTTGGCATCTATCAAAGAAAATATCACAGCCTTGATTGCCCGTTCAGTGAAGCGTTCGACGGTTCAAAGACTGCTGAAATAGACTGTCACCTTCGGCCCCTCCTGGATGGTAGACAAAGATTAGTGCAAGCAATAGAAATAAAGAGGTGAAAGCATATCAAAACAAAACAGAACTTGGGGGACACGAATCAGAGGGGAGGGAGGGAAGGGGCGTTAGTTGGGAAGAGGAATGAACTAAACTTCAATTTTTATTTAGGAATTGAAGAGGGGAAAGGTTAGGGACATGAATGGATAGAGAAAGGAGAGTCCACGTTAAAGAGGAGAGACTTAACTCAGCTTTAGTATTTACTATTACGTAACGGAAATACTAGCCACAAATTGGGAAGGGGGGAGGGGGGGGGGGGGGGAGATGAGGGAGACAGGGAATTAATAGAGAAGTTACTTGGGGGAGAGGAATGGAAAAGAGGGAGTTACTTGGAGGTTAAATTATTTAATTTAAAAAAATTATGATTTCAATTAAGGATTCTTATTAGTGGATGATCAATTGAGGATGTGCCAAGTCAGGTGACACATGGTGTTAGACTAAAGAGAAAATGAAGGATGTTGAGAGATGCCACGTTGAACCAACCGGCATATAGTATTAGTATAGATATATATAGAGAACTGTACTAATGAGCCACGCTCATTACAGCTTGTAATGAGCGGCCCCAATCTCGACCCTTCATTTGTTATCGAGTGGTCCTCACATGACCTATGTATAGTTCAAATTTTTAAAGACATTTTCACCTTCACGAACACTCTCTCTTCTCTCCCGCTTTTCTTCTCTAGTTCTTTTCCTGTTTCAAACCTTAGCCTGAGAGGAAGGGCCTGCTGCTGCCATTATCGTTGCCCATAAACTCTATTCTCCCTTCTCTCTTCTTCCTCCATTCAAAAACCTAGCATGAGATGGACGGTTTAGTCCTGCCATGAGGGGGATCCTCAACCTTGCTAAATCCAAGGCATTCTCAACGTTTGAGCATCATCACTCCATTTTCTGGATGATTCATGGATCTGCGCAAGTGGGCTGTGGATGGGTCATGACATTGGTTGGGACCTAGGAACCAACCACATCCAACACGATTTTAAAAAAAAAAAATAATATTGAACACATCTGGAGCTATCCTAGATTGGTAAACCATCAGGCAAGGCACTAGCACCATTAATGAAATAAATTGTTGAATCAAGTGAATTACGTGCCTGAAAATTAGTGATGGTAACTAGATTAACCTGCATTAAAACCTGATTTTCTTTCTAGTATAAAATGGTCATTATCCCATCATCAAAGATTTTCAGAAGCAAATGGAGCTTTTGTTCACGACAACAGCAAAGGGAAAGAAGAAAGGGGTTTTCGTTCAAGGGAACTAGGGTTTGTGGTGGGGAAAGGTAGAGAGGGGGAAAGACGGAGAGAAGGGGAGACGAATCTACGACTTGGATGTGAAAAGCTGTTAAAAATTTGGACTATATATAGGTCATGTGGACCATTCGATAACAAATGAAGGGTGGAGATTGGGACCGCTCATTACAAGCTATAATGAACCTGGCCCATTAGTATGCTTCTCATATATATATATATTAAGAGTAATTATTTTCCGAAACTGAAACTTCAATACCATCAGCACTAGAATGTCAAACTTAGTTGAAAAAAAGGGATACAAAGCAGAATGCACTTCTCAGTATATGTTATCTGGTTAACACATGACCGCGTTAATCAGGAGCAGACCGGTGCCAATTGATGGGCCCGGTTCACAAATGAATCTTAATGTGCTATGAGATGTTGGAAGAACTCAAAGAAAACTTACAGTTTGACGACTACCTTCAAATAGAAGGAAATCCCAGTTAGTAAACTCGCTATGAGCAACCTGAAATGGCAAATTGAGATGTTAAATTCTTTAAAGAGGAATTGAATTATATGTGATTGCAGAAATGCAAGATTTTCACTAGTGCCTACCATTACAAGAGGTCTTCTCCCAACTCCATCCACCATTACAAGAGATCTTCTCCCAAATATGAGCCACAGATTTTGATCTTCGTCCCAAAAAGGAATGTTTCCTCATCTGGAATAGCATCAAAATTCCAAAATTACAAGGATTTAGAGTCGCCACCTATTCTAATGAAAGGAAAAATAGAAACCCTAAACTATCAATGGATAAGGCAATATGCTATGAAAAACAGAAAGTCTAGGTAAGAGATTCAATTGTGCTACGGGAATGTGTTATACACTATTAGAAACCCGCCAAAGCAATTACCTACTCCCTAAATCCACCTTAGACTATTGAAAATCGATTTATAATTCTTAAATTAAAACATGATCATTAACATATTATGCTAAAAATGAAATCATGCTAATTGAGAAACAAGCCAGAAAGGACACATGCAAAGGCAAATTTAGCAACATTCACCCTAAATAATGACATGCTAATTTCACTTTGAAATCTCCATGCCACAAAAGCATCTCTGCCTCAAGATATAGACATTGCATCATCTCTACTTATATCCCCTTCCTTTACACCCTCTCTTCTATCACCTTGCATACATGATACATGTCCAAACAATCTCCCCCTTTTAGCATTCAACTCACTTAATACATAAATGATGAGAATCACAAATGGAAAAAATCTAAATCTCACTAGAGATTACCATACTTTCTACCAGTAGGTTAATTTTGACAAGGTTTCAACTTGGACTCCAAACTCACATACACCATTATTCAAACATAGAGTTGATATGAACATCTGTTGATGTTGGTTACTCATGAATATTAAACTAATAATATAACAAGCAGGAGGAATTAAAGGGGTAACTTACATACCTTCGATTGCTTTTCAAATTCCGAGACAGCCACCAATAAAGCAAGTTCCCCTAATATGAAAATTTTGAGCTTGTGCAACTGAACCTTCTTAGAAAGGAATGAAAGGAGTTGTAGCCTTGCTTTTAGGGAAATTGATGAGTTGATGAGCAACTGCACTTCTATCTTCAATACAAGGGCAGACACCTCCTTTCTTGTATTTGGCAGTCACTTGTCTGTGAGTGCACTTCTAATTCCTTGCCAAAATAAGGAGGAGCTATCTTCCCTCCCTTGCTACCGTAAATGAGAGGTTGAGGTAGTGAGACTGTCCTTCATAGATGTGAATGCTTGAGGTTGTGAGTTGGAGAGAGTGAGCTAGAGGTGACAATGAAAGACCGTCAGGAGTTGTGCAGGCAATGAGATGGAGAGATGGGAGCAGAAAAACGTAAGGGAGAGGGTCCCTTCCATTGAGGACCCCTACCCCTCTATATAAATTAGAGAGAGAGAGAGAGAGAGTTCTTGTAGGATTATTACAACCTAGAGGGGTAGTCATTCTTAAAAAGAAAAAGAAAGAGCCCAGAAAACAGAAAAACAGAGCCATTATGTTGCTGCTGTTTTTTAACTTGGAGATGATGGTCTTTGGAAAAAGGATCCCCCTAATTTACAAATTGCGAAAATACATCCCCTCAAGAAAATATTTAAAAATTAAAGCCATAATATTTTTTCAATAATTAAATATTATTTTTAAGGCTTTTTTACCCTATGGCATTGCCATTTTAGTCACTTTATCAGGGGCCTTTTTTTTTTAATGGGATATTTTAATAATTTTTACAAAGTTAGGGAACCCTCGAATAGGTCATAGGAGGTCAAGTAGGCCCTACAGGGGTACATAATTGGGTGCTTACACCAACTCTATCCCCTAAGCAATAAGCTTGCACCCAATGCAGTTACCACGACCTGAAAAGGAAAAAGAGTAAGGGGTACACAAATGAGTGAGAGAGAGAGAGAGAGAGAGAGAGAGAGAGATGTTTGGGCTTAAAGACAATGAGAGAGGTAAAAAACTGACAAGCATATAGTATACTTCCAACATTGGGAGGGAATCCTGACATCACAAATAAAAAATAAGTAATCATAACCTTCTTGAGAAGTATCAGCATCATCTCCGCGAAGCATCCGTATGCAGCTTCAAACTCTCTCGGTGACCAACCTTTGCCTGCAGCAGAGAAATGAATAGACTGTTGTGTCATCCTCGTTCTATCTTCCCATGGAAGACTAGTGAAATAACGTATTCACATGTTACAGCTTGGCAGCCATCTAGGACACTCTGGAATGAAAAAGAGGTCAACAAGCAGAACAATGCACGGGACAATTCATGCAAGTAAACTCAACTGTGTCATCAACCCCTTGACACGACATTATCTTCTTGATACAGGACTCTTGTTCCATTCCATATTATCTTTTACCTTTATTGTCTCGGTTTCTTCACGTGATGCTCTTAGAAAGAATACTCCTTAATGAACTTGGATGATTGCACTTTGCAGAGCATTTGATATTAGCAGTTAAGAAGAACAATTCTTAATGGTACTTAAATAATTGTTGAGTAGTTGAAACTTAGCAGTTAGAGCCAGTGTCTGCCATGTTTATTGGCAAACGGGTCAGCATAGAAATAGGATGGAGATGTGTAACTGCATCATAGAATCAGCTTGAGCCAATGGAGGAATCCAACAGAATCCTGCAGAAGAATGATGTAACTTTTGATAGAAAAGGATGTTAGAGTGGGGAACACGGATTCTAGATAAATGTACCATGAGGGCGTGAGTTGATAAACTTTGCAACTTTTCCAGTTCTAATAAATGGCTAAGAGAATTAAAATAATCATTTTAGCAATTTGATCATTTTGTACTATGAAAAACTTATGGTACTATATGGTATCCTCAAAATCATGTGGAACTTTAAGCAAACAAAAGCAATTTTTTAACTGCACATATTTATGATAACACACACACATATAAACTACAATAAATGCTTTGCAAAATGCCATCTGGTAATCAAATTATGACTTTCCCAGTGGTAACATGTTCCCCAGTTTGCCATAATGAGGAGTGTTCTCTTTCCACTATGGTTATGATTTCATGGATAGCATGGCAAAGGATAAATTATAATTTACAATGTTCGTATTAATAATAGTACTAAAAACAATATAACAACCACAATGATATGTCAATAATGACAACAAGAAGCGCAAACATACACCTTGCAGCACCTTAGTAAATGAGAATGCATGCCACACAAGTAGAAATTCTAACCTAAAAACCTTGGCGGTTCATCATAATCATTACCATACTTTGACACACTGTTTTTAGTAAATGAGAATGCATGCCACACAAGTAGAAATTCTAACTTAAAAACCTTTGGCGGTTCATCATAATCAGTATCATACTTTGACACACTATGTTTTTAGTGAGAGAACCAAGGTGCTATAAGGGATATATCTTCTGCCTATCTTCCACGACCTTAAATGTTGTATTAGAGGCAGAACTGCCACACCAGTACTTTTGCATTCATCAGTCATCAAGCTTCCGAATTCAGTATATAGTTTGAATCACAGAAAAAGAAGGCCTATTTCAACATCAAAAGAATCAGATTTTTTTATTTATCCATTTTTTTTTCCAATAGGACATCATGGTTCCAATTTCAGGAACCAGGCAATCTAAATCAACAAATGCAACAGGGTGATCATACCGCATGTGGAAGCAAGCACCATTCGGGACATGGGATAATCCCTTCATATCAGATCATCTAAATCACATAATTTAATTCTGGTGTATTGAAGTATCCTTCTTTTCCTCATGGTCAGAAATGGGACGGTCATTCTCAAAGGTAAATGGTTGGTAGCCAGCAAAACCAGAATGATAACTCGAGCCACTAGATCTCTCAATATCTTCAATCTCCGCTACAAGAGGAACAGGGCGCTCAGGGATTGAGGGAACTGGCAAGTCGGTTTCAAATATCTTCACAATCTGATCCATTGTTGGCCTAGCATATAACTGTGGATGAGAAGAAAGAACAGCAACCAATACAAACTTTTCCATGACTTCTGGAGTGCCCAACTCAGGCATGCCTTCTTCAATAACATCCAGTGCTCTCCCTTTCCTCACCAGTGACCAAGCCCAATCCGTCACAAGTGAGGTCTGGGTCTCATTCGACGCAATGAGTGCCTTCTTCCCACTCAAAAGCTCAAGAAGCACGACCCCAAAGCTGTAAACGTCGCTTCTCTCTGTTAACTGCCCATACAAAGCATACTCTGGGGCAACGTAACCCAGAGTCCCAGCCACCCTGGTACTCAGATGTGTCATCCCCTCTGGCGTAAACTTTGCCAGGCCAAAATCTGCCACTTTCGGCTCAAATCTCTCATCCAAGAGTATATTACTAGCTTTGATATCCCTATGGATGATAGACGGCTGAGCCCCGTAGTGTAAGTACGCCAAACCCCGTGCCGTCCCAAGGGCAATCTTGTGACGAATTGGCCAACTAAGCTTCTTCTCCACTGATCCGAAAAGATGATCATAGAGGCTTCCGTTATTCATCAAATCACACACAATTACCCTATGGTGACCTTCAAAAGTAGTAGTTGCAGTACAGTACCCTCTCAAAGCAACAAGGTTCACATGCCTAACACTCGCAATAACCTCTACCTCATGGGTGAAACTCGCATCCCCAGCAGCAGAGCAGTTCTTGAACCTCTTCAATGCGACCTCAGATCCATCTGCTAAAATCCCCTTATATACATTCCCATAGCCTCCCTTCCCAATTATGTTCTCAATTGAGAAATTCCTCGTAGCCCGTTTGATTTCCTCAAAGGTAAACCTAACCAAAGTGGTACTCCCACTCATCCTATCCAACCCCGAAACCAAATTTGTTTCAATGTTAACAGACTTCTTCTTCTTATTCCTCCGTCTCTTGCTCCTTCTCCACAGAAACCAAAGCCCCAATCCTGCCCCTAACAAGCCGACACCACAACCTATCACAACCCCACAAATCACAACCTTGCGTTTCTTACTGCTCGAAGCCGCAGAGAAATCAAGATTAAACAAACACTTGAGGGTTCCTTCATCAGTTGGTCCAAACTGATTAACCAAAGCAGCAGCATAGATAGAGGAATACACAGTACAATCCGAGACATTCCCGACTTCAGGGCCGGGAAGGTATGCCTGGAGACTCGACAAGCTTGTAGTACATGAAGCACAAGGAGAATTGTTCTCAAGAGATTGATTACAGAAACGCCGAACATCCCGCAACGATGATTCTGGGACTAGTCTCTCGAACTGAGACTGAGTCGTAATATTCATACAACCCTCCGAAATCCAGCTAGTTTCGAAGCCGCAAGCCGAACGGAGATCGAAATTAGGGAGGAATTCATTAATTAAAGTTTGATATGAATCCCAACAAGACTCGGATGCATTCAAAGGGGGAAGAAAAAACCCAGTGGTTTGAAGATACTCAGATTGAACGAGACGAAGTGCTTGAAGACTGTATCGACACTCCGTCGAGACATCGAGAAGATCAGGTCGTTTCGAGCCTTGAGCGAGTTGGCGAAGAACATCGAAATTCAAAGGACAGGGAGCATCAGCGAGTATTCTATGCGAGATTTCACCGCAATTCACAACTGAAGAATCAAACGCTAACCCTAATGTGAAAAAGATGAATAAAAAGAGGGACATTTGGGAGCTAGGGTTTCATGGAGTTCTGCAAGTTCGCATTTTTTTTCCTGTGAAGGGTCTGTTTCGTTTAGCCTGTAAAATTTGACTTTAAATGAGGAGATGGAGACGAAGTGCTTACCTTCTCGGGTCCAGCAGCCACTTTGACAGTTGGTGAAGGATGGGCAGTTTCGGAGAAGCAGTAAATAACTGTTTATCGACACCAAAACTAGACCAGAAAAGGACGTGTACTTGGTTCATGAGAACATTCCTGGTTCAACATTCAATCTGCCCGAATGGTAAAACTTTCGGTTTGACATTTCAAGCAAAAAAAAATCTGGCCATTAAAAATGTTTGTTTTTTTAAAAAAATTTTGGAAGATAAGCTCGGGTTAAGCAGACACAACCAGATATATAAAAGAAAGAAAAGGAGGTTACATTCTGAAATACTTTTACCTAGAGATGTCCTCATTAATAATTGTCTAGAGCTCCTTTCATAGGGGAATTTTTTTTTGTCCCTTTTTGGGGACTCGGGGTATCCCCAACCCTTCAGTAGAGGAGAATTGAAAAGATCGTTCCATGCAATATTTAGCTAACCAATCAACTCTTCTTTTGGTCTCACGCCCAAACATGAGAGACACTACAAGAGTCGAATCGAGCAAGAAGGCAAGGCTTCGCAAAGGTCTTTTTTTCCATCTCCTTAAACAGTCAACTACCCGTTTAGAGTTAGCATTCACCATTAAGCGAGTCATACCACAATCCAAAGCGATATGAAGCCCATGAGTTATAGCTGACAACTCTAAAAAGTCAATAGAAGCCAGATCATAGCCCTTTGCAAAGGCTCAAGAAAGTCAATAGAAGCCAGATCATAGCCCATTGCAAAGGCCTTTGCTTCCTCAAGAGGCCTTAAAAATGTTGCTTGAATTGTCACTATGGACAAAATTATCCTTATACTTTTTTTTTTATACTCTTATACTTGGGGGAAGATCAAGGATTCTCTTGCAGGGGGCTAACAATGGTGGTTCGGGAGCAGAGCCCCCGAAATGTTTTTTTGAGGACCAAGTTCATGGGTCATCACATTTATTTGTGTCCATTTGTAAATAATATATTTTTTTCTCGAAATTTTAGGGGCGGGCTAGAGTCTCCCGTCGCCCCAATTCCATCCCTCTCCTAGGCTTCACACCCCTATTATTACATAAGTTTTATTTTCCAAATTTTTAGGGGGGGCTGAAGCCCCCCTAGCCCCATGTGGCTCCACCCCTGCTTATACTTATCTTCTCTATCATTATAAAGACTAGTGAGCCGCACATTTGATGCACGTGAGAGAGGGAAGGAGAGAGAGTGGAAATAGGGACCTAACGAGACCCACTTACGCTTGCACTTATATCATCCAATACTTTACTATTATCTATTGATAAAATTATCCTTATATTTACTAGCGGAAGGCACGCGCGTTGCACGTGTGTGTATAGTCTGATGCATGTGAGAGAGAGGGGTGGAGGAGAGTGACTGGGGTGAACCCTAGAGGTGAGTGAATTTTAATCAGAGTTAAGGAGTGTCAAAAGGGACACGTGTTAATATGTGGATGCAATTGATGAGAAATGGATAGTTTGAGGTGGGTGAATTTTAACCATAGTTAAGGAGTGTCAAAAGGTGTAGATGAGAAAGGGATAGTTTGGGAATTAAGTAAAACATTAAATCAACAATTGAAAGGGTAGTTTGAGGTGGGTGAATTTTAACCACAGTTAAGGAGTGTTAAAAGGTGTAGATGAGAAAGGGATAGTATGGGAATTAAGTAAAATATTAAATCAAGGTTGTCTTAAGGGTAGTTTGGAAATTTATAACTTTAAATATACTATAGATGAGAAAGGGGTAGTTTGGAAATTTATCAAAAATAGGCAATGGATTGAGAAAGGGGTAGTTTGGAAATTTATCAAAAATAGGCAATGGATTGAGAAAGGGGTAGTTTGGTAGATTGTAGATAAGAAATGGATAATTTGGAAATTAAGTAAAGCATTAAACGAAACGAATGATTTGTAAGGTTTGCATATAAGGGTAATTTGGAAATTGCCCAAAAATCAGGATACAGTTTATGGGAGTAGTTTGGGAATTTCCACTATTAAGGGGGCTTTCCTATTATAGCGGAGAAGATATTTTTTATATATTATATTTTGTTTCACCTCTCTCTCATATATATGTTACGTGGGTCTTACTTAGATGAATCTTTCCACTTGTGACCCACTAATTATAATAAAATGAGTTAAATGAGTAACATGGATATAAAATAAAAAATTAAAGAAATTAATGAAGAAGATAGCCCGGTATTATTTTACTGGGCCATGCTAAGTAGTCCCATTAGGATTATCTATAAAACTGGAGAGAATATATTAGGATAAGAATAAAACTCCTCGGATCAGCTGAGGCGGAAGCAATCAGGATAGCCCTGAAGCACCGATTTTGTAATTGATCCAGCTCGGGTGGGGCAATGGGATATTCAGACCATTTTGGAAGACATCAAAATTTTGATGAATCAGTGTTCAGAAGTGAAGATTGCCTTTATTCCCCGTCAAGCAAATTCCTTAGCTCATTATCTAGCCCAGAGGGCTCTCAAAATTAGCATCGAAAAATCTGTAAACCAGGCCAATGGACCTGTAGCTAGGGACTCCCTGCCCGAACAGGGGTTCCTCTTGTAACCTCGTACCATTGGATGAAATTATCTTCTAACCAAAAAAAAAAATCCCCACCCAATGTTAAACAAGACCTTTCCTTTAGGGGATGCATGCATTTCCTTTAGGGCTCGTGATTCTCTCTAGTTGTAACCAGACTAAGGGGTTCAGTTACAACACAAAAGCCTCTGTACTGCTCTTTTAATTTTGGTTAACACCTTTAACTTTTAGAATTACTATTTTTAAAAAAAATTAAGACTAAATAATTGAACCTTATAAGGATTTAGTGAATTTTAATCACAATTAAAGGATATTAAAATGGACACGTGTTGGCCTATGGAATGTAACCGGACTCCTTGAAATTCAGTTACAACTTGAGAAAATTTTGAGTCGTCCTTTAAACACTTATTTTAGGGTACAACTTATTTTGTTATTTCCAAACCTTAAATTTTGGGTTTTGTGCCCAGAAATTTAACATTTTATAAGTACCATGTAAAATTAAAAGATTCTTATAATGTAAAGATTTTCCTCTAAGATGTTAGAATCTTAACAATTTAAATGATTTATTTAATTTTATGTGATACCCATTAAATTATCTAATTTTTATTATTTAAAGAGAATAAATTTTATTTTAAGGGAAGGTCTAGATTAACGCTATGATTAGGGATGTAAACGGATGTGGATATTATCTGTATTCGATTCGTATCCGAATCCGTTTAGTCGGATAATTATATGAATATGTATTTGGTGAAGCGAATTCGGATATTAAAACCACTATCCGTTTATAATCAAATACGAATTCGGATATTGGTATATCCGATCCGATTATATAATATATGTAAATAATATATTTTAAATTTATAAAATTAATATAACCTTTAAAATATATTTTTTAAATAAAAATTTATATGATTTTATATTTTTTTTAAATATTAATTAATATTTTTAAATAGTTTTTAAAATAATCGGATAATTCGGATATTATCCGAATCCAAATATTGATATATATTCGGATTCGGATATCTGAATATATAATCGGATACGCATTCGAATATATCACTATCCGCTCTCCGCTCTGTTTACAACCCTAACTAGGATGTCTTAGGATTGTGTGGTCCTATTAGCAAAGTCATATATATTAATCTTGGTTTAATGCTGACTTGTCGGGCCAGAGACGTGCACACAGAGGCTAGTTTTTTTTAGAGGCACCATATCCTATGGAAGACACCGAAAGAAGAAGAATCGGAGAAAAGTGAAGAAATATTTGATAATACCAAGTCAAAATTAGCATAGAGGTCGCAGAATCAACATCAAGTATGTCATGTTCAATTTAGGGTTAGGGGTATGAAAGAAACTGAGTTGTTAGAGGAATAGAGCATGGCATGCGCTTGCGCCCAGGCTTATAACATTTTTTTGAGGATAAATATAGAGCATCAAATTGATGGGCCCCATGCAAGAGTTAACAGCCTAAGCTAGCGGATGGTCACTAGTTGGTTGGCACAATTTCAGATGAGCACATGAACACATGCTCAGATACACTACAGTACAACGAAGCTCTCACTACTGTTCCCAATGGCTAGAAGCCTAAAACAGCTGGACCACCCATTTATTTCTTGGGTCCCAAATTAACATCCATTGGGACCCATGACATTTTTTTTGAAGGTAATAACCAATGTTATATGGTTCGTCGGTTTGCTCGGTTAGAATTTGGATATATTTCATTCTACAGTGAACCTGATTCGCTAAAGGTAGGATGAGATAGTTCGTTTCTCGGTTCGTCTACGTTCTTTAATTTGGTTCGCTAGCTTAATTCATTACTTGCTGGATCTCATTATCTGGATGACCATAACTAATCTCATTAAACTTGTTATTCTTATTAAAATGGTGAATTGCTTTAGGATTCAACGTGGTATTCATAACCTTGTAACTAATCCTATAGACAAGAACTAAGGGTCTGGATCCTGGTTTCATATTAATACTTTTAGTATGGACATCTAAGGTTAAAGAGTCTATAATATGGGGATCACGTAAATCTAAAGAGAAATCTTGATAATAATTAAAGTAAACTGGACTTTGTGCTGTACTAGTCTGGATTGCTCCTAAAAGGCTATCTGGAAACTCTAAGAACCTACAGTCTCTAAGGCATAATTTTGTTAAGGCAAATCAATCTTATAGTCCAGATGATTTAGTTGGTTTTCCTCAATGTGTTATTCAAGCGTGCAACTTCCAGAGAAGATTCTTTTTTGATGCCTTTCTTCATCTAGAAATCATTAGTACTTGTCCAGAATGGGTTGGTGATGAATTATTTCCTAGTCACCATTTGATTTTTATTCATGCGGAATATCCGGGGTTTCTCATCAAACCTCAAGCCAGAAGCAAAGAGCAGTTTAATTACAGAGATATTATTGCCAGGAAAATTTCAGGATTTTTCCGAATTCAACATCATCTCCGAAGAAGTGCTTGGAATATAATTACTGATACAGGCAGAATTATTATTATGGGTGCTCCAAAGTATAATGCTCATCATCCAATTATTCAGAATATTTATCAAGGAACCATTAGTGCTTCTCCTTATGTCAAAGAAGAATTTCCAGACCCACTTTCCCAGATATGCAATTTGAAGAATTACATCTTGGACTGGTCTTCAAAAGTAGTCTTCAATATATATATATATATTTTAAGCATGTAAATACTATATTACAGATTTTATTTTGAAAATTCATAAAAAAAAAATTTATCTTTTAATGAACGGTTCATCAACTCAAAGTATAAATGTGCTGAACCCCAAAAAAAATCAGTGAATTCAAATAAAAAATTCATTAAATCAAGACCGTTTTGAAACAACAGTGCGTGGTTCACTCAACTTCACGAATCAATCTGAACCATGAATTAGTTCGAGTTCGCTCCAGTTCATTGTTCGATGGTACCGGAAATAGGGTAAAAGGTCTGAAGACGAGTGTGGATGTGGAAGATGTAAGGTTTTTGAAGCCAAGGCACTAAGAAATAGGTACCTTCATCCATAACTCCCCGGAATCTGTGGAGGAACGTTTGATGCTGTCTGCGGGTTGCCCATGTTGAGAAATAGATGAATCTTCAAAGAAGAGTTTGGATTTTGAAGTTTTTAGGGTTTTGTTACCTCTATTACGGTGCTTCCTTTTCTTTTTCATGTTCTTGAGGTAAGTGTAAAACCCTAAATGAGAGATTGGAATTTGATTTTTTTTTATACTTCTGTTACCTTTCAATCACCTGGCCATTCAATTTCATCCCCAATTCGAATTTGATTTAGATAATCGCTCGAATTCTGCGGATATCATCCGAATTCGAATAGGATAATCGGTCGAATTCGGATAAATAATTGAATTCAATTAGTTTAAACGAATTCAAATTTGGATTTCTCTAATTATTATCCGCTGGATATCGGAGCGATTCAGATAATAAGTAGGGACAGTCGAATCGGATACGAATAGTGCTATATCCGCTCCGAATCCGCTCCATTGACCGCCCTACTTGTGTGGAGCCAACAAGTGGGCTGACAATTTTATTTTATTTTAGGGAAATGATTTTGAGACTGCAAAAGGGCCGAGACCTCCAAGACCGTGCATGGATGCACGGGATTGTAGGTGGGGCCTACCATGTGAACATGGGTCCCACCTGAATCCCGTGCATGCATGCACGGTCTCAGCTCTTTTGCGGTCTTAGTAGCAAAGTCCTTTTTTTTATTATAAAAAAAGGAGAGAGTTTACATATTACATACTTAGAATTGTGAATGGCTAGTTTCTTCTAACCAATGTTGAGGAACTGAAGTCGCACAAGCAAACACCATCTAATATCTATTTCATTTTACAGCTTACCACATTTCGCAATGGAGCCCGTCTTAATTCAGTGGTTTATGTGATGAGATTTTTGGCCCTCGATAATGTGGACCTTTATTCCATATGGAGGGATTGAATTAGGGTTGATTAACCAATCATCCTACTTATGAACAACGCAGTGGCTTATGTGATGAGATTTTCGGCCCTATATAATGAGGACCTTTTATCCATATGGAGGGATTGAATTAGGGTTGATTAACCAATCATCCTACTTATGAACAGCCACTCGAGCTTAGCTCGTTAAAAGCTCCATCGAGCTTTTTTATTTAATAAACAAGTCAAGCTCGAGCTTGATTTTCGAACTTATTTAATGAATGAGTCAAGCTTGGATACACCACTACTCGGTTTGTTAATAACTTGGCTCGTTATACATATGTACATACAATTAACTTATTAAAATATTTAAATATACTTACTTCATTTAAAAACTAAAATTGAGTATTAGCCAAATGCGTGGTCTACAGACTCCTATGTGTCCCTTTTAACACCCACTAAATATGGTTAAGATTTACTTGCCCCTAGGATTCATCCATTTAACCTTGGGTTTTTAGAAAATAAAAATAAAAATATATTAACCTTAAGTTGGTTAAGCTTAACCACAAGTAAAGGGGATGAAATTGAAAGACATTCGGCTAGCTAACTGAATCACGGGTCAGCTAATCATTGTTCTTTATTGTAAGATAAATAATATATATATAATTTATTTAATTTACGTGATAAGATATACTCTTTTATACAATTATAAACGTATACTAATATTTTAGGTAACACCGTAATTTAATTTCTTTACCTATATGAAGATAAGAAAGTAAAATTTGTACCTGATATAAATAGCTATATCTAACTAATTAAGTTGCTCTCGAATTACTCGAGCTCAGCTTGAGCTCATGTATTAAGGTTGATTTTCAAGCTCGTTTAATTAATGAACAAGCTTAAACATCCCACTACTCAGCCGATATCACCCCTAGATTGAATACCCATAATGTCCATGAAAGTGCTACATTGTTTAGCTTTCAAATCACTTCTACCATCAAATGAAATGTGACAGTTTTTGAAAGAAAAGCTCCTTCAGATCGTTTTTAGCTGAAAATTAAATAATAGTTAGTGTTTCATTGCGCTAATCTATGTATAACTCTCTCCATTGTTTATTTCTTTAGTAGTTGCAAGTTGGTGTGATGTTAAAAGACAGCAATTTTTTTCTTAATCTTCTAAATGAGGGCTGGAAAATGTGCATTCTCTACTGTCCCCCATAAATCTATGTATGACAGGAAGGTAAAATGTCTCTCATTCTTAAGTTCTGAAAGTAGTTGTTTAAGCCTCCGCCATTGCTTGATTTGTTATATAAGGTCATGGGAATCGGAACTCGCACATTAAAAGTACATGCACACGTAGCACAAGTATGTAGCGGTGTATGGTACATGTGGAAGTGGAACTAACCATTAGGTGAGTCCCTTCCAAGGGCTGAGCCAAAATTTTCTAGTAGGGGCACGAAATGGTTGATTGTAAATGATAGTAATTTTTGAGGGATTTGTGGAGAATGATTAGACAAGTACGAATTATTTTAAGTCTAGGGGGATAGGGGTTCAGGAGTAACCCTTGAAAAAAGTTTGACGACTAAGTTATTGGGCCTTTTCGTCCATACATTTCGTATATATCTTATAGATATTGTTTCTCCTTGTTTATGGGGCAGCTGGCCCTTGCTCCATGGACTAGTATGTCATGTTAAATAATTAAATAACATGATATAAAGATATATTTTGTTTTCGAAAGTTCAAGGAAGAGCTGCTCCCTTGCCCCCTTGTTTATACTCAATTACATAATTAAATAATAGTGTAAATCTTTAGGGTCACTGCTCCATTGTCTCATGATTATGCTTAATTAAATAACTTAGTATAAAATGTGCATTTTTTAAAAAAGTTAAGGTGGCACCTACCCAAATTCCCCATGGCTCTGCCCTTAAAAAAATTATTTTTTCCAAAAGTTCCGAGGATAGGGGCAATTAAGCTATTTCTCAAAGTTTTTACTCCGACAGAGAATTGGCGCAACAGGGGTGTCAACGGCCCTGGCCTTATTAATAAACGGGCCAGAACATTGCCGCCTCAAAGATTGAACTGTTCTAATGATGGGCCACCCCCTTAGATGGAGTAGAGCCTAACATGTTCTGATAAGGATATATATATATATATATCCAACATAGAGGCTAGAGCTGATACAAGAAAGAAAACTGTTTGATGAACATGGAAGATAATGAATTTGTGGTCCAATTACACGATAAGATCGATAAGGCTTTTGTACAAATTATTGACCAAGTTGCCCATGGATAAGATCTGACTAACCAAATTTAGTTAGATTGACATCTTTATATATTTCTGTTCTTGTATTACTTCTGTTTTTGTAACAATCAATCCCATGATATATATTTGATCATCTCAATACAAGGTAAATCATCTGCTCAAATTGTAATATGGTATCAGAACCAACACAACACACCATCATGGCTGCCGACTCTTCCTCCTCAACACCCTCAAACTCTAGTCCCCTCTCTCACCCTCCCTAATATTGCAACCCTTGTCTCTGTCAAACTCACTGAAACAAACTTTCTTCTATGGCAAAGCCAAATTAAACCATTCCTCTCGGGACAGAATTACTAGGATTTCTCAATGGCACTTGTCACCGCCATCCTTAACTTCCCCCCATTGCCCGCCTTCTCCTCCGTGCTCGCATCCTATCCTTTGATTCCCAAATTGCCCACCCACAAGTCCCCGACAGCTCCTCTACCATTGCCCTCCTCACTTCTCACTGTACTTCCAATACCAATCGAGGAGGTCATTCCTTCCATACTAATTGTGGCGGTCTACATGGCCATGGTGGTTGTGGTTTCTCTTCAGACTCCTTTAACTCTCTCCCTACAATCATTCACATACCTTTTATAGAGGTAGCAGGGGACCTACAATCATGGTCGCAATAACTATCAACAAGGCCTACTCGGGCCTTCACCCAATTCAACAATTCAATGTCAAATCTGCAGCAAATTTGGCCACTCAGCAGCAGCTTGTTACAGTCGTTATTGCAACAATCACATTGATGAAGACCTCTTTGTCCCCTTTGCTGGATTTCAAATAGCCCCACAAGTTGATCCCAACTGGTACCCTGACTCAGGCGCAACAAATCACATGACTGGTGACGCCCGTTCTATGACCGACAGATCTGATTATGGTGGTACTGATCATGTCCAACTAGGTAATGGTGATTCCCTCCCTATCGCACAAACTGGTAGTTTCTCACTTTCCACTGGTAGACATTCATATCCCCTCTCTAATGTTCTTCATGTCCCTAACCTCCACAAAAATCTTCTCTCCGTTGCATAATTTACCTAGGATAATCCTGTTAGTTTTACATTTTATCAATTTGGTTTTACTGTCTGTGACTTACGTTCTAATTCTATTCTCTTTCAGGGCCGATGTGAAGACGGCTTATACCCCATCAAACTTGGTCGTTCTCCTCATGCTTTCTCTATATCCTCTTCTACTTTGTGGCATCATCGTCTAGGCCACCCATGAGCACGTGTTCTTCAGATTTTGTCTCGCAACAATTGTTTAAGTCCCTTTTCTTTTAGTAATTCTCATTTTTGTAAGGACTGTGCTTTGGGCAAGTCCACTCGCTTACCATTTTCTAATAAAGAACAGCGTACTACCGCCCCATTTACTTTAATTCACTCAGAGGTTTGGATGTCTTCTATCTCTTCTGTTTCTGGATATCGCTATTATCTGTTATTTATTGATGACCTCACTCAATACTCTTGGATCTTCCCAATGAAACGCAAATCTGAAGTTTTCTCTCACTTTGTTAATCTTTTACATTTCATTGAAAATCAATTCTCCACCACGATAAAAATCTTTCAAAACGATGGTGGTCGTGAATATGCCAAAATCTTTCGTCACATCTCTGAAATGGGTCGAACCCTTATGATTTTGGCCTCTTTACCCCTTAACCTTTGGGTTGAAGCTCTTTGTACTGCTGTCTACCTGATTAATCGGCTCCCCTCATCACTTTTACAATGGGTTTCCCTATTTGAGTCCCTTTTTGGTACTACGGCCCCTATCTTGGTGACTATGCAGCTAACAAGGTATTACCTCGCTCTATTATTTGTGTCTTTGTTGGTTACAACTCTCAGCATAAAGGCTTTCGCTGCCTTGACCCTTCCACTGGCCGGTTATACATCTCACGGCATGTCAGATTTGATGAAGAGACATTTCCTTATGCTTCCCTTCTGGCTTCCACCTCGTCCACCTCTTCACCAAATCACTCAGCCATGGTGTTTATACCTATTGTGTCTTCAGCATCCACACCAGTCCCATCTCTACATGGTTTGGTTTCATCACCCACAATTGACCCTCACTTTGTAGCATTACCGCAACCTACCTCCCCTATACCAACTTTGCAGCAACCTACATCTCCACTGCCCCCATTGCAGCGGCCTACATCTCCAGCTCCCTCATTGCAGCAACCCACTACATCTCCATTGCCCTCATTATAGCGGCCTACATCTCCTACTCCCTCATTGCAGCAATTCACCCCACCTATCTCTCCTTTATCGACACCCTGCCTTACTCCACTTTCTATTATACCTGAGCGTACTTCCTCTTCTTTGCCCACACCTGCTCTCATTGTCCCTACCAACCTTCATCCCATGACAACACGTGCCAAGACTGGCATCTCTAAACCCAAGATACGTGCTGATTTTTTTACCCGTCATCCACTTCCAATCGCCCTTTCAACTCACCTCACTAGTGAAACCAAACTAACATGCTACTCTCAAGCCATAAAATTTGCTCATTGGTGATGGGCAATGAACGCGCCTTGCTCAAGAATTCCACTTGGTATCTTGTACCTCCCAATCCCGTTCACAACACCGTTGGTTGCAAGTGGGTCTTTAAGATTAAACGACGTTCTGATGGAACTCTTGAGCTCTATAAAGCTCGTCTCATCAAAGGCTTTCACCAACAAGTCTGTATTGACTACGAGGAGACTTACAGCCTGGTGGTAAAACCCACCACTATCCACACTATTCTGAGCCTTGCCACAACATTTGCTTGGCCTACTCATCAACTAGATGTTAAAAATGCTTCCCTTCATGGCATGCTCTTCGAAGAGGTCTTTATGGTACAACCACCGGGATTCACTGATCCTACTCACACATAAGGCTCTCTATGGCCTTAAATAGGCCCTGAGAGCATGATTTCAACGTTTCAGTTCTTTTCTCCTCTCATTCGGGTTTCAACATAGTGTCGCAGATTCTTCCATGTTCATTTATCGACGGGACTCTCACATCATGGTTTTACTACTCTATGTGGATGACATTGTCCTCACGAGCAACCTCCCTTCTCTCCTTCGATCCTTCATCAACACTCTTGGACGAGAATTTGAGATAAAGGACTTAGGAGATTTGCACTATTTCTTGGGCCTCGAGGTTTCCCGCCTACCTAATGGACTCCATTTATCTCAGACAAAATACACATTGGATGTCTTGCGGCGTTTTGATATGGTTCAATGCAAGCCATGTTCGACTCCTCTTGCTGCCTGCACATACCTCTCCACTACAGATGGCACTCCTCTGACTGATCCTACTCAATTTCACCATCTTTTAGGTACTACCCTACAATACCTCACATTGACACGGCCTAGCATTGCATTCGCAATCCACCATCTTGCCCAATTCATGAGCCGCCCAACTGATGCTCATCTCACTGCTGTCAAGCGCATACTTCGGTACTTGAAAGGTTCCATCGGACATGGATTAACTCTCTCCCACTCTTCTTGGCCACATCAACTTGTGGCTTACTCCGACACGGACTGGGCTGGCTACCTTGATAGTTGGTGCTCTATGACCAGCTACTGTGTCTTCTTAGGCCCGATTCTCATATCCTGGTGTGTGAAAAAGCAACCCACTGTCTCCAGGTCAAGTACGGAGACTGAATACCGCGCCTTGACCTATGCCTGCTGTCACACCCCAAATCTTTGGGGAAATAACTAAGGCCGTGACACTGCGCTGACACCATTTGGATCTCTCATCTTCTTCATGATCTTGGCATCTCTCTTGACTTTGCCACACTCATGTATTGTGACAACCTCAGTGCTACATTTATGGCTGCCAACCCTGTTTTTCATGCCCGCACCAAGCATGTTGAACTCGACTATCACTTTGTCCGCGAACGTGTTGCTATTGGATCCCATCGTGTTGTCTTTGTCTCTTCCGAGGACCAGCTTGCCTGTATCTTCCCTAAGTCCTTACCTCGTCCACGGTTCTCTTCCCTAAGTTCCAA
The DNA here is from genome assembly GCA_015143295.1 of Tetracentron sinense. Lineage (NCBI taxonomy): Eukaryota > Viridiplantae > Streptophyta > Magnoliopsida > Trochodendrales > Trochodendraceae > Tetracentron > Tetracentron sinense. Next base: position 7,451,360 of record CM026558.1, on the reverse strand, counting down.
ACTCGTCACTCCACCCGCCAAGTTTGCGGGGGAGTATTGACCAAGTTGCCCATGGATAAGATCTGCACAGTCAGACTAACCAAATTTAGTTAGATTGACATTTTTATATATTTCTATTTTTGTATTACTTCTGTTTTTGTATCAATCAATCCCATGATATAAGGGATACACACAAGCTATAACTTTCTATATATTTGATCGATCATCTCAATACAAGGTAAATCATCTGCTCAAATTGTAATACAAGTGATGAACTTGATGATTCCAACATCATTTTATGGAAATAGTGCATAATTATACCATCTACAGTATGATTTAGTTGTCCATTTCTCTGTCCTTCTAAGGCTAATTCAGTTGCATCAATGTTATGGTTGGTGAATGGTGACTATATAATCAGACAGAAGAACCATTGGTATCGTGGTAGCCATGAGAGAGAGAGAGAGACAGAGAGAGTATCAACGTGCCGATTCTTCGAGGACAAGAAGAAATAATTAAAGCATTGTATTAGGAGATGTAGTTACCACGGCAAAGTAATTTGGATGGAATGTAGAAGCTTTAAAGAGAAGCGATTGTAGGCCAGGAGTATCATTTATCAGAGGCAGTTTTAGACACACAACAGTCTTGAAACCTCTCTATGGTATCGGTAGTTTGACATAGACTAGGGTATTAATTATTGCAGGGACAAACAACATTCTCTCTCTCTCTCTCTGGGTGAAGATCGAAGGCCATCTACGTCTCTATTATTTAAAAAATTACTTTGCTTGGGGGTTTGATTTGGTCACCATATCCGAGCGGTTGAAGACCCTATCATTATGGTCTAATTATTATCTTATATATACTTTTTTCTCTTTTTCAAGCTAAGCTTAAGAAGATTGCTAGTCTTACGGAATTGGGGCCATGAAATAGTTTATCCTGTTCCTAAGCAACATTAGAATAGTAAAACATATTATATAGTTGAGTTATATCAATGATAACTGTCGATTAGAATTATACTAGCTTGCTAATACTACAAAACAACATCTGTGATCATACGCATAGTGCGCGTCATTGTGGATTCCAATGGCCCTCGACGGCAAATCACGTACATCCTTTTATTTTTTGTGGGTATGTAGATCAAACCATTATCCGATTCCGTCGCTTTTGGGGATGGGGAGATCTTCTTAGATGTGGCCAATGGATTTGGATGGTCTCCAAAACTTTCTCATGTGTATGATAGAGACATTAGTAACTATCTTACTACTCTCGCAATAGTGCAGTTCACAAAAGCTAAGATATCACTCTTTGTGGACTGGAAAACAAACTCATGTTCCAACATTACAAGAGTGGTTTTTGTAATTTGATTTCGCTTAATTTTTCTCAAATATAGGCTTTTTCTCTACTTTAAGATGGACTTTTGATTTTGAACTTAAGTCTCTCTCTCAGGGGCAGAGCCAGGATTCATTTGTAGGGGGGCTAACAATAGGTTTGGGGCGTAGCCCCAAGACTTTTTTTTGAGTGCTATGTTCATTGGCCATCGCGTTTGTTTGTGACCGTTTGTAAGTAAAATATTTTTTCACATAAATTTAGGGGGGCTAGAGCCCTCGTCCCCGAATCTATATATAATAGATTAATATTTTTAAATACATAAAATACTGTTCTTGTTTTTATTTATATTATTTATAAGAAAAGATTACTAATTTTTTCTATACTTAAAATTATAATTTTAATATGGCAGACCCTATCGGAATCCATTCGTTATCACCCTACTAAGAGAGAGAATAAACGAATGAAAATTAAGAGCCATAGACCAAAGAATGGACTGTTTTGAAAGAGAGACCCTTGTTTTTCAGGTGGGGGAAAGAATATAATATTGAATACTTTGCACTAAGATAAGTCTCTTAAGTGGACGCATTGATATTGACTAATAAACCCTTTTTGGTTAGGTGTAGGTGTACATTATTGACTCCTAGACACGTCTTCTAGTGGAACGCTTGAGTTCTACCAAATATGGCATCGGATCACCAAAGGCGTCGGATCACCTTTGGTGGACACCCAAGGGGGAGTCGACCATCCACACACCATTCCACATGCTGCTATAAAAGGGGAGAAGTCATTTTATTTTCTTCCCATATTTTTGACTTCTCCACAATTGATAATCCTTCCCTTTATCACCATATGTTGAATGTTGTGTGGATGCTTCAGCGCCCACCTCGGAATCAGCCAAAGAAATCCGAAGCCACCAAATATATATCCCAAGCTGATTGAGAAGGTGGGGGCTCCTCCCCAATTGTAGTCCTTCCCTTTATAGCCACATGTTGAATAGTGTTTGGATCCCTAGGTGCTCGCCTCGGCGTCGGCAGAGGAAATCCGAAGCCACCAAATATATATCCCAAGCTGATTGAGAAGGTGGGTCCATGTGGGCTCCACCTAATAATCTCCCTAGCTGATAATTCGAGTAATTTATATGATTATAACCGTCCAATGGATTGATTTTGGCATAGAAGATCAACTATCAGAATGGATTCATGGTCTATAACTCTATATTATAATTTGTACCACCACAATATATCCAAAGAAGAAATAAACGTTTAACGTTCACATTTGTATATATAAACCAACGGTCCGCAATCCATTTCTACCTAACTCGGGGTTTGAGGTGGAGAGAGGAAATCGCAGGTGTATGTTTTGTTTCTTGCAAATTCCACGTGTCAAATACCCAGTTGATAAGGGAAACGATTCTGACGGGGTTCTGTAAGGTGGAAATATCCTTAGAAGCTTTCTTGGAGACTACAAGATTTGTGGAATTTTACTAATAATAGTTTTCAAATAAAAATTTGAAAAACAACAGCTCTGATATTAAAGAGCGCGAAAATAGCACCATTTTTGGCAGAGAAATCCGGGAAAAATGTAGGGAAAACAAAGGATTTTTGAAGCTTAGATAAACCATGTCAACCGCTATTTTCATCTCTTTTATTACAATCTCTCTCATTTCTCGCTCCTCTTTTGGCTTCTAATGTCTCTGGTTTTCTGCTCCTCTGAGAATTCATGGAAGATGCCCAAGAACCTTCAGCTTCTCCTTCATGGTATTTCTCGTCACTCTTGTCTTAGTATACTTCTATTGTTCTGTTTTTGTTTATTTATTTTCTTGAGTTTCAGCTTCTGGGTTAGCTTATTTTTTGTTTTTTGTGGTACAGATATTTTGATGATTTTGCTTCAAGTATTTTCATTTTTTACGGCTTTGGTTTCTCTGGTTTTAATTTCTCTGTAACGGGTTCTCGTTTTATTATGGGTTTCGCTTATTTTTGTTCTTAACTTCTTATGTAATAACTCTATATTTTTTCGAATATTCTTCTGATTTATCTATTTTTTTCAGTTATGGGATTTTCTGGTTTTAATTTTTCTGTGATAAGGTTTTAGGGTTGTTTTTTGTTGTTGAAAATTTTGTGTTCTTATAGAGTAACAAAACCAGATTTTTTATGATGTCGTTTTCAGTTTTTCCTTTTGTCTCTTTTGGATTAATGACGTCATTTTAGTTTTTTTCTTCTCTTTCTCTTCCGATTTTTTCTCACTTCATCTTCATGTCTTTCGCAGATATCCACCAGTTGGTGATATTTTTCTTTTCCTTTTCTTCCCGATTTTTCTTCTGTATTTTGAAGTTTCTACATTTTTCTGTGATTTTTTCCGACTTTTTGTCTTTCTCTGATTTTAATTTTTTCTATCATGGGTTGTTTGGAATCTGCTCTATCTCTTCTGAGTTTGGCTCTCTATGAACATGGGGTTTATATTTGCAGCGAAAACGGTAAAGTTTCTGGTGACATCACTGGAAAAACCCCAGAAAGGGAGGGTTTTCCGGTTGGAGACACAAAACCAGATGCTCTGCTTTCTGTCTCTGTTTCTGCTCAAGGTACTTGCCCTCTTAAGGATCACATTACTCTTTTTTTTTTTTTTCTTTTTTAAATTTTAAATTTTTTTTAACGGTAGTATTTGGTTTTATTAGACTTGAGATCATTAGATATGGAGAAGGAGAGTCGAGATGTATCCTCTCCTAGAGGAGTACTTGAAGACTGCATAAGGAGCCTCGAATCCGAAACGGGCTCTTCCAAAGCCAGCACCTCAGACTCAGAACCTCAACCAAATACACGAGCCGCTTCTCACTGGCGTGGATTCTTCCAATTATTGAAAACCAGATCGATGAGGCGCTTACCCACCTTCCCTCCTCTCAATGTTTCAAAATTCTCAAGAAGAAAGAGCAGAAGTGTGAAAGAGAACATGAATACACCTGTAGATAGTGATTTATGCTATTTCAAATCTTCCTGGAAGAACTTCACCCTCTCTGAGCTCCAAACTGCAACCAACAATTTCAGCAACGGTCAGTAATTTGTTTTGGAATTCGAATTCACAATTCGAAAAAAAATTCGCTCGATTTAAGCTTATTCTTTACAACTTTTGTAGAAAATGTGATTGGAAGCTCAATTGCCAAATTACCAAGTTGAAGAAGAAAATCTCCCCTCTTTTTCATTTGTGCTTCTGTAGAAATGTCGGTGAAATCTTAATTAGGATATAACTTGCTTGATAAAGTTTTCTGTTTCTTATTCCTATAGAAAATGTGATCGGAAAGGGCGGTTACGCTGAAGTTTACAAGGGGTGTTTGCAAGATGGGCAGTTTGTAGCAATTAAGCGGCTAACCAGAGGGACGCCAGAAGAGAGGATAGGGGACTTTTTATCCGAGCTTGGGATTATAGTCCATGTCAACCATCCCAACACTGCTAAGTTGATAGGTTATGGGGTTGAAGGAGGGATGCACCTCGTTCTTCAATTGTCTCCCCATGGGAGCTTAGCATCTTTACTTCATGGTTTGTTCATCACATTGATGCTCTTGTTATCCAAATTCTTATAAATTCCTGATTCATGGGGTCCGTATATTGTTTTTGTTTCTGTTTCCAGCTTCTAAAGAGAAACTAGAATGGGGTATTAGGTATAAAGTTGCTTTAGGTACAGCTGAGGGTCTTCGGTATCTTCATGAGAGTTGTCAAAGGCGAATCATCCACAGAGATATCAAGGCTGCTAACATTTTGCTTACAGAGGAGTTTGAGCCTCAGGTGCCCTTCAAACCTGAGGCTTTGCAGCATAGCGGTTTTGTATTGTGATATCCTTGAAAACTTTTTTGATAAGGAAACGTTTTAGGAAATACATCCATTTTCTTTTCTTGTTGCTCAATTGGATTTTTTTCTTCTCAACTATCCTTCAATCATGAATAGAAAATTTTGTTTTCTTAGATTATTTTTGCAATTTCAGTCTCCGGAAACTTGTTTGATTGCTTTTCTATTGGATTTCCTCTTTCAAACGAACTTTCTTTGGTGAAATTCACTTTCTGGTTTAGCATTAAATTATCAGTGACAGAAATTTAATGGTCTGTTTCTTCCTTTTGTTTTACATATATTAGTATAGGCAAACAAGGTTCTGACATTGATGGTGATTTCTTTATTGCATTTAATGGAATTTACTTCAATTATTTATTTTTCAAAAAATCTGAACTCTACTTGTCCTGTAATCCCTCTCTAATGATCATCAACTGGCCTGAATTAAAAGGAGAACATCTATTTTTATTTTTCTGAGTTTTTGGGGTTCAAAGAATAACTGGGTCAAGTTCAATCCAGATTTGCGATTTTGGACTGGCAAAGTGGCTACCTGAACAATGGACTCACCACACTATATCAAAATTTGAAGGCACTTTCGGGTGTGTAAACCTAAGATTTCTATTCTTTCCTGAAATTTATAGAATTTTTTTTATTCTTATCGTTTCCTTCATTTCTTACCATGGCAGATATCTTGCACCCGAGTACTTCATGCATGGCATAGTAGATGAGAAAACTGATGTCTTTGCTTTCGGGGTACTACTGTTAGAGCTCATCACTGGACGCCAGGCTTTGGATAACTCACAGCAGAGCCTCGTGATGTGGGTATGTGTGCTTCTGTCCCAGTTGATTATATCACTACAGACTACCATGTTAGATGCTCATTGAGGGTTTAAAGTTTAAACTTTTTTAATTGACTTACAGGCGAAGCCTTTGCTCAATAAGAAGGATATTAGGGAGCTTGCTGATCCTTCTCTTGACGATGTCTACGACCCACAACAGATGAATCATGTGGTCTTCACAGCTTCTTTGTGCATACAGCAGTCTTCAATTCTACGTCCTCGAATGAGTCAGGCATGTGCTGATCTTTGAAAACCTAACTAAAAAATGAGGAAACTTTAAGTAGATGTCGGGCTAGACCATCAGGTCTGCCTAACAACCTATACTGGTGTAAATGGTGAGCATAAAGGGGGTCAGGACTCAGGACCCAGCAAAAGATGGGTCCACCATATGAGATCACCTGAGCTAAAAATCAACCTCATCAGGTGATCTTAACTATCTGACCTCTACTGCCTTCCTTTTCATGGTCAGATAAAGATATAATGCAGGGTTCAAGGAAAGTTCACTGATAGTTACATTCAGTTGGATTGATTTTCATTTCAAGGCATCCCCCATGTGCTGCCTTCCTACTGAAATTAAGAATTTAAGATAGAAAAAAAAAATTGCCATATCAGTTTCGTAGGATAGGAATAGCTGGCCATATCATTTTGTAGCCATTGAAGGGTTATATAGTGAACTTGATAACTATTGTTCAACATCAAACCACTCTGTCACCATAAGCCAACATAAATAGGGGTTTTGATATGTGTTCCCATGTGGATGCAGGTTGTGAAACTTCTGAGAGGTGATGTCGGCAGTTTTGAGTGTGTGAAACAATGTCAAAGACCATTCCTTCAAAGGACCTACTCAGAGGAGCTCTTCGACGCAGAAGAATACAACTCAACAAAGTATCTAAATGATCTTAACCGACATAAGCAGGTTGCTTTGGAGTTCTGAAGCATTGGTAACCCATATATGTTGCCAATAAATTTTTAACAAGGATAGGCATTGGGACTCTGGAAGTTAAATTCTTCCTTTATGCTATGTTTGGTTGCCGAGAAAATTGATAAAAACATGGAAAAGAACAGAATTTTGAATTTTTAATACAATTTTTAATTGCGTTTTGTCTAATTTTCTTTTCTTTTCCATATTTTTACTTATTTTCTCGACAACCAAACATAGGGTTAAAGTGTAAAATATGGGTTGAGGTATGCCTACTGAGGAACCCAATAAGCGTACATGAAAAAAATATATCAATGAAAGAAAAGGAAAGAATATTGCATTACCTCACTACATGTTTTGGTGCTGTCTATGAAATTAGTTTTATTTCAAAGAAGCCTTTTTTTTTGTTACACTTTGATTATCACTAACAGGTGTTAGATATCTGCTGGTTCCATCTCGAAAAGAGGGAGGGTGGGGAGTAGTAACCAGGAGACTCTAGTTGTTTTTCTTGTTATAGTTCTTATGCTCAGCTTCTGCACTAGATCTCGATCCTGTTTTTTAATTTATTTATATATATGACAACTGTTCAAGCCTTCAAGGTAATCTATGGTTTCCTCTGTATAGATTTCAATTCTCGTGAAGCAGCTTTATTCACCCAGGAAGAGAGAGAGAGAGAGAGAACCAAGAAGTATGAATGCTCAAGTATTATAACATGCCAGTACTCTAAAATATGCTGGAGCCTCACAATGGCATTTTGCAAAACTCTTGGGCAATAAAATGGGGCTATGGTCTCGCCAAAGGAGTTACGTGTCTTCAAAAGGGCCTCTATAGGCCTGAAAAGTGGATCCTGGTGATCTTGGCTCTGGTCACAGGTCCTGATTTGGGCCTCTATGGGCCCAAAAAAATAAGTGAGGCTTGCTCTCTCTCTCTCTCTCTCTCAAATGCATCATTGGACTAGAAGGTGTTGGACCGTTTCTAAAAGCCCACAAGCTTTTCTTCTGTAATGAATCAAAGGAAAAGGAAGGATGTTTTCCATAGCCCCAAACCCAAAGAGATATAACAGTGACTGAAATTGGTCGCATATCATGGCAGTGATGGGTTTAGCCCGCAATGATGTCGGATTTCAGTAGAGAAAAATAATGGCTTATGGAAGAAATTTTGGGCGGCAATAATAGTGGGTAACATGGGCTACTGAACATGATAGGGTCTGGTCTAGGTTGGAAAAGATGCCTCAGTAGAAAGGATGAGAGGTTAGAGGGATCTATAGAAAGGTAGGGGTTTACTATGTTGAATGTGTGTAGAATGGAGCAAAAACGGTGACAATTGGCAATTGTCAAGATCTCCAACAACATTGGAATGATTAGCAAGCTATCTTACCTAATTGATTATCAAGCTCATGCATATTTTCAAATCTACATGAATTTGAGGGGGAGTAATAGATTGCATGCATAGTTATGATATGCATGAGATGCACCATATCATTACCATCATCACAATTTGAAAGATTTGGATTTATATTGAAATTGAGATTTGATTAGAATTTGATTAGCATTAGATTAAGAATGGTTTGATTTAGTTTCTATATTTATGTATATATTATTATCTATTTAAACCCTAGTTGGGTCTATTTGTAATCATCTTGAGAATTCAATAAAATCTCTTTTCTTTCAGCATAAGACAGCTACAATCTTCCGGGTAACAATTTTTCTCCATAAAATGATTCAACATGTGTTATGGCCTCTCATGGAAGAAGGAATCAGAAAGACATGAATTGCATCTTCATTCCCCCCTAGGTCTGTGGGGAGATCAGGCACAATCATAGCCCAGTCATAGCAATATTTGCATCTAACAGCATTACCTTTTTTTTCCTTTTAACTAAATAACTAAGTACCAAATCAATCACCATTTGCCCGTTTCTTGCTACCCGGGCATCTAACTTCCATCCATTGAAGAACCAGCAAAATTTGCATTTTTTGAAGTTAAGCTAATGTATATGATGACTGCATTCATCTTCACCATCATTCAAAATAAGTAAAAAAAGAAATAAAGAAGGAAAAGACAATTATAGGATCCAGCACTGGGATTGAGATCATCTCGTGTACCAACTTCATACGCGTGATTGCGAAATTGTATTCTTCGCCTATCTCCACTAATGCATAATCCCACATTTGCCACTGGCAGTCTCGCTAGTCTAATCTCCAATTAGTGAAGCAACCATTTTGACCATTGCCATATTGCCATTGCCTTTCATCATCTTCTTCCTCTTAGGTGTCTTGGCAGGGTTGCTATGATCTATAACCTGAGAACAGGTTTACCTGGACTTACTTGATGTGGCGGGTTGCGGGCTCACGTCGCACCCTCGGGGATTAATCCTAACCCAAAGGGTTGGGGATACCCCGACTTCCCAAAAAAAAAATTATAAGTTCCTTTGATTTTTATTTTAATTCGGTAGCAATGCCATGGGTTTTAGAAAAAATTATTTGAAGTATGCGTGTGAGACTAGCACTCCTCAAAATAAAAAGAAGAAAATTGCTAGGCCCAGACAAATGTAGACTTTCGACCTCACAATGTAGTAGCAATAAGTATCACTACTTTTTTTCTAATATAATTCTTCATTTCAAAATTTTATTTTCTCAATATATTAAGGTGTTGCAGATTGGGGTGTATTCAAATTGAATACCTCAATCAAGCTGAGTTTTTTGGCTTGATCGAGCCGAGCCGAGCCGATCTTTTTTTCAAACTGGAACTTACAATCAAGTAGAGCTCAAGCCAGGGCCAACTTGATTCAGCTCTGTTCAATTGATGCTCAGTTCGGCTCGGCTTGACGTATTTATAATATAATAATTAATATGGATAATATATATATATATATATATATATTAATAATAATATATATCATTTATGCTTCAAGCTGAGCTTGGAGCATGAATTGAGCTCGAGTCTGGCTTGAACAGGTTGAAGCCGAGCTCGCTCTTAGCCCAGCTCGGCTGAAATACAGCCCCGGTTACAAAAGGATTTAGGAAAAAAAATTTGAAATGTGGGTGCTGGGCTAGCAATCCCTAAAAAGAAGCCACTGTGTTGCCTCGGCATCCCGTTAAGAATCTTAAGATATCCTCATAAATCATAATGTGATTGCGTGTTGCAAAGTAACCCAAATTTCGTAAATTTCGGGGCCAGCGCGAACAACAAGCGGAGTCTAAAGGGAGGGAAGAATTGGAACCGACTTCTATTGAAGTCAAACCTAAGAAACTGAAACTCCCAAGTCCCAACAACAACGATGAGAAAATCATCTACTGTGTGTCAGATTCCGATTGGATGATCGGATGGTATTTCATATCGTAGTCGGTCGGAGATGCTCGTCGCCGGTGGCAGAGGGTGGTGTTGGTTGGATGGGTTTCCGGTGAGTCTTTGGTGGTCGGAAGGGCTTTGGGTGGAGGTGGAGGTGGAGGATGAGGAAGAGCAGCAGCGGCAGGAATTCCCGGTTGTTCCCCAATTCTCTGAGGATCATCTCGTCTTGTTTGAAGACGGTTTCGAGTAATGCCATTAGCGTCGCTTCGACGGTCCGCTCGGCTGGGGCTTCTGTGGCCTCTTCGATTTCCGTTGCTTCTGAGAATCAGAAAGACCAGGTTTTTTTTTTTCTTTCTTAAATCATGAAGTTTGATTTTGTTTCCTATTACTTTTTAGAGCATGTTATCTATTGTATTTATGTTTTTGTTTATTAATTTTGTATTTGAGATGTTGTGAATTGAAAATTTGGGTTTGATTGATCGATTCTTTCATTTTTAATTTCCTAAAGTTATCATTTTTATTTCATCTATGGATGAATTTTCATATTGTTTTCCTTATTTTTAGGAATTCTTTTAGTTTGTGTTTTGTTGCGGTTGATAGGTCGGTACTTGTTTGATGCATGTAAGGCAACAGAGCAATAAAATTCATAACTGATCAATTAATAAAAGGGACTACTGGAAAACCTCTTATTAACATTTGTAGATACTTTTTTTTTTTTTTTTTGGATCGTTAAAAGATGATATATAGCAAATCAAGTTGATTAAATTGTTTTCGCTTTCTTGTTTCAGAAAATTGATGTAATGTGTGAATTAAGAAGTTTTACTCCACTCCAAAACATAAGAAAAGATAAAAACTTGAAACTACATTAGCTTCAGTAATGACACTTAATAAAGTATCTTCTCATGCTATAGTGAATTAGAGGACATGGGTATGACAGGTTGGTTGTTGTAGTCCATTGTATTGCAAATTGGACATGTAGTCTGTGCTTTAATTGGTTAGGATAGGCTGTTTTTACTATTCTCGATCTCATGAATGTTCAAAAATCCAAAATAGGCCATTTATTAGCGGATGAAGCCTAACTAAAATACCTTATACCAATTAAAAAAAAGTATTTATTCTTCAGATTTCCCTTGAAATCGATATAAAAGAGAGAGAAATAGGCTGTCCTACTCTTAAATGTCTGAAACAATAATTATTGCAGTTTACACTCATCAACCTTCTGAGAAAATAGTAGAATAAATATTTTAGCTTAGGTGAACAACTAGGATATACATCTTAAAGACCCGCTCCTCCCCCTCGACTGAAAAAGAAAAAGGAAAAAAAAAGAATAGAGAAAAAGGATAGAAAGAAACTAAATGAAACCTCAAGACATAGAGAGTATATTAACATGTGTTTTCATTAGGACTACATGTTAATATGAAGAACAACCCCCCCCCCGCCCCAATCAAAAAAGAAACTAAATGAAACCTTAAGACATAGAGAGTATATTAACATGTGTTTTTATTAGGACCACATGCTAATACGAAGAAATGTCTGAGTTACCTACCTCTATTAGATGACAATATTTTAATTTTCGTGACCCCCTATTGTTGTGACTTGTGTGGACAAGTGGTCTATTAGTCAGTATTTCTTTCCTCTCCAAAGGCATTTCTATAGATTGTTGCCACTTCTGATGTCAACATTTTGATTTCCCAAATAAATTAGGTAGTAGACATGTAATAAATTAGTCTGAGATGAACACTTTTGCTTCATAATTGTGTTTATGTTAAGTTAGGTACTCTACATGCAATCAATCCTCTTATGGCAATTTTTAAGGAGACACAAGTTTTGAGGGCATGTGATACTCAAATGTGGTGTCTATACATTCGTTGAGGAGTTGATTAGTGAGGGGCCAAACTTCCAATTCAGATCAAATATTAGTTGTTAATTTCTCCATCAATTCTACCATGCCAAGTATTGTATGGCCATATTGTTGCTTCTCAAAACTTGTTAGGTTCTCATCTTGAATCACTGGTTTATATAAAGTTTGTAGTTGCTTTCCCTACTATTATAAGTAGAAAGACAAGCTCTACTATACTTTGAGTTCAATGTCATTGAATTTATGTTCATAAGTTTCAATCATGTTGTGATTTTGAGCTTTAAGTCAGGTAGTTTTTTGGCATGGTTGAAATTTGACAAGACATATTACAATAATAAACTTTGGAGATGAAACCCAATATATGAAATTACACCCGGTACTGCTTGCTGCAATGGTAGGGTGTGCCAGTGTGGCCTCTCTTATGAGAGAGGTCTAGGGATCAATTTTCACTGGGTGATAACTTGCAAGAGCTCTACTCTCCACTGCTAACCACTAACCAATGCTATTAACAATAGGTAAATGAAATATATATATATATAGATAAAACACATGTAAACCTCATAAACCGACCTTTTTTTATTCGAACTCCCGCTGCCACCTATGAGCAATTCTCAAATCCTGACTCATTTCATCACAATAATGGCCTACCTTGTAACCTGCTCTCTTGGAAATAATTTCCGCTTGCTGAGATTATAAGAGGAAGTAGCAACATCAACTCAATATGCAATTAATGGAAATATATTGCATAAATGGTCTTAAATTATATTACCTAATAAACAAGAATTAACAACTTTGGGTACCAAGAATATAGATAGCATTTTCTTATTTTCCCTTAGCAAATATTTGCAAACACTTTCAATGAGTTTAACATCTAAAGTTTAAATACAAAGAGGAGCTCTGATTCACAGCGTCGAGCAGAGCTCCCCTTTTTACACTATCACGGTGGCAATCTTGTAATTTTGTGTGTTTCAAGATTGCCTCGACCTTTTTCAGTAATTACAAACATACCACGACTATAGTGTCCTCACTGCAGAGCTGAAAATAGCAGAGCAATTGTGATCTCGGCTCAAGTGACAATAAGGATGAGGAAGACTATGAAGAGGAAGTCAAATATGTAGTAGAACTGATGCAACCAGATTGATGTAAGAATGAAGAAGAGTTCGATGAAGACAGCTTCAACTGGGAGTATGCATCCAATTTAGGATTGAGAAGACTGGATTCATGTACCAGGCCTACTCAGGGATCTACCTTGGGATCTTGTTTGTCTTTACAGTATCCTCAATTCAGTCACTGGCTTCTTGAACCCCACATAAATACCCACAACCACAAGTGGGACCGATATCCCAAACCATAGGAAAACCAGAGCATACATTGTCCCGAAAGGCACTGCTCCAGACGATTTCTCCCCCAAATGAGAGCATTCAAGAAGAAGAAAAAGGAAAAGACAATTACGGGGAACATGAGTGCAGTTTTGAGAGTGGTTTTCATCCATTCTGTTCTTAACATCTTGTATAGGCGGGCAAAGGAATAACCGGCAAACAAGCCCATGAGGAACCAGGGTAAGTGCATGGCCGTCATCAATCCACTCCGAGGGAAGAATTGGATGGATTAAAGAAAGAAGAGTTTGAGGAGAGCAGAGAGATGGATTTAAATTAGAATTCTATTAATACTAAGATATGTACTTAGTACCTACTATCCTAAAGATAAGAAAGTTGCATATAAATTAGAATTCTAGTCTACGTAAACATGTATATTAGAGTCCTATTATAATAAATACCTCTTTATTAAGTTTGGTATACCCTAAGTTATTTATAAAATAAAATAAATTAAAGGGTATTTTGGTCGACATAAGGTTTAGTATACACCTTGTACTTTTATTAGTAAAATATATATATATTGTTGATTCTTGTCCATAAGAGGACTAGATGGTGCCTTTAGAGAGGGCTTTTACTTACATTGAACGGAAGTACCAATAAAGAGTGAGCAAGGAGCCTGTCACAGACTTGCCTTGTGTTCTACATGCTCCCTTCCACTCTATATTTATATATATATATGTGTGTGTGTGTGTGTGTGTGTGTGTGGCTGAGATCTTGTGAAGGCTTTGAAAATATCCTGTTGGTTCTTTAGTGTGACTGTGAGAGCTGCTTTGGGAGTCCAAAGTCCAAAAAGGAGTCCCTCTTTTGAGGGACTATCCTTTCTTTTACACAAGATAGGGAGTAACTGACCACTTCTCGTCGTGGTAAGTGGATAAAGTTTCTTCTGTCGTGGACGACATCTGTCCCAGTCATCATACATGTCTGGTAGCGGGTAGGTTGGAGTGTCCTCTTTTGGAGGAACACGTCCAAATATTAAATGTTCTCTTCTATTTTGGGGAGAACATGAGCTGAGAGAGGGATAAGTTTTTCTCTTTCAGGAAATTATCATATTTGAAAGAGAGGATAATGCATGTATGATTTTATGCACCCAGAGAGACATGTGCCTTGTGGCACATGTTAAACGTAAACATGATCTCCTTTTGGGGCCTCGTGTAGGTGGAAGCTTCTGGACTGCTGCCAGCCTACCTGCACATCAGAATGAAAAGAGAGGTACAAGGTTTTTGTACCCACTGACTGCCATATATGCAGTTGATAATTTGTGGAATCTTGCTATGGTAGGATTACTTTTTAGAATGGTCTACTTGATTGAGGGACATGTGGCAGCCTCTGCTTGGCTGTCATATGGTAGTCAATAATTGGCGAGGTCTTGCTACAACAGATTTCCTTTTCAAAAGGGTGATATGTCCTACTTGATTGAGCAAATTGTAGCAGCCTTTGATTGGCTTTCACAAAGGGAGCTTCCTCTCTATGTATTCTCACCGAAGTTTGGACTACGGTAGGGATCACGTGGCAGCCACATCCGTATAGACTATAGAGGGATATCCACTTCAATCTAACCGCAATGAGACCCATGTGGCAACCATTGCTAGGTTCCAGCCAGGGCTTCTCTTATAGTTCTCACTGCGGTGCATTAAATGCACCTTAATGGGTAGGATTACATGTCGCTGTTGATTGACTGCCACAAAGGGAATTGTTCCCCTTTCATGTGGTGGGGGTCTATCAAACCACATGTGCCGTTGGGCACATGTGGGTTTCATCATGGAATTCTATCGTGATGTCGTGTATCGAGGTGTATCAAGTGTGATACTGATGCACCTCAAGGCTTTGGTGGTGAGATTGCACTGGCAACAAAAATACTAGGGGCACATTATTAATACCGTAAGGAATGCATACTTGTCTTATACTAGTACACATGATAGTATTTATGGATGAGACAAATAGTCTTGGTTCAAAATATCGATATTGGGTTCTGTATCGGTAAATCCAAAACATATCGGCATATTGGACCGTATGATGGATACGGTGGAAAAAATCAGGATACGTTAAGAAACGCTTGGATAAGCAAGGAAAAACTTGGATACCCTTGCATAAAACTTCTTTTAATGAAAATATATGTTAAAAAAAAATTAAATGAAGACCTCCAATTATGTTTGTAACCATGTATATGAGAGTTAAAAAATGTGTGCGTGCTGATAAACAACTATAAAAATACTAACCATAGTCACTTAGTCAAGTATCGGAAATACAATCTAGATATTAAAACCTTACATTCAATTAGTTAAATAAGAATGTATTGAATTACAATTTACAACCATAAATTATAAGCTTGAATGTAAGTCTATTTATGTTGAACTGTTACACTGTCAGTTGACTTTTTGACCTTGTAAATGAAAAAAAAAATTTGAAGATTAAAATATGAGACTTTTTTGCCAGACTTTTGGGTTTTTGTAATGCTTTAATATATTAAAATCTATGAAATTTTAATATTTGAAAAATGTCTTACCATTTTTTTTTTGATCAGTAATCAAGCAAGCAATATATAAATAAGGCAAAGAAGTACAACAAGAGCAAAACCAGAAAAGAGTCACAAGCTCGTACCATTTGAAAGTTGAAATTTTGACATATTCTCTAAAAGGCGCAAAAATTAGGATTTTGTTCTTCAATTGGAAAGTTGACTTTTTATTCTTCAGGAATTTGGATCTAGGATAATTTTTATTAAATTCAGATGGGAGTATAACCTTAGTTATGTATAAATATCTTAAGTAAATCAAAGTAAAATTATTTACTCAAATAATATTTTATGTAAATAAGTTGTGCGTATCGGGTCTATGTTGTGGATCCTACTTTCCTAGTGTAAATAGGAGAGAAAATTTAATTGAACAATCCCTTGTATCGGCCCGTATCGGGCGTATTGACTCGATACGAGGAGTTTTTTTTTCTTCAAGCGTACCAGTGTATTAGGTAGTTCCAAATAGGATACGTATCAACTTGTATTATCGGATACTCTCATATATAAACATCCTCCTTAACACATTTTTTTCTTTTTTAAAAAAAAATTGATAAAATTGTGTAATTCAATCATATCTTTGTTGTATTATATCGTTCAAGAAGGACGCATAATATGTTAGGTCGGCTCCTCTACATGGAACTTGTGTGCTAGATATTCTAATAGGCAGTATTCCACTTGTTTGCTTGTTCGCATTCACAAATTATATTCGCAATCGGTCATGTTTTGGGTCAATCAACTTTTTTCTTCTTGATACTATAGCTGATTACGATTTCCCTGCCTAACTAGAATATTTTTATTTATAGGCTGTTGAGTAATAGTTCGGCTACTTTTTCTATCATTCAATAGTGGTTGTTGTCCTCTTACAGGAGAGCTTTAAGGTGCAACTGCACCTTTTGGCACTTATTGGGAAGTATTATGAATTCGATCAAATTTATGCTGTAAATCTTGTCATAACAGTTGGGAGTAGCTGGGACAATTCTTTAAAATAAAAAAAAACTGGTTGTTGTCCTCTTGCAGGAGAGCTTCTAGTAATTACCATGAATTTGATAAACTTTTTGCAGTGAAACTTGTCATGACAGTCAGAGTAGCCAGGGCAATTCTTGAGAAATTTTCTCTGCATTCGTACGAGAACGCAACCCATTTAATACTTCATCTCCCTGCACATCAGTTAATTTTCATGATATTTTGTACCACTTTCAGTATTCTACTGTTGTAGACCTAATACATCTTTTTTATTCTACATGGACAAAACAATGGAAGAGAGTTCAAAAATATTTATTCTACATGATTAGACCAGGTGGATAGCTGTAAATGTAGGATAGATTAGGGTTAGAACAGGGTTCAAAGGGGTTCAAAGGTGAAAATAATAAGGGCTGCCAATTTGTTAAGGCAGAATTTAGTACTAATAGCTGGTGGTTTTTGAATCTATGCTGTATTAGATTTAAGTTAAGGATTGTCATTATGGTTAAGAAAATGTGTAAGGGTTAGGTTTAAGGATGTATGAGCTTGGTGTTAGGATTAGGGAGGTGTGAAGAAATCAAGAGTATAAGAGTAGAATGTGCGTGTATTTTTTCCCATGATTGGTATAAGAGTCATCTCCTTGCACATCAGTTAATTAATACTGAAATTCTGCATCACTTCTAGTATTCTAGTTGGGTAGATCCAATTTACATCTTCATTTTCATTCTTCAGCATACTAATGGACAATACTTGCCAGCCCAGTACCGACTTGATATGATACCAAACCAATGTAGACAAAACACTGGAATAAGATTCAAAGTATTTACTCTACATGGTTAGATGGGGTGGATGGCAATAGATGTAGCATAGATACGGGTTAAAACAGGATTCAAAGGGGGAATTAATAAGGGCTGTCAATTGGTTAGTCAGAATTCAGTACTGATAGGCTGGAGGTTTTGTGGATTTAGGATGAATTCAATCTAAGTTAAGGACTGTCATTATGGTGAAGAAAATAGGTGTAAGGAATAGAGTTAAGGATGTTTGAGCTTGGTGTTAGGATAAAGGAGAAGCGTAGAAATCAAGAATCTTTTCATGGTACTTCACATCATTTTTACAATGTGCCTGCACAGTTGTTTTTAAATTTCTTGTCTATAATTAGTTCTTATTTTTTTTCTTTGATTCTTTTTTCAATAATGGTGTAGTTACTGACTTTGAGCTATCGGATGGATTTTAAGCATTTTGTTTGCATGGTTCTTATATGTCACACTTTTGGTTTTAGTTTTGTTGGATAAAACTCACATGCTGTTGACTTGATGTCTAGTTCTATCATTTTATTTAGTTACAGGCCTAGTAAATTCTTGTTCAACATATCTGTCGCTGTAAGATCTTTTTTGTCAGTGCAATATGGAATCATCTGCTTTATGCATGGCATTTGTACTGCTTACAATCTATTACATCGTGCGTACCAGCATCTATATTCTGAACTGTTATTGGTCAAACAGGTATTGTGGGCTGGCTTTGACAAACTAGAGCTTGGTCCATCTGCCTACAAACATGTCCTCTTACTTGGTTACTCCAATGGTTTTCAAGTCTTTGATGTTGAGGATGCCTCTGATGTCCGTGAACTGGTCTCGAAGCGTGATGGTCCAGTTACATTCTTACAGATGCAGCCCTGCCCTTTGAAGTCTGAGGATGATGAAGGGTTCAGAACATCACATCCTTTACTCTTGGTTGTCACAGGGGATGAAACAAACAGCTTAGGTCCGGTTCAAATTGGGAACCATGTGGGTGTGCTGGTCAGAGACGGTAATATTGAGCCTCAATCTGGAAACTGTTCCACCTCTCCTACAGCTGTTCAGTTTTACTCACTAAGGTCCCACAGTTATGTGCATGTTTTGAGATTTCGATCGGCTGTATATATGGTTAGATGCAGCCCTCAAATAGTAGCTGTGGGTCTTGCAGCACAAGTAAGCACTAGTTTATTTTCTTCTTCTTCATTAGTGCTTTATTCCAACTATTTGATGTCAATGATTAGAATCCTGTTATGTAAGGGACGCTGATGGAGTTAGTGAGCAAAAATTTGATCACACACGCTCTAACCAAAGATATAGCTCTTGATAGACTATAATGACGGAACATGATTCTTGTTGCTAACCTTAAATAGTGGGATAAGGCATTGAAGAAGAAGACGAATCATGTTCCACCATTCTAAGTCTATCAAGAGCCGTATTTTGGTATGTGTGCGTGTGATAGATTTTTTTTCTCACAAACTCTATCCATGTTCTTTTCGACTTACCTCTTACCCAGTCGTCCTTTAGAGCTTTCAATTTGCAGTCACTCACTCCTTCTCACTAGTGCCCTCATTGTTGGTGTTGAACATGTTTAAACCATCCCAATCAAATCATCTTATTTTATCACCTATTAGATCTAATCCAAGATCCTCTCAAATATGGTCATTTGCAATCTTATTTTCATTCGTAGTCTTTCCATTATCAGCTACACTCATTCTTTGAATATGTTGCTTCTTGGTTGCCTAACATTCTATTTGAGCACTAGCTTATGCAAGATATGTAATAGATTGGGTATATCTGTAAGTCTGAGTAACAGGGATGGCAAGTACCATCTACTAAAGAAGTCTCTGGAAACAAGGTGAACATGCACTTGGGTTTGGGAATTGGGACTACAGTTGTATTGGTTGGCACATGGGAAATATCCTGGACAAAAATCAAACTGAAGGAATGATTGCAACAATCCGATTTTCTCTTTTTGGATTGTTCACAAAGTGGATGGTTAAAATAATCCAATTTTTTTTATGCAAGCAATCTCTTGCATGGGACTGACCAAATGATAGTTTCTTACCCTGTGCATATGGTTCACCTGTCATGATGTATATCTGTTGAAGATAGTGCTGTCTATAATACTAAGATAAAGTATTTCCCCTTTGACAAGCTTACTGATGACACTAGGCATTTCATCATTGACTAATGTTTTTTCTTTTCCTATTTCGTTGGCAGATATACTGCTTTGACGCTCTCACTCTTGAGAATAAATTCAGTGTCCTTACCTATCCTGTCCCTCAGGTGGTAGGACAAGGAATGGTTGGGGTTAACATTGGTTACGGTCCAATGGCTGTGGGTACCAGGTGGTTAGCTTATGCTTCCAACAACCCTCTGTTGTCAAACTCGGGACGCCTAAGTGCACAAAGCCTTACTCCTTCTCCAGGTGTTAGTCCATCAACTTCACCTGGTAGTGGAAGTTTGGTGGCTCGTTATGCTATGGAGTCTAGTAAACAGTTAGCTGCTGGGATAATTAATCTGAGTGACATTGGATACAAAAAAATGTCTAAATACTATCAAGAGCTTCTTCCTGATGGTTCTAGTTCTCCGGTATCATCAAATTCAAGCTGGAAAGTTGGTAGGCTTGCAGCACATTCAACTGAAACAGATAATGCTGGGATGGTTAGTTCTTTTTGCAGTCTAACAAGCATAAGCATTTAAATTATTACATTGAACTTTCGGAAAATCTTACGAATTTTTTAATAAGGAGCTTGCAAGGAAAGAATAAGATTCAATAGTTTGGGCTCAAGCCTGTGGCTTAAATGGTTGACATACTGTATTGCAAGTTTGCAACCATGAGGCCGCATGTTGGAGTTCAGCTTACCCACCAAAAATAAAGAAAATCAGTACATTATGGGATACCTAATACCTCTCGAGAATATTTACATTTTCATCTTTTTATGAAAAGGTCAAAAAAAAAATCTCCTTTTCAATCAGTAAAAAAAAATTGTTGTGAAATATCAATGAGACTTGTGACAGGTTCTAAATGATGCTGCTTTATGCCTTTAATGGTAACCACAATAATTTTAAGCTTAGATGAGGATGTTCTTTCTTCTGGTTAAAATGGTTTATTGCAGGTTGTTGTTAAGGATTTTGTTTCGAGAGCTGTTATATCACAATTTAAAGCCCATACCAGTCCAATTTCTGCTCTATGTTTTGACCCAAGTGGAACCCTTCTAGTTACTGCCTCTGTATATGGGAACAATATAAATATCTTCCGGATTATGCCGTCCTGCACGCAAAATGGATCAGGCATTCATACCTATGATTGGAGTTCTTCTCATGTGCATCTCTACAAGCTGCATCGTGGAATAACTGCAGCTGTACGTATTTGTCTATTTCTCGGATGCTTATTGTTGTGTTCCCTCCCTCTCATACAGTCTATCGTTTTCTCTTTTGGTTTGTATGTTCATGGGTTCTTCCTTTCTTTTGTGTATTGTATGTGTGTGGCAGGTTATACAAGACATATGTTTTAGTCATT
Source organism: Tetracentron sinense (assembly GCA_015143295.1). Classification (NCBI taxonomy): domain Eukaryota; kingdom Viridiplantae; phylum Streptophyta; class Magnoliopsida; order Trochodendrales; family Trochodendraceae; genus Tetracentron; species Tetracentron sinense. The sequence continues at coordinate 7,430,177 of CM026558.1, read as the reverse complement.
ATAGTCAGTGGATAGCTATTGTTTCATCCAGGGGCACTTGCCATATCTTTATTATGTCACCTTTTGGTGGTGATACTAGTCTTCAAACACAAAAATCTCATGGTGACGGACCCACCATCTTATCTGTTCCATCTCTACCATGGTGGTCTACTTCGTCTTGCACAACAAACCCACAATGTTTTCTACCCCCACCGCCTATTACCCTGTCTGTGGTGAGCAGGATAAAAGATGGTAATTCTGGATGGCTTAATACGGTGGGCAATGTTGCAGCATCTGCGACAGGAAAGGTCACCATGCCATCCGGTGCTATTGCTGCTGTTTTTCACAGTTCTATAAATTGCAATCTTCAGCCAGGTCGCCCAAAGGTCAATGCGTTGGAGCACCTTTTGGTTTATTCTCCATCTGGTCATGTAATTGAGCATAAACTTCTGCCCTTGGTGGGGGTAGAGCCAAGTGATAGTGGTTCAAGAACTGGGCCAGATTATTTGGTGCAAATACAAGATGAGGAGTCAAGGGTGAAAGTTGAACCTGTTCAATGGTGGGATGTTTGCCGCAGATTAAATTGGCCAGAAAGAGAGGAATGCATTTCCAGGATTACCCCTGTTAGTCAAGAAGATAACGATGCCAAGTATTTAATGGAATCAAAAAATAGCATAGGGGAAAAACATTTGGTAAAGCCTCATGAAGGATCCCACTTGTACCTCTCCAATGCAGAGGTGCAGATAAGCTTTGGGAGGATACCGATATGGCAAAATTCTAAGGTATATGTTCTAGTTTCAAGTTGTAAGATGTCTCTATATGTCTCTGTTTTCAAATATGGTTATGATTCGTTCACCTTTCTTTTAGATTTGTTTCTATATGATGGGTCCTCTGATGGCTAAAGAGAGGAACTTTATTAAAGATTATACTGGTGGAGAGATTGAAATTGAAAAGGTCCCTGTTCATGAAGTTGAAATAATGCGGAAGGATTTGTTTCCTGTTTGTGACCGTCTCCATAGCATCCAGTCATACTGGAACAACAGGTAATGGCCACACTTTAGCTACAGTTGCTTGCAGGTTCTGATAACTGTGATATTATATTCTTTGTTTCTTTGGAAAGTCCACTTCTTACTGAAAAATTCTGGTTAGGATGGGTTCCACTTGTGCTTTTTTTGGATGATGCTGTTTGAATTTGATTGGAAAGTTTGGTAGCTCAGATATAGCTGGATATTTTACTCTTTGTTTAGAACGTATCTTGAATAAAAAAATTCATGTTATTGGGTTATAAGCATCAGCTAGTGAAGGGCCAAATATGGAAGTTAGTACTTAATTTTTGGTTTGATTGGAGCTAGTGAAGGGCCAAATATGGAAGTTAGTACTTAATTTTTGGTTTGATTGGAACTTAAACAGCCCCATTCTTCATCATCACCAAAGAAACTATGGAATTTGTACCTTTGCTCTTTCTATCCCTCTCAAGTTTTTCCAAATATTCAATGAAGTAGTGCTTCTATCCCATCCCTATGATCGCTACACCAGCAGACATGGGTAGGTAACATCGAGGTTGTATACCTCTCAGTGTTCATATTGTGTAGCACAATAAATTTCAGGACTGAAGCTACGTATTCCCTTTCCTTAACGTAGATGCTTCTTGGTTGGAACTTGGAACTTTTGGCCTGGGTAGTCAAAAGAGTAGGGGTTCCCTAGGCGAGGCATCACATAGGCATTCCTTAAGCCACTAAAGTTCCCTAGGTGAGGCATCGTCTAGGCATTCCTTAAGCGATCAAAATATATTTTATTTATCTATTTTTATAAGTAAAATATGTTATATTCATTGGATTTATAAAATTAAAGATATCATGTCTTGTTGAAAATAAGCACTAAAAATGTGGAAATAAAGCATAGATAGGACTAGAATGTCCATTGCAAAAAATAAAGTAAATAGTTAATACTGAGTAGTTAAGTGAATGCCAAATAAACATGAAAAAAGAAAAATACTATGGTGGCTTACTGCTAAAAAATGGAAAATGGCAAAGGGCTAGATGTGAAAGCCCTATATGGTTCCCCAAATCCCCTGATATATATATATATATATATATATATATATATATAGAGAGAGAGAGAGAGAGAGAGAGAGAGAGAGAGGAGTTCCAATGGGAGGCACTCACTAGAGGTTCTAGTGAGCACCTCTTCTAGAAATTTCACACGGATATGCTTTGGGGAAAACTGGCCATTGGATGTCAGGGTGAGTCCCTTTGGAAGCACAGGAAAAAAATAGTTTGATCCGGCATTTTTAGACCGTTTGATTAGGCACTAGTTGGTCAATATTAACTCTTGAAGGTTCACTAAACCCTACCTAGGATATAAAAGTCTCTAATTTTTTGACCTTTAACCGGATGGTTTGGAAACATATGATTGGACTGATTTTTTGCCATGTGTTTCCCAAGGGACCCACACATCCAACCATCAAAATATTCCGAAGACAACTTGCCATGTGTCAAATTTTTAAGGGGGCACTCACTAGATGTTCTAGTGAACACCGCTCACTAGAACGTCAACCTACACACACATGCACACATATGTATGTGTGTTTTGAATGAAGGAAACCTTTTATACCTCATATGATTAAGTATATCCATTTACTTTAGTTTTTCTTTCTATAAATCATGTCCAACCGTATGTTGGTCTCAAGTGATTGCCTTTGTTACTAGCACCTAGGTGCTTAGGCAATGATTCCTAGGTGCCACTAGGACACTGCGTCTGAATGAGCCCCCGCTTAGAACCCGATGCAGGTGCCAGGGTTTCCATCAAGGGCCTAGGTGAAGTGGTCGCCAAGGCTATGCTTTAACTACACTGCTTTTGGCATAGACAAAAGAGTGGGTTTCACGATCTTGTTGCTCATTTCAACTCAAACTCTATCGTAATCTGGTCTTCTCAAGGATCTGATGTGAGATTAAGTTTTACATATCTAGTCACCTTCCAAGAAGTTGTTTAGAAGACCTGAACATAAACCCGTATGACATTGTACGAGCAATATGAGGATTCGGATGCATTTGCTAATACCAAACCTTTAACCTTCTTTCTCATTTTGCCTTATAGCAACAATGGATAGCATGTGGCTTGCTCAGGAACCTATAAACCCAATAACATCCTCTGTGGCTTCTGAAGAAATCTAATAATCTATAGAACAGACTGTCCTTTTCCTGTAATCACAAAATCTGTCTGTAACTCTGTATGGTAACATCCATCCAAGTGATAAACCAAAATGAGCCTATCTAACATATCTGAGGTTATCTGGCATGCCTGGGATTTCTCGTTTCTTGGTGTATATATGTATCGTTTTTTTTTTATCACATATGTATTAGGATGCTTGCTTGGTTGTCTCATGTAGAGGCCTTGTTGGGGGAAGATATCCAAGTGATACATATTCGGAGCCTCATGGGCCCAAAGAGAAGGTCACAGAAGAGACTGTTATTTGCCACTCTAAGCTGGCGTCGCTTGGCTCAATGGACAGCTCAGATGGAGGTAAGACGTAATTTGAATAAAAGATGAAGTGGAAACACCTCATGATCTATCTCTTTATTAAAAATTAATTATATTAATTCCGGTTACTAGTTTTGAATTCGGATAATTAATCTTCTTCTTGATCTCTCTTACAAACTTCAAACCTCAGAATACAAAATTCCTTATTTATTCTTGATATTTCCATCAGGGTCATCCAAAGCAGCTGCTGAGAGTTTGCTTGATGTGAATAAAATGTATCCAGTGAGGTCAGGTGCGCCCATAGGCCAAACAATGAATTCGATTGACGAAAAAAGGAGAGTGGGTACCATGGTTATATCACCCCTACTGAACCAATGCTCCTCTAACAAAGACAATATATCATTTCTTGCCGAACATTCTAAGAATTGTGGTTTCCATGTTGAGGACAGTTGTGTTGCAAATGGTTTACCTTCTTCAAAGAGTAACTCGCTTTCTGTTGGAAGAACTATTGCTGAAGGAACTCTGTCTTCAAATACAAGTGGGACCAGTGAAGTCTCAAATGCAAGTTCTGACCTCTCTGCTTCGAGTATGAACATTCTTGAGGAGGGGCCCATACCTGCGGACTTGCATGACCCTCTAGATTTTGGGCAATTTTTCCAGGAGGGGTACTGTAAAGCATCAGAGTTCGATAAATGTCACGAATTAGCTGAAGATGTTACTGATGTGGACAGCAGTAGTGGCCACTGTGAAATGGAGAAACGAGAGCAAGATGGAGAGAATGATGGCATGCTTGGAGGAATCTTTGCTTTTTCTGAAGAAGGTAGAAATCTGAAACTATGTATTTAATTGCATCACCTATGCTTTGAAGTTTGAACCTGTATAAACTCTAGACTGTTATGATGGTGACAATAGTCCAATCCTAATCCCTGTTGTACCCAAGATGTGTTGGTCTTGATGATGGTTGCAAATTGCATCACAACCTAATGGATCTGAAACTCAAAATCTAACTCTTCACCCATTCAGCTATGTATTTATATACATTCAGACCCAATTGAGCTTGCCATCACTTTTTTTTTTGCAGGTTGAGATGTACCCGCCTCCCCGTGTATCAGAAAAATGCTGAATTCATGCCACCTACCGACTAATTCACAACTGAAATGGTGTAGAAAGAGGTCGGTCTAAGGTTATCCAGGGGAGGGTGTCTGTCAATCCCGTTGGATAGAGCTTGCAAGGTGTCAACTTCCAGCAATGAAAGTATAACTCATTGATACAGCATGGAGAAGAAGACGGTGACACTTAAATGTAAAATCAGGCAGAGTAAGGGTGGGAGCAAGTGATCATCTCTCTCCCTTTTCATTCTCATGTACATTTTGTAGATTGAAATTCGTTGGTTACTTTTTGTGAAAGGGGGAAGTTTGAACTCTTGGTGGAGGTAGATTTGGGCTTGCATTTTCTTGTACAAATGATTCCAGTGTGAACAGGTTCCTTTCTAAGCTGTATAACAATATTTGTTCTTTAAAGAGAGATAGAAAAAAGAAAAATAAAAAAAATAAAAAATAATAAGAAAGCTCATTATATTGCACAAACGCATTTTTTTTGGGCCTCACTATCTTGTTTCTTTAGTCTGTCTATTCAATTAAGAGTCTGTTCAAACCCCACTTCTCTTAGGGGGTGGTGTTAGGTAATGAATGTCAGAGATCGGATCACAGCCAATTGCGATTGTACTCGGGGATAGTTCAATTGCACTCACAGATCAACATGTGTCCCATTTAACTCTTACTAGTTGTGGTTAAGATTCACTAATCCTTGGGATTCAACAATATAACTTTAGGTAAGGTTTGTTAACACTAGTATGAAAAGAAGGGCTTATTTTAAAATTATTTTTAGTTGGATTTTAAATTATTAAGTTGAAGGTTAATTGTTTGTGTACATTTTGGAGCTACTTTTTAAAGTAGAGGTTTTTACCCTAAAATCTCTAAAATGTAGACATGTAATTAATCTTCAACTTAACAATCTAAATGTCAATTAAACATAATTTTCAAATAAACACTTCTTTTTAGACTAGTGCTAACAAACGTCACCTTAGTTTTTTGAAAAAGTATTCGACTCTATTAAGAATTTTTAACCTTTAGAAGTAATATTTTTTAATATTTTCTTTTAAAAACCAATGTTATATGGTTGAACCCAAAAGTTGATGAATCTTAACCACACTTAATTAAAAGGGACACAAGTTGGCATGTGGCACTCGAAAAGATTGAAATTGGTTGTGATCCGATCTAAGTTCAAGCTGCATTCCAATGATTTATATGGAGCCATTTTTGCGTGAGTGATGACTTAGGGCATTAAAGAGGATTGGATTACGTGTCTTCCTCTCATTTGCCAACATTGAGGGCTTTCCTCGAATAAACCCCAGTGGAATGGGATTTGGTCTGGCCCTTGCCAGACCAAAACCATCTGGCCAACTCTCTATAGGCTGCCATATGTTCATTTTAATATTCATTAATTGTGGTTAAGATTCAATTATCCTTAGGATTCATGCATCTAACCTTGGTTTTTAGAAGAAAAAAAATTTAACCCTTAAGAGTTCAAATTTCTTAACTAGTGTTAGAAGGGCAGTTAAAGGGCTTGTGAGTAAGCCAGACGGCTTTGGCCTGGCGTGGGCCAGACCAAATCCGATCACCAGTATTAACGTAAACCATTAAGAAACAGGTAGTTGTTAGCTTTACCGATACACTTCTAGCCCTCGTCTTCGGATTGGTCACCAAACAGGCAAACACACCTCTGTTTTTTTTTTTTTGATAATTGGAGGCAAACACACCTTTTATTTGGACAATTCATCAAACTTCGTGAAGTATTGATTGGATTATCCTGTCCATGTTCACTGCAGTGGCTTTGCTGTAAATTAATGGACTTTGGATAAGAGTTGGGATGGGCAACAGCGCTCAAGGGCCCCACATTCAACAAGGTAGGATATCGTGCTCGCCGTCTACCCGAGGATTTTTATTTTTTTTTTGGAGTGCCCCACAGGGGCTGATGATAGGTTAGTGGTTAGTGTTAGTACGGCTACTTACCTGTCGTGGTCGATAGTTTAAATGATGCACGCTCCAGCGACTGGAACCCCTGATCGACAGAGTGGTCATGTGATACACTCACCATGGGACATCCCTACCCGAGGATATTCATTTACCTGAACGTATAAAATAACAATATTTTTTTATTTTTTTATTTTTTTATTTTTTATTTTTTCTCTGGTTGCCCTTATAATTTATCTTTGTTCCTTTCTTAAAATACCCACATTTTAAAAAGGAAAGGACCCGTGGTCATTTTGTAACGGAATGCCGATCTTCATTAGTCCACGCCCCAATTTTAAATATTCACAGTAGGTTAAGATCTAGGAAGTATGGATACGGATACGGGATACGGGTATGATACGATATGAATACGGCGATACGGCATAACCTCAAAAAATAAGATACGGGTACAATTAGGATACGTCTGTAATTTTTAAAAAAAAAAATAATAATACTATATTTTGTATTATAATTACAAAATAACCATTGGTTTAATTCTGTTTATATATAAAAAAATATCATGTCCATGCAAAAGCAAAAGAAATAGGGTCCTCTCATCATCCACTAAGCAAAAAAGAAAGTCATCCTATCATCCACTAAGCAAAATATAAAGAAGACCATGTTTATGCAAAAACAAAAGAGATAAGGTCATACCCCCAGGTCTCCAAAAATACAAAAAAAAAAAATATATTCATGACCGTATCCCGACGTATCCATGTCGTATCCGAATTTAAAAAAAAAACATGTTTTTAATTAACAGGATACGTTTCAGCCGTATCCTGTACGTATCCTACCGTATCAAAGGCGTATCCGTATCTGATACATATTGGATACGGATACGAAGGCCGTTTTGAAGTATCCGTGCTTCCTAGGTTAAGATTCACTCACCTCTAGGGTTAAGCAATTGAACCATGGTTTAAAAAAACAAAATTTTAGTTTTAATTTAGTTAAGCTTAATCAGGATTTAAAATGTGTTAAAAGGGACACGAGGACACTAGGATAAGATATGAAACAGACCCATGGGTCCGCTAAGCAGTGCTCTTTTAAGAACTCTTCTCATAATGCTCTTATGACTATTTTCTCATAATTCTTTATTTATGAAAAGTCTGAAACACCCCTCTACTACCATCAACACTCAAAAGAATAATTTTGAAGAAGAAGAAAAAGAAAAGGAAAAAAGGGTTTTACATACGTATGTATGAGATTGGAGAAGCTTCCCACTCTCCTCATCTTCCCATCTCATGAAGTTCATCGCTCATTTCTCCTTTAATGGGTGTTTCAGTACAAACTTAATACAAATGTTCTTGAAAAAGTACGAAAAATTTGCAAAAATCTGGGGTTTAACAAATTTTTTGCATGTAGGATCGATACATATCGATACTGATTGATACATGTGGTCGATACACCTGCTCAATACCCATATCGATACATATCAATATTGGTTGATACAAAAAACACAAGAAACCTGAAAATTACTATAAATCATTTAAAAAAATGTAAAGAAAATACATGTAAACTCATCTAACATGAGATCTGAGGTTCAAAATCCTAAATTTCATTATTATAATACTTTTTCTTTAGGTTTAGGTTAAACTAAAATTTTTTTTTAGTGAAAAGGTTAAACTAATTTTTCTAATAAAAAACACAAGAAACCTGAAAATTGATGTTTTTCTCCATAAATGACATTCTCATACAATTATGGTTAGTAGTTTAGAGGAATAAAACTCTCTTGTGAAAATATTAATCGAAATAATAAATAATAAAAAATTTAGGAAGGAGCTCTATTGTTGATAAGGAACAAATGGAGCTCTCCATAGTTGAGGAAGAACCATGGAGAAGACACAAAAGATTTTCCTTCTAATAGTTTTGATAAAATGGAAAAAGTTCACATCTGCGAACTCTTTCATATATGTGTGGGGGCATTCAAATAAGAGTTCTTAAAATTCGGGTGGTTATTCCAAAACAAAAGCCAAACTATAGGGCAATTAGGGAAAACCCCAATTAAATAATCTTAAAATCATTTTTCCATCTTATTAAAATCATTTTTCTGAAGAATGTTATTTGGTTGATATTGTTAAGTAACGTGTTCTTGGGTCTCAAGATAGGTTTAAGTGGCTTATTATTTTTAAACGCGTTATTTGCGGAATGTGTTGATCTCACTTCCTCTGGAACTTACCGCGTTAAACTTGTTGAAAGGCTCCTTCCGAACTCCTCTCAGGCGAAAAAATAATATCCAATAATTATTCTCCAAATGGTCCAAGCTAGGATTAGGGTTTTTCTGCTTTGGATTTCATTGATCCTCCATGAATCTTGGAGCTCTTATGCACATTCGTCTGGTTCGATCGTCTCTCCTGTAAAAGTAAAGCAAGTCTCACGGAAACCCAGGTCATTTTCTTCGATTTCTCTTTAATTATACTTTTCTTAATGGGGTTTTGGTCGTTATTGTGAATTCTGATTAAATTGCAGAGCTTTTGTCTACGAAGGTTTCCTTACAGAGGAAGAATGCGATCATTTGATATCTCTTGTGAGTATAGTTTCGTCCTCTTCAATTTTATTCTGAAAATCTGAATCAGTTGAATCTCTATGGTTTCGTAGTATGACATGCAGAGAAATTTGCTGAAACCTGCAGAATACGATATTTCTATATGCTTACAATTGCTGAAAATAGTTGAATATGATATTTCTATATGCGTACTGGTATATGGGCGACCTTGCCTATGCACGCTTGAGCTGACACTCCTTTGTACCACCCAAAAAAAAACCACTGTGTGGGTCCACCTTCTCTAGGTGTGGCACAAAAAAACCCAATAAGAGATGTTGGCCCTGGACGATTAGTCGTCAATGACTTCCACCATTAATCCTAGTTGGTCAGGATTAACTCTTATACTTGATATAAGTTATATAACTCAACCTAGGTTATAGTTTCTACAATCTGATTGATGGCCTATGGCCTAGACTTCTATGCTTGGGAAAAAATTTTATGACGGATTAGGTTAGGAGGAACCGCACATTTCTTTTCTTTCCTTTTTCTTTCTGTGGGGCTCAAAGGAGTGCCAGTGTTGCTCAAACATGTGACGCATATGCAAGGTTGTGCCATGCATATAAAACTCGGCCTCTCTCTCTCTCTTCACAGTTCACACACAACACGTGAAGCAGGTAACCTTTCACGTCTCTTTTTTTGACATTTTTGTCCCTCATCGACTCATCCTACCTTATTTTTAAGGGAAAAAAAATAGAAATTTTAATGTAAAGGCGGTGACGGTCTTGTAATTAAGATAGAGACTTCATGTCAAGACGGCGAGAAACATTCCATTTTTTGATATCAAAGCGGTGACAGATTTGTAATTACGGAGAGAAAATGTTTTGCAAAGCAACAAAACTGCCACTGCTTCTCTTCATAATTACACGATTGCAACTGCCTTGAATCAACACATTTTTTCCCCTTACACGTATGACGTGAATGTTATCATTCCCCGTGTATATATATATATATATATATATATATAGCCTCATGGATTTGGCACTCTTCGTGTAGGAACAAATAGAAGCGAAATTCACAACAAAGAAGTCATCCATACCTTGTTACGACCACATCCTCATGGCACATGTAACCTTCATGGTTAGTTTCTAAGTTAGTTGTTTCCTTATTGGTGGTGGCTAAATAAGAGTCTGCATTAGGAAATTCATTGGTTAGCAGGTTGTGTAATTGCATAAAGTAGGTATTTATTTGGTAACAAGCACTTCAATCATGGGTTTTCACCAAACACCTTATGTTTCAATCATCATTAATCACATGATCTGATCAGCTTTTGCTAATACGTGTTCACAAAACGGAAGCCAGAATGCGTTGGTCTACAATTCAACAAAATTTTCCTTATTTTCAATTGTATTTTGGTTTTTGAGGGGTTTTGCAGGCGAAATCGGAGCTTAAGAAATCAGCAGTTGCAGATAATGTCTCAGGGAAAAGCAAACTCAGTGAAGTTCGAACTAGCTCAGGAATGTTTATCAGGAAGGGAAAGGTTGTTCTTTCTATCTCTTGATTTGGTTTATCCATTTTTGTAGTTCCTCACCTGCTTTGATTACCAGTAGAAGCTAGTCAGAGTAGGTCCCTGGTGGAGCTCTCTTGTGGATAACTTGATCCTTTCTTAAGATTGGTTTTATTTACTTTATATATATACCATTTTTCTCACTTGACATTGTACATCACTTCTAATATATCTGTTTTCTGGGTATACTGAACTTTTGGAAACATGGAATGCATCTTTTTATTGTTCTCTGTTACGTTATTCTCTTCCATTTGCTTGTTAGTGGTGTGGAAAGAATAAAAATTGGGAGAATTGAATACCAAAAATGTGCATCAACAGAAGTATGTTTACCAAACAACGAGCGCTCATTACAGAAGTATGCAAACTTTGCCACAACTGTAAAACAGTGACATCACAATGTACTTTAATAATTGATGAGAAGCTTGAAAGGAAGAATGGCGAAAACATTTACCCATGTGTCAAAACTCCAATTCTGATACCATGTAAAGATATTGGGTTGAAACTTGAAACACAAATAAATAAAGAGCTTTTGTGTTATATCAAAAGAATTCGTGGATATTCAAAAGTAGAAAGCTCCTAAATGCATGAGATGCTACATCATGAAAACCTCAAAAGATGAGAAACACGAGGGTGCAAGCTCTCTTATATGAACAGATGACTTGAACTAACTTCGCATGAACAAACAATGTCAGATTAAATTTCCCACTTTAAGAAGACAGGACAATATAGCAGATTATATGATTAAATACTAGAATAACTGCATCAAGTATGCATCTTTAAGATCTGTTAAGCTTCTGAGCTCACACGGATTGCCTCCATTTTTGGAACTTTACGTTAGGCCTTCCCAATACTTCTAGTTGCATATGGTGAACTCTTGAATTTTTATCATCACTAGTGCTTCTAATTGGAAACGAAATGACCATTACTCTACATAATCATTTCATTCCCTTGTTTAAGTCCTCAATGGAGCAGTTTGTGTTACTATGCCAGGTGTGTCTATAGTATATGTTCTTTCTATTAGCATATTTAGTTGATAGATATGTCCATCTTCTTTCAAAATTAACCAATGTGACTTAGTTTGAATCTTTTGATATACCACCTCTTCTCTCATCCCTTATTCTTTGCATCTAGTTTTACGTTGATGTTTGAGTTTGAGGCAGAATCTTGAGAGCTTCTTCTTTATTTATGAGTCATGGATAAACTTTATGATTGAGGAGTATCTCTAGTTTGAAGCTAACCAATGGTTCCTTTTTCTTTTATCGCTAACCAATGGTTCCTGAAATTATATCAATCATTCACCACCTTCTTTCTACTTCCAGTTTTTGTGTTACATATATGTTGGATTCTTCACGTTATAGTTCTGATCGGTTCTTTTGAAAAAGCAGCCTCAATATTGATGATTAAAATTGTGTTCTGTGCTTATGATATTCCTGACCTCATTTAAAAAAAATAGGAATTGGAGCCTGAACACTCATGTTATGTTGATTTGAAGATACATTTTAATAAATTATCTAGAATGATAGGCATTAGTGGAAGAATTTAATCATTTGCTTGAAATGAAGAATTTAACCATTTGCTTTTTTTTTTTGATGGGTGAATTTAACAATTTGCTTGAAATGAAGAATTTAACCATTTGCTTAAATCTGACTTCATTTGCTTGCAATATGCATTATTAACTCTTTTGTGTAGGATCCTGTTGTTGCCAGGATAGAGGACAAGATTGCAGCATGGACCTTTCTTCCAAAAGGTGTGCCATATGCTGAATTTCTGGCGATACTCAATATTTTAAGTTCCTTTTCAGTATTCTCTTTCAACATGTCCTCTGTCTTATCCATGGTTAAAAAACTTGGCGAAACCGTTACGTAATGGTTTCGGTGGCCTCCGATACCTGATACCGTACATTTACTCATTTATTCCGAAACAAATGCGTAACACCCAAAACCGTTACGTAACGGTATCAGGTGTAGGACCCGTCTGCGATTTAGGTTTTTTTTAAATAATTAAAAAAAAAAAACCCAAAATAGTTAACCCATGAAGAGCAGGCTGAATCTCCCTTGCAAACCTATCAGTTCGACATCCAGTTACAAGCGCCTACAACATATAGAGTACAGATACTACAGAATACCCGTGATTGAGGCATGAACTCCATTGTCTGGAGTCTGGACTGGATTCTGTGTATATTTCAACTTTCAACCCTCGACACATCTAATTTCATTATTTCTACATTTTGAGCTTTATATTGACTTTAGAAGTATCTTGTTACACATTTATTACGTGTTTTTTATTTTATTTTTCTATTTATTGGGATTTTTTGGACTTTTTTTAAGCAAAAAAAGAAAGAAAAATGGTTTCAGCCGTGTTCGTTACGGTATCCAAAACCCTTTTTTTAAACCCTGGTCTTATCTATCAAGTACCATATGTCAACATGCCATTTTTTCGAAGTTCAGATCATGTTGGTACTAAATATTTCGGTTCTACAGGAGACCACCATCTTGCCCAACTGATTTTTATAGTTATTTTGACCCTTATATACATTGAGGCTTATCTAGTTTTTATCACAGTATTAACCACAAAAATGTTCAAACTTCAAACTATGGCTATGTTAGACACTCAAGCTGGCATTCATTCTGGAAACAGGTCCAGGAAACCTTATTGTATATTCTATGTCTTATTTTTTGGTATTTAGTATACAATATCTGCATGGTTTTATTGCACCTCTGTTTAGATTGAAATATATTTCTGTATTTTTCTGGTGCTTGTGCAATAGTTTATGCCATTGTCATTGTAAAACTGCATGCAAGTGTCAGCATGCCACTTTTTGCATGATCACAGTTTTGAGTTCCTCATTCCTGTGTCCAACACCAGCTTCCATTTGTACTACTAGGCCACAGAAATTAACTGGGAGTGAAATCTAACCAATCAAAAAAGAAAAAGTGGGAGTGAAATCTGTTTCTCACGATGTTATTTTTAAAACTGGGTGAATTTAGAATTAAGTTGAGATACTTGGGAAGAATGAAGTAAAAACTTGCATTGAAGACAAAAAAAGGAAAGTACTATTCTTATTTGTGTCCTGTAAAAACTAATTTTTTTTTAACCAGTAATCATAAAGGCATTTTATATCTCAAGTAAAAAGGAAAAGCATACAATGGGAGTTCACAAGAATGTAAACACAAAAGATATACAAGGGAAGAAATTGCAAAAAGCATATCTAAGACCACAACATTTGCTTAACCTCTATCTCACAATGGTAGTCCCTCAAATCCTCAATTTGCCTAATGCGCATACACAAAAGTACGCGGGAGGTCGAGGTACACTCTTAAGTTCCTCTCATTTCAAATAAGCCATGAAATGGCCAAAAGAAATGATTAAATAATCACTCGAGGAGCTTCCAAATAAAGTTTAGAAAGGAAAAAGGAAAGACCCAATACACACCCCAATCTAGAGGAAAATTTTTCAAAAACCAAAGGCAAAGAGGCAATGCAAAAGCAAATGATACATCGATTCATTCACTTGGTAGCACAAAAAACAGCGATTGCCATCCTCCACCTTCTATTTTTCATATGATCAATTGTAAGAATCTTATTCGGGGCCTTAGACAAGGAGACCCCCCTCTCCCTGTTCCGTTGGGTCGGATGATCTCCATATTGGAAGACATGGCAATTGAGAGATTCTCAGACAAGAAAGAAGGTTTTATTATTTTGCACCTCCAATTTGCAGAAATACATTAATCATTTATAAGGCATCATACAAGCAACTAGTGTATCTCTGGTGTTTGCTTAGGTTCTTTGAAGCAGTGTCAGGTTTAAGGAATAAGGATAACCTTAGGCAAGAGTGAGATTATTGGGGTTTGTGAGGTGCCTAATTTAGGGGAATTGGCAGCTTGCCTAGGTTGTCGGATAGGGGCACTCCCAACAAAAAACTTAGGTATGCCCCTGGGCCCTGGGGTCTAGTTTTAAGGCCAAGACAACCTTGAACTGGAACTTGGTGATCGATAGATTTTCTGGGAAATTAGCGGGCTAGAAATCATCTTTCCTGTCTAAAGGGGGGAAATTGGCACTCCTTAACCCTATGTTTGGTTGCCGAGAAAGTAAGTGAAAACATGGAGAAGAAAAGAAAATTAGATAAAACACAACTAAGGATTGTAGTAGAAATTCAAAATTTTATTTTATTTTCCATGTTTTCAACTATTTTCTCGGCAACCAAATGAAGCATAAGAGTTTCCTATATAACCTCCTTACTTTTTTTAAAAAAAATCGATAATAAGCTATATAATATAAATCAAAACAAAAATACAAAGCAATACAACATGAAAAGAGTTTCTAAGCACATTAACTCAGTCTCGGGAAAAAAACTAGGAGCAAAAAATCCCCCAAGACTGAGAACAGAGTCGGTCAGTCAAAACTGCACAACTAAAGTAAGAAACTCACTCCAATGCTTCTCCTAGATTCTCCCTTGCTCCCAAAATGGAACATCATTCGAGAGTAAGCAATCTAATGTGAGAACATAAACGTGCTAGAAAAGAGGGAGAGTCTTCAAAAACTCTCTTATTACGCTCTTTCCATGTCATCCACAAAATGGATTCCGGAAAAACCGACCAAATTACCTCCTTCCACTAGAAAGCATCTTCTTCCACCCACACATCTGCACGTAGCCGCTTCCACACTCAATAATTTTCTTGGTCACATCCTCACGGTCTTCCTCCACCAAGTCGAAGTATTTCGATTCGATACATATAGTTTTCTTCCCCAATCTACCAGTCTAGAGAAATTTCAAACGAACACATTGGGAGAGAATGAACTTCTCTAGCCAAAATGAATGAGAAGTAAAAAAGAGAGACAATGTTCAGGTGAAGCGATCAAAAAGAGATAAAAATTAATGATGTTTTCCATTTACTCAAAGTATCAAAAGGGTTCCTGCTCTTACAATCCACATCAACTTTTCTGAAACCAACATTGTTGTGATGAATGGAACACCCACATCACCTATCAAAAGAAAATGAAGGAAATGTCCACATTGCTGGTATAATGCTGCATATATCTTTAGGAAGATACTTGGATGATACCCCTAACCAGAGGCTTCCAATTTCATGACCTGGGTTCAAAACCCATCCTTATCTGCTAATGCATTCTCCATCACACTTGCATATTTAAATAAAAACGACCTCATTTTAAGATCAGAATGAAGCTTTCAAAAGTCAAAACTTCAATGTTCATCACATGTCATGAAATGATGTAAAATACATTACATTTGAACTCTGTTTATTGTTTTCCAGAAAACGGAGAAGACTTACAAGTACTGAGATATGAGCCTGGGCAAAAATATGACCCGCACTATGATTACTTCGCTGACAAGGTTAATATTGCTCGGGGTGGACACCGCTTTGCTACTGTACTAATGTATCTCACTGATGTGGCCAAAGGTGGTGAAACAGTGTTTCCCTCGGCGGAGGTTAGTTCAAGTATTCACTTTTTTGTTTGGGGTAACCAGTTCAAATATTCATTATTATTCTGAAAGTTGAATTTCGTTTTTCCCATTAATATATGCAATCTAACCAACTTCTCTTTGACATTCCCTGCTGTCCTATCGAGGCCAGAAAATATTTCAAATCTGGTTTCTTTTTTCTGAAAACTCCTCATCAATCCTCAGGTATGCATGCCTTACACATGGCACATATGCTCATCAATCCAAAATGTCCAAGTATTAGATCATGTCTGGGATGGGCAGTAGCCCACATATTGCACTCATCAGACAATCCTTACTGTCCAAGTCATTAGCTAAAATGTGGATGAAGCTTGGATGTCATTAAATTGAAGGGTTAGAAATGTTCAATCAGTGAAGATTTCTTGGCAACTGACCTCCAAAGAAGTGAGTTACCACTTAGCCAGTCAAGATTTATGAGCATGTGTGCCAGGCATACTGCACACTGCCCGGGGAATGATCGTGAGGTCTTTGAGAAAAGATGTTAAGTTTCCTCTTTAATAAATGTGTGATTTGGTCCCTTCTTTTTGGTATCTGTTACTATACAAACTTCTATGCTTCTAGCCTTCTATGGAGAAAAAAACATAGAAGGGAATCATTGTGAAGAGCTAATTGATGTCCTGTTGTGTGTTTTGCCTTGATAATCATTTTATTATATTTCTTGTAAAAACTGTTAATAGGAGTCTCCTCGCCTCAGATCTCCTATGACAAATGACGATTTATCCGAGTGTGCAAGGAAGGGAATTGCAGGTGAGCCCTTTAGCAGACTGTAAATTATTATATGATCTTTTACTGCTACATTCTCAGCGACCCCGATGTGCTGTTTCTTGTCTTCTGTTCCCCCTTTAAAATACCCAGTAAAACCACGAAGAGGAGATGCCCTTCTTTTCTTCAACCTCCACCCAAGTGCTATTCCAGATCCTAGCAGTCTCCATGCGGGATGCCCAGTGATTGAAGGAGAGAAATGGTCTGCAACAAAGTGGATACATGTGGACTCTTTTGACAAGAACTTGGGAGCTGGTGGTAACTGCACAAATGAGAATGAGAGCTGCGATAAATGGGCCGCCCTTGGAGAATGCACAAAGAACCCAGAGTATATGGTGGGATCTCCCGACTTTCCGGGTGCCTGTAGAAGGAGTTGCAAGGTGTGTTAGCTTTCAATTTATGGTTCCCACATAAAGCATCACTTCTAGTCTTCCACGAGTGTTAGTATGTCGTATAATGGAGAGTCCAAACCTGCAGACTTTAAGCCATCTTTGTTGTAGTAATAATGTATATCCTCGCTAGTTATTCTTCAATGTGACCTCCATTTCTCTTGAGGCTTTGAATTGGTGCAGTTATTTGCTAAATATGGAAATATATGCATATAATTTATGTTGTTATAAGGAACTATCTTTGAAGCAGTTTCCATCATCCATATTAGCCCGCATTACCATTATTTTGTGGTTTGGCTTGGGTGATCATAGATGGTTCAGATTAGATGATATGTCCGTCTCTCAAATGCAATAGAGCAGTGCTTAGCGGACCCATGGGTCCATTTCATATCTTACCTGTGTCCTCGTGTCCCTTTTAACACCCTTTTAACCCTAGTTAAGCTTAACTAAATTAAAACTAAGATTTTGGGTTTTTTTTTTTTTTTGAAAAGCCATGGTTGGATTGTTTAACCCTAGGGGTGAGTGAATCTTAACTATAGTAGGTAGTATTTAAAAGGGTAAATTACAATAACCTCCCCAGAGGTTTGACAAAATTTCATAAACCTCGCCTATTTTTTTTGAAATTACACCATCTTCCCCTGTGTTTCAAGTAATGGTAACAGATTTCACCTTCCATTAATATGTTGTTACTAACATTGACGGAA
Organism: Tetracentron sinense; assembly: GCA_015143295.1. Taxonomy (NCBI): domain Eukaryota; kingdom Viridiplantae; phylum Streptophyta; class Magnoliopsida; order Trochodendrales; family Trochodendraceae; genus Tetracentron; species Tetracentron sinense. The sequence continues at coordinate 7,412,265 of CM026558.1, read as the reverse complement.
TTTGATGATGTCATGGTTTAAATATTTTAAAGTGCCTGAATTGCCCTTGAAATACTAATAACACAAAAAAATATTTTTTAATACACTTTTTCTTTAACAAAAACACTTAAAACATCAAAGTAAGTAAGGAATGTTGGACTTTTATGTTCCGTTTGTTTTGATGAAAAATAAGAAAAAATAAATCAATTCCGCAAAAAATGTCAATTATGTGTGTTTGATTAATCGTAAAAATCTTTCATAGGTTTCAAGTACTCACAAGTCATTTTTTAGTAAAATCTTTGTATCTTAAAATATGTTTTAATATTTACAAATTACCATATTCACTAAACAAAAATTAAAATTTAATATTTTAAATTTTATTAGTTTTAACTTTTTAAATTTTTTTCAAAAAAAAATTCGTCTTATTTCTAAGAATGCAACCAACAACAAAAAATTGGTAAAAAAAAAACATATTTTACCACAAAAGTTTTCCTTCGTAAATGGTTTATGTTGTAAAACAATTTACGTGCAAAACAAATGGAACCTTAGTGACGCAGCAGGAATACGTCAATATTCTTTATTTTGAATAAAAACTTGATTTTAATCCAAAAATAAACACTAATTAACAAACCATAAATTAAGTTTTTTTTTTCTATCAACTATTCACACGTACACAAATGTCTTTTAGGCATCACATTCACACGGGTTGCTCACCAGATAGATAGAAAGGAGACCCACTAGCACCAAATATTTCACAAGCCTAATGAAATAAGGGTAAAATAGTAAAAGGGAATTCCCAAGTTAACAGGGTTACCTTTAAACACTGATAATGGAGGTCAATGTAATTTTAGAAACAAGAGGGGAGGTTTCTAGAATTTCGCCAAATCTCAAGGAAGATCAGTATAATTTACACTATTTAAAATTGGGGCATCGACCAATGAGGACCGGCCATTCCGTTATAAAATGGGAACCATGGCTACGTTAACTATTTTCCAATGCAATATGGATATTCCAACCACAACTAAGTGCATATATCAGCTCGCCGTTGTCTGATATTGGTTTACTATAATGCCTTTTTTTTTGTTTGGGGGTGGGGCCTAGTGGGTAGAGAAGAACTGCCCTGGCTTGCCCATTTCTATATTATATGATGAAGCTTAAAAGGTTAATTCACACAAGTACATGCATTATATTATTAAGGCTGGAGCTCGAACTTGATCAAGCTGATCTGAGTTCGGGATAGCTCGAGCTTAATCCAAATTTAATGATTATTTTGTTTAATTTTATATGATTTTAATAAAAACCTTCTTATTTATAATACAAGAAACTATACAAAATGAATCTATTCATTAAAAAAAAAAAGTTTTGAGTCCTCAAATCCAAAAGGTAGAGAGTTATGATTACGAATTTTTAGTTTAACTTTCTTAGAGCATTCCTAACCGCCTCACCAAATTTTACTCACCAAAATAGCCAAAACTCACATTTTCCTTGGCTACCCACTTTTTTAAAATACTCTTAGCAGCCTTACCAAAATAGCCAACTCACATTATTTTATTATTTGTGTGGGACCACAATAGTACGAATGGAAAGAGAAACCTTTATTTTATTATTTGTGTGAGACCACAATAAAGGAAGGAAGAGAATATTTAACTTTGGTGAGTGTACAGTACTCACCAAACTTGGTGAGTTCAAACTTGGTGAGTTAATGAGTATTGTGCACTCACCAAACCGAAATGGTTATTTTGAAAAGGCTGGTGGAGATGTAAGAGCATTCCTAGCCACCTCACCAAAATAACCAAAAAGTTATTTTGGTTAACCAAAGTACTAAAAAAATGTTTTAAAAGGGTCTCCATCATCTTCAAAATAATCATATGTACACTCACCAAAGCAAAATATTTTTCCTCTTTCCTTTATTGTGGTCCCACACAAATAATAAAATAAAGGTTTCTCTCTCTATTCGTATTATTGTGTTCGACACAAATAATAAAATAATGTGAGTTTTGGTTATTTTGATGAGGCTGTTGGAGTGTTTTAAAAAAAGTGGATAGTCAAAATAGAAAAATGTGAGTTTTGATTATTTTGATAAGTAAAATTTGGTGAGACGGTTAGAAATGCTCTAATTAATTAAGTTAATAAATACTATGGTAAATAAATTTTTAAAAAAGTATTATTGGGTATTAACATAAACATGATGTATTATATATATATATACACTAGTGGATGGCACATGCCAATGCACGTGAGTGTACATTCCAAACAATTGTACAGTCCCAAGAAATTTTAAAACTTAAAGAAACTTATTTGCTATATGAAAGGAAAAGAAGTATTAATTCAAATAATCCAAACCTTAGAACAAAAATATAAAATGGTTTTGAAGATGCTTTCCCAATACTTTAAGGATTTCGAACTCTTGATGCATATGCACCTTATCTCACCTTTGTGTCTTCGCTCACTTGCAAACATGGATACTTAGAGAAATGTTGGAGAAAATGAGAAGATATGAGGATTAAGGTGTATAGAACCGTATATGAGAGGAAGAAGATATTACAGGATACTAGCAGAGACCCCATACGATGCACGGTAATAATTAAGAACATCTAAAAGTAAATAATATTATTTATTTATTTATTTAAATATTAAGTAATATATTTTAAGAATATTTTATAAATTTTATTTTTAATAGTATTAGTTTTTTATTATTTCATAGACATTATTATTTGTATTAATTAATTAATTTTACAATAATAATTAATTATTATTTTAATAACATTTATAGGAAAATCATAAGTTATTTAGTATTAAACTTAAATTAATACACCCAAGAGTTGGAGATAAGAGAAAACTCTATAATAGTAGAGATAGATAGGACTCTAGGATGAGATAGTGGATCCCAAACCTATAAGAGTTGGAGATAAGAGAGGAGTCTCTAATAGTGGAGATAGCGAGGGCTTCAAGGATGAAATAGTGAGTCCCAAATTTGAATTGTGAGAATTAAAGAGAAAAGCCACATGTCATCTCTAAAATAGAACTTATGAGATAGGAGGGATTAAAGTTTGAAAAGCAAAGGGTTTGATAACTGATGACCTAAATCAAATCAAACAGTAGAAATTAAAGCGGGAAGCTACATGACATCTCTAGGATTAAACATATAAGTGTTTTGGGAGATAGAGAAGTGTGAGAAAAAATTTAAGAGAAGATTTAGGAGATGTTAAAAGTTGTTTTGTAAAGATGTATTGTTTGATAACTGATGACCTAAATCAAACGGTGGAGATTAAAGAAGGAAGCCACATAGCATTCCTAGGATTGAACGTATAGGATTCGAGAGATTGGAGTTTGGAGAGTAGGGAGAAAGTCTTATTTCTTTATAGTACAGTATAGATGAGAGATAAGGGTGGATAGAATGGTATATAAGAAAAAGAACTCAAAGAAGATATATATTGTAGGAGAAATAAGATATGAGGATGGGTGGTTAGAATGTATAGGAGAGAGAAAATATGAGAATGGAATAACATGTAGCTAATTATAACTGTCATGTCCGGTACATTTAAAACTATCTTGATCTTATTTTTTAACGCCTCTTTCTTTGCAAATTTATAACCATATAGGAAATAATAAAATAATAGTATAGATAATTATAGGAAATACTTGTCTCTTTTTTAAGTGGAGATAACTATTGAAAATTTAAAGATTTAAATATAGAGTTGAGGAGAAAACTTCAACCAATGATTCTATCACTCATTCTCTCGTTATAATAGTAAAGATATAATACTTCAAATAAAAAAAGCCCGGCTCCAGTTTGACTTGTTCAAAAGTTTGGCTCATTTGAACCAATGAACCAGCTCGGCTTCACCCTATATCGCTCGCCCGAGCAATACATTTTTCAAAATTTAAAATTTAGATCGATCTTTTTTGGAAGGTAAGCTGGGTTAGACCGACTTCAGTTTTGTTAAACGAATAATATTAGTAGTGCATAAATGGCTCAATGAATAACCAGAATACCTTTATAACCCTCAATTCTTCTATTATTCTCTCTTTTTGGTCAAGGTAACAATATCACAAGACAGCTACAGGTAATAGAAGGGAAAACACACACAGCCCACATACAACCACTAAGCCCATGAAGAATCAATCCACATAACCTCAAAATGGGTATCAACCATTTGAGGGCCATGGAGCTTTATGAGCTATAGTGGGTGGTAGTAAACTATGGAGGTGGGACTAAACACTTTGGTTTTTTTGGTCAATGTATCAATACCACTAGGCAAAGCTACAGGTAATAGAAAGGAAAACACAGCACACAGCCACAGCCACAGCCACAGCCACATTCTTCCTGTGGGTTGATTCTTCTACTATTCTCTCTTGACCCTATAAATGGTGGGTTTTGGAGAGAGAGAGAGAGAATCATATCCTGAAAAGAACAATGAATGGCATATTGTTAAAGTACATTAATTTATTTGTGGGTATCTAAGACTGATCCATCCAAGTGTCTGGTGGTCTCTATATATATGGGACGTAATCATCTGAGTTGTAACCGGTTTTGCCAAAACTGGTTACACCCCTAGGTGGCCACATGCCCCTTTTGACACATTTTAACTGTGGTTAAGATTCACTCTCCTCTAGGGTTTACTCTCCTATCATTGTTTTTTTTTTAAATAATAAAATAAAATTTTAACCGTGGTTAAAATTCATTACTACCGAGGGTTAAATTTTTTTAAATATTTTTTCTAAAAACCAAAGATAGATGGGTGAAACCTAAGGATGGATGAATCTTAACCACAGTTAAACGGTGTAAACAGGAACAAGTGGTCACCTCAGGAGTGTAACTGGTTTTGGCAAAATCCAGTTACAACTGGAGAAGATCACGAGTCTATATTTAATGTGTGGCTACCGAAGCATCCCACACCTTTCCTATGGCCTGCCTGCCATGGTAACACCGAATTGATGGCATGAAAACTGCCCTTTTTAGGACCCCACTTAGATACCCTTCATTTCAGGAGGAACAGAAACACAGGGACTGGTCATTCAGCTCCCTTTTTAGGCGAAATTTTCCAGCGCTTGTGTACCCACAACAAAAGGGTGAGACGGTAACTAACCTCCACATGTCTAATAAAAGCTTCATTCAGACAGTGGTGGACCCAAGATGTGCCTTAGTGTTTCACAGCCTCAAAAAATCTATTGTTTACGGGCCGGTCTTGGGCCAGGCCTATTCAAAAATTATAAAAGTCCGGCCCATTGACACCCCTATTAATGTCTATGTCCGTCCAAGAGGGGAGTGCAGAATAAAGGGAAATGATACTTTAGTTGTGTAGTGATTAGGAGTTCGACCGATCTGAACCACAAAAAGAGGATCGGTCCCTGTAGCATACAAAATCCGGTGGGATAGGATCGAAGTCATTTCAGGTCTTGGTCGTGCGTGTTTCAGAATCTCCCCTGTGCAGAGATTCAAAGTAAGAATTTCACTTGGAACCCCCATCATCAACCTAGAGAATTTCCTGACTTCCTACACCTTTTTCTCATTGAATAGGACTCCGTTTTGTGTATGCAAGTGTGCCACGTATGCCAATTGTTGGTAATACAGTGAGATGACCTTCAAAATTTTTTACTTTTACTAATATAACATGTGTGTATTGTTCTTCATCATGGTCTTAAGTCACTTTTACGTCAACCCATATATAAGTTTCAATCCTATATATATATATAAAACCTATCAAAAAAATCTGTAAGCTTAAACCAAAATCAAGGGTGTTAAAAGGAAAAACAAAAAGAACGACAGATAATATATATATACACACACTGTAGTCCACTTCTAAATTCTCACGGTTATATAGTACGACAGATAATATATATATATACACACACTGTAGTCCACTTCTAAATTCTCACGGTTATAGTGACAAGTGTTTTTACTTTTTCAAAATATCTTGAGAACCTATATAAACTATTAATTCCTCCTTTGAATAATTTGTTTTTTATAAATCAAATAATAGTAATGTCATATGTTGTACCCACTGATTTTGGAAAAAATTTGAACTACACGATTGGGTTCGTACTCCTCTAAAAGAATTTAACTACAAATAGGAGCTCTAGTTTAGGAAAGAACGGGAGTTCTAAAAAAATGTGTCTTGAAAAGGGGTATTTTGGAAAGAAGTTAATTATCAACAAGAGTTCATTGAACTTATAATCTGAGCAACCCAAAAAAAAAGTTTTTATAGGTGTAGTGAGGGAATTACTAAAAAAAATAGTGACAGAAAATATCCTTCTTTGAATTTGTAAGTATCTGTCATAAGCCATTTTCGAGGTTGCTCTGCTTATTTGTTCAACAGCTCCTATTGATAGTTAATCAATTTTAGAAATTATAAATATAGACATTTTGGGAGCTCCTATTGTAGTTAAACTAAATTTTTTTTAGCAGAATGTCGAGTTGGTGAGTAGAGGGAGAGACACTTATCCTTTGGTATCAGGGGCATCATTTGCATTCTCACTTGGATGCTTTGAGATCGATTCTCACGAATTAGAGTCAATTGTTTGAAAAGCCACCACTTAGCCAAGCTAGCATAAAGCTCCAACTTCTAACCAATAAACATAACAGTATAACCATATTAACATTTAAAAAAAAAAAAAAGAGAGAGAGCAATAATAACCCTTGGGGTGTAGCCTAATGGTTGAAGGACGAACCTCCCGAAGGTTGAGATCGAATCTGGGCTTCTCTCAATATCGGATGTATGAGTCGATGGTTTACCTATACATCACGTGACACTAGATTGATCCAGAATTTCCATATGCATCTCGTGAGGCTAATCACCCAAAAAAACAGAGCAATAATTACTTGAAAAGAAGAAAAAGATAAAGATAAAAAAAAAAAAAAAAAAGATAGAAAGGTTAAGGCATGGCATCAGATGTTGGATGGGGGTCCTATTAAGGTGTTAGCAGCTCATAAATGATGGGATGGCAGAGGGAAGGGAGGGTGTGTGATTCTGTAAGAGAAGAGAGCACAAATCCAGAGAGGATGAGCACAAAAGGGCTACTTTATATTTCATAGGTAGTAGACTCTACCCAGAAGCAGGAAAATTTGGATAACTGGGTTTTCTTCAGAACTTTAAATTCATCAAATCTTTTTCAAGGTTTGGAGCTTTTTTTAAATATTTTAATATATCTTGGATCAATAATTGAAAATTCCATTCTTTAAACTGATATGAGATCCAAAAGAATTTGAGTTGGGTTAGACTTTAGAGTGAAGAAGGCAGGAGCGTACAGAGAGAGCGAGGCATGGAAGTGGGTCAGTTGCAGAGACAGTTGGTGGATTACACAGCATCCCTTTATAATGAGGTCAGTATATATTACCAAAACACAATCAAAAGAAGAAAAAATTTACAGATGAATTGTTCTGTTTTGTTACTTTCATTTCTGTTTGTTGGGGATGGTTTCCATTATGGGTTCTTGTTGGTGGGAAGGGATTTCTGGACGATCAGTTCACCCAGCTTCAGCAACTGCAAGATGAGAGCAACCCAGATTTCGTGGTTGAAGTCGTGTCTCTCTTCTTTGAAGATTCTGAGAAGCTTCTTAACGAATTGGCCAGAGTTTTGTGAGGATTCAAGCTCTCTTCCATCCCTTTTTTTTTTAGTTCTTCTATATCCTTGGATTTCCTTTTTGGGTATGATATGATTTAGGAAATATTGTGGAAATTCTCAATTTTCTATGTTTTTGGTTTTTTCCTTCTTATATTGTACAGAGATCAGCAGGCTGTAGATTTCAGAAGGATCGATGCCCATGTTCACCAATTGAAGGGTAGCAGCTCAAGGTATTCATATACTTTTTTTTGAAACTATAAATCACTCTCATATGCCTTGTTTGAATCTTTGATCTGTGTTTCAAGACCACTTATGAATGTTTATGGAGCTCACAATTCCCATATAACAACTACTGTTTTAGTCTTAATAATATTCTTGAACCAGGAATAAACCCCACAAATTTTTTAGCTAATCCAGATCTGAGATGCAGCTTTAAAAATAAGATGATTAGGAAAATAATGGTTCTTGATCATCATGCTTCTTGCATTAGTGTTTGATGAGGAATTGGGTTTCTATGGCAACAGCATAGGTGCACAGAGAGTTAAAAATGTCTGCATTGCCTTTCGCAACTTCTGCGAAGAGCAGAATGTGGAAGGGTGAGTTTTGCTTCCCAACCCCATTTCACATATTACTTTCCCCCATCAACCATGCTAAATCAAATCTCAAATCAGAATTATACCCATGCATAATCTCCATATTTCTGATCAAAAGGTCTGGTGCAGGTGTCTGAAATGTCTACAAAATGTAAAACATGAGTACTCTCTTGTGAAGAACAAGCTTGAAACTCTATTCAGGGTGAGTAAACGAAGCTTTCATTGACATCCATTTTGTTTGGTAGTCACTCTCTGGCCTGGTTCTCTCTATCCTAGTAACAAAGTTCTCCGATTTTTTTCAAAAAGTCTCAAATAATACCCGACTTTTTCTTGCCCGATATTTTTTTCGATCTATTTTTGAATTTTGCAGTCTTTTTTCAAAATTTTCCCAAGATGAATAATTTTGTTACTCCAAGTAACTATGGTCTCAATGTCCTATTTTTACCTTGATGACTGTAGCTGGAGCAACAGATTTTGGCAGCTGGTGGGTCAATTCCAATGATGGAGTGAGTGCTAGTAAGGCTATGAACTGCAGGCAAAAACAAGAGAGTAAAATGGGAAGTTGGTGTTGTAGAGTAGCTTTTTATGAGCCTTTTGTAGTTGAGAATGTAATCTACTTCTCTTATTAAAGGGTTCTCTTATGAGCTTGTATGAGATAGAATGTATGAGAGAAGAGAGATGATGTGAATAAACCTTTCCACATCTCTTGCTACTCATTTTCACCTTAAAAGCTTAATAAACTCCTTTGCTCCTCAATGGTCTGACTTTACAACTGCCTGCCCATCTTCTGCTGATCAAATGGCTGAGATCTTCCAATTATTGTGAATTTTATCTTGTGATCCCTTGCATGCAAGAATACCCAGCGGGACTCTGGGTGAAGATGATATGGTTTCTCATTGTCTACGTAACCGTGGATCCAAATCATAGTTATCAGAGCGAGAAACGAAACTTAAAAATCCTAAGAAAATAAGAAGTGAGAAATGAGAGATATGTAAACTGTCGTACCTTAAATTTTATCTTACATGATATTTTTCATATTTGTAAGAAGTATGTGTTTTAGGTTCTAACCCAACCATACTTGTTTAGGGTCTATACTCTATACCGCTATAGACTCGGATCTATCTCATCACTTATCACATATATAGCCCCCTTTGACATTCTGTGGGATGTGATGGAGGCGAGCTTCGACCTTCATGAGAAGCGAATAGCTTACCGAGGACATAGCTTTGAGTAGCTTAACTGTACGGTTCTCGCTTCGCAAATATGATCTAATGTTTTCGCAAATATGATCTAATATTATGTGATTATGTCATCTGGTTGGTCAGTTTTTGACCTAAAACTTGCTATGCTGGAGCCTATCGAATGCATGTCTGATGTTGGGTGTTCATAAAATTGATATAATGTAATATCAACCAGAATGGACTGCCTCTGCTTGTGGCATAGCTCAGAAGTTAACCAACTGGAAAGTGTTAGTTCTCATGATCCATTGTATATTAATATCAGTCTTATTTTTTAAAAGGCATCCACCTGCGTATATGAGTCAGTGGGCCAAGTATGATATGGGGATCGGATTCTCCGAGGACTATATATATATATATATATATATATATATATATATATATATATTAAAGTGCACATAAGGTTGATCAATTTAATTCAAGAGCCACCAGAGGGACTTAACATCTGATTAGCAATGTGTTTGTATATTGAAAATGGAGACCAAACACCATTTTAGGGCTTTTGGGGATTTCCATTTTTTATAATCACCAATCCATGATCTCAATATCCATCCATTGTGCTCAGATGTGTTTTGTAAGGTCAACTGATCAGTTGGTGCTGTCTCTTGGTCTACTGGTGATGTGCAAGTATGGCAAGAAGACATGGAGGGAAGAGTAGTGGTACAGAGCATCTATTCCTTTTCTTTTCTGCACATGTTAAGAACATTGAAGAGATACGATAACCACCACCGACCATTTTGATTATTATTTAAAATATTGCTTATTCTATAACATAATGGGTATTGTTTATGCTTTTAATTCTATTGACTATAATTGAAGAAAAAGTGCAACAGTTTCAAGTATTGGAAAGCATTGTGGGATGGAACTGAAAGTTAACTAAAGATGGTTATTGAACAAACTTCAAATCAATGTAGATAAAGTGGAGAAGCATTATGAGAAAGTAAAAACAGAGCATAAAGTATAATTAGAGTCAAGATCCTATGTCAAAAGAGATTAGGCGAACCCACTGCTCAACAGATTCTGCATATGGGATTTACCAGGTTCAACTAGATCAGATGATTCTTTTCACTCAGCACAAAAATAGTGGCCCCAAATGTCACACTCGCACCAATCATGCCAAGCTCTGTTTATTGATAGTAGTTACCATTCTTTACTGTATTGAGATTTGCCTGCTAGGTGTGGGGTAGTGCAAGTGTACGATATGTCCAGATGTTTCCTAGATGGTAATTACCATCCAAAATACACCGACTAAAGATTTACCCCATCTATGAACTGGGCTTGTTTTGCATTTTTCATCTAGAGTCATCTATTACAGTGGAATTGAAATAAGTGCTCATATGGTAGGATGTATTACTACCACAAAAAATGGGTATGACATGGTTGGGGAGATACAGTAATATTACTAAAGTGCTCATATGGTAGGATGTATTACAGTGGAATTGAAATACTGGGTGCCACAATACTGATTTGACGAAAGCAGGAAAAAAAAAAAAAAGACTTGGTGAGATCACTTCAAATAAGTTAGCATGGAAGCACATCAATATAAAGGTATAACAATGCCCACATAAGTAAAGACTTGCATAGCCAAACAAAACAAAGTACATAATTGCATTTCTGCTGTAAAAGCTATTAATTCATCAAGGTAACACATGAGTCATGGTGGATGAGAAATATGAAGGACACCCAAAAGAAGAAAAACAAAAACAAAAATTAAAGAAAAATATGTTCTATATTTCTCCGTCAATGTGCCTTATTAATAAAAAAATACTGGATTACAGAAAAGGAAAACCCTTAAAAATCTTGTCTACCCAATGCCTCCGGAGCCAGTTGGAGAAAAGCTTTAATTGCAGTCACATTGCTTGCAAAATGTAGGTTAGAAATCGAAACAAACTCGCCTTGCTATGTCTCTGAAATGCAAATGTCACTGTGTTCCGGGATTTGAAGATAAAAATGCACCCATGAAAAAGATACCAGAACCATCCTTCTTACTGACTTAATAATACCTGTCTAATCTTTGCTTTAGTTTCCAAAGTAAATGTTAATATAGTCCGTGGAACTCTAGGCTTTATGGTATGAGACAACTAACCGTCTTAAAGAGAATGGGCGAACTTTACTCGCACAAGGGAAGAAAAAGTTCAACTGTAAACCTTTTTCTTTCTTTTTCTTTTTCTTTTATTGAGGTTAAATACATTGCATATGAACTGCTTTTATTCAAAACATGGTCTTCTATTGTGTCTATCGAACAAAATCAGTAATACAAATGAAGACTAATGGTTGTCAACAAAAGAAAAGGAATTAATTCCTATTGTTGAAGAATTATCTTAACCTTGGCCTTGATGATTACCAGGTTTGTTCTGGTGGTTTACTCCATATTCTTTTCTGCTCATCGAAGCTTCTTATCACAGCAGACTGCACTTTATCACCGAATAGATTTGCAAAGTGATCATAATATGCCACAGGGTTCACACCTTCCAATATTTTGACTAATCTTCCTTGTTTTTCATCAATAGTAATCTGTCCATCTTTAGATTCATCACCTGTAGCCAAGACCTTGACAGGCTTGACTTGCAGGGTTTTGTTTAAATGAGGATGATCACCAGCCAGGATTACCGCACCAAGAATTTCTCCCAAGAATGTGTCCTGTAGCAGATAAACAATAAGAATTAACTGCTACTAAAGCGACAGTGACAAAAGGGGAGAAAATCTAAGCTTCTGAAATGCAAATCTTTAAAAATCAGTTGACCTCTTCAACTCATCCTTACATTCAATCTATCAAACTCTTCTTGGACAGTTCAATTTGTGGAAATCGGTCCAGAAAAAGCTGATAGAATGAACGGTTACGATCATCCAATTGGGCTGAGGTTTTATCATAGCTGTAATGCCGGTGGTAGACTGTCTTTGCAGTCTATTTGTAGGATCAATCTACCAGAACAGGTGCCCTAAAATTTCTATAGGTAGATTCACAATCTATATTACTTTACCATATGATGGTATCTATGATGCTTTTGTTGTAATCTGTGTAATCTTGACAGCAAACGGCGGGCTAACACGGCTTCAGGGGTCTTCTTTGTGTACTGCAACCTTTCCAGAATCTTAGGAAAAGAACTAACTCTACGTTGGATGCCAAGCGGAATGAGTGTGATGTCGAGTTCCGAGCTTAGGACCGTCTTTGCAGCCAAAGGGTCAAGAAACATGTTGAATTCTGCATATTCATTTGAAGGAACGGTGAAGACATTTCCTTTCTCCTTATTGTCATAGCTGATGTGTCCCCCTACTATATATACTTCCTGTAATAGGAATTCAAATCAGTGGAAAATATTTTTATCTGGAAAATGCATAATTACCAATGTTTTAGTTATCAAGATATAGAGTTCAAGTTTATGGTCTTTACAACTTGCCTTTATGTTCAGCTCTAGAGCTTGCTCAGTCAGATGTTATTTGTGGTTAATGAATACACTATTTCAGTCTTTGCAAAGCAGGAGAGTATAATGTGCTTAAAAATGCCAAAACATTCTTTCCGACGATCTTCAAGTAAAAAAAAATCCTACAATATTAACAGAAGATGAGTTCTCATAAAATATCCTGTCGTTGCGGTTCGAAGTATTATGTATTCTGGAACCTTTAAATTGATCTAGAGGTGGAAGTATAATCCAATATGCATTTTTGTCTTGGGTTTCTTTTTCCAAAAGTATTGCTAATCCATATTGTATTTCTAGATAATGATTATTTATAGTTTTATTTGGAAATTATATTTATTAGTCCCAAATGAAATGGTATCAAATCAGAAAGACACAAGACGTTGTTTACTTTTATATGTTCTTGACTTTCATTAGCTTCAGTGACAAAGTGTGTTGCATGCATGTGCACAGTACTGGAAATGAACGCGGTCAACTTTGTCATCTTCGTATGTGCAAAGATTTTTCTAAAAGTTCATAGGTGCTTAACCAAAGTTTACATTGGGTTGAGGAGCTGGTACTCTTAGTTGCATTACTTTCACTGTATGTACATATCAATTGTTCAGGTGAGAACCAAGCGTTTAAAGCATATTGGCTCTCAATCTTGAAAGGTCTATCCAGATTTTAGACTCTAGGAAGTGCAAAAATTCACACTAAAGGGCTCTAACAAGGAGATGGTCCAATTGTGGGTCCACCCATGTTCAGGCAACGGTCAAGTTCTCTCAATTGTTTAACTATGATTCTCTCTCAGGGACTGATACGAAAACTGTTTGGAGTCTGTACCTCAGCATAGCAAATTGGAGACGGTGCAAGTGCAACAACCAATATCTAATATGTAAACTATAAGGGAAACTTTATTGAAGAAATGATTAGAGCCTCAAAGTCCTTTACTTTCAAGCCATTGCCAACAATTCCTTATCAATATCTTCAACTACGACTTTTATGGGTGATCAATTCTGGTCATGTACTTAATAGACAGGGCTTGGAAATCCAATACCAAGATCTCTAAGATAAAAGGTTATTCATTGTAAACGGATATGAGGACATTGATGTTTCTTTTCCTTGTCAAACTCTTAAGAGAAAATGAGCATCATGGTTTATACCCCTTGTTATTTCACGCCATTATAAGTGGTAGTGTATGTCCCTTTGGGGAGGAGTGACTCGTGTTTCAAGTCCTAGGTCTGGCCGTTGAGTGCCCACCCTTGAGTTCTAACCCACCTAACCCCCTGACCCCTGACATAGATAGATAAAAAACAATATATCTGATTACCAAAATAAATAAAAAATTGAACACTACACATCTGATTTAGATATTTTTTACATTCGTTTTTCAAAAGATCCATGTAAGCAAATCAAGGTAGATGTCTATGTATTTTCTGATTAAAAATCACCAAAATTAGATTTTCCACTTCGGTAAACAATAGTAGCTGCATAATTCATTCAAGGTAGCCAGACTTTATACTTCAGCCTTCCCTAACTACTGAAGGCCTTCTAGAAGATTTCCATTGGATCTCTCAAAAACTGATTTCAGAAGTTCTGATAGTAGTTCGCAGCTGGATACAGTCATTCAGCTTTCAATTTAATAGCAGTTCTACTGTACTGTACTTTTTTGAGTTCTCTTAAAACTAATTTGAGCATTAAGTTTCAGTCTCTCCTCAAAAGGTAACCTAATGTGTATAATAATCACAGTAAGGCAATATACCATGCAGTTCATATAGCTCAAGCCCATAGCACAATTAGTAATGACCAGAGGTTCTACGTTCAAGTCCAGATTATCCACCAAACAAATAATATCAAATTATACAGATCAAAAAAATCCTTTACCACATGAAATGTGACCAAAGATAAAGCATAAGAACGAATGATCCAACAAGGATATTTTGGCAATCATTTGGAGAGTAAGATTTCGTAATTTTCTGCTTGTTTGTTTAGCCCCAATTCGTTTCTGCTCATTACCCAACCTATGAGAACTACGAGAATACAGAAAGTCTCTGACCTGAATCACTGAGCTCATGTTCTTCTCCGAAAGTATAATCTCGGCCAAATTAGAAAGAGGTCCATTTGTCAATATTGTAATCTTGGACCCTGGATCCATTGTTTCTAATATGGATTTCCAAACTTCTAATGCTAATGGTTGTCTAAGTTCAGGGTGATCAGTATCTCGAGGAGCTCCATATTTTACAGAGTTCTCTGCTGTGTACCTGAAACATAACTTTAGATCTCAGTCTAAGTATAGCACATACACTAGGAGAGAAGATAAAAAGTAAGAGAAAGTAAACGTGTGTATATGTGGGAAAAGATGCATGCAACTCTAAAGTTAGTAAAATTACACCGAAGCTATGTATGGATGTGTATAAGATAAGTACACTATTTTGAATCCTTTATTATCAGTTATACATGATGCTCCTACCCGCGGTTGACTCAAAAATATTGCTACATAATCTGTTATTTTGAGGAATGACACACATAATAATAAATAAGATTTGTGTTTCAGTTTCATTATAACTGGAGGATTGAAGTCTCATTTCAGACTGCAACTTGGGCAACACCAAAACCAGTATGCATACACATTGTTTCAACAGTCGCAAAAGAAAAATGTGTAATTTAATGAGTCAATAGTGTTGGTTGAACAATCGATTCGTATTTGTAACCCAGATACCAAGACAAGTAGGCAGTCACATGCCTCACCAAATATTTGAAACCCTAACTAGACTCAATGGAACACTTTTCATGAAATTTCTCACAAGTTAAAATTTTGAACTCACGAGTTAACTTTTCAAATCAATGTTTTTTTCTATTATTGTCCCATTTTCATTACCAAATTTAAAATACCAATACTTCACCTTATATGTACCAGACTGAATCACACTTAAGGATGTTCTGCCAAAGAGATTCTTTATATCTATTTATTTTGAAGTAGACCGCCATCAGCTTCTTCGCAAGCCCCTGTATGTTCTTTCTACTTGTATGACTTACCCCCTGTACGTTCTTTCTACCTGTATGACTTACATAACTTTTGGGTTCACTAATGTTGTTATTAGGAGACATAACCTCAACTTTTGTTGGTCCTCCTCGCCACACTATCACCATATTCCCCCAAAACCAGAAAGTGATGGTCGCACCCATAGTTACCAAACACCCGTATAATACTTTTAGAGGAGGGGGAGGGGGGGGTCGTTGTTTAAAACTGTGTACATTTGCCGTGTTACATATTATACTCTGTCACCATATAATACCCGTCTAATACGTGAATTACGTATCAAACACATACAATACATGTATTTTTCCCATGCTTTTACGGTGTTAAACACATTCTGTATTATATGATTGCTATTAGTTAATATTATGAATTTTATTTATTTAAAATTATTAATTCTTTTTTTAATTTTCCCCGTATTTTGACGTGTTTTTGCCATATAACACCTGTAATTACCGAACGGATCATTGTCGTATTATACCCGTACCCGTACTTGGTAATTATGGTCGCACCTATAACTACAAGGTCTAAAGAGTCTCAGCAAATATGATTTTCACACTTGTGAAACTTCAAAAATAAACACTATACTAAAGTAATATCATAGTTCCAATCAATGTAGTCAAAATGTCGCATAGGCAACGCCTAGGCCATTGCCTCGCCTCGCCTCGCCTAGCCAAGACACCTATCGTCTAATTAGGATCTGGGCGGGCACTCGTCAAATTGTTTATAATTTTAACTAAAAAGGTAAATTTTGTTCGCCTAGGCATCGCCTCTCCTATACACTTTGATTACACAGGTTCCAATGCTTGGTCATTGTTTTGATCACAAATTTAACAAAGTTGGAAAGTTAGAACATAATATTGCTTTGACTTGAATATCATCTTGATGATAATCGTCCTATAAACAAGATGATGAAGATAAAAATTATCAACATTACCTACGAAGAAAATGCCATAAGTAGTTAAGAAATCATACCCCTCGCCAAAAGAGACCTAAATATCAACTACACAAGTTCCATTCAAGATTATAAGAAGTAATTAACCACACTGAAGATTGGATTGATTTTTGCACCTTGCAGGTCCTTAAACTGCATTTATAACAGATGAAATAGCAGACTGTGAGTGCTACCTTCTAGGGCTGCGTGGCAAGTTGCGAGCAAATCCATAAAGTGTATCAGAGTCTAGAAATCCACCACCACCATGCGGAATAGCCTTCACATACTTGCAGTCTCCAACAACAGAGAAAGATGGATCCGATTGACCCATCGCAAATAGATCTCCAAGACCAACTGGAATATCATCACGGCCCATCATATGCAGTACATCATAGATGACATCTATTGTTGCAGAATTTGCCCAACCAGTTGCACTTACTAATATTCCCTGGATGAAAGGAGAAAAACTGTGCACATGGAACCTCTGATTTCTTGAACTAACAGGCTACCAGAATGGTTTTCATTTACATTCAGGTGAAAGCTAATATGTTCAATATCAATACATAAAACGAAAATTGGAAGTTGTAACTTCGAAGCAACATATGCTAGTTGCTTTAAGTTGCAACAGGTTAGGGAGAATACTAATGAAAAAACCAAGGTCCATCATCGTCAATGAAGTCCACCCTCATGCTGTGCACCTATCAGTGGCTATCACGCCAATGCATTGGTCTAAACCAGAACAACCGGTGAGCTATGTTTTGCATGGTAGACAGCCCAGGAAAAAAAAAAGATTGATCAGTGGATCTTAAACTGTTGATCTAGAGCTACGACTTGTACGCATAAAAGAACAAGGTTATTCACCACATAAGAAGATAGCATCCAACAGTTAGAGACATAGTTACCAAGCACGGGTATAATACGACAATGATCCGTTTGGAAAGTACGGGTGTTATACCGGAAAAACACGTCAAAGAACGGGAATTAAACGGGTATTATATGGAAATATGGTATAATACGTAACAAGGCAAAAATACGGAGTTTTAAACGGTGCCCCCCCCCCCAAAAAAAATATATATATAATACGGGTACTATACGGGTGTTTGGTAACTATGGTTAGAGCTAATCGGCTACATAACAAGATAAGTGTTTACATGTGGTTTGATTTCTGATGTATTTCCCATCCTTGAGGTGACCCTTCAATTTAACTCCCGGATAAAGTCAGTGGGTGCACCACACCTATGGTGTGTGGGTTAAGGTTCATCAAGGATAATGGACCTCAGGTCAATCATAC
The DNA here is from genome assembly GCA_015143295.1 of Tetracentron sinense. NCBI lineage: Eukaryota > Viridiplantae > Streptophyta > Magnoliopsida > Trochodendrales > Trochodendraceae > Tetracentron > Tetracentron sinense. The sequence goes on along the minus strand of CM026558.1, from coordinate 7,394,233 downwards.
GTTTCTATGAACTTAATTATGTCCATAATGTCAAAAAAATAGAACTCATATGATGCTCATTGAAGCTAAAGTCACAATTAAGCTATTCATTCATATACGTAATGTCATAACCAGTGAAACCAGCAATAGTAGACCATTATACCTTGAGGTTGATCACTTCCACCGGTACTTTTAGGAGGTAGATTAAAGCTAGAAAATCTCCACTACTCATATCCATGTCAAATACTACAGATTTCCCCAATTTTTTTGTTCCCAAATCTGGTTTGTAAAGAACTGCCTCGTAATAAGGGAACTGTGTTGATAAATTGAACCTCCCACTTTGCTGAGGTAAGTTTAGAACCTGCATTCCATCAGGTATGTGGTGTTATCATATATTTAGTCTAAACCTCATGAAGAAATACAATGTAGGCATGACATTCTACTACAATAAATAGTTTAATATCTCTCTTTTGTAGAAAAATAATGCACATATGAGCAGAATAATACATAGAAGTTTCTTAGAGAAAAGAATGCTTTAAAGAACTTACATCCAAAAAGCTTATAAAAAATTCTCTGTCAAGTGGGCTGTCAGTGTCCTGATTTGGTTTTGCTTCTGTAGCAACGAGAACACGCACTGCTTCTGGACCAGTTACCTCCTTTGTGTACCCATCCTGTTTGCATTGTGTTTGATTCAATTGGCAGATACATCTTTTATTGAAGGTACAACTATATGTCACCTCCTAACATTACCACAAACTAACTTCACAAATGGAAAATATTGAAGCTTGGTGTGAATTCCCGAAGTGAGTAGAAGTGTTCTGTGATTTTTAAACCACAAAGCATTTAATTTGAGAAAAAACCATTTGCCCCAGAAGTACCCATTTATAACCTGGGACACAATTCAATTAGAACAATCAAAGATTATTTTTACTTAAAAACCCGAGACCCTTCAATTAAGACCAGTGTTGTCAAAACCGGACCGAATCGGACCGGCTGGTGGAACCGGGAATCGGCCCCCTCACCGGTTCCCAAAACCCTCAAAACCGGAACTATTTAAGAACCGGTGGTAGAACCGGTTGGGAACCGGTCAAAACCAGGAAAAATTAAGAAAAAACGGAAAAAATTTGTTTTTTTTGCAAAAAGTACATGGTCGAACCGGACCGGTTGAAATGGTCGAACCAGTGGAACCGGCCACTCTACCGGTCCGGTTCTGATAACACTGATTAAGACATAATGTATACCAGAAAAGGTAGATATTGATAGAAGAGGTAGTAATCAACTGTCACCACCTATAGAAACCAAATACCTCACATCTCCCTTTTCCATTCTCTACAAGGCAAAATGGATCTCGAAGTGCCTTCTGAACGTGACCACTATGTACTCCACTTTTCTGTAAATTAAACTTTGGAATTGCACGGCCATCAAAGAATGGATTTGAGCCATCAGATATACCATAAGGCTTATTTGAAGTAACAACGGTTATGTTCATATATTCCACATGAGCAAATTCATTTTCCCCATGATGGTTGTGTAAATTACGCATGATTGATACTGCTACACCAGATGTAAAGGAGTCCCACATAAAATAGCTCTGCAAAATTTTTTCCTATTGTCATTGACACATTCAGATTGCTGAAATGAATAACAATACCAATGAAAAAAGACTGAAATGAATAAGAATAATCATATAATTCTAGAACTGGAAATCAGAGCAGGTGTTGAAATGTCGGAAGAGAAATTAGAAAAACACAGAAAAATAGAACTCAAAGTAAGTACCGTATAAAATTGTTCATCGAACCAAGTATCACGAGCCATTTTTAAAGATTTAAAGCAGTATTGTGCCTCATATGTATGCTGTCTCTGCTCAAATTCCATAAAGAACTTCTCGTTTATGGGGATGGTGTTTGTTGCATCCAGGGGAACAAGGGTGACAGGGATGCCAGAATGTACTACCTGCAATTAAAAAAATGTGCCTAACTTAGGAATCTTAACCGTAGTCAGCCTAAGCTTCTACAAATGTATTCAACAAACAAGGAAACTAGATTTTATTTTATTAATAATGCATAGTTTATTTCTTCAATATTTTTTTCCTGTAGCCACTTCCAGGGGTATATTATGAAAGTGCCCATTCGCTAATGTGTCTCTTCAACAACTTCATTACCTGGTATGCGGCGAAAGGATCTCCAAAGATATTGAACTCTGCATATGGATTACTAGTGTAGTCCGTAAACAGATTACCACGGTCACCACACTGTCGAGGTTTGCAAGAGGAGCTTGCATTCTTCGGGCAACAACCTGTTGGGTTTTTTGACCTCACACCACCACCCATGACATAAATGTGCTCAACATTCTTCTTCAGATGAGGGTTTTTCATAAGAAAAATGGCGAAATTTGTGTGTGCTCCAATAACGAATACGGTAATGGGACCTGCCGATACTGCATCAATCATCACTTGTTGAGCAGTAGGTTGCCGAAGAGGAGAATACTTCCTGTTCCCCTGATTACATGACAAAACATGTGAGCTAAACATATTAATTATATGACCAATAGATTCAGTCCCATACTATCAGCCTTATGACCAAAAGAAATCCGAAATTAATAGGAAGAGCAAATATCCGGCCTTCATACATACTATATTGCTTCTATACATCATGGTTTGTATCCAAAATACTTCTGAATTTAGTAACATATCGTCCTTACACCTTACTGGAGCCTGAATTTTAAACCATCCACGGTACATATATTGTGGAGAGACCACAAAGAATTATAGAACCAACGGAGACCAACCAATCATGAAAGATCAATCCATACAAACCAACCAACCATGAAGGCATGAACTAATCATTCCACTGAATGTAAAATCCTTAGCTTTAGGTTAGAAGATACTCGGTCTAAGAATAAAGGGGGGGAAATGTTCTCCTTTTCATTGCTTAAAGTGGCAAGTAAGAAGCTGACACTAATTAGACATGTTCTTATGAAATAAGAGATTGCAAGAGAAACTTTTTTTTTTTTGGAAGGTAAGCTGGGGTTAGGCAGACCCCGACCAGATATATAAAAGAGAGACCAGATAACATTCTCATATACCTCTTACCATACTGGTCTTCACAAAGGAAAGACCTGGTATCTAGAGGAAGAGATAGAGAGGGAAAGAAACCAAAAGAAACAAGGGAAACTTAGTTGAAAAAATCTTCCATAAACGGTGTCACTCGTGCCTCAAATCTTGCTCCTATCCAGCTCCTGCCCACATGACCTCTTGTTATCCACCTCTACCTTTGTAGTTTTCCAAATCTTTTCTTTTTCAAATTCTTATTATCAGCATAAATCTAAGTTTGCACTAACAGAATTAGCATACAAGTTCATTCTCTGTGTTCTATAAAATATATGCAGACATTTAGGATTTTTATAATACAACATAGAAGGACAGTTCCTAGCGCTCTACCTAACCTTTAAAGAGTGACTGCTTCCTGCTCCCACTCCTGAAACATCAATTTCTGCTTTACTATTGCAATTAGGGGTAGAAATGAGTTACAATTTGATAAGTTAGTTCTCATAACACTTTTTTACTTCCCTCCTAGTAAGTTAACTTGAACTGAATTCACCACTCTTGAGCTTTGGGTAGGTTGCATTTGCAAACATAAGAATGACCAATACAGCATCTCAAGTAGCAAGCCATGTCAAACAGCTTGACAAGGTTGTATTTAAAAAGGTACCCTGCCAATAGTGGCTGAGAATGTATAATCTGTTGAGATTCTCAGAACTTGAGAGCATTCGTGATGTGTAAAAAAAAAGTCAGGAAGAGTAAGTTCGTTAACATTAAGTTGTTGATACAAAAAAAAATCAACACTAGTCATTATAAAATAAACTTGAGATTACACAAACGCAACTCTGTCACCTGAACAAATAGGAGATGCCAAGTTTCTTGTTGTAAGCCTAATGTTCCTTAATTGCACAGAGAGCAATGGAAGTAGATTGGAAAACCATAACTAAAGGAAATGTGGAATGCAGAACAACAAGAGTGCATTCAATTGTGCCCCATTTTCATATAACCATAATATTATATCCACAATCTACAGAAGTCCACAGATAATCATAATCAACTAATCACCACAAAGTTCCATACCTGTGGAAGGAAACCTTTTCGTATGCCAAAGTTAGTATCAATATCTAACCGTCCTCCAAGACCTACAGGAATAGCTTGTCTATATCTACAACCTCCTGCTGTTGAAATGCCCTGCAGAAATGATTACACATCATAAACTGAATAGTGAAAAAGAACATTCATGCATTTGTGGAGGTCATAGAGCTTGTAGGCTAAGAATTCTAAGTGCCTGTTCTTGAGACAATAGCATATCTTGAAGAGGTGATTAGTTAGAGATGATGTAGAGAGGGAAGTTAAGGTACAAGGATGTTAAAGTACATGTTCAAATTTTAAGGTACATAATTACATTTTGAACTAGGAAAAAAGATAGGGTACTCCCTTGCACCTGTTCAATTATAGGAAGGTATCCACCAACATTTGGGAGTATGGTACCATCTGGTAATATTCCCCCTTCTCCTCCTACTCCAACAGGAATGTCATCACGGCCCATCATGTACAGAATATCATATACTTGATTTATGGAATGCCCGGCATCAGTCCACGCATTTGCATTGATAGTAATTGCCTGCAGAAAGGTAATATTCAAGGATATAATCATTTTTCTCAAATAATAGACATAACTTGGTACAGGTGAACAGAGGGTAATAGATAGAGGTATTTAACATTAGTGTATTTCATAACTTGCTCCTGAAGTTAGAATGCAAAGTAGTTTTAAGCCTGTTAACTAGTACTTAGAATATTGAGAAACAGGGGCCCCCGAGGTACATTTTGTCGATAATAACAATTACAATTGAACAGTAGGAAGGAGCTATATATATATATATATATATATATATCTGTACTGGCATGGATCTTCAAATTCGGAAAACAAAGTAGAGGGGGGTCGACTAAAGATGTGCTTCAAGAACAGAATGAGTCAACTCAGTGAGTAATTGGGGCCTATTTTATCCTACTCGCATCTGCTTTTTTTTTAATTCAAATTTAGTAGAGAAAATGCTACCCAAGTACTGTGGCTATTGGCCATATAAGTGGAGTTGGAGCCAAGGAACACCAATTTGAGCCACACCTCTTCTAATATTTCATCTAAATAAATCAAAAGATCAAATGATTTAACAACTTATCTTGTGGCTTCGAGTTGACTCATTCAAGTTAACTTGATTCAATATCAAAAAGAGCATTACATACAAATAACAACAATTCAGAGACAAAAGGAAAACCTGCAACTCGAATTCTGATCTGTTCAGCTTCAACAGATACAACAGAGCAAAGAAATCATCAGTATCGACATCCGTATCCAAAAGAATCCGTTGAGGCCGAGCATCGACAACAGGATAAATCTCAGCACCGAGAAATCCAATCAAAACCAGTAAGTAAAAACCTCTCCTCATCGACATTGCTCTGTCACGGTTCTCTTCTATCCAGACGTCAAAAATCAATCCAAACTTCAAAAAAAAATCAGAACTTTTTAATCAACACAAACTGCTCCATCAATCTCTCTGCTCCTGAAATGACAAAATCAAAAGGCAAACATCACTTCCAGTTGCACATCTTCAAACTCCAAACAACCAATCCAAATTCAAAGACAGAATCAAATACAGGATAATAAAGAAAAGGCATATAAGAAATGGAAAAACGCAAGAAGAAGATTAACAATAAGAAACGACACGGAGAGAGAGAGAGACCAGGGAGTGGCCGGAAAGAGACGCCGGTGACGGAAGAGATGGCCGGAATAAGGTGAAAAGAAGAGCAAGAAGAAGAGACAATGAGGATGGAATCAGTCACGTCCTCATAATTACAAGATTCTTGGAGAAAGAAAGGTTGAGAGTATATTTATAAGAGTATTGACAAGGACGAGGGGTATGGTATGGTATGGACCATGGAGACGCCCCTAAATTTGAGAGTCGTATTCTTCTCCGGTTGACACCTCTTAACTATGGTTAAGATTTAATAACCCCTAGGTTCAGCTACCTATCCTTGTTTTTTTTAAAAAATAACATAAAATTTTGTTAACTGTTGTTAAAATTTACCAACTCATAGAGTTAATTTTTTTAAATATTTTTTTCTAAAAACCAAAGATAAGTGGGTTGAATCCAAGGGTAAGTGAATCTTAACCACAGTTAAAAGGTATAAAAGAGATACGTGGCGACCACAGGAGGATAACCAGTTTTGCCAAAAACTGGTTACAACTGGAGAAGATTACCAATCTAAATGAAGGGTCTTCCTTCTTTATTCTATTTTTATCCGTTTCCTTGTAAGCTTAACAGAGACGGCAGTCACGGCACGGCACAGAGAGAGAGAGAGAGAGAGAGAGAGTGAGTTGAGTTTTGAGAAACGAAACCAAAAAGAAAAGGGGGATATCCAAATCGGGGCACGAGTGTAATCATTACACTTTAACCACCTTGCTTACTGGCCCTAATGGTTGAGTGGCCCTAATGGTGGTGGTGCTTCGACCACTTTCAATTCTTCGTAAATGGTAATTATCCAAAGTCACGGTAAGAAATTCGGGGCCAGTCAGGGGCCGAGCCAGGGCCACTTGCCCCACGTCAATTTCTTAAAACATTAAATATATATATACTATATTCTAATAGGAAGCAAATGGTCAGTATTCTTCCTTGTAGTCATGAGCGTTGGAAGGGTTGGATCAATTGGTTTGTACGGATTTAACAGTTGGAACCACCAATAGGAGAGATCATCAAAAACGGTGGCCACCGGGATGAACACATACAATAGATATGGTTCCTTTCAATATAGGTGTTGCTAAGGTTCTCTGTTATGTGTGAACTTTTTAATCTTCGCAAAAACAATTTTACCCCTAAATAAAATATCAAAATTCACTAAAGTTAAAAGATTAACACCGGATAATCCAAAAATTCAATACAAAATATATAAGATTGTCTCTTGTATATTTTATATTTTATTGCAAATAAGGTGTTGATGTGGCCTCATGAACTAAGAGAATCCAAAATGAGAGCATTTGAGAGTCCCAAGTCATTAACTCTCGCTTAGTACATAAGATTGTCTGTTATAAAAATATGAAAATATCATTGTATTTAATAGAATTGTATTTAATACATAAAAATACAAAAGCCTAGTGAAAGTTAACAAGTTCACACACGGAATAAATGATAGCAATTCTCATATTTAATACAGCAAAGCCATAGCAAAGAGGACAATTGCCCAAAATTTTGAAAAATATATATTTTATACTATATTATTTAATAGGGTATAGTCATAATTACCCCAATTTTTAAAAATTGTATACATTTAAATAAGGTATAACCATAGGGCAAAATGGATAGCTCCCACTCTGTAAATTTATTAGTAATTACTCACATTTTCAATATTCATCGCTTGCCCTTACATGAAAATCCAGCTCCACCCTGGCGCCAGTTACAGTCAAACTAGAAAGGAGACATATCAAATCCAAATCAGTGGGTGGTTTCCATGTTGGATTTTGCATAACTTTTGGTAGTTTCATCATTCTCGTATCAGATCAATAAAAAGACCATCCGATTTATGATCTGATATGGGTCCCAGTTAACGACAAAATCTCTTGAATTTTTTGCTACTGCCCGGCACACCTTACTATATACCACATTACCACTTACATACATGTCGCAAAAAAGTGTAAAAAAACAGAGCATAACCTTTCTCCATTCTCCAACCAAATTAGCCCAAAAACAAAAAACAAAGACATGCACAAAGGAAACAGCAGAGGAGGAAGATGGTGAGAGAAGTCAAAGACCCCCCCACTGCCACCCAATTAATTAAGAAATCGATTCTCTTGATCCTGGGCCGACAAAGGAACTTTCCAAGTTCAACAGTCCAAATTGATTTTTATATTGAATACATAGACCATGCAGATGTGGGGTCTACTTAGTGCCCCCAATTTCAACAGCAATCTCATCGTCATCTCCATTTCGAGAAGTGCTAACGGCACTCTCATTCAGTGCGCGGGCCAAACAGATCACCTGCTCTGAGCATTTCCTCCCTTTTCAAATGTGTGCGTGCATCTGTCATCGTTTCATTCATTCGCCTAACGTATATGTGGTCCCAAGTTTCTACGGAGCTGATTATCAACAACACTTCTTCCACCACCTATCGTACAAGCAGAGAATCGCGACGAAAGTAGGACCCACCGGTTGTATAATATGGACACGTGTAAGCGTGCTAAGACCGTCTGAATTTTGTACTGGTGGGTTTTTTGGACACGTGTAAGCGTGCCAAGACCGTCTGAATTTTCTACCTGGACGGCTGATGGAGCACAATAAGCATTAATTCCAAGCAGCCATGTTCCCTCGTCAGGTCGTCATCCAAATTCCAAAGTCCAAACAGGAAAGGGAGGTAATAGAATCATAGGAGTGATTCGATGTGACGCCACTTGTTGGGAAAAAGTACACCTCCACACCGACTAGAATGGCGAGAAATTAGGGTAGTTGTTGATCCCACAGTAGTGAATCTTTTTATTTACTTTTCAAGGGAGGATCGATTCCATTGACCATAGGGTCGGACCCACAAAAGGGATGTTGTAATTGCAGGCGACCTCATCTCCACCTTTCTCACACAATTATTTCAGTTATTTAGTATGCGGATGGACCACCGGTGCAGAGTTCTATTCCCCGAACCATTGAATGAGGATTGGCTTTATGGATGGAGATCGGGACCCACCTTTTATCCTCTCTGTGGTGGAGGATCAAAAGCGCAACTTAAACTAGTAGGATCAAAATGTAGTGGTTGAGGAGTAGAACATTTCAGAAACCCAGTTTTAGTTTGGAAATGTTTGGCAACAAAGCTAATCCTGTTACCAAACATACATCCTAAAATATAGAGGTCACCGACTCACCATCAAACAAGAGTCAAGACAACAAATCGATCAGAACTCAAAGATAGCCTTCCAAATGCATGAATGTGCAACCACCCCCCACCGTACTAGGGTAGGGGCCTATGGACCAGTGCTGCAGTACAGATTTCTGGCCCAGCCCTTATCCGTATGGGTCTTGTGGGCATGAATATTGACATCAAGTGGGGACCCACCAAAAGTCTTGGTCATAATAAGAGATGAGCCGTTTCACAGCTGAACTCAAACTAAGTTAAGATTAGCGAATTCCCAGATAGCGGCAGAACTGGGACTAGATTATTCTTCACTTCACACTCGAGGCAATGAAACGAAGCATGGATTTCAGATCCAAATCAGGAACTTCTAGTCATTTACGATACTCAATGACCATGTAACAATCCGACGATATGTGGCCCTGTAGAATCATCTCCATAGCTGACCATACTTTTTTATTTCCTAAATTCTCTTGGAAGCCGCACATTGTTCTCAGCTCTTTTCACATTCAAACTCCACACTATTGTTGTCGGAGAGTTAACGGAGGAGCTGTAGAGGACTTTTGAGACAAGAGGAACACTCATGGGAGGAATGTCAAAGCTATCAGGTAGGAAAACCGAAAGGAAAATCCCCAACGTATCCGTGGTTTCCATTTTGTAACGGAAAGGCAGGTCTCCACGCACCAATTTCAAATGCACGTCAACTGTGGTTAAGATACACTCAACCCTAAGGTTAAGCAATTCAACCTTGTTTTTTCAAAAAAATTGAAAAAAAAATCTTAACTTTAATTTAGTTAAGCTTAACCAGGATTAAAGGGGTGCTAAAAGGGACACGAGGACAAAGAGGACAAAGGGTAAGCTGAAAATGCCCCCCACCTATCCCAAGTTCCTATTTAGGAGTGCTAGCCCTACTCTCAATCAACCTCTACTTTCACCCTCCACCAACCATTTGTCCATTCTGTAATGATTAAAGCATTTTTCACACACAAAAAAAAATGGACAAGTGGTTGGTTGAGGGAAAGTATGGATTGACTGAGCAAATCTGGATCCGAGCTCATATCCATCCTTTGAAATCAGGAATAGTATTTCATTTGACAAAACAAAATGCTCAAGCTTTCAAACCTTGATTTTCAGCATTGATTTGATATCTAACCACCAAAAGGGATTTATTTCTGAAAATTTTCAAACGGACATTGAAGCTTTATAATTAAGATTTGAGAAGATATTGCACATTGGATATGGCAGTAACATTGCACTGGAGGAGACGGAACCTTTTTTTTTATAAAAACAAGATTATTTCGTTCAAGGGCCCAGTGAATAAGAAAAGTCGAATTTCCAACAATGGCTTAGGTGGTGTTTGTCAACACTAGTCTAAAAGAAAGTGCTTATTTGAAAATTTTGCTTAGTTGGACTTTAGATTGTTAAGTTGAAGATTAATTGCATGTCTACATTTTAGTTTGTTAAAGTAGAGGTTTTTACCCCTAAAATCTCTAAAATGTAGACATGCAATTAACCTTCAACTTAACAATCTAAAATCTAACTAAGCATAATTTTCTAATAAGCACTTTTTTTAGACTAGTGTTGACAAACGCCACCTTAATAAATAATTAAGCACAAAAACAGGCAACTTACAGGTAGGTATAGAAACATCAACAAGAAAGTCATACAACAGGGCTGATCTGAATGTGAACCTTTGCAATCTTTAATGTCCTATTATTTTCAATGGTGTTTGGTAAGGAGAAGATAAAAAGGTAGTAGTAGTACTGAAACAGATACAGTGATATTAGCTAAAGTCCTTATTAGCATCCCACTGTCACAATTATTTCTATTGCAATCCTCTTTATCCATGAAACTATTTTCTGCTAATAAATTAAAATATATATATCTTGAATCAGTTAGATCAATAATGCTTGGAATTAGCATGATTCGACCTGCATAGAACTTTATCCACTAGAAATGGTAACTTGGTTTGCAGCTTCTATCACAGTTCAAGAACATACATGGAATATATACAATTAGTTATCCTGGTTTCCCCAGATGAGTATAACCCACCCAACAAGTATCTTTGGAGATTGCACTACAGTCTTTGATTGGTAGTTAACAAAATCCATGCAGTACTTGATTTTATTTCAGTCAGATTGTTTACGTTCTTGGACAATACAGCACTGTCTTGGTTGGTAGGAAATAAAACGCATTGGAAATTAGTTCTATTTTTACATTGTAATATAAGGTTAATCCTTCTTATGTAGTTAATTAAAATGTCAAGAATATAATTTGGAAAGAGTCTAGCCCTCTGCAACAGTTTCAGTACAGATCTATTCAGTGTGCTGCCAAGGAAAAGTGTTTCATCATATTCGAGAGAGTTATCAAAGGATAACAATGTAAGGACAATTCACCATCTAGTAATATACCTCCTACAGCAGATCCAAAAGGCCAAAGGTGAACCAATTTTCAGTAAACCTAAATCACACCAAATCATCCCCTGAAGATTACTGAATCACGATGCACATACGCCACTACAAATCACATTTCTCATAAGACATGGGTCTATAAGAGAAGAAAGAGGAAGTAAATGAGGCATCCAATTGTTGAAAGGCTAGTTTCTTAGTAAGTTGATCACTCATAAAGGTTTCTAGTGACAATTGTTGTTACTATTCAACTAAATCTACTTCTTCTTAATTAGTGCCTTGTCCTAACTATTTGAGATAGGCAACATGAACCACATCTTGCCGTTCTAGTCTATCAAGAGCAATATTTAAAGCATCTGTAATAAAACTTCTCTCACTATATTATTCGTTCACGCCCCTTTGAACATTCCCCTCACCCTCTTAGAGCATTCAACTTGTACCAACTCATTTATTCTCATTGGTGTCAACATTGCTATATGTTGAACGTATTCAAACCATCTCTATTGTTGCACGTTATTTTATCACCTACTGGATCTACTTCAAGATTCTCTGATACACACTCATTTCTGATCTTATCTTTTCTAGCTTTCCACTCATCCATCTCCACATTCCATCTCGGCTACACTCATTCTATGAATATGTTGCTTGTTGGTTGCCAACATTCTACTTCATAAAGCATAAAAGGTATTGTTGTTGTTTTATGAAAAAATTCTCTCAAATTGACTATACTCCGTCGGTCACATAACACTTCAAAAGCACATTTTCACTTTAGCCACCTAACTCTAATTCTATACATAACATACTCTTCAATCTCTCCATTCTTATGAATAATCGACCCATGAAACCAGAACTGGTCACTCTAGTGTATCTCTTAACCATCAATCTTTGCCTCACAATAATTTGTGTTATTTACAAAAGTTGCATTCCACATATTATGTCTTGGTTAGAATAATTACTAAAGTATCCATCTATAGTTCTAGTTGTGCATTTACCATCTCTCTAGTCTCATCAACAAACACTACATTTATATTAAGCATGTGTAGCAAGGGCATTTATGTCCTTCGCTCTTAAAGAGTATTTTTAAATAAAGAATAGAGGGAATATGATTTATTATTAATGTCTCTCTCTCTCGCTCTCTCATCACCATCATTGTCTTCTTCTTCTTCTCTATCTCAAACCCTAGAAATCTACTTGGTATTATAGTAACAAAGTTGGGGTTCAGGAATAATTCAACAAGGGTCAAGTTAGGAAAAATTCAGAAAAACCCGGGAAATATTTTTGAATAATTTGGGAAAAATAATTATTATTAAAAGAAATCCAACAATTTGATTAGATAATATAAAATATAAAAAATAAGCAGCTTACTTTGTCGAACTAAACGAATTATTGCAAAATTTGCAAATAATATGAGAATAATTCGGGAAATTTGGGAATAATTCGCAAAATCCATGAAATTCAAGAATAATTCAACAAACCTAAAATTCGTGAATAATTCGGAGAATAATTCGGCACACCTAAAATTCGCGAATAATTCGTGAATTTTTCAAAAATTCAGAGAATTTTGTTATTATGCTTGGCATCAAATTCAAAATGGGAGAAAAAAATGAGTGAAAAAGAGACTACCAACATAAGCCAGGGCTGGCATTTGTTGTCAGACGAGCAAAACCCTCCCTTCTGAAAATTATATCAAGTTTTTAGAGGAGCCATATTCTGAAAATTGTTAATTAATTTTTCAGATTTTTCAAATGTGATTTAAAAGGTTTTTCGGCCACTCAATTGATTTTCCAAAAAAAACGGTTTTTTTATCAATAGGACAATTGAAATCCTTAAAGACCTTATTGATGAAGCAAATAGGGTACTTTGCTATGATTTATGATTATGAAGTGTTTGAAATAAGTCTTGAGAGATTCTTTGAAGGATTGAAAAAGGTTTTATAATTTTTCTAGGGCACAAGTACCATTTTTTTATGCTATTGGACCACAATGCCTGTTTTTTGGTAATCGATTTGTGAAAATCAATAACAGTTGTTAGTGGCTGGTTTGTTTGGGTCATTCCCCTTATTTGATTGAAGTGGGTGTTTAATTTTGTGGTTAGAAGCTCCACGTCCCTTGTGTGCCTTTGGATACTCAAGTTGAAGGAGCAGTTGTGCCATGTATACTTTTTTACCCAACATATGTCTGGAATGAGTGATATGGGTCATACTTCATTAAGAACGAATGTCCCAACATTTTACTTCCTATATGGCTCCACTACCTGAAAAACCCAGTATGCAAAATTAGTACGGCGAAACTAGATGGCCGAAATTATTTAGAGTGGGCACAGCCTGCCAAGATGCTCATTGGTAGTAGTGAGAAGCTTGGATACATTACCGAAAGGATTTTCATGTCCAATTCTGGTTGCTACTGGGTCATGAATCCACAGACTCCTTTCTTGATAATATATGAAAAAAACTAGAATGACTAAGAAGTAAAACGAATGAACAATATCGTCACTAGGATTTTGCTAAGTCTTAATCCAACCCGTACTGAACAAAATACTTCAATCCCCGTCGAAGACTCGAAGCCTAAATTTTTCAAAGGTAAACGAAAGGAAAAACCTGCTACAAGGTGCTAATTCAAGTAACCCAAAAGCATGGTTTAAAATATCGATACGTATCGACTGATACGGGCCGATACGTATCCTATTTGGAGCTACCCGATACACTGGTACGCTGGAAAAAACAACTCCACTGTATCGGGCCGATACAGGCCCGATACACTCAATACAGCCAATACAAGCGTCGCCTCAAGTCGCCCAGTTGCCTTGACAACTATGCCGAGAGATAAGAAATCTCAAAAGTTGTCTAAAATATCCTTATTTTCGTCACTTCCTGTGCAACCAGATTTCTAACATGTTTTGATGCCCAAAGCATTGGAATCTTGACAAAAGTTGTGAGAGTTGTTGTAAATCTTAGAGAAAATAAAACCTTTCAATGCATCTGATGGTTTCTCTATCGGATATATGAGTAAAAAATTATGGCATCGTGAAAATGATTGTCCTATCCCTACAAGATTTGAAAATCTACGAGCTCTTTCCAACAATTGTTTGCCACTGCTTTGTTTTTTGCACTCCTAGGTTGCATCAGTAGGTCACCATGAATGGATGCATCTCAACATCTATTTACAAATAGATACTTTCTTAAAGTACTAGGGTTTGGGCTTTGCTACCTGATGAGGGTCAAGGAAGCAATTTGAGCTTTGCTACCTAGAGCTATATCGTGGGGTGTATGGAAGTAAAGGAATTATCGTGTCTTTGACAAATCCCCCTTTTCCACTGCTCGTATCTTAGCTCGGATTCCTTGCAATGGGATGGTCCTTCATCTCTCAGTGGAGTAGGGACGTAAGGGATAGTTTGCTGTGAGATTATCCACTTCTATTATTCCTATGCTTCTTTTTTTGTATATAGCTTTATGTATTTCCCCTTCAGTTTATACCCCTATAAACTGTTGCATTTCTCTTCTACTATATTAATATGTCTGATTTACCGATAAAAAAAAACTAGGGTTTGGAATCCTACTCTAGGTAATACTGGTGCAGCATTGCCTCTGAAGGCTCGAGTTGCTCTCTTTTAAGATAAAGTTGATCTTTTAAATTTAAGAGGAAAAAAACATTCATAGTATGTGTGATCATAGTATTTTGGATGTGTAATATATAATCTTCCTTTTTAGGGGTAAGGTTATGTACTCTCCTTTGATGAGCTTATTTAGCTTTTCCTACAGGGTAAAGCTTTGGTCCCCTCACAACCCCACATTAAGGTTGTTATTAAACTTTTAATTTAATAAAGTAGCAGGAGTCCGGCCAAACCCCCACCCTGGGATAAAAAAGCTCATTTAATCATGGCCCAACTAGGAATTGCAATACACCTTTAATAATGCGAACAATTACAATTTTTGCTACTTGAGAAGAAAAAATTCCTTATTAGTCCTTTCCATTATGTAGAAAGAATCACTAAGCCGCTAATTGTTTTTTATATCCTATCATCACCTATAAATGAACTCGAGCACAAATCTATTTTTTTTTCTTCTTAACCTTCTCAACATTCAAAGTTCGTCGGTGGGTTTCCTATTTATGTTCCTTTTTATGCTCTTTTCTTGTTATAGACTCTCTCGGTTCATTTTTGATGAACCTTGAGATGTACTTTCCCTTCTCTTCATTTATTATTTGCTATTTACTGATTAAAAAAAAAAACATTCAAAGTTCGTCAGTCTCACTTCTAACAAAACTTCTAAGAAAGAGCCTGCTTGTAAGATTTCAATTCAATAAGGAAACAAGGGGTGCAAGCAGAAACATATTCAGTGGAAGAAAAATTAGAACACATAAAATGAGCAACAGAAATGTAATTAGGACATCTTACATAGGCCCAAAGGCAAATGGAGAACATGTAGGTATTCTGATTGTTACCACTTGTGTCATTCAAAGAATTGAAGTAGAAACACATGAAGCATGTATAGTTCAACAGAAGGAATGGATGAATCTGGTCAATTAATGTTTATAATTCCTGCAAAATATTCCATTTTCTTCGGGATGGGAATATCTCCCATGGTAATATAAAAACTACAATTTTTTGCCAATTGTTTGCGAGAAACTTTGCAATTTGTCACCATTATTCAAATATCATAAACATTATTTAAATATCGTAAAAATACAAGAAAATTTTGGTTGTTCTATCTAGGATATATTTTGCAATATTTTAATGTTTTAGATGACATAGTCAGTCAGAACCTCATTTTTTGTGCAAATTTCATAAAAAACTCTCCGAGACGTCCCTCTCTTAAGAACTCAACTTTGAATGCATTAATCACCCAAATCTCATTATATTTTAAGTAGTGAAAATTAATCAATAAAATAATTTTATTTAAAATAAAACTGTAAATTCAGATTTAATTAGGAGAAATCATGCACACTACCATTAAATTATTTGTAATCATATTAGCAATTATGTGATTTTCTTATAATCAAATTATTAGATTATGTCATAATATTTAATTTATGATAACAATTTTGAAACCAATTAGAAAATATAACAAAGCTAATAGGGCTCGTAGTATGTCCATTGGACTCTTATTATCATTCATAAAAAAATAGAAGTGAAGCAATAAAAGATGAGATATATATTTAAACAAAAAACTAACTCTATGTGGATATGAGTGACCCTCACTTAGTATTCGACTATTTGTATTTGTAGTTTTTTTTTGTCATATGTTATGACTACAGGAGATTTTAAACAATGTATTTATGTAATTGTAGACCAGTATTTTAAAAGGCGAAGGTCTGAGGCGTGGCGTTGGGACCTCAAGAAGTCAAGATGCGTGAGGTGTGAGGCTTAAGCCTCATAAGAAAGCCTCACTGTGCCTCATTTGAACAAATAAATAAATAAAAATATTATAAAACGTTTCAATAAATTAATTAGAAGTTTTTATACATACATATATATATATATGTGTGTGTGTGTGTGTGTGTGTGTGCGTGTGTGCGCACGCGCACACACGCATATGCAATACTATATAAATTACTCAGCCATAAAAAAATCAATTTAAAAGGCAATATTCGCAAGAAAAGTTGAAATTCAAATTTACTTTATTTTATTGATATAAAAATTAAAAGATGAATGATGTTCAATCATCATGTGGTGGATTTTAGATTCCAACGAACATTTGCAAAGTAGCCACCAATTATTTATGTTAGGCGCTTGCTCCAAATCTTTACAATATCTACTATGAAAATTAGAGTGAAATATATTCAACAAAATTTTAAAAAGCTTAATATGTTAGACATAATAAATTAGGTGTTAATTTAAACTAAAAAAATTAGAAAAAATAATAATATTTTTATCGATAAAAGAAATAATGAGACACACGTTATAATTTAATGTTAAATTCTTAATTATGTGGCTAAAAACCTATTTTGATTAATGTGCGAGGCACACGACTAAAAAAAACTCAAGGTTCAAGGTTCAAGTCTCAAATCTAAATCTAAAATATATAGCTAAAATCCTAAATTTGATCAATGTATGAGGCACACGATTCAGGCATAAAGCGAGCTTCAAGGCATGAGACGTGTACCTCATGTGATATTCACAGTTTGAAGTGTTAGCCCCCTGAGATTTAAGTCTCAAAGTTCTCAAGACATTTTTCTTGAGTCTTGCCTTGGTGTAAGCCTCACATGCCTTTTAAAACACTGTTTTAGACATACACGTCCAATTCTATGAGAAACCTTACCCTTTGGCTGCATTTGTTTGGAGGGGAATTAGTGCATGTTTTAAAATATTTATGAGAAAAAATTATATGTTCTGTTTGGCATGCTGGAAAATGAGTTTTTTGCTGCAAATATTTCTCAAGTACTACTTTGTGCATGAGGGAAAGTTTTTCTCTAAAAAATTAGGTCAAATTATTTCCGAGAAATTTTTTTTTTTTCACAACGTTTTCCTTCCAAACAAACAGAGCCTTTGAATTTTTTCTAACTTAAAATAGCAAAATGATCAACATGCTACTCAAGATGAATGCAAAGCTATCACAGATTAAAAATTAGGTTCGGCTCCACTTTTCATCCTATAACATTGTGCCCAATCAAGTAATTTGCGTGAGGAAGAAAAATCAATCTGATGTGGTTTGTCACATCTACAGTTATAACTCTAGCAGGTCCTTATAACATTTTCTCATGTCTCCAAGTATCTATAAATTTCATAATTAAGGAACACAGTATTTTCCAGCATTATCAGTCCACTTATTTCTCTACTCACGTGTTAAACTCAACCAGATCAAGACATTCCAACTTAAGATCAAGAAAGTCTAAGCTAGAATATATCAAATTCGGGAATTAATTTGATACATCACATCAAGGCTCTTCTATTAGAACAATCAAGACAGCTAGATTCATCCAACAACAACAGCAATGCCAATGCAATCTCCTCAATCTAAATCTAAATATAAAACGAAGTCAAATTTCAGTAAATGTTATACAAAACCTGATCATAGCCGTCTCTTTGAATCGACAAACCAAAGAATCCGTTTAGTAGTCGACGCTCCAACGATTCCACCGCTCTGATTTTCTCCAACTCCGGGATCTGATTCTTCGTGAACCCATCCGACCGATCTTTGAGCTTCAAAAACAATCTGCGAAATTCCTGAATAAACAAAAAAAAAAAAGGCAATCGATCTGAGATCGGAGAATGGAATATCAATTGGATGAATCAGAACACATGCGATAGAGGAATGTCTAGAGAGAGACCTTCTTTGACAGTCTGTCTATTCTCTCGGATATCGTGAATTGTTGCAGAGAGTTTCCAGTAGAGAGGACGGCCTAAGTAGAGAGCTGCGAGGAGGAGGAGAACAAAGACTATTCGAAACGAAACCCTAGCTATTGAAGACGCCATTGTTTTCTTCTTCTGTGATGGATTTTGATTTGAGCGCGAGAGAGAGCCAGAGATGGAGCCCAGTAGATTTGTCGCTTAGGCGGTAAATGGCGCCACAAAAAACATATGAGAATTGCTATATGCTATTGCTACCCTACAGGCAATCTTCCAAACTCTCATGGTGTGGAATGTATGTGTGCGCGCGTGTGAGTGTGTGTAGTCTTCCTTCTCACGCCTGTAGCATCACCTTGTGATGTTGTTAACTCCAACCAAAAAAAAGTGACCAAAAAAAAAAACACTTCGACCAAAAAAAAAACCAAACCATGGTCCCACATCGGGTTCTGTAACCGAGCCCTCTTATAAACCCTTATAAGTTTATAAGTTTCATCACGCATCAAAGAGTTGGTACCATTTTAAGGAGTGTTTGGGTGAAGCTTATATAGGTTAAGGGTGTTTCTGAAATGTATGTGTGAGTGAGTGTGTGTAGTATTCCTTCTGATGCCTAGCTTCACCTTGTGGTGCTGTTGCCTTCAACCAAAAAAAAAGCTTCCCTACTTTTTTTTGTTTACCTTTACATAGCCACATGTTTCTTTTAACTATGGTTAAGTTCAAGATAGTTAAAGTTAATATTTTTCATTTTTTAAACCTAGGTTAAATTGCTTTACCCTAGGAGTGAATGAATCTTAACTACAGGTTTCAAAAAATAAAAAGTCATAGACTAATGAAGATTGTACATTAGATTACACAGTATAATATCTAATGTGACAGTAAGTTAAGCATTTCCTAAGAAAAAGAAAAAAAAAAAAGTTTATATTTTGAAGGATAGCAATGACACTACACTCTAAAGTCTAAAGTGAGAGTTTGAAGAATTAAGGTGCCCAAGATTTACAGTGCTCAGGCTCCTCCCCTCCTCCCCTCTTCTTCAAGAGAGATAGACCCTTTTGAAAAGGTGTGTTGGCTTAGTCTGATAGGCCGTGTGTTAGCCTAACTGAGCATGAGTGGATTAAGAGATTAGGATTTCAACCAAAAACATATATAGAGAGAGAAATGTTAACCCAAACACAAATTTCAAACTCTCCTATGGTAGTGACATGTGTTGTTTGAATCTTTCTTTAATTAATAGAAATAAGGCAAATGAAAAATGGATCATGGCGTTCCAAATAGACCACTCAATTGCAAATTGAGACACAACAGTTTTGGGGTTGTTTGGATACACTTCTGTTTTTAAAAATAGGAAATGACTTTCTGTTTTTTATTTTTTTTTAAGTAGGAAACATGTTTGGCATTGCTGTTACTTGTTTTTTAAAAAAAAACAAACAAAAAAATATGTTTAGTAAATATGATTAAATAATTTCAATTCATTGTGGTGGTAGTGGTAGGTGGTGGTAGTGGTGTAGTGTGGTGGTGGGTAATGGATGGCGGTGGTGGGGTGTGGTAGTATGGTGGTGTGGTGGTGGTGGTGGTAGTGTGGAGGTGCGTAATGGGTAATTGGTGGCGTAGTGTGGAGGTGCATAGTGCGTAGTGGGTGGTAGGTGGTGGGTGGCATTGTGGTAGTGGTTTGTTGGTGGGTGGCATTTTGGTGGTGTGGTGGTGCCGTGATGGTGGGAGGTGGTGGTGGGTGGGTGGATGGATGGTGATCTGGTGGGTCACGTTTTCTATTTTTGTTTTTTGTTTTAAAAAACAGAGGTAACAGAAAATTCATATTATGATTTTCAAAAATTTTGTTACTAATGGTGGTGCCGTGATGGTGGGAGGTGGTGGTGGGTGGGTGGATGGATGGTGATCTGGTGGGTCCACGTTTTCTATTTTTGTTTTTTGTTTTAAAAAAGAGAGGTAACAGAAAATTCATATTATGATTTTCAAAAATTTTGTTACTAATTTTTAAAATCATGAAACATAAACATGTTTTGGATAAAAAATTTCAAATTTTTGTTTTTAAAAATAAAAAGCATAAAACGAAAAATGGAAGTGCAACTTTTTCTGTTGCTTTATTTTAATTTTAATTTTATTTCTCTTTTCCCAATGGTTAAAATTTAATTGATGTGTCAACTTAGAAGAGTACCTGGCGGCCCTGTAATCAGAACTCAAAAACATAAAATAAATAAAATAAAATAGTTTCATAACTTGTTGAATTGTAACAAAGATGAGTATTGCACCCACAGTAAGAGTTAGGAAAATTTTAAAATTTACGTATTGCTGGCAGTCCCAGGAGATAAAAGAGAGCACTTGATCTCTCTTAAACAGTACAGTTTTCCATTTCTATTGAACTATTGGGACTAATTCAGCACGCACGATGCCCGTGAGAGAGGGAAAATGGCGAGAGGAAAGAGGGATTCTAGTGAGGGAATTTAATTTTATGTTTTAAAATTTTAACTTAAAAAGATGTTGTGGGTTGAAACCACTTCATAGCACATGTTCCTAGCAACCTCCTCCGCCCTCGCTCCCCGACTTGAGCTACTTTTTCTCTTGAAATTAGTTACGACCAGGGGCGGAGTCGGGGGTGGGGAGGGGCCATGGCCCCTCAAATTTTTTAGAATTCTCTCTTTAGGGTAGCATGAAATAGTGGGCCTCTCAAAAATGGAGTATGAGAGAGTGTGTCATTTCATTGAGAAATACCAAAAAGGGAGTATGAGAGAAAATAGGGATTTGAGGGAATCATGGAGATATAAAAGAAGTATTGTTAGTTGTAGTTGATAGTATTTCAATACCCCTAAATACCCCTATTAATTCTTCTCATGTAAAATAAGACACCATAAAATTAAGAATATTATAAATAAATCGACTAACTTTTTAACCTCATTTCTCTCGCGAAGATATTTTACAATTAATATACCAATTGGCAATTTTTGAGTCAGTCATGACTTTGAGATGTGTGAACCCTCGACTCACAAGCCTATGCTTTACTAATTTTTACCTCATTGTGAGCTGCTAAACTGTAGCTCAGTCATACAAAATCGAAAGTGATTAAAACCTCTCGATAGTGCGTACTATCGATAGTCTTTTCTTTTTTTTTTGGTTGGTTAACATACTATCGAGAGTCTGGGCTGTATGATTTTAAATCCAACTGTATCAGACATAAAGTGTGGTCATCATTAAATGCATATTGCATATGAGCTTGGCACCGTTAGATTTTTAATCGGACAGCTAAGCTCTCGATAGCACATACTGTCGAAGTTTTTTTTATCACTTTCCATACAAAAAATTCACAAGATAAAAGCAGCTACTAAAACTAACCTTAATTTAGTTTAATTGCTGAAAAACTACCAAATATAGCATGCGGAGTTGTAATCTCTCCCCCCTTTAAAACCTAGCTCATTGTCTTTTTTATTTTTTTGGTAGACGAAGGTATCCTAGGTCAAACTCGGACTAGTCTCACGTGATGCATTAGTACACCCCAACTCATACATTCAATATTGAGGAGAGCCCAAATTTGATCGCAAGACCTGTGGGTTTACAGTTCGTCATTCGACCACTAGGCTACACCCCGTGGATTAGATCATTGTCGTTTCATATTCTTTTTGGCATTCTCCTCACGCTCTTAAAATATAATACAATTCTTCATCCTCACTAACTAAAAATCTTTGTTGATTGTGTCAAGACTATCTTATTGATTCTCACTTATATTATTGCAAGTATAACTACTCTCAAAATCTATCAAAGCATTCAATTATGATACCGTCTTTCATGCATATTATACACATTCATCCAAGTGTCCTCACACTTTTCTCTCTGACTCAAATGGCGAGGTCCCAAAGAGGGAAGACTACCTCGGCAATGTAGCAAGTAGGGCCTTTGAGCAGCAATGTCAATGAATTCCTACGTTGTCCGAATTCGTTTAGTCACATAATTATTTAATTAGATATTTCACATTGTGGAATCGGACTGACTCGAAACAAATATTTCAATAATGTAATCGAATTGAACTTAAGACAGGTATATAGGGGTGGCAACCGAGTTGAGTTCGGGCTTCAAAAGTATTTGTTAATGTGCCGGGCTTTGGCTCAGGCTTATTCAAAATTCAAGCTCAAACTTGACCCATTGTCACCCCCTACGGGTATATAACAATATCCATTTTGAATACGATCCTACGTATGGGGCCCACTAATAAAAATTGAGAGCCCATAATGGTAAACATTGCATTTTATTTTTATTTTTAGGGGTGTGGGGTTGTGAGGGAGAGGGCTTCAAAATCTCTCTGGCCCATGCCAGAAAGGTGCTCTTAAGCCACCACACATGAAGCATCGGCTGATTGGAGAAGTCATTTCATGGGCCCTATGATTTTAACTTCTCTAGCCTTTATTTGACACATGGTGATAAAATGGTGAGATAAATTGGGGGAGATATCAAGTGGGGAGAAGCCAAAATTAGGGGAGAAAATGAAATGACTTCTCATTTTTTTGTACCACATGGCGCTTCATGTATTGTGGTGGCCCGAGGACACTTTTCTGGCATGGGTAAGACAGAATCTGAAGCCAGGGAGAGAAACCCATTGGAGTTTTGTGCTACTCAAAAACTTCCAAACACTAAGACAGAAGCCGCATCATTGTAAAACAGAATAAACAGAATGTAGGGAACAAAACCAAAAGATGTTGTTGTGAGATGAGACAGAACGCACCAAGTGTGCATAAATATGTAGAGTGTGGGACGGCGATACAGAAGGCAATCAAAATGAGCTCAATTATGGAACTCAAATGTACTATATTCGGTTGATGAATTGAAGACACCTATCCATACCTATTTAATGTCGTTTCTTTTATCGGTCGTCGTTTAAAAATTACACGTTCCCATACTATGCCCTATTGCTATCCACTTGGCCCCACCTATCCTAATTCGTTAACTCCTAATAGTCACTTAGGTAAATAAACTGCAACATAGTTGCAGTGTTTTTAGCTGCAATACCAATGCCGTTTTGCAAGTCAGCAAACATGTCGTCGTCTACACACTTCACGGTGAAATCATGTTTGTGGAGAAGATGGTCACGCTCGCTAACACGGAGAAATAGTGGTTTGTATTAAAAAAAATGCATGCAAAGCTGCAGCTAATTTGGACTCAATCGAAGGATTTTTTTTTATATATTATTATTATTAGTTTTTTTATATATATTTTCAGGCACCATTTTATCTAAGGTTATTATGTTAATGGTTGGTGGACATATCATCCGCTTCACCACATGTGAAAGACTGTATATACGCATGGAATTCTAGTGTTTACTAAGACGGTAAGACTATTAAACTAAATAATGTTTGCTAATAGTTTTATTCCTACGTATTGAAGATCATTCTATTAATAACTAGTGGGTGGCACGTGCGATGCACGTGCGAGAGAGGGGAAGGGGAGACAAACTGGGAAGAGGGATCTAGTAAGGGCTTTTGAAAAATATATATATTTAATGAATTGGATAAATTTGATATAAACCAAAATTTCTAATATTAAGAGATGAAAAAAAAAACAAAGAATAAACACCTATTAGTAGAGATATAAACCAAAATTTCTAATAAAGGTTTTAGATAGAATAGAATCAAAGTTTTCCAACAGATTTTAAACCCTTAGAGATCCTCTAAAGTTTTTTTTCTATCTTTAGAATACGATCACTTACTAAGAGAAAAAAAAAAAAAAAAAACATAATAAAAAAGAATAACATTAAGGTTTTAGATAGAATAGAACCAAAATTTTTCAACAGATTTTAACCCTTAGAGATCCCCTAAAGTTCTTATCCAATAGAAAAGAATAAACACATGTTACCAAACTTTCGATAAGGGATCTTAACACATCATTCAAACAAAAATCAAGAAATATGAGCTACAAATATATATCACAAAGCCTTAAACAAAATTAAGCATCAAAAATGCCGTAAGCAAAAAAAAGGGTAACATATTTCAAAACCCTAAATTTCTAAAGCACTGAAACATACCATAAACAAAGGTTAATAGATTTCAAAACCCTAATTTTTCAATATATCTTACCAAGAGATGAAAATCGAACTTCAGTTGAGATGAAAATCCAATCCCACGACGCTTACTAATGATTGCCGGTGTTTGAAAAGAAAAGAGGCACCAGAAAAGAGTGAGCCGAAGAAGATGCTTTGTAAACCGTGGTTGGATTAACTTAACTATAGACCGTTTGCAAATGTTTGAAGTTTTCCCCAAGAGCAAAAGAAATAGCTTTGTGATCTGCTAGAAGAAATGAACAAAAAAGGAAAAGTAGTAGGGCACGAAGAGAGGAAGGAAGAAATGAGGAGACACAAAGAGGAAGAAGAAGAGGAGAGTAAGAGTGCTTATACTTATATTAGTTGAAGTTGAAAACATGAAAAGACTACAATAGCCTTTAAATATAATCAAAAGCCTTTTGAATTAAGAAGGTTTATAGGAGTAATGTTGTCCTAAAAACTATCGATCGACGTTTTGAACCGAGGTCATCCGCTTTATATTAGTAGAGATGATATTAATATTTTTGTAGGTGATAATTTATAAAATAAAAGAGAATAAATTTAGGAAAAAAATTAAATTGTACTTCTAATGCAAGAGGAGTGCTAGCTCCAGTCGTAGCATTGAAATACTTTCCAAAGATGTAATGTGGATGCAACACGTGTCATTGACGTAATGCATTAAACAAGTTAAGAAACCAACTTTTTTCAAAAGGAGGAGGCATGGCCAGTTCCAATGGTAATAGAGAAAATTGAGTGACACGTGTCACAACCAAGGTGAGACTTTGGAAGTTTGAGACTGGGTTAGCATTCTTCTATGTGAATTTAATGATGTCCCACACCAAAAGACTAAATCATCATTAATTTTAGTGTACTTGATAATTAAATAATGATAAGAATGTATCGGTTAAGATTATCAACTTCACAAAAGAAATGTGTGTATTATATATAAAGTATTGTCAAATTTTTCTCTCTTTTTTTCCTTTTTTAAGGATGCATGTGGTTGTGTGGATTTGAAATTGATCGGAATAACTGAATTTTATTGAATTAAAAATCGAATAATTAAATTTTTACATTTGGATACACAACTGATTATATAGAGTTGAATTACAAAATTCTCGATTTCATTATTTAGAATAATAAGATTTTATGTAAAAATGTATTTAAATAATATGCGTCGATTATACAGGGTCTATGCAAGCATGGCAGTAGCAGTTGATAGTAAGAGTGCCAATTTTATGATTAGGTTTTTGGCCTCGTACGGAGGTCGAATTTGAGTTTAGTTTTTTCATTCCATTTATAATTAAGTTAGATTTGTGTTTAGCTTTAACAAGTCTTAATAACTTAATTAAATAATAAACCTATATATTTATGTATAGTAAAGAACCAATGTGTGTTTAAATGTTATTATAATTCAAATAAAAAGAAATAAACACATATTATTACTACCTAAGTAACATATTCAATAGTATTATACTCAAATTTATTGTGTTTTAATGTTATTATAATTCAAATAAAAAGAAATAAACACATATTATTACTACCTAAGTAACATATTCAATAGTATTATACTCAAATTTATTATAATCAGAGGTAGAATATTTAATAAATATGTTAGGCGGCAATTTATTTTGAGGATGCCCTCACTAGTTCAAGTTTGAGCAAGTGGTTCCAAAACATTTATAAATGGGTCGGGTTGGATATAGGGTATATATATATATATATTTTTTGATAATAGGTGAGGAGTCAGAGGTTAGTAGAAATACTTATCTTCAGACAGATATTTCAATTGAAGTGCACACCAGTGGTCTGGAATTCGGAATGAGAGTGTGGTCAGAGACACACACAACCAATGGAATAAGCCTTAGCTTCCCAATAAAAGGGATATTTACTCAACCCACAACTAACCCAACGCATTGCACTCCTACTTGGCGGTGGCGGTGAGGACAACCAAACGTTAAAAGTGATGTGTCAAATCATTAAAACTTAAATTCCGTAATAGTATAAAATTATATATATTTTTTTCTTTTGTTGAATGGGTAAACACCACCAAGCATGAATTTAAATTTCCTTTATTTAACCCTAAAAATCAATACTTCATTTTCATGCGAATTTTTCCAGTTTGAGTTGGAGAGATCCGAATTCTCCTAACTTAAATGTTAACAGAACCGAATATCATTTTTGATATTCAATCCCAAACATACCATTAAAAAGTTTATAATTGCTGATTTCTAAATACAACAAAGCTTTACTTTTTTCTAATCCCTTTCTCAACTTAATGTTAATTTAATTAGAGTTTAATAAAGTAAAGGACAGGCGTCAAAAATTTATTGAAAGGTACGGGACATAATACAAAAGCGATATATGCCCATATGGTTCGAAAGGGATATTTGGGCTCTATCCAGGCCCAGCGACCGTATGCTCACGTGGTCCTCGTCCACCATCGAATCTGATGAGCTGTAATCCAAGCCTCAGCTTCGGTAACCCACCCAGGCTCGGAGAACCGTTTACCCTTCCGAACCATGTTCCAAGAAATAAATATTATAAGGATTAATTAATTAATTAAAACTAAAAGGGAAATGCATTGTAGTTGCAGGTAGCAGTCATTGCACCTTCTCTGGGAAGCCAAACCCCAAATAATGAAAAAGTAAAGAAAATAGAGGAAAAAAAGAAGAACAAGAAACCGAAACTTCTCTCCCAAGGCATCTTCTCTCTCTATTCTTCTATATCACTCTCTTGAATCTCGCCTATTGATGCTGTCTTCCACCGCTTCGCCATTAAAGCTTTCACGCCATTTCGCACGAGAAATCGGTAGGTATCTATCTCTCACGGAAAAGTTGCAGAAAAGCTCATTCTCTATCCTTTAAAACCCTAACAATCCCTTCTCCTGTAATCAGTCCTAGGATTTTTCTTATTCCTTTTTAATGGAGTTGAATACGATGAAGAACAGTACTAAATCTATAATCTATCTGTTAGTTTTGTTACAATGTAGTTTATCTGCATTCGCAATGTTAGAACCTCTTGATTTCTTAGCTCTGCAATCCATTCGGAAATCCCTAAACGACATGCCAGGCTCGAATTTCTTCTCATCATGGGACTTTACATCCGATCCCTGCAACTTCGCCGGTGTGTACTGCGAAGCCGACAAGGTAGTCGCTTTAAACCTCGGCGATCCCAGAGCTGGTTCTCCAGGTTTAACTGGTCGTCTCAATCCTGCAATCGGTAAGCTTTCTGCTCTTGCTGAGCTTTCCGTTGTTAGCGGTAGAATCATCGGTTCTCTGCCGCAAAATCTATCTGAGTTGAAAAACCTTCGATTTCTCGCCATTAGTAGTAACTTCATCTCCGGCGAGATCCCGCGTTTCGCCGAGCTTCGAAGCCTTCGAACACTCGATCTGAGCTACAATCAGCTCACCGGCTCGATTCCTCAATCAATCGGGAATCTACGCTCGTTATCCAATCTCATTCTCTGCCACAATCGTCTCTCCGGTTCGGTCCCTCCGTTCTCCTCACAAACCCTAACTCGTCTCGATCTCAAAAACAACGCCCTCGCTGGCATTCTCTCACCTTCATCTCTCCCTCCTTCGCTCCAATACCTTTCTCTGTCTTCGAACAGGCTAACAGGACCGGTGGACCGGATATTAACCCGGCTCAACCGGTTATACTATCTCGACCTAAGCATGAACCGGTTCACGGGCAGCATTCCGAACAATGTATTTACGTTCCCAATCTCAAGCCTTCAGTTGCAGAGGAACTTGTTTTCCGGCCCGGTTCGACCATCGGCTCAAGTTACAATCAGGACCGTTGATCTCAGCTACAATAGATTGTCAGGACAGATATCGCCAATGTTCTCTTCCGTACGAAATTTGTACCTTAACAATAACAGGTTTACCGGGCAGGTCCCGGGTGGCTTCGTGGAAAGGTTATTGGCTGCGGGCATACAGATACTGTATCTACAGCATAATTATCTAACGGGGATACAGATTAACCCGACGGCTGAGATTCCATTGAGCAGTTCGTTGTGTCTGCAGTACAATTGCATGGTCCCGCCGGTGCAGACGCCGTGCCCGCTCAAGGCAGGGAAGCAGAAGACAAGGCCTTCAGCGCAGTGTATCGAGTGGAGGGGGTAAGAGGGGGAAGAACTTGCAGATAGGTGGGCATAATGGGAAGATAGAATAAAAGTAATTTTTTTGTGGTTGGTTTTTTTTATTCATTTATTTATACTTAGGTTACGGTGGGGACTGGACAAATGATAAATAAATGGCTTGTGGATATATTATATATAGATTAGTAATTGTAACCAAGTAATTTTTTGGTGCTGTTTTATAAGATTTTGATTAGTTTTTGGGATTATTGATTTAACCTTGAATCTAAGGTGTGTTTCGGTCAACCCAAAAAAAAAAAAAGTGTGTTTGGAGAGTATTTTTCTACAGATTCACTGTTTGATAAAACTCTAAAAAGTATATTTAATATAATAATAGTACTTTTGATATAATCTATAATTCTTTATTTTTAAGTTTATTACAAGAAAAAGAGATGCCATTTTAAAAAAATAAGAAATTATTTTAGGGTAAACCTTATTTGTTCTTCAATAATAACCCTATTTTTTTCTATGCAATACAGTACCTTTGTTTTGCCTTCCACATAAAAAAAAAAGTTTTACTTTTTTTTAACTTAACCCAAAAAAAGGAAAGGCTTAATATGAGTCATATTTTTTGTATGGGGTGTCATTTTTTTTTTTTGGTCCCAGTCTATTACCTTCCATTTCTATTTATGGCATCTCCCAATTTTTTTTTCTTTGGTGTTAGGATATCATTACTTACATTAGTAGAGTCAGATGGTCAGAAGTTAGCTTTGGGCGATGAAGCTCTTGTAACTCGTACCCGGGTGAGATTAGATATTGAAGGTCACACCCCTACCACTCACGCAAGAGGGGGGGGTGTGCCTCTCCCAACTCTTACTCCACTCTTTTAAATATTTTAGGGTAAAACATTAATGATGATGTATGAGTATTAAGAGCATGATTCTTGCTTCACCATAGGCTGCAATAAAAAGCCTGCAACTCTTTGCCACGTTTGCAAACATGGCTGTGGTAAAGTTTTTTTTTATTTATATGGAAATGTTATCATGAAACACAAACTCTAAATTCAAGCCGGACCTAAGGTAGCCGTTGAGACCCAAGTTCGTTACATGTTATAGCGAATTGCGAATCGAGTGAACCTAAACTATTTCACGGTGGTTCAGTTCATATTGTTCATGAAATTGAACAAAACACATAGTGATTTTAATACAATCTTAGTTTGTCAAATTTTTTAATTAAATTTACTTATATTTTTCTTTATATTTTTCTTTAGATTCGACAAATTTATACTTTAAATTCACTTATATTTCACTTAAAGTTTGTGAATTTTCATCCAAACATCCAAACTTAGATTCGACAATGTTGAAAATTTTCATCTTGTGAACATATTAATTAAAAGTTAGGGTGGTTGAATTTTGGCTCTAAAGAGTTTTAGTAAAAGTCTCAAAAAGAGTCTAGATTCAACGGGGGAGATCACCCGATGGAGTTTCTTCTAAATGGGATAATGGGTCCCTCTCTATAAATGTGATAAGAGGAGGTTGGGAAGAGGAGAGGACCATCAATCTCATTTACCCAATCCTATCTTCCTATCTATCTATAGTCAATTATCATGCTTGCTGTTCTTGCACGGGCTTGTGAAGGACTATCATTCAATTCCACATGCGACACTATATGAAGTGAATGTTTGTGAACGCCCTTCATTATGGCTTCGTAGATTGCTTGGTTGGCCCTTCTATTCTCTTTTTGTTAACTTCTTTACATAGAAATCATTATCATTATTATTAAGCTAATGGAATAAACGTGGGTATGGCACTAAAACTTCTCTCATATGGTTCTTTTTATTCTTTTTGAGCCTTTTAATGCTATGCTTGCCTTTTGTTTTACTTCCTTTTTGTCTTGTCAGTTTCCAATAAGAAGACCAAACTTGCAACCCACGGACACCAGTGTAAACACATAAATTTATCGCATTTCCTCCCCTCTCAACTCTAAGTGTCAAGATAAGGTCTGAGAGTAGAGGAATAACGCTAAATTTACTCTAAGAGTCGCCACCTACTTAGGGGAAGTAGGATCCCGAGATAAAACCCAAAATAAGGGGTCTACGGTCCAGAGTAGTCTAGGTAAGAGATCCATTTAGGTCCTGGGGAAGGGGTTAGGCACCCCAGGACCTCCATCTACTGATGGTAACCTACTCATTAGGTCTAAGCCAAACATTTAAAATCCCTAAAAAATTCCTAAACAATTATTAATTTTACTAATCAAACACAGATCAGTATGGGGTGTAAAAATTTTATCTTTGGTTGGGGTCAAACCCTGGTTTGGGCTGCCTACTTATCCGGTTAGTCAGAATCAGACCCTAATAGTAGTTCGGGGGTGGTGACTGTTTTTATACTCGTTTCGGAGTGTGGTCGCTTCCAACTCGTGCTTGAATTGGGAGAATTGGAATTGAGATTTATGAATCTTATTCCGAGAGACGGTTGCGTATCTAGGTGCTCGTAGGGGAGCTCTAGGGGGCGTTCATTTATTAGGGTAAGCCTTTATTTGAATTTTGTGAGTTTTTTAAATGTTTTTGTTGTTTTGTATTTTTTTTATTTTTTTTATTTTTTAATTTTGACAAGTTTAACTAGTCAAAAACTAATCTAAGTGCCCAAGGTAGGCAAAAAGAAAAAATAAGGTCTAACTGACTTAATTAACTTAAAGGCAAAGAGCAGGGCGGATCGAGCGGCCTTAAACCAAAAGAGACTATGGTTTAAATACGGACCCTGCTCTAGGTCCCAAGGGGGGATAGACCAGTACCTTTAATTTATTTTGATATTTTTTATTTTTTATTTTTTTGATTTTTTGTAATACTAACTAACGAGGTAGGCCAATTATTTAGGGTTAAAGAACTACCTAAGTGCCCAATGTAGGCAAAATAGGAAAATAAAATTGTGGCCTAACCCTATTGCACACACATGGATAACACATACATACATGACATGAAAAACATAAGAAATGGGGCCCAAAGAGAAAGTTAATGGGCCAAAGGCCCATTGACCACTAATGGTCAATTGGCTTTGGTCCACTATCATTCTAAAGCTTCAAGAGGTAAGCCCAAAAATTCGAAAATGATTATAAGGGCTTAAGGGCTTCCAAATTATTAACTATGGCCCGATCCAAGGGCCCAAGAGATTCAAATTTCCCATTCAAATTTTAAACCATCTAAAAAAAATATACTACAAAAGTTATAAATAAAAATGAAGGAAGAGATATACCTGCGAGGGTTGTTACTCGGCTGCTGCTCCAGTATGGGAAGGATTATGGTGGAACACTCTATCTCACATTCACTCAACCCACAGAACAATGGGTTCAACCAAAATAAAAGAAGTAAAAACAAAAATCAAGAATGGCCGCTGGTCTGGGCCGAAACCTCCTCCTGAACAAGTAAAATGATAAAGAGTAAAATGATAGATACAAATAATAATAGATCTAGATTTATAGATCTAGATCTGGAGATCTAGATTTATAAGCTGAGGGCGATCTGGATTGGAGAAATAAAATGAGAAGATATACAAAAAAATGAAAGGTACAGACAGGTGGATGAAGGGAAAATTGAATCAAGAAGGAACAGAGCCAGGGACAAACAGATTGATCCAAAACTTACCTAAGATGAGGTCAAATAGAGGTGGATGGAACGATCGGAGGTGGACTGTAACAGTGGCTCAAGCATACAGTGGCTGTTGGCCGGCAGGGATGGAAGTCACCAGTGGCGAATCTCGATGGATCTAGAAAAGGTGAACCAGAGAACAAACAAAACAACAACAAAAAAACAAAAAAAACGAATATAAATTAACAAAATAAAATAAAATAAAATAAAATAGGAAATACTGAAATTCAAGGTTCAAGATCTAGATCTACATCTAGATTTAGAACTCAGATCAAAGGAAAATATACCTGCAATTCGCCGGAAATTGAGTTGATGCTGGAGAGAGGTGGTGACACCGAACTCAGTGGTGGGAATAATCGGAAGTTCGCATGTGGAGAGGAGAAGATGACCAGAGATCAATTGAGACTTTCTATAGATTTAGGATATTAAAAATATATATATATATATATAAATAAAAACAATCAAGATCAAAAGAAAGGAGAACAGAGGAGAGAGATCAAGAAAGGATCATCAAAAAAGAGGTTGAGATTACATGAGAGACAAACTGGTGCGCTACTGGCCGAAGATGCGACAGTGGAGTTGCACAGGCATGGCAGATCTGGCCGGAGATGAGGTGCGATGATGGTGGAACTCGAGAGATGTTGCCGCTGGCATGGTGCTTGTCGAACAGATGCTGCCGGAGATGAAGACCGGCCCTACCTTGGCTGGTGTGGACGAAGTTGCCGCCGGAGGAAATGAACAAAAGGCGATGAATATGCTGCCTCCTCTACAGACGAATGAGATGTGGGTTTTTTACCCTCTCTCTCCCACTATATAGTCCACAGTAATGGGCCTTGGACCTTGGTCTTGGTTTCACATGGACTTGGGTTTGTGGGAAAATGGGTTTCAGTTGTGGTTTTAGGCTTCAGTGATTTATGATAAAGGGGAATGGTGGGTGAGTTACGGGCTTAGCACAAGCAGCTTGAAGGGTCTATCTCTCGAGCTTGGGGACTTTTCAAGCCAGAAAAATGATAATAAAATAAACAAAAATAAAATTAAATAAAATAAATGATAAAAATAATAAAAGTAAAGGGTTTTAAGGGTGTAAAAATAGGGTGTTCACAACTAGAACTATGGTAATATAACACCCGACCCATCAACACTAGAACTTTGGTTTAGGAACCGAACATTTAAAATTACATGTATGTTAAGCTCGGCTTGTTAACCAAACGTGCGCGATTGATTTATTAGATAAACAAACTCAAATGAACTCTTAACTAGTCGAGCTGGTTGCGAGCAGCTCAATTCATTTACCAGGCTTATATACACATATTATGAATATATTACATTTTTGTCACCCACCAATATCCTTCTTTATAAAGCATTAGTTGGTTTTGTATAATATTATTTTTATCTGATCGAAAAATACTACTGTAATCCTTCTTTGTTTTTTTTTTTAAATCTATATTTTATATTAGAGAATGGGGAGGGGATTGAATAAGTTAGTGTTAGGTTGGAAATGCTTAAAACTCATAACCTAACGCAGGAGCACATGGATCAGAACGACCCTAGCGGACTAGCACGAGCCTCAATCCTAGGCTTTTCCTAACTCATTTGTTGTCTAGAGCCATCTCTAGTTTATTCCCCCTATGGGTTTGTAGGTTTGTTCCAAGCAAATGGTCCAAAAGTTAAAAACCTACTAAGCTCAACAAATGGAAGACATGGATCATAACCATTTTGATTTTAAGGGTCCCTCCCAAACCCCAATTTTGACTCTCTCTCTCTCTCTCGACAAGGAGGGTTTGTCTTTCTCATTTATCAGTACTTTAAAAGTGAGTATGTCTTCTAAACTTGTGGATTTAGAAAACAAATGTAGCTGCGGAAGAGGAATATTGTTTTCCAAGGAATTGAAATTGATGCATGTTTGCTAGCTTTGACCCTGAGCCACACTTCCATCAACACTCAGACCCACTGATTGATTGCCTCTTATTTGATTGAATAATAGGATGTTCAAGAAGGCCTTCGATGTTTTTGATTAAATAAATACACTCAGTGAGCCTTATTAAACGCTATTTTGACGCAAGTCAAGAAATTAAGATATTATTATATCGAACATACCATACTGTGTTTTTGCGCGTAAACCTCATTTGGTATTTGTTATTAGTATGTAATGTGTGTTAAGAACCTCTAGCAACTAGGGTTTAGCAAAATAATAATGTTTAAGGGTAATGGCTGGGCTTGAAGCTTTTGAAGCCTATGTATCAACAAATACTAAATCAACTTGATGATTAATCTAATCATTGTCTCTCATGTAGATTCTCATCAGCTTGATTAGGTGATATTAGCTGTTAGATAAATGATGAATTTTTAAGACTATAGTTCTTGTAATGTTCGAAAAAATAGGGGTGTCAATAACTTTGAATTCGGGCCAACAAAACCTCTTGTAAAGGAACTGATATTGGGCTGGGCTATTGAAAAATCTCAAAAATACAACCCCAAACTTAGGGCATTGACAACCTTAGAAATAAATGTAGCTAATTGAGAGGTTTCTCAACCCAACTCGCAATGGGCCTGGTGCACCTATAGTTTTGGGTTTGAAGTTTTGGGCCTGGACCAAGCCACTACCATTTATGTTGGGCAAGGTGTGTTCTTCATTTGAGGGAGGGTATAGGACGAGGTCCCATATGGAGTACTCCCAAATCCCAATAGATTAGTAGGTTGTTCTCCCCCATTCGAGTCGAGTGATGCTAACTTAGGTAAATAAGGAAGCATATCCTCTGTGTTCTTCCCAATGGCCAACGATTTTGAAGGCTAGGATTTCTCTAAGAGGTGATTACAACTGATTCATTCATACAAACCAATTGCATCTGGCCTTCCAACACACATGACCATAGGGAAGAACACAGAGGATATGTTTCCGGTAAATGACGCTAACAATTACAGAGAGAGATATAGAGAGAAGAAGAGATACTTCTTGTGCAACCCACATGAGTGTGAGACCTTGTAAAAATATATATTAAAAAAGTTATTTTTTAAACTCATATATATATATATATATATATTACAATCAGTATATTTAATAATCAGAATAATTATTCGAGCAAATAAATTTGGATAGAATTGGATATGGATAATATCTATATTGAAGGAAATCAAAACATTGTTAACAGGGTTACAAATACCATATGAATAATATCTATATCTGATACTGTCTATAAGCACAAAAAAAGACACAAGTGACAAGCCATACTACAACCAGTGGATCCTGGGCCTTTCCCCAAGTGGGAGGTCCAGGGTTCCATTTCTCACTCCTCCTTTGGGGCCAGCCCCACACAGGTTTACCTGGCCTTCACCTGGTGTGGTGGGTTATGGGCTCACGTTGCACCCTCGGGGATTAGTCTTGAATTCCTTATCCAAAGGGTTGGGGACACCCTGAGTTCCCCAAAAAAAAAAAAAACTAACTGAACAAACATTAGTCTCTCCAAAGTCACAGGGTAACAAAAACCTAAGGTTTCAAAGACCCAAAGGACCAAAAAAAAATTTGACACTGAAAGATGTAAGGTTTATAATAGTCTTTGTAGCCAGCTATAATATCATGCTGACACAACATGAAATGTGCTAGATATATCATTTATGGTGTTTAAAATAATAAAAGGTGAATTTTATAATTTTTGAAAATCATACTTATATATGACATTTCTTTGTAAGTGTCCTCATGATCATTTGTAGTCCTTACTACAAGGACCCATGTTGCTAAGTTTCACTCAATTTAAGGATTTGTAATCCTGATTACAAGGACCTCTATTACTAAGTTTCACACAATTTAAGGATCAAATCCATGTTTGGAGAGAAAATAAAATAAAATAAATTTATATTTTCTTTCAAAATAACCATAAAAAGATGGATAAAATTTTTGAGAAAAAGTTTCACTATTGAGAAAGTGCAAGAAAATAAAAGTGTGCTTCACAGCGAACACAAGAAAAGTGAAGAAATTTTTTTTTTTCTTTTACTTTCTGTCAGCACCCCATTTTTACACCCCCTTGTTAACAATGGTTAATTAATTTAACCATGGTCAACTCACCCTAACCTAGGACAAACCCTAACCCGAACCCAAACCTTAACCATAGCCTTAACCCTAGTTAAACCATAGGTTAAACCCAAAGCCCACTTCTAAGCCCAAATTCATCAAAACCTAGCCCAAACCTTCCTGTAGGCCCAAACATGGGCCCACAAAGCCTTGTAACCATTGGGGTGGGGTCCACCACCTTTAATTTGAAAAAACCCATAGGTGGCGGTAATGACATTACCGCCATACCCAAAATAGGTAGGCATCAGGGTCCACAGGCCAAGTGCAAACTGATTGGGCCTGTAGAAGAAAAATCCAATATCGGCGGTAATATCATTACCGCCATTACCAATTTAGCCTAGTTAGGTAATGGCAGTAATGGCATTACCGCCATTACCTGTATACCTATTTAACTTGCCGCAACACCCTCTTAGACCCCTGTGCTCCACCCCCCTAGTGTCTAGGACCCTCTCCTTTATCCCTAAACTACCCTAACCATTGCCTAACCCTATAAATACCCCACCTTCCAAGCTTAAAGATCATGCCAAAAACCCATACGAAAATGCTGCAGAAATCTGTCCAGCCTCAGTCCAGTGCTAACCCAGCCTCATCCTTCAGCCCAGTAGGGTCTTAGACCATCTCAAGACTTACCTCAGGTTCCCTTCGACTCCCCTCAGCTCTACACCAGCCACCACCACCGTGTGCCACCGCGAGTTGCAGCTGTAAAGGGGTAGAACCACTCCTACCCCGTAACATCTCTATAAACCCCTGGTCTTGCTCCAGGGGTATTTATATTCTGTTTTGCTCCAGTAGAACCCAAGGACAGGATCCCCCTACCTCTTCATGGGTATGTGGGACACCCTAGAAGGTGTAACTCAGGTTCAAAGGCCCCCTATTGCATGGCTTCACTCCCTTCACACCTAGGTGACCCTCAGTCCATGAGGGAACCCTTGGTGTAGCTCTGGTTCATTCCCAGGGGAGAGAAATTCGATTTCTGTAAAATGCCATTAATGATGGTAAACTAATTATTGCCATTACTGGACCATACTTTGCAGTAGCTTTATCTTACATTTTTGGTGGGCCCTGGTCCAATCCAGGGCCATGGTTGGCTTCCTTGATCTCTCTTCTACCTCCCCTAGCTTTTCCAGGACCCTTTGACCTCTTAACCATGGTTAATTTTAGCTTGGTTTAGAAACTGTCTAAATAACGGTAGATAGTCTACCACCATTTTGACATTTTATGTAACAGGTTATTTCATGCCCTTTTGGGCCTACTTCAAACCACCCCTAGGCCCACCAAAGGCCCAAGATATTTTGGGGAGTCCCTTAACCAAATCCTAAGAGTCTTTGACCCTAGGGTTAACCCTTAACCTGGTCTTAACCCCCTGCAAAACCAAATCTGAAAAAATGCTGTAATGGCGGTAGACCATCTACTGCCATTCCAAAACACCTCTGTTTTGGAATGACGATAAACAATTTACCGCAATTCCTTGTAAATCTGATTTTGGGCTTTGCTTTGGACCTAGAACTGGTAGGAGGCCAGTGTAGGCCTTGCCACATGTTTTGGCCCCACTTTTGACTTGACCAACTTGTTTAATTAGGGTTACCTTAACCCTGGTTACACCCTAACTATAGTTAAGTTTCCTAACCCTTGTGAAAAATCCCATAAAATACCAAAAAGTTAGAAAAACATAAAATGACCAAAAATGACCAAAAACATGTTTGTTTGCTTTCTTGACTTTGGTTAGACCATTTAACCATGGTTAACACCCTTCTAACCGTGGTTAGATTTGACCTTGTACTTGATCAACCCGGTCAACTAAACTCTAGCCCCCAGGTTAGACCCTTGACTACTCTAAGCGCACACTCACACACCCCTAACCTTGGCACGGGTTCATGTGTTAGAACTACGCTCAATCTGATCTCACCCCAATATGAGTACGTAGGTAATCCAACTTAGATTCAACCCTAGTCTAACTAGCTTTATTTATTTATTGGATTAGCATTTCATTAAACATTTAGGTATTTTAATTAATATTGAGATTGAAATTGGCTTAAATTTAGGGAGTAGGTAACAATTGAAAAATGGAAGTCTTGGGTGCCTAACACCTTCCCCGGGACTTAACCGAACCACTTACCCTAATCTTTACTTAGACCATTTGCCTTATCCAAATCAAATCTTGGGACCTATCCCTTATAATGAATAGGTGGCGACTCTTAGTTAAACCAAAATGTGAAGTGAGTAAAAAACTCGTGCTCACAGTTCTGGCGACTCTACTGGGAAACAATATAATGTGAAATTGGGTAGAAAATTCTCATGCTCACAGCTCTGACGACTCTGCTGGGGAACCATATAATATGAAATTGGGTGAAAAAATCTCATGCTCACACTTTTTTGTCAAACGAACACACCCTTTTATATAATTTTAAAGAGAATAACTATTAACATGCTAAATTAAATAATTAAACAACTGAGTTAGTGTACTATTTAAACCCTATGGAAAAATACACTCTTAAAAAATACCGTTATTTGTGTTCATAATTATCAAACTACCACTTTCAAGACAATTTTTGAGTAGCTCTGTTCAGCTGAAGCTTGTGTTCGTAGTTAATCTCATTTTAAAAATCATATTTTGAATTTTTTTCCTTATGTGTTAGAATATTATTCTTGTGCTATACAAAAGATGAGTTCTAATTAAAGAACCTTGCGGTCCTCTTCCAAGCTGACCACACCAATCAAATTTCAATACATTGGGAAAGAGAAATAAAGTTTAAAATAAAATAATAATTTCATTGCCACTTGTCAATTTGCAATTGGGTAGTTAGTTTGGAAGAGGACCATGTGATATGTTTTTCATTTTCCGGAAAAGCATTTTAACCGAAGCTTGATAATTCTACTCTCTCTCAGGCATACTTTACTCTCGACCGAAATCCAACACAGTTAAAGTAGTGACAAAAATACAGGTGGTGGGTTTTGACTAGAGTAGGGAATGCTTAAGAGTAAGGCTAGCACAACTCTTGTTGCCAAAGTATTGCTTCATTGGGGGTATAATCTATTAAATTCACACATCCAATAAAGCGCTTCCACGTGGTCATTGCCGACTAACTATTCCCTCTCTTAGTAGAGTTGGGATCATATTCAACTGCGGGAGAGTTGAGTTGCACCCACAAGTCAACACTTGTCCCTTTTAACCTTGGTTTATTGTGGTTAAGAATCACTAATCTTTAAGTTAAACAATTTAACATTAATTTTCAGTTTTTAGAAAAGGAAAGTGGTTTAAAACTCCTGATAGTACTATCGAGAGCTCAGTCGTAGGATTAAAAATCCAACAATGTCAAAGGTGTTTGAATCACAACCAATCACAATTGAAATCGGGGAGAGTTTAATCACACTCATAAGTCAACACGTGTCCCTTAGATATATATATATTTTTTAAATGACCCTATGGTTAAGATATTTTAACTCTAGGATAATTTTTTTTTAAAAAAAGAATTTCTAAAAACCAAGGTTAGAATGTTGAACCCTAAGGGTTAGTGAATTTTAACCATAGTTATTAAGGGTTAAAAGAGTCACATGTTGACCTGTGGATGCTATTGAACTCTCCCATGTCAAAGTGCAATTGCATTAAAATGGTAGTCCCACTTGATGTATCACATTGTTGAATTTTTAAGCCTACGACTGAGCTCTCAATAGTACCTATTATTGAGAATTTTAAATGACATCACATGGTTCAAAAACCCGAAAACTCGACTAAAAAGTTATCTAAGTCGAGTATTTTAGAAAATTCGGAAAAAACTCGACTTAGTCAAATTCAGAATATATATGTAATAACTTAAAAACGAGAGTTAAAAGAACTCAAAGTACGCTGATTTTACTGACCGAAACTTAAAAATTAGGTTTAACAGAACCTATAGTAGATTGTCATTATAGACCCAAAAGATATAATGTAAAAATTGTGTGGTTTTCGAGTTTAGGTTTAAAAAATAATAAAAATAGTCTTTTGTAACTTAACTTAATTTGACAAGTCAAAAAACTCGGTTAAATTCGATCAAGCCATCTGAGTAACTCGATAAATAGAGTCTCATTCAAGTTTTGAAGTGATTCGACTCAAAAGTTAATCGAATTGAATAACTCGATCAAAAGTTTTAGGTGACTCGACTCAACATTGAGCCGAGTAGAATAATTTAAAAAATCTTAATCTTAATACTAAAAACTGAAACTCATTGACTAATTAAAAAGGACAATTAAAGAGGCTTTTGTAAGTGCATTGAAATCGCAATTGGATAGTCATACGTAGGGGTGTATTCGGGCCGGGCTTGGCCAAGCTCGGCTTGGCTTGAATTCTTACAGATTAGGCCCGGCTCGGCCCGAGCCCGAATTCGAAATCAAACTCAAGGCCCGAAGCCCGGCTTGAAAATGATTATTCAAGCTCGAGCTCAGCCCGAGCCCGAACTGATTCGAGCTCAAGCTGAGCTTGGTGGTTCAAGATTGGCTTGATTTTGATTTTGATTTTTTTTTTTTTTGGACTTCCTTCCCCTGTTATCTGCTCAACCCGAGCATAAAATCAAAAAAAAAATTCATCTGTAGTACATAACGAAAACAAATTTTTTTTTTAAAAAAACCATTCTTCATGAACCCCAAATCATTATCAGGAAAAAAAAAAAGAAACCCCCATAAATCAATGGGGTCAAATAAGATGTTCTCTATAAACTCCATATTATCCCAGATCCCTGGCCATTTATGGTACTGTAAAGAAGAAGAAGAAGAAGAAGGTGATCACATACTCCGGCGAAGGTGTGGCAACAACAGCGGTAGGCGGCAACGGCAGCGGCAGGCGGAGGAGAGCTGAGCAGGGTTTCTCACTTTCTCCAAAGAACTCTAGGGTTTCTCCAAAGAGAGCTCTGTCCGTCAATCTCTTTCTAATTCGTATAGTCGTATTGGGAAATAGGAATTTGGTTCTGGGGGAGGTTTGAAATTTAGGAACCCAAAAGGCCAAAAGTGTAAAACACCAAAAGTCTAAAGACTAAAACCTTTAAAGTTAAGTTTAATTTTTATTTTAATAACGTATGAAAACCAAGCCGGGCCGAGCCGAACTACGGCCGAACCAAACACAACCGAGTCGAGCTTCGGGCCGGGCCGGATCAAACAAGGGTGAGCCCGAGCTCGGCTTGAACCCAGTTTTAAGCTTTTTTTAAGGCTTGACTTGGCCCTATTGAGCCTAAAAAAACAAGCCGATCTCGGGCAGTACAATCGGGCCGATCGGGCTTTGCGGAGCCTTAGTCATACGAATGTGAAGAGCCGAGAGGGTGCTTTTATAATCGAGGGACGCTTCATGTTCCTAAAAGAAACTCGTGAGTGTGAGTATTTACATCAAATGCGAGTTTCGTTAGAGTTCCCCTTATTTTTTTTCATAAACTCCAAAATTCCTCGAACGTTGTGCAGAATTTGAATTTGAAATTGAAATCGAAATCGAAAAATAGGGGAAATAGACCCCTCATCTTACCCTCTTATCAACTCTATCTTCAACGGTTTCGTTTCTCCACCATAAAACCCTAACCTTTCATCTTCAATCTATCTCATTCCTTCCCTCAAAACCAGACACAAGCAATGGCGAAGAAGAAGGTTTCAAAGCAAGTGGAAGCTCCCAAAGAGGCCTCACAGCAAGATAACTCTCTCAAACCCATGGAGGATCCCTCAGAGAAGCTCGCGAGCTTGAAATCTCTCAACGCTCTCCTTGTGAAAGAGACTGTCGAGCGCCGTCAACAGGTGGAGACTCTTCTCCACTCCAATCAGACTCTCGAATCGGAAATCTCTCTATCTGAGAAACAAAAACAAATGCTGGCGGCCGAGAAGAACATATTCGAAGATCAAACGATCGAGGCCGAGCTCGAGCACAACATTTCTCTTGTTTTCGTCTCTTCTCAACTCAATCAACAAGCGGAGAAGTTGAAGAACCAGATCAGGAGAGGTAATGAAGAACAGAGAGTTAATGCGGATCTTTTAAAAGCAAAGATGGAAGAGAAAACCAGAGATGAGGAGAAAAAGAGGGAGGAAGTAGAGATGAAGATGATACAGCGGCAGCGAGAGATCGATCGGGTTAGTATTGATTTTCGTAGTTACAGAGAGGGAGTTCAGAAGGATTTCGATTTGAAACAAAAGGAATCGGCTGGGTTGAAATCTATGGTGGCAGATCTTGAGAAGAATAATGCAGAGGTTCGAGAGAAGATTAGACTGATGCGGATGGAGCGAGATGGAGTGTTGAAAGAGAAGGCTGATATAGAGAGAAGGTTTGAGGATCTGAAGAGAGAAATGAGGGATGTTGTTAGAGAGAGGGATGAGACTGACAAGGCCAGAATCGAACGAGATTGCAAGATTGAATTGTTGAAGAAATCTGTGGATAGCCTCACTGCTGATCTTGGTCGTGAGAGAGATGCTGCTAATCGTGTTCTTCGTGAGAAGGATGCGATTCAGTATGATCTCGATATCAAGATTAAGGAGACAGGAGGTTTGAGATCCAAACTTC
The DNA here is from genome assembly GCA_015143295.1 of Tetracentron sinense. Lineage (NCBI taxonomy): Eukaryota > Viridiplantae > Streptophyta > Magnoliopsida > Trochodendrales > Trochodendraceae > Tetracentron > Tetracentron sinense. The sequence goes on along the minus strand of CM026558.1, from coordinate 7,351,316 downwards.
TTGAACTGGAGAGGAGTGATCTAGAGATTCAACAGGAGCTCTGGAAACTACAGATGGAGCACAAAGGACTACTGGAAGAGAAGGAGGAGAAGGAAAGAACACTTGGATTGCTGAAAAAGGACAAAGCTTCGGCCAAGAAAAGCCTTACAGAATCAACACAGTTAATTAACGATCTGAAGAGAGAGATCAAAGAAATTGTTACAGACAAGCAAGAGATCGAGCAAGAAAGAACTAAACAGGCAGCGAAGATTTCTGAGTTGCAAAACGAAGTGAGTGAACTCAGTGCCACCATATCCACTCTGCAAAAGAGGGAAGAAGGCTTGCGTTCGAAAGTTTCTGAGCTGGGAAAGAGGAATATTGAGGCTACAGAGAAGCAAGAGAAGCTGCTAATGGAGTTCAATGTCTTGGTTGAAGAAAAGGGGGAAAAAGAAAGAAGCTTTGAAAAGTTAATGGAGGAAAAAACTTCGATCATGACAAGTCTGGAGGAGTCTTTGCTGCAATTTGAGGATCAGAGCAGAAAGATGCAGGAAATTTTCCGAGAGAAGGCCGAGATCGAGCAGGTTGCAATTAAGCATGAGATTGAAATTATGAAACTGGATGAAGAGGCAAGTGAGCTCAGGGCCGCGATATCCACATTGCAAGAGTCATGCAAAGACCACACAGAAACAAATAAGCGACTCGAATCCGAAGTTAGTCATTACAGAGATGCAATTGAACGTCTTAGTCTTGAGAGAGATGGTGTTCAAAAGGACTTCAATCAGGAGAAAGAAAATGGATCAAGCTTGAGATCAAAAGTTTTGGAAATGGAGAAGATTGTCGAGGAGACCCAAGAAGAGCTTGGGCAGCTGAGGATTGAGCGTGATGACCTAGTTGAGGAAAAGACAGAGATGGAAAACCAATTTAAATTGCTGGTGAAGGACAAAGCTTTAGCAGAGAAAACCCTGGTAGAGGCTAAACAAGGTCTTGAGGATCTGCAAGCCAAGATCAAATCTTCTGAGATGTTCTCGGTACGAGCCTTATCCATGTTGAAGAACACTGCGGCTATGGTGTCCGGGTTTGATGATGAAAAGGACGGAAGGGAAGAAATGGGTATTGATGCAGAGAAAATTGTAGAAGAAGTTCAACCATATGGACCAGAATTGGAAGCCATCAAGAGGGCTTTCAGAAACAGAAACGCGAAGGTGAAAGACATGACTAGGAAGCTCGAGTTCCTGCAAAACTCTTTGGTGGAGGCACAGAATAAGAGGAACCTATGGACCTGGCTATCCTCTGCAACAATTTTCGCTGCAGCATCTCTGGCCTATGTTGCAAAAGGGCGCTAACTGGTACATGATTTCACTTAATGTTTTCCTGCTGTTTTGTAGCTGGTTCTAAGATCAAAGATCTGTTTCACTCAAGGGCGAAAAAGTGCCCTTTGGTTCTTTTTGAATTTTGAACAATCTTGTAGTAGGTTTTAACTTTCTTCTAACTAAGAAGATTATCATGTTCTTTTTTAGATGCTGAATTCAGTCTCATGTGCTGCTGAACTGTTTCCCATTCCAATTTACAATTCATCATCTTTACAACTTTCTCTATATGGTTTTCATTTTATTTATTTTTTCGGACAAATGGGGCTCTTCTCATTGCAAAGGAATCAATGCGTTACACACTTACATGTCTTATGTCGCTTCATTAATTGCTTCCAAAGCATCCCATGGGATGTGGAGCTCTGTCCCGGAGAGGCTGCTGTGCTAACCAATTGGCAACTGAGTTGGCTTGTCGACTATGTACCAAAGTTTAAATTGGGGGAATAATAGGATACTGGGATGGCTTCTTGAACTCTTATCAATGAAGGAAGGTACTGTTGGGTGCTTGTATTGAAGAGATAAGGACCTGAGAATCCTTCTATTTGAATGGAATGTGTTGGCTTGAGACTCAGGCTGCAACGATACATCCTTTGGTGATCCTTGCTACTGCGGCTGCACTTATAAGAGAGCTGTGGTTGTGAGGTGGGGTGTCCAATGAGTGGGTTGGGTTAGGCTAAGCTGGTTTGGGCTCGACCTGTCTTATGTATCGAAATGTTTAATCCAACTCAAATCCAAACTCATTCCAATACATGAATCTGATACATGAAAGCCCAAACCTAGTTCATGTACGATATTGTAAGTTTGGGTTAGGTTCGGATTAACACGATAAGTCAAGCTCATGCTCAACTCAATATTCAAATGTATATATTTATATTACAATGTTGTACTTTAAAACATATGATGAAATTTAAACGAGAAATCAAAGCTGAGATTCAGCTAGGGCAGATGGAAAGAGTTAGGGTTTCAATTCATAAGTTAACCCTCTCTCTCTTTCTCCCTTTGCATTTTTTTTATGGGCAATGCTAGCATCACTTTTTCAAACTCACTTTCTTTATGGACCAAACATGTGCTGTTTTTTGTTTTGTTTTGGCTATGTAATGTAGTTTGGGTATAATAAGAAAGTGGTTCTTAAATTTTGGTTTGGGTCCGGATTTTATTAAGGTTTACCCAAATCAAGCTCAAATCCAAACACTTACATGAAGATAGAATCTGAACCTATGGAACCTTAGCCTGGCCCCCTCATAATTTGGGTTGGGTCGTGCGGGCCAATGCAGTCCTGTGTACAACCCCAACTGTGAGTGGTACTGTCACAATTACTTTTTAGGAGTTTTTGCTTATCAGTTACTATGTTTATCCTAATTTGCAAATAACTGTTATGTATAATGATTTGCAAATTAACTAATCATTTTCCAACCATTAGATAAAGAACCTCAAGTCTTCAAGCCTTAGTACCATTGGACTTTATGCCCTCAAGATATTGCATAACCTCGCAAGTCACAAAGCTCCTTTAATTGCCCTTGAATTATGGTTAATATGTTTTAACTTTTGTGGTTAATTTTTTTGAAAAAACAAATATTGGATACTTTAAAAGTTAGTGAATCTTAACCACAATCAAAGGGAGTTAAAAGAGTCCATCGTGACCATAAAATTTGTTAATGTTGTATTACAATAAAGGTTTAGTGCACAAGAAAAAAAATTGCCCTCCCTTTTGGGAGAATCATTATATAAATAAAATCAAAAGTAAGATACTATTTAGTTTTTTTTAATTACACATATACAATACAAAAAATTCAATTTTTTGGGCCTGCCCTGGCTCTGCCCATGGATGTGATGATTGGCCCACTATTATGTAGCGGTTTCTGATAAAGTACAGGAAGTCAGTCTAGGGGTGACAATGGACCCATTACCCATATTTTAGACCTAGGGTAGGGACAAGTCCATTCCTTAGGCCCATATTATTGTTACAACAATTTTTATTATTTATATATTAATTAACGTATACCAATAATATATAGGATGTATATTAATATATAGTAGTATATGCTAATATATAATAGTTATTCTGTGCCGGATTTTATTTTAGGGGGCCGGTTCCCGGTTCAACCGGCGGTCATGGCCCCTCCCTGCCCGCCCATGGATGTGATGATTGGGCCTCTATTATGTAGCGGATTTCTGATAAAGTGCGGGAAATCAGTCTAGGGGTGTCAATGGACCCATTACCCATATTTTAGGCCTAGGGTTGGGACAAGTCCATTCCTTAGGCCCATATTATTGTTATAACAATTTTTATTATTTCTATATTAATTAATGTATACCAATAATATATAGAATGTATATTAATATATAGTAGCATATGTTAAATATATAATAGTTATTATGTGCCAGAGTCATGATTTTATTTTAGGGGGTACCAGTGTTGTCAAAACGGACCGGACCGGCCGGATGAACCGGAACCGGCCCCATTTTTTTTTTTTTTTGTAAAAAGTACACAGTCAAACCGGACCAATTGAACGGGTGGAACCGGGAACCGGCCACTCTACCGGCTTGATGCCAGGGGTCTGGTTTTGACAACACTGGGGGGGCACAATGATTGATTGAAAATATTAATAATTATCCATAATAATTAACGACTAAGTTCATGGGCAATTTCGTCCATACCACCTATCTTACAGAATTGTTTCTCCATTTTTACGAGGCAACTACCTCTTTTTCCTATGGCTGGACCTGATAAATAATTTAATAACATAGTATAAAAAATATATTTTGTTTTCAAAATTTAGAGTCTCCTTGCTCAATAGATATGCCCTATTAAATAATTAAATAATGTAGTGTATTTTTTTTTAATTTAGAGGACAGTTACCCCTTGTCCCAAAACTATGTCATGATAAATAATTAAACAACATAGTATAAAAGAAATATTTTTTTTTCAAAAATTTAAGTGCACAACCCACTATGACTTTGCCTTATTTTTTTTCACAAATCTAAGGGGCACTACCCTATGCTTATGCTATTCCTTATTAAAATAAAAATAAAATCGTGTTTTTTAAGAGTTGGAGGGCACGTGCCCCCAAGCCACCCTCGCCCCATGGCAAAGTCTTGTTTTTTTCCAAAAGTCTAAGGGGGCACTGCTCAATGCCTATGCAATTCCTTAGAGAAAAAAAAAGTAAAAAAATTGTGCTTTTTAAGATTTCAAGGGGGGACGTGCCCCCAGCCCCTGGCTCTGCTCCTGATTGTATACAATTGTTATACAATATTATGCACTCTTATATATTACACTTTTGTAAGTATTATACTATGACATTACATACTATATAATATATAATAAGTATATATACATAATTATATAAGACAATATACTTGTTACATAGGGATGGGCTGGCCTGAGCAATAACAAAGTCCACCCGACCCAGCCTGAGTAAAATAATATACTTGGGGCTATATATATCAGGCCCATTTCGAACTGGACCTACCCAAACCCAGCCCATTAACAGCCTTTCAAGTCACTGCTGCTTCTATTTGGAATGAGATACATTTTTGAGAAATGCTAGCCCTAATCTCAGTCAAACTCTACTCTCAGTCTCCACCAATCACTTGTCCATTCTTGATGAGAGAGAGTACTTTAACCACCATAACTGATTTGAAAATAGATAGGTGGTTGGTGGAGGCTGAGAGTAAAGTTTGACCAAGAGTAGGGAAACCACTCCTCTACATCTTTTATTAACTACATCACTTCTCTTTTGTCATAAAATTAATTTAAGCATCAAATAAACATTGAAGATTTAGCTTTTTTTTTTTTTTTTTGTGAGATATACTCGCAACCTGGTTTGTAGGTTAATATCTGTTCTAAGTCATGGGTGGGTGGAGATAATAACACTCACACCCTTTCGGGAGTGGAACCCAGATCAATGGAGTGGTGACTAGCACACTCTACCGATGGGGCAAGCGATGTTTCCCAATATTTAGCTCAATATACCATTAACAACTCGCAGACATGAGCATAAGTAAGCTACCTTCAATATATATATACATGTTTCCTCTGACCTTTCTTCTGGTCCAAGAGGAGGGCTGATTCTTCCTCATTCCCAGGAAATTCTCATTTGGCAGTAGTACGATTCAAGAACAGCTGACCAGCTTTGCGATCCCTAAAACCTCTTGGACTAATAATCGGACTTTGATTTTCTATGACATGTAACACAAGGCCATCAAGCTAGGCCTAAGTAACCAGAACGTGGAGTGAGAGCACAAGGGTATTGCACGGTTTGGTAACTAAGCAGTGTGGAGTTTGCTTTTTGGCTAATCCAGGAGAGCTTTACATTTTTCAATCAACCGACGAAGGAGTCCTATGAGAGACAAGAAAACATTTTTTATTTTTGTTTTTACAATTAAAATGAACAATCTCAAATAGACCAAGATCAAATTTCGGGCCATTTCATAGTGAACATGATCTGCCATAATCTCTTTGATCCCTTCATTTATGTGCCAGAATACCGAGAGATTTGACTATAGAAAGATACTACTGCATGATCAAACGAATCCAAGATTCTGCAAACCCCAAGTATTGATTTTGGTTGTATCATATGTTTCGATTATGATATTCAAATGGTTTATGGTCAGTCCTAGAGCCATCCGGCCCATCCCAACATTTGAATGGCTTGAAAGAAAAGTGTAAGGGAAAGTGTAAGTTTTTCCAAAATTATCCATTGTTCTCTCTCTCAAGAATAGACTGCTAAAAGATTAGAGTTTGAATGACAAAGCTTTTGCATACTCTTCTTCCACAATTTTTTTTTTTTTTGAAGGAATATGATATGGGAGTAAATGAAAAAAAAAAAAAAAAACTACTCACCTTAAAGAAAAGTGTTTTTCTGTAAAAGTGACAAATCTCCTCAGTCAAACATATGAAAGTGAGGGGTTCTCTGAAGATCAAAAAAAAAGGTGGGGGGTTCTCTCACTTTCACCTACTTTCTCTCAAAATCCTCTCAAACAAACGCATCTTAAATATTTAGACAAGAAACACGAAGCATGGATGAAGGAGATGTTGTGTGAAAGCGTTCTAAGACAATAAAACGATTCAAAAAATAGTAAACAAACAAAACGAAACAAATAATAAATCACAAGAAACGATACAAGAATTTACGTGGTTCAACAAGATATCTACATCCACGGGCAGCGATATCAATCACTAATTTAGCAGGAAGATTTTACAAAAACCCTCACAAGCCCTATTCTCCTTTACACTCAATTTATGGCTCTCCCTTCTCTACTTTTAAATAAACCTGAAAATCACTTATATACTTAGTTATAACATAAGAGATAAAACAGGTTAAAATACCCAAAATGAGTAGGGTGAAAACGGGCCAAAAAAAATTTAGGGGGAGATCAAGAACTCAGGTAGAAATCATGACAACTTTGATATGCCCCCTCCCCCCTCCCCCATAATAAAATAAAAGTTAACGCTATTTCGTATGGAATTCTATATATTGTATCTGGGAGGAGAGGGGTGATGGTCCATGGACCATCAGATATTGTTATCCCAACTTAAGCAGTGAGATGGGAGCTGATGGTCCATGGTCCTGATTGTTGACATTTATAACCTATTCAATAAAGGGTTGCCCTTTTTACCAGATAATAGGAAGCTCTCTTCACATTCTTCATAATTTCTAGATGGAAAATGTTATTGAGGCCTGGCTTGCGCCAAATAGACCTAGTGCGACCACAGAATTTGTCTGTTTCCTTAGCTGTCATGTACAATCCTCTAGGTAGTGTTGTCTTTGCATGACGGTAAGGGTTTGCACAATATCCAAACTAGACTTGCGCCTGGTCCACTATTTTTAAATTACACGGTATCTTCTTACCAAAACAAAAACATAAAAAAAAAAATGGAATCTTCTTTAATAGTTTGCATGTACAATCAGGGTTCCCAAGTTCGCTGCATTTTATAGGAAACCCGAACCGAGCGAACTTTCGGTTGGGATTGGTTCGTGAAATCGAGTGAACCATATAGTGGTTTTAAAACAATTTTGATTTATCAAATTTTTATTTTAAATCACTGATATTTTTCTTTAGGTTCGACAAATTTATACTTTGAAGTCACAAATTCACAAATTGTTCATAATTTCTCCACTGTCACTAAAAAAATTAAAATTATTTGCCATTACATGTCTAGTAAAAAAAATATGGATTGGAAGTTGCCCGGTAATCTACATTCGAAGATTATATGAGCTACATCTGGACAACACATCTCTACATCTCAACTCATATCTTATGACCTTTCAAATATTTTTTTTTAAAAAAAAATAAATATTTGTAATATATTATTTACATGCTTAAAAAATAAATATTTATAATATAATATAAAATATATATTTTGTTTTACGTGCTTATGTAGCGAATCAAATTAGCAAACCAAAATAAAGAACCAAACAAACCGAAAACGAATTATCTCATCTTATCTCTAGCAAACCGGGATCACTCTAAAGTGGCAAACCGCGAATTCCAATTCAAACCACGAGTCAGGTAACATTGTGTATAATGTTTAGATTGACATGCACAAAAGTGCGTGACCTTTAGTATTGCCGACAATCTCCTCACAACTATTAAAAAAGATCTCGAGTCTTTCTAAATTCATTTATTTGATTGAAATTAGTGTGATTTTGGGCCTAATGGATGTCGGGCCCCTACTATTATCCAGCTGTAAAGCCTGTAATCCACACCAACCAAAGGAGAAAAAGAGACCTGAAATCTTCCCAAGACCTTTGGCAGCATTTCTGGCAGAAAGAAGGAAGAAAGCTATAGTGCTAATGAGAAGAGCTGTATAGTAATGTAAAGCTAAAAGAGATGAGGAAGCATGACTGGTCCAGGCCATGGCAAAAGACGAGGCCACGAGCGCATGTCTGAGCCAAGAGCGTGCACCCTCTTGTTTCTTTCAATGCAACCAACACATCTGACAATTTCCCACGCAAAAAAAAAAGAAAAAGAAAAAAAGGGAGGTGATTTCAAGCTGTTCTTTCTGGACATTACTGAATCTGTCTTGCTTCACGAGGAGATCCATATTTCTACCAGCTTTGGTTTTTACAGATGAAACAGAACCCCTTGATCATATGCTTAAAGAGAACCTGTTAACCATGCAGATCATTGTGTCATGTGTACAACTTGTGCGAAAAAGACACCTATATATGACAAACAAGTTTAAAAATAATTCAAAACATATGCAATACAATATATACGTAAATATAGGGCTACATCCACAGGTGACTACGTTCCAAAACCTTCACTAATAATGAAGATTATAAAAAAAATGAGAGCAACCAAGAAGAAACCCCAAAGTTCCCACACACAAACCTTAAACCGAATAATGTGTAAGAAATTTCAGAAATAGTGTTCTGACTCTTCGCATCTCATTCGAGTGGGTTCATTCTCGTTCCAGCGAGGCTTGTCAAAATCACAATCCTTTATGGTATAAGGATACCCACTCTCAAATGCCGAAAGTCTGCTCAATAGGAGAGACACCAAGTTAAGCCGTGAACATCACGGTCTCCCAAGAACCCCATCACTCTTCTTTCAAAGAGTTACAACTCCTATTTTTTCAAGAGTCATCATTTCTTCATAAGAAACATTGGGGCTTTACATAAGAGCAACCCACTCTCCCTCGAAACCCTAAACACTCCCATCTTACCTTAAACCCCAAGTCTATTTATAAACATTAAATCAAATTATAATCCAATTAGAATTTTTAGTCCTAACAAATAATTCCATATAATAGAATTTTACCAGAATTCTTAGCAAATTTCACTACAACTAAACCTTGCTCGGTTATATTAGCTCCTAGAATTAGTACTGACTCAATTAAGATTTTAAGGGGGAGGAAAGAGAATCTCGCATGTTGTGCATAGGTTTTCTCAAGCATGTGCTTGAGAGGATCCGGACTCTTTAGAGATAGACGTGGATTGTAGCTGTACTGCCGTTGGAGATTGTACATGTATGTGGGAACGATCTATCAAAGGATTATAGCAAATTGCCTGAAGGAATCCCTTAATGATTGGGTTACGTCAATCATAAAAATGAGATACATGTTTATTTCATTTCGAAAATCCTAATTATTTAAGCATTAACCCCCTAAAGCTAATTTAATTAGGGTTTTTTTAAAACAAAAGGTTGCGAGTATCTTATTTTTACTATTTAATGTGAGCTCACTTACAAAAAATGGTGGAGAAATCCGTCCAACAATTTACTCTCCAGAGCAAGTGATTTGGGACTACTGAATTTGAGTTGGCCTAATATTATCTGTTTATTAAGAGAGACAATGACCAATATAAAGTTAATTAGGAGTGTTATTTGGGTTGAGTTAATGCAAGAGTCCATTTCTGTATGATGTTAAATGTAGGGGCAGAGCCAGTGGGTAAGGAGTGCCAGCCAGTGGGTAAGGAGGGCACATGCTTCCTAAACTTTTGAAAAATCAAATTTTTTTTTTTAAGGTTATAGCCATGGAAATGGGGCAGGTGTCCCCCTAAATTTTTTAAGAAAAGTATTTTTATAATTGGTTGTTTAATTATTTAATTTAGCATAACCATGGAAAATGGAGCAATTTTCTTCTATAAAAATTATACTATTTTAATTATTTTACAAGGCATAGTAATGGTGCAAGGGGGCAATTGTCTCTCAACTTTTGAAAACAAAATAAATTTTTTATATTATTTAACAAAAAAATGAGGTAAGGGACAGCTATTCTTAAACAAGGAGAAACAAAACTCATAAGATATGTACGAAATAACCCTAAAACTCAATCATTAATAAAAAAATTCACGGACGCTATGCCCTCAAACTCCATCCCCTAGACCGATAATATTTTGTATTGCCTAATCAATTTTCACAAATTCCATGAATAATTAATATCATTTTCAATCAACCATCATATGCCCTCCTCCTAGAAAACCTGGCTCCACCACCACTGTACATGCATATGAATATCGATTATGCATGCATATGGTACTTATACACATACAAACACATGTGATTATGAAGGGTATTGTGCTTGACGCATTTGAATGGCACCTGACATGTCTGAGCCCACAAAAAAAAAAACTATTCAAGTGTTGTTAGGAATGATGACGTGACCCATGACGAATGTCTACCTTGATCCAACGGCCTAAATATCTTTAATTAGGTTAAAAGTTGTCACGTGGCACACATCCAACGATTTTTATGGGCCCAAAGACTTTTCACAGGGCATTAAAATGTGTGATGCATGCATCAAGCACATATTAACAACAAATAGCATAGCTTGTTTGTATATAATTTTCAATTTGCTTCCATCAAATGATTAAATCTAGTTATCAAAGTCTAGGTTAGGAGTTTATAGGGACAGAGTCTATAAATTTCTAAACAGGATTATGTAAATTACTTGCTTGAAACATCTAAATGGAAGAATTGTCGAATCAAATAGATTAATCGGTAAAAAGTAGGTGATGAAGGCATATTTAAGAGAAGTGGAACCCATAATCATGACTTCATGTTGTCTCATTAAAGAACACACACAAGCCCTAAACCAGCTAATTTAGAAAAAGACACATCGAGTAAGACATAATAAACCCTCATTAAACAAGGAAAAAAAAAAAAGTAAGTTCAAAGAAATAAAACCAGAGATTGATTGATGCAAACTAGCCATATATTCTGTCTTGGGCCTAGAAAGTCAATCAAACAAGGTTCCATGTCTCTGTCCAAGCTGAGCTGTTTCTACCCATTTTAATAGTCATTAACAGTTTAAAGCAAACCCAACAGCTTAAAGGGGTTTTTGTGATTAGCACATTGTGGTCCACTCCTCTGTACTACATCCAAATCACAACCACTAGTAAGTGGATTCCCCTCAAAACCAGCCAATTCTTGTATTTGCTTCCATCCCAAGCTCCAAATTTCCTGTCTAGACTGGCCATTAGGAGATGACAACAACTAATCAAAATCGATCTCGAAAGATGGCAAAATCAATGATTAGGATTTGCATCCAATCATTCACGGCAATATCGTGATACCGTTTTGGTGGATGGGGTGTCATATCGGCTTATCGAAGTCATCGGATTTGATAGTCAGGCATGACGCACTGGTCGAATTTTTGCCTGTTTAAGCAGGTGACTAAGAATAAATCAAGTTTACAAGCAGTGTGCATGTGAGTGTTAATCCCAAATGGGATATACTCAGAAATGGAAAGACCAAAGAGGATTGTCAGGATCTTCAACAACCTTAGTCTCTTTTTGTTTTCCTCCTCTTAAAACTAATTTCTAATGTGGTGGATGAAAATTCAATACCAGATAATTTGGAGATTATTGATATACCATGGATGAAATATAAAATTGAATATAAGAAGATAACAATTTTGATACTTTGAACAGCAAGTGCTTCTGGGTTCTTGTCTACCAGAGGAGTGCAAGTGATAGGATGTGGGTTTTGTCTATGCCCTAGTCTGATGAATTTTTGCAGTCAAGAGTTATACTGGTCTCATATCTTTAACAAAGATCCATCAATATTTCCTACCTTAGTCTGTACTCTAGGGTAGAAGCAAATTACCTCAAACCTATCTTTGTCATCTGTTCTTGAAATTGCAATACCATTTCATTAACCAATCTAGCCCTGCTTCACTTCATACAGGGGGAACATAACCATAGTCAAAGACCAGTTCATACATCTCGAGATGTCAATGGTAGAGACCTTTGGTCATTCCTTCTGTAAGGTTTTATCTGGGTTCCTTTCCCTGTGACATTGGAGAATGCAAGTAAGTATCTCACTGTATTATACACCACCAGATCTTAAGTTGAGTTGGGATATGAAAAACACCCCATTTTGAAATTTTTGATAGTATCTAGCGATAATATCTGATTCTCAAAATTTGGATAGAATAAAAAGAGTTATTCTCAAAAACTTTATAGAATAGAAAGAGTTACTGGATAAAGATCAGAATCCAATGGTGTACTCTAAATGGATGAAGGTGTAGTCCACTTTTTTTCATTTTATTCTTTACCAAGTGTAACTACTTTTGGGTACATTAGATTTTATCAGAAACCCCCTCTGATAGAGGTGAAAATCTGACAGCTTTGTTTCTAGGATTTCTCAATAAAAGCTGCACTAAGTTTTCTGTTTACATTTGCCCACCTTAGATTGTCTAAAGTGGAAAGAAAAGTAACAAATTTGAAAAAAGAACACAGATCACAGTAAAGGAAACAAGAAACAAATTGAACAACAAATAAGCAAACATCTTTATATAACTCCAGAGCAAGAGTATATAACATACAAGTTCACAATACCATGGATGTTTTCCCCTCCATGTTCTGAAATTAGCCTTTATAATATTAGCAAGGCACTGACCCCAATCGATCAACCACCAAACATTACCCCCCAGGCTCCTGTATCCCCCTTCTTTGTGGTCGGAAGTTAAAAGGGTAATTCTAAATTTGGTGGGTCTGCCAATGTCATCAAGCGGCTCCTTCCGTCAATAACAGCTTAATCAAACTGAATCATCCAAAATTCAGTCACTTGGGCAGATGAGACATACAATGGTTGATGAGTTCTGATCCGGCTAATCGCTGAACCAAGCCTTCTTAGATAGAATACCTTTCTGCACCCGAGAAACCAAACCCAACTATCTCTCGACCAAGACGAATCAATTCCCCAAAGGTGCAGACTCTCATCACCACCACAACTGACAATATAGTAAGTAGTAATACTACACAACCTTATAAACTGCACACCGTCACCCTAGAAGGAAAAAAAAAATAACCCCGAGTGAAATGTCAAGCTTCTGTTACGTATGGCTGCCTGTAGGTACAGTAAGTCTATTAACAGTTAGAATTCACGAAGTCGTTTATCTCCCCCATGACGCTATAGAAGTGATCGTTATTTGGCAACAAGTAGAACCCAATAGTAGCCTGCTCCAGGTAAATGAGTTTCACATCTTGGCCAGCCTTCTTGAGCCCTTCAACATAAGCCAATTGCCAATCCTGGACAAGGTCAAGGCCAGCTACCACGACGAGGCTCTTTGGGAAGTTGAGTCCTTCTAGGCATATACTATTGGGACCAAATGGATTACATGCCCGATGGTTCCTATCTTCGCCTTCGGGGAGGAAAGCTCTCCAGTACCAGTCCCGGTCTTGGATAGTGACAAAGTATTTCCCATCCAATCTAGTCTCCGACGCCGTTCGCTCTTGCCCACCAAACATTGGGTTGAGTAGTATGTTCCCCAATATTTCCATTCCTGATTCCACTGCCCTTACCGCAACATGGTGGGCAATATTACCCCCAGAACTATCTCCGGCCAAGTACACATGAACCTTGGAATCTGTCCCACTCTGAAGCCATGGCCTTGAGTTAACCCACTGAAGAGCTGCCCACCCATCATCATAGGCACATGGGTACCGGTTTTCCGGTGCACGCCGGTAGTTTACGGAGACAACAACAGCCTTGCAATTACCCACGAGGCGGCGGCAAAGAGTGTCGTAGATAGCACTATTGGCCGAGGAGTGTGCAAAACTCCCACCATGGAAAAAAATAATGACCGGGACCACCTCGGTGGTGCTCAAGGGTCGTTCAAGCTCCACCATGCCTGGGTGAGCTTCATCAACTGAAGGCGGGCGATAAATCCGGCAAAGGAGGCGGTCAACAATTACATCAAAAGAGAAAACCCCATCAACTGGGGTCCTGTTGGCAAGGACTTTCCGGTCGAGGAATTCGGCTAAGTGGCGATTGAAGGTTCCATCAGGTCGGCGAAGGAGATTGTAAGCCAGCTTAAAATTGGAGATGAGGATCCATGTATTGAGCGGAACCACCCTCTGTAGAGAAACAAACAGAAACTGAAAAGAGTCAGAATTTTCTCAATTAGAAACTAATCAAAACTCTCGAAACCTAAAATCACCATCTAATATCCGGTTAGTCAAATCAAAATGAAAGAAAATTAGAGTCCAAACCCTACACAGCGAAACCCTAAAGAAGAGCAAGAAACCACTTTGAGAAGACAGAAAAATCAATCCGAAACAAGCTAATAAACAGAATCCCTAAATCCATATCAAACTCTTCAAATCGAATCAAAACCCCAAACCAAATCGCTCCGAGCCCAACCTCAAATTGACCAAATTAATCTCGTAAGAACAAAATCCAAAAAGAAGAACCCAAAAAGAAAAAAAGGAAAAGAAACGAAACGAAACGAAAGAAATCATTTAATCATCTCCAAACAATCAAATAGCAAAAAACAAAATCAAATAAAATACCTTGGACTCGTTGAGGTTAACTTCGTTACTTCCAGCCATGAAACTGGTCCTCGAAGATTCAACCAGAAAAGAAAACCCCTAAAAATGAGCACAGAAGTTCTCAAAGCTTCCTCCTTTACCAATCATCACGATTCAAAGTATAACAGAAAAAGCAAAACCAATCTCGCGTCTTGTCTTTGATTCCTCGTTTAAGCTCTGAACAAAGATAGATAGATAGATATCTCTGCAATAAAAGCAGGAGAGAGAAAGAGAGAGAGAAGAGAGAGAGAGTGCGAAGGATAAGAGGAGCGGCGCAAGAGAGCGAATGCGTGGAATCAAACGCTAAGGAACGACGAGGATGAACGGAGACGAGAGAGACGACAAAGCGGGCGGCCAAAATAAACAGTTTGAGTGGGACCCACCATCTATAAATTAAATTTATTATAATAATATAATTTTTCTTATTCTTATTTTCCAAAAAATAAAAATAGAGAAATTTAGAGAAAATAATTAAAAGGAAGGAGACAAAAAGATTTGCTGCGTGCGGCCGACGCCAAGGCGCGTGACGACAAACGGTCTCCATCACTACTCCTTTTATAACCCTAGTCTGTATAGTTAATAACGGAAATGCCATTTATGAGAAGACACTGTTTTGTCCTATAACGGAAAGCGTGTGACGGCATGTTTCTGTGAGAATCCGTAATGTGGACTGTGGGGGGCCTTTTTTTGGGTCTTCTTGGGACGTGTTCGGATTTTGTCGCTCTCGTTCTGTGGTATTTTTCGTTGTTAAAATTTACGGTTACGGACTCTACGGACCGTTTACTCTCATTATACGTTGGACACGTGGCTCAAGCGGGGAGATCGGCTAACGATATCTCTTCTGCCTAAAAAAAGTCATTTTCTAGTGGTACTGTGGGACCCTTTGGTTTTTCTTCAAAATTTGACACATGTCCTTTAATCCTCGTTGAGGAGATTTAATACTTCTAACCTTAATAGGTGTCAATCCTTTGTAAAAGCCAGATACGTTCTCTCTGGCTTATGTCAGAGAGGATTCCTACTTCTTTATTTTCTTCCACCGCTCTTGGGTCTGACTGTGTTCAACTCAATACGGATTTTTGAGGGATCGGATTCGATCCGTCGCCATACCAAAACCATCAGGCACACTCACAAAGCCCTAACTGCTTTTTTAACCCAGGTATTAAATTTTAACTCTTATAATTATTATTTTCTTACATGATGAACCCTAAGGTAAGGTTAGTGTATCCTAACCACATACGTGTTGACATGTGGGAACAAAATGGGTTAAAGCTTGGGGTGGCAATTTCTGACCCTTACGAATCAACCCCGTATTTCATTTTTGCTTGTGGGTCGGGTTTGGCATGGCTCCATGTATCTGACGAGATAGTTATAACTTATACTTATACATAAATGTATACTTAGGCTTATCAACTATTGATTTTAAGTTTACCTATTACTTCAATTTAAAATGAAAATAATTTATTTATTTAAACGGGTTAGATAGGTGAGTTAGGGTTGAGGTTTTCTCTACTGGGGCGGGTCTATTGTTGTTTCTTTCCAATTTTATTAATGGGTCAGGTCCGAGAAAGCATTTTAAGTTGGAAACTGGGCTGACCCGGATCACCAAACCAAGCCCAATGCTACCCCTAGTAGAAGCTGCACCATGTAGGGCCCACCCACTTCTTGAGTAATCATAACCATTCGTCTCTTTGATGAAAAGATTCTTGGATCTACCATATTTCTCAAGAACGGACGATTGAGATTCACTCATCGAATATATAGATATCCAAAGTAACCTTACATGTATCAGTTTATAGTACATACATACGTATAGGTGATAGGTGATACTGATACATAATGCCGTATAAATGACAAAATAAAAAATGTCAAAATCCTCTGTATTCCATAATCACAGTATTAAAATACTATTGGTTGGTGGCTTATCTAGCCAGGTCCTTCCTTTAGTGCCGGTTTGACAAAACATGCACATAGATAAACACAGATCTTCTTTAACTTTATTTTAAAATAAAACAATACAAATAAAGAAGAATAGAGAAATGCAATTAAAATAAACAAAATGATTACCAAGCTTGTGCTTCACCCTTCGCGCGTATACTTTGTCCGATATGAATGTGGCTACACGTGTACCACACGTATTTGATATTGCGCGTGTCGGCTGTCCGCGACTTCATATCGTGCGGCCATACCTGTTTTGGACGCTTTGGCGTTAGGTCAACAACTAGGAACAGGGTTTGGCATCTTGTGCCGATCGGGTCAAAAGCGCCAAAAGGGGGAAGAAGATTATGCGTATGAAGCAAAAATTCAAACACTCCATCTTCGTATAACGTGTCATTTGTCACTCCATTTAGCGTCCCTTGGTTTCACCTTTGGGGCCAACGGTTTTACATACTTTTTAATAAACATTAACATTACCTTAATTTTAGGGATTTGATTGAATGCTATGACAGCACAATGTGCTATCGATAGTTAGGCCGTCCGATCTAAATCCAATGGCACCATAGCTGGGCCCTAACCCTACACATGTCATGGCACCATTGGATTCTGGATGCCTAGCTATGTATGGATAACACATTGATAGCATTCAATCACTTTCCTAATTTGTAATGTTGTGTAGTTACCTCATGCTAGAAAATCAAAATATTAGTGCTACATTTAAAATATTCAAAATTATTAAATTGAATTTCAAAGGGCTTAGCTCGGCTTGAACATGCTCAACCCCCAATGTTTAAGCTTGAACTTGGCTTGAATAAGATTTGATTGAACTTGACTTACATTCGAATTCAAACTTGATTTGGCTTGACTAAGCTTGTTTCATGGGATTATTTTGTTGCATTTTACATGATTTTAATAAAGTATTTATTAACAAATTACAATAAAAGAAACTACATAAAATAATACATTCATATACAAAAATAAAATATGGAGTAGTCCTTCATTCCTGAGAGTAGAAAGCTAGTGTCAGGATTTCTGCTTTTAACTTTTTTTTTTTTTTTTTGTTATTATCTATTAAACTTATTAATTATAAGCTATGATAAAGAAAGTTAAAAGTATTATTTTGTATAAATATAAATAACATTATCAAAAAAATATTATATAATATTTTGAGTCAAGCTGAGCTCAATCATAATCGAACCAAGCCGATCATGACTTGAGTTTGGCTTGTCTTTAAACATTCGAGCTCAAATAAAAGCTTGGCTTCGAATTGTTCGAGCCTGAAATACCAGTTTAACCTTTGCTTGAACGAGTAGATTTGACGATTCAGCTTGGCTTGAGTGTAGCCTTAATTTCGAATAGAATAACTGTAAAAAATTCTTACCAACATGACTTGAAAAAAGAAGATATTACTTTTATTCACGACACATATATAGAAGTCAAATCAAGAATAGTTTTATTCTTAAATCTTTACATTTTAGTTACACTCCATCTTTCTCTTGTTTATTGGTATAACGTGTCATTTGTCACTCCACTAAATATCCCTTGGCTTCACCTATGGGGCCAATGGTTGTCAAAATAAATAAAGAAGATAAAGCTCTGAGGTCGAATGGTCGATAATGTTACTATATTTTATAAAGTGGTATAGTTATTAGGAATGATTGAAAATAAAAACATTTTTTTTGTCAGTACCTATAAAACAAAATATTACGGCTCAGGGTCAAAATATTTTTAGAGGCGTACTTGCCCCCCTCTCAAGTAGTCCTCCTACTCAGCAAAAAACTACCACTAGTTAAAGCAATGACAACCATTGGTTTTTGATTGAAATCAATGACAAATGTTCATTTTTTTTGCTGAGAACAGGAATCCTCGAGAGTAAGGTAAGTATGACTCTTAAAATTATCAAATTGAATTTTGAACAGAAGGATTGTAAATAATTCTTAGAATAAATTTGTTTTCACTCTATAGAGATAATATTACATGGTACAAAGATATTCACTTTCAAATATTGAGAGCCCACTCTCTATGCGAGTCACCAAAATTAATCGTGAGCAAGCTCTTCTTCTCAAGAACTTCTCATTCTCTCCAAAGCCACCATTCTTCTTCCGAGTGCTACTCGCACTTCTTGAGAACTACCAAGGTTCTCCATGAGAGCAAATCACTCTACTTGGAAGTCCTAGACACTCACATCTTTAGTCTACCTTATAAGCCTACACCATAGGCTTATTTATAAATATAAAAAATAAATCTTAAGCCAACTAAAATTTTCTCAAATTGTAATCTTAAATGATAACTCCCTAATAATAGAGTTTTACAATAAATAGAATTTTACGCAAATCCCAACAATCTACACATTGACTTGAATTCTATCATATCCATACAGAAACCACTTCTTCATCTCCGTCTTCTACAATCTTGTTCAAACCCTGCTAGAGTAGTAAGTTTTGACCTTTCGATCTTCTCCACCTTGAAAAACATTTTCCAAATTGTCATAATCCTCACAACCCCAAACCTCTCTCTCTGATACCAATTGTTGTAAGAAAAAAAAAAAGGATCTTGGAGAGTCAATTCTCAATGAGTCACCAAGATTAACCTTAAGTACGTTCCTCTTTCCAAGAGCTTCTATTCTCCCTAAATCTACCACTCTTCTTCTCGAGAGTCACCCGAACTTCTTAAGAGCTACATGCAGGACTCTCCCTAAGAGCAACCTAATCTCCCTGGGAGCCTTAAAAACATTCACACCCTTAGCTTATTTATAAGCCTACACCTTAGGCCTATTTGTAAACATAAAATCAATTGGGATTTTCCCAAATTCTAATCCTAAAAGACAACTTTCTAATAATAGAGTTTTGTAATAAATAAATTCTAGGCAAATCCCAACAAATATTACCCTTGTCCAGAACACATATATAAGCCAAATCAAGGATACGGTTGCCATCCCAATCTTATTTGATATTTTTGATTATTTTTAACCCTTTTTTGTCATTTTTCATTTGTCTTGAGCATATCTTTGGCTCCATTTGTTTGTGAAGTAAAATGGCATTTAAAAAAAAAAATTATTTTCTGTTATTTTTTGTTCAAACAGTGCGTTAAGGTTTTGAAGGCCTTAATGTTATGTTGTTGCTTAGATTGGTATAACATGGGGGCTAATTTTTTCCTTTTGATTTCTCTCTATTATTGGTGGGGTCAGAACACGGGGATTTCATACCTTACCATTGTCAAATGTTGTTTAATTGACTGGAAATGGATAGATGAACTTCACATGTTTGGCCTGTTTCTTTCTTTAATTTTATTTTTTCCATTCTACTTTTCGATTTCAAATTGCTCGATTGTGATCCATCGACAGGGCTAGATTTTGTATCCCTATCTTCAATTCTTCATCAATCAGACTCTATCGATCGAGGAACCATATCGGACCAACGATGTTGCTAGACTCAGGTATTGTTGTAGCCCCCCTCCTCTCTAATGGTATGCCTGAAGATCTTGGATTTACTTAATTCAGTCATGAACAAGTTGGAGATTGGAATTCTCTGCAAATCTCTCTCTCTCTCTCTCTCTCTCTCTCTCTCATTTGGCGTTTCTTACTTACGTAACAACCAAGTATATTGGTACCCATCTAACTTGAAGGAATTCATATTGCAAGTAAAATCATAAACCACTTTTTCACGACAGAAGTAGTATTCATCATTGTATTGTACCTCTTATTTGGTGTTTTTTTTCTCTATATTTTCCATCAAAAATTTTATATTTTGCATTTTTTTAATTATTGAAACAGAAGTCCATTCAAATATCAACATATTTTTATTATATAAAATAAATTGAGATATTTTGTAACAAATTTTGTCATTTTTTTGGTTATTTTGACCAAAATTAACACATCCATTATATTTACTTTGGACTCTCTTTTTGAAATGGAAATGAACCTGAAATTTCGTCGAAATTTTAAACTAAAGTTGCTTTTATGCCCTTGGCAGTCAGACTCTGTTTCTATCGAAACATGTTGTCAGTGAATTTTGAGAAGAACCATCCACCAGTATATGTAGAGCTAAGGATGATGTCCTCTTCGGAAGAACTTCATTTTTAACCCAAGTCTTGTTGGTTTAAGGGTTTTGAATCGAAGCATGTTGGTATTTTACAATCAGACCTTCTTACCTGGGTAATTACCATTTGGTCGAAAAGATTTCAATGTTAAGAAATCAAAATGTGAGAATTGGATAGCCTTAATGAACATCGCCAAACTCATAGTTTATGCCATATGAAAGGTGAGGCAAATGTAGGGCCACATAATTTTTTGCCGAGCCCAAATAGAGTAAAGATTATCGAAATCATTTCATCGATTGCCCAATTATTGTCGATTCTTGGATCATAACCAAAGATGATCTTAATCATTTCAACGATTGCCCGTTTGTAGTTGTTGCTTACATTTTCTTATAACAGTCGAATTAATGGGGTTTTTAAAGGGATTGGTGAGATTTATGGGTGGATGACTAGTTTGTAATTTTTTCCCACTAAATATCTAGCTTGTTAAAGCTTAATTAAAAATATTTCATAGTAAATTTGAATATAATTAGAAAATTTACAGTCAATGTTGTAGGCTACCAAGACACAAGTTAATATATTAATATTATAACCTTTCTTTCTTTCTTTTTTTTAAAAGTGTCCTTATTAATGCTTTAATAATTAGAGCATGTTTGTGTAACTACACCCCACTAGTTATTGCTTAGCCTTGGATTGGAGGGTAATGGATTGACTCAGATTATATTACATGAAGTTTAAATAAATAATCACTCAAATATATGGATTCTCCACTAAGGTGGTGCCCCTAAAAGAGGGAGCAATATAGTGTTTTCAGTTTTCACTTCTAAGTTGTAAGACTAATTCAAATGTGAACTTGATCCATAACTTAAAGAGTACTTTCTAGCATTCATATGTGGTTTGAGTTGGAACAACAGGTCATTCCCCCCCCACGGCCCACTTGCATTCATATGTGGTATGAGTTGGAGCACCCCTTCCTATTTTGATGGGTATGACATGGTTTACTGTCAAAGCGAGCGACGAAACGTGTCGCTCTCAGCTGTTTGGAGGGCCAGCATTGCACGGGGCGGACGGCGTTGCAATTTAGTAGCCTTTTGTTGGTGCCAAGAACTAGTGGAGGAACACCTAAGATTAAAATTAAAGTAAATCGTCGGATACGTGGCGCAAGCCTAATAGGTTAAAGAAGGACCCCTGTGGTTGGGTAGATTGTTGCAATTTGCTAGTGCCAATTCAACATGATCGGATGTTGACGGGCATTGATAGAAGAGGCTAAAATTTCGTGTAAGGTATACTTTAGTAGTCATATTCAAGCATGTTTTAAGGGAGGCTAACAAGGTCACACACCGCCCTCGTGAAAGGGTGCTACTTGGTAGGCGTGTGTACCTTTCTTTTCTTTTCTTGTATCTACTTTAGATGGCCAAGGTTAGTTCTGGAGCTCTGGGACTTGATCCTAAGACCTATCTTCTTTTATCATGGACACGCTTTTGTCATTGAGATTTCCTTCTCTAGAATTTGATCATTTGAGATCCCTCTACGATTCGACGGATGGGAGGGACCACACCCGTCATACTCAGGAGATCTCGAACCACAGCCAATTGTGATTGTATGATCGAGGAAGTGATTGCATGCTCTTGATAGCACATGCTATCAAGTGCACCGCCGTTTGATCGAGGTCCCACCATTTTAATGCATGTTAGATTGGGCGCTTTGGCGACGTTGGATTCTCGATCAAACGGTGGTGCACTCTATAGCATGTGCAATGGAGCGCATACAATCACTTTCCCATATTTTGTGATTGCCTCTTTTTGGTGTAGAGGCCGTCCACAGACGCCCACTAACCAACTGAAGCAAATCATCAATGGTCGGGGTCTCTTGTACAGCATGGTGATGGTGTTGTATGGATTTAATGGCTGTAAAAGAGAACTTGGGCCCTTATTCCCACAAACCAACTATGGAATGCTTGATTGCTTGTATATAAGAGAAAAGGGCGGTGGATATACTACTAAACTTAAGGACCTAGCCAGCCCAAGATCTGGATCTAGATCTGGCCGAGTTTGATCTTAATTAAACTCGTAAATCACATAAATCTAAGTCAAACCCGTGGCCAATCCGCCTAGGTTCAATGACAGTCGGACTTGGTATCAAAACCGACCTGTTCATTCCCTAATATAAGCTCACCCAGTAGCCCCTCTTTCAGGGCTTCACGTCGGGCTGTGCAAGTCTGACATCCACCTGCCCAATCCTGATTTTGGAGCGGGCTTCGTGGGGTGTGGCGGGTTGGTTCTCGTGATCGAGCCCAATGTTACCTAGTTCACTATCTAATAGAAACCCCGAACTAGTTCATGGTTTGGTTTGTTTGAGTTTGTGGAAATGAGTGAACCCTCTACCCGAATTCAATAGCTTTGATTCGTGAACTTTTTATTTGGATTCGACGAATTTGTCCTTTAAGTTCCATGAACTTAGCCTTTAGTTCAGCGAATTTGACTTTTGGGTTGGCGAACCGCCATAAAACCTATTTTTAATACTATTTAAAAGAGTAAGTATTTATAATATATTTATTAAATGATTAAAATATATATATAAATATTATATAAGCAGGCCAAGCTAGCGAACCAAGAAACAAACTGTCTCATCCTATCCCTAGTGAACCGGGTTCACTCTAAAGTGGCGAATGGCGAACTGCGAACCCGCAATTGAATTGACGAATCAGGTAACATTGTTCGAGCCTGCCCCCCGGACTTTCTTGGTGTTGGTGCTTGTTGGTCAGCGCTGCACTCTCGGAATTAGTCCAGATCACCAAAGGGTTGGGGATATGCCCGAGTCACCCAAAAAAACAAACAAGCTCTAGAGTCGGCACAAACTTAAGTTAATGTTTGGCATGTTATATTATTTGCGGCATAGATTACCTCATGTGGATGCCCAAGGCCCAGCCTCGGGCGCACCTTCTACATCCACCATGTGGCGAGAAAAATGGGAGAGATATCAGAAGTGGGGAAAAATCAAAATCAGGTGAGAATATGAAAATGATTTCTCCCCTTTTTCTCGCCACATGTCAGAAGCAAAGTTGCAGGCTCGGGCATCCGCTAGAGGTAATCCGATTCCATTATTTGCTGAGTAACGCAAAATCCTGTCTTGGTTGAGTTCAGGCCCAGTGGTATAGTCTTGGTTTCAGCCCATTAGTAAGGAATGCAATGGATCAGGCCCGAACAGCATTTTCTTATGGGTTAAAATTGATGTTGCTAAGTAGGCCGAGTTGGAATGGGCCTCACTGGGTCTAGCATTTCTCATAATTTAAAAATTAAAATATATTTATTTCTTCATTTTTATTATGATTTGCTTAAAATATATGTTACTACTTACCAGTACTCCAATTTGTGTAACAACTAACAGGCCACTGCTTGGAGGAGACAATAAGCAGTGCAGTTGGAGTCTCCGAAGCTCTGAATCTTATTAAGAATGCTTGTAGCAGAAACCATCTGAAACAAGTTATATAGAATCACTTTTTTACAGCTGAGGCAGATGTTCTACTTTTTTTCTCTTTTTTTGGGATGAATTTGAGCATCAACATTAAGTTAATGGTGCAAAGTTTAGATGGAATAGGTAAGACATGCTCACACTGATCGGAAGTAGGTTTTTCCTATGAAACAAATCTAGCATTCTGGCTTTGGGTAGGTGTTCTTTAGTTTTCATTTGTTTTATCCATTTCCGACCAATGAAGTCTGCACTGTGTTGGCTTTACTATTTCAAATAATCAGTTTACTTGCACTTAGTTTACTCCATTTACAATTTAATCAACTCGGCTAAGAGGCGAGACAAGACACTTCTTGAAGAAAGTTGGAGCCTCCTGATTAATCAGACCTCAAGAGGGTCCGAAACTGCTTACCAAACATTGCGTAAGGGAACACGAAAACTCTATCCCCATCATTCAACCTTAAAATTGAAATCAATCATTTCCTCTATATATTAGGACTGTATGGCAGGACCTATACATTTGCCTCGGATGCCCACATGTTAATTTAGTTTAACTTAGTCTATTCGCCTTGGGCTTAAAACTTTGCCATATCTAAGGGTTGGCTGAATATCAGTGTGGAATCCGATTGCAGAGGTATTTTGGAACTCCTTCTGGGCGATATGGATCATCAGCACTAGGAGATCTCCACCATTATCGCAGATATTTTGCTGCTGAAGGGTAATGTGACCAGATTGAATTCAAGTTCATAGGCCGAGCCGCCATTTCATTGGCCCACAATTCAGCCCAATGTGCTCTCAATATTAGCCTCTCGAGTCCCTTGTTCAGTGTTGTGCCTTCTCCTCAATCGGCACCTTCTAGTCGAGTCCGTTGGAGTCCTGTAATGTGTCCTTCATGAATATATTATCTCCTTACCAAAAAAATTTAGTCCAAGTTAGGTCCGCAGTTCAAAAACTTATCCTTAATAAGGAAATCAACAAGTTATACATTGTGTATAAACCAGATTAGGCTATCATTGAATGTGATGCCAAACAGAGTCATTGAAGAGAGCGATCCTAATACTTATCCATAATTAGATTTGCAAGGATTTAGGAATATATCTCCTCTAATATAAATGGATTATAGCTACCCAAATTTTAAAATAGAGTCAGTTTTGTTATAATATTGTCTGAAGGTTCTGTTTGGTAACGTGGCCCTCTAGGTTGGTGTACTTCTACACTCTAACCGAATTACTTCTATATTGGTTTAATTCAGACAACATCTTGCTTGATTACAAAACAGTTCTCAATCAACCAAACTATTCAGTCAGACCATTTCAGCTATGAACACCGAGACCTGTCTAACCATATGGTTCTTTTGTTTTATTTTTGAACCTATGTTAAGAGATCCGCATAATGCAAATATTTAATGGTTTCTCATTATCTTTGAGGTTTATTTTGGTGGTGGTTAGTGGATTAATACTAGTCTCTGACTTGAAAATATATGTCGAAATGGTGTTTTTGCCGGTTTTGACGGATATCCAAAATGTGCGATATAAGATCGCATTTTTCCACCATCTTTTTAATTAAGTATTGCAAATTGCATAACTTATTGGATGTGAAGTTCTCCATTTTTTCTTCATTGGATGGAGCTGTTTTGGAAGTGATTATGGGCAACAGAAACACTAGTGACTGTGACAATTGGAGTTTTGTTCCCAACGGTAACTACATCTTTTGTTCATTGATTTGAATTGTTTCCTATCTTTTTTAACTTCTCCATTTGAATAATATCAGTCAGATTAGGCTATACAGATAATCCACCTCAAGAAGTCCTGCTTTGATTAGAGCATGAATGGGATCGTCTAATCGATCCACATCTCTTACGTAGCCCATAAACCCCCACTATTTTTATTCTTAAATGTCATTATAATTTGATCTTTGTTTAACCACCTACAGACATAGCTCATTAATCAAATGGTTAGAACTATCTTTTATGACTACAACCCCATTAAAGAATTGGCTATCTCACTTTACAAACCATGTCAATAACAAAGACCCTATAAGACTGATATAGCGACTTCGGAGCACTTTGCAAAATAGGGTGTTTCAAGAACAGACTGTTTAAGATTGATTTTTATTTTAAATTTTTATAACCACCCAATGAGGGAGGGGGTTAGGTAAGACCCATGTCTGTTTATTACATCGATGAGAGGACACGAAACCTTATCCCTAAACCAACAAGTGATAAGGCACTATAAACTACTACTTAAATCGTGTAGGTTTCTAACCTCCCTTTAGTCTGCTTAAGTTCAATTAAGCATTAGGATTGGAGTTTCATCTTACAAATCAAATGTTCTTATGCCTTTCAAAACTGCCGATAATCATTCGACTGAACCCCAGAAACCGCAGTTTCCTAATGTCTAATGCTAATCAACGCAATCTCAACACCATGTTTTGCAGGTTCCGCGATGATGTTTAATATAGTAGCTCACAAGCTACGGAATTTGTCCTATAAAACCTACATCACTTTCACCTCAGCATTTAACCCATTGAAGCTCTCCGTGGTGGTATCTTATATATATAATTAGGTCTTAATGTGCACAGTCTTGTTAGCTTTTATAATGAATATAAATATATGAGTTTATTAATTTTTCTCTTAAAATAATGTATATTGGTTACATAGTGCATCACACCACCATATTATATGTTTGGGTTTTTTTTTTTTTTAATGTAAAAAACCTCCTATGGTTTCAGCTATTTGTAAATACCCCTTGTGTTTTGTGATTTTGTATTATGGTCCACTAACTTATAAAACTTTTGCAAATCCACCCTTCCATCTAAAAGTTATGTAACGGAAGTTAAATTTTGTATGAAATGACCTTTTTAACATTGTTAAATAGGTTGGATGGAACGCACACCTTCATAGGTCACCACGTGTTCTATTTATCACCTTTTAACTAGGGTTAAGCTTAATTGATCAAAGGTTAATATATAAAAAAAAAATCTAAAAATCAAGGTTAGATGGATGAACCCTAAGGGTGAGTGAATATTAACTACAGTTAATGAGTTAAAATGGACACATGATGGCTTGTAGGTCTCCTTTAACTGTGCTTAAGCATAATCAATCTAAGTTTAATATTTTTTTAAATTTTTTTTCTAAAATCCAAGGTTAGATGCATGAACCTAGGAGTGAGTGAATCTTAACCACAGTTGTTGGGTGTTAAAAAGGATATGTGGTGGCTTATTGGGCACCCTTTAATTGTGGTTAAGCATAATCAATATAAGTTTAATATTTTTTTCCTCCTCAAAACTAAGGTCAAATGCATGAAAGCACATTTAGTGGGTGTCAAAAAGGATGTGGTGGCTTGTAGAGCACCCTTCAATTGTGGTTAAGCATAATCAATCCAAGTTTAATATATTTTTTTTTCTTCTCAAAACTAAGGTTAGATGCATGACCGCAAAGGGTAGGTGAATCTTCACCACAGTTAGTGGGTGTTAAAAATGATATGTGACAGCTTTTAGAGCCTCCTTTAACTATGGTTAAGCATAATCAATCTAGGGTTAATATTTTTTCATATTTTGTTCTAAAATTTAAGGTTAGATGCATGAACCTCTGGGTAAGTGAATATTAGTCATTGCTAGTAGTGTTAAAAGGGACAAGTGACAGCTTGTAGAGCCTCCATTAATTGTGGTTAAGCATAATCAATTTAAAGTTAATATTTTTTTCTTTTAAAAACTAAAGTTAGATGCATGAACCTTAAGGGTTAATGAATATTAATCGCTATTAGTGGGTGTTAAAAGGGACACATGATGTTTCAACCAAAAAAAAAAGGGACACGTGATGGCTTGTAGAGCCCCCTTTAACCGTGGTTAAGTATATATCAACCTAAAATTAATATTTTTTGTTCCTAAAAACTGAGGTTAAATGGATGAATCCTAGGGGTGAGTGAATCTTAACCATAGTTAGTAGGTTTCAAGCACTTCTCATGTGAAAAGTTTTTCAAATCTCCTTAAAATAAAAAATAAAAAAGGTAAAAAGGTCATTTACAAAAAAAAAAAATTAACTTCCGATGGCTAACTTTTGGATGAAAGGGTGGATTTGCAAAACTTTTAAAAGTTAGTGGGACAAAATACAAAATCAGAAGGGGTATTTACAAATAGCTGAAAAGTTAGGGGTTTTAGTACTAGTCTCTCTTTGTCTTGTAATTTTTTGAGTCTTGAGAAGGAGACCCCGAGATCCCCTTCCCAGTTGACCGTCGTGTTCCCTTGTTTCTTTTAACTTCGGTTAAACTTAACTAAATTATGATTTTAAAAAATTTCTTCTAAGAACAAGGTTAGATGGATGAACCTTAGGAGTGAGAATCTTAATCACAATTAATTGATATTAAAAGGAGGGTGTGGACCAAAAGCTGACTGCCCAGTCTGTTTTTTATTTCCCTAATTTTTTTAATGAACAGTGATAGCTCACCTTGTATTTGACTACTTAATATATATATATATATATATATTCCTTAAAATCTAAAGTTAAATGAGAAAATAAGTAAAAACATGGAAAAGAAAAGAAAATTAAACATAACATAGCTAAAAGTTGTATTAAAAATCGATAATATTCTCTCTTTTTTCCATGTTTTCACCTATTTTTAAGGCAACCAAACATAGCATAAGAGTAAATTGACATTTTATATGGAAATGTGCCTTAAGTTAAGTATTTTTTTTTTTATATTCAATTTGATTAAAATGCGTCAATCACGCAATACTTTTAGTCAATCGCATAACACTTTTGAGGCATGTCCCCATTCCCCACTTTTTATTTATTTATTATTTTAACTAACCACACACACGCCCTACAATCTCAACTTCAAGCCTATAACCACACGCACCCCTCAAAAAAGAGGGGTGAGGTGGGAGTACTTAAAGAAGAAGATCCCCATTGTCAGTAACGAGATAGGATTAATGGGCAAAGAGCTTATATGAGAGCATACACACACCTCACTATTTTTGTTCTTTTTGATAATTTTAACTAACCATACACACAATACACATGCCCTACAATCTCAACTTCTCTTTTAACTTGGATTAAATGTAAACAACTAAAAGTTAATATTTTTTTTTTCTTAAAATCTAAAGTTAAATAAATGAACCTTAACCCTATGTTTGGTTGCCGAGAAAATGAGTAAAAACATGGAAAAGAAAAGAAAATTAAACAAAACATAGCTAAAAATGTATTAAAAATCAAAAATATTCTCTCTTTTTTCCATGTTTTTACCTATTTTTAAGGCAACCAAACGTAGCATAAGAGTAAATTGAAATTTTTTGTGGAAATGCGCCTTAAGCATTTTTTTTTTATATATTCAATTTGATTAAAATGCGTCAATCACGCAATACTTTTAGTCAATCCCATAACACTTCTAAGGCATGTCCCCATTCCCCACTTTTTTAAAAAAAAATTTTAACTAACCACACACACGCCCTACAATCTCAACTTCAAGCCTATAACCACACACACCTCTTAAAAAGAGAGATGGGGTAAGAGTACTTAAAGGAGAAGATCTCTACTGTCAGTAACTGAGGTGGGATTAATGGGCAAAGAGTTCATATGAGAACAAACACATCACACTATTTTTGTTCATTTTTGATAATTTTAGCTAACCACACACACAATAGACACGCGCCCTACAATCTCAACTTCTCCTCTAGATGACATCTTTAACAATCTCTTACCATTCAGCAGTAATCGAGCCGAGAATTTGGTAAATCCCATAGGAATCAGACCAAAACCATAACTTTATCCTTTTCCAACAAGGTGTGAATGGCTAGGCGACCCGTGTCCTAACCAGATTACATAATTGGGCAGACTTGAACTTAGGGCTGTCAATGGGCCTTGAATAAGTCCACATGTTTACAAGAGGATTTTGGAGCCCAATTCGGCCCATTGGCACCCCTACTCGGGGTTAGAGACTTGGACCAAGCCCTTAGACTTAGGCTTCTAACCTAGTTTGGCTTAATTGCCCCCATCCCCAATTATTAAATCCCAAAAAACAGTGTTAGTATTTTCCTTCCCATTCAAAATTTTTTCCTTTTGACTACAAAGTCAAAAAAAAAAAAAAAAAAGACATCTTTTTGTGAGACTCACTACTATTTTTTGACCCACGAGTTCGTGTTAGCGAGAAAACCGTCAACACCTAATAGGAAGACACCACATATGACCGTGCACACCTATCATGGTATCGGTTTGCATGTAACACATGTATGTGGCGCCTTCTCACTGGATGATGCTGATGGTCTCCTCCGCAACACAAAATGAAGAAGATCTTTAAAGAGAAAATCTTGTTCAAAAAACTAAGAAATTGAATGAGAAAAAAAAAAAGTAGACGCGCTTCTCTTCCTTAGAATGGTCGGGCTGAACCCGGTCCGTTGAGACCCCTATTCGGCCGCCACTAAGTGGAGAATGCTGTATTAGTCAACGGAGCTCCCTTTCCGATCCAAAGTGCTTGTCTTGTGAATTGGGATGTTGACTTCTTCTCTGTTCTTCCTCCTCTAGTCGTCGTCAGTAGCCATCTCTACTTACCAAGAAACCAACAAAATATTATTTAAAAATAATTTAATTTTAATTGTTTTAAAAAAAACTTTCATCTTCATCTTCTTCACCGTCAGTCTCAAAACCCTAATTTCAGAAATCCCGTCCTCTCTTCCTAAGGAGCATGGACAGACTAGTACAGGTGGACGTGAAGGAGCTAGAACTGAGCTTCAAGCGAGGCCAAAGGTGCACCACAACCTTCCGAATAACGAACCTGATGCACACCATGTCCGTCGCTGTTTCTCTCACTGCAACCGACCCTTCTCTCTTCTCCTTCACCAAACCCTTCTCCATTCTCTCTCCTCTCTCCTCCTCCCCTTTCTCTCTCCTCCTCTCCTTCCCCTCCGACCTACCCCCTCTCTCCTCTCCTCCCAATTCCATCCTCGTCCGTACCTCCATGCTCCCCACCGGCAAAGCCCATCAAGACGATCTCCGCCGTCTATTCTCCAAGCCTGGGCCCCACGTCTTCAAGGACGCCACCATCCCCATCTCCGTCGTCGGCGATCACGCCGTTCAGTTCTTGCTCTCTCCTCCTCCTCCTTCTTCCATCAGAACCGTCGATATCCCTTCTCTTCTCTCTAAAGCCATTTCTGGATGCACCCCATCTCAGCTCACGTCTCTACTTCGCTCTGCTGTTGTGATTGGAAACCCTAGTTTTGTTTCTGCTTTGATTGGTGCTGGTGGGGATGTTAATGTTCGGGACTCTGATTCTCGCTCCGTCATGTCTCTGGCTGTTTGTTCTGGCCATGTTGATGTTGTTAGGGTTTTAATTGCGTCTGGTTGTGAAATTGACGTTTCCATTGATCGCTTCTTGCACGATGCCGCGGCATTGAATCGGGATGATCTGATGGAGGTTTTGTGTGGTGGGGTTGGTGAAATTGATGTGAATTCTGTTGATTCTGTTGGTAGGACTCCAATTCATGTCTCCGCGATTCATGGGCATGTCGATGCGCTTCGGTTCTGTGTATTGGCCGGTGGAGACCCTGATTTTGTTGATGTCAATGGGTGGAGTCCCCTGCATTGTGCCGCCGCGGAGGGGCATTTGGAAATTGTGGACTTCTTGTTGGAGTGTTCTTCTTATTCCAAATATGCAGTGACCAACGATGGGAAGACTGCATTTTCACTTGCAATTGATAATGGGCACTCTCACCTGCTCAATTTGCTCCGTTTGGGTGATGTTTTGCATCGAGCAGCGAGGTTGGACGATGTACATGGAATGAAGAGTTGCCTTGCGCAAGGGGCGAAAGTAAACGGGAGGGATCAGAATGGGTGGACTCCTCTTCATAGAGCTGCATTCAAAGGCCGAATCGAGAGTGTGAAGCTCCTGGTTAGTCATGGAGCACAAGTTGATCTTATCAATGATGCTGGTTACACTCCACTGCATTGTGCAATTGAGGCAGGGCACACGCAAGTCGCGCTGTATTTGATTGCGCATGGGGCTTGTGCAAATTTGAAGAGTCTCAAAGGTGTGTCTCTTTTAAATTTGGATTGTTTCAAGAATCACCCTGCTCTTGGTTTTCCTTTGTGTCATGAGATGGAACAGCTTGAATTGAAGAATGGATAACCTGTTTGTTGTATTTATTTCTGCATTATTTTTCGTGAGCATTCTGTAAATGATTTGTAATTTCTTTATAGAATGTAGATGATTTTGCTTGGTTGGAGAGAACAAGAGAACAGGTTGTGTTCCGCTCCCAACCTAACTGTACATCTGAAACATCCATATGGGCTTGAATCTACACTTCAATCTCATGTGCTTCTTAGGATTAAGCTTTGCCTATCCATGAAATGAATTGAGCCTTTTGTTTCAATGTTCGTTGCTTCTTACCTTATTAACTTAGGTTCCTTTGTGATTTATATCCTTTTTTTTCATTTTTGTTTTTGATTAAAAATGGAACTATATTCACAACCAAATCAAAAGAATTCGTTTAGAGAATTTACAAGATTTGCTAAATCATAAGACACCTTATTCTTAAGGAGATGGCCAGTGAATTGCCTTCTCGATGAATACTCTACAGCTAGGAAGAGAGGAAGAAACAGATTCATCAATTTGTCCGATGGAGAATATCCTTCAATCCAGTGAAAAAAAGGGAAGCTTGGATAGTTGAGTTGTTCCAATCCAGATCACATATCTCCAAGGATGCACCCCTTCTCAGCTTACGTCTCAAAGCATAATACTGAGAATGCTCATTGAATGAGCAATTCAATATAAGAGATCTCGGATCGGATCGATAGTTCCGTTTTGATCAATTCCTTTTTTTGGATGTGTTATGTCTAGATTTTGCACAAATTGCACTCTCTTTGCAACCTTCAATTTTATTTTATTTTTTGTTCTTAAATTATGGTGCCCCTCATCTTAACTAGGTTACATTTTGCTTCAGTGATGATATTTTGCTTCAGTGCTGTAAAATTTCATCGTGGATGGCTGATAGTTGGAATAAGGCATTGATCATGTGGAAAAGATTATATATCTACAGAACTTCACTACTTTTTTCAATCAGTAGATAAATTGCAATAATGTGGAATCAACTTCCCTAATCACGGATTGAGGTTTGTAAGTTCTGTTTGGAAAATGTTTATGCAACAACCTTTAATGCTCTAAGCAAACCTGATACAGAGTAAGTCGGAATGCACAATGCCTTTTGTGAATGATTGCCTTAGGCTTCAGCAGTTGGGTTTAGGCATGTTGATATCAAATTTGGCCAATTGTGGCCTTTCTACTTGAAAGATCTTTGAATGGGGTTTACCTTCATCTTCTTCAACTTCCAGGACTCTGCTTTTGGTGATACTAATGCCATCTGCATGAACAACAAGAGAAGTGCTTGTTCTTTCTTTGTCCTGAATCCTAGCTAAGATCATGTGGTCCTTCCATCCATTTGCTTGAGATGTAGGTCCCCATTATTGAAAATCCGTGTGCAGAACCGATGTTTTTGGAACTTGGAAAAATCAAGAATACCAACTATGATGAACATCTTTTCACAACCTCTAATAGGCTGTCTCACATTAGGCTGTTCATGGAGATCGAGACCCGGTCTGAGTGTTGAAAGTGGAGCAAGGAGTATGAAACAGGCAGATAAATCAAGACTCAAGGCCTACCCTATTTTTAAATCAAATGGCTTTTTTTCTGGATTTGGGACTCCCTTTTTAATTATAGAGAGCATGGGGTTCCTTTCATGATCGCTGGGTGTGATTAATAAAAACTTCTGAACAAGTCCAAAGCTCACTCCCATGCATGTAATGAATAAACAAGAACAGAAGCATTTCTTTAGAACACATCCTTCTCATTTCCTTGTAGGAATAGAAAGTTGCGCAACAGCAGGAGGAAGGCTTTGTGTAGCACAGTACCTGCAGAAGCCAAGCTCGCTGTCACATTAACAATTATGATTGGATTTTAAATACCTAACCATAAACCTAAAAGTGTATTTCAAACTATTAACAAACTCTAACCCTAATATCTGTCGTGTCATAGTGTCTTGTAGCCTCTCTGCAATAGCAAGAAACAACGTCTTTCTTAGTCATCTTTTTTTTTTTGGAAGGCAAGCTGGGATTAGGCAGACCCCGACCAGAATAGAGAATAAAAGAAGAAACCCTGTTACATTTTGTATTAAAGTTTCCCAGAGCGATCATCCGAAACAATCATTTGAAGCGCCATTGGAAACTCACTGGGATTAAAAGAAATACTTGATAGGGAAGTACAGTGCTTGGCAAGCCAATCCGCTCCCATATTTGATTCCCTCCAAACGTGGATAAACTTGCAATAGTCAAAAAGGGCTAAGAGCCTACCAGTTTCCCGAAGATCAGTTGACCACCTCCAAGGAGTGGGCAGATTCTTAGAGAGAACATCCACAACCCATTTCGAGTCCGAGTAAACCAGCAAACTAGAGGCACTGCAATTTAAGGCCATTTGAAGACCTCGATTACCGCCTTAAGTTCTAGCTGTTCAATTTGGCATGGCAAGCAGCCTTCGGCGAACGTAGCGCATGCTTCTCCACTATGATCCCATAGAATCCCTCCTATGCCGGCTGTTGAACCACGCAGCGAACCATCGGTGTTCAAGGCCCAGAAGTTAGGACGAGGGGGCAGCCATGAGCAGGAACGAGGAGTGGTAATATGAAATTCAGCATCTAGACCCCATTGTCCCATAAATTATCTGTTACGAGGGGTGTCTTTCTTAGCTATCTGCAGCTACTAAACTAGTTGCTTTCAATTTTTACTCTTAAGCAAATTCGAAACTACATACCTCTGGTTGCTCCAGTGGTAATAGTCTATCACCCATAGAGGGTGGACCGATTTCAAGTCCCTTCCGTTGAGACGGTCGATAATTATATGTCCACCAACTTACTAACCTATACTACCCCTTAGATAAATGATTCCTTGTTCCCCAAAAAATTACATATATATATATATATATATATATATATATATATGAAAAGTAAATATTACGACATTAAAATAAGAGACATGCTTTATAAATCCATAGAGTTCTCAATCGACTCCAAGGATGGAATGCAAGTTTACTGTCGCAAGTTGGGGGAGGGGTTCTAATTCGGTCGGTCTATAGTACAGGCTATTCCAGCCTACACGATGAGCGTTTTCAAGCTTCCAAGTAAATGGATCTCGGATTTGAACTTAGCTACTGCCAAGTTCTGGTGGCATCAATCTATGAATCGGAAAATTCACTGGCTAAAGTGGGATAACCTGTGTAGTCCAAAAGACAGAGGAGGGATTGGTTTGAGGGATTTAAAAGTCTTTAACTTGGGTTTGTAGGCTAAGCAAGGCTGGAGACTACTCATGCAGCCGGATTCTTTGTGGGGCAAATTTATTAAGGCCTTGTATTTTCCTAGCTCATCATTCTTAAAAGCAAAAGTGGGGCATCGACCATCGTGGGCTTGGAGGAGCATAATTGTTGGTCGAGAAATTCTACAGAAGGGTATTCGATGGCAAATAGGCTCTGGAGAGTCGGTTCAAGCTCCCTTTGATCCATGGATCCCCTCACTCCCTCAGTTCAAGCCCATTCTTTTGCCAGGTACCACTACTTCAAATTTTAGTGTTGCCTCAGTTATAGACCCAGGCACTAGCTCATGGGATGTGGAAAAGCTTCAGAGAATATTCGTGTCATCCACTGTTGTTGAAATTTGCAAAATTCCAATTAGTTCTCAAAGGGTTCCTAATAAATTATCTGGCACTACACGAAATTTGGAAGTTTTCAGGTTAAATCGGCATCCCATTTAGCGAAGTCACTGATTGCAGCTCAACATGCTTCTACAAGCTCTAATTTGGAGGGTCTCAATGGCAAAATATGGGCTAACATCTGGAAACTTCCTACACCTCCGAAGCTCCAAGTATTTCTTTGGTGTATGTGCCACAATATTTTACCAGTTAGTTCAAACCTCCATAGGAGACACATGGAAGTAGACTCTATCTGCCCTTTTTGTAAAGCTAGTGAAGAAACTGTTATGCATCTATTTCTTTCTTGCCCTTTTGCAAGAAGTATCTGGTATGGATCGTCCTTGGCAATAACGACTTCCCAAACCTCTAAGATACCATTCTTACAATGGTGGACGTCATGGTAAAACAGACCAGTTTTTCTTCAAAATAACTCCCGCTTGGCAACTCAGTTCACCATCATTCTGCGGAGTATCTGGAAAATCCGGAACAAACTAGTCTTCGAAGGATCGCTTTTGCCTCCCACAGCAGCCATCCAGCGAGTCCAACAAGCTTTCCGGGATCTCGGGGGATCAGCGACATGCCTATTAGTCATCTAGCCAAACCTCTTCAAGCTAAATGGGTTCCTCCTGAGGTGGATTGGATCAAGATTAATTCGGATGGGGCAGCCTTGGTTGGTATTTCTATGGCAGGAGCGGCAACAGTAGCTCGAAATCAGCATGGCAAAATCCTTATGATTAGAAAAAAAACTTGGTGGGGGGATCGTCTAGGTGAGCGGAAGTTGAAGATGTTCGTCTAAGTCTCCTTTCTCCTTATGGTTGTTGAAAACAATTGGCAACAGATCGTGTGTGAATCGGATGCTAAGGAAATCATTATCTTTCTCTCAGGATCCTCTACTCAACGGCATTGGAAAATTTCTACTCTTTTGGAGAACATTCTATTGTTAAAGAACGATTGCAATTCTGTCAGGTTCCAACACATTCCCAGGGAAGCTAATGAGTTAGCTCATCAGTTTGCTCAGCAAGCACTTAACAAGAGTATTAGTGGTTTTCCTGTTTCGGCACCCTTACACTTTCAGGGTGGCCATATCCCATTGTCCTCTTCTCCTTTATGATTAATTCAATATCTATTAACCAAGAAAAAAAAAGTGATAGCTTTTGTTATTTTTCTAATTCCTAATTAACTATTTTGAAATACTTTTAAAGAATGGATCTTAGATAGATTACTGAATTTGTGGGAATTACAAGACACAGGCACTCCATAGCATCATGCATCAGACAAATGCTATAACGGCTCCAAATTCAAACGTAAAGCATAAGATGGGTCAGGGCTAACTACATGTCACAGTGTCCTGCATTTGTCATTATAAACCCATCTTGTTATACAGAATACAAGTAGAAGTTGTCTGCCAAAAATGAGCAACACACAGGAGCAGCTACTGTTACTCTAAACACAGCTTTTTTTTTCTTTTTTGTCGGGGCGATAAGCACAAGCCTTTCTAATTCTTCTATTACAAAACAAAGTATTCATTTACACGAGGATGGAAGACTAGCTGCCAGCCTGCTAATAATTATGAAAAGAAAAGGATGAATTCGTGCCTGCCAGGCCGTGCAGTAGAATAACCTTGATGCTCATGGTGAATCCAAGGGACAACCACACACAAGCGCTCACGTTGAAGCAGCAGTGACATGCAGTACTTAACAATTTGAGTATTGGTCCCCAACAGATCTGATGACATCCACGTTACTGGCAGAGAGCCTGGTGCCTCAAACAGCTTATACTAATATGCACAGCATACTTGCAACTCAACGGAGATCACAGCCCTTTTTGGGTCACCGAGTTTGTTAACACTTACGATTTGTCAAACAAACACCTATGTACGGTAACTACAAATTCTCCAATCTGGTGAGGATGGAGAAGGACAGCACATATCCCAAAACAGAGAGCAACAGTAACCCCTATTAGAACAAGACGTGAACCAGTGATCGTATTTGAAAGTAAGCGACCACAGGACTTCCGTGGCGGTACCTTCACAAGGTTCACATTCATAACAACCTCTTCATATACAAGTGGAACAGTTTCACTGCTATCACTAAAATCTGAAGTTACCATAGCCCCCAACTTCGCTTCCTCTCTCATCTCCATATCCTGCAACACCAAAGATCTGGATTAGCATGGGATCCGAAGCAACAAAATTAACACTCTTAAATTCAATATCAGAAAATTAAAGAGAAATGGATAACATGCTACCGAAGCAACAAAATTAACACTCTTAAATTCAATATCAGAAAATTAAAGAGAAATGGATAACATGCTACTAATTGGCACTTAATAATTTTAAAAAAAAAGCTTGGCAGATATAAGGAACCAGTTCAACAACACAGTTAGGTGGCGTTTACTAATCTAAATAGGTAGAGCTTATTTGAAAATTGTGCTTAGTTGGACTTTAGATTGTTAAGTTGAAGGTTAATTGGATGTCTACATCTTTTTGAAGTAGGGGTTTTACCTTTTATTAAAAAAAGTACCTCATAGCTACTTTTTTAATAAGAGGTGAAACCCAATACTTCAAAAAGATGTAGACATCCAATTAATCTTCAACTTAACAGTCTAAAATCCAACTAAGCACAATTTTCAAATAAGCTCTACCTATTTAGATTAGTGTTACCAAATGCCACCTAAGAGATTAGAAGGTACCAAATAGTGCTAACAAAATCATCTGAAACCCATTCATGGTCTACATACACAAGCAGTACCCACTTTGTGAATGGAGAACTTGTAATTGTTGAGACCTGAATTTGTTATCATAAGAAATTAGAGATTTTGAACCACTTTCCCACAACAAAAACTGACTCCAACAATCTGTTGTCAATTGAATAGATGGAATATCCGAGTACAAGGGAGAAGCCAAGATCGAAGGGCAGTTCTTAGGATGTACTGGGTATGTAAAGTGGTAAACCCTTAAGGATGAAGACAATGGCTAGTTGGCTACGAATTGTAGCATTGGAAAAGGGAAAAAAATCAAGAATTCCTTCAAGAAGAAAAAGGAAATAATAATACAGAAGCACATACAGGCACAAATTTCCACATAATTAACCTAGCAACCTTTTTTTGCGAATTGAAAGGCAAAGCAAAAGGTTAGCAAAAAAGTAGTTGAAACCAAAGAAAAGGAATCTTGAACTTCGAGGAAATAGAAAAGGGGAAAAAATCAGTACATGCTCTTAATCCATCAGCATAACAATTAAGAAGAGCATGATACTTGTGAAGTGAAATTTAAGGTAATCCATCATAGACGTGACAACACTGCGTCTGGGGCCTTGTAGGCTCAGAGATCAAACCTTGACCAGAACTGCGAAATTCTTATCTTATATATAAATGCCACTATAGGTAACTAGGGCCACTAAATATATTCATAGAAAAAAATTTGATCAAACCAAGGCAACATGCTTGATAAACAGTTCACTCCAGAAACTCAGAACCATGTCAAATGTACACAACGGAATGCTCACCTGATTGGTACTTGGCACGACAAAGAGCTCGTCATTTTTGGTGCAGCTTTGAGAAAAACAGTCCCCTTCTGGTACAGAATTTCCTGACTGCAGCACTAAACCCCCACTTTGCTGAAGTCTCTGACACACAACTTCTCTAGCATGATTTATATATTTCTGAAATAGCCTCATATCAGCATCATCAGTTCTATTAATGGGGCTGTGTAACTCCACTTTATCCATCACAAACTTCAGAGATTCTAATATTTTCTCCAAGATGGTGATATATTCATTCTGTACTAGAAAATTCAGTAACCAATTGAACCTTTGAAACTGTCTAGAGGTCAGGAGGGTTTGAATATTTTCCAACCTAGGCTCCTTGAGCAACCATGCGATATCTAAAAGAAGTTCAGAAAATGCTGTTTGTCTCGATACAGAAACCTCACACAAGTCAGAATGAGAATCATTAACTGCAAACAGGGATCTCTTTGAACAAAGAAATTCATCAAATCTCTGCTGCACTATGTTTATTTCAGAGCATATTTCTTTGTCCCCAAAGAGAACAGGTATGAAGTTCGATAACCCAGCCTCATTTTCAACCTACAAAAGAGAAGTATAGAACTATTGTTTAGGGTAGAGTATAACTAACCAATTCTTTCATGCTTTCGAATGTGATTACAACTAACATTTAGTCACATGTTTCTAGCTGAAGCTCAAAATCTTGGATTTGATTATGTGCTGCCAGGTACCAAAAAAAATGTATCAGGAGACTACAGAAATATGAATCTGTCGATTCCCTAAAATTGTCTACTTCTAATCCAAGATACTGGTGATCCACTAATATGGGCTAATCTTTTCGGTAGTATGAACTATGAAGTATCAAAGCATTCCTGATAATAATACCGAGACTAGAACAACCATCATTACAAACTTAACTAACTAAATAGGAAAGTGAAAGATAACATGATCCTAAATGTAAAACAAAAATATCAAGCACACGGTACATTTAATGGTACTGGATCGAGAAGGATTTACTAAATAAAAACATTTAAAAATTTCACATACTGTGGCTGGTGAACAAAATTATCCAAACATGTCAAAACTATAACCTCATTAGATGCCTGAAATTTGAGTAACTGAAACATACCCAAGCCTTGGAAGATACAGAAGAGAGCAAGTCTTGGTAAGACCACCACAAACAAGAGACTAGGTAAATATTGTTCAGATACTTGGAAAGAAACAATCTTATTAGCCTTGGACACAGTTGTTATGTCCCAGAACTGATAAGGAGTGTTGGATAACCAGTAACAAGTTGTGTGTCAAGAACACCCCAGTTAGATAATGTTTCATAACATTGAAAAAAGAAACTCAATCACACCTTTTAGAGGGAGACACAATCAATGCGACGCAATTTGAACCCGTTGATATTAGTACCAAACATGTCTACAATTTCATTTCCATTTAAATTATGGGTCCCACAACTTGTCAGACGTTACGAAGAATGCCTGAGTGTAAGCATGGCCAGTGTGGATTTATGCACCATCCAGTGTGAGAGAAGAGAATCAAAAAATAACCAAGAGGACCTACCTCAATAAATGCAGGGCCAAAAAGCTTTGGTTCAGTATGAGGGATATATATCTTGTATATCTGATGGTCGCAACTGTTAGCAATGTAACTTTCAGTCTTCCCATGAGGGATTGCAACACAACTATCGTAAGCCAGATATTTTCCAGCAAAAGAAACAAGAAACCTGCCATAGCAACCATCTTTACTATGTCAGTCATTTGTAAGAGTTTGAGATTCCATCACATGAAATATATTAAACAATCATGGAGTATTCTCAAGATATGCATCATTTAATATTAAACACAATTTGAAGTCTCCAGGATATAAAATTCAATTATATACTCGCGATTTTTCTTTGTTCGAGGCTGATTAGCAAATAAGATAACCATAGAGAAAACAAGTACAATAATAGTTACATAAAAGGGAAGTTGAAAGATCTGAAATCATAACTAAGAAGAGTGTAGAACATAGCTAAGGCTGTCTGGAGAGAGATGGTTTCTTCCTGTAAGATCTTTGTGCATGTGGCTGAGGGGATGAAATCAAAGATTGGCCTAACAGACGTCGGCTATTGTGTTCTTCGTTTCATAATATCCTTAAGGAGGCAAATAAATGGAGGATTCTTAGGCTAAAGATGAATTTCTAAAATTTATTCGAGTACATGTACGTCTACCACTCAACGAAATTATCTTATTGTTTTCCTTCTATTTTTTTTGTTGATTAATAATTTCAATATCAACAGAAAGAAAAGAGTGGGAAATATGGAAACATTTTTTAATTGAACAAAGTCTTCATTGCTTCAGCTATGTCATCAGTCAGTGGCATTTCAGTGACCGCTCTGACCTTATTAGTTTGTATCCAAAAGGTTGAAAAAATTTCAGCAATTCCTGGACAGGGTTGACAAGGTTTGAGATGATCAGATGAACACCACCTAGAGTCATCACAGGCATTCGTAAAGCATAGTGAAGTTCCCTTTTTAAGGAAGCTAATATTAGTTATAACTGTACTTAGAAACTCTATACCTAATCTGCTAAAATATTCCCAATATCTAAGTTGCGGTCTGGCTTTCTAATGGCGGGTTGTTTCCATAAATGATCTCTGGACTCCAGGACACCTCCATTCAAACATCTATAATGCAGGAATAGCATTATACCAGAACATTCACAGTATGGATAATTGAACACAATGATTTATTTTGAGTTGCAGCATAAAGAGGCAGGTAAAACCCACATGCCTTTGAGGTAGTTCAAATTTACATAGTCGTGTCTGCTATTTACTGATTAATAACAAAAAAAATGTTGTATAAAGCTTTAAATAGATTACAGTTGACAATTCAACATTCAACTACTGGTGTGGAGCCAAAACAGATCATATCATAAAATTGGCATCTTTGTGTTGAGACAGGTGTTGAAGAGAGATAGACGAGTGTTGAAGAGAAATAGTAGTACTATACCGAAATTTAGACTGGAGAAGATTACTGCCACAAGCAACAAACTCCATAGGCTTGCCAGCCTCAAAACAAGTAGGATGAACATAATGAAGCCTTGGGGCCCTTACCTCCACCTTGACATTCATCACAGATGTTCCATCTGCACATATCCCATTTTATAAGCAAAGAACATGTAAAGAAATCTTATGCAAGCTTTAACAGCGCAAGCAACACCTATCGGAGAACGAACAATCAAAAAACTAGGAAGAAGCAGAATGTTCTTCTACAAAAACAGACAGAAAATTCAGTAAAATGTCTAGATCTGAGAAAAATCTCCTATAAACTTAAAAACAGAATTTATGTTAAACCTATTCTTTCCAAAACTGTATAAGCAGAAAATAATGAGAAGGTTAAATTTGATCCTAATTGCCATATCTTCTTCAAGTATTTCTAAGAAACCCTAAAATGAATTACCTTAAAGGTGCGAGGGTTTTAATTCTTCCACTATTGATGTCACTATGACATTACCACTACAGATGTCATTGTCATTACCACTGTGGTTATCGAGGAACCCATTTCTCATTCCTGCTGCCTTTTACTGTTGTACATATCTTTATGTTTCCCCTTCAGTTTATATTCCTGTAAACTGCTGTTATTCTTTTGCTATATAATACAATTGCTATTGTATTAAAAACAAAACAAAAAGACATTTTCTTTTGTAACTCAGCTGCTGCTCGAATTTGACTCCAAACCAAGTCCAGTAGACCCCCAATGAGAAGATGTGATCTATCGAACGAATACTCGAATGGTTATGTTACAAGTGAAATCCATATGCTTAAAGCGGAAAACACTGTACCCAAACATACAGAATCATGGTAATTCTTCTACGGGAGTGAGTTGTGAATGCTAACTCTATAGCGATGTTTTAAAACATGAAGGCGTGAGGCAAGGCGTTAGGACCTCATGATGCAAGAGGCGTAAGCCTCAAAGAAAGCTTCATGCTCTCAAATTTTAACCAATAAATAAATTATAAGAAAAATTGCAAAAAGATTCAAAAAG
This sequence comes from Tetracentron sinense, assembly GCA_015143295.1. Taxonomy (NCBI): domain Eukaryota; kingdom Viridiplantae; phylum Streptophyta; class Magnoliopsida; order Trochodendrales; family Trochodendraceae; genus Tetracentron; species Tetracentron sinense. The sequence continues at coordinate 7,308,018 of CM026558.1, read as the reverse complement.
TTAATGAAAGATTATAGTGTTTATATATATATATATATATAGAGAGAGAGAGAGAGAGAATAAAAGAGATACATTTATATATATATATATATATGCATTCGTGTGGGCGCACGCGTACACATAAGAAATACTATATAAATTAGATGAAACAAATAACAAATTTAAAAAACGACATTTAAGTTTCAGTTGTGGCTAGAAACCTTATTTTAGTTAATGTATGAGATGTACGTCATAAACATAAAGCGAGCTTCAAGGCATGAGACGTGTGCCTCATGTGAGCCTTATGGGGTTTAAGCCTCATGGTTGAGCGTCAAGGCGTTTTCCTTAAGCCTTACCCCGAGGCGTAAGCCTCACATGCTTTTTAAAACATTGCTCTATAGAAGACAATGATTTTTATTTACCCGCAAAAAATTCAATGAATTACTTAATTAAGAGACATGATTTGCGAGCACTCATGAGTGGACCTGTCTCAACAAAGAAGAATTGTTGAATGCGATAATGTCGGACTTTTGCTTTTTGCATTCAATGACTCTTCTTCTTTTTAGGATTTACTTTCGTGAACCTTTTCCCTTCATGTATTCCATTGTTTTCTATTCATACATTTCCGATCACTAGGAGGGGAAAAACAATTATTTACGCTATTGAATGTGATAATGTCAGTTAACGGAGGGCCGTCAATAGATCAGATCAAGATATTATCCGATTAGAATGGATCCTAATCCTATTATAGATAGGTCGGATCACATAGGGATCTGAGATCTTGAATCCGATTATAATCAGATCGAATCATTATAATCGGTTTATAATCGGATTTAAGATCTCAGGCAACGAAATCTTAAATATGATATTTGTAATTTCATTATCGTTTTAGGATATAAAAAATTATTGTTTGAAGAAGGAAATTTGGTTAATAAAAAAACATGTTATTTATATGGCTATCGTGTCTTCTACCTATAATATGTTAGGGTTTTTAGATCCAACAAAAAACTGGTTCGTGGATAGAAGAAGACGATGGTGATAAAAGAAGAGACCGTATGGCACTAAATATGCCTCCGTCATGCTAATCTGCCCTCTCTATCACACACAATGGGTGGACCAATTGGTCCCTCTCTCTCTCTCTCTCTCTCTGTTTCTGGGTGGATCTTTATGGTCCCTCTCTATTTTTTGTTCTTAATTTTTTTTCTAATATGGTTTCCTGCATCTCCCCAAGATACCTCTGTTAGATGTATGTTATTGTGGGCAGTGAAATCTCACTGTCCATGGATGCAAGTGCATCATGCACCCCCACACACTAAATCACCACCCACATAGAGGTTTGGCTTCACATGTGCCAAAAGCACGTGTGGACTGACAGCTGCAAACCCATCAGTCTGCCAGCATTAAATGCTAGCATACAATGTAATGATGGCTTGCGGATAAGTTAAGTGTCAGTCCATAGTGGACTAACATGCGTCCGCGAAACCCAAAGGGGTTCACCCACGCGGATAAGCTAAGTGACAGTCCATAGTGGACTGGCACGTGTCTACAAAACCAAAACGGGCTGTCTTCGCGGACATACGAGTGTCTATCCCTATGGGATTGACATGTGTCCACAGCCCAACTTAGCAGCAAATTTAAACAAATCCGCGAACAAACGTCCACAGCCCACCAAAGTTGGCAGCCAATACATGGCTGCCACGTGGCAGAGGATCCCAAGAAAGGATCCTCACGTTACTTTAAAAGGAATCCCAAGATAAGGAGCCCTTTTTAGTCTCCAATATTGGGGTGCCATCTGGCAGTGGCACCCCACTAATAAGAGGAGTTCTTTTCTCCCCTTTTCTTCTCTAATACGGTTTCTCTCCCCTAAAAAAGGGGAGAACGTATTGCAAAGACCTCCAGAAAGAGGGTACTATTCAGAGGATAACTAGAGAAGGTAACCAACGGCCCAAGGACATATGACCCTCTCTAATACCAAGATAAGAAGCCCTTTTTAGTATCTAATACTAGGGTGCCACCTGGCACCCCATTTATGAAACGAGTTATTTTGTAGAGCCCCGAAAATTATTTCATGTTATTACCTTGGTTATTAGGGGTATAATGATCAAGGTATGTTATTATGTGTGTTTAATTATAACTAAACGGTGTAGAGTATATAAAAGGCTTAGTCGGATTAAAAATAGAAAAATAGAGCATGCGATCGATCAAGGGAACCTACGATCAATCGCATCTGGACCTGAAACCTGGGCAATTTTTTTGTGTTGGTTACGATCGATTGCACCAGTATGGGCGATCGATCGCACTAGAGGGCTACGATCGATTGTAGTGTTTGGGCGATCGATCGCAACTTGTGCACAGAATTTTTTAAAGAGTTACGAAAATTGGGGTTTCAAACCCCTAGACTATAAATAGTTTTTCTAATTTGAGGGTTTTAGAGAAGAGTTTCTAAACCTAATTTGGGAGAGAAAATGGGGAAAACCTAAGGTTTCAAAGGAGATTTGGCTTGAAGGAGAAGGAACTTGCTTGGAGAAGAAGTTTGGCTTGACAATCAACCTCAAAGCCTCTTGCAAATGATTTGGATTGAAGGGAACGATCCCAAAGGTCGATATCCTCTCTAATCTAACTCTATTATGTTTTATTGTATGATTGAGCATGATCAAGACAAGATTATTGATGGTTTAATATGATTAAGACAAGATTATTGAATGTCTAACATGATTATGAGAAGATTATTTTGTATAAAGTTAGAAATGGTTATTGTATTTGTTTAAGAGTTTTGTTAATTATGATAAAAAATGATGAATGTTATATTTTGATATTGAACATTGTTATATTGAATATGGATGAATGGAAATGGTGATGGATGGATTTAACAGCATGGATATGGTTTGTGGATGGAAGGGAAATGAAGGGTATGAATGGTGTGGTTATGGTTTTGTGGATGAATGAGCATGAATGATAGAGTGTGAATAATAGAGGAAGGGCAATGTATATGTAAATAATAGATTGAATGTGCTAATTCCAATGTTTAGAAATGTTAAATGTTAAATGTTAAATGTTGAAATGATGTTATTGAAATTGTTAAATTAGCTTAATGAGATATTGTTGTTTGTTATGATAAATTATGTCCTATTTATGTTGCATGGTGATCGACATTCGCGTAGGCCAAAACTTAGAAAAATCTTTCAGGTCAGGAATTCTCTAACCAAGTAGATGTACCCTACCGGAGTTTCTTGGCGGAGGATCGAAATCTAAGTGATGATCGAGTTCGGATATTAATCACAACACTCAAGCACAAGTTCACATGTGTGATAGTTTAAAAGTCTCACGAGTACACAAGCATGACATGGACACTGAAGTACAAGGGCAAGAATTACAAGTACATGAATTACAAGGGCAAGAATTGCAAGGACAAGAATTACAAGGGCAAGAATCACAAGTACATGAATTACAAGAACACTGAATTACAAGTAGCTCCGATAATCGTTGATGCTCTCCATGGATAAGATTTCAAGTCCTGGATAATTATCATAAACATTGGATCATCAAGAGCTCTGAGGCCTTATGCTTACCATTGATGCATCTCCATGGATATGATATAAAGAGCTAGAATACTAATACTATCTCATTAGAAACAAGCATGCATGACATTCATGATACAAGTCCAAGAGTCACACAAGTACACGAGTCACGATGATGATATGATATGTTCACATGTTTCCGCACTCTGATTATGTACATGTTATATGAAACTGTTATTAATTATGTAACTATCGCATGAACTGGATATTGAATATATACATGTGTTATTGTTATTGTTAGTTATACTGGATATCCGTTGAATTATTCAATACTCAATCGACATATTATTGTCATCAGGTTTAGCGCAGGAGCCTACAGTCGCTCCTTGGATTGAGGAGGAGTATAAAGAGAATGGAGAGGAAGGTGATCCTTTTGAGGAGGGAGCGAGGGACATAAATTGTTATCCTTACTATTAGTTTTATTTCAGTTTTATATTACGGGAGTATTGTAATTGATTTATCACACTTTAGTTGATGTTGCTTTATACTCTAATTTGTTCATAGTGAGGACCATGATGGTTGGTCCAAGTTGACAGTTGTATTGACTTTGGTCGGATGATATACATGATGATTTAGTCATATATCTAGAAATTTTATGGTTGCTATTTTATGAGAATTGTCTTTCAGTATTGCCTTATTGCTATTGAAGTCAAGTAGGGATAAGTAATGTAACGGCCTAAAGTCTCATTATGACCAAGGTGGGGTTTGGGGTTGTTACATCTTTTCTCTGCTCTTCTGCTCTAATATGGTTTCTCTCCCCAAAAAAGGGGAGAACATATTGCAAAGCCCTCCACAAAGAGGGCACTACTCTCTGAGGTTACCCAGAGAAGGTAACCAACTAGAGTTGCCCCCGGTTTTGTTTCCCCATAAATAGAAAACCAAACAAGAGATCCAAAAGGACTCTCCCCTAGATATAAACCAGGGAATCTCAAACAGAGACTCCTAAGAAAGAATCACTACGAGAAAGCCCTCCAAAACGGAGAGCTCCTGCATTCCTCTACAACAACAACATCCAACAAAGAACCAACAAAGAAGAAGGCTCCCTCACTATCAACACTAAGTGAGCCCTCAAATGACCGCCTTTCATCTTCTTCCTCTCTTTCTTCTTCTTCTATAAAAGACCGCAATGAGGCACCTACAAGCCCACATGGGGATTGGGCACCTCTTTTCAATAAAATATATTGTAATTATTCTTGTTTCTCATCTTTTCTTCTTAATCAAAGGTTCCCCCCTCAATGAGGGAAAGGAAGTTAACAATCCGGATTGGAAGCATAGTTCCCCCCACAAAATAATAAACTTCACACAATAGTGAAAGTAGTTTGACAACAAAATTTGAATGTCTCCTCTATTTGAGATGCTCGAAATTTGCATGTACACTGTACAGTGTGATATGCCTTTTTGATCAAATATTATAAAACCAGATGATAGATTATGTTCTACAGCCCTTAATTCGAAGTGCATTCCTTCCTGGTTTCTTTACCAACTAAGTATAAGACAATATACATATAAATTGGACTTAAATCACTTACCAATTAGCAAATCATGTTTAAAATCTATGCAGGGTGGTTGGTTTCAGGTTGGTGAGTTGAACCGTTGAACTCGTGGCCCCATAATTGCAACCCTTATGTCCTCATCATTCAATAATGAAGCTCAACCCTCCATTTTATATTACGTAAACTAGATGTTTTTGAGGTTCATCAATCAACGCCTCGGGCGTCTCAGATGCCCAAGAGGACTACTGCCGCCTCGGGCGCCTCAGGTGCCCAAGGGGTCTACTGCCTGAGGTCGCCTATTCACTTTGACAACATTGTGTTCTAGTTAAATCATTAATTTTTTAAGATATTAACATTAATCGGATCAAATTTGAATCTTGAATAAATAATGAGATGGAATTCAAATTGGGCAATTTGGAATCCAGCCGATCTCGGATAGGATTCCAATTTGTCGGATTTGTAATTGGATCAGATTCAGATCTGTAATCAAATTCAGAAATAGCTAGATCCAATCCATTTACAACACTAAGTTGACCTTTTTTTTCCTTCTTTAGGGTTTGCTTTCTGTGAACCTTTTCCTTTCATGTATTCTGTTGTTATCTATTAATACATTTCTTATTACCGATCAAAAAAAATGCCGGACTTTTGCAGCCAAGGTTTATCCTTTTAGCCTTAATCATCGCAAAATAGTTTGATTTGTATTGGCAATTATCACAAAACAATTTAAATTGTTTAGTTCTTCACTGTACCTGAAAGATTAACCGTTATGCAAAACCCTTTTGATGAATTATCCATGCAGAGGCTGCTCACTGCAAGGAGTAGATACAAAATCCTAAAGGACTTGATGTTTATAACCATTTCTTCTTTTTAAAAGGTAACTCTGTATCACTCAAAAATCAATGTGCCAGTGCATTCACTTGGCTTTCTATCATGTAGGGTCAAAAACAGGTAACTTTCACCCAGAAAGCATCTTGAAAGAGGACCATTACGATGAACCAATTTCCATAAAAATCATTACAAGATCCTCCAAACATGTGTAAACCCCCAGTCAACCAAAACAATTGTGAAATTTTTTAGAAGAATCTTCATGTGTGACAAGAATTATCCAAAAAAGCACTATTCTTCAAAAACAATTTAGCAAGGCATAACATCACAATACTCGCAAGTCGCAACACCACTTGTCTTCTCAAAAAGGAAAATAGAGACAAGCTAGATAAGCAGGAGATAGTAAAATAAAATAATATCCATTTTATTGATATAAACAGACTCAGATCTATGCAAGACGAACTCACCTTTCAGAATCCGAAAAATCATGTTGTTTACATCAACAAGTATGGAGCCTCTTCCAGATAGCATACATTCAGGTGCACTGACAAAGTCATGTACATAGGAAGCAGCATCTTTTGATAACTGCTCAATACCAGGGGATTAAAAGTTAAATTTCATTAATTGAGCCAAGGAAGAAGGGAAAAAATAAATAAAAACAAACTCTATCCTCACAAGAAGTGAACTACCTAATAGCCATATGGTCTATATAGAGCAGAAGACAAGAACAAGACAATATTAGCATATAAAACAATGCTAAGCACTCGTTCCAATCTCTCCCTTTTGTAAACGGACATAATGCAAAAGAGATTTGTCATAGAAATTGTATCTTTCGTATTATATTAATTAAATTGGCATGGCACATATCAATTAGCAACAATATTAAACATCATAAATCCACACCACAATAATAAATGAAATTGAAATAGGAATACATGCTAACTGGACCACATAAGAAAATTAATGATAACAAGCACTTCGTTTGCATACCAAGTTGAGTGAGCAGTGACGAGAGAAGAAAATAGGACATCTTCAGGTAACATGTTTTAAGGCATTCCAAACATTTACTGAAGCATTATGACATACTCTAATTTTCATGTTATTAGTGGATTTCATTTCGGTTTAGGATGAATATGTAGGAACAGGTTTAGATTTTGGGAAAAAAAGTAAACAAAGTGAAGAAATTCAACAAAATAACTTTATTGCTTATTCTGTAAACTGATTACAACAGTGGTTGCAGGCACAACGGTGCTTAATTGTTAAAATTTCAAAGGCGCGCATTACAAAGTAAAGCAAGTTTGCCATGGTTCAGAATTCTTTTGGATTTTTCTGGAGGGTTGTGTTTTCGGATTTTTTTTAGGGGGGCCTAACTCCTAAGGTCTCTATATAGACTCAAGAGGTAGCAGTAGTGGAAGTCGACACCCATAACAGAAGGAGGTCATGGACAGTTGTTGTAATCACCAGGATCATATTTGGGGAATTCGTCGAAAGCCTATCAAAACAGATTTTTCGTTGCAAAAGGGTTTGCAGGATATATATTGCTGCGAACCATTTGTAGAGCAAAGGTTCGCAACGATGGTCTCGCAGCGCATACAGTTTAAGTGGTTTTATCAAGCGATTTTAGACGCTACAGTCATTATAGATGACTCAATACAAGAACTATTGCGATTAAGTCGAAAATTGAATTCTTGAACGTGCTTTGATCTGCTTCATCGAACCACAGGAGCTTCTAGTTCATCGTCTTCTGTTGAATGCCTTATTCCCCAATGTTTGGATTGCAGAGGGTCATTTGTGCCATGATCCACGGTTCATCATCCTGTGGGGTAAGGTTTGTGCCTTAATCACTGAATATCTTGTGGGGGCAACTTTGCCTTTAGTGGGCCATTTGTGCCATGTTCTGCAGCACATGTTCCACTGTGAAGAAACTGCAGCAATCTTTTGTTGCGGTTGTGTTGCAGGCTTGCAGTAGGTTGTTTGCCAACTGGTTTGCAGCAGTTCATTTGTTGGGGATCTGTTCGATTTTCCAAAAGTCTTTTAAGTGCTGCTAACAGAATATGTCATACAACATATTACGAAATACATCTGTTTTCAGAACAAGGCATATGACCAGATCAAGCTTTACAAACATAAACAACCACCAGTCAACTTGAACAAGAGTACTGGCATGTCCAGCTCAGTGGTCCAACTAGAGTTTTTTTTTCATCTAACAAGTTAGAATAATATTAAAAGAAGAGGGGAGATACAAAAGGCCAACCCAGCAAATAGGGGGGCACGAAAGCAAAGCCAAGTGAACCGGGGGTAGCGCATAACTACAAAAATACAGCAATGAAGGACCCCTGCTACATCTCATGGCTAAGAAGAAGTTGTTGAAGCCTGAAGGCTTGAAGCAGTGTTGTTAAGCATGCATTCAATTATTTGAATCCATTTGCATGCATTTGATTTTTTTCAATAATCCAATTTCTCAATTAGTAATATGTGGCTGCTCAAGAGGACAGGATCGTGAATTCGATTGTGGAATTTGATTTTATTCCTGAAAAAATTCGATATTATATGATATAGGAATTTATATATATATATATATATATATATATATATATAATCCATTTGAATTCAGAACTTTTTGAAGAAAATCATCCCAAACAAAATAAAAGTTACTGCAAAATAAAAATGCCAAAATAAATATTATCCAAGAAGGTGACAACAAAAACCTTCCATCTTAATTGCACTGTCAAAACTAAGAAAAATTAATCAAACAAACTGAAACCCATGTCATCATCAGACTCTTCGGTGGGTTCTTCCTTCTTCTCTTCCTCTTTGGCAGCAGGTGCAGAAGCAACACCAGAATCAGCAGCTGCAACTGGGGCCACAGCAACTGCAAACTTACTTGGATCCTCCAAGTATTCTTTCACTTTGTCAGCCTGAGGGAAGGAGTACTCTGTTGCAACTGCAACAGCTAGAACATTCTTGTGTGCATTGATGAACATGTGGGGTGCAGCCGCCAGAGTTGGGTATGATATGGCCAGCAATAGGGAGGTAACCATAGAAACACCAATAGCAAACTTCTCAATCAGATCATCCTCTGTAAGATCCAGGACCTCTGGGCTGAAGACTGATCAGCCATTGTCATAGACAGACAATACAACAAGACCATAAGAGAAGGGCCTTATCCCAAGCTTTGCAAGAAGGGTAGCCTCAGACCTTTTCGGCCTTCCAGGTGGAAATTCAATTGTTCGTCTCCAATTGAATTTTTTTACTTGTTTTTCATTTTTAGTTTCTTTTTCAGTTCTATTGTTCTCATCATACTCAAATATGACCACATCTATTGTTTATTTGCATTCTCGTAAGTTTTTTTTTAAGGTTTTGATAAACTTAACTGCATTAAAATGCATAACAGGGAAGTAGAGTTCATATGGGGGTTTGTTGTCTGGAATTCCTCAAACACCCAAGGGGTCTAACGCCTCAGGTCGCCTTGACAACAATGTTCTCAATCCTCTTAGAGTGAGTTTTGGGCATATAAACTTTCCACCAAGCTAATAGGTCTATGGTCCTAAGAATGATCAGACCTTAATTTAGGAATGAGGGTTAGATGCACTTATGCTCTTGTTCACAACTCCATTCACATAGAACCCTTCAAACACAAACTAAGTGTTCTTTTATAATGTCTGAACATTCTTTGAAACATCCCATGGTGAATCCAAGTATCCAACTCAGCCCAGAGCCTTATCCAAATTGAGCTCGATGATAGCTTCCCTGATCTCTTCTTTCTCAATCTCTCCAATCGAATGGCATTTATCTTTTGGAATATGACCCCAATATAAATCCACTCTTTCCAGTTTACTTCGTTCCTACTTGGACTATAGGCGAGAAGAGTAGCTGACTCTCTTTCAACGTCAGTCAGGTTCTTTACCACTCCATTATTGACCTTGAGCTTTGAAATGGAATGATTCCTCCTAAGTGAATATATGAAGGCATCCCATGCTACCATCCCCCTCCTCAATCCACTGCTCTCTTGATTTTTTTTCTGCGACATATTTCTTGCCTTTTAAGAATGTCTTCATAGTTCATACTTCTTTTTCAGACTGCATCTCTCAGAGATTCTTATTCACGCTTACATAATCTACCAATCTCATTGAGAATTCAAATTTTTGTCTCCCCCAACCTGAAAGGGGTTTTTTCCATGCTTCAACTAGGACTTAACAGATGCAATTTTATGAAGATGTAACCAGCCCAACCTACCACCTTTAACCTTGACCACCAACTCACAACTTTCTCCTTCAATGATGGAAGGGTAATATAATATAATCTACATGTTTTCAAAACAGAAAGGGATGGAACCACTGCTAATCCCTCGCTCATCCATTTCTAGGCATTTCTGTAATCAAAATGAAACAGCCTCTATTACATATCTCTTTTCATTTGTCAAGCAAATGTAGTCCGCAATCACCCTAAATAACCAGGGGCTCCCTTCCTCCTCCAACAAGATTAGTTTAAAAAACCTTGATCCCTCTTAACGGTATTTAGAACAAACCCTCTACTATCGTCTTCTCCAACAAACTCGAAGGTCTTCCATCTTCAGCTATAATCTTTTCCATCATCTTGATACAAATTATATAGAAAGTTATTCAGTTCTTTCGGATCTTCTTAGCTCGAATTATCAACTTCATTTTCAAGCTCCCTTCATCTTTTTTTTGATCGGTAAGCTCCCTTCATTTTCATCCCATCTGCTTGGCATCGCCTTCATCTCAAACTGTTTATTTGATAAAATTTGCCATCATTTTTTTTGATAAAAATCTACTTATGAGCTAACCACACATGCATGATCCATAGGGGTGTATTCGAACCGAGCTGAACCGAGATGGGCCCAGCTCAGCTCGGCTTGAACTATTTCAAGCCAGGCTTGAGCTCGGCTTGAATACAATTGCTAAGCTCGAGCTCGAGCTCAGCTCAGCTCGAATACAATAGCTTTCGGATCTTCTTTGCTCGAATTATCAACTTCATTTCCAAGCTCCCTTCATCTTTTTTTTGATCCGTATGCTCCCCTTCATCCCATCTGCCTGCCATCGCCTTCATCTCAAACTGTTTATTACTTTATTTGATAAAATCTGCCATCATCTTTTTGGATAAAAATCTACTTATGAGCTAATCACACCTGCATGATCCGTAGTGGTGTATTCGAACCGAGCTGAGCCGAGCTGAACCAAGCTTCGCTCAGCTTGAACTGTTTCAACTTTCAAGCCAGGCTCGAGCTCAGCTCGAATACAATAGCTTGGCTCGACTCAGCTTGATTTATTAAAAACCTATTATTCAATTAAAAATATTACTATTCTTAATATTAAAAATAATATATATTACTTTGTATATAATATTGGAGCCGAGCCGAGCTTTGAGCTAAGCCAAATCAAAAAAGCCTTAGCTCGAGCTCAGCTTGAACACATTCCAAGCTCAAAAATGCAGCTCAGCTCGGCTCAATCGAGCCAAATATCCAAGCTTGAGCTCACCTTGATCGAGCCAAGCCAAACTGGCTCGGTTTGTATACATCCCTAATGATTCGTGAGTCCTCCCTGGGGGATGAGTAATGTTACATTGTACCAAGCTAAATTCTTGTTGTTAGACTAAACAACTCACCCTGACAACATTCACACCCATATAGTCTTTACATCAGACTATAGTTGAATGGAAGTTTTGCACTTGAAATATTTTGAGAAGCCATCTCCCCTAGAACAAAGGACAAGGTTGAACCATGATTCCGTGATATAGTCATATAACTTCAATCCTACGGATGAGACAAGCCCCTCAGATCAGTTCAGCGATGAAAGTAAGTCATAAATTGGATTACAGAATATGGCAATCTCATCTAATCTGGGATGTTTAAACTTTTTCCATACACGGGTAATTCATTCAAGATTGCCTAAGTGACCTGAATTGAACCACAAAAACAACTTTAAATATGGACATCAATGTCAGTGTCAAAGACCCGGACAGTGAGAGACCACAGTATCATCATATCCAAGGTATTACTTTTTTTTTAATGAATGTGTATGCACAGATGTCAAATAACAGATAGGAAAACAAAAGGAGATATGGTTTTCTTGATTCCCTAGTTAATGGATGCCTAACAAGGTAAAGCTAAAAATGAGAAGCATCTAAAGATTAAGCTTTGTTCTTTCTTTGATACTGACCGTCTTAACAAATAAAACCACAGAATGTCTAATAAAGAGCAGGCATAACTCATTTGCAGCAACCAAATCTTAGGCACCAAGCTGTATAGTCTACTATATATGGCATACCCTCGCAGAAATCATGTGAAGCATTGAGTAAGTCCATTACCTTTTCCCACATAAAGCATGGCATTGCAATAAATACAGTCAAGATTGTGCACCCAGGACGGATATACCCCTCCAACTCAACCGGCATGCTGGACAACCATTTGAATATCTACAAATTGGAATAACAGCATGTATTAATCAATGTCCAAGATTTTCAGAGGAAAAACATTTATTCTCCTGTCAATACTAAACTGCAATAATAATCCTTTAGAAATACTTGGTGACGAAGTCGTCTGGGGAATTCAGCAGGATTCCAATCATAAAGCTTGAACGATATCCGACCTGTGGGACACTACAAACAAATAATAAATCATTACCTTTCAAGATAGGTATCACATTCAAGCATATCGTACAAGAAACGCCATGGACCAATTTAAACTGAACATAGTACAGGAATAATGCAGAAGGGATATATATATATGCAGAAAAAAAGGCAAAGCAGCTTATACGACATTCAACACAGACCTACCATAGATGAATAAGCACTCTTATTGTCACAAAAGGATGAAGAAATAGAATATTTAGAATTATCTTTTCCTCCTTCCATCTGGGCTTCACCAGAGGCCACAAAAGATACTACACTATCACTCTGGATATTCTGGGAATTGGGAGCTGAGCAAAGGGGGGAAGCGTGTCCATCTTCAGACTCCAATAATGCTTCTCTGCCCATTATCTGATTGCTCACGCATAAGCTATCTGTGCCAAAAAACAATTTCATTGGGCCAATTAACATATCTTCCAAGACAGTAAGCACAAGTCAATAGGCAGAGCATATTTATGTAGAAAGATTATCTACCAAAAGCCAGTAACATCTAAAACCTCTTGTCCTTTACTCCTCTTATTAACAAAAACATAAATAGCTCTGTCTATCAAACAAAGTGCAAATAGCTATATCAATTTAAGTAATGATACCTTTTTCTGCTTCAGCATCACAAGAAACACCTTCAGCCGGCAGGCCCCCTTGAGGTTCCTTCTCGACTGCACCTCTAAAATCAATAGCTTTTCTCCGCCGCCTGTTGTTGTGGCGCTCCAATTTTCTTCTACAACTGCGTTTACCTTCGTCAAAATCTAACAAGATATGAAACCTGCCAATAGAGTTGGCACATCAGCAAGAATCTAAGGTCAAACAGCTCTGATATATATTCATTCCGAATAATAAATGCATTTCCCCGTCCATTCATCAGAAATTATAGCAAGCCACTACTTTGACCATATATTACTTCGTGATAATTTAGTAGATTTCAGTCTATGCACGACTGCTGCATTCAAGTGCAGAACGCCCATTTTGCCATCAAAAATCTCAAAACTCTTGTAAATATAAGAATCTGACTGACAAAATGCACAGCGAGACATATACTAAATATAATAAACTGCCGTATCAAGAATGCATTGTAATTTTCAAATAATGTGTGCTCAACTTCTAACTAGATTTGATCCTTTGATTACTAGCTGATTGCAATTCCCATTAAATTATTCTCACTACATCAAAGACAAAAATAAAAACACATACATATATATTAATATATGATTGATTAAATCATAGAAAACAGTCTCTAGTACCAATTACAACTATAACAACACACAATTGATATAAAGCACTTTATGACCTTGCATATCTATCACGATCAATGAGCATAGGAACAACAATTGCTGGGGGAAAAATAAATACAAAAAGAAAAGTAAAGCAAGTATTCTGGCTCTGAATATCAAATAATGGAAATACATACCGGGCATGAGAGCTAACCACCATTGAGGAATAAAGCTTGTGGCTGGGTAACGTTGTTTCTGATAATCTACTTATTTCAGCGTATATGCCTACTTTTCTGATCTTCTATGAGTCTTTAACTATGCTTTGATTTCGATTTAATCTTTAACAAACCCGTTTAGTCTAAAAAGAAAGGAACTAGCTAACTTGTGCAGTTGTGCTACAACACTACATCAAGAGTAGTGTTGTATCCAAGGTTGTTTTCTTTCTTTGAGAAGCATCTTTGGACAAGTTAATCACTTGTGACCACTTACAAAATAAAGGATGGACGGTGGCTAATCGATGTTCACGTGCTATGAGTCAGGAGAATTGGTGGATCACTTGTTGTCGGTGGTATGGAGCCATTTCCTTGGCTTGGGTCTTCCCAAATTCTCTTATGGGATTCTTATCTTGTTGACTCTTGGTAAGGTTGGAGACCCCCATCTCTTTACTATGGGCTTATCTTCCAGGTACAATTGCCTATTCAATTTAGAAGGAGAGGATCCGAAGAATTTTTTATGACGTTTCCCTTTTCTCTCGACAGATTTGTGATGGGTCCATCGCCTCTTATTCGATTGGTGTTCAATGAGAAGGGACTTCAAGGATTTGAACGTTCTTGCTCTCCTGTGATCCCCGGCTAGGCTTATGGTCCAAATGGATTTGAGGGTATCTTGTTATATTTTGTTTTATTTTTTTGTTCTTTTTGGAGCTGTTGGGTTCACGTCCTTGTGATCCCGTGTGCTCCCTTTATGTATTTTGTACCATCTTGCTGCTTTTTATTAATATAATTTCTGACATTACCGGTCAAAAAAAAGGGGGTCTCAAATGAAGAAGAATAAGATGTCGAGGCTTCATCTAGAACATACAGAACTTGAGCTCGCCATCCAATCGGATAGCACTATATGAAGCAGTCCCATGCTGAACCTTCCCAATTGAATAACACCTAATAGGGTTAAGGTCATCCACTATAGCAAGAGGGGATTTTTATGGAGTTCCTAAAATCGTGATACTCAATGGCTTCCCAGTTCTTTACTGGCTCATGTATTCATGATTCACCAAACCTCACCGATTAGTACAGACGATTTAGTAGGTCAAATTATGAATGGATACAATGGATATCGGCTGCTATGGATATCTGTATTCAAGAGCAATGAGGTTTTTTTTTAAAGTTACTGTTGGGCTTTAAAATAATGACTATGCATAACTTTATAGACCTGCCATGAGGGTCATTCGAAGTTGTATTTGCGAACCCAAAAATCTAAGAATTGAGAATGGAGGGTGTGCATTGTGTCCTATGATGGAAGTCTTGATCTGACATATTAGAAAAAAGCAACCCTTGCAAACGCAGAGCAAACTCATTCATAGATTTCGATTATGAGCAGCCCACCGGATTATCAAGGACCTAATTCCAAACACAACATAATTAACGAAACAACAATCCATGGACAGACACTGACAGTTCTCACTGACACTTTGAAGCAATATCGCAACTGTAGCAGTTCAGAAATCCTATCCGACTATAGGGTGATTGTGTAAATAAGGAAATGTAGTGATTCTACAAAATATGTCTCGAGTCGTGGCATAACATATATTCAGAGATAGAGATGTCAAAACACCAGCTGCATTTCATCAATAAGGGTGTTGAATTTGCAAAGCTAATTGCCTAGAAACTTATTACCCGATGTAAATAAATATATAAACAACAGTTACCATCTAATGATTTCTTCGAGGCGTTCACCCCATCATAGGGACTTCTGTTCTCCATTCTCAGACTTCTAAAAAAAAACCACCCCAATTCAAGCACACAAAGGTTTCCTGATTCTTTTTAGTAAAAAAGGATCAAAATTTTCAATTTCTAGCTCTAACAAGCTCAAACCCACGAATTGGCAAAGATTTCACTTACTTGCCACACTGTTGGCAGTATCGCTTACACTGTCCATCGATTAAAACCTCACTCGCATTGGCGCAACTAAGACAAACCCGGTGTCGCCGGTGATACCCTTTAAGCTCCCTAATATCAGCCTCGCACCCAGGAACCTGACACCTAGCAGTCCTCGCCGTCACCGTCCTGGCTCGCTTCTTCGCCTCTCCTTCTCCTTCCTCCTCCTCCTCCTTCTCATCAAGCTCCGGGCACGCGCACGGAATCCTCCCAGCCAAGAAATTCGAACAAGTCAACCTCGGATCTCGCTTCCGCACACGATCAGAGCCATCCGATGATCCTTGATTCGAAGGCTCCGATCCAATTTCTGACGCCGGAAGTGAAACTGGTTCGGCCGCCGTTTGATTACCGGAATCCCAGGAGATGTTCAAGTGATCGTCCAAAGCGAAATCCAATAGGCTGTCCCATTCCCAGAGAGTGGAGGATTCGTCGGTGATATGAGGAATCTCCATGTCTGAAACCCTAACCCTAGAATTTGAGTTTGGTGATAGTGGAATAGATTTCTCCATATTATTGGGAAAACCTAAACCTAGATATTGGGAGACCTAAGTTTGAAAGAGAGGTTAGCGGAGATGGGGCGGCTCACCCGCTTGTGGGGTTGGTGGTGACTTCGGAGTCGTGAAGACGAAGACATGCGCGTGAGTTTCACGAAATGAGTTTCTTATTATGACGACAAATTTGGGGAGTTGGGACAACAGCTGTATTATCGTTAAATATAATCCATGTTTATTAGCAGGTGGCTTTTGACATTAGGCATCAGAGTGGCAACCGCTTTCATCACGGTGGTCAGATACTCGCGTGCTATACGCGTGATGAATTTTTTTTGCTTTACCGTGGTTTGATTTGAGTCGATCTTTAATACTTTTCTGCTTTTCATGGGTTGAAAAGGACAATATGCTTGGGGTGAGTGATCAGCACCCGCATTAAATGAGAGTGTCGCTAGGATTCCCATGTTTGGAATGCTGTCCGCTTGAAAATCGTTTTCCTACCGGCTGAAGAATGGTCTAATTTTCTTTTCATAATGTCCACTGTTTTTTCGGTGAATTACAATAATGACATGATTGTTGTTTAAGTTTATCCTTTCTTTGCCTTCAATGTTGTCATGAAATTAACGGGAAAAAAAAAAAACAAAAAGAGAAGTTTCTCGATACATGTGTGCCATATATAAGAGGCCTTCAGATTAGCTCTGATGCCCGAGCCAAGCGCTCGGGCATCCACAAATGAAGGGGTACCTGACAATATTTTAGGAGAGAAGTTATTTCATTTTCTCCCAATGATTTTGATTTTTCTCCATGTGATAACTCTCTCCTTTAAAACGTCACATGTCCCTTCATTTGTGGATGTCTGAATGCTTGGCTCGGGCATCCACCAGAGCTAATTTGAAGCCGTATAAGAGACTTTCAAAACGGTAAAGGATTCTCTGCCAATAACAGAAAATGATGGTCTTGGGTTCCCACACAATAGGCGGCAAGTGATGAAGAAGTCAAAATCATGAGGTCCATATTTTGACTTCTCCACACATAATGAGACATGTGGCTATAAGTGCAATAAAAAAAAAAAAAGATATCAAGTAGAGAGAAATAAAAATCATGGAAAAATAATGAAATGACTTCTCCCTTTTTTATCACCACATGACGCTTATAGTGTGAAGCCCGAAACCATTTACTAGCATCCTTAGTGAGAATCTGAGGCCTTCCAAAGCAGGCATCAATTGACTTGGACAGCTTTGGAGTGAACAAATTGAAAACGTAACAGCTACCGGCCGAAAGAAATTTTCCCAACGAAATAGGGAAAACAATAAGGTTTTCTATCAAAATAAATTTGATACAAAAACTGATATCGATGACAAAGGACATTAATAACTCAAAATCAAAAAATTAACATCAACAAAAAAAAAAAAGACCTCTGATAATCCTCTCATCGAGTGAGGAGCAAAGTATTGCTCTTGCTTTCACAAAGTCAAGCCCCTTTGACTGCTTTCAAATTATGGTTAACAAGTTTAACTCATGTAGTTTAATTTTTTTTATTTTTTCCAACAAAAAACAACGTGAATTGTTTTAACTTGTGATTAGTGAATCTTAATCATAATTAAAAAGAGTTTTTAAAAATAACGCATGGCGAGAAAAGGGGGATAAGACACATTTCTTCACTCCATTAGTGAGGATGTGATGATTCACTCCATTAATTAGGATGTGATTATTTTCCAAATGAAAAAAAAATTGATTGGTTTGTGTTTCAAATGACGATAATGCCCTCCTTTTGTATTTTTTTTATTTTTTTTTTTACTTTGCAATAACTTGGGATCTAATCCCATAGAAATGATAAATCTTTCTCATGTAAATTTTATGAGATTAATTACATCACGATGATATTGAATCTGATGAATATCATGAATAACAATATCAGAACTATTAAATCGATTCATCATCGAAAATTGAATAGTATAACATAGGAATATCTTTTATACATATCAAATGCAAAATTGGATTCCGATCATATCAAGAATTCCATTGAATTTCTTTATCATCTTGGGGTGGGCAAACCAATATGTATAATGGAGTCAAATGGATTTATACTTCAGGCATTCGATCTCAAAGACAATGAAGAGATCTTCGAAAAGTGGGTTTTTATAATCTGATAAACAATCAATTTTTTTCAAATATTCCCGCTATTCTATATTTCCTTGAAAAGGGTGCGACTTGAAGGACATGAAGCACATATCATGATTCGCAAAATACCCTAATGTGAAAATGTGTAAATGATTATTTAAAAAGTAAAAGATATAAATATAAAAAATTTATCCATATATGACTTTTAAGTAACTTTAAAAAGATGAATAAATTTTGATATTGTTTTATTTATATTATTTATTTATATACAGTTGAAATAAAATTTAAACTCATGAAAAAGTTTTCATACAATTGAGGTGTAGGTCAGGAGTGAGGTTAATACAAATAGTGGACTTCGAAATCCCCACGTCTCCTAGGCTTGCCCTTGTATTTGTACTTATATTCATTTTTGGTAGATGACTCAAGTTCAAGTCCGGGTTAATGTGGCAGTTTAAAGGCCCACCCCTTACACCTATTAACCTAGGTAAATGACAACACCTATCCAACAAATAATAATATCTTAATTTACGCCGTGTGGTGTAGTTGAGTTAACAAAAAAAAATCTTAATTTAATAATGTTTGGTCAAAAATAAAGAAAAAAAACTGATTATTGTGGTGTAGTTGAGTTAACAAAATAAAAATAATATCTTAATTTAATAATGTTTGGTCAAAAATAAAGAAAAAAGAGTTAATCAAATAATTTTATTGTGCTTTAACTTATAACCTAGAGTCTGTTACATGGAGTTAGGTAACATTGTTCTTTGTATATTAATATTAAATAAAAGACCCCTGTCATGAGTCCTGACTAGTAAATTATTTGTATGTAATAATTTATTAAAATTTCAATTAATTTTGATTTATTAGTATTTATAAAAAAAATTATTTCATAATTAGTAAATTTTATTAAATAGTAAAATTATTTTTGAATTTTAATTACAATACTTCATACAAGTAATTGAAGAACGATGTTTTTTTTTTCCTATATAGGTGATATCATTTACCTAGGTTAGGATAAAAGTGGACCTCTCCACCGCACGGTAAACTTGAGCTTGAATCATTCCCCAAAGACTAATAATATTAGTTGTAAAAGGAAATTATCGGGACTAGCAGTACCTATTGCAGTCAGCATGATTTGGGTCATGTATATTTGTTTGCAGGGCATTCGTCATCTATATTTTTGTCATACAACACGCTCTTCGAATGAATTGACATTCCGCACGGGTTCGTTCATAGTTCAGCTCAGGTTCATTCTCTGCTCATCATAGGTTCGTCCTCCACAAGGTGGGCAGTCGTCCGACCTGTCATAGACACTCCAACGAGCAAGTCAGTATAAGGCATAGGCATATGAGCATTAGAGTCTAGAAATACTTATTGTGCGGTTGTTGATTGTTCAGTAGAGCATAGTTGAAGGTCTATATAGGTCAAGAGTATCGTGCATGATCATCAGGAGACGTAGGGGGACGTAGCTTGAAGACACGAGGACGTGTTCACTTCAAGGACGGGGCCGTAGAGTCATGCTCTAGGGACGAGCTCAAGAATCATACTCTGGAATCGTGCTTTGAGGACGTAGCTTTGAGGGTGTGGCTTGGATGACGTAACTTGGAGGACGAGTACGAACTAAGGTACAAGTGTACTCAGCAGGTGATCAACTACGTGATTGTGCAAATGGTAATGTGACATTAACATTGTCAGCACCCCTTTAACCTTGGTTAATTTAACCATCGTTAGCTTAGTCCAAGCCCTAGAAAAACCTTAGGCGAGAAGCATTTTGGACCCAAGGCCCATTAGCAAGTCCAATCCTAAACCATAGTAAACCTAGGCTTACTATGGGCCCAAACACGGGCCCATGACCTTGTGGGGCCTATTAGGGTAGGACCCACCTCAAGTTTGAATTTTAGGGCACCCAAATCCCTAAATGGAAAAATCTTCGCTCATGCGTGTGGGCTAGGCCCAATAGAACAAACAAACAAAACATTTAAAAATAAAAAATAAAAAAATTTCAAAGACACCTGCTACTGTTCATCGTCCTCTTCAGGACGATGGGCGTATCAGGTGATCCTGATCCTCCGGCTACTGTCCCTGCTCCCCTGGCATCTGCAAGTGTGTCCCCCATGCCTAGGGGTGGTCGGTCATCCTTATCCACATTTCTCTTCCCCTTTAAAGCCCTACCATGGCTACTGTTCAAGGGGGGAATTCAAAAAAAAAAAAAAACCGGACTTCTCTTTTACCAAATCCCAGCACAGCCACACCTTCTCTCTCTCTCTCCTGGTTGCTTCTCCTTCTCTCTCACGAGTTCCCTCCCTTTCTTTTTCCTTTGGTGAAGGCAAAGTGAGAACAGCTCACTTACGCAACAACAGTCCTCCATCTCTGGCGGCAACAGCAGCTCTACCATCTTCCACAACCTGGAACAGCCCCTAAGCCGCCCCTAAATCAATTCATGTTCAGTCCCTGTAAGCTCCCCCTCTTCTTCCTATTTATCATTTTGAAGTCCTTGATGTTTATCTCAATTGATTGCTTGTATCTAGTGGTTTAATCCCAAATTTTAGTGATTTCATTGGATAAATTAGATCTGTACCAAGAGTTTGTTTTTTTTTTTTCCAATGCTCATCTTCAAAAAGATTTTAAATCCATATTATTTTTGGGACTGTTGCATGCCTGAAATCAATTTGTTAGAGAAAGTTAAACCCAAATTTTGCAATAGGTTGCACAGAGACTGCAAAACCCAGATGGTATGTTAAAACACTGTTTTGGATTGAGAAAGGAGATTGTAAATTCAGTTTTATTGGGTTTAAAACCTAGCTTTTTATTTGAGGCTTTCTATACCTTGACTTTGGATTGGATTAGGGATTTAAAGTTCAGATTTAACTGAAAGTTATTTGAGTCTTAGAACAGCCCTAATCGTGGACTGAGCTTGGGATTTAGAACCAAATTTCACTGAAGATTTCATAAGCCTTAGTTTTGGGGTGCAATGTATCCAAACCCAGATAGATGGACAAGACTTTTTAGTGGTCTATACAGGGGTCCCAAAACCATTTTTTTGAAGGTTGTATAAGCCTTAATAGCACTGTGCACCCAACTTTGTTGTGCTTGGCGATCCTAAAAGTGGAACTGCTATTAGAGATTTGAATCAGTTGTTTTTTAGGCATATCATAAGGGTTATCACAGGTGTTCCTATCCCCCACCTTTAAGATCTTTCTTGCCTCGGACCTCGGTCTGTTATGGTTTTTAAACTCGAATATTGGGCCTTTGTGAGATTGCAGATTTTGGGTCTTATAGGAAGCTTTGAGTCTTGTATTCGGGCTTGGTTCTCGGGACCTCACTCGATTTTTTCCAAGGTGTTAATTAGGGTTAAACTTCCCTTAAGTTAACTGTAGTTAGTTTAAGCTCGTTGCTTCGCAACGAGCCTAAAAAAAATCCAAAAAAATGAAAAAAATTCAAAAATACCAAAAAAATCAGAAAAATATAAAAAGACAAAAAAAAAAAAAAAAACATGCTTGTTAGGACTTATTAACCTTGGTTAGCCCCTAACCATAGTTAATTCCCTTCTAACGGTGGTTAGACCTGACCTCGTACTTGACCAACCCGGTCAATTAAACTCTAGCCTCTGGGCTAGACCCTTGACCACCCTATGCACACACACACCCCTAGCCTTGGCACGGGCTCATGTGTCAGAACTACGCTCGGTCTGATCTCACCCGGTGAGTACGTAGGCAACCCTACTCGGGTTCAACCCTAGCTATTTAGCTTTTTCATTTTTTTTGGATTAGCATTGATTAAACTCTTAGGTATTTTAACATAATTTTGAGATTAAATTTGGCTTAAATTTAGGGAGTAGGTAACCGTTGTAAAACGGGGGTCTTGGGGTGCCTAACACCTTCCCCAACGCTTAATCAAACCGCTTACCCTAACTCTGATAGACCATTTGCCTTATCCAAATTACTCGGGACCTATCCCTTAGAATGAATAGGTGGCGACTCTCAGTTAAACTTCAAATGTGAAAGTGGGTAGGAAAATCTCATGCTCACAAACATATCACAAAATAGATAAACATGAAGCATTAGGTATTGACAAAATACAGGGGTACCTATCATAAAAAAATCAAGCACACATGACAGGTTCGAGAGAGCATCAGGTAGCTATGATCAATCGTGATGTCATGGAGAACATCAAATGAAATTGAAAGAATCAGGTGAGTGACTGTTTTCATTTCCATAGCCCTTTGGGGTTGGGATGTGAACGACTCAGGCCCTCCAGTCTTCCTTCTTCTGACTTTCCTTACTTTTTCTCTTGTCTTACGCACCATCCCCCTTTCTCTGGTGATTCTTGCTTATTCATAGGCAATTAGAATCATAATGACTTGTGTGGTCATAATAATGTCATCTGACAGATAACACTTATGAGAGTCAGCACATAGACCAAGTGGGTTATGTTGGTTATTTTTTGAGAGTGGGAAATTCCCACTTTACCCATTTCTTTTACGAATTTTACCCATTACATTAGTCTAATAAAGTAATTTTAATAGATGATATATCTCTTTGCCTTATTAGAATTTTATATTATTATAGTTTTTTACACTAGTTAAATTATTTAAAATTTAATAGTTGCGATCTTGCAACTCATTTGTAACCATGGAGATAACTTATTAGTAGATCCCACGACTAATAGCCAATTCAGACTAAAACTTAAATTATTGCTATTAATCTAGAAATTTAAGGATATTAATTATCTAATTAAAAAATATGAATGTTTACATTTACACTCCTTCAAAGGAAGGAAACTAGTAAGGAGCCCGTGCGAGCTTACTAAATTTTTAAATGCACTAATATAAGATTAAAAAAATTAGTAATAATAATGACTTAAGAGTAAATCTTTCAAGTAAAACTTAAAACAAACGAAGCTTAGTTAGTTTTTTATTTTTATTTTTTATAATGGTTAAACAGGACCTATCTCACCAAGCTTAGTTTGAGAAATATAAAAATGCAATTTAAAGGTGAACCGGTTATAAAATAAAAATGAAACAATTATTATTTGAAATGTGTTTGGTGTAAGTAATTTCAATCAATATAAATTTTTTTTAAAAAATTTATCGTTTTGTCATGAAACAGCCCTGGCTTAACCCACTCACAAAGGACCCTAATAATAAAAATATAAATATTTACATTTACACTCTTTCAAGGGAAATAAGATTCTTTAATTTTATTTTATTTTGGGGTAAAAAAAAAAGTCCTTTAATAAGGTCACGTGCAAGGAGAGCGCAGTGAATTATTATGTAATAAAGGTATGTGTTTCATAAAATAATGTTTAATGTCATTTTGGTAGTTTTGCATCAAGTCATGGTGAATTATGGGAGCTTATTCCGTAAATATGGGAAGGAATTTCTCCACTATGTCAACATGGTAAGGTTGCTAGACCGTAAGCCTGACAGGTTCGTGAAAGCATCTTTCGTCTCTTGGCCTCAAGGAAAAGGCACTACTCGTTCTGTGGCTTGCACGCTTGGTATTGCATTGAAATGACATTTTACCGTTACTGGACCTGCTTTGTTAGACGTGTCTCCATGTCATTGGAGAAACAATGACAAAGGACAAACTCGTATTAGTGTAAAATAAAAGGTTTTTTTTTTTTTTTTTTGTAAAATCCTAACTTTTTATCCGGTTATCACCGCAGAAGATTTGACTCCTATAGCTATTTGTAAATACCCTGTGATTTCGTATTATAACCCGCTAACTTTTAAAAATTTTACAAATCTCCCCTTCCGGCCAAAATTAAGTTAATGGGTGTTAAATTTTTCATGAAATTATATTTTTATTTTAAAGAGATTTGTGAAAACTTTTCAGAAGAGAAATGCTTTGAGCCCACTAACTATAGTTAATATTCATTAATTCTAAGATTCATATATTTAACCTTGATTTTTAGGAAAAAGTTTTAACTTTAGGTTGATATGCTTAACTACAGTTAAAAGTGGGCTCTACAAGCTACTACATGTCCTTTTTAATACTCATTAATGTTCACTCATAGGGTTCATGTTTCTAACCTTAGCTTTTAGAAGAAAAAATATTAACCTTAATGATTATGCTTAACCACAGTTAAAAGAGGCTCTACAAACTGCCACGTATCCTTTTTAACACCTACTAACAATGGTTAAGATTCATTCACCCATATGGCACATGCTTCTAACCTTGGCTTTCAGAAGAAAAAATATTAACCTTGATGATTATGCTTAATCACAGTTACAGGAGGCTCTACAAGCTGCCACGTGTCTCTTTTAACACCTACTAACAATAGTTAATATTCACTCACCCCTAGGGTCAATGCATTTAACCTTGAATTAAAAAATATATATATAAACAATATTAACCTTAGGTTGAAAATGTTTAACCACAATTAAAGAGGATCTAATAGTTGCCACATGTCCTTTTTAACACCCACTAACTTTGGTTATGATTCACTCATCCCTTGGATTCTTGTATCTAGCCTTTGTTTATAGAAAAAAAATATATTAACATTCCATTGATTATGCTTAACCACAATTAAAAGAGACACTACACGTCGCCACATCCCTTTAATTAACACCTACTACCAGTGGTAATATTCACTCACTGCTATGGTTCACACATCTAATCTTGGATCTTAAAAAAGAAATAATCTTAGGTTGATTATGCTTAACCACAATTAAAAAAGACTCTACAAGTTGTCATGTGTCATTTTTAACACTTATTAACTGTAGTTAAGATTCACTCACCTTTAGCGTTAATTCATCTAACCTTGATTTTTAGATTTTTTAAAAAAAGATATTAACCTTAGATCAATTAAGCTTAACCCCGATTAAAGGGGGATAGATGAGACACGTGATATAGCGTACCATCCAACCCATTAAAAAAAGGTTTAAAAGCTAATTTCATGAAAATTTTAACAACCGTTAACTTAATTTTGGATGGAAGGACGAATTTGTAACAAGTTTAAAAGTTAATGAATTATAATACAAAATCACAAAACATAAGGGGTATTTACAAATAGCTGAATAGTCAGGGAGGGTTTCACGGAAAACCCTAAAATAAAAAAGTGAAGTGATTGGACTACCTGCTATCGAGAGCTTGACCGCTTGATTCACAATCTAATGGTGCTTAAGCATTAAGTGGGCCATCATTTCATGCATACGTGCATGATGTGAACGGTTGGATTTAACATTGAACGATACAACTCTTGATGGTATGTACTATCGAGAGTTTTCCATCACTTTCCAATAAAAAACAAAAAACATAAGCACTCAGATAATCACACACCAGCCGACTTGTGGCGATAAAAAGGGAGGGAGATGTCAAGTTGGGAGAAGTCAAAAACATTGGGAAAAAAATGAAACGACTTCTTTCCCTTTCATTACCACATGTTGGATGATGTGTGGATGTCCGAGAACTCACCTCAAGCGTCCGCCATAGGTAATCTAATGCCGTAAAAAAAAGCATTGGATCACCTTCGGTGGATGCCCGAGCCCACACCTTGAGCCATTGGGTGTCACTCCTTCAATGGACATGTGGCGATAAAAAGGGAAGAGATATCAAATGAGAAGTAAAAAAATGAAAATAAATTAAATGACTTCTCCCTCTTTTATTGCCACATGTCGGTTGAAGGAGTGACGCCAGAGTTGTGGGCTCGGGCATCCACCAGATATAATTAAATGCTTAAAAAAAATATTTTACAACATAGTCTGAGGATGGGATTTGATCTAGCGATAGCCAAATCAAAGTCATCTGATGATGGGATTTGTCTGACATGTGGCAATAAAAATAGGAGAATTCATTTCATTTCTCCTCGTGTTTTTTTATTTCTCTTCATTTAATATCTTCCCCTTTTTATCACCACATGTCCCAATCATTGGATGGTTTTGGTTAGGCTATTGCAAGATCAAATCTCATCCCCATAAGGCCACCGTCTCTGAGTTTGTTCAAAGAGAGCAAATCGTTGGTTGGCACCTGATTCCAGACATAGGATCCTCTCGAGCTTAGCCATAAACATATTATTGATTTGGTGACATGACCTCCATCCTTAAAATCTGGAAGCAATGGAGTCTCAAAATTTATGAATTACAGTTAAGACTTTTATAAGGTGGTATTTGGATTGGATTTTATTACCAAAAATCAAATGTAATAAAATTGATTATGTAGAAATTAATGGTTAAATAATCAATTTTTCAGGTAATATTATCCGAACAATATTATTAAAAAATTAATTATTTAACCATTAATTTCTACACAATCAATTGTATCAATACCCTAACTAGTATTAAGGATTGTCTCCCTGTCAATGTGTCTTCCTACTTAACACCATTTACATGTGGTTAATATTCACTAATAAGTAGGTCGTGTGATGCACGAAAACTTTAAAGGTGAAAAACAATACTTAGTATGAAATTGACATAGTACTTTTAAATCGTGTGAATTAAAATACACCAAATATTTTAGATTTAAGAATGATAGTAAACGAGAATCACCTCTATGGTTCATCCATTGCATTTGATTTTTAGGGAAAAAAAATACGTAACTTGTTTAAGCCTAACCACAATTAAAGGGGATGGAAATTAGAAGGGAGTTAGCTAGATAGCCGAATGATCACTACTCAGAATAAAATCATTTTGGGAGTGTTAGACCAATTCGCTTCTAATTTAGTTAGGTGGCGTTTGGATTGGATTTTTTTGGCCAAAAATGGTAAAATTGATTGTGTAGAAATTCATGATCAAATAATCATTTTTTCAAATAATAGTACTCGGAGAATACAAAATTAAGAGACTCACCAACGTATTCTCCAAACACTATTATTTGAAAAAATGATTATTTGACCATTAATTTCTACACAATCAATTTTACCATTTTTGGCCAAAAAAATCCAATCCAAACACCCCATTAACTATTAGAAGAAATACTTGAAAAAATATGTGCACGCTAAAACGAAGGAATACATAGGAAAAAATGCATACTATTGACCCAAACAAGTTCTGTGAATGTGAACATTTATGTTGGAACGAACTGTACAAGTCTCTCTTGCACTCCCTTTGTTGGGGGCAAAGTGTGGCTACTGTGGAACATAGAATTCCCAGGAAGTTACAATGTCAAACAAAGCTAAAATTCTTTTATTCACCCACCCAAAAGAAGAAAAGAAAGAAAAAGAAGAACAATAATTCAAAACATAAAGAGAAAAAATACAAACATAACTGTGAGACAGTTTATTTTGGGCCCACTAATCACATGGACGTTGGCTATTTCACATATATTAAAGTCAATTTGGAAAACCATTGAAGGTGGGCTTCATTTTCATAATGTGATGCCAACACAAACCCATATCAAGCTTTGAAATCTTGAAATCCCAATATTATCGTTGATTTCGGTCGCCCAATCCGAACCGAAATCTCGAAAATTTTGATTATCTTGGCGGGATTTCGGATTCCTTTTTTTTATTAATATTTTATTGACAAATATATATGTTAAAAAATAATATCTTATTACAATTTAATATATTTATATAAATATTATTATTTTTTTTAAAAAAAAAAAAATAATATATATATATATATATAAAATATCAAATTTTCACAAAATTTCATTAAAAATATCAAAATATTTCCAAATAATTTGGAATTTTAATAATAAAAAAATATATTAAAAAACTATTTGAAATCAAAATCCCGCCAAAATTCCAAAATTTTAGTAATCCAAACTTTGACCCAAAATTTATGAAATCCCATTGAAATTCCGAAATTTGGGGAATCCAAAATTTCCGAAATCCCGACCAAAATCGTGTTTTTTGAAATCTTAACCATATCGATATCGATGGGGTTGGATGAAATCAAACGAGATTTTAAACCTTGACTCATATACAGATAACTATCATAAAGAAAATTTGTAGATGGTGAACAAAGCAAAGAACAAATAAAATAAAATTTTAATCTAGAACGTCCCCTCATTTGAAAGCACTCTTTCCTATCAAAATTATAGGCAAGATATTTATATAGGTTTCCCCCTTTTTAAAGCAGAATTACATTGTATGTGATAATATTAGAAGAATATTTGCAATTCCCAAACACATCATCCGCACATATGAAGATTAGTATTTCAAACCTGGTGAAGACATATGCATGGCTTCAGTTGGTGCAGGCAAGTTCATCTCCTAAGCGCAGAGAGGACACGTATTTTCTCCCCCCTTCACGCATGATTGGCCTACAAAATTCAGATATAACAAATGAAAACATATAAAATCCTTCTAGCTGCTCACCATCTACAAACTGCGTCAAGACACACGGATAACTTAGTTATGATCTTGTGTGTTTAGTGTTACCTTACATATTAACCAAAAAAAATGACTTACAATCACATGCATTAATTTTGTTTATACAACACAAAGTACAAACATAAGGGAGCCAAAACCGTGCATCATGATCTGACACCCTTACTACCACTGCGACACCTCAGTTTTACTCCGTCCAGAGGAACCTTCAATTTCTATTTTTCTATGAAATCCTGTTAGCGGGGTGTCTTTGGCTGAATCCAATTACCTAACATAAGCGATAGTAATACGTTTTGTTTTGCATATAAATGGCATTTTGTAGAATATTTTGAAGGAACACCAAACGTTGCAACCTTTGGTGCCGATACACACCTCCCCTCTATCATAAGTAATTTCAAGTGTTGCATCTTTCCCTATATGCACCATGACCCACTTCATCGGTCCTCCTTGAAATCTGATTTCTAAAGTTGAATAGTTGCATCGCTCCCCCTCCCCCCTCCCGACTCTCCCCCACTTCATATCTCCATTCTTTTAGTAGTCATATCAAGCTAGTACACCATTGTTGCCTCCCTTAGCTTCGGTTTGAGGAAATATGGCATATTCCGGTGCCTCCAAAGATTCAAACATTCCTTTGGTGAGCCTGTCATAATTGTCTTGCGGTGACCTCAAACCTTCGTCGCCGAAATATGCGGGTAGATGAGCGGTACTGCCTATGCAATGAATGTATCGAAATTATGACACATCTTTTCTTGAAATGCCCTTGTGTTAGGGCCATCTGGTTTGGTACCAACTTGTCACTCCAACTTCCACCAGTGGCTCCTCTCCCTTTTCTCAATGGTGGAAAAAATGGACCATGATCCTAGCTTTCAGTAAAGACCCTCAAATCCTTGCTACCCAGCTCAGTTCCACCATGTGGTTTATTTGGAAACATCGAAATGAGGTGGTGTTTCAAGTTGGTAGTCCAAACCCTTCAGTTGTTATTCAAAAGATATAATCTTTTCTCCAAGAATTGGAGCTACAGGTTAAGAGTTTGGCCCCCAATTCCAAGCATCACAGTGAGAGAGCCAAGGAGTCTATTTGGGAAGCTCCCGATCAAGGGTGGATAAAAATCAACACAAATGGGGCAGCCTTATCCTCTCACCTAGCAACGGGGGCAGGTATCATTCATAGCAAGAAATGAATCGGGAGATACCCTTCTTACAATACACAAGCCTTTAGTGGGTGGCAACAGTAGAGTTGCAGAAGCACTGGCCATCAGAATGGGAATTCAAGCTGTAATCGATCATCAATGACCTAGGGTCATCATCGAATCAGATTCAAATGAGGTTGTTTCTTTTATTCTTGATGAGTCTCGGCATACTCACTGAGAAATTCAATCCATTATGGTTGATATCAGACACATGAATCGTCTTTGCGAGCATCTTGTCTTTCATTTTGTAGAACACCAAGCAAACTCAGCAGCTCATATGGAAGCCCAGGAGGCCCTCAATGAAAGTATCTAATCTCTGGCTCCTTTTGGTGGTGTTATCTTTAACTGGGGCCCTCGTCCCCTGGATGTAATGAACTATTTCTCTGTATTCCCTCATGTTTGAATGAAATCATCATTTTAACCAAAAAAAGAAAGCACACAAGGTAAATTAACGTTGCATCCAATCCTACAAATGCTCTAGGACTACCACTTGGATCTCCCCTTCTCTGGCTTTCATTAGTAATAATTTGTTTCACGACAGTGGGGCGGGGTGCCAGAGCCATGTGGGGACATGTGCCCCACTAAACTTTTGAAAAATTAGATTTGTTTAAGGGTATAGCTATGGAATGAGCCAGGTGCCCATAAACTTTTTTTTTTAGTTGGATTCATATTCAATCACGATTAAACTATTTTCGCATCCACATATCAACGCGTGTCCCTTTCAACCTCCATTAACTATGGTTAAGATTCACTAAACCGTAGGGTTCAACAATCTAATCTTTATTTAAAAAATAAATAAAACTTAAGAGTTAAAAGCTCTTAACCTTAATTAAAAGGGGGCTATGTGAGTGTGATTGTACTATCTAAGTTCAATCGCAATTGGACAGGATCCAAACTCCTATTTTTTATGTTAAGTTATTAAAATATTTAATTTGACATATTCATAGGACAAGGGGTAGTTGTCTCCTAAAAAATTGTACTATATTATTTAATATATCTTATTGTGAAGAAATAGGGCAATTATCTCTTGAACTTTTGAAAATAATATATATCTTTCTATCATTTCATTTAATTATTTAATCAGGCATAATCATGAGGCAAGAAGACAACTGTCCTGTAAACAAGAAGAAATAATACCCGTGAGATATATACAAAATGTACGAATGAAATGGCCCAATAACTTGGTCGTTAAAAAAAAATTTGGGGGAGATTGAATCATAGCCAATTGTGATTGAACTCAAGGAGAGTTCAAACGCACCCACAAATCAACTCGTGTCCATTTTAACCCAAATTAACCATGGTTAAGATTCAATAAATCTTAGGCTTCAACAATCTAACCTTGGTTTTTAGTAAATATATAAATAAAAAATTAACCCTAAGGTTAAAAAAATTAAACCCTAGGGTTATTTAAAAAAAAAAAAAACTAAGGTTAGATTGTTGAACTCTAAGGGTTAGTAAATCTTAACCACAATTAATAAGGGTTAAAAGGGATACGTGCTAAATTGTGGGTGCGATTGAACTCTTGAACTCTCCTTGAGTTCAATCACGACTTGCTGTGATTTGATCTCAAATTTGGGGGCTATGCCCCCGAACCCCCATCCCTATAGACCCATAATATTTTGTACCCGTCAAATCTTTTTCACAAAATCCATTAACAATTACTACTAAATTTAATCAACCATAGGTGCCCCCTCTACTAGAAAATCCTGACTCTACCCTTGTCAAGATCTATCTTAATTTCTTTGCTTTTATTGAATTTGACCCAATGAAATTCACTTGATTGATACATGTACCTACCAATTTGACATAGATCCAAGATATTTCATGGAATCATGTGATTAAGAGATTCAACTTATTATTTGAATCAGATTCGCATTGGGAAAAAAAATGAATGTCTTTCAACCTTTAGCTAATATAATTATATAGAGAGATAAACCACTGGCTCTTTCCAATAATGTTCAAGCAAGATTGATTAGATTTGCCTAAAAGTTGCATAGGATGATCCTTACATAAAGATTATATTGTCTTTATTTTTTATGAAATACAAGATGCTCATTGAATGATAAGAAACTAATTCTTCGTCACCCAATAAATAAGAGAGAAAATATAATTAAATAGAAGATAAAATATGATATTATTCTTTTTTGGGTTTCTTTATGCTATGTTTGGTTGCCGAGAAAATAGGTGGAAATATGGAAAATAAAATAAAATTTTGAATTTCTAATACAATTTTTAATTGTGTTTTGTCAAATTTAATTTATTTTCCATGTTCTTACTTATTTTCTCGACAACCAAACATAGGGTTAATGGTAGTCTTTACAAATTAAATTTCACTCGTAGTATGGACTATGGGGAATAAGTGGACTCTAAAGGTACTACTAATTGATGATTAAACCATCTAACCTTGTGTCTCTAAAAAAATATTTTAAAAAAACTTTAAGGGTTAGTGAATCTTAATCATAGTTAAAGGGTGTTAAAAAAATTAAAACAAATGTAGATGGTTTAACCTCATAGGTGGTGATTCTTAACAACAGTCAAATAAGGTTTAAAAAGGGGGACACATAGCGAGTTTTAGAGGGGGCAAAGTTGCCTAATAATGTGACTACAATACCGCCGACCAAATCTAGAAAATTGCGTTCTTCAAGAAATAGGTGCACTTAATTATTTTAGAAAAACTAATATTTTATGATTTTTTTTCTTTGGTAAAGGGTTAGTTTTTGTGCTTGATACATTATTGTAAAAATGAAAAGGATAATAACGGCCACATTAATATTTGATTGCAATATAGCATAATTGGTGAAAGGTTTCAAAAGTTCCGCAACCCCATAGGTTCCGCCAAGAATTGGAAGGGTCTTAGATTCTCCTTAGCAGATGCCATAAAAGTGGTCTCAGGCTATCACACATTAAACGCCATGTGGTAGAGAAGTCAAATCCTTGTCCCTCATGATTTTGACTTCTCCATGCATGTTGCAAGTGGGGAGAAGTCAAAATCATGGGGAGAAAATGAAATGACTTCTCCCTTTTTTATGTCACATGACACTTAATGTGTGGTAGCCCAATACCACATTTCTGGCACATGCAAGAGAGAATCTGAGGCCGATTGGAAGATTTTGAAATAACTTTCCAAAGATTGATTTCAACAAGTTATGAAGTACAATTGTGTTGGAGAGCAGCCAATGCGAGCTACTGACATGTGTTGATCTAAGCGGAAATGAGCTTTTGGGTGAGATTAGATATCACATGTATATGTGGATCTTGAATTACCTGTCAATAAATCATATTGCTGGGAGCATTCCATCCTCAATTTCTACTATGTAAAGCTTGACTTCTTTTGATTTCTCATACAACCACATCTCTGCTGTGGTTTACTTCAACTCCAACCACATCTATTACACTCCGTTCTTTTGGTGGAACTTTTAAAAGTCCGGAACATTAATGATTTGGAATAAGAGATAAAAGTCTAGAAAGAGAATGAAGAGTATTTTAAACCTATTTATTTGATGGTATCTCAAATTTATCAAATTCAATTTAATTAGAAGTTCCATATCTATGGAACTTAAAAAATCCAAAATTTTTGTGGAACTTGAAAGTATTAGTTAAAAATTTTGCATTCTATGGAATAATATAATTCGAGACATTAAGTAAAACTAGGCATGAACAATGAAAGTTCTAGACTTTAAAAGGTTCCACCAAAAGAATGGAGCCTTGAAGAAGCCAAAAACTTTAAGCCAAAAAACACAACCACCTTAATAGTCATCACCATCAGCCAAAAAATGGTAACAACCACCTTAGACCAGCTAATGTTTACTCCAACGGACATAGCAACTCCAAATGCAAGTTTGCTACCCGACTTCCTTCACGGCAAATTTGCCATGAAGGAAGAGACACGGCAAAGGGGTTTTTTTATTTTAAAAATGTGGGTCTCATTGCAAGTACAACCTGCCATGCATATACAACAGCTCTTTCCTTTGTTTCTCAACAACCTTTGCCAACGGATATATATGCAACGTTCACAAATGGTTCTCAACGGCTATTTCATTGAGCAATGACTATAAAAACCTAGACCACTCATATCAATTTCTCACTTCTTTCTTTTGTTTATATAACAAAAAGGTTTTTAAAAATAATTTCGACATGAATTTTCAATTTTCCTCTCAATCTAGCATCCCGTCCGAGAGCGCAAAAAAAAAATGTGGCCCCAGCTTCAAAGCACAAGAAGACATTCTTCTTGTGACGGCATGACTCAGCATCAGTACGGATGGAGTGCACGGAAATGATCAAAGTAAAAACGGTTTCTGGGCGCGAGTGTGACAATATTTTCACTACTACAAGAAAATTGATAGCGATCGGGATGAAAAGTCACTACAACAACGGTGGACGACTATTCAACATGCAACCAATAAATTTTGTGGTTGTCTTACTCAAATTGAAAATATGTGCCAAAGTAGAAAAAATGAGCAAGACAAGATAAACCTAAATATATAAATGTAAATTCTATAATTGATTATTATTGTTTTGCATGTATTTAATTAAAATTTGTATTTTTCAGATTGTGGATACAAAAACACTATACGAACAAACGGTTGAAAAAAAATTCATATTCGACCATTGTTAGAATCTATTAAGACTCCAGCCGAAGTGGATGGATGACATTAGCAAGCACAAATCATCATTTAAAGGCAAGACAGCGAAATCCTTTTCCGACATATCATCATATTCTACTCCAGATAGTCCCATAAATCTTACAGAGGACGACACCCCAAACACTGATTTTGTGCAAAGACTACTAGGCAAAAATGCGGAGAAGCGAAAGATACGAGATCGCGAAAAAACATCATAGAAACGCCTATTGTTGTGGATCTTTTAAAAGAAATGATGGAAGCGAAAAAGAAAACTGATGCAGCATACTTTGAGGCAATTGAAGAAAAAAGGCATACAAATGCAAAAAAATTGAAGCTGACCGAAATGCAATTAAACCTAAAAGCAGATAAACAACGACAGAAACAAATAGATGAAGATGAGAGAATAATGATGATGGATACAAGTGGAATGACTCCTGATGTCCAAGAATATTATCGACGCCTTAGGATGCAAATTCTTCAGAGAGGTTTGGGTGGTGTTTGAAAAGTAGTTGTTTCTTTTCATTATTTGCTATCATTATTGTATTTAGGCGTTCATACGAGCCCCCTGCAGTTTCCACAAGTGCTCAACAAGATCTGTTTGGAGTTGAGAATGTATTCCTCTATATCGAATGTGACGGTGATTTTGAATGATTTGTGATAGTTCTATCGTACGCTCGTGCGACACTGTAATATTTTCTTCAATTACATCGTAATTGAGGTCAGGTATGTAAACATCGCGTTCATCTTCAACTATCATGTAGTGCATTATAATGCACGCCTTCATGATATCTCTGAGCATTGGAAGATCCCAAAAACGAGAAGGTCCATGAACAATTGCAAATCGCGCTTGGAGCACTCCAAATGCTCGCTCGACGTCCTTTCTTGCCGATTCTTGAGTTGCAGCAAAATGTTTATCCTTATTCACTCGTGGACATGAAATTGTTTTTACGAATGTTGACCATGGGGGATATATGTCATCAGCAAGATAATACCCCATTGTGTAGTCATGACCATTAATTGAGTAATTGACTAGAGGTGTTACTCATTAGATGAAGTTAGTAAATAAAGAAGATCGTTCTAACACATTGATATCATTGTGGGATCCCGGTAACCCAAAGAAAGCATGCCATATCCAAAGATCATACGAAGCCACGGCTTCAAGAATAATCGATGGATCGTGGTGGCCTCCCCTTTCATACTGACCTTTCCATGCAATTGGACAATTCTTCCACTTCCAATGCATGCAATCGATACTCCCCAACATCCCAGGAAACCCACGGGCCTCACCTTGAGCTAGCAATCTAGAAATATCGTCGTTGTTTGGTGATCTCAAGTACTCTTCACCAAAAACCTCAACCACTACCCTAACAAACCTTTTTAGACTTTCGATTGAGGTACTTTCACCGATCCTCACATAGTCGTCCACAGCATCTGCTGCTACACCATACGCAAGCATCCTCATTGCAACAGTGACCTTTTGAAGAGATGATAAACCAAGGGTTCCAGCTGCATTTCTTTTTAGGATAAAGTATGGGTCATGAGCCTCAATTGCAAACTGTATTCGAAGAAAAAGAGGTCGGCTCATTCGAAACCTCATTCAAAATTAAATAGAATAGTACACCGGGTTTTCAGCAAAATAGTCGTTGTAGAGGCTTTCGTGACCTTGAACTCGATCACACCGAATAGTTGAGTGACCTTGAATGGAACCGCGACGTGGTCTCGTTATTCTCTCTGCACTAGATTGTTTTTGTTGTAGAGCAACTACGACTAACATCTCCAATTCATAGTTGGGAGTAGGAGCGGGGTCGGAGTCAGAGTCGGAGAGAAGTAGATCCATCAAAGAGAAGAGATTATGGAGTTGAGAAGATGGTGAAAATGAGAAATATTTGTGAGAATGAGTGACGAAGTTGTTGCATTTATAAAGAAAATAGTCAAAAATTCAAATTTGAATTGCAACAGTCACAAACGGTCATAAACGGTAACAAATGGCAATAAACGGTAATAAACAAGCATAAATCATGGTTTTAAAAAACGCCGAAATCGTTACGCTACGTATAGGTACCGTAACATTTTCCGACATATTTTTTCATTAAAAAAATATCATTTTTTTCACTAAAAATATCGTTTTCGACGCAATCTGGGCCTAATAGGCCCAGATTGCAGACGCACTTCGTACATCACAGGGGGCTTTGCCTCCCCTGCCACCCCTTTGGGCAATTTGCTGAAGGTAAAACGATATTTTTTTGTGAAAAAAATTCTTTAGAATCTTATTACTTCTTCCTTAAATTTTTTTAATATTTTTTATTTATTGTGATTTTTTTAAACAAAAAAAAAACCTGTAAAGGCCGTGAAGGCCGAAACCGTACCGTAACGACGTACCGTAACAGTTTCAACCGTGTCTATTATGGTGTCCAAAACCCTTTTTTTGAACTATGGCATAAACGGTCATAAATAGGTAAAAGATAAAAAAATGATAAAATAACATTTGCTATCCCCTCTTGGAGTGAAGTTTTTTAAAAAGTGTAAATAGAGATAGCAAATATGTAAATGGAATAGCAAATGACACTTTTGCTACCTCCATTTGCCACCCTCTCTTGGAGATGGTCTTAGTAGTCATCACCACCACCCGATCTTCTTAGAATTTGAGATTATAGGGTGTTCTTCTAATTTCTATGAATTGAGCAAACTTTGTTTTCTTAAGTTTTGGAGAGACAATTAAAGGACTACTCAAGAAGAGGATGGCATTATTGGCTTTTTTATTATATTTTGGATGCTTTCTTAAATTTGGGGTGTAGTCACTAAAAACCGGGGTGAAGGTTGTTCCACTTTTATTTAATTGCAAATAAATCTCTTTTATCTTATGTTTAAGACATTTGCATTCACCAAGAGAGTCTTGCTCGCTTAGTTTCAATAGTTTTTTTTTCCATAAATTTCTTTCTAAAAATCAATATTAGATTATTTAACCTTAAGGGTTAATGAATCTTAACCATAAGTAAAGGGATTTAAAGAAACACATGACGAGTTGGAGAGGCGAGCCCAAAGTATTTTATCTGCCTTAAGCAAGAGTAAAGCCTAAACTAAGGAGTCAGCTTGGCCTGGGTTGCAACTATCATTGCTACTGAGTTTACTCCCTTTCACAACAATGCCTCCCAAAATGATTTTATCACACCTCCAAATGGGCTTCACACAACCCATGCCATATATGATCAAAGTGTTAGAAGTATATGTCCTCAAAAGCCATTACGAGGCTTATTAGTGTCATACTAGATAAGTTTTACATTCACACAACTATTAATAAAGGGTGTTTGTAATTAAGAAAATAGATAAATGAAAGAATAGAACATGTGGCGAGCGGAGAGGTATACGTGTACCTTCCAATAGAACGTGTTCTAGAAATGTAAAAAAAAAGGTTTTTTTTTTTTTTTTTTTTTTTCAGATGATAAAAATGTGAAAACATGAATCCTAATTTTAAACGGGCGAAATTCCGTGACCGTAAGTCAAAAAATTTATTGCAAGCCGTAATTTTGAAGGTATCGATGAGTTCTACGTTATAGGCATAAAGTTTGCACAAATCGGTTTTTTAGAATTATAAAATGCGTTACTTTTAGTTTTTGATGATGAAAATGAGTCAAAATATAGCTAAAATAGGTAAAACGAGAACCTAAACTTTAAAGGAGTGTAACTCAAGGACTGTACCCCAGAAAACTATCTCCACACATACTTTTGAATGTATCGACGAGTTCTACAATTCCAAAAACGAGTTTGCTCAATTCTCTTTCCAAAAATGTAAGAAAAATTGGTTTCTTTTTTCCGATGATGAAAATGCGAAAACGCGTACTCTAAATTTATACGGGCATAACTTCACGATTGTAACTCAAAAAGTTCATTGCAAGCTATTGTTTTGAAAGTATCTACTTTCTCTACCTTATAGGTATAGAGTTTGCACAAATTGTATTACATTTTTAGTTTCCGATGATGAAAATGAGTCAAAATCTAGTTAAAATGGGTAAAACGCGATCCTAAACTTTAAATAGGCGCAACTCATCGACCCGTAGTTCTGAAAACACATGTTTCCGAAGGTCTCAACGAGTTCTACAGTTCCAAAAAAGAGTTTGTTGAATTCACTTTCTGATTTTTTTAAAAAAAAGTGATTCTTTTTATCCGATAATGAAAATGCAACAACACTTACCTTAATTTTAAATGGGCATAAATTCGTGATCGTAATTGGAAAAGTTTATTGCAAAGAATAAGACACGGTGAGCAGAGAGGTTTACGCGTAATGGAACATGCACATTCAAGCTATCACCTCCTTACTTAAGATATTTTCACGCGTAAGCAAGAGAGGCATGTCCAGGTCACGCTATCACCTCCTTAAGACATTTTTATGCGTCAGTAAGAGAGGCATGTGCTGGTCTACTAGTCGTGCATTTGCGTGGTGAATGAATTTCGTATGGCCCTCACGAGGCAAAAACCGTCTTGCCCTCAATTCATACGTCGACACGTATCTCTCTTGACAGTCGACACGTATCTCTCTTGACACTCTTAAATGAAAGTTTAAATCTATTTCAATCATTTGGGTATATTCTTTCCCTAAACTTTATGCTATGTTTGGTTGTTGAAAAAATAGGTGAAAACATGGAAAAGAAAAGAAAATTTTGGATTTTTATTACAATTTTTAGTTATAGTTTATCCAATTTTCTTTTCTTTTTCATGTTTTTACTTATTTTCTTGGCAACCAAACATAGCATTAGGGTTTAACCATGTACCATTAGTTTTTTTTTGTTGTTAATTTTAAAAGAAAATTAACCTTAGGAGTTATATTAAAAAAAAATAGATTTATTTTCATGCAGAGCTCTTCGTTTACGGAGTACCCGTTTTACACTGTCTAGGACAAAAATATCATTATTGAAAAGAAAAAAGAATAAAAAAAAAGAAAAGAGAAAAATGGGATCCGTGAGTGAACCAGACCAAATCCGATCCCATCTGGCAGAGGTAATCCGTTGCCGATTCGGCATCCCGGGGCCGCGAACAAAGAGTGCATGCCACGTTGGCCATCCGAGTGAAAGTCACTCAGCCAATCAAACGCGAGACTCACCCAGACGGCTCTGTATAAGAATTCAAACCCACGGACAAAATTTTGAAAGTATCACAACCATCTCCCAAAAGGACCCAAACCGCCATTACAGAGAAGAGAGAAATCTAGGGCAAGGATTAGGGTTTCTGGCAACATGAGTTCAACAACTTCAACAAAGGGCGGCCGAGGAAAGCCCAAGGCATCGAAGTCAGTTACCAGATCCCACAAGGCTGGTCTGCAGTTTCCCGTTGGAAGGATTGCTAGGTTTCTCAAAGCCGGCAAATACGCCCAGCGTGTCGGTGCCGGAGCTCCGGTTTATCTTTCTGCCGTGCTTGAATATCTTGCTGCCGAGGTAAGAGAGACTTGATTTCTGTCATATCTGTATTTTTTTACTGTAATTTTGACTGGAGATCTGATGTTTTGATGGTGTTCTTTTAGGTTCTAGAGCTTGCCGGAAACGCTGCGAGGGATAACAAGAAGACTCGTATTGTTCCGAGGCATATACAGCTTGCAGTGAGGAATGATGAGGAGTTGAGTAAGCTTCTGGGGATGGTTACTATTGCTAATGGAGGTGTTTTACCTAACATTCATCAGACTCTCTTGCCGAAGAAGATGGGAAAAGGGAAGGGCGAGATTGGATCTGCATCGCAGGAGTTCTAGGGTTTTTTTTGTTATCGTTTTTTGCTTTTTGTTTGAATCAGAGATGTAATATACGTTTTGAAGGAAAAAATGCAAATTTTGCAGATTTAACAATGGCGATGTTTCCATCCTTTGTCCATCTTCTTCGTTTTTATAACAATGGCGATGTTTCAATCGGATGTTCCTATGACGAAGATATCAAAAACCCATGTAAGACCAGTAAAATTCTCAAAATGTGTGTGCATGCACAAACACCCAAAAAGGGGGAAATCCTAGAACCCAAATGAGTAGTTATCAGAGTCTGAAAGAATTAGGGTTTCGTAGATTTGTCATTCAAATTCGACAGAAACATATGTGGGTAAATTTGAGAAATAAACGAAGAAGAAAATAATCAAATCATATTCAATCACAAGATGATTGCTGAAACCGGATCGCAGAGCTTCGTTGTGTTCTTGTACCAAAGAGATACAGAATTAGGGTTTCTGATACCAAAGAGATGAACGGATTATCATCCATTCATATGAAGTTATTTCGCTTGTCGACCTTCGAGCTGTCGTCCGAAGCTTCTACTTCCATGCATACACAATCTGGAAAGGTTTAAAAGAGTAGTAGATCGGACGGTTTAGAGCCTTCCACGCTGGCAATCCATGTGCTTCAAAGGCACCAATTAGAGAAGAGCACTCACAACCCCCTCTCTCTCTCTCACTCGCGAGTCTCGCCTATATACAAAGCGACTCTTCGTACATGCATACCAGGAGCAGAAATCAAACGCGAGAAAGAACAGAGCTTTCGAGTCAGTTCGCGTAGACGATGAGTTCTTCAGCCTCAACGAAGGGAGGTAGAGGGAAGCCTAAGGCATCTAAATCAGTCTCGAGATCTCACAAAGCCGGTCTTCAATTTCCCGTTGGAAGGATCGCTAGATTCCTCAAAGCCGGAAAGTATGCAGAGCGCGTCGGTGCCGGTGCTCCGGTCTACCTATCTGCAGTGCTTGAATATCTAGCTGCAGAGGTTTGTGGATAATTTAATTTTGCTTTTGCTTTTGTGGGTGATGGTTGATTTTATTTGTGACTGATGTGTTCTGATACATGTGATTTTGATTTTCTTTCAGGTTCTTGAGCTTGCTGGAAATGCAGCTAGGGATAACAAGAAGAATCGCATTGTTCCTAGGCATATACAGCTTGCGGTGAGGAACGATGAAGAGTTGAGCAAGCTTTTGGGGACTGTTACAATTGCTAATGGAGGGGTTTTGCCCAACATTCATCAGACTCTGCTGCCAAAGAAGATTGGAAAAGGGAAGGGCGATATTGGATCTGCATCACAAGAGTTTTAGGGTTTCTTGTTGAAAAGGTGTTTTGTTATGAGTAGGGATGGGATCTCTCTTGCACTACTACTGTTGGGTTTGTAATTTTATTGATCCCTGAAAATCCCAATTTTGTTTTAATATATTGGAAATAAATAGATAGTATTTTTGTTGTGATCTTGGTTTGGGGAACAGTTTTGATTGCAACTTTATTTCCCCTTAATTTCATTAAGATCTCTGCTTCTTTGCATTTTGGTTGGTCTTGGTAGCCCTAATTGTTGTCATTATTCAATGAAGGGTTTGGAATTGCAGAATTATAATTTCCAGTATATTTGGTTTCTTCTTATAATTGTACTTAATCATATTTTTGTGTGGTGGAGAGTGGAGGGCAATATAGGTCAGAAACTGAGATGGTTTATATTTCAAAATTGAGACCAATTTTGAGACCTGCAAAGTGGGTTATTTGTTTGAGCCTTTCTCTGGGGGTTGCTGATTTGTGAAAATCTGGCTGTTGAAGGATATGGGCATGGTGATCTATTATGGTGGCTTGTCGTCCCACCCAAGATTGAGACTTTCCACTGTTAGAATTGTAAGTTTATCCGAACCTGGTGCTTTGCGATTACAAGTCCTTGACCATGTGGATAAGGAGTTAGCAAAGGAGGAAGAAAAGGCAGCACTGTCCCTTGTCAAGGATTTGCAGGGGAAGCCTGGAGGTCTGCGCTGCTTCGGTGCTGCAAGGCAGGTTGTTGCTCGACTTCTTGTATCTATCTGTCTACTAGGATGCTTTAATGCCTTTAGCCTCTCTGTTGTTCTTTTTATCTAAGAGGCAGAAGGTCATGGTCTTTTAATGCAGTGAGTATTCTCTCTCCATCCGTTTGTATTATGTGTGACTCAAATGCATTTGCTCTGGACCACACAACACCCAAGAGTTCTTTTGAACCAAGTGGATGGTCATAAGGGCTCAAATATTGTTTCCCCCTTACTGTGCTGGAAATACCATTACTTTTGAGATGGTTAGGATCATTCAATAAGCGTGATTTGTTAGGATATGGAAAATCCAAGATGGATGGGTGATTTAGTCTGTTGGAGGTGAATGAGAAAGGATGAATTTTTTTCTCACTCTGATCCATTATTAGTTCTAGGAATTAGGAGATGTCGGTCGAGACTTTATTTTCCAATTCTGGTTTATGAAAATGGTAATGAGGTTGCCCTGGGATTCAGTACAATAAAAGTAGCCGTACCTGGCATTTAAGACTCCAAATTGGAGGGATTCTGCCTGGTCTATTTGTAGTTATAATTCTCGCAATTCTATGGATGGCCATCTTTGTCTGTTAAGTTGCCAATTGTTTACCCAACATTTGTTTGTCAATGATTGGGAAGTTGAGGAGTTGGGGCTCTTCTTTTGTCCTGGCTGGGGTCTGTTCCTATGGGTCCTCTAGGCCAAGATATTCGAATTTGGTCAGAAAGCAGCAATGGTCATTTCTCAGTGAGCTCACTACTATCTTCACTTCAATTAGCGACTTGGTGTCTTATGCACCATTTCCTTATAGATGTGTGTGGAATCAAGGCATTCCCTCAAAGGTATATTTTTTTCTATGGAATGCATATTTGAATAAAAATCTTACTATCATTTAAAGAGTAGAGAGGGTAGAGGATGGCGAATTGATCTTTCCTATGCCTCCAAGCGGAGGAAACGGTTGATCACGTGCTCATGCATTGCCCTATGGTGGGTGTCATCTGGGGATACTTTCTCTCCCAAGTTGGGGTGGTTTGGGTCTTTCCTTCTTCCTTTCAAAACTTCTTGTCATGTTAGTCTTTGGTTAGAACAGCTAGTGCCAAGAGAGAGATTCTCAAGGTTCTTTCTAGGGCCATATCATGTTCAATATGGCAAGAAAGGAATAGGAGAGTCTTTGACAACTCTGCATCTTCTATTTCCCTTATCCAAGCTTGAATCCATTTTATGATATATGAATGGGTTGCAGTTTGGAATGGAGGGGTGAATCTGAGTTCTGTGTTGGGATGAGGCATGCTATAGTGATGAACCGCCAATCGTACGGGCTGTGGTCATTTTGTTACATTCTGCTCTTAGTTGATGCTATTGTAAACTTGCACTGTATTATAGTTTGCCTTCTTGTACCTCTTTTTGATTAATATATGCTATTGATTACCGATTTAAAAAAGTACATATACATGAACATTGGCTTGTTCTAATGTCAATTTCCACAATAAACGATTAAAATATGCTTCTCTCAATGAGTAAATTCATGGTACAGGTACCTCAAAGACTCTACACCTTGGATGAACTAAAGCTGAACGGGATAGAAACTTCATCTCTTCTATCGCCCGTGGATACAACACTTGGTTCAATAGAAAGAAACATTCAGCTTGCTGCAGTGTTAGGAGGGCTTTCTGCATGGTCTGTGTTTGGATTTACCCAACAACAAATCCTATTTTCATCTTTGGGATTGTTGTTTCTGTGGACACTGGACTCAGTAAGATCTTCATTTGGCCTCTAAAGTCACTTCCCATTCTTTACCTATTTCATTGCACAGTTATTTAGTGTTATGGAGGGCAATAGTTCTGACATGTATTGTTTCCATGACCTTCTCGAAAGTCTGATTTCCTTGCCTTGGACTATGGACTTATGTTGTCTGCTGTGTAAATTTATTGCTGAATCTTATTTAAGTTGTAGCTTAACGTTTGCCCATTATAGCAAATGAAAGTCTCTCTCCTTTCCTGTGCAGATCAGCTCTAGGGACTGCTCTATGTTGTTTACCTGTGTTTTCTTTACCCTATGTCTCTCTCATCACTAAATATATCTGCTGATGGTACCAGTTTCTAAGGCTTTTGTCCTGTAAAGAAGACTCGATCAGTTACATTCGGGATTCAACTATATTTTGTCCTTAAATGTAAAACTTGTTACTAATTGTTTTGTTGAGTGAGGTTTTAGATCTGCTTATTTTTTCTACAGGGGTGAAACCGTGAAAATCTTCCAGAATCAGTTTTATTCTCTAAGGGCCCGTTTGGCATCACTCCCGAGGAACAATTCTCTATTCCTTGCCTGGGAATAGAAACTCTTGCGTTTTTATTCCCAAGGAATAGATCACTCCGGAGGAGCAATTCTCTATTCCATGCCTGGGAATAGAAACTCTTGCGTTTCTATTCCCAGGGAATAGAGATTTGTTCCTTGATGCTAAACGGGCCCTAAATTTCCCTCTCTTGAGTTGATTTGGAAGTTGAAGGCTGCTAAAAAATCCTCTTATATATCTCAAATAAGAGGTGTAACAATTGCAAATTTGGACGGGTGAATGTGGCTCCACATTACATTCGTAAA
This sequence comes from Tetracentron sinense, assembly GCA_015143295.1. Classification (NCBI taxonomy): domain Eukaryota; kingdom Viridiplantae; phylum Streptophyta; class Magnoliopsida; order Trochodendrales; family Trochodendraceae; genus Tetracentron; species Tetracentron sinense. Next base: position 7,263,095 of record CM026558.1, on the reverse strand, counting down.
CCTTCTCTGAAAAGTTAAGAAGTCCCATATTTCTTTTGAACTAACATCTGATTCCTGTTGTTTGTGAAGTATGCTAAATCCCCAAAATTTTGGAGGAATTCTGCCCCCCTCTCCACGTGGGGTCCAAGAAGAAGAAAATGACGTCTGAATAGGTGTGATGTGAGGTTTCAGTTAAGGCCATCTACTGGAATTTTATGGCTCTGAATAGTTCATAACATATGAAACATGGATCTTGTTAGAGGTAGCTGAACCTGTTTAATTCTGACCTAGGAGATTGGAGTCAGATGTATCTTTTATTGACCTATATGATGTATGGTTGGGGGAAAGAGACCCGTGTTCCTTGCTGTAAATATTTAGTGCACAATATGGATCTCATGAAATTGAAGGTTTACATGCAGTTATAACACCTTTATGAACTACCGATTTAATACCTGTCTTCTCCTCCAGCAATTTTCTGTTGGCTTAGCCAAGGGTTTAAGCCCTTGGATGGTTGTTAGGTGCTGTTTGGTTATCAAGATAAAGCTGACGTAATTTGTGTAACCCCATAGGTTTGACAACTTGGCATGTTTGGTGATCCTCTAATTATAAGAATGTGTTAGCAAGCCATACTGCCTGGCTAGATTCATATTCGAAATATCGTGGGTCTCATATGAAAATTCGAGATGATTTGTCAACATAATGTCATTGTGTGGAAAGTTATGATGGATTCATGACTGAAATTTAACTGATATTGTTGTAACATTAGTATTACTTACAACCTTTGGGATGCCTTGAACAACATTGGATGTTTGTCTGAAAGAACTACTATATTATAGAATTGTTGTGATAGCTCAAGCAATTTCTCCTTTCCCCTTTTAGAAGTTTTTTCTTGTAAAAATAACAAAACAACATTGTAATTGCTATCTGGATTATGTTCGTGGTTTTAGCCTCTATGTCAATTGCTTATTCCCCCCTCAATATCTTGAATTTGAGATTTTATACATCTTACTTGCCGAACTTGTGTTTGTATCGACGATTTTGAATTAGATGGACACTCTCATTTTGGTCAGTCTTAAATTGTACTCTTAGAGAGACAAGTCTTAAAACTCTCCTGCAAAAGATACACAAATTCCTTTTATTGCTATTGCCATAATAACAACAATGTCCTGAATCGACTCAAAAAAGGGGATTTAGAGTCTACTTATTGGTCCACGTGGACCACCTAGTTTTTTTATTAGTTAATTCACTTATCTAGGGGATGCTGACCAATTGAAAAGGTCTGCTATGGGTGTTATTCGCTTTGAGTTGACGCAGGAGACCGTTTCCCTTATTGTTATTGTTGTAAGTTGTAATAAACAAGGATGTATAGATAACTGGCCTTTCCCGTGTTTGGGAATTGGTTGGTTATGTCTTAAACCTCCCATTGAGAGGTCATCTTGGAGATCACAAAGCATGATTTATGGTGAAGGGAGATGAGCTCTTTCTTAAAAGCCTCAATGACCACCAATAATGTGTTATTCTTGTATTTTTAATTATACAAGTACCATTTATACAGACATATATGCGCAAGTGTTCATGTAAGCATAATGTTCTTTTTAAAGCAGAAAAAATAATGTATCACATATGGGTGTGCACGTGCTGTAAGTAACCATGCATGTATATATGCATGTAAACTTAGGCATGCTTGTCCTAATTTTTGGAAGGGGAGTGGTCTCCTACATCGACTCGAACCCAAGAACAGCCCTAACCAACCTTGTATGGGTCAACATCCCTTAATTAGTGAATGTTGACAAATATTAATTAGGCCAACTCAATAGTGTGGTCCACTTAAACTAATAACCTCGTGACTCAAATCACCTATTTTGAGTCATTTGAGGTGATTCTAAAATAGATGTTTAAGTATGCACGCATGGGGCGTCATCCTTTCTTGCCTTAGTCTTTTATACTAATGCATTTGTTATCGTATCCCTCAATTTGGTTTCGTTGAGTGGTATGTCATGCGCGTGGGAAGGAACACATGCATCTTTTATCATTGTTCCTAAGTTCTTTAATGTTTTCTGATCCCAAACTATTTCTGGTGCTTTACGTTTTGATGGTTGGCTTACTCAGATAATAATTATTTGCTTATGGTGATTCAATTGTAGTATTGTCCGAATTCCAGATGATTCACCATATTGGTTTTTTGTAGGTCTCTTTTAATGGAGGAGTTGGTAGTCTCGTGCTTGATACAATTGGTCATACCCTCAGTCAAAAGTACCGTAATAGAGTCATTCAAGTGAGATATATCTTTCCTTCTCTCTCTACTGTCTTTTCGCGTGTGTGCTTGTTTAGACATACATGCAGACTGATATTTATGTATATGTTCTTTTGATAAGATGTGCCTCTGATTGATATATATTCTTATAGAGATCAACATATGTTAAAAAAAACTAACTTTGGTGCTCGCCCTTTTGAATCTAGTAATGAATAACATGTGTGGTAGGATCGTCCACAGGTCCTCTAGGGTGTAATCCACACACACACACACACACACACACACACACACACACACACACACACACACACATAGTCCAAATTAATGCAGTAGATTAGATATATAAGGTTATCCAATGATCAGTTTTTGTCTCTGGTGACCTCATTGGTTGGACCCATCGATAGGTGGGATCCAACCCTCACAGATGCACATGTGCTTCGTGTGTGATCATAGTATCATACTTCCCATTCTCTGTCCTGAAATTGAAATTCTCTTGATCTAATTCTCTTATTCATAACTTTTGTCCAGCATGTTGATTTTTTCATAATATTATCTTTTTCCAATACTTCTGTATCACTACTTTTTTGTTCATCTGATAACTGATTTTATTTTAATTTACTTACCTTTAAGGCTTTAACTTTCACGTGGCAGCTCTGGAAGAATATATTTCTCGTTAAGTAGTGGTGCTCAATATGGTTTCTTGGATAAATGTCTTCACCAACAATGATAAAGTGATAGGCAAATAAGTAGTTTCCTTGTGGTGTTTCTTTACACAATTCAAACTTGTTTTTGCATCTTCCGTTATATTATTGGATAAATACTATATTTAAATATACTTATGGACATATGTTGATAAAGCCTAAGCTACTTTTTGTTTGAAATCCTGAAATCTGCCTAAGGAGGTGCAAGGCGTAAGTGCGTAACTGTATCAGATTTTCTGGGTATGATATTGTGCTTTGGACAACCAATCTGTTATTATAAAGATTACAAATTCTCTCTGGTACATCTTCATTGCTAACACATCTTGGTCAGTACGACTCGCTCCTCATGAAGTAACCATCTCTTGTAATATTTATGCAGCATGAAGCTGGTCATTTCTTAATAGCCTACCTGCTTGGAATTCTTCCAAAGGGATATACAGTATCTAGTTTAGAAGCTTTGAGGAAGGAAGGAAGCCTCAATGTTCAGGCAGGAACAGCTTTTGTGGATTTTGAGTTTCTTGAAGAAGTGAGCTTATTTTTTTCGGATTGAAGTGTTTCTTCTATCATTTGTAGGTCTGGTATTCGTTTTTAATATTGTTGTATCTTTGTCTTGAATGAATCATCACTTTCCATGGAGGTGATGGTATACTGCCTTGCCCAACAAACCTGGTTCTTAGGTGCAAAATTCCTTCGTACAGTTAAATCTGTGTCATTGCATAAATGCATAGCTGGAGGTCTTCAACTGTAATTGTTGTCATGAACATGTCAACAGCTGTTATTTATACATGCTATTATGTTGTGAATGGTACATAGAAAAAGAAAGACTATTTTGGTAGATAAGTTGAGAGAAGTAGTGGTCTTTGGCAAATCTTATATGATCTAGTGAGAGCTACTTTATTAGATCTTATTTTTTCGGTTGTTTCATACAATAAATTTGTTCCATAAAAAACTAAAAATAAGCTCTTATTTTTAACAGCTTTGGTAATACATTAACAGCTGTTTGGTAATACATACATATAAACACTTTTTTGAGGGGCATTTGCGTCCTTTTCAAAAGATGGCACACAACTAACATGAAACCGAAGCTAGAAATTGCGGTATAATAGGAGATAATGATTTTTTAAGAGACAAAAATATCCAAAAAATGATGTAAATGATGATAAAACATCTACCCACTTTAGCAAAATAAGCTTTGTTTTAGAAGCAGACTTTCTTCACTATTTGAAATAGAGGCAAAATCTTAAATGTCTAAAAAGCATAGTTGCAAGGAAGCTATGTACAGAGTGCGAAGCTTGCTTCCCAGGAAACTCGTTTCCTTAGGACAGACTTGCTTCCTAGGAAGCTCGTTTCCTTGGACCGACTCGCTTCCTAAGAAGGTCGCTTCCATCACGTCTCATCTAATAGTTAAAGGGAGCTGTATGTGTGAAGTGATGTGGTAGACCACAGTCTATAACCTGAGGTGTAGACTCTAAGCAAGTATCATCGGTTTGAAACCTAAGACACCTACTTTTCCACAAAAATCTCATGTAAGATAAAATCCAAGGTATAACTATCATAAATAACATAATGGGAATGAGGAACCTATATCTCATTTCTCGTTTCCTAAGGTTTTTTTGAGTCTCGCTTTCGCTTTCAGGTAACTATGTTAAAAAGTAAAGCTTCAAGATAGACGTTTACCAAAAGTCATCCTAGTTCGATTTTGTGTCGAACAAGTCAAATAAATTCTACTCTTTAGACTTGCCAAACGCTAGTGCTCACTTAATTGTATCACTTGGATTATTAGCTTCTGATTTGTGGATGTTTCCAAATCATGCAGGTTAATGCAGGAAAAGTATCAGCTAAGGTAAGACCTTTTCTTCTTACAGGTTATACTTTGGGTAAATTGGTGATATGACACTTTAGTTACCTTTCTTGGAGGCGCAAAGCCTTGAATGCTAAAATATACCAGCACTTGATTCATGGGTGCTTATTATGTAACTATAGTCGGTATGCTAAAAAAATCCACTTTGTTAGACCAATGTCTACAAGCTCTGCTAGATTTTGTAAAATACATCTTATACTGGCTCGCTTTCATTTTTGAAAATTTGTAGGCTTTTTAGATACCCTGAATAGTAGATATTTGATGTGCAAAGCTGCCAAGTTTTAACCAATAGACTGTTCCTTATGTGTCTCTCAAACAATTTACGAATTGATTGATATGAATATCATTCTAACGTGTTAGTAGGCCAAAAGTTGTTGTGTCCTCTCTTGCAAGTTTTTACTACCCAGCATAATTTCTTATGGTGGAATTACTTTTAATTAGATGCTGAACAGGTTCTCATGTATAGCGCTAGCAGGTGTGGCCACTGAATACCTTATTTATGGATGCTCCGAGGGAGGTCTTGCTGATATTTACAAGGTTTGGTGGGATTCTAAGATGAAGGGGATGAAGTATACGGTTGCCTGGTTAATTCGGACAGCACATCCATGCACTTGGGTACATGCAGGGGAGCAGGACTAACCATACAGTTGGTCCCCTTAAGAGAAATCCTACTCCCCAAAATCTACACTCTTTTAGAATACTTACAAATGACAAGGCCAGAATATTTCGTATAGTAACTGTCTATTCTTTTGTATAGTTTTGGGCAATAGTAGAAAAATATCAGGGAACAGTCCAGACAATAAATTAGTCGGATATTTATGGTCATGTGATTAACTCTGGTGTAGGAGAGCTCTTAAGTGACATCCATTAAATGGCCATTCACCTGCATGTATGAAATTTGTAGTGGCACGCCACTTTGATGCCCTGAATATGGCTAATACAATGCGATTATGCGAGTAGTAAGGTTACTAACTGCACTTTTTTGCTTTTGGAACAGTTGGATGGATTACTCAAAAGTTTGGGCTTCACACAGAAGAAAGCGGATTCTCAGGTCAGATGGGCTGTGCTTAATACTATCCTAATTTTGCGTCGTCACGAAAGAGCGAGAGTGAAACTTGCAGATGCCATGTTTACAGGAAGGTCTGTAGGCTTTTGCATAGATACCATAGAGGAAGCCATACATGATGCAGACATTTAGTTGCAGCTAGATAACAATTACATAATGTTGATGATGCCTGGACTGCAATCCTTAATGGGCTGCTTTTTGTTTTTGAGATTTTGGTGTTTGATGTATATCAATTAGGCTGAAAAACTACAGTTGATGTAGCAGTTACATTGCATACTATAATTCTATTTCTTCTTATACACATGAAGTGTAGATCTATTATGCAGTTGATGGGTAATTACCCACCATTTGAGTCAGCCTTTGAAGTTTCACCGGATCCAGTTTATGCCAACCATCCAATCTGTGACTTTTTTTTTGATGATAGAAAACCAAAACTACAAGGACCCAGAACTCGGCGCTGGGCCAGAACTCTCCTACATCGCCTAGGTCAAAGATGCACCTTCTGATAATTACCAATGCCTCTAATTAAGGAACAGAAGGAAGCTAGTCTATGAGTGTAGAACTCTAAAAATGATCAACTTAACAAAAATGCCCTGCATGCCAGTAAAATTGGAAAATAGTCTCTTAAGACCATCACAAAGGCTCTACTGATTTAATTGGGACTAATGGCAGGAAATGGGCCTCCCGTAGCTCGGATTTGAGCACGGAGAAGAAAGCCCAAAATCCAAGATCAAGTTCAAATGAGCCTCCGATGGCCCAAATTTTGGGCAAGAAGGAAAAAGCCCCCACAAATACGAAGTCAATTAAAATGGGCCCTACACCCAGCAAAATGGGTCCGTCCATAAAGAAGCTATAAACCTATCAAATGGTTCCGTCCATAAAGAAGCTATAAACCCATCAAATGGTTCGGCTCGCCAACATTAAAGCTTTTATGAGTTTAAAATCACTAAATGAAGTGAGACCAATAAGATCTCCATATCCTAAGAGTCTATAAATAAGACACTCAATCCAAGGAGTAGAGATCATTAACATAAGATCACAAAGGATCATTGGTAGACAATCAGAACAAGAGATAAATCAAAGAAGAGACAAATATTCGAGAAGAGAAGAAAAGATTCAAATTTCCTTAATCTTTAATACTCTGACCGTTAATTAGAAGATTCATTGAGAGTGTACAATTTTTAATATTAAATTGTTATTTGATTCTCAATTATTTCGTCTGCGAAATTTTGTGTCGACAATAAGCAAAGGCGGACATCAGCTGTCCGAGGAGTGTGTGGAACTGTGATTTTGGCCCTTCCACCCAATACTGCCGAGATATCATCAACAACAGCCTGAACCTCCCAGTGCACTGCAACTCTATCGGTGACATTCTTTTTGTTAGCCAATGCTCATTTGATTGTTAGCTCAATTGGTAAGGGACCACGCCGCATTGCAACTATACCGGTGACATTCTTTTTGTTAGCCAATGCTCATTTGTTTGTTAGCTCAGTTGGCAAGGGACCACGTCTCAGGAAGCGGAGGTCTTGACTCTTGGCATCCCCTTGGGGTCACCCGCACAAGGTTCTATGATTTTCATGTGCCTTGGGCTTATTGGTTCACATGGGTTGCAGGTCTTGCATGCACCCTAGGTTTACCCTGTCTACCCAAAGGGTGCACTTAGGAAAGTGTATTTGATCTTCGGATGACCTCTTAACACGTGCAATTAAGGGGTGTTTGCCTGCAACAAAAATCTATTCGAATAGAGAGTTGAGCGAGGGTGAGAACCAAAATTTCCAGGGAATACACTTGCACCCACAAAAGTTTTGAATAGAACGTATGTCCCTGTTGGGATTTAAACCACGTGTTTAATCCCTAAACCCTTCGGATCTTGAGAGACTATGAATCACAGAATTCACACAACAAATAGAAAAATTGTAGAGAAGAAAATAGAGACAAAACACACGGATATACGAGGTTCGGCAACGTGCCTACGTCCTCGGGAGCCACACCAATTCACTATATTGAAGATACAGAATACACAGAGTTTTTTTCTCTCTTCGAAAAATTACGGGCACTTCTCACACTCGTTAAACCTAAAAAATAAGCATACAGCTATATGTTTAGGGTTAAACTATAAAGCCAAAAATACCCCTGCAGAAACGTAAAATATTCGATTACTAGACCCCCCTGCCACCCCCCCTGGTAATCTGCTAAAGGTTGTCTACATTCCCAACAATCCCCACCAATATCTTCAGTCAAATTTCGCTCTACTAGACCAACAAAAACCATCCAAAATAATGACGTATGACTTGCCTTTTCCATGTTCTCATATTTCCTGGCACGGCTGCAGTGAAGCCAAACACCCACCTCACTTGATCCTTGTATGCGTTGTCTATATACGTTATGAGTGATGCATGTGCCCTACTACAATGTGGGGTTGTTTGGCTGTAAGTATCATCACATCCAATGCCTAGTTAAACAATGCACTATTGGGGTTCTTAGATCTCACTTTTCACTCACTCTCGCTACTTAACCTTGTCCAAACACCCTCCATGCTCCTTGGTGGTGGATAGGGTTGTAAAACGGAACAGATTCAAAACAAATAGTGGTAAATTGGAATTCATATCCGATTATATATTCGAATATTCGAATTCGAATAAATATTCAGCAGATAGTGAAATATGATATCCGTATCCGACTCCGATTAAAATATTTGAATTCGGCAAGGCTGGCTTAAGCTGTTTGGAGGCCTAAAGCGAGAATTCTAAATGAGAATTTTTTTTAAATTGAACTCGCTATAAAATGGGGCCTTTTTTAGGGTTTCTTTTCACTAAATCAGGTTCATAAAGCCATCAAAGCCCACTCTTTGGAGCCTAAAGCGCGGGCTTTGATGGCTTATTGGATGGGCCGGCCTTGGAATTTGGATAGTATCCGAATTATCTGATTATTTTAAAAAAAGATTATCTAAATTATCCGATTACTTTTAAAAAAATGTAAATTAATATTAAAAAAATATATAAAATTTAATTTTAAAAATATATTTTAAAGATTATATTAGGCACTGTTTTTTTGTGAAACTTTTAAAAATTTGGAACATTAATATTTTAGAACAAGAGGCAAGAGTATGGGAGGAGAGGGGAGAGGGATTCTAAGTCTTTTACACAATGATATCTTAGATTTATTAAGTTCACTTTAATTAGAAGTTCCACAAGCTTAAAATTCCAAAATTTTTGTTGGAACTTGAAAGTTCCATATTTGTAGAACTTTTGCACTCTATGGAATAATATAGTTATAGACATGAAGTAAAATTAGGCAATAATGAAAATTCTAGACTTTAAAAGTTCACCAAAAGAATGGAGCCTTAATTTTATAAATTTAAAATATATTATATATGTATTATATAATCGGTCAGATATTTATCGGATCGGATAAACTAATATCCGAATTCATATTTGATTATAAATGAATAATAAATTTACTATCTGAATTCGCCCCGCCGGATGCCTATTTGGATAATTATCCAACTAAATGGATTGATACGAATCATAGAAGGGAGGACCCCCAAGGTTTGCTTAATGAACAAAAGTTAAAGAGGAATGCTAGCCCTACTCTCAGTCAACACGTACTCTCACTCTCTACCAACCACTTGTCCACATTTTGTGAGAGAATGTTTTAATCATTACAAAATACGGTTGGTGGAGAGTGAGAGAGTAGGGGTTGGTTGAGAATAGCGCTAAGAGCATTTCCAACGGAATCCCTATTTTGACTCTCTTTGTCGGAATTTGGAGCCTGAAACACTTTTTGATATTCTAACGGGCTCGCCAGATGACCTCGCTACTTAAACGAACACGATTTTGCTCGTTAACTCAGGTGAGCGGAATCAACTCCTTACTCATTTTAAAAAAAAAAAAACTATTGGAAAAGTAGATCGGAGAATTAGGGAAGAAATAACTTGTGCATCGGAGATCAATCTCAAATTCTAACTTCCTATATGTTAGGGCATCTCCATTAAGACGAAACAATGGGAAAAAAATTAGCTTCTCCTCAAAGTTAGAAGTTAAAACACTTCGGGTGGGGCCCACATCCAAGTTTTGTCTTTTTTTTCGCTCGCGACTCGTAAGGGGAGTTGTGAACTGAAGACACACACTCTCTCGAGCAATCCATCCATTGTTAGTTTTCCTCTTTCCTTGGAGACAGCTTTTAGTTTCTTTCGTTTCCTGTTAGGGTAAGGGTTTCGTTCGTGGTAGTTAGGATTTTTCTCTAGGGTTAGGGTTTCTGTAAGGAATTGAAGCCTTTATCTCTGCAGTAATGGGGAGGTACAGAAGCCGTAGCAGAAGCTACAGTCCTCGACGTAGCAGAAGCCCACTTCGACGAAAGCGATACGACGACCCTCGAGACAGATATCAAGGCAGCAGGTCTTACAGAGACAGGCGATCTGCTCCTTCTGGTTTGCTTGTTCGTAACATTTCACTAGATGCAAGGTTTCTTCTTCTTCTTGTACTGCGTTTTGTTTCTTCTCATTCTAACCCATTGTTGCCTGTTGTTGGGGTTTGGCTTCTGAATCGTGGTTAATGGACATGCTCTCTGTTTTTCTTTGATTGTGACACGGAATTGTACAATTCCTTTTCGAATTTTTTCATTTGGTTTAGGGTTTAGTGCTGTGAAGAGTAAAGAGTGGATATGCACTACTTGTTTCTTTTAGCAAATTTTTTTTTAATTGTTGGGATTTACACAGAAACAAGAAGTTCTGGAGATGCTTGAATGTTATTGGATCTATGCATAGAATGTTGTTTATTTAGGAAGTATTTTCTTTGAGTTTGAAATCTAATTATATCAACTATTTTTTTTTTCTTATTCTTTAATTGATTAAGTATAGTTCGAAAACTCACCCGAGTAACTCGGCCTTGACTGAATTTTGAGTTGAGTCGCCTCAAAACTCGAAGGAGGCACTATTTACAGTGTTACTCGGGTGACTTGGTCGATTTGAGCCGAGTTTTTCGACTCGTTGGACTAGGTCAAGTCACTAAAGGGTATTTTTATCATTTTTTTAAAACCTAAACTCGAACATCACTATTTTTGCATCATAATTTTTTTGGGTCTACAACAACTTACTATCGGTTCTGTTAAACCTACTTTATAGGTTTGAGGCTGTAAAATCCATAGTTCGAAAACTCGGTGAGTCACACGAGTAACTCGACTTGACTCGACTGAATTTCGAGCCCAGTTGCCATGAAACTCGAAGGAGGCACTATTTGTCGAGTTACTTAGGTGACTCGGTCGAGTCGAGCCGAGTTTGTCGATTGGCGAGACTAGGTCGAGTCACAGAAGGGTATTTTTATAATTTTCTTAAACTTGAACGTCACACTATTTTGCATCATATGTTTTTTGGGTCTACAAAGACAACTTATTATGGGTTCTGCTAAACCTAGTTTATAGGTTTGAGGCTGTAAACTAGCGTACTTTGAGTTCTTTTAACCGTTTTTCAAGTTATTACATATATATTCCGAGTTGGACCGAGTTGATTTTTTTTCTAGTTAATCGACCCAGCTAATTTTCAAGTTGAGCCGAGTTTTCGGGTTTTTGAACAATGGTAAATCAGCGTACTTTGAGTTCTTTTAACCCAGAATTTTCAAATTATATATTTTCCGAGTTGGACCGAGTCGAGTTTTCCGAGTTACTTGACCCGGCTAACTTTCGAGTTGAGTCGAGTTTTCGGGTTTTTGAACCATGTGATTAAGAATGACATGAACTGTAGGTTATCTCTAAATGGACTGGAATGAATTTAATGAGTTCTTAATATGGGAACATGCTAAAACTAATTATTTTAACTATTGTTGTGCAGGCCAGAAGATCTTAGGATCCCATTTGAACGTTTTGGCCCAGTGAAGGACGTGTATCTTCCTAAGAATTATTACTCTGGGTATGTTTAAGTTTTGTGTTTATCTATCTTTTTTTATTAATGTTTTTATGTGCATGGTGCCTTGTTCAAACTTTTTTTAAACATTATTTAGGCCCCAAATTATGTTGGTGGTGTTTCAAGTTTCGTTTTCCATAAAATATTTTTGCATAGTCTTTTAACGAGGTTCGATGCGTTCTGCTTTTGGCCTTCTATCGTTTACTTAAAAGTCAAATCATGGTATTTTGAGCGATTTACCAAACTTTGATTTTTATCTGTTTTCGTCCAAGGCAAACATAAGAGATCTCTTTTAAAGAATCGGGAGGGAATATAAATCCCAACTTTCCATCTCCTCTCAGTCGTGTCTATCTTCATTAGGCTTAATGTAGGTATGCACCTAGCAGTCTAGCACTAAGAGCTCATGTCCCTGTTCAAGGGCATTTAAGGTGCCTTTGCACTTTGCAACTGAGCCTAGAAGACCAAACTAATTTGGGGAGCAGGAATTGAACAAGTTCTGGGTTTCTAAAGTTACCATCTCTAGAATGGCCCTCGAAATTCAATGACAGTATGCTCTCTCCGATGAGCGCTTTCAAGTCTCAGGTGAGTTGGCAACAATGCTAGGCCCTATTAGGGACTAGTTGCAGAACTTCTGGTGCTTTATTCTATTCCCATAGAGCAGCTAAGAGAATTATTTCTCCCTCTTATCTCTTCTGATGACAGATTAATCAGTGTCATTGTTACATAGATTATGTAGATTTAGAGTTCTAATCATAGTTACCAGAGCAACAAGAGAAAACGAGAAACAAAGCGGGAAGTGAGGCTCAAAAAGTCCGTAAGAAACAAGAAGCGAAAAATGAGATATAGGCGTCTCAGTTCCATTATATTAGAATGGGCAGCCGTACTTTATATTTTATCTTACATTTTATCTTACGCGAGATATTTGTACAAAAATAGGTGCCTTAGGTACAAATTCAACGATACTCGCCTAGGGTCTACACCTTAGGTTGTGACGTGTATATATTTGACAATAGAATTCAAGCGAAAAATGAAATATTGACTGTATCATTCAAGTTATCATAATAACTTATTTTGATAACAATGAGGGCTCTAACATACTTTTCAAAGGGTATTATCGAGGGCATCATTTTTCTAGAAGCACCTTGCTAACATAGTTCAAAATATCGATACGTATCGGCCGATACGGGCCGATACGTACCGGTTTTTCAATCTACCGATACAGAGATACGCCGGAAGAAAAAAAATGCAGCGTATCGCAGCCGTATCGGACGTATCGGTGCGTATCGGTACCGATACGCACCGATACATGCGATACGCTGCGATACTCAGCTGTTTTACGGTTTTTTTTTTTTTTTTTCTTTAAGTATCGACCGATACTGTTCTAAGGGAGAGATTTAAAAAAAAAAAAAGGGAGAGCTATAAAAAGATTCGACACTGAGGAAAAAAATCAAATTTTTTTCGGTTTTTTTATGCTGTGATTTTTTTTCGTGAAATCCCTATAGGATTGGGTTCCCTTGTCTGTAACAGAAAAAGGAAAAGAGGAAAAAAAAAAAAAGGAGCAAGAAGGAAGAAAAGAGGAGAAAGGAGGAAGAAGAAGAGAGGAGGAAGGAAAAAAACCTGTAGCCGACGCCGTCGCCGTCGCCATAGCCATCGCCGTCGCCATCGCCGTCGCCAACGCCATGGCCATCGCCGTTGCCGAGGGTGAGTCTCCTCTTCCCCTCTTCTCTTCTCTTCTCTTCTCTGTTTCTCTGTTCTTTTTTTTTTGATACCTGAATTTCGTAACTTACGAAATGGTTTAAGAATTAGGAAAGTGAATGGTCTTTTACGAAAAAAGATCCTAATTATTGATTAATTACCAAAATGTACTTGTTTATAAATATTTTTTTTTTTTTTTTTTAAAATTTTAAAGACCCCTCCCTTACATTACTATTATGCCTTTAAAATATTTCATAACCTCATAAATCCCCCTTAACAGTTCTTGAACTATGGTTAATAAGTTTTAACCACTATGGTTAATTTTTTTTTCTAAAAATCAAGATTAGATGCTTTAACCTCAAGGATTATTGAATTTTAACCATAATTAAAGGGAGTTAAAGGTAACACGTTAAATTTTTTTTTCCATTAAAAAACTAAGGTTAGATGCTTTAACCCTAATAAGGGTTAGTGAATCTTAACCACAGTTAAAGGGAGGGACACATTAATTTTTTTATTTTTTATTTCTAAAAACAAATGTCAGATGCTTTAACTCTAAGGGTTAGTGAATCTTAATCATAGCCAAAGGGAGTTAAAAGTGGACACATCATTTTTGTATTTTTTTTCTAAAAACCAAGGTTAAATTGTTGAACCCTAAGGATTAGTGAATCTTAACCACAGTTAATAGGAGTTAAAAGGGACAGTCAATAGGTGTGATTAAACTCTCCCAAGGTTCTTAAAAAAATAATAATAATAGTAACCCTATTAAAAAAATCACACCCACTTGCCAACGTGTCCCTTTTAACTCCTATTAACTGTGCTTAAGATTCACTAACCTTTGGGGTTCAACGATCTAACCTTAGTTGTTTTTTTTTTTTTTTTTAAAAAAAACTAACCCTATTAAACTTGTAATCACCTAAACATCATTCAATAGATATAGAAGTCCTGCTTGTTTACATTTTTTTTTTATCGATAAAAAGTAATTTCATTAAAAAATGAGGATTCACAAATAGTGAATCATAAAGAGCCCAAACAAACAAAGTATAGACTAACAACTAACAACTACTAAATAAAATTACAGTCATCCTGCTTGTTTACATCGAAAATAAAAAATAAAAAAATTGAACAAAAGCCCTGCTTGTTTACATAAAAAAAAATAAAAAATTATATTTACATTCACTTCATAGTCAAATAAAATTACAGTCATCTTCGTTTGATCTTGATGTAGGGTCTTCGATAATTCAACAATTTCCTCATCTTCTCATATTGATTAAGTCCTGCAAAAACATCGAGCTTATCAATTGCAGATAGAAATAGGTTTGGAAACTAAATTGCTAAATTTCAATTAGTTATCAACTTTAATGTGTATTCATAAGTTCTTTAGATATCTAAAACAATTAAAATGGATAATCATTGAAATATTAAGTATAGATAACTTAAATTTTCTACTCTAAGTTGATATATACTAATGATCATTAATTCTAGATTATATTTCTTATACTTGATTGATTATTATTTGTATTTTCATGCATATTTATCAACGCACACGTCTTTTTTAACTTATAAAGTTTTTAACTCTCATATGTATGATTATAAATGTAGTTGAATGTCTTCATTTAATTTGTTTTTAGCTTATATTTGCATTAAAAGAGGTTTTATGCAAGGTATCCAAGTTTTTCCTTGCGTATCCAAGCTTTTTTTAGCGTATCCTGAATTTTTACGTCGTATCCAACCGATACGGTACCGATACGCCGATACGTATCCTATTTTGGGCTGACCGATACGGCGACCGATACCGATATTTTGAACCATGCTTGCTAATAAACCCTTTGCTATTGGAGGTGTTGGATCTTTTAATCGTCTGGATAAACTTCAGCCTAGAAGGTATAGAGAGAAGTGGATTTTGACCTCTAACGTAGACTCCACAGAGCTAAACTTATCAATGAGAATAAGCAGATGGCGTCTTATGTGCTTGTATATGTAACTCGCTCTTGGTCCAAGGCTCACAGTCAATCAAATCATTGATTAAAAAATAAAATTTGTTGTAAAACGTTCATTTATTAGAGGAATTCTTTGGTTAATTGAAGCTATCTGTGTTTGGCTTCAGTAGTATGTGTTGATCAACCTATTTAGGAATGACTTATGCGAATTGCCCTTGTTGAAGATCGTGGTTTCTGTGTATTTTCACTCATCTAGAGCCTTACTTTTGTTTCACTGGTCACTCATTTTTATCAGTTAGAACTGTTAATTTTCTGTAACTTCTTTCATTGCTTGTAACTCTCATAAAGTTAGTTCAAACCATTAATCTTTTTTCTTTCCATACTGGTGATATTTTTTGGGACTTTTTTTATGAATATAATATATATATCGTTATTATCCATCCAACTCTTTTGTTGCAAATTTGCCAATTTGGGAATCTTTCGGGTTTGAGGCTCTACTTAGACGTGTATGATCCCGTCATTCCCTATAGATTACTATTGGATGCTTGATCCGCCTTTGATGCTTGTTAAGTCAAGGTTATCGGATCAACCTATGTGTTGCAAAGAGTTGTTCTGATAATATGATAGTAATGGCATGATAGACACCACATTCTCTTGCTAACTTTACCGCAGACTTTCTCAACAAGAAAACTAAAAAATCTCTTTCTTGGAAAGTGTCTCCCTGATTTTCTGGCGTCAGCCAAATAACACTGACAGATTTAATTCTTTTCTTCAACCAAACACAGCCTTATTTGCAATGAACATGACTATTTGCAACTGTTGTGTTGAGTTCTGTGGACTCTCTTTTGAAGTTAATTCCACACACTTTTCTAGTAAAAGAGAACAAATGTGGTCTTCATTTGGTTCCTTTTTATAGGTCTCTTGTCTTAATAGTTGCCAGACAGTTTAGTTTAGATTTCAAGCCTTGCAGTGAGTGATGCTTCATATGTGATTATTGTAGGGAGCCACGAGGCTTTGGATTCGTGAAATTTCGTAATGCTGAAGATGCAGCTGAAGCCAAGCAACAGATGAACCATACAGTTATTGGTGGACGTGAGATTACAATTGTTTATGCTGAAGAGAATAGAAAAACTCCTCAAGAAATGCGTACGACAAGTCCACACACAAGGTGTATGCTCTTCTCATTTCCACCCTTTTGGCAGTACTATGTTTCTTTCATATAGATTTGTGCTGATCCATGAGAAAGTTTTGTTCCTTTGGCTGCTGCTGATTATGTTTTGGATTTATCTGTAGTGGCCGATACGGAGGAAGCTATAGAAGACGAACTCCTAGGTCTCCAAGACGTCGATATCGTTGTCAGTTTTAACTTACTGAACTTAACCCCGTGCATTCATCTTAAGTTTAGATAAATGTTATTCAATTTTTCTGGGCCCATGCATTTAAAGCTGTTCTTGATTGTGAAACTGTTCCGTATCAAAATGATTCTATTTTCCTTGTTTCTTGGCCAAATGTTTATGAAATTTTCTCTGTGACAGCTCATTCGCGCTCGCCTTCACCAGCCAGGCATGATTCAAGGTCTGGGTTCTATCCTTCTTTATTGTATTCTTTATACCAGGCCCCATTTGTGTGGCGGCATGTTATTGACATTTATATTTTTCATTTGTTTTTTATTCATTCTTTTTTTTTGTTATTAATTATCTTATCTCTTGATGTTTCTTTAAGGCATAGGCTATATCTAATAATCATGCATTTGACCCATCAATCACTTTCTTGGCATCTTGCCTTCCAATTATTTTTTTTCTATAACTCTGCATGTTCACAGGATATAAAAAAGCTGGAAAACATCCTCTTTTCTTATTTGACATGCACTTGCAATACTATAGGTTTAAGAATTATAGTCCTTTTCTTTTTAGAAGCTTTGGGCCTTTCACTCCCAATAACAGCAGGCAAGACTACAAAAAATGGTATTTGTTCCTACTATAATATCATAGAGTTAGGACATTCCTATATCATGTTTGACATATGTGATATATAAATGTCTTGACATCAATGTGTGTTGTGGAGCCATCTTATAAACAGCACCAATGGGCATTCCTACACCTCTATAGAATTTCTTGTGTTAACTTACTTAGCACAATGATTTTTATGATACATGATTTTAGTTTGTTCAGTGAATAAAATACAAAAATGGAAGATAAGAATTGCCAAATAATGTGATTTGGGCTAGCTAATGCTTTGCAAGAGTTACCATTACACATTTAAGTCGGGCAGTCAATGTATTGTATGTTGACTGTGATTGTAAATTGCTCGGGCTGCTTCAGGTCCCCACCATGTTGTCTTAGGTGAGTTCTCCTACAGTTTTGTCACGATACACTTTTGCCAAGTGCTGATTTAATCAATTTGATATTAAGCTGATATAGGTAGATTTTAGCTGATCTCTTTCAATCATTTTCATAAGCCTCAGTGAAATTGAGTTTTTTGTTTGGTTGTGTCTGTTTTTTTTTTTTTTTGGGGGGGGGGGGGGGGGGGGGGTCCCAAAGGCTCTTATGTTCACTCACTATTTGAGAAACTTTTGTTTTGTAATTACTTATTGATCCACCATTATGTTTGAAGGATTTTATTTAAGTTGCGTAACATATAAGTGACATCAAATTAAAAGTAGAACTTTTGGTAGGCTATTTCTACCTTGCCTTTTAAATTTCTTAATCATTTTTCTCTTGCGTGTCCAATTGAGGCAAACTTTATGCTTCCTACTTCAAAAGGCTTCATCAGAAACCAAGCCTTTTGCTTTCACGACCTTCTTTATCTATGATTTATTGATATATAATTCTTTTCTCGGGTGGAATGTAGCATGTATTTTAATGGATTTGAATAATATGGTGGTGGTCTTGCTCGTGCAGATTGTTAAAGTGAAAAGAAGAGACTTAAAGAATTCATGGATTAGTAAAGAGATCATAAAGTGACTGTAGTGACTTATATACCAGAGAAAACTGATCATAAAGTGATTGATCAGTTGCTTAGTTATCTTTCAAAGGCTCTCCAGAAGTATCATTAGTGATCTCATCTTCATCGTCTGTAACATACGAATCGCATGGGCTTTCCGATTTTGTGGGCTTTTGGCTTGTAAGGCTCGTCACCACTAACTGGAACTGTCGAAACCAGCTTATTATGGTTTGTGAGATGGTTACAATCACAAGAAAGCTTTATTTTTCTTACTTTACGTACATTTTAAAGTTTGATATACTGGTTTTGCATACTATTCAGTTAAGAAAGAACTTAGAGCTTATAAATGCCAAAAGAAAGAAATCGTGATCTCCAGAGAATGGAAGCCTATCGAAGTCCTAACCGCTAGAGGTAGAGGGGTCTTCTTAATGGAGTTGTCCAGCTTCTCACCAAAGAAGAGAGAGGTTGGGAATTTAGAGAGAGGGGGCAAAGAGAGAGTTGTGAAGTTGTGAGATGCTGATCAACCTGTTCACTGTTGTAGAGCGTTAACTCAAAAGTGTTTGGAGTCTTTGGACCAAAAGCCCCATATTTTTTGTTCAGATATCTTTGAAATGGTGCAGGTAAAGGTGATGTTTTTAACACCATGATTCTGAATAAGGATTTAAGTACTTTCCGACCTTTAAACAATTGGACCCAAATCAGCAGTCTTTCTTCTTATTCAAGCATACATGATTACTTGTTGTTTATATTGGCAATGATTTATATTTATATCTTTATGAAGTTCTGGAATGGGAAAAATGTTCTCCCTGTGTTACCTTGCATACTTTTGCTTAAATATATCTACTTTTATCCAGTATTGCTCTGTGATCTAGCCCTGCAATTTTGATATTAAATAAGTGCCATTATCTGTTCACTGAGTGTGCTTATGGTGGTTAATGCAGAGACAGGGATCGTGGCGCAAAGGATGATTATTACTCGTTGTCACGATCCAGGTCCATATCACATTCCCGCTCTCCCCACAATGAGAGGGAGTACAGGTCTAACCGGAAATTGCCGAATCCAAGGGAGAATGATGGGACGGATCGGAGATCACCGAGTCCAAGGGGGAATGGCCGGAGTCCTTCAAGGTCCCGTTCTCGTTCCTACAGGTATCCATTTCGATTTCTTATGTATCATTCAAGGTGAAATTACACTATCCAACTGAGGTGAATTGACTTCTATTTATGAGAAGTGGAGGAATCATCTAACTCACGTGGATCTCAAGATTTGCTCTGTTGTGGTCTGATTGACCCTTAACATTGGAGTTTGAGAATAATAATCTGATAGTTTGGGTCTTAGCGACGAACCTGCCTTGGGTAGGTCTATGTAGTGGTGTGTCTTATATTTTCTATTTTCTTTGTGTGAATAGCTAGTAAAGCAAATGGACTGACTCATTGATCACACTTTTTATTCTGTCCGTGCAGTCCTCGGCCCTCGCTGAGTCGCTGATGGCGTGCTTTTAGCGTTTTATGCAAAAGTTGCTCCTTTGGGCGATAGTCAGGGAAAGATGTGTAAAAGTTTCAAATGTTGGTACAGGTTTTTACTTGTAGTCTATGGTGAATATGATGATGTAACTAGATCATCTCTTTTTTGGTGGATTTTAGGTTTTCATACTAAGAACCCATAGACCATGCAGCTTTTTGAAAGCAGCTTATGGTAATGCTGTTTCTGTGATGATGTTCTGTAGTTGTACCTATTCTAATCTGATGATGAAGGGTATTGTGTTTTTTTTTTTTTTGGATGGTAAGCTGGAAGGGTTTTGTGTTTCTTGAGAATTATTAGTGGAAACATGGTTTACTTTGGTTTTACTGCCTCCAAGTTGCAGGTCGCCATTAAAAGGTCTTCGCAGGTGATTTGCTGGGAAATGATTAACCATCGCCCCAATGTGGCAATTGACTTTGCTGAGTTGGGATAACACACTGAAACCTGGGTTTCTAATCAGTCATTGAAAACTCTATCAAAAGTTTCTTGGGGTCATTGGTTCAAGTTTATAATCCTACATGACTCTATTTGACTTTTCAGCTTCAGGATACAAGGGTGTTAAATGTTTAGCTAACATTCCTATGTCCTAACAGGCAGCCATATAACCAAGCTATTCAAATAATCGATCTTCCGTACACTCTTTGGGCTCTGAACAGTATTAAAGAGGTGAAGAAAGCCCTTTTGACAGAGATGGTGGAATGAGTTAGATGAAGACCCTTGGAATAGTGAGGATTAGCCTTTGGATGGCTTGGAATTAGATCCCAAGTGGGGCCGCGATTGGTTTATGTATGATGAAAACTCTTTGGTTTGCACAACCCAATGAATCTGTATGCACCTGTTGCTGCATGGCTTTTGCTTTTTGCTTCATTGAAGCTGCAAGATGTTCAAGCTATTGTACCTCTCATAAGATCGGCAGTTACATAGCATTAGAGTTGGGGATTACAGCTTTTGCTTAACCAACTGGGGTTGGTGTGCTGGCCAGGACCATGCCTCAGGAAGCGGAGGTTCTGAGTTTGACTCCCTTTCCTCTTCCCTTCCCCTTGTTGCCATCCTCAGTGATTTATTCTTACTTGCCCGGTACGTGTGAATAGAGGAGTCTATATGTGCCTGGCAGCCTTGGAGATTAGGCAGGTGCTTACACCCTCGTTACCTAAAGGATGCGTTCGTTTGGCGAGAAAGAAAAGAAAGGAAACTCAAATTTTTTGCAAAATAACTATTAAAAGATGGATAAAGTTTTTGTGAGAAAGTTTGTCACTCTTTTTTTTTTTTTTTCCCTCACTTTCTCGCCAAACGGACACAGCCAAAAAGAGGAAAAAAAAAAAAAACAGGCCATATCTAGAGTTTTGTGGTACGTTTGGATGTTATCTGGGTTTGTGTCCATTCAATCGAGGAATGTTAGCCCGTTCACATAATTAAAAAATATTTCACTTTTTATTTTTGTAACGAGGAACCCATGCCCACCCTTTGGGTAGACAGGATAAGTTTCACTGTTTTTTAGTGGGTCTAAATCATTTATTTAGCTAGGTTAGGGGTTAGCACTCATGGTGCACGTCAACAGCCCACCAAGACTTGAACTCGAGTCACACACGTCTAAAGGGAGATACCCAACCACTGGAACTGTTAGCAATCGGTAAAAGTAACAAGTAAAAATAAATAATTAGGAAAATAATTGATAAAAGGAAAATGTAGAAGGGACGTATTCTTCTCCGGTTGTAACCGGTTTTGCGAAAACCGGTTACACCCATGCAGTGGCCACATGTCTCTTTGGACACCTCTTAACTATGGTTAAGATTCACTCACCCCTAAGGTTCATCTACATATTCTTGGTTTTTAGAAAAAAAAGTAAATTTTTTTGTTAACTGTGGTTAAAATTTACCAACTCCTAAGGTTAATTTTTTTAAAATAAATTTTTCTAAAAACCAAAGAGAGGTGGGTGAACCATAGGGGTAGGTAAATCTTAACCACAGTTAAGGGTTGTAAAAAGGGACATGTGGTGACCACAGAGTTGTAACCGGTTATGCCCAAAACCAGTTACAACTGGAGAAGATCACCAGTCAATGTGGAACTCCGGGAAGGGGAATGTCATTCCTCCCATTCGCACTGAGTAAAAAACGTGCTTTCTTTCTGCTAGTTTTCTACGCCTGTTTTAACGTCTAAGTTCCAATTAACAACAGGAGAGGAGACTAAGTGCCACTAAAAAGAGTAAACCAAACATTTATGTTGACCTAATTTATCTCTCTCTCAGACTCTCTCACACGCACAAATGGCCGTACAGTGGGTTCTAGTCTGCCATGGATGCATCACATTGTTGGTGGTGGTTTCGTTCCTATGCGGTCATTGGCCAATCTTTCAGGGGACTTTCATCGAGCGCATTCACTACTTCCTCACCTTTGGTGCTTACGATTATTTCCTGTATGTACACATCTCTGATTGATACTGTACTTCGCCCTATTTCTGCAGCTCTCTTCTTCATTTTTTTTTCCGATCCCTTGTTTCAGGCGATTTGTGGGGTTTGTATTTGGCTCCAAAGGCAGAGATGCAATTCTCTCCGTAGAGTTTTTCTGCTGCGATCGTCCAAATCCACTCTTGCAGGTTTCTGAATTACGCTCTCTCTTTTGTGTGATCATTAACGAAATATATATTTTTTTAATTAGTTTCTTTTTTGGGGATGAATTTTCACTTTTGCATATTATCTGAAGTTCATTTAGGCTGGAATGGATTCCATTTTTTTAAAAAAAAGATTCAATCGTCCGTACACTCCTTGGAGGTTGGAAATTGGACATCAATTCACAAGTCTCTTGTTATATTCAGTTCACTTTCTTACAAATCTTCTGGATCCCGTTTCTGGAGTTTTTTTTTTTTTTGGGAATTCGGTAATCCACAAACAGAACCATGAAATCATGTTGTTTTTCTCTACAAGTTATGATGAACACAGTAGTACATGTAATTGAATATTTAGTTGCAATCAACATAATCATTTCAGAGAGCCAGATTTATCAAATTTTGGTTAATGCTGAGAACCTCTAATCGAGCTTATCATCCAATCGATGAAGTACCTCTTCTTGCACATGTTCCGGGATGTGGGAATTCTGATCATGGATATAAAAATCGCCGAAACCAATACGAAACGGGCGATACGAATAGGTATCGGTAGTCCCTGTACAATATTTATACTGATACGAAACGGGCGATATGTATCATTTATTAGGTATTTATGTTTTAATTCATCGTGTAATTGTATTGTGTATGCTACTTTGTTTTTGAGTTACTTCTCATGACTTTATATTTGGCTCCTATAACTCATTTGATTTTTTAAAATTATATTTTTATTTATTTATTTATTTATTTTTTCCTTTAAAAAGAAATATTATATGTATCGTCCGAAGCCGATATGTATTTGTTTCAATTAGGATCGATGCATCCCCTAAAACCGTATTTTTAATCATTGATTCTGATGCTTCATTGAAAAGCATGATATGTGGAACTGGTCTATTTTTAATTTTTTTTTCTATTTAACGTGGACATCCGGAGCCTTAAAGACTCAGACTAGTTTCATGTGCTGCATAAGGAATACCCCCATCCCATACAACTGATATTGAGGGGAGCCCAAGAATCGACCTCGAGACCTTCGGGACTGGTCTATTATTGAGTATTGTCATTGCCATTGTTTTTCAAGCAGATGTAATCATTCATAGCTGTTATATGCTTGATGCTTCAAAGGGTCATGGGGAAATGGAACTACTCATGTGTCGGCATTTTAGTTTCCGATCTTTTTAATTTTTTGGTGAATAGGAAACATATGCTTGTGCTGCCATCCAGATCTTACATGTGGCTCACTTATACATTGATCGAGAATGTTGAGGTGGTGCACTGATCAGATAATCTTTACCGGTCTTAACAATAATTCAAACTTAGGCGGCTAAAAGATTGTGGTTGAAGGTTAGGGAAGCCCACAAATTGGATAGTTAGAATCATTACTTTGGTTTCTTTTGGGGCTCTGGTCTATGGTCCTCCAACTGATTTTCTAGATCAATGAGTTGGTGGGCTCATGTACACATATCACGGGCCACCATATGTTTTTTCTTTGATGAAATGTATCCTTATTGATATTTCATTTAGTTGCCAAAGTTGCTTGTGTAATGGTATCACATCCTTCTGGTTTATCAACATTTGAAAAGATGTGCTTCTTCTTTCTAATGCAATCTTTACATGGTTTAGTTTTTTTTTTCTTTGGGGTTTCTTCCTTTTTTGGCAGATATTGGCATATTGGCTCAACCCTTTATATAATTTTGTGTTTTGTTGCAGATATTGTATCTGGCAATAATTGGATTTACATATTACTTTATTGCAAAGTCATCCTTTAGCTATATTCCAGGGTATTATTTAACTGGAGTTCACAGGTATCATACTAAAGGATGTGTGTGTGGACTATCTCCTAGAGTATTAGAATTCCTTAAAAAACAATTTCTTTCTGAAGTGCCTTAGACATTATATGTTCTTGCAGGTACACGAGCTTGTTGGCCGTTTGTGTGGGTGTTCTACTCTTTCTATTGACTAGTTTCTCTGATCCAGGAACTGTGAAAGCTGAGAATATTTCTCAATTTCTATCTGCTTATCCTTATGACAATATCATATATAAGGAGAAAGAATGTTCAACTTGCAAGATTCCAAAGTGAGTCTTATTACTTTTGTGGTTAGAGAATTCTCCTTAGAAGTTATGTTTCCGATTCTCTCTAATGGGAGTTGTACTCTGATTCAGACCTGCTAGGTCTAAGCACTGCAGCATATGTGATCGCTGTGTCGCTCGGTTTGACCACCACTGTGGATGGATGGTTTGCTTCATTCTTCATCCTCCCTTTCCTTTTTTTTTTTTTTTTTTGTATTAGAACCTTTAGGTTGGTTTGTACTTAATAGTTCTCTACTTTGTGGCTCACCACTACAGAATAATTGCATAGGGGAGAAGAATACCCGATACTTTATGGCTTTCCTACTCTGGTGAGGCCTTGTTTGATTCAGCATTTCATTTCGCATGCCAAAATATTTTTTAAGTGAATAATAAAGTACTTGGATTTCTGTGTACTTCATGCACATGCCGCACACATTATTCATGTTTAATGGGCATCATATTAGTAGTAGACATGGGTCCAGTTGTCTTTGGCTGGTAAGATGGGATTGAATCCATTGTCTTAAGTGATAACATTCCTGTAGATGGGTCACCGAAACCTCAGCTAATAACTGGGAAGTGTCGGATGGTGTTTTCTCTGTGAATTGAACATTTTTTTCCATCGCCAAATTTATTCTAGTATTTCTGCACATCTGTTGCATCCGTGTTGATTCTTTATTCTATCCATGCTAAGTACTGTTTTTTGCAGGCATTTCCTTCTTTGTTTATATGGGACGATTGCCCTTGGGTTGATTCTTGCTGGTCGATTGAAAGAGTTAAAGGTTATACACATTCTAACAGGTAAAGTTGATTTGCATTAACATATCTTAGTTGATGGCTGAGTTGCTCACGAGCCTAACTGCTGCTGTTCACATTTCCTTCTTTTCCCTTTGCAGTTTATTATGGCATCGAAAATTCATTCTTTGGCTTAGCTCCGCACGTTGTACAGGTGAGAATTGTCATATTCTCTTGAGTTTGTCTTCCCTGTCATTATACTTGGTGGGGATGATGAGGCGCTTCCCTCTCTACACCCACAAATCTGTATTAATGCTCATAATCAAGTTAGTCAAATTAACATGTAGTTCAAATGTTACATCAAATCAAACCCTCTGATTTGTAAGATTTTCCCCGGACTGTTGCATATAATTGTTGCCCCATCCGCATTCGCCGAGTGCATTCACTGCTTGGTGCATAGAGAGAATAGGGTTCGCTTCATACTTACTTAAAATTTTGTAACTCATGATTTTTGATCACCTTTTTACCCTTCCGCTAAATGGTGTTTTTCGTATGTACCAGTGGTTGTTGGGCTCCTATAACACACAAATACTTCTCATGGTGTTCCTAGCCATAGTTTCTCTGCTACTGGCAGGTTTCTTCGGATACCATGCACGTCTCTGTCTCACAAACACCACAACGAATGAGGTAAATCTCGCTTATAATGAGCTTTACTGAACTAAGCTCTTCGGATTGTAATGGGTAGTTACTGCAGTAATCTATCACCATCAGGTGGTCGCCAATGTGCTGATTATGTTGTTCTTTGAACTAATTGATGGTGATAGGTGCAGTGTGGTATGCACCTGCACAGTCCAAAATCCCCAAAGCTTGCATCACTTCAGTGATTGGTTTTTGCTCTGCAACTGCAGACTTTCAAGTGGCAAGACTACGTAAGCTGGAAAAGGAAATTAAATGAAGCAAAAGCGAGCACTGCAGCACTGAAGGCGAGTATCAGCGGGATGAGCAGTGAAAGGAAGCCACCAGAGAGCAAATGGAGGGCCTTTTTTCGAAGATCCCCTTTAGAAGATGTAGAGGTTGTTAAGAATAATGTTTACGACAAAGGAGTCTTCCACAATATTCAGGAGATGGTGTTCCCCTTCTCGACGAGATCATCATTTTACCGCACCAAATCAAAATCGGACTGACAATGCTATCAATGGCTATTCACTCGCGTTTCGACCTAGTGCTTGCCTGATGTATAATAATGTCTGATATGGCTTGGTTTCCTGTTCTCTGTAATTTGCATTTCTTAAATGAGCGGACAGTGCTTCAAGGGGAGGATCATGTAAAATCAGAAACCACTTCCATATCACCATTGGTGTCATCTTTTGGCTATGTTCAATTCAAGTGGTTTCTTTTGAATGGATGTTCATGATCTATGGATACTGGATAGTATGGTATTTTCATGGATCCAATAGTTTTCTATCTAGGATGGTAAAGTTCATGTAATTGGGTCGAATTGGGGTGTAGAAATTCTTCTGAACGAGGCTCATTGAGTGTATCCTCTGGCGCTTCTGCATGTGATGGATAAATAGCATGCTTTTATCGAACCATTCCTCTTTCTGTCTCAAAAAACATCCCATTGTGGGACCCATCGGCCATATGAAGGCGGCATCAACTACCTTGCCAAAAAAAAAACGGAAATACGCATAATAATAACTAAATCGAATTGAGTACAAGTGGGGATGTAGCTCAAATGGTAGAGCGCTCGCTTTGCATGCGAGAGGTACAGGGTTCGATACCCTGCATCTCCAATTTTATTATTATTAATATGTTTGTTTTTGAATTTGCAACGATCAAACAAACGGGTAATGTTCTAGATAAAAGAGGTTCTCAATCAATCGCAGTGTCATATTTGTATCTGAATTTGCAGAGCTGGGAGCTCCTCCCGCCATTTATATCTGGGGTTTTCTGGTGCGGAAAATGGCTGTTCCTCTTTTCAACCTTGCTCCTGATTTGAAGGTCTCAAGGCTATGTTTAGGTCTCTCTCTCTCTCTCTCTCTCTCTCGCAGTATATATATATCTAATCCATGAAAATCAAACCTGGAATTCCTTTTAATTTCTCCAGGAAGCATGACTTTTGGAGAGCAGAACTCGTTACAGCAGTCCTTTCGCCTTCTCGATGAAGCGTTCGATGCCGGTATTAATTTCGTCGATTCCGCAGAGATGTAATCTACTTTTCTATTTATTTTTGTCTTTTGATTTTCTCTCTTCTCTTCTCTTCAAATTTAACTTTGATTTGAAATAAATAATAAAAAATAAAAAGTTTCTAAATTCAGGTATCCAGTGCCTCAGCGGGCGGAAACCCAAGGGAGGAGCGAGGAGTACGTCGGCCGTTGGATTAGGGAGAGGAGGATATCTCGGGATCGTATCATCTTGGCCACGAAGGTCAGTCTTACTTCAATATCTTTTTTCTACTGTTATTGTAAATTTGTAATAGTTCGCAACTCGCATGTGAAGTACTTCTGTTACTGCTTCCCAATGACTCACATCAATGTCTTTGGGGACTGTTCTTTTGCTGAAACTTTCAAAGTGCCCCCACTTCAAGTGCCTGGCTTTGCAAGTCTTGTCATTTGGCAATATATGTGTTCCTGATACGTACCTAGTCGCAACCATTGATCCCAAAAGCCCGGACTGATGGGAAGGGAGCAATCTAGGTATTTATCACTTAGGACCGTAACATACCACCACTCTTTGCAGCCGGCATCCACGGTGGCCCACGGGGCACACAGCCCACTTTATGGCAGCCCACGGGGCACACGGCCCACTCTAACGCCCAGGCGGGACGGTCCACTCGGGAACGGCCCACACGGGGTACCTTAGGTTGCCCCCTCCATAAGTCGCCACTTCCGATACTCGAACCCAAGACGTGGTGTTTGACTTTGTACCAATTGATACGTACCTAGATGCAACCATTGATCCCAAAAGCACGGATTGATGTGAAGGGGCAATCTAGGTATTTATCACTTAGGATTGTAATAGTTCCCTTGCATTGATTAAAGCATGAGTAAATAACCAACGAGGGTTGGGCTAGTGGTCAAGACCACGCCTCAAGAAGCGGAGGTCTTGAGTTCCAGTCCTTTCCCCCTTCATGGTCACCCTTCAGGATTTATCCTAGCTTAATTGGTTGTGTGGTATAAGAGGATCTGCATGACCCGAGGGACTTTGTCAGTGTTGGGAATGTAGATAACCTTTAGCAGATTGCCCGGGGGGGTGGCAGGGGCCCCCCTGCGACGCGACGAAAATCGATATTTTACGTTTCTGCAGGGGTATTTTTGGCTTTACAGTTTAACCCTAAACATATAGCTGTATGCTTATTTTTTTAGGTTTAACGAGTGTGAGAAGTGGCCGTAATTTTTCTAAGAGAGAAAAACTGTATATTCTGTATCTTCAATATAGTGAATTGGTGTGGCTCCCGAGGACGTAGGCACGTTGCCGAACCTCGTATATCCGTGTGTTTTGTCTCTATTTTCTTATCTGCAAATTTTTCTATTTGTTGTGTGATTTCTGTGATTCATAGTCTCTCAAGATCTGAAGGGTTTAGGGATTAAACGCGTGGTTTAAATCCCAACAGTCAGGTGCTCTAAGAGTCCCAGATACCTTAGTTCCAAATAAAAAAAAAGCATGAGTAAATTTGCAGGTGCCAGGCTTTGCAAGTATAATTTTTTTATTATTAAAATATAATTTTTAATATATTTTCATTAGACGTTAGATTATTCTCTTTATATGAAATAAAATTTTAAATATAATATAATATTTTATATAAATATAATTGAGTAATTAAATTTAATATTTCTTGTATTAATTTAAATTTAATATTAGAAAAGATTATTTTTTGGTCCCACTTATAAATGTATTAAAAGCAAGGAATCATGAATAATAATCTTCTACTAATAAAAAAAATAATATTAGAATTAAATATTTTGACATTATAATTATTTTCCATTGTTAGAATATTGGTGCTTTTGACTTCAAAATCTATAAAAATAAATAGAGAGTCCTTATCCATAAAAATAGCAAAATTGAAATTTAATACATAATATTGGGTCTCATAGGTCCTAGCTTAGATTAGTATAACTCTATTAATAGAGAGTCATTTTCCATGAAAATAGCAAAATAAAGATTTCTTTGCAATTTTTTATCATAGTTTTTCCCCTTTTCATTATCATTGTTACAGAGGAAGGAGAGAGATATATGATTAATTAGGTTTGAAGGTATTGAAGAACACCCAGATACAGACACAATCCGATAGATCAAGTGAAATAGAATCAAATAGAATATCGAATTCATGATGCCAAAAATTACCTTCAACTGATCCAGGGATAAACATGAGAATAGAGCCATCACGATGTAGGACGCCTCTGTAATCAACCACTTCACCCTATGTTCGAATCAAATATTAATAGTCAGTTTCCACAAAAACCTGAGCAATTGACCAATATGTAACTTCAAGAGAAAGGTATAAAACCACACTTTTGAAAGTTCCAAGAATCTCCATAACAAAACAAAAATAACTCATCATATTCTTACTTAACCTCCCTTCATTTTTCAACTATTCTTAGTTTAGTAAAAGTTGATAATCTTACCTTAACATCAAAACAGAAAAACTGCATATACACATAGGTGTTGCAACAATGGGAATTCATGGTTGTCTTTTTTTCTTGGTTGCTCCCCGGGTGCCAATCCGGAATTTCTACGGTCCTTTTTATAAGGGTCGATCAATCAGGGTGTGGAGATTATAGGAAGATACTATTCATGGTTGCCCTCCCTAAAATATGGTATAGTCCTAAACCAACTCTCCTTTCTGAGAGACTCTCTTTCTATAGAAATATAATTCTTCCTTAGAATATGGTAGAGTCCTAAACCAACTCTCCTTAAGGATTCTTCCCTAATATGGTAGAGTCCTAAACCAACGCTCTTTTAATAATGGGTCCCACATAGTATTAATTAGTGACTTAATTAAAGTTTGGTTATATTATAAGTTATGTATTAAATAAATTAAGTTAAAGGGTATTTACGTCCAAGTGAAGTTTTGCATACTCCTTGTACTTTTATTAGTAGAATGATATATATGGTATAAGGGGATTTGCATGACCCGAGGGACTTAGTCGAGTGCTCTAAGAGGCCCAGATATCCTTGTTCCAAAAAAAAAAAAGCACGAGTAAATTTGCAAGTGCTAGGCTTTGCAAGCCATTATCAATGGGTTGAAAAAAATATATATATATATATAAAGAGAGAGAGAGAGAGAGAGAGACTTACGATGACACGAACAATTGCCAGAGTTTTGTTTCTGGTAGACGAATAGTTTTTACTCTCTGACAGTTTAAAATGTGTCCGCATGATGTGTGATGTCACCAGACAGGATGACAGCAGAGGAGATGAGAGGAGAGGAGAACAAAGAGACGAGAGGAAGAAATGAAGTTGGAGGGGAGCCATGAGTCCATGACTCATGAGTTGTTTTTTATCGGGGTCTTCCTAAAAACAATTCCCACATGCATGAGAATTGAAGTTCTCTTTTGGGTGGGAATTGAAAACCCGCATTTCGTTGGGTTTTAAATGACGCTATACTTAAATTTCCGAGAATTCATAACAAGAGACCAACATCTAAACAGTCAACTCTGGGAATTGTAATTCCTGCCACCAATTCTTGCGAAAAGAACAGAGCTTATTGATTATTCAAGTGTCAGGTGGAATTTCGTACTTTAAATTGAGTTCAAAACATGGGCATAATTCTAAACTTTTAAATTGTATCTGCTTTAGATGATTGTGAATGTTCTTGATACAGGTTACTGGGCCATCTGGTCAGATGACTTGGATACGAGATGGGCCTAACTGTTTGGACGCTCGGAATATCACGGAGGCTATTGACAATAGGTTGGTTTTCACGGCGTGTATCTTTTGTATTGTTAATTGAAGTAGAACAGTAGGGCCTTATTTTTCTGAATTCGGAATTGATTTACCAATCTTATGTGTACCTTTACAAATGTATTTACAGGTAGGCGTTGTAATATGCACCTTTTCTATTTCTAGTTCTGAAGAAAAAGGACATTTTCCTCATGATTTTACTGGTCTCCTTAGATGTTCTCTTACATATTGCCCAGCTCGACTTATAATAGATCTATAAGGGAAGTTCTTTTACAACATTAGTTTACTTCACACAAAAATGTCTTCTAAAAGAATGCTGAAGGTACATGTAATTGCACCATCAGTACATATGTCAAGGTAAATTCATTTTATTATCATTTTACTAGCTGTTAACAGATGAGCTTTTCAGACTTGGGTGGCTGTCCCCTAGTCTTGCCTTGCCAGCTGCCAAGTTGCTGAGGTGGGGGGGTCTTTTAACACTTTATTTTGATGTAAAGTTTAAAGACAATATGTTGTTACATCGATACATTTCAGAATCACTTCTCAAATGACAAATATTGCCTTCCAGATCATGTTTGTATTCAGTTTAATTATACAATTTTCATTGAGGCTATAAAAGTTATAGAAAGAACATTCTACATTTCAAACCAGTAGCATTGAGTTTTGTGACTTGCTAATGTTATTATCTCAAAGCACACCTGGCATTGAGTTTTGATTCATACGTGGCTTGATTCATAGGAAGTGAATAGGGATAGTATTTCGAGTGAGTTCGATGGGAGCATAATGCCCCTTAATAGTATCACTTATGTTAATGAACGATGGCTATTTGAGGACTTCAGGATACAATATGTTGTAACTTATAAGCATACCTTGTTGGAGGCAATTTAAGGGACCTAGCACCTGGACAAATCAAGATAAAACGTCACAATCCCCACCTTGCCTTCAAGCATTCACTTTGGAAAATTATGTTAACAAGTAGTCTCTTGGAATAAATCATGCAATAATAATTGTGCTTATGAACTTCATCTATGGCTAGCCTTGCCTTTTTGGTATAGTCAAATACCATTGCTTTCCAAATTTTCTAAAAGTTTGTGGAACATGCTAATACTAATTCTTGGTGCTGTTCAAGCTATCTATGTAATAGGTGTTGTTCTGACACATGTTGCCATAATCAGTACCTACAAACAACGACCCATGGTGGGATTTTTTTTATGATGATGTGTCAGCCTGCACTCTACAGTTGAAGCATTCAAATTCTAAGCTCTTAATTGGTTGTTCAATGAACTGATGCAGTTTATTGCGAATGCGAACCGATTACATTGATCTTCATCAAATCCATTGGCCTGATCGGTCTGTATGTTGCTCCTACTTTTCATTTTGGGAAAATCTTACTAACAATGGAGTGGATGTTCAGATAAACATAATTTTAAGGAAATCATGGTTCAACTGTCTTTTAGTTGCTCGACAAACTTCTATTTTTCTTCTTTTCCCTTTTTTTTTTCCCTGAGTTGTTTCACACTGCTTGTAGCTATGTTCCCATGTTTGGACAGACAGAGTATGATCCAACCCGACAGTTCTGTTCGGTTCCTATAGATGAACAACTTGATGCTCTAGGCAGAGCTGTTGATGCTGGTAAGGTGAGCTGCTAGAACCTTGGGCTAGCCCCTAGCCCCTCTTTAGCTATAATCTTTTGCTAACATGAAGATGCTGTGAATAATCGAGAAATCCTGTTTGTAGATCAGATATATTGGACTTAGTAATGAAACACCATACGGTGTCATGAAGTTCCTTCAGCTTGCTAAAGGTGTTGGTGGCTCTCCTAAGATAGTATCTGTGCAGGTATTGTATGGATTAATTCTGGTTTGGAACAACGAAACTCACTGTTATTATTCCCTCTCCCTCTCTCCAAGCTAGCTGCTTTACTCATGGTTATGGCCAATGTACAACTCGAATTGTATTTTTTGATAGAATTCATACAGCCTACTCTGCCGAAATTTTGATTCTGGGCTAGCTGAGTGTTGTCATCATGAGAGGTAATTTATTAATATATTCATCCTGGTAAGGTGAAATTTACCTTTATTTGCATATTTATTTGCTCTCTGTTGTATTTATGGAAGATTTATCCTGGACAGTCGAGGCTTTGCCCCATAACCAATTTTTTATCGGCATTGAAGTGATAAGAAATCTAATCCACTTCCAAGGGCAGCTTTCTAGAAAAAGGAAAATAAAGAAGTTGTAACCTTTGTGGAGATACCATTGTTTTTCTGTTTACATCCCAAGGAAATATGATTTTAATCACGCTGAAGTGCATTTTATTAATCGAGGGTAATTGTTACAAAAGGAAGTTGTTTCCACTTGCCAAAGTTTACTAATTATTCACGTCTTTCCTGCATTAGAAATTTTTTCTCTGAGTCTCAGAAGCGCCTCAACAAAGTAGACATTACAGTCTCTTCTTCAAAACTAAATCTTGGAATTAAGGAGCATCTTGGTCTGATGAAAAATGTTCTTGAGTTCTAATAGATATTTTGTGATTACTTGTATATGTACTCCAAATACAAGGCCCAAAACGTAGTTGTGGGGAAGATTTTACAAAGTAGGAAGAAAGGAAGGGTTTGGGTTGTGATCTACAATATTATCACTGATAATGAAAAATACTGTAATAGTTCAATCATCCTTCACTATAGTGAATAACCGGGCTTAGACTGGACTAGCTTCAATTGTGGGGACTGGGGAGAAAGTCAGCTTCTCCCTTTTTTTGGTCACCCTCTCCCTCTAAAGCAGGGATGCTCTTGTCGAAGAAAACCTTAGTATGCAGTGACAAGTAAATAGCCTTATTTATGATTGCCTGTAAATCACAAAAATTAATGCATATTCTAAACCTCTAAGGCAATTCTTCAATGATATGATTATATTTGGTAAGGTATAAATATTGACTTAATTGAATGAGTTGATAAAATTTAGAATTTCTAGATTCTGAACTGACAGAAACTACAAGGAAAAGGATTCACTTAATGTTCTTGGTGGACTTAAGGTAATTGGTAGTTTGAGCAAGGGGAAATTAAGAAGTGGGATAGTTATCCCAGAGCAGGAGAGGCACTTTCAGTGGAAGATCCTGCTGTTAATATGTAACCTTTGCTTCATTGTAAAACATGATTGTTTCTATAATGGAAATTATATTTGCAGGTTTGCTTGATAAAGGCGATGCCAAGTTGATGTATCTGTCTAACTTATAGATTGTATTTCTGTATTTGAATAATTCGTCCAATTTCATTTCAAACTCAGTTATCGGTTTCTTTGTGTTATTAAACTCTCCAGAATCAGCTTATTGGCTTACAGCCCTCTGGCGATGGGCATACTTTCTGGGAAGTATTTCTCACGTGACGGGGGTCCATCACACGCTCGAATGATTCTTTTTAAAGGTCAAATCCTTAACTTGGTTGTGTCATTAGAAATTCTCTCTAAATATCAGGTGAATTTGTCATGTGTAAACTCCGTTGTTGCATTTTTCCTTTCCCAGGGAAATATTCAGAAGGGGAGTCTAGATACAACCTGTCCAATGCCATCATAAAAGCAGCTACCAAGGTAAGCAGATTCTTCTCAATATGCTGAACATTAATGTTATTTTGAGACAATTTTGTTAGAAATCCGGAGGAGCAAATGAGAAAAAAGAAACTTGTTCGAACATTTCCCACTGTTACAGTAAAATCCCCAAAAATTAATGTTGATCAGCAGTGCATAGACCCTTAGATGAAAGAAGTCCAGGTAATTTGAGTGGGACAATCCTAAAGTTCTGCTGCTTCTTGGCTTTCCCGTTGGTGATAGTATAATAGTTGAGTCTTACTAAACTTCAATCACCTAAATATTCAAATGCTATAATAGTGGATTCCTTTCCCCTCTCTCTCTCTCTCTCCCTCTCTCTCTCTCATGCATCCCAGTTTCAGGGTTAAGTTCACTTCTTGATTGGTGGGAGGACGATTAAAATTGAGATGCATAAGGAGCCTATGGATTTGTTTGGGGAACATAATAAAGGAAATAATTTAATCTTCATTATAATAGTTATGAACTATCAAATTAATTTGGAAAATAATGGGATGTATTGATTCATCTGCCGTGGTTGTTGTAGTGCCTGATGAAGTTAGAAGAGATGTAGCTCTGTTAATCCAGTTGCTTGCGTTGGTTCTCAGTTTGTAGAGGGGGTGTCAATTTGGTCCCTGATCCTTATTATTCTGGATAGCTGTATTCTTCTGTTGCTAGCTTCCAATGTTGGATCAGTAGGAGTACTGCATGCCTATAGTTCTCTTCATTTGGGTGCCTGTTTTCATCATGCAAGTCCATTTATGTTACTTTTCCTTTGTATTTTATTTCTCCTGAATTTCCATGTAATGCATATCATATAGAAGTGGAAATATGCATCTTAAATACTATCCTTTGTAAGCTGAATATGTTTAGCCTACTTGTTATTTTACAGGAATACATCGATATTGCAGAAAAATACGCTCTTCCTCCTGTATCCCTTGCAATTGGTACAATGCTGATCTCTTTTTACACATACTGGATAGCTCAATTCCTTGCTGCTTTTGAAATTACTTCACAAATGATTTCTAAAAAAACCTGCTTTAACCGGGATCTCGGCATGTTTTTGTGGGAGTTGTTTCAAGTTACAGTTTCAATATAATGGAAGTAATAGTGATAAAATTTCGGGTGAGTGTCTCTGGGTAAAAATAATGTCTACTGTAAACATTATGCAATAAATCTTGTTGTTAAGGGGAGAGCATGTACTATTGCTACAAGTTATTGTTCAGACTTCAGAGAACTGGATTTGCATGTGATGTAGAAAAATGCATGCCTATTTGGAGAGGCACAATGTCTGAAGATATGCTTATGCACATGCTGTGAATGCTACATACTCTTTTCAGCCATCAAAGATTAAAAATCCCATAATGACCGTAAAACAGTTTGCATTAGGGGCGAGTAGAAGTCATCCTCGACAAAATTCTTCACCAATTTGTTCCCGTAACTCATAAGATAGTGGAACAGTATTAATTTATTAGTATACATGATTTCAGATTTTGAATTTATGGAGTCCTTCCTATCTGAATTTTGAAAGCACGCAGCTCAAGGTGCGCTATGAACCTTGAGTTGTGTTTATTCAACTGAACGATGGAGTGAAATTTGGATGTCTAACAGCTTGATAGAATCTACACGTTGTGACATCTCAATATGTGAAGGAATTTTGATGTCCTCTGTTGGTAGTGGTAGTGGTCCATCATTTGTTTTATTAGTCATTAATAGTTTATTAATTTTTTTCCTTATCTGTTTATTTTTTCCATTAATGATATTCTAACCCAATTATTTGCTGCTTCTTACCCATGAATCTTTTGAGCAGCCTTTGTTTTGAAACACCCTCTTATTGCCAGTGCAATTTTTGGAGCAACTAAGCCATGGCAGCTACAAGAGGTCCTCAAAGCCTGTGATATCAATCTCACGCCGGAAATAATTGTGGAGATCGACAAAGTTCATGCAAGGTATCCGAATCCTTGCCCCTGATAGGTTGCCTCATTTGAAAATTTTCAAAGCAATTCAAATGTGCCCTAGTGTTGTGCAATGTCTATACTCTTGTAATAATTAATGGGCAGGTCACTGGTCCAGACAAGATCCTGATTTTTTAAAGGAGAATAATCATGCCCCCCAAATAAAAACAAATAAATAAATGGATTATTTTTAAAGACTAGGAACAAAAGTGAACTCATATAATTATGTTGTATGAAATCAAGTATCAAAATACTTGTACAATTAAAAAGACTAATAAAATAAACTATCAAGTTTTCCTAAAATCCAACTTCTTCATCTTTCTTCTTCCTTCTTTCTTCTTCTTCTCTTATTTTTTCTCGTTTCACAGCAATAGAGAGACAACCCAAATAGGGGTTTTGGCATGTCCGTAATAGAGGTTTTCTTATTTCTTTTCTCTTCTTAAAAACCACAAAGTACCTTTAGAAAATTAAAAGAATAAAAAATATTTTTTAAGTATTGGTCCGTAAAAGGGGTTTCGTGCTCGAATCGTATGAATCGCATGAATCATATGATTTGAATCGCAAATCGTAATATGAATTGCAAATCAAATGGGATTTGCCCAATTAAGATTTTCACCTCCGATTTAAATCGTTTTGCTTAGGATTCGAATCGAATCGTAGGATTTGAATCGTAAATCGCAAGGATTTAACAACCATGGACTAGGGACCACCCCACATGTATGTTTTTACTTTATATTGGTAAAACATTGCTTTTTATTGGTAAATGATGCCCTCTAAATTACGACTGTTATTTTTGTTTATTTAGGCCCTTAATAACATTTGATTATTTTCAATAATGTTAATTATTGTTGTCAACGAAACATTCATTACATTTTAACGGTAACAATTGTAAAAGTAAAAAAAAAAAGTAGCCACTTTATAACTACCTTTATCTTTTGTTATTACTTAGTCACTGGTTCTGTTCAAGCTTACCTACCAAAAGAAAACCTAACTACCTTTATCTTTTGTTATTACTTAGTCACTGGTTCTGTTCAAGCTTACCTACCAAAAGAAAACCATCCAATCTATTGCATTCTTATGGATGGTGAAAAAAGTGGCAGTCTATATTGAGTTGTTAAGATCATCTGATCGGGTCAGACACGGCCTAAGAGCTCCCTTAATGTCGGATCCATTCAACTATTTTAAACATTACAGACGTAGTTATTGCTGTTTAGCTGATGGTCCCCTTCTCTACATACAATGTGACCCTTAACCAGGTAGTAGTCTATCTGAACATGGCTAGTAAATTACAGTCATTAACATTCCCGTCTAGGTTGGCCCTTAATGCCTCGCCTCACGCATCTTGAGGTTCAAACTCCACTCGTTGCTGTTTGATCATAAACCAACCGCTGATGGGGACTTCTTCTATCCTTAGTTTATTCACTAATGTTTTGTCTCTAATATTAAAAGACTATTAGAAACGGAAATATTTCTGTCTCTAATAGTAAAAGACCATCAGAGACGGAATATTTCTGTCTCTAATGCTTATTTTGACATTTAATTTTTTTAAAAAAAATGAATTCACCTTTAGAGACTGACATATTTCCATCTCGAAAAGTAAAAGCCCATTTGTCTCTAATGCTTATTTTAACATTTATTTATTTTTTAAAAATCACTTTCAGAGATAGACATATTTCCATCTCTAATAGTAAAAGACCACTCTAATGCTTATTTTGACATTTGAGTTAGTGATTTAGCACCTATTCCATATTTGCACGAATGGTACATATTCTAATCAGTCCGCGCTGCCCTGTCTCATCAGCGGACTTCATGTGGAGACCTTTTTGACCCCAAAACTAAGTCGATTGGATGATTTTACCGACAGATAAAGTTAGCATTTTCTTTGAACTTGGCATATTTTGGAATCCCATTTAGTCTGATTTTGGTGCAGCAGATCTTCTACATGGGGGTTACACAGAAATGTTGCATCTGATACGAATGTGCTGCTTTTGTATGGTAGACTGCTGTACTAGTTGAAGAGTTGCGAAAGGTTTTCGCCCCCTAAAATCTACAAACACATTCCAATCAGCTACTCCAATTTGGAATCTAAATGAATGACATACCAGATAATTCATCATAAATGCGGGATGGGACTCAATCATGGGTGCCACAACCTCCCCAATCTAGGACTGCACCGGTTGACTTCAGTGAACCGAGTTGATGCAAATGCTCAGTGGAAATGGTCTGAAGTCAACCGAGTTTAACCAGATGCAAATGCTCAGTGGAAATGGTCTTGACCCATGTCGGATTAGCGAGTTTGGTCGCAGATTCATGCTCAAGTATACAAGCTACAGTTACAGTTCAAACCTGCTACTGCATGCATATTTTTATGATCTTTGTTAGTTCATATCTGCTCCCCCAGAAGCCAAAAACAAAATGGGGGTAGTGCAGGGATCCATTGTCGTATTCATGCATTTTTTTTCGACTGCAGATAATCAGAGAACAAACACAGACTATATGTGCATCCTTCCACTAAATCTTCCAACATTAGTCCTGCTTCGGACATATCGGCATGTTCTTCTGCCTGCTTCAAAAAGCAGTTCTTATATTCTTTGGATTGTAGAATGCAGTTTTAAAATTCTCCAGGTTAGTGAAATAGCTTATTCATTTCCACTTCTATGGTTGCTTCACTTGACATAAAACTAG
Organism: Tetracentron sinense; assembly: GCA_015143295.1. Lineage (NCBI taxonomy): Eukaryota > Viridiplantae > Streptophyta > Magnoliopsida > Trochodendrales > Trochodendraceae > Tetracentron > Tetracentron sinense. The sequence goes on along the minus strand of CM026558.1, from coordinate 7,223,724 downwards.
AGCAATTATTTGGTAAAAATGGAGAAATTTTTAATAAACCTAGAGGCATCATGAAAGGAACACTATCAGATGCCCATAACTGAGTTCAATTTATGTATATTTGTGTGAGGATGTATGTTTCCTCAACATCATCAACTGTCTGATGCATGAACTAGTTGGTACCAGGAAAAATTAGTGTACCTAGGGTCAATATAGTAGTAGCTTTCTGTCTCTTTGCTCGTATACAAATAAAAGATATATATCTTGAGCTATTGGTGGGTTTGGTTGGGTAGTGTTGGTGGGGTGTTCCTAAATACATGCTTTCTGCAGCACCCAAAGATGCTGTCGTATATCAGATCGAACTGCACTCCTGCTCTCTCCCGGTTCACGATGAAAAGTATGTGATCAGCTTCCACAATTTTGTAGTACCTGCACTCAATCAAAAACCACCTCTTTCAGTTAGCTTACAGATTCATTAACCACTCAGATAAGATGCAAAGAAGGGGGTGTGGGAGAGAAGAAAAAATAATCTAATGTTTAGAGATGTTGATGCCTTTGACGATCAGGAGGATTCATGCATTACAGAAAAATGGGTATTGGACAGTTCAATAACTCTTGCTTGTTAGATTAATATCTTAATTTTTGGTAATTTGGATAACCTTCTAAGATATTCAACATATTAGATAGTGAAACAGACTGGGAAACAGTGATGTAGATGAATGTTCCTACATTTTAATACATAAATTTCTATGATGCTATCCCATTCAAGATGCCGATATTTTGCAAAATTTCAGTTCTCTGGAGCTCAGTATTAGGTTTTCTTTCTTTAAAATATGCTAAATTTTAACAAAACTTTTTAGCATTTGAAAATACATTAGATTAAGGGTCTTTACAAAATGCTGTTTATGTTTTTCAAGAACAAATGCGAATATTTTAGGGAAACATTGAATACCAATAGAGGAAGCAATATCCACGCATATAGAAGCATAGATATCGATATTGTATCCATGTGATATCGGTGCATGAAGCATCTGGACATAATCATGATGTTGATAATGACAATGGCTATGTTATCACTGGTGACCATAGTTACCAAGTTGGAGTTTGAGAGTTATTCGTATGGAAAAATTTCGGGAAAAATCGGCAAAATTTGAAATTTTCAGAAATAAATTGAAAAAATATCGGGCAAGATATAAAAAAATATAAAATAAAATAACTAATTATGAACATTATAAGCAAATATATTTCATATATTAGATATTTATTCGAGACATTTAAAAAAATTGTGAATAATTCATGTCTCGCGATTTTTTCCCAAAAGTCATGAATATTTCGTGAATTAATCATTCGATGAAAAAGTTAAATATTATTCCAGACTTTTTGAAAAAATTGGACTACGATAGTGACAATGATGATCATCAAAGAAGGGGCAATGGAATGACATTAAGAAGGTCGCTGTTGGGCTTGGGAGTTCTATGAATGATGGCTATTTCAATTACAGAGGATGAAGATGTTGGTGAAACAATCATTAGAATGTATGTTTGTGTAAAGTTTGGCATTCTAATTTCATATAGTTCTACACTATGCTATGCAATAGCTAATACTAATAGGGAATTAGTGATGAATTGATGATGATGGTGAGAATTAAGAGGATAACAAACCAGATGCCTTGTTGCAAAGGCTGGCACTCGGAGTCATTTACAACGAAACGACTTGGGTGTTCGACTGGGAGACAAGGGTGTGTCATAGATATGGTGTTGAGCGCTCCATCATTGTCCTCCCAGTCCCCATCCCTGTACTCATTTTAACATGGAAATATAGCATCAATTAGCATACATTGAAGAAGACTAGAAGAGCAATTGGGAATTCTTCATGATTCCATACACCAAAATAGCCAAGGACACCCACCTGTATCCTTTATATGGCGGTGAGGCATCTGGAGGATGGCGCCATTGGCTCATCTGCAAGACTCTGATGAAAAGAAAGGGGTGGATACAGGATACGCTAGAAGGGACTGTGACACCCATGATCTTCCTAGTCCGCTTAGTTGCGTAGCTGAAGTAGAACGTATTCGGGAAGGTATTGAGATGAGAGTTCATTCGCACGGATCCTTGAATTGTAAGATCCGGTAGGATCCAATCTCCCGAAGCGAACGGACCTGAAACCCCCGAGAGGCAATCTACAAGACCTGAAACACCCTTTTTCTTCCACGACATATTGAAGTGATCAAACCCAAAATTGTAATAGTTCTTCAGCCAGGGAATGTCAAGCCAATCATAAATTATCACACCGATGCGACATAGCTGAAGTAAACATATAGGCTTCATGGATCTCCCATCTTCTGGCCTGGAACAAATTGAAACTTTGAAAATTTTTTTTTGATCCATGAATGACAGCAAAATTTATACTTGAAAAAAACTCACTGCATTCCATCCAAGTAGGCTCTGGTAGTCCCATTGAACGCGCCGGATAAGGAAGTTACACTTAAAACCCAGTTCTCAGAAGTGTTCTCATACCCCTTAAAAGCCTGAATTTTAATTAAAAAATCCAATCAATAAGAGATCAAGCCCCATTACCAGTTACTTCAATGTCAATTTGAGCTTTTTAAAATGGAGAAACCTTATCTGCTAGCATTTGCTGCAACACGCGAACCACCTGGGCTCCGGCCGAATGTCCAACAAAGTGAATAGGGCGATCTTCGTCCCAATCAGGGTAGTTCCCTGAATTCCAAACAAAGACAACTAAAACTAGCCCAATTTTAAGAAAATGCAGAGCAAATCAAGGGCATAAACTGTAAATAACAAATGGGTGTCTGATCTTCTGACCTTTCTCGTAAATCCTTCCGAACTGTGAATGCCCACAAGCCTTACTGTGTTCTTCTCCATAATCCACTTCCCCACCTTTCAAATAATAGAACAATTCGCGAGCCCTGAAACACAAAACAAAAACAAAGGGAAGAAAACAAGGCCATGGAAGAACCTTATTCATGTCTTCTTAGCTTCAAGCTACCCACCTATCATATATACTGGTTAAGGAACCCAAGTCTGGAACTAGAACCCTCTCGTCCTTCTTCTCAGCTCCAGCAAAATACGACAACCCCCCCCATTCTCTACAAACCAGAAGAATCAAATCCCATTAAAAATGGCCAGCCAAAGATCAAGCTCAAGACAGAAAACCGGGAAAAAAAAAAAAAAGGATGAAATGAAATGAAAAACAAATGAGAACCCATTTCATGAAAATGATAGTTTTGTGACATACCCCTTTGCCAAATCCAAAGATCCCATGAACTAACACAATAGGAGTCAAACCATCAGAGCTATTTTTCTCTTCAGGAGGAGCCTCTCTCACCCCAATACTCATATTGGGTCTGAATATTTCATTTAGAGCCTGAGAGATATCACATGCCACAGCAGTGATGTATATGTATAACCCATAAAACAAATGAACTAAAGAGCTCACAAAGAGCTCTGCTAACTGAAATGCTGCAATCCACAATCTAATCATTATCCTAAAATCAATCAAAAAATATTTAAAATTTTATCAACACCAGATTTTAGAATCTTGAACAATAGCAGAAGAGCCTTCTCATCTCTCTCTCTCTCTCTCTGGAATTTTGAAAAAAGAAAGAAGGCTCTTCTGCAACTCCCTTAACCTCTCTATGCACAACCCTCCTATCCTCAATTTCAAATTTTATCCAGCACTCCTCAAAAGAAGAGGAAGGAGAGCTTCCTCGTCTTTTGTTTCAGTTACTGAATGTGATACTCCCAAAAAAAAGTGTCTTCCAGTGCCATCGGCAATGGAGTCAGACCAGGAGGAGACGACGAGTAGTACCGTGCAACGGCGTCGGGACAGGCGTATGATGGATAGGCCCATGCGGACGGTCTGTGTGAACAACCCCTCCCACTCATACCCATAAACCCGGATCCATACCATCTATTTCCTTACCCGACCCATACTAAATCTTAAACCGGCCCTGAACATAAGGGCCCAAGAATTGAACTCGCCTTTGGTGACAAAGCTCATAACACCCATAAAATCCCTTAAAGCCACTGAAGCCCAAAACATGACCTTATTACCCAACAACTATTTGTAGATGGACTCTTTCTTCTTCACCAGATGAAATTCCAATTGTGCCATTTACAAGGGAATGAAATTTCTGCACTTCCTGGACAGCAATATCCCATCATTGATGGTTTGGCCGCTGAAAGCAAGTGCTCCACCTCCGGGGGTGGGCTGCCCCGAGAGCCATGAATATCCTAGCCTAAAATTGTCAGGGGCGGGGGCAACCTCGGACAATTCAAATGCTGAAGGACCACGTCTCTAGGTTCTGTCCTACTATGGTCTTTCTTATGGAGACTAAGAATAAGCGGCAAAAAATCCTTCAGGTTGTGTGACAACTTCATTTTGATAATACTTATATCATAAACCCGATTGGGTTATCTGGTGGTCTCGCTGTAATGTGGACCAGGGCCTTATATTCAGTGCAGATTCACTCCGGTGAGCCCCACATGATAGATTTGACAATATCATACCAGACTTCTCAGTGACACATAACATTTATTTATGGTCCGACAGATGCCGCCCCCGCCATGCTCTATGGAGACGAGTGAAAGCCCTTGGAATAATGCGAAATGGGCCTTGGATCTGCTTAGGTGACTTCAACGAGGTGCTTGAGGCTGAGGAGAAGATGGGAGGCCTCCCTCCTCATCCAAATTCCCTTGGACACTTTTGAGAGTTGGTCTCTCAATTGAACCTTAATGATCTGGGTGTTCAGGGGCCCTCCTTCACATGGTCTAACAAGCGCTTGTGAACACCCCATTTTTACACCCCTTAATCATTTCTTTTTTTTATTTTTAATTTGTAATTTTAATTTTAGTATTACTTTATTTTATTGTTATTATTATTTTATTTTTTATTTTTTATTTGAGTGTCAAGGTTTTAGACCCGAGAGAGAGAGAGAGAGAGAGAGAGAGAGAGAGAGAGCCCATTACCTCTAAAGACCCAAAGCCAAGCCCAATTTCCCAATCCTAGTTTTCTATAAAAGCCAAGAGATAAGGGTTTTTGAAACCCAACCTCATTCGGTTAGCTGCTCCCTCCTCGATCTCTCTTCTCTTTTCTTCGTTTACAGCAACAGAGAGCTTCCCTTTGCTCCATCGACCATCACCTCGTCCACACCACCAAGGCAAAACCAGCCTTCCATCGCCTCCATCATCATCCATTTTCTCTTCCAGCAGCAGCTCCACCTTCTTTTCCGGCGACTGTAGCCACACCTCCATTTCCGACGACTGTAGCTTCACCATTCCAGCCGGCATCCCTCTCTTCTCGCTCTTCCTTTCTTTTCCTCTATTTCTTTTCTTCTTTTTCAGTCTGTAGCAGCATCAACCGGCAATCCGACGAGCTTCGATTTCAGCTCCGACCAGCAGCTCCAACTCGATGTTTGCAACGCTACCTCATCTCGGCAGCAACTCAGTCCAGCATCATCAGATCTATTTCCAGCCACCTCAGGTTCAGATCAGATCTGATTTGAAGTCGCTATCAATTTATGTCCAGCATCCTCTTCGACCTCCATCTCTGGCCAACAGGTAATCACTCGAGTTTTTCTTCTCCCATTTCAGTCTTCTTGGGTTTAGATCTAGAAATTTCAGATCTAAACCTCAAGTTCTCCAATTATTACGCCATCTATTTTGGCCAGATTTGGTTCGTAGCCATCTCTCATCATAGTAGCAGCTCCGGCCATCATCTCTAGCCATCCAAAGTGGCAAAAACCTTTGCATGCTTGAACCGCCATAACAGCTCCGTCGACGGTCACGCACAGCACATCTCCACCAGATTTTTTCGCCGGCGACAACTCTGTCTGGTGATTTCTCGTGCAGATCTCTTTCTCTCTTGGGTTCTCTATTAACCACCAGCTACGATCAGATCAGCAATTTCGTCCTCTCCGGCGAAATTCTTCATTGTCTCCTCCAACTGGAGCAACAGTCCACGGTCTCTACTGTGTCACCCTTCATGCCCAACCTGGGTCAGGTATGACTTCTTCCCATTCTTTAATTCTACGATTTTCCTTTATTTCTTTTGTTATGATATATTGTTTGGGATCAGACAATGGTCGGATTCCCTTTTTCTCTTGTATTTTAAGACCTGGAAGCTAAGGTTAAGAGATCAGGCCGAGACCAACTATTTTGAAATCTAAAAGTAGAGGGGTTTTCTGTTCAAAATTTGAAATCAGGTTTTAAATCAGTAAGAGCAATATGGATGTGGCTGTTCATTGCAAAACCATAGGGCTAGCAAGTTTTTCATGTTGTTTTGACTTCTAAAAACTCAAAAAGAATTTTAAAAAACCTGTAGCAGATTTGTATTTCGTGGTTTGAGCTAAATTTTATTGGAGGCCAAGGTTAGCCTTTGAGCCAAATTAGGCAATGACAGTGGCTATTCCTTTTGTTTGTTTTTGTTTCATTCCATTTTCCTGGCCTCAGGATTAAGGTGTCACATTTGTTTAAAATTTAACCCTTGGATTGAACTTGGCCTCAGATTATACTATCGGACCAGAGTTAATTGACTATGTTCGGCATAGATCAATTAACCTTGGCACAATAGTTTTATAGTTGGTTGGTCCCGACCTGATCTTCATTTAACTTTTGATTGCATCTTTGTAAGAAATTAAGCCTTTTAATTGGGCCTTGGATCATTTCTCAGAATATGCTTCTGAGCCAAAGCCAGTTGACGATTAGTGGTCAATGGGCCTTGGCCCATTAGCTTCATTTTGGCCCCGGCTTGGTTTATTTTTTAACAATGGTTAAGTATTCGCTTTGTAATTTAATCCATGTGTGTGCAATCATAGGATCAGGCGTAGTTTATTTTTCCTTTTGCCTACCTTGGACACTTAGGTTAGTTCTTGACTAGTTAAACTTGCCAAAATTAAAAAATACAAAAAAAATCAAAAATTACAAAATAACAAAAACATTCAAAAAATCTAAAATGAAAAAGAAATCTACCCTAATAAATGAACGCCCCCTAGAGCTCCCCCACGAGCACCTAGCCATGCAACCGTCTCTCGGAATGAGATTCATAAATCTCAATTCCACATCCCCCAACTCAAACACGAGTTGGAAGTGACCACACTCCGAAACGAGTATAAAAACAGTCACGACCATGAACTACTATGAGGGTCTGATTCCGACTAACCGGATAAGTAGGCAGCCTGAGCCAGGGTTCGACCCCAACCAAAAATAAAATGTTTACACCCCATATTGATTTGTGTTTGATTAACAAAATTAATAATTATTTAGGAAATTTTAAGTGATTTTAAATGTTTGGCTTGGACCTGATGAGTAGGTTACCATCATTGGATGGAGGTCGTGGGGTGCCTAACCCCTTCCCCAGGACCTAAAGAGATCTCTTACCTAGACTACTCTGGACCGTAGACCCCCTTATTTTGGATTATCTCGGGATCCTACTTCCCCTAAGTAGGTGGCGACTCTTAGAATAAATTTAGCGTTATTCCTCTACTCTCGGACCTTATCTCGACACTTAGAGTTGAGAGGGGAGGAAAGGCGGTAAATTTAGGTGTTCACAGCGCTCTTATCCGAACCGCATCACACCCGTCTTAATAGGGTCCTAGCCAATTCTACCTGGCGGACTGAGGCCCCAAATAGTATTGTTCAGGTTCTAGCAGCTATAGGTTCTGATCACAGCCCCATCCTTGTGCAATATGCCCCAACTCTTTATCCCCGGTAATTTTTTTTTTGGATTCGAGGAAATGTGGACAGAGCATCCAGGCTGTGGAGAAGTTATTAAATTTGCTTGACGGAAATCCTATGCCGGATCAAAAATGTATAACTAACCGGATTCGGTCTTGCAAAAGTGATCTTATTAAATGGAATATGGAGGCATTTGGTTATCTCCCCACGCGTATCAGTAACCCTAACCCCATCAATCATTGGTCCAGTCCCTCACGACAGAGTTAGATGATGCTCTTCACCAGGAGGAAGCCCACTGGCGACAATATTTTTATGATCTTTGTTGCTTCATATCTGGTACCCCAGAAGCCAAAAACAAAAAATGGGGTAGTGCAGGAATCCGTTTTCATATTCATGCATTTTTTTCGACTGCAGATATTCAGAGAACAAACACAGACACTATGTGCATCCTTCCACTAAATCTTCTAACAGTAGTCCTGCTTCAGACATATCAGCATGTTCTTCCTCCTGCTTCAAAAAGCAGTTCTTTTATTCTTCGGATTGTAGAATGCAGTTTTTAAAATTCTCCAGGTTAGTGAAATAGCTTATTCATTTCCACTTCTGTGGCTATTTCGCTTGACATAAAACTAGAGCAATTATTCGGTAAAAATGGAGAAATTTTTAATAAAACTAGAGGCAACATGAAAGGACCACTATCAGATGCCCATAACTGAGTACAGTTTATGTAAATTTGTGTGAGGATGTGTTTCCTCAACATCATCTAACCGTCTGATGCATGAGCTAAGCCTCAAAAATCTCTCTACAAACTGGACTAGTTGGTTCCTATCAAAAAAAAAACTGGACTAGTTGGTACCAGGAAAAATTAGTTTACTAGGGCCAATATAGTAGTAGTTTTCAGTCTCTTTGCTCGTATACAAATAAAAGGTATATATCTTGAGCTATTGGTGGGTTTGGTTGGGTAGTGTTGGTGGGGTGTTCCTAAATACATGCTTTCTGCAGCGCTCGAAGATGCTGTCGTAAATCAGATCGAACTGCACTCCTGCTCTCTCCCGATTCACGATGAAAAGTATGTGATCAGCTTCCACAATTTTGTAGTACCTGCACTCAATCAAAAACCACCTCTTTCAGTTAGCTTACAGATTCATTAACCACTCAGATAAGATGCAAAAAAGGGGGTGTGGGAGAGAAGAAAAAATAATCCAATGTTTAGAGATGTTGATGCTTTTGACGATCAGTTGGATTCATGCATTACAGAAAAATAGGTCTTGGACACTTCAATAACTCTCGTTTGTTAGATTAATATCTTAATTTTTGGTAATTTGGATAACCTTCTAAGATATTCACCATATTAGATAGTGAAACAGACTGGGAAACAATGATGTAGATGAATGTTCCTACATTTTAATACATACATTGCTATCCCATTCAAGATGCTGATATTATGCAAAATTTCAGTTCTCTTGAGCTCAGTATTAGGTTTTCTTTCTTTAAAATATGCTAATTTTTAACAAAACTTTTTAGCTTTTGAAAAGACATTAGATTAAGGGTCTTTACAAAATGCTGTTTATGTTTTTCATGAACAAATGTGAATCTTTTAGGGAAACATTGAATACCACGATAGGAAGCAATATCCACGCATATAGAAGCGTAGATATCGATATTGTACCCATGTGATATCGGTGCAAGAAGCATCTGGACATAATCATGATGTTGATAATGACAATGGCTATGTTGTCACTGGTGACCATAGTTACCAAGTTGGAGTTTGAGAGTTACTAGTCAAGGAAAATTTCAGGAAAAATCGGCAAATTTTGAAAATTTCAGAAATAAATTGAAAAAATATCAAACAAGATATAAAAATATATAAAATAAAATTACTAATTATGAACATTATAAACAAATATATTTCATATATTAGATATTTATTTGAGACATTTAAAATAATCGTGAATAATTCATGTTTAATTCGCAAGTCGCAATTTTTTCCCAAAAGTCATGAATATTTTGTGAATTAATCTTTCGATGAAAAAGTTAAGTATTATTCAAGACTTTTTGAAAAAATTGGACAACTTTGTTGCTAAGATAGTGACAATGATGATCATCAAAGAAGGGGCAATGGAATGAAATTAAGAAGGTGGCTGTTGGGCTTGGGAGTTCTATGAATGATGGCTATTTCAATTACAGAGGATGAAGATGTTGGTGAAACAATCATTAGAATTTATGTTTGTGTAAAGTTTGGCATTCTAATTTCATATAGTTCTACACTATGCTATGCAATAGCTAATACTAATAGGGAATTAGTGATGAACTGATGATGATGGTGAGAAATAATAAGGATAACAAACCAGATGCCTGGTTGCAAAGGCTGGCACTCGGAGTCATTTACAACGAAACGACTTGGGTGTTCGACTGGGAGACAAGGGTGTGTCATAGATATGGTGTTGAGCGCTCCATCATTGTCCTCCCAGTCCCCATCCCTGCACTTATTTTAACATGAAATTATAGCACCAATTAGCATATATTGAAGAAGACTAGAAGAGCAATTGGGAATTCTTCATGACTCCATACACCAAAATAGCCAAGGACACCCACCTGTATCCTTTATATGGCGGTGAGGCATCTGGAGGATGGCGCCATTGGCTCATCTGCAAGACTCTGATGAAAAGCAAGGGATGGATACCGGATACGCTAGAAGGGACTGTGACACCCATGATCTTCCTAGTCCGCTTAGTTGCGTAGCTGAAGTAGAACGTATTTGGGAAGGTATTGAGATGAGAGTTCATTTGCACGGATCCTTGAATTGTAAGATCCGGTAGGATCCAATCTCCCGATGCGAACGGACCTGACACCCCCGAGAGGCAATCTACAAGACCTGAAACACCCTCTTTTTTCCACGAAATATTGAAGTGATCAAACCCGAAATTGTAATAGTTCTTCAGCCAGGGAATGTCAAGCCAATCATAAATTATCACACCGATGCGACATAGCTGAAGTAAACATATAGGCTTCATGGATCTCCCATCTTCTGGCCTAGAACAAATTGAAACTTTGAAGTTTTTTTTTTTTTTGATCCATGTATGACAGAGCAAAATTTATATTTGAAAGAAAAACTCACTGCATTCCATCCAAGTAGGCTCTGGTAGTCCCATTGAACGCGCCGGATAAGGAAGTTACACTCAAAACCCAGTTCTCAGAAGTGTTCTCATACCCCTTAAAAGCCTGAATTTTAATTAAAAAATCCAATCAATAAGAGATCAAGCCCCATTACCAGTTACTTCAATGTCAATTTGAGCTTTTTAAAATGGAGAAACCTTATCTGCTAGCATTTGCTGCAACACGCGAACCACCTGGGCTCCGGCCGAATGTCCAACAAAGTGAATAGGGTGATCTTCGTCCCATTCAGGGTAGTTCCCTGAATTCCAAACAAGGAACACTAAAATTAGCCCAATTTTAAGAAAATGCAGAGCAAATCAAGGGCATAAACTGTAAAGAACAAATGGGTGTCTGATCTTCTGACCTTTCTCGTAAATCCTTCCGAACTGTGAATGCTCACAAGCCTTACTATGTTCTTCGCCATAATCCACTTCCCCACCTTTCAAATAATAGAACAATTCGCGAGCCCTGAAACACAACAACCCCTTAAAGGTACCCAAAACAAAAACAAAGGGAAGAAAACAAGGCCATGGAAGAATCTTATTCATGACTTCTTAGCTTCAAGCTACCCACCTATCATATATACTGGTTAAGGAACCCAAGTCTGGAACTAGAACCCTCTCGTCCTTCTTCTCAGCTCCAGCAAAATACGACAAACCCCCCATTCTCTACAAACCAGAAGAATCAAATCCCATTAAAAAAAGGCCAGCCAAAGATCAAGCTCAAGACAGAAAACCAAAAGAAAAAAAAATTGGATGAAATGAAAAACAAATGAGAACCCATTTCATGAAAATGATAGTTTTGTGACATACCCCTTTGCCAAATCCAAAGATCCCATGAACTAACACAATAGGAGGCAAGCCATCAGAGCAAATTTTCTCTTCAGGAGGAGCCTCTCTCACCCCAATACTCATATTGGGTCTGAATATTTCATTTAGAGCCTGAGAGATGTCACATGCCACAGCAGTGCTGAATATGTATAACCCATAAAACAAATGAACTAAAGAGCTCACAAAGAGCTCTGCTAACTGAAGTGCTGCAATCCACAATCTAATCATTGCAACTATTTCTGATCCCAAAATCAATCAAAAAATATTTAAAATTTTATCAACACTAGATTTTAGATTCTTGAACAATAGCAGAAGAGCCTTCTCATCTTTCTCTCTCTCTCTCTGGAATTTTGCAAAAAAGAAAGAAGGCTCTTCTGCAACACCCTCAACCTCCCTCAACCTCTCTATGCACAACCCTCCTATCCTCAATTTCAAATTTTCTCCAACACTCCTCAAAAGAAGAGGAAGCTCTCAGATTCCCCTTCTTTCCTTTGTTTCAGTTCCTGAATGTTATACCCCAAAAAAACCAAAAAACAAAAAACAAAAAAAAAACTAAAACTAAAACTAAATGTGGCTTTCTCAGCTGGGTCCCACAAATTCTCAATTCATGTCCTTGGATCAAATCAGAGGCTCACTGTTCATTCCATCTCTTGCCTTGGAAGAGACGTAAAACTTAAAAGGTTCTTAGGTGGGTGCCCCATGTTCAACAGCTCCTAAAAGTTGTATGATCCTTGTAGGACCCACCCAATAAACACCATATGACCGTTGATGCTAGTTGTTAGGTTGATGTGTTCCCGGGGCCATATAAGGCTCCTCCGCTCTCTTCAAGTGATAGCCCTTCTGAAGAAGAGGTGTGTTGGCCTAAACGTCTGTGAATGGGTTGAGTTAAGAGATTAGGATTTCAATCCAAAAAAACCAACAGAGCAGTGTGGTGGGTATTTAAGAGGGGATCAATGAGGTCAGTCTTGGATTATAAAATCTTTTTCCTGTACTTTAACTATTTTCTAAAAAAAAAAAAACCCATATGACCAAAATTTTTATAATAATTGCCATTGATTCCTCACTCTTCGAGGCGTTTCTTTCCATACGTGTGGGGTCCATAATGTGGGTTGGATGAGAGCTGGAAAGCTTGTCAAACCTTCCACCTACCTTTATCCGTATTATCCTCTGGTTTGAATATGATATTGGCCTATTGGGTAGCAGATGGAGATACCACGTGGGGTGTATTAAAGTATTAGATTTTCAATTTTGTGTGCTGATTTTGGTCAAATCTTAATTTGACCGTTTTCTTACGTTCTAAAATTTTCTTGTTATGTTCCTTGATTTTGGTACAATCGAGTTCTGTCACTTACAGATTTTGTATAAGATTTTTATACGGTCAAGATGTTTGTGCTGTTTGTAATTTTCAAATGAGTAGTGATAGGCCGATCCAAGAAATCTATTTTGAAAACCTAAGACATGGTTGTCCTAAAAAACTCATTTCAAAACCTAAGACACCACTGGAAATCAATTTCAAAACCTAAAGCACTACCTCATTAGTAGACACCACCTCATTGGTGGATGCATCGAGAAATTCATTTTAAAACCTAAGGTATCATTTCATTGGTGGATGCTTCTATTTCAAAACCTAAGGCATCACCTCATTGATGGATGTTCCGAAGAATCCATTTCAAAACCTAAGACACCACCTAATTAGGGGACACCACCTCATTGGTAGATGCCCGAGAAATCCATTTAAAAACCTAAGGCACCACCTCATTGGTGGATGCCCTTGGGTACGTTAACTATATCCCTTTTCAAATTTCTATCTCTAAGGGGCAATCAACCCCTTAGGAGACCTTTTTGGGGTGGTTGCTTGGACTTACCCTTATGGCACATTAATGGTTTGCGTGTTCGTAAGTTTAGTGTTAGTTAAATGATAATATTTTCATTTAAAAAAAAAAAGGCAGGTTCTGTCAAACCCGCATTCTCTACAAGGCGGCTTCAACTAAAAATATTGTTTGTGCAAACCATTTTGGTGCAAAATTAGGGGAATGCCGCTTTGATCTGGACCATTTAATCCACAACTCCCCTCTCTGTCGATCAATCGCCTACTTTGTAGGGTCGTTCATGAGCTCGATGGATGTTTTTGAGCTATTTTCCAGTGGGGAGGTGTTTTGTTGTTCCGACGATTTGGATTAATCATGATGCTAATAAACCATCTTGATGGGTCTCGAACATATCAATGGAGGGGGTTTATCACGGTCCCTTCGCGATCGAATGGTGATTTGATGTGGGTCTAAGCAATGTGATAAGTTGGGGCCCACCTGTCAATATGTGACCAGGACATGACACAATTCAAACATACCCAACGAAGGATAACATTTTTTTTTTTTTCATAAACCACTAAGGATTAGATTAAGGACATGAATAAGAATGAAGGGTTAATAAGCTTACCAGTGACCACCTTGTTGGGCCTGAAATGCTGAACATATATATTTTTGTAATGGAGTTATCTCAAGAAACTTCTAGACAGATTATTGCGATGAGGTCAGATTCGAGGACCGCAAGGTCCTCTCCTAACTTGACCAAACCATTCAACTTTCAATAGGAAAGAAATTAATGTTGAAATAAAATACAGAAATGCTGGTCACAGTCTCAATCTTCCAAGACACAATGTGATTTTTTATTTTTTTAATTTGTTAAAATATCAAACATCTCCACGTTGTACACTTATTTTTGCATCTGTGAAAATTTTGAATTTATTATGATTAGGCTTAACACTCCTCAATAAAATAAGAGTTTCATTGCCACTTGTCAATTTGCAATTGAGTGAGCAATTCGGAAGAGGATCATACGAGTCTTCCATTTTCATTTGCTTTGTGATGATGGATACATTTTTTTTTGGTTGGAAGGATATCAAGTAACTACATTTATAATTACGTTAAATGCACTACATCTTTGAAGGGGTCTATGGGAACTCCCAAATATACTCCTTAATTCTAACTAGCCAAACTAACCATAATGCTATGCTTGGGTGTCAAGAAAATAGGTGAAAATATGGAAAAGAAATAAAAATTTTGAATTTCTAATATAATTTTTAGTTGAGTGTTGTCTTTTTTTTTTTTTTCACTTTTTTTACTTATTTTCTTGACAACTAGGGTCAGGTTCAAGATTTGAGTCGACTTATTTTACCTTTTCTAATGCTACATTAGCTCTAAACCTAACCGTTTACGCGTTATGACCTGAGAGGACCCTTAGACTAATTCTACATATTTCCCTTCAAACATTTCAACATAAGGAAAACAGAGTTAGCATTCCCATCATGCTCAACGTAGAGGACAGACAATGGGACTAACATACGCCAAAAATCGTGCTAAACCACATTCACTACAATTGGGGTAGATGAGGTCGCTCAATCAATGAGTCTCCTTCCTATTGGTTTTTTGTAGCACTAGGCTACAAAGGTCGTTCCTGCCAATTTTCACTCAGCATTTGGACTGTCGGTATTCTATTTGAGTGGGGCCCACGTACACCGATTGTGTGGTGGTGATAATGATGATGGTTTACATAGACACAAATGCACGCTTTTATTGCTTTTCTCAACTTCAAACCACATTTTAAACGCCAATCGAGATGGATATGAAAATAGGGAAATAATGCGTTTGGGTCAAATCAAAACTTCTCAATCCAAGAGGATATAATCTAGGAGGGGATTATACCATGCTCCCAACGGACACTAAGGATGAAACTTATTACATCCCACACCATTCACGTGGCGTATCCATCGGTGGGGGCATAACATCAAAAAGATGGCTATCGATCGAGCAGTCTGGATTGATTTGTAATGTTTCTTGACACATATGCAGCCAGCTCCATCTTAAGTTTCATTCATATTAGCACGTTTGTCTACCTTTAGCAAGATACCCCATTATTGGCATTGCCAAATCCAAGGTGTTTTTTTTATTTTTTTTATTTTTTATGAAAGGGTAAGTAACGCACTAAACACATGACACACAGTCAGACGTAAGGGTACCACTGAAATACCATAAAAGCAAATCCACGCACTCATTCCAAAAGGACTTGATTAATGAAAGAGTACCACTGAAGTGCCATAAAAGCAAATCCACGCACTCATTCCAAAAGGACTTGATTAATGGAAGAGTTGTGAACCCTTATACGGCCTGGAATTGCATCGGGCTCTCAGGCAACCATAGAATAAGGGACATGTGTTAAAAACGGAGAGAAGTCATTTCACTTTCTCCTCATGATTTTGACTTCTCCCCACTTGATATCTCTTCCCCTTGATCTCAACACATTATCACCATGTGTCATATAGTGGAGTGAAAATCATGAGGCCCATGCTTTTGACTTCTCCACCACTTGTCCCCTTTCTATGGTTGCCCGAGACAAGCGTTTTCTGGCTACGCCGGAGACAATCCGAGACCCCCTTATACACCCATGCAAAGTTGAGACACAGCTGGTTTGGAATTATACACGGGACAGCATGACTTTATTTTTTTTTTCTTTTGGTTGGAAGGGTATCAAGTAACACACGCCAAATCCAAGATTGAACCATATAGGGTTAGAGCATTATTAAGAGCATCGCTTATGGCATTGAAGATATCAACACTCTCAACAACTTTAGCCATTATTAAGAGCATCGCTTATGGCATTGAAGATATCAACACTCTCAACAACTTTAGCCATTATTAAGAGCATCGCCTATAGCATCGAAGATATCAACACTCTCAACAACTTTAGCCTTATTGAGTACAATTGAAACAAGAAACAAGCCCTTGTTTTTTCATATTAAGAGGGAAAGAAAACATTATATTACGAGCCGGAGCTTTTCTTCACGGGGTTGGAGTGGAGCTCCCCTACTCAGACTATGACAGTGGCACGTTTGTAATTATTAGAGAAGTTGGGGCAATTTGTAAACACACGTAATTAGAAGATTGCTACCATCACAAGGTAAAAAGGGAGCTCCGGGGTTCAACACTGTGAATTTAAACTGCACTTTAAAACAAGATAGAGAATGTATATTACAAGTCTTAAAAAAAAAGTCTTAGTAATGTTATCATATTACCAACCCATGAAAAGAAAAATAGAGAAAGGCGTGGTGTGATGAGATCCAACCCGAAAAATGGACTATTATTTTCGATCTCTCGGAAAAACTACTTCGTAAACCCATTTGGATCTCGATTAATCTTTTCACAAAACCATTTGACAAATTTACACTAATTCATGGTTTTTGACTGCTAAAAATCAAGTCCACAGCAATTACAAGTTAAATATTAATAAATTCTTGCACAAATTATTGAATATTTGTAATGGGTAACTAGAGCATAGAAGAGGAGCGAGAGCGTCAAATTTCAATTTAAGATAGGGTCGGGAGCACCAGTATATATACATAAAATATATACTTGATGTTCTTGAAAATTACTTGTAGATATAAATATAACTCTAAGAAAAAATTGACAAAATCAATTATAATTCATATTTGTAGTCATAACAAACAAGATGACTATTGATATATTAAATGTATCATTCTAAATTCAATTACAAGATCACTAATAATTAACAAATCTTATACGAATCTTACACCCTGCAAAGAAAAATAACAAAATACAATCCACTTAACATGAAAAATTGGGATAAAAATAAAATTTTACACAAAAACCATACCTTTAGGTGAGAGCGAAGTTTACAAAAGTTGAAATCGAGAACCGAGGTGCTAGCTAGGTTTGAGAGTGGGAGCTGGTAGCAGGTTAGGAGGTTTGGGCGATCACACAAGAGCTTTGGAATGAATTTACTTCCTCTCTATGTACCTACCATTCACCATATATTTTCTTGACCGTTCAAAAAGCATGTGATAGATTCAATGGAAAAATGGTAGCTCTAAGACCCATAACAGTACAAGCCTGCCCCAAACCAACATAAACAGAGAAGTTTGCAAGTAAAGTTTAATCTCTAATAATAGATTTCAACCAAAACATATCATCAGGAGCCCAACACCCCCGCCTCTTGCGTGAGTGGTAGGGGTGTGGTCTTCATGGACCTACGTTAGTTGGGTCAGTACGGTCAGATGTTAGCTTGGGAATTGGAGCTATGGCAACTCATACTCGGGTGGGGATACAAACCTTGAGGTATTGGTGGGAAAATATGCAAATGGGGAGAGAGAACAGACCCCTGCACATATTTATTAGATTTGTTTGGGTTTAGAGTTTCACTGCCTTGTTTTATTTCTCTTAGGCTGGATTTAAAAAAATGTACTAAACTAAAAATTGAAAGACTTCTTAAAGTATTAAGTGCATGTTTACTATCAAAAAAGAAGTATAAAGTGCATGTCCCAGCCCAAAATCCCTGCAAGCCAAGAATTTGGTAGCTCTAATCCTTGATTAGTATATCCGAATCGCATTCAATCATCCCCAAGTTCCCCATTGTATTTGCCAAAGAGAAATAACCATAATTTCTTTCCACTGTGACTATCATATCCTTGGTTTTGTGAAATGAGCAGATTCACATTTTGATGCAAAAGTAACACAAATAAGCAACATGTCCACATATCTGGCGCCACAATCCCCACGCTGTAATCCATATCAATGCGGATGAATCCTTCAAAAACATAAATTCCTACATCAACTGCAGCAGCATTTATCAAGAAAGATGGCTGCAAAAGGCATAATGTTGTCTATCATTTCTCCATAAAAATCTGAACCTAAGAAAGGTAAAACATTCATTACCCACAAACAGTTCAATCAAGAGGGAGAGAGCAACAACAGTATTTTCCCCCTATAGGCTGGGCCCAAATTATTCAGCATGAGATTACGAACATCCTTCCTATTCATTCAGTGGGCACCCTTTCTCAAACACTTGCTGCTCTTTGCGACATAAATCAAACTCGTTGGTATTGTAATACATGCAACCTGCATAAGCGTCCATTTCTTTTGTGCACCTCTGGTGAAGTCCTTTTAGCCTGCCGAGCATACAAAGCATACCATTTAGAAATGCCACCAAGTGCATGTGTATGTGCATGTAATGAAGTAATATTGACTAATGATGAATGGATGTAAGTTATTGCAAAAAGTCGGATAAATTGCTTCTAAGAAAAAGAAATTAATCATAAAGAAGCTGAATCAGGTAATTTAAAAATTAAAGCAAGAAGAACAGCTAAACTTTGAAGTTCATCTGTTGGAGTTTTGAGGAAATCCAAGGTGCCCATTGAGTAGACAGACCAGCACAAGTGGCGAAAAGGAGAGGGGGTCCTCTTAGGAAGATCACCTATAATAAAGGATACCAAAGGGATTGATTGATGCATCCAAACTACTATGTTCTTTTGGATGATCAAGAGAAGAACGGCAAAAGGGGGTGAAAGAGAGAAAAAAAGGCACATGACCCAATGAAAAAAATAGCAAATCATTCAGTTGAAACAAATGACTGAAAAGAATTAAATCATCATGCTACCAAATCAAAAGTCGCAATTTTAGAGAAGGAAAAAAGACAAACTACTCCCGGGAGGCAAAAGTAGGAGAAGAGAATGCAGAGTGATAAATCTCATGCCTAATTACACATTAAAAAAAAAAATCCACTCTATCACATAACAGTGGTCTCACTGTTATCAACAGGCTTGTCAACAACATAGACGATACTAAACAGGCTTATCAACAAACTTGGAAGTGCAGACCTGGTCAAAGATTTCAAATTTAAACTCCAGGTATACTGACAAAGTCTTCCCAACATTTCTTAATCATCAAGAGGTTTGAGATGCAACTCACCAGAGTATAATTATATTTCAGTTGGATGTTTAATCACTTGATATAAATGGCCTGTCCAGCTTATCAGCCTCAAGCATCTTATGAGAAGGATGGGAACTTCCAATTAACTGACTAAAAATGTATCCTGTAACAAATTCCAATGAGTTTAACAAGTTCTAGAGTTATGGAATATAAGGAATGCAAGTATGTTAAGTGGTCACATCCACATTTCATCTACTCTTTCCTCTTGGTGAGTAGAGTCCATTTGCTGTTCTCAACTCCAATTACTATTAGTTAAATAACACATCCTCCATTTCAACTCCTTCAACTTCAAACTCCTTCAACTTCAAACTTGTTTCATAACCCTCATGAAACTCACCTTCCAAATGTAGCAAACATGCCTATCCACTCATCCACACAACCCAAAGCCACTTATAATAGGTCTTTTCTTCCTATCTAACACCTTGGCCTAAATTGTATGAAGATAAAACAAATTACACATTTTTCATCAAGTCCCTTTCTTGGGAACAAAGCTGATCAACCGGACATAGAATCGGTGCTGTTTAGCAGAGTTCAAAGGCTCCCTCATTACTTCATAGTGCCATCAAGTTAGCCAACATTCAGGACTCTGGGCTACGGAGAATCAAGAGGCACGGCTATCTTCTTCCTCTTCAGAAAGCTGCAATCCAGGCTTGGTCTATCTATTAGTTCCATAGAAGTAGTTGGATATCCGAAAGAAATCCACTGAAACTCTTTCTTGGGTGCTTCCGAATCACTACCAAGAAATAATGTACACAAGAGACTCTTTATAGTTTATATAGAGATGTTCTCTTCCCAACAGTTACTTCATTCATTCTTTTTCCTATCTTGTCAAATATATAAGAAAATGACATCAAGGTATTTCACAAGAGACAAGATTTCAGTCCAATACTGCCATGCTGGGCATTCATGTACATGTCAAAATTGACAGCAGCAATTATATGGACATGCTTCCTGTTTTCAGAGTAAATGCCTGGTCTGTCGTTACTTGCAAAAGAATAAACACTGGAAAGAACTAAAATAGAATTCTATGAGACTTTTACCCATAATTAGTGTAGGTTTAGGCAACCCGTCCATAGGAATGGTGGGAAGTACATGGATCTTGTGGACCTAAGTATTTGGAAATAAGTAGGTTTGTTAGTCAATGAAATTCCTCCAAGGCACTAAGTCATAGCCCATTTATAGTTAGCAACAACAAGAAAATTGAATTTTTAACACATTCAGGCTACAAGGTTCGTGATGGTTGGGAACTTGTTTAATCAATGAATATAAGTGATAGCCGCCTCTGTAGTAAGTGTAAATATATATCAGTCACGGTTCAAAATTTTGCTCAGATTTCGCAGGAAAAAATATGGTCAGCATTTCAGGCCCAACAAGGTGGTAATTAATAAGCTTAACTCTTTATTCTTATTTATGTCCTTAATCTAATCCTTAGTGGTTTAACAAAAAGAAAAAAATGTAATCCCTAGTGGGGTATGTTTGAACTGTGCCACATCCTGGTCACACATTGACATGTGGGTCCCAATTTATAACATTACTTAGACCCACATCAAATCACTGTTCGATTGCGAGCGGACAGTGATGAAACCCCCTCTATTGATATGTTCAAGACCCATCAAGATGGTTTATTAGCATCATGATTAATCCAAATCGTCCGATCAACAGAACACCTCACCAAGACTTCCTATTGATTTACTTAGCCCACACATGTTCTAACTCCTTGTTAGACAACATCGAATTGACCAAATACCAAAATTTCAGGCTGAAAATTTAGGCCGAAATATTTCAGATATTTTTCCAAACAGGAAAAAAATTGTAAATTTTTATTTCACCAAATCATTTTCAGAAATCTGGCTAAAATATAACGCATTTTGTGTTTATTATTTATCGGATTCTTTGGTTAATCCATCATTTAATTCTGAAATTTGTTTGAAAGTGATTTAACAAAATAGATTTTGGGAATGTTATGGTGATTTAAACCAAGTGGAGGGTTGATGTGGAAATGGTTCCATCTGGAGTGGGAACACTTTCAAAACATTCTATAAATATTAAAAAGATACTCATTTGTTTGAAACGGATGCTCATATTAAAAAGATGGCAAGAGTACACGAGACATAGAATATGCATCCTTGATGCACACGTTTGAAACGTAGGAATACTCTACTACAGTTTTATAAGGATTGGTCTTTTATCACCTTTTCTCATTTCAGTTTATACAATTCATCACTATAACTGTTTATCTTGATGTGTATTTATTTGTCAAGTATGCTTATATGAACTTATCTTTCTATAATCTATGTCCACTAACATTTCGCATGGATGTAGCCAGTATTCCAGAGTTGGTTTGTCTAACATCTTAAGTTCATGTTTTACACAAACACATATGCTTAAGTTAATAGTTAAAGCCTAAAGGTTGCTGAAATTCAGTTGAACCATAATTTTTGAGCAATTAGGTCAAATAAAAAATCTCAAATCTTTCCAAGACAAAAGCTACATTTAAGTGAGACAAGATGACCAAATGAATTAAGAGAATGGGAAAAAAGTATTTGGGGGGAACTAAAGGGGAAATCATTATGATTAAAAAAGAAGAAAAAAACTCTGTGGTACTATGGTAGAGTGAAGAAAAAGACGTCTTAGTGTAAGACTTGGCAAGGAACTAGAATAAGGAAAACCTAGGAACGTATAGAAACGTTAAGAATGAGGCTAAGAAAGTATTAAGGCTATAATAAAAGTGTATGATGACACATACACTAAGTTGGGCATAAGAAACGGTGAGAACAATGTTTATATTATTCCTAAAATTAGGGAGAGAAAGTAGAGATCTAAATTATGTGACAACTAGAGAGTTTCTATGAACGAGATTGAGGATTTAAAAATGATATTTTCAAAAATTGCAAAATGAGTAGAGGCGCCAAGCCAACTCCATGGAGACCAAAGAGCATTATTACATTCACACAATTAGGAAGAACGAAGTGAAAACCTCCAACTATGATAGAAGATAGGAAAATCCTTAGACAACCTGATATTCCAATTGAAGTGTGGAAATGCATAGAAGAAATGGATTTTGTCATGACTGACTAAGTTGTTTGATAAGATTTTTTTACAAAAAAACATGAGTTATATTAAGGTAGAAAAATGTATAAAAAAAAGAAGAAGGGGAAAACAAGAGATGCTCCCCCATTAAAATCAAAATTGAGAATCAACAAAAATTACAAGATTCCAATGATTCACCTGGTCAAAACTTGGAATGCATGAAAATTCGAGATGGGCAGACCAACTTTGAAGGCACCATTCGAGAGTGGAACATAATATGGGAAAAGAAGAGTCAACGTTGGCAACACTACTATTCATTTTTTCACAACCCCAACACAAATCGCAACATACTCCAAAGAATATTGTCGTTACTCCAAAAGGGCTCTTCTGGTTAGCTAAGAATACCTCACTCAATTGCAGGTGTCTTGGAACAAATGCAGAGGGACTTCATATGAAATGATAAATGAGACAAATTCAAATATCACCCGGTAGTATGGAATCGAGTCTGTTGCCCGCTGAAGGGTAGTGGCCTGAACTTGAAACCCTTAGTAGACGCGAATACTGCGTTGTTAGGCAAATTGGTGTGGAGGTTTGGGGAAGAGAGGGAAAGTTTACGAAGAAAGGTGATACTCGCGAAATACAGGGTGTCCTCTTTTTGGGATCCTAGAGAGGTTAGGGGTCCTTATGGTTTGGGAATTGGAAGTGTGTTATGGCGGTGACTAACTTGTTGTCACCTTTCATCAGATCTAAGGTAGGCATCAGGTTAGAGGTCAGATTTTAGAAAGATTTGTTGTATGGTTCGGCTAAAATGAAAGACATGATTGAAAATATCTTCCTTCTTGCCGCTAATAAAGATGCCTTGGTATTGCAATATTTTGAATTGAGTAACAACGGGGTGGTTTGGTGCCCTAGATTAATGCGTGATTTGAACGACTGAAAAATCGAAGATTTGCTTCGCCTTCAGCAGTGTCTTAATTCCTCTCCTCCATGTCCCTAAGTTAGGGACTCGAGAATTTGGTCTTGAGGCCATAATGGTCGGTTTTCATTGAGATCACTTCTACAGTCTTTCGATTTAGTTCCCTCGCCACCATTTTCTCATAGGCTTATTCAGAACGCTAACATTCTCTCGAAAGTATTTCTTCCTTTGAGCTTCAGTTTTAGATAAGATCTTCACATATGACAATTTGAAAAGGAGATGGTAGAGTATAGCTAATTGTTATTTTATATGCCTCCGCATGAAAGAATTTGTAGATCATTTGCTCTCCTGACTAGGGGTAGATTGGGTCTTCCCATCGTTATTTTCAGAACGTTTAATCTTACTGGCCTTGGGCAAGTGTAGATAGTGCTCGGGGGCAATTTGGGCAGTTCTACTTTGACCAGGGGTTATCTTATGGATGATTTGGAAATGGAGGAATTAGAAAGTGTTCGAGGACTCGCCCTCTTCCTCTCTTCATATTTGCTCACTTATTAGATACCTGATCTTAGAATGGTGCTCAGGTGAGATTGGTCCTCTATCCCCCGTGTTTGTTGTGTTTTTTTTTTTGGGCGGGGGGTGTATTTCCTTTTTGTCTTCCTCTTTTTGAGTTTATTGCTCAATAAACTCCCCCAATCTGTGTATTGTTTTTTCTTTCTCTCTTCTTATAGATTTTGTTTGATTACAAATATAAAAAAAAGAACCCGAGCAATCCTAAAGAAGGAAAATAAAAAAATTCAACCACCCATGCCCTGGGCAATGCACGAGTAGATGATGAACATCTTTCTCCGCTAAATTGCACATGCAAATTTGTTAAAAATCATCATGCCCTTCTGTTCCACTTAATTCCTTTTTCATGGCCACATATCTTTCTAGCTAGGTTCCTAAAATGATTTACCATCAAAATGTCGTCCACAATCGCCGGCCAAAATGCTTGCACCTTTGGGCGAATATGCATCTTCCACATAACCTATCTGGTATTACCTCCCCATTAGATATGACTAGATGATGAAAGAAGGCATCAATCCCCTGCAACCACAACCACAAAATCTAAGGCCCCAAGTATTTTTATCATGGGCTACACCACACTGAATGTTTCACAAGGAGAGTTAAACAACTTATCAACTTTAACAACTAACAGTGTTCGAATAAATATCTATCCTTCTTGATGTCAAAACTCCTTATTCCACCACTTAAGGGCTCTCAGTTTATACCTCAAGCAATTGCCATGTTGACCTTCAAACAAATTTAATGATCAGCACCTCAATGGAAAACCTCGAATCCTTTACGGTATGTTTGGTTACAGAGAAAATTGGTGAACACATGGAAAAGAAATGAAAATTTTGGATTTCTAATACAATTATTAGTTGTATTTTGTCCAATTTTCTTTCTTTTCTCTCTTTTTACTTATTTTAACTGCAACCAAACATAGGGTTAAGGTAACACAAAAGATCATCAGGGAATTGTTGTATTATGGTGGTATGTTACAAATTTGGGTATCACTTGTATGACTGTGTTGTGCACCTGCACTACATACTATCATATCCTTTCAAACATTTTAACTCCTTTGAAATAGGTTGGTTCCTGAACAGTTATCTATTTGAAATAGAAGTCTGTTGGAACAGACACATCTTTACAGAAGATGTGTCTGTTCGTTCTCTTTAAATTCCCACCCCTGAAAATTTCGAAATCATCATCTCTATCTGTTCTATTGCTTCCTTGCTCTACAACAGCAAAATACTCCTATTTCTTTAATTCTGTTCGGGTTATATTGATTCTGGTGGTTCGAGTCTGTTGATTGTGAAGTGCACACATAGGAGACAGACATTGGTCGTTGTATCCTGGAGATCATTTGCCCAAATAGCCTTTGTACTCAAGGAAACGATTCCGAAAGGGGGCAAGTTGATTTCAAGTCAAGTGATATTCTGTCACGCTCTGACCTTAATCATTTGGATAAGCTTCAATTCTTCTTTTTGGTTTTTAAGTATTTTTAGTTTCTGAATTGGGTACAACAATCTTGAAATCAACTTTAAATCTGAAATTAATAGCAACATTAACTGTAAACCCAACTTCTGAATTATCTAAGATTGAACCATTTTCTGGAACAAACTTTAAAAGATGGAAACATAAACTTCTTTTCGCATTAGAGACTCTTAAAGTAGCATATGTTCTTGCTACAAATTTTGTGGCCAATCCAGATAGTGAGAACCATAAAAAGGATGATCATAATTGCAAAAATTATGTTTTAAATGCTTTATCTAATGAAATTTATGATATTTTTGTTCTTATACATCTGCTAAGGAAACATGGATTGCTTTAGAACCTAGAAGATGTTTAGGGCTAGAAAACATGTGATTAAAAATTTTCTAGAATTCTTTATGACAGGTGATAAGCCTGTAACTAACCAAATTCATGACTATCAAAAACTGGTACATGATATTTTTTTTGATAGGTAAATTATCCATCCCATATATAAAAGAAATACAAAAGAGTTCACACGACAACTGGTACATGATCTTGTAATAGAAGGGACGAAAATGGATGAAATGTTCTTGGCGGGAACGCTTATAGAAAAATTGTCATCTTCTTGGAAAGATTATAAAAATAATATGAAATATAAAAGAAAAGAGATGTCTATGGAAAGTATCATTGATACATTAGGATTGAGGAAGCAAACAAACTTAGAGACCAAAAGGAAATAATAAATCAAATGGCCTCTAAAGCCAATCTAGTAGAGCCTTCTAAATTGAAATCTAATTTTAAAAATAAAAAGAGAGAAGGGCCATTTAAAAAGACAGAAAAAACCTTTAAAAAGAAGAAAGGAAACTCTTTTGTGTGTGGAAAACCAGGGCACTATGCAGTAGAGTGCAGGCACCGGAAGTTCAAGGATGCCAAAGCTCATGTTAATCTTGCAGAGACTAAGGCAATCACTGCTGTTGTGTCAGAAACGAACCTCATCAACATGAAAGAAAGGGTTGTGGACACTGGGGCTACTCGACATATATGTGGAGACCGAGGCATGTTTACCTCCTACCAACTAGTAGGAGATGAAGAATTTGTATTCATGGGAAATTCTCGCACCTCTACAGTAGTCGGAAAGGAAAGGTGATGCTTAAGCTCACATCTGGGAAGATCCTAGCCTTGTCTGAAGTTCTCCATGTCCCTGACATAAGGAGGAATCTAGTGTCTGGCTCCTTGCTCAACAAAGTTGGAATTAAATTAGTATTTGAGTCAGATAAGCTTGTATTATCTAAGAGTGGGAATTTCATTGGGAAGGGATATTGTAACAATGAGTCATTTATTTTCAATGTAAGTTGTGAGGAAATGAATAATAATAATAAGAGTTCTATTTCTGCTTATATGGTTGAATCACTTGATTTATGGCATTGCAAATTGAGACATGTAAATATAAGCTATATTAAAAGAATGCATCGATTAGGCCTTATACCCGAATTCTCTAATAGAGATTTTAATAAATGTGAAGAATGTTCAGAATCAAAATTTTCTAGAAAATCTTTCAAAAAGATAGAAAGAAGTTTTGAAATTTTAGAATTAATACATAGTGACTTGGGAGATTTTAAAAAATTATGTATCTAGAAGTGGTAAAAGGTATTATATTACCTTTATAGATGATTATTCAAGATATACTAAAATATATTTATTAAGAAGTAAAAATGAAGCTTTAGAATTCTTTATTAAATATAAAATTGAAGTAGAAAATCAATTACATAAAATAATTAAAAAACTTAGAACAGATAGAGGGGGAGAATATGAATCTATTCTCTTTAAAGAATTTTGTGAAAAGAGCAGTATTATACATGAAACTATAGCTCCTTATACTCCTTAACAAAATGGAATAGCAGAAAGAAAGCATAGATCCTTAAAAGACATAATGAATGCCATGTTGAACAGTTCAGGATTACCAACTAATTTGTGGGGAGAAGCAATTATCTCTTCTTGCCATATATTAAACAGAAGACCTAATAAAAGAAATTGCTCAACCCCTTATGAATTAGGGAAAAATCATAAACCTAGTCTTAAATATCTTAAAGAGTGGGGGTGTCTTGCAAAGGTAGGATTGCCAAAATTTAAAAGGAGAGAAATTGGTCCTAAAACCACAGATTGTGTTTTTATAGGCTATGCTGAAAATAGTGCTGCATACAGATTTTTAGTTTTAAAAACTAAAGAAAATATACTAGATGCTAACACTATTATTGAAGCAGGAGATGCAGAATTTTTTAAAAGTATATTTCCTATGAAGTCAACTTCAAATGAACAAAAAGAAAGTAATAAATCTGACGTTACATCCAATAGTCAAAATACTCATGAAGATCAAATTACAGAAGAAGTGGAACCTAGAAGAAGTAAAAGAATAAGAAAATAAACTAAATTCGGAGGTGACTTTTATACATTCTTAATTGAAGATGATCCTAAAACATATATGGAAGCTATCAACTCTTCAGATGTAATATTATGGAAAGAAGCAATAAATAGTGAACTAGAATCAATTATTGCTAATAACACATGAGAATTAGTAGATCTTCCGCCTGGTAACAAACCAATAGGTTATAAGTGGGTGTTTAAAAAGAAACAAATCTAGATGGAACCATAGATAAATTTCAAGCTAGATTAGTAGCCAAGGGCTTTAAAAAGACGAAGGTGTTGGTTTTTTTGATACTTGTTCTCTTGTAACCAGAATTTCTACCTAAGAGTTCTCATAGCAATAGCTTCTATTTATAAATTAGTGATTCATCAAATGGACATAAAAACAACATTTTTAAATGGAGATCTTGATGAAGAATTTTATATGGAACAACCTGAGGGTTATACAATATATTAGGAAAAGAGGATAAAGTATGTAGATTAATAAAATCTTTATATGATTTAAAACAAGCACCAAGGCAATGACATGCAAATTTTGATAATGTCTTAAAGTTAGATGGATATCAGATTAACGATTCAGATTGATGTGTATATAGTAAGTTTTCTGAAAATGAAGGAGTTATTATTTGCCTCTATGTGGATGATATGCTTATTTTAGGGACCAGTCTTATGATGGCTAAAACCACAAAAAGATTTCTATCCTCAAAATTAAGCTAATATAATTTTGGATATTAAAATTACGAGGAAAAATGATAATAATATTCTCTCTCAATCACAATATATTGAAAAGTTATTAAAAAGTTTTGATCATACAAATTGTATTCCTGTTACCACAACATAAGATTATGGGAAAATATTACAAAAGAATCAAGGGGAAAATGTATCTCAATTCGAATATTCTAGAATTATTGGCATTTTAATGTACTTAATGAATTGTACTAGACCTGATATAGCTTATGCAGTGGAATGCTTAGTAGATATACTATTAACCCTGGGTAGTATGATCATTTATCTAGAGTACTTAAATATCTTAAAGGAACCATAGGATTTAGTATCCACTACAAGGGATTTCCCACTATATTAGAAGGATATAGCGATGCTAATTGGATAACCGATTCAGATGAGTCCAAATCTACAAGTGGATATGTGTTCATCTTAGGTGGTGGAGCAGTCTCTTGGAAATCAACCAAGGAGACTTGCATTGCTCGTTCCACGATGGAATCTGAGTTTATAGCCTTAGAAAAGGCTGGTGCAGAAGCTCAATGGCTTAAAAATTTACTGAATGATAAACCTTTATTGAACAAATCTGTTTCAACTATATCTATACATTGTGATTGTCAAGCTACAATTGCTAAGGCTTAAAGTAAAATATATAATAATAAGAGTAGGCATATTCGCCTTAGACATAATATAGAACTACATCTATTGAGTAGCGGAGTAATTGTTATTGACTTCGTGAGGTCAGAGAAGAACTTGGTAGATTCTCTGACAAAAGGACTAATAAGAAGTTAGTCCTAGATACATCGAAGGGAATGGGGCTAAGCCTAATGGATGAACAACCAATATAGGTAACCCAACCTATATGAGTGGAGATTCCATGAAATAGGTTTAGAATGGGTAAACAACAAGATATTAAGTGGCCGTTTAAACACTATCATATTTATTGCCCCTTCAATGATGTAGATAGTGTTAACAGCAATGAGTAAGGAAGAGTTCGAAAACTCTTAAATGAATCCATAGCCGTAATTGGTGGTGTATTTAGTTGTTGTGTACACCTGATGGAATTCACCTATATGAGTGTGGAAGTGAAGCTGCTTCCCATGAGAACTAGGTTGATTCTCTAAAGCACTCATGAACATCCAAGTAATGGTGCAAGGCCGAAATGTGCCAACCCCCAAAACCACTTAATCAGAGGAAAAGGTGTGTGAAATGCATGCACATGCGATTTACACAAAAGGAGTCAAGTCCAAGATGTAAATCACTGGGCTGCAGTAACCCTGTCTTGCATCTCTAAGTGGCGGGTTTCAAGACATAGTTCACTGACACCCATGCACACCTCTTCCACCTTAACCCGAATTCCTTCCAAAATTTGTAACATGTGGGGGATTGTTGTATTATGGTGGTATGTTACAAATTTGGGTATCAATCGTATGATTG
This sequence comes from Tetracentron sinense, assembly GCA_015143295.1. Taxonomy (NCBI): domain Eukaryota; kingdom Viridiplantae; phylum Streptophyta; class Magnoliopsida; order Trochodendrales; family Trochodendraceae; genus Tetracentron; species Tetracentron sinense. The sequence goes on along the minus strand of CM026558.1, from coordinate 7,193,744 downwards.
TGTTGTGCGCCTGTGCTACATACTATCATATCCTTTCAAACATTTTAACTCCTTTGAAATAGGTCTGTTCCTGAACAGTTATCTATTTGAAATAGAAGTCTGTTGGAACAGACACATCTTTCTGTTCGTTCTCTTTAAATTCCCATTCCTGGAAATTTCGTAATCATCATCTCTATCTGTTCTATTGCTTCCTTGCTCTATAATAGCAAAATAATCCTATTTCTTTAATTTTGTTTGGGTTATACTGATTCTGGTGGTTTGAGTCTATTGATTGTGAAGTGCACACATAGAGGACAGACATTGGTCGTTGTATCAGGAGATCATTTGCCCAAGCAGCCTTTGCACTCAAGAAAACGATTCCAGAAGGGGGTAAATTGATTTCAAGCCGAGTGATATTCTGTCATGCCTAGACCTTCATCATTTGGATATGTTTCAATTCTTCTTTTTGGCTTTTAAGTATTTTTAATTTCTGAATTGGGCACAACACTGTTAACAAAGTGATCTTATAGATAAAAGTAATAAATAACCCAGCAACTAGTCCACTTCTATGTTTTAACGAAATGCCACTCTGAATTTCGACAAATAAAAACGCAAATGACAACAAGTTCACAGATAATCAAACTCGGCTGTTATTAGACCAAGCAATTCCTCATCCTCCCATAAATGTGTACTATGCATAACCTAGACCAAGTTCAAGTCAATTATATCTATCCTCCATGAAAATTCGAGTGGCGTTCTCCAAATTCAGCATAGAAAACAATAATTAAAAAAAAAAAAACCTAACTTTCATAAAGCTTGAGATGTTTATCTCCAAAACAATCTAGGTTTCAAAGAGTGAGTAAATTAGAAGAAACCAAAGTACAGATTAATGGAAACCTTACAAGCTTAGAACGCAACGGGTGACCTCCTGGCCTTTGTCGAGGCATTTCTCTGGGTTGGCATCCTTCTTCTTGCAATTGATAAAAGCCACGTTTTCCATCCTGCATTTCGTAGCGATGTGCTTCGAAGACGCCATTAGTACGGCCGATGTCGGGATCGGCTCTCCGACGGCATCCACAGTGCTCGCCATGCCCGATTCAATTGATTGCCTCTGAAAGCACTACAAAATTAGGGTTAGGGTTTCAAAGGAAAGCGATAAGAACCAATAACATCAGTTCGAAATCTCTGCACCTTCTTCTAGTTCCGGAACTTTTCTACAGAAGGAAAAAACGCTGTGAAAGAAACCAAATGAGTCCTGTGGGAAGAAGATTGAGCCGAGCAAGCAACTCTAACGTGCGCCGGATGTTATGCAAAAGAAACTACCATTTAAGGGCATTTCCGTCTTTTCCATCTTGATCTATGCCCTGTTGAAGCAGCACGCTTAAACCCTAAACCCTGTTGCGTATTGAGAGGCAGCCTCTGCTTGGAACTCAGGGAAAAGAGAAGAAGCTTTGAACCGAAGCAGAGATTTAATGGAGAAAGAGAAGTCAGGGAAATCCTTCCCTGTAAAAGCCAGACTAAAACCCACATCAAATAAAGCTTCATCTTCACCAGAATCAAAGTACTGGAGATCCTTCAAGACCCAAGAAATCTCCGGTCTAATCTCGGCAATAACCTCCATCGACTTCTCTCCTGTTCCTCCTCACAACTTCGCTGCCACTTTTTCTGCCTCGGTAACTATCTACGATTCCCAAACCTTCGAACCCAAATCCACTTTCTCTTCCTTCACCGACGTCGCTTACTCCGCCACTTTCCGCTCCGATGGGAAACTCCTCGCCGCCGGTGGCGAGTCCGGGCTCGTCCAAGTCTTCGACATCAAGACTCGGTCTCCTCTTCGCCAGCTCCGTAGCCACACTCGCCCGGTTCGACTCGTTCGGTACCCACGATTCGATAAGCTTCACTTGTTCTCCGGTGGCGATGATGCTCTGGTTAAGTATTGGGATGTTGCATCCGAAACCCAACTTCTTAATTTCCAAGGCCACAAGGATTATGTCCGTTGTGGGTTCGCATCACCTGCAAGTTCGGAATTGTTTGCTACTGGGTCTTATGATCATACTGTTAGGGTTTGGGATGTAAGGGTTTCTTCGTTGAATTCAGTTATGGAAGTTAATCACGGTAAACCTGTGGAAGATGTAGTCTTTCTTCCATCTGGGGGTTTACTCGCCACTGCCGGAGGGAATTCTGTGAAGATTTGGGATGTTATTGGAGGTGGGAAGCTTGTTTATTCTATGGAGAGTCATAATAAAACGGTGACATCCATTTGTGTGGGTAAGGTGGGAAGAGATAGTGGTGAGGAGTCTCAGCAATTCCGGCTTTTGAGTGTGTCCTTGGATGGGTATATGAAGGTTTTTGATTACTCGGCATTGAAGGTCACACATTCTATGAGATATCCGGCGCCACTTTTATCGGTTGGGTTCTCGCCGGATTGTTCTGCAAGGGTTATTGGTACTTCAAATGGGGTTCTTTTTGTGGGGAAAAGGAAGAAAGATACAAATGTTGGTGGTGATTTGGGGGAATTAATGGGCTTGAGTTCTGTGGAGGTACCTGAGAAGCAGGTCTTCAAGTCATCTCACTTTCGGTACTTCAATCGAAGCCAGGGTGAGAAGCCCTCCAAAGGGGATTACTTGATTAAGAGACGGGTAAAGGTGAAAGTAGCGGAGCACGATATGCTCTTGGAGAAGTTTAGGCATAAGGAAGCTCTTGTATCTGTGTTAAATGGGAAGAATCCGCAAAATGTAGTGGCTGTTATGGAGGAGTTGGTGGCGAGGAAGAAACTGTTGAAATGTGTCTTGAATTTGGACTTGGGAGAGCTAGGGTTGCTCTTGGTTTTTTTGATCAAGTACTCCATGGTGCCGAGATACTCAAGCTTCTTGATGGCCTTGACGAAAAGGGTTATTCAGATGCGGGTTGAGGATGTTAGGGCTTCGGATGAATTGAAAGGCCATGTTAAAAATCTGAAAGGATTGGTTGAAGAAGAGATACGGATTCAACAGTCATTGCAAGAGATACAGGGTGTAATTTCTCCTTTATTGAGGATTGCGGGAAGAAGGTAAATGTAATGGCTTCTCCGTTATTTTAAAGGTACTTTTGTTATTTATCTATCCATCCAGATCTTTTTTGCAATTAGGGAGAGTACTGTTGCAATTTTGGATTTGTTAAATTTTGATTTTCGGTTTCTGTTTATGTTTTTTCATGTACTTGTGCTATGCTGCAAGAAAGACCTGAGAATTTTACTTGTTTTTTCTGGACTATTTGTTTCTGTCTCTTCTTGTTTATATCTCTGTTGTGTTAGATGTGGTATTTTGTCCTCTTGAGCTTTGATTCAAAAAAACAACAAATTAGAGAGGAGCAATATTAATGTGGTGACTGGTAATGCCCCCACCCCAACCGATATATATATATATATATATATCCAAATCTACTGCAGACCATAGTCATCCTGATTAGACATATTTGCACAGTTAACGATTTCTTTTCCTAAGTATTGTTTAAAATGTATGATATGGCTTATGCGTGACATGGAGTCCTAGATATTTTAAGCGAATTTAGAGGGAAAAAGGTGAAATTGAAATCAGAGGGAAAACAGGTGAACAATATGGGTTGCGGCTTGCCCATTACTAAGATATAAAGGCTAAAGCGCGGTCAATGGAGCTTGGTTCAGAAGCTTATCGACCACATGCAACATATTTAATACCCGAGATACACTTCTTTCATCAAGCAAAAGGGCCAAAACAAGCTATTTTTTTAATCGGTGCCAAAACAAAGCTAAAACTGGCTCAATCACATCAATGGCACTGAGACATGCTATTACTTGGTTCATTGAGGGAGCAGATGAAGTTTCTAATGTTCCCCATATAAACGCGAAAGTGGATAGAGTTCCAAGTAGCTTTTAGTACAATTAGTCAAATCCTCCTTGCTCTAGTGTGAGGAGTCTGGACAGGGAGATGTTACCATCAGAAGTGGATTTGTTTTGAATTATGAATAGAGCAATTTGATTGAATTTTTTTTACTTGGGATAAATTCTGCCTATCATTATCCTTCTATGGTTGGATTAGTAAGCTGCCCTGGGACTGAATGTGTCCTCAAGACTATATTATTTCCTCCCAACAATGTTTTCCCATCCTCGCAGCTTCCTTATGACACACAGAATCCATGAGAAGTCCCTTGTCTAAAGAAGTGGCCAAATTTTCCGCTGTGGAGCCAATCCCAGTCAAGGCACTTCCACACCAGGTGGAGGTACTCTGGACTAGGCACTGTATAACCTAGGTAAGGTGCCAGAGGTGGTATGAATGAGGGTGGTATGCCATTCGCCCAATCTGATGTGTATAGTGTATACACTCCAATCATCTGGTTATTAGGTCTCGTCAATAGTTTTAAATGATATATAATAGTAGACAGTCTGACTTTCGAGCACAAAACTGTACTCGGAGCTAGGACGTGCAGAAATAGGCTACTTCTTCCTTTGGCAGTCCGGTTTCTTCTTATTCAACTGCTCCAAAACTTCATCAGCCGCCAGTTTTACATCACCTATGTCCATTTCTTAGGATAGATGGCTATTGGTTTTCCTCCCTTTTAAAAAAAACTGCATTAGGCTTCCTAGAGCGTTTGTCGATAGAGGCAATTTGTCAGACCCTTGACACGCAACATAATCGGTATGATCAAGACTTGGTGGCTTGGTGGCCTCGAACAACAAGGATTATGTGCTGGTACAGGGGCTGACCAGACACATGGCAGCAAAGTGGGGAGATTTTGCAGCACCATGGTATGTCTTCATACAGCATGGACTCAGCGTGGCACAAAGCAGGTCACTTGTCAGTTAAAGGCAGCATCCAGCATGGGCTGGACACAACACGACAGTGGATCGGCCCTCGGGAATGATGGTAGCATTTAGTTACTCTAATCAGGGATGCATGGATATGGATGTCTTTGCTCGGTGAGGTGGTGTTGTCTTCCCAAGAAAGTGACAGGCACAGTTTGCCGTACATAGTGCATGGACAAGGCAGTATGATGAATCAGTACAGTAACATGATTGGACAATGATGCTTAGTGATGGGCATTGTCTCGGTCATGACTTGTTCAATGGGTTTGACTGTGGTGTTAGGAACTTGGACTTGGCCTGCAACTTTCAAAGTTCACTATGGGTGGTGTGGAAAAGGGTGTGATAGCACTGCATAATTTCCATGAAGGTGCACATATGGGCATCTTAGTGGTTAGGGTAGTTATGTACAGGCAGTCATTGACAAGGCAACCAAGACAAGGAGTGTTGCACATGTGGTGCATAAACAAGGTCCTGAGCATGGTTTAAAAAAACCGTTATGTAGAGCCCTTTATGTAAAGGTTTCGGTTACCTCCGATACCTGATACCATACCTTTACTCGTTTATCCCGAAACAAAACCGTAACGCCTGAAACTATTACGTAACGGGCATTACGCCCGATACGTAAAGGTTTCAGTCGTAGGACTGTGTTCCAAAAATCTCTAAACTCATTCTAAGACCTCATCTTTGCTTCCTCACTTCTTCTCTACCTATTCTTAGTACCTTTTTTTTCCTAAAATCCTTTTGTTTTTTTATTAATTAACAACTTGATTTGAAGTTTAATTCATAGATTTGAAGGAATCCAAGGCATGTTCTTTACTTCGGGTATGTTTCAACCCTCGACCCATCTAATTTCCTTATTTCTAAATTTTGAGTTTCATATTGGCTTTAAAAGTATCTTGTTACTCATTTATTTTATATATATATATATATATATATATATTCTATTTATTGGAATTTTTTGGATTTTTTAAAGCAAAAATGAAAAAAAAATAAGTAAAGGCCAAAATCATTACGTAACGGTGTAACGTAAGGGTTTCGGCTGTGTCCGTTACGGTGTCCAAAACCATTTTTTTAAACATTGGTCCTGAGTGAGAAGCCCTCTGAAGCATTTTTGCAATTTGACTATGCTAATTAGTATTAGGATAACTACTTAAACATTTATAATACTGTTAACACCATATAGGTGTTGCAAATCTTATTTAATATGGACTATCCAATTATGAATTAACAGTTCATACCCAATGTAGTCATTCAGGAGGCCCAAATAAGCAGTTGGAGGATTCCCGAGTCTGATGAAGGAAGCTTCATTTTGGATTGTCAAAGACTAGTGATAAGGATCATGCTTTATGTAGACACATGGTCTACAATTTAAATCTTTTTTTGCCCGGATGATCGTAACAGTTTGAGACTGAACTTTGTTTTATCCTTTGGACTGCTGGTAATAAGTGAATATTAATCTTGTTGAGTTTTTGTTTTCTTAGTGATCAAAAAATACTAGTTTGCATAATTTATTTTATTTTATATTTATACAGCCATTGTTGCACTTGCATCTGTAAATTGATCAGCTTGTGTCGAGCTCTGGGTCGAACAAGCTGATAGTGACTTGCTTTTGCTAAATTGTGAGGGCCCTGGTTCAGTAGCTAATGATTTCTGATTTTAGCCTTTTTAAGTGTGCACAAGTTGTTTGCAGAAACCATATCTAATATCCATGTCAAACAGTGACCGTCGACAAAGAGATAAAGTAAAAATCAAATGGTTCAGATTATTGCTTTCAACTTACGTATACAAATCCATTTATTTGGATAATTATCCAAATAGATATCAGGTGGAGCAAATTCGAATAGGACTTTTACTATCTATTTGTAGATTAGATACAGATGTTGGTATATTCCATTTGATATATATATATATATATATATATATATATATATATATATATATATATATATATATATATATATAAATAAATGTATAAGTTTATTAAGATGTATTTGTCTCTAATTCTAAGCATTAAATTGTTATTTTTAATATAAATGGGGATAAATTCATAATTTATCATTTTTAATAGTTTTTTATTTTATTCTTATTTGGGTAATCAAATAGCTTAGATAATATCCTAATTCTAATATTAGTTGAAGTCAAATCCAAATACTGGGGTGTGCAATTGAACGGAATCTCTACTACTATATAATTCGGTTGGTCTCTACGTGGCTCCTCTAAAAGCCTTCATTTGAGCTCTATATTGTTGCCACATGTCATTTTTCCTCTCTTATTGGTTGCAGAACCCACTTGAACTCACTCAGTTTCTTATTATCTTATTAAAAAAAAACTAGCAAAAACCCCATGTTATGATGGGTGAATGGAGGTTTTAAAATTATAAATTATTTGTTTTGTTAAAAATAATTAGAATGGCTTTTGCATAAATATTAAATGTTAAAATTTGAAGTTTTGCATCATATCATAAACAATTAAAAAAAAAGATTTAGTGTGATGCCATCAAACTCCACAAGATCAAATGAAGATATGATGTTATTCATCGTCTAGTCTGTGTTAGAGCCTGTAACTACAACCTTAATTGAGCTATAAAATTGTTCTATCAATTCAGAAACTTCCAGGATTAAGAAAACAAAAGACCAGTCAAGTTCAGATTTGTATGCCAATTTGAATGAAATTCACAAGAAAAATACTGATGCATCAATTAAATGGAAGAACAAGGCCTTTGTACCCGACAAATATCAAATCCCTTGTGATACTACCGTAGCTTAACTGCAATAGCATCAAACAGTAGTCTTCTCATTGTTAATTTCTGAACAAGGCAACATACTGATAACTTAACTGCAGTAGCATCAAACAGTAGTCTTCTCATTGTTGAGTTCTGAACTTCTAAGCATGAATCTAAATGCAGTCATTTCTAATCCAAGCAACAACCTGAAGCTATCAAATATGACATTGATCAACCAGTAGAAATAAAACAGATTAATTCCATAGGAACCAGACATATAGGCTGAGGCTACTTGTCCCTAGCCTAGTAGAGTTGGAGGGTTCCCTTTGTGTGCAAGAGTTATGGTCCCTTTTTTGATGCATCAGTATTTTTCATTTAACTGCAATGCATCCTACCGATAGCTTAACTGCAAGGAGTCGATTGTCGGGTACAAAGGCCTTGTTCTTCCATTTAATTGATGCATCAGTATTATTCTTGTGAATTTCATTCAAATTGGCATATAAATCTGAACTTGATTGTTTTCTTAATCCTGAAAGCTTCTGAATTGATAGAACAACTTTATAGCTCAATTAAGGTTGTAGTTACAGGGTCTTAACACATACTAGATGATAAATAACATGATATCTTCATTTCCTCCTGTGGAGTTTGATGGCATCACACTAAATCTTTTTTTTATTTGTATATGAGATGATGCAAAACTTCAAATTTTAATATTTACTTTTTATTGCAAAAACTATTCTAAACATATAATTTATGACTTTAACACGAGGTTTTTGCTAGTTCATACATATACCACTCCACTTTGAATTTACGCAGTTTACAGCTGTACTCGAGAATTGAGATAATCCAATATTACTGATTTTTGGCCTTTTAGATGGTGGGTCCTAACCCTCCAATTAGGATGCAACCTGGGAGCTGGGAGGGCTCAATCCATTCCCAATTGAATCAATGGGCTGAATTTTTGGGTTAAGGCCTCAGGATTGTACAGTGGTACTCACCTTACAATTAGTGGGCAATTCGTTCAAGAAGAATCTCACTATTCACAATTAAGATTTCACATGTATTGTTATGTATCTATATTAAGCTTTTGTAATTAGTTTTCTGTGATATCAAAATTCACATATGTTAGCTAATGATCTGCATTATAGGTAATTTCTCACACGTTTTGTATTATGAAATTTACTGATAATCCAAATCTACCCATTCAATTTCAGATTTCATTGCTATGATTTTGAGCCATGGATGTCCATTGACATTAGTTTTGAAATTTATTTTTTCATATGGTACTCATAAAAAAATTGAAAATCCAAGAAGGGACTTCTTCAGCCCTTATCCTCCATGACTTCTCTCATTTCCCTTGCCTCATCCCATCTCCAGGCAATAACATACACATTCAACAAACCGACATATTTACCATCGCGACCAGGCTCTAATAACCGACATATCTACCATCGTGATTCGATGAGCTTCGAACTTCTGCAAGATCTAATCTTTTGTGCATCGAACACCTGATCAGTAGAGCACCTCTGCACACACTAAGACATCCACCATGCAAGCATAGTGCCCACTTTATTTCGATAACAGTAATTATGCTGCCAGAATCGGAAACTGCAGAGAAAGACAGTGTCATCTTTGGAGAGTCAATAGATGAGGATCTAAGCATGGGTTTGCTTGAGTTCTAAAAGAATGCTGAGTTAGAACCTGATTTATATTGGGATTTCTGTAGAAAGATGCAAGTTTCACCCTTTGCAAGAATAAAACTGATACGGGAGAAGCCAACTAGAAAATTTTCAAAGCCAAAACTCAGCATTTTTTTTTCCCATAGCGGAGGGTGTCCCAAACCCTTCAAGGCAAGGACTAGTCCATTTGGGTGTTCGCACTGTCCAACTCGAATTTTCCCTACGGACACCAGGGTAAATCGAGGAGTGGAAGTTGAACCCAACCATAGGGAGCAAACCCGGGATTGGGTGGGACCCAATTCATTTTTGTCCTTGTATATCTATTGGGCGGGACCCAATTCGTGCACCTGTTACCTGTCCACAATCTATGCATAAAGAGGCATCGGATTACCTCTGGAGGCCCAGCTTCGGGCGTCCATTCATCATCCGGCCTGTGGTGCTAAAAAGGGGAGAAATCATTTCAATTTCTCCCCTGTTTTTTGACTTCTCACCAGTTGATATCTCTCCCATTTTTATCACCACATGGCAGATGATGAATGGACGCCCACGGCTGGGCCTTGGGCATGTGCTAGAGGTAATCTGATGCCGCATAAAGAATCTTTGAGGACACAGAGTCTAGCCATTTGGGAGCTCCCCCTCTGGTTATCTACCCCAGGGCCTCCTCTTTCTTTCTACACGTCTAGCCATTTCACCAGTTAAGCTCATTTAAGAAACATTTTTTTACCTGTCTTAATTTCTGGTTTACTTTGTTAAGCTCTTAAGTTAATGCTTAATTGAGGGTTGTATGGGTGCTTAATTGAGGGTTGTATGGGTGCTGTGTGCTTTGATGGATGAGGGTGTGTTTGTGTTTGTGTGCTCTATATATATAGCAAAAACAAAGTTAATGCTTAATTAAGTACCTTAATTAGTTGTTGCACTAAACTCTTTATATTTATCATATGCATTAAAAAATTATTTAAATTATGACAATTTTATCCCTATACATATTTTAAAATCTCAAAAATACTCTTCTATCTTTAAAATTACTTATTCTTTAGTTTGGGGTGGCAATTGGTCGGATTGGGTTATGGTAAGGTCGGGTCAATTTTGAGTATGGTATAAACACTCTCAAATCTAAGTCCAGCCCATTTATAAATGGGTTGGAAAAGGCAAACCAAACGGCCCAACAAGAGACCCGTCCTAACCTAACACATGTAGATGTAACAAATGATTATTATTATTAATTATTTTTTTTTTGGGTGTCCCCAACCCTTTGGGTCAGGACTATATATAAATTCTAATTTAATTATTGACTATATAAATTTATTGATTTTTGTGATTAAAATAATCAGTAAACTTAAATTTTATAGTTAATAAATATATTACGTATAACGATATATGTATATAATTATTATAGGTATTATAATAGTAACTACATACTTAAGAAATCATATTTATATAATTAAATATATGAATTAGTTAAATAATTACAATATTTAATATTTGATAAACATAACATTTACGCATTATGACTTGTTGGGTCTAAGTAGTCAATCTCGAACTTGATCCAATTAATAAAAGGGTGTTACAAATTTGATCTCGAGTTTAACCCAAAGGTTTAAACAACCCTTACTTGTGTAAATAGTCGAGTAGTTTCAGACAAGTTGACAAGTCGGGTTGAAAATTGACACTCACCTATCTATCTATTCTATCTATACTAATATTATTTGCCGGTTGGTTCCATGTAACATCTCTCAATATCTTTCATTCTCTCTTCAAGTTAATGTCACGTGTCTAATGACATGACACATTCTCTTAATTGATAATTCATTTTTAAATTAAATAATAGAACACCAACTTAATTAAATATTAAATGCGTTAAATGATATTTCTTCAATCACATATTCTCTAAACGTTGGACCCTCCATCTCCCTTATTAATCGATCATCCACTTTATAAGAACCTTTAATTAAAAATATTACTTTTCTTAAATTAAATAATATAACCATCACTTAATTAAATGTTAAATGCATTAAATGATACTTCTTCCATCACAATTCTTTAAAGGTTGTACCATCCATTTCCCTTATTAATTGATATCAAGTTAATAAAACCCATAATTAAAAATATTGTTTTTATAAATTAAATAATAAGACCTCCATTTAATTAAATATTGTTTGCATATATTTATTTTCTCTATACTTTTTTATCATTGAATTATAACATGATAAAAATAATTAATACTGTTATATGTATATATATATATATATAAATTTCTAAGTCTTTCTTCATTCCAGGCATCACATGGGATATTTGCTAGTATAGTACATAGAGTTTTTAATCTTATTTCAAAATCAAACATGTATTACCAAACGCTCCAAATAAGTAGAAACAACAAATGACCATAAAAATGAGGGAAGGAATGTGACGATGAAGTGGACAAGTAGTGATTGGCAAGGGTTTTAACCATCTTCACAACTGAAACAACAAATTTTAGTTATTTTTGGTTAAGGAAACAACTATAAATTATTAACGGCTAATGTTTTTGGTTTTTTGTTTTTACGGTTTCAAAAAAACCATTGTGTGTGAATGGATCTAAAGTTTTATGATATATGGTTCGTAAGAGTCTATGTAGAGACTCGTCTTTATTTCCTCAGCATTCGTGCTATTTTTATGAATTTCCTAGAAGAGTGACTGATTTTAATGCATGTATTCCTATAGAAATTAATGTGAGATTTTTAGAAGTAGAAACTCAATTATTTTGCCCATTTTAACTCATTTTGATGATCTAATTGTATAAAATTGCACTAACACCAGAGTCGATCAATCGTCGACACTCTATGGCCGATCGATCGTTGAGAGCGGCGATTTTCGGGAAATTACGAATTTTTGACTTTAAATCTCTTTAGGGTTCCAAACCCTATATATAGCCACTAATTCATGAGTTTAGAGTTCCAAGAGCCTCCTAAACCTAAAAAAAAAAAAAAGTTTCCTAAGAGATCCAAATGGAGAAACCTAGAAACTTCAAGGATTTAATAAGAGAAGAAGGAAAGTGGCTTGAAGATCTAGATCGATCCCCATTCGCAAGCGTAAGATTATAGGGAAGCAATCAAGAGAGGTAAATAATTTTTTTCTAGTTTTCAATTTCATGAATATTAAATTAAAGTAAGCAATTTTAGAGGAAAATCTATGTAATGAACATAAATAAAATGAGATTTAAGAATTTTGATCAATCCCTATGCAATATTCTCTTAAATGATTACAGTAGGATGTGAATAACCTTGCAAATGTTGTATTTTATGCTTAAACAAGGGGAATGAGAATTATTCCAGAATTATGTGAATGTATGTGAATGAATGGATGAATTTCTGGAGTCGGATTTGAATGGATTGGATGTCTTGGATGATGATTATTAATTCTAGTGAAATTAAGGATTTATATTAGTGTGACTGATTCTATATTTATGCTTTGAAAGTATGTTTATAAATTGATGTGATGTTACCACGAGTTAGGTTTTAACGAAAAGGTTGCACTATTTATGTTTGTGAAATACTTGTAAACACATAAATTTACCGCCTTTCCTCCCCTCTCAACTCTAAGTGTCGAGATAAGGTCCAAGAGTAGAGGAATAACGCTAAATTTATTCTAAGAGTCGCCACCTACTTAGGGGAAGTAGGATCCCGAGATAATCCAAAATAAGGGGGTCTACGGTCCAGAGTAGTCTAGGTAAGAGATCCCTTTAGGTCCTGGGGAAGGAGTTAGGCACCCCAGGACCTCCATCCAATGATGGTAACCTACTCATTAGGTCCAAATCAAACATTTAAAAAATCATTTAACATTTCCTAAAACAATTATTAATGTTGCTAATCGAATACAAATCAAAATGGGGTGTAAAAAGTTTATTTTTGGTTGGGGTCGAACCCTGATTGGGCTGCCTACTTATCCGGTTAGTCGGAATCAGACCCTCATAGTAGTTCGGGGTCCGTGACTGTTTTTATACTCGTTTCGGAGTGTGGTCACTTCCAACTCGTGCTTGAGTTGGGGGAAACGGGGTTGAGATTTATAAATCTCACTCCGGGAGTTGGTTGCGTAGCTAGTTGCTCATGGGGGAGCTCTAGGGGGCGTTCATTTATTAGGGTAAGTCCTTTTTGAATTTTGTGGGTTTTTTAATGTTTTTGTTGTTTTGTATTTTTTTTTATTTTTTTTTGTATTTGTATTTTTTTTAACTAACGGGGTAGGCAAGTTAATTAGGGTAAGAATTAACCTAAGTGCCCAAGGTACGCAAGCCTAAGCCTATGACACATACACACATGGATAAATTAGAATAAATAAGGCAGAATGAGAATATGGCCTAGAGATGTAGATGTACCATTAGAATCAAGCTCGCTGGGCCTAAACCAATTGGGCCCATAAAAATAAGGACTGGTTTAAGCCCAGTGGCCTTCCCCTTCTCTATATCTGAAAGCCCACTATTACAAAATAAATTATTAAATTAAATGAGATTCAATTTGGAGTGGATCAAAGGGTTGGTGCCCAATTACACTGCCAAGGCCCATTAACCAGTAATAGAACTTGGTTAACCAACTTTAGCTCAATAACAGAAATTGAAATCAGATTTGGCAAAAAATAAGAGTGCCACCCTTGCCAAATCTGTTCTCAGATTAAGACATCTTTTCTAGCCTTGGCCACAGAACAAATAAAAAGACACAGAACAGAACAATGAGCATGCATAGGTCTCGGCCAACCCACTGCTCTCCAAATGAAGCAACCCCCAAACTACCTCTATATGCAGAAAATAGGAATGAGAAAGAATGCATACCAGACCGTAAGTGAAGGAAATTGAGGGACGATGCTGCTGCTCCGACGATCCGATGGACGAGAACACCTGACTGTCATGAGGGTATGACAGTGGAGAGAAAATGGCAATGTTGCTGCTCCGATGATCCGAGAGAAGAAGCGGACCGAACTGAACTCTCCTCTTAACCACACAAATATACATGACTTAAATCAAATGAAACAAATAAACGAAAAAGAAATGAGACCAATAATCTCCCCGGATTTCCTCCTGTGCAAATGAACACTGAAGAAAATAAATGTACTAAAAGATATAGAAATTAAATGAGGAATAGATAAAGAAAACAAGATTTAGGAGAGGGGAAAACAGATTCAGATTTCAGGCTTTAAATCTTGAATTCTAGATTTAGATCTAGAATTCCAGATCTAAAGGGCAAGAGGAACAAGCAAGGAGGAGGATTGAGAGGAGAAAACCCAACCTGGAGAGATATGTAATTCGGAATTTCCATTCTATAGACCGATCAGATCTAACAGAAAAAAGAGGAGAGCAAGGAGTTGGCCGGACAGTTTACCGGAGCTAAAATAATGATCGGAGAACTTCCTCCACTCTGTTGAGAAAATAAGAATGAACTCGGGTGAAGAGGATCCGGTGGGCTGCTGGATTTGATTGGAAAAGATGACCGGAGCTCGAACCGAGATGAGATCTCTACAGATTTAGAGATAGAGCTGCTGCCGGAATGGATTGAAGCCCGCCGGAGAAGATGACCGGAGCTGCGGCCATCGGAGGTGATGAATAATGAGATGGAGTAGAAAGAAATGCTTCCGCCTTCACTCTCATACGAATGAGATTTTTTTTTTTGGGGGTTTTGAAAACCCTTCTCATGGTTTATATAAGTAACAGTACTGGGCCTTAGGCTTTAGGGTTTAAACCCTTTGAGGATTTGGACTGGTTAAGAAACGTGGACTTGGGTTTTGAGCAATGGATTTGGACCTCTCTCCAACTCTCTCTCTTGAGACCAAAAAAAAAAATTAACAAAACAAGATAAAAATCAATCAAAACAATTGGTGAAAAAAAAAAAATAATAAATAAATAAATAAATAAATAAAAATAATTAATTAAATTAAATTAAAAAGAGGAATTTTAAGGGTGTAAAAATGGGGTGTTCACAATACTGATTTATGATCTTGATAAAAAGACTATTGTAATACATGCATGCACGATTGTAAAATACGTTCAAGCATGAAGAGAAAATTAAAGGGTACTACTAAGAGCACAAGTAAGACCAAAATAAAGTACGAAAGTAAGAAAGAAAAAGTACACGGAAGCATGAATGCATGAAGAGTTTTGCACAGACCGATTACCATCAAAATGACCTAAGGGCAAAAAAAGTAAGTCATCGCACCGGATAATGTGCTAAGTAAGCCGTCTGTGCCGGATAATATACAAAAAGTGGTACCTCAATAAGTAAAGTATAGTAACTCATTTCCATAATAAATAAAGCAATATTTCAAGTTATACACATTTCGTGTTGTTATATTTTATCAAGTAACAAAGTAAAAAAAGAAAATGACATAATAAATACACATGTTTTCTGCACTCTGATTTACGTATATGAACTGAGTTGAATTGTTAATTATATGCATGATAATGTTTATGATATTGTTACTATGAGTTATTATATATGCGGAGTGACTTTGTTACTTAGCCGATAATTTCACTATCAACAGGTTCTGGATTTGACATCTGTGCACCGAGACCATGGAAAGAGAAATAGTACATTGAAAAACCAGAAGGTGATTATTCCGAAGAAGAACGAGATCTTGATCGATGACCTTATTACTAAATTTAGTTTATTAATATTTATTTAAATTTCAAGGAGATTGTAATTGATTTTAAGAAGGATTTATGTTTAGTTTGGTTTGACGGTTAAGGATCACGATGGATGATTCAATTTATTTATGTTCAGTTGATTATGAATTTTAATTGATTGTTAGTTGAAATATTAAACGTCATTCAATGAATAAATTTTTAAGTTCAGATTTTAGTATGTTTTTATTGCTTATTAAATAGATTAAATCAAGTAAGTCACGTGCCAAAATTTCATATTCTCCTAGGTGATTTTGGGGCACGATAGTCTAGGTGCTAATGATTTTAAATTAAGTCATGAGAAGAGGACCGTAGTGTCCCCATGTCCCTTTTAACATCTTTTTAACCATGGTTAATCTTAATTAAATTAAAATTAATAATTTTGTTTTTTTGTTTTTTTAAAAACTATGGTTAGATTGCTTAATCCTAGGGGGTTAACCATAGTTGATGTATGGTAAAAAAAGGGTGTGGACGAGCGGGGTCAGTTTTCTATTTTCCTTTTAAATTTGTTAGATTAGGATATGACTCCTAGTAGACAAAAATCATGGAAGAGTTTTGTGTTGTTAGCCATTACCAATTTACCATAGGTCTGATTGGGTGTGTGTGTTAAATGATAACCTTAAACCAAAAAAAAAATCCCATAATTGGGTCATGCCACTAACAAAATAATTATTTTAACACAAATGAGCCAACCCAACTGATCTACGGTCCGATCATTTTGAACTGACCTATCACTTGATCGCACAATGATGGATCAAACTTTTAAAACACTATCTATTAAGTAAACATTTTGCCAATCCCTTTGCTCACAAGGAAATATAGTTCACAAATGCTCGGGCTAGATTTTGTGATTTGTTAGATATTATTAGGGTCCGTTCTTTTGTTGAGACTAATAAAACTTGGCACTTCACACTTTATCAAGGTAGTTGTTAAGAAATTGAGTCACTTTGTCAAGGTTTTTAACAAAATTAATTCCCATCACGAGATTTCAAGTCTCATCATTTTTATGAGAATTAAAATATTCATATATTTTGCTACATTTGAAGTTTTACTGGAATTGTAACCCAAGCAAGAGATGAGAATTAGCAAGATACATCTAGTTCATTAATAGAAAGTGCATATTGTTAAATGACAAAATTGTAAAGTGCTGAACTTTATAAGTCTCAACAAAAGAACGGACGGAAATGATCTCTTAAAACATCTCGTAATAGGTAATTTGCATGTCGGTGGCTTTTGGTTCAAGTGTGTTCCACTATTGAGTTGACCCATCTAATTAACGTAACAATTCAAAAAAAAATATATAGGTTTTATTTAAAAATAATAAAATTTAAGGCATATTTAAATAATAATAAAATCTAATGCACCCCTCGGCTCTCTTAATATATGCTCTTTAGTAAAATCATATTTAGCTATTCTTTTTTCTGCTATCTACTCTTGCCCGAAAAGATCGAAAGGCACCCATTTCAACTCTCTTAATCTTCCATTTGTCTTAATCTACATATATGTTTTCAAACACCCAAAGTCCAACCAGTAACCTCTCTCCCTCTCTCATTTCCTCCAATTTTCCCAATGAGTGTCTTGAATGCTTTCAATAAATCTGTAGAATTGTAAGTGTTGATTAGTGATTATGCTAAGACAAGTATGAAATGGTGATACTAGGTTTACAAATTTTTTTGAATGCTTTTATGTGTGATTTCTTAATTTATGATATTACATGTGTGAATGTGTCTTCACTTTTTTTGTAGCTTGACTCTTACAAGGCGGTTAGGCATGCACCGCAACCATACCAATCCGATCCAACCCAGACTTAGCTGCGAAGGGATTAAAGTTTTAAGATGATTGGGTTGGACTTGGTTTGGGGGTTTTATACATTGGCTGCGCTGGGGTTGGCTCCAACACAACCCAACCAGAACAAGTTGCATGGTTGCACCTCTAGTTAAGACCAGTTTGGAAAAAATTCAGAGTGACAATTTTCAAATAACAGGTAGGAGTGGATAACAAACAATGTTGCTCGTGAACAGTTCGAGATTGGCTCATTAAAAGCTTGCTTGAGCTTGTTTATTTAATAAGCAAGCCAAGTCCGAATTGGATTTTTAAGCTCATTGAATTAATGAGCCAAGCTTGAGCACGCAGGTACCCAACTCGTTAAAAGCTCAGTTCGATTATATATATACTTAACATGCTAAAATATTTAAAATATACTTCATTTAAATACTAAAACTAAATATATTTATTACATACTAGTAAAGATTTATAGTATATAATCCATTTTACATGATAAGAATACCCTCTATACAATTATAAACTTATACTATAATTTCATTTAACACGGTAATTTCATTACTTATAATAATAAAATAAAATTTTCAGCTAATATATAAATAGCATATCCAATGAACCAAGTTGTTTACAAACTGTCTGAGTTCGACTCAAGTTCATTTACTAAAGCTTGCGCTCATTTATTTAATAAACAAATCAAGCTCAAGCTTGATTTTCAAGCTCGTTTAATTAATAAACAAGCTTGGACACATCACTACTCGACTCAGCTCGATAGCACCCCTAAATTAACAACTTGGAAAACCCTTTTAGTGCAATAAAATCTTGGAAAACTTTTATCCTGCAAGTGGGACTTTCATGCCTAGATGTAGACGTGGGATATGAAGATCCGGTCATACCAATTTCGTGGTATTCGGTCTAAGCAATAGTTTAGTCCACGGTCCAGAGCGAACTATTGCTCTTCATTCTTATAAAGCCCCTTCAATTGCCCATGAACTCTGGTTAACTTTTTTTGTAACTCTCGAGGCTAATTATTTTTAAAAACAAAGAGGTGAACCCTAGGAGTAAGTAAATCTTAAACACATTTCTTTTTTTTGTAAATGTGGATATCTTGGTCCAGACTCAGATTAGTCTCACGTGATATATAGGTAAATCCCCAACCCATACATCCGATATTAAGAATGAGGGGAGCCCTGATTTGATCTCGAGACCTTTGAGTTTACGGTTCGTCCTTCGACTACTAACCTACACACTCGGAGGTCTCGAGTTCGATTCCTGAGCTCCCCTCAATATCGGTGGTATGAGGTGGGGGCATTCCGCTAGCCTGAGTCTTTAAGCTCAGGATATCCACATTTATCTTAAAAAAAAAAACTCTCCATTGGACCTTAGTAACCCAAACCATCGATCCCGCTCTCAAACCTCGCTCACACGATTTGGGAGAGGATTCACTATGGGAGCCCGGTTTCAAGTTATGTGGAGCGCGGATTCCAACAGTGTAGAGCGCTGGTTTCAAGTTTAACGGGTGAACTTCAAAGGTTTTTAAAAAAAAAAATTGGGGAAGAGTTAGTCTTTCATCTTTTCTTTCTTTTTTCATTTCTAACAAGTTTCTTACAAATGTACAACACTGAATACTGTCAGGTAAGCTTAAGTCTTCAATTTTATTTAAAATATTTTTTCTCTAGTTTTTACCTTTTATACTAGGAGAGATAGGATCACACCAACTCCGATTGAACTCTCCCTGAATTGCACCCAGAATTTAAAAATATGATTTTAGCCATTTTTTAACAATTAAAATTCTATTTATATATACCGGCACTCTTGATCCTGTCCCAAAATAAAATTTGACGCTCCCGTTCACCGCTTTGGTTACTCAGGTCCGGACTCTCTCTCTCTCTCGTATATATTTCGGGGATCGATTGCAATCCTCTCACGTCGCCGCAGTTGCCTTTCTTCTCCCGCCGGTAAGTCACTATCTCCTCCGATTCCCTATACTTATTTCTCTAATTCGATCTTTAAGCTTGGAGTTTATAGGGTTTCGTCGAAACCATTAAAAATTGTTTGTTGGTTTTGTTCCCAAATCTTGTCGTCAACGAAATTTGTCCAACTATATTGATTTGGAACTTTAGAAAATGCTTATTAACAATTCATTTATTAATTTGTTCATGCTCTGCAAATTAATTGGTGCCTACTCACTTGGTTAGCAATGTGATGTTCTGCAAATCGAAATCGCACATCCTTTTCTCACTTGCATGTATACAATGGCCAATTCGTTTGATTCTTTATATTCAAATTGTTGGCAATCCATTTTTACAATTCCCCTTTTCAGCAAACTTTAAGAAAAATAAAAAATTGCCCTTTTGTTTACTCACTTGGTGTATCATTACGTACACATGCAATTTGAGCTGTAAATCAACTGTATCACTTGGTGTAGTTGGTAGTAGATTTTGCCCCGTATTTCATATTTGTTTGAGCAATTTGATGCTTTGTGTTTACTCTGGTACATGGGCGTTTTCCCCCCTTCCTGATCGGTAAATTAGAGATGCTATAATCAATAAAACGAAAATAGTACACAACAGCAAAACAAGGGATTGTGAGAATGTGAACCCAGCTGGTGACTGAGAAACATAAAGCTACAACAAAAACTAGCACAAGATAAAGAAAAATCCTAAGCCCTAATAGCAAACCAAACTCAAACTAGGGTCATTGCAATGTGGAGAGATCCGACACCTCAATATCCCTACTCACTGAACATCATTCCAAGATAAGGCAATAAATCCCACCACAAACCCATTGGGATGAAGAAACTATATCGTCAAAAACTCTCCAGTTCCTCCCATTCCAATTTCCATATATACCAAGCCATCGCTCCTGGAGGAGAGCCCAAAGTAAAGAGATGTGATCATGTGAGCCTCCAACCTCATTGAGAGCCAACAAGGTAAGAAAACCCTTGGAAGGAATTTGGGAAGACCCATGCCACACTCGAGGAAGTGGCTCCATACCTCCGAAGCAAAATGACAGTGCAACAACAAGTGATCCACTAACACCTCTGATCCAAAGCCCTAGAAACAACGATTAGTCATCTTTCATCCTCTAATTTTTAGATAGTCACAAGTGATTAACTTATCCAAAAAACAACGACTAGTCATCTTTCATCCTCTATTTTTTAGATGGTCACAAGTGATTAACTTGTCCAAAGATGCTTCCCAAAGAAAGTAAGAAACCTTGGATGAAACACTGGGGTTCCACACAACCCTGTAGAGAAATGAAAGTGAGGTAACACCTTACAAAGCCAGAGCAAAGGATCTCATTAAGACTCAAAAGAGTTTTGAAGGTTCTGAGTAGGATGTTGTTTAAAGTTGATGGCCCTGTTTTCGAAGGCTTCTCAATTGGAGAGGCCCGGGTGCTTATATTTCACCTCTGATTTACGGATGACACTGATCTTTTGTAGAGCGATGTGTCAAAATTTGGCCTTCCTTAGGTGCATGTTTAGATGTTTTGAAGCCGTCTCTGGCCTCATAGTCAATTTGTTGAAATATGAAATTGTGGGGTTATGTGAAGTTTCAGACTTAGAGTCTCTTATAGCATGTCTAGGTTGCAGAGTGGGGTCCCTTCCATACTAATATGAGAATACCCCTCGGCGCCGGGTATAAAGCCAAGGCGATTTGGGCCCTGGTGTTGGAAAGATTTTGCTAATCGATTATTAGGTTGGAAATCGTCTTCCCTTTCAAAAGGAGGGAAGTTAACTCTCATCCAAAACAGCCTTCGTAGTCTATCCACCTGTTTTATGTCTACCTTCACTATCTGTCATTCGATAGTGGTCTCCTTTGAGAGTGAGAGAATGGAGAGAGAGTTTCTCTGGCACGACCAAGAAGATAGATTCAAATACAATCTGGTAGATTAGAAGAGAATCTGTCGTCCAAAGCAAGAAGGAGGTTTAGACCTAAAGCCTTTAACACTTGTGAACAAAGCGTTGCTGGGTAAATGGATTTGGTGGTTTTGAGATGAAAGAGAGAGTTTATGGCGTTTTGTTATTGTGGCCAAATACAGAGAGCAATTTGTTTTGGTTCCGAGGGAAGTTAAGAGTTCCCATGGATTGAGGTTGTTGAAGGGTATCATGGCTAGTGTAGGGTTAGTAGTGTCCAACTTTGGGTTTAAGGTGGATGTAGTGTTAGAGGTTAGGTTTTGGAAGGACGTGTGGACGGAGAAGGGAAATTACTAGATGATTTTGGTAATATATTCAGTTTAGTAGTCAATATGAACGTAACGATTAAGGATTACATTGAGATGAGGAATGATGGGGTGGTGTGGGGGCAAAGCTGAGGAGTTTAAATGATTGAGAAATCGATGATTACGGTAGGCTCTTAATGTGCCTAGAGTCTGCCTTTCCATTTTCTCAAGGTGGAGACACTAGAATTTGGTCCAGAGGTTGCAATGATCAATTCTTAGTGAGATCTCTAGTACAATCGCTTTGGTTAGTTCCTTTTGATCCTTTTCCTCACTACATTGCGTGGAATCCTGAAATTCCCTTAAAGACATCTTTCTTTCTATGAAATGCATTTTTGAATAAGATTCCCACTTGTCACTTGTGAGTTATGACCACTTAAAAAATAGAGGGTGGAGGATGAAAAATCATTGTTTTATGGGCCTTTATGTGGAAGAGACGGTTGGTCACTTGCTCTTGCATTGCCCCTTAGCATGTAAGTTTTAGATTTTTTTTTTCTCTCATGAGTAGGTGTGGTCCGTGTGGACTGGGTCTTCTTCTTCCTTTTATGACTTCTTTTTTTTTGATTAGTAATGAAGCTGCATATATATTAAAAAGGAGCAAGGAAACAGGAACAAACGCACCGGAATAACAAGAGTTTACAAGCATATAAACTCAACACCCCGAGAGGGAACCAATTCCCGACTCCAAGCCTATAAACCCCCCCAAAAGACTCGGTCTAAAACAGCCTTAAGCTCCTCCCCATCGAAATTAATTCCCGCCCATTCTAATAACACCATCCGAATACGATCACAGAGACGGGATTGGGAAACCGACTTATTTTCAAAGACTCGAAGATTTCTTTCCTTCCATATCATCCACGAGATAGCACCCGGCAAAGCCGCCCACACCGCCTCCCTAGTCCCACCCTCATTGGACCTAGTCCAACTAGCTAAGAGATTGCGAACGGTTGAAGGGAAGACCCAAGCTATGCCCATGCGGGACAAGAAGAAATTCCAAATACCCCTTGCATACGAACAATGAATAAGCAAGTAATCCACTGATTCTTCCCCTTGCAAACACAAAAAACACCGGTTGGCCATCTTCCACCCTCTATGCTGCAAATGATCATACGTGAGAATTTTATCTAAGGCAGCGTTTCAAAGAAAAAAGAAACTTTAGAAGGTATGCCCGGATTCCACACTGCCCTATGAGGGAAAGAACCTGCTAAACCTGGGCCCAAAGACCGAAAAAGAGAACTAGATGAGAAACGACCAGTTTTGTTACCAAGCCAAACCCTGCAATCCCTGATTTCATTACACGGAGAAAAGAGATTCAAACGCGTCAACAACCTCGACATCTCGTCAAATTCCCAATCATTTAGGCCTCGTCTCAAAACCAGACACTATACCACCCCTTCTCCCCTTCTTTCAAAGTAGTCGCTAACCGCAGCCTCCCTGTCAGTAGCAAACAAGAAAATGTGACCAAAATCATCCCGAAGCCTAGTGTCACCACACCACACATCTTTCCATAATATAACTTTGGTCCCCCGACCCACTCTAAATCTGACCTTGGGCACCACCAAATTTGCCGTCGCCATAATTCCCTTCCAGAGGCTTGAGCCATGGGAATTCGAAACTTGCTTTGGGATACAACGCGACACCGCCCCATATTTAGCCACTATCACCTCTCGCCACAAACTCGATCTCTCCTCGCCAAACCTCCAGATCCACTTCCCCAGCAAAGCCTTATTCACCAGCATCAAGGACTTTAGATTTAATCCCCCATTCTCCTTGGGCCGACAAATAAGATTCCATGCCACCAAATGATACTTAAAAGAGTCCACTTTATCGTTCCACAAGAAATCCTGCTGCATTCGCTCAAGGGAAACGGCCACTGACTTAGGCATGGTTAGAGTGGACATATAGTATGTCGGAATACTACTAATGGTGCTTTGAATGAGAGTTAATTTGCCTCCTTTAGATAGGAAATACGACTTCCAACCTGCTAACCGCCTCGCGCATCTTTCTAAAACTATTACCCACAAGTCTTTGGCTTTGTAACCTCCCCCTAAGGGCATCCCCAAGTACCTCGACCGAAGAACTCCCATTTTGCCCCCAAAACAAACAACCAACTGGTTCATGTTGGGAACCTCTCCTACCCTCACAATTTCAGACTTGGCCAGGTTCACTCGAAGCCTAGACACAGCTTCAAAACAACGAAGGATGCCCCTGATGTATAAAAGCTGACTTGGCGCCGCATTACAGAAAATCAAGGTATCACCAGCAAACTGAAGATGAGAAATACGCGTCTG
Source organism: Tetracentron sinense (assembly GCA_015143295.1). Taxonomy (NCBI): domain Eukaryota; kingdom Viridiplantae; phylum Streptophyta; class Magnoliopsida; order Trochodendrales; family Trochodendraceae; genus Tetracentron; species Tetracentron sinense. The sequence continues at coordinate 7,169,614 of CM026558.1, read as the reverse complement.
AGCTGAGCCAACAGAGAAACCCTCGAACACCGTACCCTTTGCTCTAGCTAGCATCCTGCTCAAAGCCTTCGAGACGATCACGAAAAGAAAAGGGGATAATGGGTCCCCCTGCCACAAACCTCTAGAGCTGTTGAAGTAACCAATTGCGCTCCAGTTCAGAATGACCAAAAAAGAAACCGACAAAATGCACATCATCATCCATCTCCTCCATCTGCTGCCGAAACCCATTCGGCCCAAAATATGATCCAAGAAATCCCAATTAACATGGTCATAGGCTTTCTCCGAATCTACTTTACATACGATGTCAGGGGAGTCAGACCTTACTCGTGCATCGATGCATTCATTGGCGATCAGAATCCCATCAAGAATCTGTCTACCCTCTACAAACACTCCTTGAACCGGGGAAATGATGGAGGCCATCACTTTCTGAATGCCGCTCGCCAGAACCTTAGCAATGATCTTGTACAAACTACTCACAAGACTGATCGGACGAAAGTCTGAGAGCTCTACCGCCCCCTCCTTCTTTGGAATCAAAACCACAAAGGTGCTATTCAAAGCTCTATCGAAGTGGCCTGAAGAATGGAACTCCTTTAACACCTCCAAAACGTCGCTGCCCACGATATCCCAACACGCCCTGTAGAACTCAATAGAGAAACCATCTGGGCCTGGAGCTTTGTCCCCAGCCATGCTACGAATAACACCTAAAACTTCTTCCTCTTCAAAAGGCTCCTCCAAAGAGGAGCTAAGCACCGGGGACAAGCTAGCAAAAGATAGTCCCTCCAACTGCGGCCTCCAGCTTTCTTTCTCTTGATACAAATCTTCATAGAAAGAGACTACACTTTCTTCCAACTCACTACTACTCTCCTTCCACTCCCCATTCACCTTTAATCTAGAGATAAAATTTCGCTTCCTGTTAAAGTTAGCTGTACGATAGAAAAAACTTGGTATTCCAATCCCCCTCTTTAAGCCACCTTATTCTAGCCTTTTGCTTCCAGCTTATCTCCTTAAGGTTGAGCTCTGCTCCATACTCCAACTTCTTAGCCTCATATTCCCGAACCTCAATGTCTGAAAGATCCCGCCGCTCTGCAGAACTCTCCAACTCAGCAATTTGACTGAGAAGCCCTTCAAGTCTAGTCTGAATAGTACTCGGATGACAATTTGGTCAGCTTTGCCTGGTGCCATTTTGTGGTCAATATGGAAAGAGAGAAACAAGAGAGTTGTTGAGGACTACCGATCTACTTCTTGCATATGCTCAAGCATTAGACTGGTTATTTTGGAATGGTGTTCCATTCAGCGCAAAGGAGTGGATTTGGGAGTAGTGTTGGCCTAAGCGTTGCTAGGCTTTTGCGCTTTCAGCCTTGGGGGTCCAGTTTTTGTGCTTTTGTCTCTCTTTGTTGGGTTTACAAGCTTGTAAACTCTCTTGTTGTACTGCTTTGTAGTTCTTTTTTATTAACTTAAATGTTTGATTACCGACTTTCTAAGGAGTGAGTGGATAACGACTTTCTCAAGTCTTCCCAAAAAAGGCAAGACAAATCTTCCAGCTCCCAATCGTGGAGGCTATGCCTAAGCTTTTTTTTTTAAATCGATAATCAAGCAGAATATATTATATGTAAGAGAGAGTTACAAGACCATGAAAGCAATAAAAACTAAAGTTTACAAGCTTATAAACTCAGAGCCAATAAAGCAAAACTCATTCATGATCCCCTAACCAAACTAGTGGGGCACCCCATCCATCTCTATCCCCCAGACGCTCAAAGTTTGAAGCAATTGATGCATCTTTCACCCGTGCAAGAGAAAATTAGGCATGAAACTGCACCCTAAGGGGCAGATGACGAACCTATACATCGTCCCAAAATTTGATATCCTTGCCATATCCCACATTAAAACTGAAGAATTTAGAAAAATGATCTCTAACCCCCATAAATAGCCTTACAACAATTTGCCCTATAAGCCTCTCGTGACTCCCAAACCGACTTAACTCCAAATTTGGCCACAATGAGTTGTTTTCAAAGACTATCCCTATCAACACCAAGTCGCTAAAGTCACTTTCATAGTAAGGTTAAGTTATAACACTTAGACCTCCAGATTCAATATGGCGACAAATGAATTTCCACTCAACCGAGTGATATTTATTCACATCCACCAACCCATTCCAAAGGACTGGTACATGGGTGCACTTAGTCATCAGTACAGATTGTTTCATTTTTTTTTTATTGCTAGACTATTTAGATGTTAAGTTACACCTGGGTGTGCCTAATTTCCAAAATTCTTTCAAGTAGACAATTCCCGTTGTATGTCATTTTGTGTAACATAGACTACTAGATTTAGAAAAAATAGATGACTGGCTGGGGTAAAAGGCCTTGCATCAGATTGTTAGGGTCATAGTGACAAAGTTGGGGTTCGGGAATAATTCGGCAAGGGTCAAGTTCGGAAAAATTTGGGAATAAAATAATAATTATAAAAAGATATCCAACAATTTGATTTGATAATATACAAAATAAGCAGTTTACTTTGTCGAACTAAACGAATTATTGCAAAATTCGCGAATAAATAGCGAAGAATTCGTGAAATTCAAGAATAATTCGGCACACCTAAAATTTGGGAATAATTCGCGATTTTTTCAAAAATTCAAAGAATTGTGTTCCTATGGTTAGGGTTATCCTTTTGCAACTTTGGGGCATACATCGAAGAAGTGGCATAAGACCTGGATTTGTCTAGACTCCAGACTGATGAACACCTCTGTCATATTTGCACAATCTAAGAAGGTGTGTTTTTGTAGAAAGCTCCACTTTCCCCCTGTTTTTCACATTATTTTTTCAGTCACCAATTCATTATCCTTTTGGGAGATGCTTTAGCATAGTCTAAATGGCGTGGTAAACTTCACTATGTTGCTGGAGTTACTAGGGTTATGCTCTATTAGAATCTTTCTTTCCTAGATGTTTTGCCATAAAATACATAGGGAAGTGATTTAAAACTCTTGATAGTAGGTACTATCGAAAGCGAGGCCGCACGATTGAAGTTCCTACGGTGCCAACCATAAAGTGGGCCCCACAATCTCATGCATTTAATTCTTGTCACGGTTGATTTTTCAATCGTGTGACCTTTGGGCTCGATAGTACCTACTATCGAGTGTTTTCTATCACTTTCCAAATACATATGGTCATATGATACTATTATCTATTTTCCATTTAGTGTCTACTTGGAAATTTTTTGAGGACTGTTATTGAGGTCATTCCACCAGAAGCTCCATCTTAATTGGGCAAATACTTCCATTTGAAGTTAAAATAGAGTAGCTTTTATTTAGGATTTGTTCACCAATGTTCCCTTTGTACTTACGATACAGCCGCCATGGTGTGCATTTGTATAGAGGAAAGAGGGCAACCAATGCAAACGTCTGTGTCTAATGGATGTTCTTAGTAGATCAGATGGTTAGAATCTTCTTATTAAGCCAAAGTTGCCTTAAGTGAAACAAGTTAATTTCCTCCGTGCACTTTATCACTAGCTAAGATAACTCATTTTTTAATGCAAATGATTCAGTTAATTTTCATGATTGAATGTTTTGGATGAAAGTAATCACTGGTTGTTCATTATCAATGCGTGCTTCCCAATATCTGAAACTGTGATTTGTTATTTGCAGCAGTTCCTTTTAGTAGGCTGAGGTCTCTTTATCGATAATGATTTACACAGCGATTGATACATTCTACTTGACGGACGAGCAGCTAAAGAACTCTCCTTCTAGGAAAGATGACATTGATGAAGCAACGGAAATAACCCTTCGAATCTATGGCTGTGATCTCATTCAGGAAAGCGGCATTTTACTCAGATTGTATCCTTCATTTGTAACTTCAGTTTTTGAAGAATTTTGGTGAATAGATTATTGTTTTATATTTTTCCTATATCTTGCTTATTTTCTTAAACTTATTCCCAATAGACCTCAAGCAGTAATGGCCACAGGTCAGGTTCTTTTCCATCGATTCTACTGCAAGAAGTCATTTGCCCGCTTCAATGTGAAGGTTCATCCTCCACCCCCTCATTTTGTTTAATATATATCTGCATGAAAAGGAGCAATCCAATCTCTCTTTTTTCTTGTCCTCCGTGCTTGTCTATTACCTGTGTAGGATCTGACTTTGTTTTCTTGCAGAGAGTTGCTGCTAGCTGTGTTTGGCTTGCTTCAAAACTGGAGGAAAGCCCTAGAAAAGCTAAGAATATACTCATTGCTTTCCATAGACTGGAACGCCGGAGGGAGAATTTGCCCATTGAGCATTTGGACCCTTTTTCTAAGGTCAGGCTCAACCATTTTTCTGAACTTTCCCTATTTTGTTTTCCCGTTTCGGTTTCATCTACTTCCGATTGAAAGCCCATATTATATATATACACACACTATTGGGTTTTCCATAGTCGAACTTTTGGAATGTTTTTTTTTTCCCCCTTTAATTTAATAACATTACCGAGTATCCATTTTTCTGCAGAATTACTAAATGTTAGCACTGCAAATGGCACTTGCACTTATGGAAGTACTGACGTGTCTTCTTCTAAAGTAAGTGGTTGAGTCTTTTTTTTTTTTCATTTCTATCCTTACAGAAGTATTCAGAGTTGAAGATGGATCTGAATAGAACAGAACGCCATTTATTGAAGGAGATGGGCTTCATTTGTCATGTTGAATGCCCTCATAAATTTATTTCAAATTACCTTGCCACCCTTGAAACACCTCCAGAGTTGAGACAAGAAGCTTGGAATCTAGCAAATGACAGGTACTTCTGTAAATGGAACATCCTATCTATATACGAGTATGCAGTTATTACATTTATTGTGATTTTTTCTTCTAAATACTCGGTTTGATATTTTTATCACACTGTTAGAATTCAATGTCTCAGTTTTGAGGCCCAAATCCTTTCGCTTATATTGCTTATGTTGCTAAGAAATTTACTCCTGTTCAAGCTACTATTTTGTTTTGGTTGTTACAATTTGTAACAAGTACATAGATTGATTCTCTATTTTGAGCAGTTTGCGTACAACTTTGTGTGTTCGCTTCAAGAGTGAAGTTGTGGCTTGTGGTGTTGTATATGCTGCTGCTCGTAGGTTCCAGGTACCCCTTCCTGAGAACCCACCGTGGTGGAAAGCTTTCGATGCAGAGAAATCTGGAATTGATGAAGTTTGTAGAGTTTTGGCACACCTGTACGGTCTTCCTAAGGCACAATATGTACCAGTGTGTAAAGATGGAGATTCATTTACACCGTCTAATAAGTCTTGGGACCCACAAGCTAAACAAGTTCCAAAGGTGAATTTCTCTTTTATTTGTTATCCTTTACTACATTTCGTGCTATTTCTCAATTTCTGATCCATGTAAGTGAATAGGTCTACATTCGAGTGGTGAAGTTTTGACCATCATTACTGTTTTGTTTAGGAAGGGTCGCTGAATGGCCCAGTCTCTAATAATGATACCAATACACCAAAGGCGGCATCTGCAGCAGCCACTCTGGAATCTGGTGGGTCCAAGGATTCTTTGATAAAACTAGCCCTTGACAAACTGAAGGAGTCTAAGAAGACTGATGACGACTCCAAGAATGTGCCTACTGAGGGAGAGGCGAGAGAAGAACCTGTGCCGAAGTCCAAGGCTGAGCACAGAACAGAGGCAATTGGAGAAAGGAACAAAGAGGGAGAAAGGGAGAGGGAGAGGGAGAGACCAAAGGCCCGGGACCGTGATAGGGGGAGGGATTCTGACAGGGAATGGGAGCGAGAGAGGGAGATTGAAAGGGACAGAGAAAAACTTAAGGAGAGAGGTTATCGTTCCAGGGATAAGGGAAAGGATTCAGGTTGCTTTATGAATTTCTTTCATTGGTTGTAACTAGTATCCTAAAATCTGAGATATACTTCTTGTTTTCTATTGATCCATTTTTATGTTCTTTCTTGTTCACTTCGTGCATATTTTTAATCGTTTCCTGGTGTACATGGATGCAGGAGGGCACTCCTAAAAATCAAGGCGTCATTCATCTCGAGGTATGTATTTCGTTCTCCTTTATTGTTCCTAGGGAGCATCATATTTTCTTGTGAAACAATAAAGAGCTCCACTTCTGAGGCTGCTTCATCTTTGTCAGATCACGGTGACTATTACAGCTCCTCTTTTGCATCTAGGGAGAAGGATCGCCACAGACATAATCCTTATGCATGAACCAGGTATAGTGTGCTTCTTTCACTGTTGACTTTTATCCAAGTATTCCGACTGTACCTTTGTATTTAATCAAGACGTCAAATCCTAAGTAACAGGGGAAAAGTTGAATGGTGAAAAAACCTCAAGTTCAAAAGAGTCCAGAGATCTTTTAGTTGCATGTTGCAGCATTTGAGTTTTCCCATTTGGAAAAATATCGAGTGAGTTGTTTTGTATTGGTTTCTATTTATTGTTTTGTTGCCCCCCATATACAGTTGCTGTCGGTGGAAACTATGAATTAGTCTAGGGATACTCCCAAAGTGTACTCCCATATATACTCCCAAATCCTAACCGTTTATCTCAATTATTAAACGGTTAGGATTCCTGGTGATGTGGCAATAGAAAAGACAAAATAAGCCAACTGAAATCTTGACCCTTAGTGGTTGGTTATAAACGGTTAAGATTAGGTAGTATATTTGGGAGTATAAACGGGAGTACCCATAGACTGACTCGGAAACTATATGGGCAGAACCTATCTATAAAGCGGAGTTTCTAACACAATAAATTTTATAGTGATTGATATTTTAATAGGCTTCAATGGTTTGTATACATTTACAATTTTCTTTTGATTTTACAATTAGGTTTGATCTTTTGGCAGATATAAGTTTTCAAAGATTGAATCCTTGAATGGTGGGTTCTAGCCTCTTATGTTTGTGCGATATGTCAGTCTTGATAATCTTCTTATACGCTGTCACATTTACTCTATAATACTCCAAGCCTAGAAGAACTTGTAAATATTTATAGTAAGGGCAAACCCTAATCGGATCAATGATTTTTTAACTGGGTCAATGTTGCTATTAAGTACTGTAGTCCATGCGGATCTCTCAAACGTCTATGGATTCTAACTTTGTTTTTTTTTTTTTGGTTCAAAGTACTTCATAGCAATATTGATCCAGTTAAAAAATCATTGATCCGATTAGGGTTTGCCCTTATATATTTACAAGGTCTTCTAGGATTCTAACTTTGTTATGGACCCTGCTTTTGAGTTTAAATATCTGTCAACTCTACTCCCACTTAATAGCTGGTGCCAGTAAGATAGTGCCCTTCCCTTATTTTAGGGCAATCTCACAAATTTCTATGGATTCCAACTTTGTCATGATCACAGCTTTTGGATTTGAATATTTGCCACAGAAAAACACGATTTTCGTCATCCAAAAGAAAAGGAAAAAAAAGATGGAATACGTGTACACCATGTCGCTTCCAATGTTTCCTCTTATAACTCATAAGGTCCTATTTTCCTATTTTATTTGGGGTTCTTCCAAAGATTATTATTGGTATTATTGGAACGGGTTTGGGGAGTTTTTAAACAGGGCTAGGGTGGGTTTGGGAATGGAGGGTAAAACTTGAGTCATGTTTGGGCGGGGGATGGATTTAAGTTGATCCGCCTAACCCGGCCCGCCTATTTATAATGTAAAATTATTATTTTACCATTAAATAAATCCTAGAATCACTTCAATATTTTGCTTATAATATAAAATATTAGACTGACCCGCCCCACCCTGACTAGTGCTTGACTAGTGCTTAACTGGATGCGACGGGGATTGGTTTAAGAAGGGTTTTGATAAATCGGAACAGACCCGCCCCTCCCCTCCCCTTCCCTCCCCTCCCAATCCTAGTTTAGGACAGGAACACGGTAGGAGTCTTTCTATTAGGGGCAGGGTAGGGTTGGGGGTTCCCCAACCCAAACCCGCCCTGCTGCCATCCCTAGACATGTATCCTTTGCAAATTAATGACAAAATAAAAAAAAAAATCACAAATTAATCTGAGAAGACTTTGGATCTTCTCCACTTTGGATCTTCTCCGGTTGGTGTTGTTGATGAGACTGCTACACCAATCGGAGGGCACCACACATCTCTTTTATGCTGGATGGGGTATGTGTCGGCTTCCAATTGGATGCTGGACAGCACCAACTGAAGATGATCCTAAGTCATTCGATTTTTTTTTTTAAAGAGTTAAAAAGGGGTGTACCAAATGACAGATCCCCTCGAGCTGAGATAGGATCACAGCCAATTGCAAGAGAATTCAATTGCCAATTGCATAAGTGGCAAATTAGATTGGATGAAAAAAAAAAACATTTCTCTTCTGATCAACTCTTTACAGACAAGCAGTTCGGAATCGGAAGCGAATCGATCTTATAAAAGAACAAAGAAAAAAGATAGCTTTAAAGTATTCTCACCTTGTATGATCCCGTGTATAAAAAATAAAACAGTATCAAATTTACATTTTCTTATACGACTTATCCAAAATTGTTTTTTGGAGTATATATAATATTTCCTCGTTCCAAGTTTTTCGATGCATTTGCGTATATGATTCAAAATATCTGAAGCCAGAACTAGCTTTAAAGTGATGCTGATTTCAGAAATGTTGAGACCTGTGGTAATTTTAAATGATAATCCTACTCTTTTTCCTTAGGCTTTGTTTGTTTGGAGGAAAAACATTCTGAAAAGAAAATTTTTCTAAGAAATTATTTTTCATCTTATAGAGAAAATTTCTCTCAAAACATAAAGTAAAATTAGAGAATTACTTGCACTAAACAACTTATTTTATTTTTTTACAGCTTGCCAAACACAAAAATTAACATTTCTCATAAAAATAATTCAATGCACAGATTTTCCCTACAAACACAACCTTAGGGAAATGTTACCCTCAATTGAATCAACCCTCAATCGTCCCCAAAAGAGAATAGTCAAACCACTTATTGGTAGGATCACGTACAAAGTATTTGATTATTTTCCCTTAACGGCCAACAATTAACGGTTGATGTGTGATAGCACTCCCCTTTCTCTTTAGATTAAACTTTCTAACGTGAAAGAAACTTTATAATTTTGAAGCAAAGGAAATGTTAACACCAATTGCGTAAATCATTAATCGTTTTCAATTAGGAAAAATCAAAACATTTCTTAGTGGGCCTCACATTCAACAGGTATTTGACTATATTAATCTATTTAAAGGGCTAGTAATGATTGACGCTATTGAGACTAGGAATTTCCTATGAAGGAAAAGTGAAACTTGCCTACATATAGGTTCTAACATCAAGTTTCAAGCAATCTCAAGATTTCATTAATATGAGAGTAAACTAGAAAATCATCTTCAATATCCTTTGAGAACACAGACAAATAACTCTTAAGAGTTCACAACACTACACTTCTTCCTAATCTCTCCAGAACTCCCAGTAAGGACTCCGATCGCTCCCATACTGTTCATCGATTTATTGAACTTAATGAAGAAATCATTAGAGTCGAGCAATTCGTCGACAATCTTGCTTGAGTCCTTGTTTGTTAGAAGGGCAGCGTCAGATTGGAAGAGACCCATATGTTGCTTAAGGATCGTATAGTAATCGCTATCGAAAGATAGAGAGCTCTTAGGGTCCATCTCTACAATGGTTGTGGTGTCTGAAAGGCTCTGACATTTCGTTCGCAAGAAAGCGGCATAGGTTGAGTTTAGAGTAGGATCTGTATCTCCCTTTCCTGTGAAATTGTAGAGTCTGTTGCTGAGAAGATTGCAGTGTCCTATTCCAATGGTATGTGCACCTAAACAAATCAAAAATATTGTACTGAGGTCTAAGCTAGATATTTATCATTGTAATCACCATCTAAGTTAAGGGATAAGCTTGTATTACCATAGACATACCTGATAATATCACAAGGTCATGGACAGTGAGACCTTTTCTAGCAAAGCTTTGCTCGAGGGTGGTGAAGTTGAGGAAAGGCGACGGGATGTTGGACAAGGCCTCCGATGCCAATGACACATTACCATCTCTTCTACCAGTAAGCACTTCCCACATTGACCTCTTGAACTGCAAATATACCTCTAATCATTCCTAGCAATCTGATAGATATGTTTCACATAGATGTAGGAACACAAAAGAACCATTTTGGTACCCCTAGGAAAATTGCATTAAAGATCTTGCATACAGGATATTTTGATATAGTGAATTTTCCTATATATAACTTACTTGGAAGGAAACTGAGTCCCTAGCAGCCAAAGAAACGATATCGGCACAAGAAACAACTCCCGGACAAATTTTCTCGAGTTGAGTCTTCACGTCGTCGATAACATCGAAACCTGCCAAAGATAAGTTTGGAATTGCATCCTTTTCAGCCGTACTATTCGCGGTAGAGTTCAGTAACACCGAGCCATCGCAACCCTGAAACAGTCGAAATAACCAAAGACTAAGGATAGCATTGTTTGTAATTAGTCTCAAGCCTAATGTCCAAGCTGGTCCAACATAGAGATCATGATCATACATGCATTAATCATACTTAAACATGAGTGTATACATATTTCTACATATATCTATACATGCATTTCTACCTATTGTGCGAAATTCTCGGAAATATAATAATTTTCCTGGTGCAATGTTTATTACCCTAACAAAGCAATCGTGGAAATGCAGCCTCAAGAGCTTCGCCGGCAATGCAGGATTGCTGGATACATGTTTCCAAGTGATGTTCTTTACGGTTTCCTCTGCGAGACGGCAGGTGTGACTGTAGAAATTCATCCTCAGACAATCTCCTTGACCAACACTGAGTAGGCTAAAAACTATACAGACAAACAAGAGAAGAATGTTAGTCTTCATCTTCAAAACCCAACTTACTCTAATTTTACTTCTCTCTCAAGTAAGGAACTGAGATTTCAAGTCTCTACACACCAGTGCAATATCCACAACCAGTAGTACTACTTCTATTTATAGAAGTCTAATGACATTTTCCCATGGAGAGAGAGAAAGAGAGAGACATCAATTATTTTATTAAACTTGAGATATCTAATCTCTCTGGTTAGATGCTCTCTTTATCCAAAATATTCACCATGCATATGGCTGAATTGACTTTGCTTATTATTATAATTAGAGAACAACTTAAACATTAATAAGAACGTGTTGCATATCCTTAATTATTTTAATATGGACTGTCCAATTAACAGAGCCATTTAGAAGGTTTCCCAGTTCAAACCCAAGGCAGTGATTATTCCGGAGGCCTAAATTCCGGATGACACAATCAATAGCAGGCTCGAATTCAACGCATCATTCTCATATTCAGAAAGGGGAATCGACCAAGTCAGATCCACCACTTTGATTAATATATGTTCACCGCGCTAATTATGGTAATGAAGAGATGAATAGCAGCAAAAAATGGGGTTTTACTTACAGATGATTAGCTGTAACATTACATTAGAAATAAATGGGTTGTCTCAATATCTCCTTAATTTATATGCAACTGAAATGGAAGAAAACAAACTTGAGCTGACTTTTGTTATAGTGTCGTGGTTATAAAGAACATAAGAAGATAAGCTTAGAATAAGAGCAGTTGGAGCATTCCCGAGTAGGATGGAAGCTTCATTTTGGATTGTCAAAGACTGAGGGATCATGCATATGTAGCCACATGCTCTACAATTTAAAATGTGTTTTGCCCGGATGACCCTAACAGGCTAACATGATGAACTTGGTGTTGTCAACTTTGGACCAGTGTTTTAAACATGAAAGCATGGGGGGCTGTGGCTGTGAGTCTCAAGATGCGTGAAGCAGCGTAAGTCTCAAGGTGTGAGACTTAAGCCTCACAAGAAAGTGTTACGCTCTCATTTTAACAAATAAATTAAATAATAAGTAATAATATTACAAAAAAAATCAAAAAAAATAATTAAATGTAATATATATTATTTATACAACCATATGTAATACTGTACAAATTATTCGATCATAAAAAAAAAGTAAATTTAAGAGCAGCAACAATATCTAAAATTTAGATTTACTTTTTTATTAACACATACTGAAGGACAGATAATGTTCAATTATCATGTGGTTGATTTTGGATTCCAGCAAACAATTACAATGTAGTAGTCACCAACTACATATGTTAGACAATAACTCTATATCTTTGTAATGTCTACTATGAAAATTAGAGTAAAATATACTCAACAAGGTTTTAAAAAGCCTAAATACATTAACATAATTAATTAAGTGTTAATTTAAAGTAATAAAAAAAGTTAATATTTTTTTATCGATAGAAGAAATATGAGGCACACATCTTATAATTTAATGTTTAAGTCTTATGTGATTAGAATCCTATTTTTGATTAAAGTGTGAGACACATGACTTAAAAAAATTTTATGTTCGTGTCTAAGTTATGTGGCTAGAACCCTATTTTTGATTAATGGATGAGACAAATGCCTTAGGCATAAAGTGAGCCTCAAGGTGTCAGGCTTGTGCCTCATGTAAGCCTCATAGGTTCAGGTATTAGCCTCGTGAGATTTAAGACTCAAAGTTGAGCCTCAAGGTGTTTTCCTTAAGCCTTGCCTCGAGGCGTTAACCTCTGCCTTTTAAAACAATGCTTTGGACTATTGGCAATATGTGGATTTGAGTCTAGTGAATCTTGCCGAAGTCTTGTTTTCTTAGTGATCGGTAAACCTTGTTTGCAGATTTTATTTTTTATTTTTCCTACAGCTATGGTTGAATCTGTAAATTGATAAGCTTGTGTCAAGCTCTGGGTCAAACAAGGGCTGATAGTGGCTTGCTTTTTGTAAATTGTGAGGGTCCTGGTTTAGTAGCTAGGGAAATCTGATTTTAGCATGTCTTAAGTGTGCACAAGTTGTTGCAGAAACCATATCTAATATCCATGTCAAACAATGACTTTGAGAGCGGTGGATTGTGAGGGCCCAGGTTCAGCTCTAGGCTGAAGTTGTGCTACATCTGTATGCTTCATTTCAGAAACAAGGAGAGGAAGAAATTTGTCTGGTGGATTTTAAGGGACCTGGACCACCTGGTTCAGCTCTGAGCTGAACTTGTGCTTGTTATGTATGCTTCAGTTGCAAATAATCTCTGATTTTAGTCTTGGAATTGTGAACAAATTGTGCTAAAAGCCATACCATGTAATTCCAGCGATTAATATCATGTTATGAATACTGAATTCAGTACAAAGAACTCATGATGATGTTTACCATCTGATGCAGTACTTATATTTTGGACAGTTTGTAATATTTTGTCTGAGAAGGTTGGACCTGTTGATGTTTTGACATAAGAATCCCTCATACTGGATCAACTAGTTTAGTTATCACCTGTACATGTAATCTCTGAGGGCTTTATTTTGATGTTTTCTACCAATAATCTTTGCAAGAACATTTTCCATCTTTGAAATGATGGAACCTGATCCGATCACGGACTACTATTTCCCGATCGCATATCTTTGATATCAACTTAGTCATGTTATGACAATCGGCACAAACGCGAAGGTTCTTCACAATCCGAATTGTGGATCCGGGAGGTGTGCTAATAAGACCGAACCCAATTGCCAACTTCTCACTGTGATGACCCAGTGCCTGTTCTTTCTCTTCCTCCTCTATATCATACAAAACTACACATGTCTCTGCCAAATACCCATCCCCACTAATCTTCCTCCCCAGCTCGTCCAGCTTTTCGGAAATCTCTGCATATCTAGGGTGAGACTTGTTTCCCGAGATAAACTCATGAATTGTGTTATTGACCTCGATCGAACTGGAACCGGGTATCTTCTTGATCCCTTTTTCCTTCATGATCATCCTCACTTTCTCAACATCTCCCCATCTTCCAACTGAAGCATATAAGTTTGACAGAAGCACGTAGTCTCCACTGCTACAAGCTTCCATTTCTAAAACAACCCTTTCTGCCAATTCAACATCCTTGTGAATTCTGCAACCTCCAAGCAAAGCCCTCCAAATAACTATGTCTGGTGAGATCTGCATACTTCTTATAATCTCTTCAGCTTCCTTCAACATCCCACACCGCCCGAGAAGATCCACCATACATGCATAGTGCTCCAATACCAGGTTGAGACCATACTCTTTTACAGTGCAATAAAAATGCTTCCTGCCTTCCTCTATGAACCCTCCATGGCTACATGCCAAGAGAACTCCAACAAACGTGACTTCGTCGGGTCTAACACTTTTATCAATCCTCATTTCGTTAAATAAGCTCAGGGCTTGTTCAGCATGGCCGTTCATGGCCAACCCATTGATCAGAGAATTCCAAGTACAAGTGTTCTTCTCCTTCAAACAAGTAAAAACCTCTAGAGCTAATTCCACTGCTCCACACTTCGAGTACATATCAATCAGTGCAGAACCTAAGAACGGATCCAACAGAAATCCATTCTTGTTAACAAAAATATGGACCCATTTTCCAGTATCCAAAGCTCCAACACTAGCACAAGCCGATAATACACTAACAATTGTGATCACATTGGGTTTGAAGCTCTCAATCTGCATCCTACGAAAGAACTGCAAGGCCTCAGTTGGGTTCCGGTTTTGAACATAACCCAAGATGATAGCATTCCAAGAAACTAAATCCCTCTCGGGCATCTCCTCGAAAACCCGTCTAGCTGCCAATACATTTCCACATCTAAAGAACCCGACTACCATGGCAGTCCTAGTAATGACATTCGGATTAGGTACTTTCTCGAAAACCCGAATCGCAGAGACCATATCACCTGATTTAGTATACCCATGAATCATAGAATTAAATGACACAATATCCCTTTGAGGCATTTCATCAAACACATTCCTTGCATCCCTTAGCTGATCACTTAGAACATAGCAATGGTGAAGGGAATTCATGAGATAAGTATAAGAACTAAACCCAAGCTTTAGAGTCATTAAATGGATCTGGGTAATGTAGATAAGCGATTTAGACTTAGAACAGGCCTTCAAAAGGAACTGGAAGGTGAACTTGTTCAGAGTAAAATGGCTCATTCGGGTTGCGAAGAAGGCAAACGCATCATTGGGATTTAATGAATTGGCATAGGCTAAGAGAATGGAATTACAGAGGTATAGAGATAAATGTGGTGATGGGTTTTTGAGGAAGAGTAGAGCATGGATATGTTTAAGTTGTTTGGTAGTTGTGGAGGGAGATTGCATGATATTAATGAGGTGGTTTCTTCTGGGAAATGAAGTTGAAGAAAAGAGCCTGGGTTGAAGAAGATGCATTTGCTCATCTCTCACTTCTTCCTGTATTTTGAATTTTGAATCTGGATCAATGAATATAGGTAACGCATAAAATGACAAATTTGCCATTACATGCATAACTAAATGGACCAGTGTGTGTGTTTGTTACATGATAACATTTCACCAAAAATGGAGGACGGTCATTTTTAAAAACTATTTTTTAGCTTTTTTATTTTTTCGGTTAAGGATAAGGAGGTTAACACCTAAAACACAAAGAGTCAGACCTAAGGTTACCGCAAGGTGCTATAAGGGTAAACACACTCAATCACTCTTACATAGCCGACTAATGGAGGACTGTTAGACCCTTATACACTTCAGCTAAGTCTTGTACCCAACCAATGTGGTACTAAAGTGGGACATTAACACGCAACCGCTAGGTGGATTTTTGCTTTAATTGGTTAAGGAGATAAAGTAACACCTAAACACATACAATCAAACCTAAGGTTACCGCTAAGGTACTATCTAGAACGCACCTACTAAGACCGTGCTATCTCAGGGGCAACTCGAGACGGTTTGGGTTTGGGAGGGGTTTAGGGCATCCAAAAACTTGCTACTTACTCATCCCTTTGAAGGGCTTTTCCATCTTTCGATGTTATTTTACTTGAATCAAGTAAAAGTAAAACAACATGAATCAAGTTACTTGGGTTGCACTACGACCGCGGTTTCAGAATCATTTTCCTATAATCTATGCTTCTAGAGTCAGAAACTGCAGAAAAAAACAGAGATCTTTGGAGAGGCCATAGATGATGATCAAAGCATGGGTCTGCTACAAATCTACCAGAATACAGAGATTAGAACCTGATTTAGGTTGGGATTTCTGAATAAGCAAGAATAAAACTGACATGGGAGAAGCCACTTAGAAAATTTTCTAGGCCAAAACCCAGCATGATCAGATGGCAACATGGTCTGCATGCTTCTTTAGCAACAAAGAAACATACAGTAAAATCAAATGGCTGCAAAAGTCTGACCTAATTGATTTTTGGTCCTCTAGATCTATTAGGTGGGACCCAATTCGCGCACCAGTTACCCTTCCACAATCTATGCAAAAGAATATCTGAGGCCACATTCTAGCCATTCGGGAGCACCCCCTCTGGTCATCTACCCCAGAGCCTCCTCTTTACAAGGGTAAACTGTCAAATTCCCAATTCTTAATATAAATAAAGCAAAAAAGAATTCAAAAAAATTTCCAAGGTATTTTTTTTTAAAAATGAAAAGATTAGTCTGTGATCCAGATTAAAGTTTAACTTCTGACTTTCCTGTATAGCATGTTAGAAATAATTTGGTAATACCATAATTTTACTTCAAGTGAAATGCTAAGAAGATGATCATTGAAACTTGGGACAATGCTGCCATCATTTACAACCTAATTTGTGAATATAACACAAGCACAAGTCATTAACATTGAAAGACAGTAGGCCCTTCCCTGTAATGAAGTCCCTTAATCTTAAATGAACTCCAAAGATGGAAACAAAACTAGACCAACCAATAAAATCATATACCCATTTTGAAATCAATTAATGTTTCAATCTCTCTCTAGCCTTAGGGTAGTTGAGTAAATAGCACATCTGTTATTATACTTCTTCACTGTGACCAAAGTACTATACTTATAATAAGAATAAATTTCTTTTTCATATGGATGGATAATCATCAGTTTCTTCTGTAACAGAATGTTGTCAGCCTAACCAACCAGCAAATAGAGACCAAAGAATTATGTACAATGATTTGAAATTTGGGTGTGATCCAAAAAGTGTATAGTAAGCCAATAGTCCCACCAAGTCTTCTGGTTAATCCAAATGAGCAGGAGCTCTAGCTTGTTGGTGGGTGTTCTCAACAGAAGTTTGGGCTTCATTGATTGAATTTGGCTTGATATCCCTACTCCGCATGTAGGTTAGGAATTGTCCAGGAAGCTCTTCCAAGAGAGACTGGACGATGGAGATTTGCCCACCTGCCCATAAGAAGATGAGAATTAGATTGGAGACTAAAAGGGTACAAAAGCTAAAGAGGAAGCCAACTTGCAATAAAAGTTAAAGCAGGCAACAAAAGCTACTCTCTAGTTGCCAACCCATTATAAAACAAAAGACAACACCACTAAAGCACATGCTTAAACCAAGAGAAGTAAAGGCCAAGAGAAAAGAAACAGAACAGGTTTGTAAAGATGCAAGTAAAGGGAGACAAACAGGTACTAGGGACTTTAAAATTAATTCAAGGTAGGGGACTTTAAAAACAAGGATTAAAAAATACGGTTTCGGGGGATGTATCAGTCCCAACCAAAACCTATACGTATCGGTTTCGGTATCAGTTTCGGGCGATACATATAAAATTTTCTTTTTTAAGATTTAAAAAAAAAAAATCAAATTAAACTTAATAATATCAAATGAGTTATAAGAACCAAGTATAAAGTCATGGGAAGTGACTCAAAAATAAAGTATCAAACAAAATTACAAGTATACAATGAATAAAAACATGAATAACTAATAAACGATACGTATCGCCCGTTTCGTATCAATATAAATATCGTATAGGGGACTCTTGATACCTATACGTATCGCCCTTTTCGTATCGGTTTCGGCGATTTTTATTTTCATGTTTAAAACATGCGCATGGATCTTGAGCTTCCAATGGAAGGGGATTCTACCCACCAGTTTTCCTACCCCAAAAACATGGCTCCAATTTAATGATGCCACCATCTATTTTATTTCCAATTATTATAACCATGAAAATAACAATGGATAATGGATTAGAAAAGAATTCCCCTTTATGGAATGCCTAAGATCATCTGATTGGATAGAGCTCTAGTGACCTAGTCCAGGACATCTCCTAGGTGGGAGACCAATGTTAAAAATCTCCCGAGAAATATCTAATTTCTCGCGAGAAATACCGAGAAATTCATCTAAAGTTTAAAACTCCATTTTTATTGCGATGTTTTAAAAATATCGCGATAAATATGATTTTATCACGTAAATATCGCGACATTTTAAAAATATCGCTAGAAATATCCAATATTGTTGGTTTGATTAATTTATAAATTGGTGATACACTAATACTTATTACTATTTTTTGTAATTTTAGTTGTTTTTTAATCATTTTTATTGCGATGTTTTAAAATCTCTCAAGAAAAACTTCGGCCGATAAAAACCCGAAGAACAAGATTTGCAACACTGTTGGAGACCATCAATAAGGATAGTATGAACTGATACTATAATGTGAGCACCATGGTGTGCTAGAGAACCTATTTGTATTATAAGTTAAGAGTATAATAACATGGTAGTATGTAAATTATAAACTGATATTCATTTTATGGGATGGTGAAATGATCAATCATACTACTATACATATCAAAACACGGGAGGGTCTTTAACATTCATGTGATACACGTTCTAATAAACCTAGACTGCCACCCAACTGATAGATTCAAGCATAGTCACAAAGTACCAGTTTAAAACTTTTAGAGGGGGTCACTGTTTTAAACTCCGTTTTAAACGTGTTTGTCGTTTTAAACTTTAAAATACGTTTTAAACGCGTACGCCGTTTTATACGCGTTGAAAACTTTTTTTAACCAAAAAAAGAAGGTTAAAACGTGTTTTAAGAGTTATGAGATGATTTGTTAGGGCAAACGTCAGTATCTCGTCTCTCGCTCTGGTCTCAAGTCTCAGCTCTCTTGTCTCTTACTCGGCTGCTCTCCGGTGGAACCTCTCTCCGGCAATAATAAGTCTCTCTCTCTCTCGGGGTATTCCCCTTCAATGTCTGATTTATCTCCTTAGCTATGACTAGGAGAGACTACCTTCGATTCTACCTAAGAGTCACCTATTTTTCATACGCAGAATTCTTTTAACACGTAAACCATCTTGTGATGCTTTTGGGAGCTTCTTGTCTAGGGGTATATGAGTTAATCAGTTTATGTACATATTGGGAAGGGGTATTCCTCCTTATCCTTTGCATCTGTGTGGTTTAAATCTTGTGTGGTTACCTTTGTTTTGCAACTGTGTAAGCTTAAATTATGAGTTAAATGATTAGTAGTTAGTATTATGTTTATATATATATATATATATATATATATATATATTATTATTATTTTTAACTCCCTGTACTTTTCCTGTGTTTTACCGTTTAAAACCCGTACTTCCCGAATGTATCATTGCCGTTTAATACCCGTACCCGTACTTGGTGACTATGGATCCAAGGGTAAAAAATAACCCGATCAGATGATCTTAAACATCATATCAACAGTAATCTTTTAGGCAGTCAAGAAACTATAGGTAAACAATTCCATAAAGAAGCACCCATTATCTACAATACAAACAAACTGGTTGTTTTCAAAATTATTTGCTTGTGAGGTTTTGGCCCTTTTGGGTATTTGATGAACTCTATGGGCAATTCAAGTAGCAAGTCTTTGCATACAAAGTGGTAAGAATCTAACCCGCAATGATTCTGCTGTCTTAAAAGTTGTATCTACCAAGTTATAATTGTTGAATTATTTGTAGGAAAAAAAACAATGTGGATATCACTCATTTTAAGGAACCTGAACATGGTGGGAGCCCAAGTACTCACCATGCACCTCACGCATTGGAACAAACTGTACGATGTCACGTGTAGCTATCCGTCCCGTAGAACTCTCTAACCGGTTTCCATTATCAGCATCAAGGATCTGCAACCACAAAAACTACACCATCAATTCATTCTAATTGAGAGATTATTAAAGAGGCGGAGCTCTTCGAGCTCCAATAGAAGGATTGGTACTACAGAACTTGAGAAACAGAAATTAATCGAAGTCTGAAAGTTCAATTAGGACAGTATGGGTACCTCCATTTCTTTAAAATTTGCACCTCCTACTCCAACTATAAGAATTGAGAAAGGTAAATCAGACGCCTTCACCAGAGCATCTTTAGTTTCTTGAAGATCCGTTAGCACTCCATCCTAGAAAGGATAATATATTATTTTATGAGCCCAATAAAAAAATAAAGGAAAGCCAAAGAGAGATGCAGCTATAATCTTTTCACTCTTTACCGTAATAACGAGCAAGACAAAGTACTTGCTCTGATTATATGAGAGAGACTGGCTAGCAATTTGTGCAGCCTTATGGATCACTTGACCAAATAAAGTGGGTCCTGCAAGAGCAACATTATGTAGAGCGCTTGCATAGGCAGACATGATGCCTTCTACTCCTTCAACCTGTAAGGTAGATGGAACAGACTTAAATTTTAGTTCAGATTCATTCAAAACTGACACCATCAACGCTCACAAATAACTATTGTTTGTATGAAATACAGTTTTGTGCAGCATGGGCAATGGATCCTCCTACTTCTGACAAGTGGATCCTCCCATTGGTCTGGACTGTCCAGCATATGAACCACATCTTGAATGGGACACTCAAAAAAGGGACCAACAGGAGAACTCTCACCGTCTCATTGTTTCCTTCTTTTGGACCATCAGTGAAAATATGTGACGGCCCACAAAAAGTTAACCCAATCGGACCGTTCAGGTTTCTAAATTGATGCAATTTGTTGACTCTGGCCCATTTAAGAGATGACCCATCTATTAGACTATAGCTGATTCAAGAGGTGACCCATCTATTAGGCAATCCTGATCAATGAGCACATACACTAGCTAGTGTGTAACTGTGTATAGTACTGAATCGTCACTATCGATAACAGGAGCTGAGATTATTTTAAAAACACAATAAAAATATAACAGCGAAAAGAAACAAAGAAAACATTTGTTGCCTGTAAAAAAATGGATGCAATATTTCATCTTAAACCACTTGGCAAACTGGGATGGCCCTGTTCTATTAACTACTTACACTTTCAAATCAAACCAGTAAACAAATAAAAAAATCTTAAATCTTAATTGAAGACAGCACAATAACAAATCAATTATGCAGAGAAGATGCTGCTGCAAAAAATGCAATTGAACTGATTAATTACGTACGAAAAGAACTTTTGGGACCATGGCATGGTTACCGCCTTCCATACCAATGCCAAACACACACACCCTCTAGCTAGGATGGTGAATGTCTGTCCCTCATTAGGAGGAGGTCCTGGGTTCAATTGCAAAATAGAGGAATTCCCAGTGGATTGGTAGAAGTTCAGCTCAGGTGATGTGGCATGACTATCAAAGAGTATTGCACAGGCCATAACAGACAACGCAGCTCCAGGAAATTTTAAAAACTGCAGGCTATTGTGCTTTTGTATGAAAATCCTTTGGCTGTTAAATCAGGAATTATTTGTAAGCAAGAATTGCCATTAAGGTTGGTTACATACACCCTTTTTCTAAGGGAAAATGGCAATTTAAGTTAAATATTAAACCTTCTGTCAGGTGCAGCAGTTTGGCAGGTGGTACCCTTGTGTAGTATATAAGGCATTTGCATAAGCGAGCAAGAACCTAGCACCAACACCCTTTTGGTTCCTAGGTGCCTGAGAACTTACAAGGCTCCAATTCAGAAGCCCATCCATCACTGATATAAAGAGTTACAGTCAAGCAGCAGGGGACTTGCATACTATATCCCATTAATCCATTACTTCTCAGTTCTCAACTAAGTTGACCTAACCAATTTCCAAATTCAAGCCAATTTTTTTGCATTGATTAGAGCAGGATCCCCAAAAAAGTGTCTAAAATTCCACTTTAATTTGCTAGTTTCTCCATAAAATTTGAGTGACCATCAATTTGAACAAACAAAATTGATGTGATTGGTTTTGGATGCTGATGAATCCAAGAGTTTTTCACCAAGAGCTACTACACACCAGTGACAAATGGATCACATTGGACCGCCAACAGGTTCAGCATATCAAGTTGTATTGTTGTACTCAATTTTCACAACTTAAAAGAAAAATAATCATGCCAGTAATTATGAGAAGTTTTTGACATGAATACAACATAAATTTGATTAAATAATGGCCAATTAAACATCTTCAATGATGAAAAAGGAATAGAAACTTGACATTCTCACCTCAAACTCACTAGCACTTCCATTCAAGTTAAAACAGTGAGATACCGAGCCATCAATTGTCTTTCCCCCAAAACCCCAGGCAGGAAAGCGTCTATCAGAATCATAAAATTGAATGACCTCTCCAACCTCCAGTATAGCCTGTGAGAAAGTCACTTAACAATTTAGGAGATCCAATTTCATTCTTCATACTTTTCAACAAATGCCAACAGAAGGACCTCATATAACGGAAATATTTTTAAGGGTAAACCAAAAGTTTGAGTCCTATAAACTGAAACATGGTCTACAAATAACAGAGCCTTGCCATTGCTAGGGGCCCTTAGGCTAAAAGAATTGACATGTTCGGATGAATCAACTATATATGATATTACACGCCTGGGTTTGTTCCAGTGGTTGTGTAAAAAAATTATATATCATATTTGCTAGACAGTAAAAAAAATGATGTCAAAGAGTTGTTCATAATCATCTCTATAGGTGGAATGGTTATGACCGATCAAGGATTTTTCTCCATAGGTCAAATGATTATAATCATCTGATAAAGAGTTTTTTTTTCCTCTTTCTGTAGATCTCCTCGGATATCTCAATTACTGGGGGGCCACAACCTTTGCCATGTAATAATACACCTTTGTAGACTAAACTTATGATATATAAGACTTAGGCAGAAGATTGTTCCATATGGAGGATAGACAGAAGATTGTTCCATATGGAGGATAATTATTACAATCTTTTACCTGCTGGTACGCATTCAATCGGCCTGAAGGATCAATATAGTGTAAAGAATCTGGATTTCGAGGATTTCCGTTTGAAGCTGGATAAAGAATGAAAATTCAAAGCATCAATCAAACAACTTTGACTGCATGATTTTTCTAGACCATTGGAGCCTATTTACCTGTGAAATCAACAGCAACCATGAAGTTAAGCTCAAACCCACTAGAAATGTAATCCACAAAGCTGTACTGGGTCTTCTCAAAAAACCCATCCACAAACAGCTGACCCTTCAGCATCTGCAGATAAATAGTTGAAGAAAAAGTGGGGTTAAATATGATGGATTCATGCTTGAAGAAAAAATGGGTTAAACAAGATGAATTCATGTAGTGGTAAAAATTATTTCTAGCAGAGTTCAAACAAACACCTTTTCATGGCCCCGGCTCACAGACGATGGCAAACTAAAATTGGCTCCCGTTTTTTCATTATGAATTTTTTCCAGGTCAGACACTGATTTTTGAAGTTTCCTGGTGAAGGTATAAATCATTGCAATGTTAGATTTTATGTCTCATTCACATAACAAATTAACAATTGATAATGTGCAAGGGGAAAAAAGGAACCAAAAAAAAAATGAGCCAATGAATTCGTCAGATACCCTATAAGTTCATGCTTGCCATTGCTATTGAAATCAAAACACTCTATAACTAATGGGTTGTCCTGCATCAAAACGAAATATCGTTAGAAAACATGTAATTAAAATAAAAGCTCGTGATATGAGCTATCACGGCAAGTTCAAATGCGCCGAAGATTTCACCATCCAATGTTCTGAAACATGCTGATATAAGCAACACACTTTGGTTTCTTATATCTTAGTTCCAACATGGTCGATTGGGAGTCCACACTGCCAAAACTTGAGAGCCTCTTTATTAAGGTCGATTGTGGGCCATTTGATGTTGCCCGGTACAGATAACCTACGATATGTACTCTATTTATAACCATCAAACTGGGTATCATAGAAAGAGGACAAGCTTGCCTTGCTTCCAAATTGCTGCATAGTCAGGCATAGAGGCCTCCAAGTCGGATTCAAGTTGTTATTCACCACCTCTGTCTTGCAAATTGGAACAGAGCCTCCGGCCTCAACAATTCTAGATATTCTTAAGAAAGGATCCTAGATGAATAAATATAAATAAATAAAGGGCTAAATAAAAAACAACTATAAATGTGCGACTAACATAAAATTTTCAAAAGGTTAGCTGCTTTGCAAATACATACACTTTTAGAAAAGTGGTCCTTGTTTGCCAAGTGAGAGCAACGGAGTATCATCTCGACAGCTTTCCGTGAAGCAACTGTTTCCTCTGCATGTACTGTAAGCCTCCCTAAATTTCTCACGCCTCCATGCCCATTTACGTTTTGAAGTTTTAATGTCAAACTCCTATTATGTTTTGTCACTATCTGCCATGAAAAAAGAAAGAAATAACAATGTTGCAAGTCTGATCGTCTCCAAACTAACTCCATGCAATCCCCAGAAATTTAAATGCATTTAAACAAATATAATATCATGTTCACTGGTATAAGTACGAGTATCAAATCCAACACAAATATGACAATTAAATCTAGTGCAACATTCCACTACATGATTAAACATATACTACAAATTCTGGTCAGCAACAGTATCATCACAAAAGACCAGTTACACAGAATGAACAGTTTTGTATGCAAGAATTTCCATATGAATCCAAGGAAACTTACCTCTGACAGAACACAACTACCTTCTCCAAGAAATTCTTGATCATTCAACTTCAACGCCTGCAAAAATTCATCATTTATGAGTTCATACCTCATATTATGCGCAATTGTAATTTATCTCTGAAGATCAATAATTTCTTTCTACTTAATACAGAAAAACTTCTACAATGCCAACTATTGTGCACTGGTCTTTAACCATTCCATATTCACCAATTTTGTGCAGTTCCCTTTTTCACAAGAAAAAAAAATAGTGGTCTAACCGACTTTCACTAATAAATATTTTTAGTTAATAGCATAAGACATGCATTTCTTGTTTTAAAATAGTAAATTAGGTACCAATAAAGATTGTACATTCTTATAAAATAGGTTTCAGTTTACATAAGCTTGGACATTGAACAATTCTATTCAGTCAAGGCTAATACAGTGGAACAACAGTCAACAGATACATATACACCGTCGTTGAGGCTTAGAATTCAATAATAATGTGATTGTTTAACAATAAAAGTGATACAAGTAGAATTGCGCCTTTCAAACGAGAATGGGACAATTTTTTATGGTTGCTCGCTTCTTAATCTAGGACTCTGGAATTGGCGGTATCTTGAACAGTGCAAATAATAATTAGTATGCTTTAAGGCCTAGGTCTTAGATTTATTTCAAAGCCTTGGATTACAACAAGAACCAATCTTTTTTTATATGTTGGGCAAAAGGCAAGAAGAAAGGCACGTGGCTATTTGTCCATATCATCAAAGAAATTAGAGATTTGGCTCTTCTTTTGAACATCTTGTTCTCAAAAGTACGAAGACGGGTAAAGTTATATGGCTGATGACTTAGCTGAAATGGGGATGGAAGGACTTCTTAGAAAACTGGGGTGACATTGCCTTTGTAATGGGTATGGCCCTTTTGTTTTTCCTTTTCCCTTCATTCATCTTTCCTTTTTCTTACATTAAGATAATTTCCCATCGGTGATAAAAAAAAATACAATAATAAATGACAAAAATCCCTACAATTTATTAATCTCATATACAAGTTGACAACTGAAATTTTATCCTTCTTAAATATTTTCAGCTTCTGTGAAATTTACAAATGAAATGTTACTGTTTCTCAAGTTCCAAGTCCAATGCTATGTAGTTTAGTCAAAGGAAGTTTTAGATAATGTCGCTCCCACGCAGAGATCTTAGAACCTACACTCATAGCTAAAGTTACCACAACTTTGTTTAATCCATCCTTATGGCCACAAACTTGGTACTAGTTATGAACTTATGATTCATGATTGTTTACTGTTGGATTTTAGTTGTTCTTATAAATTTACGTGTGTTGATATAGCAAATCAGTTAAAATTTAGCCTTGTAGTCAAAGCATCGCCTAGCAGACCACTTCGCCTAGGCAGTGCACGTTAAGGCACAGTCTCATAGCCTCCAAGGCTCCAAAGAGCAAGTAAGAAACAAAGAAATAGTTAAAATTTATTTATAAAAACTAATTAACAAACAAAATAGATTTAATTAATATCACATCCCTCCCTCCCTCCCTCTGTCTCTTTCTCCCTCTTCTACCTACTCACTAATCTATCAAGGTGTACACTACCCTACCAACTTGCCTTCTCATTTTTGCTTGTCATTCATTACTTCAATGCTCAGTAGTGAACTATGCTCTTTATTTGTGGCAGTTATTCTGGTCTTATCTATGCTATATCTCAAATTTTAATCTTTATTTTCAGTAACATATTTTTTTTTATTACTTTAGTAAATAAAATGGATTTTGGTCGCCTCACCTCGGCGATGCCTTGCCTTGAGAAACCCCTATTGCCTAGGGGTTTATTTTTTTTAGTTTTCTCCATATAAGAAGTTGAGGACTATCATGCCTTATTTTTCACCCAAAATATCAAAACCAGCGTCTCAATGGACCAAAATGATATCACTACTATTCAAACTATCAAACACTGTCGCTTTGAGATCTTAAATGGATAGCCAATTTCTAACAAATCTCAGCTTAATAAAAGTGTCATTTATTATGGTCTACAAGTAAATAAATAGATGACAACTAGAAGCACAATATATAAGATACCTTCACAGGTAAATTGTGATATTTGGTGTCAACGTCATACACACGAAACCTGAAAAAAAAGATGCGCAAATAAATGAGAGAAACGAGGGAGGCCATAAGAGGTCAACTAAATATAATAAACAGGCAAGTTGCAATTAATAGTATGAACGTATCTAAGCAATCAAGGAGAGAAAGGAGGGAGGCCATGTATCAATGAATCTTAACAGGCAATGTGCATTTAGAGGGCGATGAGAAGCTTACACCAATGGCTGAACAATCTCAAACTGATAAGCAACCGTAACTTTTTCAATCCAAGCAGGATCCAATGTATTCATTATTACTTCTGTACGACCAAGTTCCTCAAGAGATCCATCTCTTTTCTTTGTATATACTACAGTCATAGGATCACTCTGCAACAAACGCTGAACTATTAATATGAATAAGAGGACAGCAAAGCAGCATATCCATATAAGTATTGACATGCAGGAGTACAAAACATGAAACACCAAAAGGTCCCACCAACTGAAGCTTAAAGAATAAACAAATAAGTATCAAATGTGCAAAATTTCCCTTGAGATGAACTATACACTGATGAGGAAAAGAGTACTGAAAACACAATGACACAATAACATTAGATGGTTGCATGACTGACAAATGATGTATAGTTCGTTATACTAATCTGAAGCTCATAAAGATGATGCTGGACTAGATCTCTAAGAACTATGTTATCTCTTGAAATTGACCAAGCTAGCAGGAATGAGAAGAGATACACTTTTCTGTAGTACATGGAAGAATCTTACGAAAGCAATATCACATGTCTTACCAATAAACTTCGAACAGAGTGGATGTAGTTGATAATAGAAAAAGCAGTGACTAGGCAAAGTCATACACGTAAACTATCAAACATCTCTAGGAAACATGTGAAAACAGATAGATATTGGATGGTAGGGCCACTCTATCCCCAATGCAAGATAAAGAATGGGAAGGGGTGAAATGGAATTACAATTGAATGATTTTTCTTTCCTCTCCTTCTGACTCTATTTCATCCTTTAATTCCAACAACTTCGTCCTTTGATGCCAACAATCTTTGATATCAACTTGGCATTGAAGAAAAGATGGCATCCGAATCAGTTAAAAGCTTAAGAGGTGATGTAGTGCCATCAACCACCAGCTGAAATCATCAACTCGTATTACCCAATCTATGAAAATCTCTATCTGTGTGCGCTCATCATCTAATATTGCAGATTTTTAAGTTAAAAAAATTGACATTTCATGAATCTGTTGTTTGCATAACATTTCTAAACTCCTATGACTTCCTCCTCAAAGTCTGGTCAAGTTCAGTTTTAAACTTCAAAACAGAAATATATAAGAATTGATGTCATGCCATGTAACAGTGACTATGTGTATACCACCTTTCACTAGCATAAGGATGAACTACAATGATTGCCTTATTTATATATGCAAAACAAAATTCATCGAAGAATACTAAAACTGCAGGAAACATATTTACAGGAAATGAAGGCTAGACAACACGGCATTACAAAGAATGAACTAGCATGGCTTAGACTCTGAACAATTCATTATACACTTGGCCAACTAGGAAGATATAAGAAGAGATGACATAGTGAAGAATGTTAAAAAGTGCATCCCAGAAAAATTAGAAGATAATACTCTTAATAATTATGTGTAGGGTAGAAATTCTAACTAATCCAGTCCTTCCCAAGCCTCCAAAGAGAGACAAAGCATATTAAGCTACAAACAAATAGATTCAACAAAAAAGGGTGAACCAATAATGGACAACATGAGGATATTGCATTAGTAGAAGTTTCATTTGATGCAATTCTATGTGAACCTTGCAGCAACTAATATACAACAACAGCTATAAAGGATTGGGGCATTAGAATTTACTGATGGAAAAACATACCTTTGAAAGAATGTCACGATCACATAACTGTGAGGCAGAAATAGATAACTGCAGTACACATTTGCAAGATGTGATTAGATTATAAAGAACCATATTAAATGGGAAACATCAGATGCATAACCAATGGAATGAAGGAAGATGAAGGAAAAGATGGACTAATAAGAAAATTGACCTAAACCAAAGTCTTCTTTGCAAATTGAAACACAACTGCCATCATATAATCCATTATAATGTTAATTCCAGCCGATTATATTTTCCTTTGTGGCACTATTTTTAACATTTATCGGAGTATAATCCCCACCCCTTTTAGAAAAAATAAGTGACCCACCACCTGCACCATACACATCTGTTGTAGTCTTGTAGGTGGCAGGATTCACCCTTCCAAATTGGGCACCTTGAATGCTAATGGATATTGTGGCACCAGAACCAAAGTTGTACGCTTTGCAAAATTTGTATCAGCTCACAACTTGTTCTAGGGATCTAATTCCCCCCTAAAGTTCACAAGTCATAACATCATAAATTTTGTCTCAAAAGTTTCAATGGTCTTTGTCTCAAAAGTGTGATTGTTCTAATAACTTAATAGAGAACAAGCTACCCAAAAAAAAAAAAAATGAAAATCATGTTAAGTAAGGCCAGCACCAAACGTGATACAATAGAGCAACAACACTTATGCAACAGAAAATGAAGACAAACGACGTAAAGGTGTGATATCATTTGGTAGCCATTTAGGATGAACACGTGTAATTTATAAGGATGGGTAAATGAATGAGCCACCTCTTTGATGTTCTATGCCCCCCAAATTAAACATTTCAGCCTATGAAGATCTTTAGGTAGTGACCTTTTTGGCCATAGATCTAACGGCATTCCAAATATAAAAAAAGTGATGGTTATCAGATTGGCTTGATTTCTGGGCTACAATCACCAAAAAGTGGTCCCCCATTTAAGTGGAATTATTGACAATTAAAAACACATGGACCTGTCGGGAAGCTTTATATTCTGATGACAGTTGCAACATACTTTCATCTTTTGGAAGTCAATAGAAAAAATATATGTGTCATTTTCCTTCCGATGTTACTGCTCTAATCTTACTTTTCCATGAGGATTTCTCTTCTGATTGTTTAAGGTTTCATCACAATTTCTGGATCAATAGTTAAGTGCATTATTATTTTTTTGGACAGGGGTGTTTAATGCCCAATCCATACCGTTTAAAGTGCATAGAGTATTGGAAACCTTGATAATCGTAATTTACCTCTTAGCTCTGTTAAGTAAAATAGATGGAATGGTCCCAATAGGTAGATATGATCATGGTTTCTACACTCAATGGAATCTCACATCATTTGGATACCTCTATACATTAGACGTCGGGAAATCTTGGATTCATTGACTTTGTCTTATGCTCAAAGGGTTGAATCAGTATCAAGTGAAAAGGACCATGGTTAATTTTCACGTTCCGAATTGTTTCGTTTGTGTTTTTTTTTTTGGGATGACCAATATGAAACTACCAAGTCCGTAAATTTCCCTGAGCTTCTAATGTATCGAAGAGTACTGGTTGTATAGGCACCGATACACTACGATATGTATCGAAACTGAAGCCTTAAAGGGTCATTTGAGGGTTTTAACACCCACTTTGAGCTCTCCTTTGGCTTTGAACTTCAAACCTCTTCCTCTAACTCTAAAATAAACACTCCGTTACTTTCAATCGATCGAAAAACAACTTCAAAACCATTTTTCATTATTCATTGAGATATGTTTAATTTTCTCTGGTTTCAATTTTTCCGATATTAAATCCCTTGAAATGAATCAGAACATACTTACACATCATAGATATATAGATTTGTGGTCAAATCCATAAGAGAATGGATAGCTTATGTGTAATGCATATGCAACCTTGACTATGCGTCAAGTGGCACTCTTTTGGACCCATGAAAAACGAATATGAATATCATTCTACTAATAAAAGTACAAGGACTATATTAAACTTTATGTAGACGTAATTATCCTTCATCTTACTTTAATATTAATAAGTAGAAGTTGATTACAATTATAATAATTATTCACTATCTCATACTTATTTATGAGAAGAAGGTGACTCTTATAATAGGACCCACCAATAGATTCTCCCAAAGGATAAGTAAGAGATGATCTTAATTAGAATTCCAAATATACTAATATATTGTAAAATTAATTAATATAAATAGAGTATCGTCTGATAAAAATATAATAAATTAGATTTTTTTTTTAAATCTTAGAAACTTTATGTTTTTCATTAATAAGGAAAAAATTATACATGAATGCACCTTTACTAGTGTATATATATATGTATAAATATGAAAATTGTGTATTTCACCAAGTCATGTCTGCCCTTTAAAGACATTAAAAATATCAATTTTAGTTTTTTTCATATTTAAATTAAAAAAGTAAAAAAACAAAGTCTTTTTCACCCACTCCCTATTGTTCTCTTTCTTTTTATTATTGAATAGGAAGAAGACTAGGGTGTTTCATAGGATTCTCCTCCAGCTCTAGCATTGTTCTTTTTTAAGAGACCCAACTAGGGTTTTAGAAAACGTAAATGTAAATCTATAATGCAAACCTAGAGATGATCGAGGAAACTTCTCCATTATTAAAATTATATAAAAAAAAAGATAATAGTGAGGAAAACGAGATGGGCATGGTGAAATATTTTTAGGGCTCAAGGAGTCCTACGTACGCATCTCTTAAAAGCACAATAAACGAAGTCGAAAAGATTGAACAGTAAAAGGAAATCACTAGGGCTAGGGCTGGATGGATGGATGAAAGTCAAATTGTGTTAATTGAGTGATTAGAGGAGGAGGAGGCACAGAAATATATATTTAAGAAAAGAACCTCGAGTTGGGTAAAGAGAGAATGCAAGCCACGAGTTCTCAAGAAGAAGTCCACAGCGTCATTGTACCCTCCCTGTCCCTGTGGATCGTTCATGCCGGTGGGCCCTGCCCTGGCCCCTCCTCCTACTGCCTGTTTTCCTCCCTTCGTATCCGATAAGCAACCACCCATCTCTCTCTCTCCCAGACCAAGGATCTCTCAAAAGAGGCCTTTTGCACTCAAATAACAACGCTGTTTTGGCGTTATTGATTATCGCGCTTTTAAGTTGCGTACTCGGCTCCCTAAACCACTGAATGGAGCTAACAAACGCGGCTTTTAAGTTGGATCGAATCCACTAAATAATGTTAACTAACAGACGCGGCTATTAGGACTGCCAAAGGAACTAACACGCAAAGCGATTTTTGAGATCACTACTTCGGGGGGGATTGAAACGGTTCGGGACTCTCTCTCTGTCTCAAATCTTAATCTTCTTTATATAGAAGAGATTCAATCCACGATATTGCCCAAGAATAATATTCAATGACTACAACAATATTCCTAGTGCTAGTCTTCTTGCGTTTGTATAGAAGTTGCTTGGTTTCTCAAAGCTTATACGAATTTTCTTCGTTTTTTGATGTTAAAAAAAAACGTACGGTATTGCTAGTACAAAAATCTTATTTTCAACTGGCTTCGGATTGTCTCTGGCGAAGCCAGAAAGGGCTCTCGGGGTTCCATACATTGTGCGTGAGTTTGCATATAAATGGGAGAAGTCATTTCATTTTCTCCCCATTATTTTGACTTCTCCCCATTTGATATCTCTTCCCCTTATTCTCACACACTTATCACCGCTTGTCTTATAAAGTGGAGAAGTCAAAATCATGAGCCCCATTATTTTGACTTCTCCACCACTTGTCCCATATTCTATGGAATCCTGAGATAAGCCTTTTCGGGCTTAAGATAAGAGTAGATAAGGGAATCTTAAAAAAAAAAGAGCTGGTCTTTTTCGACTTGTAATTATTTTCGGTTGTAATCGGATTTAGGGAGTCCGGTTACATCACTGACACCGTCAAGTGTCTCTTTTGACACCCCTTAACTATGGTTATGATTCAGTTATCATTAGGATTCATCCATTTATCCTTGATTTTTTTAAAAAAATATATTAAACAAAATTTTCCCTTTAGGAGTTAGTGAATTTAAACTAGGGTTAAATTTATTTTTTAATATTTTTCTAAAATTCAAGGATAGGTAAGTGAATCTTAAAAATGAGTGAATCTTAGCCAAAGTTACAGGGGTATCAAGATGAACATGCATGAGAGGCCTAACCGGACTCCCCGAATCCTTTTACAACTTGAGAGAATCAAGTATCCTTTTACAACTTGAGAGACCAAGAGTCGTTTCATGTACGGTAAT
Source organism: Tetracentron sinense (assembly GCA_015143295.1). Taxonomy (NCBI): domain Eukaryota; kingdom Viridiplantae; phylum Streptophyta; class Magnoliopsida; order Trochodendrales; family Trochodendraceae; genus Tetracentron; species Tetracentron sinense. The sequence goes on along the minus strand of CM026558.1, from coordinate 7,136,839 downwards.
GTGGAAGACGTGTTTTTTTAACTGAGGAATGGAGTCAAATCCTCCTTTGAGGAATTGTACACGTAATCACAATGCGTCAGCTATGTTACGTAATCACAATGCGTCAGCTATGTTACCTATCCCATGTGATATGATTCACTCACCTACTCTGTTTTATTGAGTTTTTTTTTTTATAATTTTTGTAAAGATTTTTTTTATAACCATAGATATCAAATCATACAATACCCGTAGATCTGAACGGTAGTCAGAAAAAATATTTTTAATATTTTTTTCTGTAAATAAGAATAGGAGGGTAAGCCTCAAGGTAGATGAATCTTAACCACAGTTAAGGGATATCAAATGGGACACGTGGAGACCTCATCGGCATAATCAAACTCCCCGAAGTCCATAACCGGACTCAGGGAGTTCGGTTATGCCGCTGAGATCTCCAGTGTCCCTTTTGACATTCCATAACTGTGGTTAAGATTAATCCACCCCAACATTCACCCACCCATCCTTAGGTTTTTTTTTTAAAAAAATATTAATTCTTTAACTACAATTAAGAGGTGTAAGAGGAACACGCGATGACCTGGGGGCATGACCGGATTCCCGTTGAGGATTTGGTTCCAATCTGAAGACTACCTCCAAAGTTAAGTTTTATATTGATAGAGAAATTGAATTGGGGGACTGACCCGCTCCTCGTACATGATCAATAAATGACGAAAACTAAGAAACTTTGTTGATTGGGTCAAACTGGATATAATAATTTATTTTTTAATACCTTATCCAAAGTGGATAAGCAACGAGAAAGACGGAAAAGTAGAAGTAGTTACAGATGACAAAAAAAAAAAAACAAGCCATTGGATTGTCTCTGGCATATGCCAGAGAAATAGTCTTGGATGTGCCAGAGAAATGGTCTTAGACATTCACACATCATCCGACGACATGTGGTGATAAAAATGGAAGAAATCATTTCATTTTCTCCTCTTTTTAACTTCTCCCCAATTGATGTATCTTCTCTTTTTTATCACCAAATGTCGGATGATGTATGGATGCCGGATACCATTTTTCTAATCTGCAATGACAATCCGAAGCCAATAAACAAGGGGTGTTGGCAATAAGTATCAACCCTTCTTCATGTTATAGTGTAGCAACACTATATGTTGCACTCACACTCTTCAAAAAAACTTGATTTAGTGCGTCTAAGGCTAACACTTAACATCCTAGCAAAACGTAACAATAATGGTCTTTATAACTCAAGATACAAAGGAGCAATAGTAATTTGACATGTAAAAATGTATGATATTTTTTTTATGTCAGAATATTATTAATCCTTAATTAATAATCCCGCAACTACAAATAACATTGTTGCCAAGAGGGAATAGGTCAGAGTTATCCGTGTGAGAGCATCATCATGGCTTTCAACAAAACAAGGAATAAAGAATTTGTGCCATGTGCCTTTATTATTAGAGTCGGGGCGGTTTACGGGGGGTCCTGCCCTTTTCGTTTTGAGAACATGTGATTGGGGGATGATCGGTTCCGAACCCTAATAGCCAAGGTGTGGAGCCAAAATAAAGGGTGGGGGGGCAGCTAGCACTCGCTTTGAGATAAATCTGAAATTTTTGAAAGAGCGCCTTAAAATATTGAACAAGGAGGTTTTTGGAAACATACAAGTGTGTCTCACCGGGTTACTAAGGGAGATTGAAGTCTTGGATGGGTTCGCCGAGGTGCGGGATCTTTCCCCTTCAGAATCTAAGGAAAGAGAGGCAAAGAGAATGAAGTACACTACGGCTCTAAAGCTCAAAGAAATCAGTTGGAAGCAAAAAGCTAGGACGCGTTGGCTAAAAGAGGATGATGGCAATATGAAATATTTTCACAAAATAGCATATTATAAGAGAAAAAAGAACTACATTTCCAAGCTAAGGGTGGATGGAAGGTGAATAGAGGAGAATGGAGAGATTGAAGAAAGAGTTATCTCTTATTATAAGGGCTTGTATCGAGAGAGGGAGAGATGGCACCCAAAGTTGGATGGGCTCTCTTTCGGAGTTTGACACCGTATCAACGAACGGCCCTTGAGGTTCCCTTTGAGAAAGCGGAAGTGATTGTTGCTCTTAAGGGTTTGGCGAGTGATAAGGTGTCGGGGCCAAACGGGTTTTCTATTGAATTCTATAGGGCATGTTGGGAATTTGTGGGCCGAGATTTCATGAAAGTGATGCAAGAGTTCTTTGATACAGGGAGGTTTGACCGAGTCATGAATAACACTTTTCTAGCTCTAATTCCGAAGAAGGGGCGGCGGAGCTCAAAGACTTTCGGCCCATTAGTCTAGTGAGCAGCATGTATAAAATCATCTCAAAAGTTTTGGCTACTCGTCTCAAGATGATTATGACTTCTCTCATATCCCCTCAACAAAATGCTTTTGTAGGAGGGTGCCAAATTGTAGATGGGGTTCTTGTGGCAAACGAATGTATCGACTCCAGGAGGTGAGAAAGGATTCCGGAGATCCTTTGTAAGTTTAACATGGAGAAGGCCCTATGACCATGTCAATTGGGAGTTCCTAAATTACATTCTAGGTAGGATGGGATTTGGGCAGAAGTGGATGATGTGGATGAAGAATTGTATATCGTTAGTTTCCTATTCTATCATGCTGAATGGGAGTTCGGCGGGGTACTTCCCGAGCTCTAAGGGTTTGAGGCAAGGGGATCTCCTATCACCCTTTTTGTTCGTCATTGTATCGTAAGCTTTGGGGAGAATGTTAGCAAAGGCAGAGCGGACTCTTTTTGAAGGCTTTAGGGTCGGCCAGATGGGGTTGAGGATTTCTCATCTCCAATTTACGGATGACACACTCATTTTCTGTTGGGCTTTGAAAAGAGATCTTCTGCAACTCCGATGTGTGCTAGGCTGTTTCGAAGTGGTGTCAGGCTTGCGAGTTAATCTAGCTAAATCTGAAATTTTGCAGGTGGGGGAGGTCCCTATTCTAAATCACCTTGCAATATGCCTAGGGTGCAAAGTGGGGTCCCTCCCTTCAGTGTACCTAGGTTTGTTGATGGGGGAAAAAATTAAGGCCAAATCAGTTTTAGCTCCTGTTTTAAACTGCATTGCAAGACGTTTGATAGGATGGAGTGCATCATACTTATCAAAAGGGGGGAAATTGACTTTGATCCAGAGCACGTTCCAAAGCCCTCCAACTTACTTTATGTCGTCTATAACCATCCCTAGATTGGTAGCCTATACCATAAAGAGGTTATAGAGAAAGTTTTTATGGAATGATAAAGAGGACAAATGAAAGTATCATCTAGTAGTGTGGTCTAAATTGTGCCAGCCCAAAGAAGTTGGGGGAGTGAATCTTAAGCCGTTAACTCAAATGAATAAAGCTTTGCTCGGGAAATGGGTGTGAAGATTTGGCGAGGACAGGGAGGTCTGTGGAGGGCTGTGATAGTGGCCAAGTACGGGGAGGTTTCCCGGTGGATTCCTCGGGAGGTAAGGGTTTTTCATGGTCTGGGGACTTGGAAGGGTATCATGGCTCATGCCGGTTTGGTTGTACCCTTTTGTACTTATCGGACGGGTCGAGGTTCAGAGATAAGGTTTTGGAAGGACATTTGCTTAGGTTCCACGGGGCTCAAGGACGATTTTGGAAACTTGTTTGTTCTTTCTACCGATAGGGATGCTCTTGTGGCGGATTCATACGAGGAAGGATCGGAGTGAATAGTTTGGTGTCCAAGGATGTGTCGAGACCTTAATGATTGGGAAATCAACGACTTCTCCCTGCTATTGGAGCGCATCACTTTGTTAGGGGTGACCCCCGAGCTTAGGGACTGCAGGCTATGGTCGAGGTGTAGTCACGAGCGCTTCTCGGTTAAGCTTTTATGTCAGTCTTTGTTCCCTTCTTTAAGAAACTCCTTCCCTCATAGAGTGGTGTGGAATCCAGGTATTCCTTCTAAGGCTTCTTTCTTCCTTTGGATAGCTTCGTAGGGAAAAATCCTAACCGGGGATTGTTTGCAACATTGAGGATGGAATATGGCCAACAGGTGTTTCATGTGCCTACAAGCGGAAGAGACATCGAATCATCTTTTATTGCATTGCCTAATGGCGCAGGAGGTATGGGGTTTCTTTTTATCCATAATTAGTGTGGCATGGGTATTCCCTTCAACTTTTCGTAATCTTCTTGACTGTTGGCATTGGGATAAAGGCACGGGAGCTTGGGAGAAGATATGGGGAGTCCTTCCTAGGGCTACCTCTTGGTCTCTATGGGGAGAGAGAAATCGTCGAGTGTCCAAAGATAAAACGTCTTCAGTGCCCAGGATGTGTGATCGTATCTGCTTGGTAGTGTTGGAGTGGGTTGGCTTACAATGTAACAGGGAGGTAATTCAGGATATTTTGTAGAGTTGTCTGGGGAGGAGTGACTAGGTAGGCTGTCTAGGGTTGAGTTTACTCATTTGTAATCTCGGAGGCCTCTTGTTTTTTTTTTATTGTTTTTCTTTTTCTTCTGAATAAAATGAGATATTGATAAATAAATAAAAAATTCAGGTATCAATTGGAAAAAGAGGAATACTCCCCTTGTGGTCAGGAGTGAGGCATCTTGCACTCACAAAGCCCTATGAACTCTGGTTAAGAAGTTTTAATTTTTGTGATTTTTATTTTTTTCTATAAATTAAGATTAGATTCTTTAATTTTAAGGATTAGCGAATATTAACCACAATTAGATGGGACATGTAACGAGTTTTAAAAAGCCGAGTCACCAACTCCCCTAGAATGAAAAGGGGATTATTATTATTATTATTATTATTGAGTAAAGATAAAATACAACACACACGATACACACCTACACAGCAGGAATCAACCCACGAGAAAAATGCAGAGGAAAGTACGGATATGGGCCCCGTATTATGAAAATACCCGTATATGGGCTCCGTTTGTGAAAACATATTTTTGTAGGCTTCCATGCGTGGGAGCCTAGTGCACGTGTTGCCCCTTCTTATTTTATCCCCAAAATACCCCTGGCCTGCTTACCTTTGCTTTCTTCCCAAGCTGAAGCTCGGTTACGAACCTTTGCCATTGCGAACCTTACTGTCTTCCCCAACTGAAGCCCTCGGTTACCCTGTCATCCGAAATCCTTCAAACCCGAAATTTGAAACCTGGAAATCCTTCCCAAAAGTAAAACCCTTGGTTACCCTTGACATCCGAAACTCTACGGGCATCTTATTGAAGAAGAAGAAGAAGAAGAAGCCAAAGAAGAAGAAGAAGAAGAACAACCCTGAAGAAGAAGAAGAACAACAACAACCCTGTAAGTTTTAGAGGTTTTAAAAAAAAATTCAAACCTAAAAATGGGCCCTACAGTTAATGACTTCATTTTCGATGCTTTTAAGTAGCCATTTTCGATGGTTATGACAGTGGTTTTTCGGTATTATTGTTGATTTTGTGCTCATTTTTCGTGATTTTCAATAGTGAAGTTAAAGTAAATTTTCGACCCTTTTGGGTTTATTTTCGGCAAAAAATACAGTGCAATTTCGATGGTTCTTACGACCATTTTCGCTGTTTTTTTACTCATTTTCGGTATTTTCAGTTATCAATGCTCATTTTCGGTATATTTTTGTTTCTGCTTATTTTCGGTATTATTCAGTTATGACATTGTTTTTTTCGGTATTATTGTTGATGTTGAGCTCATTTTTGTGATTTTCAATTGTTATGTTATGATGCATTTTTGATGGATCTGTGCTTAATTTCGGGAAAAATACAGTGCAATTTTGATGCTTCATTTCGATGGTCCTGACAGGGCATTTTCGATGGTTTTCAATGCTTTTCGTTATTTTAAAGTCATGGCAGTGCTTAATTTCGGTATTTTTCTGTCCTGACAGTAAATTTTCGATATTTTTCTGCATGATAGTGCCTATTTTCAGTGCTTTTCTGTCATGACAGTGCCTATTTTCGGTGCTTTTCTGTCATGACAGTGCCTATTTTCGGTGTTTTTCTATCATAACAGTGGCTATTTTCTGTATTTTTCTATCATGACAGTGCCTATTTTCGGTATTTTCTGTTATGCCAGTGCTTAGTTTCGGTATATTTCTGCTATGCCAGTGCCCATTTTCGGTATTTTTTTCCTATGACAGTGGTTATTGCCAGTACTTTCGATAGTTATTGTTATGATAGTGCTTATTGTTTTACAATTTTGCAGCGACAAGATGCCTCGTATAAAGAGAAAAGCTGGTAGGGAAAAGAAAAAGAGAAAAGATAAAGAATATAAATATTTTCCCTCGATTAAATGTTCCTAAACAATATGGTATGACGAGATAAAACCAATAGTGGAGGCCAATCCAAAGAGAAAAAGAATTTGGATGGAGAGCTGCTTTGCCCACCTTTACAACATACCTAAAATATCACTGTGTGGCCAAGTAATCCACTATTTTCTACAGAAGCGTAAAAGAGGCCTACGCTTCGAAGTATGCGGGAAGAGTTTAGAGTTCACAGTGTTGGACTTTACTTTGATCATGGGCCTTAATGCCCAAGTGTCTGAGGCTCCAGTCCTTAAACATGAAGCACCGCCAACCTCTCTCAAGTATCGGAAGTTTCAAAACTTGGCGGTGATTAAAAAGGCGAAGCTTCTTGAGGCATTGAAGGGATGTGACGATCATATGGATGTGGTGAAGCTGTCACTGGTCCTCTTTATTGAGTTGTTGCTTGTAGGCACCGGCACGCATATGGGTGTTAACACAGGTCATTTGTGCCTAGTGGATGATTGGGATCCCTTCAACAAATATCCATGGGGGACTTTGGGTTTTGAGTTGTGCAAGGATGACCTAGAAACTGCTCTTTATACGAATAAACAGTACAATATCAACGGATGTGCTCTTGCCTTCCAGGTAAACATATGACTACCTAAATTTTGTAAATTTTCTGTGTGAATTATATTGTGTTTACTTCTACTTAAACTAATAGTAAAATTTATGACTGATGTCAGATTTGGACTTATGAGTGCATCCCAGCACTTGGGAGGCTGTGCATCCCATATTCTTCCCACACATCATAAATAATCTCTTTGGGCTTATACGAGACATTTGCCTCAATACGTCCCACAACCATGTCACTCACAACTAAACTGGTTGCTTGTCGATGATCGGCACCACCTAAGGGATATCTACAAGAGTGATGTGAATTATAAGTCTTTATTTTGAAGACACCAACCTCATTCGCCTTTGATGCACGCAACCTCCAGGTGCAATTATCTATAAGACATCTAACTGTGTACTTTTGTTGATTTGAATCTATAACCTTGAATTGAAAATTGTTTCGCATCGCATATCTAGAAAGTATATTTTGTAGACGTCTTTTGTCCTTAAATAATTGCCCAAGCGATATTTCACTAGCTTCTACTCCAGTTTCAAACTCTGATGCTTCCCAATTTATATAGTCATCTACATAGTCATTTAGTTGCATCACATTTCCCAGTTTCAAACTCTGGAGCTTGTGGTGATGATTCTGGACAAGCTTGTGGAGGAGTTTGTGGTGATGGTTCTGGATGAGCTTCTGGATCTACTTGTCATACTCAGCGAAAAGCAAATGCTGAGGAACTAGGAATATCAGCATGCGGGGTATGAGAATGAGAGTGTATAGTCCTTGTGTCTCACTCTGCTGTTGCCTCCCTATGTAAAAAGTCTTGACGCTTATCTCAAACACCGTATGTTGCTACATTTTCATCTTGATTAAAATCACTATAAAAATCATGCTCATCTTCATCAGTTGAGCTTGAGCTTTCATCTACAATATCATTTTTAGCCTCCTCAATATGAGTCCCCTCATAGAAAGGAATGACAGTCTCCTGAATATGAGGATCAACAACCTCCTGAACACGCTGATATTCACAACTCGCATCATTCAAACCAAACTGTGGCTGTGGTACAGATTTCCTCACCTTCGATATAAATAATGGCGGCAAGTATTTATTTTCTACTTTCTTCACATGTGAAAGAAATGCCTGCAACTCTTCATCGTCTATAATCTCACTGGGAGGGATTGGCGCTGGTGTAGGAATCAAACACCTTACTATAATCTCATACTATTCCGGTCGAGTGTTAGTCAATTCATAAGCTTTATCTAATAGTTTGTCATATGTCATTTTCGAAGATAATTGCAACAACTTTGATTTTCCACCACTGTACACATACTCTCGAACAGGGTCGTTAATGTTCTACTCACCGTCATAACAAGAAACTACTGATATCGGCATTATTTACAATATCGGGAAAACACTCAATCCGTTAAAGTTGGAAAATCTCGAAGATGAGCGTTGTAACTATCGAAAATGCACTGTAATGACAGAAAACCGTTGAAAAAGAGCACAAAACCATTGAAAAAACACTGTCATATCGAAATTGCAATAACAGAAAACCCCCGAAAATGAGCACTGTAACCATCGAAAAAGGACTGTAAAAACAGAAAACCACCGAAAATGAACATAAAAGCATCGAAAAAGCACTGTAAAAACAGAAAACCACTGAAAATGAGCATAAAAGCATCGAAAAAGCACTGTAATAACAGAAAACCACCGAAAATGAGATAAATCATCGAAAATGCACTATAATATCGATAATGCAATAATAGAAAACCATCGAAAATGAGCACTTTAACCATCGAAAAAGCACTATAATAACAGAAAACCACTGAAAATGAGCATAAAAACATCGAAAATGCATTGTAAAATCGAAAAACCACCGAAAATGAGCATAAAATCATCGAAAAAGCACTGTAATAACAGAAAATCACCGAAAATGAGCATAAAATCATCAAAAAAGTACTGTAATATCGAAAATGCAATAACAGAAAACCATCGAAAATGATCACTGTAACTATCGAAAATGCACTGTAATAACAGAAAACCATCGAAAATGAGCTTAAAATCATCGAAAAAGCACTGTAATATCGAAAATGCAATAACATAAAACCTTCCGAAAATGAGCACAAAATCACCGAAAATGAGCTCAAAACCACTGAAAATGAGCACTGTAATATCGAAAATGCACTATAATCACAGATAACCACTGAAAATGAGCAAAAAAAATTGAACTTCATCACTACAACCATCGAAAATGAACTCTAATAACAGAAAATCACGAAAATGAGCACATAACTCTAGCAAATACCGAATATGACCACTGTAACCATCGCAAAATGTATCAAAAACATATAAACACTTACCCTATGTTTTTCTTCTTCTTCTGAAGGGTTTAGCTCAGTTGCAATGAAAGAGAAAGCTTCGGATGAAAGCTTCAACGAAAGGGAAAACTTAAGTTTAGCTCGTTGCAACGAAGGGGAAAGTTTGAGTTTCGGATGAACACTTCGTTGAAGGGGAAAGCTTAGGTTTATGCTCAGTCGCATGGTGTTTAAGGGTTCTCTAACAGGAATGGAGATATCTTGGAGAAAAAAAAAAATTAAAGAAAACACGTGCTCTACTAAAATCACTGTAAAAGCTTACAGAAATAAATATTTTAAAACAGAGCCCATATTTGGATATTTTCATAATAGGGGGCTCACATCCGTACTTTCCTCACCTCAAAAATGCATTCCATTTCCTGTACTTACATGGAAATGTTCGTTTTGATGATAAACATTGTGATACGTGTCGGGAATATTTTTTTATACGTAATCGTTGTGCAAACACGTCATATGAATTCGTTGTGCAAACACGTCATATGAATTCCCCCGAGCCATGGAAGTCTGACATTGTCAAGTCAAACCTGTGTTTTCGATCACGGGTTTGGAATGAAACAAGGTGGGTAAAGTGAAAAACGATTTTGAAACATATTGACTTGCAAACGACTTGAGGCTGACTATAGTAGACTTGAACTTTGCACCCGTCTTTGGTTCATAGAAGATTACGCGTGGAATATAAAAGTTGACGAAAGTTGATCTAATTTTTGTGTTTAATTTGGAAAAAAAAAAATTGTAATAGAAAATTTCCAAAATAAGGTTACTTGGGCAACACATCTTGGTAACCGTGGAAAAGACCCACTTGCTTTATCAAGCTTTTGACACTAAGACCGCTTTTGTGGTCCTAGGGTTAGAAATGTACATGCTTGTTGAAAGGGAAATGCTAGGCGTTTGGAGGAAGTTGGTTCATCACGATGGCCCCGACCACGTTCCCGTCCACCAATTATTGTGATTTTGCCTGATGGACAATATTACGTCCACTTTTCGGCCATCCATTTTTTTGGTTGTTTTTACTAATTATAAACAAAAAGACAGCAAAAGTGATTGGAGGCACAAAAATTATAATATTATTTTGTTTTCTTATATAAAATGGACATAGCATTGCTCTTTTGCGGATTTCACAAAACTCCAAAGGTAAACCGGGCTCTAATACAAATATGATGCAATCTGAATGCAACCCCCACTTGAAATCGCACCATGCATACACAAGGACATAGCTACGAATGGCAATGGGGCGTGCGGTTTTCTACCTCCCTGGCCCCGACCTGATTATAAAGCCTCCCCGCCTTGCCCCCGACCGGGGCTTATATATGGTGAAACCAATCCCGCCCCGCTTATAAAATCCCCATCCCGACCCCGCCCGCCCCGACCTGATTATAAAGCCTCCCCGCCCTACCCCCAACCGGGGCTTATATATGGTGAAACCAATCCCGCCCCGCTTATAAAATCCCCATCCCAGCCCCGCCCGCCCCGCCCCGCCCCGCCCCGCCCCTACCACCTTTTATATATATATTTTATTAAAATGGTTTTGCGGTGGGGCGGGGCACCGGAACGGGGTATACTAAAACCGTCCCCACCCCGAAATTGAGTCGGGTCTTTATTTTTTATACCGACCCGTCCCACCCCCTATTTATTTGAAAAAAAAATACTCCTATTGGGGCGGGGCGGGATCATATTACCATCCCTAGTAGCTACCATTAGCAAATGACGAGAAGAAAATGCCTAGGCAAGATCAGCCAATGCTCAGGCCCAGACAGCCCTGTCAGACGAAATCCTGTTCAGACTTCACACATATAAAGGATACATCATCTTTAATCATAGCCTTGGATCTGCTCCTAACAAATCTAATCTAAGACCAAGTAAGACAAAAAGGACCACTAACTACGAAATGGTAATTGAACTAATCAACTAACTGAATATGGTTATTGAAGGTCATTCAATCACGGAAGCCGTAAGTCTTTGGATCTATCTTTTTGGCCTCTCCTTGGATAGGCTTTGAATCGGTGTAGCTGCGGCATTGTCCAAGAAAACCCCATCGCCATCAGCTGTGACCATGTGTATTCTCAATTCTATTAAGCTATCAAAAAAAAATACCCTCTGACTAATTAATATCATAGTTCAAAAACTCGAAAATTCTCGACACGAAAATTAGCTGGGTTGAGTAACTCGGAAAACTCGAAAAAAACACGACTCGGTCCAACTCAGAATATATATGTAATAACTTGAAAAACTTGGGTTAAAAGAACTCAAAGTACACTGGTTTTATAGCCTCAAACCTAAAATTTAAGTTTAACAGAACCCATAGTCAGTTGTCTTTGAAGAATCAAAAAAATATGATGTAAAAACAGTGAGACGTTCGAGTTTAAGTTTAAAAAATTGATAGAAATACCCTTCTGTGACTCGAGCTAGTCTAGCGAGTCGAAAAATTCGGCTCGACTATACCGAGTCACTCGAGTAACTCAGTAAATAGTATCTCCTTCGAGTTTTGAGGCGATTCGACTCGAAATTCAGTTGAGTTGAGTAACCCGACCGAGTTACTCGGGTGACTCATTGGGTTTCGAACTATGATTAATACCTCGTCGGTGGGTTACTACATTTCTTGTGAACCGTTGATAGCTCCATCTGTCCTCTGCTTTTTTAGGGTTGTGAGCGTGTATGTTCTCTATGCTATTAAGCTATTAAAAAAAAAAACTATGTTGGCTCGGCGCTTGGCTTGATTTGACTTGGCTCGGCTTAAACTTGTATTACGAGGCAGCATGTTGGCTTAGATGATTGAAAACCCAAAAGTTTCAAAGAAACGCACAGTACATACCAAGGTCCATGACTCCCCTATGAATTTGCTGTTAATTCCTTCCAATTAATGGCCACTATACTAATTTCTCTTGAGTGGTCTCTTTGGGTGTCTTTAAAGCACAATCCAATGCTTTGGACGTTAGAATCCAGCACACACCCAATCTATCTATCTATCTTAATTTTTTTTTGGACCCCACTCCACTTTATTAGAAGTCTTTAACCCTTTATATATTCCTACCTGTGAAAGCTTGGACACATGACAATTTGAGAAAAAATTGAGATTATTACTACAAGAAAGCAAAGTAGTAACATGCTTACTATATATATTAATTCATACAAGGATTATACATGAGGTCTAATTACTCTTACGTTACAACTTAAAAACATTTCATTACTCTTATGTTACAACTTAAAAACATTTAAAATTGTAAAATTTGAGATTATTACTACATGAAAGCAAAGTAGTAACATGCCTACTATATATTAATTCATCCAAGAAGGGTTACACATGAGGTTCAATTACTCTTACGTTACAACTTAAAATTTTGCTTTGGAAAGTAACGGTCCCTTATTCTTATCTTTCTTTTTTGTTTTTTAACTTTACCTTTAATTGTTTCTTTATTTGCATCTATATAAAAGGAAGATCACTCACTCTCAAACTCACACCATATTCCTCTCTCATTCTCCCTAGACATATATCTCTCTCATGGCATGATCAACGTGACACCGAAGATGGTGACATTAGTAGGAAGGTAGAGCTGACGACTAACTACGAAGTGCTGGATGATTTGGCTGAGAATCTCAGTCCATACTTCCGTGAAACCAGGAAAAGTTTTTAGGACAAATTAGGGTCCGACCAACGCAGTGAAGAGGTTTATCAACGGGTTATCAAAATGGGAGCAGAAGAGTTGGCCACCAAAGTGGGATGAAGTAGAACACTTTTTCATGTGTGAAACTCTAGGCGAAATTTGTTGGCCATGATTTTAACTAGTCAGTGCTAAGCAATTTTAACTTTCATGAGAGTTTAAAAACATTTTTTCCCTGGAGATGGAAAGGTGTTTTGTTATAATTTCAAATTCTTCTCTACAATTTTGTGTACAGTAATAGAAAATATATATGAAATCAAGGGTGATTGTGTTTTACATCGAGTTGAGGTTGCAATATTAATAAATATATTTGTACATGTGTCTCTAAGTTTTGATAGTTAAGAGTTGGAATTGCTAGAGATTGCTTCTGCTCAGAATTCCAATCATAATACATTCAAGGAGGAGCACGTGACGTATGAAATAAATACCTAGTTTAGTGTTCAAGACATGTTTCGGCGAAAGAGCGCACATATATATAGCAGTCTCCATTGTCTCTATCTCCCTCATATGGTTTTTGGTTGAACAAACAATACTTACTCCTCAATTTCTTTTGTAAATGATTTAAAAAAAATACGAAAGTTGTGTTTTTTTACTGTAGGAATTTATTTGTGTACCCCAAGGACGGAAAAAAAGTTGTCACCCATCCTATATTACTGTCGTATGAGATTGCCTAGGTACAGTCCGACCATTCATCCTTTACAGTCTCAGGTCTTCGGTTGTTAATCCGGCTCTTTAAAGTCTGCAATATAGAAGGCCTTCGTTAGTTTCAAAAGCCACCGTGCAGGGTCCCATCTCAATTAGATTATTAGGATTATTTTGTAAGAATTTTGTTGGTAAGTTAATTTTCTTTGGCATGGTGTGGAATGCTTTAACTGGAAAATTGAATAGGTGATTTGTTCTTTAAGTGTACAAAGGCATTGACAATAAGAGAGATATATGTCATACTGGTATCACTTCCTAACCAAGGAATTTAGGTGAAAATTTATAATTATAAGATTTTTCTTCTTAAAATAGTTGAGTAATGGATGAAGGAGTAAAATAGTTGAGAAATGGATGAAGGAGTTCATTTTTTCAAATAATTTGTTAAGTCCATTTATCCGCCAAATTGCTAATAGACTCTTTAGTGGATTTCATCAATCCTTTATAATTTATGATTGAATAATTATTTCATGTTTTTACACATTTTGTTGATATTCTAGTTTTTCCTCATTTATTGTATATATAAATTTGTTATGTTTGCATTTGATTTTAAAATCAATAGTTGTTTGGACAAGCTCCATTATTTTCTGATGTGTATAATCAAAGTTCGAAAACGTTTAAACGCCTATTTATTGTGATGCATTTTGATCGTCAGTCAATCTTAAATTATTCATTCTTTGTAATAATTTCGTAGAATAGTACTAGCAAGGTTATCGTTCCTCTGAGGACTGCGATGGTTTCATTGTTTTTTATTCAGATTAATTTTAAACTAAGAATTGAGACAATTGAATTTGATTTGATTAAACTAAAATAATGAATTAAACTAAATGAGATTTCTAAATTAATTATCAACTACTGATTTTAAATCATTTGAAAGAGAAAATCTAGGGTTTTCAAATCCACTACTAATCTAATAATCAGCCCCTATTTTGAATTTATCATAACCTCTTAAATTGCAAACATTCTAATTAGAGTGACAGCACGTCTCCTCTCAACTGATCTAGAAAAGTTCAAGGGATCAAGTCCTAGGCATATCGTATCTTCGGTTAGCACGAATGATACACACTAATCTACGGTTGTGTAATCACTCGTCTTCCTTTAGCATAAAATATCTTAGGACTTGGTCTTTCGATATGTTAAAACCATTGCATAAAACCTATATTTAAATTCTAACGAAAATTAACACAAGTGATTTTAATTCCAATTTCATAAAACCTAAGACAAAGTTGAAAATTCCATTGAAATCAAATATAAATAGTTTAAATCCGATTATTTGAAAACAACCCTCTCATTATGCAATCAATGTCTTACAACTAAGAAATAAAAAAAAAAAACATAGTTACTTAGCTAGGGTTTCATCGAAACCCTAGAATGGAAATTAGTTCATCGCGAGGGAGGAATGCATCATCTTCATAGACAAAGCTTCTGCACTTCTCTTCATGGCTTTCTTGATCTACAGAGCTTTTCTTCTTCAGATCCAAAATCTCTACCAAATTCTCTAATAATAATGATCATCATGAAATCTCTATAAGGAATCTTTCTTTTTATAGAGAAAGAGAGAAAGATAGAGTCCTTATACAATAAGGACTTCTAATTGGAGTATAACTCCTCTTTTCTCTTTTCCTTACGAATTTGGGCCTTAAAGAATAGTCAAATTGGGCACAACTGAAGATTTCTCGCAGCTTTAAATTATCCAATTTAAGTTCTTTTTTTCGCATGAACCTGAAACAAAGATAAACACTCAAGTAGCATAAAATAATACAAATAAATACTCTAAAGAATTTAACAAGTTAAGTTTGAGGTGCTTTTATGTATAATATTTAGCACAAATCACATTCCTTTGGTTTTCTTATAACTGCTATGCTAACAATTAGCATTTAGTCTTCGTTGATGTGGTTTCTAAAAGAAGAGTCCGCTGACTTGGCTTCAAAAAAAAAGAGGAGTCTCACGTGACAACACAAAAAACACATACGTGGCCTGCAAATGGGACATTTTCACTTTGCTATATAGTAGTAGTACTAGAATGGAGCCCGTGCGATGCACCGGAACACTAAAAAAAAAAAAAGAGTATGTATGGAGTTCTCGAACGTTTCTCCCCCTTTATTATCTTGGAAAATAATTACCTCTCACTCACGTCTCCCTTAGTCTGTATTATAAAACTCTTAAATCAACCCTTCTAACATCCCATCTACTCTCTCTAAATCATAATGCCATAATGCATCCATTTTATAACAGCAGTAGGATGGGAACCAGATTGCCATTTTATACTGTAAAATATATTTTAATGGTTCCAGGTGTATAGAGTAGATCATTAATGCTATGTTTGGTTGTCAAGAAAATTTGGAAAATAAAATAAAATAAAAGAAGAGAAAAGAAAATAACAGAAAATAAGAGAAAATTATAAATTTTCTATCGTTTGATTGTCTAGAAAATTTGAGAGAAAATTTGCTGAATTTTTTTAATATTACCAAAATACCCCTACCTTTTAAAATTATCAAATTACCCCTAATCCTTTAAAATAACTTTAGAAATTTAATTTATTTAATTTTACTCAAAATTATTATTTTTATACTTTTTTTATATTTTTTAAAGCTTTTTAAAAAAAAAAAAAAAACAATTAAAATAATACCAGATGTGTCCCTGTCTTCTTCCTCAACACAAGGACATCCTAGTTCCTTTTTTTTTTTCTTCAGTTTTTTTTTTTTTTTTTATGTATCTTATTTATTTCAACTAAAGACCAATAATGAAATTTTTAAAAAACATTTTTATACTTAAATCCTTACCCAAATCAAGATTAAAACTTGTCATAATCCTATTTCAACTTGTTTAAATCATTCCAAACCTCAAAACCGTGAGTTTGGGAGAGTTTAGATAAAATCAAAACTCTCCAATTCTCATCCATTTTCAACCAAATTAACAGAGATTTTAACTCTAATCTACCTCGAATTCAAATCTATAAATAACCTCTTTCATCAAACAAAGAAAGGGGGGCAAATTTGAAGAAGAATGAGCAAGAAATTGCCGGAGTCGTGGAAACCAAGTTCGCCAGAGTGAAATAGCTAGAAACCAAGCTCGCTGGAGTGATGTAGCCGGAAACCAGGCTCACCGGATGAAGTAATAGGAAACTAAGCAAGATTGAGAAAGAAGAAGAGATGAAGGAAGGCAAGGAAAAAGCCCGATACTTTTTTCTCTCCATTTTCTCCCCAAAATCCATGGTTTTTTTAAAAGATTCACATTTTGACAAAAGAAATTTAAAAAAATTTCTCCCCACTTTTTTTTCCTTTTCTCACTTTATATGTAATCAAACAACGGAAAATTAAAATTTCTTCTTATTTTCTTTTCTATCCCTTACTTTCTCAGCAACCAAACACAACATAAGGGTGTGTTTGTTTGGCGAGAAAGTGAGGGAAAGTAATAAAAGAAAAGTGTGTTTTCTCACACTTTTCTTGTGTTTAGTTTGCAAGAAACACACTTTTCTTGTGTTTATTGTCTTTTCTTTCACCCATTTTCTCGTCAAGCGAATGCACCCTAATAGTTCCGAAAATATGATTTCAAATTTATTTTTGACTTTGAATGATTAAATCATTACTTCTGGTTCAAATTTGTTAATTTGATTCTAAATTGTATGTTTATCAGATTCAGAAACTCCTTCGCTGTTGAAATCAACAAGTAATCGATTCGTTCAGAAATTCATCCGAGGATTCGTTCAGAAATTCATCTAAGGAAGCGAACAATAATCGCATTTCTCCGGTTTCTCTCTCTCTCTATCTCCCTCAAGCAACTAGCAATTTAAATGAAATTTGTTTAGTGATTGCTGTAGATTTTCTGTTATTTTATGGCTTTTGAAACTTTTACATAGGCACTGGAAATGATGAGTTCTCGACTGTTCGATCGAGTGTTCCCGTTTCGGAACCATGGGGTGGGCTAGCTTCCTCGCTCGTGTAACCGAACGAGCCAAAGGTCCTTCTGTACGTATATAAAAATGGTGGTTCACGTATCAAGTTTTTTTTGGTAAACTCAATCATACCACAAGGCAATGACTGAAGGCAAATACAAGGAAATACTCACACCACCCAAGCAAACCCACACACACACCCAGCATGCAAACTCACACACACAGCACACATGCAGCCCTTGTAAGCTTCACCCTAGAGCTCCTCAAAACGGTACCAACCACAGCACACATGCAGCCCTTGTAAGCTTCACCCTAGAGCTCCTCAAAACGGGTACCAACCGTTTAATATTATAACAGATGGATATTAAATTGTTATCCTCTTAAGAAAGAGATGACCCAAAGGATGGTTTACTTGCGTGAAAAATAATAATTAAATTAGTAACCTTATATTTGTTTTGGATAACCTCACACACGAAATCAGACCTAAGGTAACAAACTCTCCTAAGTCAGACTCCAAACACCCTTTTGGAGTGATTGTTTGGGTTGAATTTACCCTTATCGCACCCTAGTTGTAGGTCTGTTGTGCATGTGTTTAGAGTGTTATTACCTTCTCGCCAAAAAAAAAAAGGTAACCGCCTCACCTTCCACCAACCCCTCCAAAAAAAATAAAAATATATATATATATATATATATATATATATATAAACTTGAATATATAAAGTAAATTCCTTTACAAAGAATAGACGGTTGTCTTTTCCAATCCAACCCAATTGATCTTTACGGTGGTACAAAGGCCTTGGATTGTCTCTAGCGAAGCAGAAAGGGCTTGTCTCGGGGTTCCATGGAATAAGGGACAAGTGGTGGATAAGTCAAAATCATAGGCCATAATTTTGACTTTTCCACAAATAATAAGACATGTGGCGAGAAGTGTGTGAGAATAAAAGGGAGAGATATCACATGGGGGAGAAGTCAAAATTATGGGAAGAAAATGAAATGACTTCTCCTCCTTTTGTTGCCAACTATCGCACCATGTATGGAACCGAGAGCCCTTTCTGGCTTCACCAGAGACAATCCAAAGCCTACATATAATAGTTTTTAGATATATGTGACGGCCATGTCCTCATGTCCCTAGGGTGAGTGAATTTTAATCACGGGTGGTGAATTTTAAAGGTGGGGGCATGAACCAATTATAAATTTTGCATAATATTTCCAAAATTGATAAAGAAATAAGAATTAAAACTCAAAAAAGAGAGAGATTCTACCCCCAAAAAAATAGAGAGAGATGTACTATTTTAAAAAGGAAATATAGTTTACATCGCCTATGGGTTGACATGCATTAAAAGGTGTGCTCCACTAGATTTTATTTACAACCTATAATTTGGTTTTAGCATTTTGGGTAATGAAAGAAGTTTTGAAGGCATTGACGACGAAAATGATTTATTTATCTCTAAGAATATATTATATTTTTTTCATATTAATAAACAATTTATTCTTTGTTATTTATATTCTAATAAATATATATTTTTAAAATTTAAATGTTATTATTAATAGATAAGTGAAAATACATTTCCACCCCTGAGGTTTGACGAAAATACATATAAACCCCCTCAGGTTTCAAAAAATACATTAGGTACACCTACTTTTCAAAATAATGATACTTACACCTCTTTCATTAGTTGACCGTTAGTCAACTAAATGGTGATGACACGTGATAAAGTGATTTAAATTACCAAAAATGTCATATCTACTAAAGTTGTCATTTTCACTTTTTTCATATACAAAACTGCCCTCTTATTTTTAAATGAAGCCAAATCCACAACCTTGAAGTAACCACATGTCCCTTTTGGCGCCCCTTAATTGTGGTTAAGATTCACTCACCCCTAGGGTTCACTCACCATCCACGTGTTCATTTTCTACCATATTAATTCTGTTTTTAAAATTAAAAAATTGTTTTTAAGGCTTTTATAATATTAAAATATTAAAAAATATAATTAATATTAAAAAAAAAACCCAACAATGGGCGGGTAAACTGAAGGGGTGGGTGAATCTAACCTCATTTAGGATTCAAATCCTCTACGGTGATAACTTGATTTGGCAAATCTGGTTATCACCCCTAGAGGTCGCCACGTGTCTCCTTTGACACCCCTTAACCGTGGGTAAGATTCACTCACCCCTAGGGTTAGCCCACCCATCCTTGGTTTTTTTTTTTAATATTAATTCTTTTTTAAAATTAAAAAACTGTTTTTATAGTTTTTTTAATATTAAAAACAGTTTTTTTTAATATGAAAAAAAGAATTATAATTTTTTTTTAAAAAACCAAGGATGGGTGGGTGAATGGGTGAACCCTAGGGGTGGGTGAACCTTACCCACGGTTAAGGGGTGTCAAAGGAGACACATGGGGACCTCTAGGGGTGATAACCGGATTTGTTGCCAAATCCAGTCACCGTAGATGATTTGGCTCCCCCAATTTAAAGGGTGTCAAAAGGGACACGTGGTTGCCTCAAGGGTGATAACTGAAGAGGATTTGAGAATTTAAAAAGAAGCCAAATCCGGTTATCACCCATTGAAGTAGCCATGTGTCCCTTTTGACACCCCTTAACTGTGGTTAAGGTTCACCCACCCCTATGGTTCACTCACCCATCCACATGTCCTTTTTTTACCATACTAATTTTTTAAAAAAAATTGAAAACTATTTTGAAGGCTTGTTTAATATTAAAATATTTAAAAAAAAATTAATATTAAAAAAAAAAAACCCAAGGATGGGCAGGTGAACCTTAGGGGTGGGTGAATCTAACCCCATCTAAGGGGTGTCAAAAAGGACACGTGGCCACCCCTAGGGTTCACCCCCCATCCTTGGTTTTTTTTTTTTTAATATTTTAATATTAAAAAAGCCTTAAAAACAGTTTTTTAAGTTTTAAAAAAAGAATTAATATGGTAGAAAAGGGACACGTGGATGGGTGAGTGAACCCTAGGGGTTGGTGAATATTAACCACAGTTGGTGAATCTTAACCACAGTTAATAGAGAGGATATTTTTGATAGTTTATACCACTTTATCACATGATATCACTATTCTGTCAGTTGACTAACGGTTAACTGATGGAAGGGGTGTAAGTGTCATTATTTTGAAAAATAAGAGTACTTAATGTATTCTATGAGAGGTTCTGTGTGTATTTTCGTCAATCCTCAAGGGGAGTAAATATATTTTATCCGAATAGATATGACTTATTATTTATTTTTAGTTTTGTCATTTATTCACTTTTGGGGGGTAAGGTCTACTTTTAATGCTTCATTTTAACATTTCTTCTTCGATTATGTGTTTGTTTCATCTCAATTTTTGTGTCGTGCATCCATGCACATGGGGTGTATGCTAGTAAAGGTAAAGTGATACACTAATTTAGTGTATTTGATCAACACAATAGAGAAACTTTATACAAGCCTGAACTTTTTCTTAAAAATTACATCACCAAAGCAGTGTAAAGCTAATACCACGTTACCTTAGAAATATCACCTTTAAACATTATCTCGTCAAACGTCTGACTCTGCCTTAAACCTTTGTTTTTTAGTTTCCGTATAAGAGCATCTCCTATGCAATACTCCAAAATCTTACTCCATTTCAGCATCTCTCCGTATATGGAGTACATGGGTCTTTTTTTATTTATTTTTTTATTTTTACTGTTAGGCCGCAACCCCAATTAGAGTGTTAGTATCTGCTCAAGTTAGTAGGACATAGTGGGGCGGGTGGAGAGTAAACCAACTCTCACCCTGACGGGAATGAGAGTACA
The DNA here is from genome assembly GCA_015143295.1 of Tetracentron sinense. Lineage (NCBI taxonomy): Eukaryota > Viridiplantae > Streptophyta > Magnoliopsida > Trochodendrales > Trochodendraceae > Tetracentron > Tetracentron sinense. The sequence goes on along the minus strand of CM026558.1, from coordinate 7,115,626 downwards.
TGGGTCTCACTATAAAGTTTTTTGCTCCAATGCATCCCATCTCCAAATCACTATGTCTACTCCAAAACACTATTTATTTATTATTATTTTTTAAAAATCCATATGTTTTCTTCCACATTTTTCCTCTCAAACTCAATAATTCGCCATTTTAGTCTAGAGGTCGCCACGTGTCTCTTTTGACACCCCTTAACTGTAGTTAAGATTTACCCAGCCCTAGGGTTCACCCACCCATCCTTGGTTTTTTCTAAAATATTAATTCTTTTTTTAAAATTAAAAATTTGTTTTTAGAGTTTTTTTAATATTAAAAACAGTTTTTTAATTTTAAAAAAAGAATTAATATTTTTTAAAAAAACAAGGATGGGTGGGTGAACCCTAGGGGTGGGTGAATTTTAACCACGGTTAAGGGGTGTCAAAAGGGACACGTGGCGACCTCAAGGGCTGATACCGTAGAGGATTTGAGTTTTTTTTTTTTCATCTTTTATTGATGGATTAATTTAAAAATAAAACAATTACTAAAAAAATATAAAAATAATTTCTATATAGAATGATAATTATTAAAAAGATACAAACCACATTTTAAAAAAGATTGAAATACAAAAAAATGACAGTATTTACGAGGATTTATGGAGATTAATCTCCATTTTCTCTCTCCTCCATATTTGGAGGGTCACTCTAGCATTTTGGAGTATCTCTCCATATAGAGAGCAGGGTTGGAGTAACACTTTGGAGCCGGTACTCCATATATGGAGATATGGAGTACCGTTGGAGATAGCTCTAAGGAGAACTCCTTTCATTATTTTTTTGGAAACTCAGAAATCCACTAAGTCCTTCCTCTTTGGAAATTCAGAATTCACCCGATTTGATGATTCCCCAACGGATGGCCTCTGGGTTTCTCGATAGCATCTTGTGATTTGTCATCCACTACTGATCATCGTGCGCCATTTAAACTCTCAAGGATTAGGCTCGAATTATATTGCAGAGTCCGGTTCGGGAAATCTGGGGAAAATATGTCCCAGAAACTCTAGTGTGTGCATCATGCATATCCTCCTCATCTATCAATTGTCTCTTGATCAAAGTAAAAGAAGAGTCATATTGCTCGGTGACGAATCTGTACACCAGAAACAAAGGACCCAGCTTGGACACCAGAGAGAGTGATCTTTGCCAGCAGTTTGAATGCTTGAGGGAGTCTCACAGTACTTCAACAACGAAGACAAGTGCAGGATTGATCCGCAAAGGGCCTGCTTCTTTTTAGAGACTGGTTTGGTCACCTACATCAAATCGCTCTAAGCTTCCATCTGGTCTATGCTTCTCATGTTGATGGCACTAGTCTTCCTGCTAATGTTGGTAATGGGACTGTTTTTCCTGCCAATGATCTAAAGACGGCATTTGAGACCTTGCAAACGCCAAGTACTGTGATTGCGGTGTGGATGATCGAGAGCATATCCCTCAAATGGAGGAGATGGTCCTTGTTCTCTCCTTTTTTTATGCTACTCATTGATGTGTCCTTGAAGTTGCAGACGGCTGTAGCTACAATGATAAGATCCTTCACATTCACACTCTGATATCAATTATAAGAAAATCGTAGAATCGTCCAATCCAATTAATTGAGAAGATGTCGTCACCATAAGTTAGCTTTCATGTTATATCCTTATATAGCAATAATCACTCTTTAATGGAGAATTAATCTCCTATAATTGAAGCCTTTATCGCTGCCATTACATACGATCTGATCAAGGGTTTTAGACTCTTTTTAATGATCATATCAATAAACTATAACATTTGCACCGCATTACCTAGGGTTACCCATGGTGTGAAGTGTGATCAGAGCTTGTTAATGGTGTTGCTGAGGATTCTGGTATAGTTTATTGTTATGATTAGGAAATTTGTCAAATATTAAATATCACGGAAACCAAGTGGTACAAGGATTTGTTTTTGCCTAGACTTCAAATCTATATGGCTTTTCGCCTTTCTACAAACTTCTAGAATTATATAAACTAGTGGGCGGCATTTGCGATGCACGTGAGAGAGAGAGAGGGGAAGGGGAGCGAGATTGCGAAGAGGGATCCTAATGAGGGCATTTTGAAAAAAATATATATTTTGGATATAGAAACTTGAGGGACTTTTTACATATAAAAAATTGTGAGGGATATGTTAATATAGAAAGGGACATTTTGAGGACTAAAAATCCCTACTTTTTCTCTTGAAAAGAAGTTACCACGTAGAGAGGGTGTGCCTCTTCATTGAGAGAGACCAAGAGAAAAGATAAGGATAAAGATTTGAGGGAATTGTAGAGATATAAATAGATTATTGTTAGTTGTATTGATATTACTTCAATACCCCTACTAATTTTCTCATGTAAAATAAGACAACATAATAATTTAAATTTTTTTTATATGGAGTTAAGAATAAAATAGGAAAAATATAAAAAAAATTACCTTACTAACTAAGTTCACAATAAGATACCACCAAATGGGGACTCATTAGGAATATTAAAAAAAAACCAATTTTTTAACCCCGCTTCTCTCTTTATAATAGTAGAGGCTCTATAATGCAATTTTGAATATTTTATCAAATTGATAGCCAGCCAGCTCTAATTTGAAATTTGTGTGCTTTGGGCTGAACCTTGTCTTGATATACTCCCCAAAAAAATGTATATTCTCATACACATGACTCATGAACTTGACCTTAACAAAAATCGGGGGCCAAGGGTTGAACCCCATTATTAGCCCCCTACAAGAGAATCCTAGCTCCGCTCATATTCCTATGATCGTATCTATAAGTGGAATGAGCAATAGTCATCTCCTCGTGCCGAAGAGGGGACTATTCCTCCTCGCTCTCACAAACCCTTGGATCTATGGTTAAAAATTTAACCACCTCCTGTGGTTAATTTTTTTCTAAAAACCAAAGGTAGATGTGTGAACCCTAGGGATGACTAAATCTTAACCACAGTTAATAGAAGTAAAAAGGGGACACGTGGCCCCAAAAAGGGGGGATGAGACGGTAACTCACCTCCTTGACCCGAGGAGGTGACTATTTTCCAAGTGGAATAACCTTTCTAGGCCTAAAAGGTCTTTTATGGAGGATTCATATCCCTATAGGACTTATTACACATTTGTATCCCTTGAACTGTGAATATCTGATTAGGGCTTATCCGTGCGAATATCTTTGCTTCGGAACAGAACAATTAGAACGAGCTTGGTCAATTGGAATATGTACTATCCTTCATAATTATTAAAATTAGCACCCTAATATTGGACCTTAAATTTTGGTGTCAGTAAATACTGGTGTAATGACTGTCACTAAACTTAAAATTAACATAAGGGTAACGAATATATTGGACCTTCAGTTGAGTTTAGATCTACCAAAAGGGTAATGAATTTCATGTTTTATGGTGTATAATTAGAAATTTTATAGGTATTTTTTTACCTCTTGGTGTGTTCGTAGAATTTGTTTATTTTAATGGTTTAATGGGGTACAGCCTAAATTATATATTTGGTGTCCTGTCAATAAATATTGGCATGCTCATTGCAGCTTCCTAATATTAAAAGCTTTAATTAAAACCGTAAAATAACTAAACCAATTGTTGTTATATGAACATCAGCTTTACTGATGGTTGTGACGGCCCTTTATTGATACCATGATTGCTCCAGTCCAATGTTACCTGGTTCGTCAATTTGCTAGGTTCGCAATTCGCTACTCTATAATGAACCTGGTTCGCTAGGGGTAGGATGAGATGATTCGTTTCTCAGTTCGCTTAAGTTATTTAGCTTGGTTCACTAGCTTAGTTCGCATATATATATATAATGACCCAAATCTGTATTAACAGAAAATGTATAATGGTCCTTGAAATACCTGGAGATGGTTGTATCAGTTGCTAAGATTATGGATTTAATGATGGAATTTCTAAATACCTGAAGACGTGGCTGTATCAGTTTTTTTTTTTGGTCGAAAAGATGATATATTCATTCATATAGAGCTCCCCAAACTACAAGGAAAATGGCTGCAAAAAAAAAGGAATTAAACTAGGAGTAGGGGGAGAGAAAGAGAGAGAGAGAGAGAGGAGGGACTTAGGGTTTACTCTAAGAGACTAAAGCCGTTCATCTTTAGCCTTCATCCGCAAGGGTTCTTAAAAAGGGTTTACCGAACCTGTTGAAAAAGTTCACCGAATTGGTTTAAAGAATGCAGCGAACTGGATCACAATAATAGGCGAACTCAAACCACAAGTTCGACAAACTGCATCCCAACTATGTAATTGCTTAAATTAACGAACCAGAACAAACTGAACCGCAAGTTCGACAAACTGCATCCCAACTATGTAATTGCTTAAATTAACGAACCAGAACAAACTGAACCGCAAACTGATTCGAAGCGTGCCCAGCAAACTAGGTAACCCTACTCCAGTCATAACATTACTGATTATATGTGAGACCAACCACGGATTAAAATGAAAATAGGGGCTGGGAGTCTTGAGATTAGTCAAAACTAATCTGAAGCAATAAATTCTGGACACTCCACACATTGATTTAGTTATGCAATCCCCACTTCTATTTCATATCACCAAAGCCTATCGTAAGATTGGAATTCCTCTGGTAGTGTGTTGAGATGAAAAACACATTCGGCTAAACGCAACATTAGTTGAAGATGAGAATAATATGATTGTTTTAAGTAGGGGTGATGTTTTACGTGCTTAAAACTAAATATTTGATGGGGGTAAAAAAGTTAATAATTCACAAAGGTTTCAATCATTCAATCAAGATACACTTTAATATCTATTCCGTTGTCAATGAGAGACTGAACCACAGCTCTAATCTTCCCTTCAAATTTGTCCCGATCCCTTGGAGTATAGGAAGCAGTATAAACATCAGCTTCTCTAGCCCTGTCTGCTAAAATCCCGCCAACAGCCAAGCATGCAGGTATGTCCGAACGGGACTTGAGCACAGCCTTAATGTCTTTTGAGTTGGTCCCGGCGACTGCCACCTGCTTACTCGTCACCCTGTGTGTCAATGATGCCGAGACAAAGCGCTTGGAGATGAACACATCAAGTGTGAAGGGCTCCATGTATGCTACCGTGCGTTGCTTGAATGATATGTGTTTGTTTGGGTTCTTCGACTTTTTCTCCTTCTGGTAAGTGTATGGGCGGCTGTTATCATCATCCACAAAATCTTCCACCCCGAAAAAGCTTCTTGGTGAAAAATGAACCTGTAAAAAATGCCAGATATGTCAGGAAGAAGTTTAGTTTTGTGTGAGGATCTTGTAAGCATCAATTTCATCATACTGGATATGAAGGCACTACCAAATAATAGTTCCCCAAAAAAATGTTTTGAGAGGTCCTGCTTTGTTGAATTTGATGCCAATTTGCAACATGATGCTATCTGATTGGCGTTTTTGTGGACAATCCCCATGTTCTTTTTCTATTGACTAACCAACATAATCTAATAAAGGGGTGTATGGGTTGATTTTTGTTATAGAAGATCTCCTACCTAATTTCCAGTCCCTCTCCATCTGAGTCATGCACAAAGCTATGTTGATGGTAGATCATCTGTATGGCATAGGATGAATACCTTAAAGTTTGGGGTTCAATCTTTCCTATCTACTGGGTACGGGGAAAATAGAAAGTAGGATTTGGAGCATAACTCGCAATCACAATTAAAGGGAATGATAATATCTTTTCCAATAAAATTCATGAAAAAGCCTTGGTACTGAACCTTTAAGAATCATCAAGAGTTATAAACACTTGCTACTTTCTAGCAATACACGGTTCTTTGAGAGAATGAACCATAATAGCCCTTTTTCTGTGAAGCTTAAATGGAAAATCCTAATGCAGGAGACGTGTTACCTCCTCCCTCCTTCAAGAAGTTCAACTTTTCCGAGTATACCAACTCCCTGAACTTCCTCCAATCTATTGAAGGCGTGTTTGTACTAAATCCTCGTACCACCTATCTATAATGGACCCTTAATGCCACATCAACCACTAAATGACAGCTGAATTCCAATCTTTAACTGGCCGAAAGCAACCCCCACAAACCATCTATCACGACTGGACTCTAAATCGGGGTTGTATTGTTTCATCTAAGTTCCCTAGGAAAATCTTCAATTTATGAGAGAATGATGATTGTAATATTTCCTTATTTAGTATGTCGACTGGGGGTCCACCAAAACCATGCTTATCCACAAAATAAAATAGCCCTGGGCACTTTAATTAATCACAAATTCCATCATTTGAATCTTATCCATCAAATGACTTCCATCCCCGCACAGTGGTGCCTAATCCTATTTCCGCTGCATATCGAATTCCCACTATTAGCCAACATTCGAAGAAGTCATGATTTATTTAAAAAAAGAAAAAAAATTACTAAATATGAAATCATAAGACAAATGTACTTCATACATTAGATCTTTATTCACAATCCTTTTAAAAAAACACATAATTTGTGAAATTTCCGATTTTTTCAAAAAAGTCATAAACAATTCTTGAATGCGGTGTCAAGAACCCCATAACATATTAAAGTTGTGGAGTGCAAGCTTTAAGTGATAGGGGCGAATGAGCAAGCACACAGTTCAAGCTAGAGGGAAGGAAGTAAGGGAGAAATTTTAGTGGCTCATATTAAAAAGCAGCTTAATCATTGACCAAACAGTCAGGAATCATTCCCAATTGTGACTATGGATATAAGGGTGGAATTATTAAGAGAATAAAAAGAGAGAAACAAATATAGAGAACATGTGAATCACATTGAGAATGTGTACCTGTCCATTGTGGAAACCATTTGAAAGCAAATATAGAAAAGGCCTATTTAAATCTTCTCCATGTGCAAAAACCACTTTGTTCCTCACCCTGCTAAAAACATGCTTCAACATATTTCCTTACACCAATACCATTCAAAGGAAACAGTGCTTCGGCCACTTGTAGTGCAATTCACCTGAAAACATGAAATGACGTCAGAAAGTGGGAAGGATTATTAGATTGTTAGAAATAGTTATTCATTCATAATCATCGGTGAAATTGTATTTATAGACAGCATATGCATAGTTCAGGTTCTTGGGAAAAATTGTAAAGATTATCGATGAATTGGGAAAATGCTTATTAATGAGGCATCCAAACCCCACTGGTTTACACATTTTGTCGAACAGGTCCCATGCATTTGTAAACACTGTATTAGAATTTCAACAACACAGAAAGCACTGTACATGATTGTTCTAAGCATTTTATCAAACAGCTACCAGGCATTAATGTTACTGCACAAGTGTTTACAGTGAAGATAGAAGATCACATCTTCCTAATAACTTGAACTTCATCAGAAAATTTAGAGCCACAAAACCCATTTCTTATAGGCATTTTATCAAACAACTGAACACAAAACAAATCCCAAAAAAAATATAGAGAATAAATCTAAGAGAAAGCAGAGAAAAGATAGTACGAAAGAAATCTTAGACCCTAACAGAAGAACCAGAAGCCTGAAATATTGACGGACATAGAGCAAAAAAGCATAAGAACACAAGTATCTAGAAGTAGAACAGTTAAACCTAGTGTACAATATCAGAAAAGGGAGAGAGAAAGAGAGAGACCTCTTCCTTTTCCTCTTCCTCTTACTTCTTTTGGTTTTTTAATTCCATTCGATAGGTATGTTTTGGCTTTGGGGGTTTTCGGAGTTAGCAGTAGCCGTTGATATGACGGAAAATATGTAGTGGACACGGATCCATTAATGCTTTTGGTGATATACACCGCAAGATTTTCCTATAATATATATATATATATACACACTAGTAGAGACCCCGTGCGATGCACGGTAATAATTTAAGAATATCTAATATTAAATAATAGCATTTATTTATTTAAATATTTAGTAAAATAATAATTAATAAATTTTATTGTTAATAATATAAGTTTTTTATTGTCATTTATTTATCTAAATCTTTTTAGAATTTGACAATTTGATAACATTCTAAAAAATTCTCCTAATTTTTACTAGTAATGGTATGTTTGTTAAAACCTCTTATTCCCAATTTTTAAGAGCTTATTTGAGGGGTAACTAATGTCATTTTAAAAAATGCAAATAGAAACCTTCTTACTACCATTTTTATTTACCGCCACTCCATTGTTTTGGCCATTGCCACCCCTACTACCCATCTTAGGTGTGTTTTCTAAGCAAATGAAGGTAATTATCATATGAATATGTCATGTGATTACTAAAAAAAAATATATGTCATGTAACAGTCATTCATTTAACAAAATATCCATAGGGCATGTTCAAATTCCCAACTCAATTTGATGAAGAATAGAAGGCAATCGGCTATCATGTAGGGAACCACATCTATTTGGGATCATTAGAAGTGAAACCTAGGTTCCATGCATGTTGGGTACCTATTTGTTTACATATCATTGTTTTGACAAAATTGATAAGCTCTATGATAACAAATCACAATGAAAATTTCCAATACATGATGAAATGCTCCATACATGCACACAAAATTGATAAGCTCTATGGCAACAAATCACAAAGAAAATTTCCAACATATGAATACATGATGAAATGCTCCATACATGCTGCTTTTCTTCAATCACCTCACAATGAAATGCAACACATAGCTGTTATTGTATGAAATATTGCTCCATACATACTACTGGATAAAACACCATTCATAAGTCATTGATAAAAATTATGACCAGTAAAAACTATCCAAAATAAACATCATCCATCTACAATAACCAAAAAAAAATAAGCTATCCATCATCCCCAAAAAATATACTACTGATCATCCTAGAAAAATATATTATTCATCATTGACCATTCCTAAAAATATATTACTAATCATCCACCAAATTAGCTAGCCCACCTCCAATGCACTCCTTCAACCACCCAATGTGCTCGTCATCGTCCTCCAATAGCTAAAGTTCCCCCAAAGAGAATTCTCATCTCTATAAGAAACTGCAATGATTTTGTCCGAAATATATGGGCATATGGATTAACCTACATTAGATACTTTATGATTAGTCCATAATAAAAAATTCTAAGAATTTAAATTTAAATTATACCTATAAATAATCATCCCATCTACCATTTTTATGACTTGTATGAATAAATTTACATCTCCATTTTTTTGTCTCAAGTACTCAATGCAGATCAAGAGTGGAATGAAGTGTACAACAGGTCAAGCATCTCACTTGAACTCTAAAAAGAAGTTTGAGTTGGTTACTTGAAGCGTAGACAATACTTACACTCCCTGTTTGCAAAAATGGTGTTTGATACACAAAAGAGTTGGTCATCAATGAGAGCATAATTTCTATTTTTTTGGCTGGTAAGGTCACTTCAAGCAGGACATAATCTTGCTACAATGGAACATCCAATGGGGATTCAATTGGGGTGAAAGTATTTCTCACCCTAATTTTAGAGTTGTCTCATTTCCACAAGATGGGAATCATCTCATTTTGTTGCAAGAGGAATACGTTGGTAACATAATACCTAAATTAATTACACAAAAACAGTAAGCAACTAAGGAAGGAACCATTACCATTGTTCTCTTTGGCATTACCACAAACACATGGACTATATTTACACAAGAATATGAACTACATATACTATATTTTTTTGTCAAGCATAACAAACCCAATCAATTCTTTATAATCTGATTTCTGGGTATTAACTATACCCAAATCACAGTAGTCAAAAGCCAAAACCAAGCCCTTTCAGATTAATAACAATACTTTTACAAGAACTCATAATTTTTCAAGTAACATAACATGGGTTTTCATAAAATCAGATTTTTTTACAAGAACTTTAAAACAGAAATAAATTAAAAGAACTCAGAATTCTTGTTTTTTTTTTAATAACAATTCTTGTTTTTTTTATACCCATCGTGATAGATTAATAACAATTCTGGTTTTTCATACTCATCGTGATAGATTAATAACAATTCTTGTTTTTTTTAATTACAAGAACTTTAAACTCAGAATTTTACAAGAACTCAGACTTCCCATCCTCTGAATTGGAATAAATAAAAAATAAATTAATAAAGAAAAAGAAGAAGGAGGAGGAGGAGGACGGACGGACCTGATGGCGGGAGCTTCGACAGCGATGGAGATGGCGACCTTCTTCGGCAAGCACAGAAATCTCAGTGGAGTTCTTGCGCAGAGATGGAGAAAGAGGGTTTTTAAGTTTTCTTTCTCTTGTTTGGGATTTATATCAAGGGATAAAGCTGGTATTACAATGATTGCATAAGGGTAAAAGGGTCCGAAATGCAGCGACATTTTTTACGCCGATCCTCTACTTTTTTAGACAAAAAAAAAGCCCCCTCGCACTTATTTTTTTTAAGAGGTTTTTCTTCTACTTTTAAAGTTTCTAGAGGTCTAATAAGCACCTTATCAAACACTCTTAAACCCAACAAGCTCTAATATGAAGAAAAGAGCTTTTTTTTAAGAGTTGCCAAACACTACCTTAAATGAATACACCCAAGAGTTGGAGATGAGAGAGGACTCTACAGTAGTTGAGATAGAGAGGGCTCTAAGATGAGATAGTGGGCCCCAAACCTGCAAAAGTTAAAGATAAGAAAGGGCTCTACAATAATGGAGATAGAGAGGGCTCTAGGATAAGATAGTGGGTCCCAAACTTGAACGGTGGGGATTAAAGAGAAAAGTCACATGTCATCTTTAAAATAGAATTTCTAGATTTTGAGGAATTGGGGTTTGGAGAGCAAAACCTGCAAAACTTCCCCGCAAATCAGCAGAAAAACTTCCTGAGAAAGTAACTTTTCGGGAGAGAAGGTAAAAGTTATTTTAGGGGACAAATGCCATTTGGTTTGTTCTTACAAGAAGTAGCTACTCAATACGTGAAGTCAAAATGTGCGTTTGGCTTTCCATAACAACGAGTAGCTTCTCAATTTACTAACTGTGGTTTATCTAACTCATACCATGAACTAAAAAAATTGCTGAAACAACACAATAGGTTTTGTTATTTTATAAATTGTTGTTTTAAACACTTGATTCAAGTACACATTAAAGCAAGGAACAGGTGAAACAATTGGTTTTGTTGTTTTACACATTGAAACAGAACATGGAAATATGAATAGAACATAATGAATGCTTTTGCTGTTTTTTTATTAGTAACTATTTATCTCTGGTTTTTGGATGCAGTGATTGAATATGCTAGTTATGAATTTCAGTCTATTTGATTTTGGAATCAAATTACGGTTAATGTTTCAAATACCCATCGATTTCTGGAATCACTTAATAGAACAAGATTGATGGCAAGCATTGATGGCCAACCAATATGATCTTTACTTACCCACTTCAACCCTCAATGAAGATCTGAGGAAAGCAAAAAGCCTAGGCATATGTCTCTAAATTTTTTGAAAAAAACAAATGGAAGTTTTGAGATGGGTTAAGAATTAGATCAACCCCCAAAATTACTCCACAACAGGTGGTTGTTTAAAATGAATAGGAAATTCGAAACCCTTCTTCTTCCCAAAATTAAACCATCACTAATCCATTCATAAAACCCTTCCTCTATTCATAAAACCCCCATCTCCATCTCCATCTCCATCCCCATTCATAATCTCTTCTCCATTACAAGTATAATCACACAAAAAAATGAAGAATAAGCAGAAATAGAAAGGTTCCCTAAAATTTAACCCTTAGGATGAGAGAAAAACACAAAAAACAAAAAAGAGGAAAGAGGAGGAAGAAGAAAGCTGCAAGAAGACTTACCGTTCCGGACTCAGGCGAACGCCGGCAAGTTGAACACGGGAGGGAGGGTCCTTCTCAGGAGACCTTGTGAATGAGGAAAAAAAGCTCTCAAACGGGGTTTATATACTGTTGTAAGCATATGTTCCAGTTAACTTCCCGCGGAAGTCGACTTCCCGCAAAAGCAAGCTCCCCTGGCTTTCGTAGGAAGTCGAGATTTTGTGACTTCCCGCAACTTTTAACTTCGGTGGGAAGTTATTTCTAAATTTGAAAGCCGAACAATGATTTTATGGATTTTTGATTTAGGAAGGGCTAAAAGTCGCCTCAAAAGTCTAACCAAACATAACCTTATTTCTTTATTGTACAAGTAGTAGATATATAAAGGAAATACTTAATTTATTGCCGCAATAGACTACCTATTATGATGTACAGTCTTTATTGGTCAATGCTTACTTTTTACCACACATCAACTGTAGTTAAAGATTCACTCACCCACTCATATAGTTAAGCAGTCTAAGCTTGATTTTAAAAAAGCAAAAAAATCAAAATATTTATTATAATTTTATTAAACTTAATCATAGTTAAAGGAGTGTTAAAAGAGACATGTGGCCATTGCACTAGATTACCTATTCTAATGCGAGGTGCGCTAATCACTGCCCCAATATATAATGGCCCCACTAAGTTGTGGATAAAGACCATTTATTCTATTACTAGTTTAGAGCATCTCCAACGCAATACTTTACATCTCTCCTCTATTTCGGCATCTCCTCTATATTTAGATGAGGTGGGCCCCACTTTAAAGTAATTTGCTCCAATGGTGTGGAACTCTAAATCACTATTCCTACTCTATAACACTATTCATTTATTATTTTAAAAAATTGTTTTCATATGTTTTCTTTCCCATTTTTCTTCTCAAACTCAATAATTCACCACTTTTGCCTTCAATACTAAATAATTGGCCCACAAAATTACCATTAATGAGTTTTTAACTTATTAAAGTTTGTTATTAGAGTTTTTTTAATATCAAGAATAGTTTTTTAATTTTAAAAAAGAATTAATATATTTTTTATAAAAAAAACCAAGGATGGGTGGATGAATCTTAACCACAGTTAAGGGGTGTAAAAAGGGACATGTGGCAACCTTAAGGGGTGATACCGTAGAGGATTTGTTTTTTTTTTTTTCATCTTTTATTGATGAATTAAATTTAAAAATTAAACAATTATTAAAATAATTTCAATATAAAATTATAATTATTACAATAAATTATAAGGATACAATTGACATTTTAAAAAGATTGAGAGACAAAAAAAATGATAAAAATGGCATTGTAATGGATGAATAGTGTTACAGAGGCCTCTCTATTTTCTCTCCCACCCTCTAAATATAGAGGGTCACTGTAATAATATAGAGGCCCAACTCTAAATATAGAGGACGGTTGGAGTGCTCTTTTCCAACCAATCCTCTATATTTAGAGTCATAGAGGACGGTTGGAGATGCTCTTAAACGGGCTGGGCCATTCCATCATATCTTTCAAAAGGGGCCCAATCTGGTAATGGTTGGCAGGGCATTGGGCTTCACTTCTACAACTGGCTTCCAAGGCCCAGCCGTTGCAAACACAGAGCAAGAATGGTCAGGGACTCAGGGATGCACAAACTATGTCGTTGCATATGGATGCAATTTGCCAAGCGGCAGAGAAAGGCCGGCCTGCCGGCCCTACCATATTAGGAAGGAGGAGGCCTATTGGAGACCATCGATCGGCTGGTCCACATCTTGGATTTGGATCTGAGGTAAGCCCAAAGTCATTTTGATCATTTCCCCTAATAGGCGGTTTGGGTGGAGAATGCAATCCATCACTAAGACTAGTGAACTTGATACCATTCACTAGTATTTTTTACCCCATGCCTTGAATACCATTCTATTAAATATAATAATCAATTTTCATATTTTCATAAGAAATAATTCATTAAATAAGAGACAAAAGTACAAGAAAATTCAAATTATACTTTTATTAGTACTCACCCACAGTGATTATTATTTTTTTTGGTAACACCCTATATATATTGGCTAGAACATGCTTTATATTGAACCCACAAGAGCTTGCCCTTGTTTGTTGGTGTAGAAACCTGAATTCTTTTTCCGGTCTGGAAAAAAAAATAACACTCGAACTACAATGGCAAGGGGAACTTAGCAGTTAACACGCTTTCTTCTATAAGAACAATAGATTAGCACACTGGATTTATTTAAGAACCTCAATGGAAAAGCCCCTCGTGTATTTCTTGATTCATATACCATTACTGTTAAAGTAGCAAGTATAGACTATAGATTGCATTAAACACTTCAAACTTTCTTTAATTCAGTTCACCAAAAATGTTGCAATGCCTGCTTAACAGCATGCTGCAAAGCATTGAAAAAAACCTTCAATTGTCATAAGATCCACGCGACCACCACCTCTCACTTTCAATCTTCCCAAGGCACAAATACACCACCTCTCACTTCCAATCTTCCCAAGGCACAAATAACTTCAGCCTGCAAAAAGTGAACCTTGAAAATAATCACATGTTTGGCATCATTCAATTCAGTCATACACACATTTTATTTGGTTGAATGGTTACACACACAGGGTCCAAGGATTATACTTACCCAGACTTGGGCGGTTGGTCTAACCAATTTAGTCCCACATCGGTTAGCCTTTGCCAGCCTTGAGTTCTTATAAGGTTCCTTTCTCTCACCCATAGATAGGTCCACTTAAACTCATTAGTGTACACTCAATCTGGGAATATATATATTTATAGGGAGAGGTATTAATGAGCCATGCTCATTAAAGCTTGTAATGAGCGGTCCCTCCGAAAGATGACATGTGGCATATTTTTTTGAATCCGACCATTGGATGTTAAGTTGGGTCCATTGGAGATACGTGTTAAAAAAATCAGTTTGATTAGACCCTAGTTTGCAGGATTAACCTCTTAGGGTTCACTAGACCCTACCTAGGATATGGAAATGGCTGATCTTCCATTTTTTGATCGGACGGTCTATAAATGTCTGATCGAACTATTTTTTTTGTCACGTGTCTCTCAAGCAACCCGTCTTGACCGAAACAAGTTGCCCCGTGTCACAGTATTAAGAATCGCTCATTACAAGCTTCAATGAGCATGACTCATTTCTAATGAGTCATGCTCATTAAAGCCTTTAATGAGTGGTCCCTAATACCGTGACACGTGGTGGGTTGCGCTAAAATCTAACCGTTGGATGTCAAGACGGGTTTACCAAGAGACACGTGGCAAAAAATCAGCTCGATCAAACATTTATAGACCATGATTAATGATGGAAATATTAACTATTCTATAACCTAGATAGGGTGAACCCTAGGGGGTTAATGCTGATAAACTAGGGTCTAATAGCGGTCTAAACACGTCCAATCAGATTGATTTTTTGACACGTGTCTTTCAATGGACCCACCTCAACACCCAACCGTCCGATTTAAAAAAAGATTGCCACATGTCATGTTTTTAGAGGGACCGCTCATTAAAAGCTTTAATGAGCATGGCTCTCATGCTCATTAGTATTCTTCCCTATATATATGTATACAGGGTCAGAGAGAACCGATAAGTTGCATTCCATAACCCTAGGGTAATGATGGTGGTAATCCATAATCATTGCAGAAATCAACACATGTATTTAGTTACACCCAATGTGCCGTGCTATTAACACATCTTAGATCCCCTGAGAGTCCGAGACTATTCTTTCAGGACCAAGAAAAACAATTCAAGAAGAAAACTTATAGATGGGAAACAGACCTTCAGTGTGGACAATGCTAGGAGTTCTTTCTAGAATCTGTGCTTTTATTTCTCCAAGGATTGAGAGCCTCTTTAACAGCCTGAGCTTCTGGGGAACTCTCCCAAGCTCGCTTCTCCGACTCCAGCACAGTTACTTTGTCATCTGTATGATACAATAAACATCAGGTTTGCACTCCTATGAATATTTCTTTAGAGGCAGAATGCTGTATGAAGGTAATAAAGGAATCCCATATTTATTTGTTTAAATTTGTAGTGGCATTAGAGAATTGCTAACATAGAGAGTAACATATGATGAGATCTATAAACATATGAGATTACTTGACACCTCCTGCTTATATACAGATGGTTCAAACCAAAGGGAGGAACATAATCAATTTGTCAAAATAGCCATTGTCATGGGGGTGAACAATCCCACTAATTTGGCGTATTTGGTACAGTCTAATTCGAAACAAGTAAATGCAATTTTTTCCTGGAAATCTCTTTTACATGATTGCTTTAGCGGTGTCACTACGATACATATTAGTCGAACTAGTTTGTGCTTGACCTACTCGTCAATGGGAAGACCTCTTGGTACCTGCAAACCCCCCTTATGGATGGATAAAATTCATTATTTATGGTAGAGGCAGAAAAGGTGCATCCTAATAGTATTTCAAGCATCACTTAGTGGGCCAGACACAAGAAAATAATAAATGGAAGAAAAAAAAATGAAATATAGGAATCCGCAAATAAACGATCCAACTGGTCAAGATGCACAATGAGGGTCATATCCCTACGATTTTAAACTTCTTGACAAATATAATCTGTTCCGCTATTCTAAGTGGTTATCCTATTGTAAAAAGGAAAAAAAGACGAATGTAGGAATCTGCAAAGAAACAATCCAATTGGACAAGATGCCATATTCATACGATTTTCACTTCTCGACAAATATAATCTGTTTTGCTATTCTAAGTGGTTATTATATTCTGATTGTGTTTAAATTTTAGTCTATAATTAAAGGGGAACCCCTTATGAGATTTGAATGTGGAAGAGTTCTTCCATGCCACTCTCTTACTGGGTTTTGAGATACATATCATATTATCATCTTCTACTGGATGGACTCTACTTTCTAAACAAGTTAAAGAGCACTTCAATACTTTACATCCCCACATTCACAGTCAATTTTTATGCCAAAAAACTGTGACTATTTGCTAAACTTCAATGTCTTTGACTCTTTGCATCATCCTGATATTCTCTAGCTGTTTTCCCTTACAGGTTATCATTGCTTCTGTGTTTTTTTTTTTTTATCGATAATCACGCACATATATAGAATATAGAAGCTGAGCTACAAGGATATCATTGCTTCTGTCTTTTAATTAGATTATCTTCACTTTTCGAGGAAAAAAAATATAACAGGTGATTATCAAAGAAGAAGAATATATAAGTGATGGAATAAGGGTCAGCCAGATAATGCATGCTAGAACCTTTTGCTTGAGACAACCATGGCATGCAACAATTCAGCCCTGTTCAAACAAATTGGACAATTCCGAGTTTCAACCAACAAGAACAAATACTTGAGCAATATCACAACATTAGCAGACAATCTAGCAAACGATGGTGCTCACTCTGTGAAGGCTGATCCGCGGGTTTCATCCCCACCCCCTTTTTTGTACAACCTTCTGGCATATGATGTAGGAATCCAAGATCTGCCCAACTAGAATATAGACTTGATATCGTTTGAGAGAAATTATCAGAATAATTGATAAAGACACATCATGTTCTCTTTCAAAAATAAGTTGTTGAGATAACACGGTGAAAGATCTTGGTTGGGTATAATTAAAGATAATTACACACTTTGAGACCTATTCGATCCTTTTATTCTTTAGACTTCTTCTTATTGTTTCTTTTTCCTGATGGGTAAAATCGGTTTAGGTATGCTGATAACACATTAAAGATACTATTCACTGTGAATTGATCTGAAGAACTCCCCCTCTACATGACTCACTCAACTGAGGGTATTTGCAGCTAGACATGACCAGCTCTCTGACAAACTTCCAAAGCAATGCTAGAGACACTAAATCTAATGGGGAGCATCATTTGTATAAACTGTATTTTGTTTCATCATAATGTGATTACAGTGTTGTCATCATTTGTTAATTATCCACGGGTAACCGCTACAAGTAATTTCAGGATTTTTCTCATTTCACACTTTTATCGATTCTTGTTCAAGTTGACCTGCCCGATTTCTTTTTCTGCAAATTGCCAATAACTCCAGTTTTTTTCTGTACCTCCATGTCTGGAAGTCGATACCAAATTACCAATGCATTAAATTCTAATAACGTAGTAATTCTTCTTAAATAACAGTATCAAATGGTCTACATAAACTCAATATATTAGGCATAACATGACCAGAGGAGCACTATAAAAGACCTTCAAATCCAAATAGCTTTGCATTTTCTGTGGAAGAAGGGGATTATGGTTTTTCCCGATTCTCTTCGGATCAAAATGGTGTATTTATTTATTTCGAATTATGTCTAAGACCAATACTATAATTCCAAATCTGATCATTTTACTAGGAACAGAAAATTAAGAAGAAATATAGAGGAAAAGGAGGGTTCTCACACAGAAGTCGGTTTTGATCATGAACAACTCCATTGAAGCTCCGATCATGGCTGACACAGCAGCGATCTTCAAATACCAATCCAGAAACTTCATTGCTGCTGAAGAATTTTAAAAATATAAAGGGTTTACAGATAAATTAGGGTAACTTCGTCTCCACAGTTATATATATACTAGTTCGCCTTGCACGTGCAAGGCACATGCAGGGCTTGTTTTCTTGAAGTAATGATTACAAAAGGATTTCTTCAGATACTACTCACAAAAGGGTAATATAAACAGATGTAGAGATTGGTTATTCCACCTACTTTTCCAAACATGACTTTGTCCTAAGTAATAATCAATTATGATTTGAGACTTCAGCAGTCAGATATTGAATATGACCAGAAGCTGTAGTAAAAATAAATAAATAAATCAAGGAAGAAGAAAAATAATCAAAATTGCTCTATTAGAACCATTTGATTGACTTTGTTGGTGATCAAAATCTGCCATAGCTTAAAAAAAGATCTCTTATCTCATTGTTAACAGAAACACAAACAGATATATAACTGAAAAACACAATGATATAATGAAATAGGGAGATCTTCAAATTGTGGCAATGGTATGACTGAAAATTTCAGTCATGCAAAGATACACTTGATATACCACCTGCACTTGGGGGATGTACACGATTCACAAAACATAATAACTTTATTTTTTACTGTTCAAGTTGTTACTTGATTGATAAGTAGGGTCACAATTTTTAACATAATTTGTCAATCTGTTTTCGATCCATGATTAAATTTCTTCGCTGTTTGTAATTAGGTGGGGTTTCCCTGACCCAATGGGGTTATATGCCTAGAATTGTTATGATTAGGAAGCCCAAAACCAATCATATTCAAACTAAAAATCAGTTTTAAAAAGAAATGTAAGCAAAATATTAAAAAAGACAAGTGACATAAAGTAGAGCTAATAAGAATTCAGGTATAAGAACCACCGTTTTAGGGTTCCTCATTTTTCTATTAGGGAAAGCTACCCCATGGTGCATGTTAGGGAAAACCAAAAAATAGAAACAACAAGAGCAAAGAATAAGCACCTCTTGAGTTCTAGAGGAGGTAAAGATGGCAACTTTAATTAATTTATATATATATATATATGAGGCGTGCTTTCCCTACTCTCGGTCAAACTTTACTCTCAGCCTCCACCAACCACCTATTCATTTTCAAATCAGTTATGGTGGTTAAAACACTCTCTCTCATCAAAAATGGACAAGTGATTGGTGGAGATTGAGAGTAGAGTTTGACTGAGATTAGGGTTAGCATTTCTCATATATATATATATATAATATGTAAAACTAATGAATAATTGAACAGAGTGTAATTGGTTGCAATTTAGAGTGAATATCAGTTCATTACTTACACGTGTGAGAGTTCATGCATTGCACATGAACATTTTCCAACTAATGGTAATTCTCAAAGTTTTGAAATCTAACTATAAAAGTGAGAGAAACCAAAAGTAATAAAAGTTCCACAGAAATATTCTCCAGGCAAGATAATCAAAGATTGAATTTCAAGTTGAGTAAATCACTCAAAAGAGTAATAGGAAAGACAAAAACAGAGAATACATGCCTACCATATCCCATTTAAAAATCATAACAAATTGTACCCAGCACATAGAAACAAAGTTGATCAAATCCCACTTTGGTCATCATAATTCAAACAAAAAATCATTTAAAAAAAACTTTAGGCTAACCATAATCCTGAACAAATTCCCCGTTTCAAAGCCTCTACCTCCCATCAAAGGAAGATCTCCCAAATTATAAGTACAAACAAACATAGATATGAAGCCAAAACGAATCAAAAAATCTAAATAATTATTTTAAAAAGTAAATCGCAGAGAATGAATAATAATACCTGAAAATTTTGAAACGATTAACCACCCAAAGAGCTGTCTCCCGAAATTAGAGAGTGAGAGAGAGAGAGATGATTACCTGAGCTTGATGATCCTCGGAATGCGGTTCGAACACGACGGAAATGAGATCAGACCGTGGAAACTGAATATCAAAGCAAATGTTGGGACTAGGGTTTGAGAAGAGGGGGTGGAGCCTGCAGTGCTGTGTTGATTATCGGAGGCAATACTGAGATGGATAGGATAACGCGTGGAAGAAAGAAATTGTAAAGACTTATGCGTCATTTCAATGGAAAATAGTCACTTCCTCGGGCTGAGGAGGGGAGTTACCGTCTCGTCCTCCCTTTTGGGCCAGTTGTCTCCTTTTTACTTCTATTAGCTGTCGTTAAGATTCAGTCACCCTAGGCGACTATTCCTCCTCGCTCCACAAACCCTTTATACTATGATTAAAAAATTAACCACCCTCCTGTAGTTAATTTTTTTAAAATATTTTTTTCTACAAAATAAGGGTAAATGTGTGAACCCTAGGGGTGACCGAATATTAATCACAGTTAATGGAAGTAAAAAGGAGACATGTGGCCCCAAAAAGGGGGGACAAGACGGTAACTCCCCTCCTCGGCCCGAGGAGGTGACTATTTTCCATTGAGAGCAATAGTCACCTCCTCGTGCCGAGGAGGGGACTATTCCTCCTCACTCTCAAAAACCCTTTGAACTATGGTTAAAAAATTAACCACCTCCTGTGATTAATTTTTTTTATATATTTTTTTTTTCTTAAAACCAAGAGTAGATATGTGAATCTTAGGGGTGACTGAATCTTAACCACAGTTAATGAAAGTAAAAAGGGGACACGTGGCCCCAAAAATAGGGGACGAGACGGTAAGTCACCTCCTTGGCCCGAGGAGGTGACTTTTTTCCTTCTAGTAAAGAAGGAAAAATATTTGAAGGAGCTTTTTAACTAGGAAATAGTCACCTCCTCGGTCGGTGACGCGAGGGCCGTCTCGGCTCCCAATTTCTTGCCATGTGTTCCCCTTCTAATCCTATTTAACTGTGGTTAAGATTCATCCACCCTTAGGGTTCACCCATCTACACTTGGTTTTTTAAAAAATATAATAAAAAAATTTAACTAATGGATTAAAAATTAAAATAAACTAACCCGAGTTAAAAGGGAGTTAAGGGTCGGCTATGTGAGAGTGAGGAGGAATAGTCCCCTCCTCGGCTGACGAGGGGATTATTGCTCTTTTAACCATAGGGGTGCTTCCGAGCCAAGCTTGGTCAAGTTTGAGCTTAGTTTGGACATGCTCAAGCTTGGCTTGAGCTTTATTTGACCATGAATGTTTAGGCTTGAGCTTCAACAAGCTTGATTCAGTTCAACCTCGAACTTTATTTAAGCTGATCTAAGCTCAAGTTGGCTCAAGCTTAATTCACGGAATTATTTTGTTTAATTTAATATAATTTTAATTAAAATGTTTATTAATAAATTATAATAAAAGAAATCACAAAATATTAATGGATTCATATTATTTTTTTTCTTTGTTTTTGGTAACCAAATATGTCATATTAAAGGAGTATAATTTCCAATAAAAAGGCCTGGCCTTCCAGACTTGGCAGCGGAACGAGCAAGCCGATGTGCCTGCAAAGTACAACTACGGGGACTACATGAAATAGTAATAGAGAATTGAGGTCCTTGACACTTAAATACATCAATAAGACGAATAATATCTTCCAAAAAATTGTGGATGAATTGGACGTCGTGAACTAGCTCATCAACAATAACCTTAGCATCCAACAAAATCTCCACATGGCAAAGCTTCCAACAAAAGCCATTATAATACCCAACTGAATAGCCAAAATCTCCACCAAAGGAACATTTGAGCCCGCTGCATATAAGGTAGCCGACCCCAAATGATGGTTATGAGAAGTAGATCCAAAACAGCCCGCAGTAATACAATGATGAGCATCATTTACGGCTCCCTCGACCTGGATGATGCTAACATGAGATCCTCCAACACTTGAGGGGCTTGATAGATAAGGCATGAAGTCTCGCTCATTGCGGACACGAACCGACCTGGAGGTGGATGACTGTCCTCTTCTTGGTTGAGAGAGTTGAATTGAACTGTAATCTGTTAACACAGTCTGCAATTGAGATAATTGAAAATAAACCTGCCCCATAATATTAGGTAACCGGAAGGGACGATTATTAAACACAATATCATTCCGGCCTTTCCAAATATACCATAAGAAATAAGCCC
The DNA here is from genome assembly GCA_015143295.1 of Tetracentron sinense. Taxonomy (NCBI): domain Eukaryota; kingdom Viridiplantae; phylum Streptophyta; class Magnoliopsida; order Trochodendrales; family Trochodendraceae; genus Tetracentron; species Tetracentron sinense. The sequence goes on along the minus strand of CM026558.1, from coordinate 7,093,430 downwards.
ATAAGTAAAATCCTTGACTCGCATAGTACTAGGGAGAAAAGAGAACCATTGTAGTAACCAATCACGAATGGAAGAAAAAGAAAGGTCCTGAGTCCGAAGGGACAAAGAGGACCCAAACCAGAGATGAGCCTTAACATCACACTGAGCAAAAAGATGCCATTGAGATTCTTGATCAGATTGACACAAGAGGCATACCGGATCTAACTAGACGCCTCTGGAGAGAAGATTCTCACGAATTGGGAGTGAATTCCGAAAGGGCCGCCACAACAATAATTTAATTTTAGGGGGGGGATGATTATGCCACAACCATTTCCAAAAGGCTTTAGGGGGAGGATTTAGAATAGCAGCCTCCCTAACCTGAGAAGACATGATCCTATGATAAGCCGAGCGGACCGAAAAAATTCCTTTCTTATCCCATTTCTAAAGAGGGGCGTCAGACGTTAAGAGAAGAGGAAGAGGGATGTGGGCAATTTAGGAAGCAATATGGGGAGGGAATAGCGACTCAATGACAGCAATATTCCAAGATCGATCAGGATGAATCAACTCAGCAACTCGAGAAATTGTGCAAGAAGGAGACCGAAATTGAGCCAGAATTGGGGGGTCACTTGATTCACCGGATAGGAGAATGGTGATTAGAATAACCCCACCAAAAGTTCATTTGGATACCATCCATCAACTTACATAAAGATTTTGGGAGTAGTCCTTCGGTCTAAAAAAGTACATTATTAGTTCTGAGTTTTTACTTTTAACTTCTTAACTTTTTTTAAATTATTAATTAAAAATTATTACAATCTATAATAAAGAAAGTTTAAAAATATCATTATATATATATATATATTCGAACAGAGTCGAGCTCAAGCCGAATGGAGCATTGAACAAGCCGAGGTTCGAGCCAAGTCCAATCAAACAGGGTTTGGGTTGAGCTTGGCTTGTTTAAACATAAATAAAAGCTTGGCTTGATTCTTCGAGTCTGAAATATCAGCTTGAGTTTGGTTCAAATGAGTTGAGTTGAGTTGAGCCGTCGAGCTAACTTGGCTTGAGTGCAATCCTGCTTTTTAGTTCAACCCTGTTAGTGCTACTATTCGTTCTAGGTGGGTGCCGAACTATTGTTATTTTGGAGATGGCACCTATTTGTATGTGGTCTGAGATCGTTTCCTAATGAGGAAAATATACATCGGTAATGTAGCATGAAGAGACCATTCAGTGCACTAACCATTATTAACTAACCTAACTACTCGTTGACTAATGGTAAACAAAAGAATTATGTTTCAATAGGAAAAAAATAAAATTATAATAGGCATTAAATATGGTTATATTCTTCAATACATCTATAAGTGTCATAAAATTCTAAAAAAATTATCATGTCCCAATCTATCATTTTCACAAGCGTTTCTCATTTAATTATGAGAAGCGTCTGTTTTTTGTTCCACTAAAATTGTTCAAAAAATGAAATGATTCTTAAGACCGTCCCCTAAAAATGAGATGTCAAATGCATTTACACAATTTCTATTATCTAGATAAGGAAAATCTTGGTGAGGAATGATGCCAAACGGCCCCTAGAGAAACTTAGTTTGTTAATTTATTTTCTTACCTTGTGCGGAAGAAACAGTGTCTTTTGTATGGGGACTTTGGTTGATGTTATGCCGAACTGGAGTTACCTCAAGTATTTAGATCTTTGTGAATTGTTCTTATTTTATCTACTGATGAGTTTATTGAGCTCTTTTGAGGTATAATGATGGATGGTATTTCATTCGAATTGACAGTATGCTCAGTTCGGTTTAATACTCTTGAATACCCATTTGCCAGTTTTGCACTATTTTTCGCAAGAGTGACAGATTCATGTTGCCGATGTCAAATATTTGAACATGATGCGAGCTTTTTAGATAGTAATGCCCTGTAGAAATAGGGGTGGCAACTAGGCTGACTTTGGGCTTCAAACCTTTGTAAATATGTCGGGCTTCGAGTTAGGCATATTAAAAAATCACTAAAGCCCAAGCCCAAGGCCATTGCAACCCCTCTGTGGAGTGTGGAATACCATTTAAATGGAATATATGCTTAACTGAAGTCATTTCTCGAGCACCAACATGCCTATAATATCAAAATAAATAAAGTAACAGGAGTAAACTAACTCAATGTAACTGGTGACTAGATTTGTTGTATTAAACCTAAAAAAAGGAAAATTGCTGTAAGATGATATACTGAATTCTTAGATATTATTTATGAATCTTATTAACATTTGTTTCCTAACTATTTTTCTAATCTGAATACACGGTCAATACAACAACCAATAGATTTGAGATTTTTTGAATTACTATATGACAGAAACATGAAGACCATAAAGAATGGAAAAGCAAAAAATAAAAATAACAAAAACATTACAAATGACTTTCTGTACAGTTTTTATTAATAACCTGAAAACCACAAAACTTAACACATTCTTAATTTATATAAAACCCCTCATGACAGTGCCTAAAATATACAGAGAAGCATAAGTAAAATAATTTTTTCCCCAAAAAAAATTCTATTTACATTTAGTTACAGGAAGAAACTTATCGCCGTCTTCTTTTCTCAACCATAATGTGGAGCGGGTCTTCTTAATATGATCCACGAAGAGTTGATGTCTGCCATTTGCAAAAATACAAATGTGTCAGAAAACAAGCCATTTAAACCCTTTTTCTGGGAAAGAGAAATGCCCGAATCAGTATTTGCCATACACATGAAACACATGTAGAACAATCGGAACCCAACATCCATTAAGCCCACTAAGGAGAGAACCTAGGCTGAAAATTGATTCCATTATATGATCTTGATTGTTTGATTTTTAGAATTCTTTTGAACAGTGAGGGAAAAAAAGGCACGTAGACTCGAACTTAGGTTAGACATCAGAATGTTGGGTCCCAACCCAGCTTGCATGTGTGATGTATAAATGACAAACACAAGGAAGATGGGAAAACCCATCTCATTCGAATGCAAGTATTTGTCTTCACATAGACTTTGTTGCTATACTAATACTGGCCTCTCATACTCCAACTTTTGAATAATTATCCCATTCAGTAGAAGCTCTGAACTGTAAACTGCTGCTCCTGCAAGTATAACACCACAAAGTTGTCATCATGTTCTAAGTATTTTAGTGATTGAATAATATATAGTAGATCTTGACCTTTCTCAAGGAAAGGCAGACAAATTGTATAATCTTCTTCACAAGAAAGAACCAACAGATCATCTGGAATTTTGTCATCCTTCATTGCAGATCTCCCAATTCTCTCCACCGCCTGAGGAGCATTTCAACAAAAACTCGTGATTTAAACATGGACAAGGAAGATAAATAGGATCTTAAATGCATCTAGTGGTTCAAATAGAGAAAATGAAGGATAGAATACCCTAGCAATCAGCAGGCCAATAAAATATGAGAAGATATAAATGTGAAAGATATAACAGTAATTGGTAGCAGCATCAAATAACAGTCTAGATATGTCATGCAGCTGTCCAGAACACTTGCAAATGGGAACCTTACCCATCTGAAATACTACATGCTGGAATATAGTTATCCCCATTGGAACGCCCACATAATCTCTCTTGGTGTGGGAAAATATCCAAGCTATTAGCTAGATCGATTCAATATAAATTGAGAAAGAGATAAGATAGAATAAGACGAAGACTTCAGAAACTGTAGTTTTAGTTGAGAGAAAATTGGAACTAGAACTTTCCTGATAAGGTGCTAGTCAGGAAAGGAAGAGCTTACCAGAATTCAGAAACTTCCAGAGCAACTTCACTACTTGTTCTGCGTGCTGCTGAATTTGCCTCTATTAAACAAGAAGAATGCCAGAGATGCATCCAAGTTCCAAGTTTTACTCTCTTAAGTTAAATCCATGTTTTCAAAAACACAATTCGAATTCCATGAACAATGAAGTATTTTGGATTGTGACTTGTTATGTTTATCCGTGTAGTTTGGGTGTTCTTTGTTGTGAGATGGCAGAAGCACTTCATACTTCTGAGATTCCTCAAAAGAGGAAGAAAAGGGCAATGTTTTTTAATAAAGCCCGTCATTTATATCACCAGAATGGTCAAAATTTCAACCCATGGTCACCATCCCTCGAGTTGGCCTCAAAACAAAGATGTACGTTTTACTTGGAAAACAGTAGAAAGCATATTCAATGATCTGAACCCAAATCTAAAGGTAAGAGATATACTTAGGGGAATGCTTATAAGTTATTACCATCTAATCATGCAGGGCTTCAAATTTGTAAACTCAGAGGAAGCAAGCATCAAATCAGTAATGAAGTGGGTATGCACCGTATGGTTCAATAAATATATTCTGGCTAAGATTATTATCGCCTACATCTATAAGCTTAATCAAGACAGCCGCATGTGGGATATTCAACACCATCAGAAATGTTACTACACATTTCAATGGGGAATGCTTCAATGAGCAAACAGCAGCAATAAGAGAATATTTTTTTAAGCTTCTATCTGGTTAGAGTACAAGTTTTGAGAAAATTGTCATCAACCATTAGTAGACCGTCATCATGCCAGTAGTAATATCAACAATGGATCTGATTTGATTGTATAGATTAAAGCCTATTCCCGTAAAGTGGCCCCAGCTCCCAAAGGTCGAGAGAAGTGAGATGAGCTTCTTATCTTTAAGGTACTTACTCCACTGGTCAGTCAGATACTATTGCGTATTAGTGTACGCCTCTCATTTCCTCCCTTGGGCTTCTTAATACCATCACTAAGAAGGGATTATATGAAGATTCAACTTACAATCTCCAAGAAAGAAGCAAGGACTAACCCATTATCTCAAAATAAAACCAGTTCAGGGCCTTAATCAATGATATCTAGCAGGGTTAAGATGTGTGTAACTAACCCCTTGCAATCCAGTTGACTGTGGAAGTAAAATCAACCAAACTTCAGATAAATTCTACATTGCTACTAGGGGTGAACTTTTAGCTGTGGAATAAAAGATTTTTGGAGAATTACAAACCTGACCATGAACTGCTTTAACCAAGCCTGCAATTAATTCTTTACCAGGTTTGATATTTGGTGTGATGAAGACTCTTTGACCCTGCATAGATATTAAGGGAGGGGCAGAGAAATTATAAGGCAATGAACAATCAATGAGCAGGAACACAAAATTATGGTAATATAATTCAAGACCAAAGGCAACTAACAAGCGCATCTGGCTGAACCACACAAGATTTCGTGATGACCTGTAAAAGTGGACGCTGGCATGCGCGCGCCAATGAAACTGGCATGCTGAAGCCAATCTCTTTTTCCTTTTTGGTATCCCTCAGTATGTAGTTTTTCTCATCAATAAAAAAGCTAGCCTGTCCGCAGCTCTCAAGCCATAAATGTGTAACTACCGGTTTACCAAGAGCAATTGCTTCTAACATATTCCTTGTCCGCACAAATTTATCTGTTATGAAATGTGTGGCATCTGCAGAAGAAGATGCAATGGGAACGCCGAGCCGTACCAAAATCTGTGAAGAAATCAACAACAGAAACCTAGTCAATAAACGCTCTTGTTGCAAATAGAAACTAAGAAAAGACAAAGGAGTACCTTTTTCTGTTGCTTAATTGTATCCTCATCCAAGTGGTGGCTGAACAAGACTCGAACACTAGCCATATCTCTCCTTCTTCTCAAATCTTTCAATGTAGTAGGTACTGTTTCAGTGGCGTCTAATCTATTAAGCTCTTTCATTAGGTGTGATCTAGATAGGTTTTTCTTGCAGGATTGTTTGCCATATTCATCACCCATACAAATGGGTGATGCCACATTTGATGGCATAGTACTATTAACAGGTGTAGTACATGTTGAAACAGCTGGTTCAGTTTTCTCTTTTGGCGACATTTCTAACGCAGCAATCCCTTCTGCAACTTCAGTAGATGATATAGAAATTGCATCACCTTTCCGACCAGAGTACATGGAGGCCTTGGTTCCATTCAGATCTTTAGGAATCATTTTCTCATTCATGACAGCCAAATTACAGTTTGCAGCAGCATCCACAAAACCTGGTTCATCCAAATTTCGCCTTAACAGCCGACCCTGAGAACTCTTTTCTGATGAAGACAAAAGTAGATGAGGGTATACAGATGATCTTGTTTTCCTCTTCATATCTAAGTTAACACAAATGCTTCTGGCATTGCGTTCAGACCTCTTCCGCCGGGTGATAGATTGCCCATTAGCTTGTTCCCAATCAACTACTGTGGATGGACCATCCGGCTTACCAGATCCATTTAAGCGACCCGAAATGTTTCGTAGTGTTCTTCTCTGTCTGGGATAGCTCAGTGCATATTTTTCCGCACAACCGGTTGTAGTAGCCAACTCCAGACCTGGTTGCTCTTGTTGACTTGGTTTATTGTTCCCAACTTCCCCAGTTTGATTGGTATTAAAATTCAATGATTTGAGTGCATCAACACCTGATCTACTCCCTTTTCTTTTGTCTTTATGGACATCAACCTCCAAAAGATCATTTGCTACTTCTCCAGATGAACTCTTTGGCCTTTTCTGCCTAGTCCGATAAACAATAGGCGTAAAAGTCCTATACTCCTCTTGTTCTTGTCCTTTATCAAACAACAGATGCCCGTTTGATGTTGATGAACTATGATGACATCTATTAACCTCTTTGATGCCGGCCCTGTCAACTGCTCCCTCTGCCTTTCTTTGATTAAGAAACTTGCAAGATTGTCCGCCTGAGCTTTCATTCCCATTGGTAGCATTCCCAGTGTTTAAGTGCTGTTCAGCCATCAACTTTGCCCTCTTTGCTTTTGTTTTCACTGCTGATTCTGGATCTAATTTCTCCCTTTGGTTCTTAGACTGTTTCCGAGATGAAGTGGAAGTTTTTTTCCTTGATTTAACATCAAGCCTCATTTCTCGCTTGGATTGTCTCACAGTGCCTCCTGAATCAGAAGGACAATCCCTCTTCCGAAGGGAAACATTCTTCAAAGAGGTTTCATTCTCTGTTTCACCTCTGGGACAACGTTCAGACGCGTTTAGTTCACCTTGATAACCATCACCAGAATCATAGTTGGCAGGGGCTCCGCAGAATAAGGCCTCCATAGCTTCAGCAGCCATTTGAGTATCAAAACCAACATCAAGCATATCCCCTGAATCCATACTAATACCACTAGCGTCCAGCTGATGCCCTGGAAATTCTGAATTTAACTGTTCATCTAACTCCTTGACAAGATTCTTTTTAATTTTCATTTCAGATACCTGTACTATCTTGTCATTCTCTTTTGAATCATGCAACATTAACCTTGAATCGGAATGCATTAAACCCATTGTCTTCTCACTGCGATTTAACTGCTCTTCCTTCTCTCTGAACTCATCAACTACGCCTCTGCCTCTTTTGAAATTGACATGCCTGGGCTTCTGGGGTTGGGTAAAAGATCTCCGATCATGGCCTCTGCTGTGAAAGAATCCCTCCTTCCTCCTGCTAAAAAACTCCCCCCCTCTGTCATCCTCGCGGCTGTCAACCCAGTCAAAGATTCCTGTTTCTCCAACTGGTCTTCTAAAACTGGCTCTCTTAGCCAAACTTTGAGTGCCCTTTGCACTTGAGTTAGGAGGTGATTTCCCCCTAGTAATCTTTCCAGGGTCTTCTTGAGACAACTCCACATTGTTAACTGACAGAAACCTATCGACAAACTCAAGTGCATTAGCTTGTGAAGACTCTCCAGGTTCTTGAGACCCAACATAGCTTAAACCTGCAAATCCATGATTGCAAACAAGTAACTGAGGTGGATCTGTTCCTCCATCACTGCTCTCGATATCTCTTGTTGATCCTTTGTTCCCAGCAACTGTATCCTCAGTAAAAAGTTTTCTCACCGTTGAATTACCAACACTGCACTTGTTTTCATCCCTAAACCCCTTCATGTTCCCATTGCACTTCCAGGTTTCATGGTCCTGATCAACATCCCTTACTTCGGTGCCAAATGGAGATGGAGATGGATCTCTTGTATAAGATATCCCACTATCCTCAGTAACATGCTGTCTCCCAGATAGAGTTTTACTCGGGATAGAGCTTGGTCCGTTGCTGTTTCCCTTGAAAGTCATACCGCGAGCAGCCAAACCAGAAGCCCTTAATGATGCTGTACGAACTGAAGTAAAACCCCTCCATAAGGATCCTGAGTCAACAGGAAAATAATTAGAGGACTGTAGATATGCAGCTAACGACCATTAGACTAATATGTACATAAAAGCTTTTCTAGGATGCCCAGAAAAAGACATGCTACAAACCATTCTGGGACTGCAAGAGATTCTCAAAAATTCAGTTCGAGGTGGAATTATTTGGGAGAAGATTTTGATTTGCTTCATCTAAAGAAAAAGAAAATCGTGAAACTTAGCCCAACCAAAAGAAATCGACTCTGTGGAGTAAGCCTGACGGCTCGCAAAATTTTCATAAAATTTGATATACGCTAATTAAAAGCAATAAGAGAATTGTCAAAAAAGTGTCATATAGGAAAGCATAATTAAACAAAGTAAATGAATATTAAATGCTAGAAACAAATGACTCTAGAAGTGCCCATAGCACAGTAGTTAGAATGGTGAGCCTTAAAAGTGGTTCAACCTGTACATTAATTGTCATGGTTCTAGGCAATTTTTACTCTGCAAGTTTTCAAACAAATGGAGGAGGCAATGCAAGAGAACTCCTGGAAGTCTAGGCAATTTCATAAAAAAAACTATCCAAGTTAATCATTGGCTTAAAGAGAGGATGAAATCTCAGGCAAGTCATTGATCAATATGGCCAATTTTTCGAAAGGACCCATATATTTGATGACCTATTCAAAGTCCACAATCTATCTGGGCATTATCAAGTTGGTTCAAGTCACGGAGTTCCTATAATTTGAATGGAAGAAAGACATGCATATTCTAAGTTTCTAACTATGTGAAAGGAGAAGAATGTCTACCAGCTTTTGGCTCTGAGGTGCCTTGATCCCATTTCGATGCAGTGGAAACATGGAGTCCTAAAAGACATAAGGGAAGAAGTAATCAAACCTTAATGCTAGCAAATGATAAAATAGATTGTTGATAGCAGCATACATACAAAGCATGAAAAAAAAGCATGTGGTTTGAGCCTTTAAGGTTCCAAAATTTTACAGCATTTTCCAGGGGAGAAAGAGTTTTGGTAACTCCCTTCAGAAGAATGGTATTGAGGAATGCAAATCTTGGATGTCGGAGTGTAATTGCATTCTCAAACCATTAGAAAAAAGATGGTTTGAAGTGTGAGCATGTGGTATAAGGTACCGAATATTTACAGCAATTTCCAGGAGAGAAAGGTTAGGCAACTCCCTTCAGAAGACTAGTGTTGAGGAATGTAAAGCCTGAATCTGGGAGCATAATTGCATTTGCCATATCATTAAAAAAAAGGATGGTTTGAAGTTAAACATCCATAACTCGCAATGGAAAGAGTTATGTTTGCAAGATGCAAAGTTAGTTATCTTTCAACTACCCATCTTCTTCTTCACTCACTGGTAAATCTCATGGCCTTTTCCACCATAGATTGGCCTCCACTCACTGGTAAAATTAAATACAAGTTTCTTTATTGATAAGTTTTATACAATCATATCAACCAATGTACAAATAGCTAAAGCGTTGATTTCCTTCTTAATGATACAATCCTTCTTAATGATACGATGTAGGAATATTGATTCATTTTCCTTCTTTGTCCACTCGATGAATCATTCATATAGTTGGAGAATGAACATTTGATAACCAAAAAGATGATTAATCCAAGACACGGTGTAAATAATCACATCAACCAATGTACAAAAAGCTACAGGGTTGATCTCATTCTTAATTATATGATGCAATAATAATCATACAGTTTCCTTCTTTGTCCACTCAATGCATCATTCATATAGTGGAGATGAACATCATGACAAATCACATAACAATAGTAAAATTGAGTTTTAGACAGAAACGATAATATGTGACAGCCAAAATCTTCAATAAAATCTAGGACAGTCACACCAGAATTGTGCTGCTCATCAGCCGAGGTGTCAGAATCCGCCACAAAGTCCTTCCCACCTTTTTCGCAAGGCCTGCACTGCCTCTTCTCCAAGTCCACTGGATCATCTCCACCTCTTCTTCCAGACTCATCATCCGATAACTGATCAGCATCACTCAACACCTCAGTTCTATCTGTTCCTTCACCATCACTGTCAAAGACAACTTCTTTATCACACTCACAATCCAGGCAATCCAGTACTTGGGTGTCGAAATCAAGATTCACCAATTGGGTTTCAAACAAGGAGTTTTCAAGTGGAATGGTATCATCAAAGGGCACAGTACTTTGCAAATGGCGGAGCTCGTCAGCATTACCATCTTTGAATTCCTCACCTGATTTTTAATCAAATCAAAAATCTCATAAGATCACGTTTATTAAAATAAAAAAAACATAAACCTACCTTATATTTTTTTTTTACTTAATTAATGACCAAAAACGATACTACCCATGTATTTTTTTCCCTATATAAATGAATTGATCAAACAATATTTATTATTTATTCTTTCATATAGCATGAACATCAAAGAACCAAGCAAGGAAAGACTAACTATCATTACCAGATGCCGATGAGGATGAAGCTTGAGTTTCTGTATCGCTGATATTGAAATCCCTTCCAATTGAATTCCCTTTGCCATCATCTCCAACAAAACCCATTTCAAATCACCTCCAATCCAAACAAAATCCAACTGAACCCCAAAATGAAAAATAGATGACAATATAAAAATCAAAAGGTAAAAACCCCAAAAAATATGATGATCAAAATTTAAGGGAAAAAAAAGGATTAAAATAAAGCAAAGAGATGAAGGCGAGAGTCAGAAATCAAGGAAGAGAATCAAGAGGTCTTACTCACAGAAGAGAATGCACTAGGAGGAGAAGAAGGCTTTGGGAGATTTGATCAGAGACCATTCTAGGGTTTGAGAAATTTGAGATTTGGAGGGACGAAAAAGAGAGAAACCAAGGATTCTGTTGCTGTTTTTTTTGGAGGGAAAAGATCGTTTCCCTTATGCATGCATCGCTTTTAAGGGCTTCAAAATGAAAGTTTTGAGGTCTCAGATTCAATAATTCTTCAACAAAGCACCGGTTTGGGAATTGCCGGACCTGTTACTTCCTAATTTATAGTGTTATTTGAGTCTATCTAAACAAAAAGGGCATTTGGTCTAGTGGCATGATTCTTGCTTAGGGTGCAAGAGGTCCCGAGTTCAATTCTCGGAATGCCCCCTCAATATTTTTTTTTACCCCATTTTATTAAAATGTAAATAAAAGGGGCAATGACTCTTGGCACTTGCTGCACTCAGCTAGAACCAGATGGAAGTGTTTATGTGGAAATAAAAAAATTCAACATAGAAAACATTTATTTGGGGGACTGGTTTCTAGACCAATGCGTGCATTGTCAAGGTTTTGTTAAGTTACCAAATAAAATAAACTAAAATTTATTTGAGGGGAGAAACTACATTCCAAACAGACCACCCAATTGCTAAAAGACACGTGGTAATAACAAGTGTAATTTATTTTTTGCAATTTTCTCTTTCCTAATGTTTTCCAATGTGTTAAAATTTGGTTAGAAAGGTTAGCTTGGAAAAGGACCTTGTAGTCCTTTAATCGGAACTCAAAAAATTATCATCCTGGCCGACAAGGAAGTGTTTTTGTGGAAAACTTTTTCTACATCAAAAACATTTATTTAGGGGGAGAAAAAGTGAAAAACAGTAATTTTCTTCTGTCTAAAAAACATATATGAATGGTCCTCTTTTTCAACATTAAAAACATTTATTTAGGAGGAGAAAAAGTGAAAAATTATCATTTTTTTCTATCTAAAAATTCATATACGATGAAAAAAAAGGGGCGTTCCGAGAATCGAACTCGGGACCTCTTGCACCCAAAGCAAGAATCATACCACTAGACCAAATGCCCAGTTGTTTATATGAGTTGATCATAAGTTGAAATTAAACTAAATATTCTGATTCAATCCTTTTCACTTCACCAAACAACAAAGTTACTATGCATTCTTCTTATCTAATCAATTGTACGGAATCATAGTCACAATCGGAGTAAGGAGTTATTTGAGTACCAAATTTATTTTTTTTTAAATGGCAAATAAAATATAAAATAATAATAAATAAGATTATGAAAAATTATAATCAAATATAACTAATTATTTATATATTTATTAGGGTATTTTTTAAATTTCCGGAATAATTCACGCTTATTTAAAAAGTGAACACTTCATTGACTTTTTGAAAAAATTGGAGAACTTTGTTACTAGATGAGGGAACCAATACAATTAATCAACCTAAATCAAATATTTCTTGGTGGGAAAATAAAAAATCCAATAAGCCAAAAAAAAACCTTCATAGATTTCTTTGTATTCCCCTGGTCAAAGGATGCGGACTCTTATAAGTTCAAGCATGCCAAATTACTAGATAACAGCCTTGCTGCTCATGCTCTTTAATTATCTACAAGAAGGAAATGATAATTGCAAGAGAAGCTCAACTGGAAGAAGGATGGTGTATGCTTCAGGTAAGGGATTCCAAAACCATGAAGTATGAATTTCATTAATCAGAACTCAGAATATTCAAGCTAATTTCTAAACTTTTTAGGAGTACATCTCTTCCGGATCATTACCTCACTCACATAAATACAACCACCAGGTTGTTTTAAGCTTGTATCAAGGTAGCAATTACAAGAAAAACAGGGCAAGTTTCTATGGCAACAGACATTGACGATACCAAATCTACCATCCTGCCATTTCAGTTTGAACGAGAAAAAGAAATTGGAAGCGATGCAGGATCGAGCTCCCAACAGCCTCTCAGGCTGCCATCTCTCTCCTGTGTCAGCTGGAAAGCAGGAGTCTGATGTGAGAATCTAACCAACTCGGTCCGAGGTATCTTTATGATGGCAGATCTTCCTTTTCTTTTGGCCCTGAAAACCAACTTAAAACCATCCACAGGTACCAGAACCGATAATTTGGTCCCCCAATCATTATCCTCAAGAACTTCCACTATGTCATATTCACAGTTCTTATTCAAGTCCAAACGCTTCCATTCAGAATTCCAGTTTTTGTATAATGCCCAAACCTCACCTTTCCTAGGATAGATGTCATATCTGTTCTTACCAGTGGGTTCTGCTCTTAACTGATGAGAAAAGGCCGTTGTGCCATAAAAGACAGCAGATTTACCTTTTATGCGCTTAAACGTTCCACAGCAAAGGGGCATGTCCTTGTCAAGCAACTGAATCATGTCCTTCGCCAGTGAGCAGCCTTCAAGCCATGACACATGCAATTTTAAATCTGGGGAAGATTCAATCTTCTTTATGCGAGCATAGTACTTAGGCATGCCATCCAGATCACAGTACAATGCCCAGGTCTGACCAGGCTCAAATTTCTCCTGGGATTTCTCACCATCAAAGTCGTAGAATTCTGCTTCAGGAATTTCTTCTGCAGAAGAAGCTGGAGGGAAACTAGGGTCTTTGGTGACATTGTTGGGCCCATTCTGGTCAGCATCTATGTGTTTTTCCATCTCATCAGCCTGACATGTAAATGCACTTCCTTCAGCCTGAATTTTTTCACCATGACTGGTGTCTTCGATACCATATAAATGCTTGCTAGTCTCCCCTTTGGCTGCACATTGACTTGCATTTGCTTGACCAGGCATCTTATGGGCCCTATTCAAATTCTTCGGAGACTGGTTTCCGCTTTTCGAGTTCCTTCTTTCAACAGAATTCTCCACATCTAGGTCTATGATCTTCTTTGGCATATTGGGCTTCTTAGACTCCGACATGTGATTCACTTTATCTGCAGACAATTTGGGACATGAACCATTGACGTTAGTATCCATGCTTCCAGTGTGCACCAACACATCTCCGGGATGAGAAAACTCTTCAAGGTTGGCAGGCAGAGAAGCAGGATCGAGTTCGAAAGATCCTTCTAGAACATTTTCTCTTTCCTTACCAGTCATTCTAAAAGAAGGAATCTTGTGGGAAAACCTGAATAGTTCACTGGTTGATATTTGAAAAGAGACCACTCCTTTCTTTATTGTTCGTGAAAACAGGCTTACGAAGCCTTTCACCTTGCCCAGATACGTTACATTAATGCCAGCCCCCTGACCATAATCTGACAAGACTTCCACAAACTCAAATTCATACTGTCTATGGTTGTCTGGATCAGGTCTCCATTTTATATCCCAGTTCTTGAAAAGGGCCCAAATTTCTCCCTTTCTAGGATATATCTTGTATGAATCTCTACTGCTTCCCCTTTCCCAATAAACCATATGAGAGAACATAAAGCGGTCAATGATACTTTCGGACTTACCATTTTTGAACTTACCACAACCAACAGGCCAGTTTTCACTGACCCAATCAATCTCCTCCTGATCATCTGGATCGGGATCTAGCCAAATGATTCGCAGCTTGAATCCGGGTGAGAAAACTTTCCTGATTCGGACATACAACCTAGGCATACCATCTGCAATATCATAAACAGCCCAGATCTGATTGACTGCAAAACATTCTTCTCCCCTTTCCTTGTCAAAGTCACTAAAATCTGGATCAGGGTACTCACAGTACTCTCGATTTGGTGTGCCATTGGGGTTCAAACGCGAATCCGATTCTTCATTGACTTCGGATCTCTCATTGACATCCATTGCTGCTGATTCGTTTCCATTGGCCTTACATTCCTCAGCTTTGTCATTTCTGTTCAGCAAGCTTTCTTCGAGAGGGGTACTTGCTTTCTGTTTCACCTCTTCCTTATCTTCTTCCACAATTGCAGCAAAACCAGCTGGCTTATCAGTTTCAGACGCCTTTCCATTCAAGGATGCTTCTTTACTCTGCTCAGTGGCACTAGGTGATCCACTCCCTTTTAAACTTTTTGGAGGGATCACAAAGTCGTCGTCATCATTTAAGTTTTCACTATAAGAAACATGCAGTTTTTGCCGAGCAGATCTCCGAGGGCAATGCCCCCACATGAATCCCAAATTCAAACCATCAGTCAGGCCGCTATCTTCTTCAGTAAGATCATCGTCTTCAGTGTCGCAACTGCAACTAGATTCCAATACCGAGCTCCTCCTTCTCTTCCTGCTTGTGTCTCCTAATGGCTCTGATTCCTCAGGC
This sequence comes from Tetracentron sinense, assembly GCA_015143295.1. Taxonomy (NCBI): domain Eukaryota; kingdom Viridiplantae; phylum Streptophyta; class Magnoliopsida; order Trochodendrales; family Trochodendraceae; genus Tetracentron; species Tetracentron sinense. The sequence goes on along the minus strand of CM026558.1, from coordinate 7,078,323 downwards.
ATCCCAGCCTTTCTTCCCCTCTCCTTCTTTCCAACCTCCATATCCACATTCCCGTCTTCTTTCCCTTTGGTTTTAGACCCCCTGCAAACCTCAGAAGTTCTACCAGTCTTAGGGAATGGTTCTGATGCAGTGGTCTCACAGCCGAACCTTCCCTGAACTCCCATACTGAAGGGAACGATCCCAAAAGCATTTTGTGGGCCCACTTTATCAGCACCCTGATTTGGGACCTCTTTCTGTTGGGGGATCGCAGGCTGACTCCAGTTGTCTTCTGGCGGCACACCTTGAGCATATGAATCATAGGCTATGAAGGGCTTCATGCAACTTTGACAATGGAGAGCTCGATTCACATTATCTCTGTAATACTGGTACCTTATACCACAAAAAGGACAGATAGTCCAGAAAGTCTGTTGGATGTTAGAGAACCCCTGTTGGGTCTGCTGCTGCTGCTGGAGGGGATTCAAGCCCATCGTCTGTGGAGTAGCAATGTCCACAAAACTGTTCTGAACCCCAGATTGTTTCCTGACATAAGAGTTCAAATTTGGTGCGACAGTTCTCAGCGAGACTCTACGCTTTATGTCATGTAGAGACCGTTTTTCCGGGTCAGAAAGGATCCTCTTTGCTTCCGCAATCAACTTAAATGCAGCTTCTGCACCAAAAGACTTGTTCTTATCAGGATGAAGTAGAAAAGCAAGATTTCTGTATTGCTTTTTGATGGATGCCTCATCCTCTGTTTGCTCAATTTGAAGGATACCGTACCAATCCATCTCGGACCCGAACGTCTTGTGCTCAGCAGAACAGTGTACATCACAGACAGTTAGCATCTGGGAAATGTTCTCCAGCTCAGGACAGAGTTGCTGGGCCTTAAGTACAATCTTCCGAGCTCCAACAAAATCCTTGTATTGCATCTTCTTCTCGGCAATTCTCATGGCCCTGATGGCCTCTTCTTTGTTGCAATCCATCATTGAGCCGAACTCGAAGGAGCACCCAACTCTATTCCCTCATGTGAAGTGTGTGAGCCAGAAAAAGCTACCTTTCCGCCTCATTATTGATTCAATAATATAACACATCCAAAGAGCAGTAATTTCTTGTCTTGATATCACCCATCACCCAAGATTCAACTCTACATCCACAAAGGCCAGACATATTGATATCAGATTTCCCATCAAACAACCCTATTTATCAACCAATAAGGAAAACTATATAGAAAACAAATTATCTTTGAGGAAAATATATGAGGGGAAAAAAAGACAGAAGAAGACTTCACCCAGCATAACAGTATCAACCACTAAAAAAATCTTCTAAAAGAAGGAAAAATTCAGTAAGCAAACGGGCATTCAATGCCCTAAACTTTCAACACAAATGAGAAGAAATTACAAAAAGTTCTGAGCAGCCTAATTCCAATGACAGAAAAAACCGAAATCGCGAACCCTACAGAACACAAAACCAAAAACCTAGATTTAAAGCCCTGCGACATGAAATCATCTCATTATGTCTCAAAACCATTTGAGATAAAAGAAAGATAGCAATATTACACTAAAGAAGGAAACGGCATTTGCATGCAGAGACTAACACAACGTCCATTTACACAACAAAAGCTTATGTATAAGTTCCACAGTTCATACATCAACTTAAAATTGATATTTTGATTGGAGGAGGACAAATTAACACCTTCAGAAACCAGACACAGACGTTATAATCAACTGCATGTAAAAATTAACCATACCCATTTCAACAAAAACAAACATTCCATACCTAATGGGCAAAACCTTCAAAATAAACAACAAAATGACGAACGTAAGCCATAATTCTGTCCATAAATAACATAAAACAACTCAAACCCTAGATTCCCAACACCCCAAGGATTCATAACACAAACCCCACATTAACAAATATATCTATATCAAACAAAATCAAAAAACACCCCACGAAATTTTTAAAAAAAAATCAACGAAAAATCCTACAAAAATCAACCCTAGAATGAGAAGCAAAAGCGAGAAAACTCAATAAATATACGAAATTTAACAACCTGAAAATCATATGAACAATTGATCAAAGAAACCCAAATAGACAGATAGATGGAAATAAGAGTTACTGTAACAAAGAATCAAAAGTGAAGGCAGTAACAGAGCAGAACAGAAATCTTACTTGTTTGGTTCTGGGGAGAAACTATGCCTTGAACTGGTTTAGGAGATGAAGGAGAGAGAAAACGAACTTGAGAGACAAAAAAAATAGAGGAAAGAAGAGAGAAATGTGAAGCAAAAACCCCCAAAAGAGGAGGCAACGGCAACAAAAATACGAAACCAGAAGTGACAAATTAGCGTATCTCGCTAATTCCACTCCTAGTAAATCCAGTCTTTTCGGTCGAGTTAAAACCGGAAGTGACTAATGAACGATTTTATCCCTATTAACAGTGGTTAAAATTCACTAACCCTAGAATTCAACCGTTGGTTTTTATTTTTTAGAACTCTTAAGAGTTAAAATTTCTTAACTATGGTTGAAAGAGGCTCTGTGAGTGCGAAAGGCAAATGGACAGCATCCGGACTCTTCATCTAGGGTAAGTGGTTGATGTTAAGGATCCGGACTCTTCATCTAGGGTTCGAAATTTAAGCCTTTTGATCGGCTCTGTTCAGATTTAGTCATGGTGTCACAAGCATGACCCAACTGCCTGGATGTCCAACACCCAAATTTCCTCAAGCCAACTCCATGGCCCATTGAAACAAAAGCATGAGCTTGGACCGTTAAGACATTTTCAAAATGACTAGACCAGTCTCAAGAGTCAAGACCGGGTTGACTCTGTCGAACTCTTACATTTTATACTTTGAAATAATGAGCAATGTATGTGTTTAACCAATGTTACCGGGTTGTTAGTTTGCTTGGTTTGAATTCAGGCTTGCGGCTCGCCGCTCTAGAGTGAACCTATTTTATCAGGGGTAAGATGAGATAATTCATTTTTCAAGTCGCTTAGGTTCTTTAGTTTGGCTCGTTAGCTTTGTTCACTATTTTAACATGTAAAACAAAATATATATTTTATATTATATTATAAAAATATGTATCTTCTAAGCTTGTAAACAATATGTTACAAATACTTATTTGAAAAAAAAAAAATATTTTATGAATGGTTTGTGAACTCAAAATATAAATTTACCGAAACTAAAAAAAATACCTATGAATTTAAATAAAAAAAATTTGACAAACTAAGATTGTTTTGAAACCACAATATGGTTCGCTCAATTTCACAAACCAATCCGAACTGAACCACGAACCAGTTCGCTCAGTTCGTGGTTCGCTATAGCATGTAACGAACTTGGTAACCGTGTGTATAACACTCTTTTGAGACGTTAAGTGCCCTAATGACATTTATCCATTTTCCTATGTCTTTCATGGATGGATGTGAATAGCATCAAAGGTCATTCAATTCATTTATTTCTCACTTCAATCTAATTACAACCAGGAAATTTTTGAGAAAAAAGCTATCAATAATTGTTAACATTATCAATTGCTTGCCCCTAGAAGAAAATTTTGGCCCTACCCTTGAACATAGTACATTTTACAAACAAGGACCATCCCACCATGTTGAACAACTGCCTATATAAAACATGCAACATGAAAGGGTAGCTCTGAGCTTAAAATCATCTGGTTGGAGAACAAGAATAGACGATATCAATGAAGAACCTAAGGATTTGTTTCCCTGCTCATTCCTGGAGAACATAGCTGTTCACAAAGCAACATTTTTTTTTCCAGATATCCCCAGAAACACGGCACAAACTTCATGAACATCTCCAAATTTCATTTAGGCAAATTATGGTATTTAGGAGGCCATTGAACGTCTGCTAATCGGGTAGAAAAGCAATCCCTCACATCTTTTTGAACAAATACATACACAATTCAATCTCCCCACATCAAGGCATTTCATTACATGTAACATTTACATGTAAACGATTTGCTTAAGGCAATGAAAATTTGCACTCAAAAATTGAAAGACCATTGCCTGAACTTTCCTCCAAGCTAGAGCTTCCCCACATTTGTGAATGCACACAAAGCTTATTCAAATTTATTGTCTGTAATAGTTATTTACATCTAAAAGTTGTTAAGGACCAAAGATCCTGATCGGATTGCATGTAAGGACAGAAGTGATTATCTCTTTATAAAAAAAAGACTTCAAGCATATGAAAAAAGCTACTTTAATGGAGGATGTAAGCATCCAATTTTTATACCTCTTTCTTAATCATAGTTGAGAGATTTAACCATGATTAGCTTAGATCAAATCCTAGTCAAACTCTAGGTTAACCCTAGTCTAACCCTAGGCCAACCCTAGATCAATATTAGGTCAACCCTAAGTAAACCATAGGTCAACCCTAGCTAGCCTTACTCAAGCCCAGGCCCAAGAACTAAGCAAAAAGCCGTATTTTCAGTCAAAGTTGTGTAAAGTCCTCACTTCGATTACCTTCATTTCCATTTTAGCCTATTTTAGTAATGTCCCCATTTTGATTACCTTCATTTTCATTTTAGCCTATTTTAGTAATGTCCTCATTTCAATTACCTCTATTTTCATTTTAGCTTATTTTGGTAATGCCCTCATTCCTATTACCGACATTTCAATTTTAGCCTAAATCCGTAATGTCTCAATTTCATTTACCGACATTTTCATTTATAAAGTGCTCGTGCCACGTGCAAGTCATAGTCAATTGGTCAAACCCATTTTTGACAAAAACTTCTAAATGGCACCACAATGAACTTTTTGGTCTTCCAGGGGAATGACAGTACTGGAATTACTATCATTCCTGGAGTTTGTGTAAAAACAAACTCTGAGCCCCTAGAACACTCCAAGCACGCTCCTGTCTGTCTCCTGAGACCTCCAACTACCTTCATACGAATCCCCCTTATGTCTCAATCCCTTAAATCCTATAAATACAGACTTTTTCCTCAAGCTAAAGGATTCCAAAATATTCTATAGAAAATTCTAAAAATTCTAAGAGAGACTTCAACCCCTAACCCGGAACCAGTGAGAGAGGTCGCGTTAGATCCCCTAGGAGTGGAAGCTCTAAGCTAACATCTCTGGGATAACTCCTTCTCAAGGTTACATCATTTCCCTTGAAGATTGGAAGATCACTTAAGGAGTAGGTTTTCATTTTGGCATTTATTCTCTCTGTTATCTATGTTGCCCAAGGTTTGGACCCTAGAGGAGGGTGAATATGGTCTATGACAATTTAAAACTTTATCTTATTTCCTTAAGCAGAATTTCAATTTTAACAAATTAAAAGGAAATATAATGAAGAAAATACATTTACACCCTTTGAGGCTTGACGAAAATACACATAGACCCCCTCAGGTTTCAAAAAATATATTAGGTATCCCTACTTTTCAAAATATTGACACTTACACTCCTTCCATCAATTGACCGTTAGTCAACTGATGGAATGATGATGTCATGAGATAAAATGGTATGAACTATCAAAAATACCCTCTCTAAAGTTGTCATTTTCCATTTTTCTCATATACGAAAATTTAAAATCAAATCTAGGGTGGCCACGTGTCCTTCTTGACACCCCTTGGGGAAGCCACGTGTCCTTTTTGACACCCCTTAAATGGGGTTAAATTCACCCGTCCATCCTTGGTTCTTTTTTTCTAAATATTAATTCTTTTTTTAAAATTGTATAATTGTTTTTAAGACTTTTTTAATATTAAAATATTTTTTAAAAAATTAATATTTAGTAAAAAAAAACAAGGATGAGCGGATGAAACCTAGTGTATTTTATATATCGACTTAGTGCATTTCATGTTTCAACTGTAGCGACCTAATACAAAATGCACTAGGTTGATACATGTATCGACTTAGTGCATTTCATGTATCGATTATAGCGACCTCATACAAAATACACTAGATTAATGCATGTATCGACTTAGTGCATTTTATGTATCAACATAGTACATTTTGTATTAGGTCACTACAGTCGAAACATGAAATGCACTAGATCGATACATAAAATGCACTAGGTCGATACATGTATCAATTTAGTGCATTTTGTATTAGGTCGCTACAGTCGATATATGAACTGTACTAGGTCGATACATGAAATGCACTGGGTCGATACATGTATCAATCTAGTACATTTTGTATTAGGTCGCTACAGTTGATACATGAAAGGCACTAAGTCGATACATGTATCAATCTAGTACATTTTGTATAAGGTCACTACAGTCGATACATCAAATACACTAAGTCGCTACAGTCGATACATAAAATACATTAAGTTGATACATGAAATACACTACATCGATACATGTATCAATTTAGTGCATTTTGTATTAGGTCGCTACAGTTGACACATGGAATGCACTAGGTTGATACATGAAATGCACTAGGTTGATACATGCATCAACCTAGTGCATTTTGTATCAAGTCGCTACAGTCAATACATGAAATGCATTAGGTCGACACATTGTATCGACCCTGCGCACAAAAAACTTCAGAAAACTCAGATTTTTATGATTTTTTCATCTTTTCTTCTTCTTTTAAAGCCAATATAGATGGTAATTGAGAGATAGTTGGAAGATGAGAGGAGTGAGGGAGCTTCTTTCATCTCATCCACGTAAGTAAATCTCTCTTCTTCTTCTTTCAAAATCAGTCGAGGGGTATTTAAGACTTTTCATAAATGCTGAATTATGAAAAAATGTGTCATAAAGGCATTTAGAGAAGGGTTTTCAAAACCTGTGTATTTTGGGAAGAACCCCATACTAGAGGGGCAATCTGGGAAAAACCCCATCGATTTTCTTAAAAGATGATGTGATCCAACGATCACAACCATATGACTAAGCGCTTTATCTTGCGCTGGAAACCATACAATCAAATCCTTCAATCGAGATTTGTTCCGCCAAAACATGCCGTTCTTGTTCCAACCTCCCAGTTATAATGATTCTGTGAATCACACTGTCAATGAAATCACGACCATTAGGTCTCTGGAGAGGATATCCACTACGGTTATAACCAGATTCTCCAGAAACCGGTTATGCCTCTGAGGTTGCCACGTGTCCTTTTTTTTTTGACATCTCTTAACTGTGGTTAGGATTTACCCACACCTAGGATTCACCTAAAAAAAAAAGGATGGGTGGGTGAACCCTAGGGATGGGGTGAATCTTAACTACAGTTAAGGGGTGTCAAAGGGACACGTGGCAAACTCGGAGGGCATAACCGGATCCCCCAAACCGTAGAGGAACCATAGAATGACGTGTCTCTCTCTCTCATATATATTAGACTACTCTGCAACACTACTCGTATTTTCCTGTTCAGATGTCCTTTAACCAAAAAAAAAAGATGGAGCTTTCTTCATCGACCCATGAAAGGTAATGACATTGTTATACTCTTATTTGATTCTGTTTCTTCTTCTTCTTCTCTCTCTCTCTCTCTCTCTCTCTCTCTCTCTCTCTCTCTCTATATATATATATATATATATGTTTCAGATTTTTTGATAATCAGTTGAACCCATATATACATATATAAGGGTTCTATGGATTGTTCATAAAAAAAGGTTCAATGGATTATTATTTTTATCATGTTCTCTCTCTCTCTGCGTTGTTACTGTTATTTTTTTAAGGTTTTTCTTTTATATTTATTGTATTTTAGTAGTTGTTTTTGAAGCAATATTTGTTATTTTATTTTTTGTATTATTATATTTCTTTCTATTTTCGTTCTTCATGCCATTTTCTTGTCCTTCGAAACAAACAAAAATATGAAAGATTCTACATCGTCCAATGTTCTGAATACACTACCCAACTTTTATGGCTTAATTTGGAATTGCATGAGTTCATGTAATCCAGTCCGACTGGTTAATAGGAAAAGGTGTACAAAAGAAAACCAAAAGCCTTTTGTTCGAGCGATTATTTTCATAACGAAGCCATGAATAGGGGATACGTACAAAAAGTTTCTAAAAAGACTAAGAAAAAGAAAGAGAACAGAATGTCCCGTGAGTATTTAACAATAGGAAGGATAAGATAAACAATCTAACTAAGACTCGACACCTAAAAGATAGGTGATGACCCAATTGAAAGATAAACAAAAATAAGCTAAGGACTCCATATCTAACTTAATCATCTAGTAGGATAAAACCATCAACAGACTCCTTGTAATGTAAACCTCTAAGAAACCTAATGCACGTATTAGTTTCAAAGGGATATCTTTCTTTGTACTATGATTAGCTTTATATTCCATATCATGCTGTATTCATAATTTAGGTTAGTTTTTCGTATGTCATTTTGTTGCTTGCAAATTTCAAGAGGCTGCTATTGCAGAAAACCAAACATAAACTTTTGTTACAAAAAGATCAGAGTGCAGAACAAGGGTTAGGGTAATCAGAGACATTGCCTAGTACAAGACATTCAATAAATAAAAAGGACTCAACAAGGGTTTACAATTGCAAAATTCCAACATTGTCATAGAAATTGCAACTCTGAATTCCCTTTAAAGCATTAGTAGTGAAGTTCTTCAAATTTTTCAAGGAGTCTTGAATAATACACGATTTTTCTGTCAAATGATTAATTCACGACTTTTGGGGAAAATTGCTACTGATTTTTGCAAATTAAAAAAAATGTATTGATGAATTTTTGAAAAGTCTCAAATAAATATCTAATATATGAAATATTTTTTTTTTATCATTAGTAATCTCATTTTTATATTCTCATATCTTGCCTGAAATTTTTTCAATTAATTAATGATTTTTTCTTCGAATTTTGCTTTTTTTCCAAAGTATTTACCTAGACGAATAATGACGGATTTCATCCTACCACTACCAAACTGATATAGGAGAAGTGATATGTTGTTTTAGACAGCATCTGTGATCACCTTGGAGTCACAGTGCGATTATTCTTAGACACAGGAAAGGAAGGACCTTGCAAATGTTACAAAATTCACAATGCAATTATGAATGATGCTGCTATAATTGAATTTGTTCTCATCTTTCGCTAAAACTTGATTCTAATTTTTGTCTTTCACCTTAACCGATTGCATGTTTGATTGTTTGGGTTTGGATTTGAGTGCACATCGGCAGATTAAAGCCTCATGTTCCTGATTAAGGAGGACCTTCTCCTAGACAGTATCTTTCCAAAAGCCTTTCGAACCCAGACCAATCCAAAGGCACTCTTGTATCTCCTTTAGCAGATTTATTTTTTCACGGACACCGGTAGGGAAAGGCCTTGTTTTGTGTTTCATAGGTTTATTAATCTTCAAACCCTTTCCAACCACAGATTAAAAATATGGTTTCGGGGGATGTATCGGTCCCAACTGAAACCTATACTTATCGGTTTCGGGAGATACATGTAATTCTTTCTTTTTCAAGAAAAAAAATCAAATTATATTTTGAAAAAATTAAATGAGTTATAAGAACTAAATATAAATTTTGAAAATTGACTAAAAAACAATTACATAAAGAGTTAAAAACATAAATAACTAACAAACGATATGTATCGCCCATTTTGTATCGGTATAAATATTGTACAGGGACCACCGATACCTATACGTATCGGCCGTTTCGTATCGGTTTCGACGATTTATATTTTCATGCTTCCAACAATATTGGAAATTGAATGGCATCATTTCTCGTTATGACAAATCATATGAAGATTAGGCAGAGAGATCCAACCAAGGTTGTAGATGAGTCTGAACCAGGTCTGAATAGGGGCAACCACATGAGTATTTTCATGAAACAGTCATTGATCTCACATCTGTCCTTAAATAAGATCTCAAACATGTCCTCACTGCGTACTGTGATTAGAAAGTGTAAAAGATCAAGGAGCAACATGGAGAACACAATTCTCAATTTCCAATTATTTCGACAATAATCGCTTCTACTGAAGGACGAGTCGAAGTAAATTTCCATGCAATAGAAAATATTTTTCTTATGAAGAGTAGAGGGCAGGGCTCTCCTCTGATAGTAGGAGGCTTAAGGGCAATAGTCTTCACTTCAAAATTTTCAAACCAAGAAAATCTGCAAAACAAATTGATGCAGAAGTGATTAATGAAAGTTTTTAGTGGAAAATCCTAGCAGCCCCACTCATGGCTGTGTTGTAGCCTTGTAGGAGAGGATCAGCCATAAAAATGATCAAAACCAAGTACCAAGATGAGAGTTTAAGGGGAATACAAATACCAGTGGTTGATGATATATTTAATTTGATTAAGACACCATTCATGGTTGAAATGTGGGTTGTTTTACATCACTTTTAAAGATTATCAACTGGTACTCATAATTTTTTCAAGTTCTAGTTGTGATAATTAGCTTATGAACTTTTCTTTTATGTTCTTGGCAGGAAAATTTTGTGTACCTCAATAGAAACAATGATGATTCAAGAAAGTAGTTCAAGCACTAACAGCTCCAAAGTGGCACAGAGACCTTGGTCCGAAATTCCTTCCGAGCTGCTGGAGTTAATTGCGTATCGCTTAAGCCTAATCGAGCTTCTCAGTTTCCGTGGTGCCTGTAGGGAGTGGCGTTCTGCTTCTTCCAAAGCGTCAGCTCAAATCAGATCCACGCCAGATCCATGGTTTCTAATCTACGACGACAATGTGCACGGTCACTTATATGACCACTCCCAGAAGAGGTACAACATATGTTTCCCAGAATTGGAGGGAGCATCTTGCATTGCATCAAATGAAGGATGGCTTCTTCTATTCCGAGATGGGTCTGTTTTCTTTTTCTGTCCCTTCTCACACGCAAAAATAGACCTTCCGCAGTTCCCCCACTCGGAGATCTCTGACAATGTTGCAGCATTCTCATCTCCTCCTACTTCTCTGGACTGCATTACTTGTGTCATTAACCATAGGAATAGCACCACAGTGGAGTTAAATGTGCTTCAACGTGGAGCTAATGAATGGACTAGGCATGAATATCTTTGCAGTGAGCACATAACCACCATTATGAGTGCTACATATTGGGATGGGAATTTCTATTTTTTTGATTACAAGGATAGAGTGCTGATATTTTCTGTTGAAGAAAAAGAGTTGAAAACCTACCGAGTAGTAGAAAGAGCCACGGATTTTAAAGGACCAACTATACCAATCTCATTACGCAGGCGTAGTAATGTGGAGGAAATATTGGAATTGGATGCAGATGCTTCTGTTTCTACTTGCGGGACAGTAGTACCAGGCACTAAATATAACATGGTCATTCACAATGAGCACATCAAGGCCAACGGAACAACTGAAACCCACCACCTCAAAGGGGTATGGATCCAACCTCGACTCCTTCACCTCCCTGCAAATTATAGCTGGTCTCTTTGAGGGTGCCTCTTTGATCAAGGCATAAACATCCATTTATTGTTTTTTATATTTAATCTTTTGTTATTGAAGCTGAATTCATATGAAAACTTTCATCAGGATTCCATAATTCCTTGGTTTGGCAATTTTTTTTTTATAAGACCATTTTCATTACAAACAATAAGTTTTCAGTTATTTCATTTCTTCTTTTTCTGAATTGGGATTTGTTTTGACATGCCTCTTCGAAGTTTTTTGTTGAAGGTTGCTTTATTACAATCTCCAAAATTAGTTAAAACTAGAGGGTGTGGAAGTAAATTTATAATTGAGAACACTCTCTCATTATTATATTAATAAATAAATAAAAAAGTAGATTAGAAGTTGCAACAGAAAAAACCAAACAGTTATTACACACCGAAAACACAGAATCAAATAAGCTACAACAAGAAACAGCGATCCAGCCGCAAAGAGACTGGCGAAACAAAATCCCTTTACACGTGCCCTGCCATGATTTCCCTAAACAGTTCTTTTGGTGCTGCACACACACACACAAAAAGAAAAGGATTGGGGGCTGGATAAGTAGTAAAAGTTCAAAGAACTTATTAAAATTAATAAGCTTGTTGTGTCCATCTTACCAGGCAAATCGGTGAACCTTTCGAAATGTTCATATGCCTGCCTGATGAACATCTCCAACCCAGTAACGACAATGGCTCCTGATTCTTCTGCTTCACGCAAAAGTCTGGTCAGTAGTGGTGTGTAAACGGCATCAAAAACCAGGGAGTAAGAGCTCAGAGCTTGCTGCAAGAAAAAGAAAATAAAACGCCCACTTTAGACCTCTAGAATTTGATAATCAATCCACAAGTCAATATCATAAATGGTCAATGCATTTACTACTATGGTGCAGCTTGGGCATATTTGAGTCATGTTGGTCTGGGTTATGCTTGTATTAGCAAATTGTATATAATTATTTATGGCTTAGAAGAAAATTAAGAGGGCATTATAAGACTAACTCGTGCCCTTTCACAGACAAGACCCCGACTCAAACCACCGAACCAAACACCTTTAAAGTTTATGTTTTGACACATTTATACATCCATATAGTAAATCCGCATACATTGCCGGGCTCAGGTTGTCCAACGCCTCATCCCAAAGTCTGAAAACCCAGCCCAAGCTCTCTCAATGATAGGGTTGAGCCCACCCAAGTTGAACTCCTAGCTTAGACTTGCACAAGTGAAACAAATTTATATGCATCTTTTTGTAAAAATTTTCCTTTCAATTAAATGAAGAGTTTGTGTTTCAATAGACAAATATGGACCTAGTTTGAGATATTCGGGGAAGGTGTAATGGATGAAATCCATCCATTGTTCACTGATAGTAAAAGAATCTCCATCAGTTGCTATACTTCACATATTTCCATGTACAACTACATCATACACACCACTATTCTATGCGCGTGATTCTTTTTTTCTATCTATATGGTTGGTAAGCGGGACTCAAACACGTGACCTCTAGGTTGTGTTGCAGCATTCTTCTTGAGGAGGGTTGTTTTGATTGTAGTAAAAGGTTTCTGGACAATACTTCGTATCAATTCTCTGGATGCAGATATTTTTGTGGAGAGGATCGTGTAATATTAATGGGTCTAATGCATGGTTTTAAACAGGAAGGGAGAAAAAACCATTGAAATCAACTCCATACAAAGGGAGTCAATAGAATTATGTCAATGAGTTTACTCCATCTAAATGCTCTCTCTCTCTCTCTCTCTCTCACACACACACACACACATTTTTTGGGGAGGTGTACTGTAATTGATTTTCTATGTTTTAAGGTAGATCATATTTCCAAGACCCCATATTTGCAGAGGATTGTTTCTGTGATATATGTGCCTCTTTTGATGTTTCGATATCCCGAGTTAGTATAATGGAAGGAAGTACTATCTACATCGGACCTAATCTTTCCACATTTCTGAAGTTGAATCGCATGACAGTTTGAAAGCATGGTAATTGCTTTCTTGTGTGGCTGATTCTGTTGACTGATTATGGCTGGTGATGTAAAAACTAGATCATCTACCATGAGCCCTGGGGTAGAAGAGGTAGCAAAGTTGAGATCCATTATTGAAATTAGTCATTTGCATTATAAAAGAAGGATACTATACTATACTATACTATACTATAAAGAAATAAGACTTTCCTCTTTGATCTCTAAACTTCAATCCCTGTAATTCTAGAATGCTGATGTGGCACCTCTAAAAAGGAGAGTGATTTTAGGGGATTTGATCCATTGGAGGGATTTTAGGGGATTGTGATATGAGGGATAGAGAGAGGGAATGTAGGATATAATTGAACATTTGCAACATGAGAAAATCATTAACTCCCAAACTGAAATTTCTATAGATTTCATTTCCCTAATATTCTTTTAGTGGTACCCACATTCTGTTGTATGCCAGAATAATATGTAAAAAATGCTGAAGGTTCAAAAATCTTTTACACATGGAGTAGCAAAGCATGTAAAAATATAAAAAGAATATTAGAAAGGCAAACCTTAGCTATGGGTGTCTCGTCAACATTTGGTTGCAATCCTACAGATGTAGTATTTGCAAGGATCATCCCATCCTCGGGGTGGAAACTATCTAACTCAGCAAGAGATAAAGCTTCTCCTCCAACTTTATCAGCAAGTTCTCTCGCTCGATCTGGAAGTCAAAGAAAGGATAAATCGCCATCCAAGTTACAATTAAAGTTGACGAATCAATACTCATCTGAAAATAGCCACATTGGTAACATGCCATGTTACTCAAATCACAGACATTTGTGTCAATGTCACATATGGATATGAGGTGTGACATATCTGAGCAGTTGAATATCGAAAATGCTGACACATTTGTAGAATTATCAGATAACATAGATAGATAGATTTGTCTACTAGTTCATGATAACATATTATAAAAAAGTTGTGCATTACAAGAAAGTGCATTAGTGCTTTCTCTACATGAGGAGGGTCCATTCATCTCTAATATGCGTTATCCAGAAACATTTTAAGAAAATGGTGTCCTTGATATGTAGCTAACATGTCATTCATTCTTGAACTCTCTTTTAATTATTACAAAAATGGAGCAGAACATAGCCCATTGAACCGCATATGGGTCTCTGAAGTGGAGATGTGCATCTGGAGTGCCATGTGACCCATGAATTTGTATTGAACTGATGGGATCGGGGGAACGTATTAGTAGCCCCAATACATGACAAAGTGAAGAAGAGTCAATTGAGATAGTTTAGACATATGCAACGAGGACCAACTATGGCACCAGTAAGAAAGAGTGCTTCTATGCAGGCTGAGGACACTATAAGGACAAGGAGAGGGCTGAAAAGGACGTGGATTGAAGTGATAGAGAATTTGAAGAGCAATAGATTTTTTACAATAAAACTTTTCAGCTCAGATGGAACTAAAGGTACTAAAATGTTTGAGATTATAAAGAGAATTTCACAGTAAACTTCAGCTCGATGTCATCAGACCACAAGTACGTGCATAAGGCCATGCAACAGTTCAAAATAGACTACTTGTAACAGCTCAATGTCATCTTGACTCATTAGCCTTTTTTTCTAGGGCTAGGTCGCACCGTCACAGTGTAGGTTTTGGAGCCTTTTGTTGGTAAGTTGCTTTGCATTCCTTGGACTCACTCCTTTTGAACCCTTTTCTTGTACATTCTTCCTTATTCATATATCGATTCTGTGACCAATAAGAACATTTCAAATAGACAACTATAAATAACAACAAAAGCGAGAATCTTACGATAAGTGCGATTGGCAATTACGACTCTTGCCCCCTTTTCTTTGGCCCCATAAGCAAGTGCCTTACCAGCGCCACCAGCTCCAATGACAACAAACAGTTTACCAGCTAAGGGTGAACCAGTTTCATTGTTTATATTATGTGAACCTGTAAAAGAAAAGAGTGGGGTAGAAAACTCCTTCAAACAAAAATGTCTAAACAAAACTCTGCACAGTTTGCAAAGCACGTGGGAAACCTCGTAGCCCATCCTCAATAGCAGAAATAGCACCAAAATAGTCGGTATTGTAACCAATTAACTTCCCATCACTTGGTCTCCTGATAATTAAATTAACAGCTCCGATTGACTGTAAGGATTTGATCAAGAAATAAATCATGTATGAAAAAACAAAAATGACACAAACACATCTTTAAGACTACTCCAATGGAAATATGTCAATTGCGAAGTGAAGAGATCATCAATTACTTTTGCTATCGGATCAACCTCATCGCAGCGTCTAAGTGCATCCTCCTTGTGAGGAAGTGTACAACTGCATTCCAAATAAAGTTGCATTATTTCATTGTTCAACGAAAATTCCTGGGAATTCCTAGCTGCTACAAAATATATTAGCACAGTCTAGACAGTCTCACAAGCAGATTTATGCTGTGTCAATACATAACAGGTCCCTCATAAAACAATACAAAAGGATGAACACCACCACAGACATCATAAAGAATGCCACATTACATAATCAGCAGCATACCAAATGCACAGAACCCAAGATACAGTAGAAATTGAAATCTTGGCAAACACTATAGCCTGAGCACATAAAATACTAAGATACACTATGTTTAAGTCTTTTGAGAGGAGATTGAACCTGAATCCAGGAAAATCAGGGGATGAATAGGTGTTGAGAAATTTTGTAATGTCATCCACCAAAAAGTGCACATAAACTCCATTAAAGCCAACTGATTTAAATGCTTCATTGAACAAAATAGGTGCTCTGCTGTGACCCACGGGATTCCCAATAACGCCAAATACTTTTGTATCGGGCCCTAACTGTCTTAAGTTGTATAAACCCAACAAATCCTTGATTGTTGGTTGCCCAGGAGCTGATACCATTCCGGCCCCAAGTGTACCAAAAGTGAGATATCCATCAAATTTGGGGCAAAGTAACCGTGAAATCCAACCCCTTTGGCCCATAACCAATCCTATCACTGGAACCTGTTTCAATTGATGTGTCATCTGCAAACTGTTAAAGAACTTCAAGAAGATATAATCATATGATATCAAAAGAAATTCCGATCATATGAAGAATCTTGAGAAACATTGGAATCGCAAAGTTTTGATGTTACTAGTTCAAAACTACAGCAAATGAGTAATTGTCAAAAATGTTCTTTTGCTTTGAACAAAAACATTGTACTCATACTCACAAACTCACTACTATATATAAATGAAGTAGAGCAAAATCCAATGGAGCTATATTTATATTTTATACAGAATACCATGAGCCGCTGATGTTTTCTCTAATAGGCCACTTATTCCAATTTACTAAATAACGGTTCGAAAGACAATATGTTCAAGTATATCTACAACTGAATATATTAATTTATGGATAAATGAAAGTTCTAAATCAGGGCGCTGAACATTTGACATGGACTGAACAAATAAAATCTATTAGTTGTACTTCTCTTATCAATAGGAAATGCACAACCACAGAATTACAAGGAGAACAACTACAAACAGACTTGTATTAGCCATCAACAGCCACTAGGGCTAACATTTGATTACCTTTTACTTGTCCAATCATACATAAGGAGAATTAGAGATAAAGTTAATGTAATACTATGGCAATTCAAATGAAAAATGACAGCATATCTGTGTGTAGCTCTTATGGTGGATGTGATAGACCAACAATTTTTATCCTAGTCCTTTCTTTGTTAGTTGAAAGATTATACCATATAAATTTTTTTAAGTACACATAAAAGAAATGAACTATCCCACAGTATCTGACAATTATTAAATCATAAATGACCACTTTCTTCACCAAATACTTAATCAGACATTGACATTTAAATCTGAAGGACCCTTCATTACTTATTTTCATTTTTCACTTTGAGCTGGTCAGAAGAAGCAAAAAGGAAGTACTTTAGTTATTAAATTATGTCTGGTTCGTAAATTGTATCTCCCAAAACATCATTTGTGGCTACAAGCATTTTACATTGTATAATGTATCATTTAATCGGCAGTGATTCCAGACTCATTGCATCTTCATAAGATATATAGTACCATTAAACAGAGACTCAAATTCATACTACAAGGACAGAATTTTGTTAGTGAAATAATTTATAAAGCACTGGCACAATATGTTTACTGCTTACTTGAGAATGCACCGTTGTTTGAAAAATGCGTGTCACGTCTGTTATGTCCAAGGCAGTTGTTGCAATCTTCACTATGTCAGCTCCAGTAGCTTGTATTTTTGTGACAAGGCTTCCAATATCCTCAAGAGAGGGTGTACTTTGATAATTGTGAGAAGAAACAATGACTTTGAGCTTTTCAGGCTTCTTTCCATGTATGGATTTATTGAACTCATAAGCAACCTCCAAAAACAGTGAAAAGTAGAAGTCTGAGTGGAGCTTGATTTGGGGAATTGCCATAGGATATTCAACATGAGATCAAAAAACTAACAAACACTATTGGTACCATCATTATTTCATTATAGACAGCATATGATAAGGATAGCTTTCTGCACTTGAGGTGCATATATATGTTTGCATTTGCACATGTAGTTTCTGATATTTTTTTTTTCAGTCAAGTACTTATTTGTTGATAATTCGATTTGGTTAGAACTTTCCTTCAAGAACACTACATTTGGTGCTTGAGAAGCAATTCCCTACAACATGTTAATCAGAGCTGTTACGGATTTACTTAGAAAATGAACAACTTATGATCCAAATCTAAACTGCACTTGGTAACTGAGAATCAGGTATTGATTTGTTTTCATGGAAAATTTGGCCTAAAATGGTTCATGTTATGGTACTACGAGGGTCCACTTTGAAGATGCATTTGGCAACTAAACTTGGGCTCTTTGACAAGCTCATGACTATAAAACTTTGTTATGGTAAAGTTATATGACATTCACAATCTACCAGTGTTCTTTTGGAAGCATAGACAGTATTGCCAATGCCAGTTTCTTAGTATAATCCATTCAAATCCAATGGCAACGACTTGAGAAATGGACATGAAAATAGAGGACTAGCGGAGTGGAAAGACGATAGGAGGTGGTTGTAATGCTTGCTGATTCTATGTCTTAGTTAGAAAACAATAAGGATGGGGCATCTTGGGTGCATTCTCTCTGGCTACCCTTCAATTTCTAGTCTTTTGCTTATTTCTATTTCAGCTCTGTTGGTTAATTATTCATGTTCTTCAGTTTTTGTGTGTGTGTGTGTAACGGAGCAGGGTGTCCCAAACCCTTCGAGGTAAGGACTAGTCCCTTCGGGTGTCCGCACCAACCCACTAACAATTTTCCCTACGGACACCAAGGTAAGTTGAGGACTAGGAGTGGGAGTTGAACACACAACCATAGGGAGCAGACCCGGGATGCAACTGCACCAACCCCACAAACACCATAGTTTTTTTTTTGAAGTACTCATCCACTCAATGGTGGCTTTTGTGGGTAACCGGGAATGTAGTGAGGTATTGTGCACAATTCTAAGGATCCGTTTGGATGTCAGCGATTGGGTGTCAGAATCAGAATTGGGGAATTGGATTTCCAGTACTTTCGGTGTTTAAATGCCCTCAATTTCTATGAATTCCATTTTACATGGAAATTAAAATGATGGCAGGTCTTACTTTTTTTTTCGGTGCGAATATTTGAAATATTAGAAAGTTCAAGGATGAGGAAGCAACCTGAAGCTCAACATCAATATAATCAGCTCCCAATTCCATGGCCAAACGAAGGGCATCTAGTCTCCTGTTTTCATCACCTTCATACTGACCGCCTTCCCATGTTGGTCTACAAATATAATATAATAAAAATTACAAGATTAATTTCCATGTATATTGGGATATTCTTATTAAATTTATAATACAATATGAAAATACAAGAAATGATTGACCATGGGCAGAAGAATCACTTGTTTTATCCATTGATGTATTCAATATGAAAGTTGGAATAAATCTCGAAGGGTTGGGTGGCCAACAAGAGGAAGAGACTCGAAATCAAGACCTCCACTTATTGAAGCGTGGTCTTCAGTCTTGACCACTAGCCCAACCCACCCCCTTATGCTTTTTAACCGTTTGGTTTGGTAAACGTTTTAGATTCTTTTTAACCGTTTGGGAAAATCCAATCCATTCTTTAATATATTTTGTCCGTTAGATGGTTCATAGTTCAGATCGCAGCCAATTGCGATTGAACTCATAGAGTTATGTGGCGCTTGCCTATTTTGGAAGAAAAAATGAAAATAAAATTTTAATTTTTTTTTCTCTGCTTCCAATAGATAATATGCGATTGAACTCTGTTTTTTTTTTTCTCTACTTCCAATAGATAAGTGCAACATATACGATTGAACTCAGGAGAGTTCAATCGCAATTGGCTGTGACCTGATGTCCTTTTCTTTCACAGAACAGTAGCTCAAGAGAAGTTGATGCTTCTCAGTTTAGGGGTTTTCTATTGGCATCTCCACTTTTCATCATAATCTCTACCTATTTATGATCAGTTTTACAGTTGCAATTCGGCTTAAATCAACTAGCTGAAAAATAGTTTCCTGGTTTATCAAATCAGTTTCGGGTGTTTCCTTCGATTCTGGCATTATCTGATTTACCAGCGGGTGGCACGTGCGGTGCACGTGAGAGTGAGGGGAAGGAGTTAACCACAGTTAATCGGAGTTAAAAGGGATGCGTGTTAACCCGCGAGTGCAATTGAACTCGCTAGTAGCACATGCGTGAGAGCGAGTGGAAGGAGTTAGCCACAATTAATAGGAGTTAAAAGGGACATGTGTTAACCCCGGGTGCGATTGAACTCTCCCCGAGTTTAATCGTGGTTGGCTGTGATTCTAAATAGATAGATGACAAGGGGTAGTGGGAAATAAGGTAAAACATTAAATCAAAGGCAAGGGATAGTTTGGGAATTAAAGTAAAAATATTAAATCATTGTTTTGCTTTTATATAAGGGTAGTTTGAGAATTTCAAAAAAATCATCCACCCATGCCTCTCTCGCATTATAATAGTAAAGATAGTGTCACATTTTTTTTTGGCCTGTGAGTTATCAGTTACCTACATTCGTAACATGAATCAGTTAGGCAGTTAGTGGTTAGTGTTGGGCAGGGGAGCTCTTGCAACTGGTACCGAGGGGGAGTCGATCGCTAAACCTCCCACCATTGGAGACCACACCCCAACCACTGGCGCAAGAGGGCGGGGTATTTTTAGTGTCACTTCATTAGCTACATTTAACAAAGAAGCTCAAAATTGTAAGCAGA
Organism: Tetracentron sinense; assembly: GCA_015143295.1. Lineage (NCBI taxonomy): Eukaryota > Viridiplantae > Streptophyta > Magnoliopsida > Trochodendrales > Trochodendraceae > Tetracentron > Tetracentron sinense. Next base: position 7,057,853 of record CM026558.1, on the reverse strand, counting down.
TTTAAATCTAATGCAAACAGTACTAAGATAGTCCAACCTGAATGTGATAAGAGTGGGCAAAGGAGACTCTTTGATGAGGATTTCAAGATCTCGGCGAGGGCTCAAGTTCTTAATAAAGTCTAATCGGATCTCGACGAGATCCGCACCACTTGCCTTGGCCTCACACATTTCGATCAACATCTGATTGACGGATTCTCCCATTAAAGGTGCACAAATCAGAGTTGAATTCTTCGCCATATTCCTCCGCTACTATTTTTGCAAATTTCACACAATTCTTCAAAAAATCCACGAACAAAAAACCAAGAAAAACAAGAGTCAGAAGAACATAGCTACTCGAGAAAATTTTGCAGAGAGAACTTTTAAGTAAGTAAATAAATGGAATAACAGAATTACCGAAATGCTTTCAGACTCCAATGTAGTTTGAAGGAGTAAACTGCTGGTGAGATATTTATAGGGGTGAGTTGGATAGTGAAATATCTCCAACTTACTTTAAATCGGTAATTCCTCGGCTAATTTGACTTCCTCTCACGAGTATTATTCCTATCTTCCTACATCGATTAGAAGCGTCTCAATAAAGAGATTGATTGGATCACACTCAATTGCGATTGAACTTGGGTAGGAGATTGAATCACGGCCAATCGCGATTGAATTCAGGGAGAGTTCAATCTCTCCCACAAGTCAAGATGTGTTCCCTTTAATCCCTATTAACCATGGTTAAGATTCTCTAACCCTAAGTGTTCAATAATCTAATCTTAGTTTTTTGAAAGAAAAAATTATTGAAAAAATATTAACTCTAAGAGTTAAAATTTATTAACCAGAGTTAAATATTTTTTCAATATTGAACAATTAGGGTTTGAGAATCTTAACCACAGTCAATAAGGGTTAAAGTAGGGGTGTCAACGAGCCGAGATGGGCATTGCTCAGGCTCGGCTCGTTGGATTTTTGATGTTCCTCAGGCTCGGCTCGTCCACAAATCATCGAGCTCAAGCCGAGCTCGTTAAACTCTAATTTTTTTTTAAAATTATATAGTGGGATGATATTATAATATTTAAGGGATTAAATGGTGGGTACAAAGAAAATGGGAAGATAAAATAGTACTTTCACTAACCTGATGAACATTTCATGTTCTTAATTTTAAAAACTGAATTCATTTTTTTATATTTTTTAATGTAAAACTCAATATTAGCAGGGGTATAACTGTACATGGGTATCCATTGAATTAGTCGAGTCGAGTCGAGTCGAATCGAGTCGAGTCGAGTCGAGCCGAGCCGAGCCAAGCCGAGCTACCTCTTACTCGAGCTCGGCTCGTTATCTAAACGAGCTCACTCACTTGGCTCGGCTCGGTTCGGCTCGATGAGCTTTTTAATCCTGTTTAAGCTCGATTCATTGACAGCCTAGGTTAAAGGGGACACATGTTGACCTATGGGAAGGATTGAACTCTCCCTGAATTCAATCGTGATTGGTTGTGTTTCGATCTCCTTGGGGAGAGTTCAATCATACACACAAGTCACACGTGTCCCTCTTAATGGTTCCTTGTCTCCTTTGGTTCATCAATATTACTTTGGTTTTGTTTAAAAGATATTTAAAAAAGGTAAGTGATTAAAAAACTAGAGCTAGATCAATGGATTGAAATTCAATGCTTTAAAGGATGGCTCCACTTAATGCTCGACAACGTTAGATTGAAAATCCAAACCTCCCGCTCTCAGCTCTTGATTGTAAGTACTATCGAGAGTTTTAAATCACTTTCCTTTAAAAATTATTAATCCTAAGAGTTTAGATTTTTTAATTAGAATTAAATATTTTTCTTGTAAAAATTAAAATAATATTGATAAACTTCAATAGTTAATAAATCTTAACCACAATTAATAAAAATTAAAAGAAATATGTGTTGGCCTATGAGTGCAATAGAACTCGGAGAGAGTGCAATTGCAATTGACAATCCTCAATTATATTATATACAATATATTAAGGAGTTACATCCTCTACGGTGATTACCGGATTTGGCAAATCTGGTTATCACCCCTAGAGGTCGCCACATGTCTCCTTTGACACCCCTTAACCGTGGGTAAGGTTCACTCACCCCTAGGGTTCACCCACCAATTTTTGGTTTTTTAAAAAAATATTAATTCTTTTTTTTAAAATTAAAAAACCTTTTTTAGAGTTTTTTTAATATTAAAAATAGTTTTTTAATTTTAAAAAAAGAATTAATATTAAAAAAAAAAAAAACCAAAAAAATGGGTGGGTGAACCTTACCCACAGTTAAGGGGTGTCAAAGGAGACATGTGGTGACCTCTAGGAGTGATAACTGGATTTGCCAAATCCGGTTACCACCGGAGATGATTTGGCTCTATATACTAAAGAAATATGATGCCTAAGTGACACCCTTCTTTAGTCTTTATTTTCCCTTAGTTTTGCCACATCATCCCCATCATTTATTATATTGTGTTTGCACTCTAAAAGTCTTTTATTTCATATTTCTTCATTTATGAGTTCGCCTAGGTCCACCCATATTTGATCACCCTTTCAAATTGTCTTGTCACCTCATCAAACTTCTTTATTTTTGATGAGCTCACCATCATAAATCCCTCAACTAACAAAACTCTTCCCAAAAACACTTCTTTATTTTTAATGAGCCCACCACCATAAATCTCTCAACTAACAAAACTCTTCTCAAAAAAATTCATGAGAGAACGTGACCTACCTCTTCCTCTCCTCCCATTCAAAAATAGGGTGTCGCATCCTTCTTCAGTTTTTATTATTATTGTCCTACTTTGGCACATCATCATCCCATTTATTGGTAGGATTTACCCACCTATCATTGGTTTTTAGAAAAAATATTAATACCAATGATAGGTGAGTGAACCTAGATGTGGGTGAATCTTCACATAGTTAATGTGTGTCAAAAGGGACACATGGTAACCTCAGGGGCATAATCGGACTCCAACAATCGAGTCGGGTTATAACCGTAGGGTGCGTTTGGATTTATGGAATTGAAGAACGGAATTATCAATTCCATGAGACAATTCTAATTTCATCGTTTGTGACACATTATAAATAGGGTGGAATTAAGATTTTCTAATTCCATAGAGAATTCAAACAGTGATTTTAAAGGCAAATTTATAAGATTCAATTTCACAGTAAAATGGTCTTATTTGACAAATCCACGTTACTGTGGAATTTAAAAACAAAAAAAAAAGCCTGATAGTTTCATTTCTCCAGGAATTTAATAGTGCATCTAAACGATAGAATTTTGAATTTCGTGTAATTTAATTCAGTATGTTTTAATTCCATAGAATTCAATTCTTTGGCTCAATTCCAATTCCATAAATCCAAATGCACCCCGGATTTCATTCCTATGAAATTAAAGGACAAACTCCCTCCGACTCATGATTGTCTCAAGTTATAACCGTAGGAGTCCGGTTACAATACAAAAACCTTTTAACTGCTTTTTTGTTACTCTTAAGTAAATCTCTATTTTGATAGGTGGGACAGGTTGGCTGGTCCTGAGATTAGGACCATTGTTCTTCTTTGAGGAGTGCTACCTAGTCACATTTAGTCCAAATGTTTCCACAGACGCAAGAGTCACGAGATTAAAAAAAATTAAAAATTGGAAGTGTTTGACATTAAAGTCCTCGTCATTTGTACCTTTTGAATGTAGGAACCCGTGCCCGACTCTTGTGTAGGGTCCGGTTCGGTCAGCGTGTCTGGGAAAAAATTCTATTCCATTGCTGAGTTGTGATCTCAATGGATCATACCGCAATGGAGCCAAATCATCCATGGTGATAACCGGATTTGGCAAATCCGGTTATCACCTCTAGAGGTCGCCACGTGTCTCCTTTGACACCCCTTAACTATGGGTAAGGTTCACCCACCCATCCTTGGGTTTTTTTTAAAAATATTATTTAAAAAAAAATAATTAAAAAACTGTTTTTAATATTAAAAAAACTCTAAAAACAGTTTTTAATTTTGAAAAAAAGAATTAATATTTTTTTAAAAAAACCAAGGATGAGTGGGTGAACCCTAGGGGCGGGTGAACCTTACCCATGCTTAAGGCTTGTCAAAGGAGACACGTGGCGACCTCTAGGGGTAATAACCGATTTGCCAAATCCGGTTATCCCGTAGAGGATTTGACTCCTACAGCAATATGCGAAATGGTCACAACCGTCCAATCAAATTCAACCATCTGTCTACGAATTGGTGGGTTCTAAGTTCCCAACGTCCTGAAGTGTTACCGAATCCATTCCTATCTGGATTCAGGAGGCAAAGGATTGTCTCTGCCGATGCTAGAAACATAGTCTCCGGCTTCCACATATTAGGCGACATGTGGTGATAAAGGGGAGAAGCCTTTTATTTTCTCTCATGATTTTGATTTCTCCCCACTTGATATCTCTCTCCCTTTTTCTCACCACTTTATCACCACATGTCGCAGAATGTGTGGAGAATTCAAAATCTTGAGAGACAATGAAATGACTTTTCCGTCACATATCGCCTAATGTGTGGAAGCCCGAGACCATGTTTTCTGTTTTCTGAAGAAACAATCCTTTGCCCAAGAGCCCTGGACATGAGATGGATCAAAGTAGGTCCCATCTTGGAGGAGATTTATTAAAGGACAATAATAACTAGCTGGTGGAGTGAAGGAAGGCATCTCGTCCCTCCTTTTCTCACCGTGTCCCTCTTTTAACTCATTTTAACTGTCGTTAAGATCCGTTAATTTTTTAGAATTAAAGCATCTAATCTTGAGTTTTTAGAAGAAAAAAAATTAACCACATGAGTTAAAACTTGTTAACCATAGTTCAAAGCAATTAAAAAGGGCTTTGTGAGAGGGAGGAGCAACAATATGCTCATTGCCTGAGGAGAGGACTATTGTTCTTTCTTCAATACTTGTGAGTTGCACCCGCGATGTATGTGAGAAAGATGGAAGGGGGAGAGAGGGTGGAAAGATGGACCCTGATGAGACTCACATAATATGCTTTTGAAATACATAGAAAAGTATAGAAGATGACTTGTGCTAGTACTTCAGCTTCCTTGCTGTGGGCTTGTCTTCTGATTGAACCCCCTAATGTAATGGCATAGAGTTGATCCAATCATTTGGTCATCAAGGAGCAAAAGATAAGATAAAATAATAATAATAATAATAATAATAATAATAATAATAATAAGATAAAAAGAAATCATTTGGTCATCAAGGAGCAAAAGATAAGATTAAAAATAAAAAAAAAGATAAAAAAGAACGTTGATTGACAAAAGAAAAGAGAGAATTTATAAGATATGATCTATTTGGTATCAATTTATAATATTGGACTTAAAAAGAGGAATTCATTATTTTGATTTGTTACTTGTTTTGTTAAGTTGAGTTTATTTCCATACGCATAAAAAAATATTTTTGCAGAAGATCGTCGATCATACTTTCTTGCCTTAGCCACTATTGAGGAAGAGTGACTTCATTCCTTAGACCACTATGAGGAAGAGAGACTCATAGCACAGACGATCTTTAACTCATAGCACAGATGATCCTTACCCGTGAAGGCAGAAACGATACCAATTGTTAACAAAACGAAGTCTCAAAAACGAAATTATCGTATTTTCAGGCAGAGCACCAGTAAAAGAAAAGACCTAGAGGCTTATGAAAGTCACATTTTCACTTAAGAAAGATGGCAAGTTGACCGGTTCCAACTCAAAAAGGAGACAAGGGTCTTTTCCAGATCTAGAAGGATGACAGAAATGATTGTCATCAAACCCGCAACCACCCAACTATGAGAAATAACACGACCAAAGAGAGCGGATACCATACTTCCCAAAATCATAGTTGGGAAGGAAGCGAAAGCTGGCTCGACCATGCAAGATACGACCAAAAAGTCATACATGCAGGGTGCTCACGTTTTTTTGTCTCCAAACCCTCGGGAGTTAAGCTGAAACAAACCACAGGATCCATTTCGGAACTACGCTGCCGACAAACTCCGAAGCTCCATTGGGCAGGGCCGATCGGGGCTGTTTCCTAAATATCGCAAAAAGCTACTACCGCTTGGGTAGGGGAGGGCCAACCCTCTTTCGCTTGGCGTGAACTCCTTTCGATTTGTCACTTCAAAGGGTCGAAGGCTCTATCTCAGAAGGGTGGTGAAGGGAACCTATAATGTGGGTATCTAGACTTGAAAAAGCGGCATGAACAATTACCTCGAGACGTTTGCTTGTGTTGATCTTTTGATTTCGCGCGCTTAGCGTGAAAGCCGATGGCTTTCTTGCTACTTTCAAGCAAGGCTTACAGTATGGCCATTGGATTAGATTAGATGACTGAGGGTGTGTTCTTCTATAAAATTGTTCTTTGAGATCTTTCGGGGACCTTCGCTTCTTCTAAAGTAGACCCTCTAACTTCATCTACACCGTTTCCATAATAGTTGTCTTGACTCAGCTGTCACAGCAGTTTCAGAATCCACACCCCTGGAAGGGTGCAGCACGTCATCTGACTTGATGGCCTAGGTTTAGTTGGGAAGGGAGAGACTGGAAGAGGTGCCTAATCCACTCACTAGACACCTACTTAACAGACAGTTTAAAGGCCTTTCAGGCCATTTAGTAGTACCTTGCCGACTCATCTTTAAGTGGCTTATTTGTACCCAGCTACATGATGGAACTCTCCTCGGTCAATCCTCACTCACCAACGTAGTCCTAGCTTAGGAAAATTATATTTGGCCAAAAGGGTTGGTTTGGCTTTTAAATTATCAGACGCTTGTTTTTTCCCAGTCAACAAAGTACCCAGTACAACTGTGTAAGTACAGTCACTAGTACAGCACTAGCTCTTACAGCAAGCAGCAAGCTAGCTTAGGCAATAGTGTTCGGATAGCCCAATGCTAATAGCTTTAGCTTTAGATTAGTAAGGCTAGCCAGCCGACTAATATACTAATAGGTAGAAAAAAAGCCCAAGCCCTTGACTATAATAGAGACTAATGGAATGACCTGGGGACTCAGAAAGCGCTTGAAGGCTAGCAAGGTATTCAGATAGGGAGATGAAGATGAAGGGAAAACTTAACTGAGCTAAGGTAAGAAAGCAAGCGCTAGTAGAAGGTTCATTGAAGATTGACTACTTAAAAGGTAAACTTCACATAAACTTACTAGTCTATAGAAAATATATAACAAAGTCAACCTTAGCTAACCTATCTAATCTAGTAATTAAGCGGTTAAGGCAAGTGGAAAGAAAGGACTGAAAGTAGAGGCGGAAGGTGCATGGCTAGGGAGTGGATCTTTTAAAACTCCCACTTTCTCGTTGGGATTGGGCGCAATAGGAGGTGCTTCATCTGTCATGGCAATCTTGAAACCGATCCGCCAATAACCTAAGGATGACAAAGGGCTCGCCAAAGAAAATAGTCCATTGACAATAAATCAGAACAAGTTTTGCAGTCAATGCTCAAATTCCAGCTTTCCTCTCATACAATCCCTACTCTCAATCAAAAACCAACACTTGCCACAATATTTTCTAATCAAACTACTTCTTGATCTACTTATGAAAGATGGCCAAGATACTTTTATTTCTTACATTTTTAGCAAATATGGTGATACATGTCTCTCATACATTGGGGCTTTGTGAGAGCGAGGGACAATAGTTCGTTCCTCGCCCAATAAAACTATTACTCTTTATTCAATACTTATGGGCTACACCTATGTTGAACATAAGAGAGATAGAAGGGGGAGAGAATGGGAAGAGGGACCCTAGTAAAATCCATGTGATATACATGTGAAATATATGAAAAAGTATAGAAGGGGGAGAGAATGGGAAGAGGGACCCTAGTAAAATCCATGTGATATACATGAAAAAGTATAGAAGGGGGAGAGAATGGGAAGAGGGACCCTGGTAAAATCCACGTGATATACGTGTGAAATATATGAAGAAGTATAGAAGATAAAGCGTGCTAGCCCTACTCTCAGCCAAAAACCAATACTTTTCCATGCAAGGATATATGTTGATTTTTTAATTAAAAACGATGCCAACTGCTGGTGTTCTAGCAGTGAAGACTGGGACAAAATTTATAAGTAAACTTCACACAAACTTTTAAAATCCACGTGATATATATATATATATATATATATATATATTTATTTGTGTAAAGATCATTTTGTCATTCTCATTATAATAGTAGAGAATATAAGCCAATAATTTGTTAAAGTGATTGAGTTGGTATTCTAGCAGTGAGGACTGGGACAAAATTCAAAGTGTTAAAAGTCTATTCTCATAACTAGTAAAGATATAAGTGGGCCGCAAGTGCGATGCACGTGAGAGGGAGGCAAGGGGAGAGAGAGATTGGGAAGAGGGATCCTAGTGAAGGCAATTTGGAAGGAAAAAAAAAGGCATTTTGGAAAAAAAAAATTAAGAATATTTTGGGTATAGAAACTTGAGGGACATTTTGGGTAAAAAAATGTTAGGGACATTGTTGGGTATAAGTACATGATGTATGGACTTTTTGAGAACCAAAAATCTTTAGGATCATTTTAGGTATAGAAAAATTGAGGGATATTTGGGTATATAAACTTGAGGCACACTTTAGAAATGAAAAAAAATGATATGGGCAAACTTGAGGAGTATTTTGGGTTCAAAAATTTGTGAATGACATTTTGATAAAAGGACATTTTTATCAAAAATATTTTTAATAATAAAAGGACATGATCCAACCGAACAGGTTAAATAGGGAACCGGTTACTAGTCCAATTATGAAAATATTGTTTTATATATTAATAAGGGGTAATTTTATAATTAAATTAAATTTTAATCAACTTCTTAAGTCTCCTATATTTTTTGGTAAAAAAGTTCCTTATATTAATAAAAGCTCAAATTATCAAAGGGTGACTTTAGAATTAAACTAAAGTTCAATTAACTTTTTAAAATATCATTCGCTTTATATACTAGCAAATGGATAATTTTGAAATTAAGCTAATATTCAATCAATCTTTTACAATACCAATGTCTTTATATACCAATAAAGGGTAGTTTTGAGAATAAGTAAAATTCAATCAATATTTTGAACCCATATGTGTAAAGGGTAATTTTGAAATTAACTAAAATTTAATCAAAGATAAGTAAATGGTAGTTTTAGAATTAAGTAAAATTTAGTCAACTTCTTGAACCCATATGTAAAGGCAATTTTGATATTAACTAAAATTCATTTAACATTTGAATTAGGGAACGAGTATTTTTAGAATTAATAAAACTTCAATCAACGTTTTAAACATGCACATCCCCATTATAGTAGTATTTTAACTGTGATTAAGATTTATTAACTCTTAGGATTAATGAATCTAACCTAGTTTTTAAAGAGAAAAAATGAAAATTAACATGTTTTTTCTCCCAAAAAACTAAGGTAGATTATTTAAAAAATTAAAGGAGGACCACGATTGAGCAAATAGGCTAGGCCCGAGTAACATACTTGGGTTTCATCCTAAGGAAATCCGTTGCTAAAATTTACGGACCGACATCCAATTGGGACCCACTGGTAGTAGGTTGGGCTTCTGCCTGAAGAAGAGATCGGTCACATTCAATTCTAATTAAACTCTCCCTGAATTCAATCGCACTCGTAGTCACAAGTCAACACGTGTACCTTTTAACTCTTATTAATTATGGTTAAGATTTAGTAATTCTTAGAATCTAATAATCTCACCTTACTTTTTAGAAAAAAAATAATTAACCCTAAAAGGTTAATGTTAAATAAGTAAAATAAATAAATCAAATAAAAGAATCGCCGAAAAGGCTCCCATACTCCATTGTAGTTTGAACGAGGAGGAGCTGCTGATGAGATATTTGTAAAGGGTTGGTTGGATAGTGAAGCTTCTCCAACTGACTTAAAATCGGCAATTCATCGCCTATTTTGGCTTCCCTCTCACGAGTATTCCTACTACGATTAGCAACGTCTCAATAAATCCCTATTTTAGTAGGTGGGTAGGTACTACGTAGACTGGATCCTGGGAATGGGACATTTCTTCTTTGTTCACATACCCCCTTAAACTCTCTTTAACTGTGGTTAAGGTTTACTAATTCTAAGGTTTATTTTTTGGTCTCACTAACCCCTAGGGTTCACCCATCTACCCTTTGTTTTTAGAAAAATAATTTTTTTTTTTTTTTTACTATAGGGTTAAAAATTAACCTGAGTTCACGGCTGGGCAAACTTTGTGAGAGCGAGGAGCAATAGTTCGCCTCCTCGCCCAAACTATTGCTCCTTTTATATGTTTTTTCCTAAGAAATATAATCACTTCATCGGTCAGTGACGCGAGGAGGGCGTCTCGACTCTCCTTTTCTTGGCACATGTCCCTTTTTTAACTTATTATTAACTGTGGTTAAGATTAACTCTCCTAGGGTTCACCATCTAGCCCTGTTTTTTTTTAAAAATTAATCAAAGGGGTTAAATAAGAAAATAGTTCACTCCTCGCCCGTGGAGTGAACTATTGCTCTTTTCCTAATTACCCCTCAAGTTTGTGGCTGTTTCCTCAATTACTCAAGGTTTAAAATTCATTCTCTTAATGCCCCACATGCAATTTTTTTTCATTTTGATGTATTTTATCCAAATTATTTGAAGAAAAGACATTTGTATCCCTTTCATTCCTTATCGATCATGGAGCCTATTTCGTTCCTTATCAATAATGAAGTCCTCTTCGTGGATCAAGAAGAGTCTCCCAAAATTCCATTTTCTGTCATCTCAACTGAGATTTCTACAAGAGAGTTTCGTTCCGTAAACTAGTAACCACAATGGTAAGAGAATGCCGTTAACCTAAGAAAAATACCAATTTTTGAGTTTCTTGTGTTTTTTTTAAAATGAAATTGATAAAATCATTACTTGTATTATTAACCTAAATAAAAAAGTTTATACTCATTGCATTTATGATTTTAAACCTTAAATTTTATGTTAGGTGATTTTACATATTTTAATGGTTTACAGTGCATGGTCAATACTCAACAAATTAGGTCGATACATCATATCGATACTGGTTGTGTTCTAAGGTTGAAGACGATATATTGATACGTGTACGGACAATATTATCAATTTGTGTCGACCTTATCAACCACGTGTATCTATCAGTATCCATATGTTGATACCTAGTGTATCGTATCAACCAGTATCGATCATGCACGCAAAAACTTCGCTAAACCTTAGAATTCAAATGAATAATCAGCTCGGCTCGATCAAGCCAAATTTTTGAGCTTGATATTGGCTTTATCAAGCTGAGCCTTCAAGCTAGCTCGGCTTGGATACACCAATAATCTAATCTACCCTCTTCAATTCTCTGTTATTTATTCTCTCTTCTTTATTGTCACTAGTGGTAGTATTTTCATTTTAAATTTTTTTATAAATACCATGACTACAAAATTTTCATTATCTTCTTTTCAAGCATAACCTTGACCTTGAAGGTAGGGCTTGAGCTGAACCTCGGGGCCCATTGACAGCCCTAATGGCAACCTTTCGGACTCCCTAAGGGCATATTTCCGCAAAACTATCTTAAAATAGCAAGGTATCATGAGCCTAGGGCTCCCAACCCTGCCATTGCATAGCCCTTCAGGGGTAGGGGTGTCAATGGCCGGGATTGGGCTGAATTTTGGTATTTTTGAATTGGCGCAACCCGAGCCTCGCACTAGGGCTTTGAAGCCCAAATCCGCCCGATTGACAACCCTATTTACGGGTGCTGGGTCGGGTCAAAGAATTGCTGCCACTAGTTAATTCCATCCTTGAAGATCTGGACCATTAAACACACGAGACCATCTAGTAACAGATCATCCTTAGGGGCATTTTCATCATTCAGATTCAGTTGGGTACCTTCCAAGAGCAGCTTGTATAAAAACTCAGTATTTCTAGCACTAATTTATAGATATGGATTTCATTGCAAGAATAGCTTACTCAATCTAGAGAGAAGGCATGGTCTTAACAGTAGCAGTGGAGTAACATCTGTACCATGTATATCCCCAGTAGAAATAATCTGCATCTTTAGCAACTCAATGGTCCTGTTTTCACTAAAATCGCGTTTCTCAGACAGCATTGTTCCGATAAAAAAACAATATTTTCTTATAAAATCATAAGAGAACCTTGCAAGAGACATGGATAGGTTTTCTTCAGAATGATAATTTCTCAATATTTTACAATAATTTGGATCTTCTTGATAAGTTTTTGAATAGTATTATAAAGTACAGATCTTGCACAACAATTACAGATCTTGTGCAACAATTATCTTTCCCATGCATTTTATTCTCGAGATTTTCCCAGTAAAACTTCAATAGTATCATACTGCAACAGCTATAAAATGTTAGATTAGAACAGCAAGTAAAATTAGGAGTTTGTGGTCAACATTACTTGGTCAGTCAAGTGGAGTCAAATTCAACAAAATCAAACTAATTTGACTTTTTGTGAGATGGGATATTGATAAAAGTCAAAAAAATGTTAGCCATGAACAAGGTCTGTTTTGAGAATATCCTTTTCCAGACTCTAGGCAACTAACAATTGCATCTCTGACAGGGCCATCACATACACCATACAAGAAACCCAAAGATGAAACAAGCTTAAAAGAGGATATAGGTGACTTCTACTCTGGTTCAATTATTATGAGATCTCAAAAAAAGGAAAAAATAAGAAAAATACAGATGGCAAGACAAACCTTACTCAATGCGATAGGTGACGAATCAGAATTGTTCTAAAACGATCTTGCGCATGAATTCTTCTGGTGCTGCAAACACAATGGAAGTAAGAAAATGTCAGAGAGAATGATGTTATTTCAGTTTTTTTAAGGGCCCGTTCTTTTGGTGAGAGTTATAAAGCTTGACACTGTACACTTCGTCATGGTAGTTGGTAGGAAATTCGAGTCACTTTGTCAAGGTTCTTAACAAGATTAATTTTTACCATCATGAGATTTCTATAAGCATTAAATATAATGTAAAAGGATCTTATCTCCGGTCATGGTGATTAGATTTGATGTCGCCTTTATCCTTTGGGATTGCCCTCTTCTCTTGAATGCGGAATACCAATTAATTAGAGAGAGATCTTCTAGTCTAAAAAAGATCCAATGCTTGGATAGATGGATATATAGGCAACTTGGAAGCTTTCTTGTTAGATTAGGGCCCTCTCATAAACCTCTTTTATACCATCTTCCCATCAAAGATTGGTTATAGGGTAGTTATTTTTCTGAAAGGCTGCCACTTTGATAACTAACTCAAAGGGGTGCTTTGGGGTTAACCAATAAGTGAGTGATGTAGCAAAGTGGGCCACACTGTTTCACAATGAAATAGTTACAAGGGAAACCGCGACTTACATTCTCCCACTTGGCCCAAATTGACACAAATAACCTCTTATAGTTTATCAAGAAACCATATACTCAAGAAAAGAATTCCAATGTATGAATTATGGCGGTAAATAATCTAATAGATGAAAACTACCTTTCATGTATTACAATATCATTGGTTCTACCAAATGAGCACTTTATGTGACATAATTCTTTATGAATGAATTGCCAAAAGTCCATTCTAGGTCCACTTTATTGTCCAAATAGACAATCTGTCATACATTAAACTTTATGTATACCAAATATATGATGACAGCTATACTGGGAAATCATTGAAACATAATTGTAATCATAAAAATTAATGGTGCCTAAGATGTACATCAAAAATCAAGCATCAAACTAGTTAATAAGACCCATACGCTCCATATGTTCTTTATACAACTTGGGCGGTAACTCTTTCGTCATGGGATCCGCAATCATTAACTTAGTGCTAATTTTCTCAATACCCGATGATCTCGAACAAGCTCTCTAACAACAAGGTACTTTATGTCAATGTGCTTGTTTGAATTACCACTCTTCTTGTTGTTAGAGAAGTGAACTGCAACGGAATTATCACAGTAAATCGTTAATGACTTAGATAAAGAATCTACAACTTTAAGCCATGTGATAAAATTTTGTATCCATAAAGCCTATGAGGTAGCACCATAGCATGCTACATACTCTGTCTCCATAGTAGATGAGGCAGTCGATGTCTATTTTATGCTTCTCCATGAAATAGCACCTCCTGCAAGTAGGAAGAGATACCCTGATGTAGACTTTCTAGAGTCAAGGCATCCTCCATAATCTGAATAATCAATCACTTTTGATGCTCCGATCGTCTGTATGTAAGCATGTAATCTTTTGTACCTTGGAGATAACGAATCACTTTCTTGCAGCATTCCAGTGATCCATGCCTGGATTACTTTAATATATGCCTAAAATTCCAACTGTAAATCCGATGTCTGGTCTTGTACAGACCTGAGCATATATTAGACTCCCTATTACTGATGCATAAAAAATGGTTTTCATCTGTTCCCGCTCTCTATCATTTCTTGGACTTTGGTTGAGGCTGAATTTATCACCCTTAACAATAGGTGTCACACTAGGTGAACAGTCATTCATCTAAAATCTTTCTAGAACTTTATTAATGCAGGCCTTTTGAGACAATCCAAGTATCCCTCGAGATTTGTCTCTGTGAATCTCTATACCAATGACAAAAGAAGCTTCACCCATATCCTTCATATCAAAGTTTTGTGTCAGATACTGTTTCACCTCATGTAACAAGCCCAAATCACTACTGGCAAGCAGAATATCATCCACATAAAGGACTAAGAAAATGAATTTGGTCCCACTAATCTTAAGGTATATACACTGATCGACGACATTCTCCGTAAAACCGAATGAAAAAATGACGTTGTGAAACTTAAAATACCATTAACGTGAACTCTGTTTTAATCCATATATGGATTTCCTAAGTTTGCAAATCAAGTGACTTTCTTTATTTGAGGAAACTCCTTTAGGCTAACTCATGTATACCTCTTCCTTTAAATCTCCATTAAGGAAGGCCGTATTCACATCCATATTATGTAGCTCTAAATCAAAATGAGCTACTAATGTCTAATGCCATGATTATCATAAATGAGTCATTCTTAGAAACTGGAGAGAAGGTCTCATGCTAATCAATACATTATTTATGAGTGAAACCTTTGGCTACAAGTCAGGCTTTATAGCATTCTATATTGCCTATTGAGTCTCTTTTGGTTTTATAGACCCATTTACAACCAATGGTTTTGGCTCCTTCAAGGAATTCAACTAAATCTCATAAATGATTTTTAGCCATTGAATCCAACTCATCTAATGTCATGATTATCCTAAATGAGTTCTTCTTAGAAACTGGAGAGAAGGTCTCATGGTAATCAATACATGATTTATGAGTGAAACCTTTGGCTACAAGTCAGGCTTTATAACGTTCTATATTGCCTATTGAGTCTCTTTTGGTTTTATAGACCCATTTACAACCAAAGGTTTTGGCTCCTTCAGGGAATTCAACTAAATCTCATACATGATTTTTAGCCATTGAATCCAACTCATCTAATATGGCATCATACCATAAGTTGAAATTTTTTCCACTCATGGCTTGTGAAAAAGAGATTGGATCTTCCTTAATTCCAATGTCATGGTCAAACTCTTGTAGGTACACAACATAATCTGAAGAAATTACAAATTTCTTTATTCTTGAGGATTTCCTTAATCTTAGTTGTTCATCTACATTTGGTGGTATTTGAACAATAGGTTCAATGACAACTTGGTCCCCTTGGGGTGACATATCTTGATTTAATTGTTCTTTCATAATGACATCATGTGGTGGATTGTCTTGAAGTGCAGTTAATAAATCCATATTTATAGGTTTGGTAATTGGAACCTGTATTTCCTCAAAATTTAAGCTCCGAGGTTGCTCACTCCCACTGACAGGGGTGGAGCCAGGTGGGGGCTTATGGGGCACGTGCCCCCACTGAAATTTTGTAAAAACAGTTTTTTTTTTTTTTTTTTTAAATATAGCCATGGGAAGACAATCACAACCAATTAGAAAGAATTTGGGGGAGAATTCAATAGCACTCGCAATCAACACGTGTCCCTTTTAACTCTTATTAACCGTGGTTAAGATTCACTAACCTATAGAGTTCAACAATCTAACCTTTGTTTTTAGAATTTATTTTTAAAAAAATTTAACCCTAGGGTTAAAATTTCTTAACCTTAGGGTTAATTTTTTTAAAAAAAAACCAAGGTTAGATTGTTGAACCCTAAGGATTAGTGAATCTTAATCTTAGTTAATAGGGGTTAAAAGGAACACGTGTTGACCCATGGGTGTGATTGAACTCTCTCTGAATTCAATCGTGATTGGCTGTGATTTCATCTCAGCCATGGGAATGGAGTCTGAATCTGTCCAATTGCGAGAACATGGGATTGCATTCACAACGGGACGGGAATCGAAGTTGGTATTTTTTAAAAATCAAGGTTAGATCATTGAACCCTAATGATTAGTGAATCTTAACCTTGATTTTTAACTATGGTTAAGATTCACTAATCATTAGGGTTCAACAATCTGTCCAAGGTTACATGTGTTGACATGTAAGTGCAATTGAACTCTCCCGAGTTTAATCGCAATTGACTATGATCCATTGATCCCAACTCCGGAACATAAAAAAAATATATCTTTTAAACTAAGTTGATTAATTATCTAATTGGGCATAATCATGGACAAGGGGCAGTTATCCCCTAAAATAATTATACTATATTATTTAATTATTTAACAGGGTAACAAGGTGATAATTGTCTCGTAAACGAGGAGAAACAATACCCGTAAAATATGTACGAAACGGATGGATGAAGTGCCCCAAGAACTTAGTCATAAAAAAAATAAAAAAAATTCGAGTGCTATACCCATGAAGCCCTAGACCCAGAATATTACATACCCACCTAATAATTCTCTACAAATATATCAACAATTACTTTAATTTTCAATTAACCATCACGTGCCCCCAGTACAAAAAAATCCTAGCTCCGCCCCTGCCCACCGATGTCATTATGCTCAAGAAATCTAGCATTTCTTACTTCAACAATATTAGTTGTATGGGAAGGACAATAGAACTTGAATCCCTTGGACCTATCTGCATAGTCAATGAAGTAGCTACTAACTGTTTTTAAGTCAACTTTTTCTCTTTTGAATTATACACTTTGACCTCAACTTGACAACCCCATATGTGTACATGTCCTAAACTTGGTTTCCAACCATTCCATAACTCGAAAGGAGTTTTAGGAACTGCTTTAGTGGGAATCCTATTTAAGATGTACACAACGGTTTTTAAGGCCTCACACTCCATAGAGATAATGAGAGAGAGGAGTTACTAATCATACTCATCACTATGTCCATAAGTGTACGATTCCTCATTTCGGCTACACCATTTTGTTGTGGTGAACCTTGTATTGTGTACTGTAGAACAATACCTTGTTCCTTAAGAAAACTCGCAAATGGACCTGGCCTTTATCCTATACCCGTATACCTACCATAATACTCTCTACCTCTATCTGATCGCACGATTTTAATAACTTTTTCTTTTTGTTTCTCTACTTCTGCTTTATAAGTTTTGAAGGCATCTAATGCCTCACTTTTCTCAAATAGCAGATAAAGATACATAAATCGTGTACGATCATCTATAAATGAGATGAAGTATCTTTGACCATTCAAACATGGATTTGGAAACGGTCCACATATGTCAGTGTGTATGATTTCTAATATTTCTGAACTCCGCCAAGCACCTTTCTTAGTTTTGTTGGTCTGTTTTCCCTTTATACAATCCACACAAATACCAATCATAAAAATCAAGTCTCAAGGACTCCATTATTTATTAATCTTCTGATTCTCTCTATGGAGATGTGTCCTAATCTCCTGTGCCAAATCATGGAGGATTTCTCATTTATAACGCCACGCTTAATACCAACATTCTCATGCAAAGTTAAAAGGGTGTAATCAAAAGTGGAGTCTAAATTAAGTCTATATAGACTATCAACAAGGGTTCCAGTACCAACCACAACTGAGTCTTTAACCAAACTTAGGTTAGAACCAATAAAGTTAAAACTAAAACCATAGGGGACAAGTTTAGAAATTGAAATAAGGTTCTTAGAAAAGGATGAAATATAAAAGGTTATTTCAAGGTCTAAGACAAAACCGGATTTTAAGACAAGTCTAAAGATCCCAACTGATTCCACATGTGAGCTTATCTTGTTTTCAGAATAGATAAAACATTCAGCCTTTGTTGGTTTCCTTTGGTTGAGCAAACCCTGCATGGTATTGGTAATATGAATTGTAGAGCCAGAATCAATCCACCAAGCGTTATGAGAAACATCAACCATATTAGATTCATAACATACTAAGGAGATGAGATTACTTTTCTTCTCGAGCCAAGCTTTATATTTGGGGCATTCTTTCTTGATGTGTCATTTCTTCTTGCAGAAGAAACATTTGTCCTTATTATCAACTTGACTAGTTGATTCCTTCTTATTCTTCTTCTAAAAAAGTGCACGTTTTCCCATTATTGCATATCCATTTTCATGAATTGCTAGATGGGCACTTTCTAGTTTCTCCTGCTTCAATCTCCCTTCTTCTTGAACACACATGGTCAGTAGTTCATTAATTGACCATTTTACCTTATGTGTGTTATAGGAAATCTTAAATGACTCATATTCTGTAGGCAGAGTCGAGTACTAAATGGACAAGAAATGACTCTGAGAATGTAACCTCTAGAGATTTCAACTGAGCCACTCCCTCATTTCCATAATTTGTTCACGCACACTTTTGTTATTGATAAGCTTCATGGATGATAATTTGTTCATTAGGGCGCTGGCTAGTGACTTTTCAGAAGTCATGTACTATTGTTCAACAACATTAATGAATTCCTTTGCCTTAGTGCATTTTGGGATAGAACCCCGAATACCCTTTCCAACATGGGACTTAATGAGCATTAAACTTAAGCGATTAGATCGCTCCCACCGCTCATATGATCCTCTTTCAGCAGGTGTACTTGATTCTGTAGGTATGGGTGGTTCATCCATATGAAGCATCATATCTAAATCCATGCACCCTAATGTAAGGAGAATTTTCTCATTCCAATCCAAGAAATTTTCACCAGTCAGCATTGGGACACGAGATGATTCATTAAACAAAAGGGCCAATGGAATAGCTGCAAAATTTAAACAAACATATTTACTAAATGCTATGAATGCATATCTATAATTCAGATTATAAACTCATGTTCATAATTCTGATGGCAAAACAGTGCATCATTGTAACCATCCTGTGGGCAAAGGTTGCAAAACGCTATTGATTTGCTCAATAACTTTATAATGGGCTAATAGATTTATGACATCAATATGGAGATATATCATTACCAGTGGGCATTTAGAAAATATCTCTAGATTGATATCTAATTCATTCCCTCATTCTAATTAATTCATAAAGTATAAATCTTCCCTGTGGGGCCGAGATATCATCATTCATGAATTAATCACAATATTTTGATGCCACTAAACTAATGTGATCAAATACATCCACTATATAATTTAAATCACAATAAATTATATAACTTAAAGATGTTGTAGCTACTCTATAAGTCATAAATTTATTATCCATATAATAGCATCAAAATCAGCATATGAATTAATCCTAAAATGCATGTACTATCAAGGATTCCAAATATATATGTTAAATTAATATAATAGCATAAAAAATTAGCATATGAATTAATCCTAAAATGCATGTACAATATCAAGGATTCCAAATATATGCTAAATTAATAATTTGCTACCCAAAGAAAATTTGTAACAAATTTTGCATGTAAATTAACTAACATATGCTAGTCTATATTCATGGGCATGCAAAATGATGATTTATTTTGTATTTGTTGAGATATGATTGTTTATGTATGTGTGATACACCAGATACTTCATTAAGGGTATTCTTGTAATTGTCCCATCTTAGGGTTATTATAATATAAAGAGAAAGGGATTAGGGATTAGGGATTAGAGAGGAGCTCTCTCTAATCACGTTCTCCTCTTCCAATACTTCTTCTTCCTCTCTCTTTTTCTTCACTTGTTCTTCTAGTTTTTTGATCTTCAAGTTGGTATGAGAGCAAGACAAGATCTAGGGAACTCAAGGGGACATCTTCTCAACTTTTTTTTCAGGTTTGTTTCTGCAACCTGTTGACGTCAACATGGTGCCTTGCTGACATTTGCATCTGTATGACCAGAAAGAGATGCCGATTGTGCCAAATGATAGATTGGACTGAGTTGGAATTTTTGGTAAGTTTTGTTTAATTTTTTTATCACCATTGATATGTTTTTCAGATTTTTTAAGCATTATTTCATAAATTGGCTGATTTCACAAAACTGAAGAGTGCAAGTTTGTGGGTTGTTTTAGAACCTCAACTATAAGTATGGGTGGACCGAAATTTCCATAGGGATTTTTTGGGAGTGTTCTTATTGGATTTGGAGCATATTTGAAACTTCTGTAAACAAAATAAGGCTCACGGTTTACCGTGGAACCCTGTTTTTTGGACTCATTTACCATTGTTTGGCCCTTTCTTCATATCTGTTGCCTTTCTTGGGTTATATTATGGCTGGTTGCCATCATGAATGATAATCTGGATATTTCCTATTGTGATTCAAGTTTCCTACTTGGAATCTGAAGAGCTCGGGACATTCCTTAGTTGTTCCTTGGTGGCTTAAGACAAGAGGTTAGGACTGGTTTGTGCAGAATCTTTTTTTGTAGCTTCTGATTTGCTTAGTTTGACTATAAAAGAGTAGAGAATGGCCACTGATGGTGTGTCTAAAGGCTTATTCGAAGCTATGTCGAAGGTTCTTAGTAGCCAGATCACTCCGCCCGTTACTACTACCTATGGTGATAATCCCGGTGTGCTTATCACAACAGTTAAGTTGGATGGCACAAACTTCCTTGAGTGGTCTCAGTCTTCTAAGATGTATATCAGCGGGAGAGAGAAGTTAGGGTACTTGACAGGCCGTGTGAAGGAACCGGCTGAGGATGCTGACACATATGACAGGTGGGAGCAGGAGAACCTTATGGTTATGTCATGGCTACTAAATTTCATGCAACCATCGCTCAGTAGAGGTTTCTTGTTCATTTGGACTGCAAAAGAGATCAGGGATAAGGCGACTCGAACCTATTCCCAACGTCAGAACATTGCTAGAGTGTACCAGATAGGCTCTTCGTCAGGGGGAGAAGAGCATATCTACCAATTACTCCACTTTTCAAGGTCTTTGGGAAGAGTTGGGCTATTTTCAGGTCATCAAATGGGACACAGATAAAGACCGGGATAGACACATTAAACAGGTAGAACATAATAGAATTTTTAACTTCTTGGCGGGCTTGATCCGGAATTTGAGGTAACCAGGGTACAGATTTTTAGGCAAATATGAACTTTCCTCCTTGGACCAAGTTTATTCCCTAATCCAAGGCGAGGAAAGCCGGAAAAAGGTCATGGTACCTACTCCAACCAACGATCATCTCGCCTTTGCTACAGCCTCTACTGCTCCTCGAGCTGGAAAATACCCTCCTCGGAAGACTAGGCCTCCTGATGACAAGGATAAGCTGAAGTGTGAGCATTGTGAGAAGACGCGACATATCCGAGAAACTTGCTGGGATCTCATTGGCCGACCTGCTAAGTTTTCTTGTCCAGGACAGTAGATGGGAAACCATCGCGGCAACATTGCAACCCTCTTGCCTCCTTCCTTGGGTAACTCGATTGCATCGGCTACTCCAACCGGGCCATCTTCCTCCACCTTCGAGAGCTTCTCTAATGCAAATATTAATCGTTTTCGCCGTCTTTTGAATCAAATGGAAGGTTCTTCTGCCTCAACCTTATTTGCTCAATCAGGTACAAATGCATCTGCTAATTTTGTTTCTCATTCACCATTAAGCCCAACCTGGATCATTGATTCAGGTGCGTCATATCATATGACTAGTTTATCCACTGTTTTTTCCTTATATAGTCTCTTGTCTGGAAAGGATAAAGTAAGGGTTGCCGACGGAGCTCTTTCCTCTATCTCTGGAAAGGGTGATGTCAAACTTACTGATGTCCTTTCTTTGTCATTTGTTCTACATGTTCCCAATTTATCCATAAATCTGTTATTAATTAGCAGCTTGACTAAGAGTCTTAATTGTTGTGTGACCTTTTTTCCTACTCATTGTGTATTGATGACGAGAAAAACGATTGGGAATGGTCGTGAAGTAGATAGTCTCTATCTTCTGGATGTGGATGGTTCTCTTCAGTGTTACAGAGTAGTAGTCATCCTAGTAATAGTAATAATGATACCAAAATCAGATTATGACACAGTTGTCTAGGTCATTTATCTTTTAAGTCTTTGCAGTTGGTCTTTCCTGACTTGTTTAAGTTTGTTCCTAGTTATAGTCTGCAATGTGATGTGTGTGAACTCTCTAAACATTGTAGAACGACTTTTTCTCCGAGTATGAATAAAAGTGTCTCCGTTTCAGCTGAGTCATTCTGATGTCTGGGCCCTGCCCCTGCTTTATCTAGGCATGGTTATCGGTATTTTATTTATTTTTGTGGATGATTTCTCTCATCATACCTGGATTTAGTGTTAAAGTCCCGGACCTCATCAAGAGGTTTCAAAAAATAGTATTGACCCAATTCGAGAAGCAGATTAAAATTTTAAGATCCGATAATGCAAAGGAATACCTCAAGGGAGATTTAAGACAATATTTGGTTGATTATGGCATGATCCATCAAAGCACATGTCCTTATACTCCCCAAAAATATGGGGTGGCCGAGCGCAAGAACCGTCATCTGTTGGAGGTGGCTCGCAGCTCACTGACGGGTATGAACATCCCAAAGAAATTTTGGGCCGAAGCAGTGCACACATCTGCCTATTTAATTAATCGCATGCCATCTCGGGAACTAAAGTTGAAGTCTTCGTATCAACTACTTTGTCCAACCCAACCCTTGTTTCCTATCCCACGCATGTCTTTGGTTGTGTCTATTTCATTCATATTTTAGGTCCTAATCGAAACAAATTGGATCCCAGATCCATTCGGAGTGTTCTCTTGGGGTATTCCTCCACACAAAAGGGATACCAATGCTTTGATCCTGTGTCGAGCAAATGGTTTGTGACTATAGACATCAACTTTTTTTAGAGTGTTCCATTTTTTCCTCGTCCCCATACCTCTCTTTAGGGGGAGCATAGTGCATTGTTGGAAGAGAGTTTGCCTTCAGTACCACTTCTAGCGTTGGTTCCTGATATTATCTCTTCTATTTCTGTTGCTCCTACTGAGACTACTACTAAGAATGACCTACAGGTTTATACCAGACACGAAAAGGAGGGTACCACTATGACAAGGCCATCTCCCAATTCTGGCTCCTCTGCACCAGGTAATAGTGTTTCATTGCTTCCTGTGATTTCTAATTTTGTTCCTGATATTGATAATGATACTGCTCTCATTGCCATATGCAAAGGGAAGCGCCAGTGTATGGTTCATCTTATCTCTAACTGCATCTCATATGCCTCTTTATCACCCTTCTACTCTGCTTTCTTGTCCTTTGTTTCCTGTGTCTTTACCTTCCAGGTTTCAGGAGGCTGTCTCTGATCCTAAGTGGCGAGATGTGACGATGGAAGAAATGAGAGCTCTAGTCAAGAATGACACATGGGAAATAGTTGAGTTACCCAAAAGAAAAGGACAATAGGCTATAAATGGGTGTTTACCATTAAACATAAGGCATATGGATCAATTGAGAGGTACAAGGCAAAACTGGTAGCTAAAGGGTACACTCAAACTTACAGGATCAACTACAAGGAGACATTTGCACCGGTTGCTAAAATGAACTCCATACGAGTTCTCTTGTCTTTGGCAGCTAATCACTCGTGGCTTCTACATCAGTTAGATGTAAAAAAATGCATTCCTTCATGGAGACCTACAAGAAGAAGTGTATGTTCCCTCCTCCTGGGTTCAAGCTACCTAACAGTGAAGGAAAGGTCTGCAAACTAAAGAAATCTATTTATGGACTGACCAGTCCCCCCAAGCTTGGTTTGAGAGGTTTAACTAAGCTGTGAAGAGGATGAGTTATCAACAGAGTCATGCCGATCACACCCTCTTTGTCAATAAAAAAGGTAGTTACTTACAGCATTGATTGTCTATGTAAACGACATTGTGGTGACTGGAAATGACTCACTAGAGATCCAAAACCTGAAGAAATTCCTAGCAACAGAGTTTGAGATCAAGGGTTTGGGTAGTTTGAAGTACTTCCTGGGTATTGAGGTTGCTTGATCAAAAAGGGGCATCTTCATATCGCAGCGAAAGTATACCTTAGACCTACTTAAGGATACTGGAAAATTGGATTCTCGACTAGCAGACACCCCTATTGAGCAGAATCATAAGCTGAGATCGAGCTAGAGGACAAAGAGATGTACCAAAAACTAGTTGGTCGTCTCATCTATCTCTCTCTCATTAGACCTGATATCGCATATGCAGTCAGTGTTGTCAGTCAGTTCATGCACGAACCTCGGATTGCTCATATGAGGCAGTGGAGAGAATCTTGAGGTACTTGAAGGCTACTCCAGGGAAGGGTCTTCTATTTGCTAACCATGGTCACTGTCGACTGAAAGCTTACACTAATGCAGACTGGGCTGAAAGTGTAGATGACAGGATATCTACCACAGGGTATTGTACTTTCCTTGGTGGCAACCTTATCACTTGAAGAAGCAAGAAGCAAAGTGTAGTGGCTAGGTCAAGTCAAGGCGGCCATCAATATTGCCTAGAATCCTATTCAACATGATCGAACTAAACACATTGAAATTGATAGGCACTTTATCAGAGGGCAAGTTGCTCTGGGAAATCTTTGTTTACTATTTGTTACAACGGGAAACCAACTGGCTAATGTACTCACAAAGGGAGTTACCAGGGATAGTTTAGAAGGTGCTCTTAACAAGTTGGGCATATTGAATATCTATGCCCATCTTGAGGGGGAGTGTTGAGATATGATTGTTTATGTAGGTGTGATACACCAGATACTTCATTAAGGGTATTCTCGTAATTTCCCCATCTTAGGGTTATTATAATATAAAGAGAAAGGGATTAGAGAGGAGCTCTCTTTAATCACATTCTCCTCTTCCAATATTTCTTCTTCCTCTCTCTTTTTCTTCACCCGTTCTTCTAGTTTTTTTTATCTTCAAGTGTATTTATTAGTGTACCTTATAGACCCTATATGGGTCAAACTAACATTTCTTATGCAATTACTCCATAGACCTTAAGTCCAGTTACTTGGGTGGATACGCCAATACATCCATGTACTGACATTGGATATGGTGAAACATCATTTGTGAGTGAAAGGATTTTAGGAATCTAATGCAACTAATGTCTACCGAATAGACTAGACATTTTTTAAAAAAATTATGTTTTCCCACAACAGCACTATGCTGTTCAAAACAAGTCAAGTGGTTGGTGATGTTGTACCAACCACATGGTACACCTTCATCATTACAAGGGTAACAAAATTGGGTTTTCACAAAAGTATTCTTGTTATCCAATGAAAGAAATTCTCTCCCCTACTAATTGCATACTTTATCTTCAAGTATCCTAAGAATTTCATACTTTATCTTTCATGTATCTTAAGATGACAGAGAACGTAATCTCTGGTTCACCCAGGAATCACGGATAACAAAAACCAGAATAGGGATGCATGCAATAAATTGTGTATGACAAAAACAAACCAAACACCACAATCCGAAGGGTGCTCTGATACCACATGTAAGCATTAAATATAATGTAAAAGGATCTTACCTTCGGTCATGGTGATTAGACTTGATGTTGCCTTTATCCTTTGAGATCGTCCTCTTATCTTGAATGTGGGATACTAATTAATTAGAGAGAGATCTTCTAGTCTAAACAAGACCCAATGCTTGGATAGATGGATACACAGGCAACTTGAAAGCTTTCTTGATATATTAGGGACCCTCTCTCATAAGCCCTTTTTATACCATCTTCCCATCAAAGATCGGTTATAGGGTAGTTATTTTTCTGAAAGGCTGCCACTTTGATAACTCACTCAAAGAGGTGTTTTGGGGTTAACCAACAAGTGAGTGATGTGGCAAAGTGGGCCACACTATTCACAATGAAATGGTTACAAGGGAAACCGTGACTTACAATTTCAAGTCTTACAATTTTTTATGAGATTTGAAATCATTCATTTTTTTTTGCATTTAAAGTCTTACGGGAATTGCTAGCCACTAGATGAAAAACATTGACACATGTAGTTCTCAAAAGAAATGCACATTGTCCATTGACAAAATTTGCAAGTCTCCACAAAAGAACGGACCCTAAAGGAAACTTAGATATCCATTCTTAAATGTCCAAATTATTGTAAATTTGGTGTGTGAGTGCAAAAAAAGTTTCTGTTGAATACTGAGTGGAAAATGGGGTACCTTCACCGGTGAATAAATTGAATTGGCCAATGGCCTGCCTGATGAACATCTCGACTCCACTCACCACAATGGCTCCAGCCGCCTCAGCTTCTTGCAAGAGTCGAGTGTTTCTAGGCGTGTAAACAGAATCGAAGACCAACTCATATGCACCCAAGGCCCCCTGAACAAGCATACAGTTGCAAAGAATAATTTAACAAATATCCATATGCAGATTACACAAATACATACAGTGAGACAGGGATAGAGGGAAAACCTTGGGTATAGGTGTTTGATTTGTATTCGGTTGCATTCCTACAGAAGTGGCATTTGCAAGGATCATTCCCTCCTCCGGACGGAATCTCTCTAAATCTTCGTAGGGCAGAGCTTCCCCTGAAACTGAAAGGGCAAGAGCCTTTGCTCTCTCTTTTTCAATTTTCAGGAAAAAAATAATGTTGTTAGTAAAACAAGAAAAAAAAAAAAAACACTTTATATTGTTCTATAGAGGAGTTTTAGCGGCTTTACCATAGTGGCGGTTGAAAATGACAACCCGAGCGCCTCTACTTTTAGCACCAAAAGCCAGTGCTCTCCCGGCTCCTCCAGCTCCAACTAACACAAACA
Organism: Tetracentron sinense; assembly: GCA_015143295.1. Taxonomy (NCBI): domain Eukaryota; kingdom Viridiplantae; phylum Streptophyta; class Magnoliopsida; order Trochodendrales; family Trochodendraceae; genus Tetracentron; species Tetracentron sinense. The sequence continues at coordinate 7,030,976 of CM026558.1, read as the reverse complement.
GTTTCCCAGCAAGTGGAGAAGTGTGTGATGACTCCAAGTTAGCAACTTTCCTCTCTGAGATTTCAAGTCCACATGAATGTTAATAGGATAGGAGCATAGTAACACTAATTGTTTCAAAAAGGTTTCTTATTATGGTAAATGACCTAACACCTTTCACCTTTACCAGAAAAAAATCCTCTCCCTCATGCTTCTTTTTGTTGTTATTTTATAAATGATTTAAGACAGTCACAGTTTAACCTCATTATCTTTTTCAATAGTGATAAGATAAAGGAGAGTTGATTGAGATGGCTTAGGCATTTCCAACAAAGACCAAAATTGGTACACCAGTGAGGAACGTGTTGGTACTTGGTACAAGTTGAAGGCTCTAAAATATCAAGGGGAAGGCCTCAAAGAACACAGATGGAGTTGGCGAGAAAAAAAAAAGGACGGTTGTAACTCAAGATATGGCTCTTGATTGGATGGAAAGGTGGAACAGGACTCGTGTTCCCGACCTCAACTAATTGGGATAAGGTATTGAGGATAATTATTGCCCAAATTAAAATTCGATAAAATAAACATTAGGTATTCATACAAAATCCAATGTTTCATCATTCACCCAAAGATAAGAGTTTTAGCTTATGAATAGTACCTTTCAATGCATCCTCCATTGCAGTAATAGAAGCCTCACTATCTGTATTATAACCAACCAGCTTTCCATCACTAGGCCTCCTTATAATAGTATTTACAGCTCCTATGGACTGATCGAGCAAGCATGCCACAATTCAGAAGCTAATATATGTTTTCATATGATCAACACTGCATGTCAAACTGCTAGTATGAAACATCATGCCACTACAATTACGAGTAGTTGAAATCCAAGATCTATAAATTTATGGATGATAACTATTTGAGCGAACAAATCCAAAAAATGTTTCTGTTTACGATAACTCAAATAAGTTGGACATAATTCACCTGGGTCGTACCAGACTTGAATGGATATTGGGCCGGACAAGTTGCATCCCTACCAAGATTGTAATTGTTTTAAGCTACTAAGCTCTGATTTATAGAAAACTTCAGAGCTTCAAGATAGGCATTCTATTGAAGTGATCTCACAGGCTTCAACACCCTGGATCATGGTTTTAAAAAACGCCGAAACCGTTACGTAACGCCCGTTACGTAACGGTTTCGGCGGTACCCGTTACCCGAAACCGTTACGCTACATACTTCTGCACGTACAGCTTGCGTAACGGCCGTTACCGTTACGTAACGGCCGTTACGCCCGTTACGTTAGGAGAATATGCTTTACAGCTTTTGGCTTTTGGCTTTTGCAGTTTTTTGTTTTTTCTTACTTTGTTTTTTCACTTTGCAGCAGCTTTGTAGGTGTTTTGGACCTTTTGGTCTTCATTTCAAACTTCAAAGTTTCAAACTTCAAAGTGTCATCATTGATCATACACATGCAGAGTTACAGACTTACACTCAAATTTCTTATATTATAAATTAAACCCTCTCGGCCTCTCACGACTCACTCAATCCTTCATAGTTCGAGTGTTCGACACTTCGACTTCATTCCCTCTCGGCCTCTCACGAGTTACGAGTCACGACTCACTCAATCTTTCATAGTCATTTGGTGTTGGCTACCCTTCTCTCATTTTCTCGTATTCGCCTATTTGGTATTCCTCTTTCTCTTTTTTTTTTTTTGAAACACCAAATGTTAGTATTAGTAATTATTAAATATTAGTATTTTTTTCGGAATATTATGAATTGTTAGAAAATGTTGGTATTTTTTTGGGAATATTATTAAATGTTAATGTTAGTACTTAGGCTTAGCAAATGTGTATGAGTTATGACTGTATCTGCATGTATTATTGTATATTTGTATCTCCCTATCAGTATCTGGAGTCTCGAAACTCTCGACCCATCTAATTTCATTATTTTTACATTTTAAGCTTCATATTGGCTTTAGAAGTATGTTTTTACTCATTTATTGCATTTTTATTATTTTTTTCTATTTATTAGAATTTTTTTGATTTTTTTTATCCAAAAAAAGGGGGAAAATAGCGTAACGGCCGTTACGGTACCGTAACGGTTTCGGCCGATACCGTTACGGTGGCCGAAACCGTTTTTTCGAACCTTGCCCTGGATCCAGCAATCCAGTGCATGAAGGAGAAAGACCATATCATATCATGCAGATCTAAAGTTAAAGTTTGATGAACAAAGTGTCAAGACCTTAGCAAGAGGATGGACTTCGTCGCAGCACCCTACAGCCGCTTCTTTGTGTGGAATTCCAACACTACAAGTTCAATTAAACAAAGATAAGTAAACCAAACTTTCAGGAAAACTCCTTTTAAAGAGAGTGATAGTGTTACATAAGAGAAAACTAGGAGGTGTTGGTCTGAGACCCAAAGATGTATATCTCTCTTTGATGAGATCAAACTCATTTTTTCTTTTCATTTGATTTCTCTTTTTTTTTTGGGGAAAGAAGAGAAATAGGTACTTAACAGACGGCATACCTGAAGCCTGCAAAATCGGGGTACGAATAGACCCTAAAGAACTCCCTGATGTCATCGACAAGCATAGGAAGATAAATTCCATTAAATCCTGCATGTCTAAAGGCAGGATTATGCAGAATGGGACCTTTGCTATGGCCTACAGGATTTGCAATGAGACCAAAAACTTTTGTATCCACATTTATGTATTCGATGTTGTAAACTTGTCTAAGGCTGACCAGAGTTGCCAAGCCAGGTACCGCTTCACTTCGCAATGATCCATAGACTAGAAAACCACCAAATTTTGGGCACAGCAGTTGGCTTATAAGGCCTCTATCACCCATTGCACATGCGATTAATGGAACCTGTGGGTAGATGAAACAAGAGAGTGAAATTCCATTCAATGCCTGGTATTTAAATAACAATAAGGGTCCGTTCTTTTGCTAAGACTTACACTTTGCAAGTTTTGTCCTTTGACTGTATGCATTTTTTTAGAGCTAGATGTATCGTGCTTTTCATTTCTTGGGTTGCAATTCCCATAAAACTTCAAATGCAGAAAATGAATGGTTTCAAATCTCATTAAAATTGATAATACTTGAAATCTCATTATGGTAAGAATTAATTTTGTTAGAAACCTTGACAAAGTGACTCGAATTTCCTAACAACTACCATGACAAAGTGCAAAGTGCCAAGCTTTATGTGTGTTCATTTGGCGAGAAAGTAAAAGAAATGTGATTTTCTTGCACTTGCACTTTTCTTGCGTTCGGTGTGCAAGATACACACTTTCATTTTCTTGCACTTTCTCAAAAATGACAAACTTTCTCCCAAAAATTTCCTCCATCTTTTGATGGTTATTTTGAGAGAAAATTTAAGTTTCTTCCCTTTTTCCTTTCTTTTATTTTATTTTCGTTTTGTTTTGTTTTGTTTTGTTTCTTTTCTTTCACCCACTTTCTATAAGTCTTAGCAAAAGAACAGGCCCTAAAAGGATTCCATAGCTTTAAAAAAAAGATTGTGTACTCGAACTATCATAAATGGCATAAGCCGGTTCAACCAAAACAGAGATATAAGAGCTACGGGGGCGTTTTCGCCTTTTCAGAAGCATCTAAAGAGCTAAGTACCATAAAAATGTTGTGATTCTATTAGAAATAACCTGTACTGTACCTGGCAATGAGAAAGCAAATGAAAGACCTGTGCTAGATCTGTAATATAAACCACATCTGTGAAAAGTTTGATGATATCTGCTCCAGTAGATTGCAGGCATGCAACGAGATGACTAAAATCCTCTTTTGAAGGGATCCCACCATGCACATAGCTTGATACAATTATTTTGCTAGCGGAACGCTTATTTATATATTGGACCATGGCAAAATCAGAAGCCACCTGAAAGTATCATGCACCATGTTTTTGGAGAAAAGTTAGGATTCAATGAAATGTTGAATTTCCTTACATGATACTGGTTACTAATTAGTTCTTCATTTCTATGCATTAGCAATACTTTGAGAAGAATAATGTAATTACATACTGTTATGGTTATGCCTTGCATTCTTGGTTGATCGTCAGGTTGGACTGTACACCAGTACACCTGGACTAACTTGGTGTTTTTGGGGTTACTCAAATGACATTATCATAATTTTATGTCTTTGTACAAGATATACAATTGCGTTTCCACAAGGATCTTCATTGAGGGAAAACATAAAAGTGAGGAGAGATTTATAACCCCGTTTTTCACAGGAATTGTCTTTCTACACATACAAATCACTTTCTATTAAACTATTAAATGAATAGTTCTTCAAAGCTACTCCTATACTACTATCCACAAAAAAATTACAAAAACAACCTCCTCTAAAAAAAGCCGAATAGTTACAATGCATCCCTTCTTGCCTACAATTATAAGCAACATAAGCCTATCTTTCCTGTAACTGAAATGAGCAAGTACTCACCAGTACACCTGAACTAACTATAGAAGACTCTCCACATATTTGCCACATGTTAGTACCACATGCAATACTAGATGGCCCACATGCAATGCAATCTCCCACTGATGATGCTCTACAAGATAACAACTAGATTATTCTTTTGTATTTCAAATCTTGTACTTATCTTCTGGGTTGTTTCCATTGTTTAAGGAAACTCAAACCCTCATACATGTACACGGCTGTAGCCTCTTTAAAAAAAAAGACTCTGAACTCTTACAACTCGTCTTGAGTTGGAGACTTTCACCAAGAATCTCTAACGTCTTTATGGTATCAGAGCCCAACGCTTAGAGAAAGCTATTAATTTTTTTTTAATGGTTCCACCGTAATCTATCCTTACCCCTCTTCTCTCAATGTGGGTAACTTTGTCTCACTCAAACTTACCCAAAGCAATTTTCTGCTGTGGAAGACGCAATTGATGGGACTCATTGAGAGTCAAGATATGATTGACTTTATCAATGGTGAACCACCATTCCGGATCGTCGAATCACCATTTCAATCGATGAAGGTGCAAGTGAAAGAAAGGAAATCGATAACCCGGATTACCTCGCTTGGAGGCGTTCGGATCGTCTACTCCGTGGATGGATAATAGGGACGCTATCTAAAGAAGTGCTCAGAATGGTTGTCGGACTTGAAACCGCTTCCGATGTATGGCATGCCCTTCTCGATCACTTTGCACAAGAGTCGCAGGAGAGAGAATTCTGCCTTCAACAACAACTACAGCTCTTTTATAAGGGCTCATCTACGATGCCCGAGTACGTGCGTGTGTTCAAGAGCATCTGTGATGACTTATCTGCCATCCGCAAGCCTATACACGACCGCCAAAGAGTGTTTGGTTTCCTCAAAGGTCTTGGTTCAGGCTATGAAGCATTTGTTACCACAATGCTTAAACTTCCAATCCCTCCATACTCTGAGTTAGTTCCTCTACTACTCAGCCATGACACATTAAAAACTCTCAATAACCAGCAATCATTGAACCAGAATGTTGCCTTCTATGGCCAACGTTATCAAGGTCATGGTGGAAACAAAACGGGTGGAAACAAGAGAAACAACCACGGTGGTGGCAATAAGGGGTCCAATCAAGGATCTCACTCCAGCAATCAAAGTAACTTTTCTTCAAAGGGAAGAGGATTCACTCAGGCTGGACAGGAAGGTTCTAGATCAAACAACATAGAAGGTAACCAATCCAACAACCGTGACCAATCGACGAACCGTACCACCAATGAGAAGGATGTAGTGTGTCAAATTTGCAAAAAGCCGAACCACACTGCCATGCGTTGTTGGAACAGGTTCAATCAAACTTATCAACTGGACGAGATTCCTCAAGCTTTAGCGGCTATGACCCTTCATGATAACCAAGATGCAGCTTGGTTTCCAGATACGGGAGCCTCTGCTCATATGACTTTTGATCCTGGTAAGTTACAATCTCTCTCTAATTATTTTGGTCCAGAAAAATCATGGTTGGTAATGGACATGCATTAGATATCACACACATTGGGTCCACATCTATTGGAATTGGAAGCAAGAAATTGAAATTGGATAACGTGTTAGTAGTTCCTGAAATTAAGAAAAATTTGCTATCAGTTAGCCAAATGACATCTGAGCATCCTAATTTTTGTGAGTTCTCATCAGACAAATTTGTGATAAAGGACAGGAAGACACGGGCAGTGATAGCCTCGGGAAATAGAAGCGGTGATCTCAATGTCCTGTAACTGAACATGCATGAAGCGCTATTTTCAACCAGATCTAGAATTACAAATAATGAAGTATGGCATCAACGATTGGGACATCCACAGATGAGGATCATTGAATTCCTCCGAAGAAATTATTTGATTTCAAGTAGTTCATCAAATAAGGTTGATACAGTTTGCAGTAGTTGTCAAATGGCTAAATCTTGTAGGCTGCCTTTCTTAAAGTCTGAAACATTTAGTGACAAACCTCTTATTAAATTTCATTGTGATTTATGGGGACCAGCTCCGGTGCTTTCTTGTCAACGATTTCATTACTATGTGATATTTGTAGACGAATGTACTAGATTCACATGGTTCTTTCCTTTACGCCATAAATCAGATTTTTTAGATTGTTTTATAAACTTTCATAAGTTTATTAAAACACAATTTGGCAAGGAAATTAAAAATTTTCAAACAGATGGAGATGGCGAGTTCATTAATATCAATGCTCGATCATATTTTGATGACAACGGCATTCATCACCAAATGTCATGTCCAAGAATGCTAGAACAAAATGGACTAGTGGAACGAAAACATAGGAATGTGACTGAACTTGGACTCACAATGTTTTTTCATGGTCATATCCCGAAGAGATTTTGGATAGAAGCCTTTGGCTCTGCTGTTTGGTTGATAAACAGACTTCCCTCCCGGGTTCTAGACATGAAAAGTCCATTTGAAAAATTGTTTGCAAAAAAACCAGACTATACATCTTTGAGAGTGTTTGGATGCAGATGTTTTCCCTATTTAAGGGAGTATGCTAAAACCAAATTTGATCCACGTTCCTTGCCATGTGTTTTTATGGGATATAGTCATCAATTCAAAGGCTATAGATGTTTACATCCCTCCACTGGAAGAGTTTATATATCCCATCACGTAGTCTTAGATGAAAAAACGTTTCCATTTATTGATCCAAGCTCCTTATTTTCTTCTATTGTGGATACAACTGATGTAACTACTTTCAATGAGTGGCTAATAGGTACTGCAGAGACACCATCACCAGCCCCATCACCCATGTTCAACGTTGATTCAAGCGAGGGATCCATAACATCACAAGCTGCTAGTGAGGCACGTGAAGCTACCACCATCTCTTCCGCCCAACCATCCTATATGATGTCATCACCTCAGCCTACATCTACAGCCATTGAACCTTCATTGGAAACGAGGCAGCATAACCATGAACTTGCTGAACAAGAGTCTATTGGTCCAACAACACATAGTGCTTGTGAACCTCAATGTCCAAATGCTGATGAACCACATGATGAACATGTGCCTACTCCACAAGTTACTCAAACAAAAGAAGTTATGGACTCTCCTTTGCTGCAATATAGTCGAAAATCCAAACACCACGGTAATGGGCTTCAATTGGATTTATCGGAAACCCTCTCGCCACAGGGTCCTAATGGATCATCTCTTGATCCCTCTCATTCCATTCACGATGATGTGGGTCCCAAATTGCCTACACTAGCTTTGCCTGATCCAGCTTCCAATACTAAGTCTACTGCACCATGCCTGCCTCCTAAATCAGCTATGGTCACACGGTCCCAGTCCGGTATTGTGAAGCACAATCCAAAGTATTTATACTCAGCTGAGGCTATTCCAGCCGAACCCAAGTCCATCAAAACTGCCTTGAGGCATCCTGGCTGGTTGTTGGCCATGAAGGAAGAACTTGCAGCCCTACATATCAATGATACATGGACTCTCGTCCCACGCCCATCCAATGTCAACATCGTGGGCTGCAAGTGGGTGTTTAAAGCAAAACTCTACTCAAATGGAAATCTTGAGCGACTAAAGGCACGTCTTGTTGCAAAGGGATTCCATCAAGTTCTTGGGATTGACTTTATTGAGACTTTTTCACCTGTTATCAAGCCTGTAACAATCCGTGTTGTTCTTACAATCGCTTTGGCTCACAAGTGGGACATCCGCCAATTGGATGTGAAAAAAGCTTTCTTACATGGAAAGCTTGGCGAACTGGTCTATATGGAACAACCTCCCGGCTTCAAAGACACCCTTAGGCCCAACCATGTTTGTCGCCTCAAACGGGCTCTTTATGGGCTTTGTCAAGCCCCCCGGGCATGGTTCAATAGATTCAGCTTGTTCCTTCTATCTCTTGGATTTTATTGCAGCTCGGCCGACCCTTCATTATTCATATGTCACGGTCACCATGGTACTATTTTGCTACTATTGTACGTGGATGACATTATCCTTACCAGTGACAATCCTTCCTTCTTGAACAAGCTAATTCATCTCTTGGGACATGAATTTTCAATGAAGGATCTTGGATATTTGCATTATTTCCTTGGCGTTGAAGTTCACCAATTCAAAAATGGGATCCTTCTCAATCAGTCCAAATATGCTCATGAACTCATAGAACGGGCTCAGATGATTGGATGCAAGCCCATCGCCACACCTATGGTGTCTAAGCTTCGCCCTACAAATAAAGAAGAGATGTTTTCAGACCCAAGCTTTTATAGAAGCCTTGTGGGAGGGCTACATTACCTCACTTTCACTTGACCTGACATCGCTTTTAGTGTGAATCACGTATATCAGTACATGCACAGACATACAACTTTTCACTTTATGCTTGTCGAGCGAATACTACGATACTTCCAAGGCACATTTGATCATGGAATTCGGTTGATGGCAAACAATCCAATGGTTTTATATGGGTTTTCCGACTCTGATTGGGCAGGTTTCCCCACTACAAGCCAGTCAACAACGGGGCTTCTGCACATACTTGGGTGGTAATTGTATATCATGGAGTGCCAAAAAGCAACAAACTGTAGCTAGATCAAGCACGGAGGCTGAATTTCGTGCCTTGGCATCTATAGCTGCAGAGATCACCAAGCTCAATTTTCTGCTTCGTGACATTGGTTTGTACTTGGACCAACCACCAAAATTATTTTGTGATAACATTTCCGCTCTACATCTCACGATTAATCCAATGTTTCATGCTCGTACGAAGCACATCGAGATTGATTATCATTTCGTTCGAGAAAAAGTCGCTCTCAATTATTTAGTCACTCGATTCGTTTCATCTGCTAATCAAGTGGCGGATATTTTCACAAAGCCTCTTCCACAACAACAATTCATGCTACTTCGATCCAAACTGGGCCTCTGGCCTGCTCCCCGACCCAATTTGAGGGGGCATATAGAAGACTCTCCACATATTTGGTACGTGTCATTACCACATACAAACTAGATGGCCCACATGAAATGCAATCTCCCACTGATGATGCTCTACAAGATAACAACTAGATTATTCTTTTGTATTTCAAATCTTGTACTTATCTTCTGGGTTGTTTCCATTGTTTAAGGAAACTCAAACTCTCATACATGTACACGACTGTAGCCTCTTTAAATAAAAAGACTTTGAACTCTTACAACTCATCTTGAGTTGGAGACTTTCACCAAGAATCTCTAACGTCTTTACTAACTTGGTGTTTTTGGGGTTACTCGAATGACATTATCATAATTTTACGTCTGTATAAGACATACAATAACGTTTCCGCAAGGATTTTCATTGAGGGAAAACATAAAAGTGAGGAGAAATTTGTAACCCTGTTTTTTCACAGGAATTGTCTTTCTACACATACAAATCACTTTCTATTAAATGAATAGTTCTTCAAAGCTACTCTTTTACTACTAACCAATTACAAAAACAACCTCCTCTAAAAAGAGCCGAATAGTGTCAATGCAACCCTTCCAAAAAAAAAAACATAAGGCTATCTTTCTTGTAAAATGAACAAATACTCACCAGGAGACTCCAAACACTCGATTTATGTAGCGAAGAAACAAAATGGTGGGTGGTTGATAACATGAAAAAAGAGAAAATAAAGGAAAAATGTAACAACAAATAAGATTAGAAGTTATATTATTTATCTCATTAGTGGTCATGTCCACAGGCAAAGATGATCCAAGAATTTCCACTGTATCTGCAGATTCAGGGGTGGCAATGGGCTGGGTTTGGACTTGAATTTTAATGATTTTTGCATAGGGTTGGCCTAAAGCCCAACACATTTACAAAGGCTTTAAAGCACAATCGTGGCCCCATTGCCACCCTAGGCAGATTACACGATACAAAGATACCAAATAACCCCAAAAGCCCAAACTATATGTTCATATGTTGACAAAAGAAAAAGGAAATTGAATTTAAATCTTATGAGATGTATAAAATTAAGGAAAAAAATCCAATGCAATTGCATTCATTCTAATCTAACCCTATGTTTGGTTACCAAGAAAATAAGTAAAAACATGGAAAATAAAAGAAAATTGGACAGAACACGGCTAAAAAATGTATTAAAATTCCAAAATTTCCTTTTATTTTCTGAGTTTTCACCTATTTTCTCGGCAACCAAAAATACATAGCATATTTCAATGGAATTGGGGTGAAATGTCTCATCACAGTCAATAGGGAAATAGTTAACGTACCTCATAAACGGATTTTAAAATCTAAGGTTGGACTTCATTGGTCTATTCTCCCCTCTTAAATACCTACCAATTGTGTTGAGTATTTAAGAGGGGAGGCGTGGGCCAATGAGGTCCTGCCTTGGATTTTAAATTCCATTTCCCAGGTATGCTAATCACTACTCTAGTCAATATCATCTCAATTATTTATTTATACACATCCTTGCCTCTTGAAGGTGTGATGTCCCGGGATCAAGTCCCAGAGGGGGATAACTCTTGGTTGGATCCACTCACCTCATTTACTAATACTGACACACTGACTAAGCGTGACACTAATTTCAGTTATGACAGTTAAATAACGGCCATTAGAAAAAGGATAGTTTGGGTAAGTACCTCAAGCTCCACTTCAACGAAGTCTGCATCTAATTCCAGAGCCAAACCCAGTACTTCAATGCAAGTCTTCTTCACGTCTCCTCTGTGTAAAATCCCCGAGGACTTGAGCCTGACACAGATTTGCAACAATAGAATAACTACTCCTCTAATCTCCCAAGTTCAAAATCCATCACGCGCCGTCCTAGTAAATAAGGTAGGAACATGGAACGAGGGCGCGTGATGGACCACACCCCAGCTAGCGCGTGGTACAACTAAAACCAGTGATATTGATGAATTTGGAGCTGCACATCAGGCTGGGCTAGGATGGGCTGCGCTGGGCTTGTCCGGGCCGGGCCAGGTATGTAATCAAAGAGCTGGAACCCAGATCAAGACCAACTCACTCGGACCATTGGTCTAAAGCCAAGCCTAATCAAACATTTTTTGGAGCTGTGACTTAGTTCGATTCAAAGTTGGAAAGCCCGAACTCAGGCCAAACTAAATTATGTTATACTAGCGGGTGGCACGTGCGATGCACGTGAGAGTAAGGAGAAGGAGTTAACCACGGTTAATAGGAGTTAAAAGGGACACGTGAGAACTCTCCCCAAGTTCAATCACGATTGACTGTGATTCTATTATTTAAATAGATAGATGAGCAAGGGGTAGTTTGGGATTCAAAGTAAAACATTAAATCAACATTTTGTTTTATCTAAGGGTAGTTTGGGAATTTCAAAAATTCAGGCTATGCCTACCTCTCGCATTATAATAGTAAAGATATTAAAACTAAGTAATTAGTGTATTTTATAAAATTTTAATATAATGCGGAGCTCTGACTGAATGGATTTGCTAAGCTTCCAACAGCAAAACATTCTCTCCCTCTAAGTCCCTTTTGAACTATGGTTATTGGTTAAAGTTTTAATCACCGTGGTTAATTTTTTTTTTCCAAAACCCAAGGTTATGTTGCTTTTAACTCTAAGGGCTAGTGAATCTTAACCACAATTAAAGTGAGAAAAATAGACACGTGCCACAAAAAGAGGCGATCATCGGGGGGCTTAGGAGGTGATTATTTTCCTTTCCCAAAATAAGCTCACAAGGAATTTGGCCTAGAGCTGAACCAAACCCAGCCCAGACTTCTATTTGAACCCAAAACATAAACCACTAAAACACCGGCCCAGCCCATCATTAACTCAGGCTAGGTTGAGTAAGCCTCGAGCCAGCCTGGCCCAATGTGCAGCCGGATGGTGATGCTCGGTATTCCCTCTGCTATTCATTAAGCACTTGGGATCATCTCCAGTTGGTGCCGGCGGTGGCACCACATACCCCCTGCATGCATTGGTGTGTGTGCACAACACCTTGTACATGAGGTGGCACCACGGGAATGGATGATAGTGGTCTCCTGGCCAGCACCAACAAGAGATGATCTAGTGTCTTATAAGGGAAATGGTAACGGACGAGACGGTCAGTTTCCAAGCTGACCGAACGATCTCATTGGTCCACATTCTCCCTTTTGAACACTTTCATTCACCTGTGGGTTCATCCATCCAAGTCCAACCTTGGTTTTTAAGAATTTATTTAAACTTAATCATTGTTAAAAATGAGTTAAAAGGGACACGGGATAGTCAGCTAGCGGTCCCCTTCTCAGGACTCATTAATTAATGTAACTGTTCATTTGATGGGTGATTTAGGTTGGATGCGACCAGAGCAATCGCACACTCAAGTGTTGGTAATGAATTTTCTCTAACAAATACCCGAGTATTACACTACTTTGCCCTTTCCACGACATTATAGGAAGGTATCGAATTAAGTAATAGCATGCATCGCACATTCTGTTGGGTGGTACACGCACACCTCCCAAGCTTGCAACATGTCCTCTTTGATATTGATTAACTGTGGTTAAGATTCACTCATCTCTAGGGTTCAATAATCTAACCTTAGCTTTTTTATATAAAAAATTAACCTCGGTTATAATTCACTCACCCATGTTATTAATTTTTTTTTTCTAAAAACCAAGGTTATATAATTTAATCCTAAGAATGAGTGAATCTTAACTACAGTTAATAGTTGTCAACGAAGAAACATGGTAATCTTGGAGGTGTGCATGTACCGCCCACCTATATATGTGGGTGCATGTTATCAGTTATCACCCCCTTTCACTGAAATGTCTTCTCAAGCGTCATGCAAAGAGCAATGCCCGATTGTAATTCTCGGCCATCTACCAGAGAAAATCCGATGCGAAATGCATAGTCGGCCACACAACTCGCTCGAGTCCGAGTCAAGTGACGCACCAAAGTGAGTCAATTTTTCGAGTTTAGTTTTAGTCTCAATGGCATCTCCCTGGTGCTCACCTACACCACTCAAAAGTCCCTCACTAGTTGTACCCAAAAGGTAGGACAACTAACATGCGATTTCGGTCTTGTTTTTTCGAGTCCTGAGAAACGGACCCCAGGTTGACCCAGGTGTCCCGTGTCCTTTTTAACCACTATTTAATCATGGTTAAGTTTAACTAAATTAAAATTAGTAATTTTATTTTTTGTTTTCTCTAAAAACTGTGGTTAGATAGCTTAACCTTAGGAGGTTAACCACAATTGATGAATGGTAAAAAAAGAGGCTTGGACCAATGAGGTCACTGGGATCAGCTTCTAAGCTGACCCTGGGTCTATTTTCCATTTCTCTATTTTTTATTATTTCTTTTAGAATAACTATCAAGAGGAGATCCCTTTGAACTTAATCGGAGCAACCAAAAATTTGTCTTGGGAGGGGTATTTATAAAAAAAAATTACTTGTAAGAAATACCCTTTTTATGTTCATAAGTACCAAACTATCACTTGCCAAGACAAATTTTAGGTTGCTCCGCTAGACTATTCTACCAAAGCGTTAACACTGAGCTCCTATTCAAAGTTAATCTTTTTTGTTTTGGGTATTGCAAATAGTTAGTTCATAGTCCTCATTAGTTTTGGTAGTATTTGTTCATCAGTTAATATTTGAAAGCCTAACATTGAAAGTTGATCTGATTGTAAGCATTTTTCTTAAATTAATGTGCATATCTGAGCCTTCCCACGGGTTGCATCGGGAATACCTCACCCATACAATCGATTTTGAGGGGAGCTTAAGAATCGACCTCGAGACCTCCAAGTTTACAGTTCGTCCGACGGCCATTGGGCTACACACCCAAGGGTTATAAGTATTTCAATGGTCACACTACAATTCTTAAAAATCAACTCAAAACCATCAAAAGAGGAGTATACACATTGTCACCGAAACAAGCAATGCGTCAAGCAGATTTTCTTAGTCTCTACTTCACATTGCATAATTGCTCGAAATTTAGTTAATTTCTCAAGAGGCGGGCTAGCGTACACTCAAGCATTTTTCACTCAACTAAAAATCATCACTTGTTAAAACAGGTAAAGTTTGTTTTTGGATGAAAGGAATGATGGGTTGATTTAATTGAAAATAAGGAATGTCAAAGAATAGGGCTAGTAGAGCTCATAGTCATTCCCCGATCCACCCTTTTTTTTTTTTTTTTTTTTTTAATTTAATTTTTTTTTTTTTGGTGAAATGGCTCCGGAAATCTCTATTGTGAGAGGTCATACCCCACCATCAGCACAAGAGGCGGATGTCCCAACCAATCTCCTATTTAATGGAGCACATTCTTTCCTCGAACTTCAAAGACAATTATCTACTTAGATAGGTTTTGTGCCACACAGGTAGCCAAAGAGTTGGACCACGAAGCTAGCTCATAATATTACGGTAGCCCTTAACCCATACGACATAATATGATCCTCATGATTTTCTCTGTCGTTTAACTCGTGGTGGGCTCTTTATGTCATACTATCGGCACCCAAAGGACAAGGATAAAGGACAGGGTTTAATTAGGTCAACAGCTGATGTAAAATAAAATGGTTTTTGTATATCAGCTGCTGTGCAAATATCCTATTAAGAGAAATAATTTTATAATACTCATGGTTTTGTAACATTTAGACAAACATTCTCAATCATTTGTTTCGTTACACTTTCATTTTGTTTTTGTTAAGAAATTATTATGCCCTTAAGATATTTTATAACCTCACAAGTCACAACACCTTTTAATTACCCTCAAATTATGGTTCATAAGTTTTAATCATTGTAATTAAGATCACATCCTTAGGAATAAAGCATCTAACCCAAGTTTTGGAAAAAAAAATAAACATCTCCCCTTTTAACTCTTTTTAACTTAGGTTAAGATACAATAACCCTTAGAGTTAAAGCATCTAACCTTGGTTTTAAAAGAAAAAAAAACCAATGCGTCTCCTTTGAATCCCTTCAACTGTGGTTAAGATTTATTAAGCCTTAGGGTTAAAACATCTTGCTTTGATTTTTATAAGAAAAAAAACTAGAAAAATTAATGCTGAGTAAAAACATTTGATATTGGTTTTTTAAACAAAAAAGTTTAACGTGTCTTTTAATTCATTTTAACTGTGGTTAAGGTTCACCCTTAGGATTAAAGCATCTAACTTTGGTTTAAAAAATTAAAAATTCAAGTTGTCCCATTTTAACTTCCTTTAATTATAGTTAAGATTAACTAACCCTTAAGTGATTATTTTCCTTTTTCAAATATAACTCTTTCAGTAATTACAACCATGCAACTGCCCTAGTATAAATAAGGAGCTCTCAGTTCAAAATTAATCTCTTACAAAAATGCTAGCCGCGGTCACATCTTCTCATAAATGCAAGGTAATGGCTACAGGTGTCAAACAATTTTCCAGTTATAAGTAGCAAACATCACGTGTTGTACCTACTTTAAGAATTTTTGTTTTTTCTGAGTGATTGCAAATATGTTTAACCCTAAGGTTAACCAATCTAATCATAGTTTTTTAAAAAAAGAAAAAGAAAATTATTTATTTTACTTTAATTAAGCTTAACCATAGTTAAAAAATGTTAGAAGGGACACGGGGACACTTTCAAGACTCTTCCGAATATGTAGAATAAAGCATTGAAGATGAGGTGATCACCACCCACTAACGTCCATCGTATTATCAAAAACACATCTTTATCGGTGGCTTTCCCATCAATGATAGGTAGATATGAGTCATGCAACGATTTCCCTTGTACGGACATCAACTTTAGATAGTAAAACGTGAATTACCAAACTAAACCCATGTTTGCTTCCATAGGGTGTGAAAAGGAAAAGTGGTTTTTTTGTCGAGGTATCATTTAACTACAGTTAGAGATTTCTTGCAGACTCATCACCATTGGATTCCTAGACCTCCCTCAACAAAAAGGCCACACCCCACCCTTGAGGCAAGAGGCGGGGTGTATGAAAAGGAAAAGGAAAAGTTAAAAACCTAATTTTCAGCCATTGGTATTTCCTCCCAAAATTTATATATATATATAGAAATTGGAAAAAATCAACTCCAAGGATTCTATTTTTTCTTTTAAAAAGTTTAGATTTGACATTTGATTTCTTGGCAAGGAAGGCTACCAATGTTTGGTTGCTGCTGAGAAAATTTGAGAAAAGTAGTGAAAACATGGAAAATAAAAAAAATTTAGACAAAACACGTATAAGAATTGTATTAGAAATATAAATTTTTTTTTTTTTTTTTCTATGTTTTCTCCACAACCAAACATAGAACTATAGCAGAGTAAGAGAAAGAAGGAAGGAAAAAAAAAAGAAATAGAAATGCAGATAAAAGAAAAGAAAAGTGAGTAAGAAGTACCTGAAAGAGACGATGACAGGCAGAGGCCTTTGTTTGATGAGTTTAGCAACATCGGAGATGTGGGAGAAACACATTGAGTCGATTCGAAGTTCAACGAGATCTGCACCTTCCATCTTTGCTTTCTCCATGGATTTCACCATTTCTTCCATGGTCTCGCACTGTAAGGTGGTGCAGACTAGGACACTGCTCTTGGACGCCATTACGAGTGAAGACTGAAGAGAGAAACAGAGATTAAATGAACTACTGATGCTCCGACAGTGTTTTATAACAAGGAATTGATGTCTCTACTCTCTACCACAATTATTTTACGCATATGACCCTACAGTTTTAACTAACTAAATTAATTGCCGCTTTAGCAGTCAGCTTGCAAGGGTAAGATCTCAGGGTAATTTTGGTAAGATCTAATCTCCCCAGTCCCCTCTATTGGGCCTATTTCGTGAGTGTAAGACTAAAGTTCAACGTGTGTCGTCTCTCTTTTTTCTATTCGACTCGTGATTTTCTCCCGTTTTAACAGGAGTCAAGGGTGTCCAGTTACACCACTGATCCTACCACGTGTCCCTTTTCACACCTTTTAACTCTTATTAAGATTCAGCCACCCCTCCCCTTGGGTTCACCCACCTATCCTTAGTTTTTAGATAAAGAAATTTAACCCCAATTAAAATAATTCACTAATACCTAGAATTAAATTTTTTTAAATGTCTTTTTTATGAAATCAAGGATAAGTGGGTGAACTTAACGGTGAGTGAATCTCAAGCACAATTAAGTGGTGTTAAAAGGGACATGTGGCAACGTCATTAGCGTAACGGACTCCCTCGAGTCCGGTTACAACTGGAGATGATTACCAGTCTTTTCTTTTTAGTTTTTTTTAATATATTTAGTTCAACGTCAATTTTATTTGGGAGGCAATGTATATTTATTAAAAAAATTATTATTTTGTGAAAAAAGATGCATGCACGAAATATTATAGGGTTGGGGGGTCGGGGCCAAAGCCCCCAAGAAATTTTATTTTATTTTAGAGCTATTATATATATATAATTACTATATTTTTTGGTTTTTTATATTATACATATCAAATATTTAGGGGTCAAACTTCCCATATAATAAGAAATCACATTCAATATAATTTGGGAGGCCACTATATATAAAATTTAGATATCATTTGCCTTTTTGAAAATAGGATAATGCTTCTGTCTTAGGGCCAAGACCATCGAGACCATGCTCGGCAGCACAATCTCGATGGTCTCGGCCCTAAGACGGTTTCATTAGCAAAGCCAAAAAAAAAACTTATGTAGGAGAATGAATCACATCCAATTGTGATTGAACTTGGGGAGAGTTCAATTGCACAGGCCAACATGTGTCCATTTTAACCTCAACTAATTGTGGTTAAGTTTCACCAACCCTTGAATTCAATAATATAACCTTTGTTTCTAGAAAGAAATATTAAATTTTTTAAAACTTTGATTAAAAATTTTAACTATTAAGGTTAATATTTTTTAATATTTCATTTTAAGAACCTAGGTTATATTTTTGAATCCCAAGGGTTAATAAATCTTAACTATGGTTAATACAAGTTAAAAGGGACACATGTTGGCTTGTGGGTGCGATTGAACTCATGGGGAGTTCAATCGCAATTGGTTGTGATCCGATCTTCTATGTAAAGCAAGAGTTCAATCACAATTGGTTGTGATCCGATCTCCTGTGTACTAAAGAATTTCAGTTTTTGTGCTGTTCTTCTTTTCTTCTACAGCTTAACTGGATGTATTTGCTAAAACGTGAGACTCACAACAAATGGAGGGCCACTATGAAAATAATACTACAAATTTGGGGGGCCACTAGTGTAAAAATAAATTATGGGGGCCACTAAAGAATTCCAAGAATTTGTGGGGGGGGGGGGGGGGGGGGGGGCGGGCCTCGGCCCCCTGGCTCTGTATACGGGTGCAAATGTCTTATCATTGCAACTAGTTGAGTGGCTTTGTCCCAATGGTAGTGTATCCCCTGCTGTGGGGGGAGGTACCGGGTTTCATTCCCGAGAGAGTTGGAGTTTGTATCTCCACCCGTCCATCAACTGAACAGGTACTAACGCCTAACCGGCATTGCGGCCTAAACGTATATCTCGAACCAAAAACAAAAAAATCGAGGAGGGGGGGCTCGCCCCCTGGCTCCGCATACATACAGGTGTTAATGTCTTATCATTGCAACTAATTGAGTGGCTTTGTCCCAGTGGTAGTGTACCCCTGTTTTGGGGGGAGGTATCGGGTTCCATTCCTGAGAGAGTGGGAGTTTGTATATACTCTCCACCCGTCCACTAACGGAACAGATACTAACACATAACTGGCATTGCAGCCTAACCGTCGAACCGAAAAAAATAAAATAAAATTGAGTAGCCTTCATGTTTTTTTTTGGGGGGTAAAAATCTAAAGATGTGTTGGGCTAGGGGTGAGTAAGTGAGAAAAAAGAAGAAAAGTATAGTTTTTTTAATGTGTTAGAAAAAAGTGTGGCTTCCTTCACTTTTTATGTTTGGTTTATAAGAAAATTGAATGGAAAAAACATATGAAAAATATATTGTTTCTAAAATTTCCTCAGTACAACATGTTTACAGGTAACGTGTGTCAATTTTAACCCCTATTTACAATGGTTAAGATTCACTAATATTTAGGTTTCAACAACATAACGAGATCGAATCACATCCAATCACAATTGAATTTAGGGAGAGTTCAATTGATCTCACAGGTCAACACATGTCCTTTTTAACTGATGTTAAGATTCTCTCACTCTTATTATTCAATAATCTAACCTTAGTTTTTTGTAAAAAAAAAATAACTTTAGTTAAGAATTTTTAACTACTAGAGTTATATATTTTAATTTTTTTTTTCAAAAAATCAAGGTTAGATTATTGAACACTAGTGGTTAGAGAATCTTAATCATGGTTAATAGGGGTTAAAGGTGACACGTGTTGACCTGTAGGAGCGATTGAACTCTCCCTAAATTCAATCACAATTTAAAAACTCTTTCTCAAAGTTCAATATTTTTTTTCCAAAAAAAAACTTACATCGATGAATCCCAAGGATTAGTGAATATGGACCACAGTTAATAAGGATTAAAAGAAACATGTGGACGTGTAGGTGCAATTGAACTTGGGGTGGGGGAGTAAATGGGCCCACCTTACAAATCAGACTTGCTTCATCATTTAAAGCATTTGCAGACATGACATTATTAAAAGCAAGCAATTGTTGTCTCATTCTTGGACTTCCATTAATACCCTCATATTTTCACACTTCCTAATTATGTCTTGTCATATCATTTGTGTAAATTGTGGTGAGCATTTAAAAGGGGGCATCCACCAATAAGTGGATGCCTTAGGCTTGGAAATGGAATCCATGGCTACGCCTTTCACTGTTCTTTCAGTTATACTCCTACCTGATTTTTCTCTTCCCGTTCAACGAAAACTTACTTTATGTTTAAAATGATCCGTTCAATTAAATATAAATTTCTATAAGATGCTTATCAATTCTCCTTTGAAATAGACATGTCTAATAAAGTGAATTTAATGGAATTTGAAATTGATCCACTATTATTTGTTTCCCCTCTTCCCACCTAAGGAAAACATATTTTATTATCTATGACCATCTCAAGCCGTCTGACCAAATATAAATTTCTATAAAATGGTTATCAAATCTAATTTAAGATAGCAATGTGCAATGAATTAATTAATAGGATTTGAAATCCATCAATTATTTTTTCGTTTCTTATCCACTCAACTCAACCGCCACATATTGTTTCCCACTTTGCGATCTTTTTCTTACAACTCCATGTCTCAAAGCACTTTTCAATAATCCAACACACCTTCTTACTTTTTTCTTTATTTTTTGAATTAATCTACGGGTACTCTTAAATATACTCACATAACCTAACCGTTCAACATAATTATTAAACAGTTAAGGTTAGAGTTGATGTGACATTTGAAAAGATAAAATAAGTTAAGCCAAATCCTTACCCTTTATGATTAGTTATAATCAATTAGGATTAGGAAATATCTTAGGGTATATTTAAAAATACCCATGGACTGACACATTTATATGGCATTGGCATATCTGGCATAGATTGACTACCCTTGAAAATGCAGAGATTTAACACCAAAACAACTGCAAAAAAGTAAGTTCTTAGTTGTATCTTTTGATCTTAACTATTTTGTAAGTTTGTTCTACTCACAGTTTTTACTATATTCTGATTTATTATAATTTGCTTTAATTGATAAATGTAACAATATCTTTTTTTCAATAACTATCAACTGAATACCAACTAAGAGTTCCAATTTGTGCATCCCTCTGTGTAAATAACGTTCAAGAGTCCTTAGTATAGTAAAATAATGTTTGTTTTCATTTTAAACTAACTCTATATCCCCAAATCCTTTTAAAGTAGTACTCAGGTTCTTGAAATCTAAATGAAATAGTTCTCTAACATTATTCTCTTCTAGGTGGTCTCGACCCTAAGGGGGTCTCAGAAGATTTATCCATAATAAAAGGCGCAGAATGAAAACTTTCAAAACAAAGGTTCACTGAAGATGCATTACTTAACATTTTTTTACCATATGGCTTTCCTATCTCACTGGAAACTATGTCACTCAATTTAGTACAGAAACTCGCCACAAACCCAAGTTGCGCCAAAGTCTAGCAAACGCCTCTCCCCTGAATCCATATGAGTAGGGCTAGCACTCTTCATTGAAAGAATAGCACAAACACAATCTGCAGCACTGGAACCAATTACACTACCAGGTCCTCTTCTCTGCGACCCCTTGAGCCTCCTTTTGTGCCGTTTTCAACTTTGTCACCGATGTGCCCTGCAAGATTCACTGATACCCGTAACATACAAAAATCCAAAATGAGAGGAGAGAAGTGGGGTCCCTCTCTTAGGCCTTTGAACAAACATATGGAGAGCACAGATTCTTTCATCACTACTGTGCTATATTTTTAGAAGGAATTTGAGCAATAAGATGGATTTGAAAGAGGCGTGTCCACTCATTTCCAATGGGCTAACATAAAACGATGACACTTACGATCATCTTCTACTTGTGCATTTCTAAAACAATTTTTTTCTCCAGAGAAGGACTTTCAAAGAATCCTTATCCTCTTGAATACATCGGCTAGTGCTTGCACACAAGTTGTTGCCGCAAAGGCAGTTAGACCCAAAATCACAATTTCCTCTGTTGCAAGATATTTTTTTCAAAAGTTAAAAGGAAGAAGAAAGATAAGCTGAAGACTGTAACCTCTTCTTTTGTGAAATGAAATGAAGTCCAAAGAATCAGATTACCTGTTGAGAAATTATAAATGGCGGAGACATCGTGACAAATCGATAAAATGTAGCATTTTTGTTTTCATTTATGTGCCTTTTCATCATTATTATGATTCTTGATTTTTACTGCGGTTTTAATTTCTCCTCTAAACCTTTTGTTTTCGCTGAATTTATTTGTTAGGTTGGATACTCGCTTCATCTGAAGATGAACACACTTCTCTGAGCAAGTTCTTTGGTCCATTTTGTGATAATCAAGACCTTTGCAAGGACGAAATGAATGTGTTCTGTATCAACTGTAATCGATGCGCCTGTCAGGTTTGTCTAATTTAATTGCTGATTCATTTTTGTAAATTTCTTCTGAAGTTATATTAAGGTTGCTCAATGCTTGATCGGCCTGTTAGTGCGGCTCGGCTCGGTTCGGCTCAGCTTGAGATTGGCCCGAATTTTCAGGCTCGATCAGATCAAGCCAAGCCTAAAAAAAAGCCTGGCCAACCCCTGTGCGGCTCAGTTCAGCTTGATTAAGGTTCGGTTCGGCCCGAAATCGGCTCGGCTTGAATATTATTAAAAAAATATAAAATAAATAAAAATATTATTTATGTATATCATTATTATATATATAAATAATATAAAATATTATTATTAAAAAAAAAGATTCAAGCCGAGCTCGAGCCAAGCCAAGCCCGGCTTGAGCTTGAATCAATTCAAGCCAAGCCTCGGGCCAAGCCAAGCTTTTGAATTCAGGCCGAGTTTCGGACCGATTTTTCGAGCCTGATTTCGGGCCGAGCTGGGCTTCAAGCCTAGAAAACTTTCTTTCAAGCCAAGCCGGAATTGGCCAAGCCCGCCCTAGTTATATCCTCATATTATCTTTTTAATAAATTATAGAATTAAGAAGTGTCCCCCCCCCCCCCCCCCCCCGCCCCCCCAAGCCGGCCTTCAAAATCAAAAAGCGGTGCCACCTGTTAGGTCAGCGAAATAAGCTAAACGGAGCCCAATCACTACTGTTGGAGGATGTTGTTGTATCTTTAATTCGGTTTTATTCTGGTTGTTGTCTCTTTCAATTGTACAAACCTGCGAAATGAATTCTTAATGATTCCTTTTATACGCTACTGTCTATATTTTGCTAAAAAATTAAAGAAGTATTTATAAAATTTCAATTTCGTAATTTTTTTCCCTTTTTAACATTTGATTTTAAATACTTGCACGTGCAACCTCAACTAATTTATTAAAAAGATTATACTTTTTTGTTATCATATATTAAATTGTTGATGAGTCACTATTTTAAATTTGGCCTCAGATTCTCTCTAGCGAAGCTAGAAACTTGTCTCGGGCAACCATAGAATAGGGGACATGTGGCGATGAAAAGGAGAGAAGTCATTTTATTTTCTCCCCATGAATTTAACTTCTCCCCACTTGATATCTCTCCTCCTTTAGCTCACCACCTTATCGCCATATGTCATGTAGTGTGTGGAGAAGTCAAAATCATGGGCCCATGATTTTGACTTCTTAACCACTTGTCCCATATTCTATGTATGCCCGAGACAAGGGGTTTTTGGCTTCGCCAGAGAGAATCCAATGCCTTTAAATCTAATCTATGTGCAAGGCACATGGACCTTCAACTAGTGATGTTTGAAGTAGGGTAAAGTGTAACAAAAAGACAAACAAAATGAGGGTAGAATTGGAAGAGTACCTATCCTTGATTTAATGTGCGTTTCTTTTGTAGAATTGATAATAAGTGAAAATGAGTTTTAAAAAAAGACACTATAAGGAAACCTTTTTTCTAGGCAAAAGGTTTACTACCTCTGGTGAGCAGCAGATCAATGGTCCAAAAAATAAGAAAAAAGGAAAAAAAAAATTCAAATGGGAAGAAGTCAAAAAATGGTGGGAAAAAAAATGACTTCTGGGTGAGGTGACATTTTTTGGACCATTGATCTGCTGCTCACCAGAGGAACTTTGGTGAGCAACAGAGTAAACCTTTTGCCTTATTTCTATTTCTTTTACAGCAAAAGATTGGCTTTGGCCAGCTCGAGCATCATAAATCATCCAACATGTTGTCACGGTCAACTTTTTCATTTTGCGGAACAATCGTGCGGCGCCTCGATCATCCCATGATCTTGGCCAGCCTTACATCATTACACTATCCGTCCGTTGAATTGACCCAACGTCTCGAGTTACAATGCTACGACAAGATACGACCCACTATCGAGTCTCATCCGCTAAGCTACGCTTAGCTAGCTTACGCATCACTTCATCGTGTCGCACCTGACACTCGTCCAACACATAAGGTTCCCGCATCACTGAGGTTTCATCTCGCGCATCTCTCATGAGGCTACGATTCCTCGATCAAGCCGAACATCCAACACGGCCCGATACTCTCGAACACGACTATCGATCATCCACATGCATCACGGATAGCTTAGGAGCATCACTGTCCCGTTTACCGAGCATTGAGGACATAACGCCCACAACGCGATCCTCGGTCCTCTGACCAAGTATCCCAACCATACCTCGCATACCTCTCAGACGACCATGATGCATATCGCACACTTAAATACTATACTAGGGTGAAACCTCTTACCCGAAGGCTCTTGCGTAGTGTTAGGAAGTCTGTCTCCTTTGCACCATCCTTGGACGCTCCAACAACCATCCAAGGAGATTCCAAGATCCCCTTTAGGATCCTAGAGCCCGCCCCCAACTCCTTTGGGGTTGCTCATTAGGTGGCCCCAAATGTGCCACAAGGGAAGGTAGAGCTACGCCTTTCTCCTCAAGGTGGATGATAAACCTTTCACTCTTTACCAGAAGGAAACATCACCATTGCCGGTGGAGTGATACCGATATTTTACGGAACAGTACATTGAAGATCCACAAACCATTTGTACTATTGAATTCGTATTAACTTTCTCTTCAAATGAAGGTACTATCGGCCCTACTTCCAACATACCATGTGGGCTCCACAACACTCACCCACATGTGTCCGATCAAGCACCAAACTCAAACTTCACTCCATAACTCTTCGTGTGCACTTCACCCAAACCATAGTACCTCGTACACAACATTCAGACACCTCCATATCCCTTTACTTCGGTACCTCAACACTAAGACATCAATTATGCACCACGCTACACTATCGCTTGCATAGTGTCTCGCCTATCTCATAGGCATCGCATTGACATCATTTGCCCATGCTCAGGCCATCTCAGCCCAGTATCACGGTCATGGCAGTATTTGACAACTTTTGACCATGACACTCTCCTCCACCTGATTAGGTCGATGTCTTCATCGACTCTCACCGAGTATTCATCAGCTCCACAACACAGCTTGCACACCTGCTCCTTCCACAAATCAGAACTCACTTCTAACGGCCTAACATATCAATTATTGTCTCAAACTTCACATTCTCACGAATTTTGTCTGAAACATTCACCACACTTCGTCCAATTTCACACTGAACTTGGTCTTAGAGACTCTGTACACTGCCTTTGTCTTCAACATTTCTGTCTTCAATCAATTGTCGGAACTTCTGAAAGGGATAATTTTCCTCAAATTTCTTCAAGTGCACATCTCAATGCGCATGTTTGGTCCTCACAGGACCATCACTTGGCTGTCCCAAGCATTATGCTGACACTGCTTGTTACCATGAACTTTGATCTTCGGTTTCACAACCCTGATCTTCAGTTTTCACTAGGCATTCAGCTGCCATCCACTTCACTCTTGAAGCTCCATCCACTGTAATTCACTCCATCGAACTACACTCATCGTTCACCTTGAACATGAAGTACATCACCCATGACGAGACTCGCAAGCCAATCGTATCTCATACAGTACTTCCTCTGCGGTCTGCTTCCTTAGTTTATGCATGCGAGCATCGGCGTGTTGTCCCACTTCAACACTAAAGTCATCCCATAATAGCACCGACATCCACATCCTTTACCCAAAGTCACAAACACACACCACGCATCTTCCGATGCAACACAGCCAGCAACACTATACGTTACTCGAAATCGTAATAGCGTCTACCACGCCAAATCTCTGTGAAACTCTTCATTGGTACATCACGTCCGTGACGCACTAATCTTGTTTTTTTCATTCATTTGTACAAAATAATTTTGTACGTCTTCCTTAGTTGTGTATCAATCCATTGACACACTTCTCCTTGTGATCCTTTACTCAATCACTTGTGTTGAACTCAATCCGTTGAGCTCAACTTTTCGTAGCCAACAACCTATGAAGTTGTCTGAAGCCACTGCATCATTTCAACCCTTAACAACTTGCCTCACTCTTGAGGACTTCCCTACTTGCCTCACTCTTGAGGATTTCTCTCATACTTCTGATAGTTGCCCGAGTGCTTCCCCACTTAAGCATGTCTTACATCTTGTATCCTTGTTGTGACTCTTTAATATCTTAACTCCTTGAGCACCCTGAGATAGCACTCATCCACTCCTATTGCATCATCTCATACAATTGAGCTTCCTACCTTGACTAGAGTATTTGATTACTCAAGTCTTTGGCACCTTGCCAACATAGTTGCGTGACTCTAGTATCTCGACATCTTGTCTCTTCAACTGAGAAAACACTTCACCTGATCTTTGCATCACTGTGCTATTTCACTACGTGAGATCTTGATACATCAACTCCTGGAGTCTTCATCTTGAACCAACACGGTGTTCCTCAAGTCTCAACACTGTCTTCACCCTGAGCAAATATTCGATCCTGAATATTCCATCGACCACTTTCCACTAGTAGCCTTGCTCCAACACACCACTACATTAGACACCAACACCTATACTATTGTCGAACATCATCTTGATCCTGAACAAGTCTCTCCCGTAACAAGTCCACTCTCTAGAAGCCAACAAACTCTGTAGCCAGTAGCACTCCCACTACTCGAAACTACAGCAGAACACTCTGTGCATTCCAACCTGATCACCTGTTGCAAACTGTAGCTTCAGGCTCTCACGAGCAACCATGCTACCACGAGCAACCAGGCCCTTATGAGCAACTGTACTCTGATACCAACTGTCACAGTCAAACATTTTCATTTTGCGAAACAACCGTGCGGCGCCTCGATCATCCCATGATCTTGGCCAGCCTTACACCATTACACTATCCATCCGCTAAACTGACCTAACGTCTCGTACTATAATGCTACGACAAGGTACTACCCACTACCGAGTCTCATCCGCTAAGCTACGCTCAACTGGCTTACACATCACTTTATCGTGTTACACTTGACACTCGTCCAACACATAAGGTTCCCGGGTTACGAGGTTCCGTCTCGCGCATCTCTCATAAGGCTACGGTTTCCCGATCAAGCCGAACATCCAACACGGCCCGATACTCTCGAACACGAATCCCCACGCATCACGGATAGCTTAGGAGCATCACTATCCCGTTTACCGAGCATTGAGGACATAACGCCCACAACGCGATCCTCTGTCCTCTGACCGGGTATCCCAACCATACCTTGCATACCTCCCAGACGACCATGATATATACTGCACACTTAAAGGTCATACTAGGGTGAAACCTTTTGCTCGAAGGCTCTTGCGCAGTGCTAGGAAGTCCGTCTCCTTTGCACCGTCCTTGGATGCTCCAACAACCATCCAAGGAGACTCCAAGATCCCCATCAGGATCTTAGAGCCCGCCCCCCAACTCCTTTGGGGTTGCTCATTAGGTAGTCCCAAATGTGCTACAAGGGAAGGTAGAGCTACGCCATTCTCCTCAAGGTGGATGATAAACCTTTCACCCTTTACCAGAAGGAAACATCACCATTACTGGTGGAGTCATACTGATCTTTTACGAAACAGTACATTGAAGATCCACAAACCATCTGTACCATTGAACTCGTAATAACTTTCTCTTCGAATGAAGGTACTATCAGCCCTACTTCCAACATACCATGTAGGCCCCACAACACTCGCTCACATGTGTCCGACCAAACACCAAACTCAAGCTTCACTCCATAGCTCTTCGTATGCACTTCACCCAAACCATAGTACCTCGTACACAACATCCAGATACCTCCATATCCCTTTACTTCGGTACCTCAACACTAAGACACCAATCGTGCACCATGCTGCGCTATCGCTTGCATAGTACCTCGTCTATCTCCTAAGCACCGCATTGGCATCCTTTGCCCATGCTCAGGCCATCCCGGTCTAGTATCACGGTCATGGTAGTACTTGACAACTTTTGACCGTGACAATATGGCGTTTAAAAATGAGGAAATATCAATGGGGGAGAAGTTAAAATCATGGAGAGAAAATGAAATGACTTCTCCCCAAATTAACACCAAGTTGCATGATTTGTGGCCAGAGCCAATCTTTTCCCTTCTTTTACTCCCCACCCCCACCTACCTCTTGACCGAATGCAGCTTAAGGGGTTAACATTAAACCCTAGGAATTAATACCTTTACTCACAATTAAAATGACGCATGTCGACATGACATACAATTGGACACAACGGACTGTACGTAACAGTAGAGAACCCGAATGATGAGTCAATTCCAAGTTAATAATATATATATCTATTATCTATACTATATCTAATAGCAATCGGATCCTACGGGACACCATCTTGAGTCTCTATTCTTTATTCGTAGCATTTTAAAAAAAAATCTGACGTGGCACTCTTAAAAGGTACCCTTTAAAACATAGAAAGACACCTTCGTTCTCTTACTCATCACACTCTTTTATCATACGGTGGTAGGTGCTTAGAGCGTTTCATGTCCGATTAAACCCTGCTGTTTCTTTTTAATTATTATTATTTTATTTATTTATTTTTTTCTTTTAAGGAGAGGATACCACTCTTCCATGTTAATAGAGGGTTATTTTACAACTCTTCATGTTTCATTTGTCACCCCTCTTAAAAGGCACCTCAAAAGACAATCATTCCTATTTCTTTCACCCATCCTCTTTCAACACCGTCAACATCCCGTGCGGCCAGAACTCGACAGCATATCCCTTGTAGCCACTCCGCCCATTTTCCCCTTCTCTTTATTTTTGAAGCTTTGCACAAGAAGCAGGTACCACTGTTGGCTCTTGACACCCCATTTGTTTTTTTATTTTATTTTAATATTTTTATTCTTTGATTGAATATATTTTCAAATTTAGAATCAAAATTTTCACCCATCTCCCTTATTTAAAAGCAGATTTATGAGTTTTATTTTTCTTAGCTTTCCATTTATTTATACTAGTGGGTGGCACGTGCGATGGACGTCAGAGCGAAGGGAACCAAAATTAATAAGAGTTAAAAGAGACACGTGTTAACCCGTGGGTGCGATTGAACTCGCTAGTGGCACGTGAGAGTGAAATGAAAGAGTTAACTACAGTTAATAAGAGTTAAAAGGGACACGTGTTAACCCGTGGGTGCGATTGAACTCTCCCCGAGTTCAATCGCGATCGGTTGTGATTCTAAATAGATAGATGAGCAAGGGTTAGTTTGGGAATTAAAGTAAAACATTAAATCAAAGGCAAAGGGTAGTTTGGGAATTAAAGTAAAACATTAAATCAACTTTTTGTTTTTATATAAGGGTAGTTTAGGAATTTCGGAAAAATCATCTACGCATGCCTCACGCATTATAACAGTAAAGATAGGGGTAGGAACAAACCACACCCGGAGGTCTGTCATCCGTCTATTATCTTTCTCCTCTCACCCTCTCATTTCTCCTTCTTACTCTCTGGCTCAATAACTGACATTCTCCCTCCTATTCTCAAACCTAGCTAACACAAATGATGGATATACCCAAATTTATCTATTAAAGACATTCATAAATTTTCAAAATTCAAAAAATTGCCAACCACAAAGACAAAACAACAAAAACTTTTAGTGGTGCGGTAGATGAAATTTGCAGTTTCAAACCTTGGATCAATTGCATGCTACTAAAGAAATTATTTACATTGTTATAATATATATATTCAGACACATATGCTACCTATCATGTGCTCAATTTTCTTTGCAATTCCGTGCATCGCAGTGGCACCCTTATTTGCTTCCCCTGCTTCCCAGAATTGGATCCTAGCCATTCTATGGCTTTAGCGTTTCACGTCCCTCAGCCCACTTCCAAACGACGTGTCTTTGATTTTCACGTCTCTACTTGTATGACTTTCGTATTTCTCATCCCATTTCCAAACAACATATCTAATTACCCATTTTATCCCTTTATCTAATCATCTACCATACCATGTCATCATACGCACAGGAAAAGACACGACTCCTCCCTTCATGAGTTCTCTATTTTAAGAGTTATATTTTTTATAAATCAACACTTTTCCACTTTATTCTAACAACTTAACCTCCCCTCAATTCTCACGCCTCTCTAGATAGCATGCAATTAAATGGCCAGAGGCAGCGAGTACACGCCTGTGGGTATGTTGAGTTGCAGGTTACAGACGAAATAAAGAGATAATTTTTCTTCAAAGCTTTGATTATTTTATCATACTTAGCAGCAATTTCATTCCTTAGTTGAATGTATTCACTGATTTTTTACTACTGTTTTTTTTTTTTTGCTATAGCCCCTTTGTATCTCTTGCCTTGCCAACTGTGAAATATGACATATTGCAACATATACGAACTCCCAGTATAGTTTGTTTTCGCTTTATTATGATCTCTTTTTACGGATTGTGTGAGAAAGCTTTTAAGTTCTAAAGATGTTTTATTTTATTTGAGCATGAAATATTTTGAATATGCGAAAATTCTGCAGATTTGCATTCCTCAACAACATTATGTCTCTTTGTCAAACATACACATCTCTCCCTCTGCCTCAATCCTACCACTACCACTACCACTACCACTACCACTGGTGTTAGCAGCCTGTTACCCTTATATACAGTCTTTTCTTTTTAATTCACTCGTGCATCGCAGGGTATCTGCTAGTATATATACATATATATATTTTGGTTCTAAATTCCAAGTTTATAATATACAACCTATTAATGATCCGAATGCCCTTACATATAAAGAGTTTAGTCATTAATACAAGGAATAAAAGAGTCCAGTAAACATTACCAAATTACACCGTGGGGCTAACCCATTGGTAGGTGTATCCCCTCACTAGGAGGGTGGTCCGGGATCGATCCAGCGTGAAGGGTGTGTTGTAGCCATTTGCTAACCCCTTAACAGATAGTAACACCAGCTAACCCAAAGTAGTGATATACCAAAAAAAACATTACCAAATTAACTAAGGAGCATTAAACTCTTTTAACATTTCCCATAAGATTAGGGATGTTAGTTCGGATTGATTAGTCTTTTGACATAATAATAAGGGCTTGAAGACATTTTGGATACACAAAATGGTTAGCTGGTCAGTAGTTAGCAGGTTAATGAGTGGCCACGTTGGGTCATGGTAAGTGGGTCTACCTGCCACGTCACCAACGGCTATAAAAGGAAATTTTGTAAATTCATTTAAGTGATTCCTCCTCCGGGGGACTCGATCCAAGATGACCCTCAAACGAGGGGCACACCGTTGTCATCACAAGTAGAGGGGAAAGACATTTGAGGTACTTTTAATCATCCAATAAGCTTGATGTGGACAGTGTCATTGAAGTGATGGGCATGTCCACAGACAAAAATCATAGGCCAGATGATGATTAAGAGCATCTAAATTGGTGTGATTTTGGAAATTCAATACTGAAATCTCTTGGGCTTGATTCCAAGACCATGATCTATTATTGCTTTAGAACACAACAGTCTTGCTACAAAGCTGCAAAACTGAGTAGTCTGTACCAGTGAAAGATCATGCAATGCCTAAAAACGAGCTTGGGTTAAGATACATGACGAAGATTCACTGATTTATTAAAAAAATACAAATACTAATTTCGAAAATAAGTAGTAGGTAGGTGTTTTTGAACCTTTTTTGAGTGCTGTGGAGCACCTACTCCTGCTCTATCCGTTGGGCGATTAGATTCACTGCTGCATTTGCTGATGAGAAGGCTCCGTGGAAGCTTTCCTGATACGAAATAGATTCCAAGTCTCTTGCCATCTTCAATAAAATCTCGCCCAGGTCAGCCTGTCTCTTTACCAAAGATTCGTAGTATGAGCGAGCAGCAACCTTGCTAATATCTACATTGGTAGCCTCTGGGCAGTACTCATCATCCAACCATTTGTGCAGAGTTAATCTGAGCCACTCTGATTCCTGTATATATGCCGCAATGGTTGATTATTGCAGTAGTGAGATCAAAAAACGAGATTTTCAACAACTAAAAAAACGATCAATTAGCCAAAAAAGAACCATTTAAGTGGGGAAAATGTGGGCATTTGAGTAGAATGCAGCTCAGGAAACTTTGACAGTGCTATTATCCATTTCTTAATTTTGAGGAGAATGGTAACTATCCAGCAGAAAATATTCCTTCTAAACTAAAGTTTTCTTAGGGTCCATTCTTTTATTGAGACTTATAAAGCTTAGCACTTTGCACTTTGTCATGGTAGTTAGGAAATTTGAGTCACTTTATCAAGGTTTCTAAATAAATTAATTCTTACTATCCTGAGATTTCAAGTCTTATCATTTTTTATGAAATTTGAAATCATTCATTTTGTTGCATTTGAAGTCTTACAGAAATTGCAACCCAAGAGATGAAAAGCACGATACATCTAGTTCTCAAAAAGAAAATGCATATTGTCAAATGATAAAACTTGCAAAGTGCCAGACTTTATAAGTCTCAGCAAAAAATGGTCCCTTAATAGCAAATGAGCTCAATTGATGGATGAGTTAACAAAAATCTGAAATGCTAAATCAAATCAAAGAGTTCTAGATGGAGGTGGAAGGCATCTGAGACTCTTGAGGGTCATCGGGAGGAAACATGATTGAATAATGAATTGAACTGTTTCTTGAAGAAAAGAAGCATATTTAGATAATGAGAGAGAGGTTTCATAAAGTCAAGTTGAAAAGGAGAACAAAGCACCAACTTTTCCAGTGTTCAATCAATATGTGTATGAAAAAAAATTCCTGGCAAAATACAAACTGGAAGTTTTGAGCCAGCCTAGTCGAATCCGAATTTCCAGCCCAAAGTCGTTGGGTTTGCAAGGTGGGGTTTCATATGTAGGTAGATCTCCTTCAAGAGATTTTTGGCTTAAATTAAGGCTATCTACATTAAGAAACCGAACCCATGAACCTAGCCACCCTCACCTAGGGTCCGCTCTAAGACCTAAGCCAGCTGAACTATCTGCCACCATAATTGGATAATGTAATCCTCCTTAAGCCCTCAATCAAGTTTAGTTTCCTCAGAAAAGACCCTAGATATCCTCCATGGACAATCATCTGGCTGTTGTTGATTCATCAATAACCTTGTTGCAATCTCCCAATTTCAACATTTCAGAAGTTTAGGGAGGATCTTAGATCGATAATTTGGCAGTCTGGTTATAGAAATGGTAGCATTGTCTCTCAAATAAAACCATTTCTCCTTGAGACGTAAGAGTAAATATATGATTACATACCTCTCACGCCAACATTGCCTTTGCCAAAGAAATCACATATCAATTCAACAGCTCCACATTGAGGAAGATCCGAACGGACCCATGGTCTTTCAAGTGGAAAGCAACCATCCAAAATAGCATTCTAATCTATTCACTAGCAACTAAGGTTGACACCTTCATTCTCGACAAAATATGCCTCGTTAAACAAAAATTCATCAAAGGCCAACAAGTTTTGACATATGCCATGTACCCCAGAGACTCGAAAACAAGGATATGATCAAAACAGTTCTAAACCTCCAAATGATGCCACATATCAAACATCTTGAAGAGGACGCATTAAAGTCCTCCCAAATACTCCCAATACAAGAAAAAAATGTCTACGCAATGAATTGTTATGATCATCTAATTTGGTTGGCTAGTAAATGTTGAGTGGAAACATGACAAGGTGAAATCAAATTTTTAATAAGCATACAAAGAACAAAACACACAAAATAGAAGATTTGCGTGATTCATCACATGAGACTATCTAGAAGCTTCCAGCATTCGAAGATTACAGGTACAAAAAATATCTAAACAAGCATGCGACCCATGGATTATATAAAATACCAAAACCCAAATCCAAACTGATTAGAATAACAGGTCTTAATCCTAGTCCAACCCTATAAACCTCAATACCGAAGTTCCACCTAGAACAGAAACCATGCACTTTCTACAAGGCAAAAGTACTCGACCGTTGCCATCAATCCCCCTCATGAGGAGCAGCCATTATTTGTGCCTTTGTGGACCTGTGAGACCCCATTGTTATGTGATAGAATTCCAGGCACAAACACAACAGTTATGAAACAAGTTCATACAACATATATTTAAAATTATCTAGCTATGCCGACGACCAGGGCGGAGTCAGGATTTGCTTGTGGTAGTGTTAGTAATTGCTTATGAATTTGGGGAGAATGATTAGACGGGTACGAAATATTCTGGATTTAGGAGGCAGCTGCCCCCTTGCAACATATGGCTATGCCTTGTTACATATCATAGGGTATTATTTCTCCACGTTTAGGGGGCAGCTGCCCCTTGTCCCACAATTATGCCCCGTTAAATAATTAAATAACATAGTATTATGATTTTTTTTTTTTTTTAAAAAAAAAATCAAAAGTTCAAGCAGCTGCTCCCTTGCAACATATGGCTATGCCTTTTTATGTAATTAAATAAAATAAAATAATTATTTTCGCTGGCTCCAACTATGTTAATGATGATTGTTATGAGGATTATGCTAAGATATATAGGGAAGTAATTCTAAAATAAGAATAAAATTGAAAAAGTAAAAGGGTATTAGGATACCTGAAGAGCCTTGGAAGGGATCAACCAATCGTCAGGAACCCTAAGATCTTGAACTAGGTCTTCTTCCTCCTCCCCGTCTATGCTTTGGGGATTGGAGTCAGAGAGAGAGAGAGGCCTTGAAATTGAGGGGAAACGAAGAACACCGTTTATAGGGGAGGGTGAGGGTGCTCGAACAGAGATTGGGGAATCAAGGGCTGGTGCCCTAATTGTAAGGGCACTACTACTCTTTGAGTTTGAACAAGGGAGAGAAGAACAGTTTGGGGTCGTTATAGTTACGGAGAAAGATAAGGACCCCATTATTTTGAATTTCTTTTGTTCGGGAGCGGAGATTCAAAGTAAGGTAATGTTACTTTAAAGGCCGGAAAGCAAAGGAACTCCCAACTTAGACATTTTTTTTTTAGTCTTGAGAAGAGGACCCCACCCTGTGGTCCTCTCTTCTAAGCTGACCCACTGTCCCCGTGTCCCTGTTAACACCTCTTTAACCATGGTTAAGCTTAAATAAATTAAAATTAATAATTTTGTGTTTTTTTTTTTTTAAATCATGGCTAGATTGCTTAACCCTAAGGTGTGAGTGACTCCTAATCACAGTTGATGGGTAGTAAATACCCCGGGGGGGGGTTAGTATGTGTTTTAGCACGGAAGGGATTTCGTCTACCTCCTACAGGTCAACACATCATGTCCCTTTTGACATCCATTAATTGTGTTTAAGATTCATCAACCCTTAGGTTTCAATAATCTAATTTTAGTTTTTAGAAACAAAATATTAACCCGGAAGGATTAAAAGTTCTTGAGTTGATTTTTTTAAAAAAACAATAAGATTAGATTATTGAACCTTAAGGTTTAATGAATCTTAAACACAATTGATATGGATTAACAGAAACATGTGTTAACTTATGGGTGCTATTGAACTCTCCCCAAATTCAATTGGGATTGGCTGTGATTCCAACTTAGCCTCTTTACATGACCACGGAAAGGTGTTTAATTAAGGACATGATACCATGCATGTACGCGTTCCATTGGGTAGTATGTGCAACACCTCCTAGCTTGCCATGTGTCTTATGTGACACTCATTAATTATGGTTAAGATTCACTCACCTCTAGGATTAAATAATCTAACTTTGGTTTTTAGAAGAAAAAAAATCATTGGCTATGATTATCTCTTACTGATGTGGTTTATTTTTTTTATTTTTTTTTTGGACAGGGTTCTATGGTTTGTACCTCATTGATTCAATTTGAGCAGGGCAGCATGGCCACTATATCATCTTTGGATGCCGAGGGCATCTTGGATGATCTTGTAATTCATATGGGGTGGAGGAGAGGTCGGATTGAAGGAACTAACCTGTTTCAAAAGACCCAACTTGATCCTCTTCCCAAGTGATTCTAAACAACTCTGAAGGAGCGGAAAGTTAGGCTCATAAGCTATTGGGTCCATAGCCGTCAGCTGCGACAGCCAACTCTCTAATGACTTTCACTTGTTTTTGTTTTTTTCCAAAATAGGCCGTGCCATTCAAGTAACCCTCCCTTTCCCTACAGTACAGTGGCTCTCACTCTAGCCCATGAAATCCATCCAAGTAGCCCTTTCTCAGGTCATCCATCCGAGACTCGAACTCAACCTAATGCTATCAAAACTATAAACCTAACTAAAACTCCAAAATGCCCTGAGCAAGAAGTTAGGCTCATAAGTTGTTGGGGGGTCCTAACACAAGAACTCAAAACCTAATGCTATTAAAATTATAAACCTAAATAATACTCCAAAATGCCCTGAGCAAGAAGTTAGGCTCATAAGTTGTTGGGGCTCATAACACAACCGCTCACGTGCTATCTGTTTTAATAGTACCTTTCAGTAACGAGATCGGATCACAGTCAATTGCAAACGAGTCCCGAATAGATTGGTGGAGAAAAAAAAGATGTAGGACATTAAAATTAGTTTTTTTCTTCCAATCTGTTCAGAGTTCAATCGCAATTGACTGTGTTCCGATCCCTTCAATAACATGTTTCAGTCTTCTTCCCCTTGGGGAAAAATTAAGCCACCAGCTCATGTACCAAAACTGCCCATTTGCAAGTTCCAGAACTCCCATTAACACTTGAAATTGCAGGGGTAGCCTGACATCTCTACATACAAGATTGTAACAACAGCTTCATAGGCATTGCACAAACATGGAAATATCCGTTGTCGTGTATCGTATCAACCCAATCAGATGATCCCAACCATCCAATCTTTATTCTTTTCTAGACTACTAAAAGCATTTTCCTAACTGTCCAAATGAGAGAAAGGAATTAAATCATATGGTTATGCCCATACAATCAGCCTAGATCTCCTTGGCTACTTGCAGTCCTAGATCTTCCTTACACATATCTTACAGACAAATAAATAACATATACCTGCATTCATATACTGTTTTTGTGTGTACATATGTTATGAAATTCTGTATCTATCTTATACCTACAAGACACTTTCGCAGTAGAGTATGAAACAAAGAAGGAGCATTTACTACGGTGCCAGATGATCTGGTGAGCTCGAGATCTGTTCATCAGCTTCTTCCTTTGGGCATATGAACATCTTCAACACAATGGACCGGAATTCCCTGCATTTACATAAAATTACAGAACAATTGTTAAAACGGCCACTCTGACACTGAGGCACCACAAAGAACGCTTTAAAAAAAAATTAATAAATTGTGATACTTAACGACCAAGGGTAATCTCCGATCAGCATTGTGTCCCCCTCATCATCTGTGTATGTCACATGCCAACCATTGCTTCGGCCAATCAACTTCCCTTGAAAATCAAACATCTGGTCGAGCTCACAAATAAGTTCATCATACCCTTCAAATCTCATTAGGTCAACTGATCTTCCAAGAGCAATTCCATATTTGTGTACCTGGGAGGGAAAATATTAAATTGTCTTGAGAATAGCAGCAATAGGCAATCAACTTAAAACCAGATTAAGGGTATTCCAGAATTCACTACCTTGGTGCAACTCCGGGTGATGGCGTAGCAACAGTTCTTACATGGTTTCTCTGAAAGGCTGCCAGATATATTGCAATCGACTGGCTTCGTACTCTTAGATGCCTCAGAAAGCTGGACAGACTCAGAAATGCCAGACTGAGAAAATGTCTCGGGAATGAAACAAGGATGCCGGAGCTCGCTGGAGGTAACAACATGTGGTGATGCAGGCTCCAGTGGACTTTTAACTAAATCGACACCAAAGAGCATGCACTTGCGAACGCCATTTGGCTGGGTCAGAGGTGTATCATCCACAACCTTAGGCTCAGGAGCCCTCCATTCCTGAAACCCGGAACTGCCGGAGCTGACATTTGGAACAGACCGATTTCCACTTGATTCAATATCATTACGTGCTACACAAGAGGTATATGGCGGTAGCCAGTAGCTACCAAGCCCCGAATCTTGTGGAATTCCATGAGGGAAAGGTATTGTGCTGCCAGAATACAGATTAAATGGGTCATGCATCGAAAAGTGCAGCTGGTTCTGCAAATCTGTTTGTGTCTGACCCCAATCAGACTCTGGTGGATGAACCAGGTGCTGCAACAGAGGCTTCGGTGCATTTCCTGATTCATGAGCACTTACTGCCCTGATTTCTTGACCTTGCAAGACCCCCAAGTATCTTTGAGGTGGTGTAGGATCGATTGAACCATGCGGTAAGGCTGGGGAGTAGAACTAATCCAGTCAGATCAGTTACATAACAAAGATAGCATAAACATAAAACCGACATAAATGTCTTTAATTTGTTTAACGACAACACAAATCTTTCAAAAGGTAGTCTAAACAGAAGATAAACAAGAACTACTGACCGTCCGTAACCAAGGCAGATGATTCAGGAGATGATGCATGATGGGCACGTGCCCTCTTTGGTCGGGGTAAAAGTGAAGGACGCCTTGTGTTGGTGACTGCTAATGGTTCAATATTCCATGGAGAAACCCTGTCCGGTCGCACAATAGTGGTCGATGTGTCATCCCATTGCACCTATGGTGAGATATAAATAAATAAAATAGACGAAGAATATCACTTCTTAGTACTTGGTAGAAAATAATCTGACTGCCATATTGAAAAACATCCAAAGAGCTAGTTACCCTTAGATGTCTCCATTTAGAACCGGGCCACCTAATCTGATCAACATCTTCAATACCCACTATGGTACCAGCAAGTCTGGTTAACAAAATGACGTGATGCAATTAAGAGAAACTGGAGACAAAAGAGGAGTCTAAAGATGCATTATGCACTGTTTATTCACCTTTGTTCTGGACATTCTTCACCTTCAAACCTCATTCTGAACCTCATTCCAACCAAATAGTTATTCTCAACTGACTTCGTGTATTGATCATACGGAATTATAAATTCTGGACTTGTCCTGCAGAAAATGTATGAACAGTTGTTTGCTTTAAAAAAAAGACACATCTTTGTACCCCAAGTGTTATAGTTACAACCCCAGCACCCCCACCCTCCGTATCATAGTAATAGTTTACCTAGGACGGTAATAAACAGTAAACATGGTTCCAGTAGAAATGGCATGAGAAGCGGTGGCAAGTACGCCGAGTTGCATGCTGTGACTGGATATGACAGATGTTGATGCATTGTTTTGTAGCTTCATAGCCCGGCGGACACCAACACGAAGTTCTCCATTTTCTCCTCTGCAAAACAAGTATTTCTCTTAAATCTAGCCACTAGACTAACTGATTATGTAAACAACCCAACACCACCAATTTTACCAGTATTCTACTAAAACTAAACTTGTTGAATCCTATGCAACTTCTTCCAACATTGGTAAACAATCGAAATATGAGACACAAAGGTTAAGACATATTTGTTCTACCATTATCTTTATATCTTGGTTGTTTCTTAAAAAAAATTTCCTTTTATACACAAATACATACATGTGTGTGCGTGTGTGTGGAGAGAGAGAGAGAGGTTCCCAACATTTGGGAATCAATTGGAATACGAACCAAAGGTTCAGACATATTTATTCTACCATGTCTTTATATACTGGCTGCTTTTTAACAAAATTTCCTTCTATACACGTATATATACGTGTGTGTGTGTGCGGGGGGCGGGGGGGGAGGGGGAGAGAGAGAGAGAGAACCTGAGGAAAATAAAAGCATCCCCAGCGACGAGCCCTTTCGAGCTTACAAATGTACTCCAACCACTAGTAAGCAAGTGCCGCTTTGGCTGACCTACATTAATAAGGGAAAAGCAAGCATTTAGAAAACTACGATGGGAGGCAGGAAGGATCCCTAAACATAATACAAGGGAAAAACTAAATGAGTAAATGATATGTCACGCTAACTATAATCTATCCCAAATGAAAATGATAAATGCAAAATAAAAGTAAGTGTTGACTCTATGATGCCATAAACTAAAGTATTTAACACTGAAAATATTGTATGGTGAAGTTGATTCACCCGTCCGAAGGTATTACACAATTTAGGAGAAATTTACCACGGTATATATGGCGGAAACGCCATTCTACCCCATGCAAGTCCTTTGCCACTAGCTCCTGTGAAGGGGGTTGCTGAGACATGTCCTACAACAACAAACGATAAAATATGACATCCATCTTTACAATATTATTGAATTAAACTTATTGAAGTGCTAATGACACCTAAAGGGAGAGCAAGACATACACATGCCTAGATTAACCAGGTTCTATGTTTTCATAAGGTTTGTAGTTAAGGTAAGCATGAGATACCTAGATTAGCCAGATTCTATGCTTTCATTAGGTTATCGTAGCTAAGATGTAACACTATCCAACTTTTTCAGCGTGAGATCCAACCATATATTATGAGGAATACTTGCACCAGGATGGTAGGATTGAGGAGGTCATCCTGCCTGCACTTGTCGTCTATGTAGATCACAAACAAGGGTTGGAAATTTTGCATGGGGGCCACATGGCAAGGGCATCTTGGATGGCTCCTCCCCATCCAGATGCAAACAATTCACCTTGCATGCTTAATGATAAAAAAAATTTAAGGGTTAATTACCATTGTAACCATAAAAGGATAATACCAACCAGACGTGGAAGGCACTCATCAGCATGTCGCTTAGGAACAGAAAATCCGCCATGGGTGCTTGTATCGGATGCAGTAAGAGGTTTGCAAAAGGAATATGTGTGAGTTTTCCCAGGCAGAGCTAAAAGAGTTCCGTTGTCCAGACTAGGCAGCTCTTCCTGTGAGGATCTAAAGCATTAGGCGTTTTTGATCATCCAAATAAATTAAATAAACCAAAATTAACCAACTGAACAAATATAAATATTGAATCCAAACTCAAGAATTCAGTGGCTAACCTTTGTTTCTGGAAGCAATGTCACTTGTGCAAATACCTCATCTGAGCCCACCTCGGCCTGCAAAACCAAATTTGGGAAACAAAGAACGCCAATGAAATAAAAGTCAACAAACAAGACTATTTATACATATACATACGAATAAATAAATAAATAAATAAATAAATATATATATATATGCCAACAGAAATTCCAATTTCATTATATTAATAAAATTGAATTGAAAATATCAAAACATATAACATGCATAGAGGGAGTTATACATACCTTTAGCTGAACATATACAACCCTACAGAGGATCTTAGAAGGTAAATTGTAGATTGGCATTCGAGCTTTACCGTCTTGATTCGTGTATGCCTCTACCTACACCAAAATTCGAAGAACTAAACATGGATTTGAAAGAACAAATCAAATTAATAAATTTTCTCCTCAAAATAAAATCGAGTACACGCATAATGTTTGTATTTGCATGCAACTGCTCGAAAGACATGAATGTAACAGTCAAAAAAGATAGAACAGAACCTGTTCCATGTGACCTTGAGGGAAGTAGAAAACCTTCTCCCCAACGTGTGGAACGGAAACGAGGGGTCCGGCGCATGCATGCCAGAGTTCAGCATACAGATCATCGTTCTCATCTGAAATCAGAGCTAAGTTAGTATTAACAGACGACCCAGAAGAGGGATAGCAAGTAATCCTTTTTTTTTTCTTAATTAACAAAATTAATGGCAACCCTTTTCAATGAACAGATTAAAAACCAAAATTAAACTGAGTTAAATAGCAGAAATAATAGGAAGAAGCCCATAAATGCTCTGCAAGAGGTTCAAATGAAAATACAGTTTTAAAAAATCCAAAAGACATATGGGGTTTGTTCAAATGGGTATCTTAAACCTGCAGTTTCAATCGTAGAAAACATCACAACCCAGAAAACTACAGTAGAAAGGGAAAATGTCAACTTGAAGTCTCAAACAAAGATAAAAACAAGAAATCCCACAAAAATATAACACAAATGCCAATCTTAGATTGAAATTTCAAACCAAAAAAAAATGAGAAAAAATACCCAGAAAGTGCTTATTCTCTGAAGGAAAAAACAACAAAGAACCCAAATGCAACATCAAATGTATCCTCCTTTACAAAATCAAAAATAAGGAAAAACTAGACCCAGAAAAAAACAGTAAATATTTGAAACCTAACAAAATAAAAAAAATTAAAAAAATCCTCCACCCAGGGAAAAAAAACATTAAAATAATACCCATTATCCCCATAGCACAGGACACCACCTTACAACTTCAAACATGAAAAATAAATAAAATGGAAAAAAAAAAAAAAACGAAAGAGACCCAGAACTTCACCTTGATTTTTACTGAGCAAGCCATCCTCAATACAGCTATTGCCCTCCACATTAGGGCAGATAACCTCCAAGTTCAACCCCTCCTCCCCTAAAACAACAGAACCCATCTCTCTCTCTCTTCTCTCTCTCTAGAATGAAGCGCAGAGGCAAGAGGACCTTCAAGACCTCAACAAGAAGAATAAAAGAGAGACAAAATGGGGCCTTATTAAATCAGGTTCCTTACGGAGCGTTCAATGTGAGACTGTACACTACTCCGCCTTCACCACCTCTTATATTAAGGAGTAAGGACAGCTCTCTCTCTCTCTTCTCACTTTTTCTCTCTCTAACGTTTATGAAAGCTTTTAACGTTTAACCCCGCCTCACTTGTACACCTGCTCCTGCTCGCTGCTGCTGCCTCTTCGCCATCGTACACTCTCCTCTTAACCATAGGTCAGCTTTGTAAGAGTGCGATTGCATTGTACTACTACTCCCCCACCACCTTAACCTAACCATGGTTACTCTCTCTCTCTCTCTCGGCCGGCGATGTTTGCTACTTTGCGCCGATATTATCGACGCCAGTATCTCTTGCTCAATATACATCGCCGATTTTCTTAATCTTTTTATATGGTCACTTGGCCGTAGCCTAAATCCTCTCCCCAGAACTGTACACCAATTTTGTACTGGGTCCAGACTGGCCAATAGAAAAGAAACACGTGTCTTCTTTTTTAATATAGACAATTGGGATCGGATTTGGTCTGGAGCGAGACCAAAACTTTCTGCCCCACTCAAAGAGATCCTTTAACTGTCCTATTAAGATCGGTTAAGAAATTTTAACTCCTAAGGTTTAAATTAAAAAAAACAAGAAAGTGAATCTTAACCACAGTTAATAAGTGTTCAAAGAGATACATGGCAGCTTTTAGAGTATGGGCTAGACGGTTTTGCTCTGGTAAGGACCAGAACAAATCCCATTCTTAAACAATTCTTTCTAAATTCTGACTAGAAATTTTTTATTTTTTACCTCCGTCAATAAAGCCAGCCGGTCAGAAGTTGACTTGGGCAATGGAGCTCTTGTTGCTCGTACAAAGGATTAGATCCCAGACCTTCTCCTTAGAAAGCCACTTGTAAGGATCCAATTCAACCCAGATCCAAGCTTGATCAAAGCTCTCGCGAGCCTAAACTA
The DNA here is from genome assembly GCA_015143295.1 of Tetracentron sinense. Classification (NCBI taxonomy): domain Eukaryota; kingdom Viridiplantae; phylum Streptophyta; class Magnoliopsida; order Trochodendrales; family Trochodendraceae; genus Tetracentron; species Tetracentron sinense. The sequence goes on along the minus strand of CM026558.1, from coordinate 6,987,507 downwards.
GGTAGGCCCAACCTTTAGGGTTAAGGCTACGACCGTCAAACGGCAAGGTTGGGGCAAGGCAGGGGTCAGCCCTAACTATGTCTTTACTTATAAGGGCAAGACCCTAATCTTGCTCTAGCCCTTCAGATGCCTAGATTGACTAAGCCCTAACCATGTCCTTAAGGGTCAGGCCAGGGCTACAGGATGAAAAAGAAAAAGGATATTCTTTTTTCATTTGAGATAACGATATTTTTTTATACACTGAATGTCAACCCAACAAATAATTCAATTCAAATTATTTAAAATAAATATAATAATAAGGTAAAACATGTATAATAATAAAACTAGATAAAATAGAATATATCTCAGTAACAAATTAAGGTTGCAATCAATGTGTTAGGGATAATAACAGTGTTAGGGTTACGGAATCACTCAATCAAAGGCTTAGGATTTCAAGGGATTATGATTAAAATTTTAAAGGGTTAGAGTTAGGGTAGGATTATCGAAGGGCAGGGCAGGGCAGGGCAGGGGTTACCCCTAATACTACCCTAGCCCTTCAAAGGCTTGGATTGACTAGGCCTATAACCATGTCCTGAAGGGTAGTGTTGGGCAGGGTACCATTGTTAAATGACTTTTTCTAGTAGGCCTAACAAAGTCTGGGCCTAAGCTTGAAAATAAGATAAAGAAAAAGAAATTCTCAAGATATTTGTTGATTTTTTTTCTAAACAACAAACAGTTGCAGTTGCAGTTGCAGTCATTTTCTTTGTACATATTGTTTGTATGACCTTTTAGTTTATAAAAAAGTGTGAATATGTTAAAGAAAAGAGAAAAATGATTTACCATTATAAAGGATAGTAGTCTTAAAGATGTTTGACATGGAAAATACGGATAATCATACACATGAAATTCAAATGTATAATTATACATATATTTTTGAGGTTCTTTGGAGTTCATTTGAACATGTGACTACAGAGTAAGGAACGTTCTCATCCAATATATGATTTTGGACATGCAATTCTTTGTTTTACTTGTAATAAGTATAAGAATTCAACCGTTGATAGTTTATTTAGAAGCTTGGTCATTTGAGTTTAGAGGAATATATTATTAACGTTTGAACTTTTGTTATATATACTTGAAGTAATGTGATAGTTAAGCATTTTATACCATATCTTAAAGATTTTACTGTACAATTTATCCGTGTTATTTTCATTTTGTTCATGGGCTTTTATTATGTTTCATGTTGGAAAAGTTTCTTATGAGCAATGATGATTAACTGATCATTGGAAAAAAAATTCTAACATTATTTAGAAAAACTGTTATATATATATATATATATATATATATAAGTGTATATTAATATATATTGATAAAAGGGTCGGGTTGAGCCCGACTTTAGAGGAAATTGCCCAAGCCGGCCCTTATATTAGTGAGTCTAATTTTTTTAGGCCTGCTTAAATTTAAAGGCATTATAAATGACTAGTGGGTGGCACTTGTGATGCACGCGAAAGTGAGGGGAAAGAGTTAACCATAGATAATAGGAGTTAAAAGGGACATGTGTTAACCCCACAGGTACAATTGAACTCTCCCCGTGTTCAATTGCGATTGGATATGATTCTATTCTTTGAATAGATAGATGAGTAAGGGGTAGTTTAAGAATTAAAGTAAACCATTAAATAGGAGTTAAAAGGGACACGTGTTAACCCTATAGGTACAATTGAACTCTCCCCGTGTTCAATCACGATTGGCTATGATTTTATTCTTTAAATAGATAGATGAGTAAGGGATAGTTTAGGAATTAAAGTAAACCATTAAATCAAAGTTTTGATTTCTATAAGGTTAGTTTGGGAATCTCAGAAAAATCAGGCTACGCCTACCTCTCGCATTATAATAGTAAAGATTAAAAAAAACTCTTAATTTTGAGAGTTTTTATTTTAACGGTTAAGCATAACACCTATTGGTTTGCTCCATTAATAGGGTATGGCCTCTCTTATGACTTATGATAAAGAGGTTTAGGGAACCAATGCTACTAACAGTAGGTAAATGATATTCATGTGATGGCTAAATTGTTGGGAATGGATTTCGTCTGGCTCTTGAGAGACGAAATTGTCTTGCCTCTATTTTACAGGTCAACACGTGTCCTTCTTGACACTCTTTAATTGTGATTAAGATTTACTAACCCTTGAATGAATATTTCATAACTAATGAAGTTTTGAAAAAAACCAATTAAAAGGGCTTAGTGATTGAGCATGACGGTTTTGGTCTCGCGAGGGCCCGACCAAATTCGATCCCCAAATTGTCAGCCTGGTTGTAGTATCTTTAGATTTTTCTTTTTTCTTTTTTTGGTTGCGTCGTGAGCGTACCATTAGATCTTACACAGTGGAATTTAGTTGGAATAATTTGTCGTATTAGATAAAAAAAGAAATAAAAAACTACCATATTTAGACGAGTAAATGAAACCTCGGCGAGGAAACAAAACTGCCATATTTAGACGAGTAAATGAAACCTCGGCGAGGAAACTGGGTGAACAAAAGAGGAGAAAACGACAAACAGCGATACATTCTGGGACAAAGATTGGCCTTCTCCGTTGCCCCACAGTGCCGTTTACTACGCCGTGAAAGGCAAACGGCCACCGGATCTGGTCTAGCGTAACGCCGTTATTCCCACTTGTCGCCTGTTTGCCTAGCAGGCCAGCCAAACATCGCAATGCGCCACGTGTCGTCTTAAAGGGATTAAAAATAAAGAAAGGAGCGGTTACGATCCTTGCTTGGTCTTATTATACGCTGTTTTTATTTAAGGACACGCGAGGTTTGCTCTCTCTCCTTGTTTTCTTCTTTCACCTCAAGCTGTAAATCCGTTACAAACCCTGTTTTTGCAAAACTGTAAGACATGCAAGGACCATTTTGTAAATAAAATAAGCTACTATTACTTTTTAAAATTTCATTATCTATCATTAGCAATAATTATCCATTAATTACAGTGATTTTGAGATAATACCTACTTTGTATTGTTATTATGTAATCTGTGAGGAATCCCTCTCAAGGGATCCATGCTAGTACGTGAGCATTCATAGGCCAACATTTTTGTATTTGGGAATGCTTAGCTGACTCTTCCGCCGGTGGGTTCACCACTGCTATGAAAATAAAGGTGAAAATGACTTCTTCTTTTCTTTAGTATAGGTCCACTTACTTTATTACGTACCTTACTTTATTTACATACGAGAGGTGTTGCGACAAGGGTGGAGCCAAGATTTTCTTGCAGGAGGCTAATATTATTATGGTGTGGGGATTTGGGTGTGCAGTTCTTGGTGTTTTTTAGCGCCGAGTTCATAAGTCATTTTGTCTGTTTTTGATCGTTTATAATGAATTTTAAAAAAAAAAAATAGAGGCAGTTGGTCCCTATGCCCTCTTAAATTAAATAATACTAGTTGGCAGCACGTGACAGAGGAGGAAGGGAAGAAAGATTGGAAAGTGAGAATCTAGTAAGGGTATTTTGAAAAAAAAATTAAGGAATATTTTAGGTATAAAAACTTGAAAGACATTTTAGATATAAAAAATTGTGAGGGGCACATTGGTTATAGAAATATGACATAGAGACATTTTAAAAACCAAAAAATTTTAGGGGTATTTTGGATATAACAAAGAAAGGGGGCAGGGCAGGCAGGGCCTTGCGAAACATTGTTCTTTTGAAGCATTTTGCTAATAGAGCGAGGAGTCCGGTTACGCCACTGAAGTCGTCATGTGTCCCTTTTAACACTCTTTAACCGCAGTTAAGATTCACCCATCCCTAGGGTTCACCCACTTATCCTTAGTTTCTAGAGTTAATGAATTTTAACCAACGTTTAAAAAAAATTAATATTTTTTCTAAAAACCAAAGATAGGTGGGTGAACCCTAAGAGTAGGTAAATCTTAACCACAATTAAGGAGTGTTAAAAGAGACATATTGCAACCTCAGTGGCGTAACCGGACTCTTAGGTGAATTTGGAAAAAATAATACGTTTTTAAGGAGGGCATATATAAAAAAATAAGATAAGGGAAATAGAAAACGAGACCCCAAGGTCAGCTTAGAAGCTGACCCAGTGACCTCATTGGTCCACGCCATTTTTTTACCACCCATCAACTGTGGTTAACTCCCTAAGGTTAAGCAATCTAACCATGGTTTTTAGAAAAAAAAAACAAAAAACAAAATTATTAATTTTAATTTAATTTAACTTAACCGTAGTTAAACATGGGTTAAAAGGGACACAAGACACTTGGGTCCACTTAGAAGTGGAGGACTCATAAGATAATAGAAGGGACAGTATTAGAATTTAGTAAAATATCAATCAATGTTTTTATCTTATTATTAGTAATAGAATGGGTAATATTGGAATTTAGTAAAAAAAAATCAACCTTTTTAACACCTTTGATTGTAAAGGGCAAATTTAGAATTATCAAAAATTTCAATCGACGTTTTGAACATATATCGCCATTATAATAGTAGAGATAATGATAAATTTAAATTTTCTTCTCAAAAGTTTAAGGGGGCTAGAGCTCCCCGCCGTCCCTACTCCCAGCTATGCACCTGTTAATAGTATAAATTTTTTATTTTGTTCCAAAGTGCGGGGGGGCTGAAGTTCCCTGGCCCCATGTGACTAAGCCCCTGTTCGTAGTACAGGGGTGTTATCGAGCCGAGCCGAGCCGAGCCGAATAATGGTGTGTCAAGCTTTTTTTGTTAATTAAATAAATTTAAAAATTAAGCTTAAGCTTGACTTGTTTATTAAGTAAATAAGTTAGAGCTTTAATAAATGAACTCGAGTCAAGCTCAAACCTCTCAAACCTCTTGTGAACAGCTTGATTCATTGCATATAACTATTATATTATGTGAAAATTCTAACATTACTAATTATGGTTTTAACTAAAATTTAGTATGAATTTATACTTGTATAAAGGGTATTGTTATTATGTAAATAAATAATATGCTATTAATCTTTACTACTATATAATAAATATACTTAATTATAGTATTTAGATGAAGTAAATATATTTTTAAATATTTTATATATAGATCGAGCTTTTGATGAGCCGAGTACCTGTGTGCTCAACCCCAGCTCTTTAATTCAACTGAGTTTGAAAATTTAGTTCGAATTTGACTATGGTTTTTTTTTAGTGTAAGCATCATTTAGTACGGTCAATACGTCAGATGTTAACTTGGGCATTAGAGCTCTTGCAACTCATGGCCTTGAGGGGATTGGATCCCCCGACCTTCCACCATTAAAGGTGACACCCCTACCACTCACGCTAGAGGCTGGGATGTCGAAACGTGACTAGTTTATTAAATAAATAAACTTGAACGAGCTTTTAAAGAACTGAGCTCCTGTTATTTACGGGTAACATGGTTGGTTAACCACCCCTACTTAGCAATAAGGGCCAAAGAAGGGAGAGCTGCTCAATAATCTCATAAGGAAAGAAAAACTAAATTTTAATAATAACTAGTGGGCTCTGAACGTGCAGGTTTTAGTTAAAGGTTGTTTTTGGATGAAGAGTTTTGCACAAAGCAAATTAATTCAGCATTGTTCACCAGGTAGACAAAGAACCTATTCTTCCACTTCGGTTAAAATGCATTGTTTACGATGTAACTATAATACCCTCGTGGCATTTAATGAACTGCTATAATACACTTCACTGTAGTTAAGATTCATTAACCCGTAAGGTTAAAGCATCTCACCTTAGATTTTTATAAGAAAAAAATATAACCATAGCAGTGTTGTCAAAATCAGACCGGATCGGCCCCCTCACCGGTTCCCAAAACCCTTAAAACCAGTACTCCTTAATAACCGGTTAAACCGGTTGAGAACTGGTCAGAACCGGGAAAAGTTGGGGGAAAATGAAAAAAAAAATGATTTTTTTGTAAAAAGTACACGGTTGAATCAGACCAGTTGAACCGATCGAACCGGTGAAATCGAGAACCGGCCACTCTACAGGTTCGATGCCCGGTCCGGTTCTGACAACACTGAACCATATTTTAAGGAGTAGGATGAATGAGTTGTAAAGATTTTTAAAATAACCTTAATTCATATAGAGTCCCCTTAGCCTCACTCTCCATTTGATTGAAGAGTTAAGTGAAAAACAAGTCTTATCCTTAATGGAAAACGCACGTCGTACTTGTAAACAAAGTGAGTTTGAAAAAAACTCTACCTAGCATTCCCCAAAAAGATAAGGATCGGTAACTCAAAAGTACTCTAATACCTCACGACACTCACAAGTGATCACAGTCAATTGCGAATGAATTTTCTTTAAGTTCAATTGCACCCACAAGTTTAACATGTGTTTGAGTTCAATCGCACCCACAAGTTAACACATGTCCCTTTTAACTCTTCTTAATTGTAGTTAAGATTTACTAACCCTTAGGGTTTAACAATCTAACAATGGTTTTGAGGGAAAAAAAATATTAATTTTTTAAACTGTGGTTAAGTAATTTTAACCATTAGGATTGATATTTTTTCTTTTAAAAAAAGTTACTGTTCGTTGCCATAGTCAGCATCTCCAACCGACTCCCCCTACCCACTCTTTAGTCTCTACCCCAAAATAGCTTAGTTGGAGGGGAAAAAGTGGACTCCAAACACTCGTCAAATGGGTTAGCTATAATAGTTTTGGTGATTTGGCTAGTCAGCTTTGGCGAGCATTTCTGTTCGCCAAATATTATAAAATGATTTTTTTTTCTTAAAACTCCTTCAAACTATTTGAACCTCAACCATGGCCAATTGCAATTGAACTAATAAGGGAGAATTCAATCGCACCCACAGGCCAACTCGTGTCCCTTTTAACTTTTACTAATCATAGTTAAGATTCATTAACCTTTGGGGTTGAATAATAAAATCTTATTTTTTTAAAAAAAAATATTAAAAAATTTTTAACTCTAGTTAAGAATTTTTAACTCTTATAATTAATTTTTTTTTAAAAGCTAAAGTTATATTGTTGAACCCCACGAGCTGGAGAAACTTAACCATATTTAATAAGTGCTGAAAGAGACATGTGTTGGCTCGTGGGTGTGATTGAACTCTCAATAGTTGCAATGATATTAAAATATTAGGAAATAAAAAAATGAGTAATTAATAGAAATAGAGGAGAAATAAGGAGTAGGGTTAGAATTGCAAGGAGAAAAAGTGACTCTATTTTTAGAATAAAAATAGGAAAATTTTAGAGATAGGATCGGAGATGCTTCAAGTTTCGACCAAAAAAAAAAAAGAGAGATAGCTTCAAGTTTGAGGATTATTTCACTATCAATTTTTCTTTTAAGAATAGATCAAATGAGCCACTATGAATTTTTCTTTTAAAAATAGATAAAATGAGCTGTGATTAGCCTTGTGGTGTTATTGTGTCCAAATAAAAAAAAAAAAATGTAATTAGCCCAAACCTCATTTTGATGTGGATTCAAATGCCGAATTTAAGGGGTACCATGGCAACAGAAAATGGGATACCATTCAGCCGCCAGTATCGAGCCCATGACTGTCGGATTGATCACTGAAAGCACTAAAACATGCCCACATCCATTTCAAATAACAAGAGCATACTACTTATAAAAAAAAAAGTGGCTTGTAAAAATGGTGCAAGTAGGGACCGAATGTCCGTCCACGTATCCCTTTAACACCCTTTTTAAACTACGGTTAAACTTAACTAAATTTAAGTTAATAATTTTTTTAAAGAAAAACTAAGGATGGATGGATAAAAACCATAGGGGAGCGTCAGTGGTGGAGCTAGGATTCTCTTGCAATGGGGGTTCAGGGGCGTAGACCCTTTTTTTTTTTTTTGAGAGCCAAGCTCAAAGGTCATCTCATCTGTTTGCATCCGTTTGTAAAGTACATATATTTTTTCTCAGAAGTTTAGGAGGACTAGAGCCCAATCACCAAAGATCCACCCCTCCTAGGCGAAGCCCCTATTAATACCATAGGTTTTTTTCCCCAAAGGGGGAGGGAGGGAGGGTTTCAGCCCTCTTGACCCCATGTAGCTCCACCCTTGGGAAGAGTGAATCTTAACCACAATTAGTGGGTGTTAAAAAAGGGGAATGGACCAATGAGGACCTACATTTGGAGCAGTGATTAGCCTACCTCGCATTCGGTTAGCTAACCAAATGCCTTCCCATTTTGTTCCCCATTCATTGTGGTCATGCTTAACCAAGTTAAGGTTAATATTTATTTATTCTAAAAATAAAGGTTGGATGGATTAATACTAGGGGAGAGTGAATATTACCACAACTAGTGGGTGGTAAAAAGGGAAAAATGGACCAATGAGGACCCCGAGCAGTGATTAGTCGACCCTGCATTCGATTAGCTAACCGAATACCTTCCTATTTTAGTTTCCCTTTGTTGATGATAGAAAATGATAAATTGACACGTGAAAATCATTTCCTAATCAGATCAGAATTTGAACTAACCAGAACCCACGTAGATAAAAATTATGATGATTTGGAAAGAACAAGTACCTTAAAGTATGTCATGTTTGAAAATAAGATCCAAACTCTAAGCATGTTGGTTGACTCACTACATCTTCACAACCTAAAGTAGTTCGGGTATTTCGCAGATGATATGATCAAAGAAGCATATTTTGATCAACTGATAAACTTTCAGATTCTGATGAAAAGCTCAAAGGAGGTATACTCCGTCAGGACCAAATTCGTCATAGGAAAAATTTCAGTATAATCAAATTATTGAATATTTCTAACGCCATTATAATATTCTAATTCTTCAAGACAGGTCTTGAATCAATGGTGTTGTGAGCTTATGATGATCAAAGCTCGAAAGAGTAATACTCCGTTGAGACGAAAAAGACGGTTACCAGTTCAGCCTTGTCTCCATAGGGATTCGGTGAAATCAGATCATCATGTATCATATTGTCTTGTCAGGGGATAAATGTACTGATTACCTTTCTCGTAGGAATTGGCGTGTGTTCCCCTATCTTTTATTCCAGTAAAGTATGGATTACTTCCTGGACTGACGGTCAAGAGGGAATTCTAGGATGTATCTTACCCCATTTCACTGTGAGCTATTGGAGGAAAACGCGGTCTCCATAGTCTCATTCTCTCATACTAGATGATTGAGGTCTGACGCTGGATATTGCATCCACCTTGAGAATAGTATCCTCGTCCAGCACTTATGATTTTTATAGATAAGGTATCCTAAAGGCGTATGACCCGTCTTTGGTTTACAATAATTTATATATATATATATATATATATATATATATATAGGGGATGTATTATGAGATGTGGTTTAGACGGCTATGAGGTAATTTGTTAAAGTAGATAAACTCCCTTAGAAATAGTTTATTCCTTTAACATTTGAAGAACATATGTGAAAACTGTTTAGGTCATAACAGCCAAAAAGATTAAATCGTAATTGAAAGTTGGTTATGGTGGCTTGATGAGCTGACAACTCTTTCTCAATAAAACATGTAGTACCTAACAGATAGGCTCCCTTTAATGGATGTAAGTTACTTTTAACAGAATATATGTTAGTTATTGACAAAATGACTCTACTTAATAAAATACAGTTGGCATATATCAGAGTCAATTAGGTGTCATATCAGATTTTTGTTAGCTATCACTTTAAAGATATTTTGATGTGAGAGCATTGACCGATTAAAAGATTTTTCTTTCTCTATAAATAGTAGAGACCTGAATGGATTAACAATGAGATTTTCTTCTGAAAAACTTAACTAAGAAGATTTTAGAAAAACATGATTCCACAAATTCAAGGTGTTCTTAAGTATTCTTAAGGAGGAGGGCTGCCAATTCATTCATGTTCTTCATTGTTCTTTCTTCTCTCCCTTCATATCACTTTCATTTTCGGTCGCATTTTCTCTCTTATTTCACTCTTTCAGGACTCCAAGGAAGAGCAGCTAACGAAGTGTAGCTGAACTTCTTTTGGCTTGCGGATCACCCAGAAGTTATTGATGTGGAGCTTGAAGATGATAATGATCTAGCAGTCTGATAGCTTGAAGACTACAGTCCAGTCCTTCAAAGCTTGAAGATCCATCCGATTCAGAAAGCTTCTGAATCGTCCGATTCAACACCCTTTAATTGTGGGTAAGCTTAACATGTAGGGGTTTGCCAAAACCCCCGCCCTAGGCGGTATTTTTTTTTTAAAAAAAAGTTAAAGGTTATATTTTTTAAAATCTTTTTTTAAAAACCAAGGTTAGAAGGATGAACCATAGGGATTTGTGAATCTTAACCGCAGTTAGTGAGTGTCCCTTCTAACACTCCTTTTAACTATGATTAAACTTAACTAAATCAAAGTTAATAATTTTTGAAAAAAATTTAAGGTTGGATGAATGAACCCTAGGAGAGAGTGAATCTTAAATAGTTGATTAGTGATTAGTAGATCCTGCATTCGATTAGCTAACCGAATGTCTTCCCATTTTGTAACTCTTTAACTGTGGTTAAGCTTAACCAAGTTAAGATTAATATTTTTTTTTCTAAAACCCAAGGTTGAATGGATGAATCCTAGGTGAGAGTGAATCTTAACCACAATTATTGAGTGTTAAAGAGGGAAACCAATGAAGATTGGCATTTGGTTACTAAGATTCAAGTCACATCAATTTTAATATAACCCTTAATTACTTGAATTAAAACTAGTATGCCGCATTCGATGCATGTAAGAGAAAGAACGTGAGAGAGAGTGGAAGGAGTGACTCTAGGGAGACCCACGTAATGAGAGGGAGACATGAGAGAGAGAAAATGTGTTAGTAATACCTAGAGAGTGAGAGAATAGGAGAGAAAATATAGAAATAGATAATTGAGGGAATGAACCATATCTTACTTCAAATCCTCGACAATTGTAACCAGATCCTTGGAGTCCGGTTATGCCTCTAAGGTCACCACGTGTCCCAATTGACACCTTAACTATGGTTAAGATTCACCCACCCCTAGTTCACCCACCTATCATTGGTTTCAGGAAAAAATATCAAATTTTATTTTTAACCCTGGTTAAAATTTACTAACTCCTAAGGTCAAAAAAATTCAATATTTTTTTCTAAAAACCAAGGATAGGTGGGTGAACCCTAAGGGTTGAGTGAATCTTAACCACATTTAAGGGGTGTCATTAGGGACACATGACGACCTCAGGGGCTTAACCGAACTCCAAGGCGCCCGGTTACAACTTGAGAGAATTTTGAATCGTCATATCTAAAGGGATTGAAGTTACTATATTAAATGATAATGATACCCTTAAATATTTATTCACTAAATCGTAATAATAATAAAGTAATATAATTTTTTTTTATAGTAAAAAAAATTAATCGACTCAACCTAACTTCCTCTTATTATATTATAATAGCAGTAGCAACACCCCTCTGCGATGCACAGGATAAGAAGAAGATAAAATATTTAATTACAAATAATTTAAAAAATGGAATTAAAAATTAATTTTCCTCTATAGTGATAATTGGATTTGACAAATCCAGTTTCACCCCTGAGGTCGCCATGTGTCCCTTTTGACACCGCTTAACTATGGTTAAGATTCACCCACCCCTAGAGTTCAACCACTCATCTTTGGTTTTTTTTTAAAATTAAATATTTTTTTAATATTAAATAACTATTTTTAATATTAAAAAAAAAGAATTAATATTTTTTTAAAAAAACCAAGGATGGGTGGATGAACCCTAGGGGTGGGTGAATCTTAACCACAGTTAAGGGATTTCAAAATGGACACGTGGCAACATCAGGAGTGATAACTGGATTTACTAAATCCGGTTATCACCGTAGAGGATTTGGTTTCTAACCCTTACTTGGGAATACGTTAATAAGTTGAGACAAATGTAAGATGTAATGGGATTTATTGGAAGAATAAATTATCTTTTGGAAAAAAAAATTTCTTGGGGAGAATTTATTTTAGATACGAAATTTTTAGGGAGAAGATGAAAAGACTATGAGAATGAAAAGATATTTTGGAAGAGATTAATAGGTAGAGAGAGAGAGAGAATGGTCTTATTGGGATTTGGAGTAGGGAGAGAAGATGGCTTAGTTGGAGGAGAGGAATTCGGTGGGGACTGGGAGTTAAGAGAATATTGTTGTTTTCAGAAGACAAAATAAGAGGGAATAAAAGAGTAAATGAATGGGTCCCACTTAATTGATGATGTGGCATAAAAAATGAAAAAAATGAAGAACAATCTCTATTTCTATAGTAAAGTGGGTCCCACTTATGTGGGTTGTCTTAACTTCACTTTGGGATAAATAAATGAGGTAGATAAGATTGGGTGATGTGCCAACAAAGACACAAAAAGAAGATCAAATAGGGTGTCACGTTGGTATCCCTATTTCTTTAGTATATAATATATAATTTAGGAATTTCGTGACTCAATGTTTTAATGACTGTTACTGTACAAGCATATTTTATAGAGAGAAAGTTAAAACCTTCTACTTAGCATTACTTTAATACGATTTTAAATTTTTAAAACTAATAACGACAATTGATATGTGACGGTCACAAAGAAGGATCCTCGCCATTGCATGGCATTGGAATGTCTTTTTTTTTTTCTTGATCCTAATCATTTAGGGTTAGTAGTGTTAGCACTCATGCTGGGTGTCAAGAGCTACACCAAGACTCGAAGATGAATCACACCTCCCCAAAGGGATTTACACTCCCACTGGGACAAGCCCATGGTGTGTGCATTAGAATGTTGCTGTATATACAACATTTATGACTTTATTGTTAATATTTGTCGTTTTTTTTTTTTTTTAACGAGATATACGTTTAGGCCACAACACCAATTAGGTGTTAGTATCTATTCAATTAGAGGGTAGGTGGAGAGTATATACAAACTCTCTCAGGAATGGAACCCGAACCTCCCCCCCAAAACAGAGGATACACTATCAGTGGGACAAAGCCCTGGTGCCTATAGACAAACTCTCACCCTTTATTGATAATATTTTATATGTATCCACAAACTACTACACGTGACAAAAGCAAATTAAATTGATACAGAAGAGCAGTGATTAGCGCTATTGGACCACGTGGAAAGAAGAAAATTGAGAGATGCCCGTGTATGTACTTTTTAAGACATTTTTATTGCTGACATTGTCCACCGGCTGAATACATTGAAAAGTATTTCACTATGACGTGTGACATTCTTAATGAGTGATGGGACAATCAATTTTTCATTTTGAAATATAGTATTATAAGATTAACTATGAACAAGAAACCCTTCTTAATTTCTTAACTACCGTAGCGTATATTTTTTATTGTTCTCTCTTCAACTAGAACTTCTGTTCATAGTCAAGCTTTAGTATTATCTTCTAACTTATCCGCACTTGCTCGAGTTAGCAATTGTAGTGCACAGACTTAATTTGGGATTGGATTTAGTCTTACTTTTGCAAGACCATTTCATCTTGCCTAAGTACATAAACCGACACGTGGTAATAAAAAGGGGAGAAGTCATTTCATTATCTCCTCTATTTCTTGACTTCTCTCCATTTATATTTTTTTTCCTTTTTATCACCACATGTTAAAAGTTGAATCTAGGCAAGACGAGAATGGTCTTGCTAGAGCAAGACCAAATCCAATCCCCTTAATTCGTGGTCCCCTATTGGTTGCCTGCTTACTCATTCTTACACATTCTGCAAAAGTTTTTGCTTGGGTAAGTACAATTGGAAGGAGTAAAAATTTGTAATGATCTATAATAATATTTTAGTCCTAAATATAATGGTTGTATTCTTTGTAGCATTGTCTTTAGAAGGATCAAAGAGACATGAGGATATCATTTCAACAAAAAAAAATGATAATAATAATTTGTTTTTGTTACCGCGTGCTTTAGGGTGTATTTCGAGATTAGTCAGGAAGTGGACTTCGCAGGGTGTATAAGGGGCCATGAACTCTCCTTAAGACATGTCATTTTGAAGTGATTGCTTGGACTTACACTAATTGCACCTTAGCAGCTACCTTAGGTCTCGTTGTCTATTAGTTATATGATATCATTTCAACCAAAAAAAACAAGATATGAGGATGCACCTGATGATCTTTTAGTAATAGGCAAAGAACTAAGATTGACTAGCAACTCTTTAATCAAAAAAAAATGGTTGACTAGCAACTTTCATATATATATATAAAGTTCTTAACATTGTATATAACAAAATTTTGAGAAAATGTTACCCATAAAATTAGAACTGAATCACTGAGATGAGCTTTCAAATTGGTGCATAAATAATGTATAAGGGTTAATATTGACAAAAAGAGCTTTATAAAAGCGAAAACATAAGCTATACTTTATAGAGTAGAACGATGGACAATAGAAAAGCCAAAGGAATGTGACAAGACTAAAATGACAAGATCCATCTAGGCATCTACCAATTTTTTTTAATGGTGAATCTTGAAAAGAAAAGACAAAATTGCTGTTTGAGATGGTTTGGCCATGTAGTACGATGACTACCGCTAGTTGAACTTCAAAAAGATGATAGAAACGCCGAAAAAGACATGAATTGAAGTAGTAAGAAAAAATTTAAGGATCCTTGCCTTTACAAGAGAAACAACTACTGTCAAGCAATGTGACAGTCGAGAGGCCCAACATTTATACTAAGTTAACACCTATTAACCTAAATAAATGATTTTTCCTACAAAAAAAAAAAACTCATGATTCCTTGTCTAAAATGCGCTATTTAATCTTAAATGTGAATTGCGGAAAAAATGGTTTTTCAAATGGTTTTATTTACATTTAAAAAAAAAAAACACTTTTTCTTCATTTCCATTGTGTAAATCCAAATCGATCTTACTAGAATTAAAAGACAAAAGGAACATGGAGACAGGGCATCCAAATACACATACAACAGTATGTAGCAACATCTTTCTGTTGCATATACTCATTACCTTTTGTGGGTTCCTCACAAGGTTCCTATGACTACCAACTCAAACCCACTTAGCCTTGTCTTTCCCACATGTAAAAACCCTGCATAGATGATCAACTATAACTATGGTGGAGACAGGCACCTACACATGGAGGAGTGGGATCCACCACAGGTTGACCTGATCAGATAATCATAACCAACCATTTTACATACAACATTTTGCATCCCACCTGATATGGTAGCCGCTGACCCACCATGTTAAATAACTTGAGGAGTCAAAAGCCGTACATCGGAATAATCGACGATGTCTTCGAAGTGGGGATCTGAAAGCAGCAGTAATCACTGCCCATTTTAGTTGCTTACATATCTATGGTTCAAGCACTGTTGATCTTGCAATCCAGAGTGTCACGACCCTAGTGACTACTTAATAAAGTGGATTGCTATTTAGTTGATCTTGAAACAAATTAGTTAGTCCCCCCTGCCCACCTCGAACCCAGCTTTGGTGAGGATTTAAGAAGAGGGCATCCACCAATGAGGTGGTCCCTTAGGTTTGGAAATTGAATTCATAGTATGCCTATCACTACTCAAATTTATATCAATTATTAAGGTAACATGGAAAGTAGTGACACTTGTTGCTATCCATAAGGGGAGAGTAAGGAAGTTTGCATCTCGCATTCTAATTTTTTCAGCGTTTTATGCAACCAAATAGGGTTTTGGCGTCATTGCTATGGACCGTATGGTCCCTCATTCCCTCTTGTTTGTGTTCCCTTTTGATGAAGAATAAATGTCCACTCCTATAGTCCTATTCGTAGGTACATATCCTTTTAGCTCTTTCCTATTGTTTCCTTTCTATGAGCTTTTAATAGAATTAGAGATATCTTAATTCTTATGTTGTCAAAAAACAAGGAATATTAATTATATAAAAGTTTACATAAAAAATATATATATATATATATATATATATATATATAAAGTCACATAATATCCCCCTCCCTCCACCTCTCCACACATACGTGTGTGTCCATATGTAATTATATTAAAATGACACTAATCCCTCTCCCTGCACACGTGTGTATGTGTCAATGTACCGTGTGAACGTTAACATACATATAGGTTTGGTAAGATAAGAAGAAGAGTTTTTTTTTCATGATCCTTATGGCTCCATTCTTTTGGTGGAACTCTTAAAGTCTACGAACATTCATTGTTTTATGCCTAATTTTACATAATGTCTAGAATTATATTATTTCATAGAGTGCAAAAGTTCTACAAATATGGAACTTTTAAGTTCCACCAAATATTTTAGATTTTTTAAGTTCCATAGATGTGAAACTTCTAACTAAACTGAACTCATAAATTTGAGATACCATCACGTAAAAGGTGAAGAAACCCTCTCTTCCCCGTCTCTTGCCACTTATTCCAAAACATTGATGTTGTAGACTTTTGGACTTTTAAAAGTTCCACCAAAAGAATGGAGCCTATAAGATTTTACCAAGGTCATTTTTACTTGATCCTGCTAAGAGATGCTTAATTCCATATTTATCCCATCATTTAAGGGAGATTGCACGCTCCAAAATTGGAGTAAGGGTATCACGAGTGATGCGGAAATCCCATTTTAGGATCCAGAGTATAAGTGGCACAAAAATAAAGCAGAAGAACTTCTTCAACCTCAGCAATGGAAGAATTAGAGGTCCAAAAGGAATGGAATGGATCAATGAGGTGATAGTGCCAAATAATCGGCCAAAATATTCCCACCAAGGATCCGTTCTTTTGGCGAGACTTATAAGGTCCGGAACTTTGCTAGTTATTTGACAATATGAATTTTCTTTTGAAAACTTGATGTATTGTGTTAATCATCTCTTAGGTTGCAATTTTTGTAAGAATTCAAATCCAACAAAATAAATGATTTCAAATCTCATTAAAGATGATAAAGAATTGAAATCTCATGATGGTAGAAATTAATTTTGTTAAGAACCTTAACAAAGTGATTCAAATTTCCTATCAACTACCTCAACAACAAAGTGTAAAGTGTCAAGTTTTATAAGTCTCAACAAAAGAACCGACTCCAAAGGAAAAACCAGGTGGGAAAAATTGGTTTAAACTTGTTATCACAATGAATACATATATTCAGCGAAATGCTAGCCCCAGCCGCTCCATCATGTACACAAGAGTATTTGAATAAGGGAAAATGCTACCTCCAGACCAAACTTCCAAGCTTAAACTATGATAGTGACAAGTGAGGTTAATTTTCCCAATTACCTTAGAACCAATATAAACCAAATATTCCTCTTTTTCAAAAATTCTGTGTTCTTAACTAGTTATCAGGTGTTGCACCCACAGTCTGGGAAAAAAAAAAATTTAATTCTGCGTCTTAAGGTTAACTGATATGAACTCTCATCTTGGGTAATAGGCCAAAAGATTTATACCCTAATCACATCTAAATTTTGTTTTATTACTTCACATGGAGGGCGGATAAGGAGAGAGGGGCTAACAAAATCTACACAGGTTTGTGTTTGTCAAGTCCTGATATTCTTGATTTTTAAATCCACTACGAAAGAATAGCTATAATGTTTCTTCACTCATCAAAGAGCCAAAAACACAGTACAAACACTTTCTGCAAGTTCAGATCACCACAGCAAAAAAAAAAACAGATCTTCATATCAAGGAGTCATCTACCAAAATTAGTGCAAAGGGATGATGGAATTCCAGGATCTCTCCCAATTTTTTGAAACCTGGACAGAGCAGAACCAGACGGAGGTTGGATTGTTCCGACCGTTGACTAACCCGACTTCAAAAGGGTTTCTAGGAACCTCTGAAGCCCTAAAGAACAAAAAAAGGGACCCACATAGGAAATAACAGCCTGATATCCCTCCTGATCTGGAATATTTGTATACAAGGAGGCAATAAACTGACCAGTTGAAGATGGGATCCAACCAAGTATACATGATGGGATAAAAGTAGAAAACTCTCTGATGATCCTAACCATATGAGTTGTCTGGATAATGCGGAGTAACTTTAGCAAGCAGTTCAGAAAGAGCCTCTGTCAAACCATTTACAGAAAAGGAACCAGGACATCTAAGAAACTATTGTAATAATTGTAATGAATAATGCGGAGTAACTGTAGCAAGCAGTTCAGAAAGAGCCTCTGTCAAACCATTTACAGAAAAGGAACTAGGACATCTAAAAAACTATTGTAATATTTGTAATGAATAAAATTCGTAAAATAAGCAAGTATGACAAGGGTGAGTAGAATATTCGTGCGCCGGAGGACAATGTCAGAGTTCGTCGTTATCAGAATGATGTCAGAATTCATTATCATCAATACGGTATCCGAATTCATCGTCATCAAGATGATGTTGTAACTCGTAGTCAAGACATGATATCAGTATTCGTGGTCGAAGGACGATACCAACGTAGAAGACAATATCAACATGAAGGACAAGACTAACGTAGAGGACGGGACCGACTTTCAGGAGAAAGTAATTAGGAAGCGATCTCTATATTCTGACAATTAGGAGTTAATGATACAAACAGTCCAAAACCGACTTGAAGAAAGTAGGCTCACACGTGTGACACATATCAAAGAAAGTAGGCTTACACATCCGGCACGTATGAATGAAGATTCGACATATTTGGTAATGATCATAAAGCAAGTGGTAAGATTATGCATGAGCAATGATGAGCATGCAGAGACATTCAGACTCAAGCCTATAAATACCCCAGATCTCTCACAAAGAGGAGAGAGAGAAGAGAAAAAAGAGGGGAGGGGGGGGGGGAATACTGAACCTCCATCATTCGAATTCAACGTATATTGACTTGATCATCGGAGGACTTTGATAGGAGGGGCCCCCACCCGCATCAACAAAGGCGAGCTATGAGCATACTTGCATCCTTCTACCAGTTAACCCGAGCTACTGATGCGCAGATGATCCAAAGATTTTCCCCTACAAAAATTGGCGCCATCTGTGGGAAACTCATAAATGATCTCACTGCCGTTCATGCACTTTATTTGCTCGTGACAGATAGGGTTTCGAGGAAATGACTAGACCTACTGCCTTAGAAAATGGTCCAACGTTAAGGAAAGTTCTTGATGGGAGGGATGCATTACAGCATACATCTCGGTTATCTCCTCTTGAGGAAGATATATTGTAGGCCAACCATGCCCTTATGCCGTGGCAGCAGCAGTAATAGTCAATGTTGGCTCAATTAAGAAGAAACCAGTACATGGACGCTGATGAGTATAACCTCTTCATGTCCCAACTCGATCTCCCTGTGGATCTGAGAGTCATCGCATATTCTCTTCAGGACCCAACGTTACATCCAAAAAATCGAGATGATCCGCAAGGCAAAGTCAAGCGACCAAACTCTCCGCATTGCGATGCTCGAAGAGAGATCTCGCCAAGGCCGGACGTGCGACATTGGTTTCATTTCTCATTCCCTCCAAGAGCCCAGGAGGCATGGCAATCTCGATTGTAGAAGCCGCGGGCAGGACGGACGAAGCATCCACCTTGAAGAAAGGGCAGGGACCGCGATACAACCCCTCGAATGATGAAGGATCCTCGCGATATGCGTTGCGGGAGGAGATTGTCAATACGACTCTATAAGACCAGCCAAATCGACGCCCGTACAGACTAAACCAAAGTCATAAAGGGGCATCAGTAGCAAGGACAGTCAAGCATGTGTCCTTCTCAACCTATCAAAGTTAATCCAGATCGACGTAAGGCAAAGGTTGTAGGGGGTGGGGTGATCGGACGATAGAGAGGTGCGTATATCAAAGCCAGGATCTTGAGGGAATACATAGTCCCTAGAACAACCATGGGGCAAGCACGAGAAGAAAAGGTCATGAAGCTTCATATGACCAAAGTTTGTCAAGTGCAGCCCGTGACAAGGGGCATCACGCTCTCACTTTTGTAAACCATGACATGACAACCGTGGTTCAATCTCATGACGATGATCTTAACGTGTCGCTCGCTCGGTACCTCTCGGCTTTCACTGAGATCAAGTTAGATCAATTTTTGCATCAAGTCGAACATTTCGAGGAAAAGACAGACGAGGAGAGAAAGGAGACATCATCATGACCGCACAAGCCATGAAAACTCCAAAAACCTAGGAATAAGCAAAGAATCATCAGAGGGAGGGATGATGCGAAAGGCAAGAAAGAAAAGAAGGAAAGCCAAAAGAAGGAGGAGGACCGGGGAGCTTGGATCATTCACACCACGACCCTAAAGGACTATGTAAATGAAAACCACCACCCACCTAATGTTCTCCACTTCACCTGATGTTCTCGCACTGCTTGATGTTCTCCGTAGCGTCACGATCGATCATGACCACCTAATCCTCTCTTGAATCTGTCTTGTCCACCTGATGTTCTCCGAGGAAGGTACCCCTACACTCTGTCAATACCTGATGCTTCATGATTATCTACTTGGTGGTATGTCAATGTCATATTACCGCGTGCGCGATTATGTAATTGATCACCTGCTGGGTACACTCATGCCCAATGCTGTCATCCGAACTCTTACCCGATGCCGTCAACCGATCACGTGCTCACGACCACCGCAACTGAACTTAAATTCGAGTCTGAGCTCGTCCTAACAAGCATGTCTCCCAAGCTATGGCCTCAGAGTTGCATCTTCAAAGCCACATCTCCAAAGATATGTCCCCAGAGCACAATTCTCAAGCTCGTCCTCAGAGCACGACTCCACAGCCTCGTCCTTAAATTGAAGGCGTCCTCGAGTCCTCAAGCTACGTCTCCTCATGATCATGCGCGATGCTCTCGACCTATATCGACCTTATAAGCACCCCATTTTTGCACCCCCTATCCCTCTTCCCGCTTCTTTGAAGGCTCCAGAGTTTACCCAAAGCCCAAACCCATTTGACCAAACTTATACCTAAAGAACTCAATCAAACCCAATTACCTAATTTCATTACCCAACCCAAGTACTCAAGCCCAATTACCCAATTGCCAAAGCCAAAGCCTATTTCCATAGCCCAACCCCAAATGTCATAGTCAAAGTCCAGTAACCATAACTCATGACCCATCTACTAATAACCCATGATCCATAAGATAGTCCACATATCCATATCCACCTAACCTATACCCTACAACTCATGCCCATATAACTCATAGTTCACTCAACCCATCAACTTTCTTACACTCCTTACAACATTCATCCCATCAACTCTCTTACACCCCTTACAATACTCAACTATTAACTCTCTTACACTTCTTACAACACTCAATCCATCAACTCACCTTACAACACTCAAGTCTTTACCCACTAACTCCTTTTATCCCTCATGTAAAAGACATAACCCAACTTCTTAGTTTTCCTATAAATACTAATCCCTTAGCCCTTAGATCCATCCCTTAAGACCCTTAGAAGGTTCCCACTCATTTGTGTTTCTCTTGAATTTGAAGAAGGGAGAAGAAACTAAGGTTTAGAGTTAGGAAAGAATTCTAAGACTAAAAGCTTAGAGTTCTTTACTAACTCTCCTCCTTTGTAAACTCTAAACAAAACTCTATCTCTTGGAGCATTGAAGAAGAATTTTTGGAGGAGTAGGCACTCCTTCTTTCATCATCTTCTCTTCTTTTTTATCACATTTTTATTTAGTTCTCTCTTCTTGGTCTCTCATTCTCAAGCATAGTTGGGCCTCTCTACACCAACTAATGGTGTAGAGGGACCCCATATCAAAAGCAAGGAGATGTTCTTTTTTTCTTTTCCTTTTCATGTACATTTTTTTTTCTTTTTATGTACTTACAAGTGTGGATATGGGTAGACCCATAGAGAGTGGAAGCTAAAGCTATACCTCTCTTTTCATTTTGTTTTTTTTTTATTCTAGAATTCTTTGTGAAAGCTCATCCCCTCTCTAACATTCATTAGAACAACATTACATCATTTATAATGGTGTAAATGAACCACCTTAAAAGGGAGATGATGAGTTTTCAATTTTTCTACTTATCTCTTCTTTTCTTCTTATTCTTCATATTTTATTTTGAATAGGTAAAAGACGGTTTAAAGACTTAAAAGAGGATGTTGTCCAAAATGTCTCATGCTAAGGTAATTGTATTTGATTTATTATCAACACCAATCCAACAAAATAGGTGTTGGCAATAGATCATCTACTATTCATAATGCAAAGATCCCTCTTTATGTCTTAAAAGCAATCTTTTAGCCTAAGCTTTCATTGAAATTCCTTTGGGTTAAATTTGAATTTAGTTAAGTTTGTCAAAATCCTACCTATATAAAAATCCAAAAAAACATGTTAAAAACTTAAAATACTAAAAACATGATAAAAGATCAAAATACCAAAAACATTCAAATATCCCCAAAACCCCAAAAAAATACAAAAAGACCAAAAAGAGACTTGTAGGACCTCTTTAGCTTTGGTTAGCTCACCTAACCATAGTTAAATCTCCTCTAACCGCAGTTAGACTTAACACTTGTGCACTTGACCTCCTCGGTCAATCAACCTTAGCCTCCAGGGTTAGACCCTTGACCACCCTATGCACACACACACATACACCAAGCCTTGGTATGGGCTCATGTGCTAGAACTATGTTCGGTCTGATCTCACCATGTGAGTACGTAGGCAACTCAACTCGGGTTCAACCTTAGTCATCTAGCTCCTATATTTCTTGGATTAACATTCTTTTAAACACTTGGACATTATAATTAATTTTGAAATTAAAATTAACTTAAGTTTAGGGAGTAGGTAACCATTGTAAAATGGGGGTCCTGGGGTGCCTAACACCTTCCCCAGGGCTTAATCGAACCACTTACCCTAACTCTGATAGACCATTTGTCTTATCCAAATAAACAAATACTCAGAACCTATCCCTAAGAATGAATAAGTGGCGACTCTCAGTCAACAAACCTTTGTGAGAGTGGGGTAAAAATCCATGCTCATAGACCTCCGACATCTGACTGTGCTCTATTGAACGATCAACAACCGCACGATAAATATCCCTAGACTCTAATGCTCATATGCTTATGCCTTATACTGACTTGCTCAAATTAAACATCTATAGCAAGATGGTCAACCATCCACCTTACGGAGGACAAACTCATGATGAGTTGTAGACAAACCCGAGCTAAACCATGAATGAACTCATGCAAAATGTCATCTTCTTCGTCGAGCATACCGTATTGTTGAGAATAGAGGACGAATGCCCGCCGACGACTATACAAGGCCTGAATCACGCTGCCCTCAAGAGGTATCATTAATCCCAGAAATTTCTCTTTGCATTAAGCATTAGTCGTATCATGCATTCCTGTACAGAGATGCTTCTCTGTCCTCTACAGAAGACGGAGATGCTTCTTCATCCTCTAAATGAATTATCAGATGAAATATCAAAATCATATAACGAATAAACTAACACAAGCAATGTCTAATGAATGCTCAATGAATTGTCAAAACCTCGATGAATGCTCAATAAATTATCAAAACCTCGATGAACGATCAATGAATTGACGAACGAAAATCCAATGCACTGTCTGATGAAAGCTCAAATGAATTGTCTAAAAACATGTCCCAAATTGATTATTATGACTTTTCATATGAATGTGGTACTCACCACGAGGCACGATCAAATGAAATGTCATCTGAACCGAGTGTTCTCTTAACAAAGAGTTCAGGGTTTAACCTACGAAATTTCATCTGATTAAATCACATTTACGATGTATTGTCTTCTTATGACTCCGTGCTCATGTTTCCGTGCTTATGTTCCCGTGCTTATGTCTTCGTGCTCATGTTCTCATGCTTATGTTTCTCATGCTTAAAGTTAGTTATCCCGTGATCATGCTTCCGCTCTTCCGCTCGTCACACTTGTAAAAAGGGAGATCAAATGTAAAAACAATGTAAAGGCAATGTGCAAAATTTAATGTAAAAACAATGTACAAAAGTCAATGTAAAAAAGTATAAAAAGACATTATATTCATAGAACATCCAAAGGATGGACGAGGCGATTACAAAAGAAAGAAAAATAAAAAGGTCCATGCGAGCTGAACGCGACCATTACATCAAAAAAAAAGGATCGGGAATTTAAGGCGACAATCAAGTCTACTTCACGAGCCAACAGAAGGATGTGTCACAAGAAGCTCTTCAGGTTCACACACAAACTCAATGGGAAGTGCACTAGGCTCAGCAGAAGGCTCAAACCGTTGTGATGCACGCTCGACAATGAGAGAGATTATCCATGATTTGAAGTTCATCCCTTTCTAGGATGATGACATCAAAAGAACAACCATCCTGGATGACTTTATCCTAGGAATTCTCAATCAGTGCTTTGAAATTTAGGAAATCTTCAGTTGCTCATCGTAGTCCTCTCTCATCTCCTTTTCAAGAGATCTTCAAGGGGTGGCATGGACAGTAGGCCAGCCAGCTAATGAAGCAAAAATCAAAGAAGATTACTAAAGCAAGGACTTATCAGAAGTTTGAAGGAAGGACGAGAATTGAAGAAGACAAGGTTGCACTGATGATTGGTCACAAAATGGTTTTTTGCGTTGGCAAGGTATCAGTATGAATGAAAATTGAAATGAAAAAATGAGGACTATCTCATCTTATTTATATGAGACTTAACAAATGTCAGGACATAAATACCCTCCATCTCCACCATACACGACTATATACGCAAGGGAACGATGGTAATGCGCAGTATTGAAGTCGACATGTCAAAAGAAAATTATGGTAGGATAAGATTGACCCTCATCTTTGCCATACACGTACGAAAGCCCAGGGATATGATCGTCTTCCTCTATGTTAAACTAACCGTCACAAGTTTTTGCATGCATCGAGTCTCATAACAGTAATAATGACGACCTGCCAACATTAAATGAGACACAACTGCTCGTCATGCGTATGGAACAATTGCATACAGCTGCCATGCCGGTCTCTATGCTCGCTCCTAAATACATGCAACGTTTTACCTTCCGTGGGTCAGCAGATATTCTTCAAACGTCGATCTTCAATTAATTTACAATACTCCGAACGGACGTTCAAAGCATCGTAAATGGACAAATTGTAATTGATAAAATTCGTAAAATAAGCAAGTATTGCAAGGACGAGTAGAATATTTGTGCACTAAAGGACGATGTCAGAGTTCGTCGTTATCAAGACGATGTCAGAGTTCGTCCTCATCAGGACAATGCCTCAAATCGTCGTCATCAAGACGGTATCCAAATTCGTCGTCATCAAGACAATGCCGTAACTCGTAATCAATGCATAATATCAGTATTCATGGTTAAAGGACAATACCAACATAGAGGACGGTATCAACATGAATGACGAGACTAACATAGAGGACGAGACCGACTTTCAAGACAAAGTAATCAGGAGGCAATCTCTAAACTCTAACAATTAGGAGTTAATGATGATCATCTAAACCCACAAACAGTCCAAAACAAACCTGAATAAAATAGGCTCACACGTGTGACACGTATCAAAGAAAATTGGTTTACACGTGCGGCACGTATGAAAAAAGATTCGTCTGACATATTTGGTACTGATCATAAAGCAAGTGGTAATGAGCATGCAGAGGCATCCAGACTCAAGCCTATAAATACTCCAAATCTCTCACAAAGAGAGAGAGAAGAGAAAAGAGGAGAGGGGGGGGGGGGGAGGGGGACTATTGAACCTTCATCATTCGAAGCCTTGATCAATGAGAAGATCATACATGAAAAACATATGCCTTAGACATTCTCTTATTAAAAGTTTGTTCTTTGTATTTCATCTTCAACGTATACTGACTTTATCATCAGAGAACTTTGACGGGAGAGGCCTCCACCTGCATCAACAAAGGCAAGTTATGAACATACTTGCATCCTTCTACCAGTCAACCCGAGCTACTGACGGGTGGATGATCCAAGGATTTTCCCCCATAATAATCAAGCAGGCAACTAGAATGAAGGCGAAGAACATTAAACTGAAAGATGGTCATCAGTCATCACTATTGCGTTTACCTGGCTCAAAAAAAGATCAATTTGTTAAATTGTTCTCAATTTCAACTCAAAAGAACCCCCTGTAGAACAATTTACAAAAACACAGGCATGATAATCAGTTTTAGCAAGTTTCCTATACAAGAATGATTTTGATTTGCTAAGAAAATACAGTAACCACGATTAAACATGCCACAGACAAAGCCGGCATCCTGAATAATCAAGCAGGTTAAGGGATAATTTACAGAAACTGAAAGATGGTCCTCGCTATTGTGATTACCGAGCTGAAAGCAAAGATCAAATTGACAGCGTCACAATTTAAACTCAAAATAGTCCTGTTGAACCATTTACAAAAACACATAAATGGGTAATTAGCTTTTAGCAAATTATCTGTACAACAAAGCTTTAGATTTCCCAGTCATCACTATTGCGTTTACCTGGCTCAAAAAAAGATCAATTTGTTAAATTGTTCTCAATTTCAACTCAAAAGAACCCCCTGTAGAACAATTTACAAAAACACAGGCATGATAATCAGTTTTAGCAAGTTTCCTATACAAGAATGATTTTGATTTGCTAAGAAAATACAGTAACCACGATTAAACATGCCACAGACAAAGCCGGCATCCTGAATAATCAAGCAGGTTAAGGGATAATTTACAGAAACTGAAAGATGGTCCTCGCTATTGTGATTACCGAGCTGAAAGCAAAGATCAAATTGACAGCGTCACAATTTAAACTCAAAATAGTCCTGTTGAACCATTTACAAAAACACATAAATGGGTAATTAGCTTTTAGCAAATTATCTGTACAACAAAGCTTTAGATTTCCCATCTCACTCTGCTTGGGGGCCTTCTGATCCTAAGTTCCTCATGGCACTGCTGAGCTCCTCATTGGATCCTTCACGAATGTGCCATCGATCTTTTCATCTTCCTGTCTTGGTGTAGGAGCTGAGGATGAATCCACATTCCCTTCTGATGTTTCCTTTTTTTCAAACCCACCAATCTGAGAAACATTCATTGGAGCGCCTTCTCAACTTTAGTCTCATTCGGTAATGCAGCTTCGTGATCTTCACTGAGATCAGCAAGAACTTGCTGGGGGGATGCTTGAATTTCTGAGGATATACTGCAGGTCACATTGCAGTTATCCTCATTGCTTTCATCAACTGCTTGGAGTTGAATCTCACAATGACCGACTGGAACGGGCCCCATACTGCAAACTTCAGCAGCGACAGAGTGCACAGCTTCTAAAACGAGAAGCTCTTTATCTTCACTCCCTCCACACGGTGCTTCCAAATTCTGATCCTCACACTGGGCATCCTGGCCAGAAGCAGGGCCAATCAGTGAAATACCATGATGATATCCGCTGTCATCAGCTTTAGCAGGAAACACGGGCCCTCCTCCATCATTACTATATTTGATGATATCAGCATCCTCTGAAGTATGTCCATCCAACTTGTCCTTATCAGAGGGAAACCCGTGCAAAGCAACAATACTGTGGATGAAGGCAGGGTCAGGCGGTGCTATACAGGGAATATCTCCAACATCATCAGTTCTGGTGGAAATCAAGGGACCTTTTGGAAGAATGACTTCGATCCCGATATCAGTAACTTTAGAAGTATGCCCATCTAACTTGTTCTCATCAGAAGAAACCTCATTCAATGTAACAATACCTGGATGATCTTCATTTTTAATATGACTTGGACCCGTAGATTCACATACTGCAGCAAAATTATTTGCTTTCTCTTGATTTGTTGAACCTTCATTATCATCACCAGCACAATGGGTACTGAAGGGATTGGGAATTTGAAGATCTGATTGAGCCTGGGCAAATGCTGAAATAGTAGGGGTTGCATCAGGTTGATCCGGTGCTTCAATCTGACAAGGTATGGTAGTGCTGTCAGGCTCCATACAATCGGCTGTCCCTAATTTCTCACAATTCACAGAACCTACAGAGTCATCAACTGCACTATCGATTCTAGGTATGATAGTGCCATCAGTTTCCTTTAAGTCTGCTGCCCCTGAATTCATAGAACCTTCAGAGTCAACAGCACCATCGGTTCTAGAAAGATGGGGGATTAGCTCATCTGGTTGAGAAATCTGGCTAGTAGCAGATACACTTGAGGCAGTATTAGGTACATCAGGTATTTCACTCGGACCAAGTACAGTTGTGTTGTCATGTTTCTTAAAATCGTCTAATTTTCCTGGATTCTCTGGATTCACAGAACCTACAAAATCAGCACCTGCACCTTGAAGACAATGAGGATCAAGGATCAACTCATCTGGTTGAGGAACCTGGCCACTTGCAGGTAAAGAAGGGGCAATATTAGGTAGATCCAGGTCTTCACTCTGAACAACTACATGAGTGCCTTCAAGTTTCTTATAATCATCTGTGATTTCTTGATTCATAGGATCTACAGAATCATCAGCTGCACAATGCGTACCAGAAGCATCAACAATCCTCTCATCTTGTTGCATTAGCTGGTCAGATACAGACACAGTTGACGGAGTATTAGATAGATCAGGTACTTCACTCCGACCAAGCACAGTTGTGCTCTCATGTTTCTTAGAACCATCAGCTTTTCCTGGATTCTCTGGATGCATGGAACTTAAAGAATCAATATCTGCACCATGAACACTAGCAGAAGGATCAGGGATCTGTTCATCTGGTTGAGGAACCTGGCCACATGCAGGTATAGAAGGCGCAATATTAGGTAGATCTGAAACTTCACCCTGATCAAGTACAGTAATTCCTTCAATTTTCCCACAATCATCTGCATTCTCTTGATTCATGGGGCCAACAGAAACCACTGATGCACAATGACTTTTAGAAGCACTGACAATCCGCTCATCTGGTTGAAGTAGCTGGCCAGATGCAGACACAATTGAGGCAGTATTCGGTAGATTAGGTACTTTCCTCTGACCAAGTACAGTTGTGCTCTCGTGTTTCTTAGAATCATCTGCTTTTCCCTGAGTCTCTGGGTTCATGGACCCTGTGGTATCATCATCTGCACCATGGGGACTAGGAAGATCAAGGGTCTGTTGGTCTGGTTGAGAAACTTGGTCACAAGCAGGTACAAAAGGGGTAATATTAAGTAGATCTGGTACTTCACTCTGACCATGTAAAACGGTGCCTTCAAGTTTCTTATAATCATCTGCATTCTCTCTATTCAAGGGACCAGCAGAATCATCAGCTGCACAATGGGTAGCACTAAAAGCATCCACGATCAGTTCATCTAGTTGAAGTAGCTGGCCGGATGCAGACATAGTTGCAGCAGCAGTAGGTAAATCTAGAACTTCGCTATGACCACCGGCGGTACTGCCATCCTGTTTCTCAAAATTCATAGATGTGCAGATGCCAGAAGCAGACCCATCTTGTGTAACTTCTTTAACAGCAAAACCTTTATTTGTCTCGTCCAATGCACACTTGGTATACACAATCAGCTTATCTGGTTGAAGGAGCTGGACAGATGCAGACACAGTTGGGGCAGCAGTAGGTAAATCTAGAATTTTGCTATGACCACGTGCGGAACTGCCATCATGTTTCTCAGAATTCACAAAAGTGCATATGCCAGCAACAGACCCAGCTTCTGTCACTGCTTTAACAGCAGAACCATTATTTGTCTCCTCCAATGCATACTTGGCAACCTCCGAAACAGATGTGTCATGGCCGGATTCAGAGCTGTTCTTATGAGATAGAATGTCAGCTGATTCAGAAAGGTCTGATGCAGCAACACTGCAGAATTCAGGAGTCATGCTCCCCTCTACCTCAACATGTCTGTTTACAGGCTTATCTAGGTCCTCCAAAACCACATGCAAGGCTGGTTTCATCTCCAAAGCATACTGGTTTTCAGCAAGTCCAGTACAACAGGCTTCAGTTGAGTGGCCAATCGCAGCTTCAGAAGTTGACATGGCTCCCGCAATTTGATCATTTGGGCAAGAAGATTCATCCAAGCGAAGGTATTCCGTTGCAGATTTAGAACATGACATATTGTTAACTTCATGATGAGCAGATTGTGCAGACTCTCTCAAAACACACCCGACGTTGTTTCCAGCATTGTTCTCAGTCATTAATGGAGACTCCTCTGCACCTCTAGACTCCAAATGCGTATCTCTCTGAATGATAGAAGCACCTGAACAAGAACCTGGAGCCCCATCAATAGCAATTGGTTTCTCACACGTAACATCATCCTTTGGGCAGGTACTAACAGGAACAGAACAGATAAACTCCATACTACCCACTGTGCAAGACTCCCCTTCGCAAAGTTGTCTTGAATCTGTCAAGTTTTCAGCAGATCCAGAAGTGAGCTCATTCTCTGGTTTGCAAACCTTAGATTTTGCCTTCACCTCAAGAATGAGAGTAGATGAATGCGTTGTGCTAGCTACCTCACCACCTATCAATAATGAAGCATCCTTAGGCTTTGATTCGTGGGCATTGACCAGAACAGGATCTTCATCCTTGGCAGATCGATTATCATATTTTTCAACTGGCCGGTTAGAAACTAGAGATACTGTTTCCAAGGATGAACTCGCAAGCATTTTATGCTCTGAAAAGTGGGACTTGGTCCCTTCATCAGTGAAGGTTTTGCTTGTTACAGGTCCAGTTGGGGCACCCCCATCTTTACTCCCCATGGGCTCTCCATTTTTAGTTTCTGATGGGCATACCTCCTTCATCACGGAAGCAACATCACCTATGTCAACAGCTTGAGTTCGTCCTGAAGACGGGGCAGGATCCATGAGGGTTTGAGATAATCCCAATTCTGAAGGAAAGGCTTCATTCTTTGATTTTAGATGTGCATAGACTTCGTTGACTTGTATGTATGCAGAGTTCTTATCCATGAAACTGGCAGCATACTCGTGCACCATTGACGAATCTGATGGCTTCTTGTCTTCGGAAGAATCCTCTGATTTCTTAGTTGAGTTTGGCTCTTGGCCAGCAAACATGTCGGGAGGACAGACGTTAGAAGCTTGCCTCGATGTAACATTTGTCAGTTCCTGAGCATCGGTCTCCAGCTTGTCTTTTGTGATGGTGGTCTTACTCTCCAAAGACCCCCCATTTTTAATTTCTGAAAGGCACGATTTCATCACAGGAGAAACATTTTGTGTGCCACTTGCTTGAGTTTGATCGGTGGAAGAGTCAAGGACAGCTGGGGTTTGAGAGAGCCTGACTTTTGGCATCCCTTCATCCTTTGACTGAAGTGATTGGACTTCATTGACATCTATACACACAGAAGTACTCTCCAAGGAAGCGACAGCATTCCTCGGCAATCTTGACGCATCCAATTGCTGCTTGCTCTGGGCAGATAAATCTGATTTCTCAGTTGAGTTTGGCTTCTGGTCAGATATAATTTCAGGAGGATGGCTGTCAAAAGATTTATCAGAGGTAACATTCCTCAGATTCTTAGCATCAGTCTCTCGTTTATCTCTTGTGATGGTGGCTTTTGTAGTAGTCCTGTCACCTGAACTGACCAGATAAGCATGAGATATGGGTGCTCTAGTCTCAATGGTGTTCGAGCTCTTCATTGCAAAAGCAGCTTGCTTATAATTGGGAACTCGCACGTCTTTCTTTTTAGGGCCCCGCTTAACTGTGGAAGATAGTTTGCTCTTATTTTCCTCTGCAAAGGATTTCCTTCGATGCAAAGGTGCAGAAACTAATGGCTTTTCATTCTTCATGCCTTGGGAGCTCATACCTGGTGCATTGCTGAGGATCACATTATCTTGGCATGTAGCAAATTCATCAGATTTGATCCCAGGAAGGGCCAAACATGTGGCCTTAGCATCCCTCGAACTACTTGAAGGCTCTGCCCCTGAGGCATCCAAGCCTGATCCAGCTTTCTGGACGCTTTGGACAGAAGCAGACTCTGGACTTTTAGCTAGTGTTTGCTTATTATCTGGCATCACATCCGTGGACCCCGCTCGAAGAGATCTCCTCTCAATCAAATTCTGTGCCAATGCAGACATCACAGGTGTAGATGATTGGTCAACCTTTTGCTCTTTCCCAGCATGTAGCACACTGGTCTTCACACCATCGATCTTTTCTGATTCTAGAGCTGATATGTGATTTGTTCCTGCTGTTGAAGTATTTTGAGAAAGAGCTGCTTTTGCCTCAGAAACGGGAAGGCCCCTTACAATTTCCTTTTTGTCTAGGCCAGGTACCACACTTTTATATTTCTCTTGAAAGGATGGGACTGTGCCTCGAACTGGAACCAACTCAACCATTTTTGGTAGTCCTGAGATAGGGTTGACCTCAAAACTTACAATAGTAGGTGCATTTGAAGTTCCAGATGATCTATTCACTGCCTTTTGCCTGTCTTGGGTGAAAGCAGGATTCGGAGAGCCATATGATGTCATGCCTATTTCCTTTGGAATTCCTGAAATTGGATTGATTTCGGGACCAGCAATAAAAGGTGCATTTGAAGTTCCAGATGGTCTATTTACCACATTTTGCTTGTCTTGGGCAAAAGAAGTTGAAGAGCTATCTAATGCCATGACCCGCTCTTTTGGCATTCTAGAAACCGCATTAATTTCAGGACCAACAGCAGGTGACCCAGAACCTTGTTTCTTTCCCCTCCGTCTGGGGGTTTCTACTCCACTTTGTGTCTTCCGGAATTGTTTAACTTGCATGGGGATAGAAGGCCCAGGATTAGTGGATAAAGAACCAGGGGCAGTCCCTACTCTGGGGACAGAAGGCCCAGGATTAGTGGATAAAGAACCAGGGGCAGTCCCTACTCTGAATTCATGCTGTGTGGCTCCACTCAAGCCTTTGACAGTAATAGAACCAGGAAAATCAGGCTCAGATGAGGTAGTAGACGTCACAATGGTTTCTCTCTGCAATCCAACATCCAGTTTGCTGACAGCTTCAGAAGGTGCTGGAAGAACCAGTGTAGATGGAGAGATATCTGATGTTGCTCTTTTTGGCCTTCCACGCCCCCGTCTGGATGGTGGTGTTAGTTGTTTGCCTGGTGGTGGCAGCAGTGTTGGAGGCTCTATGGCTGCTGCTGCTGGTTGTGGCGGACATGGTTGTTCTGTACTTCCTGCAGCAACTCTAGACTCACTGGCATCTATTGCCATACCCATGTTGTTTGGCCTACCACGCCCCCGTCTGGACGGTGGTATTAGTTCTTTGCCTGGCGATGGCAGCAGTATTGGAGACTCTATGGCTGCTGCTGCTGCTGGTTGTGGTTGTGGTTGTGGTTGTGGTTGTGGTTGTGGTTGTGGTTGGGGTTGGGGTTGGGGTTGTGGTTGTGGCGGACATGGTTGTTCTGTACTTCCTGCAGCAACTGTAGACTCACTGGCATCTGTTGCCATACCCATGTTGTTTGGTCCTTCTTTGGATTTGGGGGATCCGGGGGAGTCGGCCTGACACAACTTTTCAAATTCTTCTTCTGTCCATTTATCTTCATAGGAACGTACCTGAGGAAGTAGAATAATAAAATATAAAGAAAATCATACATGACTATCACAGACTATCACATGGAGCACTTAAATTGGCTATAAGAAATTAAAAATAATCAACCGACCTCTCTAGCTCGTTTACCCCTTCCATACTGTTGGGTATCAAGCCCCCCAAGATACTCGCTCTTCCGCTTTGCCGCCCCTACATTAGATACTTCATATATCTGCATGGCTTTGCAGAATGCATTCAAGTCATCGTCAGTTACAAGTCGAGAAGGCATGGAGGGCAAAGGCAAGGAGCAATCTTTATCCTGTCCCTGTACCAACTTCTGCCATGCTGCCTGTTGAATTAAGTAATAACAAGTCACACCACTAGATTAGTAGAAAGCCATAAATCCAAGACTAGTGATGCAGCAGAGAGAAAGAAGGGACTGGAGATCTGTGTTAAATGTCATACCATCTCTTCTTTCCGCCTTTGCTTGTCAATTGATTCGAAAATATCGATTTCCGACTCACTGTCAACAAACAAAAGATCATGTGAAATTCAGTTTGACAAGAGCAAACCAGAAAACAAAGAAGAGTTCTTAAAAAAAATTAAACTAAGTTATTGAGGAAGAACAACTGGGTGAGGATGGAATATGAAGGTGGCCTCCTTGCTCATATCATAAGAACAATGTGGGATTCACCATTCAATGTGACCCATCTAAAAAAAATCACCTAGGCCAAAACAAAGCCATGCAGATAAACCTAACCATCTCATTTACCAATTTGTTTTCAAAAGAAAAAGTATGGTGAATGGTCTATATATAATGAAAGGTTGCATTCAGTCCTTCATTCAAATATTATGATCTAGAAGATCTCTTTGGTGGCACCTACTAAATGGTTGGTCTCAGCCACCCTGGATGTGTCCCACATAATATGCAGAAGACAGGGAGAATGGCTTCTTCTGATCCCAACTGTCCTTGCATGAGTAAATCAGTAAACCAATAATAAACAGAAGGCATCCAAATAAATTATATGAAATTCAAAATCAGATTTACCTGCGAGCTAAGAGATCATTGAGAGAATCATCATCTAAAACAGGGGCAGCTTCTTCTTTCTTACACTCCCGCAGGAGGGACTCCAAATATTCCCTGCGATCTTCTGCACTGTGATAGATTTACAGTAGAAATTTCAGCAGGTCACATAAAGATACTTCGGGAGTTCTCGGAGGCATGATCTTCGACTAGACAATGATTCATACTTACCTCGTATTATTGTCAAAAAACCCGGCAGTAATGCTCTGATTGGCGACTCCCAGCTTGTGCTCAGCAGCAGCTCTGACTTGTTCCTCCACGGTCCGCACCTTATTATAGCAACAGTAGTTTAAGATAATTCAATTAACATAGATTCATAGTATACATGCCACTCTACAAAAGACATTCGAATCCAGGAATCCATTATATGTCATCAAATAAGTTAGAGAGAACTGGCATAGACATAATAGATTATAGCGTTCCCTGAATATCACGCCATTTCGCTATATTAAATCCATATTGCTGAGAAAGACCTCCTACTAGTTAAACCCCCCTATTGATAGAGAAAGCAAGACAAAAAGCAACATCCTCCAACCTTAAATCTTCTCAATACCCCTATAGAAATATCCTTACATTCCAACCCCTATCATTGCAGTGTTATTTTTTTTTGGAATTACCTTTCTCCGGAATCTATTCAATTTCCTTGGCGCTCGACATAAATTTTCCCAGGAGATCAGTTCACTAAAGTGAGGACATTTCTATCAGTGTGCCACTAAAGTTAATTGAATTGCATGAGAAAATACAAACTGTATTGTCCGTAACAAGGGTGAACACTTGAACCCATAAACAAACAAAAGACGAAACATAAAATAATACTATGAAGGAAAGGAAAAAGTCTGTAAGGACATAGAATCCATTTGGGTTTCTGCCATCTGGGGGCCTGAAGTGGGCAATACAAACCATCCATCTGACAGGGACCCACCGCATGTTAAGTACCCATGTCGGCATTAGCCCTACCACCCATGGGCATAGCAGCCATTATTTTTTTTCGCTTGAATAGAAAATAGGAGAGAAAGGGGGTGTTCATTGTGCAATGCGATGGAGGTTCCTAGGGCAACTTGCCAGAAAAGACACACCATGCAATGTTACTACTTACTATAGCATCATGTACTATTACTTCCAGATTTAAAAAAACAGATGTTATTAATGATAAAAAAAACACTGGTACTTGTCCTACAATATAAACCAAAGCGAAAAGTACTCACTGTTTCTAATCGCAAAACAAGAACATCCCTCTTCTGGCCGATCCTATGAGCTCTGGCCTGAGCTTGCAGGTCAACCTGAAAGAATACCATTAAGCCAGCAAGCTCTAGAACGGAGTTAATATGGGCGCTGACTGAAAATTCGTATAAGAAAGTCATTTGTATATTACCTGAGGATTCCAATCAGTGTCAAATATGATCACAGTATCAGCAGCTTGAAGATTCACTCCAACACCTCCAGCACGAATGCTAAATCCACATTAAAAAAAACGTCAGTGCCATAGAAAGCTCATTCATCACAGATCATATATAAATATATACATTGCATTAGTGCCAAAACAGGAGGAAAAAAGGTTTAAGTGCCTCAATTGGTTAAACATTAAGAATCAGCAAGGAAGATACTAATTTACAGGTCAAACAGAAAACATACTAACTACCTGAGCAAAAATATAAAAGCAGAAGAGTCCGGTCGGTTAAATTCATCGATAAGAGCTCCACGATCACCACCTGATGTTTGTCCATCCAATCGAAGGTACCGGTAACGTTTCCAGTGGAGATACTCCTCCATAACATCAAGCAACCTAGTCATTGTGGAAAAAAAGAGAACCTGCAGAAAAACAAGTCCCAAATTCAAGCCAATTAATTATGTGGAGAAAAGAGGTTGGAAAGTGCTTTTAGTATAATGCTAGAACCAGGATGGAAATAATTCAAATTTAGTACAATCAACAAGACTGAGACTGTCCTTCAGAATACAAATAAAATCAATGCTTTTCACACGAAGCAATGGTTCACATGCAAAACAATTATAGTAAACCTAATTTAAAAATAATAATAATAATAATAATAAAGTAGCATGGTACTTGGCCAAAATGAAACAAAGTTAAGACTGATAATGCTAAGAATTAAGGCAGGTGATACCAACCTTCTTTTGTACGAATAACCAAAAAAAGAGGGAGGGGATTGCTCAAAAATTAATGATTGAATAACATATTATAAGAGAACAAATATCATAAAAAATTGATGACGCTATAATCCTCAAACTGAGATAGATAATATGTAGAAAATAAAGAACAGCCACACTCACATTAAGCATTACTATAAGTAGGACAGGTATTGATGTATTTTCACCATCACCAATGCTTAGCACGTCAGTTTATGCTCTAAATATTGTGATACAAATAAAAATACATATGAGCATTTTCATACCCGATGATCGGTTTCTTTTAGCTTGGGTAGTATTCGATCTAAAATCTCAAGCTTCCCACAAAGTCTCACAATCGGTGGCAGATAATGTTTCGGTATTAAGCTATCAACCTACAAAAGGAGATCAGATTGTGAGACAAGCATAAGAAGAGGCATATCAGCAACTACTACACTTCAAAAAAACAGATAACACTGTAAAAGAACAGTCAATAAACATGCCTCCTCTGCATGAAGCTGACTGAGATATGGATGATTGCATATATTGCGTAGCTCCATCACAGAGTTGTGCACCGACCGGCCCTGGGTGAATAGTGTCATGAGGGTTAGAATATAATAAAGCAATTAATTCAAGAAATAGTAAAAACAATTGTCCTAAAATAGTGATCAGGACACTCATGTGTGAAACTCAATTAACAAACAGATAATAAAGTGCACGAAAAAAAAACCTTTGAATTTCCCATCGCACCAAGATTGTCTTCCACCCTCTTCATCAAAAGCTTCTGGTACGAGGAAGCCTCACATCTTATAAGTCTTTCAATCTTCTCAGGCAATTGATTTTCAACCTACCACAATGACATTAAGAATGCAAGAACATTACAAATGGAGAGTAACTTTATATTCTCGGAACTTTTAAACATAACATATAAGAATGATAACATTTTTGTAAAAATGACTCATCTAAAATCCTTACAACTTCGTTGGATCTATAAATGATTCCACGGCTTCTATTGGTGTACACTTTCCCATAAATGGAGAACAGGAGAAACTCTAATTTTAATGAAAGCCTTAAAAGGATGAAATTTTTATAACGATTTGAACATCAGTATCTTGGTCGAATTGTTGCAAGATCGACCAGGTTACACGTGTATCATTCCAATAGCCTCAAGAATTTAACAAGTTGGGTATTCAAAAACGCCATTTAAAGGATACACAAAAAAATTTCCACAACCCATTTTGCCATTCACATTTATTCTCCCAAACTCCTAGGACCAGTCCCTTTTTTTTATCAGCAAATAGAATATATATCAATGGAGGCAAAAAGCTAAAAGATACAGCAAAAGAGTTTACAAGCGCGAAAACTCAAAAGAGGGAGAAAGGAAAAGAAACAAGACAATAAAGAGAGTCCCCGGAACTCCCAAGCATAACAGTCCAACAACTCTCCCACATCCTCCCTAGCTTGCCAAATGAAGTACCATTCAATGACAAGCGACTAATATGAAACAGATGCGAGCGGGGGAAGAAGGAGAGTCTTCAAAAACTCTCTTGTTCCTCTCTTTCCATGTAACCATACAATAACATCAGGAAGGGCCGACCAAATAGCCTTCCGAGCACCATCCGCACTAATCAAAAACCATCAAGATAAGAAGTTGTGAAAGGAATAAGGAAACACTCATTCCACTCCTACAGTCCTACTCGGGAGAGGAAAACCCCCCAAATCTCACGGGCAATGTGACAATGCAGACGCAGATGATCAACTGATTCTTCCACGTGGACCACCCTCTACTCTGCAAGTGATCAGAGAATCTTATTCAAAGATGCATTCCATTGGAAGAACGAAACCTTAGTAGGAATATCAGAATTCCAAAATAACCTTTGAGGAAATGAATCGTCCATTGTTGACTCTAGACCAAACTCTAATGTCTCTGCCATAAGTATGCCTAGGGAAAGATTCGAGATGCTCTAGTAGCCTACCTAACTCCTCTACATCCCAATCATCCAAATCCCTCCGTAACATTGGACGTCACACCTTCCCGACATTACTCAACTAAAGATCACACCCACCATATGGCAGTGCAAGCATAGTCATAAAGTCGGGGTTCAGAAATAATTCGGCAAGGGTCAAGTACGGAAAAATTCGAAAAAATCGGAAAAATACGAGAAAATTTCGGGGAAAAACGGAGAAAAAATTCATAATTATAAAAGTTAGTAACGATACTAATTAATATATCTAACAATTTCGTGAAATAATATACAAAAAGAGTAACTATAATCAACAATAATAAGTTCATAACATCATTTTAACATCAAATTCATTCCATCAAGGCATTAAATTTCATTCAAACATCAATTATCAGGATTAAAAACAAGACTAAAATACGTATATTAATAAAACCACTCATTTATATTCATCAATTCTTCAAAAGAGCATCAAAGTTGTCAATATCTGCAAAATCTTCATTCCCAAAAAATTTCAAGATTATCGATTTTTTTTGTATTATTCGTTTTAAACATGTTTTTTTCGTATTATTCGTTTTAAATGGGTTTAAAACTATAATACGTGTTTTATTCAAAAAACGGGTTTTAAACGCCGTTTTCTACGGCAGGGTATTAATGCACGTTTTAAACGGGTTTTTTTTTAAAAAAAAACGCAGTTGTAACTATGAGTGCAAGGGAAAATGATCTACTGTCTCTTCCGCTTGAGTAATTGTTGAAGAATTTGCGGAGAATGTTTAGGTGGGTATGAAATATTTTGGGCTTAGCTAAGGAGATGGGGTTTGAGGGTGTAGCCCCCAAAATCTTTTTTGATGATTAAGTTTGTGAGCCATTTCATTCATACTGCATATCCTACGGGTAATGTTTCAACTTGTTTATGGGGCAGCTGTCTCCTTGCCCTATGGCTATGCCCTGTTCAATTAAATAACATAGTATAAAAAATACATTTTGTTTTCAAAAGTTCAAGCCCCCCTTGCCCAATGGTTATGTCCTATAATCGTATTAAATAATATAGGATCAGTCCTCATTGGTTCACGTACCCCTTTTTAACACCTACCAATTGTGGTTAAGATTCATTCACTCTTAGGGTTCGTCCATATAACCTTAGATTTGAGGAAAAAAATTGACCTTAAGCTGGTTAAGCTTAATCACAATTAAAGGGACACAAAATAGGAAGACATTCAGCTGCCTAACTGAACGCGGGGTCAGCTAAGTACTGCTCCCTTATATAATGTGATTTGTTTTCAAAAGTTTAAGGGGCAGCTAACACACTTGAACATATACTAAGTTACTAACAAACTAACCAGGGTGGTGGCCTAACCGTATATCATGATTAAACAGAGGGGGCAGCTGCTCCCATGGCCATGGGCCCATGGCTATGCCTTATTTTTCAAAAGACCAAGGGGGCACTGCCCCACCACTATGCTATTTTCTATATATATAATTATGTATTTTTTTAAAAAGGGGCAAGTGAACCCCAGGCCCCCTTGAGTCCGGCTAGGGATCACAAAAGAGTGAGCCCAGGCCCAAAGCAAGCTACAAAATGAAAATAAGAAGACACAAAACGTAAAAATAATCATGCTATTACAGCAAAAAGTATAACCATGCTAAATGCCCGAAATCATTGCAAAATGCCAATAATATTTAATGTGTTACCCATTACATTTTTTTTATTTGTTAATAATTAATGCAATAAGAACAATTTATATATATATATATATATATATATATATATATTATATTTGCAATGGACTGTTCAACTTGACCATAAAATTGCAAAATGGGACTAGCTATGAAAAACAGGGAGAAGGCAGAGTTTTACAAGTTTGGGTATCAAAATGTTAGCATAACTGAGAAGTAATGTGATGATCGAAGAGATCTGAAACATTCCCTGAACATTAGGAGATGTGTCAGGAAATATTATAATTTTAAACTCTAAGTAGTTATTTTTTTTTTCCTTTTTTTCCCATTTCTCATGGAGAACGACAAATTTCATAGGAAATATTAGAAGATGGGTCGACACATTCAAACACATCATGCTATTCAATGTCAAACACGGTAAATGTTATTGTCTCAAGGACCATTTTTTAGCATCATCCTTTACGGTATCGCTTTACTATGATTATAGAAATAAGAATGTTTTCATCAATCATTGTGCAACATGATGCATTGATACTAACTTCTCCATGTAAGAACCAAGGATGATCTCCATTATGCTAATAGGTTCCGTAATAGTATCCAACAAAAAAAATTAAGCATAACAGTATCCAACAAAAAAAATTAAGTATAACAGGATTCAACAAAAAAAAAGAGATTAGTCTTCTAATAAGCATGAACTATCATTATGCAGACCTTTTGTTTCAGCCTCCGAAGTACAAAAGGCCGAAGAACTTGATGAAGACGGTTTATGATCAAAAGATTCTCCTCCTCAGATAGCAAAGCCTAATCATATTGAGCATCAACAACGTTATAAGAATCTTGGTATCTGCTTTATTTCAAAAGAAAGTGAACAGCGTCTATGTGACAAAAATGGAAAAAAGACCGAAGCTTACTTGATCAGGTGAACTATCACCACTACTCTCAAAAGGTTTGTTGAACCATTGAGAAAAATCCTCTGATGAGTTGAAAATGTTTGGTAACAAGAAGTTAAGTAGTGCCCACAATTCTTCGAGATTGTTCTATATAAAGTAGAACAGAAAAAGTCAGACCATCACATCGTACCCAGAAACGAAAAGGCAAAAATTAGAATTCGAGCACAAAGTAGAATCAAAACTCGATCAAAAGAAACAGTATGTAGTCGAACTTTAAAAATAATAATAATTACTACTTGATACAGATCTGGAAAAAAAAAATAGTTAACAGGAGGTCGAGTATGGACATTGATGAATAAGACGAAAAAAAAAGATTGGTGCAACAGATAAAAGGTGAAAGACAACTACAAAGAAAGGCCAAGTCTTCACCTAGACCAGGCACAAGGAAAGACAGATTACACTTCTGGAATGGAACTCAAAGAGTGATAGGTAGAAATAATCAACAAAACAAAGGCATAAGATAGAACCATCTGTGACCTGAAGAGGCGTTCCAGTCAACAGCAACCTATGAGAGCTGTTATAGTGCTTCAAGTCTGCATTCAACTTGCAAGAAGCATTCTTTATGCGATGACCTTCATCAATAATAATATAATGCCAATGTATTTTGCTTAGTTTTGGTCTATCATGCTTGTTCATCAAGTACTCGTATGTTGTCAGAAGGACATTGAATTTCTGTTGAAGAATCCTTTCTCTGCAATGAAAAAGGACCTCACATGTCATTTTTCACACAATTAAAACTGACAGAGATGTAGTTTCACATTGTTATGCCATTACTTGAATAACCTACGCCGCTCCTCGGGAGGCCCAGCATATGAAATCTTGTTTATACCAGGTGCCCAGAAGCTAATTTCTGAGTCCCATCCCGGTAGAACAGAAGATGGCACTACCACCAGAAAAGGTCCTCTGTCATTTTTTGCTTCCATTAGGTAACAAATTAGAGCAATGACCTGCAATAGCACAGGTTATCAGATTCATCTTCTCATGTACAAGTCCCAAAGCAGTAAAAAAAATTAAGATTAGAAAGAAGCATCTATTAAAGTATTGTGGTCCCATATCCCACCAGAACATACCTGAACAGTTTTACCAAGACCCATTTCGTCAGCAAGAATTCCATTCAAATGATTATTGTATAGTGAAACCAACCACCTCAGACCATTCATTTGATACCTACGTATCAAAAACTGCAATTATAAAGAAACAACAAATGCAGGATACAGAAGGCTTTATCTGTAATCCATGACCGCAAATATGAAGAATAAACTGTTTATTGATGAAGAAATTTATAAAAGATATAGGAGATTTAATAAAAGAAAGATCCAGAAAATGATAACTTAATTAAAAATTGAACTCACTCCCTTAGTTTTCCACCCTGAAGACTAGCCGGCTGCTCCACAATGCTCTCTTTTATACTGCAGAAAACAATGCAATATTGGTGACAAACAATTATGTCAAATTTATGAAGAACGATGAAGTCTTAAGGGTAGTGGAGTAAACTAGGAAATACCTAAATTTTTTTCTTCGAAGAAATAAGAAATAGTAACAAATCTTATGTGGCAGGGCACCCAGATTTTTAAGGATACCAAAAGGACAATGAAAAGAAAGGCTGGAGCCAATGCTCCAGTGATCAAACCATAACATAAATCGTTGCCAATCCTGGCCAGCAAGCAATATTTGAAATCAAATCCAATGAATAGATAAAGAAATGACATCCATACCTATGGGCCATCAGATAGTACTTTTCATTGCTTTCCAGATAATGCTGCAAACAAGATTTGCAAAATCAGAAAAGCAAAACCCAAAAAAAAAAAAAAACTCCCTGGAGCAGACAGAGCAAACTTGCCTCTGCCTGGTCACTTTCATCTTCATTCTCAATTGCAACCTCATTCTTCTCGACAACATTTGCAGCTTGATTCTCATCCATTTCCGTCTCAAAACGGCTTGCCACAGCCTTTGCTTCCTGTAGCTTGGATCCGAGCTTCTGAAGATATTTTTCAGTCTCCTTGAGCAGTTGTTTAACACGATCTGATTTTGCATCCTAAACGATCACAAATATATCATTACATAAAAGAATAAGAAGTAGAATTCTATCACAAGTCACTAAAAAATAGAACCTAATAAATATGACTTGACCTGAACCATTCTTAGGTACCCCTCCACATCATTGATCTTTAATAGGTTAATCTTTTCACGCTGGATTCTATCAATCTTCTCTCGATGTATTCGTTCTTTCCTTTTATGGAACTCCTTCACATATTTATTGAAACCCTTCGAACGTTCTCTCTTAATTTTAAACCAGTCATCCAGTCTCTCCCTATAAGTGATCAAGCAAGTTATGACATGTAGCAGCAACCTAAAGTAAATTAGCAGAAAAGTAATTCCAATTGGTATGAATTATAAGATATGCAATTCTCCAAGGAAAAGAAAAAAAAAATTATAAGCACGTATAGGAACATCGTCATATTACTTACAGAGAAACATAAATGGATATTTTTTTTAGAAGGAAAAAGAAACAAAAAATTGTATCACTGAAACGGCACAAGAAAAGTTTTCGATGGCAGTTTTATATCTTTTTCTATGCTACCACTATTCCAGTGTCCATATGACGCCACCTCAACAATCGGCTGGATCCTTAATAAGAATTGAGGTGGCCATGAGAATGTGGTCGTGGTGCGGTATCATATGCATATTTAGGGGTTTAAGGAGGTGTAGTTGTAGTGGACACGATGAGGAGCCCTAACACAAATGATGTCTTGCCTAATGAGTGGAAGACTGCAAGGAAGACAATCGTGTATAATTGAAGCCTAACCTCGGCACCAGCCAAGGAACTGAATATGCCGCCTTGCCATCAATGCACTTTGCTCTCCTCATTAGATAGCATCACAATTACTCAGACCATACTCAAGAGAAAGGGACAACTCAAGGTGTTGTGCCGCCGTGAGAAGTATC
This sequence comes from Tetracentron sinense, assembly GCA_015143295.1. Lineage (NCBI taxonomy): Eukaryota > Viridiplantae > Streptophyta > Magnoliopsida > Trochodendrales > Trochodendraceae > Tetracentron > Tetracentron sinense. The sequence goes on along the minus strand of CM026558.1, from coordinate 6,943,664 downwards.
ACCGCTTCCTAATACTGACTCTAATGGGCTCCTGGCACTTCAGAACTCAAGGAAATATCCTTCCTCTCTGCATGCCAATTAGCCACCCACCCCATGAAGGGAACACTACCTTAGCACCAGAGAGGGGGTCAGAACATCCCTATATCCCCCCTGTACTTTCTTTGAGGGCTCCCTCTTCTTCTTTCCCTCAACCTCCCTCCTCTCTCCGGTAGCACAAAGGCAATGTACAGTCAGCAAGACTGGATTAGGCAGCTACTGAAGCCACCTCACCAGCTTAAACCTCCACATCACCCCAAGCCAACATCCAGATCACCTTTTATATTTAGTTTATCCTTAAAGTATCCATTATACAGAAAAGTAATGTAGTGAATTAAACAGGCACAAAGATAGATACACACTTGTGAACTTCTATTTCACTGAAGAACTCCTTCTGCCTCTCACGGATTCTCTTTTGTCGCTCCTCCTTCATTTTCTGTTCAAATTTTTCAAGCTGTTTCATCCGCCTTCCATGTCTATGTTTCTTAATTGATTTGAGGCGCTCCATGTCGTGCACTATCGGTTTGAAGAAATCATTCAGAAAATCACTGTTCAAACAAAGCGAATAGTGTCAGAAACAGAAAAGGCAAAGAGCTAAAAAGAAAAACATGCAATTACAATATATGGAATTATATACTGAAGTCAAAGGGCTCGATTGACATCAATTCTGGTGATTCCATATTCTTGTAAGCTAATCCAGATTTTTGGATTCTCATAATCAATTATGTGCAGAGCATCCGTTTAGAAATAGTAGTCAGAATCCATTATGAAGAACATAAACGACAAAATCACGTTTGGGTGAGTGGGTGGGGGTGGATGGGATGGTGGGAGTGGTAGGCGAGGGGTGGGTTGTGGAAGAGGGTGGGGTGGTGGTGGTGGGAGTGGCAGTGGGAGTGGTGGTGGGAGTGGTTGTGGGAGTGGGAGTGGTAATCAGAGTAGTGTGGGGTGGTGGTGGTGGTGGGAGTGAAGAACGGGGAGTTGGATAAAGAAATATAAAGACCCCCCCTCCCCTCCAAAAAAATGTTACTGAGAATTGATCATCAGAAGTAGCTGGTTTATTTTCCAAAAAATCCATATTTGCCAAAACGCTTGTCTGCGTTTCTGTCTCCCAAGAGTGGGAAAACGTTCCCTAGGAGTGCCGACGAATGGCCTCAAACATCATAAGAAAACTGAAAACAAAGACTAGTATGATAACAATTTGAATTAAAAAAATATGATCATTAATTACCTCCTCAGGCGGCGTTGAAGTTGCAACAGCTGAAGCTTTTTCAGTTCAATGACACTTTTGGTCTTGGCAGAAATATCTTCAGACGAGCTCACATTTTTCTGCACAATAAATAATATAAAGCTAAGCATGGCGCAACACAATGATTGTTTATACCCACAAAACCATGCATTTTCTCTAATGCGCTTTGGAGGAATATAAAAGAAGGGAAGGAACCACCAAGTCTTGGACATGCCAAAACTGTTTATATGGTAGAATAGTGAAGTCAAGAATGCGGAAACAGAAATGAAACATAGAAATTTGTTTATATCAAAGTGAGTATAATTGTGAAGCACAGCCACCTAGTGCACTGCAATAATTGATGATAGAAGTTATGAGATGCAAGGACAACTTATTTATCTTTATAACTTCCAAATTCCAATGAAATTCTCAATGGAAAGATGAGCACCATTGCTAAGCAGGATTAGATTGTGCAGGCTCCTACCTATTAACATGGTAGGAGCCGTGATGTGCAGGTATTGTGTGGTTTGAGAGCTCAGGCATGCCCTACTTTTATCTACAAATAGAGAAAGGGGAAGGAAATATTTCGAAAATTGTCGATGCATGTATTTGTTTCAAGGGTATGAATCCTCTTTTATCGGTGTAACACCATCAACCGGATGATCTTCGAGAGACTCTTTTTCAATTTTTCATTGAAAGTGGCCAACTCCACTTAATTTGCTTCTCCCCACCACCTCTACCCCATTCTCCCCACATAGATGGTAAAACTGTAAAAGAGTAATACAAGAAAGTTCACCCATAAGTGAACAAAAAGAGGAAACACTGTAAGAGCAAAAGCAAAAAGAATACATCAACCTAAAAAAATGGTGAGAAGAATATGGGGGTCATCATCCGCAAGATCTAGACAACCACTCTAAAATGATCCGAGATATATGCTCCGGAGGAAAGAAAATATTACCAATTGCTCTCCTATTTCTCTCCTTCCACACCCCCCAACAGATGGCACCAGGATCAAGCTCCAAAATACGGCTTGGGTATCCGTCATATCCTTTACAAACCAACTAGAGAGCAAGTCACTGAAGGAAGAAGGCACAGACCACACCACCCCGAAAGGGATAGAAACTGACCCCATAACCTGCTAACCAGAGGACATTGAAGTAACAGGTGATTAACTATCTCCTCCATGACAATGCATAGAAAGCATCTGTGGGCTAGGCTCAAAACCCTACTCTTTAGGTATCTTAGGGTGAGAATTTCATCTCCAAATGTTGTCTGAAGGAAGAACCCAATCTTAGAAGGAATACCTGGGGTCCACACTAGCCTAAAAGGGAAGAGTGGAAACATGTCTACCCTAAATAGCCCTACAGCATGGTCTCATAGTGAAACAACTTTTTTTCTCTCTACACAAATCAGCAGATCCCTAACCCCCGGATTAGGAAGAGCACGAGATAGAAGATTAAGAAAAAACAAAAAATCTTTCATCTCCGTATCAAACAGCTCCCTTCTCAAAGTGGAAAACCACAATATAATACCATTTTGACAATAATAACATGAAGCCACTGAACATTGTTGATCATAAGCAAAAAGAAAACGCCACCAAATTGACTCCTAGGGCTGGCCTCCCCACACCAGTGATCCTGCCAAAATCTAACATCCTCACCCGACCCAAAACCAAAGGAGATATGTTTGCCGAAATCCTCTCTTCCACCCACAATGGCTTTCAAGTTTCGACATGCTAATCCCATGGGAGCAATCACCTCTTTTCGGCCCCATTCTGAAAACTGACCATACTTAACCACTCACTTTTCTCATGTTTCTCCTATTTTTTGGTTCTCGGTTTGTCATTTATGAATAAAAAAACACATTTTGTCTGGCAACACTTTTTTGTATCATAACAAGTTCCTTTTGTTGGGGAATTTGTTAAGACACAATGTTTACAAGGAGGCGATCATATGCTTCTACTCTCATAAGCCCAATGAGTTGATTTGACGTTGGACATTATAAATCAATGTAACTAGAAAACTGGAGGTTGGACATTATGTGCAACCATTTTTTGGTGGAAATGGTCACATTTGTAGAAAAATCCATTCCAATTCATCCATAACCAATGTAGAAAGATACAGGCTCATAAATGATCCCTAATGTAAACTTACTGCTATAGGAAACTCATTTGTCTCACCAATAATTAATCTCAAAGGTAGTTATCGACTTATCGCTCCCTCATACATATCCTCAATAGTTTTTTTAAAAAAAACATCATATCAAAAATGAGCACATTCGAGTTCTAATAAGTGATAAAATAAGGATAATCGCTTGAGATAGTTTGTACATGTTCAAAAAAGACCAATGACGGCACCAGTGAGAAGGACTGTGTAGGTTGAAGGCTATAAAAGGTAAGGGGAATCCCAAAATTGGCATGGATGGAGATAGTGCAAAAATATGTGATAGCACGCGATTTAACTAAGTCATGGTTTTTAGTAGAGTGGAATGGTGAAACAAAATTGTTCTGGGATAAGGCACCAATGATGATAAGGCAATATATGTCCTTCCCTTATCTGTAAATACTAAATAGTGTAACAGACCTGAGTTTAGTGAAGGACACATTTTAATAGTTGATGATGCATGTCTTTCTTCGGGTTTCTGATCCTCTAGTGGTGGTGTAATTCTGTCAAAAGTGTTACACTGAAGCACCTTGATTTTGTTTAATGCATGAAGTGTTGATTTTGAAGCCCTCCATTAAAACAATTAGAGGGTATATATTCTAATTATTATGAAGCCGTTATGGTAAGTTAATGTCCTTCATTTAGTTAAACAAAAGATTTCAAGTTTGTAAAACAAATAGAGAAAATTATTTTATCCTGATATCATAGAGATATTTCTATAAATTTTAATATTGATCATTCTCCTCAGTGAGATCTTTTAACCAAAAAAGTGTTTCATCAGTATCCTTTCAGTTTAGAGGCTCATATAAGGATTTGTATGAGCACAAATGACAAAACCAAATTCTTATTTTTCTTGCTTTCTCCATTTTCTGAAGGAGATTGGCCAGTTTTCCTTTGTTTGAGTATTTTGTATTCCTTGGCTAACCCAAATTAAATATATCGATATTTCGTTGTCTACAACTAATCAGATGCTTTCGAGCCAATTTGAGAGGCAAAAATCTGGGGACCTCCGGACTTTTAGCAATTTCTTCAGTAGTTGTAATCATAGTTACCAAGTACGGGTACGGGTATAATACAGCAATGATATGTTCGAGAAATACGGTTATATGGCAAAAACTTGACAAAAGTACAGAAAATTGAAAAATAATTAATAATTATAAATAAATAAAAAATAATATTAACTAATAACAATCATTTAATATGGAATATGCCTTTAACACGGTAAAAGTACGGCAAGAATATGCGTATTGTACGTGTTTAATACGTAATTTGGTTATTATACAGTGATACGCAAATAATACGTAACACGGCAAAAGTACGCAATTTTAAACGGCGACCCCCCTAATACGGGTGTTTGGTAACTATGGTTGTAATTACAAATCAAAAATGTGCTTTAAGGATTTTTGAACTCTTCTGAATACATGTGTCAGTAAACTGAGAGGACATTTTTCTAGCTAATAACAGAGTCATCTAGAATTTTGTCGCCTCCCCCCCAAAGCACGCACACACAAAAATAAAAAAATAAATAACTTTTCTAGTATCTATTATTTGCCTGCACAATATAATGAATTTGAGAAAATTTGACAATGATATAAAGGAAAAAACATAGGAAATGGCACAGTCTCAAGCATGATGGTAATAATTTATCAGCAAACCTTTAACTTATCAAAACACGCAGCAATTTTTTTCCCTGTCTTCCTTTGTTTTAATGCCCAATTTTCCTCCTCAATGAGTTTCCGTTTTTGTCTATCCATGATCCACTTCTCTAACGTGGTGTACTCTGGAGAAGGTGGCAAGTCAGTAGATACTGACTTATTATCCTCTTTTTGCTGTATTGATTTTTCCAGTACCGTAACCTGATTCCCATACTTTAGTGTTCCATCATAGGGAACCATCTTAAATCCATCTGAAGAACCATTTACCTCCTCCTGAGACACATGTTTCATCAACACATTGACATCCTTTGCAGGCAGCACTATGTGATGTTCAACATCCTTTCCAAATATAGTTTTCATCTGCTCTTTTAACGAAAAAGCAGACGGGTAACTATCTGCAAGTTGATTTGCCTGTACATCACTGTCACCATGATTTAGACAGTGGTGCAGAGTATTATCCTTTCTTTCTAACACTGGTTCATGCTGAACAGCGGAAGCTGCTAGTGTTTCCTTAGAAGCTTCAGTGTCACTGCTAATTCCTGTCCAATTGGTTATATCAGGCTTCAGCTGCTTATTTATTCCCAACACAGACGACCAGCCATGGTTCGCCATTCCAACTTGCTGATGGCCATTCTCGGTATCAACCTTTTCGCGATTACTCTCAGCTGAAATCCTTCCTTTGTTCATTGAGGACTCGGGCTCCAAGGTCGTATTTAGAACTACCTGTGATTCCGCTATTTCCTGGGTCTGCAGTTCATCCTCAGGTTTTCTTCTCATAGCTAAAAGGCATTTCCTTTCTTCTGCAAGTACAAACCGGTCAGAGGATGCACCTTTTCTATTCTTTGTCATTTTTGGGTTCTCTATGTCTTTTGGTGAGGAATTGGTCTCTACCAGATTGCCAGTATATGAGGAACCAGGAGGAATTCTTTCAGTTTCCCTGATATCACTTGATCTTCCAAACACCCCCTTGATTTCATTATTGCTACTTGGCTCCTTTGCAGATACCTCTTTTTCCATATGGCTGGTCAATTCTTTGCGAGCTCCATCTACATCGCCACCATTTCTTTCACAAGTAAATTAAATGAAAGAAAAATCATAGACAAGGATAAATCAAATAGAACTTACCTTCTTTGGGAGAGCTAAAGAACAAGTAAATTAAATAAAAGACTCATACACAAACCTTCTATCGGAATGCTGGACCCAAGTGCAATTTCGAGATGTAATTTCTTAGGCACCAAACCATTTCTGCATGTAAAAGATAACTATTTAAAAGATGGGACCAGAGACAGATTTCCATTGAAAATGCTACAAATAGGTACTATGTGGATGTGACATGCCTGAATGCTAGAAAGACAAGGCATTGAGCTCTGAGCTGCTTCAAATGATGTTCCTTAAAGGGCTTGCCTGAGAAGGCAGGAGCCTGAGACATGGGAGTTTTGCCTGTGTCTCTAGGAGCTCCACTTCTAAGCATGCTCATTTCTGTATTACTGTTTAAACCACCAACCTGCAACATACAGACATCCTTTAATGAAAAAATGAGCTTTTATGCAAACATCATTTCAAAGATACAAAAATGAGATGAAAATTCTGAACAGAGAAGAAACATAGAATAAATGTGTGTGGAATCATTTCAGAACATCAAATCAGGTTTATGTGGGAGCAGGTCCATCAAGAGACATTCTTGAAGACTGTAAACAGCCATATAGATGCACAGACAATACATCATTGGAGACCATATCGTAATAAAAGTATATCACATTGGAATATGATTTAATAAGAAATCTACAAATTCAGCTTTCATATTTTGCTAAATTATTCATGTAAAGAAGCCATGTCCAAGGTAAGAAGCTCATGAAGCCCATTTGGGAAGCAAGTTCGATTCAGGTTCCCCATTTTCCAGGAAGAGCTTGGAAAGTGAGTGACAAACGCTCTTTTGGTAGGTGAAGTGACAATAAGAATCGTGAGGGAAATAAGATGGGAACATGAGCAAATCAAGTTCTAATAAAAGTGCAGAACAAATAACTACTCAAATTATGGCTAATTCCATATTTGCATTCTCTATTTTTTCTCTCTTATTTTTTTAATTCTTTCTTTTGAAAGAAATCCAATTCATAGTGGTTTTACATTACCAATATCTTCTCCTGGTATTCAGAAATGCCAAGGCTAACATGGAAAGAACACACATGAAAAAAGAAACACAAAATGGTAATGGCTTCAGCTATATCCACTAATATCATGTGAAATGATGCTTCCCAATAGGTTCTCCTTGTAAAACAGGGATTAGGTTACGCTAAACCTCCAACATGGATAATATAATTGTTGGTTGCAGGTGACAAGTAACAGAACAACACTAAGATCTGTACATGCATATAAGGATACACTACTAAGAAGTTTCCGAATCACTTCCTTGATCGTTTCTCCCATGCTTCATCTGTCGCTTCTTAATCATTTTTCACTTCTCGTTTCCCCATAATTTTAGAGCCTCGCTTCCCACTTATTGCTTTCGCTTCACTTCTCCCTCCAATAATTAGGGTTTATAGGACTTTCACGCAGCAATCGGTGGTTCCACAACTTGCTAAACTTCATGCAGCCCAAATTCAGAGAGGATAAACAGAAAGCAATTTTAACTTGTTTACATACGTACATGGACCAGCATGCCCACTTGAACAGATTGAAAGCTTACGAGGCCATGATAAAGGGTTTCCCATAGGTATAGAGGGCGTTAAGATTTCCCACTTGCAATTCCCTGATAATACATATCCTTTGTAATGAATAGCATAGTCAGTTGAGATATTTGAGGTGTATTTTAAGTTGTTTTGAGGCAGTTTGGGGGTTGAGAATTAATTTTAGGAAAAACGAATTGTTTGGAGTACATGAACTCCCGAACCTTAGGGGATACAGTGAGTTTGCTTAGGGCGCAAAATTGGTTACCGCCGCCTCTTATTTGGGCATGCTGCTAGGGGCGGGTTACAAAGCTAGGTCGGTCTAGGATCCTGTGGTGGAGAGAGTAAGAAAAGATTAACCTCCTAATATTAAATTATTTGTTTCTAACATCGACAAAATGACTTTGCTAAGAATCCTTTTAGCAAGAACTTTCCCTTATTACATGTCGCTTTTTACCATAACAGTCTCAATTGTGAATATTTAGATAAAATTCAAAGACTTTTTGTGAAACGACAGAGTTGAAGCCAGGAAATAGGTTTTGGTTGAATTGAATAATGTTTGTCAACCTATCAAGAGCAGTGGGCTAGTATGTGATGCCATATTGGGCCATAAATAAGACCCTCCTAGGCATGGTTCAAAATATCAGTAAGGCGCCGTTAGGATATGTATCTGAGTATCTATTCTATACGAGACAATAAGCCCAAAACAAAAATTAAGATACGCAAGAAAAAACTGGAACACGTTATATAAAACTTCTTTTTAATGTAAATATAACCGAAGAATTAACTAAATGAAATCCTCCAACTACATTTAAAACCATACATATGAAGGTTGAGAATTTTATAAGCTAAAAAAGGCGAGCATGCTGATAAACGGGTATAAAAACACAAACCATAGTAACTTAGCCAAGTATAGGCAATACAATCTATATAGGAAAACCTTACATTCAATGAATACATAAGAAAGTATTGACTTTACAACCATAAAGTAAATTACATATATTATAGAAGCTCAGTACCACAGTGAACTACATGCCGCCTCAAATTCTAGATTGAACCCTACATTAAAATTATTTTTCAAAATATTGACGATTTTACGATTTTCAAATTTTTTTTTTTTAAGTGATGAAAAGTCAATGATTTCTCGTTAAAAAAATTTTGATCCATGAATTTTGCATCAAATCAATAGATCTACTCATTTTGAGTTGATTATAACTTATTTTCTTTTTTTGATCAGTAAATAGCAGTGATATATAAAATTTGAAAATAGTAACTACGTCACAAGGTTCACCAAAAGTAAACCAAGAGAATAACATGCGAAGAGTGAGAGCAAAGCATAACAAAACAAGCCACTAGCAACTCATCACAATACAAAAGTGCTCCCCTAGGGATTCCCACAATCTCCCTCTGCTGAACCCCAAGTTGAGATAAGTTAGCAAACCCCTGGATCCGAGGTATAGGCAAGGACGAATCACCCTCCTATTCCTCTCCTTCCAGAGCAACCATGCTATCACCCGTGGGAGGAGAGGCCAATCTGCCCCCGCTGGCACTGGAAACGACACTGTTAGCCAACAAAATAAGAAGCTCCAAAAAGATCTAGGAATTATCCAGGGGATACAGAGGTGAGAAAGGAAGTAGGACCAAACCTCTCTCGCCAGCGGACAATAAAGCAGTAAATGATCCACAGATTCCTCTGCTATAAGGCACATGTAAGACTTGTTAGCCAAACACCAGCCTCTATGCATAAGGTGGTCGCAAGTTAAGAGTTTATCTAAAACCGCAGTCTACAAGAAAAAGATACCTTTAAGGGAACCAATGGAACCCACACAGCCTGGTGAGGAAAAGGTAGCAAGGTGTGTCAATTGCAAAGCACGCAAAAAGGATCCCATGGAGAATCGCCCCTTGTTGTCCACGGGCCAGACCCGACTATTTCTAGCGGTAGAGCTAGGGATAACCTATAGGGCTTGGGTTAGAAGCCCTAAGAGGTCCAGAACCTCCCAATCAAATAAATTTCACCTTAGTTTAGGCACCCATACCGGAACCCCGTCGTGCCACTCCAAGTAATCAGCTACCGAAACCTCCTTATTGGAGGCAAGACAGAACATGTTATCGTACGACTGACGAAGTGGTGCTAGACCACACCAGCAATCATTCCAAAAACTAATATGTTCCCCATTACCCACTTTGAGATGAGTGAGGGCAGAGAATTCCTCTCAACCGTGCAACATAGCCTTCCAGACCCCAACACCCAACAGGCCCTGCCCTATCTTGGGGCACCACCTATTCACCTTCTCATGTCTTGCTACGATCACCTCTCTCCACAGGCTGCCCACCTCTTCACCAAAACGTCAAAGCCACTTCCCCAAGAGGGCCTTGTTCACCCTAACAAGAGGGGGTAAGTTAAGACCTCCGCTACTCTTAGGTAGGGATATAGTGCGCCAATTCGCCAAGTGGTACTTCCTCATGTTGACTTTTTCGTTCCATAGGAAGTCCCTCTGGAATCTTTCCAGGGATGATCTAATTGACGTGGGGATCTTAAAGAAGGAGAGGAAGTATGTCGGTAAACAACTTAAATGTACTTTTGATCAAGGTGAGTTTCCGCCCTTTGGAAAGGAAGCGAGATTTCCAACCTTGAAGGCGCTTGGAGAATCTGTCAATAACCGGCTCCACGCCAATTTTGCTTTAAATTGCTTTAAATGGAGCTCCTAGGGGAAGCCCTAGATAGGATGCAGGGAAGCTCCCTATCCTACAACCAAGGCAGGATGTCAACTCTCTTAGATTAGGCACCTCACCCACTCTAAACATGACACTCTTCCCAAAGTTTATATGTAAGCCCGACCAGTGTAGTTAATTCGTCGCCTATGAGTTTTTGGAGGGGTGGCGCCCGACTAGGTGGCTAGGCAATCGGAAAATGCTAGGCATGCGCCTAGGCGTTTGGTACCTGGGCGGTCGTCTAGGCACTTTCATTTAAACAGTGTTTTTTTTAAAAAGTAATTAGTGGTTAGTTTAGTTAATGTTGTTTATTATTTAAGTTTACTTTTTATAACTCACTATAAATATGTTCTTTTCTTTGTTAGGGTTTACACGGTTTGGGAGAGGAGAAGAGACGAAGGAGAAAGAGAAGAAGAATCACCAGAAGAAGAAGCAGGCTAGCAGCCTCCGATTATTCCGATCAAGGTACCGGTACCCTCTCTCTCTCTCTCTCTCTCTCTCCATGCGTTCTCGACCACATTGTGCGTTTTTTTTTCTTCTTAATTCCTCTCTCTCCAGCACGGTGCAATAGAAATGCTTGTGGGGATGTTGATTGATCCTCCTATTTATTTATATGTTCTAAGATTTTGGATTTAGTTGCAGAAATTCGGAGAGAATTTTCTGGATTCCCGTATTGATTCGATGATTCGTTTGCCTATTTATTTGTAGATTTGGAGCTCGAATTGTAGCTACTCCTAGCTCAAAGTAGAGATTGATCAATCACTTGATCGATTGAGAGGGTAGTTGCTGGATCTGCTTGGAGATATCGACTTCTAGGTATGTGTTTATAAGTTATAACCATCCTCCCCGATTTTTTTTAAGTTTCTAGAATGAAATTGGGTGATTATTTTTTAAGTTTCTGGAATGAAATTGGTTGTTGGATCAATTGATGCTGTTTTTTTTAAGGGGAATGCTACCCACTAATCTTTATTTATTTTCTCGAAAAAATCATTCCTTGAAAAGAGATCAATATTCAATAGTCAATATCTCACTCAGTCTTCCCCCACTCAGATTAATGATTTATGTTCCCATATGTAACTTTGGCTTGATTCTTTTAAATGGGATCCTGAATCATTAATCTGAGAAGGGAAAGATCATTGTTGGATATTTTACATGATTTCAACTGCTCTCTTTAATGACATGAATATGAATTATTAATCTAAATATTGTGAATATTTTTTTTTTTGATCGGTAAAGTATCAATTGCATTCAAAAAGCATAGAAAAGCAACAATTTATAGAGAGAAATAAGCAAAAGACCAACAGAAGAGCTGCATAGACACCGAGTTTACAAGAAACTAAACTCAATGCCTACCAACTACAACAGAGCAATAAAACCCCACCCACAGGATGATGACCATGTTATTGCAAAATACCTTGGATGTCCTCCCTTAAACACCGCAAACCTACCCATTCCGAGATTACCATCCGTATCTGGTTGCAAATCTAGGGCACTGTATTCGAAACATCTTAAAAAATTCTACAGTTTCTCTCTTTCTATAAAGACCAAGAGATAGCCCCAGGCAAAACTCTCCATATCATCTCCTAAACTCCTTCCCCTTTACCCCAATACCAACACTCTAGGAGATTGCAGAAAGAGGAGGGAAAAACCCATGCCACCCCCATACGGGATAAGAAGAAGCGCCACACCTCCGCCATAATAGTACAATGTAAAAGATGATGATCACGGTTTCTTCAATTTGAAGACACATGAAACACCTATTGGCCATGCTCCAACCTCTGTGCTTCAAATGGTCCCCCATCAAGATTTTATCTAATGATGCAATTCATAAGAAGAAAGAGAACTTAGATGGAATTCCGAGATTCCACACAACTCTATAAGGAAACGACCCTCTTGGATTAGGAAGCGAAGCCTGATACAAGAGTCTAACTGAGAACCGCCCGTGGCTACTCCCGGCCCACCGTTTGCGATCCCTAACCTCTGGACAAATAGTTGTCGACGAGATGCGCTCCAAAAGACAAGAGAAATCAATTTCCCAATCGTTAAGATCCTGACGCAGCCTCGGACACCAAACAACTCCCTCTGATCCTCTCTCATAAGAGTCTTCCACAAGAGCCTCCCTGTCTGAAGAAAGAACAAAAAGGTTTTCAAAATCATCAATAAGGCGAGTATGACCTAACCAAATGTCCTTCAGAACCTAATCTCCGATCCTCTTCCCGCCCGGAAACTAAAGAAAGGTACTACCAAAGCAACATTTGCCATAATCCCCTTCCAAAACCCCACTCCATGCAGGCCCCTCACCCCTCGTGGGATCCGCACAATTGTGTCTGGTTATGTTTGAATGCATATTACACAATAGGTGATGCTGCTTTTAAACTTTATTTTATGTTTTTGTGGACAAATAGTTGTCGAGGAGATGCGCTCCAAAAGACGAGAGAAATCAATTTCCCAATCGTTAAGATCCTGACGCAGCCTCGGACACCAAACAACTCCCTCTGATCCTCTCTCATAAGAGTCTTTCACAAGAGCCTCCCTGTCTGAAGAAAGAACAAAAAGGTTTTCAAAATCATCAATAAGGCGAGTATGACCTAACCAAATGTCCTTCAGAACCTAATCTCCGATCCTCTTGCAGGCCCCTCACCCCTCGTGGGATCCGCACAATTGTGTCTGGTTATGTTTGAATGCATATTACACAATAGGTGATGCTGCTTTTAAACTTTATTTTATGTTTTTGTGGAATGTGGATGTGGGGTTTTGATCTTTTGGATGTTATATATAATAATATATATGTATATGAGATATATATAATTGTATATATATATTAAATGTATCGCCTAGGCAACGCCTCGCCTAGCCGGAGCTAATCGTCTAGGCATCACCTAGACGCCTTGACTACACTGAGCCCGACACTGCTTCGAAGCATCGAAAAAGGCATCTGACCAAAGCCACTTTCGTGCAAGAAGCTTAGCAAAATAGGAAGGTGTCGTCCGTTAATTGAAGATGGGAATTATGTGTGTTGCCACGTCTAATGTTGAACCCCTCCCAAACCAAAGGCGGATCATTCTGCTCAAGGCTTCTGAGACAATGATAAACAGAGGGGAAAGTGGGTCCCCTTGGCGAAGACCCCTAGAGCTCTTGAAGAAGTCATGAGGAGAGCCATCGATGAGCACCAAAGTCCTAACTAACCCAATACACACCCTCATCCAAGCCCGCCATTTAATCCCAAACCTCATCCTATCAAGCATTTATTCCAGAATCTCCCAATTGATATGATCGTAGGCCTTTCCATATCAATCTTGCACAGAATGGCCGAGTCGCCCTTACGCAGGCGATCCTCTAGACATTTGTTTGCTATGAGGGGCCTTTCAAAAATTTGAGAAAATTCTTTCAATCCAAAATCAAACGCTTAGATCTTCATTTTTTAATATAAAATCAATAATGGGTTCCAAGAGTGTTTACCAACACCCAAATGGTAAAATAGCTCGATTTTATAACTATGTTGAGAGCATCGATACAATATCGACAGAGTATCGGTGAGTATTGGCTTTATACGCGCCGATTCTCTGGTGAAGCGTACCGGATAGAGAAAATTCTGGTACCCCCAATACGTCTTATAATTTTAAACCACGCTCCAAGGCAAATGGCTTGGACATTCAAAGCTGACAAAGATAGCCAGTGGCGAAAGGTCACGAAAATAATAGCTAAATATGGCGAGAAGTCGATGTGGGAGTCAAAAGAGGCCAAAGGATCTTATGGTGTAGGGTTGAGAAAAGCTATCTTGAAAGTTAAGGATGGTTATTAGAAAAATATTAGAATTTAGATAGGCGGAGGGGAAGACATTAAGTTTCAGGTGGGCAGAAAGAATTCATTGAGAGATGATCTTGGTAACATTCACTCCATTTCGTAGGGTGTTTGGTCAATTCTTGTTTTGAGATTCCCGGCAATGAAGTGCATTGGACCCCAAGGATGAGAAGGGACTTGAATGACTAGGAGATAAATGACGTGGAGAGGTTGTTGGCTCACCTTAGCCTGAATCTGCAGGTCAGCATTACTATGGTATGGACAAAGGACAACTTTCAATCAAACCGTTCTTACAGACTCTTGGTGGTAATCCTAGATCCCCATTTCCTTTTCATGCTTTTTGGAATCCGGGTATTTCATCTAAAATTCCGTTCTTCATGTGGGTGGCAGTCACCCTGGATAAGATTCTTATTTCTGGCCATTTGAAAAAATAGGGGGTGGGCAGTCTGGAGACTGGCCAATAGATGCTTCTAGTGTCTGTCATAGGAGGAAATAGCCCACAATTTGTTACTTCATTGCCAATCTGTAAGATGGATTTTGGTTAGGTTTCAATCCCATCTAGAGATTCAGTGGGTCTTTCCTTTTAGGTTCCTTGATTTCATATCTAGTTGGGTCATAAGGAACTTGGATGCTTCATTGATATCAGTCTGGCACATGCTTCCTAAAGCCATTTGTGGGTATATTTGGGAGGAAAGAAATAGAAGGGTGTTCCATAAACCATTCTCACCCGATTATGGGCATTTGGTCAGATATCTCTAAGATTTTGTCCTCTTGGTGCGCAATCGGGGAGGATTGTGTGTATTAGGATCTGTCCCTTGTTTTGACCATTTCTTTTGGGCAGATGGATTGGGGATTCTTTTGGGGTTTGTTTCTTTTTGGCTTTTTTCGGATTCACATCCTATGAACGATATCTAGTACTCTTGACTATATTTATCTTCTAAATATATTTGCTATACCAATCAAAAAGAAAATTGTCCATGTACACATAGGCTCCAATTGGTCTATATAAAGGGGACCAATGAATTTTTTTATGCATTAATGTCCTGAATATTTCACAAATATACTTGGATTACAAGCAATAAAGGTTTATTTGAGGTGTTTCTTAAGTTGTTCAAGGCTTTAAGCCTTCCATAATGCATCTTCTCAGTCTTAGACTGATTTTTCCACAGTTGTGACCTAGATTTGCATCCAAATCTTAAAATTCCAGCAACTTGGTTGCATCATTTGGTATCAAAGCAAGTCCTGTCCTTGGGATTAATTGTGGACAGCAACATGCTCCCTAAATCTGAAGCCCAAAAGTCCCCTTTGTATAGACCAAACCAAACACTTCCTATTTATGTGCAGCTTGATCTGTGAAGTGGTGGCTAGCGCAATGCTATATAACTAAGACCCTTTCAAGCATGTAAAGAGATTATAATTGCACTAAGAATGGCAAATAGATAGGCTTGATCTTTGGCGCAATGAGCATGAGATTACACGATACCCAAAGTTGCATCCAATCTTCAGTTTATAAAAAGCACTAGCTAAGCACCATGTTAAATGCTGCAGCCAAAATTAGCACACAAAAGGGGTCATTCTCCACCTCAAAAAACAACTGCGGGCAAAAGTCGGAGATTAAAAGTAATCTCCATATTGTATCTATAGAAAGACTCAGAGAAGGAACCCTCCCTTCCTCCCTGAATCCTTTATTTCAAGAAGAGAACTAACTTAACGCCATGTTATTTTGGGAATAGTTCTTTGATGGCTATCTGGTTTGTTTTGCCTTGTGCAATATCGTGATCGATTTGGAAAGAGAGGAACAAGAGAATCTTTGAGGACACCCAATCTACTCCTTCACGCATTTGTTCAAGGATCCGTTCGCTTGTCCTAGAGTGGTGTTTCACTCATCATGGAGGAGTGGATCTGGGAGCAGTATTAGCCTCACATTTGTATGTTTGTGCGATTGTGCCGAGTTTGGCTCTGGTACCTTCATTTTTATGGGTTATATGTTTTTGGCTTCTTTCTCTTTCTATTGCATTCATGAGCCCGTGAACTCTATTGTCGTTTTGTTTTTGTAACTTTTTCAATATTATATACATGCTTGATTATCAATCAAAAAAAAAAAAAAAAAAACGCCGTGTTACAGACAAAATAAAGACACAAAAGAAGTCAGTCTAGCTCAAGAAACATTTGGGACAATAGGTCAGAGAGTGACTAGAGCACATTGAATGAAGTTGAAGTCCAAATACTAAGTACTTTAAGCAATTCAAATTAGAAGAATAGACATTAGTCGAAGATCTGAATGGAGCAAACGTGATACACATATATATATATATATATTATCTTCCCTTGGCATTATAAAAGGGCAATCAGTTAAAAGAACTTTACTCAAAGCAGATTAAACTTTAACGACGAGAGAAAATGTGTAGTGTAACAGACTAACAGGTGCATCTCACAACAGCAAATGACAATAAACATGAGAAATGAGAGAGATCCCTCATCACACATCCCAAAAACTAACAGCCATGGTCATAGATATTCAAGGGTGAAAACTTTCCAAGTGCAGTGATCCATATTCTCTAGCAAACCCATGGTTGTTAAATCATTGTGATTTACAATTTGAATCGAATCGCGTCAAACAATTCAAATTGTAAGTGAAAATCGTAATTGGGTTAGATCACATTCGATTTGCGATTCGGATTGCGATTTGTAAGTCAAATCCAACAATTCATGCGATTCAACCATGAAACCCCTGTTACAGACCGATTCTTAAAAAAAATGTTTTTCATTCTTTCAATTTTCTAGAGGTACTCAGTCTTTTAAAAAGAAGGAAGAAACGGGAAAACCCCTACCCTCTAGGGAAAAATGAGAAAGAAAGAAGAAATGAGAAAGAAGAAAAATAATGGAATTGGAGAATTGGACTCTTGGAGCACTTGATAGTTTATTTTATGTCTTTTTGATACTTAGATCTCATACCGCATGATTATATGAGTTTACTTTTATCGATTTATCTTTGATGATATTAGTCGTTTTTTTAATCCATAATCCAGGTAAATATATATATAAAGGAAACAACAGAACAAGCTACAATGGCAAATATAGTCAGAAGTTCACCAAAAAAAGGGAAAAACGTAAATCAACAAGAAAACCATGGTAGCCCCTTGTCATGGAGTTGCGGCTGCGGGACAAAATTAAGCAAGAAGTAAGCCCATGTTCACCCCCCTGTCTAGAGGAAACCCATTCCAATACCAATGAAACAGTGGGAGAACAGATTCTATGGACAGAAAAGTGCGAGTTCTCAAAGACTCTCTTGTTCTTCTCTTTCCATATGGACCACGCTATAGCACCTGGCAAAACCCACCACATAGACATCCCCACTTACCAAGTCCCAGCAGGATAAGAAGTTGTGAAACAAGCTACTAGACAATGCATGAGAAAGTGATCTACCAACTCTTCCGCTTGGAGACACATGAAGCATCTATTAGCCATCCTCCATCCTCTATTTTCAAGTGATCACATGTGAGAATTTTATTCAAACTCGCATTCCGTAGAAAGAAAGATCTGGATTCCACACAGTCCTATGAGGGAAGGGGACAGATGGACCAGATAGACCAGACCCAGGAACTAGAGATTTCACTAAAAAACGACCCTTGTTGCCTTGAGACCATGATCTGCTATCCCGGCCACAAGAGATCGGAGGATGTGACCCCAAACGCTCTGGGAGCTTACCAAACTCGATTAACTCCCAATCGTTTAAAATTCTTCTCAATTTGGGGCACCAAACTGCCCTTTCACCAACCATATCGATGCAATCCCTCGCTCACGCATTCCTATCACAGGCTATACCTAAGAGAGATCCTTTGGGGCACCAAACTGCCCTCTCACCAACCATATCGATGCAATCCCTCACTCACGCATTCCTATCACAGGCTATACCTAAGAGAGATCCAAAATCGTTCTGCAAAATGGTGGCTCCACACCAAAAGTCCTTCCAAAACCTAACCTCAAACCCTCACCTACCTTAAATTTGAAGAATATAACTACTATATCCTAGCAACTGACATGATCCCCTTCCACATTCCCACTCCGTGAGGCCTTTTAACTTCCTTTGGGACCCAGCACGATGATTCCCTGTATTTGGCCACAATCACAGACTGTCATAAACTCCCCCTATCCTCCTCGAACCGCCAGACCCATTTCCACAGGAGGGCCTTGTTTACTAGAGACAGGAGCTTCAAACCGAGACCACACTCACTCTTAGGGTGACAAATGCGAGCTCAGTCAATTAGATGATATTTGAATCGACCGCTTTTTTCATGCCAAAGGAACTCCCGCTGCATCTGTTCAAGGGACCGTGCTACAAAGCGAAGGATAATAAAGGTAGACATAAAGTAAGTTGGCAGGCTACTGAGGGTGCTTTGAAGCGAGGTTAACTTCCCGCCTTTTGATAGGTGAGACGATTGTCATCCCGACAGACGTTTAGCAAACCTATCCAACATCGGGGTCCACACTGTCTTAGATTTAAAACTAGCCCCAAGTAGCATGCCCAAGCACACCGATGGAAGGGACCCCACCCTACAATCAACACATGCCGCAAGATTGGCCACATCTGAGACCTCCCCAACCCTATGATTTCAGATTTGGACATGTTAACTCGCAACCCTGAAACTACTTCAAAACACAGAGGGAGGCTCCTTAGTACAATTAGATCCTGATGCGATGCTCTACAGAAAATTAGGGTATCATCTGCGAACAAGAGATGAGAGGTCCGCAATCTGTCTCTACCTAGGGAAAAACCTTCGAAGACCGGACCATCAGCTCAGGATAACATCCTACTCAAAGCTTTCAAGATGATGATAAACAGGAAAGGGGATCCCCTTGCCTTAACCCCCTAGTGCTTTGAAAGTAGTTGGACAGGCTACCATTTAGGAGGATGGAGAATGTCACCAATGAGATGCACAGCTGCATCCAATGACGCCACCTAGGACCAAAACCCATTCTTCTCAATAAGTACCCAAGAAACTCCTAGTTGACGTGATCGTAGGCTTTCTCCATATCCACTTTGCATAGTAAGCCAGGTACCTTGGATCTAATCCTATCATCAATGCATTTGTTAGCTACTAGAATGTCATCAAAGATCTGTCTACCGCCCACAAAGGCCCCTTGTTGGGGGGAAATGATATGACCCATCACTCTCCTAAGTCTAGATGCTAGATCGTTGGACAAGATTTTGTAAACGCTACTCACAAGACTAATTGGCCGGAAATCAGTGATATCCTCTGCTCCTTTCTTCTTTGGTATCAGTGTAACAAAAGTGTTGTTAATCACCCTATCAAAGCGCCCAAGCTCATACATCTCGCTATCACAACTAGGAAATCCTTTCCTACTATGTCTCAACGTGATCGGTAGAACTCAATAGTGAACCCGTCTGGGCCAAGAGCCTTATCCCTGCCATATCTTGGATGGCATCGAGGACCTATTTCTCCTCAAAAGGAGCTTCCAAAGCATCCCTTTGTTCTACCGGCAAAAGCTTAAAAGGAAGACCATCCAATTAGGGTCGCCAATGTTCCTTCTCTGTATACAGGTTCTGGTAAATTGAAACAATACTTTCAGCAACCTCTGCAGACCCCTCCCTCCACTCACCATCCACCTTTAATCTGGAAATAAAGTTACTTTTCTGGTGGAAGTTAGCCAACCTGTGAAAAAGCTTAGTGTTCCGATCGCCTTCCTTGAGCCACCGAACTCCAGATTTCTGCTTCCAACTAATCTCTTCCAATTTGGTTGTATGTAAGTATTCCAAATTCTTAGCCTACTTGGATTGAACCTCGTCAGTGGTAAGGGGTCTCAATTCTTCGACCATGTCTAAATCCCCTATGTCCTTTAGAAGGCTAGATATTCTGGCTCAAATGTTGCCAAAGACTTCTCGATTCCAAACCTTGAGACGGGTTTTGAGAGCTTTGAGTTTGAGCCCAAATCCAGTGTTAGCTGGCCCCTGACCCCTTCGAGAATTCCACACCTCCGACACTACCCCCTTGAACCTCTCATCATGAAGTCACATGTTCTCGAATCTAAACGGAGTGGGGCCCCCTCAAAAATGCCCTAACTCCAATGATAGTGGAACATGGTCCGAGGTGGGTCGAGGCAGGGCCGATTGAATGATGTTTGGAAAATGACTTTCCCAAGTCGGGATGCATAGGAACTAATCTAGTCTGCTTGCTAAGCTACTAGTTGCAGAATGAGCCCATGAGAAAAGGTGACCTTGTAACGGAAAATCAATCAATTCATGACACCTTATAAATTCTCTGAATCTCCTCATGTTAGCATTTACCACACAACCACATTTATGCTCGTTAGCAAAACAAATGCTATTAAATTCTCCGCCTAGACACCAGGGGGCCTCCCATCTAACACTGACATCGTCTAGCTCATCCCAAAAACAAAGTCCTTTGACCCGCCAGATGGGCCATATACACTTGTGAATACCCATGTAAATTCTTCTGGACCCATTGACAAAAGATGGATATCGAGTATGCCTCCAGTTCAGATTCTACCACCTCCAGTCGGTCCGTGTCCCAAATCAATAAGATACCTCTGGAGGCTCCTAATGAAGGGACTGCTACCCAAGTTGGTAGCGAGATATCCCAAATGTCTCTGATGATGTGTTCCTGGATCACTTCTAGTTTGGTCTCTTGAATGCATAGGATAGTCGACCTCCTAGCACTGACCAAAGTCACCAAACACTTCACAACCACTCTTTTTTTCATGAAACCCAACCCCCGAATGTTCCAAGCAAGGA
Source organism: Tetracentron sinense (assembly GCA_015143295.1). Classification (NCBI taxonomy): domain Eukaryota; kingdom Viridiplantae; phylum Streptophyta; class Magnoliopsida; order Trochodendrales; family Trochodendraceae; genus Tetracentron; species Tetracentron sinense. Next base: position 6,922,635 of record CM026558.1, on the reverse strand, counting down.
TGAAATTGTCATCTAAGAACTTTAGAACTTTAAGGCCCTTGCCGATTCGCAGACTACAGGATATGCTTCTAGACCCTAATCTATCATAGTTAACGTTGCACTCCAACCTCCTCAGCTCCTTTGTTGAACTCCCAACTCACCCTATGGTGGATTTTCGTCTAAAAATCTTTCTCCTCCACTCTGACCCTTTCGAGACTTAAGAACAAAGCCCTAGCTTCCTTCTCACGACCCGCAAATGATAGGCCTAAGCATTTTCAAGAGCCTCCAACAAACCCGGACTCCCTTCTACCCACCCCATTGACTCTCAACTAATTTCACCCTGAGGATTGCACCGTTAACTCCCATGACCGACCTAAGACCTAAAATCTGAATGCACTAACTCGGGTACTGGTACAATGACAGTGAGATCCCTAGCACCTGACAATAGACCCAACACCTACTCCCCTTTCCTCATTGAACAATGGTATCATGTTTCCATGGTTTGGTAAAATTGAAACAATCTCATCAAAAGATCACAAGGAACTCTCCTTATCCACCCTCTCCCCACCCTGAAGCGGAAGGGGGTAGATAGGAAGAGGTGAGGGTCTAGGCGTACCTCTTAAAGGAACATGTGGTATATTTCCAACCTCTGGAGTGTCCTGGCCTCTTGATGAGTGTGAAGAATTGGAATGGGCTCACAAGGGATGTTCCTTTGCTTCCCTGCCCGGCGTTACTTCTGCAAAACGAGCTGGGAATGGGCACACAAGGGATGACTCAAGAGTGTCTTAAAGACTAAATGTGGACCCCACCACTACGGTAGCTTTATGTGCCGATGAATATCCAACTGAACCAGGATTGCCCTTTACTCTTACTGGGTTTCCTCCTGACCGAGCACTACTCCCCTTAGAATTTCAGGAATGATCATCTTTTAATGGGTCCAACCCCGGAATGACTACTAGCACAACCAAAGCCGCGGGTGGATCATCCTCAAACCCGGACAGCCTCTTCATTCCTTCAACACCTGCGGAATAATCCTCTTCTTCTACCCATAGCCGACCCTGGATAGGGGGAAGCATGCTAAATGTACAGATTGGCACAGGTCCAAACACCCCTAACAGGGGACCCTAATGTGATTCAATTCTCGGATACTCCTTCGTTGGCGTCAACCTTCCTCTCTGCACCTCAGCGTCTACAATACATGAGGTTTTTCCTCATGTTGATCTAAGACCTTGCCTTTTGCTACCAATAAAACCCCAGGGTGCACACCCTTCCCGTCTCCAAGGGAGACTGCCAGCACCTCTCTTGGTGACCTTGTTACCTTCTTTGAAGGAGTCACCTGACCGAGCTCTCCCTCCGATATTAACTTCTAAGTTGCCGCATTGACTAGAGAAGGTTCCACCCTGGCCGCCTAAACCACTTCTCCAGGTGCAACGTTTGCATCCTCGCCTACTCCTGAAATTACCTCGGGGGCTTTGGGACTCCAGACAGAACTCTCGGATTCATTGAAACTCTCTGCACCCCCATGAACGACCCGAGCCTTAGCTTTAGTGTCGTGACCAGAGCCTTAGTAATAGTGTCGTGATCCTCCACCGGTACACAAAACAAATGGACTATGAATTCCTTAGATCCAAGTTTCTTGATGATGTCTTCGAACCCAAAAATGTCGAGTGGGTATGGGCTTGGCCTTCTATCACCACGATTTGATATGGAGAAGCCCCATGGGCCTAACAGTTGGATAAGGCCCACAATATCAGTTATTAGATCGTCCTGGGCTAAGTAGACCAGGCCCATATCTGATTTGGTCTCTGATTGCCCGACCGTTGGATCGAGACTACTTTGGCGAACCTCAAGGCCGCTGCGTAGTGGAGAATTAGGGCACCCGATATATTTTTTCCCCCTAAACAAGGATTTGTTCAAAGAGCTCTAATGGCTCCCCGCACACGCCATCCTCCTCACCGAATACCTTTGGTTCCTTATCTTTCTCTTTCCTTTTTGATGATATACCAGCATCGATGCAACTTTAACATGAAAGTCTTCTCTTTCCTCAACACAAGTTTGGCCCAATAGCTCTGCCAAGGCAGACCTAAGCGCATGCTTGTATGCCCACCCTCCTCTGATGTCCCTGACTCCCTGTAGCATTGAAGACTTCACCGGCCTCGAGACACCCTGGCCCAATTAGACTCAACCTCGCAGTCTCCCCAGGCTCTCCACAACTCACCCTTCCCCTATTCTGAACCCCTGGCTCCTTTTGACCTGCTCTGTTGAAGCACGATGCACCATGCGTAGGAGGTACATATTGACCCCCCAATAGGGCACCTCTCCACCCCTGATGCCACAAGCTCTCCACACACTCCTCACCAACGTTTGAAACAGAGGAATCTGATTGGTTTGATTTACCCAATCCGGGAGGGCTACGTGGTATCTCCTTTCCCAATGGTTTTCTGACAACCTCAACCCAACTCCGACATATCTCACCTGCATGGAATCCAGCTGTAAACACCCCAATTTTGCACCCCCTAATCTCTTTGCACATCTTTAAAAACCCTCTTTCCACATGCTTCGATTTCCAAAAAGCCACTGAGGTGAAAAATGACCAAAGTGCCCTTGAAGTGTAAAATGACCAATATACCCCTGAAAAGTACACATTTCATCTTAAATACTTTTTTCGATTTTATCAGTTTAATTTCGGCTGTTTTTAGGATCAAATTGGGCCTAAAGCAGGAAATGGCAAAAATGCCCCTGTGGTGTAAAATGACCAAAATACCCCTGAAAAAGTGCTCAAAAGTTGTCATTTTGTCTAACATAATTTTACAAAATTTTCGGTTCAATCGCAGCTATTTTCGGAGTCAAAACAAGCTTCAAATGAAAATTCAAATTTTCGTCAAATCGGAAAGCGACACGTGGCACAAAATAACAACAAAAAAAAATTCTAAGCCCTCAAGTTGGACGCTACTTCAAGTAGCACCCCTATAATTACAAAAATGCCCCTGGCCGCCTTACCAACCTCCCCTACGCAATATTTAAAAAATCTAAGGGTGGGCGCTACTTCAACCTGTTTGCACCCTCTTTGCCGCCCTACTGTTTCCCACCGCCTTGCTTTTCAGGGGTTTTATCCACATGGGCGCTACTACAAGTAGCGCCCCCCTGTTTTTTGCTTCCTATAAATACCTCACCTCCTCTCCTTCATTTTCATTCAATTCCAAACCCTCTCTCTCTCCTCTTTCAAAAAACCTCTTCTAGCATTTGACGATCCCGGAAATTTGATTTCAAAGAATCATTCTCGAGAGCACTTATTTCAAAGACCCTTTTCGGTTTCCTGGAAGGTAACACTTCTCGCACCTCTGTCTTGTTTAGTCTTTTATTTTACTTTATTTAGACTATAAAAACTTCTTTTATTGCTTTAGCTCTCTTTTTTAACTACTTAGACTTCTTGCCTACCTACCCTGTTGAACCTCTGCCCAAATCCCGGTTCAAAAATAGTCCTGCCTAGTCGAACCTCTGCCCAAATCCAGGTTCGAAACTAGTCTTGTCTAGTCGAACCTCTAGCTAAACCCTAGCTAAACACTATCTACACCCTAGTTAAACTCTAGCTTAACCCTAGTTACACCCTAGCTTAACCTACCCTGTCGAACCTCTGTCCGAACCTCGGTTCAAACCCTACTTACTTTAGCTGAACCTCTGTCCGAACCTCGGTTCAAACCTTGGTTCAAACCTTACCAACCCTGTCGAACCTCTGCCCGAACTTCGGTTCAAATCTAACCTACCCTGCTGAACCTCTATCCGAACCTCGGTTCAAACCCTAGTTCAAACCTTATTTACCTTAGCTGAACCCCTGTCTGAACCTCGGTTCAAATCCTACTTGCCTTAGCCGAACCTCTGTCCGAACTTCGATTCAAAACCCTGGTTCAAACCCTACCCACCTAGTCGAACTTCTGTCCAAACCTTGTTTCAAACCCTTGTTCAAACCCTACCCACCTAGTCGAACCTCTGTCCAAACCTCGTTTCAAACCCTGGTTCAAATCCTATCAGACCCTAACCCAACCCAATGCTCCTTAACATGAGCTAAAACTGTTCGGATGCTTCCCGGCAAGAGCTTAAAAGGCCCAAACGCTCCTAAATATGAGCTTAAACCATCCAATGACAAATCTCAGCCTATCAAACACCCACAATCCAAACAAATCAAATCAAACCATCAACTAACCTCTGGATCTACGTGTGGCTTGATTCCACTAACAGTGGATACATACGCAACCCTGATCCGGTTCAGCTCACCCAGGATAGAGCCTCTGTCCTGTTCATACTTATTTCAACATGTACATTATTGTTCATATAACATCTGTCAGCATATAGATAAAATGCAAACTTCTCTTATGGCTTCCCCCACTTTAATTCAGACTTAGGGAGTAGGTAACCATCTCCGGATGGGAGTTTAAGGGTGCCTAACACCTTCCCCTAAGTCAAATGAATACTTATCATGAACTCTATTTTCAGACCAAAGCCTTATCCAGCCTTTTCAGGGACCCTATTTCCTTCACAATCTAGATAGGTGGCGACTCTCTCTTTTCTGTAATTTTAGCGTTATTCCTCCTCGAGTTCAATCCTGATTGGGAGTGGGGTTAAAATCTCGGGTCTACACCGGCCACATCCTACAATTCTCACATAGCTGCGCCTCCCAATCAGAAATCTCAACTGGGTAGGACATAGAGTGGAAGATTATCGAAATAGTCCAAGGAATTACATTTAAACCCCCTATCACTCGGATTTTGTTGAATGATAAATCAGTCATGGCTACGATCGATGGATGCACCTCCTCCAAGCCACCGCAAATGGCTCCAACTTTACCAAGAACCGAAGGAACCCATAGGTGGAATGGGATGCCCTTCACTGCTATCCATCGTTTTTGTGAGAGCCATGTACGTGAGAGGGCATTCGATGTCGGCCACCATCTATGGAATCCGACGAAGTTTGCTTTGTTCAGAGCATGTGTGTGATTACCACAGAGGGTGTGCAACTGAGAGGTCTTGTTGGTGTGGAAAATTGCGCGGTGGACATCGAAGGGGAACAAGGTAATATTCAGCTCCTCCTGGAGCAGGCGGCTAATAATTCTTGTCACGCCCTCCGAATCCTCCGACTGTTGAGGTCCGCCAATGGAGCAGACCACTGCCTCGGCCCAATTGCTGAAAGATCCTGCATCAAAGTCCACTATCACCCTATGCTACCCTCCAGCTGCTCTATGAGACATCGGATACCCGTCCTCTGCTCTAGCTGAGGTAACTTCTTTCCTGAATGTGAAATTCTATCGCCATTATCTTTTATTCTTTGATGAAACAGGGGATTGGAGTTACCAGTTGCCCATACACCTCCTGGATAAGGGTGTCCTTCCACTGATATCGTGCTGGATCTTGGACCCTTGAGATGGACCAAGGCTTTCTGGTTTGTGAAAAAACCCTACGGGACTATGAAATGTCTTCCAATCAATGTCCTAGGTCCTTTGGGGATGATGACCCTGCCACCTACACCAGAAGTAGGGAGAGACTGGAGGACTAGAAACTCCCTCTTAGCATTTTCTCTCCTTTCACCGATAATAGTTCCTTTACTCCCTCGAAACTTGCAGAACCTGTAACCCTGATTCGCTTCAAGACATTCCCCCGAGAATTGCTTTAGTCATCCTATCGCCTCCCCTGGCAACCAAAGGATGTTAAGACCTCCCTTCCAACCGCATTCTATGATTTTGATAAACGTACCCTCCCTCAACTTCTTCTCTTGAAGATCGAAAATTTTGGTCGTTATGTTTCGTTTTATGGAGTTCATTAGCATTTTGTATTGTGTATGCAATGAATTGTTCATTATTTGCATTTATCAATAGATATAAATGAAATCTTTTGGATAATAGATTATTCTATTTTTCTTATTAAGTATTTTTTTAAAAAAACTCGAATTGAATCTTACGATTTACGATTTGAATCCCGATTTGAATTCAATCAGTCCTAAAACAATTTTACAATTCAACAACCTTGAGCACAACTGACTAAATACAAATTTCACATTGCACAACATCAGGAAATATGGCAATCCGCATTAAAGTCACTTAATTCAGCGTCGCTACTATTTCTTTACATCGATAGTAACCACATTGATACTAAAGTCTACGGATTAAACACTCCCTTATTTTTTCCACATTAACAGAAACCACAATAAAGATAAAACAAGTACCTGGACCATCTTATATGCACTAGCTATAGTATGTGAAGTGCCTCCATCGTGCTCTAAGACCTTTCCGGCAGATGGAGGTGCTGATACTTCTTCCCCTCGACTGGCTGAAAAAAACTGGGCTTTTGTACCTTTCTCAGAGGAAATTATTCCTGCATCTTTCATGGATCTATGCCTCCAATGTTCAGAATCAACTGAAGCAGTAGCAGCAGAGAGCTCGACTGTGGGAGATTTCATGGAAGTAACAGTAGTAATCATGTCCTTGCTCTTTTCAAGCAACTGAGGACCAGAAAAAGATTCCGTGCTTCGCTCCTTATGCATCTTCAACACCAAAGCATGACTATCATGTGAAGAACTGCTGAACTGTAATGGAGCTGAGGAACCTGGTTTTACCATTGTATATGAACTAAAAGCACCATGAATGCCTTCATGAACCTTGCCAGTGCCAGCTGATATTCCGGTTGTACCTTGTGAGATATTACTATTCATTGGTCCAGGGGGTCTTCCAGGAACCCCAAGTTCAGCCTCATTATTAAATAATTCTCCTCCAATCGACTGTGCTGAATGAGGGACCCTTTGTTGTTGCCATAATGTACCAGCCTTGCTCAGGAGAATTTCTTCAGAGGACTGCCCAGAAAACTCATAATCTCGGTTTTCTGATAATTTTGAATCGTAATTATTACTTTGCACCTCATTTCTTTTAGTAACAGCTTCCTTACTTGTTCCAAGAGATGGAGCTGTCAACTGGGGTATAGAAATTTCTGCTATCGAACCACTTGAAGCAACATTAGGACCAAACCTAGAAACTTGAGAATGTTCTGCTGGAAACCCTACTTTATTTTGATTCCAGACACCCCTCGAACTGAAAATGTCGTGTGTGGAAGGTGACTTACCTCCTTTCTGTAGTCCTAATGCATTATGAGCAGAAGAAACTTCCCCCTCTTCAGAATATTTTGAAGTTGGAGCCCATGACGTCAAATTTGTAATCTTTGTTAAATCCATAGGCCTCTCTGTCGAACTCTGATTCTCATGCCTGGCTCTAAATATTGATCCCATGCCACCAGGTAAAGATGAAAGACGTTCCATGTGACCCCTAATCTGAACTGGATTTATGTGAGCATTTTCACCCCCTTTAACAGTACAATTGCCTTGTGGATCACCCTTATTCATCGGCGACCCTTTCCTTGGATTAAATCCGCTACTAGGACTATCTAGCTTCTGGGAGTTGTCAGTATGCACTTCCATGGTCGATGTTGAATCTGCCCTCTTTCTCTTAACACTCGCTTTCTTGCTATCTTTTTTATGCCCCTGTTTATCCCGTTTGACCGAATCACGCCTTTCTTGTGAGTTGGCGGATCTTGTGTCCAAACTGGATGGACTTTCATGCTCAAGAAACTTGCTACTTCTCTGTGATACAGATCCTTCATAAATATCCTGCCCCACACTGCTCGGCCCAACAGGGGGCCTGTTAGGAACAATGTATTCAAGCTTGGCAATCTCATTCTCACTTAAATCTGCTTTAGAATCTTTTGTAATCACAACCCCCTGCGCAGATCCTGCATAAACATCTTCCTCTGCCTTGCTACTTGACCCAACATGCCATGCACTAACAGGTGCACCTTTAAAAGGCATGTCACTTGCACCTAATGCTTGTGGACTGTCAGGTGCATCCTTGTCCATCAACCTTGCATTACCAGAATCCCCTATTGGAGTTCCACCGGACAAAGGAAGACGTGATGTATTCAAAACTCCAATATCAAGACCGTGTTGATTAATGACAGTCTCCATGGCCCTGGAATGGAGAAAATTAAGATGACTAGTAGTAAGTAAAGAAACAAAAAAAAAATGCAAAGAGAACTTTCCAAGGTTACAAGCCACAGTGACATGTGACAGATCCATTCAAATCAAACTAAAAGAAACAGTTAATAAGATAGCAATTAGACCACCTATACTTTATGAAGCAAAATGTTGAACGAACAAATAAGCAACATATCATAGCATTTTCTTTTTATATGATCGGTAAATAAGATTATGCATTAATAAACGAAACTACATATAAAATCAGAAGATCACCAATTGATGAACTCAAAAAGGGGGAACTGCAATGAAACACCTCCTACCTACCATCCCCCGCAACATATCATGAGCCCTACACAGGAGCAAGAAGAGAGGCCAAGTCTAAGTCGTCAAGGCCATCCCTAATCAAACACCAAGAATGCATAAGCTTCGAAATGGGTGTCCAAATTGTGTCTAGTGAATGAGGACAAATTTTCAAACAACCCAATTATTCCTCTTCTCCGAAATACTCCAACAAATGGCTCCCATGATCAATCTCCCTAGGATCTGCATAGAGTCATCCTCGCCTTGCACAGACCATCCCTGAAACTGAGATCCAACACCCATTGCATCCTTGTGCAGGGTAAAACTAGATCCCAAAACCATCTAATAAGAGACTAACAACATCATGTGATCAATTGTCTCCTCCTTATCCTAGGACAGAAAAGGGGGAAGCGCTATTACCCCTAAGATGAAGAGATTTGGAGATTTCATTTTGTGTCATGGGTTGATCGATTATCCTCTGAGGGGAGCCCACTTCACTTGGTCTCAAGCAGGTAACGACTGGGTGGCAAGCCGAATCGACCGCTTTTTACTTGATCCAGTATGGGAGGCCCATTTTCCTAATGCTATTCAATCGGCGCTCCCTAGACCCATATCTGACCATGTGCCTTTACTACTTGAATCGGGAAGGTTTTTGGGGGGGCCTAGTCCTTTTCGCTTTGAGAACATGTGGTTGAAGGATGAGCGGTTTAGAGACGTAGTGGCGGAGGTGTGGAGTCAAAACCAAGGGTGGGGGTCAGCAAGTTCTCGTTTTGGGATCAAATTGAAAGCTTTGAAAGAGCGCCTTAAAATTTGGAACAAGGACGTTTTTGGAAATATACAAGTGCGTCTATCTGGGTTATTAAGGGAGATTGAAATCTTGGATGGGTTGGCCGAGATACGGGATCTTTCCTCTTCAGAAGCTAGGGAAAGAGAGGTGAAGAGACTGGAGTACATCTCTACCCTCAAGCTTGAAGAAATCAATTGGAAGCAAAAAGCTAGAACTCATTGGCTAAAAGAGGGGGATGGAAACACGAAGTATTTCCACAGAATGGCTAATTATAAGCGAAAAAAGAACTTTATATCCAAGATTTGGGTGGATGGGGAGTGGATAGCGGAGAAGGGAGAGATTGAAGATAAGGTAATCTCTTACTATAAGGATATGTATCGCGAAAGGGAGAGGTGGTGCCCAAAATTGGATGGAGTCTCTTTTGGAGGGTTGTCTATGACTCAACGATCGGGCCTTGAGGTTCCCTTTGAGGAAGCGGAGGTGTTAGGTGCCTTAAAGGGATTGGCGGGTGATAAAGCACCGGGGCCTGATGGGTTTTTCATTGAATTCTATAGGGAATGCTGGGATATTGTGGGTCGAGACTTCATGGAAGTAATGCAAGAATTCTATGACACAGGGCGATTTCATAAAGTCATGAATCACACTTTCATTGCTTTAATTCCTAAAAAAGAAGGGACGGCAGAACTCAAAGACTTTCGGCCCATAAGTCTTGTGAGTAGTATGTACAAAATTCTCTCTAAGGTCTTGGCTACCCGTCTGAAATTAGTTATGGCTTCTCTTATTTCTCCCCAACAGAGTGCGTTCGTTGGAGGGCGCCAAATTATAGATGGCTTTCTTGTGGCAAACGAGTGTATCGATGCCAGGAAGCGAGAAAGGAATCCGGGCTTACTTTGTAAGGTTGATATGGAGAAGACCTATGACCATGTTAACTGGGAGATTCTTAATTACTTGCTACGCAGGATGGGTTTTGGGCATAAGTGGAGGATGTGGATGAGGACTTGTATTTCATCAGTTTCCTTTTCTATTCTGCTGAACAGAAGTTCGGTGGGATTCTTCCCAATCTCTAGGGGGTTGAGGCAAGGGGATCCCCTATCCCCGTTTTTGTTTGTTATTGTGTCGGAAGCTCTGTGTCGTATGTTAGCCAAAGCAGAAGGGATTTACTTTGAAGGATTTCGGGTAGGCCAGAACGGGTTGAAGATCTCTCATCTACAATTTGCAGATGACACTCATATTCTGTCGGGCTTCAAGGAGGGATCTCCTTCACATCAAATGTCTTCTAGGGTGTTTTGCAGTGGTGCCCGGTCTGCAAGTTAATCTAGCAAAATCTGTAATTTTGCCGGTGGGGGAGGTCCTTATTCTTAATCATCTAGCAATATGCCTAGGTTGTGGAGTGGGTTCTCTTCCCTCAGTGTACCTAGGCTTGCCGTTGGGAGCAAATTATAAGGCCAAATCTGTATGGAACCCAGTTCTAGACCGCATTGCCCGCCGATTGACAGGTTGGAGGGCATCGTACTTATCAAAAGGGGGGAAATTGACCTTGATTCGAAGCACGTTACAAAGTCTTCCAACTTACTTTTTGTCATCTCTCACCATTCCCCGATCGGTAGCCTTCAACATAGAACGGATTCAGATGGAGTTTTTATGGCATGATAAAGAAGATAAAAGAAAGTATCACCTAGTAGCTTGGTCAAAGTCGTGTCAGCCTAAGGAAGATGGGGGACTCAATCTTAAGCCGCTTATAAAGATGAATAAAGCCTTGTTGGGGAAATGGGTGTGGAGATTTGGTGAGGAAAGGGACAGTTTATGGAGAGCCGTGATCGTGGCCAAGTATGGGGAGACTTCTTGCTGGATCCCCCGGGAAGTCAAGGGTCCACACGGTACGGGGATTTGGAAGGGGATCATGGCAACGGCTGGATTGGTAGTGCCTTTCTTTACTTATCGGGCAGGACGAGGAACGGAGGTACGGTTTTGGAAGGACAGATGGTCAGGATCCACGCTACTCAAGGATGATTTTGGAAACTTATTTATTCTATCCACCGACAGGGATGCTCTCGTGGCGGATTCTTACGAGGGAGGTTTGGAGGGCCTAGTTTGGTGCCCAAGGATGCGTCGAGATCTTAATGATTGGGAAATCAGTGATTACGCCCGGTTGTTGGAGCGTATTACCTCCTCAGGCGTATGTCCAGAGTTGAGGGATTGCAGGAAATGGTCGAGGTGCAGTCATGGGCGTTTCTCAGTTAGCCTTTTGTTTCGATCGATGTCTCCTGGTTTGGGAGGAGCATTCCCTCATAGAGTGGTGTGGAACTGTGGTTTACCCTCTAAGGTCTCTTTCTTTCTGTGGACAGCTTCGTTGGGCAAAATCCTCACTGGGGATCAGTTGAAGAAACGAGGATGAAGTATGGCGAATAGATGTTTCATGTGCCTTAAAGCGGAAGAGACAGTGGATCATCTTTTAGTGCATTGCCCAATTGTGTCGGAGGTGTGGAGTTTATTCCTATCCCGAATGAGAATGGAAATGGGTTTTCCCTTCAACCTTTCGCAATATTCTTGAAAGTTGGCTTTGGGATCATGGAGCAGGAGTTTGGGAGAGGATTTGGGGAGTCATTCCGGGGGCTATTTCTTGGATACTCTGGAAAGAGAGAAACCGTAGAGTGTTTGACGATCAAAATTCTCCCGTGCCGAGGATTTGTGAGCGCATACGCTTGGTAGTGTTGGAGTGGGTCGGGTTATATTGTACCAGGGAGGAAATTCAGAATTATGTGTAGAAGCTGAAGGAGGATGTTTCAGGTTATTTAGTGGTAGGAGCCAAGTTTACTCGCTTGTAAACTTGGTGGCCTTTTTCTTTGTTTGGTTTTGTTTTTGTTTCCTTCTCTTTCGTTTGAATAAAATGAGTTATTGATCAAAAAAAAATTGTCTCCTCCTCAACTAAGCACATAAAACATTTGTTAGCTACTCTCATCCTTTAATTTTAAACAAGTTCGTGGTGAGAATTTTGTCTAGGGCAGCTGCACAAATGAATGCAACCTTAGAAGAACTACCTAGTTGCTAAACAACTCTATAAGGGAAAGAGGGGCCTGGACTATCATTCGATCACTATTAAAAGTTTCTTACAATGAACAGCCCTTCTTGTCCCAATACTCAATAGTATTAAGCTTAATCAAGTTAAGATAAGTAATGAGCCTTTAAAAATATATTCATCTCCCAATCATTCAACCCCCTTGTCAAAGATTCAAAGTAGGAGTCCAAACCAGAGCATTATCTCTGAAAAGTGAAAACGTAGCAGGCTGATCAGACAACTTTTATTTGGCACCATTGACTCACAGTCACTGAGTATAAGTTTCTGAAATCCCTTTTCACCGTGTTCTACCCACACCACAAATCCGCCCATGATGTTACTTTTATCCTCTCCCTACCCAAGGTTCTAAATGTCGATATCGCTCGACATGTCGGAGCCGCGGAAAAAAGATATATCGGAGATATATCGGAAGATATATCGTTTATCGGTGATTTTTGGAAAAAATGGCAAAAAATAGGGCAGAACATGGAATTTTTTAGTGAAAATTGAGGAAATGTTAAAATAGATGTTAATACACCTTTTAGAATAAAAACATTTAAAAAATCAACAATGTATATAAGAAATGCAATAAGAAGAGAACAAAGATGTGCGCTGACGAGTGACAATAATGTATGATTGATTCATGTTTCATTCATTTCTCAATCAATCATAAATGCATAATTTATAAGATTCATAATAACACAAACATACATAATACAACCCACCAAAAAACCTACAATCACCACCAGAAGGAGTTACGCGGAGGTTCGATGTCATCATCTCTGTCTTGACTTGGCTGGCTATAGTGCTGATTCTCCACATACGTACAATACTGTGCCCAACTCATCACATTATGGTACATGGATGTATACTCATGTACATAATGTTGGTAGTAATCTGGGCTAAGATGTAGTAACACGCCCATTGGTGGATACTGTGGGTGATTGGGCACAAATGGCACAGACACTGGGATTTGGAAATTGTCTCCTCCATACCCATATGGAGGTGGCTCATATCCTGAGACATATCCATAAGGATATTGATCCTGTGTGGAATGTGAATAACTATGTTCTTGAGAGCCTGATGTCTGAGACTGTGTATCCTGGTCATGGCTGGAGAACCATGTATGTTGAGACCCTCTGGAACTAGAGCCCGAATGTTAAGTGCCCCCAAACCAAGCTTCGTGTCCCACATCTCGTTCTTTGCCCTTGCCCTTGCCCTTGCCTTGACCCCTGCCCCTGCCCTGGCTTCCCCGACGAGAGATGTAATGAATCGGTTGGCTTTCTGCTGGATGTGAAGGTGGGGCACCATGATCTTGGTCCTATGTGGCATGGTCAAAGTCAGCCTCTGCGGTGAATGGGCTCAGAGGCCTCTGCTCTGGTTCAACTCCGATGTTACCTCCATTCTCAGGACTGTCGCCGCCTCCGTTACTCTCATCATGGTCATCAGACTTATCACCGCCCTCACTATTACTATTGGACAATCTACTTGTCCCAGCGGTTCTTGCACCCGAAGTCTCAGGACCTTTTGGACTTCTGATCATCTCATCAAATGATTCTGTGCTAAAGCTGCTCCTGCTGCCGCTAGTGCTAGACCTCACTTCTGTAGCAATAACCCTTTCTACATCAATGCCCATCTCAATGGCCGCGCTAGCTATAACTACGTTCGGACGCCCATCATCTTCATCAAGTGATGAAACCTTAACCCACTCAGAAAGTGGATTATCTTGATCCTCAGTGGCACCGATTAACATCAGGTCTAAAGGATCCTGCTCAGGTTGCTTCCCAGTGTCAATCTGCAGTTGCCTGAGTCGCAGCTTCATATTATAGTGACAGAAGACCAGTTTTTGCAGCTTTTTGTAGCCAAGTCGGTTCCGCTGCTTTGTGTGGATGAGGGCAAATGTACTCCAGTTTCGCTCACATGCTGAAGATGAAGCAGTCTGTGCTAACACACGAGCCGCCAATTTTCTGAGGGTCGGACAGTCGGTTCCGTACATTTGCCACCAATCAGCTGACAATTAAACGATGTTATCCATTAGTTTCATATATATTTTGATGTAGAGAAATAAAATATAATTACTTTATTGGGAAGAAATTACTCACACGGCGTCATCCTAGACCTTCCCTCCTTAGCAGCAGTTCTTCCAAAGCTCCCCCGTGCATCCCTAAAGCGCACTAGCTATAGATTTTGAGAAAACATGTTCCAATTAGATAAAATATATTAGAATGCAATAATGCACATAAATATGCTATAGTTAACGAGATAAAGACATTTCACCTCATTCCCAAAGTCTCCCTTTCTCTTACACTTTGGGTCCAACGTCTCGAAGACGTCGTGAACAGCCTTCATTAAGTCATCCCGATTCCCCAATTTGTGGTTATAGTGATACTTTGGATTCAAATAATATGCTGAAACGTAAAAATTGTACGACATGCAATTAGCATTACAAGCATGCAATAACGTCAATGTAAACATCTAATAAACATCAAACTTACCAGCAGCATGAAGGGGATGCTCCATGGTCTTATCCCAACGAGCATCGATAATCTTGTGGACCCACTTGTATCCACGAGGGGACACATTCTTTATCGACAACTTCATTACCCGCATTAATTCGTACACAGAACCCATAGTCGGCCACTTATCTGCATCTATCACCCTTAAAACACGGTAAATAGGCTCTAGTATGGCAGCCGTATCATCCACTTTGTCCCAAAATTTGTTGTTAAGGACAATGTCCTCAACGTTTTTTGCCAAAACAATGCGCCTTTGTCCATATTCTGCCCAATCAGTCCCAGTGAACAATGCCTTTAGTCCAATTTTATGTTTGGACAAACTCTCTAAGGCAATAAATTGGTGGCGAAGCGCGTCGCCCCTGGCCGGACTATTTCACCACCACACAAAGCCCTCATCTTCGCTAGAACCCAACTGTGGTTGTATATGAAGTTGGTTACCGTTCTTGCCTCGTCAATAACCTCCTTCACAGATTTCCTTTCTCCTATCGCCTGTAACATCAGGTCTATGCAATGGGCTGCACAAGGGGTCCAATATAGGGGATACTTTTTCATAAGCATCTTCCCAGCCTTCACGAAGGCACTCCCATTATCAGTCACCACCTGAACTACATTTTTCTTTCCCACTTCCTCTACAACATCCTTCATTAAGTCATAAATATATTTTGCATCTTTTATATTGTCAGATGCATCAACGGACTATAAAAATATTGTCCTTCCCTGACTGTACACCATAAAGTTGATGATCGAAAGTCTAGTGGGTCCTGTCCAACCATCGCACATAATAGTAACACCAAAATTTTCCCACGTTAGCTTTAGAGTCTCAATATAGTCTCTCATCTCCTTCTCCTCTGCATCTAAGTATTTACCTGTAATCTCATATGGAGAAGGAGGCTCTACCCCCGGCCCAACCCGTTCTGCCTCGTGAATCATGTTCTTAAACTGTGGGGTTGAGGCAGCATTAGCAAGCACATGACTATGGATAAAAAACTTGGATACAGCTGTTCCAAGCGTTTCCACCAGACTTCCCCCACTCCACATTTCCTTCAACCGCTTCTGTTTTGCATTTCGACTTTTATACAGAGATGAATCATGTGGCAGATCTGGGACTTTCATGCTCTGGGAGCGGCCAAACATATTATGTGGTTGTGTCCCAGTCCCAAAATCAGATTTCCTTCCAGTCGAACCTGATGGTCCTGCTCCGGCACTACCTCTTAAATCGGCAGGCCGCATGCGTGCTGCAAATGAACGCTCCTGATCCCTGTCCCACTGTTGGCGCATAGATTGACGATAGGCTTGTCGATATGCTACCCTCTCGTCAACTCCAATACAGTCAATTGGGTATAAAGTATCATCTTCGTCATCATCATCCACATCTATTAGTGGCTGTAGACCACGTCCCAATTTCTCACGGATTGCCTTTTGTTGCGCGACATGCTCCTGCCTCTCTCTAGCCCCAGTGGTAAAGTGAGCCTTCATAGCTTGTCTAACCTCCATCGAACAACTTGGACAGTCTGCCACATTCGAATCACCCCCAGCAAGATGCCACTTTAACCGGGTAATTCCACCGCTCCTTATTTTTTTGCCACAATAATTACATATTGATCCAAACTAGTTCCCCTCCATTGGTTTTCCATGCAACCAGCCTATGTCCCGTACCATAATGAAAAATACTTCCTAGTGGATCACCAATAAATATTAATGTCAAACACATAATATAATTAAGTACCAAAACCTGTGATTTTTTTTTTTAATGATTATCCATGTTAATTGTTTTAGAAATATAAAAAACTTATAAATGCGCATTAAAGTTGATAAATAATTGAAATTTAATTTAGTTGCTCAAATTATTTCTATATGATAAATAATTGAATTTTAATTTAGTTTTTCAAATTATTT
Organism: Tetracentron sinense; assembly: GCA_015143295.1. Classification (NCBI taxonomy): domain Eukaryota; kingdom Viridiplantae; phylum Streptophyta; class Magnoliopsida; order Trochodendrales; family Trochodendraceae; genus Tetracentron; species Tetracentron sinense. Next base: position 6,906,092 of record CM026558.1, on the reverse strand, counting down.
TTATATGTAATTGATGAGCTGAATGTTTTTACAGGACCGAATCAATATGGAAATAAGAGGAGATGGTTAAATGATCGAAGATCCTGCATCAAGAGAATGAAGACGACTGTAATTTTATTTGAGTATGATGTGGATGTAATTATGTAAAAAGAAGTTGATGTAATTCTATTTGATAATTAAGTGGATGTAATTATGTAAAAAGAAGTTGATGTAATTTTATTTGACTATGAAGTTGACGTAATTATGTACAAAAAAGTGGATTTAATTTTATTTGACTCTGAAGTGGATGTAATTATGTAAAAATAAGTGGATTTAATTTTATTTGACTATGAAGTGGATGTAATTATGTAAAAAGAAGATGCAATTATTTTAATGTGCGGGACTCCTGTTTAAGTTTTAAATATCTAGAAATTTTATTTTGATGTAATCTAGGTATATTGAGTGTTATTTAGGTGATTACAAGTTTAATGTAATCAAGTAAGACTTTTACGTCGAAAAACAAAATACATTGGACAACTTCTTTCTTTTACAAATTATAGAGTGGTGGAATTACTCGGGCTAATTCTTTTACAATATAAAAAATATTGCACAATGGATCACTAAAAAATTTAATCAAGTTAAAAACATAAAAATTTTGAACTCCTACCGCCTTTTTTTTTAATGATTATCCATGTTAATTATTTTGAAAATTTGAAATACTTATGATTGGTCGAAGACTCAAAGTGTTAGTATGTTTTTAAAAAAAAAACCTTATGAGCATATCTTAACCTATAAATAATTTTTAATTTCTAAAATATTATTACAAAATTATTAATTTTTTAATAAACCATATGGGCATAATTTGTTTATGAAGAAATTATGTTTCAACATAGTGAATTTTTTAAAAAAATTCATGCTTATTGGTGTTTTATTTGTTTGATTCATGCTTTTTTTTTTAGGGAATTTGTTTAATCTATGCTTATTGACAAATGACCGGTTAGATATGTTTAGTCTCCTTGGACCTGAATTTCTGTTGCCTTTTTATCTGTATTATTATTCTTGGTTGTTATCTTCTATTTGTGTAATGATAGTAATGAAAAAATCTGAACCCTAACCCTAAGATTGATCCCCATCTTGGCATTTCGATTTTAAACTTCATCTTTTGATATATATAAGGGCAAAAATGACCTAAAATGTGTTTAGGTGTATAAAAAAAAAAAAAATAGAAATGGGGTGTATTTTGGGTCTCCCAAAGAACCGTGGGTGTATATAAGGAAAAAATTCTATCATCTTTTTTAATTTTTAAAAAGAGTAAAACTAGTATTACCTATTAATTTTAGGTTTAAACCCTTAAGTCCTTAACCCTAGCATTACTCTTGTGAAGTTAAAACAATTTTAACCCTAGCATTACTCTTGTGAAGTTAAAACAATTGAAAGGAGATTTTATTAACAGTAAGTGAAATTAGTATTATCCTTCACCTTTTGTTAGAGTTTAAACTACTTAAAGGTTAAAACAATTAAAAGGGGATTTTATAAACAAAGAGTGAAATTAGTATTACTCTTGTTAGGGTTTAAATCACTTAACGACAAATAAAAGGAAATATTATTTAAGAGTGAAGTTAGCATAACCCTTGTTAGGGTTTACAGTTTAAGTTAAAACAAATAAAATATGTTATTTAATAGAGTGAGGCTAGCATAACCCTTATTAGGGTTTAAAGTTAAAAGGTTATGTGATTTCATAGAGTGAGGCTAGCATAACCCTTATTAGGGTTTAAAGTTAAAACAAAGGCTATGTGATTTCATAGAGTGAGGCTAGCATAACCCTTATTAGGGTTTAAAATTAAAACAAAGGTTCATGTGATATTAATAGAGTGAGGCTAACATAACCCTTATTAGGGTATTAACTATTAAGTTAAAACATACTGTTCACTGTCCTCATTTCACGATTTCAGCATACGGGCAAAAAAAAAAAAAGGAACAGAGAACTCTGAAAGGAGAAAGAGAGGGAGGAACCTAGCTGCGATGCTTGGGTGTCGACAACGGCGAAGGCAAACGGCAACGATAACGGCGACGGTGGATGGCCACAGTACACCTCTGACCTCTCTTCCTTTTTCTTCCTTCTTCTTCTTCTCTACTCTCAAGTTTGAACCCTTTTTTTTTTTTCTTCTAAATCCAAAATAAAGATTCAATCTCCACTCTCAAATCTCTCGATTTTTTGAAATTTGGATGTTGATTAGTGGGATTTAAAGAAACGGAATGAAGAACCCACACTGTCACAGGTCTTCTGTTCACGATTGAGTGTTTTGGATGGATGCCCTAGCCCTGCATATCTACATAAGAGGGTAGACGTTGCTTTCCCGTGATCGGAATCTTTTTTTTTTTTTAAAACTTTTGTAGGTCGAAATCGGTGTGTTGTCGGCGATATATCGACGATAACTCACGATAACAAGTAAAAAAATTTATCCAATGTGTAGGCATGTCGGCCATGACCGACAACGACAAATATCGGCGATATATCGCCGATATTGTCGATTTTCATAACCTTGTCCCTACCAACTAATGTGTATTCTAAAGTCCTCTGCCTTTAAAAAAAATTTCAACACATGCCTACCTCGTGGGGGGTATGAATTCTTTCGGGTCCTACACCGAATCTCCCTCATATTTTGCAACGATAATCTTCCTCAATAAACTCTCCATTTCTTCCCCACACCTCCAAAGCCACTATTTTCATTGCACACAACAATCTCACGTTCTCACCCCCAACCTCTATCTCTAAGGGGCCAGCACACATCCTCCAATTGAATAGGTGATTTCCTTTCTTCTATTCTAGCATTCCATAAGAAATCTTTCTAAATTTTCTCTAGGGCATTGGCTATGGAAGCTGAGATGGTAAGGGCATGAAATCGATGGGTGTGCTTGCCAAAGTAGTCTTGGTGAGAGTAATTCTGCCTCCTTCGGAAAAATGGAAAGCTCTCCAGGTTTCCAGCCTTCTAGTCATCTTTCCACCACCAGGTCCTACAACAACGATTTCATCTTGGATCCAACCAAGAGGCATTACCCAAATAAAACAAGGGGGGCTTAACGACCCAGCAACCCAGACCCCCAGCCAAATTCCTCCATGAAAGAGACTTTCCAACTCCAAACATCACTTTTAGAGATATTAATCTTTAACCCAGACACTGCCTCGAAACACCTTAGGAGGTATCTTAGATAACTAATTTGTTTTTTTTTTTTGATCGGTTAGATAACTAATTTGTTGATTTGAGGAATTGCATGGGATCAAAGTATCATCAGCAAATTAGAGATGGAAAACAATCAACCCCTCTGCCCATAGAATAGCACTGATTTTATGGCTTGAAGATATAAAGACTCACGGACCTTTTTTTTCTATCGTTCTAGGATAAATGTTGATTGAGACTACAAAAGAAAGGTTAGAAAAACCTATTTTAAGAGTCCTAATACCAAGTCATATCTTGTCACATTTATTAATCCCCTTCCTCCAATAGTTAAAAAAGGGTATTCTAAAGATTAGAAAGACTATCCTTCCTAGCTTTCCGTTTTCAGAACAGCCTACTGGGAGTCTGGGACTAAAGACCATCCTTTCTTCCCTTTTGAATTAAGATCATCTTTGCTTTGAACTGACTTAAGAGGGGCCAGCTAGATGAAAGAAAGATGCATATTAGTGGGATTAAGGAGAAGACCTCTTGCTAGGTTCAATAGGACACAAATGCAGGTTTCAGTCTTTCTCTAAGCAAAGGCAAGTTGCTTAAAAGCTCTTAGAACCACTCCGAATCATTCAGCTTAGGGTCTTCAGGATGAGTGCAATTAAATATAAGGAAAGATAATATTAAATATACACACATTTGAGAGAATCTTGGAGTAGCTACGATATGTAACAAATAAAGAAAAAACATATTGAGATGGTTTGGACACATTCTACAAAGACAAATGTCCGCGCCAATGAGAATGAGTGTTGGTGCAACTTAAATGCTCTAAAGCATGGTAATAAAAATCGATGAAACCAATACGTATCGGTTTTGTTGGGCTCATGTCCGTTTTTAATATTGATACGTTATTAATGCATAATTTCATAATTTGTAGGATTCGCCCAAAACCGATAAGCATCGGGCTAGTCTTACTAATATGTATCGATGCAGGCGTAAGACTCGTTCGACAATATCATTTTATATGGGTTACCGTATAATTCTATACTAGAAAGCACGGATACTTCAAATACCCTCTCGTACCCGTATCCGATACGTATCGGATACGGATACGGCTCGGATACGGCCGGATACGTACGGGATACGGCTGAAACGTATCCCATTAATTAAAAACAATTTTTTAATTTAGGATACGGCTCCGATACGGCATGGATACGCCAGGATACGGCCGAGATACGGCCAGGATACGAGAATTTTTTTATTTTTTTTTTTCAATTTTTTTTGGAGACCCAAGGGTGTGACCCTATTTTTTTTATAAAAAAAAAATTTTGGAGACCCAAGGATGTGACCCTATTTTTTTTTTGGAGACCCAAGGATGTGACCCTATCTCTTTTGTTTTTGCATGGACATGATCTTCTTTATATTTTGCTTAGTGGATAATAGGATGACTTTCTTTTTTGCTTAATGGATGATGAGATGACCCTATTTCTTTTGCTTTTGCATGGACATGATCTTTTTTATACATAAAGAGAACTGAACCAATGGTTATTTTGTAATTATAATATAAAATATATTATTATTATTATTATTTATAAAAAAAATTACAGACGTATCCTGGCCGTACCCGTATCCTGTTTTTTTAGGTTTTGCCGTATCGCCATATCCGTATCATATCGTACCCGTATCCCGTATCCATATCCGTGCTTCCTAGATTCTATATAATTACACATTTTAGATTTCTTTCATTTCATTCGTATTCTACAATTCTACTTGGTCTTGGCTTTCCTAGTGTCTTATTTTATTTTATTTTTAAATTTAATTTATTTATTTGAGTGGTAATTTAATTTTTAAAAAATTATTTATTTTTTTATTAATATGTACCATCCGAAACCGATAAGTTATTTTTATTATCGATAATCAAGAAATAAAAATCAAAAGAGAGGAACAACAACAAAAGGAAGAGTTTACAAGAAATAAACTCAAAGTAAAATTGAGAACGAAAGTCATGAAAAAGTTCTCCGAGAAAAGAAGGTAAAAGTCAAGCATAGCTAAACTCAACCCAACAAATCACCCAAAACCACCCTATTAGTTCAGATGGAAATCCATTTTGCACGTGATCGAATGCGAGACAGAGAAGAGGGAGGATTCTCGAATACTCTCTTGTTGCGCACTCTCCATAGTGACTAAGAGATGGTTTCATGAAGAACCAACCAAATGGCACTTCGAGCACTATCCATACAAACTAGATACCAACATAATAAGAAGTTGTGAAATGAAGTGAAGACCCAATCCACCCCTATTCGGGAGAGGAAATACCCTCATATCACACCCACAATATGGCAGTGCAACAGCTGATGATTCATCGTCTCTTCCGCTTGAAGGCACAAAAAACAACGGCTAGCCAACCTCCACCCTCAATTTGTTAAGTGATCACAAGTAAGAATCTCATTCAACGCTGCATTCTATAGAAGGAAAGATACCTTGGAGGGAATACCTGGATTACACACAATTCTAAGAGAAAATGATATGTAAGATACTGACCCCAATGATTGAAGAAGTGATCTCACTAAGAATCGACCACCGTGGCCGGTCAAATTCTACAATCTCTACCTTGTAGGCTCATAGGAGAATACCCAAGGCACAATAGAAGGCTTCTCAAAGCTTCAATTCATAATTTCGAAAACCGCGGAATTAATGACGTTATCCTCGAAATCTCAGTGAATCATTACATATAACTTCAAAATCAAAACCCGGGTTTCTTTATTCATCATCAAGTTTTTTTTTTTTTCGGTAATCAATAGAGATATATAAATAAAAATGTCAAAGCAAAATACAAAGCATAAGGTGGAGGATACGAGAAGTAGAAGGGGAATTCTCGAAGACTAGCATTCCTCTCCTTCCATATCGCCCAGGCTATCGCTCCCAGTAGTACAGACCATATTGTTGCATGGTCGATATTCGTGCTAACTCAATGCCAACCAGATAAAAAGTTCCAGAAGGAGTTAGGGAAGACCCATTCTATCCCTGCCAGAGCAAGAAAGTAACCCCAAATCTCAAAAGCAAGGGGATAATGTAACAACAAATGATCCACCGACTCTTCCGTGAGCAGACACGAATAGCATTGGTTTGCCATCATCCAGCCTCCTTTTTTCAAATTATCACAGGTGAAAATCCTATCCAGAGTCGCAGTCCAAAGGAAGAAAGCTACTTTTAAAGGAATTTTGGGGTTCCACACCGGCTTGTGGAGAAAAGAGTACGGAGAGGGCAACTCAAAATTGTAGCAATGATCTCACAGAGAATTGACCATTGTTATCCTTAGTCCAAATCCGTGAATTTGAACCACCGGGCCGAGGGACGTAGGTCTTAAGGTTTGTAGGATCAAACAAAAATCTTCAATCTCCCAATCGTTCAGCGGCCACCTCAAACGCAGACACCAACCCCCCTCGTCGTTGAAGCACTCAAAGCAATTTGCTATTGAAGCTGATTTGTCTAGCGATAGACGAAAAATGTTGGCAAACCTAGATCGTAAGCTACTCTCACCACGCTAAACATCCAGCCAGAAACGTATCTCCGTCCCACCCCTCACTCTAAATGAGGTAAATGAGGCCAGTAGACCAACCACCTACATGATGCCTTTCCACAAACCCACCCCGTGGGGACCCCTAACCTGCCTAGGACTCCAACTCGACGATTGACCATGTCTTGCAACTACCACCTTTCGCCATAGGCTCTCCCTCTCCTCCACACCCATTTCGGGAAACTAATGGTTTGAGATTGAGGCCACCGCTTTGTGGGGGTCTGCACACCTGATCCCATGCTACCAAATGATAACGTGATTTACCATTCCACAAGAACTCCCTCTAGAGACGTTCCAGTGATCGAGCTAAGCCCCGCGGAATGGTTAGGGCAGATAGTACGTGGGAAGGTTTCTAAGAATGCTTTTGATTAAGGTCAACTTCCCCCCTTTCGAGAGAATATGAGTTTTCCACCCCGCTAGTCTAGACACGAATCGTTCAACCGCAGGCAACCAAACTTCTTTTGATTTGAATTTGGCTCCTAGGTGAAGCCCCAGATAGGTCGAGGGAAGAGCACCAATTCGGCACCCTAAACAAGATGCGATATTACCTATGTTTGGGTTCCCCCCCCCCCCCCCAACACTGATCATCTCGCTTTTACCCAAGTTGACTTTCAGACCAGACACCACCTCAAAGCACCTTAAGATGCATCTAAGGTACGCTACTTGCCTCCAAGAAGTTGCACAAAAGATGAAGGTATCATCTGCAAATTGTAGGTGGGAGATTTAGAGCTCTTCCTGCCCCACTGAAAAACCCTCAAGTACGACCCAGGGGCTCTCAAAAGCATCCTACTCAAAGTCTTTAAGACTAAGATAAAGAGGAAAGGTGATAACGGATCGCCTTGTCTCAAGCAGCTAGAACTCCGAAAATACCCTGCGGGAGACCCACTGATAAGGGTCGAAAAAGACACCGAAGAGATCCACTAGGATATCCATGCTCTCCACTTCAAGCCAAACCCCATTCGTCTCAAAACATAGTCCAGGAATTTCCAATTCACGTGAACATATGTTTTTTCCATATCAATTTTGCATAGCAGGCCAGGGACACCCGATCTCAGACGATCCTTGATGCATTCATTGGTAATGAGTACCCCATCAAGGATTTGACGACCACCCACAAAGGCTAATTGATGGGGGGATATCACTAAGTCTAGAACCCCTCGCAGGTGTGATGTCAAGACCTTGGATATGATCTTATACATGCTACGGACAAGACTAATTGGTCGATAGTCCTTTAATTCTTGGGCTCCTGAGAATTTCAGGATCAAAACCACAAAAGTGTTGTTCAAAACTTTATCAAAATGGCCCGGTTCATGGAGGAGAACGGCAAGCACGTCCCTCCCTACTATATCCCAGCATGATCGGTAAAATTCTATTGAGAACCCATCCGGCCCCGAGGCTTTGTCCCCTGCTAGGCTTGAGATGGCCTTCCTAACCTCATCCTCAATAAACGGGACTTCCAGTCCCTCACATTGATCCTGGGACAGAGAATCAAACTCGAGACCATCCAAACTTGGTCTCCAAGAGGTATTCTCGTAATAGAGATTCAGATAGAATTGTACCACATTATCTACGAACTCTCGGGGGCTCTCCAGCGACCGCCCATCAACCTTGATCATGGAAATAAAATTTGATTCCCGCCGAAAGTTAGCCATTTGGTGAAAGAATTTTGTATTGTTGTCCCCTTCCTTCAGCCATCGGATACACAATTTCTGCCTCCAACTCGTTTCTTCCCTTCTTAAGATTCATGTATTCTAGTTCCCATGACTCCTTTTGATGACCCTCCTCTCTAGACAAAGGCCGAGTTCATTCCCATTTTCTAAAGTCCTCGATTTCCCAAATCGTTCAAATCCCGCCTCAAAGACGGACACTCCACCACCCCCTTATCTCTCAACTCAGCATAGTCCCCCACTAAAGCATCTCTGTCAACGGCTAAAAGGAAGATGTTGCCAAAGTAATCCTTTAATTTCGCGGAGCCGCACCAAGCATCTTTCCAAAATCGAGCCTCTGACCCTACCCCCACCTTGAACTTAAACCGATACGTATTAGTTTCGGTTGTGACCGATACAATCCCCATACTATTTTTTAAATCCTCAAGGAAAAGTCCAAAAAAAAATGACGTGGATAGAGATAGTGAGAGAAGATTGGATAACACATTGTTAAACCAAAGATGTGTCTTGGTAGACTAAATGTAGAACAAGATTTGTTTTGCCGACTCAAAATAGTTGGGATAAGGCACTTATACAGAAGAAGACTCCTAAAGAAAAACCTATCGGCAGGTGAAGTAGTTCCCAACTTTAAAACTATATTTGCCCAACTCTTGCCACAAGTCAGCAAGTTCATTTGTATTATTTTTAAGACATGGCTAAAACAAGGTTTCAATTTAGGCATAAGGATTCCGGTCTTATCAATTCATCATCATCATCCAAATCTTCTCATAACTATGTGGGGTTGGACCCTATCTCAAACAGATGGTGATCTATGTCGAAAATATGACACTGCTGATCAAACCGCAGCCTATCTACCGTCAGAAAATGAAACATAATGGCCTCCTCAATCAAGCTAAAACAATTTCATCCCAATGGTCAACTTCAGAAACAGGTCATCGTGACCAATCATACTAAAATACTCCACTATATCAACTCAATAAATATGGTTTACTTGTATTTACCCTATTTATGTACACCATTTTACATTTGTATGAACAAATAAAGCATTCTCTAGACTCACTGAGCCTTAGCTAGACTAAACATGAATTACCAACCTAAGATAATAAGCCCATATACAAATTAAATCAAACACTTCAGAAATGTTAATGGAATTGGAAATGCTTCACCTTGAGATTACTTGATATGGCATGGAATGCTCCTTTCCACTCATTTTCATGTGTTGGCATATCTGAAACACGCAGAAATAACCCAAAAAACGATGATAACATGGTCTAATAGTGCACCAGAAATGCTATCTACTAATGAAGCAAGTGATACACACCACGTAAAGTTTTTTCGCCAATTTCTCAGGCTCGTCCTTTGATTCCTGAATGAGCTTCTGCAGAAGCTTTGCTGCCTCCATTTCGATGTTATGTGAAGAAGCCATCTAATCAGAACGGCAAATAAATTTCAATGAGCAAAATATAAAATCAAATTCTGACCAGACTGAAACAGAATTTTGATATTTAAAGTGTACCCATCTCATAAATATCTAAAATAAACTCTGGGTTTTCATCATTTCTGTTCAATTGGTAAAATCAATGGTTCTTGGTACAGTTCCCAAACAGCAATTTCAGGGTTTTCTGAGGTTCTTATGATTGAGATTTTCCAAGAAGCTAGAGAACTTATGTTCCTCGCAAATCAGAGGACCACGACAATTCCAATTTGACAAACTCAAAATATGACTGTGATTCGACAAATCAAGACTGGAACTTCTATGCAAACGCCAATCAGGATAAATTCTTATGTAATGGAAACTAAAATTATAATTAAATTTACAACTAGCAGAGCTCCAAAACTCTGATGGGGTTTGATCCATGTACGTAGAAATGAAAACCTAACCCTAGAAATCGATAACAGCAGGTCCGAAATACACAAATTCCATGATTTTTTCTCGAAATAAGCATGAAATTCGAACAAAATCAAGTCTCAGAAAAATAAAATTAAACTTAACAAAAATAAGAATAAAATGCCTACCCTATTAAGGTCATGAAGGAGCTCCTCTCCTTCAGTTCTTTGCTTACTCTGATGGGAGAGACCTGATATATACATATTGATTTTATCTCACGAGCTACCAGAATAAATGGTCTCTGAAGCTCTACTACCGTTGATCTTGTAATTATGGTGATCTTGATTGCATGATCTGCAGTGCTAAAGCGCGCTGTCGTTTTAATCTGGTGGCTGTTTGATCTACTGAATCAGTTAAAAGGTATTAGTGTAGGATTGTGTCAGGTGAGGGTCTTTATACAGTTTAGTTGTAGTAGTTGATAAAAATGGCCCAATGTTTCATCAATACGGACCGTCCGATTGAAGTACAAACATCATTACATCATTGATACCTCAAGATCAAATCAATGAGATTATCCTTATAATCCCATGATCATTCGTGCAACCAATCCAGATCGTCCGCTCAATAAGAGGTAGATGGTGCAAATCAAAATGAACGGCAAGTACACAGTACATCACTTTTGTATGCATTTCTTTTTCTTTATTTTGCTCTCTTTTGAGATCCAATCAAAGCCAATTGCGATGGAACTCGGGGGGACTTCAATGCACCTACACATCAACACGTCTCCCTTTATGTTAAATAATCTAACATTAGCTTTTTTAAATAAAAAAATTGAAATTTTTTTTAACTAATTGAGAACTTTAGTTTATTTTTTTTTTAAACCAAGGTTAGATTGTTAAACCCCAAGGTTAATAAATCTTAACCACAGTTAAATAAGGATTAATAAGGACATGTGTTGACTTGTGGGTGTGATTGAACTCTCCTCAAGTTCAATCGCAATTGGATGTGATAGGAATTTCCTCTTTCCATTACAATTTACAAGAGCATTAGTTCGCTCTTGGCAAGGAGTGAACTCTTGTTCCTCGCTCTCACAAAACCCCTTTTAACTGCCATGAATTCTGGTTAATTGTTTTTAACCCTTGTAGTTAAATATTTTTCCTAGAAACAAGGGTTGATGGGTGAATCCTAAGAGTGAGTGAATCTTAACCATCAAATTAATAAATATGAGACCCATAGTAGAAAAGGGTCCTGAGACGCCTCCCTTCGTTCCTCACTGGAGGAGGTGATTATTTTCCAAATTACAAAGCTTCATATATGAGAAGTGCAGGCTCATACCAATGTACGGGCAACGTTGCTCCTTTTACTTGTTAGCTTGTGAATGGGTATAGCCCATAAAGGAGTGCTACGCCAGCACAGTTTAAGAAAACAGAATGTTTAAAACAAAGAATTATGATTAATATTGGTTCTCAAGGTAACATTTAGAAGTACCAACACTTGTTACCACAGTAACAGCTTAGAAATTTTCGTTTGAAAATTTTATCTTATTTTAACTTGTTGATGGTTAGCACTGCCTGTTGTCTCACTCATGTTAGAATTTGGAAATTTTTGAAGTTTGGCTTGTGGCTTGCACTCCTCTATATCTATTTATAGTAGTTAGGGTTAATTATTTCTACCTTAAAAAAATAGTTAGGGTTAGATAGTCTCAGTAACTGGTGGGTGTTTGTTAAGGCTGTTAAAAAAGCCCACGTAGAAGGATACCCGGCCCTACCCTATCCTCTAAAGCCCTCTGAAGCCCTACCCCTACCCTGGGTAGCAACACCTGTTTGTCTCACTCATGTTAGAATTTGGAATTTTTGAATTTTGGCTTGTGGCTTGCACTCCTCTACATCGATTGATAGTAGTTAGGGTTAATTATTACTACCTTAAAAAAAATAGTTAGGGTTAGATAGTCTCGGTAACTAGTGGGTACTTGTCACATAACCTGTGAAAGCCTTCTTCTTTTTGCTTTGAAATCGGTACCCCTAATTAGAGGGGCACTCCTCCTTATTAGGGAGGTTGGGTTGGAGCCACGAATTTCTTGCAAGGAAAACGATAGTCGATTGACAATGTTAGTACTTATTGATGGGTTTTGTAAATAATGATTAGGTAAAACATTGTAGGTACAAAGGTAAAAAGGGGGAATTTTGAAGGACAAAGTTCTTGGCTTATCTCATCTTTACATTTTGTATATATCATATACGTATTGCTTTTTCTTCTTTAAGGTGAACTCATATATATATAATATATATTTCAAAAGTTAGGGGGCAATTACATTCCGGCTCATAGTTGTGCCAAATTAAATAATTAAATAAAATACATTATATAAGTATTTTTTCCAAAGTACAAGCACAGCAACCCCGGCTCCGCCATGCCTATGGCTATGCCCTAGATAAATGTTTAAAAAATATAGTATAATTTTTTTTTCAAAAGATAAATGCCAGCTCCCCTAACCCTCCTAAATCGACCCAAGAGATACTCTCACTGGACCCTCGCTATAAACAACTTCTAATTCTTACCCTACTTTGCATTTTTGAGATTTAGTTGTTATATCTTTGGGTCATTCGTTTTGTTGTTGATGCATGATATGCATGAAGCATCTATACTAGTTTTTTTTTTTTTTTTAAATGATGGAATACTAGTTCTTGTAAATGTACATCAATTCCATGTTTGGGTTCCGTCGACTTCGCACGGAAGTTGTAAACTCTACTTCCCGCAAAAGTCAACGTCACTACCTTTTGTAGGAAGTGGATTTGGTGACTTCTAACTTGCATAGAAAGTCGTTTTACGTTTTGATAACCAAACGATATTTTTTGGAATTTCCGACTTTTAAAGTGGTAGAAGTTGCTAAAAGTCACCCCAAAAGTCTATCCAAACACAACCTAAATTTGTTCTCCCACCAATTTTGTAGACAACCTACTAGTATTGAAAAAGTGACAATTTGTTCACTTTGGGGGGTAGGTTGTGGTTTTCAATTTGGTGTAACGCCCCAAAATCCCACCTTGGACATAATGAGACTTTGGGTCATGACATTTCTTAAATCTGCTTAATTCAATGGCATAAAGGCAATTCTAAACAAGAATCTCCAAAAATGACAATAACAAAATTCGATATATAAACAATTCATTTTGTATCAACATAACCCACCAAAAGACAACATAGTTTGATTCCCAATGCAATTGTATGGCCTAAGCAACATCATACTGTAAAAGAAACTAAGTATATAAAATATCTATTACAATCCTTTTAAAGAAACAAGGCTAGTAATCGGGGAAACGGTCGAAGTCCCAAACGCCCTCGATGAATAGGTCACCTACTCAGTGGATATATAGTCTAACTAACAACATAATATCTCATGTACTTAATTCATATCATAATTAAATGCGTAATCACATCATCAGAGTGCGAAAGAACGTATGGACATATCATAACATCACTTTGACTCGTGTAGACTTGTGTACGTGTCAGATTCTTAGACTTGATCTTACATGATGTGTATTCTTATGAGATGCATACTCATGCGCGGGCCAATAGTACTTTACATGCAACCATACCCATGAGCGGGCCAATACTTTACATACAACCATACTCATGCGCTGGCCAATACTTTCTCGTGTCATGCATGCATGCTTGTGTAGCGCCCCAAAATCTCCCCTAGGAGTTAAGTGAGACTTTAGATGTTACTATCATAACCTGTCAAACCATCATACAATAGATACAAGACATATTATAGCGAAAACAAAATCAATGCGGAAGCTTGAACTCAATTTTTATTTTCTATACATGATCAATATTCCAAGTTTTTATACATAACATGACCAATTATAAGAGTGGACATGCCCACTCATCAAAATATAAAATAGGAACCTCACTGACTCTTCACTCAACAATAGTCTAGATAGGGTCATCTATATAGATCCCTGTCCTCTTAAGGTTGTAATTGGCTAGGCACCTATTCTTCAGCATACTCTTCCTTAACCCATGGCTCGAGATTGAAGACATCCACCGGACCTACCGACATTAAATGTACAGCTGAGTATTGAAACACTCTGCGAGTACAACTACTGGCTAACAATAATATCATACAATTCATATATAGCTTACTTGAAATGTAAACAATGCATTTATGAGCATGCATGAAAATCAATTGCAAAACCTCATTTAAATCATGTGTACATAATTCATTGTTTATACTTGAAATTATCTTTTCGTGTTTTTCAAAACTTGTTTATCGTGCTTAAAATCTTACTTTTGTCTTGTTCTTGTCTTGTGGAAATCATGTTTGTCTTGTCTTGTTCTTATTTAGAATCACATTTGTCTTGTCTTGAATATCTTGTCATGCTTGTCTTGTGAGCCAGATGTTGGTGCCCTTTTAGCGACTTGTGAGTCGGGTATGTAAATACTCTTCATCGGAGTCGGGTATGTAAATATTCTTCAACAAAATAGAAAAGACACATCAACATCATTGATTTCTTGTCTTGTCTTTCTTGTGAGCCAGATATGGCATATCATTAGATATGCACTATCCTTTATCGACCCAAAGTTCGGCATTATCAGTCTTACTTGTCTTGTTTTCTTGAAGCCAGATATGACATATCATTAGATATGCCCTATCCTTGATCAACCCAAAGTTTGGCTTTATCATTCATTTCGTGAATCAGTTGCCTTGTTCTATGATTGTTTTTCATATCCTTATACTTTAAAAACTCGGTCATGCATACATGTTTGTGCATAGTGAATGGTGAACATCATATTGGTGTGGAAATACTTAACGGAATAACATATGACATTTCAAGCATTCACATAGACATGGGAGATCTAAAAGGAAGCATATATATGTGAAAACGTCCAACTCAAAACCAATTAGCTATGAGTGGAGAGGCCTTACATGTAAATAAGGCCACAACTATTTCTTTATTTAGTCGATGTGAGATTGGTTCTCTTACACGCCCCCTCACGTGCAACCCTAATTTTTAGGTCTGTTATGTGCGCCTCTTTTTGAGTCGTCAATCATGCAGCCTTTCTGTTTGGGTCTGTCATCGTGAGTGTGAGCATATTTTGGCCGTTGGGTCTTTTTGAGCTCTGATACCATGTGAAAACGTCCTACTCAAAACCAATTAGCTATGAGTGGAGATGCCTTACATGTATATAAGGCCACAACTATTTCTTTATTTAGTCGATGTGAGA
This sequence comes from Tetracentron sinense, assembly GCA_015143295.1. Lineage (NCBI taxonomy): Eukaryota > Viridiplantae > Streptophyta > Magnoliopsida > Trochodendrales > Trochodendraceae > Tetracentron > Tetracentron sinense. Next base: position 6,890,654 of record CM026558.1, on the reverse strand, counting down.
TTGGTTCTCTTACACGCCCCCTCACGTGCAACCCTAATTTTTAGGTCTGTTATGTGCGCCTCTTTTTGAGTCGTCAATCATGTAGCCTTTCTGTTTGGGTCTGTCATCGTGAGTGTGAGCATATTTTGGCCGTTGGGTCTTTTTGAGCTCTGATACCATGTGAAAACGTCCTACTCAAAACCAATTAGCTATGAGTGGAGATGCCTTACATGTATATAAGGCCACAACTATTTCTTTATTTAGTCGATGTGGGATTGATTCTCTTACAATATAGACATTAGCAATGTAACATTTGTGGAAGAACCTTAAAAGTATCGTGGTACTCATGAAAGGCTTAAAGTATAAAATCATGACAATAGGCGTTACACATTTGACATACATTACATAGATCATGGTTACTTAACCTATTACATCCATAACATCCTTCATAGTTCATATGTTTAGATAAATAATAGTAAATTTAGGAAATTGAAACGCATAGAAGAAATCTCCACATTCAAACTTAGAACCCTAGGTTTGAGATCTAAGTTTTCTCTAGGTTACTAGAAGGGTGTACTTACAATTTCTATTCCTAATCATGCATTCATCCTTCTTTTCATTATTTGCATCATACATAGTTAGTTAGTAGGAGTGCTTACCACTTAGATTAGAGAAAAGCATGAGGAGGGTTGAGAAGATGAGATCCAAGCTTTGAAGAAAGGATCCAAGCTTTAGGAAGATCACCTAAGCTCCCTTTGTCAAAAATCCTAGTTTCTCCATTTCTCCCTTTCCAAACTCTCTCAACTTATGCCTTGAGGGTTTATGAAACCCTCACCCACGAATTTGGGGGTTATATAGGAACAGGGGAGGTCAAAAGACCTTCCTACCCTTAATGAAACAGTCCCCCAAACTAGACTGAGCAAAATGTCGGGGTCCCGGTCGACTGGCTAGGAGGGGCAATCGACCGGCCTTCCTAAAACACCTACTGTAAAGCCCATTTTGGGCTTTTCGGTGACAGTCTGTCGACCGGCTAGGGAGGTCGGTCGAACGGCCTTGCATAACTCACCTACTGTTGCCCATTTTTTGGTTGTTTCGTGACAACCGGTTGACCGACCTTGAGGGGCAGTCGACCGGGATTCACCAGAACTTGGTGAATCATTTGTTTTTTTATTTTTCTTCTACTTAGAGTGGTTTCACTCTACTATTGACTTAACTAGAGTGCTTCCACTCTTTTACCTTGGCTTAAACACCATTACACAATTATATTTTTAGTTGTAACTCCTTTTTATTCATAATGCACACATCATAACCCATAGAAGACCCATTTTGAGAAAAATCACTATTCATTGACACTATTCACCAAATGGGAAAATGAGTTTCAGGGTTCTACAATTTGTGAGACACATGGACTCATGAGATTTATCGACTTACCATGCAAGTGAATATGTGCTTGAATGTCGTAATTGACATTCGAGTAGGTCATCACTTAGGTTCCGATCTTCTACCATGGAAAACTCCACCATAACGTCTCATTCCATATGGTTAGAGAATTCCCGGTCTGGAAGACTTCCCTCTAAGTATTGGCTTACTCGAATATCGATCACCATTCAATAAATGTAGTGCATAATTTAACACGAAAATCATAAATAACACTTTTAGCATAATTTCATCATTTCCATAATATAATTCATAAACATTAAACTCATTTCATCCACATTCTTCCATAAAATGTCCTTCCTCCATTTCACATAACCCATTCTCCACACCAACATACATCAACAATAGACATTTATCAAAATCCAGTAGTCATTTATTCAAAACCCAATCCAACATGATTCTCATCATCCGTATCAACCACAATAGATTTGAATAACAACTAATAGCATCATAAAACAATATTCATAATCATCCATAGTTTTAAACATGTGCAATTTCTATTTCATGCTCAATTTTTCCCTCAATATATCCCAAATCATGTAAACCCCTTAAATACATCCATAATCTCATTTAAGCACATCAAGAATTATTAATAAGTTAGGTTAGAGAGTATATCGACCTTTGAGATCGTTCATTTCGAGCCAAATCGCTTGCAAGATGCTCTGGGGGTGATCTCAAAGCCAATCTCTTTCTTCTTCAAGCAAAACTTTCATTCCCCAAGCAAATCTCTCTTGAAACCCTAGGTTTTTCCCAAAATCTCTTCCAAGTTAGGTTAGAAAACTCTTAGAACCTACAACCCTCGAATTAGAAAGACCATTTATAGTCTAGGGGTTAAAAAACCTTAATTTCCACAATTTCAATAATTTACTGGGCACGATATCTGGTCGATCATAGGTTAGTTGCGATTGATCGCAGGCTTCCAGATTTCTGCGATCGATCAAGGCATATCAGGCGATCGATCGGATCTGTACATAAAACCCTATTATTTTTTTGGCCTATTCATCATCATTTCATCATTTCATGTGTTCTAAAGATGTCTAATCTTTCTAGATTAGAGTCGTTGTAATGTCAATTTTTAGATAGATTTTTATCATCATTTCATGTGTTCTAACGATGTCTAATTTTTCTAGATTAGAGTCATTATAATGCCGATTTTTAGATAGATTTTCATCATCATTTCATGTGTTCTAACGATGTCTAATCTTTTTAGATTAGAGTCGTTATAATTCTTCAGAAATTAGAATTTCATACCATCTTACTCCCTCCTCCATCTATACTCTTCTTCCCTCAGTCCCCCCTCTCTCTCTCCATGGGAATCTGTACATATCTCTAGAGGTGGAAAAAGGGTTTTACGAGATTAAAATTGTAGAGAGAGGTTTGATTTTTCCTTTTTTCATTTGAGTAATTTATGTTTTTAATTGCTTGACTCTAGGGATTATTTCCAGATTTTCCCCCATTTGTTTGAGACGTGCATTGGTGAATTTCGGTTGCTCAATTATTTTCCCCCATTCATCTCCACATTGTTGCTCTAATCTACAACCATGTATGGCTTCACAAGATGCATGTGTCTCGCCTGAAACTCACGAAGAAGAAACTAGTAGAACTGTAATTGTTTTAATTCATTTGTTTTGTTTGTATGCAAGGGAGGTATGGATTTATTTAATCAGATTTTCCTTTCAATGTTTGTGATTATTGTTTCTAGGGTTAATTGGATCTGCACTTTGGAGGATTGGCTAGAATTCGATTTTTTTGTTAGATGTTAATTTTGTAAAGTCTAAGCTATTAGCAATGGGTTGGATCTGAATGTTGAAAATTGTACTACTTTTCTTTCTTATAATTATTATTATAATTTTAGTGATCTATGCCTTATTGTATTATTTTTCTTCAAGGGATTTGTGTTTAGCTTTTTAGAGTTGGTTCGGTGAAATTGGTTATTCTCTTTGATGTGCAGGTGGCCACTAAAAAGGGGAAGTAGTGCAAATGGCAAAGTCCTCTTCTCCTGAACCTCGAGATCCCATATCCTTTACCTCTCGGCATAGGTTAGTGTTGGTTTATTTACTTGATCTCTCTCTCTCTCTCTCTCTCTCTCTATATATATATATATATATACATATATTAGCAGAGGCCCGTGCGATGCACGGTAATAATTAAGACTATCTAAAATTAAATAATATTATTTATTTATTTAAATATTAAGTAATATATTTTAATAATATTTCATAAATTTTATTTTTAATAGTATTAGATTTTTATTATTTGATATACATTATTATTTGTATTAATTAATTAATTTTATAATAATAAATTTTTATTATTTTAATAACATTTATAGGAAAATCATAAGTTTTTTAATATTAAACTTAAATTAATACACCCCAAGAGTTGGAGATATGAGAGAACTCTACAATAGTGGAGATAGATAGGGCTCTAGGATGAGATAGTGGGTCCCAAACTTGTAAGAGTTGGAGATAAGAGATGAGTCTATAATAGTGGAGATAGAGAGGGCTCTAGGATGAAATATTGGGTCCCAAATTTAAACGGTGGAGATTAAAGAGAAAAGCCACATGTCATCTCTAAAATAGAACTTATGAGATTGGAGGGATTGAAGTTTGGAGAGCAAAGAGAAAAGTCTTATTTCTTTATATTATAGTAATAGATATATTGTAACCATGTAGAATTCTTGCAGTTCAAATGGTATTTTTAATTATTAACTCTTTGTTGGTCATACCCAGTTGATATTGATATCTTCAAACTTGAAATGTATTATTATAATGAAGTTACTCAAAACTTTTTTTAACAGCTAAGAATTGATTTATCGTAATCTGTAGAGCTTATAATAACTTGAGGCCGGAGTAGATATCATTGTGGGGTTTCTTTCTTGGGATAATGCTGCTGCTCAATCCAAATTTAGCATCTCTCTTAGCTTGTCTGATGTTGGCTTTCAGTGATAGCATCCCCAAAGTTATAGATGCTGGAACTGTCAAAGCTCTTCTTTCAACTGGTGGGTCTAAAAAATGATCTCTCTGCCCGTGCCAATGCTACTGATGCTTTGGAGGCTCTTTCTTCCATGTCAATTAGGGCTAAGAAAGCTTCCGTGGATGCAAATGGCATACAAGTCCTCATTAGGGCTGTAATTGCTCCTTCTAAAGAGTTTATGCGAGTTGCGAGGGGATTTTGGTCGTACTCTACAGGGACATGCAATGCATGCTTTAGCAAACATTTGTGGTGGGATTTCTTCTCTATTACTTTATCCTTTGTTACTTTTTCCTATATTTCTACAACTTCTTAAATAATTCAAATTGTCACTATATGTAGCCTACGGTTGTTCTAATTTTTGATGTGTCTCTTGGCTCTTCTACTCTTATTTCTACCTTCCCTGTTATGCAACTTTAAAAATTCTCAGCTAACATAAAATTAGAAATTTCTAGCTTTAAAGGATTTCCAATCTATTACTTTCACATGTCTCTAACTAGTTTATACTCTGACTTTGGAAACATACTGCAAAGTTCACCATCTTTTTCATTGTCATAACTCATAAGCTTTGTTGTTTCGTTTCCACTTTTGCTTTCTTTCTGAGTTAAGGGAGCCAAAACAGAGGATGTCTTAGATAAAGGACTTTCTGGTTGTCGTCTTAACCGTCTTTTGGTTCTCAAGGATCAAGATTCTTCTTATCACTTATAATGAAGTTTTACAAAAATGCAGGAACTCATTATAAATTTCGAGGTGGATTGACAGTAGACATTTACAGAATCATTAAATTAATGGCTCCTAAAACACGAGAAAAAAAATCTAAATCAAGGAACATTTCTTATCTTTGTGCACTAGATTTTTTTCCAGGATATTAAACAAGAGAGTATCTTTATTGGTCTACTAACTTTGATTTGTGAAGTACGATCGATCATTGACATGGAAGAAGCACTAACAAATTCAGTTTGTTCTTAGTTCCATGAATATTGTCATACTTGGCTGAATCTTCCATTTCCAAACATTCCATGTTTCCATTGGCCTATTTCATTGGGCAAATTCAAATGTCGTCAATATTCGAATTCACCAGTTAAGTAAATATACCGTATCTTAGTTTTTTTAAAATTTTGGCATTCAAGTGTCCTTAATTTCTGCATGGTTCTGTTTTATTGTATTATTTTCAGGACAAATTTAACATAATTAATTATTAATATGCTTTTGGTGTCAACAACAAACAAACCACAGATTCCTTTACTTGTGGGCTACCCATTTGTTTGGCCCGAAATGGGGGCCATTTGTGTCATGGTGCTGTACTTGCTAGAGACCATCGGCCTTATTTTGGGAATTGGTGCACGGGTGCTACCACTTCTTTCTTCTTAATTCATTTTCCTTGAGTAACCTAAGATGCATTCGGGAGCAAAACATGACTGAAGGTAGTGCCTCTAGATTTATCCACAGGTTGAAGAAAACGAATAGGCACAAACCTGCCCCAAGATTTACCACATACAATGTTATCTCGAGTTTGTTTGCTGTATATTTTGTCATTCTTTGTTGTTTAAGGAACTATTACCCTAACCGTGCATAACATAGAAAAATCTCTAATTAAGAACCTCTCTGCAATTCTTTTTGAATTCAAAACCCACATATCTAAATTATGTCATAGATGGATTTTCTTTGATAATTAGCATAGCTTGTGCATAATTTTATGAAATTGCTGACCTCCTTGCAGTCCTAATTATATGTTGTCATAGATATCCATCATGCTCAAAGGAACCTGAATTTTTAAAACTGCCCATCAGGTTCGTTCTGTCAGGGTGAAGAGCTCTGCTGAACTTGATGAAGAAATGATGGCTAAATTACCAAAATTTAAAGCCCGGTCAGTAAGCAAGAAGGTTTGCTTCCTTTGCTTGGTATACATTTCTCAATGGGGATAACCATATTCAGGATTTTCTTTGTTTATGTGGCTTATATGTTGCACTCAATTTAGTTCTCTTCTCCATAAATCCTGGAAGCTCCTACATTGTCTGCATTACCAAGTAAGTACCCCTGAACTATCAGAATTCAGGTATAAAGTGTATTGTGGAGGGATGTTTATGAGGAAGATATAAAGGGCGTTGTTTTGGACATCACACAAAAATATTTTTAATCTGCTCAGGAATTCATTTGAAAACAATGAAAAGGGCAAATCAGCATGCAGAAACATCAACAGTTGTATCATCCACCAAAGCTTCTTTCCAGGTTAGGAAAACCTCTTTTTGATCTTCTCAATGCCTCTACATTCTACAATCATGTCATCTTCCATTTATTTTTATATACTGAGAAATAAATGACTTATGTGTATGACAGAATCAAGGGAAACCCCATAAGCTTCCAGAACCTAGCTAGAACTCCTCATCTTGAAACATCCCCCCCCTTTGAAGGGGATGATTCATGTTCAATTGAAATTGAATTTGTATGCTCTTCCATTATAAGAGAAATTACAAATATGTTGATATACTACTATTGTGATACTGTTCTAGAACAAGAGGAGCTTGAAAAGGTGCTTAAATTCAAGGTTAGGCCACTCAACATTTTATCTTATCTTGTGAGCCATATAGGCAACATCTCCTCAATTTAACACATTTAAGTACCATTTCTGGAGATATTTGAGAGCAAAGGGAAGAACTAGGAATGTATTTCATTTTGCACATGGACTTTAACTTTATGGTGTTTCTATACTTTTCTTGGTCGATTTGGATTTCAATGGTAAGATACCAACCCCTTTTAGTGCAGGTTCAAGCACTTCAGATTTGCACCAAAAGGAGTGCTTCAGATTAGATGGTTGGAGTTTGATGATGGCTTCCATCAATCTTTCTTGCTCCTCAATAGCTCTATATGGTTTATCAAAGCCCCCTCTTTCTCTCTCGTTCTCTGAGATTTTTGGATGTGAAACTCATCTGGGTTATGACGTTTTCTATTTTCGAAGTACTTTTGCATGTAATATATTATATTTTGTGGGATTTCAATATAAATCTCATCTGGGTTGCATTTTCCTGCTCCTCAAAGCACTCAAATTTTGTTAGATTTATGGACAATGATTAGTTTTATTTGATACGATGCATCATGTCTATGGAATTAAATATTAAGACTGGTAACCATGGTTATTGTTTTCCTTACAAAACATCGAACATATTACTTTGTTAAAAAGGAGTTTACAACGATATAAAGATCTACATGTATGTTTTTTCAAAAAAATATTGCTCACACCCGTGCATCGCACGGGGTTTTCGCTAGTATATATATATATTACTTCGAGCCGAGTGAAGCTCAAGCTGAAGCAAGTTCTAAAACGAGCCTAACCATTTGAGCCGGAGCGAAATGTTTGAGTGCAAAAACAAAACGCAGTTTGAGCCTAAACATCCCTCATTGTCAAGCAAAACGCAGTTTGAGCCTAAACATCCCTCATTGTCAAGCTGTTCCTATCAGAAGACTGTAGATTGGCAAAACCAGTTTGAGCACAAAAACAATGCTCATCAAACCCTTGGGTTGCTACCTCTTCACTGTACTATTGTCCCCAAAACTAGATTTGTGGTCTCAGCGCACGAATTTAGCTTCTTTGAAGAGCAAATCTAATGGACTCGTGGTTTGGCCTTCTAACCAACACCAAAATAAACATTTCAAGCTCAAATGCTGCTTGATTTGTGCTACTAAAAAGCAGAAAGATGCACAATACAAATGCTTGGAACCTGCCCACATTATATCTACAAAATAGAAAACAGAAGCATTTGCTTGAGCGTATCCAAATTCTGAACAGCAACAAGCAAGGCCGGTTCAGTATCTCCCAACTCAGTAAGCATATGCCCCGGCACAAACCCAATTCATTAACAATTTGAATTTAGTATGCCAACCCTAAACCTCAATAAATAGTGTAGATGGGCGAGTTATACGGTCCTCGATTGGTTCGGATTACCCCAAGTCAGTAAGCTTCTGCTCTGGGCCAATCGTTAATTTGGTTGGCCCAAGGATTGCCACCTTGTACTGATATAGCCGGAGGCAATTGTCTAAGATCCATTTTCATGTTCCGCAAGGTTGCAAGAGGGGTTATTCAATTCCTCCGAAATCTACATTATAAATTGCACTTGTGGTAGGCACAAACAAAGCAGTTGAGTAGATATCCCTGCATAGAATCCATATAAAATGCTCGAAATCTAGGAAACGAATGAAAGCGCACAAATGAAGTAGCATGTGAAGTACTGTATTACTATTACGAAGAGGGTTATGTACTAAAAGTGAAAAAAAAAACACACACACACAAACACACAATTTATGATCTCAGTACAGTTCCAACCAAACTGATAAAATGGTGTTTTACTTTATTCCAGAAGACTTTTAACTGACATCTAGTTCTCTCATGAGCAAAAAGGTAAATATATATTCAACCAGGGGCGGAGCCAGGATTCTCCTGCAGAGGGGGCTAACAATGGGATTCGGGGGCGTAGTGCCCGGAATTTTTTTTTGAAGGTTAACTTCATAGGCTATCGTTTCTATTTGTATCCGTTTGTAAAGAATATTTATTTTTTTAAGCTTAGGGGGGCTAGAGCTCCCGTCCTCCTTGGCTCCTCCCCTTTCCCAAGCTACACCCCTATGAATACAATAGGAAAATTATTATTATTTCAAATTTTCAGGGGGGGCTTCGGCCCCCACTGGGCTCCATGTGGCTCCGCCCCTATATTCAACTGCAGATGTTTACCATGGCCATTCACGAAAGTCAGATTATCCCTGCAGGCCAATAACACCTGCAAAAGAGATTTTATAAAAATGGCATGAATAAATAAAAAAATTTCCAAGATGAATGAGACAGATGAGAATATAAAATATCTAGTATAGAATAATAATGTGATTCAAACTACAGAAAAAATCAATATGCTTACCACAGGCTACTCTGCCACCAGCATTTCCAGTGCTCTTGCTGAGTTCACCCCTGAATAAATATAGGCAGCAGTTATTGCTTGCTTAGACGGGACAAGAAAGGCAGAAAGTATAAAGAAACCAATTAACATTACTCTTAACCTGCATTTGTTAAGTTATTAAAATTAGAACATAATCAAGGAGATCACTTTCAGGCAGCAAATCCAAATTATTATACCCAATGACTCCACCATAGAAATGATGACTTCCAGCTCTCATCACTAGAATCAGAACTTACCATTCACTAGAATATCAAGCCCCAAATAATTTCATACTGCTCCGATAACTGGTCTACGCCTGCTTTTGGTAGGACGGGGAACAAGACCAAGTAAAATTGGGAAACGTTTTGTAAACATTCAACTTCATATAATGTTCACAAACCAAAAAGCAGTTATCCACTCAGATCCTGGAACTTTATGTATGCAGTTGATACCAGAGTAAATACAAAGTACGCACCTGAAACTCTGAAAGATCAACTTATAGACTAAATCAAGATCCCATTCATAGAAATATGAACTTGAGTCCAGAGTGTGAGACACTGATCATCAGTTGCTCTGTGAAGGAACAATATCCTCCAGTTGATCATGATATAAATGTTACCGTATACAACTTTAGGAACTTATATAATTTAGAACTCTGTTAATATTAGCTGTACAGATTATCTTACCATGTATAGATGCTGAATATTAGGGATCAGTTAGATGCCGTGTATAGCATATACTTCCGTGTATAAATGGAATAAAAAGAGAATGAAAGGGGGGAAGAAAAAGGACAAGTTTTTCGAATACCTTCTGGTTTCTCTAGTTCATTGACATTGTATCAAGAGCTGGTTTCTAAGTTGTTGCCTTTCTCCATTTTTTTCCTCTTGGGGTCTGAGTTTGTGGATTTCGGCACTTCTGTTGGTGTGTTGCGCCTTCTGTTGCTGTTTTTGGAATTTCTGGTTGTGTTCTGCACTTCGGCGTACTTTGTCGTGTTGCTAAGGAGAGGTTCTTTGGCCTCTATCACGGTTTCTGGCTTCTTCTGTCTCGGTGCCTCTGTTTTACGTCTGGCTTCTGCGTGTTTTGGTACAAATTTTTTTTCTGTTTCTTACGTGGGTCACTTTTTCAGCAACTTTGTTTTTCTTTTCTAGTTGGGTGTTCTCGGCACTATATATATTTCTTCTCTAGGTTGCATCATGTCATCTGATAAGTTAGAATCGTTTCATATTCGGTTTACTGGCAAAAATTATTCTGCTTGGGCGTTTCAATTTCAATTATTTATCAAAGGGAAAGAATTGTGGGGTCATCTTGATGGGAGTGTTCCCGCACCTCGCGATGTCGAGGCTTTGTCAAAGTGGGAGATCAAGGATGCTAGGGTCATGACCTGGATCCTTGGCTCCGTTGAGCCTCACCTTGTTCTCAATCTGCGGCCTTATAAAACTGCTACTGACATGTGGAATTATCTCAACACGGTTTACAATCAAGATCACTCCACTAGGCGATTTCAATTGGAATATGAGATGGCTAATTTCACACAAGGAAGTCTTTCCATTGAGGAATATTATTCTGGTTTTCAAAACCTTTGGGCTGACTATTCTGATATTGTTTATGCTAGTGTTCCCGCTGAAGCTCTCGCTGCTGTCCAAACAGTGCATGCAACCAGCAAGAGAGATCAATTCTTGATGAAGCTATGACCCGACTTTGACATTGCACGTTCTAATCTAATGAATCGTGATCCTGTTCACTCTCTGGATGCTTGTTTGAGTGAACTTCTTCGTGAGGAGCAGCGTCTCCTCACTCACGCTTCCATGGCATATCAGGCTCCTGCTAGTGCACCTATTTCTGTGGCTTATGCAGCACAGGGGTGAAATAAGGGTAGAGACATGCGTGCTGTCCAGTGCTTTAGTTGTAAAGCTTTTGGTCATATTGCTCAGGATTGCCCCAAGAAGTTCTGTAACTACTGCAAGAAACAGGGTCATATCATCTTTGCTTGTCCCATTCGACCTGAAGGGAAGCAGGGTACTGCTTATCATGCCTCCGCTGGTGCCTCTAGTTCTACTGCATTGCCTACTGCCTCGCCGGTTGTTCCTATTCCTGCTCCTATAGCCTTAGCAAACCCAAACACACTCACTCCTGAAATGGTACAACAGATGATCATTTCTGCTTTTTCTGCTTTTGGGATCTCAGGTAATCATAAAGTTTCCTCTAAGCCATGGTATTTTGAATCTGGAGCCTCTAACCATATGACCAATACTGTTGTTCCTCTTTCCAATGTCAGAAATTATGATGGAAATCTAAAAATAAAACCGCTGATGGCAGTTCTCTGCCTATCCGTGCTGTTGGTGATCTTTCCTCTTCCTTAACTGATGTTTTTGTGTCTCTTGACCTCTCTACCAATCTTATTTCTGTTGATAAATTGGTTGATAATATTTGTAATGTCCATTTCTCCCGTTCTGGTTGTGTTGTGCAGGATCAAGTGTCAGGGAAGATGATCACGAAGGGGCCTAAAGTGGGACGACTCTTTCCTCTTCACGTTTCTCCTTCCCCTATTATTCCTAGTTTTCCTTTACTTTCCTTTGCATGTAATGTTGTTGGTTCTGGAAATAAGATATGGCATAGACGTCTAGGCCACCCAAACTCTGATGTACTTCGTACTTTGTTTAATTCTGGATTATTGGGAAATAAAGCATGTTCTTCTCTTGATCTTTCTTTTGATTGTACATCATGCAAACTTGGCAAAAGTAAAGTTCTACCTTTTCCTCATCATGCATCTCGTGCCTCACAATGTTTCGATATTATTCATAGTGATGTTTGGGGGATTGCACCTGTTGTTTCTCATGCGCATTACAAGTACTTTGTTACTTTCATTGACGACTTTAGTCGCTTTACTTGGGTTTACTTCCTCCGGGCTAAGGCCAAAGTTTTTTCAGTCTTTAAGCGCTTTCTTGCACTTCTTGAGACTCAATTCTCTGCTAGCATCAAGGTCTTGGCTCTGATTCTGGCGGCGAATACATGTCTCATGAGTTTCAGGACTTTCTTCAAGGCAAAGGGATCATCTCTCAGCGTTCTTGTCCTTCGACACCACAGCAAAATGGTGTTGCTGAGAGGAAAAATCGTCACCTTCTTGATGTGGTACGAACTCTTTTACTTGAATCATCTGTTCCTCCTCGTTTTTGGTGTGAAGCACTTTCTACTTCAGTTCATTTGATTAATCGCTTACCCTCTCCTACGTTAAATCATGTTTCTCCTTTCTTTAAGTTGTTTGGTCATTCCCCTTTATATTCTGATCTTCGTACATTTAGTTGTGTTTGTTTTGTGCATCTCCCTGCTCATGAATGACATAAACTTACTGCTCAGTCTGTTAAGTGTGTTTTTCTTGGTTATGCTATCCCTCAAAAGGGTTATGTTTGTTATGATCCCATGCTCGTCGTATACGGGTTTCTAGGAATGTGATTTTCTTTGAAAATCAATATTTCTTTCCATCTCATGTTGAGCTGCCATCTGCATCTTTATCTCTTCTGCCTAGTTTTTCTGATTCCCCAACAATTGTGGAAAAGGTTCCAACCTGGTTTTGTGTATGAAAGACGTCGTCGACATGAGTCTGGTTCCACTTCCGTTGTGCCTCCTTCCGATCTTGACCCGGTGCCTGATCCTGCTCTTGCTCCTGCTTCCACCACTCTTCGTCGGTCTACTCGTACTTCTCGACCCCCTGATTAGTATGGTTTATTCTCTCCTGTCTCTCTTGTCGCTACTTTATCCACTATTTCCATTCCCTCTTGCTACAAATAGGCCATGGAACATGAGTGTTGGCAAAATGCAATGCAAGCAGAACTTCAAGCCCTTGAGGAGAATCACACTTGGGATATTGTTTCTTGTCCTCCTACAGTCAAACCTATTGGGAGTAAATGGGTTTTCTCTGTAAAACTTCGTTCTGATGGCTCTTTGGACCAGTACAAAGCTTGCCTTGTAGCTCTGGGTAACAAGCAGGAATATGGGGTTGATTATGAGGAGACATTTGCTCCTGTTGCCAAAATGACCACGGTTCGCACCATCTTAGCTATTGCCGCTTCACAGTCATGGCACCTGCATCAGATGGATGTGAAGAATGCCTTTCTTCATGGTGATCTCCAGGAAGAGATTTACATGAAGCTTCCCTCTGGTATGACTACTCCTTCTCCTCATGATGTCTGTAAACTTCGGCGTTCTCTGTATGGGCTCAAGCAGGTGCCTCGGGCTTGGTTTGAGAAGTTTCGCAGTACACTTCTTTCCTTCAGTTTTACACAAAGTCAGTATGATTCTTCTCTCTTCTTCCACACGTCAGCGTCGGGTATAGTCCTTCTCTTGGTTTATGTGGATGATATTATCATTACTGGCACTGACTGTGGTTTGATTACTAAGCTTCAGCAGCTGTTACATGCAACTTTCCATATGAAAGATCTTGGCCAGCTCACATACTTCTTAGGATTGGAAGTTCACCACCGGGCCAATGGTATTTTCGTGAACCAACATAAGTATATTCAAGATCTTATCACTTTGGCTGGTTTGGAGGACACTTCTTCTGTTGATACTCCTATGGAGGTAAATGTCAAATACAGGAAAGATGAAGGGGACATTCTGGATGATCCTACTCTCTATTGGCGCCTGGTTGGGAGTCTTATCTACTTGACCACTACTCGACCTGATATCTCCTATGCTGTTCATCAGGTCAGTCAGTTTATCTCTTCTCCTCGGCATCTCCATCTTGCTGCAGTTCGACACATCATCCGCTATCTTCGAGGTTCACCTACTCGTGGGTTGTTCTTTCCTACCGGCTCCTCTCTTCAAGTTGTTGCCTATAGTGATGCTGATTGGGCTGGGTGTCTAGATACATGTCGATCTACTACGGGTTGGTGTATGTTTTTAGGTGATGCCTTAATTTCTTAGCGATGTAAGAAACAAGATCGCGTTTCTAAATCCTCTACTGAGGCCAAGTATCGTGCCATGTCTACTGCTTGTTCTGAAATTATCTGGCTATGCGGTCTTCTTGCAGAGCTCGGGTTTCCTCAAACTACTTCTACCCCTCTTCATGCTGATAATACTAGTGCTATTTAGATTGCCACCAATTCCGTTTTCCATGAACACACCAAGCACATTGAGTTTGATTGTCATTCTATTCGCGACACTTTGGAAAGTCGGGTGATATCTCTTCCTCACATCTCTTCTGATGTCCAAGTGGCTGATGTCTTCACCAAAGCTATGACTCGACAGCGACATCAATTTCTTGTTGGCAAATTGTTGCTGGTTGACTTACCAGCATCAATTTGAGGGGGCATGTTACCGTATACAACTTTAGGAACTTATATAATTTAGGACTCTGTTAATATTAGCTGTAAAGATTATCTTACCATGTATAGATGCTGAATATTAGGGATCAGTTAGATGCCGTGTATAGCATATACTTCCGTGTATAGATGGAATAAAAAGAGAATGAAAGGGGGGAAGAAAAAGGACAAGTTTTTCGAATGCCTTCTGGTTTCTCTAGTTCATTGACAATAAAAACCACCCATGCCATAGCCTCAAATAAAAATTTCACTCTCCAGTCCATTCTTCTTGTCGATCCCAACATAGTCATCCATCCACACTGCTTCTTAAGCTGCATCCATTGAACCAAGATGACAAGAACGGATGCAATTGGTGTATTAAGCAGCATAGCCCCCACAAAATCCAGAACCCCATTTTGCTTATTCTTGGCTTTATATATAGCTATCTTGCACACTCCCACCCACATGCTTCACTGGGTAATCTCTTCCCTCCATTGTTTCATAGTCAACTTTCCATCATAAGAACATGGATGCTGAAACTTAAAAAGAAGACCGATTATATAATTCTAATTTTTACCAGTACTTGCCTGCTTATAGTTCAAATATTTATTGTTGACCATAATATGACATTTTTCATAAACAATGAGCAAGTCATTCCGCCTTGTCTCTTTTAGGAAGTTAACTCAGTATACAAAAGAAATGGAAATTACAGTAACCAAAATTAAAGATTACCCTTTCCAAGGTCATCAGAATCAGCATGGACAACAACAGCCCTTCCAACAATGGAATTTGGCTCGGTGAGAGGAATCTGCAAGCATCAATCGCTACGTGAGAAAGCAAACTTAAGAACAACGAAAATAAAGAGCTTAAGAAAAAGAAACAAAAAAACAATAAGCGATAAACAAAATCACCTGCTTGTCTGCAATGGTGAAAGTAACAGTACCTGAATCACAAAAATCAAAAAGGAAAAAATTGTGACAGATGAAATTACAAAAAGAAAAAAGGAAAAAAAGACTAGGTCTGGCACTGAGATAGTCCATTCCCATTATATTGCTTCATGGTTATGCCATGTTTCTCCATCAGTAACAACAACAATATATGACTTAATGGCGAGTAAGCATAACCACAGTAGTATTAAAAGCTAATGATAATACTTGACAAAGATGAAAAAAATGAGGGGGCAAACGAAAGAATGCATACCATCCTCGCCAGCTGTGACATTTCCAACATCACCGGCATGACAAATCTCCTCTTCAGGAGCTCCATGCTCTTTAACCATGGGATTAAAATGTGGTCCTGCAAATTGAACACTCAAACCATTAAAGAAAATTATATATATGGCAAAACAAAACTGATATTTTTATCCTTCTTTTGCCCCTGCTAAGGTGGTATTAAAGAGGATGTACTGGTAGTACAATATAACCGTTGACATGCAACCGTTCGTTGTGTCACCAAGGGCATGGACGTGGAAATCATGAAGACCAGGCTTAAGACCACACAGACTCCAGTTACTGTAGTTGGTCCTGGAACACAGAAGAAACCAAAAAAACATGATTTAAATTAACATAAACATCATGATTATAGACCTCTGACATTCCATCTGAATACTTGAATTCAAATTAAATTACCATCTCCTTCTTGGGTGAAGTAGATGGTGCCACTGACACCCTCCTTGTTGTTAAGAACTGCAACAGCTTTCACCATAGTTCTATGTGATCTAAGAAAAACAAGTAATTAGAACGATGCACACAAAGAATCTGAATAAGAGGAGAAAAAATAAACTTAATAAATCAAGGCAACTGGATAAGGAAGGGCCCAGAAAACAGAAGATAAAGTGTAAATTGTCAACTTCCCTCCTCCATTAATTTGAATATAAGTTTCTATCTAACAATAGCATGGTTTCATAGCAATCAATTGAAAAAAAAAAAAAAGAAAGCCCCAGTAAAAGAATTTTTCTAAAACTTTGGTTGAATAATCGATACTTCAGTTTTGTTTTTTGCCCAGCCAAAAGATAAAAAGGTTCTGTACACTGGGGGAAAAAATCGATGCTTTCGCAAAGGTTCATTGATAATTCTCATAAGAAATACAGAAATGAAGAGAAGGACTAAAATCCACTTAATTTGATTTAACTATCTGATCGGTTAAGATCGTTACCTCATAAAAGCACTAATTCCGGAGAATAGTGACAAGTATTGAGGGTGTCGAACCACGAAGACTGCACTGGTTATATTACTTAATAGTAAAGATGGATTTTGATTTAATGGTGAATAAAGGTTTTTGGTTTGTATTTAAAAATCTTAAAATTATTCTAAATACTGAAAACAAATAAAAGTAATGTGAAAGTCAAGAGAAAGAGATCTAGGGCATCGAATCTACCACTAGCCTCCTAACCATGGTATATTGTATTTAATCAGGGTATAATTATTTGTATTCGATTACGATTAATTGAGACTACAAGTCTCAATTCAAATCATCAAGAAGATCAAGTATTTAAATCTTAGGCATGACCTATCTTTGGTTAGCACGAATCGTCCACACTAAATTAATTAACCTAAGGTTGTAGCACGATTCGTCTTCCCTAGGCATAGATCATCTTAACATTTAACTACTTGTACGATAAATTCCATTGCATAACCATTCATATATAAAATCACAGAAATTAGATATGAATTGAATTTCAATCAAAAAGAAGAGTTCCTAAGACAAGGAATAACTTTATTAAGATTGAATATAAACATTAAAATCGATTGTCAAAGCAATCCTCAAGTCATGCAATCATCGTTTACAAATAATAAAACTCTAAAACAAAACAACTAAACCATAGTTACTTGGCTAGGGTTTCATCGAAACCCTAGATGAGAGATTTAGTTGATCATGGGAGAGAGAGTAGCCGCCATTGATGGTGAAGATTCCATGCTCCAAGACCTTTCAAAACCCTTCTCCAGCCTCCTTTTCTTTTTCAAAATCGTCCCTGGAACTCCTGAACTCGTTTCCTTTTATAAGGTAGCAAGTAGGGTTTCAAAAAGGCAAAATCCGAAAAATAAATCTGCGGACTTCCGCTCGGGCAGAGCTATCCAGCGCTCGGGCGGTTTGGACCAGTATACTTTTTCTTCATTTATTTTCCTGTTTTCTTCAGTTCTTTCATCACCTGGGCTCTTCTAAATTCTTGAAAGCTCTCATCCTTTGAGAATTACGATATTTTCTCCCCTTAGTCCTGAAAATAATGAAAACAATAAATTATAATTAAAAACTAGAAGAATTAAGTCCTAAAGAGCTAACAAGTGTACTTTCGGGTGCCATAATGTGCAACATTAAGCACCGATCACTATCCCAAGCCACTCAATCACCATAAGCAGGCCAAGATCTACAAGTTCAGAGATCGAAGATCCATCGCAGTCCGAAGAGAAAAGGAAGAGCTCAGCTTGAGGATCTAGCTAAAATTATAGTCCAAGATGAAAGTGAAAGAAGAGAAAACAGAGAGAAGCTTGGTATACCTCAGAACATCATTTGTAAAAGTGATTATTTGACAATTAATTTCTACACAATCAATTCTTATCACAATTGATTTTGGCTGATAAAGTCCAATCCAAACGCCACCTAGACTTCTGTTTATTAATTCATTGATATGGACTTTTGAAAAACAAATCAATTTTATTTTTACAGGGGGCATACCATGGGGCATGGGGCCGGTGCCTCCTTGAACTTTTGGAAAAATACGAATTTTATGGTTTAGCAAGGCATAGTAATGGGGGGCATGGCCGGTTGGGGGCAGTTTCCCCCCATTAAACTCCATTAAACTTATGAAAAAAAATATCGTTTGTAGTATGTTGTTGAATTATTTAATAGGGCATAGGGCAGTGGTTTAAAACCCGGACCAGACCAGTGGGTCGAACCGGTTAACCCGGGACATGGTAACCTTAGTGGATTGGGTTGATCATTTGATGGGCTGAATACCAAAACCAAGCTGACCCAGTGAAAACCGCCCAAACCGGTGTGACCCAGTCGACCCGAGTGGTTTTTGTTGAATTGTTCGAGTCATGGAAAAATGTGTTTTTTGACTTATTTATCCTAAAATACAATATATTAAACAAAAGTAGAACTCAAACCAATGTGAGGTGAGATCTCTTTTTTCTATTGATTTGAAGGGTTCATATATATTTTTTTCCTTAGTTTTGAAATTTTGAATAATAATCTCATTTTTTATCAGTTCATAATAGAGGTTTTCCGTTGATTTCAAGAGATGCTTCATCTTATTTAATTTATGTATTATTTTAATCTCTTGAATCACCCAAAAAAGTATATATCTCGAATCAAATCTTTTAAATGGGAAAAAATATTAATATTAAATATTTTTATGACATTACTTAGTATTATTGGGTCAACCCGAATTGACCCGACGGTTTGACCGGTTTGGACCAACCCGCCCTTGACCGGGTTAGTATCCGGTCGGGGTTTTAACACATTGCTACCTTCTTTAGGATCTATTATGGTTACCAGCTAAATCTTTCTGCGTACAACTTCAAGCTGACCAAGAAAATAATCACTTAGGCAATGCCTGTAAGCAATCATGAGTCGAAACCTTCCCTGACTATGTTTGGTTGTCGAGAAAATAGGTGAAAACATGGAAAAGAAAAGAAAATTTTGGATTTCTGATACAATTCTTAGCTGTGTTTTGTCCAATTTTATTTTCTTTTCCATGTTTTCATTTATTTTCTTGACAACCAAACATAGGATAAAGGTCCTGCTTGGGAACTTTCTTTCATTAACGCTCACAAGTTCTCATCTATGACACCAATTTATTTTATTATGCTAAAACATATTAGATATTTTTTTACGCCAATTCCATCATTGACACATAACATGATATATCTTTAAGAATTTAACTATATCTTACACATTTTGATGACGATAAACCAACCCTTGCCTTATTTTTGGTTGTGGGTGGGGGTACTGGAGCCTATATCTGTTTTGATATTTTTGTAATATACTATTTGTTCAAATTTTATCGGATGTCTTTAAAGATACATTATTAGAATATGTTAGGCATAGCTGCATCTTTTTAAAGATACATTATTAGAATATGTTAGGCATAGCTGCATCTTTATTAATTTCTCTGATTTTGCTAATTTTTTTCCTAGAACCACCACATGTCTTTTAGTTATTTTTGTCTTACTATGTGGAGCTTGCTTCCAATGATACAATAGGATCCATCAGAGTCACGCCAAGAAGCATGACATCCTCAGTTGAGTGCAATAAGTAAGTGTCCCTCAGCATATATGCCCTAGGTTTGCATCTGATGTTGCACTTACACTAAAATGAAGAGATCCACCTTTTCGCCTCGTAATACAGATCTTTGTTTTGTAGTTAAACTCTATATTTATTAATTTTTATATACTTAGCCTGGGTTTGCATATGATGGTAATTGAATATTTAGCATACTTGCCACATTAGTTGTCTAAATAGCAATGACAAATCCATCTTCTTTGGGTGCTCAGATATATATTGTGTTCATGGACACATTTTTTACATCCTACACAACCCACAATTCCTTGGTTCATAACCCAGTCTTTAAGACTGTTAGGCTTCTAAATAAATGATTTTTCTATGTTGCATGGTAGATGACCAATTGGTGCCAATGATTAGCAAGATCATGAACTATTTCATTTAACTTTGTAGATGTCTACCAAACCAGTGAGCATGGAATCATCAGCTGGAAAGATGGGTTCCCACAAACCAAAATGTGCCTACTGTTACTTGGGTTTGAAACAACTAAAATTGTTTGTTAGTAATGTGGACTTCATCATGTTATGTCATTCCATATCTCTACATGGTCAATGCTAGCTATCACTAAATTTATTTTTTTCTTTTAAAAAGGTTAAATGGGTTCCACCACCAAAAAAATGCCTTCTAATTTGGGTTTGAAATATTGAAATTGTTTGCCATGCATGTGGATCTCATATTCTTTTACATTCAATGCTATTACCGGATTTTAACTGTCATTATACCGGTCTCAGTTTTTTTTTTGCTCGCTTTGGGATGATAGTATACCATCTAAGAGCATGATGAGACTTAGTTTAGCCTTTTGATTCGTTAAAGAGCATACTGACTTTTTCTTATTAGTTACATTCATTTGCCTCTTTCTTCTTCTTTATTTTCTTATAAAATTTATTATTTTTCCCTGGATTTCTATTTGAGACCACTGTCATTATTTTTCAGCTATTCATGAGGGTTTTGTTGTTCCTGTTACAATTCACGTAATAAGATTATAGTTCATCTTAAACTCATAGTTCTAATAAATGTGTAAAACTCTGTATCTTAGTGAGAAATTGCAGGTGGGTATATTTTTAATATTTTTTTAAAAAAATTCCTTCTCTTGTTTCATCTCATATTTTGCCTCGTGCATTGCAAGGGTGTTTGCTATATACTATGGAAATAGAGGTGACAACATGGCACCCCTATTTGATCTCTTTCTTCTATTTTTGCTGCCACCTCATTCCCTTACTTCTCTCTCATCTTCCAATGCAGAATCGTTTCATCTCCAAATAAGAGATGAAGGAAGAACCCTAAAAAGCTAATCTCGCTGATCTCTAAGGGCATACAACTATACTATACTGACAATGGCTCCAAATGGGATAATTGTCAAAAAACTAGTGTCATTTGTTTACATTTTTTGGGTTTGGCCTCTTAACTTTAAGTTGGTTAAGCTTAAGCACGATTAAAATGGATGAAATGGGAAGACATTTGATTATGTACAGTCAAATGCAAGGTGGGCTAATCACTACTCTATAATTACTATATTTTTATATTATGGAGATTGTTTTTTCTCATGTGTGATATGTGTTTACTCGAATGCGTGCGTCTCCCCAGCTTGACACATGTCCCTTATAACACCCATTAACTATGATTAAGATTCACTCACCCCTAGATTTCATCTATCTAACTTTGGTTTTAGAAAAAAAAATATAAACTTGATTTTGGAAACACATATTAACCTTGGTTAGAAACCAATTATCATTTATTTTATTGAATTAACCAACCTTGTGTTGAAAAAGGGTAATTTAGACATTTTAAAATGTTTAAAAGATGACATCATCAAAGTTCATCTATAAAGTAACGGTAAACTTAAGAGAAGGGATATTTGTTACAGACAACCAAAGTTGAGGGGAGGACAGTGTAATTTCAGAAACTAGAGGGGAGGTTTCTGAAATTTCACCAAACCTCAAGGGAGGTGAGTGTAATTTACCCTAAAATAATTTATTAACCGTGATTAAAATTCATCACCTCCTAGAGTTAATTTTTTCAAAAATGTTTTTTCTAAAAACCAAAGATAGGTGGGTGAACCCTAGGGATGAGTGAATCTTTACCACAGTTAAAGGATGTAAAAAGGGACACATGGCCAACTCGGGAGTGTAACCGGTTTTGGCAAAAACTGGTTACAATTGGATAAGATTACGAGTCATATTCAGGGGTTATGTCGAACCAAAAAAATAATAATATATATATATAGGGGATATGAAGTTGGTCTCCTTTTTTTTTTTTTTTTTTTTTTTTAACTGTGGATATCCCACGGGCAACATAAGGAATACCCCACCCCATGAAATATGGGAAATTCACATCCACCATGTGCTATGAAATATATAATATTAACATGTAATTCATAAATAAGGCTGAAGTCGTTATGATTTCATCATTGCATGGCATTCAATGAACGGTCCATTAAAGTTGTTACCTCTCTTCAAGTTATAAATATAATATAAGATTAATCGAAGTAGTGACTCTCTTCTTGATCTATTATAATATATAATACTAGCAGAGACCCAGTGTGATGCACGGTAATAATTAAGAATATTTAATATTAAATAATATTATTTATTTATTTAAATATTAAGTAATATATTTTAAGAATATTTCATGAATTTTATTTTTAATAGTATTAGTTTTTTTATTATTTGATATACATTATTATTTGTATTAATTAATTAATTTTAAATTTTATTATTATTTTAATAATAGAAAAATCATAAGTTATTTAGTATTAAACTTAAATTAATACACCCAAGAGTTGGAGAAAAGAGAGAACTCTATAATAGTGGAGATAGATAGGACTCTAGGATGAGATATAGTGGGTCCCAAACCTGTAAGAGTTGGAGATAAGAGATGAGTCTATAATAGTGGAGATAGAGATGGCTCTAGGATGAAATAGTGGGTCCCAAATTTGAATGGTAGAGATTAAAGAGAAAAACCATATGTCATCTCTAAATTATAACTTATAAAGAGTTTGATAATTGATGACCTAAATTAAACGGTGGAGATTAAAGAGGAAGCCACATGGCATCATCCCTAGGATTGAACGTATAAGTGTTTTGGGAGATAGAGACGTGTGAGAGAAAAATTAGGAGAGATTAAAAGTTGTTTTGTTTGACGTCAATTTGTAAAGACGTAGTGTTTGATAACTGATGACCTAAAACAAACGGTGGAAATTAAAGAGGGAAGCCACATGACATCCCTAGGATTGAACGTATAAAATTCGAGAGATTGAAGTTTGGAAAGCAGGGAGAAAGTCTTATTTCTTTATATTATAGTATAGATTAGTAAGCCACACGTGAGAGAGGGGAGGGGGAGAGAGTGGAAAGAGAGACTCTAGTGAGACCCACTAATGCACATGACGTGGGAGAGAGGAAATTTGTTAAAAATGTAAGTTGTGCAACGAAATACATAGAGTGAGAGAAAAAATAAGAATAGATAGTTGATGGAATGAACAATATCTAAGAGAATTGAAGTGGCTTAAATACTCTTAAATATCTATTTACTATATAGTAATAGGATAATATAATATATATATTTTTTTTGTCATAGTAAAAAAGTTAATCAATGCGACACTCTCATTATAATAGAATTGATTAGTAGAGATTTATAAACAAATTTGACATTTGTAAAAAAATAAAAATGTAAGTTATTATATGTATGTAAGATAATTCTATTAACAGTTTAAGTATGAGGCGGAGCTCCGTTTCACAACGTGTGAGTGGAGCTCCCCCTTTTAAAGCTTAGATGTTGGCAATATTATAATTACCGGGAGAGAGTTGCATTTTTACACAAAAAAGAAAAAAAATATCTCCATAATTACAAGTTTGCCATCAACTTTATATTAAAATGGGGAGCTTTGCTCACACGCCATGAACCAGAGCTCAGTCTCAAAATTAAACTCTTCTATTAATAAAATTATATATATATATATATATATATATATATATATATATATAAAAGTAATTATGTCTTATAGGTATACAGAATGAGAGCCGGGTAACACATGGCTGAGATGGCCAGATTCACAACCCTACTTCAGAACCCACCCTAAAATATCAAAATATCATACATAAATGCAAACATATAATCGGATCTTAATCATATCAATATTCAGTCTAATTGAATCGGATCGGGATTCAGATCCCATCCATTAACAACCCTAGTCCCATAGCTTACATAACAAAACGATGAGAAGTAACATGAAATAGCACAAGTAATAATAGACCAGACCACCACAGGACACCAAACCATAGAAAAACCAGTATGACATCCAACTAAAACTAGAAGGAAATTCGCAAGATTGGAGTCCATTTGGTGTGTGCAACATGGTACATAGATCTTGTGTGCCGCCATTGATTTGAGTGTCACTCATACAAATTATGGGTATATTAGTAAAGACAGCAAAATAAATTTGTCATTCAAGACTTGTGTTTTTACTAACATATATGTCCTATCTATTTGTAGGAGCACACGGGATTTGTGTGCCATGTTGCACACGCCGGACTCACAAGATTGGCATTCTGCACCACAAGTCCACAACCATGATTTTGAGAACTTAACCCCAACTTAAAAACAAACTTTTAGTAATAAAATAATGAAGTTATCTCGTTATATTCTACTAAGCAATACAATTCAATGCAGGTGCCTGTGAATTTTAAAGACAGAGTTAAGTCACTTATGAGAACCTCCTCCTACAAGGGTATGCAAAAAGTACCATATCCTGAAGGATATGCAGGACAAAGGTATTCCTTCATTAGGAAATGTGTAGCTTAAGAGTTTTTATTTGTTTTTTAAACGGAGGTATTTGGGGGAACAGTGCCACACTTGAGAGGTGATAAGTAAAAAACAATAAAGTTTATTGCCTTGGTCGTCTACGAGCATGTAAAGCTAGTGTCAAAATCTAATAATAATACCGGCAAAGAGTATTAGAGATGGGATCACATTTCACAGTCAATCACACCCCGAGTTCAATCAAACCCACATGTCAACATGTGCCAGGTGTCCCTTTTAACCTTATTAATCGTGGTTAATATTCACTAACCCTTAGGCTGTGTTTATTTGCAGGAAAATGGGATGAAGAAGAAAAATTTTCCAGAATTTTTTTTCCCAATCTTCACTTTTCTACTGTTTCATTAGAAGGACAAAAAAAAAAAATCAGAAAATCATATAAGAATTTAAGAAAAAATAAAAAACAATAAATAAATAAATAAAATAAATTTTGGAAGAGTTCGTGTTTTTATTTGGA
The DNA here is from genome assembly GCA_015143295.1 of Tetracentron sinense. Taxonomy (NCBI): domain Eukaryota; kingdom Viridiplantae; phylum Streptophyta; class Magnoliopsida; order Trochodendrales; family Trochodendraceae; genus Tetracentron; species Tetracentron sinense. The sequence goes on along the minus strand of CM026558.1, from coordinate 6,865,497 downwards.
GACCTCAGGAAAGGGTCTTTCCAAAGAATTAACTTCCCTCCATATTTGAGGGAAAAGTTTTCCATGAAAAATATTAACTCGTGGGAAAAGTTTTCTACAACATAATGTATTTTTCAGGATACCAAACACTTGAAGGAAAACTTTTCCCTTGGAAATGATTTCCTATACCTATTTTTTACTCAAACAACCAGAGAACAATCTAACCTCAGAAAAAAAAAAATTACCTCAAGGTTAAGAAGATTTAACTCTTGGGGTTACAAAAATTTTAAATTAAAAACTAAGGTTAGATTGTTGAATCCTAAGGGATAATGAATCTTAACTATAGTTAACAAGGATTAAAAGGGACATGTGTTACCCTGATATATCCGTAAACCACAAAGGGGTGGACGGCCTTTCCCCAAGTGGGAGGTCTTGGGTTCCAATTCTCACTACCCCTTTGGGGCCAGCCCCACACGGGAAACTTACTTGGTGTGGCGGTTGCGGGCTCACGTTGCACTCTCGGGGATTAGTCTTGATCCAAATGATTGGGGACACCCCGAGTTCTAAAAAAAAAAGGACATGTGATGACCTGTGGGTGTGATTGAACTCATGGAAATTTGATCACCCGATTAATCCAATCTCAGAGTATTATTTATGTCCGGGGCCTCAGGGTGATGAAGTTAGTTATTTTATTGATGATTATTGAAATTTTCAGTAACGAGTGCTGATTGAACCAACATATTGGCTGCTAAACAATAAGAAAATTAGTTGTTTCGGCAACAAAGATTGAGACTCGGAGAAATGAGTTTATAAGGATTGTATCGGAAATACTTCGTAAAAAGCAACTATTATGTGTGTATTATTATACTTGGCATTGTACTTGCACGGTTATGATTCCATATGGTAGGATTGAGAATGTACTTCTCTCTTCACGTGTTATAATTTATAAAACCCTATGTTTGATTTGCCTAGGATTAGTTTATAGATTCAATGAGGTGGTCTTCTGGATCTTGGAGATACCTCAAACAAAGCATGTTTAATTAAACTACTGACCTGGTGTAGATCGTGATGGTGTTTGAGAGGAAGCCATCTGTCCACTTGGAGTTGTTTGCCTTATATATCTTCAGCTACTTTGAAGTCTTGATATACAAGGATCATGCCTTTTAATGCATTCTTGCATCAGATGATCATTACACCCTCTTTCAAATAAAAAGTATTCAAGCAGCTACCATATTCCATTTTGAGCGTAAGACCCCCCACCATAGGATCTGAATATCCAAGCATATCAGCAATCTGGGTTTTATGAGTCTCAAATCTGTTGTGTTTGAAATCCTAAGCTGGGCGTGTGCGTTTAGGGTGTGTGTGTTACATGATAACCTTTACACACAAAAAAAATCCTACAAACAAGCCATTAAACTCAGTTTTGTAAGTCCAAAATATGATCAATTTTCAGCTTCCCACACATCCCCAAAATTCTCTACTTGGGAATTCATAATTTACTCAGTTTGCAGTCCTAATAAGACCCCCTAAAAAAGCATGGAAAATCTGAGATAATATACTTCTAATTCACTCAATTTGGAGCCCCTAAACAAACTGAAATCTGAGAGCCAAAGAATAACTTAAAATCTGAGTTTTTATATTAGATTTTCAACCCAGCATAAGCATCCATAGACAGCAGGAGTTCTCTGTTTATAACCATGTTGGGTTGCTGGACAACGGGGCTCTCGTATTTTGATTTGATGAGACAATGATTTTCTGGAACCCCAGTGATCTGAGCACTAATACTTGCACGATCGAACTAAAGTGAGCTGGAATCAAGTAAAAGAAATTGAATAAGCCATTTACAGAAACCCGAGTTAGGTAGAACCATGTAAAAGAAGCTAAACAAACTATTAGAGAGTATCATCTATAGGTCACGACTTCCAAAGTTATTGATAAAAGTGTCATCTTCTTCCTCTACATAAATGACCCCAAAATCAACAAGATCACATGACATTTTTCGGATACAAGCTAAAAGAAGAAACCAAAACAAGCTAAAATAATAAACCAAAACATTAGAATCAGTTTCTCTGCTTCTCTAACAGCATCTAAAGGGAGAGGACTAAAACTCCGGTACGGGCCATAGAAATGAGGGAAGCAATTGGAACCCTCTGCAACTTTGTATACCAATCCATCCCCAAGCTGCAACAAAATAAATGTTGAGTGGACCATCAAGAAAAACTTGAATGTGGTGGTGACATAATGTAGCAACAGGAATATACATGTCAGCCTATATATAATATTTCTCTAAGAAACATCGCTTCCAAGTCAAAATAGTAATATTTCTGTAAGAGTCTGAGCTAACTGATTAGTCTGTGAGCCAGAAGAAAAAAAAGAAAGAGGAATACTAGAATAAAGGTCAGAAATTCAAGCCTGAGCTACTATCCTATATATGTATGCAAATCACCTAAGGCTTCAGAGAGATGCGTCAAATTTAAAAGAAACAAAATTAAGAGCGAGATGTTTCCTAAAAAACTGATAAAATACCTCAAAAACCTCAATCTTGGCCCTCTCCCTGTGAGCTACTCCTCACACCAAATGGATGTTGCATGCTAGGAATCGGCAATTCCTGCGAAAGATAGATTACTGAGATTGTTAATACATGCTTAGGTTGACTCATTTGACATTAGAATTATATAAAATATTTACAACTATGTAATAGTTACCTGAATCTTTTGAGATGAGCAAAAAATGGATTCTAGCAATTGATGATATGCTCGGGTTGAGGAGGTGTAGTTGGGGCTGGAGAGACATGAAAGAAGACATATGATGGCCTTGGAACTGTTGATACACAATGGATTCACTTGATTCACTTGAGCTTGTTGGTACATGAATTCACTTGGTCTGACAGGTATCACCACTATTTACCACATTCAAAAAAATTTAAAGACGCTTAAATTTGATGGGTAATTGGCTGAAAACTTCTTCGACCTTTGTCGAAACATTGTGTAAACCTTCCATAGCAACTTTAAAAGCTTGTTCATTTTCTGCAGCCCAGGTGCTTAATTTCATACTCAAGCGCATTAATTCTTTATAACGCTTCGACAATGTTACATTTTCCCCGAATAATATACTTCTATGGCTATTGTTTAAATTTTCAATCTTCGCATGTTTACACCATCTCTTTAAAATGTATTTATCAGGGACTTGCTCTACCTCCATGCGGTCAAATACCCTCAATGCGTGACCACACAAAATTCCTGTGAATTCAAACTTTTTACATGTACAAGAGATAGTGAGCCCACCTTTGTCACATGTAACTGTGTATTCGCGTTTCTTCTGTGGGCATGTTACCGTAAATGCGAACAATGTTTCAAACTCAGCAGACAATTTGACACGATAAGCCATCCCCTTCCGATATTCCTCCTGAAATGATTTAAATATTTCAGGTGTGTAGACATTCCTTGCAAAGATCAACAATGGAACCTCCGCGATTACTTGTGATATACTTTGGGTCATCTTGAAGTCGGCCTCTGATTCTACTTTCCTTCCGTCATACACCACCCTCACAAAATGTTCAAAAAAGTCCACAAGGGAATGACTGTTGTTTAAACGATGCCTCAAGATACAATTCAAACCTTCACTCATTTGAGTGCTTTTCATATCCGCACAGAATGTGGTCTTGTACACCAAAGCCCATTTCTCTTTCTCATTAAACAACTTTTGTAACCATGCATTCTCCCTTAAACGGTATTTATCTAACATGTTCTCCCATCCATTGAGAAAATCTTCTTCATCATCATAATCAAAAACCAATTTTTTGAAATCCGCACCAAAAGATTTTGCACCACTAAATGCATGGCTAAAGTACTTTGTGGCATTCTGATACACGTGCCACACACATATGCGATGATATGTATTCGGCAAAGATAAAGTGATTGCATTAGCCATCGATGTGTCTTGATCAGTAAGAATGGTTTTTGGTTGTCTTCCAGACATTGCATTTAGAAAAGTTTTAAACACCCATTCGAAAGATTCAGTTGTTTCATCGTACATCAATGCTGCCCCAAATAAAATAGTCTCCTTATGATGATTAAGTCCCACAAATGGTGCAAATGGTCGTGCTTGGTTATCCGTCCTATAAGTTGTATCAAAACAGACCACGTCACCAAATACATTGTAGTCACTCACCATTTCAGAGTCTGCCCAAAAAATGTTAGTTATTTGTTCTTCGGCGTCGAGCTGTATAGAATATACGAAACCTGGATCTTCTACAACCATCTTTTGAAGATACTGTAAGATGTCCCCTGCACCACCCTTTTCCATAGCTCTCATTCGTTTAGAACGAATATAATTTTTAATGTCAATGGGAATGAAACCAACATTTGTGTGCCCTTCAGCTTGTGTACTCATAAGGTCAAATGTCTTCTTCGATACTGTATCAACACTACTTGCCATGTTAGCTTCAACAATTCGAGTACCAATTACTTTCTTCTGTGACCTAAACATGGAAGACTTACTCGGAGTGCAATGATGATTGTGTTCTAAATGCACCTGATAAATCTTATATTTACGGCTCTGCTGAAGAGAAATCATAATGTGTGCCTTGCAATCAACTCTAGTTGGGTCACGTTGGTGTCTCACAGTATATCGTCTATCTTCTCTCTTAATACCTTCTCTTGAACAACAAAGTTTCCTACGCCTCACGACACCAGCGCTATTTTTGTTTTTCCAATCCTTTCGAATACTAAAACCAACCCTTCTTGCATATTCGTTGTAGAAATCATATGCATGTTGCTCCGAATCAAATTCCATCCCAATTTCTGGTTTTGTTGTGTCACCATTATTTTTTGAATCGATATTGCACCCAGATCCACTAGCAATATTCAGCTTATCATCTTCTACCTCATTTGGTTTAAGGTTATTCATATCTTCTACTTGATCAAATGACAACCTACGTGATGATCGTAGTCCACTATTATCTTCTTCACAAGGATTGCCCAATATATTATGCTCCATCACACCCCCTGTATTAAATACAAACACAAAAAGTATGTTAGCAGTGATTTTTTAATCAATATGCTTTTTACATTGTTAATTAATTCATTATTGCCCATTAATGGATATAGACTAAACTCAAACGAAATTATGTGAAGTGTTTACTATATTCCTACAAAATTTGGGCAGCAACTCCCTGCACTTATCCAAATATACACAATTTTTTTTACCATTTGTACGATTCACATCAAAGACATGACAAGCACGAATCATCAAAATAGTAAATGCAATTTCGGAGAAGAATGAGATAATGCTCCAAAGTTTTGGAGGCATATAGTGATCAGTTCACATAGTATAGTAAGAAGATCACCATATATCCATGAACTGTCTATGCATTAGACAATCCAAGACGTTATATACGAGAATAGACTTCTGTGTAAATTCACTCCACCATATGGGAAAAATGTTCATGTGCTTCACCTGAACCTTCTTCACATGTGGTGAATTGCACATATAACAAGTCATAACTCGTGCATAACACCTTGAAAGGGTGTTGAGTTGTGTAAAATGAATGTAAGTAGAGAAGTCAGATGATCACCATGAAATAGTAGTTGGCATCTTATGACACAAATCATGATACGTTGGATTCAATAAAAAAAATAGTCTCTATTTAAACAAATAAAGCAAAGCAAATCATATTAATTGGCTCATCAACGTTACAGTAGGTGTTGTGCCCACATCCAGGACAGGTTCTGTCATTTGAAATGGATTCAACCTAAGAGATTTTGGTTATGAGGAATTTTTTCTCCAAGAATAACCACTACCATTTAACTGACCAACCTAAAAATGCTTTAGTGTTTGGTCAAAAGTATCTAAAAGGTTTCCTGTTTTTCTCAAGGAACCAAACATTTTTCCTTAATGCTATGTTTGGTTGCCGAGAAAATAGATGAAAGCATGGAAAAAAAATAAATTTTAGATTACTAATACAATTTTTAGTTGTGTTTTGTCCAGTTTTCTTTTCTTTTATTTTCCATGTTTTTACTTATTTTCTCGGCAACCAAACATGGGGTAAAGGTTCGTAAAATGAGCGATATAAAGCTTTATAATGCCACACCTACAAAGTGATATTTTTTTGGAAGAGAATATGGACTAAATAAAAATTGCATGTATCAGTAGAAATTCTTGACAACTCCATATAAGATTATTAGTTTTCTGATATTCATCGTGTTATTTCAAGAAAATAAATGGCATTGCTCTCAAACCAACAGGTAGTATATCAGAGTAATTATATAAAATAATAGTACATGGATTAAGATATACAGAATATGACAATCTCTACAGTTAAAAGAAATACAGAATTAAGATAAGTATTCATCAACATAATAAATTCATTCCATTAGATAGTATAATCCACAAAAAATGCTGCATAAAAGTATTTCATCCATGCATGGAGGCCTCAAGGGGCTTTCACATTGACGCATGCATGATGCAATGCTTAATGCATGATATGGTTGACACTTGACGCTGATAAGAAGGTATCTGATTCCCTAAAAGGCAGCAGGGGATGTTTCTCTGTGATTATAAGAATCATAATCAGCAAAAACTCATATGGGGTTTCAGAAACCCAACAAAACCGGACTCTCGGCAAAAACCCAAACATTGTTTCTGTAAGCTACCCGTAAACCCTCTTCTTGTTGTTTGATTATACAGTCCTTTTATTGAAATTTTATTAATATATAAAAATATAACTCTAAACGGGATGCTTACCCTTTGTGATTTTCGAGGGTTCCTCACTGGATTAAAGGAGATGCTACATTGTGATTTTTTAGGGTTTTGCCGAAACTATTTTCTTGTTTTGCTTCATTCCAAAAACCTCGTTTTTTGTTTTTGTTTTTGTTTCGTTCGTTGGAAAAGCCATAAAATTTTTTCTAAGATCCATAACACTAAGCCATCGGGGATCGTAACACATCATTCAAACTAAAATCAAGAAATACGAGCTCCAAATATCACCAATCCTTAAAAAAAATTAGCATAAAATCCGAAAGCATAACAATCTAAAGCACTGAAACACGAAACCCATTATGTGCAATGAAAACGCCATAAACAAACCAAACAGATTATAAAACCCTAGATCAGGATTGCAGTCTGACACATAAATAGGAAATAAGATGAAGATTATACCAGACACAGACTCTGCTGGAAGGAACGCGAACGCGAACGAGACGACAAAGGAGATCGAAGTTCCTGTGACAGCAACGATTTATAGGTCCGATGGACAAATCACCAGAAGATGAAGAGAGTGAAAATGGAGAAGTGTGATTCTTCGCAGCCCTTTAAACGCTGGATAAAAAGCCATCAGATAAAACGAGAAACGTTGTCAATGGGCCGCGCTAGGGATTTCCAGGCCCAGCCCCATGTGAACAGTAGCGAACCCAAACCCATAAGGTTAAAATATATAAGCACCCAGCTCGAGCTTATATTATATATAAATTTGTGTTGTTTTAAGTGTTGTTCGAATTTTTCTTTAAAATTGTGTTGATTCACTTACTCATGTAGATAGTTTTATTAATATTTTTTTCCTTATAAAACTAAGCTTTTTATTTTTTTGGTACAACATATTATTTAAGTGGAGGGATGAAGTGAATCTTAGGCATGGCTAATGAACGTTAAAGATGACATGTAGCGAGTTTGGGAAGTGTGCATGTACCATCTAACGGAATGTGCAATGTGGCTATCGCATCTATAAGGGATAAAATTCGTAAAAAAAAGTAAAAAGAAATGGTAAAATAGGAATTTCTCATGCTAACAAATTCTAACAATTTAGCCGACATAACCCCACTTGGGCTATGTGCTGGCTCTCTTGAGTGCACAGGTGGAGTTTCGCTATCTTCTTCCTATCAGTGAACTAGGGAGCATTACAGCTACTGACGCGTGGCGAGATTGAGAATTTTCCCCTTCAGCATCCTTAATTAAATGCCTACCCACAAGCCATATTAAGAGTGGTGCCGGAGTATAATACTCAGGCATTTGCTAGAGGAAATCCATTAGCGTATGCCCACTCATAGAGCCCTTAAACTATCCTTCTTAATCATGTTTAAAAATTTTTAGAGCCCTTAAACTGTCCTTTTAACCATGTTTAAAAATAATTTTAGTGCTTATTGTTATTTTTTCCCCAAAAAACCAAGATCACATGGTTGGACGTAATGGTTAATAAATCTTGACCATAGTTAAAGGGTATCAAAAGGGACACGTGTTAACTTGTGGGATGGGGCCAGACCGTTTTCATCTGGTGAGGGCTAGAAATCCCATCCCATCCCTTATTTTTTTTTTTTTTGGGAATGAGGATATCCGGCCCCTCTTAGAGCCCCCGACTAAGTCCCGCGGGCCATGCAAATCCCCTTATACTAGACAACTAGTAAAGCCAGAATAAATCTCCGAGGGTGGCCAACAAAGGGAAGGGACTTGAACTCAAGACCTCAGCTTCTTGAGGCGTGGTCTTGGCACTAGCCCAACCCCATCCACTAAATTTGATTACACTCAACAGGGATGAGATTTTATCCGGTCCTCGCCAAACGAAAACCGTCTTGCTCTCATCCCATAGGCCAATATGTGTTCCCTTTAACACCCCTTAATTGTGGGGTTCAACCACCTAAGGTTTTTTTAAAAAATTAACTCTTAAAAAGGATTAAAAACTGTTAACAAGAGGACAATTAAATGAGCTTTGTGAGTAGGTCACTGGGTTTTGGTCCCGCGAGGGCCATACCAAATCCGGTCTCCACCAGATGGCACACTCTCCCTTAACCCCACAATCCAAGTGTAAAGGCATTGGATTGTCTATGGCAGATTCTAGAAAAATCCTCTCTCGCACATCATCCAACATGTGGTAATATAATAAAATAAAAAAGAGAAAAAATCATTCCATTTTCTCTCCATGTTTTTGACTTTTTCCCGCGTGATATCTCTCCTCACATGTCGGTCGATGTGTGGAGCCCGAGAAGATTTTTTTTTGTCTTCTGCCAGAGTCAATCCAATGCCAAGTGTAAATGTGTAACGACACCCTTTTGGGGAGCCGAGAACTTGGCGCTTGAAAACTGGCAGTTTTCGGGTTGACGGTTCGGGTCAGATGGGAAAAAAAAACTGAACCGAGTTGAGTCGTGTTAAGCTAAACCTGAAGGCTGAAACACGGGGTTACAGAAACTGGCCACCCACAAACAAACAAACTCCATAGCTTTGCTTTTCACTGCTTAAATTCTCAAGACCGCCAAATATCTCTCTCTCTCTCTCTGCATTGGGATTTACAGGGTTTCTCACTCCATCGATGCAATCAAGGCTGCCGTTTCGGAAGAAATGGAATGAAAACCGAAACGTAATTTCTTTCTTCTATCTAATCCCATCCTTCTTAAGTTCCTCGCTATACCTACTGTGAATTGATGCTTCTCAACCTAGGGTTCGTCGCATGCCTAGTAAAGCTTCCTACACTCATGTATTTCTTTGTTTCTCAATATTTTGATATTACGTTCTTCTTCTTATGTTCGTGATTGCTTTCTGTTTTTTTTTCAAAATCATTATTTTTTAATTGTTGTTCTTCTCTTTTGAGTGGAGTGAGTTAGTATAGTGTGTTTGGACGATCTGAATGGAAGTGAGTTTAGAAACTAGGGTTCTAATGATTTATGGTTTGGATAGATGAGTATTGAGCTGAATTTAGAGTTCGAATTCTTCAGTAGGAGGAAGGGTAGTAGAAATAGTCGACATTTCATGAAGTGACTTTGGTCTTTTGGCTGTTGATTTGCAAATGATCGGTGGGTATACTATAAACAGGGGCAGAGCCAGATTTTTATTGCAGTGGCACACAATGGTTAATTGAATGAGCCAGATTTTTATTGCTGAGGCACACAATGGTTAATTGAATGTGCGTCATGTTGATGAATTTGTGAAGAATGATTAGGCGGGTACAAAATATTTCGGGTCTAGGGGATGGGGGTTCAGGGGTGTAGTCTCTTTTTTTTTTCGACAACTAAATTCATAGACCATTTTATTCACATACAAACCCTCCTGACAATGCTTCTCTGTGTTTATGGGGCAGCTGTGTCCTTGCCCTATGACTATGCCCTGTTAAGTAATTAAATAACATAGTATAAAAAAATATTTTATTTTCAAAAGTCGGCTCCTTGACGAATGCCTATTCCCTATTAAATAATGAAATAATATTGTATTTTTTTTCAAAAGTTCAGGGAGGCAACTGCCCCTTGTCCATGACTATGCCCTATTACATAATTAAACAATTTAGTATAAAAGATATATTTTTTTCATAAGTTCAAGGAGGCAGCTGCCCCCATAGATATGCCTTACTAAACTATAAAATTATTGTTTTTTAAGTTAAGGTGGGGCCCGACTGTAAACTCAGATGTATTTATTCGGATCAGTTAGTGTAACAGGGGTTTATTCTTTCCTTTCCTTTTCTTACTGTTTTCGGCTTATTTGTGAATTTAATGTTAGCATATGCGTATGAACACAAAGAGCATTTGGTTTATTTTCTTCTCCACTTGCATTTGTAGGCTAAGAGTTCTGGAGTTCAGTGATTATTCCATACCTTTGTGGGCTAAGAATATCGGCTTCGGTTTTGTGTGAAGAAGAATCATGAGTCCAGAGCTTTTGGAAATTCAACCTCGCGAACTCAAGTTCACATGTAAGCTCGTGAGAAGTAGATATCCCCATATATATTTTCCATTGGTCATATATTATAAAATTTGTGATTATATTGATTGGTTATTTGTTCATTTCTAACAAAAAAAATTTGTTGCAAGGAAGAAGATGAAGATATTTAATTTTTTAATTGTCTACTGCCAACCTTGAACACAGGAAAAAAAATCAAGCAGATAAATGCATAATAATAGTTTGTTAAATCCAGGGAAACTAAATATGGTGGTGTTGCACTTGGAAGATCAAACGTTTGTTGCTATTATAGACTTGATCCTTTTATCGAGAGTTGAGAGCACTGCAAATTAGTTCTGGAACTTTAATGGTGACATGAGAAAAGGATACTATACAAAGAACACTTATAGATGTCTCAAGATGGCTGCTATATACACTTCTTCAGCTACACGTTGAGATTCAGTTGTAGCTGGTTATAACTATCATGCATAGCCTTACAAAACTGCATGGTTCTCTTAGAGGAAGAAATCCAATGTAGGTTTAACGAAAGTGAAAGACATTCATCCCCCCCCCTATGTGGGGTGTTCTAAGACGGCCGTAGGTCTTCTCACTGGATTGAAATTCTTACCTTCCACTGTAGAGGCGGTACCAAGTGTGCTCATCTTGATTTGAAATTGAAGATAAGCTGGATATGCAAATTTTCACCCCTTAGTCCATTTCAGGTGTTCGGCTGGATTAAGGAAATGTAATAAAATCGCTTAAATATAATTGCTTGTATGGACTTTGATTTCTAGCCATTTGATATTATGTAGAAAATACTAAATTTGATTAGGACTGACTGAAACTGATTTTAAAACCTTGCACTAGCCCAATATTCAGATTACCTATGGAGAGTCCAGCGAAAACTGATATGACCATTACCTTCTAGAGGTCAAAAGCCTAAATTTGTCTTATTAATATTCTGACCTTACATACTGATTTTAAAAAAAGTATTCTGCCCTTAAATAAGAGGTTGAGAAAACAGAATTGCTACTGAGGTCATCAATTATATACCACAGAGGCACTTGTTCATAATATGATGTGACCTGCAAATATAGAAGGGCTCTTAGGAGTATATGATCCATTTTAGTTTGCCAGTAATGGTAACAGTCACGTTTAGCTTCTTTTCTTTGATATCTTTTCATTTCATATTTGTCAATATGCCATGAGGAGATTTCTCAAAGTGTATATGCCCCTTTCACTTTTATGTTCTACAATATCATATTTTCTTCGTACCATTGCTTTTTTTTTTGTGTAGTTGTTCATTATCCAGATTTGTGGAGGATGTTTATGTTATTATCTAGATAAATGAAAATTCAAGATAACAATGGTCTTGTTTTGCATCTTTTGTTGTGTGACTTGTGTCTTATTTCAAATCTTTTATTCCTTATAAATTGTAAAGCTGATTGGTCTGACACATTATTTATTGTTTTTCTAGTTGAGTTGAAGAAGCAAACTTCATGCTCAGTTCAACTCTTCAATAACTCCGATCAGTATGTTGCTTTCAAGGTGCAAACCATCTTTGACTTTCATGTTATCTCCTGCATTTCGTGTGTGTGTGAAATGTTAAAAGTTGACCAAAAGATGCTTTGTTTTCTAAGGAAAATTGATGGATAGAAATGTAATTTAAGAATCATATTGGCAGGTTAAAACTACGTCCCCAAATAAGTACTATGTGCGACCAAACATTGGCACTATTAAGCCGAATTCAACTTGTGACTTCACGGGTATATACCCTTCTCCTTGTTTTGTTATTGTCAAAATCTGTTTTGATAATTGACATGCGTGTCCATTAAATGCTTTAGGAAGTACTTTGGCTAAGTTTTTGCAATATGTATGGTCCATATCATATGTGTATTGTTAGTTGTAACTCGCACATGCTGATAAATATAAAAGGAAAATTTACAAGACAACAATAAGAACTGCTATGCTTTATAGAGTAGAATGTGGGAAAATTCATTAACGCCATTTTGAGCGTATCAACATGACAATGAGATGAATGAATGGAAAGACGAAATGAGATTTGAGCACATTCTAAGGAATCTTAGTGTAGTCCCAAATGATAAAATGATTGGAGTAGATAGATTTGGTTTGGACAAGTGCAACAGAAACTAATGGCATGATCAGTAAGAACGAGTGTGTTAGGTCAGGTAAAAGGCTCAAAAAAGGCGAGAGGATGGTCTTAAAAGGACATAGTTTGAGGTATTCAGATAATATTTGAAAACACATGCTTTGACAGAAGATATTACTTTTGATAGTTAGGAATGGTGGAACATGAATCATTCTGTGATCCTATATAGTTTGGATGCAATGATGACTGATGATGATATTTTATGTTTAGCTATTCAGAATTTTTCGGTTCCTTTTTTTAAGGGACATCTCAACACATAAGTTGAAATTGGTAGGCACAATGTAGTTTTTGTATTCTGAAATACAATATGGAAATTTTTTTTTCTAAAAGAGATTGCAACTTCGACCTCACCTTTTATTAGTTTTATGTAGTGTAGGGTAGAGACAGGGGCAGAGCCAGGATTTTCTTGTAGGGGGGCTAATAATGGGGTGTGGGGAGATTTTTTTTTTGACTGCCAAATTCGTAGGCCATCTCGTTTGTTTGTGTCCGCTTGGAAAGATTTTTTTTTTAAAAGTTAGGAGGCAGATGCTCCCTTGCCCATGGCTAGGCCATCTTAAATTATATAATTTAGTATAAACCTTAATTTGCTTTTTAAAAGTTGAGGGATGCAACTGCCCCCTTGCCCCATGCCAATGCCCTCTTAAATTAAATAGTATAATTTTAAATTATATTATTTTCTCCTCAAAAGTTCAAGGGACTAAAGCCCCCCCGGCTCCGCCCCTACTCCCAAGCTATGCACTTGTTAATACTACAAATTTTTTTTCCAAAGTTGAGGGGGGTAGGGGCGAAGCCACATGGGGAGGCAAATAACCTCTAAATCCAGAGTCTCTAATTGTGGATCCAAATTATCCACCTGAATAATTTTAGTTGGAGATTAAACTTTTTGTATGTATGACCGAAGAAGAGTTGGTTGATCATTTGCTTCTCCAGTGCTCCTTGGTTTGGGAAATTTCGGGTTATTTCCTTTCTCTTGTGGGTGTGTAGTGGGTCTTTTCCCTTTAGCTTCCAGGTTTTAATCTCCAGTTGGTACTTCCAACGAATAGATTTTGCTCTAATTGCAGTTTGCAAACTTCTCCTTGGTTCATATGAAGAGAAGAATAGGAGGGTGTTCGACAATACTTTGAGTTCCTTTGAGAAAATCTGCCAAGACATTTCATCCGAGTTGCTCTCCTGGTGTTCTGTCAGAAAGAATTTGATGCGACTAGGGAGCTTTCTTTTTTCGCCAAGGAGTACATTAGGACTATATATGGAGCTTATGTTTAGAATATATCATCCTGCTCTAGCAAAAATAAATAGCAATCTGAATTTGGGCTGTCAATAATTAATTTGAATTGGAATTCTATTTCTACTCTGATTCTATCAGAGTTTGGATGAGAATTGAGGGAATAGGGATGTTTTTCACTCTCAAAAGTTACAGCCCCCTCTTGGAAGTGCTTTCATGTTTTTGTTTATTTGGTCTATATTGACTTTCTCTTCTTCTTCTGCAGTAATGAGTAATAACCAGCACTGTTGAAGGTGTTTGGGTGACCCTAAAAGGAATATTGACTGATTTGTGTATATCAGACCCAATTTTTCTGTTTGTAGAAGTGTGTAGCAGTGTAGTCAAAGCGTCTAGGCGATTAGGCTTGGCTAGGCAAGGCACTGCCTAGGCGATAAAAATAATTAAACTCTATATATTAATTATATAAAAACTACAGAAGAAGATAAAACAAAATAATCACTTGACGCAGCATGGACCAGTTGATGAGGCATTAAATTTGTTGATAGAATAAGCAAAAATTCAAATTAATTGTTGGTTCTTGTGGGTTTCAATTCTAAATATTTCAGGTGGAACCCACAATAATCAATTTATTGATTATTTCCGTTCTAATCAATTCTAGCTACTAATTGACTGTATAGGATAAACAATTACAATATAATGGTACCCATGTTATATTTTGGACAATATACAAGATACATCTTCCTTAAGCCCTCTTAATATTTTGTTAAAGAGAAAATCATATAAAGAATTCCAAATCTTAAATCATAATTCACAAAAGCCCTCATCAGAGAGGGTGAGAGAGAAGGATATGAAGGGAGCAGAGTAAGGGAATGAGAGAAATGAACGATATATATATATATATATATATATAGAGAGAGAGAGAGAGAGAGAGAGAGAGAGAGAGAGAGAGAGTACCTTTATAGTCCGTTGCAACTTGTAACCCTAAAGGGTTTTTATAAAAAGTAAATTAAAAAAAAAAAAAAAAACGTTTTATAAAGGGTTTTATTATAGGTTATAAAAGCTTATGCCTAGGCAACCGCTCAGTGCCCTCGTGTCCAAGTGTCACCCAGGTTACCGCCCCCAGAGGGTTATAAGGGTATACATTAAAAAACGTTTTTATAAAGGATTTTAGAAAATGGTTTTATAAATGATTATAAAAGCTTTCACCTAGGCGACCCAGCGCCCTAGTGTCTAGGCATCGCCCAGGCAGCCGTCTGGTGAAACATGCCCGCCTAGAAGACCGCATAGTCGATTATGCATAAAAAACGCCTATGCGACGCCTAGTGTGTAGAAGTTAAAAAATGGCAACTCGCAGTAGATTTTGCCCTTTATATTCTGTTTGAGTGCTTGGGAAGGGAGGAATGAGCAAAGGTTTGACAATGTTTTTTGGCATCAAGTTGAAAGTCATAAAGTTGCCAACAATCTAGTATAGCATTTAAGTGAGGATGGTTGCAGTCTTGCAGTTTCCTGATTGCTTGATCTCCATTTATTATTATTAATATTTTTTGCACAGGCTAGGGGTTAGGGATTAGTATCTGCTCAACACAAGCGTGGGGAAATCAACAACGCCCACCTGCGGGACTCGATCCCGGATTCACCTCCTAAGTAGGGGATACACTACCATTGGGCTAGTCCCATAGTTGTTGAAAGATGGAATTTGTGTAAGGATGAATCAAACTAAACTTTAAGGGTCCTATGGTGTTTTTAGAGATGGATGGACATGATGTAAAACACTGGAACGCTTTATAACCTTTCATCATGATGTAACACACTAGAACCTTTTACATTCTATGTCTTTACACATAGGTGTTTTTAGAAGATGGATGGACATGATGTAACACACTAGAATCAGATTGTGCTTCACTGCTTTACATTTTGTGTTGTTTCAATGAAGTTCTATTACTTATTCAAAGAACAGGAACATGGAATCAAGGAATGCGATTCATGACTGAAAAAAAATTGTGGAGCAATATGAGCATAAAATACTTGTTTTACAGGATCATGAATTCAATTTGTGCTACATCATGAAAAAGGTTTCAATGAGAATGCATTTGTACAAGAAAAAGATGGTGATAACATACTTGAAAGTTGAAACAATGGGCTCGAGCCCATAGCTCAGATGATAGGCGCGCTCCATTGCAACCATGAAATCACGTGTTTTGAGTCCAGCTTACCTACTAAAAAAAATCGAAAAAGTACTCGATAGAAAGTTTGAGTCAAAGAGCTGGAAGATTGGCTTGGCAGTGGAGCAGGTGAACAGGTGACAATGAAGCCTTTGTTTTAAAACTCAACTTTATTTATGAGATGTGCGACAGGGTGAGAGCTCGGACATCCTCAGCACCCAAGAAGAAAGTATTAGTGCTTAAATTAAGATATAAGAATTGAGCCACTATTCCTAACTTCTAAGAAGTCATAAAGGGTTTATATTATTAAAATTATTGCCAGGATGCAGCTAAGTTGTAAATGTTTTCTAAATAAATGACTTAAAGATGGCATACTTCAAAAGGAAAAGGACGAAAATCCATCATGTAACTCACTCATGATTTTTAATTCTGATCTGGTAGATCACCTATGGCTTGAACTCTTGTATTTTGAGTATAGGCTACGAAGCCAGCTTAGAAGTAATAGATAGTACTGCTGAGGATTATGCAAAATTGTGTTTTATCATGTTATGCCCTTATTCTTTTGTGAACTAAATTTTCCGACTATATTATGTGGCATGCGCTTCCTTTCTATGATTGATTTTTCTCACTTAGCTACTGGTGCCAATGTAGTTGCTATGCAAGCTTAACGGTTAGCTATTTTTTTCACTTGACTTCTGGTGCCAATGTAGTTACTATGCAAGCTCAACGGTTAGCTATTTTTCTCACTTTACTTCTGGTGCCAATGTAGTTACTATGCAAGCTCAACGGTTAGCTCCACCTGATACACAGTGCAAAGATAAGTTCCTAATTCAAAGCACAATTGTTCCCTTTGGGACAACCGCAGGGGAGATTACACCTGGCATGGTAAGTGTTTCTAGTTGCGGTTGGATTTAGATTGTTTGTCATGGTTTGTCATTGTTTTGTTTGGCAGTTTGCCAGAGATAATGGCAAATATATCGAAGAGAATAAGTTGAAAGTGGTCCTGATTAGCCCACCCCATTCTCCAGTATTACTACCAAATAATGGAGCATTGAAGCAGGAGCCAACTTATGAAGCTTCAATACTAAAAGATCAAGTATTGAGTGGACTTGAGAACCTCCCCCCACCTCCTAAGGTACGAAATTAATTATTCTATTGCTTTACGATTTTGGGTTTAGAGAGCATACCTTCACTCAGGCTCTTTTTTCTTTCTCTAATTGCTCCCTGTTACCCTCAACTTTAAGTTGCCTTTTCTTTTTCCATTGTAGTTTTGCCTCCTGATTTCCTAAAAATCGGTGGGACATCATTTTTTCGCATATGTATGTGAATACTGTGATGAATGCTATTTTTGTTCTCATAGTTTAATGCATTTGTCAATGTTTTGTTTTTTCCTACATATTTCTATTCTTCTCTTCATCTTTAGCTAGTTTAAAATTTTTTTATTTTTTTTTTGAATTAGCAGGAAAGCATACGGTTGATATTAGCAGTCTCCAACTTTGTTTATGCAGTTTTTAAGTTCAGGAGTGCAGATATATACCAGAATCTTGCACTTTCTATTTGGCCTCGCACAAGGTCTTAGGACCCTTATATGGAATTCTTATTTCTTTTGTTCCAGGTTGCTAAGACTGTGGAAGAGTTTAAAACTTCTAAGGATGAGGAGGAATTGAGACCAGCTAAGGCTGTGGAAGAGTTGGTGTTTTCCAAGGATATCAAGGAGTTTAAGTTAGCTAAGGATATCGGGGAGTTGAAGTCAAAGATAAATGAATTGGAATCAAAGCTAAGTGAGGTCAGTCTTTTACCAAACTTTTAGTTCCAACTTAATAATATGGTAACCTTGGAATTTGGGTTTACTTGTTATCTTGCTGAGTGCATGAAGGAATTTGGCTGTGATGCTCTTTAAGAAGGAGATAGCTGATGGGGAAAATTATGTGGATTCTTTGAGCAATCTCCTGCAACTATCTCGAGATTTGAGTTATTAATTTTATCTCTGGTCTGATGGTGGCTGTAATCGCAGACATTGTTTCCCAGAAATATAGGCACATTTCAAATATTGTGGATGTCAGTAGGCGTTGGTTTATTGGTACTTAATAGATTTTTTTTGGGTGGTGCTACACGCACACCAACATTTACTGACTTTACAGGAAACATAAAATTTCTTCCATGTCATCTTCTTCCTATCTCTTATCTCTGGCCAAAGATCCCAGAAACCCCGGCCAAAGACCCAGCTCTACTCTTCTTCATTCTCTCGATGATTTTCATCTTCTATTTGAATTTGAGCTCTATATTTGTTTCTCATTGGAAAAAAAATCATTTCCCGGTGAGATTTGAAGGAAGATGGCCGGATTTACAGTCACCTATGGTGGAGAAAGGACAAATCTGAAAAATCAGGGTTTTTGACCAATAGGAGAAGATGGTTTCTAATTCTCATTAGGACAACAATCATTTTCAGTGAGATTTCAATGGAGAAATTCGGATTTACATTCACCAATGGCAGAGAAAGGACGACTTTGAGAATGTCATGGTTTTTTTATGGAGAGAATAAGAGAGGAAGAAGATGGTGTTTAATTCTCATCGGGAGAACTACTATTTTTCTGCGACATTTTACGGAGATATAACCGTATTTACGGTTACCAATGGTGGAGAAAGGACGACTTTGAGAAAAGCACGGTTTTTTACGTAAATGTTTGTGTGCGCGTAGCACCACCTTTTTTCACTTCTTTTTTTCTTTCCTTTGATGAAACTATTAATTTCTCTACAGGGTGAGCAAAAGCTTACCAAATATCACGATGCATGTAATTTGCTGATAAAGATCTACCCAAGAACAGCCTATATTTACAAGGCCCAACCTTGTAAATATTCTTTTTGCAAGCTGGACATATTTTGATGCTACAGGAAGGGAATTTGCTCGTATTGTTCTTTGTAGGTAAATCTCTAAAGACATAGTAATCAAGTTGTTTTGGAATTCCTTTACAGGCTGAACTTACCATCACAAAGCTAACAGAAGAGAGGAGCACAACATTTCAAGAGGGTAAAACATTACGACAAGAATTAGTGAGTAACCTTAATTTTTAACTGCATCTTTTTCGTCTCTTTTATCATCATTGTTTGGACAATGTCATGAATTCAGCTATAAACCTGTAAGTTTTGACTCATCAATTTGAACAAACTACTTGAGAAAGCTAAACTTGGATGACTAAAAAGTAAAGTGCTGACGAACATTAGATCTAATTGATATTTTATATTTTGGGATATATATCTTTCAAGTGGAGGCCACATATTGAACCATCAGAACAATAATTTGGTGGGCCTTGTGTACTGACTATATTGATTGTATGAAGTGTCATAATTTTTGTTATTTGATATTTCACTTTTGGTAAATTTTGTCACCTCTGTAGCTCTCTGAGCATTCTTGGTATCCAGTTTTGACCAATAAAACAAATCTCATCCCCATCATTTTTTGTTTGTTTGTTTTCGGAATAGATACCCACCCAATCATTTGCCTGACTAATGCCCATCTTGCTAGTTCCCTATATCTTATAGGTTTTTGAACTAGATCTTATTAGTGATACTGTCTTTTTTCTCAATTCAGGTAGTGTTGAGAAGCAAGAGCGGTGCAAGAAGTGTTCAGGTGGGATTCCCCTTTCTGTTTGTATGTATGGTCGCGCTTATCAGTGTACCACTGGGCTACCTGTTGCACCCTTGAGAGTGAACACTCTTTCTGGAGGCAAAACCAGAGATAATTCTCAATTATGTAACTATTTAGAAATTCAGAAGGATGATTTTGCACCAGAATTGTTGATATGGTGTTTCTAGAACTTCTAACTCTACCAAAAAAAATGAAAGAACCTCTTAAAAGAAAAGAACATGCAATGGACTCTTAAATTTCTCCGTGATGCCCGAAATATCCTCCAATCCTTTGAGCCCATGTATCACTTTTATCTAGCCACTAGCCATTACAGAAAGGGGCCGGGAGGAGGTAATCTCAATCTCAGGAAAAGCCATAAGGGTGATCTTCTTTTGTTTAGACTTACAAAGCTCGGCACATTATAAGTTTAGAGACTTACTGTCTGATTTTGCAAGTCTTTCTTGTTCTTTTGTAATTGTTGAGAAACTTTAAAAGCACAAAATGAGAGATTTTAAGTCATAAAAAATGGGGGGACTTGAAGTCCCAAAATGCTAGGAATTTTGATTTTTTTCCAATCTTAGACTCAAAAAGAGTCTAAAAGAGACTTGTAAAACAATTATTCCAATTTTGGACTCAAAAATCAAAAGAAACTTGCAAAACCAGGAACTTCAAAGTTTTTTTTTCAGTTGACGGAATTGTTTGTGGGTAACTTTTTTTTTTGGGCGATGAGGGTGTCTAGGCTCTTAAGAGCACCCAAACGCACAAAGAAAGTAGGGATAAATCGAACAGGGGTTTCTTATATGCATCAAAACTATCGTTAACATATAATCTCATATCATTTAAGAAGAACTAAACAATTTTCCAGTACTGAATAATAAATCATACAAATCTTGAATACCATAATAAAATTAAAACATGCAAGAACCTATATCAATCCATCAGTATCTTAAATGCAACTAACTATGAATATATAAACTAACATTATATACCACTGCAAGAACCTAAACTGGTTCAGCTTATCGACCTATTCGTTCGATCCAGACAGGCGTGTAGCACCAGCCATATGTCCTCGAATCAAAGCTGTTATCTTTCTTAGAAGGATCACAGCCATTAAAGCTGTAACTCACACACTTGTACTCAGGCCCCTGGCCTGCAACAAAAGCTTTCTTCTCCATCCCTTCAGAGATCCTCGAAGACAAAGCACAAGAACCATAGGGTCCAACAAAAAACGTAACATCTCCCAATTCCTCCACCTTCACCCAATTAGCCACCCCATCTTCAAGCTTCAGTTTATACAGTTTCTCAAGAACACCATATCCTCCCATTTTTCCTCCAAATATTTCCCCATTACACTCCACCAAGTAAAAGCGGTGAGCCACCGGAGATATCGGCCCATATAGGAGTGTTCTCCAAGTACCATCGCCGGCGTTGAACGTCGCGATTTTTCCGAGCGAGTCGATGCAGTATAAAACGCCGGAGCAGTAGACAGCTTGCACGATCAGATTGAACTTGCTTCTAGTAATGGTGCAGCGAGTGGAGCGAGTCCATCTAGTCCACTTAGGCTCTCCTTGGAAACGAAAAGTATCGATTTTGGCTACGCCATTGTAGGGTGTTTCAATAGCAAAAACCATGCAGTCGGAAGAAGTAGGAGGGGTAGTGAAAGTAGCAACATTGCATCTAGATTTCCGATAAGGGAGAGTTATTCTTTGGCGAGTAATGGGGTTGAAGAAGAAGATGGAAGAAGTTTCTCGAGATGAGAGAAGTAACCATCCATGTTTTGACGAGAGACACTCTAGTTGAAAACCCAGTTCGGGGATTTCAAAACTGTTGAGTTTTTTCTTGATTGGATCGAAGAAGGCATGGTTGGTTTCTCCTGAGAGTTCTCCAAGGAAGAACAGCAATGGCGGCTTTGTTGTAGATCTGTTGTTGTTGTTGTTGATGATGATCTTAGTTTCTTCTTCTGGGGTTTGGGAAAGAAGATCCATGGCGACTGGAAATCAGAGAACGAGAGAGATCTTCGATTGCTTTCACTGTAGATTGGGGTTTCTTCTTTGAAATTGTATTTCTGAGAAGAGGGCCTGAGGGAGAGAGATATATATAGAAGGAAATTACGAAGAGGTTTGAATCATTATTCGTTTCTGAGAATGAGTCTCTCAAGTAAGAATTTGAGTTGAATTAGGAGCTTAAAATGCGAAATAGCCACTTTATTGTCTATAATTACAGAACTGCCCATGCGTATAACACTGAAAATGGGAGGTCCGGTTATCTCTTGAACCGGAACTTCTCTTGATATTTTAAACTGAAGTGCGACTGTTTTTAAAACTAAAATTTTGCCTTTGGAAGTGGTAGTTTGGTAATATTGATCAATACAAAGTAGGGTATTTTTTAACACTAATTTTTTTCCATAAATACCTCTTCCGACAAGGTAAATTTTGGACAGTTAACCGGAGCTCTTGTTGATAGTTATTCTCAAAGGAAATAGATTAACTATGAATAGGAGCTCTGGTTGAACATTCCACCATAGCAACCTAAATTTTGCCTTCCGAAGTGCCGAAGTGGTACTTCGGAGTATTGAATACAAAGTAGGGTATTTTTTAACACTAATTTTTTTCATAAATATATCTTCCCAAGGCAAATTTTGGGTTGTTTTGGTTGACTGTTCAACCGAAGTTCCTATTGATAGTTATTCTCAAAGGAAAGAGATTAACTATGAACGAAGCTCTGGTTGAACATTCAACTGGAGCAACCGAATTTTATCCTTGGGAAGTGGTAGTTTGGTAATATTGAATACAAAATAGATATTATTTTAACACTAAATTTTTTCCATAAATACCCCTTCCCAAGTAGGGTTGTAAACGGATAATTCGGATACTATCCGAATTCGAATATCTTATTCGGAGTCGGAGATATTCGAATTCGGATATCATATTTCACTATCTGCCAAATATTTATTCGGATTTGGATATTCAAATATATAATCGTATACGAATTCGGATATCCCACTATCTACTCCGAATTTGCTTCGTTTACAACCCTACTCAACGCAAATTTTGAGTTGTTCTGGTTGATTGTCTAACCGGGGTTCCTTTTGATAGTTATTCTCAAAAGGAAATTATTTTTTTTATTATTTAGTGTGATTGGGAATGCTAGCTCTGATCCTGCCAGCACCATTAATTACCTTATAAGGTCAAAATTAGGGCTTGATTTTCTCTTAAACGGGATAAGCTGATGCTGAGTTGGACATGTAGCCCACTGATTGGACAGTCAAGATTCATGAGATTGTTTTATGGGGGTGTTTCCTTAGGGTGTGTTCGGTTGAGGGGTAACTGGGTGAGAGAAAAGAAAGTGAAGTAAAGTAAAGTAAAGTAAAAGAAAAGAAAGAAAAATAATTGTGTAATTCTCTTGTGTTTGGTTTGAGAGAAAAGTATTAGAGGAAAATATAAATTTTTCCAAAACTACCCCTTGTTCTCTTTAGGAATATAACCATATAAAAGGGTAGAATTGGAATAGTAAAGACTTTATTACTTTTCTTTCACAATTCCTTCATTTTGAAGGAATTTGATTTGGGTGAAACTGAGAGAAAATACTGCACTGTAGAGAAAAGTGAGGTTTCACTTTCTCTCAAAATCCTTCAAACCGAACATGGTGAAAATGAGGTTTTCTCCCATTTTCACCTACTTTCTCTCACAATCCCTTCAACGGAATACACCTTTACTGCATAGTCTCCTTTGGTTTGGGTTCTTTTGCCAAGAATCAATTGTGATTGAGAATTGTTGATTGAGAATTGACTGGGACAAAATTGATTCTTTGAAAAAAAAAAGTGATTTAATGTAAATAATTAGGTTTTTTTTGGTTGAATCCAATAACACACATTCAAACACACACACATGCCCTAGGGTACAAGACCATTGCACCAACACACCCTCTCTTTGTAAACAATTATGTTTTATTCATATAAAGCAGAGATTATTTATTACAAAGCCTTATGTAATTATTTTTTGTTTTAGCTCTATATATTTACTTATCACTTTTATCTAGCCACTAGCCATACCAGAAAGAGGAGGTATTCTCAATCTCAGGAAAGGCCATAAGGGTGATCTTCTTTTGTTTAGACTTACAAAGCTCAACACTTTACAAGTTTAGAGACTTATTGTCTGATTTTGCAAGTCTTTTTTGTTCTTTTGTAATTTTCATGAGACTTTGTTGATAGCATAAATAGAAGAGCTTCACACGTGGATTAGTATACATAAATTAATATTGTTATGGTATAATGATTTGATAAATGCACTAATGATTTCTCTGATTATTCATCTAGAAGAAAAGTTTTGATTTATTCTTAACGCTATAATGATGCTTTGGCATCAACGCTATTGATGACGATCTGGTATCAACGCTATTGATGATGATCCCGCGCTAACATCATTGATGATGTTCTAACTCCAACGCTTTTCTGATGAATAATGTTTTTAAAATGATTTGATCAAGAACAAAGTTTTGATTCAAATGACACAACAAGCTTTTCTGTAGTGATTAATGGTGAAAGCTTGAAGGAGCTGCTTCTCAAAGGAATTAAAAGGCAAATTACTGATTATGAGCCTTGATTTCCTCCTTAGGGAATGGTGGAACCTGATCACCATGTACCCTAAGCTTGTTTTATTAGGGGGTTAAGGTATGGATTACCTCTTTATTGGGATGGGCGTGTATATTCCCCCCATTACCTATTCCAGTAGTATGGATTGTTGCTCTGGACTGACAGTCAGGAGGGATTTGGGATGTTACTTTCTCATTTTCCTTGTGGGCTACTTGAGGGTTGTGTCTTCCATAGTTTCATTCTCTTATCGTTAATAGTTTGAGACCTAACGGTAGATAAAGTTTTCGTCCTGAGAAATCTTCGTCTCGCACCTATGATTTCCCTTTGGACATGAGATTAGTTTATAGAGGACGGTGTCTTCATCCAACACCTGTGATTTTCTTTAAGACAAGACATTATAAAGGCGTATGACCTATTTTTATAATATAAAAAGTAATTAACCATAATCTTATTATTCTCCTTTATTGTTTCTTTGTTTTCATCATCATTTTTGCAGGAAATCTAAGCTGGAACGATTCGATTGGATTTAGACCATTTTGGAATTGCAAACACCCGACTCATATAAAAATATAGATGAGAGATCGTAATCAGCATCCATCTCAGCAATTCAGATCTCGGTTCTTACGGACTTTAAAACCCACAAAATGAAAGATTTCTAATCACATAAAAAAATGGAGGGACTGAAGTCCCAAGATGCTAGGAATTTTGATTTATTCCAACCTTGGACTCAAAAGAGCAAAAGAGACTTGCAAAATCAGGAATTAAATTTTTTTCAATTGATGGGAATTGTTTGTGGGTATTTTTTTTTAAGGAAAAAGATTGTATCTGCTCGGGCATCCACAAACAATAGGGCAGCTGGCGATAATTTAGGTGAGAAGTCATTGCATTGTCTCCCCTTGATTTTGACTTCTCCCCATTTGATATATTTCCCCTTTAAAAACGCCAGGTGCCTCACCACCAGAGCTAATCTTTTTCCTTTTTTTTTTTTTTTATGGGTGATGAGCGTGGCTAGGCTCTTAGGGCCCCCCCCCCCCCCAAAAAAAAAGCACCAAGAAAGTAAGGATAAATCCAACAGGCTGAGGCGTGGTCTTGGTCATCACACCAACCCCGTTGCATGGTTTGTTTGTGGGTAATTAATTCGGTCAATCTTAAACCCTGCTTTTAAAGGCCATTTATATGCATCAAAATTATCATTAATATATAATCTCATATCATTTAAGTAGAACCAAACAATTTTCCAGTAGGCTACTGAATAAAAAATCATACAAATCTTGAATACCATAGTAAAATTAAAACATGCAAGAACCTATATCAAACCATCAGTATCTTCAATGCTGATTCAATATATAAACTAATATTATATAACCCTGCAAGACCCTAAACTGGTTCAGCTCAACCTAATCGTTCGATCCAGACGGGCGTGTAGCACCAGCCATATGTCCTCGAATCAAAGCTAACATCTTTCTTAGAATCACAGCCATTAAAGCTGTAACTCACACACTTGTACTCAGGCCCCTGCCCTGCAACAAAAGCTTTTTTCTCCATCCCTTCAGAGATCCTCGAAGACAAAGCACAAGAACCATAGGGTCCAACAAAAAACGTAACATCTCCCAATTCCTCCACCTTCACCCAATTAGCCACCCCATCTTCAAGCTTCAGTTTATACAGTTTCTCAAGAACACCATATCCTCCCATTTTTCCTCCAAATATTTCCCCATTACACTCCACCAAGTAAAAGCGGTGAGCCACCGGAGATATCGGTCCATAGAGGAGTGTTCTCCAAGTACCATCGCCGGCGTTGAACGTCGCGATTTTTCCGAGCGAGTCGATGCAGTATAAAACGCCGGAGCAGTAGACAGCTTGCACGATCAGATTGAACTTGCTTCTAGTAATGGTGCAGCGAGTGGAGCGAGTGCATCTAGTCCACTTAGGCTCTCCTTGGAAACGAAAAGTATCGATTTTGGCTACGCCATTGTAGGGTGTTTCAATAGCAAAAACCATGCAGTCGGAAGAAGTAGGAGGGGTAGTGAAAGTAGCAAAATTGCATCTAGATTTCCGATAAGGGAGAGTTATTCTTTGGCGAGTAATGGGGTTGAAGAAGAAGATGGAAGAAGTTTCTCGAGATGAGAGAAGTAACCATCCATGTTTTGATGAGAGACACTCTAGTTGAAAACCCAGTTCGGGGATTTCGAAACTGTTGAGTTTTTTATTGATTGGATCGAAGAAGGCATGGTTGGTTTCTCCTGAGAGTTCTCCAAGGAAGAACAGCAATGGCGGCTTTGTTATAGATCTGTTGTTGTTGTTGTTGATGATGTTCGTTTCTTCTTCTGGGGTTTGGGAAAGAAGATCCATGGCGACTGGAAATCAGAGAACGAGAGAGATCTTCGATTGCTTTCACTGTAGATTGGGGTTTCTTCTTTGAAATTGTATTTCTGAGAAGAGGGCCTGAGGGAGAGAGATATATATAGAAGGAAATTACGAAGAGGTTTGAATCATTATTCGTTTCTGAGAAGGAGTCTCTCAAGTAAGAATTTGAGTTGAATTAGGAGCTTAAAATGCGAAATAGTCACTTTATTGTCTATAATTACAAAACTGCCCAGGCGTATAACACTGAAAATGGTAGGTCCGGTTATCTCTTGAACCGGAACTTCTCTTGATATTTTAAACTGAAGTGCGACTGTAAAAGGAATTTATTTTTGAGTATTTAATGTGATTGGGAACGCGACCCTGATCCGGTAACACCATTAATCACTTTGGATAAAGCTTCTGAGACCCTCTTAGGGCCGAGAGGATGGGGTTTGGGGTAGAACCTGCCATGTGAAATGGCTCCACCTAAAATCCCATGCTCTCGTAAAGCATGATCTCGGCCTAATGGGGGTCTCAGTAGCACAGTCCACCCTTAGAAGGTCAAAAATAAGACTCGCATTTTTTCTAGGGAAATGCTTTTGAATCCGCGAGAGGGCGAGACCAACGAGATCGTGCACAGATGGGATTTCAGGTGGGGCCCACCAAGTGAATGAGGCCCCACCTGAAATCCCTTCCATTCGTGCAAGGTCTTGGCCCTTTCACGGTCTCAGTCGCAAAGTCCTTGTTTTTTCTTATATGGGATAAGCTGAGATAAGCTAATGCTGAGTCGTACATGTGGCCCACTGACTGGATGGTCAGGATTGGTTTCTTTACTGCATAGTCTCCTTTGGTTTGGGTTCTTTTGTCAAGAATCAGTTGTGACTGAGAATTCACGGGGACAAAATCGATTCTTTGTATTAAAAAAAAAAGTGATTTAATGTTAACAATTATGTAATTTTTTTTCGTTGAATACAAATATAACACACACATACCCTAGGCTACAAGCTGGGGCGGAGCAAGGATTCTCTTGCAGGAGAGACTAACAATCGGATTTTGGGGCGTATCCTCCTGAAAATTTTTTTGAGTGCCAAGTTCACGGGTCATCACCTCTGTTTGTATCCGTTTTTAAAGAAAAAAATTTATTTCAAGAGTTTAGGGGGGCTAGAGCTCCAGTCCTCCCCGGCTCCGCCCTCTCCTAGGCTACACCCCTATGAACACTATAAGGATTTTTTATTTTCAAAATTTTAGGGGGGCTTAAACGTCTCAGGCCCATGTGGCTCCACCCCTGGCTACAAGGCAATTGTACCCACACACCCTCTCTATGTAAACAATTATGTTTGATTCATTATTCATATAAAGCAGAGATTGTTTATTGCAAAGCCCTATATAATTATTTTTTTTGTTTTAGCTCTATATATTTACATTATCATATTTTTATTTTGAATAATTTTCTTTCATGATGAGGATAAAGGTATTGGGATGGTGCAGTATTCAGTTGTCATTCAGATAATATAAATGACATTCTTACAATTTGTATGATCATCATTGTTCAATTGTATTGTGTTGGTTGTCATTCAGATAATATAAATGACGTTCTTACGAATTTGTATGATGATCATCATTGTTCAATTGAATTGTGTTGATGATGGATTTTGGTCACAATCACGTGGCTAAGATTCTCAGCGCACTCATAATTTCTCCTGGTTCAATGAATATCTTAAAGGCATATAACTCACCTTAAAGATACTTATAATCTCATTCTCGGGAGGTGTTCTGGAACTTGTGGTTTGAGAGGTATCGATGAATGTGTTAAGATTTGTAATGCCAATTAAAAAATTATCGTGGATCATTTCCTTAACCTATGATCTGCAATCAAGCGGGTGATGCTTAGAGCGGGCTTGGTCATGTTCAGCTATTGAAAGAGTATCAAATCAAATCTCAACCGAATAGATTTAATCCTAATCGCCAATGAATCCCTTCTTGGGAGATTGTATAAATAGAGTGTTGCCCTTATTGATGAGTGATTATGTATTCTTAAGAGAGAGTTGTAGCAATTAGACTATCAAATCAAATCTCAGTCAAATAGATTTAATCCTAATAGCTAATGAATCCCTTCTTGGGAGATTGTATAAATAGAGGGTTGCCCTTATTGATGAGTGATTATGTATTTTTAGATTAGATTATCTGCAACATTTTATCTATTTCAAGAGATCATAGTTCCTCCCTCTTCTTCCTGTGCACATTCTTGATCACCCTCTTATTTGACAACATCATCGCTTGAACGGTCAGAATAAGCAAATTTAGGCAGGCAACAGGGAAATCACAACCCATCACATTTTTGCATTTTTGCATTTACAAATTGTCATTCAAAAACCTTGACAAATGTCTTTTCTTAGTATTTTTTTAAAAATCGGTTTGTCTCCTCTCAAAATCAACCCTCCTACCTATTTGAAATAATATGATCTTTTGAGAAATCAATTTTTTTGATTGAATCAAACACAAATTTTAAAGTTAAAATTCCCAGAATGGATTTTGTCTCTAAAAACATTTCTGGTTTAAGAATGAATTCTTGGCCATAAAAGAACAATAAAAAGTAAAAACCATCGAGGAATACTAGCCACACTTTCAGAATTTCACTCAAACCAGAAAATGCTACCTCTTTTTGCTTCTCAATAAGCAATAGCAGAAAGTAAATTGTCGTCCTAACCATTTACAAAAATAATCATTTACAAAAATAACCGGTAAAAATATCAACACAAGAGTCTGAATACGGTTTTTTTTTTCCTGAGCTGGGCTAGCATTCCTCAAACCAACAGGGGAGGTCTACTGAAGCTTGGCTTATAAGGGGAGGCTTCAGTTGCAAAAACATGGAACCTTTTTGTATATCTGATCCGTAAAACCCATCCACCAGTTTATTTACTACTTCCACTGAGAAGAAAGGTCAGAAGCAGATCATACACTCCATAGAGTCAGCGAAGGCGCCACTGAAACTCCAAATCACTAAAAACAGCTGGGAGATCAAAATACATTAGACTCATCTTACAAAAATAATACAGAAAACCGCAATGAAATGACCGAGTGAGAGAGAGATGCTAACAAATTGTTCTCCTATACACACTTGGGTCAACGACACAATGCAACCAAAAAAAATACATAATAACAATGAAAAAACAAAATTACTGGCAGCCAAGATGCAACACATTTCATTTCCGTCACCACCCACACAAAAAGCTCGTATGGTGCCAATAAACCTTGCAAATTGAAAGCCGGATACATGCCATATCTTTTTCGAGACACGAGTAAAATTTTGTTACCTACTTGGTTTTTTCTCTCATTGCCATTGATGGCTCCTTTCAGTTGGTGAGCCAGGAACGAAGGGTACGAATCCTCGCCCACCGAACATGGGGCGCATGAAGGAATCATCAAACTTACGCCAGTAATGGTGGATGGTGTGAGTTGGGGTGGTCAAAAGCATTCGGAGGCTGGATGGGCGAGGGATGTCCTGGCCACCCAGGTCAGCTTCTGAATCATGCCCGTTCCCAAGAAGTGGTACAGAGAAGGATTTTGGAGAAGATGCCTCTGAGGACAACATGCTGCTGATGTGTTTTGGTGGAGGCAGCAAGAACCTCACAAGAGGTTTAGTTATCAACCCAAACACCTGAGTATATAGAATAAAAGTGAGATTATTACCAGATACGAACATTAATGTGGAACTTTTAAGTGAATCTCCGTAGAAAAAATTCAGAATCAACTCAGATTTGCAGAATTATTAAATATGAAATTTGAATGAACAGTTCTAGGTACTTGAATAGTCTATTTATAGCTTTGGTTTTCTGTCATTCTCCATAGAAAGAATTACAAGTACGGCAAGTTGAGTTGAGAAGTATTGTTCCTGGATGCAGATTTGAGGTCCAATCATGGAATAAGTACTATAGGGCACACCACAGTGATCCAATGACATAAATCATGGACTGTTGCAACTAGGCCTACAATTATGTTCTTCGAGTCTTTAGAGCATAGTTACCTAATCTGCAAACTAACCCCTTCAAATTGTGAGCGAATTTAGGAATAAAGTGGCAACATGAAGATACTTATCTGCCTTGATGCGATCCAGTAGTGGGTCCTTTGTTCATTTATTATGGGCATAGATACCAAGTATGGGTATAATTCGGCAATGATCCGTTTGGGAAATACGGGTGTTATAAGGCAAAAGTACGGAAAATTAAATTTTTTTTTAATAATTATAAATAAAAAGCACCCATGATACTAACTAATAACAATCATTTAATACGGAATATGCGTTTAACACGGCAAAAATACACGTATTATATCTGTTTAATATGAAATCCGTATAATAAATGCATAATGTACGGTGATATGCGTATAATACAATAAAAGTACATCATTTTAAACGGTGACCCCCCTAAACGTAGTACGTGTATAATAAACGGGTTGGGTAACTATGATTACGGGGATGGGGCCTGATCTACTGTCTGTTGTGATTTTTGTTTTCTTGTTCATCTTGTTCCTTTTACTTGCCTTTTCTTCGTTTTAGCCGCTGGAATCATGTTCTTGTGATCCCTTGTGCTAATTTGTATTCTTATTCTCTCTTTCTTCATTTATATATACAGCAAAATGAAAAAAGAAAATTGCAGACAACATAGATTAAAATTAACTGTGAAGAAAAAGTAAGGTTTTGAGATAAATAATATATATACTGCCCAAAATCTAGTCCAAGTAGCCACTATAGAGGCTTTAGGTGTCTTACCACTGTGCTGACGAGAACTACAGTGATGGTGCTAGTGATCATAATCGCATTCCCACGCAGTTGAGTATGTCCTGCTCTTGTAAACTGTGTATACATCAAAATAAAGACAATTACACGATATCACCACCATGAACATATAAAATGACGTATTCTCTCTCTCTCTCTCTCTCTCTCTCTCTCTCCCTCTATATATATATATATATATATATATATATCCGTGTGTACATGCCCATATACAGGAAAGTATTGCAACACTATGGGACACTACTACAATTAGGGAAATTACATCCCTTCAGAGAATGACACATCCTTAATAGGAGATTCATTTAATTAAGTTTCGCAGTTCTAAGGTGTTCTGCAAAATCAGAATGTAGTTCTATCAATGTTGGGCACATTGGCCATTCAACCATGGATGAGCATGTAAATCAACTAAATTGCCCAAATGTTCAGTTGGTCGCTAAAAGAGCCAATAAGAGATGTACTTGTGTATATTATCAGAAATTAAAAATAAAAGATGCACTTGTATTCCCCCCAGCCGTTGGGACAGGGCATATTCAAGATTTGAATACATAGAATTACACAAGGTTGTAAATGTGTAATATTTCTACTAGTTCATGGGGCATGTTGGAAAATACAGAACAGGAAATGTTCCTCTGAAATGCTATGGTGGAAGTTAAAGCAATTATGATATTTGCCATCTTTTAGATTGGTAAACGATACGGAGTCGAGAGACTCGGAACCATTCCCAACGTGCTACCAGTTTCTCCAGTTTCCCTTCTGTGTTTTAAGATTTTTTTATATATAGAGGAAGGGAACCGGTTCTGCTTTCCACTCATGCTACCTGTTTTTCCTTGACAGATTTATTACCTATGGCCACCTTCTAGAATAGCATATATATTAGTCCCTTAAAAAGAATATCGTCCAAAATTTTACCTGATTATAAGCAAGTGCCATAGACACAGCACCTCGCATGAGACCAGCCCACCATATCGTAACCTGCACAATGAAAATATGTTGGAATCATTTTGCAAGATGTTAACTGGTTCAGGAAGACGATAAACTTAAACCACAGAAGCAAAAACCCTTACTTGCTGCTTGAAGCCAATTTTGTCGCTCTGATTCTTCTTAGCAAAGTTGGATAAAAACGATAGAGGGAAAACAAAAGCTGCTCTTCCAACCATAACCAGGCCTAGCAGTATTGAACTCACCCCAACTGATTTTCCAGGACTGCAAGAGGAATTAAGACCCGTAAATGAAAAAAAAAATACTGTTTGCAACAAGCCAGTTATACTGCCCAAATTAAATGGGGGAAAATCCAATAAAGTTAACATTAAACACCTTAAAAGTGTAGATGGAGGGGGAGGGGGAGGGGGAGGAGGAGGGGTCCAATGCATTAACAATCACACAGATTACAATCTAGGAAGATAAATATCTTGGTAACTACTTTTTCTAGATATATAGACCATACCTTCAGTACTAAAAACAAAAGATATATAGACCATACCTATTGTTTACAAATCTCCATTTTTCAATGTCCAAGGCGTCCATACCGACATAAAGGAAGATAAAAATCTCTGCAACAAATGACAATGTTGCAAAAGCATGCCTACAAAAATTGGTAAACAGAACTGAATCATTATAAACATGACTATTTAGACACAAATCCTGATAAAACAAAATAATATTAACTAAAATGGGTTCCAATTGTTTGAGATAATGTTTCAGGAGAGTTAAACATACTTGGTAGTGATTCTTGAACTCTCGGTCACATTATGCCATGTGTAGTGAGACATGACAATCCCGCAAAAGAATACTGTGAGAATGCCACTTAAATAGAATAGCTGCACAGAAATTTAATATTACCAATATCATGGTTAAAGCACCAACTTCTGTGGCATTCAATCTATAAGTAGAACATTCAAAATAAAAGGCAATGCCCCAAAAATTCAGAGAAATCTTACTTCAGCCATCATATACGAAAGATAAGCCATCAGAATCATTAGAGCAACCTCACGATCGGTAGAGTGCCTGCAATTTTTCAGAACTTTAGCTATTAAAGTTTTTCCAGAAAAGAGGAAGAAAACGCCTTGTCATGTTGATCTTTTTCTTGTGGATTATTGGAGGAAAAATAGACTTCACCTTCAACAACTCAAAGACACTAACTCCTTAGGAAAAAAGAATCTAAGGTAGCTTCCAGGGAGACTCTAAAGATGCTGTACCAATGGCATACCAGTACATCTGGTGCAGACACAGGGAGATAAAGGAGGCTACTAATCGTCTAATCCCCTATGGATAGACCATACCTACCACTAGATTGGTAAATTCTGTCTTGGCTGACACTTCAAATTCCCTTAAAAAAAGATTCAGGTAGGTCGTTTATCTATAACCATATAATGCAAAGAAAAATTGCACCAGAAATCTTGAAAATATGAGGTAAGATAAACAGGAAACGGTGGTGGACTTAGCAACATAAAGATTATTACGCAACAGATAACTGCTAAGAAAGTATAACAGTCCTTGCATTTACAAACCTTCCAAAATACAACTTTTTGATAATATATGCACTAAGCAGTCCAGTCTGCAAAGGAGAATGAGAAAAAATGTCATAAAAAATATAACTCCGCATGCATCATACACAAACGTGCACACATACAAATAGAAACACAAAGGGAGAGAGGGAGAGAGAGAGAGAGAGAGAGACTTACCAACACTCCCAGCATAGTGCTTGCGATAAATAAATAAAAGAAGTTTCCAACAAACTCCAAAGCTATACCGGTGCTGATGTTGGAGAGGTCAAAGTTCTGGATTGCATTGAAAAGCACTACTGATGTGGCATCATTTACAACGCCTTCCCCAAAAACCAGACTGTACAGTAAAGGTGTCTCATCCTGATTAAGCACCTGCACCATCATATACAATTTAGTTACAAAAGTGTTGATATACTATTATTTGAAACAGCGCTACAGCTTCAAAAGGATTTCCATACCTGCAAGGTGCAAACAGAATCTGTTGCAGAAAATATTGCTCCAAGTGCTGCAGAAAAAATGAAGAGGAAAACAGATGAATATACAAGAAGAGGAGCTATAGAAATATAACACATAAAAATATTTTAGAAAACAAAAGGAGAGTGATATGGAGCCTACCAAGAAAATCTCCTATGTCGAGGTTGCCAATGTCCATTTTTTTAAATAATTGTATAGCACCTGGGTAAAGAATCAGAAAGTTATAACCATGACGTGATAATACAATTATAAATTGCATTGAGTACTATCAACCTAAGCATCAAGGATAATAATATCAACTGGCATTAGGCATCCTGAGAATTTTGCATTCCTCTTTTTATTTTCCATTCATCCATATCTTCGCTATTTCGTAATAATTAACAAACATGCTACAAAAGATACTAGAACTCATAAATGCACAAACCAATAGATTATAATTTAGCAGCAAACATGAATAGAGATGTTTTAGGCCAATAGCTCTGATGCATATGCTGCATCCATTTTTTGCCCTAAAAACAAGGAACATAAGTGAAAAGACTCTTCTACCTATCATCTCCAAACATTTAGCAAAATGTGAAAACCAGAAATCTGAAAGTTGTTTAGTCCCATAGCTTATTTGACCTAGAAGATGTGGGTAGTCATTCGTTACAGACCAGGGCTTGGTATTGAGGTTAAAGAAATGTTGTTATCAAATAAATTGGGTACTCGCAATAATGAGCACTAGACATGATCCCCAAAATTACCAAAAGCAGTTTTCTACTGAATGAATTCCAACAATAAATGGACATTTCATGCAAATAATTCTTCTGTTTTTTCTTATTTCCTTTTTACAAGATAAGTCAATATTTCACTTCAATTTAGGCATAACTTTGAACCAATTGACAACTCCTGAACAAATGTCTTACAGTATTTGACTTGTATTTTTTTTTTCCTAATGCTGCGATTGCATTAATTTTCTACCGATAATTTTTCCATGCTCTCTTATCTTCATGCAATGAGTCTTTATCGAGAAGAGTTCCCAAAAATGGAGCGTTCAATGACTTTTTAGAAACTGGGATTTACCTGATGACTTGACTGAATTCAAATAACCCACTAAAAACATAGTGAATGTGCATTTAGCTTATATATTTTTATTTCATGAGTATATTTGGACATGAATATTAACCTAACTGGGCATGAAAGCAGAGTCATCTGAAATGCACCAGGAATGATGCATCATCTTGTAGAAAACAGCATAAATAAAATGGAAACAATCATTGACAGTGCATGTAATAGTGTTTCTCAACTAACAAGGTTGAAGTAATATATTCTTGAACTTCGGATGTTTTTTCCCTTGGTACTATTAAAGAAGCAAAACATATTATATAAAACAATTACATAAATGAAGTTGTTGAATGTACCTAATGATATGATGCCAAATGATATCAATGTACCAACAGCACCAAACAGCATGATAGTCATGAAGTTGCGGAAAAATTGCTTCTTTTTTACCTGGAACCTGGTACTCAAAAAGAAAGAATCAACATCATAAACCTCATAAGGAAAAAAGAAATTTAGATTCCTTAAAATCTAGTCCTTATGAAAAAAAATCATTTTAAACAACATTATACCATAAGATATTACGATTCATAACCACAGAAATATATATATACATAAATTAAACTTCAAGCAAGAATAGGTGGTGCTCCACTTACAAAATGGAACGGATGATTGTGAACTCTCATTATGCTGAAGTCCAATTCATTATAGAATTAATGTCTTACATGTCTAGATATTTAAAAGAGTAAAAGAAGATTTACTTATTTAGAAAACAGAAGTCTTTATTGTTCACCTTTGTGAAATTAGTATACAAGTAAGGTGGCGCCATGAGGACCATACTGAAATTTGGCTACATAGCAGCGGAAATAATGCACATGATGAATGAAATTTGGCTACATAGCAGCGGAAATAATGCACATGATGAATGAAATATGGAAATTAATGATATCCTATATATTTGCAAAAAAAGGTGCTCCATTGTTTTAATTTGTTATTTGAACCTTAGATGTTCCTTTGACCTTCTTATAAGGTGCAAGTGCATGAAGCATAATCATTGTTTATAAGCAATAAGTAATAAAAAGTTTTTTGGCAAACTCACAAACTCTTCCACAAATTCAATATCAAAACGACAAGAAATGGTTCACCATTGAAATATCTTCACTTGTGGTAAGAGACTCTCAACCACACTAGAAAGGGTAAGGCCGAAAAAAGTGAACTATCCCATGAGGTGTACTTCAAAATATCAGCACATTCAGTTTACATAAGTACTGTGGGTGCTCCTTGCCTGCAAATTTGCGGTCTTAACCACATCCAATGCCTTCTCAAAATCCCACTTTCAGAAATCGTAATCCGAAAGAAATGACCTTTTGCATTGCCTTACGCCGATTGAGCTATCCCAAAACTCTATGCTATGCTTCTTGAATATCCAGACACATCAGGATGAGATGTTGTACATTGGTTATTTGAAGCAACTCAAGCTTTAATTTTTTATTTTCATTGTTCTTTAGCTCACAAGTCCGGAAAGGATCTAAATTGTGCAGTTTTCTTCCATCATCATGCCACCATGAATTTCTCCTTATCTGATAAAACGAGAAGCAGTAGCAGATAAAACCTTATAAGATCTTTAGGCTAGTCCATACTTCTCACAAATCTCAAGGTCGTTCACCTCCAAAAACATAACAATTTCGGACTACAACTCGTGCTACACAGCCAAAACCACATAAATCCTCCCTAACAGAGGCCTGTAGCAATGCCCCAGTGAGACTTTAGATTCTCCATTTGATGGTGGTGGTGTTAGCTATCTTCAGCGTTTATCGACAGTACACTAAAATGCATTCATGTTTGCAGAGTACAATTTATTGATCGTCCCATGAGCTTTAGGGATCCACTAACAAAACCATTGACAATATGATGAAGAACAAAGGTAGGGAAAATTGTGATGAAGGTGTTGACAAGATTCTATTATGTGAGTCATGACATACCCATCCAACTCGTACCAGTGTCCACATCAGTTGAGTAGGACACTGTAACTAAATATTCACTCATTGGACTCTTAAGTTGGATAATTAAATAAATTTTGCATAATAAGAACTTTTTTATTTTTGGAACGAGGATATCCGGGCCTCTTAGAGCACCCGACTAAGTCCCTCGGGCGTGCTGATCCCCTTATACTACACAACCAGGTAAGTCAGGATAAATCCTGAAGGGTAGCCAACAAGGGGAAGGGACTCGATCCCCTTATGTACGAGTTCTACATAATAAGGACTTGTTTATAATTTATAAGTACTGATCCTTGAGCCAAAATTTCGTGAGTTACTACTACCTACTTGCTTGTGTTCTGGCTATAAATCCAATCTAATTAATGCTATCTTTTATCTACCTTCTAATTCTATGTGTGCACATCCTTATAATTATATTCCTATATCAAGATTTAATTTTTATTAAGATTATCCATTAGTTATATTTTCCGATCTTTCAATTCCAAGATTTCTTCATCACCTATATTCTGCAAGGCAAAAAATTCAACAAATTAATTAAGAAAACTTGATAGATGGTAAAGCCATCATCTTCAAGTTTCTAGACGTTGTACAACACCAAAGAATAAACAAGCAAGCAGAGCGTCATCCGAATCTCAAAGAATTCCATGTCAGTGGCAGATGGCGATCACCTTTGTCATGACACCATTTATAATTCAACAAAGAGCATAAGTATAATACCCTTAAGAATTTTAGGTGTTGTGGACCATAAACCGAGTGGCCAAAATTACCGATAAAATAAAATAAACCGAGTGATCAAAATTAAAGCCACACCACATGAGTATTATATATGGGTGATCAGATAAAAAAAAACTTTGAAATGATAATAACAGAATTGCGGCTTAAGGAAATAACAACTACATTAGCTATGGCTGATCAGATAAAAATATCACGAAATTCATACTGTTCTTAGCCCCTGGATGACATGATGTGAAGGGAAGACAACTTACCCAGCATTGAATATAATTGGTGGGAGAAGATATATAAAGAAAAGATCTTCACTGAAGACTAGAATATGGGAGCTTTTTCCTCCTGTAGTTAGCAGGATAACAACTCCAGTGCACAGACCCTGCCATCAACCCACAAAAAATCAATCTCTATTTACCATAATCAAATACAAATTAAAAGAAAAAAGACGAACAATAAATTCATGGATGCTCAAGTCCAGAACTAACTATATCATAAAAAGAAATGCACAAGCTTACAATAGCAAGAGCCGTGATTGACTCGTTCATCCATCGGGTTTCCTCCAGTAAATGACCAATCACAATACAAGCACAAAGGAGCGCTACGAATAAATTCATCGAAACCACAGAAGCATGATCGGATGTGGATACCATCCCTAACCTCATCAAAACAGAGCCCAAGTCGAAAGCCATGAAAGCCACCTCGATCAAAATAACCTAACCTAGCAGTTTACTGTTCTCAACAAGAAGATATAACTCAATCCTCCTTTTAAGCACCGAGTCTATGTCTCCGCACTGTATATCTAAAAAACCTCCAAGACTCTATTACCAAACGAACTCTGCATCAGAACAACCAACATGCGAAGTAAGAATCAGATGAATCAAGTTGAAAAAACATATTTCTTCCTGAATTCAAGTCCGAGACTTCGAAATGCTTCGAACCAGCAATTAAGAAACCGACAGAATACTAAAGCTTGATCGAATAATAAAAGTTACGAAACTACAGAATCGTAAATGCTTACCAGCAGATTTCTAAGCGAATTCCAATCGCGTATTGTGCAAAAATACGGCCAAATTTTATGATTTTCCACTATAACAAACGAGATGTCCGAATCAGATCCCTATTCCGAGCAGCAAAATCGAACAAATAAGCAGAAAAAGGAAACCTGCTTCAGATTTTTCGCAGAAAAACCGAACTCTGCTCCGAGAACCAACTCAAATTTGAGCAGAATTACAGGCTCGAATATCGAAATTGCAGTGTCTCTGAAATTTTTGGAAGAAAGTTTTTGATTTGAATCACAGAGCGCGTTTTAGGGTTTGGGGATGAAAAATCTCAGAGAGGAAAAGATCGATTTGAACAGTGCAGAGAGGAGGAGAAGGAGGTGTTGTCGGAGAGAGAGAAGCATGGGAACAGGAAAGGCCGCGAATTGAATATATACATGTCTATGGAGCTGTGCCAGCAGAGACCGGAGAAAACGAAAGAACTGGTTCTCACCGTTGGATCCATTGCTCAAATTTAGTGCTACTTATCTAGCGGTGAGGACCTTTGTGTACAATGGACTTGTGTGTACTCTAACATTTCTCGTTTTGTAATTGGAAAGGGAATAGGAAAAGGAAGACGAGTAGTGAAATTTCACGCGGTGACGGTCTATTTTTCTTTGAAATCACAGGAAGTACCCTTCCTTCGTGTCGTCTGCTTTTGGGTCTTGAAATATCTTTGAGTTAGGTTTGTTTTAGTCAGATAAATATGATTTATCATGACTCGCCACCCCTGTAGCCACGATGGTGAAGCTGGGCCCCACGTTAAGGAGGTGGTAGCCGTACGAAAGAGGGAGGAATGTTAGCCATACGTTCAGTTCCGTACTCATCCTTTCATATTTAGTAAATAAGACAAAATACTTAACTATTGAAAACAAGTGAGGTTAGCAAACTCCATCTATGGACCATGTTTATGACTTATGAGAGTTTTTTTTTTGTTCTTGGATCGTAATCCTCTCTAATTGTAACCGGCCTCGGGAGAGTCCCGTTATGCTCTTTTGGTTGTCACGTGTCCCTTTGACACCCCCCTCAACCCTATGTTTAGTTGTTGAGAAAATAAGTAAAAACATAGAAATGAAAAGAAAATTTGCCAGAACAAAACTAAAAATTGCATTAGAAACCCAAAATTTTATTTTCCTTTCCATGTTTTCACCATTTTTCTCAGACAACCAAACATTGCATAACTGTAGTTAAGATTCATCCATCTATTCTTAGTTTTTAGGAACATATATTTTTTAAAAAAAAAATTTAACCATTGTTAAAAAAAATATTAAAATATTTTTAATTTTTCTTTCTTCTAAAAACCAAAGATAGGTGGGTGAACCGAAGGGTTTGATGAATCTTAACCACAATTAAGGGGTGTTATAAGGGACACGTGGTGACCTAAGCGGCGTAACCGGACTCTCTGAGTTGGGTTACAATTAGAGTTAACAACTACTCTCACCCCTCTCCCACGAGATTGATCGGGGACCTCCCTCCTAGTGAGGGGATACACTATCATTGGGTTATCTCATGATAGCCTTTGTTTTTGGCGTGTAAGGGCTCATTTGGCATCACTCCCAATGAACAATTCTTTATTATCAGGGAATAAAGAATTGTTCCTTAGGAGTGATGCCAAAATGGCTTAAATGACTAGGAGTAAAATTATTTTTGTGTAAAATAGAAATATCATTTATGAAAAATGTAATTCTTTTGTGGAAAATGACATATTTGCTTAGACTTATATTATGGATTTGAGTTGAGCTTGGCTTGAACGTGCTTGAGCTCGGTTTGAGCTTGACATGCTCGAACTTGATTGAAGCTAAGTTAAGTTTG
The DNA here is from genome assembly GCA_015143295.1 of Tetracentron sinense. NCBI lineage: Eukaryota > Viridiplantae > Streptophyta > Magnoliopsida > Trochodendrales > Trochodendraceae > Tetracentron > Tetracentron sinense. The sequence goes on along the minus strand of CM026558.1, from coordinate 6,824,390 downwards.
GGTTTGGCTCAAGTTTGATTCATAAGATTAATTTGGTCAATTTTATATAATTTAAATATAATTAATTATATAAAATTAATAGTTTGATAGAACAAATAAGATTTAAGAATATCCCTTTAACCCACAGTTCAACGTGTCATGACGAAGAGAAGGCAATTTTATGTGGGTCATTAGATCTGACCATTCCCTTTATTGATTTGGCACGGACACTATATCTAAACTTTGGGAGAAGGGTGTTTGAGAAAGGCCCAAAACTTTTACTATGAATTGAAAATGAAACAAAGACTTGAAAAAACAAAGCAAGAGGACTTAAAATAGCAGATCTTAGCCGACCCTTTACCCTAACCTTATCTGTTACCACCTGCTACTCGCCAACAAATTCGAAACCTGTCTTATTAGTTATTACGGGCTATTTGCCTATTTGGATCTGGGTGGAGCTATTAAATATACATACAATTATGTGTATTTTAGCAAAACCTTTGATTAGACATCTGTAGTTCTGTACCAAATTTGGTCTTTTCTTCTCCCCTTTTCAAGCTAACGTGCTCTGTATGCATAAGAGCACATGTGCATGGTACCGTGGGCCTCGGATTGTCTTTGGCGAAACCAGAATACTGGACATGTGGTGAGGTCAAAATCTTGGTCCCATGATTTTGACTTCTCTGTATACAATGAGACATGTGGCAATAAGCGTGTGATCCCTTTTTATCATCACATGTGACGTATTGTATTCTGGCTTCGCCAGAGACAATCTAAGGCCGGTACCGTGACCACCTGTGTCATGTACTTCGGAGGATCTATTAATATATAGTTTATTACATGAATATTATTGGATTGGAGTGACAAACGACTCATCACTAAGAAGAGTGTTAGCCCTACATTCATATTCTCACTCTCTATCAATCGATCAGGTGACCAATTAATCCATAACTATAGCATGCGGATAGTTAAAAAAATAATAAATAGTTGGTGGAAGCCGAGAGTAGGAAAGGTCGGAGAGTATAGTTAGCATTCCTCGTGGTAGGTATCAAGCTTCTACCCACTCTATTGTTCCACTGCTGTAAAATGTATCTCCAAAAAAGATTTGGACCATACAGATTAACAATTGAATTAATTGGTTAGAATTTGAGAGTAAATGAGAATACCCTAGATTGATTCACAAAGTAAACGATTATTACCAATGAAGAAGAAAAAACGTGTGTCACACACATGTGCCACATGACAGGTTGCAAAATTTTTATCCTGACAAGTGCAACACATTATAAAAATATTTGTTTAATTATTTGTATATTAGTCAAACATTGATTTTATTCTCCTTTTTCTAATTTCTAATACATTCATCGATCGATTATCACCAAGTGTATAAAGCCTGGCCATGTGGACGCCTGGTTGGAGTATATGTATATATTAATCGCATGTTTCATGATAAGTCCCATATGAAAAGGAAATTTTATTTATTTGTTTATTTTAGGCATCGGTAATGTGATCCTTATTCCTTACCCTTTCTAATACCTCCTTTATTAGTCAGTTGTGCCTGTATTATTCAATATGTGCGTTTCCTTATCAAGCTGAAGAGAAATGTTCTGGAAAATTGTGCTTGGCGGACGTTCTAATATGCTATTTGGTCGAGTTAATAACTTATCAATATAATAAAAATATGAGTCCTGCTAGCCCTACACTTATGCATTTCTTATTCACAGTCAAAAATACATGTTAAAGCAAGGTTGGTTTTTGACGCAAACAAAAAAAAAAGGTTGGTTTTTGACTAAGCAACTATTGGTGTTGATTTTTGGTTAAAAGTAGGTATGTATGATAATAGGGCTAAGTTCTTTTTTTAGGGGATCAAAAATATACTATTAGGCAGCAACCGATTAGCAAAGATTAGCAAGGTTAGTATATGTTCTAGGTATAATTAAAATATGAGCATTGCTTAGTCATACTCTCATGCAGTTCCTATTATCAGTCAAAAACTAATACCTATTACAACAAGGTTGGTTTTGGGCTACGCAAAGACACGTGTTGACTTAGTTGAAAGTAGGTATGCATGATAGTAGGGTTAAGTTTTTTTTTTCAGGGGAAGGGGAGGGAGGCGTTGGTTCAAGGTTAGTATCTAACCGGGTGAATATTTCAACCATTACACCTTTTCGGGAGGTGATCCCGGATCAAACAAATGGTGACATGCACACACTATAAATGAGGCAAGCTTTGAATCTATGGGTCAGGGTATTCGGAAAATTTAATCAATACTTATTTATTAATTGTGTCAAGGCTAGGTGGGCATCTGTCCATTACATTGATATCTATTTTCTTTTGTCAACCTCATTGAACGATCACAAGCTTAAGCTTCAGTCGAAGTTTCTTGAGTAGTGATAGGTGGACCCATAGATTCTATTTGCAAACCTTTCCAAGTTTCTTTGTGTCTTTGGAACTTAGAGTCTTTTTCCACCTTTGATATCCCCGAAGGTACGCCACTGCTTTTATTAGCTAAAACACTTTTGATTGGCCGATCACAAGCTTCAGCTGAATTTTCCATATGACTTTGGAACTTGTGGGTTCTTTTCCACCATCAATATCGTCGAAGACACGTGTTTGCTTTCCTTGTGCCTAGGCGGTGAGATTGCAGCTCGAGGAATCACATCAGACTCTGAAGGTTAGTAGCTCAGTCTGATTGCGCTAATAGTCAAGTCGGGTACCAAGGTTCTCTGACTAAGCTGGTAGTTAGGTTGGGTGGTAAGATCTGCTTAGTTACTATAGTGTTGGTTGGACGATTTAGTAGGGGGTGTCAATGGGTCGGGCTTGAGCCTAAGTTTTTTCTGATTTTTGAATAGGCTCCACCCGGGCCCAGGCCGTTTACAAGAGGTTTTTGACGCCCAAATTCAACCCATTGGGATTTAGTGCAATGTCGTGTTGCCACATGTCTTGCAAGTGTGAATTGATTTTGACCCTCGCAAAATTCAAGACTTGCCTCCGTAGAGGCAGTAACATTTGCTTAGACTCAATCAAGTTGATTGAATTGATTGAGATTTTCTACCACTGATATCTATCCAATGAAGATCTTCCCTCTCCGAGGGGAGCCTTAATAAACCTCTCATGAAGGGATTGACAAGATAGCAACAATTTACACCGGTATTCCAAATTCATTTAACCTGACAGTTGGTCACTGTATAAGGGGCCTCCACTCCTCCTTAAGTCAGGCCCTTTTGGAGTGAGTGCGTGGATTTACCCTTATGGCACTCTAGCGGTTTCCTTAGTCTGGTTGAATATGTGTGTTAGAGTGTTAAATGACTACCTTAAAAACTACTAATATTTTTTTCAAAAGAAACTTATTGGTAAGATGCATTCTAACTTTATTTTCAAACATTATCTATTCTCATTCAAAAACCAACACTTATTAAAGCAAGAAGGGCTAGAAAGGCTCTATTGGTAATTCTTAGGAAAAGTGTTACAGACAGGGGTGGAGCCACATGGGGCCAGACCCCCCTGAAATTTTGAAAATAATTTTTTTTTTCTTATTATATGCATAGGGGTGTAGCCTTGGAGAGGGGCGCAGCCAAGGAGAATGGGGGTCAAGCCCCCCCCCCTGGCCTAAATATAAAAAATAACAAATATTCTTTACAAATGGATACAAACATACGCGATGGCCATGAACTTGGCCCTCAAAAAAAAAAAAAAATTTGGCGGCTCGCCCCGAACCCTCATGGTTAGTCCCCCTGCAAGAGAATCCTAGCTCCACCCCTGGCTACAGAGATCAGGGTGGTTTTTCGATTAGATCTTCCCTTGCATTCCTAGATCTTGGTATGTGCCTATTATAAATGTGCTACCTTGATCAAAAAATTGGTCTAGTGATTTAAAATAACAAGTATTTGTAAATATTTTATGATCATCATATAAAATAAACCTTGCTAGCTATTTGAAAATGCATGAACTACTTTAAATGCACACTCAACTCTATCACTACAAATACAATCCTGCTAGCTAAGTTCTTTCAAGTGTAATGGCGCCTATTAAAGTATCCCAACTAAGCCTTAAAAAATATCTAAAGATAAGTCATAATAGGTGTAAGCACCCTATTTTTGCACCCCCTATCCTTCTTCTCGCTTCTTCAAATGCTCCATGGTTCACCCAAGGCTCAAGGCCATTTGATCAAACTTATACCTAAACAACTCAATCAAGCCCAATTATCTAATTTAATTACCCAAACTCAAGTAGTCAAACCCAATTATCCAATTACTCAATTGTCTTACTCAAAACTCAATTGCTTTAGTTAAAACCTATTTACTATAGCCCAAGCCCAAATGTCATAGTCAAAGTCCAATAATCATAACTCATGACCCATCTACTAATAACGCATGATCCATAATATTTAATCCACATACATATATCCACATAACCTATATCCAACAACTCATGCCCATAGTTCACTCAACCCATCAACTCTCTTACACGACACTCAACTCATTAACTCTATTACACCTCTTACAAGTCTCTTATAACACTCAACTCATCAACACTCTTACACTTCTTACAAATCTCTTACAATACTTAACTCATCAATACTCTTACAACTCTTTTACACATCTTACAACACTCAACTTATCAACTCACCTTACAACACTCAACTCTTTATCCACTAACTCCTTTTACCCCTAATGTAAAAGACACAACACAACCTCTTAGTTTTCCTATAAATACTCATCACTTAGCCCCTTAGAGACTATCACTTATGACCCCTTAGAAGACTCCCACACACTTGTTTTAAGCTTGAAGAAATGAGAAAAAACTAAGGTTTAGAGTTTGGAAATAATTATAAGACTAAAAGTTTAGAGTTCTTCACTAACTCTCCTCATTTGTGGACTCTAAAAAACCATACTTCTTGGAGCATTGGAGAAGAAGTCTTGGAAAAGTAGGCACTCCTTCTTTCATCATCTTCTCTTCCTTTTCATCTCATTTTTATTTGTTCCTCTATTCTTGGTTTCTAGTTTTTTTTCTAAAGCCAATTAGAGAGTCTCTTCATTCTCAAGCATAGTTGGGCTCATCCACATTAATCTAATGATGTAGAGGGACCCCATATCAAAAGCAATGAGATGTTCTTTTTTTATTTTCCTTTTTATGGACATATTTTTTTCTTTTTATGTACCCACAAATATGGATATGGGTAGGCCCATAGAGAGTGGAAGCTAAAGCTATACCTCTCTTTTTATTTTGTTTATTTTTTTAGGATTCTAGTCTTCCTTCTAGAATTTTTTGTGAAAGCTCATCCCCTCTCTAACCTTCAATAGAGCGACATTACATCATTTATAATGGTGTAAATGAACCACCTTAAAAGGGAGATGATGTGTTTTCAATTTCTTTACTTGTCTCTTCTTTTCTTTTCTTCTTATTCTTCATATTTTATTTTGAATGGGTAAAAGATGATTTAAAGATTTAAAAGAGGATGTTGTCAAAAATACCTCATACTAAGATAATTGTATTTGATTTATCATCAACATCAATCCAACAAAATAGGTGTTGACAATAGACCATCTACTATTCATAATGCAAATATCGTTTTTTTTGTCCTAAATACAATTTTTTAGCCTAACCTCTCCTTAAAATTCTTTCGGGTTAAATTAAACTTTAGTTAAGTTTGTCAAAACCCTACCTATATGAAAATTCAAATAAAACATGATAAAATCTCAAAATACCAAAATCATGATAAAATCTCAAAACACCAAAAACATTCAAATATAACAAAAATACCAAAAACATCAATCAACTTAGCATGCTTGCTTGTAAGAACTTATGGCTTAATCTCGTCAAGTTGGGTAAGTAGGTAGTCCTAACGGGTCCAGCTCATCTAGGATTAGTTTATATTTTTTCTCTTAATCTTGCTTAATTAGTATAATTAAACAACATACTTAAATTCTATTTGAATTTTTTCTTTAATTGGCTTAGACTTAAGGAGTAGGTTACCATCTTCGGATGGGGACCTTAGGGTGGCTAACACCTTTCCCGATGCTTAAAAGAATCACTTACCTAGAATCTTATTTTGAACCTAAAACTTTATCAATTGTATAGTTGGGATCATATTTTCCCATAATTAATAGGTGACGACTCTTATCTTTGGCGTTTAGCATTGTTCCTCCGTATGACCTAACCCAAAAGGTGGTAAATTCCTTTGCTCACAAAAGGAACATTAGGATTTCCACTAGGTTCGTAATTTTATCTGTAAAAGGAAGGGTAATATACAAATGAGAAGTAAGATATTTTTTCTCGAGTAATCATTTACTTAGATTAGTGAATTAAGTTAAAAGTTAAGATAGTACCATTGGAGTACTTCTCAACCATCACACCACCCGGACTAGGAAACCATCGACTCTCTAGGAGAAGTTCCAAAACCCTGCCATCCGGAGATATACCCTATTATAGAGGACATCAAGCATATGATGAGTAACAGGTACACAATCATCTTCCATTGTGTCAACTGTTCGGCAAACTCTATGGCTCATGGGCTTGCTCAACAAGCTCTTAATACGAGTATTCGATGTCCTGTATCCTCTTGGAATCTTATCCCTACCAGCTTTGGTCCTAGTAGCTCATCTTTACATATCCATCCATGAAATGAAGTTAATCTTTTGCCAAAAAAAAGAGAGGCTAAACCCATGGAGGAGGTTTGGGATCTAATCCCACCCGGGTATGAGTTGCAAGAGCTCTACTACCTGAAAGGGAAAAATCCCGTACACGCCACACGTCTATAGCTGCTTAGTTGGTAGAGGAATGTTAGCAAAACTCTACCTGTGAATGAGTCTGAGGGGGCGGGTGTGCACCCTGAAATAAGCTCCGATGATAAAGTCAGTATAAGGTACAAGCACATGAACATATGAACATAACAGTATAAAGATACTTATCGTGAGGTCACTGGGTATATGCACTTAAGGACGAGCTCTGGTGTTATGCTCCGGAGATTGTAGCTCAGGAGGCACAAAGAATATGGCTCAGACAACGTAGCTCTGACAACATAGCTTGGATAAGGCACATACAACGTAGCTCGGATAAGGCACAGACAACGTAACTCTGATAACGTAGCTCAGACAAGGCACAGACAACGTAGCTCAGATAAGGTACAGACAACGTAGCTCTGACAACGTAGCTCAGATAAGGCACAGACAACGTAGCTCGGATAAGGCACAAACAACGTAGCTCTGACAATGTAACTCGGATAAGGCACAGACAACGTAGCTCGGATAAGGCACAGACAACGTAGCTCTAACAATGTAGCTCAGATAAGGCACAGACAACGTAGCTCTGACAACGTAGCTCAGATAAGGCACAGACAACGTATACGTTGTGCATCAGACAACGGGTATGTTGTGCAACTCACAACGGACAACGAGCTCAGCATTATTCATAACAGACAACGCGACAACGGATTCGGCACTATTCACAGCAGACAACGCGACAACAAATTCGGCACTATTCACATTGTCAGACACAAGTTCAAGTGTGATTGCACTCAACAGCTAATCAATTGCAAGACCGTGCAAGTGGCAGTGTGACCATTCAGGGAGGGTATCTGGCGGACATGGCCTATTTGAGAGAATCTGGTGGCTATAATTGATTGTGAGACCATAAAGAACATCAAGTAGCCGGATAACACCAAAGGAAAATGAGAGAATCAGGTGAGTGACCGCCTGCATAGCCCTTCGGGGTAGGGGTGTGAATGACTCAAACTTCTCAGATCTCCTTCTTCCTCTTCTTCTTCTGCCCTTTATTTCCTCTCTTGCCTTCCGCACCATCATTCTCTTCTTTCTGGTGATTCTTGCTTCTTTATAGGCATTTGGAGTCATCATGACTTGTGTAGTCATGATGAGGTCACCTGTCAGACAACACTCAAGAGAGCTAGCACATAGCCCAAGTGGGCTTCTATCGGCTAAATTGTTAGAATTTGTTAGCATGAGAAATTCCTATTTTACCCATTCTTTTTACTCTTTTTTACGAATTTTATCCCTTACACTACCCAAGCTAACTTTTGACTGACTGACTCTATTAATATAGGTAAATGATATCTCTCATACAAAAAAAAGGTCCTTCCGTGAGGTAGATGTCCTATCACTAAGAGTATTCCTAGCAGTCTCACCAAATTTTACTCACCAAAATAGCCAAAATTCACAAGTCATGTTGGTGAGCCACTTTCTTAAAACACTCCCAACAGTCTCATCAAAATAGTCAAAACTCTTATTATTTTATCATTTGTGTCACTTCCACAATAAAACAAATGGAGAGAAAAACCTTTATTTTATTTGTGTGGACCCACAAAGAAAGAGGGAAAAAAAGATATTTAACTTTGGTGAATGTACAGTGATGAATATTCTACACTCACTAAATCGAAAACGTCAAATTGGTGAGGTTGCTGGGAGTGTTATTTAGCACTTTTTACCTATTAGCTCATCAAAATGACCAAAAGGTTGCTAGGAATGCTCTAAGATATCAATTTGACGTTTGGGTTTTTATAAAAAAATAAAAAAATAAAATAAATGAGTAGACGTTAAATGATCAGATCACTCACGGGTGTGGACCCTCTTCGTCACATGAATGCCAAGTAAAGCTTTCAACTTTTATGTTTAATGTCACATGAAAGAGATCCATGTGGGTGGTACTGTTTTACTCCCACGCGTTGATTGTTGTTGGGACCCACCACTCATTAATGTGTTCCACCATAATAATCTTTAGGATCAGAAAAGAAAACGATTAAAAACGACCATTTACAATTCATTTAGCCCGTTTGATTGCACTTTTTATTTTCTATTTTATTTGTTTTAAAAACAAATATATATATACCAGTGGGTGGCATGTGCGAAGCACGTGAGAGCAAAGGGAAGCAGTTAATCACAATTAATAGGGGTTAAAAGGGACATGTATTAACCCGCGGGTGTGATTGAACTGTCCCCGAATTCAATCGCGATTGACTGTGATTCTATTATTTAAATAAATAGATGAGAGTAGTTTGAGAATTAAAGTAAAACATTAAATTACAGTTTTGTTTTATGTAAGGATAGTTTAGAAATTTCAGAAAATTCAAGATACACTTGCCTCTCCCATTTTTATATATATATTTCACAAAAGATACTCGGTAAGCATGTTTTTATTTTTCTTTTTAAATTCTAATACCAATTACGTACTATGAAACCCGAACAAATGTGTACACATGGTGGCCTTAAAGAAGGTAAAAGACACATGGCAGCCTCATATAAATTAAAGAGTTTCTTTTTAAAAAACAAAAGTCTTAAAATCCCAATTAAAAATGATAGTGGTACTGACACATGTCATTCATTAATAGTGATTGATTAAATTGTATAACTGTTATAATTAATTAATTTTATAACAGTTAGGAGGAGTTACGGTAGCGATTAATGTTTTAACCCTACAAATTCAAAACCATGCTCCTATTCTTTGTCCTTTTCTTATTCTATAAGAAGTTGTGAGCTTTTTAAGATAGAAGGAGTCATTTCACCATCTGTCTCCTCTCTTCTAATTTTTTATTTTATTTTAATTATCATTTCTTTTGATATTTCCTTTAATTTTGTTGAGGAATGCCAAGTATATGATCGCAGTCTCTATTCTCACCATTTCCCTATAATGAAACAAATGAAGAAATCTCATCGGATCACAATTTTTGAGGATCGAAGAGTGGAGTCATTCAAAGAGACATGCTTTTAGTGGGACAAAGACGGTAACAAAAGATTGATTGACAAAACATTGGATGGTAAGGATTCATCGGTATTACAAATCAAATAGGAGAATCTGATAAAGATTGATTACTCTCCGGTCAAAGCTTTGGAAGGAAGTATAGAGCTTTCTAGCAACACAATGTACAGTTAATCTAGATTAATTAGATGCTTTATTTAGTTAGAAATTAGTGAGTAAATATTAGGAAATTAGATTTTGGGTTTAATTTTTCTACTCGTTTACCATTTGTATTACATCGGTAGTTTATTTATAGTAATTACTAAATCCAAAGTTTATGATGGGTCTTAAGGAGTTTACAATATACATAATAATTTGGTATTTTATATAATTCACTAATACGAATACACAAATACGAATAAATATATTTTATATATGATAAATAAAATAATAAATATCTATTATTAACAAAATAAATTTTAAATTAGTCAAATAAATATATATTTAATTGTATTGATATCATAAAATTTATCCGTATAATTTATTTTACATTACTTATTTCAGTAAAAAAAATTATTTTAATTTTAACCCTTTTTTGTGCAATGCACGAGTTTCATACTAGTTTTTTTTTAAACAAATGTAATAGAAAATTTTTGTTACCTCTATTTTTAAAAATATAAAATAAAAGTAGATAACATTAAGTGCCATGCTTCCATTGTTCACTGCAATCACCACCACGACGTACACTTATTTTTTATGATGTTATTTGGATGCCAAATTGTGTTTTTCGTTTTTGGTTTTTTAAAACAAGTAACAACTAGTAATTTCATAATGTGTTTCCTGCTTAAATTAAAATAGGGAAAAGCTAAAAAAAATTGTTTTTAATTTTAAAAATTAGGCAAATGACAATGACAAAATAGGCACGCGCGTTGCACGTGTGTGTACAGTCTGATGCACGTGAGTGAGAGGGGTGGGGGAGAGCGACTGAGGTGAACCCTAGAGGTGAGTGAATTTTAACCACAGTTAAGGAGTGTGAAAAGGTGTAGATGAGAAAAGGGTAGTTTGAGAATTAAGTAAAACATTAAATAAGGGTTTTGTTTTAAGGGTAGTTTGAGAATTTATCAAAAATAGGCAACGGTTTGAGAAATGGGTAGTTTGGGAATTAAGTAAAACATGAAAGGAAGGATTTGTAAGGTTTGTATATAAGGGTAGTTTGAGAATCAGGAAAAAATCAGGCTACGGGTTTATTAAGAGGGGTAGTTTGGGAATTTCCATCATTAGGGGGGGCTTCTCTCGTTATAGTAGATATATATGTCTGTGTGTGTGTGAAGCATAGTTACCAAACACTCGTATTATATCCGTATAGTACTCGTATAATGCTTTTAGGGGGGTCACCGTTTAAAATTTTATATGTTTGTTGTATTAACGTATTAAACACGTAGAATACGCATATTTTTGTCGTTCTTTTACTGTGTTAAATGCATATTTCACATTAAATGATTATTATTAGTTAATATCATGATTTTTACTTATCTATAATCATTAATTATTTTTTAATTTTTTCACACTTTTACCGTATTTTTGTCAAATAACACCCGTCCTTCCCGAACGAATCATTGTCATATTATACACGTACTTAGTAATTATGGCGTGAGGGTCTGAGGGAGGCGGGGGCTATGTAATCATATATGTGTGTGTGGCTAAGTAATCATTAACAAAATCTTAAAAAAAATATATAGGGAATATAGGAGAATATCTGAACAAGTAGAAGGGTCAAAACCGCATATTGGTTCACTGTTAGATGCATATTATAATTTATCTTAGTCATTTATACTATAAATGATCAGACAAGACAAGACCAAAATAGGTTGACCGTTTATAGCATAAAAAGATTAGCTTATTTTAGACTAAATTTGTCATGTCATTTATACTACTATAAAGGACAAAAATCCTACTCCAAAACAACATACTGTTTCGACCTAAAACTGGGGCTTCCAGTTTCTAAATTGATCCAAATTTTTTCTAATGTTATCCAAAAATAACAAATATTCTTGGGAGTTTTTTTTTTTTTGTAAAGATAAGTATATATATATTTTTAAAGATAAGTATATTGTTGTGGGGGGGGGGGGGGGGGGGGGGACTCTAAATAAAATCAGGTTTAGAAAATGGATTTGAGGCTAATTTCATTTGATTAACATCCTCAAACCTAGCTTGAATTAGAATAAAAAAGAAAATGAACTTACTAAAAAAACCCTTAAGTCTAAACAAAACCTTACATGACATATGCACAAGGAAATTAAAGAAGAGATGGGTTTTAAATATAAGGTTCCTACCCCTTCAGTTTTTCATAAGGAGCCACTAATCTGCTAAATGCATTGGGGGGGGGGGGGGGGGGGGACTACATTATATAGGACAAAAAAATTTGGGGTGCCTAGTATACTAAAAAAAATAATTATTTGAGGGGCCCACCATTCATACTACTTTTTTTTTTTGGCAAAACACTATTCATACTACAGCTATAAGGATTTTACAAAAAAATTGGGGGGGCCATGGCCCCCTCCCCCTAGCTCCGCCCTGCCTAGGTGCAATGAGTCAGGCTTAGGCTTAGGCTTGGGCTTGTATTTTTGTGATTGTTGAATAGGCTTGACCTGAGTCCGGCCAATTTACAAGAGGTTTTTGTCTGAGTTGAGCCTGTTGACACGACTAAGCTTGGATAATAAAAATGTATAGAACCGCCTAGAGGATGGGTGGGACACTACCGTCATCATATGATAACAAATCATTTCTTGTTTACCTGAATCAACACCTATTCAAGAGGTCATGATCAAGTCTAAATGAGAGAAATTCCAATAGATTGATAATAAATCTTTCTAACAGATGCGGTGGTTTACTAGCTCACTCCCAATATTGACTTGAGTAACGACGACATTAGTGACAATGCTTTTTCTTTTTTGGAACGAGGGTATTGGAGTCTCTTAAGCCGTGCAGATCCCCTCATACTGCACAACTAGGTAGGATGAATCCTGGAGGGTGGCCACTAAGGGGAAGAGACTCGAACTCTAGACCTCTGCTTCTTGCAATTGTGTGTGTAAACCTTTAATCCAACATCGCCTACTGATGGTCTAGTTCCTTTTCTTTAAGTACTTTCACTTCACCTCTCTTTTTTAAAAGGTATGTGTGATTAAAGGCTTAAGTCGAGATTGAGGTCGGGATTTGTGTGGTGTGCCTGTGTCACTAACTGCTATACCATTAAATTTTTTTTGATATTTTAGCCAAAATTAGTGTCATAAAGCCCGTGGCCCACCCCGCCCAATTTAAGCCTGCTTGAAAATCTTTTAGCATGTCCCGTTTATTAATCGGGCTGGGTCGGGCCAGCACGCTTACGTTATAGGGCTGGCCATGGGCCTATTTCATAAAACCCATCTGGCCTTAGTCTATCTTTTAATCGGGTGCCCGGCCCGATTATATAGTATAATAACCCCTAATCATTTAGGGCCGTTTGGATACACTTCTGTTTTTCTTTTATTGTTTTTTGTTTAAAAATTGGAAACAACTTTTTGTTTTCAATTTTTTTAAATAGGAAACACGTTTGGTATTTGGTATTAGTAACTGTTACTTATTTTGAAAAAAGAAAAACAAAAACACACGTTTGGTAATATGATTAAATATTTTCAATTCATAATGGTGGTAGTGGTGAGTGATGGCGGTGGGTGTAGTGTGGTAGTGTGTTGGTAATGGTGGCGGTGGTGTGGTCGTGGTGATGGTGATGGTGGTGGTGGTGATGTGGTGGCGGCGGTGGTGGTGATGGTGGCGGCGGTGGTGGCGGTGGCGGTGGTGGCGGTGGTGGTGATGGCGGCGGTGGCGGTGGCAGTGGTGGTGGTGATGGTGGCGGTGGTGTGTGGCGGTGGCGTTAGTGGTGGTGGTGGTAGTGGTGAGTGATGGCGGTGGGTGTAGTGTGGTGGTGAGTGTTGGTGATGGTGGCGGTTGCGGTGGTGATGGTGGTAGTGTGGTGGTGGTAGTGGTGAGTGATGGCGGTGGGTGTAGTGTGGTGGTGGTGATGGTGGCGATGGTGGTGGTGGCATTGGTGGTGGTGGTGGTGATGGTGGAGGTGGTGGTGGTGGTGGTGTGTGGTGGTGGTGGTAGTGTGGTGGTGGTGGTGGTAGAGGTGAGTGATGGCGGTGGGTGTAGTGTGGTGGTGAGTGTTGATGATGGTGGTGGTGGTGATGGTGATGGTGTATTGTGGTGGCGGTGGAGGTGATGGTTGGTGGTGAGTAGTGGTGGTGGTGGTGGTGGTGGTGGTGGTTGATGGTGGTAGTAGTATTATGGTGGTGGTGAATGGTGGTGATGGGTGGTGTTAATGAGTTTGTGTTTTCTATTTTTGTTTTTTGTTTTAAAAAACGGAGGTAATAGAAAATTTTTGTTTCCTTCATTTTCAAAAATTTTGTTACTAATTTTTAAAAATTTAAAAATTTTTGTTTTTAAAAACAACCAAACGGGACCTTAATTTAAGGGGTATTTCGGTAATACCAAAATTTTTTTAAACCCTATTTCTTCCGAACCCTAGCTCTCATTCTCTTCTCTCTCTCTCCGCTACGCTCGCGGTTGTCAGGCGATTCTCGATCTCGATCTCTCTCTGTGAGCAACTTATAATTTCTAAAGGTATGAGAAGTCTTCCAAGTTCCAATCAACTAGCCGCAATAATAATGAATACGAAATTCTATTTTTCTATTACTATGGAGGCTTTGAGCCTTTTCACGGACCCATTTGCCTTTTAACAATTTAAGAACCTGAGCAATATTTTTGAACATTCTGCTTCCATTATTTCTATGATATATATTGTATTCAAAATTGTATGTTTCATCTATATGGAATTCCTCTTCCTTTCCGGAAGGAAGTCACTTCAAATCTTCGTTATAATAGGGACACGTGGCAACCTCAAAGGCATTACTGGGAAAAGAAAATTTCTCAAAATAAAAAAACTACCCCAAAAAAATTTTTCTCGGGGGCTATGCCCCCAAATTCCATACCCTCATATCAATTTTTTTTTTATACATGTATTTGCCCCCGCCCCCAATGAAAAATTCCTGGCTCCACCCCTGCATCTAGGTGTGGTTATCAAACATAAGTGCTCGTGAATAGCTCAAACTCGTTCATTTATTTAGTAAACAAGTCAAGCTCAAGCTTGAACACATCCTTACTCGGCTCGATTATATATATAATTATCCTACTAAAATATCTAAATATACTTCATTTAAATTCTAAAATTAAGTATATTTATTATATATTATATGCTAGTTAAGATTAATAATATATAATGAGTTTTACTTGGTAAGATAACTTTTATACAACTATGAATTTTTCCTAAAATCGTAAGTAACACTTAAAAAAAAATAAATTCTATACAAGGATATATAATAAAGTAAAATTTAAACCTAATAAACAATTGTATCTAATGAATCAAATGAATCAAGTTGCTCGCAAACTACCCAAGTTCGTTTATTTAATAAACAAGCCAAGCTCAGACTTGATTTTCGAGCTTGTTTACCTAATAAACAAGGTCGAAAACATCCCTAATTGCACCCTTATAGCCTACACATATGACATACCTACAAGTGCATAACAGTGTTTCAATTTGGTTTCAAGAGAGTAATTATAGTCCTCACTGGCTCATAAAGAAAAAAATTAAGTCAAATGCTTTCGAACACTAGTTGGCCCGGCACGTGCACGGTTGTGTGTAATGGAGAAGACATACTACTAATTCCTTCTGAGGGCAATGAGATACAAATAATTATGTAAGCTAAACATTGCAGTGAATTCAATCATTATTATAATAAATTCTGTAAAAGAGCATTATAAAGAAAGCCATTTATGCTTGAGTTGTTACAAAAAAGAAAAAATTTGCAAGTATAAAACAAGGTACAAGAGCATCATCACATACATTCAAAACCCTACTTGAGAAAGGAAATAAAACAGTAGATTTAAAGGAGGAAAACCTATTTAGATCTTATCATTGTCTTTGATAGTTTCTCAAATCAAGCGAAATTCACGATGAAGCGATGAATTAGGGGTAGATGCAATAGAATAGTTGTAGAATAGGACATGATTTGCCGAAAGAAATAGATTCCTCAACTGAAAAAACTTTATTACTGAACTTATGTTTTTAATTAAAAGAGGGAAGAGTGAGAGGAGGTTAGGGTGTGGTGAGAGAATTACACGAGTTGGGACATATGGGAGGGAGAGAGAAAGACAGGTTTAGGTTTTTCAATTAAAAAAAAAAATTCTTTCATTTGAGCTCAAACCCATGTCTCTTATTAACCTGACTCGATTTTTGGTCGTAGAGGTGGTGATGTCATTGTTGCAGGCAGCACAAGATAGAAGAGATCTCAAGTTGACAACGTTCTAGGCATAGAGAGGATAAAAGAAAGTACAGAAGAAAAACAAATAAAATTTAAGAGGGCATAGACAGTTGTTTAACTCTTGGAATAAGGGTAGATTAAGGACGGTGGAACGTGGCAGCAACAACAAGAGTTGGTAGCAAAAAGATTATATACAAATTTTGAAAAAAAAAGTTCAAATAGAGAATTCAACAAATTTAATTTTGGAAAAAAAGTTAAAATAGAGAATCCAACAATTTTTTTTTTTTTTTTTTTGATAGTTAAAACGGCTCAAATGGTCCCAACACAGTGAAATCATATAGGTTCTGCAAGCGGCCCACCAACATTCCTTCAAATGACGTGGTAAGCTAAAAGGGAAAGAGGATAATTTTGGAATAGAAATTTAGGAGAAGTTGAACGACACCTACTTGGTTAACTCTCTCTTTTATTAGAGGTATAAATCTCCTCACCTAAAAGTGGAGTCACCAATTTGTTTGCACGCATTTGGAAAATCTGGACTGTTCGATGGGGTCCACCCGACAAATCTTCTTACTGTCAAAATGGATTTATTCGGAGCTAACTATCTAATGGATGAGACTTTAAATAAAATTTTGTTCATTGACAATAGATCAACACTCAAAAAGCCTACATGCTTTAGGTGCATTATCCCTCAATTTACCCTACTCTTGAACCATACACGGGCCCACTAATCGGTCCATTCATATTGTTTACAAATTTAATTATGTGATCTAGAGTTAAAATAACCTCATCCGACGGTCCTATTTATGGAGTATGATCCATCAAGGAGCAGCCTAATGATTAAACGGTTTAGATTTGACAACATGGTGCGCCACTTATAATGTGCCCGTGGTGTGTCGTGTGTAGTGGAGATGTGCATGATCCATAAGGATATTAATTTCACTACTACATTAACTGTCTTGAGCAATATAATGAAAAAGGATTGGATGGTTTCATAAATATTAAGACACATTTAGTCGTTTAGATGAAATCCAATGCTTTTTTTTTGGAACGAGGGTATCTGAGTCTCTTAGAGCTCTGACTAGGTCCCTCAAGCCAGCAGATCCTCTCATACTACACAATCAGGTAAGCCAGGATTTATCTTGGAGGGTGGCCACTAAGGGGAAGGGACTCGAACTCAAGACCTCTGCTTCTTGGAATTGTGTGTGTAGACCTTTAATCCCGCATTGCCTATTGATGGTCAAGTTCCTTTTCTTTAAGTACTCTCACGTCACCTCTCTTTTTTAAGAGGCGTGTGTGATTAAAGGCTTACGTCGAGATTAAGGTAGGGTTGTGTGTGTGGTGTGCCTGTGTTACTAATTGCTATACCATTAAAAAAATATTCATATTCTAGCCAAAATCAGTGTCATATAGCCCGTGGCCCATCCGGCCCAATTTAAGCCCGCTTGAAAATCTTTTAACATGTCCTATTTCTTAATCGGACCATCCGGGTTACATTATAGGGCTGACCTTGGGCCTATTTCATAAAACCAATCGGGCCTTAGGCTATCTTTTAATCGGTGCCCGGCCCGATTATATATTATAATAACCCCCAATCACTTAATTTAAGGGGGTACTTCGGTAATACCAAAATTTTTCTAAACCCTATTTCTTCCGAACCCTAGCTCTCTTTCTCATATATATCTTCTCCTCTCTCTCTGCTACGCTCGCGGTTGTCAGGCGATTCAAGCCAGACCTCTCGATCTCGATCTCGATCTCTCTCTGTGAGCAACTTATAGTTTCTAAAGGTATGTGAAGTCTTCCAAGTTCCAATCAACTAGCTGCTGCACTAAGAATGAATACGAAATTCTATTTTTCTTTTACTATCGAGGCTTTGAGCCTTTTCACAGACCCCATTTGCCTTTAACAATTGAAGAACCTGTGCAATATTTTTGAACATTCTGCTTCCATTATTTCTATGATATATACTGTATTCAAAATTGTATGTTTCATCTATCTGGAATTCCTCTTCCTTTCCGGAAGGAAGTCACTTCAAATCTTCCTTATAAGCTACTCATTTCATGTTCTTGTTAAGATGGGTTTGAACCATTTGATTTGTCGATGAATTGGGCTACTACAATTTTAGATTGGTGAGTAGGTTGTGTAAACACCCCAGCCAAAAAAAAAAAAAAGTGGTTATGTGATTTCCTTTTGTATTATAGTTTCTTTGAATGAATTTCTCAAGAACCCTGAAAAAAAGAAAGCAACATTAATACTATGTTTGGATGCATGAAAATTTACAATACCCCTGTTTTAAACACCATTCCTTGGTTTTTTCTAACTACCATACCCCTTGAGAAAACCCAGAAGGTTAGGACCTAGGGGGTTTGCATTTTTTGGCAAAGAACCTTAAACAGAATTTAAGATTGTATTACGATATTATCTAATCCTTTTGTAGGTTTTTGTTTTATTTTACTTATATTAATTTTAGGTGGGCAATGTCTCACTCTTTATCATCTGCAGGTAAGATAACAATGATAGACATGAAATTAAACAAATTGATGAGTTGTAGAATAGAATTAACTGTTTGATTCTGTTCCAGAAAATTACAACCAATAGTGGTACCCAAAGAGTAACTACTTAGCCCACAAACTCTTTCTAAACCTGTTACAAAATCGGCCAATAAATATTTAATTTTTAAGTAAAAATAAGTGTAATTATTTTAGCCAAATTACTTCCAGTGGAGATCCAAGGCGCCACACGTTCCTTAGTTTTGTTTTGAATCACCCCAATACCACAACAATATATGTATAAGTATCCCCTTAAATAGAAATGATGATATCTATAGACGTTAGATCATGTAACATCTGAAACTCTTATGTCTTGAAGGTTGGAAAGGAATGGCAATCGTCGCTCAACCTGAGGTGAAGCTCTTCAACAGGTGGTCCTTTGAAGATGTCGAGGTCCGTCTCATCAGAAACCTTAACCTCTTCATTTATTTGCTTACTTCCATACGACACTGTGTATAGACTTATGAATTCTGCAATCCTTTTTTTTTTTTGGGTTCATATTATTGTAGATATGTATTTATAGATGATGGTAAAAGGCAATATTCTGCTCTTGTAGTGGTGACATTTCCACCTATCAGAACCTGTTGATCCTTGAATTATGGGTTTCTGAAATCTCAGTAGCTTCTTCACAGATCGTCAACTATTAGATCTTATTCAGTACCTAATTTTCTCCATTGTTTGTTCCATTTTGTATTCATGTCGCGAAATATGTATGGTTTTGATTAGAACGTTAATACTGTATCAGATCTGTGAATTTGATGCAATGTGGTTTGCTGGTTTCTAATATTTTTGAAATACACTTCTGCTAGATCAGTTTCTGTTTTGTTTTTTTTCCTTCATATTTCAGTATGTTTTATTCTGCTATTCTGAGTTTATTAGTGTCATGAATCTCATGATCATATTTTTTGAAACTATGTCTTTTGGGTTACTTGTTTTCCAGGCTCATATTTTGGCTTTGAATTTCAAAATTCTGTAACTTATATCAAAGTTAGCGTATTCATTATTAGTGTACGCAGTGGATTGTTCTATAAGGATGAGAACAAAAAACAATTCTCTGTCTAAGCCAAGGTTTAAAAAAATGGTTTCAGACACCATAACGGACACGGCCGAAACCTTTACGTAATGGTTTCAGCTTTTACTTTTTTTTTTTCCTTTTTTGCTTAAAAAAATCCAATCGATGGGAAAAAAAAACATATAATAAATGAGTAACAAGATACTTTTAAAGCCAATATAAAGTTCAAAATTTAGATATAAGGAAATTAGATGGGTCGAGGTTTGAAACATACCTGAAAGTTGAAACATACCCGAAATAAAGAACTTGTTTTGGATTATTTCAAATCTATGAATTAAACCCCAAATCAAGTTGTTAATCAAGGGTTCGTGCTTCGACCACTAGGCTACAGCCCACCCCAGCCCAGAGGGTTGAAAGAAAGTGTAGAGGCGCACATTAGCATGCCTAGCAGCAGGTAAATAAGGGCATCCCCTCTCTCTCGCCATTAAACCAAATACCGGACCTTTACTTTCTCTGGCAGGGAAACAAAAGAGGAGAACACAGAAAAGCCCTTATAGCCCGGTTCAGATAATGAGCTCTCAAGCTCGTAACGATCGAAGAAAGGACGCATCCAGAGTTCCAATTCGTAGTAATCATCGCCAGGAGTGGGTTCCTAGAGGAGGATCTTCTTCTTCCTCTTCTACCGTTGTGAATCCACTGTCTTCGAACTCTGATTTGAATCCGAATTGGAATGGTAATGGTAGAGGTTCAAATTATAATTCTAGAGCAGGATCTTCTTCTTCTACTTCTACTGTTGTGAATCCAGTGTTCTCGAACTCTGATTTAATTCCTAATGGGATTGGTAGAGGTTCAAATTATAATTCTAGAGGAGGATCTTCTTCTTCTAGTTCTACTGTTGTGAATCCAGTGTTCTCGAGCTCTGATTTAATTCCAAATGGGATTGGTAGAGGTTCAAATTATAATTCCGGGACGGCCCATACTCGGAAAAGGGGGAATTTGTCTGTACCGAGAAGTAGCTATGTTGCAGTGCCGAGAAGGGAGGAGGAGAATGAGAAGGAGGAGGAGACTCGGAAGGAGGAGCATGTGCCGCAACTTGTGCAAGAGATTCAAGATAAGCTCATGAAAGGGACTGTTGAGTGCATGATCTGTTATGACATGGTGCGGAGGACTGCGCCAATTTGGTCCTGCTCGAGTTGTTACTCAATCTTCCACCTTAATTGTATCAGGAAATGGGCTAGGGCACCCACTTCTATTGATTTATCTGCAGAGAAGAACAATCGGGGATTGAATTGGCGGTGCCCCGGTTGCCAATCTGTACAGCTAGTTCTTACCTCATCGAAACTGGGGTTTCGTTATGTATGCTTCTGTGGAAAGAGAACAGACCCCCCTTAGGATCTATATCTGACTCCGCATTCGTGTGGAGAGCCGTGTGGGAAACCGCTAGAGAGGGACATTCCAGGTTTTGGTGGTGATAGCAACGATGATGATTATCGTTGTCCTCATGTTTGTGTCTTACAGTGCCACCCAGGTCCTTGCCCTCCTTGTAAGGCTTTTGCCCCGCCACGCTTGTGCCCTTGTGGGAAGAAAACAATAACGACAAGGTGCTCCGATCGGAAATCCATTCATACATGTGGTCAGCATTGCGGTATGCTTCTCAAATGTGGGCGTCACCGATGTGTGCGTGTTTGCCACACGGGGCCTTGTGATCCTTGTCGGGTTCCCATCGATGCCTCGTGTTTCTGCAAGAAAAAGATGGAGGTTGTTCTTTGTGGAGAGATGGCTGTGGAGGGAGAAGTTAATGCAATTGATGGTGTTTTCTCCTGTAATTCGACCTGTGGAAAGAAGCTCGATTGTGGAAATCATGAATGTGGTGAGATTTGCCATCCTGGCCAATGTGGAGAGTGTGAGTTAACTCCTTGGAGGAACAGGACATGCTGTTGTGGTAAGACAAACTTACAGGAGGAAAGGCAGAGTTGTTTGGACCCTGTTCCGACCTGCCCGCAGGTCTGTGGCAAGCCACTCCCTTGTGGCCTTCACCATTGTAAGGAGGTGTGCCATGTTGGGGATTGTGCACCTTGTTTGGTGCTTGTAAGCCAAAAATGTCGCTGTGGGTCTTCTTCTCAAACTGCCGAGTGCTACAGAACAGTGGAAGAAGATGGTAAGTTTGTCTGCGAGAAGCCTTGTGGACGGAAAAAGAACTGTGGGAGGCACAGGTGCAGTGAGAGTTGTTGCCCTCTATCTAATCCCAACAATCGGCTGCCAGGTGATTGGGACCCCCACTTGTGCTCAATGGTCTGTGGGAAGAAGCTCAGGTGTGGACAGCATTCTTGGGAGTTGCTCTGTCACAGTGGCCATTGCCCTCCATGCCTTGAAACGATGTTCACTGACCTGATCTGTGCTTGTGGGAAGACTTCAATCCCTCCCCCACTACCTTGTGGAACACCTCCCCCTACATGTCAGTACCCATGCTCAGTTTCTCAGCCTTGTGGTCATTCTTCTTCACACAGCTGCCACTTTGGAGATTGCCCACCATGTTCAGTTCCGGTGGCAAAGGAATGCATAGGTGGGCACGTGATTCTCAGGAACATACCTTGCGGGTTAAGGGATATTCGGTGTAATCAGTTATGCGGCAAGCCCCGACAATGCGGTATGCACGCCTGTGCAAGAACTTGTCACCCACAGCCATGTAATTCTTCCTCTGTGCCTGGTTCTGGGCAAAAGGCTTCTTGTGGGCAGACATGCGGTGCTCCTAGGAGAGATTGTGGGCATACATGCACTGCTACTTGTCACCCTTCCTCGCCTTGTCCTGATATAAGGTGTGATTTCCCTGTGACTATCACTTGCTCTTGTGGCCGCATAACTGCCTCAGTCCCTTGTGAAGCTGGAGGGAGCACTGGTGGGTTTCACGTCGATACCGTCTTTGAGGCTTCTGTTATTCAAAAGTTGCCAGTGCCACTGCAACCTGTGGAAGCAAATGGCATGAAAGTTCCGCTCGGACAGAGGAAGCTCGTCTGCGATGAGGATTGTGCAAAGATGGAGCGGAAACGGGTTCTTGCCGATGCTTTCGATGTTACTACCCCAAACTTGGATGCGCTTCATTTTGGCGAGAATGCTGCTGTTTCTGACTTACTTGCAGACATGTTAAGACAAGAACCAAAATGGGTATTGTCTGTAGAGGAGAGATTCAAGTTCTTGGTACTTGGCAAGAGCAAAGGAGCCACCACAAATGGTATCAGGGTTCATGTTTTCAGTACAATGTTGAAGGAGAAGAGAGATGTCATCAGGCAAATTGCAGAGAGATGGAAGGTTTTGGTTCAAGCAGCTGGGTGGGAGCCAAAGCGGTTCCTTGTTGTTGATGTTACACCCAAGTCCAAAGTGCCGGCTCGAGTGCTAGGGGCCAAGGGTGCTGTCCCCTTAAATGTATCCCAACCACCGATTTTTGATCCTTTGGTAGACATGGATCCAAGGCTCGTTGTGGCTCTTCTAGATTTGCCAAGAGATGCAAATATTAGTGCATTAGTCCTGAGGTTTGGTGGGGAGTGTGAACTAGTCTGGTTGAATGACAAGAATGCATTGGCTGTTTTTAGTGATCCTGCCCGGGCAACGACTGCTCTGAGGCGGTTAGATAACGGGTCACCATATCATGGTGCCATTGTGGTTCCTCAGAATGGTGGTGCATCAGCTGCATCACCAGTTGTTAATGTTTGGGCAGGAGCATCAATGTCCAAGGAGGGTGGATCAGCTGTGTCGCTGAAGAGTAATCCATGGAAGAAGGCCGTTGTGCAGGAACCTGGTTGGGGGGAAGATTCATGGGGTGGTGAAGACTTGCCCAGTGGTGCAATCGATGTGCAGGCATCTGTGTGGAAAGGGAAGGAAGCTCCACTTGTTGCTTCAAGAAACCGGTGGAATGTTCTAGACCCAGATACATTTTCAAGTTCAGCTGCTTCTTTGGTCCGAATTGAGGACCCACAAAATCAGATTGGAAGTTCTTCCACTACAGAGTTGGAAACAGAAGCAGGTGGTTCGTATTCAGTCGAGGAGTCTGGAGGAGGCACTAATGAAGTGGAGCTGCCTGAAGTATTAAATGACTGGGAGGAAGCTTATGAATGAGAGAGAATGAACAAGAGTAAATACAGT
Source organism: Tetracentron sinense (assembly GCA_015143295.1). Taxonomy (NCBI): domain Eukaryota; kingdom Viridiplantae; phylum Streptophyta; class Magnoliopsida; order Trochodendrales; family Trochodendraceae; genus Tetracentron; species Tetracentron sinense. The sequence continues at coordinate 6,800,676 of CM026558.1, read as the reverse complement.
TATATTAGGGGATTGAATTTGTAGACGGAGACTAGTATTAAATACTTGGGTATGATGTAGTCTTTTTTGTTCTGGTTACCATGCCCATCACCTAATGGGAATTGATATTTTCCTTTTTCCTATCAATCTGTGTAGGGAGCATGCACTGTTCGCTATATGGAAGAACAGTCATGCTATAGCAGCCTACCCATTGTAAATCGTCTGTCTTGGAAAAAGCAGCTTCGATTTATATGCTACAAGTACAAAAACTGAATTAAGAAATGAATCTTTTTTTTTTTGTTTAAAAAAAAAAAAAAAAAAAGTTGTTAATCAACAAAAAACAAAAGGATTTTAGGGGAAAAAATGTACTAAGAATAGGTAGAGAAGAAGAGATGAATCAAAAATGAGGTTTTAGAATGAGTTTAGGGATTTTCGGAACCCAGTCATACGACCGAAACCTTTACGTATCGGACGTAACGCCCGTTATGTAATGGTTTCGGGCGTTACGGTTTTGTTTCGGGATAAACGGGTAAAGGTACGGTATCGGATATCGGAGGCCATCGAAACCTTTACGTAACGGGCGTTACATAACGGTTTCGTTAATTTTTTAAACCATGGTCTAAGCATTAGAGACTGAATTTTAATTGCAACATACCCAAAATGGCCGTTGGACAAGAGTAATGATGACCACGTGATACACCTTGAATTGCAAGGTAAAAGTTTTCCATAGGCTGTGATCGGTGTGCTTGGTTGGAAGAATGATTCCTTCTTTGTCTCTTTGGTGCCTCATCTATTTATTTGTAGAATCGATGAAAACATTGCGGAAGCCAGTGTCGAAAAAGTTTTAATTGAAAGTAATGCAGTCAAAATGAGGCCTATACCATCAATTCGCCTATTTGGGACCTGTGGCATCTAGTGACGAATGCAAATGTGCTAAAATGCTTGGGACAAATGTTGCTCATGAATAAGGTAAGACTTAATTTATAAAATAAACAATTTTGTAATATAGATTTTATTTACATTAGGGGTGTTAAAGGCTCCCTTAATAAAAATGAACAAGGAAAAAAATGTTGAGCATTTTGGGAAACTTTGTCTAGGCTTTTCACAGCTCTGAAAAAAGGTGAAGGCTGAATGATTGTGTTATGTGCCATATGATAAATACTTAAATTACGCTCTTCCCATCAATCCAGGCTTTTGGGATTAGTGGTTGCGTTGTCAGAGCCAAACACCACATCTCGGGTTCGTGTCACGGAAAGGGTTATGGAAAAAAGGCCGGAGAAGTGCCCCACCCCAAAGTGAAAGCCGTCGTGGAAGGCGGCTGCGAAAGCGTGGTGGTCTGATATTTGCCATATGATAAATACTTAAAATTACGTCCTTCCCAATAGTTAGGGCTTTTGTGATTAGTGGTTGCGTTGGGTACGCATCAAATTGAATCTCTCTCTCTCTCTCTCTCTTTATGACACTGACATTTTTTGCATTTGAGTCATTTGAGTGTATTAGATGTATTTTTTTTTAATGCTTTAGAGTTTAGAATTAGTGGCTTGACAAAGTCGGGGTTCAGGTCAAGTTTGAAGAAATATGGAAAAAACTAGGATAAAATTTGGAAACAATGCGATAAAAAATATATCCAACAATTTGATTAGAAAATATACAAAATAAGCAGTTTACTTTGTCGAACTAAACAAATTATTGCGAAATTTGTGAATAATAAGTGAAATTCGGGAATAATTTACAAAATTGGCAAATTCGTGAATAATTCGGCACACCTAAAATTTGTGAATAATTCACGATTTTTTTTAAAATTCAGAGAATTTTGTTACTATGCTTCACGGTACTGTGCAGAATATTCTTATTACAATCGAAGCTATATTTTATGATGGCCCATATTAATCGTTATTAGCTTCAGTTGTTGGAGCCATCCATCATCATGTTCATTATTTCACTGTCATGTGCAGGTTGGTGACATTTCTTTGGCAGATTACATTGGTGTTTCCGCATCCAAGCATGCGACTTACGTCCCACACACAGCTGGTAGATACTCAGCCAAGAGGTTCAGGAAGGCCCAGTGCCCCATTGTGGAGAGGCTGACCAACTCCCTGATGATGCACGGGCGAAACAACGGGAAGAAGTTGATGGCAGTCCGGATCATCAAGCACGCAATGGAAATCATCCATCTCCTCACTGATGCCAACCCCATTCAAATAATTGTTGATGCTGTAATCAACAGGTAGGCAAATCGGGTTGTATCTTCTTTTTTCCCGTGTATTTGATCTTCCAATCCATTTTTCTAATAATTCTTTGAATTTCCATTTCTACAGTGGACCAAGAGAAGATGCAACTCGAATTGGTTCTGCTGGTGTTGTGAGGCGCCAAGCCGTTGATATCTCTCCTCTGAGACGTGTTAATCAGGCAATATATCTTTTGACCACAGGTGCTCGCGAGAGTGCTTTCAGGAATATCAAAACCATAGCCGAGTGCCTAGCAGATGAGCTCATTAATGCTGCCAAAGGGTCTTCCAACAGGTAAAGTAACAGTAGTTCTTTCTTCTCTCCCCCAATCCCCCTTTTTCCTTGTGATTTTTTCTTTTTTCAGCTTAAATTATTTTCTTGTTTGGTTATTAATATACCTAAGTCTTTATGATCATACAGCTATGCCATTAAGAAGAAAGACGAGATTGAGCGAGTTGCCAAGGCTAACCGTTGAGGGAAAATGTTAGTAGATGTTAGGGGTGTTAATGAGGAACTTAATGGTAAGAGAGTTTTGTTTCTCTCTTTTTTTTTTTTTTCTTGAAACCTTTTAAGAGGTAATTCGGGAGTATTTGAACCTTTTGCAGTTTTTTTGTTTGGTTGTTTGGATGATTCTTCTTTTGTGTTGGTAATTTGGCATGATGTCCTCTCTATTTTGAGTTTTTGTTGGAATTGTTGAGCTTTAAGGATGAATGTTATCTCCTTGTATTACTTAGTGCACATAGTGCACATACTCCCAAGGCAGGAGCCCTCCACTTACTGATATTTTGTTACTTGGTCTGGGTCAAAAGTTTGTCAAAACCAAGCCTTGCAATCAAAAGGTGGGAAGCTTGCTTTCATCATGTCTCATTTAGTTCATTTAGTTGGAGAGTACTCGCAAACCCCAGTCACATTTACTCCAAAATATTCCCTAGACGCAAGATGGGCCTAACATGTGGAAATGTTTCATTTTTTTAACACTTAAAAAAATAAAAGTCAGAGGATGTTTGACATTTGTTGCGCCCCAGTTGCGTATTTGGAAGACTTGCAACTGGGGCTAGCAAAATCCTTTAGTGGGATAGACTCGAGTTTAAAGCCTATAAACATAGATCCTAAGCAAAAAGATACTTTTAGATGTCCATATATATTTATTTTTTGCTTCTCATTTTCTATTTTTTGCGCATTGTCTCTCTCTCACTTTGCTTTCTTGCTTCTCCCTTGATAACATTGCATAAAGCCCTAAGTTATGCACTTCATGGTCTCTTGTGTAATACAGTTAGTTGAAGTCCATTTATACTGTCCCATGGTTCACAAGTGTCCAGCCTTAGAATGGTGCTCATAAGGTCTCTTGTGTCATACAGTTAGTTGAAGTCTATTTATACTATCCCATGGTTCACAAGTGTTCAGCCTTAGAATGGTGCTCATAAGATCTCGTGTCATACAGTTTGTTGAAGTCTATTTATACTATCTCATGTTTCACAAGTGTCCAGCCTTAGAATGGTGCACATAGAGCACAAGTTGGATTAACTTGTATTTATATGCTTTGACCAAATAGGGAAGCGTTTTAATGGCATGTAGAATACATAGCAACAAAAGAAGTGTTGTGGAAGAGGTTACGCATGTAGAATACATAGCAACATAAGAAGTGTTGTGGAAGAGGTTATTCCTGTAGTTGGTGTAGTTGGTTGCACAAGTAAATCTAATACTGCAAAAACCATTTGAAAGTAAAGACTGTCACGGCTTTATCTATTATTAATAATAAGAATATTATAATGAGAATATGGCACTTATAAATGTTGATTGAAATTTGTTTATTATTGATAAAATTGTCCATACACTTATCTCAAACTAATTTCTCACCTTATTTTAGGAATTTTTTAAAATCTATACACTAATACCAAAGCCATACTACTATACACCCGCCAGCTTAGGAGTGAGGGGAAAACTTACCCCAGTAACTCTGGTTAAGAAGTTTTAACTCTTCTGGTTTATTTTTTATTTTTTTATCGAAATACCAACTTTATATTCTTTAACCTTAAAAATTAGTGAATCTTAACCACAGTTAAAGGAAGTTGAAAGGGACATGAATTGGAGAGGCTAGACCAGAGAATTTATTCTAACCCCAACCAGAATAAATCTTAAATCTTACTAAAGGGACTCGGCTTGCTCACACTAAACACAACACATTGTGTATCTTATGTTTTAGGAAAAATACCAAAAATATGATATTAAAAATCACATTTTTGGGTAGGTGTCATTGTTTATATAAGGTTAAGAGTTACGTTAATACAACAATAGGCCTATCAAGTATCAACCATCACACCCCAAGACTGAAAATTGAGTCCACACCCTAAAGAAAAAATCGCAATTTGCTTTTGTCATTTTGTACAAAAGAAGATTTCTCTTAGTCTTGGAATTAGTTTTTAAAAGAAGATTCTTTAATTGACTGATGAAAGTTCATATACCAACTAGAATTCTAATAGTGTCATGTGTCAAGAATTCCAAATAATTGATTAGGTACAAAATATTCTTTTGTTGATCTGGCCTAAATTCATTTGAACTAGACCATATCAGTAGCTTTGATATAAGAATAATGGAGAATAAAGAAAGTAATTAAAGAAGATTAAGAATAGATAAGGTTTGTGACAAAGAAAAAGAAGAACAAAATGAAAGATGAAGATAGATTCTAGGCTACGAACAACTTAAAAATTGAGAGTCTCATATGTACTAAAATTTAGAATCTCGATCCTCCAACGAGGAGGGATTGAGTTCTGAACTAATAGAAATCTGTCACATCCGTCTTACTAAGTGATCATGATCTCACGTCTTAATAAGTATGTTCTTCAGGTTAGTAGTTAGATAGTATGACAATCTAATTACAGACAAATTCCTCTTATATCCTCCAAACTATAATAACCAATATCACCCCTCTGAAGTAACACAGTTGAGACTTCACCATGGCAGGGCATATGCATTTGGGATAGTTTGTTCACTGGGTGGATCTAGGTGCTGGACAAAGACATCCCTCCCTCCACCTTGGCAAAATACGTCTAAAGACTTTATAAAAGATACCTTGGGGGTACCAAGAGATTTGTCCTCGGAAAGAACTCATCTATGGGCCTCGGGAAAATAACATATGAGGACTTACAATTCATGAGGAAATAACCCATTTGAGAGCTTTGGGAAAATACTCAGTCTGAAGACTTATATTAGGTACCTGAAATACAGTTGAGGTTTTTGGGGATATAACGAACTTGCAAAATAGCGCCTTACGAATACAAACAATGACTTTTGGAGAATCTCAGGCAAGAAGCTATGAGATACACATCTTAAGAATCACATATGAGGATTTAAGTACAAAGGTAGAAGTATAAATGCGGACCTCAGGAAACACAACTGAGGATTTAAAGCACAAATGCATAATTTTCAATACATGTGAAAAATCTTTATAATCTAAATGAGTTGCATGATGACATGTGGCAACATCTTTTTCATGAATCAAGAACTATCAATCGGACCTCTTTCTTTTCAAAGCTTCAAAAAATATGGGCAAATGTAAAATTTTATGAACAAAAATATTCTTGCCTTGTTTCATTATTTATCAAAATCTCAAAAATAAAATTTTTTTTGGGAGCTCCTGTGCTTCAATTCCTGCTTGTGCAATGCACGTGAGAGAGAGGGATGTGAATAAGTGTAAGGGCAATTTTGTTAATAGTTACAAATTTCAATGAATAATTTATAAGTGTCATATTCTCAATATAATAGTAGAGATGGAGAAGATATAAGTGTAATGCTAATTGTGTAACATTCTCCTTAGGGAAATATAAAACGGACCGCGCAATCTCATTAGTCCACGACCTCCTTTTTAATACCTACTAACTGTTGTTAAGATTCACTCAGTCATAGGGTTCATCCATCCAACCTTAGTTTTTAACGAAAAATATTAATCATAATTTAATTAATATTAACAATATTTAAAAATGGGTTAAAAGAGACACTACGGTCAGCTAGGAAGGGACTTTGTGGTTCCCGTTCTCAAGATTCTTCTCTTTAAAATAGTAGAGAAGATATAAGTGTAAATGTAGTTTTGCCAATGGTGATTACTGATATAATAGTAGAGATAGAGAAGATAAAATTGTAAGGATATAATTTTATCATTTTCATTATAATAATAGAGAAGATAGAGAAAAGGGTGCTTCTGTTAATAGGGATTAAATTCAATCAAAGAGCCTATTCTCATTATTATAATAGTAGAGCTAAAAAATATATATAATTTTTTTTTTTTTTACAAACTACTAATCTCATTGCTAGAATAATTCATTACATGACTCAGTCCCGGTAACAAAGTAATCCCACCATTCTCAGACCAAAGGAATTTTAAACTAATATTTAAGGCTAGTTGTGCTTGCAAATGAGCTGCCTCATTTGCCACCCTGGGAACGAACTGAAAGATCGGATTTGGGATCCTGACTCACAACCTATTAATATCTTCTATGAGAGAGATGATTGTTGATTTAAAATTGTTTTAAATGAATAAAAACCGGATCAATAGGAACCGGAGTTTTGATTTTAATCATGGACTAAAACCCCCCATTAATTTAATCTTTGTTTAGGTTGGGTGTTTAATCTCTTGAAAGAGAGAAAACACACTTTTAATGCATTTCCCTTAGTTCTTTAGTCTCACATCTGAAAAGTAAAGAAAATCTAATGAGTTTATTTACCCCCTTAGTTGTTTAGTTGTCAACAAGTAAGAGTGAGGTGGAGACTTTGACCCATCAATTCCTTTAGACGGTAACTATGGTGCGCGAGCTGCAATCGCAGCGAGCGCGAACACACACGCATGGACTCGAGTTCGGGTGCGGTGTGGTGCGGGCATAGGGCTTTGGGCGCTATGAGGCGCACGTGCGCATCGTTGCGAGTCGCTTGGGTTGCTATTTCTTTTGAGTAAATCAGGACTGTTGATCTAATCTCAACCGTAGATCTAGGTTGACCCTGATCGGATGATCAGAGTGGTTGATCAGAGCCATCTGATCAAGTCTCAGGTTAGGACTGATCTGAGCCATCGGATCTGGGTGTGTGAGATCCGAGGAGACACATGGGTGTGTTAGGTGGATCAGATCTCATGAGTGTCTTGGGTCAGTGGGTGCAGGCCCATGATGGGCTGCTCTGACCAAGGCCTGACCTTGTGTGCCATGTGACCTGTTTGGTGCAGGAGGGCCTAGCCAGGTGGCTGAGCCCATGCGAATGCAAGGGGACCCTGGTCCTCTATAAATAGAGGGGCTTGGGGAGGGTTTGAGGGTTGTTGGAACTCAGACCAGAGACTGATCCGTGGAGTGTAGCCTGATCCGTGAGACCAGACCACGGAGCCTAGAGACCAGTGAGCCTGATCCGTGGACCCAGTCCAGTGAGCCACCAGATCAGAGTAGGTGCACCCTGGTCCAGTCTACTCCAAGTAGTCATGGTCCATCAAGATGACTCCGTACCAGGGACCTCTTAGGAGGACCCTAACCTGGAGATCTCCATTAATGGTGGTCCTTGAGCTCAATGGAGAAGATGGTAACCCTGACCCATTATCCAGAGGCCCAGACCAGACCCAGCAAGCTATCCGGATCAATCTAGATCCATGGATACCAGGAAATGGACAGCTTTGTCCAGCTCCTGATGAGGTTGCAGAATGCCTTCGAGCTTCTCAACCGTCCATACTGTTCGGTTGCCCGATCTGGGATTCCAGATCGAGTAGAACAGTGGATTTGTCCTACATGTGGCAACCTCAAAGGCATAAGAGGACTCCATTGAGCCCAATACATATGTGACAAAAAAAATTTGGGGGGGGGGGGGGGGCACTACATTATATAGGACAAAAAAATTTGGGGTGCCTAGTATACTAAAAAAAAAAAATTATTTGAGGGGCCCACCATTCATACTACTTTTTTTTTTGGCAAAACACTATTCATACTACAGCTATAAGGATTTTACAAAAAAATTGGGGGGGCCATGGCCCCCTCCCCCTAGATCCGCCCTGCCTAGGTGCAATGAGTCAGGCTTAGGCTTAGGCTTGGGCTTGTATTTTTGTGATTGTTGAATAGGCTTGACCTGAGTCCGGCCAATTTACAAGAGGTTTTTGTCTGAGTTGAGCCTGTTGACACGACTAAGCTTGGATAATAAAAATGTATAGAACCGCCTAGAGGATGGGTGGGACACTACCGTCATCATATGATAACAAATCATTTCTTGTTTACCTGAATCAACACCTATTCAAGAGGTCATGATCAAGTCTAAATGAGAGAAATTCCAATAGATTGATAATAAATCTTTCTAACAGATGCGGTGGTTTGCTAGCTCACTCCCAATATTGACTTGAGTAACGACGACATTAGTGACAATGCTTTTTCTTTTTTGGAACGAGGGTATTGGAGTCTCTTAAGCCGTGCAGATCCCCTCATACTGCACAACTAGGTAGGATGAATCCTGGAGGGTGGCCACTAAGGGGAAGAGACTCGAACTCAAGACCTCTGCTTCTTGGAATTGTGTGTGTAAACCTTTAATCCAACATCGCCTACTGATGGTCTAGTTCCTTTTCTTTAAGTACTTTCACTTCACCTCTCTTTTTTAAAAGGTATGTGTGATTAAAGGCTTAAGTCGAGATTAAGGTCGGGATTTGTGTGGTGCGCCTGTGTTACTAATTTGTGTGGTAGTGGTGAGTGATGGCGGTGGGTGTAGTGTGGTGGTGAGTGTTGGTGATGGTGGTGGTTGCGGTGGTGATGGTGATGGTGGCGGTGGCGGTAATGGTGGTGGTGGTAGTGGTGAGTGATGGCGGTGGGTGTAGTGTGGTGGTGGTGGTGGTGGTAGAGGTGAGTGATGGCGGTGGGTGTAGTGTGGTGGTGAGTGTTGATGATGGTGGTGGTGGTGATGGTGATGGTGATGGTGTATTGTGGTGGTGGTTGTATTGTGGTGGTGGCGGTGGAGGTGGAGGTGATGGTTGGTGGTGAGTAGTGGTGGTGGTGGTGGTGGTGGTGGATGGTGGTAGTAGTATTATGGTGGTGGTGAATGGTGGCGATGGGTGGTGTTAATGAGTTTGTGTTTTCTATTTTTGTTTTTTGTTTTCAAAAACGGAGGTAATAGAAAATTTTTGTTTCTTTCATTTTCAAAAATTTTGTCACTAATTTTTTAAAATTTAAAAATTTTTGTTTTTAAAAACAGAAAACGGAAGTACAACCAAACGGGGCCTTAATTTAAGGGGTATTTCGGTAATACCAAAATTTTTATAAACCCTATTTCTTCCGAACCCTAGCTCTCATTCTGATATATATCTATCTTCTCTCTCTCTCCGCTACGCTAGCGGTTGTCAGGCGATTCTCGATCTCGATCTCTCTCTGTGAGCAACTTATAATTTCTAAAGGTATGGGAAGTCTTCCAAGTTCCAATCAACTAGCCGCAATAAGAATGAATACGAAATTCTATTTTTCTCTTACTATGGAGGCTTTGAGCCTTTTCACGGACCCCATTTGCCTTTTAACAATTTAAGAACCTGAGCAATATTTTTGAACATTCTGCATCCATTATTTCTATGATATATACTGTATTCAAAATTGTATGTTTCATCTATATGGAATTCCTCTTCCTTTCCGGAAGGAAGTCACTTCAAATCTTCGTTATAATAGGGACACGTGGCAACCTCAAAGGCATTACCGGGAAAAGAAAATTTCTCAAAATAAAAAAACTACCCCAAAAAAATTTTTCTCGGGGGCTACGCCCCCAAATTCCATACCCTCATATCAATTTTTTTTTTTATACATGTATTTGCCCCCGCCCCCAATGAAAAATTCCTGGCTCCACCCCTGCATCTAGGTGTGGTTATCAAACATAGGTGCTCATGAATAGCTCAAACTCGTTCATTGGGGTTAGAGGTATTTGTAGGATGAGAGTAGGGGTGTATCCAATCTGAGCTAGCTTGAAATTCAACTCGGCTCGATCAAGCCGAGCTTGAGCTAAAAAATTAAGCTTGATTGAGCCGAGCCAAGCTGATTTTTGAGTTTGAAAATGTGTTCAAGCCGAGCAGGAGCCAAGACCTATTTGATTCGGCTCGACTCGATTGAGGCTCAATTTGGCTCAGCTTGAATGTTAAATAAAAAAATTAAAAATAATTTTTAATAAATCTAGCTGAGCTCGATCCAAGCCGAGCTCAGCTCAAGTTTGAATCAATTCGAGCTTGAGCCAAGTGAACTAGATTTGAGCCGAGCTTTTCGAGTGATAGATCGAGCTGAGCTCGAGCCTAGATTTTTACATTTTAAGTTGAGCCGAGCATGGCCAAGTTTGGCTCAAATTTACCCCTAGATGAATTTTAGGATTCAAGTGTCATTTTTTTATTTGTTTGGAACGAATCATCTAAACATTCTAAAATTGATAGAGTATTTTGGTCCACCAAAAGAGATAAGCCTTCTATAAGAGTTTATATATCAAAATTCGGACAAAGGTATGGTCTAGCCCATTCCAGGTCAAAAAGGCTTGGTCGTTTATAGCATAAAGGACCAGGATTCCCCCCCCCCCCCCCCCCCCCCCCCCCCCCCCAAAAAAAAAAAAAAAAAAAAACCTATACTAGATTTTCTCATTGTGGTTAGTTATGCGTTATACGACACACTTTTAAGATATTTATATGATGGTTTATGCTATGTTAGAGAAATATGGTTGTTTATAGCCTATATGACTGGCTAAAATAAGCCAAATATAATTGATCGTTTATGCCATAAATGACCAGTCAGGAAATGCCTAGTCTGGTCATTTATACCATAAATGATCATCTCAAATCTAATTTTTTGATCAATTTTGGTCGCCTGCTTGGATTGCTCTGGTCTCACATTGGAGAGTCTAGATTGGTGAGTTTAAAAAGGAGTTCATAGGGTAGAAAATTTGTTTTAAGGGTCCTAAGGGGGTGTAAAATGGGGTTGTTACAATATTAATTTCATTAACATTCCCCTCTTTTATAAATTCCTAACCCTAACATTAACATAATCTTAATTGAGTTTCTCGACGCTCACTCTCCTAAGTTCCCACTTAATTTATTACTCAGCTGCACTTTGATTTTTCTCTCTCTTGATATTTTGATATCTCTCACAAATCTCGACTCTCATTGCTCTCTCAACTCGCTAGTCTCTCTTTATGTTGCGTTGTTGGTTTCAATCTCAATAAAGGATGAGTATTCAACTATTACATTAAGGGGCAATGCTAGCATCACTTTCTTTCAAACTTGCTTTCTTTATAAGCAAGACATGTGTTATTGTCTTCCATTAAGTGAAAGTGATGCTAGCATTATCCCTTACACTAAGTTATCAATTGGTGTAGAAAAAACAAGTGTAGTGATTAGTGAACCATCGTGTCTCTGTGTCTCTTTTAACCAATTTTTAATAATGTTTAAGCTTAACTAAATTAAAAAAAAAATTTCTCTAAAAATCAACTCTACGTGTGAGTGAATCTTATCCACATTTAGTGAGTTTTAAAAATGGAGGTATGGACCATCGAGTATTGGAATCCCCTAAACATGATTTTTTCAAAAAAAAAAACCATGTGACAAAAACAATTTTTCCACTCTCCTTTTCACCTTGGCCTCGCCCTTTGTTTTTTTTGGTAGGTATCTTTTACTTGCAATTAGAACAATTGTTAGTGATTAGCATTAAGGAGTGGAGCTCCAGCGACTCATCACCCGGGGGGGATTGGATCCCCAGACCTTCCTCAACATAGAGGTCACACCCCACCACTTGGCCCCGCCATTAGACAGCCCCCAGACCACTTTTTTTCCTATGAATTGGTAGTAGAAAAGGGCATAAATGTTATTTTATTAAAATGATGTGGTAGTGTAAGACTTTGAATATATAGAGAAAGTAGCCAACCTGATCCTTCTGTTTACCCAAAAGCAAAAAAAATCTGACTGATCTTTCTGGAAAGGAAACTCTGAGGGATGTTATTGGTAGGTAGGCAACGAGACATGGGGTCCATCAATCCACATGAGAAAGGAGCACTGACATGGTTTCCCACTATCGTCGGTCGTGGACGGATAGAGGGTAGAGTTGTACGGATGTTCTTGGCTACCACTGTCAAAAGTTAGCTTGTTTCCAATATTTCTGGGAGGACCGATCGATCGGCCAGGGAGTGCCAATCCATCGGTAGAGTGACGCGGGTTATGGCTTGGAGAGCCAACCGATCGGTCGGGGTGCGCCGATCAATCAGCCAAAGCGGGATTTTTTGAAAATTTCCCTTTATGCTTTGGGAAACTCCTAATTCGAGTAAAGATGTTTCTAATTGTCTAGGACTCCGGATTTGGACTTATAAATAGGGGATTATGGGTCTAAGGTTTGTATTGAAGGATCGAAAGATCATCGAAACATGAGAGGGTGAATACTAGTGCTCCTATAGAGAGCGGGTTTGTTCTCGGAAAGAGTCCTAGTTGTTCTCATGAGGAGTGAGAGATAATAAAAATGATTTAAACATACTAGGGCTTGGGAAAAAAGGTTAAGGGGATGATAGATAGGGATTGTTCTTGGGGTTCATTGAAAATGTGATTTGAGTGGGTTGTACAAGGGGCTCTGGGTTTGGATTGAGATTTAATCTGAGAGGAGAGTGTGTATTGTACTGAGTTTCTTAAGGTTTCTCTAAATAAATAAGTAATCGGATTTTGACCCGTGGACGTAGATAGGTTATTACCGAACCACGTATATTTCTCATGTTTTCCATTTTGTGTGTGTGCTTGTTTATTTGGTTATTCTTTTCCGTTGGTAGTTATTCTGTTATTTCCTCAACACAGCCTACGGGTTACAAACACTTGCACTCTTTATGCATCTCTTTGTGGCTAGTTTTCATTGATAAAATTGTATGATGAACTACCACATAGCCCAGTGGTAGTGTATCCCTTGTTTAGGGGGGGAGGTCCGGGGTTCCATTCCCGAGAGGATGAGAGTTTGTATATACTCTCCACCCACCCACCCACCAACTCAGAACCGATACTAACACCTAACCGGGGTTGCGGCCTAACCATGTGTCTCATACAAAAAAAAAAAAAACAAACTATTTCTTAATTAATTAAAAAATATATTGTATGATGAACCAAGCTGAGCTAGGTGCACCATTCAATTCGAGGTGAGCTTCGATCCTAGCTTTTCGAGCTTAGCTCAACTCGTCTTGAATACATCTAGTACTTATCTATACTATAATATAAAGAAATAAGTCACCTAATCCTTTCTCCTTGCTCTCCAATCTCTAATCCTATGAGCCTTATTTAAGTGTGCCACATGGCTCATCCAACGATATCTATATTTTCTCCCAATTGGATTAAAGGGTGTGTGTAGAGTCGTGTCTATCCCAAACAGTGCACCATACCTTCCTAATCTCTCTCCTACTCATACAACACCTTCCCACTTGCTTACGTCTCTCTAGCCACCCCCACTTAATTATATTTCTCTCATCGATCACCAAACATTTTCCACTTTCACATCCTTTCTCTTTCTCTCTACAGTTTTCCTAGCTATTCTCTTATCCTCTCTCCCGGATCTCGACCTCGTCTTGAGAAAATTTTCAAACAATTTAATCTCGCATTTAGAAGAATTCTTCTTCTAATTTTTTCACATTTGAAGGTGTTTTTGCGCGGACGGCAACACAGGGATTGAATCCCACTCAACATGTTTCAGTTTTGTAGGATACCAGGTATGAAACCAGATTTACAAGGTATGAAAAATGGCCGAACCTTCATTAACGGGTATGGAAACAGTGTTGCATTTGTAAAATACCAGGGTGATCTGTACTTTGGTTAACAGTGAATTTTTATTCTTAATTCCCTTCTTGATCATTGTTCTCCAAGTAAGAGGTTTAGGTTTCTAGCATTGTTGTAGAGCATTGGTTGCAGGTGTTAGTTTTAATTTTTAAATCTGTTTTTTTTTCCAATGTCGTTAACAGGATGCACACTAGGAAAATTTAATGGAATACACCCTTGCTTTGGCGTGAGAAGAATGAGAAGATTTTGACTTTTCTAATTTTTCCTCACCTAAATTACCTTTTTCCATGTTCCTGAACCTTTGGTTTGCTTGACGTATGAAAATAGAGGAGCCTTTTAAGTGATAAGTGATAGGACATCCTTAAGACCAGCCCCTTAAAAGAAGCCCAATGTGAAGCCCCTTAAAAGAAGCCCAATGTGAAGCTTTTAGATCGTGAGGAGAGCGTGAAAAGAGATGAGAGAGGGACAAACTGTGACAGAGGTGAGAGCAAGAGTCCAATCGTGAGAATGGGGGTGTGTGTTAGGAAGAGTGTGAAAAGAGATAACTCCTGAATCCTTCAATCCTTATCTTTATCGACAAAGAAAAAAAATCATTATTGTTTACATCTTTATCCCTTGAAGAATTTGAAATGGTTTTTTACTACTCATAAGAAAGGGAAGGTTGTGACAAGTGTTAGCAGAGATAGGGTTGGAGGACAAAGTTGGCTGTTATTCAAATCCCTACAAGGTACGTATTTTCTATATTCAAACCTTCTTTATTATCAATCTAAATATATTTTGATTAAAATTTTAGTCTTAATACAAAAGTTATCTCGCACGGTCTTTACTAGTATTATAAAGAAAGAATTAGTCTAGGATCCTAAGGTGTACTCCCAAATATACTCCCAAATCCTAACCGTTTATCTCAGTTGTTAAACGGTTAGGATTAGAGCTGATGTGGCATTAGAAAAGACAAAACAAGCCAGCTCAAATCCTGGCCTTTAGTGGTTGGTTATAAACGGTTAGGATTAGGGAGTAGATTTGGGAGTACCCATAGACTGACTCAGAAATAAATAAGACTTCTTCTCTTTGCTCTCCAAACTCTCATCATTTCAATCCTACAAGTTTTATTTTAGAGTGACTTTTCCCTTTAATCCCCACCGTTCAAGTTTGGAGATTTTTCCCTTTAATCCCCATTGTTGAGGTTTGAGACCCACTATCTCATCCTAGAGCCCTCTCTATCTCCACTATTGTAGAATCATCTCTTATCTCAAACTCTTACAAATAGGTTTGTAACCCACTATCTCATCCTGGAGCCCTCTCTATCTCCACTATTGTGGAGTCCTCTCTTATCTCCAACTCTTGGGTGTATGAATTTAAGTTTAATACTAAGAGATTTATGATTTTCTATTAAATAATAAATTATTATTATAAAATCAGTTAATTAATACGAATAATAATGTCTGTCAAATAAAAATAAAATTATATTATTAAAAATAAAATTTATTAAATATTCTTAAAATATATTACTTAATATTTAAATAAATATATAATATTATTTAATTTTAGATATTCTTAAATTATTACCGTGCATCACACGAGGTCTCTACTAATCCCTAAATGTAATAATAATTAAAAGACAACATTTGTATAAATGACACATTTGATAAGTATAGAGCATAAAAATTGATTATATATATTCAACTAGACCAATCTACACACAAACATAATTATTTAGATTATTAACCAAAATAAAGTATAAGCCAAACGACCTAAGACACTAATGATGATGTTATGGTAAGGTGTATTCTATTGGGATCGTTATGGTTTTCCTTCTTTAAGTATAGATATAGAATGTCAATACTCCACAGGAATATATACGTTTCTATCTGTGTCTTCGTTTTTTTTTTTTTTTTCATTTTTTCCTTTTTTTCCAAGGAGGTGAAAGTAACACCTAAACACAGACAAACACACTCAGTCAGACTCATATCATATGTGTCTGAATGCGAGAACAAACGCACAAGGGGGATTTCTCAGCTGTCACTTATAGCCACTTAGACTTGGAAATAATGGACGATACAACCCATGACTCCAAACACAGATAGGGGTACTACTGCATCCACTTTATCAATTATGGAAATTAATCACCTCTAGCGAGGAGAGAATGGAGGCGGGCTTTATTCTGCCACATGTCCCCTATTAACTCCCTTTAACTGTTGTTAAGATTCACTCGCTCATAGGTTCACCCATCTACCCTTTTTTTTTTTTTTTTAGAGAAAAAAAAAACTTAAGTTTTAAAAAAATTTAACCAAAGTTCATGTGCAGTTGAAGGGTATTCTAAGAGTGAGGAGCAATAGCTCATGAAACAAACTCTTGCTTATCAATTATACGTAACGCTAAAACATGATGATCAAAGGATGATGTGGCAGCAACATTGAGTTTTAGAGCCGGGTAGTTGCCCTCACTATACTTTTGAAAAAAATAAATAATTTAATAAGGTATAATCATGGGGCATGGGAGCAGGTACCCTGAATTTAAAAAAATATATATTTCATACTGTTTTATTCAATTATTTAAAAAGATATAGCTATGGGACAAGGGACAATTGCCTACGGGGCATAACCATAGGACAATGAAGACAATTGCCCTTTTTTTTTTTTGGAAGGTAAGACAATTGCACCTTAAATTTTGAAAACAAAACACACATTTTATATCATATTTTCTTAATTATTTAACATGGCATAACTATGAGGCAAGGAGATAGTTTCCCCCGTAAACAAGGAGAAACAACACTCGCATGATATGTACGAAACACAAGACGAGATGACTCACAAATTTGGTCATAAAAAAAAGCAAAAAATCAGGATATATGCCCCTAACCCCCCACCGCTCTATTCATAGAATACTTCGTATCCTCCTAATTAATCACTCTCCGCAAATCCATAAGCAATCAATAACATTTTTCAATTAACCATCACTTGCCCTTACAAGAAAACCCTGGCGCTCTGCCTCTAGTTGCAACGTTCTTTGTTATCAAGTTTAACTCATTGTAGCTGCGCTGCATCTATGCCACATGAACATTTTAGAAAACACACAAGATCTTTTCTTATGGTTGCTAGCGAGAAGACTGTTAACATTCACTTAAAAAATACCACATATCCTGTGCATACCAATAAAAGTTTTAATTTACATGCATTTTCTTAGGAGTATGTGACGCTTTCTGAGTGCCGCTGGTGTCTTCTCGCCAACAACTACCGAAGAAGACCCAAGACTTTAGAATGTTTCACTTCCTTAGGTCGAGAAAGAATATAGGCAACTGACTGGCCCATCTAGGTAGGGTTCAGGCCCAACTAACTGTGGTGCTGTCTTTCGTTCACTTGACATAGTTTAAGGTCCAATAATGTACAGGCTTTTCTTCAGCCTGATTAGCCAGGAACTCCAGCTTGTTATCCCAAAATTAAAATAAAATAAAATATAAAAAAAAAAAACAGCTAAGCTGTGAATGCCACTACAGTGCAGATTGTGCGCTTTACAAATTGCGCCATTATACAACGCGTGCATTATTTTAGCGATTGGATTTGTTTGGCTCTCACTTGACCAAAATCATCTTGCCTTTGATGGACGTCCGACATGTGGCAATAAAGAGAGAAGTCTTTTAATTTTTGAGTCGCACTTCCATACCCTAGGGTATTTAACCTAAGAATCATGACAGCACGATTTTTTCACGTTTTTTCTCCAACAGGTTATCTTTTGAACGGTTTGTTGACTTAAAACACTTATAAATAAGTAACTAAGTGTAAGAATGCATCTGAACTGTATATCTTAAGAATACACCATTCGATCTATGGGTATTGTATGGTTGGATACCCCATGGGTACTGAAAAAAAATCTTTCATTTTTCTCTTTTATTTTTGACTTCTATTTAGTTGATATCTTCTCCCCTTTTTTTATCGCCACACGTTGGACGTCCATCAGAGGCCGGATGATTTTGGTCTGGCGAGAGCCAGATCAAAGCTGATCCCATTTCTTTAGCATTGCATGCACCTTAAAATTTCATCCAAAAAGTGTAAAACCCTAACAAAGGGGGCACTTGTTTTATAAATAGAGAACGAACCCTAACCTTAACAATTTCTCACGGCATTGCAGAGGAGCTTTGAGCAGTAGAGTTAAGTAAGTAAATCTCCAGTACATTTCCTTTGAATTTTGTTTTTTGAGCATGTCTTCTTTCTTGCAGAGCTAGAGTTATTGCAATGTTTTTAATTTATGAATAGAGATTTATTTATCTCTGGAAGAATGCCTATATGATGATTTCTCTTTAATCTCTATTCATTGACTCATTTCTATTGAGAGATTCTACAACTCCGTATCTCAAACCACTCATTTTGGTTTGGAGGTTGATGGTCCTTTTGGCTCATAAGGCTTTTTGGGGCTAGTTTGATCTTGGTTTGGTTCAATTCCCAGAGTTGGGAATCTCATAATGGTTTGGTAGAAGTTTCCCTTGAGTGATATGGCACGAGGGTGCAATCACCACACTAACAATAACAGCTAACCCTTACGCTCTATATTGGGCCACCCACAAAAATGAGAATTTATGGGATTTATTTTGGCAATAATTTGTTTAATTGTGTCTTGTTAGCAAGACGCGTGCTCATTTTAGCATATTTTGCAAATAGTTTGTTTTGCAAAACTAGTTTGCAATTTCGGAATAGGTTGGAGATAATGGTGGTTGTCCAAAACTTGCTCGAGGTCAAAGAAGAAAATGACATAGATAAGGGTTGGATATTTTCGAGTCCAAAAGAAGGAAAGAGTTGAAAGTGGATCTTGGGGTTCATGTAGCATCGCATGAGCTCATCTCTTCTTATAGAGTGAATTCCCAATGCAAATAACATGAATTTCCTTGCACGGTTACCCAAAATATGACATGTATCCCATGTCAAGGAAATTTTGTAGAATGTGTATATAAAGGAAGAATATTTTATTTATTTTTTATGTGTTTTTTCAAAGTACCCTTTATATGGAATAGACGTCATATTTTGAGAAATTATGTAATAAATACTAGCATAATCTTCGTTTAGAGGTATTGTGCTTGAGAACTTCCATCACAGAGTTACCGAAGGAAAATTGATAATTGCATTGTTGCATTGTTGCGTTGCACATTCCATTAACATTAGTTGTGTCAACATTAAAGTCATCGCCTTCAGTCTTGGCAGTTGTACAGACTTCGACTTTTTTGTTAACTTTTCATCAGCCTTTTCTAAAACTTAGTTGGGTCAGCATTAACCTAATGATTAATATTAGTTAATGTTGATCCAATTAGGTTTTAGAAAAAATTGAAAAAAAGCTGACAAAAAGCCGACGTCTATTAGTTGTTTTGACAGATGGTGTAACGTTGTGATTGTTGGAGGAAAATCCTACCCTTTCATTAGGTAACCACTGAAGACAATTCAAAGTTGATTACTATTTCTGTTAGACGATGGATGCTATATGGACAAGATAGGCTTGTTTGATACCATCTTACAATATCAATTCCTTGATAGACATGTATTTTGTGGTGCTAATCTAAATTGTAGACCATTTGTTTGGTGGCTGTTGCTTAGGTTGATATAGAGCGTGTACTGTGAATGTTAGAATATGAATATCATTAACAATTTTAATCCTTTCGAAGGCAAGGTCTGAAATATTTTGGAAGATGGGGATGGAGTTTTTGCGATTTTGTTAGTATTTGGATTGTTGTTACTGGCAAGTGATTTTGGGTTAGGAATCGTCCTAATTACCAGCTTAAACTTGATATCCAGGCCATAAGTGTATTGTTACATTTCCCTGGAGATGGAAAAAGAGAAATGGAAACACAAAATGATGTCGGTGGAGAGGTAAGAGCTACTTAGAGGGAAAATGAACAAAAGAGTAAAAATCTTAATTTGGTTCACATTCTACCAAAATAATCTCTATAAAAATGAGAGATATACTGATTTGGTTTAGGATTCCTCACCCGCTTCTGTTTTCAGTCCTCTGTGGACTGAAAAAGGCAATGCATAGGACTAATTACGGATGGTAGGTGGTAATTTCTCAATGATGACGTCTGTCTAAGGTAGCAAGCCTCACCCACTAAATGACAACTCCCTAATCTCCCCTATTGGTGCTCATGCCAATTGTATTTGTGATTGATGTCATCTACCAGTGCCTAATAGGAGCTTCATACTATTACACTCGTAGAAGTTTGCCGTTGATGATAGGTTTTAGGTAGTGTAGTCAAGGCATCTAGGTGATGCCTAGGCGATTAAGCCTGGCTAGGCGAGGCGCGAGGCACTGCATAGGTGACGACTAGACGATAAAAAGAATTGAATTATATATATATATATAATATTAATACATACACAGTATTTCAAACCTCCTAGGGTTGAAAATTCCAGGCAAATTAACTTTCAATACATATATATATATAATATGAATGTAAGTATTTTCTGCTGAACTGTTAGTTGACTTTTTGATCGTGTAGATAAAAATATTTGAAGACTAAAATACGAAAATTTTTAAATTTTATTTTTTGGGTTTTAGTAATGTTTTGATATAGTATAATTTATAAAACTTTAAGATATGAGAAATGTCCTAGCATTTGCAAGTTTAAATTTTGACCTAATTCTTAAAAATTGGATTTTGTTCTTGAACTTTAAAGTTGACCTTTTGTTTTCAGGAATTTAGATCTAAGATAATTTTTATTGAATTCAATTGAGGAGTATAACCTTATTTACATATAAATATCTTAATGAAAATAATCTTTATTTCAAAATCATTTACTTAAATAATATTTTATGTAAATAAGCTTACAGTTAAGAGGGCTCATGACTACTGTCCGCATAGAGAGGCGCCTATGCGATGATGGTCTAAAAACGCTAGGGCAATCGACTTGTTGATGCCCAGGTGACACCTTTAATAGCCTTGTTTTAGTTATTGTTATGTAAGCCTCATCCTAGTGCCAAGTTGAGCCCCGTTTCTCCTAATTGACGGTTTTATGCCATATGTTTTTGGTGTGGCTTGGTCTTAATACTTTGGGCATATTTAGGGTACTTATTTGTCACATTATTAGTTCTATTACATTGAGGCTGGCCTTTAGTCTTAGCGTGGGCTCTTTTGGGGTGAGTTTGGAGAATTATTAATTGGTTGGTACAATGAGGCACACTAACTTGGGTGGATGCCATTGTTAAAGGATTGACTCATGTTATCCTTTAACTTGCTCTATCCTTTGTCAATCACATAAATGATTGAGGGCATGAGAGGAAGATCCCAATGAATAGGGAATCTTGACCTTGACCTTGATGTTGTGGACTAGACAGTTCATGTTTTAGCGAGCAGTTGTTACGGCCAAATCAGGACTGGTTTGAGGGGTAAGTGGTAACTTGATTTTTCTCATAACTATAGTTAACAGGTTTCTGCTTACATAACAGGTTTGGCCGTTACCGTTCTGTAATGTCTTCATTGTTCTGTAACAGTTGTTAAGGCCAAATCAGTACTGGAAGTGCAAAACATATTAAAACATTTTCCCTCTTTTCGTTTGTAGCATATTAATGACTTGTATCTTCTCTCTCCCTTCTTATATGTAACTCTATTATTTTTATAATTGAATTACCTAGTTACCTCTTCATACATACAAGCATGCAGCATTACCAAAAAATCTGACATGCAGGCTGCAACCATACGTGTTGTCATATGAGCGAAGGGAGAAAGGTCAACAATAAGAGAGAAGTGAGGGGATGTGGGAATCAAGTTCTTTCTCATCACACTTTTTTTGAATAGGGATGTGTAGAGAGAGAGGGGCATGAGGGAGAGACAAGTGATGAGACTTGGGAGTAATGTTCTTTCCTGTCGCAATTTGTTGAACAAAGACCCTTATATACTTCGGCTGACTTAAGTTTTTAATTCCAAAACCACTGTTGAAGCTTTAGGGGAGTTCTAGCCTTAGCGGCACCCATCCTTAATTGTCTTATTCTAGGGAAAAAGACAAACACTTTGGGTGTGGGCCCCATCCAAAAGTGCTTGTCTTTTTCCCAGAGTGTGGAATTAATTCTGGGCATGACTAAGGCTAGCATCCCTTGAAACTTTATTTCCTTGGAAGGTATGGAATGCAACTTTAAGAACAACATTTTAAAAATGTTGGCTCTTTAGGCGATCTGTAACCTTGATATGGTGATATGGGAGGTGCAAACCCTCCCCCTCTTAAAACTCATATCACGCTATACAACGACGTTGGGTCTTCTGAAACAGTTACAGTTTCAGATACATGATTTTTGATACCATGCATGCTGTAGTTGTAACTCCTCAACTTCTCTGATTTTTTTTGTATATGCTGGTTGTGGAAGTTTGAGACTTATTGCCATGAAATATGTCTTATTGAAGAGCGAAAAAACACATTTTCTTATCTTTGGCTTGAAATGTATGCTAAAATCCATATTTCTGGTTCACCAAAAAGCATTGATGTCCATATCATCTTCAGTTACAAATATGAAAGCCTCCAACTGTTAATTAATGCAAATGTCTTGATCATGTTTGGATTTTTATAACCACGATGTTTAGTTTAATTTTTCCTCTATTTTCCGTTTATTGTTTGCTCACATGTACATCGTATGGTACGGGCTATAGGGTCCTTTGCTGGAACAAAGGATACTCTCTGAATTGATGTTTCTCCCACAAAATCCACTGTAGAGTCTGTAAAGAGCCATAACAAAAGCTAGAAAACTAAGGGGAAGGAACAACCAGAGCAAAAGCTTGAAAACTAAAGAGAAAGAACAATGGAGGAAAAATAGAACCTCCCAAACTGACTTAGCCGTTGGAGAAGTAAAGTAATTTTACACTTTTACCTAAGATTCATCCTGAGAAATTTCCTCAATTTTCAGCTGTAATTGGACATAGGGAATCTCAACAGGCTGTCATTAGGCTTATTATTACGTGGTATATTTTCTCATTGCCTGTCTGCACACTCTATGATGCAGCCTAGAAGACAGGATAAAATTTAGAATTATGGCACACACAGTGAGCACTTGCCATATGCTTCTTGAGCTTATAAAAGTCCTAAGTGAAAATTGCAGCCTGGTCCTATCAGTTTATTTTAGTCCATATCCTGAATGCCTGAATTTGATACCCATAGAAAAGCTTCGTCCATTGACGTTCTAACAAGATCAAGATTATGCGATCTAGATATCATTTGAGTTAGTTATGATTAAAATGTGAACAGCCTGCAGGTTGTTGGAGGGACTACTAGGCTACTACTACTAATTTGGACACTTCATTGGAGAACTGTTTTGTTTAGACCCCGTTTGGTTGCACTTCCGTTTTCTGTTATGTTTTTTAAAACAAAAATTTGAAATTTTTTACACAAAAAATGTTTGGTAAACATGTTTCTGCTTTCTGTTTTTAAAAATTAGTAACAAAATTTTTAAAAATCTAAGTAACAAAAATTTCTGTTACCTCTGTTTTTGAAAACAAAAATGGAAAACACCAACCCACCACCATCCACCCACCCACCGCACCACTACCCACCACCACCACAGCACCACCACCCACAACCACCACCACACCACTACCCACCACCACAATACTACCACCACCAACCACCGCCCACCGCCCACCGCCCACCATCACTACCACCACCACCACACCACCACCCACTACGCACCTCCACATCACCACTCACTGGTCACCACCATCACTACCACCACCACCACACGACTACCACCACCACCACCACCACTATCACCATCACACTACACCCACCACCACCACCCATGACTACCACCACCATGGATTGAAATTAGTTAATCGTATTTACCAAATGCCTTAAAAAATTTAAAACAAAATCGTTTCCAATTTTTAAAAACAGAAGATAAAAATAGACAAATGGAAGTGTATCCAAATGGCCCCTTAGTTTCCAGACTGGTTTTATTTTTTGATCGTTCCCTAATTATTTATTTTATTTTAAATCCTTTGTTAGTTTCGAGTTTCAAAAATATTAGAATTTTTCACTTCGTTGTCTTATACTATTCAAAAACTGATATATCATATCTGGATGTAGAGTTTTTGCAATGGCTGTGTTCTTGGATTACGAGTCATGTGGCTCTCTATCCCAAAAAAACTGCATCATCTTTCTCTTTGCCTTTATTTCTGTTTTTATTTTTCCTTCTGACCGTTGATTTCATCTGATAATTTTACAGTTGCAAACATAAAATGGAATGATCACTAGAATGATGGGATTTAATTATATTTCAGCATGGGATGTTCAATGATGATAACAGGGTTCTGTCATTTTTTTTATTTTCTTGTTTATTTGTTTATGTTAAGCCTAAAAGGTGCCAGATTATAGTAATCCATTGGATCTTTAAGTATATTTACCTTTTCCTCCCTATATTGGTCAACTTTCATAATTGTTCTCTTCTTCCCTCTTACTCTTTGCGCATCACACTGGTCCTCATTTTATGAGTAGGCTCGTGTAGTTAATGAGCAAGCACATAATTTTGGGGATAATTTGGTCATTTTATGGAGGAGAGTCAATAAATGAGAGACGAAAAGACTATATATGTATAAATATAAATATAAAGAGAGTAGTTAATACATGCTTGACGCATAAGTAGTGTTGCCTATGCGTCACGCAATTGAGTTCCACGTGAAATGTGTTTTGGCCTACAAAAAAGGCCAATGCGTGTTTGTTTTGATGCCGCCTCTTATTCTGTGCGCATCACACTGGTCCCCATTTTATGAGGAGGCTTGTGTAGTTAACGAGCAAGCTCATAATTGTGGGGATAATTTGGTCATTTTATGGATCAATAAAAGAGAAACAAAAAGAATATATATATATATATATATGAAGAAAGTAGTTAATACGTGGTTGATGCGTAAGCAGTGTTGCTTATGCGTCACGCAATTGAGTACCACGTGAAATGTGTTTTGGCCTACAAGAAGGCCAATGCGTGTCTGTTTAGTTGCCGCCTTGTAAACAAATAAGCTAGATCAAACATATCTGGACTATTAAATCAAACACCTTTTTTTGCCATGGGCGCACTACCAAGTCTAGTTCCCCATTTGTGCTAGGCCTAGTGATGTGGCACATGACCAAAAAAGGCATCCGACTGGATGGTCCATGGTCATTCAATCGGGCTATTTTTTCTATGTGACAAAATTGGTCGAATTTTTTTGAACCAAATACCTATACTGGGAACTCAATCGCGTGAAGCATAGGTATCACTGCTTAAGCATCAACAACATATTACCTATCTTTATATATATATAAACATCTGGCTCATGTAGTGATCTTACCTATACCATAGCTTTTAGGAATTGGTACTGAGTACTAGTACTCATACAAAGTACTGGTACTTGTATGATGTAAAAAAGTGTTACATTATATATATATATATATATATATATATATAGATCCTGAAAAAAAATAAAAATAATGGAGTACATTTTATTTTAGTATGACATAAGTGCGAAAGTGGTATGATATTGGTACGACCTAAGTGTGATATTGGTATGCCATAGTCATGAAATGGACACGCAATCGTCAATATGAATAACTATGATATTCGTACAACCTTGATACTTTTATATATATTTATATTTTTGGGCAAGTTACAAAATTGATGAACTCATGATTGAAACAGTATAGGTAGACAATTTGCAATTGCAAGCACATGAAATTCATACCATGATTGCACAACATAACGACATTGAACAAAATAAAGATGATCCTTAATGGTCTTAATTTTATTACCCTAAAATAAGTTATCTAATAACGGAATGAATTTCTTTGTAAAAGGAAATGAGTTTATTTCTTAAGTTGAAATGCGTTTCTAGAAACCTTTATGAAACATTCCGTACCAATTCCCAGTCTTGTTACGCGTTGGGACTAGCATAACGGGGTAAACTAGGTTTCTTGGTAACTATGATTTGCACTCCTTGAAAATTGATGGCTTAGCTGATTTGATCTTGATTTCTCCAAATTTTTAATAGTAATAATTATGTACTGCACCATCATTTTGCCGATGATGACAATGTTAGGCATGAGCTTCAACAACATTTGCGCTCCATGGTAGTTTCTACCAGGGTTGTTGATGGCGAGGAAGAATGTGCCAAAATGCTAATCTGAGGCTTGCGATGTTAGTTTATATCTAGATGAGTATTTTTGTTCTTTAACCATGATGTTAATATTAGCTCACGATGAGGTTGCGTTTGAAGTAGGTTATGGTTCAGTGAACTTGCATGATGTCTTGTTGCCAAGTGGCTGGTGTGTGTGAAACCTTGTGCGGCGTTGAGAACATATTAAGGTTTCTAAAAAATGCCAATGTGTGTGTCCCCTTTGCGTGTTGCCAAAAATTAGCATGTTTAGATATGTCTGTCTGGGCATTCCAATCAAATGTCCTTTTGGCCATGGTCACCTACCAGACCTAATTCCCCATTGATGATGGACTTGGTGATGTGAGCCCAAGGATTTAAAAAATGCTTTTCGGGGATTGTATTGGTCCCAAACAAAATCGACATGTATTAGTTTTGGATAATGCATTTAAAAAAAAAAAAAATTAGAAAAAAAAAATAAGCCACTAGGAAGCCAAGATTAAGAATGGTAGAAATGTAGAATAAAAAGTAGATGAGAGAAATATGAAAGAGGTAACAGTAACCCATATAAAAAAGGATATAGTTGAACGAGTCTTACATCCGAAATTGATACATATTAGTAAGACTCGTCTGATATGTATCAGTTTTGAGCGAGTCCTATAAATCATGCATTAATAATGTATCACTATAAAAACATGCAAGACCCAACGAAATTGACCCATTGATGCTGAACTTGGTGATGTGAGCCCAAGGATTTAAAAAATGCTTTTCGGGGATTGTATTGGTCCCAAACAAAATCGACATGTATTAGTTTTGGACGATGCATTTTAAAAATAAAAATTAATTAAAAAAATAAAATAAACCACTAGTAAGCCAAGATTAAGAATTGTAGAAATGTAGAATAAAAAGTAAATGAGAGAAATATGAACATATAAAAAAGGATATAGTTGAACGAGTCTTACATCCGAAATTGATACGTATTGGTAAGACTCGTCTGATACGTATCAGTTTTGAGCAAGTCCTATAAATCATGCATTAATAATGTATCACTATAAAAACATGCAATACCCAACAAAATTGATACATAATGCTCAATATGTATTGGTTTTGACGATTTTTATTACCATGCACGGGCCATGGTACAAAATGCATCAAATTGGGCTGCTCATGTTAATTTGATCAGGCTCATTTTTTGTCAGGTGGCTTGCAATGAGGTGCAAGTATGATATTTATGTTGTTAGACTTCAAGTTTACATAGTTAATGACATCATGGTGAAAACAATATAGGTAGATAGTGTGCAATTGCATGAACATGAAATTCATATAATGATTGCATGTTATGAAGTTATTGAATAGAATAAAGATATTCTTAAAGTGTTTTAATTTTACTACCCTAAAATAAGTTTGTTATAAAGAAATGAGTTTCTTTTCTTTGTTAAAAGAAACGACTTTCTTTCTTAAGTTGAAACACATTTCTGAACATGTTTCTGAAACATTCCATACCAATTCTTGGTTGCTGTTATTGGTACTTAGTGGGACTGGTACAAAGAGTAAAACTAGGTTTCTTAGTAACTATGATCTAAACCCCTTTAAACAAGATGACTCGATTGGATTGAGCTTGATTTCTCCAAATTTGCAGTAGTGATGATTATGTACTGCTCCATCCCGTTTAACATTTGCGTGCCATGGTAGCTTTTCTACTTGGATTGTTGGTCACAAGGAAGAATGTGCCAAAAGTCTAATTTGAGGATTGAGATGTTAGTTATCTCTAGATGAATGTGTTTTAGTTATTTAATTATAATGTTAATAGAAGCTCATAGCTTAGGGTTGTTCATTGTACCTTCACAATGTCTCGTTGCCCAAGGGCTAGTGTGTGAAAGCTGGTGGATGTTGAGAAATATTGTATTAAGGTTTTCATAATAAGTTATTCTACTCAAATATGTTGCATATTAGGTAACATACTCTCACATTAATCCAAATTCCAAACTAAATTGAGTGTCGACAAATCAAGAAGTGAAACATATATTCAAGATGTAGTGGCTAGAAAGGTTGATTTGATAGTCATGGTTGTGAAAGTTGATGGTAGGTGAGATAGGAGGTAGCACAAAGGGGCTTGATTATTTTCTTGGGCCCAAGTCAATGCAGCTCGTCCATGTCTATTTTGTTTCATCTTTGAATTGGAGGTTTGCATGGTTGCAATTTTGGATGTTGATGAGCCTTTCTGGGATAGTCTTCCCAAGGTTTCATTCCCAGAGTAGGGAAACTTGTTATGGATTGGTAGAAGTTTCTGTTGAGTGATATGGCGCAAGGGCCAAGTCACACTAACAACAACCAACCCTATGTAAATGACACCGACACCTTATAGTAGGCCACAAAAATTGAGAATTTATGCATTTTTTTAATTTATGGGATTTTGATAGATGTTTAGCCCATTTTGTAAAAAAGATTGTTTTTAAGGAGATCAAGATTATGTGATCTAGATATCATTTGAATGAATTATTAGATATCATTTGAATGAATTATTGTCAAAATACAGTCAATGTGGTGGTTTATAGAAGGCCTACTAATTTGGAGTCTTCATTGGAGAACTTTTTATTTTCTAAATGGAGTCTTTTGTAGTTCCCTGATTATACGTTTTATTTTAGATCTTTCTACTAATTTAGTTTGTCTCGCTTTACCAAACACTGATATTTACATATAGAGTTTTTGCAATGATTGTTTAATTCGGTTCTCAGATTATGCATCATGTGGCTCTCTGTCCCCAAAAATTATGTATCTTCTTTCTTTTTGCCTTAGTGTATATATATATATATATATATCTATTTTTTTCTTCTTACCATTGATTTTATGTGATAATTTTGCAGTTGCAAACACAATCGGATGATTCACTAGAATGATGGGATTTAATTATATTTCAGCATGGGATGTTCTATGGATTCTCTTTTTCTTATTTTTTTGTTTAGATGAGGATTCAAGAATATGGTAATTCATTAGATCTCTAAAGTTTATTGACCTTTTCTTCCTTATATTGATTCACCACTGCATTTCATCATCTATATCAAATATATACTTTGTCGTCTTCTTCCTTACTCTTTGTGCATACTGCATAGTACCCTTTGCTTAATGAGCAAGCTCATGTATTTAATGAGCATCTCATAATTGTAGGGATTATTTGGTCATTTATGGAGGAGAGATTAAATGAGTAATATGTGTTTGATGTATATTCAGTGTTGTCTATGCGTCATGCGATTGAACACCATGTGGAAGATGTTTGGGTCTTAAAAAAAATAAAAAAATCCAGTGTATGTTCCCTTTGCAAGGCTTGCGAAAAACTAGTCTATTCGGACATTTTAGGCTATCCAAGGAAATGTTCTTTTGGCCATGGGCACCTTACGAGACCTAATTCCCCATTGGTGTTGGGCCTGGTTATGTGACATATGGTAAAAAAAATCCGATTGGGCTGCCCCATGGTCCTTCGACTGGGCTAATTTTTTGCCAGGTAGCATGTGATGGGGTGCCCCCATCAAATTTTATTTTATACCAAATACGTTCCATGTAATGCTCAATTGCGTGACACATAGGTAGCACTGCCTAGGCATCAAGGACATATATGACTTGCCTATTGTAAGTGATCTTATTTGTACTGTAGGTGCGCCAAGTTGGTACAATATAGTGGTAACTAGTATGTGTACGGTTACTAGTACTGGTATGATGTGAAAAAAGGTTACGGCTACGTTTTACATTGGTAGGACATAGATGCATAAGTAGCACGATATTGCTACAAATTGATACAAGCAGAATATTAGTATGGCGTAAATATGCAATAAGTACAATACCTACGATACTTGTACAACCTGGATACGTCCTCTGTATATATTCATATTTTTAGGCAAGTATTATATTTATGCTGTTGAACTTTAAGTTACATAATTGATCACATCATGGTGAAAACAGTATAGGTAGATAATTTGCAATCTGCATGAAATTGAAATTCATATAATGATTGCACATTATAAAGTTACTGAATAAAATAAAGAGAACTCTAAAGTGTTTTAATTTTACAATAAAATAAGTTTCTTCTAATAATGAAATGTGTTTCTTTATATATATAAAAAAAAGAACAGAGTTTCTTTCTTAAGCTGAAACACGTTTCCGGAAACATTTCTTCCGTACCTTTTCCTGGTATAGGTACAGTGATACTTGGTGGGACTAGTACGGAGGATAAAAACTAGGTTTCTTAGTAACTATGATATATTCCCTTTTAAATAAGACTCAGCTTAATTGAGCTCGATTTCTCCAAATTTTTGGTAGTGATGGTTCTGTACTGCTCCATCATGTTTGCTGATGATGAAAATATTATGCATGAGCTTCAACAACATTTGTGTGCCATGTTAGCTTTTCTAAAGCTACCTGGGTTGTTGGTGGCAAGGAAGAATTTGCCAAAATGCTAATCTGAAGTTTGAGCTGTTAGTTTATCTCCCGGTGAATGTGTTTTTGTTCAACTGTGATGTTAATATAAGCTCATGGGTGTAGATGAGGTTGCGTTTGAAGTAGGTTATGATGGTTCAGTGTACCTGCATGATGTCTTGTTGCCAAGGGGCAGGTGTATTTGAAAGCAGGTGCGGTGCTGAGAAATATCATATTAGGGTTTAGGGAAAACAGTTATTCCACTTAATATATTTCATATTTGAAGTATCAACATTCAAGAAATGGAATCTATGTATATTCAAGATATAGTGGCCAGAAAGGTTGATTTGATAGATATGGTTGTGAAAGTTGGTGACAGGTTAGATAGGAGGTAGTGAAGGGGGAGGCAGCATGGTGGGTCATGGTTATATTCATGGGCCCAAGTCAATGTGAGTTATTGACTGGTGGATGGCATTATGACAATTTTGGCAAGACCATATTTTGGTTTATTCTGGAGTTACCAAAAG
Source organism: Tetracentron sinense (assembly GCA_015143295.1). Classification (NCBI taxonomy): domain Eukaryota; kingdom Viridiplantae; phylum Streptophyta; class Magnoliopsida; order Trochodendrales; family Trochodendraceae; genus Tetracentron; species Tetracentron sinense. The sequence goes on along the minus strand of CM026558.1, from coordinate 6,769,702 downwards.
TCATCCTCCTTTCTTCCTATCATCATATAGGTATACTGGTTTCATACCCCACTTGTCAATCTGTCGCTTTATCAAAGTTTGGGATGGGAGGTACATAGTGGGATCAGCGTGGAGGTCATGGTTAAAATCTTGGCTCCTAGTTAATGCGACATGCCCAAGTCCATTTGGTTTCAGCAATGAACTGGAGAATGACACTTTGCAATGTTGTTAAAGTCCATAGCGGGGTTTATTCTTGAGTTACCAAAGCCATGCTCCTTTCTTCCTGTCCCATCAATATACAAGTAAATTGGTTTCATACCCAACTTACCATTCTATTGCTTCATCCAAGTTTTCCCATGTTTTGTTTAGTGATGTACCTTCTGTTTAAATGATGGAGAGAATAAATACTAATGGAAATCTGCCCCTTTGGTATGGTAATTTTGCTTCATTGGCTGAGTTGCGCTTGGGTAGGACTGTAGGAGCTCCTTGCACTTGGGTATGGATTGTATGGTGATTCAGCTTTAATGGCAGAGTTGCACCTTTTTTTTTTTCCGGTATGGCAGAGTTACACTCTTACACTTGAGTAGAAGCCATGCATCTAAGATCATCAAAGTAATTATTCAACCATGATGGTCTTAGTAAATTTATTTTGTTCTGTACTCTAGTGTCTACTCTATAATCAATTTTTTTCTTCTTCTTAAACTGTTATTTCCATTTCATTTCTTTGATCTGTTTTTTCTCTCTGGTCTGATGATTAAGAACAAGCAAGCTTCCACAAGAATTTCGCACTGAGGTAGTTTCAAACTCGGCTTTCTGGGTGACTAGGAAGAATGTGCCAATCTAATCTGAGACATTATTACAAAGTTATATCGCTTGTATTGCTTTTCTGTATTTTTTTTCCTTTCTTCCCTCCCTTTCCATTTCTGTTATCTAGGTAGAGCTTATTTGAAAATTGTGCTTAGTTGGACTTTAGATTGTTAAGTTGAAGATTAATTGCATGTCTACATCTTTTTGAAGTAGGGGTTTTACCACCTCTTATTAAAAAAATACCTCAGAGGTTTTTACCTCTAAAATCTTATTTCAAAAAGATGCAGATATGCAATTGACCTTCAACTTAACAATTTAAAGTCCAACTAAGCACAATTTTCAAATAAACTTTACCTATTTAGATTAGTGTTACCAAACGCCACGTTAGTTTCAAAATCCTATTGCCTAACATTCCTTCACTTTCTGGTTGTTGACTTACCATTATGACGGGGCATAGATTGGAGAGGCCTCGGATTCTCTCTGGCTGATGCTAGAAAATGGTCTCGGGCTTCCACACAATAGGTGACATGTGGTAATAAAAAGGAGAGAAGAAGTCATTTCATTTTCTCTCCATGATTTTGACTTCTCCCCACTTGATATCTCTCACCCTTTTTCTCACTCTTATCGCCACATGTCTCATTATGTGTGGAGAAGTCAAACTCTTGGGCCCCCTGATTTTGACTTCTCCACCACTTGTCGCCTATTTTGTGGTAGCCCGAGACACCATTTTCTGGCATCAGCCTGAGAGAATCCGAGGCCGATTGGAGATGGCACCACTTGGTTGATTCCAATATCCAATGGTTGCTTTTTCATAGCCAATTTTGATTATCAGTTTAGTTTAGCTTGCCAATATTGAATTCAGATGTACTGATTGGAATACACATTAAACTCGTAGATTTTGCCTACTTGACCCTTCACTTGACGTGACATACTGGCATTACCAGGACAGAGTGTGATCCTAAAGCGGGTCAATATTAGTATTAGAAATATTTTTATTGTCCAAGCAATCCTCTGAAATCTGAGTATATGCTGCTGATTCATAAAAGATGATATTTTTATTTTATATGCTGATACATAGAAGCACGAGTAAATAATTATTGTTTTTATTTCATGAATTTATTTATTTTGCTTTGTAGCTCTTCTTCTCTTTTACTGTTTTTGAGCAATAATAATATCTTGAAAGAGCAATAATCCTCTCCTTACTGCCCTTGCACTATGGTTAACAAGTTTAAATTCATGTGGTTAATTTTGTTTTCTTCTAAAAACCATGGTTAGATGTTTTAACCCCAAGGATTAGTGAATCTGAACCACAGTTAAAGGGAGTAAAAAGGGGTCACATGGCAAAGAAAAGGGGGACGAGACGCCTTAATTGCTCTCCACCAAAGGAGGTAATTATTTCCCATCTTGAAAACCTAACATTTTGCTAATTCTACTGTACCATCCATATTTTATGTAGAAAAACTATATACATGTCCAGTACAATGTCTTACTATGTACCCTGGGAGCGCCAGTTTAGGAAATTAGAATCGTTTTTCAATTTTTATGGGAGCGATGTTGGGAAGAAGGATCAATACCCAATCTGCTGAATTGAGGTTTCCAAGCTGGAGTGGCACTTTACATGGAAGCTTCCAGGCACCAAGAGGTAAGGTCTAAACATATTTTGCTGAAGCAAAATGACAAATAATGGTATACACCATCATCAAATGTTCACAGGATTGTCACTGCAAAAGTTACATGATAATTTCCCTACCCACCTGAACTTGTTCCAGTAATTTAGTCAAATGTGAACTGATAGTGGAACATTTTGCTTTTCAAATCAACGATTAGATTGGATACCTCAAACCATCAGTCAACTGAATTGGATACCTCTTTGTTACATGATTGTGTGCTGATGAGGGTAAACATAGAAATGTAGTTATGACAGTTAGGTTGAAGAAGAGTAGTTGCAGCAGAGCCAGATTGAATGGCTCAACTTGGTGGAAAGGTGTTTGTAGAGATAATAGTTTCCAGAAGAGAGTAGAGTAGTTTCTCTTCTCATCTCTCTTAGTTTCCATAAGAGAGTAGTTGCTTCTCTTTTTTTCTCTAGTCCGACAGTGATGATGGTAGATCATATGTTGCAAGAATATCCTTGAGATAGAATATGACTGCCAGCCAAAGGCAATACACCATCTAACAAGATCAGACGCTTGTAACTGGGCCCGCAAGGCCCGCAAGAGGGGCATCCAGTAGCAGATTTATCTGTCAATCTTTAGCTTATAACACTAGTTTTACTCCTGCACTTTTGAGTTTTTTCATTAAAACTAACCATGTTCTTAATTGTTTCCGTTGTGCTGGGTTTATGGCAGCTTCTATTTCCTCATCCTGTGTTGTTGCTGGATTCTTCAAGACTGCTTTGGTGGTCCTCCTGCCCTGAGGGACCACCAGGCCCTCTCTTCTTATCCTTTTATCCTACTATATGTTAACACCAGGGATTTCCATTGACAGAAGCTGGGGAGAGATTCCCTCTCTTCTTATCCTTTTATCCTACTATATGTTAACACCAGGGATTTCCATTGACACAAGCTGGGTAGAGATTCTGACTTTCCGTTAATGCTAACTTAACTTGGATTTAAAAAAAACTGACAATACGTTTTATGAATGAACTGATGTTGGTGACAAACGGCATGTGTAAAAAAAATGTGAGTGGGGTTGAGTTTGCATATATGTAATAATGAGCTGTGGTAACAATGCTCTATTTCTATCGTTTATTATGTGGCCAAGTGGCAAGTGGGTCAAGAACTCTACAGATATCCATTTTATAGATCTTTGGTACAATTCTAGAACACATACCATTGATGGACCTTAGATGATCTGCGAGCTATACTATGCTAATGTGCGCCTTTAGGGGACCATGTGTATCATGTGTTTAGTAGGGGAGGAGTTTGAAGAGTAGGTTGAAGAAGAGCAGATGCAAATATGCTACATGTTTAACACAACTACATGACTCTTTAGTTTTACTAGTCCTCTCTTTCTCTATAAATGTATAAGCACTGGAGCACTGTCTTCACAACTCTTTCACCTGTCTTGCATTTCTCACTGTTTCTGTTAGAGAGAGGGAGAGAGAGAGAGAGATGCCTCCAGGGTGGGGACCACCGGGTCCAGGAGGGCCTCCTCCAGGTCCTTGCGGCTGTTTCGGGTGTCTTTGTAATGGTTTATGCCAGGTCGTATCTTCATGGTGGGTTGCCTTTCTTTCGTTTATCTTTACATATTACATGTTTCGGGTATCTTTACATGGTTAGAGTCACGATCTCTAATTTGATCGGAGGATCGTTGCAACATGCTCGCACACTTTCACTTATCCTCTACTCATAACAGAGAACCACCACCATGTTTCTTTTTTCTGACGTTTTTTTTTTCCCTCAGGGTTTCCCAACCCTGACAAGGACTAGTCCCTTCAGATGCATGAGTTAGTCCAGTGGAGTTGAAAGACTTTGAGGATCTATCCTAGACCCGAACCAGCTGAGCTAATTTTCTGCTCTTGATATCATGCTTGTTGATGTGAATAGCAATTCTAAGTACACACTCACAATTCCCCACTCTCACATGTTTCATGTAATAAAACAAAATAATATTATGTGGGACCCACAAGTAGGCGCAACACAAAATCACTTATTTTATTGAGTTCTGATAAGAGGACCTTGGGGTCCTCTTCCAAGCTGACCACACTAATCAAATTTCAACACATTGGGAGAGAAAAAAGTTAAAAATAAAATAACAATTTGATTGCCATGTGTTAATTTGTAAGTGGTGGTCCGTTTGGAAGAGGACCCTGAGATCCGTTTTCCATTTCCCTATTTTATTATCTAAAAAGGGCGAGAGTAGGGATTGTGACAGTGGCTTAGCATTCCTACTACCATCACCTTTTCCATTTCTCAGTTCCCCCGGTTGGGGCCAGCCCCGCACCGGACTTACTTGGTGTGAAGGGTTTTGGGCTCAAGTCGCAGCCTCGGGGATTTGTCCTGACCCAAAGGGTTGGGGACACCTGGAGTTCCCAAAAAAAAGGCCTTTTGTGGGCCCAACAAGTGGGTGAAATAAGCAGGGTACAAAATGTCTTTCTCTTAGTTGAAGATAAAAAGTGACTTTAAAAGAAAGTAGAGCTAGCATTACCTTTTTTTAAATGTTTTATTATTAAGAGTGCAAACACCTTGGGCATGTCCTAGTGGTGTATCTCCCCTTCAAGGGGATCGGATTTGGTTTGGCCCTCGCTAGACCAAAACCATATGGGCCCCTCACAGAGCTCCTTAAACTGCCTTTCTAACTTTGGTTAATTTTTTTTAACCCCTGTTTTTAGTTTTTTTTTTTCTAAAAACCAAAGTTATATGGTTGAACCATAAGGATTAGTGAAGCTTAATCATAGTTAGGGGGGTGTCAAAAGGATCACGTGTTGACCAGTTGGACCGGGGCCAGACCAAAATCTTCTGGCGAGGGCCAGATGAAATCCCATCTCCTTTCGGGGGTAGGTTATCGTGGGGTCTGGCTAGGGGTGGTTATCGAACAAGATGTTTGTAAAATACTCGGGCTCGGCTCGTTAAAAGCTCGAGTATCCTTCACTTATTTAGTTAATGAGATGAGTTTGAACACTATTTTCAAACTTGATTAGTAAATGAGCCGAGCTTGAACACATCCCTACTCGGCTCGACAAAAGCTCGGTTCGGTAAGGGTGTTATTTAACCGAGCGTGAGGAGTGGTTACCGGATGACATGTTAGCCTTTTATAGGCCAAACTCCCTCAACCACTTTGTTTGTAAGCGATGTGGGACTAAACTTGGAGTGTTGTTTAATGAGTGACTGAGTGTGCTCCCCTCTCAAAAAATAGTCCCCCATCGCCTAAATAGAAAATCTCTTGTGGATTGTTGGCTATAAGAAAGAGAGAGAGAGAAAGCCTAATGAGTTGGCAATTGAGCCGGATTGGATTCAAGCTGAGCTGAGTACTCAGCTGTACTCAGATCGCCTTTTTTTAGAATATGTTATTTTTAAAAAAAAATTAACAGTGCTCGTTTAAGCTCGGCTCGGACTCTGACCGAGCCGAGCTTGAACACCACTCAATTTTCTACCGAGCCGAGCTTGAACATTCCCATGAACATTCCCAAAAAATATATATTCGAATTTGGTTCGTTCGGGTCAAGTATAACCCTAGGTCTGGCTGCTAGGCATCTAGAGCATATACTATCCCAGTTAACCCAAAGAAATGAGCTTACCGAAAGAAAACGAGTGGAAATTTTTTGAATTCTGGGTGTGGCTAGCAAGCCTAGCATTCATGAAATTATAATCCTAATATATTGTATGGTTAATGGTGGTTGGCAGCTTTTACTTCTTGTGCTGTTGCTGCATCCTACAAGATTGCTGCGGGCCATTTTTTGGTGGGCCTCCTGGACCTCCTGGTGGGCCGCCTGGCCCTCCTGAATGGCCGCCTGGGCCACCTGGCCCTCCTGGTGGGCCCCCTCCATTTTGAACAGCCCATTTTCTCAGCATAAGATGTGTGGAGTAAATTTATAACATGCGATGTGAATGTGATGAGAAATATGTATGTAATTAATGGAATCTAAGTGTCACTCCCACTTCAGAACTTCGATTTGGCAGTTCAAGAGTAATGGATTCTTATTTAATCTTTCTTCCCCTCCCTGTTAATGCCCAATTTTTGTTTCAATACTTTTTTTCTTTTTTCATTATCTCCCTCTCACGAGTCATGAGACCAATTTAACCATTATATGACAGCTTTGATGAGAAAAAAATAATAAAAAATTATATAAGGTTGGATTCGAGAACTAGTGCATGTATTGCAAGGGTGCACCTAAAGCTACATGTCAGCTCTAAGACAACAACAAGGGCGTGATGGGTCTCCACTTGAACCCACAAATAAGATGTATAGACAACTGAACTCTTTGTAGGGAACACTGCACTGTCCTCTAGGAGAATGTTTATGATGCAAAAAAAAAAAGGAATCACAGGCTTTGGAAAGCATCTTATACAAGCTAGAGAAATATCACAAAGATGCAGAACTCTTATCACTGACATGTAGGTGCTAGCTAGTTTAGTTGGTAAAGTCTCTTGGCGTTGAACTGGGATCGAATCCCACCTACATCAGGGTTCGGGTTTTATAGGAGGGGGGAGGGCTACTCCTCATTGTGAAACCCATAGGTCCATGTGGCCTCAGAAACCAAAAAAAAAAAACTCAGATCAAATCACAGCCCATAAGAAAAAAAAAAAAAAAGGAATCAGAGACATGTAAATTAAATAAAAATAAAAATTAGAAACAGAGCAGCACAGCAAACATTACAGACGAAACGACAATAAGCTCTCCCATGGGGAAACCTACTGGTAAGCCCCAAGATACCATTTGGGAGCCCTCCGACACCAAAGAAAATATAAATTGGGAATCAGGATCACATGAGATCAGAGAATGAAGATAGTATGGTGACGAGCACATCCGATAAGCTCATCATGCTTTTCAGATCTTAGGAATAGTTATTATGTACACAAACGATTCGAAGGGGAGGCAAAACTAACCCCCACCTTCATTGCACTGTCAGCCACATGCCGCGGCACTACAATCACTTTCCCGAACAATTTTTATTTCATCTCCACAGCATGGTCTAGATAACCTTCAAGACTTCAGCTGCTCCTATACCAAAAGGAGAAATAGGGTTAATGAGACACTGAATATAAATACCTGTACACATGAACATAGCACAAAAAAGCCTCTCAGCCACAATTATACATGGGACCCACAACATGGGCCTAACAAAGTGTATAGCTGGGGATCCGAGAGGTCCTCATACCAAACGGCCAAGTTAGAGGAAGATTTTTCTTGGAAATGACATTTAGAACAAGATTGAAGTTCACTTGAGATGCCCTGCAATGATCTGGACTTTACATTCAATTGAACAACCAAAGGATGGGCCATGCCAACCAGACGACTAAAATCATTTACTTAATGACCTTCTAGTATATTGTGTTTGGAAATCCAAAAGAATAGACACATTAGATTGGACAGTTCCAATCATCTGATTCACATTCGCACCTATTGCCATCCAATAGGTGCCCACTTTAGATCTTATGTACAGGATTGAGAGCCACTCACCTTCCAAGTTCCAACAAATGCTATAGTTCACATTAACATGCTATGTATATGCAATACACAATTTTACCATTCTGTTCATGCAACTTATCAGTCCAGAGTCCAGACTACTTGATTGATGGGATTAGTGAACCATCCAAGTAATCTAATCTATGACACTTTTATTTCACCATACATTCCCTTTGTTAATTATCTAAAGACTAAAGGTGGGAAAGGAATCAGATGGTTATACTCAGTTGATACCTATACACATATAGTCCTTAGATCTGTGACATCTGTCACATTGATTGGACAGTCCATAGAAACATGCACATTGACAAATTATGGAAGTTGAACTACAATGTTCAGCATTTCCATAGTAGTGATTGGCATGTTCAAGCAACATATAAAAAGTTAATTGAAATTTAGATTTATAAAAAAAAAAAGGTTCTAGCCTTCTAGGTCCATGCCATGCAAAAACTAAACCAATATAAGTTGTCATGCAACAAAGAAGTAGATTCACACCTGTGGTCCGTCATTCACAAGCAATTTTGGTGTCAAAGCTGCTGAGGCAGATAGCAAATGCCTGGAATGCCGAGATTGGATATCGGTAATCCATCGTGAACAAGTCCTTTCCCACTTTACCAAACTGAAGGATGACCTTCTCATGTTCCTGCCCAGATGGCCCATTCTCTGGAGAAGCCACTAGCTGAAAGTTCTTCACTGAAGCAACTGTGACCCGTCCACGAAAGTTCAGACACCAGCACTGGAGCTGCTCATGCCACCTAGGAGCCTTGTTCTTTAATACCAGCTTTCCATCTTTCTGACCTGCCAAAGGTCCTGATAGGAAATTCTCCGAGCGAGTTGATTTCGAACGGAAGAACGGGAGTGATGGGAAGGAATCCAGGTTGCTAAGCGGAAATTCAGTCTGTGTGGGGGCCACTCCTCCTGGTTCAATGGCAGAAGCAGGGATGGCATCCATGACACACTGCATTCTCCTTGGACCCCTGGTTGTTCCACAAAATATGTAAGCATTGGTTAGTTGAATGTTGGCAAAGGTATGCAAACTGGGAAATAACATTAAATACTGAATAATGATCACCCCCATATGTTATCAGTTATTCGGCAAGGAATAGCACAAATCAAATTGTGCTGCACAACACCTCATAAATCCCTTGCCCGGAAAAACATACATATAAACTCTCCTTTCATTTTTTTTTTTTAAAATTGGATAGGAAAATCTACAAAAAAATTGCAAAAACTTATCTACCTGGAACCCAAAACATTCAGCTCATATGAAATGTGCGCCACCGGATAGTTTCCAGCAGGGACTCTAGGGGAGACCTGTTTCAAACCCACCAGCCTAGTAGATCGACTTTTTGTAACCGTGGCTCCAGCATGAGGAGGCTGTCCATCATAGATTGTAAACTTGGTCCCCAAAAAGTTTGATCTGTCAAAGAAAAACAAGATGGTGAAATTTGGTACCATGTGAGAATTAAGAACCAGTCCTGTTATATGCCAGCTGGAACACACCTCAACTTCCCAATGTAGGTGCCGCTGCCCTTTGACATGTCATCCGCATCTAGAGAGATGATGTAGTCTGTGCAGGTGGGGCGACGACACTTGCGCGCGGCAAGAAGCAACTTGCCATTATCAGTTAGTGCTGCCAAAGAGACCAGATGAAAGCAAGAGTTAAATGTTTACAGCTCAGTAAGGAGACCAGAAGAAAGAAGGACATTTCTTCCCTTCAAATGTTCTCCTCCATAAGACCCAGAACAAGGAGATCTAACTCTTGACTAATCTGACTTGCTAACTAGAACCATAAAACAGAGGGAAATCAATGGAGGTACAATGACATCTTTAGGAATGGAGGATAACTCAAAACTAGGCCAGCTTCACAAAATACAGAGAGAAGTACAGAGTAGCCAGAGTGAAGTTATGCTCACCTGGGGTTAAGCCAAGGTAAAGATGATATGTTTGGGATGCCCGGTTCCGTTTTATGAAACACTGGAGGAGGGAGTCTCTTGGAGCAGGCTACAAACAATAACCAAGAATTTTGTGAATACATGAAGAGGAAACCTAAACAGAGCAAACAAATGAGATAATGAACTTTCCCAACTCAGAGAATGTCCAATTAGAACAGTTTTAAAAATAATGTTCCACAACAAACAAATAGACTAAAATAAGTGCTGGCTTCTTATAAAAGACTAGTCCAATGCACACTATATGGAATCTCCAAAACAGCTTAGTTTGCAATATTTACAAGAATACTAAGTCATTTTGTAAATAAGAAGAACAGGGTAGTCTGTGAAATGATAATAAATCCTTTTGAAGGATAGAAGCTTAAAGATCCCAGTGGTTTTCTATCATTGATACTGAAGGCAATGCCCAGCTTGATCCTGCTTATGTTACGCTTTTGATCACCAAATTCACCTTAACGACGCTTGAGACTGGACATAATTTGTGGAATGACCTCAAGTATTAACCAATAAATCCGGGTCTCTAAAGCCTTACAGGGGTTATCCAGTCAGAAACAGATGAAGAGGTTCTTACTTTATATTCTAGATTTATTCCAGATCAGGTTTCCACATGCAAATATAAATTGAGGGGACTCTCTAAACATCAACAGATGGCATAAGGGAGATAGTACTCCTCCTTGACCTCCCCAATATAGGGAATTAGGAAGGGACAGTTAGATTTCAGAAGCCATCCTATAATGAAATCCATAAATCAATGTTCGGATACCTCAGATCTACAATGAAGCAATCATAAGGCACAAAATTAAGAATAATTTAGTTTCGCTTGTAGCACTTATAGAACCAGCGATATATGCCCCTTGTAAATATTTGTACCTTTCACTTATTTCATGTAAAATCCTTCTTCCCACAGTTATAGAAAATTGCAATTCTTATTTCTTTTTTTAAACATTAGAACCTTTTTCAAGTTAAACCAGATTAAATTTAGTTCCAAGAATCTTGAAAAAAGGCTACAAACTCAATGATGATGACAACGACAATGAAGATTGTGAGACTAGAAGAAAATTTCAAGATAAATATATACTAAGAGAAGAACCCAAAACAAACAACTAACAGAAATTTGAATACATAGCAGAATTCACAGGTAAGGCTCAATATCTCAAACCTGCTTCAAGGAGATTGGAAACGTCAACTTGCCCGACTCTTCAGGGGTCTGGACAATTTCTTTTGTGATTTCTCTCCAACTCCTGCAAACCCCAGCACAAGCGACCACATGTTTACGAGGAGGCCATGTGCACTCTGATGCCTCTATCCTCATCAGCACATCCCTTAGAAGCTCCGGCGGCATGTTTGCCCAACAACTCTGCTTCAAAGCATCGACCACTACCAAACTATCCTGAACCACCCGATGTGACCTCGATCTCAATCCATAACCAAGCTTCACTTCAAACCCCTTCTTAGAAATACTTCCGATCTCCCCCTTCATGTCCTGAATAATGCTCTTGAGAGACATAAATTCCTTCTCACCTCCCTATTTGTCACATAACACAAACCACATATCTACAAACCTCCAAATCTTTATCAACTCCACGCCCTATCATTTTTCAAATCCCCAAGCATTATAACAAAAGAACCCTTTTAAACATGAGAAATTTACATAGAAATCACAAGCACGAATCTCCAAAGAACATTATCTCAAAAGCTAAAAAACCTAACTTTAATGGAAATAACAGATGATCACCATAACATCTGCTCTAAAATGGCAGAAACACAAGAATAAATCACAGATCCGCCCATTAAAGTTCTAAAACATAAATTTATCCCCAAGTATTCAACTATTTAAAGCTACTCCACAAAAGATCATTCATTTTTACCGCCGTGGATTCGTTCCTTTAAAGCTTAAACTCAGAAAAAATTACAGATTTATGATTACTTCCATACACCCGTTCCTTCAAAGATCAGTAAATCCAAAAAAAATAAAGATTAATTAATGTCAAAACATTGTTTAACCTTCAATAGCTCGAAATCATCGAACCTCGACAGCAACAGCTGATTTCTCCACCAAACGATACAAAACAGACACCGATCGAAAGCCCTAGTGGTGGCGAAATCGAAGATCGAGAGTTCTCTGCGTTTAGGGATAGAATCTCTTCGGCAAATACCTAAATTTCCAGCAATGTAGAAAGAAATTAGGGTTTCTGCGTCTCGACATGCTTGTCTCTAATTAAATTAAGCCGGTAGAGATATTACATGTGGACCCTTATGACCTTATCCTGACATAATAATTAAATTAAGACCCGAGATTGCCTCCAGTGCTATCTGGCGGAGAGATGAAGCTGCCAACCACCCTTTGCATTTCCCGCCAAAAACAGGAAACAGAGTTTGCCCAATTCCAAAGGGGTACGTGTTGAATCGCTGTTAATGCTGGCGGACTTCCCGCCAGTTAGTACAGTAGGTGATTCCATACAAATTAATGAACCGTGGCTGCCATCACCATTTCTCATGTCCATGAATCCGCGGCAAAGCTAGCTCCACTTAATTTGAAGAGTCATTTTCTTCATACGTGGTTTAAAACATGTGTTTTATAATACATGTATTTTTCTGAATAAAGTAATTGAAAAAAAAATAATAATAACAAGTTGATCTAGCATTACCTATTCATTTGAATATGGGTTGTCATCCAGATTAGTTGTGTTAGGATCATTTTTGTGGTTCGTGGATGGACTTTCCTACTGAGACCCCATTAGGCCGAGACAACGACATCATGCTCCAGGTTCTGTTTGAATGTTTAAATTTTTGGTATATTTGTCTATACGTCTATTACGAGTAGACGTTTTTAAGTTTTTGAGTGTTTGATAGCACGTCTATTTTCTATAAAAAAAAAAAAAGATAAAAAAATATAAAATATTTAAAATAGAAATTCAAGTTTTTGGTTTTTTTGATAAAGAATCGTGTGTTTATTTCGAATAGATGTCGGAATTGAGATTTTTGTCATTTTTTCAACCGTTTTTTTTATTTTTTATTATTTTTTATTATTACTATTACTATTGCTACTATTGTTATAATTTTTATTATTATTATTAGTATTAGTATTGTAATTATAATTATTATTACTAATACTATTATTACTACAATTATTTTTGTTATTATTGTTATTACTATTTTTATTATTATTATTATTACTACTACAATTATTATTATTATTTTAATTACTATTATTTTTTTATCATCATTATTATAATTTATATAATAATTATTATTATAATTATAATAATAATAATTATTATAATTATAATAATAATTATTATTATTATTATAATAATAATAATTATTATTATTATTTGAAAATGGCATCAATTGCCCTTGCAATGAGATGATGTCACCAAACAGTTTTATAACAAAACTCTATCAATTATCATGCGTTGCCAAACGGTTTTATTATGTTTAGATTTATTTTTCATAAATCTTTTTGTCTCAGATCTATTTTATCTTGTTCTGTCCAAAATAGGCAAGACCTATCAAATGAAACCAAAGAGCATAGAATTTCAGGTGAGGCCCATTTCACATGGTAGGCCCCACCTGAAATCTCGTACTCTTAGAGCACAATCTCGATGGTCTTGGCCCTAAGGGGGTCTTAGAAGCTTTATCCTTGCGGATAAGAGAGCCTTAGGGTAAGTTGATATAAACCTCCTTGTCCTTATAAGGCTCCGCGCTTTTTTTTTTTTTCCAAGAGTTAGGCCGAAGGGATGTATTAGGCTTGTGTTTGTGTTGGCTTACCATGTGTGTTTAAATGATTAGCGTCTTAACAAAACAAAACAAAAAAACCTAGAATTTGAAGCTATGCCAAACTATAAGCATATCAAATGTGGCACTACAACTCATTAAAATAAATCTTAGGCCACTTATGGGAATACACACACTGCCAATGACACAAGCAGTCAAGTGTAGCAATGCCCTTTATTTGATTTCCAATTTTTACTTTAAAATACCATAGATACAAATCCTATATTAACCTGTCACTCTAACATAGTTACGAGGTTTGACGGAGGTCCCAAGATCAAGTCTGAAAGTAATTTTCTTTCAACTAGTAGGCTCACTCATCAATTATTAATTCTAAGGAGTAGCAATAAATAAATAACTAAAAAAATAAAATAAAATATTAATAGAAAGAATATTTTAAGCATGATGCCTTGTCCAAATCATATGGAATCTTACTCCTACTTTATTTACCAACAGCCCTATTTTCCCTGTGTTGAAATCATTTCATTGTTTTAACTTTTATAGTTTACACCCACTTATATCTTTTAAAAGTTTAAATAATTAAAGAGATAACCCAAGTTTTGTATTTTCATGTAAATATAGTTGCAGTTTTATTATAATAATAATAATGAAAATTCCTTACAAAATTGTCACTCTGTTGCACACTAATTCTAAAAAAAAACCATCATAAATTACCTTGGAAATATCGATTTTAATGGGTGATGTTTGTATTTTTGCCAAAAGTGTCAAAAGATTCAAAACCATCTCAACTAACTTTGTATTTTAAAAAAATCAAAGTTATTTTCAACATTCTTAAATGCATATATTTCCACCTCTCATTTTAGTTCATTTTTTTAATCTTATCTTTTTTTTCATTCATTTGAATATAAAATTACATAAAATATAATTAGTGGCGGACATAACTTGTCTCCACTTTAGTTGCATAGCCCTAATTAAATATATAACATCTTCCTCAATATCTTGGGGCCGTATGAACAGCTGAGTTGAAATTTTCGAATCAGTCCATTTAGTATTCCCTACATAGTTAATCTTGTATAACTTTTCTATTAAAGTTGCATTTCATAAATTCCGCCTTGATGTGACTTAATTTAAAATTATAAAGAATCTTAAACTAAATTAAGATTGTATGGTAATTTAATAGGGTTTTCTATAGTACCGAACACGCTATATGATTGCACTATTTTGACATTTTCACAAGGGTTATGGAGAATTGTATCTTATACATAATCCGACACTAAGAAAATATTAATTAGGATTATTGTAATCTAATTGAGATTGACATGTTGGCACGAAAAGGTTGTCGTGACTCGTGATGGGTGATGTGGGTCCCACCTCCTCTTATCTTTACATCCACCTTTGAGCCGGGTGGAGGGCACGAAAAAGTTGGTGTGTCGTATCCATCGATAAGTAGTAGGTGTGTCGTATCCCTTGAGCCGCAACGGGCATGGAAAGCGCGTGTCACTTTATACGCAGTGTTTCTGGATTCCACGGAAAATAATCACCTCTTCGGCTCCTCTTTTCTTGCCACATACCCCCCTTTCTTTAACTTCCTTCAATTATGGTTAAGATTTACTTACCTTTAAGATTCATCCATTTACATTGATTTCAGGAAAATAAAATAAATTAAATTAAATTTAACCATAAGATTAAAAAAGTTTAACTCTAGTTAATGGCAATTGAAGGGGCGGCTTATGAGAGTGAGTTCTCCCCTGTGGAGCGAATTATTGCTCAGAATCGACACCCACCCATTTAAAGTAAAGGGGGGGTGTATTCAAGCCGAGGCTTTAGTTGAGTTCAAGCCAAGCTTTTCGGGTCAAGCTTTTTCTTTTAAGTTTGAAATTTCAATCAAGTCTCGGCTTTGGCTTGACGAAAAAACTAATTTTTTTGCAACCTAGTGTACTCATATCTTGATTAGAAATGCTTAGATAAAGCTACTTCATATCTTATAGATTCGGTATACTTTAAAGACATCCTCTGTACATTATTGACGATCTTACAAAGATGAAAGAAACGATCCGATTGGTCAAGATGCACAATGAGGGTCATATCCATACGATTTTGTAGTTCTCGACAAATATAATTTGTTTCATTATTCTAAGTGGTTATTCTATTAACTTTTCATTCTTAATTCTTGGATTCAGAATTCCTATATAACTTAAGCCATAGCGTGTGTAAATATTAGGCATCTTCCTTGGGGCAAAGGCTACATCCAGTACCAAACCAATGATTTGAGCGATACGCCCCAAGTTTTTTTCTTCCAGTATAGAAATTCATGACAAGAAATAGTAGGATTAATTCTCATAATAATAATAAAATCGAGTTCAAGCCAAGCTTTTCGGTTGATTGAGTCGAGCCAAGCTTTTTCTTCAAGTTCGAATTTTCAATCAAGTTGAGCAGGGTGTGTGTGTTGTGAACTCTTAATAACCCCACCTGTTCTCTTTTTTTAGGGTTGTGTGGTTTGAGGATTGTGTGGGTGCTAGGGGTGTCAATGAGCCGAGCCAGCTCGGCTTGACTCAAAAAAAAACGAGCTTGAGCTTTTACTTTGGGCTCGTTGAGCCGAGCCGAGCCGAGCCGAGCCTGAACAATAGGTGGCTCCGCTCAACTCGGCTTGGCTCGGCTCGATTAATTTTATAATAATACCCTTTAAAAATTAAATTTATATTATATATTTAGTATACATTTTTTTGGTAAAATTGATATAGTATACATTAACATAATTATTTTTGTTTTAGTTTTAACTCAAGCTTCCACGTGAGTTACATGACATCCCAAAAAAAAAAATGTCATTTAAAATTTTTTTTTTAATTGAATTTAGTGCTTATCAATGTATTTTTAAGAAAAAAAATGACCGAGCCGAGCCGAGCTCGAGCAGTGCCCAACTCGGCTTAGCTCGACTCGTTGACACCCCTAATGGGTGCTGTGACTTTGTGTCACCGGGGGGTGTGTGTTGTGATGGTGTGTGTTCTCTATGTTATTAAGCTATCAAAAAATATATATTTAATTTTAGTCAATATTGAGCCCGAATATTCTGATATAAGATATATGTCGGGCCGGACAAGAGTAAAATACTGTGACTCCAAACTCAAACACCCTTTAACTACCATTTAACTACCATTTAAGAGAATTTTTAATCCTTGTAATTAAAAATTTTAAATATTTATTTTCTAAAAACCAAAGTTAGATTATTCAACTCTAAGTGATAGTAAATTTTAACTATAGTTAAAGGGAGTTAAAAATGATACGTGATGAGTTAGAGAGGTGGAGTAAATCCTAAATCTTAATATATTAATACAATTAGACACTAGAAAAAAAAAACTTATAAAAACCCACCGGAAGGCTTCGGGATTTATCCCGGCTTTCTTGGCTGTGTAGTATAAGGGAATATGTACGGTCCGAGGGACTTAGTCAGGTGCTCTAAGAAGCACGGATGCCTTTGCCTTTGTTTAAAACAAAACATTAATTTACTAATTCAATTAAATTTAAAAAACTTTAATTTTTTTTTTAAAATCAATGTGGACAGGGCTTGGGACAAATGATGCAAGGTTGTGCGAGTGTTGAAAGTCTATCGTTCCATTAATTAATTTAGTAGGGTAGTATTAATCTATTAAGTCAATTAAAATTTTAAAATATTAATAAAAACTTACAAAAAAATTGATGTGAGCACGGCTTGGTGTGAGAGCTGAGAGACTCTCTCAGGTATGTGGCTGATGAGAGGAACCTAACAACTTATTTGGGATAAGGACCAGAAATTTTATTATCTGCTACAGTAACAAAGGAACAGTGAAGCGACACCCCACCCCTTGCACCCACAGGGGTGTATCCAGAACAACCCACACTCCTTAGAAGCCCTAAACACTCGCAATCTTACTGAATAAGACTATACCCTAGTCTTATTTATAAAATTATATAACAAGTCATGAATCAACTATGATTTTTCTAAATTCTAATCCTAAAAAATAACTTCATATTAATATAATTTTACGCAAGATAGAATTTAGGCAAATCTCAACAAAAGCTTCCTAACCACAATTAAGGTACCTCTTTGGTTATCCCAAATCAAATTTATACACTCGACACTAAATTTCAGCGATTGAAGAGTTGCTAAGCTTTAAAATTTGAGATGCAATTATGTCTTTTCAGGCATGGGATTGTCTCTGGCTGATGCCAGAATTTTGGTCTTGGGCTCTACACATCTTTTGAGATGTGGCATTAAAAATGGGGGGAGTGATATCAAGTGAGGAGAAGTCAAAAACATGAGAAAAAAATGATATGACCTTCCCTTTTTATCGCCACATGCTAGAAGACATGTGGAAGCTGGAGACCAAAATTCTGGCATATGCCAGAGACAATCCCATACCGTCTTTTCATAAATTTTCTACAATAGTTACCATTAATGTTGATGTTCAAGGAGAGTCTCTTAATTCAAATCACTTAAATGAGAAGATGAATAAGAGCAGGGGTGGAGCCAGGATTCGTTTACCTAACAAATGGGGGTTCGAGGACGTAGCCCCCAAAAAATTAAGAGCCAAAGTTCGTGGGCCATCATGTTTATTTGTGTCCGATTGTAAGGAATATATTTTCTCAGTAGGGAGGGGCTAGAGTCTCCATCCTCTGGCTTTCGCCCCTTTCCCAGGCAACGCACCTAATTGTAGTATAGGAATTTCTTTTTCTTCAAAATATGCTGGGGGGGGGGTCGTCCGCCCTGAATGAGAGGGAACAAGATAAAATGAGAGAGATTGATCAACCATTGAAGATTGTGACACCTAAAATATACAACAAGCAGTCATCTCTTTCAGATCAAATCAAATTTGAAAAGAGCCTGCCTCGTAGTAAAGATGAATCGGAAATGTTAGTGGTTTTAAAGAAAAAAAGGAAAAGAAATAATAGGTAGAGGACAAATGATATGTCTATGGAAGATGGAAGATCCGAAATGGACATTAAGAAATCCCAATCAATTTCAAAAAATAGTCTCTTCTAAAGATCCCCAACAAATGATATGTCTATGGAAGATGGAAGATCCGTAATAAACTGGTAGATGTCTTACCTAACCTCACCTATACCAGGGTTTGCTACCCCCATTATCTTCTATTGCACTCTCTCCTTTCCTTGCCCCTAAAAGGGTAAAAGTCATTTAGGGGGAGAGTGAGGCTAGCACCCTCCTATCATATAGAGCAATAGTCTGCTCCTTGAGTGTGAGCAAAAAACTGCTCCTCGCCCTCACAAAGCCCCTTCAACTGCCCCCTGCGATTAAATTTTTTTTCTTCAAAAAATCAAGGGTAAATCGGTGAACCTTAGGGATGAGTGAATCCTAACCACAGTTAGAGACTTAATAAGGGACACATGGCAGGAAGAGGGCTCCCTAGATGCCTCCCTTTGCTCCTCACTTGAGGAGGTGATTATTTTTCATTATATATATAGAGAGAGAGAAGCATTCTAATGAGTCAGGCTCATTGAAGCTTATAATGACCGATCCTCTAATAATGTGACACGTGACAATATTTTTCGGAATTTGATGGTTGGATGTCAAGACGGGTTGCTCAAGAGACACTTGACAAAAAATTAACTCAAATAGACATTATAGACCGTCTGATCAAAAAATGAAAGATCAGCCATTTCTATACCTTAGGTAGGGTCTAGTGAACCCTAAGTGGTTAATGCTGCAAACTAGGGTCTCATCGGATGGTCCAAACATGTCCGATCGAACTGATTTTTTTTACACGTGTCTCCAATAGACCCAACTTAACATCCAACTGTCGGACTCAAAAAATGTATGTCACGTGTCATCTTTCTAGAGGGACCACCCATTACAAGCTTTAATGAACATAACTTATTAGTACCTCTCCCAATAAATATATATATATATATATTTGTGTGTAAATTGATAATATATAAACTACTTGCATACACCCACGTACAAGGTCTGATCACTATTCATGAAACTCAGTTTGAGGGTCTCTTATTACAAAAAAAAAAAATTGTGGGTCTCATGCTTAGGTAAGATAGGTGGCATTTTTCTTTTTTCTTTGTTGTTCAATGGCTGTCAAGGTCCCCCCTAGAACTTGAGAGAGCAGCTGGCCTCTTTGCATTTAGTGGCCAGCATACCTTGTTTGTATAGAGATTGGGGTGCACATTTGGTTGTTTACACAATGACCTACAAATCTTGATATATTTTCCGAGGACACTTGTACTAGGAGTATTAAAATAATGCACAACTTT
Organism: Tetracentron sinense; assembly: GCA_015143295.1. Classification (NCBI taxonomy): domain Eukaryota; kingdom Viridiplantae; phylum Streptophyta; class Magnoliopsida; order Trochodendrales; family Trochodendraceae; genus Tetracentron; species Tetracentron sinense. The sequence continues at coordinate 6,749,849 of CM026558.1, read as the reverse complement.
CCTCAGGCTATTGTTCACATGGAGTGACCATCCCTACACGTGTGTTGGTCCTCGTCATCAATCGCAACCTAACTTACCAAGTGAGCAGTACTATATATAATATAATATAATATAATGTAATCGAATCGAATCGGATTTTAAATGGATCAGATTTGCTAGAGATTCGAACCCAATCCTATATTATAATCGAATTCAAGATCTCAAATTTCAACATATCTGTGGTAAGATTAGGATCCGGCCAACTCGGATCCGATCCAAATCATTGGCAGCCCTACAACAACCTTCGATAACATTTATACAAGTGGTTACATTCTCAGGTTTAGCACCCTTATCTCTATTCTATTAGTGTTGGGCCATTCATAAACTCCCTTGCAGCAAGTTGGCTTGTCTTTTCAGAAATGGAGACCCCAGAAGATTTAAGGGTAACGATATCAAAGTTGGTGTAGGTGGACACACCCTCGTCTGATTCTAATCGGGCGGTGAAGGGGCGCGGTCCCGCCCTTCTCTCATGGCAAAATCTCCCATATGGTGGATACTGGTTGTACATGAGAAGGGCGTGTTGGAGTTTCCAATCTATGACAGTTAAAAGTAGGGCTACCAATGGATCCGAATCCGATTATACGTATCCTAATTATATCATGGATCTGTCAAGTCAAATCGGATACGATCTAAGATCTTGAATCCCATTATAATTGGATCCAATTCATATCTATAGTGATAAGATTAAAATCCAAATTGATTACAATAATAATAATAATAATATCTATATAACTTTATGAATACCAGTAAAGTCCACGTGCTTTGCCCCGTATAATTTTTTCATTATTAATATATAATTTTAAAAAATATATAATTTTTAATATATTTTCATTAGATATCATGTTACTATCTTTATATTAAATAGTTATTTAATATTATATTATATTTTATATAAATATAATTGAGTAATTAAATTTAATATTTAAAAAATCATCTCTTTTCTTAGTTGCTCCCTGGGTGCCAATTCGGAATTTCTACGGTCTTCCTCATAAGGGTCGATCAATCGGGATGTGGAGATTATAAGAAGATACTATACATGATTGTCTTCCCTAAAATATGGTAGACCAACTCTCCTTTCCGAGAGACTCTTTCTATAGAAATATAATTCTTCATTTTAACATATGATAGTCCTAAATCAACTCTCCTTTAGGATTCTTCCCTAATATGATAGAGTTCTAAACCAACTCTCTTTTAATAATAACTCCCACATAATATTAAATAGTGACTTAATTAAAGTTTAGTTATATTACAAGTTATGTGTTAAATAGTATTTACGTCCAAATAAAGTTTTGCATACTCCTTGTACTTTTATTAGTAGAATGATATTACAGTATAAACACAATTTTTTAAATTATTGTTCAAAATATTAATTTAGATATATTAATATTAATAGGGTCTGTCTGATTCTTAATCAGATCGGTCCACAAACACTCCTCAAAACGGGTACCAACCGTTTGAGGCGTGATGGAACTTATAAGGGTAAGAGGGCTCGGTTACAGAACCGATGTGGAACTAAGACCATGGTTTGGTTTTTTTGGTTGAAAGTAACAACACCACAATGTGAAGCTACAAGTCGTCCCTCGAACAATAGAGTTCCAACGTGTTTTCAATATTGTCCTCTCTCTGGTAAAGGGATTCACTTGAAGCAAGAGAAGAACAAAGCTGTCAGTTACTGAATCGGAATGGACTCAGAACTGACATTTAAGAGGTCGGAATGAGCCCAAAATTGAGGCATTTTAAGAAATAAAAATGGAATAATGATGTAACGAAAATCCAAAAAATTTACCATTATTTATTCCCAAATCCTAGTATATATCTCAATTTTATTTAGAGGTGCAATTATACCATCACTAATGCATCGGATCTCATCAGAACTCCACAGCAAGATAGTACATGAATGTGTAACCTCCCGAAAGTCCTTACGTTGCACCCCTTTTAAATTCCACATAAATATATATATCTTGCAAATAACAGGTAATGTGCAAAAAAGACTAGTGCAAATATAAAATTCTCAGGTAAAGTAGTAAAAATTAAGTTAAGAGGTAAAGTTTATTGCAAAACTAATTCAACAAGCATCCTCAATTTAAAAGTTCTGCAAAACAATGAACCATAGTGTTCTTTGCTTTATCCTAATCTGCAATTGTTTCTTCATATTGGTGCCATCTGACAATAACATATAGCACTATCTAATGGAATGAAACATATCTTGTAAAGCATTTTCATGAAGATTTTTACTTCAAATATTTTGATACTAAGCATGTTTGCTGGTGTAAGTTTTATAACATTCTAGAGTTTCTCTAACATAAGAAAAGCTATAATTGAAGGGCAACAAAAACCTCAATGAACCCAACCTTTAGATGGCAACGGGTACAATGTGTTCAATATGTAAAAGAATAATTAACTCAAGAAAGATGAAAATAAAAGCTTTTAGCTACAACAGACCTGATTTCCATGGAAGAGCATAAACTAGTGGACCGCTAAGAAATTATACAACCTCGCCCAACTTCCAATCGATTTTACAACCTCTAGAGAGAAAAAAAATCATTGCCTTATATCATGGATTTCTCAAACAAGTATGTTCCTCTTTCAGTTGAACTCCATCTCTGTACAAGAAACCTGAAACGCAAACATGAGAAACCCTTACGTAATCGCTGCCAATCCCAGAAGATCACCTTCTTCAATGCTGGCTTCAGGGGCTGAGACTGAGCTTCGAGTCCTTGCTGTAAAATAGGAGGGTTAACAAGCTTATAACATATCTCTTCCACTGGACATACCCAAATTATTATCTAAAACATAAGAGATAAAAGCATTCTTCTACAAGCGAAGTACCAGCCTCTCAAATCAACCATTCAAACTTGGTTTTCATTGGAATTTCAAAATGCAAAAAGGGAGCAATCGACAAATTCACAAAATAAACGACCAAATGATCATAGAATGGCATGAGGGACTAAAGAAAATGAGGTCCAATCCTTTTAAATGCTCTAACAGTTGGAAGCAATTTGTTTCCTGTTCTGGTATTGTCTATTGGTTTTATGGTTAAATATGCCTCAATAGGAAGCTCTTCTCGCAGTCTATTTCTTTAACATGGCGCATAAAAAGGGGTTGCAATCCACCATTTGGGTCCCCCAGAGCTCTTGTAGATAAGAAAGCTACAAATTAGATGATCATAACCATGTGATCATAAGGAAATTTTCTGGATACTTTGCCACACCTTTACTAGCTTACCCACATAAATCCCATAGATTTGATGGCTAGGATCATCCTCTCAATTCCTATTAAAGGAGATCTGGGGCCTATTGATTGACGGAGTCTGGATCTCTATATATCAAGGTTTTAAATAACCGTTTCGGTTTGTGTAACGGATTTGACGAGACCTTTACGTAATGTCGTAACATAAAGTTACGGCTGGAACCCATAATGCCCCACTAATTGTAGATATATTTTTTAAAAAATATTATGTAAAATTAAAAAAAAAAAAACTTAAATTCAATAAATAAACAAAAGCATTTACACTTGATGCATATTATGCATGAACGTACTAATTTATCAAGCTTAATTAACATAGTGAAATAAAAATGAAAATAAATAACTCAAATCATCATAGATTTCATCCTTAATAAATAAAAAAAGGCCCAAAATGATTTTCCCAAAAGTGGGTGGTGAAAATTCAAATCGTCGATTCCATAATGAAGATCCGATTTTTGCCACAAAAAAAAAAAGATTTGAGTAGTTATATTTGGCTCGAGTTGGAGGGAAAAAGTGAGATAGAATGAATTTTTAGAACTTATGGTATGTAATACAGTGTCAAACGTTATGTAATGTAACAACCATTAAACCACATTAGAGAAAAGAGTGGCGAATGAACACTTTGTGAAATAAAAAAACTGACGATTCTTTGCATTCAGGAGACTAAGAGGATATTCAGGAATTTCACATTAGAGACATTTGGGGTTATCCCATCCTGAATGGGTAGACATCTCGTCGCCATTAGGAAGCATTTTGTTGATGTGGGGCAAGGCGAAGGAGGAGGTTATGGAGTCAGACTGGAGGCTTACTCAATCTCTATTCTTTGTTGTTTGGTAGGGGAGGACTTTAAATTGGTATTCTCTGAGGTCCATGCCTTCGGGTGGATCAGATGACACGGTGTTTTGTAATGAGTCAGAACTCAGATGATGTTAAGTGTTAGATGGGGGAGGCCTGTGGTGCTTGGGAGGTGATTATAACAGTTTTTGAATTCCAATGAGAAGAAAGGGGGCGTGCTCTCAATGCAGGTTTGGGAAGTTTATCTTTCATCATGAATGGATAGATCATCCTACAAGGGGAGCTCAATTCACCTAGTCTCAATCGGCATCTAATTTGATAGCAAGTAGATTGAACATATTCTTGTTTAGCCATGATTGGGAGTCATTTTCCGAACATTATCCAATCGTCCTTCCCTAGGTTAACATCAAATCATGTTCCAATTGTATTGAAGTCAGGGTGTTTCAAAGGGGGAGCCAGTCACTTTCGGTTTGAAAATATGTGGCTCAAGGATGAGAGGTTTAAGGATCTAGTGGCAGAGATATGGCAAGCTAAGGAGGGGAGGGGGTGTCTGCCAGCACAAGATTTGGTCTAAAACTAAAATCTCCCAAAACTCGTCTGAAGGTTTGGAATAAAGAGGTGTTCGGAAATTATCCATGTTAGACTTGTTGGGCTTCTTAGGGAGATTGATGACATTGCAAAGGATTGATCTCTCTCAAATGCAAAAATTTAAGAAAAGGAGGCTAAGAAATTAGAATATTTGTCGGTGTTCAAATTGGAAGAGATCAGTTAGAAACAAAAGGCTAGAACTCTGTGGCTAAAAGAGGAGGACCGAAATACCAATTTTTTTCACAGATGAATAGAAATTTGATCTCCAGGTTAAAACTGGATGGAGATTGGAAACAGGGGAGTAGTGAAATTGAGGATAGTGTTGTCACATACTACAAAGAGTTGTATAGGAAAAGGAAACATTGGCATCCAAAGTTGGATGGTCGTCCTTTTGAGGTTTTGTCCCCTGAGCAAGGGGAGGCTTTGGAGTTCCTGTTTGAGGCGGAGGAGGTATTAGAGTTATCAACGGTATAGCCAGGAACAAGGCCCTCGAACTTGATGGCTTCACCATAGAGTTTTGATGGGGACACATTGATCAAGGAGATTTGATACAAGGAGATTTGACACATTGATCAATAGTACCTTTGTGGTTCTGATTCTAAAGAAAGGAGTTGTGGACCTTAAGGATTTTCGTCCAATTAGACTTGTAAGTTGTGTACATAAGATCCTCTCAAATGTATTGGTAGCTAGACTCAAGTGTGTGATGGCATCAACCATCTCTCATTAACAAGGAGCGTTCGTGGGGGGTAAACAGATACTAGACGGAATCTTGATTGCCAACGAATGCATTGATGAGCGCATCAAATTAAAGGTACCTGGATCTTCTACAAGGTAAACATAGAGAGCCTATAATCATGTAAATTTGGAGTTTATAGAATTCGTTTTGAGTAGAATGGGATTCGGGGTTAAAGTGGAGGTAATGGATGAGGATATGTATTTCCTCTGTCATTCTTCATTTATTAATGGCAACCCAATGAGATATTTCAATAGTTTCAGGAGTTTGAGACAGGGAGATTGTCTTTCCCCGTTCTTCTTTGTGAGTCTCGGAGGGTTTTGAGTAGAATGTTTTCTGGAGCAAACAAGACTGTGTTTGAAGGTTTTTCGATTTGCAAGGATCATCTGTGAATTTCCTATCTTCAATTTGCAAATGATACTGATCGATGCGAATTGTTACACATTTATGCACCTTAAACTGCATGTGTTAATTCCTTTGAGCCCATTTATCCACTATGATACTTTACTTGGGTGTGTTTATTGTTTTTAGGTTCATGCGAGGAAAAGAAGACTAAAATGATAATTTACAAGCTTTAAAGTTTCTTGTGAATCGCTACCGAGCAAAGATCCTAGCTAAAGAGAAGTTAGAAGTACAAATCAACCCTTGTTCGGTGTACGGGGCATAACTCCTTAACCGTAACTCCGATTTAGGCCCATAATATATCAAAACGGCCGGCTCGAAAAAATCTACAACTTCCGTCAAGAAAGTTCGGACAAATTCTGTAACCACCGATCGATCAGCGCCCTTTTGGCTGATCGATCAAGGGATGCCATTTTGGGTGTAATGAAAGTGCGAAAAATTGATTTTTGAGCTCGTTTTGGATGTTTCTAAAGCTACACTTCATTGAGACTCTCTCTCTATTAAAAGGAAAGTCTCCCATGCAAAGGTTCAGAATTTTGGAGATTTGAAGAAGAGAAGACTCTGAAGATCTGTGAAGATTGAAAGATTGATTGCTCGCGTTCTTCGTGTTCTTCAACGAAAGCAGTGTCTCTTACTCGCAGCATGAACTAATTCCTTTTTCTAGGGTTTAAGATGAAACCCTAGCCAAGTATTTGTCTCTTTATACTTTATTTTAGTTTATTCAATTATAAACAATGATTGCATAATAAGAGGGTTCTTCATAACCAAAGTTTATTGATTATATTCGATTTCAGTGTGATTCTATCATTGTCTTAGGTTTTATTCTATTGAGATTGAAATCATCCATCTTAGTTTTCTGTGATTATTAATGTGGATTTTATGCAATGGTATTACTGTTGAGGAATTAAATCATAGGATATTTTATGCTAAGGGAAGACGAGTGATTTCACAACCTTAGTGTAGTGTGTATCACTCATGCTAATCGAAGATAGGATATGCTTAGGGTCTAATCCCTTGAATCATTCTAGATAGATGAGTGGAGTCTTATAGTCACTCGCATCTCTATTGTTTACATTGTGATTGACTTGAATAAATGCATTAGAGATCAGTTATGAAGCTAGTGGTGGATTCGAACACCCTAGATCTTCTCTGACCTTTATATCATCAAAAACTCTTAGTTTAATTAGTTAAAATAGAATCTACTAGTTTAAGTTCTGTTTTTAGTTCAAAAATAAAACCAATCAAATCAACTTGTTACTCCTTGACTCACAATTAATCTTGAGATAAAAGCAATTAAACCAGCGCAGTCCTCTGTGGTTCGACACCCCATACTAGTTACTATTATATAGAATTGTAGCTACTACGAGGTTTATTTAATTGGACGATCAGATACTCTAACCTTCTGTAAAGCCTCGGGTATGCATCTAATTCACCTCAAGTGTCTACTTAGATGTTTCAAAGTTGTGTGAGATCTGAGAGTTAACCTAATTAAATCTGAGATCTTGAGTGTAGGAGAGGTCCTAAACTTAGATCAGTTAGCGGCATGTTTAGGTTGCAGAGTGGGGTCCTTACCATCAATGTATCTTGGTATGCCTCTGGGCGTAGGGTTTAAAGTTAAATCGGTGTAGGGCTCGGTGCTGGAAAGGTTTGCTAAACGATTATTATAAGGGTGAAAATCATTTTTTTTTTTATCAAAAGGGGAGAAATAACTCTCGAGTCTCATCCAAAGTACCCTAAGCGGCTTCCCACGTTCTTTATGTCCACACAGACCATAAAGAATTTAGTGGCCGCCACACTTGAGAGATTGCAGAGGGAATTTCTTTAGAACGAAAAAGTCAATAGATTCAATATCACCTAGTAGCCTGGAATCAAATATGTCGTTCAAAAGAGAGTGGGGGTCTGAACATTAAGGCTTTAGTTCGAGTAAACAAGGCATTATTAGGGAAGTGGGTTTGGAGATTTGGAGAGGAGAGGGAGCGTTTATTACAGGCCGTGATAGTGGTCAAATATGGAAAGACATCGTGTTGGGTCCCGAGGGAGGTCAAGGGACCTCATTGTTTGGGTTTGTGGAATGGTATTATGGAAACGGTAATTCTGGTTGTGCCTAATTTCAGGTTTAAAGCGGGGAGAGGGTCCGAGATTAGGCTCTGGAAGGACGTGTGGTGTGGTGTCACTACACTTAAAGGATGAATTAGCTATCGATAGGAACACTGTAGTAGGAGATTATTACAAGAGAATGGGTGAGGGGTATGTGGTGTCTGAAGATGAGGTAGGATTTGAACTATTGGGAAATCGACAACGTGTCTCGACTTTTGGAGCATATCAGCTCTTCCTCCCTTTGTTCTGAGATTAGGGATTGCATGATTCGGTCTATAAGCTACCATGGTCCTTTTGCAGTGATCTACAATCACTATGTTCAATCTCCTCTAGTCCATTTTCTAATAGGATTGTGTGAAATACTGGCATTCCCTCTAAGGTATCATTTTTCCTATGGAATGCATCTCTAAATAAGATTCTCACTTGTGATCACTTACAAAGTAGAGGGTGGAGGATGGTTAGTCATTGTTTTATGTGCCTTCATGAGAAAGAGAATGTGAATCATTTGCTCTTGCACTGCTTTATTGTGTTTGGAATTTGGGACATTTTCTCTTCCTACGTGGAGGTGGACTTGGGTCTTTTCCTCTTCCTTTCACAACTTCTTCTTGTCCTGCTAATCTTTGGTAAGTGTGGATGGTGCCCGAGAGGCAATTTGGTCAGTTCTCCCTAGAGTCATATCCTGGACGATATAAAAAGAGAAACAATAGTGTTTTAGGACTCTGCACCATCTCCAGCACACATATGCTCTCATATCCAATTGCTTGCTTTAGAATGGGCAGCTCTATGGTTCTCAAGAGAGGAACTATGAGAGGTTGGTTTGAACTCTATGATTTTTTTAGTAATGGGCTGCTTCACGTGCGGACCATGGAGCTATATAGTTTTTCTGTTGTTTGTTATCTGAGTTTATATGCTTGTAAACTCTATAGTTTTTGCTTTTCTTGTTCTTGTATCTCTATTTATATCATTATTATAAAAGTCTCTAAATGATTATCGATAATTTTAAAAAAAGATAATTTTAAATAAAAAAAAATTAACGTAACGTGACTCGTATTGATTCGAGTATTACGGAAACCTTTACATAACGGCCGTTTTGTAACAATTTCGATGAGATTTATTACCATAACAAATACAGACCCAAATAACGGTTTCTATTGACTCCGGCTCTAAGCAAAATTCCTTCATGTGACAATTTGAAAAATAGAGGGTGGAGAATGGCTAATCCTACATGGCCTTCACGCGAAAAAATCAATGGATCACTTGCTTTTGCATTGCCTTCTGCGTTTGTGATATAGGGTCATTTTCTCTCTCATCTAGGGGTGGAATGGGTCTTCCCTTCATTCCAAAACTGTCTTACTGGACCTTGACGAGTTGGGATAGTGTTTAGGGGGAATTTGGTCCGTCCTGTCTAGGACCATTGCCTAGGCAATCTAGAAAGAAAGGAACGTGCGAGTTCTTGAGAACTCGCCCTCTCCAGTTCCACGTGTTTGTGAGTGAATCAGACAATTAATTTTAAACTGGTGTGTTGCTTGTCAATAGGGGGTGGATGTGGGGGATTTCTTGGGTGAGAAGCGTGCTTGAGATAGAAATGCGGCTTCTTGAGATGTCTTCGTACAAAGGATTGCATCCCCAGATCTCCCTCAACAGAGAGGCCAAACCCCCACCACTAGCGCAAGAGGCAGGATGTCACATGTAAATATATTAATATGTTACATATATCATATTCTAGATTTTATTAATATAATTTTTATCTTTCTTAAGAATCATATGTTAACATGTATTTCTTAAACTAACTATAAAAAACATGCATTTCATTAACATATAATCGAATTGAATCCTCAATTATTTACCAGATGGTGATTGATAATGTACCTTTAGATCAAGTTAGCATATAACATGATAGACTCAAAATCTAAACTTAACCCAATCTGAGTCCTTGGAAGGATAGTTACGAAGTAGGGGTTTGAGAATTATTCGTTTACGAAAAAGTTTGGAAAAAATCGGCAAAATTCGAAAAAATTAGAAATAAATCAAGAAAATGTCAAACAAGATATCAAAAAATCTAAAATTAGATTAATAATTATGAAAGTTATAGACATATTTCATATATTAGATATTTATTCAGAAATTTTTCAAAAAGTTGTGAATAATTCATGAAATTCACTAAAATTTAAAATGCCGCTATTTTTTCCAAAAGTCACGAATACTTCGTGAATTAATCGTTCGATGAAAAAGTCGGGTATTATTCGGGGCTTTTTGAAAAAACCAGAGAACTTTGTAACTATGGTTGGGAGCCCTACCTCTAGGCACTATTACAAATCTCCCGAGAAATAACAAATTTCTCACGAAAAATACCGAGAAAAACACCCGGTGTTTAAAACTCTTACTTTATCGCAATATTTTAAGACTCTCGCGAGAAATACAAATTTCTTTTTTTATCACGTAAATATCGCAAGATTTTTTTGGCAGAGATTTAACCAATATTTTAAAAATATTGCAATAAATACCCAATATTATTGGTTTGATGAATTTATAAATTGGTGATATTTTTTATAATTTTAATTATTCTTTAATCATTGTTGAGATTTAGCTGAGAGATACCTAAAAAAACTTCAGATTTGAAAATCTCTCGAGAAAAACTTCGGCCGATAAAAACCCGAGAACGAGATTTGTAACACTGCCTCTAGGTAAGAAAATAGTGACATGTATGGACACAGTGGGGCCCACAGCTTCCCATTGAACCAAATTATGCAACCATGCTTCCCCCCACTCCAAAGTTAATACACCCAAAAATCATGTGATCGAGTAGCTACTTAGTAAGCTCTAAAGTGGTTGATTTAGTTATGTTGTACCCTATAGATACCGAGATGTAGCTTTCCAAAGGGGATTCTCTATCAATAAAAAAAAAGTGTCGCTTAGGGAGGGCGTCTGAGGGACGAAAAATGAATGCAAACGAAAAATCCATAGAAAAAACTATGAATGCAAAAAATTTGCATCTAGAAGAGATTATTTCGAGATTCTTCTGGCTCAGTATAACTTGTTTGCACAAGGAAACCCAATTCTCAAAACATGTTTCTAAATCTCACCAGTATTAATTCTACAATAAACAAGTTGGAATCCCATAACGTTATAAAAAATGATTAAAAATACGATTTCGGGGGATGTATCGGTTTCAACCGAAACCTATACGTAATGATTTCGTCATCGGTTTCAGACAATCCATATAATTTTTTCTTTTAAGAAGAAAAATCAAATTAAATTTAGAAAATAAATAATGAGTTGTAGGAATCAAATTTACCAAATATAAAGTCATGGGAAGCGACTCAAAAACAAAGTAGCAAACACAATTACAGTTACACAATGAATGAAAACATAAATAACTAAGAAACGATGTGTATCGCCTGTTTTGTATCAGTATAAAAATTGTACAAGAGATTACCGAAATCCATACGTATCGCCCGTTTCGTATCGGTTTTGCTATTTTTATTTCCATGGTTACAAGGCATAATGCGTCTGCCAATGACATCAAAGGCAACGGATAATGTCAGGAAACAATGTGAATAGCACTCATACCTATGTCGCACGGATTCTTTAAGACAACGAGCATGTCTCGTGTGGACACGGGCACGCTTCAAACACAACTATTGTGACTCATATTAGGAGAATCTCTGCATTTTGGAGATGGATGGGCACGGACATGTCCAATACCCATTAAATTTTAATATTTATTATGCAAAAAAATCATACAACTACATATAATTAGCTTAAATTTCAGCAAATTCTTTGTAGCAGTCATTATCAGAAAAGAAAAAAGAAGCTAGTATAGAAAGAGAGGAAGAACCATGATCCAGTTGTTTATAACAGAAAGAATAGATAAGGGAATTACCTATCTATATAACAGAGAAGAAAGGGGAAGAGAGAATGAGAGAGGAACAGGTAGGAGTGGGCATGAGCTGTTCGAACTCGAGCTCGGCTCGATAAAAGCTCAGTGCGGCTCAGCTTGCTCATCAAATAAGCTTGAACACCATTTTGAGGCTCGTTATCAGAAAAGAAAAGAGAAGCTAGTAGAGAAAGAGAGGAAGAACCCTGATCCGTTTGTTCATAACAAAAAGAATAGAGAAGAGAATTGCCTATCTATATAATAGAAAAGAAAGGGGTAGAGAGAAAGAGAGAGGAACAGGTAGGGGTGGGCACGAGTTGTTCGAACTCGAGCTCGGCTCGATAAAAGCTCAGTGTGGCTCAGCTTGCATATCAAAAAAGCTTGAACACCATTTTGAGGCTCGTTTAGTAAACAAGTTGAGCTAGAACACCTTTGTACTCGGCTCGTTTATATATGTATATATATATATATAATTTAAATATATAAAATAATAATATATGTAAATATACAATTTAAATATAAAAGTTCAGTGCGGCTCGGCTCGGCTTGCTTATCAAACAAGCTTGAACACGATTTTGAGGCTCGTTTAGTAAACAAGCTGAGCTGGAACACCTTTGTATTCGGCTCATTAAAAGTTTGGCTCGTTTATATATATATATATATATAATTTAAATACTTCAATTAGAGAGCTATTTTTTAAAAATTAATCATATTTTAATTGAGGTCGTCAAAAGCTCAACCTCAATTTCCTCATTTATTAATGAGCCGAGCCGAGCTTGAACACCTTCAAAAATCACTCGACTCGATATAAGCTCGGCTCATTAGGCTTGGCTCGATACCCCGCCACTAGGAACAAATACAATGGTGGCAACATGCTGAATTCGAGCAACAAAAATATTTTTTAAATTAATCCTCTTTGAGATTAACACTAACATTTATAATTAATATATGTTCATTTCTTCATTAGTTTATTTGTTTTAATTAACGTCTTCTTTATGTCGTTTGATGAATTGTAATTTGTACTACATTACTTAATCTTATTTGCAACTATTTTGCTTTCATATTTAAATTTTCTTTTTAATATTATATAGTATTATTCATATAACATTTAACATATAAAAAATTTAAACATGTGTCCCTGAATCTTATTTTATGGGGTTTGCCATATCCGAAACCATCACCCATGTTCGTGTCTGTGCAACATAGACTCATACATAGTGGACAAAAAATACGTCAAACAAAAGCTAACAAATCCGTCATCTATTCTTCACCCTTTGTACCATTCTCATTTGTCTTTTGGTTAAGAATGAAAGAAATCTAAAACCCAATAGTTGTTTTAGATAGGGTGCTTTCAAACAATAATTGCACGGAAGCTATGCGTTGGGTGGAAAGATCACTTTCCAGGCTTGCTTCCATCATGTTCCATTTAATGGTCAAAGAGGGACTATGCATGTGGTAGGTGATAGGATTGACCAAAGTTTAAAGCCTACTGTGTAGACCTTGAGCAAGTATTGTTAGATTAAAGCTATCTTGGTAAATGATTTATTGAATATAATGTGCCTCTATCTAATGTAAATCCTACGAAATATCATTACATTAAATATTTTTCAAGGGATTTAAAAATAATTTTGTAGATAATATTATATTATTCTAACCCAAGAACAAAAGATTCAAATCAGTTAAAAATTATTTTGTAGATAATATTATATTATTCTAATTCAAGAACAAAACAATTGTATCAGATGGTTTTAACACAAGGTCCACTATAATCTAAGGTGCATCTTTCCAAAAATATCTCATTTAAGGCAAAATCTAAGGTATGGCTTAAAAACTAATGGAAGTATGACAATCAATATCTCAATTCTCGTTTCCCCTAGCCTCGCTCCCTGCTTCGCTTCTCGTTTTCGCTTCTCGCTCTGGTAACTACGTTTCACACCCAGTTTTCATCCATCTCATCCTGAAATCCCAATATTTTTCAAGTAGTTTTCTCTTTTTTATAGCTTCAGCCCTTCTTGGAACTCTTGCAAAAGAGAAGTCTAGTATTTATTCATAGGCATAGTTACCAAGTACGGGTACGGGTATAATACGGCAATGATCCGTTCGGGAAGTACATGTGTTATACGGCAAAAACACGATAAAAGTATGGGAAAATTAAAAAATAATTATAAATAAATAAAAATCATGATATTAACTAATAACAATCATTTAATGCAGAATATGCGTTTAACACGGTAAACGAATGGTAAAAATACGTGTATTATACGCGTTTAAAACGTAATTTGCGTATTAAACGAGTATTAAATGACTATACGGGTATAACACGTAACACAGCAAAAGTACAGAGTTTTAATCAGCGACCCCCCCTAAAAGTATTATACGAGTACTATACAACAAGGATAAAAAAATCGACAATATCGCCGATATCGCCACCTCCCGACACATCTACACACTGTAAGCATTTTTTTACATGATATCGGTCGATATCGGAGATATATCAGCGATATATCTCCAATATATCGCCGATATATGTCGATATCGATATATCGTCGATATCGTCACCTCCCGACACATCTACTCACTGTAAGCATTTTTTTACATGATATCGGTCGATATCAGCGATATATCGGTAATATATCTCCAATATATCGCCGATATCAGCCCGATATCAACCAAAACTCGGGAATACGCACATTTTCCCCAATTTTTGTTGGTTGCATGTGTAGGCAGCATCAAAAACAAAAAAAAACAAAAAATTAGGGGAGCTTGAAGGAGGTCAGTCCCTACAGTTAACCCGTGAATGATTTGAATTTTGAATTATTACTCTTAACCCTTTTGATCCTTGGTTAAAACTCATCAATTTTCTTGAATCTTTGATTTAGAACAAAAAAAGGAAAAAATGGTTGAGAGTAGAGAGTAGAGAAGAAAGAAGAAGGAAGAAGGAAAAAGGAAAAAGAGGCAAGAGACATACCTTTCGTCGTCGCCGTGGGTAGAGTCACCGTTGTCGTGGGCCTGTGGGTTGTAGCATTGGCCAATTGTAAAAGCCAGCCAAGGTCGACTTCCATCTCCCCTCTTCGGTTCTTCCTTTCTAAGCTCTGCCTCAGTTGCTTCTTCTGTTTTTTTTTTTTTTTGGTTGATCAAATGAGCTTGAGGGCTTGACCCTCTTGTGTCTTAACATTTAAGTAACCCTAACAAGGGTCATGCTAAGGTCACTCCCATTATCCCCTATCTTAACATTTAAGTAACCCTAACAAGGGTCATACTAGGATCACTTCCATAATCCCAATAGACATACTTCTTTAATAGTTTTAACCTAATATAAGGGTAATGCTAGGGTCACTCTCATAATCTAATATTGATTTGTATTATACATTAAATTCAAAAAAAGAATTAAAACTTTAATATAAGTCATTTTTTTAAAAAGGATTATACATGAAATTCATGAATATTTTATTTAGTTATAAATTTTAATAATTTTCTATTATTATTATTAATAGCTAATAATTCTAAATAATATACTTAGTAACATTGACCAAATAATATAACTTATTTAACTAAAAATAATATATAAAAGTACTAATATTACTTAAATATTATTTAATAACATTTAAACTAAAACAAATTATTAATCTGTTAAAAAATATAAAATATTATTAATCGAGACAATGGAAGCCATTGGACATACTTTTCACATCTAATGTTATTCACGGTTCTCTTTATCTCCCTCTCAATCTCATGGTCACGATTCATGCAGAAATGAATGAAACATGAATCAATCATATATTATCGTGACTCGTCAACGCACATCTTTGCTCTCTTCTGATTACATCTCTTATGTACATTGTCGTTTTTCTAAAAAAATTATTCTAAAAGGTGTATTTATATCTAGTTTAACATTTCCTGAAGTTTCACTGCAAACTTTTATGTTTTGCCCATTATTTTGTCATTTTTCCAAAAATCACCGATAAACGATATATCTTGCGATATGTCTCCGATATATCTTTTTCCCACGGCTCGACATGTTGAGCGATATCGATATTCAGAACCTTGTTATACGAGTATAATACGGGTGTTTGGTAACTATGTTTAGAGGCCCCAACATTTTCATTTGCTTTTAGTTGGATAGTGATAAAGTGTGGAGCCTACTACATTTTTAAGTTTAACTATTTAATATACTAGTTCCACTATATTTGGTCAAGTTAGTATGAGTTTTAGGCAAAACCTTGTCATGCCTCAGGCTACGCTATCACAGTAGCTGAGTAGCGCTTAACTTGGTCATCTTTGGACTATGCTAGAAATGGAGACCATAATTGAGCCAATAAACCAAAAAGAAGGTAGCAAAGGGTACAAAATCTACAGAGAATACTATGAAGTTAGAGAGGATGTATTCGAGTTTGGAGGAGCAATACAAAGTTCGAGCTTCCTAGTTTCTTAGAAATGAAATTGGATTGTTATACCAATGCAAAAATTTGTCCGAAGCAAGAGTAGCAAGAGTAATATTAATTATGGAACTTTGCAACAATCTGTGATATAGACAAGCAATCCCTTGACTCTACTCCTTTCATGACACTTAAAGCTTAATTTCCCCAACAAAATCACAAATTCCAACAGCAAAGGCAGATTGTAAAATTAGTACAACTAGAGGAACACTCAAGTAATGAAAATCCCTTTGCTAGAAGTGGACAAGAAATAAAATCAGAATTTAAGGCGGAAGGAAGTTAAAATATTTCTTAAAATCAAGAGGCAAGATGAAAAGAATGAAATTGTCATAGAGCATACTTGAAACATTTGTAATTAGACTTG
Organism: Tetracentron sinense; assembly: GCA_015143295.1. NCBI lineage: Eukaryota > Viridiplantae > Streptophyta > Magnoliopsida > Trochodendrales > Trochodendraceae > Tetracentron > Tetracentron sinense. The sequence continues at coordinate 6,733,272 of CM026558.1, read as the reverse complement.
TGCTTTTCTGAGCAGCAAGTGCTTTCAACTTGTTTCCTGAAGCTAATAAAAGCAAGCTTCTCATATGCTGCTTTTGTTCCTTAGGGCTAGATGTCTTTGCCAAAGCTTCTTCAAAAGCAAGCAAATCATGGTTTGTAATGCAAGGAAGAGAGAGTAAAACCTGCCACCCACAGAGAAATCAAATCCTAGCATCAGAAACTTTGATACGCCAACTTAGGTGTATTCCATTTGAATATGACCAATCGATTGAAAACACATGACAGCAAGAGGGAGCTCTCAAATTCTTTAAATATTCATCCAAGTTAAGACTTCAAACTAAAATATATTAACAAACCTGTCTAGGATAGGGGTCCCTATCTGAGAGATACATGAAGATTTCACGACAGAGGCCAACAAGATCTGCACTGATAATAGCATTGGACTCGAGGGCTAAACCTTGGATAATCGCGAAAAACAAATCTTTGGCAACAAATTCTTGGAGCTCCACATTATTTGTTGAAACAGCTAAAAGAACCACAGCTCCACAAAAGGAAGAAACTTTAGTCACAGCTTCACCATCTGTCCATGTAAAAGCTTCTGTACTTATTCGCTGTGCCGGAAGGGCTAGGCTCTTATGTTTCACAAGAAAGCTGCAAATGGACAATGGTTTTAACTTTTAAGACAATACTAGAACCTCGGGAAAAAAAATACTGGGATATAAAAGTAGGCTTATAATGAACGGCATGCTTTAGACAATACCCAATAAGAGAGTTCGAAGCAGATGCATCCAAGTCTTTGAGGGAAGACATCTCCACACGGCTGATGTGTCCAGACTGTTCTAAAGAAGGTAGCCCAGTATTTAGCCCCGGTGAAGCCAAAACCGAGAATAGAGAACATATCTCACGAGTTAAATCGCGAAGCAACTTTTCCTCCATCACTTCCACCTTCAAGTCCGAACCAGCAAGTATGCCATGAATATCTGGAACCTTTGCTCTACCTTCATGCAGAAGACTGGACCATGAACAACTAAGAGCCTGCTGACAATGGAGAAATAATGGATGGAGGAGCTTTTCCAGCCACTCCTCCCATAAATCTGAAGGGCAAAATTTGACCAATGGAATCAAGACAGAATGAACAAGCTGTCTTAGATGCCTGAACTCCATTGACTGTACATTCTCCATGAGTGCTAGAGAAACAGAATGACTCTCCAAGCATTTGAAGAATGAATCCCCAATGGTTGTTGATAGGCCCAATACATTATACCTACATCCATGGAAGATGTGTTAGTACATAATTGTGTGTGTGTGGTGGTGGTGGCATAGCTTGAACAAGAAAACATGTTACAGATAGAATAGGAAGCTTGCTTGAATAGATGATTAGGGGAATGACTATCATATGCTCACATTCAAAAATTAGTATCTCAGTTTTCCTAACTTATGTATACAAAACGCATTTCAGAATAAATACCCACAACAAAATGAGCTTCCTATGCTGATAACGTATTCACTAAGAGCATTCCTAGCAGCCTCACCAAAATAACCAAAAAGTTATTTTGGTGAGCCAAAGTACTAAAAAATGCTTAAAAAGGGTCTCCACCAGCCTCTCAAAATAACCATTTCGGTTTGGTGAGTGTAGAGTACTCACCAAGTTTGGTGAGTTTTGGCTATTTTGGTGAGGCTGCTGGGAGTGTTTTAAAAAAGTGGATAGCCAAAACAGGAAAAGGTGAGTTTTGGCTATTTTGGTGAGTAAAATTTGGTGAGGCTGCTAGGAATGCTCTAAGAGAAGCTATGTTGCTAAAGTGACATGATTATCCTTGCAGTAAACAAAATTGAGCCAATAGATTGTTCAAACAGAATCAATAAATGTTTTTTTATAATCTGAACAGAACCAATAAACGTCTCTAGGTAGACAATCTCAATTTTAGGCACATAAAATTAATGGTTATTTTTTATTGGAACAGAACCAATATATGTCACTAAGACAAATTCTACTCTAGGGAAAAAATTAATTTAAAGAAAAATAATCGATAACAAAATATAATGTTCTTGAATCTATGTGTTTGTTGCTAATCAATATGTTTTCTATTATACAATAATTATCTTAATACTACATCCAAAATGTTCGACCTCGGTAGTCAGTAGACTCAGTACCACGAGTAAAATTATATTTAAAGGAGGTAGTACTGCATATTAAGATATTTGTGAAGACATAAATTAATCCTCAGAAAGTAAACCCGACAATGACATCAGAACTGGCCTCAGTTGCGTAGAAGTTACACCACATAACTCTTCCAAAGATGTTTCGGGATAATTCACTCAAGAATTTCAAGTTATTTGCATACTAGATTTAAAATTAACTAATCTGTACCAAATTGATAAGGCAGGAGATTGAACAAAGCAGCAGGAATAACAGAAAATTAGTTCAAATCAAAAGGTTTAAAGCTTCCCAAAGGGTAACATACGAACTCAAAAATAATCAAACTTACCCACTGTCTCTGATGCCTCTCAACCAATTCCGTATATCATTTTCATTTGGCTCCGCATGTCCTTCCTTATTCATGTCGATCTGTGATCCATCTGTAAAAGTTAATGAACTCTTTGGCAGTTTAGGGTTCCCTTCCCCAAGAAGACTGGCTTGCTCAACACCACTCATACTCATTGCAGCCTTTATTTCTCCTGGTAATGCTTGAGTTACTGGTGTAGACCAAAGAGAATGAATAGCACGAAGCAGCTGCAGATTAACAAGGACATGCGACAGCAGTTCTTATGTTGTTCTTACAGAGAATTTATGTACGTAGTTACTACAGCAACAATATTACTGATTCTTCCTAAGGGTCTAAATACTACTTTGAAAATACAATTGTATTATATAAACGAGGAAAAACAATATGGTTTCTTCTTATCATAAATATGCTTACCCTTAAGAGAGGAGGCAGCATCCATGACAAATGAGAAGCCATTACATGAAAAGGAATGGAACTTGCTAGCGAGTCATTTTGTACATTCAAATTGCTTTTTCTGATTCCACTCCTCTTAAGAGCCTTCTCAAAGAATGTTACAGTATGGAAAAGTGACCACATAAATGGTGTATCGGAGCATAAGCGAACCAGACCTGTTGGGTCAGACAAATAAGCATTTTGCCATTCTACCTGCATCCATTGTTTGCTCAAAGGTTCAAGTAACCATACCAAGACTTCTTGCTGCTGTTGAATCCTGCAATAGATTTAAGAAACTTAAGCAACTCCACTCCCAATAAACACCAGGGTACGCCAAAAAATCAGAAATAACATCAAGTGGACACGATAGCAGCATATAACTACAAATTTAGCCCTTGGTAAACAAATTATTACCCAGCAGCAGAAGCCATAACAAGAAATGCTTCACCTAGAAGATTATGCTCTGCACGAAGTAGACGACCTTCACTTTGTAGATAAGCCATGGTGTCAGCAATTCCCTATAAAATCAACACAAGACGGAGAAAACAACTAAAACACTATCTCCCTGAGATCAATATTTAGGAAGGAAGAATAGAGCATGTACATGTAATTTTAAATTTCAAATTTTTATACGTGATTTCTACGTATAAAGTTCTAACTAGCCCTAGAGGTGTATCAACAGTTTTCCAAAATGTTTTTGAACCTATGAAAATGCAATGAGGATCTATTGTTCCATCTTATAACATCTGACTCTGATACAATATGTACATGATGTCATCAATTGTCAACTATGCTAAACCAGGAATTCAATATTACCCTGCATCATCTTGCTCCTTTTAGAAATTCATAGTGTTCGGTAAGGTTTAGAAAAAAATACTATAAAACATTGCCTATATAGCTTCTCAAAATACAGCACAAATTTATTCCTGTGGGTTCCAAACATGCCTGCCACCAATTTTTAGTTTTTGTTTGATTGAGAACTATAGAGAAGGCATCTCTACATGATAAAACAGTAATCAACAAGGAATTTAGTTTTGGCTAATTGTTGCTATATGTATGGAAGAATCAATGTATCACATGCTGATGCATTGCTCGGTTACAACTGTAATATGGTGACATTTTATCTCTCATCTGGGAGTGGATTGGGTGTTCCCTTCCTCATTTCAGAACTTGCTATCCCATTGGTCTACAATGAGATGAGACAGGGGTAGGGAGGCAGTTGTATCGGTTTCTACCTGGGATTGTGTCATGGTCTATCTGAAAAGAAAGGAATAAGAGAGTACTTGAGGGTTCATCCTCTCCAGTCTCACGCGAGCGTGCGAATCCGAAATATGATTGCAGAATGATGTTTTGCTCGTCTAGCCGGTGGAGGTGGGAGAGTTCTTGGGAGTGAGATAAGCAGTTGTCACTTGTCAGACTTCTTTCTCAGAGGATAATACTTCAGGGATTTTGTTATGCAATTTGTTTCTTTGAACTTAACCTCTTGTAAACTTGTCTTTACTGCTTTATCTTTGTAAATGTAATCGACTCATGTTTTCATCTAATGAAAATTCTGATTACCGATGAAAAAACAATAAATTTAGTGTGGTGAAAAACATTGCCTTGAAGCATATGTGCACAGGCCCCACAAACTGTTGAAGCACGCCAATAGATCAAGCAACACAACTAATTGGCCTGGACCATGTAGGAGCATGCATGGACTTGTGGCTGCACTAGCAGGATATGCAGTCTGTAGGTCAGATCAAAGAGCATGTTACCTCATTGAAAGAGGCTGCCAGCACCAGCAGCAAAGCCCACTTACCAACGGTAACTGTTGGACAGGGTTGTAAGCCATGTATTTGACAGCACGCAGCAGGAAGACGAGAGAGATTGGTTGCAATCCTCTGCACTGTTCACAGACTACCAAGTTGTGAAGACCTCTCAGACTGTCTTGCCTGTTTTCAAATAAAGAGGAACGACTCGTAGAAAGATTTTTATGATGATCTGCTCCAACTTTTGTTCAAGGTGGTTTGTCCAAATAACCACTGATTCCTTGGTGGGCACTCTTTGTTGCTCTCTTTAGAATTCTTTATACGAAAACTGTTGATATCTTTAGATCTTCCATAAATCCTTTATTCTTTTGTATTTGAGACCCTAATATAGTCCATACATGCAGGCACATCTGTACCCATAAATCTGTTACACGGCCAGCCTTTTTCCCCAATCTATAACCCTACATTTAATCCTCTATAAAACATAAACACCACCCACATCCAGCCCCAATATACCCAGACAGAGTTCTAAACCCACTTATTTAAATCCCTAATCAGCTTTAATTTTCTGTTTCTTGAATCCACAATTCACAAACCATAACAGTTTAAATTCCAGCCCATGCCTGCCAAAATTTTACTAAAAGCCCTAATTCTCGAAAACTGAATGTTTATTTCTTGAAACTTGTCAGCTTATTTGAACCTAAACCCAAAACCCTGTGGTTTTTAAGAAACCCTAGCAACCCTCCTCGTCCTACATCAGTTTTGGTATCGGAGCAAGTAGATCCTTCGAGGAGAAGACTTGTGGATGGTTTATTTCTTCTCTTTTATGCACACAAGAAGTGGACTTATATACGATTCCAACATGAAGAATTGTGTGAATACAGTTAAAAATATGAATATTCGAATGGATGACCATGACAAAAGACTTCATGGACTCGAGCAAAAGGTTGACTACCGGTCTTGAGGCCACAATTGACCGACTAGAACGTCAGCCAGATCAATACAAAATAAAGATCAATGGTCAAATAGTGAGTCATTGACTCCGTCTTTAGTATACAAGGGAAAAAAAATTGGCATGTCCTTACACAATTAGGTTACAAGTAGACTAAGGTTAGAATATTTTTACTCATATTTTAAATCTTGAAAAAAAAATAAATCCAAAAATAAAACTGTTTTCTTGATATAAATAGATTGAAATATGTGATTAGTCTATGAACGACTGGTCATTTGGTATCTACAAATTATGAAAATAATTAATTCAAAAACATCCATGTTAATACTAGCAGTTTATGTTGAATGAAATGTATGTGAATAGTCTATGGATTCTCTATCATATCCATTAGACTAATGGTAATTAAGAAAAAATCATTTTTTGTAAGTTAAATTTGGTAGCAAACAATAATTAGGTCTTATTGAAAAATAAGTCTATAGTTTCATGTTCATGAAACATAATTTACACCCATGCAAAACTTATTTTCGCATCGATTTGTATTTTTATGAAAATCATTAATGTGATAGGTTAGAAATACCTCTATTGTCACGACATGTCGCCAAGACCAACGTGACAACTACCGCTTGACAGCGAATGGCACCATAGAAACCCCATTAAAGAAATCGATATTTTGAACGAAGTACAACTACTGCTTGACAGCAAATGGTGCTGGCTGCAGTTTGTATGATGGTGGACTAACCTGATTGAAGCAACATTTAGCCGCCTAGTATACCAATGCGTAGCTACAGATTGTGTTGGCAATGCAATGCGGGAACATCTCAAACGCACAGAAAATAACATGAGATGGAGAAAGTAACTTCATGATTAGTTTTGAAGGATAACTCTAGGAGTTTGTATAAACTACAAAGTTGAGGGCTCTGACGAAGTGACGATGATAATTCTCCTAAATAAAATTTTAATAAATGAAGTATGCTCATAGTACTTTTCAACGATATTATTTGGTGTTTGCATTTCATATAAATGGTTATAATGGTAGTTATTAAACTTTATATCTTATATTTCTAGTTCATCTTAGCATCAAAACAAAATCTGTTTAGGTTTCATGTGTTTCCTTCAATTTATTATGTGCAGTGTTTCTTTATATTTCTGTGTATCCACAATATCTTTCTGAAATAGACTCAATGGTATGCATTTCCACACTGATTCTTTAAACAAGGCTCAGGATTGAAGTCCCAAATCCACAATGAGATGACTGCAATCCAAATGTGTAAAATGAATGAGGACTAGCAAGTTGCTTTGCAAGTGAAGGATGATAATTCGAAGAAAATGGCAGTTACTGGAAAGCTTGCTATGAACAGTAGCCCTAAATCTATTTCACGTCCAAGTGAGGCACCGAATTTTCCTCGTTAAATGACAAGGAAAAACAAATGTTTCCAGGAGTTGGTACAGGGAACGGATATCAGTATTGGTATGTAGTAGCGGAAAAAAATTCAAGATAAGTACAATATTGGTATGACAGATATGATATTGATACAACCTTCATACTGCTTTTGTGTGTGTATGTTTGATGACGAACATAAATACATGTATGGACTTGCATGCACATGAAGTTCATACCATGATTACATTATATAAAGGCATTGAACAAAATAAACAAATAATCACTCATTAAACTAATATAAAAATCAAAGGCAAATTCTCATTTGCGTATAGTTCTTAACATCAAAGATGTGCAAAAAACTAAAACAACTACATCCGTGCTCCATAGTTCCATTCCATAATATGTTCGCAAAATAAATGTTACTCTCTCTCTCTTTAAATCTTATACTCCCTCTCAAAATCTCAGGCTCTTCGTCAAACTCTCTCTTTCTCTTTTGGTTCCACCTCATATATATATATATATATATAAGGTCATACAATGAGAAAGCAGAAATTATAACTTAAGTTGGGTGTCACATTAACCTTAGGGGTTAATGCTGACCAAGTAGGGTTAATGGCAGATGCTTACGGCATCTGAACGGTAGCCTAAACATATTTTATGGTACAGATTTTTTTGCCACGTGTTAAGAAATGAGGAACCGCATCATGTGAGCCCAAAGGATGCCACAAGTCTCTCAAACGCGTGATGCATAGGCAATGTTTGCCCATGCATCAAGAATAAGCTACCAATTCACTATATGTACTATATACTATACAAATAGGGTGTCTACGTGGCATAGCTCATTGGCCATTGCTCTCCATTCTCTTAAAGTTAATGTCAAGTCATTTGCTTATTTAGACCAATAAAATACATTATTGCTCACTTGGACCAATAAAAGAAAAGTCAAATCAACACACGATTGACTTTGGTGGGATAGGTTAAAAGTGGGTCTCACTAATTAAAGTTATCTTAATTAATTATATTAAATACAATTAATTATGGAATAACTGGTAGGAACCAATGTGTCTCTTTCCCTAGACTATTCTTTTCTCTCTAATTACTATTAATTAAAGCCAAGTAGGTTGGTGAACAAGTGACAGCCCCATAGAGAGATTTGAGGTAATGGAGAGAGAGAAAATGTGGTATGAGTCCTTGAAAAAGGGTGAGTGGGATTTACTCATGGAATGTAATAATAGTTATGAGATGGTTTTCCAAATTGATTGTAATTTAAAGGGAAGAGCAAACGGCCATGTGGTCATTGGGCCCAAAACATAGCTTACAAGATAACATCTCCCATCGGTCACACATATATTATGTGGACAAGAGTTCCTAGCCGTTGATAATATATTGTTGGGTCATTGTGATCACCCTACATGAAATATTAACTACACAGGTGGTACATATAATCATGGTTTAAAAATCGTTGAAACCGTTACGAATCGCCCGATACGTAACGGTTTCGGTTGCCCCCGTTACCCGATACCGTGCCTTTACACAATTTTTCCGGAAAAAAAATACGTATCGCCCGAAACCGTTACTCGCTTAACGTTACAAAGGGTTCCGAAAATCCCTCAACTCATTCTAAAACTTCATCTTTACTTCCTCTCTTCTTCTCTACCTATTCCTACCCTTGTTTCCTAAAATTATTTTGTTTTTTGTTGATTAACAACTTTATTTGGGGTTTGATTTATAGATTTGAAGGAATCTAAGGCAAGTTCTTCATTTCAGGTATGTTTCAACCCTCGACCCATCTAATTTCCTTATTTCTAAATTTTGAGCTTCATATTGACTTTAGAAGTATCTTGCTACTCATTTATTACATGTTTTTTTTTATTTATTTATTTATTGGAATTTTTTGGATTTTTTTTAAGCACAAAAAAAAAAAAAACAGCCGAAAGGCGTTACGTAACGGTTTCGGCCGTGTCCGATATGGTGTCCGAAACCACGTTTTTAAACCTTGCATATAATACTTCGAAGCGCGGTAAACTAAGGTTCAATGAATTTTATTATTGCCAAATTTCTTTTGCTATGTCCTAATAATATTGTTATACTCATTTGTTTCCTTTTGATATTTATGTGCATCACACGAGGTGTCCACTAGTATATATATATATATATATATATATAGAGAGAGAGAGAGAGAAGGTTTTAATTATATAACAACAAAGTATGTTTCATTTAAAACTGAGTTTCTTTTAAAAAGAAATGAGTTTCTTTATTTAAAGAAATAAGTTGCTCTCTAAAGGGAAACAAATTTCTTTTTTAATATTGAAACGCGTTTCTAGAAACATATCGCAACAGTCCCTATATTGGTATGCATAGAGACTAATACAAAGGGGTAAACTATGTTTTATGGTAAATATGGATAAAACGAAGTTTGATATCCAAGATATTATTGTCATATTTGTGATAGTAAATGTCATTTCTCAAGTTAATGTCAGTCGAAAACCAATCCTGTGAATTTGATTGAATAAAACGATGACACATTGAAAGAAGAAAAGGTAGTTCTGATAAACGACATAGTAGAAGCCTTACCAGAGGAACTTTTGGTTCGTCTAGTAGCAAGTACATATGCAAATGATGAAAGGAAGCAGCACAACATCGTGGGAACAAGAGTATCTAGTGGTGGAAAGCATGCTATGATGATATCATGATAATCAATGTTGGAAGAGAAGCCAACATTATATCAAATGAGGCTATAGACAAGCCAAAAGGGAATTCAAAAATGCACTAGAAGTTAAACTATGTTGTGTGGTGTTGACTAAAGGTGCTTGGTTACTTTCACTCTTGAGATTTATAAGGAACATTGTGGTGTGTAGGGCTGATTAACGAATAGAACTGTTCACTAACAGATCAACTTCGGCTCATTAAAAGCTCATTCCAGTTTGTTTATTTAATAAATGAGCTGAGCTTGAGCTTAATTTTCGAGCTCAATTGCTTAACACGCTGAGCTCGAGCACGCATGTGCTTGGCTCGTTTAATATTATATTATTATATAAATACGAAACACAACTGTGTAAATCCCTAGTCTATTTCTCAAGAGGCTTGGAGTCACTTGTAGTTAACTTTCAAGTGGGTTATGTGTATCAAAATTAGAAAAATTAGAAGAAAGTTCAACTTTCATCAACTAAACCAAGTGAATACAGCAGTTACTGTACCCAAAAACAAGTACAAGAGCTACTCTTCTTTGACATTATCATGTCTAGTCATGTCAAAAACCTCTTCTCTCACATTTTTTTAAAACGTTTTTATTTAAGCTTTCTATGCAGTAGCTAGGGTGTAAGCATTCATAAAAAAAATCTCCTCCAAACTAGTGCTGCAGAGAATACTGATCCGAGCATGAATTTAGCTCGTTTTTTATGAGCAGGGCTTGAAAAAGAATCCTCAAACTCAAGCCAAGCTTGAACATGGCTATAGTTTTGTGAGCCAAGTCTGAACTCTGAACACCCTATTACTAGGCTCATTAGCATCCCTAGTTGTATGATAACATGCCATGACAAGTACTCACATTTTCTGAGACGTGGATGGATGTATTATAGACTAGTAACTCAAGGTGCGTAATAAAATATCTATACCGTCCAAGTTGGTTCCAAGAAGTTTCTCTTGATGGCTTGAAGTCCATAAGGCGAAGAATGAAAGGTCGATATCAAGTTGAAGCAACTCCAAGAAAAGTTGAAGAACATGCTAAGGTTAGCAACAAGGAACAATGAAATTAAGTGAAAAGGGGACACTTTAAATCGATAAGGAGTTCTTTGTCGGGGAATATGATGCAGCCCCGCCGTAACATGACTTAAAATTCCGTCCAAGTGTTGGTTGAGGACAAGCAAGCCCTTCAAGATATAAAACAACAATTCATATGCTTTTCTCAAGAGTAGCATTTTAGGCCTCAAAAAAGTTGAAAATTTAGCAATAATGTAAGTGGCGGATAGTAATTACCATTAGAAGTATATTTGAGTTATTTTAGATGGATGGCTGAGATTAGTTTCTCAGCCCACAAGTAAGATTTTGGCTTTTAGTTTCTATATTTTCAGAGCATTCTAAATGATTCGTTTAAATTATTGAATGGTGCCTTTATAGTTTTCAGTTCCTAAGAGAACCATTGGGTGTTTCTGCCTTTCTGAGAAAACCAAAGCTGGACTTTCTTGGGGGCTTTTTTCAAGTAACTTTGGCTCCAAAGGTCAATGACTGAACAGAGTTTCATCTCACCTTTTTCCACCATTCTTCTGGCGGCGCAGCAAATGATTTTCATTTCCTGCATTACTAAGTCATCTACATTGAACACTGCACAACTCACCGTACATATGAAAACCTCACATGGGGTGGCATATGCATGGATCAAGCCCCATGGTTTTACTTCAAACCACCTATGCTCGGTGGCCCCTAACTCTTGCTCGAGCCTGAGAGGTTAACATCTGAATCTTTCTACTGACAATAATAGTTCCCAGGCCGATAGAAAGACTGACTGCCATTCTAAAATATATTAGTATATTACTATTTTACTGGCTAATTGGTGAAGAACATTGAAATAACCTTCATATGAGGCAGGAGGCTTTTGTCAGCAGCTTTGGCAATCCGAATAAATGACGAACAAATCTGTAATCGTGCATGCCGAGCCCTATTTGCTGAAGGGTCCTGTCAAGCAATCAGGCGGTCGAAAATGAGTAAGTACAGACCAAATCAGATTGTATTTACATGTGATGAAGATATTTAGAAAAAAAATCAATACAACCTTAAGAACAAAAGGAAGTGATGTTAGAAGTTCAAAAAGCTTATTGATGACACTGCCAACTGCATCTGGGAAATATTTCAGAAAGGGACCCATTGCATCTAAATAGTGCCCAAGAACTTCCACAAGTGCTGGCTCAATCCATTTTAAAGAAAGAAGTTGTTGAAGTAAACCTTCAGTTAAAAGTAAAACAGTTTTTCAGCAACCCCTAAGATGGAAACATCAATTAAGCTCTAATTACGTATGGAGAACTCACTGGACAACCTTCAAAAGTTCTGCACAATGTGAGCTGAATTTCAGAACTACCCCCAACAAATTCAATCGATCCATCAAAAACCACACTCACAACAGTCTCAAATGCCAGTTGCATGCTTTCCATTACAGCTGTGTCCTGATATTTTAGCAATACAGATAGCCAGAAAGTGGGGGAGGGGGGGGGTCAATGTTAACATAAGCATGAAGCGAAATCGGATTGCTGGCAAGACCCGAAAAATGCAAATATAATGGCAGAACTATCCATGGAAAAATCCAATAGGGAGTGTTTATACCCAAACCTGGGAAGGCAATGGAGCATGCTGGAGGCTCTTGATAATTGTATCAATTCTCCCGGAGATCCTAGTGGCAGCTATCAAGGGCTTGTAGGAAGCAACAAACCGGATCAGCTCCAACTGCATTAAGAGCTCATGTAACAGTTAAACAAAAGACGGCATGAAAACAATACATTCATTGATTTACGCAGCTTATCTAAGACCAATCAAATTATGGTATCCTCGGAAAAACAACACTAAACAAACATATCATCAAAGAGGAAGCATATGTTCACCCACTTACTTTCCATCCCATTAACCACTTACCCTCTTGGCCTACAAGAAAGAGGGCATAGATAGAACTCACATAGGCTGGAGTTTGGAATAGTGGAAAGCAGGGTAAAAAATGTCAGTATCTGACTTCGTGTAGAGCATTTCTAAAATGGACACCTATCGTGGAAAAACATTAAAATTATGTGAAGTTTTATGAAAGTTCAGAAACCATAGGAAACATGCATTGATAATATTGGAAATTATAAAAGAAACATGAATAAGCACTCATATCCCCTTATGCTACACAAGCAACATTTTGGAATAAAAAGAATAAATTATATGACGCTTTTGACTAGATTTTTTTCATACGCTTTGGTTGTTATATGAAGTTTTTGACTAGATTTATTTTCAAATTAATTTCATATGTTTTCTTATCCCATATTCTTGGTGCAAGTTGAAGATTCTAAAAGCGCAAGAGGAGGAGGAGGAGGCCAAAAATGGCGTGGATGGAGATAGTGAATAAAGATTTGATAATGCATGATTTGACCGGAGTTATAGCTATTAATAGAACAGAATGGTGAAACAAGATTCATGTTGCCCCCCAAGTATTTGGGACAAGGTATCGATGATGATATAAATATTCTTAACTCAAAAAAGATTTTGTATTAATTAATAATTTAAATCATAAAAGTTTCTATAACTTGGATATTCATTTTGAATGAGAGCTAAAAGGCTAAATAAAGAGACAAACCATACCAGCCTAGAACGATACTGGCTGAAGTCTCCCTTGCCATCAAACTCATCACTCCACAGCTCCAATGCCCCTAGAGAAAGAGCTGTTCCAGGTGGAACTTTCTCTTTCTTGAGCATGCGTTGAAAAGATACATCCAAAATAGCACCACAAACATCATCATTAATGAAAATCAAAATCCCTTTCTTTTCCTTATCAGCCTGTCCAAAACCAGAGCATAGATTGTTGACTGCGGAACTGTCTCCAGTTGATTGTGCAACAACCTTTGGCTTTGATACCAAGTCTCTCATTAGTGCCTACCGGACAAATAAAATAGGAAACGATGTTCAAAAAAAAAGTTGGTGCCCTGAGACATTATCTACAAAAACATATGGTAAAACTTTCAACATACCAGCCAAAAGAGCAAAGATTGGAAATGAAGTGCCAACTTAAAGTGTTGGAAATATCCCAGCATCTGAAAAGATTATAAGGTGTTAAACTGTGAATTCACAATTAAATTTCAAACCAGATCTAATCAGAAAAAAGAGTAATTTACAAAGGACAAATGTCAAGATTTAGGCACAGATTAAAATAAACCTGCATTCCAAAATCCACACATTAACTACTAACACATAGTACGAAGTTGCAAAGTATGAAACCCAAATCTAATTCGGGATATAAGTTACATGAAGTGATAGGGGGAGATGTAGTTCTATAAGACTCCAAAATTTCATGAGCCATGAAAGAATCCCTACTATGAAAAACTCAAAGTTACACTGATGTAGGTTGTATGGAGTACTGGACTATGCAAACCCCAAAACATTGGAATTGTGGAATTGGAAATAAGTTTAGAAAAAACAATCGATAATATAATAAAGGCTTATCATAGGTTACATAAGGAGATGGATGATAAGGTTTTTTTTATAAAAAAAAAAATTGGTAAGTAATAAGGTGAATTCATAGCCTATAGTCTTACTATTGAAAAAGGTAAAGCACGTATGTTATTTCCATAAATGTTCAAAAAAGCTATGAGCATCAGCTAAAAGCCCAAAAGACAATCCAGAAGTACTACAGATGAACCCATGAAGTGTCAAAATCTGACATACATTGCCATGTTTGAAGAGTTAATGCAACATAGTCAGTGATTACTGTTGTAAATTCCGTGCAGTATTGACAATATCTCATTTACCAGCCGCTTGCACATGCTGTTTCACAGTTCAGCTTGACATGCAGGACAATTGACAGTCTATAATACTAGAGCAACTAAAGATCTGACTAAATTCCAAAGACAAGATTGTCAGCATGAAAACAAATGTCAATCAAGGCCTTGACAACTCCCAAGGTTTTAGTCTTTGATCTTGGTATAAACTCCAGTCACTCGAGAAGTGGAAACATTTCGAGGAAGTTAAAGAAAACATTGTAAAAATTAGGGAAGCTATAGAAACATTATAGAAAAGTCAGAATTGGAAGAAGTTTTGGGAAGTGAGAAAATAGGCACAAATATACAACCAAACTCATAATTAAACTAAAAAGAACCATTTAGAATTAAAATTGTGAGATAAAGAACAAGTTTTTCATAAGCTATCGCCCATGTATGAAACATCAAAACTCAAAGTTACACATTCTTGATGGTCTATAGCCAAGGTAATGAAGTAATACATCACAAGAACAAAAGAAAAAAGACTTGGAATCCTCTAAAGTTATAACCGGACTCCTTGTAGTCCGGTTACAACACAGAAGCCTTAACCCTACTTAACAACTTTAACCTCTAGAGTTAATAATTTTTTAAAATTTTTGTCTAAAAACCAAGGTTAGATGGTTGGACCCTAAGGGTTAGTGAATCTTAATCACAATTAAGAGGTATTAAAAGGGACCCGTGTTGACCTCTGGTTGTAACCGAACTCCAAGGAGTCCGGTTATAACAGTAGGCAATTTGAAGTCAAGAAAAAAAAAAGTAATAACATACCCATAAGCCATAGTTACCAAAGCGAGAAGCGGGAAGCGAAGGTCAAAAAATCATTGGGAAAAGAAAAGATAGATAGGCTCAAAATATCCATGCATACTAAGATATTCCAAACCCTACTGAAAATTTGAAATGAAAGAGTCAGTCATGGTCAAATGGATGATCCGTACTAAATCTAAATGTTGGAAGAAGTATGAAAATGATGTCTGGTGTTTTCCCATCAATCAGTGATTAGGCTTGTCAATGGGGTCTGAAATTATTTTATTTGTATCTTGTTAGGCGGCTATTTATCCATTTAACTATCCGATAGATCGGATTTGGTTATCCAATAGGCTATCCGTTAATAATCAAAGCAAATACGGATAGTGTCTTATCCGCTTTGCTAATTGTCCGCCCAATTAGAGTATATATACAACGTATTTTCAATGACAGAAATGCCCTTAATAGTTGATACTATTATAAACATTTACCAAAATTTTAGGTAATACTATAATTCTATTATATATATAAGTATACAAAAGAAATTTTACAAACTCATATAAAATATAAATACTCACTTATAAACCTTAACTCCCTACCAAACCCTCTTTGGTCATCACTTGCATCTCCTCTCCTCTCCTCAGCACCACTTCCTCTATCTCTCCTCATTACCACCTCTCTTCCTATATTTGAGCAATAGTAGAAATCCCCAATATAAGAGAAATGGAATCCCTCATTTCTCCTTTTCTTCATCAAATTACTCTTCTTCTTCACGACATCACGACGAAGGGAGCCGAAACGTGAAGGTATCTATGTGGTGGCCTGGTGGAACTTCCTCCTCATTGCATACGGTGATGAGGTTAGTATCATTTATGGTTTGATTCGATTCTCTCTCTCTTTCTCTACCTCTTTTTTTTTTTGAGAGAAAAAATTTTGTAGAGATATACATATATGGTTGAATGAACTATCGTTTAATCCCTTTTCCTCTGTCTGAAACCCTTACTATATTAAAAAAAATCAGAATCCCTAGGAGAGAGAAACCTCATGATAAAGAAACATATGGGATACTAGATTAATCGGATATTCGGAACTATATTCAAATTTGAATAATAGAGTCAAAGTCAAATACAAATATTGTTTTCCACTATTCATCGGATATCGAATCGAAGTCGGATATACCATTATCCGCTTCAAATTCACTCTGTTTACAACCCTATCAGTGATGACGATTTCAGTGGTCCAAGCGATTCTGTCAAACACAGGGTAGTGGGGGCAGGACCCCAAACATCAAAATAAACCAGTTCAAAAGGTGAATTGCATTGAGAAGTGCTAGGAGGGTATGAGACCCTACAATGTTAAGAGTTTAGAAAATTCACAAGTTTTGCATTGAAAAGAAGCATTAGATAAAGAGACAAACAACTGAGAAAACATCCGTTTGAGAAGCAAAAACAATGGATGGCCTAAACGTAAGTGACATCGCATCAACTGATCAAAATCACTTGTGTCTTGAAGAGGACTGATAAGTACGCATCACGGGAGAGGAATCCAGGTGATAGACTTCATCATTCTCACAACCACTGTCAATCATCCGCCTCATTCCCAGGTCCTGAAAAACACAATGGGTAGGAAAGAATGCGAGACTACAATTGAGGGGACTTAGTAATACTATTAACTGACAAGAGATTAGTATCAATGTTGGGAAGTAGGAACATGAAGAACAGTAGACAAGTGCATAGATGTAGAGACATTGATGGTACCCTTGCCTGCAACCATCAACAATAAGGACTGTCTTTCCCATAATAAAGGTGATATGGAAGAAAATATGGAGGATATACCGATCACATGCTCAGAGGCTCTAGAATCAATGATCCAAGAGGGATGGGCAGATGGGAAAGAGACATGTAGGACAGTGATAGGGGTACTTGACTGTGCAAAAGATGAAGTAGATGCAGTGGAAGGACGCATGGCTTCAACTTCACGGCGTAGGAACTCCGCATCATCTCTAGGAGCGACTGGGGAAACTGTAAAAGGTGCAGTAGTTGATGCAACATGGGCTGAAGAGTCGCCAACTGCTCTTGTGCGATGAGAATCACCTCCAAATCCTCCTATGGGACCCCCTCTCTAGGGGACTGCCCATGCAATTGCCAACACTAATCACGGGTGTGACGAGTCCGCCCACAATAATCAAACTTTAAATTGTCTTTGTCATCAGGATAGGTGTCATCAAACCAATTCCCCTAACCCCTAGAATTGCCTCTCACACCTCTACCTCCACGTTGGAAGTGGAGGAAAGAGCACCTCTCTCAGGAGCGGTTACCATGCTAGGCGTCATCACATGTCACATATTCACTTCACTCTGGATGTAGGCGTAAACACAATTAAGGGTGTCAAGAGGAGAATCCTGACCAAGGATCTGTGATTGAGCATTCTCATACTCCTAGTTCAATCTAGTGAGGAACTCAAAAATCCGCATGGCAACAGCATCAGCAGTACAACTGGGTTGGAAGTCGGAGTAGTGATCAAACTCTTCTCATTTCTCCCTCAACTTGTCATTGTACATGGTCAAGGACATCTCTCCCTAATGAGTAACGAGTTTGGGAGATATCCCATTGGAGTTTATATAGTTGGGCAAAGTTGCCTACTTTTGAGTAAGTTTGAGATTGTGTCTCGTACATCCTTCACGGTCTTCAAGAACACCAAACCTTGGTTGATATGAGGTAACACAAAGTTAGTTAGCCAAGACATCACAACAAGTTGTCTTGAGTCCATTTGGCATGTTAAGGATCCAACTTGGCGGGCTCTTTTATCTCTCCAAGGAGGTAACCCAACTTGCCCTCAACACCAACATAAATTTCCACATATTTTTCCCAATACACAAAGTTCTCACCATCAAGTTTCTCCGAGGTGATTTGTAAGTGAGGTTTGTCATTACTTGACCCCTCATTGTACACTACAACACGCGTAGGTACCACATCCTTGGGATTTGTTCGACATAATCCTTTTGTCAAACACCCACAATGCAAACACACAACAAAGTAGCCCAAAGAAATGGAGTCACACCTCCAACTTTGAAGGAAAAATAAATGGAGTCACACCTCCAATTCAACACTTCACACCAACTTCAATGCATCCAAAAAACAACTACTCCTTCAAACTTTACTTCATACCATCCAAAAATATCCGTAGATATTATAAATACCAAAGAGGATCATCCAAGTTGCTGCCCTATGCAAACAGTGGGTAACAAAGGCAAAAAAAAAAGGAAAATGGCACTAAAAAGGTTTGAAAAAAACTCACAACTCCTCCAAATCTTCACAAAACACACCAATTCTTGTTTTCAGGCATTTCTTGCAAAAAAAAGTTCCACCCTTGACCAATAATCAACACAAAAAACAGCTCATTTGAACACAATCGTCTCTGAAATGCTACAGTTATTTTTCTGGAAGTTTTCCTGTATTTTTCTTTAAAATCATAACTTCTCCAATATTGAACCAAATCAAGTGAAATTGGATTCAAAAATCCTCTAAATTCAAGAGCTCTAAAAACATACCATCAAAACACCCCGTGGGTGGCCGATGGCGTACGGCTTACGTCAATCGTACGGCTGACACCAATCGCGTTCAGCTGATGACATCACTGATAGTTGCCTTCCTTGATTGTGGTGGTAGTTGTTTTATTAAGCCACTTCTTCCCTTTTGAAGCTCTAATACCAAGTAGATTAGTAGGTTTGGTAGTTAGGGTTTGAGAGAATGAGAGAAAGAGGAGAAAAGTAGAGAATGACTTATCTAGGGATCCCTCCTCTCTTTGGTATCTATATCACTTAGGGAATATAACAAAGGATGAGCCCAAGGCCCATACAAGAGAAAACATAAGATAAGGGCTAACTAGAGAGCTATAGGGCCCATCATTATACACAACATTCTCGAGGTAGGCTCTCCTTCTACATTTCTCCTTATAGTTATCGTCACAGACTAATTTCATTGAGGATAATGGCAGCCATTCTCAAGACTGCTTTTCTTTTGTTCCCTTATAATTTGATTCCCACTCAAATCCCAAAAAGGTCTCTTCCTAATGCTTCCCACTTGCTTCTCAATTCTTAAAAGATGGGGAAGCCGAATTGAACTTGCTTCTCATTCGTGCTTCCAGAGAAGTGAGCTTCCCATTTTTGGTATAGCCTTTCCAACAACTATAGGCACACCACAAACTCATATCCACATAAAATCACTACATGGCTCAAAATTATCTTACATAAAGTAAATACTAAACATAAATAAACCTATAGTTTGACATTGTTCTTCACATCTTTATCTATTTTCTAATTTTTAAAATATGCATTCAAATATTATTAAGTACAACTTAAGTCATAAAAGTACTATCTAATTACTGTGCATGTACCATAAACACATGCATGTGCGTTCATATGAGATTTCCTAATATAATCTGTTTTATAATTTCCTATTTGATAAAAAAAATGCATTGGTTGAACTATATGCTCTCTGGTTGGTTTTATTTTCTAAAATAGAAACAATATTTTATTATTTTTCCTTTAATAAAATATTATTGTATTTTAATGCTTTTAATAGAATGGAATAAGTCAGACACTAATGATGATGTTTCTTTATTTCCATATTAATATGAATAAATTAATATTTTAAGTATGCACGCACGTTAATAATTCTAATTAGAATCCATACTCAATAACTATTCACGATGGTATGTAATGAGTAACCTAATACAAATCTAATTTATCACTAAAAACTATCTTTTTAGAACCCCAAAACCGTTTTCAGGTGGGAAATGGAGTTGAAAATCCAATTTTGGAAAGATGTTTGGTGTGGCCATTCGCAGCTTAAGGATGATTTTGGTAACATTGTCCTCCTTGCCTTAAACAAAGAGATCATGGTCGTTGATTGTGTTGAGAGGTCAAGGAGGTATGGTGCCCTAGATTGAGGAGAGACCTAAAGGATTGGGAAGTTGAGGGCTTACATCATCTTTTGTCTCGGTTGACTTTCCTCTCCCCCAAGGACCCAAATTAAATATTGTAGAATTTGGTCTAAAAGCATCAATGGTCAGTTTTTAGTGAGATCATTATTACAGTCATTTGGCCATGCACATTCTCACTCATTTCCCTATAAGGCTGTCTGGTCAAACCATGTACCATCCAGGGTATCCCTTTTGCTCTGGTACGCAACTCTAAATAAAATTCGTACGTATAACCAATTAAAGAGCAGAGGGTGGAGCTTGCCTAATCGTTGTTACTTGTGCCTACTTGAGTAAGAGATTGGTGATCTCATGCTCCTGCACTATCCGGTTGTCTTTAAGCTTTGAGTTTTTATTGTCTCGGTTAGGTGTGGAGTGGGTCTTCCCATTCTCCTTACTGAGCTTCTTATCAGGTTGGCAATTGTCTTCACCGGTGAGTGCAAATGAAGCAATTTGGACTATCTCACCTGCAGCTATCTCTTGGTCCATTTGGAAAGAGAGGAATAGTCGTATTTTCAAAAATTCCTCCTCTCCTCAACTTCATATTTTAGCTTGCATTCGGCGCCTTATTGTAAAATGGTGCTCCATATGGCACCTGGGAGAGGAAACGGGGGACATTTTGCTATGAGTAGACATTACATATATCTGTTATCATTTCCCATGCTTTCCTATTACTAGTTCTCCTTCGTTTCCATCTCTATAAACTTATGTTACACCTTTTCATCTATCAATACAATTGCTACTTACCAATCAAAAAATATATATATATTGAACTTTATTTTTATAATGAGTTACTCTTCGAAGAATAAGCTTCAATTAACACATTTCCTTATTTCGACTGAAGTTTAGCCTTTTAGGTACTACAAATCTTTCATTTTAGTCGGATTTTACCGATATAATATTAAGTTAAGCCAAAGCTTACAAAGATATTACTCGAAACAATATAGTTTAACAACTGAACGGTGTTTTCGTTTTGGGATCCAGCAAAACCAGCCCATTTGGGTCAAAGTTAACCGAAAATAAGTGATTACATATTTCATTAAGGGGCTCCTCCTCCTCCTCCTCGGAAGTGCAAAACGAATTTGTAGACTCTTGGACCAGAGCTGGAGTCCTCATCATTCCCCTATCCACAGTAATTGCAAAATACATGAGGAACTTCTCAGGTTATCAATGATTTCAGACAGTTGTAACTACCGACAGCTACATGACCTTAAGGAAGATCACGAATGGTAAGGTTGTTTGGACCCATTCACTCATGGCTGTAGCCCCATTCACTCATGGTAAGGAAGATCACGGGTTTAACTCCAGCTTACCCATGGGTGTGTTCTTTTCGTGGAACTTTGAGGTGGAACTTTTAAAATCCCAGAACTTCAAAAGTGTAAGCTTGTTCTTTTACCCAAAGTCCTGGATCTTTAAAGTTCCATGGAAGTTGAATATCCATGAAAAGCGAAACTTTGTAGTTCCATGTAAAAAAGCCGGAACTTTAAAGTTCCGTCTAAGTGGAATTTTTAGTTGAGCGGGAGACCGGTAAAATCCGAGCCTCTCATTCTAAATAAACTACTCCCTTCTCACACACCTCATAGTAAATAGATTATTGGCTTTTATTCAGGTTTGACATAATTTCAAATGACTCATAGAACATTGTCGAATGATATGAGAACATTGTGAAATGATGATGAATACCTTGAGTCATAAAAAAAAAAACCTAATTATATTCACATCGTATATTAAGAAAATAAGAAGAATTAAATTATATTTTATGATACTGCAAGTACAATTAAGAAATTAAACATTAATGAGTTTTAAATGTTAAATTTCCAACCCCAAAGTTCCATCTCAAAAGAACAATAGACTTGCAAAGTTCTAGGAATTTAGTCATAAAGACCCACGTCGAAAAGAACATAACTACAAATCTTTTAGGAATTTCAAAATCCGGATCTTTGATGTTCTAGGAACTTTGAAGTTCCTAGACCTTTAGAGTTCCACGAAAAGAACACAACCAAAAGAAATTGTAGGATCTTTCTTTTATTTTTCACCTATTCTGGGATGGGGAGCAAGTATTGGAAAGGACGATCACGGACTCTAGGAGGTGATTGAGAGGGCATCGCAGCTGAAATTCTCTTCTGACATTAATGTTAGTATCCTCTGCTCTCATCGATTATACCAGATAGTAAAAATCTTAAAGCCAAGACACTAGAAAATATTCCCCCACCGGAAGCATTAACACTTACTTTTTATGGTGGTAGCAGGGAAAGAACAGGATCTTGCATAATTCTGCGTGGTTTTCCATGATAACAGCAGGATTTCAATGTGAGGTTATGGGAGCTGGGTCTGAAGACTGAAGGAGAACCAGCATGAGGGTTTCTCTGTGCCATCAAATGGGTAAGAAATCTTTAATATTACATCTATTACCAAAGTCAAGTATTCTATAAGAGTTTACTTATTCTCCTCGGTATTTGCATATTTAAAAAATCTTCACACCCATATGAAGGAAAATTATGCTGCAGATGGAATGGCTTACTTTAAAGTTGGTAAGAATAACCTTTACTGAGGAATATAATTTAGATGATATCCTTGGGTATGCTTTATCTAGTTACTTTTCCCCAATAGTTTGCAAGTGTTTATAGATGATAGATATTCAAAAAAAGGTAGCTCCCACATAAAGATCACCAACTTTTTTGGAATAAGGACAGGCTAGCTCTAGTGTCATTAACTGAGAGTCATTAACTGAGAGGCTAACATGATGTGTAACTGATGGTCTCCGAGAGACAAAGATATCCACTTCCATGAAGTCTCTTCTAGTTATACATATGAAGTTCTAAACTAAAGCATGTGGTCCTAATTGCTTTCACATTAAAGTTTAGTGATGCAGATATCCGAAAATAACCATGCTATATTGATAGGTAATTAATTACCTGTTGAAGATAAAGAGGAAGTATGGTGCTATCCCCAGCAACGCATTGCAAGTTTGAAGAACCCAATGACACCATACTCTCGCATATATATTCGGTAAACTCAAATTCACTTTCATCAATACCATCAGAACTGGAACTAAATCTGAACAAGAAATCTCCAGAGATATTCATCAAAATCTGAAAGATATTACTCATTGCAGAATCAAATTCAGAAGCAGAGGCATCAACAGGTCTCCTCCTGCAAGTAGCGTATCAGAATGAAGCAGAAAACGTGAGAATGTGTTTTTTATTTATCAGTAATAGAAGATTGATATAAATGGGGGGAAAGGGAGAAATAGAGCGAGGTTCACCAAAAGTGAACCAAGATGGAAAGTAAATACAAATAGCTAGGGAACCAAAAAACCACAAAATGCAACATCCTGAACCTCACAGCCATGCGAGAAAGTAACCCCCCAAGAAACCATCATAACTGGTGCTATCCCTAGCTGCATGCAGATATATCTTTAAAACAAGAAACCATATTGCACACCTTGGGGAGACTAGTTTGAAGAATTCACAAGCATGGAGACGGAAGTCAGGAGAAGAAAGTAAGAACCCACATCTGTAAAAAGAAGAGAGAACAAAAAAAAGGAGTGCTGAAAAGTATAAATCAAACTAAGATTTAGAGAAAGTTGCGAAGAGGGAAATCATACCCATGAATCAAGCCATATTTTGCAAGATCAGGTAAAGGGGCCCACTCAGCATATGCATTAACAGCATTCAAAGTAGCCGTTACTGTGCCTGCATGCTGTTTCGCAATGTCCAATTGTTGCCTACCCACTTCACTCAAAGCAGCTCCAAAGTGCCTTTCAAGTAACTGTATCACAAATTAGGGCCTCGCTGTAGTACTAAAAACATACTATTGGCCGTGGCAAGTAAGAACCATGACTTACATTGTACAATAAAGGAAAAATCTCAGGCAAAGACTGAGTAAGCCCACGTAACAATAGCCTACGCCGATCACCTGTATGATACATCTAATCAGAATCAGGGAAGCAGAGGCAAACAACCACATATAACAAAGTAGTAGCAGAAGTTTCTAAGTTCAAACTTCAGACAACAAGGAATAGCATATTGAAAGGTAAAAGTATACTCGATAAGGTCTGTTAAAAACCTTCTAGATCTTCATTATGAACCGTAATATCTTCAGGAAGCCACCTTAGCATCATGGAAACCAACTCAGCCTAAAATGGTTTGAAAAAAAATTGGCATTACTACTTCATGTAAATTCATAGGGTTACAATGTAATAAAGCAAAATAAAACTCCAAACAGAATATGATGTAATATACTTGTATTGGACCATTGTTCGATAGTGAGACTAGAGATGGAAACAGCTCTTGCCACAGATTTAGGCCTTCTCTCCTAACTATCTGTCACAGAGTAAAAGACATGAGTCCTACAACAGCAGAATAGTTTGTTGCAATTTTATTTTATTTTGGAAGGGAGGGAGGGAGGGAGGGAGGGAGGGAGGGAGGGGGAGGGTGGGTGGGTGAGCAAAAGCAAAATAGTAAAACCTCAGCAACAAGAGCAGCTGCCTGACTTTTCAAAGCCCATTCTTCACAAGGATCCGCTATCTCAGTAATCAAATCAATAGCAACATTGGCAAAGTTTCTTCTTTCTGTGGAGCTCAATTCCTCCCACCGTAACCGGACCAAATGCTGCAGAAAGATACATAGAGGACAAAAGGTTGGGCCATCCAAATGCCATAGAAATTTATGCAGTCATAGCACGCAAAGTAAAAAAAAATGGAATTTGACCAAGTACCATTCTGTTTGAGAACAGATTAGAAAAAGGGAAGAAAAAGCAACTTATCCATGATTGAAAATCCTTGAATCGAATACATAGGAGCAATCCTGCATTTAAATATTCTCCTGTAGGCTGTAATGTGTGGCACAAGCATGTCAATGTTCTCGTCAAGCAACCCATTGTTTCTGAGGCTGACTGGTTTTCTTGGGATTTCTTTAAAGGGAACATAGATTATACTCATTCAACTTCAGGAAAAAAAAAGGGAAAAACCCAAAATGCTAATGTTTAGGATCATTAGCTTACATGTGAAGTAATGCTCATTTACACATTAGAGCATGACAGCTGAAAATAACAAAAATATTTAGCCAAACTTTGCATACGTTTTAACAATTTCCCATGAATTGAAAAATATCTAATTAATATTATTTTGAAGGCCAATGACTTCCTGGCAGCAGGATCCGCAAATATACCCCAAGGAATTGTCATAATTCAAACTTGCTTCTTTTATTGTTCATAAACTTGTTTCCTACTGCCTTTTAGATGCATTAAGTTACAAGAATCAAATCACTCAAGTATATTCCCATTCTTCATGAAATATTTGATGGCAGGGTCACTCTAACTTTTACCAGTTTATCTCATATTTAAATTTCTTAATAAGTTTCGGACAACAAAATTTGGCTCTGCAGTTCAGAGAATTGATCCAACCACTAAATTTAATAGCACTTGGATTATGACCCAAGTATTAGGAAAAAGAAGAGCAGTAAAATATAAAAAGAAAATGCCCTCCAGCCGCCTAATGCTGCACCCTCCGACAGCAAGTTCCTTATCTCATCAAAGCTAGAGCCATGACGCCTTGAAAGAGATCACCTAGTCTAAACAATAGGTGACATAAACAATATGATAACCAGTTCATCAGACACAACCCTTCACGCACAACAGAAATAAATAGACTCCACACTAAGATGTGGCATAAACAGAAAAAGCAAATCTATTATTCCCTTCACGTAGAACATAAGCACGGAAAGCCCAATGACATGGCAGTACACGTGGGAGAGGTAGGAGAGCAAGAGCCAGTATTCGATGAGCCACACTCAAGAGAAATCCTAGGCCCAAAATTGACCCCATCAAATTTAAATGGATCACCAGACAAAATGTAGTATATGATCCTGATTCCTGAATAAAGTCGATAGATTGGATGGTTGGGATCAAATAATGATATCGTTTTTTGCAAAGGAAATTTTCCAAGTGGGGCCTGTCAAATAAAGGATCTCACCCAAGGGCTAGAATTCCACATCTACAGCTATGTCATTGGTAAACCATTCTTACAGTTCACCTGATAGGTACATTAAGATCTCCTTCAAATACAAGCACTGGAATATGGGTGTGAACCTGCAACATTTTGAATGCATGCAGCCGAATCTCAGAAGACCAGTTCTTCCTGACTAAAAGGAATGATGTGCTTGCCAGAACACGAATATCACCTGCTTTTATCTGCAAATGTTGAAGAAAGGAGGTAAATATCGGTTAAATACATCATTAAAACATTAAGTGGGGATTTTGTATAGCTCATTCAATTAGGCATCAAGTAACAAAAAACGGCGTTTTTTTTCAAATATTCGCGTTTTATTCACGAATTTTTGGGCTGACGAAGTATTCGGCGTTTAAATCGCGTTTTTAAACAAAAAATGCTGTTTTTACGAATTATTCCCGAACTTCCCGGATTATTCAAAAAAAATTACTTATTTTATATATTTTTTAATCAAATTGTTCCGTATATTTTTATAATTATTAATTTATTTTATTTTTTTCCCCGAATTTGATCCATATACAGTCGACAAACTTTCATTGTGTACAAACCACATAATGCAACAATCCTAAAGTTTTGTAGTTTGTACACAATGAAAGTTTGTCGACTGTATATGGACATAACAAGTGGGGAACAGAGTCACATAACTCATCCTACGGAATTTTTCGTAAGGGGAGTTTTTGGAATTTTTTTAGATAAGAAAAGTTTGTCTACTGTATAGGGAACATAACAAGTGAAGAGTGGAGTCACAGAACACAACTTACGGAATTTTTCGCAAGGGAACTTTTTGGAGATTTATAAATTTTCCTTATATATAAGTTTTTAAGGGGAGAAAATCAGGGTGGGGGGACTAAGGAAAATATATTAGGATTTTAAATTGCATTTGTTATTGAATTATAAACATCCAAACACATAAAAGTTGTCACCAATTTTTTAGGGGCACCCCAATATTGATGACTACACCTCATTATTAAAAATTTACTGATTGCACACCATTGAATTCATTAAATTACTTGTATACACCAAAAAAAAAAAACTATAAATTTTATAACTACACACCAATTTTATACCGTATCTTGAGGGAGTCACAGGTAACTGCAGAATTTCCACAACTCGTTGATCATTGAGGTGGCAAGTTATGAGCATTTCCATGAGAAGATCTGTTTGGCTTATACTGTTCCTACTATTTGCAGAGATAACTTACTCATTGATGCTGGAACCCTTCCAGTTTATGGACTTGGCGATGGAGTTTGTTAGAAGCCCAAGACCAATAATTTGATTTTCTAAGGAACATGTTTGTCAATTATATACAAGGTTACAGAATCCGGAATACAAAGATGGTAACTAAGAAACAAAAAGAGAAAAAAGGAAAATGAGTTAACCTTTGATTATTGGCTTTGATGTTGTTTTGTTATTGTATTAAGTATTAACTATGGTGTTTCTTGAATCGTAAAATGCAGGTATATGTCTCGTGCCCGTCTTGTGGCCGGACATTGTTTGACCTCCAAGAGATAAGTGC
The DNA here is from genome assembly GCA_015143295.1 of Tetracentron sinense. Classification (NCBI taxonomy): domain Eukaryota; kingdom Viridiplantae; phylum Streptophyta; class Magnoliopsida; order Trochodendrales; family Trochodendraceae; genus Tetracentron; species Tetracentron sinense. Next base: position 6,705,531 of record CM026558.1, on the reverse strand, counting down.
TCAAATAGGAGAGAAAACATCACACTTGCCTGCCATTTCAGTAATGCTCAACTCCTATTTCACGTTGTGATCAGAAGACAATAATGAACAACCCATGTTTCTTTTAAGCAAACATTAACACTATTGCTCTTTTTTGAATAACAGATCGCAATTATGGGTTGCATTGTGAATGGGCCAAGAAAGATGACTGATGCAGATTTTGGATCTGTAGGTGGTGCTCCTGGAAAGATTGACCTCTACGTAGGGAAGGTATATACTTCTTTATAGATCTGACGTGATTGAGAATTAGGATTAAACTATTCCTTTTTAGAATTCCTGCATTTGAGAAAGTTGATGCAAAAAAAAATTCTTGCTTTTATTGATCTGTAGACAACATTGTATTACACCACAACTAACGAACAGATCATTATGAAGCAGGAGAATAAGGAACTGAAATGGATTTGTTGGGGTGCAGCTATTAAACAGAGTGACAACTGAAAATAAGAAAAAATAATTATAAGTGGGGTGCAGTCATCAAATATTGGGGTGCGCCTGACACCACCCTTTTTTATTGGTATTCTATCACCATTTTTCTATCTTTCTTTTAGCAATACTTTATGAAAAAATAAATAGTTTAAAGTTCTTGAGCTATTTTTCAACAGAGACTCCCCGGAGAGATTCTCTCTGGGTTTTATCATTTCTAAAAGTGAAGCAGCACGATCTACCATAAGATGGAAAGATTTCGGAAGTATCAGAATATTTTTGTTAAAGGTTCAATTCCTTATTCGGAATAACTTCTTACTAGGTTGTTAGAACCCAAAACTTGAATATGAATGCTGATGATACAGCATTAGGCTAGCGCTCACTAAATCTTAGATATTTTAAATAGAAACAGTACTTTTTTTTCGCCTGGACACTTTGAATACACTTTATATATATATATGATTCCTACCTTTATTAATTTATTTATTTCTAAAGACCCAAGAAAAAAGTTTTAAAAAAACTGTCAAAATCTATTTAGGACATACCCCTACCAATTTTGCAACTCACGCAAACTTTCAGATTCTAAGATTGACCAAGTCTACAACGAAATAACCCTTCAAATCTAACTAAGGATTTACAAAAGTCATATATAAAGTTGTACTGATAAAAAGAATGCTAATTTCCATTGTGCATGCATTATTAATTAATGTACTCATTAGGATCGCCGATATTAAAAAAAAATCTCATAAGATCCAATTCTAGACTGAACATCATGGCCGATGATGCAAGCTTTCATGTGGTCAGCAACTCTGGACAAGATTCTCACCATATATCATCTAAGGTGTCAAGGTATGACCATTCCAAGTAGATGCAGCATGTGTAGAGAAGCGGAGGAATATGTGCACCACCTTCTCCTCCACAGACTATGGGTCTGAGCCATTGGAGCTTCTATTTTTCCATATTTGAAATATACTAGACCTCCCCCAAGGAGGTGGGCGATCTGACTCTTGGATGGCCAAGAGGTGTCTTTGGAAAGAGTTAAAATTATCTTGAGATACTGACAGCTGCAGTATGTTGGGGGACTTTGGTCCGAAATGGACATCAAAGTGTTTGAAGGTTCAAACTTGTCCTTGCCTAACCTTTTGCTCCTCCTAGGTTAAGAATCTCTGCATCTAGCCATCCCACCTCCCATATTTATAGGTATTAAGTCTCTAGATTTCATACGGATGGAGTCAATTAGCTTTCTCTTCAGGCTATTATCTAGTTTTTGTGAGCGGAATTTTTCTCACTCCCCCTTCTACGGTACATTATTTTTACAGTAATTCAATAAAATTTTTGTTATGAATCAATATATATATATATATGACCGATGGTACAGAAGATCCAATGCCACAATATTTGCATTATCATCATCAAGTAGATTATCAACAACCTAAAGGCCCAATGTCCAAACTGCAAATCCCTCATTTCCCAACTGTAAGACCTAAAATACCAAATTAAAGCCACCAATCCTCAACTATAGACCATCAATTACCAATATAGAAATTAAAGATAACCCCAAAACACATGCACCCTCTCTTGGAACTTAAACAAAAGTTCATAATCAGCCTCGAGTTCTAAATTTATTTGATCTAAATTCTAAAACCCTACTGAAACCGTTCTACGGTACTAAAAATTCGATTTTGGATATCAAAAATCGTATTTTTGCAGTCTAAAATCAACCTATGTTTAGAACTAAGAGATTCAGATCAATACAAAAGAAAAAGGGTTTGAATATAAAGTAAAAAAACTCACATATTCTAAGTAAGAGACAGCTTCTTTTCTTGCTTCGGATGAAGAACTCCAATCTAGGGCTGCGACTATGGCTCGAGCAACATTGTTCGCTGTGCTACTCTCGTCCATCTCTTTTGGGGGTTTAAAAATATGTTATTGCAGTGACGGAGAAGAAACAAGAGAGCGTTATTGAGGGATGTAGAGCGAGAGGGGGGGTGAAAGATGATATTAAACTAGAAAAGGGGTGAAAATGAGATTAAAGTAGAGGCAAAAATGAGGAAGAAATGATGAAGGGATGTTCAGTTCCTCGGAGTTGCTTTGTTCGTTTCTTTCTCAATTGGGGTTGAAACTTGGAAAGCGGAGAAGAATGAGGGAGAAAGAAAAATAGTAATGATCGTGTGTGGGGCGAGTCCATGGACTCATTCCATGCAAGTGTCACACCCTTTTATCCTACCCGTTAACCAGATAAATCAGAACGGTTTGTCCCTGATTGCCCCTCTATAATTTGGTTTTGGATAGAGCTTCTGAACCCCATTAGGGTCGAAACCACCGAGACCATGTTCTAAGAGCATGAGATTAAATGAGAGAATACCTGAAATTTCATGCTCTTAGAACATGGTCTCGGTGGTCTCGAGCCTAATGGGGTCTCAGTAGCAAAGTCCTTTGGTTTTCATTCTCAAAATACATACATTTTAAAAACTTTTCTCTCAATGCCCACACACATGTGAAAGAGTTGGTACATGCAAATTTTTTTCATTTTATCGAAACCATTTAAAAGAAAGATATGTGTGTCCCCTCCATTCTTCTTCGATCATGGAGAGCTCTCTGGTTCCTTATCAACAATGGAGCTTATTCATTGATCAAAAAGAGTTTACAAATTTTTTATTACCTGTCATTTCGACTAAAATTTTCACAAAAAAATTGCATTTATCTAAACTGCTAACCACGGCTATGAAAGAACATCATTACCGGAGAAAAACACTCATTTTCGGGTTTCTTGTATTTTTTTTTAATTGTTTGTCCGAAAGACAAAATATTGTAATTATGGCATTTATGATTTTAAACCTCAAATCTCATGTTTGATGGATTTACACGTACTTTCTTTTCATTTTTAATGATTTATAGTGTATGGTTGATACTCAATAAGTGGGTCAATACTTTGTATCGATACTGGTTGTGTTCCAAAGTTGAAGACGACTTGTATCGATAAGGGAATTGAGCAGGTGTATTGATTGCGTGTATCAACCAGTATTGATATAAGTATCGATATGTACTAATATGAGTATCGATATGTATCAATGTGGGTATTGAGCAGGTGTAATTGACCACGTGTATCGACTATTGACCTTACACGCAAAAAACTTTGCTAAAATTCATATATTAGTATTTTCTTAAGAACATTTCTATTAAGTTTGTAATAAAACATCTATTAAAGGAGAAAAAAGTGAAGAGCTTCGTGAGATGGGAAGATGAGGATAATGGGAAGTTTCTCCAATCTTATGCGTACATATATAAAACTCTATATTCCTCTTCTTCTTCTTCAAAACTATTATTTTAAGTGTTGATGGTGGCAGAGGGGTGTTTCAGACTTTTCAAAAATATATAATTATGAGAAGTGTTTTTCAAATATGAGTATTTTGAGAACAAAAGTAAACTTTATGGACAATCAGGAGTCACCCAATCAGAAATCCTACCAAACTCTTCTTGACTGGGGAGGAGATTAGTAACCAAACCTCCCAACTTGCTACACGCTCGCGCTCTCAGACCTCACTCACCTCATGAGCTCAATTTCAACTTTTGTTAACCTCGTTCTCACTTTGAGAGTGTGTTGTTTGTGTAAAAATTTATTTTTATCCCAACTTTTTATATTAAGTATGGTGTATTTTTCATTTTTCTTTGTAGGGCACAAGATTTATGTAACATTTGTTAATTATTGATGATCTTGTAATTGAATTTAGAATAGCACATATAATATATCAATAGTCATATTGTTGTTGTGACTACAAATTTGAATTATGAATGATTTTATCAATTCTCTCTTGTAGTTTATAAATTAAAATATATAAATTTGCATCTACGAGTAATTTTCAAAAACATCAAGTACACACACACATATATATATATAAACTAGCGTTCCGGAGACGCTTTCGATCCTATCCTAATTTGAAATTTGATGCTCTCGCTCAGATTCTATGCTCTAGTTACTTAGGTGCAAAGCCACATGAGACGGGGGGGCTTAAGTAGGGGTTTTCTTGAGTTTAGAGTTGTTCCCCAAATACCAAAGTTTTAAAAACCCTCTCACACATATGTGAAGGAGTTCTCACATGCAAACTTTTTTTATTTGAACTATTTTATTCAAACCGTTTGAAGGAAATACATTTGTGTCTCCTCAATTCTTTATCAACAATGAAGCTCATTCGTTAATCAATAATAGTCCCCCAACATTTCATTACTTACTGTTTTGACAATCAGATTTCCATAGGATAGCTTCATGTTGCTAAATTAGTAACCACAATCGCGAGGGAATAGTATTAACCGAAGAAAAACACACATTTTTGGGGTTACTTGTGTTTTTTTTTAATGACTTAGTTAAACCTAAAGAAAAACTATAAAAATTATAATAATTGCATGTATGATTTTAGACCTTAAATTTCATGTTAGATGGTTTTACATGCGTTTTATTTTTATTTTGTATAGTTTACAAAATGCGATTGATACTCAACAAATTGGGTGGATATTTTTCATATCGATACTGGTTGTGTTACGGGTATCTAGAACGTGTATCGATAGGTATCGTTATGCATTGATATTGTATCAATATGGCATTCGATATGTATCGATATGGGTATTGAGCAGGTATATCAACCACGTGTATCAATTGGAATTGATCATGCTAGCAAAAAACTTCATTAAAACCCTGAATTTCGTGGTTTTTTTTTTTGCCTTTTTTCAAAAACACTCATTAAATTTGTACTAAAACACCCATTAAAGGAAAAAAGAAGCGAGGAGCATCGTGAAATTGAAATACGAGGAGAGTGAGAAGCTTCTTCCATCTCATGTCTATTTTCCTCTTCATCTTATTTCAAAACTAGAAGAAACTATTTTTTAAAGTGTATGTGGTAGTGGAGGGGTATTCAAGATTTTTCATAAATGTTGAATTATGAAATTGTTCATAACCCTCTTGTGGGAAAAGTTTGTAAAAGTCAAGTATATATTTTGAAAACAAAGCCAAACTTAAGGGGCAATTAGGGAAAAAAATCACGCTTAAGTTCCCCTAAACTTTTTAAGAAGGGAGCGTGTTATACTATCGAAGTGTAGCTCAGGGGCAATGGTGGAGCCAGGGTACGAGAGGGACTAGCCCCCACTGAAATTTTGAGAAAAAACTAAATTCATATATTATGTTATTTAATTTAGAGGGCATAGACATGGGGCAAGGGTAGTGGTTTCCAAAACTTTTGAAAAAAATATATATTTAAGTTTTATACTATATTATTTAAGAAATAGTCAACGAGTACTCCCAAAAAGTACTCTCAAATATGTTTGTAAGCTCCCAATTTTTATACCCCTAATTTAATCATGGTTAGTAGATCCAACCTTAACCCTAGGACATAACACTAACCCTAGAACTCTAAACCATAGATAGCCCTAACCTAGGCTTAGATCAAACCCTAATCTAACCCTAGGTCAAACCCTAAGTCAAACCCTAGGTCTAGCCCTAAACCTAGCCCCAAACCTAGGTCTAACCCTAGGTCCAACACCATGCCCATGCCCTAGCTCAACCAAACACAATTGACCAAACTCATGACCTTAAACCATAAGCCGTTTTTTTTTTCTCTCTTTTGAGGAAATATAGTGTGTAGCTAACACACACTGAAATCACAACACATCCAGCCCACTTTTGCGCCTGTAGCCTCAGCTTGACTCTCCAATCGCTCACCTTTGCTTCACCTAACATCCTCCCTATTTACCACTCATGCCACAGCCCCCTCAACTCTACGGCCCTGGCTTGTCTCTGGCGAAGCCAGAAAGGGCTTATCTCGGGTTCCATAGAATGGCCTTGGCTTGTCTCTGGCGAAGCCAGAAAGGCTTATCTCGGGGTTCCATAGAATAGGTGACAAGGGGCGAAGAAGTCAAAATCATGGGCCCCATGATTTTGACTTCTTCACCCATAATAAGACATGTGGCTATAAGTGTGTAAGAATAAAGGGGAGAGATATCATATGAGGAGAAGTCAAAAATATTGGGAGAAAATAAAATTACTTCTCCCCATTTTCTTGCCAACTGTCGCACAATGTATGGAACCCGAGAGGGGTTTCTGGCTTCGCCAGAGACAAGCCAAGGCCCAACTCTACATATACCAGTTTTAAGTCCAAGGCACAAAAAAAAAGACACAGGATTCTCTCGAGTTCAACTCGAGAGATTCTCTCGAGTTCAACTCGAGAGAATCTCTCGAGTTGGAACCCCTAGAGGTCACCACGTGTCTCCTTTGACACCCCTTAACCATGGGTAAGGTTCACCCACCCCTAGGGTTCACTAACCCATCCTTGGTTTTTCTTTTTTTATTAATTATTATTTTTAAAATTAAAAAAACTGTTTTTAGAGTTTTTTAATATTAAAAATATTTTTTTAATTTAAAAAATAATAATTAATAAAAAAAAAAACCAAGAATGGGTGAGTGAACCCTAGGGGTGGGTGAACCTTACCCTTGGTTAAGGGGTGTCAAAGGAGACACGTGGCGACCTCTAGGGGTTTCAACTGATCAAGAGACTCTCTCGAGAGGATCCTGAGCCCAAAAAAAAAAGGGGGAAGACTCATTCTAAAATTTTGTAAAAAAAACCTCCATCAATGCCCACTGTAACAGCCCATGTTTGTGCCAAAAACCTCCACTAACTCCCCCCCTGTAACAACCTCCATTTAACCCTGAATAGGAGAAGAGGAATCACAACAAAAGACCTCGCCACAACAGCTCCAACAATAGCAGTGACGTTTTCCTTCATCTTCTTCTCCGACTTGGATAACAAAGATGGCCAAACAAGCAACTTCCCTCTTTTTCCTACAGTGGTAGCTGAACGGCCCACCTCCCAACTTCTCTCTCCCTCTCACTCTCTAATCTTCTTTTTTGGTTTTATCTCTCTAAGAGAAAAGAGAGGATTCCCCTTTTAAAGCTCACGGTTTCCCATTTCTTGAAGAAGAAGTAGGAGGAAGGAAAGAGAGCAGCTGCTCACGCCCTTAGCTAAGCTCCTCTCTCACCTCACAACCATGGTGGTAACCCTCCATCCTCGCCCAATAAACAGCCCAAAAGCCTCCATAATAGCTCTCAAATATCACCCCAAACAGCCCCCGTTCGTGCCCAGATCAGCGACAGTGTAGCACCTCCTGTAGCAGCTCTTCATCGCAGCTCCAGGCCTTCACCAGTTGTAGCAGACGTCCAGCCACCTCCGCGGCCAGATCAGTTGTTGCCCATCTCCTCCCAGACGCACCAGCTGCGACCTCCTCCATCTTTCCCGTCCAATAACAGCTGCAGCACCTCTGTCCAACCCTTCTCCATGCACAGCCACTGGTAAAGTTCTCTTGTTCCTTAACTCTAGTTAGTTCTTTAACTGAAATCTAATTAGTGGATAGTTTGTTCTTTTGTAGTCTAGTTTATAATCTCATGTTAGGTTAGTATAAATTAGATCTCATTGTTAGTAGATTAACCTTAGTTAGTTTATCTTTATTTTCACAAACTCTCAATCGAAAAATCATTATTCTATGTAAATGTTGATGCTCATATGAGCATGTTGTGAATACCGGGGGATCCAGTATAGCGAGCAAGGGGTCAGGGGGTTCTCCGGGGGTTCTCCGGGCCTGATTACGGCTAGAGGACAACTTCTAACCCATACCAAACCCCCTGTTGTCGCTTGTCGGCTTCATGCAAACTTAGGATTTACAATTGAGGGATTAAACGAATGGGTTTTTGGATAAAATCTTGTATTTCCTACTTTTAAAAAAAAATTGTAGATTGTGAATATGATAGTTAATATTTTTTTCAGATGTTATTTCGGATATCCCATGCTTAAGCCGAAAACCATTTTGGAAATTTGTACCAACTAGTAAATCCCAAAAAATTTATTTTTGTAATCTTCTCATCCTATGGAGTCTAACCCAATAAACGGATCTCAATTCGGAGTTCAGGAGTGAATTCTATGAGCCTCAAAAGTTGGGTCCAACATGTTATTTTTGACAGTTTAGGCTCGTTTTTGTCACTTCTTTACCTTGATTTTTGTACCAATACAAAGACCATAAAGTAATAAAAAAATCATGCTAATTTGTTCATTCAGACTGTGAATCTAGAGCATTAAATGAAATTCAAATCGGAGTTTCAAGTAGGGATTTATGGTTGTCCAAAGTTGGAGGCACATAATTCAACAGGAAATGAGCTAAGCCACTCTGGTGCACACCTTCCAATCACATTTAATAGCCTTAACTATGGTTAGCTTGACCCTATGACTCTAGGCCCAATCTAGGCCTCTAGGCCCAATCCCTAGCTCCGGGCCCATTTCCTAGCCTCCGGGCCCATACTTTGGCCTCCGGGCCTATATCCTACCCTCTGAGCCCATTCCTTGACCTCCAGACCCATATCCTAGCCTCCGGACCCATGTCATAGCCTTTGGTGAGTACGTAGGCAACCCAATCCGGGTTCGACCCTAATTTAGGATTTTCCTTTTCTTTGATTAACATCACTCTAAATACTTAGACATTTTATTAATTTCAATTTAATTTGGTTGGGAGTAGGTAACGGTCTTAGACAGAAGTCCTGAAGTGCCTAACACCTTCCCCGGGACTTAATCGAATCGCTTATCCTAATTCTAATCGAGACCATCGACTTTGATCTAAATCCGAGACCTATCCCTCAAAATAAATAGGTGACGACTCTCAATCAAACCAGTGGGCTAAAACTCTTGCTCACAATGTTCTAAAATGATAACCCTTAATTTAGTAATTAAAGAGTCAATATTACAACCGATGTGGCATTAGAAAAAAACTTGACGTTAATGGTTAGCAATAAACAGTTAAGACTGGGGAGTATATTTGGGGATGTCCATAGATTGACTATCTAATTAAATAGTAATTAGGATTTGAGAGTATAATGGGGAGTACCCATAGACTCGTTCTTAAAAGATTCCAATAGCTTATGGTAATTGTTTAAGAGTATAGACAATATTTTATCTCATTTAATCTCAACATGATCTAAACAAAGGTTTAATCAATTGGGAAAACAAAAAGTTCATTAGCATGGTCTCTTTGTATCCTCCTACGCAATCCTTATCTCTCAAGAAACCAATTTAGTGGATCGAATAGGTCTGTGTGTTGACTTAACCGTGTGTGAGTGAGTTTAACTGATTAGAGTTTGACCTGAAAAAAATTATATCCAACGAAACGACATGCTCCACAGTACTGAATTAACCCATATTTTTACCTAATCAACAAGTTTTTTTTTTTTTTAGTAGTGACCAAATCAATAAGCTAGTTACTGATGCAGTGCACAAGACAACATCCACAGTTTGAAAGTGTCATTTCACAAGTAAAGACCGTAGACAACCGCCATTAATTAAAGAAGTGTGATAATGGATTTGGAGACAAGACATGCTAGCCCTACTCTCAGGCATCCCCATTTTCAACCGAAAATCACTAAAAATCATCACTTATAATTGCTTTCAACTAAAACTTAACACATGTCTTTATTTTAACATGTGTTGGTTTTCGGCTGTTAGGGGACTTCCTAAATTTTCAGATACAAAGGCCACTGGTAAATGAGTTGTTTTATTAGTTAAATATTTTAATTCCCATTAATATAATTATTCTCTAAATAGCAATTAGTTTAACATTAATTTATAAGATTAATATTTATGTAATTACATTTTCAAAAAATCATTTTATATATATATATATATATATATATATATATATATATATATTTACTTTACTCGTGGAATGCACACGCAGAGAGAGAGACAGTTATACATATCTCTATTGTTATAATGAGAGAAAGATGGTCAAAAAGTAGATTGATTATTTTCTTATATTAACAATAAACTCAACTATTGTTTTAGCCAATTACTCTAATTAGAGTAGTTATATTTAAGGGCATTTGAGTAATTTAATCAATCTACTAGGGTAATTATTTCATCATCTCCTCAATCATGATGCTATGTTAACAGGGGGGTGAGGTGGTTATCAGAAGAGGGTTGGATGTGTGGGGTCGTGTGTAACTAACTACTCAAAATACGGGTTTCTCCCTCAAACCTCATGGTGATTAGTGATACCCATTAACATAACTACCATAACTAATCATTTCCATCTTCATGAACATATTCTTCTCCCCACCTTGCCCCATTTATGCAACTAACATCTTCATGCTTACCACCTAGAATATATAAAATTCAAGAGAAATATGTTGAGAAACAAAGATTAGAAACATAAGTCTTCATCCAGTCTCGATGTCTTTGGTGGACGACTCGCCTAACTGTCCCTGCTAAAAAATAAATAAATAAATTAGCATTAACTCGCAAATTTAATTGGTTTAATATTTATATCAATTTGAGCCAATTACTTAAACCCCATACCTCAACACCATCAAGATTTTTCTTATCATCAATGCTAGTCACCACCACTGTTTCAATTGTTGTCACCACTTTTGCCTCGTTTACCAAAATCTCTGCATTCGAATCAATGGGTTTTCCTGTATAAAAAAAATCAATAGAGGTGATCTAGGGTGATAGCCGCAGTCACTTAAAATAACCAATGAATAAACTATTACAAGATAAGCAGCCATTAATATTTATCTTTTGTCACAGTGGCTGTTGTTTGGTTCTTTTAGGATGGTAAATAAGATTTTATTATTATTTTTTAATAATTTAGTTCGTATCTTTATTATCATTTGAAACATTATATATATTTTTTATTAAATACTTATTTCACATTAATACTCTATTATAACCAATACTAATCAAGGTCAACTCGATAGTAAAATTTACTAATACAAATGAATTACCGGACTTAAATTATAACTTTTGAATAATTTCAAGAACTGGCCAGCCACACAAAATCATTTGTTTTAGAGGAGTGCTAGCCCTGCTCTATTTTTTATTCTTAGCATGAGCCAACCACCTATCAATTCTCATTGTTAAAGCATGCAATTAGACGAGTATTTTGCTCAGGTTGAGAGTAGAAAAGTGAAACGTATTTAGACGCAACCATTGATCCCAAAAGCTCAAACTGATGAGAAATACGCAATCTAAGTATTTATCGCCTAAATCGTAACATACCACAATGTTTCCGTAACCATCGTCATCGGTGGCTTTCACTCTAGGGCGGAACAATTTTCAGGATTTTTTTCGCATAGCTCTCCCTAGGTTTCCTTAGTGGCTTTTACTCTGAGACGATACAATTCTCATGATTTTTTCCATAGGCACCTCACCAGGTAGTCATTTTCATGCATAACTCAAACCTGAGACGTAGTGTTAGGCTCTGATACTAATTGATACATACTCAGATGCTACCATTGGTCCCAAAAACCCGGACCGATGGGAATGACGTAATCCAAGCATTTATCACTTGGACCGTAACAAAAAACTTTAGAGTAGGGCTAGCACCCATTTTAAAATTAAAAAAAAGGGGGTGGGGGGGGGGGTGAGAGTATGAAAATCCAGCAAAATTTGACGAGAAATAATTAAACCATGCATATATCTTTGGATGGTTGTGATCATTCAATTAGATTTTTGTTCATCAACGGCTTATCCAATCATTTGCTTCTGATTTGTGGGCCCGGGGAATGCCCAGAAGGTAAATACTGAAGTACTAGATCACAAATTGACTTACCATTTTCTATACCTGCTCTCTTTTCTTCTTCATCAACCACACCTTTATCCTCCAGTATTGCACCATCTATTTTCTCGATCTCCTTCAATTCTCCTTCCTTATTGGCTTCCTGATGCAGCGACTCAATCAGTTGTTCACCGCCAATGGCTTCGATCGCATCCCCTTCCTTCCTCGACGAGAAATAGTGGTTAGGCGAGTCTCGAGATATCAATCTCCCCGTTTCATGCTCTCCAACAGCACCACCATCTTTCTTACCTACTTCTTCGATATCTCCTTCCTTTAACTCTGCATTCACAGTAATGTCCTTCACATCAGTGACATTCGCTATCTTATTACTTTCAAAATCTTTGTTGCTTTCAAATTTTTGAGAATTTGTGACAATGTCAATCACGTCGGCTGCTTCGCTCTTTTTGATGTCGGCGTTCGAATTCGGGCGGTGTTTAATGGTGTTGCCGCTGGCCACATCATGTTTCGATCTACCACAACCCATTTGTCTATACAGATAGGGAGAGAGAGTGAGTATTTTTATTGTTTGAGAGAGAAGGAATAATGGAAAAGGGTTATATCTTCCTTGTTCATATGATTTGTATATTTACTTTGGTGTCTCTGGGTCTTTAGGCAATGAGATACCGTTTTTTCGTTGGTGTACATGTTTTTACTTTTTAGAGGTTTAGGCATGTCTATTGGCAGCTCGGAATGCGAAGGGGTGTGTGTATTTAGGTAAAAGACAGGTCATAGTTTCGTTAGGAAGGCAACATGGCCTATCTTTGACGTTTTCTGTTGAGAGATGAGAACTGATTGCTTGGCAATTGGTATGACCAAACCAAATTAACTCGTTATTCTCTCCAGTTGTAACGGGACTTGGGGGAGTCCTGTTATGCCGCTAAGCTGCCACGTGTCCTTTTTTTGACACCCCTCAACTGTGATTAAGAATCACCCACTCTTAAGGCTCACCCACCAATTCCTAAAATTATATTGTAGTGAGTATTTAAGAGGAGGTATCTACCAATGAGATGGTGCCTTAGGTTTTGAAATGAATTTCATGGGTATGCCTATCACTACTCAAAAAAATTTGAGGAACAAATCATTGAAGATGATCACGAGTCAACCAAAAATGATAAAATTTTGGGGGGTCCTATATTCGGAACAAATCATTCGGATTCTTACTTTAGATGTGAATTTTTGTGCAGATGATTTGATCCTTACCCATATGGGGGAAGCAAATCTCTCTGTTCCTCACTTGATTCTTAATTCTTTCCTATGGTCATGAGTGTTTAAAAGGTAGGTCCCATATTAATGGGCCACATGCCCGAGGCCAGATCCCGTCCAATCAACTCTCTCATGTTCAATTGCACTCACAAGGTCCTTTCACCCAGGCAGGACCGGACTGGAACGGCCGTGGAACCGGAACCGACCCCTTCACCAGTTCCCAAAACTCTCAAGATTCATGAGAACGTTGGCTTGCTTCATGGTGGTATATATGTTAGAGCAATGATAGGCATACCTGATATATGGATTTACAAACCTAAGGCTGGACCTCATTGTTCCAACCCCCCTCTTAAATACTCACCAACTATGGTGGGTATTTAAGAGGGGGGCTTGGACCAATGAGATTCAACCTTAGATTTACAAATCCATATCTTAGGTACGTTAACTATTTTCCTATATGTTATGATTCCCGATACTTTGTGAGTGTAACTTTTTGCTCATTAATATCCTATGACCTTTTAGGAATACTTGTTAGGTTTCTAACACTTATGACCCAAAGGGTTGGGGACACCCCGAGTAAAAAAAAAAACACACACACACACACACATATGCCTCATGAATAAAACCCTGAAAAATTGTCTCGCTTTTCTCACCCCCACCCCCACCCCCACCCCCACTCTGATACGTACTTTTCTAAAATATAAAGAAAGAACACAAGATAAATGCAATTTGGTTCCAATCGAGGGGAACCAGAAACCTCCTTTAGGCTCTTCTTCGAGGGAAAGCCGGTACCTCCATTAACTTTTGTAGAAGTTTGTTTAGAAATTCTTTATATCTTCTTCATTAATTGCAAGTCATTTAAATACAAATCAAACACAGTTACAAACCTACGTATAACTACTCACTTCTATCCTACAATAACTACCCACTAAAGAGATCACTAAAACACAAACACTAACTCTTTATACATTAACTACTTATGTGGACTCCCAATTAGATACGTATCATTCACCACCCCTTGAAGTAACCTTGTCCTCAAGGTTAAGCTAATGATATGATTTTTTTTTCTTCTTCTTTCGCTTCTTCTTCTTCCATAGATTTTTCTACTTCTTCTTCTTCTTCCTCTTTTTGAAAGACCACACAGATTTTACAAAGTTAACTCTTGCATGAATAATTTGAATTTCATAATAGAGTGAATTAATGGCTAATACCATTCTTCCAACGGGAATGTTCCCTTCAACAACGAAATTCTGGATAGTCTCCAGGGAACAACCATTCACCCCAATAAAAAAGCTATCATGATCTTTGTGAGTAATGACAGTGATCATGTTTTGAAACTCATCAAGTTGTTGGCCCTGTTGATAATACGATTGACGTAGCTTGTTGAGCTGCTGATCTTGTTTCTTTGAAATCTCTTGAAGCTTTTTCACAGCCGCCAACATTGATTGTATCCCTTCGGCCATGGGTAGAACCGTTGGCTCTAATACCATTTGATACGTATTTTTCTAAAATATAAAGAAAGAACACAAGATAAATGCAATTTGGTTCTCTTCAAAGGGAACCAGAAACCTCCTTTAGGCTCTTCTTCGAGGGAAAGCCGGTACCTCCATTAACTTCTCTAGAATTTTGTTTAGAAATTCTTTATATCTTCTTCATTAATTGCAAGTCATTTAAATACAAATCAAACACAGTTACAGGCCCACGTATAACTACCCACTTTTATCCTACAATAACTACCAACTAAAGAGATCACTAAAACACAAACACTAACTCCTTATACATTAACTACTTATGTGGACTCCCAATTAGATACGTATCATTCACCACCTCTTGAAGTAACCTTGTCCTCAAGGTTAAGCTAATGATATGATTTTTTTTTCTTCTTCTTTCGCTTCTTCTTCTTCCACAGATTTTTCTGCTTCTTCTTCTTCTTCCTCTTTTTGAAAGACCACACAGATTTTACAAAGTTAACTCTTGCATGAATAATTTGAATTTCATAATAGAGTGAATTAATGACTATTACCATTCTTCCAACAGGAATGTCCCCTTCAACAACAAAATTCTGGATAGTCTCCAGGGAACAACCATTCACCCCAATAAAAAAGCTATCATGATCTCTGAGAGCAATGACAGTGATCATGTTTTGAAACTCATTAAGTTGTTGGCCCTGTTGATAATACGATTGACGTAACCTGTCGAGTTGTAACCTGTCGAGTTGCTGATCTTGTTTCTTTGAAATCTCTTGAAGCTTTTTCACAGCCGCCAACATTGATTGTATCCCTTCAGCCATGGGTAGAACCGTTGGCTCTGATACCATTTGATATGTATTTTTCTAAAATATAAAGAAATAACACAAGATAAATGCAATTTGGTTCTCTTCGAAAGAGACCAGAAACCTCCTTTAGGCTCTTCTTCGAGGGAAAGCCGGTACCTCCATTAACTTCTGTAAAAGTTTTTTTAGAAATTCTTCATATCTTCTTCATTAATTGCAAGTCATTTAAATATAAAGGAAACACAGTTACAAACTTACGTATAACTTCCCACTTCTATCATACAATAACTACCCACTAAAGAGACCACTAAAACACAAACACTAACTCCTTATACATTAACTACTTATGTGGACCCCAATTAGATACATATCACACTCCCACCCACAAACTTCTGACGTAGATACCTGTTTTCATTTGATTCGGCCCCCTTTTTCTAGCATGAGTCTCTTATTAAGTCCCTTTTAACTGTAGTTAAGATTCATTCACCCTTAGGAATTAGGATTCGCTCATCTATCTTTAGTTTTTAGGGGAAAAATAACCATGGGTTAAAAAAATATAACCAGAGTTGAAGGGCCATTAAAAGGCTTTGTGACACTGAGGAGCAATATTTTGCTCATCCCGGTGGAGCGAACTATTGCTCAGTACCCACTTTGTACGTGGACAGAAACTGCAGTAGAACAATCCTAATTTATTGGGACTACCAAACAACTAAATAAATCATAATTTAGACCTCATTTCAGCATGGCTCACAAGCAAGCAAATTAAATGGCATCAGAGATCCATGGACTTAAATTCTTCTATGGATGTCGTTTAAACTGTGTTACTAGGCAATGGGCGAATTAAAAACTGATGACACCGTATACTATACTACTATGGTGTCTCGAGAGATACAATATGGATTCCCCAATCAATATAAAGTCAATTACACCAGCCCTCTTGCGCCAGTGGTTGGCGTGTGGCCTCTAGATGTGAGACTTCAGGGGATCGAATCTCCTCGGATATGAGTTGCAAGAATTTTTCTACCTAATACCAACTCCTAACAGCCTAACCGATTCAAGATTACTAATATAGATACATGATAACTCCAGCAAATACATGTATATATATATATATATAAAAAGTCAATTCTATCTGAATTCCTTCTCCTACTCTCCAACTGTAATCAGTTACAGGCTTTCAGCTTCTCTCTCCCCAATTTCGAGTCTCTCTACGCCATAGATGACGATCATCTCTCCCTTTTTCCAGTTTCTTGTCTCAACGGAGCTTTCCTTTCTTTAATCTATTTAAGTTGCCATGGTCAATCTTCTGAGAATTCGGAGTTTCAGAGCGTCGATTTGATTCGGGCGTGCATGTCTTGACGTCACCAGATCCGGAGGTTTCTGAAAATGGATTTTCTTTTCTTCGAGTTCCAAGCAAAAGATTCATAATAAATGCTTCCAAGGTGAATTCTAGAAGTCCGAGCAGATCTTGAGATTTCATAAACTTTAAGTGAGATTTTAATTATAGGTGTGAATGATGTCATGATATTTATTGGGGTGTTTGGATTGGATTTATTAGCCAAAAATCAATGAGCAGTGCTCAGCGGACCCATGGGTCCATTTCCTATCTTACCTCGTGTCCCTTTTAACAGCCTTTTAACTCTGATTTAAGTTTAAGTAAATTAGAACTAAAATTTTGGTTGAAAAACCAACGATTGCTTAACCCTAAGGGTGAGTTAATACTAACCATAGTAGGTAAGTATTTAAAAATTGGGCGTGGAACAATGAGGACATGCCCTTCAGTTATAAAATGGGAACCTAGGGTACATTTACTATTATCTAAAATCAATTGTGATAAATTGATATTCTAGAAATTAATTATCAAATAATTACTTTTATAAATAATAGTGTTAGGGGAATACGAAGGCAAACGTCACCTTAGGTCTCGATTTTTATTTATTTATTACTACATCATTTTTTATTCAATTTAAAAAAGAAAAGATTTTTTTTTGTAATTTCGGGTGATGCTACGAAATTCTAACATTTTCTTTTCATAAATTAAAAAAACACAGTTCTTCAAATTAGGGGGATTTTATTCTCCATGAAAATATATGGTAAACTCACATTCACAGTGACACTATAGAGGACTCTCTCCATCACAGCTGAGTTGCACGATGTTAAATCAGCAAGATTATTGATGTAGGATTTTGCTAGCCCCAGTGGTAAGTCTTCCACAGACGTAACTTGGTGGTTACACATGTCATAAATTTTCCGTTGTTTATTATTTTAATGTGTTAAAATATCAAACTTGTACACATGATATGCCTTACCTCGCCTCTATGGAAACTTTTGGAGTAAATGCGACTAGGAATAACACTCCTCATTGATGTAATCTTAAAGGAAAATGGAAATGGAAAGTGGAGCTCATGGATTAGATTTCATTGGTCTATGTCCTCCTTTTTAACACCAATTAATTATGGTTAAGATTTACTCACCGTAAGGTTCATCTATCCAGCCTTAGTTTTTTGAAAAAATAAATAAATATTATTTATAATTTAGTTTAGTTTAACCATAGTTAAAAAATTATTAAAGGAGACACAAGTAGGGGTGTCAATCCGATCCTTTGACGAGGCGGCCCAACCGTTCAAAACTTCCAAATTAAATATAGGGCTTTGTTTTCCTTAACAAGGTCCATGACCAAGCCTAGCCTAGTTTTGAAAAACCCTCCTACTAGAGGCCAAGCTTGGTAAGCGTTCAACTCAGCCTAACTCTGTTTTACATGCTACTAGCGGGTGGCACGTGCGATGCATGTGAGAGCGAGGGGAAGGAGTTAACCACAATTAATAGGAGTTAAAAAGAGACACGTGTTAACCCGCAAGTGAGATTGAACTCTCCCCGAGTTCAATCGCGATTGGCTGTGATTCTATTCTTTCAATAAATAGATGAGTAAGGGGTAGTTTAGAAATTAAAGTAAAACATTAAATTAAAGTTTTATTTTATATAAGGGTAGTTTTGAAATTTCGTAAAAATCTGGCTACGCCTGCCTCTCGCATTATAATAGTAAAGATACCAAATATAATTTATTAACTTATTATTTATAATAACTTATGAGACTAAACATTACTGTGTATATGTATAACATACTAATATTATAGTTTACTGTTTTTTTAGAATCTTTCTAATATAATAGCTAATAATGTTTTATTTTATTTTTTCTTATAAAAAATTATAATATTGGCGAAGACTTATTGAATGTAAGTGTAATAGATTAATAGTGTAGTCTCTTTCTATAATCTTTTAATGTTGCTATTGATAAGTTGCAATATTTTTTTTAATATAAATATAATGGTACTACCAACAATCTAGTGGTGTTGCTATTTGAGTTGCATTGTCGTCTTAAGCCCGAATAAATGATGAGTGTTATATGTCAGTTTGATAATCAAAATTAATGCAGGGAAAAAAATCGCTAGAACACCCAGCCTTGCTCAAATCATCGAGAGTAGGGCTTGGGTCCAACCAGTTAAGGCCCTTCAAGGGCTAGGGTCTCACACCGGTGAATAAGGGCTGAGCCCGGTAAGACCTAGGTCCTTGCCCTAGCCCGACTCTTTAAATAGCCCTCGACATGGGGACATTACGGTCAACTAAGAAGAGGACCTTGAGATCACCTTCTCAGGACTCTTATCTTAAATTACTTATTGAGCACAATTTTCAAAAACTTCATGTTGGCGTGAGTCATTGTTTAAATGAAATGTATAATTTTTAATATTTTTTATTTAGTTGTATAAAATATACATTAGAGTGATGATCTTCTAGTTTTCAATGGTTAAGTTTGATGTATAATTAAAAATTGAGTCCTGACAATTCCATTTCCTAGCTGACCGTATGGTCACGTGTCCCTTTTAACCAATTTTTAATTGTGGTCAAACTTAACTAGATTACAATTGTTTTTTTTTTAATATAAAAACCAAGATTGGTAGTTAATAGATCAGTTTAAATATCAAGTGGAGCTCTGCATCATGCGGAGCTTCCTTTTTACAGGCTCTGCATCATGTGGAGCTCCCTTTTTACAGGTAAAAGTATACTTTTGTCCCCATGTAGTGTAAAAAGGGAGCTCCGCATGATGCAGATCCTGTAAAAAGGGAGCTCCGCATGATGCAGATCCTGTAAAAAGGAAGCTCCGCATGATGCAGAGCTCCACTTGATATTTAAACTGATTTATTAACTACTAATCTTGGTTTTTATATAAAAAAAAAACAATTGTAATCTAGTTAAGTTTGACCACAATAAAAAATTGGTTAAAAGGGACACGTGACCATACGGTCAGCTAGGAAATGGACTTGTCAGGACTCAATTTTTAATTATACATCAAACTTAACCATTGAAAACTAGAAGATCATCACTCTAATGTATATTTTATACAACTAAATAAAAAATATTAAAAATTATACATTTCATTTAAACAATGACTCACGCCAACATGAAGTTTTTGAAAATTGTGCTCAATAAGTAATTTAAGATAAGAGTCCCGAGAAGGTGATCTCAAGGTCCTCTTCTTAGTTGACCGCAATATCCCCATGTCGAGGGCTATTTAAAGAGTCGGGCTAGGGCAAGGACCTAGGTCTTACCGGGCTCAGCCCTGATTCCTAGCCCTTGAAGGGCCAGTATACTTTTGTCCTCATGTAGTGTAAAAAGGGAGCTCCGCATGATGCAGAGCTCCCCATGAAAATTAATCTTTTAATAAATGTTAAGAATGAGGATGTAGACCAATGATATTGCATGACCAGCTTGGAAGTTGACAGTGCCGTCGGTTTTCCATTTTATTTAAAAAATTTATAAATATTTTTATTGACTTTTTGATGTGCTCCTAAAAATTAGGATAAAGCTAATAACTCTCTCTAACTCATTCTCTTTATGAGTGGAGTGTTGGTACAAAGCAATGTTTTTATTAGACAATAACATGTCTTATCTTAAAGAGAGTTCCAAAAAAAAAAAAAAATTAGCATTACCCTAAAATTTAATATATTTTATAGTGTGTAGCCAATAATTTGTATGTTCGGTATAAAATAATAACGAAAAAATAAAACTAAAAATCAATGGCATGCTCATAACAACAACTACTCTTTTTTAAACTGCATTATCTCGAGTGTGAATTAGCAACAAAGTTGCTATTCTTTACTCTCAATATATATATATATATAAAAAAGTCAAAATAGATGGCTTTAGTTTTCACCGCAACAAGTCTCTCCATTTTTGTTTTATTTTTAGGTTTGGGACAACGAAGCGTTATTTAACCTTTGGCCAACTATTCCTCTCGGGCCCATCCCTGTCTCTCAAAAGTTTAAAACTTTATAAATAGGCTCAGGATCCTCTCGAGTTCTCAAACCGGGGAGACTCTCTCCGGTTTGAACCCCTAGAGGTCGCCACATGTCTCATTTGATACCCATTAGCCATGGGTAAGGTTCACCCACCCCTAGGGTTCACCCATCTATCCTTGATTTATTTTTTTAAGTATTAATTTTTGTTTAAAATTAAAAACTGTTTTTAATATTAAAAAAACTCTAAAAACAGTTTTTTAATTTAAAAAATAATAATTAATATATATATAAAAAAATCAAGGATGGCTGGGTGAACCCTAGGGGTGGGTGAACCTTACCCATGGTTAAGGGGTGTGAAAGGAGGGGTTCAAATCGGAGAAAGTCTCCCCGGTTTGAACTCGAGAGGATCCTGGACCTTATAAATATTATACATTTGAATTTTTTTATTGCCGTGGACCAATACCCATGTGGATTGTAGACCTTTACCCTATGTTTGGTTGCCGATAAAATAAGTGAAAACATGAAAAAGAAAAAAAAATGAGACAAAACACAACTAAGAATTGTATTAGAAATCTAAAAATTTCTTTTATTTTTCATGTTTTCATCTATTTTCTCGGCAACCGATCATAGCATTAGGCAACCAATCATAGCATTAGGCTACAATAGAACTGTTGCTAATCCAAACTACATAATTTCTAAGGGCCCCTGGTTAAATTAGTGATATTTTTGGGCTGCCTCATTTAAGACATAGTCCATTAATTGAACGGTTGTGATGAATAGTCCTGCACGGATCGACATTTTTTTTTGTTGGGTGGGGCTGGGTAATATGTCAATATCTTTCTAGAGGTCCTTGACACATGACCAGAGATTACCTCCAGTTCTTACCGCCGGGGATTCCTCCAGCAATAAGTCTGGAGCTACCAACTATCCATTTGCATTCCCGCCTAAACCGATTCACGTTGGATCATGTTAATTGCTGATGGCTTCCCCTCCAGTCAACACTGGAGTCCGGAGGTGATCCTATGTCCTCTTTCTCATAACTGTCAATTAAATGCTTACAGCTAGACAACTTGAACTAGTTGGTTTCGCCTTGATTCTTATCTTGAAATTCTATTCGCCGAGTTCTCGGCGCCTACAGCTTTTTAAACGTACCCCTCGGTACCCTATCTAACGTACTGCCCTGTCCTCGCCTTTTAAGTTTTAACACCATTTAACCCTGATTAAAGCTAAGGTTGGTTTGCTTTAACTCTAAGGTGAGTGAATCTTAACCACAGTAGGAGAGCGTAGACCAATGAGGATCCGCATTTCGTTAATGGAAACGGGCGGTACGTCAGACTTTTTTTAATTTTTTTTTCCCAATAACGAACCAACTAAACGAACCAGTATGAGAATATTTTATTTAAGATTTCAGTTCTATATATAAGAGTCTCTCCTCCTCACGTCTTTGTCAACCTCTCTCACCATATCGGGCATCATTCCTCTTTTCTCTTCTGCCCTAATTATCTCTCAGATTCAATGGAAAGCTCTGTCGATCAACGCCTGGATTTCGGGAAGATGGAATATGGGTACGTGTATCTCCTATTTGAACTCTTTTTTTTTTGTTTTTTTGTTCATGGATTCGGTTTTGTTTCGTTGTTAATCTGTGTTTTGATTTCTGTTTTCTGGGTTTTTGTTAGATGCAAGCATTACAGAAGAAGATGCAAGATTCGAGCTCCCTGCTGCAATGAAATCTTCCCCTGCCGCCATTGTCACAACGAGGCCACGGTAAAACAAGAATTTCCCCCCATTTTTCTTGATCTTAATATGCGTCTGTGAATGTTTTTTTTTTTAATCTGGGGGTTTGAAATTTTCTTTATTTGATTGATTTAGAGTATGTTGAGCAACCCCAGTGATCGGCACGAACTCGTTAGGCATGATGTTAAGCAAGTAGGTTGAAGATGGATTTTCCTTCTCTTACTATTTATTTATTGACTAATCTGTTTATGTGTGTTGATACGGTGTTTAAATCGATGTTTCAGGTAATTTGTTCAGTTTGTGACACTGAGCAGCAGGTGTGATTCTGTGGATTTGAATGAATGGTTTCTCTGTTATTTTTTGTTTTTCTTCAAAATCTCAATTGGTTTCTTGAATGTTTTCCTTTTTCCAGGTTGCTCGCATCTGCTCAAATTGTGGGGTCAATTTGGGAGAATACTTCTGTGACGTGTGCAAGTTCTACGACGATGATGTACAACCCATTTCTTTCTTTCTTTTGTGGTGTTGGATTCATGTACTCTTTAGCTTGAGATGAGCTAGATTGAGCTTTTAAACTTGGGATGATATCCCAGCTTCCCTAGATTTGATGCTAACTATTATTTGGTTTAATTGCAGACCAAGAAAGGACAGTTTCATTGTACAGATTGTGGGATTTGCAGGTTAGTGACTAGCCCATGACTCATTGTTTCTTTTTAAGGTCTGAGTAATGGCTTCCATCTATTGAAGTAAAGTGGTATTCTGATATGAATCATAATATTCCAATCAGAGTCGGTGGTCGTGAGAACTTCTTTCACTGCCAGAAGTGTGGTATGTACTCCTCGATCCCCTTCCCGCTTTGTTGTTACTGCTAGAAACTTAGTATGTCAATGGGTTTTGTTTAATTTTTTCAATCATCCACAAGTTGTGGACCCCAACTATGAAAACAAAAATATGTTTGATTGGTTTTATGTTTCTGAAGCATGCTGTTATAAACAAAACATGGCAATCATTTGACATTTTCTCAATCGTATTGCTTTGTGTTCTGTATTATATGTTTCTGCCCGACAACCAAACTTTAAATACCCATAAATGGTGGAATCAAGTAAATGATAATATTTATGAATATGTAGCAAAAGCTCCCAATTAAATTATATGAAATAGGTTCTCATAAATCAGCGCTTCAGTTGGGCATGTTAGATATCAGCAGGTGGTGAGGAGCACAACAATCAATGATGAACTAACAATTATGTATTCACTTCTATGACAGCTAGAAAAATTCTGAATACTCTACTGAGGCAAATACAAACTGAACATCAAGTTACCTCAATGCGCAACCAAAAATCAGAATAGCAGCAACTCAATCCCGAAGTGAAGACAAATACCTGTATCACATAGGTTAGAATAAATTAGACCAAGGCACGTGTTTGACATGCTGTCCTCAAGGTGATTTCGCCTTTGCTAATCTCAGATGACCTTGGTGCTTACAGATTCATGTCGTACACCCCCCAGGATTCAACGATCTTTTCCTAAGATAGCGAGCACTCGCTATGCTTAGGTCTCAGCAAACTCGACAGTGAAATAAAACTAAAATCAAAATAATGAAAAACTGAAATAGAAAACCAGATTTTCAACTCAAGCAAAAAACACAGGACATTTTTTTGTTTCTCTATAAAACTCTGTTTTTCCTTTTGTGATTTTTCTGGAGAGAGAAGAGGACGAGAATATATAGATCAGTAAAAAAACTGACCTCCAACCCTTAATTGCAAGGAGCCCAACGGTTGGGGATAAAAACTCCATAAAAGTCCAATAATGGCAAGAATACTCGTTGGAGGAGTTACCAGAGAAAAGAATGGATGCAAAATCTTTAGAGGCGAAACTGAAGCAGCTGAAGATCCGAACCATTAAGCAACTCAACGGGAATTTTTTTTTATAACAAGGCTTAAGAGATGGAGCTCGAAGACAATCTCAAAGGCAAACCCAAAAGAGGGTTTAGGGTTTCTATAAGGGAAAAGGTTCTTTCCCAAACAGATGTGGGCCCCCCTTAAGAGATTAAAAGACAAATAATAGTTTTGTTATATACTAAAATATTCTGTTTTATACAAAATATAACAATCCCCCACATAGAACAAAACAATTAAAATCTTTTCATAAACAATAAACATATAGAAAAGCAGAGTTATTGTGAATAAGTTAAGGTGTTTAATTTTAAAACTTGAACCTTTGCTTAGTGTAAATATATTGGGTGCATGAAGGGATTGGTGAACTAGGTCTTGAATCAAGCCCTTTTATTCATGAACCAAGACAACATATCACACACACAATATCTCAAATCATTGTCGAGTATTAACGGTTGTGCACATTTTCGGCCATGTGCTATATCCCAGGATTCATGAGCGCTCTAGAGAATCAACCCAAATTCTCATAGGAAGCAGCCCCACTTCCTCACTCGTATAGGTGCCTCTATCAAGGGTGCCTTGTAACTCTACACCCCATTGATAATAATCAGCTATAAATAGCATTAAGAGTCAATGACTCATCCTCCCCTTGTTACAAGTAGCACTAACACCATAGGGATGGGCATGGAATAAATTTCTAAATAGTGCTCTCATCAGGACACTCAACAACTTGTTTTCCCATTGAACCTAGATCTTGGGATCTCCATTCACATAGGTTGGGTTTCCATTATCGGTGACCTTTTTGTCAATAGGCTTTAGCCCCATCCCCCTCGATGTACTATAAATTAGCTCTCTAGTTAATCCTTTGGTCAACGGATCCGCCAAATTTTCTTTTGACTTTACAAAATCAAGTGCAATAATTCCGTTATTTAATAATTCCTTAACTGAATTATGCCTTCGACGTATATGTCGAGATTTCCCATTGTATGATGCATTCTTAGCCCTAGCAATAGCAGCTTGGCTATCACAGATTCACAATGTATAGATTGCATGCATTGGTTTATTCCAAAGTGGTAAATCTACCAACAAAGTTCTCAACCATTCTGCTTCCTCTCCAGCTTTATGTAAAGCTATAAATTCCGATTCCATAGTGGATCGGGCTATGCATGTCTGTTTAGTTGACTTCCATGACACTGCACCTCCTCCAAGAGTGAACACATATCCACTCGTGGACTTAGATTCATTTGAATCTAAAATCCAATTAGCATCACTGTATCCTTCTAATACAGCAGGATAATTAGAATATTTCAAACCATAATCTAAAGTATATCTCAGATATCTCAATACTCTAATCAAAGCATCCTAATGCTCTTGACTTGGGTTACAGGTATATCTACTAAGTCTTCCTATAGCATAAGCTATATTTGGTCTAGTACAGTTCATTATATACATAAGACTGCCTATTACTCTTGAGTACTCAAGTTGAGATACACCATCACTTGTATGTTTTCTCAACATACAATTATGATCAAAAGGTGTCTTAACTGGTTTGCAATCAAATTGCTTAAATTTTCTAAGTACCTTTTCTATATAATGGGATTGAGATAAAGTTATCTCTTCTGAATTTCTTAGGATTTTAATTCCAAGAATTACATCTGCTACCCCTAGATCTTTCATATCCAAATTCTTATTTAAGAAAATTATGATCTCTTTATCGGTTCCTATAATTAGCATGTCATCTACATATAGGCATATAATCACGCAATCTCTACCAGAAGATTTAGTGTACAAACACTTATCTACCTCATTTATTTTAAATCAATTTGATAATAGTACTTCATCAAATTTTTGGTGCCACTGTTCAGGTGCTTGTTTTAGACCATACAGGGATTTTCTCAATCTACAAACTTTATGTTATAGACCTTGGACAACAAACCCCTTAGGTTGATCCATATAGATTTCTTCTTCAAGATCTCCATTTCAAAATGCAGTCTTAAAATCCATTTGATGTATTTCAAGGTTAAAGATACATGCTATTGACATCAATACTCTTATGGATGTAATTTTAGTTACTGGTGAGTAGGTATCAAAGAAATCTATTCATTCTTTTTGTCTAAAACCCTTGGCAACTAATCGTGCTTTAAATTTATCTATAGATCCATCAATTTTTTGTTTCTTTTTAAATATCCATTTACATCCAATAGTTTTACTTCCATGAGGAAGTTCTACTAATTCCCATGTTTTATTAGCCATAATTAAATCTATTTCAGTATTAATGGTTTCTTTCCAATATGGTGCTTCGTAAGATGATATGGCCTCTCTAAAGGAATGATGATCATTTTTTAATAAAAATGTAATAAAGTCAGGACCAAAACTTGTGTCCTTCCTTGCTTGTTTACTTTTCCTGGTTTCTAATTCTTCTAGAGAAGGATTTGACTTACATGTTCCAAAAAATGTTCTAAAGGTCCATGTTGATTGTTTGACAATGAATCAATTAAAATTAAAGGATCTCTACCTTTAGATAGTTCCTTAAAAGGAAAGCAGTTCTCAAAGAACTCTACATCTCTAGACTCAATAATTGTGTTTAAATCTACTCAATTATTTTCTGATTTAAATACTAAAAATCTGTAGGCACTACCATTCTGAGAATAGCCTATAAATACACAATCAACAGTTTTAGGACCCATCCTTGTTCTCTTTGGGGTCTGCAAAGCAACTTTTGCTAAGCACCCTCACACTTTAAAATATTTAAACAATGGGCGCCTTTTATGCCATAACTCATAAGGAGTTTTATTATAATTTTTATGAGGTATTTTGTATAATATGTAACAAGCAGAAAGAATTGCTTCCCCCCATAAGTTAAAAGGCAACCCGAGCTAATAAGCATGGTGTTCATCATTTGTTTTAATGTCCTATTTTTTCTTTAGCTACCTCATTAGATTGAGGAGAATAGGGAGCTATGGTTTGATATATTATTCCATTAGTTTCACAAAATTCAGAAAAAGAATGTGAATCATATTCACCACCCCTGTCTGATCTTAAAATTTTCACAGATTTTCATATCTGTTTTTCTACTTCAGTTTTCCACATTTTAAAATTTTCTAAAGCCTCATCTTTGCTCTTAAGTAAATAAACATTACAGAATCTACTATAGTCATCTATAAAGGTTATGAAATATTTTTTACCTCCTCTAGTGACTGTATATTTTAGATCACATAAATCACTATGAATTAAACCTAAAGGTTCAAAAATCCTTTCTATAGATTTAAAGGGTTTCTTAGCAAATTTGGATTCTACACAAATCTCACATTTTCGTTCTTTTTCAATAGATGTTTTAGGAATTAATCCTAATTGCATCAACTTACTTATAGATTTAACATTTACATGTCTTAATCTATCATGCCACATATTAAGAGAGTCAATCAAATAAGCATAAGAAGTAGATGTCTTATACATTTTTTCAACAATTACATTCAACTTAAAAAGACCTTCACTAGCATAACCCTTCCCGACAAAAGTCCTATTCTTAGTCAGTACAAATTTATCTGCTTTGAACACCAATTTGAACCCTTTATTGCTCAAAATCGAGCCAGAGACCAAGTTTTTATGATATCTGGAACATGAAGGACATCCTTCAGATTTAGGATTTTTCCAGATGTGAATTTTAGATTCACAGATCCTTTCCCTGCAATTGCAGCAGTTGAAGAGTTACCCATGTAGAGTTGTTCTTCCTTTCCCACTATCTCATAGGAGGAGAATGCATTTCCGTCCCCATAGATATGCTTGGTGGCCCCTTGTGTCCACCCACCAGTCCTTCATGTTGTTCACTAGATTCACTTAAGATATAACTGCAGAAATTTTTTTTGTCTCTGCGACATGTGCTTAAGCAGATCCATGGTGTTTCTTGTCGGGAGGACCAGACTTGCGAAATTTTCAGTATCTAGCTTGATGTCTTGGCTTACCACACACAAAACAATCCCCTGTTGTTTTCTTAAAAATCGGTTTATGGTATTTGGTCTTTTCATTTCGCTTCTTGTGAAAATCAGCCTTCCCCTTAGTCTTGTTATCAGACCTCTTCCCTTCAACTAATTTTCCTTGGAATTTTACTCGGACCCTTTTTCTTTACTTTCAAAAATTCTGTTGTTCTCCTCTATACGGAGGCGAACAATAAGGTCTTCAAGTGACATATCCTTTCTTTTGTGTTTTAACATATTCTTGAAATCTTTCCAAGAAGGAGACAATTTTTCTATTATTGCAGCCACTTGAAAACCATCACTGATGGTCATACCTTCTTCCAAAGTTTAATGTACTATGATTTGTAAATCATGTACTTGAGAAATTACAGAATTCCCATCCACCATTTTGTAGTCAAAATACCTACCAACTACAAACTTTTTAGTTCCAACATCATCTGTTATGTATTTCTTTTCTAACATTTCCCATAATTCTTTAACAGATTTCACCTTACAGTAAACATCATAAATCGTAGGAATCAAACCATTAAGTATATAATTCCTACACATATAATTAGCATGATCCCATTTTTCTTTAACCAACGATATAGCAGGTTCTAAATCATTTTCATACGACTTTGGATCAGTAATCACATAAGCAACATGCAAATTGTTGAGGTAAAACATCATCTTCTGTTGCCATCTCTTAAAGTTGTTGCCATCAAAAGGAATTGGCTTTTCGGAATTGTTCATCATGATCTCAACCAAATTTATAGAGAAAAATTCTGAATACTCTACTGAGGCTAATACAAACTGAACATCAAGTTACCTCAACGCGCAACCAATAACCAGAATAGCAGTAACTCAATCCCGAAGTGAAGACAAATACCTGTATCACATAGGTTAGAATAAATAGACCGAGGCACGTGTTTGACATGCTGTCCTCAAGGTGATTTCACCTCTGCTAATCTCAGATAACCTTGGTGCTTATAGATATATGGCGTACACCCCCCAGGATTCAACGATCTTTTCTTAAGATAGCGAGCACTCGCTATGCTTAGGTCTCAGCAAACTTGACAGTGAAATAAAACTAAAATCAAGATAATGAAAAACTGAAATAGAAAACCAGATTTTCAACTCAAGCAAAAAACACAGGACATTTTTTTGTCTCTCTATAAAACTCTGTTTTTCCTTTTATGATCTGTTTTGGAGAAGAGAAGAGGACGAGAATATATAGATCAGTAGAAAAACTGACCTCCAACCCTTAATTGCAAGGAGCCCAACGGTTGGGGATAAAAACTCCATAAAAGTCCTATAATGGCAAGAATACTCGTTGGAGGAGTTACCAAAGAAAAGAATGAATGCAAATCTTTAGAGGCGAAACTGAAGCAGCTGAAGATCCGAACCAATAAGCAATTCAACAGAAAAAAAAATTTATAACAAGGCTTAAGAGATGGAGCTCGAAGACAATCTCAAAGGCAAACTCAAAAGAGGGTTTAGGGTTTCTATATGGGAAAAGGTTCTTTCCCAAACAGATGTGGCCCCCCCTTAAAGAGATTAAAAGACAAATAATAGTTTTGTTATATTCTAAAATATTTTGTTTTATACAAAATATAACAGGGCATGCTATCAATATCATGTTGTGACATTCAAAAGATTCTTGAGCATCTCATCTATGACTCTCTTCATGCTTGAGCACAACATTTTGAAGTCGATTGTCACTTAATAGAAGGTTGTTAGTGGTGATATCAAGCCAAATTGTGTGTTTGTTTTTCTTTTCTTGAAAACTTATCTTAGATTTGCAATAAAAATAAAGAAATGCCTGTTCAATTTTTTTTTGATCGATAATCATGTGGATATATTAATTAAAAGGGAGTTACAAGAAAGCAAAAACTTTAGTACAATAAAAGAGTTTACAACTGCGTAAACTGAAGAGCACTAGAATAACATAAAAGGTCCCCTACTTGTATGAAGGACGGATCCGTAATTGTGTTAGACATCATCCCAACATAGCTCCCAGATCTACCCCACCATTCTGAATTGAGTCACATTCAAAGATTGGAAGGCGGATTTGAGCTTGAATAAGAGAAATAGAAGATGTGGAGTTGTCAAAGACTCTCCTATTTATTTAATGCCAAATTGACTATGATATGGCCCTAGGTAGAACCTTTAATATCGCCCTCGTGGCACTATCTGCACTAGCCAAAGACCAACATGATAAGAAGTTTTGAAAGCAAGACTCAAACCACACCTACTCGGGAGAGAAAATATCCTCAGATGACACCCACAAGCCACAATAGGGCAACACATGAACAAGTGGTCCACCGTCTCTTTTGCTTGGAGGCACAAGAAACAGTGATTTGCCATCCTCCACCCTCTATTCTTTAAGTGATCAGAAATAAGGATTTTATTCAAAGATGCATTCCATAGGAAGAAAGATACCTTTGAGGGAATAATTGGATTCCAAAGGAAATGATGCGTATGACACTGATTCAAGTGATAGTAGTAGTGAGCTCATTGAAAATCAACCACTGCTGCCTTGAGGGATCACAGGGACAAACCCAAGACGCGACAACACCTATATCTTTGAGATTGAAATCTAAAAGTAAGAAATCTTCATCAATCTTATGTCTTCTCCAAGTACGTGGATCACTTGTAAAAGGCTAAAAGAATAAGCTCCTAGTGTTTTTTCTTTCTTTCTTCTGCATATAAGATATTTAAAGGGGAAGATTCCTGGTTATTTGCCTCTCTCTTCCTTGACCTAAACGAGTTCGCTATATAAGTAATCTCAACAAAAAGAGGTGATATTCTAATCTATGAATGGCCAATCATGAAGAAACATAGGTCCTTTAATTAAATAATCCCTTAGAGAAGGAAGAGGGAATACCTTGAAACATATAGGGCCCGTTTGGCATCAACTCCCAAGGAACAATTCTCTATTATCTGGGAATAGAAACACAAGAGTTTTTATTCTCAGGGAATAGAGAATTGTTCCTTTAGAGTAATACCAAACGGACCCATAGTTTCTCTAGAAGTCTTTCCAAGGATAGACATCTTTTTGTACATGAGAAGATTTGAACCTTACATTCTTTTAGTGGGAAGGTGGGTGTGTTAGTTAGAGATTGAAATAGTGTAACATAGTTACACTACAAATGCAATATTCATTTGACATAATATTTCATAGTGGGTGGGTGGTTCAGAGATGGTAACTTAGTGTAATGTAGTTAAATTCTCTTGAAAAAGCACATTCCGTCATTTGTAGTGCTCACCTTCTGGCCCAAAAATCTATTGTCAAGTCAAGTGGATAGTTGTTATTGGCCATTTGGCCTAAATGGTTCAAGATGCCATGGAATACATTGCAAGGTTCTAAAGTTCGTTTTCGCGTGAAATTTTGCACTTCGAAAATGGAAATTTTGGCAAGGTATATTTGAAAGGTGTAATTTTATGTTATTGCTAAGATTAGCCAGCCCTTATTGCTAAGACTTAAGTTTTTTAAGGGTAGCTAGTCCCTATATAGCTGGAATTTAGTGTTCTGAGGGTAACCAGACCCGATTTTTAATAGTTCTTATCATTTGGAAAAAGCTTTTTCAAGTTTTTTTCTACCTTTGAGGCAATTTTTTTTTCTTTGGTAACAAAAGGTATCCCAAATCCTTCGAGGCAAGGACTAGTCCTTTCGGGTATCCGCATCGACCCACTCAAAATTTTCCTTACAAATACCAGGGTTGAGGCTAAAAATATTATATCGCTGCTAATACAAGTGCTATTCTCTTCTTCACTTGGTATCAACGCCATAGGTTCACAAGTTGATGACGTTTGTGTAACTTTTCTTTCAGAAGGATCCTCATCCTCACTATCCTCATTCTCAGAAGAATCCACCTGAATTACTATAGGGGGTGGAGGAACTACACCTATCGACACCGGTGGTGGATGAACCACACGGATCGGCGCTGGTGGTGGAGGGACCACAAAAAGTACACGATATTGTCGTCCAATCATTATTCTGCTAGGTGGTACAGGGGAGTCTCTTGGTTCGACATCCCTATCAGGCAACTGCGGTTTCAGTGAACTCTTCCGTTCGGTCATCTTCAAACCAACCATCTTCCTATATCACAACACTTTTTTTTTTATCACTCTATGATTAAACTGGTTTTTTGTGTAATTATATATAACTAGTTTTATACACATATATTTTAATTTGGTATGGTCCTTGCTATGATGGGTATTGCTGGATTAAAAACCTGTCGAGAAGATATGGAATAAGAAAACACCTGGAGATGATAATAAAAAGAGAAAGTTTGAAGAGAGCAATTAAGAAGTTCTTTCAGATAAGACAGTGCCGACTTGTGATCGATGAGGTAAGAGCCACAAGTTTGAAAATTGTAGAGGCATTCTTGGATTATGTTATCAATGTGGTAAGCAGGGTCACATCAAGAAGAATTGCTCGTCGTTGCAACATCAACTAAATGAAGGAGCTAAAGGCCATGTTTTTGCCATCACTCAGGAAGAAGTTAATGAATGGGCCAATATAATTGAAGGTAAGATGCTTCTATTTCAAATACTTGTAGTCATAGTTTTGAAGGTGACCAGGCGACAGACCCCATGGACGCCTGAGGCGGTAGTCTAAGGCACTTGCGGCGTTGCCTGATGAACTTTTTGTTGCAGAAATTTCCCCTAGTATGAAATCTATGTATAATGCATTTTCTTTTATATGAGACTTAACATTCATATCATTTACACCATTGTCAAGATGCACTTTGATAGAATCATCGTTAGAGATAGTTCCAAAAATAATAAAGAGAGATTTCAAGTGTTGGACCAAATTGGAATAAAAATTGTCTTACAACGATTGCTGAAAGAGGGGAGAGAGAGGGATTATGAGAGTTGAAAAATAGACTGCCCAACAGGAGAGAGAGAGAGAGAGTAAGACTGAATAAAAAAAAGAAAAATAGCCTGATAGTTAAATGTGATGCTGAAGAGGGGAGAAAAGAAGGGAGGGGAGGAGAGGGAGATGTCGTACCTTTTACTCTCATTTATCTCTTTTTTTCGATTATACTCAAGATAAGTAATAAAAATAATATTGAGAAGTAAAATATATACCTATAGGGTCTGAACTTATTTAAATTATAAAATACCTCTTTAAATATGAGTTTATGAGAGTTTTGGGGGCCCTGAAGGAATTTGGGGCATTTAAAGGCTCTTAATTTGTTACTGGGCTGTTTGAGCTAGTAGTAATTTAACAACCATGAAAAAAAAATCAAATGAAGACTATAGTCCACTCATAAACAGAGGGGGAGAGACCAATTGACTCACTCATTGAGAGAGAACAAATTAATATGAGAGAAACATACTTGACACCGTTCGTCTCTTCTTTCTTCTTCTATCTGCAAACTTTATTTTTGGATATACAAATCCAAACATATTATATTGTTAAAGACATGAGAAGTATATAAAATAAGCATATTTTTTTGTTTACCGAAAAATCATATTCAAATAAAATAAATTTTTATATCTTTAAACAATAATAATTTTACAAATATCAGATTTTTAATAATGACTGTCTGAGCCAGTCAGTTGTTTGAGCTCAGCAGAGTGCCTGGTCGCCTAGGTGATGCCTTTAACAACTATGCTTGCAGTTGCATTCATTGATACTGGCTCTACACAGTCTTTCGTGTCTACACACTTTACCAAAAATATCAGAATAAAGTCTGACACACAACACATGATGTCAATCTCCACCCCGTCTAGAAAAATTTTGTGCACCAAAACCGTCTATGATCAGTGTCCAATACAAGTCGATAGTGTACAAATGTCTGTTGACCTCATCAAATTAGATATGAAGGATTTTGACCTCATACTGGGGATGAACTAGCTCTCAAAACACTATGCCGTAGTTGATTATGTTGCTAGGACAGTAACATTTAGGATTCTGGGCATCCCTGAGTTTATCATGCGTGGAATTGATAAAAGGAGGACACCCAAACTGATCTCTGCAATCAAAGCTTGTCATATGATTGAGAAAGGATGTAAGGGTTATTTAGTCGCAGTAATAACAGATAAAGAAGAAGAGGAAGTGATTTATAATACACTAGTAGTAAAAGAATTTCAAGATGTATTTCCTAAAGAATTACCAGGACTCTCTCCAACCAAGGAGATTGATTTCTCGATCGATGTTATTCCTGGTACAACCCCGATATCGAAAACACCATATTGGATGGCGCAAGCAGAACTCCGTCCCAGTGTTTCACCTTGGAGAGCGCCAATATTGTTTGTTGAAAAGAAGGATGGGAGTATGCGTATGTGTATTGATTACCGTCTATTGAATCAGACAACAATAAAGAATAAATACTCTTTACTGAGAATTGGCGATCTTTTTAATCAATTACAAGGATCACAGATCTTCTCTAAGATCGATTTGAGGTTAGGGTATCATCACTTGCGAGTAAAGGTAGAGAATATCCAAAAGACAGCTTTTCAGACTCGATGTGGACACTACGAGTTCCTTGTGATGCCCTTCGGGTTAACTAATGCACCAACAACATTCGTGGAGTTGATGAATTGTATCTTTAGACCCTATTTGGATCAGTTCATTGTAGTATTTATTGATGACATCTTGACCTATTCACCAAATAGGGAAAAACATGAAGAACACCTTAAGGGTGCGTTTGGATATATGGAATTAGAATTGAGCCAAAGAATTGAATTCCATGGAATTAAAACCTACTGAATTAAATTCCATGAAATTTAAAATTCTATCGTTTGGATGCACTATTAAATTCCTGGATAAATGAAACCATCAGGCTTCTCTTTTGTTTTTAAATTCCACAGCAGTAGCGTGGATTTATCAAATAAGACCATTTTACTATTGAATTGAATCTTATAAATTTGCCTTTAAAATCACTACTTGAATTCTCTATGGAATTAGAAAATCCTAATTTCACCCTATTTATAATGTATCCCAAACGATGAAATTGGAATTGTGATGGAATTGACAATTATGTTCCTCAATTCCATAAATCCAAACGCACCCTAAGATTACACTCCAGACCTTAAATCTCAAGAGGCTAATGTCTCAAACTGTGAGGCTTGCTTTATGTTTGAGGCATGTACCTCATACATTAATAAAAAATAGGGTTCTAACCACATAACTGAGACTTGAACATTAAATATTTTTAAGGCGTGGGTCTCATACATTAATAAAAAATGGGGTTTTAGCCACATACTAAGACTTAAGCATTAAATTATAAGGCATGTGCCTACTTTGTAATTATTTGTTGGAATCCAAATTCAACAACATGATGATTGAACATTATCCATCTTTTAATATCTATTTATATGAACAAAAAGTAAATCTAAATTTTATATTTTTGCATCTTAATATTTTTGGCTGAATAATTTATATAGTATAACATATGTGTGCGTACACACACATATATGGGTTTGTATTACCTTTAATTAAATTTTTAGAATATTTTTGTAATTTTCTTATTTATTTATTTGTTAAAATGAGGTAGCTTCGGGGTTCAGGAGAAATTCGAAAAAAATTATAAAAATATACCGAACAATTTGATTAAAAAATATACAAAATAAGTAGTTTAAAAATGAATTATTCGCAAAATTTGGAATAATTTGGGAATCTAGAAATTCAC
This sequence comes from Tetracentron sinense, assembly GCA_015143295.1. Lineage (NCBI taxonomy): Eukaryota > Viridiplantae > Streptophyta > Magnoliopsida > Trochodendrales > Trochodendraceae > Tetracentron > Tetracentron sinense. The sequence goes on along the minus strand of CM026558.1, from coordinate 6,669,435 downwards.
GAACAATTCAGCAACCAAAAAATGCGCAAATAATTCGCGATTTTTTGAAAAAAAAAACATCGTTTTTTGTTACTATGCTTGTAAGGCTTAAGCCTCACGCATCTTGAGATCCCAACGCCATGCCTCACGCCTTCATGTTTTAAATCACAGATCTATAGGGTGCTGTTGTGGGGCTTGTGGCTATAATGACTCTACAAGTTTACTGTATTTTCTTTCATTACTTAGTTAAGTAGTTGGGTTACAGTTGCTGATAAAAAAAAAAAAGTAGTTGGGTTACAGTTGCTTCACTTTGTTCCATAGTTGTCAAGGCGACTGGGCAACTTAAGGCGACAGACCCCATGGACGCTTGAGGCGGTAGCCCGAGGCGCCTGAGGCGTCGACGGATGAACTTTTTGCTGTAGATATCCCCCCAATATGAGTTCTATGTATGACGCATTTCTTTGTATAAGGGCCCTTGTAATTAGTGTAAATTACAAAATCTCTATTGTTAAGATACATTTTGATAGAATGATCCTTGGAGACAGTTCTAAGAACAATAAAGGGGGATTTCAAGTGTTGGGGATAAAAAACAAAATGAAAAAACAGTCCATAATGATTGTTGAGGGGGGGGGGGGGAGAGAGAGATTATGAAGAAAAAAAATAGAAAGAAACAATAGTCTACAGTAACTACCGAACATGAGAGATGAAGGAGATGAGAGAAGAGGGAGAGAGAGGACTGAATAAATAACAAAAAAATAGTCTGACAGTCAATGTGTTGTCGAACATAAGAGACTGAGAGAGAGACAAGAGAGAGGGAGAGACAATACATCTTATTGTCATTTCTTGCTTTTTCCTTTTTCTCGATTATACTAAAAAAATATATAATTGGTAAAAAATATAATCACGGGGTTTGTACTTATTTAAATTATAAAAAAAACATTTTTAAATATGAGTTTATGAGAGTTTTGGGAGTCCTAGAAAAAATATGAGGCATTTAAAGTTTTTTTTTAAATTATTGGGCTGCCTGAGCCCACTTGTATACTTGGTCACCTAGGCATCGCTTATAACAACCATGCAAAAGTAGATGTGGACCATATGGTCCACCCACAAACAGAGGAAGAGAAAGAGAGAGAGAGGGACCAATCGTCCACCCATTGAGCGGGAGAGAGGACAGGTTAACAAGAGGGAAACATACTTGACAATATTCCTCTCTTATTTCTTCTTCTATCTGCAAACTTTTTTTTTTGTTGGATATACAAACTCTAATATATTTTTTTGTTTACCAATCTATTTTATTCAAATAAAGTAACTTTATATCTTTAAATAATAATAATATTTACATATATCAGAGTTATAATAATGATTGCCTGGGGCGGCCTGTCACCTGAGCCCAGTAGAGCGCGGGTCGCCTAGGCGACCGTCAGAGGCAACGCCTTTAACAACTATGCTATGTTCTATTCAGCATGGGTGTCCTTGTTCAATACTTGGTATTTTTTTGGCTTTTGGGTTCCTTCTTAGTTATACCCAAACCAACTCATTATCCTCTTCATTACTGAAACATCTCATTAACTTCACCTCACTACACACATACTCTTAAAATGCATATGCCCACGCACACGTGCAATGCTTATCGCATTGAGTGGTGTCTATAAACCTTTATAAGTATTTCCTTTCAGTTAATACGTTCCTTCTTCCTTGTTAATGCTTTGTAAAAGCACAGGATCTTGCTATTCAGTCAGTTTGCGAGATAATCACTTGTGTGTGGAGAACTCCATGCGGCACCACTGCCCCATCTGTTATGAGGTTTGGGTCTTAACTATTTTAATTGTGGTTGAAAATAAAAATGTTTGTAACGTTTTAACAATTATTTGCTATGTTGGCAGTATCTTTTTGACTCACTGAACGACACAAGAGTTCTGAAGTGTGGTCACACAATGCATTTGGAATGTTACCGCGAGATGGGAAGGCATAATAAGTAAGCTTCCATACTACCTTGAGTTGTATTTCATTTGTGTTTTGTTTTTCGACTACTAAAACACTTGTATATAGTTCCTAAGTCATCTTGGATTCATCACCCAGATATTGTTGCCCTATATGCTTCAAGTCAGTGTTCGACATGTCTAATACCTGGAAGAGAATAGATGAGGAGGTATGGAGGTTTCACATTCTCTTTTATAGTGGACACTAAATGTATGCTTATCAATCAACAGATGGTTTCTGTACATACTTGTCAAGCTTTTTTTAGATTTTGCATGTTTTTACAAAGAATGTAATTAATAGGGCATGATTATCATTTGAAAAATTGCTGTGGCATATTTTATCTAGGCATGCTTATCATTGTAATAGAGGGATTAATATCCTTAAATTTTGTTGGAAAACATGTCAGCCTCTTAATTTGTCATGTAATAGCTGTTGGTCGGGGATACATATCATCAGTTTCACCTATGTGTATATTCAATATTAATTGAAAATAATATATTCTACTTCTTCCCCACACCCTTGTGGTGAGAAAGATTATTCTACCAGACTGGTGTTAATATCTATATTGGGAAATTCGATTTGTATAATGGCCTTTACACACTTTGGAATTAGTGTTGCTGACCCCAAATATATTGGACAAGGCATTGATGATGCTGACCTACTTTTGAATGAACCCACCTAATTAACAAAAAAAATGCTGCCAAGCGAAACTAAATTGTGGCCATGCGTTAGTTGTGCTAGCAACTTTGTTCAGCATTAATACTGTATGCACACACTTGTGCTGGAAACAACTTTCTTGTGCTATTGCATGTACTCTGATGCTGCAAATAGTGCTCTTTTTATGGTGGTGGATCGGCGCTTTTGGCTTGGTAATCTGTGCTGTTTTCTCTTGATTTAATATCGACTTCCGAGTGCCTTTGCTTTTAATAGAGTTCAGCGTTGAGGGTATATGTGGTAATTCTGCAAAGTTTGGGAGCTTTAGATTCAGTTAACTGGTGATTTTGGACAAGTAGTACTCATGCCTATTTTTCTTTAGAAGATTGGATACCGTAGTTCTGGTTGGGAAATCTGGAGATACATAATAAAACTAGAATTTGAGAAACTTTTCTCTCTCCCGTTAGCCGCTTTCAAACTCTCTTTCTTCGCAAAATTAAAGATCTTTCTTAGGGGAAGAGGTAGGATAATAGCGGAAGGGCTGGCCAGAGGCTGTTTTGGATTTAAACGGTGAGGTGGCAGGATGTGAGCCAACCAACATGCTGAGGGCAAACTAGAATTTGAGAAACTTTTCTCTTTCCCGTTAACCGCTTTCAAACTCTATTTCTTCGCAAAATTAAAGATCTTTCTTAGGGGAAGAGGTAGGATAATAGCGGAAGGGCTGGCCAGAGGCTGTTTGGATTTAAATGGTGAGGTGGCAGGATGTGAGCCAGCCAACACGCTGAGGGCAAACTCAGGGTTGCTTATTGTCGATTTTCATTCCTCATTATAAATTGTATGGAGAAGTGGCATCGCTAAATTCTGGATAGAGAACATCTTCCACTATGCCTGAGACTCTTCCTAATATTTCTCAGAGACCAGATAATGTTTGGACAATGGTATGTTTGCTTTGATATCCTAGAGGTAAACTTGGATACAGCCACAAACTTTTGGCACAGGCTGAGAGCATAATATATCCAGAACTGTGAACTCGTTATAGGATGAAGTTCCAGATGAAACTTAGACATTAATGTTTCGGTACACCGGACACCAATTCATTACTGTGTTGTTATCTGACTTTCTTTTACTTCTTTTTCGGTCTAATTTATTCCCGGGTGTCTAACTTGAAGACCAAATTAGTCCTCTGTGTCCTCATGGAGACCTCAAGTATGTGGTGATAGTATATTCTTTAATCCGATAAAAAAAATCTTTTATTCTAGAAAGTCAAATCCTGAGGACTCATAATCTTGTATCTCACATTCAAATTTGTTAACCCGCAAACTATCTTCATAATGCAACACATGATCAAACTTACATGTGCGGATCAAGAAAGTACATGTAGAGAGATTAGATTTTCTTAAACACCAAATATTCCATATTTTATTCTACCAAAAATCACCTTTTTTTTCAGCATTCTTGTAATCATCTTATGTCAATCTAGTTAACCCACACAAACTATCTTCATAATGCACCCCATGGTCAAACTTACATGTGCAGGTTAAGAAATTACGTGTAAAGAGATTAGATTTTCTTCAACACTATATATTCCATATTTGATTCTACAACAAACCACTTTTTTTCCAGCATTTTCTTGTAATCATCTTATATCAATCTAGTTTCTCACATCCAATTTTCATTCTGCATTGACTTGTGAAATTTTGACTTTGTCAGATTGAAGCTACCGTCATGCCTGAGGATTACCGGTACAAGAAGGTGCTTGTTTCATTCTTGTTTTTCTCTATTAATTGGGTGCTAGTTAATGTAATTGCTTAAAAAGCCTAAAAGTCGAACCAATGGGAAATAGGACTACACTAATCAACTGAACAAACCGTTTCTTTTGAAGCATCTAAAATAGTATGTAATCCACAGAAATTTATAATTGGGTTGTTGGGATTGTCAGTTCTGTGCAATTTGTGGGATGACCTTCATCCCACTGGTGGTGGCCCTTCATATTTTTGGTTGGTTTGGAGATATAGGTAAGATTCCATCATCTATGATGGGGTGTCGGCCCACAATATATCTTCTAGTTCTGGTTTGGAACATCTTAAATCATCCCTCTTATCTTCTTGATACTCATGTTGGTTAAACTCTTGACTATTTTGAGCTCTTTCTTTCGCCAAAACACATCTGAGATGCAAATGTATGTCACAGGTGTGGATCCTCTGTAATGACTGCAACAATACTACCGAAGACTTCTTTCACGTAATTGGGCAGAAATGCAGTCACTGCAAATCCTACAACACCCGTGCGATAGCCCCACCGGTTCTTCCTTGATGACCAGATTCTGATAGCGGGAAAATCCATCCAACTAGCCGTATTGAACACTTGGGACCACAGTTGAATGTGCTTTATGTGCTAACTGAGTTTCACTTTAACAGGTACTCTTCTGTTGTATGCTGTATGTAGAAGGGTTCTGATTGTGTATTCGGCTGGTTTCCATTTTTTCCTTGTTTCGATTGGTTTGGTACAATTGGATTAATCATTCATTCAAGTGACTGTTGCTTATGTATGGCCTCTGAAACCTTGCTTAGGCTATTCATCCTCCAATTCATAGAGTTAAACCCCGTTAAATGACTCTGTTGGGTTCATGTACATATTATATACACAACCGTGTCATGTATTGCTGCTTAATTTATTCTTGTAGGGAACTTTTACGTTATGCTATTTTTGTTGTTGCGTTGGCTAATGATGCATGATAACCGATCATGGTTGATTTTCATCAACTCTTGCTAGTAAGAATCCTTGCGAAGACCATGTAAAGATGGAAATAAATGGGAAATAATTATGTAAATAGACCCACAATATAAACTGAGAACATCTTCATATGGCTGTTCGATCCACTTAAGGCAGTTCTAAGAGTAAGACCTAATATTTTTGTCCTGTTCAGGCTGGATTGGGTTTGACTTTAACTGAAGGCATAGCCACCTCGCTATTTTCGGATGTAATGACATTTTCTTGAGTTACATTGTAGATTTGCCGCTGCTTTTTTTGTTGTTGTTATTCTAGAACCTTGAATTTGACAGACCTTTTCTCTCTGCTATTAGTATCTCTAGATTTCTTTGGTTTGGAGTTCAGGTTTAGGCGCAATCAGGCTAAATGGGATGTTTAAACCCTCTTGCAATGGATTCAAGTTTTTCTCTGCTTAAAAAGAAAGTCTTTAGGTGTGTTTGGTTGTAGGGTTTTCTGTTACTATACTCTTTCCTAGGATCAATGGCCTTATAGCCGGGTTAGTCTGGTATGCTTCGGGGTTAACCATAGGATTCTGGGCTCCGAAAGCTGTATCTTGCTGGTCGTGCCGGTGCCTCAAAGTGTCCTAGGACTTGGGACAAGAACGAGGTCAATTGCGTAGATGGTTGAATCGGCCATTGAGTGAGTGAGTGGAAGGGGTTTTATTGCGAGCTACGGCCAAGAAAGCTATTTAAGAAAGGGTGTGTTGTGGTATTCGCTTTAAAATCAACCATCACACATGGAAAAGGACTTGTGTATTAATGTTTACTCGTTTACAAAAGTAACCTGCTAAAGCAACAATCACAGAGCTTTGATCTCCCTCTTTTTCTGAGTTTAGTCCTTATTAATTTAGTACCTCCTGTTGTGCGAAAGCGTGCTAAGACAATGAAAAAATGAAATGATTTTAAAACCAGCAAACAATCAAAGTGAAATAAAGAACAAACACGGGATTTAGGTGGTTTAGCAAGATACCTACGTCTATGGGCAGTGATGAGTAATCCACTAAATAAACAAAAGAGAGTTCTACAAAACCCTCAAAAACCCTATTCCCCTTTACACCCTGTACGGCTCTCTCTTATCTTTATTCAAAATAAACTTTAAAATTCCTTATATATCTATGGTTACAACATGAGATAAAATACACCCAAGGGTATGAGCTTGCAAGAGCTCCAAAGCCCAAGCTAACATCTGACGTGCTGACCGTACAAAGGTAGATAAATGATGCCTACACCAAAAGAAAAAAAAGGAGTCAACATTGGTATGTGCTTAGCTGCATCCAAAATTAGATATGTTTTTTTTTTATAAAAAAACATGAGTCAAAATTCTCCAAACGGCTGAGGCCATAAAACGGGTCAAAATACCCCCCTATACATTGCCCATTAATTGGGTTCTTCGGATTGACAACAAGACATTAAGAATTCGGATAAAATTCATGACAATTTCCCAACATCTCATTTATCTAAAAAGTCGTTTGATTCTCCTTAAAAAAAGATTGGGAAATAGTTAACATACCCATGAAATCCATTTCCAAACCTAAGGCACCTCCTCATTGGTGGATGCTCCCCCTTTTCTTAAATACTCACCATAGTGAGGTGGTGCCTTTGGTTTGGAAATGGATTTCATGGGTACGTTAACTATTTTCCAATCAGAGTAGTGATGAAATCCATTTCCAACACTAGGTAGCTTTCCCAAAAAAACAACCCCGGGACTCGAACCCGAGACGTGGTGCCTACTCTAATACCAAATGATACGCACCTCGATCATTCTACCTCAAAAGACCGGTCTGTCAAGAGGAAGAGGGTCTAATTACTTAACTCAGTCACACAACATTTTGCTTTTATTAGTTTTATTATCAACGTTATTTTTAAATTTCCTGAAATTAGAAATGTTAGGGTTTCGAAGAACAATAAGCTTCTGTAGTGGATTTTTTATATTGAATTTCAGTAATTATTTTGCTTACTTAATTACAGTAGATTTCAGTGGTTTTGTTTCATTTTCCCTTAAAATGCCTAAAGTCTTCTCTATTGTAGTAAAAATAAATAAATAGAAGATCAAACACTTCCAAGTCTAGGATTTTTCTTAATAAAAAATGGATGAAAGAAGAACTTCAAATCAGCCCTTTGGGTAGTTCCTTAGTTCTAACTAGAAGGAACCATGGGGAAGGTTATCAGGAATCATGCATCTGCCATGCATAGGATTAGAGGTGTCAACTAAGTCAGTTCAAGCTGTTTAACTCCCTGATCACATTGACTTTTTTAAATGATGATCATTATAGATCTACTTGATACAAGTTGAGCATATTACTGAGGGAAATGCTGCCAAAATGAGTTATTAAGAAGCAAGACCCGTTAATGAAGAAACAGGTCAAGTTTTGTCCAATCCAAAGAGGACATAGTGGTGGTATCACCTGGAAATAGTATAATGCTACCTCAAAATGGCCAGTATAATGGTGCAGACCATGAGGCATTTGCCCTGGAGTCATTACAGGTTTCCATTAGTTTCTGAGGCTTTTTCCGTTCGGATGATATAAGTGCTCTGAAAATATCATCTCCTAACTAGGGGTGTATTCAAACCGAGCTAGCTTGAAGCTTGGCCTGGCTCGTTCAAGCTGAGCTTGAGCTCAAATATTAGGCTTGATCGAGCCGAGCTGATTTTTCGAGCTCAAAAGTGTGTTCAAGCCGAGCTCGAGCCAAGACCTGTTTGATGCAGTTCGATTGAGGCTCGGTTCGGCTTGGCTTGGCTTGAATATTATATAAAAAATAACAACAAATAATATATTATATATATAAGTAATATAATTATTATTTTTATTTAAAAATAATTTTGTAATAAATCAAGCTGAGCTTGAGCCAACCCGAGTTTGAATCAATTTGAGCTTGAGCTGAGCTTTTCGAGCAACAGATCGAGCCGAGCCGAGCCAAGCTCAAGCCTAGATAAAAACATTTCAAACTGAGCCGAGCTGGGCCAAGCTCGGCTCAGTTCGGCTCGAGTACACCCCTAATCCTAACACTCCTTAAAGTGCACATTTTGCTTATCGTACTTGCTAAACTCTCAAGGAGACACTTTGTGGCAACAAACAAATTGGTAATTCTGTAGCCTGCATTCATATATGGGGGGATGCACGAACGACAATATTGGTTACACCCATCTTGGTCTTCGAATCATATATCTACTTAAGATCATACTGGCTCAAGCCCAGCAAAACCCCTGCTTATAATTCTCAGTTTTTTTTTTTTTGTTTTTGATATGGTGGTTTGTGGTTCAACAGTGAAAGCCAGTTCTATCAGCAAATCAAACTTGAAAAAATCTCTCCTATTTCAGTTTCCTTGTTTTTTGAAAATCCCATCAGAATCGGCATCAAGTTGAGTAACCATGGCTAAAAAAAAAGCATCCTAGGGTTGCCAAGGAAGAATCTATCACCATTTTACTCTTCCCTTTAAAAGAGGACTTTACCAGCCAATATGCAAGTGATATACTTACTACAAAACATGGCTTCAATACCCACTGAGATAAATGGCCTGCCTGCTGTTTCAGACAGATTCCGTCTGCTATGCTTACATTTTGAACTGCTGGGCTTATTGTTCTTTTGAGACTATCCTATTAGGTGCACATGTACATCAGATCTATGTGGGCTGATACTTGAAACCTTGCTTTCTGCGGGGGTGTCGTGTAAGACTGAAAGAGAAGTACTTAGCCAGCCCGTCATTGTCGCGTAGCTTGAGATTGTTGTAGCTAGTCTTTACAGGTTTTTGTTGAGGTTGTATTTCAGTTTTCCATAATTATTATGCTGGCATGGGGAGGTGAACTTTCTTGTTATTCCTTAAGATAGGTTGTTCAAACTGGTACCCGCGATCCTTCAATCCCTAGTACTAAAGTATTAATTTAATTGCCATCATTTGAGCAACATTGATATCCTTCAATCCCTAGTACTTCAGTATTAATTTAATTGCTGCTTTGTTCTTGTAGGGAACTTCTACCTTATGCTATTTTTGTTCCTTCATTGATGCTTAATAACTGTTCATGGTCGATTTTCATCAACTCTTGCTAGTAAGAATCCGTGCGAAGACTATGTAAAGAGGGAAATAAATGGAATTAAACTCATGAACTAAATGGGAAAAAATTATTTAAATAGACCACAATATAAACTGAGAACATCTTGCTATGGCTGTTCGATCCACATAAGGCAAATCTAAGAGTATGACCTAATATATTCAGTCAGATCCTTTCGATCATTCCCATGACTAATGTGTGTTTTTGCTTTTAATCCATTAGTCATGGGGATAAAATTTATGGCTTTTCCATAAATATTATGCTGACTAAGAGCATTCCTGGTTATTTTGGTGAGCCAAATTACTAAAAAAAAATACCAAAATGAGTCCCCAACAGCCTCATCGGAATAAAGATTTCGGTTTGGTGAGTCTACAGTACTTACCAAGTTAAAGTTAGATCTTTCTCTCCCTTGTTTTATTGTGATCTCACACAAATAATAAAATAAGGTTTTTCTCTCTCTCCCTTTATTGTAATATTCTCTCTCCCTTTCTTTTTCGTTTTCCCACACAAATAATAAAATATTATTATTTTTTTGGTTAAAATGATGAGACTGTTGAGAGTGTTTTAAAAAAATGGCTCACCGAAATCACTTTTTGTGAGTTTTGTCTATTTTGGTGAGTAAAATTTGTCGAGGCTGCTAAGAATGCTCTAATGTGTGTTTTCGCTTCTAATCCATTATTCTCATGCCTAATGCTAAATGGGTTTCCTCTTTGGCCTTGGCTTGCCTCTGGCGAAGCCAGAAAGGGCTTATCTTGGGGTTCCATAGAATAGGTGACATGTGGTGGAGAAGTCAAAATCATGGGGCCCGTGATTTTGACTTCTCCACACACAAATGGACATGTGGTGATAAGTGTGTGAGAATAAAGGGGAGAGATATCAATTGGGGAGAAGTCAAAAATCATGGGGAGAAAATAAATGACTTCTCCCCATTTTTCTGCCAGCTGCCGCACAATGTATGGAACCCCCGAGAGCCCTTTCTGGCTTCGCCAGAGACAATCCGAGGCGTTGTTCTTTTAGGCAGTGTAAGCACAATCTCTGGAAAACATGGATAGCACCGTACCTGTGGTTCACAGTTGTGTTCTATCTTCAATCCTCCTGGTTCGCAATTCACTCCATTGTCTTGTAAACAAGGAATATATATCTATCTACTATTATAAAAGACAGTTAAAGTCTTTCTCTTGATGCCACATAGGTCTTTCTCATTATGCCACGTAGGACTCCTCTTCATTTGTGAGGCCACATCATCAAACTAAAACCAACTTGTGGGACCCACAATGTTTTCAATTAATCCCCTATTAGCCCATTATCTCCACCCAATTAACTATCCTAATTAAAATAATATTAATCTCCACTTTCTTCCCTCATTAACACCCCCTCTCTCACACACGTTATATTTCTCTCACAATAGAGGAAAAGACACATAGCCTATTACTTTATATTTTTAGGTTGTAACGTTTACTCATGTGGATGACAATTACAGCAAGGGCACTCCGTTAAATAATGAGAGAGGGGAGGGGTGTGGTTTTACAAATATTGTAACGTTCCCCTACAAATGTAACGTTCCACCTCTTTAAAACAACATTTATGTTTATCTCCCTTTCTCTCCTCTTTAAGAAATAAAACCCCGAAAGCTTTTAAGGCTTCTCATACACTATTCTCGGCCACAACCATCAAACATGTCAGATTCTTTTCCTTTGGAGTTTGAAGATTATGAGAAGAAACAACGAATGTAATCCGTGGGCAGCGGACATGCCCTAATCTACCTTCTCAAGCGGTATATCGCTTTGTATATATCTTCCCGCTAGCAATGCGTGTCATGCAATCCATGACTTTTTGAAGCAATATAGTTTTGAAGAGTCTATATGACTTTTGGTGAAATCTTTGGCAGGATCCATCCATAGGATTAGGATTGCCGTAGTGGGTGTCTATCTCTTGGGGAACTTCATTCATGGATGCAACAACAAAAGGGGGCATGCACAAGGCGCTGGTTTATTCGAAAAGGCATTAGAGAAAATGGGATAGGAAGGCATCCCGAGAAGAAAACAACCATGTAAAGTTTGACAATATTCTCACCTCCCCTTTTTCTTCCTATATATATATATATATATAGAGAGAGAGAGAGAGAGAGAGAGAGAGAGAGAGAGAGAGAGAGAGAGAGAGAGAGACGTGTTGTAGAGACGCATATAGAGAAACTAATTTTTGTTGTATGAGATAGGAGAGGTGAAGTCATGCACCTTCTTTTGATAATTCCTATGGTTTTTAGCATTCATTCTTTAATTTTTCACCTCATATATTGTATCACTTGCCTTTTTCTTTTTTCTTTTTTGGTTCGCGATATCACTTCCCACTTGAGAAAGAAATCCATTATTGTAATTGTATAAATAAGGTTCAATGGAAAATGTGTGAACAGGGAAATAGGAAGAAGAACCGTGAACAAGGTCATGCAAGAGGGTCAAAACCATTCTACTTTGAAGTACCCCTGTGGTCCTTTTTCCATTTTTCTTTCTTGAGAGATTGAACTCTCTATGATCAATCCATAGAGCAAGAGAGAGAGTTCCCGGCCAGTTAATTAAAATTTATTTTAGTTAGGTGCTACTATATTATTAAGGATAATGCTTCTGAGACCGTCCATGACAAACAATAGTATGAGACCGTGTCTCTCAGCTCCGGAATCGAATGTTTTTCTAATCTCCTACTTTTCTTTACAACTCAAGCTGAGACATAGTCTCAAGGGTGGTCTCGGCCCTAGACGATCTCAATAGCAAAGTCCTATTATTAATTATCCTTATATATATATATATATATATATTACCATACACAATTAAAAAAAAAATATTTTTGGTCGAAAATAATTTAGTAGCAAATGTTTTTTTGGGAAATGCCTAAGAAAGGCTCCATCAACCCATGCATCCAGTGGACTTTGAGAAACATGAAAATTGCAATGAATTCCGTAGGTTCCAATTAGTTGGAAGGATGAGTTCGTTTAGTGGGAAGGATGACTATATATGATGGGAGTCAATGAGTTGCAGTCCATCAAGTTCTTATTTGCTAGATCAATTGTGTAAGGAATACAATAAACCTGGGATCCAATCCCACCTACATCAGGGTTGGGGGGTTTATGGGAGAGAGGGCTACCCTTCGTTGTTTATCCCATAGGTCCATGTGGCCTCCAATGAACCAATTTTTTTTTTTTTTATATAGTAAGCATAAATTTAAGAGACTACTATTTTTTTTTAAAAACAACTATGTAATTATAGAATATTTTCTATTAGGTATTTTGCTCAAATTTATTTAAATTTTTTTTGATTCATTTTTAGTAGTTTTGACATTTTGAAAAAATCGTGACCCTATATGTAACAATGTGAACCCCAACAAAAAAGATATGTTGTAATTGTTAATTGCCAATTTTTTTTCCATATCGGATTCATGGGAAAGAAGGAATACAATTAATCTCTTTTTTTTTTTTTCTTGCTTTTAATAATTTTCATTGCATTAATTTTCTGATATCTTCTCATATTATTACATAATGCATTTTTTCTTTCATTATTTTTTCTCATTTCCTTTAGTCATAAATGTCATCTAAGTTTGAAAGGCATATTCTTCCCATAGTGAGGTTATTTGGCTATGAACTTTAATAAGGTTCTATTAATATTATTAATAGTTAATAAATTACAAATTCTTTAGTATAAATATTAATAAATATTGCTACTATATATTATTTAATAATCTAAAATAAATATTATATTATTAATTTTATTAAATAATTTAATAATGTTCTATTAATAGTTAATTATTAATTAATTAATTAATTCAAATAATAATGTCTACTAAATAATATAATTTATATTATTACCTGTGCATCGCACGGGGTGTTTGCTAGTATAATTCTAATTCTAGCATTTTCTTGAGAGGGGGTGGGGGAAATCTATAATGCGGTTTGAGAGATGAGAAGGAACAGTGCTTTGAGAGACATTTGGTGGGTTTGCAGTTGGCATTTATATAGATGAGCTTCGAGAATCTCCACACTCATGTTGATAGAGTTTTTAAGATCCTCACTTTTTGTACAAGACCAACGCTCATGTTGATAGAATTTTTAAGATCCTCACTTTCTGTACAAGACTAACAAGTGTCTTCACTTTTATTGAATGTCTTTGCAGCGGTTAAACTAAGAAAATGAGAAGGTTTGAATGTTAAACTCTTAACTGGATGAAAAGGCTGTCAAGAACAAACAGGGGGGCACGTGGACATGGTGGTCTCAAAAAAGTGAGAAATAAAGAAATCGGGTCTAGCATTCTCATGACATTTTCACTTTTATTAATTAAAAATATGGTTACTTTTGGTCCCATGCATCGCACGGGGTGTTTGCTAGTATATATATAATTTTCCTAAGGGAGCCAAATCATCTCCGGCAAATCCGGTTATCATCCCTATAGGTCACCACGTGTCTCCTTTGACACCCCTTAACCGTGGGTAAGGTTCACCTACCTTTTTTTTTTTAAATTTTAAATAGATATATATATATATATTTTAAATAAAAAAAACTATTTTTAATATTAAAAAAACTCTAAACACAGTTTTTCAATTTTAAAAAAAGAATTAATTAAAAAAAAAAACCAAAAATGGGTGGGTGAACCTTACCCACAGTTAACGGGTGTCAAAGGAGACACGTGGCGACCTCTAGGGGTGATAACCGGATTTGCCAAATCTGGTTATCACCGTTGAGGATTTGACTCCTTTTCCTGAGCGGTGCTTTGTTTCAGTTCATTACGAAGATCGCAGTAAGCAACTTTTTTATGAAACCAATATAATATCCAAACTCGACCAGATAATTTCACAGTTACCATTCAATGCAGTCCTACCATGGGAACTATGACATCATTAGGAAATGAAAGGGGTTAATGGGGGTGCCAATCTGGTATTACAGTTGGCCGGGCTTCAAACTGTTGGAGAGTGAGGGTCCTTGATCCAAAGGCTTGGACCTCCATTCCTTTTATGTTTTGTATTACGGTAGTTTAATCAATTTCCGTGATGAAATCGACCAGCATTGTTAAAAAAGAAGAAGAAGGATGTGATCTCCTGAAACGATTCAGAAGTAGTTATTAGTGCAAGTGGATCCCTAGTAGTGCAAGTGGATCCTATGTTGAGTTTCACAAATTAAAGGATGCTAACTTTATAGTACACTTGTGAGGTTTGGGATAGGTTTGCAAATGGAGATCTAGGTACACCTATCATTGCTCTTCTTTTAATTTGGAAAGATAGAAGGACGTGAGAGAGTAGGTGGTTGGTCTGTGATAAATTATCCAACCTTGGTTTATTTTTTTTTAAAAAATAAACATTAACCTTGCTTATGATTGACTTACTCTTGTGGTTATGTTTTTTTAAAAAATATTTTTTCTCATAACTAAGGTTGTATTATTTAACCCTATGGATGTGTGATTTTTAACCATGGTTAATAGATGTTAAAGAAGACATGTGGCGGGCTTGAGAGATGTGTATGTACCACCCAACAGAATGTACAATGCATGCTATCACTCCTCTATTTAAATGCCTTAGCGGGCCAAAGATAATCCCTTGCCCAATGGTGTATATGTGTCATCAGAATCGTTAGCAAGTCATAAACGTCGCCATGCACGGGCATACATAAAAAAAAAAAAAAAAACCTCGGGATGATAATAAAAACAAGGATTTTACCCGTCCCAGACGCAAAACTTCCATAGAAGCATCTTGGTGGTTACAAATGTCACAAATTTTCTGTTTTTTATTTATCTAATGTGTTAAAATATTACACCCTTATAAGTACCATCACGCCTCAAATGGTTGATACCCGTTTCGAGGAGTGTTTGGGTGAAGCTTCTAAGGGTTTGAGAGTGTGTAGTGGTGTGTGCAAGTGTGTTTCTTTGCCTTAACTGCAATATCGCCTTGTGGTGTTGTTGCCTTAACCAAAAAAATTATTTTCCAATTGATAACTTATGTTGATTCCAGATTGAGAGAAGTGAGTTGAGAGAGAGAAAAATGAGACCAATGTCGTTTAGAGTGAGGAAAGGACGTTTTAACAGTTGTGAATTGTATCCTTGGAAAAATAGATGGAGAGCTACACTTGAAAGGGGGGTCTGATTTGATCTGGCTATAGCGAGACCAAAATCATCTGGCCTCCACAATTTTGGTGACACTTAGGGGATAAAAAGGGGGAGAAATATCAAATGGGGAGAAGTCAAATATCAGGGGAGGAAATGAAATGACTTCTCCCCTTTTTATCTCCACAGGAGAGAGCCAGATCAAATCCGACCACCTTGAAAGGAGACGTGTTGGTTTGGATATTGTAAAACAACCTGAGTGCTATGCCACGTCAGAAGTCTTAAAAGGCCCTCGGATTCTCTCTAGCCATGCCAGAAAATGGTCTTGGCCTTCCATACATTAGGCGACATGTGGTGATAAAAAGGGGAGAAGTCATTTCATTTCCTACCCATGATTTTGACTTCTTCCCATTTGATATATCTCCCCATTTTTCTCACACTGTTTGCCAAATGTCTCATTATGTGTGGAGAAGTCAAAAACATGGGCTCATGATTTTGACTTTTCCACCTCTTGCCGCCTATTGTGTGGTAGCTCGAGACCACCATTTTCTAGCATCGCCAAAGAGAATCCTTTGCCTGTTAAAAATACTGGACCGGATTAGTAATGGGATCTAGTAATGGAAATTCAATAGGGTGTCATGTAAGATCTAATTGCTATTAGATATAATATAGAAATGAAAATTTATCCTAAGAAAGACAATGAATAATACTGGGTTATTGGGTTAGGTTCCGACAAACCAACCCAAAACCATTTCTGGATTCATAATGAATAGCCTAAAAAAGAAGATATTTTTTGGTGTCGCTATTGTTTTTTTCTCTTTTCATTGATTTAATTTCGATTTTCTTATCATAATTCGCCTATGTTATAATGAAGGTGCCAGATCATCTCCAGTGATAACCGGATGTGGCACATCCGGTTATCACCCCTAGAGGTCACCACGTGTCTCCTTTGACACCCCTAAACCGTGGGTAAGGTTCACCCACCCCTAGGTTCACTCAACTAATTTTGGTTTTTTTTTTTAAATATTAATTCTATTTTTAAAATTAAAAAACTGTTTTTAAAGTTTTTTTAATATTAAAAACAATTTTTTAATTTTAAAAATAGAACCAAAAATAGGTGGGTGAACCCTAGGGGTGGGTGAACCTTACCCACGGTTAAGGGGTGTCAAAGGAGACACGTGGCAACCTCTAGGGGTGATAACCGGATGTGCCACATCCGGTTATCACTGGAGAGGATTTGCACCCTATAATGAATATCAGATTTGAAGTTTTTACTAACAATAGGCCTAAAGTAGGTCTTATTTCCCCAAAAATAGGCTTTAAGCTAGCTTTATTTTATTAAAATAGACTTCGAATTTTCAACTTAATTTTAAAAGGCTGACTTTTCATCACATGGATCTATCAATATGGCATGTCGATGAAACAATGTGGAATATCGATATCAATATACATCGATCGATATGCCACATTGATCTATGTGATGAAAGTTAGATGCCTAAAGTAGTTGAAAATTTAAAGCCTATTTCAAATTTTTTTTTTTACTTTGAAACCTATTTTGAGAAAAATGGTCTTATTTGAAGCCTATTTTGAGAAAAATACCTTGTGAAAAAAAAAAATCGCCACCTTTCTTCGTTTTTTTTATGCACCACCTTCCAAGAGCAAATAACGAGCTACTCAAACAATTTTTATGCATGAAATCACATCCTCTGGCTTTCCCAAATCCAGAAAAACACTATGTTCCTCATCTTCAGAACTTCCATTTATAGTAATACAAGTAATTGATAAACTCAAAATGAAGAGCAATCATATAAGTCGACTACAATGAGATAAAAAGTTAATAAATTATCATTGATTCATTTTCTATTTTCTGCCTTGATTTTTAAGAAATACAAGATTATGGTGTCCATCTTGCCATACGGGACATTCTTGGATCAAGCTCTCCATCACAACATTGGAAACTCTTGTTACGAGATCCGACCAGTCGCTGAAGACCCAACCAACACAAGAAAATGAGAAGCACAAGGGTAAGAAATTAATGCATGAGAAATACCACAAGAGAAAAGAGAAGACAGATGTAATAACATCTTACCCGTTGGAGGAGTCAAACGAAAACCCCACCGTGTACTTAGCCTCATCAAGAGCCCATCTAAACCTCGGGAGCTCCTTGACTCGAAAGCTTCCATTGTCAATGACCCGAAGCTCCGACGGCTTGACGTCAACGAAGATGGGGATAATCTTCTTCTTGGACTCCATTAGCGTGGTTAGTTCACGTAGACAGAAAGAAGATTCACAATAATGGGGAGAGAAGATGGATACCCCGACCTTACAGTTTCGTATTGCGTTATCGATAGTTTGGAACAGTTTGTCTCCAGGGTTCATGCTCTTGATGTCCATGAAAGGATGGAGATTGAGGTGATCATAGAGCAACACCGCCAAGCTTCGCTTTGTGTCAATCCCTCTGTGGTTAATGAAGACGTCCCAGGGGCTTTGGGTTGGTCTCCGCCTCCGGCTGCAGCATAGGATACACCGACTCATGAAGTTCTTTCCTAATGAACCTGGCATTGCTGGTTAATTTGCTTGCTAGCTACACTCAAGATTTCGGTCATGAGAGGGCATATATATACTGGGCACTTTTGCCTGCTTGGCTTTGGATCGTCTCTTATGAGTTTCCTACAAGAGATTAATTTTCATGCGGAACTCCCTTTTTTACACTGTTCAGGGGTAAATGTGTAATTATCAGTTATCTGGTTTTTTTTTTTGTGCGGAGCTCCGCATGATATTTAAACTGTTCCGACAATTGCTTTCGTAATCAACCTTGTCGTTGTGTTATTGAGACGACAATTGCCTTCATAATCACCTTGTGGGGCCTCGGATTGTCTCTGGCGAAGCCAGAAAACCCTCTCGGGGTTCCATACAATGTGCGACAGTTGGCAAAAAAGTGGGGAGAAGTCATTCCATTTTCTCCCCATAATTTTGACTTCTCCCCATATGATATCTCTCTCCTTTATTCTCATACACTTATCGCCACATGTCTTATAATGGGTGGAGAAGTCAAAATCATGGCCCCATGATTTTGACTTCTCCACCACTTGTCACCTATTGTATGGAACCCCCGAGATAAGTCCCTTCTGGCTTCGCCAGAGACAATCCAAGGCCCACCTTGTGGTTATATTGAGTTTCCCAAGAAACAAAAAAGCCAGATAGCTCCCCTCGGGATTCCATTTGGTTCCAATTACCGTGTGACACGTGGTGAATTAAACGGAAGTATGTACCTGGGTAGCAAGAGTAGGTAAAAAGTTAGGATATTGAGCGACCGAGAATCAGCCTTTGTATGGTTCTCGTTTGTTTGAAGAGTTAGTTGAAAATGTTATGATCGTTTTCAATACAAAAAAATGAAAGGATAAATGATAAAAAGGGCTACTCCTGAATAGACGGCAAAGACAACAGGTGGATTAGCAAACCCATCAACAAGTGCCCATGTAAAGGTAAAGAGAATACAATAAGTGCCCATTAGCGAATGCAACCACATCAACGCATCATGTGCCCATGTCTCTACTACTACTACTACTTGATTGAATTTTTATTTTTTAAATCTCTTAAATTGAGAATTAGATAGATGAAAATTGAAGGGTTGAGGTGTGGATTGAATTTTTATTTTTTAAATCTCTTAAAATGAAAATTGGAGGGCTGAGACATTGATTGAGTTTTAAAATTTTAAAACTCTTAAAATTAACACATAACTTAATAATTGTATTCCTTTTATATAGCACTTGGATAGAGCATGATTCCTCAATTGAAATATCTCCTCTTATCTAATGCCCGCCAAATCTCTCTCTCTTTGCGATTTCAAAACTGATTTCTCAAAGAAAACCAAAGAGCATAAACAATTTCGGTAACCAAATATAGGAAGAATCGTTTACAGACCCCTATTGATTTTTCATTCATTTCTGTATTTTTAAAATTTCATAAAACCGTTTTTCAATGTCAGAAAACCAGATTCGCGGTTTCGGATCTTGGATTCTCCTCTTATTGGTATTCAAAACCACTTTTGAACCTCGAAAAATTGTTGTTGTTGTTTTTTTTTTCCAGGCGTAACCTGATATTTCGAAATTCTTAAACTATCGTTATATAAAACCAAATTTTGATTCAATATTTTACTTTAATGTATTAATGTTTTACTGTAATTCTCAAATTACCCCTTATCTATTTAAAGAATAGAA
Source organism: Tetracentron sinense (assembly GCA_015143295.1). Classification (NCBI taxonomy): domain Eukaryota; kingdom Viridiplantae; phylum Streptophyta; class Magnoliopsida; order Trochodendrales; family Trochodendraceae; genus Tetracentron; species Tetracentron sinense. The sequence continues at coordinate 6,649,712 of CM026558.1, read as the reverse complement.
TCACGCCAATTGTGATTGAATGGGAGAGTTCAATCTTCACTCTCACGTGCATCGCATGTGCCACCCGCTAGTAAAGGTAAAGAGAATAATTTTGAGCCCGAGCCTTGCATCAATAGGAGCTCCCTTTTTACTCGTGGCATGTTTGTAATTATTGATGGAGCCTGGGATATTTTTGTAATACACCATAATTACACATTTGCCACTCAATAGTATAAAAAGAGGAGCTCCACACACAACGTGGTGATGCAGAGCTCCTCTTTATAATTAAACTGAAAGGTAATTATAAGAAAGAGTAAAGCTTTTGAGACCTCCTTATGGTTGAGACCACCAAGACCGTGCTCAAAGAGCACGGGATTTCAGGTGGGGCCTACCATGTGAAATGGGCCCCACCTGAATCTCGTGCTCTTGGAGCACGGTCTCGGCCCTAAAGAGGTCTCAGTAGCAAAGTCTAGAAAGAATAAAGCTATTAGAAAAGGAGAGCAAAATAAATTTGACTCAAATAAAAATATATTTATTATGTTTCTTAAAGACTAGTAGGTATGGCACGTGCACGTTCGTGCTTGTATTTTCTAATTTAATAAAGGAAAAAATGATATATTTTAGCATAGTTTAAGATTTAAATAAAGAACTCTCCTAATTAATAACAAACAAGTAACACATAAGTCTGTGACAAAAAATAAAGTAACTTAGAAATTTATAAGCCTAAGAAATCAAACAAAATAATGAGGCTATCTTTAAAAGAAAAATTGGTTAAAAAATAACGTTACATGAGCAATGAGGCGAAGGATAGTGGAAATTTTTTGTTTTTCCTCATTTTTGCATCTCCTGGAAAATGAGATAAACTCTTCCTCTCTCAAAAAGTCATGAAGCAAATATATGCCGAGTTCGAAGAAAAAATATTTTTGTCATATTTGCATAAACAATAAGTAGAGAATTATAAGGGTATTAAGCATGAACAAGTGTGAAATCAAATGTGTAGTGTAATTAAGGAATAGTTGTTTCAAAGTGAATTCTCCCTCTTTTGATTTAGATGTAATGAAAAACTAAATTGAAAACATAAATATTAAATATTGTGCAGCTGATGAAAAATTACAGGAAAGAAGGAAGAGAAAATGATCAAGTGAGATAAGGGTTACAAACTCACGCTACAAAATTTATAAAACAAGCAAACAAACGAACCCACATACCAATTATCCGAATCACTTGGGGGTAAATTTCCCATTCCATTTCCTTATGACCTGCACATTATACATATATGTTGTGAGGGGAAAAAATACCGGACGGACACGCGTCAGCAGCAGCAGCTTCTTCCACGCTCTGGCTTCCCGGTAGAAGGTTGGAGCGGAGGGTGTGGCACCCTGACCTGTACTCCGATGGTAAAGTCAGTAAGGGTAGAAGATGATGAACAGAAAACGCTAGAACAGTCACTGAAAAATACACAAGGCACTGGAGGCTCCTAACACGTATTCTCGGATCTGGGTCAGTGAACAAGTGTCTTGTGCACTAAAAATCAGGGGGTTTTTATAGGGCAAGGGTTGGTATGGCCATCGATGACCATGGATGGCCATAGGTGTCCATGCCATGTGTCATTGCCATACATCTTAGTCATATCTGCCACCGGTTGCATCACACGTGAGAGCCTCCTATAAGTCCAATCGGACGGGATCGGTCGGTACGCAGAAGTGACCAGCATTAAATGCCAAGACAGTGCTTTCGGCACGAAACGGCGCGTTCGGCACGCTTGTCGGGATCATGGATCGCCTCCTGATCACTTCCTCCAATGAGCCGGTCTCGTTGTTGACTTAAGCTCGGTTACGGCGTAGATGCCTTAAAACACAGCACGACATCGTTGTCGGTGAGACAACGGACTCGTTGTTCGCGTAACGACAGCGACGTTGTCAAGAGCACAACGTTCACGTTGTGCTTTAGACAACGAGCACGTTGTCGAAGCCACAACGGAAAAGTTGTTCTGCGTGAGAACAGAGACGTCGTAATGCGCACAACGGGATCGTTGTACATCAGACAACGTGTGACCCTTATATTTTAAGCACGTGACCCCAACTCGTGCCCACGTGTCACTTCCGTGAACAAAACGACAAAAACGAGCTCGTCCTCCAACGCTGAGCTGAATTACGAATTTTATCCGTTACAATTTGCCCCTTTATGATGCTTGGAATGTAGTTCGAAGCGTCATAAACGAACAAAAAGATCATACCTGGCACCACTCCGGAAGACGAAACGTTGCGTGCTTTAAACGCTTATTGAGAAGGTCGACCGTTCACGCCAGCTGGTCACGCGTGCGAACCGTCGCGTCTCTTTAATGCGGACAGGCTGTCATCATCACCGATTTAAATTTCGAGAATGCTTTAATGACCCTGACGGTTACTCTACTTGGTGAAAAGACGATCTTGCCACTGCTCTTAATTCCGTTGATACAGGTGTACGCCTCAGATGAAGGGTAGTGGTGTACTTTCGCAAACCAGAGATGCTTATAAAATCCCATCGAATCCTCCTTCTCTCTCACCCTGTTTCATCAAGCACTGTTACTCTGTTGAATCCTCTTCTTGCCCGAAAGTTCATCTTCCTCAAGCTCTTCAACAATCTCTCTGAGTTCTTTGGTTCGGTACGCCCTTCACCCCTATCTCTTATTATCTCTTACTGTTTTTCCGTTTCTCTCTTCTCTGGTTCCCAGAGTGGTTCTGCTCTGCGCACATTTTTTTTTTTTGCTCTTGCCCCTCTTCTCGATTTCTTCTTATCACCATGGCTGCCAACGTTCCCGTAGAACCTGCTAGGATAGAGGAAGTTAGAGGCCCTTCCGATGATGAGGCCAGTTGCACAGGTAGCGCACCTCACGGTGCCTACATTGAAAAATCCTCAGTTCTGCGCCAGTACCAGTTGGCGCATCTGAACCGTTACAGGGAACGTTTCGACTTCCCTTCCAATGTCAATCTCCACTTCAAGCGAGATGATGCCATCATAGATAGGCGTTCTGCCTGTACCGTTGTCTATCTCTCCCAGCTTGAGGCCGGCCTTCGCTTCCCTCTTCATCCTGTCTTGGATGAAGTTCTGTCCACCCTGCAACTCGCACCGGGACAAATGTACCCGGGCTTCCACAAATACATGTCCATGATGATCAAATTCATCAAGGACGGGTACCCCATAGAGGCTAGGCATCTATTCCACTTCTGCCATGCCGTCAGATGCCGAGGCAATGACGACGGTCTGCATTCCTACTTTTCGTGGAACAAGAAACCCCACTATCCAGAGCTCGTCTCAGGCATTCTTGATAGAGAAAGAAAATGGAAAGCCACTCATTTCGTTGTCTCTGGCGGCTGGAAAGCAGAGAATTCCTTGGTCCCCAACGTCTTCCGAGTGGAAGCAGGTATACCACAAGTCATCCGTTGTCCGTTGTGCACCATCGTCCTGACTACGTTCTCGTTGTACGCTGTATCTTCTCGTCCTGCTAACTCCCTCGTTGTACTCATTTTGCTTTTTCTTGTGTGCAGTGGACCCAAAGAAATTCCCATACAAGAAGTTGGCCCCGGAAGAAGAAGAACTCCTTACCGGTATCCGCCGTGCTCGAGGTGGAGAATACATCAGGTGGAAACCACTCGAGCTCGACACGCGGGCCTCCTCGGGCAACCCAGCAATTACTCAACAACAACCACAACAACAGCAACAGGGCGCCTCCACTTCCGCACCTTCACCACTCCTTCATCTAACCGAAGAAGAAGAAGAAGCCATGGCCGACTCAAACCCACCACCGCTAAGCAGGAAGCCGAGGTCTGCTCGCCCAGTGGTTCAGCCACTTCCACCGCCACCACCGCCGAAGAAGAAGAAGAACCATTCTTCCAAGGGTACAGCGCCTGCTGACCCGAAGAGAAAGATGGCCACCCAGGCTGAGCACGAGGCCAGAAAGAAGGCCAAGGCGGACAAACGCCTGGAGAAAGAGATTGCAGCCATTGCTGCTCCCCCTTCCGCCCCTGCCGCTCCTCCAACAAGTCCAGGAGCCGAGGTGACAACGGCAGTGCCCGAGGTTAGCTCGGCGCCTGCCCCTTCTCGAGTTGCCACTGCCCCAGCCAGCACGAGCTCCGCTGTCGTTGCCTTGGCTGCAACGGAAGCTGGTACGACGAGTCTCCCGGCTTGTATGCTGCCGTCCTCCTCTAAGGATTGGTCGCCCGACTTTACTCGGTTCGGGGTGCCGACCGTGAATGAATCGGCGAAGAGCTCGGGGACGGCCGCCCGAGCTCTGACTCACGCGATGAGGCTGCCCCGGGACATCGCTGAGGTCGGCAAACTCCACTTGGCCGACCTGTCCTACGCTGCCTGCCAGTCCGTGGCAACAGTAAGCTTCTCCCTCCCTCGTCTCCTACCTTAATTGTTTGAAATATTACTTCTCGTTGTGCTAACGCCCAGACATTTTCTTGCAGATGAACACGCTCGTGCAAGAGCTCTGTGATCGCAGCCAGGATAAGTACACTCAGCTGCGAGACGGGATCAATTACTGGAGAGACAGGACGGAGATGCTGGAGAAGACTCTTGTTGAAGAGAGACTCAAGGCAGACTTTGATCTGTCTCAAGCCAAGGCTGACACGACTCGTGCTGAGGTAAGGCTAAGCACTGCCACCAAGGTACGGGAAAAGGCTGAGGCTGAGGCACGATCAGCAAAGGAGGCCGAAAAGAAGGCCAAGCAAGAGGTAGAGAATGCTGTTGTACGCATCAGCGAGCTGGAGCATGTCTCCCAAGTTTTGGGTAGACAGTTGGAAGAAACTGAGGCAGCCAGGTCGGCACTGGCAGAGGAGCTCGAGGAGGCCAAGAAAACTCAGGACACCGAGAGGTCCGTGACCCTGAGACTGCAGCAGTATTATCAGTCTCAGCTGGACACGCTCTTGGATGAAGATCGTGCTGAGACCGAGAAAGAGGTTCTCGACTTGCTCCGCCAGCAAGGCCGCCTGAAGGAAGACAATGAAGAGGACGCCACCACGTTCTCCGAGCTTCAGAGCAAAGAACTAATCGAGCTCGACAACGAGCCCGAGGTGCAAGGCGTCGAGTTGCCTCATTTTCTCGAAGGTCCTGCACCCCTCCCTGCCGAGCCATCCTCCGAGCCGGCTGCTCCAGAGCTTCCTCCTACTGCCGATGAAGTTACTCCGGTGGAAGCCCCTATTGCTGAAGCCTCTACTCCTGCCCCTGCTACAACGGCGACAGAGGCTGACCTTGAGCTCGTCTGACCTGCTGTCCCTCTGATCTCCTGCTCTTCTGATCCCTTGCCCCTTCCTATGTTTCTGCTTCTCTCTTTCGTCGATGTAAATTCTTCTTTCTCCCTTTTATGGGAGTTTCTCACTGTAACCGCCCAGAAATGGGCTTTTGCTATGAATAGATCGCTCCTCTCTTTTTTATTTGTGTTTGCACTTCTTTTCACCTCGTAGCGTAGTACGACGCATGCACACAGAATAAGAAAAAACACAATGTGAGTAGTTGAATGATTTTTCACAGTCCACTGTACCGATGTTAATGCGGTACTTCGCTATGTGAACGTTTGGATATTCGCGAAATTATAACTGTTGTATACCAAATAAACTATTTTGACCAAAACACTACGAGCAAAACGCTATGAGTAGAACGCTATGATCAAAGCACAACGAACAAAACACTACGAGCAAAGCACTACGAGCAAAGCACTGCGAGCAAAGCACTACGAGCAAAGCACTGCGAGCAAAGCACTACGAGCAATCACTTATGAACAAGCACTACGAGCGTTCGCTATGAGCGTTCACCATGAGCAAAGCACTGCGATCAATCACTTATGAACAAGCACTACGAGCGTTCACTATGAGCGTTCACCATGAGTAAAGCACTGCGATCAATCACTTATGAACAAGCACTACGAGCAAGCACTGATCTAGATACATCATTCGCGTAGTTCACTGTGAATGCAATCTGACAAATAAAATTCATAGGACGAACGCAATGTAACTCAGTATCGAAGCACATGCTCAGAGGATGTCATTAGGATAAGCCACTAGATTTGCTCAGATGACATCCTTATATAAGCCACTCGTGTTCGTTGTGAGTACGTTGTTCAGTCAAAACTTTATTTAAATTACTTGCAAAACATTCACAGTATTACACTGATGAACCAGATAGAGAATAGTGTAAACAATGGGCAGGCACAAATCACATGTTGAAATATGAACACTATGATTATGTAAAATCACTGAAAACTTATAAGCACGACGATGTATGTAAATAGCATTTCACAGATTCTATTGAAAGAATTGCCTCAGATTCATGATGTTCCAAGATTTCGAGATGAGGTTACCTTGCAAGTCTTTCAAGTAGCAGACCCCAGGACTTCCCAATCGTTCTACGATATAAGGCCCTTCCCAGTTTGGTCCCAACTTGCCACTGTTAAGCTCTCTTGTGTTCTGGAACACTCTTCGGAGGACGAGATCACCGACCTGCAGCACTCTCCGTTGTACTTTCTTGTTGTAGGCTTTCCTCAATCGCTGCTGATATCTCCTCATCTGAATGCTAGCATCTTCTCGCTTCTCCTCTAGCAGATCAAGATGAATAGTCATGAGCTCTGCATTCTGATCTTTCTCTCCATCCTTCTTCTTGCTGTGCCAAGAGCGCACTGTAGGCAAACTGATCTCTGTAGGAATGACTGCCTCCATGCCATACGCTAGAGAGAAGGGAGTTTCATTGGTAGAGCTCCTTGGAGTCGTTTGGTACCCCCACAAAACGTTGTGCAGCTCGGTGGCCCACTTCCCCTTTGAATCTTCCAGTCTTCTCTTCAAGGCATTGAGAATGCTCTTGTTGGCTGCCTCGGCTAATCCATTCCCCTGAGGATAATATGGGGAAGAGAAGACATGCTTGATCTTCAACTCGCTGCAAAAGTCGGCAATTACACGTCCTGAGAACTGCTTCCCGTTGTCAGTAATGATGGACTGCGGTATGCCAAACCTACAGATGATATGCTCCCACAAGAATCTCTTCACTTCTTGCTCCCTGATACGCGCAAGGGGAACAGCTTCAATCCATCGTGAGAAGTAGTCAGTTGCCACTAAAAGGAAGATCAGATTCCCTGGAGCCCTCGGGAAAGGTCCCACAATGTCAAGTCCCCACCGCGCAAATGGCCAAGGCTGCGATACAGTGCTGAGCTCTTGAGCTGGAGCATGAATCAGACGAGCAAACCGCTGGCACTGGCTGCACCTCTTCACATACTTCTGAGCATCAGCTTGCATGTAAGGCCAGAAGTAGCCTTGCCCTAGAGCTCGATGGGCAATGGTCCTCCCGCCCGAATGAATACCACATATACCTTCATGCAGCTCAGCAAGTATTCTCTCCACGTCTACGGGATGAACACACTTCAGCAAAGGTCCGGCAAAAGATTTCCTGTACAACTCTCCTTGCACCAAGGTATAACGAGATGCCTTTGACTGAATGCGCCTTGACTCCTTCACACTGATAGGGAGAACTCCGTCCTTTAGATAAGCCACCAACCTTGTCATCCAGCTCGGGACTGGACTGACAAAGAACACTTCTAGCTGTGCCTGAAGCACTTCTCGCTGTGCCTGAAGAGTTATCGAGGGATACTCTTGGAACTCCATCAGAATAGCCTTAGGCTGGTCAGCCTGCACCATGGAAGCTAAATACGCCAAAGCGTCAGCATGCCTGTTCTCGTCTCTTCGAGTATGCCTGATCTCCACAACGGTGAATGTTTCACACGACGAACGAACGAGAGTAGCATACTGCTTCATCAGGTCGTCCTTGCATTCATAAACACCATTCACCTGATTCACCACGAGCTGTGAATCACAAAACACTCTCAACGTGGAGATCCGCAATTCTCGTGCGCTCTCTAACCCAAGGAGCAAGGCTTCGTACTCAGCTTCGTTGTTAGAGGCAGTGAACCCGAGGCGTGACATCTTCTGAACTTTGATGTTGTCCGGACTTATGAGCACAATACCCAGTCCCGAACCACTGAAATTGGAAGACCCGTCTACGTACAACAGCCAACCGCTCCATTCTGACGATTCGACCCCCTCCACAACGGCATCTCCGTTGTCAACTTCAGTTGGGAGCTCCCGAAGATCAACAATCATATCCTCTGCCTTCTCCTCCACAGGAAAGTCAGAAAGAAATCCCGCCATTGCTTGCCCCTTCTCTGAACTCCTGGCCCGGTATTGGATATCGAACTCACTCAGAGCTACAGCCCACTTTGACATCCTCCCCGCCAGCTCGGGTCGTCCCAGCACAAATTTCAAAGGATACGTTGTGATGACAACGATAGAATAAGCATGAAAGTACGGCCGAAGCTTCTCTGCAGAAAAGACAAGAGCCAGACATACCTTCTCGAGCTTGCTATAATTGCACTCTGCTTTGAGAAAGGTCTTGCTGATGAAGTAGACAGGCTTCTCCACACCATCACAGCTTCTCACCAGGACGGAACCAAGGGCTTGCTCTGAAACAGACAAATAGAGATATAAGATTTCACCTGGCTCTGGCACCGAGAGGATAGGAGCTGATCCTAAATACTCTTTCAAGGCAAGGAAAGCTCGGGAACACTCCGGAGTCCACGCAAAAATGGAGTCCTTCCTCAGCAGCTCGAACAGAGGTTTGCAACGATCGGATGACTTGGAGATAAACCGGTTGAGCGCAGCAATCTGGCCTGTCAGCTTCTGAATCTCCTTCTTCGACTTGGGTTCTGGCATGTCCAGCAAAGCACGGATCTGAGCTGGATTAGCTTCAATCCCCCGCTGACTCACAAGGTAACCCAAAAATTTCCCTGAGGTAACCCCGAAGGTGCACTTCTCTGGGTTGATCTTCAGATTGAAAGATCGCAGCACAGAGAAAGGTTCAGCAAGGTCCGCCACCAGAGTATCTCGTACTCGACTCTTCACAACGATATCGTCGATGTACACTTCGACCGTCTTGCCAAGGAGTGATCCGAACATGAGATTCATCAGACGTTGATAGGTGGCACCTGCATTCTTCAAGCCAAAAGGCATCACCCGATAACAGAACAAACCTCGCTCCGTTATGAAGGTGGTCTTCTCTCGATCTGCTTCCGCCAGAAGGATTTGGTTATAGCCCGAATAACCATCCATGAAGGATAACATTTCGTGGCCAGCAGTGGCGTTGATGAGCCTGTCTATCCTTGGCATGGGAAAAAAGTCCTTGGGGCACGCTTTAATGACACCAATGAAGTCAATGCAGACTCTCACCTTCCCGTTCTTCTTAGGCACAGCCACAACATTGGCTATCCAATCAGGGTACTGCACCTCCTGAATGAATCCGAACTGGATCAGTTTGTCAATCTCCTCATTCACTGCATCATGATAAGCTGGAGCAAGCCTCCGAGGTTTCTGCTTCACTGGAGGGATGACAGGATCAGCATTGAGGTGATGGCAGATAACATTCGGATCGATGCCAGTCATATCTTTATGAGACCATGCAAAGATATCAAGATTCTGCCTAAGAAAACTCAGCAACTCGAGCTCCTCCTCCGTTGTCAAGCTCGTCCCGACCTGCAACACCTTTGGCTCTTCTTTCGTTCCCAAATTGACAGCTTTCGTGGGCTCAACGGAAGGTCTGCACAATGATGCCTCCGAGCTCCCTTCCACAACGGGAGCAGCCTGTAACTGCTACGAAGGCACAACGGAAGTTGGAAAATCGCACTTCCGCGATGCCAACTGATCGCCTCGGATCTCCTGAGGCCCGTCCTGTGTTGGGTACTTCAACACCTGGTAGTACGAGGACGGAACAACCTTCATCTCATGGGTCCACCAGCGACCCAAGATGGCATTGTACGGTGATGGCGCGTCCAGAACGGAAAACCTGGTCCGAAGGACAACGGGCCCCGTCACAACGGGCAAGACAACGTCGCCTGCAGGCTTCATCGAGCTGCCATCAAATCCGTACAAGGGAGTCTGAGCAGGGATGAGGACGGAAGGATCCAGCTTCATCTGAGTGAAAGCATGAAGGTACAAGATGTCTGCTCCGCTCCCAGAATCTACGAGCACCCTCTTGATGTCGAAGTCTCCTATTCTCATGGTGAGAACAAGAGCATCATAGTGAGGTCGGATCACTCCTGCCAGATCAAGATTAGTGAAGGTGAGTGCCTGCCCAACGCTTCTGCTAGGCACTTGCACCTGGCATACTGCGGCCTCGTGAGACAGCTTCCTGGCCTTCGCCCTGAAGTTCCTCTCCACATCAGCTTTAGGCGTTTGCACGCGGCAAATGACATTGATCGTGCCCAAGGAAGCCCCTCCACTGGTACCGGGATTATCGGCGGGTTCTCCTCCACGAGATTGGGACACCGGCTCCCTGGCACGCTCCCCACCGCCGTTGTCAGAAGCAAGATACTCTCCCAAATACCCCTCCTGAACAAGCCTCTCCAAGTATTCTCTCAGAATACGGCATCGGTTGGTGAGGTGACCACGGCACTTGTGATAATGACAGTACTCATGCACCTGTGGCCCCGATGTAATATCCGGCACCGCCCTCGCCGGCCACTCAAAGTATGGCTGATCCTCTATTGACCTCATGATGGTCGCCGGGCTGACTGTGAAATTGATGCGCGGTGTTTGATTTGCAAAGGGTCGCCTCTCATTAGGCTGCACGCCTCTCTCGTGCTGTACTTGAGGCTGCACCTGGCATGGCTGATACTGTTGCCTCGTCTGCTGGTCATTAGGACGTCTCTCCGTCCTGCTCTGATGCTGGTTAAAGTTTCTCTCAAACGGGCGCCGATCCGACTGATCCCGTTGAGTCACATACACAACTCTCTCCCTCTGCTTCCTTGGTGGCGAGCCCTCAGATGATGAAGACTCGTACCTCTGCTTCTTCTCCTTCCTCTTCGATGATCGGTGTGTCCTTTCCGCGACATCCACCACTCTCGCTCTGGGCTTCGGTGCTGACACAACGGATACGTTGTCCTCGTACCTCCCGTACTTGGTGGCACGTACCATCAACTCGTCCATCTTGACAGGATAGTCAAGAGCTAAGGACTTGTAGAGCTCGGAATGCTTGGGGATAGCATTCTTGAAAGCGGTGATGCAGCTTGCTTCATCAACCTTGTCAATGTTGTGGACTTCATCAGTGAAACGCGAAATGAAGTCCTTCAAGGATTCGACCGGCTTCATCCTCAAAGAGAAGAGAGTATCTGCACCCGCCTTCTTCTTCTTATTGATGATGAAGCGATCAATAAAGGCCGACCTGAGCTCTGAGAAGTTACTGATAGAACCAGGAGGCAAGTTCCGAAACCACTTCGATGCTGCCCCAGACAGGCTGTTGGGGAAAGCCTTGCAATACAAGTCATCATCTGGATTGCGAACAGCCATCGCGTGCTTGAAGTCAAACAAATGCTCCTCCGGGTCCGTCTTTCCAGTGTACATGGGGAAGATCGGAGTTATGAACTTGGAAGAAGTATAGGACTGGTTGATGGCATCCGTGAAGGGAGAGTTCTCAACGTTGTCCTTCGCTGACTGAGCAAAGTGGTCAGGAATCCCTCCCTTCATGCTCTTAACGCGAGCACCGATTAAAGCCTCCACCTCCTTGGCTGTTACCCAAGTCTTCTGGGTGTCTGCGCCTCCAGTACCCACTCTCAGGTCTTCTCTTCCTGCCCCTTCCCGGAAATCCACACGATCCGAAGGGATACTCTGCTCTGCCCGAACCGGAGGTTGCCTTACATCCCCTTCAGTAGGAAGAAGCACAAACCTGGTTTCACGATTCTCTGGGGCAGAAGGAGAAGAAGAGAAGTCAAACTGACGTCTCAAAGAAGGCCTCTGCAGTGGCACTTCATCCACCTCGAGCCTGCTATGCTCGAACGTCTCCAGCCTTACCTGCATCAACTGTTGCTGCCTGGTGATTTGGTCCAGAGCAGACTGCTGCACTTGCAGCATTGCCAAGATGCGATCTGAGACAGAGAGCTCAGCAAGGGGAGGCACGGTCCTATCTGGTTGCCCAGACGAAGGACTGACTCCAGGATTGTGCACGACAGAAGGTATGAAAGAAGTGGCGTGAGGGGTTTGATCCTCATGCCCGAACACTTCTGACTGATCTGCCATAATCGCAGAGAGCAAAGGGGAGTCCGTTTATTGTTTCCCACAGACGGCGCCAATTTTTGTGAGGGGAAAAAATACCGGACGGACACGCGTCAGCAGCAGCAGCTTCTTCCACGCTCTGGCTTCCCGGTAGAAGGTTGGAGCGGAGGGTGTGGCACCCTGACCTGTACTCCGATGGTAAAGTCAGTAAGGGTAGAAGATGATGAACAGAAAACGCTAGAACAGTCACTGAAAAATACACAAGGCACTGGAGGCTCCTAACACGTATTCTCGGATCTGGGTCAGTGAACAAGTGTCTTGTGCACTAAAAATCAGGGGGTTTTTATAGGGCAAGGGTTGGTATGGCCATCGATGACCATGGATGGCCATAGGTGTCCATGCCACGTGTCTTTGCACTCATTGCCATACATCTTAGTCATATCTGCCACCGGTTGCATCACACGTGAGAGCCTCCTATAAGTCCAATTGGACGGGATCGGTCGGTACGCAGAAGTGACCAGCATTAAATGCCAAGACAGTGCTTTCGGCACGAAACGGCGCGTTCGGCACGCTTGTCGGGATCATGGATCGCCTCCTGATCACTTCCTCCAATGAGCCGGTCTCGTTGTTGACTTAAGCTCGGTTACGGCGTAGATGCCTTAAAACACAGCACGACATCGTTGTCGGTGAGACAACGGACTCGTTGTTCGCGTAACGACAGCGACGTTGTCAAGAGCACAACGTTCACGTTGTGCTTTAGACAACGAGCACGTTGTCGAAGCCACAACGGAAAAGTTGTTCTGCGTGAGAACAGAGACGTCGTAATGCGCACAACGGGATCGTTGTACATCAGACAACGTGTGACCCTTATATTTTAAGCACGTGGCCCCAACTCGTGCCCACGTGTCACTTCCGTGAACAAAACGACAAAAACGAGCTCGTCCTCCAACGCTGAGGTGAATTACGAATTTTATCCGTTACAATTTGCCCCTTTATGATGCTTGGAACGTAGTTCGAAGCGTCATAAACGAACAAAAAGATCATACCTGGCACCACTCCGGAAGACGAAACGTTACGTGCTTTAAACGCTTATTGCCCCTATAATGACTCCAGGGCAAATGCCTCATGGTCTGCACCATTAGACTGGCCATTTTGAGGTAGCATTATACTATTTCCCGGTGATACCTCCCCTATGTCCTCTTTGGATTGGACAAAACTTAGACCTGTTTCTGCTTATGTTGAACAACCAAAAACCTCCATTAACGGGTCTTGCTTCTTAATAACTGAATTTGGCAGCATTTCCCTCAGTAATATGCTCAACTCGTATCAAGTAGATCTATAATGATCATCATTTTAAAAAGTCAATGTGATCAGGGAGTTGAACAGCTTGAACTGACGTAGTTGACACCTCTAATCCTATGCATAGCAGATGCATGATTCCTGATAACCTTCCCCATGGTTCCTTCTAGTTATAACTAAGGAACTACCCAAAGGGCTGATTTGAAGTTCTTCTTTCATCCATTTTTTATTAAGAAAAATCCTAGACTTGGAAGTGTTTGATCTTCTATTTATTTATTTTTACTACAATAGAGAAGATTTTAGGCATTTTAAGGGAAAATGAAACAAAACCACTGAAATCTACTGTAATTAAGCGAAATAATTACTGAAATTCAATATAAAAAATCCACTACAGAAGCTTATTGTTCTTCGAAACCATAACATTTCTAATTTCAGGAATTTTAGAAAATAACGTTGGTAATAAAACTAATAAAAGCAAAATGTTGTGTGACTGAGTGAAGTAATTAGACCCTCTTCCTCTTGAAAGGCTGGTGTTTTGAGGTAGAATGGTCAGGGTGTGTATCATTTGGTATTTGAGTTGCTAACCAACACAATGCCAATTTTAGTACACTTGTGAGGTTTGGGATAGATCAGGAAGAGTGATATAAAGGGTCACTGGTGGGGCAATGAAGACCAGCCTTAGGTTTGCAAATTGAGATCTCAGGTACGCCTATCATTGCTCTTCTTTTATTTTGGAAAGATAGAAGGACATGAGAGAGTAGGTGGTTGGTTTGTGATTAATTATCCAACCTTAGGTTTGCAAATGGAGATCTCAGGTACGCCTACGGATACGGATGCGTGAATTTTAGCCATGGTTATTAATAGATGTCAAAGAGGACATGTGGTGGGCTTGAGAGGTGTGCATGTACCACCCAACAGAATGTACAATGCATGCTATCTCTCCCCTATTTAAATGTCTTTGTAGGCTAATGATAATCTCTTGCCCAATGGTGTATATATGTCATCAGAGTCGTTAGCAAGTCATAAACGTCGCCATGCACGGGCATACATAATAAAAAAAAGAAAAAAAAGAACATAGGATGATAATAAAAACAAGGATTTTACTAGTCCCAGACGCAAAACTTCCACAGAAGCATCTTGGTGGTTACAAATGTTCACAAATTTTCTGTTTTTTTTTTTTTAATGTGTTAAGATATCACACCCTTATAAGTACCATCACGCCTCAAACGGTTGGTACCCATTTTGAGGAGTGTTTGGGTGAAGCTTCTAAGGGTTTGAGAGTATGTAGTGGTGTGTGGTGTGTGCAAGTGTGTGGTGTGTGTTTGTTTGCCCCTACTGCAGCTATCGCCTTGTGGTGTTGTTGCCTTAACCAAAAAAATCTATTTTCCAATTGATAACTTATGTTGATTCCGATTGAGAGAAGTGAGTGAGAGAGTGAAAAATGAGACCAATGTCGTTTGGAGTAAGGAAAGGACGTTTTAACAGTTGTGAATTGTATCCTTGGAAAAGTAGAGGGAGAGCTACACTTGAAAGGGAGTTCGGATTGGCAACAGCGCTTGCTGTTGCGCTGTTGCCCATATGCGTCTTGCAAAATGGGCCCCATATCCATCATTTGGTGATCCCCATGTGAATAGTAAGTGGCCCCCATTTTATAAGACACATATGGGCAACAGGCGCAACAACAAGCGCTATTGCCCATCCGAACTCCTTGTAAGGAGACGTGTTGGTTTGGATATTGTAAAACAACCTTAGTGCTATGCCACATCAGAAGTCTTAAAAGGCCCTCGGATCGGATTCTCTCTAGCCATGCCAAAAAAATGTCTCGGGCTTCCATACAATAGGCGACATGTGGTGATAAAAAGGGGAGAACTCATTTCATTTTTTACCCATGATTTTGGCTTCTTCCCATTTGATATATCTCCCCGTTTTTCTCACTAATCGTCAAATGTCTCATTATGTGTGGAAATGTCAAAATCATGAGCCCCATGATTTTGACTTCTCCACCTCTAGCCGCCTATTGTGTGGTAGCCTGAGACCACCATTTTCTGGCATCGCCAGAGAGAATCCTTTGCCTGTTAAAAATACTAGACCAGATTATTAGTAATGGGATCTAGTAATGAAAATTCATTAAGGTGTCACGTAGGATCAAATTGCTATTAGATATAATATAGATATGAAAATTTATCCTAAGAAAGACAATGAATAGTACTAGGTTATGGTTCCGACAAACCAACCCAAAACCATTTTTGGATTCATAATGAATAGACTAAAAAAAGTAGATTTTTTTGGAGTCGCTATTTTTTTTTCTGTTTTCATTGATTTAATTTCGATGTTCTTATCATAATTCGCCTATGTTATAATGAATATCAGAGATTTGAAATTTTTACTAACAATAGGCCTAAAGTAGGTCTTATTTCCCCAAAAATAGGCTTTAAGTTAGCTTTATTTTGTTAAAGGGAAATAGTTAACGTACCATGGATTCCATTTCCAAACCTAAGGCATCAAATAGATTGATACTTATGTTGCCTTTGAAAGACATGATCCATTCAGGACAAAAGCTGATTATCTCAAGATAAAGATATTGATGATAAAAGCTAGAGCGAATAATAAAGCAACGATTTGGTTCGAATATGAGCAGGAGGATTATCATTCGGATCAAAATGATGGATGAGGATGATGATGTCTTAGGTTTGGAAATAGAATCTATGGGTACGCCTATCACTGCTCTTTATTAAAATAGAATTCGAATTTTTAACTTAATTCTAAAAGGCTGTGGATCGATCAATATGGCATATAGATGAAACAATGTGGAATATCGATATCAATATAATATACCACATCGATCGCTATGCCACATTGATCAATCGATGTAGTACATTGATAGATGTGATGAAAGTTAGAAGCCTAAAAGTTTAAGTTGAAAATTTAAAACCTATTTCAAAAAAAAATTCTTACTTTGAAGACTATTTTGAGAAAAATACCTTGTGAATTCGCCACCTTTTCTTTTTTATGCACCACCTTCCAAGAGCAAATAACGAGCTAGTAAAACAATTTTTATGCATGAAACCACATCCTCTGGCTTTACCAAATCCAAAAAAACACTATGTTCCTCATCTTCAGAACTTCCATTTATAGTAATACAAGTAATTGATAAACTCAAAATGAAGAGCAATCATATAAGTCGACTACAATGAGATAAAAAGTTAATAAATTATCATTGATTCATTTTCTATTTTCTGCCTTGATTTTTAAGAAATCCAAGATTATGGTGTCCATCTTGCCATATTGGACATTCTTCGATCAAGCTCTCATACAATGTAGCTCTGACAACGTAGCTCAGACAAGGCACAAACAACGTAGCTCGGATAAGGCACAGACAACGTAGCTCTGACAATGTAGCTCGGATAAGGCACAGACAACGTAGCTCGGATAAGGCACAGAAAACGTAGCTCTGACAACGTAGCTCAGATAAGGCACAGACAACGTAGCTCGGATAAGGCACAGACAACGTAGCTCGGATAAGGCACAGAAAACGTAGCTCTGACAACGTAGCTCGGATAAGGCACAGACAACGTAGCTCGGATAAGGCACAGACAACGTAGCTCTGACAACGTAGCTCGGATAAGGCACAGACAACGTAGCTCGGATAAGGCACATAAAATGTAGCTCTGACAATGTAGCTCGGATAAGGCACAGACAACGTAGCTCGGATAAGGCACAGACAACGTAGCTCTGACAACGTATACGTTGTGCATCTCACAACGGGTACGTTGTGCAGCTCACAACGGACAACGAGCTTGGGCACTATTCACATCGGACAACGCGACAATGGATTCGGCACTATTCACAGCACAACGTGACAACGGATTCGGCACTATTCACAGCACAACGTGACAACGGATTTGGTACTATTCATGGCCTATTTGAGAGAATCCGGTGACCATAATGGATTGTGAAGCCATAAAGAGCATCAAGTAGCCGGATAACACCAAAGGAAGATGAGAGAATCAGGTGAGTGGCCGCCTGCATAGCACTTCGGGGTAGGGGTGTGAATGACTCAAGCTTCTCAGATCTCCTTCTTCTGCCCTTTATTTCCTCTCTTGCATTCCACACCATCCTTCCATTCTTTCTGGTGATTCTTGCTTATTTATAGGCATTTTGAGTCATCATGACTTGTGTAGTCATGATGAGGTCACCTGTCAGACAACACTCAAGTGAGCCAGCACATAGCCTAAGTGGGCTTATGTCGGCTAAATTGTTAGAATTTGCTAGAGTGAGAAATTCCTATTTTACCCCTTCTTTTTACTTCTTTTTACGAATTTTATCCCTTACAACAACATTGGAAACTCTTGTTACGAGATCCGACCAGTCGCTGAAGACCCAACACAAGAAAATGAGAAACACAAGGGTCAGAAATTAATGCATGAGAAATACCCCAAGAGAAAAGAGAAGACAAATGTAATAACATCTTACCCATTAGAGGAGTCAAACGTAAACCCCACCGTGTACTTGGCCTCCTCAAGAGCCCATCTAAATCTCTGGAGCTCTTTGACTCCAAAGCTTCCATTGTCCATGACCCGAAGCTCCGACGGCTTGATGTCGACGAAGATGGGGATGACCTTCTTCTTGGACTCCATTAGTGTAGTAAGTTCACGTAGGCAGAAGTAAGATTCACAGTAATGGGGAGAGAAGACGGAAACCCCGACATTACAGTTTCGTATTGCGTTATCGATAGATGGAAACAGTTTGTCTCCAGGGTTCATGCTCTTGATGTCCATGAAAGGATGGAGATTGAGGCGGGTGAGGTGATCATAGAGCAACACCGCCAAGCTTCGCTTTGTGTCGATCCTTATGTGGTTAATGAAGACGTCCCAGGGTCGATCCGCCCGGCTTTGGGTTGGCCTCCGGCGGCGGCATAGGATACACCGACTCGTGAAGTTCTTTCCTAATGAACCCGGCATTGCTGGTTAATTTGCTAGCTGCACTGAAGATATATATACAAGGGCTGGGTGGGCACCAAGGGAGGGAGGGGGGCCACGTGCTCCCACTGAACTCTTGTTTTTTTTTTTTAAAATTCATTTTATTTACGGAAAAAGATTACCTCTGGTGGCTGCCCGAGCGCCCAGCTCAGGCATCCACAAACCAGTGGGCAGGTGGCGTTTTAAAGGGGAAAGAAATCAAATGAGGAGAAGTCAAAATCATGGGGAGAAAATGAAATGACTTCTCTCCTAAATTATCGCTAGGTGCCCAATGTTTTGTGGATGCCCAAGCGCCCAGCTCGGGCAGCCACCAGAGGTAGTCTTTTTCCTTTATTTACGTATAGCCCTGGAAGAGATCATGTTACAGCCAATCACAATTGAACTTGGGGAGAGTTCAATCACACCCACAGGTCAAGACGTGTCCCTTTTAACCCCTAATAAACACAGTTAAGATTCATTAACCCTTAGGTTCAACAATCTAACCTTAGTTTTTTAAATAAGATATTTAAAAAAATTAACTTAAGAAATTCTAACCATAGGATTAAATTTTTTTTTATAAGAACCTAGATTAGATTGTTGAACCTTTAAAAGTTAGTATCATGGTTAATAAGGGTTAAAAAAAGACACGTGTTGACCTAAGGGTGCGATTGAACTATCCCCAAGTCCAATTGCGATTGACTGTGATCTGATCTAAGCATGGGAATGGGGACATGAACTCAGGGAGAGTTCAATCACACCCACATGTCAACACATGTCCCTTTTAACCTCTATTAAATGTGGTTAAGATTCACTAACCCTTGGGGTTTAATAATGTAACCTTATTTTTAAATTTTTTTTATAAATATTATTAACCATGAGATTTAAAATTCTTAACCAAAGTTAAATATTTTTTTTTCTTCTAAAAACCAAAGATATATTGTTGAACTCCAATGGTTAATAAATCTTAACCACAGTTAATAAATATTAAAAATGACACATGCGGACCTGTGGGTGCGGTTGACTGTGATTTGATCTCCATGCAGGTGCTCCATAAGAAAAATATGTATTATATACTAACTTGTTTAATTATTTTACTGGGCATAATTATGATAAGGTCCAGTTGTCCTTAAAACCATTATACTATATTATTCAATTATTTAATAGGTATAGCCATGAGGCAACTGGGCAACGTTTCCTGAACTATTGAAAACAAAATATATCTTTTAGAACATGTTATTTAAATATTTGACTGGACATAACCATGGAACAAGGGGATAACTATCCAGTAAACAAAGAGAAAAAATACCCTAAAACCTTAGTAATGAAAAAAATATTTGGGGCCTACAGCCCCGATCCCCACCCCCACGTAAACTCATAATATTTTGTACCAACTTAATAATTATTCACAAATTTATTAACAACTACTATCAGTTTTTTATGAATCATCACGTGCCCCCACTACTCGAAACTCTTGGCTCCACCCTGGTGGGGACACGAAATCATGATATACGACCCTAAAATGGTCTCGGGCTTCCAGTTTCGTATTTCCTTTTTTGCTCTATTGGGTTATTTAAAATCTTTTAACTCACGTTGAGGGAAGGAATAAGCTAGGAATCTAATATTTTCTTTAAAGCTTTAAAATATTAGCTTTGGGGGCCTTGGCTTGCCTCTGGCGAAGCCAGAAAGGGCTTATCTCGGGGTTCCATAGAATAGGTGACATGTGGTGAAGAAGTCAAAATCATGGGGCCCATGATTTTGACTTCTCCACACACAAATGGAAATGTGGCGATTAGTGTGTGAGAATAAGGGGGGGAGATATCAAATGGGGAGAAGTCAAAAATCATGGGGAGAAAATAAATGACTTCTCCCCATTTTTCTGCCAGCTGCCGCACAATGTATAGAACCCGAGAGCCCTTTCTGCCTTCGCCTGAGACAATCCGAGGCCAGCTTTGGGATATTTTCAAAAGAGTCAAATCCTCTACCATAAACAACCTCTTATTTCTCGGGCTTCGAGTTTCGTATTTCCTTTTTTACTCTATTGGGTAATTTAAAATCATTTAACTCACGTTGAGGGAAGGAATAAGGAGTCTAATATTTTCTTTAAAGCTTTAAAATCATTTAACTCACGTCGGATCGGTTACTTCATGATCCGACGGCTCTCGGATCAGATTCAGATCTGTCGGATTCTTAATCGGATCGGATTCGGATCTAGGTAGATCTGGTCCAAATCCGACCCGTTGACAACCCTACCTCCAAAAGGCCCAAGGGCACGATTAGCGTTCCCACCATTTCAAGGCCATCACGATAGAAGATTCGTGCTACCTTCTCCTTCTCGTGAGACGAACATACCCCGTTCTCCCCTTTATCAGTATGCTCGTGATGTGCCACGGGATCAGGTGTTTTATAAAGGTCGAGGGGCATGAACAATCCCAAATGACGTCGATGCTATGATTAGTGCCCATGTCAAGTGGGCAAGCAGAAGTCAGATGGACCAGATCAGCACCTATTTGCTCCTGTCTGAGTTGGAGGACATTATGATGGCGATATTTCGGGAGAAAGAATGAGAGGAGAGAGAAGGGATTTCAGAAGAGAGAGAATGAAAACGATAGGAATAAAGAGAGAGACCGAGAGGAAGAGCTGTAGTTTTCTGGTTTTATTAGGGTGGTTTTGCACCAAGGGAGGTTGTTTTGGGTATACAGTTGCATTTACAAAACTTTATCCAACGTTGCTAGCAAGCTTACAAGAGCCTCTAGAAGGCGTAGTAGCTGTTTCGAACCCCACTCTATCTATCTATACTAATATTATATGTCGGTTGGTTCCACGTGACATATCTCTTTGGCCTCTATTCTTTATTCTGGTTGATGTCACGTGTCTGCTAACATGACATCTACTTTTTAATTGATCCAATAAGAATATGCCATGTCATCCTTTTAATTGTTATTTTTTTCCCCGAATTAAGTAATAGGTTAAATGTTTACCTTCACCCTCTCACATTCTATTATTTAATTTTATTCTTTCATTATAATTAATTAAGTTGTAACATTTAAATTATTAAAAATATGAAGTCTAAGGGTCTCTTCTTTCTTCTATCCATATCTTTATTCTTTAATTGCAATTTATTAAATTGTAACATATATCATTCTTACATTTTCTAACTCTTGGTCTACCTTCTCCCTAATTCCATATAAATAGTAAACAAATCCACAAGACACATTTCATTCTCAAACATGTAAGAGTTTGCCATGTCTTATGCACTTCAGTTAGTATGGTTCATCATGGAGGTTTTTCCTAAACATTTGATCATCTAAAGTGGAAATCTCAAGAGGTTTGTTTTCATGACCGCTATTGGGAAGTTCTTGAGTCTTGGTGCATTGTGGCATGAGTGCATTTTCAGCGACTATTTTGGGTAATTTGATGCTATTGGAAGTTGTCAGGTTTTGGTTCTGGCATTACTTACCTTTACATTTATGGATCCCTACATGGAGCTTTGGATGAGTATGGGTGCATTTCAGGCACTATTTTGGGTCTTCTATTTTGCTCTTGCAGCAACGATTTGAAATAACATGTATTATCCTCACTAAAATTAATGAGATTCATTTTATCATTGATATTAAGAGTATTAAAATAAAATTCAAATTATTCTTACTATTCATTAGTGTCAAACTGTCAAATGGTTTCTTCTAGTCTTTCATGTCTCAATTAATTGTAAAAAAAAAAAGTTAACACTAATAATGGAAGGAGAGAGATTTTTCCTAAAATAATGGCCCACCCTTAATCTCTCTTTTTATATATATAAAAAAAATTATATTGATTTAATTAATTATATTAACTTGCTAATTAGTAAATACTCTATAAGAAATTGAGCGACTTGACATGGTATCTCTATTTAATTTTTATTTTGCATTTTATGATATTATGAAAATCAATGGTAGTGTTCAAGTGGGTCCCTTCAGGAAAAAAATTAATGAAATGTTATTTTGGGTTGAAGAATAGGAAGAGATTAATATTTTATTTTATATGTAAACTTTTCTTTCTAATAATTAATTATTTAAATAGAATTACTTAAAGAACTTATTTGTTTACAAGAAATATTATCATGTCTAAAACTTTTAAATACTTTTGACCTATTGAATTATTAGATGAGATAGAGTTAATTTTTTTATAATGATGCAAACTTACTTTCTTGAAGTTATATAAATGATGAGATAAAAAGTTATATAATAATAAAATTACGGATTTTTAAATGATTGCATTGGCTATTTTCTAATAATCCACATACATAATATGATCAAACTATCATCAATTTTCTTCAATTTTATTTTTATTTTTTCTTTCTCTATATTTTAATTTTCTCATAGTACTGATGTATCCATTTTTTGTTTATTCATTTTCTTTCAACATCTCGTGCATTTGCACAGAGTTTTTACTAGTATATATATATACACTACATCTAAAGAAGGGTTCCTATTTTTTTTTTTTGGGAACTAGGGGTGTCCCCAACCCTTTGGGTCAGGACTCAGGACTAAACCCTGTGGCTTACTAGAGTTTCTAGTAAGCACCCAATTTCTAACGCCGCACCCAATCTCTAACGCCACAATTTCTCCATACTTCAAATTTGACCTTGGAAAGAAAAACAGTCTTTTAAATCCCGATTTTCTTTGATTTATGGTTATTTTAATTAATCTAAATTCGTATTTTAGGTATTTTTAGGTTATTCTAATTTACTTTAAATTCTAATTTTAGGTGAAAATTACTTATTTGAAATTCTGATTTTAGGTTTGTTTTATTTAATTCTAATTTTGATTTCAGGTTAGATTTATTAATTTTTAATTCTGATTTTAGGTTATTTAAATTCCGATTTTACTTAGCTTAGGTTAGATTTTATTAATTTTTAATTCTTAATTTAGGTTATTCAAATTCAGATTTTACTTATTTTAGGTTAGTTTAATTTAATCTTAATTTAAATTTTAGTTAGTTGATTTTGAGGTTAGTTTGTTTAATTTAAATACTAACTTTAGGTCATTTAAAGTAATATTTTTAGTTGAAAAAAGTAACACTTCTCTTTGAATGATATTTTTATTTCCCTTCATTTTTTGTTTGTGTGTTTTTATTTATTGGGATATCGGGTCTATGTGCAGAGTCAAATATGCAGACACAAATATCAAGTGGATATTGAGAGCTTTTCAAGTGGTTGCATATGACAGTAACTAGCCCCTAAATTTTTTGATGAAATTTCAAGTGGTTGGATATTGAGAGCTTTTCTTTGTGTGGACGTGCCATGGTTGCTTTTCAAGTTGCTTATGTTCTGTAATAAAGATACAACATCTTTCAAGAATTTTGATGATACTAATCAAAGCTCTATTAAATAGATGGAGTTAACTTGAAATAATTATAAGAGTAATTATAGATTATTCAGTTCATGTCATTGAGGCCTTGTTCTTTGTGCATGATGTTATGTTAATAACTCTCATGCACACCAATCAGAATGAATTTTTCTAGTTGATGTTTCAAGTATGAGTAGATGTAGTACAAATGTTCCTTTGGATGAAGATTCTAGGGGATGTTTAGGTGGAGTTCGAATCATAGCCAATGGTGTTGTGCCACATATGTGATTGAATTCAATCACAATTGGCTATGACCCGAACTCGTTTAGGTGGCACTATCATTCCACAAGAATTACTTTGCAAAGCCACCCCCACAAAGAATATGGATAATAAACTCCTTTGTTCAGCGGAGATACTAATCGTGCAGAGCTGATTATAGTTGGAGCAAAGCAGCTTATCAATTAGCCCTACTTTTAGGAAGCCGTCTTGGAGATTACCTTCATACATGTTACAAATCGTTGCCGCACAATATGAGCAAAATCCCATGGCATGTTACAAATACTTCTATATAAGTGAATTTTCTCTTTGTCATGATGAAAGAACCTTCTGACTCTTCCCCGGTGACTTCTTCCTCAGTGCTTCTTCCCATGAATTTGCAGTATGAGGCTCTTTTTAGGATAGTAATCTATAACCTTGAGTTTGGATAAACAAATCGTAGATTCAGCATTTCAAAATAAACTAAATGGTAAAAACTTGTAAAAGAGAAGGTAAAAGGAAATATGGAGTAGAAGAATAGGTAAAGCTGTGGAGTCATGGAGCCTCCAACATCGAATAATGACTCACTATAGAATTAGCATCCTTAAACACAACATGAATTCACATCAGTATTCCATCTTCAAGTTGATGTTTCAAGTTTGGGTTCTAATTGCTCGCCCAACAATTGGATTGACACTCGACTCATAATAATGTACAAGACAAATCATCTTGGTTGACACCTCCTTCATCTTTGTTCTGCTTGGATCTATCTTTGGACTCTGTTCTCCCAATACCTTGGTCGCCACCTACGAAAGATAAACTAAGATCTATAGCTAAATCAGTAATTCTTTAGCTAGTTAGTTTTAGTGAATCTACAACCCACTTGAGCATTCTTCTGGGAATCAAGACTTGACAAAAATTATAGATTTCCAAAATTGGAAGCACCCAGTCAAAGAAAGTATAGTACTAGTCTGCATTATTACCTTATCCACCAAAATTATGCAGGTGTTATAAAATTTCTCTATGGTATAACTTTCTAAAGTCTGTAAAAAAAAAAAAAAAAGTATCCTAGACCTGGATGTTCAGTCTCAAAAATAGTTTTAAAGTTACAAGGTTGACCAACACTTGACTAATGCTCATAGGAAGCTCTAAATTCATCCTTGTATGTCAGTTTTCCATTTAATTGTACTTAAATGGAGCAGAAAAAGATGTGAACAATATTACTATACAATAATTTCATTAAAATTTCTTATTTCACACAACAAATTGCTACAATTCCCTAAAAATTGGGGGCAATATTCAGTATGCAATAAGTTTACCTTGTGCTTCTTCAACTTCTCATATCTTTATTAGGAGTGATAAAGCACATAGCATTTTATAGACTTAGATACTAAGTACATCTCAAAGACCCAATCCTTCGTATATCTTTTAAAAATTTGATAATTATAATATAAAAATAGACCATTGAAGAATATGACAAAGACTTGAGATTTTCTAAAATGAAATTTCACTCTAACCCTAGAAAACAGAATCAATGGCTTGGTAGAAAGAGAAAGAATTGATTTTTTAAAAATGAAATTTAAATCCAACCATATAAAAGAGAAACAATGGCCTAATAGAGAGAGAAAGAATTGAGTTTTTTTTTTTTTATAAATAAAATGGGAAAAAAACCCCTATAAAACAGATCAATAGCATGATAGAGAGAGAGAGAAATAACTAGTTTTTTTAAAATGAAATTTCAACCAACCCTATAAAACATATCAATAGTCTAGTAGAGAGAAAAAATGGTTTTTTTTTAAAATAAAAAAAATGAAATTTCAATCCACCCTTAGAAAAACAAATCAATGGCCTGATAGAGAGAGAAAGAATTAGTTTTTTATAAATAAAAAAAAAAAAAAATTAAACCAACACTAGAAAACATATCAAATACCTAAAATCTAACCTAAATTATATTGACTAGCGGGTGGCACGTGCGATGCACGTGAGAGCGAGGGGAAGGAGTTAACCACAGTTAATAGGAGTTAAAAGGGACACGTTTTAACTTGCGGGTGCGATTGAACTCTCTCTGAGTTCAATCACGATTGACTGTGATTCTATTCTTTAAATAGATAGATGAGGATAGTTTGGGAATTAAAGTAAAACATTAAATTAAAGTTTTGTTTTATGTAAGGGTAGTTTAGGAATTTCAAAAAAATCAGGCTACGCCTGCTGATAAGTGCTTAATTTTGCTTAATTATCCTCATTTAAATAAGCATTATCATAGGTCTTTGGTTTATATCTTCATTTTTATACGTAAAGTGGTGTATTCTCTTCTCACCATTGCGTTGTCCTCTTTCTCTTAATTTTCATGATACATTTGCATGTATTCATACATGTCTTGGAAGGCCGCATGCAAAATATTTTTAAGAGAGACTTATTACGTGTATTTATTTTTTGTAGGAATCCTAACCCCAAACTACTCTCGGGATTCAAGAAGTCCAAAGTTTCAAATAACCCATGTTCAACTCAAAGATCTAAAGGAGCTAGAGCCCAAAGAGCAAAGCCCAAGCCAAAAGTCCAAGAAGCCAAGTCTTAAGTCAAAGAGTCAAAGCCCAAGAGCAAAGCCCAAGACCAAGTATAGAAAGATTCTACAACATGGCTGGAGAATCTTAGGAAGATATGGATTAATATGATTTTAGCATAAAAATGGTGGAACTCTCTTGAATTAGAAAGAAGAAGTGTGCTATATTGATGTTTCTATTTCAGAAAAAAGGAGAAAACCTATTTTGGTCACAAGAACTCTTTATTTTTGGTGGATTTTGGAATTCAAGCAAGGAGCTTAATGGAGGTCAACTAAATCTACAAGAAAAACAAGAAATTTCGTGGATGGCTAGAGGAGTGCTATTATTTAGCAACCAATCTCAAACAAAGAATGAGGATTTCCCGGATTCCCGCCTAATCTGGACAGTACTTACTAATTTGGACATAACTTTTGACTCAAAATTTGGATTAAGGCAAGGTTTGATGTTTTTGAAAGAAGACTTAAAGGGGAAAAAAAATTATATTTCATGAAGATCTCCTAATTCAGACGTTTAAGGGGTCAAAACATGTCATCAAGAGGAGGGAAGTGCAATTTTGGTTGGAATTTTGGAATTAGAAGTTTCTCTTTTGTTTTTTTCCCTTCTCTTCTTTCCTTTAGTCTATATAAACCTAAAGTGAGAGACTTTTGGGGCTCTCTAATCTTTTCTCATTCTCTTTTCTCTCTTCTTCTTTTAGCTTTTTTTTGAGTTATTTTATTGTAGTGTTTGGAACACCATTAAGGAGGATGACAACTCCAATCATGGTGGGCTAAACACCTTTCTAAGGTTAGAGATTTGAAACCTTTTTCTGATTTATGTGGATGATGTGAATGGTTTGATCATTAATTTTAATTAAATAGTTCTTATTTTGGTTAATTGTTCTTCTCTATATGCTCTTTGATTTCATATGATCTATTGATATATGGAATGCTTGGATCCCCTGTGAGTTAGATACAAAGTACTCTTCAAATTTCTCTAATTATTCAATTGAATTTAATTTTCAGTGGTTTTATCGTATAATATTTCATCTAGATTAAATCTTTATTTAATTCTAGATGTGTTTTCATCCAAATCTAAGCATAAGGAGGGATAGGTGGATTTTCCTGAAACCTTAGATCTCTTTTTCATTGCTTTACAGTTATCAGTAATTTTTGCTCCATTCTCATTGAGTGGAAAACTGATTTTAAATCTCTCTTTCCTCTAGATTTCGTTTCCTTAATTCTTGTTGCACAATAGTCAATCCCTGTGGATTCGACCCTGTGCTCACCAGATACATCAACTGTGTCACTTGTGCACTTGCAAGTATATTATTTTTACTCTTGATTTTATGTCCATTAATTTGGATTAAATTAAGTTGTAACACCTGCCTCTCCCATTATAATAGTAAAGATAATTAAAAAAATATCCAGATTTGTAATTAATTAATTAAACTAAAGAAGAAAAAACGAAAGGAAAAAAAAGAGAAAAAAAACGTGGAACTTACATACCTGTTGTAACCGTGGAGGAGAGGAGGGCTGTTATGTGCCTTTTGTGGGCGCTGGCTTGCTACAGTGGGAGAAAATGAGAACGCGTTCAGGAGAGAGAGAGAAAACGAGAAGAGAGGGAATGGGGGAGCATGAGAGGAGTGTGAGTGATTGGACTCTCCTATTAAGAGGGGGGGGGGGGGGGGGGGGGTTTGCAATTGATTGGGAGGGAGGGGAGTGGTTTGCAATTTAAAAATAATTGTTTTTCTTTTCCAAAGTCAGATTTGAAGTATGGAGATATTGGGGTTAGAAAGGCAAAGGGTTTGCTCTATTGCTCACCAGAGTATCCCTATGGTGAGCAAGGGAATCAGTGGACAAAAAAACGCCACCTCACCATAAGTCATTTTTTTCCTGCCCATTTTTTGACTTCTTTCCACAATTTTTTTTTTCCTTTTTTCTTACCACATGTCCACTAATTCGTTGCTCACCAGGGGGATACTTTGGTGAGCAACAGAGTAAACCCTTTACCGGTTAGAAATTGGGTGCTTACTATAAACTCTAAGTATGCCACGACCAATAGGAACCTTCTCTATATGTATATAAGGACAGGGTGGGTTTGCTCATAACTTGGCTGCTAAGGCCTTAATTCAGAGCTCTCGGGGTTGTTTTCTTGTTCGGCATATATCTGCCATGGAATGTCGTCGTTTTATTGCTGAGAGGGGTCCCAGACCTCCGTAGGGATCTCTTGCATGGTTTAAAATTTCGTTGAAATTTCGAGTGAAATTTCGGATTTCGAAAATTTTGGAATTTCGGTCGAAATCTGATTTTTTATTTTTAAATAATTTTTTTAATTTTTTAATTAAAATTTCGAAATATTTCAAAATTTTTACTGAAATTTTGTGAAATTTCAAAAAATTTATATTTTAATTTTAATTTTAATTTTAAAAATAAAATAATAATATATATAATTAATATTATATAAAAAAATAAAAATTTTGGAATATTTTGAAATTTCGGACCCGAAATTTCGGAATATTTCGGCGAAATTTTGAATCAAATTTTGGAATGATATTTTATTATTAAATACGATTTTGGTGAGATGTCGGCCGAAATTTTGAAATTTCAAAAAATTTCGTTTCGAATGGGACATTCGAAATTTCGAAATTTTAAACCTTGATCTCTTATATCTTGGTAGTTGGTTAAATGATATCTAAAATTCAAAAAAAAAAAAAAAGGGCTAGGTGGGGATCGAAGCTTGGATTCTGACACTGTACTTAGCATTTGTTTTTTGAATTTTGCTAGCCCCAGTCGCAAATCTTCCAAAGACGTGACATGGTAGCTACAAATGTCAAACACTTCCTGAGTATTATTATTTTAATCTTTTAAAATATCAAACAAATCCAAGTGTTATATGTATCCTTGCATCTCTGAAAAATAAAAAAGGAGTAAATGCACTAGGGGTTACACCTTTTTTTTTGCTGTGGTTATCATTTAACTATGTTACTCAGCATTTAATCTGCTGCAAACCTAACTTTCCAATCTTGAGGTACCACTGTAGTATGTTCCCTCGTTGCCTGCAAATCAAAAGGACTCTACCCTTATGTGAGGCAGTATTACTGCAACACTGCTCTGTGCAAGTGGGCATAAGATGACGGAACAATTCCAGATGGGGAATAAGAAAGGAAAATAATCACCTCCTCGGTTGGTGATGTGAGGAGGTACGTCTCGGGTCCCCTTTTATGCACTTGTCCCTCCTCTAACTCTATTTAACTGTGATTAAGATTCACTCAGTCTTAGGGTTCACCAATTTACCCTTGGTTTTTAGGGAAAAAAAAAATTTAATCACAAGAGTTAAAAAAATTAACTAGTGTACATAGTAGTTGAGTTAGCTTTGTGAGAGCAAGGAGCAATAGTTTGCTCTTGCTAGAAAATGAGAAGTACTATTTGTTTAGTTTTAAGAACTATTTGTTTTTGCTGAAAGTAAAAATTATTGGGAAATATTATGTTCGAGAAATTATTATGTAATATCTATGAGATACACAGGATCTCATAGATAATCTTGGATTAGTATTTTTAGTATATTAGGATTATATTTAACTAGCGTGTGGTACGTGCGATGCACGTGAGAGCAAGGGAAATGAGTTAACCACAGTTAATAGGAGTTAAAAGGGACACGTGTTAACCCGCGGGTGCGATTGAACTCTTTAGTGGCATGTGCGATGCACGTGAGAGCGAGGGGAATGAGTTAACCACAATTAATAGGAGTTAAAAGGGACACGTGTTAACCCACGGGTGTGATTGAACTCTCCCCGAGTTCAATCGCGATTGGCTGTGATTCTAAATAGATGGATGAGCAAGGGGTAGTTTGGAAATTAAATCAAAGGCAAGGGTAGTTTGGGTTTTAAAGCAAAACATTAAATCAAAAATTTGTTTTATATAAGGGTAGTATGGGAATTTCAAAAAAATCATCTACGCCTGCCTCTCCCATTATAATAGTAAAAATATTGTCTTTCCAAGTTCAAAGTTTTGAGTTATTTATTTAAACTCTCTATGGGTCATTTTAATCATCCAATCTATTCAATGAATCCTTTTTCTACATGGTACATATCAAAGCCACCGACCTTTTGGAGTCCTCTTAGCTCTTGTTTGTCTTTTTCCGGCGAGTGGTGCCGCCACCACCCGCCGGCTATCAAACTTTTGATTTTTTTTTGTTTTAAATTAATAAAAACCCTACCATCATCCTCTATACTTTTACCACCCCAGTATCATACTCATACTCATGGATCTCCCTGTTTCTTTTCATTTATTGAAGACCTCTCTAACGAGAGTCTTTCTTTAAATCGCGGGTTATACTTCAAATTCTTTGAAAGAAGATCATGACAGCTTGATCTAGTGGGACACCGGCTCCAACAGACTCAAAATGAGTGGGATGCGACAGAGATAGACTTCACAGACTGGCGGTGACCATCAAGCACAATTGAATGTTTTAACTATATATTCGTCAACAAATTATCAAAGAAGATTAAATGTGAGGAGTACTCAACTTGTAGCAAACCCATGAAGATCTCGATCCTCATGTGTTTGAGGGGAAGTATTGGGGAATATTATGTTAAAGAAATAATTATGTAATACCTATGAGAAACACATGATCTCATATATAAACAATCTTGAATTAGTATCTTTAGTATATTAGGATTATCTTTAATATTGTTTTTTCAAGTTAATAGTTTTGGGTTATTTATTTAAACCCTCTATGGTCATTGTAATCCATACAAGCTAACCAATAAATCCATTTTCTACAAAAACACAATTCTTCATCGTCACACCATTAGTTTTCTTTGCGAGAGTGAACCAATTGTGCCGACCACCTTCGCCATTTGATCTCTACAAAAATCTCCGGCTGCTCCTCTCTGGCTACGACATGCTTATCTCTCTGGAGATTGAATTAGAGCATCTCAAGTCCAAGATCTATGTTATGGGTTAGCTCAAAATCCCCAAATTTTCTCTGTTTTATTGATTTTGATTTAGTCTGTTGTTGAGCTCTATAAGTCTGAGATTAAAAAAAAAAATTGGCTAGATTTTGTTGCTTGGTTTGATTTGTTGTTTTGTGATATGCACCTCCACCATTCCACCTCAAAAGACTGGCTTGTCAAGAGGAAGAGAGTCTAATTACTTGACCTAGACACACAACAAACCACCATGCTTTCAAACTAATGTCCACGACGGTGATTTAGGGGACCTTCAGCCACGTGACCGCCACGAAGGGTGGGCCCCTTAACCCAACCCCAGGCAGCTTTCCCAAAAAAAACCTCCGCGACTCAAACCCGGGATGTGGTGCCTGCTCTGATACCAAATGATACGCACCTCGACCATTCTACCTCAAAAGACCGGCCTATCAAGAGGAAGATGGTCTAATTACTTAGCTCAGGCACACAACATTTTGCTGTTATTAGTTTTATTATCAACATTATTTTTAAATTTCGTGAAATTAGAAATGTTAGAGTTTCGAAGAACAATAAGCTTTTGTAGTGGATTTTTTATATTGAATTTCAGTAATTATTTCGCTTACTTAATTACAGTAGATCTCAATGGTTTCGTTTCATTTTCCTTTAAAATGCCTAAAATCTTCTCTATTGTAGTATAAATAAATAAATAAATAAATAGAAGATCAAACACTTCAAGTCTAGGATTTTTCTTAATAAAAAATGGATGAAAGAAGAGTAGTTCCTTAGTTCTAACTAGAAGGAACCATGGGGAAGGTTATAGGAATCATGCATCTGCCATGCATAGGATTAGAGGTGTCAACTACATCAATTCAAGCTGTTCAACTCCCTGATCACATTGACTTATTTAAATGATGATTACTACATTTATTTGATACAAGTTGAGCATATTACTGAGGGAAATGCTGCCAAATTGAGTTATTAAGAAGCAAGACCCGTTAATGGAGAGCTGCCCTCTTGTTCCTTATCAACAATGGAGCTTCTTCATTGATCAAAAAGAATTTGCAAATTTTTAATTATTTCGATTACCTTCCAAAAAAAAAAAAAAAACCCGTTAATGGAGGTGTTTGGTTGTTCAACATAAGCAGAAACAGGTCTAAGTTATGTCCAATCCAAAGAGGACATAGTGGAGGTATCACCTGGAAATAGTATAATGCTACCTCAAAATGGCCAGTATAATGGTGAAGACCATGAGGCATTTGCCCTGGAGTCATTACAGGTTTCCATCAGTTTCTGAGGCTTTTTCCGTTCGGATGATATAAGTGCTCTGAAAATATCATCTCCCAACTAGGGGTGTATTCAAACCGAGCTAGCTTGAAGCTCGCCTGGCTCGTTCAAGCCTAGCTTGAGCTAAAAAATTAGGCTCGATCGAGCCAAGCTGATTTTTTTAGGTCGAAAATGTGTTCAAGCCGAGCTCGAGCCAAGTTTTTTTTTATCATATATATATATATTGACCTCCTCAATTTTTTTTCATATATATACTAGGCCCCCCAATGGAGTCCGGTTATGCCCTTGAGGTTGCCACATGTCCCTATTGACACCCCTTAATGATGGTTAAAAATTACCCACTCTTACAGTTCACATACTTATATTTGTTTTAGAAAAAAATATTGAAAATTTTTTAAACTTAAGAGTTAGTGAATTTAACTAGGGTTCAAAAAAAATTCAATATTTTTTTAAAAACCAAAGATAGGTGGGTGAACATTATAATAATATTGATGTACTTTTAGGATTAATTTAAGCGTAAAATAGTAATTTTACATTATTATAAACAAAAGGGTGAGTCCTTATCCCAAACCGGCCCCAATAGAGTCGGTTCGGGTTACCTGATTAACCCGGCCCGTTGCCATCCCTAGGTGGATAGGTGTGTTTTCAGCAAGACTGCACATTATTAGCCTCCCCTACTCTTCTCCTCTCTTATACTCAGTAGTAAACCCGCGAAGGTTCCAAAACTTTAACTTAATTTCCGCTCATTTGCAAAGGCCTTGAAACGATGCAAGTCACCTCAAATGCTCGTAGACTTTCTAGGGTTTTAAGATCTCCGATTTTTCTCCACTCTGAGCGTTTTCTCGCCTACGGTGTTGAAAAACTTGAAGATTCATTTAGTTCTTGTCAATGGCGGAATCAGAGAAGCTTTTCTGTTCATATCTCCAAAATTTCAGGTATTTTTTTCCCCATTGTTTTATTTCCTTTTACTCCATTGTCGTGTTAGTTTCTAAATCTCTTCAAATCATTTTCAACGAACTCATTTCGATTTGGTGTTCGATCTTGTTTCAAACAGTAAAGAAATAGAACCGTATCTGACTGATCTGGTTTTAGCTTTTTACATCTATATTTCTAACCATTTCTTTAAGTAATTCTATAATATTATATTGAACGATTCGTAACTGTTGATACTGAAATACAGGGACCGTTCATGGAATTTGCTTCCCATTGACAGCCAGAGCTTCACATCTAGGGCATCATCCTATGTGCTCTATGGTGGCGAGGGCTTATTTTTCTTCCGAAGCAACTACAATTGGCGAGGTCCCTACAGGTTATTGGTATTTCTAATGCAATTTAGTATTGTTTACTCTCTAGCTGTTCTAATTTGTAAATTCTGAATACTCTATTTATTTCAAATTTGCAGATTCTTATTATTTAGTGTTGTTTCTTTCAAGGTGTTTGTACTTTAATGTATGAAGTTATTTGAGTTCAGTTGGTGATTTCATTTCGCAATATTGGCTGCAGAGGTTGTGAAGGATCTATATGATAAAATGCTTAAATCTGTTGAAGCTCAAACCATGCCTCCAAATGCTTGGTCGTGGTCACTGATTGAAAATTGTGCAAATCGTGAGGACATTAATCTTCTATTTCAAATATTGCAGAACCTACGGAGATTTGTTAGTTCACTGCCTACTGCTTAGTGATTTTTGCTTCTTGTATTCCACTTCTTATTACTTTTTCATGCATGTTTGGCTGTTTGCACTGTGGGTTTTCTCATTTGGAATCAAATTGATTCTTGAGAGTTTTTTGGATTGTGTTTCGGTTACAGAGGCTGTCGAACCTTCGCATCCATTCAAATTTTAATTCCAATCTTTGCAGAAGTGTTACTGAAGCATGTGCTCGTGTAGGCGCCATTGACTTTGGTAAGCCTCTCAAAGTGTTTCTAATACTTGGAAGTTTGAGTTACTTCTAAAATTGTCCCCTTTTTTTTTTATGATTAATGTTTCATAAATAAAGTGGTGGAGTTTGCTCGTTAATTTTTGGTCATAGGTGTCCGTTATTCCGTTTTATTATTTTCTTTGGTTATTGAGTTTTAGTTTGTGTTTATTTATTTATAACAGAATATTGAATTTATTTATCCCAGCAATACAAATTTGCACTTCATAAATGCATGCTGACTAACAAAACATGAATAACAGATTTTGCTTTAAACTGTTTATCCATTTTCAAGTAATAAGGGTCTTGGTTTTGCATACCAAAGTATATTAGGAACCCATGAATACTATGTGTAGCTGAGAATTCTTTATCCGTTTGTATATAATGAAGGTTTTAGCAGTAAAACCCAGCATCATGCCATTACAGTCATAACACTGTTTAAAATAATGAACTTGTGGTGACTTTGCAGGAGGCTTTACATTGGAAGTTTCTTCTTCCATATCCATTTTCCGTTTTCCTTGGTGTAACTGTAGCCTATGTATGGGTCACCTCTCCTTTTATGGTTCCTCAAAAAGAAGAAAAAAGGAATATGCATTAAGATGTTTTGGTTTTTATTGTGGTAATACATAAATGAAAGAAAACAGTAACTCCGTCAGCATGTTGCTCTCTTAATTCCTCTGTACTTAAGCTGTTGGGAATACCATATTAATCCCACAGATGGCCTAGCTGGTTGGTATCTTGTGGCTCCTATTGCAATTTTGTGGTGTGCCCTACTTTCAAGGGGTGTGGCCATGGAAATAAAAATCATCAAAACCGATACAAAACGGGCGATACATATAGGTATCGGTAGTCTCCTGTACGATATTTATACCGATACGAAACGGGCGATATGTATCGTTTATTAGTTATTCATGTTTTAATTCATTGTGTAATTGTAATTTTGTTTACTACTTTGTTTTTTATTTGCTTC
Source organism: Tetracentron sinense (assembly GCA_015143295.1). Classification (NCBI taxonomy): domain Eukaryota; kingdom Viridiplantae; phylum Streptophyta; class Magnoliopsida; order Trochodendrales; family Trochodendraceae; genus Tetracentron; species Tetracentron sinense. The sequence continues at coordinate 6,614,197 of CM026558.1, read as the reverse complement.
TCATGACTTTATATTTGGTTCTTATAACTCATTATTTTTTTAAAATTTAATTTGAAGTTTTTATTTTTTCCTTAAAAAAGAAAATTTTATTTGTATCGTCCAAAACCAATACCAAAATTGATACCGAAACCGATACTTAAAAGTTTCGGTTGGGACCGATACATCCCCTGAAACCGTATTTTAATCCTTGGGTGTGGCACCATCATGGTACCTGAAATGATCTCACATTTCCATTATTTACAATGTACCCTAATGGATCTCATATTTCCTCTATGTACAATGCACCCGAAATTATCTCATATTTCCTCTATTTACAATGCATGTCTATCAATTTTTACTTATAAATGTTTTAGACTTACAAATGTTCAGTAAGAACTCTTGTATAGGATGCACCTTTTTGTATATTTTGAAGCGTGGCAAGGTGAATTTTCATGTGCATCCATGTCAACATTCCATATGTTTAAAACCTGAACACGCCAGTTTTTTAAGTTAATAGGTTACCTTTGTTTTGGATAATTAAATTGTGACATTATTTTAAGGCTCTTGCGACTTTTTACCAATAATTTCACCTTTTTCCCAAGAAAATAGTTTTGTCCATCCAATAATGAGCATTATAATGGATTTTATAATGTTATATTATACGAATTCATTTACCTTATAGAAGAGCATAATGAAAGGAATATTACCATATTTGTCCCACAAAAAAAGCTTCTATTGGAAAAAAGTAGAACTTATAGTCTATCGTAGATGTTAGCCAATGCCATCCAAGTAAGGAAATAAAAAGAAAAGAAAATCCAGAAATGTCAGAATTGGACACATCTCTTACACTGGTACCTCACCAATTTAGAAGGATCCATGTATTCTCATATGATACAAACCCTGCTAAAAAATTGCCTCTTCCGCAGTCTAGATGATTGGGAGCACTGCATTTAACTCGTTACTCTTTGGTGTCATAAAACTTCATGTGACATTCAATAGAACCTGATTAGTTTGGAGAAAATATTTGAATGTAGTTAAGCTTTTATGTATATGCAGGCAAAAAGGCACTATGGAAGCATAACGTGTATGGATTGACTCCAAGTATTGGTTCTGCTCACTATTTACTGGTAATAGTGATTTTTAGTTTTTTAAGAGTTTGTCTGGAATTTTCTTATACTCTACTGTTTCTTATACAAATGTTTGGGTTATGATGCTGCAGTTTTATGCTAAAAAGCACAATGATGCTAAACTCATGGTGGAAATCATGAAACTGCTGAAAAAGAACGATTTGCCACTGCAACCTGGTACTGCAGACATTGTTTTCAGGTACGGGGATAATAAGATCTTCTTAATGCTTTTGTCTGCTTTACCCTCTGTTATTCAAAGCTTTGAAGCATCTATTTATTCTACAAGGAAGATCAGATGATTGTAATCACCCAATTGAAAGACATGTCGCTGTTTCTTGTGTCCTTTTTCACCATATTATTGACCTTCTAATAGACCATGGTTAAAAAAAAATGCTCAAATTCAATGGCAACGATTCTCCCCTCGGCTGGATTTTCATGGTGTAGGTTCACCGATCAGATAGCCAGTAATTTATGGGGCATGTTGGTTTCAATATGTGCCACATGGCTCCAAACCATGTTACATGTTGCATCACACGTGTGTGTGTTTGCGCGTTGATGTTGTTTTGCAGGTAAAAGAAGCTACTGTGCATTGAATTTTATTAAGCAATCACTTGCAAAATAAAGAGAGCACGTACCTTTAACTTAATTTCAGCCCGTAAACCTTTGTAGTTAATACTGGACGAACCTGCATATTCCATCAGCACATTTCATCCTTCACCGTGAAATATAACGTCAATCTTGCTGGGTGTGTTGCCTGATGAGCTTCTAGGAAATGTTAAATTTACACCCCCATGGGATGGACCCTCCAATTCCAAAGGAACTTCTCATTGCCAAAGTGACTTCCTATAATCCTATCTTTATTTATGTTATATGCTTATATTTATCTATTTGATAAGTAAGTTTGTACCTTATTTTCATGTGAATCTGAGTTAATTAATGGATTTGGGTATGGTTTAAGTTAAATCACCCATTCATGTCCATATTGTGTGGATGCTTAACAAGGTTAATTTCCCAAACCTTGGTCATTTCGAATGTGTGGGCATGCATGCCAATGTTAGAATATAGTGTCCACTATATTTTGTTGTGCCGAGATCTTCAATTTATCAAAATAAATTGTAGGTTTCAATATGTTACAATTTTATTTATTTATCTCAGTGGATGTTAGGTTTATCAGTATTAACTATTAACTATGGGTTTATATTCTCCATTGATCTACAGCCTTGAAGTGGTCAAGCATTATGTTCATTTCTAGTGTTTTTGAGAGCTCACATGCTCAATTCCAAGGAGATTATGGATCCATTCATTTTTATTGTCTAGTTGCTTATAGGCTTATAGCAAAAGGTTCAATTTACAGTTTCCGTTTTGTGCTAAAAATGCATTTTAATTTTATATTTGGATCATCCAATTTGCAGCATTTGTTTCAATACCGATAATTGGCAGTTGATCTCAAAGTACTCAAAAAAGTTTATCAAGGCTGGAGTCAAATTGCGACGGACTACGTTTGACATATGGATGGAATTTGCTGCCAAAATAGGTCTTTACTTCTTTCTTTATTTTTTTATTGATAAAGAGCAAAAATGTTTTCTTAAAATTAGTGTTAAATATTCTTGCAATCCTTGAAAATTACGTGTGAGGGGAAAGGATGTGAAGCGTAAATTATCAACAAAATCAATATGAAATTCATAAATCTATGAATCTAATTATGTACTTCTGATGAAGTACACTGGTTACTCTGTTATGCATGAAATTATATGTTTTCAAAATCCTTGAACTTGGTTTCTCAAGTATTGGAGTTGATTTATAAATCAACTCCGAGTTTGCACTTATGTCATGTACATTGCTTCGTTGATTTTTTCAACAAAAGTCAAGGATGCTCTTCTTTTGAAAGCCTAATTAAGGGTAGCTATTATGTCTGGTTTGTATGACGTCTTTAGTCTTGGTATTTTGATAAGCTATAAACCTATTGGAACATGGTCTTAAAAATAAAATAAAAATATTTTGAAATATAGTGTTGAGTGAATCAAGTGGAATATCTTGCATATTATGGCTTCAATAAATTTTAGTTGTGCTGGGCTAATATTATCTATGAAAAGTTGGATATAAAAGTGAGTTATACTCATGCATTATTTCCTTGATAGATCACTTACACTACTTTTTCCATTTCCTAGAAGCCCTTAACACTTGTCATCCATTGATTTAGGGCAGTTAGTCAAAGGGTCACATGGCCAGGATCCCTAGCGCCTAATTAGGGTCTAGGTGAGCACTCGTTATGATGAGGTTGCCTAGGCCTCGTCTCCCAGCCATTAAAGCGTTAGTGAAAAAGGTGCTTGAGATCCACATAAAGTTAGATGTTACACACACACACACGCACACACAAACACACATATATATATACATAGATCATATTTTACGTAACAGATTTTGTATAGAATTTTTACATCTAGCCCTTTTGTTTTTGTGTAGGCAATGCCTTCTTCCTGGCAAACACCTATTGCCTACGCATCACTTGGATGCTTTGAGTGCATTGATCTAGGGTTGTAGCCATAGTCATAGCGACAAAGTTGGGGTTCGGGAATAATTCGGAAGGGGCCAAATTCGAAAAAAATTGGGAAAATTCGGAAAAAATAAATTAATAATTGTAAAAATATACGATCAGTTTGGTTAAAAAATATACAAAATAAGTAATTTTTTGCCAAATTTGGGAAATTCTGGAACAATTCGGGAATCCAATAATTCGCGAATAATTTGGCAACCAAAAACTGTTCAAATATTTCGCTAATTTTTGAAAGAAATGACGTTTTTTGTTTCACTTGCCATAGTAACATAGTTATCCGATTTTTCATAAGTCCCAAATAATACGTGACTTACATTGAACGATTAATTCACGAAATTTGCGCGACTTTTGAAAACAATGTCACATTTTTATGAAAATTCGTGAATTTTGAAAATTATTCATGATTTATTGAAAAAGTCCTGAATAAATATCTAATATATAAAATACATTTGTTTATAAAGTTTCATAATTAGTAATCTTATTTTATACGTTGTCATATGTTGCCCGATATTTTTTAAATTTATTTCCAAATTTTGCCAATTTTTTTCAAAATTTTCCCTGAACGAATAATTCCCGAACTCCGACTTGCTAACTATGTTTGTAGAAAATGTGGCATTGAAATTTACAAGTATATTGAGTCACCAAGTCGAGTTTGGGAATTATTGGGATAGAGAACAAATTTGAAAAAATGGAAAAACTCATAAAATAAAATAAAATAAGAGGGGGGGATGTTGGACAACGTATAGAAAATAAAATATAATATGACTAAATTTGAAATTTAATAAACAAATATTAGATATTTAGCCCTCTAATTTGCAAAATTCTAGACATTTTTAAAAAGTTGTGATTTTTTTTAAAGTCACAAATACTTCATGAATTAATCGTTGGACGAATGAGACTTTTTGAAAGAAAAAATATTAAACGGTTGTGAATTAATTGTTCGACAAAAATGTCACGACTTGGAACTTCTGAAAAAATGGAGAACTTTGTTACTATGAGTATTTTTTACTACATACTTCTTTCATGTAAAGAAACACTCTGAATTTCTGTTTTACAGGTGATACTGAGTCTATTTGGCAAATTGAAAAGTTGAGATCAAATTTGATGAAGCAGCACACTCTTGCAAGTGGAATTTCATGCGCTAAGGTAATCACATAGCCATCTTTGATGCTCAGCAATGGATATGGGTACAGATACAAGAAACAGAGTATGGCACTTCATTTTCCAAAATGCAAGACAAGGCTGTGGATATATGCATCCAATTAATATCTATAGTTCTTTACTATGCATCAAATGTTAATTTATTAAATCACTATCATTTTTTAGTGTTTGCACCATCCCAATTTCAATGAAGCCTCTATTATGTAGAAAGTTCTTTTAAGGTGTAAAGTTGTGACAAGATACTGTCTGTGTATTTTTTGTTAACAAAACTAATGAGGAAATTCTTAGGAGTTAAGAAAATAGCCAATAGGCCATTAAGATGTATTCAATCAATACCTGGTACTAGTATCCGTAGGCTATATCAGTACCTTATTCTGTATATACAAATATGATGAGCTTATTGAAGTATCCAGGTATCATTGCTTATCATATACCTCAAACTTATTCAACTTCAACCTCAGATTCCTTTGCTTGTTTTAACTTTAATTATTTATGGCCTGATGTCATGTTGGCCTGGAATAGTGAGTCATTAAGTTAGCTGTGGGAAAACTAAAGAATAAAAAGTGTACCTGCTGTATAGACCACAAATGTCCTTGTCAATCATTCTACGGTAATTTATAAACTGTTCAAATTATGCATGCCTTTGTAGACAATCAAGACTCCTTGATGGCATTGGCAATGAACAAGGTTTAAACTCTCAAGTGTCTTTCTGCTTAAAGAAGCCTAGCAAGTGCATATCTCTTTAGTTAAAAAAGATGAAATAAAATTGCATTGTTATTCTTACTGATTACTGATTAGTAAGTTGACTATTTGGTCTTGCTGGATATACCGATATACTCGTAGTATCATCTCTCTTTTAAAAAAAAAAATATTAAGTTGGAATGAATTAGTTTTCTTGTAACAAGTAAAAAATATTGGGCTGAAATAATTGTTGGTGAGTATTCCAAGGTAATAGTGTACATATTGAATTATTCTTGCCCACTCTAGCTTTCACAAAATTTTCAATTGCAAATGTTTTATTGTCTGTGTAATATAATCAATTTCAACACAAAATGTGAATTTTCCTCCCATTCGTGGTATGTGAAAAGGCGATCACTGTGTAGTGTCATATTATATTTCCAACACATCAATTCACCTGTCTTGCCCACATTTGTGCATGGATGTACAAAATGATCCACGGTATAAATCACGTTTTGTGATTATGCTCAGACAAATGGATGCATCGAGAAAGGAGTACAAACAGCTTGATATGGGAAATTAAAAGTTGTTTGACAGAAGTTACATCCTATTGCATGGCCTTCTTTGAAAAAAAATGATGTACGGCCTGAAGGGCCTGAACAATAGTTGGTCCATGTTGGAATTATTGCAAAGTGTGTGCTATATACCCTAAAACTTACAGTTGTAAACAAAATTTTTTACTGGAGTTGTAAGCATATATTGCATGGATTCTAATGGCTAGTATTGCAAATTAGTCCAGAATTATAATGGTCGGATATATATTGGCATAACATATTACTTATTACTTTGCATTAAGTATCTACTATCTACTTCTGCTTGTTTTGCAGGGTTTTCTACTCGAACATAAGCCTGAGAGTGCTGCTGCCATTATTCAAGTCCTTAATCAGGTGGATATAAATTTTTGCACATGGTTTAAATTATGAGAAAAATTGATTTAGTTTTACCAACCAAAAAAAATACTGAACTTTTTAACTATGACCGGTGATGAGTTTGCATGCAGTTGTTAGCTCCTCATAGTCAATTACCAAATCTTTCTATTTTATGAATAACAGACAAAGCCACAAAAATATCTTAGAGAAATGACTGTGATGCCTTAATTTATCAAGCGCCATCCACAAGTTAGGTTGATGTCCTCAAAAGATTCGATCTTATTAAATTGCTGAAAAGATGGGGAAAACATTTACCCAGTTATGGGCATGTAAGGTGCTCCTCTTGTTGAAGTGCGGGCATCATACAGATTCCATCTTGATATTGGTGTGCTTATTAACACAGTTGTAGTTGTACCTATTGAACATCTGGAATTGAATAAAGGCAGTGGTCAGTACTTTGAACTTGTCGATTTTGCCTAGGATCATGTTCTTTTTGTTGAGACATGAGAATTTGAGATATGTAATGTTAATCTGCACATGCCAGAATCTGCCTGATGCAAAGAGACCAGGTATTGCTATTGAACTTCAGAAGCTGGTAAGCGAGTGGCCTTCGGAGGTTATAAAGCATCAACAGAAAGACAAGAAGGTACACTTTTCAACAGATATTATTGAGCATTTTTAGCTAACAAAGTATATTTCTTTGCTAGTTTAAGGATTCTAGACTGAGCTCCATGGTAGAAAACTGTGTTAGAAGATCTGTGGATCTGCCTATTTGTTGGCTGTGTGAACTTGGTTTTTGCTTTCATTCATGCATCAGCTTTTGAAAAGCAAGTCTATGATTCTATCATTGACACAGCCAATGGAAAAATAATTCTGAATCGATGATTGATGTTATTATTTGTAGCAAGTACTGATGCATATCTATCTAACCTAAGCTTCAGGTCCACTTCTCTAGATCCAAGTTTTGTCATTTCCACTCAGTGGATTCAATTTGTCACATATAATCCTAAAAATTCCTTTTTCTAGCCCGTGAGAAAGCAAGGTTTGTTTAGGTGCCAGGTCATGGGATTGATTTCCTTGAATTGATGCTTCCACCTCTTGGCCACCGGAATAAGAAGTTTCTTTGTTGTAGCAACTTCCAAAAAGTAGGCACCAAAAAGCTCTGTTTTGTGGATTTGTATATCCCCATCTGCTTCTGCGGTTCCCCATGTGAGCTAGAACGCTTTATTTGCACATGTCTCGTCTCTCCACAAGGTTAATCCTTCCCCTGGCCAAACACTCCCAAAGCCATAGTTCTCACTTTTCCTTTTTCCCTACTTTCTTCTTATTAGCTACTTATGTCGTTCTCTCATATTCTTCCGTGTATTTGTACATTCAACCTGCTGACTCCCAGATTGACCCAGTCAACTGTTCTGCAGTCCTAATGCTTGGCCAGTTTCAAATTCGATTCAGGTTTTTTTTGACTTATGGAAATGAACATGTATGGAATTCACAAATCCAATTTCTTGGTCTTCAAGTGGAAATTCCTTTCAAACATTGCCACAGCCTCTCAATCGATCCATTTCTTTCCTGGTTTGCAAACAGCTTTGTTGCTGATCATCAGTATACGACTAATATATTGTAAACCATGTTGTTCATAGACCATTGTGTATTAATTACCCTGGTTCATAGTAGAGGTTCATGCCGGTGTTTTTTCTATATGTACACCTTGCTGTATGAGTAGGAGTACAGTTGCTAATCATTGAGCCTAGTTGAACAATGAGTTTGAATTTGAAACCCCCTCAAACCTACTTACTGAATCTCCATTACCGAAACAAGATGGTACTGAAACAATCCTTTTTTAATAAACAGATATAGAAGCTTTCCAACCCCCCCATTTTTCTAGCTTAATACCATTGTTTTCTGTTGACACTTGACCAGGCATTGGCTTGTTCCTTGAAAAGTGATATCGCCGCGATGGTTAGTGGTCTATCAAACATGGGTTTAGAGGTGAGTGCGAATTTGGAGGCTCTAACCAGACAAGAAGCCATCCCATGTTGAACTGTCAAGTTAGTGGAGGTTGGATCTGACAACCTGCAGAGAATGCCCTCCTTCAGAAAACAAAGAAAAACACAAGAAGCAGGATGCTTGCGTTTCTGCAATTATTTGCAGATGGACACTTTGCTCATCGCCATTTATCCAGAGACCTATTATAACTTCTAAAGTTGAATAACATCCTCTGATCAATACAAAATTTTGCTCAAGCTCTTTGTAGACTCTGCTCTCTTTTTCCACGCCTTCACGGTATAGATAGCCATTTTCTATGGCGAATTCATTGAATGCAAACTAGGCTGGTTTCTGCTTTTGTGGCAATTGGCTTTAATATTTCCCTACGGTAAAATAAATAAAATAAAAATCAATCTACAATCACGTAGTTCAAGCCAAAACAGATATCTTTTGGCCAATTTCAAATTACGAGAATGTTGTGTAGAGAATCCATGCTTTCCAAAGTTGGGCTTCGGAAGTGATGTCCCCGTTCTATATAAGGCTCATTTAGCGGCCAAATTTCAAGTGCCACTGCCACCGCTCATCCGTAGTTACCTCTCATCCATAGTTCACAAATCTCCTGTTTGATTGCCATGAAAATTGGTAAAAACAGGGGAAAAAAATTACACAAAAAAAAGAAGGGTTATAGGCAGGAGAAAAAAAAGACATATAATTAATTATATTTCATTAGGATCTATAGAATACGTTTCAAGTCCATGGTGGCAGAAGGGAAAATTTTGCTCAATTAATAGTAAGAACATAAAGGGAGAAAATTTTCGCAAAAAAATTTGAGGTATCCCAAGAAATTATATACGGGAGAAAATTGAACAGAATGGGGTCACAACATATTTATTAGAATTTCACTAACTAAAAAACATTCGGTTTCCAACACAAGGGATCAATGATGAACATATACATAATAAGAAAAGCTGCTTCTCCGATGTATAATAAGGTCACCCGTCCCCAAAAAATTAGAACGGAAATTTTTTTATGTAAAAAAAATAGACTTTCTCTTGATACACATCAACATGGTTGCACTTGCACAGCCGATTTCTTGCATCAAACAGCATATGAACCCTCATGAACTGTGTCAGCATAAGCAGCCTGGTGAATAAGTCTCAAAATGACAGTTTACAGCATGCCTTCCCTTCCCTTGATCCGAGCACCAGTTTTATCCTTTTCACTTTCCTTTATTGGTGGTGGTTTTGATGGTGCACGTGCATCACCGGCTGTTTGTTTCTTCCGTCTTGGAGCGCCAACAGCAGCAGGATCTACCAATGGACCTGACCAGGTTTGGATCGGCCCTTTTGAATAGGTAAATGTTGTGGAGCTGAATGGTACATCCGGAGGATCAAAGGCTGGATCAATATGATGTGAAGAACCCAAAGGAAAGCCGAGTACTCCATCCTGGTGGGGTGGAGGAAACTTTTCACTCTTGCTCTTTGCATTTGCATGTGTAATTAGACGCCGCCTCTGATTTAGAAAGAAAACAAACACAATAATCAAATTTAAACAGTACGAAGTAAATGAGCTCACTGGAATTACAAGACCTTATAAAATCAAGGACCCAAGGAACAAAGCAGAAACCGACAAGGTATACTTGTAGACTGAAAAATTACAGAACTTAGAGGATAAGAATCTCCATTTTCCAAGTACTATTTGGATATGTTATTAGTCAAAACTGTAACAGAAAATACAACAAGAAAAAAACACTACATCTTCTTATTGCAAAAAAAAAGCCATCTAATCATGATTTCCTCTTACAGTTCTATAATGCACAAATAAGCAAATAGCCATCTAAGTATGATAAAGAGCAACGTCCCACGAATCCCCTATTTCAATATCACCCAGGCGGTTTATTTGTCCTTATTAACAGTTCTAAATCAAAATCTTGAAAAGGCGGTAAGAAATTGCTCGTCAGCTATTTTCTAAGTAACAGCTAATGCATCTTCTTCCCTTTTTTTTTCTCCCTATATTTGTCCCTGAAAAGAAAAAAATGTCTACAATATGTTGACTATTCAGAAAATAGCATGTACTAGCTAATTCTATCCTGAACATGAAAGTAAATGACAGTTGAAAGATTCAACTTATCTAACATACATCAAGATTGGCTTGAAGCTCAGCATTGGCTTCTGGAGCAGGAATTGCCCTAACAGCTCGATCACGTGTACGTCTCTTCACGCCGTCACCATTGGCCTTGCCAGCAGCTCTCAGCCTACAGTCATTAACCTTGTTTTAGGTCACATGCCATAAGAATAATCAAGCGACATAGATACTCATTTGTGGAGCCTTTAAAAACCCAGGAGCATGCATCTCCAAAGATGGATTCACAACCACAAAACAGCGGAGTAGAAAATATATCCAATGAACATATGAGGGAGCTGTAATAAAAACAAAATAAAGAAAATTATGTCAAACTAATTTTCTTTGTAAGAAGAAGCTCCAGAGATGGATGCTCAAGCGGAAAACTGTTGAGTCAAGAGTATATCTTAAGGACATATATTGGAACTGTGAAAAAAAGCATTTATTTCAAAGAAACATCGATGAAGAAGGGAATTATAAAAGCAAATTTGATGATCAAATGAGAAATGACTGAGAGGTCTCATGTCATTATCAGGAAACAGACCCATTTATAGAACCAGACATCCATTTGACATATAACTAGTACCAATGTGTATCTCTATCCATGAAAATTGATCATTATACATAATGATAAAACAATAACTTTGGGTCACATATTTATAGCTCCTATAATACATGTTTTTATTAAAAACATTTACAGCTTCTTTTTCTATTTTGTTGGAAGATTTTTTGAGTATCAAAATTCTTTTCCAAATTACTCTTATCATGTAGTTTGTAATTGTTAGTTTACATCAACATTACTTCTAACAGAAATAGGCGCTCTGAAGGTTTCATGTGCTTTGAAACAAAAATTGCATTCACTAATTTAGACTCTAGGGAACCACTAGATGTTAAAGTGCACAATATGAATTAAAGTCATCTCCTCACCTTCTAGCTTCTTCATCCCGTAGTTTCGCATCCATCTCCTTGCTTGGAGGATATTGTGGAAGGCTAGAAGGATCACATGCATAAGGTTTGGTATTGAAGAACTGCACAATGAAAACTAAGTGTGTCATGCACAGAACACCATGGAGATGGAATTAAAAACTAAACTGTCACGTAGGGTAGATCTTCAAATAATAACTATTTTTTTATCAGTAATCTTCAAACAATAATTATCGCAAGCATAGATCTGGATAACTCAGTTTCCTTATTTGTTACACATGTACAAGTTACAGTCCGCTGCATATCTACGTAGGGGAGAAGCGGAAAGCTGGTCCTAAAACCAAGTCTTTTAACTAAAGTATGAATTTAAAATTAGGAGTATCATTCTCTGTGAAATGAAAATCCACAACAGTTTATCCTTCCAAATCAATTACTATACAAAGTTAGAGATTGGATAATTGCAGAACCGGGAGCTGATACACGCTATTTTCTAGTCAATATTTGTTTCCAGAGGAAGACAACAAGGCTTGATTGTTCATATTCCAATTACTAGGATCAACTTTATAAAAACAAATGACAAGATGCAAATCAAGTTGCAGATCAGCTGGCTAATCTAGGCCAAAATATGATGGATGGTCGTAGGTGGATGTTCAGATTCCCACCATTAACCAGCAGAAATATCAGAGAGGCCATTTTAGGTCGAGCATGTCGTAGAAGATGTTTGGCGTTTAGCTAGGCTTTCATCTCGGTATCAAAAAAGAAAGAAGGTGCTCGAAACCCTCTATTCACTAGAATAATTGAAAGTTCATGTGGCTCAAATCCATAACCTAGATTCTTAGGAGAATCTAGACCAGAAAAACTAAAGTTGTCCAAAAAATGTAATTTATAGTTTCCTAAACCTCCTTTAATGGCTTCCTCCCTAGTCCCGATGAAGTTTCAACTGTTCTCTCCTCAAAGTATTTTAAAACGAGGGAAAGTTCTTGGATAATATCATAATATTAATTAAAATATATGTGCTTTAAGAAGTCCTAGATATACAGAAGAAAGAATATCATAACAAATAATTTATGAAGTTTAAGCTTCAGGTAGGATAGCATGTCTGTGCCCTTAGCAAACCTCAGAAGTAAAAAGCACATTTACCAGAAATAGACATTTCCTAGTGATGCAACAACCCACGTCCTTGTGTACATACTTTCTGGAAGCATCCACAAGTGCAATATAGAGGTTTAATGCAACCTCTTCCTCATTTGACATTCAAGTGATCAAAACATAAATCAAGCATCAGCTCAAGAGACATTCAGGTAATGGTCCAATTTAAAGAGGGAGATACTACACATTAACCAGCCATGCCAGCAGACTACTGCTGAAAGACAATAGACGACAAATAAAATGAAATGAATTAGTTAACAGAATATAAAGTCTCACATCACTACTCAATGCAGCCGTGGCAGTTTGGCGTTCAGTTGGATCTATTGCAAGAAGAGTTTCAATTAGTGGCAGCGATGATGGTGGAAAGTCTTTAAATGTCTCTGCTATGCATCGTTTGTATGGCTGTTGAGGCTTAAATATTGTTGCATGTGGCAACTTTGACTTTTTCCAATATTCCTCAGAAGGAGAGCCACATAACTTGAATATCTTGTGCAGTTGCTCTACCTAAGTAACAGAAAAGATGTAGGTTAATGGCGGTAAAATATTAGCATTGCTCAAATAGCCAGTTACATTGAATATGTCACAACCAAAAAAAAAATAGCTAGTTACATCTTTAACAAATTTTTTTTTTTTGAACGGTTACATACTTCTTTAACATTTAGTCAGCTAGAATGCCAATTAATTCCTGAGGAAATTACTGTTTCTTGCATAGCCGACAAGGAGCCCTGTAACTTGAGCACATATGCATTCAATAATGAATTAACGATTATGGTGTATATTGTACACTATACACTCCATGCAAGATAGAACATCCAAATGGATACCTAAAGCATGTGTATTTCGAGAAATCACCCAGTGTAAGTGGTAGATTTTGCGAGTGCCGAGCTGGACAACCACGTGAGCACTACAGGGATGAGGGTACAGGGAATGATCACCAAGTCAGCCTAAACCTGAGTACGGCTGTACTGACTGAGGCAGTTTTGGGGAGATAAATGGTTGTGAAATGGAGGACAATAGAGCACACTTAGGAGAGAAGAGTACCGAGAGCAGTCTTAGCACAACTGAAGAGCGAATTGGAGAAGATGAGTTCCTGGTTCAGAATCTCAATCAAGTATTTGTGTTACTTTTTCAATAGGGAGTGTTCCCTATTTATAGACTTGGCAAAACCACTTCATATCCGAAAATGATAAGCATTATCTAACTAATTAATGTTATCAAATCTGGATATCTCAGGTGTAAGCCTTATCTAATCCCGAATATCTCGAGTTGCTATCTCGGGTGCCCATAGCGACATTTTCTCTCTCTCTCACACACTAAGTGGGCTGACACAGACGATACCCCGCTCTGCAGTCTCGCCGCTAGGCGCGCAAGAGCGAATGTGCCTACCTTTGTCAGCAATCCTCTATGACCACCAAACCACAAGTCCCATTTTATTCCCCTGAATATTTTCCAAGTCGTGAGGTGCCATAACCTGCAGTCGACAGGTAACATCATGTCTTGAGGTGCAATAACCCACAGTCGACTGATAATTCATCAAGGCAATACAACCTATTAACCATGCCTCGCATATTTGTTAGAGGTGCTGTGACCCACAGGTAACAAGTGTTATTGCAGAGATGCAATGTTAAAGGTACTTAAACCTTCCAATTCCTTTGAGGTGCGGGGACCCACATGTTAAGGACTTTCACTTAGGCGTCTAGCCTCTTTTAGTTAATGTTTATTGGTAATTACATACCCGAGACACAAAGGTCCGCAGGGTGGGAGATTAACTAAAGATAAAATGTTAATCATTTTTAGCACCTAGGAAGGAACAGCGGTGCCCGGAGGCACCATCACCTGTCGAACGTGATTTAGCACAAACGGTGCACCCGAAAGAGTCGACGCATGTCACTACTTTCTTCTCCACGTCACAATAACAAAAGTGACCATCAACACCCGGAAAATACATACTCACCAAGGGTGACATATCCCAAAATGCAAACAAACCTTTAGCTTATTCTTTTTTTTTCCAAACTATCTTCTAAGACATCCCATCAACTTCTTAAATTTATGACAGGAGACTTGACTGTTGAATCTGAAAAAATTGTGCCATTTTCAAAATCAATAAAATTACATCTCAATTATATCCAACAAATACTACAAATCTATACATGCAGTCTTCACCAAAATCAATTAGGTAGTCAATCTAAAAAAATCTAAAATTTAGAAACTTTCAAATTTTGCTTATTTTCAAGGTCAGAGGCAAACTAATCCAGTAATTTGCAAATTTCAACCAATTAAAATATACTTGTCCAGTACCTTGATCAGTAATCTTCGTAATGATTTTTTAATGGTTAAAAAAATTTATATTACCTAACTATAAAGATTACTAGTCTAAAGGTGGGTATCATATGAAGGGGAGGAGAGACATATGATGAGCTGGAGATCTAAGATTTAAATAATAAAAAAAACTATTAACGATGTTGGAAAAAAATGTCTCTCTCTCAGTTCTTTATTTTATATATATATTTTTTTTAAAGGAATCTAGCATGGGATGCAAGTATGCAACATATCATGGGACATGGATGATGAGGCTTCATGGCCTTTACTATTCACTAGATGGATGCCCATGGTCCATCTAGCCACTGACCATCAAACTGATCGATAACCTCTTATATGGGTCTAGGAGAAACATATTCTACCAGGGTACATGGAAATTTTCGAGGTCAATTAAGAGACTTCGAGGTCAATAGTCAATGAGATTGAATGATCTTACCATCATTTGAACATGCCAAGAAACAAGGAACTATATAGAATAAGATCTATTGATCAGATGGCTACTATTTTCTTATTGTATTAATTTCTTACTTTGGGGATCTCCTAGGCCAGTTAAGAGACTTCTAGGTTAACGATTAAATGTCATTAAATGATCATATCATCATTGGAACATATACAGAAATAAAGAAAATGTAAGGAACTATACAGACCAAGATATAAAAATCTCTGATGGTGCACCATGTTCCTAGTTTAAGTAATTCTTGGGCCTAGAGCTCCACCAGTGCATGTGTTTGTATGTGTATGCATTTGTGATGAAGGAGAGGAGTTGGCCAATTCAGAGATGAAGCATTTTTTTTTTTATCCAGCTAGGACTAAGAAGACGGGAAATGGAAGTTTTAGAGGAGAATCACCCCACCAGGAGTCTTCCCAGAATTTAAGTCTAGTGTCATTACCAACATCCATTCTGATAAAAGAAAGAATGGAAGGAGATGTCTGATGGATTTCTAAGGGCGGCAAGGTTGACATGATAAGAGGGTTTGAGATCCACCAGTTAGTATCAAGTCCATATTTGCTCTTTCTTTATCATCAAAAGACAAGAACTATTTGGTCCCAAGGGGAAATTTCATAACCATTTTCCAAAAGGGACCAAACTTTTTAGCCTGCCAATATTCAACCCTTTCGGTTAGTTTTGCCTCCATCCCCCAATTGACCAAGTGATCTTTCTTACCTTGATACTCACATAAAATTTCCTTTGCATCTAGTCAACATACTCTAACCTTTTTCCAAGCTGACAGCCTTTTCTCAAACTTCATAAGGCTTGGGTCTCTGAGGGAACAGTAGACCGTGTATTGCATCATTGTTGTCATGTTAACTATATTTGAGTAAAATCCTCTCTTTTAAGGGTCTAGTGAGTCTCAAAGGTTCTCGGACTTCATCTCCAATTGGATTGTAAGAGATTTGGATGCCCTGCTAGTATTGTGGAATATGCTCCCAAGTGCAGTATGTTGTTGCATTTGAGAGGAGATGAATAGGAGGGTATTCAATTATCTCTCCAACCCAACAAAAGAATTTGGTTATACATCACCAAGCTCTTTCTATCTTAGTGTTCTATAGGGAGGATTGCAGGGATGTTGATTTGGTTTCCTTCTTTTGCTGTGGGTAGGAGCTTAATGCTCCTTTTTCTGATTTTTTTTCAAGTTTTAGAGGTGTTATTGTATGCCTATAGGGTATACTATTGGATCCCAAGTATATTTCCCCTTACATATATATATATATATATATATATATATCCATTTATTTATTTATTTATTCAATAATGATTTTAAAAAAATGATTCTCTCAGAACTCAACGAATTTTCGATTGGCTCCTAGGAGAAGACCAAGATATCTTATTAACCAATGACTAATGTTGCAATCCATTAAATTAACAAGATTCGAGGTTCCTGTCTCTTCAACAATAATTCCATCAAACAGCTCTTTGCCAACTTAATATTCAGCCAAGGAAACATTTAAGCAAATGATTCAGGTTAAACAAATGTTTTCAATTGTTTAACACATAGTAAAAAAAATTTGGTATCAAAAAAGAATGATGGTTTGGATATATTTGACAAATACCAATTATAACACCAGTGATAAGAAGTGAGTTGGTGCAAGTTAAAAGGTCTAAAGTAATATGTGTTTTAACAAAAGATATACTTATGGATACATTAGAATGGCTGAAAAAGATTCGTGTTGCAAACCTCAAATACCTAGGATAAGACGAGAGAAAGAAGAAGGAAGTCCCTTAGAAATTGGGTCAAGACAAAAATGATCAATCACAAGTACTCTTAAATGCTTCCATTAAAATATTTGTTTTCAAATTTGACCATAAGCTCCTACATTTCCTTCGTTACCCTAACTTGAGTCCAATGTTTTAAAACGTGAAGGCATAAGGCGAGGCGTTAGGACTTCAAGTGTAGGCCTCGAGGTGTGAGGCTTAAGCCTTACAAAAAAGTTTCATGCTCTCATTTTAAAAAATAAATAAAATTATAAGAAAAATTGCAAAAAAATTCAAAAAGTTAATAAAAGATTATTGTACATACATACATACGTACATACATATATATAGATTTGTGTATATTGTGTGTGGGCGTGTGGGCACACTGCACACATAAGAAATACTATATAAATTATTTAACCATAAAAAATAAACATAAGAAGGGCAAGCAAATGCTGAAATTTGGATTTACCTTTTTGTTCATATACATATTGAAGAAGATGTTCAATCATCAATTTATATAGTTGATGTAGAATTTTAGTAAAAAATTGCATAAATTCATGAACAACATTGTAGGCTAGTGATTCCAAATTTCTGCAATGTCTCTACTAAGGAGATAGTGTGAATTTGACTCAAAGAGTTTTAGAAGCCTAAATACGTTAAACATAATAAATTAAGTTTTAGTTGAAACCAATGTCACAATCATCATTTTTAATATGTTATCTAAAACAAAGAAAGTGTTATTTGTTATTAGTTTAAACAAATAACTATTTTTATAAATAAAAAAAACCGACATTTAAGTCTCAGTTGTGGCTAGAACCCTAATTTTAGTTAATGTATGAGGCGTACGCCATAAACATAACGTGAGCGTCAAGGCGTGTGCGTGCTTCATGTAAGCCTCACACTTTGAGGCGTGAGCCTCTGTTTATTTTGATTGGTAAATAGCAATTGTATTCATATAGTAAAAGAAAAAACAACAACAGTTTACAGGGAGAAAAACTGGATAGAAAACATAAAGATATGTATAATAGAAAAGGCAGCAAAGGCAGCAGGAGGAGAATAGTAGTAGATTGTCTCATAATATAATATCCCGCACTTACCCTCCCCACTGTGAGACGAAGGACCATTTGACAACCATGCGCCGAATGCGAGCCAGGATGAGGTGGTTCGACGAGGAGGAATTATTAAAGACACGACTATTCATTTCTTTCCAAGCACCCCAAGCTATAGCTCCAGGTAGCAGAGACCAAATTGCTTCATTTGCCCCTATCAGGGACACCAATTGCCAACCCGATAAGAAGCTCAGGAAGGAGAGAGGGAAGACCCACTCTACACCGGAGGCAAGCCTCGAGGCATAAGCCTCACACGCCTTTTAAAACATTGCTTGAGTTCTTGTGTGCACCATGTCTTCTTGTGTTAATCTATCTTGAAAATAACAAGTCTCAAGCTACCAAAATAAAAGTGAAACCTAGTCCAAAACTATGAAGATCACGGAGAGTTAAATCACCTGTTGGATTCCTATGTAAAAGAGTCTATAGCCGGTTATTGGCTAGCGTATATGTATATCACTACGAATGTTCGTATAGATAATAGTCTTATAGAATGGAAAAAATTCATCTATCACCAAGTACAACAACCAGTGCAAGTGAGGAAAGACTCCATGTTTACACAACGAATTATATCACCTTTAGATGATTCTATAAGATAACTTAAGCAAAAATAGTGTGGTTTAAAAGCAACCATGCTTCACATGATTCCATGCGATAATTTAGAAAAAAGAGAACAATTTTGAGGTTTTAAAAAAATCCAGAAACCAAAAGTGCAACTGTACTTGAGTATTAGGAGCACTAAAAACATAACCTTTTTTTCGCTAAAAATAAAAATATATTAAAGATCAGAAAGTACGTACATATAACAAGGGGAAAAGTTCACCGATTGGTGAACACAACAAAACCACAAGGAAGCAATAGAAACAAGATAAGGATACCTTGAACAATTTCCCTAACTAGGACTTCCCCAAATAAATGGGGGAAAACATTCAAAAACTAAATTGTTCAACTACGCAATAAGCCAAAGACAGCCTTGAGCAGTTCAAGAGAAGACCATATCTGGAACTATATAAAAAGTAGGATATGTAACTTAACAACAAGCTGAAGAAAATCTTGGACAGTTCAACTGTTAAAGAGAAGACCATATCTGGAAATGGAACTATAAAAGGCATTCACCAAAGTGCCAAACATGTCATTGCAAGAAAAATATGCAATAAATTAGGGCCATTCATCCATTTGAACAACATACAAATTGCATCTAAACCCAATTATAATAATCTGCTCAAAAGAATAACTTCAGTTATATCATGTAGTAGAAGTTGAATTGCTTTATGCTAAAGAGAAATAAGCCAAGAAAAGAATATATATATATATATATAAATTTCCAACTGTAAACCAAACAATATCCCATAATATCAAAAAGACCGACTCATACATCGTGGAGAAACATGAGGTTAATTACAGCAGATATCGCTAACCCCTGCAAACAATTTGAAGGATATGGAGAAAATGTGGGTATACATACAGGAAATAACTTAAGAGATTTCAGATAGTGCAATGAAACAAACTTGCATAACAAAATCAGAATGTATAGTAAGTTACCTCTGTATGACCAGGCATGATAGGCTTCCCAGCCAATAACTCAGCTATAATGCAACCTGCACTCCAGAGGTCCACACCTACACCATAATCAGTAGCCCCAAGAAGAAGCTCTGGGGGGCGATACCATAGCGTAACTACCCGACTAGTCATGGGCTGCTTGTGGTTAGGATCGAAGAAGGAAGCTAATCCAAAATCAGCTATCTTTAGTATTCCTCCATTGTCGAGAAGGAGATTCGACCCTTTAATGTCACGATGCAACACACCGCGGTTGTGACAATGATCAAGTCCTGACAATAGCTGATGCATATAACATTTGACCTGCCATGCCATATAAATAAATTAAGATCACAGCCTATCCCTAAAGAATATAAAACAATTCAACCAAAGCATATAACAACTAGAAGGCAGTCAATTCCAACCTAACCTGAGGTTCTGTAAACTTGATTCCCGGGCTCGCAGCGAGTCCAGCCAAATCATGCTCCATGTATTCAAATACAAGGTACAAACTACAAGACATCCTTGAAGTCACTAAACCCTCCAACTTTATAACATTAGGATGATCTAGCTTTCGCAGGATGAGAATCTCCCTAGCCATAAATTTCACACTCTCGGGTTCCAAATTATCAAATCGAACCTTCTTTAATGCAACAATTTTTCCAGTTAAAGTATCTCTAGCTTTGTACACATTGCTGTATGTCCCTTGCCCAATCTAAAAAAGAGAATAAGATAAAGACATTAACTTTGGAAGCTTTAGTAAACGAAAGAGGAAGAGAGAAAGTGGGGCTTGCCTTATCAAGCTTCTCGAAAGTGTCCGCCCGTCGAGGAGTCCAACCCTTGATCGCCTCGCCGGCAATAGCGGAAAGCCAAGACGGCCATCCAGCAGCAACCTGCTCTCCATGTACATGTTTGGGAGGATTGCTCAATCTCGGATTCGGCCTTGACCTTCTCCTCTCACCCCGAAAACGTTGACTCTCTTCCCTCTTCTCGTCTTTCAGGTCTCCCCCATTCTGAATCTCAGTACTCTCGACCTTCGTCCCCGTAACCTGCAACTTCCTACCAGACGATACAGACGTCAAATTCCTCTGCTTCTCCACCTCCCTCTCCTTCTCCTGCACCTCCGAACCCACTCCGGATCCGGACGAAACCTCTCTTCCAAATACACACCCCATCTCTCATACAACCAAACCTCATTTCTCAACGCAGTCTCTTCCTCTCTCCTTCATCCAATCCCTACTTTCACCCAATCTCCAAATCAAAAACCCAAATCTACTCCCTCCTCATTGACATAAAAAAAACCCTACAAATCATCCTCCGATCATTCAATCTACTGAATCAAAAATGAGAATACAAGAAGAATATTAAACCCTAATTCAGGAACCCTAGATTTTTCAGTACAAAGTAGGAAGCAATGATTTATGGTTCCCACGATTAATGGGAGTCAAAAAAGAGCTAAAAAAAGAAAAGCGAAAGAGTAAAAAAAATAACTTTCTGTAGATTGAAGATTCCCATTAAAGTTGCAGAGCTTCGATTTCACTTACTTGATTGTCTCTCAGTAAAGAGATTTGTAGGGACTCATTTCAAGCTCTCTCTTCTGGTTTTCGCTTTTTTTGACCCTCCAACGGGAAGAGAGAGGAAGCAAAAAACGCTTGCGTAACTAAACTCCTTACGCCGCTTTATAGCGGAGCGGGGCCTCAGTGTTTGGTTCTCTCTCTCTCTCCTGTAACAAAATCCGGTTTCCTGATTTTTGACCTGTTCGACCATTATCCTAAAAAGAGTCTTCATGGTCGGGCCACTGTGGGTTCAAATTCGCAATTCGTCACTTTATGGTCAACTTGGTTAACTAGGGGTAGAATTAGATAATATATAATTTATTTCCCGGTTCGGGTTGGTTCTTTAATTTGGTTTGCAAGCTTAGTTCGTTAAGCATGTAA
This sequence comes from Tetracentron sinense, assembly GCA_015143295.1. NCBI lineage: Eukaryota > Viridiplantae > Streptophyta > Magnoliopsida > Trochodendrales > Trochodendraceae > Tetracentron > Tetracentron sinense. The sequence continues at coordinate 6,592,494 of CM026558.1, read as the reverse complement.
AATTAAAACATTTGTATATTTTTCTAATATATATATATATACACGTAAGAAAAGATACTATAAAAAAGTTATTTTGAAAACTCCTAAAAATATGTTTTTATGAGCAGTTTGTGAATCAAAAACAAAATTCGTCAAATCCAAAATATAAATTTTGTCCGACCTAATGAAAAATATTAATATTCTCAAGTAAAAAATTTAATGAACTAATACCGTTTTAGAACAATTGTGTGGTTCATTCAATTTTATGAACCAAGTTGAACTGAACTGCAAATTCATTCAGGTTTACTCAAGATTGAGGTAAGTTGTGGTATACAGCAAATTTGGTAACCTTGAATTAGATTGAGAGCTTGGATTTTTTTTATATTTTTTAATGGGGGCATGATTCTTTATGTAAGCGGATGACATCTGCTAGCTCGTCACGTGTCCCTTTTAAACTACTTTAGTTGCGATTAAGATTCATTTTTTCAATTTTAAAAAAAAACTAAGGTTAAATTTATTTACCATAATCCTATGTTTGGTTGCTGAGAAAATGTGTAAATACATTGAAAAGAAAAGAAAATTGGACAAAACACATCTAAAGATTATATTAGAAATCCAAATTTTATTTTATTTTTCCATGTTTTCCCATATTTTCTTGGCAACCAAACATAGCATAAGGGTTAGTGAATCTTAACCATAATTAAAGAAAATCAAAAGGAACACATGGCGAGATGGGGAGGCAATGAAGCGGCTCATTGACACCCAATTAGGCTATTAACATATATGTATAAAGATGAAGAAAACCTTAATCGTATTATTTTTTGAGATTAACTATGACCAGTAGTTGTAGTGATAACCGAACAACATAACATTTCATCTGCAACTCATAATATTATGAGTTGTTTGGTTATTTTAGTAAGAATGTGTTTATTTTGAGAGCTGCATGCAACCATATATCTTATCTATTTCTATTATTATAATAACTATTAATAAAATTATCCCTATACTAATATCTTATCTATTTTTCATATTTTCTCAAATCACTCGCACATACATCACTAGAGTCCCTCTTTGCACTCTCTCGGCCTCCTTCCCTCTAACATTCATCAATTCATACATGGGGCCCACTAGTTTTATGATTATTGAAAAGATGAGATGGATACTGCAATTCATATACCAATTAGAATCCAGTTGAACCACCTCTTATGGGAGATCATTGGGAACTGCTATCCATAGGTAGCACGATGAACTGCTATTTAGGCGTTTTAGTGTAAAATTATATTCTCTTCATAGTTATTAAGTATGGTACATGTATAATACAATAACAATCCGTTCAGAAAGTATGGTGTTGCAAAGCAAACGTACGGGAAATTAAAAAATTAAATAATAATATTAACTAATAACAATCATTTAATACGGAATATGCATTTAACACAGAAAAGTATGATAAAAATATGTACATCGTACGTATTTAATAAAAAATTCGCGTATTATTTAGCAATACACATAATTCGTAACACAACAAAAGTATATTGTTTTAAATGACGACCCCCTAAAAGTATTAACGGGTATAATCAGGGGCGGAGCCACATGGGAATCACAGCTCAGGTATTTCATTCACAAATCGCAACTCATCTGAGTCCATCGTAAACTAGGTTAGTAGCTAGTCAATTAATTTGCATAAGCTCGGATATACTCAAAAACACTTAAACCTGACTCAAACGTGAGGTTTCGGGGAAGTTATTTTTTAGTGTTTAATATTATTGGTTGTGGCCAGCCACCACATAGGACTATTTCCAAATCAATCTAGGATGCCTCCATGGGGAATTAGAACAAATTTTCTCATCGATGACTTTTAAGTCAAAAAAAAATTGCACACATTATATGTTCTAGGTACATTTTTTTTTGGGTTAAAGGTAATAGCCAACTAGCATAATCCAACAAATTAATCTCATCAAAGGCATCTAACTTAAGGTGAGTGACTTAAGATGCATTTTTTGTTTTTTAATCTTTTGTGTGTGTGTGTCCCCAGCTAAAGGGATGTCCATCATTTACCTAGGGCTAATGGGTTGGGTTAGAGAATGAGTGTGGACCCTCCAACCATAGTCACCTGACCTCCCCCAGAAAACCTTCTACTAATCTACTAGGAGTTCCCCTAACCCAAAACTTCCTCCCAAAGGGGTACACCTTCCCAATTATAGCTTTATAGTGTGGCATTCAGATATAACAAATTAGTATGGGTTGCTCTTTCCTTTTCTTTTTTCTTCCTATAATCCAATAAGAATATGTTTTTTTTCAATATATTACCAAAATAAAGACAATGAGAAGATATGGGCTTTAATTGGACCCATCTAGTAGAAATAGGATTATATTATCATGATGAGTGTTACCCAATCACAGACTTCCAAACTATCCCAGTGGTAACCACACTTGTCATTGTTTGCTATCCCTCCAAAAGATGAAGTTATTGATTAAACCTGTTTTAAACGTGGTGCAGTCCAAAGAATAAAATTGTATCAATATTCAATCAAATTCTCACAAATATTGAAGGAAAAATGTTACTCCAAGGTCTTCTATAATAATAGTACTTCAAAAACTGATTTTTCAAGAACAACCCTCCCCCCCCTCCCGGCGATTAAATAGGCATCAAGAGGCTCACATTAAATAAGCTTTGGTACGTAATGACAATTACTAGTTTTCACGGGAGGAGTAGTATATCTGCTTAGTATCAATAGCTCTATTAAATTTTAGGATTTTGCTAGCTCGAGCCGCAAATCTTCTAAAGGCGCAACTTGGTGGCTACAAATGTCAAACACTTGTTATAGCTACTCTTGCATGTGGAAATGTTTGGAGTAAATAGGACTGTGGCTAGCATTCTAAATTTTAATCCAATACTTAATAATATCTAATCAGTTTGTTGACAATAGTAGGTACCATCAAATATCATTCAAAGTCTATAATCTACAAATTATCATACATCTTACAAATACTTAAAAATACATAAAATGTCAATATTTCATTCACAAATCGCAACTCATCTGACTCTACCTGACTCCATCGTAAACTAGGTTAGTAGCTAGTCAATTAATTTGCATAAGCTCGGATATACTCAAAAACACTTAAAACCCGAAACCTCAATTATTGATTATGTGAGCAGCCACCACATAGGACTTTTTCCAAATCTATCTAGGATGCCTCCATGGGGAACTAGTACAAAATTTTCTCATCCATGACTTTTAAGTCAAAAAAAAAAAAAAAAAAGTGTACACATTATATGTTCAAGGTACATGTTTTTTTTTGGTTAAATGTAATAACCAACTAGCATAATCCAACAAATTAATCTCATCAAAAGAATCTGACTTAAGGTAAGTGGCTTAAGATGAGAGAAACAAAACTTAAGTAAGCACATGGCTGGACATTGCTAATCGATGTAGTGTACATGATCTACCTAAAGGTGTGGCCACATATCATTTTTTTGTTTTTTAATCTTTTGTGTGTGTGTCCCCAGCTAAAGGGATGTCCATCATTTACCTACGGCTAATGGGTTGGGTTAGAGAATGAGTGTGGCCCCTCCAATCATGGTCACCTCACCCCCCCCCCCCCCACAGAAACCTTTTACTAATCTACTAGGAGTTTCCCAACCCAAAACTTCCTCCCAAAGGGGTACACCTTCCCAATTATAGCTTTATAGTCTGGCATTCAGATATAAAAAATTAGTATGGGTTTCTCTTTCCTTTTCTTTTTTCTTCCTATAATCCAATAAGAATATGATTTTTTTAATATATTACCAAAATAAAGACAATGAGAAAATATGGGCTTTAATTGGACCCATCTAGTAGATATTGGATTATATTATCATGATGAGTGTTACCCAAACACAGACTTCCAAACTATCCCAGTGGTAACCACACTTGTCATTGTTTGCTATCCCTCCAAAAGATGAAGTTATTGATTAAACCCGTTTTAAACATGGTGCAGCCAAAGAAGAAAATTGCATCAATATTCAATCAAATACATACAAATATTGAAGGAAAAATGTTACTCCAAGGTCTTCTATATTAATAGTACTTCAAAAACTGAATTTTCAAGAATAACATGTTGATTTTGATTTAAAATTATTTTTTAATTTAAAAAAATCAGATCACTAGGATCTGGGGTTTTGATTTTAATCATAGACTAAAACCCTCCATTAATTTAATCTTTGTTTAGGTTGGGTGTTTAATCTCTTGAAAGAGAGAAAACACATTTTTTAGTGTATTTCCCTTATTTCTTTAGTCCCACATCGGAAATGAAGAGAAAATCTAAAGGGTTTAATTATCCCCTTAGTTGCTTAGTTGTCAACAACCAAGCATGAGGTGTAGACTATTACCCACTAATTCATTTAGACAATAACTTAGGTGCATGAGCTACGCTCATAGTGAGCGCACGGGCACGAGCTCGGGTGCGGTGCGGGCATAGGGCTTTGGGCGCTATGAGGCGCACTTTGCACATCGCGAGTCACTATTTATTTTGACTAAATTAGGATCGTTGATCTAATCTAAACCGTAAATCTAGGTTGACCCTGATCGGATGATCAGAGTGGTTAATCAGAACCGTCTGATCAAGTCTCAGGCTCAAATTGAATCTAGGTCGTCGGATCTGGTAGTGAGATCTTCTAACCCACTTGGGTTGTCAGGTGGATCAGGTAATGAGTGCCTAGGTTAGTAGTAGCAGACCCATGATGGGATGCTCTGACCAAGGCCTGACCCAGATAGCCAAGTGGCCTCAGCATGGCCTGCCTGGGGCAAGAAGAGCCTAGCCAGGTGGCTGAGCCCGTGCTCATGCAAGGGGACCTTGGTCCTCTATAAATAGAGGCTCTTGGAGAGGTGATGGGTTCTATTAGAACTTAGACCAGAACTAGATCCGCGGACCCAGACCAGTGAGCCCAGAGAGAAGATCCAGACCAGAGTAGGTGCACCCTGGTCCAGTCAGGTTGAGCCATGGTCCATTAGGTAGACTCCGAACCAGGGACCTCTTAGGAGGACCCTAAACTGGAGACCTCCATTAATGGTGGACCTTGGAGCTCAAGGAAGATGATCCAGAGGCCCAGAACCAGACCCAGCAAGCTGTCTGGATCAATCCAGATCCATGGATACCAAGGAATGGACTTCTGTCCAACTCCTGATGAGGTTGCAGAATGCCTTCGGGCTTCTCAACCGTTCATTACAAAACAGTCCACATGCGAACCGTTCGATTGTCTGATCTGGGAAACCAGATTAGGTAGAATAATGGATTTGTCCTATAAGGATAGAACCATCTTGGTGACCGTCCGATTTCGGGTGTGAACCTACCATATCCACATGATGGATCCTATAATGACCATCGTACCCAAACAGGGGTATCTTGTGGAATGTGTTAATCTGAACAAGCTTGAACTTGTATCCAAACATAATCTGAAATTTATTAAATCAGATTAAGTATAATCTTGTGATCAAACAAGATTCAGATTGAGTTAAAATAGATTAACTTAAAACTGTAACCAAACAGGACCTAGGGCAGTATTGATTCTGGCCAAACCAGAATCAGTTTCTGTGCATAATTGATTCTGGAAAGAACTAGAATTTGTAACCAAGCAAATTAAGTGCAGACCTACACTGGAATAGGCTAAAACAGGATTAGACCAAAACTAGAGTGCACCTAACCGTGTAACCAAACAGACGCTTAAACCCTAAGGGGTAAAATGATAATTTCAAAAATTATCAAAATTATTAGATAATCTCTTTTTATAAATCCGATGGGACTTTAGGACATTTGGATTAATGGTAAACCATAATTAAATGGATATATATATATATAAGTATATATTTAATTTTAAAGGGCATCCTAAAGGAAGATCAGTACTTCGTCTTCTATCGAGTAGTGCAAACTCGTTGGGAATGCCGGAGATAATCTGAGCTGAGTCGTATCCCGGAGATAGAGCTGTCACATCCCTTGCACATGAGAAGCTTCGACTATCTTCAAGAAAAACTCAATTATAGCGCCTCTCAATGAAGCGATTCTTTACTTTAATTAATTAAATAATAATTGCTTATTTATCTGTATTTTTATCTGTCTATTTTGCTAAGTGGCTATGTGTGCAGGGATTTAGCCCAGTTACACCAACATAACCCCCCCCCCCCCCCCAATTAAATAGGCAACAAGAGACTCACATTGAATAAGCTTTGGTACGTAATGACTACTTACTTGGTAAGAACTAAAAGCTTCTACAAGTAATTAAGATTTAAGCATTGGTAATATCCCGCAGCTTGCTCCAATGGTAGGGTGTGGCCTCTCATTGGCAAGAGGTCTCGGGATCTAATCCCACTGGGTGATGAGTAGCAAGCGCTCCCTCCTCACTGCTAACTTGAACAGATGCTAATACAGTAACTGGGGTTGCGGCCTAACCGTATATCTAAAGCAAAAAAAAAAAAACTAAGCATTGGTAATGACTTCTACAAGTTATTAGACGAGCATTAAATTCAACTACAAGTACTTAACTTGGTAACAAGTAACTAGAATGGTGTTACTTTCTAAGATCAACTTCTAAGATAGCTTATTACTCCAAAGGTGGTCATGTGGACATAAGCTCTTTTTAAAATAAATATCTTTTATGGGATTGAGCCCCCTTCATGGAATTGGACCCAACTTTGGTCTTATCCATTAATAGAGAATCGAATGCTCCTGTATTAAAAGGTAACAAACAAAAATAACGATAAGTGTCACTATCACAATGAGAGTTTGGAAGTGGGCTAGCATTTCTCATGTTACTCTTTATATAAAGAAAATGACCAATAAGGAGGTTAGAGTGACTCCCATCAAGGTGGGTTCCACTTCCACCCAGGAAATCTTCATGCTAGAAAGTTTTTATATGAGTTAAAGGAACAACACCACCTAACTCACACAGCTAAGGTGCCATAAGGACATCATATCAAAGGCTAATGTTCAAAATTAAGGCCTTCAACCTCAATAGCCAATGGGGATGTTGAATATGCAAATCTTCTTGGAATTATTGCCATGGGCAAGGGGGACAACTGCCCGAAATTTTGAAAATAAAATATATCTTTTATATAGTATTATTTAATTATTTAACAATGTATAACCATAGGGCAAGGGGACAACTTCTCCCGTAAACAAGGAGAAACAATACTTGTAGGATATGTTCAAATGTGCATATGAGATAGCCCACTAAGTTGATCGTACACAAAATATATTAAGGGTGCCCTAAAACCCCCCATCCCCTAGGCCCAAAATATTTTTTACCCGACTAATTAAACTCTACAAATTAATCCACAAGTACTAACTTTCCGATCGACTATCACTTGTCCGCCTACAAGAAAATCCTAGCTTCGCCCCTGCTCTTAGTAGACCGTAAGTACGGTATATGAAGTACATTATCTTGTCCTTAGGGGTGTCAACATAATTTAAGATATTAAATTATTATCTTAATATAAATTAGGATGAAAATATTAATTTTCTATTTTTTAAAAGTAATAATCCTCTCCTCAGGCTAGGAGCGGACTATTGCTCTTTGCCCTCACAAAGCCTCTTTAACTACCCTTAAACTATGGACAATAAGTTTTAATCCCTATGGTTTAAATTTTTTATTTTTTCTTCTAAAAACTAAGGTTAGATGCTTTAACCCTAATGATTAGTTAATCATAATTAAAAGGAGTTAGAAGGGAGACACGTGATGAGAAAAGTGGGACCAGATGCCTTCCTTTGCTCCACAGTGAGGAGGTGATTATTTTCCTTTTATTTATTTTTGAATAAAACTATAATTTTTAACATTTTTTTCTTTCTTTTAAATATCTTTACTAATATAAAGAGGATGCCCTCTATTCAAAACGTTGATCGAATCTTTTGTAATTCCAAAACTCCCCTTTACTCTTATTACATCTTCTTCACTTCTTATCTCATATATATTGAGAATTTTCCCCTTAAAATTTTCTTTGAATCCCAAACTACCTTTATCATAAACATTGTATAAGACAAAGTTAAATGTTTGTTTAGTTCCCATTCTACCCCTCATTCATCTATTTATTAAGCTTGAAATTCTCTACGGTTATAACCAGACTCCTTGGAGTCCGGTAACTTGAAGTCACCATGTGTCCTTTTAACACTCTTCAATTATGGTTAAGATTCACCCATCTTTAGGGTTCACTCACTTATCCTTGGATTTTAGAAAAAAATAACCCTAAGAATTAGTGAATTTTAATTAAGGTTTTAAAAAAAAAATCTTCTAAAAACCAAGGATAGGTGGGTGAAGTCATAAATCTTAACCATAGTTAAGTGATGTCAAAAGAGACAGATGGCAACCGCAAGGGTGTTACCAGACTCCAACTGTGGTTAAGATTTACCCACTTATTCTTGGTTTTTAGAAGAAAAAAAATTAATTTTTTAAACCCTGATTCACTAACTCCTAGAGTTAATTTTTTTTTTTCCCTAAAAAGCAAGGATTAGTGGGTAAACCCTAGGGGTGGGTGAATCTTAATCACAATTAAAGAGTGTTAAAAGAGACATTTGACGACCTCAGTGGCATAACCCGACTCCTTGCTCTCTTGGCAAAACATTCCGAAGGAAGAACATCTCGCCAAGGCCCTGCCTGCCCATTTCTTTGCTATACCCAAAACGTTACTAAAGTTTTTTTTCTTCTTAAAATGTCCATACGTCATATTTCTATAAGCAATGTCTCTCACAATATTTTTTTAATCCAAACCATCTCAAGTTTCTATACTCAAAATATTTCTTAAATTTATTTTTGAAATGCCCACACTAGGTCCCTCTTCCCAGTCTCTCTCCCCTTCCTCTCTCTCTCTCATGTGCATCGCACGTGCCGCCCACTAGTTAGATACGATTTCAAATATTTCAATTAGAGTTGCATACAAAATATCATATTTCAATATTTATTCGAATTCTAATAGTTGGATATGTATTTGGATACCACTTCGAATATATCATTATTCATTCCTAATTCGACCAATGTTTTCATATATAATTGGACAGGATCGAGTAGTTGAATCAAGAACTGGTGAGGTCTACAATTCCGAAAAATGTTGTAATTAGATATAGGGATGGCAATGGGTTAGGTTAATAGGTTAACCTGCCCTACCCCTATTGGGAGGGGTTTGGGGAGCTCTTAAACGGGGTGGGGCGAGTTTAAGAATGAAGGGTTAAACCCGATTTGGGTTCGGGCCAAGAATGGATTTAAGCCGCCTTGCTTGCCTATTTATAATACAAAATTACTATTTCATCCTTAAATTAATCCTAAAATTACCTAAATATATTACTTATAATATAAAACATTGATCGCCCCGCCTCGTACCACCCCAACTCGACTAGTGCTAAAGGAGGCGGGACAGGGACGGGGTTAAGAAGGGTTTTATAAACAGGGACGAGGTCACCTGCCCTGACCCAAGTATAGGCCGGGAACGGGTTAGGAGTCTTCCCATTTGGGGCATGGTAGGATTGCGGGTGCCTCAGTCTAAACCCGCCCGTTGCTATCCCTAAGGCTGTCAAAAAAGCCCATATAGAAGGGTACCCGGCCCGCCCCGGCCCTCCAAAGCCCTCCAAAGCCCGGCCCTACCCTAGCCCTTGGGCCGGGCAGGGCCAAAAAATTGGAAGCCCTTGTTCTCTAGGGCCGGGCTAGGGCTCCCCCTGTCCGGCCCTTCCCGGCCCGGCCCGACCCTACTTTATCTTAAGATAAATATTTTCTAATAATTTTACTAATATGCTCCCTTTAACCTTTCATTAACGTTATGAAAGTAGGGCTATGTTTGTAATTGCGCCAACTAAAGACCTTATAAAAACCAACCTAACACAGACCAAACCCTAACTTGTATTCACATTCTAAGACTTTGCCTCTTCATTCTTCAACTTCAATCGCACAGGCCACATACCACTTCGGCTCTTCATATATCATCTCTCTCTCTCTCTCATATCTTACTCTCTACTTTCAGTTTTATATTTAAACATATTTTCAATTTTGTTCTATATAGTTTTATTATTCTACTTGTTTACCTATACTATGTTTTGGTTTATTATGCATGACTGTCACTGATAAGGAGTTTTTTTTTTTAACTCTGTCATTGCTCTTTTTGTTGCAATGTTGATCCCAAACCCGAATAAAAGAGGAGGGTATCCATTTCCATGTAAGGTTGACAGTCGGTGTAGTAAAAAAAAATTTATTATCTTAGATGAAAAAAAAAAAATTTGCTATTTCTTCCGGCCCTTTGGCCGGCCCGGCTTGGCCCCGGCCCTTGAAGGGCTAGGGCTCTACTCTTATAAGGAAGGGTAGGGCTAGGGTTGACCCCGGCCCTACCCCAACCCGGCCCTTTGACACCCCTAGCTATCCCTAGCTTAGATAGAATTCACAATTAGTTTAAGTCATAACCAGTAGAGCCGGTCAATTCAACTGGTGAATCGGAAAACAATGTTGAAAAAAGCGGATAAAAAAGGCAAAAGAAATTAAATTAATTTATTAAAAATCATTTTAAGGTTTAAACCTTAAAATGATTTACCTTAAAAATCTTACCACAGGTCCACAATCCAACTGACCAGTTGAACCGGTCACCCAGCTGGTTTACGATCGATCTCGTTAGAAAACATTGTGCTCGGATCTTACGAGCAATCAAAAATCAGATTGATTTGACGATCAAATCCGAAGAAAATACACACGTGTAAAGCTAGCTGCCTTGGATTGTCTCTGGCAAAGCCAGAAAGGGCTTGTCTCGGGGTTCCATAGATTAGGTGGAAAGTGGTGGAGAAGTCAAAATCATGAGGCCATGATTTTGACTTTTCCAATCATTATAGAGGAAAATACGGATTTGGGCCCCGTATTATGAAAAAACCCCTATATGGGCTCCGGTTTGAAATATTTATTTCTGTAGGCTTCTACAGTGATTTTAGTGGAGCACGTGGTTTCCTCTAAAAAAATTTCTCGAAAATGCCCCCCCATCCCTGTTAGAGAACCCTTAAACACCGTGCGACTGAGCTCAAGCTTTCCCCTTCAACGAAGCGTTCATCCGAAACCCAAGCTTTCCCCTTCGTTGCAACGAGGTAGACTTAAGTTTTCCCCTTCGTTGAAGCTTTCTCCTTCATTGCAACTGAGCTAAACCCTTGTGAAGAAGAAGAAGTAGAAGAACAAGAACATATAGAAGAACAAGAACATAGGGTAAGTGTTTATATGTTTTTGATCCAGTTTGCGATGGTTACAATGATCATATTCGGTATTTGCTAGGGTAATGTGCTCATTTTCCTCATTTTCTGTTATTAGAGTTCATTTTCGATGGTTGTAGTGATAAAGTTTGGTTTTTTTTGCTCATTTTCGGTGGTAATCTGTGATTACAGTGCATTTTCAATGTTACAGTTCTCATTTTCGGTGGTTTTGAGCTTATTTTCGGCGGTTTTGTGGTCATTTTCGGGGGTTTGATGTTATTGCATTTTCTCTTTTACAGGGCTTTTCGATGATTTAATGCCAATTTTCGGTGGTTTTCCAGTATAACAGTGCTTTTTCGATGATTTTCAGTGGTTTTCCAGTATAACAGTGCATTTTCGATGATTTTATGCAGATTTTCGGTGGTTTTCTGTTATTACAGTGCTATTTCGGCGGTTTTGTGGTCATTTTCGGTGGTTTTCTGTTATTGCATTTTCGATATTACAGTGTATTTTCGATGATTTTATGCTCCTGTTCGGTGGTTTTCTGTTATTACAGTTCTGTTTCGATGCTTTGATGCTCATTTTCGGTGGTTTTATGTTCTGACACTGCTTTTCGATGGATACAATGCCCATTTTCGGTGGTTTTATTGCAATTTTGATATGACAGTGCAATTTCGATGATTTTGTGATCTTCGGCGGTTCTGGTTATTACAGTGCATTTTCAATGGTTACAGCGCTCATTTTCGAAAATTTTCAGATTACTTTAACGGATTGAGTGTTTTCCAGATATTGCAGATAATGCCGATATCAGTAGTTTGTTGTTATGACGGTGAGTGGAACATTGACGACCGTGTTCGAGGGTACGTGTACAGTGGTGGAAAATCAAAGTTGTTGCAATTATCTTCGAAAATGACATATGACAAACTATTGGATAAAGTTTATCAATTGACTAACACTCGACTGGAAGAGTATGAGATTATAGTGAGGTGTTTGATTCCTACACCAGCGCCAATCCCTCCCATTGATATTACAGACGATGAAGAGTTGCGGGCATTTCTTTCACATGTCAGGAAAGTAGAAAAAAAATACTTGCCGCCATTATATATATCGAAGGTGAGGAAATCTGTACCAGAACCACAGTTTGGTTTGAATGATGCGAGTTGTGAATATCAGCATGTTCAGGAGGTTGTTGATCCTCATATTCAGGAGACTGTCATTCCTTTCTATAAGGGGACTCATATTCAGGAGGCTGAAAATGATAACGGTGATGAATGTTTAAAAAGTATAGACTCAAGCTCAAGTAATGAAGATGAACATGATTTTTATAGTGATTTTAATCAAGATGAAGATGTAGCAACATACGGTGTCTGCGATAAGCTTGAAGACTTTTTACATAGGGAGGCAACAGCAGAGTGGGACACAAGGACTATACACTCTTATACCCCGCATGCTGATATTCCTAGTTCCTCAGCGTCTGCTTTTCGTCGAGTAAGACAAGTAGATACAGAAGCTCATCCAGAAGCATCACCACAAGCTCATCCAGAACCGTCAGCACAAGCTCCATCATCACCACAAGCTCCCGTACAATCACTGGCAAATGTGATGCAACTAAATGATGGTGTAGATGACTATGTAAATTGGGAAACATCAGAGTTTGAAACTGGAGTGGAAGCTGGTGAAATATCGCTTGGGAAATTATTTAAGGACAAAAGACGTCTACAAAATGTACTGTCTAGATATGCGATGCGAAACAATTTTCAATTCAAGGTTATGGATTCAAATCAACAAAAGTACACAGTTAGATGTCTTATAGATAATTGCACCTGGAGGTTGCGTGCATCGAAAGTGAATGAGGTTGGTGTTTTCAAAATAAAGACTTATAATTCACATCACTCTTGTGGATATCCCTTAGGTGGTACCGATCATCGACAAGCAACTAGTTTAGTTGTGAGTGACATGGTTGTGGGACGTATTGAGGCAAATGTCTCGTATAAGCCCAAAGAGATTATTCATGATGTGTGGGAAGAATATGGGGTTAGAATGAGTTATAAGAAAGCTTGGAAAGCTAAGGAGATTGCCATTGAAACAGTTAGAGGTTCATACGACCACTCTTATGCTGAACTCCCTGCCTATTTTCATGAACTTAAAAGGACAAATCCAGGCACAGTAACAGCAATAGTGGCTGACCCTGAAAATGGGGCATTTGAAAGATGTTTTATGGCTCTTGGACCGTGTATTCGAAGTTTTCAGAGGACTTTACGGAAAGTGGTAGCCATTGATGGGACACATTTAAAGGGAAAGTACAAAGGAATACTAATTGCCGCAACAGCTCTAGACGGAGACAATCACATATTTCCAGTTGCCCTTGGGATAGCGGAGTCGGAGAATAATGTTACTTACAATTTTTTCTTAACTCAATTATCAAGAGCACTTGGACACATAGATGATCTAGTGATTGTAACAGATCGACATGTTAGTTTGATAAGCCAAGTCCCTGTTGTATTCCCACATGCAATTCATGGCTACTGCGCATTCCACATTAGCCAAAATATGTATGCAACATTCAAGGATAAGCAATTGTTTCCGTATTTCTGGAAAGCCGTGAAGACATGTAGAGAAAGCAAGTTTCATGAGATAATGGCAGAACTCGCAACTGCAAACCCTCTCGTTGTGCAATGGTTGGATGCAATACCAAAAGAAAAATGGGCCCGAGCCTTTTATAGTGCGAAGAGGTATAATGTGCTGACTACGAACATAACCGAGAGTTTGAATAGTTTGCTGAAAGAAGCAAGAGAATATCCAGTCACTATGCTTTTGGAGAATGTGCGACTGAAGGTACAAAATATGTTCTACAACCGAAAAATCAGTGCTATGCAAATGAATGGCAGGCTAACAACATGGGCCGAAGAGCAAATACAAAAGGGACAATCACAGGCACGTTATTTAGATTCTCATGGAATTGCTATGTATCAGTATTATGTGGTTGGGAAAAACAATCGAGATACTGTGAAGCTTCTGGATGGGAATTGCACTTGTGGGAAATTCTATAAAATAGGGTTGCCTTGTGAACATGCCTTGGCTGGATGTAGAAAGTATCGGGTAGATCCATACAACTATTGTTCGCCATTCTACACATCACTAACGTACCAAGCCACCTACCAAGAGTCAATATATCCACTGCTTGACAAAAAATCATGGGACCTCCCACCTGAAATCATGGTAGAGATGGAGAGGATTAAACCACCGGTGGGAAGAAGACGTTCAGGAAGGCCGAAGAAGAATAGAATTCTCTCACAGGGTGAGGAAAGGTCCACTGTAAGATGTGGAAGATGTAAACAAACTGGGCACAATAGGCAAACATGTAATAATCTTGTTCCCCATGGTGGTTGAGTGTAGTGTCTAATGTTGAATGTAATGAAAAACATGTAATGCTTAATGAATGGTTGGTTTGAAGGTTCTTTATTATTTATCCAATATTAGAGAATCTCAAAAAAGATGGAAAAAGACAGAAAATGGGAATAAAATGCCGAAAGTGAGAGGAAAATACCGAAAATGGCAATAAAATTACGAAAATGGCTACTGGATTGGAACAGAAAAATACCGAAATTGACAGGGGAAAACCGAAAAATGCCGAAAATGGCTACTGGATTGGAACAGAAAAATACCGAAATTGACTGGGGAAAACCGAAAAATGCCGAAAATGGCTACTGGAAATGGCAAAAATGCTGAAAATGACTGCTAAAATTCAACAGAAAAATGTCGAAATTGACAGAAAAATACCGAAATTGGCTAAAAATGCCGAAAATGGGTACTGAAAATGGCAAAATTGCCGAATTTGACAGAAAAATGGCGAAAATGGGTACTGAAAATGGCAAAAATGCCGAAAATACAGTACTGCAGAATACCGAAAATGGGACTGTAATACCGAAAATTGATCCCTTTATGCCGAAAATGCCTACTAGACAGTGTAAAATGCCGAAAAGCAGCCATGTTAAGCCGAAAATGGCTACTGGAACTGGCACAAAATGCCGAAATTGAGCCCTGTTATGCCGAAAATGGCTACTGGGACACTCTAAAATGCCGAAATGGAGCCCTATAAAACTGAACATAATCTGTAATATGACGAAAAAACCAAAATTCTGCACTGGATATTGTAATAAATGACGAAAATCATCTCTAAATACACAATATTACAGGACTGTACACAAATAGTCCATAAGAAGTCAATATTACAACATTACAACATCATCACAACAATCCATAATAGTACATCACAACCCATCCATAATAGTCTATCAAGAAACTGCACCCCGGCCTATCTTCTCCCTCCTCTTCATCATGGGACCTCAGCATCCAACATTGGGACGTTATCACAGCCCATCACGCCTTCACTGACCCCGTCATAACATCGAAAGCTATTCGCTTCCGCATTGAAGATATATCGTCCTACAAAAATAGTTAGAAAAAGTCAGTATGCTACAAATGATTGATGATATTTACCAATAGATGTACAAATACCTGAGTGAACGTAATGGGTAAGTCAGCGCATAAGAAGTCAATATATTTCATAACGAATACTCCACAGTCCCGACTGAATATGCAAAACAAACAGTTACAGTTGCTTAGGATGAGTCATGTTAGTGTACACAAATAGAAGATTAAATGTTTTAGAAAGACTTACGTATTCTTCTGTTTTGGTATATTTTTGACTTCTATGACCTCCCATTTTTGACCTATGAAGGCTGAGTTGTCACCACACATGTGAAACAGTGCAGGCATCCTCACTGTGATAGCTGAGATATGATCTCCATGTTGTAATGCCGGGTGTGGGAAAAATGAGTCGAAGAGGAGGATACGCCTTGTGGGGGGTTCAAGCACAACCAATAGCCAGTGACTAGCGGGGTTCACAGGGAAGTATATCCTTTCACATTCCCACATGGGGGTCCCTCCTCGAACCCCCATGATAGCGGCCTTCATATCTGGCCCCACCCGACTAGTCATGTCCTCAGTCAGGTTCTTGGAATTCAAAGTTGAATGGTAGGTGTCCAAAAAGTGACACTCCTTGAATAACGAATACTGAAACATAACGAACATTATTGTTACTTAGAAATTGCGGATATACATTGGATAAATGTATATATTGGATAAACTAAAACATAACAAAAGTATTATGAGTTACCGTGAACCAAGATTTGCCAAAAGCGCAGACTTGATTGTATTTCGAGGAGTATTGCTCCTTTCTTTGAGCCAATAACTCCGTATACATGTCAATTTGCTGTCATATTTATCCAATGTTAGATAATCTCACAAAAGAATACCGAAAATAACGATAATGGATAGTGATAGTACTACCGAAAATGGTCCTCAACTACTGAAAATGGATGTACAAATGAGAATTAAATACCGAAAATGGGTGCTGTAATGGCGAAAATGGGTACTGGATTCATTATTAAAACCACTGAAGTACCGAAAATTACACAGACAAATACCGAAATTGGCTCTGAAATACCGAAAATGGCTACTGGATTCATCAATTAAACCACAGAAATACCGAAAATTACACTGAAATACCGAAAATGGCTCTGAAATACCGAAAATGGCTACTGGATTCATCAATTAAACCACAGAAATACCGAAAATTACACTGAAATACCGAAAATGGCTCTGAAATACCGAAAATGGCTACTGGATTCATCAATTAAACCACAGAAATACCAAAAATTACACTGAAATACCGAAAATGGCTACTGGATTCATCAATTAAACCACAGAAATACCGAAAATTACACTGAAATACCGAAAATGGCTACTGGATTCATCATTAAAACCACTGAAATACCGAAAATTATACAGAAATACCGAAAATGGCTACTGGATTCAGCATTAAAACCACTGAAATACCGAAAATTATACAGAAATACCGAAAATGGCTACTGGATTCATCATTAAAACCACTGAAATACAGAAAATGAAACTGAAATACCGATAATGAAACTGAAATACCGAAAATGGCTACTGGATTCATCAATAAAAGTACTGGGTTTACCAATGAATCAATCCACGTAGTTGAGCTAGAAATCCCTCCCACAATATCCGCGGTCACCATCACCTTGTCAATCAAAATTGAAGTTGCTCCCGACTTTATGAAATCGCGCAGTTGCTTCGACTCCTCTTTTGATAAAGGATTTTTGGGGTTAGCAGCTCCAATTGTCATTTTCCTTCCTTTCATTTGAATGAAAGGGGATCGCAGATATTGAGACTTCACTACCGGTCTCTTTGACACCTGCATATATTGCCAAATATAAGTTCCGGCTTGATGAAAACCCATTTCACAGACTCTCATTACACGTCTTAGGAATGTAAACACACACCTCTAGAAGGTCTTCAAGCCCCTTCGAATCTGCACCCCCCTTCGAATCTACGGGAGTCAACTCAATGATGGGATCCATCTTCTCATCAACGAAAGAATGTCCCTGTGTCGGCGCTGCTTCGGGACTCAATATGGGAGACATCTTATCACTGAAAGATTTTTGATCACCAGAAGTTTTTTCATCTTTTTTTTGTTGCGCTGCCCATTGCTCAAACAAGCTTTTTATTTGCGGGGATACTTGCGCAACAACTCGGTCGACAACTTGGTCAACAACTCGATCAACAACTCGGTCAAAATAACGGTCTAAAACTCTCTCCATTGCCCGCTCAACGGAGGAATTGATATCATGAACCTGAAAATATTGAACATCAAACAACTAGTAAGTAAAAATCCCGAAAATTAGACAATTTATATGTCAAAATGTCGAAAATCATAAAAAATAATCACAATCAATATTTGTACCCTTTTTGACCTCTGCTCGAACCTTCGCTTCTTCGCCGGAGATGGGGCTGGACTTACATCATCATCACCATCACCCCCATCGCTATCACCACCGTCACTATCACCACCATCACCCCCATCACCATCACCACCATCACCACCATCACTATCACCCTCCCCCTCCTCATCATCCTCCTCCTCCTCCTCATCCTCCTCCTCCCCCTCCTCATCATCATCCTCCTCCCCCTCCTCATCATCATCACCCTCAGCACTCAATCGTGCTAACACATCCTTCACAACCTGCTGCTCCTTCTCTGCAGGAGTAGGCTTTATATTGCTCAGCTTGATCTGTAAAACAACAAAGGATATGTTATAAAATAACAAATGATCTGTAAAATAACAAAGGATATTGCAAGTTGAATATTGTAAAACAACAACTCCAATTACATACTTTACTTAAATTGAATATGGCATTTGCAAGTGACTTGTAGCTGAGATAGGATGTATTCGTCCACCGCAGAACCCGTGGGAATGTCATCGTACCTAGGGGTGCATTACGAGAACACAGCCTCCCAAGTGCTGGGATGCACTCATAAGCCCAAATCTGACATCAGTTATAAATTTTACTATTAGTTCAAGTAGAAGTAAACACATATTAGCTAACACGGAAAATTTACAAAATTTAGGTAGTCATATGTTTACCTGGAAGGCAAGAGCACATCCGTTTATATTGTACTGCTTCTTCGTATAAAGAGCAGTTTCTAGGCCAACCTTGCACAACTCAAAACCCAAAGTCCCCCATGGGTATTTGTTGAAGGCCTCCCAATCATCCACTAGGCACAAATGGCCTGTGTTAACACCCACATACGTGCCGGTGCCTACGAGCAACAACTCAATAAAGAGGACCAGTGATAGCTTCACCGCATCCATATGATCATCACATCCCTTGAACTCCTCAAGAAGCCTTGCCTTTTTAATCACCGCCAACTTTTGAAACTTTCGATACTTCAGAGAGGTTGGTGGCGCTTCATGTTTAAGGACCGGAGCCTTAGACACTTGGGCATTAAGGCCCATGATTAGAGTAAAGTCCAACACTGTGAACTCTACACTCTTCCCGCATACTTCGAAGCATAACCCTCCTTTACGCCTCTGTAGAAAATGGTGGATTGCTTGGCCACACAATGGTATTTTAGGTATGTTGTAAAGGTGGGCAAAGCAGCTCTCCATCCAAATTCTTTTTCTCTCTGGATTGGCCTCTAATAATGGTTTTATCTCGTCAAACCATATCGTTTGGGAGCATTTAATCGAAGGAAAATATTTATCTTCTTTCTCTTTTCTCTTTTTCTTTTCCCTACCGGCTTTTCTCTTTGTACGAGGCATCTTGTCGCTGCAAAATTGAAAAACAATAAACACTATCATAACAATAACCATCAAAAGTACTGACAATAACCAGTCATAGCAAAAAATACCGAAAATAACCACTGGGATAACAGAAAAATACCGAAAATAGGCACTGGGATAACAGAAAATACCGAAAATAGGCACTGGGATAACAGAAAAATACCGAAAATAGGCACTGGGATAACAGAAAAATACCGAAAATATGCACTGCCAGGCAGAAAAACACCGAAAATAGGCACTGCCAGGACACAAAAACATCGAAAATGGCAGTCATGAAAGCAAAATACCGAAAATTTACTCTGCCAGGACACAAAAATACCGAAATATCGAAATTGCTGTATTTTTGCCGAAATTAAGCACAAAACCATCGAAAATGCATTATAACATAACCATTGACAAATCCCGAAATTGGGCTCAACATCAACAATAATACCGAAAAAACAATGTCATAATTGAATAATACTGAAAATAAGCAAAAACATAAATATACCGAAAATAAGCATTGATAACTGAAAATACCGAAAATGAGTAAAAAACACCGAAAATGGTCGTAAGAACCATCGAAATTGCAATGTATTTTTGCCGAAAATAAACTCAAAAGGGTCGAAAATGCACTTTTACTTCACCATTGAAAATCACGAAAAATGAGCAAAAATTAATAATAATACCGAAAATGGTTAATCATAACCATCGAAAATGGTTACTTGAAAGCATCGAAAATGAAGTCGTTAACTGTGGGGCCCATTTTTAGGTTTGAAATTTTATTAAAAACCGCTAAAACTTACAGGGTTGTTCTTCTTCTTCGGGGTTGTTCTTCTTCTTCTTCTTCTTCGGCTTCTTCTTCTTCTTCTTTACGCTATTACGAAGCCCGTAGAGTTCCGGATGTACTGGGTACCCAAGGGTTCTACTTTGGGGAAGGATTTGCAGGTTTCAAATTTGCGCCTTGAAGGATTTCGGATCACAGGATAACCGAGGGCTTCAGGATAACCGAGGGTTCGTAACCGAGCTTCAGCTTGGGAAGAAAGCTTTGACAGCAAGCCAGGGGTATTTTCGGGAGAAAATACGAAGGGGCAGCACGTGCACTTGGCTCCCACGCGTGGGAGCCTACAAAAATAAGTTTTCAAACCCGGAGCCCACATACGGGTTTTTTCATAATACGGGGCCCAAATCCGTATTTTCCTCATCATTATAAGACAAGCGGTGATAAGTGGGGAGATTAAGGGTAAAAGATATCAAATGGAATGACTTCTACCCATTTTTACGCCAACTGTCGCACAATGTATGGAACCCCGAGAGCCATTTCTGGCTTCGCCAGAGACAACCCGAGGCCAAAGCTAGAGCTACAGACAGGAAATCTCCAGGAACCAATCCCAGGCTCCCGGTAACTATTTCTGACGTCGTCTCGGGAGTTAGAAACGGCGACCCCAAAAAGAATCCAATCCTGAAATCTGTTTCTCACCATGGAAACCTTCGCTTGTTTTACTTCCACACCTCGCGAGGGACATTTTTCAAGGCTTAGCAGCTTTACACTCTATCCTCTTCCTAAACGCCCAGAATCCCCAATTTCGATCTGCATAAACCCTAATTTCAGATCGAAAGGAAGATCGTCATTGGCGAGGCCTCTGCAAGTCTCTGCATCCTCCACCATTGGTCAGCACTTCCGTTTAGTCGTTTGTTCTTGCAAATCTGTAGTTTAATGATCTCATACGATTTCCATGTTTTTTTGTATTCATAGAAAAATAATAATTTGAATTTACTGTTCTTATCCACGCCTCTAATTTATGACTTATTATTATTTAAATTTGTGTTTTTGCCATGTTTTTTTGGATTATTAATTGATGCAGGTGCACCAAATGAAGGTTTGGAGGCTTCATCTTCTGGCTTAGTAGGGGAGAATGATCTATTGATTGTTGGCCCGGGTGTTCTTGGGCGCATGGTGGCAATCCAATGGCGGCAGGTTCTTGAAAAAAAAAAGCAATTTTAAAAGATGAAATTGTATTTATCTCATTCAATGAATTGGATTAATCACTTATCTTCAATTTCTTATCTCTACTTTTCACTGGTCGTATTTGTGTATGAATTAGTTAGTACACTTACATTTATTGAAATGATTCTTGATCTATAGTTAGGAACTAGTAATAACTTGGGCGGGACCAACTTGCCTGAATTTTTTAAAGATATTAGGAGTGGAAGTTTTTCACTTTTTTTTTTGTCGCAACTCGCAAGTGGAAGGGTATAAATTCATTGGTCTCAACATGGAAATATGTATTTCATTATTCAATTGTAGGTTATTCTTTGGAACAGGAATATCCAGGGAGCCAAATTTTGGGCCAAACAATGACTACTGATCACCACAATGAATTGATTAACATTGGGATCAATCCATTTTTAAGGGGATCGAAAGCAATTCATCAGTTTCCGAATGTTATTTTCTGTGCCCCTCCTTCCCGAACTGCAGACTACTCTGGCGATGTCAGGTACACATAAGATTTATATTTCTCAAATGCATGTGTAATGTGCCCATCAAAAAAAATTATATGCATGATGTGTACGTATGTTAATTGGTGTTTCTTAACTATGGTTTAGTTTTTCAATTACTGATCAAGACCTAGTTCTAACTTCTTAGACTATTGTGGGAGATGATAAGGGGGATACCTTACATTATCCAATATGAGTATTAACTATTAAGTGACCGTAGTCACGCATTTCTGTTGATTGATTCCATGTGAAAACAAGTAAAAAGGTAAAAAACAATTCTGCGTGATTAGTACAAATTCATCATATAAAGAAAATTATATTTTCCCCTTGTTAATTAAAACTTTTCATTCCAACCCTTGATACACCAGAGGCTCAGTTCATGGCAGTTCCGTTGGCGGTGCTGATATCAGAGGGATTTCCTGATTGCTGTTGCTTCAATTTCTCCCCTTCTTCTCAGATCTTTTCCATCTTCAAGAGCCTTTCTGTAATGAACATGTACTCGCCCTTAGCGTAGATATGATGCTCGTTCTGATCTCTCATATACATGTGATGCCTCCCGCTTTATTCTTTGGAAGATTGTCCACTGCTGTTATGGGTCATAGCCAGACACATGATGGGAACACTAGACAAATTCTTCATAATGTCACATTTACGGTTATTTGGATTCTTATGTTTCCTTGATGGGAATTGCTGGGATAGCTGTTTCTCCATCCAGGGTAGGTAGATAAGAAAAGGAGAGTCACTCATAGGAGAAATTTCATCCAGCACTTTATGCTTTACCGATTAGCCAAGCCATGTCTCACAGCCCATTACTCCGGTTGTCCGGCCCACTTATAGGATATTAGGATAAGACTTTCCCACCATTAGAATCACCTGGCTGCTTGATTCGACCTAACTGCTAATCGATTTGATCTTGTTTTTTTCCCTTCAATTAATTATCTTACAACTCAAGCTTCCTTCATACACACAAACTAGTACCACATTATCCAATTGATGAAAATAGAAGTGTGTTAATCAAAATGTTATTCCTTTGCATTTTTTCTAACAACATGCAGGGTCATTGCAGAAAGTCATCTAGAGAGCTCATGTTCTATCTTTTGCAGAAGGGGTAGGAAAATCCCTAGTTCTATTTTTATGCTCTTACTCCAAGGTAAGGAGCCATGAAAGCGAAATGTAAAGCCACTTCCCCCCTACAAATGAATTGATAACCATCCCAATGAATTGATAGCAAAATGAAAGAAAAAATGTGAATGCCGCATGCCGGGAAGGACGCAAAGAGGCTTTCAAAAAGAAATGGTATTTTTCCGATGTGTGGGAAGAAATGGTTCCCTTCAAAACAGGGAGATTATGTATAAGATTTAGAAAGGTGGACCCTGGATTATCAAGGGTTCAAAACTGTACCTACTTGATGATATGTGAGAATCAATCTTCCATTGTGGATTCTGTTTCCTGACTGCCCAATCATGCTTCTTGCCTTATGTGCCTTGCTGGTGAAAAATATTGGGCCGGTAAAGTGTGATATCAGATGGTATTTTGTCTCTATCATTTCGTTGTGGGTTCTCATTCTTGTGTCTTTGCAGTCTGATTGATCTAGCCTGTTCCCATGCACCTTTGGAAGAGGAGAGTCCACAAGAGTTTGATCTTTGGTGTCGGCTCTTGTCGCGACTCTTTTATTGGACACCCTAAATTTAGTGAAAAATCAAAATCACTTGTTAATGCAATGAGAATAGAACTTTTACAAGGGTATTGCTGTGAAACAAGACAACTATATTTCGAGTCTAATTAATGAGCTCCAGTAATGGGCATACCTGATGAGCATCCCTAACAACTTGACTTGCCCAATCAAAAGATTGGTATTTGGCATTGGAATTTAGTTGAGTTTTTTTTTTCCTGTGAGCCTCTTTTAGAGCTAACCGTGGTGAGCTTGCTCTACTAACGGGATTCAATGATGAGCTGTTTAATGATGAAAAACTGAATTTTGTACATGTATTCTCGGCTTCTTGTGACTCAACTACCAAATAGTTGTTGGAAGAAAGGTTTTGTTTCTCTGATCAGCTTATCTAGCAACACAAGAGTACCATTCCTTTTATTTTATATTTTAGAATGTGTTTATTTTTGTTACTCTTAATGTTGTCCACTTGCACACTAAATATCTATAAGAAGGGAACAACGGACACATTAATTGTATGATAACAACAGTGTTTTTTTTATAGAAAGATGTGACCTTGGGAATTTCCATTCATAGGCTGTACTTGTTTGAACATGACTCCACTTGAACTTATGAGGAGGTACTGGGAACATGCAAGCATTCTATAATAACGGATTCTAGAACATGCTTATGTAGAATACTTAAAGTGAAACTATATTTCACAAAATGTGTCATTAGCAGTCTCGGTCTTCCATATACATTTTTGTGATGTCAGATTCTTACTCCTCGCAAGGTGAGTTCTTACCATCTGTCAATGAATATTACTTTTCTGTTTATGACAAACAGCTCCTTCCTAATAGAAACTTTGTCCTATCTAGCCCAACTGCCCAAGAAGACATTCTGATGATCATCTTTTGTATCACATACTTAACACTTTGAATAGATATATAATTGTAGATGCAAGGCTCCATGGCAATAGTGAACAGTGCTCCACACTGTTCCACCTTTTATCCCCAAAAGACTTTAATATATATAGAAGATACGATGCATAAGTATATCCTTGATTTGATTCCTATTTGCTTATCTGAATTTGTTTTGGTGAAACTGATTTTGTGCATCTGACTATTGGAGTCTAGTGTTAGTAAGTCCAACACAAGTCAGACTCAAGATATTGATCAGGAATTTGAATCAATGTGCAGGCTGGCTGCGTCAAACTGGAGTGGTGAAGGTTCTTTACTATTTACATCAAGCAGTGCTCCATACGATTGCAATGACAATGGATCATGTGATGAGGTCTTACATCTCTGACTTGATATCTTTTATCTTGTGCTGCTCCTAAATTGTGTGGCTCTGGGAAGAATGGTAATAATGGTGTTTCTTCAAATGGATTATTGGTTTTCATGGATTTTTGGTTTTCACTTGTTAAATTGGTTTTGCTCAATATGTCCCTTATAAATCCCTGGAAAGTTTTGATTTATTGCTTGGCCTATCTGGCACCAAATTAATCTCAGAGTTGACATATATTATCCTTTGATGCTCCTAAATTTTGTGGCTTTGGAAATAATGGTAAATAGTGGTGCTTCTTTAAATTGATTATTGGTTCACTTTTTGAATTGGTTTTGCTGACTATGTCCCATATAAAGCCCTGAAAAATTTTGACTTATTGCTTTGTCTATATGGCAGTTTTGGGGTGGCACGACTTTTCGGACCATCACAGTCCTGCATTGTCTAAACAAATAAAAAGTTGTGTCCACACGTGACAAAAAATAGCCCGATCTGATTTTTCTAGACCATCCGATTGAAGGTCAGAAGATGCCCCGCATGGTCTAAACAAATAAAAAGTTGTGTCCCTTGGAGATACGTGACAAAAAATAGCCCGATCGGATTTTTCTAGACCATCTGATTGAAGGTCATTAAATCAAAGATTTCTATAGCCTAAGTAGGATCTAGTGAACCCTAAGGGGTTAATGTTGCCCAACTAGGGTCCAATAAGACGGTCTCAACATGACCGATCGGGCCGATTTTTTGCCACATGTCTCCAAAGGGACCCACCTTGACATCCAATGGCCAGTTTCTCAAAAAGCATTTCACGTGTCTAGTTTCTAGAGGGGGTGCTCACTAGAACCTCAAGTGAGCGCCGCGCATTGGAACTCTTCTCTGTCTGTCTCTCTCTCTCTCTCTCTCTTTATATATTTATATATATATGTAAATGTTCAGGTGCAAACTTTCAAAAAAAATATTCCCTTTTTCCAGTTCTCGCAAAATAGCTTAGTCTTCAAAGATGTCGAATATACTGTTTATTTTGGTTATATTATTTATATAAGTAAACAAGCGATCCTTTTGAGGAGTTCTAACATTCTTGGGCATGGCTATTCAGGACTCTCCAATAGTGCCAATTGGGAGAAGCCCTCGGACAGATATCCTTTTAAAGGCAGAAAACGTAGTGCTGGAGGCTGGCGGCTGTATTCTTAGATTGGCAGGGCTTTACATATCCTCATCTTTAGTGCTTTGATTTGAAACTTGAGGGCTCCATATGTATTTGTAATCAAAAAATGCGAGAATGCTTCGTAAAATGACCTTATCAACTATATAGTGTTATCTTAACTTTTTATACAAGTCAGATAGAGGTGCCCATACTTATTGGTTGGGAAAAGGGACTGTTGAAAATCGTCCGGATCACATCCTCAATCTCATTCACTATGAGGTCATGATCTTCATCTATGTTCATTATTTTTATCTAGTCCATGATTAAGTTTATAACTCTGTGTCATATATGGAGCTTTTTGTGCTATACATTCTTGTAGGGGCATCCTATAATGTTGCTGAGATTTCCTTATGCTTCTGTTCATTGTCTTTTGTTCTTCTGTTGCTATACATTCAGGAAACTGTAGACATATTGAAATTCACACTACATTGTTGGTGCTAGTTGGTTTAACCATATTAGTAGCTTAGGGTCATTGTTTTGTTAATTAATGCATTCTCTTGCTTCTTAATGGTTAAGATGAGCAGCGATCTTCCCTGTTGCTTAGTCTTGGCCATGTTGTATTACCAGAACTTAGTTTGGCATGGGTCTACCTAGAAAATAATGTAAAGATGCTGAAAATACATACATACATACATTCATACATACATATATATGTGTGTGTGTGTGAAACACTTTCCTTTGTGAAGGCCATATCATGCTTGTAAAGCAGTGGGGGTAGTGTTCATTTTCAGCTCCATTTCTGCTAACATTTCTTTTCTTTCCCACAATATACCTTGGTATTGTAGCGAGTGAATACAAATATGTTATGATAGATTCTTTATATTATACTTTTAATTGAGATTTATTTTTGACTTATTACTTGCATAATAGGATGCAGCGTCCCTCTCAGTTGCAATCTTGAAGAAGAAACTTCGTAGACAAATTTTCTTGGGTTGTGACAATCATCCTTTATCCAGGTCTTGTTACAATCTAGGCTACTCATTAAGTTTGAATGCTCTTTGCAATGAATTAACCCAAGTTTCAAATAAAAATAAAACACTTATATTAGCAACCTAAGTTTCTATTTTATCTGAGGGGTTCTCTGCTATGTTGCATTCTTGCAGGCAGGAAGTAATGGATTTGGTGAACAAGAGTGGAAAATTCAGTAAAAAGTTTGAGGGATTTACAGGCAAGCTATTACTGATGTTTAAGAAAGAAAAATCCAAGATTCTGTGATCATTTTATTACTCTTCTCTGATATTCTGACAGCTTACACTGTATAATAATATACTGTGTTTTGCAGGCACTAATGATCGTTTAGGGAAAAGACTAAATAACTTGAAAACTCGTACAGAAATAGGATGGGAGCCAAAATATCCAAGTTTTGCTCACTTTCTTGGACTAGAACACTAGTACGGCTTCTCTCAAATATAAACGATTGAATGGCTCTTAGAACTGTCAACTTTGCTGCTGCATTACAAATTGAATTTATATTCATGTACATGAGGGTGAGTTTAAACTTTTGAATGATTACAAGGATACCTGGGTAGAAAGCCTAGAAATTTTTTATAATGTCAACCTAAAAATGCTGGAATTCTGCAAGCTATATTAGGGAAGTCACCTGCATCAGCTTTCTGATATGAGCACCTCCATCCATTTATGCCAGTAGCAGCAGATCTAGAATTTGGAAGAGAAATACATTGAAGGAGGGAAAAACAATGGTTTCCGCTCTTGAGACTATTGAATAGATCTTTCTAATCAGTTGAGACTGGCGCCCCGATGGCTTGAAAAGTCTACTGTGATCAGAAATAGATGGAGAAAGGTTCTTATATCCCGCCATTGGTCTGAAACTGGTCAATCGGTTTCTCAGGATTAGTAGCCCATCCATGTCTTGGAAATTCACGCAGAAATGGAAGTGGCACTCTAGGGAGTGTAGATTAGCAAGAGATTGTTGCGATTTTGCATTGGATCATTTTGTAGATACCCAGTTCTCTTTTTAGCAGTCATAGTTGGGATGCAGTGTTTAATTTCATAAGTCGCAACTTTGATATACTGATGGATGTAACATTCGTTGGTTCCTTCACAACTTATTAATTAATTAGGTGATTATTTCTTTATTATGAAGTCATATGTGATTAGTTGAGGGGGAAAGAGACATGTACCAAGAGAACAGCTTGTTGACATTTCAAGGGATTCTTTCTCAGTTCCTTGTTTATTATCCTTTTCTTTCTTTAATTAGCAAATAATAAAATAAATCTATGTATGCGTTACTGTGACGAGGAAGAATCTGATTCCAGTAATAGTGCAGTCTTACTGATAATCACCATCATTATCATCAGTGATTTATCCCATTGATTTCGGATTGGCATTCAAATTGTGTTTTGAGTTCTCACATTTCACTCATTCAAAATCCTAAACTTCAATCAAAGCGGGGCTATCAAAGTCGTGATTTAAGTCAAAACAAAAACATCAGGTGAAAGCTCCCAAGGCATACAAAACATGTATACTTAGCTTTGGCTATTTTCTTAATTTTATAATTATATTTCCAACCTACATTACTATTAAACTGTTTCACAAAACTATCAAATAGACTCTTTAGGGCTTGTTTGGTAGATCCTCTCTATTTTGGATAGACCTAGCCAAAAAACAATATATTTAAGAAATAGATTTGTAGACACTAAAACCGTTTGACAACGCAAGTAATTGACATAGTTTTTCAGTAAAAAAATTTCTTCTAAATAATTAAACTAGTAGAGACGGGGGTATTTTTTTAGGTTGCAATAATGCAAATCAGAAATGAGCAAAATAGTTTTTTATTTATAAAAAATAGAAATCTTTGTTCTATCTGCAATAGATGTGTGCTTCATTAAAAAAAAAAAAAAAAAAACATCAAAAAATTGAAATTTGTTTCTCTAAAGTTTAGAGATTTCAAACAGGGTCTCTTTAAAAATGTTAAATGCCAAATATACCCTCTTACAAGGGCAAATTTTAGCCTTGAACCTCTTTCTTATTCTCCCTCCATTTTTCACTCTCCTCCTTTTCCTTCTCCTTCTCCTTTTCCTTCTCCTTCTCCTTCCTCCTCTTGCTATATCTAAATCCCTTTTTACAGATGGGGGATAAAAGGATATAGATTTTTTTTTTCAATTGCATAAATACATTAATTTTTTGGCATTTAATACTTTAAAGAGATGCCTGTAAGCCCCACATCTCATTTTTATATCTCTTAGCAATTTGATAGAGAAGTTTAACTGAAAGATAAAAACATTGGGGCCACCACATTTTTTGTATTAAAGAATCCGTCATAAATGTACAGCTAATTTTCCCTATAAAAAACCTGTCTTGACTCTTGATTTCCACATTGCCTACTCAAGAAACCCATGTGTGTTTTACAGATCCGCATAGTATCAATCCCCAAGAGCTAGGGTGGCGAAGGTGTGTCCCTCATTTGAGGGAGATCATGGATGGATCAAATTTTTGAGAGATAAACTCCCAATGTATTCCCATTGGACCAAAAAAAAAAAAAAAACTCCCAATGTATTATTGGTAGAAGTTTTCTTGTGATGTGGCAGGCAACCTGCTCACTAGGGGTGACAATGGGCCAATTTTGGGGTTGAATTTTGTTATTTTTTTATAGGCTGGACTTGAAGACCAACACATTTACAAAGGCTTTGCAGGCCGCCCCGATTGCCACCCCTAAATCTAAGTATTAATTGACTAACCATGACTTTACAAAAGAGGGGGAAAATACTATTCCAAGCATACAAATATGACTTGGGATCTTCTCCGGTTGGTGCTGGCACATCAGCAACCAATCCATAAGTGTCACATACTCTGTATAGTCTACAAGCACGTGGACCAATGTCTTATTAGGAGTGCACGGGACAAATGACACCATTGAATTGATTGTTAGCTGTCTCCTTGCAAGCACCAACCGGAGAAGATCTCATGTCTACAAATATACAATGATGTAATTGACCTTTACCTACCCAAAGGAGCTAGTCTCCGTTATTGCTGGTAGCAATGATGAACAATTAAAACGACATTGACAACCTCACCCTCCTAGGATGGCAGTATTCAAAGTAACTTCAAGATGAAGGAAATGGAAGTGAAATACCAATTAAAAAAGACTCAAGGCCAACTTGACTGCAGAGCTAGATCTACCATCTCCCATTCCCTTATTATTCATGTCCTCTTACCACAATTCCAAAAGAGAAACTGAGGAAAAGAAAAGTTGGTGATGGGGAAGGTGTGTTGCACAGAATCTGATGAAGGTGGTTTGGATCTCATGGGACTGCTCATGGTTATGGTTATAGCTCTCACACTCATGGTTATCTGCATGCAGCCTCGGCGGCGACGGTTTGTCTCTGTACATCGATGCTGTTGATGGAATTCTCTTGGTTTGTCCTCTCTCTCTCTCTCTCTCTGCTTATTTATGTTGGCTAGTATTTGGGGGCAGACAGACTAGCTAGATTGGGGAATGAAGTGAATGGAGGAAGAAGATGGTATCCTCGGTATCACCGAAGAGTGGTGGAGGAGATCAAAGCTAACATGGTTGGATATGTATTTTTTTTAGACATCTTTACGCTTTGATAGTTAAGATCCATTAGCATAGAAGATGCTAAAGTGAAAGAGAGCATCTATTTTTGGATTTGATTTTGTACTAAAGAACAGAAATAATTATTTCCTCTACTATAATACAGAAACACATTAAAGCTTACATACATGTAGGTTTTGGGGAGCAGCTGATTGACCACCCATACTAGCAGAAACTTGAATGGGATGGTGTAGATGATGGTACTCCATGTTGGCACAACTACTCTTCACTTCAATTACATCTCATATAAATTTTCAATTTCTAAAATTTCATTTTTCCATCCAGATTTTAGTTTCTAGCCCCATCCCCATGTAGATCTCCTATACCTAGACTAGGATTGATCAAATGAACTCGAGAATTCTTTGTCTGATGTGGGTATAGAATCTGTCATGCAGCCTACCATTTCAGGTCAAAAGCACCTCCTTAACCTGCCTCTAATTCATTCTCAGATAAAAACAATGGGGAGATGCATTGTGGGCAGTTCTCTTCAGTGAACCCTGGAAAGGCAAGGAAAAGATTTTCACAGTACAGATCTCTGTCTTAGTAGGGGTTCTTTCATCATAGAGACTGTCACCTGCAAAACAAGCCTCTCCTTTTGAACCAAACAAAACCTGTTTCCGTTGGGATCTTGAGCAAGAGGTGGAAACTTTAATGAGATACATGTGAATATAAATGGAAGGCTACAAAGAGTGTGTTTTAACCAGAATATTAACAGACCAAGATAAAAGACACAACAAAACAACCCACATTGTTGATTGAGAAGATAACAAATATGAAGACGCCATTTTGATGATCGGATGCAGAAGATTTGTGATCTAAAATTGCATCTCTAGATCACAAATCTATTGCTATAGAGTCCAGGCCTAAATTTACAGGAAACTCAACTGCACTTAAATGTGTGAAAGGATAACCATGCTCTTAATTTAATATCAGTGGTTGTAATACATTGGAAATCAACTGGATGCACACTGCAAACATGATTCACCTTAGACATAAGCCATTCAAATAGATAAATGGACCACCAAATATATAATTCCCATTTTAGGTACTATTCTAAACCAACTTCTTGCAATTGTGACAGCAATAAATTGGGTAACAAACCAAAAATAACTTTTAAAAAATCAGATAAGAGTATGTTGAGGATAAAAATTTTAGAATACAAGAGTACCATTCCTTTATATTTTATATTTTAGAATGTGTTTATTTTTGTTACTCTTAATGTTGTCCACTTGCACACTAAATATCTATAAGAAGGGAACAACGGACACATTAATTGTATGATAACAACAGTGTTTTTTTATAGAAAGATGTGACCTTGGGAATTTCCATTCATAGGCTGTACTTATTAGAACATGACTCCACTTGAACTTATGAGGAGGTACTGGGAACACGCAAGCATTCTATAATAACGGATTTTGGAGCATGCTTATGTAGAATACTTAAAGTGAAACTATATTTCACAAAATGTGTCATTAGCAGTCTCGGTCTTCCATATACATTTTTGTGATGTCAGATTCTTACTCCTCGCAAGGTGAGTTCTTACCATCTGCCAATGAATATTACATTTCTGTTTATAACAAACAGGTCCTTCCTAATAGAAACTTTGTCCTATCTAGCCCAACTACCCAAGAAGACATGCTGATGATCATCTTTTGTATCACATACATTAACTCTTTGAATAGATATATAATTGTAGATGCAAGGCTCCATGGCTATAGTGAACAGTGCTCCACACTGTTCTTCCTTTTATCCCCAGAAGACTTTAATATCTATGGAAGATACGATGCATAAGTAAATCCTTGATTTGATTCCTATTTGCTTATCTGAATTTGTTTTGGTGAAACTGATTTTGTGCATCTGACTATTGGAGTCTAGTGTTAGTAAGTCCAACACAAGTCAGACTCAAGATATTGATCAGGAATTTGAATCAATGTGCAGGCTGTCTGCGTCAAACTGGAGTGGTGAAGGTTCTTTACTATTTACATCAAGCACTGCTCCATACGATTGCAATGACAATGGATCATGTGATGAGGTCTTACATCTCTGACTTGATATCTTTTATCTTGTGCTGCTCCTAAATTGTGTGGCTCTGGGAAGAATGGTAATAATGGTGTTTCTTCACATGGATTATTGGTTTTCACTTGTTAAATTGGTTTTGCTGACTATGTCCCTTATAAATCCTTGGAAAGTTTTGATTTATTGCTTGGCCTATCTGGCACCAAATTAATCTCAGAGTCGACATATATTATCCTTTGATGCTCCTAAATTTTGTGGCTTTGGAAAGAATGGTAAATAGTGGTGTTTCTTTAAATGGATTATTGGTTCACTTTTTGAATTGGTTTTGCTGACTATGTCCCATATAAAGCCCTGAAAAATTCTGACTTATTGCTTTGTCTATCTGGCAGTGTTGGGGTGGCACAATTTTTGGGACCATCACAACCCTGCATTGTCTAAACAAATAAAAAGTTGTGTCCACACGTGACAAAAAATAGCCCGATCGAATTTTTCTAGACCATCCGATTGATGGTCAGAAGATACCCCACATGGTCTAAACAAATTAAAAGTTGTGTCCCTTGGGAGATATGTGACAAAAAATAGCCCGATCGGATTTTTTTAGACCATCCGATTGAAGGTCGTTAAATCAAAGATTTCTATAGCCTAAGTAGGGTCTAGTGAACCTTAAGTGGTTAATGTTGCCCAACGGGTCTAATAAGATGGTCTCAACATGACCGATCGGGCTGATTTTTTGCCACGTGTCTTCAAAGGGACCTACCTTAACATCCAATGGCCAATTTCCCAAAAAGCATTTCACGTGTCTAGTTTCTAGAGGGAGTGCTCACTAGAACCTCAAGTGAGCACCGCCAATTGGAACTCTTCTCTCTCTCTCTCTTTCTCTCTCTCTCTCTCTCTCTCTCTCTATATATATATATATATATATACATATACATATGTACACACACTAGTAAATGTTCAGGTGCAAACTTTAAAAAAAATATTTCCCTTTTTCCAGTTCTCACAAAATAGCTTAGTCTTCAAAGATGTCAAATATACTGTTTTATTTTGGTTATCTATCTATAATATAAAGAAATAAGTGCCACCTACCCCCTCTCTTTGCTTTCTAATCTTCAGTCCCATGAATCCTACTATTTTAAGGATGCCATGTGGCACCCTTCTTTAATCTCAACCGTTAACGTACTCCACTATTGTAGAGTCCTCTCTTATCTCAAACTCGTACAAATTTGGGACCAACTATCTCATCCTAGAGCCCTCTCTATCTCCACCTCACCTCTTTGCTCTCTAATCTTGGATCCTAGCTTTTTTAAGGGTTCTGATGCGGCAAAAGTTGCATCCAACCCAAACTAACAGCACCACCACTCTCTCCTCCCACCCAACTCTCACGTCTCTTCCAAGGAAGAGTCTCATTGACTGAATTGGGTAAAAAACATTGAAGTCCCAAACGGTTTACAATTCTACAAACATGACTCCTCTTCCTACTAGGAGTCTAGACAGTTTACAATTCTACAAACGAGGGACTCCTCTTCCCACCTATTCATCTTCCTCTCTAAAGTCATCCTCCCCCTAATTCCTTACTTTGCTCTTTCTCTCTCCAAACATCCTTGTCTCTTTCGTCCTCTTTGAGGCACCTGTGATTTCAGATTTGAGATAAACAATCTCATTTTGAAGGTAAGCATAATTTCTCTCTATCTTTTGTATTTTTTACTTTATTTTAAAGTTGCTTGTGTGTTCCTGTTTTACATGGGGTTCTTTCAGTCTGTAGGTAGTGTGAGCATGAGATTTTTCCAACCACTTTCACGTTATGGGTTGGATTGAGAGTCGCCACCTATTCATTCTAAGGGATAGGTCCCGGGATTTGGATAAGGACTTATGGTCTATCAGAGTTAGGGTAAGTGGTTCGATTACTGGGGAAGGTGTTAGACACCCCAGGACCTCCATTTTGCAATGGTTACCTACTCTCAAAATTTAAGCCAAATTTAACTTCAATATTAATTTCAATGCTCAAGTATTTAATCAAATACTAATCCAAAAACATGAGAAAGTTAGATGGGCTAGGGTCGAACTCGGATAGGGTTGCCTACGTACTCACATTGGGGTGAGATCAGACCGACCGTAGTTCTGGCACATAAGCTCGTGCCAAGGCTAGGGGTGTGTGTGTGTGTGCATAGGGTGATCAAGGGTCTAGCCCAGAAGCTAGGGTTTAATTGACCGGGTTGGTCAAGTGCAAGGTCGGGTCTAACCGCAGTTAGAGGGGAGTTAACCATGGTTAAGGGCTAACCAATGTTAATAAGTCCTAACAAGCATGTTTTTTTTATATATATTTTTCAGATTTTTTTGGTATTTTTAGAGATTTTTTCAAAGGGTCAAGCATCTTAACCATGGTTAAAAATCAACTGGAGTTGGGTTAACTCTAGTTAAAGGGGCTAGACAGGGAGAAAATTGCCACAAGAGACCACTTTAGGCTTTTTGGAATATATTGGATTTTTCTGTCATTTTTTCAGATTTTTCCTGGTAGGGGATTTTTTAACTATGGTTAAGGGTCCGGCTTGGTCCCAAGGTGAGGTTGACTATAGTTAAGGGTCTTAATCATGGTTGAATTGATCTTGAAAGACCATTCTGGAATCCAGGGAATATTTATGATTTTTTGATAAATTTTCCAAAATTTGTGGGTCATGGGCTGCTTAACCATGGTTAAATTTTAACCATAGGTGGATTTAACTATGGTTAAGGGTCCATTTTGGTCGAAAGTGGGCCCAGGGTCCATGGCAGGGCCTAAATTGGCCTCCTACCCAGCCTGGGCCCTCACAAAGGTCTGAAATTGCCAAAAAACCAAATTGCCAAACACATTTCTAACCATGGTTAGGGTGCCGTTAACTGTGGTTAGAGGCTAACCCAAGGGAAACCGAGACTATGGTCGCGAAGCCTGATGTACAGGAAACGATTTGGGCCTTTGTTGGGCCCAAGGGGAGGTCGGGTGTGGGCCCCACGGAGGCCCAAAGTTGCCTAGTTGAATACCACATGAAATGATAGTTTTTCAAAAACACATTTTCAACCTCTGTTCGTCAGCAATTTAACCATGGTTAGAGGCTGAACCAATGTGATCCGAGACCATGGTTGGATAGCTTGCACTTCAGGGAACAAATTGGGCCTTTTTTGGGCCCAATAGAAGGTCGTTTGTGGGCCCCACAGAGGCCCAAAGTCACCTACTTCACCATTTTTGTACACTGTCGACCCCATTTTGGGATCGATTTAACCATGGTTAGCGTGCGAGTTAGGGTCTAAAATTTCACAGGGGGGTAGCTCAGAGTATAGAGAGTCTAACCATGTCCCCGGTCTTGACCGGGGTCCACTCTAACCATGGTTAAAATGGTGGGGACAGTAGGGGTCTAAAACTGTTTTTTTTTTTATACATTTTTTTTGGGAACTTTGTGGGGTCTGTGGTGCTTGAACATTGAGAGAGTCCAAGGGGTTCCTCATGGATTAAAGACCCCCCAGGCCTCAAGGGAAACACCGGACACCCTATGGGGGATGAACCCGTGTTGCCTCAAGGCGAAAACCCCATCATCTTATGAAGAAGATGAAAAGAGGGGAGCCCTTGTCCTCGGCTACAAGATCGAATTAAACTAAAAAATAAAAAATGGGACCCCTGGAATGGGGACCAGGGGTCCCTTACAATGGTATGTCAAATCAAAAAAAAAAAAGCGGGAAGGTGTACCCTCAGTTGGCTGTAGATTAGTGGCGGTGGTGATGGCTGGGCGGCAACAACTGTAGGGATGCACGATGTGGTCTGAAGGTGTCCTAAGACCTAACTGGGCGGAGCTTGAAGGATTAAGAGGGGTCTGGAGGGACTAACCGCAGTGGACAGGTATATTTTTGTTTGCAGAAATTTTTTGAAGAAGTGTGGTGGCTATGAGGTTATGGTGGACCTAAGGAAAGCTAAGGTTGTTGGTGGGGGGCCTTACTAAGGCTATAGCAAGGTTTGAATAGAGGTGTGATCATGGACAGAGCCTAGGTAGCTCTTTGATTTTTTTTTTTCAAGACCTCTTTTTTTTTCTCCCGTGAACAGTGGCCATGGATGGGGTCTTATAGAAGAAGATGATGGAAGGGATTGAAGGGCTACAATGCGCATATGGAATGCTATGATAACATTTGACAAAATAAGGATCGTCCGATCTAAGCTATAACCTTTGTGACGATGCCCAAGGTTGTATGGGGATTTCTCCTTGTAGGATTTTCACACGCTTCTTTCACAAAGCAAAATAGATAAGTAGTGGTTTATTCTCCTTTCCTTGTGTGTCTTTCCCAAAGAAAGGAAGACCCTTTATACAGAGAATAATAGATCCGTTGGATCATTAATTCTCATAGCTTGATCAAAGGAAAATGTTACCAAATCTACGGTTTGGATTAAACCACATTATTGTCTCACCACACCCCTTGGTCAAAATGGTTACCCAGCTTATAAATGTGTTTTACTCCGGTCAAACTAGCCGTTGTGGCTGTTGACTTGGTTTTACACCATTTAATGGTACACTCTGATCAAGGTACCCAATTTGATCAGATGTGCCCCATCATCAGACGTCCCACAATGTCAACATGCATATCATGATCATACATATGCAACATGAGAAAAAATACTAATATATAATAGATATTTATTTTGTTTTAAAACATGGGTGATGATATAGTGCATGTGAAGTGTATGAATGTATGTATGCAACAAAGTTTTACCCAACGGATTGAGGCTTTCTATTAATCCGGATTTATCCATCAACCGTGGTTATTCCGATCAAGGGCTTGTAGCCACATGATCCTTCATCTCCCACTTGGCTATGAGCCCGAGATGTTATTCTGATGATCTTAAACCCATGGAGGTTACATGTCTTTTAAAATCCTCCGTCCCTATGAGTTTTGTCAATAGGTCCACAATCATCTCTTTAGTAGATATATATCCAACTGCAATTTATTTTTTCTGTATCACATCAAAGATGTAATGATATTGTAATTCTATATGCTTTCCTTTTGGCCCAATTTCCCCATTCTTAATGGTTGTTATCGCAGCCTCGTTATCACAAAAAATATGTATAGGATTATTAGGAATTCCATGTATCTTTAAGTCATTTATGAATCCTTTAATCCATACAGCTTCCAGAGTTGCTGTACTGCAAGTAATATATACAGCTTCCATTGCGTATCTAGCTACACATCCTTGTTTTTTACTTGACCATGAAATGGCCGCACCACCAAGTAAGAAGACAAGTCCAGTAGTTGATTTTCTATCATCTGGATCCCCTGCAAAATCTGCATCACAGTATCTTATTACCTCCAATTCATCTGATTGGTAGGTTAATTCAAGATCCAGTGTTCCTTGAATGTATCTCAGTATACGCTTTATAGCTATCCAATGTGCTATTCGAGGATTACTCTGGAATCTGCTAATGATACTTACAGCAAAACTCAAATCTGGTCTTGTGCACAACATCGCATATATCAAGCTACCTACTACTTGTGCATATGGTTTATTTTTCATTTAATTTATCTCACTTTCATTTGTAGGTGACATCTTCTTTGATAATTTTGTCCCTTTATATATGGGTGATTCTAGAGATTTGCATGACTCCATTTTGAATTTCTTCAAAATTCTTTCTAAGTACAATTTCTGTGAAAGACTTAACTTTCTAATTTTTCTATCTCTAGAAATTTTAATTCCTAACTCATAGTTAGCTCCACCCATATCCTTCATTTCAAATTGGGTTTTTAACCATTCTTTCATTTCCATGATTTTCTCTAAATCATTTCCAGCTAGTAAAATATCATCTACATAAAGGGAAATAATTATATAATAACTCCCACTAACCCAAGTGTATATGCAGTGATCAAAGTTGTTTGGTTCAAAACCATAATTTAATACTGCATTATGAAATGTATAATACCATTGCCTAGAGGATTGTTTAAGTCCATATAAGGACCTTTTTAATTTATAAACTTTATCCTCTTCTCCTTTTATTTCATATTCCTCGGGTTGTTTCATGTAGATTTCTTCTTTTAATTCACCATTTAAGAAAGCTGTTTTTACATCCATTTGATGTAATTCCAAGTTTAAATAAGCTACTATAGACATCAATATTCTAATTGATGTAAATTTTGCTACGGGATAATACGTTTCCTCATAGTCAATTCCCTCTTTTTGAGTATAGCCTTTAGCTACTAATCTCGCTTTGTGTTTATCTATAGTACCATCTGCTTTTAGTTTCTTTTTCAAAATCCATTTACATCCTATAGTTTTTCTGGTTTCAGGTAGGTTTACAAGCTCCCATACCTTATTCTTTTCTGTGGATTCTAATTCTTCTAAAATGGCTTCATTCCATTTTGAAGAATCATTAGATTTCATTGCTTCATTATAATTTATAGGAT
The DNA here is from genome assembly GCA_015143295.1 of Tetracentron sinense. Lineage (NCBI taxonomy): Eukaryota > Viridiplantae > Streptophyta > Magnoliopsida > Trochodendrales > Trochodendraceae > Tetracentron > Tetracentron sinense. The sequence continues at coordinate 6,553,520 of CM026558.1, read as the reverse complement.
CATCTGGAATTTCCTCATTTAGTAATGCATAATAATCCTTTAAGTAACTAGGAGGTTTTCTTTCCCTTTGAATTCTAGTTAAAGTGTCTTGCACTTGAGGTTCTTCTATAACTTGTTCTTTATCATGCAATGTTTCTTTTTCTTTTGTTATTTCAAATAATTCAACCATTTTGTCTGGTTTATTTGATTCCAGATTATCTTCAAGAAAGTAAGCATCTCTACTTTCTATTACTCCTACAGATTCATCAGAATGATGTACAACAAATCTGTAACATTTAGAATTTTCACAATATCCAATAAAAGTACATTTAATAGTTTTTGGATCTAATTTGCTTCTGTTTGGCCCTAATATTTTCACATGAGCTGAACTTCCCCAAACTCTTAAATGAGTTAGGTTAGGTTTTCTACCTGTCCAAAGTTCATAAGGGATCAAACCGGTTATTTTGGTTGGCACTCTATTTAATATGTATATAGCAGTAGAGAGTGCTTCACCCCAAAAAATTGTACTTAAATTAGTTTGACTTAACATAGATCTTACCATATCTAGTAAAGTTCTATTACGTCTTTCAGCTACTCCATTTTGTTGAGGTGTGTAAGGAGTTGAAATGTGATGAATTATTCCATTTTCTTTACAAAAATTATTAAAGGCTTCAGATATATATTCACCTCCCCTATCGGATCTAAACACTTTAATTTTTCTACCTAATTGGTTTTCAATTTCTAACTTATATTCTTTGAATATATCTAAGACATCCAACTTATTCTTCATAAGATATATATAACCATATCTAGAGAAGTCATCTGTAAATGTTACAAAATATTGCATATTTTTATGAGTTTTAACATTTATATGTCCACAAATATCTGAATGTATTATGTCCGAAAGTTCTTTGGATCTCTCACCTTTACCAAAAGGTTTCCTAGTCATCGTTCCACTTATACATGACTCACATGGTTTAAGGTTTATGTCTAGGTTAGGGATTAAACCAATATCAGCCACCTTTTTCATTTTCTTATAGTTTATGTGGCCTAAAACCATATGCCATAAAACTGAATCTACATTTACAAAACACTCATCAATATAATCAGAAGAAGTAGATTTCACTTTATTAGAAGTGTTCAAACGGTACAAGCCATCTATCTTAGTTCCCCATACAAGAATTCGACCATGTTTCCCAATTGATACTTTAGAAGAACGGAAACGAACTTCAAATATCTTTTCATCTAGACGTGGAACAGAAAAAAGATTCCTCCTCATCGTAGGAGCATAGAGTACATCAATAAGAAGAAGGTTCATTTCTCCAGGCAACCGAATCTTTAGTGTTCCAATTCCAAGAACTTCACAGTAAGTGTTATTGCCCATATAGAGCTTATGATCACCGGCTTTGATATCCTTCATCTTTACAAAATCCTCTTTTGTCTTTGCCACATGTCGAGATGATGCAGAGTCCACCCACCAGGCTTGAGAGTCGCAGTTAACTAAGAGCGATTCTGACACCACACAAACAATATCTTTAGGTCCATTATATTTGTCATTATCATTTTGAGGACAGTTTGCTTTGTGGTGGCCTGGTTTTCCACATTTAAAACAATTTCCAGCATTATGTTTTCCTCTAAATTTTTCATTTCTCTTTGAAAATTTGTTTCCCTTATGTTTGAAATTCTTCTTATAGGGTTTATATGGTTTTTGCTTAGAAGAGGAAGGTGTTGAATTTTCCACAAAATGGGACTCACTATTCTTCTTTTTGGCTCTCCTTTGAGCTTCTACGCCCAATAACATAGGAAGAGTTTTCATGGTTACATTTTGTCCTGACAAGTTAATAGCTATTACGACCGATTCCCATGAGTTTGGCAAGTTGTGTAATACAGTTGACACTTGCATTTTATTAGGAATGGGATTTCCTACAGCTGCTAATTCTTTAGCAATGACAGTCATTTTGTTAACATGTTCAGTAATAGATTCTCCTTCTTTCATACTACTAGTGTTATATTTCTCAATGAGGAGTTGGATATATGTTTCAGAAGCAGTTCCATATGATTCTTGTATTACTTCAAACATAGTTTTTGCTGTCGTATTTTCTTCAAATATAATTTCTAAATCTAGCTCCATAAAAGTAAGCATCATAGATCTAGCCAATTTATCATCTTCAACATATTTATCATAAATATTCCTAGCTGCTTCACCAGCCCTTAGAGGTGGTTCAGTAGGGTAAGGAGTATCAATAACATATTCTACTTTATCTCGAAACAAAATATATCTAATTCTTCTTTTCCATGTTGAATAATTGGTTTTATTTAATCTTTCTGTTTTACTTAATTCAACACTCACTGTTTTAGATCCCATTATAATTACAGAAAATTAAATGTGCTAAACAAAAATTCCAGAAATAAATTATCAACAAATTTTAGAATTTCAGATATAGAAAAAAAATAGTTGAGCATGCAATTTTAGGTTATTTTATTTCCTAAAAATCACCCCAGAAAATTTTCGTTTATTGTAAATATATTTTTCAATTTCAGATTACAGTAGTTTCTTTAATCAAGCATGCAATTTCAAATTCTGAAAAAATCGCCCCAGAAAATTTTCGTTTACTGTAAATATATATATATATATATTTTTAATTTCAGATTTCAGTATTTTCTTTAATCAAGCATGCAATATTAGTAATCCAAATTTTTGGGGTGTTAATAATAAATCAGTAGACAAAAAAAAATTCTGGATTAGAACGAGTGCACCTGGTTTTCGAAATGCCCAAATCTGAAGCTTTTCAGGAAGAGAAAAAATCACGGGATGCCTCTGCCTCTCTTTGATCTTTGATTTGCAACTTCAAAATTTTTGGGATCTGCTTCGTTGATCTGGAGCTTTTCAAGAGAAAAAAAAATAGTTGCCTCTTTTCTCGCCGTCGACTTAAATCAGCCGGGAAAAATTAATCCCCAGAAAAAATGGTCTGGGTTGACGAAGTGTGCACAGTAGTTGGGGTTTTTACCCCTTCTCTTCCGATCCTTCTTGATTTTTGGAATGGTAGAACCGTCGTAGTTTGGCCGGCAAAAATTCGTTGTCGTTTGATCGGCCGAGAGATTTGGGGACGGTAGAGATGTGGATGATGGAAAACAAAGTGAAAACCCTCTTTCGTCTCTTTCCTTCTTTCCTCTCTTTCCTTAACCGTGTATACCCACCACTAAAGTAAGAAACTTGTCTTTCCTTCCATGTGTGTGACTTCTGAAGGAAGAAAGACTTTTTGTCTTTCCTTATTTGTGTAAGCACTTTTCGAGGGAGAAAATCAAAAGCTCTCTTTGCTTTTCCTTTCTTACGAATTTGAGAGGGCTTTGGCTTGTCTCTGGCGAAGCCAGAAGCCCCTCTCGGGGTTCCATACATTATGCGACAGTTGGCCAAAAAATTGGGGAGAAGTCATTTCATTTTCTCCCCATTTTTTTGACTTCTCCCCATATGATATCTCTCCCCTTTATTCTCACACACTTATCACCACATGTCTTATCAAGGGTGGAGAAGTCAAAATCATGGGCCCCATGATTTTGACTTCTCCACCACTTGTCACCTATTCTATGGAACCCCGAGATAAGCCCTTTTTGGCTTCGCCAGAGACAATCCCAGGCCATTTGAGAGAGATGAGTCAAAAAGTAAACACAAGATTCTTGGAGAAATGATCTGGTGTAGCACGTCACAAAGTAACCATCCGCTCTGATACCAATGAAGGGCTACGATGCGCATATGGAATGCTATGATAGCATTTGACAAAATAAGGATCGTCCGATCTAAACTATAACCTTTGTGACGATGCCCAAGGTTGTATGGGGATTTCTCCTTATAGGATTTTCACATGCTTCTTTCACAAAGCAAAATAGGTAAGTAGTAGTTTATTCTCCTTTCCTTGTGTCTTTCCTAAAGAAAGGAAGACCCTTTATACAGAGAATAATAGATCCGTTGAATCATTAATTCTCATGGCTTGATCAAAGGAAAATGTTACCAGATCTACGGTCTGGATTAAACCACATTATTGTCTCACCACACCCCTTGGTCAAAATGGTTACCCAGCTTATAAATGTGTTTTACTCTGGTCAAACTAGCCGTTGTGGCTGTTGACTTGGTTTTACACCATTTAATGGTACACTCTGATCAAGGTACCCAATCTGATCAGATGTGCCCCATCATCAGACGTCCCACAATGTCAACATGCATATCATGATCATGCATATGCAACATGAGAAAAAATACTAATATATAATAGATATTTATTTTGTTTTAAAACATGGGTGATGATATAGTGCATGTGAAGTGTATGAATGTATGTATGCAACTAAGTTTTACCCAACGGATTGAGGCTTTCTATTAATCCGGATTTATCCATCAACCGTGGTTATTCCGATCAAGGGCTTGTAGCCACATGATCCTACAGGGATAAGGCTTGGGGGACCTAGGCGTGGGAGACAAGGCAGGAGGTGGCAGGAGGACGCAGGGGAGCAGCCACAGGTGGTGGCCTGGTGTGGCACAGGCGCTGTACAGGGACGATGAACAGTAATTTAAATATATATATATATATATATTTGTTGTTGATTGCTTACCGAATTTGGGCCTACCCATATGTGCATAGGCCAACCCAAGTTGGCTTTGCCACACTGGGTTAGCGCCCAAACTTTGAATGAAATTTTAAAAAAAAAAAAAAATTATTCTTAGGTGGGTTCCACCCTAAAAATCTCATGGGCCTTGCTTGGGCTTTTGATGGACTCTCTTTTTTTTTTCTTTTTTTTTTTGGGGGACTTTGAAATGGGTCTTGAGCCCATGGTGTTTTAACTTAAGGTATAGATTAGGGCTTGGCTAGGGTTAGACTAAGGGCTCACCTAGGGTTTGGGGTTTTACCTAGGGTTGGGTTGGAGCTAACCATAGTTAAGTTGATTGACCATGGTTAAAAAGGGGGTGTAAAAATGGGGTGTTGACAGGTAGCATATTTTCTTTCATCTTTTTTGTTTCCATTACTTCATTTTAAAGCTGCTTGTGTGTTCCTTTACTTCATTTTAGATGGCTTCTTCAAGGTAAAATATTAAATATCTATGTTTCAAAGTGTTTATCGTCATAAAAAAAATTGAGCCAAACTAAAGACTGGGTTGATGCGCTCTAATAAATTATATATTTTTTATATAAAAAAAATTCACAACCGTGCATCACACGGGGTCTAGACTAGTATTACTTATATAAGTAAACGAGAGATCCTTTTGAGGAGTTCTAACATTCTTGGGCATGGCTATTCAGGACTCTTCAATAGTGCCAATTGGGAGAAGCCCTCGGACAGATATCCTTTTAAAGGCAGAAAACGTAGTGCTGGAGGCTGGTGGCTGTATTCTTAGATTGGCAGGGCTTTACATATCCTCATCTTTAGTGCTTTGATTTGAAACTTGAGGGCTCCATTTGTATGTGTAATCAGAAAATGCAAGAATGCTTCATGAAAATTATACTTTCTCAACTATATAGTGTTATCTTAACTTTTTATACAAGTCAGATAGAGGTGCCCATACTTATTGGTTGGGAAAAGGGACTGTTGAAGTTCGTCTGGATCACATCCTCGATCTCATTCACTGTTTTTTTCTAGTCCATGATTAAGTTTATAACTCTGTGTCATAAATGGAGCTTTTTGTGATATACATTCTTGTAGGGGCATCCTATAATGTTGCTGAGATTTCCTTGTGCTTCTGTTCATTGTCTTTTGTTCTTCTGTTCTTAATTTTGGTCAAGAATACCAAACTGTAATGCTATACATTCAGGAAACTGTAGACATATTGAAATACACACTACATTGTTCGGTGCTAGTTGGTCTAACCATATTAGTAGCTTAGGGTCATTGTTTTGTTAATTAATGCATTCTCTTGCTTCTTAATGGTTAAGATGAGCAGCGATCTTCTTTGTTGCTTAGTCTTGGCCATGTTGTATTACCAGAACTTAGTTTGGCATGGGTCTACCTAGAAAATAATATAAAGATGCTTAAAATACACACACACACACATATATTTATATATATGTGTGTGTGTGTGTGTGTGTGTGAAACACTTTCCTTTGTGAAGGCCATATCATGCTTGTAAAGCAGTGGGGGTAGCGTTCATTTTCAGCTCCATTTCTGCCAACATTTCTTTTCTTTCCCACAATGAACCCTTGGTATTGTAGCAAGTGAATACAAATATGTTATGATAGATTCTTTATACTTTTAATTGAAATTTCTTTTTGACTTATTAATTGCATAATAGGATGCAGCATCCCTCTCAATTGCAATCTTGAAGAAGAAACTTCGTAGACAAATTTTCTTGGGTTGTGACAATCATCCTTTCTCCAGGTCTTGTTAAGGCTACTCATTAAGTTTGAATGCTCTTTGCAATGAATTCACCCGAGTTTCAAATAAAAATAAAACACTTATATTAGCAACCTAAGTTTATATTTTAATAGAGGGGTTCTCTGCTACATGTTGCATTCTTGCAGGCAGGAAGTAATGGACTTGGTGAACAAGAGTGGGAAATTCAGTAAAAAGTTTGAGGGATTTACAGGCAAGCTATTACTGATGTTTAAGAAAGAAAAATCCAAGATTCTGTTATCATTTTATTACTCTTCTCTGATATTCTGACAGCTTACACTGTATGATAATATACTGTGTTTTGCAGGCACTAATGATCGTTTAGGGAAAAGACTAAATAACTCGTACAGAAATAGGATGGGAGCCAAAATATCCAAGTTTTGCTCACTTTCTTAGACTAGAAGACTAGTACGGGTTCTCTCAAATATACACGATCGAATGGCTCTTAGAACTGTCAACTTCTTATTCCTTGTGTTGCTTGCTGCTGCATTACAAATTGAATTTATATTCATGTACATGAGGGTGAGTTTAAACTTTTGAATGTTTACAAGGATGCCTCGGTAGAAAGCCTAGAATTTTCTTATAATGTCAACCTAAAAATGCTGGAATTCTGCAAGCTATATTAGGGAAGTCACCTGCAGCAGCTTTCTGATATGAGCACCTCCCTCCATTTATGCCAGTAGCAGCAGATCTAGAATTTGGAAGAGAAATACATTGAAGGAGGGAAAAAAACAATGGTTTCCACTCTTGCATTCGGAGTCTTTATGGCTGGTGGTTATCATCAGTACTATTGTTTATGTATTATTCATTGAGACTATTGAATAGGTCTTTCTAATCAGGTGAGACTGCCCCCCCCCCCGATGGCTTGAAAAGTCTACTGTGATCAGAAATAGACGGAGAAAGGTTCTTATATCCCGCCATTGATCCGAAACTGGTCAATCAGTTTCTCAGGATTAGTAGCCCATCCATATCTTGGAAATTCAAGCAGAAATGGAAGTGGCATTCTAGGGAGTGTAGATTAGCAAGAAATTGTTGCGATTTTGCATTGGATCATTTTTAGCAGTCATAGTTGGGATGCAGTGTTTAATATCATAAGTCGCAACTTTGATATACCGATGGATGTAACATTGGTTGGTTCCTTCACAACTTATTAATTAATTAGGTGATTATTTCTTTATTATGAAGTCATATGTGATTAGTTGAGGGGGAAAGAGACATGTACCCAGATAACAGCTTGTTGACATATCAAGGGATTCTTTCTCAGTTCCTTGTTTATTATCCTTTTCTTTCTTTGATTAGCAAACAATAAAATAAATCTATGTATGTGTTACTGTGACGAGGAAGAATCTGATTCCAGTAATAGTGCAGACTTACTGATAATCACCATCATTATCATTAGTGATTTATCCCATTGATTTCGGATTGGCATTCAAATCGTGTTTTGAGTTCTCACATTTCACTCATTCAAAATCCTAAACTTCAATCAAAGCGGAGCTATCAAAGTCGTGATTTAAGTCAAAACAAAAACATCAGGTGAAAGCTCCCAAGGCATACAAAACATGTATACTTAGCTTTGGCTATTTTCTTAATTTTATAATTATATTTCCAACCTACATTACTATTAAACTGTTTCACAAAACTATCAAATAGGCTCTTTAGGGCTTGTTTGGTAGATCTTCTCTATTTTGGATAGACCTAGCCAAAAAAAAATATATTTAAGAAATAGATTTGTAGACACTAAAACCGTTTGACAACGCAAGTAATTGACATAGTACGCAAGTAATTGACATAGTTTTTCAGTAAAAAAATTTCTTCTAAATAATTAGACTAGTAGAGACGGGGGAATTTTTTTAGGTTGCAATAATGCAAATCATAAATGAGCAAAACAGTTTTTTATTTATAAAAAATAGAAATCTTTGTTCTATCTGCAATAGATGTGTGCTTCATTAAAAGAAAAAAAACACCAAAAAATTGAAATTTGTTTCTCTGAAGCTTAGAGATTTCAAACAGGGTCTCTTTAAAAATGTTGAATGCCAAATATACCCTCTTACAAGGACAAATTTTAGCCTCGAACCCCTTTCTTATTCTCCCTCCATTTTTCACTGTCCTCCTCCTTCTCCTTCCTCCTCTTGCTATATCTAAACCCCTTTTACAGATGGGGGATAAAAGGATATAGATTTTTTTTTTCAATTGCATAAATACGTTAATTTTTTGGCATTTAATACTTTAAAGAGATACCTGTAAGCCCCACATCTCATTTTTATATCTCTTACCAATATGATAGAGAAGTTTAACTGAAAGATAAAAAAATTGGGGCTGTGAACAAGGATTTCGGTCCCCGCCCACAGGAGGGTACTGTTCGGCGATGTGGTCAGTTGATTTTATATTTAGAGTCGCTACTTATTTATTCGGTAGAGATAATTCCTGTGATAATGGACAAGGTCTTAGGTCTGTTTAGAATTCAGGATAAGAGGTTCGGTTAAGCCCGGGGAAGGTGTTAGGCACCCCAGCACTTCCGTTTTACAACGGTTCCCTACTTATTGGGTTTAAGCCAATTGAAGTCAAGTTTTAGTCAAATACCAAATATTTAATTTATATTAACCCAAGAAGGAAAAAAGCTAAACTAGGGTCGAGCCCGAGCTGGGCTGCCTACGTACTCACATTGGGGTGAGATCAGACCGAGCGTAGTTTTGACACATGAGCCTGTGTCGAGGCTAGGGGAAGTCCGATAGAGTAGGGTTAAGTTGACCGGATTGGTCAAGTGCTTGGTTATGTTGATTGGGCCCGGTAGGCCAAGGTTGAAACCCGGTAGGCTTTAGGCCCGGTAGGTCGAGGATAAGTCCGGTAGACTAAAGGTTGGGCCCGATTGGCCGAGATTGGGCCTGTAAGCCTAGAGCTAGGCCTGGTAGGCCTTGGGTGAGCCCGGTAGGCTTAGGTTTAGTCCGGTAGACTAAGGTTGTGCCTGGTAGGCCAAGGGTAAGCCCAGTAGGCTTAGGGTTCGGCCCGGTAGGCCTAAGTTGAGCCCAGTAGGCTAAGTTCGGCCCAGTGGGCCTAAGTGTGAGGTCCAACTTCAATTTTATGGTCCTTAAATATTGGTTTGAGGATTTTTTAGGGGTTTTTCCCATAATTTCCCATGTTAAGTGGGCTAACCATGGTTAAGATATGGATTTAACCATGATTAGTCCGATTAACCAAGGTAAGGTACTCTTCAAGTTGGATTTGGATTTAGAATGTCTTTTGGGTATTTAACCAAGCTTTAAATGGGCTCAATCATGGTTAAACCAAGTGTTAACCAACGTTAAGCTCATCTAACCATGGTTAGGTAATGAGCATGATCCAAAAAGTACCGTTTTCCCAAGTTGGGGATTATTTTGGATTTTTATGAATTTTTCCAGATTTTTCCAAGTTGGTTTGGTAAGTTAACCATGGTTAACTCTCACTCATGGTTAGTTAACCATGGTTAAGGCAAAGGAAAAATCTGGTTAAGCTCTGGGTGGGCCCTAGGGGTCATGGCAAGTCCAGTGGAAGGCCTCCATGGGCTGTGGGCCCACTGTATGGGCCCAACAAGTTCAAAATCAGTAAAGGGATTACCGACATAAACAGTGTTTTTTGGCCAACTTACCACCCCTGTAACTTGGGTTAGGAGGTGAGTTAGGGGGGATACAACCTATGGTTTTGAAGCCTAGGATGAGGGGAATAATTTAAGCATGGGTTGGACCCCAGGGGTGGTCTGGTGTGGGCCCCACGGTGTGCCAAAGTGGGACTGTTACTGATATACATAAAATCATGAATGTCGCAGTCTGATTGTCGACATTCTGGAACCCTTTGATTTTTGTCAATTTAACCCTGGTTAAGCTCAACCACAGGTCTCAGGGTTTTCAAGTGAGTTGTAGGGGAGGCCTAGAGGCTCCTAACCAAGCTTTTGGTGGGCCCTAGGGAGGTCAGGTGGGGCCCACAGGCCTACAAACAGTGCAGGTCATGGGTGTCGGTACTGAGATTACCGACACCCTGCAGTTTTTCCAGAATTGAAAGTCCCCTTATGGGGTTGCTACTGAGGGTGAACCAGGGGTTCCCTCATGGCATGATGGACCCCCAGTGACCTCTGAGGCCACTCCAAGCACAAATATACCCTTAGGGGGTTCCCCACACCTATGGTGAAGGTGGAGGAGCCCCTTCTAATGGATTATTTGCAAAACAGAACAAAAAGGTTCCCTGAAATGGACCAGAGGCTCACAATAAAGCTGAAATGGATGTACAAAGGGGGTAGGAGGAAGCCCTACCCTGCTAGAAGCTGGTGGAGGCCGAGGGTGGCACTGCAGGTGCTAGGCGAGGTTGGTGGTCGCTGGTGGCGCTACTGCTGGAGATGGGGGAGCTGCTACTGGCTCTGAGGCGAGGCTGGAGGGGCTTGAGGAGGGTCTGGATTCGAACAGGACTTCGGGTAGGTGTGGAGGAGTGTTTTGAAGGTGGAGGGTGCTCGATTTTTATAGGGGAGTCCCATGGGGACACCCCAGGTATTAGGACGAGGGTAGGGGGAGGCTCTCATGAGGTGGAGAGGTCCTCTGCAACCGGAGGTGGGTGGTGCAGGCGTGCACTATGTGCACAGGGGGGTGGCGTGCTGCAAAGATTGAAAACCAGGATTGTCGGTAATTCAATTACCGACATCCCCAAAGCGGATTACTTTGAGGGTGTCAGTAATTTGGTTACCGACACCTATCGGTTTTTAACCAAAGGGGCCTGGCCCAAGCATGCACGCGTACAGGGGGTTGGTATTTTTGAAATGTTGGGCCTGGGCTTTGGCCCAGGCCGAGGGTTAAGGTATTTTAGGAGGTTTTGGTCTTAGGGCTTCAGCCCTAAGGGCCTAGGGCTTGGGCTAGGCTAGGTTTCACCTATGGCTAGGGCTAGGTTAGGCTAGGGCTAGGCTAGGGTTTACCTATGGTTAGGGCTAGGCTAGGCTAGGTTTAACTAGGTCTACTAGGGTTAGGTGGTTAAGGCCCTTGGCAGGGAATTAACCGTAGTTAAAAAACTTAATCAGGGTTAACTAGGGTTACACCTAGGGTTGGGTCTTAGCTAGGGTTTAAGACCTAGGGTTTGGGCTTAACTAGGGTGTACCTAAGGTCTATTAGGGTTCGTCCTAGGGTTAAGGGACTTGGTTGGGGATCACCATGGTTAAGAAGCTTAACCATGGTTAGCTAGGGGGTAAAAATTGGGTGCTTACAGGGGCCACTACCTTTTTTGTATTAAAGAATCCATCATAAATGTACAGCTAATTTTCCCTATAAAAAACCTGTCTTGACTTGACTTCCATATTGCCTACTCAAGAAACCCATGTGTGTTTTACAGATCCACATAGTATCAATCCCCAAGAGCTAGGGTGGTGAAGGTGTGCCCCTCATTCGAGGGAGATCATGGGATCGAATTTCGGAGAGATAAACTCCCAATGTATTGGTAGAAGTTTTCTTGTGATGTGGCAGGCAACCTGCTCACTAGGGGTGACAATGGGACAAGTTTGGTGTTGAATTTTATTTTTTTATAACTTGGACTTGAAGACCAACACATTTACAAAGGCTTTGAAGCCCGGCCCGATTACCACCCCTAAATTTAAGTATTGATTGACTAACCATGACTTTACAAAAGAGGGGAAAAATACTATTCTAAGAATACAAATATGACTTGGGATCTTCTCCAGTTGGTGCTGGCGAGGAGACCGTCAGCACCAATCCATAGGGGCCACATACTCGGTATAGTCTACAAGCACGTGGACCAATGTCTTATTTGGAGTGCACAGGACAAATGGCACCTTTGGATTGGTTGGTGGCGGTCTCCTTGCCCACACCAACCGGAGAAGATCTAGTGTCTACAAATATACAATGATGTAATTGACTTTTACCTAGCTACCCAATGGAGCTAGTCTCCGTTATTGCTGGTAGCAATGATGAACAATTAAAACAAAATTGACAACCTCAACCCCCTAGGATGGCAGTATTCAAAGTAACTTCAAGATGAAGGAAATGGAAGTGAAATACTGATTAAAAAAGACTCAAGGCCAACTTGGGTGCAGAGCTAGATCTAGCATCTCCAATTCCCTTATTATTCATGTCCTCTTACCACAATTCCAAAAAGAGAAACTGAGGAAAAGAAAAGTTGGTGATGGGGAAGGTGTGTTGCACAGAATCTGATGAAGGTGGTTTGGATCTCATGGGACTGCTCATGGCTATGGTTATAGCTCTCACACTAATGGTTATCTGCATGCAGCCTCGGCGGCGACGGTTTGTCTCTGTACATCGATGCTGTTGACGGAATTCTCTTGGTTTGTCCTCTCTCTCTCTCTCTGCTTATTTGTGTTGGCTAGTGTTTGGGGGCAGACAGACTAGCTAGATTGGGTAATGAAGTGAATGGAGTAAGAAGATGGTATCCTCGGTATCACCGAAGAGTGGTGGAGGAGATCAAAGCTGACATGGTTGGATATGTATTTTTTTAGACATCTTTACGCTTTGATAGTTAAGATCCATTAGCATAGAAGATGCTAAAGTGAAAGAGAGCATCTATTTTTGTATTTGATTTTGTAATCAAGAACAGAAATAATTAGTTCCTCTACTATAATACAGAAACACATTAAAGCTTACATAAATGTAGGTTTTGGGGAGCTGATTGACCACCCATACTAGCAGAAACTTGAATGGGATGGAGTAGATAATGGTACTCCATGTTGGCACAACTACTCTTCACTTCAATTACATCTCATATAAATTTTCAATTTTCAAAATTTCTTTTTTCCATCCAGATTTTAGTTTCTAGCTCCATCCCCATGTAGATCTCCTATACCTAGACTCAGATTGATAATATGAACTTGAGAATTTTTTGTCTGATGTGGGTCTAGAATCTACCATTTCAAGTCAAAAGCACCTCCTTAACCTGCCTCTAATTCATTCTCATACAAAAACAATGGGGAGATGCATTGTGGGCAGTTCTCTTGAGTGAACCCTGGAAAGGCAAGGAAAAGATTTTCACAGTACAGATCTGTGTCTAAGTAGGGGCTCTTTCATCATAGAGACTGTCACCTGCAAAAGAAGCCTCTCCTTTTGAACCAAACAAAACCTGTTTCCGTTGGGATCTTGAGCAAGAGGTGGAAACTGTAATGACATACATGTGAATATAAATGGAAGGCTACAAAGGGTGTGTTTTAACTAGAATATTAACAGACCAAGACAAAAGACCTAACACAACAACCCACATTGTTGATTGAGAAGATAACAAATATGACCAAATATGAAGACGCCATTTTAGTTGATCGGATGCAGAAGATTCGTGATCTAAAATTGCATCTCTAGATCGCAAATCTATTGATATAGAGTCCAGACCTAAATTTACAGGAAACTGACCTGCGCTTAAATGAGTGAAAGGATAACTATGCTCTTGATTTAATATCAGTGGTTGTAATACATTGGAAATCAACTGGATGCACACTGCAAACATGATCCACCTTAGACATAAGTCGTTCAAATAGATAAATGAACTTTTAGGTACTATTCTAAACCAACTTCTTGCAATTGTGACAGCAATAAATTGAGTAACAAACCAAAAATAACTTAAAATCCACAACCACTAACAGAGAAAGACAAAAAACTAATTTTACAAGTAGAGGTACCAACCTCCCATCGCCTCACTATCCAAAATCATAGGTTTGCCAGTTAAGCAGCTTTCCCATGCATGCAAAAATGCTCATTCATTGCTTTTCTTTTTCTTCTTTTTCTCTTTCTTCTTGCTCCGAGTTTCTGCTTCTTCCTCATCCTCATCATGCTTTCTCTTCTTTTTCTTCTTCTTTTCTTTTGTCAAATTCTCTTCCCCTTCGGATTCTACAGCATGGTCCCCTTTATTTTGCAAATCACCGTTCTCAACATCATCCTTCTTTTTCTTCTTCTTTTCCTTCTTCTCTTCAATAACAGGAGCCTCCTCTTCTTTTTCATCAGAGACCATATCATCCTCTTGTTTGTCTGCCAAATTATCAGCTGCTGGTGTTGTCGTTCGTCCAAGAAGAGAATCAGCTGAAGGATTATAAGTCTACATACAAATGCAAGTGTCAACGATGAGATTATTATTCTATTTAAAAGAACAAGTCAAAAGCAGAAACTGGAACGAATCCAAGACCTTGGCAGCAGTTATCAATGCCCCTGCCCCTTTCTTCCGATCTTTGTCATAGAATTCTATCTTTGGTTTGCCTTTAGTTGACCCAGCAGAGCGACCCAATTCTCTGCCCTCAAGATTTCTTAGTCGGGCTTCAAGCTACAAAAGAATTTCACATCACAAAGGGCCTTTAGAGAAAACCATAGGGTGAGCCGTGAGCATCAGGTAGACTTGTATATCTATATTACCTTGGCTCGATTCTCCAAGCCCATAGAGTTATCTTGGCTATCCCCAAAAGCATCATATCGAATGGCCAATGCAGTCTTGGCAGCAAGAGATCGAGAAATTTTCCCCTTAAGCTTCGGGGCTGCCTGACCAATTAAGGATGCATGAAAGATAAGTCCATATTTCGGGGTAGCATGCTTCGTCTTCAGAGCTCTAAAGAGAGCCTTCTCCGCACCAAGAATCTGAACTGTACTCCCAGGCTGCTTTGCGAGATTCAGCAAGCTGCCTCCATGGGAAATGAGGCGGGCACCAACAAGCTCTCCAACAAGAGCAGTAAGATTCGGGGCAATGGTGTTCATTCTGCTTTTCAAATAGTCGTACAGTTGAGCTCTATACTCTGAAAGAGCTAACACTTGATCACAGAGGTCTTTAATATTCATCAAATCAAGGTCACTGACTTCAGTTCCCATTGATATCATGGCAGCCTCTTTCAGTTCTGTTTCAACCTCTTCTGGCAATATCTGTGCAAATTAACAGAAAATGTTATATGAGAAATATTCAAGGACATTGTGTCTTTCTTCTCCAAGAGTACTTATAGGCAAATGGGATGAAATCAACCTTCCAGGTTGTCATATTTGGCAACATTAAATGGGATTAGGAACATAGATTGATCGGTCACTAAGGAGATCTTCTAGGCCAAATAGCCCAGGCAGATGATTCTAACCATCTGAGCCATAGAACTCTCCCCGAAATACTCAAAATCTTTCTTTGATGATTGACAAGTATAGTTAGCATTATGTGATCAGGTGGATATTTAGGATAGGAGTAAACCAACTAGGGCTCACCAAGAAGTGCAAATGGCAATGTGAATAGTGTGCAAGCATTCATATTTTCCTATTCTATTTATGATAAGGGAAACCAAAGTTCTACCTCGGAGAAATCTAGCTTTGCAGCATTCAAACGGTCACCCATCAGCTTCACTGTCCTGGCATAGAGGATGTTATCTTGTACAATCTTCGCGAGCTCTGGAAAATGCCAGCCATACCATTCCCTAACTCTCATTGCATATGTGTTAAGCTCTTTGTCAAGATCATCCAACAAGCCAATGGCCTGAATAATCATCGTATCCACCTATAGAGAGTAAAAGTAGGTTTAGTTTACAGCATTCCTGCAGTTATCCATTTGTCCACAATAAGATTTATACAAAACAATTAACAGACATAAAAACATAAGAAAAATTAATATTCCCTCCCAACAACGTTGAACATTACTAGCATTTCATTACATGTGATTGCTCAATGATGTCTGCAAAAAAAAAAATAGGATTTCATTATTTAAGAAACTGTATATAAAGTCCTGAGTAAATCTAAGGATAGCTACATGAAAGCCTATCCGTTAGGATGGCAAGTAGCATACGCCTTGTATGGGAGGCCAGGACTTGAGTCCCCATGTAGGGAGGCAGCAGTCTTGTAAGTCCCCTCACAACTACCTAATAACTTAACAGATGTTGGCTACCAAAAAAAAATCCAAGGATAACTACACTTGGAAGACATTGAGGCTAGAGATTTGATTGCAAAGGAAGTAAACAAAAGGAAGATCAGAATCACTTTAGGCATGGATATAATCAAGTATTTCTTGCAAAATTAATGAGAAGAAAAAGATTAATGTAAAGGGAAACCAAAGATGGGTTAAGGACTATCAATAATGCAACAAAATAGAGGACAACTAGCACAGGGCATGAAGAAAACCAATGTTCCTGTCTCTCTTATAAAGTTGGGGCATCCACAACTGAAAGAGTCAGACCAAGTAGATTTTCTAGGTCAATTCATCTCAATCGGATGATGTAAAATCCAATCAGTGGATTTCCGGTGGACCATTCACCATGTTCACTGCCAAAAGAATGAGTTATAAAATGTTTGCTATAACCATCCAATTGGGCTTCTCTCTCTCTCTCTCTCTCTACACACACACACACACACCAAGACGAGAATTAATCCATCCACCAAACAAGTATTCCTCATAAAGTGTAGTGACCTAATTTAAATTAAATACACTCGGGTAATTTAGTAATTGGTATTTTGGTGTTTGGTCTTATGGCTAACCTTGGTGGGGTAGGGTTAAACCAATGATTTAATTTAATGGGTTAAATTGGTTAAATCTAGGTTATAAGCAAACAGACCTTAGCGGGGATATATTAGTAATTCTCTAAATGAAGTTTAGTATAAAAAGAATTGTTTAACCTAGTAGCCGTCTTTTTGCTGAACGTGAATTAGGAGAAGTGAGAGATACGCTTGTTTTGGGAGGAGATGAGGAAAGCGACTGTAAAGTTTGGAATTTTGTCGGATCCAGTGAAGAACCCGGTGATTGGAATTGGATCATCCAAGTTAGAATCAAATCTATCCTAAGCAATCAAACTTTTGCCTTCTTCTTGAAATCGGATCTAGAGGCAAGTGGATACTTCTATAGTTTAGAGGTAGGGTATGTTGTGATTATAGTTTTAATGTGTTTTTCTTCTTGTGTTAATGATAGTGTATGAAAATTTGATAGATCGGATAAATATTTTATACAGGTATTATTTTGATTTATTATATGTTATGAGTGATTTTAATAAATGATAGAATAACATATTAGATTTTAGGGATGAAAATATGAGAGATCTAGGAGATTATAATTGGTGAATTTTCGGAATTGAGTTAATTTAAAGGAAATTTACCCAATTTCGGTATACGTTAAGTCCAATTTTGGTCCGATAGTACATCATTTCAAAAAGCTCGAAAAGATCTACAACTTTCATGAAGAAAGTTTTCTCAAAATCAATAGTTTTGTAGGTCAAAACCTTAGTCGAAAATCAAAAACGGGAAAAAAGATATATATAATTTGGGTGTGAGAACATTGTTTTGTTGGGATTCCTTTATAACTAATTAGTTAATTTATTAGATGGTTGAAAGAAACCTCTAACAAACTCAAGTAATTAGTTACTAAATAATCTATTAGTAATTTGGTTTATATCTTATTAGTTAATCTATTAGGTGGTTGAAAGATACCCCTAACAGTAACAAACTTAACTAATTAATTACTAACCAATTGGTTAGTAACTTAGCTCGTTTATGCTAGTATAAGGGTTTTACAAAACTCACTAGCATAAAAAGGGTTTTCCAAACCCTTAGGGATTTGTGAAACCTTGAACCCTATTATCATGAGATTGAGTATTTGTAGGGTTATAAATATATGATATTTATAACTAAAGTTTCAATTGTAGGAATAGAGCTAAAACCTATTTTATAGTAAGTATGTTATGTCTGCCTTGATATTAAATGTGAATTATGATATTGTCAGGTATAACTATGTCATTTAATGTTTTGCTATATTTTTATGATAATAGGAATTTATCTTCTAAGATAATGGTGATTCAATAAACATTGTGCTAACCTTGGTTAAGGGTTATTCAAGAAGTAAGTTGTATAAGACCTCCTTAAATGGATCTTAGGGTGATGTTGTGTACCACCCAATAATGATTTCAAGGTGGTGTAGAGTACCTACTCATAAACAGATGATTGGGCTGAGTTGTATAAGACACTTCATTCTCAGATGGGTGAACTATGTGAGACCCAAGGGATAGAGAAAGTTGTGTGAGACCCTAAGGATTCCCTTGGTCAATAGGGTAAATTGTGTAGGACCCCTATTGACCGGAGCGAACCATAAGTAAAGACTTGATTGAATAATGTGCATAATTTGTTAGTCATTTTATCATATGAATTGTTAATGCATCTAAATTATAGTTATATTCTTTTGTTGAGTTGTGCGCTCACCCTTGCTGATTCTTCTTTTCAGGTGGTGATTAAGAAGAATAGGAATCGTTCTCGTTTAAGCAAGTAAGACCAGCCTTAAAGTTTTCTTTCCCGTTATATAGTGTTAGAGAACTGTAGTGAGGTAAATTATATGGAAACTTTAGATGATTTAGTTTTTGGGAGAACTCATGTTTTTGAGTCTTTTAATTATGATAGATATTTATATCTATTTAATGGAGTATTAAATGATTTTAATTTCCATTAATACTTAAATTTTGTTTCCGGTTCACGTCTTGATATTTATACAAATATTAGTATTATTGTGTATAGGTTTTGGGGCATGACATAAAGAGAGAAGGCTATATCATGAGGCAAGCATACTCTTAATCATTTTCATTTTTGAAGCATGCTTTTCCAATGAGCATTTTTCTTTTTTTGGTGGTAAAGTGGCAATACCATAGATGATTTGAAGGACGTACAAGAAACAGTTCAATGATAGGAGGCGAACACAAAAATGGGGCTATTACAACGAGCATTGAGGATACATAAAATTAATAAAATCCAAAATTTCGGGTCCAAAGGTAAAGACACATTTTAAAGTGATTCACCTTATCAGGACTGAATTTTAGCTTGTATCTAGACAAGCTGTGAGATAAACCCAAGCTCATTGGAGCCAAATCTTGAACCGCTAGCCCGGATATGAGCTCAGTCAACTGACTTCTCACTCCCCTCATCAGCTCCATTACAGCATTGTTGTGAACACAATCTATTTGCTGCAAGAAAATCATTGATCTCACTGACATGGAGTGACAAAGGATGGAAGTACACAAGTCTGGAATCTAAAAGATTAAAAGAATCTTAATATTAACAGACCAGTTTTTCTTTTATCGCATTTCCTAGTTTTGAGTCAGCAACAGCCAATACTTCATTATTGCAGTGAGCACGCAAGAACTTGCGAAGACCTTTGCTGGGCTTGCTATCAATCAACAAGGTTGCTGCTGAAAGAGCTTCAGACGTGTTCTCAAACTTGGTAAAAGCTTTCAGCTTCACTACCTGATTTTGAAGTGAACCACGACTTGTTAAATTCATGGTTGATGGAATAAACAAACTTAAGGATAACAAGCACCATTCATTCAAAGAAAGCAGATCAGCGCCAAAGAAAGGAAATGCTCACGGCAAAAAACAATAAAATTAACTTGGAAAAAAAAAGAACAAAAAACTAGAAGAAGAGATGTGGTAATGAATCCAAAGGGCTGTTATTATTCTATTAAGAGGACACTACCAAGATGATTAATCGTTAAAAGGAATAGGGTTCATAATTTAAAATACAACAAGACGTGATTGGTAACAAAGAAACATAAATGTAATAGTTATTTCAAATAAAAGTTTTCCGTTGGAGGAAAAAAACTCAAAAGTAATGGCAGTTGAATTACCAGAAGTAATAAGCCAACTGAAGACAAAAAGAATCCCACATGCTACACCAATCCTTTAAAGAGTGGATACACGCATTTCACTCATTAGAAGCATCGATGCAACCATACACTCGAACACAAGAAAGTGGCATTGTGCAATAACTTTGATGCTCGGGCTATTAGCCACCCACGAGGCAGCACAGCCAATTAATGACGAGGATCATTAAGTAGGTGTGCCATGAAATGAACAGTGACCAACACTCACAACATCTTTAGAGTCAGTACCAACATATATTTATTCCAACCTCTACACCAAAGAAGGTTCTAATGCTATCAACGTCAAGAGACAATCCTCAGAACTAAAGTTGCCAAGCTTCAAGACATTGACTGGTTTTATCAAATCCTCCCCATGTATAACAAATTGGTATTGATTCACACTCACCGACACCATGTTACTGAATATTAAACACCCAGGATAGAAAAAAAAATGGGTATTTCTCAACTATAACAGAGGAAAACGAAGATGCTAGAACTGACCTGTCTAGCAGACTCTGAAGTGGAAAAATCCTTCCATAAATCCTGCAACATAGATTCAGAGTAATCAGAGAAACCTTGTCTATAATCCCATCCAAAAACAAACTACCAAATACAGCTTAGAGACAACCAATGAAATAAAATTTAATGAGTATTACCTCGACTTTAGAAAGCTTTCCTTCATCCAATACTTTAAATAGGGCAAAACCCGCCGGAGTTTCAAACAAAACCAGCATTTTTATACCTCAGAGAGACCTAAAAACAAAATCAGCACAACCACCTATTTTTCTTATTATTTTTTTTTAAAATTGAAATACCACATGTACAAACATATAACTGTGCTGCATAAATTGACTAATCTTCTTCTATGATTCTTATACCCTGTTTCCGTATAAGAACAGACTAATAAAATTAGTAGACAAATTTACAGGCCATACCAAACTAAAAAGAAAAAAATCCCAACAGTTGAAGCTTAGAGTACAAGATTATAAGAATCTCTGGCTTTGGAATTGAGGGTTTGAAAGACAAAAGTTCTAGAGGATCAAAAATAGAGATCTAGGTTTTTTTTTCTAAGGTTTAATGACTCTGAATTGAAGGGTTTATAAACTGAATCTTGCAAGAATAACCTCAAAATCTTAAGAACATGAAACAGTAGGAAGTTCACAGTTTTCGGAATCGATGAAGACGATGAGATCAACGAAAAGTCAGGGATTTTGTATGAGATAAATGCGTCAGTGGAGATTTCCTGGAAAAAATCAAAAGCTTACCTGTTCTCTTCGGCGCTCCAGCAAGAGAAGAGATTAGAGAGTTTTTGTAATAAAGAGACTACAGACAATAAGAGAGGGGATGGTAGGGTTTAAGCGTCGACAGTGTTTTTTTCAAGACTCGTAGCAAAAAATTTAGGGTTTTTGGGTAGGGACTAGGAAGTGTCTATTACAATTGCACGTGTCCAGTTGAAAATTTAGAGCCGGTTTGGTTTGGTTCGGATTCTGGGGGCGATTTAATAGCATAAAACCGGTTTGAGTTCGAAATTGCGTTTGGTTTGTGTTCCGAAATAGTTATGCCCGAAATCGATTGAGGTTAAAACCATTGTGAGACAAATCGGCTAAAAGGGTGATTATGTGGATGAGAGAAAAATCGGTGTGATACCGATTATGCAGACCAATTTTTGACATAATGTAGAGTCGGAGTTTTACTTAATATTTCCTGAGTATATATATATATTTGGCAAGCTACAAATTCCTAAGTTGCGATCA
Organism: Tetracentron sinense; assembly: GCA_015143295.1. Lineage (NCBI taxonomy): Eukaryota > Viridiplantae > Streptophyta > Magnoliopsida > Trochodendrales > Trochodendraceae > Tetracentron > Tetracentron sinense. The sequence goes on along the minus strand of CM026558.1, from coordinate 6,531,831 downwards.
TATTCAACCACGATTGAAGTCGAGATGCAATCCTAATGTTAAGATCCAGGCAATAAATATTTAGATTATGTCCTTCCCATCAGTTTGGGCTTTTAGGATCAGGTGGTTACATTCGGGTATTTTTCATATCAGAGCCTAACAGGCATCGGGGATGTATTACCTAATCAACATGTGTCCCTTTGTAATCCCCTTTAATTGTCATTAAGACCTTAGCCCTTAGGATTAAAAAATTTAACAATTTTTCTTTTTAAATCATAAAATATTAATCCTAAGAGCATCTCCAACGCAGTACTCTAAATTTCTCCTCCATTTCGGCATCTCCTCTAAATATAGAGGAGATAGGCCCCACTTTAAAGTTTTTTGCTCCGATGGGAAGGAATTCCAAATCACTATTCCTACTCCAAAACACTATTCATATTCATATGTTTTGGAGAGAAAAAAAAAAACAATTTATATGTTTGGGAAATGAGCCATACTTAAAGGATACAATTGGCATTTAAAAAAGACTCAGAGAAAGAAAAAAAAGACACAAATGGTATTGTAAGGGGATGAATAGTATTTTAGAGGCATTCTGTATTTTCTCTCCCCTCCTCTGAATTTAGAGGGTCACTGTAGCATTATAGAGTACCAACTTTAAATATAGAGTACGGTTGGATTGCTATTTTCCAACGAATCTATCTATAATATAAAGAAATAAGTGTCACCTAACCCCTTCTCTTTGCTCTCCAATCTTTAATCTTAAGAATTCTATAAATTCTATTTTAAGGATGTCACATGACACCTTTTTAAAATCTCAACCGTTAACTCTTTCTCTCACACACGTTTCTCTCTTAATTCAAAAACTATTGAAGAGATTGTAGGGGATACATACGTTTTCTTCACAATTCAAAAATCATTGAAAAGATTTTAAGAGATTGTAATAAGAGAGATAGAGACTGTAGAGAAAGATTTTAGGAGATTATGATAAGAGATAAAGAAAGATAAGAAAGATGGAAAGAGATTTTAGGAGATTGTGATAAGAAAGATAGAGAGAGATGTAGAGATTTTTATTTTATTTACACCCGTGCATCGCACGGGTCTCTACTAGTACTTTATATAGAGTTATAGAGGACAGTTGGAAATGCTCTAAGGGTAGTTAATAGCAATTGGACAAGATCTGGACTCTTATTTTCTTTTTAATCCATTGAAGATATTGAAAAGTATATACATGAGACCCATAACGTTTTAATTGTGATCCACTAATCAGTGTCTTAAAAATAAAAATAAAAATAAAAAGCTAAGGTCTCAAACATTCTTTACTTTCAACCAAAAGCCAATACTTGTTTTTGATTTTATACTATGCGTAATCATGCATCATTAAATAGGAATTTCGTTGGTCCAGATCGAACGGTGGTATGAACTGGAAGGTTTATACCGATTCTCTGAGCCTTCTCTTGAAGCAAAATCTTGTAAGCTCCATTTTTCCCTTCTCATTTCTATCTTATGATCCCGCGTTTCATGTACCTTGTCATTTCATTTCGAATATAACCATTTAAGTTAATCCTATAAATATCCGTTCTCTTTCTCGTAAATTTCTTGAATCAATCTTTCAATATTCTCCCAAATTTTTTCATTTTTCTTTATTCTATTTCTATATGGAGTGAATAAGCAATGATTGTGTTAATTATTATCTCATCTAAAAATACTTTGATTGAAAACAACCTATTGCTTATTCTCTTAACCCCTACCATTGCTCTCTCTTGATTACTTTCCCTCGAGTTTGGATCACAACCAATTACGATTGAACTCAGGAGAGTTCAATTGCATGTGTCTTGATTTGATCGGAGAAAAGCAAAAAAGAAAAGTGAAAAACTAAAAATTAAAAATCCAATCAAATCAGGTCACATATGCAATTGAACTCTCCTGGATTTAATTGCAATTGGTTGTGATCCAAACTCATTCCCCTTACATGAGAATTGAGGTTGTTCATCCCCCATCTTCAAAGGTTTATCTTCTATTCAGTCTCTGTAAACACATTTAGTTTCATTATTTTCATTGCACTCGTATCTTCATGTTTCAAGTAGCAAGCCCAATCTTATTTTTACCCAAATAACTTCTTAACTCTACCTGTCTGGTTCGGAAGCAAATGTATGTGTTCTTCCCAGGTTCTTCCCTGTGGCCATGAGTGTGAAGGCTAGGATCAAATTGATTGAACAGATTTAACAAATATCCAAGTGATCCTGGCCATCAAACACCTAGGCCATAGGGAAGAACCCAAGGAAGAGCACAGACGATTTGATTCAATCTACTTCAATGCCTACTTTTTCATGTAGAAATTCTACTCCAGTTGGTGCCATCAAGTATTGTTGGCCTACTGCGTGTATTGTGTGTGTTACCATTTGTCCTCCCCTTGTGGCTTATAAGGCTCGTCCCTTTCTTCTACAAGAGATAGACCCTTTTGTAGAGATGGAGATATACCCTTTGGCAGAGATGCGTTGGACCCAAGTCTCAAAAGCCCATGCGTGTGTTGTGGGCCCATGTGTGTGTGTTCCATTTACCCAAAAAAAAAAGTATTTTCCAGATGGGGTTATAGTTTACAAGTTTACTCGCATCCAATTTCTAATCTTTGCATTTGGGGGTGCTGTCAAGTGCTGTCTCTCTCTCTACATTTTTTGCAAAAATCTTATGAACCATGATTACTTTACCCTATGTTTGGATGCCGAGAAAATAAGAAAAAATATGAAGAAAAAAAAAGGGGACAAAACACAACTAAAAATTGTATTAGAAATCCAAAATTTTATGTTTTTTTTCCATGCTTTCACCTATTTTCTCGGCAACTAGCACTAAGGTCCAAAGCCCTTTTCCATGAGCATCTGAGTGAGCTGATTTGTGTCCCAGCTACCAAGGAGATACGAACTGTTACATTCATATTCCCCCCTTGGGTCATAAACACTACTAAAGATCCCAAAACCTTTGATCACATTTGCCATGTCTTATCAGCCATCCAAACTCATAATTGATCAAATATTAGAAACATATGGACAATTCAGGGTTAATCACCAACCAAAAAAAAATGTGGGCATATTCAGGAAGAGATTAAACAAAGCAGGATGCAGTGAAATTAAGGTTTAACTATCTATAATAACAATAGTTTGTGACATTGTATAAGCCTCTAGGAGTTGCTCATTATCATCAACCTCCATCATCCAAACACTACAAAAATTTCCATTTACCAACAAATATGAGATTTTGATCTAATGAGTTCCTGTGAAAGGCAACAACTGTATAGATAGCATCTACTTTGCAGAGCCTTGAATACTCTGCAGAAGATGCTCGATTCTGTACTTCATTACAGGTTGACCCGACCGTGTCTTCTTGAACATCTTCCCTTTCAAATCCTTTCTTCGAGCTTCAGCTCTTTCTCTCTCATCCTTCTTTGCTCTAACAAGTGCTTCACTCTCAATTCTTGCCTTCTCTTCCTCCTCATGCTTCTTCTCATACATTTCTCTCAAACTGTTCAGACTATTCTTGTTGTTCATCCTTTTAGCATTTCCAGTTCTGTTGCCATCCTGTAATTGCAGTTGAAAATGGTAATAAATAAATTTCAAGTTCCAGAAATAAATATTTGGCTAAGATTGTCTTGCATGAAATCATTTGATTTGAGGTAACCCATCAAACAGATTGCTAAATATGCACAACAACTTTTTCAGGGGTGGACGGGACCAGGGACAGCCAATAGGAGGCAAGACTTTCCTTTATTAGTATAAATTGCAGAGAACAATAAACAACAAAGGATAATGATCAGATCAACAAAATTTGACTTCGAACCTCCAGTGGTTTTGTAGCAGTGGAGTTACAATTCTCCGGCCCACTTTGTTGCTTCAGCGACTTCTTGTATTTACTCACATATTTGGCATTCTTGTAGAACTCCCTTTGTTTCTCTGAAACAAAACATAAGAATACTTGGTCAAAGACTGCCACGTGCCAACTATATCTATAACGTTATGAATTAGTCTAGGGATACTCCCAAAGTGTACTCCCATATATACTCCCTAATCCTAACTGTTTATCTCAATTATTAAACGGTTAGGATTCCAGTTGATGTGGCAATAGAAAAGACAAAATAAGCCAACTGAAATCTTGGGCCTTAGTGGTTGGTTATAAACGGTTAGGATTAGGGAGTATATTTGGCAGTATAATTGGGAGTACCCATAGACTGACTCTGACGTTATAATAAAAGAGCCTACAACGCTGATGATTTTGTCTATCAACATACTCCTTTTAACTTCCTAAAATACCCCTTCCCATCTATTCTACTTCCCGCTGACGAGTCATTCAGATTTCCAACGCTTATCATGTAGTGTGGGTCCCACACTCGGTTATCCAATCCCATTTAACTCTCTCTCTCATTTTTGCATCGCATTCGTAAGAACTGGAAGAACACTGCTTACTAAACCATTCTCAGATTGCCACCGCCTTACTGATGCTATGCGTGCTGACTCCTCCATGCGCTATCATCTCCACGTGTCGACCCATTGCTTCTTTCTTTCTCCATTGTCTCACCGCCGCTCAACACCTCTTCTTTCTCCTCTCACTCTCTGTGAAATAGAATCAGAGGTGCCCACAAGCTTGTTTTGTCTTCTGATTATCAGCCACACGTATCAAATCAGCCACACATATCGTGGAATTCAAGAAGCTGTTTGCAATTTCAGAATGGTACGCAACAAATCAGCCACATATTGCGGCATTGAAGAAGGTGTTTGCAATTTTAGAATGGTGTACATCAAAATTCATAATTTATCTCAATTCTAGACTTGATTTTGATGAATTAGTAATTCATGAGTGTCCGTTGATGTTTCTGAACTGATTCTGGACTTGGTTTGGGTTCCTGTGACTTTGGGCTTCTCTGAGTTTGGGATGAAGATATGAGTCAGTTGCTAATGGTTTATGGGTTGCTTTGAAATTGGGTTTCTCTTTTCTTATTATGCTTTTTGATGATCTGGTCTTTACATTTCTCTTTTCCTTTTAGTTATGTTTCTGGGCTTAGTGTTTGTGTTGTCTAATCAATTTTTAATGCAGTTTTATAAAGATTGAGGTCGCTCCTTATATTGGTGAAATGGGGAGTAAATTCTTCGGGAAAGAAAATGAAAAAAATGAGAAAGGGAGACAGATGAAAAGGAGATAAGGAAGACAGATGGTTCAAATTTTGATTGACAACTGGAGGAAGATAGATCTACTTATTTTTTAATGTAATTATCTATGATGATTTCCTGGTTTCCTTGTTTCTAAGGGGTCTCAGTTGTTAAATCAATTCTGGCTGTTTATCAATCTACCTTCTCCGAGATACTTTTGGTCATTTTTGTAATAGTATCTGAACTTTGGATTCACTTTTCAGCCATGTTATCCTTAAGCCACTTGGCCTTTGTAGAACTTCTCAATCAGGTGACCACATGGATATTTTATGTCCTTAATTGTAGCCCCCACATACAGATGGAAAAAGGTTGATTGAGGTTCTGCTTTGTGTACTGTACGCACGTTTACTCAGGGGTTAAAAATCATCTCGTTTCAAGATTTGCTTGGTTCCAGAGCTTTGCCGTTCCTATTATTATAAAGATTGTGATGTAGTTAGATATAAAGGTTTTTTCAAATAGGAGTACAACTTTCTTGTTTTATTTTTTTATTAACGAATAAAAATGAAACAATTTGGTCCCTCTGTTGAAAATTTTATTTAGATAAAAAGTAGTCTTTTAACCTTTTCTTTCCTCCATGTGAGTCAGAATTCAAAATCTCAAATTTTGTTGGAATTCTTGTGACTTAACAGAAAGTTGAGTAAATTTTTGAAGAAATAACAGAATCAGAGTCGCCATGAAAGCGAGTACAAAGCATATTGGCTTACCAAGAACCAGAGCATATTGGTTCGACTGTTGTATGAAAGAGCTTCCATTCTCTGTCTTCCGGTGGGTATTTGTATGCACTATTGTACCTACATAGATTCTTTCATGGGCTTATATATCTGCTGATTTATTTGAATATCCGGTTTGCTATAGGAGTTTTGGGTTGGAAATGAATAGCTCGTCAATATGTATAAGAAGAGGCTTGGTGATGCTGGTTATATCAATTTCAAGCTTGCACGAACCAAGACCAGGCTTTGCAGACAACCTACTTTGCCAAAGGCGGAGCATGCTCGTTAAACTTGTTTATAGCTTCATCTACCTACAGCCATCAAAACAGTTGATAATTTTCTTGAGTTTTGGTGTTACATCACCTAACAATGATAATGTGGATTAGTTTTGTAACGACCCGGAATTTTAATATAATAAAATTATGTGTTTATGGGTCCTTAATGGAGGTTAATTAGTTAATTATTTGTTAAATTAATAAGAAGGGGATTTTGCTCAGGGTTGAAGTGCACCGAGGAAATCTCAGTATCATTTGGCGAAAATCGCACACAGTGTACTGGTCGACTGCCGGGACACACCCCTATCGTATCGGTTCCGTCAAGTATCATTTCGCGGGACCGCGGGGCCATTATGTGTGATAAAATTGAGAAAAACGGAAAATTTCCATATTTCCAGAAATTAAGTGGGACCCAATATCTGTTAGAGATCTTAATAGAAATCCGTGCGGTTAGCACTAATGCGTGTCGGTCGGCCGTGGGGACTAATGTCTGTCGTCACGACAGTTAGTTATCTCAAACGAAGAAACGGTGGCCTGTTTTTTGTTCGAAATCAGGAAATTAGTGGGTTTTGCAATTTTCTTCCGGACTAAAGTGTAGCTGTCAAAACTCAGTATCTTTCCCCGAAATTTTTACAGTAGGTGTCGGACTGCCTCAAGTTTGGTCACCTAAAGTTTCGTCAAAATCGGATGTCTTTAAGTAGGACCACGGAGGCCGTATACATAAGAGAAAAAAAAAATAGTCAAATGGGTCAACCGTTGACTTGGTCAACGGGACCATTAAATATGGTCATGTGCATAGCACATGACCTTATCTATATATAAAGGAGGCCAGCCTTTCCCATTATTTACGTTCTGTAAACAGAGGGGGAGATTCTGCCACAGCAGATTTTAGAGAGAGAGTGAGGAGAGAGAAAGGAAGAGAGAGAAAGAGGAGAGAGAAAGAAGAGAGAAGTGGGTCCTTGAGGTTTTTCGACGTCCCCGACGCGTTGGCGGCGTCCGATTTTCTCTCCGGCGTCTCGTTTTGCATGTAGAGAGAGAGAAAAAGGTAGAGAGAGAAAGTGGAGAGAGAAAGTTGCATGCGCTCTACCCCGGGGTTGATCGTCGTTGGGAACGCGTTGGTGACATCCGTTTTTGCCTACGAGGCCTCGAAACGCGTGAAACAGTAAAACTCCTCTCTTTTCTTCACTTTTTCCGCTTATTTTGCTATATTATTTCATGTAATGTATATGCATGTCTTTTAACATGAATGAAAAAGAGGCGGAGACCCCTATGTGATGTTGTGATTTTATGTGGTCCCTCAGGGAACCCAGATCGGGTCCCGGGTAAATTGTATCGCCACCCTAGGGTGACGAAAAGTTGTTTTGCATGTCTTGTAAGGCTATGGAGACATCTATTAGTCTGGAAACGCTCCCTAACGGGACGATGTGTTACCGGAGTTGGTTCACGGGCGCGAGGCCCAAGTATTTCAGTTAATCAAGCGAGGCTTGGGTTAACTGGGGTTAACCTGTGGTTAGAAAATCTAACCAGGGTTCGGTATAGTCCGTGGTTCCTCTTTGACTAGGTCAGGAGAGACGGTGCCCAGTAAGGCCCAGGGTTCCTCCGTGACTGATAAGCGGGAGATGTCGGTCTGTTTGTCTAGGTCGTCTGTGGAGCCTCTTGGACTAGGTCAGGAGTGGCGGTGTCCTGCATGGCCCGTGGTTCCTCCGTGACTGGTAGTCAGGAGATGTCGGAGTCTTAGGGAGTTTAAAGTGGCTGAACATCAGATAGTGTATAGTCCGGGGTTCCTCTCTGGGTGGGTTAGAAGATGTCGGCACCGTGTCTATCGTGGTTCCTTCTTGGTGGAACGTCAGGAGATGTCGGCATTGGTATAGATGTCGGGGTTCCTCCGTAGACAAGCCAGAAGATGACGGTAGGCAGGTTGGTCGGGGTTCCTTCATAACTGATACCCAGGGCGATGGCGGCGAATACACGATAGATGTGGCCAGTCAATTGAATGGAAAAATATCTCCTTATTGGGTGAATGCCCATGTTGTGTGTGTAAGCTTCGGATACGAAGTGGTCTGAGTTGGTATACTCAGGGTTGGTGTATTTATTTGAGTTGGTGGACTCATGGTTTGGTATGTAATCGCCGGATTCCAGGTGAGTTGGGTTGGTATACCAAAGGTTTTGTCATGTTCGGGTGAAAGCTGGAACAGTTTGTGTGAGTCTAAATGACTCAATGTATTATGGTTATGATTTAGAGACTTTAAGCTAAACATTTGTGGACTGTGGCCAATTAATAGAGTCTCAGGACTCGAAATGAAACATGATTGATGATCGAAACGATAATTTGGTAATATAATACATTCATAACTGAACCTCATAATTGGAAAGTAACGTGAGGTCGGGAACCTCTGTTAGGGTGACGTAACCCTAAGTGACCTTGGGTCACAATTTATTATATACTGTTCTATTTTACTGTAACATGCAAATTGAACTACTTATTATATCATTGTTGATGCGTGTTATTATGTGGAAAATAGTTTAGAAGGATTGTGGTTTTATTGGGCTTCATAGCTCACTGACTTTTTGTGTCAGCAGATCTTGGAGCTGCTGACCAGTAAGTGAAAAGTCTAACTGGACATTTTGGAAGCTTGTACAAGTTGTACCTGGCGTGATAGATGCGCTTACTTTTGTAAAACAAACTTGATGTAAATAATACAGGTATATTGTTTGTATGATGGCTATTGTGATGACATGTATTATTTGCTTTTTGGAAGCATCTGATAAAGGTTTAAATTTCCCGTATTTTCGCGGGTAAAGTCTTCCGCTTGCATGATTTGACGAACGGACGCGCGTCTCGGAACTTGATTCCCTAGGCGCGGCTTCGGGGCGTCACAAGTTTTATGTGATGGCTACTGTTGTTAATCTCTGCTTGTAGATTCATTATATCTTTATTCTTCCCTTAGTGATAGTGCGAATTCCGAGTTGTTTATGTTTCCTCGCCTCATTGTGAGTACATGAGATGCTTGATGTTTGAATTTGAAGAGTAATTGTTTTCTTAAATATATAGTCTTTTACCATAAATGGATTGATGACATGCCTATGTTATGGTGCTTACAGGTTTCAAAACCATAAGTTGAGCCGCAATACAAATTTTTAGAGGTTAGATTTTCTTTGGTTTATCTTCTATGGAAGGCCTCTATAGAAGTCGGCTATGGTTTTTTTTTGCTTATCGTTATTCATAGTTAATATTCTATGCCTGCATTTAGTGATATTTTTTTTAATGTTTGTTTGGAACATCACAACTAATGGAATGCTTGGCATTTGAAAGCTTATGATAGTCAAGGTGGAACATTTATTGTTCACTAATGACTTCTTTGTGAAGAAAATGAGTAGCGTAATACATTATCTGTTTGATCCAGGGGAATCAAAAGCATGGTTATTCTTTCTTTCTTTTCCAACACTACCTTTTAAAATTACTCATTATTTGGGACATTATGAAAATGCCCCATCACTTATGTTTCTATTTCTTTTCCAACAATACTTGTATAAAATTACTTGTTATTTGGGACATTTTTAAAATGTCCCATCAGTTATGTTGGTTAAATTTGTGAAATCTTCAATTTTCCATTTTAATCTTTGCTGGTATTTGCTTATTTCCATTTCCAGCTGAAATAGATGCTCAATTTTTGATAAGCCACGACGAGTCTGCACGTGCAAATTTAACTAGTATAATAAAAGCTCGAACAGCTTCACAATGTTTCTACCATAGATTTTTGAGGATGACGGCCCATCATCCTCAATTGAACACCCTACCCCAATATCTTACATTCACACACCAACTCATCCATCAAAACAATTCAATTGGGGAGTCCCTGATTGGAAAGGATACAACCCAAAGTAAACTATGAGGGACATTGGCATCTCTTCTAGAGCTAAAAGTAAATAACATTGACAATTTTGAGGTTTTAGGTGAGCTGGGGCCTGGGAGCACATTTAAAATACTATGAATAGTATCTGTTAAGGTCCATGGAGCTTAGGTTAGTCAAAAATATTTTCACTTCATTAAATTAACTTTGGTCCATAAGTTGATGGAAGGTATTTTATGACCAAGTAGCTGGTACAACACAGGGTTAGAGTGTTGATAGGCTGGGCGGTGACAGTTTTCTCTAACAATGAAATTCAAGATAAAGAACAGCCAACGGGCATTTTTATCAGTGTAGTCAAAATGTCACCTAGGCAACGCGGACGCCTAGGCCACCGCCTCGCCTAACCAGGACCACTATTGCCTAGATTAAGGTTTAAAAAAACGGTTTCGGACACCGTAACGGATACGGCCGAAACCTTTACGTAACGGTTTCGGCCTTTACTTTTTTTTTTCTTTTTTGCTTTAAAAAAATCTAATAAATTTCAATAAATAGAAAAAAAAAAAAAAACATATAATAAATGAGTAACAAGATACTTTTAAAGCCAATATGAAACTCAAAATTTAGAAATAAAGAAATTAGATGGGTCGAGGGTTGAAACATATCCGAAATAAAGAATCTGTCATTGATTCCTTCAAATCTATGATTTAAACCCCAAATCAAGTTGTTAATCAACAAAAAAAAAAAAAAATTTAGGGAAAAAAAAAGGTACTAAGAATAGATAGAGAAGAAGAGAGAAAGCAAAGATGAGGTTTTAGAATGAGTTTAGGGATTTTCGGAACCCAATCCTACGACCAAAACCTTTACGTATCGGGTGTAATGCCCATTACGTAATGGTTTCGGGCGTTACGGTTTTGTTTTGGGATAAACGGGTAAAGGTACGGTATTGGGTATCGGAGACCACCGAAACCTTTACATAACATGCGTTACGTAACAGTTTCGGCGTTTTTTTAAACCATGACCTAGATAAGGATCTAAGCAGGAACTCGCTAAATCTTATATAATATTATATAATGTAAATAGGAAATAGTAAATTTTGTCGCCTAGGCATCACCTGGGCATCGCCTTGCCTAGAGACCCCCTATTGCCTAGGCATTGCCTGCACGCTTTGACTACAATGCCTTTTATTATGGGCCATACAGGTGAGATTGATAGATCCCTGATTTCTTCTTGCTTCTCCGCTTTAAGGTCTCTATGGACTACGTAGGAGGGTTCAAATGTTTGTAAGTTGTAATTAGGACTCTAAGAGGGGTGATTAGGAGAGAATGAGGGAGGTCTTTGATGCTGACAAATCTTGTCCAGGTTAGATGGATATGCTTTTTATTTTGGGCCATAGAGGTGAGACAGAGAGGTCTCCAATTCCTTCTTGGTTTTTTGCCTTAAGGTCTCTCTTGACTAGATAGTTGGGTTCAAATGATTGTAAATGGAAACTAGAGGGTTTTTAGGAGAGCATGTGTTCCCTGCCAGCAAAGCCTGTCTACAGCAGCCTAGTTTTCAGTTTGCACTCCAATTCAATCTATGAAGTTCATGGTTGGCCCTTATTGGCCACTTAATTTTCCGAAGTGATACGCATTTTGTAAGAATTTCAGAAAATTGGTAATCATAGTTTTTGCTGCTTCAAACTAAAGCTGATTTCTCAGGTAACCAGCAAGGAAAAAGACCAATTAGACGTGAAAAGACAGATACATGGTGATGAACAGAGACCTCTATATAGTTTACTAACCTGAATCTCTTGCATTTGGCTATTTTCTTCATTATAATATCTCAAATAACTTTTCATTCCCTGTATTTTTATTCTAGGTTTGACTTTGCTGACAAAAACCCTTAGTCTACTCATCAATTATCAGTTAATGGGTGTTCTGAGACACGATTTGTGCTTTGATTGAAAATTCTCATTACCTAGTGAGAAAAATCTAGTTGGTGTCTTTCTCCTTCAAGAGGAGAGCAGTAAATTCTCCAGTTCATTTTTTGGCTAGTAGAGCTCTCCAAGCCTCCTGTGTTTTTTTTTTTTTTGAGGATGAACTATTCGTCATTTGACCATGGTTTAGAAGTAGGGATTGATCCCAAACCTTTGTAGTTTCCCCTTCCAAGAAGTTTAATCAAACTACTTTCTACTAAAAAAATAAAGAATCGATTCGAATCCTATTTCCAAGATCCTTTACTGGATAATAACTGATAAACCCTAATTCTCTATGAATTTGGGTCTTTTTTTAATTCAATTTGACTCTACAATAATCAGTTGCAGAACTGAGAAGTGAGAAGCAATCAAAATCCAAACAAAAATAAATAAAAATAAACATCGAACTGCAAAATAAAAAAGAAAAGAACCCAAAAATTCATGAACCCTGGAATTGAAGAACATAAAGATGCGAGATTTCAACAAGAAAAATATAGGAATTGACAGAAATACTTACTTATAAGGGATGGATTGTAATTTTCACTCTTGGATTTCGCATTGGCGAACACTTCGAGCGACAAACCTCCTCCTCCCAATCTCTTCTTGTTCTTCTTGATGGATTTCGATGCGTTTATCTTTCCTTTCTTCTCACCATTGGAGTCTTTCGAGATCCACTTCTTCATTGCCAGAGTAAATTAGAGGCGAAAGACCTCAAACATAGAGTTGGGAGAAAAAAGAAAACCCTAATTTTCTAGAAGGGCGTAGTAGAAGCAGAGGCCTCGGATTGTCTCTGGCGAAGCCAGAAAGGGCTTATCTCGGGGTTCCATAGAATAGGTGACAAGTGGTGGAGAAGTCAAAATCATGGGGCCATGATTTTGACTTCTCCACTTGTAATAAGACATGTGGTGATTAGTGTGTGAGAATAAAGGGAAGAGATATCATATGGGGAGAAGTCAAAAAAATGGGGAGAAAATAAAATGACTTCCCCCCATATTTTTGCCAACTGTGGCACAATGTATGGAACCCGAGAGGAGTTTCTGGCTTCGCCAGGGACAAGCCAAGGCCAGAAGCAGAAAGAATATGACAAAGGCTTTTCCCTAAATGCACCAGGGTTGTTTGGGGGACCCCATATACACACACCCCTTTCAAATATTTACTTTTATACACTCATTTACTTATTTATGACATAACTGCCCCCAAAAACAAAAGAATATGCCGGAGAAGTTGCTCTGAGAGAGAGATTCAATAGTCCAGGTGGCCGGCCGAATCTTCAAGGTGAATGTGGTGGGATCTTCAAGGATTGATTTTAAATCAATTCAGATGTTTTGACCGCAAGTGTGAGGTTTTCATAAACCTGTGTTACGGTGAGGAGTGGGGAGAAAAGAACATTGATTTTTTTTTAATAGAAAAAGGGAAAAAAAATTTGGTAAACCCCTTCACATTTTTGTTTTTGAAGCCAAATCATCTACGGGCAAATCCGGTTATCACCCCTTAAGGTTTCCATGTGTCCCTTTTGACACCTCTTAACTGTGATTAAGATCCACCCACTCTTAGGGTTCACCCACCCATCCTTGGTTTTTAGAAAAAAATATTAATTCTTTTTAAAAAATGTTAATATTAAAAAATCCTAAAACAGTTTTTCAATTTAAAAAAATAACTATTTAAAAAAAAAAACGCAAGGATTAGTGAGTGAACCCTAGGGGTGGGTGAACCTTAACCACGGTTAAGGGGTGTCAAAGAGACGCATGAAGACCTCTAGGGGTGATAAACGGATTTGCCAAATCCGGTTATCACCATGGATTTGGTTTTTTTGATGAGAAAGAGGGCAAGGGTAGTTATGTCATTAAAAAAATAGTTGGATGTAAAAAAGTAAATCTTTGAACTGGGGTGTATAGGGGATCTCCCAAATAACCTTGGGTTTATCCATGGGGAAAAAACCAAGGATAAAGCTTTTGAGATCCCATTAGAGCCGAGACCATGCTCTAAGAGCATGGGATTTCAGGTGGGGCCTGTCATGTGAAATGGACCCCACCTGAAATCCAATGCTCTTAGAGCATGGTCTCGGTGGTCTCAGCCCTAATGGGGTCTCCGTAACAAAGTCCAAAAACCAATGGCCAAATAACAAAAGAAAACCCTATTTGATTAAAGGAAAATAGTCACCTTCTCGGTCGGTGACGCGAGGAGGGGCGTCTCGGCTCCCATTTTCTTGACATGTGTCCCCCTTCTAACCCCATTTAAATGTGGTTAAGATTCATCCACCGGGTTCACCCATCTACCCTTAATTTTTAGAAAAATAAAATAAAAAAATTAATTAAAGGGTTAAAATAAAACTAACCCTAGTTAATGGGAGTTGAAGGATTGGCTATGTGAGAGCGAGGAGGAATAGTCCCCTTGTCGGCCGACAAGGGGACTGTTGCTTTTTGATTAAAATCGGGTTCAAACCTCAAGTGGTTTGACTTGGTTTATAGGATAGGAAACCAAATCCTCTACGGTGATAACCGGCAAATGCAGTTATCACCCTAGGTCGCCACATGTCCCTTTTGACACCTTTTAACTGTGGTTAAGATTCATCCACCCATCCTTGGTTTTCTTAAAAAATAGTAATTCTTTTTTATATTAATTTTTAAAAAAAATATCTTCAAAAAAAATTAACATTTTTTTCAAAAAACAGGAATGGGTGGGTGAATCTTAACCACACTTAAGGGGTGTCAAAAGGAACACATGGCGACCTCACAAATCCGGATATCACCGTAGAGGATTTGGTCTCGATAGATAAACTTGGGCAACAAAGAACCTTCCCATAGTCGGGCCATGCTGGGTCGGGTTGGGATCAGCCCAAGCTCAGCCTAAGCCCGATCTGAGCTCGAGCCCCTCAGCCCAGACTTGGCTCACAACATCACATCGGTTTGGGTCGAGTTTGGGTTGGCCTGAGTTAGATAACTCGTAGGTTTAGTTGAGATTGAGTTTATGTTAGACAAATAGTGGGCTTATTTTGGCTAAGTATGGGTTGACTTTCAGCTAGACCAAATCGAACTATGCATTAGCTGTATTTTGGTTAAATAATACCTCACTAAATTTGTCGTTAAAGATATCAAAACATTTTTTAAGTCAGTGAAAAATCTCATTTAATTATCAATTACGACGGCTGATACAATTGTAGTTTCATATAAAAATCTGTAAAGCATATTATTAATTTATGGTTATTAACTTATAAAAGTTTTGGTCGAAATGTATGCAAACAAATAAACAAAATACCTCTATCTACCGTGTAGAGTAGTACTCTGGGCTGGGCTGGGCTAATTTCAAGTTAAGCCAAAGTAAACCTGAGTTTAGTCCAAAATTCACTTCATTCCTCAATTCTAGCCCAAGCTTTAGCCCAAAAGAACAGCTCTTCGAAACTTTTGGTCGGACAATCAGAATTTGAGTAGGCTCGGCCCAATTGCCACATCTTCCAACCATGTTTCGACAAGTTTCAAAATAATGAAAATGGACTAAAAATAGAGGTATTTCTTTTTGTACCATAAAAATAGCTAATAACGATGCTCCATGGCTTTGTACCAGTAGTATTATAACATAACTATGAGTTTAGTAAGGGGGTGAAATTTTTTTTTTGATAACGGGTAAAATTCATTAATTAAGAGTCATGCAGAGTACATGTAACTATGTAAGGGTGAAATGGGTCGGATTTGGGTTGGCCCACTTATTAATCAAGTCGGCCCAGCCCACCTAAAAAATCCTAGGTAAAATTTTGCCTATGAATTAAACGGGCCTAATAGAGCCAAGCCCGGTTAGAAGCTTGCCAAAACGAACCACATAGTTTTAGACTCCAAGCCCAAGCCCATTCCATCTAATAATCAGGCCAAGCAGGCCTAGAGTGAGCCGGGCCATGGGCTAGCCAGGCCTATTGACATCCCTAAGCACATTGAGGGGCAGACCCAAGATTTTCTTTTTAGGGCATACAATGGTTGATTGAAAATATTAGTGAGTGTTGATGAATTTGTGGATAATGATTAGGTGAGTACGATTTTGGGTCTACCGAGATGGGGGGCTCGAGTACGTAGTCACAGAAGTTTTTTTTTTACTTCATACATATCCTACGGGTATTATTTATCTATGTTTACGGGGATTGCTATCCCCTTACCCTAAGGTTATGTCTTGTTAAATAATTAAATAATATATTGAATATATTTTTTGACCTCCTTGTCTAACGACTGTCATATTAAATAATACAATATAGGAGGCCAATTGCCCCATTATCTTATGACTATCAGACTATGGCTTGTGCAAATAATTAAATAACATAATATAAACTATACAATTTTTTTTTTCAAAAGTTAAGGCACAGCTGCCCCATACCCCACGGGCCATGGATATGCTTTATTAAATTATAATTTTTTAAAAAGAATTCAGTATATAATTTTTGAGGAGTGCTAGCCCTACTCCCAAGGTTTTTCTACTTTCAGTCCGAGCCAACCTTTGTTAATTTTCAGATAGCACTCAATTTTTTAAGAGTTCAGAGGGCAGCTTTCTCAATATCCCATGTTATGCCCTTTTTTTTTTTTTTGCTTTTAAGAAGTTCATGGGGCCACGTGCTCCCCTTGCCTCGCTAACGCCCCATTACATTTACAAAAAGAGCATCCTTAATTTCCTAAAGAGGGTCATGTATATGCACCAGATGTAGCCAAATTGTCCCTTCTCTGGATTTCCTTTTTCAGCATAGAGACAGCATACAAAATTGAGTAAAGCGTACTCTTACAATCCCTACTCTCACCTATTTTAGGTGATAAAACAAATGAAATTGTGTGGGTTCAGCTGACACAAAATCACTTCTTTTATTATATAAAAAAGGTAAGAATAGGCTTAGCATTCCTCAAATTGAGCAATTTGTTTGCAAAACCAAATTCAATTTTTTTTAAAAAGGCAATCCTGAACCAACCCATTACGGGTCCTCTTGACACCAATCCATTTAAGATGAATAAATCATAACTAAATTAATTACAGAAATGTTAACTCCAATCGAAGTCTTTTCAAACGCTAGACGCCAGGTGGTGGTAACTGTTTGAATTTGGCTCATTTCCGCAAAGGCAAGGAAGGGCCGATCGATCGGCCCCTTATGGCCGATCGATCGGTGGCGCGACGGGACTTGTACTTGGGCCGCCGATTGATCGGCCGGGGTGCGCCGATCAATCGGCCATAGAGGGATTTTTACGAAAAATTACAAATTAAGTCTTTTATGTTTTTTAGAAACTCCTATTCCGATTGGGGGACTTTCTATTAGTCTAGGGCTTTTGTTTAGGCCTATAAATAAGAGATTATGGGTTTAGGGTTTGAATCTTTGCATCTAAGGATCAAGGAAATGCTTTTGCATTGAGAGTGAGAGGTAATAGAAAGGGTTAAAGCATACTAGGGCTTGAGAAATGTTTAAGGGGGGATAGATAGAGATTCTTCTTTGGGTTTTTATAGAGAATGTGAGTTGAGTGATTTTGTACTGGTTCCTCAAGGTTTCTGTGAATAAAGAAGTAATCGGATCTTGACCCGTGGACGTAGGCAGGTTGTTGCCGAACCACGTATATCTCTTGTGTTCCTTTGTGGTGTGTGTTTTGGTTTATTCTTTCCGTCTAGTTATTTTCTATTGGTTGTTTTTCCCACAACAAATTGGTATCAGAGCTTCGGGTTGGGTTAATTATTTTTCAATGGCTTTGAAAAATTCTGGGCAATTTTCCCTGAAGAAGTTTGATGGAAATGAGAGTTTCAATATGTGGTAAAGGAGGGTAAAAGATATCCTAGTTCAACAGAGCCTCATAAGGGCGTTGAAAGGGGATTCCGATAAACCGGAAAAGATGTCTAATGAAGATTGGGAAGACATTGAGGCGAGGAAAGTCAGCACAATACGTCTCTGTCTTGCAGATAACGTGATGCATAACGTTATGGATGAAGAATCAACACCGGATCTTTGAAAGAAGTTGGAAACGCTCTACATCGGAAAGAGCCTTACTAACAGGTTATACTTGAAAAATGAGTTCAATACCTTAAAGATGGCAGATGGTGCAGATCTCATGGAGCACATTAATGTGTTCAACCAGATCTTGAATCAACTGTTGAAAGTTGGTGTCAAGGTGGATGAAGAAGACCGGACCGTGGGGCTTCGTACATCACTTCCAGACTCATATGATCACTTGGTGACAACTCTCATGTATGGCAAGAAGACACTATTGATGGAGGAGGTCATGACGGCGCTACTCTCTTATGAGATTAGGCGGAAGTCATCGTATGATGGAAATAATCATGTCATGGTTACTCGGGGAGAAGGAAGAGACTTGGAGAGAGGATCTGGAAAAGGCAGGGGCAGATCCAAATCTAAGGGAAAAGGCAGGGTCCAGTGTTATCATTGCAAAGAATTAGGGCACTTCAAAAAGGAGTGTCTGAGGCGTGCTGATGGGAAGAGGAATTCTTCCGGAGGAGATTCTTCAGCAACAATAGCAACGGACAATGAGGAATACATTGGAGATGTTTTCACAGTCTCTAAAGGTATGGACAATTCTTCTAGTGAGTGGATTTTAGATTCGGGGGCTTCATGTCATATTTGCTCAAATATGAAATTTTTACATTTCAAAAGGGGACAGGAAAAGTGTTCCTAGGTGATGGATCTGAATGTGAAATCATAGAGTTTGGTAATGTAAAGATAAAAATATTTGATGGAGTTATTCGGACTTTGGGAGGGATAACTTGTGTCCCTAAGTTGCGAATGAATTTAATATCCCTCGGGCAATTAGACTCCAATGGCTGTTGCTACACAGTTGTAGGTGGAGTTATCAAAATAAAGCGGGGAAAACAGAATTTCTTAGTTTTGATGAAGGGGAAGAAGTGTGGTGGTTTATATCTCCTAGAGGGGAATACGGTGGTAGGTGGAGCTACTACAAAGTTTACAAGAAAACGAAAACCTGATGTTGTGCAGATGGTAGAAAGCTCACCTAAAGTCTCTTTCGCAGTCTGTGTAGAGATTGGTATTCCGGTAGGTTTTCGTAAGGGTGGAGATGGTGATGATGTGCCTTTGACGGAAAGGACGAGTCTATATCCTCGTCCGGGATTCTTCTAGATTGAAGAATGGGTTTTCTGGTTACACATGAGTTTTGACCATGTTTTATCGAATCCGGTGGAGTGCTTTCCAGGGTTGGATTCGAGGGTGTGTGTAGCTAGTGGATCTCTTTCGCAGATGGTGCAGAGGCGGTGAAGGTCAAAGCGGGGGTTTGCGGTATTTGCAAACGAGTTTCAAAATTTTGAGAGAGATTTTGGTTCGAGGTGGAGGTGCTTCCCGGATGTGGGCGATGCGGTATTCTATCTTGGAGGTTTGCTTGGTGATTAGCAAATCGGTTCTCTTGGTTGCGGGTGGTGTTGCGGAATTCTCGCCAAGGTGGAGATTTGTTTGAATTTGGCTCATTTCCGCAAAGGCAAGGAAGGGCCGATCGATCGGCCCCTTATGGCCGATCGATCGGTGGCACGACGGGACTTGTACTTGGGCCGCCAATCGATCAGCCGGTGTGCGCCGATCGATCGGCCATAGCGGGATTTTTCCGGGAAATTGCAAATTAAGTCTTTTATGTTTTTTGGAAACTCGTATTCCGATTGGGAGACTTTCTATTAGTCTAGGGCTCTTGTTTAGGCCTATAAATAGGGGATTATGGGTCTAGGGTTTGAATCTTTGAGGATCAAGGGAATGCTTTTGCATTGAGAGTGGGAGGTAATAGAAAGGGTTAAAGCATACTAGGGCTTGGGAAATATTTAAGGGAGGATAGATAGGGATTCTTCTTTGGGTTTTCATAGAGAATGTGAGTTAAGTGCTTTTGTACTGGTTCCTCAAGGTTTCTGTGAATAAAGATGTGATCGGATCTTGACCCGTAGACGTAGGCAGGTTGTTGCCGAACCACGTATATCTCTTGTGTTCTCTTGTGGTGTGTGTTTTGGTTTATTCTTTCCGTCTGGTTATTTTCTATTGGTTGTTTTTCCCACAACAGTAACAAGTGTCAACCCGTCTCCTTGTTATAGGTAGCATCCCCATGTGTTGCACCCATACTGCGCCTGGAAAAAGACTTAGTGTATCTGGGCTAGCACTCCTCAATTAATTATATTCTAAATTATAATAATACAAAAATTGGAAATTAATATTCAGTAAATGTTCTAAGTATATAACTATATGAGTTTCTTAATAAATTTTAAGTATAATGATCCACTTGGTTCGGTGAAAATTCAGCAACTGGATAAGAATTCTCAAACAAGGCAGGAGAGAAAGATGTGTTAAATAAAAAGATCTTCTATGAACCTTAGTAGTGCAACAAGCCCCACACCAAACAGTTCATCTTCCACAGAGAGATAATGAAAAGATTAAGTGTCATCACAATCCTCAGGAATGAATGAGAGTGTGTTGTTGGTTCCATCATACAAGAACCTGTTATCTGTTTGCTGCTTAGCTCCCAGTATATTGAGCTGATCATTCGGCATCGGCAGCATCGCGAGGCAGAAATACTTCTCCTGTTGCTCCAGGAAAAATGTGCTGAATGGCCCAGACACAAGGGTAGCCTCTTGTTCTTCGTACTCAGATCCTTGAAAATGGAACATGAGGGATGGGAATTCACCGAACCCGGATGATCTATCAAAGCAGAGATCCAACCCGTACTGTGACCCATCAATTATCGGCAAATTAGATGGTTTGAAATACTCCACCAAGGCATTTCGGACCATTTCGTAGGCACCCTTAACCAAAAAACTTATAGAAGTTCCTGAATCTATAACGACTCCGCCGCTTCCGTCTGGTTTCAATTCAAACGTCCCTTTGGCAATTCCTAGCCGTTTTGTTCCAACAGTGATATCCTTCAAATTCAAGTAGTACATCTGTGTATTCTTGCTAGGCACAAATGATGTAGTTTCCACTAGACCACTTATTTTGAGTAAGGCCTCGTCGCCGAATCGTAAATTGCTAGTGTTCTGAGGTGGTCCAAAATCCCAATTGGCTAGACAGTAAGAGAATCGCCGTTGGAACCCGAATTGGGAAAGGAATGACCGGGGACCTGGACCCAACCCAAAGACACCAACGATATTGTCATTCGGGTCCTTCTTAAATGGAAATGCATTACTGTTATAGCCACACCCAAAAATAACTCCATCTAGAACAGTAACATCCCCACCAGATTCATTAGTAAAAGTGAAGGTCTCACTAGAAAGAATACCACTAGTCCATGCCATATTGTTCATGTAAGTTTGGTTGAAGATGCAATCGTGGTCGTCGCACATATTTGGTTCGCATAATGGGTGATCGCAAGGCATTCTACGGTATGTAGGCGAGTCGTCGGGCTTGAAGATGGGCTGCTGTTGAGGGAAACACTCATTGCATCCGTCACATTGAAGCCATACAAGATCACTAGCACTATCCATGATTAAGTAGTACCTGTAGGTCGGGGGAGGTGTACCGACGCCTAGCTCTACCACATAACTGGAAGCCTCGTATCGCACCGAAGGGTGTAGCGTATCGGGAGAACCCATTGCTGTTGAGGCCAGATGGTGAGCTCGTAATTTGGATCGATCGATGAGGTTTCGGAGTCTCTCTACTTGAGTGAGGTTAGGGGGGGAGAGAGGAGAGTGTAAGGAGTCTCTGTGAATGAGTTTGAGACTAAGGCCTTTAATGGGCTCTGCCATTGAAGGATAAAGCAGCAACATGAGTGTAGCTATGTAGAAGAAAAAGTGGTGCCAAGCTCCCATGTTGGTCTCGGGTAAAAGCTATGGACTAGGCAATTCTCAGGAATGTTGGTCTTGTGATTTACTTATAAAGCTAGATTTTCCTTAAAACAGTAATGTTACCAAGAGATTTTCTTTTAGAAAGAGTCAAAAAGGTAAGTGAATGATGTCTTTTCTATGATTGCAAATGTACATATGTATACATATATTTTGTATATATTGAATTAAATACTTTATGATTTAGGGATTTTGAGAAGTACTTCCATTTCCATTTCAAGCAATTGAAATATGAAACAGCTAAGCACAACAATTTCTCTGGTCAAAACCTAAATTTATGTTCTCTTTTGGGTTAAAAATTCAATGTTTTATCATATTTTGAGTAAGAAAGCTAACATGGTATGGAGAAAGGGAACCAAATCTTTTGTGGCCTTCCCTGTGTTAAAGACCAGGATCTCTTTTAAGGCATGTTCTTGTATGAATTTAACGGCTGTACAAAAAATCCTCGCCTTTAACACAGGGAAGGTCGTAGACGATTTGCTTCCTCCCTGGAGGCGGGATTTTGTGCGGCCATAGGCAGCGCGGGCAAGATCATAGGTGGCTGCATTGGGGTTGTAGAGTGGAGAGAGAGGCGAGTCGTGGCGGATGAGACGGAGGGTGTAGCCAGTGGGTTTGGTTGATGACATGCAGGGAGGAACACATATGAGAGAAATGAAGAGTGCAATTGCACCGGAGAGAATGGGGGAAGCCATTGCTGAGAATTTTAGGATATGATCGATTTTATGCAGTTTCTTTGCTGATTATTTTATAGGGCAAAAGGGTTGCTTAATTTAGTGAGTATGATTTAAATCTTGGAGTCTATGCAAATCCAAATGATTTTAATATTTACTACTATAAATAGCAAAAGATTTTGTTTCTTTCTAAGAGTGGTGTATATTTGGTGGTGTTCAAATCTCAATTCTATAGCCAATATTTCAGTAGTATCAATCTCAGTGCCGTTTCTCTTTCTCCTGTCGAGCCTGTTGCTGCTACAAGTTTGGGGAAGCGAATCAAATCATATGTGTTCTTCCCTGGATTCTTGGGGAAGCGAATCAAATCATATGTGTTCTTCCCTGGATTCTTCCGCCACAAGTGTTTGAAGACCGGGATCAAATGTTATGTACGGATTTAACAACTGAAAACAGTTGTACATGAGATCCTGACAATCAAACACCCAGGACCATATAGGGAAGAACCCAGGGAGGAGCACAGACGATTTGGTTCCCGATCAAGTTCGGATGGGCAACAGACACAGTGCAACATCAAGCCTTGTTACCCATCCGAACTCTGCTGCTACAATATTCTGTGGTGGAAGGACCAAATGGCTTCAGCCTTGAGCTCATTCACCGAGACTTTGTAGAGTCACCCATCTACCTGGACAACCTCACCCATGGGCAGGGGCAGACCCGGGTCAGCTATCCTCCTGAACGTATGAATACTAAAAAATAATCGAGTCAGTCTCCCGAATCCTATCCATCTAAGCCTTACCACCTAAGGCTTTGACTTGGCTTATTTTATCTTTTTTAATGTCACATCAACTCTAATCTTGACCTAATGTAGTAATTGAATTAAAAGGTAACCAACTGGGAGCATATTTGAGAGTAGCCGTAAACTTACACATAAAATTTACAATGTTATTTAATTATTTAATTGAGAGCAAGGCCAATTGCAGTTGCCTCTAAACTTTTGAAAAAAAAAGTCTTTTATATTATATTGTTTAATGGGTCATAGCCATGTGACAAAGGAACAATTGCCCTAAAAAATGAAAAAACAATACTAATAAGATATAAACGAACGAGATGACCCGCAAACTTGGTCCTAACAAAAAACAACGAACTGAGACCTGATGGCAATTGTGGGTATTTGATAGATTCAGGGAAGTCCACTCACTATCATCTTCAGGAAGGCAAATTATAGGGTGAAAGGGGGCAGTGGTGTACTTCTTGCGATACAATGTGCCAATCATTAGAAGTGGGATGCGTGGCTTTAATGGCTGCCAAAGGGATTTAGAAAATTTCTTTCCATTACATTCCAGTTTCACTCTCCTTTGCCAGGGAGGATTGCCTTGTAGGTGCATGAGATTCTCTTTGTATAATGAACTCAATTACATTGATTAGCAATGAATAATTTCACATAATTAAATAATATAAATTATTTTGCAGGTGCTGGTCTTCTTAGTATTCTTGAGATCTTTATTTTGGATTCTCCAAGATATTTTTGCATTGTGTCTGGATAAATTTCCGGACTGACTTGACTTCTTTCTTTATGAAAGTTAAGAATTGTAAAAAGTTGTATTTAGCTTGTTGTTCATTTAGTGCATAGAAGTCTAAATTTTGATTTTTAAGGGAAGCTAATAGGGGTGAATTCCACTGAAATAGAAGGTTTCAGTTTTTGAGGAAAGTCGCCACTCTCTCATTGGCTTACATTTTGCAAAGAATTGAGTTATAAAATCACTTTTCAGAGAAGTTTAACCAAACAAGGCTTTGGTATAAGATATTCTCAATTCTTATATACAAGTCATCTTTTGACCTCAATTAATGAATTTGCTTAGGAGACAACACCAAATTTTAATTTGAAAGAACTTTCTTTATCAACCGAACAAAGAAGAATTGATTAGAAAATTAAAAATTTTATTTGAAGTAGTTATAACTAATCCAAATGATCAGACAATTAGAAAAAAATTCTAATTATTTGGTAATTACGAACACAAAGAAAGGTATTTAATAAGAGGTGATCACGCTATCTCATTGGTTCACCCCCTCCTTTTTAACACCCACTAATTGTGGTTAAAATTCACTCACCCCTTGAGTTCATCCATCCAACCTTGATTTTTAATTAGAAAAATAAATAAAAAGTATTCATCATCATAATGTAGTTAAGCTTAATCATAGTTAATAATTAGTTAAAAGGGACACAGGAACACTGAGGTCAGCTAGGAAGAGGACCTCACGGTCTATCCCTTACCAGGACTCATTCAATTTCTTAAGAGTTCTGATCAGAAGACCCCAGTTCCTCTTCTCCGAGCTGACCACACCAATCAAATTTCAGCACCTTAGGAAAGAAAAATAAAGTTAAAAATAAAAGAATAGTTTCATTGGCGCATCTCAATTTGCAATTGAGTGGTCTGTATTGAAAGAGGACCCTTTGGTTCATTTTTCATTTTTTAACACTGTTTCTTTCCATAATTACCCATGCCAAAGGCGCAATTTGGGTTGCTCTGGTTTACTGTTCAACCAGAGCTCCTGTTCCCAATTAATCTATATAAAAAAGAACCAAATCCTCTAGTCACCCTTGAGGTTGCCACATGTCCCTTTTGACCCCCTTAACTGTGGTTAAGATTCACTCATCCTTAGGGTTCACCCACTCACCCATCCTTGGTTTTTAGAAATAAATATTAATTCTTTTTTTAAAATATTTTTATATTTTTTTTTAAAAAAAAATCAAGGAAGTGTGGGTGAACCCTAAGGTGGGTGAATCTTAACCAAGGTTAAGGGATGTCAAAAGGGACACGTGGTGACCTCAGGGTTGATAACGGGATTTGCCAAATTCAGGATTTGGTTCCATAAAAAAAATTGGCAATTTCACACAAACAACTTATTTTACTACTATATGTCATTAATACATGCCATAAAACACAACTTACCCGTATCATCGGAGTACTTTCTTAAACGAAACAACAAAAGGAGAAAAACGAAACATAGACACTGATAGAATCAAGAAGACAGGTCCAATGAGGCATCTGGAACCATCACACTAGCATTTGAGATAGGCTCATGCTTTTATTTAGGGATATAACTGGTATTTCGAGGTTTCGCCTTACAGCACCTGGCCTCTGTACCTCCGTGCAGCCTCTCTGCTGTCAATTACAGGCTCTGATGTATAACCTGGCTGAGCTGATCCAGGATATCCACTGTACCGCCTTGAAGCTTCTCTACTGTCAATGGTTGGTGTGTAATTATCCACTTTTGGCACTGCCGGAGGTGGTGCTACACTATACTGGTACTGTTTTCCGGCACCGGTGACCGACGGAGACTGCACAGGCTGAACTGCTTCCTTCAAGAAATTCACAGCAGTGCTTATATCACTTGTTGGTCTTGTAAGTGAGCCATCGTAACTCGGCGGAGTTGTTCCCCAACCTCCAAGGCTAGGCCTAGCCTGGTTCCATCCACCACTGCCACTGCCACTGTCACTGTATCCGCTATAGCCACTAGTCCCATTGTAATCGGTGGGGCTCACCGACTGACGCCAATTCACGTTCATCATGGGTCCCGTTCTACTTGGCCGGCTTGCTTCGGTTTGGACTTTGGTTATAAATCCATCAACTTTTGTGGGGCGATCCTGAGATGGAGTATTATTCCATCCTTGATTCACAACCCGGTAATCTTTGGTTGTTTCGACTGGAGTATTACCCCATCCTTGATTCACAACCCGGTAATCTTTGGTTGTTTCGACTTGTGGGGTAGAGCTATATTTGTATCCAGTGACCGTAGGTTTAGCATAAACACGCTCGACTATGGTTTCAGTTTCTGTAACATAGCACTCCGTGTTTTGGTTAGGAGTGTAGGCAATTAGTGGCCTTTTTCTTCCCTCGGCATCGACGATAACAGGCCTGCATACATGATCCTTGGATCTCTCACCGTCGCCGCCAAAGCCTGTTTTGTTCCATCCAGCATCTGATGAGTATGTTTCACTAGTCTCCCATGATTGGATTTGATCAGCTCCTGGCCTCCGCTTCTCCTCAGGGGCACTATACTCTCTCCTCGTGTAACTGTACCCTGCCATGACTTTAGCACAGCTAATTAATTTGGCTTCTTTTTCCTCTAAGAACTCAAACCTTTCTCTGCAATTACAGAATAAGCTATGCTTCTCTTTTATATACACAAGAGGGTAGCTGATTCTAGCTAGCTTACATTGCACCCACCGAGGAAATGGTGGGCAAGGATCAGATTCTGCTTTGCCCAGATTCGTATCGGTGGGACCACAATTTCCTTTTCTAATTTCATCTACGCCCAATTTATGTTGAAGGGAATTCAGTGGACCCTCAAGAGAATAAAGAGAAGATAGAGGAGAATCAATTTGAGTACTCCGAAAGAAAGGAATGTGGCATAATGGAAAGTGAAGATTGATATGCTGTCCAATTAGTATTGCTTTGGCCCTGGGGACAAAGTGAAAGGTATAATAAAGATCAAATCATAAGAGAAGACATGAGATTTATGTGAACAAATCATAAGAGAAAGACATGAGATTTATATGATTCGGCAAGATGTCTGGGTCCACAGACAAAGATGATCATACTAAATAAATAAGGAGATTTCTACAAAGGCTCAGGATTACCTCTGTCACCCGCCCGAGCTTAGCGCTCGGGCATCCATCCACAATAAGGCACCTGTTATTTTTAAACGAAAAAAAATTCAGTTGGGCAGAAGTCAAAATGATGGGACAGAGTGAAATGACTTCTGCCCATGACTTTCTCCCAGGTGCCTTATTGTGGGTGGATGCCCGAGCGCTAAGCTCGGGCGGGTGACAGAGGGGTGACAGAGGTAATCCTGAGCCTTCTACAAAACTCTCAAAACCTATTCTCCTTTACACCCTTTTGATGACTTTTTTTTTTTTTACTTCCAGAATAAAACTTAAAACTCTTTATATAACTAGGGTTACAATATAGGAGACAAAATGGGTCAAATTTGGTTGAGTCAAATTTCGGGTTGGCAACGGGTCATCAAGAATTTAAATAAAATTTATGACAACTTCTCAACATGCTATCCAACTAGTATTGCTTTGGGCCTGGGACAATGTGAAAGGCATAATTCTTTTCTCCATTGACACTGCCCGTAGAAGATTATGCAACACTAGAATGGAATCAGAACCTTTTAGGAGCCAAGTTTGAAGTAATGCGATCTTTTCACTGAATTGGGATTTTGGCAAATTAGTTTGGGTGGAAGAACTGGAGCCAATGGTTGATGAGGAATTTCGCATATCATTGAGACAGAATCACTTTTGGATGGAAATCTTGTAAGGAAATCTTGTAAGCATACGTCAATAATCGCGTGAAGAATAATTGGACCAAGTTCGCTACATGCTATAGCGAACCATGAATCAAGCAAACCCGAAGGTTCGGATTGGTTCGTGAACTTGAGCGAACCACATAGTGGTTTCAAAACAATATTGTTTTGTCAAATTCTTTATTCAAATTCACTGATATTTTTCTTTAGGTTTGACAAATTTATACTGAGTTCACAAACAGTTCATAAAAGACATTTTTTTTAATTCAAAGAAGTATTGGTATTATATTAGTTACATGCACAAAATATATATATTTTTATAATATAATATAAAATATATATTTGTTTTACATGCTTAAGTAGTGAACCAAACTAAAGAACCTAAGCGAACCGAAAAACGAATTATGATCTCATCCTATCCTTAGCAAACCGAGTTCACTCTAGAGTGGTGAACTGCGAACCCGAATTCGAACCAACAAACCAAGTAACATTGGTTCAAACAAATTTACTTATGAAATTATGTTTCTTCTTGTTCAATCTCATCTTCTTCTGAGATGAATCCAAGATAGTGCAAACCTGTAATACTGATTAACAAATAAAATGGTGGAGTATTTCAATGGATTCAATGAACGAATGGGAAATTTATCTCGATTAAAATGTACAGTTATGAGTTATAGGTATTTTATAGAACAATGATTCTATTGAATTTTGGATGAATTACATTGATCACATGGTATATAATAAAGATATAATTCCAGATATGAAAATACAACTAAATTTCAATCTAATCAAATCTTACCACACTAATATAATCTAAATCTCTTTAAATTCAAATCTACTTGCGATGATATCACATATTATTATCCTATTCTATTCTTTAGCAGTATCATTAGTGGGCTACCATTATTTAATTCACCGTTGGGTAATTAACAGTACTTCTTCACCCTTAATTAACATGGCTGAATATTTTTTTTTTTCTTCTTCTAATTGACGTCCCCATTCGAGTACATCAGTGAACTATTAATTAAGCATAGCTTGACTAAATCCATAGCAGGGCTGACACTCTTTATTAAAGCTCCGTTCTTTTGGTGGAACTTGTAAAGTCTAGAACTTTCATTGTTTCATGCCTAATTTTATTTAATGTCTAGAACTATATTATTCCATACAGTGCAAAAGTTCCACAAATATGAAACTTTCAAATTCCACCAAAATTTTTGGATTTTTAAGTGTCATAGATGAGAAACTTCTAATTAAATTGAACTCAGTAAATTTGAGATACCATCGCGTAAAAAGGTTAGAAACCCTCTTCCCTTTCCTCCCAGTTTCTTGCCTTTTGTTCCAAAACATTAATGTTCCAGACTTTTAAAACTTCCACCATAAGAACGGAGCCTAAAAGATTATCTTTCTCAGGTCATTATAGACACATTCTTCCTCTCAACTTTGTCATTTGAAGTTTTGAAAATGTAAGGATGATATAGTAATGCTTTTATGAAATGATTGATTCACCATCCCTTTGGTCTCCTTAAAACCACCTAAATGTAAACATGAAATGAGATGATGAGTTGCATCGCGTTCAGTTAATTTTGGTTATTTTCCTTCTTCGCGTTCAAAAAAAAAAATAGCATAAAAAAGTGAATAAGAGTGGTCATTATTATCATTATCAATACCTTATCCCAAACAAGAACGAGATTAATTATGAACAGGAGCTTCAGTTGAACAATCAACTGTAGCACCCAAAAATTGCTTTGGGGAGTGGTAGTTTGGTAATTATGAACACAAAGAAAGGTATTTCTTAACAATACATTTTTTTCATAAATACCATTCCAAAGGCAATTTTTGGGTTGTGCCGGATGAATGTTCAATTGGAGCTCCTGTTGATGGTTATTCTTAATTAAATTAGTTGTCTTTTATATGACATGATAAACATATTAGATAAGTTTAGAGAATACTAAATGGGGTAATAAAGTGAGATGAGTATCAAGATAGATTTGATTAAGATTAGATTAGTATCTCATCTCATATCTAGATAGATTTGAATTTGAAATAGATTAGTATCAAATCTTAGATTTGATTATGATGTGATACTGGTTCTATCTTGAGACTCATGTAATCTCTATATAATCCTTAAGGATGAGCTATTATAATGATTCAAGTTATTCTCCACAAAATCATTTTCTATCATGGTATCAGAGCGGGTCGATCGGACCTTATTTTGAATTTTTCTTTCTTTTAATTTGTTTTTGTCGCCCGTCCGCTCAACACCTTTTTTTTTCTACCTAAAGTTGTAGCCATCACCAATTATAGTTGAAATCTCTCTATCATTGATACCTTCAAGTTTTTTTTTTTTTCCTTCAAACAACTGGCCGACTTCTCTTTATGTGCTATTGGGAGAGATCATGACAGTTTGCTCTAGTGGATCACCGACTCCGACAGACTCTAAGATGAGAGGGATGCGACAATGATGAATTTCACAGACTAACGGTGACCACCAATATGTAAAATTAGACTTTCCGACGACTTTTCAACAAATCTCAATGATCTCAGACTACTTTTTTGTTTGTAACAATTGCAATATCCTTCTTCAAATAATCATGCAATTGTGGGAGGGTATTAGAGATAGGCTTAGAGAATACTAAGTAGTGTAATAAAGTGATACATTGTATCTCATCTCATCTCTAGATATATTTGAATTTGAAATAGATTAGTATCAAATCTTAGATTTGATTAGGATTAAATTTGATTAAGATTAGATGTAATCTCTATATAATCCTTAAGGAGGAGCCGTAATGATCCAAAATTATTCTCAAAATTAATTTATTGAGAATACTTTTGGATCATTACAATGGCTCCTCCTTAAGGATTATATAGAGATTATATAAGTCTCAAGATAGAACCAGTATCACTTCATAATCAAATTTAAGATTTGATACTAATCTATTTCAAATTAAAATCTATCTAGATATGAGATGAGATACAGTGTATCTCATCTCACTTTATTACACCACTTAATACTCTCTAAACCTATCTCTAATAAAACAATGCCTTGATACTCTAAATCTTTATGCAGCCACTTAAAGAGTGGGATCTTAAGCAGAGGGCATAGAGAGTGAGAGTGTTAGAGTATACTAGCGCAAAGGTGGACCAATAGATTTCCTATTGTAGTCCTTGGGTTACAATAGGGATTGTAACCAATCCATACTCATGCATCCTTGGCTAGAAAAGGGTGATATTGTCATTTCAAGAGAAACCACATAAGTGGGAGCGTTTAGTCCTTTCAAGTGAATAGTAACCTCCTTGACGGAACATGACACCATGTCCTTATTTGTCCAAATCAATAAAAGATGGGTCTCTTAAACGCAATTGTTTAAGAGCTATGCTAGCTAGCCCTACTCATGACAAGCATTCCTCTTCTCAACCAAAAACTAACATCTGTCCTTACTTTCAGTCAAAAATCAATGCATTTCATTGCTTTAACATGAGTTTTCGTTTAAGAGTAAGGCTAACACGCCTCTAATTTTAAAGAGGGCACTTCTGTGTCATTTTAAGACAAGATGAGTTCTGCTATATATTTAAGCCTTACATAAACCTAATAACTTAATTTTTTGTTATTGGTAATCCTAGCATATATATATATATATATAAAGAAGAAAGAAAAGCTAAATAACATCACACTGGAACATAGTTCACGAGGTCGTGAACCAAAACTAGGAAAATAAAAATAACATTGGCAAACCTATGTGAGCAGCCTCACAGCCCCCAAACCAAACTCAGACTAACAATATGTCCAAATTCACCCCTGTCTGAGTGTAAGCGCGCCATTCCAGCACCAAAGAACAAGTTCTCGCACAGAAGCAATGGGGGATGAGGAAGAGTTCTCAAACACTCTCTTATTCCTCTCTCTAGATGGACCATGCTATGACACCCGACATTACCTTCCAGGCTGCCATCTTTCATTCATCCCCACTTACCAAATCCCAGCAAGATAAGAAGTTGTGAAGAAAAGAGGGAAAGACTCAAGCCACGCCCACTCGGGAGAGAAAGAAATTTCAAATCTCACATGCTACTGGACAATACAAGAGAAGTTGATCTACCGACTCTTCCGCTTGAAGGCACATGAAACAACGATTAATCATCATCCACCCTCTCTTTTTCAAGTGATCACATGTGAGTATTTTTTCCAGAACCGTATTTTATAGAAAGAAATATACTTTAGAATGTCCTGATTCCACACAGCCCTATGAGGAAAGGAGGCAGATGACCTAGACCCAAGTAACTGTACTAGAGATCTAATTGAAAATCAACCCATGTTGTAGAAGGAAACATTTGAACATGACTTTGGGTTGTCAATAAGTAATAACCATGGTAGCGGGAAGAACCCACTTGTCGCTCAAAATGCTATATTTTCTACTTTATTTTTTTGCTTGTTTTTCAAGCAGGTGTTAGCTTAACTTCTATTGTAAGGGCAATAGTCCCCTCACGGGGCACTAAGGGGACTATTTATCCTCACCTTTTGAAACGTCCCCAAAATCCTACAAGGCTAAAATAGGACTTTGAACTCATCACATTTCTCTAACCTACTTAAATCCATGACATACAAGGCATATTAACACAAGTCTTCAAAAATGAGGATAGTAAATAAAATTTCGATTATATAAAACTAAATCATCTTGTACAACGGTTATCTGCCCAACATAACATAACCCACCATAAATAAAATAGTCTGGTACCAACTGTAAGGTAGTCTAATAAGCAACATCATATAAAAGTCTATTACAATTCCTTTAAAAACTGAAACAACTAACTAGTAATAAGGATAACTATATAAATCCTTAGCTCTTTCCTTAGGAAGCTCACCTTCTTCTCTCTCTTCCGCGTAAACCTTCTCAGTCCAAGGCTCCAGAACTAGACCTGAAGACAATGATAGGTCGACTGAGCATGAAATACTCAGTGAATAAACAAACCAACAACAACATGAAGTAGAATGAGCAATATCAATATCATAACTTAGTTTATCTATGCTTAATCATAATAAATTCACGTAACATGAGCATAATCAGAGTGCGGAGCATATAACATGTGATAACATCATCTTGACTCGTGTACTTGTGTGACTCTTATTCATGAACTTGAACTTAACATATGCATAGACTCATACATGCATGATTCATAGTGTGTTTGTCCTAAAAACACATAATCATAGTGTTTTGTCCCGGCAACGCATAATTCATAGTGTTTTGTAACATAGTCGCGGCAACGCATAGAGTAATATGTTCGTAATTGGGGATAATTCTTTCATAGCATAATTCATAACCTGCTTGTGTCCAATGTTCCGTACCATATTCGTATTCAATGCATGCATGCTTGTAAGACAAATGAACTCATGAGACTTGAATACTTATCATGCAAGTGAACGTGTACTTGAGTGTCGTGATTGAAATTCAAATGAGTCATCCCTTAGGCTCTGATCTTCTGTTTGGAAACTCCGCTAGGTTACATCTCCCTAGTTAGAGAATTCCTAACGTGGAAGAATTTCTCGAAGATTTGGCCTACCCGAATACTGATCACCATACAAAGTAAATAGAGCATAATTTATCATGACAAGCAACAATATCCATTTGACTTACTTTCTAAATAATCAATAGCATCGTATTGGCATTCATCATTCTTAAGCATTTCAACAAACACCTTGAGTGCATTAATTATGGATACTTTACCATTTCCCATTTTTAATATTTCATCACACCATAATCCATCCATACAACCCAAACATAATCCACATTCATACATTCATCCCATCCTCCATACAATTCATAGCATTAAACCACATTTCTATTTCTAATAAACTTAATTGAGAAAAACATATCAAATCTCTATTTCTTATCATTTCTATCATACTAATATTCACCAAACATCATTAATAGGGTTAAGTTAGAGAGTTTATCGAACTAAGAGATCTTTCCCTTGAATCCAAATCGCTCAAGAAGGCTTTGGGGAAGATCTTCAAGCTTTCATTGCAATCCTCAAGCAATGTCCTTCCTCTCCAAGTAATTTCTCCTTCAAAACCCTAGGTTCTCTCATCTCCTTTATCAAATTGGGTTTAGAAATGTTTAGAACCCTAAAACTCTTGAAATCAAACCTCTATTTATAGCCTAGAAGTTTAAAATCCTGATTTTCGAACTTTAAAAAAAATTCTGGATGTGACTGCGATCGATTGCACACCACCTGCAATCGATCGCAAATCACAGTGCGATCGATTGTAGACCCCTACGATCTATCACATATCTTCCCGAGAGTTTTTCCCCAGATTACGACTGAGTGCAATCCATCGCACCTACCTACGATCGATCGCAGCTCCTGGTGCGATCTATTGCACCTAGAGCTGATCTATTGCAATTTGCACAGAACTTTGCCCCTCTTTTTTGACTGAGTGTGATCGATCGTAGGCAACCTGCGATTGATCGCATGCTCTGTTTTTCACTCCCTCTTAACCTCTTATGCTTTTTAGACACCCCACACTGATTAGTTCTAATTAAACAACCTAGACTAATCTATCCTTATTACTCACGTTATTGGCATGAAGAAAGTTCGGGTCTCCACACCTTCACAAAGCCCCCTTGAACTATGATTAACAAGTTTTAACTCCTTTGGTTAAGTTTTATTAATTTTTTTTCTTTTAAAAACCAACTTTAAGAGTTAATGAATTTTAATCACAATTAAAGGGAGTAAGAAAGAGAATGCATTACATAAAAAATGGGGTAACACTATAAATCCCCTCCTCCTTGGCCAAGGAGAGGACTATTTTCTACAAACTTGATGGAATACTATCCTCTACCCATTATTGCAAGGATAATGCTAACAACACTCTTTTTTAAGACACTCTCTTTTGAGTAGACAGTGTTGGTTTAAAACACGTGTCTTTATCCCTTAGAAGAAAGTGAAATTAAAAGAAAATGGTAAGCTACCATTGTTGGAAAAACTATCCAATAATTACTAATCTAAATAGAATAGCAAATACAAAATCTAGATCATGTCATTTACATTATTCTACTAATTGAAATAATACATGGATAATTTACATATATTTAATGGATGAAAGAGATGAATATAATAACAATAAATCTGGAAATCGATTTCAGAGTAAAGAACAGTAACCTGCAACTTGGGTGTCTTCTCTTCTTTGCTCAGATTTTAATCAATGGGGCTTGCAACAACGTGAGTGAGAAGAGAGACTATCCCAATTCTTTAAATAACCATTGTAATCACTCATCACAAATCCAAAGGCTACGAGAAGCCACACCAAAATCTAGCGGCAGTCAACCCAACCGCTTTCCTTATTTAATGGACATGCACAGGTCCCATGTTGACCACTTATTTAGTGGGACCCACCATTAACCAAAATTCTCTCATTTGGTAATAACTAATTTGGGGTTTTATAAAACACGAAAGATTGCGTAGGTCCAAATAAAAGAGTTGCACATAATCAAAACTCTTACAACCATTACCCTTGTGATTTTGGTTTTGAGACCGTCTAGAGCCGAGACCAGGAGATCATCAGCTCAAGATTTGATAATTTTTGTTTCTTTTAAGCATTGGAATACTTTTGGGGATATATCTGTTAAACTGGAAAATGCTTAACTTATCAATGGTTTCTATTATGTAACGAAATGACCGATCCTCATGTAGAGACCCGAATTTAATACCTCAACATTCATGTCAATTATATGAATTTTCTACAAAATGTGTCTGATTTTAAATACATGTGTTCCTATGTGAATTAATGTGGAATGCCTAGATGTAGTAACTCCTTATATAATAATAATAGTAATTAACTTATTATTATTAAATTAAAAGTTTCGGGTCTATGGGGTCATCCCGTTACCTATAACCAGGTTAATATATTTATTTTCTAACTTTTAGGAGTCTAGGGTTCGAACCTTGGGTCCTTAGTACTAACCCAAATGTTTTGGGATTCTCTCCTACATTCAGCTAATTTGGTGGGTTGTTTTGACCTCCAAGGACTTAAAATTGGGACATCTATATTAGAAATGAAATTGTTCAATTTCGAATAAGGTTCCCAACACATTTTGAATCGTCAAATTCCGATAACTGAGTCAAAAGTTACAAGTCAAATACTAGAGAAAGGTTTTGGATTAAAAAAAATATGGGGATGCGATCAATCGCCCACCAGTGCGATCGATTGCCCACCACGATAATTTTTATGGAAAAACGTGATTTTCGACCTTTTAAGTTCTCTTGAGTCCCAAATTCTATAAATATCACTCTAACTTGGGAGTTAAGGTTTCTAAAGCATTATGAACTTAAAAGAGAGAAAGATAGAGTTTTCTAAGAGATCAAAATGGGAGAAAACTAAAGAGTTCAAGGATTCGATCAGAAAATGAGAAAAAAGACTTGAAGATAGAGATCGAGCCTTATTCGCAAATGATAGATCGTAAAGAAACGATCAAGGAATGTACTATGCACTGTCCTAACTAATTATTGTTATAAGATAAGTACTTTTAAGATCTAGATATGTGTTATGTACGTTATCATGGTTTGAATGGATATGTTGAAGACATGAATAACATGATTTAAAGAGGGTTTGGTATTAAGAATTGGAAAAGAATGAATGATTATGTATTATGCATTGTTCTAGCTAATGGTTGTTATAAGATTAGGTATTTTCAAGACATGAATATGTGTTTATGTACTATGCATTGGCTAACCTAATGATATCTCTGAGAGTTTGCATGAAATCAAGATCTAGAATTTTTTATGAGTTTATGTGAATTGAATAAACATATTGTGATGTTTTCTTGTATGAATTGGAGAGAATTTCAAAGATGAGACCTAAAGTGAATGAATGTATAATTCTATGTTTATAATTGAGAACAGAGTAAGGGATTGAATTACGGATTCATGAATTATTAAAGTAGGATGTGAATAACATGAGTATGATGTGAATAACTCCATTAACATTATGATTTATGCTTGAAATAAGAAGAATGTGAATAATCTTGGAATTATGATGAATTATAGATAATGCTAGAAAATATTAATTTCAATTGATGCTATGAATTAACATTGTCAATTATTAAACCTGACTTTTATATTGCGAATTATTCTTCATGTATGAGTAAAATTTTAATGTGATTCTCGCATGTTATTCATATGAAATTTTATTGATTGATTGAATTTCGGATAGGGGAATACTTAGAGGATGATATCAACGTCCTGAATCCCTTAACCTTTTTTACATGGGTGGCTTTGGTGGGATTCAGTGATTTGATATCGGAACCTAAGGAATAAACTAGATAAAGGTTAATCATTACACAATCAAGCACAAGTCTCACAGTATGATAATTGAGAAGTTCTCATAAGTTCAAGAGTCATGAGTAGGGGTGTATTCGGGCCGGGCTTGGCCAAGCCTGGCTCGGTTTGAATTTTTTTTTTCTAGGCTCGAAGCCCAGCTCTACCCGAAATCCAGCTCGAAAAATTGGCCTGAAGCTCGGCTCAGCCCGAATTAATTCAAGCTCGAGCCGGGCTTGGCTTAGCTCAAGCTCGGCTTGAATACTTTTTTTTTTTAAAAATATATATTATTTATATATATAATAATGATATTTATAAATAATTTTTTTAAAAAATATTCGGGTCGAGCCGAGTTCGGGCCGAACTAAGCCTCAATCGAGCCGAACTTTGAGCCGGGCCAAGCCGCATAGGGGTTGGCCGAGCTCGACTTGATTGAGTTTCCGGGCTTTTTTTTAGGCTTGGATTGGCTCGTTTAAGCCTAAAGGCCGAATCGGGCCGAGCTGAGCCGCACCAACGACCGATCTGGCTTTGTGCAGCCCTAATCATGAGTCCGCATGAACTAACAAGACTTGTAAGACCCTGGTTGCGAAGACCGGTTCTGGAACAAGCATGAAAACATATAGTGAACAAGAATGACCCAACAAATATGACAACATGTGCTGAACAAGAATGACTTAACAAACATGACAACATGTGCTGAACAAGAATGACTTAACAAACATGACAACATGTGGTGAACAAGAATGACTTAACAAACATGACAATATATGGTGAACAAGAATGACCTCACAAGCATGATAACATGTGGTGAACAAGCATGACAACATGTGGTGAATAAGAATGACCTAACAAACAAGACAACATGTGTTGACAAGAATGATATAACAAGCATGATAACATGTGGTTATAAGGAAACTAGAAAGAATTGACATGCATCTCATAAGTCTCATAAGATTGCACATGTCAAGAGTCTGATTATATGCTTTGCATAATTGTATGTTGCATGTTTTCAGCACATGAATTGTAAGATATGTTATTTATTTCAAAGCATGAGCATGTAGATATATTTTGGTATATTGTTAGTTAGGCTTTGCATACACTGAGCTTTCGTTTGCTCAGCCGTACTTTTTATATCAACAGTTTCGGGAGGGTTTGACATCTGTGCTCTACCACCTTGGATAGATAAGAAGTATACGAAATAACAGGAAGGTGATTTCCAGGATGAGGAAGTCAATTTGGATTACTTTCCTTATTATTGAGTCTAATTGATTAGTTGTTTATTTCAGTTTATTTAAGGGATATAATAAGACAATTTTAGATTATATCGTTTAGATTTATTTTCAGTCATTGATCATGCTTAAGGATCGGGTTCACTTGATATTTATGATTGATCAAACAGGTTGGATTTAATTATTGAAATTATTATTATTGTTTGAGGTTAATGATTATGAGAAAATTTCCAGGTTCAACTTTTAGTATGCTTTTAAATGCTTTTTGTAAGCACCCAATTTTTACACCCTGGTTAACCTGCATAAACTCAGCCTTCCCCCAGTGGAGTCCCCTGCAGAGCCATAGATAAGCCCTAGGTATACCATAAACCCTTAGTCAAACCCTAGGTTGGCCCCAAAACCCGCAAACCCTATAACCAAATCCTTCGAGCACAAGGCCCATCACCATTAGGTATACCCTAAACCCTAGGCCAACCCTAGCTAAACCCTAGGACTAACCCTAGGTAAGCCCTAGACCAAACCGTACACCTTCGGGCTCAAGGCCCATTACCCCTAGAACCCTCAAACCTTAGAAGACAAACCCTCGGTCAAGGCCCATATCATTTAGAACACCTAAGCCCTAGACCAACCCTAGGCCAATTCTAGCTAAACCCTAGGTCTAACCCTAGGTAAGCCCTAGAACTAGCCTTATACCTAACCCTACCCTAAGCCCTAGCTAAGACCTAGGCTGAAGTCCCTTGAGCTCAAGGCCCACAAACCCATCCAAGCCAAAACCCAATAGCTTAAGCCTTTGGGGGCCCAAACTTGGGCCCACCAACCCCTAGGGTCCACATGGGTGGGGCCCACAAACCCCTTGATTCAAAAATCAGGCAAGAAACTCCCCAAAGAGGCAAGCTTATCCCCCTTTCGGCCCAAGTGCATATGGGTCTAGCCCAAAACAGCAAAAAGCCCAGGGTGTCGATATTTGGATTACTGACACCTCCAAATTGCACTATTTGGAGGGTGGCGGTAATCCAACTACCGCCACATTGAGATTTGCAGATTCGCATATCAGCACCCACCTGGGTGCATTGGGGTTGCTCCCGTTGGTCCCCCATGCCTCTATAAATGCCCATGATGATGCCCCTGCCACCTCTCCCATGTGCTCTATAAAACCTCAGCCACCCCATGGCTCTCTTCACACCTGTTCATCACCCCTAACCCTTGTCAAAATTCAAACCCGAGTTCCACCAGCCCAACTACACCTCCTCAACCTAAAGCCTCCGCCTGAAACCACTCTCAGGCCAGCCCCAGTCCTGCTCAAGTCGTCACACCACCTACGGAGGCCCCCACCACCGTCTACAGCCACTGTGCAAGGGTAGCCACACTACCCTCTTGTCTTTATTCTTGTTCAAAGCATTGTAAGGACCCCCTGGTCCTGCTCTAAGGGGTCCATTATTATCCCTTTCATGCTTAGTAGTTCTTAGAGCCAAGGACAGGGGTCTCCCACCTTCACCATAGGCATGAAGAACCCCCTCGAGGCATTTAGCACGGGTACAACACCCCTTTTTTTGCATGGTTACTTCCTTTAGGGTCTAGGGGTCCCTCAGGCCATGAGGGAACCCTTAGACCCCTCTTGGTGCAACTCTCAATGGGCAAAATGTGTTTTCTGAGCATATCTCTAAATGTCGGTAGAATATCTACCGACATTTCTTGCATTCACTGTATATCGCCTTTTAACCATGGTTAACACAGGTCTTGGTCAGTTCCAGGGCCATGGTTAGTTAGTCCTGACCCTTAGCTACTTCTCTACCAATTTTCAGACCTTAACTCGTGGTCTAACCAGGGTTAATGAGTTTTTAAACTCAGGTTATCAGACTGTCGGCAGTCTGATTACCGACATTTCAGGTTTTTCTAAACAGGTACTTTGGGCCCTCGTGGGGTCCACACACCTTATACTTTGGAGCCCACTCCAGGCCCGTTAGAGAGCCTTGACTCTCCTCTTCCTCCCTGTAAATTTTTAGGCCCAGGGGTCAAGCCTAACCATGGTTAGCAAGGCCCCAAACTTGGGTTAAGCAACTATTCAGGATGTCGGCAATCTGATTGCCGACATTACAGGCTTTTTTTTACAACTTTGGGCTCCTGTGGGGCCCACACCTGAGCTTCCCTTGGACTGAGACCAGGCCCTTTGGTTTGCCTAGACTTCAAGCTTCTTGACCATGCTTTTACTTTTCCCTGGGGTGATCCCTAACCCTAGTTATTTCAGTGCAAACTATGGTTAAAAATTTAACTAAATGAAGGTAATCCGATTATCTCAATTCTTGAATTTTTAACTTTTTGGGCTTTGTACAGGGCCCAGACCTAGTAGGAGGCCATTCTACGCCATGCCATACCTTCTGGGACCATTCTTGATTGACCTTGACCCTTAACCATGGTTAAGCACCCCTTGACCTTACAAAAATTTGAAAAATTCCCAAAAAAATCAAAAAAATACAAAAGACAAAAAGTAAACTTTAGATCTTTTTTAACCATAGTTAGCACCCTTAACCATGATTAATCATCTTTTTAACCCTGGTTAGCAACCATAACCCTAGGTTAACACACCCCTTAGCCTCCGGGCTTCATCCTTGGCCTACCGGGCCTAAACCCTAGTCTACCGGACTACCCCTCAGCCTACTGGGCCCACACTTTGCATATTGACCAACCCCGGTCAAGCAAAACCCTAATCACCGCCCATTAGTCACCCTTGGTGCACACACACACATCCCCTAGCCTTAACACGGGCTCAAGTGCTAGAACTACGCTTGGTCTGATCTCACCCCTATGTGAGTACGTAGGCAACCTAACCCGGGTTCGACCCTAGTTAGCTTTTCTTTCTTCCGGTTAGAATTATCTTAAACACTTTGGCATTTGATTAATTTTGAACTTTAATTTGGCTTAAACCTAACAAGTAGGAAACCACTGTAAGTGGAAGTGTCGGGGTGCCTAACCCTTTTCCCGAACTTAACCGAACATCTTACCCTGGTCCCTGATCAGAAACCAAGACCTTATCTAACTTTCCCGGGGACTTATCCATTCTGAATGAATAGGTGGCGACTCTAAACACTTAACGAATCCCGTGAGATCTTTTTCAGGGAGTGAAATCCTGCGCTTACACTCTTGAATTGATTAAGTCAAGTAATGTCATGTGCCAAAGTTCCACATTCTCCTAGGGGAGATTTTGGGGTGTGACACCTCATTAGTGCACGCCCCACTTTTTTAACTCTTGCCAACAGTGGTTAAGATTCACTCACCCTTAAGGTTAAGCAATCCAACTTTGATTTTTTTTTTTTTAAAAAAAAACTTTAATTTAGTTAAGATTAACCAAGGTTAAAAAAGACACGATAATACGTCCAATAACATACCAAGAGGTAAGCCAATCACTATTATATCCGTTGTGAGATAGAAGTCCTTGTAATTTCTTCAACGTTCACGAGTGTTTCTATTCCTAATGGCTGTGGTTGTCTAATGCTCTTGCCCTTTCTCGTGCCCAAAATCCGGCTAAATCGTTTTGCCATCTAGACCATTAGGTAAATTTTCCAGCAGAATTCTTGCCTCCGATCAGTAATTCTGATTTCTTGACAATTTTCTTGACCACTTTAATTCCGGTAGAATTCATGCCTCCGGTTCGTAAGTTTGATTTCTCGACAATTTTCTTAACCACTTTAATTCCTATACTTCTATGTGACTTAACTTAAAGTTTCTCCAATTTGTAACAGATTTAAAGCGATTTGTATTTCTTCCTCAAATTTTGGTTCATTTTCTTTCTTAAAATCGAAATAATTATGATCTATTATTTTCAGCCCTAGAGAGTCTCATAATCAAAGCCTTACCAGCTTTTTATGGTCTCAAAATCAAAATCCTTACTTTTTTTTTTTTTTGTAACATAGAGTGTCTCAAAGCCTTCGAGCCAAGGACTAGTCCTTTCCAATATCACACCAACCCACTTGAAATTATCCATACCTCATAGATACCAGGATAAATCGAGGAGTCAGAGTTGAACACACGACCGTAGGGAGCAAACCTGGGATGCTAGCCAACTGAACCAACCCTGATGGGTAATCAAAATCCTTATTTGTTGCAAAATTTCACTCTTTTTTCTCTGCCTTACGTGCCTCCTCCCCCATTTCTTTTACGGCTTAGGATTGTCGCGATGCCAGAAAAGTGGTCTTGGGCTTCCACACATTATGCGATGTGTGGCGATAAAAAGGGGAGAAGTCATTTCATTTTCTCCCCATGATTTTGACTGCTCCCTACTTGATATCTCTCTCCCTTTTTCTTATCACTTTAGCGCCACATGTCGCATATGTGTAGAGAAGTCAAAATCATGGGAGATAATGAAGGCCTCAGATTCTCTCAGGCGAAGCCAAAAAGGCGGTCTCGGGCAACCACAAAATAGGGGGACATGTGATGATAAAAAAGGGAGAATTCATTTCACTTTCTTCCCATGATTTTGACTTCTCCCTACTTGATATCCCTCTCTCTTTATCTCAATCACTTTATCACCATGTGTCACATAATGTGTGAATAAGTCAAAATCATGGGGATATCATGATGACTTCTCCGTCACATGTCCACTAATTTGTCACATGTCCACTAATTTGTGGTTGCCCAAGACTAGCCTTTCTGGCTTTGTCAAAGAGAATCCGAGACTGACAATGAAATGACTTTTCCACCACATGTCGCGTAATGTGTAGAAGCTCTAGACCACCCTAGCATTGCCAGAGACAATCCTTTGCCTTCGTTTACAACTTCAGCACGTGCGGGCTAACTAGTTTTAGCCTTTCAGTCTTTTTTTAGCAAAAGCTCGTGTATTGCCGCCTCTGTACCGCAAGGCCGCAACCCAACTAACCGCAGTAGAGTAGCGGCTCTCTCTCTCACCGCTGAAAACTCTGTGACGCTGCCACTCAAGAGAGAGAGAGACGGTGGAAGTTGGTTTTGGATAGAGAAAAGAAAACAAGAAGAGAATCTAGCTTCGCGTTGTTCTTCATGGAAAAACCCTAGGGTTTTCTTGCCCAAAGATCCAAAGCAGAGTTAGGGTTTCCTGTTATTCCCTTCCCGTTCCGAGCCAACTCGAGGAAATGACAGTCCATTCCATTGTTA
This sequence comes from Tetracentron sinense, assembly GCA_015143295.1. Classification (NCBI taxonomy): domain Eukaryota; kingdom Viridiplantae; phylum Streptophyta; class Magnoliopsida; order Trochodendrales; family Trochodendraceae; genus Tetracentron; species Tetracentron sinense. Next base: position 6,488,450 of record CM026558.1, on the reverse strand, counting down.
TTCAAAAATTACTGAGCACAAATGCACATCTAGGCCGTCGAGTAGCTGCTCATCATTTCAAGGTCTATGTCACAGGTTCCAGAAATGGAATGTCCATTCTCGATCCAGACAAGACTCTGATTTGTCTGCGAAACGCTTGTCATTTCATAGGATCTCTGGTTCGTCACAAAGGCCGTTTCTTGTTTGTGAATACAAATTCCTTATTCGATGAGATAGTTGAACAGATGACGGCGAGAATCGGCTGTGCCAATGATGCTCGATGGAGAATTGGTGGGTTTTTAACGAACAGTTCGAGTCCCAAAAAAATCCGTTCGAGAAGCAAGAAGATCAATCTGGGGTCGACTCAACTCCCAGATTGTGTTGTCATTATGAATACAGATAGAAAATCGTCGGTTATTCTTGAAGCTGATCGATTACAAATACCTATTGTATCTTTAGTGGATTCGGATGTCCCTTTGGATTCGTATCGAAGAATCACTTATCCAATTCCAGCAAAAGATTCGATACAGTTCGTTTATCTATTTTGTAATTTGATTGTGAAAACGTTTCTTCTCGAACGGGGCAGAATCGCAGGGACAAAGGAGACTGCAGGAGGGGAAACAACTCGATCGAACACTTCCAAGAGAAGGAAAAATATGTATGTTGTAGTTAGTCTCAGGGTTCCAATCCTTTGTTTCTGATTAGATTGAGTATAAGATATTAAGATCTCATATCTGAGATTTTTTTCTTTCTTGTGTCCAGTGAGAATGAGAAATCTGGAGCCGATAATCCCGTTTCTTCTAATCTCAGGTAGAGTAGAATCTTATACAGGCATTGATATGTGTCTATGAATTAATTTATTATATAGGATCTTGTGACTGTTGGTAACTTGTAACTTAGTTATATTGTATTAAGTTTTTGTGTGTTTGATTGATTATATATACATTTCTTCTACCCTTTTGGTTTTTGAAATTGATTTTACTACTTTAATTTTTGGTGGAATTCACTGAAGCGGGGAAGCAGCACATGTTGAATGTAGTGAGATCAAGACTCAGACTGATGAAGTAACTGGTCCTTATGAAAGCGTAGTGCCTACTACCGGTAATGCATCATTTAATTATTCAGATATCTGATTTTTGCCACTAGAATTGCACGACTTCGAATTAGTTTTCAATTCCTGATTTGATGTATTTTTTTATTCATATCCAAATCAATGCAGATCCATCTGAAACTAAGAAGCTTCTGGACAAACTTGTTGTGATAAAGCTCAATGAAGACTTGGGGACAACGACGGGTCTTACTGGTCCCAAGTAAGCATTCATATAATCCTCGGCTTTTTTCTGTTCTCACTATGACAATTGAAATGGTTGATGCCTCCATAAAAATTGAGATTAAGAAGATAGAAACTCATTTCAGTTTTCAGGTTTAATCTGGATGGCTTCTCGTGGTTGGTTCTGAGTTTATTGTTCTTGAGGTTTTCTACATACCATTAATGATATGTACGAGGTATCATGCATGGGGATTTCAAACGGGGGTCTCATGGACTCATTAATTTAGACATAAAAATATTGGGGGTGCTTATGTGGGTGTTTAGTGTTTGTTTCCTATTGATTTGAAGAAATGTTCTGTGTAAAACTATTTTCCAGTCATTTTTCTTTGATTGGTAAAAGCTGTATTAATGATCAAATTTGCTTGATAGGAGTTTACCTTATTGTAAACCTTTTTTGTAATGTTTTTTGTTTCCATAAGGATATTTCTGTTATCATCGATAATTAATGACCAAAAGTGCAGAAAAAAATTCACATATCAATTGAAAAAAAAATAAAAATAAAAAATCAGCAAGACCTATCCCCTAAGCAATGAAAGAAGATAACTCAATGTGACCAAGGTTCTGAATGTTGATATCGCATGATATGTCGAGTCGTGGAAAAAAGATATATCGATATTGCAGGAACAATATCGTACGTAGAGGGAAAAATTGAAAAAAATACTGAAAAACATGAAATTTTTCAATAAAACTTTAGGAAATGTTAAAACAAATGTTAATACACATTTGAGAATAAAAAAATTTAGAAAAAAATAATGTATATAAGAGATGCAATGAGAAAATGGTTAAAGATGTGCGCTGACGTTGACGATAATGTATGATTCATAGTTACCAGAGCGAGGAGCGAAAACGAGAAGAAAAGCGAAAGCGAGAAGCGGGAAGTGAGACTCAAAAAAACCTTAGGAAACGAGAAATGAGATATAGGTTCCTCATTCCCATTATGTTATTTATGGGTTACCTTTGATTTTATCTTACATGAGATTTTTGTAAAAAAGTAAGTGCCTTGGGTTTTAAACCGACGATACTTGCTTAGAGTCTACACCTTAGGCTATAGATTGTGGTCTACCATATCATTTCACACATACAGCTCCCTTTGACTACTAGATGAGACGTGATGGAAACGAGCTTCCTACGAAGAGAGTCTATTCGAGGAAACGAGCTTCCAAGGAAGCGAGCTTGTCCAAGGAAGCGAGTTTGGGAAACGAGCTTCCTACCTTGTACATAGCTTCCCGACAACTATGGTATGATTCACTAATATTGATGTAACATATATAAAAACTTTCATTCATTTCTCAATCAAGCATAACGATTAACTCAAATACAATCAATTTTAGACATAATAGTTAATACATCAATAATGGTATCTCCAAGTATCCAACCTCAACAATTGCAATCGCATGCTCACAGTCACATGGAGTTAAGTGAAGGGTCAAAGTCATCTCTGCCCTGACTAGGCTTGGAATATTACTGGTTCTCTACATAAGTACAATATTGTGCCCAACTCATCACATCATGGTACAATGATGTATACTCATGTACATAACTTTGGTAGTCATCTGGTCCAAGATGTGGCAACACTCCCATGAGTGGATATTGTAGGTACGTATGCACAATTGTCACTGACACTGCCACTGTGCCACATAAGGTTGTACACCTTCATACTCATCCATACGACTCGTATCTACAAACATATTTATATGATTATTTTGGAATTTAAATTTGAGAGTATTTTAAACATGGTTTAAAATATCGATACGTATCGACCGATACGGGCCGATATGTATTCTGTTTGGTGCTACCCGATACACTGGTACGCTGAAAAAAAATCTCCCCTATCAGGCCAAGACTGGATTGATATAGGCCCAATATAGGGAATTTTTCAATTAATTTTTTTCTCTCATTCTATTTACACTAGGATCTACAACATAGACCCGATACGCAGAACTTATTTATATAAAATATTTTTTAAATAAATGATTTTGAATTTATATTACTTTCATTTACTTAAGATATTAATATGCAAATGAGGTTATCCCCCATTTGAATTCAATAAAAATTATCATGATTCAAATTCCTGAAGAATAAAAAGTCAACTTTCCAGTTCAAGAACACAATCCTCTTTTAACACCTTTCAGGGATTGAGTCAAAATTTCAACTATCAAATGATAATGTATTTCTCAGATATCAAAATTTCATAAATTCTATTATGTCAAAAATTACCAAGACCCAAAAATTTGGCAAATAAAGTCTCATATTTTAGTCTAAAAAAATATTTTCATGTACAAGGTTAAAAAGTTAACTAACGGTGTAACAGTTCAGTATAGAAAAACTTACATTAAGCTAAAATTTATGGTTGTAATTCAATATATTCTTATTTAACTCATTGAATGGAAGATTTTAATATCTAGATTATTTTTCTTATACTTAGCTAAGTGAGTATGGTTTGTATTTTCATATCTTTTTATCAGCACAACATGCATACCTATTTTAACTTATAAAATTCTTAATTTTCATATGTATGGTTATAACATAGTTAGAAACCTTCATTTAGTTTGTTAATAACTGATATATGTATTAAACGAATTTTTATATAAGGTATCCAAGCATTTCTTAGCGTACCCTGATTTTTTCCGTCGTATCCATCCGATACGGTTCGATACGTCGATAGATATCCTATTTTGGACTTACCGATACGACACCCGATACCGATATTTTGAATTATGATTTTAAATGAGGGTACCCATAATATGCTCAATGTTTTTGTAAAGCTTGAATTTAAGTTTTTTCAGCTGAACTGTAGTTGACTTTTGACCCTGTAGATAAAAATATTTTTGAAGACTCCTGATATGAGACTTTTTTCACCGAACTTTTGAATTTTAGTAATGTTTTGATATGGTAGAATTTATGAAATTTTAAGATTTGAGAAATACCTTAGCATTTGAAAGTTGAAATTTTGAAAAAATGCGCTAAAAGCGGATTTTGTTATGAAAAGTTGATTTTTTATTCTTTTGGATATAGGATAATTTTTATTGAATTCTAATGGGGGGTATAACCTTATTGACATAATAAATATCTTAAGTAAAAGAAAATCATTTACTTAAATGATATATATAAATAAGCTATAAATAAGATTTGACTTTTTTTTTATAGCTTAAAAACCAACATTTCCCAAAATATTTGACTTTGTTTTATAGATTAAAGTCCAACATCTCATGGTAGTGCACAATATCGACAATATATCGTCGTTATCGTGCATATTCTGTAAAATTTATATTATCCCATATTGATATGTTGGGACCATCGAAATCGATAGAAATATCGATTGATGATATTTCGAACCATGAATGTGACCAGACTGTTATGTCTGTTGAGTTTGTCAAAGCTATATATATGTGTCCCTCCTCTCTCTTTTGGCATGTAAGGAAAAAATATAGAAATTTACTTGTATTGTGTGTGAAGTGGTGAGTGCGCACATGTCTTCTCACTCAATCTCTCCTTATTTTGGTCCTTGTGGCATGTCCTATAGGGACGGTATTCAGAGGGCTATCACTTCAGTCCTCTAAGAAGGCATTATGAAAGTGCTGTGGCATTCTTGTAGAATTCCACGTAACATCCCAGTAACAAAACTCTGCCGGTTTTCCATTGCAGCTTTCAGCAAGTGATAACAAAGCTTATGGCGTCGGAACTCAACACAAATTACCTCTCTCAGATAGGAGAGGTTGTCAAACACTCTCATGTTCTTCTCCTCCCACATGCTCCAAAAAATAATTCCTGGGAGCATTTTCCACACTACACTCAAGGATGCATCAATACCCCGAGGAACCCAACTAGACAAGAAGTCATGCAACTTATTTAGAAATGCTCACTGAATCTCAAGAATAAATAGAAATTTGTACGAAATCTATCTCACTAGGCTAGTGCAGCAATAGATGGTCCACATGGTCTCCTCATCTGACAAACATGAACTGATGAATCATCAGTTTGTCAATCTCGACTCCATGTTCTTGCAAGTGAAGATCTTATCCAAAGAGGCTATCCACACAACGAATTCAATCCTCAACGGAATACCCAAATTCCAAATAACTCGCTAAGGGAATGAGGAACACAGACACAGACTAACACATATAGACTGAGAGAATATAAATGCCATACCCCCCCCCCCCAAAAAAAAATAAATAAATAAAAAAAAATCCACTTTATACCTATTATGTTTACCAAACTCCTCCTCAACTTATAATATTGCTTTCCACGTACTAATTCAATGAATACCCCCTACCACTTTTGTGTCCCAGAATGAATTCTCCCCATATTTCGTAATTATGACTTTTCTCCAAAGCTCTCTCTTTCCTCTCCATGTCTCCCTAACCATTTGCCTAGCGTTGTCCGATTTATCTCACGCAAAGGCCTATCTCCTAAACCACCTACCTTGATAGGACGGCAAACCTCCTTCCACTCCACTAGGTGGTACTTTCTCACTTTGTCTTTTTCATTTTATAGAAAGCCTATATGGATCATTCCCAACAAATCAGCAATGGAAGCCATGATGTTCCAGGGAGATAAATAATAGTTCGGCATGATTGACAAATAATTTTGTGGCAACATGGCACCGCTCCCGGTTTAGTTAGGACCAAGGATTTCCAAGAGTCAACCTATTCATTACTCTTTCAGCCATGAGGTTCCAAATAGATTTGCTTAATTTGGTAAAACTATTTGTTTTCTCTTTTTTTTTATTTGGCCCAAAGATCATAGTCTTTGAGCAAACATGTGAAAAAGTGAAAAGGTCCAAATTGGTTATTAGTTCTCTTTGTACAAGCTCAAAACAGTTGGGGAGGTTAATCTTAACTGGGCTATTAGGTTTTTGTTGAGTTCCGTCAGAAATCATAGTATCTCCTCTTTCTCGTATGCAATAGAATCTTCTCGGTAAGGATAAAAGCATAGTTTTGTGGCAAAAATACCATCCGATGCTCTCAAACAGCCTCATTTGTACTTTTCTGTCATCATTTTTTAATGCATTCTCTAATTCATGTGGTTTTAACCTAGAACAGCAATCAGCATAGCCTCTTCTACAAAAAGTTGAAGTTGTTTACTTTGTAAACCTAAAATGCTCAAATTGTTTTCATGAAGTATATTTCTACTGGTTACTCAAATTTCTCTCTTGGAGCATGCACACACACATATGTTAATAACCATAATTCTTGATCGAAATGAACTTAATATTCCATGCAAGAATGCTGATCAATTTTGATTTTGTGGGTAAAGATTTAGATATCAATTGAAAATATATTGAAACGGTAATTTTTCCCTGTTTATATGCTCTGCATTAGCATCAGGTAAATATTTGTTTTCAATCACGGTCATTATTAAATTGTTTGCTGTGTTCTCACGATGATGTATATTATGAGTTGAAATCAATATCTCATGTTTTCTCGCTCATGACTCCCATTATGTGCCTTTTTTAAATTTTCCTTTTATAATGCAGGTCTATCATTGGAGTTCGTGAAGGATTGGCATCTCTTGATTCAATTGTAAATCAAATCCAGGTCAATTGATTAATATATGCTCTATTGATCAATTTTATTTTTTTTGGCATTTTATGTTGTATACTGCTTTTTTGGCTCCATCTTTTGCTTGCACATAACTTTATATTTTTAATTGTTTATAGTCTCTCAATTCCAAGTATGGATGCAATATTCCCCTGATTTTGATGAACTTATTAAACTCTCATGATGATACACTGAAGGTGAATGATATCTAACTTCTCCTTTTGAATCCTTTACTTAAGATACTATTAGAAACCTACTCAGTTGAGTTTGTCTAATGTAGATCACTGAGAAGTACTCCAAGTCAAACATCGAGATGCACTCTTTTAATCAGGTCTGAAAATCTATTGCATGATATGCTGCTTAAATCTTTACCTATAATTTTTTTCTTCTGAAAACTTTAATTCATGAATTTATCCATAAAAAGGTTGTATCTTATTTCTACAGGGCCAATATCCTCAAGTGGTTGTTGAAGACTTCATGTCACTGCCATGCAAAGGACAGACTGCCAAGGATGGATGGTATGCTATTCTTGTTTGATTAATATACTGAAGCTGTATACCGACAAAAAAAAATATACTGAAGCTGTATGATGTGGCAAATGGAGCATATATTGGGAAGTTAGGAAGGATATCACGTTCCTAAAAAAAAAATTGAATCTCAATTTTTTTTGGTTGCCTGATGCTCTAAAATTAAGCAGTGTTGATATACATCATTTTTTTTGTGCAGTTCTCTCGCTCTCTTTGTTTTTCTTTTTTTAGGGGACAAATCTTTCTCCTGAGGTCACATATGTTGCTAAACCTTAGAAACTTTAAGGTGTTGTTACTTCTTAGAAGTAAAGTAGACCAAAAGCAGGATAGGAAATGCAAATCAACACCACATACATGTTTACTAAGTGCTCACAAATGACACGAGGGCTCTGGCTAAATACTCTTCAACTTCCATAATCGTTTCACATCAGTCCCCATTTCTAAAAGCAATCAGAAATTGTTTGTTTTGAAGTCACACAACTTTAATAAACTACATACTTCATGTTGTCCCGGAGCTTCAATACCTGTTTATGAAAGGAACAAGCACTTGTTAGTTTTTGAAACTGTGCAGCACTCATACTCCTTGCAGTGTAGTCAAAGGTTGCCTAGGCACCTGCTAGCATTGGGGTCCAGGTGGGTGGTAGCTAAGAAATGATTCCGTAGTAGCACTAGGGGATCACATCCGCGACTTCATATTTTATCATTATTTGTTTATGAAGCAAGAGTAAGGGTTTTACTTAAGAGAAGGTGGGTATAAAGGGTTTTAAAAAGGAAAATCAATAAAATAAAAATGAATGAGGGAACCAAAATATAGGACTCCTCCTCCTCTCTTTCTCTGCCAAGAAGAAAAAAAGTGAGTAGGTCATACCCCCCCTTCTCTCTCTCTCTATATATATATAGTTAGTTAGTTAGTTAGTTTCTTTTGCCTTTTTTATTTGACAGAATATGGTTCAATTTATGATTTTTTGTGTGGGGAATGGAGAAGTCATATAGTGCCCAAGATTCAAAAGAAACCTTGGAGATTGTGAAATGGAGGAGTGCACTTCTTTCTAGTAGAGAAGGAGGTTGAAACCTTGGGGATCACTCCTGGAGAGGCTACTCAAAAGGGGTCTTTAACCTCAGATTTTACAGCTTGCTGTTTTACTAGTAGAGGAGGTTGAACTGTTAGAGGAGCCACCACACTTTCAAAAGGCTTGGAAGGGTCCCTCTGAAGGTGAAATTTTTTGTTTGGACAACATGCTTGGATCAAATTATATGGTCAATCAACTTAGAAATCAAGGTATGTTGATTCCATAACGCTGCACAGGCAAATCTAAAAGAGGAGAGAATCCTCTCCTTCTCCATTGTCTGATGGTGTGGTACATTTAGAGCTTCTTCCTCTCATTGTTCGGGTTCTCTTGGGTTCTCTCGTTAGAGGTTTGTCAGCTATTCAAGGGTGGCCTAAAGGGACATTCCGATAAAGAGGTATTTCCCTTTGGAGGATGGTGTCAAGGCTGATGGTAGTGTGTTGGGAGATTTGGAGAAAGGAAACATAGAATCTTCGAGGACGCCGTGTTTCCTTTGTCTGCTATGTTCCATCATTAGATGGCCATTATGTAATTGGGCAGTTGTCCTCTCCAATTTGACCGCACGTCTGTAGCAAGGACTTTGTACATAGGTCAGATTGTATTTTGTGACTCCTAGTACATTTGATTTCGGAAAGACCCTCTTTCACCTTATTGTAACATGTTTTGAAGAGTAATACGGTTTCCCATTATTCATTAAAAATGGTTCAATTTGACAGTAGTTTCTTGCTTTTCCTAAGAACTTGGTGGTTTTATCTGTCTTCTCAGTAGTACTATGTACTCTTTATTTTCCTTGTTGTCTTATGTGTTTTATTTCCAGTTTTAGTCTTTATTTACAATGATATAATTATTTCTTTAAGTTTATGAATATGTCATCATTATTGCCTTATCCTAGTAATTTAGGGTTGACAAACACAAACCATGTTCCTCCATTTCATTCTATCAAAAGCCAAAACTTTGGTTAGAGTATGTACTATCAAATCTTTCATCGCTATGTCCATTAATGTAATTTCTAGCCTCTCCCTTGGCATTTTGGAATCTTAAACTCGCACCATCTCACTTCTCAATCTGTCCTTCTTTATCACCAATAAGCCACTCTCAGATTCTCTCAAATTTGCTCATTTTGATTTTATCTTTTTAAGTCTTCCACTCATCAATCTCAACATCCTCGTCTCAGTTACACTAATTATATGAATATAGTGCTTCTTGGTTGTCAATATTCAGCTCCATGAAGCATAATGGTCTTATCATTGTCTTATAAAATTATTCTTTCAGTTTGATCAGAATGTGTTAGTCGCATAGCACTCTAGACAAATAATTCTCAAATTCAGACTTGGTAACTATGATTGGTATCATACTATCATGTTACTTTCTTTTTATAATTACTAAATTTATTTATTTCATGAAGTTTTCCCGACTTTAGCAATTTTTTTCGAACAGGACCCCCACGAATTATTCCCGAACCCCAATTTTGTTACTTCATAGCCCGTGTTATACTATTACCTAGGCACGTGGTACGGGTGCCAAGTGTTCATGTGTCTAGAGATGTTCGGCATGACAAACTCTGGAAATCCCAATATGGCGGCATCGACATACAATTTTTTTGAAATGATTATATATATATATATTATGAATATATTATAACTCAATTTTTTTAATAGAATAATAATAATAATTAGAATAGAGAGAGGGGGGACCCACCTGTCCCTAATTAAAAAAAAATATATATATACCAAAGTTATAAAAATAATGCGCTTATAGAGAATAGCGAGAGAGAGACCTATTGATGGTTCTTTGTGCCGCTACTCTCCTAGTAAGTATCTCACTATGTTGTCGAAAAAGCTATACTACAAAAGGTCCTAGCAATCCAATATATATATATATACTAGTAAAGGTGCACGTGCTTTGCACGTATATTCTTTAATTAATGAGAAACATAATAATTTTAAGATTTTTTAAATATATTTTGATTAGATGTTACTGTCTTTATATTAATTAATTTTATAATATATTAGTATATTTTATAGAATAAATTTTAGTAATTAATTAAAATTTTTTTTATATAAATTTAAATTTAATATTAAAAAAGAATTAGTAATAGCTGATTATTTATGGTCCCACTTATAAATGTGTAAAAAACATTGACTCTTTCTAATAGAGTCCTTATTATAGTGAGCACTTTTTTTAATTACTTTAAAATAGTTCTATTTGGAACATGATATAAACCTCGAATTCCCGATGGCAATGATCTCTAATCCAAGTGAATTACATCAAATGGAAAAACATATGACATGTAATCATGACCGGATGACAATCTGACATTTTCTTTTTAACATCTACCACTACTCGGAATATGATGAATAGGCATTGCAATTTTATAAGAGTAAATCAGATATGCATGAAAGAATAATGGTAGAGAGCTAATAACTTACTGCAGATAAGGCTTGAATGTGGCTTCTCTCCAACATCTCTCTTGAAGAATGATGGGGTTGGCATTGTTCCCAATTTGCAAGGCTGAGGGATAGATTGATGATGGATGAGGTGATCATGGCCGCGGATGCATCTTCAACCTCTCGGTCCTCTACAATAAAAATTAAAAAATATATTTCCATTTAAACTAATAAAAAAAAATCAAGGGGAAATCCAAAGTTGTGAAAGAAATTGAGAGGTGATGTTGGAATTCCCACAGTAGACGCTGTTGAACAGAGGAATCCCCTTAGGATTGTCTACAACGGCGTTTGGGGGGATCACTCTAGCCTGATAAGGATTTTCTCCTACATAGTAATGATCATTGATGATAAATTTTTAGGGGCAACGAAGCCCGGTAACTCGCGGTGTGCAAAATCCTGACGACAGGTTCGTTGTTCTTCGATGTTATGCTTGGGAAATTGTTTGAGTGATCGATTGATATGGGATTCTCTGCAACTCTACATTTTGATTGTTGGAATAGAAGAACAAAGAAGAAGAGAACTTGAATTAAAGTACCTGGAAAAGAGGTTAACAAAGAAGAAGAGATTTGGATTACAGTATCTGGATTCTGGAAGGGGTTCTTTCTTTTCCAACTTCGTAGGGGAGTGACGTGAAAAGGACTTATAATTGTAATCCACTTAAACATTAGAATTATAAACAAACTCAACTTCTATCAATATTTTTAATAGATACTATAGGTTAATATGTTAATATTTGTAATTAAAGGGTATTTATGTCTAAGTAAAGTTTTGCACACTCCTTGTACTTTTATTAGTAGAATGATATATATATATATATATATATATATATATATATTGTATTTTTAAAAATGGCATAGCATACTTGAAGCACCATGCGCCTAACCATAATGCTGACCATAGTTGTTAAAGGCGACCAGGCGCAGACGACTGGTCGCCTAGGTGGTCATTATTAAAAATATAATATATGTAATATTATTATTGTTCAAAGGTATAAAAAATAATTTATTTGAATAAATAAGTGCAGACCCAATAATTATATATATTTTACTTATTACATGATTTTTATTATTGAGAAGAAGAATCAAAGAAGAAAGGAGAGTAAGAAGTAAGACCCCTCCCTTTCTCTCCCTCTTCTCTCTCTATCCCTTGTTCGGCAGTAACATTTGATGTCAGACTATTTTTTTATTAAGTCCTACTCTCTCTCTCTCTCTGACTGACTAACTATAGACTTTTTTTCTATTTTTTATCCTCCATAGTCCCTCTCCCCGCCTTTTCAATGGTCATTGTAGACTTTTTTTTGTTCTATTTTTTTTTTAATTCACAACGCATGAAATTCCCCTTTCTTATTCATAGAACTATTTTTAAGAATGGTTCTATTAGAGTGCACCTTGAAAATAGAGATTTTGCAATTTATATGAATTACTGTGTTTATTCAAGGAAAGGCAACATACATAGATCTCATATTGGGGGGGATTTCTATTGCAAAGAGTTCATAAGGCGACGCCCTCAAGCATCCACGGGGTCTATCGCCTTGACAATTATGATGCTGACATCACCATGGTACGGTATAGGCACGTACCAAGGAGTGTTGTGCCGTGCCACGGAGTGTTGTGTTGTGAGCACAACAAAATTTGGGAAAACTGAAATGCCTAGGTAACACTGCCCATAGCTGATCCCTGATGTAGCTACACCTATTGCCCAAGGAACTTATTTTTCTCACCATCAATTGTTCTCATCGTTGTAATCGCTCCCCTGTACATGTCCTATATGATGTCAATGCATTTTCTTGGAACTACTTTCTTCACCAATACCCCCAAATAGTTGTTTAAAAAAGTGTCTTAGGACTATTTTAACTTTTCCCTAAGTTATTAAAGATCATTTAGGTATACTATATTAAATTAATTCTGACTGCCTAAGCAACTCCTCGCCTAGGGAGCCCCTACTGTACCTAAGAATAGGCCGGACACTTTGACTGCACCGACTTCATTTTTTTTTGGTTCTAGTAATTGGGGATTATTTCATTGTCAAACCATGCAGCTTTCAGTTCAAGAAATATAGAATCAAGGTTCTTTAATGTACTTGTTGCTGAAACAAGGACAATTCTATAAAGCCCATCCTAACCTTGGAGGAAAATCCAGAAGTCTTGGATTGGGTGCTAAACAAGATAAGAGGAATTTGAGAAATTTATGTTGGTTTCTTATTAGGTTCATGAGGGAATTGGTTTGGGCAATTGAGAAAGGCAGCAACTTACACTTCTCACTAGAACACATGCTTGCACACGAGAATCACAATTTTATGACTTTTAATGTATATATATATAGATCTTTAAGTATATTTTTCCTTGTTTCTTATTTTTTGTTCCCCCAATGATATTGTATGTGTTGTTCAATTTACAATTGTGACTGAAGGTTCTAATGTGCGTGTCAGTCATTCTGTTTTGAATTGTTTGTATCCACTACAAGAGCATCATACTCTGGCAGTAATCTGTTCAATATGCTAGCAATGCTATATCAATCTTTCCAGAAGGCATATTACATTCTGAAACTATAACTTGATAGAATAGAATTGTGGAACAGGATTTGTGTTGCTGACCTGAAATAGTTAGTTTTTGACCATTGCTAAATTGAAAATTTCTGTTATCTCATTCACTTCATACCTACTGTGCATTTGTGAAGGTATCCTCCTGGCAATGACAATGTGCTCTCGTCCTTGATGAACAGTGGCAAACTTGATGTGTTATTGACACAGGTAGGCATTTTCCTGAAGTTTGCGATTCTTTGATGTTGACATGTACTACTAATATATCCTAAACTCAATTTAATTGTTTCTTTACATTCCTTGTTGTCCAGGGTAAGGAGTATGCCTTTGTTGCCAACTCAGATAACTTGGGCAATGTTGTTGACTTAAGTATCCTTGTTATGGTCTTCACTGATTTCTTGTTTCTACCTCATAGGATTTTACTTTTTACTGTGTTTCTATGTTGATAATTGTTGTAGTTATCACACTATATTGTCTGTAGGGAATAACCAAAAGCATGGAGGTTTGTGCTCCTTGACTGTATGCTATAGAAAGCTTAAATCATTTGATCCAAAATAAGAACGAGTACTGTTTGGAGGTACTCAAAAGGAACTTGTTATTCATTTTGCTTATCTGGCTTCGAATCTGTTTCTGAATCTTTATTTTTGTGCAGGTGACCCCCAAAACCGTTGCTGATGTAAAAGGTGGTAGTCTTAATTCTAACAGAAGAAATGTTCAGGTATGTGATGGCAATCCACTGTTAGTGTTTTGCCCATGGTTCTAAACTTGGGTTTTGCTAGAAATTTCACGCCTTAAAAATATGAATTTTTTAAAGACATTTCGTAGTTGGACTGAAATTTTGGGGGAAAACTATAAAGAACATGTAACCTTTTATCTTTAATTATTTATTAAATTAAAATAAACAATTTTTACAAAAAAAACTTCCAAATCTATACATTGGCCTTCGATGTACAGCATATAATTAAGCTGGGTAAAGTATTAAGCTTAAAAATGAAAAAATTGGACTTTCACCCATTATTTTTATTTTCTTTTCTGTTTTTAACTTATGAATCCAAAATTTCTTTATTAGATCTAGTGTTGAACTGTTGATTGATGCATCAACATTTACACCAACTGAAGCTAATCTAGCCAAGTTCAATGAAAATCTAGCCTAGTTTAAGCCAAGAAATCACAAACACTTCTCCTTTCTTGGCATTTGAAACCTTCCCAATCGTTGATGTGGGCTACAACTTGGATCAAACAACATCAAATGGAATTCTTGGTTCTCAATAGATATCAAGAAAGCGTAAAATCATTGATCAATACTTTTTTTTTTTGGTGCTGTAAATAATTCTGTAGAAAAATACTATTTTGGTTAAATCTGTCAAAATTTTGACAGATTCGTTGAAATATTGCAGTTTTGTAATTTCTAACTAAAATAGCCATTCTGAGTTAAAATACCACGTAATTGATAAGAGTTACTCAAGTAACACGTGAACGGACGATCATTTATTAAACTACATGGTCTACTACTTTAGTTCTAATTTTCATGTATTTTTTAAAAAAGTTACTTCAATTTTTACAATTTATAATAGAAATAATATATTAAATTTTAGAATTGCTAATACGACTAAAAACATGTCAAAAGGCTTAAATAATTTGGTGATTTCCTAATTAATATGATCTTTATCTTCTAAGAAAAAATTAATGAAAGTTATTATTTTGATACACCAAGATAAACACCATATTGAAATAAAAGTGTGCAATGTTTAAACTAACACATGATATTTATGTTTGTATGTTCATCCTAATTTTTTAATCATTTTCTATTTTTTAAGTTTAACATTAAGACAACTAGGTTGATGTTATGATGAGGAAAGGGACAATTTGTGGAGGATCATTGTGGGGAAATATGAAGCTCAAAGCATTTGGGATCAGTGTGTTATCGAGAGCATGAATACTTTTGGCTTAAGTTAGACAATGTGAGTGTTAGCAGGGGCAGAGCTAGGATTCTCTTGTAGGGGGGGCTAACAGTGGGGGTTCGGGGGTGGAGTCCCCGAATTGTTTTTTTGAGAGCCAAGTTCATGGGCCATCGTGTCTGTTTGTGTCCTTTTGTATAAAATATATTTTTTCTCAAAAGTTTAGAGGGGGGCTCTCCGCCCCTCTCCCAGGCTAATAATAGTGTATAGTAAATTTTTCCCCAAAATTTCAGGGGGGGCTTCAGCCCCCCGGGTCCCATGTGGCTCCGCCCTAAGTATTAGATAGGACCCTCCCAGTGTGCACAGGAGGAGATTTCAACTGTGTGAGATTCACTCATAAGAAGTCCCTGCGTGGGGGGGGGAGTCTAAGAGCAGAAAGTTTGTGGATTTCATCTTCAGACAATGACTTATAGAATATCCTCTCAATGGTGCTAGGTACACGTGGTCGGATTTTCAGGATCCTCCGTCTCACTGTAGGATTGACTATTCCTAGTGTGCCCTCGTGGGGATGAGAAGTTTCCTAAAGCATCCCTTGTGGAGCTCCCCATGCCAACTTCAGATCATGTTCCTCTTTTGTTAGACTTGGTATGTAAGAGAGGGGGCCCAACATCTACACTTCCTCAGAGTGGTCGAAGAGGTTTGGCAGAACTGTCATTTTTGGGGTTCTGCCAATTACTATTTTTGGGCTCTAATTGAAGGCTGTGAAATAGAAACTCTAAGAATAGAATAAAGAAAAATTTGGGAACATTTCTAAAAGGAAGAAAGAGATTTTGGGGATAATATAGTCCTTGGATTTGAAAGAGGAGTCTTCTAGTCTATCTCCAATTGAATCCAAGGAAAAAGGAAGAATTTGAAGAAAGAGTTCCTTCATATATCCTGAGATGTGAAGAAATTAGTTGGAAATAAAAGTTTTTGATAAGATGGGAAGGGGATTGAAACACGCAATATTTCCACAAGATGAATAATCACCGAAGGCGAGTCAAAACATTCCCGTAGGAGATTTGGACCATTTTTTCTTCTTTTGATCATTTGATAAAAAATTCGCCCATGATATTTCAAAGAAGGTTGAGGTTTTTAAGGAATTTCTTGTTAATCAAACGACATTAAATTAATAATCATGAATTATAAAAAAGAGTAATAATCTAATTGATTTGATGATTTTATGGATCTATTTGCCATTATATATAAATACAAAAATGTGTTATATTCTTTCTCGAGCCGTACGAGGAGAAAAGCACTATGGCCTCTACATTTGGAGGATCTACGAATCCCTCCTGCTTATTCCCAAACTTTCCCAGGCCCGCCTCATGGCATCCAAGCTGCGAGAGAAATTAAACAAGTTTGGAATTATGGTTGATCAGTTTATGAATGTCTTCATGGTGGACTTGATTTTACCAAAGATGATGAGAACATGGACTCCCAACCATTTATGCGCTGGAGAGATCCTTTCTAATTTTATGCCAAAGCAATTTATGGGATCTCCCGTAAAGGTTGATTCTCAACCTAGAGACTATCTCAAAGTATCTCATAATGAACCTTATATAACTCTAACTGTGTATGGGATGCATCACAGAACACTAATGTGTTGTCCACAAATTGCAAGTGTGATACATTTGGTCTATCCTCACCTACAGAAAAACATTCAAACACTGAGTTTTGTCCCTGCTTAAGAGTCTGTTGAGGGTCTTTTGCAGTCCAAGCAAAAGATATCATCCTAGGAGGGATTGGGGATTTCCAGATCTTATTGAACTCAATTCTCTTGCCAAGGTCCACACCTATATCATCTTTCAAGGTATCATTAAAAGAGCTTATTGAGAATACACCTTTGGATCTCCTTTCCAAACACGACCATCCTACTTATTCACATTAACTTCCCCTTCGACAGCCTTCTGAATAAAGATACGCATTCCTCAATTTCTCTATTCCCTAAGAGTCCTGTGAAACATGGGATTCCAAACAATCTCCCCACCCATTCTTTCAAAGTATTGACAAATCAAGAGCTCCTTATGAGGGACCACCTATATAAACACAATATCACTTAACTTCCCTATCTCACCACTAGTTGTTATCCTAGAACTCTCTTGCCGTCAACCATGAAGCTAATGCAATTTGCAACCTCTTCCTAGCCAAGGTTTTTAATTTCGAAATTTTTGAAGATTTCGGCCAGCCAACCCAAACCGAAATCCCGAAAAATTGCGGGATTTCGGCGAAATTTCGAAATCCGAAATATTAATAATTTATTAATTATATATATATATATTTTACTAATATATATATATATATATATATATATATATATTAAAAAATAATATTTTATTTTTAAAAGTAATATATAAATTTTTGAAATTTCAGTAAAAATTTCGAAATATTTTGGAATTTTAAATATAAAAAAACAATAAAAAAACTATTTAAAATATAAAAAAATCAGATTGCGGCAGAAATTCCGAAATTTTCGAAGTCCGAAATTTCGGCCGAAATCTGATTTTCGAAATAAACCCAGTTTCGATGTCATTGGGGTTGTCCGAAACTGAAATTTCAACGAAATTTTAAACATTGTTCGTAGCTGCACATGATATCTTTCTAAATGCTTACAGAGGGTAGCTTGGAATGACAAGGATCTCAGTTCCTAATACTGAGCCCAAACTCAGTACCCACTACCCTTCTCCACAAAACTGGGTCTTCCTTGCTAAATCTTCAAAGCCACTTGCCTAGAAGAGCCTTGTTCATACTTCTCAATCTCCTAAAACCGCTTACCTTGTCCTTAGGTTGGCACACCCATTCCCATTTATCATGTGAAATTTCCTTATAGTCCCTCTCCTGTAGGAAATCTTTGAATCTTTTCTAGCTGATTTGTCACTGAAGCCAGCATCTTGAAGATAGGCATGTAAATAAAGGGTCCATCGGCATCATCATGACATTTCATTAGCAACCGTCCAAGCACCGCTGCCGCTGCCGCTGCCGCAGCCACTGCACACACAAAAGTTGAGCTAAGGTATGTGGGCTCCAAGGTTTAATTATGGAATTCCCATGTTATGTTCCAACCTATGGGGTATATGTTCGTACTTCGTACAAAGGCAACTTTTTGGATGACTGAAGCAGCATCAACGCCTGATGTATTCAATTTTAATCAATGTACTTCCACTGTTGATTACATTTTTTTTGCTTGGTGTTTCTTGAAAATAAACTTTTTGCCAATTATAATGGAGGTGTTCTGACACAAGTAGAAAAGGTGTTGATAATTCTCCTTCTATTGGAATACAGATTTTAAGTCTTCAAACTTACTTTGCCCTGGCATAGCAGAATTATCTTAGTTATAGACTTAGTGTGTTGAATACTGTTGATCTGTTATATCTTGTAACCTATACTGAGATTGCAATCAAAAGCTTAGATTTTTTTAAAAAAATAGAAACAATTGAAATTTAACATTGTTATTCAGTTATGGCTTATGAACCAATTATGTTTTTCATTTCGAGCAATTATGAAATCATTAATATGGCAAACTACTTAACATAGTTGAACCTGAAACGATTTAGTTACTATTGCTTAGCAAATAGATTTATCTTATTTTTATATTTTTTAATCTATTTATAATCTAGACTTAGTGAAATGCTTTTTGTTTTGCAATGCTATAAATTGGTTCTGTGCGCTTAATATGTTCAACATTAGCTTTGAGTAACATTGTTCCCGCTGTTATGCTATGCAGCTCCTGGGACTTGCGCAGGTTCTTGATGAACACGTAAGCCATGGTCCAAATTTTTTTTTTGAATTTATTCTTTCTTTTCATTTAAAAATCAGTTTGGGAAGCATACGGTAAATTTTGTTTACCAAATTTTCATACTTGGCATGAGTTTATTGAGAATATTTTTGGGTGCATGACTGATATGATGGTCCATCGTGTTTTGTCCAGGTCAATGAATTAATGTCGACAGAGAAGCCCATGATATTCAATAGGAACAACTTGTAAGTGGACTATTACCAGTTGTTGATGTTGTCCTAAAACTCAGCCAATATACTTCAATTGTATGCTAAAACTATTTTTTACAGGTGGGTGAACTTGAAGGCCAATAGAAGGCTTGCGGAAGCTGGTGTGCCATAGATTAACCTTTATTAAGGCTATTTTGTTCTTTTCCCTTTTAAATTTTGAGCCCTAATTTATTTAAAGAAAGCTACAGTAACTTGTTTCAATCGTCCTTTAAATTTACACTGTCTTTCACATCTAGAAAATGAACCAATAAGTGATTCAGATTCTGGGAGGCTCTGCGACGTGTTTCTTTAGGAGTCAACAGCCATTTCTCCATTATTTCAAGAGAAATGTCTCTTGTTTGTCATTTCCATTTGCACAAGAATGAATACAATTATTTGCATTTCCAAACAGTAACATGTACTTGTTTTCTATGTTAGTCTCTCATTATTGATAGATGGAATGGCAGCTTGCTAAGTTGGTAAAGTTGTTAGATGTCAAAGCAGTGAACTGGATTCACTGCAGGATTCTGTGTCAGTTAGACTTCCTTTTTTTTTTTGCGATCGGTAAATCAGGAGCAATTTATTTAAACACAAAGAAAGATACAAAGGAGAAATGCAAAAGGGTCACAAGAATGTGAACCCAATAGGAAGTACAGAAAAATAAAAACCCTATTATGAAGAGCCGAGAAATGAATTATAAATACATATGTAAACCCAGACATTCAAAATCTCTCCTCACTTTGCTCAGGACATTACACACCCTGGGAATAGCCCAGTGGTAGGTGTATCCCTTACGAAGGAGGTTCTGGGTTCCATTCCCAAGAGGGTGAGTGGGTTGCACTCTCCACCCGCCTTTAACTTAGAACAGATACTGACTTGCTAATCGGGGTTGCGGCCTAACCGTGTGTCTCATACCACAAAAAAAAGAAATTGGAACAAGTACTGATCCACCATTTTGTCCATCCCAGAACACATAAAATGACATTTAGGCATTCTTTAATTTTTTTTTAAAAAAATGATCGCATGTGAGAATCTACTTAGAGATGTTGTAACACATGCCTTTAACTTAGAACAAATACTGACTTGCTAACCGGGGTTGCGGCCTAACTGTTTGTCTCATACCACAAAAAAAAGAAAAGAACAAAAAAAAGAAATTGGAACAAGTACTGATCCACCATTTTGTCCATCCCAGAACACATAAAATGACATTTAGGCATTCTTTAATTTTTTTTTTTTAAATGATCGCATGTGAGAATCTACTTAGAGATGTTGTAACACAAGCTCGTGCGAGACACACACACACAAAAATATATATATATTGCAAGAGCCAGCCAGAAAATACCATTCCAGATATGAGGCAAACAATGTATACAATTTACTTTTGTCCCTTATCTTTTTTCTTTGGCTGATGAGGCTGGTGATCAAACATCAACTGCAAGATCTGAACGGATAAGAAAGCACTACGACATCCTAATTCGTTCAAAAGCTAGGCCTCACATGAATATAATTCATCGAGGAACAACACAAGATTCACCTTTTACACCAGCTTATTATGGATCAAATGTGGGGACTTGATGTACAGGTGCGGAAATAGCCCTATATACAGTCCTTTGAAAAATACCCCTATAAGGATCCTCCTGTCGCTTTTTTCTCAGAAAGGCCATTATGCTTTCAATTTCGGATTTTATCTTCAAGTACAATACTTTTGCATTTTCTCTGTCTTTCAGCAGGTCTGTCCTTCCCTTTGTTCTAATTGGCTTTCCAAACAGATAGTAAAAGCGACCGGGTATCTTGGGCAAGAGCCCGGGATAACAGACTTCCTCGTTTGAAACCTCCCCACTACCTTTGCTCCTATAACCATAGTATGTTCCATGTTAACAGAAATAACTCCAAAAATCATGCGGGCCTGTACCATTCAATGAAGATGGGTTTACTACGAAAGAACTTGGAAATATCAATACAGAGATAGATTACCTTATTCTTATAAGATCTTTATTTAATTCTTTTATATAGTCTCTAACCATGGGGATTCTCATTAGATCGTTGAAGTCGAGAACCATCTGCCACATTCAAGAAGAAGACACTGTCAACCAACAAGCTCTAGAGTTGAGATGGCAATAACAAAGTATAGAAAACTCCACTTCTAAAGAATGTAAAAAGGGAAAACCGGGGGGGGGGGGGGGGGGGGGGGGGGGGAGAGTGGTGGTCATTCATACTTCAAACAAAAGAATATGAATCAGAGACGGCACAATAATAGGACAAAAGGTAAAAGAGAAGAAAGACTAAAATAGAACACCATATTGCAGAATAAGTGCATGAATCATGCCAAAGAACATTAATGCATGCAGAACTAGAACAAAAAATAATGGAAATTAAGAGCCTGGGTCATGCCAAAGATCATTAATGCATGTAAGGAAAAACATGCATGTAAATGAATAATATAAATATTGAGAGATAGAAATAATAAAAACTGAAAAGATCAAACCCAAAGTAAATGTGAAATCTGCTTTGCATAGTCACCCCCAATCAACTAGTGTTGGTTTGATGAATCAAATCAGTCATAAAGCACGGAATTTTAGAGGCAATATTAGCTCGCCACAGCCAAATGCCTTAATAATCCACTCACGGCTCACACACCCAAAACAAATGTAAAAGACTTCCAAGGGTCAACTTCAGGTTCCATCTTTCTGGGAACCTAGTTTCGTGCAACTTCAGGCTCCATCTTTCTGGGAACCTAGTTTCATGCATGTGAGTTGTGATTCAAAGGGTATTCAGCCCACTTAATACATATATGATACCTGAAATAAACTGAAACAACTTGGTATTATACAATTCAATGTGAAAAGCACATATAAACTGATTTCATAAAACCAGTCCGGAGAACAGAAATGTATCAAATTTTTTTACGTATTGAAGGAACGGGACACTCTAATTCCATACCTTTTGGTGCAAGATGGGCACCTTTAGTATTTCTTTTTAAGTTCCAGAGACTGTCCCATAGAGTTTGGGAAAGAGGTTGATAGAATCCCAGATACCTCAAACCATGCAGTATCTGGCATAGTTACCAGGTAAGGTACATGTATAATACAACAATGATCCATTTGGGAAGTACGGGTGTTACATGGCAAAAATACGACAAAAGTACGTGAAAATTAAAAATTATAAATAAATAGGAATCATGATATGACCTAATAACAATCATTTAATACAGAAAATGCATTTAACATGGTAAAACTATAGCAAAAATATGTGTATCATACACGTTTAATACAAAATTCACGTATTATATGGCTATTCAAGTATAATACATAATATGGCAAAAGTATGTTGTTTTAAATAGTGACCCCCTAAAAGTATTATACATGTATAATACACGGATTTGGTAACTAAGGCATCTGGACATCTAAACCAAAGAGCTAAAACCAATATGATGGAAAATATACACCCAAGCGTATGCAAACATCTTGAAGATTTGGAGGTTTGAATAAACATCACCTGGTTAACTTGTACTTGAGTTCACCAATTATATAGGGTAGGTTAAAAGTTGCAACAACTAGACAACGACTCCTTTCTTCTTTACTTAATGTTAAAAGAGGATTGGCTCCCTAATCTCACACATGTGGATCATCTAAAGAAATATAGAACAGACAACCCAAGCACCATGTAAACTACAGTATTCAACGGAAGAACTGTATGTAGACAGGAGGCATTGTATTATATGATCATTCCAAAAAAGATAGGTTTTGAATCCGATAAAAAACAATGGATGGCAAAAGGTTTAGGCAGATTCAACATTATCAACAAACAAATTCTTAGTATCAGAAATGTTCCTCTATTAAAATTCAAAGATATTGTTGAAATACACAAGCACAAGCTTACTTCTGCTATGTCATCTTCGCCAACAACTCCAAATGGTACAATTGTGGCCCCAAACCGAGCTGCCATTCTCACAAATTCAGGCTGATCTGGCCAAAATAACTTATATTCTTCACCCTGGAAATCATCAAAGCACCATAACCAATAGGGAGCCAAATTTATGATAAATATAGCATAACTACAAAATACGCTAGGAAATAAATACTCCTAACAAGCCATTTAACAAAGGCTTGTCCTCCGTACCTCTCAATGTTCTCTTTCCTTAATGAGGAAATATGATTTTGGGTATAATATAAGCCCAGTAGTTTATACCCTGCGGTGCATATGCAAATTTAGCGGGAGGATTTACTAGTGAAACAGACCCACCTAAATGATTTCAGGATCAAAGATCAGATATGATTATATTATTGCAACTACCTGATCTATCACGTTATTTTTAGATGGTCAGAAGAAAACCAAGAAAAATATTTTGAATGCCCTAGGAAAATGCTCGTAGATCGAATCACAATGCTAGTCCAATCAAGTTGATTTTTGACCTGAGATGTCTCCTAGATCTGACTCGTTGGATGGTGCATCATGCCTGTTGCATATGCCGCATTTGTATGGTTAGGCAATAGATATTAATAAACAATTGGTTACTAGTTGAAGACAATTCCAGGAAGCGGATATGCGATGTCTTATAATGTAAATATATGAACAGCATAGCCACACGCGTTATAGACATGCCAGGGACGTGATTTACCATAAAATTAATTAGATCTAGGAGGTTTTGTAGGTTAAAAGTCACCTTGGTTGAATTCATAACCATCCAAACTATGGGCTTTTTCACTTGCTATTCAATGTATTCTCCTTATCATAAAAAAGAATGCAACAAATGATCCAAGCCACTTTATTCTGGAAATACATCAATTATAGCATGAAGCAGCCAGCCTCTTTTATGCCCACCAAATCATGATTTAAAAAAAAATATATTTTAACTAGTTTTTACTACCATTATAGCATTACTATTTATTACCAAACAACAGAAAGAAACTCATTAAAGAAGGTATTGAATGTCTGTTGTGTCCGAGTGGTCTATGCCAAGACTTGGAAAATAGTGACCTTATTAGTCTCTGCTTTGAGAAAGATTGAGTCAAGAAGACAGATGAATAGATGATAAACAATACCCTCTAAGGCATGACTTAGCAAATTATTTATTTGGTATAACCTCTTTGAGGCTATAGTACTTTCAGATCAATCATGATGCAGATTATTTACATATGATATGATACATAAGACTGTTTTCTCAAATTCAATCCTAAAGAAACCACTACATAGCATCCCATACGCAGATAACATCTAACAGAAGGAAAACACACCCGCACACGGCACATGCATGCATACGTGGGAAAATGTGCACAAACAAGCACTATATAAAAAAAGCATGCATATGATGCATAAAGCGTCGACTAAGATAAGAGCTAAACAACAGCGCGGATCGAAGGAGATTAGTATTTCAATTGACTTGCAAAGCTTCACAGTGAACGTGTTTGTAAGTTGATTTCTTTGTAATTTGACACTTTAGTTTAAATTTCTATATCTTATTCTTAACGATACCTACAAAAGCAGAAAAAAGAGTACTTCGTCAACAATAGCATGTTATTAACATTTTAAGCATTTGATAATATCATCCAACAACTTCAGACTGTAAAAAAGGATAATCAGTGGAAGTAACCAGGATGAACATTTAGATTTCTGAAAGATGATTAACAAGGATAATAAGATTATGGTTCTTCACTTAAAAAAGAAGAAAACTTAATAGAAGTGAAATGAAATAATTTCACATACCTTGCGATGGAGTGCCTCGCGTGAACCACCGGGATAAAGAAGAACGTATGATTTTGTTGACAACAACTTAAACAAGTTGCTTGCTGTAACAGGTACTGCACCAAATACTTTCACTAAGTCAAACAGGGAAACTTCTTGTGTGTGATTTTCAATTTTCGGCGAAAACAATTCTGGGTGCGCAACACCGCGAAGCATAATTTTCTTCTCCCTCAAGAATCCTTCGATAAGTGGAGCAAGTTCGAATCCCAGCAACATGTGATAACCAACTAGTAGAATTGGACCTTCGTTGGGAACCCCCGAAAGACCCTTCACTATCTTTCCATCTCCCAAAGTTGAAAACATCACTGGACTAATAGCCAAGTGGTACATTCTGCAGTTCACGTGTCTATGATATAAGCCTCACATAACTATATATATGTGTAGGGGCAACTCGAGCAGGTTGGGGGGAAATCCAAGCCCAACTCTAAAAGAAGAATAGTCAACCCTTGGACCAGCCCAACCCAAGCCGAGGTTCAGCCAGAGTGGCTCATTTCTCGACTCCAGACCAGCTCGAGTTGACATGGGTTGGGTTAGGTTAAACGTGGGTTACTTGCTAAAAATGTAAAAACAGAGCTAGGGTGAAACTTTGAGGGATTTCTTACATTCTCTTAAATTTTCTACTCTTACAGGTGAGACAACAACATAAGGAGGAGGATTCACCATTGATAAAATGGGTGATGATTTTCATAAATGTAGAATAGCAATTTTCAGATAGAAAAGGGAGTGGAGAAAAAAAAATAGAATTAGAGAATTCATAAATGCAAAACTGGAACCTGCAAGTGCTGTCTTAATGAACAGAAAAAAGAAGGAAGAAACATACGATTTCCGATCTGGTTACCTTCTTCAAGCAACAAAATTGAATTAAACACAATTAGAAGATACCTGGGAGGTTTAGCATATACCTTGAGAGCATAGTTACCAAGTCGGGGTTTGGGAATTATTCGTCTAGGGAAAATTTTGGGAAAAAATTGACAAAATTTGGAAAAATCAGAAATAAATCAGGAAAATGTCGAGCAAGATATGAAAAATATAAAATAAGATAATTAATTATGAAAATTATATATATATATATATATATATATATATACACACAAACACATATTAGATACTTATTCAGGACATTTTCAAATTCGTGAATTCCGTGACTTTTTGAAAAAGTAAAAAAACGCACTTGTTCCCTAAAAAATAGCAAATACTTCGTGAATTAATCGTTCGACAAAAAATTCGCTTATTATTCGGGACCTTTTGTAAAAATCGGAGAACTCTATTACCATGCTTGAGAGGGAGGGGAGGGGAAGGGGGGGGGGGGGGGGGGGGGAAAGATGAAGTTGTCATATGTATTTCTAATCTATAAATATTAATAGAAATAATAAAAGTACAATTTTTTTTAATAGGTAGATAGTACAATTGTCCTTGCATACACACACAGACATACTTATACATATACACATGCACGCACGCACACAACATAACACACACACACACACCATAAAACATACGCACGCACATTCAGTATACACAACCACACTCAGATTGGGTTCCTCGAGGAATCAACCCAAATGCCAACCTCCTGTGTCCGAAAAACCCAGCCAAATTCTGTCCAGTGTTGGGTGGGCATGGGTTATCTTGGGTCGAGTCTAACATAGTTGCACAGCTAGATACATGTTTTCTCTCTCTCTCTCTCTCTCTCTCTCTCTCTATATATATATATATATATATATATATACCCCTAATTACACAAACAAAGATACTTTGCTGAATTACCCAGTCTGTTGATCAAATGCGACTTTGAATTCTGTCATAGAAGGGGGAAGAAAATCCGAGACATAATCATGTCGCCTTGAACGACGGTACATACTAGTACCTTTAATAACAGACAGTAGATTAATACCATCTTCCTGCACCGCCAAGGTAAGTATTTCAGTCAATTAAGTTCCATTGCATTTGTATAATGAAATAGTGCAAAAAAAAGACATTCTCATTGCGAAGAAAAACTATTTCCTTGTTTGTGAGTGACACATTAGAAATTTACTTAACATTTTGGTATGGGCATCATATATTCAAAGGCTTGATTCACCATCAGTACAACTGAAGCTAGTGTACACACAGGTTTATGGACTTGGGTTAAAAGTATTGACCCCTATCAGTTATAAAAAATAATACATGTCCACAGATACCGCAAAATCCATACAATCTCAGTACAATTAGTAACATTTTCGTTTCAACCTATAGGGTATCCATTGAGTATACAATTATCTGCACCCAATTCTTTATTCTGGGACCTGGATAGTTTTTTGGATTCAAGCGCCATGCCCCAAATTGTAGCCTCCCTACTTGAAGTTGCAGACTGTGGCATGGTTGGATTATGACATGATAACAGAACCCATGTATGACACGATAGAGAACTGTGCATAGCCATACAGACAAGATTCAATGAACATCGCTCATGGATGCAATGCTAGAGAGGATACCAGTCCCATAGTTAAGACCTATTGAAACATGGGTACTGTGGCTAGGGCCACTGCCCACTAGGCAATTGATGAGGTAAGAGAACTTTTTCAAACCACATAAATTACTGAAAAGTACAATTAAGATATGTGAATTTGACTCAGATAAACCATACACAAATTTGATGTGAATACAAGCTCCATCAAAGTCTGATGGCACCTTTGCGATTACCTTAGGTCTGATTGCATGTGTGTGTGTTAGCCTGTTAGGTGTTATATTACCTCTTACCCAAAAAAAAAAATAATGAGAGCTCATATCTAAAAAACGAGAGCTCTTTGAATACCCCAGGAGCAAGAAATAATAAACAAAAATGATCCTCACCTACCAATAAGAGAGTATGACCATTGTCCTTGAAGCAACGAACTCTGCAATTTTGTAAAGAAGTCATAAGCCGTTGAGCTTCATCGCCACTAGGAAGCATGTTATCCTTGCCACTAAAATACAAATACACCATCAACCATAAAATTCCAACAAAAGATACCAATTTAATAGCGACCTATATGCCACGTCTCTTGTGACCAGAAAAAGTAAAGCCGGTACTGGAATTTGAGGACCTGAATGAAACAAGTTCTGTTAATGAGTCCCATTCAGGACTCATTAAAAGATAAGAACCAGACAGTGTGAACATTTTGTGACCAAAGAAGGTTATATGGCCACACAGCTTACAAGGGAAAAAATACTTCTAAGGCAACAATGTTCCTCACAGCTGGTCCGTAACTGGGATGAGGGATCTGAGCAGCAAAAAATGGAAAGGGCTGTCAGCAGCCCAATTTGGGATGGGTTGGAGCCATCCCAAACTCGCCCATGAGTCAAGACCTGGACCCAAACTCATCCTTGGTCCATAATGCATGCCTTTGGAACCTCATTCATGAGAATCAAATGTCCTTTTAAGATTAAACACATAGAGAAATTGTAACCACACCAGAATGATAGAGATGCAATAACCAATAATAAAATTACATTGTTGAGAAGAAAATATAGATATAGTATAGCTAAGACAAATCTTACAGTTTTACTTATTAACCAAATGAAACCAATAGAGAGAGCATGCAAACAAACCATGCATGTTAAAAATAAGAAGACGCCTATTAAAGCTTGAGTGTATAAACACCTGGCGAGCACAAGTACTTCAGCTTTGACAGCGTGAAGACGAGAATTAGCATAAGCAGCAGCTGATTTGAGCAGCTTCAGCTTCCACAGAAGAGTCTCCTTAGGTATGATATCAGCCAAACCCTGCCAGGGAAATGGAGCAATTTATAATCTACAATAATGGCACACTAAAATCCTTATCTGGGAAAAAAAATAACTCCTTGATATAACAGTCAGAAAAAAAGAGTTATTTCTAAAATCACGGGGAACAAGATGATGGGTGCCCAAACTTAGGACTTACATAGATCCCCACCACCACCCTGGTCACCTCATCTTTGCATGAGGGTAAGATTGTGCGACACCTGCGACCTCATGGTTGCATGTCCAACACTATGATTGTCAAAACTTATGACTGCAAAGATCACCGTGAATATACTACGTGCTTTGGTTTGCATGTGATAAAATAACATTTTGAAATTGTGTTTCCTGTGCATTCTGAAGATGTGAATATGCAGTTAGAGGGGTTTTTTTTTGGTCCAAATCCAAACTTGGTATGAGTTAAAGATAAATATATCCATACTATACAATAAAGAGATAGGTGTCCTCCAAACTTAGGAGTACATAGATCTCCACCACCACCCTGGTCACCTCATTTTTGCATGAGAGAAAGACCGTGCAACACCTGCGACCTCATGGTTGCATGTCCAACACTATGATTGTTAAAACTTACGACTGCAAGGATCACAGTGAATATGCTACGTGCTTTGGTTTGCATGTGCTAAAATAAAATTTTGAAATTGTGCTTTCCTGTGCATTCTGAAGGATGTGAATATGCAGTTGGCAGTTTTTTTTGTCCAAATCCAAACTTTTGTTTTTTTGATTGATAATCCATGTATATATATATTATAGAAATAGTAAAGCAAGCCTAAAATATCCAAATCCAAACTTGGTGAGTTAAAGATAAATATACCCATACTATATGATGAAGAGGAGTGATTACACCAACCATCGTTCCTTATAGTTTTACCTAAATCCAACTTTAATTTTCCCTTTAATACCCATATTTTTATTCAAATTTTACAACAATTTTATAGGGGAAGAAAAATCTCCTAATTCAAAGTTAAATATTAATGAATTAAAATCAAATAAACTATTACATATCAACAAATAAAGAAAAAGCTTTACATAAGCTACTCTTATGTTTCGTCTCTTGAAAGAACAGTTTCAAGGGAAGAGCTCTCTTTCTATCCTTTTCACTTAGTTTTAAAATCCTCATTAAGTTTCAAAATAATCGGATTATAACATAAATAAATTTGATGTAGTTCACGAGCCTTTCTGATCATATTTATCAATGACATTTTTATTTAATTGTAAAATTCAGATTTAATTTCAGTACAACATTCTTGAATACCCGCACATTTCACGGAAAGTGCAGATGTCCCTTTCGGGTCGCTCAGTTCCAGGGGGGAGTTCCAATTGCTTAGGAGAAATAGAAGTGTGGACTCTTTGGGTTCCAGTCTAGAACCCCTGGCAAAGTCTCGGCAGGACTTAGCTGGCCACGATGAGATAGGAAATGACTGTAGGGCATGGGCAAGCTGGGACGGTTTGTTAGGGCAGGATGGAGGATGCAAGCAGATGGCACCGTTCATAGAACCAGAGGTTTCGTCCCAGCCATGGTTCAAAATATCGGTATCGGTTGCCGTATCGGTAAGTCCAAAATAGGATACGTATCGGTGTATCGGTACCGTATCGGTTGGATACAATGGAAAAATTCAGGATACGCTAAAAAAAGCTTGGATATGCAAGGAAAACTTGGATATCTTGTATAAAACCTCTTTTAATGCAAATATAAGCTAAAAACAAACTAAATGAAGGCCTCCAACTACATTTATAATCATACATATGAGAGTTAACAAATTTATAAGTTAAAAAAGGCGTGCGCGCTGATAAATTTGTATGAAAATACAAACCATAGTTACTTAACCAAGTGATAAAAGCTCACTTACATTCATAAATCAAAATATGAAAATACATAGACCCTTGTACACACAAATTACATAAATGATAGAAGCTCAATACCACATTGAGCTTCGTGCCGGCTCATATTCTATCATTATGAGATCAGGAATTGAGTAGAGTGATACATTATAAGTGGTCCAGACATGATGACACCACTGTGTCTAAGTCATCATCGTGCGGTACATGCCCAGATACATTTGTATATATACCTGCTGCTAAGTCGTGATCTATCCATAACTGTCAGTTGAAGACTGGGACTGAGCATCATAACCAGTGGCTCCTGATAAGTAGGGTTGGGCTGGGGCATCATAACAAGTAGCTCATGATAAATAGGGATGGTCTGCGGCATCATAACCAGGGGATAACCTTATTTACATATTAATATCTAAAGTAAATGAAAGTAAAATCAAGTTAAAATCATTTACTTAAATAATATAATATGTAAATAAGTTGTGTGTATCGGGTCTGTATTGTGGATTCTAGTGTAAATGGAAAGAGAAAAAAAAAACTAAAAAATCCCCGTATCGAGTGTATCGGGCCTGTATCAGCTTGATACCGTGAAGTTTTTTTTTTTTTTTTTCCAGCGTACCAATGTATCGGGTAGCTCCAAATAGGATACGTATCGGCCCGTATCGGTCGATACGTATCGATATTTTAAACCATGGTCCCAGCTGGCATCAAGGGTTGGAGATTCGGTTGAGAATGATTCAGCATCTTTACTGGAGATAGGGGAGTCTGGTGGAGTTCGAGCCAATTGGTGTTCTCAATTGGAGAACTCCCATGAGGGCTCGAGCGATGAGGAAGGAATATGGAGAATGCAAGGAGCTGCGTCGGAAGTGGGGGAAGAGAGACTAGAAGAAGTGGAAATGGGTATTGCTGTTTATAGTGCTAAGGAGGTCGAGGAAGGAATTTGGATGAGGGAGGTCCTGGCAAATGTGGCTAACTCAGTGGAGGTGAGTAAGGTCTTGGGATTACGGTTTTCAGGTGGTGAGGATCAGGCAAGAGAATTCTTTACTGATCTTGAAGTTAGGGAGGAGAGAGGGAAGGGA
This sequence comes from Tetracentron sinense, assembly GCA_015143295.1. Taxonomy (NCBI): domain Eukaryota; kingdom Viridiplantae; phylum Streptophyta; class Magnoliopsida; order Trochodendrales; family Trochodendraceae; genus Tetracentron; species Tetracentron sinense. Next base: position 6,456,694 of record CM026558.1, on the reverse strand, counting down.
GGCCAAGGCAAAAGGGGGGCGGAGGTCTGATGGCAGTGAGAGGAGGAGGAGGTCATTGGCTTGGGTTAGTGGTTTTCCTCTGAAGATTTTCTCGTGGAATGTTAGGGGTTTGGGGAGGGGGGAGAGGCGGTTGGACGTGAGGGGCTTGTTATGGAAGTTTGAGCCAGACCTTATTGATATTCAGGAACCAAATTGGAGGTGTTGAATGATATGATAATTGCAGAGATGTGGGATAGTAGGCAAGTGGACTGGGTGTCTGTAGCATCGGTGGGGGCCTCAGGGGGGCAGTTGGTGATGTGGGACCGCTTAGTTTTTGAGAAAATTGAGGTTTTCTCGGGGGAGTTTTCGATTTCCATTCATTTCAGGGGGGTGGGGGATGAATTTGAGTGGATCTTCACCTCGGTGTATGGTCCAAATCTGAGAATCTTAAGATCAAATTTTTGGGCTGAATTAGAAGGGATTTCGGCTCGTTGGCATCTTCCTTGGTGTGTGGTGGGGGATTTCAATGTGATTAGATTCCCTGGGGAAAAGAAGGGAGGGATCTCCAGGAGAATTTCTCGTAGTATGAGAGATTTTTCAGCTTTTATCAATGGGCAGGAGTTGTTGGATCCTCCTTTGAAAGGTTCAAAGTTTACATGGAAGGATAATAGGAGGTCTCTGATTATGTGTAGATTAGACAGGGCTCTCTATTCAGTGGGGTGGGCAAAGAAGTTTCCAAATATTTTTCAGGAAGCGTTAGCGTATGGTGGTTCAGATCATAGACCGATCCTCTTGAGGGAGAGCTCGGTTCAGGGGAAGAATAGACCTTTTAAATTCGAGAACATGTCGCTTAAAGTGGAGGGTTTCAAGGAGCTGGTGAAGGAATGGTGGGATGAGATGGATTTTGAGGGGCATGCATGTTATGTGTTCATGAAAAAGCTAAAGGTGCTCAAAGGAAAAATCAAAGAGTGGAACTCCAAGTGTTTTGGTAGAGTAGATATTCGGTTGAGGGAGATTGAACTAAAACTTAATGCTTTAGATAATAAGAAGAAAAGTAAGGGTTTGGGAAGGGAGGAAGAGGTGGAACGGCGGGAGTTATCAGGGCATCTTATTTCCTTGAGTAGACTTGTAGAGATATCTTGGAAATAGAAGGCCAGAGTTCAGTGGCTAAGGGCCGGGGATAGAAACACAAATTTTTTTCATGCGTGTGCCAAGGCTAGAAAACAAGTGAATTCTATTTTCAGTTTGAAGGTGGGGAATGAGGTCATAGAGGGTAATGAGGAGATTGGCATTGCGGTGTCAAATAATTTTCAGAATTGGTTCTCGAATGATAGAAGGGGGCGGCCTAAGATCCAAGATCTAAGAGTTGGGCAAGTTTCTAGGGAGGAGGTGGGTGAGTTGGAGAGGCAGTTCGAGGAAGAGGAGGTGTGCAGGGCGATAAAAAAAATGGGGAAAGATAAAGCGTCAGGACCAGACGGTTTCACTATGGGTTTTTTCAAGGGTTGTTGGGATATGGTGAAAGCAGATCTGATGAGGGAGTTTGCGGAGTTCCATGAGAGGGGTAGATGGAATAAGGAGGTCGGAGCGATGTTCATCTCTCTAATTCCGAAGGCTCATGGAGCGAAGGGGATAAAAGATTTTCGGCCAATTAGTTTGGTGACTAGTTTGTACAAAATCGTGGCCAAGGTTCTTTTGGAGAGATTGAAGAAGGTGGTGGGGGCGTATCAAGGGGCGTTTGTTCAGGGGAGGCAGTTGGTCGATGGGGTCTTGATTGCTAGTGAGTGCATTGACTCACGGATTTAGGTGGTCTTATTTGCCATGTCGATATGGAAAAGGCCTATGATCATGTGGATTGGGGGTTTTTGAAAGAGTTGCTCAATCTTATGGGGTTTGGGGCGAGATGGATTCGGTGGATGAAGGAATGTGTTTCATCGTCATTTTTTTCAATCCTAGTGAATGGGTGCCCGCATGATTTTTTTCCTAGCTCTAGAGGTTTGCGTCAGGGTTGTCCCTTATCCCCTTTTCTTTTCATTATGGTGGCAGAAGCTTTTAGTAAACTTCTCTCAAAGGCAGAAGGGCTGGGGTGGTTTAAGGGATTTCAGGTGGGGCCGGAGGGGCCTATTATTTCGCATCTTCAGTACGCAGATGATACCATTCTTTTTTTGGAGGCGGATAGGGAGTAGGTGGCAAATATGAGAGGAGTTCTTAGATGTTTTGAAGCCTTATCTGGGTTGAAGATCAATATTGCCAAGAGTAAGTTGTCAGGGGTGGGGGAGGTGGAGGGGGGTTTTCTGGAAAGAAGTGCTAGAAGTTTGGGGTGCAGTTTGGTTTCTTTGTCTATCAAGTATCTCGGTTTGCCTGTAGGAGCAAACCCGCGGTCGTCGGCTATTTGGGATCCGGTGGTGGAGAGAGTGGAGTTGAGATTAGCGGGTTCGAAGAAAAGATTTCTGTCGTTAGGAGGGCGGATAACTTTGATCAAAAGTGTGTTGGCAAGTCTCCCCATTTTTCACATGTCTTTGTTCAAGATGCCCTGGGCAGTGGGCAGGAGGTTGGAAAAGCTGCAAAGAGATTTTTTGTGGGGAGGCAAGGGGGATTCCAGGAAATTGCACCTTGTGAAGTGAGAATGGGTTACGAGACCACAAGAATTTGGAGGCTTGGGCTTTAGAAGAATCAAGTGTATGAATAAAGCTTTGTTGGGTAAGTGGATTTGGCGCTTCAATACAGAGAAGACGTCGTTGTGCAGACGGGTTATTAAAGATAAGTTCGGGGCTTGTCGGGGTGATTGGGATCCAAAGCCGGTGAGGAGGTCTTATGGGGTGGGGGTTTGGAAAGGGGTCATGATGACTATGGCTTTGATTCAGGAGTTTTTGAAATTTAGGGTTGGGAACGGGAGCTTGGTGTGATTTTGGGAAGATGACTGGTTGGGGAATGGGATGCTGTGTCGGAGATTCTCACATCTTTATAGGTTGGTGTTGAGGAGAGAGGTGAAGGTGCAGGAGTGCTATGAGGTGCAGGATGGAGAGGTTAGATGGGGCCCGCGGTTTCGAAGGGATAATTTTGGGGATAGAGAATTGGGAGAATGGTTGGAGCTGCAATGTCTTTTCATAGCATGTGTAATTCAGCCAGATGGGGAAGATAGAAGAAGATGGGTTGGGGGGGCTGAGGATGTGTTTTCTATAGCCCATTGCTATTTGGAGCTGTGGAAGGAGGGAGGGGGGGGGGGGGGGGGGGGGCAAAGCCTAGCTTTTAAGAAGATCTGGAATCTGCGGGTTCCTCTAAAGGTTCAGGCTTTTCTTTGGGCTGCTTCTTTAAACAAAGTGCTTACGATCGATCACTTAATGCATATGGGAATGACCATTCCCAATAGATGTACAATGTGCAGGCAGGCTGAGGAGGACGTGCAACACCTTTTCCTCTATTGCTCGCAAGCGCAGGTTGTGTGGAACCATTTTTTGGGCCTCTTTGGGATGAGTTGGGTCTTGCAAGGGGGCCTGGGGGAAGTAGTATTGGGATGGCCGAAAGGTGTGTTTAGTAGGAAAGGAAACGAGGTTTGGAAGATGCTTCCGGCGGTGATATGTTGGGGTTTATGGAGGGAACGAAATAGAAGAATTTTTGAGGATAAGGAAGACTCGTTGCCTAAAGTCATTCTCAAGATTGGGTGGTTTTTATATTCTTGGTCTTCCGTTCTAGCTGATTGTAAGAAGGTTCATTGCTATGCTTTCTTGTATAGCTAGTCGAGCATCTTAACTTGACCCTCCTTCGTCTTTATTCTCTTGGCGATGTTTCTCGCGTCGTTTATATTTTCTCTTTTCTTTAATAAATTTTCTCGTTATCTATAAAAAAAAACATTCTTGAATACCCGCATTAAGTCAAGTTGTTATAACCAACAATGAGTTGCAAAAGAATAATTTAGTCATTTAAGTTACCCTATCCTCATTTAATAAAGTGTCAATTACTTATAAATTAAATTGATCTTAAGACTAAGTCGACTACATGCACATGCAATAGGTGGGATCCATCATTCAATTGATCCACCTAAGCTTTGTTTTACGCCAAGACCAAGTCAATGATTAAAATGTGATGAATTAGAGTATCCATTAGAACTTATGGCTATGATCATCTCATCAAACCAATTTTTGGCATAATGGACTTCTCAAATGGGTCCCACCACCTAATTTTTGCTAGGCTCTTGTACTTGCACATTGCATATTGTTCATGCAATTCTATTACTTGCGCAACATGTGCATTGCATCTGCTTGTGCCCTTCGCTATGATGAATAAATAAATGAGACAAATACTGCAATCACGGGTTGGATTCTTAACACACCCACAAAGAAGGAAAAAAAAGTGGGGTTGTGGATACAGAAAAAGTAGATGAGCTGAAATGCATAGTAATAACGAATTCCGAAGATGAGAGTTGCATCCTAAGTACAAGATCTTTGCAACTACAATTCAGCTAATCTTTCCAGAAATTTGTGGAAACTTTAGCAAACAAATAACTGCAAAAGTAAGCAATTTTTTTTTAAAGCTCATGCACACCCCAGGAATCTAAAACACAGGAAAAGCCCAAGCAATGGAAGCACTTTCTTACAGAAAGACGTGGAAGCAAAGCAGTGAGGTTTCCCGACAATTGTTCAAGAATTTGTGGAGGAGGAAGCCCACGTTCAACACTGACCATTGCCATCTTAATTGGATCACCTATTTCATGAAAGGAAAAGAACCGTATGATGAGCAAATTGAAACTGGAAAAAAAAAGGTCCTCATTGTGGAGTTTTAAAACGTATAACAAAAAAAAAATGATAGCAGGTTTCAAAAGCTTAAGCATGTATTATAGAAAGAAAGATACAAATTAAAGGAGCATGCATCTAGAAGTTTTTTCTTTTCCCGGTAAAAGTAGATCAATATATTAGAAGAACTAGAAAGTACACACAAGTGAAAAAAGAAGACAATCCTATCTCATCTGATCTAAACTGGCCGAGCACCAAGAAAATATCAAGTTAGCAATATCAAGAGTAATCTTCTCTACTGAGGTCGAACAATTGTCAAAGACTTCTATTCCCCTCCTCACACACACACACACACACACAAGAGAACCCTCCAAATCCCTCTTTGAATATTGTCCTCATCTCTCCAAATCTAGCTGGAGTCTAAGATCAAATTAGAAGGGAAAACCTATGACACTCCCAAACGGGATGAGAAATTTCCTAAAATCCAACTAACTCGAGTGCAATAGATAAAAAAGAGATCCACTAATTCTTCACGGCTATGCATCTAAAGCATCTTTTAGCCGGTCTCATTCCCACAGTCCTACTCTTTAAATGGTCCAACGTGAGAATTTTGTCTAGAAAAGATGTGCAAGATGCAATCTTTAGATGGAATACCAGGATCCCACACTATTTAGTAAAAAAAAAAGAGAACTAGAACTATCTCCCAAGCCAATGTAAAACGATCTCATGGTGAACCGTCCCTTGTTGTCCCTAGATCAAATCCGCACATCACTAACAAAAGGTTTGGGCATAATCATGGAGAGATGTCTCAAAAACCTAATGAAATCCCCTAACTCCTAGTCATTTAAATCCCTCCTCAAAGCCACACTACCTCACCATTCCTGTAATCAAAACAAGAGGCAACACCTAACAGTGTTTTTTATTGATAATAATCAGCAATATATTCATGGAGAAGGGTAAAGGTTACACTAAGAGATCACAAGAGAGTGAGCCCAGATTTAAAACTACATATAGTAATGGATAAGGAAAGCAAGGTCCCCACCTCAGGCAATTACAAAAGAAATTAGAAGTCTGCCACCTTGAAGCCCTCTCGGATGGCGCACCATTGAACCAAGAGTTGTCTAATCCTGTAACAAACTCTAGAAGGAGAGGACAGCCCCTCGAAAGTCCTGGATTTCCTTTCCTTCCAAATAGACCGGGCAACCGTAGCAGACAAGACGACCCCCACGTTTACCCCCCAACCACCTCCTAATCAATCTAGTAGACGACACGATCAGAAGTCTCAAGCAGAATGAAGGAAGGTCCAGTTGATACCCAGGATATTGTTCCATATCTTGTCAAACTCTTTAATCTTCACAATAGGTTTCCACAGGCTTACCCGTGTGGTCTCCTAACCTCCTTTGGATCTCAATCAGACTCTTTTTCGTATTTATCCATAATAACCTTTCTCAAAATATACTCTTACCCAATCCTCCAAAGCCTTTATCCTAGCAACACTATATTCATACGACATAAAAATCTCACCCCAGATCCCCCTCCCAGGCTCCCACATGGGGCGGCACACATCCTTCTACTCCATCAGATGGTATGTCCTAGATTTCATTTGATTGTTCCACAAAAAGTTATTTTGCAGAATTTCAGTCTTCCATACACGTAGGATTAGATTAGTTGGAATCATAGTTGTAGGGAAGCTATGTCCAGGGTGGGTGGGAAGCTCGTTTCCCAGACTCAATTCCTCAGACCGACTCGCTTCCTAGGAAGCTCGCTTTCTCGGATAGTCTCGCTTCCTAGGAAGCTCGCTTCCATCACATCTCATTTAATAGTCAAATGGAGCTATATGTGTGAAGTGATGGGGTAGACCACAATTTATAACTTAGGGTGTAGACTCTAAGCAAGTATCATCGGTAACTCTTGCCTTCAAAAAAGTAGGAATAGCCATGTGACAATCAGTTCCTTCCGTTCAAACAGTGAATCAATCAGTGAATCTCTCACTTATGGATAGGAAAGAGAACCGGCCTCAAAAGAAAAGAGAGATATGCGTGATGGGAACCTAAGATACCTACATTTTTCACAAAAATCTCATGTAAGATAAAATCAAAGGTATAGCTACACATAATAACACAATGAAATGAGGAGCCTATATCTCATTTCTCGCTTCTCTTTTCCTAAGGTTTTTTTTGAGCCTCGCTTCCCGCTTCTCGTTTTTGCTTCTCGCTCTGGTAACTATGGTTGGAATTCTCACTCGGGTGCTTTTTAAGAGGGTAAGCCTACCCCTTTTGATAGAGAATGAGCTTTCCAAGCAACTAACCTATTTGAAACCCTCTCCACAACCAGATCCCAAATGGATTTGGCTTTAAAGACCGCCTCCAAAGGCAATCCTAGATACAACGGAGGAAAATGGCCCATCCTACACCTCAATATCCTACAAGGTCCTCTATATTAGGGACTTCCCAACAACTCGCTCTTCTGGAGATCGATTCTAAGACCTAACATCCCATCTAGAAGGCTTGATTAACATATTATATACTAGTCAAAGCAATAATTCACTTGCATTTAATGCATACAAAAAGGAAAATGAAATGGAGAACCATTTTTTTTAGAAAGAGAAAACTCAACCAAGTAATCGTGTCAATACTGGAAAGCTACCAAGGTCCAATACGACACCCTGTCAAACATGGCATGCATAGACTACATCCACAAAGCCATCATATTGAAGAAATGTCAATTTCACATACCTTAGGAAGATATTATGGAAACAAGCTTCTTTCGTATCCATTTTTTTTTTTAAAATGTCTAATATCAATGAATATATCTCCAATTAATGCTTTTAATCCATTTGAACTTGCATTCGTGCAAGGGCATCTCCGAAACATAGTCCGAATAGCATAAGTTTTTCTAAAGTGAACAAGTTTCAGGTCAATTCAGAGTCCGAACCAAGTTAAGATTTTAGATCTAGGTTATAGCAGATGTAGTCTACTATAGACTATAGAGGAAAAGCTTCATGACCATAATTACAAGAATGCTACCCAAAATTGATTCAAATATTAAAAGTAGCAACAAAACAAGAAAAGTTTGTGACTTTATAAGAATACTACTATAAGACTCCATAGAGACAGATCATGTACCCATAATGAAGCTAAGTAGGTAAGGGACCGCAATATGAAGTTCTTCAGACAAAGCCTCCAAGATAGGGAGCACAGGTTGCAGTCGTGACTTGCCAAATGATGTTGCTAAATGAAGATGCCAAAAACATCAGTAGCTTACTTGGAATAGCAACTACAAGTGGTCAACAAGAAACAGCTCAAACAAATACAACGAAACAATTACAGTGAACATTTGCACACTGACCTGGATTGGATAATATCAATATTAGGTCAATAGTAGGGTTATGAGCAGCAACAGCAAGTGCTAGGCATCCTCCCAAGGAATCCCCAACCATATATATTGGCTTATTTGGAGATAAAGCATGCTCGAGCCTCACAGTATTTTCAACAAATTTCACTAGTCCTTCACACAATAAAAGCCCACAGAATGTTAACCAACAAAAAATGATTGAAGAAAGTTGGAATACCCAATCAAAAAACCTCAAACTAAAGTTTTCCCAAGTGGGTTGTGAAGATTAAAATCAACATTCACAGTGTAGATCTAGTTTTTTATCCAAAAAAATAAGATGGAATGGTCATATTTATCTTGACAGGGGGGAAGAAAGTAAAAATTACAAAAGAGATGAGTTAGAATGGGTTTCTAATACTCATAGTATGTAATAGAATGTCAAGCATTACGTAATGAACGTTGTGTAAGTAGCGTGGCTTGTATCGGTTCGGATATTACCGAAACCTTTACGTAATGGTTTTGACTTTTGACAAGATACACCATGCCTACAACTAATATTTTATTTTCTTCTCAGCCATCCATCCTTACGGATCCAACGAACCCACCATTCCTATCTCAAACCACATATACTACTCACCTACCATTTCTCTTTTCACAAATTAAGATCTAGTTTTTATTGAAAAAAGTGCAAAAGAATGTATTTGAAGTTCCGTACAATTCTCCACAAAGACTACCAAATTAAAAACATCTTGATGTCTGAACAATTTTTGTCAGCTGAAAGTGCTGAATCCTTGGGTAGGAAAGCCCAATCCTCTATCTAGGAAAATTGCTTCTTATCAATTTTCCTCTTAGAGTTGTTCCATCCTTTCTTACCTTCCTCTTTCTGTTACACCTTTATCTTGGATTTCTGTGTCAGTTACTTTTCTTATAATTGGTTTTTCCAGGGAATTCAGTTGCGACTCCTGCATTGTGGAAGTGTGCCATGTTCCACCTATCTAATTTCCAAATGGAAGTCTCCTAAGTCCACAATCATAGATACCATTGATAAATATTAAAAGAAAATGGAAGGGATAGAAGAATCCATGGAAACAAATAAATATTAAATATTAAAGAGAATAAAACACATCTAGATAAAACATATTAAAGAGAGCAATCCAATATATGCTTCCCACATTCCTGTTAAATCACGTCAAGTTATGAGTCATAAACAAAATGATCATCATTTCTGGCGAGGTCTGTTGATACCACAAACCAAAAATAAAGTTGCTAATAACAATTTCAGCAGTTAGGGCATCATTTTGATTCATCAACAGCACAAAAGATTATGATCCCAAGAAAACTATGTAAATTCTAAGAGCTTTCAAAGATTAATACCTTCAAATGATGTACGGTCATAAACAGGAATATGCATGCACCTAACTTCAAAAACCCTGCAGTCAAAGAAATCATAAATTAGAAATTTCCGTGAGAGTAGTGATTTTACGGTACCGGAAATACAAGTACAATTGAATTTCAAGTGTCAATTATTCCCCTAACAACATGGTAACACAAATTTTATTGAAACTGGCATTCATGTTAATGGTTACTCAAAACTGTTTAGGATAGGAGCCTGAGCATTAAGTGGACAAAAACAGCTAACAAGTCAAGTTGATGTTGGAAAAAAATATATGGTAATGAACTGGTATGAAATTGACAAAACTAGGAATTGTTTTCGATTTCATAATAAGTCAAATACAGGCACAAACAGAGAATGCAAGAGAAAGCGTAGAAGAAAATAATTTTAAAAATATATATATACATCCAGTATTCTTGGCATATATGATATAACAATCCAAGTCTCTCATAAGACAAGCATCTATTTTTTTCTATGATCAGAAGAAGCATGTATATTTTTGTTTTTATTTTTATTTTTTGTACTTTTGTATTTTCTTTTTTGAGTAGCATATAGGGTTTGCTAAACCACACATGTTTTTGAAGTTGAACTCCTCCCAACAGTTATATGGCTTGGACACATTCAATGAAGACCAAGGACAAAACCTTTGAGGAGTGAGGTTGAGTAAGTTGAAGTCTCTACTTCTGTAATAATCCAGTTATCTGCTCACCCATCTCTTGTTTTAAAAGATCCATACTATCTTGGTGTAGCTAGACTTGTGCTTGTGAAACACAGCCACACATATGGTCAATACCAATTAGAGATATTAAATGTCGAATGTAATGAGTCAAATATTTCATGGATAACTTGAGTCAACCTAAGAATCCTTGACCACATATTGGGTGGTTACTATCTGGGATATATAGTTCTCTTAGGCTACCCAAACTAAGGTGCCCTTATATGAGATGGCGCCAAAGGGCAAGGGGAAGACAAGAAAGTATGTGGATGGAGATAGTGAGTAAAGACGTGATAATACACTTTTATTGTGGCAAAAGCTTATCGTAGTTTTGGCCTAATACTTCTATAGTTCTATGCATAAAGAAAATCGTATTAAGAAATAAGATTTATAAAATGAAGGGGAGTGAACGAGTTTCCCCACAACTCCCCCCTCCAACCCCCCCAAGAAAAAAAAAACCAAAAGAGGAGTCAAGGATCGTTAGCATAGTTTCCAAGTCGGAGTTTGGGAACTATTCATTTAGAGAAAATTTAGGCAAAATCAGGAAAATTCGGAAGTAGATCGGGGAAATGTTGGAAAAGATATGAAAAAAATATAAAATAAGATTACTAATTACAAAAATTTATCAACGACTATATATATATATATTTGAGACTTTGTTCAAAAAAGTTGTGAATAATTCGTGTTTTTTTATTGGCAAACAAAGACAAACATATTAAACACGGAAGAAGAAATAACACGTGTTTAATGCATGAAAGTTGCGCCTTTTTGAAAAAGTTGCAAATACTTTGTGAATTAATCGATCCACAAAAATGTTGCTTAATATTCAAGATTTTTTTAAGAAATCAAAGAACTTTATTACTATGGTCATAAGAACTGGGCCCAGATCCACATTACATATTTGCAATTAAAGGAGATGGTTTGTGCATGATCTGGATGATCCTTGGCCTGCCATTTGGAAGATGCTCCTAGGTGCAATTTGTTGGAGCATTTGGAAGAAAAGGAATCTAAAGGTTTTTGAAAACACTTCCATGCCTAAAGAGAAAACTTGGTTGACCAATATCAAGATGGTCTTATATTGTAGCTCTAGTAGTATGGGAATGTAGGACCCAGAACTTGGCATCTTTTATTCGGCAGGAGAAGGCTGATAGTCTTTTTTGTTTGTTTTGGGTTGATCTGTTGGATTTGCATAATTGGAGCTATGGCAACTTTATGCATGGTCTCTTGGTTATCTTTATGTTCAAGCTTTCCATGTATGTTTGAAACAACGGGAATCTGCAGCTCAAGTTTCTGGAATCACTGACAGATTGATCGTTCAAAGGAATATAATTGCAGGCCAATTAATCAGTAATGTGTTAACATATCTCGGGTAGGAGACTGGCAGTCAGAGAGGATGGATGAAGATGGCATATTATGATAAATAATATCCTACCAGTGAGTTCACTCAATGACTTTTGAATATGGAAAAAATGCTGCATCCTGTGTTGCCTACTTTGCATATGCAGTTCAACTTCAAATAAGAAGTCAAAATCTTACTCTGTCAAATTACCGGATATACTACAACTGTATCAGTCAGAGTATCAAGTTGATAGAACAATACAAGATGGAGAACGAAGTCTATATACAAGTACAATATGTAGACTTAGACTTGAGGATATTGAATGGGTAGCTTACTAGTTGAATGTCTAGTTAGTACCAAACAGAATGTAATCGTGCAAAAAGTCAACTAAGCCTGGATTGGCATGCGATCATTTGGTGCTAAGCTATGTCATACCCTATAAACAGATAATCAGCTTCCAACCAAACACTGATACAGTTTATGGAATTAGTTTTATCCTATTGAGTCAGAATATGAGTTAAGATGCGAAGGCAACCCATACTCCATACACCAAAAATAAGTGCAAATTGTCCAAAATTGTAGGATGAAATTTCAATAGGAATAAAAAAATATCCCGAAAAACTTGTCAATTTTAAAAAATGTGAAATTTACCACATGAACGAAATTTAAAACCTTACAGTTTTTTCTCCAAAATAACTAGACACATTCATACTTCTCGCATCTTTAGATATTCATGTCATGGGATATTAATTGCATATATTTAGTTATTTACATGAAGATAAGGATATTTTGACTTACTTTCCAAGAGCTTTATGGTGCAAAATGAGTCCCAGTCCAACACCATCCATCCCTGTGTGCACCAATTCATACAACAATCAGAATTTGGTGCTCAAAACCGTAAAACTGTTAATTACAACAATACAATTTCTACCAAGGAAACATCAATGAATCACAAAGTAAAAAAAAACTTGCCAATTAGCAACAACCAAATCAGAAGAAACCAAATTGCCTATATTCATCTCAAATCAAATACCATTGAGCAAGCTTAGAATCACACTTGGGGTTCATCATCCATGGACATGGTGAAGCAAAGATTACCGGGTAGAAACAAAAGCAAGGGAGAATCTTTTATCGGACGCCCACACTCGATAGGGGAAAACCACCGAGGCGGCCCACCATCGGGCTTAATCATCTCCCTAGCTATATCAAAGTAATCCTTCACAGTATCAGTCCCATACCCATCATCCCACAATACTTCCAACCCACCCGAATCGCCATCCTTTCCCACCCCCCTCTCCTCAACTTCAGAGCCCAACCAACCATTCCCCCCACCAATTTCAGCTCCAGTTCTCTCCTTTTCTCCAACAAAAGAAGCCTTTTCTTTCCCAACCGAACCAGTCGACACTGCCGTCGAATCGCCACTAGCTAAACTCCGAACTCGAACTCCACCCCGAGACTTATACTCACAAACTAGAGGAAAACAAGGCGAAATCCAAACACGAGAAGCAGAAAAAGATGTTGCAATCAACGCCATGGCTTCTCCAACCAGTGGCTCCAAATCAAGGGTTCTTTTTCCAGATCCAGATCTTCAGAGAAGCTCAAAAAACACTCTTAAGCCACAGATTTATAAATAGATACCAAATTCAGTTACTGATTTAACTTAAACAGCGTCAACTACACCTAATCACACTTCTCGTACTAAGACAAGCAAGAATAAGGTGAAATTTGGAATGTTTCATAAGTTTTTTCTGATTGATTGAATGAAAAAATGACAGATTCTTGGATTGTACTTGCACTTGCAGTGCTACTGGAATCATAAAAAATCCAAAAGCTTTGTTTGATTATTGAGTAAGAAAACGACATTTTGGAATTGGATTGCAAAGCTTCTGGAACTTAAACCGACAGATTACATTTTCTAATCATGGAGAACGAAAAATCTGGAATAATTGATTTGGTAATAAATTAAAAGTTAGGGTTTCCGTTTTTGTCGTTTATTATTTCTTTTACCTGTACGGATGAGTGGTTTTTCAGCTTTTTTTGTCTTTCCTTCATCTCCCTTTCTCTCTGGTTCTCATTCGGGCACATCTCTCAGCTTTTGAATACTTACTACTTATCCAGCTTAAGCAGGGGTGGTAACGGGTCGGGTTTCATCCGGATCAGGTCGGGTTCGATTGAATTGTCCTATATGTTTGTATGACTTGAGACGGGTTGAGGAGACCCCCCACCTAATTCCTGTTTTTAGAGTTTAGGAAATAAAATAAGTAGGAACTTAATATTATTTTATAAATTATAAATATATATTGGTATTTAAGAAATAAAATAAGTATATTAATTAATGTTATGTTGAATCGCAGTAACATATGAACTTGCTATATACTTAATATAAATTATTAAAATAAATTTAGTATAGAAGGACGACACTTAAGATAATGAGTAAGTGGTGCAAGATGAAGGCTTAAAACGGGATGGATAAAACAATGACATGAATAAAGAATAAAGATGGTATGAAGAGATATTTGGCAAAAACAGAGGGGATAACAAGGTGACACGAATCCTTTATGCAATTATTTTATAATAAACATTAAAAACCATAAAAACGAATACACCCTTGTCTCTTTCTTTCTTTATAAATGACTAGTGGGTGGCACGTGCGATCCATGTGAGAGCAGGGGAAGGAGTTAACCACAGTTAATAGGAGTTAAAAGGGACACGTGTTAACCCACGGGTGCGATTGAACTCCCTAGTGGCACGTGCGCAGGTGAGAGCGAGGGGAAAGAGTTAACCACAGTTAATAGGAGTTAAAAGGGACACGTGTTAACCCACAAGTGCGATTGAACTCTCTCCGAGTTCAATCGCGATTGGCTGTGATTCTAAATAGATAGATGAGCAAGGGGTAGTTTGGAAATTAAATCAAAGGCAATGGGTAGTTTGAATTTTAAAGCAAAACATTAAATCAAAATTTTGTTTTTATATAAGGGGAGTATTGGAATTTCGGAAAAATCATGTACGCTTGCCTCTCCCATTATAATAGTAAAGATAAAGAAAAGAAAGAAAAGATAATACAATGCACAACAATTTCTTATTTGATTGACACTGTCCAATGCAATAGCCTAGCAAGCACTGGTACGACGATACTTAGATACGGCGATACGATACAGGTACGACGATATAACAGAAATTATGAAAAACAGTTAAGTTTTACCTTAGAGTGTCCTCCGATACGGTGATACAGGTACGATGATACGAGTACATTTCTATTTTCAAAGTATCCGTGCTTTCTAGGCAATAGCCAATGGGTTGTAATGGAGGCTCAGCCAGCTGCGGTTAGGTATTGGTACCTTACACCGAGCAGATCTGGTATAGGATGTGTAGTTTTTTTTTTAAAAAAAATTTTGGGGGATTGTTAAATTACACAGCCTCACTGAGGTTTTGTGAAATTACTAAAATCTCCCCTATTATTTCAGAGATTACATTGATTTCCCTAGTTTTGGTGAGATTGCATAAACATCTCATATTGTTTTTGAGATTACACTGTCCTCCCTTGAGATTTGGCAAAATTGAAGAAACTTTTACTCTTGTATCTACAATTACATTATCTCCCCCCTTATGAGGCCATTACGAATGATTCAGTTATCATCGGATGAATCAAACTCTAAGAACTGTTGTCAGATGTAGAGTTTGACCAAATATATTATTAGTTAGAGAAGTGATTAAAGGACCTTTGGGTCCACTGTTTAACTTACCCCGTGTCGGTGTCCGTGTCCCTTTTACACTCCTTTAACCCTGATTAAGCTTAACTAAATCAAAGTTAGTGTGACTAACACACTAAGTATAAACAAACTCCACTTCAGAGGAATTCTGCATTATACGACTCGAATAAAACAAGAAATTGACTCATAGATGACACAATACTAGGACAAAAGAAAAGATAAATATGCAATATAACAATGAGATTAAATGTGAACATGAGCTCCGGTTGAACGGATAACCCCAAAAAATGGGTCATGAGACGCAGCTCCTCGCTCCACCAAGCGAGCTGATTATTGCTCTTTTTTTTAATTATCATAAGTGAGGATTTTTTACCAGAGAATTCCCCACTTTTTTTTTATTTGGTTGGATAGAATTTCCCACTTTATACCCGTATTGGCGCCCAACGTCTGTGCCTCATTGATCATATCCCAATGTTTTAACTCTTAGTTGCAACTTTTTTTATGCAAACATAGCTGGTAGTAGTCATCCTAGAAATCAAGAATAAGTGCAAGAGACATTTGATTTTAGAGGAGTGCTAGCCCCAGAAGTCATTTCTCAGCACGTGGTGTTGCTACCCTATAATAGAGAGATGGAATGACACTTGTTGCCACCACCTTGTGTATGAGGAAGACTGCAACTGAGGCTAGCATTTCTGTTGTTTTTACTTTTGGAATCAGTCTATGGATACTCCCAAGTATACAATCAAATCAAATCTACTTACTGGGGTAGTGAGTATATTTGTTTATAAGAGCTGATGTGACTTTACTTTAGAAAATGACAAAGTAAGTCAAGCCAAATCTAATGTTCACCCTTAATTATTAGGATTCAGGAGTATTTCTGGGAGTAGCCGAAGACTGATTCTTATATTTAAAACATTCTAGTTAAATAAGTAGTCATAGTAATGCCAATAATAATAATAATAATAATCTGACCCTAGACGCAGCCTTCCAATAATAATAATAATAATCTAGCTTAGTCACAGCCTTCCAAGCTCACTAGTAGCGACAAACAGCCCTACTTTCACTTATTGCCTTGAGAATCAGTATAAATCATGAATTCCTTTAATGAAAATTTTGTGTTTTTTAACCTATTGAAAGGCTAGCAAGGTAGCAAGGTCCGGTGTTGTACCTAAACTTTATAAAAAAAATATATTGAATTTTGCATATAGGGCTGGAACTCCTCCATTAATAAAGCTAATTGCTTCCATGATCATTCAATTCAAGATGCCATTGGGAGGGCAGAGCGAGCTTCGGGTAATTCAAGGTGGAATTAGTTGGTGTTACAGATGACTCTGTCGGAAAACACTGTTTACCCACTGCAAGTTTCCAATGATGAAAAAATATGAAATACTACTGTTTCTGTTCTGGTAATGATCCTTAAAACAATAAAACAGACTTTACCCTTTTTTTGGTTCAAAAGCTAGGCTTTCCTTGAATAATAATTCATTGAGGAATAACAAAAGGTTCACCATTTACACCAGCTTATCATGGATCAAATGTGGGGACTTGATGTACAGGCGCAGAAATAGCCCTATAAACAGTCCTTTGAATAATACCCCGATAAGGATCCTCCTGTCGCTTCTTTCTCAGATAGGCCATCATGCTTTCAATTTCGGATTTTATCTCCAAGTACAATACATTTGCATTTTGTCTGTCTTCCAGCAGGTCTGTCCTTCCCTTTGTTCTAATTGGCTTTCCAAACAGACAGTAAAAGCGACCAGGTATCTTGGGCAAGATAACAGGACAAAACATTTCCTGTTTGGAAACCTCCTCACTTGCTTCGCTCCTACAACCACAGCATGTTCCATGTTAACAGAAATAACTCCAAAAATCTTGTGGGCCTTTCCCATTCTATAAAGATGAGTCTACTACAAAAGAAATTTGGAAACAATATCAATTAACATCAAACAGAGATAGATTACCTTATTTTTATAAGATCTTTATTAAATTCTTTTATAGAGTCTCTAACCAAGGGGATTCTCATTAGATCGTTGAAATCAAGAACCATCTGCCACATTCAACAAGAAGACAATGTCAACCAACAGGCTCTGGAGCATAGAGATAACAATAACAGCTAAGTGTACACAAACTCCACTTCTAAAAATGGAAAAAAAAAATGGAGGGGGGAGAGGGGGTTCAAAATATTAATCAGAGATGACAAAATAATAGGACAAAAGGAAAAAGAGAAAGAAGAAATATAAAAACAAATAGTAAAAATAGAATACCATATTGCGCAATATATGCATGAATCATGCCAAAGAATACATGCAAAAATAGAACACCAGATAATGGAAATTAAGGGCATGAGTCATGCCAAAGAACATTAATGCATGCAAAAATAGAGCACCAGATAATGGAAATTAAGGGCATGATCATGCCAAAGAATTAATGCATGTCTCTGAAGAAGAAACAAGAAAAGGAAAAACAGAAACAAAGAAAAATGTGCATGTAAATGAATAATATAAATATCGAGCCGATAGAAATACTAAAAACTGAAAAGATTGAACCCAAAGTAAATGAGAATCTGCCTCGCATAGTCACCCTAAAAAAATTGGCGACTTGATATTATACAATTCAACGTGAAAACACATCTATACTTATTCCATATAACCAGTCCGGAGAACAGAAATGCATCAGATTTTTTACGTTTTGGCCACCTTTTTTTTTTGTCTCATGAAGTTTCTGAAAATACACAAATCAAAGGATAGGGATTCTAATTCCATACTTTTTGGTGCAAGACGGGGGCACCTTTAGTATTTCTTTTGAAGTTCCAGAGACAGTCCCACAGAGTTTGGAATTAAGAGGTTGATAGAATCCCATATATCTCAAGCTGGACCTCTAAGCCAAAGAGCTAAAACCATTATAATGGAAAATATACACCCAGGTGTATGAAACCATCTTAAAGATTCGGTGGTTTGAATAAACATCATTGTACTTGAGTTCACCAATTTTATAGGGTACGTTGCAAGTCGTAACAACTCGGCAAAGACTCCTTTCTTCTTTTCTTAATGTTAAGATCTTAAGATTCACTCCCTAATCTCACACATGTGGATCATCAACACCAGGGTAAAGAAATTTAGAACAGACAACCCAAACACCATGTAAAACTACAGTATTCAACGGAAGGACTGTGATGGAGATAGGAGGCACTATATTATATGATCATTCCAAAAAGCATAAGTTTTTAAACAGATCAAAAACAATGGATGACAAAAGGTTTAAGTAGATTCTACATTATCAACAAACAAATTCTCAGTATCAGAAAGGTTTCCTATATTAAAATTCAAAGAAATTGTTGAAATACACAAGCACAAGCTCACTTCTGCTATGTCATCTTCACCAACAACTCCAAACGGTACGATTGTGGCCCCACACCGAGCTGCCATTCTCACAAATTCAGGCTGATCTGGCCAAAACAACTTATATTCTTCACCCTGGCAATCATCAAAGCACCATAAGCAATAGGGAACCAAATTTGTGATAAATATAGCATAACTCCATTATTCAATCAAAACATGCCAGGTATATTTCCTTAGGGAGTTAAGAAAGAAATATCTTACTCCTGACAATCCATTTAACAAGGGCTTGTCCTCCGTGCATCTCAATGTTCTCTTTCCTTAATGAGGAGATATGATTCTGGGTTTATAAGCCCATTAGTTTATAAATGACCACTATACCTTTGGTGCATATGCAAATGTAGTGAACTAGAGGGAGGATTTACTAGTGAAACAGTCCCACCTAAAAGAATATAAGATCAAAGATCAGATATGATTATATTATTGCAACTACCTGATCAATTACGCTCTTTTAGATGGTCAAAAGAAAGCCAAGAAAAATATTTTGAATACCCTAGGAAAATGCTCATAGATTGAATCACAATGTTAATCCAATCAAGTTGATTTTTGACCTGAGATATCTCCTAGATCTGACTCATTGGATGGTGCATCCTGCTTGTTGCATATGCCACATATGTATGGTTATGCAATACATATGAATAAACAAATGGTTACTAATTGATCTGTTGAAGACAATTCCAGGGAAAGCGGATATCCGATGTCTTTTAATGTAAATATTTGAACAACATAGCCACAGACGTTGTAGACATGCCGGGGACGTGATTTACCATAAAATAAATCATATCAAGGAGATTTGTAGGTTAAAAGTCACCTTGGTTGAATTATCATAACCATCTGAACTATGTGCTTTTTCACTTGTCATACAATGTATTCTCCTTGTCATTCAAAAAGAATGCAACAAATGATCCAAATCACTTTAGTCTCGAAATACATCAATTATAGCATGAAGCACCCAGCCTCTTTTATGTCCACCCAGTCATGATTTTTCTTGATTTTTATATTTTAACTATTTTTTACTACCATTATAGCATTATTAGTTACTAAAAAACAGAAAGAAAGTCATAAAAGAAGGTATTGAAAGTCTGTTGTGTCTGAGTGGTCTATGCCAAGATTTGGAAAATAGTGACCTTACTAGTCTCTGCTTTGAGAAAGATTGAGTCAAGAAGACAAGTGATAACCAGAACCCCTCTAATGCATGACTTAAGCAAATTATTTATTTGGTATAACCTTTTTGAGGCTAACAGTACTTTCAGATCAATCATGATACAGATTATTTATACATGATATGATACATAAGACTGTTTTTACAAATCCAATCCTAAAGGAGCCACTACTGCACTACATAGTATCCCCATAGGCAGAAAACATCTAACAGAAGGAAAACACACCCACACACGCATACGTGGGAAAATGTCCACAAGCAAGCATGTATGTATATGATGCAAAGCGTCAACTAAGGTAAGATCCAAACAACAGTGCGGATCGAAGGAGATTATTATTTCAACTGAATTGCAAAGCTTCAAAGTGAATGTGCTTGTAAGTTGATTTCTTTGTAATTTGACACTTAAGTATAAATCCCTATATCTTTTTCTTAACAATACCTACAAAATCAGAAACACGAGTACTTCGTCAACAATAGCATGTTATTAACCTTTTAAGCATTTGATAATATCATCCAATGACTTCAGAGTTCAGACTGTAAAAAAGTAACCGGGATGAACATTTAAATTTCAGAAAGATGTTTAACAACGATAAAAAGACTATGGTTCTTCAATTATAAAATAAGAAAACTTAATACAAGTGAAATGATATAATTTCACACACCTTGCGATGGAGAGCCTCACGTGCACCACCGGGATAAAGAAGAACGTGTGATTTTGTTGATAACAACTTAAACAAGTTGCTTCCTGTGACAGGTACTGCACCAAATACACTCACTAAATCAAACAGGGAATATTCTTGTGTGTACTTTTCAACTCTCTGCGAAAAAAATTCAGGGTGCGCAAGACAGCGAAGCATAATTTTCTTCTCCCTCAAGAATTCTTCGACAAGTGGAACAACTTCGAATCCCAGCAACATGTGATAACCTACTAGTAGAATTGGACCTTCGTTGGGAACCCCCGAAAGACCCTTCACTATCTTTCCATCTCCCAAAGTTGAAAACATCACCAGACTAGTGGCTAAGCGGTATAATCTGCAATTATGATATAAGCATCACAAAACTATAGATGTGTCGGGGCAACTCAGGCAGGTTGGGGGAAAATCCAAGCTCAATTCTAGGAAAAGAATAGTTAACCCCTGGACCAGTCCAACCCAAGCCGAGGTTCAACTAGAGGTGCTCATTTCTCAACCCCAGACCAGCTCGAGTTGACTCTGGGTTCGGTTAGACATGGGTAACTTGCTAAAAATGTAAATACAATTAGCTAGGGTGAAACTTTGAGAGAGCTAGGAGGATTCACTATTGATGAAATAGGTGATGATTTTCATAAACATAGAATAGCAATTTTCAAATAGAAAAGGTAATGGAGAAAAAAGATAATAGAGTTAGAGAATGAAGAAAACAAATTCATAAATACAAAATTGGAACCTGTAAGTGCTGGCTTAATGAACATAAAAAAGAAGGAAGAAACGTACGATTTCCAATCCGGTTACCTTCAAAATTGAATTAAACACAATTAGAAGATACCTGGTGGTTTAAATTTTCATAAAAAGTCGAAAAAATTTGGAAATAAATCAGGAAAATGTCGGGTAAGATATGGCAAATATAAAATAAGATAATTAATTATGAAAATTACAAATAAATAAATATCATATATTAGATATTTATTCAGGACTTTTTCAAAAAGTCGCACTTTTTCCAAAAGCTGCGAATACTTTGTGAATTAATCGTTCGATGAAAAAGTAGTGTATTATTAAGGACTTTTGGAAAAAAATTAGAAAAGTTTGTTACTATGCTTGAGAGGGAGGGAAGATGAAATTGGTATACATATTTCTAACGTATGAATACTAGAAGATATTAGATGTACAATTGCCTTGTTTATCAGTAGATAAGTACAATTGTCTTTGCATATATATATATATATATATACGTACACAATATAACACACGCCCATTCAGTATACACAAACACATTCTGGTTGGGTTACTCTGAGGCATCAACCCAAAGGCCAACCTCCTGAAGTCTGAAAAACCCAACCTAACTCTGCCCAGAGTTGGGTTGGCATGGGTTGCCTTGGGCCGACATAGTTACACTGCAAGATACATGTTCTCTCTCTCTCACTCCCCGCCCCCCCTAATTACAGAAACAAAGATATTATTAGCTCTTCTGCTGAATTACCCAGTCTGTTGATCAAATGCGAATTTGAATTCTGTCATAGAAGGAAGAAGAAAATCCGAGAGAAAATTATGCCGCCTTGAACGACGGTACATATTAGTACCTTTAATAACAGACAGCAAAAATACACCATCTTCCTGCACCACCACAGAAATGATTTAGTCAATTAAGTTCGATTGCATTTGTATACTGAAATAGTACAAAGAAATGACATTCTCATTGCGAAGAAAAACTATTTGCTTACAAAAAAAGGAATCAAAAAATTGGTAAAAACAATGTTCAATAAAAGTGTTTGGCCTAAGATTTTCCAGTGAATGTACCAAGTCATAGTACCAAGACTAGGGAGAGGTGCATACGAAGCCAAGACCACACGTGTACAATACTGTTTATTGTGGTTGGACGATATTATGAATTGATTTACTTCTATAGTATAAAAGCAGGCAAACTACCTTTCCAAAAAAAAAAAAAAGCAGGAAATCTAAGGGGCCATTCAAGTTTTGTCTTAATCAACTAGAAACTCCACTCAAGCTGAGCATCTGAACTGAAGTTGAAAAATATAATTAGAAAATTGAGACCTAGCAAAGGCCAGTTTCTCTTTTTCTAAGTATGTAAACACCATTGATTCTACGGGTTGTATGTCAAACCATAGTTGACGGGAAGCTATGTACAAGGTGGGAAGCTCACTTCCTAGGAAGCTCGTTTCCCAGACTCGCTTCAGCTCGCTTCCATTAAGTCTCATTTACTAGTCAAAGGGGGCTATATTTCTAGGAAGTAATGAGCTAGACTTGAGTGAGTCAAACATAAATACCGTATTTGATAACCAAAGGAGCAACTTTGCCTTTTCCCAATCCTCCCTTGTTTGTAATAATTGAAATTTACCTAACATTTTGGTGTGGACATCATATTTCAAAGGTTTGATTCACCATCAGTGCAACTGAAGCTAGTGTGCACACAGGTTTATGGACTTGGATTATAAGTATTGACCCTTACCAGTATAAAAAATAATACATGTCCATAGATATTGCAAAATGACATACAATCTCAATACAATTAGTAACACACAGTACAGTTAGTAAGATTATTGTTTCAACCTAAAGGGGTATCCATTGAGTACACACTACACAAGCATCTGCACCCAATTCTTTATTCTAGGACCTGGATAGTTCTTTAGAATCAAGCACCATGCCCCAAACTGTAGCCTTCCTACTTGAAGTTGCAGACTGTGGCGTGGTTGGATTATGACATGATAATAAGACCCATGTGTGACCCGATAGAGAACTGTGCATAGCCACACAGACAAGATTCAATGAACATCGCCCATGGCTGCAATGCTAGAGAAGATACCAGTCCCATAGTCAGACCTAATGAAACATGGGTACTGTGGCTATGGCCGCTGCCCACAAGCCAATTGGTGAGGTAAGAGAACATTTTCAAACTACATAAATTACTGAAAATTAAAAATTTAGATTTGTCGATACGACTTAGATAAATCATACACAAATTTGAAGTGAATACAAGCTTCATCAAAATCTGAAAGCTAGTATCTAAAAAGGAGAGTTCTTTGAATACCCAGGAGCAAGAAATAATAAAGAAAAAATGATCCTCACCTACCAATAAGAGAGTATGACCATTGTCCTTGAAGTAACGAACTCTGCAATTTTGTAATGAAGTCAAAAGCCGTTGAGCTTCATCGCCACTAGGAAGCATGTTATCCTTGCCACTAAAATACAAATACACCATCAACTAAAAAATTTCAACAAAAGATACCAATTTAATAGTAACCCATACGCCACATCTCTCGTGACCAGAAAAAGTAAAGCCCATACTGGAATTTGAGGAGCTGAATGAAACAAGTTCTGTTAATGAGTCCCATTCGGTACTGGGTAAGAAAAGATAAGAACCAGACAGGGTGAACATCATGTGACCAAAGAAGGTTATATGGCCACACAGCTTACACGGAAAAAAAATACTTATAAGGCAACAATGTTCCTCACAGCTGTCTGTAACTGGGATCTGAGCAGCAAAAGAAGGAAAAGGCTGTCAATAGCCCCATTTGGGATGGATTAGAGCCAACCCAAGCTCGGCAATGAGCCCAAGAGCTGGACCCAAACTCATCCTTGGTCCATAAAGCATGCCTTTAAAACATAATTAATGAGAATCAAATGTCCTTTTAACATTAAACACATACATAAATTGTAAACACACCAGAATGATGGAGATGCAATAACCAATAATAAAATTACGTTGTTGAGAAGAAAAGATGGATATAGTATAGCTAAGACAAATCTTACAGCTTTACTTAAAAACCATATGAAACCAAATAGAGAGAGCATGCAAACAAACCATGCATGGTGAAAATAAGAAGACGCCTATTAAAGCTTGAGAGTGTAAACACCTGGCGAGCACAAGTACTTCAGCTTTGACAGCGTGAAGACGAGAATTAGCATAAGCAGCAGCTGATTTGAGCAGCTTCAGCTTCCACAGAAGAGTCTCCTTAGGTATGATATCAGCCAAACCCTGCCACGGAAATGGAGCAAATTTCCACAATGATGGCACACTAAAATCTTTCGCGGAAAAAAATAACTTCTTGATATAACAGTCAGAAAAATGAGAAATTTTTAAAGTCATGGGGACAAAGTAGATGGGTGTCCGAACTTAGGACTACATAGATCTCCACCACCACCCTGGTCATCTCATTTTTGTTTGTGAGAGTAAGCTCGTGAGACACCTGCGACCTCATGGTTGCATGTCCAACAAGATGATTGTTCAAACTAACAACTACAAAGATCAAAGTGAATAAACTATGAGTTTAGGTTTGCATGTGCTAAATAACATTTTGAAATTGTGTTCTCCTGTGCATTCTGAAGATGTGAATATGCAGTTGGCTGGTTTTTTTTTTTTTGTACAAATCACAACTTGGTATGAGTTAAAGATAAATATACCCATACTATATATAAAGAGGAGTGATTTGACCAACCATCGTTCCTTATAGTTTTGCCTAAATCCCACTTTAATTTTTCCTAAAATACTGATGTTTATTCAAATTTTACTATAATTATAAAGGGAAAGAATAATTTCCTATTCAAAGTTTAACTATAATGAATTAAAATCAAATAAACTACTAAAAATCAAGAAACATAGAAAAATCTTTACATAAGCTACTCTTATGTTTCGTCTCTTGAAAGAACAGTTTTCAAGGGAAGAGCTCTCTTTCTCTGTTTTTCATTTAGTTTTTAAAACTTCATTAAGTTTCGAAATAATCAGATTATAACAAAAATAAATTTGATGTAGAGCTCTCACCGAGCCGTTCCAATGAAATCTATCAATGGCATTTTTATTTAATTGTAAATATCATAGTTAATTTCAATATAACATTCGTAAATACCCACATAAAGTCAATTTTTTATAACCAACAGTGAATTACAAAAGAATAATTTAATCGTTTAATTTACCCTACCCTCATTTAATAAAGTGTCAATTACTAATAGACAATATGCACATGCAATAAGTGGGATCCATCATTCAATTGATCCATCTAAACTATGTTTTACGCCAAAACCCAGTCAATGATTAAAATGAGATGAATTTAAAGTAGCCCTTAGAACCTATGGCTATCACCATCTCATCGAACCAATTTTTGGCATAATGGACTTCTTACATGGGTCCCGCCACTTAACTGTTGTTGGGCTCTTGTACATGCACATTGCATATTGTTCGTACAATGCTATTACTCGCGCAACATGTGCACTGCATGTGCCCTCCGATATTATGAATAAAAAAATGAGACGAATATTGCAATCATGAATTGGATTCCTAACCATAGTTACCAAACGAGAAGCGAAAACGGGAAGCAAGGCTCAAAAAATCCTTAGGAAATGGGAAACGAGAAATAGATATAGGTGCCTCATTTTCATTATATTAAGATGACCAATCATTCCTTAAATTTTATCTTACATGAGATATTTGTGGAAAATAGGTGTCTTACGGCCTTAGGTTTCAATCCAACGATACTTGCTTAGGATCTATGTTGTAGGCTTCAGACTTAGGTTTATCCCATCACTTCCTAGATACATAGCCTCCTTTGACCACTAAATGGGACTTGATGGAAGCGAGTCCGGGAAACACGCTTCCCACCTTGTACATAGTTTCTATGCAACTATGTTCCTAACACATCCACAAAGAAGAAAAAAAAAAAAAAAAAAAGTGTAGGTGTGAATGCAGAAAAAGTAGATGAGCTGAAAGCCTAGTAATAACAAATTCCAAAAACAAGTCACAACCCAGGAATCTAAAACACAAGAAAAGCCCAAGCAATGGAAGCACTTTCTTACAGAAAGATGTGGTAGCCAAGAAGTGAGGTTTCTTGACAATTGTTCAAGAATTTGTGCAGGTGGAAGCCCACGTTCAACATTGACCATTGCCATCTTAATTGGATCACCTAATTTCATCAAAGGAAAAGAACCGTATGATGAGCAAATTAAAACTGGAAAAAATAGCTCCTTATCATGGAGTCTTAAAACATACCAAAAAAAAAATAAAAATGATAGCAGGTTCTTCAAACATGTATTATAGAAAGAAATATACAAATTAAAGGAGGAGCATGCATCTAAAAGGCTTATTTATTTATTTTGATCGCTAAAAGTAGATCAATATATTAGAAGAATTAGAAGTACACACAAGATTAATTTGTTGGTGATTAGAGATAGTCATATAAATCCTAGATGGTATCCTAATCACCAACGAATGCGTGGATGAGAGAATTCGATAAGGGATCCCAAGAGTTCTATGTAAATTGGACTTGGAGAAAACCTTTGATCATGTTAATTGGGATTTCCTGGATTACATCATGAGCAGAATGCACTTTGGGCCCCATTGGAGGAAGTGAATGAAAGCCTGCTATGCGATTGTCTCCTTCTTAGTCCTAATACACGGCTCTCTTGCAGGTTATTTCAAGAGCACCAGAGGACTGCGACATGGCATACCCCTATCGCCTTTCCTCTTCATCATGGTCACTAAGACTCTTAGTACAATGATTTCTAAGGCATCAGAGTCAGTGTTATCGATAGGGGTGTTATTGAGCCAAGCCGAGTAGTGGTGTGTTCAAGCTTGTTTATTAATTAAAAGAGCTTGAAAATCAAGCTTGAGCATGGATTGTTTATTAAAGAAACAAGCTCGAACTTTAGTAAATGAACTTGAGCCGAGCTCAAGCAATTCGCGAGCAGCTTGGTTCATTGGATATTCTATTTATATTAGGTGAATTTTTTATTTTATTATCCTAGGTAAAGAAATTACGATGTTCACTAAAATTTTAGTATAAGTTTATATTTGTATAAAGGGTATTCTTATCATGTAAAATAGATTATGTACAACTAGTATATAATAAATATACTTAATTTTAGCATTTAAATGAAGTAAGTATATTTAAAATATTTTAGTATGTTAAGTATATATATATAATCAAGCTGAGCTTTTAATGAGCCGAGTACTTGCATGCTCAAGCTTGGCTCGTTAATTCAATAAGCTTGAAAATTTAGTTTGGGCTTGGCTTGTTTATTAAATAAGCAAGCTCAAGCGAGCTTTTAACGAGCCGATTTCGAGCTATTCGCAAGCAACATGGTTCGTTAACTACCCCTAGTTATCAGGCTTCCCAGTGGGAAGAGGTAAACTGTCTATATCCCACCTACAATTTGCAAATGACACTTTGATCTTCTGTGAGCCATCTTGCAGTCAACTCCTTCACCTACGATGTCTGTTAAGATGTTTTGAGGTTGTGTTAGGATTAAAAATCAACCTCCCAAAAAGCAAAATTTTTGGTGTTGGCGAGTTACCCCACCTCCAAGAATTGACCTCTGTGCTAGGATGCAAATTTGGCTCCCTTCATGCCAAATAGCTAGGACCTACCTTTGGGGGCTCCATTAGGAGCTAAATTAATGTGGATCCGGTGATTGATAAAGTATGTCAAAGGTTAGAGAGACGGAAATCGATATACCTCTCCAAGGTGGTAGGCTTACTCTTCTCAGGACCGTCCTTGGAAACCTTTCAAAATACTTTATATCCCTTCTTGCGTGGGTCACCAAAATTTGAGCACCTCCAAAATATTTCCTATAGAATGATAATTTGGACTCTTTCAAATACCACCTAGTGAAATGGAACTCTATGTGCCTTCCTTTAGAGATGGGTGGACTAGGCATCCGCCATTAGCCAATAAAGTCCTCTTAAGTAAATGGCTCTAGACTACCTTGTCAATGGATCGGATCTTGGACCAGATCCGATCCAATTAGACAAGATCTTAATCCCATTATAGATCTATCAAATCGAATTAAGATCTGAGATCTTAAATCCTATTATAATCGGATTTAGATCTCTAGTGGCCTAATCTAATTAAAATCCGATTAGATTAGATTATATATAACAATAATAAAAATATTTATATGATTTTATAAATATACTATAGTACTAGCCAATATTTTTTTTATTTTTCTAATTAAATTATTATTTGAAATTCCTTAGTTCAATGAACCCTTTGACCTAGAGGGGGGGGGGGGGGTGAATAGGTCTACTTAAGATATTCTACCAATTTTAATTTTATTTAATCACACATGAACACGCAAAACTTTTTATGTGGAAAACCCTTCCGGAAAAAACCACGGGACCTAGTCCAGCACAAATTTCACTATGAGAAGATTTAAATAGTACAAGACTTGAATCTTACCCAACCGGACACGACACACCATTCCTCGGTATTGATTCCTCAGCTTGTAAACGACGAACTCAGCTTGTTCGATCTCTGTAACAGCAGCTCCGGTTCCTCACTAGCCAATCTTTCTCAAAGCGATCTACCATGATCTCCGAAGATCGATTCCAGTCCTTGACGGCTTTGGCTCAAGCCAACCAACACTCATAGCGGAGCACAATATGGGTTTTAGGGTTTTGAGAAGCTCTAGAGTGATCTCATCAAGGATTGAGGATCAATCAATGCGTTCATAAAGATATGAATGAACAACTTGCAACTTTAGAGAATAATTAATGGAGAATGAGTGGAATATTTTCCAGAGTTTAGGGGAACTCTAGAATGAGCCTAAAGTGCTCTCAATGCTCTCCAAAAAGTGTCCTTCACAGACTAGGGGTGTTGCATTGAATAGAGGAGCAACCCCATGAAGTTAGAAGTTGCCAAAAACAATTTAGAAACAAAAGTCCATATCAGGGTCGACCCAACAGTGTACTTCGATCGACCCAAGTGTCTTCCAGGGTCGACCCTGGATTTTTTCATCTTCTGTTATTTTTCACCATACAAAATCTTTGAGACTCAGGGTCGACCCAAAGTGGTCAGGGTCGACCTTGAGGTGCATTTTTTGGCAACTTTCTTCCTTTAACACCATAATGCATTGTTCCACTTGATCTAGGCTTTTTGGAGCCATTTTCTATGATTTTGGGCATTTCCATTAGAACTATTTTTGGTCTTATAGGTCTCACTTACCATCCTAAAACTTGAGTCATTCTTGGATGATGAATCTTCATGCTTTATCATGGCATCTTCTTCGCTTTTCATCGAATCGGATGATGACCTAAGAAGTACCATAACTACTTTTGGATTCGGAATTTTGCCAATATAAAAACATGACTTTACATTATTTTTTAGATATATTAATGTTAATCGGATTGAATTCGGATTGGAGTCGGATCTTGAACAAGTAATCGGATTCGAATTAGATAATTCAAAATCTGGCGGATCTCAGATCGGATTCGGATCCGGGCAAATCCAACCCACATTTGATCCGTTTACAGCCCTAGCTCTGGAGGTCCGGGATAGAAAGAGAGCCTCTAGAGGCATGTGATCTCGCTGAAATATGGGGAGGTTTCCTTAGGGGAGCTTGCTGATGTCACGGGTCCCCATGGGGTCGATTTATGGAAGAGTATTATGGCGGAGTGGAGTCTTTTCTCCAAATTCATCCGCTTTTGAGTGGGTATAGGGAACAAAGTGAGATTCTTGTTGGACAGTTGGTGCAGGCTCCCTCCCCTAGGCGATGATTTTAGGTTGCTATGGTCCCTAGCATCGGATAAATTCGCTTCCAAAGAATCATGTGTCGAGTATCGAGCAAACTCCAAGGTTTGGTGCCCCAGATTTAGGCGAAGCCTCAATGATTGGGAGATCACTTGTTTGCTTAGCTTTTTGGATAGACTTTGTCCCCTCCTACCCCTCCCTTAAGGATGTTTGTATATGGTCCTGCGACAACAAAGGTCAGTTCTCAATGAAATATTTATACCATGCTTTGCTTCCTCACCAGAACCCCCATTTTCCTCACAAATCAGCCTGGATGGTGAATTTGCCCCCCAAGGTATCCTTTTGTTTCTCTAGACGGCCGCTTTGGTCAAGATCCTTACATGTAATCACCTGATGAGTAGAGAGTTGATGATGGCCAACGACTATTTTATGTGCTTGGATTGGAGGAGTCGGTTGACCATCTCCTATTGTAATGTTCTTTTACCTCTAAGGTTTGGAGTAATTTTCTTTCTCGTCTGGAGATCAGATGGGTATTCCCTCACTCTTTTCGAGGCTTCATATCCTGCCAGTTCTCGGTGAAGCTGGGATTGGAAGGTGAGCTCTGCTACTCGCAGCAGTTACTTGGTCTCTTTAGAAGGAAAGGAATTCCAGGTCTTTGACAGATCCCCTTCCTCTCCTTCCAAATTTTGCTTCAAAGTGGGTCAACTTCTATCTCAATGGTGCTCTATCCAAGATAATTTTGGAGTAGCTTATTTATATTTCTTGTTGTAACTCTTTTCTTATAGTCTAGTTTCTTTTCTTTCCCTTTTCTAAGTCTTTGGCTCACACTCTTGTGAATTGTGATCCCTCGCCTAATTCTTGTATCTCTCTTTCCATTTATCTACATACATCCTCATTTACCAATTCAAAAAATCATACAAGAAAAATATAGAAATGCATCTACCACTACTCACCAAAAAAAGAAGACAATCCTATCTCGTCATCATCTAAACCAGCAAAGCACCAAGAAAATATCAAGTTAGCAATACCAAGAGTTATCTTCTCCACCGAGGTTGAACAATTGTCAAAGACTTTTATTCCTCTCCCCCCACACACACTCCAACAAATGGATCCCAAGAGAACCCTCCAAATCCCTCTTTGAATATTGTCCACATCTCTCCAAATCTAGCTGGAGACTAAGATCAAATTAGAAGGGAAAACCTATGACACCCCCAAGCGAGATAGGAAATTCCCCAAAATCCCACTAACTAGAGGGCAATAGATAAACAAGAGATCCACTAGTCTACTTCTCCATGGCCATGCACATAAAGCATCTGTTAGCCAGTCGCCACTCCCGTTAGTCCTACTCTTTAAATGGTTCGTGAGAATTTTGTCTCGAAACGATGCACAAAAATGCAATCTTAGATGAAATAACAGAATTTCACACTATTCTATAAGAAAAAAAAAGAGCTATGACCATCTCCGAAGCCAAGTAGAATGATCCCATAGTGAACTGTCCCTTGTTGTCCCTAGATTTTTTTATATTAGAGATTAAATCCGCATATCACTAATAGAAGAATTTGGCATAATCATGGAGATTTGTCTAAAAAACCAAATGAAATCCTAGATCAAATAGTCATTTATACTCCCCAAAGCCACACTACCTCACCATTCCTATAATTAAAATTCAAAACAAGAGGCAACCTTATAGAGATTTTTTTTCGGTAATAATCAGCAATATATTAATGAAGGAGGGTTAAGATTACACTAAGGGATCACAACAGAGTGAGCCTCGATCTAAAACTACATAAAGTAGTGGATAAGCAAAGCAAGATCTCCACCTTGGGCAATTACAAAAGAAAATATGAGACTGCCACCTCGAAGCCCTCTCGAATGGCGCACCAGTGAACTAAGAGCTGTCCAATTGTGTAACAAACTCCAGAAGGAGATGACACCTCCTCGAAAGTCCTAGAATTCTTTTCCTTCCAAATAGACTAGGCAACCGTAGCTGAAAAGACAACCCCCCAATCACCACCTAATGGAACTAGTAGCCGACAAAATAAAAAGTCTCGGAAAGAGCGAGGGAAGGTCCAGCTGATACCTAACCGAGTCAGGAACTAGTTCCATATCTTGGAAGCAAAAGGACAATGAAGCAAGAGATGGTCAACCGACTCTTACAAATCGAGGCACATGAAACAACCATTGGACATATCCTCCACCCTCTTCTAATAAGATGATCACATGTAAGGATCTTGTCCAAAACTTCCAAAGGATACATGCTCCCTAACTCATTCTTAAAGAAGTCAGTACCCCTTTGATCTCCTCTCCATTGCCCACCTTGTAGCTAATGTGATTGTTGAACTCCTTATCAACTTCACAATAGCTTTCCACAGGCATACCCCATGAGGTCTCCTAACCTCCTTTGGATCCCAATCAAACTCTTTTTCATATTTACCATAATAACCTTTTCAAAACAGGCTCTCTTCCCCAATCCTCCAAAGCATTTTTTCGAGCAACGCTATATTCATACGACATAAAAATCTCACCCCCAAGCGCCCTCCTACATGTGGCGGCACACATCCTTCACTCTATCAAATGGTGTATGTCCTAGATTTCATTTGATTGTTCCACAAAAAGTTACTCTGCAGAAATTCTGAGTCTTCCGTAAACGCAAGATTGGATAATAAAGACAAAGCAGGTAAGCATACTCACTAAGGTGCAATTTAAGAGGATAAGTCTATGCCTTTCGAGAGAGAATGAGCTTTCCAAGCAACTAATGTATTTAAAACCCTCTCCACAACCGGATACCAAACAGATTTGGCTTTAAAGCTTACCCCAGAGGCAATCCTAGATACGCCGAAGGAAAATGGCCAATCCTACACCTCAGTATCCCACAAGGTCCGCTATATGAGAGACTTCCCAACAACTCGCTCTTCTGGAGATTGACTCTAAAACCTAACATCCCATCTAGAAGGCTTGATTAACAGATATACAAGTCAAGGCAATAATTCACTTGCATTTAATGCATACAAAAAGGAAAATGACATGGGGAGCCATTTTTATTAGAAAGAGAAAAATCAACTAAGTAACTGTGTCAGTACTGAAAAGCTACCAAGGTCCAATACAACACCCTATCAAATATGGCATGCATAGGCTACATCCACAAAGCCATCATATTGGAGAAGCATCAATTTCACATACCTTAATAAGATATTATGGAAACCAACTTCTTTCATATCCATTCAAAACACGAAAGATGTCTAATATTAATGAATATATCTCTAATTAATGCTTTTAATCCATTTGAACTTGCACTCGTGCAAGGGCTTATTGGAAACATAATCCGAATAGCAAAAGTATTTAAGTAGACCAAGTTTCAACTTTCAAGTCAATTCAGAGTCCAAACCAAGTTAAAATTTTCAATCTAGGTTATAGCAATTGCAATTTACTATATAGGAAAAGTTTCATGACCATAATTACAAGAATGCTACCCAAAGTTAATTCAAATACTAAAAGTAGTAACAAAACATTAAGGTTATTATGACTTTATCTTCCACAAAATAAAGAATGCTACTACCCTAAGACTCCATAGAGACAGATCATGTACCCATAATGAAGCTAAGAAGATAAGGGACCGCAATATGAAGTCCTTCAGATAAAGCCTCCAAGATAGGGAGCACAAGTTGCAGTTGTGACTTGTCAAATGATGTTGCTAAATGAAAAGGCCAAAAACATCAGTAGCTTACTTGGAATAGCAACTACAAGTGGTCAACATGAAACAGCTCAAAAAAATATAACGAAACAATTACAGTTAACATTTGCAAACTGACCTGGATTGGATAATATCAATATTAGGTCAATAGTAGGGTTACGAGCAGCAACAGCAAGTGCTAGGCATCCTCCCAAGGAATCCCCAACCATATATATCGGCTTATTTGGAGATAAAGCATGCTCAAGCCTCAAGGTATTTTCAACAAATTCCACTAGTCCTTCACACAATAAAACCCACAGAATGTTACTCAACAAAAATTGATTCAAGAATGTTGAGAAATTTTACCCAATCAAAAAGCCTCAAACTAAAGTTTTCTCAAAAGTTGGTTTCGAAGATTAAAATTGTCATTCGTAGTGTAGATCTAGTTTTTTATCCAAAACAATAAGATGGAATGGTCATATTTGGCTTGACAGGGGGAAGAAAATGAAAAATTGCAAAAGAAATGAGTTAGAATGGGTTTCTAAAACTCACGGTATGTAACAGAAGTCAAATGTTACGTAATGGACATTACATAAGTAGCGTGGATCATGTCAGTTTAGGTATTACTGTAACGGGTTTTGACAAGATATATTACCATGCCTACAACTGATATTTTATTTTCTTTTCAGCTATTCATCCTTACAGATCCAGCAAACCTACCATTCCCATCTCAAACCCCATATTCTACTCACCTTCTGATTCTCTTTTAACAAGTTAAGATCTAGTTTCTATCGAAAAAGTGCAAGAGAATGTATCTGAAGGTCCACACAGTTCTCCACAAAGATTTGCCAAAGTAAACACATCTTGATGTCTGAACAATTTTTTTCAGCTCCAAATTTCCATACACTGTTGAAGCACACAGAATGGTTGCAGCTTATCATATTTACTTTATTGTTGAAAGTGCTGAATTCTTTTTGAGTTGTCCCATGATTCCATCCTTACTTTATCTAGGAAATTACTTCTTATCACTTTCCTCTTAGAGTTGTTCCATCCTTTCTTATCTTCCTCTCTCAGTTATAGCTTTTTCTTGGGTTTATGTTTCAGTTACTTTTCTTATGATTGCTTTGTCCAGAGAATGCAGTAGTGACTCCTGCACTGTGGAAGTGTGCCAAGTTCCACCTATCTAATTTCCAAATGTAAGTCTCCTAAGTCCACACTCATAGATACCATGATAAATCTTAAAAGATAATGGAAGGGGTAGAATAATCCATGGAAACAATAAACAAATAAAATTATGAAAATAAAACATATCTAGATAAAATGTATTCAAGAGAGGAATCCAATATAGGTTTCCTGCATTCTTGTTATATTACGTCAAGTTATGGGTCAAAAAACAAAATGACTATCATTTCTCGCGAGGTCTGTTGATACCACAAATGAAAAATAAAGTTGCTAATAACAATTTCAGAAGTTTGGGCGTCATTTTGAAGCATCAACAGCACAAAGCTTACAAGCCCAAGAAAAAAATGTAAAAGCTACGAGCTTTCAAAGATTAATACCGTCAAATGATGTACGATCATAAACAGGAATATGCATGCACCTAACTTCAAAAACCCTGCAGTCAAAGAAATCGTAAATTAGAAATATTCATAAGAGTAGTGATTTTACGGTAGCAGAAATACAGAACTACAAGTGAATTTCAAGTTTTAATTATTCCCCTAACAAAATGGTAATGCAAATTTTATGGTAACTGGCAGTCATGTTAATGGTTTCTCAAAACTGTTCAGGCTAGTAGCATGAGCAATAAGTGGCCAAAAACAGCTAACAAGTCAAGTTGATGTCAAAAAAAAAAAAAAGGTAATGAATTGGTATGAATTTGACAAAACTAGGAAGTGTTTTCGATTTCGTAAGAAGTCAAATATAAGCACAAATAGAGAGTGCAAGAGAAAAGAGTAGAAGAAGAAAATACTTTTTAATATATATATATATATACATCCAGTATTCTTGGCATATATGATATAATGATCCATGTCTCTCATAAGACAAGCATTTAGTTTTTCGATCGGAAGAAGCGTGTAATTTTTTAACTTTTGTATTATTCTTTTTTTGAATAGTCAAGCATGTAGGGTTTTCAGAATCACATATGTATTGGAGGTTGAATAACTCCCAATAGTTATATGGCTTGGACACATTCAATGAAGACCAATGACAGAATCTATAAGGAGTGAGTTGGAGTAAGTTGAAAGCTCTACTCCTGTAATACTCTAGTTATCTGCTCACCCATCTCTTGTTTTAAAAGATCCATACTATCCTAGTGTAGTTGGACTTGTGCTTGTGAAACACGGTCACGGCTATGGTTAATATCAATTAGAGATATTAAATGTCAAATGTAATAAGTCAAAGAATTCATGGATAACTTGAGTTGACCTATGAATCCTTGACCACATAGTGGGTGGTTACTATCTGGAATATATAGTTCTCTTAGGCTACCCAAACCAAGGATTAAAAATATAGTTTCGGGGAATGTATCGGTCCCAACCGAATCCTATACGTATCAGTTTCGAATGATACATATAATTTTTCTTTTAAAAAAAACAAATCAAATTTTAAAAAATCAAACGAGTTATAGGAACCAAATATAAAATCACAAGAAGTGACTCAAAGACAAAGTAGCAAACATATTTACAATTACAAAATGAATTAAAATATAAATATCGCACAAGGGGCTACCGAAACCTATACGTATCACCCGTTTCATATCGGTTTTGGTGATTTTTATTTCCATGTAGGTGCCCTTAAATGAGATGACCCCAGAGGGTGAGGAAAAGGCAAGAAAGGATGTGGATGGAGATACAGAGTAAAGACTTGATAATACACTTTGATTATCACAAAAAGCTTGTTGTAGTTTTGGTCTTATACATCTATGAATAAAGAAAATTGTATTAAAAAAGAAGATTTATAAAATGTAGAGGAGTGAACGAGTTCCCCCCACCACTCCCAACCCCAACCTCCAAAGAAGAAAAACAAAAAGGGGAGTCAAGACTCAAGAGTTGTAAGAATAGTTACCAATTTGAAGTTCAGGAACTATTCATTTATAGAAAATTTTAGCAAAATTCGGAAGCAAATTGGGAAATATCATGAAAGATATGAAAAATATAAAATAAGATTACTAATAATGAAAATTTATAAACGACTGTATTTCATATATTAAATACATCTTTGGGACTTTTTTCAAAAAGTCATGAATAATTTGTATTTTTTTGTTTGATCGGCAAACAAAGATAAACATATTAAATACGAAAGAAGAAATAATACGTGTTTTATTCGTGAAATTTGTGACTTTTTGAAAAAAATTGCAATAGCTGCCTATTATTCGGGATTTTTTAAAGAAATCAAAGAACTTTGTTACTTTGGTCGTAAGAACTGACCCCAACATCCACATTGCATATTTGCAATGAAAAGAAAATGGATTGTGCATGATATGGATGATCCTTGGCCTACCATTTAGAAGATGCTCTTAGGTGCAATTGGAAGGAAAGGAATATAAGGGTTTTTGAAAACACTTCCATGCCTAAAAAGAAAACCTGGTAGAACAATATCAAGTTGGTCTTATATTGTGGCTCCATTAGGGTGAGAATGTAGGACTCCCATCACGGCATCTTAATTTCGGTGAAGGAAGGCGGATAGTCTATTTTGTTTGTTTCAGGTTGGTCTGCTGGATTTGCATAATTGGAGCTGTAGCAACTTTATGTATGGTCTCTTAGTTAACTGTATGTTCTAGTTTTCCATGATGTTTTTCAGTTCGCCTTTTTGTTCACAATGGAGGGGGCACAATTGGGGTGGGGAGAAAGAAGAAAAGAAAATATTGACTCCATCTATACAAAATATTGCCCTCCTGGGAACTCCAGAAGAGGTATCAACTAGCTGTTTAGAACCCACCCGATGGATGAGCAAATCATAGGCAGGGAAGACTTAAGAGTCCTCAAAAATCATGTTGTTTCTCGCCCTTTGTATGCCCCAGCAAACCACATAAGGCAGCACATCCCAAAGACAATTACATCTCCTGCTGAAGGATGATAGTTTTGGTCAGATATGTTTACCCAACTTCATCGCTATAAGTCTATAACATCTTAAAAAATAAATTCTCTTCCATTCTAGTTGTTTATGAGTTTTTTACAATGCATGGCCTTCCTTTATTTTGTCTCTTTAATCCTTGCATAAAATTGTGGGTTGGATCTGGTGACATGAGACATTTGAAACGACGGGAATCTGCAGCTCAAGTTTCTTAACACATCTAGGCCTCTAGAGCAAGGTTCTGAATATCGATTTCGCATGTCATTTCGAGCCGTGGAAAAAAGATATATCGAGGATATTTCGCAAGATATATCGATATCATGGGAACAATATCGCACGCGGAGGAAAAAATTGAAAAAAATAGTGAAAATGTGGAATTTTTCAATGAAACTTAAGGAAATGTTAAAATAGATATTAATACACACCTGAGAATCAAAAAAATTTAAAAACACAACAATGTATATAAGAGGTGCAATGAGAAGGGCGCCAAAGATGTGCGCTGACGCTGACGACAATGTATGATGATATTTCTCTATATTGTAAAAAAAATTAACTACATTTTATTCTCTTAGTCAATTGAAGCAAATATATATGTAAACTCATTTTATTCTTTTTGTTAATTTTTGATTTGTTTTGTTGAATTTTTTGACAATAAAGAATAATTATAATCAAAGAGAAACATTAATTGTTTAATCTAAAATGGTACATATATATTTCTATGCACAACAATAATTTTGACATATGTATACCTACTAACATATATCATTTTTTGATTTATTTAATTTTTTTGTTTTCAATATGTTTAATAAAATATATCCTTAAAAAAATAATACTAGGATATGATAAAATATATATATTTTTTAAAAAAATACGATATCGCACGATATTTACGAAATATTGGTCGAGATTGTCGAAAAATTGTAAAAACTCACGAGTTCACTATTCTATTTTTTTTTTTAATACGATATCGGTCGAGATTTACGAAATATCGATCGAGATTTACGAAATATTGTAAAAACCTAAATTTCTAGTTCAGATGTCTCGGCACCCTGCGAAATCGATATATATTGTCGAAATTTGCAAAATTTCGACGATATTTTGAACCATGCTCTGGGGTAGGAGATGGCAGTCAGAGAGGATGGATGAAGATGGCATATTTATGATTAAAGATGATCCTTCGAATGAGCTCACTCAATGACTGTTGAATATGGAAAAAAAATGCAGCATTCTGTGTTGCCCACTTTGCATATGCAGTTTCAAATAAGAAGAGTCAAAATCTTACTTTGTGAAATTACTGAATATTCTACAACTGTATCAGTTGGTGTATCAAGTTTATAGAACAATTCAAGATGGAGATTGGAGTGTTGTACGATACAAGTACAATATGTAGACACAATGTAATTGTACACAAAGTCAACTAAGCTTTGATTGGCATACAATCATTTGGTGCTAAGCAATGTCATACCTTATAAACAGATAATCAGCCTCCAACAAATCAGTGATACAGTTTATGAAATTAGTTTTATCCTATTGAGTCAGAACATGAGTTAAAACAGTGAAGGCAACCCATGCTCCATACACCAAAAATAAGGCCAAATTGTCCAAAATTGTAGGATGAAAATTCCAATAGAAAATTTTTCCAAGGGGTAAGTCTTTGGTATCAATCTACTTTGCTCCCTAAACTTGTCTTACTGCATATGGTGATTTATTTAGTATTTTGAGCTGTGTGTAATCATGTTTGATCTAACATTTCCTAAAGTTTCATTGAAAGATTCAAAGTTTTTTCTAATTCAACCTACTTCTCCCTACAAATACAAATTTGAGCTCCAAGTGTGTAATCATTTTTTTTTTCCCATTTCATGAAGTTTCATTGAAAAATTCAAAGTTTATCCTAATTCCACCCAATTCTCCCTACAAGTACAAAATAATAAGCGAAATTAAAAATATCCCGCAAAACTTGTCATTTAAAAAAAAAAGTGAAATTTACCACGTGAACAAAATTTAAAACCTTACAGTTGTTTCTCCAAAAGAACTAGACACATTCATACTTCTCACATCTTTAGATATTCAAGGTCATGGGATATTAATTGTATATATAGTTACATGAAGATAAGGATACTGTGACTTACTTTCCAAGAGATTTATGGTGCAAAATGAGTCCCAATCCAACACCATCTATCCCTGTGTGCATCAATTCATAAAACAATCAGAATTTGGTGCTCAAAACTGTAAAACTGTGAATAGCATCAATATAATTTCTACCAAGGAAACATCAATGAATCACAAAGGGGAAAAAAACATTGCCAATAAGTAACAACCAAATTCTCAAGACACCCAATTGCCTATATTCATCTCAAATCAAATACAATCACACTTGGGGTTCATCATCCATGGGCGAGTCAGGATCACAACCAATTGCAATTGAATTCAATTGCATATGTGGCACAAGTGGATTGGATGAGGGGGAAAAAGCGGGAAATTCAAATTTAATTTTTTCCGCTCATCCAATCCACTTGTGCCGCATATGTAATTAAATTCAATTGCAATTGGTTGTGATCCTATCTCTCCATGGATATGATCAGGCAAAGATTACCAGGTAGAAACAGAAGCAAGGGAGAATCTTTTATCGGACGCCCACACGCAATAGGAGAAAACCACCGAGGTGGACCACCATCAGGCTTAATCATCTCCCTAGCTATATCAAAGTAATCCTTCACATTATCAGTCCCATACCCATCATCCCACAATAATTCCAACCCATCCGAACCCTCATCGTTCCCTGTCCTCCTCTCCTCAACTTCAGAGCCCAACCAACCATTCCCACCATCAATTCCCTCCTTTCCTCCAACAAAAGAAGCTTTATTCTTCCCAACCGAACCAGAAGACAACGCAGTCGAATCCCCACTAGCTAAACTCCTAACTCGTAATCCACCCCGAGACTTACATTCACAAACTACAGGAAAACAAGGCGAAATCGAAATACGAGAAGCAGACAAAGATGTTGCAGTCAACACCATGGCTTCTCAAACCAATGGCTCAAAATCAAAGGTTCTTTTTCAAAATCCAGCTCTTCAGTTCAGAGAAACTCAAAAAACTATAACCCGCAGAAACCAAATTCAGTTACTAATTCACCTTAAATATATTCAAATTTGGAATGCTTGACTTATACTCACAAACTAAAACTAATCACACTTCTCTCACTGAAGGACAAAAAAAGGGGGAAAACAAAAATAAGATTAAATTTGGAATGGTTCAGAAAGCTTTTTCTGATTCTTGGATTGTACGTGTAGTGCTTCTGGAACCATTAAAAATCCAGAAAGCTTTGTTTGATTATCGAAGATAGAAAATGACAAATTGGAATTGGATTGCAATGTTTCTGAAATCTAGACCCACATTTTACAATTTCTAATAATGGAGATAGAACAATCTGGTGTAATTGATTTTTATAATAGATTCATGGATCTTTATCTAAAAACAAATAGCAATAGTTAGGGTTTCCGTTTTGTAGTTTATTTCTTTTACCTGTACGGATGAGTGATGAGTGAGTGGTTTTGGCGGGAGACCCGCTTCAGCTTTCGTCTTTCCTTCATCTCCTTTCTCTCTGCTTCTCATTCGGGCACATCTCTCAGCTTTTGAACGACTAGTTATCAATTATCATAAGTTGCCTAAGTAGTGGGTAGTAACGGGTCGGGTTTGATCTGGATTAGGTCGGGTTGATTCGGGTTGAATTGACGTATACGTTTATGCATGGGAGGTTTCTGCAACTGTACTTTACCTTCTTCTTTTTTTCCCCAGCTGCTTTCGAGATCTGGATGCATTGAGATTCGTTTATACGATGAATCAAACTACAAGAAACTGCTGTCAGATGCAGGTTTGAGCCAATATAATATAAGATAAGTTAGGGCAGTGATTAGCAAACCACGCATTTCATTTGACAGTGTAGTCAAATGCCATGGCCACCTGTCTTTCTTTAACATTCCTTTAACTATGACAAGCTTTAAAAAAAAAAAAAAATACTAAGGTTAAATTGCTTAACTTTAAAAGTGAGTGAATCTTAATAACAGTTGATGTGTGGTAAAAAAGAATCATACATAGGGAGTGTGCGTTGAGAACACTACCAGATGAATAAATGGATGCGTTAATTACAGCAGAAGGAAAAATTTCAGCTCTTATCAATGCTCAAAGGCAACCGAGCAAATGCAGGAGTATAACACTCGAGTATTGATCTTTACATGACAAGTGGGAAGACATTTAAAAGGCAATTTAAATAAAGAGGTGATACATACATGTGCATGTATGTTGGACAGTACATGTAGGGGTGGAGCCACATGGGGCCGGGGTGAAGCCCCTCTGAAATTTTGGGAAAAAAAATTATATATATAGTATTAATATGGGTATAGCCTAGGAGAGTGGCGGAGTAAAGGGATAGGGACTCTAGCCCCCTAAAGTTTGGAGAAAAATTGTATTCTTTACGAATGGACACAAATAGATGCATAAGCTCATGAATTTGACCCTCAAACAAATTTTTTCGGGGGTGTAACCCCCTGCAAGAGAATCCTCACTCTGCCTTGAGTACATGCATACCTCCAAACTTGCCACTGTCCTATTTGACACTTATTAACTGTGGTTAAGATTCACACGTCCCTCCAGTCCAATAATCTAATCTTAGTTTTTTAGAAAAAAATATTTAAAACCACACGAGTGGGTGAATTATAAGCAAGGTTAAATGTTTTAAAAATATTTTTCCTTAAAACTGAGGTTAGATTATAACCCTATGAGATGAGTGAATTATAATAATGGTTAATGCAGGTTTCAAAGAGGACATGCATGTGGCGCTTTCAACTAAGGATTTTATCCGCAAGTAGAATACCATTGCTTCAATTGGCTTCCCAGACAGATAGTAAAAGCAGGCGGGTATCTTGGGAAAAATCCCGGGATGATGGAAGTCCTGGTTCGCAACTTCCCCACTTGCAGCGACCCTATAACCAGACAAATGAGTTTACTATGGGAATAACAAATATATATATATATATATAATCAAACAGATTAGATGGCTAACACAGTAAAGTATACACAAACTCCACTTCAGAGGAAGAAGGAAAAAGAAATAGACTGCATTACACGTCTAGAATAGAAAAGGAAATTGAATGATAGATGACACAAAACTGGGACAAAAGAAAAGAGAAATATGAAATATAACATAGAAAAAAAGTTAGAACATAAGTAAGTAAAATAAGGATGGGATTCTTATTTCATATACTTTCAGTGCAAGATGCCCATCTTTAGAAACTGTGAATTGCTGCATTTTTAATATGAATTAAGATACAATAGAAGAAAAGATATTTCTAAGGAGATGTGGAAAGATGGAAGGAACTTTTCAGGCAATCAATCCAATTCTCTCAGAAATATCAACCTTGATTCAGGTGACTTTCATAACTGGAATAGAAAGTAACGTATACATTAATATCCTGAAGGCCCAGGAATGGGAAGGAGGAAGGGTAGTAGCTCTATTGCACTCTCGGTTGGAAGAGATGGGAGATAAAGATCAAATAGCTGGTTCGGGGACGTCGACTGAGAAGGGTAATGGTGCGGCTGAGTTATTAGGAAGATTCCGGAATATAATAGATCTCCGGGTGACCTCTCTCCTCTTCACTTATTGAATTCTGAATTAATTAACTCTGTTGAAGGGAACCTCTTCTCTTCAGATTCTAATGCTGCAGGTAGAGATCATTCTCTAGTTTTGAAAGAATATGCAAGAGATGTCACAATAGATGAAACTCTAGAGTCTAACGGAAATCAAAGCCAGGTTCAAATTGAAAATTATATGGGGGAAAATCAGTATCCTAGACTTGATTTTAGTCCGATTGTCAATGAGGAAATCCATCAGTTCATTGGGTTGGGAAAGAAACATCATACTTAATCAGAAGTTCGTGAGGAGATTGAGGATCTAGAAATTAGTGTAGAGGTGACCCTTCCTTACTCTGAGGAACAAGGCATGATAATCCCTATTAGATCTGATAATGATCCTCAATTGAGTAATCTTTTGCTAATACCTAAGTCATTAGGTTCTTCTATTAAACCAACAAGTGAAGAAATGAGCAAAGGAGTTGGGGCTTACGAGACTCTTATTTAAGAACCCGAAGACGAAGGCGAGTTTCAACCAATGACTTTAAAGAGAAATAAAAAGAAGATCATAAAACATCAACACCTGATTCTTTTCAAGGAAGACCAAAAAGGGATGTTAGGAAACCTAATCGATTTAAGGAGTATTCATAGTTAAGAGTTGTGTTCTTGTGTCTTGTAGGGATAAGGTATTATGTCCCCCATGTTCCTTTTTATTAACAAAGAATTTTTTCTTCAAACAAAAAAAAAAGAGCCAATAGTAATCTATCATTTATAATTTATTTTTTTCCCTTGTAATTTTTTATCTATTAAAGTAAAAAGATAACGAAGATAATCAAAATTTTAATCGAAGTCGAACACAAATACTCTATTTCACTATACACCGGGTATTGTATCGAATTGAGATAATCGGATAATATAATCAAATCGAATTTGGATATACCATCATCCGCTTTGAATTCCATTTACAATCCCAACTGTCGTACAGAGTTTGGGACTAAGAGGTTGACAGAATTCCATATATTTCAATGGACTTTGCTAGTGAGACCGCACAGGGCCAAGACTGCATCAAGA
The DNA here is from genome assembly GCA_015143295.1 of Tetracentron sinense. Lineage (NCBI taxonomy): Eukaryota > Viridiplantae > Streptophyta > Magnoliopsida > Trochodendrales > Trochodendraceae > Tetracentron > Tetracentron sinense. The sequence continues at coordinate 6,412,330 of CM026558.1, read as the reverse complement.
CCGTGCTTGTATGCATGGATTTCAAATTTCATTAAATCCAATTTTGAAATTTTGAGATCCATGTATCACATGCACGGTCTCGGTGTGGTCTCGGCCCTTTGCGGTCTCACAAGCATTTTCCTATTTCAAGCCCTGCAGTATCTAGCCTCCAGACCAAATAGCTGGATCCAAAATCACGACAAACATATGGCCATAACTACACTGAAAGCATATAAAAATAGAAGGATAATGCTTCTGAGACTCCTTAGAGCCGAGACCATCTGAAAATCCTATCCTGGTTATGTATACTCACACAACCTGTAAGATAGGATTCTAATTGAATTAGGATTTCCTCTGGCTGGGCCCGAGGCAAATACTCTGGCCCACCTCTCCAACTTGCCACATGTCCCTTTTAACTCGCTTTAACTGTAGTTAAGATTCACTAACCCTTAGAATAAAAGAATCTAACATTGGTTTTTAGAAGAAAAAAAGTAACCACGTGGGTGGAAATGCTTAACCAGAGTCAAAGGGTGTTAGAGGCTGAGTTAAAGGCAGGGCCAGAGTATTTTACTGTAGTCCCAGACAGAGTAAATCTGCTCCCATTCTAATTTCATGAAGTTCCAGAGACTAAGAGCATGATATAATATTTTTTCATATATTCAAAGCCTTTCAGTATCTAGCCCTATAAGCCATATTCCTGGATCCAAGATCATGACAAACATATGACCGAATGAACGCTGAAAGCATATGTGAAATTAGAATCCTATCCTCTAGCCTCTAAGCTGTGTATACTCGCACAAACTAAAGGATAAGATTCTAATTTCATGAAGTTCGTCAGAGACTCTGATACAAAGTTTGGGACTAAGAGCCACAGAAATCCAAAAGCCATTATCATGACAAACATGTAATCGAAATACACAAACTTACTTCTGCTATGTCATTCCCACAAATTCTGGCTCATCTGACCATGAACAACTTATATTCTTCACCCTCCCAATCATCACAGACGGCACCATAACTCAAATAGAGAACCAATTTTACGACTAGATATAGTATAACCACATTATCAAAAAAAAAATTCATAGGTATATCACCTTAGGGACTTGAATGAAAATGTGTAATTCATGTCTCCCAATGTTCCAACTAAAGAATACAAGGAATGTCCCCTAAGAAAATACTTATACAATAATCTGTCCATCTATGCCATACATGTATGGTTATGCCATATATGAAAAGAGAGAGAGAGAGAGAGAGAGAGAGAGAGGAGTGCTAGCCCCAGTCGCGTGCATTTACTCCAATTTTTCCACAAATGCAAGATTGGGGCTAACACGTGGAGATGTTTCATATTTTAACAATTTAGAAAATAAAAATCAGAGAATGTTTAACATTGGTAGCCACCTAGTTGCGTCTTTGGAAGATTTGCTACTGGGCTAGCAAAATCCAAAAAAAAAAGCTTACTTGTTGAAGATAATTCATCAGGGAAGCGGATTTGTTATATCTATTCTATTCGTAGAGAATAGAGAATTGTTCCTTGAGAGTGCACCAAACAGGCCCTAATTAAATTATCACAAGTCCATAACCAGCCAAACTATGGGCTTCTTCACTTGGCATTCACTCCTTATCATCCAAAAGAAGGCAAGAAATGACCTAGGTGTGTTTTTCTTTCATCTTATCATCTAGAATATCTTTTAGGTGAGACCATTTAACAGTACGCCCTGCCCTGGTATATCAAGAGCATTTCCATTTTCACAGAGAGAGAGAGAGAGAGTTTCTTCTAAATTAGAAGAATTATTAGGGGTGTAAACGAGGAGAGAGAGAGAGAGTTTCTTCTAAATTAGAAGAATTATTAGGGGTGTAAACGAGCTGAGCCAGCGCTCAACTCAAAATAAACCGAGCTTGAGCTTTTACTTTGGGCTCATTGAGCCGAGTTGAGCCTTAAAAGTGAGCTTGAAAAATAAATGAGCCAAGCCTGAACAATAGGTAGCTCAGCTCGGCTCGACCCGATTAATATTATAATAATACCCTTTAAAAGTTAAATTTATATTATATATTTAGTATACCTTTCTTTTGGTAAAATATATTTAGTATACAATAACATAATTATTCCTGTTTAAGTTTTAACTCAAGCTTTCATGTGAGTCACATGACATCCTAAAAAAAAAAATGCCCTTTTAATTTTTTTTATTGAATTTAGTGTTTATCAATGTATTTTTAAAAAATTTATATATATATTGAGCCGAGCCGAGCCGAGTCAAGCCGATCTCGAGCTTAACGATTTGTGGCCGAGTCGAGCTTGAGCATCTGTAAGCCCGATCAGTGCCCAGCTCGGCTCGTTTACACCCCTAAGAGTTATGATCTTTCAAAACGTATTTGATATATAAATGCACTTCCAAATGGAAGAGAAATAAAAAAGAAAGGGAATTGATTAAAACGGGTACTTAAATTGAAAATCCTACCATGCGTTATGTGGAGCCATCATTTAAGGCCTCGGATTCTCTCTAGAGAAAGAAAGGGTGGTCTCGGGCTACCACAATGTCTGTGACATGTAGTTGGAGAAGTCATTTAATGGCCCATGATTTTGATACATAACGATAGAGTGGTGAGATAAAGGGGGAGAGATATCAAGTGGGGAGAAGTCAAAATCATGGGGAGAAAATTAAATGACTTCTCCCCTTTTTATCGCCACATGTCCCTTATTTTGTGGTTGCCCCAGACCACCTTTCTGGCTTCGCCAGAGAATCTGAGGCCCATCATTTAAAGGTATCTTTTATTATTAATTTTTACTGTATAACATTGGTAATTTCTAATAAAATAGAAAACTCGTACTCCACCACAAACGTACTCACAAACTAAATCCAAATGGGAGAAGCTGAAAAAGATTTTACAAGCAAAGTCATGACTTCTCCAACCAATGGCTGGGAATCAAGGGTTCTTTTTCCAGACCCAGCTCTTCATATAAGCTCCGAATGGACTTTAAGCCCCAGAACTATAAATAGAAACCAAATACAGTTACTAGTTCATCTTAAATAGTGTTAACGAAAACTAATCACACTTCTAAAACTCAGATTTCCCTATTGGATATCAATGTATCATACATGTCCACCATTAGTAGCCATGGTCTTGCTTATTGCACTTCTTTTGTACTAATTTGGCAATTGAGTCTCTTAACACTTGATAATGTTTCAGAGAAATAATCATATTTTTCCTACAGCTGCAAAATATCAAGCCAAAAAGAAAGTATATATCCAGCAAAATCACACTTTTAAAAATGCACAACTCCCCCCCGAAAGCAATGTTTAAAACTTCGCTAATTCTTTCACACTTATCATACATGCACTATGATATCTCGTGATAACTATTATGCGTCTAGGTCCAATAATGCAATAGTGAAATAATTTCAGAGGTTTTCTCTAACTTTGTCCCTGTCAATAAACAATTCGAAATACCTCAACTTTTTTTTTAGAATAGATCTAATTCAAATAGCAAGGATTCCAAGCACTTTTTTATTGTCACACTATTTCATAAGCACTTCTTAATTTATTAAAGTTGGGTGCGTTTGACAACAACTACAATTAAACACTTATTTACTTATTCATCAAAATAAGTAATTATTTATAAATAAATTTATTTGGTAAAAATAAATAAACAATAAGTAGAAGTAGTAAGGATCCCAAAAAAGTATTTATAAGTTATAAATAAGTAGCTCTATACCTACTTATTATATGTACTTATTTACAAAAAGTACTTAAGCTTACGCTTATATTAGCGTTGCCAAACGCCCACTACTATTTCGATACCCCTGACTCAATATCCGACCAAACACAGGCTACACGGTGTTTGACTTGGATCACACGGATTTCCCTTCAATGCATGCTTACTTGTTCCTTGTAGATCCCGGCTCCTTTGGATGTAATGTGCCACAAGAAGTCAAAAGAAGTTAATTACCAATCAAAATCATAGCATCGTCCTCATTACCAAATCACTAAGATGGCTTATCAAAATCCCATCATGATGGATCCCACTGAGGACTAAAACAAGATATTCTCATGGACCCATTAATGTATTGATATATTTACAAAGGGGTGGATCAGTGGTTCCTAGGCCTTTCCCCAAGTGGGAGGTCCAGGGTTCCATTTCTCACTCCCAATTTGGGGCAGCCCCGCACGGCTTTACCCGGACTTATCTAGTGTGGCGGGTCACAGGCTCACGTTGCACCTTCAGGGAATTAGTCCTGACCCAAAGGGTTGGGGGCACCTTGAGTTCCACAAAAAAAAAAAAACTTTTACATATATATATATATATATATATCATCAATCAGTAAATGTAGTAGTTTTTTTTTTTCTGTCAAACTGTGGAGAACTTTTCACTCTTGAGAAGAACAAGGATGAACCGGTGTTTTTACTCTCATAAAAGATAAAAGAGTCCTCAAAAGAGGACCATGGGGTCATCTAGATGTAGTTGATTAATAGCATGTATTTTGTAACTTAGTAGGGTACTAATTAGTCTTATAAGACTCATGCTTATCTGTTCTTGTCTTATTACCACTTGAAAAGTGATTATAATGACACAATTATCTGTTCTTGTCTTATTACCACTTGATGAACGAATATAATGACACGATTAAGGGGGTGTTTGGATCAGATATTTTTATCGATTTAATCACTTAAAATTGATTGTGAGTGATTTTAGACTTGAGAATCCTGTTTGGTTCACTCAGGAAAAATCAAATTTATTAGAATTGATTTCCCAAAAGCAATTTATTTTAAATCGGGATGGAGGGTGATTTTGAAAGACGAAAACAGTCTTTTTTTAAAGGGTGGTGCTAGGCGCACCCCACTATTTACTTATATACACCACTCCGTAAAAAACCCTCAACGAAACACCAAAAAGAGGGTTAAAAGGACTAAAAGGTCCTCTGTTTTTTTTAAACACCTGATTCCAATGGATCGTCCCTATTGGGTGGGATTCTCGTAGGCTCAACCCTTCATGGCAAGAACTGGTGCGGTTTCTTTCAACGAGCCATCGTTGAGACCACTTCCAGAACCTTCGAATCAGCAACACCCCTTCCAAATTTATGGCTTCGAGCAACAGTAAAAGAGCAAGTATAGACCAGGCGGTACTTGGGATAGCTTTGTCATCAATGTCAACCTTTACTTTTTCTTTCATGGAGAAAGAGTGTTGTGTCTGATACCGTAGATAAACTCAGACTAGACCCTCTTTTACTCTCTTGTCTCCATTTGATTACTATTTCTTTCTCTTCTCTCTTTGTCAAACTAGAACTAAAGAAAGTAAGAATTTTAGGTAGAGATTGTTGTAATATGCACCAAGTGGCCTTACTTGCAGCCTCCTCATGTCATCTCTAACTCTCTGTCTTTCTATTATTCTTGTCTAGTTCTCACTTCCCCACTCCATTCTCGCCTGGTTTGAACAACGCCTCCTCGTCAAAACACAAAGAAAAGAGGGTCTTTTAGTCCTTTTCAGGTGTCTTACTATAAATTTTTAAAAATTGGTGTTTATAAGTAAATATTGGGGTGCACCTAGCACCACCCTTTTTAAATACCACCTAATAGACAATTGTCATAGGTCTTCAATTTGGAAAAAAAAGAATCATTTTCTTAATATATGTGAACCAAACAGGATTATTCGCATAGAATCATTTTCTGTCAAAAATCGATTATATAAAAAGTGTGAACCAAATAGTATTATGATTATTTGACAATTGATTTCTACACATGCAATCAATTCTTATCACAATTGATTTTGGATAATAGAATCCGATCCATTGAAAATCAACAAATTATAGGACTAATGTAATTAATCAATTACAAGTTCCATCCTTGATAATTCACAGATAAACACATGACAATTTTAATCCAAGCAGTACACAGACATCAACTCTAGGAAGTAAACTAAATTTACACACAAATCCAACACTAAATCAACAAAAGCACACTACTTATTTTTACAAGATTTTTGCTCGGATTCGGATAAATGCATATGGAAACAGCATTAGCGGATGCGACGGTGAAGAGAGTAAGTGGAGAGCAGAACAAGCAAGACGAGGAGAACGGAAGCAAACAATGAGACTGCTACCGAGATTCCGATATGTCGACAGAACTTGTCATAAGTGTTGCACACCTTCTGCCACCCAACATGAGAATTTCCCTTTAGCCCTATGTAAGCGACTGCACCTGCTGTGCCTGCGGCCGATGCTACTATCGCCAACATAAGCTGCACCAAATGCAATACTGGTTTGTTAGTGTTTTCCTTTTTCTAACAATTCAGAAACAGTAGTAGGGAAAATTTGTTAATTAAGAGCTTACAACGTCAATCAAGGCGAAATGGAACAAGAGCTTCGAGGAGCATCGCTTCGATTTGGCCAATATGGATCCAAGTGTTGTAATTATACTGTATAAACACGCGACCGAAAGTGCCGCTACGAAGTATCTACACGACGTATTATCGATCAAAATTAGATCTTTAAAACTAAAATTAAAGAAGAGATTACAAGGTCTTCAAAATACTAGCTAGCTAGCTATAATAAGATGAATGAGTACCCTGTACTCTATAAGTTTTCTGTTGAGTGTTTACTCCAAGTTCATAGCCATGTAGCCATGATCATCAGATCATTTCGGATAAGTTTACATCAAGAAACTTGGCTGTGGGACCATCGTTGTGGACCCTAGGGAATCCCAGAGAAAGATCAGATGGGTGGTATATATCCCTCAAGTGTCATGTAAAAACTATCTAACTCGGCAGTACACCAAATAACAATTATATATACTAACATAATCACCAAATCTCTCTATTTTCAAGTGATAAATTAATTACCAACTTCTGTCACCAAACAAATCAAGCTCTAATGTGTTAAATTGTTAATTAGATTCAAGTATCATATCCATGTTGACTTTTCAAATCAAGCAGCTATGATCAATCAGTCAGTCTTTTTCCAACCAATCAACGGTGATCAAAGCTCCCTGATAGAGAATACCACTCCTCCAATCTGAACAATGCATAATCAACGGTGTTCAGGGGCGGAACCAGGATTTCCTTGTAGGGAGGCAAGTAATGGATTATTAGTAGTTGACCAATTATTGTAATTGATGGGGTAAGAAATAACCAAGTTCTGTTTGGTTTCCACGGGACAATCCTAATACGGTGAGTCGTAAGAAACACTAGATTTGGCATAAAAAAAAAATCAACTCCGAACGGAGCTCCGGGTCTGTTCACCCGGAGCAACCCCAAAAAAGCCTTGCGAAGGAGTATTTACGGAAAAATTTTAGTTTTAGAAAATATCCTTCTATTTGTTCATAATTACTGAACTACCACTGCCCAAGACTGTTTTTTGGGTTACTCGGAAAGGTCTGGGATCTAATCCCCTAGGGTAAGGGTTGCGCCTCAATGCCCCCAGCTAACAACCGACCGTACTGACTCTACTGAAATAATAATAATAATAATAATAATAATAATAATACAAATATAACCAACTTACATGAAGGCCGGAGAGTGATTGAATTTCGCGGCCAGTGGCACTCCGGTAGGGAAGAGCGCCACCGGAATAAGTTTGGTCTGCTTGCTAGTAACCATGACCAAAACTGCCGCAAGCGTCGATGCGAACAATAGCAACCTAAGAGATAAATCTAGCACGAAAAGTTTGTAAACTGGAGGAGCATCATGAGATACATGAGACTCGGGAGCCAGCTTGCCGGAATCGTGTGTTGGCTTATCGGTGGACGCCATGGGTGTCGACGTTGATTATGAGTATGAATATATTGTATTCGGAACGAGGAGAAGAGTGGTTTATATAGAAGTATTGGGTCACCGCCACATCACGAGGTTGGTTGGAGTACCGGCCACGTTACTTAGAGCATTGACAATATGAAATCGAAATTTCGTATGGTTTGGTCAATGAAATTTTTGGTGCTGGAGTTCTCACCTGTGGGCAAAATACATCAATTTAGCTTTCTTCTTCCTTTCTATCTTCCTTGAATTTAGCTTTCTTCTTCTTGTAGTTGTTTAATATTATTTTATTCATAGTACTTTGATTTTATCATCAAGCATGTGTTGAGACTATGAAAATGGAGGTAATTCGTTGAATAATCTCAGATTTGCCACCACTGGTCGAGGATAAATGGGTAATATCAGTTCGTTTTGTGCAACTCTGGCACATATATCTTGTGTGCCCCACTAATAGCTAGACACGGGCAATGAAGGATAAGTTGGAACCAAATCCTCTACGGTGGCAAATCCAGTTATCCCATGAGGTAGTCAGGTGTCTCTTTTGACACCTCTTAACTATATTTAAGATTCACCCACTCTCATTAGTTTTTTTTAAAATTAGGAGGCATAACCCAATTCGTCAAATCTGGTTATCACCGTAGATGACTTGATTTCTTTATTATCAATATATCCATATGAAAAATAATCATCGCCCTGTTGGTGGAGTGAAAGAGGTCTTGTCCTCCTTTTCATGTCACATGTCCCTATTTAACTCCATATTGTGGTTAAGATTCACTCAACTTTAGGATTCAAGCATTTAACCTTAGTTTTTTTTAAAAAAAATTTAATTACAAGAGTTTAAAAAAGTAAAGGGGGATTGTGAGAGTCGAGGATCTAGTAGATTATTGGCTATCCATATATCCACAATTTGTATATGTCAACCTAATTATAGGGGTATGCAAAATTTGTGTACCTAGTTGTACACATAAAATGAGCTCCTAATAATTTCATACGTGAAAGAGTGATGGAAACTTAAATTGTGCTCACCAAACAGCTGCTCCATTAGACAAGCCCTTTTCGAGTGGGTGCTTGGACTCACCCTTATGACACCTTAGCCGTTACCTTAGGTCTGAATGTCTTATTGCATGGTGTGTATTAGGACTTAGGTGTTATATTACACCTTACCCCCCAAAAAAAAACTGCGCATAGTTTGTGTGTCCCTAATGATCCTGCGCTATGTACACACAATTTATGGATATTTTGGTTAAAACACTCATTCTGCAGGGGCAGTATCGTACTCCGGCCGTTCCTCTAATGCGAGCAGCTCCCACCAAGGTAAGGAATAGAGCATCGGTTTGTCTAAGCCGTCAAGGAACAACAAAAGATACGAATGAGCGGATTCAGTGTGAACGGTCTTTGGAAGCTACCAATAGAGTAGGAAGAGGTTTTAATTAAAAATAAGGGAAGTGTGAAAATTTGAACTTTATATTATATTATGTAGCCACATAAGATTTGAGTGCCGATTTATACACACAAAATAGACTTGGACTGAAATATAAATTGATGGTATATCTATTAAAAATAATAAAGTTGAAATATGGATCGAGTTCCCAAAACATTGGTAAATATATAGATTAACAAATTCTTATATATAGAAATGTTCCTACCTTATGTAAATATTTACCATTTTAAAAAAAAATGACATGTTTTGGGAGTGTGGAAAATCGTGAAAATTCAGAGGTGGGTTTATATTTAAACTCAAAAACAATAATTTTCGGATGTTAGTGAGGGCCGATTGGACTAGTCGAAATGGATACGAAATTGACTCGAGTTTTGATGGGTTAAATCTTACATAATCCGGATCGGGTGAAGATTTAACCCAATATTTTCGAAATTTGATCCGAAATCTTGTCTGAAGTCGTGTTTTTCAAAATCTGAGTCATATCGGCAAAACTCAGATTTCAAACCTTGCCCCTACCATTGGAGAAACCATTACTTTTCTGCATCCTTTTTACATTAATCAAATTGAGCTGATTATCAGTGTTGAGAGATGGGAAATGGAAAAAGGACCTGGGTCGGCTTAGAAGCTGACCCCAGTGACCTCATTGGTCCATCCCTTTTTTTTACCATCCATCAACATCCATCAACTGTGGTTAGCCCCTTAGAGTTAAATAATCTTGCCATGATTTAAAAAAAAAAAAAAAAAAAATACTTATTTTAATTTAATTAAGCTTAACTATGGTTAAACATGATTAAAAAGGGTCACGGGACACTGCGGTCACCTTAGAAGAGACCCAGTGTCCCCTTCGCAGTCCTCTTGAGAGATCTCTTAGGTGGGAGTTTATCATTTGTTGAAAAAAATGATGATGAATGGATATGTTTGTAAATTTGTAACAGAAAGTGGCTGTTGTTGTTGGCCAACTTATGTAGAACTTATCCACACATATTCCAAGAAAATCATTAAACCAATGAGCCAAAATATAACTGACAGATAGAGATGGAGATTTTTTATTTTTTTTTGGGTAGAGACACGCGGTTAGTAGTTAGTATATGTTCTAATCATTTATTTGACTACTAAACTATCTTAGCCATATAAAGCATAAATTAAGTTAGTTATTTGGAGTACGCAAGGGTTTTAAGTAATTAAGATAGTAATTTTATGATTAAAAGAGTTGGGGTTTCTTTTGATGGAAGAGAGAGAAGAAAAGTAATTTTTTTCGATTTGAATCTTAAAAGGAGGTTTTCAGTGACAACAAAATCTTGCAGCACAATCAATAGATTAGATCAATAGACTTTGAAATGGGTTATCCAGTCATATCTTTGCATTATAAGGCAAGTTGAGAGAGAGAGAGACAGTCAAAGTACCTTGTCTCCATGCGTTGAAGCGCCACCTAATATTTGTTTGGGCTTATATAAAAACTCAACATGTTGGTCTACGTAGGGGTGTCAAGGGCCCGGGCTGGCCCGTGGCCCGGTCAGATTATTATTTGTTTTGGGCTTGGGCTTGGAGTTTCAAGCCCGTTGCCCATTTCGGTAGTCTTTTAACCATTTTTAACCCAACTAACCTGCTCGATTAGGCCGGTTAGTTTGTTGGCAAAAAATTATACCTGCTTTTTAAAATGGGTTGGCCCGGCTGATGAAGCAGGGTTAATAAATGGTCTGGGTCGGTCCGTTTATTAATTGGGCCTAGTTGGGGCTGGGCCGGCCTGACCCAAACCCACCCCATTGACACCCCTAATCTACTTTGTAAAAAATTAAACCAAAGATGTCTAGTCGGATGATAGAAACTATAGCGCCTATATCACTGGTAATGTTAACAATAGAGGTTGATGCTGATTACGTATCACACGAACACGTGCCTATGCATCATGCATAAACCATATGAAAAAAACTAAACTATGCATCATGCATAAACCATATGAAAAAACTAAACTATCAAGTGAACTAGGATAAAGTCTTTTTTATCCCTAATATTTAATAGCAAACTATTAATATAAAAATTATTTGACAAATTTATTAATTGATTTTATATGAAAATTTTAAGAGGCCGTATGGATACACTATTGTTTTTCTATTTTTATTTATTATTTTTTTAAACTAGAAACGAATTTCTGTTTTTAAATATTTTAAGTAGGAAAGACATTTGACATTCCTAATGCTATGTTTGGTTGTTGAGAAAATAGGTGAAAACATGGAAAAAAAAAAAGAAAATTTTGGATTTTTATTACAATTTTTAGTTATATTTTGTACAATTTTCTTTTCTTTTTCATATTTTTACTTATTTTCTTGACAACCAAACATAGCATAATTGTCACTTGTTTTCAAAAACAGAAAATAAAAAATAGAAATACAACCAAACAGGTCCTAAATTATTCCCAAATTTTAGTGAATATGATAATTAATTAACTTTTGCAGCCCATGTATCTCCGACTAAAGACCCAACACTTCTCCACTCTTTGACCAAAGACCCAAAAAAAAAATAACTTTTGCATATGTGGCGTGCGCTGACATAGATTAGACTGCTTTCTGCTGCAGCCCATCTTGCATTCATACTTGCAGATATCACATCTTATTGTGTAGCTAAGTCGGGCTCCTTTCACACTTGCGTGCCAATTGGTTGACCAGTTCTCAGTTTGAAATTTGAATTGATTTCAAGGTCAAAATATAAACAACTTAAAATTTTTATTTAAAATAAAAATAATGGAGAATTTTACAAGGCATACTCGCTGCCAAAATCATGAAAAGCAAAGCTCATTGCAATCAACCCCATTACAGAAAAACCCGAAGCACTTCCGCTCGATTTCTCACATAGAAAAGGCTCTTGATCGAAAACAGCAACACGACTACAGCAACTTTCAAATTTAGTTATCACAAAATCCGTCTCGAATTTAAAAAAAAGATCAAAAAGAGGAAGAAAGGGATGTTTTTCGGACATAATGGTAGGATTATGGTTTAAAATTTCATTCAAATTTTGCAAAATTTCGGTTTCGGACAACCCTACTGATATCAAAACTGGGTTTATTTCGGAAATCAGATTTTAGCCGAAATTTCGAAAATTTCGGGTGAAATTTCAGAATTCGAAAATTTTGGAATTTCGGTCGAAATCTGATTTTTTATTTTTAAATAATTTTTTATAATTATTTTTTAATTAAAATTTCGAAATATTTTGAAATATTTCGAAATTTTTACTGAAATTTTGAAAAATTTATATATTAATCTTAAAAATAAAATAATATATATAATTAATATTATATAAAAAATAAAAATTTCAGAATATTTCGAAATTTCGGACCCGAAATTTCGAAACATTTTGGCGAAATATCGGATCAAATTTCAAAAGAATATTTTATTATTAAATACGATTTCGGTGAGATGTCGGCCGAAATTTCGGAGAATTTTGTTTCGAATGGGACATCGGAAATTGACCGAAATTTCGAAATTTTAAACCTTGGGCAGGACAACAGGCACCAGTGCTTAGACTTGACCTTTAGATCTGTCAATGGGTCACGATCTGTCCAAGCCCAGCCTTTAATTAAGAATATAGAAAATAGTTAACGTATCCGTGGATCTCATTTTATAACCGAATGACCAGTCCTCGTTGGTCCACGCCCCAATTTTAAATACTCACTGTGGTTAAGATTCACTCACTTCTAGGGTTAAGCAATCCAACCATGGTTTTTTTTTTTTTTAAAAGAACAAAAACAAAATCTTAGTTTTAATTTAGTCAAACTTAACCAGGGTTAAAGGAGAGTTAAAAGGGACACGTGAACAAGGGGTAAGATATGAAATGGACCCATGGGTCTGCTAAGCATTGCTCAAGAAATATTAAACCCTAGCCTAGCCTAGCCTAAGCCCTCGGACTCGCATGCCTAAACTGGCTAAACCCAAGCCTTATTCATAAGGGTTATGGCTGGGTCAGGGCCTACAAGAATTTTTTTTAAAATAATTATTATAATATTTAGCAATTTTTTTTCTTCTTCTAAACAATCACTACTATCAAACACTGACATCAATCCTCCTACATTTTATCAGCCATTTTATCAGCCCGTCAACTATGCAACCCAAAAAGCAGCCACAATAGAGACAAAGCGAGTGAGATGTTATGACTTGTGTGGCTAAGAAAGAGAAGTCGAGAGATTGTGAATGAGCTGCTTTGAAGCCTGAGAGGAGAGTAAAAGAGGTAGAGGGTGTGATGTGCTGAAGCCTGTAGACCATAGAGTAGTAAAAATGAAAGAGAGGAGAGCCGAGTTATCCAAATGAATAAGTAAGAATGAGAGTTGAGGTCTGATCATGTGTGTGTTTAGATTACCTCTTTAACTAAAAAAACTTAAAAATGAATTCTGCTAGATGACTGGTGTCACTATCCCACTTTTAGTCCTACATTGATTGAGATTAAGCCTTTGCTGGGGTGTATAAGAGACCACGAGCCCTCCATTTGTCAGGCCATTTTGGGGGGGTTGTGAGGGTTTATCCTTAGGGCCCCTAGAGGTTACCTTAGGTAGGGCTGTCAATGGATCAAATCAGGATTCAGATTTGATCCAGATTTGATCCGTTTAGCCGGATTCTGGACCTAAGCAGTAATCCGCCGGATCGGATACGTATCATATAGGTAGAACCGATTATAATCAGATCGGATCTGGATATAGGGTGATTTGATCTGTTTAAAATTTGATCCGATTCTAATATATATATAATAGACTTTGGAGGGAATATATATAAAATTAAAGGCTATATATGTAATTTTACATTACATTAAAACTCTAAGTAACATGTAACACTAACCCTTTCTCTCATAAATAAGTAATCGCCGTTGATGGCGGTGGAAAGTTTAGATCGAAAAATAGAGAGCCAATAAGTTTTCCTTCCTCTTTTTTATGGTGATGTTATTGTTCTTGTTATGGTGGTTTTCGTCGTCGTTCGAACTACCATCACCACCATCTGGCTTTCGCTCCCAATGGCATCTAGAGCCTCTCCAGATGACAATCTCTTGTTGCAGATCAAACACTCATGTTTCTTCACTCTACGAGCATCCTCCATTGAGAATCGATCAAAAATGTGGACTATCTCATTATCTTCTCCTTCTTCATCATCATCATCGTTGTAATCGAGTTGGGGCTTTTTCTCAACTAGCGCGACACGGATCTTCTTGACCTTGACGTGTGGCACGGTGTCCTCCTAGAGCTTGGTGGGATTGAAAGGTCCTTCCAAAGCTCTCGCAAGAGTACTTTTGGTGGTCATTGCTCGTGGTGGTGAGGCGCTGGAGGATAGCATGAGAAGGAAAGGGGTTGAGTCATGCTCTTTTGAGGAACACAATGCAGAGTTTGTTGCGATGGTGGTGGTGGAAGTACTGTTAGAATTTGATGGATCTCAAATAATAGACGTTCAAATCGAATCGGATTCGGATCAAAAATAAATAATTGGATTCGAACTTGGATTTGGTAAATTAGAATCCGATGGATCTCGGATCGGATTCAGATCTGCCGGATTTGTAATCGGATCAGATTCGGATATAGCCAGATTCGGTCTGAATCCGACCTGTTGGCAGCCCTAACCTTTGATTTGATCATGTGTGTTTTTAGATTACCTCTTTAACAGGAAAAAAAAAAAAGTTTATATAATAGATGGTTTGGTAGTCTCATCATTAAATTGTTAAGAGGGGTTTATGACGGTATGAATGTAAATTTTACCATATAGAATAATATAATATATGATATATACTATATTTATGGTATATTGTAGGGTGTCGGGCTGAGCTCTACAATGTGTTGTTGGACCCTCAAGTAAGGACTATAGATTTTAAGTCCCTTGGGGTTAAGGGCGTGAAAAAAACATTGATTTTGAGGGCCTCATAGTGTCGAACCAAGTTGGGTTGGGTCTTGGGTAGGACAGAGAAATAGAGATCACTAGGTCTATGGTCGAAGATGATAGTAAGAGGAAATACCATTATTGTCAATAGTAGGTACTATCGAGAGCAGGGGTGTCCAATTGAAAATCCAGCCCCTTAAAACGCAAACACATGAAATAGTGAGCTCCACATGATGATCGGGGCCATTGGATCGTTAATCGAGTGGCCTACCTCTCAATAGTATGTACTATCCAGAATTTTCAATCACTTCCCTTTTTTTTTTTTTAAAGTTTGGTGATAGTCATCTAAGGTTAGTGTGCACCTAGCATATCCCTAAAAAAAATCTTCAAAACAATTTATCAAACTAAATCACTTAGTGGCACCTACCCGTCTTAGAAGTCTATTGCAAACCCACTTGACTTAGGTAATCTACCATTCCCTTCCAGTAAGGTTGTGAACAGGTCGTAGAATCCGAAAAAACTTTACAATTCCCTATGCTCATAAAATTGTATGAAGGTCCTATACACCTCATAAAATTACAAAAGAATCCTAATTGCGTGAAAAAGGCCATAACATTCAAATTAGAAGTAATGATAAGGAATGAGCCTCCCACACTGGAATTTAAGCATGTCATAGAAAGTTGGATTTAAGCATGAAGTAGAAAGTTCATACACTTAAATCCAAATTCAAGAATAAAAAGAACTACACACCAAATGGGACCACAAGCCTCATATGATTTGTTAAGCGTCCAATTCCTAATGAATATCTCAAGAGGCTTGTTAAAAGACTCTATTACTCTTAATTCTATTAAAAAATTAGTCATTCTCCATTCAAAAAAAAGGAGGTCAAGAAGACAAGTTAAGTAACATAAGTGACCAAGTGCAAAGCAAAAAGATCATAATTATTGATACAGACCTTTTTTTCACATCAAAAATGAATCTTTTGTTACAATCAAAGCAAAAGTGATGTGAATTAAGGAACGAAATAGATTTGCTTTATAAAAAGAAGATATCAATAAACTTTTATGAAATGATTTCATGAGATTCACCTAATTGTCTCGATGGTGGGATATCATTTAGAAAATTGGAAGTATTATAAAATAAAAATTATTACCGGTATGGAATGAGTTAATCATCCACTTTGGTAAGTAGTCTTCCTTAGAGAGAAAGCTAACAAAAAATCACTTCAAGAGAAGCAAGGTAAGGCAAAGCAAGTCTTCTTCTAGAGTGAAGCAACACAAAACCCTCTAGAGAAAATCAGGCAAAAGCAAAGCTAGTTTTTCTCCCCCTCCTAAAAAAAGGCCAAAGTCTTTTCTTATCTGATCAAGTGCAAAGCCTAAAAGAACATAAGACATAACACAACTTTCTAACCAATCAAATGCAAAGCCCAAAAAAGAGAAAAGGCTAATTAATGCACATTCAAAGGAGATCGGGAAACATCTATGACCCCATCTCTTCATCATAAATAAAATACAAAAAAACAAAAAAAAAACCTTGACTATTTATCAAAGGAAGTCTTGAGAGTTGTCATCTTTATTCAAAAATTAAAAACAATAATTTGATCCTCTATCATTCATGATCAGGTTTAGGGCCGGAGCCAAAATTCTCTTGCAGGGGCTAACAATGGGGGTTCGGGTACCCCAAATTTTTTTTTTTTGGAGGGCCAAGTTCATTGGCCATTGCATCTGTTTGTGTTCGTTCATATATGTTTTTTCTCACAGAAGTTTAGGTGGGGCTAGAGCCCCAGTCCCTCTCCCGAGCTCCGCCACTAGTAGTAGTATAGGAACTTTTTAAAAAACAAAAAATTCAGGGGGGCTTCAGCCGGTCGGGCCCCATGTGGCCCCTCCCTTGATCAGGTTTACATCGCAAAATTGACTATTCACAAAGGCGTTTATGCTGTCATGAGCATGACTGTGAAATGTGACCCAGGGGCTACATGGCAACAAAAATAGCCATTGGGCTAGAAACATGCTCTTTTGTGTTGTTTTTCCAGAGAGACCTATCGGAAACCCAAAAGAATTGTCAATAAAATGTGGT
Organism: Tetracentron sinense; assembly: GCA_015143295.1. Lineage (NCBI taxonomy): Eukaryota > Viridiplantae > Streptophyta > Magnoliopsida > Trochodendrales > Trochodendraceae > Tetracentron > Tetracentron sinense. Next base: position 6,395,251 of record CM026558.1, on the reverse strand, counting down.
AGGCCAAGATTATAAAAAAAAAACAAAAAACCCAATTGAACATTGGGGGAATCCTTATCATTGTAGTAGTCATCTCGGGCTAGACTTTAAATATGGGGGTCTAAGTTTCATATGGTCCCTAGTCATAAAAAAAAACAAATTCCAATTGAACAAGGGAGAATCCTTGATATTGTACCAGTCATCTAGGGCTAGACTCTAAATATGAGGTCTAAGTTCCATACCGTCCCGAATCATCGATGTCACTTGTACAGTCTGATGGTCATAAAGATATGGACTTTGCCACCGAGACCCCTTTAGGGCCGAGACCACCGAGATCGTGTTCTAAGAGCACGGGATTTCAGGTGGGCCCATTTCACATGGTAGACCCCACCTGAAATCCCATGCTCTTAGAGCATGGTCTCGGTGGTCTCAGCCTCGGCCCTAAGGGGGTCTCAGAAGCTTTATCCTAAAGATATAGACCTCTCTCAACAAGGGAAGAAAGTTTTCATGGGAGTTTTGATTTTAATTCTTCGAGATTGTAATAATTTAAAGATTAAGTCAAATGCTAATGCGCCTAAATAGCAAAATAAAAACAATTTGAATATGCTATGCGACCGGATAATATCCTTAAATTTTTTTTTTATGGGTGTAGGCATCATTTAAATATGTTAGTAGGGTTAGTATTCAGATGTTAGCTTGGGCATTGGAGCTCTTGCAACTCAAACCCTTGGAGAATTGGAACCCTGACCTCCCTCAATTGAAGGCCATATCCTTAATTAAAAGCTTGAGATGAAGACAAATTTCAGCCTATATTTTAAATGTTTTGTCTCTTTCGAGGAAAAACATTGTAGAAAAGAAAAGAAGTTCGGATATAATTTCTCATCATTTTCTGGAGAAAATTTCTCTCCACATGAAGAAAATCAGATAATTATTTACAGTAGAATACCCATTTTGCAACATATCAAACACATAAATTAGCTTTTCTCCAATAAATGATTGAGTGCACTTATTTTTCTTTGAATCGAACGCAGCCCAAGGGAAAAAAATTGCAGCATATGTCCTCGGTTGCCATGTCAGATTATACGTGACAAGTAGTGACTACTCACCATTACTAAGCTACTAACCCTAAATAAATAATGTCTCGCATAAAAACATTGCTTATAAAATGTAAAAAAACTCTAATAAATATAAGCATAAGAATGGGTCAGACTTGTTACCAATGTTTTGAAAATTGGATTGGACTTGTCGGTTGAACCAGTAAAACGAAGAACGGGTCAGGTCGACAATTCTAAAACCCACCAAAAATAGGATTTGATTCAAAATCGTCCAGAGAACTGAGAACCGCCAAAACCGATGGTTCAATCAGAGAACTGATTATAAAAACCAATAAAAATCGATAGAACAAGCCAAAAAAGGGAGAAAAAAATTAAATTTTTTTATTAATAAGAGGACAGAACCAGACCAGTCGAACTGATCAAACCAGAAACAGGCCACCAAGCCAGTTTGATGGACTGATTATGAAAACAAAACATGGCTTGTTACCAATACAAGGACAACTCTAGACATCATTTTTCAATGGGTCCTAGTTATGAAATCTCGGGTGATATTTAATAATCCAAACAAATATAATCTATTCCATTAAATTTTCACGTTGCCTCGCATTCATACCCATTCTCCCAGTCTTCCATGTTGTTAGGTCATTTACTATCCACAACCTAACTCAACTGTACCTCTTCCTTTTATTTTGATGAAATGTCCCTCTTCCTTGGATAAACAATTTACATTTTATTTTTTCCTTTAGTAACGATTTAGAAAATGGGTTATCATGTAAACACAGTATCCATATTCAGGTCCGTGGGTTGGGTTATCAGTTAGTGGTCAATGGGTTTCAGCCAGGGGTATCAATCTACGATAGGCCCGGGTATTGATTCAAAGAGAAAAATTGAGTGGTTTAAGTTTTTCTAGTAAATGGGCCTTGTCGGGCCGAGCCATAATAACCCGAAAACTGGAAATTGATTCAAAGAGAAGAATTGGGTGTTTCAAGTTTTTTCAAAGATTAGGCTGTGTCGGGCCGGGCCGGGCCTTGCCCAAGCCCATCCAACTATTTAATCGGCTGGTCTCCCAAAACAAAAATAAGATTGAAAATCTTATCAAATGGAAGCGATGAGGATTTCCATTGGAGTGGTCCCTCGAGTAGAAAAATCACCAGCCAAAATTCTCTCTACACTTTCTCTCAAGAAGAACCATTTGAAGCTCAAGTCCTATTTCATGGTGGATAAAATCTGTCACAATGCCTGACTCCCTTAAATAAATGTAAGACGGGAGGGGACTGTAAACTCATAACTGTCTCAAACCGGCCGGTTCTTAAAACTAATCTCAATTAAACTAATTGGTTATGCAAATTTTGTCCAAAATAGTTTGATCCAAAGAGGGTTTAAATAGATACTTCATGATTCCTAAAATAGAAGAAAACCTCAATCAAATCTAATATTTTTTAATCTCTTTCAAATTCAAATAATCTTGTGATCATCACACTTTATTATTATATCCAATTCTCTATCACCCTTCCGCAATTGCGTGACCCTTTCGAGAAGGAACATACAATTGAATGCAAAAAGAATCCCATAATCATGATTTTATCTTTGTCGAGTCACTGAAACATCTGATCGTGCATGTTGGGGGTCACCGCCTAACTGTAAAGTCCATCACTTTCGCATCCCGCTCATCTTAGAGTCTTTCGGAGCCAGTAGCCCACTAGATTGGCTGTATGATCTCGTCCCAAAAAAACACGAAGTATGACCCGTAATTTAAAAAAAAAAACTCTTGTTAGAGAGATCTTCAATAAAAATAAAAAGAGATATTGTAAGGCAGGGCCGACCCAAGCCATTTGAAGGCCTAAAGCGAGAATTCTAAATGAGGCCTTTTATATATATATATATAATTAAAAAATTAACTAAAATTTATTTTTCTTGCTTTTTGAAATGCAAAATTACTAATTAGACTTTTGTATTCAAGTTTTCCTAACATATCATTTTCAATTGATAACATAGCTAATCCACTTAATCGTTCCTGTGACATAGTCAATCTTAGTTAGGATTTTATCAATTTTAATTTTGAAAAACTTCTTTCTGCAAAAACAATTGTTACAGGTATTATTAATAAAATTCTGTAATCAATGTATGCATTAGGAAAAGAATCTAGTTTTTTTATATAACTTAGTACGTCAATTAGATTATTTTCTTCTGGTTGTAAAATTTATTTTAACACCTGTAATTTTGAAAACAAATCCAAACCATCAATATCAGAAAAACTATCATGTTTCAAGACAAATTCAAGATTAAGACAATAGTTTTTTCAAACTTTCATCGTCTAGTGATTTTAACACTTTACCAAGGTTCTTTACAACAGCAATAATTCTTACTAATACTTTACCTATGCTCTTATACGAATTAAACAACTTACAACAAAAACAAAATACTTTATCCAAATTTTTTGAATACACTAACCATCTTCTATCATATGTCTCTCCGTTAGGTAATTTTCGAATATAATGTGTAATAGAAAAATGTTTAGAGAGTTCATCTTTGGGAAAATCTATATCATTATCTCTAATTTGACTCATTTTTACTAATAAATCTCTTAATTTTGTATCAATATTATTCCAATGACTTGGATCATAAATATTTTTAGGAATATAATCAACCGTTTCATTAATGTTTTCACGCTCTTCTATTTTTTTTTTCTTCTTCTTCAAGAAATTACATAGTTGACTATCATTATGAATATTCTCATTGTTATGGTCTTCTTGTATTATTTCATTATTTTTTAACTCTTTTGGATCAATTATTTATTCATTTATAGAACTTTCACCTAAATTTTTTGTTATATTTTGTTTGTTGTTAATAACAAATTTTTCAATAACTCATTTTTGAGATTGAATTAAATTATCTAATCTTTTTTTTTTTAAAGTTTTGAATAGTCTGATTCTTGTTTTCTAGTAGACATATTTGTTATTTATGACTAAAAAAATTATTTAAGAAATTAATACTATTTATAATATAAAAAAAATACAATATAAGTTTGAAACTAAAAAAGTCTTAAAAGTATGAAACAATAGAACCTGATTTATTGAGAAGAAAATGAGGAAGCTTGAACTTTGAAGCTGTGCCTGTCAATATGAGCAAAAAATTACATTTAAATTAATGAGTTATATTATAAGTAATAAAATATGCAAGAATTGGATAAACCTAGCATCTAATTCTATACCCTTCAATAAATATATTTTTTTCTCTAAAGTTCAGGAGCACTAGAGCCCCCATCCCCCGGTTTCGCCCATCTACTAGATTTAATGAGGTGATTGGAAAGCCCCAAATTTATTAACCTACTAAACAGTAGGACTATAGGAGTCAACTAATATAACTAAATGATGTCGGGTACCCAAAAAAAAATTGTAATGTGGAGAGAGGGACTCATACGGTCATATCTCAGCTACATCAATGGTCTGGAAGAAATCCCCTAAAGCGATAAAATCTCGCAATCCTAGCTTGGTATATTAGTTGACTCTTATAGACAAGTTAAGTTAATTTTCAGCATTCACCCACCTTTGAATTACTCAAACAATAACTACTCATCTTCTATCACTTCCACAAAATTTCATATGAACCAACCCATCAAATCTATTATTACCTTCTTCAGATTTTGAGTAGGATCAAGAGTTGGATTCTGAAACTCTAGCAGCTCCAGCAGACTTTCAAATTTCAATCTCAGATTTCTTTACAGATTGAACTCCAAAAATGCCTTCCTTAATCCTTAAGGCTTCAAATATGGTTTCATTCAACTCAGTTTCCATTTACATAGTCCACAAATTATAACTAAACAAAAGAAAAATATTAAAAACCCTAGATTTGAACTTGAAATCTAAGTGAGTATACCTTGTAATGCTTGATTAAGGCCTGCTTTGATTTGTGCAAGTGTCTTAAAATCTACATGTTCTTCCTCTGTCTCCTGCAGGTTATCACCAAGACACCAACTAAGCAGAGCTCTGTTCTGTAGCTTTAATGGTGTAAGCAGTTAGCAATCCAAGATTTATTTTCTAACTGCAATAATGCAATGGATCAACAACAATATGAAGAAAGCTAGAGGAGAGATTGAGAGAAGATGGAGAGAGGGAAGAGAGATGGATGCATGCTTGCATAAAGAAGTAACTCTCTTGAGGAAGAAACCATCGTTGGAACTTGGAAATAGGGGTGTGTGAAGATGAAAAGTTTGTCTTGGAAATAACCAAACCGTAATCACCTTGTGGTGTTATTGAGTTTACCAAAAAAGAAATAATCAAACCCAAAAATGGAAAACCCCAATTAACGTTCTCACTTCTATAACAGTCCCATAAATTTTGGGCCTTCAATTTTTTGGGGCCTAGAGCCAAGGCTTTGGTGGCCTTATGGACGAGCCGGCCCTGTTGTAAGGCATGAATATGATAATTAGGAGTTGTAGAAGTATAAAAGAGAATGATAAGATTTTTTTATTTCAAAAAAAAAAAAACCAAAATTTTCACACCCGTCAAACTGTGGCAGCACCATCTGCCGGAAAGAGAAAAACAACAGCTATAAGGTCACCAAAGAATCGGTGACTCTGTTACTATAAAGAAACTGAATAATATTAATTGACGTGAATGATTTATAAGAACCCAAAGAGGATTTAAATAGATACTTTATGATTCTTAAAGTAGAAGGAAACCTCAATCAAATCTAATATTCCTTAATCTCTTTAATTAAAATTCAAATAACCTTGTGATGATGAGATGTCCTATTCTCTATCACCCCCTCCTCCCTCCTCCCTCCTCCCTCCTCCCTCCTCCCTCCCTTTTCCTGATGTGTGTGGTTTGCTAGATATTGGACGCATCCTTGTGAACTAGTCTCGATCTAATGAGTTAGGAACACCCCGAGTCATAAAAAGAAGTCAAAAACTACAATTTTCATACGTTTTGGATTACATAGTCCTCTAATAACATCTGATCGATTCCCCCAATGTTATCGGCCATGTTTTGTTTCAATAGATAACCAAAGCTCTCCAAAATACACCTCATATAGATATATTTTTACAATTACATAGATAAGAAGATTCTTTTTTTTTTTATAAAATATTTGTGTAAAGGGAAATTTTCGGGACTACCGGTACCTTATAGGGGTTGCATGGTCCATGTCCTGTACATTCATCTGTATGTGTACGTCATCCATACCCTTTGTTATATAGCGCGCTCTTCGAAGGAAGTGACGTTGTGTACATAATCGTCCAAGGTTTAGTTCGGGTTCGTCCTCCACAAGGTGGGTGGTCATCCGACCTATTATACACTCCAACGATCAAGTCAGTATAAAGCATAGGCATATGAGCATGAGAGTGTGGAGATACTTATCGTGAGGTCATTGAGCACATGTGCTTGAGGACGAGCGATGAAGACGCAGATGACGTAGCTCGGGGGCATAGATGACGTAGCTCGGGGTCATAGAGAACGTAGCTCAGATACAGTTGACAGCTGAGAACATAGCTCGGAGGACGTAACTTGGATAGCGTAGCTCGGGTACAGTTGATAGCGGAGAATGTAGCTCGGAGGACGTAGCTCGGACAACGTAGCTTGGGTACAGTTGACAGTGTTAGGCACAAATGCAAATGATCAATTTCATGGTCGTGCTAGTGGTAGTATGTCATTAACATATTACTAAGTAGATAAACATAAAACATCAGATATTGACAGAGTGTAAGGATACCGTTCATGGAGAATATTAGGCAGACATGACCGATTCGAGAGAGCATCTAGTAGCCATAATCGATTGTGAGGCCGTGGAGAGCATTAAGTGACCGGAGAACATCTAATGAAAATGAGAGAATCAGGTGAGCGACTGTTTGCATAGCCCTTTGGGGTTGGGGTGTGAACGACCCAAGCCTTCCAGTTCTCATTCTTCTGCCTTTCCTTACTTTCTCTTATGCCTTCCGCACCATCTTCTTCTCTCTGGTGATTCTTACTTATTTATAGACATTTGGAGTCATCATAACTTGTGTGGTCATGATTATGTCACCTGTCAGATAACACTCAAGAGAGCCAGCACATATCCCAAGTGGGTTTAAGTCGATTATTTTTTTAGAATAGGCAATTCTCATTTACCCCTTACTATTACGAATTTTACCCATTACAATTAATAATACACACTACGCATACACCCACCTCAATTTCAACTTAAGCCTTTAACCACACACACCTCATCAAAAAGAGAAGTGAAGTGGGAGTACTTAAAGAGAAAGAGCACAACATCAGTAGGCTATGCTGGACTAATGGTGAACACAAGCTACCATACCATGTGACACAATTCTACAATTCTCAATTCACAATTCCACCTCATTAGGTATGTTTTTGGAACCTCGGATTATCTCTTGAGCTTAAACTCTTGTTAGCTTGTATTTAAATTCGCATTTAAACTATGCTTGTAAGCGCCCTTGCGCCTGCGGGGGGCAAAAAAGGTAATTTAATGTGGACTGTTTGAAATAGTCACAAGCTACCATACCATGTGGCACATATCTATATTTATATCTATACCCTCTAATAAAAGAGAGAGTTAACCAAGTAGGTGTGTCGTCCAACACTCTTTACTTCTTCTAATTTTGTATTCCAAAATTACCCTATCTCATTTCGTTTACCTCCATTAGAAGCAATGCTGGTGGGACCCGTTTGCACATAGGTGTGGCGGTAGCACCCGTTTGCACATACATCATACGCTGGTGGGACCCGTTACAAGCAACGCTGGTAGCACCCGTCCGTTTGCATATACATCATACGCTGGTGGGACCCGTTACAAGCAACGCTGATAGCTTGCCTGTGTTCCAATCTCCTCATACAAGTATGGCGAGTCAGGGACATCTCCATTCATTTTTTTCAGGTTGAGTTTATTATTTTATTTTAAAACTGTGTTGATTAATTTTTTAAATAACATTATTTTAAAAACACTGCATGTGCCTTGCACGTGCAACTCAACTAGTAGACAGCATAACGTTCTTCATTTGGTGTAGCACACTGCACATGGGCAAAACAAAACCTGTGTCCAAACAACTTTCACTGCAATAAGTTCCATTTATAACAACAAGTACCTACTCATTTCCCATTTTTATGGCGAGGAAGACGTGCAATGAATGTAGCCACAACTACCCCTACTCTCTGCTCAGCTCCAGCTCCAGCTCCAGCTCAAGTGGAGGGCATTCAAGATATACAAATAAGGATAACTCAGCTGCAACAAGAGCTGCAGCGCAAATCCCTGCAACTCCTCCTAACTGCCACATCTTCAAAATCCCCGTAGTCATTCAAAACATGTACGATGGAGAGCACAATTCAGCTGTAAGCACGAGCTGCAATGAAAATCCCTGCAGCCCTTCTCTCACCCGTTACGTATGCGAAATCCCTCTGGTCATTCAGAAGATGACTCCATTTGCACGTAAGCAGGGCATTTCCGTCATTTTAACATATAATAATAATTATAGAGGAGTATTATCCCACAATGGATTTTTTCCTTACGCCTCAGTGTGAGTGCAAGACGTGGTTATCAGGGAGATGGGCCAACACTCTTTGCCACCATAGTGGGCTAGCATTTATGACAAGTTAAAGCTTTTGAGGCCATCTTAGGGCTGATACCATCGAGATCGTGCTGTTGAGGACGAGATTTCAGATGGACACCACCATGTGAAAATGCTCCGGAGCACAGTCTCGGTGGTCTTGACCCCAAGACAGTGTCTGTAGCAAAGTCATTTCATAATCATATGATGTATACTGGCGACTAGTTTGACCAATTAGAAGCTAATAGACGTACATTTATAAGCCAATTACCTAAAACTTTTTTTCCTGCACGCATTCTCTTCTTCAAACCCGCCTCTGTCTTTTGAGAAATGCTAAGCCCAGGCAACTTCTTGGCTGTGGCTATGGTAAGTATTGTTACTTCGAGCTATGTCGTCTTTTTCCGACAAAGTTAACAGAAACGTAATGGTATTGACAGATGTCATTTTTCGTGTGGGATTGGATTTGATTTTTCTCTTGCCAGCCTAAAATCATCCGACTGAGGTCTCCGTCTCACATGTAACGATAAAAAAGAGAGAAGTTATTTTATTTTCCACTTTTTTTTTTTTTTTTGACTTCTCTCCTTTTGATATCTTCTCCCTATTTTATCATCACATGTCACATCTAAAGAATGTTCGGATGATTTTGTTCTTGGGAGAGCCGCATCAAATCCAATCCTTTTCGAGTTATAACTCATCTTCTTTTATTTATGTAATTTTTAAAAGAAAAGTGATTTAAAACTCATGATAATATCTATTAACTATCTGAAAATTCAACGGAACGAAGGCACATATGTATTTAATGGCGAACCCAGTTAATGCTTGGGCAGTTGGATTTTCAATAAGGTGCCCAGGTCTCGATTATGGTTTTAAATCAAAAATATTGCAGACCAGGGGCAGTTCGGGAGTTCTTCATAGTTAAAACTCTGGACTTAGGCCCGTTTGCAGCGAGATAGGATCATAATTCATTGCAATCAAGCCAATGCAATTGCATATGTGTCTGATTTTGATTGGATGAGAGAAAGACACATATGCAATTGCATTGCCTTAAATGGAATTGCAATTTATTGTGATCTTATCTGGTCCTTAATTCGATTCTTCCTGTTACCATTATGGAGCCAAATCATCTCCTTTTGGTTATCACCCCTAGAGGTCACCATGTGTCTCTTTTGACACCCCTTAATCGTGGGTAAGTTTCATCCACCCTTAGGGTTCACCCACCGATTTTTGTTTTTATTTTTAAATAATAATTCTTTTTTTTAATTAAAAAACTGATTTTAATATTAAAAAAACTCTAAAAACAAATTTTAATTTTCAAAAAAGAATTAATATTTTTCATAAAAAAAAAACAAAAATGGGTGGGTGAACCCTAGGGGTGAGTGAACCTTACCCATGGTTAAGGGGTGTCAAAGAAGACACGTGGCGACCTCTAGGGTGATAACCGGATTTGCCAAATCCGGTCATCACCGTAGAGGATTTGACTCCTAACCCTTACTATCATCTGCAATACGGTCCCAACCTTTCCTTTTTCACACCCATCCACGTCCATGTCATTTGAGTCTTCCTGCAACTCTTTTAACTCTTAGGAATTTTAACCTTTAGAATAAAAAAAAAAAGTTTGACGTTTAGCAAATCTTAATTAAAATTAAGGGGTATTAAATGGGACACGTGTTGACCGGTGTATTGTAACCTGACACCAAGAAGTCCGGTTATAACAGTAGAGAATTAAAAAATCTCTTCCTCCACTCATTCCCTCTATTCTCTATATAAGCCGGCCGCCCTCTTCCTCTTCCTCTCCTAGCCTCTCTCTCTCTCTCTATAGATCAGTGAGGAATTTTGAACGTTAATTTGTAATATTTTGGAGGAAATGGAGAGCCAATACAAGGCTGGTATGGAGGGAACGGAGGTGTCTGAGAGTAGAGGTAGCGATCTAAAGGTGGCTAACCCCAAAACTGTAAGATCTTCTGATTTTCTACTTCGGCTTCTGGCGCTAGCTCTCACTCTGGCTCCTGCAATTGTTCTTGGGGTCGCTAAGGAGACCGAGACCGTTGCTATCACGCTTGTCCCAACCCTACCCCCCTTGAATGTTCCTGTCACTGCTAAATGGCAATACATGTCTGCTTTCGTGTAAGCTTTCACCTCTCCATTCTCATGAAAATTTTACTCTTTTTTTTTTTTGTTTTTTTCTACTCTATTTTCTCTGCGTTTAATTCTTATTCTTTTCTTTAGTCCTTTTGTTAATTTTTAAAAAAAAAATCTAAGTGTACTCTCACCCAGTTTTGGTACTAAAACAAATCTGGGGTTGCAAGAATACTGAAATATACACTGAAATTTTTGACCTCACCTACGGCACATTTTAGCAAGGGGTGGCACCGGGTGTGTTCGAATCGGGTTGAGTAGTGATACAAAGAGGCCCTAATTAGAAGGGCGATTCACCTAAAAAAAAAAAAAGGCCTGCTTTGTATTTTTATTACCTAATAGGTTATGTTTTTGACATATTTACTCCTTAGCTACACATATAAAACCCAACACTGATAAGGGTAATATTGGAGTACATACCCTATCTGGTTAAACTTTTCAAATCATGTCCTTTTAGGTGATATTTTTTATTTAGGGTGACTAATCGGTACTTATCTCTAATTGGAACTTTTTTATAATGGGTTAAAAGACAAACAAAACAATAGGAATTCCCCCTCCAAAAAAACTATAAATCCATCCACATACCTATTATTAATTATTCATATTTGGAATTATAATAATTCTAAAATTTTAAAATGTACCTCATGCCTATATAAGTAAATGAAAAGTAGAATGACAAAAAAATATTTATTTTATTATTTAAAAATGTGAAAATAAGAATTGCGAGAGTATCTTACTTGGCATTCCTCTCTCTCTCTCTCTCTCTCTCTCTCTCTCTATATATATATATATATATATAAACACAGTGAACTCAAAATGATCCGACTTGAAGTCAGAGAAACTTGGCCAAACCCGAAAATATACGGAAACGGGTGGCATAAGAAATTGCAGCCTATAGTTTAAGGAAAATAATCACCTCCTCGATCGGTGACACGAGGAGGTGTGTCATGATTCCCCTTTTCTTGCCATGTTTCCCCTTTTTAACTCCATTTAATCGTGGTTAAGATTCAATCACCCCTAGGGTTCACACATCTACCCTTGGTTTTTGAGAAAAAAAATAATTTAACCACAGGTTTAAAAAACTTTAACCCGAGTTCATGTTGTGTTGAAGGGGTGGTTATGTCTACGTGAGAGCGAGGAACGATTCTTCCCTCTTCGCCCGTGGAGATAACTATTTCTCATATTTTAATTAGAGGAATGCTAGTGCCAGACACGGTTCGTGGAATTTTTTCCCAGACTCAGTGTGGGTGCAACATATGGTGTCCCTACCCTATAACAGGTGATGTGCTGCCACCTTGCTGGACCTGCGACTGTGGAAAACATAGTTATTGGGCCCAAATTCGGCCCGTTTATAACCCTACCATACCGGTTGCATGTTAGCATTTATGACTGAGATGATCATTCGATAAGCATACTCGTGTGGGCCCCATTTCTTTCCTTATATATCCCTATCGGTAAGGCTGTCAAAAAAGCCCATATAGAAGGGTACCCGGCCCGGCCCTCCAAAGCCCGGCCCTACCCCAGCCCTTGGGCCGGGCAGGGCTAAAAAATTGGAAGCCCTTGTTCTCTAGGGCCGGGCTAGGGCTCCCCCTGTCCGGCCCTTCCCGGCCCGGCCCGGCCCTACTTTATCTTAAGATAAATATTTTTTAATAATTTTACTAATATGCTCCCTTTAACCTTTCATTAACGTTATGAAAGTAGGGCTATGTTTGTAATTGCGCCAACTAAAGATCTTATAAAAACCAACCTAACACAGACCAAACCCTAACTTGTATTCATATTCTAAGACTTTGCCTCTTCATTCTTCAACTTCAATCGCACAGGCCACATACCACTTCGGCTCTTCATCGATTATCTCTCTCTTTCTCTCATATCTTACTCTCTACTTTCAGTTTTATATTTAAACATATTTTCAATTTTGTTCTATATAGTTTTATTATTCTACTTGTTTACCTATACTATGTTTTGGTTTATTATGCATGACTGTGACTGATAAGGAAATTTTTTTTTTAACTCTGTCATTGCTCTTTTTGTTGCAATGTTGATCCCAAACCAGAATAAAAGAGGAGAGTATCCATTTCCATGTAAGGTTGACAGTCGGTGTAGTAAAAAAAAATTTATTATCTTAGATGAAAAAAAAAAAATTCCGCTCTTTCTTCCGGCCCGGCTTGGCCCCGGCCCTTGAGGGGCCGGGCTAGGGCCCAATCAACCCCGGCCCTTGAAGGGCTAGGGCCGGGCTAGGGCTCTACTCTTATAAGGAAGGGTAGGGCTAGGGTTGACCCCGGCCCTACCCCAACCCGGCCCTTTGACACCCCTACCTATCGGAGTCAAATCTTCTACGGTAATAACCGGATTTGGCAAATCCGGTTATCACCCCTAGAGGTCACCGCGTGTCTCCTTTGACACCCCTTAACCATGGGTAAGGTTCACCCACCCCTAGGGTTCACCCACCCATTTTTGTTTTTTTTTTTAATATTAATTCTTTTTTTAAAATTAAAAAACTGTTTTTAATATTAAAAAAAAACTCTAAAAACAGAATTTTATTTTTTTAAAAAGAATTAATCCTTTTTAAAAAAAAAAACTAAAAATGGGTGGATGAACCCTAAGGGTGGGTGAACTTTACCCACAATTAAGGGATGTCAAAGGAGACACGTGATGACCTTTAGGGGTGATAACTGGATTTGCCAAATCCGGTTATCACTAGAGATGATTTGGCTCCATCACTATGCTGGCAAAAAATCATGTTGACTTGACTCATCAAGAGTAATAATTTTAGGGAAATAGTTAATGTACCTGGGAAATGGATTTTAAAATCAAAAGTTGGACCTCATTAGTTCATGCCCCTCTCTTAAATACCCATTACTTGTGATAGGTATTTAAGAGGGGAACATGGACCAATAAGGTCCAGCCTGGATTTTAAAATCAATTTCCCAGGTATGCTAATCACTGCTCATAATTTTATGGTGGTATTTTTTGCATATGAGCGGTTGTGTTCTAGCAACTTTGCAAATAAGTTTACGAGGATTTTGCATATTAGCAGCTGATGGGTTATATCAGCTTTGCAAATATACTGATTTGAGTAACAATTTTGCAATTAACTCATGGTTTTGCAACCGTAATACAAGCATCTCAATCCTTAGTTTTCTTAGTAATGAAAATGACTATTATACCCTTACGATATTTCATAATCTCACAATTCTTTAACTACCCTTAAACTGTGGTTAAGATTTACTCACCCTTAAGGTTAAAACATCTAACTTTGATTTTTAGGAAAAAAAAAATAAAAAATTTAAGGTGTCTTGTTAATTCTTTTTAACCATGGTTAAGGTTCATTAACCCTTAAGATTAAAGCATCTAACCTTGGGTTAAAAAAAAAGGTTTAAGGTGTCCTCTTTTAACTCCTTTTAACTGTGGTTAAGGTCAACTAATCCTTCGGGTTAAAGCCTCCATCCTTGGTATTTAAAAAATTAAAATTAACGTGTCCCCTTCCATAAGGGTTAGTAAACCCTAACCACAGTTAAAGGGAGTTAAAAGATAGGTTAAAAACCAAGGTTAGATGCTTTAATCCTAAGGGTTAGTTTATCTTAACCACAGTTAAAGGGGGTTAACAAGGGACACATTAATTTTTTTTTTTCTATAAATCAGAGTTAAATGTTTTAACCCTAAGGGTCTAGTGCATCTTAACCACATTTAAAGGCGGTTAAACGAGACATAAAAAAATCTAGGTTAGATGCTTTAATCGTAATGAATCTTAACCACAATTAAAGAGAGTTTAAAGAGGACACGTTAATTTTTTTTTCTTTTAAAACTAAGGTTAGATGCTTTAACTCTAAGGGTTAAATGTATCTTAACCTAAATTAAAGAGAGTTAAAAAGGGTCACATTATTTTAAAAAAAAAATTAGGGTTAGATGCTTTATCTCCTAAGGGTGTGAATCCTAATCACAAGGGTTAAAACTTATTAATCATAGTTAAAGATTTGTGAGATTATAAAATATCATTAGGACATAATAGTCATCTTCCTAACAATAACAAACGGATGTTTAAGGAAACTAAGGATTGAGGTTGCTTGTCCAAAGGTTGCAAAACCATGAATTAAGTTACAAAATTGTTACTCATGACAGTGTAATTGCAAAGCTGCTAGTAGAACAATCCAGTTGATATGCAAAAACCTTTAAGCTTATTTATTATTGCACAGAAATGCACGAGTCTAATTTTTTAAGATAAAGGAATTTGTTTACTTAAAAGATACAGCAACGACATGTGCTCACGAAGATTTGAAAAACAGAAAAAAAAAGAAAAAAAAATTTGACTTAAGGGACCAGCGCTAGGATAGCGTATCTTTAAAATGTTTTTTTTTCGTTCATGCCATTAACACTAGCACTCCTCTGCACGTTAAAAAAATAAAATAAAAATAAAAACAGTTGTTTGAGGAGTGCACGTTAAAAAATAAAATAAAAAACAGTTGTTTGAGCCGTGCACGAAACAATTTCGTGTATATTTTATGAATAATTTAAATATTACGAATATAAAAAAAGGCATTGTTCTTGAGAGTTTAAATCAATAGGAAAATGTTATTGAGACAGCAAAGACCGAGACCATACCAAGACCACGCATGTGATGAGCGGATCTCAAATAAATAAAATCAGATTTATGAAAATTTTGAGATCATGAGCAGTCTCAATCACAATGTGGTCTCGGCCCTTTGCGGTCTCAGTAGATGGGGTCTAGTGTAAAGTTTGTGGCAATCTTCTAATTATCATATACAAAAATGGTTACAAAACTATTATTATATCTCCCAATAATTATAAGAGTGCCGCATATCTCAAACACCTTGAGTCATAATTCTCTTATGTTAATTAAATATATTGCTCCTCTTCTTAAAGATTCAAAAAAAAAAATTTTTTAAATATATTGCTCCTCGTTTGAATGCAAAATAGCGATAATTCTATAATTATATGGTAGAAATAGAGTGACCCTTTTGTAGGCTAGTAGCACGATTTTGTTTAATAATAACATACCTACCATAAATTAAATTTGACATGGGAGTTGCACTTCAACACGTTTGGAGCAGAGCTCTGACTCACTCTTTCCAAATTGCCGGTTAAATGCATATTTTGCATTGCTCCAAGAGGAGTGCTAGCCTCAATCGCATTTAGGCCAAATTTTTCCAACACAAGATCGACGATTTTTCATTACTTTAATGGTCAAAAAAGTATATGTTAGAGAATGTTTAACCTTTTTAGCGTCCTAGTTGCGTCTTTGGAAGATTTGCGATTGGGGCTAACAAAATCCGTGCTCCTATTATCTTTTCAACCGAGCTCTTATTCATAATTAAACTAAAAAATTTGAGTAACTATGAACCGTAGCTCTGGTTGAATAGACAATCGAGCAACCAAATATATGTTCTACAATACGATGAAATTGTATTTTTTATACGTTAATTTTTTTCCTATAATTTTCCAACTACCCTTGTGACATGTTTTTTTAATTCCCATTCGATGGCTCTTAAACAAAAGCTCTTGTTCATAGTTAATCTTTTTTTTAAAAAAGGTGCATTGAATTTATTTTCTATTACTAATGGCGAACTGAAAATTTCTGCATGTTTTCGAATCATCAACTCGAAGCTAACTGGTTTACATAATCTATTTGGTTAGATATTTTGTGGTTACAAACTCAATAGCATGTGCATATGCAACACTTTCTCTCGTCCTTTCAATTGCTAACCGTGGAGGAAAAAGTGGGTTGGCATTGATGCTTATTATCCTGGATTTGGTGATGGTGGCACTTCTCTTTTCCGGCAATGGCGCTGCCGCTGCCATCGGCGTAGTCGGCTACAAAGGGAACTCACATGCGCAATGGAACAAGGTCTGTAATGTCTTTGGCATTTACTGTCGCCACATCGCTGCCTCCATCGTCCTCTCTCTGCTTGGTGCCCTAGTCTTTTTCTTGCTGGTCGTGCTCTCGGCTTTGAGTCTCCACAAGAAATCTCCCTAAACTGGACTAGAGAGCCTATTATGTTTAAAGCTTTCACACTGTTTATTACTAAACTATTTTCTCTCTTCTAGTTCTTTTGTTTGTTAATAATGTGACTACTCTTTACGTGGAGAAGGTTGGTGTGTCCTAGTTCTTTTTTAAATGGAGTGCAAAGCCTAGAAAGAGGAAAAGCCCGATTAATACACATACAGAGGAGATCAAGAAAATCACCGTAAAAGCCTTGACTGTTAAAAAAAGAAGTATTGAGAGTTTTAATTTATCATCTTTATTCAAAATAAATGAATAATAATTTAACTTCGAATTCAAAGTTGACATAGGTGTATATGTTGTCAATATTAGGGAAATAAATGTAAGATGAGATTTACTATATCATATGTGTATCACATGTGGTCAATGTTTGGCTATGATCCAGCGTTCTTATACCACGCAGGCTACTAGTTGCGGTCCTTGCCTTTACCACCTGTTAGAGCTCCTATTGGGCAACCCAAAAAAAAAAAGAGAAATGCTAGTGAGACCGCAAAGGGCCGAGACCACACCAAGACCGTTCATGTGATGCACGGAACTCAAACTTTTATTGAATCCGTTTTTAAAAAACTTAAAGTTGTTTCTGCAAACTAAAATCCAAACTGTCTCAACCAGAGAGACCTAGCAAACACACAAAGGAATTGTCGTTATTGCCCCACCTCGCTCTCGCAAGTTGCTTCTACAAATTAAAAGCCAAACTGTCTCAACCAAGAGAGACCTAGCAGAAACGGAAATGAATGGTAGATATAGCCCCACCCTTTCAAAAGTTGTTTCTGCAAACTAATAGCCAAACTATCTGAACCAGAGAGACCTAGCAAGAAACACAAATGAATTATCTATATAGCCCCACCTCCCTATCTGTTTTTGAGAGGGTGTGCGGACGCAATCACAGTTAGCTAGGTTTCAATAATCTAACTTTGATTTCAATAACCCTTAGGTTTCAATAATCTAACTTTGGATTTCCAATCGTGCAGCCAACTCTCACTGTTGATTTCCAATCTTAAATCACTTCCTTTAAAAAAAAATTTGGATTTCCAATCGTGCGGCCAACTCTCACAGCTGATTTCCAATCTTAAATCACTTCCCTTTTTTAAAAAAAAAGGGGGCGGGGAGGGGGGAATGCTATCCTTCACTTAAACTAGTGAGCTTGTTAACCTTTGCCAATTTTTTTTTACCAATGTGTATCGAATACATTTCCATTAAATAAAAAGTAATTTGATATTTTCATATGGTATAATTCATTGAAAGAAAATAGTTAACGTACCCGTGGTTCCCATTATATAATGGAATGGAATGGCTGGTCCTCATTGGTCCACTCCCCAATTTTAGAAACATAGAACGGTCACTGTGTATGTGACTACTATGTCCTTGTGTACCTTTTAACACCCATTTAACCCCCAGCTAGCTACGCTTAACCCTATAGGTCAGTCAATTTTAACAAAAGTTGTGCAGAATTCGTTGTGCAGAGTTAAAAAGTGGTGCATGGACCAATGAGGACCAAGATTTCGTTACATATTAAAGATGCGTGGTAAGTTAGCATTTTCCATAACAGTTTAAATATAAAGAGGAGCTATGCATCACCACGTTGTGCGGAGCTCCCCTTTTTACACTATCGGGTGGCAAATGTGTAATTATGTTGTATTGCAAAAATGCCCCAGTCTCTATCATTAATTACAAACATGCCACACTTATAGTATAAAAAGGGAGCTCCCCTTGATGCATAGCTCCGGCTCAAAATTATTCTCTTTCCGTAATCATCACATCAATACTGTTGACATGGTTGCCCAAAATTTTTTTTTTGCTGGAAAATATCTTTTAATTACGTTAATACTGGGTTAGTGGATTAGCATTAAGAATTGAAATCCTTGCTTACGTACCGGAGAAAGAATTCTCACCCCGCCATTGCTCAACTAAGAAGCTAATAGAGCGACACATTGCCCAACTAAGAAGCTAATAGAGCGACACCGCGCACATTAGGCTAATGGACCTAAAAACTCAATTCCCCGTACGCGTCCTCTCTTCAAAACCTTCTTCTGCCTTTCCCTTGAGAACCGATAAACCAAACTACCTCAGGTGTTGCAGGGCCCCAGGGAGAGTTTGGGAGATGAATTTTGCATCTCGCCGTTACAAATGGACCTAAATCCCAACATTAGCTTACTATTTTGTGATAAAGATATTTTAGGGTTACAATTTAAACCTTAAAAGTAAAGATTATAACTCTAAGGCACTATTCTTGCCACGATATGTTAGTATAGGGGCGGAGTCAAGATTTTCTTGCTCGGCAAGTGATTGTCAATTGAAAATGTTAATTTTTGCTTATAGATTTGTAGGGAATGATTAGACTAGTATGAAATATTCTGATTTTAAGAGGGTAAGGTTTTAGGGGCATAACTCCAAAAAAAAATCCCGTGATCAAGTCCATCTACAAATATAGTTCCTTCTTAATTTTTTTGGAGGACAACACTCCTTTTGCCTCACGATTATATCTTGTTAAATAATTAAATAACCTATTCCCTTAGTAACCCTTAAAATTTATGCCGCTTTAAATTTTAGAAAATGTGGACATAAAGCTCCAACCTTTTCCTCACACACCCATTTGGCCATCCACACGTTTATTTTTCTTCGGCTTTATTACTAAATATTTCTCCCCCACTCGTTCGCTCACTATTCTCTATATAATCCAGCCCTCTCTCTCCTATCCTCTCACACACACACTCACTCACTCACTCTCTAATCTCTCTCTCTCTCTCGTTTGGAGGAAATGGCGAGCCAGGACAAGGCTGGTATGGATGGAATGGAGGCGATTGAGAGTACTCAGAGTAGAGGTAGCGATCTTAAAGTGGCTAGTCCTAAAACTGTAAGATATTCTGATTTTCTACTTCGGCTTCTGGCGCTAGCCCTGACTCTGGTCGCTGTAATTGTCCTTGCGGTGGCTAAGGAGACTAAAACCGTTCATGTGACGGTTGCTCCAAACCTACCGCCCTTGAATATTCCTGCTACTGCTAAGTGGCAAAACATGTCCGCTTTGGTGTAAGCTTCACCTTCTCCCATTTCTTCTAAATTTTTTACTTTATTTTAGTGTTTTAATTCTTTTCTGTTTTTGTGTGTGTTTAATTCTTCTTCTTCTATTGTTATTATTATCACCCAGGATTCAATAGAAATTAATCATTATTTGTATACAAAGAATAAGAATTTGGATTCTATTCTCTTAGTCCTTTTGATAATTGCAGACAGAGGAGGAGTTCTAAGTTTACTCTCATCCAGTTTCTTTACGAGAATAACTATCAAAAGGAGCTCCGGTTGACTCTTCAACTGGATCAACCTAAATTTTGTCTTTGAACAGGGTATTTTGGAAAAAAAAAATATTTTATTAAAATATATCTTTTTATTGTATTCATAATTACAAAATTACCGTTTCCTAAGACAAAATTTAGGTTGCGTCGCTTGACTGTTCAACCAGAGCTCCTGTTTATAGTTAATCGCTTTCTTTACTCATACAAAGACAATGCTCCATGTTCAAAACATTTATTCAATCTATTATAATTTCAAAACTATCATTTGCTCTTATCTCATCTTCTTCTCATTTTTATTTTCTTTACTAATATAAAGAGAATGCCTCTTGTTTAAAACGTTGATTATCGAACCTTTTGTAATTCTCATACTATCCTTTGCAAAATGAGCCTTAAACATAGATGAAATTTTACGAAATTTTAAACTACCCTTATCATAATTATTATATTAGACAAATACTTAATTAAATATTTACTTAATTCCCATATTACCCCACTCATTTATCTATTAGGCTTGAAATTCTCTACGGTTATAACCGGACTTCTTGGAGTCCGGTTAAACCACCGAGGCCGTCATGTGTCCCTTCCAACACTCTTTAACTGTGGTTAAGATTCATCCACCCCTAAGGTTCACCTACTTATCATTGGATTTTAGATTTTAAAAAATTATGAAAAAAAAAAATTAACCCTATAAATTAATTAATTTTAACTAGGGTTTAAAAAAATTAATATTAAAAAAAAAATCATGGATAGGTGGGTGAACTCTAAGAGTAGATGAATCTTAACCGCAATTAAGGGGTGTCAAAAGAGACATATTATAACCTCAGGGGCGTAACGGGACTCCAATTATTGTTAAGATTCATCGACCTTCACCCACTTATTATTTGTTTTAGAAAAAAAATATTTAATTTTTTAAAACCTTGATTAAAATTCACTAACTTATAGAGTTAATTTTTTTTTTTTGCATATTTTCTTATAAAAATCAAGGATAAGTTGGTGAACCCTAGGGATGGGTGAATCTTAATCACAGTTAAGTAATATTAAAAGAGACACATGGCGATCTCAGTGGCGTAATCAGACTCCGCGCTCTCCTGACAAAACGCTCCAAAAGAAGAACGTCTTACCAAGACCCCACTCGTCCCCTTTCTTTGTTATACCCAAAATGTTTCTAAAGCTTTTTGGCTCTTAAAATGTCCCAACATCATATTTCAATAAGCAAAGTGTCTCACAATTTTTTTTAACCAAAATGCCCCTCATTTTCTATGCCCAAAATATTTCTTAGTTTTTTCTTCGTACTATGTCCCTCTTCCAAGTCTCTCTCCCCTTCCTTTCTCACTTGCTGCCCACTAATTGTTAATAAAAGGAATCTGGGGTCACAAGAATCAAATATACCGTGAGAATTTTTGACCTCATACGGCACATTTTATCAAGGGTTGGCACCGGGTGTGTTACAGTTGGGTTAATGGGCGACACAAACAAGCCCTAATTAGAACCGTTTCACAATGGGTTAAAAGGAAAATATGAACTGAACACGAGAAAAAATCACCCCCAACTATATATAATCCATCCGCATAACCTTGTTATTAGTTATTCATCCTTGGAATTATAAGGAAAATAATCCAATATGTCGCATGACAAAAATAGTTTAAAATTTATAAATATAAAAAAATTATTTATGATAACTAAATATTTATTCTTGCAATGTTATAATATCATGTTAAAGCATATATATATATATATATATATATATATATATATACTAGTAAAAGTGCAAGCACGTATAATTTTTTCATTATTAAAATATAATTTAGAAAAAATATATAATTTTTAATATATTTTCATTAAACGTCATGTTACTCTTTTTACATTAAATAATTTTTTTAATATAATATTATATTTTAAATATAAATATAATTGAGTAATTAAATTTAATATTTCTTATATTAATTTATATTTAAAATTAGAAAAATTATTTATCCTTTCTTGGTTGCTCCTTGTGTGCCAATCTAGATACTATTCATGGTTGTCTTCCCTAAAATACCGTAGAATCCTAAACAAAATCTCATTTCCGAGAAACTCTCTTTCTATAGAAATAAAATTATTCTTTAAGATATGGTAGAGTTGACTACCATATGTTAGAGTCCTAAACCAACTCTCCTTTAGAATTGGTAGAGTCCTAAACAAACTCCCCTTATAATGATGGGTCTCACATAATATTAAATAATGACTTACTTAAAGATTGGTTATATTATAAGTTATATATTAAACAAATTAAATTAAAGGGTATTTACGTCCAAGTAAAATTTTGCATACTCCTTGTACTTTTATTAGTAGAACAATATATTGAGTTGATCCCTTTGTGATTGAAATTTATCTACCCCTCGCTAAGCCTAAAAGATCTATCCGAGTCACACATGAGTTCCGAAAGAGATTAACTATGAACAGGAACTCCAATTGAAGTTCCAACTGAAGCTACCTAAAAAATGCTTTAAAAAAAGTTGTAGTTCATAGAAATACCCCCTCATTTGTATTGTAATTTTCAAACTACACTTGCCATGGA
This sequence comes from Tetracentron sinense, assembly GCA_015143295.1. Classification (NCBI taxonomy): domain Eukaryota; kingdom Viridiplantae; phylum Streptophyta; class Magnoliopsida; order Trochodendrales; family Trochodendraceae; genus Tetracentron; species Tetracentron sinense. The sequence goes on along the minus strand of CM026558.1, from coordinate 6,372,672 downwards.
CATATTTTTGGATACCTCCCGTAGCTCTTCAGCCGAAGCTTCTGTTCATAGTTAATCTCTTCAAAAAAAAAAAAAAACTCACATAAATACCCAACAAAAAATAGAATCTCAAAAACTTTTTACTATTTCGAAATACTACAAAGACCGTTGCCAAGTTTCACTCCTCCCTTAGATCTCATAGTTAAACTCTAAAAGTATAATAAAAAAAGGGTCAGGATTCTCTCAAATTCAACTTGAGAGAATCTCTCAAGTTTTAAACTCTAAAAACAGTCTTTTTTATTTAAAAAATAATAATTAATATAAAAAAAAAAAAAAAACAAGGATAGGTGAATGAACCCTAGGGGTGGGTGAACCTTACCCATGGTTAAGGGGTGTCAAAGGAGACACGTGGCGACCTCTAGGGGTTCAAACTTGAGAGAATCCTGGGCCATAAAAAAAATAAAAGAACAGGCATTTCAATACTAATGGCTATGTGAGCTGTCTGTGTGTTTTCCAATCACAACTCGAAGCTAACTAGTTTTCCATAATCTCTTTTGTTAGATATTTTATGGTTACAAACGCAATAGCATGTGCATATGCAACGCTTTCTCTCGTCACTAACCGGGGAGGAAAATGTGGGATGGCATTGACCCTAATCGTCCTGGATTTGGTGATGGTGGCACTTCTCTTTTCCGGCAATGGCGCTGCCGGTGCCGTGGGCGTACTCGGCCTCAGAGGCAACTCACATGCCCGCTGGAACAAGGTCTGTAACAACTTCGGCGTTTACTGTCTCCGCATCCTTGCCTCCATCGGTCTATCTCTGCTTGGTTCCCTAGTCTTTTTCTTACTAGTCGTGCTCTCCGTTTGGAATCTGCACAAGAAATCTCCCTAGACTTGATTAGAGAGCTATTATGTTTAGGCTTCTCACTGTTTATTACTAAACTCCTTTCTAGATCTCTACTCTTTGTTTCATATTATGTAAGACTGTTCTAAGATTAGTGTATACTAGTTCTTTTTTAAAGTAGATAGATGTTGTGGTGCCGAGAAAGTTGGTGTTTCACGGTAACTGAGTGAATATTTACATGACATTAACAGGAGTGGTGGCAAACGCACCTGCCCTTGGCTCTAATGACTGGCAGTGAACCCTCCATGTGTGAGGGTTGGGATAGATTCCACTTCGTTTAGGCAGTGGTGCCAGGATTCTCTTACAGGGGCAAGCAATTATTGATTGGAATGTTAGTAATTGCTTAGGGGTTTATAAATAATGATTAGGTAGGTATAAAATATTTTAGGTACAAGGGAATGAAGGGTGTGTACTTTTTTTTTTGGGAACAAGGGTCATCTCGTCCATATATTTTGTACATATCCCACATGTATTCTCTTTGTTTCTAGGGACAGCTGTCCCTTTCTCCATTGTTATGCCATGGTAAATAATAAAATAGCCTAATATAAAATATCTATTTTGTTATCAAAAGTTCAAAAGGTCAGCGACCCTGGCCGTCATATACGACTATGCTTAGCTAAATAATTAAACAACATATTATAAAAGATATATATATATATATATATAATAGGATTCTAGTGTGTCATTAAAGCTTGTAATGAGCGGTCCCTAATAATGTGACAGGTGACAATGTTTTTTAGAATCTGACCGTTGAATGTTAAGACGGGTTGCTTAAGAGACATGTGACAAAAAATTAATTTAATCAGACATTTACAAACCGTCCGATTGAAGAAGGAAAGATCAGTCATTTCTATATCCTAGTTCGGATCTAATGAACCCTAAGGAGTTAATGCTGCAAACTAGGGTTTAATCAAACGGTCTAAACATGACCGATCGGACTTATTTTTTTGACACATGTTTCTAATGAACCCAACTTAACATCCAACTATTAGATTCAAAAAAATATGTCACGTGTCATCTTTTAAGAATGACAGCTCATTACAAGCTTTAATGAGCATGACTCATTAGTACCACTCTCTCTATATATATATATCAAAAGTTTAGGGGGAACGGCTGCCCCGAGCCTTATGGCTATGCCCTACTAAACTATAATTTTTTTCTTCAAAAGTTCTTAGGGGAGCTGCCCCCCATGCCCCATAGCTATGTCCTATTAAACTATAATTTTATGTTCTTTCAAAAGTCAAGGTTGCTGGTTGCAGTTCTTGCCTTAGCCACATGTTAGAGCCCCTATGGGGGGCAATCCCCCAAAAAAGTTATGTTGCTTCTGCAAACTAAAAGCCAAACTGTCTCAACCAGAGAGACCTTGCAGAAACACAAAGGAATATTTGTCGATATAGCCTCACCTCCCTCTCAAAATATGCTTATGCAAACTAAACGTCAAACTGTCTTAACCAAAGAGACCCTTTTTTTTTTCTTTTTTTTTTTTTATGGAACCCGGGTGTCCCCAATCCTTTGGGTCAGGACTAATCTCTGAGGGTGCGACTTGAGTCCGCAATCCACCAGACCAGGTAAGTTCGGGTAAACATGGCTTTGTGCTATGTGGGTTGTGGGGTGTGTGTTTGTATGGTGTACAGTGGGTGTGTGGGTGTGTGTTTTGTATGTTACCAAAAAAAAACAAAATAGTCCCGCACAGGGTGGGGGTATTGTATATTACCCAAAAAAAAATTGTCGTACTGAGAATAAAATGTGGTACGCCATGATGAAGAGGAAAAAAAAATCTAAGTGAAGAATCGAGAATCTTTGTTATTGCAGAAAAATGGAATCAGGAGTCATTTGTTGCTAGACTCCAAACATGTGGTCCATAATTGAAGTTTCATCTGGTCGCTTATCATGGATGTCACACAGTGTAATGGTGAAAAGTTCCAGAGCTCTCCCAACTAGGCAAGAAGTTCTCATGGGAGTTTCGATTTTATTGGGATTATTAGGATTGTAATAATTTAAGGATTAAACTAAATACTAATGTGTCTAAGAGGAATGTTAGTCCTACTCTCAATTAACTCCTACTTTCAGCCTTCACCAACCACGTTTTTATTAGCAAGGTTAAAACACTTTCTCAGAAAAAAGAAAAAAACAAATTTAACAAGTGACTGGTGGAGGTTGAGAGTAAAGATTGACTGAGAGTAGGGCTAGCATTCCTCATATACGTAAACAACAAAATGAAACAATTCCAAAATATATGCTATGTAAACAGATTAAACAGATAATGTTATCATTAATCAAAAATTATTTCTCATTATTTTATTAAGATAACATTTCTCTCAACATGAAGTAAAATTAGAGAATTATTTACAATAATTTAAAAAAAAAAAAAAAAACTCATTTTGCATCCTACCAAACACATAAATTAGCTTTTCTCTTGAAATACACCTATTTTTCTTTCAAATAAACGCAATTTAAGGGAAAAACAAAAGAATAAAATTGTAGCATATATATAATGAGTCGGTCTATGGGCCGGGGACTCCCAAATATATTCCTTAATCCTAACCGTATATAATCAACCACTAAGGGCCAAGATTCGAGTTGGTTTATTTTGTCTTTCTAATGCCACATCACCTCTAATCCTAACCATTTAATAATTGAGATAAACAATTAGGATTTGGGAGTATCCCTAAACTAATTTATATATAATACACCTCTGCTTGAAATTATCATATGACGTAACAATCAGTGACCACTCACTGTTACTAACCAACTAACCCTAGATAGATAAATGATGCTTATTTTTCAAAACATTAATAAATATAACCATAAGAATTAATGGAGAATAGGTGAGACTCGTTACTAATACAAGTACAACTCTTGGTATCCTCTTTCAATGGGTCCTAGTCATGAAATCTCAAGTGAAATTAAAAAATCCAAACAATCAAATCTATTCCATTAATTCGTACCCATTCTATATAGGCCATAAGTCTTCTAAGTTGTCAGGCCATTTACTATCCAATACCTAACTCAACTCTTCTTCTTCTTTCTAGAATAAACAATTTAGGTAGGGAATTAGAAACTAGGTTATCAGGTATAGGCAGTGTCCAAATTCAGGTCCATACACTTCACTCCAAAAGGATTGAATTGTGACACAATTACGACAATTTTTAATTTTTTTACCCTTATGTATTAAATGTAAGAATAATTTCATAGGAGACAATTCTTTAAAGGAAAATAATCACCTCCTCTGTCAGTGACGGGAGGAGGTGCATCACAGGTCCCCTTTTAATGTCGTGTCCCCCTTTTTAACTCTATTTAATTGTGGTTAAGATACACTCACCCTTAGAGTTCACCTATTTACCTTTGATTTTTAGAAAAATAAAATAAATTTTAATTATAGGAATTAAAAAAATCAACTAGAGTTCATGATAAGTTGGGTTGGCTTTGCGAGAGCGAGGAGCAATAGCCAACTATTGCTCTTCTTTAAATAATGGACATAAAATGTTTAAGAAAACTGAAGCCTTATTTCCTCATTCTTGCCTTTAAAGGTTGGTATCATGTGAAAAGATTAAATTACTTTTAACTTTATAAGTTTTGATAATTAATGGAGAGCTAAAAATTGTATGGATGAAAAAAAAAGCCCTTTACAAGGAAAGTGTAGCTAGAATTATTTATAAGTTTTGATAATTAATAGAGAGCTTAAAAATTGTACGGATGAAATCCCTTAAAAGGAAATTGTAGTTAGAATTACTCACACCATTTTCCAAGCAATAAATCCTATTTATTCCATGAACCTACCCAATATCCACTTCTTATGGCAGATAGACTGCAATGAATGAAGCCACAACTACCTCTACTAGTCGTTTTTTTTTTTTTTTTTGGTACAAGATATACGTTTTAGGCCGCAACACCGGGTTAGGTGTTAGTATCTGTTCGGTTAGTGGGCGGGTGGAGAGTATAAACGATTCCCACCCTCGCAGAAATTGAACCCCGGACCTCCCTCCTAAAGCAGGGGACACACTACAATTGGTACAATGCCCTGGCGTGTGACTACCTCTACTCCGGTACTCCCACTCCAACTCCAATGGAGGGCATCTACATTATATAAGAGCAGTGCACAGCGGACCCATGGGTCTGCTTCGTATCTTACCCCATGTCCGCGTGTCCCTTTATCACTCCTTTAACCCTGCTTAAGCTTAACTAAATTAAGATTAAGATTTTGGTTTTTTTTATTAAAAGAAAAAAAGAAAATAATTAACGTACAAGGTATCTCAATTTGCAAACCTAAGGCTGGTCATCATTTGATCTATGCCTTAATTTGAAATTCTCATCACAATTAGTGAGTATTTAAGAGTGGGGGTGTGGACCAGTGAGGACCAACCTTAGATTTGCAAATGGAGATCTCAAGTACTCTTATCACTGCTCTTAAAAAAATCATGATTGGATTGCTTAACCCTAGGGTGAGTGAATACTAGTCACAGTAGGTAACCGTGGACCAATGAGGACCGGTCATTCCATTATAAAATGGAAACCCCAAGTACGTTTCCTATTTTCCATTAGAGTAGTGATAGGCGTACCCATGAAATCCATTTCCAAATCTAAGGCACCACCTCATTGGTGGATGCCCTCTCTTAAATACTCACCACAGTTGGTGAGTATTTTAGAGGGGCATCCGCCTTAGATTTTGAAATGGGTTTCATGGGTACGTTAACTATTTCCCTTTTCATTATATAAAGAGTCCAGGGAATAGGAACCCAAGGTCCGATTGCAGTGTCCCTGTGTCCCTTTTAACATCTCTTTAACCAAGGTTAAGCTTAATTAAATTAAAATTAATAATTTTGTTTTAATGTTTTGCTAAAAACCATGGTTAGTTTGCTCAACTCTAGGGGGTCAGTGAATCCTAATCACAGTTGATGGGTGGTAAAAAAAGGGTGTGGACCAATGAGATCCCGGGTCAGCATATAATCCGACCGCATTGTTCATTTGTTCCCGTGTCCCTTATATAAATGAGCACAATTCAGCTGCAACCCCAAGCTGCAATGAAAAAATCTCTAACCCCTCTCCAGTCTCCACGCGCTACCTATGCAAAATTTATCATGTCATTCAGAAGATGACTCCACTTGGACGTGGCGATTTCACACCGTCTACTGTTCCTCTTCTCTATATACTCTCACAGGACAGATCCATAGGGGCATTTCTGTATATTTAACAAATAATATACATAGAGTGGTCTGCTGTGAATTTGATCGTTCCTTTAACTTTGATCAAACTTAATTAAATTGAAGTTAAGATTTTTTTTATTTTTAAAAATGAACATGATTGAGCTAAAGTATGAGTTGTAGAGCTAGCATTCTTATTTTCAAGGAGTGCTGCATCAAACGTAATAAATCAATTTTTTTTCACAAATGCAAGTGGATACACCACGTGGCGTTGTTATATGTAATATAACAGGTAGTTGGGCTGACACCTATTGCCACCATCTTGCTTTAGGGGAAAATGCGACTGGGGCTAGCATTTGGGTACATTAGTCTAATGTACCAAAAAAACTCTATTTCCCGTACGCTTCTTCTTCAAAACCGTCTTCAGCCTTTAGTAGTAGCGACAAGTTTCGCTACGACATAATTTCGCAACTTTTGTCTTTTTCCCTTGAGAACACTAAACCAAACAAACCTTAAGTGTTGCAGGCTCACAGTGAGAGTTTGGAATATGAATTTTGCATCTGGTCGTTACAGATTGACCTTATAAATCCCAACATTAGCTTACTATTTTGTGCTACCTCAAATATATTTGAGGGTTACGACTTAAACCTTAGAAATAAAAATCATAACTTTATAGCATTATTCTCGCAGTGATATATTAGTATCGGGGCGAAGCCAAGATTTTCTTGTAGGGGCAAGTGATTGTCAATTGAAAATGTTAATTTTTGTGGATTAATTTGTAGAGAATGAATAGCTGAGTTTGAAATATTTTGAGTTTAGGAGGGTGAGTTTCAACATAACTCCAAATTTTTGTTGATTAATTTGTAGAGAATGAGTAGCTGAGTTTGAAATATTCTGAGTTTAGGAGGGTGAATTTCAGCGTAGCTGCAGAATTTTTTCTCCCAATGATCAAGTACGTGGGTCATCTTGTTCATCTTAACATATCCTACAAGTATTATTTCTCTTTTTTAAGAGGACAATTATCTTTTTGTCCTACGACGACTATGCTCAGCTAAATAATTAAATAACCTATATTGTATAAAAGATCAAAAAAAAAAAATGGAGGGCACTTGCTCCCCTTCCCTTAATAACCCTTATACTTTTACGTGAACTCTTTAAATTTTAGAAATTGCTAACATAACTTCCTAAAAAACAATTTTGATTTGGAATTTGAGTTTAAATATAAACATGAGTTTCAATTCAAGAGATAGCTAGAGCTCCCCAAACAGACTTTAGAGGAATTAAAAAAATATATAGTTAAAACTCTTGCAGCCAGCCTTTGCAGCCGATCCTTGTCCCATTTTTTTTCCTCCTACCATTACTATCTTCATCAATACAGCTCCAACCTTTGTCTTTTCACACCCAACACGTCTTTTTATTAAATATTTCTTCCCCACTCCTTCCCTCACTATTCTCTATATAAGCCAGCCAGCCACCCTCCCTCTCTCTCTCTCTCTCTCTCTCTCTCTAGATCACTGAGGGATTTTCAACGTTAATTTTTTGAAGTAGTTTGGAAAATGGAGAGACAATACAAGGCTGGTATGGACGGAACGGAGGCGTTTGAGAGTAGAGGTAACGATGTTACGGTGGCTAACCCTAAAACTGTGAGATCTTCTGATTTTCTACTTCGGCTTCTGGCTCTAGCCCTGACTCTGGTTGCTGCAATTGTTCTTGGGGTCGCTAAGGAGACTCAGACCGTTGCTTTGACGGTTGTCCCAACCCTACCGCCGTTAAATGTTCCTGTTACCGCTAAGTGGCAATACATGTCTGCTTTCGTGTAAGCTTCACCTCTCCATTTCTTATGAATTTTTTTCTTTATTTTAGTTTTATTCTTCTCTATTTTCTTTGCGTTTAATTCTTCTATTATTTATTATTATCACTCAGAATTTCAATGAAAATAAATCATAAATAATGTGCAAATAATAAGAATTCGGATTCCATTCTCTTAGTCCTTTTGAAAATAATAATAATAATCATAAATTCTAAGTATACTCTCACCCCAGTTTTGGTAATAAAACAAGTCTGGGTCCCAAGAATCAAATATACAATGAAAATTTATGACCTCACCTACGGCACATTTTAGCAAGCGGTGGAACCGTGTGTTAGATCACAGCCAATTGCGATTGAATTCAAGTGAATTCAATTGCATATTGTCAAATATGGATCGGAAAAGAAAAGAAATTGAATTTGATTTTTCCCTTTTTTTCTTTCATCCAATCTATAGGCATGGGAATGTCTCTCGCAGAAGCCAGAAAAAGTTGTCCGAACACGTTGCAATGAAAAGGGAGAAGTGATTATATTTTCTTCCCATTTTTGACTTATCACCCACTTGATATCTCTCCCTAGTTTACTACCACCCATATTATAGCTCATAAAGTTTCATGGCACTTAAACGATTGGTACCCGTTTTGAGGTTCTTGTGGGTTGATTCTTCATAGGCTTAATGGTTATATGTGGCTATGTGTATATGTGAGTGGTGTGTGTTTTCCCTTCTATTACTTGTAGCTTTGCCTTGTGGTATTATTACCTTGACCAAAAAAATCAAAGTGTTTAGTCTCACCTTGGTAGTTTACTACCACCCACTATAGCTCATAAAGTTTTATGGCCCTCAAACGGTTGGTACCCGTTTTGAGATTCATGTGGGTTGATTCTTCATGGGTTTAGTGGTTGTATGTGGCTGTGTGCGTGTGAGTGGTGTTTGTTTTTCCTTCTATTACCTATAGCTTTGCCTTGTGGTATTGTTACCTTGATCAAAAATTATATATATATATATATATATATATATATATATATATCTCCCCCTTTTATCATAACATGACGGATGATGTGTGAAGCCCCAGACCCTTTTTTAGCATATGTTGGAGACAATCCCATGCCTAATCTATATCTTTTGGAAATTGAATCACAACTAATTATGATTGAACTCGATTGTACCCATAGGTCAACACGTGTCTTTTTTAACTATTATTAATTATGGTTAAAATTCACTAACACATAAATTTCTTTATTACCTGACAATCCTGATTCCTTGGAGCAAAACCCTATTTCTTGTACGGGTAAGAATAAAACTTAATATGCTCCACTTAAAGTTAGAGCCGTAACACACCTTGGGAATGGTCCAGTGGTAGGTGTATCCCTTCCTTAGGAAGATTCCTTAGAAAAGAGGTTCCGGGTTCTATTCCCGAGAGAGTGAGAGTGGGTTGCACTCTCCACCCGACTTTAATTTAGAACAGATACTGACTTGCTAACCGGGGTTGCGGCCTAACCGCGTGTCTCATACAAAAAATAAATAAAATTAGAACCGTACTTTTAACACCAAATAGTAGTTAAGGTTCACTCACCTTTAAAGTTTACCCGTCGAATCTTAGTTTTTGTAAAATATAAATATAGATATATTAAACTTAATTTAATTAAGTTTAATTATAACTAAAAAAAGAGATTAAAAAGAGATACGTGGGCACCTCGGTCAACTAGCTAGTAAATGTGGGTCGACTGATCCGTGCACTTTTCTATTTTTGAAAAGTCGCATACACAAGCATTCAATTAGTGCATGGCGGTTGAATGTTAGCATTTATGACTGAGATCAGCCACTGGTCAATCGATAAGATTCGTGTGGGTGTCATTTCTTTGCTTACCTGCCCCCACCTAAAACTTCTAAGAAAACATAAATTCCGGATAGAAGTAGATGAATAAACTTTTATCAAATAAAATCTGGGAACCCATGGTTAGCCCCTCCTTCAAAAGAATCCTGTCTCTGCCCCTACTTACGATAAAAGGATAAAAATAGTTTAGAAATTATTAATATAAAGAAATGATATATAAGATGATTAAACGTTTTTCTTGTAACTTTATAATATCATGTCCAAGCATATTTTGAGTTGAACATTTGTAAGCGAAATTTATCTGCCTCGTGTAGCCAAAGGCTACAAAGATCTATTTCAGTGGTCACACATCTGGAAAAATATGTTAAAAATACGTATTGAACGAGATTAACCATGAATACAGGAGCTTCGGGTATTTGGGGAATTACACGAAAAAGTTGTAGATGATAGAAATTCCTTCCTATTATGAGCATGAGATTTTCTTACCCACTTTCATATTATGTTTTTAATTGAAAGTCGTCACCTATATATTCTAAGAGATAGGTATCGGGATTGTTTAGATAAGGTAAATGATCTATCAGAGTTAAGATAGGCGGTTCAATTAAGTCCTGGAGAATGTGTTAAGCACCTTAGGATCCCAATTTTATAATAGTTACCTACTCCCTAAACTTAAGCCAATTTAAACTCAAAATTTAATTAAAATATCAGTGTTTATTCAAATAGTAATCCAAGAAAGATATAAAGCTAGCTAAGTTGGGGTCGAACTCGAGTTGGGTTGCTTACGTACTCACATTGGGGTGAGATCAGACCGAGCGTAATTCTGGCACATGAACCCGTGTCAAGACTAGGGGCGAGTGTGTGTGTGCATAGGGTGGTCAAAGGTCTAATCCGGAGGCTAGTGTTTAGTTGACCGGGTTGATCAAGTGGAGTTGGGTTGCTTACGTACTCACATTGGGGTGAGATCAGACCGAGCGTAGTTGGTCAAAGGTCTAGTCCAGAGGCTAATGTTTAGTTGACCGGGTTGATCAAGTGGAGTTGGGTTGCTTACGTACTCACATTGGGGTGAGATCAGATCGAGCGTAGTTCTAGCACATGAGCCCGTGTCAAGACTTGGGGTGAGTGTGTGTGTGCATATGATGGTCAAAGGTCTAGCCCAAAGGCTAGTGTTTAGTTGTCCGGGTTGATCAAGTGCAAGGTCAAGTCTAACCGTAATTAGAGGGGAGTTAACCATGGTCAGGGGCTAACTAAGGTTAAGAAGTCCTAACAAACATGTTTTTGGTATTTTTATATTTTTGGGGATTTTTTCGAAGAGTCGAGTATCTTAACCATGGTTAAAAATTAAATAGAGTTGAGTTAACTCCAGTAAAAGGGGCTAGTAGGGGTGAAAATGACCACAGAAGACCATTTTAGGCTTTTTAGAATATTTCTGATTTTTCTGTTATTTTTCTTGATCAGGGAGTTTTTGACCATGGTTAAGGGTCTGGCTCGGTCCAAAGGTGGGCTTAACTATGATTAAGGGTTTTAACCATGGTTAAATTGATGATGAAAGCTCATTCTAGAATCCAGGGAATATTGATGATTTTTTTATCAATTTTTCAGAATTTTTTAGGTCATGAGCTACTCAACCATGGTTAAAAGTTAACCACAGGTGGGTTTAACCATGATTAAGGGTCTGACTCGGTCAAAAGTAGACCCAGGGTCCATGGCAAGGCCTAGACTGGCCCCCTACCGGGTCTAGGCCTTCACAAATGTCTGAAATTACCAAAAAACCAAAATGTCAAACACATGATTAGTGTGGGCATAACCATGGTTAGCGGGGAAACCACGGGAAACCAAGATTGTGGTCGCGAAGCCTGTGACACATGGACCAATTTGGGCCTTTGTTGGGCCCAAAAGGAGGTCGTGGGTGGGCCCCACAGAGGCCCAAAGTGGGCTAAGTGATGTTATTCGCCCGTGGAAACCCGACCAACATCATATATATCTTTTACTACTTGCTTTTGTAATCGAGTGTGGCATCCGGACTCTATATAAGGACTACCCATCCTCCTTTCTAGGTATCCTATTCTTGAGTTAAATCATTCCCCCTTATTGCGAAGAACAAGTCTATTTCTCCCTCTGACTACTTGGAATTTTGTACCCCCTCTAAGGTTATTGTAAGTAGAAACTAGTATGGCAGGCTACGCCTATAGGAAACCCGACGGCGAGGCCTTAGTAGTTTTCCTTTCAGTTGTTTATGTTTTTCTGCACGTTAATATATGATATTTTACTTTATTTCCTGTTGTTATTATTAGATAACGTATCATCTCCCAAGAAGGAAAGCTTCAAAAGATCACCTATGGATAAGGAAAGGGTATCCTCACATGATGCAACTCTCTCAACTCCAAGGAAAGAGAGTTCTACTTTCTCTCAACCTTCCTTTAGTCTCCTACCGGTTTATGGAATGTAAAGATTATCTTGTTGTAACAATATGCTCATGAGTTGTATTACCAACATTCAAAGTTAATATAAATACAGAGGAGGAGGATCCAACATTAAGGATCGTCAATGACATAAGAATATCTACTTTTCTAAAACTCTTATGGTATCAGAGCTTTGATAGCTCAAACGAGTTCCTATCTTCTCAATGGCGACTTCATCTCCTTCTTCACTCTTTGATACTACCTCTCACTTCAGCCCATCTTATCTCAACATCTCCAACATTACCCAGTTTATTTCTATCAAACTGGATGGCCAAAACTACTTGTTGTGGAAGAGTCAGATTCACCCAATACTTGTGTCTCAAGATTTATTTGGGTATATTGATGGAACTATTCCTTCTCCACCAGTTTTATTTGATAAAACTTCACTAAATCCAGCGTTCATTCAGTGGCAACGCTCAGACAAGTTTTTGATTAGCTGTATTTATGGAACACTCACTGAAAGTGTCCTTGCCCAGACCATAGGTCTTGAAACTTCACGTGAAATTTGGGAACTTCTCGAGTCTACTTTCACTCAACATTCTCAAGCAAGAATGATGCAACTACATTTGAATCTACAAACTATCCGGAAAGGATCTAGTTCCGTGGGTGAGTTTCTTCATCAAATCAAAACCATTGCAAACACACTCGCTGCAATCAATGATGTGGTACCCCGATAGAGATTTGGTTATGTACGCTCTTGGCGGTCTCCCTGCAGAATATGAATCCTTCGTCACTACGATTACAAATCGCGTTGAGCCTATTCAGTTTCCTGAGCTCCGCATGCGTCTCCTCATTCATGAACAGCGTTTACGGCAATTTCACTCTTCCAATTTCAGCTTGGAACCCAGCGAAGCTCTATACTCAAAAAGGCAGCATTCAAAGTCCTTCATTAGAGGACGTGGAAGAAAACGAGGCAGACTCAACAGAGGACATGGCTTCTCCAATCATTGGAATGATCAACCTCAAGGTGGTGATAACTCCTACCTTGCACATAGTCCTCATGGACATGGACATCGTGGCTCTACCCATGGGATCTTTCGCTCCTTACCCACGTGTCAAATCTGTTCTCGATAGGGACATATTGCCAAGAATTGTCGAGATCGCTTCAACCATATTTATCAAAAGGATCTCTCACAATCATACACTGCCATGACCGTGACAGCACCATATGATGCCAACTGGTACCCGGATATAGGTGCAACCAGCCATATGACCAGCGACCCCACAATCTTGGAGCAATCTACACAGTATTTGGGTAATGACCATGTTATGGTAGGAAATGGAACAGGTATTCCGATTACCCAAGTTGGTACATCTCATCTCCCTACTTCTGACCATAACTTTCAACTCAATTCAGTTCTTCTAGTTCCCGAGATTACCAAAAATCTTTTATCAGTTGCCTCCTTCACCAGGGATAATAATTGTTCTTTTACATTTTATCCATGGGGCTTTGAAATTAAGGATTTGCCAACGGGGAAATGTCTTCTCAATGGACCGATTAAAGGTAATTTATACCCCATTTCAATCAAGCATACACTTAGACACCAAGCTTATACTTGCGGAGTTCCATCAATTGAGAAGTGGCATCGGAGGCTTGGACACCCCTCCATCTCTATCTTACGTCATTTATCTTCCAAGCATTTATTAGACTCTCCTTTGCAAGGGAAGGATTATTTTTGTCAGGATTGTCATTTATACAAAAGCCATAGACTTCCTTTTGATCGTGTGCAACACAAGGCTCCATGTCCTCTTCATCTTATCCATAGCGATGTATGGGGGCCATCTCCAGTTTCCTCACTTTCTGGGTATCGTTACTACATCATCTTCATTGATGATTTCAGTCGGTTTACATGGTTATATCCTATGCGTGCCAAATCAGAAAGTCAGAGTTGCTTTGATCATTTTAGAAAATTGGCTGAAAATTTATTTTCCAAGAAAATAAAATATTTTCAGAGTGATGATGGTGGAGAATTTGTAAATGGTTCATTTTCCCAACTTTTAGACTCTTGTGGCATTATTCATCGAAGATCATGTCCCTACACACCCGAGCAAAACGGTGTCGCCGAGCGGAAACACCGTCACATAGTTGAATTGGGAAATTCTCTTCTTTCTCAAAGCGGACTGTCTAAGAAGTATTGGCTTGAAGCTTTTAGCACTGCCACCTACTTGATCAATCGCATGCCTACACGGATAATTGATCATTGTTCTCCATTTGAATTGTTATTTGGAAGACCACCCGACTATCATCTATTCCGCACTTTTGGATGTGCTTGCTTTCCATTCCTTGGCACTACAAGACGAGAAAAGTTGAGCCCCAAATCTGCTGCATGCATATTCATTGGCTACAGCACCTCTCACAAAGGCTATCGGTGCCTTGATCCTTCTACGGGAAAAATTTATATATCCCGCCATGTGATTTTTAATGAGGACGTCTTCCCATCTATTTCTGTGTGCAGGTCGTCACCAATCAATTCCTCCTCCACCATTGGCTTTCCGGGTGTTGTTCCCTCATTTTATCATCACCAAAGCACCGACTGTTTGCCCACTACTGTTGCAGTTCAGCCAACCTCTCCTGTTGTTGTTCCTTCATGTTCACATGTTGTTCCGCCACTTGGATGCAACGTCCCACCATCTTGATCTTGGTGATTCCTCTACAAGCAATCCCACCTCAATGGTCTCACGTCATCCTATGACAACAAGGCAACGAGACGGCACTCTTAAGCCTCGAACATGGTTTGCATCTCGGTATCCCGTTCCAATTGCTCTTCTCTCAAAAATTTCTCCTGGACCAGCAGAACCCACCTGTTATACCCAAGCAGTGAAAATCCCATCTTGGCGAGCAGCAATGCTAGATGAATTTAATGCTCTCTTAAAGAACCACACCTGGTCTCTTGTTCCTCCTTCTCCACGCATGAATGTCGTTGGGTGCAAATGGGTGTTTCGTCTAAAGCATAACTCCAATGGCTCCATTGAACGGTACAAGGCACGCCTTGTAGCGAAAGGCTTCAAAGTTCAATCAAGAACATGGCTTAGATTATGACGAAACCTTTAGCCCCGTCGTCAAAGCCACTACCATCCATACAGTTCTAGCCGTTGCTATTACTAACAACTGGCCAATACGCCAGTTGGACGTTCGTAATGCATTTCTTCATGGCACTCTTCAAGAAGAGGTGTATATGCTTCAACCGCCGGGCTTCATTGATAAAGAATTCCCCTCACATGTGTGTCGTCTTCACAAGGCCATTTATGGACTCAAACAAGCTCCCAGAGCATGGTTTCAAAAGTTCAGCTCATTTCTTCTTGAACATGGTTTTCGGTGTAGTGGTGCAGACACCTCCATGTTCACATGTCACTCTTCAGTTGGCACACTTGTTCTTCTTCTCTTTGTGGACGACATCATCTTGACCGGTACCTCCAATGATTTCATTCAGTCCTTTATTTCTACTCTCAACACCGCATTTGATATGAAGGATCTTGGAGAGTTACATTACTTCCTTGGAATGGAAGCCTCTCGTTCAACTACCGGCCTTCTACTTACACAAACCAAGTATGCTCTCACTCTTCTTGATCGTGCAGATATGTCTGGAGCAAAGCCTTGTGCTACTCCGTTCGCACATGGCTCGAAATTCTCATCCTTAGATGGTGATCCACTCCCAGATCCCACTCCTTATCGGAAACTTGTTGGTGCTCTTCAATACTTAACTCTAACTAGGCCTGATATCACCTATGCTGTCAACCAAGCTTGCCAATTCATGCATAAGCCGGCCACAACTCACTTTTCTGGTGTTAAACGTATACTTCGATATTTGAAAGGGACTCTTGGACTCGGGCTCCACTTCATGAAATCATCTTCATTTAGGCTCACTGCCTATTCTGATGCTGATTGGGCTGGTTGTCCCGATTATCGTCGCTCCACTACTGGCTTTTGCGTCTACTTAGGAAACAACTTGATATCGTGGGGTAGCAAGAAGCAACCGACTGTATCTCGATCAAGTGCGGAGGCCGAGTATCGAGCCCTTGCCGTTACAGCAGCTGACACTATATGGATACGTTATCTTCTTCGAGACCTCTATATTTCTGTTACAACACCAACCAAAATTTTTTGTGATAATGTCAGTGCTACATATATGGCTTCTAATCCAGTATTTCATGCCCGCACCAAACATATCGAAATTGACTACCACTTCATTCGCGAACGAATCGTTCAAGGAGACATTCAAATTTCTTTTGTTCCAACCAAAGACCAATTGGCTGACATTCTTACCAAGGCTCTTTCTGGTCCTCAATTTCGATATTTACGACTCAAGTTGATGTCATTTCAGTCATCCACTTGTGGGGGGGTATTAGATAACGTATCCTCTCCCAAGAAGGAAAGCTTCAAAAGATCACCTATGGATAAGGAAAGGGTATCCTCACATGATGCAACTCTCTCAACTCCAAGGAAAGAGAGTTCTACTTTCTCTCAACCTTCCTTTAGTCTCCTACCGGTTTATGGAATGTAAAGATTATCTTGTTGTAACAATATGCTCATGAGTTGTATTACCAATATTCAAAGTTAATATAAATACAGAGGAGGAGGATTCAACATTAAGGATCGTCAATGACATAAGAATATCTACTTTTCTAAAACTCTTAGTTATTTCTTATAGTTACTTTTACTTGTTCATACTTTAAACATGCTACCGAGAAATGATAATCATTTTAAAAAGTTAGAAGGCAGTAGTGAGCTAAGTGATGTTATTCGCCCGTGTCAGTTAGCGGTAAGTCGTTGCAAGGATGCGTAGGCGTGTTGGACAGTAGGCATAGTCAGCCAAGGCGAAAACGAGTCCGGCTTAATTTTTTTAAGATAAAAATTATTTTTAAGCTATCTCTCCTCCGAGATGACGATGAACAGTAAAAACCAGTAAGGATAAAATGGAAGCAAAGTTGACTATAACTCAGAGGAAAAGCCTGTATGCAGGAAAAATATGCAGACTGAGAGAAAAATACTAAGGGTCGAGCCTTAGGGAATTCTCTTTACTCTCATACTAGCGTTCACACTTAAAAAACTTTCGGGGAGACCAATAATAAAGACCAACAATAGTTTAAAACTATTAAATAATTACCGAAGCCACTGTTGTGGACTAAAAAGACCAAAAGAACTCTTTGTTTAATATAAAAAATCATTTTAAACAAAAAACACCTGTTTGTGTTCACATTAGAAAGACCTTTTAAAGTGAATAAAAAAAATATTAGTTTAATGTTAAGTTATTAAAAGATTTTACAAACTTACGTAACTTGAGACACTAGCCCCCTTTTGTTGACTTAGGTTTTAAAAACCTATTTAGACTCATCATACACCCCCACTTAGAGCATTCCTAGCAGCCTCACCAAATTTCACTCACAAAAATAGTCAAAACCCACAAAAAATGGTTTTGGTGAGCCACTTTTTTAAAACACTCCCAACAGCCTCACCATTTTAACCAAAAAAAAAAAGAGAGATAAAATTTTATCATTTGTGTGGGAAAATGAAAAAGGAAGAGAGAGAAAAATATTATTTTATTGTTTGTGTGGGACCAAAAAAAGAAAGGGAGAGAGAGAAACCTTATTTTATTTTTTGTGTGGGCCCAAGGGTGAGAAGATTTAACTTTGGTGAGTCTACAGTACTCACTAAACTTGGTCAGGCTCACCAAATGGATTTCTTCATTTTGTTGAGGCTGTTGGGAGTCATTTTAACACCTTTTTAGTCTTTTGGCTCACCAAAATAACTCACTTATAGTAACAAAACTTCAAGCCCCTTTAGTGGACTTTCAGACGAAGTTAGACAAACTTATTGTATCTCTACGGAAAACCGAGACCCTTAGTTCCGCTAAAGCCGATTTTTGCATGGGTGCATAGGCGTTAAGTGTGTTGGACAGTAAGGGAGTATACCCTTAGCTACAGTGGCTGCCCGGGGCGAATTGGTAGACGCAGGTGAGGGTTGGAGTGGCTTGGAGAGGTCCTGGGGGCCTTGGGTTTCCTCTCAAGTGGAGGCTAGGGCTAGGCTGAGAGGTTTGACGCCTGAATTTTATTTTATTTTTTGAATTCGAACTTCCCCAAACCGTGGCTGTGATGTGAGTTAAATGGGAGAGGGGGATGGGGATAAGGCTTGGGGCATTTTCGGAATGGAACATGGCGTGGGGGACAACTGGCTGGAGTAGGGGCAGGGCAAGGAGTGGTGGAGCAGCTGCTGCCGATTCAGATCTGTTGGGGAAGATAATGAACAGTGTCTTCCCCTTGATTTGTTTTTGATTTGATTTTTTTTTTTTTTTTATGATTTGGGCCCGAGCCCTTTCTTCACATGGGCCACCACCCTGTTTGGCTTTGCCAAACAAGGGTTGGTGCCTTAAATTATTATTTTTTTTGTTCTTTTTTTTTCTTTTTAGTTTTTTTTTGATTACTTGTTTTGGTTACTTGTTGTGGGCCTAACCACCACATGTGTGGAGAAGGCCAAAAAAAAGGTTTTGCCATTTGAGGGTTTTGCCCTAAAAAAATTTGAATTTTGAAAGGGTGAAATGGGTCCCACTTGGATTGGGCCTAGTGGGCCCAAACTTGGGCCAAAAATAGGGTTTTATCCATGCTTTGGGGGTTTTGAACTTAAAACGGGCCTTAAGCCCATGGGGTCTTAGCCTAGGGTTTAGACTATGGCTAGGCTAGGGTTAGACTAAGGGCTCACCTAGGATTTGGGGTTTTACCTAGGCTGGGATGGAGTTAATCATGGTTAAGTTGATTAACCATGGTTAAAAGGGGGGTGTAAAAATGGGGTGCTAACACCTATGTATTGTAATTTCTAAACTAAGCATATTTTTGGGTTGCTCTGGTTGGTGTGTTCATAGTTATTCCCTTTCGGGCCAATCGGGGCTCCTGAAATAATCTTTTTCCAAAAATCTCACGTAAATCTGCAATAAAAAAAAAACACATCACACATTAATTTTTTATTATTTAGAAATAATATTTATGCAATGTGTTGGTTGGACCTTTTTTTAGCCTGCAACTACAAAGGTTATTGCTGTCAAGTTCCACTCCTAGTCTCCCTTAGATCTCATAGTTGAACTCTAAAAATATAGTGACAAAAATGGACAAGCATTTCAATACTAATGGTGAATTGGTGATGTGAGGCTATGCCTCTCGGTTCTCGAAGCTAACTAGTTTTCCATAATCTCTTTTGTTAGATATTTTGTGGTTACAAACGCAATAGCATGTGCATACGCAACGCTTTCTCTAGTCCTCTCAATTGCTAACCGGGGAGGAAAAAGTGGGTTGGCATTGATGCTTATTATCCTGGATTTGGTGATGGTGGCACTTCTCTTTTCCGGCAATGGTGCTGCCGCTGCCGTGGGCGTGCTCGGCTACAGAGGGAACTCACATGTCCGCTGGAACAAGGTCTGTAACATCTTCGGCGTTTACTGTCGCCACATCGCTGCCTCCATCGTTCTATCTCTGCTTGGTTCCCTAGTCTTTTTTTTGCTGGTAGTGCTCTCCGCTTTGAATCTGCACAAGAAATCTCCCTAGACTTGATTAGAGAGCTATTATGTTTAAGCTTCTCACTGTTTATTAGTAAACTTATTTCTAGATCTCTGCTCTCTGTTTGTTACCATGTAAGTAAGACTGTTCTTTACATGCAGAAGGTTGATGTATCCTAGTTCTTTTTTAAAGTAGATAGATGTTGTTGTGCCGAGAACTTGGTGTTTCACGGTAACTGAGTGAGTCTTTACATGACATTAACAGGAGTGGTGGCAAATGCATCTGCCCTTCGGTCTATTGACCGGCAGTGTATCCTCCAAGTGTGAGGGTTGGGATAGAATCCTGACTGTCCGGGGAGGGGCTGAGCCAAAATTTTCTTGTAGGGGCAAGTGATGATTGATTGGAAATGTTAGTAATTGCTTACCAATTTGTAGAAAATGATTAGGGAGGTACAAAATATTATGGGTGTAGGAAATTAGGGGTTAAGGTGTGTAGGCCTTTATTTATTTTTTTGGATGACCAAACTCATGGGTCATCTCGTTCATATGTTTCGTACATATTCCATGGGTGCACATCCCATAGATATTGTTGCTCCTTGTTTACAAGGGCAGCTGTCCCTTGCCTCATTGTTATGTTGTGTTAAATAACTAAATAGCTTAGTAGAATGATTCTTAACCAAAAAAAAAAAGTAGAATGATTAGGCCGGTACAAAATATTATTGGTTTAGAGAGGTAGGGGTTCAGGTGCGTAACTCTTTTTTTGTTTTTTTTTGGCCAACCGAATTCAGGGGTCATCTTGCTCCTTATGTTTCGTACATATTCCACGGATACATATCCCATGGGTATTCTTTCTCCTTGTTTATCGGGGCAGCAATCCCCTTACTCCATTGTTATGTCATGTTAAATAATTAAATAGCCTAGTATAAAATATCTATTTTGTTTTCAAAAGTTCTAGAGTACAGTTGCCCTGGTTGTGCCCTATTAAATTATAATTTTTTTTTTCAAAAATTCAAAGAGTTAGTTTCCACATAGTTATGCCCTATTAATTTATAATTTTTGTTTTTCAAAAATTCAGGGTAAATGTCTTTGGCTCTGCCCCCACTTGCAGGTGTGGTCGTTGTTAATGCCCACCCAAGCTAAAATGCTAAGCAAAAGAAAAGTGGTAATGCTCTAAAGTGGGACCACTTGCTTGCGAGACATTTTTTAGCCAAGCTGCACTTTCTTAACTAACAAAGTCTAAGCGCGCTCTGAATACTCCTTAGAAGTTTTTTTTTTTTTTGGGTAGTCGATATCATTTACCTACGTTAGTAGAGTCAGCTAGTCAGAAGTTAGCATGGGCAGTGGAGCTCTTGCTCCCCATACCCGAGGGGGATTGGATCCCCAGACCTTCCCCTTGGAAGGCCACACCCCTACCACTCACACAAGAGGCGGGGTGTACTCCTTAGAAGTTAGAAGGCTCAACTTTGGTTCATTGATTATGAGCTAAAGACAAGTTGTGCAAACTCAGATCAAGGACTTGGGCTGGGCCTTAGCCATTAGGTCCAATGGACCATGAGCAAGGTACAGTACGTGTGCTTTGTGCACATTGATATCTATAAGCACTAGTGGTTAGGGACGCAAATTGGTGGGCTCGGCCCGATCAAAAATCAATGACCAGGGTTGGGCTGAACTTTCTATATTTTGGGTTGGACTTGGATTGAAAAATATCATCCCAACCTGATAAGTGCTTGGGCAACCCGACCCAGCTCGAGTCCAATCATATGTACTAAGAATTTGATTTACATTTAATACATAATACATAGCTAGTTTTGGTCACTACAGAGTGCTAAAGTAATTTTGTTAGGGTTTTAAGAATTTTTATAACTTGAAATCTTCAAACTCCATCTTCATAATATTGAAGAAAGGCAAGGAATATTTGTATACAACTTTCTCCACGATCCAATTGTTCTACATTCTCTCATGGTTTATACTTTATACACGGGTTAAGGATAAAGGTTAAATGGATCTTCTTGTTTAGGTATTAAAAATCTTTATGAATAATGACCTTCTTATTGTGATGGTTACAGATTACATGAGGCTCAATGACATTGTTTAACAAACCAACCAAGCCATTATATCTAATACGGCATATTTATGGCTGGTAGTTTCGACGGAAATTTTTATGATAACATGTCCCAAATAGATAACCTGACCCAACTTGAGCTGAGTTTAGGGCTGAGAAATGAACCCATGGGTTGGGCTTGAGTTAGGCATCTTTGGTTGAAAGAAGGATTAGTTTAGGCCGGCGACATATTGTTCTTCTCTTCGAGTTGGGCTTGGGTTTGCCTATAACCCGCCCAGTTTTTCATTGAGAAGTTGAGAGTAGTAAAGGTGTAATTAGGGGTGTCAATGGGTCGGGCTTAGGCCTGAATTTTTATTGAATAAGCCTGGCCCAAGTCTGGCCCCTTTACAAGATGATTTTGAGATTGAAATTTCGCCAGTTGACAGCCCTTTGTTTTTTCTTTTTGTTTTTTTTTTTTTTTGTAACGAGAAACTCCAAGCCCACCCTTCGGGTAAACCTAGTAAACCCTTGGCACATGCAAGACCCCGCAACCCACATGAACCTATAAGCCTAAGACCCATGAGAACCATGAAACCTTGTGCGCGGTGGCCCCAAGGGGATGTCAAAAGTCGAACTCAGAACCTCCGGCCTGGTCTCCTCCCCATACTCAGGAATTCAGCATCTTTTATAACAATTTCCAAGGATAATATTGTCAATGAAGAGAAAATGTGGAATTCGTATGTCATTCTTGAAAATGAAAGGGGTAAATTTGGTATTAAAAACTATCCTACCAAGTATCATCAACAACTGCAGGAAGAACCAAAATGTCATAAGTCGTTGGTAGTACACTGCACATTCCTCTTTACACCCCTCCCCTGCAGTGGCAAGTAAATATCTCTCTGCAGAAAATATTCTGATTAGTTTCCTTAATCTGATTCAAAGATCACCGACTTTCATCATTGGCCAACGACCACTACAATTCCTCAAAAGACCCATTTGTCCTCTCCCTCTCTCTCTCTCTCTTAAAATTAATTACAGCAGTAACGGTTTGTTATAAC
Source organism: Tetracentron sinense (assembly GCA_015143295.1). NCBI lineage: Eukaryota > Viridiplantae > Streptophyta > Magnoliopsida > Trochodendrales > Trochodendraceae > Tetracentron > Tetracentron sinense. Next base: position 6,349,968 of record CM026558.1, on the reverse strand, counting down.
AAGCAATGGGAGAAGAACAAGGAGAAGAAGAAGATAAAGACATCTCTAAACTGCTATTCAATCTCATGGAGAACTACAGCGACTCAGTAATCCCTCCACTATCAGCCCTTTCGCCATTACCCAAGACCAACATTAATGAAATGGCTTCAAGTTCAAGAAAAAGAAGCAGAGCTCAAGATTCCCAAAGCAACCCTGTTGAGATTCAAAAGGAACGGGACAGGAGAGAAAAGATGAGCGAGTTATTCTCTGTTCTTCAATCCATGGTTTCTACCTCCATGGCTAAGGTTACTGGGTTCTCTTCAATTCTCTCAAAATCTTCTGGGGTTAATCATATATGTTCTTTGATGATCTTAATGGGGTTTTCTCCTTTTCTTGAATTGCAGGCTACGAGAGTGGGAATTATTGATGAAACGATTGATCGTATAAAATACCTTGAAGAAGAACTAAAAGGGTTGAATGAACAGAAAGGGTCAGAAACGGCGCCGTCGAAACCGGTGGTTTCCTTCAGCACTCACCGGAGTTCTTCCGTCGACGTGACGGTTTCCGGCAATGTAGCCTTTTTTGGGGTGAATTCGATGGTCCGGCAGAAGTTGGTGATGGAAGTATTCATGGTGTTTGAGAAGCACAGGGCAGAAGTTTTGGCGGCAAATGTTGCTGTTAATGACCGGAAACTGACATTAACAGTCACTGCTCTGGTTAACGGCAATGGAGACGAAATTGTAGACGGAATCAAGAGGGACCTTTTGATTTTACTGTTTTGATATATTTTCTTTTTTTTATTCCGCTTTTTTTTCTGGGGCTGTTTGGATTGATAATGTTCATCTATGTAAATATACAGAAATAGAAGGAAAAAATCCATTATTATGTTTTTTACTGCTGAATTACGAAAGCATCCCTAGATGGTAATTTCCGTCTTTTAGATGCACTAAGATTGCTTTGGGACTTTAATAATAAGGAAGTTAGGCTAGGGTGTTTTAGGCAACCAACAGGTAAAACGGTTTTTTAATTTTACAGTATTAAGAAGAAGGGTGGCTAGTTCCAATGGCATCAATCATTCATTACGAAAAATAGTCTAATATATTTTGAGTCAGTCTATAGGTACTCCCAAATATACTCCCGAGTATACTCTCTAATCCTAACCGTTTATAACCAACCACTAAGGGTCAGGATTTGAGTTTGCTTATTTTATCTTTTCTAATACCACATCAGCTTTAATCCTAACCGTTTATTATTAAGATAAACGGATAAGATTTGGGAGTATATTTGGGAGTACACTTTGGGAGTATCCTTCGACTAATTCATATATTTTAGTGTTGTCACCCCTAAGTCGAATTAAGTTTGTGTGGGTTGAGCCTGCTTTACTTTAGGTTGAGCTGAAATTTATGTTCGAAATAAATTGTGGGCTGAGCTTGTAATGGTCTTAGCTCTGCTTGAATTCAGCTAAGCTCCAAGTGCCATACATAAAGGTCTTGTATTTCTTATTTGCATATATCTTAACAAGAATTTTTATAGGTTTAATAATTAATGAATATATTATAGGATTTGCCAAAAACAAAGGAAATATTTTATAAGGTCTTCATGATAATCAAATGAGAAGTTTTTTTTTTTTAATTCTTAATAAACTATAGATGACATATGGAAATATTATTTAGCTCTAATACAACCCGAATTTTTCAACTCAGCCCAGCCCGATGTTATATTGTGATTTGAGGTTGGGCTAAAGGGCTACGTAGTTCATCTTCGGTGGTTAGGTTGAAGTTAGTCCAAACTTAGCTAAACTCAACCCACAGATTGTTCAGCCCAAACTCAACTTGAACTAAATACAAAGAGTTTTTCAACTCAGGCTAGCCAAAAGCCCGATGTTATGTTGTGATTTGAGCTAAGGTTTGAAATCCTGATATTATAGGCAATTTTGAAATTTTAGTTATCTTGGCAGGATTTTAGAATTCCAATTTATTAATATTTTAATATATATATATTAAAAATAATATTTTATTAAAATTTAATATATTTATATAAATACTAATATTTTATTTTTAAAAATAAATATATAAATTTTCAAATTTTCAAAAAAATTTGTTATCAATATTGAAATATTTCAAAATTTTAATTAAAAAAATAATTTAAAATCAATTTTCTAAATTCCAAATTTCACCCAAAATTTTCGAAATTCAGCCAAAATTGTGATTTCCAAAATTTATACCATCTCAATTTCAGGAGTTCGACGAAGCCGGGATTTCACGAAATGTCACGGTTGGGATTTCAAACCTTGGTCTGAGCTTGGGCTAAGGAGCTCATACTGATATTGGAGTACTCATGTTACATTTGGACTTTGGATTAAGGTTTTAATCTTCAGGCTGTGCTCTTGAGCTAATCTGTTGACTGCCACCTCTACTTTCAAGAGGGTGATCAGTAGTTGACATGGAATTTTTTTTAATGTAATAGGATTAAACAATAACTCTAATTAGTTAGCTTAATATCTATTCTTAGGTTAATAACAACGACCACATTCCATGGGACTCGATCCCAAACCTCACAATTGAAGGACACTTGCCTGTCATAAACTGATGCGGTTGACACGATCGGCACTAACATAGAACTGATTTAAAACTCTCGATATTACCTGGTATCAGAGCTGGGTCACCTGATTTATAATCCGGATTAAGGCACACATACATTAAAATGGTCGGCCCACTTGATGCTTGACACCGTTGGATTGTAAATCAGCGACCCAGCTCTCGAGAGTAGAGTGTTTTTAAATCACTTCCCGGAAAGGAAACTATAGGAAATTGTTGTTTTCAAACAAAGCTCTGAGCTCTACTCAGCTCCCTAGTGTCAGAATTCAGATTATATTTAGACGCGTGCCAAAAAAAATCGTGGAAGAAGAAACTAGTCAAAGATCGGTGACGTGGAATGGACTCATCATCATCACAATGCATGTGGCCCACCAACTATTCTAGGACTATTCTATCCTGGATTCCTGGGCCCTGACAGTTCCAGAAGCCTGACAATGCAGGAACCAGAACATCCTGTACTAGGGTCCCACAAGAAACCTCCTTCTCTAATGATTGATAAGACGATCTTGACCGTCCAATAAATGGACTAAGTGAATTCAAGAGATCAAACGACTAGGATTGTTGGATGAAGTTTCGATTCTCTAAATTACTGGTTTATCTATTGGGTAGTTCAGGACCCACAATCAATGGTGGCGATCATCCAAGGAGGTTCTTCAGGTGGGGTCATATGATGTTTTTCACCCCATGTTGTGCATGCACTGGAATGCCTCAAATTGTGCAGATCCTGCAATCCTCGGTATAAGCTATACCAGTTTCCCTAATTGCCATCCTTAACCCTATATTTGGTTGTCGAGAAAATAAGTAAAAACATGGAAAAGAAAAGAAAACTAGACAAAACATAATTAAAAATCCAAAATTTTCTTTTCTTTTCCATGTTTTCATCAATTTTCTCGGCAAACAAACATAGCATAAATGTTTTGATTTCTTGTTTTTTTTGTTAAACTCAATAACACGACGACAAGGTGATTACAAAGGCAAGAAAGGAAGCACACGCACACCACACATGCAAACACACACACGACACACACGCAGACCACACACGCAGCCCATAAGTTTTAAGAACTCTTTTTGATATTTCAATACCAAAGTTTTAAGAACTCTTTTTTTAATGAGGCTTATGAATATTTTTTATAATTTAGTATATATGAAAATTCTTAAATACCCTTTTACTATCACCTACACTTAAAAAAAAATGTTTCTTCTAATTTTGAAAGAAGAAGAAAAAAAAAAAAAGATTTACGTATTTACATGAAATAGAGAAGCTTCTCACTCTCCTCATTTTCTTATTTCATAAAACTCCTTTTTCCTTTTATGGATGTTTTAGTATAAATTCAATAGGAGTGTTCTTGGAAAAAATAAAAACTTCACAAAATTCCGAACTTTCAGGAAGTTTTTGTGGGTAGGTTCAATACCGGTTGATACACGTGATCGATCACCTACTTGATACACTAAGTCGATACATATTGACATATTTAATACTTATCGATACACTAAGTATCTATATTTATTGATACATATCATCTTCTACCTTAGAATACAACCAGTATCAAACCAATTTGTTGAGTATCGATCGCATACGGAAAAACATCAAAAATGAAAAGAAAACATGTGTAAAACACAAGAAACCTGAAAATAAGTATTATTCTTCTGTTAATGACATTCCTTCACTGACTTTTTTTTTTCGGAAGGTAAAGGCATACCTCGACCTGATAGTATTAATAATAAACTAACAACACGCTATGCCCAGGCATAACAACAAACCCTCTTCTGCACTGATGAAACAAAGTGAAAAATAGAAAATTCAATCAAGAGCAAACATGAGAGACCACAACTTGAAAACCCATTCAACGAAACACTACAAAAATCTATAACAAGCCCTCTTAATACGGGCTTTGATGAACCCTCTTCCTCAGTTTCTTGAGCATATCCTCAGCCGAATTTTGAACCCTAGTACTGCTCATATACACAAACTTTTTACCATTGCCCTCTTGCGACATCGATTGACTACTAGATTAAAGAACCTGTGACGAAAGGGGAGTGCAATCTTTCCCCAATAACTCAAGCTTGCTCGAGAAATCAACAGGACTATCGAAATCGGTCTGCTACAAGGGGAGTGAAGGGTGGACCTGTTGTCCCCCTTAACCAAGGACTCCCAGTCTGATCCATAATCACTCCCAAACTCCTCCTCTCTTGTATAAAAATCACCCCCAACCTCAGGACACCACTTGCACCCCTCAATATTTGAATCAATATCTGAAAACTTTAGGCCATGGAGTTGATTCTCATCTCTGACTACATGAAAGACTTGGGTGGCATTATCATGCACCTTAGCTCGAGAAACTTCAACACCTATTTCTTGAATAGCATCAAAATGATTGCTATATATGTTGTACCATAGCTAGCGCTTGCATCTTTGTGCATCTTATTGTGAGTGTTACTAGTTTAGTGGAACGAAAAATCTCAATCGAAACGGTAGGTAATGAAATATTAGGAAACTCTTCTCAATCAACGAAATGGCTCCATTGTTGATAAGGAAAGAAGGGGGCTTCAAGGTTGATAAGGAATGGAGGAAACACAATTGTCTTTTCCTCAAATGATTTGGATAAAATGGTCCAAAATGAAAAATTTGCATGTGCGAACACCTTCGCATGTGTGGGGCATTAAGAGAAGGGTTCTTGAAACTTCGGTATATGGGCAACAACCCCAAACTTGAGGCGTAATCAGGGAAAATACCCTAAGCTATAACCTGTTGAAGCAGTCTGGAACCACCATGTGATGATGCTACTGTAATTTCACCATTGCTTAAATAATACCAATTCAAGATTCAAGTGCTATCTCCCTACAGCATGGTATGGGCGTTTGGTTACGAAGCAAGCATTGTTCCCGATTGGATTTATTGGGGAGATTAGAGAGCACGTAGCTCGAGTCTAGGAAATCACTAGTGTAGGCAAAACAAAGAGTTTCGCAAACATGCATGCTTGTGCTGTGTTTTTATATCAATTTCAAATCCAGACTACTGAACCATAGTTGTAGAGAAGCTAAGTACAAAGTTCTTTGCTTGCTTCCAAGGAAACTCGTTTCCGAAGCACATTTCTATCACATCCCATTACATGGTCAAAGAGGGTTATGTATATAGAAAGTGATGGAATTAACCCGAGTTTACAACCTAGAGTATAACCTTGAGCATGTATCATTGGATTATAACCTATGACACCTACTTCTCTACAAATATCTCATGAAAAAAAAATATCTAAAATAAGCTGCCCATCCAAATAAGCTGCTCATAGAAATGAGGTGACTATATCTCATTTCTCACTTGTCTTTTCCTAAAGATTTTTTTAACTTTGCTTCTCATTTTGGCTTCTCGCTCTTGTAACTATGATCTAAACTTTTGGTTAAATTGAAAGAACTCCAATCGAGCAATCAAATATGTAATGCTGCAAAATATATTTACATTTCAATGAAGAAAAAATTCTGTTACAAACTATCACTAATTTTAGTGATTCATTGAGCTAAGACATGACGAATTACTCCCCAAGCCGTAATGAAACTAATTAATCCGACTAATTCAAACCTGATGTCTTGACTTAATGCTGGTATTTTTAGTGATCCACCTTGGCAAAACGTCCCTTAATTCTTGTCATGCCTTGCGCTCGAGCTTTCCGAGATTCATACAGAATTTGCTTATCGTACCTGTTTCTTCATAATAAATATGTCAATCCATGAAGTTCAAAAATGACCATGACAAGATGGTGTATACATAGCTCAGGACGATGCAATAATGGCAACAGGACATAACCCAATGCCCAATACCGATTGCAGAAACTGAATCATCCATCAGTAACTAAAACTTGATGGCATCGAATATGTAGAGCGTCTGGGTCATCTAATCAGTAACTAAACCTTTATGGTGCCAGGAACCTCATATATTTTATCTAGTTAAAACTATAACTTTTAGAGAAATTCAAGTTGGGGTTAGAGAGTAGTATTTTTACCTCCTTGTTTTCTTCTTCTCTTTGTACCTTGAGATCATCGAGTCTCTGTCATGGCTAGTTAACTCTTGTGGAGAAGTTTTAGGCAGGACTGGCAAGGTTTCAGTAATAATAGGATGTTGCCCTGCATCCACATTATTCCCACCTCCATGAACATAGGTAGGTTTGTCGAGAATTAATGAACTTTCGTCGAGGTAGCTTCCTAACAGTGAAAAAGGAAGTGGAACTTGATCTGCTGCTTCAGCATTGTTGCCGCGCCACTGAAGTGAACTAGCCTGCATGAAGAGAAGGCAACATTGTAACCTCACCATAATATCACTTTAAAATCACGAAAACGGAACCAAAGAATGAAGCCGATAAAAAATCCACTGCAAGATGAGATTTCACAGATCCTCGCAATCACAATACAAACTCAAAGTCAAACTACCTCAGACCACATGACAAAGAAGAAAAAAACTCAGATGCAGATTGAGTTTTGTTACAAGATAATTGTGAAATTAACCAGAGACACCATAATGTGATTGTTGATCTGATACCCCTTATCTGTAGATCATAGTTATGGTCATTGAATAGGGTTGTCATATGTGCTGTAAATTCTGGGATAGGGTTCGCCATCTGATGGATACCATCAAGATATGTTCTAGGCCAAACTTGAACTATCCAGATGTTCTGTTTTTGGGTGAGTTTATACTGTTCAGATGTTAGTAATACCATCAAATGCATACACTATTTTATTGACAGTTTCCCATATAATTCTGGCTGCCATAATTTTTGCAATTAGTTAAATTTATGTGTCTTATAGGGCAAATTTTTGCTTTAGAGATCTTATACTTGGGGCACTTCAATGACGATATTCCTCTCTCTTTCAAACCAGCAATATCAGCTTTTCACTCACTGATAATATCAGAAGATAAAGAGGTATATGATTTTATTTCGTGTTATATAAAACAACTTCTAGGCAAACATAATAGGAATATACTCCATTGAAAATCCTCAAGTGTAACAGAGGCCAAAGCCAAAGTCCAAACTCAGTTACCAATCTGCCAACAATATATAATCCTACAAGGCATATAAAAGGTCTCCTTTCTACAATGTGAGACGTAAAGATCTTGATTGGAGACGGCCCTAACCTCCATCCACAAGATAAGAAAAATCCTCTACTATTCGATCTTGCAACAAACTCCTAAAATAATGTTTTTTGTTTCTTCGCACACAGATACAAAACGGGTGCTATCATAGAACATGATACCTCAAAGTTCATGGTGAAAAGTTTAAGAAGCCACTAGCCAGCATAGTTACCAAGTCAGGGTTCAAGAATAATTCGTCTAGGAAAAAGTTCGGAAAAAAACACCAAAATTCGGAATATTCAGAAATAAATCGGGAAAATGTCGGGTAAGAAATGAAAAAATACTAAACAAGATTACTAATTATGTAAGGTATAAACAAATGTATTTCATATATTCGATATTTATTTAGGACTTTTTCAAAAAATCGTGAATAAGTCTTATTTAATTCGCGACTTTTTAAAAAAGTCATCATTTTTCCAAAACTCGCGAATATTTCGTGAATTAATCGTTCGATGAAAAAGTTATGTATTATTCTGGATTTTTTGAAAAAATCGGAGTATTTGGTAACTATGCTAGCCAGTAATCCACTCATACATTACTAACTCCACATCGAAAAGATCCAGAAAACAACTCCAATTTCCACTCGCAAAAGCATCAAGTATTCTCAAATTCCAGGAAGATCCTACAGAAGCAAAAAGGATGCAGAACTAGTTATCCTCTTTCCAACCAAAATCATTTGTGAAAGTTCAGATACCAACAAACTGTGCAAACACTTCCACTCAAAACTTTTCTACCCCAAATGGACTGCCAATCCCAAAGCCCTAATGGAAACTCCAACAAATCCTCCAACCTCCTCGACAAAGCAAAGGTTTCCATTTCCAATAATATAGTAATTCTCTATCATCTTTCATCGTCACTTAACCCTAACCGTGCTCACATTGGTATGGAAGTTATGCATGAATGTAATGCTCACAACTTCCCTCTAGAATTATCTGCTGTCGAAGCACCATCTACAAATGGATAAGACTTTGTTCTTAGTCTATACGAGTTGTTGAAGTTAAAGGAGCAATAACAAAATTCTTGTTCTATCAAGAGGTTTGGTATAGCTCCTTCGTTTAGTACTTATTTTACTCACATAAATATTTTTTATATTTTTGTTTCTTTATTTTAACTCAGGAAAAAATTATTTCCACGGGTTGGTTTATGGTTGAATATGATACTTTATATTCTGCACTAATCTGGTCTCTACTAATAAGTGATATCGTTTTACTTTTTCATTTGTTTTATTAAAATTGTAACTCCTTCCACTTTCTCTTCCACTCCTTCCCATAGTAGCAAAGTTTTCCGATTTTTTTAAAAATTCCCGAATTGATCAAGAACAAGCAAATCAGAGGATGCTGAATAAACCCAAGTACAAACAGGATCTTGAACACAAAGCTTTCATAATTAAAGATGCTTATATTTGAAAATCAAACTAGAAGATACAAGCAACATGTTCAAATAATAACAAAGGTGGAAAAAGGGAATACCTCAAAACCAGGTAATATAATTGGCTCCGAATCACGCTCAGAACTAGTACCCACCCTTCTCGACTGAAGATCTAGTTCTGGTACCAGAGGTTGGAAACAAAGAAGTGCTTCGGCCTCCCCATTATCATTATTCAAGTTGGGTTCCAACTTTAAAAGTTCACGGAGCTGATGGAGTACCTCTTCCTTGTGTTTCCCACAAGTTGGGCTTCGGTTCTGATGCAGCAACATTATCCCAGAGCAGTTGAAAATTAGTCCCAGAAGAAGTTAACTAAACAATAAAAATGAAGACTCTCTCTTCCATAACTAAATGGAAATGAATCTCAATATAATATCTGAACATCCTTACTTAGAAATCAAACAACAACAGTGAATCAAATTAAACAAACCCGAAATCTATTTTTCAATTCAATCAACATGAAATGAACTTAAAAGAACGACAATAACAAGAAAAAGGCTACTTGCAACCAAATCCTAGTTTCTGGGAAAACCAATCATAAAGAACTGAGAACAACATCCTGCAATTTAAAAATCATATTTTTCTAATTATAACAGCATAAAACAAATTAAAATATTCTCTTTAGTAAATCAAACAGCAATCTAAGAGCGTAAAACAAAAATCAAAGAAACCCCACTTGAATTTTGGACTAGACCAACATAAAAAAACGAATTGAACACTTAAAACTAGAAAACAAACTCATATCTATCTAGATGGAAAAAGATAGAACAAAACCGACTGTGGAATTACCTTGGGCAATGGAGTCCTCATAGCTGGGAAGTCATGGCTAGAAGTCGAGATCAGATCATCATGATTTACAATAGAAGGAAGAACATTTGAAAACCCATTAACCACCTCCATCTGCTCGTTAAGCCCAGAAGCCACCAAGCAATCTTTACCACCCTGAGACTTTTCCCCTAAATCTTCAAACCCGACAATAACTCAATCGCTGAAGGACACCCAGAAAAACCCTCAAGAGGCCTTCGGTCATGGAGCAAAGATAACAATCGACCATGTTTGTCCCAATCACAGTTCTGGCACAAAACGAGATTCTCAGTGGAACAACAAACTGAGGCTGGGTTTGAATCACAAGCATCGCAGAGCTGCGACCGAGCGTGTTTGCTAAAAAGCGAGTTCGCTGAGTGGACTTCACGGTCACAAAAGAAACAGAGCTTCGCCGAGTCGGCTCTGCAGTAAATGAGTGCTCGCAATTCTCCACATAAATCACAGGGGTTTTGTTGTTGGGGGTTCTTTCATTTTGTTCTCCTGGACGTAGTGGGTGTGTTCGAGAAGCAATCATTTTCTCTATTTCTATCTCTCTCTGCTTCTTTTCCACTTCCTTTGGTTCTCTGTTCTTGTTTTGTGGAGGAAAAAATGGAGAAGAAGAAGAAGAATTGGAGAGAGGATCAGAGGACTAAATGCATTAAAAACGTTGATAAGTGTTTGGCCTTGTCTTTACATTAGACTTCTAGAGTCTAGACCGACTTTATCTGTTCCATCTGACAAAGAGAGAGAGAGAGAGAAGAAGAAGAACAATCCTGAATGAAATTGAAGGTTGAGTTTTATTTTGAGAGAAAATGTGATGTTTTGATTTGCTCTTTTGAACTGTGAGATGAAAGCAGACTCTCTTTGACGAGAGACTGCACCGAGAAGAAACAAAAAGTTTTCAGGAAGACTAGTCTAAACTGAGCCGTGGGTTTAATGTACGGCTTTGTACTGCTATAAGACGCCATCCCATGGGGCCTCGGATTGTCTCCGGCATATGCCATAATAAGGCCTCGGATTGTCTCCGGCGAAGCCAGGCTTATCCCGGGCAACCATAAAATAGGGGACAAGTGGTGGATAAGTCAAAATCATGGACCCCATAATTTTGACTTCTCCCCACACTATATAACACACGGGGATAAGGTGTTGAGATAAAAGGAGAAGAGACATGAAATGAGGAGAAGTCAAAATCATTGAGAGAAAATGAAATGACTTCTCCCCTTTTTAATACCACGTCTCTTATTATATGGTTGCCCGAGAGCCCTTTTTGGCTTTGCCAGAGACAATCCAAGGCGCGTAAAATTGGTCTCTCAGCAACCACATATTGTTCAACATGTGGTTGGAGAAGTCATTTCATTATACCATGATTTTAACTTCCCCACATATTATGTCATATGACGATAAAATGATGAGAAAAAAGATAAGAGATATCAAGTGGGGGGCCTGGGATTGTCTCTGGCGAAGCCAGAAGCCAGAAATCCCTCTCGAGGTTCCATATATTGTGCGACAGTTGGCGTAAACATGGGGAGAAGTCATTTTATTTTCTCTCCATGATTTTGACTTCTCCCCATTTGATATCTCTCCCACTTATTCTCCCACACTTATCGCCACATGTCTTATTATGTGTGGGGAAGTCAAAATCATGGACCCCATGATTTTGACTTCTCCACCACTTGTCCCCTAATTTATGGAACCCGAGACAAGCCCTTTCTGGCTTCGCCAGAGACAATCCAAAGCCCAAGTGGAGAGGAAATGAAATGACTTCTCCCTTTTTTATGCCACATGTCGTACAATGTGTGGTAGTCCGAGACCTCTTTTCTGGCATCTGCAAGAGAGAATCCGAAGCCTTCTCAAGGAGACGAGTTAGGGCCTCGGATTGTCTCTTGCGAAGCCAGAAAACTGGTCTCAAGCAACCACAAAATAGGGAACATGTGGCGATAAAAAGGGGAAAAGTCATTTCATTTTCTCCCCCTTTATCTAAGTTTGGATAAACAAGATAGTGTTTGCTATTGCCCGATTGTGTCTGAAAAATCAAGTGGGGCCTACCTTATTGAATGTGGGGCCTTTGATTTTCAGACACAACCGGGCAACAGCAAGCGTTGTTGCCCATCCAAACTCCCTTTATCTCACCACTTTATCGCCACGTGCCATATAATGTGTGGAAAAATCAAAATCATGTGGAACGTCATGATTTCTCCGCCACATGTCCCCTAATTTGTAGTTGCTCGAGACTAACCTTTCTGGCTTTGCCAAAGAAAATCTAAGGCCGTCAAAATCTGCCCAACTAGAGCCAATTACAATTGCATTCACGCCAATCAATTACCTGTGGCTGATGTTATTGAATACTGAGAAAATAATCACCTCCTCAGTCAGTGACGTGAGGAGGAGCGTCCCGGTTCCCATTTTCTTGCCATGTGTCCCCTTCTAATCCTATCTAACTGTGGTTAAGATTCATCCACCCTTAGGGTTCACCCATCTATCCTTGGTTTTTTTTAAAATAAAATTAAACAAATTAACTAACAGATTAAAAACTAACTCGAGTTAATGAGAGTTGAAAGGAAAGCTACGTGAGAGCGAGGAGGAATAGTCCCCTCCTTGGCCGACAAGGGGACTATTGCTCTTGAATACTATACTCACACGGTCTTTATCTTTCTTTTTAATTTTGGTTTAAAAGTTTTACCTTTGGGTTGATATCATTTTTTTTTTTGAAAGGAAAGTGATTAAAATCTCTCGACAGAGATAGTACTTTTTTTTCTTTTTTTTGGGGTAAACTCAATAACACCACACAAGTTGATTTTTTTTTTTTTTTTTGTAAACTCAATAACACTATAAGGTGATTACTGAAGGCAATTGAAGGAAACAATCACACCACCATGCAAACACACACATACACAGCATCAAATAACACACCACACATACCACGTATGCAGCCCAAATAAGCTTCACCTCAAAATGGGTACCAACCGTTTGAGGCGCCAAAGAACTTATAAGGGACAGGATGCTCGGATAATTATCCGATATAGGACTAACACACACCTGGCTTTAGTGTTTTTGGAAAAGTCAAGATTACTGAAATAGAGATAGTACATACCGTTAAATTTTAAATCTAACAGTCCACACGCACATATGCATAGAATGATGAGCCCTATCTTAAAGCTTAGCTCCATTACATTACATTGTGAATCAAGTGGCTTAGCTCTTCATAGTAGGTAGTATGAGAGTTTCCAGTCAATTCTCTTTTTTAAATTAATGTTATATTGTCGAAAACTAAGGGTTAATGAATCTTAACCATGAGTTGGGATCTTAATTAATCGCGACTGAGAGGGAAAGCGGACCTTCTAATCACAATTAATAGAAGTTAAAAGGATCGTGTGTAGACCTATGGATGTGATTGAACCAATGAGACAACTTTTTTCACTCTAAGTTAGCAGGGTTAATATCTTTTCTAGGTTAGTACATTATGGAGTTTTCAACTTCACACACCTTCATGGGACGGGACCTAAACAAGTAGTGCTATACAGTATGCACACTTCCATGGGGGCAGGCATTACTTCCCGAGGAGACACATGCTTAGGGGCAAAGGTCACTTCGGCAAAGGATTGTCTCTGGCAATGCCAAAAAGGGTGGTCTCGGGCTTCCACACATTATGCGACTTGTGACAAAGAAGTCATTTTATTACCTCCCATGATTTTGACTTCTCCACACATTACGCAACATGTGACGATAAAGTAGTGAGAAAATGGGGAGAGATATCAGGTGGGGAGAAGTTAAAATCATGCGAGAAAAAAAAATGACTTCTCCCCTTTTTTATCGCCACATGTCGCATAATGTGTGGAAGCCCTTGCCATGCTTAGGCGTCAAAAATCTTAGCACGTCATAAAGTGTCCAATTTCCAGTAAAATCCAATTTTTTTAGTGGAAATTTATTTACCAAAAGAAAATTATCACTTTCTCGGTCGGTGATGCGAGGAAAGACATCTCAGCACCCCTTTTCTTACCATGTGTCTCCCTTTTACTATTTACCAAAAGAAAATAGTGAGTATTCACTCACTTCAAGGGTTTACTCGTACCAAAAGTTAACCACACGCAATAACTCAGTCCTCAGTCCTCACCCGTGGTGCTACGTACTGCTCTTTACCGAATAAACGTAACAAAGATTTTTGTAAAAAGTAACATGTCAAAACAACAGCATGAATCGCTTCATAAGTATAAGAAATACTGAGTATGGCTAACATTCCTCGTGCGTGTTAGACTGAATAAGGACAGTGGCTTATGCCCCCTCATTAAGAGCCAATACTTTTTTTCAAGGCTACGATCCACTTTCCTTCTTTCATATGTAGATGTGCCCTACCAAAGATTCTCTTCCATCATTTTCCTTTTCATGTTTGATGGTCTTATTCAGGATATTTCCATGTTTTTAATATGTATCCCCTTCAAAATCGGCATCCCTGTTATTTTAGATTGCACCATAAAAATTTTCTTGTTTATTTTTTCAATTAAATATTAATAAAAATACCGATCTTTACCAAAATGTTTGAAACATTAGTCAAAATTTTATATTTTCTTTGTATAAAAAATAAAATAATAATATTTTGTTACTAAATTACATATTTAATTAGAATTTAAACAATTATTATAATAGTATACCTAACAAGTTATACTACTTAAAACCTTTAAATATTTCCACTAAACTATTTAAATCCCAAAATCTAAATATTATGACACTTGGTAATTTCAATTTTTTAGTTTAAAAGATAACGTTTATAATAAGACACCTAATAAGTTAAGATATTAAGACCCTTAAAACACTTTTACTAACCTATTTTATAACTACTAACCTAATTAAATAATTAGATAAGTGATTTATACCTAGTAATCTTACGTAAATTATGCAAATATATTTTTTTTTTAAATTACAAGAAAAGGAAAAAAAATGATTTACTTCTTCCAAAATTCCAAAATTTTGGGGGTTAAATATTATTTTAATCCTTGGTCAATCCTTGTGACCATGAGCCCACCAACACGAGATTGTCGAGATGCACGACAAGGGCTGTTTGACAGAGTTTTTTTTAGGTTAAGGTAACAACACCACAAGGTGAAACTACAGTCAAGAGCAAAGAAGAACACACACACAAAGCACTCACTCAAAACACACACAAACACACAACCACTTGGATGGGATTTGATCTGGTTCTCGCCAGACCAAAACCATCCGGCCTAAGTGCAGTGTGTGACATGTGGTGATATAAAGGGGAAAAATTATCAAATGAGGTCAAAAAATAGGGGAGAAAATGAAATGACTTCTTCCCTTTTTATCGCCACATGTCCCACACTGCACTCAGGCCGGATGGTTTTGGTCTGGCAGATCAAATCCCATCCCACAACCACTACACCCTCAACCCAAATAAGACAGACAGTTCGCTTTCGATATTTAACTAAAAATATCTTCTTTTTTTGGAAGGTAACGATACCATCTGTTGGTGCGGCTGTCCAGGTTATTATGAGAGAGATCTATGTTTTATCGTTTTCTAAAGCTGTTGTCACTAGCACGTCCCATGAGCGGTCACTATCACACCATCCGATTCCTGCTTCATCATCTTCTGGATATGCTAGCTACACATTCAAAAACATTTCAACATTTCAGAATTTTTTTATAAAAAAAAATGGAAGAGAATTGATCACAAGAAAGAAAGAAAGAAAGAAAAAAGGTATATATTGAATGACTAGTTTTGACTCAATTGGGAATTGTTTTATTTCAAAAAATTAGTAACATTCCTAACAGATTTTGTTTGCTAAGTACCCCCACAGATTCACATCTACACTGTTTTCGACCTCATCATCATCCGTAATTTAACTCCTCTGAGATGTTTCGATCCTTTCTATATACAACCTTCACTCTGCCCAATAACACAATGTCTGCATGCGTGCCGCACCAAAATTTTGATCGAGCTAGGAAATGGACACCAAGAAGTTCTCTTCAAACCTCCTTGCAGAACACCTGTAGCTTCATCAACTGTTTGGCTTTCCTGATTTACAAGGAAGCAAATAAAATAGTTCTGATCATTAACAGCACCCCTAAAAAATCAATTGCTGGAAGTATTTTATTTTCTCACAGAAAACGGCCACTCCACTACATGCCAGAAACTCCAAAACCATAAGCTTATATACACCAAGTGAGCAAAAGGGTGTACCTTAAAATATCAAATGTAAGATGTTCACAAAATCAAATTCACTGATAGGTTCAGTGTTCGGTCTAGTTGACTCAGCCATATCAACTGATCACCAATCTTCATATTCAGTAGTATATCTTACCTTAAATAACAGAAAAAGAAAACACTCCAAACACAAGTCATGTCCGATTTGCTATCTGGAATAACTAAAATAAGATGAACGAGCATAAATAAGATTAGGATAATTAAGGTTAGTTCTCACCTCTTTCTGGTTGTGTTATGGAATCATCTGCCTTGCACCACTCTGTAATTGAGAACCAAGTCCTCAGGCTTCTTCCATATATAAGCTCGGACTGTGGTTAAACGCATGTCAGGCGATAAAACCTGGAAAAAGCACAATAATTCCCCACTGAATCTTTCAAGATAAAAGATAAAATTCAGCATATCAAAATACATGAAACAATTTCCAGATCAAGGATTTATGTGTGATTAACATTTTACAAGTGATGAAACTAGTCTGGTAGGATAGCTTATAAACATGGATCCAATCACCATGTACACGTGCATGTACACTGAACTCCATATCCACCTTCCAGGAAAAAAACAGTGTGACTCAGAGATTTATGATTGGACGGAAGGCAAGCATACGAGATATATCTTTTCTTCAGAAGAAAGGAATAGACAAGTTAGGAACGAGAAATTTCCTAGAGTAAGGCACTATTTGTATAAACGGCCTTTTCTCAAACATTAGAATGATTTTTCCATTTGAAGCATCTCTCAAACCAATATACAGGAATATATTCTCGAAATAGTTGCTAAAAGCAGGAGCGTAGAAATCCAGTTTCTATCAAGTAGCTAGGCAACAAAATCTTACTTGGGAAGTAAGTTACTAACTGTTTTCTAATACTCCAGAACCCTGGGAAATCCCTACACTGGAGGTGGGCTTCAATAAACTCATCAGGCATATTGTCCTTTTAAAGTTCCAGACAACTAGATCCAGAAGCAGTTTCCCAAGAAAAATCTAGTCGTAATTGACCAAAAACTGTCTTTCCTTCCAAGATTCAGATGTGAATCGCAAAATAGGTCCAAGATGAGAACAATGTCAGGGAAAGTTTAGATATTTTCAATTGGTGGGTCTCAAAAGTGAAAACTGAATTCAGGTACAAAACGGAAACTAAGAAACAGGTGGAAAATGTCCCATAGGGAGGAGTGCAGCTGAGCACCTAACAGATTTGATCTGAGATATGAAGCAATCTATGAAAAAATGCAAGCACTATTAATGTTTGGCCATTTCCTGATCAATAGGGAGGTTTCAATGGGTAAATTACTGGGCAGTCTCAGCAAACAGTCATATCAAATAGTCATTTTATTCGAGGGTTTCCACACCAAAGATTATACTGCATGGTGTCAAAACATGTTGACATAAGAATGCATTTGTTTATTTGGTCCCTTACATTAATACAATTATAACACAGTCAAGTAAAGGATATATAGTATTGCAGTGGCCTTTGAATTATTCGATATTATCTTATCTCATGCATATAAATATCCACTTGCCTGATTATTACACAAGACCTCTATAAAAGGCTTCAAGCCAGACTGGAAAGATCCATTGCCTCCAATTGTTGAAAGTTGTGATTGCCCTCCAACCAGTCCTGGAGCAAATGGTCCATCCAAATTCACGCTATCCAATGGTTTGTCAAGAACCATTTTGTCTATGACATAATTAACAACCTGCAAATCAAAAAAAAAAATAGCCCATTCGTTTCTTAAACTCCAGAATGTAATACTTCATCGTACAAATGCTCTTAACCAAGCCATACAAGAGATGCATATTGTAAAAAACATAATGTTACGGTGCCAAACATAAGTTCTATACACTATATATTTGATCTTTTTTAAAGATATACAATCATCATTGCAAAGATTACATGCCATTAAAAGGTTATTAATAGTATCCACAAGCTATGCAAAAATACAGTCATAGTTGCAGAGATTACATGCCATCAAAAGGTTACTAATAGTATCTACAAGCTATGCTACCTTGATGCTCCAATCAATGGTTATTACATGCTGGTACATAGTTCACTTACATGCATCCAATACTCATTACACATTGAGATAATAAGGTGTTCGTTAATGTTCGTAACACATGATATATTTTTAGGGTGCTGCTACGCGCAGACCAATACTTACTGATCACACCCCATGATAAAAACTTACACCATTAAATTTAACTACACACCAAAAACAAAAGAAAAAGACGATACTATCCATTGTCTTCAAGTCCTTCACCTTCTTCCTCTCTTCTCCTAACTTGCTGTTTCTTCCGACCTAATAATTTCTGAAACATGTTAGCTATGTAGGATCCCAAAGAGAACATCAATTAAATACGGAAATACAATAAAGACAAACAGTTAAATTCCGGTCTTTGCTCGCTATAAATCTCAAACCCTCTAAAACTTCCAATAGATAATCCTTTGGGCAAGTTTCAGTGTAGTATCATCACCTAAATTTATGAATACAAATAATGAATAAAGCCGAACACCATTGACGGATATTGCAGGATTTCTAGAAAAACATCTCAATTCTATTCACTACATGCTCAACTAGATCAATTGATTTTAAATAGACCCAAGAAAATTTACAATGCTTGGATCTCAGACATAAAACCCCATTCTCCGATGCTCACCGGAACGGTTGGATTTCCGGCGAAATATTTACCATGTTTCATTTTAGTCTCGAACAGAACATCCACAAAAAAAAAAGGAATCGATTGTTTTACGAGCTACGTGCTTCTTGCAGTAATTGGTTACCATCACCGAAATCATTTACAATCAGGTCTTTGGTCGGGGTATTGCTAGACGGGATAGCTGGGTATTTAGTCGGAGAACAGAGGAAGGGAGAAGGGCTTGAGATAAAGGGCGAAAGGATAATATTGTCATTTTCTTATAGTCTAGTGTATAAGTAGTATATAATGGTGTGAGTTTTAATCTTGGTGTTTTACTAGTAATTGTTGGTCTGCGCCTAGCAGCTCCCTATTTTTATCATGTATACCTTATGTTGGCTTACACAATGCACAAGCTATATTGGGCAAATATATTCCATACTCTATAAAAGTGCATGCTCTACCGAACACATACACACGGCTGTGCTAAATAGTTAAAAACAATTTCATACTTGTTTGGTTGTGTACACTCCCTATACACATCTTTAACTGATGTTGTAAATAATATACATAGCTTACATGCTAATGACATTTTACATACAACATCTTACAAGTATAACTACATTATTAGCTCATACAGACTGTTATTTTCAATGACAAGTATGCATGCCAAGTTACCAACTCAGCATATTGTGAAATATACATGACACAAAGATATGCTCATGTTATTTGGCTTTAATTTTTAATTTTTATTTTGATCGGTGTTAGTTGGCTTTAATTTTTGAACAGATTAAGATGCTTGATATACATATACAGACACTGGAACAGCCTTTGAGGTGGGACCAACATTTCCCCCAGTCCAGGACATGCATATAGATACGGTTACCATCCGGCATGCTGATCAAATTAGAGCTTATGTCTTTCATTTTATTAGACTATCATTTCTATTATGCCTTCACAGAGTCTTAAGCTTAATGTAGCAATTCTCTAGTTACAATCTCATACATTTTAGATTCACTTTTAACCCCAACCAAAAAAAGATTCACTTTTAACCTTTCTTTTTGGTAGCTAGCCTGGAATTCTCTAACTGTCATGTACATTAAGCTCTTTATAGTTTCTCACCCCCCCAAAAAAAAAAACAAAAAAATGTAGCATTATCTAGTGTTTTTGTAACATTTCATAAAATTTTCAACTCTTTAATGTATTGACCAATATGCAGCAGCATATCAGTCAATAGACATGTTATACTGTATGTATCTAAAGATTCTAAATTACATTACTTTTCATATTGGCCCAATACACCAAGTGATGAATATATATCTACAACCATGTGTACTCCAAATAAATATAAGCATCTGGATATCCTAGTAAATTAATTTCTCGAATCATCCATTCAAATCTCCACGCATCAATTTAAGAAAGCCATGTGCAGATTAATTAGTCAATAAGCTCCCATTTCAGCAGAAACAATGTGTAGGAAGAATATTGTGAGGAACCATCACCACTACTTACACTCCTATAAGTGGTGATTGATCTGTAATGTAGAATTAACTGCCAAGCACCAAACAAGAAATCTTTACATTATTTATTCGCAATATACGAGAGGCAGTCAGTTTCCCTAGTGTGAGGACTTCAACTGTTGAATCTTCACATGGATTTAAATAAAAACTGCACCTGCAGGGAAAAAAAAACACAAAACTCGATGTTACAACTGCTTCACATCAGCCACACCTAAAGCAAACATGATAATTCGTACACCCTATCCATTATGCTACTACAAAGGGAAAATTAGGAAAAAGAATAAAAGACAGTGAGGAGTTGACCAACTGTGACATTCAGCATGAGAGGAGGAAAAAGTTAAAAGTTTTAGTTCTTCTCAGCTCAAACCAGGCAGGTTTTATGTACTGTTAATGTCATAATAATAGATAGCTTGTTATAGAGAAGTTCGCTGGACTCAACTCTTTCATGGGAAAAAAAAGCATTGATGTGGTTAAAAGTAATCCAAACGTGTCCCAACAAATTAATAACTTGTTTCTCGGGACTAATAAGAACTTCATAACTGAAATAGTCCATATTTTTCCCTGGTTCAATAGCAAGCAGCAGGGCATCTCCTTAAAAAGCAGCCATCGAATGATACATAATTATTTGTGTTCAAGGTTTATTTCAAGGACAAGAATTTAAAAAGGCAAATAGACATGCATTACAGTCAGAAAATTACTTGGTATTTTCTTTGGGTGGTACTTGATTATTCAACACGCAATCCAAACACCACCAAGGAAAGTCCTCATCTTCAGTGCCATCTTAGTCGGTGATTTTCTTTCTCCATGGGCCTCCATGAGAGCCCTCAGTAATGATGGAAGGAGGGGAAACTGTTGAAAACTCGAATGGAGAATAGATCCTGGAGTCATTTTCGACATTATCATCTACCTCGATTCTTGAGTGGGTACGATTTCTAGCAGAAATGCCCTTCCCTGATGGAACATCGCCATTGGCTGAAGCTTGTGATCCTGACCTTTTCTCTTTTTTGGCCAACCAGTGAGCCAACAAACCCCTAAGGGTCTCTCGGCCTAGATTAACCTGCAGACCATGCAAGTTAATGCAATAAATGAATTTAACTCTGATAAGAAATTGTACTTGATATTTTCATCCGTGCATATCGTTTCAGGGCTCTTGACAAATTGCAACAGCGCACTTATTAGTGGCAGTCGGACATATAGGAAAAAAAAACATTGTGGCTTATCTATGAGAACATTTCCAGTGTTTTACGTTCAAAGCAATTAATTGAAAATATAAAACCAGCAACCAACTATAAGATGATTTCTGCAACCCACAGACAATGCAGATAAACATTCAACAAAGCTTGGTGGGCACTGACATAAACTGGACTAGAACTTTTGAAGCCCCCGAGGGCCGAGATTAAGAGTCATATACTACTGGATAAAAAGCATGCAGACTAGAAAATTCAGGAAGGTGCAAATTTACCTGACTAACAATATGATGTCAATGGACCGGCCAGTCCGGTCCAGCCGAATTACTGAAAACGCTATTCAATAGCTATGCTAATTAATAATAGTGCTGGCCTCAGTTGGGCCTTCCCTTAGGGCACATTTAATAATTGGGCTGCAACCAGCCCAGCCCGTTGACACCCCTATATAAGATATGAAAATAATTGGGCTTCGACAAAAGCCTCAAGGTACTTACAAGAATGCCTGATGACATTTAAATCGCATCCAAATAATCAATAACTAGGACTGCTACATTTCAGCCACTCAGATAAAATCAAAAGATCGTCATATAACAGAAAAAAAATAATTGGGAAGTCAGCTACCAAAGATTTTCCAAATTCAGGAGGTAGAACTGCGAAAAAGAAAAAATCAATAAATGCATAAACCGTCATCAAGACCAACAAGGTGGAAAGGAAAAAAAAATCCCAAAAGGAGCCTGCAACCTTTCCCAAGGATATGACACTCGATTTCAAGCTCAGAAACAAATCACTGTCAAATTCATATAAAATTTGCTACAACTCAGTCTAAATATTTTCTCAAGCAACATGTATCATTACCCCTGCGACTGAGATTGGCTCAGTGCGTCATATAGACATCCTAAATCAATCGGAGGATGTAAATGCAAGTATGCAACAGGTGAAACTTAAGCAAGGAAGATATAATTGAACTAGAGCAACTGCTTTGGAAGAAAACACAAGGAATAGGCTAAGAGAGAGCATCCAACTAGGATTTCTCTGTCTCTTGTTTGTTTTGTTTTTTATCTCGAGTATATGTTCGTTCCATGTATTTATCCCAAAAATGCCATTTTCAAAACTAAAATGATCTAAAGATTCAGACATCCAAAACTATACTGTTTGTACAAATTGACAACAATGATGAAACTGATCTAATCCAATGCATACTTGCATGTAAAAGTTGTAAACAAGATTGTGACCATGATGGTTCAGAGGGATGGCATTGAGCTATCCCTGGGCCATTTTATAGGAAGAACTCAGGCAAATGATAAGTGCTTAATTTTGCTTAATTATCCTCATTTAAATAAGCATTATCATACTTCTTTGGTTTATTTCTTCATTTTTACACGTAAAGTGGTGTATTTTCTCCTCACCATTGCGTTGTCCTCTTTCTCTTAATTTTCATGATACATTTGCATGTATTTATACATGTCTTGGAAGGCCGCATGCAAAATATTTTTAAAAGAGACTTATTACGTGTATTTATTTTTTGTAGGAATCCTAACCCCAGATTACTCTCGGGATTCAAGAAGTCCAAAGTTTCAAATAGCCCATGTTCAACTCAAAGATCTAAAGGAGTTAGAGCCCAAAGTGCAAAGCCCAAGCCAAAAGTCCAAGAAGCCAAGTCTCAAGTCAAAGAGTCAAAGCCCAAGAGCAAAGCCCAAGACCAAGTATAGAAAGATTCTACAACATGGCTGGAGAATCTTAGGAAGATATGGATTAATATGATTTTGGCATAAAAATGGTGGAATTCTCTTGAATTAGAAAGAAGAAGTGTGCTATTTTGATGTTTCTATTTCAGAAAAAAGGAGAAAGCCTATTTTGGTCACAAGAACTCTTTATTTTGGGTGGATTTTGGAATTCAAGTAAGGAGCTTAATGGAGGTCAACTAAATCTACAAGAAAGGCAAGAAATTTCGTGGATGGCTAGAGGAGTGCTATTATTTAGCAATCAATCCCAAACAAAGAAGGAGGATTTCCCGGATTCCCGCCTAATCTGGACAGTACTTACTAATTTGGACATAACTTTTGACTCAAAATTCGGATTAAGGCAAGATTTGATGTTTTGGAAAGAAGACTTAAAGGGGAACAAAATTGTATTTCACAAAGATCCCCTAATTCGGACGTTTAAGGGGTCAAAACATGTCATCAAGAGGAGGGAAGTGCAATTTTGGTTGGAATTTTGGAATTAGAAGTTTCTCTTTTGTTTTTCTTTCCCTTCTCTTCTTCCCTTTAGTCTATATAAACCTAAAGTGAGAGACTTTTGGGGCTCTCTCTGATCTTTTCTCATTCTCTTTTCTCTCTTCTTCTTTTAGTTTTTTTTGGAGTTATTTTATTGTAGTGTTTGGAAAACCATTAAGGAGGATGACAACTCCAAACATGGTTGGCTAAACACCCTTCTAAGGTTAGGGATTTGAAACCTTTTTCCAATATATGTGGATGATGTGGATGGTTTGATTATTTATTTTAATTGAATAATTTTCTTAGTTTGGTTAATTGTTCTTCTCTATATGTTCTTTGATTTCATATGATCGAATGATATATGGAATGCTTGGATCCCCTGTGAGTTGGATACAAAGTGATTTTTTATTTCTCTAATTATTCAATTGAATTTAATGGTCAGTGGTTTTATCGTATAATTTTCCATCTAGATTAAATTATTATTTAATTCTAGATGTGTTTTCATCCAAATCTAAGCATAAGGAGGGATAGGTGGATTTTCCTGAAACCTTAGACCTCTTTTTCATTGCTTTACAGTAACAGTGATTTTTGCTCCATTCTCATTGAGTGGAAAACTGATTTTAAATCTCTTTTTTCTCTAGATTTCGTTTCCTTAATTCTTGTTGCACAATAGTCAATCCCTGTGGATTCGACCCTGTGCTCACCAGATACATCAACTGTGTCACTTGTGCACTTGCAAGTATATTATTTTTACTCTTGATTTTATGTCCATTAATTTGGATTAAATTAAGTTGTAACAGCAAACAAACAATAACATCATAGATATAGTAAAAACAACATGGTAGGTATAGTGAAAAGTTTGAGCATCAAGACAATCCATTGAGAAACCACCACTGAATTTAGCTACTCACGGACAAGGCTGTCAATTCGGCCTGCCTCTCCAAAGCCCGCAATTAGAGGGCTTTTTTTTCTTTCCCTATGGCCCGAGGGTAGGGTAGGGCCGGGCCTGAATTTGAAAGGTCCTCTAACTTGATGGCCGGGCTTGGTAAGACCTAGGACCTACCATCCTCAGCCCTCACCCATCTAATATATTATACATAATATATATATATATATATATATATATATATATATATATATATATAAAGTGAGGGTATGGTGATAACTGATAATTGATAATTTCCACCATCCCCTCTAAACTATCTTCAAGCTACCTACTAACTTAACAAATGAGGTAGTAAGTATGTGTAAGACGCAAGCTATTAGAAATCTTTATAACGAGTATAATATCAGATTTAGCACCCCCAACACAATGTCAAGTGTGGAAAACGATATTGCGTCAAGTTCAAAGAAAAATAATGAATAGTATTTTTGAGGTTTGTAGAAGAAATGAGTCAAACTACCAATGTATACTTAAAATCAGAATTAGATCAGTATTTGGAAGAACCAAAAGATAAATCTACAAAATTTGACATATTGCTTTGGTGGAAATTTAATTTACTAGATTATCCAATTTTATCAATGATGGCCTGAGACATTTTAGCAATTCTAGTTTCAATAGTTGCTTATGAGTTTGCATTTAGTACTGGAGGAAGGATACTTGACTAGTTTAGAAGTTGTTTAAAATCGGGCAGTGTAGAAACTTTAGATTGTTGCTAAGATTGGATTCGTTCAGAGGCTAGTTATTCAGTGGATATGCCAGACGTATTGAAAGATGATTTAGATAGTTAAACATAAGGTAGATTGAGTTTTATTTAGTAGAAATTATTTTTAAATAGTTACATTTATATTTTACTCAAGATTTTTTTTTGTACTCAACTCATTTCCACCGATAATTTTTTTTCAACCCCACCATACTGCTCTGTACACGTCGGGTTGGCAATTAGTATAAAAAAAAAATATGACTACATCATACAACTTAAATATTTCCTTCTCTCCTCTGTAGGCCGTAGCTCTGCCCTGACCCTTGAGGATAGGGTTTAGGACTAGCTAGTCCAAAGTCCAAACCCTCGAGGGCTAGGGCCAGGCCTGGTAAGACCTAGGCCCTGCCCTCTGACGACTACCCTACTCACGGTTGAAAGTTATAACTTATAAGACATAACATGGGATTAGTATTAGTGTTAGTGATATAACCATTCATAGAAGGGTAACTTCAGGACACTTTTAAGTGTCTACAATGCGGGTTCTTTATATATATATATATATAAAGTAGCATTCTAATGAGTCATGCTCATTGAAGCTTGTAATGAGCGGTCCCTAATAATGTGACATGTGGCAAATTATTTTGGAATCTGACCATTGGATGTCAAGACGGGGTTGCTCGAGAGATCCGTGGCAAAAAATTAGCTTGATCAGACATTTATAGATTGTCCGATCAAAGAAGGGAAGATCAGCCATTTCTATATCCTAGGTAGAGTCTAGTGAATCCTAAGGGGTTAATGCTGTACACTACGGTATAATCGGACAGTTTAAACATGTTCGATCGGACTGATTTTTTTGACACGTGTTTCCAATGGACCCAACTTAACATCCAACGGTCGGAATAAAAAAAAATTATGTCATTTGTCATCTTTCTATAGGGACCACTCACTACAAGCTTCAATGAGCATGGCTCATTAGTACCTCTCCCTATATATATATATATATATATAGAGAGAGAGAGAGAGAGATGATACAAGTTCTAAAACATTTATCATCATCATCAATGCCTTATCTAACTATTTGGGATTAGCAACACAAATCTTGTTCTGCCATTCTACTATATAAAACGCCACAACTAAGGTAAAGAAGTGTGTTTTTTCAAAGGTTGTGCTTTATTGGAAGCTCTAGAACATTCTCCATCAATAAACATTAGTAAAATATCATGCCTTGTATTCTGCTTTTAGTTCTTACAGATCTCAGTAATTCTGTTTAAATTAAAAACTGAATATAGTGATTAAATAAGAAGATACTATATCCAGCCGTCACCAAAAAGTATTTTATGTGTTTAAAACGCAAATAAAACTCTCTTTTCTTTTCTTTTTTTGGGGGGAGGGTCGGGGTTTTAAATGGCATACTTATGCTCAATGTATAATACACATGCAAAAAACATATCTTTATTTTACAAGGAATTGTTTTTAGGGCTAGCCATGGGAATGGGGGCAGTTGTCTCCCTAACTTTTGCTAAAAAAAATATTTTTTATATTAAGTTGTTTAATTATTTAATTGGGCATAATCATGGGACAAGGGGCAATTGCCCCTTAGAAATGTATACTATATTATTTATTATTTAATAGGGCATAGCCATGGGGCCAGGAGGCAACTGTCCCCTAAACTTTTGAAAACAAAATATATTTTTTATACTATGTTATTTAATAAGGGATAGCCATGAGGCAAGAGGACAGTTGCACCTTAAACAAGGAGAAACAATATGCAAAGATAAGTACGAAATGACCCACGAACTTAGTCGTCAAAAAAAATTGCCCGAATCCCCACCCCCCCTAGACTCAAAATATTTCATACCCGCCTAATCATACTCCATAAATACATTAACAATTACTACCATTTTCAATCAACCATCACGTGCCCCCTACTAGAAAATCCTTGCTCCACCCCTACATATAGGATTTATTTTTTCAAATATATTATTCAATTTTTTGTTAGGGTTTGAAGTTTGAAGCTTATATGAAGGTTTGAATTTTATGTTAGGGTTTGAATATTATGAGGTTCTAGTTTAGAGGATGATGGTATTGTCTTTTTTTGAATGATGATATTTTGAGGGCTATATAATTCCTATTTATTTATAATTATTTTAAAAATCTTTTTCTTCCTTATCCTGTATTTTTGCCGTATAAAAACCATATTTTCTGAACAAATCATTGTCAACAAAAAATCATACCTGTACTTGGTGACTATAATCCAGCCTACGTTTACACATAATGGCTTAAGATCATCTCCCAGCAGATAACATAAGTTCATTAATGGAAATTCAGCAGATTAAATAAGTTAAAACTTTCCCCCTGAAAAAGAAAAGAAGAAAAAAACTGAATTTACCTTGTCATCCTCAGGCTTCTCAACAATGTTCAGGTCAGCAGAATACATCTCTGCAGAAAAGCATTGTGGGGTGTCCAAATTGACAGACAAGCTTCCGAGTCTGGTATCCATAGTGAACCATGCAGGAATACTAACCTGGAGAAGTAAAACAATAATAATAATATAAACATAAATATATATACATATATATCGTAAAAAATGGAAAATTCACTAAATGTTTTTTTTTATTGGTAGTCACTAAATGTTGCAAGACAAACTACAACACGGCATTTTTAAGTCAAAGTCTAGGTATATAAACCGTCTCAAATACTTCTTCCTTCTCCTCAAATGAAACCTGCAAGATAAAAACTATAAGCACAAATATTTTATAGCATTGGCACCAAAAAAAAGTAAAATTAATAAATTAATAATTATAATAATAACAATAAAATATCATGTTATTATCTCAAATACTTCTCCCACCTCCGGCATTATCACAATTAACAAATCTAGTAATATATTCAAGTTCGTCAAGAATGACAAATAGAGAACAATTTTTCTCATTGAACCTTGCCATAGTCCTCAACCACGATGCCCTTGGTGATCTCCCATAGCTTCACTGAGCCCACGGAATCCTATCAGAGTATAATATGTTAGTCTATGAAACCATATTTACTGAGACAAACACTTCAAATCAGGCCCGTCAACAGGTATTGACAAAATAATATTTGTGGCAGAGAATATATGGGACAAGTATCATAATCACCTTAGTCAGGACATGCCTTCTATTATTTAAGATTTCATGCTGCACTATTCCTGGAGCTCCAGGAATGGTAAACGACGGTTCTTTATAAACAGGAACCTGAAATTTTGTCAATACGTTACCACACTAAAATAAGTGCCCGCCCCCCCCAAAAAAAAAAAAACCTTTAAGTAAGCAACTGATTCAAAATGTAGTACTTTCATATTGTGAAAATACTATATAGTATTGAAATTCCATAACAAACTTATATCGTTACACAGAAGAAGAAACCTGTAGAATGCATCCAATATTTGCCAAAGTCTGCAAGAAAGAAAGAACACGAACCTCTAAAGAACCTTGAGATATTTTTGAGTTGATTCAAATGGTTTAGAATCATGGGGTTTATTGAGTAATATTTAAAGGCTTGATTTATGGAAATTGATTTTATTATGGCTTGATTAAGTAGGGATTTAAAAATGAATTTTTATTTAACATGATCTAAGGTTTAAAACTCCTAAATTGATTTTTAGATTTTGTGATTAAGTGGTGTTTTTGGAAAATAAATGAAACTTAATGAATTTTATAAAATTAAAATCTTGGATGTATAATGGAAGAGATTTACTAATGATGGATTTTGGCAAATCTTGGGTGGATACTTTTGGAAAAAAAACATAGTCTTGAAAGGATTATTTTTATATAATATGTTGGAGGTGAGATTTCTAAATAGATACTATAGTAAGTTTCAGATAGAAATTCATGAAAGTAAAGGATTAGTAAGTAGTTTAAAATTTGGAGATAAAATGTTTAGAATGTTTAACTTAGAAATTTTAAGTGAAGAATGCTATTACATAAATTCAAGTAAAGAAAAAAAAGAGTTGTAAAAGAGCTTAACTCTGTAGATGAGATTAGAAATTAAATAAACAAGTTGGGAAACGAATACCTAAAGACAGTTATTTGTTTTTAGGAAAAAAATGTTGAAAAAGTGGAGTTGTCAATTGAGATTGAGACTGGGCATTCTGACATACGAGGAAAGCGCGAAGGATAGCCGAACCAATGTAGACATATCTTCCCTAGCTAATGATAGCATGAGTATCCATATACTAATTATGATAAATTTGTATGAGATGTGTGTAGATATAACTTCCTAAGCTAATGATACTTTGATCATCCTAAGTATATGAACTGAAATATATGTAGGTATACTATTCCTTAACTAATGTATTACTTGTAATATTATGATTGCTTGTCTTTACTGTTTATATATTATGTGTCATTGTCTTGTAGGTATAACCTCCATAGCTAATGATATTATAATTATCCTAAATATATGAAATGAAATGTATGTAGGTATAACTTCTATAGCTAATGATAGTATTATCATCATTTAATTTAATTATGAAAAGTTTTGTGTAGATATCATTTTGCATATAGATAGAATTTCTCATGCACATCATAGCATATACATCGATAAGAGCAGAAACTATGCACATAATTGCATAGTCATCGATGAGAACAGAAACAGCATGTAGATAGGATTTTCTATGCTCATACTAGTATATTTGTTGATAAGAACAAGGTCTTATCCATATTTGTTGATAAAAACAATGTCCTATGCTAACCATAGCATATTCGTTGACAAAAACAAGGTCCTATTCTAACCATCACATATTCATTGATAATAACAAGAATCTGCATGTAGTTATAACTTCCAAAGCTAATGGTAGCATGATCATTTCCATATTCTAATAATAAAATTTGTATCGTATGCATGTTTATATGAACTTTAAATCAAATGATGGTAGGTTCATAAGTTGCTATGAATGATGTAGTCCTTGTTTGTGATGAATGATTATCTCTACTACGTACGACTTTTATGCCACGCGTTTAAGATAAGAAGTTAATATGTATATGCCATGTGTTTAAGATAAGAGGTTAGTATGTTGTTGCATACAAGCTCCTTGAATAGCATGCTCACAAGCACGACACGATCACAAATAAGTATTACTCACAAGCTCTAAAGAAAGGCTATATGCTCACAAGAGTCTCACAAGTCTCATGCACAGTCTAAGATCAAACAAGGATGCCAGTGCCTGGTTCAAAAGTAGAAACATAAGTAGGAAAAACGATGGTACTGCATCTGGTTGGAAAGAATCATACAGTCTAATATCAAACGAGGATGTCAGTGCCTAGTTCATAAGTAGAGACATAAGTAGGAAAAATGATAGTACTGCATCTGGTTGGAAAGAATCATACTATCTACGATCAATAACGAGGGTACTAGTGCAGGAAAAACGACAATACTAGTATCTGGTTTGAAAGAACCATCTGCACACACTAGTATGTCTACACTAAGTCAAATTCGTATATCATACTGAATGAGTTATTAAGCACATGTGATATTTAAAATGAGTAAAGATGTCTGTTCACACGCACTTTCACACTCTGATTTCATATGTATGTTCTAATAAGCTTGTTAAACTTGTATATTGCAATGATTATGATATTGTAGGTTAACCATGAATGTTATAGTGCTCCTGATATTGTTAGTTAGGATTTTATATCTATTGAGCCGTCGTGCTCAGCCAATATCCATGTCAACAGGTTTAAAAATTGAAGCCGCTGCTAAACCTTGGTTTGAGAAAAGTTATGTCTAGGAACCGGAAGGAGGAGAGTATCAGGTAGGAGTGAATTAGTGAGATAAAGAATCAAATTTAATGGTCTGTAATTAAATATTTGTGGAAGACCTTGAATTTAACTGTAGACTTAGATGTGATGGAATATCTTGGATTATCAAGGTTCAATTTGCTAATGATCTTGAGATGGATGAAAATTTAAAGATAATTTTTTAAGTCCGTATTTTAGCATGCCTTTTATGCTCGTAAGATATGTTCATTTAAGCAATGCCAAGATTCAAAGTCCCATTTGAGCTAGGGGGATTTTGGGTCGTGACAGTGGGTAAGCCCACACTACAATCAAACACATATAGTGGGGGTGTACGGAAATAACCACACCCCGCTCCACACCTAATCTAGCCCCAGTTTCACTACTCCATATCTCTCTATCCCACTCCCCTCTCTAAGCCATTCACATGTCCCACTCTCCTCTCCAACTCTCCATTCTCTCCTCTCCATGTATTCCTCCATCTTCCTACACCTCTTCGTCTCTCTCATTTATGAAAATCAAACCCCACCTCTCATCTCACCACTATCTCTCCCACCATTCTCTCACGTCTCTCGCTCTCTCCCCATTCACCAATTTAGGCCTCTCCGTCTCTCCTCTAATCTCTCACCATCTCTTCCACTCACTCACGTTCCTCCTCCATCATCATCTCTACGTAAAAGTTGACCCACGTGTCACTCCACATATGAACCAACCCACGGGTCCCCCCACATGCAATCGGCCCTACGAGTCTCTCCACATATAATTCGGTTTACAGGGTGCTCCACATACAGATTGGTTCACAGGTCGCTACACATATAGACTGACCCATGTACTGCTCCATGGATCAATCCACATACAGGTTGACCCACGAATTGCTCCATATACAAGCTAATTCATGGACCACTCTACATATTGGACTTGCCTTCAGGCTGTCAAAAAAAGAAGAAACATAGTTGAACAGCCCTCAGCCAACCAAGAGCTCTCCTCCCAACTTCACATATACAACAGCGAAGAAGAAGACCAAAGCTATCAAAGACAGCAATGGAGAACACAAGGAAACCCTCAAATGTCACATTTCCCCTTCCTCTTTCTCTTCTTTGCAAAAGAACTCTTTGAGGCATTTGTAGTCTACATGGGGCTTAGGCACCTCCCTTTCAATAAAAATCATATTTTTATTATTCCTTCTT
Source organism: Tetracentron sinense (assembly GCA_015143295.1). Taxonomy (NCBI): domain Eukaryota; kingdom Viridiplantae; phylum Streptophyta; class Magnoliopsida; order Trochodendrales; family Trochodendraceae; genus Tetracentron; species Tetracentron sinense. Next base: position 6,317,686 of record CM026558.1, on the reverse strand, counting down.
AATCAGAGGTTCTTGCCCTCCACAAGGGAAAGATAATTAACAATCCAGATTTATCCAAGCTGAAAGGATAATCCCCCACATAAAATAATAAACTTCACCCCAAAAGGTGAAAGTTGTTTCATGTTTGGCACCAAAGACCAGGTATCTCGTCCTTTGGGACGCTCAAAATTTGCGTGTACAACGCCATGCTCCATAACACCATCTAACAATCCCACAGGGCTCCCCAAAAGCTTTCTCAATCTTCCAGAGGATGAATGTAAGGCATCACACATATACAAATGAGACAGGATGGGCAGTCAAAGACCACAACAAGGAAAGGTCTCTTTTCCATTTTGAGTTCTAGGGATGGATGCGACTAAAAGTCTTTCTTCGCTTTTGATAGTTGAATCGGGATTTTTGTGGTGCTTCGTCAGCTGATTTTGTTTGGGAATCAAAGCTGCCATCAAATTATCGATATCTTATGGGGAAATTGTTTGATGGAGCTCTAGTGAATTTGACTAAGAAAGAGATTTATGCGAGACTGAGTCATCTAATTCTATTAGATGGAGGCACGAAGGTACGACTCTCTATGTATTGTATTTCCATATCCCAATTGGTTTATTCGGTGCTTTGTTTGAAATGTGGTTTTGTACAAGAGGCTTGGCTAGAGAAGAGGATGGATGGGATTTGTTTGTTGATTTCTTCTAAGGCGTTGAGAATTACAGGGATAGATGAGCGAAGATACTGCAATCACATTCAAGCTGGGGAATCTAGGTGAGATATTAATAAAATGATATATTTTCTTAAAATTTGAATTGGGTAAGCTGTAGAAATGGAAAATGTCAAGAGAAATAACTTTAGATTTTATTCTTATAATTGGTTTCCTAAATGTGTTTCTATGTTTGGGGCTAAATGAATTTGGTTTCTTTCAAGCTTACATTTTAGGATCATGATTAAAACTTCATAACCAGCTTCTCAGCAATTACAATAATATTTTGTGAGTTCTAGAATCATGTGTCGTCTCTCTATAAGCCTTTCAGATTAAAGGCATTGACCCAATCTTGAATTTTATTCCTTTTACCTTTTCTTATGTTGGTCTCGATTGCTCGACAATCCCCTCAACATATGAATGTGGGGTTAATGCGCATTTTCTTGTTCTCTGTGATTCTGCTCTTGTTAAGTTGTATATGGCCTACCTTTTGTGCTTTAGTTGAAAAAATTGATTTGTAAAGGTGCATGAAATGATAAGTTGATATACTTTTTAGCTTTCAAGAAAACAGTAACTGCACGTGCAGGTCCTACTAGTATGTATGTATGTGTATATATATAGCCATAAAGGCCCACAGGCAGGCACACATACCGATCAAAAAAAATACAACCGCTAAGAACATAATAGCTTATTTTATTATACTCTTTTCATAATGCACTTATATGAACTTAGCTATTTAATATATATATATATATATAGGGAAGGATACTAATGAGCCATGCTCATTGAAGCTTGTAATGAGTGGTCCCTCTAGAAAGATGACACGTGGCATACTTTTTTGAATCCAGTCGTTGGATGGTAAGTTGGGACCATTGGAGACATGTGTCAAAAAAATCAGTCTAATCGGACATGTTTAGATCGTCCAATTAGACCCTGATTTTCAGCATTAACCCTTAGGGTTCACTAAAACCTACCAAGGATATAGAAATGACTGATCTTCCCTTCTTTGAATGGACGGTCTATAAATGTCCAATCGAGCTATTTTTTTGCCACATGTCCCTCAAGCAACCCGTCTTGACATCCAACGGTCAGATTTCGAAACAACTTACCACGTGTCACATTATTAGGGACCGCTCATTACAAGTTTCAATGAGCATGGCTCATTAGAATGCTACTCTCTCTCTCTCTCTCTCTCTCTCTCTCTCTACATATATATAGGGGGGAGCAGGGGGGATAAACTGCACAGATGTGTCCGCATATCAGTTATTTGGGATCCAGCAATACTGATTTTTCAGTGGTTCAGACACCAGGACACCTAAGTGCATCTTCAAATTATAATGATCATTTCCAAGGTACTTAGACACTCTGCATATGGCGAGACTTCAGCCCTTTACTCCAGCAAATTATGTGACTACATATTTCTAATAAAAGAAGTAGGTATTGGTATGACTTACAGGGTTAGATCCTTCTAAACAAGCCCTTGCCCTGGAAAAGGACAAGTTTCCAGCGAAGAATGAACCACCTCTCTGAAAAACCTCCTGAGGATTACGACCTTCAGCTGACCACCTATGTACAGATGAGTCAGTTGTCGCAACCCAGATGCTATCATCATGCAACACCAGTTGCAAAATTGGATGTTCTTTTGTGAAAAGCAAAACAGTCTCTCTTGTGGCCAAGTCTGTCAAGTATAGCTGAAAGAGTATCCAGAATTTTGCACCAGAAAGACAAGAATTACAGCAAGTCAAACAAAGAAGAAGAAGAGGAAAAAGAAAACAAGAAATGTCCTGGGAGACTTGCATTACTTCAGTTCTCAAAAAAACCCATACTTACAGAAAGGTCTCTCCCCCCACTGTAAACATGGCTGAATGTTGGAGTGCTGGCAAGTGCCCAAACAGAGTCTGTATGCACAGCATAGGAATGCACACATCGCTGCTGACCGAGATCCCATAGTCTACGAAAGTGAGATAAGAAACCAATCACTACATGAAGCACAAAATAATTTATTTTAGGACAATCAACAATATGCATATTTTTCAGCGGGAAAACTGAGAAGAATAAGTTTCGATTGACTGTGATACAGCTCATTCCATGAAGAAGGTTGTCTTTAGCATAAAAAGTTCTCAAAGTAAATAAGGAGAAAAAAGAAAAACAAGGAATACGGAAATTCAAATCACAAATATACATCAAATTTGATGGAAGAAAAATGATGTAGTTACTATATTTTCCAGGGTGCTTTAGTCCAACTTATCTTACTATGGGAATTGTTTTGCCAGGCCAGTGGTCAAGTACTCTTACTGAAAAAATACCACTTGGTGCTTTTGTGCCTCAGCGATGAGATCTCAAATTCAACCCCAGACGGAAAAGAAAAAAAATTAAATAAAAGCTATAGCCGATTTATTGTATCAATTAGGTTTCCATTGGAATCCATATTTTTCGCATTTAGTTCAAGATAACAAACTTGTGATCGCAAGCTGTCTTATGTCATCCCCAGTTAGCAATAAAAGCTGCTTCTGTGTCCAGTTGAGACAGCCATCATATGTTTCATGACAGGCTAATGTTACAATTATGCACCCAAAGGCATTCAAGTAGCGGGAAGGGTTTTTTTTAGCAGTGATTTCATTAAGAGAGGCGAAAGCACAAGCGAAACAGAAATACAAAAGAAGACGGAAGTCACAGAACCCAAGAAGAGTGCAGCACAACAAAACGAAAGTATTTACAGTTTTACACCATAACTGGAATCAATAGAAAGAGCAATCAAATTGTGGGGGGAAAAAACTACCATAGTTTCTTTGTAGTCCATGAGTAGTTGAGTTTCAAGCAATAGGACGTAAATATAACAAAATGTAGTTTAACAATTTTAACTTCTATGGGGTATCACAGACGTAAGTCATGTAACTGGAGTCTCCAGTATCAATCAGCTTCTTTCCGTTTGTTTTCTGCATTTGTTTCATGACTGCATGCATTATCTGCTTCTCATCTCAAATATCAAGTTCAATGGTGATGCAAAACTACCAAATATACAAAAGTTAAAATTTAGGCCAAGTAATTCACATTTGTCTTAGAAACAGAATATTTGTTTGCCCATGAACATTGTGTTTTCCCTTAAACAACTGTAACTGTTAACATGAAAATTGTCGTTCTTATGGTTCACAAGATGCCTGGAAAGTCAAAACATAAAACCTGAATTAAATTTTATTTTTTTAAAATCAGTAAGCTTGACAGAAAAAAGTTTCAACTAACTATGGTCCAAACCATTTGGACCTAGCATGGTACCAGAAAACATGAAACATGAAAACTGCAACTCTGAATAGGACTCCTATCAATTAAAAAAAATTGGACTCCAAATTTTCACTGTAAAACAAAACAATACAAGATATTTACCTGATCATAGAATCAGAGGATCCTGATAAGCAAAACCTAAAACACAAGAATGAGCATACACGATTAGCTTACATGAAATAATAACATTAGAATACTGTTGAATAACATCGCAAAGTCAAATAGAGGCATCCAGATAGAATCACCAAGTTCTTGACCTAGTTGCGCCTAAAAAGATGCAGTCCTACTTAAAAGAATCCACCATGCGTAGAATATCAGGATATTTACCAGTTCATCTCTTGACCAAGAATCACGATTTAGAATAATTATTATCAATGCCAGTTCTAGGCAATTACTTCGCTTGTTAACAAATTACATGACTAACCCAACAAATGTTCAGAATAGGGCTGTCAATGGATCGGATCAAGATCCATATCCGATCCGGATCCGATCTGCTTAGCCGGACTTTGGACCCCATATGTGATCCGTCGGATCAGATCGGTGGAATCCGATTATAATCTGATCGGATCCAAAAATAGGGTGATCCGATCCGATTATAATTTATAATAACTTTTTTTAATGATTTTAAATAAATAGATTTTATATACATTAAGTATTAATTTAAAACAAATTAACATTAATTAGAGTTAATTAAGGTATTATTAGATTTTTTTTTAAAATTAAAATGCGGTTTTTAAAAAAATTAACCTTAATCGGATCGGATTCGGATCTTACAAATATATTCAGATTCGGATCGATTAATTCATTAACCGACGGATCTCGGATCAGATTCGGATCTGTTGGATTCTTAATCGGATCGGATTCAGATCTAGGCAGATCCGGTCCGTATCCGACCCGTTGACAGCCCCAGTTCAGAAGACTGGCTCCTACCATATATAACCTGTCAACTACTTCACTAATTAATGAATTAAATGATTTTTTTTTTATATTAGTGCCGTCTATTACTAGCCCAAGAACCATCCAGAACCCAGCATTTCACCGGAAGTTACACACTTAAACTCGATGTTTACATTAAAAGTTAGGTCAAAAGGATCTGGTAGCTTCACATGAAAGTAAGCAGAGGACAGTCACACCTGAACTTCTCAAAAATGTCTGCTAGTCTAGCCCTTTGATCAGTCACAGTATATAGAATAAGAGTTAATAAAACAACATTTATTGTGTTACTTATTTATGCAAAGATCATCAGGTGTAATGCACATGCATTTTGACTAGTAATCCTAATATTAGCTTACATTTTCTGAACTTCTGATAAGACACACCTTAAAGATCCTCTAGCACTAGCTCAATCCTCACATACATACAACTGCACATACATATATATATATAGGGAAATGTTTGGCGTACTGCGCATTCGGCTATCTATAGCCAAATGCGGTCCTCATTGGTCCACGTCTCGCTTTTTATCACCCACTAACTGTGGTTAGGATTTACTCATTCTCAGGGTTCATCCATTTCACCTTGGTTTTTAGAATAAAAAATAACTTTAATTTAGTTAAGCTTAACCACAGTTAAAAGGGGTTAAAAGGGACACGTGGCCTGGCATTCGGCTAGCTAGCCAAATGCGCAGTTCGCTAGTCACTGCTCATATGTATATATGGAGTTGTTCTGGTTGGCATTGTTCACTACAAGTTGTAGTTGTAGTGAACAGCCTAATGAAAAGTAGATACATGGTAGGTTGTTTGTGGTTCCGACCATTGGATGTCAAGGTGGGTCGTCCCACAGGCCACAAGAGACAGGTGGCAAAAAATAAATACGATCACCGTCCGATTAGACCCAAGTTTGTCAGCATTGAGCCATTGACCCCCTATGATTCACTAGACCCTACCTAAGCTATAGAAATGACTGATTTCCCCACCTTCGATGGGACGGTCTATAATCGTCCGATCAAGCTGCTTTTTTGCCAAGTATCTCTCAGGAGACCCACCTTGACATCCAACAGTCAGACACAAAATGCAAAAGCAGGATCTAAAGTGCAAGACCGAGATAGAAGTCAATCAAAATGGAAGACAAGTAAACCAGATAATTGCATATTCCGTTAAACCAACCTGCCAGTAGAATCCAGAAGCAGAGCCCTAATGTTCTCAGTATGCCCTCTTAGCTTCATAGTCTTTGAACCAGTTCTTGGATCCCAAAGGCGCACAACCTAAATAAAAGCATTAAGTTGGCTATTAAAACCATACTTCTAAAGGTATTAGATTCATAAATTTCCAAATCATTGAATAATCCAAAAACTATAGTCAAGTAAACAGAGGTGCAAAGGTGCAAACACAACTATGGTTATATGGTTACAATGGTAATACAGAAGGGTAACAAAAGTCGAAAGATAAATCTAACTATAATCAGCACAAGATACCTTTTCAGTTCCACCAGAAACAAGTACAGTTCCACTATCATTCATTGCTAATGCATAGACCGACTCTTTATGGCCTTTGGCAGCAACGGGATCATATCCATGTGACTGGGTAGTGTTCAGAGAAATACTGTTGCTTGAGCTAATAGAACACAGACCTGAAATGGGCAACCCAAAGTTGCCAGAACTAATTATACCATTTGAACAGTCATCCTCCATTACATCAGTTGACTTCGAGACCAGAGAAAGTGCAGCTTCAAGATCCCATATAAAAACCTCTCCACCAAGGCCACCAGAGGCAACAACATTGCTCTAAAATTCATGACACTATAAGAGAATCAGAGAATAATGGCAGACAAACAAAAAATAATTCCTCCAAGCACAACCTACACTGTGAAACCTAACACGAAACCTAATGCCATTTCTGCAGCGACATAAACCTTCTCATCCATGCAGTTAAGAAGTTTCTCACACTTTTGAGTAAGAAATTACTTTGTTCTCGGCTGTAGCAAGACAAGTAACATAGTCAGAGTGTTGACGGAGAGTTTTGGTGCACATCCCATCAGAAAAGCAATTCCAAGCCTGGTACATTTCAATGGGGAAAAAAGTTGATAATAGAGCATACATTACAAAACTAAAAATACATCAAAGTTAACAAACCTTGAGGGTGCAGTCTGAAGAGCATGAAATGAGGGTATTATTGCCTGCAAGGACTGCATCATTAACCTACACAATCAAAGGCCCTGTTACAATAAGTTGTACAGTACATCGGAAATAAAGCTCTAGGAATTAATATAAATCTGTATAAATCACTCAATTCCTGATTTGAGAGTCTGAGCTCTGGATCCCAATAGAAAGTTTTCTATGAAATCGTTTTTTTGTAAGCTGACTGACTGCAGCCTTTTTAGATCCATATCCCTTTCCCCAAAGTATTTGGGAGTCCTATTGCCCCTCCTAATGTTCCCATTATAAGATCAGTACTTGCGACAGAGAACAAAAAGTGTTATCTTTCCCCTTGCAATTGTGCATGATATGCACGAACGATGTTCACTTCCAGTAGTCACTTATTCATTGCAGGGTAGCTTGGGATATAAAGTGTCATTTGGTCTCAAATGCTGAGCTCCTATGGGTCTAAGGATGTTTGTGGCTATTATTTCAATGAGGACAGGATCCCTAGGTGTTAGGGGGGAAATTATGTAGAAGACCTTATTCCGTGGCATTCTCTGGTCTATTTGGGAAGAAAGGACCAATAGGATCTTTAATGGCATATCTGTATTGTTCCTTGATCAACAAAATTATCTCGCGAATTGCATCTTGGGTGGTCACATCCCCTTTGTTTAGACTTTAGAAGGGTCAAGAGTAGTGATACCATTAGAGATTGGACATATGTTGCCTCTTGTGGTTCTCACTCAAGCTCAATTTTGATGGGAGCTCATTTGGCAATCCGGGCCATGGTGGAATTATTACAGACAGCAAGAGAAGGTTATTGACTAGTTTTCGTGGGTGTGATGACTGGTGAGCTTCAACCAGGTTGAGATCCTAATCCTATACATAGCCTTGCTCTTATTTTTTTCTCTCATCTCCCCTCCCTCGTCGTTGAAGGGGACTCGAGGAATCCATCAGTGGTGCTATTGATGTTGATAGAAGACCTTGGAGTTTTATTCATACCATCAGAGATTCAGGACTTAGTTATTAAAAAAACTCTCTCAATCTCTTGTACTCTAGATCTGCGAATGGTGAGGCTGACTCCTTGGCTAAAGAAAGGTTGATTAGGTATGTGTTGTTCTATGAGACTATGTCCTTGTAATTTTGTGCCGGCGTTTTTTGTTTGATTTTGCTCTCTTGACCCCCGGTGATTCTTCCCCGTTGGTATTCCTCTTGTAGTTTCCCCTTTGGCCTCTTGTAGTTTTCCCTTTGGCTCTTGTTCATTTATATATATATATATATATATATATATATATACCTATTATTTGCCAGTGCAGTGGCTAAATCATCACAACTACTCCTTCATGTACCACCTGATGCCATGTAGGGGCCTACTCCTGTTTCGGCTCTTTTATATGCTGCTATTATGCGCGTGCAGGAGTGGGAACTTTTAATCTCTAGTGTATTTGAAGATTTTAAGAGGTGGTATTGGGTGTTAATATAAACAAGGGGAAACTGTAGCTTGGCGGGCAGCATTCATGATGGAACACATCTAGGTGAACCAAATGTCTACCCCCCTCCCCTCCCCTCCTAAAGAAAGAAAACAAAAGGCAAAAAAGAAGGGAAAAATAAAGTTTATTTCATCTGAACTAAGGGAAAAAGAAAGATTGATAAGCAACTTCTTGAACAATTAAATCCATAGCTTTTCATATCCAAATTGTAAATCCCTAAATAGGTGTTGGCAAATTCCGTGATCATTAGATAGGTCATGTGAGTCGAGTCGTCGAGTCATGTTCAACTTGTAAGAAGAGAAGAGCTAAAGCTTAAAGAAGATTGAAGAAAGAGAAGAAAAAGCTTCTACTCTGGATCTAGACAGGTAATGGACTTAGAGACCCCTACCTAGGTTGGTTTTGGCTTAGATAACTCTAAACATACCTAGGAGGATAGTTTTAAACCTAACAAAGTTGTTTGATCTTAGTTGAATCAAATAAACATGAAAAGACATATGGTTTGAACAAAATTCTGTCTCAACCGATCGCTCGATATTAGGACCGATCGATCGGTGGCCTACCGAGCGATCGGTGGCTATCGACTGGACAAAAAGTTTGTATGGGGTATTTTTCCAGAGAGATGATTTATAACCGAGCAATCGGTCATTTGGACCGAGCGATCCGTTTTGGACCGAGCGATCGGTAGTGAGCACCGATCGATCGGTCCCCGTAAAAAGAATTTTTCTTTTTCTGGATTCTTTTTTTAAACCCTATATAAACAACTTTTTGGAGACCTAATTCGTGTCTTTGATTTTTTTGAAAGAGTAGAGGTCTGAGAAACTCTGCTAGGGTTTTTCTTATTGCTTTTATTAGATCTTTGTTGATCCCTCCTCTTTCTTAGATCCTAGAGAATGCAAGTATAGATCTAAACCTTTGATCTTGCATTGTGTGATCTCAGATCTGAATGAGATCCCTCTAGGGTTTGAAATTTCTTAAATTGATTCACAACCCTACACCGTGTGTGTGTGTCCGGTGTTTGATCCGGAGCCTTCGTGGAAGGAGATCGATCTTGTGTGATCGTGGTTTTGAAGTAGCTTGAAAAGATTTGGTCGGTGTGGAACCGAAGCTGCTACGGCGGAGATCGAACCTGCTGGTTCGTGGAAATCAAGAGTAAGAGTCTATACCTAGGAACGTCGTTTCTGTTTTGGTAAGGTCTTGTCTTGTACTTGATATCTTTTCATAGTGAAATTTATTGCTGGACAAGGTCCCGTGGTTTTTTCCCGTTAGGGTTTTCCACGTAAAAATCTTCTGTGTTTGATTTGTGTGGATTGTCTGATTGACTTGTTAATTTCTAAACATATTAATTGAAAAATTAAAATTGGTTAGAAATTATTAGATAGACCTATTCACCCCCCCTCTAGGTCTTAGAGATCATTGATCTGGATAAATTTCACAAATGTCCACCAAGGTTCAATACTAAATTATACAAGACATAATTTAATCATTAACCAGGACCAGGTTGATAACGGTGATAATATTCTGCCATAAGCCGCCAGAGAATAAAAAAGAAAGATACCCAATCAACATGTGACTCAAATGTAGCAGAGCAGCTAGCGTCGTCATCAGCCAGTGCCCATCTCTTGAGCGTCCCATCTCGGCTTCCAGTGAATAGATGGTCACACCCATCATGTACTGAAGACTTTAATAAGGCCAAGCAATTTATGCCTGCACAATGCTGCAAATAGGAAACACGTCCAAGCTGAGTAACATAGCTGATATACAGATTGATAACTGATCAGATAGTTTTGCAATACCATCCTAGAAAATGGTGAAGAGCTTTTTTTCTGACATTTGAAAAAAGTCATTAAAGCAAAAAGAAATACAAAGCCCAGTGGGAAGGGAGTTTCATATATACATGCAAGGTCTTTTTTGCACCACTTCAAGTAGGAAAATCAAATGTCACATTAGCACCCCCAAAATTTATGTGAAAATGACATAAAAGCCTCAAATTGACAAAAACTGAATAAGAAATTAGGCTGGTAAATGGATCTACTAAAGCCATCCTCATTGCTTGAACTGGGAAACAAAAATAAGGAGTCTCCCTCCACTTACAAAGGCCTCACAATATAGACTTAAAGTGAGATATAATAGATAATATAAAAGACGAAATTAAGTACCTCACCTTGATGTCATCAGCATCGTTCAACACATATGTTAACCTCTTCTCCTTGCGAGGACGGAATGAATTGGATGTATTCCCTGCACTACCCACATGATTCATCGCACAAACCCTAAGCAAATAAAATTCGAGTTGTCAAGATCATAGTTACTGAGCGTGTTCCTTGAAACTGATCACTTGCTACTGTTACGTGTTCATGTTCTCTACTTGTGAAATGGCACTATCATATTGTGGGATGCTTGGCTGATGTGCTAGTGTATCATTTGATACACTAATTCAATAACATAACAAGTTCACTAATTTGATATAACATCGGCCAATTCAGTGCTGCAGAACATATCATTATCTGGATCATTCGGTTTGCTATTTTGATTCACAGAGAAAGTTGAATTACATTTTTCGTTTATCGGTAAGAAAGTTGGATTGCTCAAGATAAGACAAAGAATCAATATTCATAACCATTTGTTATCCATTTGATTAATCAAACGTCAAGACTAAATGTGCTATAAGATTTGATTAGACCGCGACAATAACAAGATGGTTTTTGATTGTTTATATCATGTAATTTGACTCTCATTCTCAACTTCAAGGGTGCATTGCTTCCTACACAGGGTTTCCCAACTACACCGTGTGAATTAGTTGTCTTCTTTGACATTTCTATGGGTAAGAATATATATACAACATAGAGATCAACACCAATATCTCAAATATTTATGTTTATATTACTTTGCATAATCCATATGTAATCCCCAAATTCAAGTAGTAACATTCCTCAAATCACCTTTTTCGGACTAGGCTATTTTTGCTTTAAACTTTTCCACCATCTGATCCAAAATTTACTTGGGCATAGGATTTGCACCCCGCGGAGGGCCACAAATTAGTGGTTTGAAGCGTACCAACTTTGCAACCCAAATGATAGCAATCTCATCTGCAATGCACACGTCTCTCATGCAAGCCACCTCATCTAAACTAAGGCTCAGGCATCTGCCTCAAAGGCATTAAACCGAACATAGAATTTTCTGCATATGAATAAATGGTCCTTGAAAACACAATTTGTATCACGGACATATTGGAACAGTAATACCATTTCACCCCATGTATCCACACTAAATATTTATATTAAGCTCCCCATTCACCTTCTACAGGAGTAATCTATCCAACAACGTAGAGAAAGGGTGATAATGGATCAACATGCTAAGACCATTGGTTCTCTCAATGAAACCAGATGGGGGTCATTGATAAGCACTAAAAAACAGCGAGATAAACAAAATTGTCAGTCCACTCTCCCCACTGACTTCAGCAAAGTATTAAGTAATCCAAAAACTCTAACTCAACAAGGTTGTACAGTTTTATCAATCAAACATAAGACATCCAGTCCTCCACATTTAACCCTTGAACCAAGAGACATGTTGACAATATTCCCTATGAAATCTGCACCTCCTTAAGAGACATCATTTTAAAATTTTCCCAAAGAAATGATGAAACTTAGAGCCTTCTTAATTTTTGAAAGTAGGATTTGATAATAATTTTGTAGGCACCAACAACCGAACCTATTGGCCATGTGTTTTTCGATAAACAGGAATGCAATATATAGGAGGATACAAAGGAGTACACAAGAGTGTAAACCCAAAGAGAACAACAATAACAAAAAATAGTAAATAGTAGTACAATAGAAAAACTACTAAAAGATCTGGCCAGCCACATACACCAAGGCCCGAATCAAGGAGACCACAAACCCCCCCCCCCCCAAAATCAATTTGTTTCTGCCTAATAGACCACCACCCAAAAATAGTAAGTCTGATCCTAGCAAACAATCCACTCGAAAGGGAAGGAGACGTTATTAAAAATTCTTCAATTTCTCTCCCTCCAAATCTCCCAAGGGATAGGCCCAGGAAGGAGAGACCACGCCACATCTAATGAGGCATCCAAGCTCATTGACACCTAGCAAGATAAGAAATTCTGAAAATAGTGTGGGAAGACCCAGCTGCTACAGAACAATGCAACAATATGTGGTTAATCAATACCTCTGCGTGATGCAAAAGAAAAAGTGATTGCCATCCTCCATCCTCTCGACTTTCAATGATTACAAGTTAGAGTTTTGTTCTAGGCGGCCATCCACAAGAAGAAAGACGCCTTGGAAGGAATGTCTGGATTACAAATAATCCTATGGGAAAAAGGAATTTTCGGGATTAGCCAAAAAGAATGTAAGAAAGATCTAACTAAGAATTGACCATTCTAGTTCCTAGATCATAATGGAACATCTCTCCCTTATAGGGAAGGAGAATAGAATAGCAAGTGTTCCAAAAGGTACAATCATTAAAATTAAGCCTAATCTTAGAGGACCACACAATTACTGGCTACTAACTTGAAATTCTCCGCTACATAACTCCCTTTATCTAGTACTAAAACAAGCTCCCAATTCCCAAAATCATCTTTAAGACACGACTAACCACACCAAATATCCTCCCATAATCGGATTTCTAACCCATCACCTAATTTAAAACGAATGTACTTCAAAAAATCCTTTCAAACGCTCAACCATGTCTTGGAAAATACGATTCAATCTTTATCAAGTCTTGCCTCCTTAAGAAACTCCAAGGACATCCTTAAAATTGCATCTAACCACTTCAAGACATACTTTACTGAAAGATCCAATTTGGGGCATAAAATGAAACCAAAGTCACTAATCACTTTAAGAACTATTTTTTATCTCAATCAGGCCACTCAGGTTTATCAAGAGAGGGTTAGAGCATCGCCAAGGCAATGGCTTGGTAATCACCTTGAGTAGCTAGGGCCCCTACTGCATTAAATCAAGGTAGCAAGCGTTCTTTAAGATGTGGCTGCCTATGGCACTGGCACCTAGGTGAAATTGCACAGGTTCTAAAGCATCAGCCACAATTGCCTGAAACCCACATAAATCTTAATGATTACTATTACTATTATATAAAAGAGGACAATGCACAAAACGACAAATTCGTCACCTAATAATTTATTCCAAGAATACCCCTCACTCATCTTTTTGTTCCAAACACATCTTTAAATTTTATTGTACCCAAAATGTCATTATCTTTTCTTTTATTGATAAAAAAAAAATGTCATTAACTTTTATTTTATTCCTAGCATATCCCTTAAGTCACCCAATGATTTATACCAAGAATACCCCTATCCATCTTTTTTGTTCCCAACACATCCTCAATTGTTATTATACCCAAAATGTCATTATCTTTTCTTTTAGTCTTAACATATCCCTCAAAGCACCTAAGAATTTATACCAAGAATACCTCTCAGCCATCATTTTTGTTCCCAACCCCCTCAATTTTTATTTTACCCAAAATGCCATTATCTTTTCTTTTATTCCTAACATATCCCTCAAGTTCTATTTTTTAAAATACCCTATATTATTTTTTATTTTCAAAATACTCCTAAATTATTTTTTTATTTTCTAAAATATCTATCAAGTTTGATTTCCCAAAATACCAACATGCCCTAAAAAATTTATACCCAAAATGACCACTTAATTTTTTTCTATACCCAAAATATCCCTCAATTTTTTTAGTTCCCAAAATACCCCTCAAGTCAAGTTCTACATATGAGAAGGCCCTACAAAAGTTTTGCTCCCAAAATACCCCTCAAGTTTCTATGCCCAATCCCTCAAGTTTTTTCTCAGTACCCAAAATGCCCCTTCAAATTTTTCTATACCAAATATGCCCTTAAAATTTCTATGTCTAAAATAACCCCTCAAATGTTTGCCCTTTAAATTTCTATACCCGAAATATCCCTTAAATTTTTTATACCCAGAATGCCCTTAATTTTTTATCTCCTAAAATACCCCTCAAGTCAAGTTTAGGTTTGATTTCCCAAAATAACAAATTGTCCTAAAATTTATAACCAAAATGTCCTCTTAAATTTTTTTCTATACTCAAAATGAGCTCAATTTTTTTTGTTTCCAAAAATACCCTCAAGTCAAGTTCTATAAACAAACGCCTCTACAAAATTTTCTTTTCCCTCTACCAAAAAAATTTGTTCCCATAATGCCCCCCAAGTTAAGTGGTATTTTAGGAACAATGTTTTTTAGTTATACCCCCAAAACTCTACCCAAAAAACAATGTTCCCAAATTGCCCCCAAGTTGAGTGGTATTTTAGAAACAATTTTTTATTAGGTATACCCCCCAACTCATAATAATACACTGCATCTATTCCAAACATACCCCTCATTGTTTCATTTACTTCTCAACATGTCCATTACAAAGTGACGGAAACGTTCACCAAAAAATTGATATCACAAATAACCCGCATCTATTTATTTATTCCCAACAAGTCCCTTAAGTTTTGTATATACGTTCTATAGAAGAGCGCAATCAACAAAATTGTTTAACCAATAGTTTGATACCGAAAATACCAATCACATTTTTTTTCAACATGTCCATAGCAAGAATTTGATACGGAACATAACCCTCATAATTTTATTTTATTCTCAACGTGTCCCAACACAAAATATTAAATTTGATACCAAAAATATCCCTCGTGATTTTTTTATCCCCAACATGTCTCGTAACAAGAATTTAATGTTGAACACTCTCCTCACGTTTTGTTTTATTCCCAACACGTCCCATCATAAAACAACAGAAACGGTCACCCAAGAATTTATACCGAAAATACCCCACATCTGTTTTTTTCTTCCCAACGCACCCCCTTAAGTTTTATAGCCAAAATGTCCAATGCCTTTTTTGTTACTATCAAAAATACCCCTCATTAGAGAGCAATCGAATAAAGACAAAATTGTTGATTCAACCAAGTTTTTATTCCCATAATACCCTTCCTAAAAAATTTCAATTGAATAAAGACAAAATGGTTGGTTCAACCAAGTTTTCATTTCCATAATACCCTTCTTTATAAATTTTTCTTTCTATCTATATACCCTCGTTAGATTTGTTTTTCTCAACACATCCCTTTAGAAAAGTTTCCTATCATACCCCTGATGATGAAGAATGATTTCCCATAATACCCTTCTCAAGATTTGTTAAGATTTTTTTATCTCCATAATACCCCTTCTCAAGATTTTTTTCCATAATACCCCTTAATAAGATTTATTTCTCATAAGATCACTCTGTTAAGATTTGTTTCTCATAATACCATTCTTAAGATTTGTCTATATTCCTATAATATCCCTTCTTAATATCTGTTTTCCATAATACACATTGTTAAAATTTGTTTCTCATCATGCCCTTTCTTAAGATAAATCCATTCTTAAGATTTGTTTCTATGTCTCCGTTGTACAAATTTTAATTTTAAATTACCTCAATTAATTTTTTATTTCTCAAATACACCTCTTAATCAATGAGTTTGCAAATGTACAACCAACTAGTTTATAATAAACATATCAATATTATGGAATGAAAAAAAAACAAATTTTACTTAAAATTAGGGAATCTATAATGATTTCCTTAATGGAAAGAAAACATAAACAAAAGGCAAACAAGGGATCTCAAGGAACTCTATCTAGAGTTTATGCATCTTCCTGACTCTATCAAAGAAAAATAGAAAGGTCAATTAGGAATGGCAATGGGGCGGGGCGGGGCGGGGGTGGTTTTCTACCACCCCGGCCTCGCCCCGATTATAAAGCTGCCCCGCCCCACCCCCGACCAGGGCATACATATGGTGAAACCGCCCCCACCCCGCTTATAAAATTCCCACCCAGGCCCTACCCCGCCTGCCTTTATATATATATATAAATTGCAGGCGGGGCGGGCCACCGAAGCGGGGTATACTAAAACCGCCCCCGCCCCGCCCCGCCCCCGAATCGGGGCTTATTTTTTTATACCATCCCCGCCCCGCCCCCGATTTTTTTGAAAAAAAACCACCCCTATAGGGGCGGGGCGGGTCATATTGCCATCCCTAGGTCAAATCCTCCTTCCTCCGTGTCCTTGTTTATTTCCCTTTTTTGGCACTAACCCACTAAACAACTTTGATTGTTCACATTTTATTTGTCATTAACTACTCGATATTACACTTTGATCTTTATTTTTTTGCATTGACATTCATATCTTACCTATGCTTTATCCCCAATTTTTATTTTTTGCAGTGTCATTTTTTATCTTATCTATCCCTTATTTCCAACTTGTATGAATTTGCTAAATATAACAAACTATGTGTCACCTAGGTGATGCCACACATATGGAACCCCTAATGTCTAGGGGTTGTTGGACTCTTACACAACATTACGGGAGAGTTACGTAAATCTAAGGAGCCATGCTTGTGGCACGTAATGGATTGTGATTCACATAGATGAAGTTTTTATTTATTAAAAGTTGCTTCCAGTAAGAGAGCTTTTACTTTCAACTTTCTAAAAACATGGTATTTAGGACTTAGGAGATGCAACGTCTAGCAAATATATTGAAAATGTTTTTGGCTAATTGCAAATTTTGAAGTCACTGACAAGCTTATTATAGAACGGAATGGCGGAATAGGATTTGTGTTGCCGACCCCAAGTATTTGTGAATTGTGATAAGGCAATGTTGATGATGACGATGGAGCCATTGACAACTAATCAAGCAATTATCATAACAAGGTCTGAAGCAAAAACATGGTTATAATACCCTCAAATCCATTAGTTTTTTAATACATGTATTTCGGCCTCCCCAAAGAAAAATTCCTGGCTCCGCCCCTGCATTTAGATACATTTTCTAAATGTAGTTTATTTGGGAGGTTGTGCTATCTAATCTGAACTGTCATTGTCTCAACCTGCCTTTATCTCTACTTAAAGTCTTAAACTATTGCCGTGTTTATACACAGAAAGTGCCATTTTAAAAAAATAAAATGTATTTTTCTAGTCAATAAAACAATCTTTTAATATACAATCACTCCTTTTTTCCCGGCAAACAATAAAATCTAATAAAAAGGATCATATAATTAAAATTAACAATCAACAGCTCATATACAGAAGCTGCTTGTTTGTCAATTTACCTTTCATACTATGCATTACTGCATCACCATCGAACTTTATAAGCAAATAAAAAATGAGAAATAAAATTGACTAAAACCTCAGTATGGAGACGTATAGGATAAAGATCGGCCTCTCTGAACAAGACACTTCACAGCAAGACTAATCTGCAAAACACGAAAGAAGGTTAAAGATCATTACTACCATTACCAGATTCATCCAAATTCAAACTTCACTACGCTTAGATAGTAATGCTAACACAAGTTTATTTCAACACTTAGATATTGCATATTCAATGGAATCGAAATTAAGGTGTATGGCTCTCAACAAACAAATACTCGAAAATCTTATCAGATACAGAGAATCAGCAGATTAAACTTCGTAAGGAGTTTGCAAGAACAAAACCGAGAACAATAATCAAACACAGTATAATATAAAAAACAATAGCTATTTATATTCAGTCTAATAAGATCGAGACAGCTAGGGTTTCAACCCTCGGAACCAACATAAAAGTAGCAGCTATAGAACACTAATAATCGATATAAGAAAACAAAATCCGCCATGATTGAATCGTATCAGGAAGAAATGTGCGTACGAAATTCGGGTTTGAAAGCACAAAAGCAAAACCGAAACCTTCAAATTAGTGAGAAACTGCAGGTTTTGCTTGTTTTATCCACCGATGAATCTTCAAAACAGAGCCAGCGACATCCGCCGCTTTGTAGTAGTGTCATGTGCGGAAGAAGAATATTTGTGGGCGATTCGATTTTGTTTTAGAGTGAGGCATCGGACTCGGTTTTTGGGTTTTATGATGGGTATTTTAGTCTTTCCACACTTATGCTCTTGCACGTGTCTTAAAACTTAACTCGATTGGTTGTTCCTTCTTTTCTAACTTACGCCTCGTGGAGAGCAAATCTTCTAGTCGGCCCCTAATACCAAAGTTGGTATTAGAGGCCCACATAACCATTATCTGTGCTACACCTCATACAGCATTTCGGTTTGCTTCATTTAATGAACTGTTTATTATCCACCTCAAAGAAATGGTAAAAATGACTTTTTAGTTTTTGCCTCGAGCTTTTCTGCATTGCGTCAGTTTGAAACCCTCACTAACCCTTTAACTCTCTTTAACAATGGTTAGGGTTCACTAACCTTTATGGGAGGGGACATGGTTTTTTTTTTATATACCACGGACCAAGGTTAGATGTTTTAACCCTAAGGATTAATTGATCTTAACCACAATTAGAAGGAGTTAAATGAGACACCTTAGATTTTTAATTTTGAAACCAAAGTTAGATTCTAAAAACCAAGGATGGTGAGTGAAGGGGTGGGTGAATCTTAACCACAATTAAGGGGTGTTAAAAGAGATGTTGTGACCTCAGGGGGTACAATTAGATTCCTTGTAATCTAACTGTGATTAAGATTCACTTACTCTTAGGGTTAAAACATATAACTTTGTTTTTTCAGAAAAAGGTAAAAAAATAAAAAGTTACCGTGTCTTTTAACTCCTTTAAACCGCCCTTATGATTAAAAACTCTAACCTTGGCTTCTAAATTAAAAGTTTAAGGTGTCTCTTTTAACTCATTTTAACTGTGGTTAAAATCAACTAACCCTTAAGGTTACAGAATCTAACTTTGGTCTTTGGTATTTTTTTTAATAAAAAAAACGTCCCCTCCCATGAGGGTTAGTGAACGCTAACCATTGTTAAAGAGAGTTAAAGGATTAGTGAACCCTTTGAGAACGGGTTTCAAACTGACGCAGTGCAGAAACTAAAAAGTCATTTTTACCCTTTTTTTTTGAGGTGGATAATAAACCGTGCATTAAATGAAGCAAACCAAAATGCTGTATGAGGTGTAGCACTGTTATTGTATATCTGGGCCTCTAATACCAACTTTGGTATTAGGGCCGACTAGAAGATTTCCTCTCCGCCTCGTGAAGCTCACGAGTTTCGGATCCTGTCTAATCACTAATCAGTAAATCGCTATTCGCTATTGATCTTGGGCGCACTCACAACGTCTAACTTTAGTTAAAAAGTTTTAGATTGAATACTTTATTACTATTTTTCTAATTTTAAAAATCAATTTTAGATTGTTAAATCTTAATGGTTAATGAATTAGTTATAGTTAATGGGTGTTAAAAGGGATAGATTGTGTCTTAAAAAAAAAAAAAAAAAAGGATAGATTGAACTCTCCAAATTTTAATTTTAATTTCAATTTCGCTCCCATGTAGTTTTCATGATTTTAATGCAAGTTTTATGCTTTTAATGCAAATTTTTTTTTTTTTAGGATATCATATATCTATGTTAGCGGGTTGGTTATTAGGTTGAGCAACAAAAAAGAATTTGTAGCTCACCTTCGAGATTTTTTACAGAGATAAAGTAGGTCGGCTTCAAATTTTTGTTTTGTTTTTCTCTTTTATACCAAAAAGTATGGGTGGCCATAGAATTGTTCTTCTCTCATTTGTTAAACCTAAGAATTGTAAGAACTCATACATAGGCCTGTCAGAAAAACTCCTTAGCAAGAGTACCGTGCCTGCCTACCCTTCAAGGCAGGGTTAGGGTACAGTCTTGCCCTTATAAGTAGGCAAAAGGTTTAGTCCGGTGCTCATCAGAGTATCCCTCTGGTAAGCAATGGATCAATGGACTAAAAAAAGGTCAACTCGCCATAAGTTTTTTTTTTTTTCTCGCCCATTTTTTATTTCTTCCCGTTTAAACTTTTTTCCCCTTTTTTCAACAATTGATCTGTTGCTCATCAGAGGGATACTCTGGTGAGCACCAGAGTGAACCTTTTGCCTTATAAGTAGGAGCTGTGTTAGGGTTGACCCCTACCCAAGTCACGCCCTTTGACAACCCTACCCTAATTTCAACTCATTAATATTATACTCCTTTGAACCTCTAATCTTAAACTCCTAATTAGCTAATTACTTAACTCTAACACTAACATTGTAAGTAACTCTAACACTTTGATTGCGACATTAGTTTATTGCTGATATAGGTTTATTTAATTTAGTTTATTATTATACTTGTTTACCTATATTGGCCTAATTGTGTGAGAGTCATGATCAGTTTAAATTATTAGAGTTTCAAACAAAAAAAAAAAAAAAACTTGAGCATAAAATGTTAGGAACAATAGGGTGGTTGTTGATTATCATGTGCCATGGTTTCCGTACATGTCAATATATTTGTGAAGTTGGAGAACTTAAACTTCACTTTTGTTCAACTATCTACGTAACTGGTTATAACTAAAAATATAGATGGTTTGATTGTTGAAACTTTAACTGATTGTAAAGATAGCAAGAAAAAATGACACTTATTGATCTCAAGCAATGTTGTCAGAACTGGATCGGATCGGCTGGTAATCGGTAAAACCATGAACCAGTCTCCTCGCCAGTTATCAAAACCCCTAGAACCGGAAACAATTAAGAACCATGATACTTTTTGAGAACCGAACGGTTGGTTATGTGGCGATTCGTAGGTTACAGTGCTAGCTTGGTTTTCTAGTCATATAGCGGGCCAAAATGCTCGAAAAAACTTTTTGAAAATTTGTTAAAATTATGATTTTATCTCCTTTATGTTTAAAAGGAAATAATATGTTTGATTTGGGATTTTTAAAGAATAAGAAGTACAGATTCGCGGGAGGGGGGGTTTAAGAAGAGAAACAAGTTCTTGCTCATTTTCCAATTGCATTGCAGATATGGTGATGGTTGATGATGGGTCACAATTTACAGGAATCACAGCTTTTTGCATCAAAAATGAAAGAGGATAAAGCGTTTATTTGAAAGGAAGTGCAACTCATAAGACGACGCATTTGGGGCCAAGGGTCTTGCCATTGCTCCAAACGGAGGTGGGTCTTTGTATAAGAACCAAGTTTCTTCTTGCTTTTGTTTCACCCCTCGTGTCATCACATCATGTCATGTATTTCATTGAGTATTGATAAGAGGACCCTAGGATCCTCTTCTAAGATGAGTGTAGTGTCCCATGTTCCTTTTAACACTTTAACCATGGGTAAACTTAACTAAATTAGAATATATAATTTTTTTATTTTTCTAAAAATCATGTTTAGATTGCTTAACCCTAGGAGGTGAGTGAATCCTAACCACAGTTGACGAGTGGTAAGAAAGAGGTGTGGATCGATGAGATAACAGAGTCAGCTTCTAAGCTGACCTTGGGGGTCCATTTTCCATTTTCCTATTAATTTTTTCAATAAAAAAGCAAGTTACTTTCTTCTGTTTCTATAGTCTTGTCTGTATTTTAAAAATTTTTGAAGGAAAGAATCTTTTGTTTAACCCTAATATACCAAATAGATCTTCATTAAATAAGAATAACCCTTCCCCTAGAATCGGTCACCCAACTGGTCCTATTATTAAAACCAATGTTGTCAGAACCGGACTGGCCAGTCGAACCAGTGGAATCGGGAACCGCCCCACTCGTCGGTTCTCAAAACTCTTAAAAATTGTATTATTTAAGAACCGACTATAACCGATCAAAGCCGGTGGTAGAATTGGTTGAGAACGGGAAAAAATTAGGGAAAATGAATTTTTAAAAAAATAATAATAAAAATAAAAAGTACACAATTGAACCTGAACCGGCCACTCTACCGATTCGATACTTGGTCCGATTACGACAACCCTAAATAAAACATTGATTCTAAGAGAGGAAAAAAGAAACTAGAGCTAGCATTTCCATGTAAGGTTAGTAGGTTTGGAGTTATATTAATACAACGGTGGTTCAACTGCCAAACCTAAAGACTCGAAGTCCACCGCCAATGGTCATTCGTGCCCTACCTCTTCCTCTAGCCATGGAGGTGTAGCTATGGCATTTCAATGTGCAGCCCAAGACCGAACCCTTGAGCTTAACCCTATTTCGGAGGGCTCAGTCCTCCAATCATTAGTTCCCGGCGGGAAACCCAACATAACAGAATTAATAGGCGGGAAATCTCCCACTCAAGTCAAACCTCCACAATCTCCCACCCCTAAAAATCCAGTACATAATAAACGCCTATAAATACCACAACCCGATTTTTTCGTGTCGAGATATCACATTATCATAAAGTGGTTTTTAGGTTTTAACCGACCATTCTCCGTTTTCGTATTCTCCCCTTTCCACGCCCTCCTCGACAAAACCCTTGATCTGAAAATCCATGGCGAAACCCTCGAATTACGACGCTTCCTCCGAAGAAGCTCCGTCGAACGGTTCGATTTCTTCAGAGGAAGAACAGAAGAACGAAGAAATCAACGAAGAGGAAGACGAGGAAGAGCTAGAAGCTGTTGCGAGGACGACTGGTTCAGACGATGACGAAGCAGGTACGGAGAGTACGCCTTCAACGGACGATGACGTGGACGCCGGTGATGCGAAGAGCGACGAGGAGGAGGTAAAAAATGGGGATTTTGATGATTTTATTCTATATATAAGTTATTTGATTACGGTGGATTTGATCCATGGTTGCAGGCAGTAAATTAGGGTTTCTGTGAAGTTTTTTGTTTTAGGTTTCATAAGGTTTGTTGGTCTAGAGTGTCTAGTTATTTCAATGGCTGGGACTCTCAAATTTTAGTGAAATCCTATTAGTTGGGCGTGCATTGAAGCTTCCATCATGTTGAATATATTTTTCTCTTTTATGTATTTATTTATGTTTTGTTACTTAATTTTCCTCCTCTCCTTTTTCCCTATTTTTTGTACATAATTGTTTGAAGTTGAACTATGTTGGGGTTGGACTTGTGGATCATTTCATTCAGTTCCCGTATATATATATACATGTAATTTTTTTTTTAAAAATCCATATCACTATATCAGTCACCTTTTATTACTTGTATATGATTTTCATCTCTTTTGATATTGTTTGGCTTTAATGTACTTTGTTTAAGAATGTCAATTACAAGTAGTAGAACATGTAATGTTTCTTTGATATCCTGTAGGATGGAAACACTCCAGTAAATGCGAGTGTTGGAAGGCGTGAAAAGGCCCGGTTGAAAGAAATGCAAAGGTTGAAGAAACAAAAGATACAGGAAATCCTGGATGCTCAGAATGCTGCCATTGATGCTGACATGGTGAGCAATTATCTGGAAACTGTCGGTAGTTTCTGTCATTATTTTGAGTTTGATACTTATTTGGCATGATAGCAAGAGTTATTAACTGTTATTTTAACAACAGAATAACAAAGGAAAGGGTCGTTTGAAGTATCTCCTGCAGCAGACAGAAATATTTGCCCATTTTGCCAAAGGTGATCAATCTACGTCTCAGAAGAAACCAAGGGGAAGGTAATGATGCTTTCTCATGTGGAGAATTCAACTTGGGACATTATCAAGTTATCGTTGCACATTAAAATGAGAATAGGTTAAGATTATAAACAATATACTAGTAGTTTCCAAGGGTTATTTCCTTCATTTCAATACACTCATAGTTGTTAGTATTTGCTGCACTTCTAACTTTTGTTATTGTATTATTTTAGTTATTAAATTATTTTTATTAATGGTTTCCTTTGGTTTGTTGATGGTTATTTTTGTAGGGGTTTCTGGTTACATTGGTTGTTAACACTAGGAATAAAAATGATCCTTGTACTCTTTTGCACTGTAGGCTCAACTAGTTGGCTGAAGCTAGGGATAATTGTCGTGCTGTTTGAGATGATTTATGACTATTGGGATTGTCTTCCATCAACCGGAAATACCAACAGTATTGGACTTGCCAAAAAAAATGAAAGAAAAAGTAGAAGAAAAACAATTTAAAAATCATATTTGTCTTCCTAAGAGGCTTGCTGCATGTAGCTCCACTTTAAGCTAGATACTATGTTTCTTAATCTGTTTGATACGTCTGGTAGAAACTAAGATGATTATTAATTGCAGCAGAAGGTACAAAGCACGATAAACACTTTCTTTACAAGTCACAGTTGTGCCTATTCTGTTGAACTATGCATGTAGAATATAGCTCAAGTAGAAAAAGTGTGCACTACATTAATGATCTTTGCCATTTGCTGCTATTACATGTGAGGAAGATAAAGCAACTGGGCCCGCATCATAAGCACTGTGGGATTTTGGGGGGGGGGGGTGTGGAAAACCATGGAGCTGCCTTTTCAACGTAGGTAGAGTGTTAATCTCAGGAATGAATCAACTTGTAGGTGTTCAAGACTCCCCCCACTATATCTCTCTCTCTCTCTCTCTCTCTCTCTCTGGTGGGGTATGGTTTATGGTTATGGTTCCTTTGTTAGTGTGGAGGGTTCTTCACATCTATCGGGTTGTTGATGTCATTGTTTCTGGTGCCTTCTTGGCACCCAGGAATGGCTAGAATGATAAGTAATTCATTGCTTATACCTTGTTAGCTGAGGTGATTGCTGGACCATCTACGCCTCTTATTCTCATCCAAGCTCATGTGATTTAGGTCATGAGGTATTAGGCAAAGGTTGCTATGAAATCATTTTTCTCATAGTTGCAGAAAATGAGTTTAGACTTGGTAGAAATATACCCGTTAATTACTAAAGATGGCTAAATTGCAGATAGAAGAGACTGTTATTATAGGTGTTTGCTACAGATTGGTTACATAAGCATCTTATTAATACTGTTTCAATGGACAAGCACATAAGCATAATCTGATTCGGCACAGCACATGGTCTCATGCAATTAAATCTCCACTTGAGTTGAATATTTATTTTTTCACCCTAATTTTTATAGGGGTCGTCATGCATCCAAAGTCACTGAGGAGGAAGAAGATGAAGAATGCCTCAAGGAGGAAGAGGATGGTTTTTCTGGAGCAGGAAGTACACGACTGGTGACACAACCTTCTTGTAAGCTCTCTCTCTCTCTCCCCCGTATGTGTATTCTCTCATCATCATATTCACCATCATCATCATCAACAATGCTTACTCGAACTATTTGGTTCACAGAATCTTTTTGTGTTATTCTAGTCTACCAAGAGCATTGTCTTCAGTCGGAGCGTGCGGTATAGAATGTTTTTATTTTAGCTCCATTTACATCATTTGTCCATGCCCTTTTGAAGCTTTCTACTTGCACCAACTCACTCTTACCCCCCTCCTTCTTTCTCTATCAGTGGTTCTCTTACATGGAATGATTTGCACAATAACCATTCAAGATGCTAAGCTCTGTTTGATGGATTCTAATCTTATTTCCATAGTTTTGCACTAAATTAACTTAAGAGAAGCTCGTGGTTGTATATCTTTTGGGGGAAGAGAGATTATATTGCTATTATAAATTTGGAACTTTCATCTCTTGAGTGTTTCGAAGTCTGACTTCATTTCTCGCTGGAGGGTGGACTAATTTTATACTGCTTGTCGTTATCTTGCAGTTAATCGATTCAGAAAATAGAGTTTTGAGAGCCCTTTTTGGCATTTCCCATTTCCCTAATCCTTTTTCTTGTTATCACCATCAGGTCTTTCAAGTAACAAACTGAGCCTCTCAAATGCACGATTGCTCATGAAACTTGTAGTGTCTAGTTGTTAACAGTGCTTCTTCTTCTTTCCTCCCTGGGACCTAAGCCAAGTGAATGTGACCCTTTAGTTGGAAATTGGGATCTTAAGTCCATGGTTATTCTTCTTGAGTTCGTGTTGGATGTTAATTTGTAGGTGTTCTTTTTTTCTGTTTATTCTACTCTTTTATGCAGGTATTCAAGGGAAGATGAGGGATTACCAGCTAGCTGGATTAAACTGGCTCATACGGTTGTATGAGAATGGCATCAATGGAATTCTTGCGGATGAGATGGTATACATGAGATATTCTTCAGTCTTCTTGTTATATTCCTTTGCCTCATACTCAGCATTAGGGACCATCCTTTGCTTTTAACCTTCATTTTACTTGATATAGTTCGTCAAACCCTATACCAGTTACTGATCACCTCAAGTGATATATTTCAGATGACCTTTCCTGGTGTAATTTTAGCCTCAAGTTGCTTTCCTTAACCAATCAATATTGATGATAACTTGGTGTAACTACTGTCCAGGGGCTTGGTAAAACACTGCAAACCATTTCCCTATTGGGTTATTTGCAAGAATTCAGAGGAATTACTGGCCCTCATATGGTTGTCGCTCCAAAATCCACTCTTGGGAACTGGATGAAGGAGATTCGTCGCTTTTGCCCAATTTTGCGTGCTGTTAAGTTTCTGGGGAACCCAGATGAAAGGGTAAGTCAGACAGGTTCTTGTGGAATGCTCTTATGTCTTCTTTAATTATAGTTGTCAAATACCATACTGATTATCTTGTTACTTCATTCTTCTGCAGAAGCATATACGCGAGAAACTACTGGTAGCTGGGAAGTTTGATGTCTGCGTAACTAGTTTTGAAATGGCCATCAAGGAAAAGACTACCTTACGCCACTTTAGTTGGCGCTATGTTATTATTGATGAAGCTCATCGAATCAAGAATGAGAATTCTCTTCTGTCAAAAACTATGAGACTTTATAATACCAATTATCGCCTTCTTATAACAGGGACACCACTTCAGGTACCCATGTACATGTAATTTTCTTATCTTCCATGGTCCTCAAGTATGACTTATCTTTTTGAGTTGCCTTCTGCATTTAAAATGAAATGTGGTTACTCAGTATAGTATGTCCACCCATGTGCTTTTCTCCTGTAAGATAGTTAATAAGGTAGTTAATAAGGAAAGCAGTGTGCGAAGTTGAGCGTGCAATGTAGTTATTGACAATTGGACAATGATCACAATTAATAATTAGGCAGGCATTGAGAAGACATTGGTTGGCCACTTAATGGCTGGATAGGATCTGTGATTGGTATGTCTAACTTCTAGGTCCTGCTTACTTCTCTTTTTGTTGCCCAAATTTGGGCCTATTTGATATTTAGGGTTGAGTTCATATTTTACAGCTTCAGAAACTAGCTTTTTTTTCCTTTCCAAATTACAAAGGGAGAGGTAACACATGATGAGATATGAACACCCCGTTCTTGTTAAAGGTTTTTCACGGGCTGTGTAGCAGATGTCAATATATCCAAACCAATGCATAAACTACTCAAAATTGCATCCTTGGGAATTTCATTTGATATCATATTATGTTCTTGATCATGTTTCATTTATATCTAGATTGTTTTGCATCAGCCTAGGCCTGAGTAGGATCCCATAAGGTTCATATTCATTTATCCAACCTCTAATGTGTTTAGTTTATCTTGCATCAGTTCTTATGCTGTAGATGATATGTTCTTGCAATCTTTGCAATGTGCAGAATAATCTTCATGAGCTCTGGTCTCTTCTTAACTTTCTGCTCCCAGAGATATTTAGTTCAGCTGAAACCTTTGATGAATGGTTTCAAATTTCTGGTGAAAACGACCAGCAGGAGGTTGTTCAACAGCTTCACAAGGTAAATTTTCTACCTGCTTCAGCTTTGTGTTGTAACTTTCTTGCAAAGTTGATGAAACAATCTTGTGTATTTCTACATCTTGCAGGTCCTCAGGCCATTTCTCCTGCGAAGGTTGAAGTCTGATGTCGAAAAAGGCCTGCCCCCCAAAAAAGAAACAATACTTAAAGTAGGCATGTCCCAATTGCAGAAGCAGTTCTATAAAGCTTTATTGCAGAAAGATCTAGAAGTTGTTAATTCTGGTGGAGAGCGTAAGCGTCTTCTTAATATAGCAATGCAGCTACGTAAATGTTGTAATCATCCATATCTTTTCCAAGGTGCAGAACCTGGTCCTCCTTATACTACAGGAGAGCATCTAATCACAAATGCCGGTACGCTTTGCTTTCTGTAATGCTTCTTTAGTTCTTTGTTGCTTGTTTATTGATCATCTATTATTGACTCTTCCTTTACGCAGGTAAAATGGTTCTATTAGATAAGTTGCTCCCAAAGCTAAAGGAACGTGATTCTAGGGTCCTAATTTTTTCGCAGGTTAATCTCACTTGTGTTTTATATTGATTATAACGCAGGGTTACTTATCTTTCTGTTCGAGCCTGTGCACTATTCCACCAATTCATTCTCACTAGTATGATGTTAAATGGTTTGCTTTCTGTTTCAAAATTTAGATGACTAGACTGCTTGACATTCTAGAAGATTATTTAATCTTCCGCGGGCACCTGTACTGTCGAATTGATGGGAATACTGGTGGAGAAGATCGTGATGCTTCCATTGAGGCTTTCAACCAGCCAGGAAGTGAGAAGTTCATCTTCTTATTATCAACCAGAGCAGGAGGCCTTGGTATCAATCTTGCAACTGCAGATGTTGTCATTCTTTATGATAGCGATTGGTAAGTAATTTTTTTTGTTCGATGATGCTAGTGGCTTTGTTAAATTTGTACTAAATCTGGTGGGCCTAATCTTTTGTCATCACACAGGAATCCACAAGTGGATTTGCAAGCACAGGACCGTGCCCATAGGATTGGTCAAACAAAAGAAGTTCAAGTGTTTCGTTTCTGCACAGAGGTTCAGCTTTGATTTTATGAGCCGACATTAATGGCATAAAACTAGGGGTGATTAAGGAAACATGTTGCTTGTGAGCAGCTCAAGCTTGGCTCGTTAAAAGCTCGCTTGTATTTATATTTAATAAACAAGCCAAGCCCGAACTAGATTTTCAAGCTCGTTGAATTAACGAGCCAAGCTTGAGCACACAAGTACTTAACTCGTTAAGAGCTCGGCTTGATTATATATTTACTTAGCATACTAAAATATTTACATATACTTCATGTAAATACTAAAATTAAGTTTATTTATTATATACTAGTAAAGATTAATAATATATAATCTATTTTTTACATGATAAGAATTCCTTTATATAATTATAAACTTATTTTTAAAATTTTAGTTAACACTGTTATTTCTTTACGACTTAACTAGGATAACAAAGTAAAATTTTCACCTTATTAAATAGCTATATCCAATGAACCAAGCTGCTTTCGAATGGCTCGAGTTCGTTTATTAAAGCTTGAGTTTGTTTAATAAACAAGCTAAGCTCAAGCTTGATTTTCAAGCTTGTTTAATTAACAAACAAGCTTGAACACATCATGACTCGACTCGATAACACCCCTACATAAAACTATTTTCAAATGCTGGCTGTTAATATTTTCCCCCCTTCTAATTCCTGATGATTCAGTATACCATAGAGGAGAAAGTGATTGAGAGGGCTTATAAAAAGCTTGCACTTGATGCTTTAGTGATTCAACAAGGACGATTAGCAGAGCAGAAAAGTAAGCAGTTCTGTTTTAGAAGCTTCCATGATGTTTCCATATTATCACAGTTTGTTTTTTTAAATATAGCAGAAAAGTAAGCTGTTCTGTTTTAGAAATTCCATGATGTTTCCATATTATCACAGTTGTTTTTAAAAAATGTGTCAATAACTTCTGTTGTTGCTTTTATGCTGTTTCCGGTTCAGCTGTTAATAAAGATGAGCTATTGCAAATGGTGAGGTTTGGTGCTGAAATGGTTTTCAGTTCCAAGGATAGCACGATCACAGATGAGGATATAGACAGAATCATTGCTAAAGGAGAAGAGACAACAGCTGAGCTTGATGCCAAGATGAAGAAATTTACAGAAGATGCCATCAAATTTAAGATGGATGACAGTATGTGGATCCATAATTAAAATTTTTCATCTAATCAGTCCTTTTTTCTTTTTAATTACCATTAAACTTAAGGTTTAGCTGATGATGTCTTACTGGTTCTGTGCAGCTGCTGAATTGTACGACTTTGATGATGACAAGGTAGAAGCAATTCTTCTACTATCTTCTCTTCTTTGACCATGCTTAATTTGATGTTTGAAGAACACTTTTTTGAGGCACATCTTAGTAATCTATTGCCTACAGTGCACTTATTCTCTTTTTTTTTTTTCAAAAATAAATTTTAATGAAGGACGAGAACAAGTTTGACTTCAAGAAAATTGTCAGTGAAAATTGGGTTGAGCCTCCAAGAAGGGAGCGGAAGCGCAAGTAAGAACAAATTTTGGTTGCAATTTGCAAAATCTGAAGCTATGCTATTATCTTCCCTTATCTAAACCTGATTACTCCACTCCTATAATTAGCTACTCGGAATCTGAGTACTTTAAGCAAGCAATGCGTCAAGGCGGTCCAGCAAAACCAAGAGAGCCACGAATTCCTCGCATGCCTCAGCTGTAAGTATTTCTTGAAGCTGGGTATTGTTTTCTTTTCTCCTAGATTGCAGTTGATGTTCTTAGCTGCTTGATTTGTTTTGCCTTCTATTTCAGGCACGATTTCCAGTTCTTTAACACACAAAGGCTAAGCGAACTTTATGAACAAGAAGTACGCTACCTCATGGTGGGTGCTAATTTAAGTGCGCCATTCAATCCCCCCCTCCCCTTTCTCCTTTTTTTGGCCTGATCTTCATTCCAGCCTTTATATTTTTGAGGGGTTAAATCACTCTTTTGCATATTTTTCTCAGCAAACTCATCAAAAGAATCAGTTAAAAGACACTATTGGAGATGGGGATGAACCTGAAGGTACTATGGTTTTTCTTTTTCTCACTGTGCTTCCCGCCCTGTGGCACCTTCTAATTTTCAATGGATTGCGCTGCTTATTTTTGATTTTTTAGATGTGGGAGATCCCTTGACTGCCGAAGAACAGGAAGAAAAAGAGCAGCTATTAGAAGAGGTGAGTGGATCATTGGTTACTGGAAAGGGTTCTGTTAGTGGTTTCTCTATCATTACTTGACTCTTGGTGAATCTTAGGGCTTTTCAACGTGGACTAGAAGAGATTTCAACACTTTCATCCGGGCTTGTGAGAAGTATGGGCGGAACGACATAAAAAGTATTGCTTCAGAAATGGAAGGCAAAACAGAAGAGGAAGTTGAAAGATATGCCAAAGTCTTCAAAGAACGATACAAAGAGTTAAATGGTAAGAAAAGTCCACTTTTATGTTTTTTGTGAGTTAATATTAGAAGTCCTTTATTATCTTCAGTAGAAATTAATGTCCATCTTAATTCCATCTGTTGAATTTGGAAATAATGATATTATAAACGGTAAATGATGTCATCATTTAATTATCTAATGATTTGTATTAGGTGGTGTCATATTAACCTACAGCTGGAGCTGTGACTTCGTGATCTTATTTGATTGAATTTATGTTCTTTTATGTTTGAAAATTTGAGCTATTGGGTTTTTGGTTAAGGATCCATTTTGTTATGGAAAGTTTTTGGGTGACACAACTGTCTGTACATAGCGTTGAAGTGCATCTGTTATGCGTTTCTCCAGATTACGATAGGATCATCAAGAACATCGAAAGGGGGGAGGCAAGGATCTCCCGGAAAGATGAGATCATGAAAGCAATTGGGAAGAAGTTGGACCGATACAAAAATCCATGGTTGGAATTGAAGATTCAGTATGGTCAGAACAAAGGGAAACTTTACAATGAAGAATGTGATCGTTTCATGGTGCGGTCCTGATATTTTCTTAAGTTCCTTTCTAAAATTGCTGGTTAATTTTGTACGACATTGCACATTTAATCATTGTTATACCTACCATGCTATGCAGTTATGCATGGTTCACAAGCTCGGGTATGGGAACTGGGACGAGCTCAAGGCAGCATTTCGCACATCGCCGTTGTTTCGTTTTGATTGGTTTGTTAAGTCTCGGACCAGTCAAGAATTTGCAAGGCGCTGCGATACCCTCATTCGGTTGGTGGAGAGGGAAAACCAGGAGTTTGATGAGAGGGAGAGACAAGCCCGGAAAGATAAGAAACTTGCCAAGGTCAAATTACATTATTTTACTTACTGTTATCTGTTTTGTGATTGATGCCAATTTTTCATTAGTTTAATTCCGTCTTACTTTTTTTTAATTATTGGTATTCATTCCCTTTTGCTTGTATTACAATGGAAAGACATAGTTATGATGATGGTCCTCCACACAATTATTATACCTTAAAATGTATGCATATTTTTTCTCTTCAGAATATGACACCATCAAAGCGTGCCATGGCGAGACCACCAGCTGAGATTCCCAGTTCAGGTTTGAAGAAAAGGAAGCAATCTGTAATGGATGACTATCTAAGTTCGGTAAGCTCTATTATTGCTTTCTACATAGTAAAACACTCTGATAGTGGCTTTTATTTGGATACTTAAAAACATAAGCGTTTATAAAGTCTCAGACTTATTGCAATTACATTTTCTTATTTCCATTAAAGTGGATAACAGTCAGTCACAATGTACCTGAAGCTGATAATGGTCCGGTCCTTGCAGGGAAGGAGGAAGTGATTTTTAACAGAAACCCACCACCTCTGCCCATGTTTAAACCTCTCTCCAATGCCGTGGCTGGGGAGTTCAGGTTTACATATAAGAACCCCCACCCATTTGTGTGATGCAATACAGGTTCTGCGCAAGGCTATTCATTTGGGGGGGGGAGGAGAAAACCATAATTTTTGTAATAGCAGGTTTTAATCATTATCTTATGTATTTAAACCTCTCAGACATGTAACATTACTACCACCACACTATTTTGTTGCATTGGGTGGATTTTATCTCTAAATCAATAGCGAATTCTTTGGGTCGGCTGCCCGCAATGGAGATTCCTCATGTTTGCACACAGTTTTACAGTTTTGCTGCCGTTGTAGTTATTGCCATTTTACTTCATCTTCTCATGCGATCAGACTTGGACCTCCATTTTGTTAACCTTAGATTACCACCTAAGTTTCTTCCTTTAAATAGAGATGTTTCCATAATGCCATGGTTGTTAAATGTTAAATCTGTTTCGCAAGAAGACTGCCTCTACATTAAAATACATCCTCACCGAGTTTTTCACTTGGTTGATTCGTGGTGCTCTTTGATATATACACATTCTGAAGGATAAAGAGCCTAAAATGATTTTGCTAGCTACATTTGAAAGCTCGTAATTCTTGGGTTTAATACGATCGAGGCATTTCAGCTTCTTTCAACATTGCTCAAGCTGTTCAACTTGTCACAAAAGCAAATATAACTAATCAACCAACTCCAGCTGCTGTAATCAGCAACCCTGCTCTGCAAACTACTGATGCAAGTTTATGCTCTTGCCACAAGGTGTTGGGTTTTATTGTTATGTTTTAATTAATGAAGTGAGCTCCTGGGGAAGGAGTTGTCTCCGAAGACCCAAACCAACTGAGCTACCCGAACCAATTGAGCTACCCGTGTGGGTTAGCTCCGCCTCACATTAACATTCTTTGTGTTGGTTTAAAAGGTATTAGTTGACAAAAAAAATACACAACCCTTTAAGGCATTTTTGGTTGCTCTCTGTGGGCTCCATTTTTTAAATGACACAAAAGGGTAACAACGCAACCATCCAAACTAACGTCTGCAAATGTATTGTTTAATTCACAACCGTAATACCAGTGAGAGACAGGTCCTTTCATGGAGAACATTACGATGATAAAACCTTTTGCATAAGCTGATCGAAACATGAATCCAAACACAAAGAGAAGACTACCCGAGTTCACGGGGGCTAAGTTTAGACACCCTCACTCTTCTTCCAAGTTTCTGATTTGGTCATGTATCTTGGCCAAAATTTAGACACCCTCCTCTACCTAACTGGTTAATGACCTCATCATTTGTATTAGGAAAATATTATGTTGGGTAAATAATTATGTAATATCTATGAGATATAAACAAGATCTCATAGAGAATCTCGGAATAGTATCTTTAGTATATTAGGATTATCTTTAATATTGTCTGTCCAAGTTAAAGAGTTTTGAGTTATTTATTTAAACCCTCTTTGGGTTATTGTAATCCATCTAAGCATTCTCAATAAATCAGGATTTCTACATGGTATCAGTCATCGACCATTTGGTGACCTCTTAGCTCTTGTTTTTTTTTTTTTCCAATGGGTGGTGTTGCGAATGCCTGCCGACTGTCAAATTTTTTATTATTTTTTTGTTTTAAATAAAAACTCTACCATCATCCTCTATACTTTTACCACCCTTAGGATCATACTTATACCCACGGATCTCCTTGTTTCTTTTCATTTATTGAAGACCTCTCCCAAGAAAGTTTTTCATTAAATCGCTAGTCATACTTCGTGTGCTTTGAAAGAAGATCATGATAGCCTGAACTAGTGGGCCACCGGCTCGAATAGACTCAAAATGAGCGGGATGCGACAGAGATAGATTTCACGGACTGATGATGACCACCAAGCGCAGTTGACTGTTCTAACTATTCGTCAACAACTTTTCAAAGAAGATCAAGGTTGAGGAGTACTCGACTTGTGGCAAATCTAGGAAGATCTCAATCCTCATGTGTTTGAGGGGGAGTATTAGGGAAATATTATGTTAGAGAAATAATTATGCAATATCTATGAGATACACAGGATCTCATAGAGAATCTCGGAATAGTATCTTTAGTATATTAGGATTATCTTTAATATTGTCTTTTCAAGTTAAAGAGTTTTGAGTTATTTATTTAAACCCTCTTTGGGTCATTGTAATCCATCCAAGCATTCTCAATAAATCTGGATTTCTACAATTTGTACAACCAAAGCTATCCCTTTCTCTCCCTCTTCACCCATTCTTTTGCCTCCGCAACTTCTTGTTCTCGATCAAGATCTATGTTTTTTTTTGGACGATAAGCTTGTGGTTAGGTAGACCCCAACCAGAATGCATTAACGAAATAAAAAATTACATCTACAATAATTACAGTCGGCCCAAGGTGTCTTCATTAACAATTGGTTGTCGAACTTGCACTCCCTTCCGTTGAAGTACTTGCACTCCCCTCTGTCGAACTTGCACTCCCTTTTTTAACTCCCTTTTTTAACAGGGTTGTCCTGATTCTCCTCACTGAAGAAATTTATGTTGAAAGTCGGTTGTAATTCTTGGTAGCTATAACTGAGATAGCTTCCACAACTACTTCCATGTTTGGCCTTTTATCTGCTTCTTCTTGTGAACAATTGCATGCAATAGTAAGAGCTCGGGAAAATCCTTGAACTTGATAAAGGCCATTCATTAGTGGGTCACCCATTTCGCCCTCCTTCTTAAGGTCCTTGAGACACAAGATTGAGCGTGCCTGTAAATTCACATTCCCAAAATAATTAAAATTTATATAGTTTTGAGTTTTATGCTAACTCACATGCAAACTTTCAAATTCTCATTATGGTTGCAACATGTGTCTCCGCCTAAGGATATAATCACATCAAACCAAAATTTATATGCCTTATTAGAGGTATTTTTGAAAGTACATAAAAAAATTTTTAGTTGATTTAATCTATAATTATCAATCTATCCCGCTATAAGACATTTAATTTGGGTTGTTCTTGTTATATATCTCTTTCAATCGGAGCTCCTGTTCATAATTAATCTCTATTTAAAAACCTATATATGACACTTGTTTGATGTATAAGAATATTATGGGTCAATTTTGTGATATTGAGAAGAGAAGAGAAGAGAAGAGCAAGTTACCCTTGAAACGAGAACGCACTTTGCTCGAGGGAGGATGATATTAATTGCCTTGCGCCCGGTGAGCAGCTCAAGAAGGATACACCAAAATTGTAGACATCACACATATGAGTGAGATGGCCAGTCGTGGAGTATTCAGGAGAAACATAGTCCATCGTCCCCATCACCTCTATGGAAATATGAGTCTTTTCGCCTTTAGGGCCCTCAATTGTAAGCCCAAAATCTGAGATCTTCGGGTTATAATCATTGTCAAGAAGAATGTTGGATGCTTTGAAGTCCCTGTAAATGACAAGAGGCTTTTCTTTATGCAAGTACTCCAACCCCCTTGCTGTACCAGCTGCAATCTTCATCTCGTCTTCCAGTCTAGATCCCTGCCCCGGCGAAGATCTGAAAACAGGAACCTAATTCAGTAATCTAATTTATTTGTACTTTACAAATACAAAAAATTATAAACTTAAATGAAAGCAAGATTGGACTATATATGTACTAAAGTTAGGAACCACAGTGACAGAAAGCAATCTAACCATGAAAATGGTTCTCCAAAGATCCCAACGACATAAACTCATAAACGATAATGCGCTGGTCGTCTTCACAACAACAACCAATTAAGCTGACAATGTTTGGATGTTTTAAAGGGCTGAGCATCTCAATCTCTGAGTTAAATTCCCTACTTCCTTGAGGGCCTTTTCTGTTGAGCAGTTTCACAACAATTTCCTGCAAAAATAATTCTCTCATATTGAAGGTTGGAGAACAATGAGATTGCTTCATTGAAGAGAAGACTTCTGTGTGTAAATTGCTCCAGCAAATGAGACTCATCCCTACTGATCTGTCCACCCTCCAAGGAACCCTTTTAAACAGGTCCAAACCCTCCTTTACCCAGTAACTTCTTTTTATTGAAGTCTTTTGTGGCTTAAGAAATCTCTTCATATTTAAAATAATGTACTTTTATAGGTTTAGTGCTTTCATCTCTAGGAGCAGATGTTTCCTCCTTAACTCCAAAACCACTCTCTTTTCGATTGGATAGAGATGGTAGTGGAAAACATGTGTCTTTCTCTTAATGGAAGACAATAATAACACATGTCATCTCCTTAAAGATAATGACCTTAAAAGAAAGTGGGCTAGCATTACTCATCAGTGTTATTGGGTAGTGTGCATTATCTTTTGTTTGTGTTCTTTCTTTATCTTTTTATAATTTGTTGGTCTCAAGAAATGTTTTGGAGATCTTCACTTTGATATTGTGTTCTTTGATTATGTGTCAAATATTGTTATGAAAAGAATGCTGATAAATGTATTGTAGTTGAAACTTTGTTAATGTAGGATTAGGTAGAAAACAATTTAGGATGAAATGATAAATTTCAAATTTGAACATGATTATAATTTTTTTAAAAATTTCAGTCTGATAATGACCAATCGTGTGCACAGAGGAGGAAATTTGTCTATGAAACTTATTTTTTGAATTGTAATTAAGAACAATTATCTTTATAGTAATGAGATTTTGTTCTTGAGGTTGTTTGGGTATCAAGAATTCAGAATAGGGATGCCCCATTGGTTAATCTTGATGTTACAGTTTTTTTTTTTCCCCATTTTTCTCACTACTCAGCATCTTACTTTCTTGGTGGAGCAGGCAAATCAAAATCTCCCAGTGGTTCTTGTGCCATAGCCGGCTCGAGTCGATCTCCTCTCCACATTAATGCTTTCACACTAATGAGAAGCTGAGATCATAGAGTCGCCACCAATCAAAAATCTAAGGGTGTGATTAGTCACCCAATAATATCCCTCTTGGTCTGAGAACCAAAGGTTGGATTCAGAGGTTCTTTTATGAGACGGGGAAGGTGTTAGGCACCTCAACTCATCCGTAGAACAAAGGTTGCCTTTTAATTGTTCTTAATTAATTTATCTTTTCATCAATTAAACAATTTTTTGTTCTTTTTCCCTTTTTTATTCCTCTTTTTATTTCGAGATTGGAATGCACCCCTCCTCGACCAAATCGGGGTGATTCTCTCTACTTGCGCGTTCTTTTACTTTAAGATTGGAATTCATCCCTCATCGACCGAATCGGGATGATTTCTCTCTACTTGAGAGTTAAAACCTTTTTCCTTAAATTGGCGATGGCTAACCCTCTCCTTGATCGATTAGAGAGAGGCCGCGCCTAATTTAGTGGAAAAAGGAGAACTAGTTTATTTTTAAAAATAAATAGAAAAAAAGAACAGTAATGGAGGAGAAATCGAAGATCTCTTCTTCTCACTCTTTCATTTGCCTGGATTTTCACTTCCTCACGACCGTTTGGAGGAAAATCTTTGGACTAATATGAGAAAACGATTGAAGAAAATACTTGGATGGGTAAAAAGAGAATATAGTAAATGTTGCAAACCTTTTTTATTGCGCTCCAATGATCCCGCACTCCAAGCACCAAAAGATGAAAGCAATGAAGATCCGAACTCCGTGACTCCTTCAAGGTGAATTAGGGTTTTCTCCGGGCTTCCTAAGGTTTGATAAGATATCTCTAAGCTTCCAAAGTTTTCCCAAGATTAGGGTGTTTTTGGTGTAGAAGTTCCAAAGTTTTCCTAAGCCTAGGGTCTTTCTGAATGATTCCCAAGATGTAGAGATCCTAAGTCTAGGGTGTTTTTGGTCTGTTTGGAAAATGGGGTGTGGAGGCCTTTTTATATAGTAAGCTGAAATGGTTTTCTTGTTTTTTTTTCCGATATGGGACTAAATTTCTCCCATAAAACTCAAACAATTTTTTAAAGAATGAATTTTCCCCCTCTTTTGGGCTTGGTCTAGCTTGGGCTTTGACTTTGGCTTAACCTTGGGTTATTTCGGAGTTCGGATCTTTTTCATTGAGTCCATCTTTCGATACTTGGAGCTAAAAAGGGTCTTTGACCTTGCAAAATTGTGTGTCTATAGTTATGAAGTTAAGAAGGAAACATCTGCTCCTAGAGATGAGAGTACTATACTTATTGATGTATATACTTTTAGATATGAGGAGCTTTCTAAAGCCACAAAAAAAAATCAGTAAAAAGCGCTTGCTGGGTTCCAAGGGTTTGGACCTCTTTACAAGGGCCGCTTGAAGGGTGGAGAGATCAATAGGGATTAGTCTGAGAAAAATAAAAATAAATTACACACACAAGCCTTTACTAAGTTGTACATTTTGTTTTCCAACCTACAATTTGAGATAATTATTTTTGTAGGAAATTGATGTGAAACTGTTCAACAGAGAAGGATATCAAGGAAGTCAAACATTGTTAACTTGATTGGTTGTTGTTATGAAGACGACCAACGCACGAGTTTATGCTGTTGGGATCTTTGGAGGACTATTTACATGGTTAGATTGCTTTTTGTCAATTTGGTTCCCAAGTTTAGTGCATATATAGTTCAATCTTGGTTTCATTTAAGCTTACGATAAACATAAAGAGGTTCAGTCGAGCAGACGAATCTTTATTCTTGCCTGTGATACTCAGATTAATTTATTTTTTGTTGAGTACAATTCACTGTATACTGATGGAGAGAAGAATTCTTACATGTGACATGCATATGCATATGTATGTGCTTGTGGTATGTATATAAACATCAGATAAAAATGTGTATATATGAAGATGCATGTTCTCGCGAAAATATGATGAAGTAGGCTTTTTTGCACGAAGTAGGCAAGTAACACTGAATAATGTGGCAGCATCCAAATAATGTGTCTTCGTGTCATAGATGAAATCAATCACCCTTACGGGATTTTAGTTAGATGGCAATGTGAAGTTTTGAAGAAGAAGTTAATGTGGCTCTATCCCAAGGTTTTGGGCTTTAAACCTTCTGAGAGAGGGGGGCACTCTGCTTGGTGTTCTAATGGGGTTGTTTATAGCTTCGGGGTATGTATTTATTATGGAAAACCCAATAATTTCTGCATATTTTCCTTTGAATATTTCTTGGTAGTTCATGCTATTGATGCTGTTCTTAAATGGGATATCTATGATTCTGGTGGTTGGATTCTTTTTTTTTTCCTGTATATTTATGGGGTGTTCATATGGGAGATGGTTTTCTTTGGATAGTTGAAGTGGTATTATCAGTGGTTTTCTTGATTTTTGCTTTTGTCAAAAATTGTATTTTTCTATTTTATAATTCTATTGAGATAGATTATGTTTAGTTAGTGACGTGTTTTTTTTGGCTTAGTTCTTTAGTGCTTTTCTTATCTGTTTACCTGTTCTTATTGAAATATTGTCTGGATTTTTTTTTTCTCTAATCAGTGTGAATTTATGGTTGAACTACAATGATCATCTTGCTAATTTCATAATTATTTTTAATTTTCTGATTTTCCCTTTTTCTGTTTATTCTTCATATAGCTTCTCTGTATTTTCTTCTTTGTTGTGGATGTTACATGGGATTTTCTCTATTCTGTCTGTTTTTTCGTAGAAAACGTTTCTCTGCTAAGTATTCTAGTGTCCTTAAGGTGATTTATAATATATATTTTTTCAAGTACTAGTATTAGTAGCACTACGCTCTCTTCCCATTTTTGCTAATTCTTTGTGTTGGTGTATGGAAGAATATTTTTGTCTGCTTAAAGAGGGTACTAGTCCCATTTTTCCTGCTTGGATCTTTTTTAATATGGTTTTTGCTCTTATGCTTAAATACTGTAGCAATTAATTTTTTTTTTCTTCATAGTTTATATAAGCATGAAGTCCTTTGAGAAGATTAATGGATGGGGGAAGATGTTTTACAACTGGTTATTTTTTTCCTCTTCCTTTTCTTTTCTTGTCTTCTACTATTAGATTTAATAGGAACCAATTAGAGGTATTCAATCCATTCCAATGAGCTACTTCCCTTAAGGGTGATTGATTTCAGTAGTATATTTTTTTCCCCAAACATAAGGAGTGGTTTGAGATCCTTTTGATTTCACTACTAATAACTAGCTAGATGTTACGTACTCTATGATAAAAATAAATGCATGAACAAATCAAACCAAACACACAGAGAAAACACAGGATTTTACATGCACAAATCATATTGTTCTCCATGAAAGGACCTCTATGGCTCTCTCACTGGTATTACACATGTGAATTACACGATACATTTGTGCAGACGTGAGTTCGGATGGTTGCACTGTTGCCCTTTGTGTCTTAAATAAATGAGGCCCACGGAGATTAACTATGAACAAAACAGCGCAACCCAAAAAATGCCTTAGGAACGGGTATTTATGGGACTTTGTGTATTTTTTTTTGTCACTAATACTTTTTTCTTTAATCCCCAAACTACCAGTTAAAGGCAAAATTTGGGTTACTCCCGTTATCTCTTCAATCGGAGCTCTTGTTCATAGTTAATCTCATTTTTTTTCTCTTTTTTTAAACAGATATTATGTGTACTCCGCCCTCGCCCTCACGAAGCCCCTTTGAACTATGGTTAATAAGTTTTAACCTCTATGATTAATATTTTTTTTCTAAAAACTAAGTTTAGATGCTTTAACCTTAAGGGTTAGTGAATCTTAACCATACTCTAAAAAATAAAATAAAAAGGGTATTGGAACTTCTGTAAGACTTTAAATGTAGCAAAATGAATGATTTCAAATCTCATAAAAATGGTTAGACTTAAATCAGATGACGGTAAGAATTAATCTTGTTACCCTGACAAAGTTAAAGTGTCTAGCCTTTTAAGTCTCAACAAAAGAATGGACTCTTAGTATAAAATAATAGTGGCACTTTTTTATATTTCATAAGTACTCTTTAATCCAACTTCCCCATGGGCTTCTACTCCAACAGTGATGATGTATTCCCTCCAAAAAAACAGTGATGATGTATCAATATTACAGGCCGAAAATTCCCCAAACAAGCAAAATGGGTAATGTTTGATAGCTAATGACTGTGTGCGCGTGAGTGTGTGTGTGTAGTCTTCCTTCTAATGCATGTAGCTTCACCTTGTGGTGTTGTTACCTTCAACCAAAAAAACCAAACCATGGTCTTAGTCCCACATCGGTTATGTAACCAAGCCCTCTCACCCTTATAAGTTCCATCACACCTCAAACGGTTGGTACCCGTTTTGAGGAGTGTTTGGGTAAAGCTTATATGGGTTGAGGGTGTTTGTGGAATGTGTGTGTAGTCTTCCTTCTAATGCCTGTAGCTTCACCTTGTGGTGTTGTTACCTTTAACCAAAAAAAAAAAGCTAATTAATGACATTTCCGAAAATCTTACACTCATATTGTCCTAATTGATAATTTATATATTTTTTCCTCTTATCAACCCAACATTTCTCCTTATTTATGTAGAGGTTATTGTTATTTTAAAGAGATTAAAATATGAACCGGACCTCTACGTGATTTCCTTCTTTCTTTCAAATTCTTACCAGTAACCCCGTAAGAAATGACACAACATTTCTAAAACTTATGTTTATTTCTTTTTTCTTCTTCTTCTTCTTCTTCTTCTTCTTTGAGATCTTCACTTGACATTGTGTTTTTGATTATGTTGCAAACATGGTTATGAAAGAAATGCTGATAAATGTATCGTGTAGTTGAAACTTTGTTTATGTTGGATTAAGTAGAAAACAGGACAAGCTCCGGTTGGAAATTTGTCTATGAAACAAAATTTTTGAATTATAATTACAAACAATGATCTTCATAGTAATGGTATTTTGGAGAGAGTGTTAGTGGAAAACATTAACAATTTTTTTTTTCTTTCTAAAAACCAAAGATAGGTGGATGAACACTAGG
Organism: Tetracentron sinense; assembly: GCA_015143295.1. NCBI lineage: Eukaryota > Viridiplantae > Streptophyta > Magnoliopsida > Trochodendrales > Trochodendraceae > Tetracentron > Tetracentron sinense. Next base: position 6,275,088 of record CM026558.1, on the reverse strand, counting down.
GGTGAGTGAATCTTAGCCACAGTTAAGAGGTGTCAAAAGGGACATGTGGCCACCTTAGGAGAGTAACCGGTTTTGGCAAAACCGGTTACGCCCCTGTGGTCGCCATGTGTCCCTTTTTACACAATTTAAATGTGGTTAAGATTCACCTATCCCTAGGTTCACTCACCTATCTTTGGTTTTTAGAAAAAATATTTTAAAAAAGGACTTCGCTATTGAGACCCCTTTAGGGCCGAGACCACCAAGACCATACTTTAAGGGCACGGGATTTCAGGTAGGGCCATTTCACATGGTAGGCCCCACCTGAAATCCTGTGTTCTTAGAGCACGGTCTCGGTGGTCTTGATCCTAAGGAGGTCTCAGAAGCTTTATCCTTAAAAAAAAATAAACCCTAAGAGTTGGTAAATTTTAACCATGGCGTGTCCTCTTAAAAGAGGGATCCACAGACCGATATTAGGTGCTTATAAATGTCTACATCTATCTATCTATACTACTACTATATAGTAATTGGTGTCCACATAGCACACTCCATTGCTCTCCATTTTCTTGAAATTGATGCCATGTGGCACACCCTTCAACCAATAGCTTCACTCCATGTGTCACATTATTTTCCCTCCTCTTTGTCCTACCAAGAAAACTTCTATCTCATCTCCTCAAATAACCCCCTCATTAACTCTCTCTCTCAATTGATCCCGTATTTAATCTCATTTTCTTATCTAACAACGTGGCACCTTATCTTCTCACACTAATAAAGCCTTGAGTTTCTTTCATCTTCCTTGTGCCAGCCGGTCTTTCTTTGCGGGATACAAGCTGTATACTCACCATTAACTCTCCCTATAATGTGTGTTATTTCACCCCAAAAAAAAAATCTTCCTATCATAATTATATTATGGGTGGTGTTAGTCACACCCCACTATGAGACATGATCCTTATCATTGACTAATTAGCAGTCTTAATTAAAATTTTCAAGAAAATGTCACCAGCATGAAGCTCTTCACATGAATCCCATGTTATAGGAAGAAAATATTACAGATTCATGCATAAACTCACTATCTCACTTTACACCAGTAAGCGAATTTTATTTACTTCATTTATTTAGGAGAAAATAAATCACCTTTACTTCTTGGCAATATTTTTTCTCATCCTACATGTATAGGGAAATTTATTCTTGTTGCGCTTTTCTCCCACACACAGTACGTAGTCTAGTCCAGCAACAGCAATTTACTCTTGTGCGCTTTTCTCCCACACACAGTAGTCTAGTCCAGCATAAGCAACTTGGAAGGTTGGGGGGATCCCGGTGACGTTGTACCTCGTCCCTATTTTGGCAATGATTTTCTCATCTATCACTGCTACATAGAGATCTGATTCAGAGGCTATAATACGTAGGGTACTCTTTGGGTTGATACCATTCCTGGTCCTGATTGCAGCCAATTTAGTAATCCCTTCCATTAGTCCCCACTCAAAGAAGTGGTCATAGAACTGTCACAAGAGAAGAAGATTTCTTTTGTAAGGGGTAAGAAAACATTTGGGTGAAAAATCCCCCTTCCTGATGCATAATGGAAGTGTAAGGCATGTTAGTTGGTGGATGCGCGAAGGAACAAAACCTGCATTGAACTTTATGATTTCTATGAAGTGAATGGATTCTACTACTGAAATTATAAAAACAGATATGTAATCTAGCAAGAGAAATTAAAGGCAAGAAAAGTTGAAGAAATTACTATGGATGGTATCCCTGGATGGGTGAGAATGTAAACATATCCTTGCATGACTTTGTCAGGAGGAAATGGCGATATCTGTTGCGAGCCTGTATCATGATTGTCAATGAAAGTTACAGCATTTCCCGACAATATGCAAATCATTCCTGGTGCACGTCCGGATGAGTCATTCATCCGCCACAGCTCCCCCTCTATCGCAGTTTGGAGTACCCATTTAGTTGGGAAATCAAAGGCTTTCACATCTCCTCCAGCAGCTTGTACCCATTCCACAAGCTCATCGCGATGAGCGTCCTCGTTGTACTCCGGTTTCTTATTCGTCCAATAGGCAGTAGAATTCCAGAATTCCCCGACTGCGAAGTTTGGCTGAGTTTGTTCCATATAGACCTTGGTAAAAACTGGGGAATATCCCCTAACCAAATCGAATCGCCATCTGTGAAATCCAATTTCAGTCTTTAGCCAATTCAGCCAATCTGATAGCTCTCTCTGGACCCTCGGGTTCTTATGGTCAATGTCCGGGGCCAAATCGAAGCCAATCCCGGTGTCAGGATTCCCTGTGCCATCGGAATATTTCGTGTCATCACTGCAAATGAAGGATGGACCCCAGTCCAGGCGATCGTCTGGGGTTCCTCCTTCAAAGATGGATAATATCCCTCTCCCATCTTCCTTCTCTGCACTTCTATGGTTTATAACTATGTCCGCTATGCATTTGATCCCCTTGTCGTTGAAAGCCTTTATCAGTGTTTTCAATTCATTGGCATTTCCATATTTTGATGCATTGAGATCATAAAGCCTTCCTGGCAGGTACCCTGGAAAAACACAAACTTGATTATAAAAGAAACCAAAAGATCTCCAGACACAGGCCACAAACTCAAGGATCCAACAAATATTAAAATTTCGCTCATTATAGGCCTTGTTTATTTTTCTATCAAGCCTTTAAACTTTTATTAAGACCTGGTCAAGTCTGGATCTCATACCCTTGATCAAAAGTGACCGGAAGGAACTTAATTTTCTTCAAGACATGCCACAACTCCCCAAGTGATTCATTGATGGTTGGAGTAACTGATGACAGAGACCGGGTTAACAGAGCGGAGTTCATATATCAACTTTGATGGAGCCACAAAATGATACCATGTTGCAGCGGTTATCCATATAAATGACAAGATGGGGCGGGGGCTTGAAAAAAAAAAACATTCTATTCAAATGGACAAGATGGTCCAAGAACTTGGCCCTCAAAAAATATATATATATATGTCATATAGGGAAGGATACTAATGACCCTGCTCATTAAAGCCTTAAATGAATGGTCCCTCTAGAAAGATGACACATGGTAGTCTTGTTTTTTGAATCCGACCATTGAATTTTAAGGTGGGTGCATTAGAAGAGTGTTAAAAAATCAGTCCGATCGAGCATATTTAGACCATCCGATGATTCCGTAGTTTGTTAGAATTAACCCCTAGGGTTCACTAGACCCTACCTAGGATATAGAAATGATTGATCTTCTCATCTTCGATTGGACGGTTTATAAACAACCGATCCAACTGATTTTTTGTCACGTGTCTCTTAAAAGTCACATCTTGACATCCAACGGTCAAAGTTTGAAACAACCTGTCACGTTATTAGGGACCACTCATTAAAGGCTCTAATGAGCATGGTTCACTAGAATGTTACTATATATATATTTGTGGGGGCTACACCCTAAACCCCAACAAGGGTTGGAACCCCCTCCCCGCGGCCCTACACCCACCTGGACCCAGAATATTTCGTACTCACATAATCATTCTCCACAAAACCCATTAACAATTACTAACATTATCAATCGACCATCACTTGCCCCGCTACAGGAAAATCCAGGTTTCACCCTTGCATATACTAGTACCACTCCAAGATCTTACGATCTTTACACGACAAGCATCTTTTTCCGGTGGGTCAACCACCTATGCCAATGCTGAAATGCATTTTGCAATGCTATGCATCCATCGCATCACCTTCATCTGCGTAATCTAGCTTGTGGTTTGACATCGGCAACCTTCTGAGGTGAAGCTTAGTTTCCCCTATTACACTTCAAATTGCAATGATCTGCATTCTTCTACATTAAAATTTCCCTTCATTGTAACAAAGTAGAAACTTATGACAGCCTGTCAACTACTAAGAGAAAAACTCCAAGAAGACTACAAAGAAACCCCTGTTAAAAACTAAGGATCGAAACAGAAATTGATCTTTCAAAAACTTGACCAGTTTATGAAAAAGCCATGAAGTTCATAAATTAGTCAAGCATTGATTCAGCCAATCTAAAAACTGGAGTACAGACTCAATATTCGTAACTCAAACAAACAATGATAATATGGCTACGGTACCGATTGATCTCCAGATTCAGGAACATCGTAAAAAAACTCCTACTACACTGAATCTGATACAAATACTTTGGTGGAATTTCCTCGACTTCAATTATTTCATCATATGACTACGTCACTTGCATCTGATTACGTCCGAATTCAGATTCGGAAACACCGAAAGAGTTTAAATTATTAGTACAAGTTTATAAAACTGATAACTTCAAGTCTAGGAAACCAAACATACAATGATTACTCATATCCCAATCTATTGAATGGATCATATCATATCATATCATATCATATCATATCATATCATATCATATCATATCACATGATGATATCTCTAAGCATTTCAAGCCTTGAGGAACATATTAGAACTATTATTAACACAGAAGTAACCATAATATACGCTACCTTCGGGTGCGGCTGAATGTGAAGGTGGAGGAAGCCAAACGTGTGTAATTCCAGCGCTACTGAGTTCAGGGATGGAGTTCCTCAGGAAGTTGTACCACCCCCCTTCTTTTTTCCATGATTGCCAATTAAACCCCTGATATCAAAATCCATAAATTGAAAAAAAAAAAAAAAAACTACAGTATCAAGAGAGAGAGAGTCAGGAGCGGAGCGAGGGAAATAAATTTTGGGATAGTTTTTTTATTTTGAGAATTTTTTTTTCCGGTAATGCCTTTGAGGTCACCATGTGTCCCTATTAATACCCCTTAATTGTGGTTAAGATTCACACACCTATCCTTGGTTTTAAAAAAATATATCAAATTTCTTTTTGAACCCTAGTTTAAAATTCACTAACTCCTAAGGTTAAAATTATTTAAATATTTTTTTTCTAAAAACCAAGGATAAGTAGGTGAACCCTAAGATTGGGTGAATTTTAACTATAGTTAAGGGGTGTCAGTAGGGACATGTGGCAACCTCAAGGGCATAAGGGGACTCCATTGGGGGGCCCACTATATATATGACAAAAAAAATTTGGGGGGGGGGGGGGGGGGGGGGGGGGACTATATTATGGCCTACATTATGCCACAGTTGGCATAAAAATGGGGAGAAGTCATTTCATTTTCTCCCCATTTGATATCTCTCCCCCTTATTCTCACACACTTATCGCCACATGTCTTACTATATGTGTGGGGAAGTCAAAATCATGGGCCCCATAATTTTGACTTCTCCACCACTTGTCCCCTATTCTTCTATGGAACCCCAAGATAAGCCCTTTCTGGCTTCGCCAGAGACAATCCAAGGCCCTATATTGTATAGGACAAAGGGGGGGGCAAGTATGCTAAAAAAACAAAAAAAAATTAATTGAGGGACCCTCATACTAGTGTACTAAGGATTTACAAAAAATTTGGGGAGGCTAGTGCACTAAGGATTTATAAAAAATTGGGGGGGAGGGGCACCCGCCCCCCTGGCTCTGCACCTGGAGAGAGTGCATACCTGAAAGAGTAATTGACCAGCTGTGAAGGTGGGTATGAGAGAGATGAAAAGGAGATAGGAGATTGAGGTGAGAAGACTCATCTTCTTCTGTAACTGGGGTGTGGTGCTGTTCTTGGAGTTTAACAGCTTGGAAATTCATACATTCATCTCCCATTTTATAGCACTAGGTAAGGCTGCACGTGCAAGGCACGTGCCTTACATTTAAATCAAATAACTATGTTGATATGACGTGGAAGAATTATCATGAATGGACAATTGATTCCCTAGTAATGGTTTATCGTGGGTGAGCAAGAGGATTGGCAACTAAATTATGTAATTTTAGGTTGAAAAGAGGGGAATATTAGTGGGAAAAATGCCCAACCAGCATAAACTTCCAATTAGTGAAAATGACCCATTCAAAAACCTAAAAAATAAAATAAAAATGAAATAAAGTTCAAATAAGACCTCATGTTATAGGCTATAGATAAAAACATAAGAAATTATGAAGGTCATTAGAACTTGAAGTTTAACATTATACATTTGAAGAGTCATTTATATTGAGGCACTTGAGCCTATATTTTATATCAGTAGTCAAAAGTAACGAATATATGATAAGGGTAGGCCTGCATCAATGGTAGTGTCTCTCCTTGGGTTAGGTTCCGGATTAAGTCTCAAGGATCCGATGGATGCGGGCATTTGGTCATGTAGGCAAAGGTCCATCCGTGTGTTCCTTTTAACCCTCTTTTAATTATGATTATGTTTAACTAAATTAAGGTTAATAAGATTTTTTTTATAAGAACTAAGGTTAGATGGGTGAACCCTAAGAGCGAGTGAATCCTAACCATAGTTTGTGGGGTGGGGGCATTTGGTTATGAAGCCAAATTCCGATATGTGTTCCTTTTAACCCCTCTTTTAAATATGATTAAAATTAACTAAATAAGGTTAATATTTTTCTTTTCAAAAACCAAGTTTAGATGGGTTTATCGGAACCATAGTTTGTGGGGCGTGGACCAATGAAGACCTACATTCAACTCCAAACATTTCCCACATTGCAACATCAAACCCTCTCGCTAGAGATTGGAACTCAGGGAGAGTTCAATTGCACCAATAAGTTAACACATGTCCCTTTTAAAGTCCTATTAACCATGGTTAAGATTTACAAATTCTTAGGATTCAACAATCTAATATTAACTTTAAAAAATATTTAAAACGATATAACCATAGGGTTTAAAAATTTTAACCTTAGGGTAAATTTTTTTTTTTAAATCTAAAATCGAAGGTTAGATTGTTGAAACCTAAGATTAGTGAATCTTAACCATGATTAGTAGGGATTAAAAGGGACACATGTTGACTTGTGGGGGGTGCAATTGAACTCTCCCCAATTTCAATCATGATTGGCTGTGAACCAATTTCCGCTTGCCAAGCTTTAAATGTTAGGTACTAACCCACTAACCGAAAATGGATCTACCACTACTAATTGGAGTTGTGACCTCTTTACAACAAAAGAAAGAACACACCGGTGATGAAACATGGCGTACTATTGAACTTGGTGTCCGTTAACATACTGAATCACAACTATTCTAAGACAAAGAAACAAAACAGAGTAAAAAGAGATGAGAAAAAAAAAATCATCCAACAATCCAGACTGGAGCTTCGGCACTCCCTCACATCTTCTTCTCTGTTAAAAAGCTATTATTTTTACCATCTTCTTCCTCTCTGCCTAGTTTACTTTCTTATCATGCTGCCTATGATGAATAGTAATATTTTGAATTTTTCATTGTTTTAATCTCTGTAAATTAAGTGATTTTGTATTTCAATCATCAAGGTCGGTGGCTCAAACAGCAACACCACCTAATTGAATACTCAAAATCCTTACTGTAAATTAATTGATTATTGGAGAAAATAAAGAGAGATTCCAAAAGAAACCTAGCTAAGGGTTCTCTTGCATCCCAACCACCTAAATCTCAAATTTCAAAGGGCATACCATAGAGTGCGCATATGGGGATATGAGGTTTATGGTTTGTCTGGATCAAGCGTGGTATAGACCCGGTTAGGCGAGAGAAAATGGAGTTAGGGTTTCTGTTAATAAAAACGATGGTGATGTTGCAGTGGCAGTAACTCGAGTTGTTGATACGGATGTTTGGGTTGCGGAAGTATCTTTTGTGCAAGGTGATGTTGCAGTGGCAGCAACTCGAGTTGTTGATACGGATGTACAGGAACAGAAAGAAAAGAAACATTGACACATGAAAGAAGACATGGAGAAGGTGCTACCATCGGTGGGGGTGGAAACCCTGGACCGATGATAGAGGGATTTTTTAGCACGGCGAGTAAGTGGTGATTATAGATATGACCTGAGGGTAATTTAGGTAGGAAAGTGCGACGAAAACTTTTGGACAGTAGTGCCGTTACACTCTTTTTTTTTTCTGGCAATTTTTTTTGACTTTTATTCTGTGATTGTCTGCTAGCTTTTATCCTAAAGCTTTTTTCTCATCAACGTGTCGACAGTCCACAAAAGTTTCAAATCACTTCACCGCCCACTCCAACTCTCTCTCATCACAATCTCTCTCCGGTTTCATTTCATTTCAGCAAAGATCGGACTGCTAAACCCAACGCCTGCCGGTGGTGATGACAGAAACACGCAACTTTGTTTTTCAATTTTTTTTCATTCTTGGTTTTGTTTCCTTTTATTTTTTTCTCAGCCTTTCTTAAACGGACAGAACGGATCCGAAATTGCCGTGAACTATTAATGCACGCGTGTTCGGTTGTAACAAACCAATATCCATCCTTTTCTCCGCCACCGATGAGGGGATTATTCCTCAACTGAGAATGAGAATGGGTTGTTTCTTCATCGATGTCCACAACTGGGCCCACCAAAGTTATCCGGTAGATTGTACTAACACCAGCTTGCTTCTACGCTCTTTTTATAAGGGTATAGAAAAGAGACAAGGGTATTTTGGGATTGAAAATGGTTCAACGACACCAGCTGGTCCAGCTTGCTTCTACGCTCTTTTTATAAGGGTGTAGATATAGATACATAGATTTCATTGTTTGGCACTAGGGCTGTCAACGGAGCGGATTCTAAGTGGATAGGGGTATATCCGTATCCGGTTCGATTACCCAACCTCACTATCCGAATCCGACGGATAGCGCAGAAGAAGATTCGTATCCGGCTAACGTTTTCGAATTCGGATATTATCCGAAAACTTAAAAAAAAAAAAAAAACAAAAACAAAAAAATCAACTGGTTCATCTTTCCTTTCTACTGTAAACCCTAAAGAGAAGTCACTCAAATCAAGTCATTAGGTCTTCAAAACGTATGAAAAAATATGGGGAAGATCAAGCCACTTACTTGGTTCAACAAGAGACAGTGGTAGTATTTTTTGCCATTGCTGCTACTTCTACTTGCATCTAGGGCGTAGGAGAGGATGCCGAGGGCTTTGCTTCTCCATTCACGAGCTACCGGTTGTTGAAAAGAAGATTATTAAAAGGAAATAAGAGAGGAGATGAGATAATATGAGAGGAAGATGAGGAGATGAGAGGAGATTAGAAGAGAGGAAGAGGAAGAGACGAAGACGGCGATTTGTTTCTTGAATGAATGGGGTTAGGGTTTGTTGAGATAATATATATGCTGTGAAAGTACGTTTATAGCCTCCTATTCATGAAAGTATTACGATCATACCTCAAAGTTTTAGTAGACATTTTAAATAGGAGGAGGGGTATACTTGTAAGGCTTTCTTAATCGGTTCGGATAATTAACAGAGCAGATATCCGTATCTGCTCAGTTAATAAACGGATACTCAAAACATCTATCAGATCTCATATACGGATTATATCCGGATAAATAGATATGGATTCGAATCCGATTGGGATAATATCCGAATCCGTTGACAACCCTATTTGGCACTTTGCAGAGACCTCCAAAGGTCTATTGAAAGGGGTGTAAACGGATACAGATATTATTAGTATCCGAATCTGTTTAGTCGGATAATTATCTGAATTGGTATCCTGCGGAGCGGAGCGAAGACATTCTTCCGTCCGAACTCAGAAGTAGGTGTGTCAACGAGCTGAGCCAGCTCGGCTCGACTCGACTCGAAATAAACCGAGCTTGAGCTTTTACTTTGGGCTTGTTGAGCTGAGCCAAGCTTTAAAAGTGAGCTCGAAAAATAAACGAGCCAAGCCTAAACAATAGGTGGCTTAGCTTAGCTCAGCTTGACTTGATTAATTTTATAATAATACCCTTTAAAAGTTAAATTTATATTATATATTTAGTATACATTTTTTTGGTAAAATATATTAAGTATGCATTAACATAATTATTTCCATTTAAGTTTTAACTCAAGCTTTTACGTGAGTCACATGACATCCAAAAGAAAAAAGTCATTTTAATTTTTTTAAAATTGAATTTAGTGCTTATCAATGTATTTAAAAAAAAAAATTATCGAGTTGGGCTGAGTCGAGTTGAGCTTGAGCTCAACGAGCCGAGCCGAGCCGAGCCGAGCCTGAGCATCTGTAAAATTCCAACGAGACGAGCCGAGCCTGAGCATCTGTAAAAATTCCAACAAACCGAACCGAGCCGAGCCTGGGCATTTGTAAAATTCCAACAAGCCAAGCCCGAGCAGTGCCCAGCTCAGCTCAGCTCGGCTCGTTGACACCCTGGAGTGACTTTGGGTTATCCGAAACTCTCCCAGTTCCATGGCCGTTGAATATGATCCCAACTCTATTCAATTTGGCTTTGGCATCTCATTTTTGATAAATTTATAGCGTGCAAGTCACGATGTCCTAAATACGACTAAGGCGGCTTTTAGATGGCAGAGTGAAAGGCACCAATCACGCACGCAGGTGCACCTTTTCTTTTATAACTATCCGGAGTGCAAATTGTCTCGACTCGAACCGTGCGGGAATTTTTCTTATGTGCGGGCCCCACATTAGCACCGCTACATTGCAATGGACATCCCTTAATTTCAGGATGGTCATGGTGTGCTAACAGTAACACCACCCTAATTTTTATTTTTTTTCTAAATTTAAATTAAGTAAAGAGCATACATTTACTATGAGAAGAATGAGTCTTACGAATTCCGGTTCCAGTACATTTTTAGTTCCTCGGTTCAAAACCTTTCTGGAGTCACCGTGTGAAATAAGCAATTAGAAATTGACGCCTCACTTCTTAACACCAATAAACTATGGTTAAGATTCACTCACCTGTCTGAAATAAGGAATTAGAAATTGACGCCTCACTTCTTAAAACCTATAAACTGTGGTTAAGATTCACTCACCCTCAGGATTCATACATCCAACCTTAGATTTTAGAAGAAAAAAAATATTAATTATAATTTAGTTAAACTTAACCACAGTTAAAAGAAAAATGATTTAAAACTCTTGATAATACCTATTATCGAGAGTTGGCCATCCGATTGAAAATTGAACAACACTTAGGCTCACATTCATTAAATGGTGGGTCCCACTTAATGCTTGATGATGTTGGATTAACTCTCGATAGTAGATACTATCGAGAGTTTTAAATCACTTCCATAGTTAATACCTGTTTGTTTTTTTGTTGGAATTTCAGTAAAAATTTCGAAATATTTTAGAATATTTCAAAATTTTAATAAAAAAACAACAAAAAAAACTATTTAAAAATAAAAAAAATCAGATTTCGATCAAAATTCCGACACCTTCGAAATCCGAAATGTTCGAAATCTCGGTTGAAATCTGATTTTTGAAATAAACCCAGTTTCGATGTCATTGGGTTTTCCGAAACCAAAATTTCAAACCTTGTATGGGATTAACAATTTCCCATTGAATGATTGACTGAAACCATAACTTCCTTCTTTGAAAATATGTATTTTATTTAAAACCTATTAAAGGGCTTGCAATAACAACTCTTATGGTGATAGGGACACTATAAATTATGGGAATATGCACATTTCCCTATGCTTAACATTCCCCGTGTGGCGTGCTTGATGGGGCTGTGGACTGATGACTTCAAATCAATCCGGAATGAGCAGAGGTAGGCGTCCGTGGGATCTCCATTTGCAAATATAATAGTTGGTCCTCATTGGTTCACGCTCCGCTCTTAAATACTCATCAACTGTGGTGAAAATTTCAAAGTGGGGCGTGAACCAATGAAGACCAATCATTACATTTGCAAATAGGAAACCCTGAGTACGTTAACTATTTTCCATCCGGAATTATCAAAGAAGGATTATAGCTTTTATTAGGGAACCATATCATTTGTGTTATTCCTTGGTTTTTTCCTAAGATCACCATTTTTGAAGGCCAGGATCTTTACTAGAGGTGGTTACAACGGTTAAATCTTACAAACCAATTAATTCAGGCCTTCCAACACTCATGACCACAGGGAAGAACACATGTGATTTGCTTCCCCTTTATTAGTTCTCTTAAAAACTCTTTCCGGACAATGTGGGACTAAAACGGGTAAGGAAAACTTTAATAGAATGTATTTTACCTCACATAAGACCTGAGAGACCAAGCAACCGCCCAAACTGAAACAAGAATTTTAGTTTCATTGAAACCCTTAAAAATTCTCTTAATGTGCTGGTTTTTGATTGAAAAGATGTGGATTAGATTATTCCAACATGTCATACATGTGACAAGAAATGGTACTAGATTCGCCCACCTGTAGGAACCCTTTATTCTACAGAATTAAACATATGAGGAACAATGAAAAAACCTAGGATTTTGTGGTCACGTCCAATTTGGTCCAATTGATCTCCGGCGAGTTCCTGGTGATGACCGGGGAGTTCATGTTCCAAATTAATCTCATAATTGGTGGGCCCTACTTGATGTTTAGTGTCGTTGGATTTTTAATCAGGAGGCCCAAACTCTTGATAGTAGGTACTATTGAGAGTTTTAAATTACTTCCCATGACGTTATTGACGGGCTTGTTGATGGCCTGTTGACTCCAAGTCAGTCCGGAAAAGAGGCTTGGAATCTTCAAAAATGGTTCCCACGCCGGCCCACACTGTTTGTTTTTAAGTGAAGTCATTTAAAGACTCCACAATCATCACCCAACTTTCACTTCCATCATTTAATGTTGCATAGAAAAAGAGATACAACTCAAGACTTTTAAGCTCTATCAGAGTCATTGATCTACAACTGTTTTTTCTTCTACACTGATTTCCTATGGACTTTGGGATGGCTCCATTCTAATGTATTTTTTTTTGTAATTCTAGGAATGTTAGTCCATCAATATGACAATATTGCACTTTATTTTTTATTTTCTAGTTTTTTAGTTTGTGTGTGTGTGTGGAGATAAAAGAGGATTAGTGGGTGAAAACGGGTTTAAAATCAAGATCTTTGGTATCTTTTAACTGAACTCACAAAACAAACCAACCCGACCTGATCCATCCATTTCTCAATCAAGGTCATCGGCTCCTTGTACAAAGAATTAGTACTCTATTGGTACTCACAAAGTGTACTATCAAATCCTAACCGTTAATTAACACACACACTAAAAGTTTATTCGATATGGTTGTTGCTAACCACCCTTGAGCCTTATTCAATATGGTAATTATTTTATTCAATATGATTGTCCTTGCTAGATTCAACACTGTTGTGTTCATTCCCAACTCTCTCCATGCAATTCATATTTTTTTTATCAATATGATTGTCCTTGCTATATTCACACTCTGTTGGGACAACGATTATTTAGCAGCTATCATTGTATCCTTCTGAAACTTTGTGTCTAGACTAGCTTTCCTCTACATTCCTCTATTACTTTATAGTCGTTGGATGTTCTAATTAGTTGAATAAGCACAATGCAGATTTGATTTGCTTTAACAAGTGGTTCATGTTATATTTTCGGATCTAGTCAATCAAAGATTCAAGAATCACATACCTGTGTCGCCCATTGAAAGTAGAGAGGAAAACCTTTGATTGTCGATGATGATGAAGCACACGCTCTTTAGATTCCATGACTCCTTAGCTCTCGATGGGGAAGATGCTTTTCTTTTTGCAGGCTTTCTTAGGAGTTGGATCTGGGACCGATAGCCTATATGTAGTATATATAATTAGGGTTTAGGTCAATAGAGTCTCTAACCCATCAAAGAGACTATAGACCATCTTTATAACCCGATATACTTAATTAATGCATAAAACATCACTGTTTGGCTACAACTGAAACCTTAATTGGAGTAGACTTTATCTGGGTTTGGACCATGAACATTGCAAGACCATAAACCTTATAGAAAATCTTACATTCTCCCACTTGGTCTGCAATGATCATCAAAAGAGAAAACATTTTACTTATGCGGAAAATTCTTTTAAAATGACTCTCCATGATAAATGACTTAATTTTTGAAAACAACAGACGTGTGGCCACACTGAAAACATTCTTCAGATAGATAAGCCAATATTCATAAATGTGGTGAACAAAACCTAGACAAATGAAACACTAATACCGGATCACGGAGGCCATCATATCAACACTACGACATGACACCATTCCATGGTCACTATACTAGTACCCTCATTTTCCATGGTTTCAAGTATTATAACCTTATGATGTGCTGACCTCACACATCCCAAAATTCGATCCTCAAAATTTGCCTAGGTCACTTAATCTGCAAATTTAAAACACCATTTAACACAAAATAGAAATGCAGAGTGATGCATCACTATGTCATTCTGATTAGAACAAATTAATAGGCAAATTTCAATAACTGTAGTAGAGAACTTTTTGTCTGTAACTGAAATGCTAGCAACATACTCCCACTAACCAAATGAATACAAGCTGTCTTTTAGTCTCATTTTAGACAAGCTTTAAAATACCTTATGATTCAATTTTATGGTTAATGGTTCAGACACCTTATGTTCTCTAACCTTCTCTTTCACAACAAGACACCTTACGCCCATGTGTTTGGACTAACTTTAAGTCTTATTGTTTTGAGAGAAGTAAACTGATGTAGAATTATATCCAACGGCCCAGTAATAAAACTGAAGACCTAGAGCCCTAAGATAAAACTCCGCAATCACATAACTTGTTCAAAAACCTTATAACAAGTCATGTATCCTTCCTGCCTAGTCAACGATTCCATACTTTAATCTTCTACAATTACTCTATAACTATCTTAATGGTCTAACACTCAAATATATCACAACTAAAATGAGAACTTTATTTAACTGCATGAGATATATTCGAACGAGTGAAGACCTGTTTATACATAAGGCTATTCAATCAAAGTGCAATAATGAAACTTTATAGCACAAATTTTAACCTAAGTCTTAGGGCACTCTGACAAGTCAACCTATAGTTCATAATACAGATTTCTCTATAGGAGCTTAATGTGACATACCAATCATCCTTAGAACTTTCTCAATGAAAAAGCTTTTTCTGTGACAATTATAAGAAGTCATGAGACCAACGAATAGAGATTTATAATGGTGAACCTAAACGACACATTTCTAAATCCTTAATGTCACAATTTTATGATATGTAATCAAAATATATTTTCTCCCACTGACCTTAATGTTGATGTACTCAACTATAATGTTCACCCTAAAATTGAAAGAAGTATTCACTTGATTGTTTGCTCAAAACCTTATGCAAACTTCCTGAACTTACAAACTTAATACTCATTATCTTCTTTCTAAGAACTTTTATCATTTTGTATACACCTCCTTATGAAGATCATTGAGTAAGAACATTCTTCTAATGTTTATCAGATATAACTTTATTAAGTTTAAAATATTACTTTTCTTCATGGATTTCATGCTACAAACATAATACTTTCCCCCTATCCTGATGAAAAATAATATATCATCCTTATTATCAAAATTGTCTTGACTTCAGGCGAAACAAATTAGACCGAATGAGAGATAATAGCACTTCAAAACTTTATATGATGACCATCAACTATATCAAAATAAGAGACTTTAGGTATGACACAACATCACTTCTTTAAGCCTATTGGTAGGCTGAAATATGACTATCCTTAAACTTAATAAGTAGAGACTTTATACTCCCATTGTTATCGCCATTTTTAACATTTCACATTTTAATCTCAATAATGCTAGTGTTACGAGAGAGACTAGATGATATATATATTTCTTAATTTCTTTAAATGTCTGATAAAGAAGCAACTTAATTTCTTGAAATTTTCCTCGTTTTTCAACACTTAATGGTGTCTTGAATATTGCTTTATGAGGAACTTAATTTGAAATATACAATATAATATTTAGAGCATTTTCTTATATGAATTCTAACATAAACGAATAATTGTTCATAACTTTTGGCAACATGGTCTTCCCTTCCAATTATTCATTATATTCTTTAAATGACTACATTGAATAATATTTTAACTATCCCATAATCTCGAAGATACTAAGCAAATAACCTTTAATCTTTACTTTATGTCGTATTTCATAACTTAGATCTTTTTACCAAGAAGATTATGAGCTTTATCTTTATGGATCATAAACAAAATCCAGACTTTGATATCTATATATATATAGATAAATGAAACATCTTTATACCTCATGAAAGAGAGAATCAATTACAAATATCTATATAGGTCATTGTATTAGTATTTGTAGAGAGAAATTTCTTTGAAGCCTTTAAATTTTCTTTACTTAATGCTATCAAACAAATCTTCAGATTGAAATTTTTACATTTCTAAATTACTTTATCGCATCACCTTGAATACATTCTTAAAATATTATATTTTAATGTCAATGTATTTTCACTTTACAAACCATGAATTTTAATAATATGACGCATTAATAAATTGATAAAGAAATGATCCCCTTTTCATATTTAAATCTAATAAACTGTGTGAATATTAGCATTTAATCTATATTTCTTTATCAATGATTTCTCTCAACCTTTTTATTTTCAATTCTGATGAATCTCTCTAAAATATTATGAATGTGAATTGGTAACGTTAACCATTCATTACCTTATGAGCTTTCTAGACTTTAATACTGTAATTTATTCTCATCCTGAACTTACATGGATGTAAATATATTTACACTTTATCCATTTTTTCTTTATACACTTTAGGTTAGTTACAGATTGGTTAAAATACACATGGAGAGATTCAAACTTAAACTGCAACATCAACTTTATGTTGACCATTATCTCAATGAATTCATATTTGCAATCTTTATTTAGGATGTTTCCATGAATTCATCATATCAAACATAAGTCAATTGACTTAGATAAATACTTATGATTCTCAAAATAAAATAATCATTGAACTTGTCACCTTATCAAATAATACCTTATATAATATTAGGGATTCTTCCATAAATAACCTTTGATATTGATCATTCACAATTTTCAAATTCAGTCTATTGATATTTTTCGTTCCTAATGCTTAGCCCTAACCTTTAACTTATCTTTAATTACACATTTCTTACTTTCATCCTTAAAATAACTAAGTCTTAGTCTTGTTTATCTAAGGTCAGCGTAACTTAATACTTTCAGCGCCCACAGAGTAACAATTATCTGTAAGAGAAGATTTAATTTCTGTATATAAACTAAAAAGGCTTACATAAAAGTTTGAATCTTAATATCCTTATGCATGAACTATTATCTTTATTTCATGCTCTTATTGATATGAAAACATATTTGACTGATGGGGTATCAATCAGACAACCCAGAGTGACTGTAATTATAAATATATCCTCTGGTGAGATAGCCATTTGCATCATCACACTCCCTCCTTTGGGCCGAGAATGTAACATGCGATTAGCTCATCTCCTTTGGTGAATTAACTTCACCACAAGACAAGTTGATCATGAACACTACAAATTTCGAAAACTTTAAGCCTTTGGGCCTAAACTCCTCTAGTCTGCAATGTCACACCAACCTTCCTGTTCCATTTGAATTGCACAAGATGATGACCTACCTTTGGGCTTGATCACCACCCTATAACAATCAAACGCAAAACCTTATGGCACTCATTTTTCAATATATAGCAAATAATCATACAACCATGCGCATTTGAACGCCACCCAAATTTTCCTGATCGAGGCCACTTTGGTGACTAACACGACCATTTTAATCTGGTTGGTTCCAAATAGGGAATTGCCTAAAATTTCATACCCCAAGGAATTATAGATTGTTTAAATAAACATGCATCAATGAACATTATAACATATTCATAGAAATCTCATCTTCCACATGATATTAAATTAAAAGAACATAATTTAAAACATGTATTGGAAAACACAACGATAATGCAATTCATGAATTTTTTTTTTTAAAAACAAACAAGAATTCAGTTTTATACAAGAAATCATCATGCATTTAAGGCCTTGAACTTCAAATAATTTGTTAAACTATCATGCACATTATACTAAGTATTCATGGGCATATATGTTGAGACACGAATAAACCTGTCTTAGCTCTAAAAAATTTGTTTAGAAAAATAATTTATATCCAAAAGATTATATCAAAGTGTGTAATCAATAGGTGTCTGAAATCCGTAAAAGTTAACAACTATATTGGGTGTTATTCTGAATGCACAAAGAAACTTAATCATGTGCTCACCCCTTCACCCAATACAATAGGGATATCTTAGGCCTCTTTAGAGTTATTTATTAACTACTTTATGCCTGAAAAAAAAAACTTTGAAAAGACAATTAATTGACCAAATATACTTGATAAGTGGCACAAGGGTTGTTTGTAGTCTAGAAGGCTATCTATAATGCCCAAAAACTAGAATAAATTCCACAATTATGCCAATCAAACCCCATATATGTACTAAATATACTTTAATGGTGATCCAAGAGTTACTTTAGGTCTAAAGAGCTTTCCGGAGTTCCCAAAAGCTGAATTAGGCATAAAAAAATAGGTCTAAAATTGAAGAATAGCCTTATTTGGGCACTTAATGCCATAAAATTTCTCTACAAATGAAAAATAGAATAAAATAGACCCCAAATTAAGGTTTTACAGACAAAATTAGGCCAGGGGACCCCGGACACGCGCAAAAAACGTGTCGGACAGGCTGGTACGCGCAGGGATTAGCAATAGGGGCACTGGAGTGCCTTTCACGCGCGTCACGCGCAGGAAATGCGTTTCACGCGCAAGGCGTGCGCTTCACGCGCAGGGCGTGCGCTTCACGCGCGGTCTGTACCTCACGCGCGCGCGGTTCGACGTCAACACGCGGTCCGGTTTGGACGCGGCTCGGTCCAGCCTGGTCCAGCCGCAATCCGGTTGAACCGGTCCGGTCCAGTGAGGCGGTATGGGTATTCGGGTCGAGTACCATTCGGTTCGGGTTAACACATTCGGATCTGGTACAATGTCGGATCGGGTTATAGGGTCGGTCGACCCTCGTGGATTCGTCTTCCCAACCCGATTTTTTTTTTTTTTAAACCTTAAAACCGTTGCCTGTAACCCTTATGTTGGGGGCCCTACCGGCTGCCGCCGGTGCCAAAAGGTCGGCTACTCTCCGGCGAGCAAAAACCCTCTGTCGGAATCCTATGCCGGCGAAAGACGGCGGCGGAATCGCCGTCTAACTGTAAACGGCCGAAACCCTATTTTTATTTTTTTTTTAAATTTAAATACTTGATTTCTTCTCTTCCCGACATCAGATCCGAGTGAGGGGAGTTCCAAAATAATAGTCAGACTTAGGGGAACCATTATTAACAATGTTTGAGGGCATCCTACCACCGGTAACCGGAGAAATTGCCGGAAAACCGAAAACCCCCTTTTATCAACCTTTTATTATTTATTTATTTAATTCCTCTATAGCTGCAGATCCGAAACCCTATAGTAGAATTGAAAACACAGGTAAAGGTTTGTCACTTCCAATACCATCACAGGATGACCGATGGTTCTCCGGCGATGAGTTTTCGCCGGAAAATCCCTCTCATTCAAACTTAAACAGATTAATTACATGAAAAATAAATATAAAATCTATGAAAAAATTCACAGAAAATCCTGATGTATTCTTGAACATGATTGAGCACCAAGGCTCTGATACCACATGTTATATTTTCTGGATCTAGTCAATCAAAGATTCAAGAATCACATACCTGTGTCGCCCATTGAAAGTAGAGAGGAAAACCTTTGATTGTCGATGATGATGAAGCACACGCTCTTCAGATTCCATGACTCCTTAGCTCTCGATGGGGAAGATGCTTTTCTTTTTGCAGGCTTTCTTAGGAGTTGGATCTGGGACCGATAGCCTATATGTAGTATATATAATTAGGGTTTAGGTCAATAGAGTCTCTAACCCATCAAAGAGACTATAGACCATCCTTATAACCCGATATACTTAATTAATGCATAAAACACCACTGTTTGGCTACAACTGAAACCTTAACTGGAGTAGACTTTATCCGGGTTTGGACCATGAACATTGCAAGACCATAAACCTTATAGAAAATCTTACAGTTCAGTGAAGAAAGAATGTGGTCCTCAATTACCAACATGAATCCAAGCCTGCAGACCATGAGATCGCTGAATGGTGAATGGTCCATGGCTTTGATTTCCATAGTAAGTTAACTGCCATGGTGCTGAAAGCACGACATCAGTGCCCTTTCATTTCATCTAGAGGAGCCATGTCTTTTCTGATCACTTTCCATTCTCTTCTAAATTCAGCACCAAATTTTGACATCCTCCTCCGCAATCCTTCTTCTCATGTCTTGATATCATCAAACATAGCTGAAGGTATGCAGTGCGATGTGAGAATTGTTGATTTTTGATTTAAAATTGTTTTAAATTAATAAAAATCGGATCATTAGGATCCGGGGTTTTGATTTTAATCATGGACTAAAGCCCTCAATTAATTTAATCTTTGTTTAGGATGGGTGTTTAATCTCTTGAAAGAGAGAAAACACACTTTTAGTGCATTTCCTTTAGTTCTTTAGTCCCACATTGGAAAAGTAGAGAAAATCTAAAGAGTTTATTTACCCCATTGGTTGCTTAGTTGTCAACAACCAAGCATGAGGTGTAGACTTTGACCCACCAATTCCTTTAGACGATAACTAGGGTGCGCGAGCTGCGCTCGCAGCGAGTACGAGCGCACACGCACGGGCTCGGGGTCGGTTGCGGGTGCGGTGCGGGCATAGGGCTTTGGGCGCTATGAGGCGCACTTTGGACTTTGCACGTGCTCATCGTCGCTTGGGTCACTATTTCTTTTGAGTAAATCAGAACCCTTGATCTAATCTCAACCGTAGATTTAGGTTGACCCTGATCGGATGATCAGAGTAGTTGATCAGAGCCATCTGATCAAGTCTCAGGCTAGGACTGATCTGGACCGTCGGATCTGGGTGTGTGAGATCCGAGGAGACACATGAGTGTGTCAGGTGGATCAGATCTCATGAGTGCCTTGGGTCAGTGGGTGCAAGCAATGATGGGCTGCTTTGACTAAGGCCTGACCTTGTGTGCCATGTGGCCTGTCTGGTATAGGAGAGCCTATCCTGGTGGCTGAGCCCATGCGCATGCAAAGGGACCTGGGTCCTCTATAAATAGAGGGGCTTGGGGAGAGTTTGAGAGTTGTTGGAACTCAGACTAGAGCTTGATCCGTGAGCCCAGACCACAGAGCCTAGAGACCAGTGAGTCTGATCCGTGGACCCAGTCCAATGAGCCACTAGACCAGAGTAGGTGCACCCTGGTCCAGTCTACTCCGAGTAGTCATGGTCCATCAGGATGACTTCGTACTAGGGACCTCTTAGGAGGGATCTCTATTAATAGTGGTCCTTGAGCTCGATGGAGAAGATGGTGACCTTAACCCATTATCCAGAACCAGACCCAGCAGGTTATCCCAATCGATCCAGATCCATGGATACCAGGAAATGGACAGCTTTGTCCAGCTCCTGATGAGGTTGCAGAATGCTTTCGGGTTTCTCAACCATCCATACTGTTCGGTTGCCCAATCTGGGATTCCAGATCGAGTAGAACAGTGGATTTGTCCTACATGGGCAGAACCATCTTGGTGACCATCCGATTTCGGGTGATCCTACCATATCCACATGATGGACCCAATCAGGAGTATCTTGTAGAATGGATTAATCTGGACAAGCCTGGACTCGTACCCAAACAAAATCTGGAATATGATAAATTGGATTAACCTTAATCTTGTGTCCAAACAGAATTGGAATAAGTTAAATAGATTAACTTAAAATCTGTAAACAAACTGGACCTAAGACAGAATTGATTCTGGCCAAACCAGATACAGATTTTGGACAGAACCAGAATCTATAACCAAACAGAATAGGTGCAGACCTATTCTGGAATAGGTTAAAACAGGATTAGACCAAATCAGAGTGGACCTAATCCTGTAACTAAATAGACCTTTAAACCCTAAGAGGTAAAATGGTAATTTTAGATATTGTCTAATTAATTAGATTGACAAACCCAAATTAAATGAATATATATGTATATATTTAATTTTATAGGGCATCCTAAAGGAAGATCAGTACTCCGTCTTCTACCGAGTAGTGCAAACTCGTTGGGAAGACCGGAGAGAATCCGAGCTGAGTTGTATCCCGGAGATAGAGCTGCCATATCCCTTGCACATGGGAGGCTTCGACTATCTTCAAGAAAGACT
Organism: Tetracentron sinense; assembly: GCA_015143295.1. NCBI lineage: Eukaryota > Viridiplantae > Streptophyta > Magnoliopsida > Trochodendrales > Trochodendraceae > Tetracentron > Tetracentron sinense. The sequence continues at coordinate 6,253,103 of CM026558.1, read as the reverse complement.
CACTTATAGCGCCTCTCAGCGAAGCGATTCTCTACCTTAATTAATTAAATAATTAATTGTTTGTTTAACTGCATTATTATCTTTCTGTATTTGCTAAGTGGCTATGTGTGCATGAATTTAGCCCAATTACACCAACAAGAATGTTGCTGCTATGGAAGTGATGGAATAAGATGGGTGGTGGCCATAACAATGAAGGGGTGGCGGTATTTGAAGGGTGGTGGGGGAGGGATTGTATTTGCATATTCTTAAAATTATGTTTGTTCCCTTTGAAATAAGCTCTTAAAAGTTGGGACTAAGGGGGTTTAAGAAACATAGTACTAAATATCTGAGGATTTTTAATGTATTAGAAATGTAAAATCCTGGTGTGTGTGGTAAGAATTGTATTAGAAATGTAAAATTTTCTTTCATTTTCCATGTTTTCTCCTATTTTCTCCATGGAAATTGGAGAGAGCGAGTAAAAAAAAAGTACTCAGCTAGATCTTGTTCAATTGGAACTTGGAAGGTATTCTTTTAATGCAACTCTGATCATGCAGAAACCTCCTGTCACACCACCAATTAATCACTTATACAGTAACTTGGAATCCAGATCTTGTTCAATTGTGATTGAACTCAGGAGAGTTCAATTGCACTCAAAAAGCCCTTCTAAGTTTTAACTCCCTTTTAACTCTCGTTAAGAAGTTTTAAATTAAGGTTAATGATATATTATTTTCTAAAAATCAATTTCGGCTAGATTCATTAATCATAGGGATTAGTGAATCTTAACCACAATTAAATTGAACACCTGCTACCATCTTACAAGAAAAAGAGCAATAGTTCGCTCCACTAGTTGCAATATGGTAAGTACAATCATTCTATATAAATTTTTCTGTTTTTTCATTGTATAAAGTGACCATATTATGTTATATTTTTTTCCCCTTATACAAATCTCTTCTACGATAGATATAATGGATAAATTGCCTATATAAACTATTTCAGCAGCTATAGGTTTAAGCATAATTTGCAGTTGTTAGCATTTAGACATGTTAATACATGCATATTTAGGTTAACTATGTGAATAAGAAGTGGTTATTTAATCATATGATTCCACTACCATATTGGGGTGCCTTTGTGATATTTAATTTTATTTTTGTCTTTTCCTTTTCAATGGGTTTGCTATATTAACTCTCAAATTTATCTCACATCATTTAATTTATTTAAATTCATCTCCTCCTCACATTGGTCTCCCTTTTCGTGATATTTGAAAGATAATTCCTACGAGGCAAAAGTCGACATGTCACGGTATATCGGCAGCTTCCAGGAATGTTGGGGCAATTGTCGGAGAGTTTGGGTTTTTATATGCTGCCTAGAACCAGGACACGTTCACAGCTACTATTGGGGTGAAAAATTCACTAATTGTGTTAGGTGTGTTCAACTTCGTAGGAATGATGTTTATGTTTTTGATACCAGAGTCAAAGATAAAATATTTGGATGAGATGTCAGGTGAGAATGATGAGAAAAATGGAACAGGGGTGGAGTCTGAGCATCAAGTTGTTCATAACATGACTTTTCCATTTTATTTATATCAAATCTGGTAGTATAATAATGCAAGTTTTCTTTGTCTTTGTTTTGAAGAAAGAGTTTGTTATGTTTGAACCAAACCCCCCTTCTATCTTCTTCTACCGGTTTCTTTTTTCGATTTGGACTTTGTTGGAGTTATTTTAGAGTTCCAGTTATCTTTGTGACTCTACTTAATGCAATGATAACATATTTTCACCGAAAAAAAAAAATTGCTTCATTCTTTCCATGTATCTACCAATCTTATAGAGTGTTAGATTGCATTTTACTGGTGATCATCCCTTGATATAAAAACTTCAGTGTGGTCAGTCATTAAGGTTTCTTACCCCTTCAATTCATTGTCAAATAGTGTCTCTGTATATTATGCTAAGTTATACATGTGTGCATTTACGTGGTCTTACCTCTGAAAATACAAATAAATATCATTTATGAATTTTAAATCATTTTTTCCTAACACTCAATTAAGGTCTGTATACTGTGGATGTTTTCTTAAGTGGGTAATCATAAAGGGTTGTTTATAATTTTTTAAATATTTTTTGAACTTTCGTGTCTTTCTTCATCCCGTGCATCGCACTGGGCATTTGCTAGTAATGTTAGATATTGCATTCCTTTATTATAGAAATAATTAGATTTATTTCCCCATATATAGCACTCAATACATAAATTAAGAAGATAATTGTAAGAAGGACCATTGATTAGGGAGGTAATTTTAGGAAAGAAATAAATGTATATCCATGAAATAATAAGTGAAACTTTTTTTTTTTTGGTTATTTCTAAGTCGTTAAAGCATGATGCTTGCAGAGCATATAAATGGCCTCAAACATAAAAGATAAATTTTTAACAACCCTAAGGGTTACTGAATATCAACCATAGTTAAATGGAGTAAACAGAAGATACGTGGCAAAGAAAAGGACCCGAGATGTCCCCCTTCACTCAACCGGGGAGTGAAGGATAATTGCAAAAGAGAAGTGATTAGCAGACCCCCTTAATTTAATGTTGTGTCCTCGAGTCCCTCTTAACATGCACCATTTATCCTTGGTTAAGCCTAAGTAAATCAAAGTTAAGGGGCCGTGATGTCGCTCAAAGATACGCGATACTTTGCAGTACAGTAAAAGGGGTTGTCGAACCACAGAGAGCAGTGAAGATAAGGAACAATAATGGAGAAGAGGGTTGTAGGATCTTTGGTAGGGAATGTTTAACTAAATTAAGGAAGATATCAGTGAGAAAAAGCGCCAAGGCATCAGGTTTCCTCCCCTTAATGGTGTAATGTCAATTTGATTGTCCAAGGTATAACTCAATTGAGAGTTTCACAATTTTAGAAATTCAGATTATAATAAAAAGTTAAAATAGATTTCTAGTCAATTATTCGAAACGAATTTTAACCCAAGCTCGCACTTTAATTTATTGGAAAAACTCGAGGACGACGATATACCCGGAGGCAATACCGCAGCAAAGAATAATGTCCGTTAAGATGAAGGTTTTTCGTTTGAGAAATCAATAATTATTACTTAACTACGAGAAAAGCCTGACTGAACTCGTGAAAATGTTTAAATCTCAGAGATTCAATTGAAAGAGATCAAACAAGAAGAACAACCAACATAGAATTGAAATCATAAACGTTAAAAGCACTAATTGAATTAACTCAAACTAACATTACCTCATCAAGAGAATTTCACCCTAGCCAAGGCTAGGGATTTAGCAATCCTTACAAAGAGAAAAACTAAAACAATAAGGGAAGAGAGATGATTCAAGGGTCAGAGGTTCCGAGCCATTTTTTAATACTTCTCCATTAGTTTAAATAACTAAAAGGGAAGAAGAAGAATGAAACTAAGCAAAAGGGGAAAGTTCCCAATACAAAATCTCGCTCAAAATAGTCAATTTGTGGCAAAAAACGCTAGTCCTGCAACCAGCGATCGATCGGGCAAGGGTGCCGATCAATCGGGCCCTCAATCACAAAAATCCAGAAAAAATCACTGCCTTACGATCGATCGCCGGGGATCGCCGATCGATCGCCCCGATCGTCGCCATTTTGCCTATTTTTTTTGTCTTTTTTCATCTTTTCTTATTGTTGATTACCACGAGACTTCTTTACTCGAGTTCCCTACATAAAATGTCATAGAAAATGATTAGAATTTGCAATCAACAAATGTGGAAACAAGTTTAAAATGTAGGCTTTAAATCAATGATTCAGACTAAAAGGGGCTTTAAAGGGTTATAAAATAACTGGTTCTGAGTGTACTTTTGCACACTCATCACACCCCCCAACCTGAATATTGCTAGTCCCTAGCAATAAATCAACTCTCAAGTAAATTACTTAACCAATCGATCTTCATGAATATAGGCTACAACATTCGAATCATTCAAACAAGGGTTTTGCAAGAAATTCACCACAACATCCAAGTTTCTCTATCAATAAGCAAACTCAGAATTTGTGTGTGTGTGCTAAGCTCATAACCATTCTTGCCAACAAACCCAAAACACATATGAATAAGATAGACATCTAGATAAAAGTTTTGACAACAAATCTCACAAGGATTTTAAATCACTCAGAATAATGCACTCAAAGATTTATGGGTCTTCTCTCAATCATATGAAAAATAGAATGTAAGAGTCAAAACAAATAATAAGAAGATCTCAAGGAAGGGATGTCATCCATTGGGAATTCCTCCATGCACACCACAAACCCACCTAAGATCAAATGGTCAGTAACAGGGGTTGTAATGGGGCTAAATGGTAGGGTTTATAAGAAAGAAGGAATAAGGATAATCAACAAAACCAGGTATATGCTAGGAATATTGATACATCTTCATTGTGAAACAAACATCCATAAGTTCCCATTGTAGAACAAAACTTGTATCTCTACTTTGTCAACACACTTTTTTTTTTTGAACAACATTATCCCAACTGAATTTTTTTTGAACAGCATTATCCCAACTGAATTTTCCATGACCTGAATTTGCAGTTTTTTTTTTTTTTTTTGAATTTCCATTATACCACTTGAATTTCCAATACCACAAAACTATCATCCCTAGCATAAACTCTAGTTTAAAGGGTAATAGAATGTATAAAATAGGCTCAACTCTAATGTGGAGTGGGTAAGATCATGTGGTTTTCTCAAGAAAGGCTTCTTTTAGGCTCAAAGTGGCTCTTATTGTTAATGATAAGGGTTGGCTTGAAAGGCTCAAACTTTCTACACTGACCTTTATCATTTCTTAGGTAATTTAACCAAACTAACACAGCCCATGTAATGACATTTCCAATGGACAACTAAGTGAAGAAAATAATGAGATCTAACAAGGGAATAATGCCGTATGAATAAAAACACCGAATAATAATAATAATCGCTCCCAAAGATGAGAAGGGCTAAAAAACTCACAGGTGTTATAGGTCTTGGCTGAAATCTGAGATGTCTTCTTAAAGTATGAGTTTAACAACCAACATCCACTATGGCTTACATGTACAAGAAAAATTTGAGTTTGCTCATAACAGATGATAAGAATAGTCTAGATGACTCAATTAAAACACCCTATTTTCATGCTCAACAGCCAAGCCACAATTCATGCAAAAAGATATGACAAAAATATTTGATTGAGATTTGACTATCATCCCCCCCCCCCAACCTAAATCAGACATTGTCCCTAATGTTCCATAAATGAAATAAAAGATAAGGAAAATGAACACAAGGAAGGGTAGATAGCACCTAAGAATATGAGTGAACTTCCACTAGTGGGAACCTGCAAGGTGAGCTCAAACAAAAAAAAAACTAATATACAAAGAGGCGGAGACTCACAAAGGTAAGTTAATCCCGGTAAACGGGATCCGCAAGAGGGGTAATTACTTCTTCGGGTGAACCTTACCCAAGGTTAAGGGGTGTCAAAGGAGACACGTGGTGACCTCTAGGGGTGATAACCGCATTTGCCATATCCGGCTATCACCGGAGATGATTTGGCTCCTTCACGTTATCATCTTGGTCAAGAATGTGAAAAGCTTTCAATTCATGAGTTCTTCCTTGGTGTCCCTTTCTCCAATCTTGGCGGTCATCATGTGCACAAATTCATCAAAATCAATCGCACCACTGCCATACTTGTCCACATCTACAATCATTTGATTGATTTACTGGAATAACAGAACGATTCTACCCGTTATCCATGCATTTGGAGTTTTACTGACATGAATTAGGAATAAAGAGAACAATATCATAATTAAAGTCGATCGAAGATATGAAAGGATTAAAGAATCAACCAGAAGAAAATTGTTGTAGAACTTAACATGCTCTGGTCAACAGGAATGTCTACTAAGACCAACAGCTAAGTGAAAATAAAGAATCTGTAGATACAAACTAACAACATAAATACCTTTCAAAGAAAAAACTAACATAAATCATCCCAAATCTGGATTATGAACTGGGGGCACATCCTGGAGTAGTTTTTTACACAGTACTTAAGTACTTGACCTGGGGTCAGATCCGATCCCCAGCCTCATGATTGATACAAAGTATTATTCGATTCAGCTATGAGCTCAACCCTGTATTATTTCCATAATTAGTTAAAAGTGTTAAACTATTGAATCACCACAATCACTGGATATCCAGACATCAGTCTCATGGCTACATTTGAAACTATCAAACAAATGATAAAAGTTATCTGACTGCTACAAACAGCCCAAACAGTGCACACATTTTCAAGTATGCTAAAATTTTCTCTTAACAGTTTAAACACAAGATGTAGGAAGTTATACTGTGAACATGATCCAAAAGGCAGTGTTTTTTCCTGTCTGAACAACGTTCAGCGTCTTTTGTTTGTCAAAACGAAAACAGGCAAACCTTGATGCCTCTTTCCTTCAAATTTGCTTGCCACTTCCGTCCGAGTCTTGAGCGAGACGGATACCATTGGAGGCATCGACAGCTCCCGCAAATTGAAACCAGCCAGAAGGGGTGGGAACGAATGATAAAACAAGATAAAGGAAATCTCACGATCAAAAGGAAGGGAGAAAGAGATTCTATTAATGATGATAAATCAAGAGAAACGCAAACGCATGATAAGGTTTAAAAGGCTCGCTTCGGTCCCAATCTTTGAGCCCAAGCCCTTGCCAGAGGCTGATTCACAGTTCCAATTCCTCACCTCACGCAACTCGCTCAACAGCATCCGGTTCTCTCTCTCTCTCTCTATCTCGATCGAAAACTTGCCTTCTGTAAATCTCTTGCGTTTCGCAATGGTTTAAGCGTGAAACGCAGATCGTGTAACCGATTTTACGTAAACCGGTTCAATATTCTTGGTTCGGTTCAAACCGGTCTGAATAAATGTTTTAAGGATCTGGATAATGGTTTCGGGTCGGTTATCCGAATCCGTACACCGTCACTGTCAAAAACTGTAACAGAGCCAGGAAGACTGGTGATCTTCTCCAGTTGTTACCGGTTTTTGACAAAACCGGTTACTCCCCTGTGGTCACCACATGACCCTTTTTACACCTCTTAACTGTGGTTAAGATTCATCTACCCATAGGGTTCACCCACCTATATTTGGTTTTTAGAAAAAATATTTAAAATAAATTAACTCTAGGAGTTGGTAAATTTTAACCACGGTTAAAAAAAATTTAAATATTTTTTCCTAAAAACCAAGGATAGGTGGGTGAACATTAGGGGTGAGTGAATCTTAACCATAGTTAAGAGGTGTCAAAAGGGACATGTGGCCACCTCAGGGGTGTAACCGGTTTTGGCAAAACCGGTTACAACGGGAGAGGAATAGGTGCCATCCGAATAATTTTTTCCCAGCCAATACTCATTCCGATCACCGGTGATCGGATAATTGCCGGAAAACAGTAGAAACGCCTAATTTTTTTTTTAAAGAACTTGATACAATACTGATTCTGATCATCTCTTTATTTTCATTGTTTTTTCTTTATCTTTCAAGGGAAAGCTAGAACTCACCCTGTACCTTATAGTTGCAACACATGCATAAAAAAAACAGGACAAAAGCCGTTATAAAAACAATTAGAACACGTATCTATGGATTAAGTTTAATGCTTAATCATATTTATCAATAAGTATCAATTGTATCCATGTAACAAAAAGAAAAGCAACAGTTTACGGGGGATAAATTGAAGGGAAAACACAGTAAAGAAAATACAAAAATAGAAGCAAATGGAAGACCATTGAGAAATGGAAAACCATTCTACAAGCACTACAAGCATGCAACGGATACGAACTAAGGTACAAAGGGTACTGAAATGATTTCTTGCGAGAAGGAGATTACTGATTATCAAACAGAGATATAATCAAGGCAAGAATTCAGTATTTACAATATTTGAAAAGGAATCCATTCTTGGTGCATGTTTATAGCTCTATTGATGCAAGATTTATAACTGATTCGTTGTTTATCTCTTCATCAAGCACAAGATAGGGAAGGATAAGCCTCTTGTCCTATTACTGAAAATGACATTTAGTGAAGAGTTAGATCTGCAGTTTCAAGGCATGTGAATATATTCAGAAGGGTGTTATCCCCCCAAGTACGTCAACAAATAGGAACTAAAATCCAACTTTCTGTAATTGTAGGGGTCTCGGATTGTCTCTAGCGAAGCCAGAAAATGGTCTCGGGCAACCACACAATAGGCGACATGTGGTGATAAAATGGGGAGAAGCCATTTCATTTTCTCCCTATGATTTTGACTTCTCCTTCATTGATATCTCTCCCCCTTTTTCTCACACACTTATCACCACATGTCTCATTGTGTGTGGAGAAGTCAAAATCATTGAGCCCGTGATTTTGTCTTCACCAACACGTGTCCCCTATTATATGGACACCCGAGACAAGCCCTTTCTGGCTTCGCCAAGACAATCCGAGGCCAATTGTAGGCTTGCAGCCATGATGAATGAGAAGTCTGATTCCTTATCAACGTAAGATCAAACACTTTTGGGTGATCAAATCAGTTTGGCATTTTAGATACATATATTAATGATAAATTTACACGGTAAGTAACCTCCATACCTGAGCCATTAAGTGTCAAATAGCTCAAATGCCTCCTTTATTGGCATTTTAAATACAAATATTACAGAAAAATTTACACGATAAGAAGTAATCTCCATACCTGAGCTATCTGTGTCAAATAGCTCAAATGCTTCCTTTATCTCTTGCCTCTTTTGTTGAGTTAATCCATGATGGCGCCCTCTATTTTTTTCTATCGTAGATGCTCCTCTATAAAGGCTTGCCTGAAAAGGTATTTGCAAACACAATATAAAAAATAAAAATAAAATTCATATCGCCAAACAAGTAGAGATCCACAAGGTTGTGTTCTTTTGCTGAAACATCAAACACCCAGGCCTATGCAAGTCTCGGAACATCCAAGTTCCGAGACTTTGTAAATCTCGAGACATTTGTGTTCAGTGTTCTTTTTGCTCCTAGCATAGTAACAAAGTTCTCCGATTTTTTTAAAATTTCCCAAATAACTTAACAAACTTTTTACCTAAAATGTGACTTCTTCAAAAGTCGCGAATTAAATACGAATTATTCACGAAATTTTAAAAAAGACCCTAATAAATATCTAAGATGTGTTTATAATTTTTCATAGTTAGAAATCTTATTTATTATTATTTTCATATCGTACTAGACATTTTCCCATTTCTCAAATTTTTGCTTTTTTTTTTCAAAATTTTCCTCAACCCAATAATAGTTGAACTCCGACTTTGTGACTATCTCTCTGGACTTTGTGAGTGAATTCCAAGGATTTTGAATTTCCTTTTTTTTTTTAATGGATAATCATGAGGATATATTAATTAAAAGGCAGCTACAAAAGAAACTGAATAAAGCAAAGAGTGTACAACAGCGTAAACTCAAGACAAAATGCAAAAAAAAGATCATTAAAGCTGAAAAGTCAGAATTGCTTAATTAGTTTTATCATCTCTGTTTAGATGATTTTTTATCTTCTTCACATAGATTATTCCATTGTGTAGATTGTGTATAAATCATCTTGTCATCTTCTTATTTGATGGTTGTGGAGGTATTGGTGTCTTTGAGCCATGAAGACATAAAATACACCGTGATGAACCAAGCGATCTACAACTAAACCATTGAATATAGTGAATTCAACGTACGCATTTTTAAACTCCAATAGGTAGTGTAATCTAATCACCTTGTGGTGTTATTGAGTCTACCAAAAAAAAAAAGGCAGTGTAATCATTCAAAATAATAAAGCTTGTTTAAACTCTAATACGCTAAACATGTCCATACATGTAAAGAGAACTAGTAAAGCTAAGTTCTACAGTATAAGAGATAGAGTGAATCTTTTACCAATCACTCGAATCTTGCATGCTATGATTTGCACATCCAAGAAAATAAGAACACTAATTACGGGAGCCCTTTCTTCTTTGGGACCCCTGGATATTCTAAAAAAAGTCCAAATGTACAGATCAAAGAGGGTCTTTGAATAATGGCATAGCCATTGGCTATATGACTAAAAAAAGTTTTAATTGCATCAATTAAGGGATTGATTTACAGCAACAACAAAAAAAATTCTACAGATGTTTAAAGTCCTGGATTTTTTTTAATCAGTAAAGCAGGCATATATTAATAAAAATGAAAGGATTACAACCAAAAAGTCAAAAGTTTACAAAGAGTGAACTAAGAGGCTAAAAGTACAACTTAGCAAAACCAAAACACTAAATCTAGCTAAAATAGAAATCCATATCAAAGAAACAATCAGCCTATCATTCCCTCCTATTTGGACAACAGATTGGGCACCTCCCCAGCACCATGATAGTAAAAGATGACGAACCTGTGTCTGAATCTTGGATTGGGCAAGCATAACGTCATCAAATATGCGCCTGTTTCTCTCCTTAATTATATATGAACAATGTGATAGCCCTTGTAAAGAAAGCCCAAACCTTAGTATATAGGGCTTCCAACAGGACTGCCAACCAACAAGATAAGAAGCCATGAAAGGAACAGGAAAATACCCATGCGATATGAAGTAGGGACAAAAATAGTCCTAGAGTTCAAACACAAAAGGGAAATGTAGGAGCTAGTAAATGATCCATAGATTTCTCTTCTACTAGGCACATGGTGCATTGATTTGCTAAACTCCAGCTATGATGGAGGTGATCAAGAGTCAAGATCTTATCCAAATACGCTGCCCCTAAAAAAAGGACAGGGTATTACACAACCTAATGGGGAAACAAGGGACTAGGAAAGGGACATAGAGCCTTACGAAATGATCTCATTGTTAACCGACCCTTGTTGTCCTTAGACCAGACTTGACTATCACTAGCTAAAAGGGATGGGGAAACAAACAACATGTGGTTCAATAGCCACAACAAATCATCCACTTCCCAATCATTAAGGTTCCGTTTAAACCTAAGAGTCCAAGTTATTGCCCCCCAAATCCACTCAAAAGTTGATGCTCCCAGGACATACTGATCAACTGCTAGTAAGTATAAGTTCCCAAAGTCATGTTTCAAAGAAGCCTGACCACACCAAAGGTTCGACCAAAACCTCACCTCCTCCATACTCTCCACTTGAACCTAATATATTTCAAAAGCCCTCTTTAAAATTCACAATGGATTTCTACACTCCTACCCCATAAGGCCCTTTAACAAAGTTAGGCTCCCATCCATTCCCTTCCCCATGCCTCGCCATTATCACATCCCTTCACAAACTATCCCTCTCTTCCCTAAAGCGTCATCACCATTTACCTAATAATGTCTTGTTCACGACCCTCAGAAGCATTACATTAAGGCCTCGACAATTCTTTGAGCGCCAAACCTAGTTCAATTCAACCATGTGATATTTCTTGATTTCCACACGATTTGTATTCTTTCCAATCTGTTTGCCACCGACATTGGGATGTGTAGTAAGGACATGAAATACATCAGCAGACTACTAAAGGTGCTCTTCAAGAGAGTGACTCCCCCTCCCTCCTCAGTAGATACAAAGATTTCCACCCCTCTAGTCACTTATGAAATCTTTCCACCACTAGTTCCAAACAGACTTTGCCTCGTAGTGAGCTCCTAACAGGAGACCGAGATAAGATGTCGGGAAGGATGCAAGATGCCAAACCGTCCAAGTTTAGGACCTCACAAACCGCAAAGATTTGACTTTTCTGGAAGTTGATTTAATTCCAAAAAAAAAAGGATTCGATACAATTGAAAAAGAAATGATCCAAAAAGAAATCATTTTCCAATGTTATTCCATAGTGATTTAAAGAGAGTTTCATTTGTGAATGAAGTGAAGTTACACGACACGGTTCTTATTACTATTACTTTACTCAAGAGTTGCTCAATGAATCCATTGATTTGGAATCACGGAATGGGTAGATGTCACAGATGATGAATCAATCCTTTTTTTTCTACATCTGTCACTCTATCTTTGTTAGTGCCGTCTATAATGATAATGATTGATGGATCAAAAACTTTCAATTGAACTTCTTCGCTCAATTGGTATTTTTCCCTATCCTCCTATCTTGCAAAAATGGAAACTTAGGTAAGTGTTTTATAAACGTATGTATAAAAAAAAATGTATCTTATTTAGCTCCTTCATGCCTACTATAACTAGTTATTTTGGTTTTCTATTGGCGGCTTCAACTATAACCCCAGTTCTATTTATTGGTCTGAGCAAGATACGACTTATTCGAAATTAATTGAATGAAAAATTCATAAAAATAAATATAAAATTTTTATGTGAGGTTCTAGGTATTCTATAGTTCCTTCCCGTGTCAATTGCAAACTCTTGGTCATTGAGATTCATGGGAGATTCGGATTAATATTTAGGGATAGATATTACCTCTATTTTTTTCCCTTTCAAACAAATTGCAACGATTGAAGTTTTTCTATTTGGAATCATGTTAGGTCTAATTCCTATTACTTTGGCTGGATTATTCGTAACTGCATATTTACAATACAGATGCAGTGATCAGTTGGACCTTTGATTAATTCACATCTCTTTTTTTTATTGACCTCCTCCTTCTCTTTAATCCACAGGAGGTCAAATTCAGATTGTTGTTCAAGTTAGTGAAGTTATTTCATTGTAATTCGACCTAACAAGAACGGAATCACACTCTGTAGGATTTGAACCTACGACATCGGGTTTTGGAGACCCACGTTCTACCGAACTGAACTAAGAGCGCTTTCTTGTCAGAATAGATGAGACTGTAAATTTTTGTACCCCCAATGCATCTTGTATGCATATAGTATCATAAAATGAAAGATTATGTATGTCCAATTTGAATCAATCTCAATTGATCCCTCATTACTGCCCAGAGGGGAAATAATAGGTAGGGATGATAGGATTTGAACCCATGACATTTTGTACAAAAAAAAAACGCGCTACCAAGCTGCGCTATATCCCTTTCAATTGGTCTACAATGTCATTATAGAGAATCCCTGTCTTGTTTTCCACATCGTTATTTCCACCATTGATATACAATTTCTCTTGCCATTTTGTATTTTTGCTCTCATATAACATATCATATAATAAAAGAATTATATACATATGAAACCCACCTTATAAATAAATGAATATTTATCGGTAATGTTCAAGATGAAGGGGACGTCTTTTTAATTTCTGTTTTAAGAAAAGAAAAATATCATTTACCGGATCATTGTACATGCCCATTTTACTTAGGGATTGCGCGTACAAATACAAGGGGTCCTTAATTACATATGCATTTGATCATATATGTATTCCAATAAAGAAGGAGGATTTTCAATGCGAGATATAAAAACATATCTCTCCGTAGCACCTGTGATAAGTGTGAGCATGGGTTTTTCTACCCATTTGGTTTGACTAAGAGTCGCCACCTATTCATTCTTAGGGATAGGTCCTGGATCTGCGGATAAGGGTGATGGTCTTGATTAGAGTTAGGGTAAGCAGTTCGATTAAGTCCCAGGGAAGGTGTTAGGCACCCTAGGACCCTCATTTTACAATGGTTACTTACTCCCTAAATTTAAGCTAAATTAAAATCAATATTAATGAAAGTGCCTAAGTATTTAAAGTATGCTAATTCAAGAAAAGAGAAAGCTAACTAAGGTTGAACCTAGATAGGGTTGCCTACGTACTCACAAGGTGAGATCAGACCGAGTAAGTTCTGACACCTAGGCTTGTGCCGAGGCTAAGGAGTGTGTGTGTGCATCAAGGGTGGCTAAGGGTCTAGCTAGCCCGAAGGCTAGGGTTTGGTTGACCGGGTTGGTCAAAGTGCAATGAAATGGATAGGATTAAGCCCGGAGGCAAAAGTTAGAGTTAATCATGGTTAAGTCCATTTAACCATGGTTAAGAAGCGTCAACAATGGCCAAGTCAGGTTTAGGGATCTTTTTGGATTTTTGGGTGATTTAAACCAAGATTATGGGATTTAACTAGGGTTAAGTTTAACCCTAATTAATGGTCTACATGATGAGGGGAAATTAACTAGGGTCAAGTCTAACCCTAGTTTGGAGCCCATGTGGCAAGAATTTTGGACCCGGTGGCCAAGGGTTGAGCCTGGAGGCTAAAAGAATAGTTTAACCATAGCTATTTGTGCAAGTATTTTATGATTAAGAAGCAACTGCATCTTGTACAGATCGTGTATTAATTGACTATAACTATAGGATACCCTAATATCAGAATTATTGCATTTATCCGAGTGATCCATAAACGACGAAAATCCCTCTTTTGCTTGCTCCCATCTCTATGGGCCGAAATGAAAGCTCTTATTTTCTGTTGAGTAATAGTTCGAGTAAGTCTTGAATGAGCCCTCCGAAAAGTTGACGCAAATAAACGAATTTTTGTTCTACATCTCCGAGCTATATATCCTCATCTAATTTTGGTCATTGAATAAAATTAAACTTTGATGAATAACTAATGATTTCTTTTCTTTCAGTTATTCTTTTCCCTTTTCCTGTTCTATTAATAACAAAACGGATTCTTCCGATGTATAAAATAAAATTTCCAATGGCTTTTGCTACTATGACCTTCCCAACCACGATTTTTTATTTTTTTTCCAGGCATTTTCCCTCAAAATAATAAATTGTATTGATACTCGGTATCAAAAAAATACCAAAAGTAATTACTAACTAAATAAATGGTTACTAAATAATAAATAAGTAGTAAATGTAAATGGATAAATATAAACAAATAATGGGTTCCATCATTTCTATGGTTACTTCTTAAACAGTGAGGTCCTCTCTATACACCGGAGCCCCTTCTCTTATTTAATCAATGTTATTGGTAATTTGTACAGTTCACACTCTTTGGCTCTACCTATGAATTCTCCAATAAGAGGTCTTTTCACAACAAGATCTACCTATACAGTCACGACATTTAATTATGAAGGTTGGCTAGGTAGCTGACCCTGTTAGTCCATTCTTGCAAGAGTGGGAGCATAATCTTTTTGCTTCTTAAATACTATATTTCTCTGCTTAATGGATAACCATTTGCTACCAATGGGGGATTGCTTCTCATCTCAAATCTCAAATTGAGGTGATTGGATTTGCACCAATGAAAACCATATATTTCATACAGTATATGATAGATCTTTTTATTTTGTGATAGTGCATGGAGTTCTTCCATTCTATCCTATTCACTAGTACTGGTCATTGATACTGGAAAAAGGATCTCCTTTCTTTTGTTCCATCTCATTATCTGAACGAGTCGCACATACACCCTAGTACATGTTCCTCGGCGCTGAGGACATCCCCGAAGCGCGGGGATTTCGTGACATTTTTGATTGGCTGTCTTGTGTTTCTAATAAGTTGTTTAATAGTTGGCATGCTGAATCGTATACAAAATTGGCTGGTTTAGATCGATCCTAACCAGCAATTGGGGTGGCACACTCCATTTCTCTCCATTTTCTTCAAATTGGTGCCATGTGGCACACCCTCCAACCAATAGCTTCACTCCATGTGTCACCTTATTTTCCCTCCTCTTTGTCCTACCAAGAAACCTTCTGTCTCCTCTCCTCAAATAACCCCCTCATTAACTCTCTCTCTCAATCCATCTCCTATTTAATCCCATTTTCTTATCTAACAATGTGGCACCTTATCTTCTCACACTAATATAACCTTGAGTTTGTTTCATCTTCCTTGTGCCAGCCAGTCTTTCTTTGTAGAATACAAGCCGTCAATATACTCACCATTAACTCTCCCTATAATGTGTGTTAGTTCACCCCCCAAAAAAATCTCCCTATCATAATTATAATAATGGGTGGTGTTAGGCGCACCCCACATTATTATTAGTACACCCCATTTTTTTTATATTTTTTCCCTTTTAGTTTTCCTTACCTTTTGATAGCCACGCCCCACAATGGTCTTGGAGAAGACATGCCAATGTGCACAAACTAGAACTAGACATTCCAACATCCACAATCTCAATCATTTGTTGGGGTTAGTAACCGTGATGCTGCCGAAATTCATGTATATAATCGAGTTGGGTTATTCCAATTGAGTCATTCCAAGCACCCATGTTCATATTTTCATAGATTGGACTCTATAGAGTTCCACTCATTTATCTGAAACTTGATTTTGAAGCAAGTGGAGAGGATTGATGGTGTAAATGGGAGGAAACATGGATAAAAGTGCATCCAACACATCACGTTCCAATATCTTGAATGCATTCAAAATGATCGCAGAAGCTTTATCAGCTCTCTCTACTTCTCCCTGAGCAAAGTTGAGCATGATATCATTAGTGTTGGTATTTCGAATTAAACTGGGGAAGTCCCTCAAACAAGAATATCTTTCATCCCTAGTACCCAGTTGAGAACGGTTTTTAAGTAACTTGCATCTATGCAGAACCGAAATGTACAATCTCTATTATATAAAGCAGATATTAGAATTGAATGGATACAAGAAGACAGGTCTTGGTTTTTTTTCTAAGCTTTTCCTCAATGAGATTGTGGTACTGTACATAGGCCATAAAACCACAAACACTAGTCGTCCACAATATTACTTCAGGGATGCCAAGTTCTTCATGCAGCTTTGATTGGTGTGTAATCATAAAATGTATAGCTATTTTTTAAATTAGTGGGGGTGTACAAGTAATTTTATGAATTTAATGGTGTACAATAAGTAATTTTTACAAATGGGGTGCAGTCATCAAAAAGTGGGGTGCACCTAACAACACACTTATAGGATTATTTATTAAGGGAAGTAATTTAAAACTCTCGAGAGTTGGACCGTTGGATTTTCAATCTAATGGTGTCAAGAGAGGCAAATCATGTGTGGACATGGAGCCTTTGGATTTTTTAATCCAACGGCCCAGCTGATTCCTCAGGACCCAAGCCTCTCTCTTCCTTGATTCCTCTCCCCAAAGAAACCCTCTCTCTCCCCCCCCAATTCCTCTCCCCGTCGTATTGTATGAAACCTCTTTCTCTCTCTCTCATTCCTCTCCCTGCAAAACCCTCAGAAGGCCCTCTTTCTCTCTGTTATGTGCCTTTTATTTATAATTAGTTATTTAGAGATAAGATAGGAATGGTGGGTTGTGGGTAGTTATAGGATTGTGGGCAGTGGGAAGTTACATATATACGGTTACATGTATTCATTATAAATATGTATTCTCTTCAATGAATGAAACAGGAAAGAATCAATTAACTTAGTGCTTTGCACTTGTGGAGTTTGATCTACACTCGAAGTACATCCCTTATGGAGGTCTCGACTCCCTCGAATGAGTCACTTTCTCCTCTCCTCTCCTTCTCTTTTTATTTGTTTATTTTTATTTAGATACGTATCATTTGGTATCAGAGCCGCGTTCCCAGGCTGGAGATGGATCAATGAAGTGATTGCTATGAAGGTTGAAGGTTGGAGGAAAACCCCCTCAAAGTGGTTTTTAGGAGGAAGACCCCCTCGAAGCGGTCACCTTCATCCATTAATGGCATTAATTTCATTTGTATAAATATTAAACCTTGAGGACAAGGTTTTCTTAAGGGGAATAGTTTGTTATGTGCCTTTTATTTATAATTAGTTATTTAGAGATAAGATAGGAATTGTGGGTTGTGGGTGGTTATAGGATTGTGGGTAGTGGGAAGTTACATACGGTTCCATGTATTCATTATAAATATGTATTCTCTTCAATGAATGAAACAGGAAAGAATCAATTAACTTAGTGCTTTGCATTTGTGGAGTTTGATCTACACTCAAAGTAGATCCCTTATGAAGGTCTCGACTCCCTCGAATGAGTCACTTTCTCCTCTCCTTCTCTTTTTATTTGTTTATTTTTATTTAGGTACATATCATTTACCTTATTCGTTTCCCTGTTTTCTGCTTAGCGATTACACTAAGTAGAGAAAACGCAAGTCTTCTCTGCAAATCTGGTAATGGTGCTCTTGATATCCTATTCATGGTTCCTTGGATCTGATTTGGGTTTTCTGATATTTGATTGGTTGATCTCCCTTTAGTTTCGTTTGTTTTGTCTCTTATGATCTTTTTCTTTTGTAAATTTATACATTTCATGGCTTTCTATTTTGTTTTGATAATGTTGGTGTGTTTCTTTTTTTCTTTTGTTTTTGAAATGATCTTTGCGTTGGTCCATGGATTTATTGGGTGATCATAGTGATGGTTACTTATGATTTCTAGGGTTTGATTGGCTTTTTCATCTCAGTTCATGTTGAAGCTATCTGAGGAAATATTTCAAAATACCACCACGGTTAGTGCTCAAAAATAAGGTAATTCAACCGTGAGCACAAGATTTCACTCCCTTAGAAAATGTCTCATGGGATTTAGAGTCACCACTTATTAATTCAGAAGGGATAAGTCCCTGGGAAATGTTGGATAAGGATTTGGTCCGCAATCAGGGATCGAGGTAAGAAGTTCGGTTAAGTTCAGGGAAGGGGTTAGGCACCCCGACACTTTCACAAATAGTAGTTCCTTACTTGCTAAGTTTAAGCCAAAAGAAAGATTGAGATTAACCAAATGCCTAAGTGTTTAAGTTAATATTAACCGGAAGAAAGTAAAAGCTAAATAGGGTCGAACCCGGGTTGGGTTGCCTATGTATTCATATTGGGGTGAGATCAGACCGAGCGTAGTTCTAACACTTGAGCCCGTGCTAAGGCGAGGGGGGAGTGTGTGTGTGCACCAAAAGGCGGCTAATGGGCCTAATCCGGTAGATTAGGTTTTTGCTTGACCGAGATTGGTCAATGTGCAAAGTGATGGGCTCGGTAGGCCGAGGGGTAGTCCGGTAGATTAGGGTGAGGCCCGGTAGGCCAAGGGTGAAGCCCGGTAGGCCAAGGGTAAAGCCTGGTAGGCCAAGGGCGAAGCCCGGAGGCCAAGGGGTGTGTTAACTCGGGGTTAGGGTTGCTAACCGGGGTTAAAAGGGAGTTAACCATGGTTAAAAAGGTCAAAAAAGTTGAATTTTTTTTTCTTTTATATTTTTATGGATTTTTAGAGATTTTTTCAAATTTTATGCGGTTAAGTGTGCTTAACCTTGGTTAAAAGTTAATCGGAGGCCACTTTAACATAGTTAAGGGTCATGGTTAGCCAAAATGGGGCCCAAAGGGTATGATAGGGCCTAGAAGGGCCTCCTACCAGGTTTGGGCCTTGCACAAAGCCCAAAATTAAAAGTTTACAGAATGGAGATAATCAGATTACCTCAATTTATGTAAATTTTTAACCCTAGTTTGTGGAGTTGTAACTGTGGTTAGGGACCTCCCCTGGGTGAAATAAAAGCATGGTTGGGTAGCCTGGTATCCAAGCTTTCAAATGAGCCAGGTCTCAGGCCCAACAGATCTCAAGTGTGGGCCCCACAGGGTCCCAAAATCAGTCAAAAACAGGGTCTGAAATGTCGGTAGTCCAACTACCGACATTATGAACAGTCACTTTAGCCAAGTTTAGGGTTAGGCTAACCCTAGTTAAACATGGAGTTGGGTCCTGAAATTTTACAGGAAGGTAGAGGGGACTCAGGGCTTTTAAACAAGCATGAGAAGGACTCCGGAGTAGGAGGTATGTGGGGCCTAAAGTCACTGTTCAGGACACCCTAAAATGTCGGTAATAGGATTACTGACAGAGAGTTGACCTGGGTTTAAAGCCCTGCTAACTAGGGGTAAACCACTAGTTAGGGTCTAAAAACTGGTGGAGGGTTAGCTAAGATCCTGAGGTAACCTAACATGGCCTTGGAATTGACCAGAGCCTTGACTAACCGGAGTTAACGAGCAAAAGAACAGAGATGACCCATAATGTCGGCACTAAGATTGCCGACATTATGCAGGTTTTCAAAAAATGAGTTTTCCTTTATTGGGGCTGCACGAGCAAGGACCCAGGGGTTCCCTCATTGCTTGAGGGACCCCTAGACCCTAATAGGAGTGGCCATGCACGCTGTAAGGGGTATTGCACCCGTATTACACCTCGAGGGTGTCCCACACACCTATGGAAGATGAGGGGACACTATCCTTGGTTTGGGGAGATATAAAAAAGATGCAAACAGTAAAATATGACCCACTTGGAGTAGGATTAGGGAGTCTTACAATGATACTTGCAAAAGAATCGAGATAGGGGCGGCCCTACCCTTGCACAACGTCTGTAGGAGGCTAGCGGTGGCGCCTAGTGGTGCTGGAACTGTGGTGAGAGTCAGGGGAGGCCTAGGAGAGGCTTGGTAAGGTTCTAAGGCAAAGGGGTGGAGCTCAGGTGAGTCGGAGGAGGGCTGTATACAGTCGGGCAGGGTCTGGACGTGAAGAATGGGGCTGCCTTTGAACTGGGGGTGGCCTTGGATTTATAGGGGAGAAGGGAGAGGTGGCAGGGGCATTTTAGGTATTAGAAAAGTCTCAGGGGACCAATAGGGGAGGACCCAAGGTGCCCAGGTGGCTACAGGGGGAGCTTGCACATGCGATTTGCAAATCTCAGGAATGGCGGTAATCGAATTACCGCCATTTCCACAGAGGAGTTCTTCTGGGGTGTCGATAATGCGATTACCGACACCCTGGGCTTGTTTCTAATTTGGGCCAAGCCTTGGCACACTTAGGCCAAAAGGTATGTAGGGCACCCAATTTGGGGTCTTCCCGCCCAATTTGGAACTCAAGGGTGTGGGTCCCACCCATGTGGTCCTCAAGGGTTGTGGTGGGCCCAAATTTGGGCCCCAAAAGGCTTGGGCTTTAGGATTTGTTGAACTTTGGATTGTGTAGTGGGCCTTGAGCCCGTATGGCTTTGTCCTAGGTTTTGGGCCAGGGTTTAGCTAGGGCTAGGTCTAGGGTTTCATCTAGGGCTAGTCCTAGGGTTTGGTTAGGGTTTACCTAGGGTTTGGACTAGGGTTTTAGGTGTCCTAAGGGTAATGGGCCTTGAGCCCGAGGTTTAGGTCCTAGGGTTTTAGGGTTCTAGGGTATTGAAATGCTAATAGGCCGTGAGCCCAAACGGGTTTACCTAGGGTTTTAGGGTTTAAGGTTAGGGCTCACCTATGGTTAGACAGGGGACTCCACTGGGGATTGACAGGGTTTGGGGGGTGTAAAAATTGGGTGCTTGCATCAACCTTTTGCTTATTGGAGATTCTAGCACTGGGAAATATCGTCTCCTTCTAAAATTTGTTGTATGTTCCAACGATGTTACTCGGTTCTTTTTCATCCACTTTAGATTTTGTGAATGTGGGGTTGTTTGTACCTTTTTTTCTTCTCAATACAATTAATTGGTTGTGCATCACTATTTGACACCGATTGAATTTCTTATTGAATATGTTTCTGTATGCAGGTATATTTTATTTTGAAGTGAAGGAATAAAATAAGACTTTTGGTATATCTTACGTATTTTAAGATTGAAATGAGTAGTCTTCTATCATTAGCTTTTAAAAAATCCCCTCTTGGTATTGTAGGATCACATTCTTTCCTTTGTCTTAGAGCTACGCTGACCCCTACTAGCACAAGCTGCTACTGTGATTTCAACAGGACACCCTTTTCCATAGATATATCTCTGCCTCTAGCTTTTTGTCATATCTGGATTTGAAAATTACAAGTTCCCATTGGTCTGATTTCTGAAATAAGTTGTTTTGATGTCAATTATGTAGACATATTTGCCGGGTTTTCTCTCAAAAAAAATAAAAATGTAGACATATTTGCAATACTGTAATATTATATATTATAGTCATGTAGATGCTTTATTTAGTGTTGAAGCGGTTTGTTCTCAAATTTAGATGTCATCTGTGTTTTTCAACTTAGATCTCAAATTTAGATGTCATCTGAGTTTTTAACTTAGATCGCATGTTATTTTTCTTATCATGTTTAAAATGTGATGTTTCATGACAAACTCATGGGAGTGCCAAACCTTCTATTAGTTATAATAATAGCCATTTAGTTTCCAAATACCCACATAACGGACAACAACAAATTACTCCTCTTGGAATAGTCCAGTGTCCTTTCTTCATGTCCAGTGTCTTTTCTTCATGTTGATCATTTAATTGGTTGAAGGGACTACTCATTCGGTGTTGATGCCGAGCTTACACACTCTAAAGGTGACATGGTCAGGCATGTCATGTCCAATTACATAGCATGATTTAACACCTCAAAATATTAATTTTTCCTTGCAATGAATTTTTGTTCCATTTTGATTTTCTATTGTATTTTCAACTCACTGTAATCCAAATATGATATGTGCATCAAACCATAATTCTGAAGTTTGATTATTCTGTTATATTACAGAGAGAGAGATGCCTGGGAATGCGCCTTCTCACCATAACAGTAGTGCCTTCTGTCTTTGCTAACATGTGCACCCCATTATTTTAGGGTTCTCTTAAAGAAATCTTGAATTCTTTTGAGTTTTAAATGCTAATTTATGCTTAAGGGTTTCAATATTATGTTTCTATTAGACACCAGTCTACCCTCATTCTACTTCACTATACAAATCTCTGCTTCTCCCCAAGTGGGTACAACAATGTTTAGATCAAAATAGGTGAACCATTGATTATAAGGACGAGAACATGGCCTCAGTGAAGTTGTTGCCTGGAACTCCCATCTTTTTCATTATCAAACTTCCATAGATTTAGAGAATAGTCTTGAAGGCTTTTGCTTAGGTGTCATGTGGTCATGTGGCAGATGGAAACATGTAGCTTCGCCACGGTAAGGGAAGGAACCTAATATAGTGATCATTCTTGGCAAGGTTAAAACTTCGAGCTATTTATTCAGTGTAGGCAAGATATGTCTGATAACTATAAAGTGCACCTTGAAGACTAGATTGCATGAAAATAGTAGTAATTTAATTGTTGTATCCACCCGATCACGTCCAAAGGTTAGTTAATTTAAGGTATATTTAGCTTAAAAATCATATTAGTATTGACATATAATAATTTATTGATTGATTTCTTCTTTTCATGCTTACATAGTGGCATGTAGATTCCAATAACTATGGAAAATGAGTGGCACTAATCATCTTCGTATCCGTGGTTTCAGGAAGGTTTCTCTTTGTTTTGATCAGATGGTATAAACATATAACATACCTTATTGTATTTTATCCTTTTTACTCAGTACCTAATTGGACCTAATCGCGATTCCAACTTTGTGTTATCTATACTATACTTCCGTTGTCTACCCTCGATTGAATTCTCAGATGTTCACTGATTTTCCTACAATCGTTTTATTGTACAACTTTATTGTCATGATGATTAGTATGAGGATGATTTTATAGTCATCAAAATATGGTCTACCAACAAAGCTAGGCTATAACCTTAGAGTCCATGTGAGTGTTTCCTTCTTAACTTTTACTGATTATCCATTCATATGATTAATTGATCATGGGTTTTATCTTTATTTTGGTTTTTCTAATATCCTCATACATATATTCCCTGATATATTTTGGTGCTTAGCAATTTTCAATAGAAATGATGCAAAGTTTCACCTAAGTGCTGAAAGTGCCGGTAATAAAATCTTTGGTGTTTCATTAGTATTTATCTCTTATGTATTGTGTGGAATACGCTAGAGCCTTTTTCTCTTCATTTTATTTTGTTAAGATTAATAACAAATCAGTGTTTGGTCATAGTTAATGAAGATAGTCATCTAATTGGTTTTTTTATTGTAGGGAAAGTAAGATAATTAAATAATTATTATATTTACTAAATTTAGTAATAAGTTACTTTTATTATTATATATTTCATACTATGAGACCATTTACATATGTTAAAAAAAATTCTGAATAATCACAATTGAAAAGTTATTCATTGACCATTTAGTTTTGTTTTTTATCCTATGCATTAAGTTGGTCTTTTGCTAGCTGGACTAGAATGCTGGTTTGCTTTAATATAGTTTATCTAGATTAGCATGCATAAGAAGAAATATGAATTGTTGGTTGCTTTGATTTGCATACAAACAACACAGATATGTAGGTTACATAATATAATTTTTTTCCATGCTTATATTTCTATTCTATTTATCGTTGATATTTTCACTGTCATAGCTCAGATTTCATAAGACTGAATATGGATTTAGGAGAGTAGGAATTAGATTAGTTGGTAGTTAGTAATCAAGATTGAGTTTCTCATGTGGAAATATGATTTGGGTTTTTGATAAATTTTTAATTTTCTATTTCTTTATATTTTTCTTATCACAAAGTGAGTTTGCATCGAATTTTGAATCTTTTAAGTGTAACTTGGAAAGGGGTTTAATTTTATAGAAATTGAGGGGGTTACATGTAAGATGGTATAAATCTCGAATCTGATCTTTCTTAACCTTATTTATGATTCTTTTTTATTGTATTTAAGTTGTCGATCTTGAGCCCATTCAAGATGGAATGAACACCCTTGGCAATGATTCAAGTGATTAACCCATTGGTAATGGAACAATGAGACCTATTTCTTAGGTGTGGATTTTTCAGATAATTTCACTTATTTTTTAATTTCTTATCTTCTGTTATCGAGATACTGTTATAGACATTACCAGGAACCTTAATCCCGAGTGGTAGAAATAAGATTCTGATGGCTAAGAGAACATAGTTACTGTTATAGACTGAAACATCCCCTTTAAAGTAGAAGTTATGTCAATCTACATCTTATCCTCACGCTCAATTTTTCTGTAATCCTGTTGCTTGTCATAATACAGATCCCAGAAATGCTTCCTAAGTCTCCACAACATTGGACAAAGAGCTATATCTGAATCTGGAAACAACAAAGCAGAAGAGAAGAACAATAGGGTTTCAAGGACGATAAGCAGCAGTGCTAAGGATACCTATAAACAAACTCCTGCTAAGAAATCCTCTGAAGTCTCAAATAATAGATAGAAAGAAATGGCGAAAAGTGCCATCTTACTCATAAGTGCATGATAAAAATGATAATGGTCTGATTCCAAGCTTCAATGCTAGAAAATGGATGCACCACCTCACCTCCTCTCAAATCTTATTTGTCACTAAGAAGTATGCATTTTTTCCTTCAAAAAACGAATAATCCTTGATAGGATAGTTTGAAGACTCTGCTTGCTTTTAGGCAGAGCTTTTTTGTAGTGCTAATTTTAAGAGTTAATGTTGAAAATGCCAACTAGATATTTCTATCAACTAAAACATTTTTAAATAGGCATTCTGTCCAAACTACCCCTGCCATGAGGTATTTCTATCAACAAAAACTTCTATCAAAACTTCAAAGGTCTGGCTGTGTCTGTTTTAGAGAGTGTGTATTAGTGCATCTCCAATGGTCTGTGCCAATTCCAACTTTGGTACATCTACAGTGCCAAAATGTCATATTTGGCACAAGTTGCCCCAATCGTCTGTGTCAAATTAGCTGTGCCAATGTCATATATGAAATTTTGTGAGGGCAAAATGGTAAATTTTGTGTCAAATTTGGCACAAAATATGGTATATGTTATAATTTGGCATAACTATTTTCAGCTATTGAAGTCAAATTTTTGTGTTGCCTAGAACTCTCAATAATTGGTCCTATATTGTACAAATATTATGACACGTATCACACATGCATGCAATCAATAATCAATATCTAGAAATGCTATCCCTTCCAATCTCTGACGGATCCCGACTTAGGCCTACCATATATATAATGATCTTCACCGTCTAAGAGAATATAAAACGGTAAAAGTACTTGGTGGACTGCACATTTCCAATATGTAAGGGAATGCAGGTCTTCATTAATCCACGCCCCACTTTTTAACACTCACAAACTGTGATTAAGAATAACTCACCTTAGGTTTAAGCAATCCAACCTTGATTTTTAGAAAAAACAAAAAAAAAAATCTAAATTTTAATTTAGTTAAGCTCAAAATGGTGTTAGTAAGAACCCTTAATTAAAATCATTATTTTTTAAAATTAAATAATTAGACCTTCATTTAATTAAATGATACTTCTTCTATCACAACTCAACTCTCTAAATGTTACTCTCTATCTCCATTCTTAATTGATGATCCACTTAATAAGAACTCTTAATTAAAATTATTATTTTCAAAATTAAATCATTAGACATTTACTTAAAACTATAAATCCTCAAAAGAATAAGCTTTTTGCTTTAAATCATCTACACATTCATAGTTTTCAATTGAAAGGTTTCCGATATACACCTTTTTGTTGCTCTATAAATTTTTTATAAATTTGTCTATTTGATTTATTCTGTGTATTTCAGTTTTATATTGTTGTTTTATATTACATTTCAATGTCATGTTGTGTTATGCATGTCCACGTTGATGATCTATTTTAAAATATTTTTTCCTTATATTTTATTTCTAATTTCTTTTTTTATTTTCCTATCTATCAGACGTCTGAAGATTGTGGTTAGATATAACACAAATCTACTTTACAGGAAATCACATTTAGCAAATCTGAAGATTATCGAAACTCAGACTTCTATTTGCTTTCCAAATTAACTGAAATTGATTTTTTTTTTTGCTCTTTATAGTTGGTCATCGGTTAGTCACTTAGTTTAATAAATTGTTGACATTTATATCTCCTCTCTATAATTTTTTTTCATGTTTGAATTATAACATGGTAAAGTATAATTTATAATGTTCTTTAACATGGCGGCACTAGCATACACGAAGGATCCTACGTACCATGGAAAATCAAAGCACATAGACATCCGCTATCATTACATTCGAGATATGGTTGCGCAAGGGGAGGTGATCCTAACACATATTTCTACAACCCAGATGACAGCAAATCCTCTGACTAAGCCTATACCTCAGGATTTGTATCAAACTCATGTTAGGAGTTTAGGGCTACGTAGATGTTAGTGTTTATGTTGGACCTTTAGATTTTTGTAATTACTCTTGGATATTATTATTATTTTTTTCTATATTTAAAATATGCTATTACACATTTTATGACCATGTGCTCTTTTTCTTTATATGGGATGCTTATTTTTTCGTCACCAGGCTAAGGCCATCCCCTCACACAATGGCCACCCTGACACATAGAGTGCGAGCAGGATGAGACATGCACTACATATTATAATGTGTAATAAGGTAAGTTCATTATGGATATGGCACAAAGAATATAAATATGCTAGCTGAAAATTGTCACCTCGAAAAAGTGTCGAGATGAGATTCATGGGAATCGATCATGTTCACATGTCCCACCAGAATCATATAGCCTGAGAAAGCCGAATATAAGCCATTTGATCAGATGCTTTAGCTAGCAACTGAGTTGAAGATGTCAAGTTAGGCACTTGACATGCAACTAGACTAAGATCCGTATGGTGTTGATGTTGATGAACTCTTATGGAGCTCCACCGTAGCATGTATATCATACTGCATGTGCTATGAGCGACTTGTTTTGCCTACACTAGTAAGTGAATGACTCCCTGTTTTCTTACTGTGTGAATCTATTGGTAACATTATGCCCTTAGTGACTAATGATTATGTTGTAAGGTAGATGTTGATGTTTACTAACCCTAGCATGTTACCTATGACTAAGATTGATAAGGTCTAAAGGGATATGACTAGGAGAGTAACTCAACTAATATTGAGCAACATGAGGAATTAAGGAAGACTATTTGGCATCACATTCTCTTGAAAAATAGTACACAATGTTTGGAGCTTCTGCCGGCAAATCTATTTGTTTTCTACAATTTTTTTACCATATACTATCATACATTATATTATATTTATCAGTATATGCTCTATTTTGTTTTACTTGAAGCTCATGTGTTGTGTACTGGGTTGAGCGAGCATTGTTCTAAGTCTTAACTGATGAGGGATTAGAAAATGCTCAATCCAATGTGGACAAATATGTCTAGGGCAGGTATGAATTGTTGGAGATGAGATGTCTTATGTCAGTAAGATAGAAACTTGGCAAAATACTCTCTCCGGAAGATGAACTCTTGTTGGTTGCACGCCTTATTTCCTTGTATGAAGAGAATACTCGCATTGGATAAGATGAGAATACTTTGTTGTGCCCCACTATGGACGAGTAAGAATATGTTAGTGTTTGTGGTGTACTAAACATCCATGTGCGACCCACAGAGATAAGCACTAAAATAAGGATTAAGAGATAGAGTTGCGCTAGGAGTGTGTAACTCCACAACCTTATGAATCTCATCTAGTGCAAAGGAAAGGATACTTTTCCATCTCCTACGTACACACATTTCTCTCTTAGTTCTTCAGAATGCTTGATTGATTTTCTAGGGTCTCTACCATAACCCTAAAGGATCTAAGGTGTGAAAGTTTGTGGTTACTCTAGTAGTGTCGGCGACGAGGACGGGATCGAGTCTCTCCATCTCTTATGAAGAAGAAAGCAACGTGATGCGATCAGATCTTTATTCCACTGCATACAATATTCATTCCGTTGCGTAAAGGTAAATGCCTTTAAGCTTGTATGCTAGAAATACTACAACTAGAAATCCCTCTCCGACTCATACCCTCCTTAAACCTCATCTTGTGGAATCTTTCTAATGTGAGAAGTATTTTAAATTTTATATTTAGACCTTTCATGGACTTTTAAAGTGTGATTATGGGCTTTTAAACCTCCAAAAATGTGTCAAAAGTTTGCTCAAAGTATAAGTACAGGGAAAAGAATGACATTCTGACAATTTCTAATCAATTTTTTGGGTCATTTTTCCCATAAACGACCTAGTGGCATTTTTGTATATTTGGGACCAATTTGAAATAAAATAAAATAAAATATTTTTAAAAAGTGTTGGTATATAAACAACCATATTAATTTGGTCCTTTTTGGTGGGTCGTTTATGCTATAAACGACCCTATTGATTTCAACCATTTGTTTTGGTCGTTTTTCTTATAAACGACCCAATGATTTTCAATCAATTTGATAGGTTGTTTATATTAAAAACGACCAGAGCTGGGTACTTCTTGGTCATTTTTCCCATAAAGAACCAAGCCATTTTGCACTAAATTCCTGATGTCGTTTTTGCCAAAAAAAACTAGACTTGTACCCAATTTTTTTGACCATCAACTCTTATGGTATAGTAATCCTCCTTGGACCAAAATGCCCTTATAATTTGTAAGTTCTCAGGGATTTTGTCCCCAATAACCCAAAGAATGACCTTTACATCTCTAAGCATGTTTAGTCCCATATTGGAAATGAGAGTTTCTCCTCTCATTCCTATCCTTTAAATACCCCACCCCTCTACCCATTCAAAACACCAATTTCTCACTAGCCAAATCCCTGTCCAAGAGACTAGAAAAGTCATGCATCAAGGCATCCCAAGTCCCTAGAAGCCTTGGAGGAGTGAAATCCTTTTAAGAAGAAGAAAGCTTGAAAGAGTCTTCGAAGAGATAGAAGAGAAAGCTTGAAGGAGAAAAAGCAAGGGGTCTCCAACCCACATAGGTAGGCTCAACTTTCCCATATTTACATTTATGCTAATTCTTCTCCTAGATTAGAGTCGTTATAATGCCCGTTTATTTAGAACATAATCATTTTTTTTCAAAAACTCCAAATCATTTGCATGCATTTATGACGATGTCTAATCTCCTTAGATTAGATTGGTTATAATGCCCATTTTTTGAGAGCATGTCATCTTTTTCATATCATTTCCATGCATTCATGGTGATATCTACTCTCCCTATATTAGAGTCATTATAATGCCCGTTTTTCTTTAGAATGTAGTCATTCTTTTCAAAACTCTATATCATTTGTATGTATTTATAACAATGTAATCTCTCTAAATTAAATACGTTATAATGCCCATTTTTAGAGAGCATAGTCATCTTTTTCATGCATTCATGGTTACGTCTAATCTCTCTAAATTAGAGTTGTTACAATGTCCATTTCTTTATAACATAATCATTCTTTTCATAACTCTAAATTATTTGTATGCATTCATGGCGGTCTAATTTCCCAAAATTAGAGTTGTTATAATGCCCGTATTTAGACAGCATAGTCATTTTTTTTTCCATATCATTTTAATGCCTACAGGGCGATGTCTAATCTCCCTAGATTTGAGTCATTATAATATCCGTTTTCAAATAGCATAGTCATTTTCTCCATATCATTTACATGCATTCATGACGATGTCTAATCTCCCTAGATTATAGTTGTTATAATGCCTGTTTTTAGATAGCATAGTCAAATCATTTCAAAAATCCATTTCATTTGCATGCATTCATTGCAATGTCTAATCTCTCTAGATTAGAGTCATTATAATGCCCATTTTTTTTAGACTTAGGTTTTCATCTCTATTTCTAAAGTTTTAAAATCTCTAGTTCTTTTGTACAAGTCAAGTTAGAGTCTCATTACTTTATTTCTTAAGCCAATCTTTTAAAACGAACTGTTAGGGAATTTTGAAAGCATAAGTTAACATCCTTATATGGGTGATTTGGGTGCCTAACGCCTTCCTCGAATCATGATAGAACATCCCTTCCTAGAATCTCACCTTGGTTTTGCATTCCCCTTATTTACCAAAAAAATGAATTTCGGTGACCAATCACACCACAATTCAATGATTGGTGGCGACTCGGTATTCGCTATATTAGTATGCTTTATTTGTATTAATGTGGAGAATACCTTGAATTTAGTTTTTGTAAAAAAATTCAAAAAAGGTCGCTATATCACATACAAGAAAAAGTTTTAGTTCATTTCTATCTATAATTATCAATCTATCCAACTATAAGACATATTTTGGGTTGTTCCGGTTATCCCTTCAATCAGAGCTCATGTTCATCGTTAATTTCTATTTAATAACCTATATATGACACTTGTTTGATGTGTCAGAATATCATTGATCTATTTTGCAAAGTCATGCAAAGAAGAGAAGAGCAAGTTACCCATGAAACGAGAAGACGCTCTGCCCGAGGGAGGGTGTTATCAATTGTCTTACGCCCGATGAGCAGCTCAAGAAGGACTATACCAAAACTGTAGATATCACACTTAAAGAGTCATAAGATGGCTAGTCTCCAAGTACTCAGGAGCAACATAGCCCATCGTCCCCATCACCCTTGTGGAGATTGCAAACCCAAAATCCGAGATCTTCGGGTTATAATCATTGTCAAGAAGGATGTTGGATGCTTTGAAATCCTGGTAAATCACAAGATGTTTTTCTTTATGCAAGTACTCTAACCCCCTTGCTGCACCAGGTGAAATCTTCATTCTCATCTTCCAGTCTAGAGAGGGAGTTAAACACACAGCCACAGGAAGCAAACCTGGGATGCTACCCAACTCCACCAACCCCTGGTGGGTTTAGATTTTTTGGTATTTCTACCAAATAAGCCCAATTTTTTTGCAAGCGGTTGGGAAAGTAAAATGAAAGCAAGATTTAACTATATATGCACTAAAGTTAGTAACCATAATGATTGCAAAAAGCAATCTAACCATGTAAATGATTCTCCAAAGATCCCAACGACAGAAACTCGTAAACGATAATGCGTCGATCGTCTTTATAACAACAACCAATAAAGTTGACAATGTTAGGATGCTTTAAAGGACTGAGCATCTCAATCTCTGACTTAAATTCTCTACTTCCTTGAAGGCCTTGTTTGTTGAGCAGTTTCACAGCAACTTCCTGCAAAAATATTTCTCTCAGATTGAAGGTTGGAAAACAAATGAGATTGCTTCATTTAAGAGAAGACTTCTGTATGTAGATTGCTCCAGCAAATGAGACTCATCCCTACTGACATGTCCACTCTCCAAGTGACCCTTGTAAACAGGTCCAAACCCTCCTTTACCCAGTAACTTCTTTTTATTCAAGTCTTTTGTGGCTTTAGAAAGCTCTTATTATTTAAAATAATGAACTTTTATAGGTTTACTGCTTTTATCTTTAGGAGCAAATGTTTCCTTCTTAGCTCCAGAACCACTAGGAGATTTTGATTTGCCTGAAACACCAAGAAAATCAGATATTGCAAAGTAGTGAGAAAAATGATAAAAACTTGTAACATCAAGATTAACCAATGGGGTCGGGCCTCCCTATTCTGAATTCTTGAGTCTATACTCAGAACAACCTTAGAATTAAACAGAATCTCATTACTATGAAGATCATTGTTCTTGATTATACTTCAAATTTTTTGTTTCATAGACAAATTTCCAACCAGAGCTTGCCCTCTATACACAAGATTGGTCATTATCAGACTGAAATTTAATATTTTTTTATAACAATGTTCAAATTGGAAATTTATGATCATTTCATCTAGTATTGTTTTCTACATTTATCAGCATTTCTTTCATAACCATGTTTGACACATAATCAAAGAACAAGTGAAGATCTTAAAAACAGTTCTTGAGACCAACAAATAAAGAAAGACAATTAAAGAACACAAACAAGAACTAAAAGAAAAGATAATGCAAGAACACAAACAAGAACTATCAAGAACAGAATCGAAAGTCGAAGCCAATACAACCTTCAATGTAATCAAAACCATCAAGAACATAATCAAAATTATCCCTAGAAATTTACAAAGTTCACCTACTGAATTGTCTCCACTCATATGAGGAGACTGAGAAGCTAAACCCTCCATTAGAATCTCTTTCTTCTTATCTTTCCCCACTCCAAAACATGGAATACACCCACTCATCCCGAAAGAAAGAAAACAAGAAAAGATGGCTCGACCTTTAACGACTACTCTTGAAGACAAGAGTAGCTTTCTTGCTCGATTTTCTCTGAAACTGTTTCACTTTCAACTTCTTACTAGTAACCCATAAGAAAGAAACAAACCAAATCACATGAGAAGAAACTAAATTAACTTATCCAAGACACTGATGAATGAACAGAAGAAGCAGCAAGAAGGAAATAAACATAAGTTTTAAGAAATAACACAAGAAGAAGAATTTGAAAGCAAGAAGGAAATCACGTAGAGCTCCGACTCATATTTAAATCTCTTTAAAATAACAACAACCTCTACATAAATAATGAGAAATGTTGGGTTGATAAGAGGAAAAAATATATGAATTATCAATTAGGACAATATGAGTGTACGATTTTTGGAAATTCCATTAGCTATTAAACATTACCTATTTTGCTTGTTTTTTTGGGGAAGGAATAAATCATCACTGTTGAAGTAGAAACCCCTGGGGAAGTTGGGTTAAAGAGTACACTTGACACTTTAAATGGTGTGCCAGGAGGGTACTGTTCGAATGGTGCAATAGATTTCGATAACAGTAGCCTCCCTGGCACACCGTTTGCACCCCATTTGCATCCATTCTCCAGACCGTTCGAACGCCCCTCTGGCCGTTCAAACGGATTGTGTATTTCAGCTTCTAATTTAGTCCGAACTCTATTTTTGGCAATGACTATTTAAGTAATGTTCTGAAAAATCTCGGTAAACCTCAAATCAAGGTTTGAGTTAAGAATCTCACAAGTTCGAGGGGATGGTTCGGTTTCCCCATTAGTCTATCTACCCTTTTAATGATTTTAACAATTAAGTTGTTTAGTTAAGGGATGATAAAATTTAAGTGCGAAATAAGGAAAACCAAGCAAACCACAACACAAGGATTTTTACATGGAAACCCTTCCGGGAAAAACCACGGGACCTAGTCCAGCCATGAGAATCCACTAAGACAAAGTAAACAAGAACTTACAAGACTCGAACTTGACTCCTTCGGACTCGACACCACGATCTTTCAGTTCTTAGTCCTCCACGCCTCGAAAAGTCATCACGTACTCTCAAGTCCCGTGATCAACCGCAGCCTCTTGTACTTCTCTTTGCGTCTCTAAAACAGTCCACGATCTTCTGATCGATCTCCGTCAATGACGCCAAGGTGTTCTATCTAAAACGGGTTGATGGTTTGATAAGAATCATTACCTAGATGGACTCCTTGAATGCAGAAGTCCAAACAAGCAAAACTGGAACTTTGGGCTTGCAAACTCTAGGTTTAATGCATAAACAAAGGGGAGGAGAACACTAAGATTCCAGAGCTTTTATGAACTCTAGAAGGAGTTAAAAACTCTCTCTATACTCTTCCAAAGTTGTACTCCACGAAGTGGAATGGTTCTACCTTTATAGGGAATCAAAAACAATGTTTAGATGTTGCTAAAAACCAAGAAGGAAGCTGCCAAAATCATCAAAATAGCAAAAAATTGAATTAGGCAAAAATTCCATATCAGAGTCGACCCATGGGGCACATTCGGTCGACCGGATGGTACCTTTCGGTCGACCGGATGGTCCTCAGGGTCGACCCATGCTTTTCCAACTCTCTGCCCAAATTGCTCATACAAAAAGAGCTATACCCAGGGTTGACCCAAAATGGTCAGGGTCGACCTTGAGGTGCCAACCCGAATTTCAAACTTCATTTTTGGGTCTTGCACCCTTCACGAAAGTTGTAGCTCTTTTCGACATGGTCGTTTTGACATATTATGGAGTAAAACTCGAGCTACGGTTTGTGAGATACACTCAAAACAAGAAACCTTGGTTTTTTTTTGAAAAATTTCAGAATTTAAAACAAGTTTTTCACTGTTTATCTCATCACCTAGGGTCCGTATGGTTAGTCTAGGTCACTTACCACCTAAGGCATCATGTTAGGATAATTCTAGGTCAAATCCCACCTATGGTAGTATGGTATCTAGGTCACTTACCATCCTATGAAGGAAATGATCAACCGAGACTTCAACAGGTCTTCATCGGTCTTCAACTTCACTTGTCGTGGATGCTTGAAGGCAACGGACACAAGATACACACCTAGACACCTAGACTCACTTGTTTTGGCATCGGAATATGCCAATACAAAAACATGGACTTTAATCTCCGTGGGCCTCATTTATTTAGGACACAAAGGGCAACAGCGCAACCATCTGAACTCATGTCTGCGCAAATGTATCGTGTAATTCACATGAGTAATACCAGGGAGAGAGACATAGCTAGAGGTCCTTTCATGGAGAACAATATGATGATATAAAATCTTTTGCATAAGCGATCGAAACATGAATCCATACACAAAAACAAGACTATTTGAATTCACGGGGGGCTAAATTTAGACACCCTCCCTCTCCTTCCAAGTTTATGATCTGGTCATGTATCTTGGGCAAATTTTAGACACCCTCATCTACCTAACTAGTTAATTACAAAAGCTATCCCTTTCACTCCCTCTTCATGGTTCGAACCACCCATTCTTTTACCTCCGCAACTTCTCATTCTCGATCAAGATCTATGTTAAGCTTGTGGTTAGGCAGACCCTGACCAGATGCTTAAGGGATGGTATATCCGTCACTAAAGGTTTAGGGACGGTATTCGAAATTTTGTGATGGAAAGTTTTCGTCTCTACTATTAAATAGAATTAGAGATAGAAATATAATACTTTTGTACCTAACCTTCAAATAGTATTAGAGACAATAATATTTCAGTCTCTAATATTAAAAAAAGCATTAGTGATGGAAAAAAATTTATCTTTAAGAACCAGTATATAAAAACAATTCCCAGCCCCGCGAAAACCACTTTCCCTCGCAAAAATCTCTTTCCCTGCTATCTCTCTCTATTTGTCGAGGACCTCCCATAGGAGATGCTCACTCTGTTGCCACCAGTAAGTTGCTCTCTCTCTCTCTTGCTCGTTCGCTCTCCGTCTCATACTCTCTCTCTCTCTCTCTCTATCTCTGTCGATTTTTACATAAATTTCACTGATATCTCTTTATTTGTTTATGCAGTGACACAGGTGAATCACAATCGTTTAGCTAATTTCAGATCATTGCTGAGATTGAGCAATTACACAGGTGAATCTTAACCATAGATTTTTTTACTGTTCATAAGTGATTGGCTAGTTTACTGTGGGGATTTTGATCTGTGATTGAGCAATCACAAAGAGCCCTTTGACTGCCCATTTAACCATAGTTTAGAAATTTTAAATTTTAAACATGTTTAAATTTTTTTAATTTTTTGTAAAAACCAAGGGTACATGATTGAAACCTAAGGGTCAGTGAATCTCAACCATAGTCAACTCCCCTCCTCAACTTACCCTGGTATCCGTAGGGAATATGTCGAGTGGGTTGGTGGGAATACTTGAAGGGATTAGTTCTTGGCTTGAAGGCTTTGGAACACCCTCCGTTCCAAAACAAAATTTAAAAATTAATTTAATCTTTATATAGACCATAAAAAGCTCCACTGAGGTTTGGTGAAATTTCAGAAACCTCCATTGCACTACCCTCCCTGTGATTAGACTTGTCAGGTTAACACCATTACTCTTTTACAAATTTACCCTCATTACTTGAGGAAACACTTTGTTACGACTAGGGGTGCACACAAGCCAAGCTAGCTCGATAGCTTGTCTTGTTTCGGCTCCCGAGCTCGACACATGTCCTCTTTGACATCCATTAACCGTGGTCAAGATCCAATCATCTCTAAGGTTAAATAATCTAACCTTAGTTTTTAGAAAAAATATTTAAAAAAATTATTCACATTTCATAAGTGAACCATACACAAAGTTAAATTTTAAATTTTTTTTGAAATCTAAGATTAGAGTATTTAACCTTTTGTCACTAATTACTGACGTAAAAGGTGACCAAATCAAGGAATTAGAGACATATTTTGGGTTGTTCCGGCTATCTCTTCAATCGGAGCTTGTATTCATAGTTAATTTCTATTTAAAAACCTATATATGACACTTGTTTGATGTGTCAGAATATTATTGGTCCATTTTGCGAAGTTGTGCAAAGAAGAGAAGAGCAAGTTACCCATGAAACGAGAAGACGCATTGCCCGAGGGAGGGTGTTATCAATTGCCTTGCGCCCGGTGAGCATCTCAAGAAGGACAATACTAAAACTGTAGACATCACACTTAAGAGTGAGATGGTCAGTCACGAAGTACTCAGGAACAACATACCCTTGTGGAGATATGAGTCTTTTCGCCTTTAAGGCCCTCTCTTGCAAGCCCAAAATCCGAGATCTTTGGGGTTATAATCATTGTCAAGAAGGATGTTGGATGCTTTGAAAAACATGTAAATCACAAGGGGCGTTTCTTTATGCATAAAGAAAAGTCTCTAGTGATTTACAGGGACTTCAAAGCATCCAAAATAAATAATTTAGATTGCATATGCAAGTACTCCAACCCCCTTGTTGCACCAGCTGCAATCTTCATTCTCGTATTCCAATCTAGAGGTTCCCTGCCCCGGGGAAGAGTTGAAAACATGACCCAATTCAGCAATATAATTTATTTATACCAGAGAAAAGGAAGATACAAAAAGGAAGAAACAAACTCTACTGGCATGTACTTGTACATATATACACTTTTGTATCTCATGTTTATATACATGACACAAACACATACATATGCGTGTGACATGTAAGAATTCTTCCCATTCACTATGTACGTAGTGATCAATTGTACTCCTTAAAAAATTGATCTGAGTATCACAGGCAAGAAGAAAGATTAGTTTGCCCCATGAACCTCTTTATGTTTATCGCAAACTTAAAATGAAAGCAACATTTAACTACATACACACATATATATAAAGCAAAAAAAAAGAACTATGCACTATACTTAGAAACCACATTGAAAGAAATCAATCTAACCATGTAAATAATCCTCTAAAGATCCCAACTGCATGCACACACAACCAAGAAATTCAGATGCAGAGTAGTGAGACAAATGAAAAAAAAAGGACCTGTAACATCAAGATTAACCAATGGAGCCTCCCTGTTTTGAATTCTTGAGTGTTTACTTAAACAACCATTACCTATTTCCAACTTCCTAATGAACGGAAACTCTCCACATAAAAACTAAATTCAGGTCTTCTAATAATCTTATCAATTTCAAATCTCTTGAAACTTATACTTTGAGGATCATAGTAATCGAGCCCCATGATCCCTGAGCCAAATAAGCCAAATAACTACTGGATCAAGATTTTCCCATCCCGAATATCTCTTGCGGTGAAATCGTAAGGGTCTCCATGTAAGGATCCATGTTAGTCAGATTAATACTGTTTTTTTTCACCCATACATGATTCTTATATTCCTTTCTTCCATACACGACTACGACCAGGGATGGTAACCCTACCAACTCAACCAAGCCAATATCCCCATTATTCTTTCCAGGATGGTATAAATTTTCAGGATGTGGAACTAGTCTAAATTCTTCAGTCTCGACATCGAATGCCAATATAGCATCAGGATGTGGAACTACTCCCAATTCTTCAGTCTCGTCACCGTCATCATCATCATCATCGCTATAGGAAGGAATGTAAGGGTCAATCATCCAGTGAATAGCTCCATCGACAAATGCCGGATGTGAGGTACTAGCGTTAAATGGGGGATCCTTTAATGGCCTCCAAGAGCTGCTGCCCAAAGTCATGACTTGACATCCTATCTGGAAACGTGGAGGATCGCAGTAACGGAAAAATATTTGAACTACTTTGTATTCCTTGGCGAAAGAGGTTCTGATATAGCAATAAATTCCTGTGTAGTGGGATTACAGACATAGATTTGATTGTATTCAAAGAGTTAAACGAGTTCGAAGCGAGACGGTAACATGTCCAGGTGACAATAAGCAGCTCTGTTATGGAATCTATGGATCAGATTCCCCTCAGTGTCCTTGCAAGAGAGGTGAAGAGTACTAAGGGAATCCTCAAAGGAGTCAAATCCATCAAGTGAAGAGAAACAGAGAAGAGGTTCCTGGGTAGATCGATGAGAGTGCAAGTGGAGGAGGAGAAGAGGCCTTGCAAACGCACCTGGACTAGGAGATGGTCTTAGAGAGTATGTCAATCATAAGATCACCAGGAAGACCACTCATCTCCATCTTTCAAATAGTTCAAAAATAAATAGGAAATTGGACGAGAGTTGAGAGAGGAAGAGAAAATGTAAACTGCAAAGCCGAAAGAGGAGGAAGGAGATGGCTGAGCAGTCCTATTATAGAGTTGATTCAGGGTACTGAAATAGAGTCCTCGTAGGATTCTTAGGTGGCGTTGGTGAACCCTAGTCAAAAAAGTGCTTGTATAACTACTTTTTAAAGTAGAGGTTTTTACCCCTAAAATCTCTAAAATGAAAACATGCAATTAACCTTCAACTTAACAATCTAAAGTTCAACTAAGCATAATTTTCAAAAATACACTTCTTTTAAGACTAGTGTTAACAAACACTACCTTACTCTCATAACATAACCACTTACATACCTTTTATAGAGTTGAATCAGGGTGAAATAGAGTCCCACTAGAATTCAAATAGAGTCCCACTA
Organism: Tetracentron sinense; assembly: GCA_015143295.1. Classification (NCBI taxonomy): domain Eukaryota; kingdom Viridiplantae; phylum Streptophyta; class Magnoliopsida; order Trochodendrales; family Trochodendraceae; genus Tetracentron; species Tetracentron sinense. Next base: position 6,214,165 of record CM026558.1, on the reverse strand, counting down.
GAATTCTTACTCCAAAAAGGAGTTGGAAAATTGGGTGTAAACGCTTCTCTTGCTGTTATGTTTGGGAAGGGATAAACTATAAAGCTTTCTATTCTGACAGTTATAGTTCCCCAAAGACCAAAGACTGGACGCGAGGATGGAGGAATTTTGGGTGCCCAATTTTTTGGACTTAGCCAGTGTTGTCAAAACCGGACTGGGTATCGAATCGTTAGAGTGGCCGGTTCCCGGTTCCACCGGTTCATCTGGTCCGGTTCGACCGGGTACTTTTTGTCAAAAAACCAAAATTTTTTCTTCTTTTCCCCTAATTTTTCTCTGTTCTGACAGGTTCCCAACCGGTTCTACTGGCTTTGACTGGTTCTAGCCAGTTCCCGGTCCGGTCCAGTTTTGACAACACTAGACTTAGCATCGTCTCCGGCTATAGCGAGAGGCATTGTCTATGCCTAGCGTCTTTTTCTTAGCTTTGTCTTTCCACTTATTTCTCTAACAAACAGATAACTGACGTTCGTTAGTGTACTTTCAAAAGTTTTTTATTAGAAACTAATTCCTCTAACGGTGGCATTTGGTTATACCGCCACCTCTTGCGTGAGTGATAGGGGTGTGGCCTTCCCATGTGGGAGGTCTAGGGATCTAATCCCACAAGGGTATGAGTAAGCAAGAGCTCCACTGCCCAAGCTAACCCCTACTGACAGTCTGACTCTACTAAGAATTTCTATCATCAAAAAAAAAAAACCTGGTGGCATTTGGTCTCTTTATATTATTATTAAAGGGAAAATAGTTATGTACCGTGGTTCCCATTTTGTAACGGAATGGCCGGTCTTCATTCGTGCACGCCCCAATTTTAAATACTCACCAATGTGGTTAAGATTCACGCACCCCTAGGGTTAACCAATCCAACCATCGATTTTCAAAAAACAATCATAGTTTTAATTTAGTTAAGCTTAACCAGAGTTAAAGGGGTGTTACACGGAGTAAGATATGAAACGGACCCATAGGTGTGCTAATGATTGTCTTTAAAGGGTGGAGTTAAGCGTACCCCAACTTTTACAGTTGCACACCAAATTAATAAAAATAAATCAATGAAATAAAAGAGAAAAGACAAAAACTACCCTCTTTCTCCTTCTTCCTTTTCGTGACGTAAAACCTCATTACTCCTGTGTAGATGCGAGTGATGATTGGACGGCAAGTGATGATCTTTGAACAAGAGCCAAGAGGAGGACTACTTATTTTTCTGATTTTTCCTTTTCGCATTGCGGCAAGAATTTGTACAAAGCCCTATTTCTTGTCTCTTTCCTCAACTTTATTTTTTAGGGCTCTCCTAATATGTGTCGAGAGATTTCTATGACAGTGGAAACATATAATAGGATTTTCATTTCGGTCTCAGGCACACGTTATGTTACGTGCCTTGAATAAGTAAATTGTTCTTCTAGTCGCTTATCAGACATGTCTTTTGAGGAGTATTGGTCAAAGCACTTATCATTGGTACGGTATCAGAACCAAATAATAAATACTTAAATTACGCCTTTGTCATCAGTCCGGGGCCTTTGAGAGCAGTGGTTGTGTTGGGTACGCATCACCTCACCTTATTTCCCTATGGACATGCCAAACATTTCAATTTGAGCAAGATTACGTGCAACATAGGGCTCCATAGATGCAACACTGATTAAGCCATTACTGTACAGAAAACTCCAGTTATCAAAATGAAGAAACGAGTGGAAAAGAAAATGGTTGGGAATTTCAGGGTTAGATAATTTAAACAATGGATAATAACAACCTGAGCCAATGTTAAAGTCCGCTAAGCCATTTGCTGTCGCATTCTGATAAAAACATTATAAGCAAATAAGTCCACCAACAGGGACATTCTCGGAGTACAAAAATGAAGCAACTCTATAAAAACAAATACATCCTAAATTTCAAGAAACCAGAAACCCATATGAAGAAAATAAATATAGTATCACGTAATATGAATGCATTCCGTATTAATAAATGGTTCTTGATTTTAATGGGGTTTTGAGGGTATTAATAAATGGTTCTTGATTTTAATGGGGTTTTGAGATTTCTTTTTGGGCCATGATAGAGGAAATGAAAGAATTAAAAGAAATTTAAATGGAGTTGATGCGTGGGTGGGAGCAAAGATTATAGAGGGAGACATGAGTAGGAGGGGAGAGAGAGAGACATGGAGTAGAGTGGAAGCTGAGAGAGAAACGTGGTAGGGGAGAAGTGATACGTGGGTAGGAGATGTCTGTGTGATCAAAGGTTAGATAGACAGAGATATGTGAGAAAATTTAGGAAACAAGTTTTTGACAAGTATCTTTTATCACAATTTCTTAACATTTCTTCAATGATTTTTGAATCCTAAAATTTCTTCAATGATTTTTGAATCAGTGTGTGAGAGAGCATTAACGGTTGAAATTAAATAGTAGGATTCTTGTGATTGAAGAGCAAAGAGAGGGGTTAGGTGACACTAATTTCTTTATATTATGGTATAAATAGATTATAAATTTAATTCATCTTATGACTTAATCCTGTATAGGCCAATTCCACATGGTAAATCTTGTTTGGCTACACAATCTTCTTATCCATGAATCCATCAACGTTAGTACCTATTTGAGATCAGACGACAATTGGATGTGATCTGTCCATAGGACAACACTAAAAATCAATCCCTTAGGGATTGTTCTCAACCAATTTGGTAATCCATATTAGGCTATTAGATCAGTCCTGGATCTAGTTGTTTTTTATAAACCAGATTCTGAACCGTGGTTTTGAAGTTGGTGCAACAAATGTCTAGGGTTTTAATGGAGGTCTCTCATTCAAATATTTCATTTTCTTCCATGGCTGATCACCTTAGAACAGTTTAACTAGGTGCAACAAATGTCTAGGGTTTTGAAGTTGTAAGGATCGTAGAATATTACATTCATTGGCTTTCGGGCGCTGCAAGCTTCAATTACTATTACACCAAAGTCCGACTCTGCAGTAAAATGAAATTAAACGATCACAGCCGATCATTCTGATTTGTTCTACGTGTCCACATTATCATGCTTCGTGACGTCCAAGTCTCAGATTAGATTTTCCCATTCAAATTTTAGACGAGATTTTTTTTAAAAAAAGGTGAACTTTAATTATGTAGATGTGTATAAAACTGGCCGCATACCTTACAAAAAGGCGGTACATATCTTGAGCCACTTACAGCAGAATGATTAGAACATGAACAACAACAACGGCAGCAACTACAACTAACAAAGGCAACCCGAAGAAGAATCACGGATGAGTGCAGCCTACCTTCAAACAATTTGAAGAAAATTTTTAGTGGTCCTGTCTGTGGTACTGCTAAAGGATGCTACATGAGCACACATTTGGCCTTGGCATCTCGTCTGAGTCTGTCGACAACGAAAAAAAGATAAAAGAAAAGAAAAGAGAGAGAGATCGAGTCCTTGTCAGATCTACACAGCATAACTTGAGAATTTAGAAACTGAATGTTGTTACAATAAAACAAATTAAAACATTTGATAGCTCACTGATTGCCAAATTAATTTGGCCCAGCGGGCTCCAAATGTCATAGATCCTGCAATCTACTGTTGTGTTGGGTGTTTCATCTACTCGAGAATCCTACACTAGAGAAAGGTTCACAACTCTAAACACAACAGATTGCTGGATAAATGGCATTCGAACCCATGAGAAATGTTAACTTTGTAGCTTGCGAGTTACTATATCAGGCACTGTGCAAAAAAAAAGTTACTATATCAGGCAACAATGCATCATTTATCATGAAAAATACTAAAATTTCCACTATTACAAGAACCTTCCTTCTCTTGAGGTAATCGCAAAGGACCTACCTGAGGTAAATTCAAACACTAATATATAATCAAGATAGGTGGGTTTGGGCTGAAAGGGATGTGGAAGACATTTAACAGCAGCATGGTAAAGCCCTCTTTGGAGCTTTAAGCTACTCTTTAAAGTGCTTGAGATACCTTACTCGAAGGTTTAAAAGTCCTGTTTTTCTCCGCCAGTTTTATCTCATTAGTTTCTCGTTCAGTTTTCTTTTCCTACAAGCATTTTCATCACCTTTAAACGAACAAACGGAGCCTACAGGCTGATGGATTAGGACAAAAAGGTGTCTAAAGGCAATTTCATGTACATCAAAATCCCCTGGCTTCAATATTTATTTATTTATAAGTAAGCTTCTATTTTCTTTTTTCTTTAGTATTTACAAAAATATTTTTTACCAGTAAAAATGGGAAGTTGCAGCATCCGATCCACCTTTTCTGTATGGAAAATTGGAAATAGATTGTTGTATTTTCAAACACCAATCTAACAGGACTTATAATTACAGTCTAATGAAAAGTTTGACAAGTAAAGAATGGGTAGATAAACTGTTCTAGAAAAACTCTCCACGGCCAATGCAATTGTTGCAATTCCATATGTAGTTAATTTACTGATAGATAGGAAGGGAAACACAACATACCTGTTTTATTCATAGCTTCGGGAGGCTGAACTAACACATGCATTGTAATGACCCCACCAGGAAAGTCTCCAAAAGGTATTAGGGACTCAACAAGTGTATTTCTGTTCTCCAAAACTTTTCCCGCGTATATGAGTTTCACATCATTTGCTGACTTGGGTATGAGTGTTTTGTCTGTCAAAGGAAACAGCTTCATTAGAATTGATATAGAGATATAGAAACAATTGTAGGCACAAAACAGACACCAATTCAGAGGCAATATTATTAAGTTGGTGTTAATTATCTTCTGACAAATAGCTCTCTCTCTCTCTCTCTCTCTCTCTCTCTATATATATATATATACACACACGCGTGTTTTGGCTTATGCCATAATACTGCTCTTTTCCATTTTTTCATCATGCCAGAAATTCATAATAAGGGGAAAAAAATAGAAATACATGTCTTTGGGCTTGCAATAACAGCTAAGTAGCACAACTTCACGAAAGTTTCACAATGCATTAACCGATCACAATTTCATAATCGAATAACATGGAATCAAATCCAAGGTATTGCCCTATACATTCTCTGTTCCTAACCAATAACCGTAATAAATGTCCGCAGCTCCAGGCCGGAATGAATGTTTTGAAAATTTGATATAGGGAAAATATACAACTATCAACTGAGTGTTAATGCCAATAAAATCATTTTCCCTATGTTTGACGAAGACAATTAAATGGATAATATGGAATTAATCAATTCCCTCCAAGTTTGTTGTGGGATCTCCAGTCTTGAAGTGCCTATCATTTTCCAGTCTCAACCCCTAGCTAGAGATTAATATCGAAGTCAATTCAGCAATATGTTCCACATGTTTGTGAACACTATGGACTCTCAACCTTTCTAAAAGCTCAAACAAAAAAAAAAGGATGAATCCCTGTCCATGGCGAAGAAAACAGAGAACAAGTAGGAAAATTTCAATCCTACTTAAGGCGCTTTATCTACCATCCAGTTGGAGCCTCGGATCCCAACAGAATCTCTTTTGTTAGAGATCCTGTTGCTTTTGAGTCTTAATCTCCCAACCTAGGATTTTTTCATGAATAAGTAACCCAAAAGGGCCAAAATTTAGCAATTAATCAGTCTCCCTGATACATTTGACTTCAACCCAATGTGGCATATGCACAATCACATTGACTTGAGCATTGGCCTCTCCATATTTACAGTTTACAATTCATGTGCATAATTTCTACTTCACCTAACTTGTTAATCTATTTATGTTGCAGTCTATTTATTTGATTATTGGGACATATGAATTAGAACAATCCAGCAGCTATCTCCATATCATTAAAATGAGCTTCAGGTTTAAAAAAAAGATAAACTATATCACTGCATGTGATTGAATTATAGGGATAGGATATGGGTTCAATGACACATGTATTAGGACATTCATGGCAAGGTCAGAATAAATACCATCAAATAGTAATTAGGAATGAGAGGGTGGAGTAAAAAAGAAGATAAACGTGGGTGCTCAGTGACAAAGACCAGCCCTCATAATCCTGGTACATATGATCCTCATAACATGCACAGACATTAAAATCTTAGCAAAGAATATACAATTAATAGGAGAAAAACAAATACAGAAACAAAGAGATTCTAACCCTGAGGCCACTCAGCAACTAGCGTTTCCTTTAGAGTTGCAACCGTAGTAGATGAAACATAGGTACTATGACCAATATCCGTTCCATCGTATACGCGGAATTTGAGTTCGACACGCTCCTCTCCTGCCATTATAGTTCTTCTTCTCTGCTGTCAAACTTGCAGATCCAACACAACACCAAAAGAATACTTTCAACCAAAGAAGTGGATCTCTCCTACAGAAGGATCCATAAAACTCTACATAATAAACACTTTCCAATTATCAGAATCCAAATGCAGGGATTTAAATAAAAGGGAACACTGTCTGCTTCTTCCACATCTGAACATTTAACAATCACAGGAATCCATACCTCTTTATACTGACACTTATAGATCTTCCAAAAAGTCTGCTATGCACCAAAACATCCAGTACATTTGGATGAACGAGTAATGAAGGAACCCCACCAAGTAAGCACTTCATATGATCCAACTGCTTCACTCGACAACTATTGCAACAAATAATTATACAGCACAATAGAATCTTCACGTCAAAGAACCGATATATATATAGAACGAATTGAAAAAAGAAAGAAAGAAGAGAGAAAGCCAATAATCACAAACAGGTCTTGGCTTCTTCTTTTGTTGTTGGTACATCTCAACTTTGGGGTATTCTGATAAACGAGGAATTCACAAGAGTACTAAAAAATTTGCCCATGGATCTTTCCCGAATTTAGAAATCGAATCGATCTTTCAACGTCTCAAACAAATTCAGATAAAGAAAAACCCTAGAGAAATCTAGCGCAATTTGAAAATCGAAAGAAAGAGCTGAAAGAAGATGCAGCATCACACACAAATCTAGTTTTTCTACAAATACCGCAACGGATAATTCTACAACACATTTTGTAACCCTAACATCAAAGCTCCAATTTTTTGCAGAACACGAAGTGAAAATAGTAACGAAGAATCACACAAAGATCTTGACTATTCTTTTCCATTCCCAATTAGCTTAAAGACATCGGATCTACGAGGATCTTACCCCAATTCAGAGATCAAACAAACCTTTCATCCTAAGGCAAATCCAGAGGAGGAAAACCCAAAAAAAAAAAAAAAAATCACAGAAATACGAAATCGAAAGAAGCTAAAAGATCACACAAAACCCTAAAAACTCATGAAATACAGAGAGAAAAACCAGTTCCCTACCTGATCAAGGCTACATCAATGCAAGATTCGAGCTCAGAGAATCGATTCAATGTTGCTGGATTCCCGCTTCGAGTGTCGGAGTTGTGAACACCAAAGGTTTATTAGTCTTTTGCAATGATGAAATAACATGAGATCTAAAAACAGATAAGTTTGGATAAACGATTTTCTATACAGAGCTTTTCAGATGTGAGAGAGATAATTAGAATCTTTTTGATTGATAATTAGAATCGCAAGATCTTTGACCGTTGTAATTTGTAACGTTTGGGATGTTGAATTAGGTTAGTCTTACCTGTGGTTGACGTGTCAACTTCAAATTTCCATTTCAGGCACAAGGCACCATTTTATCCAAGGATAATGCTAGCCTCCCTTTCCCCTAACCTTTTTTTTTTGGGTTAAGAGATATTCATTGATTAAGAGGGAGAATTTTCATCAGAGAGTAGCGAAATCCTTGGGTATAGTTCTAAGTGATCAAGACTTCTTATACTCTCATTAAGAGCCTTTTGGGCCATCTGGTGGGCAGCATCGTTGGCTTCACGAGGAATGTGTTTGAGATCCACAGTGCCACACTTAGCTCGGAGCAAGTGAATATCTTGGATAACTGTGAGTATTTCCCAGTGGCCCTGTGTGGAGGAGTCATGTAACAGCTCCACCATTTCCTTGGAATCTGATTCCAATATAACCTGGTGCCATTGTTTGTCAACAACCAATTGGAAGCCCATCCTCACAGCTTCCGCTTCTGCCCTTCGTGCTGACCCACCTATTAACGGTTTCCAGATTGTTTGAAGAACTTCACCGTGCCAATTTCGAGCAACTGCCGCTGCTCCCGCCACTTGAAGATCTGCAAGGGCTGCTCCGTCCACATTTATTTTGATCCACCCCCGATCGGGAGGGATCCATCGTATTAGTCTAACGGAAGCAGCAGTTGCACCTTGAGATTTGTTCTTGCATAGCATCCCCAACTCTTGGAAGTCTTGATGGATTTTGAAAACCGCAGCTACTGGATCTGGTTTGGCATATCTAAAGACAACTTCATTTCTATGTTTCCATATACCCCATAACACCGTGATGATCTGCCCTGCCAACCGAAAGTGATCTTGTGAGAATTCAGGATTATCATTCCAATGTTTCCACCATTGGAAAAACGGTGTGTCAATCGTCGATGTTTTGAGAGAGAGTGGGGACCCAAACCATATGCTACGAGCGCTCGGGCATTCAAAAAATAGATGAGAAAATGTTTCATTAGCTGAATGGCAGAGAAGGCATGTTGGGTCAATTGCTATGTTCCTGCTCCACAGATTTTTGGAGACGGCTAGAGCGTTATGACATGCTCTCCAAAGAAAGACTTGCAATTTAGGAGGAAGAGGTATTTTCCAGAGATTACGCCATAGACGTCCTTCACCCCCATCTGAATTGTGGCTAGAGGACGCCCTTGTGGCGGTGAGGATCTGTTTGGCCAAGTGAGTGGCTGATTTGACTTCGAAACGCCCTGTCTTTGTGAAGTGCCAAATTAATCTATCGGGAACATTTTGTGTGCTTACGGAGATCTTGCAAATTTCTGAAATGACTTGAGGGTGGAACAAACTTTGCAACTTTGATATGTCCCAGAGACCTTCATGTCTTAAGACCAATTGTGCAACTGTAATATTCTGGAAAGAAACACCTGCAAGTGGAAGTGGTGTGAATTGGGGAATGGAGGGGATCCAAGGATCAATGCCCACTCTAACCGACTCCCCTGATCCTATCTGCCATCGAACCCCTTTTTTCAGAACATCTCGACCCGCTAAAAGGCTCCTCCATGCCCACGAAGGCTGGTGACCCATGTTGGCTTCTAGGAATGTTGATCGAGGGAAGTGAATAGATTTAAGAATTCTGGCACAGAGGGAATCAGGTTGGGTGATTAACCGCCAGCCTTGTTTAGCTAATAATCCCAAGTTAAAAGCTTGAAGATCGCGGAAGCCTAGTCCCCCTTGAGCTTTGGGTAGACATAATTTGTGCCAACTCACCCAATGGATTTTCCTATTCATCGTTTGATGCCACCAAAACTTGGCTATGTTCGAGTGCACCGTCTTGATCCAACTGATTGGAAGTTTAAACACACTCATTGTATAAGCGGGAATAGCTTGAACTACGGATTGGATGAGCACCCCTCGACCCGCTTGAGAAAGCAAACATGCATTCCACCCTTGCATTTTGTGAAGGATCCTTTGTTTGAGTGAATCAAATAGTCGCATTTTTGATCTTCCAAATTCTGAAGGTAATCCCAGGTACTTTTCAGGGGGAACTAGGTTTCGGATGTGAAGCATACGAGCGATCATACGACGAAACCGGGAAGGAGTGTTAGCACTGAATGTGACTCCAGATTTGTTGTAATTGACCTTTTGCCCGGTAGCCGCTCCATACATGGATAGAATCTCCATTAAGGTGATTGGCTCATCCAAATTTGCTTTAAGGAAGATGATGCAGTCGTCGGCAAAAAGGAGATGAGATAAGGTTGGGGCCGTCCGAGCTACTTTGATGCCGCTTAAGGTGCCTGCTGTTAGAGATTTCTGTAGCATACACAATAAGGCTTCAGCACAAAATAGGTAAAGATATGGGGATAATCGATCACCTTGCCGAAGACCCCTAGAGGGCTTGATGTATCCCTTTGGCTCGCCGTTGATCATGATGGCATATGAAACAGTGGTGATGCATTCTTTGATTAACTGAATCCAGCGCCTACAGAAGCCAAGTCTCTCCATCATCGCAAATATGAATGGCCATTCAACTCTATCATAAGCTTTATTCATATCCAATTTGATCGCCAAGTATCTTTCGTTACCGGACCTCTTCCTTTTTAGGAAATGTTGGACTTCATGCACCATGAGTACATTATCCGTGATTTGTCGTCCTTGGACAAATGCGGATTGAGAGGGATTAATGATCTCCGGTAAGGTCTCCCGCAACCTATTCGCCAGAATTTTCGCTATAACCTTGTAAAGAACGTTGCATAAGCTGATAGGTCTATAGTGAGACATGGTTTCGGGGTTAGGGACTTTTGGGATTAATACAATGTGTGTGAAATTGATCTTTTTCAATAGATAACCATTTTGAAAAAAACTTTGAACAGCTTTACAAACATCCTTACCAATGGTTTCCCAATGCTTGTGGTAGAACGTTCCAGGCATACCATCGGGTCCTGGTGCCTTCAAGGGGCCGATATCAAACACGGCACTTTGGATCTCTTCGTTGGTAATCTCTCGGCATAGGTTGGCATTCATCTGTTCTGATACTTTAGGTTGCACAGTAGCTAAGATATCAGACAAGTGAGGTGGATTGGTGGAAGAGAAAAGGTGCTGAAAATGGTTGATGACATGATCCTCTGTGGCAGCAACTGAAGCCGTCCAATTACCATTCTCATCCTTAATTGAGATGAGCCGATTCCGTTGACGTCGATGGATAGCAGTAGTGTGAAAAAACCTTGTGTTCTTGTCCCCCAAAGAGAGCCAATCTGCCCTAGACTTTTGTCTCCACATTGCCTCCTCCTGCTGGAAAGCGTGGTCCAATTCCTGGGTTAAAGATTGCTTAAGTTGAACTACTTGAACACTTTGTTCTTTGTCTTGAAGATCCAACAGCTTACTTTTAATATTCTGGATTCTATCTGGAAGGTATCCAAAAGCACGCTTATTCCATAATAGGAGATCCTCACGACATTTATGAATTTTCTGACATAGTTGGAACATCTTAGAACCAATGCTTTCCTTCCTCCATGCCACTTTTACAACTTCTGGGCATTCATGGTGGTGGTGCCACATTTCCTCGTAGCGAAAATTTTTTCGTCTCCTTCTAGTAAGTTCTTCATCTGAGATAAACAAGGGGTTGTGATCCGATCCAATGGCGGGAAGGGTGAGTACGAGGGCATTTGGAGCTATTCCGCACCAAGCCGGGTTGGCAAGAGCTCTGTCAAGTCTGGCAGCAATATGGTGGGGAAGCATTCTTCTATTGGACCAAGTAAAGCATGGTCCCTGGAAGCCCAGATCCATCAGTTGTGCTAGGGACACCATTTCCCCTAACCTCACTCTTCCTTCATTTGAACCGAAAGACAAACAAAATAAAAGAGTCGCGATAGCCGTCTTTCTGTCTTTTTCCAGCCAAACTATCATAATCCACCTCCACAAATTTTATTTTTTTTTTGTCCAATGGTGGGCAAAGGCCACAAGTTACACAGAACAGAACCTATTGGTAGTATTATATAATTCTCAGACAAAAACCTTAAGACCATCCGGGGGATCAAAGGAAGTCGTCAAGCCAAGAGGAAGATAACAGCAATCGCAATTGATCTCTGGGAAAGTTCAATGGGACCCACACGTCAACTCGTGTCCCTGTTAATCTTTATTAATTATGGTTAAGATTTACTAAACCCTCAAAGTTCAACAATCTAACCTTGGTTTCCTTAACCCTATGTTTGGTTGCCGAGAAAATAAGTTAAAAAAGAGAAAAGAAAAGAAAATTAGACAAAACTCATCTAAAAATTGTATTAAAATCTAAATTTTTTTTTCATGTGTTCGCCTATTTTCTTGACAACCAAACATAACATAAGGGTTAGTGAATCTTAACAACTAACAACCCTTATGATTCAACAATCTAACCTTGGTTTCCCCAAGGGTTAGTGAATATTAACCACAATTAATAAAGGTTAATTGGTACACATGTTGACCAGTGGGTGTGAGTCGATCTCAAGCAAACTAGCATCACCCACCTATGCGTTTCCTCACATAGAACTTGATCTCATGACAAGCATCGTGATAGGGCACACCTCATCATCTCATCAAAGTGGGATGAGATTTGATCTGGCAGACCAAAACCATCTGGTGATGGGCTTGAAGTGGGACATGTAGTGATAAAAATGGGGGAAGATATCAAATGGAGAGAAGTCAAAATAGGGGAGAAAATGAAATGATTTCTCCCTTTTTTTATCACCACATGTCGAACAAAAACCACCACCGGATGGTTTTGGTTTGGCTATCGCCATATCAAATCCCATCCCCATCAAAGTTGGGTGAGTTGGTAAGAGAAACAAATCTTCAAGTTACCTAATACAAAATTTGGACTTCAATCTTACTATTGTTTTGGAAAAAAAAAGGATTTTTTCCATTGTTACAACCATGATTTATTGGGGTGCCCATATGCACCCCCATTTTCAAAACTTTCCTTTTCTACACTCAACTTTTTCTAGGTGACATAAGTAGGGCTGTCAATGGACCGGATCATGATCCGGATCCGATCCGAATCCGATCCGATTAGCCGGACTTTGGACCCTATATGTGATCCGTCGGATCGGATTCGGATCGGATCGGTGGAATCCGATTATAATCGGATCGGATCTGGATATAAGGTGATCCGATCCGATTAAAATCCGATCAGATAATAATAATAATTTTTAATTATTTTAAATATATTATTTAGGTTTTCTATGTATAAAATATTAATTTTTAAAAAAATTAACATTAATTAGTATTAATTAAGGTATTATTAGATTTTTTTATTATTAAAATAGATTTTTTTTTAAAAAAATAACCTTACTCGGATCGGATCGGATCGGATTCGGATCGGACGATATATAATCGGATCGGATTCGGATCGGTTACTTCATGATCCGACGGATCTCGGATCGGATTCGGATCAGTCGGATTCTTAATCGGATCGGATTCGGATCTAGGCAGATCCGGTCCGAATCCGATCCGTTGACAGCCCTAGACATAAGTGCCCCTGCCCCTCATCAAAAGAAACTCTTAAAAGGGTTTTCGTAACCCTCTTTTATCATTATCTCCCCCACTGGCCCTGACTTGAGACTTGGTTCAAGAAGGCCTTAGAGAAATCGAATCTCGTCGGATTCTGTCCATATGCAGTAGATTGTAAAAGGGGTAGGCTTGAGATCTCCGAGGTCTTTGCCGTCAATGTCATTTGTGGTAGCTTCAATTTTGGGAATGAAATTTGAAGAAAAATTAGTGATAGGATTCAAAGGGGTTTGAGGGCAGGTACTGGCACAACTAATCTAAAATCACGTGGGTAGCTTCCATCGATAACTTGAAGAAAGACTTGACCAGAGGAGTCTTGTGCTCGAGATGTCGGGTAGACCGGATTCTTTTGAAAGGATTAAGCTACCGGATCAGTCTATTACCAACAAGAACCTCGCCTAAGAACGTGAAAAACCCTGAGTTTTTTTGTTTTACACCAAACTCTAACTCAACCCTATTCCTTTGAAACCCCATGTGCCCAAACCATGCTCAAAACCCATTTTCCATAACACCCTAAACCCCTAGCCCATGACCCATGACCCACATTCCCCATATATAAAAACCCAAGAAAATTAGGGTCCATCTCTCGCGGCATCAGTTCCGACCCAGCTCTCTTCTCTGTCTCTCGGATTCACCTCCATTGCAGACGTAGCAGCAGCTGGGACTCTCCTCCTTCTCCGGCCACTTCTCACCGGAATACTCACCGGAGTTTGTTTTGGACGCCCCATCTAACTCTCCACCTCTTCCTTTAATAAACCCCCTTTTGAACATCCCAGGTACATATTTCTTCTTAAGATTATTCAATCATTTTCTTACTGTTTTATTCCCATTTTTTCTACTTTTTTTTTTTTTTTTGTAATTATTTATTATTTTATGAGCTTTGATTTCTCTGGGTTTTGAATGTTGATTACTGCAGATTATTTTATCATTTTTTTTGTTGGATATCGTTGCGTATTTGATTCTGGGGTTTTTTTGTAATGGGTAGTATGAGTTTTTCTGTTGTATATTTTAGAACTAGAAGCTAATTGACATATCAAAGTCTTTTTTCCTGATTCATAATTAGTTTATCTTATCGGAAAATGAAGTGTTAAAACTTAATTGCTTTAGTATTGAATACAGGAACACTGGGGTTTGAAGCTTCATAAAATTTCATTGCTGCTATTATCTGTTTGTTTTGTTACTGTTTATGAAAATATAGTTTTTCCCCTGGCAGAAAATCTTTAGAATATTTGTTAAATTAAATTTTTTTTTAAGAAACTATTGCTTAGTGTATAATGTTGTTGTGGATGTTCTTTTGGGTATTTCTCTGTCAAGGCAAATGTTGTGTGTTTTATAGTGAATTTTCCTGTTAATTGTATTGAACTTTATTTTATATATATATATATATATGCATTTATTTTGAATTAGGTTTTTGGTCTTAAAATTGAAGTTAGGGGAATTAGAATTGGGTTTTCGGTGTTAAGTTTGAAGTAAGAGGAATTAGGTTCTAGGTATATTGGGTTGTGGTTTTTGTTTTATTTTTAAAATTTTAAATATAGGTTCAACTGAGTCTAGATGAGTTTGAGATATTGATTCTTTCATTTTTGCATCCAATAATGATTTTGAGGTCAAATCCCAAATTTTGTATTGTGTGCTTTCAATTTTATTTTAATTTTTTCATTTGAGTTTTTTCTCAAGTCGTTTTACGAGTGTAAAAACTATAAGTGGATGTGTTATAGTTTATAACCTCAAATTATAGGCTAACCTTATTGGCTTCTAGATTTTATTCATTGTTTGTTATTCTTAAATATTTGAATAAGGGCATTGCATATTCTCTTTCCTCGTTTGTTAGCCAGCTATAGTGGAGACTGGAGAGAAGGTTTTGAAACTTGATTATTTGGTTTTGAGGCTGAGAATGTTGGATTGAATTGATTTTGGGTTAGAATATTATGCATTGCTGAATCCCTGTATGGTTGGATGCATGAGGCATGGTAAAGCTTTTGATTATTTGTAGCTTGTTAGAAGCTTCCCACATAGGCGGAGGAATTATTAATAAATTTACTATTAACGCTATTGCCTGTATATGGTTGAGAGAAGATTTTGAGGCTTAAAGTTACAATATCTCAGTCAAAATTTCTAAATTTATTTTTTGATCTATTTAGGAAGGATTTTGGGGATTACGGGCTTTTCATCTAGCATGCCATAAATCTATTAGGCTCCATTCTTTTGGTGGAACTTTTAAAGTCTAGAACTTTCATGCCTAATTTTACTTAATGTCTAGAATTATATTATTCCATAGAGTGCAAAAGTTCTACAAATATGAAACTTTTAAGTTCCACCAAAATTTTTGGATTTTTTAAGTTCCATACATGTAGAAACTTCTAATTGAATTGAACTCAATAAATCCAAGATACCATTGAGCAAAAGGATGAGAAACCCTCTCCCGAGTCCCCTCTCTTCCTAGACTTTTGCCTCTTGTTACAAAACATTAATGTTCCAGACTTTTAAAAGTTCCACCAAAAGAACGGAGCCTTATTTGTTTTGAATGAGGTGTATCCAGTCTTATCTATCAAAACTACTTGTTTTCTTTGGGTTAAGGTCTTCAATGTTTGACCATGGGGAGTAACGGTTCATGATACGCTCTTTATGTTACCAGAAAAAGTTGATAGTGTGATCCCTTTCATGTGTTTTCTTATCATTTTCAGTTCTTAGTAAATCTTCTTTTTTGTTCCCTGTGGATCAGATAGGCTTCCTTGTTTCTGATTATCTGAATCAAAAGGCCTAAAATTGGTGTCCTGCTTTTTTCTCAACTTTGATTCCATGCAAGCCCAGATGGAGCACACGCAAGTAGACAGCCCACCCAAGGAAGTTCCCGAAAATTCACCTCAAAAGAAACATGAAACTCTTGAGGAAATGCTTTCTAGGCACAGGTGATGTATCCTTCTCTAAGCTATATGGCTTTGTTGTTATATCAGTTCTTGATAGCCCTCATGTTTTTTTTATTGGTTTAGTCTCGATCTATTGAAGATTCGGAACAACTTTTGGGGAAACAATAAATGCATTTTGGCAAGATAAATATGCTCTCCATGAGGTTGTTTCACCTAGTAGGGTTCTTATATGAGCCATGAAGACTTATTATTGTTAGTGAAGGGCTGAATACATTTGATTATAATGATAAATGTTATTTGTTTTCCAAAGTAGTAGCTGGAGCAGTAACAGTACTCAATTACATATTAAGATGCATGGTCCAATTTTTACGATTTGGTCCTCATCGAAATGGCTGCATTTCAAAATTTAAAAAAATGTCGTGTTATTCTAGAGCCTTAACTATATATCACTATATGTGTTACAGAATATGTCCGATGACAAACTTTTTTAACATTGTTTTGCAGGAAAGAGATTGCCCAGCTGCAGAACAAGGAAGTTGCTCTAAAAAAGGCAGCTGCTAAAGGCAGCAAGGCTGAACAGAAAGCTAAGAAGAAGCAGGTGGAGGATGATATCTCCCAACTTTCCTCTAAACTCAAAGAAAGTCATGCAGAAGAACTTGCTTCACTAGGCTACAACAATAGCAATGACAAGGAGAAGGAGAAGAGCAATCTTGACAATTTGGTGAAGGCCATAGCTGGTGTATCGGTTGCCAGTCAAGGTGACCCTTCAAAGCCCAGCAAGACTGTCAAGAGGCGTGAGAAAAGAGCTCAACAAGAAGCAGCAAGAGAGCAAAGAATACAGGAAGAACAGAGCAACATGGTCAGTGATCGCATGGTTGAAAATGAAAAGTTGGAGAGAAAGCTCGAGCCCCTTGGATTGATGGTTAACGAAATAAAGCCAGATGGACACTGCCTCTACCGAGCTGTTGAGGATCAGCTGTCCCTTCTCTCGGGGGGTTCTTCTCCTTACACATATCAAGAGCTTCGAGAAATGGTGGCCGCTTATATGAGGAAACATGCACCCGACTTCCTCCCATTTTTCCTATCAGATAATATGAAAGAAATGGATTCTGATAATTCACTTTCAGAGAGATTTGAGAAGTACTGTAGAGAAATAGAGTCAACAGCAGCATGGGGAGGACAACTAGAACTCGGTGCTCTCACTCACTGCCTGAGAAATCATATCATGATATTTTCGGGATCCTTCCCTGACGTGGAGATGGGGAAGGAGTACAAGTCTGACAGTGGGGTCACCTCCTCTAATCCGAGTATTATGTTATCATACCATAAGCATGCATTTGGACTTGGTGAGCACTACAATTCCATTGTCCCCAATGTGATCTGATAGGTATTACATCATCTCCTATGAGGATACTTTTTGTTTGAACTAAATACTAATCTCCATCTTCACTGTTATTTGCATGCGTGGGCGTAAATCTATGTTCGGACCGTCCAAAAAAAAAAAAATCTATGTTCGGCCTTTTCATCTATTGTTGTTCATATTTTATCCAATTCATATAAAAGGAACTATAGAGTTCAGATTTCAGAAGTTATATGGAACCATAGATTTCAGGAAATTGTTATTTCAGGTGCAGTTTAGCAGATTCAAGCGAGTGTTTGGCTGAGCACTACATTTTCAGGTATTTTAAAATAAATTTTGTTGTAGTTCAGATTATGGGAATTGATTCCAACAATTTTGTATTTCCCGAACCAGATGGTTTTTTGGGAATCTTGAAAGCAAAAAAGAAAAGAGAGCCCATCTCTTGAGGAAGTGAAGGAATTAACTCACTTGATCTGGGTTACTCCTGCATTTTCATTCAGCTCAGGCTAGCTCATTGGTTTAGGGAGCAAGGCCACAACTTGGCGGTAAGTGCAACATCTCTTTTTTTTTTTTCTCGCGTTCTGCTTCATTGTCATCGGATCTCAGTTTATCTGGATAATGACCGCCAATTTGGTAGCCGAGGCAGCCGCCATTTTAAATGGTATACCAGGTAGTACAAGCAATTCACTTTTTTGAATGCTGATCTCGCTGAGAAATAATACCTTTTGTAACAGATCGTGATAAAACAGATACCCTGTAAATCTACTAGAAACTTGTCCACAGTGCCAGATTCATAGACCTCTTGAATTCCATTGTTGATAATAAAACTGAAAAAACGCTGCTGGGAGTAAATTTTGAAAGGGAAAATCAAAATACATGTACTTACAGATATTAAGAATACGCAAATTTACAAAATCTAGTTTTTATTTCAATTGGGCCTCTCCATGGCCTTCAATGTGGCTCCATCATCACCCAGGACGAACTTCAAGAGAGGGATGTCAGTGATTTAACTAACTCACTTCACCTCGTAAATACCCTCCATCTACTCTCCAATTGGTTCATATTATTGTCCAAAGAGGCTTTTCAGGCATTAACTTGGGTTACATTTTGGTTGGGCACGGGTAAAATGATTTGCTTACGCAACGATGTTCGGTTCAGAAACCAAATGTTTCAAATGATTCTGGGGTAATGGAAGGTGTACCAAACCCTTCCAGGCAGGGACTAGTCATTTTGGGTGACCCACTCAAAATTTTCCCTACAAATAGGGTAAGGCAAGGAGTGGGAGTTGAATATGCAACCACAGGGAGCAAACCCAGCATGCTAGCTAACTGCACCAACCCCTGGTCCCTTTCCGCGGGACCAAAGGATCGGCTCTGCTTGGTAACTCAGTGTAGTGGGCACAGTTGGAGTCTGGATTGGTTTAAGGTCCGCTAATTTTCCGGGTTTGATCCAGCACAACTCTGATCCGATCTATAATGGACTAGGGCTATCATCGAGTCAGGTCAAACTCCAGTCCGTGGACCATCTGTATACAATGCCTCTTTGTTTTTTATGGCTTTGGCTTGTCTCTGGCGAAGGGCATGTCTCGGGGTTCCATAGAATAGGTGACGTGGTGGTGAAGTCAAAATCATGGGGCCCATGATTTTGACTTCTCCAGCCCTAATAAGACATGTGGCGATAAGTGTGTGAGAATAAGGGGGAGAGATATCAATCGGGGAGAAGTCAAAATAATGGGGAGAAAATGAAATGACTTCTCCCCATTTTTCTGCCAACTGTCGCATAATGTATGGAACCCGAGAGCCCTTTTTGGCTTCGCCAGAGACAATCCGAGGCCTATTTTTTGATTGGCAAATGAAAGATACATACGGCCTTGGATTGTCTCTAGCGAAGCAGAAAAGTCTTGTCTCCGGGTTCCATAGAATAGGAGACAAGTGGTGGAGAAGTCAAAATATGGAGCCCATGATTTTGATTTCTCCACTCATAATAAGACATGTGGCGCAAATGGGGAGAAGTCAAAATTATGGGAGCAAATGAAATGACTTCTCCCCATTTTCATGCCAACTGTCGCACAATGTATGGAACCCCGAGAGTCCTTTCTGGCTTTGTCAGAGACAATCCGTGGCCGATATGTAGAAGTAAGAATAGTGGCCAAAAGAGCCTTACAAAACCAACCAATAAGAGTAACAATAACAATGTTTACAAGGGAGTGAACCAAAAGAAAAGCAGAAAAGATCTAAGACAATACTATCACAATATACTGTACTAAAGATATAGCATAAGAAAACAAGAACCCAAAACATCGCAAAAAGTCCCAATCAAATCAGAAACTGAACTCCCAGCTCATCATAGTCACTCCTAATGGAGCACCACGAAATAAGCAGGCGGACGGTGGACCTGCTCCGAAGGAAAAATGACTATATGCAAGTCCATTCATCAAGATCTAGGAAATCAAGAAAAAAAAATACCCGTATAGATGCACGTCCATGTGCGCATCTATCCGTGTTACATGCCGACGAATCCAATGTTCACATCATGCGCAAAGACAAGCAAACATCGATAGAGAACCAGGTGATCGATACGAAGAAAGCAACGACACCCATATAAAGATACCGATCGATAGATGAAGAAAGCAACAACACAAGTACAAAGATGCCGATACGAAGAATTGAAACACATTGATAAGCAAATGATAATCAATCTTAATGAGGAATTAGAATCATTTTATGTGTGTAAATAGTTTTTTGCAACATGTTTCTATTGACTAAACGCTTGGAGAATTTCATGGTTTTTCTTCGGTGATTGAGGGTGTCCCAAACCCCGAGGCAAGAACTAATCCCTTCATGTGTCCGCACCAACGCACTCAGAATTTTTCCTACACCAAGTAAGTCAAGGAGTTGGGGGGTGTTGAACACACAACCATAGGGCGAATTTCATGCTTTTGTATTTGGAAAGTGAGATATTCAGTATTCTATTATTCCCGTTCGTGTATATTTATAAAAGCGGTAAAGGTAAGTGTAAATGGTCGTAACCCTCTCTTTCTTGCTGTCTATCTTTTTCCTCTTTAACGTAGAGAGAGAGAGAGATTTGTTGTACCGACATGTACCTCACCAACCCTGTTGTGTAATCTGAGATGCCACGATCCGACCTCGCTCGCATTCTTCTTTATCCCATCTGATAAAGTTTACATTCTCTTTCCCACTCGCACCACCCCCACTTATCCCCTCCTTATCTCTCTCTCTCTCACAGCCATGGACTTCTCCGGTTGTAACCGGTTTTGCCAAAACCGGGTACGCCCCTAAGGTGGCCACATGATCCTTTTGACACTTCTTAACTGGTTAAGATTCACTCACCCCTGAGGTTCACCAACCTATTCTTGGTTTCTAGAAAAAATAATAAAATTTTTGCTAACCATAGTTAAAATTTACCAAATCCTAGGGTTAGTTTTAAAAAAATATTTTTCTAGAAACCAAAAGATAGGTGGGTGAACCCTAAGGTTAGGTGAATCTTAACCACAGTTAAGGGTGTAAAAAGGGGCATGTGGTAACCACAAGGCGGCACCGGTTTGGCCAAAAACCGGTTACAACTGGAGAAGATCACCAGTACGTAAGGTATCTATCGGAACCGTCAGCCTTGGCGCTGGTTAACTGTAAACAACAGATTACCAAAAAAAAATATTAAAAAAAAGAGATCAGATCACAGCTAATTGCAATTGAACTCAGGAGAGTTCAATTGCATGTGTCATGATCGGATTGGAGAGGAAAATAAATATGAATTTTAAATTTTCACTTTTCATTGTTTTACCATCCAATCAAATCATGCCACATGTGATTGAACTCTAACTCAATCGCAATTGGCTATGATATGTTATCTAAACAATTGGACGTATCATTCAAAAGTTCGAATGACATACAATCTAACCTCGATTTTTAGAAGAAAAAAAATTTATAAAAAAAAAATTAATTATAAGGTTAAAATTTCTCAATATTTTTTTTTCTAAAACTATTACTGAATCCTATGGATGCG
Organism: Tetracentron sinense; assembly: GCA_015143295.1. Classification (NCBI taxonomy): domain Eukaryota; kingdom Viridiplantae; phylum Streptophyta; class Magnoliopsida; order Trochodendrales; family Trochodendraceae; genus Tetracentron; species Tetracentron sinense. The sequence goes on along the minus strand of CM026558.1, from coordinate 6,192,874 downwards.
TTCGTTTGGCAAGAAAGGGAGGGAAAGTAAAAGAAAATAAGCTTTCTTGCACTTTTTTTTTTTTTTTTGGTGTTTGGTGAGATCAAGAAATACACTTTCATTTTCTTGCCATTTCTTAATAGTGACAAACTTTCTCCCAAAAATGTCATTCATCTTTTTATGGTTATTTTGAGAGAATATTTAAGTTTCTTTTCTTTTCTTTCACTCACTTTCTTTCCAAACTAACACACCTTGATGAGAAAGTGAGGGAAAGTAAAAGAAATTTTGATTTTTTTGCACTTTTCTTGCGCTTGATGTACATGAAACACATTTTTATTTTCTTGCACTTTTTCAATAATGACTTAACTTTCTTCCAAAAATTCCATTTATTTTTTATGGTTACTTTGAAAGAATATTTGAGTTTATTTTATTTTCTTTCACCCACTTTCTAGCCAAATGAGCGCACTCTAAAGGTTAAGGAATCTTAACCATAGTTAATTGAGGTTTTAAAGGACACATGTCGACCTATGGGTGCAATTGAACTCATGCATGGAGAGCAATCGTGATTGGTTGTGATTCAAAATTTTGAACTAATCATTTAATATCGGTGATATTTATGTCATGAATGATTATCCCTTTTTTTTTTGATAAACGTAAGTATCTTGGGCCAGACTTAGACTAGTCTCATGTGATAAGCAAACCTTCAACCCATACATAAGATATTGAGGGGAGCCCAGATTCGATCCTGAGACCTCTGGCTTTACAGTTCGGCCTTCGACCACTAGGCTACACCCCCGAGGGTTATGAATGATTATTTTTCACTTGATGGCATTTTAACAAATATCATTCACAAAACATGGAGAGGAATGCTATCCCTACTCTTAGTCAACCCATATCTCATCCTCTATCAACCACATGTCCAGCCACTTTTTTGTGAGAGAGTGTTTTAATCATTACAGACTAGACAGATGGTTGGTGAATGGTGAGAGTAGGGGTTGGCTGGAAGTAGGGTAGCACTCTTCATGGGGATCGGATTTGGCTTGGCTCTCATGAGACCAAAACCGTTTGGCTCACTCACAAAGCCCCTTTAAGTATTCTTTTAACCCCGGTTATGAAATTTTTGTTGGAGATTATTCCTAAATAACATCTGTATGTTATAATTAAGACATGCAAATTACAGAATAAGAAGATTAAAATAAAGAACAGAAGATGAAGTTATTTTTACTGATTGAAGCTTGAATTGAATTCAATGTCCTTAAGACAATTATTGCTCTACTATGGTTGTGACGGTCAGTGTAGCAACAATCACGTCTCAAGAATTACCACTAGTAACTTCGAGACACAGCGAACCAGCAGTGCTTTAGACTCTCTCTGATATGTAAACTGACATGCAGAATGATTAGAAAACTAAGAAGCGGAAGAATTTCAATTTCGTGTTTCAAAAATGTAAAAGAGATGCCTTTAATAAAGGCTGAGGAGACTGTCTAGAGAAGACATGTTCATTGAGATTTGAATTAAATCTGAACAGGCATGACTGTTGGATTATAATTTTGTTAGGTTAACTGTTGAAGTTAAATGAGCTTTAGTGCAAACAAAAAATAAAATAATAGGGGCTTGGGCCTAAGGCCCACAAGCCAAGTAACCAACCAACCGGACCAGACTGAACCCGGCACGGCACGGCACGGCTCAGGGCGGAAGGTGGCGGCGCGTGCGTGTGTGGTTGGTTCCACCCTTGGCTAGGTGTTTACCCGTTCGTAAAATTTGGGTACCCCAAGGACCCACCCTTTACTCCAAGGCAATGGTATATAAATCAACTTTGATTTCAATAATTTTCCGATGTGAGATTATTTATCTATACCATTCTTCAATTAATAACGTCTGTTCAAGTGGACATCTTAGAAGTCAATTTTTCATTTACCACTTAACGGTTTTGGACAAATAAATATACTACGTTAATCTCCTCATAGAGGAGAACACGGATCCACTTGGCACCCAAATTACTCTTTTAACCCAGGTTATGAAATTTTAACTCTCATAGTTAATTTTTTTTAAAAATATATTTTTTCCTAAAACCTAAGGTTACTTGATTGAACCGTGAACCTTAACCATAGTTATGGCCTTAAGGGGTGTCAAGAGGGACACATGTTAACCTGTGGGACGTAAGCCAGACGGATTTAATCTCGGGAGCCTAGATAAAATCCATTCCCCTCCTCATGGCGTGGATAGGTGCAATAGACGACAGATAAGCCCTTCATACATCATACATAAATTGATATGTACAAGAAATTACAAGTTACGTTCAAGCGGCCCTACAAAGCTGGCCCTTCGCTTTTGCATGGGCTGGTCATGTGAACTGGTACCACTTACTTTAGATCACAAAGCTTTTTCTTGCTCGACGATACTGATATGTGGCTTTATCTGGAGCTCCAAAAAATCACATAATATCCATATTTTGTATGCAAATAGATACGTCTAATTGTGACGACGTTGTCATCAGATAAAGAAGAAAAGGAGATGCATTCATACATAAGATTCGACTGGTGACGAAAAGTCTAAAAAAGTGAATTGCCTTTGAATTGATGAGAGTTTTCTAGAGATAGAGAGGTATGATCGATCTCGAATTCTCCAGTTTTTAATTTGAGAAACAGGAAAGAAATAAGAAGAAAATACCTTATAGAATTACGACATTCAGCAGAGAAATTACTTTTAAACAGGAAAATAAACCAAGAAGCATTTTTCAATCACTGCAAAGTTGAGAAGAAGATAATGTGGTGGACCTCATGGTATTCTACTCCTTTTTCAAGTACGGCAGTCTTTTAGGACTGACGTTTGCTCAAGGGGAGACTTCATATATATATATATACTAAACCAAGAAGTTTGTTTCATTACCAGATAACGAAGCAATTAAGGATAGCTTCTTTGCATTGAGAAAACAGCCATTCATCCAAGGTCTAGCTATAGATGGAAAGGTTAAGGGGTCCACCTATCGGATGGGCAGGATGGAATTGATGACTCTTACACCTTTTTTAGAAAAAACAATGCAATAAAAGAAGATTAAAGTATTCCAAATTTATTCCTCATGTCCATGGCCAATGAGAGATCATTTTAGTCCTATTAATTTGAGAATTACTATGAACAGGAGCTTTGGTTGACTATGAGCAATCCAAAGATTGTCTTGGGAAGTGATAGTTTGGTAATTATGAACACAAAAGACATTTTTAACATTACATTTTTTTCATAAACACCCCTTTCCAAGGTAATTTTTGGGTTGTTCCGATTGACCAGAGCTCCGCGAAGTTGCTCCTAGTGTATGAATTGCAGTTGCAAGAGAATCCCTCTTGTAGGTGGCAAATCAATGGACAAAAAAAATTTGAATGAGAAGAAGTCAAAAATTGAGAGGGAAAAAAAAATGATTTATGATGAGGTGACCTTTTCTTGTCCAATGATTTGCCACCCACAAAAGGGATACTCTTGCAACTGCCAAGAGTAAACCTTTTGCCGTACGAAACTGATGATCAAACTACCTTGTTTAAGAGTAGTGACAGATACAATGAGGACTTTATTATCATAGTAGAAACAACAAATACCGTTACGAGTTTTGCCAGTAATTGAATTTTGCAGACTGTCAGATTATCAAATATGAAATCGGAGCCATTCACAAACTCAAGATGTAGAATACAAAGTTTGGATCCATTGATCAATGCCCACCGATTCAGATGAAGCAGTCTCAACTTTATTTATATCTCCTCGATGGTCTATTCGATGGACTACTCTCCATGATCTCATCTACCCTTTAAAAGTACTCTGTGATTAACAGATCTGTGCAATTGTAGTTTGCTAAACGAAAAATGCTATTTTATTATATATTTCACGTTCTTGAATTGTGCATTTTTATTCCAATTTTCTTCTTGTCCACCAACTCTTTCTTTTAGCTTTCAGCTTTCTTGAATTTGATGCGAATCTTCTTACAAAAAAAAGGCAGTTCCAATATTTGGATAAACCCAACTCCTTTCTCCAACTCAGCAGATGCTCCAAGATAGCTATAGGAGAAATTCCTCGTCAAATGAGAACTAAAATTTTGAAAACTGCCTCTCAGGGGTGTAATGGAGCGGTCGGGTCGGAGTTGAGCTCAGTTTTTTTACAAGAAACCTTGAAGAATCGGGTGGGTTTGTACATGTTGATGGTCGGGTCAAGGATTGTGACCCCCTAGTCTCACCCACATGGTTAATAGAGATGCCCCTTTGGAGACTTTTAGAAATATATTCACTGTGTGATCGTCTATATGCACCAAAAGACTGTCCAATTTTCATTTCTGAGTATAAAGAGTTGTTAATGTGCAACTTGTTATTCCCCGTATAGTGCGATGGAAGGGTCGCCATCGATTAATGATCAAGAGTAATTTGGGAATCCGGCCACCTAAATATCTAGCCAGACATTCTCTCCTTTTCTCATTTTTATGTTAAACAATGCAATCCACCACCCTCACTGGCCTGTATAAATAGGCCTCCATGGGAACCCAAGTTCCTCACAGCAGAGCCATAGAGTATTCAAAGTCCTTCATAACTCACATCGCTCTCTTCTTCCTCATATTTCCCTTCAAATTCGAGTATTCTCGACAACTACTTCTTCTTAGTTTTCTTGCATTGCCACTACGATTTCAAGAACAACTCTAACTCAACATCCCTTGGCCTAGTTCGGTTGTTGCAAATGGAGAGGGTGATGAGATTGGCAGATCAAAGGCCGGTGGTGATTTTTAGTAAGAGCTCCTGTTGCATGTGCCACACCATCAAGACACTCTTTTGTGATTTTGGCGTTAACCCCGCGGTTCATGAGCTCGATGAGGATCCAAAAGGAAAGGAAATGGAGAAGGCACTCCTGAGACTAGGGTGTAATCCGTCTGTTCCAGCCGTGTTCATTGGCGGTGAGTTAAAGGGCGGTGCTAATCAGATCATGACCCTCCACCTCAACGGCTCTCTAATCCCATTGCTTAAACAGGTAGGAGCCCTCTGGGTTTAATGAACCAGCTCTCATATGAGGCTCTGATACCATGTAAGAAGAATAAGCGCAGCTTAGTTATATAATTATAAGTAACGCAGTTTTTTTGCTTTGGTTGTATAATATGAGGATAGGCTCGCGGAATAAATATGCTATAGAGCCTCTTATTGTTCTACTAAATCAGTATAACCTGTGTTAATGTATCCTCCTTTTGCTAATAAAAGCTCACTTTTTTCTGAATTTAATGTCTCTTTAGGGGATTCAAACATGTTTGGACTGCAGTGGCAACATGGTAAATTTCTAGGATAATATCACATTACTAGTGTTGTTTTGTTATAATCTTAAACCAGTACTGAAGAACAGAGCTACTCTTACCTCTAAATTGTTAAGTTAATCATGGTCCCATAGTTGTTCAACATGGGGTTCACTTATGTCGCTCGCATCTATGTAATACAATGCATCATGACCATAAGCGATGGGTGCATGTTGGACCACCGTTCGATAGACATTCCCTATGTTTGGTTGCCAAGAAAATAAATGAAAACATGGAAAAGAAAAGAAAATTGGACAAGACTCAACTAAGAATTGTATTAGAAATTCAAAATTTTCTTTTCTTTTCCATATTTTCACCTATCTTCTCGGCAACCAAACATATAGTGTAAGCTTTCCTTAAGCAAAAGACATTTGCCATGTCAACCACTCCATATGTTTCAATTTCGATGTGGAGAGCGAGGGGAGAGCTGCATATGGCGGACATTGGAGACTAGAACCCAGAAGATGAGTACAGATCTTGCATTCTATGCTACACAATGGACAATTATTAGGACCCAATTAACTCGGTTTAGATCAGCTTGATTCACTTTATATTCCATGGTAAAAGGATTGAACCCAAATTCACAGAACCCACATGAATTATTTGTACATAATTGAAAATAAAAATAAATTTCTCGCACGCTAGTTTTCCACTTGCAAACACGCGCATTTTACGGATGCCACCGGTGGAAGCCAAAACATGACAATGTGATCAATGGCATCATTCAACAGCATCGAAGCAAAGATTCAAGCACATCATGACGCATGTACTTGTTCAGTGTGTGGAAATGTTGCTTACTATGACCTTCAAGACAAAATGAAACGATGAGATCAGGGTTGCATTTGGCTCGCTCTAAGTGCAAGACTATGAAGTATGGATTCAGGTGAACCAAATTAGCTCGCAGGTGGACTTGAATCTATTATGGAACCTAACAGGAAGCCCTGAGAACTGAGATAAGTGTTACATGACACAGCTCTCTCTTGCTATTAGGAGCCTCTTTTGTTTCTTGTTTTATTTTGGTTAAGGAGGTCTAAGAAACATTACTTTCGTGTTTAATTAGATTTTTTTTCTTTTGTTTGTTGCTATCTCAATTATAAACGGTTAGGATTAGAGCTGATGTGGCATTAGAAAAGATAAAATAAGTCAACTCAAATCGTAACCCTTAATGGTTGGTTATAAACGGTTAAGATTAGGGAGTACATTCGGGAGTATATTTGGGAGTATCTATAGACCGACTCTTTTCACAATGTACAATAAGAGTTTTTCAAGGGCTTCGGATTCTCTCTGGCCCGTGCCAGAGAGATGCTCTCGGGCCACCACATTGAGGCAACAAGTGGAGGGAGAAGTCATTTCATTTCTCCCCTGATTTTTGACTTCTCCCCATTTGATATATCACTCCTTTTATCTCACCATTTTATTACCCTTATGACACCTTTGGCGGCTACCTTAGATCTGGTTGTGTGTGTTAGTTACGCAATATCATTTCAACAAAAAAAAAACTAATTTGGCTTTGTTACCGCATGTGTTAGGGTGTATCCCAGGATTAATCCCACATCGGTTAGGAAGTGGACTCCGCATGGGTGTGTAAGGGGCCATCAACCCTCCTTAAGATAGGCCCTTTTGGAGTGGTTGCTTGGACTTACCCTTATGGCACCCTTAGCGGCTACCCTAGGTTGGTTATGTGTGTGTTAAGTTACATGATATCATTTCAACCAAAAAAAAAAGGGAAATGCTATTGAGACCCTTTTAGGTCCGAGACTGTGCTCTAAGAGCACGAGACTTTAGGTGAGGCCTACCATGTGAAATGGGCCCCATCTGAATCCCGTGCTCTTAGAGCATGGTCTCAGTGGTCTCGGCCCTAAAGGGGTCTCAGTAGCAAAGTCCAAAAAAAAAATATACGATGTCAACTTAGGCATTGGTTACTAACTATTTCCCTATAAAATCTAATTAATCTTTGTTTTGTTGTTAAGTTGAAAATTACTTGTTTATTAATTAGTTAGGTTTTTGCACAAAGTATAGAAATATTGATTGAGGCTTATAAAAAATAGATTAACTAGCAGTTGAGAAGATAACAGGAGAACCCCAAAAATTGTCTCGAGGTAGATGTAGTTTTTTATGTCAACTAAAAATATTTATGTAATGCCTAAATTACCCCTGCCAAAGGCATACTCGGGTTGCGGTTATCTCTTCAACCGAGCTCCTGTTCATACTTAATCTCTATTAAAAATAAGCTCAGGCTTTGTAAGTAAGGAAATGATTCTTTTGAAATGACTTAAAAAGATAATTTGGATTGATTCATGTAGACTCCCCTCTGGAGTTGTCAAAAGCAATGCTTGTCAATAATATCCGTTTATTAAGATATACTGATCAATACACGGTATGTATCCCTCGAAAGCTTGCAAAATAGGCTTGCTAACATGAGAGTCGGGTTTGGACAACATCGCCTAGAATCCAGCCCATGACCTCATTATTTAAATAATTAAGTTTTTAATTTAAAATGACATATATATAACCTTAATTAACATAATATTTATTGAGATATGTTGGTATTTTTACTATCATATTTCCCTATTTAAAGACCACTACCATAGAGAGACTTCTAATTCTAATTATGTATTCTTTCTCATTTTCATTCTCTCAATTACTTTCTTGCCATTGTCATCACTCATAAGCCGGTGGCATTTCAGGTAAAAAAAATATAAATATCATAACAAAAAATGTTTTTATTTTATATTCTTTTTAAGCCCAGGTCTATCCTTGGTTTTACCGGTAGGACTTGAACTTAGCTAGTTTAGGTCCTACAAGGGTTTATGCCTAACCTTTGTGAATGAGGGCTAGGCCTGAACACACCCATGTCCGGCCCATTGACAGCCTTACATGTAATACATAGATGGGTGTTTGTGAACTAAGGGTCCGTTTGGAAACTCTAGTCGATTATAATAAGTTCTAAAAAATAAGTTCTAAATAATAAATAACCTCTAATTTTCTTTTGAATTTGGATAACATTCAAAAAAATTATTTCAAATTTTTAGTAGCATGTTTGTTAAAACCTCATATTCTTAAATTTTAAGAACTTTTTGTAAGGGCAAAATACGTCATTCTTAAAACATGCAACACACACCCTCCTCCTTCTCCACCATTGCACGGCCACCACCACCACCCTTCAAGTACCATCACCCTTCATTATTTGGGTCACCACCACCACCAATCCTATCCACCCATCACCGCCACCAACCCACCTTCTTTAATGGCTCACCCGAAGCAAACCATGTAAACCCAGCCCCAATTTATTTGAATGATCCCTAATTGTTGAGAAGAGGGTGGCGTTGGTATTAGTAGAATAGGATGGTTGTCACATCTAAAGAGACTACTGGAGCTACTGATAGGTGTGCTTTCTAAGCAATCAACTAAGGAACGCAAGGCAATTATGCAAGGAAGCGCTTTCTCCAAGTACCAAACACATCTAAAAAGACACAACATATTTTGTTGCATCTTAGATTAACAGTAGCTGCTGATCAATCCAATTTAATTCTACCAAAAGTAATTTTTTTCGCAACTAAATGTAATGATCATCAGAATACGGCTGGGGCCGATCATCCATTTATCAAATTTTACGAGAAATATTAGCACCCGAGCTCCATTGTACCCTGTGTTTGCAAAGCTAGGGTTTTACAAAGAAATCCATCAAATGGCGAAAACTAGGGTTTTATAGAAGGAGAAAACCAGAAGGAAAAATCATTAGAGGATGAGACCTCATGGCGGCAGCTTCTGATGACAGTGTGCGGCAGGGTGAAACCCTTCTTTGGCAACCACACAAGAGAAGAGAGAGGAGCTCAGTAAGGAGATGGAGGAGAAGAATGATGGCTTTTCTCATGGTTTTTGGATTTTATAATAGGATACAATGGATATTATAAATTATGTTTGAGGTTAAAATCGTCCAAATCATTCCGACATTTTTGACGCCGTTCCTCTAAAAGTTTAGACTTGAAAAAAAAAAAAAGCCCCCCTCTGACTTATTATAATAGAGTTTTACCTCTACTTCTACAATTTTTAGAAATGTAATTAGAGGATTATCAAACATTCTAAAGTTCAATAAGCTCTAATATATAAATAAGCTCTTATTATTTAAACTTGTCAAATGCTACCTAAGTAGAAAAATTAGGGGAGTCAACAAACAGCCTAATTTAGGCCACAACTTTTTTTAAAATGGGAAAACTGAGGTTATGTAAAAAATTACAGAAATGCAAGCCTAAGTCCAGTTTATTGCCACCCCTTAGGAACACATACGAGAAATTTAAGGTTGCAATTACTGCAACCCAAGTTGGATTGGTTAGAATCTATTTTAGTTGGGAGTGTACATATTAATCACAACACTGACTCTTAGGACTTAGTCCCCTATGAAAAGACAATATCACCCTTAACTTTAGTAAGTTAATTAATGCATTGATAAAAATATCTTGGTGAATTGGCTTAAAAAGTTTGAGTTAACGTTAGCACCATCCGTTAATTATATATGAGAACCTGTGATGTTTTATAATGATATTCAAGTCCTTACACATCCTCTTCCCCCCAAAAAATGATATTCAAGTGCGCTCTTAATTTGTTTCTTATATCTATATTTCAAATAATTTGATAAATAAATACTTGTTATTACATGCTATCAACAATAGTTGAAATTTTAATTTTAAATGATAATATTATTTTAATTTTAAATTTTTTTACTTAATTTAAAATAATTTTATCATTTTAAATTAAAATCTTTATTAGAGACTAAAATTTTGAAATTTAAGTTAGAAAGTGATTTGGAGCTCTCTATAGCATTGCTATCTTGGGCCGTTGGATAAAATCAAACAGTTCAAAATTGATAACGTGAAGGTGGACCTTATACCATTAATTTTTGGACTGTTATTTTTTATCAAATGGCCTAACGCTCGAGAATATGTATGTGAGGAGTGCTAGCACCAGATGCAGTAAGTCATTTATTTTCAGAGTCCATTTATATTTTGAAACATGAAGCCTAGTCATGGTGAGCCGAAACACAATCTTTAATCGTTAATACCAACTCTACCCTGAATAAGAAATAAAAGGAGTTTGTTGGAAGTTGGATCTAATTCTAAACCCTTGAAGTTCATGCTTCTCCATCATAGAACTTTCTTCAATGGCGTTCACATCTCCATTTCAATGGCTTCCATTACAAGTCTCTATGTCGCTATTAGAAACAACGTCGACTTTGAATCCTTTTAAAAAAAAAAGCAGGTATATCAGAATAATAAAGAGTTGATATGGTTTCTTTGTTGAAACTGTAGTTTCTGTATTTGTTGTTGTTTTGTTGTTGTTTTTGTAACTGTTTATGTAACAAGACAACCCAAGTGTTTGTGGTGATTTCAAAGAGAGCAATAGTGTTATTTGTGTGCAATTATTTTAGGGATAATGTTACCTTACATAGGCGTGAACATATTCGACGAAGTCATATCATTCATTGAATTTGGAATGATCAGCAACAAAATTTATACCCAAATCCATTGACATCCAAGACAACCTTCAAAAAAAGGGGCACACACACCTTGGCCATCCCAACTAGAGGGGCCGTGAACGGTTGATAATATTAGAATGATGATAGTGCAGCAAGTATATACTATTCTTGAGATGATGAGAGAGCATTTTCTCTCTTATCTGACATGTCCGCCTGTGGAGAGTTGAAATAATGGAGTTGTAGTCCATGAGCCTTTCATCATTATACTTGAGCAATTGTTATCCATAAGCAATTCCTTTGATCATTTAAGACCTTTTTTTATGCTTTGGAGCAACTGTTATCCATGAGCAAGCCTTTTATTTATGCTTAAGAGATGGCAGCATGGATGTTGGAGTCCAGGGTTGCATCCAGCAAGTGGGCAATAAATACATATGCTAGCAATGCAAAATTAACATTGTTAAATTGTAATCTCTGCCTATCTCCACAAATGCAAGATTGTATTCTTGGCCTACTCATCTTAACAAAAAAAATATTCCGACTTTAGGCTACATTGTCTAATGGTACTTGTCATGCAAGACAACTAGAGACCATTGACACAAACCGTATGACTAAAAAAGAACAAATGCTAATTAACATTGTTAAACATTTATAGGCAATATAAATTTAAGTTCAATGCCTAGGAAGGCATCCTAAGACCATCTCCAACCGTAGTAGCAAATGGAGTAGCAAATTAAGGACGTTTGTTGTGCCACATCAACAAGTAAACACTCCAATGGAGGTAGCAACGGAGAATCTCATTTTGCTTGTGGTTGAAAACATGGCAAATTTGCCGTGTGTTCAACCACACGACAAATCATTTCTTGAGATAAAATAATATGTGGGCCGCATAGATTGACAAATGTTTTTCTATCCCCATAAGTGGGCCCCATAGGTAAAAGATAAAAAAATAATAATAATAATATTTGCTACCTCCATTTGCTACTTACCCTGAAGTAACAAATTTGAAAAGTAACAAATGAAGATAACAATATGTATCTGGGGTAGCAGATGACACATTTGCTACCTCCATTTGCTACTTACCCTTGGACATCATCTAAGAAAGAGCTACCCAATATCATCAACAGAAGTCATCATATATCAAGTGACAAAATGTTCGAATTAGTTGCTGACAAAAATGCTCTTCCAGGTTGACGACTAGCAAAAAGGCTCATGGCATCCAAGTAACTGCATCATTCCAAATCAGTGCTAGTTAGTTTTTTTTTTTTCATAAATTTTAAGAACTTTTTGTTAAGGGCAAAATACGTCATTCTTAAAACATGCAACACACACCCTCCTCCTTCTCCACCATTGCACGGCCACCACCACCACCCTTCAAGTACCATCACCCTTCATTATTTGGGTCACCACCACCACCAATCCTATCCACCCATCACCGCCACCAACCCACCTTCTTTAATGGCTCACCCGAAGCAACCATGTAAACCGAGCCCCAATTTATTTGAATGATCCCTAATTGTTGAGAAGAGGGTGGCGTTGGTATTAGTAGAATAGGATGGTTGTCACATCTAAAGAGACTACTGGAGCTACTGATAGGTGTGCTTTCTAAGCAATCAACTAAGGAACGCAAGGCAATTATGCAAGGAAGCGCTTTCTCCAAGTACCAAACACATCTAAAAAGACAGAACATATTTTGTTGCATCTTAGATTAACAGTAGCTGCTGATCAATCCAATTTAAATCTACCAAAAGTAATCTTTTTCGCAACTAAATGTAATGATCATCAGAATACGGCTGGGGCCGATCATCCATTTATCAAATTTTACGAGAAATATTAGCACCCGAGCTCCATTGTACCCTGTGTTTGCAAAGCTAGGGTTTTACAAAGAAATCCATCAAATGGCGAAAACTAGGGTTTTATAGAAGGAGAAAACCAGAAGGAAAAATCATTAGAGGATGAGACCTCATGGCGGCAGCTTCTGATGACAGTGTGCGGCAGGGTGAAACCCTTCTTTGGCAACCACACAAGAGAAGAGAGAGGAGCTCAGTAAGGAGATGGAGGAGAAGAATGATGGCTTTTCTCATGGTTTTTGGATTTTATAATAGGATACAATGGATATTATAAAATATGTTTGAGGTTAAAATCGTCCAAATCATTCCGACATTTTTGACGCCGTTCCTCTAAAAGTTTAGACTTGAAAAAAAAAAAAGCCCCCCTCTGACTTATTATAATAGAGTTTTACCTCTACTTCTACAATTTTTAGAAATGTAATTAGAGGATTATCTAACATTCTAAAGTTCAATAAGCTCTAATATATAAATAAGTTCTTATTATTTAAACTTGTCAAATGCTACCTAAGTAGAAAAATTAGGGGAGTCAACAAACAGCCTAATTTAGGCCACAACTTTTTTTAAAATGGGAAAACTGAGGTTATGTAAAAAATTACAGAAATGCAAGCCTAAGTCCAGTTTATTGCCACCCCTTAGGAAAACATACAAGAAATTTAAGGTACATGTCTTGCAATTACTGCAACCCAAGTTGGATTGGTTAGAATCTATTTTAGTTGGGAGTGTACATATTAATCACAACACTGACTCTTAGGACTTAGTCCCCTATGAAAAGACAATATCACCCTTAACTTTAGTAAGTTTTGATAATTAATGCATTGATAAAAATATCTTGGTGAATTGGCTTAAAAAGTTCAGAGACACTGAGTTAACGTTAGCACCATCCGTTAATTATATATGAGAACCTGTGATGTTTTATAATGATATTCAAGTCCTTACACATCCTCTTCCCCCCAAAAAATGATATTTGCGCTCTTAATTTGTTTCTTATATCTATATTTCAAATAATTTGATAAATAAATACTTGTTATTACATGCTATCAACAATAGTTGAAATTTTAATTTTAAATGATAATATTATTTTAATTTTAAATTTTTTAACTTAATTTAAAATAATTTTATCATTTTAAATTAAAATCTTTATTAGAGACTAAAATTTTGAAATTTAAGTTAGAAAGTGATTTGGAGCTCTCTATAGCATTGCTATCTTGGGCCGTTGGATAAAATCAAACTGTTCAAAATTGATAACGTGATATGCATTAAAAGGTGGACCTTATACCATTAATTTTTGGGCTGTTATTTTTTAACAAATGGCCTAACGCTCGAGAATATGTATGTGAGGAGTGCTAGCACCAGATGCAGTAAGTCATTTATTTTCAGAGTCCATTTATATTTTGAAACATGAAGCCTAGTCATGGTGAGCCGAAACACAATCTTTAATCTTTAATACCAACTCTACCCTGAATAAGAAATAAAAGGAGTTTGTTGGAAGTTGGATCTAATTCTAAACCCTTGAAGTTCATGGTTCTCCATCATAAAACTTTCATCAATCGCGTTCACATCTCCATTTCAATGGCTTCCATTACAAGTCTCTATGTCGCTATTAGAAACAACGTCGACTTTGAATCCTTTAAAAAAAAAAGCAGGTATATCAGAATAATAAAGAGTTGATATGGTTTCTTTGTTGAAACTGTAGTTTCTGTATTTGTTGTTGTTTTTGTAACTGTTTATGTAACAAGACAACCCAAGTGTTTGTGGTGATTTCAAAGAGAGCAATAGTGTTATTTGTGTGCAATTATTTTAGGGATAATGTTACCTTACATAGGCGTGAACATATTCGACGAAGTCATATCATTCATTGAATTTGGAATGATCAGCAACAAAATTTATACCAAAATCCATTGACATCCAAGACAACCTTCAAAAAAAGGGGCACACACACCTTGGCCATCCCAACTAGAGGGGCCGTGAACGGTTGATAATATTAGAATGATGGGAGTGCAGCAAGTATATACTATTCTTGAGATGATGAGAGAGCATTTTCTCTCTTATCTGACATGTCCGCCTGTGGAGAGTTGAGATAATGGAGTTGTAGTCCATGAGCCTTTCATCATTATACTTGAGCAATTGTTATCCATAAGTAATTCCTTTGATCATTTAAGACCTTTTTTTATGCTTTGGAGTAGTGCTTCGGAGCAACTGTTATCCATGAGCAAGCCTTTTATTTATGCTTAAGAGATGGCAGCATGGATGTTGGGTTGCATCCAGCAAGTGGGCAATAAATACATATGCTAGCAATGCAAAATTAACATTGTTAAATTGTAATCTCTGCCTATCTCCACAAATGCAAGATTGTATTCCTGGCCTACTCATCTTAACAAAAAAAATATTCCGACTTTAGGCTACATTGTCTAATGGTACTTGTCATGCAAGACAACTAGAGACCATTGACACAAACCGTATGACTAAAAAAGAACAAATGCTAATTAACATTGTTAAACATTTATAGGCAATATAAATTTAAGTTCAATGCCTAGGAAGACATCCTAAGACCATCTCCAACCGTAGTAGCAAATGGAGTAGCAAATTAAGGATGTTTGTTGTGCCACATCAACAAGTAAACACTCCAATGGAGGTAGCAACCGAGAATCTCATTTTGCTTGTGGTTGAAAACATGGCAAATTTGCCGTGTGTTCAACCACACGACAAATCATTTCTTGAGATAAAATAATATGTGGGCCGCATAGATTGACAAATGTTTTTCTACCCCCATAAGTGGGCCCTATAGGTAAAAGATAAAAAAATAATAATAATAATATTTGCTACCTCCATTTGCTACTTACCCTGAAGTAACAAATTTGAAAAGTAACAAATGAAAATAACAATATGTATCTGGGGTAGCAAATGACACATTTGCTACTTACCCTTGGACATCGTCTAAGAAAGAGCTACCCAATATCATCAACAGAAGTCATCATATATCAAGTGACAAAATGTCCGAATTAGTTGCTGACAAAAATGCTCTTCCAGGTTGACGACTAGCAAAAAGGCTCATGGCATCCAAGTAACTGCATCATTCCAAATCAGTGCTAGTTAGTTTTTTTTTTTTTCATAAATTTAATCATGGCTATAATTTCTATTAGTTAGGAATACATATAACATTGAATCAAATAGTGTGAAATATTCAATGGTCATTTAAGTGTACTATTGTCAAGATTCACAGCTACATAAATATATTATTAGATAATAAGAATTACATCCAATTACATAATATCATATTCTAAGATTGAATATTTTATCATTTTCATATTTTTTGTGTTTCTATGCATTCTATTGCCTTTGTTTATCCTCCAACTTTGTCAAAATATAAGATATTGAGATGTTAGCAAAACTAGAAATCATGAGAAGTTCATACCATTTATGCTAACAACAAGTTATTTTCTCTTTATCGCATAAGTACGGCTATCATGACGAAGTCTTCCACATGTCTTACATTTTCTTGATTTCTAACTTGTTGATAATTCAATGTCGCTCTTTAATCTACTACTACAATCAATCTTCTCATTTCTATTTGCATTTTTTTTTCTCCCCTTCATTTGAGTTATACGAGGATCAAAAAGTATCGATCGATCTAAAGATTCAATGACATTACCATCATTATCTTTAGAAAATGTATCTTGTGTTGTCGCTTTACTATTGAAATGATTATCTTTTGTTGAATCCTCTCGATTTTCATTTTGGAGCATCTTATTCTTCATCGTCACAATTTCCTCAAAAGCTTGGTCAAGGTGATACATCACCCGTGTGAATATTGCCTCTGACCTCCCTGTCATGTAAGCCAATGCTGTCGCCCCGCGACCAATATGACTAATTCGTAATGCTTCTATACCAGAATGACCATCATGTATAAAAGAACCAACCTCATCAACTATCTCACATTTATTTGTATCTTTTGTCCAACGTTTTATTTAAATTGAGGTGGAATTCCAAACATGTCTAATCTCGAGAAGTCTTTAAGTACATGTCTACACAATTTCAAACATGTCTATTCTTTGAGTTGTATTCATCCCTGAAAAAAATATGCTATGGTTGTAAACTGATATCCATGAGTCACGAATTTTGTATAAACCTTGAAGCCATTGATTTTCCTTTAAACCATATTTCGCCTCAACCCATGTCTCAAATAACCATATAATGATGCATCTGCCTTATTATGTAACAATGTACAACCAAACAACACTGATTGATAATGATGGTTCACCCCAATAAATTGAGCGAATATCATATTGTACTTGTTTGTCCTATTAGTTGTGTCAAATGTGATTCTATCATCAAACCGTTGATAACACATCTGAGAATGTGCATCTATCCAAAAGAAATTGGTTATTCTATCATCACTGTCACATTGAATAACATAAAAAAAATGTGAGTTATGTGTTTGCATTTTTCTAAAGTATAACAACATTGATTGAGCATCCTCAACATCCAATTTTGTTATTCTCACTAACCCAAGATGATTATAACATTCTTTGGCATCTATTGAACATCTATCACCCACAAATTTTGGTATTTTCACTATAGGAATAAAATGTCCTCTCAAATGTTTAAGCTAAACTCTTAACTGAATAGTGTATTTTTGTAAATGATACCAGAAAATTTATTTTGAAAGGGCTGATCACGTCATGATTGTGTATGTTGTTAAAGTTTGTAATTACCCATTGTTGAGTTATCATATCCTTGTTCACATGAAAACATGCCTTATAATCTGTCTTCACAGAGGAAGTGTTTCTTTTTGTATTTCTTCCGCATGTTATCTCTTCATTTTCGTCTCTAATATCTTTTTTTTGTATTATTGCCCTCCTAAATACATCCAAGCTCATAATTATAAACTTCTAAATCATTTATCTATTTTTTTTTTTGATGTTCTTATACGAGTCCCAAATCCATTAAGCCGGCAATATTCTCTATAATAGTATTTTGCATCATCAATTGAATCGAATTTCATTCCAAGTTGTAGCTCTAAAATTTATCATCTTTTTCTACCATTTTCTTATCACCAACACCTTCTACCTCACTTTAACAATTAATTTTCACAATATCAATAGGACCTTCTTCCATATCCTCTAACTATGACACCTGCATGAAGTATTGAAGATACAATAAAAATGTTATATCAATTTAATTATAAAATAATTAAAAAAATTGATCCTATAAAAAATTTACAATAACATCAAACTAAAAATAACATGGAATAAGACATGCATTAAAAAAAAAAAAAAAAAAAGAAGCAGACGCCACAAGAGAAAATTAACAACAAAAAAAGCATGGGAAATAGAAATAATTGATGCGTATTATTGGTGGCCGGCCGTTTCTACAAACTCAATATGTTGTGAATCTAGTACTCTATGTAACCACTAAATATAGATTCTCCTCTGCCACCAAGTATGAATTCAAACTCTAGGCCAACTCAAGGGTTCGACCTAAGGTATCTATACCAATGTCCTATAGTGACGCTGAAGAGGAGATGAATGAATGAATATATAGAGGTGGCCTCCATCTTTGTTCAAATTATGCATCACAAAGTTTCAAGTTGTGGTCATACTCAAGCTGCCATGGATTTTTATGATCATGATAGTGAGTTAGTAGCCTTGTATACATCATCTAAGCCATGAACAGGGAGGCCAATGTTTTTTTCACAAACAAAGAGAGCAAATTCTGTAAAAAAAAGTTTGAAGTTTTTTTTCTCCAAATTAATCAATTCATGGTTAATGGATGTAGTTTTTGACTTTTTAAAAAATAAAGAGATTAATATACCTTGTTAAGGGAAGGTGATGACAAGCTTTAACATTTGGATTAGGAAAGCAGTTCAAGAGAGAAGAAGGAAGTGATAAAGACGAACAGTCGGATTCTTATGCCCAGTTCCAATGCATGTACTAGATCTCTTTATTATCTTTGTTGATATCTTAATAAGGGTAGAGTTGGTATTAACGATTAAAGAATGTGGATCAACTCACTATGGCTTGACTTCATGTTTGAAAAGGCATGTCACCTCATCAATAATCCTAACCCTTAGTGGGATAGCTATGGACTGCGTGGATGAGGTAATAGATTTGGGAGTATATGTGAGAGTACCCATAGACCGACTCTTATTTTCATAGTGTAGGTGCAAATGGTGTTGCTACCCTAAAACAATAAGATAGACTTACACTTGTTGCGACCACCTTGCGTTTAGGGGAAGACTTTCTGTATATCCTATCCAGAGCACTCAATCACTATCCATATAATTATTTATCTTTACTATTATAATGCAAGAGACATGCGTAGCCTGATTTTTCCAAAATTCCTAAACTACTCTTATATAAAACAAAATTTTGATTTAATGCTTTAGTTTAATTTCCATTTTTGAAATTTCCAAACTATCCTTATATATAATAAAACTTTGATTTAATGTTTTATTTTAATTCCTAAACTACTCCTTGCTCATCTATCTATTTAAAGAATAGAATCACAGCCAATCGTGATTGAACTCAGGGAGAGTTCAATCACACCTGCGGGTTAACACGTGTCCCTTTTAACTCCTATTAACTGTGGTTAACTCCTTCCCCTCACTCTCACGTGCATCACACGTGCTACCCGCTAATTTATTTTAAGAGAACACTTAATGTACTTGTGATAATAATGCTTCTGATATAATTAAGGAAAATAGTAATCGTACTTGGGGTTCCCATTTTATGACCTAAGGGTAGGTCCTCATTGGTCCATGCCTCAATTTTAAATACTCACTTACTATCTTAGTTTTAATTTAGTTAAGCTTAATTAGGATTAAAGAGGTGTTAAAAGGGACAAGAGGACGCACGGGAAAGATATGAAACATACGCATGGGTCCATTGAGCATTGCTCATTAATTAGCCTAAAAATATCTTGTCCCCAAGTGGTAAAGACATGAAACAAATGCTATTTCCTTTTTACTTACATCTACAACACAGTGTATCCGAGGGCAACTCCAAAACATGTCAGGCGGAAACGTATGATATTTCCTTTCCCATCACCTCTGTCCATTAGCAACTCGTATTCGTTTTCCATTTCCCTAATAATATGGAGAAATGCTTTCTCGTTTAACTAAGACATCGTTAACAGCGGCGGTGAAATAAATGCTTACTACATCAAATGAGTGGTAGTCATACTTGCACCTAACGCGCGTGGAAGAAGTTGAAAGTTTCTGAGAGTCGATCTTTTAGTCACGCGCTTTTACTATGCAAATTACAATCCCAAGCAAGAAAAAGACAGAATCTCGAATGCTATCCTAACCCTCCTCTGTACTTCAGACTGATTCCAGTAGCCATCAGTTACAGGCTTACAGCTCACCCTGATTAAGAAATAAAATAAAATAAATATGTAAATCATGAATGATGCTTTCGACAATCAATGTCAGTTCTCGATCACGAAAAGTTAAATCTCATATGGTTTTTGCAATTGCATCAGTTTCAGTCGCAGAAATAGTGATTTCAGTCTAAAATCACTCGTGGTTTCTTCTCGAACCGTTGTATATTGAAGAAACCCTAACTGTTCTTTAGGTAATCTTTGCAAGTTAAGCTAATGATTCTTGTTGA
The DNA here is from genome assembly GCA_015143295.1 of Tetracentron sinense. Taxonomy (NCBI): domain Eukaryota; kingdom Viridiplantae; phylum Streptophyta; class Magnoliopsida; order Trochodendrales; family Trochodendraceae; genus Tetracentron; species Tetracentron sinense. The sequence goes on along the minus strand of CM026558.1, from coordinate 6,172,660 downwards.
AATTGATGGAACTTGTTTGATGAACTTCATGGATCTCTGTTTCTGTTTCCAAGCACCGTATGTATTTACTTCAATGGATTTTTGAAGTCTTTCTGTAATTTTCTAGGGTTTTCTGATAATGTGCCCTCTTTTGTTGTCTTTGAAGGTGTAAATGCTAGGGTTTTTGTTTAGAGGTCGTTCATGAGTTGATGTATTGTGGTTTTGGACGGGGATTTTTTTTGCTGTGGAAGCTCGGATAGAAGAAAATGTTCGGGTTTTCTCGAAGACGGATGAAGCTTGGGAGGTGAGTTTTTTTTTTTAATTACTTGTTGATGCGAATTGTTTTCAAGCATTCAGGATATTTTGTTACTACTCTGAATGTTTGGGACTACATACAAATTAAAATTCAACTGCGAAGATCTGTAAATTCAACAATACTCATTTTATGTAAATATTTAAGCTGCGAAATAATTCAGAGTTAAAACGGTATGCCTTGTGTTCCAATCATCTTTCATTGTAACTTCTCTATATAATAAACAATGACAATCTGATGGCGAATATTAATATTAGTAATCCATTAGGGATTTTCTCTTTAGTTACAGATCCTGTAACCTTACACACCCTTCAGAACTACTGTAAATCCAATATTACTCATTTTATTTTAATCTTTAAGCTGAGAAAGAATTCGGAGTTCAACAGACATGTCTTGGTGTTCTAATCATTTTACATTGTTAACTCCTGTATAATTGCCAATCAGATGGCAAATTAGGGAATTTGTCCATAGTTCCAGTTCCTGTTACTTCTACGGTTCTACCCTTCAGAATTCAGAATGTGCCTCTTGCTTTAAAGGATTGTAAATTTTAATATTTGGAGGGCCACTATACAATTAAATGTAGATTTTTTTTTTTTTGGGGGGCGGGGGGAGGGGGCATTATATAGATAAAACCAGTACTTTAAAAAAAAAATAATAGTCATATCGAATGAAAAAGTCTTTTTTTTGGGGGGGGGGGGCATGCTTCCACGCCCCTGGGTAGTAGTCAGGTAACTTGTAAATGCTGGGAACGGACTTGAATTCTTTTTGGATTAAACCTCTATTATCATGGGGTTCTCCTTGTGAGAGTATAATTTGGGGAAATTCCTAATTAGTTAGCGGTTTGTATATGTGACACCATAAATAGGCTTATGATATCGGCTTATTTTATTGCTGATGGTGTGTGAGTGAGTAGGGTTGTCAAAGAGAGTATGGCTCTTGGAAGAGCAGATGGATCTCAAGGAGAGTGTGATCACTATTCATGGATAGTCCCGTTGGTTCTCATGGTGAGCAGGCACTTTGTGGTTGAGACTTGAGAGTGGAAATCCTTGCACCTTGTAATCTCTTCATAATGAAAGCTCGTGGATTGTCTTCATCCATGGACGTAGTTACTCACATGATGGACCATGTAAATCTTGTCTTGTGTGTTTTGTTCTTTGTTTTCTATACTCTTCTCTATATTTGTTTACACGTTACCATTGACCTTATGATTGTGTTTCCCACAACAATAGATATTGGTAAGAAACTCCTGTAAACTCCCTGCATTTTGAGTAAGTAGGTTGATTTGCAAACCTAAGAGTATGATTTTATGTTTTTCATCTTTGTAGTTTTAGTTTTTATGTATTTAAGAATTCTATTTGCACCATTTAATGTTCCTCGAAATCTTGGCATTCTTTGTGCTAATTTTTAAATGTGAAAGCTGTTGGCTGCTGTTTGGTCGGATTTCCTCTAGGCCATTAGACTTCATAGTTTCCGTCTTTTATTCTTCGTATTCTTAGGTTCACCATTGGTGAATCTAATTGCTTCTGTATCTTGTTTCTTTGTATATTTGAATTTCTGCTTACTGGTCGAAAAAGAAAAAGAAGAAGAAACCGGAGGCTGCTTTTAGCTGTATAAACACAATGCTTTAGTTTTAATTAGTGACATCTTCATACTAAGAAAAAGAAAATGTCATTTCATAATACCGAGTTTCCAATCTCATTAATGTCTTGTCTCAGGTTGAAAGTTCAGCTTTCAGACTCTCCTCAGGGGACTAGAAGTCCTATAAGACACCCTAAACGCGTCAGCCAGTCCAATGTGAGACTTATAACTTAAGTGCATATGGTTTGTATCAGTATGTGCATTAAGTTTTTAAAATTTTACAGGCAGAAAGTGCCGCACCTGCAAGTAGTCATTCGGATGAACTCAACTGCCAGCGTTCATCTGTTGGGTTTGAACTTAACAACTGCACATCTGGGAACTCTGAGAATTGGATGTTGTGCTCAACTGTAGGGGACAAGCCTACTCCGCGCTTCAATGTGAAATATTCTCAACACTTAATCCTAAGTCTGCTTTACATGATTCACTGTTTAACTTAGACGAGCTTGTGTGTTAGGAAATTCTTCCAAAAGCCTAAATTTATCCTGTTTCTCCTAATAGCATGCAGCAACTGTAATCGGGAACAAGATGGTAGTGGTGGGTGGTGAATCTGGTAATGGATTGTTAGAAGATGTACAGGTAATAGGATGCGACTTTTCTTTTGGAATTTTATATTCTAGGGCACTGGTGGATAATTTGTCCCCTAAGAACTAAAAATGGCAGCCCAATCCTCTTCATCTTTTATCTAATGACTTATCCAGTGTGGACTCATGTCACATAAAATCAAACACTGAATCTGCAATGATTTGTTTTCTGGTTATTTCAGGTGCTTAATTTTGATAAACTTACATGGACAATGGCTTCATCAAAGCTTTACTTGTCACCGACTAGTTTGCCACTTAAGATCCCTGCATGCAAAGGTCATAGTCTGGTATAAATCTTATTGCTTCTCATCACCAGCTATTTAGATCACGTTATTCCATATTTTATTCTTTCATTAATTTCCAATTCCTATGCATTAAATTCTAAACTGTAGTTTGGAATTGGAATTGGTATGTTATCTGAAATCAAGCACAGCATTTTACTATTTGAACTATTCCTTGAGATTGGATTGATAAATAGTCAATGATATCTGGTTACCTTATGGCATATGGACTACAACAGCTTGTGAAACGATTCCTGTGCTGAAACCTTTGTTGGTTGTTTTCCTTGAGTAGGTTTCTTGGGGGAAAAAGGCACTCTTGATTGGAGGAAAAACTGACCCAGGGAGTGACAGAGTTTCAGGTAGGAGTTCTTTGTATTTGCCACACTTAGTAGCTGCTCCCCACCTTGTTTCTCTATTTGATGCTATAAATTATCTCAATTTTCTTTTTGGTTTTCGCAGTGTGGGCATTTGATACAGAAACAGAGTGCTGGTCACTTATGGAAGCAAAAGGGGACATCCCGGTACTCTTTCTAACTAAACCCACAAAAACTCGAAATAAACTATGAGCATTTGCTCCTGATTATTTACTTGAGAATAGTACGGATGTACCATGGCATTTTTGTTTCATCTCATACAAGCATGTTAGTATCTATTGCTTCCAACAATCCATTTACAGGCTTTGTGGACTAGTCCTAAGCTTCCTTTCCCCCGTTGGGCTGAGTAATATTCAAGGGTACCATCAAAGGTATCTTTCTTTCTTTGGACAACATCTCTTGATAAGATCTTGACTTGTGACCATCTCAAAAGTAGAGGCTGGAGACTTGCAAATCGTTGTGTCAGTGCCTAGCAGCAGAGGAAACCGTGGATCACGTACTCTTGCATTGTACTTTTGCGGGTATCTGGAATGACATCTTATCCCAACTTGGAGTTGTCTACGTCTTTCCGTTCAGGACTTCTTATCTTATTGGTATTCGATTGCGTTGCATTAAGGTGTGGACCCCCTTCTTTCGGGGGCTATTGGGTGGTCCTTATGGAAGGAGAGGAACATACACACTTGAGGATATTGTCCTTCCTTTAGCCAAGATTTGGTTGAGAGTTCGTCATCTTATTATAGTGCGGACTTTTGCTAGGGGTGATCTTAGGGAGTTGGGCATGCTATCTTAAGTATTGGTATAAGTGGTTCTCATAGTCCCACACTCCCACTATGTGGGGTTCGGGAGTTCTGTGGGGGTTGATCTTGTTACAGCTATTTTTGTTTTATTTCTTTGGTTCATTCTTTGTGAACCATTCTCTTTGTATTTGCTTCAGCTTTTTGATTTTAATGCTATCACGACTACATATAAAAAATGAATATAATCCACATTATGCTTTACTATCACATCTAGCTGTTAAATGAAAGCCTGCGCCTTTTGTTTCTCAGTACAGCCTGTTGATGAAAACACCGTGTGTTTTGAATCTTTTGCTAAACATTGGTTTTCTGAAAAATAATATAGAGAACTATGTATCTCCTTGTATAGTTTATGTACTTTGCACTTTAATAAATCTATTTGAAGGTGTCTCAGCTATGCAGTGTAATTATATGTACGACTCTTTATGCACACGTTACATCTGATAATTTATTTCTGTTTTCCACATTCTTGTCTTAGTTCTTAGAAGTTTTTCAACCAAAACAGTTATATAGTAACATCTGATATTTCTATTCAGTTGTACGTCTTGATTTGTATTGGTTTTGGGGTTTGGAAATATCCGATATTGGTATGTAAATCCTTGGGCTGCCTTCATTTCATCTATCTGATTGTGCTGTTCTGACACCATTTATCTGCAATCTCCGAATATCTGAAGCAATGGATCTGTACTGTATAGAAGTAAAACAATAAAATTTAAAATTAATGTGCATTGCAGGTTGCTCGCAGTGGCCACACTGTGGTCAGGGCAGGTTCTGTTTTGATCCTCTTTGGGGGTGAAAATGCTAAAAGGAGGAAACTAAACGATCTTCATATGTTTGACTTAAAGTCTTTGATGTGGCTCCCTCTTCATTGCACGTGAGTAGATCAGTTAACAGTGCAGTGCAATAAATTATCGTCACTGGTAGACATTTATTCCATAACCCTAAGATAATTAAGAAGCTAGGAATATATTGGTCATGCTCTACTGGTAAAAAAAAAATTTAATTTGTTCATGCTCTATAACAATGGATCTGTTGATATGTATAGAGGAACAGGACCATCCCCCAGATACAACCATGTAGCTGCCCTTTATGATGATAGAATTCTTCTTATTTTTGGAGGAGCATCGAAGTCCAGGATTTTGAATGACTTGTACTCACTTGACTTTGAAACAGTATGTAAATCTAAGCACTCTAGTCTTTTTTCACGTCAGTATACTTTTCATGGTCATACATATTAATCTCTATACAAATGCAAATTACATCTTCGTCAAAAATAAGCTTGTGATGTGTGAAACTTTTCCCTCAGATGATATGGTCAAGAATTAAACTCCGAGGTTTCCATCCGTCACCTAGGGCTGGTTGCTGTGGAGTTCTATGTGGAACGAAATGGTATATTGCAGGTGGTGGAAGCAAGAAAAAACGTATGCATCAAAAGCTGAAAAGATTATGTCCTGGAAGATACATATTTCTCTTTTCCCATGATTTTAACTTTTAGAACCTTTTTATTATTTTGTTGCTTTTTGAATGGTTAAATTTATATTTGCATTAGTGTTATACTTTGGCTGCCCTGTCCATTTTGTAATACTGCGCTTCAGGCAATAAAACTTGATTATTGATACCCTTTGTTTTCACTCCTATGAATTTCACTCATACCTTGGTGTTACCTTTATTTTTGTGTATGGGTTTGAGATTCTTTCTGTGGCACCATTCACTTTTGGCTATTAATTGGACTCAATCAAATTTACTGAATGCTCAAGCTTGATGTTGCTTACTTTAGTCCGAAGGTATTTATATGAGTTTTTAACAGATGTAGGACTATGCAATGGCGTAAAATCTAGTGCGTTGAGATCAAAATTTGATTAACAAGAATAAGGAAAACTATAAAATAGCAATCTTATCACAAATAATTAATCAAGAAAATTCAAGAAAGCAATTTTATACCAATTCAAGGCCACGCCACATACCTACAATGCGACCCTCAGTTATACCTGTGAGGGTTGTGTGGAATTCTATGTTTCCATAAGCTTAGGGATTAACTTTCAATTCAATGTAAATTTTCTAACCTTTTCTAGGGTTTTGAAATTGTAGGAGGGTTGTTGTTTTAGGGTTTCGGAGTTATAGGTTTGTTGTTTTTAGGGTTTTAGGACACAGGGAATGCTGTGGCTGCAAGTTAGAATAGTAGGGGGGGTGGGGACTGTAGCAACACTAGGGAAGGCTGTGGGGGTGCTACAACAATCACAAGAGCAGGAAACAAGTGTGGCAGCAAGGTTAAGAGTCTGCTAGAGGGTTACAGCAGCAGGGGGGGCATGGGGAAAGGCTGCAGTAGCTAGGAGCCTAGGACAGACCTGGGATAGGTGCTGCAGGTCAGGAAGAAGGCTGGAGGGGCTGGCGGCTGTAAAGGCAGAGGGCTGGGGGGCTGGCAGCAGCCTTGGCATGGGCTATAGGGGCTGTAGGCAGTGACGGGAGATGCTAGAGAAAGCTATAGGGGCTGGGGTTTTGGTTGGGTAGGGTTTCTTGAATGGGAAAACAGAAAATCAATCAAGAACAATGGTAGAAAGGAATCTAGGGTTTGGTTTGGGTGAGATTTCTTTCAAGAGAAAAGGATCTAGGGTTTGATTGATTAGAGTTTCAATGAAAAATAGAAAATCAATGAGAAGAAGATCAATTAAAATACCTTAGATTTTATCTTACATGAAATATTTGTAGAGAAGTTCAAATACAATGATACTTGCTCAAGGTCTATACCCTAGGCTGTAGACTTGGGTTTGTCCCATTACCAGTGCAGTCAAGGCGTCGCCTAGGCAGTCGCCGACAAGGCGTTTTTGGACTGTTATCGCCTAAGCGCCTCCCTAGGTGGGCTTTTTGGACCATACTCATTTCATTTTATCTGGAAGTCTGATTTACAGCTTATCTACATATAAATATCATTTAAGTAACTGTAAATAAGGTTATACTCCCCATTTGAATTTTATAAAAATTATCCTGAATCTAAATTCCTGAAGAATAAATTCAACTCTTCAGTTCAAGAACAAAATTCGTTTTAGCACATTTGGGAATTTGCTTAAAATTTTTACTTGCAAATGCTAAAGTATTTATCAAATCTTAAAATTTCATAAATTCTACTATATCAAAACATTACTAAAACTCAAATTCTGGTAAAAAAAAGTCTCATATTTTATTCTCTAAAAATATTTTCCTCTACATGGTCAAAAAGTCAACAGTTCAGCAGAAAAAGGCTTACATTCAAGATTTACAACTGTAAATGCTAATTTGCCTAGATTATTGTCAACCCTAAGAGGTTTGAATTGCTATTTGAATTTATTAATGTTATATATGTATATTAAATATATATATATATATATATATATATATATATATATATAATTTAATTTAATTATTTTTCTATTCTAGGCGGTGCCTCTCCTAGCTAGGCCTAATCGCCTAGACGCCTTGACTACACAACCCATTACTTTCTACATACATAGCCCCTTTGACTACTCAATGGGATGTGAATGAAGTGAGTCTGGGAGATGAGCTTCTTGGGAAGTGAGTAGCCCACCCTATACATATCTTCCCTACAATTATGGTTATGCTTATTCTTTTTACTATGTATTTAATTATTACAAATATTATAAAACTAAAATATATCTTTTCGCCGAGAAATATTGTGGCCTATATATAGCTTGACCTTCAATATAATACATATGATTAATCTATGTCTAACTTCTATGTATCTACCTTAAAGAATTAAAAATTCTGTTTTTCACAATTATTTTAGATATTTTTCAATTTTTTCCTGGCCAATCTGTAATTTCACATTCAATACACCACAAATTATTTAAGCAATGCGATTACACTTCTTTACACTGCCTTGGGGGTGAGAGAGGTGTTTAATGTAGTTAGATAGGATCATTAGAGTCTTTGATCCAGGTATGGTCAAATTATTAATGGAGATATCTGAAATTCTTTCACTCTAATGCTATACTGGTTTGTAGGAGGGCAACTTGATTGCCAATGGCAATGAATTTCTATGGTTTGGACGTGAACTTGTAATTTGACTAGTGATTTTTACATTTCCCATTTGTTAAAGAGTTGCTGAGATATACGGGTACTTAAGTGATTCTTTGGGAGCTACTTAAACGGTTGAATACAATTTATCCTATAACTGGAAAATGCACTGAATATTCTTGTCTTGGGAATCTGACTGACACAATCTTTTTTCTCCTTTCCAGGCTATGCAGAAACATTGGTCTTTGATGTTTTAAAATTCGAGTGGTCTGTAGCTGTCTCATCTCCTCCTTCTTCTATTACTACCAATAAGGTGAGCCATGTTGATTTTACTTCTAATTTCCTTGTCATGAGAATACAAATATTTTAGATGTCAGTATCTCAAGTTTTGTGACTTGCAATCTTCATGTATATGATTTTTATCTAAAAGAATCTTGTGCTATTATATTATATATTTGGGTTATATAATTACAATTATAATTATAATTATTAACTTCTGTCTTTTTTCCTAGCATGTTTGCAGGAATAATTGTTATAGTTTTTGCAGTATCTTTTTTTTTAAAATTGGTAATCAAACATATATTAATAGCAAGAAGAATGCAGGAGACCAGCGAGTAGGAGGTTCACAAAAAGTCAACCTAAAAACACCTAGCACTACAGAATAAGCAAAACAGAAGAAACCCACATGCCAACAAAAACTATCATTCCCTAGTCCCTCTTATACAGGCAGCAGGACACTGGACACCCCTGATTCCTCCATATCACCCCTACTTGAACATCATGCTATCCAAAAATTATGCATCTGCCTCCGGAACTTAACTTAGGGGAGCACATTATCTTCGAATATATGCTTGTTTCTCTCCTTCCAGATAGACCATGTAATCATACTAACAAAATTCTCCAGATTTTTGAAATATTCACGAATTTTAGGTGTGCCGAATTATTCTCCGAATTATTCGCGAATTTTAGGTTTGCCGCTGAATTTCACGAATTATTCCCGATTTATTTGCGAATTTTACAATAATTTGTCTAATTTGACAAAGTAAACTGCTTATTTTATATATTATCAAATCAAATTGTTGGATATCTTTTTATAATTAGCGAAGCCGAGGGCCGCCATTCATGCAATGAATGGAGTCAGACCCGACCTTTCCTTCCAGAGCTTGAGCTAGAGCTGGAGCTCTAGGCCGCCATTCCTGCAAGGAATGGAGTAAGGCCTTCCAAAAAAAAATGAAAAACCATCCCTTGCTTTTACCAAAGAACTTCTGTCAAACCACTCTAAAAACAAAAGCTAAAAACCTTCCCTTCGGTACCTTATTAGGAGTATGGAGCCAACGTCGCAGTTTAGGTATAGCTTGCCGAGTATAACTTTGTCCACACCGTTTCCGCAGTGGTTGTCTTTACTCAGCTGTCACAGCAGTTTCGGAATCCACACCCCCGAAGGGTGCGGCACGCCATCCGACTTACCGCAACAGATGACAGCCTTCTTGTACCGATGGCATCGTCCCTCACCTTATCTTAGTGCTTTGTCCCCTCAGAATGGATACTGTAAAAGAGTTGGCTGACTTCCACAAAACATGGCAGCAAAGCTCCAGAGGTTTTGAGCACTTAAGAAAGAATGAGGAACCACATCGGCTTTCTGTCATCACCTACGGAAATATGAAAACGAGAAAACAACCTGAGGAACTTTAAGAAACCTGCTTAAAAGTCCGTTTAAAGGCCTTTCAGGCCGTTTTGCAGTAGTAGCTGAGCTTGAGCTAAAGAGAAAAAACAACTGTAACAACAAAGGAGAATCCCCTTCTGTTTTACTGCCCGCTATTCCCGAATAGGGAATAGAGTAAGGGCAGACCCTTTCATATGAGCTAGTATTAGTAGCTAAGACAGTTCGGAGCTATAGAATGAATAGCTTTAGCTTCCCTTTCTATTCCTGTTATGAGCTATCAGAAAGTAGAAAACATACAAGTAACAATGAAGGAGAATCCGAGTCGTTATCTGCCCGACATTCCTGAAAGGAATGGAGTAAGGGCAGCCCCTCTTATGAGTTAACCTATCTCAACGACCTGATCGGTACAAGAAGGCTGTCATTTGTTGCGGTAAGTCGGATGGCGTGCCGCACCCTTCGGGGGTGTGGATTCCGAAACTGCTGTGACAGCTGAGTAAAGACAACCACTGCGGAAACGGTGTGGACAAAGTTATACTCGGCAAGCTATACCTAAACTGCGACGTTGGCTCCATACCCCTTATTTTATTCCCGAATTTTTCTCGAATTTTTTCGAACTTACCTTGCAGAATTATTCCCAAAACCCGACTTTGTCACTATGCATGTAATAGCCCCTAGAAGAAGATCCCATACCACTGCAACTGCGTTTTCCAGAGAGACTGAGTGCCAGTGAGGAGCAGGGGATGAGCCAAGCATCTCTTGAAGTTTCTTCAGAAGATTATAATTTTAAGCTGTAAATCTTTATGTTATTTAAAGTGTTCATAATCAAAGGGAACAATGGTGACTGTATCTTGCCATAAATCCATGAGACTTCTATCACTTATCAAAAGAAATCCCTGAGACATTCGAGTTTCAAGCCATTTCTGTTCTCTTTGGTCCGTAGACCAGTCACAATAGAATATTTGTGATAGCCCCATTAGCACAGTGGATTTTGCCTATCATGTCTAAGTTAATGTTCTGGTTCTTGGGTTAAGGGATTTACTACCATCCATTGTGCCCTGGGCAATGTGGCTTTAATTTGCATTGACTAGAGTGTAGGAGTTTTTGTTACTTCATGGATGTCAGATCGACACAGCGTGTGGCTTTTATTTGTATTGATGAGAACTGAGGAGTGCTAGTTAAATCATCGGTGTGAGATTGTACACAGCTTGGTGATCACAACTGTGGTTAGGAAGCCTACAAACTTTAAGTCAGAGGTTTTACCATGAAAGTCAACCTGTAAATTGTATACAAGGTGTAGAATTATATTTCTAAATGCAAACCACATGAAAAAAGAACTGAATGCCAGGCACTGGTAATTATATTTGCTATATCTTGTTTGCTACCCATCCTTTTCTAGATTGATGGACAATTTGATAGGAGTTGATTTTTCAAAGAGGGGCTCTGTTTATGGTTTTGATGCTTTATCTACCTCCTCCAATATGTGGATGCTTCAACTTTATTTTAGTAGCTACAACATCTAATCACATACATGACTTGTGTTCTCATGGTTTACATATCAAGTGGATAATGGATTATCTGCATACAGGATGCTTGAATACATTAAAGCTTCGGCAAGGAAGGTCCCTTGACGTTGATGCACATTCGTACTCAGTGTAGTATAAGACTATAAATATCAGAAACAGTGAGGAATGACATGAAAGTGTCTGAGAAATTATGAGATCCACCTGACCTACCATCAGAGTTTATATGCTATACGCCTCTGTATCTCAACAACTTTGCCTTAGAAAACTGATTCTGTTTGCATCAATTGGGGAAACAAATCCAATAACACAGGTCTTGAGATATGATGAGCTGTAAAGTGGATTTGTTTTGATCTAGATGATTTCAATCCACATCAGCTGGATCTCGTATCGTCTCTCTAGTTTAATTCCAGTTATGCATCATAAATTCCATCTCCTCTGTTGACCTCTGAAGATGGGTGAAGAACAATATAGTTTTCACCTTGCCACAACCAACTTTTGAAATATAAAATTTGCAAAAAATGATTTCTGATCTCCATCCAATGTTGACAACATACCAGATGTATAACTTGGCTCAATGTATTTTTGCATCATATGTATATCAGATCACAAGATTGTTTTTTTAAATTGCTTATTGGAATTCTGTTTGACATTCACGTGTATCTTGGTGGCATTTTTGCCAAGTATGTGAGACATATTTACTTTCTGTTCCTTCTTGCCATAACTGCTTAAAGGAGAGTTCTTTATACAGGGATTTAGCCTAGTGCTTGTGCATCACAAGGAAAAGGTTTTTCTAGTCGCGTTTGGGGGATCTAAAAAGGAGCCATCTAATCAGGTTGAATTGAAACATGTTTTCCCTTTCTCTGTATGCATGAGTTAATATTGGATTTCAAATCATGAATCTAGTTTTTATGTATTTTTGTTACAGGTAGAAGTATTGATCGTGGAAAAGAATGAACAATCCATGGGACGGCAATATACACCCGATAAAGTTCCAGGTTCATTTCCTTATGGGAACTCCTTACCGACTACCAAAGGGTTGGCTACTCAGCTTAGTAGTGGTGCTCCCCCATGTTCAATTAATTCTGTTGCCAGACAAAATCTAGCATCGGTAATGGAACAACACGGTTCTGGTAGGAAATCTATTTCAGAGTCCTCAGTTATCGAGCCAAATCCTCTTTCTGGTAATGTCTCACTCCGCAAGCAGTTTCACAATGAGGAAGAATACAGTATGGTCCTTAAAATGCTGAAGAATCTAGAAGAAGACAATTCTTCCTCACAGGTACACCACTGTGCCCCCTATGGTTTAACTGTGGCAACTAATATTGGATGTTCACGCAATGTGTTTGAAGGTGTGCATACCCATACCATTATCTGCTCAACTCTACATAGTTTTTATTATGTAGATTGTTGCCAATGTAGATTGTTGGTGACAGTGTTGTGTCTTACCCATGGAACCGTTGGATAAGTTTCTAGGTTTGTCCTATGAGGGTCATGAGGGGGAGGGGAGGGCTCTATTTCAGAGACTCGAACGATTCCGGGTTAGGGGGGAAAACCCTAGTAGTCCAGTTTCCAGCATAGGTCAGGGTACTATCTCAGCTTCGGAGAGAAGGTTGGAGTGTCATGTCAACTATGATTGCCCTTCGTCCAGAGTTGTGTCTTCTAGCCCTAGTGTAGGGAGGGTTCGCCGAGTTCCTCGATGTTAGGTCTGTCTATTCTGTCTTGGAATGTTAGGGGGTTGGATCTCGAAGAAAAAAAAGTTGCTCTAAAGACATTTGTGAAGACTAAGAAACCTATGATTGTGTGTATTCAGGAGACAAAACTGGAAGTGGTTCCGGAATACACTATCAGGGATATATGGGTTGGATCAACACCAAGTGGCTTGCCATTCCATCCTTAGGGGCATCAGGGGGGATACTTCTACTTTGGGATAAGACAAGGGTGGAGGTAATTGAATCCGAACTGGGGCCTATTCGTTTTCAATCCTGTGTCACCTGGTAGGCGACGATTTTAAATAGGTATTCTCTGGAGTGTGTATGGCCCATCGGGGGGATCAAATGCATCTGTGTTCTTGTCCGAACTTGATGATGTGAGTGTGAGGTGGGAGGCTCCTTGGTGCCTAGGCGGAGATTTCAAAAGGAGGGAGTGTGATCAGCGCCAAAAGGTATTGCTTTATGTCATTTTGGAGAATTCATTTTCTAGCTAGGAGTTGATTGATATTCCATTACGAGGTGCTCGATTTACTTGGTCTCAATTAGCTTCCAACTTGCGAGCGAGTAGACTAGACAAATTCCTTCTTAGTCCGGATTGGGAAACTGACTTCTTGAACATCATGTAAAATGCCCTCCCAAGGCCTACCTCGGATCATGTTCCAATTATGCTGGAGTCGGGCACCTTCAAAGGGGGGCCCACGCCCTTTAGATTCGAAAATATGTGACTCGAGGATGATCGATTTAAGGAGGTAGTGGCAGGAGTGTGGCATGCTGTAGAAGGGTGGGGTTCTGCCTGCACTCGGATTGGTCTAAAGCTCAAAGCCCTTAAAATCAAGCTTAAGGAGTGGAATAGAGAGATATTCGGTAATGTCCAGACAAAAATTGCATCCCTTCTTAAGGACATTGGAGATTTTTGATAATATTGAGGAATTGGGCATCCTCTCCAATGGAGAAATCTGTGTCAAGGAGGAGAAGAAAGCAGAATATCTATGGGTTTTGAGGATGGAAGAGATTAGTTGAAAACAGAAAGCGCGGGTGCGTTGGCTTAAAGAAGGGGATAGAAACACAAAATTCTTCCATAGAACGGCCAACTCCCATAAGAAAAGAAACTTCATATTCAAGCTACGAGTTGATGGGATTTGGCGAGAGGGATAAAAGGAGATTGCAGATAGTGTCGTCTCCTTCTACCAAGAGTTATATAAGGAAAAGGAAGAATGGCGTCCTAAGTTAGATAACCTCCTTTTTGCTACCCTATCTCCTGAGCAAAGATTGTCCTTGGAAGCCCCCATTGAGTTGGAGGAACTCTCGGAAGTTATTAGAGGCATGGTTGGGGACAAGGCTCCAAGGCTGGATGGTTTCACCATTGAGTTTTATAAAGCGTGTTGGGACATTGTGGGAAATGATTTGCTAGAAGTGCTAAGAGAACTCTTTAATTCAAGCCGTTTTGACAAAGTGCTCAATAGCACCTTTTTGGTGTTGATTCCAACAAAAAGAGGGAGCAGTGGAACTTAAGGATTTCCACCCTATTAGCCTTCGGGGGGAGTGTGTACAAAATCTTCTCCAAAGTCTTGGCAGTTCAACTCAAGGTTGTCATGAGTTCCATATCTCCCCGGAGCAAGGTGCATTTGTTGGGGGTCAGCAGATCCTAGATGGGATTTTGATCGCTAATGAATGTCTGGATGATCGCATCAGGTCGAACGTTCCAGGAATTTTATGCAAAATCGACCTAGAAAAAGCCTATGATCATGTGAACTGGGAATTTCTGGATTATGTTCTTGGGAGATTGGGATTCAGATATAAATGGCGGCATTGGATGAAGTTGTGTATTTCCTTGGTATCTTTTTCCATCCTTGTCAATGGCTCCTCTGAGGGCTATTTTCAGAGCTCTAGGGGTTTGAGGCAAGGGGACCCTCTCTCTCATTTTCTCTTTGTCATTGTATCTGAGGCCCTCAGTCAGATGCTAAGTTGTGCCAATGGTCCTGTCTTTGATGGATTCTCAATAGGAAAAGACAATCTTCGCATTTCGCATCTCCAATTTGCGAACGACAACCTAATCTATTGTGGTGTGTCGGGTCTAAATTTGGTAGCCCTTAGATGCTTTGAAGCTTTTTCTGGACTTGGGGTGAATTTGGGAAAATCCGAGATTGTGCCGATGGGGGCGGTGATGGAGGTTGATCGGTTAGTAGCCTATCTAGGTTGCAAAGTGGGGTCTCTCCCTTTAGTATGCTAAGAAATTTAGGGTTATTTTGTTTTATTGTTTATTAAGGGTATTTTATTTCCCTGTCTTTTCAGTTTCCTTTCTTTTGTCTATATATAGTCTCTTTGTATTTAGGTTAAATACTCTTTTTGTATTCGATTGCATTATACAGTATTAATGAAACCCTAGCTTCCTCTGTTCTTATTTTTTTGTGTTTCTCTTTATTTCTTTGGATTGTTTAACAGTATACTTGGGTATGCCCCTAGGGGCGGGCTTTAAAGCCAAGTCGGTATGAGCTCCGATCCAGGAGAGATTTTTCTCACGTCTCTCAAGGTGGAAATCGTCTAGTCTGTCCAAAAGTGGGAAACTTACCCATATTAAAAGTACCCTCAATAGTCTTCCCACATATTTCATGTCTAACTTTATCATCCCTAGATCGGTAGCTGCTTCTCTCGAGAAATTGCAGAGGGAGTTCCTTTGGAAGGGCAAGGATGATAGCTTTAAGTATCATTTGGTTGCTTGGGATAGCATTTGTCGCCCCAAGGGTGGGGGAGGCCTTAACCTCAAGTCCTTAGTCCAAATGAATAGAGCCCTCTTGGGGAAATTGGTTTGGAGGTTTGGTGAGGAAAGAAAGAGCCTTTGGCGATCATTAATTGTGGCCAAATACGGGGAGGTTTCTTGTTGGATCCTGCGGAGGGTCAAGTGCTTTCATGGAGTTAGGCTTTGGAAAGGTATTATGGCAATAGTTAATCTTGCCATCCCCAATTTTAGGTTCAAGGTGGGTGTAGGGTTAGAGGTTCGGTTCTGGAAAGACTTATGGTGCGGCTCTGCAAAGTTAGAAGATGACTTTCATAACCTTTTCCTATTAGTGGTTAATCCAGACGCCTTAGTGGGGAGCTTTGCCAAGTTAAGAAATGAGGATGAGGGGGAGGGGGGAAGGGGGGGGGGGGGGGGGGGGGGGGGGGGGGGGGTGGTTCCCGATTTTGAGGCGAGATATAAATGACCGGGAAATAGAGTTGGGTCGGCTTCTTTTACGTCTTAGGTGCCCCCCCTTTGAGTCTCCAAGGCATCATTAGGATTTGGTCTAGAGGCAACACAGACAAATTGTCAGTGAGATCTTTGTTTCAATCCTTTGGGTCAGTATCTTGTGTTCATTTTCCTCATAGACTTGTGTGGGACAAGGGCATTCCCTTTAAGGTATCTTTCTTCTTATGAAATGCAGCATTTAATAAGATTCTTACTTGTGAACACTTGCAAAATAGAGGATGGAGTTTGGCTAACCGCTGTTTCTTATGCCTCAAAGCAGAAGAGACGGTGGATCATCTGCTGCTACATTGCCCTATTGTGGGTGAGATATGCGGTTTCTTCCTTTCCCGAGTAGGGGTGGATTGGATCTTCCTTTTTTCCGTTCTGAGCTTCGTATCCTGTTGGTCTTTGGTAAGTGTGGATAGTGTGCGGGAAGCTATCTGGTCAGTTCTCCCTGGTGTCATCTCTTGGTTGATTTGAAGAGAGCGTAACAGGAGGGTCTTCGATGATTCTCCCTCTTCCCTGCCTTGCATTTGTCATCGCATCCACAGACTGGTGGCAAATTGGATTTCCATCCGCTAAGATAGGGTGGATTTGGGTACTATGTTGGTATGAGTGTGTCTATGACGTGATTTGTTCCTAGGTTTTGGGGGAGCCTTTTCTCCTTTTTGCTTTGAGTTTACACTCTTGTAAACTCTTCTTTGTAGCTATTTTCTCTTTGGAATGCAATTGCTTGTTTATTGCTCAAAAAAAAAATCTAAATCTACTTGTACAGGTGCTTCCAAGAATTTCTAGTAGGTCCTAACTTAATATAGTTGCATATGTTACATCCCAATCTGTATGCTTCTTTTCCTTTCTGGAATAGTTGCCCTACTTTTTTCTGTCAGTCCTACCTTTTAGGTTTGGATCATCTGATATGAACAATTTTGCTTTGAAGATCCTGCCCCAGCTAATAATAGGTACCAATCTCAATGGACAAGTGGCAGATGATGTCACAGACAGCGTCGGATGGCTTCTTCCAGTTGTCCCACCCTGAAGAAAGTATATCTCAGGAGAAAGACCGGCATACCCATTTCAAAAACATATGAACACTTATGTATGGACTGTTTTAGTAGCATCACAACTGTCAATCGTCTAATGTCCCTATTGGGCTGCCCATTTGGAGTTGCTTTTACTTAGTTCTACTCCTATGTAGTTTTTTTTATCGCTCTTCTAGTTTTCAGATTTTGGGCTCACTATCTTGCGACCCATTCGTTTTCTCCGTTTATATATAATCTGATTTAATGATAAAAAGAAAAGTGGTGGTGTGTAAAACCCTAACACTAATGCCGACAATACCATGATAAAATATGATAATTTCAGGCAATGGAACAGAGAACCAAACCAGTAGAGGCAGGAGTTAAGAATGATATCGTTGGAGGTCTGAGCAATGTAGAAGAGATTCCTGTAGTATATGAATCTGAGAATTCAAAAATCCACCACAAGCAAGTAAAGGGAAGCCTTCCATCTGATAAGGATGATATAATACTCCCAGAAACCGAGGGTAAATCAGTGGGATTACCTGCTCCTTCAAATGTCTATCAATTGTATGAAACCAAAATGGCTGCCTTAATTAGAAAGAATGGAATTCTAGAAGGACAGTTGGCAGCTGCATTGGCGAGTCAAGAAGGTGTGGAAAAAAATTTATCCTCAGTTCTGAAGAGTAGACAGGACATGGAGAAAAAGCTGGCAGACACCGTGAAGGAGATGGAGCTGCTGAAAGAGAAGCTGTCAGGCATAGAGCTCGCACAAGAAGAGGCCAACAGCCTATCAAACATTGTACACTCCGACAATGTACGGCTTGAGCATGATGTGGCTTTCCTGAAGGCGGTTTTGGATGATACTCAAAAGGTATTGATTGCACTTGTATGGTCATCTTGTAACTGGGTTCTAGTTTTTTTTTTGGTAAGTATATATAGCACACATACCCTGGTGCAGCAAAGCACAGCACCCACACAAGCCTCAAAAGAGGGCTGATGGGGCCTTTAAAGGGTACATGAAGGAGGAATAACTCACCGATGTGGGACTAAATATAAGGGCAAAGCCCATGTTTTTTTGTTTTTGGTAAGTATATATAGCACACAAACACACACATACCCTGGTGCAGAAAAGCACAGCACCCACACAACCCTCAAAAAGAGGGCTTGTGGGGGCCTTTAATGGCTCATATTCTTAGATTTTTACTACTGATTGGTTTACTGAATATCTCATGTAGGAGCTGCACTCCACTAGGGGAGTCCTTGCAGGAGAAAGAGCAAGGGCATTCCAGCTACAGGTATTGTTGCTGTTTTAGTTTACCATCTTAGAACATCTATTTAGAGGAATTATTTTAAATTCATGCCTGAGCAGTATAAAAGATTGGGAATACTGGAATGCACTCACGTGTGTTGGAGTTGTGCCGCAAGTATATCCATATGCCATGGGTTGGCATGTGGATAGACTTACTAGATGGGTCATACCAAGAAAAATCAACACTTATTAGACCGTCCTAATCATCAAAACTGTAGACTTTTGTGAACCATTCCAGTTCCTTCACCATTCAAAAGAATCTGATTGATTGGATGGTTACTGTAGTTAGTAGTTGAGTTCTGGTCTGGATCTGTCCAAAGGTGGGACCTGTTAAATTGTGGGCCGAGAACCCATAGAGCATACATGCCCATTGGTACAATTAAAATGTGGATCGCTCCTTAACAAACTATCTTTGTCACTACAAATTTTTGTTCTGTAAATGAGAATATTTTGAGGTTTTCCTTATATTATATAATTATCTGATCATCCTGGGTTTATTAATGCCACCATCACACCCCTTCAACGTGCAGGTGGAAGTCTTTCATCTCAAACAAAGATTGCAGTCTATGGAGAACCGAGCGCCGACGCCCAGGAAACCTTTCCACATGTAGTATTGGAGAATAATGCACAGCACCTAATCAACCTCCTACCAATAACAGGCTCAGAATTTTGCTGTTGGCAGTATCAACATCTCAGTTGTTGGGGAAACATTCTATTGTATCTCCTAGGAAAAATAACCTGTATATATGATGAATCTACGGTTACTTCGACATGTTCATTCAGGTGTAATCTTTCTTAGGAAAACACTGCTTCATTTCTGGATATGTGCTCATGTAATTCTTTTGGCTGGTTGTTTCTTGTAAAGCATTGAACTCAGAAAGAATGCGATACTGGTCTTTTGATGAGTAATATACATGTTTAGTCAGTTCAAGCTATCAGATAGCAACTATGCACACGTTGTTTTTGAGGATAATATGCTTATTAGATGTTTGCAGGGATTTTAAGTTAATTTGGTGGGACAGTTGTGACTAACCCTGCAGTCGAAGTTACAAAACTAGAAACTGAGAAAATGGTTGAGTGATTACCAAAAAATAAATAAAAATGGTTTTGAGTTATCTTGGAATAAGTATTCGCAGGCAGTGATATTTATTTCATGTGCAGAAGAGAGTGGCTTTGCTTTTTTCTTTTTTTACTTACTGATTTTTATTTTTCACTTTTTTTTGGGTAATCTTCTATTTTTCATTTTGGTAAAACGAAAGATGAGACTTGAGAGTGCTTCAAATTGTCTGTAAATGACATACCTTGTATTCTTAAGCATTCTTCCCCTTTTTCTGGTAATTTGCTTCCAGTTATAAAGAATAAAAGGAAGTTCCACCTATCTTTTCAATTATTTGTGACCTTCCCATTGCACTTATTCTAACCTCTCAATTTCACTTACAAATCTTTTCTATTATAATGAGAGGAGGGGTGGTAATGATGCAAATACTTCACAAATCTCGACTATTATAATGAGAGGAGGAGTAGGTGGTGTTGATTGACTTTTTTTTAATTTTTATTATTATGACAAAAAACTTAAATATTATATTATCCAATAACTATTTAATGAATAAATATTTAAGACTATTAAAGTCAGAATTAGTCTAGGGATACTCCCAAAGTGTACTCCCGTTTATACTCCCTAATCTTAACCCGTTTATCTCAATTATTAAACGGTTAGGATTCCAGCTGATGTCGCAATAGAAAATACAAAATAAGCCAACTGAAATCTTGGCCCTCAGAGGTTAGTTATAAATGGTTAGGAATAGGGAGTATAATTGGGAGTACCCATAGAGTGACTTTTAAAGTCATTTCAAATCTATAAACTTCAATCTACTTAGATAAGATTGATTCCCTCAATTATCTATATGGTTGTCAATCCGGCCCTTTGATGAGGGGGCCCTACTCTTCAAAGCCCATAAAATAGAGGGCTTAATAAGGCCCTAGGGCTGGGCTCAATTTTGGACAGCCCTTTACTTGAGGGCCGGGTTTAACAAGTACATGGTCCGATCCTCCATTCTATATGTTTTATCATATATAATATTACACATAATATAATAACTCAAAAAACTTATTAGAAGCTAAGAGGCTAAGCCTTATTGTGTCAATGTACAACATATTGACATTGTAGTAGAATAGTGTACTATCTTTCTAGAATCTTTCTAATATAGTAATTTGTAACTTTTTTTTTTATTAAAAAAATTGATAAGAGTCTAAAACTTACTGTGTGTATGTGTAACAGACTAATAATATAGATTCTTCCAAGAATCTTTTAATGTTACTATTTGTAAGTTGTAACGTATTTTTCTTCAAAAAAAAATATTATAATAATACTATCAATTTAACTATAGCAATTGGAGGATATATTAATACAAACAATCTAATGATACTAAAACTACGTCATATTGCTCTTTGAGTTGCATTGTCGATCCCAAATCCAAATAAAAAAAGAGGGTTGTATCAGGTTGACAATCAATGTAGTAAAAATTACTAAAACATGATTATTATTTTTTAATTCTTTTAGCTCTGGTCCGACCCTAACCCAGCCTTGGCCCTTGAGGGTAGGGCTTGGGCATAGCTAGTTTGAGACCTTCGAGGGCTAGGGCCGAGCTAAGGCTAAGGCCGCACTCCGGTGAATGAGGGCTGGGCAAACCTAGTAAGATCTAGGCCCTGCCCTTGCCCGGCCCTTTGACAGTTCCAACTATCTACTCCTATTTTTTTTTTCTCTCCCACTCTCTATGTATTTTCAATCACTGCGCAACTAATAATTCTAACACATTTTCTCTCTCACATCTCTCCTCTAAAACACGTGCATTAGTAGGTCTTACTAGGGTTCTTCCTCTTTCCACTCTCTATCCTCTTTCCCTCTCTCACGTGCAATGCACGTACAGCCCACTAGTATAGTTAGTTTGGATGTTGGGCAAAACACATGAATAATTGTGGGATAGAATTGACATTTATATGGGCTACTTAAAAATTCAGTTGAAAATTTATATCTAAGCTTATGATGATAGATATTTGGTGACAAACTTAAATATAATAACAAGTCGTGCAATTTTTGTTTCTTCTTCTAAATTTTTTTTTCACCAGTAGGAACATAAACTAATACATTTTAATGCACATGAGAGAGACAGGAAAGAGGGACTTTAATGAGGGCATTTTGAGAATAATTTTTTTTTGGGACATTCTGACTAAGAAAATATAAAAAATATATTTTTTTAGAAAAAGACATGATCCAATCAAACAGGTCAAACCGAGAATTAATCATCAGGTGAGTTCAATGGTCGGTTCGGTTATGAAAACATTGCTTTATATATTAATAGGGGACAATTTTAAGATTATAATTTTAATTAAAATTTTAAGTCCTTTATATTTTTTGGTGAAAAATTCATTTATATTAATAAAAGCTAAAAGTAAATGACAATTTTGGAATTAAGTAAAATTTAGCCTATGTAAGGGCAATTTTGAAATTACCAAAAATTAAACCCATTGTGTAAGGGTAGTTTCAGAATTAATTAAAATTCAACCGATACGTGTAAAGTCAGTTTTGGAATTAACGAAAATTCAATAACCAAGGAAATGGTAGTTTTGAAATTAAAAGAATTTCATTCAACGTGTTGATATTTAAACCCATATTTATATGAACAGTTTTGGAATTAATTAAAATTTAACACATACGTGTATGAGTAGTTTTGTAATTAATTAAAATTTAAACTATATGTCTAAATTTGACTAAAATTCAATCAACCTCTGTGAAATTAAAGGAAAGTTGAATCAACATTTCGAACACCCAGGCTCCCAGCTATCATTTTCGTATTATAGTAAAAAGATAATTTTGTCGAAATTGATATCGGACGGCGAATACTGTCCTAAACCAGAGAGAACGTTATAGACGATGATCATCGTCTATAGCCTCAAAATACGAAGGGCAAGAACATTCTAATCTTGTTCATTTCATTTGTATCTACAATGAATCGGGGGAAGTTCATTTGGATGCGAATTGCATCGGCAATTCGAGAGAAATCATGTCCGATCTGTCTCAGATGCATCGATGATCGAAGAGCAGCGGTTATCATTATGTGTATGCACGCTTATTGCATCGGTTGCATTCGAAAATGGAGCGAATTGAAGAGAAATTGCCCTCTCTGCAACGCACAATTCAACTCATGGTTCTCCAACATTAGGGTTTCCTCTGGAAAATTCGAACAAGAGCGATTATCGCCTCTCAGTGAGAGCAAAAATGTCGATATTGAAGCTGGATTCAGACTCGATAGCAGCGAAAGAAATCGTTTGGTAATTCAAAGGTGCTTTTTTTCTTCTTTCTTTTAGGGTGGTTTATATATATATATATATATATATATATATTTTTTTTTTTTCGATTTCATTGCTGGTTGAAACAGTGCTGGATTTCGAGCTTTAATTCGAATTCGTACTTTCTTAAGGGTTCTAAGAAGATCAAGGCATGAAGGACATGGTGTGAGCCGGCGATCTAGGCAGTTGCCATGGCGTCGATCATTTGGACGGTTAGGATCTGTTCCTTCTGAAATCATTGCAGAAAGGGTTCTTCGGTGGCGTGCTAGGTATTATAGTTCTTGTTTTTTCCCCAAATTTTTTTTCACTGTAGCCACCAAGTTTATGTAGTTGTTTAGGGTGTGGGTTTGATTATCTGCATAAAACCATCCTTTGAAGTACTACTTCGTGTGGATACTAACCTCTACTAACCAGAGTGTGCAAAAAAAAAAGTACTGCTTCGTGTTTAATTAATCTATAGTTCAAGAATGATAATTTAGTTGCTAGCAATGTTGGTTTAGTAGCTTAAGTGATTTTGATAATTCGAATGTTGGTTTAGTAGCTTACGTGATTTTGATAATTCGACATTTGTTTCTCTGTTTTCACAGCATATATGAGGGACGCTTGCAAGCTATTCCTTCTCTTCCCAGGAATTGCTTAGAGCAGGTAAGCTAATAGACCCATTTGATGCATTTTCCTAAATAAGAAGATTGTAATTTAATAATCAAAAGAGTTCTAATCCATTGAAAGAGCCTATATCATTCCAAAAGAACATTGTTGCTCCGAAGGGTTTTGTTTCCACAACATGGAACTCTTCTTTTCGGTCCCTTGAGTTTCAATGAAATTCTTTTGTGTGAAGCATATGCCAACTTTGAGATTTTATTGTGTTTCTTGCTGGAAAGTCTACCCAAAGACAATTTCTGGTCCAATGGCGCTATGGTTGGATATAGCTTCTCTGGTGTCTAATATTGGAATTTTTCTAACATTACTAAACGTTGTATTGAACAGAATTTCTGATCTATTTTACCATCAGAATATGTCAGGAAACAAAAGTGTCAATGAAAGAATACAGCAGCGGATAGAACCATGGATTCGAAGGGAGTTGCAGGCTGTCCTTGGGGATTCTGATCCATCAGTTATTGTTCACTTGGTCACTTCGCTCTGGATTTTAAGCCTTGAAGAAAAGCTTGATGTTGAAGATAAGTTTGTCGGACCATTGAGGCCTTTCCTGCATGACCGGGCCAATTTGTTTTGGCATGAGCTTAGGTACAATACCTGTATTTAATTCATAATGTCCATCACATTTTGTCAAATTTGGACATACCAGAACTATTTATGTTTGATTTTCCCTATGCATTATGATTTATATTTCACAATCACTTCATGTCATCATGAACTTGAATGGTTGCAATGTGGTTGAACTAATCATTTTTTTGCTTTTAATTCCAACTTTTTTGCATTTAGGGATGGAATTTATTACCTCACCTGAAAAGGAAATGCGATTCACACACACATGCACGCACGCACACACGCACACCAAAATTCTTACTTAAGATTGTATCTTGTAATGAATAGGTGGAGTGGGTCATGAAAACATTTGGGAGGTAAATGTGGGGCCGAACTTGAAATCGTTGGTAGAAGTGAGTAAAGACATGTTTTTTTTATCGGTGAGTAAAGATATGTTGGGAAAATGAGTGTGGTGGTTTGGGGAGGTAAGGGATAGTTTTTGGTCAAAGGTAATTGGGCTAAATATGAGGACTCATTGAGGTGAGATCCAAGGGAGGTGAGGGGCCCCCATTGGGTGGGGCTTTGGAAAGCGATAATGAAGATAGCCAACTTGGTGTCACCCTTCATTAGTTTTGAGATGGGTGACGAGATTGAGGTTAGATTCTGGCAGGATAGGCGGAGTAAGTTAGGAAAACTTAAGGAAGCATTTTGAAGTATCTTTTCGATAGCTAAGGATTGGGAGGCCTCGGTTGCTGAGTCGTTTGAGATGAGGGAGAGGGGTGTAGTATGTTGAATGATTGGGAATTATAAATTAGAAGAGTTCCTTAAGCTCTTGAAACATCTAAGTGATGTAAATCCTGCCCTTAGGTTAGAGATAGAAGGATATGGTCTAGATGCAAGTAGGCAATGATGATCATTTTGCAGTGAAATAATTATTAGAGACATTGGGCTTAGCTTCATTGACCCCTTTTCCTTGTAAGTCTATTTGGATAGTGCAACCCTCTAATTTCATCTAAGGTATCTTTCTTCCGATGGATTGTGGCTCTAGATAAAGTTATGAATCTACAAATTCTACTTCAGGAAGAGACCTTTTGGAGGCAGAAGTCCAGGGTGAAATGGTTGGTTGAAGGTGATAAGAACCAGTGTTTTAAAACCTGAAAACTTGACTCGACTCAAAAACTTACTGAATAGAGTCAACTTGGAAACTCGGGCAAAACTTGTCTGAGTAATGACACCTAAAACTCGGATATATATAATATTTTTCCAATACTATATATATAGTATATATTCAAAATTAATGATAAAACATGCCTAAAATGAGATATATAATTTAATATATACTAAATACCCCATTTTTGTTTTGTATTTATATTTAAGAGTGGGTGGGGTGTGTTAAAAAAAAAGAAAAAAACATAATTTAATCAATCGGGTAGATAGTTTACTTATTTTTTTGTTTTAAAAGAAAAGTGCAACAACTCAGGCGAGTCGGAGCGAGTTATTCGGTTTTCAGTGTCAAAACCGAGTTTTGCCCTAAACTCGACTCGAAACCTAGCCGAGTCGAGTCGACTCGCCGAGTTTTAATACTATGATAAGAACATTAAATTCTTTCACTTGACTGTCATGCAGAGAAGAAGCCACATCAGGAGAATAAAGTTGAAGGATACCATTTTGAAAAAAACAGGAGGTATGGCTAATCATTGTTATATGTGCCTCTCTGCAGAAGAGTCGGTAGATCACTTGATCAGCATTGCCCGGTTTTGGCTGAAATATGAGGTCATTATTTCTCCTGTCTGGGAATGAATTGGGTGTTGTCCTCATCCTTTTAGAAATTCTATCATGTTCGTCTAAGGTGAGCAATGATTAAAAATTCGATTTCGGGGGATGTATTGGTCCCAACTGAAACCTATAGGCATCAATTTTGGAGGATACATATATTTTTGTCTTTAAAAAAAAAATCTTAAAAAAATCAAATGAGTTATAGGAACCAAATTTACCAAATATAAAGTAATGGGAAATGACTCAGACAAAATAGCAAGCACAATTTCAATTAGACAATGAATGAAAACATAAATAACAAATAAACAGAACAAATCGCCTATTTCGTGTTAGTCTAAATATCGTACAGGGGCTACCGAAACATATATGTATTGCCTGTTTCGTATTGTTTTCTACGATTTTTATTACCATAAAGGTAAGTTGGGACAATGGTAGGGAGAAAGTTTGGTCTGGTCTACCTGGGGCAGTTAGGGCTGTCAATGGATCAGATCTTGATCTGGATCCGATCCGAATCCAATCCGATTAGACGGGATCCTAATTTTATTATAGATCTGTCGGATCGGATACGGTTCCGAGATCTTGAATTTGATTATAATGGGTTTGGGTTTCGATCTATAGTGATCCGATCCAATTAGAAAATATATAATAACAATAAAATTTAAATATAGTTTTACCAAAATACTGCAGTACTAATCATTTTTTTTTTATTAAAACATTTTTTTTAGATATATTAATGGTAGTTAGATCGGATTCATATTGGGTTCGGATCTTGAATTAGTAATCAGATTCGGATTGGATAATTCATAATCTGACGGATCTCTGATCGGATCTGTATTCTGTCGGATTCTTAATCGGATCGGATTCAGATCTAGGCAGATCCGATCCAAATTCGATCCGTTTACAGCCCTAGGGGCAGTGTAATGGTGTATCTTGTAAGAAATGAAGAGGATTCGGACCCTCTGGTCTCACGCATGTGCATGTGAATCCAAAATATGTTTGCAAAACGGTGTTTTGCCTGCTTGAGGGGGTGTAGGTGGGAGAGTTCTTGGGTTGAGAGAAGCAGTTATCTGATTCTGATTAAGAGGATAATCTTTTAGAAAGTTTTTTTTAATGTAATTTGTTTCTTAGAGTTTACCCTCTTTGTAAACTTGTCTTCTGCTTTATCATTGTAGATACAATTGTATCCCTACTCCTTTTTTTTTTGTTACTTCTTACTACCAGCATGTAATTAAGAAAATCATTGTTTCATTTTCAGATGCTTCGCAGAGAGCTCATTTACTATGGAAACATACGATTCTGTGATTGAATATAAGCAGTTGGATTAAAGTACTGAGGAGGAAACCAATGCAAAGTTTTGTTGGTTTCCTTGTTGCAGCAAGGCTGGCTATTGCTGGCATTGTTGGTGGGAAGCTTCAGATACCAAATCTCCAGAACGTGTGTGTAAGAGGGAATTTGTTCATCTGTTCTGTATGGATTTCCTTAAAAATCTGAACATGGGGTCATCATGGCTATTGCAAGATCCGTGTAAATGCATGGGAATCCCATGATCCTGCTCAGTTCACAAGGTATACGTCTTTGGACAGTTTATGGATGCCTTTTATACTTCTGAGAGTATATTTCTTCAAGTGTTAGTAGAACATTATTTATTATGTAGTTTCTTTATTATCTATATGACAACATATTTGATTCTTATTTACTGTGCATTGAATCATGCCAACAACATCATCATTATTTTAGAGCTTACAAATCTGACATAATTCATATTTTCTTTATCAACTAATCAAACTAGGTAAGTGCTAATTTCAAACTAAAACAATGGCAGGTTGCATTTCAACACCTTTTCGACTTCTTGGAGCTTGCTGCTTCCATTTAGTAAGAATGACCTGATGTGACTGAGAAGTGAAGGACTAAGAATTTCTTATCAGTTACAAATGTTTACAATAACTCATTCGAACTTTAACAGAGAGAACATTGAAATTTTTTTACATGCAATTACCCACATTTTGTGCCAGTATCTGACATTTGATACATATATCATGAATTCAACACGTTAAATCTTCAAAACAGGTCCATGACAGTAATGGCAGAGGATTCACTTTTGGGAGAATTATTGGAGTGGTTATGGCCTTATGGGAGATTTTGTGAGTTACTGTCCTAGGTTTTATAGGCTTATTCCCTTGAGGAATGTCCCAATCTTCGATCTATTCAATAGGAGTGATTGGGAGGTTGTGTGGTGCCCTGGTTTTTGCCAGAACCTCAAAGACAGAGTTCGAGGATTGTCTTCAGTTGCTTCAAGGTTGAATGGAGTCAAGCATGGTTCAAAATATCGTCAATTGACCAAGAGAATAAAATGGGTCTACATATCTCCTTCAATTGACTAAGAGAATAAAATGGGTCTACATATCCCCTTTAATTGACTAAGAGAATAATGTACTTACTTTTTTTTGGCAATATAGAGAAACATCAAGAAGAAATTATAACTTAAACAAGCATACAACGTATGTCACTTAACTTGGAGATACCATCAATGATGTATTAACTATTATGTATGAAATTCATTGTATTTGAGTTAATTGCACTGTTTTCAGAACCGGACCAGGCCTCAAACCGACAGAGTAGCTGGTTCCACCAGTTCGACTGTTCAACCCGTTTGGTTCAAACGTGTACTTTTTTGTAAAAAACTATTTTTTCTCTATTTTTCCCAATTCTGACAAGTTCTAACCGGTTTTGAAAGAGTTCCGGTTTTGGGGGTTTTGGGAACTGGTGAGGGGACCGGTTCAATCTGCCGGTCCAGTCCAATTTTGATAACATTGGTTAATTGTTATACTTGATTGAAAAATGAATACACTTTTTTATGTAAGTTGCATTAATATTAGTGAATCATACATTGTCGTCAACGCACATTTTTGAACCTCTTTTCATTGCATCTCTTATATACATTGATTTTTTTATATTTTTTTTAATTCTCAGATGTGTATTAACATCTATTTTAACATTTCCTAAAGTTTCATTGAAAAAATAAAAATCCATGTTTTTCACTATTTTTTTTCGATTTTTCCTATTTTAACATTTCTTAAAGTTTCATTGAAAAAATAAAAATCCATGTTTTTCACTATTTTTTTGATTTTTCCCTCCACATGCAATATTGTTTCTGTGATATCGATATATCTTGCGATATATTCCCGATATATCTTTCTTTCACGGCTCGACATGACATGTGATATCGACATTTAAAACCTTGGAGTCAAAATCAACTTGGATATCGAAGATGAGTGGATTTGGAGGGGTAACCACAAGGAGATCTTCACATCTAACGATTTCCATGACTTATTTCTTTAGGACGAGGAAGAGAACTTACTCAGAAGAACCTGTTTCGGAAATATTTTGAGGACCCCGGCGCCTCCCAAGGTGAAGGCTTTTATCTGGATGGTTGTGTTGAATAAGAACCTTACCACTAAGTCATTGACCACCTAAGAAATTGAAATATGACGATTCCTAACAAATGCGGCATTTTGCTCAACATTTGGTGGTGTCACATTAGTTGGGTACCGTCTCTTAGAAATTTTTGAGGGTTCCAAGTTCAGATTTTTTATTATACAGATGGAGTTAGCTTGTTTTTGTTACTCCAGACTCTTATCCTTTGTAGCAGTTTTTGTGGGGAATTCCATCATTTCTCTTTTCGAGAAATTTTTATCATTCTTAATGTAGTTCTCCTTATTCATAAATGAGAAGTATTGAAATCCATGTTGTAATAGTAAAGGATGGGAAAGAATTTGAAAATGTGCTTCAACATTTGAGAATCTTCACTTTTTTCAACTGATGAATGTCTATTTCTTTATCTATTAAGCTGCAGCCTGCAATAGTCATGCTTTTCATTTTCAGTGAAGATCTAAGCGCATCTAGCTCATTATTGGGTTGTTCCTTAATTCCAATTTATGCATTCTTCTAACTCACTACATGAGACAAGTAATTTATATTATCCTTGGCAGCTGAGGGCTGAAGTTGATGTTGTTGTCACAATGCTTAAGGGTCCATTCTTGGTGGAACTTTTAAAGTCTAGAACTTTCATTGTTTCACCCCTGATTTTACTTAATGTCTAGAACTATATTACTCCATAGAGTGTAGAAGTTCTACAAATATGGAACTTTTAAGTTCCACCAAAATTTTTGGATCTTTTAACTTCTATACATGGGGAACTTTTAATTAAATTGAACTCAATAAATCTGAGATACCATTATGTAAAAGAGTTAGAAACCCTCTCCCCTTTCTTCTCAGATTCTTGCCTCTTGTTCCCAAATATTAATGTTCCGGACTTCTAATAATTCCTCCAAAAGAACGGAGCCTAAATGATTTACTATGCTAAAGATTCATTGTTCAATGTCTTTTTGCATAAAGATCAACAATTTAAGATTTTATGATCTACTGTGGTGTTGATTGTTGGGACAAGACCTTGGACAATGAGAATAATATATCGTGAGTAAAATGCTCCTTCTTTTGAACATCCACTCTCTGTGCATATTCAAATTATTCCTCCTAGTGGTCTACATTACGTTTTTTCTTGCATTGTTTTAGGTGGAAGGTGTAACAACCTTAAAGTTGTTACTTATAAAGTAGCCAATTTCCTCTAAACTCTTCTTTAAATCATTTATGCTTCATTTAAAGATTACAACTCTAATATTTATAAACTAAACAAGACTCCTAAATAAATAAATAACCTCTTAACATAAGACTTATCCTAATTCTAAGCTAATCCGAGCCCAACTAATAAGGGGAACGGTACAATCCCTACCACTTGAGAATAGCCTTGCCCTCAAGGCTAAACATCCATAAATATCTAATTGGTTCTTCATCTTCGTTCTCTTCTTGAAATTGACATTGATAGGCCATCTAGGTGGAAGTAGATCATTTCGTATTATAGCGTGAAAAAGCCTCTCAACCCATATCTTGATGATCTTTGATTGGAATAGTTGGGGTTGGATCCAAACACCACAAATCTTTTTGGATTCAAATCTAATATGTATGATTAGATCAGAAAGTTGAGATTGATTGCAAACACTTGTTTCTTTAGATCTGATTTGTATAGCATCATTTTCACTTGTATCTTCAACTGCATTTGCATCATGTGCTGTCATCTTTTGCATTTTCAACTGCATTTGCATCTTGTGAACAAGGTTCTTTTCAATCAGATTTGATAGAAAAGTCTTGAAGGCGATTTTGAATATTGAAAATTCTTCTCTTATAGCCCTCATTTCATCATTAGCAACTCTTTAAGCTCCTTCCAAGTATAGATGCCCATAATTTGAACACGGATCAACCTGGCTCAGATACCAGTTGTAACAACCCTAAAGTTGTTATGTATAAAAGCCAATTCAAGATGACAATTCTCCTCTAAACTCTTCTTTAATTCATTTATGCTTCATTTAAAGATTACAACTCTAATATTTATAAACTAAACAAGACTCCTAAATAATTAAATAACCTCATAACATAAGACTTATCCTAATTCTAAGCTAATCTGAGCCCAACTAATAAGGGGAATGTTACAGAAGGTGTACAAATTTTCTCACGATCTAACCAAACCAAACGTACGAATGTCCAAAAGATATTCAAGGGTTGTGGCTGACTCAAATCGAAAGATATTCAAGGGTTGTGGCTGACTCAAATCGGTGAGATTGGCATGGAAGTGGGTATAAACCTAACTGTCACTTGCTGAGAGTGGGAAACAATTGTGGTTGACCTTTCTTTGTATATATTTGGATTTGTAAAAATGCTGAATCCTGAATTTTGTGGGTAGAAACATTGCTTTGTTAAATCGGTCCTGTTACCTTTTAATGATTCTATAAAAGTATGGATCCTTGGTCAGACCTTTATTACATCAATTATAGGACTTTCTTGCCATCATTTATTCTTTGATTCTTGGCTGTCTGAATAGAATCAGAATAGCTCAACAACATCACACTATACAAGCCTCTAGTTTCACCTGGTTAGTAAAGGGGACTTCTTTGATGTGTGAAAATCCCCTTAATCCTTTTGGAATTTGCACTGTTTCGGATATTTTCCGTTTGGTTCTTGATTCGTGGGAAATATCTTCTGCAATGTTATTTTCTGTCTAGTTTGAATTTTTTCTACCAAAACAAAGTTCTGGTCTTCTAGTGAGGATTATTTACATTACTACACCAGTCAAGTGCCAGATTGTACCATTGAATCCTTCGTGAATTCTCCCACCAAGGCTCCAAGTGGGAATGGTTCACCCTAGACCTGACTAAAGATTGGGGTCTAGTGGGGATTTAACTCACTTACTCGTTGGCTACTTTTTTATTTCGAGCGTGTTCATTTGAGTTTGTTTCCAGCGTCTTAATAGATGATAGAAGATAGAATCTGGGGTATTAAGAAGAAAGGAATTTACAGGGAGAAAAGAGCAATTTCCCCTTTCAAATTAAGAGCTTCGAATGAAAGGGAGGAGAAAGCATAAAACAACAAACTTCTCGATGAGTTTGTACAAGTATTGTTCTGATTATAGTCCAATCAAGGGCGGAGCCACACACTCCCATAAACTTTTGAATAAAAGTATTTTATACTAAGGTGGTTTTTGCATGGTTTAAAATATCGATACGTATCGATCGATATGGGCCGATACGTATCATATTTGGAGCTACCCGGTACACTGGTACGCTGGAAAAAAAAACTCCACAGTATCGGGCCGATACAGGCCCGATACACTCGATACGAGCATTTTTCAGTTAATTTTTTTCTCATTCCATTTATACTAGAATCCACAATACAAACCTAATACAGACAACTTATTTATATAATATATTATTTAAGTAAATGATTTTAACTTTATTTTACTTTCATTTACTTTAGATATTAATATGCAAATAAGGTTATCCCCTGGTTATGATGCCCCAGCCCAACCCTACTTATCAGGAGCCACTGGTTATGATGCCCTAGCTCAACCCTATTTATCAAGAGTCACTTGTTATGATGCTTAGTCTCAGTCTTCGACTGACAGTTATGGACAGATCACGATTCAGCAGCAAACATATGTACAGATGTATTTGGGTATGTATCGCACGACGAGGACTTGGACACAATGGTGTCATCATGTTTGGACCACTTATAATGTATCATTTTATTCAATTCCTGATCCCACAATGATAGAGTATGAGATAGCACGAAGTTCAATGTGGTATTGAGCTTCTATCATATATGTAATTTGATTCATGAATATAAGGGTCTATGTATTTTCATATTTTTAATTTATGAATGCAAGTGAGTTTCTATCGCTTGGTTAATTAATTATGGTTTGTGTTTTCATACATATTTATCAGCATGCACGCCTTTTTTAACTTATAAATTTGTTAACTCTCATATGTATGATTATAAATATAGTTGGAGGCTTTCATTTAGTTTGTTTTTAGCTTATATTTGCATTAAAAGAGGTTTTATATAAGGTATCTAAGTTTTTCCTTGTGTATCTAAGCTGTTTTTAGTGTATCCTGAATTTTTCCGCCATATCCAACCAATACGGTACCGATACGCCGATACGTATCCTATTTTGGACTTCCCGATATGGCAACTGATACCGATATTTTGAATCATGGGTGTTTGTTAACACTAGTCTAAAAAAAAGTGCTTATTTGAAAATAAATTATGCTTAGTTGGACTTTAGATTGTTAAGGTAAGGTTAATTGCATGTCTATATTTTAAAGATTTTAGGAGAAAAAACTTCTACTTTAAAAAGTAGCTCAATACCTACTTTTTAAAGTAAAGGTTTATACCCCTTAAATCTCTAAAATGTAGGCATGCAATTAACCTTCAACTTAACAATTTAAAGTCCAACAAAGCATAATTTTCAAATGAACACTTCTTTTTAGACTAGTGTTAACAAACGCCACCTAAGTTGTTTACTAATTTAATTGGGCATAATCATAGGACAAGGGGCAGTTGTTTACTCATAAGATATCTATTGAATGACCCAATAATTTACTTGTAAAAAATTCATTATCTTTTTAAAAATGAGATAAAAGAAGGAGAAAAGGATGCTCAAGAATGTTTTATTCCCACATCGGAGGTTAAGAAGAGAAGAAATGTTTCCTCAATAAATCCTAGGACGAGGTTATCTTGGTGCCTATAGCTTGTAACTTGAGAGGGGTCTATTTAGGAAAGCTCTATTGGACAACCACCATTTTCGATTGTTTGTTAAAGTAAACATTTATATACTTAATATATCCATTAAACATTACTTACAGATATTATGATAATTAAATACACTATCTAAGACCAAGCCCAGTATCAATTAGGTTTCCAAAACCGTGCAATACCCTTGCGCTCCCTCTCTCAAACCTCCCTAAGCACAAGAAAAAATACAAGATATTTTGGGGCTCTGTCCAAACCCTAATGGCACCAAGTCTGTCTATGCTGTTACAACTCACTATTATAAGGGCAAATACAGTTAGTTGATCAGTTATTTTAAACAGTTAAAGCGGAGTTAAAGCGGCTGAGATATGGTCGAGACCGGAGAGAGGCCTTTGTTAGTTTTATTATTTATCTTGGAGAAGAGTCGTATTTTAGTCCCACATCGGGAACATAAAGAAAACGTATTCTCGTAATAATACCACGCAAAGCCTGTACCATTGCTGAGCTCGGTAACGCGGGCTTGTAACCCGAGTCGGGGGTATTAAAGTGGATCGGACTTGGGCTGTCAGAGCCCGCCCGTGTAAGGGCTGGGTCTAGTGGGGGGATTGACTGTAAGAGTCATGAATCGGAAGGTGCCGTATGAATCCGAAATTGGTCGGGGAGGATGGTTCGCCCTAGTTCGACACCGGGCTCGAGGTTGGGAATATGTTCACCCTAGCTCGCTTTACTCAGAAAGAGAAAATCTCCTGGGTACGGTCGGGTCTAGTGGGGAGACTGACCAGAGTGGGTCACGAGCGTGCACGCCCATTATTCTAGTCATTCGGTGAACTCAGGAGTGGTATGGTTCACCCTAGCTCCGCTTACTCGGTTGGACGACCACTTTTTGTCTGAGTTTGTGGTTTGACACACTCAATGATGTCACCCTTCCCTGTGTCCCTTTTAACTCTGTTAAGATTTACTAACATTTAATGTTAAAAAGTCAAAACCATATTATTTGAGAAAAAAAAAATCTCCTTTTAATTGTGGTTAAGATTCACTAACCCTTAGGGTTTAAAAATTCTAACCTTGGTTCTTAGAAAAAAAATTCTCCTATTTAACCCTCTTTAATTGTGATTAAGATTCATTAAACCTTAGGGTTAAAGAATCTAACCTTGGGTAGGAAGACAAAATTCTCATTTTAACTCTCTTTACATGTGGTTAAATTCACCAACCCTTAGGGTTAAAAAATTAATATGGTTTTTGACATTGTTCAGCATTTGCTTTTTAGAGACAACCGGTTATACAAGTATATAGTAGTCCATTTCTTACTGGACACATGGCATAATAAGCTTGCGACAGCTAGCAAGCGGAGTCTACGGTCCGCTAATTTAGTTTGGTATAGAAGTGCTTAATAAGAATTAAATTATATGGTTCCCAATTTAAGGCACGTATGTATATATGTATATAGGTATAATATCAATTTCTTGAATGAGATTCTTATGACAAATAAGAACAATATAGATTGTTATCATCATCCAACTAAGGGTAAGATAGTATGGAATTTTTTTTTATTCCTATAATTGTTTCCCTCATGTTCACATGCTGACATTATTTTAGTAAAACAAAATTAATCCTTCTATTCTTTGAAAAATGGAGAACTTTTATATAGGATATCTTTCAAAACATTTAATCCATTGGCAATTGCAATTAGTGGTATAGAACGTGAGATATGAGATTTTGCTTACAATAAACTGATGCTTAGGTATATGCATACTATATATTATCAATTCAAATTAATATGCTTAGTAATATTATTTCGAAATATCATCCAGGTCATAAAAATATAAATAATATTATTTTAAAATTGATCATAAATATTTTTATAATAAAAAATTAATACGTACAAAACACCTTTATTGGAGTGTTTAATGTTAGCATTCACTTAGACTAGTGAATTCGGTACCTTCGCTAGACTAGTCTTGGTGAAGACTATGGAGATTTATTAATAGGACTGAAAGGGAAAAAATCCCGTGCACGCCACGCGTCTGTAGCTGCTTAGCTGGTAGAGGAATGATAGCAAAACTCCACCTGTAAATGAGCCTGAGGGGGCGGGTGTGCACCCTGAAATAAGCTCCGATGATAAAGTCAGTATAAGGCACATAGCACAGTATAAGGCACAAGCACAACATAAGACACAAGCACTGCATAAGGCACAAGACACAGGCACAACATAAGGCACAAGGCACAAGCACAGCACAAGGCACAAGGCACAAGCACAGTGTAAGGCACAAGGCACAAGCACAGTGTATGGCACAAGGCACAAGCACAGTGTAAGGCACAAGGCACAAGCACAGTGTATGGCACAAGACACAAGCACAGTATAAGGCACAAGGCACAAGCACAGTGTATAGCACAAGGCACAAGCACAGTGTAAGGCACAAGACACAAGCACAGTATGGTATAGAGATACTTATCGTGAGGGCACTGGGCATATGCACTTGAGGACGAGCTCTGATGTTATGCTCTGGAGATTGTAGCTCAGGAGGCACAAAGGATATAGCTCAGAAGGCACAAAGAACTCAGCTCGGATGGCCCAAGGGACTCAGCTCGGATAAGGCTCAGACAACGTAGCTCGGGGCTCAGACAACGTACTCGGGCTCAGACAACGTAGCTCGGGCTCAGACAACGTAGCTCGGGGCTCAGACAACGTAGCTCGGGCTCAGACAACGTAGCTCGAGCTCAGACAACGTAGCTCGGGCTCAGACAACGTAGCTCGAGCTCAGACAACGTAGCTCGGGACTCAGACAACGTAGCTCGGGACTCAGACAACGTGTACGTTATGCATCAGACAACGTAGCTCGGGGCTCAGACAACGTGTACGTTATGCATCAGACAACGGACAACGAGCTCGGCACTATTCACATCAGACAACGGCACAATGGATTTGACACTATTCACAGCACAACGGCACAACGGATTTGGCACTATTCACAGCACAACGGCACAACGGATTTGGCACTATTCACAGCACAACGGCACAACGGATTTGACACTATTCATAGCACAACGGCACAACGAATTTGGCACTATTCACAGCACAACGGCACAACGAATTTGGCACTATTCACAGCACAACGGCACAACGGATTTGACACTATTCACAGCACAACGGCACAACGAATTTGGCACTATTCACATCATCAGACACAAGTTCAAGTGTGATGACACTCAACAGATGATCAATTGCAAGACCCTGCAAGTGGCAGTGTGACCATTCATGGAGAGCATCAGGCAGACAAGGCCTATTTGAGAGAATCTGACAGCCATAAACGCTTGTGAGGCCATAAAGAGCATCAAGTAGCCGGAGAACACCAAAGGAAGATGAGAGAATCAGGTGAGTGGCCACTTGCACAGCACTTCAAGGTAGGGGTGTGAATGACTCAAGCTCCTCAGATCTCCCTCTTCCTCTTCCTCTTCCTCTTGCTCTTGCTCTTCCTCTTTCTCTTCTTCTCTTGATCTCCTCTCTTGCCTTTCGTACCATCCTCCTTGTCTTTCGCACCATCCTCTTTGCCTTTAGCATCATTCTCCTTGCCTTTAGCACCATTCTCTTTGCCTTGCATATCATCCATCTCTCTAGCGCACCATCCATCCCTTCTCTCTGGTGATTCTTGCTTATTTACAGGCATTTGGAGTCATCATGACTTGTGCAGTCATGATAAGACCACCTGTCAGACAACACTCAAGTGAGCCAGCACATAGC
This sequence comes from Tetracentron sinense, assembly GCA_015143295.1. Classification (NCBI taxonomy): domain Eukaryota; kingdom Viridiplantae; phylum Streptophyta; class Magnoliopsida; order Trochodendrales; family Trochodendraceae; genus Tetracentron; species Tetracentron sinense. The sequence continues at coordinate 6,135,039 of CM026558.1, read as the reverse complement.
CCAAGTGGGCTGAATTTTGGCTAAATTGTCAGAATTTCTGAGCATGAGAAATCACTATTTTACCCCTTCTTTTTGCTCTATTTTACGAATTTTATCCGTTACAAGGACCAACTAATAAATTCATATCAAGGAACTGAGGGGGTTCATTGTAATTAAGTGGGAAATTTTCGTAATCACTGTCATAAACTGGCTGGGTAAGCAAATCGTCTGTGTTCTTCCCTGTGGCCATGAGTGTTCATGAGTGTTGGAAGGCCAGATCAATTTGTCAGCTATTACCACATGTTGGAGTGATCTTGGCCTTCAAAAACTCTGGTCACATGAAAGAACTCAGGAAAGACACATAACATATCTCTCGGAGAAACAGTTATTTGTTTTAGGCATGTAGGTTTTGGGGCTGCTTTTAGTTGGAGAATTTTAGGAAAAAGTATGCGACTAAACAATTTTATCAAGAGTTTTGAACTTAATATTGTTAGACCTGTTAGTTTTGGGCTTACTTATATCAAGAATTTGGAAAAAGTACCCTATTTTACAATTGAAAGGGCTATTATATGAAGAACTTTCAATATTAATATACAGAAGTGAAGATGAGTTTTGTTCACATGGAAGAATATACAAATGGCTGAATGAATTACAATGGCCAAAGCTAAGATAGCTCCCATTGCAGCCCATGACTGTACAATGATCTCACAGGGGGAAGTGCTAGTTTCTTTTTTGATGCAGTGAAAATCGTTGGACCAAGCTTATTCAGTCCAAAACAGGTTTTTTTTTTTTTTTAAATACGTGTGAAAATCATTAGACCAAGCTTATTGGGCACAACAACAGCTAGTATTTTTTTTTTTAAAGTGGGAACCAGCTCTCGTCAATCGGCATTAGCAAATTCTTTTAAAGGATGAGTAATATTAGCACCTTTTCTTTTATCTGGAATTAGCTTGGGCAGATTCGGCCCTGAAATAGTGGGATCTATTTTTTCATGGAAAATGGAAAACGGACCACATGGTCCTCTTCCAAACTAAACACCCAATTGCAAATGGACATGTGGTAGTGAAACTTTTGTTTTATTTCTCTTCTTAATGTATTGAAATTTGATTGGGTGGTTAGGTTTGAAGAGGACCTTGTGGTCTGGTAATCAGAATTCTTTTTTCATTTGTACATTAATGTGACCTAGATGCCTAGTATTGTAGTACAGGTGCCAAATATCTTCATTTGTTTGACACAGCAACCACAACATTTCGAGATAAGATCACAGGCAATTGTAATTGAATTCAAGAGAATTCAAGTGCATATGTCGCAGATATGAATTGGTTGAAAAGGAAAAAAATTTTAATTTGAATTTTCTGCTTTCTTTTTCCCTTATCCAATCCATATGTGCCACATATGCAATTGGACTCTCTTGAATTCAATTGCAATTGGTTGTGATCCTATCCTTCAAAGTTCATTCCCTATCAGTTAATTTAATTTAACTAGACAAAAATTGAAAAGAGAAAGATGTATACATAGGAGAAAAATATCAGTTTAGTTTAGCTCCAGGTAATCAATTTTCTTTCTAGCAAGTACAGAGTTCCAATTAGTATCAAATAACAGGACATATGAATTCACAACAACATGCTAGTTCAACATATGAACAACATACATTTTACATTCATTGCTTCTTAGAAAGCATAGAAAACTAACATCCAATGAAATAGGGAATAAAACATGCAACACCAATTTTATATCCATCAACATTTGGCCTAGGTGAAAATTAAAAGGAAAAAAAAAGAGGCAATGGAAGGAGAAATTGAAATAGAGAAACCACCATTTAACAACAGGGAACTGGAAAGAAAACGTAATGAAGGAGAGATCTAAAGACCTTTTTTTTCCGTAACGGAGGGTGTCCCAAACCCTTCGGGTGTCCGCACCGACCCACTCAGAATTTTCACACTAGGGTAAGTCTAGGAGTGGAAGTTGAACACACAACTACATGGAGCAAACCCGGGATGCTAACCAAGTGCACCAGCCCCTATTGGATAGAGATCTGAAGACATGTACACTATCTGGTGGAAGTATGCATCACTTTTAAGAGATTGTTTTAGACCACTAGTAATTGATTCATTTCACCATTGTAGAACATAAAAAGAAATCACTTAAGAATCAGCTCAACAAACCCTAGCGGCCGTATCCACTGTAGGTAAAAAAAAAGGTATTTTGGTCCCAGTTAGTTAATAAATTACTATTTAGTTATTTGTTTACCGTGAGGACTAATATTATAGTCCCAAATCGGAAATACAAGGAAGATATACTCTTTTCATAAAACCACGCAGAACCAAAAACTACGCCGAGCTCCGTGACGCGGGCTTGTAACCTTAGTAGGGGCATTAAAGTGGTTCGGACTCAGGATTAACACCCGAGTCTAGTGGGGGAACATGACTATGGTCAGGAGCCAAGCCGGATGCCATCTTTCCCGAACTCTAGGGTTGGATTGATGGTGTGACCTTTAAGCTAAACTGTCAAGGTTAAGAGGTGGTGGTTCACCCTAGCTCGCTTACTCAGTCGAGTACTCGGGTCTAGTGGGGATTTGGAAGGCAATAAGTCTTGAGCCGATTTACTGGAAACCTTTTCAGCAAAGCTCTATGGTCCGGGAATGGTCCACCCTAGCTCACTTAGGTGGATCTAGTGGGGATTTAGACAAAAGTAGTCATGAGCCATGGTTACCATATGAGCCTTGGGTGGGTATGGATGGGTTAACCCCTGTAGCTTCTGTTCAAGGCTCTAAAGTGGGATGGTTCACCCTAGCTCGCTTACTCCCTTGGACGACCACTTTTAGTAAACTGTTTTATTCCTCTATTCTCTCTCTAATCTTGAGGAGGTGGATCATCCTATTTAATTTAATACAAAATTAAAGAGTATTACATATGAAGTGGACTTGTCCGGCCATTATCATGGTCTTAAATTCAAATAGTCTACAATAAGATTTTCTAGACTAGATCAGATTTTAATCGGATATGCCTGATCCAAATATCCAATTAAGAATTGGACAGATTCGGATCCGATCCGAGATCTGCCGGATTATGAATTATCCAATTTGAATCTAATCCGATTTCTAATACAAGATCCGAATCCGATCCAATTAACAATAATATATCTAAAAAATAATATTTTAATAAAAAAATATAAAATTATGATTACTATTATATAGTATACTTGTAAAATTATATTATTATTATTATTATTATTATTATTATTATTATTATTATTATTATTATCAGATCAGATTCGAGATCTCGGATCAGTATCTGATCCAACGGATCTATCATAGGATTTAGGATCCCACCTAATCGGATCAGATCCGGATCAAGATCCGATCCATTGACAACCTTAGTTCTAAGGAAGATGTTAGGATGGCTAACGAGGAGGCAAAATTCCAAACAACTAGACTAATACCACTTGGATAATTCCAACCTTTTCATATACTATTGTACAATTTTCGGCCTCTCGACGAATGGAAGAAGGGGTGGAGCCAAGGGGCACGTGTAGGGGTGGTTACTAAACTATGTTGCTCTTGAACAACCCAAGCTTGCCCGAGTTTATTTATTTAATAAATGAGCTAAGCCCGAACTAAATTTTGAAGCTTGTTGAATTAATGAATCAAGCATTGTTGGTGCTTGACTCATTAAAAGCTCGTTTGAACTTGTTTATTTAATAAACAAGTCAAGCATGAACTAGATTTTCAAGCTCGTTGAACTAAGGAGCCAAACTTGAGCATTGTTGGTGCTCAGGCTCGTTAAAAGCTCAGCTCAACAGGTCGATTAGAATTGATTCATGAGGTCGGTTTCCTTTCACTAAGCCATCGGTTGAAGATAATCAAAGGAACCGAAATCTCTTTGAATTGGGGTCGGAGTGCTGATTTCATTCTTCCTTCTAGCCAACCTTGCTTCTGAGAATTGGGCTCAAAAGTGCATGATGACAAAAAGATAATATATATTTATTTTTTTATGGTCACATTTCTCTTAATCATTTTTTTTCCTTTACATTAATTCAGATGGCTTACCACCCGCCAAACAACATTTGGATTCTTTGGTAATTAATCACCTTTGAAATTGTTCATTTATAGTTTTAGAGGAAAGTATCACTGGTATTTATGAAAGACATTAAGAATATAGAAATATCATTTTACATATTATTATTACGGATGATTATATTTTGTCATCTATATTAATGCATTTCAAGATATAGGAATGGTCCATTGCACAGGCTCCTTATCTTTACTATTATAATGCGAGATGCAGGCATAACCTGATTTTTCCGAAATTCCCAAACTACTCTTATATAAAACAAAACTTTGATTAATGTTTTACTTTAATTCCCAAACTACCCCTTGCTCATCTATCTATTTAAATAATAGAATCACAGGCAATTGCGATTGAACTCGGAGAGAGTTCAATCACACCTATGGGTTAACACATGTCCCTTTTAACTACTATTAATTGTGGTTAACTCCTTCCTTTCGCTCTCATGTGCATCGCACGTGCCACCCGCTAGTTAGTTTTAATGAAAAGACACAAAATACCTCCTATGCTAACCGATGAGGAGCTCGCCAATATTAACTTGGGAGCCTACCACCCACCCATTTGCATTCCCCGTCAAAACAATGTGGAAAAAGAGACTTGGCTTGCACAAGTACAAAATGGGTATGTGTTGGATTTCTTTGACTCTATTCTTTTGGTGGAACATTTAAAGGTTTTAGAACGTTAATATTTTGAAACAAGAGCCAAGAGTCCAAGAGGAGAGGAGAGAGGGTTTCTAAATCTTTTTCACAATGATATCTCGGATTCATTGTGTTCAATTTAATTAGAAGTTCCACATGTCTTAAACTTAAAACATTTATAAAAATTTGTGAAACTTGTTGTAGAACTTTTGTACTCTATGGAATCATATAGCTTTAGATATTAAGTAAAATTAGGCGTGAAATCCACCAAAAGAGCATACCCTTAATGTTGGTGGACTCCCCACTGGTTAAAGCGGGAAGAGAACCAAGTCTAATGAAAAATACTACCAAGAACTTGGATTATGTGTCTTAGTGCGCTTGCCCACAGACATGCTTAAGTAGGGTTACTTGGGTCGTCCTACACCCGCCAAATCGGGATGGAATTTCATCTAGCGAAAACGGTACCGTCCCACAGGTTAGTACTTGTCCCTTTTGATACCCCTTAATTGTGGCTAAGATTAATCAACTCTTATGCTTTAAGCATGTAACCTTAATTTGTAGAGAAAAAAAAAATATTTACAAGAGTTTTAAAAAAATTAACCATTTCAAAATAGCTATTAAAGGCGCTTTGTTGGTGGTGGCTCATCTTTCTAGCCACCAGATCTGCAGGTGTCGTACGCCCAAGCTCTTGGTTCCCAATCTAGATCTGGTGATCTGAGGAACCTAATGGTGATTTCAGAATGGATTCGATTCTAAACTTGAAGAAAGCTTCAGTTTTTCGAGGAGATCCGACTTTATTCTTCTCCTCCGAAGAACTTGAAAGATCATCATCCACATTCAAGTATACTTTAATCGCCAAATGTTGTTACGACAGACCAATCATTGATGCTTTGAAGGTATTAATGAAGAAATCTTTACATACTAGGTTGGAGTTTTCAGTTGGGATCCTCGATTCCAAGCATATTCTTCTTAGGTTTGTATTGATTACCTAGCAGTATGGCTCAAAGAATATTGTCACATTTCAGGGAAACTGGTTTAACCATCTATCATGCCGATATGGATCGATCTGCCGGGGCTGCGAATTAAATTTTTTAATTTGAAAGACTTATCTGCAATCAAAAACCTAGTGGAGAAAGTTTTTCTTGTGGATGGCCCTACCCGAAGCCTTACCAGGCCAAGTTTAACAAGAATCTGTGTGGAAGTTGTTGCGAGTAAAGAGAAACTTCAAAGATTCTGGTTAGGATTGAGCGCATTTGGTAAATGACAAAAGATCGTTTGCGAGAAGAATACCTCGTTCTGTTCAATGTAAGCTTGGTAACCGTAAGAGCTTAAAAAAAAGAACATAAGATAGGATCAGTCATGGATCCAAAAGGAGGAATGACGACAAACAAAAAAACAACTCAAACCAATTGGAACCACACCAGATTCAAAAAGGGAAGAATCCCTTGAGTAAATGGATTGCAAAACCTAAGGACAAAAATAAAGAGATCATGGATCAGATTCACGATCAAGATATTGAGATCCTAGATACGAGAGCTAGAGGAAAAAAACTTGGAGAAGAAAGCGCTATTAACCCAGAATTGTCTTTATTGAATATGAAAACTCACTTTCAGATTCAAGAAAGTGACATCATTGAGAAGGAGAAGAGAGATAGTTCTGTGGATTTAAGGGAAGATGAGGAGAAGAACAACTTACTAATAGAAGAGGTTGCGGCAGTAACGTTAATGAAATATGAATTACTTTGTTCTGTTGGAAGGAATATGATGTTATTGGATACTAATAATGTAGGTAGAAAGCTAAACTCGGTATCGCTAGAATCTATTATTGCTGATCTGCTTGATGAAGCTCTAGTTTCTAGTAGATCTCCGAGAAAGGATCCATCAGAAAACATATTGCATGGTCATCAGATTTTTGTCCAAGGTTTTAACGAGCATCTGTCTCATATGATTGATAATGAGGAGATTCAACCATTTGGAAATTATTTCCAGTAGCAATTTCACACGGTTGGTGATGGAATTGCTCAACCAAGTGGAGCCCAGGAGGCAATTGGGGCAGAGGTGAGTGCGCCTTTGCAGCGTGTTACTTCCCGCTTGTTTGACAATATGTCTGAGAATTGTGGTGCAGGTGCTGGGGTTGAAGCGGGGGATTGCCCACCATCTATTTGTGTTTTTGCTCCTTCAGCTTCTTCGGATTTTGATATGGCCGAACCTCCTGTCGGGGGCCCTTTTGTGGGCATAGGAGTTTCGAACAACTCTCCTAGAGCACCAAACTTTTTAGGTATGGTAAACCCTATTGGATCCGAGGATGCAGATAATGATACTCAAATGACTCATCTTCCTTTTTTGCAACACCAAAATATTTAAGCTCTACACTTAAACTGCTCTAGGTGAAGAAGTGAGCAAAGGAGTTGAGACTTCTGCTACTATCAATGAATGGAACTATTAAGAGTTTTATTGACAAGAGAATGTCTAGTTTGACTTAACAAAAAAAAGAGAGAATATATTGGGTGCTCAGAAACAAGTTCAAGCTGATAATCTTAGTGAAGAATCCGAAGAAGATGGTTTTCAACCAGTGATTTGAAAGAGAAATAAGAAGAAAAATAAAGCTGCTGACACAACATCAACAGTTAATTCTTCTCAAGGAAGACCAAAGAGGAAGGTTAGCAAACCCTCTCGAATTAAAGAGTAGCTTTATAGAGTCTCATACCTTGTTGATTTAGGGGTAAGGCTCCATGTTCCCCCTCCCTCCTCTATTGTAATTGTCCATCATTTGATGGTATGAAATAAAAATTTATTTTTAAAAAAATGGGCTAGACCAAATCCAATACCCGCCAAACCACATAAATAAAAAGTTTTTGGTCCCTGTATAGTAATGGCAACTAGTCTTTAGTTTTGTATTATTTAGTTAATTTAAAGAGTTAAGCGAGTGTAATGCAATGCAAAGGAGAAAACTGCAGTAATCAATCAAACATCTACAAAGATTAAAGGAGAAAATAAAAGTCTCAAGGTTTTCTATATATATAATGCTTCAAAAAACTGATTTTTTCAAGGACAACCCCCTTGGTTTAAGTAGGCAACAAAAGACTCACAATTAATAAGTCTTGGTAATGACTACTACAACTTACTAGATAAGAACTAAAAACTTTTACAAGTAACTAGGTATTGGTAATGACTAATACAAGTAACTAGACAAACATTAAGTGCAACTACAAGTAATTAGGATAGTGTAACTTCCTAGGATCAATTTTCAAGATAACTCATTACTCTAAAGGTGATCATGTAGACTTGACCTCTTCTAGAAAGAACTTTCTTTATGGGATTGGGCCCCCTTCATGAACTTGGGCCAAACTTTGATCCTACCTATCGATAGAAAACCGGATGCTCCTGCATCAGAACGGGCTAGGGTTGAATGGCATTTTGTCAATTTTGGGTTGGGATCAAGTTGAGGTGTTTTACTCAACCCATAGACTGCTTGAATCGGCGATGTTATCATAACTTTTTTTTTTCCGACAGTAAGTTGGGGTTAGGCGGGCCCCGACCAGATATATTAAAGAAAAAGGTACTTACATTCTCAAGTACATTTTTCCAGCTCTATCCTTACTAATAAAAGTTTCAATATCCCACCCTAGGGAAATAAAGATGGAGGAAAAGCCAAAGAAGAGTTGTCAATACAAAATCTAGCAAGAGCATCTACCACTCTATTAGTTTCACAATAGACATGAGTCACTAAACAAGACTCCCCTAATCAATTCTTTGGCACGGTTGATGTCCCCCCACCATCGTTGGGGGGGGGGGGGGGGGGGGGGGGTTGGGGGGTTTATAGCTGTCCATTGATGCACTTCACCACCCAATTTGAATCTTAATAAATCAAGAGGTGGGAGATATTGTGGTCTTTTGTCATCTGAATTCCTTGAATTCCTTTGATGATTGCTTTTAATTCAAGAATATCAATTTCTTCACGCTCACACCCATATGCAAAGGTAGCACAAGGTTTCCCCGCATAATCACGAAAGATTCCTCCCAGTCCGGCAACATTTACACGTAGCGAGTCATCAGTATACAAAGCCTCCCATCCTTCTGGTGGAGAGCACCCAGCACAATGTCTTCTTTCTAAAAACTGATAGTCTACATCTAAGCCTCAATCAATAAGAAAGAGAAAATAAGGAGTGATATATTAGTCTCACATCATTAAGAAAGACAAAATATATACTTTTAAGTCTAATTGAAGGAGCATGATAGAAAAATCTATAAAATTTGAAAATATGAAGTTACTTTTTAAGTTTTACCTTAATAAAAAATTGGGAAGTGATACTTTTCCACGTTCCATGGATGCCCCTCCTCTTGCCACATGCCCCATTTAATCTCTTTTAACCTTGTTTAAGGTTTATTAAGTGCAGGATTATTTTTTTATTGTTTTTCTAAAAACCAAGAGTAGATGGATGAACCTTAGGGGTGAGTGAATCTTAACCACAATTAATTGGTGTTAAAAGGGACAGTGGTGGCTTGTAAGGTCTCTTTAACTATGGTTAAACTTAACTAACCTAATTAATAATATTTTATTCTAAAAACCAAGGTTAGATGGATGAACCTTAGGGTAACTAAATCTTAACCAAATTTAGTGGTGTTAAAAGGGACACATGGCGGCTTGTAGAGTCTTCTTTAACTATGATTAAACATAACTAACCTAAGGTTAATATTTTTTTATTCTAAAAACCAATGTTAGATGGATGACCCTGAGGGCGAGTGGATCTTAACCACAATTAGTGGGTATTAAAAGAGACATGTGGCGACTTCTAGAGCCCCTTTAACTATGATTAAACTTTAACTAAATTAAGGTTAATATTTTTTTATTCTAAAAACCAAGGTTATATGGATGAACCCTAGGGGTTAGACACACTTGGTGGTATTAAAAGAGGCAGCGTTAGTGGGTATTAAAAGAGAACACGGCATCTAGTAAACACACGTGTTCCTGTTGGGCAAAAGGCATCCGCTTAAACTATCAATTCCCTAAAAAATTATATTTAAGTTTCTTAACTTTTATGTGAAAACTAATATTATTATGGTATTATAAGTAGTATAGGAAAATTAATCGAGTCGAGCCGAGCTTCTCGTTGCTTGTGTTCGTCTTATTAACAAAGGAACTCAATCATTTAGCCCGGCTCGGTTCAACGAACTCAAATACCCAACTCAAGCTCAGATCATTTTGAGTCGCTCAAGAGCTGGCGCAGCTCATTGACAGCCCTGCTTTGAACCACACGCCTTAGACCAACTCGGCCATCTCTAAACTCAAAAGTATGGTTCCCAACAACAACAACAAAAAAATAAAAACTCAAAAGTATGGTGCTTCTGAATTGTGGATTAATTCATAGTAGTAATGAAGATGAAAATAGAAAGGTGTATATATTAAGAAAAATATCAGTTTAGTTCCAGCTAATCAATTTTCTTTCCGGCAAGCACAAAGTTCCAATTAGTATCAAATAACAGAACATATGAAGTCATAACAACATGCATATGAAGTCATAACTCTATGAACATCATACATTTTACATCCATTGCATCCTAGAAAGCATAGAAAACTCTCATCCAATGAAATAGGGAATAAAACATGCAACGACAATTTTAAATCCATCAATATTTGGGCCTGGGTCACCATTAAAAGAAAAAAAAATGCAATGGAAGAAGAAATTGAAATTGAGAAACCACCACTTAACAAGAAACCGGAAAGAAAACCTTATGAATGAGAGATTTTCTCTTTTTCGGGTAATGGAGAATGTCCCAAACCCTTCAGAATAAGGTCCCTTCGGGTGTCGTCACTGACCCACTCAGAATTTTCCCTACAAACACTAGGGTAGGTCTAAGAGTTGAAAACACAACCATATGAAAGAAACCTGGGATGCTAGCCAACTCCATCAATCCCTAGATCTGAAAACGTGTACACTATCTGGTGGAAGTATGCATCACTTTTAAGAGATTGTTCTAGACCACTAGTAATTAAGAATAAAAAAAACAAATACATAAATCCAAACGCACCCTATGCGTTTGGATTTATGGAATTGGAATTGAACCAAAGAATTGAATTCCATGGAATTAAAACTCACTGAATTAAATTCCACAAAATTTAGAATTCTATCGTTTGAATGCACTATTAAATTCCTGGAGAAATGAAAGGCTTCTCTTTTGTTTTTAAATTCCACAATAGCGCGGAATTGTCAAATATAAGACTATTTTACTATGGAATTGAACCCCATAAATTTACCTTTAAAATCACTGCTTGAATTTTCTATGGAATTAGAAAATTCTAATTTCACCCTATTATCAATGTGTCCCAAACGATGAAATTAGAATTGTGTGATGGAATTGACAATTCTGTTCCTCAATTCCATAAATCCAAACGCATCCTTAAGAATCGGCTCAACCACCCCTATGGTGTGTGTTGGATTACCCTAGGTCTAGCAGCCCTATCCATAGGTGGTAAAAAGAGGTGTTTTGGTCCCAGTTAAAGCATCTCCAACCGAGCTATTTATTCTCCATTTTTCCGTCAGAATGAAGAGGACTGATAAGATAGTGACCTAGATGGGACGAAGAACTCCAACGTTGAAAATTTCTTCTCCATATTTCTTCTTTGTTCATCAATCCACAAACTGCAACGGTCTTTTTTTTTTTGAAAAAAACAAAGTACCGAAGCTATATGGCGACTTGATTCCAGTCGCCAATCATGACGACCGAAATCTCTTCCATTAAAATGGCGACCATGTTGGAACCCCTCTTTCGATTCCTTCTCCATTTTGCCTATATCTCATGGTTTAACAGCAATGGTTTAGCAACCACGTTGGAGCTGCTCTTAGTTAATATATCACTATTTAGTTATTTTAAACAACTAGAACTGATCATACCGTGCGGACTAATATTTTAGTCCCACATCGGTATTACAACTAAGATGTATTCTTTTCATAAGACCATACAGAAGCAACAACAGTGCCGAGCTCAGTAATGCGTTCTTGTAACCTTAGTAGGAACACTAAAGTGGTTCGGACTCTGGTTAAGACCCCGGGTCTAGTGAGGATTTGGACTACGGTCATGAGCCAGGCCGAATGCCGTTATAAATCCTTTCCGAACTCGGTGGGATGTGGGATTATAACGGGTGTTGCAAAGGTGGTGGTTCACCCTAGCTCCCTTACTCAGTCAGGGGTATTCGGGTCTAGGGATTTAAAAGCCTAATCTAGGCAAACCCTAGCTCGCTTACTCAGTCAGGGGTACTCGGGTCTAGGGATTTAAAAGCCTAATCTAGGCAATGAGCCCATAGCAGCGAGCCTTGTTGGGTGGTATGGGTTTAACCACCTATAGCTTCTGTCAAGGCTCTAAACTAAATTTGGATGGGTCACCCTAGCTCGCTTACTCCCTTGAACGACCACTTTTTGTAAAAAAAAAAAATTAACTTAGATTTTCTTTTAGAAAATTTTTTTTGAGAGAAAATTTGGCACAATTGGGAAAGTGTAAAAAAATAAAAGTGCGTTTCTTGCAAATCAGACGTTTCTTTTATTCTCTCTTATTTTTTCACCAAACAAACACACTCTTAAGTTGCAGTATTAATGGAGTTTCATGAGTTCCTTTTTTTTTTCAATTCATATCAAAGCATTGGGTGGTTTCCTTGCAACCCAAGTGAGGGTCAGACTTCAGAGGCTGTTATTTGGTCAGAGAAACATTTATTTATTTTTAGCCCTGTTAGTTTTGGGGGCAACTTGTAGTTGAAGAATTAGGAAAATTTATGCCATTTAACAATTTTATCAGGAGTTTTGAACTTAATATTGTTTTAGACATGTTAGTTTTGGGCCGCTTGTATTTCAAGAATTTGGGAAAAAAGCACTATTTAACAATAGAAAGTGCAATTATATCAAGAACTTTGAACTTATACAGAAAGTGTTGGACAAATAGTAAGAAGAACTTGAGATAATCCCCAAATTTTGAGCACAATCAACTATATAGCAAACAACCTCGGAATGATTCATGTGAAGAAGACTTTTATTCGCATGGAAGAGAGAGGGAAAAGAATACTTCTTAGTGTAGGTTTTGTTTTGACAAAGATTATTCCAACTAATATCTAGTTTAATTTGGCACATCAGTGAAAAACATTAGCTAGTTCTGGTTTTTGTGTTTTTTAACCATTAGACCAGCTTATATGGTAGTACAACAGCTTTCTTTTTCTTCTTTTTTTGGCTAATGCCAGTAGAAACCAGCGGGACGTAAAAGTTAATTTGAATTTTATTTTGAAGGATGAGTACTAACATTTTTTTTATTGTGATACTGATGTGACCTAGATCCCTAGCACTGGTGCCAAATATCTTCATTTGTCTCGCACAACCACCTCAAAAATTCATTCACTTACAATTATTTTAATTTAATCTAATACGGTCAATTGGGCTAGGAAAATAAAAAGGAGAGAGAAAAGGAAGATGTATCCATAGGAGAAAAATATCAGTTTAGTTCCAGGCAATCTTTTTTTCTTTCTGACAAGTATAGAGTTACCATTAGTATCAAATAACATACATATGAATTCGTAACCGTTACAATCTGAATCATTCGGTGTTGTTTTTTCTCTTTTTTAATCAGTAACAACATACATTGGTAACACAACATACTAGTTCAACATCCATCGGATGAGCTGCAGTTATATGCACATATATTTTACATGCCTTGCTCTCTATTAAATTTTGTATGAATATTATTCATTTTACATCCATTGCTCCCTCGAAAGCCTAGAAAACTCTCATCCAATAAAATAGGGAAAAAAACATGTAACAAAATTTTTTAATCCATCAATATTTGGGCCTAGGAGAAAATTAAAAGAAAAAAGTCAATGGAAGGAGAATTTGAAATAGTGAACAACCACTTAACTGGGAACTGGAAAGAAAACCTTATGAAGGAGTAATGTGAAGACATGTGTACAGTATATATGCATGTGATTTCGCTTTCAATCCTGTAAATTGGACTATGATCTGATGGAAATTTGGTGTTCTTTCTTCATGCATATATACTTTCTGCAATAAATAGTTTTGTTCATCAACCAGACCAGTGACCATTCAGCCCCCATATAACTTGTCCTTCACTTTTGAGAGAGAGTTCTAGACTACCAGTAATTAAGAATGAAAAAACAAGTACATGGATTCCTTTCACAATTGTAGGACAGAAAAAGAAAAAGAAACTAAGAATCATCTCATGTACACCATTCATAAAAGAAAATCTTCAGTATATAATTTGATAGGAAATGATGCATGTACGCTTTAACCGCGCATAGTAGAGATTGCATACTTTATATGAACTGTTTAATCCAATAACTCAGGAGAAAGCATTACAAGTTCTGTCATATACGAATATGATCCTTCAAGATTTGGCCTCTCTTCTCTAGGTTTGCATTCCTACGCCAATTCTCAACGGCTCTATCAACTGTGGCCTTTGCCTTGTGTATTTCTTCTGCAGAAAACTTGTGTTCTATGATGCCCAAAGGTCCTGGCTGCAGTACATTTATTACAGTCTCCATCTCTTGCTCCAGCTGCCTGTGATAGAAGCAACAGTAGGCAAGCAGTGTGAGCAACAGACAATGTAACAGAGCCTTAAGAGAGTAAAATCTGCATGAGATACACGTCAGAACAGCATATATCGACACGACTTGAGCTCACACATTTCGTCCTACTTACACACCAAAAATGTGAGGGGAAAACCAATTATACAGATTCCAAAATGAAGAGAGTGAAGAACCACGAAAAATCACACGTCAATGGGCTTGTATAATGGTCATTTTCTCTCATTAATTCTAGTAGGGGCTCTTTAGTGAGATTCAATACTTCACATCCACCATTTTTTCGTTTGCTAATATGCAGGTAACCAGGTTTAAAGCAGTTCTTTCTTTTTAGCCAAACAGTAAGGATCCCTTCATTGAAATACCCCATGACTTGTAATACATCCTCCGACGAATCCATGTTAAAGGCGCCGATGCAACAACTCCATAAGTTCTCTTGCTAATCTCTTTAGTACCCATAAACATCTCAGGTTCCTTTTCTGCTAATGCTGGGAACCCCTTGAAATTAAAACTACATAACATTTCTATGACATCAATTCATCCAGGCCCATAAAAGCTGATGAATCCGATACTATGACAAGTAATGGTAATACTACTTGGCCAACCTGCTCCATAATCTATTAAGTTTCTATTCATGCAAGTCAAGTAAGCTTCTTCAATAGAAAGAATTTGTGATTCCAAGGCTTGTTCCCCTCCATGAAGTATGGACCATATTACACAGATCCTTCAAATCATTTGAGTGCCAATGTGACATGTCAAAACATATTTATTGGTTTGAAATCCATGTCGGATATTAGATTGGATGCATCTAAAATTTTAAAAAATAGTCGAAAGAATCTAAAAATGAAAGAATACAAATTCACTAATATTATTGTTTCCCCATTCCTTCTGTCCTTCCATTATGGTGTCAACAATGGACTCAATTCCACCGAAGTAGATCGAATTGAGTCGACTTCCATGGTGTCCGAAGCGAAATGCACTTGTATTTTTAAAATACTGGACTTCGTGGTAAACTTCAGTGAATTTCGACTAAAACATAAAAATAAGTGTTAAGAAAATACAGAACTTCGGTGGAAGTTTTTTTTTTTATCGGTAAACTTTGATGGAAGTTATCCGAAGTGTACAGAAAAAGTCTGTAAATTAAAGGGTCTTCTAAATTTTAACTTAAAAGGGTAATGCTAGTTCCACTCGCTTTAAACTTACTTCATTCATAAAAAAAGACACGAGTCCCTAACAATAACCTTATTATAAATATAATTAGCTTTAAAAACGAGTGTTGCTAGTATTATCCTTATTATAATTTTATTGTTCTATTAATGTTGTTATTAATATATTATGCACATAAGGGCTTTTTAGTAATATTAAATAATTTTCTAATAATATTCCATAAATTAAAAATTATTTAACTACTCGTCTCCTCTTTTTCACATATTGATTTAGTCCTATACAACATTGAGCTCATCAATTACAGATTGCAATAGGTTTAGAAACTAAATTAAATTTCAATTATTTATCAACTTTAATGTGCATTCATAAAATTTTCCAAGTTTCTAAAAAAATTAGCATGGGCAATCATTGAACTATTAAAAAAAAAATTGCCCATGCTTGGCATGGGCAATCCCCGATTTCAATTACCCTGTGGGTGTAATTGAACTCTCCCCGATTTCAATCGTGATTGGCTGTGATTCGATCTCACGTGGGTACCCCCTCAACTTTTGATTTCTTTTTCCAAAATATAGTTAACTTAGGATTTAGAATCCTCTATTGTTATAACCAGACTCCTTGGAGTCGGTTACAACCCACAAGTCAAGACATGTCATAGAGGATTAGTCTTGGGGCAGTTGTCCCATTGAAATATATCATAATATATAATAGGGCATAGCCATAGGGTAGGGGAGTAGGGGACCCTACTCCCGTAAACATTGAGAAACAATACATGTAGGATATGTACAAAATGTATGGATGAAATGACCCACAAACTTTGTCGTCAAATTTTTTTTCGGGGGCTCTGCCCCCCAAACCCCCGGTCCTTAAACCAAATGTGCCCCTCCTACAATAAATTCCTGGCTCCGCCCCTGCCCCCACCTGACTTCCACGCTCCCTCTTTCAGAGACTAAGATGGAACCAAAAAGATTTCAGGCTATTCTACAAAAAATATATTGTCTCTGTCATGGCAAGAGATGGTAATTCATTCGGTGACTAAATACATTAGGACAACGTAATTAACACCAAAAGAATTAAAATTCAAAGACTGATTTGCCTCAACAATTACTGGGATTCAATCTGCACAACTGAGCCAAAAGAGGATACATTTGTGCTTGGAAACTCAATAACTAATCACTGTTTTTGACAAAAACAACAATAATTACAACAAAAGATTACTAGTATTTATCATTGAATACCATTCTATTAAATAGGGGTAGGGGGGTCGTACAAGAAGTGTATTCTATATATCATTCACAAGATCTTATGAGCAGTGAAGAAGTGACAGAGGAGATGAAGATCTCAAAAAATTATCAGCTTTTTCTGATTATCTTACACAACAAAACACAATAGCAACGAAAATGGAGGGTGAGTTGCGATAGTTTTCTGAGAGAAAATCACTAAACTTTCATTCCCCTTGTTCGATTTCCGAGAAAATATGTGAAAACAGAGCAACGAAAAGAAAATTTTGGTTTCCATAATACAAGCCTTAGTCGCTTTTTTTCCCCCCCAAATTTCTCCCTATTTTCTCGGAAACCAAACATGGTCTTAGTTGTTACAGGAAAAAAAAAAAAAAAACATACCTGAAGAGCCTGGAAAAGGGCATGGAGTTGCCGAGCCGTGCGAAAGAAATGGGCATTCTGGAAATAAGGAATTCGAGAAAGGAGATTGAGATTTGAGAGAGAGAGAGACGGTTCTTACCGCAAAGAAAAGGAAATATACTGGGCTTGCAGGATGAGTTGAGCCGATATTTATTTAATTTCAGACCCTTCAGCCGAAGCCACTGGGCCCAAACTCGGAACAGTCAAAATTCAAAATTGGGCTGAACCCATATGGCCGGAAACTGGTAAGTTATTCTTCAATTAGTGTTAGCCCACAGGGTTTGCTGCTGGCTTGGTCTTTCTAATGCCTCGATTTTTGATTTGGAATCAGATTAGAGATAGGGAACCTCTGTGTTATAACTAGTTCAACAAATTTAGAGAAATAAGAAAACAAGAAACCAAGCAATCGCACAAAAGAAACAAAATATATGTGGTTCGGCAAGGTGCTTACGTCCACGGGAGAAAACGGTAAGAAATCCACTAAGAACACGGGTGAAAAACATTGTACACAAGCTCTCTCTCAAATCCTCGTCTGAAACCCTCGAAAAAACCCTTTATATATCTAGAGTTATAACGAGAAGACAAAACGGGTCAAAAAAACCCATACATTGCCTATTAATCCGGTACTCGGGTCATCAAAGATCCGTGGTAAGATCCGTACCAACTTCCCAACAAAACCATATACAGAACTTTTGAGCCAAACTCACACTCTGAGACTGAGTGAAGATTCTTCATTAGATAGTCAAGATCGAGAGCTCAAGCTCAAGGAGGGGTTTTGAAGGCGAGTCATTTGAAACCAGCAAAATCCCAAGAACACAAGAAAGAGGAAGATATTCAAATGGATGTCTGGATTGGGATCGATCAATACAGTACAGGAGGCTTCTTCTACAAGGGGTTTCTCTCAAGTCGAAGGGTACTCTGAAGATTTTGCCACCCTTCCATCATCATTCACTTGCTCCTCGCCAAACCAATTCACACAATAACCTATCCAAGCCAATGCGAGCTTTCTCTGGCTCTGGGTTTGATGAACCAGATTTTGATTTCAGTTCATCCCAACTGGAAAGCTAGTCACGTTTCAGATTCTGGACTGAGAAGTTGTGGTAGAGATGGAAGTGGTCCATCCATGGAGCTCACTTTTCGTTCTCAGTTTAATTCGGCCAGAGATGCGCAATTCTGAAAGATCATCTCTAGATTCTCCAAGGAATGACATAGAATTTCAAGGGGATGGCTATAGTGGGCAGAGAATGAAATTTAGTAGGCCATGGACAAAGGGGAGGATTTTGTTTAACGAATTTGATCATCTATCAGATTGATCAGGGATTTTGGAGATGATAAACAGACCCCCCCCCCCCAGATGCATAATTGAAATATGGAACACACTGAGATCATCAATATGAATTCTTCAGTATCTGTGCCTAAGATTTTCAAATGAGTGCATTGAATTTATACTTGTGAAGAAATCCAGGAGAATATCCAGGATCAAGTAAATTAACAAAGTTGCTGGTTACTTGCAGAATGCCTGCTGGAGATTTGATCAAATTACTTTTTTCCTCTGTTTGAATTTCTGGTTCTTTGCTTGATCATTTGATAGGTATAGTAAGTCTATTTGCAGGTGCAGACTGTTATTTTTAGATCTACTCTTTTTATTATCATTATATAGGGCATACAAATGCAAACTGTGTACTCTTGAAGGAAATTTGCACCTCAATTTTGAGTTTCAATGAAAATTATACTGAGATTTCTCTGGTAGTAAAAGCAGGCTTAAGATTTCTTAAGAACTGGAATGCTATTAAAGCATATTATCAAGTAGGAGATAAGGACTCCTCAACATACGACTGCAATTGTCAATCCAGTTGGCTCCGGCCTCTAGGATATGCTTGACGAAAGTCGAGTTGATTGAATCATCATAATACTAATGGTAACTCTGCTGAGTAATTTTTCATAGAACCAGAAAGTTATAATCCTAAGGAGTCCACAATAGCCTCTTTTTCTGTCACAGTGCACGTTTAGAGTATTTCAAAAATCCGTAAACACACTCTTCAAATGGAAGAAATAAGGCCTCAGTGGCTGTTCTATCTCTATTTCAAAGTCCTACAATTGGATTCTCACACACTTCAGACATAACTGAGTGCCTGCTTGCAAGTCTTCATCAGAAAGTAGAGAGAGTGATCTCACTGCACACAGAATCGGGTCTCAAATCTATCAACCTGATATCAGAAACCATCACAATAGTTATACTATACACTCTTACTTATACACACATATATGATCACGAGACAGAGTGGCGCCTTCGCTTATGAAAGAGAAACCGAGATTCTGAATTAGCCTTCGGACCTATTGGCTTGACATCTTTTATCCGGAAAAGGGCATTGAGCTTGCTTAGTTTTTTCGTGAAAGATTTGAATATCCTATTAGCAGGACTTGGCTTTACAAGCTCCTGTTTCATAGAGACATGATCCTTTTCTAGATCAGTTAGCCTCATCCTCATTCTCGCAACTTCAAGCTTCAGTTCTCTGTTCTCTCTTCTCACTGATGCATAATTATCTCTTGGGGAGATGGCCCCACTGCCTGCACCACTGCCTGCACGCTGAGTAATGTGTCCGTTGATTGAGCCAAAGAATAACTGATTGTGACCTCCATTCATCGCATTCCGAAGCCTGATCTGCTCGAAATACAGTACTTGAACTGCCATTTGGACGGGTAGCCTTTCATTCTGAGCCGCATGGCTGCAGGCTTCTTGAGATAGCTTCTGGCAATCAATGGTTTTGCACAGTCGGTAGCGTTCAGAGTCCTTGATATTGGGATGAACCTGTAAATAGGAATATTAATTTTTGTTTAAAACCTTGAAGAAGAAGTATAGAGATAAAAGGGCAGGATTGTATAATATGCAGTGAGAACTGGGTCTTACCTTGAGGAAGATATCAACGGCTCTGTACAACCCATCACTCAGTATACGAGCATGGTCTGGAAGTAGTTCTGCTAGTGCAATGAACTTTGAAAGCATCAAGTTCGAATCTAGTGCAACTTCTGCCAGATAATTGTCCAATAGTTTTGATACCTTAAGAAGTGAGCTCTGTTTAGGAGATCCAGGGCTGTCAAAGTCATAGCACATTTCAAATTCATCCCTCAAGTGGTTCTCCTCATCATCGTCCTCATCCAAGTTCAGGAAAATGGAGAAGATCCTCAATATTGAATCTGTATCATACAGTGCATGGTGGTTATTGCCGTGTGAGTTTGCGGGGATGAGGATGTCTTCAAGAATCGCCTGGTCCAGTTGCAGACCAATCCTCCTTTCCAAATCAGCCCTGCAAGAAGCAGATGCCGACCCCATTATTGCGGTTTTTAACAAACCCGAAAGAAATGCTATTGGCACCGAACTCTTTCGCGATTGGGTTGGTAGTAAGCTAACGATTGCTTCAACCATCACCCTTTGTTTCTTCTGCAATTCTGCATCAAAGAAGCTTCCTTTAACCAATTGAGGATCTCTAACTACAAGACCTTGAAGAGAGTTATGTGCATAGTTTATCAAGATTCTGCTTAACATGTCCTGTTTCAGACCCTTCGATTTTACTGCAGATAGAACCCTTTGGAAGAAATCTAGGTTAAGCACCGTTAGTTCCATTCCCCACCAGTCCAAGGGAGTTTCTGTTTCTATGTTCGTGATGGGTTTGACAGGGAAGTTCTGATCAAGTTTGGATAAGCCAGACGTGAGCTGCTCTTTACAGGTGTTACATGCGATTCCGTTGATAATCCTGCTAATAATGTTGATCTCTTCTGCTATGGGTAGGAGGATTTCACAACGGTGAAGAACAGATATGGAATTTGAGATGTTTGGGAGCACCATTTCCTTTAGATATATTTCAGTTCGGATTTCCAGGTTCTTCTCAGCAAATTCCTCAGTCATTTCCAGGTAATGGGCTGCACACCGTAGCATGGCAACATTTGATAGTGTTATCTCGATGTTCACTCCATAACAGAATTTTGCAGCTAGCTCAAATGCCTCTGATCCCCCTGGAACAGCAGGGAGATTTATCCGTGAAATTTTGGAATCTTTTGCTTCCAACAACAGTTTTCGAATCTTTCCACTTCGAGAAACCAGAGGGAACTGCAAAAGAATCATGACAATATGAATAAAGCTTGGAGTGAAAATTTTCTCTCTCATAGAAATAGGAAAATTGAGTTCATCTTCCAGCAGTTTTTTTGTTTGTTGTATTTTCGAGAGAAATATATACAGAGAAACTGAAATGCATAATCTATAAGCATAGTTTATTCGGCACTTTTGAAATATGCTACTTGGATAAGGAAACACAAGAAGTGAATGACAACTGATTGAACAGAAAGAGTTGTAGGTGATTAACTACATTCTTCTTACCTTGTGAAGTGAAAAGCTTGTTGCTCCTACTTCAACAGTAAGATCACTAGAAACGTCAGAAATTGGCCTTGAAGAAGAAACAATGTTAGAAATTGGTCACAAAGAAACAAGAAGAAACCCTGAAATGACAGAAAGAAACACAGGCTTACATGTTTATTCATGCCAATTATTCGATAACTTTACAGGAAATCTTTGTCTACAGCTGCACCTCCATGTTTGAAACCATAATTTTTTTTAAAGCAGATTTCATTCAGTGACAGTGTGTGATTCATATAACATTTTTGGATGGTAAAAATTTTGTTGTCAAATCCATGCAGAGTTTGTTTCATCTTAATCCTATGATTTGACATAGATGGCCCAGATAGAAAAATCCATCACTTTTAATAATGGTAGAATGAGTGTGACTTCACAAGAGGTGAAATGCATGGGATAAGGTTAGCTTTGTGTTCATGCGGAAGGCCGAATTAACAATGCAGATTTGGTGTTTCTTCGTCTAGATTTAGATCTAACCAGTTTCATACGGAACCATCTGGTCCCTGATTTTTATTATGAGTTGGTTTGTTGTGTTCTGTACATACTACAAAACTTTCCATATTCAACCGACCATTGTACAACTTTCAGTACTTGGAGGGCCTCTTGAAAGTAGAAACACTGGAATTATTGATAGGAAGATGCTAATAGCAATTTATTAGATTTACTGTGTAGAAGATGTGGACTTTAGAGGTCCCAGCCTCGTGGGCATGTCGCTGGAGCAAAGCGGTCACAAGGTCAAGGTCATGGGTTGGATCTGTCATACCTACTGTGATAAGAAAGACGTGTCTGCAATGGAGTGGTGTTGTCTTCTGTTACCAGAGGAGCTAAGATAAATTAAGCCGATAGGAATTTACAGCATGTGGAAATGGTTCAAGGATTTCATGTCACTGCCCCTCATAGATCAGAACTTCACATCCCTGTTCAATCATTTAATCACTTCTCATTCCAGATTTCTCTCTCAAATTGCAAAAGGTCATTCATCCTTCAAACACTCCTGTAATTTATGGTTCCAATTATGAAACCTATTCAAAATTTGGTTTTGTTATCAAAAGTATGCTTCTAACAATTTATTTCCAAGATCTACTCATTACAGTCTGAATTGAACTCCTGTAAAATTTATAAAATTTTCAAATGTCCTGTAACCTGTATAACAATCCTGTAACTTTGTTTATTCGTAATATTCCCTCACCCATTTACTATAAAACTAATGTTTCCCAAATCTATGGAGATTTAATCAGCTCCTTCAGAGAGAATATTAATGAACATACCATATCACCGTCACTGGATATAAATTTACCCCTCAAACAGGCAGAAATAATTGAAATTTTCTCAGCGATTTACACCACCCAGCAATTCCTAAAACACAAACTATGGGAGATAAAAAGTATAATGACATGCAACTTTAATTAAGGAAAAATAGTTTATTACAGTGTAGTAGCACAGCAGTGACTCTTTATCACCATGGATTGCTTATTGAGATGCACCCTTGGCCCCATGTTTTCGACTACTCGGCAATGATAAAGCCTCTGCAGTACTACAGCAGCATAGTATCTCATACCACATCTTTTTCTTAATCTTGCACTAAAATTAGTTATTCAACTATAAACTTGTGTTTATTTTAAGATTAGATCCCAAGAGAATCCAGAAGCTCAAAATTTAGAAAGGGCTCAAACTCAAATTTCAACACTTATTGTGTAATGCAGAATGCTTGGGCATACATTAGCAAACCAAGTCTTATTTAATGAAACAGACTGAAACACTGAACTATCACCACACCATGCAGAAACAGAGACTCTAAGTAAGAAGAATAAGAAGGATACCATTCAGTGGTATGCCTTGTACTTGCACTCGGACGAAACGACCTCTTGCCCGAGATACTTGGCTTCAATTCACCAATGGTAGCAACACCCATCTCGTGGAAAACACACCAATTCAACCTCAGAAGTCTTACTAGAAGATCTCCAACCCCAACCCCACAAAAGAACAAATCTTTCTCAAAATCCAACTCTATTTTAACCATCCAAGGTGTGATAGTTGCAGCACAAACAAGAATGTTTGTTGCATGTATGTATGTATGTGGAGGGGTGTGATTGAGGTGGTCACTTTTTCTCTTGCTCTCTTTTAATTAAAAGAAAGCTGGACTGAGGTGAAAGTTACATGAACCATGCAGGATTAAGGGGAGTCAAAGAAAATGTAGCTGCACTTGCACTTTTCGGTGAAAGTGGGGAGGAATGGCTTTTCATTTCATTTTGTTTCTGGTTTTGCAGGATTCCTGAAGGGTTGCAGATCTTTTGGGGGTTGTTATCATGGCTAGTGAAAGCTACCCAAATAAAGATGGGGTAAAAACAACTCTATATTATGTTTAAAGTTCAGTAAAGTGGAAGTTAAGAGGATGACCTGGGTTACATCATATAATGAGAATCACAGGAAAAAAAATTCAAAGATAATTATTTTTTATAAAAAAAGTTAATGGAAAGATCAATAAAGTATGGTCTTATACATATTAACCATGATGTTTTGTTTGTATTAACTTATATCGACATTCTATACATGACCTTTTGGGTTGACAGCTCTTGGATGGATTATCGCATAAGAATTGCATTAATCAATACCAATCCAAACAATTGCCTTTTTTTTTGGATCGTCCGTAAATTAGATGCTCACGAAAGCTGGAAATTGGATGGTTAGGATCATCTGATCAGTATAAATGTGACCAAGTGTATGATTGGCATTCACCATTTTGCATCAATTTATCCACACCTGTATTCTCTCTCCTCCATGGAATGAAAATATCCTTACACTTAATGAGGGGGTCAATCAAAACTTATCAGGATTATAAGACTAACAATCATATGGTAAATCTGATGGCACAGAAGAAGGTATGTGAAGAGTCATGAAGGAAATATACATTGGATGGTTGGGATTATCTGATCCAATATATATGGTATGATCACAATGGTAGGAGAAGAGAGTCAATTTACTAAACAGAGGTGTTTTTCTGTCATTATCCCTGTAGAGAGTGTCACATTTTTTGTGCCATCAGATCCAAAAGCTGGGGGGTCCTTTGATTGATAAAAAGAGGGAGGGAACAAAAGAAGAGGAATAGGCAAAGGGGTTTTTACACATTAAGGGGAATGTATTTTGAATCATTAGAGCAGGTGAAGAAAGCTGATGGACACACCATCATGGTGTACAGGAAACATGTGAGTCCACTATCCAAAATCTAGGGAAATGATAGTATATGCCAACCTGTATTATATGCACATCAAACAAGTGGGTGAGACCTACAAGGCTACAACATTTCTCAGTCCCTCTTTAAGCTTAGGAATCGATAGGGGAAAAGTCGATGGGTTGAATGGTTATGATCATTCGATCAGGTTGATCTGATTGCCCTCTTTGATTGGATCTTCGAATGGTGGGTCACCATCTCCCTGTCTGGCTTTTAAGGATCAGGGTCCCACTAGCTTTAAGATGTAAGACAATGAGCAGCATGAGGACTCTGTGTCTTAAATGGATATACAGAAACAGAAGTTGGATCCCAACTTCTCTTCTTGTTAGTGCCTTATTCCAACTATTTAGAGTCTGTAACTCAAAATTTTATTGGGTCGATGTAGTCAATCAATATTAAGTTTCAATAAATCTATCTGATGTTGTCATTGGTCTTCATTGGGATGTCCAAA
Source organism: Tetracentron sinense (assembly GCA_015143295.1). Lineage (NCBI taxonomy): Eukaryota > Viridiplantae > Streptophyta > Magnoliopsida > Trochodendrales > Trochodendraceae > Tetracentron > Tetracentron sinense. The sequence goes on along the minus strand of CM026558.1, from coordinate 6,109,893 downwards.
CCTAATATGACTCTCAATTTCTTTCTAAATGCCCTTATTTCTTTGTCTATCCTAATTTTCTGCTCATTCATTGCAGTAACCTTAATTGTCTTAGCTATACTTGTCATATTAATATGTTATTTCTTGGTCACCAAACATTCTAATCCATAAACAATCCTAACAAACATAAATGGGCCTAAATTTTCTATCCACTAACAAGCCCATTGGCAACTCTAACTTAGGTGATGTGATGTGGGGCATTATGAACCAAAAAAATAAGAGTAAAAGTAGAAGAAAAGAAAAACTATCAATCCATACAATGGTGACATCCCTTTTGTATCCTAGCTAGTTTACAGTCTTTTTGAAGAAGAAAGGTTTGGTGCTTTAGCTTTTATCTGTTCACTATCATTAAAAGGTGTTTTGCTAGGGTTTAGTGGCCTATTGAGGTTTGACACTTTAGAGTAGGATTGATCTGCTAAGAGGGAAAGACATCATTTGATGAGTAATTAAATGGTTAATTCAATAAAAACTCAAAAAAAAAAAAAAAGTTTATTAAATGCGTAGTTTTACATCAACCATCTTTGATGGAATTTCAGCGCATAGAGCTTCTAGCTGAGACTCATGAACTATTAGTGTTCTTATCTTCGCGGATGCAGGTATGTTTGCCATATTGTTGTGCGTTTGTAGACAGTACTTACTAAGTTACTATGAGTAAGAGATTGGGTCCTAATGAAGACCCACCCTACAGAGAAGGGTGATTCAAATGGATTGACTCTTCGAAGTTGCTTCTTTGTTCAAAATGGTAACAGTATAATTCAACTTTCTCTTTCTCTTTCTCTTTCTCTTTCTCTTTCTCTTTCTCAATGTTAATAATGCCATATTAGTGACATTTCTTTGTTCAAATGCGCAGTACTCCTTCATGTTTTTTAACTATTTCTTAAGCAGTAAAAGTGAGAACCACTTTCTAAAGTGAATTTGCGCATGCCCTTCAAAATCTGTTCATGATCTATCACCCTTAAAGCAGTTATTTGTTGGGACCATTTTTCCGAGTTAGCTTCGCCATGCACATTAGCCAAACTGGAACAAGTCCTGGCTTACATGGGCACGCTTGGAGTGAGTTATGTGTAGGTTTGTTTTGAACTGCATATGGAATGATCGATGTTTCCCGTTTGATAGAATATTAACATACAAAACCATTTGAGGATCAATAACAGCTAGTTTGGTTCTTAATAATGTTAACAGTGTAGTTGCTATTTACCTATAGTGATAGACCATTTCATAATATTGGTAATCCTTTTTAAGTAACGGATATGATTTTAAGCTGTTACGTAATATTGGTAACGCCTTATTTCTTTTGTAAGTTAAAGCAGTCAAGTTATTGCCACAAATAAATCTATATATCTATAATATAAAGAAATAAGTGTCACCTAACTCCCCAACAAATAAGTGTCACCTAACCCCCTCTCTTTGCTTTCCAATCTTTTTAATCTTAGGAATCTTATGAATTTTATTTTAAGGATGTCATGCGGCACCCTTTTTAAAATCTCAACCGTTAACTCTTTCTCTCACACACGTCTCCCTCTCAAATCAAAAATTATTGGAGAGATTTTAGGGGATACATACATTTTCTTCACAATTCAAAAATCTTTGGAAAGATTTTAGGTGGTAAGAGAGATAGAGAATGTAGAAAGAGATTTTAGAGGATTATGATAAGGGATAAAAAGAGAGATAAGAATGATAGAAAAAGAATGTAGAGAGAAATTTTAGGAGATTGTAATAAGAGGGATAGAGAGAGATGTAGAGATTTTTATTGTATTCACACCTGTGCATCGCACGAGGTCTCTACTAGTACTATAATATGAAGAAATAATTGTCACCAAATCCCCTCTCTTTGCTCTCCAATCTTCAATTCCAGGAATCCTATGAGTTCTATTTTAAGGATGTCACATAGAACCCTTCTTTAATCTCAACCGTTAACCCTCCATCTCTCTCACACGTCTCCCTCTCAATTCAAAAATCATTTAAGGGATTTTAAGGGATTTTTCCCTCAACGACTCTATCTCTAATATCAACTGTTAACTCTTTTTCTCTCACATCTCCCTGACAATTCAAAAATCATTTGAAGGATTTTAGGAGATTATGATAAGAGTAATAGAGACAAGAATGATAGATGGAGAATGTATAGAGAGATTTTAAAGGATTGTAATTAGAGGATAAAAAGAAAGATAAGAAGGATAGAGAGAGAATGTAAGGATTGATTTTTCAAGGATCATGATAAGACAGATAGAAAAGAGTGTACAGATTTATTTTTTACTTCTTATTCACACCCGTGCATCACACGGGTCTTTACTAGTATACACAGTAATACAAAATCTTCACTCGCAAAGTGAGACAGTCTTGACCTCATTTCTTCGTCTGCCCTTGTAATCTTTATTTTTGATTTTTGGATTGTATAGTCGCTTGTGCTGCTTTTTGATAAATGAATACTCAAAAGATCTACCGAGATAACATAAGTATAAAATAAAAAAAAAGGAAAATAATCACCTCCTCAGTCAGTGACGCGAGGAGGGGCGTCTCGGCTCCCATTTTCTTGCCATGTGTCCTCCTTCTAATCCCATTTAGCTCATGTGGTTAGGATTCATCCACCCTTAGGGTTCACCCATCCATCCTTGGTTTTTAGAAAAATAACTAGCGGGTGGCACTGCGATGCACGTGAGAGCGAGGGGAAGGAGTTAATGAAACCCGATTGAACTCGCGGGTGGCACGTGCGATGCACGTGAGAGTGAGGGGAAAGAGTTAACCACAGTTAATAGGAATTAAAAGAGGCACGTGTTAACCCCCGGGTGTGATTGAATAGGAATTAAAAGAGGCACGTGTTAACCCACGGGTGTGATTGAACTCTCCCCGAGATCAATCGCGATTTGCTGTGATTCTAAATAGATAGATGGCAAGGGATAGTTTAGGAATTAAAGTAAAACATTAAATCAAAGGCAAGGTAGTTTGGGAATTAAAGTAACACATTAAATCAATGTTTTGTTTTATTATATGGGTAATTTGGGAATTTCAGAAAAACCATCTAAGCATTCCTCTCGCATTATAATAGTAAAAATATTAAAAAAAAATAACTAAAGGTTTAAAAAAAATTAACCGGAGTTAATGGGAGTTGAAGGGTCAGCTATGTGAGAGTGAGGAGGAATAGTCTCCTCTCGACCGACGAGGAGACTAGTGCTCATAAAATAAATACAGTGGTAAATATTCAAAAAGTGAAATCAGACATATAGATAAACTTGGATAGAAGAGATCCAAACTAAAATCTCTACAAGCTCCAAAAACTATGAGAGTTTTTTAAGCTTCACGGTGGATCTACATAAATAAGGTGAATAAGAAAATATGAAAAAGAAACAAATAAACACAACCACCATTCGATTGGTGCTAGATAAGATGATTGTTTGAATATCATAAATGCTTTTATGTTACCACTGAATCTCTTGTCTCCAGCTATTGGAGATCCCATTTCCGTACCAACTCAAGATATGCTTATTGGACTCTATGTATTAACGAGCGGGAATCGTCGAGGTATTTGTGCAAATAGGTATAATCCATGTAATTACAGAAACTATAAAAATGAAAGAATTGACGATAATAACTATAAGTATACGAAAGAAAAAGAACCCTATTTTTTTAGTTCCTATGATGCAATTGGAGCTTATCGGCAGAAACGAATCAATTTAGATAGTCCTTTGTGGCTCCGGTAGCGACTAGATCAACGCATCATTGCATCAAGAGAAGTTCCCATCGAAGTTCACTATGAATCTTTGGGTACCTATCATGAATCTTTTGGTTTTTGAAAATCTTACTTGAAGCTAAATTATTAATCAAGATTATCTAATTTCATTAATAATAAATTTATTATATTTCTTACCTAGTTATTTATATACAAATAATTTATGCATAACCATTAGTTTCCTCCAATATCCCAAGATATATACTTGTTTAATTATTTGACAAATACGATTAAAAAAAAATAACTCAATTAAGTTTAAATTTGAGCTAAAATTTTTTAATTTTTTTTTTTGGTTATAATTGAGCTTCAATTTTGCCATATATAATTTCTATTCTAAGAGTATCAGATTTGAAACGTAAATATTTATATAAAAAAAAAGTCATATAAGAACTATGTGAGGTATCATATGAGATTCATCAACATGTGATAATCGTTACCAGGAAATTGGCTCATCGTTAATGAACAACAGTTAATGCTAACTCTACCATTTGAGCCTTGTACCTTTTTTAGAAATTCAGCTCATATCTTCCTGATGTATATTTTTGCGGTTTTCTTTAATATATAATCACATCATGCATCATCTCTAAGCACAGTATAGATGCGAACTTCAGATGTATGGTTAGGATTGACCCATTAGTATGATATTTTGGACTTCACCCATCCAAGAGATGGTCTACAGAATCAACGGTCTGGATTGATGACGAGCGTCACATATATGTTGGATTATGTATCAAGCTCCTGCATCAGTATCACCGTGTTCTTTATACAGTAATTGTTTTTTTTTATTTTGTGATTTCACATGTCTATTTTTGTTTATTTAGTTCTTTTACGAGATTTTATTGATCTTGATGAGAGGTATTACCACGCAAAATCCATAAAATGCTCATCAATTTGATGTGAATTCCACAAAAATAACAAAATAAAAGATACGAAAACTCGACATACACGAAAAACATGTGCGAGAAAAGGAAACCTTGCATTTTTTTTATATTCCATCTAAAATACAAACACATTTTATAAAATTTCCAGCATTATTGTGTACGTAACAAAATTATTATGTACAGCATAAAAGAAAACGGAGTTTATGTAAGCAAATCCCTTGGTTTTCTCCCATATCTCAATTTACAACTTGTAAGAACAAGTTTGGAATATAACTTGTAAATCTTTATGGTTAAATCTGAGTAAGATATTATCCAAACCCAAACTGGAAACTATTTTATTTACACATTCATTTTTAAATTTAATTTGCTAGTTAATAGGCTATATAAATGACGGCTAGCCTTCCTATTTGAGTCTTTTCCCATTGGGAAAATAATCACATCCTCATGTAGGTGTCACTCAGCTCCCCTTTTCTTGCCACATGTCCTCCTTTTAACTCTCTCTATTTGTGGTTATGATTCACTCACCCCTATGGCTCACCCATCTATCCTTGGTTTTTAGAACAAAAAAATGACTTACAAGGGTTTAAAAATTTTAACTAGAGTTCATAACAGTTCATTTAACTAGAGTTCATAACAGTTCAAGGGGCTTTGTGAGAGCGAGGAGTCTTCACCCATGGAACGAACTATTGCTCTTCCCATTGTTCAATTCAACTCATAACACCTATGTTGTCGATGAATGATGATTAGAGTTGTATCCCTCGCATGCAATAAATTATAGTCGTTGAAATAAGTGTCGCGGTTGATATGACCATTTTGCGGCCGACTTAACATGTAACAAATTAACAAACAAAAAAATCAACTCATGAATTTTGCTAGTCTCACAAGCCTTCTATTGAGGAGTGCTACCCTACTCTCAAAATCAAATCTGGCCATTTTTAATGTTAAAGCCTTACGATCATTAGAAATTAGAAAAGTGTGTACTCTAACCGTAAAAATGTACAAATGGTTGGCTCTCCGTGAAAGTAGGAAAACCTTGAGAGTAGGGCTAGCACTCCTCTCATTCTGTTAAACTTGCCCCCCAAATGGAGTAATAAAGACAAAAGAATTGTAGAAGGCCGACAAACCTTTTGTCACTTCTCTTTAGCTAAAACATTTATTTGCTGTTCTTCTTAAAATGGAAATTTGGCTTATAATGGAAAGTCTTCGAGTTCAACTATCCATGGCAATGCTTCAAAGGAACTGTCACTTCTACTAATGGATGGTTAGGATTGACCCATCATTATGATCTTTTGCACTATGGCCCGCCCAAGAGATGGCCCACAGCATGATGATCTTGATTAGTGAGCTCGTGTGTCTCATATATGATGGATGATGCATCAAGCTCCTGGATCACAGTATCATATTATCAGGACATATCTGTCTATTTCATAAAAGACAAGGATAGATTACCCATTTTCCCTACTGTATAATAACTTGGCCTTGTTTCTCTGTGTTCTTCCAGTCGACGTGTTTAGGGTTTTTGAAAGAGAGAGTCTGAAACTCTCTCATCCATCGTCTGGTTACTCGACAGTTCTGTTGGATCTTCATCAAAACATAGTTTCTCACTCTTCTACATAGGTATGCAGGCAAACCCACGTCTTTACAACACATTTCCTTTTTTCTTTTTTCTTTCTCTTTTAAAATTCTTGTATTATTATTTTGTTATCTTGTTTTTCGTTCATTTTGATCTTAATCTTATATGAGATCTGTATCATGTAGATGATCTTCCATAATTGTATAAACTATATATATAGAGAGAGAATTCACACGTATCAAAAGCATGCAAAAAAAAAAAAAGAAGATTCATATCATTTCGAAGCGACCACCTGGTCCTTCCATTTCAATCTATATAGAAATAAATCTTGGATTAGAGCGATGTGTCGGGATAAGGAAACCTTGAATACTCGTTATATAATCTATATGGAAAGCTAAGATCATCTTTATAACAATTCCATTATCATTTTCAATCTATCTATAACTATATAATCCAGTTAAAGCATGTGGAAGTATATATATATATATTTGGAATTATATATATTGCTTCTCTTGTCTTTACTATATTCTCTGTTTAGTTTTCAAAGACTCCATCATCACCATTCCTTACTCAAGAACCGTAGGTTTCCACCATCGTGTATACGTACCTTTATGGCATCCCAAACTAGAATTTTATCTTTGGTTGAAGTACTGTTTGTATTTGTTCTATACTCTAGAGTTTGGAATGGCACGACGCTGAATGATGATGATGATGATGATGATGATATATATATATATATTTATTTATTTATTTATTTATTTTTATTTTTTTTGGGGGGGGGGGGGGGGGAATGTTGATGAAACTATCATAATTATGAGTCTGAATTCTATAGAGAATATAACGAAGAAACAAAGATGCATGGTTTTAAAATCTCGATGCGCAATTAGCTTCACCGAAGACACATGTAACATTCTAATATATTATGACTTTAATTTGTTAGGGTTTATAGAGTAGGGGTCTTTGTTTAGGGTTTCATGTTGATCAACTCTATGGACAAGCTAGGTTGAATGTAACTTTTTGTGGAGTTATGAATACGGTTTCAGTTATGGCACTTTGCTTGGGTTGTGTAGTTGCTAAATTACATGGGATCCTCTATGGTTGCAACCCATCTTGTTTAGTCTGGTCGATGCACTGCAGCAACACCTCTATCCCCATTAACTCTAGTTTTGTTAGCCAAAAAAATTTTAAAATAAAAATGGAAAGCTACCAAACTATTTGGATTATCAGACACATCTCTCATCATTGAACCAATCAAACTTAACCAAACAAGTTGCGACCATAGAGGATCTGAAGTCTCGCTAAACAAGGGACTCTTGTTACCCAAATCTTTGCTAAGTTGATAAGTTTCCTTTGGTGAAGAGACTTTAGGGTTCATTTAGTAGATCTTGCCTATTTCGGATTGATACAGCGAAAATAGATTTGTGGTAAAAAGATCAGAAATAAATCTATAGATAGTAAAACTGTATGGCAGCACGTAGTAATATATCGAGTTTTTTTGTAAAAGCAGTCAAAAAATTATGAAAATTTATGTTTCGTCGCCTACCCGCAATAGATGCGCGCTTCCTTTCCAAAAATTTAAACTTTGTTTTTAGACATGAGATATTTTTTTGTCTTTCTTATAGCAAGTACACGAGCTACCAAACAGTCTAAAACGTGAAAACCTCTACCCATAGCACACGTATAGACAAATAGACTCGAAGTTTAGAAATTCCAAACGCCACCTTAATTAGGATGGTTAAACCTTAGTTAGGATAGTTAAACGACTATAAAGGCCTTGTGACAATAAATGAGAATCAATTAGTTTCTTTCTTTTTAGAGAATGATGATGTGTTAATCTCTCTCAAATAAGCCGAAGAATGGGTAATCTCCCTCTAATGAGGTTAAATGGTTTTGATCTCCCTCCAGTGAAATCTAATGAGGCTAAGAGGAGGTGTTTATCTACCTCCATTGAGTGGCTAAGAGGAGTTTTGATTTACCTCTAATGAGGCCAGAAGATCAGATGTCCCTTTTATAAGATCATCTTCTACAGTTCTACCCCTTTTTTTATTAGGTACATGAAGATCATGAATCAAAACATATCATCATGAATACTATGTTTGTTTGTTACATAGTATAATGCTTCAAGGCACGCTGAAAATTCGATTTCCTTCTTTATTAGAACCAACTTATCAATACTATGTAATAGATGAGATGAATAAAGAAGGAAAGTAATTGTAATGTTTCAAGGCACGCTGAAAATTCGATTTCCTTAAGACATTATTCACCCCCATTACCGGTCTGCAAACGGGTTTGTAGTGAATCGCCTCCAGGATTCAATGAAGCTCAGTATATCACTGTTGTTGATCTATGTCTTGCAATGACGGTCAAGATCAACCCTAAACTCTTGAGCAATTGTTGTAAATTTGGAAGAGTAGAAAGAGTTCAGAGCATATATATATATATATATATCTGTTGATGGTCATTCATACTCTTACTCCTTACTTAATGTTTGAATTATATATGAGTTTTAACTCTTCTCAACAGACACCAAGTGTTACGATCTTAAGTGATAAATACCTAGATTGTGCCCTTCCCATCAGTCTGGGCTTTTGGGATCAATGGTTGTGTCTAGGTATGTATCAATTGATATCAAACCTAAACACCAGATCTTAGGTTCGAGTCTCGGAAGGGGTGACTTATGGAGGGGGTGACCTAAGGTACCCCGTGTGGGCTGTTCCCGAGTGGACCGTCCTATGTGGGCATTAGAGTGGGCCGTGTGCCTTGTGGGCCGCCGTAGACGTCGGCTTCGAAGAGTGGTGGTATGTTACGATCCTAAGTGATAAATACCTAGATTGCGTCCTTCCCATCAATCCGGGCTTTTGGGATCAGCGGTTGCATCTAGGTACGTATCACCAAGGTGACAAGGCAAGACTGTTTGGAGGGGATAGATAATAATTGAATTTTATTTTGAAGTTTAAACTAGATGACCGTTGGAAGAAAACTGATCTTAAGTGGTTATAACTACCACCTATGACATCATGCATGACATCAACATGCACATGTTTGTGGCTGCCACATATGTAGCACCTTGCACAGTTAATACATATGCAAGTGCATGAAGGGATGCTATGCATTGCCTTACACATTAACATCTCTTTCTCAAATCTATAATATTTAGAAAATATCCAACATTAGAATGGTATAACTATATGTGTGACGGGCGATAATAATGATTAATGAAGTACTATATACATGGATCTTGGGATAATATATATGAGAAACTGTGACCTATTATTACATACAGATCAATGATGATGGAAATGTATAACAAAGATAAAGAGACAACTTTAGTACAACGATACATGCGACGATGATGGAAATGTTATGAATACGGATAAATGGTACAGTATAGAGTATATCTGAAAGAAACAGATACGAAAGTTTTCCTTATCCATGGCTGTAGATAGATTGTAATGTAACAATGATTTGTGTGATTACTACCTATTTAAAGCCTGTGTGTTGGTATAAGAAAAACTTGCGTTTGCTAATTCTCTACAGAGTACCCAAGACCCACAGATATAATATATCACTATCGCCATCTCAGTAGTCACAATTATCGTTGTACTTCAAATTTTTTTGAGCTCTGTACTAGTAGTTATAGTGCACATCTTTGTTTTCGCTGTGTATTAGACACATATATATTTATAATATTTTCATCACTGCCATCAGTCATCGCATATTCTTGTGCCATTCCAATCTATCTAGAGCTGTATCTTCAGTTAAAAGCAAGCGTCTGCTGAGGAAATCTTTCATATATTTTTCTTAGCTATACACTATGTATAGAATAGCCAAGACTCATAATTAATTGTAATATTTCTATCGTCGTCGTGTCACACGCATGATTATGTCATTTTAATCTGTTTAGAGCTATATCTTCTGTTAAAGCGATCATGTTTGGGATAAGGAAACATGTCTTTCTGCAATATGTGCTCTGTATAGTACCCCCAAAACCTATATCTATAACATTTCTTATAACAGTTACAAGTGAACTCACATCAAGCTAATCTTCACATTATAGCAACTGGTTTTGCAAATGCTTACAGGAACATGGTTGGACCACCCATTAAAATCATTTGGGCAAGGAGAAACTACAGACAGCGAAGTGCTAAAAAGATTACAGCGCCATGGGCACATTTACCCTACCATATTCTCGAATTAATCTCAAAGAGACTACGCCTGTGCGAATTTCTTAATTTCCGTAGCGTCTGCAAGACATGGAGAGCAGCAACAAAACAGTGCTGCAATCCATATCTTGTGATCTCCTATCAAAGAAGCGAGGAAAACAGTCCCTACATCATCAGTGTTCGCGACTGCAGGTCATATAATTTCAGGCAGCCTTTGTTCAACCAAAGATACTGTATAGGATCCTCCCATGGCTGGCTGATAATGAGAAGAAACAAACCTTTTGAGTCTTCTCTCCTGAATTTCTTCACTGGTTCACACATCAAACTCCCTCCATGGAACCTGAATGAGAAATTTGGACAAATCTACCTCTCATCGGCGCCTACAGAATCCAAGTGTACAATACTGGCTATCGGCATTTCTCTTCAGGGATTTGCATTCTGTAAACCAGGAGATTGCGAGTGGACTAAAGGAGAGTGCAATTATCCATTTTACTCAAGCAAGGGTGTTAAAGATTATCTTCAGTATGCTGTAGCATTGGGAGGTAAGTTCTATGCCTTGAGTTATCAGGGAAACCTAGTACTTATAGATGATGTTGCTCATCCTCGAACCTTAACCGTGTCGTCGGCCGTGGGTAAGGTTAGACCTTTACGCCCGGTGAAGCGCTATTTCCAATATTTAGTAGAATCCCAAGGGGAGATGTTGGTGGTGTTGCTGGACGCAACGCGGCATGGTGATGTAGTAGACTATGTTGAGGTTTTCCGACTAGATTTTCCGACTAAGTCGTGGATCAGTATCGAAAGACTCGGTGATCGGATATTGTTTGTGGGATTCAATTGTTCTTTTTCAGTGTCTGCAAGTGTAATGGGGTGTAGGGGAAACTACATTTATTTTGTGAATCATTGGATTGATGCTTGGGGTGTTTTCGACATGGAATATGGAAGAGTCATTAATGGTCACAGCAAAGGCGGTTCGTGGCCAACTTCTTACTATAACAACAGAGTTTGGTTTTTACCGGCATTGGTATAACAAGCTACTGCCATTGTTTTAAGTTTCTTTACTGTTGTAAGGCATATGATAAAACTGATTTAAAAGAACAAACATGTAGTAAATGTATTTTAATTTCAGTTTGTTTTGTAAGGATTGTTCGTTTAGATTTTTTATTTTTTATTTTTTATTTTTGTATTGCAAATACTGTTAGGCTACAACCTGGTTAGTATATGTCAGGCGTCCCAAGCCATTTGGAGGCCTAAAGCAAAAATTTTAAATATGGTTCTTTTTTTAATTTTTTAATATTATTAAAAAAATTAACTATAACTAGGGCCTTTTTAATATTCCAAATGGGTCTTTAATTTTTTTTAATATTCTAAATGGGGCCCTTTTAATTTATTTTTTTTAATGGGGCCTAAAGCAAAGGCTTTGATGGCTTAATGGATGGGCCGGCCCTGTGTTCAGGGGTTAGTGGGTTAGAGAGCCGAGTATTGAAAGTTGGGTCAAACGGTGGGCATAACAACTATCCCACCAACTCATGAGAATGGATTCAAAACCACCCAAATGGGGTCCACAAGCATTTAGAGTTTTGGCTTTGGATTCTCTTTGGCCCGTGCCAGAGAGATGCTCTCGGGCCACCACAAAGCCTAGAGTTTTAGACATTCTCACATCATTGTGAAATAATTCTCTTTTTTGTTTTGCAGTTTTCTATTTTAATATTGTGGATCTTGTTTGATTTTCATTTAACCCCTGTTTGGTTGCCAAAAACGTAGGTGAAAACAGAGAAAAAGTGAAGAAAATAAAAAAAAAACGCAGCTAAATGTTGCATTGGTGGAACTTTTTTTTCCTTTTACCATCTGGAAAACAAACAAGAGGTTAGGCCTCTCTTTTTTCTCTGGTCACTTCATTCTTATATAAGATTTATTATGTTGATCATCTTGAATGCAAATCATAGTCCTAATGGGCAGGGCTCAAGCCAAGCTTTGGTTAGGCCCGGTTCTAAATGGGCTTGATATATATAAGCCTAAGCCTGCCTTTTTTAGTCAGGTCGTCCTCATTATTAATATGGCCAGACTTAGGGCCAGGCCCTCTTTATTTAATAAATATATTATATTATAAAAATTACATATAGCTTCTATTAGTATACAAATAAGGGTATACCATTTTGAATTGGCTATAGCCAAAAATAAAACCATTCTGAATATTATATTAGTGCTAGAAGAGTGGACGAATACAAACAAACACATAAAAATGGTCGGAAATGTACAAGTATATTGCAACAATTGTTATTGGAAAACTTTCTGTTTTCAAAAATTCAAAGATATATGGCATCTAGCTGAAGCACACCCATACCAAGGTGAATTCGGATATACCATGCAATACTCTCTCTTAGCTTCTTTTTCTTTTATGTGTATGTGTTTATATAATTGTATGGATAAACATATATTACTGTTTGCATTTATATACATATCCATATCAAGTGTACAAAGTACAAACTGTTATTGTATAACGGGGTGCACACCGTTGTGTCAGTGTATTAACTATGTAATAAGTTTTATACTATCAAACACCCCGTGTAATGCACGGAACAATAAAATAAAAAAACAAAGCTAGCTTATCTATACGAAAAAATATCTTAGTGATGCCTCTTCAAATAGGTTCTCCTTTCTGTGTCATTCCCTCCCCATTTATACCCCCTTACACGTGTTTATAAAATCTACGGAGAGTCGACCCCCCCCCCCCCCCCCCCCCCCCCCCCCCGGGTTCAATTTCTCCTCACACATTTCGAAAATTAGGGATATTTTTTTGTATAATAAGCTAGTTATATTCGTATATAGTGTTGTTCCCGGATTTCTGTGCATCGCCTGAGATGTTTGCAAGTATAATATTTATATTAGATGATATAGCGGATATGACTTAACCATAAGTATAAAATACAGTCAACTATAAATATTCTATTTTAATTTTGTATTTTTTTTCTCTCTTGAAAGATTCTCTAATTCTTCGAGTGTAATATCCTATACCTTTATTATTATATATTCAGTAACCATAATCAATAAAATAATACCACATACACAATTTATATTGGAGTATGAAGTTTAGGGGCTGTTTGGATACACTTCCATCTTTCTGTTTTTATTTTCTGGTTTTTAAAACTGTTTTCAAATTTTTTAAATAGAAAATATGTTTGGTATTACTAACTCTTACTTGTTTTAAAAAATGAAAAACAAAAAAAAGGTGTTTGGAAGATATGATGTATATAATAATGAATAAACAATTTCAACCCATAGTGGTGGTAGTGGTAGTGGTAGTGGTGGTGGAGTGGTGGTGGTAGTGGTGGTGGTGATGGTGGTGGTATTGGTGGTGTGGTGGTGGTGATGGTGGAGTGGTGGTAGTGTGGTGGTGGAGTGGTGGTGGTGGAGTGGAGGTGTGGTGGTGGTGGATCGGTGGTGGTCTTGGTGTGGTTGTGGTGGTGGTGTTGGGGATGATGTTGGTGGTGGTGGTGGACCGGTGGTGGTGGTGGAGTGGTTGTGGCGGTGGTGGTGGTGGTGGTGGAGTGGTGGTGGACCGGTGGTGGTGGTCTTGGTGTGGTTGTGGTGGGTGGTATGGCGGTGGTGGTGGTGGAGTGGTTTTGGCAGTGGTGGTGGTGGTGGTGGTGGTGGTGGTGGTGTAGTGGTGGTGGTGGGTGGTGTGGCGGTGGTGGTGTGATAATGCATGATGGTTTTGTTTTTGTTTTTTGTTCCCAAAAATAGAGGTAATAAAAATTTTCTTTTACCTTGATTTTCAAAAATTTTGTTATTAATTTTTAAAAACAAAAAACAAAAATATGTTTATCAAACATGTTTGTGTAAAAATTTTCAAGTTTTTATTTTTAAAAACAAAAACCAGTAAACGGAAGTGCAACCAAACGAGGCCTAAGCATTTTATTATGCTAGTGGGAGAGTCCATCTATGAGGACCATATCTGTAATGGTCAAGACTAAGATTCTAAGCTCAGGCCTGAGCGAGCCATTGACACCCCTACATAGTTCCCCATAATGGGTTAAACAACTACTACTTTTGGGTGGGGCTAGAAAGATACTGCATGATATACGGATAAAAAATTCCAATCAATAGACTTTTGATCCAATGATTTTTCTAAGTAGGATCCCTCCTACTCAAACTATATGGCTAACCAAAAAACCCTACATGGTATCGACTACATAGGTACCCACCAATTTATGAGGATGGGCACAAGTACTTGATTTAGTGCGTCAAACACAGAATTAAAACTGGTGCAATCACAATCATCTAGTGCTATATCGGTATGTAGAGTGGACTTGCTTTGTAGTTAGTTAGGAGTTCTTATAGAAATGGTCTAATCAGACCATCACAAATATAGGAAAAGGGGAGGGGATATTTCAAATTGGCAGATTTATGGTCGATCCTCTTTCAAGGTTAGCAAGGGAAGATCCAAATTTGAAATACTCGAAGGGTAGAGATGAAGCTACTTTTAGGATTTATAGAGATTCAGGATATGTAAAATAAGCAAAAATATTTCACATTGGCAGAATGGTAAGAAAACGAAAGGGGAGGCGAAATACTATTGGATGAGGATGAGATATGAGGGTTTAGTTGGTGGTAAAGAAACGAAATGGGAGGGAAAATGTCAGCCTCTAGCTTTCCATATTTGTCTCCTCTCTTCTGCTCATCTCCTAATTTTTTTCTTACATCTCGCCTTAATCCCACGATTCTCTGGCTATCTAAACCCTCAGATGCTTAGAAGGAAAAAAAAAAAAATTAATGTCTCTCGATCACCTTTCAAGGTTAGCTTAGCATGGAAAGATTGAAAATTGAAAGACGTGAAGGGGAGGATTTATATTGAGCGTAAACAAATAAGAAACATGGTATTATACAATCAAATGCCACATAGAAGAAATGGGGTGGAGAGCTGCAACTATTTTGGGAGAAGGTGCTCACCTCTAACTCTAAGAATGGAACTGAGAATCCCTCAAAGATGAAATGACTTTGATCCGAAGGTGAGATAAATGAGTTAAGTTGAGTTTGAAACCATTACATATAAAAAAGAGGGGTTAATTACAGATTACAAACAGAGTGTCCCTTGTAACACTAACAGGGAAAGAATTTAAAAATAAAACATTTGGTGGGGAGATGTTAACCTCAAATATGGAGAGTCAGCTATCGATTTCTATGGAAAAAAATAGAGGAGGATAAAGGAGAGGCGGGAACTTTGGATTTTGCAAAATGAGAATTTCAGTTCTCAAATCGAAAACCATAGTAGAGTAAACGATGGTGCGAGGAGGTTGGAATAGGGCGAAGGAGAGAGAGAGAGAGAGAGAGAGAGAGGGGCATAGGGAAGGAAACTGGATTTGCAAACCCACTGGCCACAACCTCTCATTGGCCACTACCTCTCCTTGAGCCTTGTTCGTAGGATATATGGCTTCGAGAGAGGGTGTAGGAGGCGAAGACTGTCACTGAGGAGAGAGAGAATGAGATATTTAGGAATGTAGAATGGAAAGAGTGGGGGGTGTTGGAGTGGGGATAGGAGAGGGTTTCAATTGAGAAGAGAAATCTGTGGAGAGAGAGAAGAGAGTGGTGGGTCTCACTATTTGGGAGAGGAATAGCTCCCTTAGGGTGCGTTCGTTTGGCGAGAAAGTGAGGAAAAAGAAAAGAAAAGTGTGTTTTCTTATATTTTTCTTGTGTTTGGTTTGCAAGAAACACACTTTCATTTTCTTGCACTTTCCCAAAAGCGACAAATTTTCTCTAGAACCTTCATTCATCTTTTAATGGTTGTTTTGCAAGAAAATGTAGGTTTATTTTCTTTTCTTTTACTGTACTTTCTTTTCTTTTCTTTCACCCACTTTCTCGCCAACCGAACACACCCTTAAGAAACGTTTGAGGGGGAGTTGAACCAAGAGGAAATGAGAGACCGGGGATGGCTTGACTAATGACTCACTTTTTTTTTTTTCATAACCGAGGAAATGACCAAAATGAAGTTCTTATTTGATGTGGCATCACCAAGGAAGAGGAGTCCTATGTGGCATCAAAATAGACACATAGGTGGCATTCATAGAAACAAACTAACTTTGTTTTGTAGTAGTAGTAGTATGGATAGATTATAGTACATAGATGTTATGCACATATATTTTAACAATAGAAAATATAAATAAATACATATAAGTAAATATACCTAGTTAGGCAAAGCTCAATGTTAAGGAGTCAAGTCCTAGCCCGAGCTACATTAATATGGACCTAAGAAATTGAGCCTTGCCCTAACCCTAGCCCTAGCCCCTAAAATATGGGTAGTGGGCAGACTTTTTTTGGGCCGGGCAGGGCCAGCCCATTGACACCCCTAGTCCTCCATGCAATAAATGTAAACAAAATAATCATTTGTGCAAATAACTATTTTAAAAAGAAATCAATGTGAATCTGTGGATAAAATTTATCTAAAATGTATTTCAGTGCTCTTTATATTATCTATACACTCTAGTTAATTAGATCTTGATTGAACAGTAGTAGTATTATATATCTAATTGAATTAAATTAAAATACCATTCTATTTCCGTATGTCTGCATAAATGAAGACCTGAAACCGACGGCATCACGCCAAGAAAACTTTGAGCCTGCCCCTACATGAACAACCAGAGACAGTAATGGTGGCTTGCAGTGGAGGGTAATTGAAATCCCTTTTTTCATAGTGTTCTAAGTTTTTAAAAGAAAATGTCCCAACCGTGCTGCCACAACAGAAAGCCAGACTTGGCAGCCACTGGACCGTAAAGGTCCAATCACCAATGAGGTGCTGCCACATCAGAAAATTCAGTTATCCATGTTTTTCATATCAAAATGTAACTGACATAATCTGACATCGGATGCTAATGGGTCAGACCTAAAAATGTTAATACATTTCTTGGATTAGAACTAGACAGCCTCTCAGCAGCCAGCTCTTTGATTGGCCATAACCAGAATTCAACCATTATATTTCCATGGGAGTCATCAATCCAGGCCTTCAAACTGTAATGAACCATAATCAATGTCTACACCATAAACACTATACAGACAAGTGACCATGGATCAATTGCAACAGTCCAAATCAATGGACCTGGGCGCCAAAAGCTGGATAAACATGATTCTTACAGGCAAAGTTTGGAGCATAGTTCATTTTCAAGATCTTACAGGTAAAGTTCAGTTGCAAGATTATATCTTCGAATATGCATTTGATCATGAGGAAAATAAAAGACATGAATACATAATTAAAGAGAAAAAAGGACGAACAGGCAAGGAATTGACTGATCCTTTTCATTTTGAAAAAGATCAGAACATAAATAAATGCAACATACTACAAAGTTCGAGAAATAGATGTGGGTTTAGGCATATGGGAGGCTTTCTTTTGCAGTTATTATGAAGAGGTGAAAGACTATACAGAGATGCTATCACTCGTTTTGATAAGTTATAGAGTTTTGCTATCATAGCTTATTGGGGAGGAAGTAGATGACCCTATAAAGATTATATGACAGATGATCAGACCTACCTTGACGATTGAGAAACGAAGCTTTCATCGAAGAAGGGGGTATATGAATATCCCTGGTGTCTAAGGCATCAAACATATTGAGGTTCATTAGTATTGAACCAGTACGGAATAATGACAACCGGATTTTGAACTTTGATCAACTCGAACGACGAACCTGAACACCATGGCCCCTGCTACTGCTGCCGCTTGAAGGAATAGAACTCTGACCAATTAGTTGGACACTCAAATGAGGAACTGGACCACTCTTTGAGAAAAATGAACCCACTGAACCACGGGGTGTATTCTCAGGAGATGGCATTCTGGCTGAAAAAGAATCCTTAAATTCATGCCGCAACTCCGACGGTGAGGACGATGGGGCTAGAGTAGCTAGCAAAGATCCAGCCGGGTAGGGAGCAACTGGCATATCAACAAGGGAAGATGCAGATGGAATGTAACTCAGTGTCCCCATTGGATGATCAAATTTGCAGGTTGGCCCAAATTTGCATACCCCATGCTGCGTATAGAAAGTGCAAGGTGGTGCCCCCTATTAATCAAATAAGAAGATTAGATGCAATTTAAGCATCAAGAAAGCATTCATATAACATATATATATATATATATATATAGATGTACATATAACATCTCAGCATAAAAGAAAATGCCGTGAGAAATGATTAATGACAACTATCCAAGTTTTGACAACTAGCATTAAAAAAAAAAGTAGCATGGCAGATGAGAACACTTTTGAGCTAAAAATGCAATTATCATGGTGAGGTGAAAATAGACTGTTTGAGACACAAGAAAGGGATAAAATCCTAAACAAAAGAAATTAGTATAAAAAATAAATAAAAATGAAATTTGCAAGAAAATTATGGTCCAAGAAAAGACATGAAGATTGAAAACCAAAAAGAGTACAGAAAAAAATAAAACGAAGGCAAGCCTAAGTATAAACATCCACCTAAACCATTGGGTGGCAAGGCAGAAAAATAAGCATATATGTAAGTCTATTAGGATAAATAAATAAATAAACAATTCGCCATGTTCCAGCTGCTTTGATGTCTGAAAATAAGAAAATGAAGAACATCAAGATGGAAATGATAAAGCATAAGAAATGTGAGAGACAGAAAAGCTTATTCCTGTTCATATTCTGAAATACGTGAACACACTGGGCAGGAATGCCTACATAAATGACAATCAAATAGACGAATGGAGTAATTTCACTCATATACACTTTAACACAACAGTATGTGGGTTACACCGTTTGCTTCTTTAAAGCTCCTATTAAAGATGGGATGCATGACATGTACTTCGCAAGCCTAATAGAAAGAAAGCCATGTTCACTGATGGGCTTCGGTGAGAATGTCAACATGTTCTATAAAATAAACATAAAATTGACTACACATCCTGCTGACTTTTTCTTCCACAGAACCTTGACTTATCTCATTATCCCACAGAAACCAGGCTTGAAGCTGATCTAAACTGGCACTTTGATAATAAACCTAGATGCTTGTTTAAGTGGACAGCACTATCAGATCTCTTTTTCCCAGGCTGAACACTTTTCGCTATCAAATCTACCACAGTTCCATTCTAATCATTTTCAGTTGAATTTAGACCAATTTATGGTTTCTTTTTCCTTTTTATAAATCACAAAAATTGTA
Organism: Tetracentron sinense; assembly: GCA_015143295.1. Taxonomy (NCBI): domain Eukaryota; kingdom Viridiplantae; phylum Streptophyta; class Magnoliopsida; order Trochodendrales; family Trochodendraceae; genus Tetracentron; species Tetracentron sinense. Next base: position 6,090,360 of record CM026558.1, on the reverse strand, counting down.
ACGATATTATAGTTGGAAAATTATAAGTGTTCAGCAATGAGGAACTCCACCCAAAAAACTGAAAACCAAACCACCCAAAATATAATTGACTCTAGCTATACAAATTATCTGAGCTTTTGTTACCCGAGACCTCCTAGAGGTTTCTCAACCATCTTGATATAGTCCAACGGCCTAGGGTGCAACATAATTGTGGTAAGGAGGTCTCGGAGCATTCAAAGATTCTACAGTTCCTTTCTTTCCATATGGCCCAAATAGACCACGAAGGGCAATATCTGCCCCCTATGAAAATACCACGAGAAGCCAAACATTGATAAGAAGAAACTCCATAAGTACCATGCAAACGGGCAATAAAATAGGAGGTGGTTCACAACCTCCTCGACCATTCTGCACACACAGCACCCGTAAGGAATTGTCATGCTTCAATTCCTAAGATGGTCAACTGTTTAGATCCTATCCAAAATCACCGTCCATATGATAGCTTCACCTTGGGGAGGGAGCTTCCATATCTTTCCTTGCTGAGGGTCCTTGACTAACTTCTGTCTTCAAGAATAGTGTTGTAGGAAAATATTTAACTGTAAACTTCTCCCTTGGGTTCCCTTTGCAGATTCAATGATCCTCCCTCTTAGGATTAACCTAGGACTCCATCAACCTCTAAAGGAGAATATTGCACTCCTCTATCACCCTTTCTCTAAGATTTCTCCAAAAAAAATGGGCTCCATAAGATCTCCCAATTCTTGCTTCTAAACCGACTAAAATCTCCTTATGAGGAGATAACCTCTATAATCTGATGCAAATGTCACAGAACCTCTCCATAGTCCATGCCACTCCATCATCTTCCTAGAATCAAACTTTTCTCCCAATGCTAAGAACAAAATACATATACTCTATAAATTGAGCATGCCCTTCCATGATCCCTTTCCACCCATGGTTCAAAAGGAGATTTTAGGACTCCATCAACCTCTAAAGGAAAATAATGCACTCCTCTATCTCCCTTTCTCTAAGGTTTCTCCAAAAAATGGGCTCCATAAGATCTCCCAATTCTTGCTTCTAAACTGACTAAAATCTCCTTATGAGGAGATAACCTCTATAATCTGATGCAAATGTCACAGAACCTCTCCATGGTCCATCCCACTCCATCATCTTCCTAGAATCTAACTCTTTTACCAATGCTAAGAATAAAAGACGTCTACTCTATAAATTGTGCATGTCCTTCCGTGACCCCTTTCCACCATGGTTCAAAAACTCGTCAAAATCGTTATATAGCGGCTGTTACGTAACAGGTTCAACAAGCCCGAGCTAGTACCAAGGTTGGTTCCTAGAAATTCCCAAAAATGTTGTAACCGGCCGTTACATGTCACATAACGTATGAGTTGGTAGAGTCCTAGCGTGATAAACTTTACGTAACGGCTGATTCGATCCACATGGTTATTATTAGTGTCATTTATACGAAAAACAACTTAAATAAAGCTAAAAATAATGATCATTTATACTAGAAACAACACAAAATAATAATAATAATAATAATAATAATAATAACAACAATAATAACAATAATTGTCGTTTTGTATAAAAAAACGACTTGAGTATATACATATATACCTTTGTATCGTAATGGCCATTAACGGTTTCGGCTTTGTGTAACGGTCTCAATAAGGTCCGTTACGCATTGCCATGTATTCTACATTTGCACTAGACCTTGCTACAACCGTCTGTTTCTTACTTCTTCATATAACTAATTTCCCTCCTACAAGAGTACAATTCCTTGATGTGGATCCTTTGTCTATTACTAAACTTGTTCAATCAGCCTCTATATAGCCTTCAACCTATAAGTGCTCAATCGTTTGAAAAAACAAACCCTTAACAGAAGAAGACTTGAGATACCTCAATTCTCTTTTAGCTGCCTCTAGATGTATCGTCCTTGGTTTATACATAAACTAATTAATTGCATGAACGGCAAAAGATACATTTGGGCGTGCCAGAGACAAGTAAATCGGTTTTCCAACCAGTATCTGGAACATTCCAACATCCTCTAGAGATTCTTTACCATCATAGTCAAGTTTGAGGTTAGCCTCCATAGGTGTATCAACTATCAACTAACTTGTTTAAAACTCAATTTTCCTGTCTCATAATAGGTCTAACATATACTTCCTTTGGGAAATAAAGAGTCTTTCTTAGACCCAGCAACCTTAATTCCAAGAAAGTACCGTAATGGCCCTAGATCTTTGATCTCAAACTCTTTTGGAAGAAAATCTTTTGAGCCTCTGAATCTTTTAAAGATTGTCACATGTTACCACAATATCATCTTACATAAACAATTAAAGTTGTAGAAGTACGGGCACCACCTAGATACTTCACAAATAAAAATGATTTGCATGACTATGAACATAACCAAATCTCTTCACTGCACCAATGAGTCATTCAAACCAGGCACTAGGGAATTATTTCAATTAATTGATTGTCTTCTTCAATTTTCATACCTTGCCTTCTTGACCCTAAACCCGAAAGGGGAAGATCCATATACACTTCCTGCAAATCTCCGTGTAGGAACACATTCAACTGATGAAGATAACAAAATAAATTCGCTACAAGTGAGAGCAAAACTCCAAGAGAATCAAGAATAGAGGTTCTTCTGTAGTTGCTTGTAGTTTTCTTTGAATCATCGAGATTGGATTAGGCTCGAAGAGGAGACAAAAGTGAGATATGAGAGACAAAGTTAGAAATAGGATAAAAAGTTGTACATGTGTGTTTCCCTTTGCGTAAGGCAATAGGAACATCATCTAAAATAACTAAAGAAAACTCATGAATGATTTATTAGAGACTCTAAATCCGTAGTTGCAGGATGAGATTGCTGATCAGTTGATGTAACTTTTACTTTATGACACCTAGAATAGATTTGCAGCTCTTTCTCACCTTCAGTAGACTCAGATGACGAAGTACGAAGATCAAAAATAGATGGAAGTAGAAAGTGGGCCCTCCTCAATACTATTTTCTCCCCACGAAGAACACCCTGGAAATAAGGAATATACTCAAAGAATGAGATATCCATAGAAACAAACATTTTACCTAGGACTACTTCGAAACATTTATCTCCTTTCTAGGTAGATGAAAGGAATCCAGAAAAAGACACTTCATAGAGTTGGGATCAAGTTTAGAATGATTACAACCCAACAAATGAATAAAACAAGTATATCCAAAGACCTTGAGAGGAAGACTGAATACCGGACAATCAGAACATAATAATTGATGTGAAGATTTGTATTCTAACACTCTGGAATAAGGCTGTAGAATGGGCCGGACCGGCCTGAGGCCCGCCCGATCCAACCCATGTTAAAAATGGGCTGGACTGAGGTTTGTGGGCAGGGTTGGTTCGGGCTCAATTAGAGGCCCAAAGTTGAGTTCATGTTGGGATCGGGCCGACCTTGGCCCAACTTGCAGAACCCGGCCCGCCCGAAATCACATACATACAAATTAATAAATTATAATATATATATATATATATTAAATGTACTTCCATAAAATATTATATGATGAATAATGTTGAATCATATGTTAAAACTAAAAAAAAGACCTATTAACAAGAGACAGCACATCACCTTGTTGTTGATTATGGGCTGGCCCATATGGGCCAAGCCCAAACTGAGTATGGGCTGGCCTGTGCGGGTAACTCCGACTCAGTCCGAACTCTTTTTCTAATACATGGGTTGGGTTTGGGCCTCTATCTGATGGACTGAGTTCGGGCCGGTCTAGATTCGAGCCTATGATAAATAATATGGGTTGGGCCCGAATTAGTTTCGGCCCAGCCTAACTCACCCAATGTGCATCCTTATTCTAAAAGGCATGCAATTAATAAGATATTCCGCAGTCAGCACTGCTTCAGACTAGTTCTCTTCCCTACTTTTATAGCCAGTAAAAAACTTCTATCAACTTCAAGCAAGTGTCTATTTTTCGTTCAGCTACCCCACTTTGTTGAGGAGTATAAACGCAACTACTTTGATGTACAACACCTTTGTCTCTAGATAAGCTTTCAATTAACCCTCTAGATATTCACGTCCATTTTCAAATCTGATATCTTTGATGCACAACACCATTATCTCTAGAGACACGGATAATGTTAAGTACTTCATTCCTAGTCTGCATAAGATCAATCCAGGTATATCTGGGCAATCATCCACAAACGAAATGAAATTGCGGAAACCAAACATAAACTATAGTGCACTAGAAGAAGTCGGAGCCAAATCCAACAAGTAAAGTCCATCTATTTCATGACCACTCCTAATCTGCTTCTATGTCTATATATACTGAAATTGACAGTGTGAAGGAAAGAAGGTTACACTTTAATTTAATGTTGTGGTTAAACTACTAACAAAAAAAAAAGATTAGCAGAGAAGCCAAGCACATGTAAAACAAAGGACAAAGAAAGACTAGGAGAAACTCTAATGGTTACTTTCCCTAAAATTGAGGAGAATAATCCATCAACAATTTTGACTTTAGCACTATTAGAATAAGAATCATACAAAGAAAATAATAGAGGACGTACCAGACATGAGATATGAATCCCTGAATCAATAATCTAGGAAAATCCATAAGAGGATAAAGAGAAAAACATGATGAGCAGAAGCACTAGTACCTGATTGGGCAAGAGAAGTGATGACGAAAAAGAATAACCTAGGTGAGCAAAGAGATGGCGAAGACTCTCAAGTTCCTTTCAGAGAACTGTTAAAATCTCACTTGGAGAATGCTGAGCATGAATAACTGGTCCAAAGGATGTAGTGACTGTAGATGAAGCACTATGAGTTGTAGATGACAAAGGGCAAGTGAATTTGGTTGGTCTTCCAACCAAATTCCAACAGGTCCGCTTGATGTGCCTCGACCTCCCACTAATCACACTTCAACTTGTCTTTCTCACCAGAACTCTTGCCACTCTTCTGATTGCGAGTACTTCCCTTGCCTCCTCTCTGAGGTTGAGTTATGAGTAGCAGACACTAATGCTGAAAGCTCTTAACTACTACTAGGGAGATGCATTGTTACTCGTCTGCTCTCCTCTCTGAGGTTGAGTTATGAGTAGCAGACTCTAAGCGCTTGATGTCAGATTCAAAGGGTTTCCCTAAATTTTTAAAGTATCCAAAATTTCTTTTTCTTTCATTTTAGTTGTTTAAATTCTTGAAAATATGTTGAAATCAACCCCAAAATAGTAGATCTATTGATTTCATGCAAAATCCATAATCAAAAATCATTTTTATGAGAAATTAACGATTTTTCATCACTCTTTTTGAAAAATCCAAAACCCTAATATCTTCAATATTTAGAAAAATACCTTCAATCTATTGTTCAAAAATGAAATTGGTTAATTCTACGGATGATCTACAATATCCATGAACTAACTCTAATTTTATATTTTTGTATTTTAAAATATGATATTTTTGCATGTGTATTGCATTAAATAAGTGTATCTAACTTAATTGGGTACTCTAAAATGGTATATATTATGCAAAAAGTTATTTTTAAATTTAATTTTAAAAAATGTGGTTTTTCTTTAAATGGTATATGTATAGCAGTCATGATGCGCATATGCCCTCTCGTAATCATGGAAGTGAGACGTACGAGCGATGTCAATGTGGTAGTGAGTGACAGGTTGGACGTGTGGGTGATTATAGGCAGCCACGAGGCACTGATGACATGAAACATGGGATGGATAGAGTCAATTTTGACGAGCGCAATCATTGTGATAGTGACTATGGATAAGAAAGTGCATCTTTGTCCTCATATGAGTATGGTCATGATGCCCAATCCCACTTATCTAGAGCTTACAGACACGATGCTTAGTCTCAAGCATCAAGTGAAAGTTATGGACAAATTCCACAATTCTCGGGTTTGCAGCCAATCGAGATAGTGTATGCTTCAGATGCTAGTTAACAGCAGACGTATGTACAGATTTACCAGGCCACATACCACGTTTACATGAATTGTCCACAATATTGTAATCATGTAGTCATATCTAGAACACTTAATCATATACCAATTTCCTGAGCCCATAGTGTTCGAGCTGACATGTAATTCAATGTGGTGTTGAGCTTGTATCACGTATGTCATTTGTTCTATGGTTGTAAAGTCAATATTTTCTTATGTATTTCATTGAATGCAAGGTTTTCACACTTAGATTGTATTGCTTTATACTTAGTTAAGTAACTATGGTTTTTATTTACATCTGTTTATTAGCATGCTCGCGTTCTTTAACTTATAAAATTCTGAACTCTCATATCGTTATAAATATAATTGAGGGACTTTATATAGTTTGTTTTTAGCTTATATTTGCATTAAAATGATTTTTATACAATGTATCCAAGTTTTTCCTTGCGTATCTTAATTTTTTCTGGTGTAGCGCATCCCTGATACATATCCAAAAAACCAATTACCTATAGTCATATCAATATCGATACTTTGAACTATAGATATACAAGATATGAGGGAATGACCAAATTCCCACACAAAAAGACACAAAAACTCAAGAGGCTTAGGAGTCGTAAAAAACTACATGACTCGATCTATACAATAAATCAATCTATGAATGCCCAAAAGGTATTGGAGAATATCCAACCAACTACTCAAAACTTCACCAAATGAAAAGGCAGAGCTTTGGCGTTGAAGATCTCAACCCTCCAAGTTGTTCTTCGTGATGTCTTATTTTAATTTGATCGACTCAATCGCGTAACAATCCAAAAGCACATCTCTACTTTTCAAACCATTTCCATGTCCATCGGGGTTTATAAACTCATTAAAGTATTGGTATCGATAGGCATATAGGTAAGTCGAATAGGATATGTATCGCGGACACACTTAGATACACGTGGGAACTCCGTAAATTTTCAAGGATACACTAAGAAACGCATGGATACCCAAGGAAACACTTAGATACCTTTCATTAAACCACTTCTAATGTGAAAATAAGCTACAAAACAAACTAAATAAAGTCTTAAACTACCATTGCAATCATCCACATGACATATAAGAACACTAGATGTCAAAAAAAAAAAAAAAAAAACCCAAGTACATGGATTGTTTGATATATCAATATGAAAAATACAAACCACAACTAGTTCTCAAACACTACAAGCATAGATCATTAATACTAAATTAAACCGCAATGACTTTACAAAAAATTTAGCATTATAACTAGGGCCCTACACTATTTCAATTCTCTTCTCCTATGTATGGGCGTGATCGCTACCTGCTGAGATGTCTTCTCATTGCGTTCCTAATTTTTGAAGGACACGATCGACAGGCAGGCACATTGGGATACCCATCGGCTAAATTTTCCTTTAACCTAGTTAATCCACCACCTCTTAACTTAGCCTTGCAATATTTAAATTTTGTCCAAATTTTGTTTCCTTCAATAAGTTCACCATGTTGTCATCCAATATCATTGGGATTTCTTCTTGGTGGTTGAACCATGCGTCTAATACAACCTGTGACATAAATATAAACTGAACCATAGTTCATTACGCTTCTAGCATAGCTCATTACGCAACACATAATATTTGCATAAATCTATAACTTGTGTAAAATGTTTTATTTATTTTTATTAGACTATGCTTGGAGACTAAGAACAAACTTCTTATGTTTAACACCAAGGTCCACTAATAATAACATAGTTCACAGTGATCAAAAAAAGTAATAACGTAGTTCACTACTCAGTACAAGTATAATGACATAGTTAAGCATCATGAGTGTGGTTTTATTTGGAAGAAGAAAAACGTGCAATCACTTTAGCCATCTTCTTTGTCTATTTATGCTTATAGTCATTACCACCATTAGAGGAAGGCCCACTTTGCACTCCCTCTCCCCTACACCCCCCCTTATACTCTCTTCATGTGGCGACGGTACATTTTACGGACCACCAAACTCGATTTGCCTCACAATAGAAGTGGCGAAAACAATATCAGTCTCTTGCAGTTGCAAGTCAAGAATCTTCTCCTCTTTCATAGCCATGATGTCCTACTATTAAATATTCAAAGTCACCTGCTCTATAAAAAGTGTAACATATTGTAATGTTTCACTATAATAAAAATAACAAAGTTCACAAAATGGTAATTAGTCCTCACACTTCAAGCATACTTCGGAAATTCCACTAATAAATATTTCACTACAATCATAGTTCTCATTCTTTTGTTATCATTTTTATACGCAAAGGAGGTCGGAGAGGGAGATCTTCCTTGATTGTGTTCATAACTTTTGGAGGACAAGATGGGCCTACGCACACATTCAATATCCACCGGTTGAATGTTTGCTTTAACCGAGTTACTCCCACATTGCTTGACTCAATATCTATATGTTGTCCCAAGTATGTTCCCTTCAACAAGGTCACCATGTTGCCATCAATTATCATTTAGATTTTTTCTCGATAGTTGAGTCATGAGTTTTATATAACCTGTGAGATTGTAGCAATAATTATTAGAGAAAGTTTAGAGAATACCATAAAGTAGTGTAATGAGGTGAGATGAGCTACATTGTATCTCATCTCAAAATAGATTTGAATTTGAAATTTGAAAAAGATTAGGATCAATTACTTTGATTTGATAAGATTAGATTTGATAGAGTTTCTATCTTGAGATGATGTAATATCTATATAGACCCCATTTGGGTTCTCTATGTAATCATTCAAGTTATTCAATAGTATTGAATTTCTATATGGTATCAGAGCAGGTCGATTGGACCTTATTTTGAGTTTTTTTTCAATCTTGTTTTTTTCCGGCGGGCGGTAATGCCAACCATCCGGCCTAAACCTCTCTTTTTCTATTTTTCTTTTTAGTTTCACAACTATAAAAATCACCAAACTTTTATTAAAATTTCTCTATCATTGATACCTCCGAGGTTTTTTTTCCTCTCAAACAACCGACTTCTCTTTATGTGTTAATGGGAGAGATCATGAGGTTTGCTCTAGTGGACCACCAGCTCCAAGTCCAACATACTCTAAAATGAGTGGGATACGACAGTGATGGACTTCACAGACTGACAGTGACCACCAATATGCACGATTGGATGTTTTAATGACTTTTCAACAAAGCTCAAATGATCACGGGTATTTTCTTTTTTTTGTAACAATTGCATGATCCTTATTCAAAGGATCATGCAATTGTGGGATGGTATTAGAGATAGTTTAGAGAATATCATAATGTAGTGTAATAAGATGAGATGAAATACACTGTATCTCATCAGTGCATTTCACTTCAATATAGATTTGAATTTGAAATTTGAAAAAGTTAGGATCAATTACTTTGATTTGATTAGGATTAGATTTGATAGAGTTTCTATCTTGAGATGATGTAATATCTATATAAACCCCATTTGGATCTCTATGTAATCATTCAAGCTATTCAATAATATAGAATTTCTACAATAATAATATTGTACAATTTTAAATTTTAATCTTACAATTTATTTTTATAATTTGATCTTATATACAATCATTTTTATTTTAGTTTTTGTAATTAAAATTAAAATTATTTTTAATACATGTTCCAAAAATCATTATTAGTCCATGGATGTAGTACGTCATTCATTAAATTATTTATACTTATTTTTCTAAAATTTAAGTAATTAATAAAATTTTAAAAGTAATATTTCTAATTTTGGATTAAATACAAATTTTTTTCAAAAATTAGGGCTAGTCTATGGATGTGGTAGATCATGCATAGACTAAGATCGTATGTTAATCCTAGCCCTTAATTCCATGTATTTATTATTATTTTTTTAAAACAGTTCGGACTTTCCCTAAAATAGCATAAAAGTCCATGCAATTTCAAAATAAATCATTGTAAATCCATGAATTTTGCATTAAAAAACTTAGATCTACTCACTAACAAACCATTAGGATTTAGGAGTGATTTGCATTAGGAGTTATTGGCCTTTAATCAAGAAAAAATTGAAACAATAACATACCTTTAAAATATTTGGGATAACTTTGAATCCAAGAATGGGGGAAGGGATTGTTGTTTAGCAAAAAATTGACGGCAGTTTTGGGAAGTTTTGTATTGTGACAATATCGATCGAAATACAATAGTAAGCGTGAATTAAATGGTTCTAGACTCTTTTGGGAAGTTTTTTTTCGGTTTGGAGAGGGTTTGGGGATGTTTGAGAACATCCCAAAAGAGTCTAGAACCAGTTAGTTCACGCTTTTGTTGTATTTCGATCAATACTATCAAAATACACTACACTATCTAACTATTAGGGAAAAAACTATATTTCAATAGTGATTTGTATGTATCAAACCATATGGTGTGTATTGGTTGTGATTCGCACAATATGATTAATACATAGATATAGGGGTGTAAACAGATATGGATATTATCAATATCCGATTAGTATCTGTATCCGTTTATTCTGATAATTATCCAAATAGGTATTTGGTGGACCAAATTCAAATAGTAATTTTACTATCCGTTTATAATTGGATACGAATTCGGATATTGATATACCGAATTCAATAAAAATCCGACCGATTATATAATATATTATTTATACATAATAATATATTATAAGTTGATAAAACTAAAATAACCTTATAAATATGTATTTTTTACATAATTTAATCTACTAAATTGTTATTTTTAATATAGCACAATATAAAATATTGATTTATAATTTTTTTACATTTTTTAGATATTAATTTATATTTTAAAAATAAACGAATAATTCAGATATTATCCGAATTCATTTTAATTAGAGTCGGATACAAATATCATATTTCACTATTCGTTGGATATTTATTCGATTTCGGATAGTCAGATATGTAATCGGATACGAATTCGGATATACCACAACCAACTCTGAATTTGCTCCGTTTACAGCTCTACGTAGATATATATACAATACTTTGTTTAGAGATACGAGTACCTTGAAGACCAATACATACCGGACGAATAACGCCAATATGTATCGATTTTCTATACCAAAATTTCCATCTCAACATCATTCTCAATCTCTCAATTCTTGGGAATAATCATGCCAAGATATTGGACTATCATTTTGGGTACCTCATGGCCATCTCCCATAATGAAGGTGTTTTTTCTAAAATCGAACTTTGTTGTTCAACATCTTGGACTAGCCATGACATCAAGGACTTGGGGAAGTTAAAGTATTTTCTATGCATTGGTTTAGCCTCAATAGGCATAGTTCTCTCGCAATACAAAAATGCTCTAGATCTGCTACCCGGACAATTTGGAAGTAAATCTTAACATCGCCTCACCTTATTTGTGTTTTTATTAATGTAGCATTCCAAATATGCTATCTTAGTCAGATTTATTTTTTAAACCATTAGACTCCAACAAATTCCTCCAGGGCTCTAATTTAGCATTTACCCCTTATCTAATATCATCAACCAATACCACATCATCTGCGATACTTATAAATCCATTCATACCCATGCAAAAGTGTGTGGATTCATAGTTGACCCGTAATGTAAACCTATGGTCACAAAGACCTCATTCATCTCACCAACAATTGTTCCCACGGTAGGTATAGGTGTATAGCTCCCTCATACATGTCCTTGATGATATCAAAGTATTTGCTTAAACTCCTTTCTTCCCAATACTCAATAGATTAAATCTCTAATGATTTATCATATGCTTTCTCAGTTTCTCTAAGTCAACAAAGATAATATGGGAATTTTTTCCCCTCCCTCTAAACTTCTCCAACAATTGAATTAGTTAGAAGATGGCCTCAATGGTTAATCTCCCCGGAAAGAATCCAAATTGGGTTTTTACACCCTAATTACTTGTCCTTCTCTTTGGTCCTACACTTTCTCCCATAATTTCATTGCATGCCCTCAATTGTCCAAAACAAGAAATTGTAAATGATTTCTTCGCAATAATAAGGTCATGTTAATAAATGCAATCCCTTGGTAATTACCTCCATAACTTTAGATTTTGTTAATAAATACAAATATACGCTTCTTTAATTCCCAAAATAAAATGAGGATGAGGGAAAAAAATTCTGAGATATTCCATGAAACTATAGCTTCGAAGTAGTCATTGGTTTGGCGAAACCAAGAGTGCTCCAAATTCAGTCTTCAACTATCTTGCTACCAACTTCCCATTCACTTAAACAAGAAGACCGGTGCTTTGTAATAGCATAGTCATGTCGAATTGAATTGAAAAATTCATCATGGCTTCAAAGTATTCATTGGATTGGCGAAACCATGATTGCTCCATATACAGTCTACAATTATCTCGCTACCATCTTCCCTTTCACCAAAACAAGAAGACTGGTGCTTTGTGATAGCGTACTCTTATGACGAAACAATTTGACAGTTCATCATTCTCATTTTTATTTATCTTCCCAACCAATGCTTCATTGACTCTGTAGAACATTGATGAGCATTATGAAATTTCTACAAGTGATTCCCAATTCAGGATTGACCAAAGAGCTATATCAGGACTTCCAAAGCAAAAGTGATATGTTTCTTTCCACTCCTTGTGAGCCACTTATTTCACTGAAACAAGAAATCAAAATGGCCTAGCTCCTTTTTCCATTAAGTCGCCAGTCATAAGTTTGTAGAATGAGGAACTTTGCTCCAAAGCATTGAGGAAGCACAACTAGTTAGGCATACAAGTGCTTCTAAATGCAAATTCTTACTTTCCAAGTGACTTCTATACAAGAAAGCATCACACAAAGACCGTTACCCTATCCAGATTTACGGATCAAAAAAATCGATTCAGATTTATAGTATTTTACCTATACTTTCAGCCCATGAAGCCAACTTGTTCACATGTAAGATATCATGAGAAGGTGACCACCATAAAACCTACAATACCTGAGATAACGCATAAGTTCTTACAAAACAACTGTATGTGATTGCTTTCCAGTAAAGGTCACTTGTATCTCATAATTAGCTATAATTGCATCGAGAACTTCATTATCTGCTTTATTTCCCAATATACAAGGTATTAGGTAGAAAAATTTTGGCTGAAAAGTCAAGGAGGATCAAAATTATACAGCTGCATCATCATCGTCAAATCCTTATCCTAAATATTTGGGGTCAACAACACGAATCTTGCTCCACCATTTAACTATATTAAAAGTCACAACTTCAGTCAAAACGAGTGTTGTCAAATATTTCTTCACTATCTTCATCCACGTTATTCGGCCTTCCTCTTGCCTTTTTAGTGCCTTTTACTTGCACCGATTCACTACTCATTGGGGCGATTACTTGTCTTTGCTTAATGTGTCCAAAATTTCAAACCATCTCAGTCAACTCTCCCTTATCTTTTTTTTTTTTAATTAGTAACTCTCCCTTATCTTATAACCTATATAACCACTCCTAGATTCTCTTGAATCATGAATGTGTTTGTTTATGATCTTATCTCTCCATGGCTTTCCATTCATCAATCTCAAAATCCCCATCTCATCTAAAACTAATTCTATGAATATGTTGTTTCTTGAAAGCCCAACATTCTGCTCCGTAAAAGCACGGTCGGTCCTGTCATTGTCTTTCAATTTTTTTTTCTTTTAATTTGATCGGAATGCATTAGTCAGGTAGCATTCCAGAAGAACATCTCCACTTTAGTCACCTAACTCAAGTTCTATGGGTAACATTCTCTTCAATCTCTCAATCTTTATGAATAGTCGAGCTAAGATACCGAAATTGGTCGCTTTGGAGTATTTTTGTAGTCGTCGATCTTAACTACCACCTCCACCTTATTTGTGCTCTTACTAAAGTTGCATTACATATATGTTATCTTAGTCCGACTTATACTTTAAAACCCTTAGATTCCAAGGTATCCCTCCAAAATCCCAACTTTGCATTTACTCCCTCTTTAGCTTCACCGATTGATACCACCCCATTTGCAAATAACATATTCTAATGGACTTCCTCTTGAATATTAGCCGTCAAAATTAGACAACCACACAATACAATATTGTAGGCATCTTAAAACCAGTGATCAAAAGAAAATCATATCCAAATTAATAAAGAATATCGGTATTTTCTCAGTTTTAATTTTCTAGTTTTTACAAATTGCTATGGGAGCCCTCTAGCATATTACCCTGCAAATATACGTTCGCAACAAAAATAATACTTGTAAAACTTTATGTCACCAATTTTCCCAACTGAATTTTGAAATTTTCATTAAAAGAAAATAATAGTTCTACATTGTCTCGCCTAAAAATACGTTTCTATATCAATAATCTTTCCTCCACTAGCTTGGAACATCTTCCAATTTCCTCTAGAGCTTCACTTCTGTAAACTCAAATTAATACGTGCTCCACAAGCACTTCTAGTTACTTGTTTCAGTTGTAAAGCAACTCGTCAACAAGAAGACTTGCATTAAACATATATCTCGGAAATAATTTGCCGATAATTCCTCATCCACAAGGGATATTGGACTAAGGATTCGCGACCGAGTTTTACATTTAAATATTTAAACTAACAGAACAGAAAGCATAAGAAAGGCAATAACATATATAGCGATGTAGGGGAACGATTTCCTTTCATAGGTCTGAAATTGCACACACATTCAAAAAATGTCTAAAGAAAAAAGAAGGTAAAAATAATACACACAGAGAACTTCAGCTCCATAGATGCGGCATTGTGTTGATGGAGTTGCAACTAAGTACAAAATCGGGAATATAAGAACCAGACCTCTGCATGAAGCCAATCTTAAGTAATATTTCAATATTATGTTACATAGTCATTTCTGTTAGTACGAAAAATTTAACACAGTGGGTCTATATAATTAGGACTCTCTTTCGATCTTAACCTAAAAATAAATTTAATGATCCAAATTCAAATATAAAAGCATGGAAGAAGCAACATACTGGACGCAAAGGAAGACCCATGTGGCTGAGGGCACAATTTGTTTTTGGCGTAATCCATACAGGTGGATGATGATATCTACACGTTGATTTAAATTTACAATCTCCCGTTCTCAAGTAGTACTGACAGTCAGGTTGGCCAAGTCTTTCTGGAAATATGTGTTCCTTCTGGCTGTTGCTTGAAGGATCAGCAGACGAAGGTAGGGGGGGATAAGGTCCTGGATATGCAGGCGCTAAATGTGACAACTGTGTTACCCTATAAAGTGAGCCTGCTCCAACAGTGGGTTGACTACCAGGAGAAACTACCGGGCTTACAGGTGCCTGCATCAGATGGACTCACAACCCAGTAAAAAATGCAAATATTGTTAACAACATCCCAAAGTAAGAAAGAAAATATTTTAATCACATACTGGGAAAGGACTCCAACCCGGAACAGGAACCATCCCAGGGGAAAGCAGCACAGGACCATAAGTCCCTTGCACGCATAAACTAGGCAACAGCGCAGGCCTTGCAGCTTGCCAGCTGGAGTGCATTCCCCCATATTGTTGAGGTGAAGGAACTGAAGCAGACTGCACCGTCGGATAAAATGCAGGTGCAGGCGCTGGTATTGATGTATCAGATGGTTGTGGATGGTGGAATTTACAGGTTGCACCAAATTTGCACTGCCCCGTTTTCACATAGTAGGAGCACTCCTTCTCACCCTGTTGCAAGTAATCTCTTTATGAGCCAACTAAGTACACTCTCCTCCAGAGTTTGTTCCAATAATATGGAAGATTATAAATTAGCTGAAGAAAATAGTGAAAGAATTCAAACCGGCCGTAGTGGGTATCCATAAAAATTTAGTGACACAGAACTAACTGATCCACCTCCTTGTCTTGGATGGTGGTACTTGCAGGAAGCACCGAATTTGCAAGTTCCAGTCTTCAAATAATACTGCACATTATGCAACAATAACATAATTCTTATTTAAAGGAACTTACCCTTCTCATAAAATAGATAATCCAAGTAGAGAAAAGTTTCTTGCAGACTTTCCTTTATTCCACATTGGTCGATAGCAAGGACCTGGAACATATCAATATTTACAAATCAACAATAACTCTAGACAACAGAATACCTGGCATACAGGTTGGCCCACCCGCTCTGGGTACTCCCCACCTCCAGGTCTAGCCGCTCCCACAACCTGGGAACAATTCACCACGTAAGTTGAATTGAGAGATACACAGTTGTCCAGTTCACATTTAAGAAATTTCGGGTACATATATCTTGTTTCAATAGCTAAAAATGACAACAACAACAAAAAATCAGGAATTCAGTAGTTCCGTGATTTCGCCAACAATCTAACAACATCAAAAAGCTCAAATTGTGCAAAACAATATCCAATCTACATCGCAACTACTCGAAATCGCCAACATTGCAAGATCAAACAGAATTGGACCCACATTCGGAACAATCACATCAAAAAGCATAACAAAACCCTCTAATCAAGCCCTAAACAGTATCAATTCGAGCAGACTAAATAGTGATTGAGTGATTACCATAGTGCGACCTCGGGGATGATTGAAACGGCACCTGGCACCATATCCACAAAATCCATTACGCGTATAGTAGATGCAGTCAGGCTCGCCGGGTCGCTCCGGGTACGACTCCCTGCCGCCCAATCTCGACTGCCACATGAGCTCTACAATTGCAAAATCAAGATCAAACCCAATTCAAAACCTCTACATTTCATGAACCCTAATGATTCAGATTGTGAAATCCAAAATTTGGCCGGAATTAAATACAATTGAAATGCAAGAAGAAGAAATGAGCAACCTTCGAGCCCAGTTTCGGCTCCTGGAGAGCTCCATTCGAGCGGAGGATTCGATTGTGACGCCTCCATTCTAGGGTTTCGACCGTACGTATCCATTTGTACGGAGTAGCTTTGTGTATACGTTACAGAATGTACAGAGAGGAAGTGGAATGGGAGGCGGTGGGGTTCTAGAAGGTTCTAGAAGAATCGATCGAGAGAGAGAGAGCGAGAGAGAAAGAGGTTTTGGAGAGAGATGGATTATTGGGTAATGGAGAAATTGCTAGTTCTCTCTCGACCTGTCTCTCTTTGTTCTGGTTTTTGCTCTGTCTCTGTCTCTGTCTCTCACCCCGTTTTCAAAGAAGCATTTTTGATCTCTCTCTTTTGGAGGCTCTTTTCGTCTTGTTTGTTACACACCCGCCAAAAGGAGAAAAGGTTATACTAAAATGACCTAGAATTGGTAATTTCTTGGAAAAGCTTAAATGGGTTTGAAATTTAGTAGGTAACCGACACTGTTGTTGGTTCAAATAACTGAAATGCCCCTGAATTTCAGAATGTGACTTGGTGAGGACGTAGGGGTGATTGATATGACAAAATTGTCCTTTACCTTTTATAATTATAATGTGTTGTTATTGTGGTTAATAAGACAAATTTGCCCTTCGCTGGTACAAATAATTTTTTTAAATAGATTTTACTAGCCCCAGTCTTTAAGTCTTCCACGTAAGCAACTTAGTGGCTACAAATGTCATATACTTTCTGTTTTTTATTATTTTTAATATATTAAAATATCAAACAAGGCCACGTGATATGCCTTACCTTGTGTCAAACTTTTGGAATAAATGCAGTTGGGGATAGCAATCCTCTTTTTTAGGGTAAGAGCTAGTACAAATACATAGAATGTCTTGTTGTTTTATCTTTGAAGTCTAAGGTTAATAGGAGGAAATGTATATAATAATGCTTATACAAAAATTTAAACTTTCTGATGCCTTATCCCCCTCCACCTTTAGGGGTGACAGTTGACATCCACATCATATAAGTATTCTTCTTCTTCTTTTTTCGGTGAGAGGTGCGCACGGTTAGACTGCAACCCCGATTGGTATCTAATCTAAGTCATGGCAGGTGGAGATGACCACACTCACACCCTCTTAAGAGTGGAACCAAATCAATGGAGTGATGACTAGCACACATTACCAATGGGGCAAGTGATGCTTCCCCCAATCATATAAGTATTCATGGTACCGGATTTAGTTGCATGAACTGCTAACCTTAACTAGCTTCTGGTGCACACTAGCCCCAACATGACATGTTAGCGTTATGATCAATACTTCCTTAATTCTCATCATATGATTTTAGAAATAATGACGCGATATGGCCAAGGACGATGCACACATCACCTACTTATGTAGGCTATGGATTGTGCCTAATTAGCAAGATACTATCAATAATTGGTGTGCTGGCTAAGACCACGCCACAAGAAACAGAGGTATCGAGTTCAATTATCTTCCCCTCCTAGTTGGTCACTCTCAAGGATTTATCCTTACTTAGTGTGTGTGGTTGGGAGATCTGCAAGTGTCCGAGAGATTAGTTGGGTGCTCTAAGAGGTCCGGACACCCTCGTCACCCAAAAAAAAGTTTCCATGCATGGAATGGAGGCTTCATGATATCGTCGGTCTTCAAATAAAGGGAGTTAAAAATCCATTAGGGCACGTTCTTTTGCTAAGACTTCTAAATCTTGACACTTTGTAATGATAATTGTTTTAAAAAATTGAGTCACTTTGTTAGGGTTTCTAACAAAATTATTTCATACCATCATGAGATTTTAAGTCTTATCATTTTTTATGAAATTTGAAATCATCTAATTGTTACATTTGAGGTCTTATAGGAATTGCAACTCAATAGATGAGTCTTATTGGAATTGCAACTCAAGAGATGAAAAACATAATACATAGAGTTTTCAAAAGAAAATGTATATTATTATAAGAAAAAACTTGCAAAGTACTAAATTTTATAGGTATCAACAAAAGAATGGACCCTTATGCTTGTTATGGAATATAAGCAAAATGTACCCATTGCAAAGTGTGAAAAATGTTAACCATATTTGCATCTACCAATAATGCCCTTAATTAATTTTTTAAAAGTCAACATGTATTGTATTCTCTTTCTCTATTTGTATATATATATATATCATTTTTTTGTCAAATGTTTCCTAGGTGAACTATGTTGAGAGTTTTTTTTTTTTTTTTTTTGTAGTCCTAAATCATTTATCTATTTATGTCAGAGTTTAGGTGGGGTTAAGGGGTTAGAACTTGAGGGTGGGCGACTGGGCGCTCAATGGCCACTTCCAGACTCGAACACAAGTCACTCCTCCCCAAAGGGGAGATACACTACCACTGGGACAAACCCAGACGTGTTATGTTGACATTCAACAATCAGACTTAAAAAAAAAACTGATCTATCATGTGTTGGAGTTTTTAAGAGATATTCACTAGAGGTTCTAGTTAGCACAGCCTACTAAAACCACATGTATATCTATATACTACCAAAGACCTCGTGTGATGCATGAGTAATAATTTAAGAATATTTAAAAATAAATAAAATTATTTATTTATTTAAATATTAAGTAATATGTTTTAATAATATTTAATAAATTTTATTTTTAATAGTATAATTTTTTAATTTGATAAACATTATTATTTGTATTAATTAACTGATTTTATAATAATAATAATTTTTTATTATTTTAATAACATTTAATAAAAAACCATAAATTTCTTAGTATTAAACTTAAATTAATACACTTAAGAGTTGGAGATAAGATAGAACTCTACAATAGTAGAGATAGAGAGATCTTTAGGATGAGACAGTGAATCCTAAACCTGCAAGAGTTGGAGATAAGAGAAAACTCTATAATAGTGGGGATAAAGAGGGCTCTAGGATGAGATAGTGGATCCCAAACCTGAATGATGAGGATTAAAGAGAAAATTCACATGTAATCTCTAAAACAGAAGTTATAAGATTTGAGGGATTGGGTTTTAGAGAGCAGAGATAGAAGTCTTATTTCTTTATATTATAGTACCAGTAGAGACCCTGTGCGATGCACGGGTATGAATAGAATAAAAATCTCTATATTTCTCTCTATCCTTCTTATCACAACCACTTAAAATTTCTCTCTACATTCCATCTCTATCCTTCTTATCTCTCTCTTTATCCTTTATCATAATCCCCTAACATTTTTCTCTACATTCTCTAAATCTCTTATCACAATTTCTTAAAATATTTTCAATGATTTTTTAATTATGAAAAAAACGTATGTATCCCCTAAAATCTCTCCAATAATTTTTGAATTGAGAGAGAGATGTGTGAGAGAGAAAGAGTTAATGGTTGAGATTTTAAAGAGGGTGTCACGTGACATCTTTAAAATAGAAATCATAGGATTCCTAGGATTAAAGATTGGAGAACAAATAAAGGGGGTTAGGTGACACTTATTTGTTGGGGGGTTAGGTGACATTTATTTCTTTATATTATAGATAGATAGATTTGTAATTCAGTGAGGGTATTTGTGTAAGAGGAGTGCTAGCACCCGTCGCATTTACTCCAATTCATTCCTTAGACACAAGATAGGCCTAACACTTGGAGGTGTTTCCTTATTTTACTAGTTTAAAACACAAAAGTCAAACAAAGTTTGATAATTGTATACCCCAGTTACGTCTCTGGAAGAGTTGCAACAGGGGCTAGCAAAATCCATTTGTGTAATAGGTCTCAATTTTTTCTTTTTATTATTCAGAAAACCGTCAAGGTTACTTTAATTTAAACTGTAATTTAAAAATATTAAAATCCCGAAAGTAGATACGGGCATTTGAAGCGGAATAGGCCTACGAGGCTACCATATGTCAACACGTCTGTAGGCCCGGCTGCGATGCTTCTTGCACAGGTAGTTTGGGTAAAACAGGAAAGAGCATATAGAGGGGCTGTGTTTCCGTTCTTTAGTAGTTGCTAGCTAGCGTCATGTGCATTCGATGCGCGTGACATCACACGTATCTTTACACTCATAGTAAATACGAGAACTTTTCCCACCATATTGTGTGGAAGAAAACCACTCAGATTTTATTCCAGATAATCGACGGTCCAGATCATGCGGCTGTCAACATCTCTAAAGTCCTGAATTACGAACGACTTAGTGTTGTGTACTAGGTCAGAAGCTTATGATTCGCTGTTTGGGGTGAATTTTAGAACCGGCGATATTTTAATTTTTTTTTTTTTGAACTCGGGTGTCCACAACCCTTTGAGTCATCACTAATCTTCAAGAGCGAGTGCGACGTGAGCCCGCAACCCGCCACACCAAGTAAGTCCTGCGATTAGGGGTGTCAACGAGTCGAGCTAGGCACGACTCGAGCTCAGCTCGTTGGAATTTTACAAAGGCTCAGGCTCGACTCCCGTTGAAATTTTACAGAGGCTCAAGCTGGGCTCGATAATTTTATTTTTTTATTTTAATTCATTGATAAACACTAAATTTAATTAAAGAAAATTAAAATGACATTTTTTTTGGGATGTTATGTGACTCACGTGAAAGCTTGAGTTAAAACATAAATAGAAATAATTATGTTAATGTAAATTAAATATATTTTACCAAAAAAAAAGATATACTAAATATATAATATAAATTTAATTTTTAAAGGGTATTATTATAGAATTAATCATGTCAAGCTGAGCTGAACCACCTATTGTTCAGGCTCGACTCGTTTATTTTTCAAGCTCACTTTTAAGACTCGACTCGACTCAACGAGCTCAAAGTAAAAGCTCAAGCTCGGCTTATTTCGAGTCGAGCCGAACTGGCTTGTGAGCTAGCTCAGCTCATTGACACCCCCAACCAGCCATACTTGGTAGACGCTTCACGTTCATGGCCGAGCGTTAAGCATAAAGCATAAGGCTGTAAGAAAGTCTAGTTTGACTTCTATGCGCACTTTTTATCTTTATCTCTTTTGGCCCTGTGGTGTTATTAGTAGGGAAAAATTCATTTCGAGAAATTAAATTATCGCAAATCTTGGCATAGAGTACGAGAATATAGACTCGTGTTAAACTACTCTTATTTATTCTGAGTCAAAAATCAACATATGTTCAACTAACACATGTTAAATAATTGTTTTTGACAGAAACTAATTACAAGTGTTTAGTTTTTGACTGGATATGCATTTTAATCTTTATCTCTTTTGGCCCTGTCATGTTATTAATGGGCAAAATTTTCATTGCAAGAAAGTATCATAAATCTCGGCATAGAGTAAAGATGTTAAACTATTATTTATTGTTAGCCAAAAACCACACAAAAACATGTTAAATATTGTTTTTGACAGAAAGTAATGACGAGTGTTTAGTTTATGGCAGAGAAAAAGGCAAGCACGGCTCTAGACTATATACTCCATTAATAAAATTGTATGGATGCTTTTAAATTCATACCATCCATTTGATTTTTTCGTGGAAACGTGTTTGTGGAGTGATCTAACTGTCCGATCATTTGACTATTTTGGATTCATGTGAACAGCATACGGATTTTCCCTCTTCCTTTTTTTTTTTTTTTTTTTTTATGGGTAAGCATGCGGATTTTCCCTGACAAATGTCCGCATTGCTTTTTTGAATGATTGTCAGGTGATAGCATGCATTGCACTTTCCCTTGGGTGATACATATATACCTCTCTCAAGCTTGCTACATCCTCTTTTGACAGTTAACATATTCTTATAATTAAATAATTCAATTTTTGTTTTTTTAAATAAACCTTGCTTATGATTCACATTTATATTTTTTTAGATCAAAGTTATATTATCTAATCCTATGGATGAGTTAATCTTAACCATAGTTAATTGGTATTAAGAAAGATACGTGACAAGCTTAAGAGGTGTGAATATACCGCCTAACAATGCATGCGTATGTATGTTATCAACTATTTAGTTAAATGCCTTCCCACGGCGCACAGAGTGATTCCCGAGTGTAATATTTGGCTCCTGCCAAAAGAAATCCGTTGCCAAAGATTAACGTCTTGGACCCTAATGTAATCCGTTGGATATTTTTTTCACTACCGATAACATACTTTAATTAGTTATAATTTTAGTAAAGCAAATCCCTAATAAAAATCCCAAGAAAAAAGACAATCCAACCGCCCTGATCATATTATCATCGGCCATTTAAACAATTTAATATTTTTATATATACATAGAGACACGGGATCTTCTCCTTATTGGTACTGACAAGGACATCACCAACAGTCAATCTGAAGGCACCACACACTCTTCAGCACGCTAACTATTGCACAACTTTGTAGGTGTGCAAAATAGGTACGTGTGGTCTCATGGTCGGCCAGCACCAACGGGAGAAGATCCCCATTCATCTTTCTTTACTATTATAATGGGAGAGTCTTGCGTAGATGAATTTTTTGAAATTCTCAAACTACCCTTATATAAAAACAAAACATTGATTTAATATTTTACTTTAATTCCCAAGCTATTCCTTGCATTTGATTTAATGTTTACTTTAATTCCCAAACTGCCCCATGCTTATCTATCTTATCTATTTAGAATCACAGCCAATGTGATTGAACTTCGGGAAGAGTTTAATCGTACCCACGGGTTAACACGTGTCCTTTTAACTCTTATTAATTGTGGTTAACTCTTTCCTCTCGTGCTCACGGGCATTGCATGTGCCACTAGCGAGTTCAATCGCACCCACAGATTAACACGTGTCCCTTTTAATTCCTATTAACTGTGGTTAACTCCTTCCCCTCACTCTCACGTGCATCGCACGTCCCACCCGCTAGTAAATAATAAATAGAGAGAGAAGGTGTGGGTTCATACTTGGAGTCCAAAAAGAGGAACCATAAACAGGAATGGTGGAAGTTTACATTGGTAATATTACATGCGTCCCTTTAGCACCCTCACAATGGAGGCAACCCAAACTAGTGCGCCACTCATTTTTTATTTATATTGCTTGCGCTCTAATGAGTGATTTGTAAAGGTTTGAAAACTTGTAAATTGCTTTGGAGGCATAATGAGAAAAATTGTAAATTTCTAGAAAATATTTGCTAACACGTACACTTAAAAATAAAAAATAAAAAAAATAAAAGCCATAAAATCCGATTCCTGCTTTCTACCCCAAAATGATTGCAACGAGTGTTAAAAATTAGAGGAAAAAAAAAACAATTACGAAGACATGGTTGACTATAATCGTGGATACTCCTCGTTCGTTGGGCTCACTAAGCTAATCTTAATGGTCGACCACAGACCTGCCATGGCCACAGATAGTCATTGCATCACGTAGACAATAGGCATCAAGAGGTGTGCTAGTCCTACTGTGCATTCCCTAGTCTCAATCCATAACCAACACCTAGCAAAGTAAGGATAAGTGTTAGTTTTTACCGAAAACAAAGATAGATGGGCTTAGAGTAGTGAATGCTTAAAAGTAATACAAGCACGGCTCTAGGCATCAATTAGTGGTAGTAGCTCTAAGTCACAAACTTCGAGTAAGATAAACTGGGTTAGAAAAAAAGTGAAAACAAACATAACCATTGGTTGAGTGTGCATGGTGACTCGCTTGACTTGGGATCAAGCCCTGGGGAGGTGTGATGCTGTCTACCCGGCCACTAACCTTGAACAAATACTAACCTTTGCTGATTAGAGTTTCGACTTAACCATATGTCAATCACCAAAACTGAACAAACAAACCAAACGGAGTGTAACTTGGCAACACTGGTTTTGTAGTTTTGGATGACAAATGATCATTGAAATTTTAACACTAACAAAGTTTCATGCTAATATTTCACAAAATAATGCTAGCACCACTTTCTTCCAAAACACGCAGTGTAAAACATGTATCTCTCTTAATGAAAGGCAATTACACGTCTTTTCCTTGAAAAAAGTAAATTTAAGAGAATATGGTGCTAGCATTACCCTATTTTAAAATGGCAACGGATTTTCGATTGGAGCAAAGTAAAATAGTACCTTGCCCAACCTCTCAAACTTGCCATGTGTCCCTTTTAATGCCCTTTAACTCTGATTACGCAAATTCCTAGGGTTAATGAAACTAGCCTTGGTTTTTATTATAAAAATTATTTTTTTAATCATGGGGGGTAAAACTTCTTAATTAGAGTTAAAAAGGTGTTTAAATGTTAGAGCAAAGTATTTTTCTCTAGCCTTTTGGGGAAATTCGTTGCCTTTTAAATAATAAAATAAAATATAGATGTGACATCTTGAAAAGTGTGCATATAGACACTTTTTCTATATTGGTTTTGGTCTTACTCTAGTAAGACCAAAACCGTCTTGCTTGGTCTTGCATCCATCATGTGGCGATAAAAAGGGAAGAAGATATCAATTTGAGAGAAGTTAAAAATATGGGAGAAAATGAAATGACTTCTCTCCTTTTTATCGCCACATGGCGGATGCAAGACGATTTTGGTCTTAAGAGACCATAGCTACAAATGATTAGTGGTTGGTGCTAGCATCAAGGAAAAGTGGGGATTGTTGTCAAGTACTCATAAATCTAGCATTGAAAGATGCAGTTGAACAAAATTTGTGAGGCTCTTGCAAACTTATCAAAACATTAGTACATACTCGAAAAATCTTTCTAACCATGCAGAACACATTCATTCTGATTCTTCTTTTTTTAGTAGTCCTAAATCATTTATCTAAACTAGGTTAGGGAGTTAGCACTCATGGTGGGCGTTCAACGGCCACATCAAGACTCGAACTCGAGTCACACCTTCCAAAGGGAGATACACAACCACTGAGACACGCCTATGGTGTATTCTGATTCTACTATGAACTCTTCTAAGTTTTTGAGACTCAGAAGCTATTTTACCTTTAATTTAAAAAAGAGAGTTGGGCGAACTTCTTCTCAATAAGAAGATAAGCTAAGGTTCAATAAGTGACAAAGATAATAAGCTCTCATTTCCCTTCATTTTTTTTTTACCCAGAGTCAATAAAGAAACTCACTTGGTTGCTGTTTTTCCCCTTTTTTTTTTTCTTTCGTAAAGGTCCAATTAGTTGTTGTTGTGTGATCTTAACAGGCCAGGCCCATGGGCCAGAAAATCATGCTGAATAAAGGTGGGTGGGTTCAGATGAAAACACGTGTGCTGGCTTGGGGTGAATACGGGCTTGGCCCAAGTACATATGAGCTGGAAAGTCGCTGCTTTCCCTTGGGGTGGCAAATCCTCTCCAGTTATAACCGGATGTGGCACATCCGGTTATAACCCCTAGAGGTCGCCACATGTCTCCTTTGACACCCCTTAACCGTGGGTAAGGTTCACCCACCTATTTTTTTTTTTTTTTTTTAAATATTAATTCTATTTTTAAAATTAAAAAATTGTTTTTAATATTAAAAAAACTTTAAAAACATATTTTTAATTTTAAAAATAGAATTAATATTAAAAAAAAAAACCAAAAATAGGTGGGTGAACCCTAGGGGTGGGTGAACCTTACCCACGGTTAAAAGGTGTCAAAAGAGACACGTGGCAACCTCTAGGGGTTATAACCGGATGTGCCACATCCGGTTATAACTGGAGAGGATTTGCACCCCCCACATCCGGTTATAACTGGAGAGGATTTGCACCCTTCCTTGGACCTCTTGGTCATGCCACTAGGAAAACTATGGAAGGGACTTGGACTAAGTTCTTCAGTCCATGTGGGTCATCCTAGACCATATTGTCCGGGCCTGAGCTCAGCCTGGCCTCTAGGGGTAACGTTCACCCACCCATAAGGTCCACTCACCGATCCTTGGTTTTTTTTTTAATATATTAATTATTATTTTTTAAATTAAAAAAACTGTTTTTAGAAAATAATAATTAATATTAAAAACAGTTTTTTAATTAAAAAATAATAATTAATATAAAAAAAAAAACCAGTGAGTGAACCCTAGGGGTGGGTGAACCTTACCCATGGTTAAGGGGTGTCAAAGGAGACACGTGGTGACCTCTAGGGGTTCCAACTCGAGAGATTATCTCAAGTTGCAACTTGAGAGAATCCGCTCCCTAATAAGGCATGCAAAGCCTCCCCGCAACATGGGCGGTTGAGTGGGCGACTCATCCTCGCCATCAGCCTCCTCCTTCTCCCAAATGGCACTCTTTCTCAAAACTTCCTCTCTCTCTCCTAAACTAATCTCTCCAACAAAACCACTCTCTCCATCTATTATGCTTCAAAGACTACTC
The DNA here is from genome assembly GCA_015143295.1 of Tetracentron sinense. Classification (NCBI taxonomy): domain Eukaryota; kingdom Viridiplantae; phylum Streptophyta; class Magnoliopsida; order Trochodendrales; family Trochodendraceae; genus Tetracentron; species Tetracentron sinense. The sequence continues at coordinate 6,063,583 of CM026558.1, read as the reverse complement.
TCCTTCTCTCTCAATCGCTTTCTCTCTCTAAAAAAAACCCCATTAATTCACTCCACCTCACTTTCTGCACCTCTCTCTCTCATTCCTCGTCGATCCTTCCACGCTCTCAAGGTCTTGGCCATGGCCCAAAAAACCCTTAATTCCACGGATTCTCACAAACACACCAATCGTCTTGCAGAGGAGCACAGTCCTTACCTTCTTCAACACGCTCATAACCCGGTGAGTTAACTCAATTTTACTGGCTTCTAGCAAAAGCACACAACTTTAGTATATTACATGATTTGGGTATCAGTGCTTATTTGTAGTTTTGATTTTTCTTTGAAGGTTGATTGGTATCCATGGGGTGAGGAAGCTTTTGAGGAAGCGCGGAAGAGGGCTGTCCCAATTTTCTTATCAAGTATATTCTTCTTGTTTATTTTCCCCATTTTTAATCAAATTTGTGAAATTTATGGACTAATATTTCGCGGGTTATGATTATACCGTTATGGGTATGAACTTGTTGGGGAATTTTTCCGTGAAGTTGGATACAGCACCTGCCATTGGTGAGTTTTTTTTTTTGGAAATTATTTTTTGCTTTTTTGAAATATGTTGTTTGAGAATTGGGATACTGATTGGCTCATTGTTGGGTGGGGAACTATTGAAAAGGTGTCATGTAATGGAGGTGGAATCATTTGAGGATGATGGGGTTGCAAAATTGCTAAATGATTGGTTTGTTAGTATCAAGGTGAGTCCAAATTTTGTTAATTAAATAACGTTTTTTTTTGTTGAAAACTTTGTGTAGTATGTCATTGTTAGTTCCTTGCAACAGGTGGACCGTGAGGAACGTCCAGATGTTGATAAGGTAAGGGAGTGATATGGGAATTTCTTGATTGTTGTTAAGAGTTCCTTCTTATGTTTGTAATTGAACACTCTCAATATAAATTGACTACGACAAAGTCTGGAATTTCCATGCTAAGTTAAGAGAATTGCATTATTTTCAAGGTTGGTGGTGGGTTCAGGGTGGAGCGATTTAAGATATACATTTTCTGACCAGGTGGAATTGTTTGGACCTAGTTAATGATCTAAAAAAAGAAGAAGAAGAAGAAGAAGAGGAGTAGATTTGGATGGAAATGTAACTAAGCAGATGAGATGACGTGGAGGAGATTTATTCTATTTTTGTTATATTGGATCAATTTTATGGCTTTGAGCACGAATTGTTTTATCTGAGTAGGTTTAATATGGTATTTTAGATTAAATATTAATTGCAGTGGTTTTCCTTTTTGTATGTTCAAGTTGAACATACAACCCAGCTCTATACCAACCAGGCAACAACTGAAAATGAAATTCTTTTTATTATTACTTCTGGATTTATAAACGACAAAGTATTGTACATGAATAAATCCTTTGAAGATGTTTACCAATCTTTTGTTCTCATATTATACTGAGAAATTTCTTTTGTTCTCTAGGTATACATGACATATGTGCAGGCATTATATGGTGGCGGAGGTTGGCCATTGAGTGTCTTCCTTTCACCTGATCTGAAGCCTTTAATGGGCGGTACTTACTTCCCTCCGGATGACAAGTATGGACGGCCGGGTTTCAAAACTATACTTAGGTGAGGACATTTTGTTCCCTAAAGCAGTAATATTTGGAGGTGGTGGATAATCCAAGCTCAGTTGAGCGACATCATGGAGTGAAACATGACGAGTTGAGTTTTGGCTCATAATTTAATACCCCATTTTTTTTTATGGCCCACTATGGGGCATTAGTAAAATATATTTGCTTTTAGTTTTTTAGTGTTAGTGGGGGCGGGTGAGTGGGCCCTCCTGCCATGCCACCCAAGGGGAACTTCCACCAATCCATTGGGATTGGACAGCTGGATTTCAAAACTATATTCACGTGAGGACATTTTGTTCCCTAAATCAATACTATATGGAGGTGGTGGATAGTCCAAGTTCAGTTGAGCGACATCATGGGGGTGAAAGATGCCCAGTGATGAGGGAGGTTTGGTCTTATTTCCTCTCACACCTAGGAATCGCTTGGATATTTCCCCGTTCCTTGCGGAGTTTCTTATCTTGTCGGCTTTCACCTACATTTCCTTTGTCGTCGGGTGTAGTTTGGCCTTTCCTTTCGGGGGTGATAGCTTGGTCCCTATGGAAAGAGAGGAATATGAAAGTTTTCGAGGATTCTTTTTTGCCTTCTCCTCAGATCCTTGCCAGAGTTCGCCATCTAGTAGTTGTGTGGTGTTTTGCAGGGGGATACATCGGGGATCCCTGGGGGTTTGCTTTTTCGCCTCAGCATTTTTGGTAGCTTGGGTTTTTTCGCTTTAGTTGTTCTTGGTTCACGTTGTGTGAACTCTTGTACTTTTTCCTTCTTCTATTTATATGCTATCTTTATTACCGAAAAAAAATGAAGCACTACATATTTGAACTCTGGTCATAATCTAATACCGTCATTTTTTTGGGTGGCCCACTACAAAGCATCAATAAAATATATATGTTGTTAGTTTTTAATGTTAGTGGGGATGAGTAGGCCCTCCTGCCACACCACCTTAAGGAAAATTCCACCAATCCGTTTGGAGCTTCCCTTTCTGGGAACCCCAGGATCTCCTTCTAATTAGGGGCACACCGTCACCATCCTAGCTAGAGGCGGGTGTTAGTCTAATGTTACCTAAAGTTGTTATTGCTTTAATTTTACCTTTGTGCCCTTCTTGCCCATTTTCTTATTCATGTGTTGGTTCAGGAAGGTGAAAGATGCTTGGGAAAATAAAAGAGAGACGCTTGTCAAGAGTGGAGCCTTTGCAATAGAGCAACTGTCAGAAGCACTATCTTCAAGTGCTAGTTCCTATAAATTATCAGATGGAGTTCCCCAAAAGGCGTTGCATCTATGTGCGGAACAGGTTAAGATCATGTACTACATCAGAGTCTATTGTTCTTTGCTTCTTTGATAATACACCGTGAAGACTTAAAAATTGGAACAATTTGATATCGTCAAGGCTAGATGTAAGTGATCGTCCCTATATTTTGACTCAAGAAGGAATGCAACTAGGCCATATTCCTTAGAACCCAAAGAGCTCGATTGCAGTTGAAAAGTTCCATAATACGCTAGTCTAATACTTTCCAGAATCCATTCTCGAAGATCACAAAGCTTGGTTGACTATGTGATTTGTCTAGGAACCCAGTTTGAGTCAGGATCTTTTTGAGTCTCAGGTTTCTAAACTGTTGAAACACAATTTTTGAACTCAACCTCGTGCATGTCCATCCAAGTCTTTCCTTTCTATGCAGTCCAATTTTTTTTTTTTAATCCTCTAATTGTATGTATATATATATATTTTTAAAAATACTTTATATCTATATTTTGTATATAGTGGTCCCCCAAATAAAATTTGATAATTTTTTTTTTATGTATAATATAAAGAATTGATTCTTTAGGCATCCACGTGTCCCTTTTAACCCTCTTTAACCCTAGTTAAGATTTATTAACTTAGGAGTTTATTTTATTTTTTTTGTAAAATCCAAGGGTAGATGTATAAACTAGGTGTCATTGAATCTTATCCACAGTTAATGAGTGTTAAAAGGTACACATGTCAAGCAGGAGAGGCGCGCACGTGGAACATGCGTGGGAAAAAAACAATCTCTATAATATAAAAATATAGTTAATTTTAATTATATAAGGAAAATGCTTAACTTACCGCCTATTGCCACTATGTAACAAAATGGGGATTCTCATTGGTCCATGCCCCACTTTTTAACATTCACTAACTGTGGTTAAGATTCACTCACCCCTAAGGTTAAGCAATCCAACCTTGGTTTTTAGGGAAAAAGATAAAAATTTTAACTTTAATTTAGTTAAGATTAACCAAGGTTAAAAGGGTGTTAGAAGGGACACAAGGACACGGCGGTACGTTAGATAACATACTGAAGGGTACGCTAATCACTGCTATTTATTTTTCTTGTTATGGAGTATGGACCTTTATTGGAATGCAACATTAATGAAATTTTATGACCGCGATGGACCCATTACTCAAAAAAAAAACTCTTGGGACTTTGGCCCCCGAACCCCCAAGACCATTACTTAAAAAAATAAAAAAATCTTGGGGGCTACATGCCCGAACCCCCAAGACCATTAATTTTCTACATATATGTACTTCAGCCCCCCACCCCCCCAAGGGATAATTCCTTGCTCTGCCCCTGTTCTGTTTCCATATGCATGCTTCGTGGACTTTCTCTATCTTTTAGGCTTCAGTGATCTTCTTTTCAGCATTGCTTCCTCACCTTGGGTTTTTTTTTAGAAATTGACATAGATTTCTCTCTACTGAAGTACTTGAGGAGTTAGATTGGATACTTCGTGCTTGGTTGCTAATTGATTCTCTGGTTGCATGGGATCCTAAATTCCTAATCACTTTCTTCGAGCTTGGAGAAGATTGAAGTAGAAATTCTGCTACAATGATCTCTCTCTCTCTCTCTCTCTTACGATTTATATTCTTAACTTTATTTGTTTATGGCTCTTCTAGCTTGCTGGGAGTTATGATCCAGAGTTTGGCGGGTTTGGATCTGCCCCAAAGTTTCCTAGACCTGTCGAGATTCAGCTAATGCTTTATCAGTCAAAAAAGCTGGAGGAATCTGGGAAACCAAGTGAAGCGAATGAAAATTTGAAAATGGTGTTTTTTAGCTTGCAATGCATGGCAAGAGGGGGCATCCACGATCACATTGGAGGTGGTTTTCATAGATATAGCGTGGATGAGTGCTGGCATGGTAAATTTTTTCAGAATATTATATTTTTCACTTTCTATTTCTAAGTATTATTGCATGTATCATGTGCATATGCTTATATTAATACAAATATGGACGCACAAAATGCTATTTGGACTGTTTCTTAGTTCAGTTGAATCTAGGCAACCTCTTCTTAGTTTTAGAACAGATGCAACTGAGCTGATCTGAAATGGTTGGATAATGGCAATAATTAAGAAAAAGAAGTCGGGATCAACTAGGAACTCAGTGGGTGGGTTTAACTCAGGTCCAAGTACCAAGTCCAAAATCTAATTCTAAGAAACATGGAATATACATGATTGACCCACGTTTTCTCCTTAAAAAGCAGGTCAGCCTATTCATCGACTCTGTCAAGTTCTATATGACTATAAAGTATAAACTCTATAATTCTCATTTAGTTGGCCAAGTTGAACTCAGGAAGTAGAAGTTCATTGGTTCTGTGTTTCACAGCATAAGTCTTGGCTGAGTATATGTATTATTCAAGAGGATCTTTTCTAAATATACTATGAGCAGGAGGAATCAGTGCTACATGTAAACATTGAGGACTCCAGGCGGCTACTTCCTCAGTAAGATGGCTATTATTATATTTGTACAAATTTAATACCCTAGTTGCTTCTCTCCTTGAACGCTCTCATGGATTGCAACCAACTTGGAAAATCCGATGGCCTGATTATGTTATTTCTCTCCTAGTCTCATAAAACTGTGACAAACTGAAAGCTGTCACCAGGTAGCAATATTTAGTTTGTAACTACGCTAGAAATTTACAATCTCTTGTGGATTATGCGTGCAGTGGATCGTCAGATATGCTATCTAATAGCAAGCATCTTTGGTGCTTGTATATATTCTTAAATTAATAGGAAGGTCTCAATCTTGAGCAAATGTTATCTGATCTTATGCAAGGAAGTAGGAGCTACTTGGTTTCTAGTTTCTACCCCTTAACATAGCCAAGGGGATCATTTTGTCTTTGGCAAGCCAGAGCAGTTTTGTCTTTCGACTTTTAGTGTAAGCATCTAGCTATGTTATGGGATAGAACTTAGAATTGCTGGTAAACGTGGTTGATAAAACAGATCCATTTATTAGAACAATGTTTATTCTTTATCTGGATTCTGAACGTAGAGGAATTAGTACATGAATATATTTGGTTGCTTTGAAGTTTGAACACATGGTGATAGAGCTATTGAAACGTGATAAGTCCATGACATTTACCAAGGAGGTGGAGCCAATGGAGGTCCTTAATTTTTTGCAAAGAGTAAGATAATTGAAAGAAACCTTTTTTACCTCTTAAGATGTCTTAGATCCTGGTAGTGGAAATTTTCAACATAGGTGTCTCAAAGTCTTCCCAACTGGCTTGTATGATTATAAAATTGTAATGAGTGAGTTGAAGAATGCGTATTTCCACCTGAAGAGCAAATTCAACGTAAGTATATTCGGAATTACACTTAAGGACTATGCCAACCTGGGTTGAAGTAGATTTGATCTATGTACAGGATATGTGTTTAGTAAACCTCTGCTACTGAGTTTTATTTCATTTTAAAGATACTTTGGTGAGGTTCATCTTGTTGTTTTTTGAGTTTCTATAGAAAATATAGAAGCAATGTTTTCTTTTCATGATATATTCCTCTACTGCTAAAATGTGCATCTTTTGCTTGCAAACAATATTGATAGCAGGGATATGGGGATATTGATTTCCAAGACAAAAAGATAGTAATAACTAATCAGCGTGTATGCATCCAGGTCGTTGATAAAAATTTAGTTAACCTATGGACAATTGAATTGGTTATGCGGTTAACTGTGGTCACCATAATGAATGGAATTGAATATTCTCTTTTAATGTGAAGACTCGCTGAATTTCAATTTTGATACATTTCCAGTCTAATGTTGATATGGAATCCGGATGCAAATAGAAATAGGTGTGACCATGTCTTATGTAGTGGTCTACATCTGTCATGTAATGATAAAGGGGTGCAGTTTTTGTATCCAACTGTACTATTTAAGGGAGTGTCCAACACTGGTCTGTCATGTAATGATAAAGGGGTGCAGTTTTTGGATCCAACTGTACTATTTAAGGGAGTGTCCAACACTGGATTTTTTTTTTTTATAAATTATAATTTTACTCGTATCTATATGGTCCTCCTTTTCTTGGTTAGACACAATAGTCATTTAATGTACAGTAGCTTTTTTAGTGGCCACCTAACTAAAGTACTTCGTTCTTGTTTCTAGTCTTGGCATGTATGCTTCTTATATTTATAGTTGATTTGCTGCATATTATTCTTGTTGAAGCAGTGTTGTTGTCTTGCAGTTCCACATTTCGAGAAAATGTTGTACGACCAGGGGCAGCTTGCTAATGTCTACTTAGATGCTTTTTCCATCACTAAAGATACCTTCTATTCATCTGTGGCTCGGGATATTCTAGACTATATAAGGAGAGACATGATAGGTGAAGAAGGTGAAATCTATTCAGCAGAAGATGCAGATAGTGCTGAATCTGAAGGTGCTACGAGAAAAAAGGAAGGAGCCTTCTATGTGTGGACAAGTAGAGAGGTTTGTTCATTAGTTTGTTTGAGCTTTTTATTATGTTATTCGATGAATATCTTAGTCATATACATGTACCATATAAAATATTTAGTATATTGAAATAAACACACAGCCTCGAGTATTCACATGTGTTTGTGGACATTAAATGCATTTCAATTTATACCAAATAAAATAATTGTTTCATTTTGACCTGCTATAATTATGTTTTCCAAGTATTGAATCTTAATTTAGTTCCTTAAAACATTTGGCAAACGGTTACAATGTGCTGATCACCCCCCGTTCTAGGATGTTGAGTGTTTTTACATGAGGCGAGTTTCAGGTAAAGTTTTTAGTAGTCTGTACTTGTGGTTATACTTGTAGCTGTAGTCATCTTAGTCATAACGCCAGTTTTAAATTATAGTCTTCATCTCTTCTGTTCAACAGATGCAACATTGGATACTTTGTCTTCCATTTCTTGGTTGTTCTCTCCTGTTTTGTTGGTTTAAGTTGTAATATTTTGCCTATTCATTAATTGTTACGGTTTACCTAGTACGCGGATTAGGCAATGCCATCTTTATTGAAATTTTATGTCAAATACAGAATAAAGTCTATAGTAGTTTTTTTTTAAGGCAAAAAAAAAATCCTGAGAAATTATGGTCACAAACTGGTATCATAATGTTAGAAATCAAATATTAAGTAATAACAGTTCGAAAATGTTATATTCCTACTTGGTTTGTGAATTGAGAAATCAAAAGGATATAAGAGAAGTAGAGAACTCGTGTATCTAATGATAGTACAATACCCGTTGATAAAAAAAAAGGAAGATGGTGTAATACCCATCCAGAATCCCAGATACGTATTTAATGGGAGTGGTCTGTACACACACACACACTCTCTTCTGTATTGATTCACTCACGCCCTCGTCAAAATGCATGAAGGCCTCATGTGTTAGAATCTTCTTAATCTGATGATCAAATAGACTTTGCATATATAATTGGAGCTAGACAAAAGAAAACTTTGACCCTGTCAAATGTTCTCCATCCAACAATTGTAGCTTCATGTGTACCATTGCCAGGAATCAAGCTAGAAAAAGATTGTTAGTTAGCACAGCACGGCTTGCAAACTAACAGACCAATACATTTATATCCTATGCATGCATGTGTGCATGTATGACTTGTTTATGCAAAAAAGCATTTTTCAAACTTTGAGGTGCATCATATAAAAGTGACTGATATTTTCTATGACATGTTTCTGTTATCCGAGGTGATGGAATTTATTTAGAGCATTAAATTTTAAATGATTCTGTGGTTACTTGTATTAGTGGTTCCTTGCGCTTAATACTGTTTTTCCCCCAGTTGGTATGCCAATTCTTACTTATGGTCACTCTTTATATTTTGGTTTTTTTGTTCCAAGGTTGAAAACATAGTTGGTGAACATGCAAATCTTTTCAAGGATCATTATTACATAAAATCATCAGGGAATTGTGATCTTTCTACAATGAGTGATCCCCACAATGAATTCAAGGGAAAAAGTGCTCTAATAGAGAGAGATGATGCTTCTACGAAAGCGTCAAAGCTTGGCATGTCCAAGGATGAATATTTTGATGTTCTGGGAGCATGCCGAAGAAAGCTTTTTGATGTGAGGTCAAATCGGCCACGACCGCATTTAGACGACAAGGTATCCCCAATTGCAAGAAGTATTTATTTTCTCAGAAATAACCTAACTAAAGGTGAGCTTTTCTCTTCTTATGTGCTTTTTAACATATAACGTGCTTTCGTAGGTAATTGTTTCATGGAATGGACTTGCAATTTCATCTTTTGCAAGAGCTTCTAAAATTCTGAAGGAAGAAGCTGAGCGAACCAAATTCAACTTTCCTGTTATTGGCTGCGATGTAAGGTTCCATCACTTATTGCATCTTCATTGTTGGATATCGGGATGTGTAATTTGAAGGCCCGTTTTCTAGTATTTTCCTTTTCATTCTTTATCAGTCTGCTTATTTTGAATCTGCAGTTGGAGGCATAAAAGAGACTGCCATTGGAAATGCATGGAAATATTGTGCTTTCCTTTTTCCCCCAACTTTTGGATAATCGTTGAGTTCTCAGTATCCTCTCCTGGAGATTCTAAATGCATGAAAATGTAGGCAGGAATCACGATTCTGTTGCTCTTATCACCATTACAGCAATTTGGCTATTCCAAAAATCGAATGGTTACATCACATGTCATCCATTTGAGTTCAATTTTTGCCTTGAAATTCTCCTAGGCGTACTCATCAGATGATGGTCCCAACCTACCTTCCTGCATGCTATTTGTATAGCATTGTAAGGACAACTTTCTGTTATTCACTTATTCTCTTGTTTAACTTAACCCTATGAATATTTTAGATACGAGGTAACATTGATCATGTAGTTCATTCATAAAACTCTGGTGGTCGAACATGACTTTGTAAATTAGTACACTTATCAAAATGGATTTCTAAGTTCATTTTTTGGGGGGGCGGGATGATCGTCAGTCAATCTTAAATTATTCATTTTTAGTAATAATTCCGTAGAATAGTACTAGCAAGGATTGCGCTGGTTTCGTTGCCTTTTATTCAGATTAATTTTAAACTAATAAAATGGGTAATTGAATTTTTATTTGATTAACTAAAACAATTAATTAAACTAATTAAAAGAGATTTCTAAATTAAACTATCAACTAATGGTTTTAAATCATTTGGAATAGAAAATCTAGGGTTTTCAAATCCACCACTAACCTAATAACCAGCCCCTATTTTGAATTTATCCTAACCTCTTAAATTGTAAACATTCTAGTTAGAGTGACATCACGTCCCCTCTCAACTAATCTAGAAAAGTTCAAGGGATTATATTCTAAGCATATCGTATCTTTGGTTAGCACGAATGATACACACTAATCTACGGTTGTGTAATCACTCGTCTTCCCTTAGCATAAAATATCTTCGAATTTAATCTCTCGATATATTAAAACCATTGCATAAAACTTATATCTAAATTCTAACGAAAATTAACACAAGTGATTTTAATTCCAATTTCATAAAACCTAAGACAAGGTTAAAAATTCCATTGAAATCAAATATAAATAAAATAAATCCGGTTGTTTAAAAACAACCCTCTCATTATGCAATCAATGTCTTACAACTAAGAAATCAAAAATAAAACGACACAGTTACTTGGCTAGGGTTTCATCGAAACCCTAGAGTAGAAATTAATTCATCGCGAGGGAGGAATGCAACATCTTCATAGACAAAGCTGTAGCACTTCTCTTCATGGCTTCCTTGATCTCCAGAGCTTCTCTTCTTCAGATCCAAAATCTCTACAAAATTCTCTGATAATGATAATGGTTAGGAATTCTCCTTTTTTATAGAGAAAAAGAGAGAGATAGAGTTCTTATAAAATAAGGAGTTCTAATTGAGGTCTAACTCTTCTTTTTCTCTCTCTATATTCTTTTAGGGTTGAATGAGGATCAAACCCTCATTTAGGAAGACAATAATAAAGTTGGAAAGTGTTTAGAAGTACTAAAATACTATTCACGAAACACTATTCACAGAATACTATTTCACCCTATTTACAGTTTTGCCACTGAATTTCAAATAATTCTAGAGAGCTCAATTCTAATCGGATTGACCCGAAATTTGAAACATAGATCTTTTAGGTAATCTAGAATCTACCCAAAAAGTTTCATAAATTTTGGATGAAGACAAATTACCAAACTACCCCTCTATTGATAGAAATGCGATTTTGGCCAATCGATCCATCAAGGTAGATTTCCGCGATTTCGCTCTTTTTTTTTCTTCTTTCTTTTCTGAGATTTTTGGAGTATTTGAAGCTTGTAAATCTTCCATTTTATCTTCTTTTCCTCGTATGAACCTAAAACAAGAATAAACAACCCAGTAGTATAAAATAATACAAATAATTACTCTAAATGATTAGCAAGTTAAGTTTGAGGTGCTTTTATGTATAACATTTAGCATCGTTCACAACCCCAAACTTAGACATTGCTAATCCTCGATCAATGAAAAATAAAATAAAATTAAACTAAACTAAACCTACATCCCCTTTCATGGGATTCCCGATTGCATTTTGCATATGCAACAGGCCTTTTAAACCCCTAGGTGGCTCTAGAGGACGAGTGAAGTCTCGTGAAGGTTTACAGTGATGACACCTACAAACATCTGTACTACAAACATCTGTACTACCCTGTCATTGTGCAATATATTCAAGTAAAACGTGCAATTTTCAAGAGTGATTGAATCAAATTCCAAATTTTCCAGACTCAATATATACAAGATAATCCGCAAATTATTAACAAGATTGAATTTTCAACTCTCCATATTCTCAATTTCACATTATTCTTAACTATTTTTGGAAAAATTAGCTTCTAAAAGATTTTTCAGAATTTTCTTTGATGTGTAATGTGACAAACAATTGAATGTGTGATATCAACCTTACTTTTCAACAGTTTTTCTGTCTTCTCATTTATCATTGAATTTTCTTTCAATTTAAACTACCAACTCCAAGGCTTTCATTCAATACTTTTTTTTTTTTATAAGTGTGACCGTGCAAAATCTAAGTCCATTAAGTATTCTAAACAACCCATGTAGCAAGTGTTAGGCCAGTGACTCTCAAACTAGACGGCTTTAAGGCACCAGGTGTCAAGACACCTCTAAGGGCTTAGTAACTCGAGTTAACTAGGCTATGAACTTAAACTAGTCACACTAGGTTATTTTATCCATTCCAAAAATCACACGGTTTGACGCGAACACTTTATGCTAAGTGAGATAAGAGACCCGGTTACTAAGTGTAAAACCTGGTTAGGTAACCCATTCTTCTATCAATTTTTCTTTTTAGCCAAAGTTGATATTCAATTTCTAGATTATCCAATTCTTATGAGTTAACAAAATCACTATAAATTAGTTTGGTTTTAAACCCCACTAGACAATATGTAAGTGTGCTCGTGCAAATTTCAAAGTCTATTCATGACTAAAAAAATTCAGCTTTTGTAAGGTTAAAAACAGTTACAAACAGTGTGTATTTGGGATTATGTGTTCTCAAATTCAACCCTATCAATAAAATTTGGATTATCCGATATTCATTACAAGCTTTCAAATTTTAGAATAAAACAATCGAGAAAATTTCAGTGTTTTGGCATGTCTTATCCTAGTCATGATTGCACAATCATCAAAAATAAAATAATAGTATAGCTTATTATTTCCCAACCCCAAACTTAAACTTTACATTGTCCTCAATGTAAAAATAAAAATAAAGTAAAGAAGGGATTAGAACAATAATACCTGAATCGTGAAATGCAAACCATGATGAAAATAAATCAAGAATGAAGAGAAACCACCCCAAACTTCGTCCAAATAATACCTACAGGGTTAGTACAAACCAAGAAATATTCACTCAATAAAATAATAGATGCAAATAAATAGAACATAAAATAATAAGCATCTGAAGTTATAACAGTGGATAAAACTAGGGACATACAGACTAAAAAAAAAAAATATATCGAAAAAGTAGAGTGAAGCTCCATACAACTGACTCAAGAAAATATAAAAAAAAAATCCTAACTAAAGACTGGAAGACCAACCTACTGAGGAGGAGGATGAGGTGGTGGAAAATGGCCTAGTGGAAACTGAGTCTCTAAAGCAGCTCTCATCATCTGCTTAAAGTCAAAAATGCTCTGGGTCTGCTGCTGATAAAAGGTGTCGGCCTGATCCCATCGCTACGCAGCTTGTTATCTGAAAGCATGCAAATCGGCTTGATTTTGCTGGAGGAGCTGTCTAGACTCCTGCTGAAACTGTCGATCACTCTCCCAATGCTGCTGTTGGGCCTCCCATCTCTGATTCTGAATCATCCATCTCCGCTCCTGAATTGTCCATCTATGATCTTGAACACGCTGATACTCTAAAAACTCCTGACGGTGAAGGATACAGGTGTCTCTGTCTGAGCATTAGGCTGAGGAGGTGGTCTTCTACGGTTAGGCTGGAGAGGTGGGGGAGGTACATGAATCTCATCAGGAATAATCTCATCCTCAGGAGTATCATCTGACATTTTTCTATGAGTTACTTTTTTCAAAGCATTACAAGTCTTACTCCAAGAAGATTCCCCAAAATATACAGGAGGTATACTAGGTTCACTCTTATTTAGTACATACCAATGGTCAATTAATAATTGGGTAATTAAATTATCAAAATAAAGACCCCATGTATCTGACCCCGAAGCAGGCACAACAATTGCCTTATCATAGAATTTCTCCATAGTTCGCCAAATATATTCAGCCACATCAATCCATTGACCTCTCCAAAACTCATATAGGGCTCTTAAAAGAAGATCCCTTCTCTCGGTTTTATGTCCTATGGGGAACAAATTCAGTTTAAAAATTGAATCTATAAACCATAACTCTGGAGGAAGTAGAGCCCTTCTTGTACAATTTTTCTTCCCATTATCGTGATATTTACCATTACACATCACTTCTATGATCTCATGAGTGTTCGGGCTCCTAAGTGGGGAAGGTGTAAAATTTACCCCATCTGGTGAGGTAATAGGGCAACCCATCGTCAAAGCAATAGACTCTACTGTGACATCAAAACTAACCCCATCTACTGAAACGGAGAGAACTGGGCACCCACTTCGATTAGTCTTAACCATATTTTAATAAAATAATTGAACTAAACGCGGATGGGTCATGGTAGAAGGCATTAACAAACACAAAAGTTCTCTCATTTCTAACTTTTGAATAGTAGAGGCAGTAGGCCTATGATTTCGAAAAAAATCAATATGAAAAGTGGTTATAGGCTCTACTTCTCTCTTCATAAATTCGGCATTAGGTTCCTCACTAGCTTCAAGGGGTTGTTTTCCAGTGTTTTTCCTCTACCTAGGGGCCATTTTATCTACAAAAACTTTGAAACTTTTTGACAAACACTTGGTGTGCACAAAGTTAAGCACCCAAAATCACCCTCCAAAACAATTCACTCAACCCAACTTCCCACAACAAGTAAAAACTTCAATCCAATCAAAAGATCATTCACTCGGCCCACCCGACCTCCCACAATCACAAAAGAAAGAAAATCCAACTCAAATCATCCAATAAAAAGTAAATGGAATGAAGATAGATCGAGGGAGTTACCTTTGAAGCAAAAAGTGGTGAAGAATCCACAATCTCCCTCAAAGATTACACCCTCAAGAACAAAGAATGGGTTTGGAGATGATTTTGGAAGAAAAAGTTGGAAGAGGGTGAGAGGGAATGGGAAAGAATGAAGAAGGAATGAAATAGGGGCTCTCACGGGTGTTTTAAATGAGGTAGAGTACTTTGAAAAAAAATTTAGGAAGACAATAATAGAGTTGGAAAGTGTTTAGAAGCACTAAAACACTATTCACAAAACACTATTCACGGAATACTATTTCACCCTATTTACAGTTTTGCCACCTTCAAATAATTCTAGAGAGCTCAATTCTAATCGGATTGACCCGAAATTTGAAACATAGATCCTTTAGGTCATTTAGAATCTACCCAAAAAGTTTCATAAATTTTGGATGAAGACAAATTACCAAACTACCCCTCTATCGATAGAAATGCGATTTTGGCCAATCGATCCATCAGGATAGATTTCCGCGATTTCGCTCTCTTTTCTTCTTCTTTCTTTTGCTCTTCTCTTTTCTGAGATTTTTGGAGTTGTTGAAGCTTATAAATCTTCCATTTTATCTTTTTTTCCTCGCATGAACCTGAAACAAGAATAAACAACCAAGTAGCATAAAGTAATACAAATAATTACTCTAAATGATTAGCAAGTTAAGTTTGAGGTACTTTTATGTATAACATTTAGCACCGATCACGGGACTCGGGACGGTCATAGATAAAACCTTCTTTTCCTACACATGTAAGTTATATAATGATAATAGAACTTTAAACTTGGGGTAAAACCAAAAGCTACTTCTCTGGATGTATGGACTTAACATACTGTATCATCCAGCCACGATTCCATATTTGTGTCCATCATCCAACATCTATTGGGTTCTTCTAGGTCTGTGGTTATGTGTTTTTACTATACAAGTGCCTTTCACCCCCACCCCCCAAGTGTATGGCTGGTCTGAACTCTGACCTCCATTGCCCTAATCTACTCACCACCATTGGTCTAAGAGCTCAACAAAAGTGACTTATTAATGGTCACCGGGTCTCAAATACTAAACTCCCGACTTCATGTGTGGTATATGAGTAGTCTTGTGTTATGCATATTTTAATCTGTATACACATGATGTTTTCACAAATTGCAGCCCAATGACTACCTGGAAGTTGCAGAAAAAGCAGCATCTTTTATCAGGAGGCAACTGTACGATGAGCTGACGCACAGGCTACAGCACAGCTTTCGGAAGGGCCCATCTAAAGCACCTGGATTTTTAGACGACTATGCTTTTCTAATTTCAGGGTTGCTGGATATTTACGAGTTTGGTGGTGGGACCAACTGGCTATCATGGGCAATTGAACTTCAAGATACTCAGGCAAGAAATACCAGTCAAGTTCCTTTCTTTGTAGCTTGTATTAACAGCACTCCCAACAGTCTTTTGCGATTGTGACATTGCCATGGAAATTACCTTTCCAGGATGAGTTGTTTCTTGATAGAACAGGGGGAGGCTATTTTAACACCCCAGGGGAAGACCCATCTGTGCTCCTCCGAGTGAAAGAAGATCATGATGGGGCAGAGCCTTCTGGAAACTCCGTGTCCGTGATCAATCTAGTTAGATTGGCCTCCATGGTTGCTGGCAGCAGGTCTGACTGTTACAGGAGGAATGCAGAGCATCTTCTGGTTTGTTCTTTACCACAAAATTTGCTTCATGTCAAAATATGAATGTAGTTTTAAAATTTCTCTGATGATGTTTTTGGTTTTGATGCAGGCAGTCTTTGAGAAGAGGTTGAACGATATGGCAATGGCCGTTCCCTTGATGTGCTGTGCAGCAGACATGCTCTCTGTTCCTTCTAGGAAACAAGTTGTCCTGGTCAGCCGTAAACCATCTGTTGAGCTTGAGAACATGATAGCTGCTGCTCATGCATCATATGATCCTAACAAAACTGTGAGTCTGATAAGTCTTAAGTTTTTCTTTGGCAGTCACATGTGTTGAATTTGCATATGGGAGATATTCTAGGTAGGACCAACCAATGGTTGCTGTTGCACGTGTGCCAGGTGTAAGGCACAGTTGGAGAGGATGGTCTTTTGCTATGCAATTAATATTATTCAGTATAATTTCTGGAATGTGTCGAAAGCCATCCCTTCATCAGTGTCAAATATGTTACACACACAGGCTTGCATATCCATGGAATTTTAATGTAACATTCTTAAGAAAAAAAAAAAAAAAAAGAGTTAGCCCATTTTGCTTCACATTGTCACCTGTTTTCTTTTTTCACAATAATATATGTTTTTTGTACTAATTTTCTTCACTGCAATTTAATGGCAGGTAATTCACATAGACCCCAGTAACAAAGAGGAGATGGAGTTCTGGGAAGGGAACAATCAAAACATCGCAAATATGGCAAAGAATAGCCCTGCATCAGACAAGGTGGTGGCTCTTGTCTGTCAAAACTTCACATGCAGCTCTCCCGTCACTGACCCTATGTCTCTCAAAGCTTTGCTCCACCAGACACCTCCCTCTCTGAAGTAGGGAGGCTATTGAGGGGGGACACTCAATGTGGTCGCTTTCTTTTATTAATGTGATAACCTACTTGGATGAACATGGATGAGCATAGGGAACGTGGACGGGTAACAGGTTATACCGTTATTGATACGTGTAAACCATCTCTTTTTGATGGTTTTGTATGTCCCATAGATGATACTGTGATCTCTTAGAAGGCCCGAGCACCAGACTGACTGAATTTGAATCTGAGTTAGGTAATTAAGGGTCATGGATGTGCATATACCTTGTTAGTAATGTTTGATGCTTCAAGAATGGTGGTCTTAGAATTCTTTTGAGCAGTGTCAAAATATGTTATTGGGATGGAGGAGATGAACTCCCTTATGTACTCACATATAGGGTTTCATCGGAAATCTAATAAGTATGGATTCATTACATATATTAGATTCTAAATAAAGAATTCTTCTTTTTATATCCAATATTTTGAATTGATACTAAATAGATCATATCTTGTAAATTCTTTCTTTTCTTTTGTCAATCCATTTTGAATTGATACTAAATAGATCATA
Source organism: Tetracentron sinense (assembly GCA_015143295.1). Classification (NCBI taxonomy): domain Eukaryota; kingdom Viridiplantae; phylum Streptophyta; class Magnoliopsida; order Trochodendrales; family Trochodendraceae; genus Tetracentron; species Tetracentron sinense. The sequence continues at coordinate 6,046,111 of CM026558.1, read as the reverse complement.
TCTTGTAAATTGTCTCTTTTCTTTTGTCAATCCACATTTCTTTCTCTTTTCTTTTGCTCCTTGATGACCAGACAATTGGATCTCTTATAACTGTGGATTTAAATTGTACTGATCAGTTTATATTCATATACTGATCTTGATATATTTGATTGAATAAAATGATTATGCAATATATTTATAAGTTTATATGACTAAAATGCCTTTGTAATGTGTACTTTTTACATAATTGCTATATGACAAATACTTTTATTATTAACTAGCGGGTAGCACAGGCGAAGCACGTGAGAGCGAGGGGAAGGAGTTAACCACAGTTAATAGGTATTAAAAGGGACATGTGTTAACCCGCATGTTCGATTGAACTCTCCTCGAGTTCAATCGCGATTGGTTGTGATTCTATTCTTTAAATAGATAGATGAGCAAGGGTTAGTTTAGGAATTAAAGTAAAACATTAAATCAAAGTTTTGTTTTATATAAGGGTAGTTTGGGAATTTCAGAAAAATCAGGCTAGCCTATCTCTAGCATTATAATAGTAAAGATGTGTATTTTTTGTTACATAATTTTAAGACTTTAAATTGTTATTTAATATTATTATGAATAAAATATTATTTTTTATATTTAAAATAATATAAATATATATTTGTATTTTTAGTTTTTATTTCCTTCTTCTTTAAGTAATCATATTATCTGAATTTAATATTTTAATCAGACTTGGATGCAAATATTTTCACTATCCATTGATATTTAACCGAATTCAGAATGTAATGGGATACAAATTATGGATATAAGGAAATTTGATCTGTCTACAGCTTTACCCACAGAGTTCCAAATAATTCCTGGACGGCTCAGTATCCTCTCGAGTTCAACTCGAGAGAATCTCTCGAGTTGGAACCCCTAGAGGTCGCCACGTGTCTCCTTGTAAGGTTCACCCACCCCTAGGGTTCACTCACCCATCCTTGGTTTTTTTTATTTATTAATTATTATTTTTTTAATTAAAAAAATATTTTTAATATTAAAAAACTCTAAAAACAGTTTTTTTAATTTAAAAAATAATAATTAATAAAAAAAAAAAACCAAGGATGGGTTAGTGAACCCTAGGGGTGGGTGAACCTCACCCATGGTTAAGGGGTGTCAAAGGAGACACGTGGCGACCTCTAGGGGTTTCAACTCGAGAGATTCTCTCGAGTTGAAGAGAGAATCCTGTGCCTGGATGGACCTGTTGTGTTCTTTTCTTCCCTGTTCAGTCCCGGTCTAATGTCTGTTTCAACACCAATAAACTTGCATCTGCTATCAAACAGGGCCTAACGTTTCTTCAACAAAGCTCTCAAAAAGAGGTTTTAAAAGACCACTAATTTTCAGAATCTCTCTCTCTCTCTCCTCTCATATACTGTACGAGGATTTCAGGGAGGTCTCCAGACTCTCCCTAACTCAATCTGCAAATCAGAGGGATTGCAATCTCCAGAGAGAGCAGACAAGAAAATCCCAGTTAGGGCTCCTCAAATACGGTGAGTTCTTTCTTCTATCAACACCACCAATGTTTAGTTTTCTCTGTAAAAAAATACTCCCAGTAAGGAATTTTGTAGGAGATTCAACAACAGGACTCTATTTTCTTCAAATCCAATCCCCATTTCTCAAACCCCTTTCATCAAAAAGCTCCACAAATGAACAACACTCTTTCACAGTCTCTTATCTCATCAGCTCATGTGGGTTATCCCCAGAATCTGCTCTCTCTGCATCGAACAAGGTACAGTTTGAAACCCCCGAGAGAGCGGACTCTGTTCTCACCCTCTTCAAAAATCATGGTTTCACCGAATCCCAGATCTCCAAACTCATCAGAAAACGTCCAGATCTGCTTCTTTACATTCCCGAAAAGACCCTTTTGCCCAAACTCGAGTTTCTCTGTTCTATAGGGGTTTCAAGCCTAGACCTTGCAAAGATCCTTTCTTCTGAGCCAAGTATCTTGACACGAAGCTTAGAATCCCATATTATCCCTTCTTTTAATTTCCTCAAAAGTATAGTTCATGTGGATCAAAAAGTCGCAAGCGCCTTCAGACGCACCACACGGATTTTTCTACAAGATATACAAAAACATGTTGCTCCTAATATCAAACTCTTGCAAGAACTTGGAGTGCCTGAATCCAATATCTCGTTGTTAATAACTCATCTTACCAGTGCAGTAGCGCTGAATCATGCTCGGTTTATTAAGATTGTCAAAGAGGTTAAGGAATTGGGGTTCAACCCTATGAAATCGATGTTTGTCCTGGCGATTGAAATGCTTTCAGGATCGAAGAAATCAACCAGGGAACGGAAATTTGAGATTTATAGAAGGTGGGGTTGGTCCGAAGACGAGATTCTCTCAGGGTTCAGGAGGCAACCTCAAATTATCGGGTTGTCCGATGAGAAGATAATGAAAGGGATGGATTTTTTTGTGAATAAAATGGGTCGGGAGTCGGCAGTTGTTGCCAGAACGCCAAAGATTCTCTTGCTTAGCTTGGAGAAGAGGATTATCCCGAGGTGTTCAGTTATTCAAGCTCTGATATTTAAGGGTCTGATTCAGAAAGATTTTAACATAGGCACTGTGTTGATGCCTACTGAGAAGTACTTCTTAGAGAGGTATGTGACCAAGTATCTGGAGGAAGTTCCTCAACTGTTGAATGTATATCAAGGGAAGATGGATATTCTAGAACTAGGATTTAGATCTGAGGAAATTGGTGGCATGAAGCAGTTGTAAAATGCCAACTTTAGAAATCAAAGTAATTCATTTTTCCAGTTTGTTTGATCCTTTTCAATACTTTAGTTTACTGAACTTGGTTTGCTTTGGATGCATACTGGTAATTGATGATAATTCTTCTGTGATGTGAGTAATGTCGATTGCTCTTTAAGATGATTATAGAAGGATGTCTTTAAGTGCAGCTATATTTAAGGATGAAAGGTGCGTTAAGAAAATGGGTGGAGAATGGACCCTTTGTTTTGTATAAAGTGGATTCAATTTCAATCCCAAAGCTCTATAAAATGGTAATGCTGCGACTGTGAGCTATCAAGTTCAACCCCAGGTTCCCAGCAAATCTACCATCCCCCTTCTTCCTTATGTGGGAGCTGCTGTGAGACATAGAAAGATGCAGAATCAGATTGGTAGTATGGTTTCACTTTATTTGTTAACATAAGAGGACTTTGGGAAGTAGGTGTTATTATGAAACTGTGAACTTCTACATTTGATTTATGATTCTCCCTTTGTTATATTTGCAGATGATTTAATGATCTTTACCTAAGCTGGTTTGAAATTTACTAGTGGTGTTAAATTCCATTAGCTTTTGTCTGGTGTCATGGATGTTGGCATGACTTTAACAAAGGCAATTGGTGGTGTATTTTGAGGGTGATTTGGTTGACCATGTGGTTATATTTGTACTTTTCATTGAGTTAGAGCACTTTCTTAACCGAGAATCCACATAAGTAAAACTCAACCTGGTTGGGTGATCCTATCGGCCCAATCTATAGACTTTTGTCATGAATTATTCATCCCCTGGAATTTTTTTTTGTTTTTAAATTTTATCTTATAAAAGCTTGTTATGTATATAGTGTACATCGATTGGCCCATTGATTCTGGACGCTTTTGGCTAAAAAATACTCTTTGGGGATCCACAAGATGTGGGGGTTGAGAAATAACAGATCCACAAAAGAGAAAACAAGAGATATCCGTGGTTTCGGCAATAACATGCCTACATTCATAGGTCAAGATCTAATTACTTCTTCCTTATTCAGAGAAACTTTGAGAAACTAGTACAATATCACTCTCCTCTCAAATTAAATCCCAACCCAAGCCTAAAGCCCCTTGTACACCCCTCTAAACTCGCCTTCTCAATGAAACTTGAAAAAGAATCTCTATTTATCATCCCTTAAACCTTTCCCAAGCCCCCCAGTATGCTTAATCCCTTTCTATTATCTCCACTCTATAATTCATTGCAAACCCTAGACCTATAACTACATATTTATAAGTCTATACAAAAGTCCTAGACAAATAGAAACAACCCCTACCGAAATAGGAGTTTCCTAGTAATACTTGGACTCTAGCCTGCCTAAGACCGCTCAAGCGGTGCCCAGCTCTGACTGAAGGAAATGCTCCAGGGGACTCCAAACTTGCAGGTCGCGAACCCGCTTGAGTGGCTTTTAGTCCCCGCTCGAGTGGTGCTTTTGGGAAAACCGCAAATCGAGTCAATTCCTACAAAGGGCTCCCAACACCCTTAAGTCAGTGTCGCACATATGGCAATGGACGGATGCCTTCTTCCCTTCCTCTCGCCTTGACATGAGTATTCCTCATGAGATAAAAAACTTCAGGAGAATTTGTATACGGAACATGACAGTAAAAAAGCAAACGCATTGATCAGAAGGTTATGTTTATTTAATTTGTAAAATTTCCTCAACTGTTGCATATATACCAGAGGAGGATAAGTGAAATGAGTGGAACAAAGCAGTTGTAGAATGTCTTTGCAAACTAGAGTAGATCGATAATTTATGTTAGGTAGTTGCTCTATGTAACAACTTTAGTCTCACTGAACTTGCTTTGTCTTTTCGTTTTTTGATCCATCTTGGGTGCATCTATACGACTAATTCAAGCTTGTTCTTTTGTGAGTGAAGTTTCCTTTTTTTCTTCTTTCCTAGACATTTGTGATTAATATTGATGTCTTTTATTTATTTTTAATTTCTCAAAAACCTGGATCAGTGCCTAGCATATGGCAGCAGATGGATGCCTTCTTCCCATTCTCTTTCCCTGACATGAGTATGCCTCATAGACAAACAATTTCTAAGACAATGTTAAAGATTTTTGTTATAGTTATCTAATTCGTACAAACTTTAGGCTATGAAACATCTGGTTGAGTGTTTCAATCAATGAGCAAGGTGGAGAAGACCCCTTGAATTGTTTAGGAATTAGGATTCATTTCGCTGGTGACACTACTAGGTGCAAAGTCGGCAGCATCCAAATTCACCAAATCCAAATTGCGGTCGAAGCACATTCATGAATGGCATGGTTTCCTTTCGGGGTCTCCTCAAATGGGCTTAAAGAGTTATGACAGTGAACCATGGAGCTTCAGATTGCTGATGATGGTTGAAAGCAACCTTTATGTTGGCTTTGCCACTTTCTACCCTAAATCATCTGATTATTAGGTTGATGGGTTTATTTTTCTTTGTGAGCCTCTGATTATGCAATGTTGTTGCCATCTTCAATTAAATAATATAAGTATAAAACTTAGTTTTTTTCAGATTCCGTAGATAAACTCAGACTCCTCTTTTACTCCCGTCTCCATCTTGTTACTATTTTTTTCTCTTGTTTCTTTTGTCAAACCAAAGAAAGTAAGAATTTTAGGTAGAGAGATGGCGTAGCTTGAACACCCAAGAAATGTAGAAAAGAAAAATCAAAGACGGGTATGAAAAAGAGGATGAAGATGCATAGACCACCATCATCCTCACCATCATCATCACATTGGCGAAGTACAATAGAGCTAGTTCTCTTCCTTCTTCTTTCTATTATTTCAAACTGTACTAAGTGGGTGGCCTTACTTACCCTCCCTTTAGGTTTTTTAATTTGCACCATTGCTATCAACGAGTTCTAGAGGTTGTTTTAATTTATTTTTTTTTTGGTGAGAGAAAATAAAAGGAGGCAAAGACAGACGAATACACTCAAACAACATCCCTGACACCCTCCCGAATGCCAGGATTGAAGGGGAAGTCCTGGCGATCACCCGAGACCCAAGCTGGAGCTTCCAACAAACTCTGCGACCTGGACCGAGTCACCGCAAGTTGAGCCTGGTTGAAAGCAACCTTTACGGCGGATGAACACTAACCTCACTGAGGAGAGTAGGTGAAGGAGCGAGGAAATATCCTCAAGGATTGCACCATCGTTTATAGCTTTGACTAGACATTCAAGAATACTTTGGTACCACCCTTGCTTGAGAGCCAATTCCAAACTCGCCTTCAATGCATAAGCTTCGACCATGATGGCTGAAGTGGCTTTTATAGACTGGGATAGTCGGGTCACCACTCTTGCACAATGATCTCGGACCACGAATACGATGCCAATGCCTGCTGCACCATCAGAGCTACAATATGCACCATCACAATTTAACTTTAGAAAACCAACCTCCGGGGTTCTCCATCTGATAGGGGCCGGGCCTCCGCCCTCAAGCGATTATCATGAGAGATGTCCTGAGAGGGGCGAGAGACCATTTTGAGAATTATTTCATCTGCCAGATTTCGAGCCCGGATAATGGTATTTTGGGGGGCAACCTCCTTGTTTGAGAACACCCTTTCGTTTGGGGCAAACCAGATAGCCCATAAGGCTGCCACTATTCTAATAGCCGTTCTGAAATTTTCTAAGGCAAAGTGCCCGCATCACCCCTCCAGTGAAAAGATAGACCTAGCCATATTGCTCGAGCATAGGGGCAGAGAAGGAAAATATGAGTTACAGTTTCCACCTCTCCTCGACAAAGAGGGCAGGTAGGATTCACCTCGATACGCCATTTTTGGAGGTTTGCCGCCACTGCTAATGTGTTCAAACAGCCCCTCCAAATTAGAAGTTGGATTTTGGGAGGAACAGGTATCTTCCATGTACTCTTCCACACATCTACACTTACCGAAGGTGAGGAAGCACTCGTAGTATTAGAATTGACCCGCTGAGAGTGCCTTAGCAAATGGTAAGCCGACTTTACTGAGAACGTGCCCGATTTGTGGTGATGCCAGATGAGGAAGTGGGTTTTTTAAATTGCACCGAGAGGGCAGCCTTACTATTTCATTATGCACCGAGTGGCTTTACTTACTTGCAGTCTCCCCACACAGTCATCTCCAGAACTCTCTTTCTTCTATTATTCCCGTCTGGTTCTAGCTTCCCAGCCCCAATTACATCTGGTTCCAGCAACCCCTCCCGTCGAAGACAAAGAAAAGATGGGTCTTTTAGTCCTTCTATTTTTCTTTTGATGTTTTACTAGAATTTTTACAAAATTGGTATATATATGTAAGTAAATGTTGGGTTGTACGTAGCATGACCCTTATTTTATTAGAAATGTTAGCCTAATCACAGTCTTCCCTGGATGCAAGGTAGGCAACAAATGCCAAACGAATACACCTTGTAGGAACACGAAATTTTTTTGACCTACTGCGTATTGGGGTTGCACGGCCTGGGATTGTCTCTGGCGAAGCCAGAAAGGGCTTATCTCTGGGGTTCTATAGAATAGGTGACTAGTGGTGGAGAAGTCAAAATCATGGGGCCACGATTTTGACTTCTCCACCCTTAATAAGACATGTGGCGATAAGTGTGTGAGAATAAAGGGGAGAGATATCATATGGGGAGAAGTCAAAAAAATGGGGAGAAAATGAAATGACTTCTCCCCATTTTTTGGCCAACTGTCGCACAATGTATGGAACCCCGAGAGGGGTTTCTGGCTTCGCCAGAGACAAGCCAAAGCCGGGGTTGCACTCTTATTTTATTATGGTTTTTTTTTTTTTGGGTATAAAAACCCTTATCTTTTCAGCTATTAGTAAATACCCCATTGTCTTTTATGATTTTGTATTTGAACCCCTGTAACTTTTAAATCCTTTTGCAAATCCACCATTCCATCCATTGAGTTAATTGATGTTAATATTCAAATACGGTGAGTTATTACCTCAAACACCACCAATGTTTAATTTTCTCTGTAAAAAACTACTCCCAGTAAGGACGTTTATAGGCGATTCAACAACCGGACTGTATTTTCTTCAAATCCCATCATCGTCTCTCAAACCCTTTTCATCAAAAAGCTCCACTCTTTCACACTCTCTTATCTCATAAGCTCATGTGGATTATCCCCAGAATCTACTCTCTCCGCATCAAACAAGGTACATTTTGAAACCCCAGAGAGACCAACTCTGTTCTCACCCTCTTCAGATCCCATGGTTTCACCGAAGCCCAGATTTCAAAACTCGTAAAAAAAAAAATACATGCCTGCTTCTTTCCAAACCGGAGAAGACCCTTTTGCCCAAACTCGAGTTTTTAAAATCTGTAGGTGTTTCAAGCCCTGACCTTGCAACGATCCTCTTTTCACAGCCAAATATCTTGACGCGGAGCTTAGAAAACCATATTATCCCTTCTTTTAATTTCGCTAAAAGTGTACTTCTCGTCGATGAAATAGTTGTTGCTGCTTTGAAACGCACCTCATTTTTTCTTCAAAATGTAGAAAGGAATATGGCTCCTAATGTTGCAGTCTTGCGAGAACTCGGACTAATGTTATCAGAACCGGACCGGTCATTGAACCGGCTGAGTGACCCGACCGTGTCTTTTTTATTAAAAAAATAAATAAATAAAAAATTTATTCAGTTATGGCCGGTTCTGACCACGGTTTCCAGTTCAACAGGCCGGTTCTTCCGGTATTGGCAAAAATGACTGGTTTTTAAAGATATCCGTTTTTGGGGGTTTGGGAAGCGGTGAGGGGATCGGTTCCGATTTTCCAGTTCGACTGGCCGGTCGGTCCGGTTATGACAAAAGTGACTCAGAGTACCTCAATCTAGTATGTCGTCAGTAATAACTATTTATTCTGCGGTAATAACACAAAATCCTGCTCGGTTTAATGGGATTGTCAAGGAGATTAAGGAAATGGGGTACAACCCTTTGAAGTCCGTGTTTGTCAAGGCAATGACAGTGTTTTCTAGAACAAACAAATCAACCAGAGAACGGAGATTTGGGATTTATAGGATGTGGGGTTGGTCCGAAAAAGAGATTTTCTCAGCGTTTAGGCAGCAACCGCTCTCTGTCTGCTTTTGTCCGATGAGAAGATAACGAGAGGGATGGATTTTCTTGTAAATAAAATGGGTTACGAGTCGAAGTATATAGCTAGAAGGCCACTGCTTCTCATGTATAGCTTGGAGAAGAGGATTATCCCAAGATGTTCAGTTCTTCAATTTCTTAACTCCAATGGCCTGATTAAGAAAGATTTTAGCTTAAACACTGTGTTGATTCCCAACGAGAAGTATTTCTTGAAGAGGTTTGTGACCAAGTATCAGGTGGAAGTTCCTCAACTGCTGAATGTTTACCAAGGGAATATGGATATTGTAGAACTTTTGGTGGAGGCTGAGAGAAGGAGTTGATTAGGAACACGCCTACTATTCTCACATACTGTGGATGGTATGGTGTGAATGAAACAAGAGAGTTTTTTAAGACTCTTCCTTGCCTTCATCACGCATACGCATCAGATCGATTCTTAGAATGGCTTTCCATTTGCCATACAAAGGAAGACTCGTGCGTTGATCATCCATTCTTGACTCTGCAGCTTTGGGTTGTTACATTTTCAGTCTAGTGGTATATATAGGTGTACACTTTTGATCCTATACCTGAATTTATGTACTTATAAACTTTTTTGGCTGCTGTACTAACCCTGTATCACTATTCCAATATTGTTTGTTAATATATCAATTTTGATTACCGATCAAAAATAATAATTGCTCCGAACTTGCTTAATTTTGAATGCAACAATGCTTGTAATTTAAGCTAATTCTCTTGTGATTAATGTTGATTGCTTAGTAAATTAAGAGAGCTCTATTTAAATATGATAATTGCTTAGTAAATTCAATATCTAGTGGATTCAAGTGATAAGCTCATTAAGGTGTCTCTGTGCATCCGTTTGGTCATGAGTTCATTTCAAGGTCACCAGAAAATATAGCATCCACTTTCTATCCTACATGGGAACTCCTGTGACATCTTAGAAATTGGCGGGGAAAGCAAATCGGTGGTCTGGTTTCACTTTTTGGATTAATGTTTATAAGCAAAAGCTCTTAAATAGAACTAAAATTGAGACAAATCAGGTAAGTAGCATGGGATTGAACTTCTAAATTTGGTTTGATGTTTATAGGCAAAAGCCCTTTTATTTTGTTTGCAGATGAATTCATGATATTTACCGACACCGACTTGAAATTCATATTTTGTCATTCAACTTTTCTTAGTTGTGCCACATAGGTGGAGTGTGGTGCGGAAGCGAATATGATCATGGGCTTCGAAGATAATATGACAAATTATACTACCTTAAAGCGAAGCAGTTAGGTATACATGTGTCATGTATATAGAGATTTTAGCGATTGTTAATCCCACCTTGGCTCTATTTAATGATTTCTTTCCTCTACATCCTCTTAAAACCGTTACTCCTATAACCTATAAAACGTTTGCTTTTGTTTTCCTTTTGTGGTAGATCCATAGTTTTGAAGGCAGACCATTTGCTTCTTATGTTTCTCCGGTTTGTTATAATGCCTACGTTTGGAAAGCTAACGCCCACTAACCCACGTTTGGAAAGCTAGAGTTTACTATTAAAAAGTTGTAAGGTTCCCTTTTGGTCTTTCCTTTTTATTCCTCATCTATAAAAGAAGACCTCAAGACTCCTTTCACCGGGAAAGGCTACAACAATTTGGGCGGAGGGAGAGAGACGGTTGTCTCTACCATGAAAGGCTACTACAATTAGAATGTTGTATTATCATTTATTTGTAAAGTTTTTGTACCGGTAATGAAGGTACTCGACCAAGTAAAACCACGCTACTTCTCATGTGTACTGAATTAGGGCAGAGCCAGGATTCTCTTGCAGGGGGGCTAACTGTGGGTGTTCTGGGGCATAGCCCCGATTTTATTTTTTTTGAAGGCCAATTTCATAGGCCATCGCATTTGTTTGTGTCCATTTATAAAGAATATATTTTTTCTTTGAAGTTTTGGGGGGTTAGAGTCCCCTGTCGCACCCGCTCAATGCCCCTCTCTCAGGCTACACCCCTCTTATCACTACGGGGGTTTATTTTTTTCAAAATTTCAAAGGGCGCTGAAGCCCCCCTTGGGCCCCATGTGGCTCCGACCCTACTACTTAATAGTCTGACTTTTAAAATTTCCTATTTGTAACAAATTATTTCTTACTCACTCTTTTATTTTTCCGTCTTTTATTTTTCCGTTTACATGCTTCTAATTTAAGACTTAAGACTGTAAAAATGCTTATTGATGATATTGTGATAGAACTGACACCTAGGGTGTCATGGAAGTAATTTTGGATCCTTTTGCTCAAAGATTGTTAGGCCTTTCCGTAAGCATGAATCAAAAAAGAATCAGCTATTTACGAATGCTTCACTTAATTAGGAAATGTCCACTGGTAAGCTAAGTAATCAAACAGTTTCTAACCTCTCTACTACTTCTCTAAGAAGTCATCAAATGGTGAAAAGCATATTAGAATCTATGTGGGCCGAGATCACCACTAGCCCGTGCATGATATGCATGGGACTAAAAAATAAATGGATTAAAAAAAAATGTGTCCCGTGCATATCATGCACAGGCTCGGGGTGGTCTTGGCCCTAAATGGTCTCACTAGAAAAATCCAAAATTTATTTTCCTTTATTCAAATTGTTTTGCACCGGAGCATAGATGAACGGCTACGAACTCTTATTCAAATTATTTCCTTCTAAATTTAGTTTTTTTTTTATGAACAAGTTTTTATTCAAATTATTTCCTACTAAATTTAGTTTTTTTAGGAACAAGTTTATTACGGTGGCCATACCACTTTTCTTTTTCTCTTTTGATATTTCCGTGCACCACACGGGTTTCTTATTAGTAAATATGAAACTAATTCATACCATGACACAAGATATATATATATGGTTCACCCACTTAAGGCTACATCCACGACCCAAAAAATCTTCACTAGTAATAGAGAAGATTATAAAGAGCATAGCAAAGTTCTCACACAGCTCTTAAATAATTCTCACACAGCCCCTAAATAATTCTCACATAACCCACAAAATTATTGTTTTATCTCACAACCAAAATCTGAATTAAAACCAAATTCTGAAAGTTGGATCCTTTTAGGTAAAAGGATAAACATAAATCATTTGAGATGGCAACCCAAATATAAGTCATGAACACGCTCTTCCTCATAAGAGAAGCCCTACATCTCACATCCTTAGCTTATTCTCAATAAGCCTACACCCTAAGCTTGTTTATAAGCATAAATAAACTGCAAAATTAATTAAGAATTTTCCGAAATCTACTGTAAAACCAATTAGGATTTCCTAAAATTCTAATCCTAAAGAGGTAACTGCATAATAGAAGTTCACCTGCAATAAAATTTAGGCATAAGTCCAACATAGGGACCTTAGATGTCAGCGTAGTATTGTCTTGGGTTTTCGGTCAGGTTTGGTCCCAAATGTGTAGTTGCTTTGAAAAAGAAAAATATAAAAACCTCAAGTAGGACTACTATTTAAGTGTTTAACTACAAACATGAGTTCACCCCTGGGGTGTAGCCTAGTGGCGAACAGACGAATCGTAAACCTGGAGGTCTCGAGATCGATACCTGGTTCCCCTCATTATCGGTTGCATGGGTCGGGGGGTGGCCTCTGCAGCACGTGGGATGTAGTCTAAGTCAAAGACCCAGAATACCCACGTTTATCCAAAAAAAAACTACAAACATGAGTTCGGAATTTGTGGAAAAATAATTATATGATGAAAATATCCTTCTTTTGACTCATCCACCCACGTTTATCAACAAAAAAAAAAAAAAAACTACAAATATGAATTCGGAATTTGTGGAAAAATAATTATATGATGAAAATATCCTTCTTTTGACTCAGGATACCGATGTTAATCAACAAAAAAAAAAAAACTACAAACATGAGTTCCGAATTTGTGGAAAAATAATTATATGATGAAAATATCCTTCTTTATATAAATAATTTTCAAATTACTTAGTAAGGCATATTTTACTACTTATTTTGAGAGCTCTGGTTCTCTTTGAACTAGAGCTCAGAACCAGAGCTCCTGTTTGTAGTTAAACTATATTTAAATATACAATGAATTATTTTAAAATTAGAATGACATCAAATTTCAAATCACTATTTAATATATATATATATGTGTGTGTGTGTAGCGTACCCTTGATGCATAGACAATATTGTCATCTAATGTAACGAGTCCCCTTTCCAGCCTAGCCGAAAATATTTAGGTTGTCTGATCGGATGACAAAAACGTCTGCATTTAACTTAATTAGTCAACACTACTGGAGTTAATGTGACACAACTTGGGTTATAGTTTCTGCCATTGAAAGAGATGGCATATAAATCTCTAATTAGACAAATTTTTGCCACATGTCAAGAAAGAGGAACCCCATTATAGTTTTCTAATTAGGTGGCGTTTGGTAACACTAGTCTAAAAAGAAGTGCTTATTTGATAGGAGGAATGCTAGCCCTACTCTCAGTCAAACTCTATTCTCAGTCTCCACCAACCACTTGTCCATTCTTGATGAGAGATAGTGTTTTAACCACCATAACTGATTTGATAATGAATAGGTGGTTGGTGGAGGCTGAGAGTAGAGTTTGACCGAGAGTAGGGCTAGCACGCCTCTATTTGATAATTATGCTTAGTTAGACTTTAGATTGTTAAGTTGAAGGTTAATTGCATGTCTATATTTTAGAGATTTTGGGGGGTAAAAACCTTTACTTTAAAAAGTAGCTATCAGTTCTGCTATTCTAAGTGGTTATACTATTCTGGGTAATGAAGAACTTATCATTTTAATTCTTAGATTCAGGAATTCTTATATAACTTAAGCGGCACAATGAAAGCTTTTTATATTCTTTTATTAACTGATTTATGTATCGGATTCCACCCGCCCTATGATTGGGAACTAATGATTGGCTCTTTCTACAAAAAATTTGGAAACGATCAAATTATATCTGGAGCTACTTTTTAAAGTAGAGGTTTTTACCGCAAAAATCTCTAAAATATACACATGCAATTAACCTTCAACTTAACAATCTGAAGTCCAACTAAGGTGGTGTTTGGTAACACTAGTCTAAAAAGAAGTGCTTATTTGAAAATTATGCTTAGTTGGACTTTAAATTGGTAAGTTGAAGGTTAATTGTATGTCTATATTTTAGAGATTTTAGGAGTAAAAACCTCTACTTTAAAAAGTAGCTATGGACCTACTTTTTAAAGTAGAGATTTTTACCCCTAAAATCTCTAAAATGTAGATAAATAATTAACCCTTCAACTTAACAATCTAAAGTCCAACTAAGCATAATTTTTCAATTAAGACTTCTTTTTAGACCAGTGTTACCAAATGCCACCTAAGCATAATTTTCAAATAAGCACTTCTTTTTAGACTAGTGTTACCAAACCCCACCTTAGTCTAAATCTTTTTGGGCTAGGACTTAATCCGTCCTGGTATCCAGTCCGGATGGGTATGATAATCCTTTGATACACTGTAAATAGATCATCTGATTCCACGATTTTCCTTCTCCATTGTTACGTGTGTGCATAGTATTTGTCTTTTAATAGGTGTTTTTCCTAGATTGCCCCTTTAGTATGGGGTTCTTCTCCAAATAATCAGGTTTTGAAAACCCTTCTCTAAATGCCCTTATCATCCATTTTCCATAATTCAGTATTTATGAAAAGTCTTAAATACTTCTTCACTGATTTTGAAAGAAAAAGAAGAAGAAGAGGGATTTAGGTTTGTGGATGAGAGATCTTCGCTCCCACCCCATTTCCAGCGAGAGTTCTTCGTTCTCACCCCATTTCCTGTGAGAGTTCTTTGTTCCAAGAAGAAGAAGATACGTACGTGGATGAGATGAATGAAGCCCACCCACTCCCCTCAACTTCCAAATACCCCTCCATTACCATCTATACTAAGTTTGAAAGAAGAAGAATAATAAAAAAAAAAAGATGAAAAAATCATAAAAATCTGAGTTTCCCGAAGTTTTTTGCGCCCAAGGTCGATACAATGCATCGACCTTGTGCATTTTATGCATCGACCCCGTGCAAAATGCATCGACCGCGTACAAAATGCACTAGGTTAAAGCAATGCATCGACCCCGTGCAAAATGCATCGACCGTGTACAAAATGGATTAGGTTGATGCAATGCATCGACCTTGTGCATTTTATGCATCGACCCCGTGTAAAATGCATCGACCGCGTACAAAATGGAATAGGTTGATGCAATGCATCAACCTCGTGCATTTTATGCATCGACCCAGTGCAAAATGCATCGACCGCGTACAAAATGCACTAGGTTAATACAATGCATCGACCTCGTGCATTTTATGCATCGACCCCGTGCAAAATGCATCGACCGTCGTCTTCAAGCTTGGAAACATGACTGTAAGTCATAGAAAATGGAAAAAAACACATGGAAACACACATATAACATGAAATTTAAGGTTTTAAACTATAAATACAATGATTATAAACATTTTTCCATGAATTAATTATACATGCAATGATTTTTTTGAATTCATTTTTTTTAAAACACAAGAAACCCGAAAATGAGGGTTGTTCTTCGGTTAATGACGTTTTTTCACGAAAAGAATATAGAAAGAACGCTCTTGGAACAAAGATTTCTTGCCGGAAATGGGGTGGGAACGAAATTCTCTCGTCGGAAATAGGGTGGGAACGAAGAACTCGTCGGAAATGAGGTAGGGATACCCAAAGTCTTTTCTTCAAATGAATTGGATAAAATGGGAAAAGTTCGCATGTGCGAATAGATGCACATGTGTGTGGGGGTATTTAGAGAAGAGTTTTTAAAACCTGGTTATTTGAGGAAAAACCTCATACTAAAGGGGTAATCTGGGAAAAACCCCCTTTTAATACTGTTCCATAGTCATTGCTTGAATGCCGATGCCATTTCAATTGCAAGCCCTTCTCCGAGGGAATGTACGTTTGGCAACAGAGCGAAGAAAAGTACAACAAAGGTGAGTTTTGTTACACTTTTCCGGCCTTTTGTTTTGCAACAGAGTGAAGAAAAGTACAATAAAAGTGAGTTTTGTTACACTTTTCCGGCCTTTTGTTTTGGAAAGTGAGCATGGGTTAGGCAGACCCCTACCAAATATGATAAATTAGATCAAAAGTTGCATTCTGGAGTTCAGCTTTCCAGACTTGTCCTCACACCACCCATTTAGCACTATACTCAAGGGATCACAAGGTCTAAAGACAGCACCAATCCATGAAGAATAGCTTTGATTTCTATAACATCGATGGAGGACTTGTCACAACCTGACGCATAGGCACAACTTTCACCATCCTGGCTTCTCATAATACCACCAAAACCCGCTAATATCACGCAAAAAACCGTCAGAATTTAAGGCCCATGTTGCGAACGGGAGAGTACACCAAGAGTAGGACCTATCAACTGTGCACAAGAAAACACACTTCTATTTTCTTGCACTTTATCGATAGTTAAAACCATACAATAAATTTCTCCTTAAAACTTTCTCCATCTTTGGTTGGTTATTTGGAAAGAAAATTTAAGCTTTTTTATTTATTTCTTTTTCCCTATGTTTGGTTGCCCAGAAAATTGGTGAAAACATTAAAAAGAAAAGAAAACTTTAGATTTCTAATACAATTCTTAATTGTATTTTTGTCAAATTTTCTTTTCCATGTTTTAACGTATTTTCTCAGCAAACAAACATAGAGCTTTTCTTTTGTTTTCTTCTCTCATCCACACTCCATTCAAACGAACACACCCCTCAAGCTAGAAAGCCTCCGCTACCAAGTTGGAGGCAGAATTCTTTGGAGAATGCTCAATACAACTACGTGCAGAATGAGAATGCTCAATACATATCCTCAATATAACTAGGAACAGAAAACATAAATGTCACCAGGAAAGAATAAACAAATAATCCTGTACCCTGTGCCTTGAGTTCAGGCGGAGAGGGTGCAGACACTACAGCACCATTGGCAACTAAAATTGAAGTATTAACCCCATAAGGTGCAGTCCACCAACACCATGAAATGTTTCGACATTTCTTCTTCCGCTTTCCCAGTTCTCTGTAAGCAGTAGGTGACCTATGGTAGGATTCATGCTCCTCACAAACATGGCAGCTAGAGAGCATAATTGAGTTTATAATAATTTGGGTAAGGGAAGGATGAAAAGAAAGAGGGGTGGAAAGAAAATCGAATTCTCTAAATTTACAGACCTCTTTCGTTAGTGTTATATATCCTAAAAGGCCCGGATCCAATGCACGAGGCCCATCCAATCAAAGACTCGTAGAACAAATGAAACCATCCATCGACCATGAATGACAGTTGATCATGCATGGGAGAGGAGGGTAAAGCAAGTGACAGTGTCAACCAAAGATGTGATGTTTCAAAGCCGCCATAGCAGCAACCCCTTTAGAGAAATTTGTTGTAGATACTTCCAGCTAACCAAGCAAGAACCTGAACACATCGCTCAACGAAACAATTCCTTCGACACGCTTGCTGCCAGCCTCCACAATCACAAGCCGCCTCACCCCTGAAAACCCGTTTTAAGTTATGAGGCAACTTGATGAAAGATATCAATAGAGCTATTCAAATTATACTACTTGGATAATCAAAAGAGAAACAAAAAAATTACCAGGATTTGCCAATCGCTCCATCACTTTATGCAGAGGATCTGATCGCAAACACATCTGGCATCTTTGTCCATTGAAGAAGCCGTAAGGATAATTTGCGTCTTGTCCCAGTTGCAATGCCTGTAAGTTAAGGAATAGGCAAAGAGAGAGATTAGGTCATCAGACGTGTGGACAATCATGCAAAGGCTTTCTTCATCTGAATTGTAGTTAGAGTTAATGTTAAAGACTTCAAGTTTTTCCTCATCGAATTTCCTGCTGATTTTAAACTTGTTGTAATTTTCCGAAGGTCGTGAGAAATTTGTAGCCGTCGGTTCAGGTTGTTTTGCAAGTATCGGGCCTTCAATAAATAGTCAAAGAACTTCCTAGAACAACAATACAGACTGAATATTGCTTTTTGCCTCCAATGGGAACATTTACAAAAAAGATGAACAAGCCTTTAGATTGATGCATCATCCTTTTTCAATTTTTATTTGATTCTATAAGTATAGCAATTGATATTTTAACATCATATTATGTTATAAAAAGACCGACCAAATGGGCTTTCGACCACTTGATGAAAATAATTAGGTTCGCTTCAAACTGAAGTTTGAGTCGCCCCATGACTAAGTTCTGGTTTGCATATCCACCTATGAATCTACCAAATGATAGACTACCATATAATAATTAAGAAGTATAAACTATTAACTATTTTCCTTTATTCTCAATGCATGTATAACATTTCAAAATCTATGGACGTACACGAACCCATTTTAAACAAATTAATGGAGACATTTGCAAAATAAAGTTGATCGAGAGATACAAAGTTCAAGTGGTTACCTGATGAATACTCATCTCATCAAGGTGAATCTGTGCATAAGCTCTGTCTTTTGCTAAAGCTGTTATATCACTGTCAAAGAAATAATGAACAAATATTTCCCTAGGTTATGGTATAGTAACTGGATTCTACAGTCTAACCACGCAATACTCACATCCATCTAAAAACGAAATTCTAAGACAGTAGGAAACAAAAGATTACCTTCGAGAATATATCTCCAGTAATGAGTCATTATCATCAACTATTGGTATTGAACTAACTTGAGCTGCAAAGCGAAAAGGAAAAATAGCATAAGGAGAGTAGAAGCAGGAGAAATATGGTAGAAGAAATTTTGCTGAAAAGAGATTATTTGAACTTCTCTACTTAACCAAACAAATTCCCACTCCCTATTCTCAATCGACATTTCAGCATCAGAAAGGAAAGCGATTAGCTTTTCTCCATATTGAAAAAAGGAAGAAAAATAAGGACTACCAAACCTCAGTGTTGTCAATCAAAAAAACGCTTAGAAAAAGTGTTCGACCACACCAACATGGGGGCACGCAACAGCATAAAGAAGCCAAAAAAAAACTCAAGAGTGGGAAAGTCTCACAAACCAGAGTACCAGACTGTAACTCCGCACCCCAACCTTGGTCAAGCTGTCAGCAACCCCCTGATATTTCCTTCGATGAAAAGATCCTGAAACATCTCTGATAACATGGACACATCTCCAAGGCCATTAATCCCTCATAGCCCAGCCAATGGTGACCCGCGAGTCCCCCTCTAATTAATGGAGAAGGCAGTGTAATCTAGTGAAATGGAGGTCATGCCTCCAGACAAGAATTTCAGCATTATTCAAAGTCATTCTACCTGCCGGTCCTCAGTATCTAAGCGGGACCCTGACCTCGCTATCTCTAATAATTCACTTAAACCAGCCTGCCCTAGATCCCCCATTGAGCTAAACCCACCGCCCAGAGGAGGCTTTCAGATAGGCCAACTAGGCTCAAGATAAGGATCGGAAGAAGCGATCGTCCTCCAATCCTTGGATATATTGCTACACTGGTCACTGAACCCCTCCTAGAAACGGAAGACATAGTGACACAAGAAGATCCATTATTTTAAATGAGCGAAATGCCATCAAAACAAGCGCCCATTCCATCATCAATCTCCATACACTAATGATAGCTGTTCCCTGTAAAACCTCGTTCATTCAAAGAAAATGATTCCATTCTTTCCATGCTCTCCAACAAACTGCACCAAAGCATATTTCCTCTAGGGCCACTCTTCCATAAAGATATAAACCTTGTCTTCATTAAAAAAAATCACCTTTTCTTTAAGTTCTGGAAAGGTTCGCAGTTCAAAAGAAACAAGGAAAAGGTTCACAGCAAATGATCAAAGTAAAAAAAATGGGTTCAAACCTCACTCCTATCTTTCACACAAAAAGGTGGTTAGCATTTTCCTTGTGTTCCTTGCACATTGTGAGTCTATTCATATGTATGTCTTCTATGAACAAGTTAGTCCAATCTTATCCAATGCAACAACCCATGCAAAATTGCAAACCCCTTCACACTAGGTAGACCGGAGAACCCCTAATATTTGCACACAGTGATTTTTCCTAGGACATCCCCCTCAATTACATCATGAAAAGAGCGCACCATAACAGGATTTCCACCTTCAAACGCAACAATGTAGCCATTTTCCAACAAAAAGCACAAATCTCAGGGAGTTAGAAGAGGTTAATATATATATATCCACCACTTGGTCCAAAAACTTTCTTCTAAAATATTTCAAATAACCGTTCTTTTTCTTCACGCAAAATATTCATTAACCAAAAGCACCTTAATTGAGATTAACCAATAAACTCTCGCAAATACCAAAAATCTTTCCACTACAACTCCATTCACCCTCCCAAACTTGAATTCTTTCATCATAACCCACTTTGAAATGAAATTCCTGGAAAATTTGATCTTGAATCCATCAATAGATAGTGCTTAAACCAATGGAGAATATTCCAAAATCCAAACCCATGCCAAACAAGTTTTACACTTAATAAATCTAACTTTATTGTGTTATAAAATAAATTCTTGTTTAAATTTTCCTATTTAATATTTCAAAAATATAGGACACATTATAACTCCATATGTGTTCCTCTGTTATGTTTTCATAAACACTAAATATTTGTGTACTATATATACGTATTGATATGAATATGAAGTGATATATCTCCCGTACAATTGTCCCAATGTGGATATGCATTATTTGACTTTTTTTATCTTCAAATGGAGGTTCATTGTAGAGTATAATGAGTCTTGAGTATCTTTTCACGTTTATTTTAGTATTTTTTTTTGTTAGCAAATTAGGGAATTCTGCTGTTAACCCCAAGGTATTATTTGTTGTATGACCCAACCTTTTTTTATCGATAAACAACCATGATATATATAAAAAACAAAGAGATTACAACGAATGTCTAAAGCCAAGGTTTACTGAGTAGTAAACTCCAACAAAAGACAGAGGCAAAAATGATCTAAAGAATAATATAGCCATAAACCATCAAAGATGACAGAGCCAAAGAGGGCCAAATTCAGAATCCCAGCGCAAGAATTCCTCCAAAGTCACTGCCTCTCACTGGATCGAGCACCGCTGATGAATAAGATTACTGATGCAAGAACACAAATGGGAATGAGGAGAAGGAGAATATGATTCTTCAAACACTCTCTTGTTCCTCTCTTTCGAACCAGACAATGAAATAGCTCTTGGTAGAACAGCCTAAATCATTCCCCAAGCACCAACCAAACTCACCCTAGACTAGCAAGATAAAAAGTTTTGTAAGGATGAAGGGAAGAGTCGGAAGACCCAATCCACCCCGAGACGGGATTGAAAATGTCCCAAAATACTAGACGCAACAAGATAGTGTAAGAGCAGATGATCCACGGACTCTTCCACACGGAGGCATAGAAAGCAACAGTTAGCCATACTCCGCTCTCTTTTTCCAGATTATCAAGCGTGAGAGCCTTGCCTATAACCATAGTCCAAAGGAAAAAAGATACATTTAAAGGTATTAGAGAATTCCAAACAGTCCTATGAGGAAACAGTGGTGAGGGATCAAGATTAGGAATATTAACAGTGATTTCACTGAAAACCGGCCATTAGGACCTCTCAAGTCTTAACCAAATTCTAGAGTCCCTAACGTGAGTACAAATGGGCAGGGAATTCAGGAGCTGCAGCAAACCACAACATCATTCCTAACCTCAAAACATTGTGACACTGCAGCATACCACAACATCATTCCTAACCTCAAAAACATTGTGACAACAAAGCCTCTTTCTCCGCTGCTAGAAGGAAAATGTTATCAAATCTATCCTTAATTTTGTTTGGACAACACCATAGGTCCTTTCAAAATTTGACCTTCATAATGTTGCCAATTGTAAACCTTATATAAGCTGACAATAGGTGAGCAACCGACATAATCCCTTTCCAAAGACCCAGCCCATGGGAGATCCTAACCTCTAGGGTTCCATCAAAAGACCTCACCAAACTTAGTGGAGATTACCTTTCTCCAAATGCTTTCTCTCTCCACACCTATTCTTTCTCTAACCCTTAACACGTAAAAAATTTATAATGTAAAAAAAAAAAAGACCAACTCTCTTCTTAGGACACAAATCTAAATCGAGTTGCCAATGGCTGCAAAATAGCCACTGACAAATACAAAAAATCTTGTTGGTTAACAAAGGAGTGAGAGAGATGGGGAGAGGGTCAAAGAGAAAGTGGCAGTGGGACAGAGAGGATAAAAGAGGGTGGAGTGGGGAAGAAAGAGAGAGAGAGAGAGAGAGGATAGGAAAGAGGGAGAGGGGGTATTTATCTCCTAGTCCTCTATCCGAATCTTCAACGTTTTCGTCCTTCACCACTACTGTGAAGAAACCCACACACCCACACACACAACAAGGGAGAAGAGAGCACCCAAGATCGGCATTTATAGTCAAAAATGGAGACTAGGGCTGTATTCGGGCCGGGCTTGGCCAAGCCCGGCTTGGCTTGAATGGATTTGACTGAGGCCCGAAGCCCAGCTCGGCCCGAAATGGAGCTTGAAAGTGCGGCCCGAAGCTCAGCCCAAATTCAAAATCGTGGCTCGAAGCTCGGCTCGGCCCGAATTGATTCAAGCTCTAGCCAGGCTTGGCTTCGCTTGAGCTCGGCTTGAATCCTTTTTTTAATTTTAAATAATAATATTTTATATTATTTATATATATAATAATGATATATATAAATAATATTCAAGCCGAGCCAAGCCGAACCTAACCTCAATCAAGCTGGGCTTCGAGCCGGGTTGAGCCGCACAGGGGTTGGCCCGAGCTCTGCTTGATTGAGTTTTCGGGCTTTTTTTTAGGCTTGGCTTGGCCCATTCAAGCCTAAAAATTGGTTCGATCTCGGGCCAAACCGGGTCGAGCCGAGCCGCACCAACGGGCCGATCGGGCTTTGTGCAACCCTAATGGAGACTCCCGAAAAATAGGCAATCAAAATGCTTAAATAAAAAGGGTAAATTGATATTTAAAAAGTGAAAATTCAACCGCTATAAAACATCAATCGATCACTAAAAAGGCAAATCGATTGGAAAAAAACACATTTTTGGGTGATCGATTGTCAATTTTAGCAATCGAATTGTTGCTTTTAACAATCAAATTGTTGTTTTTAACATCAAATTTCCCTTTTTAGCAATCGATCATTGCTTTTAGTGGTCCATTTCTCTTTTCTAGCGATTTATATGCTTTTTGTAACGACTGATCGCCCTTTTTGGTGGGAATCGTCGTTCTCTCTCTTTCTCTCTACTTTTTAAGGACCGATTGACCTCACTCTCCCTATGCTCTCTCTCTCTTTCTCACTCCTCTAACTAACACAATTTTTATTCATTGGAATTGTTATCTAGATTCTAGAGTCACCGGCACAGGCGACGTGATCAAGATTTGTGTCAAAGAAGATAGTGGGTATTTAGGCACTGTATTAAGGGGCAAAAAATACTTTTGCCAAGTCCCTTAAGGACTAGCTGAAGTGAAAAATATAAAGTTGACAAGTCAGGGGCTAGGTCCATCTATCCCAATATCCTAGGATCAACTACGGTAAAAAAAACATCAATTTATGTTACCTAACATTTCCAGCATTTTATAATATTTCTAAATTTGTCCTATCCTAGGGGATTGAAACATTGTGTGGTATGGAAAACGAAACTTTGTCAACACTAACTTGGAATTCTCAGCTTCGTGAAGTCGTGATGCATGATGCTAGGAAGGAAACATATAGTTCCATTAGTTCCATTGCTACACTTCAGATCAAAGTTCATATTATCATGCTCGGACCAAATCTAAAGTCAACTGTTCTTTACAGGACATATTTATGAAGCTTCATATGTGATAAAAACTTCCAATGGACTAAGAGTCTAAGACCCCTTAACGAAAGACAGTTCATGTCGATTAATTGCACCCTTCATGAGATCAATATAGTCCAAAATCCTCTGCAGAAAAGCAGAAAGAAGATGATCCTTCACATTAACGAACAGTATTCTTAGCAAGTTAGCAGTTAGCACTTCCTAAGACACAATGAACGATTAGTACAAGGCAGAGACCACTTAATCACCCCCACACATAATGGTAAATATATGGTAAAGCTACCATCTAAGACAGATAATCCAAATAAAGGCTGCAGATCTTCAAGTGAGGGCATGAAAGATATAGGACTAACTGCTAAAGACTAGAAGGTGTAGGGCATGGAAGATATAGTTTCAACTTCAATGAACATCACAAGCTAAAAACCAAAGCTATTGTTGTTGGAAACAAAAATCTACCTTGAACTAACAAAGATAGGGCAGAACTGAGAGATGCATTTGGTCTCAACATTGCTAACGGCCGTCCATTAGACTCCCCAATTTTTGGAACCCATGTACCCAGAGGAATTGAACAGATTGGTTGTTGAAGGATGGGCAAGGAACTAGAAGAATGTCTAAAATGTCTGCAAATACCTGGAAAATAGGTTCATAAGTTAGTAATAGATCATCTGCCCTCAATTAGCAAACCATTGATAATTGATAAAGCTTACATTTTTTTTGGGTCGATAATAAAGCTTACATTTTAATATTCCGGACAGGGAAGCAAGATGTAATAGCTGTGGAAACGAACCATCCTGTGAAGAAGAATGGATAATGGGAACTGTGGCCACCTTGTTTTGCAAAATTTTTAAAGCAATATCTTTCAAAGAATCATGTGGCCCAGTCTGCACATAACAAAAACTTTGTATATTTACAATGATGTAACATATTTCAAGCATCAAATACATGGAGAAATCTGAGGACCCAATCAGCTCTGCAGAAAATTCATAATTAAATGACATGATCTTCAGCAAATATATCCACACAAGAAGTCATGATGCAACATCCTCAAAAATTCATAAGGCCCAGTCGCCCATCAATCACTTGTATTTCATTGAAACATCAATTCATCCATTGAATATTAAAATGGAAGCACTGTATATATCAAACAACATACATAGGGATAGTAGAGGAAACACAGTAAGTTCATAGCATTTCAGCTGCAATAGCCACTCAAAGCATTTCATAAACTAACTGACTTGCTGTTCAGTGCGCATTTCCATTAAAAACTGGTATCAAAATGTTACAGAAGTCCCTTAAAATGCGACCAAACTAATGTAATAACCTGGAATTTGAACTCATTAAGGACGAGACAAGAAGCCCCTTACTAAGGAACATTTTCTCGTAGAGAAAATTACAAGGTTTTTTTATCGTTAATAGATAAAGAGAAGAATGTACACAAAGTTCATTAGAGGTGAACGAAAGAAACAGAAAATAAATAGTCAGAGAAAACCTGCACCCTACTAGAGGCTCAAGACCATAAATCACATCAAATAAAAAGGCCAACCCCCCCACAAAATCCCCCCCCCCCCCCCTTCCCAAAAAAACGAATACCAAAAACAACAGTCACCAATAATGTATTGGATACTCGTACCAAAAAAATCAGAAATTCACAGTTCTGTTGATAAAAGAGAATACTAAACTAGACTAGAGAGACATAATCACCAGTGTTTTAAAAGGCATGTGAGGCTTACGCCTTAAGGCTTGCCTCGAGGCGAGGCTTAAGGAAAACGTCTGGAGGCTTAACCATGAGGCTTAACTCTCATACGGCTCACACCTCACATGAGAAACACGCCTCACACCTCCCTTGAGGCCCGCTTTATGTCTATAGCGTACGCCTTATACATTAACTAAAATTAGGATTCTAGCCACATAACTGAGACTTAAAACATTATTATTTGTTTTAAAATAACAAATAACACTTTATTTATTTAATTATTTCAAATAAGACATTTAAGATGATGATGATGAGAATATCGATTTCAACAAACAGTTAATTTATTATGTTTAATGTATTTAGGCTTTTAAAATTCTTTTGAGTCTAATTCACACTAATTTTCTTACTAACATTGCAAAATTTGGAGTCACTAACCTACAATGCAGTTAACGACTTCTTTGCAAATTTTTACTAAAATTCTGAATCCACCACATGAATTGATGATTGACCAGCATCTCAAATATGTATATGTATATGAACCAAAAAAAAAAAAAATTCAACATTTGCTTACTCTTTGTCTTTATTTTTTTGGTAGTTAAATAATTTATATAGTATTTTATGTGTACGCGCACCCACACGCCCACACACATGTACGTGAAAACAAATAATCAAATATATATATATATATGAGGAGGTGACTAGTCAGCCAGGCTGATTATACCTTATAATCAGCTCACCTCCTCTACACCGTTAGATCTCAAATAATGGCTAGGATTAAAATAGTCTATATTATTTTAATTCTTTATTCCCCAAAATTACCCTAATTACCCTTAATAGTCTAGACACGTTCTTCTCTAAACACGGTTCCTGTTCTCTCTCTCGCCGCCCATCTCTCTCCCCAGATCTCTCTTTCTCTCTCTTGGGTTTTCTCTCTCTGCCTGCCCAGATCTCTCTCTTGGGTTTTCTCTCTCTGCCTGCCCAGATCTCTCTATTGGGTTCTCGCTTTCTCTCCCCGCCCAAATCCCTCTCATCCAAACTAATCCTTATGAGGTATCCTTTTCCTGCTCTGAATTGTTGGAAGGGGGACATTGTTTTAAATGGTTGTAAGAAGCTCCATTAGGTTGTTGTGGAATATTGAAGGAATTTGTTGTTGACACAAGTACCAAACGATTTGGGCGGGGAGAGAGAGAGAAACCGAGAGAGAGAGTTGGGCGAGGAGAGAGAAAGAGAAGCCGAGCTAGAGATCTGGGCGGGGAGAGAGAGAGCCCAAGAAAGAGGGAGTTGGACCCCAAGAGAGAGAGATTTGGGCGGGGAGGGAGAGAGAACCTAGGAGAGATATCTGGGCGGGGAGAGAGAGATAGATCTAGGGAGAGAGATGGGCGACGAGAGAGAGAGTGCACTAAGAAACATGTTTAGATAAGAAAGTGTCTTAGACTATTAAGGGTAATTTTGGAAAAAAGAAGAATTAGAATAATAAATATTATTTTAATCCTAGCCATTGTTCGAGATCTAATGGTATAGAGGAGGTGAGCTTATTATAAAGTATAATCAGCTTGGCTGACTAATCACCTCCTCTATATATATATATATATATATATCGAGGTTTCGATTTTTGTTTAGAATATTTTTGTTTGTAATATTGACTGTCTTTTTCTATTCCTTTATGATGTGTTTTTTGTTTGTGAGGTTTAATGTATTTGTGTTTTGATTTTTTGTGTTTAAGTGTTTTATCTTTGTTACAATCAAAACCAAATTGTTCACAGAAAGAACCAAGTTCTTTTCTGCTAGTAACTTGATCTCTTTTGAGTTTATCTTTGAGTCTTAGGGCTCTACATAAGATTAAACCTTCTGTATTGACTAATGTGATAAGATCACCATAAGTTAATTTGTCATAAGGAATATCTCCATTGTTTTTGTCTCTAATTTTTTCCCTAATTGTTTCTGCAAAAACATTTGGTAAACCAGAAAGAAATCTTTCTTTCCAGTAAAATTTGCCACAGTCATCATATATATATATATATATATATATATATATATATATATATATATATTATTTACTATAATTTTTCATTAAATTTTTAAATATTTTTATAATTTCTCTTATATTTTATTTATTTGATAGAATGAAAGAGAATAAGGCTTTCTTGTGAGGCTTAAGCCTCACGCATCTTGAGGTCCTAACGCCTTGCCTCACGCCTTCCCGTTTTACAACATTGATAATCATCGGTGCATGGTCACCAAAACATATATAAAGACAGAGGCATAAGTTTGTTGCATATGAATATGCATATGTGCATGTCGATCTTCATATGTATACATAATATACGTTTATAGTTTGTATGTGAATGTGTACGTGCATTGTATTTGTAGGCCAATTTGTAGGACTCATATATGAGATACTTGGTGAGAAACAAATACACTCCAGTTATGTACAACCCAAGCAGAACTTCAAACTGTCTTCACCCACAGCCAATATTGTCAACTACAATGCCAATCTTTCCAACAGATAATGAATAAACAAAAATATTGAAATAGCGGCTGGTGTTCTATTTGCATGCTAGAGAAGGCAGAAACAGAATCACAAGAAACGCTTACATGGATTAGACGTCTTGGAAAGGCTCTCCCATGATCATCAATTTGTCGGTTAAGATGTAATTTTCCCTCTTTCCAAGCAGAGATAGTGTGTGTCTCAAGCTCTTCCTCTGTCAGATTTGATCCATGATTCCCAAGCTGCAAATTAGAGTGTTAGAGAACATCCCTCTGAAGTAATCTTTCTTATGTCAAAGAAAGTAAACTTCTACACGCAAAAAGAGGAGCATATAAAAGATCATCCATCCAATATAAACTCTTATTATAAAACACAAATAGTATGATGCTATTCACCAAGGCTGCAGTCAAAATAGTCTAGTATCCTTTCAGAAGATTAACCTTTCTAGCAAGAAAACATAAATTTGTATTTTACTCAAATGAACTATATTAGGAGGGTGATTTGCGGCTAGGGCCTCTAGGCCACTCTCTTCAATTGGTTCTTCAAAATGCGGACAAGGTTGTATTGGTGATTTGGAGGCTTCTATTGGTGTGTTTGGAAGGAGAGGAATAGGAGGGTGTTTGAGAACTCTACTGCTTTGGAGGCAAAGATCAGGTAGATGGTTTTAGGTTTTCTTCCTTCTTCTTTTTCAGGTAGATGGGTGTTTGTCGTTTTTCTAGGTTGCCTTTCTATTCCCTTGGTTCACCTACCAATGAATCTCTTTGTATCTGTGTTTTCCTATTTATATCATTCTAATCTTTTATCGAAAAATATATACATTAGGAAGTCAAAACTTGCTAGGCTATAATTATTTGTGCTTTGAGAAAGAGAGACCAGTTCATAAGAGAAACAAACATAAACTTGAGTTAACACATCCATAGTAACAACTAAAAAGCGCTGCAAGTATATGCAAGAAAGGACCAGTTATAAGCCTATATGCAGGTCGAATTTTTTAAATTGCAGAAGTACCAGTGCCTCCTTACCAGACCAACCCATCCTTACTATGAAATACTTTGCCCAGAATTTCCACTTTGTTTTTTTTCAACTCATGTATGCAAAACACATTAATAATATGATGCATGTAGATTTGTCAATTATTTTTTGAGAGAAATGGGAAAAATTTTCTGTGAAAGAGCACTTGCACTTGCACTGGCCAATATAAAATATGTTGAAGACTTGCACTACGATGTCCCAACTCCCAACATAATGCTTTGCCCTACCCACAAAGCACTTATTATCAGGAAATCTAATCAACTTAATGGCATAGGTATTTAAACAAAGAACACTTCATATTGAAAAAAATTTCACTGATCCAGTTCATGATCCCACACACCGCAGCTTTCCAAGGAGGATAATTAATTTAAGCAACGAAGTATATGCAGCTGCAGCATGCACCTCAAAGTGTTCACAAACTATCAATATGCAAAAATTATGTTTTTCTTCCAAAATGATAACAATACAGATTTGCATTTGAAAGAAGTGCCAATTACAAAAGAAACTTATTTTTGTACATACCTCTCTCAAAATTAAGATGAAGTCCAAAGCACTAAGAACTCCAACAAATTGCCCCTTGAAGAAATCCCAGAGAGGAGCCACAGGAATTCCCTGGCAATAGCTTGACTCAGAAAAATAGTATACTCAAGCTAGTTATCATCAACAAGTAAATGGCTACAAGCCTAGAACCTTATAAACAAACAAAAATGGCAAACATGAGTTCAAAGCCTAGATGAAATCCAGATGAACAAAATAGATTCCAAGAACTGATGGAAAAATATACTGATTTATTCTGAAACATCCAGTAGAGATTCAGCACTTATAGATTAAATTTTGCATATATGATGGAAGCATGTAAGCCCGAAGAGAAGGAGGAAGGGGATGTTCCTAAGGAACAGATGGCCTCTTTCAGAAGAAAGAGACTCCCTTCTGTTTCTCCTACATGGGGAAACAGTTGGAAAACTTCCTTTGTTCTCTTATAAAAGAGAAGACAATAGACAAAAGAGACAGACAACAGAGATACTGAAAACACATTTAAAAAATGGACAAAAAGCAAGTGGGCAACAAGGAGAAAATGGAGAACATAAGGTAGGCTCTTCAATGCCTACGTTCCCCTTTCCTCTACTTCTTCTTCTTTCTCGGTAATTACAAAGACCTCCATGAGGCATCTGCAAGGCCACCTAGGGCATTGGGCACC
The DNA here is from genome assembly GCA_015143295.1 of Tetracentron sinense. Classification (NCBI taxonomy): domain Eukaryota; kingdom Viridiplantae; phylum Streptophyta; class Magnoliopsida; order Trochodendrales; family Trochodendraceae; genus Tetracentron; species Tetracentron sinense. Next base: position 6,016,180 of record CM026558.1, on the reverse strand, counting down.
CCCTATATCAATTAAATTTCCTTTTTTGTGGTCTCTCTTTACTTCTTCTTAATCAGAGGTAGCTCTCCAACCGGAGAATGTAATTAACAGTTCAAAAATTATCTGGACTGGAAGGATAGTCCCCCGCTGAAACAATCAACTCTGACACACTCTTGATTCTTGTCCAACAATCGGATAAATTGTACTCAATGGATCGTGAGAAGCTTTGATTTTAATTTTTCAAAACAACCATATTTGTAAAGCTGCCTTTGTTTCAAAACTAATTAATTTGAGAAATAGAAACATAACAAAATCAGAATCATGCAGACAAGGCAGAAAATAATAATCCAGGATATGAGAATGTTAATGGAACTTTACTTGATTATAGCTTCAGAATATCTAATAAATACCTGCTCATAAAGAATATGGAATGCTTGCTTCACAGGTAGATTAATGTCCAAGGCAATGACCTGATATGTTAGAAGCTTTTAAATCAGAAAGTGGTGAACCTCACCAATATAAAGAGATCCTATTCAGTGAATTTCCGAATACAGGGCTCATTAAAAGAGGGAGAAGCACCCAAACCTTGCCTGACTCGGGAAGCAACTCATAAGCTGTATGTGTGGACAAGAATACAGATATACGGTGGCGAGAGACCTGTAAATCAGCCTCTGATATAGTTGGCACTGCCTCCTGCAGAATACCATCTGACAATGTGACCTGTTATGTATAACAGATAACATAAAGACTGTATTAAAATAAATCATCAGATGGAATTGAAGTCCAGCTTTATACCCTTTTACGGATCACATTAAAAACAAAAAATTATTGTTACACGTGGATGAAATCAATGATAAGTAGCAAAGGAACACCAATGTTACACCGCATATCTCCTTTTCTAACCATTGAATACAGTGTTTTAAAACACGAAAACTCGGATCGACAAAACACCTTGCCGAGTCAAGTCAACTCGAAAACTCGACCAAAATTCGATAGAACTCAAAACCTATAACTCGAAAAATATAATATATTTTTAATACTTAATATATATAAAGTATAAATTAATATTTTTTTTAAAAAAAAAGGGTAATGCTAACAACACTCTTTTTTTAATGACAGAAATTGGTGCACCTAGAAGGCCACAACTACTCTATCCCCAAATTAAAATTAGTAAAGTTGAATAAAACCCTAACCCCCAAACCCAAATACATTCTTGCTTACAGAGAAGAACGAACGGGATTTCATTTATTTCGAGTTTCAAGTCAACTCAACGATTTTTAAAACACTGATTGAATGGTCACTACATATCACCTTCAAGACAGTTTATGTTACGATGAAACAATGACCAAGTCTGATTGTGGCCTGAAAAAAACTCATGAAATATGTGCTTGGTGTCTCAGCCAAAATTTTAGGTTCATTAATCATAAATCATTCTGGACGACCTCTGTTGACTTTATTCTATGCATTTTTCAGTTTTTCTCAATTAACTTGAAAAGAAAAGGTTTCTTTTTAAATTATTGAAAGAAATTCCAACAAAGCTTTTGTCTGCCGAGATATAGTAAACTATCCTTAGTTCAACTATAGGTCACTTCTAAATTTCTAATTCCTAAATAATTTGAAGAAGTGCTTCAAAGTTGGAGAATCAATGCTTAGCGAGGGAAGCTGGCAAGGAGCACGCTTCCTTTCACCATCTCATGGGCCTTATGGAAAGAAAGAAACTACCAAATTTTTTAAGACAGATTCAGCTGCAAGGAAAACGATGGCTAAGAAGATTAAAGTGATGCTCTATACCACTGGTCATCAATCCTTCCTATGTTTGAAAGAAATGATATTTTGTAATTTGTTTCAAACTAGAAAGGCATAATTCTTTGTAATTCTACAGTTCATTTAGCTGAACAGCAAGGTTTAAAAATAGACACTGTATCTCTCTTCTCGCTTTCTTGCTAAATTCAATATTTTACCATATGCATAAAAAATAAAGGAAAAAAATAGTATGTGTCATTCCCATATTTCTAAATTTCATCATTTTGCTATATTGTTTGCCCCAATAAGAAAAGTTTGCTTCATCCCAACAGAGGCAACATGATATCCGAACTACATCATATTTTGACAAATCAAAAAGCACAATGTGTGGACAGAAAGCACCAAAGATATAGCAGGAAAAATGAACCTAATAAATGGCAAAACTCAAAGAACAAATGTATAAATTTATGTATCTCTAAATGATGGAAAGAACCAGCTCCCTCAGTATCAACTATCAATATGTACATTCCAAAAACCAGGAACTCTAACGGATATGCCGATTTAAAAAGGCCCCTACAAGCAGATGAAAAATTCCAAATACATCTAAAGTGCAATCTTAAGAAAATGGTGTGCAGGACAAGAAACAGAGGCTAAACAGACTCACCACACGCCGAAAGGCATCATTATCCACATCCATGTTGGATCTGGAACCAGGCGTCTCTGGACTCAAGATTGCAGGCATCAGATCAGGTTCCCTAGCTAAGAGGACAGTGTTCACTATTCCATAGTTCCCACTGACAAAAGGTTGGCTCTCATCATGCCGCCATTCTCCATCAACGAAAAACTTGTACTGCATGAAGAGAGAAACAACACATAAAAATCAGTCTCTCAGAAGTAGTACACAAATGTATATGTAGCATATTATGTATCAAAATATAAGTGTATAAAGTTGTCATGGTAGCATTCCTTATCCTTGGCGATACCTTTGTAGCTTAAATAATTGGCAGTTCCTCATATGATAATATAAATGCATATAATTTCTAGCAGCTCCAGGGCATATTTCTTAGGTAAAATTTCTAGCAGCTCTAGGGCATATTTCTTTGGTAAAATTTGTGAGTGAGGTTAATCTAAAACACTTGTTCTAAATAGTTAATCATCAAATACATGTAATCTTCATGATGAGTTTAGGAAAAAATTACTATAGTATTAAAAATATATTCACATAGCAAGAAAAAAAAATAGTTTGATGTGAAAAGAATTTTTTTCCACGATTGACTATACATCAGAAAGTCTTCTACAAAATTAAAGAATACAGTTCACTTCTGAAAATTTCCAGAAAAAGACTCTACACCTTCTCCTACAATGGTCTCATGAGTGAAACGAAGTTTGCAAGGAATAAGTGCAATATAAATGATATGTTAACAGATTTTCCCTCCCCGTATCAGGAAAAGAACGACATGAGATTTTAGATAGAGATGTTGACCTTCCTCCCCAAACCCTACCTATATATAAAATAACCAAATAAAATATCACATTCCTGAGGACTGTTCACCATGATTGCCCCTGATAAATTGTGTTATAAGCATTCACCATGAGGGTAAATGGCTTTGGCATTTCAAAGAAGAAAGGGACAGCAAAGCATGGCTCAAATTCAATTTGGGAGCCGAAAGAAGCCATAAGAATCATGGAGTGGGGTTGTCGAAGGCCATCATGAGTATCTCAAGTGCATTTAGGAGACACACCAAACTTCCAATTGGGAACAGTGCATATATTAGATTTTGGAAAGATCTATGGTGTGGTTCTTCAACCCTAAAAGATCATTCTGGCAACCTATACTCTCTGGCCTTCAATAATGACTCGGTGGTCACGTCTAATTTTGAAATGGTAGCAGTCTCCAGTGTGAGTTTTGAGGTTGAGGCGTAGCCTTAATAACTGTGAAATGGAGGACCCTAGCCCATTTGCTTGCTTGCCTTAGTTCTACACCCTTGGTGGTTGGTCCACGACCACCAATAGAAATTTTTCTGTCAAGTCATTTTTCTTTTTGATTAGGCCTTGTTCTATCATGCCCTTTCCACTTGTTCTATTAGGTCCTTTTTTTCCACTTGTTCTATCAGATTCAGGCCCTTTCCATATCGAGTTGTGGCATCCCCTATGTACCCTCAAAGGTTTTTTTTTCCTTTGGATGCCATGCTTAGACAAGATTCTCATATGTGATCAATTGAAGAGTAGAAAGTGGAGGATGGCAAATTGTTGCTTTATGTGTTGAAGGCAAAGGAGTTAATGAATCGCCTCTTACTATATTTCCCTTTTGCTTATGAGATTTGGAGTTATTTCCTCACTTGGATCAGCGGATGGGGTAGTATGGGTATTCCGTAATTCCTTTGGGAATTTCCTATCTTCTTGGTTTTCGTTAGGTTTCGACAGATTTCTTCTGGGTCCGTCTCCTAGGCGATTTGGAAGGAGATGAATCAGAGGGCCTTTGATGACAGATCGCCTCCTCACACATGGTCCCTTTCCAGATCAAGCACATGTTAGCTTGGGGATTTATGTCAAAGGAGTTCGAGGATAGGGATCTTTTAGCTCTGCTTTAACATCATTTTGTTTTGGGTCAACTCAGTAACCCTTATGATTAGTGCTTGCTTCCCTGGCACGGGTAGTGCTTTCCCTTGTGAAGTGGGGACCCTCGAGCTTTATGTATTTTATGTTCTCTTTTGCTTTTGTTGTGAGCTCACTTGTTTGTGAGTTGTGATCCTCTTTAGTAGTACCCTCCTTTTGGTTCTGTTGTCATAGTTGTTGTGCGAATACGCCTAATGAATAGAATCGAAGACAATGGCAAAATAGTAATAGCAAAACAAGAACACAAATCACAAAGCAAGATTTACGTGGTTCGGCCTAAAAGCCTGCGTCCACGGTCGAAGCAATCAAAGTAAACTTCACTAAGAAAAGAGAAGAATACAAGAGAAGCGAAGAACCCACATAAAGAAGACCAAAACCCAAGGAAAGCCCCATTGCTCTCACAAATCTTTTTGTTCTCTCAACCCTTTCACTCACTTTTTTCTCTCTTAACAAATCCCAAACCGAATATACACTTATATAGACGGTAGAAACCCAATTGGAAACAAAGTCTTACTCAAATTAGGAGTTTCCCGAAAAAACTAAAGAAAAATGCAGCAACTCGCTCAAGTCAGCCTAAACTCACTCCCAGCGAGTTGGCTACAAGATTTGCACATACAAAACGAACCACTCTTGCTTGAGTAAACATTAATATCTCGCTCGAGCAAGATACCCAATTCAAGCCAATTATCAATAATCTCCACCTTAACTTGAATTCCACGAACATCCCACGATGCACCACAAAAGCTTCCACCACCATAACTCAACAAATGCAAGGCTCTACCTTGCTGAAATTGGAGTAAGTCTAAGCAATGCTTAAACTTCTCCACACAAACTCTTTCACATCTCATTGCATAACTCGTGGAGTTCCCAACTGTAGAGACCTTGTTTTAGTTTCATGTAATTAGCTTGATTACTAAGGGTAGAGTAGTCAATTATGTGTTTTAATGTGTGTTTAATGCTAAAGGGATGACATGGGATGTTTTAAAAGCTAAAGCGGATCAACCCATGGAAAAACAGAACCTCCGAACGATCACAGAATAGCCCCGATCGATCGGATATTATCAAAAAAATCATCAGGCACACTGGAATCGCTACGATCAATCGTAGCATAGCATACGATCGATCGGGCAAAACCTGAAATGGTTCTAATTTTCTGTTATGGCTCCAATCGATCGCAACCCAACCTCCGATCGATCAGAGTGAACCTAGAAATTTAGGGAGTTAATGGTATATCTATGATCGATCGCACTGCATGCTACGATCGGTTACATCAATCTGAAGGGCTTCGATCGATCGCAGTAAAACCCCGATCAATCGCAGCCTACACACAGGATTTTCTAAAGACTTATGGAAATTAGGGTTTTGGACCCCTCTACTATAAATAGTCACTTTAATTCGAGGGTTTGTGCATAGATTATTGATATTGAAACATGAAATGGGGATTTTATTTAGCATGGTTTGACTATTATGGAAATGGTAAATGTTATTTAATGTTATGGATGTGTCAAATGGAGGATGAGAAATATTATGGAGGAAGGGTTCGATGCATTGCTATGGGTTGTGAATGATGTGTGTGGAGTATGGGCTAATATTATGAAGGAAGATGGGATATGGATGAATGGTGGAATGAATGGAATATTGGAAGTGAATTATGATGTTGATGTTTACAATTATGTCATGGAAATTGTATAATTATGATATGAAATTATTGATAATTGTTGTGTTAAACTATGCCTTATATATCTTGTATGGTGATCGACATTCGGATAGGCCAAAACTTAGAGGAAGTCTTCCAAATTGGGAATTCTCTAACCATCGAGTAATAAACCTTGGTAGAGTTTCCTAGCGGAGGATTGGAATCTAAGGGATGACCGATTCGAATACCAATCACGCCATAAGATACTATGGACTATGGAGGCATTTCTATCTATTGTTAGCAGTCATAGGAACCTAAAATCATCTCGAAGAGTGGTATCCAACCAAAATCTCACTTCATTCCCTTTACCCACTCAAAAACGGACAACATTAGAGAAAGACTCCCACCCAACTATAATCCCCTTCCACAATCCGCCACCATGAGGACCTCTAACCCGAGCAAGCTCTCACCTTGAGGATTTCTTGTATTTCAGCGAGATCACTCTCCTTTACATGATGTCTTTTTCAGTCCCGAACCTCCAAAGCCACTTATCTAAAAGGACTTTTATAGCGGATGCTCAATCCACTCAGTTCTAACTTCTAAGGGGAGGCACACTGTGTTCCAATTCACCAGGAGGTATTATAGTGATCATTTTCTCGTTTCAGAGGAAGTTCTTTTGGAGACACGTGATTCTTTTGGACATTGACATAGGGATGGGGTCAAGAGGGAGAGAAATTGCGTTGGGAGGTTTACATCTTTCATTTAATGTAACACAAATAAAGATTTTCAGATACAACGGAGAAACACAAAAGACTTTGAAGCTTCAAACCATGTGATTTAATTTTAACCAACTTAATCTAATTCTATACCCAGTTCTTTTGAAACTTTTTATTTGAGAATTTTTTTTAATATGTTATGCTAGAATAATTCTCTCATTTTTATTTTAAATGAAAAACTCTACATGTTATTCTTGTCAACCCCAACTATTGTGCTTAAGGCATTGATGATGCTGATGATATGTTCTTTAAACTCTTTTAAACCTACAATATAAGCATATCATAATCAATCTAGTCGATCTCTAATGCTATGTTTGGTTGTCGAGAAAATAAGTGAAAACAAGAAAAAGAAAAGAAAATTTTGGATTTCTAATACATTTTTTTGTTGTGTTTTGTCCACTTTTCTTTTCTTTTCCATGTTTTTACTTATTTTCTCGGCAACCCAACATAGGATAAAGGAATTCCGAAATCCAGTAAAAGTGAAGAACCTATGAGGAATTACTTAGGCGAGGAATTGCCACGAAAGTGGAAGCTATTATGATTACAATCAGTTGAGATCCAATTGTAACTACATGACCTTCTTAAATAACTTGCTCTCTTCTACTTATTGATTTGATTAAGAGCAGCTAGAATGCATTAGATTTAGGCATCACAATATTAATCATAAGAACAAGCCCAGCAAAATGACCTGGTGATACCCTGGCGTTAAGCTCCAAATAACCTGAAAGACAGTGGGGCATCCCTCCACCGGAGACATCGGTAAATGTTCTGACCACCTATTCAGAAAACTATAAATTAAACCCCTATAACATAGTCACTTCAGAATGGGAATTAATTTCCATTGAGTAACCAGCAATAGAATTGAGTGATAAACGATAAAAGAACAAAGCACTAAGAAACTTCCCATCAAGTCTCACCTCGTGAAAGATCCACTGAGATATACCTTTCGCCCCCCATAAGGCCACACAAAACGTGTAGGGATTAGCACTTGGCCTACGAATCCACTGGTTTCTGGCCCAGAATCCGTTCCCGAAGAGAACATTTGTTCCAATATTATAGAAAATACAAAATTTATCCTCAGAAATAAAATTCAACAGTTTTCCCTTGTTTTGCTCACTGTAAAAACAATATGACCCAGTTCAGGCAACCTTCTTACAGCCAAATGCACCACTTCACCTTATCAAATTCGCAGGAAAAATACCACATTTCATGTCGAGTGCACAAACACCTTCAATTCCACAGTTAGAAACAGCAATTCAAACTACTTTCCAACAGGGATCCTCCACATCACCGCAGAGGACCCATCAGTAATTAAACATTCCCAGCCCGCAGATCCAAACCACTCTCCACAAAACCTCAACAATTTACAATCAACAACCACAAACTAAAACACAATCTTCAAATCCAATACAAGGAATAACCAACAAAGAACAATGCAATCCCCAACTCCTCAGTAATTACACAATCCTACCAGAGCAAACCCACCAAATCCAATATCCATTAACCCTAACTCCTTTTCTTTTACGAATTCCAACCAGACCTCACCAAATGAAACACTCATCCGAAACCCTAAAACTCTGCAAATCCACACTCATTAACAAAAACTTTTTAAAAAAATTTAATTAAAAACAACATTTTAAAAAATCTGTCCCAAATTCAACTCTGATCTAAACCGTCACCGACCCATTAAACCAAATCAAATCTCAATCCCTGAAAAAGAAACCCGATTTACAAAATATGTAATTTTTTTCAAAAATTAAAAACAGAGGAAGATCCCTAACCCTAGAAAAAAACACTAAAAATGAAAGATAAATCTCACTGTATATTCGTCGCTGATGAATCTCCAACCTCAGCTGCTTCTAAGTGGAAAATACGAACAGAAGAGAGGCGAAAGAACGCCCAAGAAAACGAGACGAATAATAGCAGTAAAAATAAAATAATAGAGAAATTATTATTTAAAAAAACGATATTCCCTTCTTCTATTTAAGTGATCGAATAAATAGGGGTGGAGGACTGGCAGCGGGCAGAGTGGGGAGACCCGATCGGGGTAACATTTATCGGATCGGATGGAGAGCTCTAACCCGGTGGGGCCAATGGATCAGCCTCGGACTGTGCCCGGTGACCGTGATTCCCGGGCAGGTTCCGCTGCTACGGGAAAAGAAGAGAAAAGAGATTGGGAGAGAGACCTTTTGGAGTTCCCAAATGCAGGCGCACCGTACATTAAAAAATGATCTATTTTTTTATCCCGTCAATATAAGTCACTCTCTTTCATGCGCGTAACTGGCACTTTCCGTGTCTTTGCTCCTCGACCCGTTAATAGGTTAAAACTCAAAACTAGAGTTTAAATGGAATTCCGGGTTTATTCAACCCAAAATACTTTGGCCTAGCATTTAACACCCTTTTAAAACAAAAAAAAACACCTTAAATATGAACAAGAGCCTAGAGCTCCCTAAATATGCATGCCAAGGGTGTTTAGGAATTACAGGAAAAAAATAATTAATAGATATAAATATCCTTAATTTATATTTGTAATTATCAAAATACTCTACAATTGGGAGAGCCACATGTGGACCAGGGCTGAAGTCCCCTTAAAATTTTGGAAAAAAAAACTATCTAGTGCTAATAAGAGTGTAGCCAGGGGACGAGGGGCTCTAGCACCTAAACTTGTGAGAAAAAAAATAGTATTTACAAACATACATAAATAGATGTGATGGTACGGCATGAACCTGGCCCTTAAGAAAAAAAATCAGAGTTTACCCACACACCCCTCCCCATCCCCATTGTTAGCCCACATGCAATTGACTCTTGGCTCCCCCCTATCTACAACAAGCAACATTTTGAAGAGTTCTGATTCTCTCTTCAATTGAAACTTTTGTTTATATTTCATATGAGCAAAAACTCTATTTTAATGCTAAGAAGCAGAGCTTCTCTTTTCCATTACAGATTATGTTAGTTCTATAATTATGAGAGAAATTATGTTTCTATAATTATGAGAGAAATTATGTTACAAAATTGTCACTCTATCATTATCATTTGTGATTATAGAACGGGTCGTCAAGCTTTGCATTAAAATGAGGTGCTCTATCAAACGCTTGACTTTAAAAGACTTACCCTTCAGCATTTTTATTTTAAAGAGAATAACTATGATCAGGAGTTTCGGTGGATAAGTCAACCTAAGCTACCCAAAAATGCTTTGGGAAATGATATATATGAATAAAAATTAGTGTTAACAAATACCCTTATGTGTGTTCATATTTACCAAACTATCACTTTCCAACCAATCTTTGAGTTGTTCCGGCTGACTGTATACCCATGGTCCTTGTTTATAGTTAATCTTTTTTTTAAAGTGCTCAAGTGTTTAGCATGTGAATTAAATGAGTATGAAACTATCACTCCTATTTTATTCTCCATTCCTATCGGAGTCAATGCCACTCTCTCTAGGGCACTAATGGTTTCCCACACTTAAAATGTTATGGGTTTTTTTAAATAGAGCAATAATCTCCTCCTTGGTCCACATTGCCCTCACGTCCTCAGAAAGTCCTTTAATTGTCTTTGAATGATGGTTAATAAGTTTTGTAAAATCTCTTTTTATTTTTTTCCTAAAAACTAAGATTAGATGTTTTAACCCTAAAGTGAATCTTAGCTATAGTTAAAGAAAGTTAAAAAAGGAACACATGGCAAAATAGCAACCTACATTTTCCCTCCTTGCCCTGAGGAGGGGATTATTTCCCTTTATAAGCAATACGTCATTATCAATCTAGGCCGTCAAAATATCTTACAATTCATAATAGAATTCAGATTCTCCCAGGTTATATAACCTTCTCCTTTGAGAGCCGTTATACCTTGAATATGACATTTGTCAAGCATTTGTTTTGATTAAATCTGATTTTTTTTTTTTATATAAATGGATGTGTATGTGTTAGTGTGAGCGTCATATAGGGGAAGATTTCTCAAAATTCTCCATTGAATCTGAGTGGTGGTCCGGTTGTTAGAGGACAAGTGGAGAGCGAGGTTTGGCCGCTAATACGAGATTCCTAGCCATGATTAGACCATAGAGATTTTCTCAAAACTGTGTCTATTTCATAATCATTGTTGAAAGTTATGGCTGGTGCGTTTAATGCAATATGTATGTTGATACAGTGCTACGCCACCTCTTTGATGTCAATGTATTTGGATTCATTGATCTGTCACTACCACGGGTTTGGAAACCGAATCCAGGGACCGTGTGATTCATTGCTCTGTCGATCTTTTTAAGAAGTGGTTCAATAGAATCAGTCTATAATACTCTCAAATATACAATCTTCTATGGCTAACCCATAGGGTTAGGATTTGGCTCGGCTTATTTTATCCTTTTTAAAGGCCACATCAACTCTTACGAACTTGAAATTGAGTCCACCCCAATTAACATTTGATTTTACCCCTAAGATGTGATTCATTGGTTAAAGTTCTTGAAACAAGTGTTTCAATATACAACCAAACTAGGGTAAACATATCAAAATGAAGATTTTAGGATGGATGAGTACAAAACACTATGAAAAATAAAAATAATTATTTTTATCCGAATTTGTTTAGTTGGATAATTATCTGAATAAATATCCGGCGGGGCAAATTTGGATAGTTATTTTACTGTCAGTTTATAATCAATACTGGTATATCTGATTCGATAAATATTTGATCGATTAAATAATATACTTTAAATTTATAAAACTAATATAACATTTAAAATATATATTTTACATAATTTAATACTTTAAATTTTTATTTTTAATATATATAAAGATAAAATATTAATTTACTAGTTTTTTTAAAAAATTATATATTTTTAAATATTAATTTACATTTTTAAAGTAATCGGATAAATTAGATATTATCCGAATTCGAATATTTTAATCAGAGTCGGATACGGATATCATATTTCATTATCTGCTTGATATTTATTTGGATTCAGATATTCAAACATATAATCGGATACGAATTCGGATATACCACTATTCGTTCTGTTTACATGCTTACAGTCCTATAGGTAGTGGAGTAGTCAATTGGGTCTCAAGGTCGTAGAAGATAATTTCTCTTTCTACAACTAAAGCAAGATATGTTACACCAACAAAAGCTTGTAAGGAGATCATGGTATGGATTCAAAGTTTTTTGAATGAATTGGGCATGAAGCAGAATAATTGTAAATTACACAGTGACAGTCAAAGTACAATTTATCTTGCGAATAACTCAATTTTTTATGCGAGGGCAAAACACATCAACATTCGACAAAATTTCATCAAATCGCTCTTGGATGAGAGATTGATATTTATGGAGAATATTCACATAAGCCTAAACCCCAATAGACATGTTAATTAAGACAATTACTATAGAGAAGCTGAAGGCATATTCAGTTTATGTTGGTCTTCAAACTTTAAGACAAGGAGGTGATCCACATTAGCTTTCTATAGGAGAGCAGCACTACAGATGAAGCAAGTACGACGGAGCTCTTGAAAACCGGTCTTCAAGTGAGATTGTTGAGTAAGGAGATAGATTTAACCAAGTTGGTCGACCAAGTTGAGCTATTTTTGTATGGGAAAAAATTTAAGAGAGTATGCGTCTAACCTATCGACTGACTATCGTGGGCTTGGGCTTTTTAGGTCTAGGTTTGACTTAGTATGTAAGATTTTATTGAACTATATAATCCATTTTAGCCACCAAGAGAGGTTTTCCTTGAGAGAGAGAAAGAACTCTATACTATTCAAATTGCTTTTGCCTTTGAGCATAGTGAAATGATGTGGATTTGTAGATGTAGACATCATTAGCCGAACCATGTATATTATTGTGTTGTGTGTTCTTATATGCTTTTCTCTAATCTTATTCTTTTGGTTATTGTATTGTGGGTTGTTGCACGGTTCCCAATAAAATGGGTATGTAAAGAATCAATCCGTTTATATTATACAAATAATAATATAAAAAAAATACAAAATTTTGTTTGGGGGCACTAGATAGAAAACTTTGATTTTTTTTAATTATACCTATATTATCTGAGGTTTTAAATTTTGCGCAGGGGGAGGGTGGGGGCTATGTCCTCTCCTTGCCCCCTTGCTCCGCCTCTGCTTGTCTGTAGCTAATACGCGGCATCAAAGAGATTCATCGTTGTAGAGGCTATGTATCCACTAGTAGATCGGTTTGTACATACTAAACTATTAGAGGCCCCGTGCGATGCACGAATGTGAATGAAACAATAAATTTCTACACACTCTATTCCTCTTATCACAATCCCCTTAAAATCCCTCTTGTGGATCAATACATCTCCATATGCTCTCTCTATCCCTCGTACCAAAATCCCTTAAAATCACTCATTTTTAGAGGTGCCATGTCAAAACCTCTAGAATTCCAAAGACTGAAGTTTGGAGATCAAGGAGGAGAGTCTTATATTATAGCATAGATATATGAGGTTGAACTTGTTTTAAGGTTGAATATACAAACTAGAGTGTTGAATTTAGGGTGGGCTACATCCCACTTTTGAATTTAGGCTTGCATTTATAGTCTATGCATTTGGCCTCGTATTCGGGCCAGGCTCGGCCCATTGCTTAGAGTGCAACTCAAGTGCTCAATTGACATTGAGTGTCCCAGATTCAAATGCGAGTAACATTAGCAACCCTTGACCTAACAGGATCATCGATCCAATTAGGATGGTGAAAAGTGTGCCCCTCGTTAGGTGTAGGTCTTGTGATCCATTTCCATAAAATGAAATTTCCAATAGACTACTAGAAGTTTTCATTCAACTCACATCACTTACTAACACTAACAACAAATCCACGTCGCATGACCTATTAATAAATGAGATGAACTTAATTCTCTACACAATTTTCCTAAATGGGATGATATCCTATTGGTTTGATTAAAAAAAATTAGTAGTTTATTTGATCCTTATTTTGACTTTGCCCAATTAATATTGGTCAACATCAATGAGAGTTTATTAATCATGATAACGGTTCATGAAAAACTAGTAAGAAGCCTGTGCGATGAACAAGAATGTAAAAAAAAATGTGACGATATTAAAAGACCAAATAAAATGATATTTGACATTAATAAAATTTCTAAATTGTTATTAATTTTCTTAATTATTTAACAAAACCTATCTCAAATTTATTTATTTAAATTATGAAAATACATATCCTCTTAAGTATATATTCCACTTTTGGGTAGTATTTTCCTTTTAATATAATTAATAACATTCAAACAATTTTGTTAACAAATAAAATGACTCCTCTCTCTCTCTCTCTCTCTCTCTTAATCTCTCACATTCTCCCAACTCTCATCCTCATAGCCCTCACAGGTGTCATGCTTGCTCTAATCGTGTGCTTACTTGCTCTCATTGCTTCGTGTTTTGCTTAAGCACCTTGACCTTCATCTTCGCCAACGGACTTAACGTCTCCAGCCACATCATTTGCTACCTATAATGGAGCAAGTCCACCTACCATTGAAGAGCCAACAATTTCTTGTAATTTATGGGGTTGCCTTGTGATTCTCTTCAATAGTGCAAGTGATCCGCTTGCTGAACTAACAACTGCTTTCTTGATCGTCTATGTAAACATTTAGGTGGTGTTTGGATTGAATTTTTTTGGTCAAAAATCAATTATGATAAAATTGATTGTATAGAAATTCATGATTAAATAATCTTTTTTTTTTTAATAATAGTGTTTAGAGAATACGAAGTTGAGACTCATACATATTCTTCGAACACTATTATTTGAAAAAAATGATTATTTGACTATTAATTTCTACACAATCAATTTTACCAGAATTGATTTTTGGCCAAAAAAATCCAATCCAAACGCCACATTAGAGAAATTGATTACTTGTAAAAAAAACTCAAATGGAAATTCAAGAATACTTTTAGTAAGTTTCCGTTAGAAGGTGAGATCCTTGGTTTTCTAGCAACCCACAAACATATAATTGAAACCACATTTTTTTCTAGAAACTTAGATTGAAATATATATATACACACACACACACACACAGTAGTTGGCTCCACGGGCGAGGAGCGAGCTATTGCTCCTCGCTCTCACAAAGCCGCCCCTTCAACTCCCATGAACTTGGGTTAATTTTTTTTAACCCTATGGTTAATTTTTTTTATTTTTCAAAAAACCAAGGATATATAGATGGGTGAACCCTAAGGGTGAGTGAATCTTAACCACAATTAAAGAGAGTTAAAAGAGGGACACATGGCAAGAAAAAAAGAGCCAAGTTCCTTGTGTCAAGGACCCGAGGAGGTGATTAGTTTCCTAAATAAATTTAATTATAAAAATGATAATATCTCAATCGTTGATGTTGCAACTAAAAGAGAATGGGCATAAAACCAAAAAGAAAAAAAGGAGACGTCCATAAAATTTGAAATCTGAAAATCAGCAGATCTAATGCTCGGATTTGAAGCTCTGTTCTCTGACTAGCATTTCTTCCTCCGTACTGGAGCGGGCACGATCAAGATGGAGTTGGGGAAGCGAGTAGAGTGATTTTCAAGGAAATTGAAGGATATCATTTGTCGCGATCCTGCAAAGGTTGTTGTTCCCGGTGGCAGTAGTTGAGTTTTTTAAAAGGGGGTAGGGGTGTATTGGAATAGGCATCAATTAGAAGAAAATACCCTGTTCCCTACCCTTTGCGCATGGGGAGAGGAGGAGAAAGGGGGACGGGAATGAGAGGAGAGACGTGGTGTTAAATGTGGTGAAAACAATTCATCTATAACTCCCTATATCCCCTCATCATATTTGAAAGGAAAACACTTGGTTTATTACTTAACCATAGTCCACCTTAAAACACTTAGAGTTTATATACTTCACCATATTTGGAAGTAAAATGCTTGGTTTATTACTTCACCATAACCCACCTTAAACGGTTCATGAAAAATAGGACTTTATAGTAGGTAGGGGACACTGTGACATATAAAAGAGAGTGATACAAGCAGAGACATTAGCCAAGCAACTCAAATCATTCAAACAAGCATGCCAAACAAATCTAGAGATATGAAATTATGTAAGCTAATAAAGGTTCTTAAAAAACCCTCGGGGGTGTAGCCCAGTGGCTGAAGAACGAACTGAAAACCCAGAGGTCTCGAGGTTGATTCCTGGGCTCCCCTCAATATCAGTTGTATGATGTGGGGGTATTCCCTATGCAGCACATGAGATTAGTTTGGGTCTTTAAGGTTCAAGATATCCACGTTTATAAAAAAAAAAGTATATAAAAAACAATAAATTAGTATATACATAGAGGTTGTTTGACATTGTTCATCGTGTACGATTTTCCTTATCCGGGAATAGAAATAGTGTTAATGCGTTTGGCAACTCGTTTTTAGGAAACGAATTTTAAAGATTGTTATATTTAAGGCACAATTTTAAGGGAACAAAAAAATTTTGTTTCTCAAAATCAATTCTAGTGAACATATTTAAAAAGAATGAGATAAACGAAAAACTTAACAACGTAGACTGGTCATAATAATTTTTAAAAATATTTTATGACACTTGTAAATATATTGATAAATATAACTATATTCTATGCCTATAATACAGGGCTGTAAATGGATATCCGAAAATCCGATATCCGGTCTGTATCCAAATCCGTTTAGTCGGATAAAATCCGATTAAGATATCCAGCAGATCGAATTCAGATACCCTTTACAAGTATCCGGTTATAAACGGAGCGGATACAGATAGTAAGCTATCCGCTCAGCTAAATATCCAACCGGTAGACTTATACACCCAATATGCCCCCCTACACTGTTTAGAAGGTTTTTATAAATTTTAAGGGCTAGTTGTAATTATCTTACATTCCAGAGGGTAGCATCGTAATCACGAAACCAACACAAATATCTTTTAACAAACCCTAAATCCATTCGATGCCTCAAGATCGATATCTATTCTGCGAGGGTTTTCATCTCTTCTACGGTTCTACCTCTCCTCTCTTCTTCTACCTCTCCTCTTCTCCTTTAACTGGGCTATGTTTGAATACCTCGCAACTGAGGTTAGTAGATGATTTGATTTTGATTTTATAGGTGTTGGTGGATTTTGTTTGTGTTTGATGTGTTCTGAAAGATAGGGTTTTTGATTTCCTTCAATTCTTGAGCTTGCTGGATATGCAACCGTGGGGATCCCCCTCATCACGGTTCAAGTGTTGATTAGCCATGGGGCCCCCTCATCAAGTGTCGGCTCGCTACCTACGCAGCTGCTTTCCTTCTTCCACTTCCCTTTTGAAGAAATCAAAAAATTATCAGCCATTGTTGGAAAATTAGAACAAATTCTCTCGTGTGATCGTTGTTCCTTATTGTTCCCTCATTGTCTTCGTTGTGGTTTTTACAGATGGTCATATACGCTTCTATCACTTTACCTTTTTTTTTTTTTTTTGAGAGATAGCCGAATAAGATTGCCAGGTAATCTTCCACTTCGCTTTTTTTCATAGATGGCCAGGTATTCGAGTATACTAGTTAGTCCAATTCAGATAATATCCGAATTATTATATGAATTCGATCGATTAAACGAATACGATTTCGGTTTCTAAAATTTACTATCTGCCGGATATCGGAACGGATATGGATAGGAGGTAGAATTAATCGGGGTGGATACGAATATAGTACTATCCGCTTCGTATCCGCTCCGTTTATAGACCTACTACAATAATCCTTTTTTTTTTTCATCTATACATAATTTTTTGTTAATTATTTTATTCATAATTGCTTCTACTATATTGTTACTAAACAGGCTTACAATACATAATTAATTATAGGATTTTTTTGTGAAAACCCCCCTACCTTTTCAGCTATTTGTAAATATCCCCTTACCTTTTGTTATTTTGTAGTATGCCCCACTATTGAAAGTTTTTGCAAATCCACCTTTCTATCCATAACGCTACAGGCATTAAATTTTTTATGAAATGACATGTTTAACCTTGTTTTGATTTCAATATGATTTGTAAAAACCTTTCACAAGAGAAGTGCATGGAACCCACTAACCATGGTTAAGATTCATGCACCCCTAATATTCATCCATCTAATCTTAGGTTTTTTTTTATTTATAAATATATTAACTTTAGGTATATTATGCTAAACCACAGTTAAATGGGGCTCTATAAGCCGTCACATGTCCTTTTTAACATTCACTAACTGTATTTAAGCTTTATTCACCCCTAGGATTCATCCATCTTAACCTTGGATTTTAGGAAAAAATATAAAAAAACATTAACCATAGGTTGATTATTCTTAACCATAGTTAAAGAGGGATCTATAAGCCACCATGTGTTGCTTTTAACACCTACAAACTATGGTTTAGATTCTCCCATTTTACCACTGATTCATCCATCTTAACCTTGGATTTTAGAAATAATATAAAAAAATATTAATCTCAAGTTCATTATTCTTAACCACAATTAAAGGGGGGTCTACAAACTGCCACACAATTTAAGGAAACTCTACACGCCACCACGTGGCCCTTTTAACACCTATTAACTGTGGCTAAAATTCACTCACCCCTAAGGTGCATCCATATAACCTTGCTTCTTAGAAAGAATATTATGCTTAACCAATTAAAGGGGGTTCAACAAGTTGCATCATGTGTCTCTTTTAACACCTCGTTAACTGTAGTTAAGGTTCATTCACGGTTAGGATTAATCCATCTAACCTTGGCTTTTAAGAGCACCTTCTAATTGTAGAGCCCCTTTAACTATGATTAATTATAATCAATCTAAGGTTACTACTTTTTTACATTTTTTTTTAAATCCAACATTAGATGGTGAGTGAATTTTAACCACAATTAATGGGTGTTAAAAGGGACACGTGGTGGCTTGTAGAGTCTCTGTTAACTGTGATTAAGCATAATCAACTTAAGGCTAATATATTTTTATATTTTTTCTAAAATCCAAGGTTAGATGGATGAACCCTAGGGGTGAGTGAATCTTGATCACAATTAGTGGGTGTTGATAGGGACACATGACAGAGCCACTTTTAATTGTGGTTTTAAAATTCAACCTTAGGTTAATATTTATTATAAAATCTAAGGTTAAGATGGATGAATATTTGGTAAAATGGGGGAATCTTAACCATAGTTTGTGGCGACACATGGCAGCTTGTAGAGCCCTCTTTAACTGTGGTTAAGAATAAGCCTATGGTTAATAATTTTTCCCAAAATCCAAGGTTAAGATGGATGAATTCTAGGGTGAGTGAAGCTTAACCACAGTTAGTGAATGTTAAAAGGAACACGTGATGGCTTATAGTGTCTCCTTTAAATGTGGTTCAGCATAATACAACCAAGGTTAATATTTTTTTTTGTAAAAACTAAGATTAGATAGAGGAATCCTAGGGGTGAATAAATCTTAACCATGGTTGTGGGTTTTTTTTTTTTTGGTAGGACTAATTTGTTAACTAACTATGTCAGGGGTTAGGACTGTCAGCAGGGTTAGAACTCAACACATGGTGGGCGTCAACAGCCACACCAAGGACTCGAACACGAGTCTTCCCTCCCCAAATGGGAGATACACTACCACTGGGCCAAACCCATGGTGTGTGGGTTCATGCACGTCTCCTGTGAAAAGTTTTTACAATCCCCTTGAGAGTCAAAACAAGGTTAAAAATATCATTCCATAAAAAATTTAACTTAAGGGTGGATTTACAAAAAAATTAGAAGTTAGTGGGGGATAATATAAAATAACAAAAGACAATGAGCATTCACAAATTGTCGAAAAGGTAGGGGTTTTTTAATTTTTAAAAAAACCCTTAATTAAAGAATCAAAATGTAAGAGAATTAATTATTTTTTAGAATAAAAGAATATACCAAAACGTCCCCTTGATTCCCATCCTATCGATGCACCCGACAAGTTGATCATAACCTTCCATCCAATAGAGAACAACCATTATTTCGTAACCATAGGATAGGCTGATGATTTGTGAATCAACATTCTTGATCTCACTATATATCTCTACTAATATAAAGAGGATTCCTATGTTCAATACGTTGATTGATATTTGTATTAATTTCAAAAATGTTATTTGACTTCTATCTAACTATTAATCTATTAATGTAAATGCTATATTTAAAAACGTAGACTAAATTTCCAAATTCCCAAATTATTGTTATCATAATTTGTCTTTCTTAAATATTTGCTTAGTTCCCGTATTATTCTTTACTCATCTATACTCCTTAATTATGGTTAGGATTCACCACCTTTAGGATTCATCCACTTATCCTTGATTTTTAGGAATCTTAGCCATGGTTAAAGGGTGTCAAAAGAGACACATGACAACCTTAAGGTTGTAACCAAACTCCTCGCTCTCTTGACAAAATGCTCCAAAAGAAGAATATCTTGCCAAAGGTCCTACCTGTCCCCTTTCTTTGCTATACCCAAAATGCCCTTAAAGTTTTTTGAATCTCAAAATGTCCCTACATCATATTTCTATAACCAACGTGTCTATCATAATTTTTTCATATGAGATCCAAAATGTCGTTCAAGTTTCTATACCTAAAATATTTCTTAATTTTTTTTCTTCAAATGATGTGATTAGGATCCCTCTTCCCTATCCCTCTCCTCTTCCCTCTCTCTCGCGTGCATCTTACGTGGTGCCCACCGGTGATAAATGCAATCATCTAGAGTTCGATTTACCAATACGATTAGATGAAACATGTATAAATATATTTCTTCAACACATGACATACATGGAAGTATTCCAATCTTTGTAGGTGACCAAACACCAAATTAAACCAAATATGACATAACCGAAACCCAATCCAAATAGTTAGTGCAATGCAGGCTGCCCTAACTCTACATAATTACCGTTCACTATAAGTCGGCAGTGCTGTCTCGAACATGAGCACGTAACCACAAATCTGTTCTCAATTTTCTGATAATATCGGTGTATTTTGGTCAATTCCCATTTTCTTAATCAAAATCAAAGAGTGGATATTTCATGTTGAAGATTAAAAAATGCCGGGCAAGATTTATAAAACGTTGACATGAGGATTTAGCTAAACCCACACTCTTCTTGTGCGCTTGCCTCAAAAAATTACGTTTAAGGGGAGAATATTAGTGGGACTCATAAGTATTTGCCGGTTACTTTTGGAAAGACGTTGGGATCGTTTCCATTAATTACTTGTAAGGAGATAGCAGTAACACTCTATAAATCATGCATTTTCATAAATATCTAATAAAATATTTTGCACGTAAACATGTACGTAAATTTATGACGCTTTCGGAGTGAATGTTGACAGTCTCATCGCAAAGAGTACCGGAGAAAATCCTGTGCCCATGAAAAATGCTAGCGCTTGATGTAGATTTTGAAACTCTTACTAGGATGCAACATGCGTCACTATATTTTTGTAAACGTTTTAAAATTAAGGGCTTATTCGACAAGCTTGACGTGAACCTTATCAAGTTAGGCTCAAATTTTTAGACTAAAAGCTCGACTTGAAGCTATTGGCTGGGCTAGAGGGCTAATTAATTCAAGTTTGAACCGAGCTTGACTTAAAACATAAAAAAAAATATTTTAATTTTATTTTAAAAGAAAATATATTAATATTATTAAAACATTATTTATAACACCTTTTTGATTTATTATAAGTAGACTATTTATAAATATTATTTAAGTAATATATTGATATCTAATTACTATTATATTATTATGTCAAGTTGAATCATCGAGCCAAGCCAATATCAAGCTGGGCTTGGCTTCAACTTAGCTTATTGTGTAGCTCATAGGTTCATGTGGCCTTCAATGAACCAAAATGTAAAGAAAAAAAAATCAAAGTTAGATTGTTGAATCCTAAGGATTAGTGAATCTTAATCATGATTAATAAGGATTAAAAGAGACACATGTTGGCGGATGCGATTGAACACCGAGTTCAATCGGTATTGACTGTGATTCAATCTTTGTTTATTTGTTTTTTTTTTTTGGCTTAAGACTAAAGGAATGCTTGGGAGTAACACTTTTGACATGAGTCTCATAAAAAACAGAAGTTATTTGATACTTTTCACACGCCTAAGTTTGTCATAATGGTAGTGTATCTCTTTTTGGGGAGGAGAGACTCATGTTTGAGTCCTGTGTGACCGTTGAGCGCCCACCCTCGAGTTCTAACCCCTTTAACCACCCTAACCCCTGACTTAGATAGCTAAATGATTTAGGTGGCAAATCCTCTCCAGTTATAACCGGATGTGGCACATCCGGTTATAACCCCTAGAGGTCGCCACGTGTCTCCTTTGACACCCCTTAACCGTGGGTAAGGTTCACCCACCCCTAGGGTTCACCCACCTATTTTTGGTTTTTTTTTAAAAATATTAATTCTATTTTTAAAATTAAAAATATGTTTTTAAAGTTTTTTTAATATTAAAAACAATTTTTTAATTTTAAAAATAGAATTAATATTTAAAAAAAAAAACCAAAAATAGGTGGGTGAACCCTAGGGGTCGGTGAACCTTACCCACGGTTAAGGGGTGTCAAAGGAGACACGTGGCGACCTCTAGGGGTTATAACCGGATGTGCCACATCCGGTTATAACTGGAGAGGATTTGCACCCAATGATTTAAGACCGTAAAAAAAAGTAAAATTTTTTTTATGACTTTTCGGTCGACTGCGGTGTTCAAATATGGGAGAGTGGGTTTAGCAATCCCTTCCCAAATTGCTTGTCAGACGTGCCGTAAAAATCCATCAAGAGGTAGAAAAAGAAAAAGGAAAAGAAAAACCAGGAAAATAAAAGAAATATGTGAAAATAATTTCAGGTAAAACGTTTTTCTCCTCTTGTCTTCTGGTTAGATCGGTCTGTTTCTCTGCGGACTTAAATTATTCGTAAGCGGAAAAGGAAACAAAAAAAATAAAAAGGAAATAAAGAAAACACGGCTTTCTCCGATCAAAACCAGAGTTTCTGCAAATCAAATCGAGTTTAGAAGATCGTTTGAGCCGATCTAAGCTAAGAGGGATTCGTAATTCTTTGATTGCGAAGAGCGATCGTGTTTTGAGGAGATTTATTTTGTGTTTATTGAAGGTGTGGTCGTTTCGCAGGAGGTTTTGCGTTTTTTGTCCGATCACTGTCCTACTACTGCGATTTTGAAAATTTCCGGTGATGGGTTTTAATGGGGTTTCGGTATTTGAAGTGGGTTCGAGAAATTTTCTGGTTTTGAGTCATGTCGGATTAGAGAAGGGAATTGGGGGTTTGTAAGTTTTATTTTTAATGCTGTCTGTGGGGAGTAGGGATGGGAGGAAGGGGTTGGGATTAGGGTTTGCTGGTGAAGGAGAAATGGAAGAGACTGAGCTGGAAGAAGGAGAGGCTTGCTATTACCAGGAGGACGACGCTAGCATCGACCCTGATGTTGCTCTCTCTTACATAGTAAGGGCTGCTCTCTATCTTACTTTAAACAAGTTTCTATTTTTATTTATTTGATTGGAATTCGTATTTGAATCTGTTTGCCTTGCTAAAATCTATGTTTTAACTTGTTTGGGGTGTTTTGGATTGATCCCAAAAGTTTGCACTGAATTCTGGGTTTTCAGTTGATGATTTTCCATGTTGAGGAGTCTTAATTGGTCATTGGATTCATATGTTCTTGATGTTTTGAGAGATATTTTTTTTAGAAATTAGGATTGTAAAAGAAAAGAAAAAGCTCTTGGAACTTGACAGTGCGATGACTTGGGATTGCTCTAGAAAGTCTATCCATGGTTGGTTGTGTGGTTCCAGTTCGAACTAATGCGAGCCAGGGGGAAAGTATTGCTCTTTATCAATTCCCTAGTTATGGAAAACAGTTTTGATTTGGTCCAGTGGTTGAGGGTGAAGAGAATTAGCCCGGCTTCTCTTGGTTTTTGATGTTTGGGTGAGTTTGCTGTTAATGGAGTATATTTTGATTACTCAAGCTGTACGTTGGAGTTTTGAAGTCATCTTGTTGTGCTAGTTCTCTCCCATTCTACTTAGAAGCATTGCAGGATTCGTACTGAAATTATGTAGGCCCACATAGGAACTCAATATTCAGATTATACGGTTATGTAGCCAATGAATCTCGTGATCTTTCTCTCTGCGTGTTAACTTATATTTGAGAACAGTTGTTAAGAGAACTGGTTCACTTATAATAAGATGATGAAACAAAATAGCTTTGTGGAATTTTCATGGCTACACAACATTATATTTCTTAGATATGTACATCCTTCTGATTATGTTATAGGCATTTCTTCAAATTTCTGGTTCCAGTTTTTATAGTCACTCTCTATTTGCTTCCTTTTGTGTTCTATTTTTCAATGACATTAGTAAGAGCTTGGTTTCGATTTCTTAAAGGATGAGAAGCTTCAAGATGTCTTGGGGCATTTTCAAAAAGATTTTGAAGGTGGGGTTTCCGCGGAGAATTTGGGTAAGTGATCACGAGTACAGAACCATGGAACTTGTAGAACGCAAAGAGACTCATAAATGCCTTCTTCATACACTGGAACTGATGGTTTGGGAATTTATTAATTCTGTCAGGGGCAAAATTTGGCGGGTATGGCTCATTTTTACCCACCTATCAGCGTTCTCCTTCTATTTGGGCTCATCCGAGGACTCCGCAGAAAGCTCAAAACTACAGCACACCGAGATCTCCTAACAATTGTCCTCCAGATGTATTTACTTTTAAATTCGTGACAAACTTTCTTATTAATGGTACTCTCCTTAGGAAGGAGAAATCTATGTCTGACTTGCGAAGTTCTAATTTAGTTTACCACTGTGGTTATGTTATCATACAGGGTGCCCGCCAGAACTCTACAGTTTCATCAAGTGCACCTCTCTTTGCGAGGCTTGGACCTGCTTCTAGCAGTACCATGCCACTGCCTGTTTCAAGGGCGCCATCTGTGGATAGATTAGTTAAGCGAGATACATGCTGGTCTTCTGCACAGGGTGCTGCAGAGCTCACACCGAAACGCGAGCCTGTGAACAAGTTGGTTAATCCGACCGACCAGAAAACGCTGAAGGTTCGAATCAAAGTGGGCACTGATAATACATCGGCTCGAAAAAATGCTGAAATTTACAGCGGTCTCGGCCTTGATATTTCTCCATCTTCATCACTGGAGGACAGCCCCATGGAAAGTGGAGGGATGTCTCCTGAATCTCGAGAGACACTGGATGAATCTCCCACTAGCATTATTCAGGTGATCTTTCTTCTTCTTCTTCTTCTTCTTCTGTCTGTCTGTGGTGGACCTAAAGTGATGAGATTTGTTTCTTGGTCATATGATGTGGTTGAGCAGTTAATGACGTCTTTTCCAATCCCTGGGGGCCTACTGTTATCGCCTATTCCTGATAGTCTGCTTCGCTTGTCGGAAAAGGAAAAGCTTCTGAAAGACGGTAGATCTGGGTCTGTCCACAAGGGTAGGCTAGAAAGTTATGCTATGTTAGTAGACGAGTCTCCTTCCGTAAGGAGGGATGGCAAAGTGTTTGGAGAGAAGAAAATTAAATCGGTGGAGAAAAATGGGAGGTCAGTAGAATTGAAGAATGGGAGTGGTAGGAATGCTGGGGATGAAATCAGTGACATTTTGAAGAATGAAATAGACATTGAGACCCCGGCAGGCAAGGATTATGGTGCTAATACCTTGAAGCTTCAGCTTCTATCCAATTCAAAGTGCACTGTTGGTGAAACAGCAAAAGTTACTGGCAGGGCATCTGATATTTACAGGGAAGCCAATAAAGGTGTGGTGAAGGAAGAATTCTTCTCCTCAGATATAGTGAAGGAAGAAGCCTTGGAGACAATATCCAGCCAAGAGGTTAGCAGAGTTGAGAAGCATAATGCCAAGACTAGTTTGGCAGAAAAGGTTTGGGAAGATCAAAAGGCAAGTTATCATAAGGACGTTTCAGTTGATTCTAGCAAAGGTTGGAGGAGCAAAGGTGACAAAACTTATTACCCATCTAAAGTTGACTCCAATGTCTCTAAGGGAAGGAAAGATCCTCCAAAACAGAAGGTTGGTCAGAAAGCTACATCCTATGAAATGGATGTAATGAAATTGCTTCAGGGAAGGGAACAACCATCATCAGGGAGCAAAAAGAAATCGAAGGGGAGCCAAAGTAATGGTAACCCAGCTGCAGAATTACCAATGGAAAGCTTGAGGGTTGGTTCTTATGCAAAGCCAAAAAATAAGAAGAAGAGCACTCATGCTGGCGATCATCCATCTAAAAGTATAGCGGATGATGTAAAATTACACAAGGAATTGGAAAAGGCTAGCGAGAGCTATAGATATTTATTCGGGGACATAAAATTAGAACAGGCAGAGAACAGAATGGATTCGTTGGAGCCGTCTTCTAAAGATAGGCCAAAAGACTCTATGCTCGAGGTTGGTAAGAAAGATACCCACACATTTGCTGACAAATCAAAAGAGACATCAAGTGGTAAAAAAATTGATAACCTGTTGACGTCAGAGGCATATCTGAAAACAGTTCCAGACGTTGCTCATCCTTTAACAGGAAACGGGCGCGTTTCTGATGTGGCTCCTGCGGTGGCAGCTCCTTTAGTTATAGAAGAAAATTGGGTCTGTTGTGATAAGTGTCAGAAGTGGCGACTTCTACCACATGGTAGAAATCCGGACCACCTTCCCAAGAAGTGGCTGTGTAGCATGCTTAACTGGCTGTAAGTGCCTTTTCATAGCATTTTTAGGTTATGTGGTTATATGATTATTTGTAGCATGGCAAACTAGCTTATTCATTTTAATAAACTGGACTTTTAAACTTGGACTGAAGTGTAGAAAGTATTTTTGGCTGCAATGCATCTCTCTTATTTATTTATTTTATTTCTGATCTTGTTCTATGCACTATTGAAACTCGTTTCTAGGCCTGGAATGAACCGGTGCAACATCAGCGAGGAGGAGACAACAAAAGCTCTGAATGCATTGTACCAAATCCCTGCTCCTGAGAGTCAAAATAATATGCATAGTGATCCCGATAGAACTGCATTGGGTGGAACCGTGGTTGATGTCCGCCATTTTGACTATAACCCCCAAGATTTTAGTTCCCATGCTGTGCCTAGTGGCGGAAAGAAGAAATACGGATCCAAAGGCATATCAATTGCAACTAGCCATAGTGGACTGACACAGTTTTCGGACTTTGAAAAGAAGAACCAACATGCCTCTGTGAAAGCCAAAAGCTTAAATGACGCGAATGAGTTTCTTTTGGAATCTAATCCAGCAAACGAGCCTGGTTTTCAGCATTTAAGTAAGTCGAGCAACTTAGCTGTGGAAAAACATAAACACAAACAGAAAGAGAAGCAAAAACTACTTGAACGCTATCCAGATGGAGGTATTGTTTTAGAAGCTGGCATTTTTTTTCGGCTGTCAAAGTCCTTCCTGTGGAAGTATGTAAATTGTTTCTTGTGTCCACAGGTGATGCCAAGCACTCAAAAGGAAAAAGCAAGAGGGAGGCTGTTGCAGATGGATTTAGAGCTTCGAAGAAAATCAAGACAGGAGTGTATTATACTGATGAACATTGGAATACTGATCATGATGGGGCCATCGGGAGGGTAGGCCCCACCTTGAGTAGTGGTTTGCCAGCTAAGTCAACTGGAAAGGATCTGCAGAAACATAATGAATACTCTTCTTCTAAGGACTCAAAGTGTAATAAGAAGGACAGTGTATCTATAAAAAAACCAAAAGACCAAGTTCAGGTTTCTATGGGTGGTGGGCTCCTGGATATGGGGAAATGCGATAAAAGGGATATTTCTGTTAAGAAGAGGAAGGCGAAGGAGTGGCAGGATAGTCAGATTGAGTTGAAAACCCTCTCAAGTACTGAGCATCATCTCCAGGACAACAGGATTTCTGTGAAGGAGACTAGTGAGAGTGAACGCAGGAAGGAAAAGAAGGCGAGGGTTTCTAAGTCTGTCTGGAAGGAGTCCAGTACCAGTAAGGGCGATGGCAAAGCAGACAAAAAAGGTAGAGTGGCCCGGATTATTTTATCAGGTAATAGAGATCAACCAGTTGATGGTATGGAAGAAGAAGGCAGAAGTATTGAGAAGGGCCAGCAACTGGTGCAATATCGGGGGAGCACTGTGCCTCAACAGACCTCGGATGGTATAGATTCTTTCAAAAGGGATTTCCGATTTGGGCAACCTTCCATTGCAGCCACTTCAAGCTCTTCAAAGGTTTCTGGCTCCCGTAAAACTAAGGCCAACTTCCATGAATTGAAAGGCTCACCAGTAGAATCAGTTTCATCATCTCCTTTGAGGATTTTCAATCCAGAAAAGCTTACATCAGCAAAAAGGAATCTCTTAGGGAACGATGATGCTATTAATGCTGGTTTATCTGTCATGGATAGCCCGAGAAGATGCTCAGACGGTGAAGGTGATGGTGGAATTGATAGGTCTGGGACAGTAAGGAAGGAGAAAGTTTTTTCTGCCATACATCAGGGATCACTGGAGTCTTCTGTACTTGATTGTCAGGATAGGGATGCCAATCACATATCAGTAGGCAAAGCTAAACAACAGACTGGACTCTCTTCTTCTGAATTTGATAGTAGCCATTTGGTGAATGGTGGCACTGATACCTTAGACCAGCATCAGTATTCTAATGAGCTGCTGACTAAGAACCATTGCCACGATGAGGAGAGAGTGAACAACAACCATTACCATAGTAATGGGTATCTTCCACGGAAGTCTGAGAAGAGTTCCTCTTCGCGGTCCAAGGACAAACACAGAACTTCCAAATCTGATTATAAGAGAGGTTTGTTCAAGGCCTCTGATTCATTCACTGAGCAGGAAGAACTGTATCCAACAAAGAGCTTGTGGTATGAGACAGAGATTGAATCTCATGACCGTGCACCTTATCACGAAGAAATGAGGGACAGAAGATACAGTGTTCGGGAAACGTGTGGAGTTAAATCTGAGAAAGATGAGAATAACTATGTTGGCAATAAGGATTCTGCAGGAAAATGGTCAAGTGAGAGTAGTAGAATAGAGAACCAGTCAAAAATTGGGCAGCATGAAGGTTCAGATGTGAAATTGGTTGCTATTTGCAGCAAGGATGTGAAGTCTACCCCACAACAAAACCTGCTGCAGGACCATGAGGGTCGAAGATCCTCAAACCTGTTACTTTCCGACAGAAGCGATCGTACGGAAATAGCATCAGAGAGAGTGAAGTCACAATTCGTCCCCCTTTCTGGAGATAAACAAGAAACACTGACTCGGTATCCGCAACCAGTACCCAGGTCCCACAAAGGAGGTGGATTGGATGTATTGCCAGTTGATAATTCTGGTGGTGGTGATCTGTCAAATGCGCCAAAACAGCGTAGGAAGACTGATAACAAGAGTGGAGCTCACCACAATAGTTTAAGGCATCACACACCTAATGGGCATGGGATAAGGGATTTTGATTCCCAAAGTCCGGTTAGAAAGGATGCCCCCTCTCTTGCAGCTGCTAATGCCTTGAAGGAAGCCACTAATCTTAAACACTCTGCTGATCGTCTTAAGGTGTTTATATATTGTCCTGTTCCAGTTCTTTAGCTAAGCTTGATATGGTGTTATGCTGTTCTCCTTCTACTAAATATTGGTACAATTTGATCTTCTGTAGAACTCTGGGTCAGATGTAGAAGTTACCGGGCTATACTTCGAGGCGGCCTTGAAGTTTCTTCATGGGGCCTCACTTTTAGAGCCTTTTAATAGCGAGAATGCCAAACATGGGGAGATGACCCAATCGGTGCAAGTTTATAGTAGTACTGCAAAACTCTGCGAGTAAGTGAAAAGTCAAATCTGAATGAAGAACTCTTGTTGCTTGAGACATGTACTTGACATTTTGATTCTGCTGAAATGGTTTGGGAGCATTGTCAATGTTATCAATTGTTATTTCTTAAAGATATTTTCTCACTAGCTCATTTGCAATTGCACCTTTTAATAGGTTAGCCTAATGCAACATTTGGAGTTTGGGTATAAATACATTCTAAGCCAAACTTCTGCTCTTCTGGTACTAATTATAGCATCTGATGGTATATTGTTTTGTTCAAGTGGCAAGCGTGTTTTTTTGTTGTTGTTGGAACATTTCAATGGAAGGGAGCAATTGTATACTTCACAGGCAATCGACATTCATATCTTCCACGTAGGAAATGAATCCATCTTGATGAACCTTTTTCACAAGGTTTCTGATCTAGAGTTTCTGATTCCTTTCAAATTATGGGGCAGGAGTCTGTGACTGGTTTATTGGAGTGCTTTCTTGTTTTGTAAATGTCCCTTCTCCATTCTTTTACATGGGGTGTTTTAAGAGTTTCTCACTTAAAATCATGGATGTTTTTCTTTGAGGTGTTTCTTCACCTGCTTATACGTGGTCAATTTGACATCATTGGGTTGCCTTTATGTTTTATAGATTTAGGCATTTTATACTTCTTTGGTGTAACAGGAAAAACACTATTTCCTATCTCCAAAACTGATAGCTTCCAGTCAATAGCCGATATAAAGGTTTTGCTTATTTCTTGTTCCAATATGTTGAATATTAGGAGAGGTCAGAGTGATGTCTTTTTTTTTGTTTTTGTTTTTGGAAATACAATCGCGTTAACATTTGAGTTTTAGTTGAAAGAAGTGTGAACATGGATCTGATGTGGGGAATATTTTCAGCTCAAGTCTGAAAATTCTTTGGTTATTTTTGTCTCGAAGGTGAAAAGAGTGGTGAGTGCTAATAACAAGTTCAGGCTTCTAATCTTGAAGCTTTGTGCAAAGGATATAAATATTGCCAGGTCCAGGAGTCTAAGATCTATAGGTGATGTAGTTTCCTGATTCCCGTTTCCTTGTGTGAGTGATTCTCTATTAAAGTGTTGTTTAGGTGGGGATTTCTGGTTATGAAAAACGAGATCATGATAATATGGGGTCTTTATTAGAATTGTTAGCGTGTTGGAAGCTGTTGTTCTTACGGTTCATGTACCATCTGGCCAGAGTTACCTCTCTGTTACTGTCTTACTGAAGATGTA
Source organism: Tetracentron sinense (assembly GCA_015143295.1). NCBI lineage: Eukaryota > Viridiplantae > Streptophyta > Magnoliopsida > Trochodendrales > Trochodendraceae > Tetracentron > Tetracentron sinense. The sequence continues at coordinate 5,985,545 of CM026558.1, read as the reverse complement.
CCAAATGTTCCTGTCTTTCTGGCCTCTCTATCAATTTTTCATGAGATCTTGCTACTGCTTGTTATTTCCTGACTTCGTTTTTATTATTAGGTTGCTAAACATATATTAGAGGTCAGAATTTTATATGAGAAACATGCTCTTGTATATAATATGTGTATATATGTTTGATCAGTATTTTATTTCCATATCTAAGTTATGTGTCATGTCCTTAATGTGCTTTGAGCATTTTGTTGTATATTATCTGACACCTGTTCACACATCCTTTGAACTTTTGTATGCATTACTTGTTTCGGAATTTTTTTTTTGGAGCACTAATATTTCTGTGTGAGAACTACTACATTATGCCTGGTCGTTCTCAGCTGGTCTCTTGTTTATGGAATTTAAGTGAGCTTTATGTATGTGACGTAGCTTAGTTCAGGTTTAACATCAATTAAGAAATAGTCTGGAGTTAGACTATAGTAATTTTGAAGCTTATATTGCATCACTATATCTCTGTACTAGTTCCTTGCTGATATTATACACTTTTTAAATTTGCAGATTCTGTGCTCATGGATATGAAAGACGCAAAGAAATGGCTGCTGCTGCTCTGGCCTACAAATGTATGGAGGTGGCATACATGAGGGTAATTTACTCCAAGAACTCAAGTGCAAGCATAGACCGGCATGAGTTGCAAACGACTCTTCAAATGGTTCCTCCAGGTAACTAGAATAAGGCCATGGTCTGAAGGTAGATTATAAAATTAAATTATGTTCAAAGTTCTCTGTTCATGTGTATGGGAATCTTGTAGCTATCTTTCTTACTGGATGTGCTTGTTTTGTTAATTATATTTGTTTGTTTTAATATTAAAATTGGTTACTACCTTTCTTTTTTTGCTTATGGAAATTACCGACTTCATTGAGAGTTAGAGGTTCAAGATTTTACCTTATAAGGGTTGCGTGCCACCTCTAATAAAAGCAAAGAGCTTGGAGGAAAAATTGTCAATCCTTAAAAGGCCATTTCTATGCTCCGAACATGAACCACCAAATCTAAATTACCGGGATTTTTTTCCCTAATAAATAAAGCAAAGTTAAATTAATAAATGATATTTACAGGGGGAGGATTCATCAAGAAGTGAGCCAGCTCACCAACGCTAATAGGAAAAAATAGGCTCCTACCCTAAGGAAAAGGAAGATGCCAAATTAAGATTCTTATAGTCCTCTAGACCCAAAGAGGAGAACGGAGACATGCAACCAGATTCTATCTTTCAGAAGATAGGTTATCGAAAACCCTCATATTCCTCCCCTCCCAACTACACGAGCAAAAAGCACTTGGAAGCATTTTTTTATAAACACCCACAGGATCATCTAGATCTTGTGTAACCCAGCTAGAAATGAAATCCAAGAAACAGGAAAAATTCATTGAACTCTAAAAGTGATGTACTGGACTCAAATTCATATAAACGAAGGACAATGGAGCAATAGGTGGTTCACAGATTCCTTCTCTGACAAATGCATGAAACATCTATTAGCCAACCTCTACTTTTTAAAAAAAAAATAGAGGTGGGGATCATGTCCAGGGAAGCTGATCAAGGAAGAACGCAATCTTAGCTGGCATCCTGGGATTCAAACAACTTGATATGGAAATGAGAGACTAGATTTGTCACAAAAATATTGAAAGAAAGATTTCATTGTAAACCGGTCTGCATTGTCCTTGGACCAAACTTTGCCATCTCTAGCTAGGAAGTTAGACTAGAATGAATTGAGGCGAGGCAATAGACTTAAAAGGTCATCTATTTCTGAATCATTAAAACCATTGGCCCCAGTGGCCTAATCATCTTATTTGCTACAACCTCAAAGCAAGACTGCTCCAAGCCACTTTATTCACTGCCAATGAATGTATTATTCGAAGTCCTTTTCAGCGTATTCTGCCCACGACGCAAATCCTCCCAAAATTTGACTTCATCACATCCACCCTTTTTGAACCTAATATGCTTGCCAAAGTTTCCTTAATGCTCATAATTGCTTTTCCAAAATCGACTCCACCCCTCCCCATGGAATATTAACCCTAAAACAGATTAGTGGTCGTTGAAAAAACCCACCGTGCCATAGACATGCAAGTGATAATTCTAAAATTGACTAGTTGTCTAGTAAATATAGAGATATATGATGTTTTATTCGGCTTCCTGTACATTGTATACATGTTGAGAAGAGTATGATCGAGACATTACAATATGATCCTGCCTCTGCGTACTCACCAAGAAAAGGGAGAAACGAAGATGTGATTAATTTTTTCTTTAGCTTTGTTAATACATGTGCATATGTTTGTTCCAAAATGATCCTCATGAATACAGTGATCCAACACGAGCTTCCTATCCATTGTGTGTCATGAAGAGAAAAGAGAAGGAAAATAAGCTTCATAATATATAGAAGAGATTACACATTTATCACATGCGTTACTGAAATGATCTTAGAAACGAAAAATACCCCCTTTCCTTCCACCAATGTGTCCTTCCACCAATGTGTACTTGGAGGGGGGAAGAAACTAAAGAAAATTGTTTAATATTTTGTTTTTGTAAATAAAACCTTAATCATGAGAATGAAATGAACCTTAAAAATAATAAGCATCGAAACTTTTAATACCCGTGTTATCCAAAGAGGGTTCTTTAAAAGTGAACTTAAGAAGTTTGTTTAAGTACTGAAATCAGGATAGTTATTGATTCGTCTGCACAAGAGGTTTTGCTGACTTGAGCCTGTAGTAGCCAGTAGGATAATTTTCCAGCTAGGGATTTCAGAATCACATTTTGGACGTGAATTGTTAATTCAAGATATTTTAATAGAATCGAATGGTGGAACATGATCCAAGTTGCCGATCCCAAGTATTTGGGATAAGACATTGATTTTGATGGTTTTGGAACTGATTAGTCTGCCTTACAAAGTAATGCTACTGATGGTATCTCATCATTGAAATGCAACTAGAGTCATTTTAAGTTGGTGGTTGTTCCCTTTTTCTTTTCCCCTTTTATATATTTTGAGAAACCTTGCATTGTTGTTGAGTCATTCGTTTAGGAAGGAAGGGTATCGGTTTTTCTGCTCTCAAAGGCTTTTTTTTTGTAATATTATTATTGTTGATGTCCCCTGTTTCTTTTTAATCTTTTCCTTAGGCGAGTCTCCATCATCGTCTGCTTCAGATCTTGATAACTTAAACAATCAAGCAACACTGGATAAGGCTTCTTTAGCCAAGGGTATTAGTTCTCCTCAAATTGTCGGAAATCATGTCATTGTTGGTCGAAACCGTCCCAATTTTGTGCGACTGCTTGACTTTGTAAGTATATTTGATCTTTTATATATATATTCTTTACTTCAGCTTTGCGTACCTGTGTATAAATTCTTTCAAAGAAGAAACTTGTTTTGGGCATAAGTGTATATATATATATATAGAGAGAGAGAGAGAGAGAGAGAGAGGGAGAGGGAGAGGGAGAGAGAGGAGTGCTAGCCACAATCACAGATTATGAAAATTTTCTGAACTCTTACTGTAGGTGAGATACCTGTCGTTGCTACTCCTTTAACATGTTAGAAATACATTTTTTTATAAAGAGGAAGTTATGGCCTCAACCGAATCTGAAGGTAACAGGGAGACGCAACCACAATGAGAGTTTGGAAAGTTGCGACTGGGGCTAGCATTTCTCATATGTAAATTAATGTTGTTCACGGTAGAGTTTGGACATCTTGGTACATTGCATAAATTGGGCTGAAAGGGTTATATTTAAAGAGAAAAATCTAAGGAACTCCTTGGGTTATTGGGAAAAGAAAAGGGTAACATAAGGGTAGAAAATAAGAAGGGACAGCCGCTGGTGTTGCAGTACATGTTGCACACTTCTAGGAGTTCCACACTTAATGTCCTTCTTTTTTTCTGCCTGTCCAACAAAATGCAGCCTACTGCTTTGTTGTTGATAGAATAACATTTGTTTCTTTTAGATGGTTTTTAGATTTTTTTTCTATAGATAGGTGTTATCAGCCATTGTATGGCAGCACCTTAGTTGGCTGCCTCACATAGAACCAAAGCTCTTAACTCTTACATTGCATTCCTTGTAACTATGTCTTGAAATGTGATTGTTTGCAGGCACAGTATGTGAATTTTGCAATGGAAGCATCAAGGAAATCACATATTGCTTTTACTGCTGCTAATTTAAGCCTGGAAGAGGAAAGGTATGGGGAGGTCATCTCTTCTGTTAAGAGGGTCCTTGATTTCAACTTCCAAGATGTAGAGGGATTACTACGTCAGGTACGGCTTGCAATGGAGGCTATTAGCCGTTAAAGTCCCAATGGTGGTTGAGATTATGTAAATCCTGTGAATATATTGGGCTCCTCTAGTTTGCTTGGTAAGCAGGCCTCGTGGAGGGGGGAGAAGCCACCTGAACCTCTCTGTTATGTAGAAGAGACAGATTATTTCCAGGCTTCCAGCTCAGTACCCTCTGTACATGTGTACAAATTGAGTCTGATTTGCAAATTTTTTTATGTATTCTTTTTGAGTCTTCAGCTGGTTTGTGACAATGGATAAAGGCCTAGCCTGTTGACCCATGAGTTCTGAAGATTGGGATTAAGGAAGTGGATTCAGCTTCTGCTACAAGTATCAGATGTTATACACAAATGCCACTTTGCTGCTCCATTAGAGTTGGAGCTGGGGAAGATTGAAAGATTGGAAAACCCATTCAGGAATCAGTTTGAGGAGGCTGAGTACCGATATATTTAGTTATGTTAGATGCCATTTTCTGGATTTTCTACGAAGGACTTTAATTTTTGTTATTATTTTATTTTTTCTACGGAAATGGGAAACCAAGGTACGAGGGGAGGTTGCTAACATATTCAAGGCATTGTCAAGCTCGGTTTTACCAACTCTGCCAACTTTCCCCGTTCAAAGTTCAAACACACTGTTAATCCGAGAGTAACAGAGATGGCAGTCTTGGGTATGTAATCTTTCATTTCACCCTTTATCTTTGGGGATGCCTCTTTTTCTTTTCTCTATGCTTTTGTTTTCTAATATTTATTTATTTATTATTATTATTTTGTGTGTCTAGGTTGTTTTATTCGGCTTCCTGTTTTTTCAGTTTGACTGATCAGGTCTTTGTTGATAAAGGGGCAAATAGGAAGAAGTTAGAGAAATTTAGAGGGGGAAAAATTCTAAGTGTGATATTCTGCGTGGGATTATTGCAGGAGATCTTGCTGTAGGGTCACCTGAGTTATTCTCCTTTACTAAAAGGTTTGCATGGTTCTAAATGTTGTGAATAATTTTGTTGGACCCTTGGCTATTAATTTCTTCATTGCAATTCCGAATGTTGTGAATAATTTGGTTGGACACTTGGCTATTAATTCTTCATTGCGATTATTCACTTTGTAACTGTTCTCTTTCTCTTATGGGTGGCAGGGATCTAATTACATATATCAATAAACTACTATAAAAGCGGAGCAGCACAAGTACCTTCGGTTGGGCATCGTGCTACAGCTCCAGCTTGCAGGTTTAGAGATCTAACAGGTATAGACATTTCACTGGTTTGGTACTGAACTAGCTGAAATTTTGAAGCTTGAATCTATTTGCCCAATGAAACCTTAGCTCCATCCTGCATACTGTTGAAACTCATGCCTTTTGGCTTGGGGACCATTCTACCATGGCCATCATAGCCCACAATTAGGTTTCTGTTGTAACTTGTATGGTGGTTACTATACAATTGGTTTATGATGTTCTTTTGGTTTGTCAAATTGGTGACTCGCATCTTGTGTGCCCTTCATCTACTACATGTGGCACATGCATGAGGTAGAGTCTAAACCATAGAACCATGGAGAACTCTTAGCCCTGAAGACAATCCTAGCTATTTGGTCCTTTTATAAAAAAAAGATGAAAAATGAGACAAAAAGAGCCCCACCACAGAAACCCAACCCCTTACAGAAGTGAGGAAAAGGGGAACAAGTCTAGAAACTAAAAATCATGATTTCTGGGCTAGGAGATAGTCATATAAGGCTGAGGGACGTGTTTGGATGGCTTCAAGTAAAATCTGAATTATCCTCCACCATGGAACAACTTGGAATTACATTGTCAGCTGTGCAAGTTTATTCAGAAATTGTAGAACCAAAGTTGTCCCCAATTGATTAGATGGGCTGGAAAGACAGGGCACATTGGAAAAGGAGAGCGAAAGAATTTCCAAGTATATATATATGCAAACTCGTGGTTGTTATATAGAGCATTGATTTTGTCCTGGTGCTCAATCTGATGAGCTTGTTTTTTTTCTTTTTCAAAGCATGGATAGCCTTTGTAGTCCTTGAGTCTGTTTCTCGCTTTTACTTGGCTTTTCTATTCACTAATCGGTAAATTCTCATACATATATCTTTCTTTTTCTTAAATATATATACAGCTTTATTACCGATAAAAAGAAAAAAAACTATTAATGCCTAAGTTTAAGCTGAGGGCATATGGCCTGAATATCCATTCCATGTGGAACATGAAGGGTATTTATTCTCTTACCCCCCCTACTAGAGATCCTTTTCATTATTTGATTATCTTGAAGGTGGAATCCTAAGAATGTTTTATATATACATCTTATAATTGGCTGTCTGTCTATAACTATCCTTGTTATTTGGTTATCTTAGGGCGAGATTCTTTTTAAGAATTTTGTGTACCTGCGAGTTTGGTGACGAAATTGTACTTGGTTTTAGGGAAATTTACCGAGTAGGTAGTACATGGGTGATCCTATTTTTCTCCGGATAAGTGTATTCATTTACGTTGTATCTATGTTAGTTCAATGTAAATGAGTTATATGTAAGAAGTTTTACTGGTAACTGAGCAAAATTTTGGTTCCAGGCACATGAAGGGATGCAGCCGCAGCCGCAGCTGCAGCCGCAGCCGCAGCCGCAATTACAGATAAAAACAATTGGGCCTCCCCAAAGTGTACAGGCACAAATTTTTTCTTTTCCCAACCAAGATTTTGACCACTCCACGTTTCGGCGCTCACCTCCTCTGCCATATGTATTATATAGCAAAGTCATTTATGTGAGTCTTTGAAATAAATTTTTACAGCCCTTTGGGTTATTAAGTAGTTCACATCTGGTGGTTTGCCTTGAATGTGTCTCAGAATTTTGGCCTGGAAGAAGCTCTGAATAACTGTTTTCAAAACTCATCAAATTACCTGACCCCCTCACCCCAAATTATATGATTACAATGATGCGATGCTTTGGAATGTTTTGTTTTGTACTTTGAAATGAAATGGGCCTGAGGATTATGTAAAAATGAATTTTAGATTAATTGCTCTGCAAGATTGTCTCCTTCCGTTCTCTATTTAAAGCTAACATTCATGGGCCATTTCTGTCCGTTTATAAAGTTATTATTATTATTATTGGAGTCCTGAGAAGAGGACCTCGTAGCTGACGCAGTGTCCTCGTGTCCCTTTTAACCCCCTCCCTTTTTTTATAACTATGGTTAAGCTTAACTAAATTATGATTAATATATATTTTAATTTTTTACCAAGGGTGGATGGATGAACACTAGGGGTGAGTGAATCTTTACCATAGTTAATGGGTGATAAAAATATGGGCATGGGCAAATGAGATCATGTGGTTAGCTAGCTTCCCATGTTTGGGAAGCGCTCCAATCCCTGACAAAAACAAAAAGTAGCTGCCCGACCGAGTAAGTGAGCTAGGGTGAACCATTAACACCTAGAACCCTTGACAGAATTGGTGTGCTAGCTAAAATCACGGCTCAGAGGTTGAGTTTGATTTCCTTTCCCTTGTTGGTCACCCTCATAAATTTATCCCTACTTACCTGATACGTGTGGATGGAGGGTTTTGTATGTTCCTTGGGGATTAGTTGGGTACTCTAAGAGGCCCGGACACCTCATCCGATGGATGTTGAACTAGGACGCCGACTGTTATGACTTCACTAGTGGGCCTCACGTGCAATGCACGTCAGAGTGAGGGGAAGGGGAGAAAGATTGGAAAGAGGGACCTTAGTGAAGACATTTTGAAAACAGAAGAATATTTTGAGTGCAAAAACTTTTAAGATATTTTGGATTAAAAAAATTGTGAGGGACATGTTGGTTATAGAAATATGACGATGCATTTTGGATATACCAAAAATGAAGGACATTTTGGGTATATAAATTTGAGTGACATTTTAGAAATAAAGAAAATGAAATTTGTGCAAACTTGAATATTTTGGGTTAAAAAATTTCTAAGGGATATTTTGGGTATGAAAGTTTGACTTAGGGGCATTTTAGGAACTAAATAATATTCAGGATATTTAGACTATAAGAATAATTTGAGGACATTTTAGGAATAAAAACCTAACTTAAGAGCATTTTTAGAAAAAAAATCAATCAATATTTTGTCTTATATATGAGTGGATGATTTTAAAATTAAGAAAAAAAAGCAATTAACATTTTTTTAGCATGACCATTCTATATGAGTAAGGGGTAATGATTGTCAATTTATTAAACCTTGTATTAGTTACAATTCCGTAGAATAACGACTAGTATGGGGTGTCGAACCACAGAGGACTGCGCTGATTTCGTTATTTTTTTCTCTAGTTTCATTGCCTTTTTCTCTAGATTAATTCCATGCCAATAAGTAACCAGATTGATTGATTTGATATGATTGATTTTAACCTAATTAAATTAAGAACTTTTGGTTAATATATCAGTAAAAGAAGATCTAGGGTGTTCGAATCCACCACTAGTCTCATAATTAAATCCACAAGCATTTATTCAGGTTTCCCAAGCATAAACAATAAAGATGAGATCGACTACAAGTCTCAACTCATTAAATAAGAATGATTCAAACTTTAGACATACTCTATCTTTGATTAGCACGAGTGATACACATTAAACTAAGGTTATGACATAACTCGTCTTCTCTAGACATGAAATATTCTATAATTTAATTCATCAACAATAAAAAACTGTTGCATAAAATTCATACCACAATCATAGAAATATGATATGAACGATTTCAATCTCAACACAATAAAACCTAAGACAGAGATAAAATCATATTAAAATCAATTATAAAATCTATTAAAATCAGTTGAAGAACAATTCTCTGATTATGCAATCATTGTTTACAACGAGAGAAAACCTAAACAAAACACAAGAGATATAATTACTAAACAAAACACAAGGGATATAATTACTTAACTAGAATTTCATCTAAACCCTAGAAACAAGAATTAGTTCATGCTGAGAGCAAGAGACACTGCTTTCGACAAAGAACATGAAGAATCCATCCTCCAACCTTCACAGATTTCCAGAGCCTCCTTCATTCAATTCTCAAAGATCTAGAACCCTTTTCAGTGCAAATGACTTTCCCTTTTATAGAGACTTCATCTTTGTTACTAATTTCAATTTTTTAGAAACTCCCAAATGGGCAATACTTTAGCTTTTGCGCAATGATTACGAGGCCAAAAAGCCGATGATGATCAATCGCTAGATAGGGACGATTGATCGTCCTTTTCTAGAAATTCTTCTTCGGCTATGGGTTTGTGGACGATCGATCGCCAAATATGTACAATCGATCGTCACTGTTCAGACTGGCGATTGATCGTCCTCAAGTAACGATCCATCGTTCCTTGCTTTTCTTCTTTTCTTCCTTTCCTTCTTTTTGGTCCTTTTCCTGAAGAGGTTCTTCTACAGCTTGTGATCTTGTAATTCTTCAATTTTTTGTTTTCTTTTCCTCGCATGATCTTGAGATAGATACACACAACCTAGTGTCGTAATAGAATCCAAATAGGAAACTATAAGGTACTAACAAATACACTTTGAGTGCATAAATGTGTAACAAATCGCACGATTAGGCAATGTCTTAGGTATGATCATTGTGTTATGCACACATGTTTCATGTTTATTGGGGTGAGACCCACCATTAAAGTGGTGGGTGATTTTGATCCTTGAGAGAAGGAAGAGAATGCTAAGATGTTTAATGTTCCACCATAATGTGGTGATCCGTCTTGATGGCTGGTTTTCCTTCAATCAAACTTTAAGGGTTAATGAGACCAAGCTTTTGTCGGGGACGATATGAAAAGTTGGAATCTCTGGCGTATAGTTTGACACCAACACTTATTGACTATATTTATAGTCAACATATGGCCCTAACCGCTAAGGGGACTGTTCACCGTTGGATGGTTCAATGGTTGAACGTGACAACCATAGTAAGTTTGGTATAAAAAATATGATAGGATACAAACCTTCAAATCTCTACTATTATAATAAGAGAATGAGTGTTGGTTGAATTTTTTGAAGGGAAATAGTTAACGTACCCATGAATCCCATTTGTTAACCTAAGGCATCCACCCATTGGTGTATGCCCCCCCCCCCTCTTGAATGCTCATCACGTTGGTGAGTATTTAAGAGGGGGGGCATCCACCAATGGATGGATGCCTTAGGTTAATAAATGGGATTCATGGGTACGCCTATCATTGCTCTTTTTTTAATATGACCAAAATATCCAATATTCTATTGTAGTATCATTCAAAATATGTAAGGGTATTAAAATAAATGTGCACATAACTACCTACATTCCTCACAATCAGTTTCAATTCAAACCGACTCGAATGTTTCCGGATTGACACATGGCGCTTCTCTCTCTCTCTCTCTCTCTTCCCTCCACTTCACCTATTTAAACTATCTGTGCCTCACATACCACCACCACCACCACCACATATCTTACCACTTCTCTATCTCCAACAAGTCTCTAACCACCTTCACATTCCCTCTCTCTTCCTCACATCTTCAACTACCCATGCCACATTCAAACACCCCCTCATGCAACACTTTCCCACTTCTCTCTATCTTCTCTCTCTCCCCTCTCCAAAGACAATAAGTTTCTAATGAATTGAATAGAAAGATGTAGTAAAAGTAGACTCCTTGGGTTGATGAGCGGGAGGCACTCAACAGTGGGATTTTTCGTTTTTGTTTTTTCTTTTCTTTTTCTTTTGCTTGATTAGTTGATTGTACTGCAATTGTGTTCTCCCAGATGGGTTGCCCATTTTTCATTTGGTTGACATTTGTTTCTTTCAAATGGTTCTTTCTTCTTTTTTTCTTGATTATATTCTGTTCAAGAATGTGAAATGGATCTCTAATGTATCTTCTTAACATGGAATTCACTAGCCAAATAATCTATTGTGACTCAAGTAAAAGGTGGATCTCTTCCATTATGAGAATCAGAAATATCTGAATCTACTCTCAATATTAATGTTTCTGGAGCCTTAGGGGACCTTGCTAAGAAGATGATCTTTCCTGCACATTTTTGCTATTTCTTACGAAGATTGTCTACTTGAGGTTCACTTTGTATCGTTTCAGTAATTTTAGTTTCATTATACACATGTCTTGACTGAATTGTATAAATCTTAATTTATGGTGAAAAAGTTTAGCAAATATATTTCTTGGTTTGATTATTTTATCTGGTGACAACATTTTATAGTTTTTGGCTATGCTTGGAGTAAGATGAGCGATGAGAGCATAGAAACATGATTAGTCAAACCTTGACTTGCAGAATTGACAAGAGGTGTTCCAATGTTTTCATCTTAATTTAAAACCATCTTTTATTCAATGCAGTGCGTCAAATGAGGTTTTCATGGTAAGACATTTGTGGGTGGTGGCCTCATTTTATTTTGGCACTTTGTGGTTCCAATAAAAGATTAAATCAACAAAACATTTTTCAAAGAATAAAGGTACATCAACCAAGACATAAATCAAAGGCCAAAAGGCCATTTGAAAATTCGGAGAAACCTGCACACAAACCTCTCCAGTTGGTATAAGGTATAAGGGGTGAACCATTGCATAACTAGAAGTGCAATCTTTACAATAAAGGAAAGTTGGATGGAGATGAAGATAGGGAGACTGACCATTTAGTAGGCATATAAACAGCATCGAAGAAGAGCCTCATAAGCAGTGGACTTACGCAGTTTTTGAGAGCCAACAAAACAAAATTTGGCACAAGAATGTAGCATTACTTAGGGCTCTGTTCACATTCTATTTGTCTACTAGAGATGTTGTGTATTTTTAATATTTGATTTTAAAATTTCTTATTCTATTTATTTTAGTTTCATCTATTTTTGTCTCGTGTGGGGTGCTTGCTTAGATAATGCTATCAATTTAGTAGACGAGGAGGGGACTTTCACGTGCATCGCACATGCATTCCGCTAGTATATCTAATTCCATTTTGCTTTAAGAGTTCGGACCGAAAATTCCTTTTGAAAAATAGAGACACGAAAATATCGGAAAAACCTCAGAAGTGTCTTATTCTTATCAATAATACTGATTAGAAGGCAAAGCAATATAAAAGCATCAATGAGAAAAATACGTCAAACTATGCATAACTCTCACTAGATATTTATTATCACACATTAATATTTATTAAGCATATAGAGTAGAGAACATACATTAATCCATTTATAGTAAAGTAATTTAAATCATGACCAAGGTTTTGAAGAGTATTCTTATTGTGTTTCCACCCTTAGATAAGTTTTGTTTGCCTTAAACTTCCTTTTTTTCATTTCTCAAGAGCCATGTACAAAAAACCATCAAGAAAGCTACAAAGTCACCTTTGTAAACAAATTAAAGTATTCTCATATTCCCATTCAGTACAAACCCATTCAGAAACAAAAGATAATATTTCTCAAGGTCTCTTACATAATATTAGATCAACATAATATATATTTCTCAAAATTCTAAATAAATTTCATGAAATACACAGGTAAATTATGACCACTAATTGAAGATTTAGGTACAATGTTTTAATTGAAGATCTAGGCAAATAAATCTCCTAAATAATATTAGATATAGACATGCAACAAAGAGAGAGAGAGAGAGAGAGAGAGAGAGAGGGTTAAGTGACTCGAGTGAGATCACAATTCGAAGAGACTTTCTTCAATTTGGAAAAAACGAAGAAAAAAAATAGTGAGAGAGAGAGAGAGTTCTCTAAAATTGCATATTGAGCTCTCTTAAACCTAATTTTGAACAAACACCAAGAAATATATAGATAGAACACCCAATCCTCACTCTTTAATCCATATCCACAACTTTACTCACAACAAAAATAAAACTTTAGAAAATAAAAACCTGTCGAGAAACCAAGAAAAAAAAATCAAGTTTTTTTTTTACAAAATAGAAATCTAATATCTTCCTGATTACAAATCCAAATAAAAAATGCCCAAACTAAAAAAAAAAACACTAATTTATTTCTGTAACATAAAACAGAGTCCATTAGCTCCATACGACTCAAACCCATTCTTTTCCATCAATGAAACCAAAGAAAATCCGGAGTTTTTCCATCATCCACGTCAAGAAATAAAGAATGGGAGAAAAATCGCAATACAATATTCAAAGATGAAAAAGTAAAATCAAATTAATCTAATCTCTTTGATGTTCCCTCTCCAACCGGCCATCTTTCTCCAATGAAATCAAGAACCAAAACCAACACAAACAAAAAAACCCATCCATTTTCTCCAAATTTTCATCTCGCTAAACCAAAATGAAAATAATCACACAAAGACAAACCATTTTTCATCCTTACCTCTCCAACCCTATGAAGAACCTTCTCCAATAGTATAGAAATTATAGTAATAATCATACAAACAGTAGCAACAACTCTATGAAGAACCCTACGAAGACACTAATTTATTTCTCTGCCATGATCAAAGACCAAACAAAACACCATTTTTCATCCTTACCTCTCCAACCCTATGAAGAACCTTCTCCAATAGTATAAAAATTATAGTAATAATAACACAAACAGTAGCAACAACCCTATGAAGACACTAATTTATTTCTCTGCCGTGATCAAAGACCAAACAAAACTTCAGAGAGAGAGAGAGAGAGAGAGAGAGAGGTTACCGGTGGAGCAGACGGTGATGGCCATGGATACGGCAATGGCCATTGAGGCGAGGACGAGGAATGATTTTAGGGCGGGAGAATGGTTTCAGGGCGGGAGGAAATGATCGCAGAGAATTTCGGGATTTAATGAAACAATTTTTACTGACGGTAGCAGTTCCGACACTAATGGGCACCACTGACGGAAATATTACCGTCGGTATTTAATTATATAATACCGACGGTTTACTTACCGTCACTATTGTATATTTCAGTCGATGATAGGATATCCAATTATTTTAAACACAATTATTTACTTTTATAATTAGTAGTGACGGAATACCACCGAGGGCTAGAAAACCGTCGGTATAACCTTTATGTAGAAATAATTATCTAGCCCTCGGTAAAATTCCGTCAGTAAAAGCATTTTTTCTTGTAGTGAACCTTTATTATGTGCGGTTAAAGTAAAATGTGTGATGTGTTCACGCAAAATTTTATGGAGAGCAATGGATGTAAAATATATGATGTTCGTATAGCGACACATCGTCCGATGGATTATAAACTAGTATGATGTTACCGATAAAAACAGAAATTAGAAAACCGAAATAATGTTGCAGATTTTAACGGTTGTTACTAATTCATATGTAATTTTTTTTTGATAACAGAAAACCAAAATCAGGACACCCTATGGTGGCCTGGCCCCCCAAGGGACAAAATGCACCTACAATCCCAAGGATCCAAAGGCACCAAATGAAATAAATTCCAAGCCCAAAAAGCGGACCCAAAGGCTGCTAAGCGATGAGCAAAGGAGTTAGCGCCCTCGGCATGAAGATAAACTGATAATCGGGGAGGCCAACCACTTAAATATCATCTGTTATGTTATTTGATACTAATTGGAACTCTGTACTTGACAGGGAAAAATAAGGATCAGATTTTTTTTTTTCTTTTCTTTTCTAGCTCAATTGATCCTATTAGATTAAATTAAAATAACTGAAAGTGAATGATTGTTTGAGGTAGACAGTGACAATATTTGGCACCTGTTCTAGGCATCTAGATCACATTAATGAACATTTCCAAAAATGGATCCAGTATTTCAAGACTGGGGAAGCTGAATCTACCCAAACTAATTCTGGATAAAAGAAAAGCTGTTATTACTCATAATTTTAATGAAAAATCAATTTGACTTTTATGTCCCAAAGCCGATTGAGAGACCTGTTTTTTTTTCCCTCGTATGCAAAAATAAAAATAATAATGGAATAGCTGTTGTTATACTGAATAAGCTTGGTCTAATGGTTTTCACATATATGCAAAAGAACAAAAACCAAAACTAGCTGATATTAGTTGGAATAATCTTGATCTAAACAAAACCTAATTGAGAAGTATTTTTCCCTCTCTTCACCTTGCAGTTAATCATCGGCTCCAGGATTCATGTTTTTAAAATTTTCCAAAACTGCGATTTTTCGTAGAATTTTTTTGATTTTGCATGTCCAGGTCAGGTGGAGCTTGATTGTTAGTGCATAAAAATAAAACTAGACCCCCGGCCGTGGCGTGTGAGGTCATTGTATTGTATAGCCATGGGCTGCATTGAGAGTTATTTTGGCTTTGGCTATGTAATTCATTCACCCACTTGTATATTCTTCAATGTGAACATAACTCTTCTTCACTTTCGTATATATATTAAGTTGAAAGTTCTTCATATAATGGCACTTTCTAATGTAAAATAGGGTACTTTTTTTTCCAAATTCTTGAAATACAAGCAGCCCAAAACTAACAGGTCTAAAACAATATTAAGTTCAAAACTCTTGATATATTTGTTTAATTGCATACTTTTTTTCCTAATTCTCCAACTATAAGCAGATAGAGAATGGAGTAGGATAATAAACTCAATATTGATAATTCTTGAATGGTTTACAAGGAGGCAAAGATGTTCAAATAGATAATTTAATATTCTTATTAGAGAAAGGAAACCTTAATCAAATCAAATATATTTTAATCTAATTTAATTAATTCAAATCATCTTGTAATGAGATACAATGTATCTCATCACACTTTATTATCTTACTCCATTCTCTATCAAAATGAATTCATGAGACTCCATTATTGTAATTCAATGGGTTCCACAATTTGACTGCAAGAGGCAAACAGGCAAACCCGAACACAACACAATCCCTTGACCCTAACCTGCCTCTCTATTTCCTGTTAAAAATAAATAAAAATAATATGTATAGGGCAAGGTTTTGAATTCATGAGTCAAGTTCAAGACATTTTTAACCCTGCATTAATTACCAAAATCCACTAAAGATAAGGGTATTTTAGTCTTTTCATAAGAGACCAATCATTAAATGTAGGAGAGAATAAATATAGTTTGAATTTTCTCTCCTATATTTAATGAACTATCCTCTATGAAAAATGTCTTGATGGTCATTAAAAATTTCACACATTGAGTGGTCGTTAGCATTTACCATATATATATATATATATATATATATATAAGCCGACTTGAACTTGAACCATGAGTCCAAAACCTCGCACTAACCCATGAAAAGGTGATATGGGGCGGGTTGAGGCTTGAGGGGTAGGGCAGGAAGCTTCATAAGGGCTAAGGCTAGGCATGGGCCATGTTTACCACCCAACCACAGAAAACACAAACATAGCCGTGCAAAAGGGAGTGGGAACTTTTTTCTGTATTGTGTCGGTGGGAAATGCACATGAAAAGAAGGCTATGCTGCTACTTACACTGCGTGAAAGGCCGTATAGTAATAATTCATGGTCTTTGGCTGTTGTAGGCCTGGGAGGCCCATAAAGGACTCTTTTCTTTGTCTAGGTGCGTTTCAACTTTCAATTATATTGAGGGCTTTTGTGGGGCTCTCTTTCCTCTCATTCATTCTCCAATTATATCATAGCCCCGTGAATGACCCTCTAACTAGAATATCAATGCATTCTCCTTTTTACGGGGAGGTCCTGGGATCAAACCCAATAGCTGATTTTGAATGCATTGGTAGTTTTCCTAAATCCAATTTTGATATGCTTTTATTTACCAATTAAAAAAATGAAATAAATTGGTAATTTTTTATTTGGCGTTGCAGGAGAGCCTATTCACTCATTAACAATCACAATTGAGGAAGGTAAATGATGCCTTATTCCAAAAAATAAAGAAGAAAATATATTACATGAATGCTCCGTTTGTTTTGATGTAAAATAGAGGAAAACAAAAGAATTTCACGGAAAATGTCATTTTTCGTGTGTATTTTCTGTAGGACAATTGACATTTTCCATGAATTTCATTTGTTTTCCCCTATTTTACATCAAAACAAACGGAACAGAAAGGTAAAAAGCGAGGAAAACACAAATCTTCTTGAACGACTCGTGTACCGTGGGCTTATCAGCGCCAATCATAAATGGCCATGCACCTTATATGCAGTGTGTTTATGAGAAAATGCCAAATATGTGAGAAGAAGTATACCCTTCATTTTATTAGCATTTTGACTATGCACATGGATCAAGTGACGCTTTGTGATGAGTGCTCAGGGCCATTCAAGAAAATTCTTGTTATATAGCTCTCCTAAAAGATTTTTGTAGAGGCATGCACATGGCACCAAATTCTTTCAAGGTCCTCTTAATGGTTCAATTTCAAATTATTTGACATGTGTCAAGACGGTGGTAACTAGAACTTGTAGTGAGTGCAACCCATTTAAACCTCTCACATATGAGAAATGCTAGCAGCTGATTTTAAAACTCTCACGGTAGTATTGACAAGTGCGTTACTTTTACTTGTTACCTCGAAACCATTACAACCATTATTTCTTTCTTTGAAATTTTTATTCCTTAAACTTGCTGAAAAAATACCACATGTTGCCCCTACTTTGGGAGTGTGAAAAAATTAAAATTGTGTGACTAAGAGAGGAGCCTACACTCTGAATTTTCCAAAATTCTTAAACTATCCTTATATAAAACAAAACATTAATTTAATGTTTTACTTTAATTCTCAAATTGCACTCATCTATCTATTTAAATAATAAAATCACAGTCAATCACAATTGAATTCGGGGAGAGTTCAATCGCACCCATGGGTTAATATGTGTCCATTTTAACTCCTATTAACTATGGTTAACTCATTTTCCTCACTCTCACGTGCATCGCACGTGCCACCTGCTAGTATATATAAAGGGATGGGCAACACGAAAGGAGTAACGATCTTTGTGGCAGTGAGTATATCTTTCACATGTGGGTGGTCTGAGATCTATTCTTGTTAATTATGATCTACCGTTTCTCTCAATTAACTTCAAATTCTCTAATTAATTAATAGACACAACACACACAAACACAAGAGGGGTAAGCATGATGCCAATATCACTCCATCCGGTCCGGGATTACGGGGACAGCTTCTAGCAATTTAGGAATGGCCCCCCTACTAGTACACTTCTATTACCACTCATAAAAATATGTCACGAGACAACAGGTACTGCTGCCTACTGCTACACTTCCCTCCCGTAAGATTCCATTCTTTTTCATGATTTTTTTCACCTGCTTGACATGTAAGCCAAGCGTGCATGCATATATACATACATATATTGATGATATATGCATGCACATGCCATGGTATCCATACAAATGTACGACTATAAATGCATAAATAGAGATACATGTGACACATTCACCGATATCTTCTTTGACAGTCAAGAGTTGGAGTTTCACTCTTCGAACCCTTCAAATTGTCGTTTAGCGTGTGTTACATGATATCATTTCAACACAAGAAAAAAATAAAAACCCTTCAAATTGTCATACACGTTCATGAGAAACCATGTTATGCATGCAAAATGCTACCCCCATTGACATCAGGCTATTTTTTTTTGGAAACTCCCGGTGTCCCCAACCCTTTGGGTCGGGTGAGGCGAGGAGGGCGTCTTGGAGGCTTTTTCTGTCATGTGTCCCCTATTGACTCTCTTTAATTGTGGTTAAGATTCACTCATTCATAGGGTTTACCTATATACCTTTGGTTTTTAAAAAAAGGAAAAAAAATTAACCATAGGATTAACAAAATTTAACAAGAGTTCATGAAATTGAAGGAGCTTTTTTGAAAGCGAAGAACAAATAGTTATCTCCTCGCCGTGGAGCTCTGGAGGGAACTATTTCTATAAAACGGAGAGTTTAATTTTGAGGTTGAGCTCTGCGTCCCCTCTTTTTGGAGGCACATATGTAATTATGGAGGAAGACAATTTCAAATTTGCAAATTACTCTCCCATAATTTCAATTACAAGATTGCCACAGCTATACGTATAAAGGGAAGCTCCGCATTTCCACCTTGAAGGGGAGCTCCCATTTTGTATTTGAGCAATAGTCACCTCCTCGTGCTGAGGAGGGAACTATTCTTCCTCGCTCTTACAAACCCTTTGAACTATGGTTAAAAAATTAACCATCTCTTGTGGTTAATTTTTTTTAATATATTTTTTTAAAAATCAAGGGTTGATGTGTGAATCTTAAGGGTGATTGAATCTTAACCACAGTTAATGGAAATAAAAAAGGAACACGTGGCCCAAAAATAGGGGACGAGATGGTAAGTCACCTTCTCGGCCCGAGGAGGTGACTATTTTCCGTTGTAATTTTTTTTTGGTGATGGTAACACCACAAGGCCTTTGTATTTAAACTGTAAAAAGAAAAGTAAACAAACTTTTGAAATGTGGAGCCCGCTTTTAAGTTTTTAAATAATGATGATGCATGTCATCCTTACATCTCATACAATGCATGAAGCCTATGGCCCATTGATATTGGGAGCTCAGATGGTGGGTCAACTTTTGGACTGGGATTAGCCAGAGTCAATCTGATTGGGGGATCTTAACCGTTCGATCTAGAGGCAAAATTTTTTTAAAAAAAAAATCAATCATCGAGGCTAAAGATCTATACATTAGGCGAATGGACGGACTGGATTAATGGCATTCCAACAATCTGCCTAGGAGGGCAGGTGATTGCCTGAAATTCATACCAACAAGATGGTCCAAAAGCCATCATTCCAATCAGTACTTTGAGGATCCAACGGCCCGATTTGAGATTACGGTCCATCATTGGACGGGCAGCTACGCTTTATACAGACATCCTGTCTGTATAAGAGGCTACATGGAAGAGTGCCATGGTAAAGTGAGCCCATTACATAGAAACCCCATGTTAAATATAAATATGTGCTTGAATTTTACTAGCCTCACTCTCCCTATTCCACTTTTGGACGAGCTAGAAGACAAGGATTTTACGAGTCCTTCAACTCTTCACACGGGTCTTGTGTGCTCTTGCTAATGTTCAATAAAGCATGTTAGTATGTTAGTAAAAGGAAAATAGTCACCTCCTAGCTGGAGGCGTCTCAGGGCCTTTTTTTTTGCCACGTGTCCCTTTTTAATCCCGTTTACTTTTGGTTACCAAGAAAACATATAAAAAGAGGAAAAAAAGAAAACAAAATTGGACAGAACACACCAAAGAATCATATTAGAAATCTAAAATTTTCTTTTGTTTTTCATGTTTGCACCTATTTTCCCCGGCAACCAAACATACCCTTACATTATGTTTAGTTGTCGAGAAAATAAGTAAAAATGTAGAAAAGAAAAGAAAATTGGACAAAACACTTGTATTAGAAATCTAAATTTTTTTGTTAGGTTTTAGAAGAAGAAAATTTTATAAATTATATATATTTAACCATTGTTCACAGTAGTTAAAGGGGCTTTGTGAGAGCCAAAGCAATAGTCTACTCCTCGCCCTAGTTTTTACCAATATACCCATAATTTGTGTACGTGATGCTTTACTCAGGGAGCACACAAGATCTGTGTACCGAGTTGTGCACACAAAATGAACTCGGATTTCATGGTGGGGCTCACAGTTCTTCTCTCTTTATATAAAGACAGTTACTGAGGCAAAGCTCAGTATAAGGTTCTAACTCTAAGGAGAGCTTTGTTAATCCTTGTTGCTTAATTAGTTAGCTCTTCCATGGCTCCTGTTCCCATTTCTCAGATCAAGGTCGGCCATATCGATGACGTTCAAGAACTGCGAAAGGCTCGACCAGCGGCGATTCCCGAGAGGTATGTTCGTGACATGGTGGAAAGGCCAACACTAGCCAGTACAGTTCCTCTATCTTCATCCATGCACATTCCCATTATCGATCTTTCGAAGCTAGTCGAAGGTGACGAAGATCAATGGAGGACTGAAATGGTGAAGCTTGCCTCTTCTTGCGAAGAGTGGGGCTTCTTTCAGGTAATTTTACAACACCCTGAACAGATTTTGTATGTTTAGTACCACTAAGCTTTCTTTTCTTATTACGATAGGTCATCAACCATGGGATCGACAGGAGTTTGCTGGAGACTACAGAGAAGATAGCCATGGAGTTCTTCATGTTACCTTTGGAGGAGAAACAGAAGTATCCGATGGCGCCTGGGACTGTTCAGGGATACGGGCAGGCTTTCGTTTTCTCGGAGGATCAGAAGCTGGATTGGTGCAACATGCTAGCTCTAGGAGTTGAGCCCCACTTCATAAGAAACCCAAAACTATGGCCAACAAAGCCAGCTAAATTCAGGTAATGGTGGTGTCTATAAATCATTCTTGGGTTACTAGATTTTGCATTGTTTTTATACTTGGTTTCTGTTACAGTGAGATTCTTGAGATGTACTCAAAAGATATACGGAAGCTATGCCAGAATCTACTAAGATTCATCGCCCTGAGCCTCGATCTGAAACAAGAAGCATTCAACAAGATGTTCGGGGTGGCGGTACAAGCAGTGAGGATGAATTACTATCCGCCATGTTCGAGGCCCGACCTCGTGTTGGGTCTGAGTCCTCACTCCGATGGAAGTGCCCTCACTGTGTTGCAACAAGGCAGGGGTAACTCAGTAGGCCTTCAAATCCTGAAGGACAAGACATGGGTGCCTGTTCAACCAGTTCCAGATGCTCTTGTCATCAACATAGGCGACACTTTAGAAGTAAGAACTTGATTTTTAGGATCATTTTCATGGGTCTATCTAATTCTAATCCTCGATCATACAGGTTCTTACGAATGGAAGATACAAGAGCGTGGAACACAGAGCGGTGACGCACAAGGAAAAGGATCGACTCTCGATTGTCACATTCTACGCTCCGAGCTATGAGATCGAGCTCGGCCCTTTACCCGAATTGGTGGACGAAAATAACCCCTGCATGTATAAAAGATACAACCATGGAGAGTACAGTCACCACTATGTAACTAACAAGCTACAAGGCAAGAAGACTCTTGATTTTGCCAAGATTCAAGCCAAAATCTCAACTTAATGACACCATAAAGCCAAGTTTTCAACTTGGTTACTGTGTATAATGTATGAAAAAATGTTATTATTAATTGTAGTTCAGTTCCTCAGGTCTTGTGAATAGAATAAAGCAAACCCAAGTTGGGTAATGTACTTCGAATCAGTGAAGATCTTTGATGGATGCTACTGTTTATATGAAACTTTCTCTATTCTTCACCAATTAATGGATGCTTGTGGGGTCTAGCGTTCATGAAATTTGATTCTCCTGTCACTGTTTGTGAGGTCTATGATCTTGGAGGAACTGTAAGCATGAGAAAAGAAAAGGGAATCAAACAGAAGGAGAAATCACTTTACAGGTTTGTCATTGAGATTCCTAAAATGGAAAGAGATGTGAAATCATGTGGGGGAACCCAAAATCACTACCACCCCATCTTTCTCTAAAATGAAACAGAAGATGGACAAAATCATGTGGGGGAACCCAAAATCACTACCACCCCATCTTTCTCTAAAATGAAACAGAAGATGGACAAAATCATCGGTGTTCCATTGTTGGAGCTACTGTCAGTGGAGGGAAGGAGAGCCCACAAATAATATATGTTAGCTATTCATATTGGTCTGTAACCAGCACTAAGAGAGCAACTTGTGTTGGGCTCTTGATGATTCTAGCTGAAATGACATGAGTGCTAATAACAAGTAGAGCACAAAACAAAATACAAACTCTCATGACATGAGCTATGATGTAAAGAAAAGAAATAACCAACCTATTGCCACATACCTACCACAAATTTCATTAGAAAACTATACTTTTTATTCCATTGAACAAGATTCAGTAACCTAATTAGCCGAAAAAAAAAAAAGATGATGTAATTAGCAAAAAGAAAAGAACTCTCCCCACTCAAAAGATGACCTAATTGAGATATTATACCTCCATCCCCCACCCCCAACAATAGCAGCACATAGGTAAAGAAACACAAATCATGATGTTTTTCATTGACAAAAGAATAGAAATATTTCTTTTATCATTTTTTTATTCCAAAAAAATGAATACATCATTTACAATTCCGCGACACCCATACTATGATTAACATAATTCCAATTAGTCTTATGCTATAATTTTTAATCCAAGGATATAGGAGATAAATTTTATTTACCCTGGCTCACCAAATGATCAAACTGTAGGAAGAACTATAGAAGGGGAGCCAATCAGTTCTCTAAACTTCCATTCCAGATTGGAGAAACAACAGGAAAGAAAGATAACTTGCTGATGTTGACCAGTTATAGTAGAAATGCTGATCAAATACAGAAACAACCAAAAATTAGAAATGAAGATGTGACCATCATTTGATAGGCATTTTTCAACATCTTGACTTGGGATGAAGCCCCTAGGGCCATGGAGCTGGAACCCATGTTGAAGAACAAACAAAACTGAACCTTGACTCCTAGACTCTGACAAACCACTAAAGAATAAGTTGCAAACTTGCTATTACCATCAGTAAAAATGTGAGAATTTCACCTACCTCCCCAACAAACTTTCAAGAACTCTCTCCTGAAGGGTTTGGTTTGGCCTTGGAGGGGTGATGTCAGTAAGTGGGTCCCAAGCAAAGCATTAGAGAGATTGAGTTGCAAATGACAAACACAACTAAATAATAATGAATTAGTCTAGGGATACTCCCAATGTGTACTCCCATTTATACTCCCTAATCCTAACTGTTTATTTCAATTATTAGACGGTTAGGATTCCAGCTGATGTGGCAATAGAAAAGACAAAATAAGCCAACTGAAATCTTGTCCCTTAGTGGTTGGTTACAAATGGTTAGGATTAGGGAGTATATTTGGGAGTATAATTGGGAGTAGCCATAGACTAACTCAA
Source organism: Tetracentron sinense (assembly GCA_015143295.1). NCBI lineage: Eukaryota > Viridiplantae > Streptophyta > Magnoliopsida > Trochodendrales > Trochodendraceae > Tetracentron > Tetracentron sinense. Next base: position 5,961,599 of record CM026558.1, on the reverse strand, counting down.
TAATAATACAGTGATAGCAAAGTAACGAAGGGGTGTGTGAGAAAGTTATAAAGAGCCAATAAAGAAGAGAAGTAAAAGTGAGGGGAACTGAGACATGATTAGCCTTTTTGAATCCGGTCATAACTGAGAGAATCCGGAGTCTTTACGGAACCAATAGCTATTACTTTTTGGTTGTGAATGTAAGGAGAGCTGTCCTTAGTTGCTTCATAAACGTCATTATTCTCCATATTGCAACATGACATCTCTACACTCACTCATTGAATCTTCTCCTAACCGTTCTTTTATTCATTTATGTCCCCTTGCTTTCTCTGTTTTTGGTTGGAATGGAGTTTCTTCAAACTTCAAATTCCCAACACATTTGACTGACTAAAATTCTTAACTTCCCCACTTCGATTCTTTTAGGGTTAGGGTTTATTAACGTCTAATCTGTTAAAATATAGCGTTATTTTCAAACATCGTGACCAAAACTGCAAATCATTGAGGGGCATGTTGTTTCTAATATCAGAAAGGAGGGAAGATTTCCATGGATAGTCCTCTATCTGATCCCTACTAGGAGTAGGGGAGAGGAGTGGAGGAGAACTTGACCCTATCTAGGGGTTAAGGAAAGGAAGGTTGAGAATGTAGTGGACCTACCATTGTAGCCCTAGTCTATCCCCTTTGGGTAGCTCTAGAGATTCTTTCTGTTTTTGTTGCCTGTTTTGGTTTATGTGTTCGAGTTCACTTCTCTTTGAACTCTAGTTTTTTTTTTGCTCTGTTATTCATCTTCAATAGAATCTCTGTTTACTGATTTAAAAAAAATAAATTCAAACTGAGAGTATGATTGTGTCCACCTGATAATTGACTCTTGGAGAAACAGTTCGAAGAGAAATCGGTCAGTTAGGAAACAGACATCAGTTTGCTCTGTTATTTTTCTTCTCTCTTTTTTTTTTACCTTCCAAAAAAAATGATGGGTGGTGAAGTAGAGTTTTGGATTCAGTCTAGGAAAAAAATCCAAAGGGGACTGAGGTGATTATAGTTTTTTTTTCAGGCAATGATATGAATATATTAGCCAAAAGGCACTCCCCTCCTCTTCCCTCCCTTGGCCAACTCGTGAGCAAAGACATTTGAAGATCAGGGGACCCAAGAGAATGAGATATATCTTTGGAAAAACATCTTGGTTGATATGACGGAGATTATAAATGAAGATTCATCCTGTCAGATAACCAAACCATATTTCCTATTGCTTATTGGAATAAGAGTAGGAAAACAAAGAAATGTAGTTTGAAGACAGGCTCTTAAGTTTATAGCTTGTGAAATGAATAACAGAAAGCACTCCAAGTAAAAATAGATTACATTTGAAGGGGAAACAAAAAACAAGCAGCAAGTCATGAGAGACAATCGTGGTAATATGAGATGGTAAAGATGCATCATCTCCCCATCAGTGCACCCAAACGCATTACAGAATCAATTCTTTTATCCAATGTGGGTGATGATCTATAGTAATTGCACAAACCTGGCTTTTTGAGATATAACGCACAAGAGATTATCTGCTCCTCATTCTAAGCATCATCTAAAAAAGCACTGCAACAGTGACAGCATCTTGTGCTCGACCTCCACCAGACTCATTACTCTATTTTTGTGCTATTTCTAGCAGAACCCCACTTTCATACGGGGATGCCCAATACAATACTACCTCATTTGGACATAACAGGTTGAATCAGGCCAAGTATCTGAACACATTGGCATTCTCCTTGTCTCTCTCCAGATAATCCCGCGTAATCAGATCTTCAATCCGCTTCTTGATTGCCTTAAAATCAGGCTGCACATCCACATTTCATGAGGGGAAAAAAATTTGTGTTACAATTCACATGACGGGAGAAAAAATGCTACAGATACCTTGAACATGCGGCCTAACTGCTCAACACACTCCATAACCAACTGTTGGTGGCCCAAAACTTTCCGACTCTTCATGATGCGCACAATTGACGCATCAATAGCATACCGTCTGTCCTTATCAACATCCTCAATCACCTTTTTCTTTTCATCCACAGGAGGGAGAGGAATCTGCGGTTTCAACAAAATCATCTCTTAAAAATCAAAATGAAGGAAAAATGGCAACAAGGAAGATAAAAGTAAGAGGCACCAAAATCCTGAGACAATCGCTCTCACCTTGATCCTCCTCATTTTATCAGTAAACTTGGAATTGAACTCAAAATAGTCCGTTGGTGAGATAGTTTTTGTGTTTGGTTCTTTATTTAGAATCTTATACTTTGCGCATGACAGGGAATGGAGCAATCTAACCACATCATCATCCGTCAAGTTTAGCTGAGTCAGAATTTCTGAATAACTCAATCTATCTGAAGCGTTGAATAGCAGCAGGGCAGAAGCCTGTGAACAAGAAACACTAAAAAGCTCAGGCCCCTGTTTTAACAATCAAGCAGCTCGTTTGTAGAGTGGAAATTAAGATATATAAAAGTTACCTGATAGGTCGTCACAATCAGCTCCATAGTTTTCGGCTCAAACTTTCCAATGACGTTACACGTGCCCAATGAGTATATCCACGTAAGTTTTCTGTGTTTGGTTTTTGTTTGGTAAAACTCCCTGAAAACTTCAACGCATTTCACCTGATACAGAAATATTTAAAAGTAGATGTCACCACATTCAGCACATTGATTTCAAATGTTCACCTTCTCAAGAAGAGATAAATAGATGTTACCATCTCTGCGGGGAGGTTGAGATCAAACGATTTATAACTTGGCCAGAATCCCGTCGTTAGGACAGTAACTGCCAAGTCAATCCCAGGACCTGCATTTGGGTTATTGCTAAGATAATCTTCAAAGTATGTTTGATTTTCTCTTGCCAAGGTCAAATCTGTCACCTGCAAGATGAAAAGAGAACACCAAATAGAACCTGGTTAGTTTCCCAAATATATCTACAGTTCTAGTTCACAAGGGACGGATCTGACCATCCCCTCCATCTTTGATGTGAATTGTCCACCACATTGCTGCTTCAGCTTTGTCAAAATACTCCTCTCATGGTCATCATTAGCACTCTTGTCAAAAAGAAGCCGACGAGCAAGCTTTTTTCTGCAAGCAGTCCGACAACACACAGTAAGCACTGAAGAGTCAAATGTGTAATCTTTACAAAAGACTGGTTGAAAGCAGAACGAGACATTCTAACTTCAAAGAAAATGAGACTTCACCTATAGAATTCGGCAAAAAGGTCCTTATCACTAATATAAGCAAGCAGCTTGACAACCTGCAGATTAATTAGAAGTTAAGTAGCAAAGTTTAACATCAGTACTGGGCAGTTAATTGGATTGTGACGAAGACTACGAATAATGAGAACAGAAGGCTACCTTCTCAAGTGTTTCCTCAATGGCTTCATCACTCAATTTCTCACTCCCACCCTTCTTAAGGATATTATCACAGAAAGTAGCCAGTAGTTCTGCACTCGAGCTTCCAGCGACACCCTTGTTGCAGAAGACCTCAAAAGCCTCTTTGAGTGCCTAAAAACAATAAAAGAAAAGACATTTTAGTGGAAATATAATAGGATATTATCCAAACAACCAAAATGGCATTCTCTAATACAAACCTTGTGGAAAAGAGTGTGGTTCATAAAACAATTATTCACGTAGGCCAAGTACTTGTCATGCAGCTCAATTACTTTTCTAACAAAGATCTGAAGGCCACACAACCACGTCAATGTCCATTCTTAACAACTACCTTGTGAAATTCTGAGTGTCCAAGTTATGAAATTCACCTGTTCCTGCAAACCGACCACATCTTTTTTCTCTGCCTGTGGAAATATGAATGTTAGCAATGGAATCACTGATATAATATGATCATTAATGCAACTAGCAATTTTTTTTCTCTGCCTGTGGAAATATAAATGTTAGCAGTGGAATCACTAATACAATATGATCATTAATGCAACTAACAAATGCACTATTTATTACTACGAATATATCCAAGTGAAGGGCAGAATCTGCAGTGAAAATAAGTCAATGATGACTGCAACAGAAAGTGACTGGCAGACTGTGATAGGATTATGGAAACACATAATCAAAGCAATGATAAATAATGGAGGTTCTACAATATAGCATATACAACTGAAAAAAAACCCAGTAGAGTACATTCCATATAAAAGATATGAAATTAGGGCCCACAAAAGATGTTTTCATCTCTGCATAATGCTGAATAAGATATATATTGAAGAAATATCCTTTAAATGACTTTCAGACAAGGTTTGGTTTGATTGGGATTCAATTGACAGCCAAAACTATTTAGATCAAATAACCTCACAGATCATTGTGATATAACAACTTTTTTGAAAAATAGAAAAAACAAGTCTGAAATATTCTCCACATCAGCACATGCATAAAGCATGCTAATATGGCAGCTCAGTATTCGCCATATTAGCATTCTTCATGCGCAACGTGGCAAATATTTCGGACTTGTATTTTCTATTTTTCAAAAAAGTCGATATATCAGTCATTAATTGTGCCATGCAATTCTTTGTGCTTTGATCATAAAATCTTGGTCATGGCATTAGTAAAATCTACATACATGTAAACTAGTTAGCTGCACAAGGAATATGCATGCTGAGTGATGGTATTCTAAGAAAAATGACGGACGATGAGTTGGGTGAATGATAGTGGTTCAGGCATAAAATCCCGGTCTAGGGATATTTTAAACTATTGAGCTGCACAAAGAACACATGTACCAGACATACACATACTTCAAGGATGTCATTCAAATCTACTTATATATAAAATATAAAAAAAGGATGTCATTCAAATCTGTCTGTAAGCACAAAGGGAACATTTACAGAAGAGACCAAAATAACAGAAATGACAATAATTGACCAAAAGCCTACACATAGAGAATTTACTCCCATTATGGAAATGGCTACACAATTAATGAGGCAATCTGCGACATTAACAGCTAGAACCAAAATCACTTCAGAACAAATACAAACAATCTTGTTCTGTTCACGTATTTGTAGCATCCAGTCAGGTGAAAATGCCCTAAGAGGAAAGATACAAAAAATCTAGCATTGGGCCTTTCATTTAACTTGCTATGTTATTTTTTTATCGGTAAAGCATGGTCATATATATAAAAGATAAAGGAAAATGATATCAAAAGTCAATGAACCCAAAAGGAGAGAAGAAAATGCAACAAATACAAGGGATAGCTAGAAAATGACTACGCTAGGAGGACCCCGAGTGGCGATAAAGTTTAATTGAATATTTCAATGATTAAAGAATACATAAAAGTTCAATGAAGATATATATGATTTGGGAAGTTGATAATTGGGAAAAAAATAGGAGCGCCTGAAATTGACTTCCAAAGCATATGAAATAACCAAAATACAATTGGAGAGACTACAAGATGCAATTCAAGCAAGGACAGCTAAGGTACAACTTACACATGATAATTACAAGAATTGAGAGACAATCATAAGAACATAATTTTAAGATAATGAATGAAGCATATTTAAAACCAATTGTTAGTCTTACAACCAATGTTCCACATAAAAGGATCTAATAACCCTAGTTAATGGAATCCACAGGAAAATGACTGCTATATCCTATTCTAAGAAATTTAGATCCAGCTGGCAGAGGCCTTTGTAATTAATGGCAACGGTTCATGAGTTTGTTATTAAAGAAGAAAAAAAAATGGCCAAAAGGTCAAGAGAAAGACCATGATAAAATATTTATGTTCAGTAGGCAACAGCATATAGAAAGACTAACAAATGTAAACCAAGGAGGTAAATTCAGAGTATTTCAAAAGCATGCATGTGTCCTGTGCAGCTTGCTACAATTCTATTGCAGTCAGTCTTTTGATTTTTGACAAAGTGGTGGTGAAAAACTTTTTTTTGATCAATAAGCTTCATGAAAAACTTGCCAAGAATAAAATGAAACTTTAAATTCTACAAGATATCCATCTCACACAAATATCAAGTGCTACGTCACATGAAACAAAATGCGCTTAGTGGACACCTATTATCATATATGATTGAAATATAAATGAAATCCACCTTGATAGGAGCCAAAATGCATGGTACTGAATTAAAGAAATAGAAATCATAACATCAGACCTTCTTGTTACTTGCTGCATCTTCGGCTTGTTTAACCAAGGCTGTACCTTCGGCAGTAACATGCTGCATCATAAAAGGAAATGGAAAGCAGGATGATATGGTAGAGGCACCCTCAAATTCACAAAATGGAAGAAAAAAATTGCAAACTTACGCTACCTGTTTAAATATATTTGAAACAGGGTCTAAACCTCGAGTTATTTTACTAAAGAGCCTATACATCCTCGAGAGATCCTCCACCTAACACAATGTGAACAAATAATTTGCATTATTGTGCTTTATTTGCAAATGGACGGAGCAACAAACGTCTTTGAACAATGACAAAACAAAACTCGATAAATACCTTGTCATCTCTAAGCAACGCATGACAACCAGAGTGTTCCTTTTCAAGCAGTTGGTTTGCATATACAAACAACAACTCGTGTTGCACTTTCTACAAAAAGAACAAATGGCTAATGAACAAAAATTCTACTGGAAAAGCTTACTTACCCTCCTAAAACATGAAAATTAATCACAAAATCATTGCATCCATTAAAAAATGGTATTTCAGTAACATACCTCAATTCTTAAGACTAACCACAAAATGACTTGGATTAAGGACATATATTGTACACACGGGAACAAACCTCCAGTAATTTTGGCTCACTGCTAGAATGCAGGTAATGAGAAACTCTATCCTTCTCCCGTTTCAAGCACTCCTCAGCCTGGGAATTGCCACAAAAGCTGTTAGACATCATCCAGGATGGACCAACATATACATTATAATCTAATATCACATAAGTACATAAATAACATTCATCTTTAACATGTAATCTGGACATCATCCAGGCTGGTCATACAGATACCTTCAACATGTAATCTGGACAAGAGTCCTGTAGAATCCAATTTGAAGCCTTCCGAGAATAATAAGCAGCAGTATCTTTAAGCATGGCTTGTTCAAAGTCATTTTCATAACAATCCATTTTCCCCATTCCGATTTCAACAAATATATCTAGAACATTCTTCAATAAAGCTCGGTCAATTTGTTCCCCCTCACGCTCTTGATCAATCTGGTCCACAAACATTTTGTTAATCCTTAAATGGGAACTGGGGAAGGAATGTTATTAGACCTTGAAGGAATAGCATTAACATACCAGAGAGTTGACAGCATCTCTGACTTTACTATTTATCTCCTGGTAGACCTGAAATGGAGAGCATATATCTAGAATATTACAACCCGACCTGAAATAGAGAGAGCGTATGTCTAGACGTGCACGCGCGCACATACAAAAGTCAAATAGTAAAGAAACTAATAATGTAAGAGGTTTAGCCCTGGAGTAGTTAACAATGTCTGCAGACAGTAAAGGTAGAATTTTCTGTACATGTGATAATTATGACGAGTATAAACACATTACATACCAGATCACGGAAGCAAGTGAGTCCAACTTCATTAAGTGCCGGAAGTGACCTCCGAGCAATAAAGTAGCGATCAAGATAATGGAAGAAGCGGGAAAGCCACCTAACCATAATTTTATGATTTGCCCACCTTTTCACAAGCTCTCTCAACATAAACTCATCGTGCTTCTCTCTTAAAGACGGCAATACCTGAATCCGAAGATAAGATGCAATGAGAATAGCACGGAGGATCACAAATAGAAAGGAGTTGATCTACAGGCCTTTTATTAATAAATATATAGAGATTACTAGTGGAATTCAATATAGTCCATAATACAAATAATGAGAGATTTTTTTAAAAGGTAAACAAGTATAGAATGAAATTCTGCAATTTGTCCTCGAACAGCAGATTTTGTTTATAAATCATAGGTAACTATTATACACCTGTTATAGATCAGTATCATAACCTTAAACGGGAAAAGAAATCATAGTCATAGCTTCCAAAAGGCCAAAAATCAAGGGCACCTTTCTTTTGAAAGAATAGGTAGGCAACTTGAACATACAGGGGAGAAAATCACATCACTATGCATGCATATAAATTTTTATGCTTGTTTAAGAGTGTTATCAATAACATTCAATTTCAATCATATAAGCAGCAATTTCTTGGTAGGTCAGCAGGAAAGTGGTAACCTTATGATCTTTGAACAACTAAGAAATGACAAGCAATAAAGGTTGTAGTGCATCAGGTAATGTAATAAGTTATATATTGAAGGTAAACCTTTTTTCTTAGATCAGTGAATTCCATTACCGATAGCACCAATCACTACCAAATGTATGCTCTAGTTCGTGAGGGAGATGCAGGAAAAACTGCCACATGTTTCTGCAGGTAACACAACCTAAGGATGATCCTAGTTCATAATTTCATAACATCTCATTAAACTGGTTCTCAGTGTTACTCAATCCCTACTTTTTAAACTTTTTGGTTTTGGGTATCTTCTTTGCCCATTGTTGGTCCCCAATTCTAATAATCAATCTTCCTTCTTCTAGAGAATTTCTAATCAATTTACCAATTCCATATCCCTCACATTTTTTATCTTCTCCTTTATCTCTTTTTTCCCTTGATCGGTATACCTTCTCCTTGATCTTCCAACCTTAGAGAACAAGAACAATAAGATGTTATCGTGTGCCTTCATCAAGTACTCATTTTCCCTAATTTTTGTATCATCTCTCAACGCATGCTGAACGGGAATTCAACAATATATTATTTTTGGTCTCTTGGCTTCTAAACTATATTAACAAAATCATAAGAAGCATGTGCACCTTCTTACCTGAACCAGATTGGAAAATAGTTCTACATATATATATATATATATATATATATCAGGATTCCATATTTCATATGGGAAAGAGTGACTGAAAAATGATTACGACAAGTAACTACGAATTCAGAAAACCAATTTGGATTCATGATGGGGAGTTCTACAATCGAGCCTATCTTCTTACTTAAGACAATTGATAGAAATGTTTAGGTAGAAGAGGAAAATCTCCAGATGGTCTTTGTTGACTTCAAAACATAACAAGATTCCAATTTGCTGGGCATAGAGGAAGAAAAGAATTTTGAGAAAATATATTGATATATCATTGAAGATAGGTATGAGGAAGCGGTAATTACCATGTGAACAATTGGTTATGAGAGACATGAGAGAAATGAATTCTCTATCAGAATAAGTTTAAATCAAGCTTCATCTGTGAGTATATATCTTTTTCCATCGACTATGGATGAACCATGGTTTAAAATATCATGTGTATTGATACGATACGTATCCTTTTTTTAAGTTTGCCGATATGAAACTCACAGGTAATGAACTTCTTCATGCATTTCGAAAGCGTATCGATTGTATCGGTATTGAATCTATTGATACATTACAATGAAACATACTCTACCCAGACCAAGGCATTACGTAGAATGATCAAGAGAGTATAAGAGAATCTTTATTGAAAATTTTGCATTGGGCAAAGAGGATCTGTCTATCTCACATCTCCGATTTGCGAACGCACCATTATCTTAGGTCATTCTTCAAATATCCAAATTGGGTACATGAGATGCTTTCTTAGGTGTTTTGAGGTTGTATCTAGGCTTCGAGTTAACCTTTCAAATAGTGAAATGTTTGGAGTTGGGGAAATGGTATCTTTGGAGTTTGGACGATTTAGCAGATGTCTTGGCTTGTAAAATTGGTAGTTCATCGCATCGTATTTGGCAATGCCTATTGATGACGGTTTTAAAAAGAGATCGGTTTGGGATCTGATGGAAGATAGGGTGAATAGATGGTTAACCAACTAGAAATATACGTACCTCTCAAAAGTAGAATTACTCTTATTAAGAGTCAAGACTTGCATTAGCTCCAGTCTTGTCTTGGTCAATCCTAATCCTTTAGGTAAAAAAGTTCGGAAAAAATCGGTAAAACTCGAAAATAAGTCAAGCAAGGCAAAATATGAAAAATATAAAATCAAATACAAATTAAGAGAATTTAAACAAATATATTTCATTTATAGATATTTATTCGGGATTTTTTCATAAAGTTAAGAATAATTCTAGAAATTCACGATTTCTTGAAAAGTTGCGGTTTTTTTTTTTTCAATAGTTGTAAATACTTCGTGAATTAACCGTTCAATGAAAAAGTCGCTTATTATTCAGGACTTTTTCAAAAAATTGGAGAAGATTGTAACTATACCTACAGGCTACAACCACCACCTCCATCCACAACCACCACTATCGCTGCCATCTCCACAATCGCCACAACCACCTCCACTCACCACTGTTACCGTTGTCGCCACCGCCACCAGACTCTCCTCACGGCCTTTTCTCTTCTTTTTCTTTCTTGGCAACCAAACAAGGGTGTAGAAATTACTTTCCATTTTCCGTGACTTTTTAAAATTTTCTTGGCAACCAAACAAGGGTGTAAAATTATTTTTCTTTATTTTTATTTTTATTTTTCATAATTTTTTTATTTTCTTGTCAATCAAATTGAGGATAAATGTCTATCCAGGTCTCTCATTTCCTTTATGAGTTGTTTGGAATCCAGAATTCCCATCTAAGGTTGCGTTCTTCCTTTGGACTGCAACCCTGAGTAAAATTCTCACCACAGTCCATTTTAAAATCAAGTGAAGGATGGCAACTATATGTTTTTTTTGGAAAGTGTGGCGACTAGATGTTATTGTGCTTGGGTGCGGAAGAGACGGTGTATCATATTCTACTTTATTGTCCTTACGTTAGTAAGTTTTCGAATATAGTCCTATCTTGTTCAGAGATGAATTTGGTGTTTCTGCATTACTTCAAGGAATTCATTTCCAGGCTTTAGGCTGGTCCGGGTGGGAATTGGGACGTCGATACCTCGATGCATTCTTTGTTGAGTATGGTACCATGTGTTATTTGTTGGTATGTTTGCAAGGTGAGAATAAGCGGGTGTTCGAGAAGTTGGCCTCCTCTCAAGATATTATTTGGAGTCGTATCACTCGTCTATTACTATCTCAGTGCTTGATTAGGGGTGGTCTTGGTGACCTAGACTCGGTCTCAATGTTGGGCCTATGAGTAGTGTTAGGGCTGTCAATCGACCCACAAGTTGGGGTACCCGGCTAGAGGTGGTTAACGAACCATGTTTCTCGTGAACAGCTTGAGCTTGGCTCGTTAAAAGCTCACTCGAGCCTGATCTAGATTTTAAAGCTCATTGGATTAACGAGCCAAGCTTGAGCACACAGGTACTCGACTCATTAAAGCTCGACTTGATTATATATATATATATACTTCATTTAAATACCAAAACTAAGTATATTTATTATATACTAGTAAATATTAATAATATATAATGTATTTTACATGATAAAATACCATTTATAATTTTTACAATTATACTAATACTAAAATTTTAGTTAGTACCATAATTTCTTTACTTGGGATAATAAAATTAAATTTTCACCTACTATAACTAATATATCAAATGAACCAACCTGCTCGAACTCGGGCCCTCGGCCCAAGTTCTTATTAATGCCCGTGCTCATTTATTTAATAAACAAGTCAAGCTCAAGCTTGAATTTCAAGCTCGTTTATAATTAATAAACAAGCTTGAACACCACTACTCGGCTTGGCTTGATAACACCCCTATACCCGCCCCTCAAAAGGTCACAAAATCGAGTTTTTTCCCATTTATAAAACCCACATGTCACTTTGGGTTGATGATTTGGGGCAATGAAGACCCCATGTGCACACATGGTTTATTAGGAAAACCCCACATTGGGAAGGTGTGCATATGGGCTGATTTAGAATTGTTTTACTAGTTGGAATGGTTTACTTTATTTAGAAGAAAGCCTAATGGGCTGGACTTTTACTAGGGAATCGATATTTTTAATAGTTAGAGTTATTTTAGTCTTTTTTATTAGTTTTGGTTATTTTAGACTTTTTACAATTAAGGTTGCAACTATTGAAAGCTTCTTTTTGCTGTAAAGTTTTAGTTAACAAATTTATGAATAAAATATAATACCCCACTAGTGATTGGAATTGGTGTGATGTCATTGGCTGATAGGAGTGATTCCCTCAAAGTTCTAAGGTATGTTCTTGCTCTTTCTGGACGGCTCTTCCTGAGGCCATATCATGGTTACTATGGAAAAAGAGAAACAAGAGAGTCTTCAAGAACACTCCCTCTCTCTTTTCTTGTATTTTCTCGCGAATACATTTTTTGGTCTTGGAATGGACCTCTATTAGGCATGACAGGGTGGATTTGGGAGCCTTGTTGGGGTGAGTTTTGGCCAAGTTTAGCATCCCACCCTTTCAGCACAAGGGTTTCTTTTCATGCTTTTGTTTATTTTTTGTATTGAGTTTACGCTCTTGTGAACTCTTTTTTAATTTCTCTGTATTTTCATGTAGCTCTATTTAAATAAATATATCCTCATGATTATCGGTAAAGGAAAAAAAAATCGCCTCCATCCCAAGTCATGGATGTTGATTTTTTTCCTTTGATAACTTACGAAAATTTATTAAAAAGAAACAATATGAAAATGATGAAAATAGAGGTGTTTCTTATCCCTAATAAAAAAAAAATTTCAAAAGATCATCCAAAAAACAAGATGATCACACTCCTTGGGAACACCATTATGTTCCAACTTTATAAAAGGAAGGATCACAAAATCTCCTCAATTGTCTTGCACTGAATAATAATATGACTGCATATTTTTCTTCATTCCTACATGCCAGACACCCATCAGAATAATTAATCTCCACATCCAAACTTAAAATTTTTCCAATTCCAAAACGGATCTTCCTCGAAAGCACCACATTCATGATATTTAGGAATAGGATGTCAAATTGGTTACAAAGAGCAGCATAGTCAAGGAGAAAATTAAATATTTAAAATCCTAGCTAAGACAAGATGCAAAAGTTATCTCAAATGTGAGCAACAAAAGGTTTACATTGTGAGAAATATTTTTAAGAAATGAAAACAATCTAACAGCTCTACAAAAGTAAAGAACCCGGAAAATATAGGAAGAATACTAATAATTAAGAAGTCAATATTAAGCATAAATACGTAGAATATATTCAATCTTCCTCACCGTTGAAGTAATGTATTCTTCAAAGGACTCTCGGTACTTGTCATAAAGCTGTTGAGAATAATCATGAGGGGGCTTTTGAGTGCACATATTGTAGATGGTTCTGTACTTCAAATTAAGGGAAACAATGACCCTCATAAGAAAACACCATGCCAAGAAGAGATGCAATAATCAAACAACAGAGCAAAGGATACGTATAGAGCATCATGTAGTCCTCCGAGCTGAATTGCGGCTCAGGAAGTCCTTCTAGAATGTTCTTAAGCTTAGTGATCCCCTTCTGCATGAATTCCCATCCTTGATCCAAGTCAATTGTCTTGCGCTCATTAATCGCCATGTCGCCACTCTAAATTTCCTCCCCCAAGTTAAAATCTGCAAGGAGGTGATTGCGGAGCATTAATATCCCGCATACATTTTAATAAAAATACCATGGAAAGCAATAAACCCTACTGATACTATGGGCGCAAGGGCGAAAAAATAGCATTAACCTCAAATTCAACATTCTTCGAAACTTATCCTTCCCTTATCCCAAGTACGAACTCCAAGAACCACAAACCCCCGATTCTCGACCTAGTCAAAACGAGAAGACCGAAACAATTCGCTAATCAAAACCCGCAGGCGATCAAGATGAAATCCTAATAAAGATCCATGTCCAAAAACCTAACAAATTCACCTTCTTATATATCGCAAAATACGAATGGAAATTGCAGGGAGAGTTTTGAGAAATCAGCGAAATGAAATACTTAAGCGGATCGAACAAATGAGAAAATCAAACACCGATGATGAAAATTTGGAAGAAAATAGATGTTGAAGAACAAGAAAAATCATTGATTCATTAAAAGATTAACAGGAATTCGAGAGGAAAGAGAGAGAGAGAAATACCTGGTTTGGTTGGGGTAGAAACCCTAACCCTAGAAACCCTAAAATCGCGGGGGAGACCGTGAAGGGGAAGTAAGAAAGACGGGAAATTGAGACGAATGAGATGAGTGAGGGACGGCTTCCGACAAAGCGCATTGATTGGGAAAGGCAAAATGCAAGGAGGGTTGGGTGAGAGAAGAGGACCCGGGGTCCTCTTCTAAGCTGACCGCCGACCGCAGTGTCCCTGTGTCCCTTTTGAACACTTTGTTTAATAATCTTGATTAAGCTTAATTCAATTAAAAATAATATTTTTGTTTTTTATTTTTTCTAAAAACCATGGTTAGATTGCTTAATCCTAATGGGTGAGTGAATCTCAACAACAGTTGACAAGTGATAAAAAGAGGGCATGGACCAATGAAATCCCGGGTCAGCTTCTAAGCTGACCCGGGTCGGTCCGTTTTCCATTTCCCTTTTCTTTATTATCACGTATTATTACTCAAATACTTTTAGAATCAATTAATATATATGTATACTTGATCCGATCTATAATTCTACTCTATCCACAAATTTATTTGAATATTAGTTTTATATGTAATTTTACCTAATTTATTTTCAAAATTTTAATCAATTTTTATTACAAAATTCTCAAATTAAAATATTTTTTTATTGATTATGCCATACCAAGTTGTGCTATTCGTTGGATTCAAAATTTATTTATTTTTGATTAATTAACATACACTCATTCACACATTTGGCCAACACATTCGGACTACATGAGGCTAAATCCAACTCATCTCATCAAAGTGGCCTATCTCGTGGTTAGAGAAAGGAACCTGAGACTTGGACGGTTGATCTTACCAAATTTTGGGATTCACTATTAATCTTTATAGAAAGTTTTTTAAAAATTAGGATAGTAATTAACTCATCACACGTTTGATTATATAGGAAAATGTTGTGTCTGCTGTCTTTTTTAATATTTCTTTAACCCAGGTTAGATTGCTTAGCCTTAGGAGTGAGTGAATCTTAACCACATTTGCTCGGTGCTAAAAGGAAGGCATGGACCAATGGGGACCAAACATTTGACTCCATAGTCAAATGGGGCTGTAAGTTAACCATTTTCCAAAATTTTAATTCAAAAATAATTTGAAGTAAATTTTAAGGAAGTGAGACTCACTACTTGCTTTACAATCTTTGTTCAAATTTTCAGAAGTCAAACTTAACATAAACTATGATTAATATTAAATTTAAAAATTATAAATTTTTTGTAATTTGTATTAAATAAAATCCAATTATAATAATGATCCACTTTACTGAATAATTTCATATTAAATATGTAATATCGGGCTGCATTCAAGCCAAGTTGGCTCGTGAACTTTGGCTTAACTCATTTGAGGGCATTTTGGAAAAAAATTTAATGAATATTTTGGATATAGAAACTTGAGGGACATTTTGGATATAAAAAAGAGTCCTGAGAAGAGGACCCAGGGTCCTCTTCTAAGCTAACCGCAGTGTCCTCGTGTCCCCTTTGACACATTTTTAACCATGGTTAAAGCTTAATTAAATTAACATTAAGAACTTTGTTTTTTTGATTTTCTAAAAATCATGGTTAGATCTTAGAGGGTGAGTGAATCCTAACTAGAGGGTGTGGACCAATGAGATCACGGGTTAGCTTTGAAGCTGACCTTAGGGTCCGTTTTCTATTTCCCAACAAAAAAATTATGAGAGTCACGTTGCTTATGAAAATATAATGTTGAGACATTTTAAGAATCAAAAAGTTTTAGAGACATTTTGAGTATAGCAAAGAAAGGGGGCGGACAAGGCCTTGGCGAGACGTTCTTTCAGAGCATTTTGAGTCTGGTTACGTCACTGAGGTCGTCATGTGTCTCTTTTAACATTACTTAATTGTGATTAAGATTTACCCACCCCTAGGGTTTACCCACTTATCCTTGAATTTTAGAAAAAGAAATATGAACAAAAAAAAAAAACCCTTAAGAGTTGGTGAATTTTAACTAAGATTTAAAAGAAATTGATATTTTTTTTCTAAAAACCAAGAATAAGTAAACCCTAGGAGTCAGTAAATCTTAACCATAGTAGGAGTCTAAAATAAACCAAATATTTATATGATACCGTAGACCCTAAATATGGGATTTTTCATCTGTTAAAAGTTTTCAAATATTTATAGAACTACCATTGTTTTCCCTAAATGTTGTTTCATTTAGAACCATACACTACCCGGTAATAAAATTTGTTGGCAGTGTCAAAATGGTGAACCACACTATAATATTTGAAGATATTGTGAAATACAAAAGGCACATGTAAATCTTGAAAGATACAGTAAAACCTAGGGACATTAGGCACTTGGCTCAATCTAAACAAAAAAAAACCTAGCCATTCACTCAATCACATTCAGTAAAAAAAAAAATCACAATATATCTTCAGTATCTCCAAATTGTGATTTTTTTTCTCTTTTTAATTTGCTTGTTAGTTGATACAGTATTAATCGCCTGAGGCTCCAACTTGATGCATGGTGTTTTACTCAATTTAAATGAACAGCTCCATGGTCATAAATGAAGGCCAATTTAATTTCTTTAACACAATATAACATTGAAAAAAAACACATTAATAATACCATTCCATTAACCCAAAAATGGGGGATAGAACCAACCTGTGGAAAACCTTGATTAATAAACTAGAAACCAGTCAATTTTCGTCACCGTATCTTCATTATAAACTAAAAAGAAAGCACTCAGTCCAGGGTCGACTATTTCATTTCACAACCTTTTTTTGTTTGTATCTAGTCTATCTAGTCTAACTGTATGGGATCAGCGTGACCTGTACAAATCTCTCTCAGGGTAAGCTATACATTGATAATCTAAACAAACCGCAAAAGAATGTTGAGTTAGCGTAGCATTGTCATTAGAGCAGATAAACCTCCAAAAATATATTTTACTGCCAGCCGGGTCATGGCCCCCCCCACTCACACGATGTCGATGCAGCACTTTCTTTTATGCAGAGCTTCTCCTCTTCAAGGTTCAGACTGGCATATTTGGACAGTAGCTCCTACAAGGGAAATCAAAATGAGTCATAGCATCCAAAATAAATGTATTAAGAAACAGTAAACTTTAACTCAACCATTTATCTCGTGTAACCTGGACAAAATTGTAACCCCAATATCAGTCAGAGTAGATCATAACCATCAGATATATGATTTTTTCTTTTCTAGCATTCCTCTTTTTCTGTTTAGGCCTTAGGTCCATTCTTTTGCTGAGACTTATTTAGTCCGGCACTTTGCAAGTTTTGTCATTTGACAATATGTATATAATGTACATATTTTTCAAAAATAGATATAGCATGGTTTTCATCTCTTGGGTGCAAATCCTATAAAATTTCAAATGCAGCAAAATGAATGATTTCAAATCGCATAAAAATGATAAGACGAATTCTCATGATGGTAAAAATTAATTTTGTTAGAAACCTTGACAAAGTGACTCAAATTTCCTAACTACCATGACAAAGTGCAAAGTGCCAAGCTTTAGAAGTCTCAGCAAAAACGGACCCTTAAAAGAATGTGATCAGGTGGATGATTAAGATCATCTGATTAAGATGATTTTCATCCAGGTAATCACCCAAGTGAGGTCCATTGTTGCAGACTGACTGTATCAACAAACATATACACAATGTGATATGAAAAAAAATATGGGGAAGAAATGAAGTATATAGTACTCTCTAGTATTTTTGTGGATGCCATAGACATAGCCAACATCAATCTGGACATTCCAAAAGCCAGGCCACCCACCTGACTGGCCACGAGCTCAATATCATGTGGGTTTCACAATCCTAATCCTGTGAACAAGAGGCATAAAGTTCCTGTTGTATTGTAACTATGCACAAAAATGTCTTAGTCCTTGGGTATAAATTTATATGACACAGAAATTCAAGCCACTGCCATGGTCAACTACGATGGTTTAGATCCAAATCAAATGGTACTCCCTAGGGTTGTCTTATAGTTGTGATGTTACTTACAGTAATATCACATTATTCCCTAACTTCTAGTATCTACCTGGATATGGTTATCACCTAATGTAATCTAGTAAAAAGACTCCTTCAGACACAACTGATGCATACCTGATAATTTGCTGCCACCTGATAATTTGCCGCCATGTTATGGCCCTCAGCTTGTTGCTTCTCGATCAGTTTGCTTGCAGTTTGAGCAAGCAATTGAAATTTTACAACCTGCAATGTAAATCAAAATTAATAGAACATGAATGGACCAGTTTGTACATAATATTAACCAAAGTTTGAAAGCTCTAAAGACCAGATTAGTTGGATTCCAAAGTTTCAAATTCGTCTAACACGAGACAGTGGGTGCTATTGTGTTTTCTATTAGAATTGCCAAATTCTAATATGATGTTTTCCAGGCTTCCAGTTGCCAATATCTACTCATCCAATATCAAACCATTTTTTTCTGTACCCAACATAGCAACTCATAGTGAACCTAGTTGTTTATGAAAGCCAACTGGCTTGGCCTAGTAACCAAGTTAGGGGCCCTTGTTTTGAAGTAGACGTGTAGAGTCTAGAATACCCAAGTCTTGGAATGGATCAACGTGGATATAAATTTTGAGTTGGCTGAGTACTCTCAGTGACTTGACGAGTCATAGGTTTTCTTTCTATTCTTAATTAAAACGTAAAACTAAGGACATAAAGTAGTATTTCTGGAAAGAAAAGACAATTTATAATGCTGGTTTTCCAATTCAATTGTGTACAAAACAACATGGCTAAATTGAGTCACTAGGTCACACCAAAATTCATAAGACTAAGTAGGTTCAGGAAACATTTTAAGTTCTACAAACCCTTGTTGATTTTGAGCTTCATTCGCAAAGTGTAGCAAGTAGATTCTCTGGCAATAAGAATGGACACAATATTTGGACTATTTTACAATGATAATGGTCCTTTGAAAGCATAATCAGAAAATCCACTGCCCTATACTATCAATTCGTGATTCCTCATTGGTGATCTATCTTGCTCATGAGACTTCAAGCATGTTTGAGCTAGCTTAACCCGGACAAGTAGCTCAGTTGGTTCAGGTATTGGGAGAGATCCCCAAGGTCTCAAGTCCAACTCTTCCTGGACATACCTGATGCACATGGTTTGTGGGTGATTGCGTGCATCTGAAGCCTTGTCAAGGTTAAACACCCACCGCTAGCTTCTTTTCTTGCCTCAGATCTTTTGTCAATTCCAGCTCATGGCCTAGCTTTCTTCCTATTTCCTTGGCTTTACGAAACAAAAAACACTTTTTGATGGTAGTAACTTTATAAACATAAACAACTACCTCTAGTAACTTCTCTATCCCGGTCCGAAATAAGTAGTGACAAGCTCTTCCTTTCTCTTGGTTCAAACACCAGTCAGCCTGAAAAATTCAAGGACCAAAAATTATGTTTCTATCCAGTATTACATAAATGGGTGCCGTCAAGCAATTAAAATTAGAGCACAAACAACCTTTAGAATGTACTCGGCAAATGAATCATTCAAAATCCACTCTGATGCCTTTTGGGAGTAGTAATCAGCAGTATCTGAAAGCATGACCTGCTCAAAATCTTCGTAATAGTTTATCTTTCCTTGCTCTTCCATATCTACAAAGAAATCCAAGACATTCTTTAACAATTCTCGATCAATCTGCATCCCATCACGCTCTTGATTGATCTGTGCACAAAATAATGTTAAAATCCACCGTAAATGAGAAGGAAATGGATTTACAAATTGAATAAAACATGTCAACATACCAAGGAAATTGCAGCATTTCGGAATTTACCATGCAGCTCATGGCAGACCTGAAATTCAATAGCATTGAAATTACCTTAGAATAGTTCAATATTGGAGAAGCAATGTGAAAGAACAGATAAAAACTGTTTAAAGTTCCATGCAAAACTACAAATAGAGGGGAAAAAATTGAAGCATAACAGTTACCCGAACACGGAAGCAATTAACACAAACATCATTAAGTGATGCAAGATCTTTCCGAGTGGTAAAGTATCGGTCAAGATATCCAAAGAATCTTGATAACCACTTGGCCATAACCTTGTAATTTGACCACAATGGCACAAGTTCTGTTAACAACAATACATCATGCTTGTCTACTAAAGCTGGCAGTACCTGAGAGAAGTAAAGAAAAAGATAAACAAGGACACATTGAATGGAATAACTGAATATCTATGGACTTCAAAAATTGTGGACCAATTTAGATCGACAAACCTGTAAAAGAAAATTTAACATGATTGGATTTTGTTGACATGTCTATGTATACAATACACATGAGAGTGTGTCAATATCGATACTCGCTAGCCTGCATGTGCGCATTTCAACATATCTTATGGACACACCATAAAGCTTGGAGGCTGCGCCGCATCATCCAAAAAATAGTGCTAATGATATAAAACAAAATTTAATTTACATTTTTGTAATCCTTGAGAAATTAAAACCGAACACCAACACAGGTTCGTAAACGGAGAGATACTGGATCTTTTCAGTTCAATGATGTATATATAACACAGGCCTGGTCTCAAAATCCTAAAGAGTAAAGATTACCCAGTCCACCAAGGCAATAACATGAACACTGATGATTAAGTAAATTTCAGTGAAGGGGAACATTAATGAATCATATGAAAGTATGCTTCTTTTTAATTTTAGAAAAACAGTTCTTGGGGGGCATACATCGAATCCCAAGATCTGACTAAGATTCTAATTGATTTTATTCAATGAAGGTAGGAATAACATTCACCTTTGCGACTTTGAAATTGTTAAGTCAAATCCACGTTAGAATAGTACTCGCAAAACTTCACAAGTGTCAAGTCTCCTGTCGATTCACACGAACCTTCTTTTTCCTTTAAAGCTTTCTCTAATGGAAGCTAATGACCCTTCCAAATTTCTAGCTCTAGGAATCTTGAATAAAAGATCTAATCTTTATTGATCAAGAACCTTTCTTGATGAACAAGATGAATTCTTTCTTTTCCTCAAGATCCAATCAAGAAGACAAAAGAAGAGAGAGATGGGTGTGACCATACACCTCAAGGAGAGAGAGGGGAGGGCGTGAGGTTTGAGGAGAGGGGAGAAGTTTTTCCAAATCTGGAAAATTCTGGAAAATTTTCTTATATCCAAAGCCTTGGACGTCCACCCCTTTTATAGGCTTTATTGGTTGCTTGCAACCAAAGTTTCCTAATCCTTATCCAATAAGGATTCCTCAATTAGTTTCCTATTTGGCTTCTCCATAATTAATTAGGAATAATCAAAATAGAAACTAATCTCATCCATTAGTGTCCAACTAATCTTATCCTTATCCTAATCCAATTAGGATTCCTTGATTAGCAAGAAACTAATAGACTCCTTGTCCAACAAGGAATCTTTAATTAGTAACTAACTCTAACTAACTAACTAACTAACCTTATCCAATAAGGATATTAGTTATTAGAAACTAATTAAAATAATAACAATTATTATTCCTCCTTGAAGTGGGCGTCCCACCCTAGGTGGGTCCCACTCCACACGCCCCTAGGGTTCCAAACCCCTATTGGTCACTTGAATTATTCTTTTATAATAATTTCCAATGGGTCCTACCCATTTGGTTTTCACATCCAATGTGATTCCACCTTTTAGAGCTTCACTATACCATATAGTGATTACTTAGAAAAATTAATTAATTTAATTATAAATTAAATTAAATACTTTAAGAAGGTCCTTGTGTGTGGGATCTAAAGAGATCTCCTATTTCCGGCTGTGGGACCAAGTACTTCACCTTTTTGGTTGAAGCATTGTTACTAGGAAACACCTTTCCTATACTCCATTAGGATTATAGAATTTTATCTATATCCCTGGACTTCCACCAATCACAATTAATGTCCATTAACACAATGAGATTAACCTCAAGAAATTAGAGAATTGCTTATAAGTACCATCTCACAATATATTTACAAATAAATCCTTCCACATTCCGATATCACTTGTAAGCTTCCGGGATTGGAACAATTCCATTGTCTTAGTCCCTAGCTTATGAATAGAACTCTTTCTCATGATTACTTTTCATTGAACTGAACCTCCAAAACACTTTTAAAGAAACATTAGAAAAGAACTGACATATATATATTTATATATATACATTTCCATATTGAAAATATCAACTTCGATAAAGATCATTTTACCGAAAAACACCAGTACTGGATTTAACAGTTCAGTTCAACAAGTATCACCTTGATATCATTATCTCCAATTAAGGAGTTGTGGATTCCTTATTGAGTGTTTACACACTTCTCCAAACATTGTGTACATGACCCAACGTACCCGGAGTTAATCCTGTGTATTGGACATTGCTGATTGGCACATCAAAGCCATATAGACAAATGTCTAAGAAGATGTTAACCTCTCAGGTCTACGGACAATTTGTCAAATGGATAACCCTAATACAATCTAACAGTGTATTCCATAGGGTATCCACTAGTGACCCCGTTCAGTATTATGTACTTGCTACATATACTCACATGTTAGTCAAGAGTCACCACTCTCTGTGAATGAGATTCATCACACTATCTCATAGAACTACACATGTGCAAGCCATGATGAAGTACGGCGCCCAACCAGTACTCTAGAGGCTTCGAACAATATTAGGTTTACAAGGAACTGGAAAATCATATCTCCTCGCAACCTTTGCATGATTTTCCTACAATGTTACCTATGGAACTTTATGTCTTCATCATATGAGACAGTAATTAATATAAATACCCTTTATAGTTGGTTGTGTGAATATGATGCTTGTCTAATCAACATAGAAAAGTCTTTTATTGGCTTTCGAGGGCATATATGTCCAACATCATAAACATCAATATTCAATAATATATAAACAACAGCAAAGAAACAACCTAACTCTAATCCCATAAAACTAGAACTAAACATAACAATGGCAGCATATACATATTTTTTTTTTTGATCGGTGCAGCATCTGCATATTAACAATTCATTTTTTTTTTATATCTTCTCATTTGCCACAGGCCCAGTGTAGTCAAGGTGTCTAGGCGATGCCTAAGCGATTAGCCCCGGCTAGGCGAGGCGTTGCCTAGGCGATAAATTTAATATAAATATATATATAATTATATATATATCACGTATATATATAACATCCAAAAGATCAAAACTCCACACCCACATTCCACAAAAACATAAAATAAAAAGTCTATTACAAGCATTCATCACATAACCAAAGACATGTTAACATAGTGGAGTATTAAACACTTCAAAATCTGGGTAAAATACCCAAATTTGTGTCATTGTCCATGTATAATATTAGGCAGAGCCCCCTACGATTGCCCGGGGGGGGTGGCAGGAGGGCAGCGCCCCCCTGCGACGCACGAAGTGCGTCCGCAATCTAGGCCTAATAGGCCCAGATTGCACCGAAAACGATATTTTTAGTGAAAAAAATTGATTTTTTTAGTTAAAAAAACGATTTAGAATCTTATTTCTATTTTATTTCATGTTTTTATATTTTTTATTTATTTATTAGGAAATTTTGAAATTTTTTAAAGCAAAAAAAAAAAAAAAAAAAAACTTTTTGTAGGATCGCCCGCCTAGAGGGGCGCCTAGGCGACAGAGGCCCAAAATCGCCTAGGCGACGCCTTGACTACACTGCACAGGCCCACAATGATTTAGGCTTGGACAAGCTGACTAGAGAACTACAGTGAACATAAGAAAAAACTTTGAGCTTATAACACTAGGCATAATCAATGGTAATTGTCTCAGCTTCTATTTTCAGAACTTACAAAACTACCCTGTTTTGGAGATTGGCAAGAAATCATAAGTTTATGCGTGTTTGTGAAAAATCTCACCGTATAAGTGATGGTCTCTTCTAAAGCGCTCTTATATCTTTCATAGAGATGCATTGCGTAAGAGGGCCTCTGAATACACATGGCATAAGCGCATCTACCACGAAAGTGAAGGATATCCGATTCAAATAAACAACAGTTCTAAAGGTTTCAAAATAAATTATAAAACAAAATTAAGGAAAACACTAAACCAAGATAACCCTTTTAGCTTTAAAAGGATACGTGTGGAACTTCATATATTCTGCAGGGGTGAACTTTGTCTCAGGGTATCCTTCCATAATCTTCTTTGCCATCACAATTGCCTCTTCCATAATCTTCAATCCTTCCTCTAACAAAATGATTTCCTTCATCTTGTCTCTCTTTAATTCTCAATGAAAATCTGGGTGATACCATTTAAATTTCAATCAGAATAATAGACAAATTATTTTATTCTTTTTTAAAAAAAATAGAAAAAGAACATCATGCTTTTAAGTTATAAACAGTAGAACTGGTTATCTGGGTTAATTAGAAAAAAGAAGAAGAATAAAGAACTCATATTCTTTGGGCACAACCAGAAACAACCTAAATTCAAAAACAAAAAAGGCAAAAATAAGCTTCACATCCATCGAAACATAAAGAAAATATTCAAAGGATTGCATTAACAAACCCTAATTCTAAAAATAAATACTTAGAGCATTACCAGCACCACCTAATAATCAGAACCTCTGAAAACAAATTTGAAAAAAACAAAAACACAGATTAAAGCAAATAGAAAGTTCTAATAAAACCTAAATGAAAAGCCACAACAAACTGCTCTTGTGGCATCACCATGAAACAATACGAAAGCCCTAAAATCAATACTTATTTTTTTTTAAAAAAATTCTAAAATTAAATAAATAAATAAATAAAATCCACGTTGTTTAAAGCAATGCAGGAGTTCAACGAACTGCAACAAAATCCTTGACAAAACATTGCCAATCTGTTCTTACAAAATTTCGATCAAATCCCGCCATATGAGAATCACAAAACGAAATACGAATCTAAAAGGAAAAAGGAGGAAAAAAAAAGGATTCAAGAATAGGGTTTACCTAGTTTTTTTCTTTTCTTTGGAGTGACAAGTAGAAGAGCATCGATTTCTATATCTTTCCACCCTTTTATTCATATCTTGGCGGATTACCAAAAAAAAAAAGAGATTAATTTTGCGGTGGAGCTCTGCATCACGGTGTTGATGCGGAGCTCCCTTTCTTGCACTATAAATATGTGGCCTTTTTGTAATTACTGATAGAGGCTGGGGTAATTTTCAACATACCATAATTAAGCATTTGCCACCTGATCGTGTAAAAAGAGGAGCTCCGCACAACGTGGTGATGCAGAGCCCCTCTTTATATTTAAACCTAAAAAAAAATGAAAAAGCAAAGGAGTGAACTCTGGTTAAATTTTGTTAACCTTTGAAGTTATTATTTTCTTCTTGTAAAAATCAAAGGTAGATGGGTGTGTTAGGTGTGAATGAGTTTTAACCACAATTAAAAAGAGTTAAAAGGGGACACATGGGCATCCTGAGATGCCATTCTCCTATCACCGAGTGGGGATGTAATTATTTCCCGCCCAAAAAAGATGGTGATCGGGTGCTCGAGAGTACTTGCTAATAACGAGCGCATGACCGTCCGATCAAGAATCAACGGCCTCATGCCAATCAATGTTGGGCCGTTAGATTCTCAATAGAAAGATCCTGCTATGGAGCGCACTCAATTAAAGTAGTGTTAGCTTCCAATTTCTATCTATTGTCTTTCGTTCGTGATCTTAAATCTCGAGCTTCATCTTTCATATGTTTTTTTGAGCAGTGATTAGTGGTCCCCCGGCCCTAAAGTTACCGCCGTGCCCTCGTGTCCCTTTTAACCCATGTTTAATTCTTATTAAGCTTAACTAATTTAAATGAAATTGATTTTTGTTTTTTTTTTTAAATTAAGGTTGGACTTTTAACCACAATTGATGAGAGTTAAAAATTGGGCGTGTATACTAATGAAAACTGGCCACTTTCGTTACATAGTGGCCGCAGGTTTTTTTGGGTTTGAAGCAGAGAAATTTAAATTAAGGAACACCAACCGAGTACATGAGATTTGCTCTCAAGGGGGCTGGTCGGGAGGAAAACAACTCGAAACGTTTCCAAGAGAGGTACTTTTCGACAGGGCCCATGGGCTTCATAATGGGCTTCGGAATTTGTCAATCTAGGGATGAAACACACTTCCGGGCTAAAGCTGGCTGCCATGAGCCGCTAGACATCCTCAAGTGAAGGCATTTTACATATATTTTGTAGACTTTTTTTTTTGAGTTAGTTAAAGGACAGACAAGATCCTCTTTCAAGTTGATCACATCAATCAAATTGAACACATTGGAAAAGAGAATTAAAGTCATGGCAATTTGCAATTGGATGGTTAGTTTGGCAGAGGACCTTCATGGATCCATTTTTCTATTTCTAAGGGCAATGCTAGGTCCACTTATCATTTCACTTAATTTTTTTTAAATATGAAAAAATAAACAAATAATACCTCATGTGTTTTTGTCTTTGTACTAAAAAGGGAAAATAATCAACATGAAGAAAAATGGAAATAATTACATAACATTACCCTTTTTTTTAATGGGTTTTGTGAGGGGTTTTTCTAGGTTAGACACTTGTCAATAGCTGTTTGACTGGTAGAGCAATCAAAATATTAATACTTGTAATACCTGCAAATAAGATTACAAAAGAGGGGGCGGGTGTGCACCCTGAAATAAGCTCCGATAATAAAGTCAGTACACATAGAAGAAGATGAATAGTAAAATCATGAGAACCATTGGAATGCTGATGCTTGACATTATTTCTTCACACTTTTCCATTCTTAAAGTTCGCTTTTATGGCCTTTCTTCCTCTTGTTTGTTTTTTCGTCCGTTTCCGTGTGTCCTTGATGCACTGAGTCTCGGGGGTATTTATAGGCTTAAGCTTGGGATGCCCATAGATGACCATCGATGACTTGGATGATCATGCCATAAGCTAGTCACTCATTGCCAAATATGTCAGACATATCTGATGAATGACGTGACACTCTCGAGAGCCTGCAATTTCTAAATTAATTCTGGGTCGAAAACTCATCCGATGTGACTAACAATAAATGCTAAGACAGTGCTTTCCACTTAACGTCAGAGACAAATGATCGCCTCCTGAGGATCGGGTCCTAAAAGTCGGTTTTGTTGTCTACATCAAGACGAGTCCGTTGTCCACAACGGGGACGATATCGTTGTCTTGTTGACTACGAGTTCGTTGTTCAGAGGACAAAGTTCTCATTGTGAAGAACACAACGGGTTCGTTGTCGAAGACACAACGAATACGTATTACAACAACACATATGAGCTCGTATCCACCATTCAATACCGGAAACACGCTTTTTGTCACAACACCGGATTAAATTACGAATTTTATCCTTTACAGGTTTCAAATCTTTTTTGGTTGGAAATGTTATCATGACAATTCGGACATTAGTTATAGAAAGGTTGCAGTTGGTTAAAGACAACAATTGTATGCTTGTGAATTCCACCTATTTCAAAGGTTGGTTGATAGTCTCAAATAGTTAATTTCTACTAGACCGGATATTGTTTATAAAGTTGAGATTATCAATAGGTTTATGGAATCCCCACACCAATCCTACTTGCAGGTTGCAAATCGAATTTTGTAGTACATCAAAGGTACACAAGATAATGATATTTTATATTCATCTACTAACAAGTGTGAGCTTGTTGGGTATATAGTCAGTGATTGGGTAGGTGATGTGGAGAAACGGAAGAACACTTGGGCTATACATTTCATCTTGGATCAAAAATATTTTTTTATTTTTTTTGTCATTGAAGAAGCAACAAGTTGTTGCGCGCATTCTCTATAGTTGAGGCAGAGTACATCGTAATTGCTTATTGTGCTGCTCAAGCAACATGGATGTGTCGCATGCTTAGTGATTTAAATCAAAAGCAAGAAGTTCCAACGAAAATCATGTTTGACAATAAATTAGCAATTGCATTGTTGAAGAATTCAGTCTTTTACGAAAGAAGCAAGCATATTGACATCAAATTTCACTATATTCGTGACCTTGTGAAGGACAATGAAATTGTGGTTGAGTTTTGTCGCTCTAAAGACTAAGTTGCTAACATTTTTACTAAGTCACTATCAACTGTTGCATTTATAAAGCTAAAGAAAGTGATGGAGATGATGACATTCAAAGATCTCTGTTTAAGGGAGGTTGATGGAATATCTAAACTGAGAAGGGATACTGCTGGGAATATCTAAGTAGTTATTTATTTACATTGAATATTAGCTACGAGATGTAGCTTTATTTAAAACAAAATTGTCATTAGGTCAAAAATCCAAGAGAAGGTTGGGACGTGAGTAGTGATACAAGTTTTAGTTTATTTTATTCTTTTCACAATTTAATAAATTTTAATATTAATCTTCTTCTCTTCTCTTTTCTTTGTCTTTTCTTTGTTGCTTGAGAATTGCTTGTATCTTTATATTTTGAGTTTATCAAGAAGGAAATGAAGCTGTCAATAACATGGCAAAGTTTGGTATTGTATGTAATAACTAATAACTTGCAGAGAATGAAAACAAATGCAATAACATGCATTTTTTTGAAGCTGGATGTTTCTCTTGAGAAATGCAATTATATGAAAATAAGATCCTAGCACAGAAGCTTGTTTTGGGATTCAAGTCTTATTGATGATTTGCCTTCAACTTTTCATTGTTATTTGTATTGTTTCCTTGATATCTTATGAAAGGACTACAATACAAAGATAAACTAAGAGAACAAAAAACATTAATTTCAAGGACTTAAATGCGAATTTCGGGGTGTGTAAACGTTTCAACCTGAACCGTTAGGTATCGGTCAAACCGGATGATACATATAAAATATTTTTTAAATAAAAAATAAATGAAACATATTGACTGAAATTGATATGTATAGAACATTTTTAAAATTAAAAAAATAAACTAAACATATTGGCCGAAACCAATTCGTATAGAACGAGTCCTATACCAATACGTATCGAATGAGTTACCAAAACCGATACATATCAGTCCAGTCCTATTGAAATTGATACGAATCAACCGAGTCCTACCGATACGTCGGTTTCAGACGAGTCATATTAAACCCTTATTTTTAATGTCCCGATATAAAAATTGTTTCGGTCATTGTCAAAATGTATCACTTTCGACAGTTTTTATTTCCATGAATAATTTCGGGCTATAAAACCAAACTACAGTGTGTTTTAGGCTGCATGTTTCTCAAATTTCAAGTTATATGGAAGTCCAAAAGGAAAATTCCCCTTTCCAGTGAGAATATATACTATACCATGTTCAAAATTGGACAAATACAAACTTGTCGTACCTTGGATTGAGTGATTTAAGATCACTCTCCAATGTGAAAACAATGGAAGCATGGCATATGAGAGAGAGAGACAGAGAGAGAGAGAGGGACCTACTTGGATAGTGGCTAGGCTGCCGTTAATTTTTCTTCTTCCTCCTCTTATTTTTTCATTTTCGTTGACATGAAAAAACAAAGAGAGACAATAAATAAGTAAAAGTTGATTTAAAATATGTTTCCTTAAGTGCTTTTTGCATACTTGCACAGAAACATGTACAAGGTGGGATACTCACTTTTCAAGAAGTTCGTATCTCGGGCTCATTTCCATCATGTCTCATTTACTGGTCAAAGAGAGCAATGTAAAGTATGAAGCACCCATTTGAGACAAAATCTAAAGTATGACTGCCCATAAGAATATAATAAGAATGAGGCAACCGTGCTTTATTTATTGCTTCTCATTTTCTAATGAAATTTTGAGTCTTGCTTCCGCTTCTCCAACATCGCGTCATTTTCGAACATCTTGACCAAAACTGCAAATTATCGATGGCATGTTTCTTCCCAATATCAGAAAGGAGGGAAGATTTCCATGTATAGTCCTCTATCTGATCCCTACTAAGAGTAGGGAAGAGGAGGGGAGGAGAACTGAACCCTATCCGAGGGTTGAGGGTTAAGGGAAGGAAGGTTGGCAGGACAGGAGCAGTGTTTTGAAAGCCAGACTGGCCGTTCCGGAACCAGTAAGTCAACTGGTCCCTAAAACCATCAAACCCCGACTGTAACAAAAACCGCTCTTAAAACAGGAATCCAGAAGAACAAGCCGGTTCAACCGGAAAACCAGAGACCCAACCGATTCGGTTATGAAAACATGGACAGGAGGATACATTCAGCTTTACAATTCAACATTTCCCGTTGCCTAAGAGATCTTCTAGACATATCAAGCTGAGTGTATGATCTTGGCCACCTGATAACTGACCCTTGGACAAACCGTTAAAGGAGAAATTGGTTGAGTTTTGCAAAGACATCACATACGCAACAAATGCAGAGCCCTACAGAATGGCTACACAATATGGTCAACACCACATCAACTACAAGCTGCGTGGATTCAGGTCTGAAAAAAAAAAGTACAGGAGAAAAAAGAGAAGCCAACCTAAAAGGAGAGCTGAAAAGCTTTATTGTTTTTGAAACCAAGAACTTGTATATAAAGGCCTCATCAATGTGAATCGAAAATAACCTATCAAGTGCTCAAGGGAAAAAAGAAAAAACAAGATGAGATGGTAAAGATGCAGCATCTCCCCATCACCATCAGTGCACTCAAATGCATTATTACAGAATCAATTTCTATTCCTCCAATGTGAGTGATGACCTATGGTAATTGCACAGACCCACCTTTTTAAGATATAATGCACAAGAGATTTATCTGCTCCTCATTCTAAGCATCATCTAAAGAAGCACTGCAACAGTGATAGCATCTTCTGCTATTTCCAGCGGATCCCCGCTTCACAGGAAGGCCCAATACAACACTACCTCATTTGGACATCAACATTACCTAGGGCCCTGAGCGAGCTTTCTTAGCTGAGATCGGACTTTGGGGTTTTGCCATCTGCTTGTTTGTTTCAGTTACTGTCCAGTAGCGTCGGCTTCTTTCCTTTGAGTTTACACTTCTTAGTAAACTTCTCTGTATTGCATACTTTCCCTTTATATATCTATTGCTCTGCCTTGTTTTACCCATTTAAAAAAAAAAACCGGTTGAATCATGCCAAGTATCTGAACATGTTTGTATTGTCCTTGTCTCTCTCCAGATAGTCCCGGGCAATCAGATCTTCAATCCGCTTCTTGATTGCCTTAAAATCAGGCTGTACATCCACATTTCATTGCCAACCATTTAAGTCAGCAGAACTGAGAAAATAATTGTGCTATAATTTATATGAGGGGAGAAAATGTGCTATGAATACCTTGAACATGCCGCCTAACTGCTCAACACACTCCATAACCAACCGTTGGTGGCTCAAAACTTTCCGACTCTTCATGATGCGCACAATTGACGCATCAATAGCATACCGTCTGTCCTTATCAACATCCTCAATCACCTTTTTCTTCTCATCCACAGGAGGGAGAGGAATCTGCAGTTTCAACAAAATCATCTCTTGAAAAAATCAAATGAAGGAAAAATGGCAACAAGGAAGAAAAGCGTAAGAGGCACAAAAATCCTGAAACAATTGCTCACCTTGATCCTCCTCATTTTGTCAGTAAACTTGGAATTGAACTCAAAGTAGTCTGTCGGGGAGATAGTTTTTGTGGTTGGTTCCTTGTTTAGAATCTTATACTTTGCGCATGACAGGGAATGGAGCAATCTAACCACATCATCATCGGTCAAGTTTAGTTGAGTCAGGATTTCTGAATAACTCAATCTTTCTGATGCATTGAATAGCAGCAGGGCAGAAGCCTGTGAACAAGAAACACTAGAAGCTCAGGCCCCTGTTTTAACAATCAGCAGCTCATCTGTAGAGTGGAAATTAAGGTATATAAAATTTACCTGATAGGCCGTCACAATCAGCTCCAAAGTTTTTGGTTCAAACTTTCCAATGACATTACACATGCCCAATGAGTATATCCACGTAAGTTTTCTGTGTTTGGTTTTTGTTTGGTAAAACTCCCTGAAAACTTCAATGCATTTCATCTGAAACAAAATATTCAAAAGTAGATGTCACCACATTCAGTGCATTGATTTCAAATGTTCACCTTCTCAAGAATAGATAAATAAATGTTACCATCTCTGCAGGGAGGTTCAGATCAAACGATTTATAACTTGGCCATAATCCAGAAGTTAGGACAGTAACTGCAAAGTCAATCCCAGGAGTTGGATTTGGGTTATTGCTAAGAAAATCCTCAAAGTAGATTTGATTTTCTCTTGCCAAGGTCAAATCCGTCACCTGCAAGACGAAAAGAGAACACCAAATAAAACCTGATAAGTTTCCCAACTATATCTACAGTTCTAGTTCACAAGGGATGGCTCTGACCATCCCCTCCATCTTTGATGTGAATTGCCCGCCACATTGCTGCTTCAGCTTTGTCAAAATACTCCTCTCATGCTCATCATTAGCACTCTTGTCAAAAAGAAGCCGACGAGCAAGCTTTTTTCTGCGAGCAGTAAGACAACACACAGTAAGCACTGAAGAGTCAAATGTGTAATCTTTACAAAACACTAGTTGAAAACAGAAAGAGGCATTCTAACTTCTAAGAAAATGAAAGACTTCACCTATAGAATTCGGCGAAAAGGTCTTTATCACTAATACAAGCAAGCAGCTTTACGACCTGCAGATTAATTAGAAGTTCAGCAGCAATGTTTAACATCAGTACTAGCAGTTGAGTGGAATGTGACAAAGACTACCAATAATGAGAACAGGAGGCTACCTGTTGGTTTGTGGCTCATAAAGAAGGGAGGGCGTTCGAACGCCCCTTTAGGCCGTTCGAACGCCTAGCGTGGGTTTTGCGTTATGAGTGCCGGATTTGGCATGTTATGCGTTTTTTGGTCTTTCTATTTTGTCTAGGAGTCCAGGTTAGGCCTATAAATATGTACTTATAGGTCTAGGGTTTTAATGTGCATATGGGGGTGGAGTCAATAGAATGAGTTTAGGCACCCAAGGTTTTGGGAAAATGTTTAAGAGAAGATAGATAGGGATTGTTCTACGGATTCATTGAGAAGGTGACTTGAGTGGGGTGTACAAGGGGCTCTGGGCTTGAGTTGGGGTTTAATCTGAGAGGAGAGCAATATTGTACTGGGTTTCTCAAGGTTTCTTTGAATAAAGAAGAAACAATCAGATATTGACTCATGGACGTAGGTAGGTTATTACCGAACCACGTATATCTCTTGTGTTATCTTTGTGTGTGTGCTTATTTATCTTTTCCATCAGTATTCTATTATTCACAACAACAAGTATCAGAGCTTCGGGTTAGTTTGGGAAACTAGCCGTGGAGGAGGTTGACGGAAAAGAGGCTTCATTCTGCTGAAATAGTGCAAAGGAGGGAATACTTTGGAGATGCTCTCACGGTCTCCAATAGTATTGACAATTCTTCTAATAAAGTGGTTATTAGATTCAGGGGGGCTTCGTTTGACGGAGTGGTTCAGACTTTGGGAGAGATAACCTATGTCCCTAAGTTGCGAAGAAACATAATTTCACTTGGCCAGTTAGACTCCCTGTGCTCTTGCTACACAACTGGAGGTTGAGTTATCAAAATAAGATGGGGATGCTTAGTTTTGATGAAGGGGAAAAAGTGTGGTAATTTGTATCTCCTAGATGGTATTACATGCGTAGGTGGAGCTACTACAAGATTTGCAGGAAATTGGAAATCGGATAATTTGCAGAGGGTAGAAAGCTCACCTAGGGTCTCTTTCACAGTCGGTGCAGAGACGGGTATCTCGGTGGGTTTCCGAAAGGAAGGAGATGGTGAGGAGCCTTCGATGAAGAGGACGGGTCTATGTCCTCGTTCGAGGTTCTTCTAAAAAGGAGGACGGTTGTCAGGCTATACACGGGTTTTAGTCATGTTCAATCGAATCCGGTGGATGGCTTTCCAAGGTGATTCGAGGGTGTGTGTAGCTAGTGGCTTTCTTTCGCAGATGGTGTAGAGACGAGCAAGGTCAAATGGTTGTTTGCGGTAATTGCAAACGAGTTACACAATTATCAGAGATTCTAATTCGAGGTGGAGGTGCGTCTCGGATGTGAGTGATGCGGTGTTCTAGAGGTTTGCTTGGTGATTAGCAAATTGGTTCTCTTGGTTGTGGCGGTGTCGCAGAGTTTTTTCGCCAAAATTAGAGTTTTTTGGTTTATGTCTTAAAAAGAAGGGAGGGCGTTCGATTGTCCCTTAGGCTATTCAAACTCCCAATGCGGGTTTTGCATTCTGAGTGCCAGATTTGGCATGTACATGTTTTTGGGTCTTTCTAATTTGTCTCTGAATCCAGGTTTAGGCTTATAAATATGTACTTATAGGTCTAGGGTTTTAATGTGCATATGGGGGTGGAGACAATAGAATGAGTTTAAGCACTCCAGGGTCTTGGGAAAAGGTTTAAGGGAAGATAGATAGGGATTGTTCTTCGGGTTCATTGAGAAGGTGACTTGAGTGGGGTGTACAAGGGGCTCTGGGCTTGAATTGGGGTTTAATCTAAGAGGAGAGCAATATTGTACTGGGTTTCTCAAGGTTTCTCTGAATAAAGAAAAAGCAATCAAAACTTGACCTGTGGACATGGACAGGTTATTGCTGAACCACGTATGTCTCTTGTGTTATCTTTGTGTGTGTGCTTGTTTATCTTTTTTGGTATTCTATTATTCCCAACATCTGGTATCAGAGCTCCGGGTTAGTTTGGGCAACTATCTGCCAAGGAGGTTGACAGAAAATGGGCTTCATTCTGCTGAAATAGTGCAAAGGAGGGAATACTTTAGAGATGCTCTCACAGTCTCCAACAATATTAGCAATTCTTCTAATAAAGTGGTTATTAAATTTGGGGGCTTCGTTTGATGGAGTGGTTCAGACTTTGGGAGGGATAGCTTATGTCCCTAAGTTGCGAAGGAATTTAATTTCACTTGGTCAGTTAGACTCCCAAGACTGTTGCTACACAGCAGGAGGTGGAATTATCAAAATAAAATGGGGATGCTTAGTTTTGATGAAGGGGAAGAAGTATGGTAATTTGTATCTCCTGGATGAGATTACAGGCGTAGGTGGAGCTACTACAGGATTTGCAGGAAATCAAAAACCGGATAATATGCAGAGGGTAGAAAGATCACCTAGGGTCTCTTTCGTAGTCGGTGCAGAGAGGGGTATCCTGGTGGGTTTTCGAAAGGAAGGAAATGGTGAGGTGCCTTCAATGGAGAGGACGGGTCTATGTCCTCGCTCAGGGTTCTTCTAGAAAGGACGGTTATCAAGCTACACACGGGTTTTGACCGTGTTTGATCGAATCCGATGGATGGCTTTCTGTGGTGATTCGAGGCTGTGCGTAGTTGGTGGGTCTCTTTCGTAGTTGGTGCAGAGGCGAGCAAGGTCAAAGGGTTGTTTGTGGTATTTGCAAACGGGTTTGCGGTAATTGCAAACGGGTTACAAAATTATGAGAGAGGTTCTAATTCGAGGTGGAGGTGCGTCTCGAATATGGGTGATGTGGTGTTCTATCTTAGAGGTTTGCTTGGTGATTTGTAAATCGGTTCTCTTGGTTGTGGTAGTGTCGCGGGGTTTTTTCACCACTATGGAGTTTGTTGATTTGTGGCTCAAAAAGAAGGGAGGGCGTTCGAATGCCCCTTTAGGCTGTTCGAACGCCCAACACGGGTTTTGCATTCTGACTGCCGGATTTGGCATGTTACGCGTTTTTTGGTCTTTCTAATTGTCTAGGATTTCGATTTAGACTTGTAAATATGTACTTATAGGTGTAGGGTTTTAATGTGCATATGGGGGTGGAGACAATAGAATGGATTTAAGCACTCTAGGGTTTTGGGAAAACGTTTAAGGGAAGATAGATAGGGATTGTTCTTCGGGTTCATTGAGAAGGCGACTTGAGTGGAGTGTACAAGGGGCTCTGGGCTTGGGTTGGGATTTAATATAAGAGGGGAGCAATATTGTACTGGGTTTCTCAAGGCTTCTCTAAATAAAGAAGAAGCAATCAGATATTGACCCGTGGAAGTAGGCAGGTTATTGCCGAACCATGAATCTCTTGTGTTTTCTTTGTGTGTGTGCTTGTTTATCTTTTCTGACGGTATTCTATTATTCCCAACACTACCTTCTCAAGTGTTTCCTCAATGGCTTCATCACTCGATTTCTCACTCCCACCCTTCTTAAGGATATTATCACAGAAAGTTGCCAGTAGTTCTGCACTCGAGCTGCCAGCGAAATCCTTGTTGCAGAATACCTCAAAAGCCTGTTTGAGTGCCTAGAAACAATAAATAAGAAGGCATTTTAGTGGAAAGATAATAGGATGTAATCCTAAACACCAAGATGGCATTCTCTAATATATACATTGTAGAAAAGAGTGTGGCTCATAAAACAATTATTCACGTAGGCCAAGTACTTGCCATGCAGCTCAATTACATTTCTAACAAAGATCTGAAGACCACACAACCATGTTACTCTCCATTCTTAACAACTACCTTATGAAATTCTGAATGTCCAAGTTCTGAAATTCACCTGTTCCTGCAAACCAACCACATCTTTTTTCTCTGCCTGTGAAAATATAAATGTTAGCAGGAGAATCACTGATACAATATGATCATTAATGCAACTAAAAAATGCACTATTTACTACTATATCCGTTTTGAACAAATATATCTAATTGAAGGGCAGAATCGGCAGTGAAAATAAGACAATGATGACTGCAACAGAAAGTGACTGGTTGACTGTGATAGGATTATAAAAACACATATCAAATCAATGAGAAATAATTGAGGTTCTACAATATAGCAGATACATCTGAAAACATCCCAATAAGTACATTCCATACAAAAGATATGAAATTGGGGCCCACAAAAGGATGGTTTCATCTCTGCATAATTTTGAATAATATATATTGAGGAAATATCCTTTAAACGCCTTTCAGACAAGGTTTGGTTCGATTAGGATTCAATTGAAAGTCAAAATTATTTAGATCAATTAACCTCACAGGTGATGCATTAATTGTGTATGCAATTCTTTGCCTTGTGATCATAAAATCTTGATCATGGGATTAGTAAAATTACATACATGTAAACTAGTTCACTGCACAAGGAATATGCATGCTGGGCAATGGTATTCTAAGCAAAACGAAGGGAGAGGAGCCGGGTGAATGATTGTGGTGCAGGCATAAAATCCTGGACTAGGGATGTTTTGAAACTATTGAGCTGCACAAAGAACACACGTGCCACATACTTCAAGGATGTCATTCAAATCTATCTGTAAGACTCTAAGCACGAAGGGGATGTTTACAGAAGAGAACAAAATAACAGAAATGACAATAATTAGCTTGTTGACCAAAAGCCTACAAATAGAGAATTTCCTCTCAATATGGAAATGGCAACACAATTAATGAGGCAATCTGCGACATTAACAGCTAGAACCAAAATCACTTCAGAACAAACACATCCTTCAACAATCTTGTTCTGTTCATGTGTTTGTAGTATCCAGTCCGGTGAAAATGCCCTAAGAGGAAATACAAAATCATCTAGCGTTGGGCCTTCCATTTAACTTGCTATGTTTTTTTTATCAGTAATACAAGTAATAGCTAGAAAAGGACTAAGCTGGGAAGACCCCGAGAGGCGACGAAGAATGGAAGTTTACATGATACGTTATTTCAATGATTAAAGAGAAGACATAAAAGTTCAATGAAGAGATATATGATTTAGGAAGTTTGATGATGGGAAAAAATAGGAGCACCTGAAATAATAATAATAAAAAATTACTTCCAAAGCATATGAAATAACCAAAATCTGGAATTGGAGAGACTACAAGATGCAATTCAAGCAAGCACAGCTAAGGCACAACTTACACATGTTAATTACAAGAACTGAGAGACAATTACAAGAATTTTAAGATAATGAATGAAGCATACTTAAAAGTTAAAACCAATTGTTAGTCTTGCAACCAATATTCCGCATAAAAGGATCCAGTAACCCTAGTTAATGACTGTTATATCCTATTCTAAGAAATTTGGATCCAGCTGGCAGAGGCCCTTGTAATTAATGGCATTGGTTCATGAGTTTGTTCTTGAAGAAGTAAAATACTGGTCAGAAGGTCAAGAGTAAGACAATGATAGAATATTTAAGTTGAGTATGCAGCAGCATATAGAAAGTAACAAATGTACACAAATGGAGGTAAATTCACAGTATTTCAAAAGCATGCATATGTGTCCTGTGCAGCTGTGCTACAATTCTATTGCAGTCAGTCTTTTGAGTTTTGACTTTGACAGGTGGTGGTGAATTTGCTGCAAGTTATACCAAGACCCTGAGAATGCCAGATTCATGGAAAACTTACTAAAAAAAATTGAAACTCTTTAAATTCTACAAGATATCCATTCCACACAAATATCAAGTGACATGTTACATAAATTAAAATGCACTTAGTGGACTCCTATTATCATATATGATTGAAATATAAATTAAATCCACCTTGATAGGAGCCAAAATGCTCGTTACTGAATTGAAGAATTAACAATCATAACATCAGACCTTCTTGTTACTTGCTGCATCTTCTGCCTGTTTGACCAAGGCTGTACCTTCGGCAGTAACATGCTGCACCATAAAAAAGAAATGGAAAGCAGAATGATATGGTAGAGGCTCCCTTCTATTCAATTTTTTTTTTAAATGCAAACTGAATACTACACTACCTGTTGAAATATATTTGCAACAGGGTCTAAATCTCGAGTTACTTTACTAAAGAGCCTGTACATCGTTGAGAGATCCTCCACCTAACACAATGTGAACAAAATGAACAAATAATTTGCAATATCATGTTTTATTTGCAAATGGACAGAGCAACAAATGACTTTGAACAATGACAAAACACAACTCGATAAATACCTTGTCATCTCTAAGCAACGCATGCCAACCAGAGTGTTGATTTTCAAGCAGTTGGTTTGAATATACAAACAACTCATGTTGCACTTTCTACAAAAAGAACAAATGGCTAATGAACAAAATTGAACTGGAAAAGCTTACTTACCCTCCTAAAGCACGCAAATTAATCATAAAATCATTGCATCCATTTTTATAAAAAAAAGTATTTTCAGTAAGATACCTCAATATTCTCCATTCTTAAGAATAACCACAAAAAGACAGGGATTAATGACAAATATTGTACACACAGCACAGGAACAAACCTCCAGTAACTTCGGCTCACTGCTAGAATGCAGGTAATGAGAAACTCTGTCCTTCTCCTGTTTCAAGCACTCAGCCTGGGAATTGCCACAAAAGCCGTTAGACATCATCCAGGATGGACAAACATATACCTTATAAACTATTATCACATAAAATATACATAAAAATTCGTCTTTAACATGTAATCTGGACATCATCCAGGCTGGTCATACAAATATGTTCAACATGTAAATTGGACAAGATTCCTCTAGAATCCAGTTTGAAGCCTTCCGAGAATAATAAGCAGAAGTGTCTTTAAGCATGGCTTCTTCAAAGTCATTTTCATAACAATCCAGTTGCCCCATTCCGATTTCAACAAAAATATCTAGAACATTCTTCAATAAAGCTCGGTCAATTTGTTCACCCTCACGCTCTTGATCAATCTGGTCCACAAATATTTTGTTAAACCTTAAATGGGAACTAGGGAAGGAGTGTTATTAGACCTTGAAGGAATAACACAAACATACCAAAGAGATTACAGCATCTCTGACTTTACTATTAATCTCCTGGTAGACCTGAAATAGAGAGAGCATATGTCTAGAATATTTCAACACACATACACAGATACATATGTATATATATATATATATAAGGAGTAAAGCACAAAAGTCAAACAGTAAAGAATCTAATAATGTAAGAGGTTTAGCAGTTAGCTCTGGAGTAGCTAACAATGTCTGCAGACATTTAAGAATTTTCTGTACATAAGAGTAATGATGACAAGAGTATAAACACATTACATACCAGATCAATGAAGCAAGTGAGTCCAACTTAATTAAGTTCCGGAACTGCCGTCGGAACAATATGGTTGCGATCAAGATATTCGAAGAAGTGGGAAAGCCACTTAACCATAATTTTATGATTTGCCCACCTTTTCACAAGCTCTCTCAACATAAACTCATCGTGCTTCTCTCTTAAAGATGGCAATACCTGAATCCGAAGATAAGATGCAATGAATGAGAATAGCACGGAGGATCACAAATAGAAAGGAGTCGCTCTACAGGCCTTTTATTAATAAATATATAGAGATTACTAGTGGAATTCAATATAGTCCATAATACAAATAATGAAATAGATTTTTTTTAGGTAAACATATATAGAATGAAATTCTGCAATTTGTCCTCCAACAGAAGATTTTCTTTATATATCATAGGCAACTATTATACACCTGCTATAGTGTTATAGATCAATATCATAACCTTAAAAAGGGAAAAGAAATCATAGTCATAGCTTCAAAAAGGCCAAAAATAAAGGGCACCTTTCTTTTGAAAGAGTAGGTAGGCAACTTGAACATACGGGGGAGAAAACCACATTACTATGCATGTATAAAAATGTGTATGCTGGTTTAAGAGTGCAACCAGCAACATTCGATTCCAATGATATAAGCAGCAATTTCTTGACAGGTCACCAGAAAATTGGTACCCATATGATCTTTA
This sequence comes from Tetracentron sinense, assembly GCA_015143295.1. Taxonomy (NCBI): domain Eukaryota; kingdom Viridiplantae; phylum Streptophyta; class Magnoliopsida; order Trochodendrales; family Trochodendraceae; genus Tetracentron; species Tetracentron sinense. The sequence continues at coordinate 5,921,187 of CM026558.1, read as the reverse complement.
AACAACTGAGTAATAACAAGCAATAAAGGTTGTTGTCGCAACCCAAAATCCCATCTAGGCCAAAATGAAAATTTGACTCGTGACACTGCATTATCTTGGAATCTCATACTGAGACTTCTTATCTTAACATGAGCTTATAACTTATAAGGCATACAAAAATATGGACTTGAAAATTCTTAATTAACATCAATCTCATAATTCAATAATCAAATGAACTTTAGAATCTGAAATCATCCATCATAATCTCATAGTCATAAACTTAGACCTAACATCCATCCATAAATAATATCTGATTACAACCCATCAAATAAAAGTCTAATGACTTGGGAACTCAATAATACAAATATTTATCCAAAGGACCATCTGCCTCCACTAGATCACCTTCGATTTCCTTGAGATACTTCTCCTGTTCTCAAGGTTCTCTAAATCTAAACCTGCTGAAATAAACATATCGATTGAGCAAAAATGCGCTTAGTGGATATGAAGTCCTAGCTAACAATGTCATAAACATCATAACATACATGTTTAACATACATAATCATGGCTTACATTATATGGAGTAACATCATAATTAGAGTGCGGAAATCATGTGAGCATACACATCTTACTTGTGAGTATCTTATCTTGCTTAACTTATCATGCGTGTGACATCTTATCTTGTGAAAAACAACATACACTTGTGAGATAACTTTAAATAACTCAAATTAGATCAGTTATAATTACATATATACCGAATACCAACGATTTGCACTCGTCAGTGCACTTATAATTCTTGTGAGTCAAATAACTAGTACCCTTGAAAATCTACTTGTAAGCCAAGTACTATGTACCCTTGGGGTCCTAACTTGTGAGCCAGATACTAACATCCTTGGGAAAACGGGGACAAATACCCTTTGATCTTAGAAAATGTTGGTACTCGTAACTTGTGAGAACTCAACATGCAATTCATACTAACATACATACTTATGAGCTTACTTGTGAGACTTGCGAGGCTTATGAGATATCTCATGAGCTTATACTTGTGAGGCTTGTAAGCTTATGAGCTTGTGAGCATATTGTGCGATAGTTGGCTCGAGTCGATCTCCTCCCCACATTAATGCTTTCACACTAATGAAAAGCCGAGACCTTAGAATCGCCACAAATCAAGAATAAGGATGTGATTGGTCACCCACAACAAAAACCCTCGGTTCAAGAACCGAGATCGGGTTCGGGGATTCTTTTATGAGTCGGGAAAGGTGTTAGGCACCCCAACTCATCCGTCAAACGACGGTTACCTTTTAAACTTTGTCCATTAATTTAATTTAGCAAATCAACCAAATAATTGTTTCTTTCTTTTCGAGATAGGAATGCCTCTCCTCGACCGAATCGAGGCAAACCCTTATTTTTTATTCTTTTATTTCGAGATTGGAACACACCCCTCCTCGACCCAATTGGGATGGTTCTCTCTACTTGAGTGGCAAATCCTTTTCCTTAAATCGGCAATGGCCAAACTCTCTCCTTGACCAGTTCGAGAGAGGCCCCACCTACTTTAGTGGAAAAGGGAACAACTAATTCTTTTAATAAATAAAAAGAACAGTAATGGAAGAGAAATCGAAGATCTCTTCTTCCCACTCTTTCCTTCACCCGGATTTCCACTTCCTCACGATCGTTTGGAGGGAAATCTTTGGACTACTATGGGAAAACAATGGAATAAAAGACTTGGATGAGTGGAAAGAGAATATGGTAAATGTTGCAAACCTTTTTGATTGCGCTTCAATGATCCCACGCTCCAAGCACCTAAAGATGAAAGCAAAGAGGTAAATCCAAACTCCGAGGCTAGGGTGTAAGCTCTTGCTCTCTTCTCCACTAGGGTTTGCTCTCTTCTCCAATAGGGTTTCCAAAGGTTGGGGGTTTTCCAAGATGATTTCCAAGTTGTAGAGATTCTAAAGTTTTCCCAAGACTAGGGTTTTTCTTAATGATTCCCAAGATATAGAGATCCCAAATCTAGGGTGTTTTCGGTGTAAATGGAGAGGGGGGGTGTGTGGCCTTTTATAAAGGTGAAAAAGAGGGAGGCTCTCTTTTCTAAGCGATGCGGGACTAAAGTCTCTCCCAAAAATTCAAACAGTTTTTTAAAGAATGAATTTCTCCCCTCTTTCGGGCTTGGGTTAGCTTGGGCTTAGATTGAGATTTGGCTTTGGCTTGACCTCGGATTATTTCAGAGTTCGGATCTTCTTCATTGAGTCTATCTTTTGATTCTTTGAGCTAAAAAGGGCCTTTGGCCGTGCAAAATTGGGTGTCTACACATATCATGCTTGTGAACTTGTGAGCATATTTTCCTTATAAGCTTATCATAGGTGATAAAACTCCGATTAAACTACACCCTAAATTACAAATCTAGAGTCATCGAAAACCCATCATAGCGTCCCATATCACCATGATAAATAATCTAAACACAAGAACGTAATTTAAGGCTTGTCTACCTGAAAATAAATCACAACATACCTTATACATCATGTCACACAGTTCTTAGGGCAAAACACATATAATACAATTGTAGAAATAAACATACATAATCATGATTCATAATAATTTCTAGCAATCATGATCATCATAACTAAATCCATAACAATCATGATAGACCACTCATATTCTTTATTTTACATGCGATAACTTATTAGGTATACTTATTTACCCCTTTTATTCATAAAATCATCACACATTTATTTTAGGGTTCCAATAATTTAATTTACATCAAATCATACAAGAAACATGGATCTTAATCCTTCTTACATGCTTAACATTTATTTTTAATTAATAGATGCCCTAAAGACTTACAACTCTTTAAAACATGCTCATACATTCTTATTCTTAATGCATACTTCCTCTTAATATTAAAATCATGTTCATACTATGCTAATCGTATCTTAAAATAATAATTATGAAATTCTTAGCTAAAGAACAAGATATCAAACCTTAATCCTTAATGAATTTGTGAATCAAGGACTGGAAATCAAGGATCCGCCGAGAATAATGGCCTCGATAAAAAAACTCTTCCCTTTTCCAAAAGCCGTTGATCAAAATCCTCTTCTTCCTTCAAGCTCTCTTTCAAAAACTTTAGAATTCTCGTTCTCTCTTACAAAATTAGGTTTGTAAGAGTGATTAGGAAACTGTAAACCCACGAATTATAACCTATTTATAGGGTTTAACATAAAGTTTTCCCGATTTTGTGTGTTTTAGTAAGTTTTTGCGCGATTTCATTTGAACTACTTTAATAATCGTTCAGTAGGCATCCGATTGATTAAGAAAGCAACAGTCAAAATGGCGTCAAATCATAAAAGTTTAGGCACATTCATAGCAAGCATAAGCGAGCGAGTGACTTCCAACATATGTCTATTTTTTCGCTCAGCCACACCATTTGGTTGAGGTGTGCCGGCACAAGAAGTCTGATGAATGATACCATGGGAATAAAAAAATGTAGCCAAAACAGACATATATTCCCCCCATTATCTGAATGAAAAACTTTAATGGAGGCGTTAAACTGAGTGACAATCATTGTATGAAAAGAAGGAAAAACAGTGCCAACTTTGCCCTTAGATTTTAAAATATACACCTATATAGTACGAGAAATATCATCCACAAAAGTAACAAAATACTTAAAACCACACGATGAAGTAATATGGGATGGACCCCACACATCAGAATGCATGAGAGAAAATTGTGAATTGCATTTATTACCACTATTGGGATATGAAGTTCGACAATACTTTGCAAATTCACAAGTTTCACATTGAAAAGAAGAAATCTCACTATAAACAAATAAATGCGGAAACAAACGCCTAAGAAGGGAAATAGAGGGGTGGCCGAGATGTCTATGCCACCGGTATAACTCTTTCGTACTACTAATACTCCGAACACCATGGGGTATCTGCTGGACTAATGAAGCAATGCGAGGTAAAGGGTCGAGCAGATACAATCCTCGCTCCTCATGGCCCGTACCAATCGTCATCTTCATTTCCAAGTCCTAAAAAACACAATAAGAATGAAAGAAAGTGATGTTACAGTTCAATGATTTGGTAATATTGCTAACAGATAAAAGATTCAAAGTGAACTTAGGAATATGAAGAATAGATGAAAGGGACATAGAGGGTGTAACATCAACACTCCCCTTACCCGCAATGGATGATAAAGTACCATCCACAACTTTAACTTTATGTCTACTAGAATCAATAAAGTAAGATGAAAAAAAGGAAGACATACCAGTCATATGATCAGATGCTCCTAAATCAATGATCCAGGAGCGACTATGATCGAAAACAAATGCACTAAAAGCTGAGGATGAGGATACCTGAGTAAGGGACCGAGGCGGCACTGGTGATAGGTGAGGGCTATCAGATGGAGGTACAATAGTAGATACTGGGGCTGTGGATTTAACAAAGTTTGCACTCGAACCCCCTCCAGGTTTTCTGTCCCTATCTCCTCGTCCACCAACAGGACCTCGTGGGGGTGGACGGCCATGTAGATCCCAACAAGTGTCTTTTTTATGAAGTGTGCGCACACAGTGGTCACATTTAAGTTTGTCCCGATCATTAGTAGAAGGTCCAAAAGATCCAAAACGGCCACCTCTGCCACGACCACCACTCCTGCATCCCCGCTGGAATGAGGAGACTAGTGCAGATCTATCAATCATGGGAGAAGGGAGCATAGCACTCCAACGACGATCCTCACGGTATAAGTATGCATAGACCTCGTTAGGAGGTAGGACCGGGTCTTTGACAAGTATTTGAAACCTGACTTGTTCATAGTCCATATTCAGCCCTACAAGTAGCTCAAACACCCGATTCTGTTTAACCAATTTTGTATAAATAGCAGCATCCTTAAGGCACTTAGCCTGAAAGGTCTGATAGTGATCTAGCTCTTCCCAGAGACGACGAAGATTAGAGTAGTAGATGAGAATAGACATATTCCCCTGCTTGAGTTGTGAGATACTCTAGCACAACTCATAAACATGGGTTGTACCCCCTATCTCAGAATAGGTCTGTGTCACGACATCCTATATAGCTTTGGTAGAAGGAAGGAACATGTAGGCACTACTGATGTCTGGTTGCATAGAGTGGAGAAGCCATGACATGACAACTGCATTCTCAGCCTCCCACTTGGCATAGGCTGGATCTGTAGACTTGGGAGTGGAGATAGTACATTTTAAGTATCCCATATTCCCCTTGACTTTAAGAAACAACATCACAGATTGAGACCAAGTAAGAAAATTTGTCTCATCTAACTTCATTCTAGTAATCAGGAAGTTTGGTGGATCACTAGCACTAACCCCAATACTCCCTCCACCCAGTACAGGGACACTAGAGAACTGACTAACCTCAGATTCATCCATCATGAATGTCATAAGGCTGTTTTACACAAATCAACCTGAAGAGAGTACTAATCATCAAAAAAATAGCAACAAGTTGGGGTTCCACAACCCAAAAACACTCAAAAGTACCTTCACAATAGGTAGAATAGTGAAAAACAGCAAAAACAGCAACCCGACAACAACCTAACAACGTTTGGAATAATAGAAATCAATGGAATAGCCCCCACCAGCCATATACCAATTTTCAAGTAACAAAAAAGGGCCTCAACAGTAAAAAAAGGCAATTATAGGGGTGAAAAACCTTCGTCGGGCATTCAATACTTCTCCGATCTTCACGAAACTTGTTTCAATCCATCAATATTTATCATATGGATCAAACACAATATGTTTGAGTCCCCAAAAAACTTCTAAATCAATCGCACAATCCAAAAAATAGATCTGAATATTTTTTCTTATTTTTGATGAAAACTCAAAAAAAGTACATCTCCAGAGCTCAGAAAATTCTTAAAAAATAACCAAAATTCTTAGAAAATTACGATCTATCACATGAAACAATAAAAAAGCCTGACACAAAAAATTTTGTCGCGTTCTAACAGTCCACACCATACAGACTGACGTCAGCATGAGCACTCCTCTAAGTTCGTCCCTTTGGTCTTTCGTTTAGCTCTGATACCAAGTTGGTTTAGTTTGTGAGATTATTAGGATTAGAAGTTAAGGTTTGAGAGAGAGAAGAAGAAGGAGATTAGGTTTAGGGAAAAATAGTGAGAGAGATTAATGATATTTTTTACACACTTTATTATTTATATTCCATTAATGGTCTACTATTAGTATATAAGAGCTAATAATAGTAGACCCACAATATAGTATATAAGAGATAACATAAAGACCAGGCTTATAGGAATAAAGCCCACAAAGCCTTATTCAACATAAACACCCTCCTATTCCTCTCCTGCCACAAGGCCCAAGCTACTGCCCCTGGAAGGAAAGGTCACAATGCTCCCATTGGATACAGAACAAATACTGCAACCAACCAGATAAGAAATTCCAAAAGAATCTAGGAAAGGTTTAAGGAATGCAAAGATGAGAAAGGAAATATGACCAAACCTCTTGTTTTCGGGCCATGCAATAGTAAGTGATCAACAGACTCCTCTGCTGAGAGGCATATGAAACACATGTTAGCTAGACACTATCTTCTATGCATGACATTATCGCAACTAAGGATTTTATCTAGAACCACTGACCACTAGAAAAAAAGATGCCTTAGAAGGCACCGATGGGTACCACATAGCCTAATGAGGAAAAGATAGAATGAGCATAGGTTGCAAGGCTTGCAAAAAGGATCTCACTGAGAACCATCCTTTGTTATCTGGGGACTAGACTCAACTATCCCTGATGAGAGAGAAGGGGGAAACCTGCTGAAGAAGTGCGAATAACCCTAGAAGATCCTGAACCTCCCAATCAAATAAGTTTTGCCTTAGTTTGAGAGTCCAAATTGATGCCCCATCCCGCCATTCTAAATACTTAGCTACCGAGTCCTCCTTGTTGGATACAAGGATATATACGTTTTCGAAGGCCTGCCTAAGTGGATTGACCGCACCAAAGATCATTCCAAAAGCTTATTTGCTCCCCGTTATCCACCATAAAACGAGTAAGTTAGAAAAACAATCCCAGGCTTGCATGAAAGCCTTCCACACCCCAACCCCCATAGGGCCCCACCCTAACTTAGGGCACCAAATGTTGATTGCCCCATGCCTAGCCACTACCACAACCCTCCACAGACAGCCCTCCTCCTCGTCAAAGCGCTAGAGCCACTTTCCCAGAAGGGCCTTATTCACCCTTATCAAGGGATGAATATTAAGACCACCCCCACTCTTAGGCTGCAACCAAATGATACTTTCTAGAATCTTCTCTATCGTTCCATAGGAATTCCCTTTGCAATTTTTCTAGTGAGGATGCAATCGATGTAGGAATCCTAAAAAGAGACAAGAATTAAGGTGGTAGACTGCACAAAGTGCTTTTGATAAATGATAAGCGTGAGCTTAAACCCCTTTGGAGGGAAATTGGGATTTCCAACCCTGAAGACACTTGGAGAATCTATAAATAACTGGGCTCCAAACCGGTTTTGCTTTAAATGAAGCACCCAGAGGTAAGCATAGAAATGAAGTTGGAACTCAAAAAGCTGCCCCGTTCTACAACTTAGGCAAGTTGTAAGCTCCCCAAGATTAGGGACCTCCCCCACCCCAAATAAAACGCTCTTACTAAAGTTGATTCTCAAACCCAATACTGCTTCAAAACAATGAAAATGCATCTAACAAAAGCTAGCTACATGCTAGAGGTCTCACGGAAAAGTAGGGTATCGTCCCCAAAATGCTAATGAGAAATTTGGAGATCCCCACAGTCAGCCTTGAAGCCTTCCCATAGCGAGGACGAGGTTTTTTGGATCAGTCTACTTAAACCCTCCGAAACCATGATAAACAGAAGCGGGGGCTGGAGACCTCAAGAACTCCGAAAATACCCATGGGGGGAACCATTGATGAGCACGGAGAATCTCATAGACCCAAAATAGGCTCTCATCAAAGCCCTCCATTTAATACCAAAGCCCATCCTACCCAACATGTATTCCAGAAACCCCCTTTCGGAGAATTTTTAATCAATTTATCAATGCCATATCCTTCACACTTTTCACCTTCTCCTTTATCTTTTTTTTGCTTGATTCATATACCTTCTCCTTGGTCTTCCAACCTTCATGTTCCCTAATTGTTGTATCACCACTCAAGGCATGCTGACCAAGAGTTCAACAATGGATTGTTTTTGGTCTTTTGGCTTCTAAACTATAACAAAAGCATAAGCAGCGTGTGCACCTTCTTACCTGAACCAGACAGGGAAAAACTTGAATATATATATAAATATATACACACGTACGCACACACACACACATATATAAGTTGAATATATATATATACACACACACACATATATATATTAGGATTTCATATTAACTAAAAATGATTACGACAAGTAACTACAAATTCAGAAAACCAATTTGGATTCATGCTGAGGAGTTCTACGATTGAGTCTATCTTCTTACTTAAGACAATTGATGGAGATGTTTAAATAGAAGAGGAAAAATATCCATATGGTCTTTGTTGAATTTTAAGATAGAATAAAGTTCCAATTTGGTGGGCGTGGAGGAAGAAAATAATTCTAAGAATAAATTGATATATCATTGAAGATAGGTAAGAGGAAGCGGTAAGTACCATGTGAACAATTGGTTACGAGTGACATGAGACAACTGAATTCTCTATGACATTAGGTTTAAATCAGGCTTCATCTTTTAGTATATATCTTTTTTCTACCGACTATGGATAAGCCATGGTTTAAAATATCATGTGTATTGATACAGTACACATGATACGTATCCTTTTTTAAATTTACCGATTTGCGAACGTACTATAATCTTAGTCATTCTTCAAATATCCAAATTGGTTACTTGAAATGCCTTCTTAGGTGTTTTGAGGTTGTATCTGGGCTTATAGTTAACCTTTCAAACAGTGAAATGTTTGGAGTTGGGGAAGTGGTATCTTTGGATGATTTAAAAAATGTTTTTTTGGCAGTAAAATTGGCAAGTTCACCGTGTATTTGGGTGTGCCTCTTGATGCCGGTTTTAAAAAGAGATCGTTTGGGATATGATGGCAAAAAGGGTGAATAGATGATTATCTCACTGGAAATATTTGTACCTCTCAAAAGGTGGTAGAAGTATTCTTATCTACTCGGTCAGTCCTAATCCTTAAGGTAAAGATAGCAAGCTTTGGAATAGCAAGGGATGTTTCACTATGAAAGCTTTCTACCAGTCTTTTAACCTCCTGTTTGGTTCCTTAGAAAATAAGGTGTGAAAAGAAAAGTGGAAGAAAATCAAATTTTGCAACGTTTTGTTACACATAAAAATTTTGTAGAAAAAGGGAGAAAATCAGTCCCTAATTTTCTTCTGAAGTGAAGATTTCATTTCCTTCCATAAAACTTGGATTTATGGAGGGATAAAAAGAGAAAATCTCAACTTCATGTCTTGTTCCAAATCCTAACTACCACCACCACTTCTATTGATGTCGCCACCACCACTTCCACCCCCACCACCACCTGCAACCACCATCATCAACATCACCACAACCTCCATCTGCAACCACCACCGCTGCCACACTAATACACTATCTTCATGCCCTTTTCTAATCTTTTTCTTTCTTGGAAACTAAACAAGGGTGTAGAAATTACTTCTATTCCATGATTTTTTTTAAAAAATTCTTGGCAACCAAATAAGGCTGTAGAAATTACTTTTCTTTTCTTTCTCATGATTTTTTTCTAAATTTTTTTGGCAACCAAACAGAGGGTAAATGTCAATCCATGTTTCCCATTGCCTTTCTGAGCTATTTGGAATGCAGGAATCCTATCTAAGGTTGCATTCTTCCTTTGGACCGCTACCCTGAATAGAATTCTCACCACAATCCATTTAAAAAATTGAGTGAAAGATGGCAACTAGATGTTATTTGTGCTTGGGTGCTTAAGAGATTGTGGATCATATTCTAATTTATTGTCCTTGTGTTATTATGTTTTCGAATATAGTCCTATCTCGTTCGAATATGAATTGGATGTTCCAGCATTATTACAAGGAATTTGTTTCCAGACTTCCAGCTGGTCCAGGTGGGATGTTGACTTCGATGCAGGATTTATTGAGTACCGTGTGCTATTTTGTTGCTTGATTAGGGATGATCTTGATGACTTAGACTTGGTCTCGATGTTGGGCCTAAGAGTAGTGTGTAGTCTGGTAGGGTGATTGTTTTAGATCTTGTTCTTTTTCTTTCGCTTCTTTATGTTAATCAATACATGGACAGCTTTTGTATCCTTCTTTCTCAATCTAATACATGATCAATCTTTATCGATAGAACAAAAGAAGGTACTTTGCCAATCTTCTTTAAAACCATTTGGACTTGCCTAAAAAGATCACTCCTTTAATGTCTTTTCATAAAAACTAATAAAAAAATATAAATTGAAGCCGAGAAACCTGATTTCATAAGGCATGTTCTTTACTCCTTTTTTTCAACTTTAATATCCTAAATATTTAAGAAAAACAGAGAAATAGCTACATGGATTGTAAATCTATGGATTTGGGGTCAAAATAATGGATCTACAATACTACAAACATTAACAAAAAGATTTAGTTAATTTAAAAAAATATAAAAAAAAAAAAACAGAAAAATATTTTACTTATAGCATTAATCTTACTAGCTTAAGATTGATACAAAAAAAAAAGGAGTAATCTATGAATTTGTGGTACTAATGTACCATCTAGGTAAGTCAACTACTATGTTTTATTGTTTTCCTAAATCTGAATGACTTTATTGTATTTTAGTTGTTTACATTTATATTAATTGGTATAATCTTATATCTTGTTTATGTCTCTATATTGAATGGCTTCATTGGGTTTCTAGTTGTTTACATGTATGTTAATTGGCGTATTAAACTTATATCCTTTTGTATTTCCAGTAACTGATAATTTTATTAATGAATTATACTTTTAGTTGTCTAAATTCATGTTATTTGATATAGGTATAATCTATGTGCTTTTAGGAAGTAATTAATTGTACTACCTCAAAATAGGTAGTTAAAATGATAGTTGTTGCCTTGTTGGACTCTATTTATGATATTTTTACCTTATCTTTACATTAAAAGTTAAGTTTATGCAAATTTCCATGCGTTGCCTACATTTCTTAAATGTTAACATCGTTTTCGCATGTATTCACGATACATTTCCTAATTTTAGTTTCCTGATATGCACATTGATACCAAAACCATGGGATGAACCGACAGCTCATATTCAAGAGGAGGTTCCTTGGTGTATGATATCGCATATGATGTGGCAATGATAGTTGAGACTAGACAAGGGGAATGCAAAACTAGAACTATGGAGAGATACCTTGGAATCTAAGGGTCTTACAACAAGTCAAACCAAGATAAAATTTACAATATAAAACTTCAATAAGAACACGAGTAGAAGTGAGGTGATAGTTAAGACAAATGGCTGAGAGATAACCCAAAACAACCTGTATTTTGGCTCGATTGTTATTTATCAATAAGATAGAGAGATTAGGAGGATGCCTATAGAATTGGAGCTAGGTGGTTAAAGTGGAAAAGTGCTCCTGGAACGTTATTTTCTGACTCATTCTGATCAAAACTAAAGAAATTTTTCTAAGACAATAGTAAGACCAGCTATGCTTTATGGAGCAAAATGTTGGGCGACAAATCAAGTAACATATTCATAGGATGATTACAATCGAATTTTTCTTTTTCTTTTCCTATTGTTAAGGATGATTACGGATCAAAGAAATAAGGATAAAAAAAGTGATTACAACTGAATTGAGGATGCTGGGATGGAATAGTGAAAAAAAACTAGGAAAGATTATAAAAATGAGCATGTTCGAGAGGATTCTAGAGTAGCTCCACTATGTGATAAAATAAGGGAGATGGTTTGGAGTTTGGACATATTCAACAATGATCAATAAAGACACCAATGAGAAGGATGATACCGTTGTTGCTAGATAGCAGACTTCTTTTATTAAGAAAGAAAAAAATCATGTTCTTTGAGAAGCAACTGCATACTCATCTTCCAAACATCTACACCTAAAGGTTTGATCTTGCAATGCTCCGACGTCATTTTCTTTGTCCTTGACAATGGAAGAGAGTTGTTGCATGTTCAAGGCTCTAAAAGGCCAATCCGTACACCAAAAAGGATTTAGACTAAGATAGGAAAAAATGTTTGATAACACATGCTTTAACCGAAGATATGGTTCTAGATAGACGAGAATGAGAAGCATGATTTGTGTTGTCGATTCAAATAGTTGGGTGATCAAGTGATGTGATCCACTCTCTCTGTTTCTTTTCTTCATGATTACTGAAGCTCTCAATAGGATGATCAGTAGAGCAACAAAGTATGCTATTGAGGGATTCTTAGTAGGTGGGTAAGGTTTATCCATATCTCACTTACAATTTGCTGATTATACCTTAATCCTTTGTACTGCATCAGTAGACATTCAGCTCAATTTCAAGGTCGGTTTAGATGTATCAAAGTGGTCTTGGGTCTAATGATCATTCTTGCCAAAAGTGAACTATTTGTAGTGGGAGAGGTTCCGAATTTTAGACAATTGGCTTTCTGTCTGGGTTGTAAAACAGAGATACTTCCTACGTCATATTTGGTGTTGCCTCTCGACGCCAGGAATAAGGCTACAACAATATTGGATCCAGTGGTTCATTTTTTTTTAGAAGGCTATCAGGGTAGAAATCTCGACATCTATCTAAGAGCATTCCTAGCAGCCTCACCAAATTTTACTCACCAAAATAGCCAGAATTCACAAAAAGTTATTTTGGTGAGTCACTTTTTTAAAACACTCCCAACAGCCTCACCATTTTAACAAAAAAAGGAGAGAGAAACAATATTTTATTATTTGTGTGGGAAAACGAAAAAGGAAGGGAGAGAGAAACATTATTTTATTGTTTGTGTGGGACCACAATAAAGGAAGGGAGAGAAACCTTTATTTTATTATTTGTGTGGGCCCACAAAAAAGGAGGGAAAGAGAAATTTTAGCTTTGGTGAGTATACAGTAACTCACCAAACTTGGTGAGTACTGTACACTTAGCAAACCCAAATCTTTATTTTGTTGAGTTTTGGTGAGGCTGCTGCAGAGAGTTTTTAGCACTTTTTAGCCATTTGGCTCACCAAAATAACCTTTTGGTGATTTTGGTGAGGCTGCTAGGAATGCTCTAAAGGGGGGTAAACTAACACTTTTAAGAGTACTTTGAGCAGTTTACCTACTCACTTTATGTCCTTCTTGACAATCCTGGATTTCGGTCACAAAGAAATTGGAAAAGATCCAGCGGGACTTCTTGTGGAATTAAAGGGCTGAAGTCATGAAATATTACTTGGTAAATTGGAATTCAATAAGTTTACCCATGAAGATCCATGGACTGGGGGTGAAGCCTTTGGTGGTGGTCAATAAAGCATTGTTGAGGAAGTGATGGTTATGGCGCTTTGGTGTGGAAAGTGAAAGCCCGTGGAGAAGAGTGATTGCTGAGAAGTATAGGGAGCAGTCAAGTTGGATGTCGAGTGCGGTCCATTGCTTCCATGGATTGGGAATGTGTAAAGCCATGATGAACATTTGGGATGAGTTTTCGAAACACATTAGATTTAGGGTAGGCAGGGGTTAGGTAGTAGAGTTTTACAAAGTTCTATGATGTGGTTAGTCTACCCCTGGACGATGTTTTGGAAATTTATTTCTTATGGCATTGAATAAGAGTGCGTTGGTAGCATCCTGTTTTGAGCTGGTGGCAAACTCAACAGTGTGGTGCCCTAGGCTTAGATGTAGTCTTAAGTCTTAACCAATGTTACCTGGTTCGTTGATTCATCGGTTCGCTCAATTCGAATTGGGTTCGTGATTTGCAATTCGTCACTCTAGAGTGAACTCGGTTCACCAGGGGTAGGATGAGATAATTCATTTCTCGGTTTGCTTAGGTTCTTTAGTTGGGTTTGCTAGCTTGGTTCTCTTATATAATATAAATAAATATAGGTATATATATTAATCATGTAAATAAATATTTATTTTATAAAAGCATAAAAAATGTCTTTTTATAAGCAATTCGCAAACCCAAAAACCAAATTTTCCAACCCCAAAGAAAAAATTCGCCAAACCCAAACAGAAAAATTGTCGAACCAGAGTTATTGGGTTCAAGTACAAGGTTCGAACATTTTCACGAACCAAACCACGAACGGGTTTGCTTCGAACCGATTTGTGGTTCGGTCTAGTAGGTAGCGAATTTGGTAACCCTGGTCTTAATGATTGGGAGACGAAGAATCTCTTATGTTGTCTTGGTTGCCTACATGATGTCGTTCATTGTCCCTCACGTAGAGATGATCGAGTGTGGGTTAGGAACAATAGTAGTCAGTTTACAGTGAGATCCTTCTTTTTAGTTTTACAGCATAATCCTTCTCTTACCTTTCCTTACATCCCATCTAAGGTATCTTTCTTCTAGTGGATAACTTCCTGGACAAAATTCTCACATGTGATCACCTAAAATATAGAGGGTGGAGAATGACAAATCATTGTTTCATGTACTTTAAAACGGAAGAATCAGTGGATATTTGCTATTGCATTAGTCCTTCGAAGCTATTGGTTGGGGATTGTATGGGTCTTCCAAGTCTCCTTTTTGGCATAATTACCAAATCGTGAAGCGAAAGCGAGAAGCGGGAAGCAAAGCTCAAAAAATCCTTAAGAAACGGGAAGCGAGAAATAAATATAGGTACCTCATTCCCATTATATTAGGATTACCAATTATACCTATGAGATATTTGTGGAGAAGTAGGTGCCTTAGAGTCTTAGCCTTTTAGGTTTCAATTCAACGATACTTGCTTAGGATATATGTCGTAGGCTTTAGACTCAGTTCTATTTCCTTATTTCTTAAATAATAAATACATAACCCCCTTGACCACTAAATGAGAATTGATGGAAGTGAATCTGGGAAACGAGCTTCCCACATTGTACATAACTTCCTGACAACTATGCTTTTTGGACTTCTTATCGGGTTGACAATCGGTGTCTATCTCAGGGTCCCTATTGTCGGGGGCAATAGCTTGGGTATTTGATAATTTCTCCTCCCCACTAGATTAAGTTTGTTCGAGAATTCATTAGTTACTCATTTCCTGGTGCTCCATTACAAGACTGCGAAGATTTGGCTTTACATTGTTATCTTTGCTTGCAATAGGAATGTTCGCGAGAGGGTCACTTTCTTCTTTTTCACATGTTCTTTCTTTTATACTATCATTTGTCTTTTTTTTGGTTCATAATCTTGTGAACGGTGAACCCCTTCTTTGTAATTATCAATTTTGGTTCTATAAAATAGTCGGGTGGCATTGACACTTAAGAAGAATTTTATATTTCATATTAATATCATTTTGGAATATTTGCAAATACAACAGTCGGGAAAGTACAATGAATAGTTTTGGTGTTAACATTGAATAAGAAGTAAAAATTGACATTTACAGTCACTTTCCTTTCCTTTTGAATTGCCCAACATAAGCAACAAGCTTAAGGGCTAAGTACAAATGATGACAGTTGGGGAGTATATGTGAACTTAGTTTTCAAGGACTTGATAATCAAGCTTATCAAGCCATGTTTACCCAAAAAATCCAGGTTTGTCACTGACATATATTTCAGCTTAAGTGACAATACTGAAAGAGCTGAATCTTTCCCATATAACGCCCATCCATGGTTTTAATTTTGGCTTAATTCTTCAAATTCAGGTCACTGAGAAATATGTTTTTTTTTAATCGGTAATCACAAGAAATATATGAAGAGATAAGGAAACAAAAGCTACAAGAAAAACCTAGAAGGTGTTACTGAGAAGTAACCAAAGGTTTCTATAAGGCTACAAAAAGAAAAACAGGAACTAAATAACAAGAGTACTACTAAAATTTACTACATTGCTAGGAGTTGGGTTCCCAAACTTGTAGACATGCGGCCTGATGACACTATTCCGAAATTGAGTTCCTTATGCGCGCACATACTTGAGGAATAGAAGAAGGAGAATTTTCGAAAGCTCTAGAATTCCTCTCCTTTCAAATGGCCCATGCTATAGCCTCGGGCAGCACAAACCAAATTGCCGCAAAATCACCCACCATACCGGCTCTAGACCAGCAAGATAAAGAATTCCAGAATGAGTGGGGGAAGGTCCAAGTACCCCTACTCGGGTGAGTAAGTAACCCCAAATCTCATGAGCAATGGGACAATGAAGCAACAAGTGATCCATTGACTCTTCCGCGAGTAGGCACATGTAACGTTGATTAGCCATCCTCTAGCCTCTCTTTTTCAGGTTGTCACAATTGAAAATTTTATCCAAAGCTACGGTCCAAAGGAAGAAGGCTACTTTCAATGGAATTAGAGGATTATACACATACT
Organism: Tetracentron sinense; assembly: GCA_015143295.1. NCBI lineage: Eukaryota > Viridiplantae > Streptophyta > Magnoliopsida > Trochodendrales > Trochodendraceae > Tetracentron > Tetracentron sinense. The sequence goes on along the minus strand of CM026558.1, from coordinate 5,904,849 downwards.
TATAAGGAAAAGAGCCGGGAGATTTTGGCTCAAATGATTGTGGCAATGATCACACTGTGAACCGCCCGTTTTTGTCCTTAATCCAAAGACGTGCATCTCTACTGAGTGACCGAGGTACATGAGGTTGTGCTGCATATAAAAGGGAACAATATTCTTCGATTTCCCAATCATTCAAGGGCCGCCTCAATCTCAGGGTCCAAACAACCTCATCGTTACTCATCTCATAGCAGTCTATGACTAATGATGATTTGTCTATGGCTAGATGGAAGAGATTGTCAAACCGAACCCGAAGACTACTCTCTCCACACAAAACATCCTTACAAAAACTAATCTTCGTCCCGTTACCCACTCTAAATGAGAAGATTGGGTCTAACAGAATCGCAACCGTCATGATTTCTTTCCACAATCCCACCCCATGAGGGCCCCTAACCTAACTGGGTGCCCAACTTGAAGCTTGGCCATATCTTGCAATTATCACATGATGTCATAGGCTTTCCCTTTCCTCCTGAAACGCCATATCCATTTTCCTAAAAGTGCTTTATTAATGGCTATCAACGGTTTAAAATTCAGACCACCTTCTTTGGGGGGGTGGCAGACTTGGTCCCATGCCACCAAATGGTACCTAGGTTTCCCCCCTTTGCCATTCCACAAAAATTCTTTTTGAAGGCGTTCCAACGAGCGCGCAAGGCCTTGGAGGATGGTAAGTGCGGACAAGTAGTATGTTGGGAAGTTTCTAAGAGTGCTTTTAATCAAGGTCCACTTACCCCCTTTCCAGAGAAGATGAGCATTCCACCCTGCTACGCCGGGAGGCGAATCGCTCGACCACAGACAACCATGCCTCTTTGGATTTGAACTTGGCCCCTAACGGTAGTCCTAGGTAGGATGAGGGGAGGGATCCTACCTACACCCTAGGCAATATGCTAGATGATCTAAGTTTGGAATGTCCCTGACACTGATCATCTCGCTTTTACCCAAATTGATTTTCAGATCTGACACCGCCTTGTAGCATCTCAAAAGGCACCGGAGATATGCTACTTGTCGACATGACACCTCGCAAAAGATTAAAGTATCATCTGCGAATTGAAGGTGAGATATTAGGAGGCTCTCCTGATCTGAGAAGCCCTCGAAGACTACCCCACGCACTCTAGAAAGCATCCTACACAAGGATTCAGATACTATGATGAATAAAAACGGGGAAAGCTGATCACCTTGGCTTAATCCCCTTGAGCTCCTAAAGTAACCTGCTGGAGAGCCACTATTTAGAATCGATAATAACACCGACGCAACTTCTCCATTTCAGCCCAAACCCCATCCACTGCAAAACATAGTCCAGGAATTGCCAGTTAACATGATCGTAGGCTTTTTCAATGTCGATTTTGCATAGGATTCCAGGTATTCTGGTTCTCAACTGATCTTGGATGCACTCGTTGGCAATGAGTATCCCGATTAGGATTTGTCTACCCCCCACAAATGCCGATTGTTGAGGGGATATCACTGAGTCTAGACTCTAGAACACCTCTTAGCTTGGATGCTAGGACTTTGGATAAAATCTTGTACATACTACTTACTAGATTGATTCGGCGGAAATCCTTTTAACTCCTGAGCCCTTGGGAGTTTTGGAATTAGAACCATGAATGTGCTATTAATCACCCTATCCATATGTCCCAATCATATAATTTCTGAAGCACCTTGAGGCAATCTCCTCCCACATATCCCAACAAGATCTATAAAACTCTATGGAAAACCCATTCGGACTTGGGGCCTTGTCACCTGCTAGGTTGGATAAGGCCGACCTAACCTCCTCCTCGGTGAATGGAATTTCCAAGACCTCCCTTTGGTCCGGTGATAGTGAGTCAAATTCAAGATTTGTTGCTCTCTGTGTAAAAAGTCTTATAGTAGTCCATCGTGCACTGTGCAATCTCACTATGACTCTCTTTCCATCTACCATTTACCTTGAGCTTAGAAATGAAATATGATTTCCTTCGAAAACTAGCCATTATGTGAAAAAATTTGGTATTACGGTCCCCTTTCTTAAGCCAACGAACTCGTGATTTCTGCCTCCAACTTGTTTCTTCCCTTCTTAGCAGATTAGCATATTCTGAATCTCATGCTTCATTCTGTAGACTTTCTGCGCGTGATAGTGGTCGAAGATCTTCTAACTTTCCCATTCTCACAAAGTTGCTGAGAAGAATCCTTATATTTTCCACAATATTGCCAAACACGTCCTTGTTCCATGACTTGATTGGCACCTTTAAAGCCTTCAACTTTAAACCGAACTTGGTGCTCGCCGATCCCCAGCCCGGCATAGCTATCCAGACCCTCGCCACCAAGTCTTTAAATCCATCATCCTGTAGCCACATATTCTCAAAGCAGAATGGGGAGGGGCCACCTTTAAAGAATTCTCCTGCTAACATTATTGGCACATGATCGGATTGGATCAGATTAGGGAACAATTGTTCCCACTCTAGGTCAAACAAAAATCTATCGTTTCTACTTGCCCGAGATCCCGTGTTCAATTGAAACCATGTATAACTAGCACCTCTCAAGGGGTAGTCTACCAAACCATTTTGCAAGATGAACCTCCCAAACTTTCACATTTTTGACGACGTCCCACCCATGCCTGTCTCTCGAGAGGGGCTCTTATGCAATTGAAATCACCCCTAATGCACCACGGAACCCCCCAAACGGATTTTAATGTCTTCCAATTCTTGTCGGAACGTCTCGAATTCCCACCCTAGGGATGACCTGTAAACTCCAGAAAACACCCATTTTGTACTTCCACGACACTCTCTGCACATAATTGATATTGAGAAAGCCTCCAATTTGGAATCGAGTACTTCAATATGTTCCTTATCCCAAAGTAGTAGGATTCCCCCTGATGCCCCGATTGAAGGTATGTTACCCAATCAAAACTAGGAATCCCCCAAACTTCTTTGATTAATCTGTCGGACAAATGTTCAAGCCATGGTTCAAAATATCGGTATCGGTTGCTGTATCGGTAAGTCCAAAATAGGATACATATCGGTACTGTATCGGTTGGATACGGCAGAAAAATTCGGGATATGCTAAAAAAAGCTTGGATACGTAAGGAAAAACTTCGATACTTTGCATAAAACCTCTTTTATTGCAAATATAAGCTAAAAACAAACTAAATGAAGGACTCCAACCACATTTATAATCATACATATGAGAGTTAACAAATTTATAAGTTAAAAAAGGTGTGCGCGCTAATAAATATGTATGAAAATATAAACCATAGTTACTTAACTAAGTGATAGAAGCTTACTTGCATTCATAAATCAAAAATATGAAAATACACAGACCATTGTGTTCACAAATCAAATTACATATATGATATAAGCTCAATACCACATTGAGTTTCGTGCCGGCTCATACTCTATCATTGTAGGATCAAGAATTGAGTATAGTGATACTTTATAAGTGGTCTAGACATAATGACACCATTGTGTCCAAGTCATCATCGTGCGGTACATGCCCAGGTACATTTGTATATATGTCTGCTGCTGAGTCGTGATATGTCCATAACTGTCAGTCGAAGACTGGGACTGAACATCATAATCAGTGGCTCCTGATAAGTAGGGTTAGGCTGAGGTATCATAACCAGTGGCTCCTGATATATAGGGTTGGGCGGGATAACCTTATTTATATATTAATATCTAAAGTAAATAAAAGTAAAATCAACTTAAAATCATTTACTTAAATAATATATTATGTAAATAAGTTGTATATATCGGGTCTGTATTGTGCATCCTAGTGTAAATGGAAGAAGAAAAAAAATTAACTAAAAATCTCCGTATCGAGTATATCGGGCCTATATCGGCCCGATACATTGGAGTTTTTTTTTCCAGCGTACCAGTGTATCGGGTAGCTCCAAATAGGATACGTATCGACCCGTATCGGTCGATACGTATCGATATTTTAAACCATGGTTCAAGCCTCGTTTCTTGTATATAAAGTATAAATGGTCTCCTTAATCTCACAACTTGCAGCAAGGCCAATCTTTTCTCCACCTGGCACATCCCCCTAATATTCCAGGATGCAAAGCAAGGATTTATCATTGACGACATTGACGAAACCGCCCCGATTCGGTGCTGCTAGACCTCTTCCTCTATTTCCTGTTGTGATGGATTTTTTTGGATGGTCCACGCGTCACTTGCTTGTTGAATTTAGGTTGACTGGTAGAATGATGAAGGTAGTTGATGCGGGTGGGGGTTCCTCCTGTCAAATTCCTCCGATGATCAAGTCAATATACGTAGAAGATGAAGTGTAGGGAACAAACTTTGAAAGAGAGAGAGAATATGTTAAAGACTTTGAGCTTTCTAGTGTGGTTTTTCTCAGTGGGATTATACTTGAGGGAGGGTTGAATAGTTGAGATTCAGTAGTCTATTCTCATAGGGATCTTGGGTATTTATAGGCTCAAGTTTGGATTCATGCCCATCTATGCCCATGAATGGCCATGCAACTTGCTTTATGATCATTACCAAATATGTTAGACAGATCTCCATGCATACGTGTCACACGTGTGAGCCTACTATTCTAAGGCCGGTCTTGGGTCGAAAGCAGGCTGAGATGACCAGCATTAAATGCTAAGATAGTGTTTTTCACCTAACTTCAGAGTAAATAGATCGCCTCCTGATTATTTCGTCCTACAAGTCGGTTCCATCCTCAACGTGAGTATGAGCTCGTCCTTACCATGAGCATGATACTTGAAATCGTCCTGATAAAGACGACATCTGAAACTGTCCTCATGATGACGATATCTGAAATCGTCCTTCAGACAACGATATCTAAATTCGTCATATAGGCAACGATATCTGACATCATCTTGGGGAGCATGAACTTATACCATAAATGGAGTACGGAAACCTCATTCGTCCTTTACGGGGACGAGGATTCTACTCGCCCTTGCAACACTTGCTCAATTACGAATTTTATCCATTACACTTGTCATATTGATATTACACTCCAATCTCCTCCGCTTCATTGCTGATCTTTTCTCACTCCCTGGAGGTGGCTTTGATTGAGGTTCCATAACAGATTCATTATCCTTCAATTCCAGTCTCAGGAATAGAGCCATAACTTCAGGCTCATGACCCTCATAGGATAGACCAAGAAACTTGTTAAAACTCCCTATCTTGTCCATTACTCACGTTGAGACCCCTTCATCCATTGTAGATTGGGATATGTCTTCCTAAAATTTCTTGGCCACGGGAGTGTATTCCACACCCTTGGAAGGGGAGACTAACTCTAGTATCCGTGCATTCTCGGTGAGAAGGTCACGACTATGTGTCAATTTTTTGGCCACATCAACACTGTTCTCGACATAATTTTGTGATAAGGGGCATTTCTTTCTTTGCAGCTCTGAATTAGAGATCTCGTTGTTGTTACTATTGAAATCACTCCTACCATTCCTATCAGTGGAACAACTAGAATGGGTAGGAAGAGGAGAAGGTGTAAATGTATTGATCCGGGAATGATTAGTGCATTTAGTTGAATCTCCGTGGCCCGTACCTTTGGAAGAGGTTGTGGTGAACTTGACGAGGGCTAACCCTTGTCGCAAGCTCCTGGCTTTGTTCTCGCATAACAAACTGGTGTCGGGCTCGAGAGAGGATGTCCACTGGCCGACCCTTCTAACTCCTTCCTGCCCATCTGCTCCAGGTCCATTCGTGACTCAAATACTTCAAGAAGCTTGGATGTCGTAGATTTAGTAGGAACTGCCTTCGCACCCATAGGGTTAGGGGATGTTTTCTCCCCTGCATCTGATTAAGAGTCCTCTGTATCCTCCTCGGCCTCGGATTAGAAGTCGAAATTCCAGAATTGCCCCAGAATTAATGTGGGAATCTCACACTCAGTTTAACTTGAGAACTCACCTTCTACTCTGCCCTGGTTGCTATTTGTAGCCTCTGGAAAAAACTCCACCTCGAAAGTCTTCATCTCCCAGGGGACCCCTGGCCCTTCCTCTTCAGATGACCCTTTGCCATATCATGGTTGTCCATACTCAACAATGATGCCACTCTCCCTTCATCATCGGAAGAGTGTGGCGATGTGAAAAACTCGTCTGACTCATACCCTGCTAGCACCATCAACATTTCAGGATTGGCATTGGTGATTGTGACGGAAGCATCGTGCGGAGGGATTGTTGACGATGGGATCTCCCTTAACTCCTCAGCCGTTACTATCAAACCCCCAAGGTGACCCCTCTCCTGCTCGCAAAGCTCCCTTACCACAGAACTGAGGTCTGACGGATTTGGAGTGGAAGGAATCATAAATTTCCTGTTATCTTCCTCTCGATGTATCCTTGGTGCTTGCCTCTTGTCCTTGTCCCTCTTCATCAATGAAAAGTGGGATCTCTGGTGTTTATTGCAGACAGTTGTGAAGAGTCCTAGCTCCTCAAAAATCGGGTCTAAAAGAAAGGGGTCTTCCACTCCGGGTCCCCGTTTACCTGGTAAGAGGTCAGTAGGCCTTGATTGTGGGCCTGCGTCCCGGTCCGCATTCAGTTTCGAAGGCCTGGGCATCGAACCCTCTGTTAGATGACAGGCTATGCCCAAAGCACTTCAGGCTAGACTCTTGGGCCTCTGTTAACAAGCCCAAGAGAGATGTTCTCCTCTTTACCACGTGGCAGGGTTTGGGCCAGCCTTCCTCTTTTAGATCTACTTTGTTGTGGAACGATCCTTCCTTCCCAGCTCTCCTTCCTGAACAGTCCCTGGCATTGCCCCTCGGTTCTTGCTCTTGTCAAAAGGATAGGATATGGGTTGGTGCTGATCAGATTTTGCAGACGGCTTCCTTGACGAGTTTTGCGGCACCGGAACCTTCGGGCAGGCCGCCAAGGTTGGTTATCCACGCTATCGTAGCTGGAGCATGGTTGCTTTGAGGATGGCTCTCCTTCCCACTTTTTCCCAAACTGGTAAGACTTCTCTGTCTGACAGTCTGATACCATGATGGCTTGGTTTCCCCTTACCAGTGGTGTTGTGCCGCCTAGGCATGCTTTAATTTGAATTTGTTTCCCGAAGAAAGGAAGTCGGAAGTCTTGGAGCCCATCTTTCCGGCTGTTTGAATGAATATTGAGATGCGAGCTGCAGTTTCCCCATCCGAGATTCTAACAGATCGAGGGATGTTCTCCACTCTGACATCCTTGATTCTAATTCGAGCTTCCCGGAGATCCGCTAAGTCTATATCGTGAGTGGATCTACCTCCATGAAACCACCACAGAAATCTCCAATGGAGGTAAGAGACTTAAGATTCCAAAATTGAAATGGTAGCCCTGAGAGGCCGACCCATATGCTGAGGTTATTGTGCGAGGAGTGGCCGTTGTCTGGCGGCCACCATTTGTTGAACATTATCAACCCACCTGCTGAAATTGGCCAGGGTTCGGAGTCTACTAACCCTATTAGTGTCTCATTTTTTTGCACCACGATTATGCACTTGTTCTCCTTAAAGGGTATTATCGTCAAGTGTTCGTCGACTGGGAGGATTTGGCGCACCAACTTTGTGCGTAGATGCCAGTTGACCACCACATTATGGAAATAGCACACCAGTGCCTTAGACTAGTTTTCGATCATGTCAGGGTTCTCCCAGACTTGAATCACCTTGTTCGTATTCAGGTGTCTAGTTGGTAGCTTGTGGATGAACATCTGCTCCTGACTCTGAAACGAGCTCGGATTTTGAGGGACAGTAAAATAATTCATTGCCTCCAGCCATGTCTGAGGTTTCCTTCCAGGAAGGACAACCAACGACTTCTTCCTCCCGATAGTGGAAATACCGTAAGTCTGACATATGCGCCAAAGATATTGGATGATCTTTCCACTAGAAAGGTGGCCTGTTCACCTATAAGTTTCTTCATGAAATATGACTTTTTCCAACCCTCCCCAAGGCATTCCGATATGAACTTCAGAACCCACCAGAATCCTTTTCTTCTAGTGTGAACCCTCTCCCCCTCTCGATTAACTTGAACCCCTTCCCACAAGGTCGTGAATCTTCGATTATGTCATACGTTTTTGCCTCAATGGCAACCGTCTTTCTATGAGCGCCCATGAAACAAGATCAAAAATAAGCACTGGCAACCTTCATCTCGGCATAATTCTAACAAATGACTACCTTTCCGACTGATCCCCAACTAACGGATGGAAGAAAGATTTATAAGAGAAAATACCACAGATTTGGAAACCAAACTCTCATGTCGAGGTCATCTATAGACAATAACACATCTTTCAAAGAAATGAGAAGTGATGAAAGCTCTTCAATTTCAATATGCCTAAGCTCTACAAAGCTGAAAGCCCAAGACAAATCGGAGCGAGAATTAATGGATGTCATTACTCATTACTGAGAAAGCATATGGAATTCCCGGCTTTTACATGTCGTGATAGTGTTAATACCCATGGTTTTTCAGTTACGTATAGGACCACTAAATTTGAACAATTAGACCTCTTAATTCACTTTTCATGTTCATTCCCTATGGTTCTTTTTACCACCTTGGTGGTAGGCTCTCATAAAGAGTTTGCACTCTATAAAATATCAAAGCGTGTCGTGCGTACTGCTACATTATGTCTCGGTATTTCAGAGTAGTGATACAAAACTGAAGCAAAAAATTCTAGGGTATTGCCATATCAACTGTTTCAATGCATAGAATACATGTCTCTACTCACTTCAATTCATTAGAATTCTTTAGTAACAAGCGAAATTGGTACAATCTGTATGGCATTATATTGCTACCATAAGCAACAATATAGATTGACACGTTACATGGATTTAAAATGAAACCTAGGCTTTCATGGGTCTAAAAGCCCCCTATTTCATGTTTATAGACTGCAACCTTCCTTCTAATCTAGTCTTTGACAAAAGGGTAATGCTAGGTACACTCTCTTTTCAATGCACTCTCTTCAAGGGAAAGACATGTGTTCTGGTTTTCCATTAAGAGAAGAACACATGTTTTTCACCAACACTCTGTCTACTCGTAAAGAGAGTGCATTAACAAAGAGAATGTTGCTAGCATTATCCTTGACAAAAAACCAACCACTCTTCTGTCGATTCTTTTTTTTTTATATAAAAAAAGCTTGATTTCAGATCGAATGTTCTTGGAATGCATATTCATTTTCTTATTTGTGTCACTAAAATTTGTAATAATTACTTAGATGGGATAGATTAATATAGATCTATCATCTATGGATTGCGTGTGAATGAGATCCATAGATCTAAGACAGTTTTTAAGAAATTTCAGAGATCATTCATGCTTTTTTTTTTTGGGGGGGGGGGGGACTAAACTAAATATATTTCCGAAGATAGGCTATGAGCTGACAGATTATATATTTATATGAATTAGCAGATTTCCAATTTTTTGTGAAAATTTGGGCCCTAGATTAGAAGAAACACATTTTTTTATTGAAATTTTGCAATTTTTGGGCAAAATTTTGGCATTTCAATTTTTTCACGGTAGAAGTTACAATTACTAGTAACTAATTTACATTTCTTAGTGGCTAATTTTTTCAAAACCCCCCAAAACATCATTTTGATCAATTTTTCGATTTCTTGATCCTTGAGTAATGTGAGATAGCTGGCTCGGGGATCTTAACCCCACACTAGCACGTCCGCCCTAATAAGAAGGTGAGAATTTAGAGTCGCCACCCATCAAAGAATTAAGTAGTGCTTGGTCACCAAATAACAATCTCTTGGTCCGATAACCAAAAGTCGGGATTCAGGGGTTCCGTTATGAATCGAGGAAGGTGTTAGGCACCCCAATTCATCTGTCGAATGACGGTCTGCTTTTTAATTTGTCTCCATTATTATTTTTATAAATTAACCTTAAAAAAGATCATTAATTTCTTTTTTTCTTCGAAGATCAGAATACACCTCTCCTTGACTGAATCAAGGCGCCCCTCTACTCATTTCCTTTTTGTTGCCTTTTATTTCGAGATTGGAATACACTCATCCTCTACCAATTCAAGGTGATTCTCTCTACTTGATATATTTTTCTCTGTATTAAAACTCGGTGAGTCGACCCGAAACTCGGCCGAGTTGACTCGACTCGGCCAAGTTCCGGGTCGAGTTTGAGGTAAAACTCGGAAGTGACACTGAAAATCGAGTAACTCGCCCCGACTCGCTCTGACACGCCCCAACTCGCCCGAGTTATCTACTTTTTTGTTATAACAAAAAATCGAGTAATCTGGCCTAGCCGAGTGACCAGATTATGTTTTTTTTTAACACACCCCACCCAACCTTAGTATAAATAAGAAACAAAAATGGGTGTTTAGTATATGTCTCATTTTAGGCATGTTTTATAATTAATTTTGAATATATACCATATATATAGTATTATAAAAATATTATATATGTTCGAGTTTTAGGTGTCATTACTCGGATGAGTTTTGCCCAAGTTTCCGAGTTAACTCTACTCGGCAAGGTTCCAAGTTGAGTCGAATTTTCGGGTTTTAAAAAACTAATTTTTATTGCTTCTTTTTATTTTGAGATTGGAATACACCCCTCGACCAATTCAGAGTGATTCTCTCTGCTTGATTTTTTATTACTTTTTTTAAAATTTTCGAGATTGAAATGCACCCCTCCTTAACCAATTCGGGGTGATTCTCTCTACTTAATTTCTTTTAATTGCTTTTTTTTAAATTTCGAGATTGGAATACACCCATCCTCAACCGATTCAGGGTGATTCTTTCTACTTGAGCGTTGAACCCTTTTTTTTAAATTAGCGAAGGCCAACTCTCTCCTTGACTGATTCGAGAGAGGCCTTGTCTACATAATGGGCAAGGGGAAGAACAATTTAAGTAAAACAAAAAGAAATTAAAGACTTCTCCATCCCACATGTTCCTTCATCTGGGTTTCCAATTTCTCACGACCATTAGGATGGAACCCTAGACTACTATCGAACATAGTCACAAAAAACTGCGTTTTTTTGAAAAAAAACCCGTTTAAAACGCGCATTAATACCCTGCAATAGAAAACGGCGTTTAAAACCCATTTTTTGAATAAAACATGTATTATAGTTTTAAACCCGTTTAAAACGAATAATACGAAAAAAAAAAAAAACGGATAATCTTGAAATTTTTTGGGAATTAAGATTATGCAGATATTGACGACTTTGATGCCCTTTTGAGGGATTGATGAATATAAATGAGTGGTTTTATTAATATACGTATTTTAGTCTTGTTTTTAATCTTGATAATTGATGTTTTAATGAAATTTAATGCCTTGATGAAATGAATTTGATATTAAAATGATGTTATGAACTTCTTAGTTGATTATAGTTACTCTTTTTGTATATTATCTCACAAAATTGTTAGATATATTAATTAGTATCGTTACTAACTTTTATAATTATAAATTTTTTCTCCGTTTTTTTCTCGAAGTTTTCCCGTATTTTCCCGATTTTTTCGAATTTTTCTGTACTTGACCCTTGCTGAATTATTCCCGAACCCCGACTTTGTGGCTATGCTATCGAAAAGTAAAGGAAGAAATACCTTGGATAGGAAGAAGGGGAATTCAAAAATAAAATTCGCAAACCTTGTTGCAAACCTTTTTTATCGCTATCCAATGATCCCGGTGCTCCGAGCACCTAAAAGGCTAAAACAAGGAAAATCCAAAGTCCAATCCTTCTTCGAGACTAGGGTGCAACTCTTGCTCTATTCTCCAAATTCCAGAAATTTGAAACCCTCCAAAATTCCTCGAGATCTCTAGGGGTTTCAATCCAAAATCTAGGGTTTTTCTCTCACTAAAGTTTCTCCCCACTTAGGGTTTTCAAAGTCGATGCAAGAGTTCCTTGAGAAAGAGGGGTGAGGGGCATTTTATAAAGGTGAAAAAGAGGGAGGTTCTCTTTTCTAGGCAATGCGAGACTAAAGTTTCTCCCGAAAACTTAAACGACTTTAAAAAAAATGAATTTCCCCCCTCTTTCGGGCTTGAGTTAGCTTGGGCTTGGTTTTGGGTATGGACTTGGATTTCGGCCACAATTATTTGGAGTTCGGATTTTCTTAGTTGAAGCCATCTTTCGGTACTTGGAGCTAAAAGGGCCTTTGGCCGTGCAAAATTGGGTGTCAACAAGTAAGAATCAAGTTTTCCTTCTGAAGTTTTATTATGAAAACAATTATCATTATACATACATACATACATATATATATATATATATTTTTTTTTTATTATTTATTTTTTTTGTTTTTAAACTCAAAAATAAATAATTATCAAATATATAATAGAAAAAAAATATGTGTGTGTCAGTGTGTGTTAGTTTAAATTACATATTTTTTTATTTCAATATTGTGCTTAGCATGTATTGAGTTAATTTATTTATTTATATTTATCTTAATTGCAAATCATCTTTTAAATTTTATAGGAAAAAGGTCATGGTAAAGTATTTATGCATTAAAACATGATTTATAGTAATACTTTTGTAGTAATAAATTATAAGATTTTTTAAAAAGAAACTCTTAGTCAAATTTGTAAAAAAAAATTGACAGAACTAGTAGACCTCATAATTAACTAAACACGTACACATTCCATTTATGTAATTGTTATTATCAATTTACAAGGCGCAACATTATTATCGCCAATCTGGTCAGGATAGGGATGAGGACTTCGAACTAATACGAAACTCCATTTGGATATGACCTAGAGAGTCACCTCTCATGTAGTCGTTGATTTTATTATCTTGAGTATATTTTTATCGATAAATGGTATATATAAAATAATATTTTATAAATACTTAATGTTTTAAACAATGTATAAATAATATTTGGAAATAAAGTATCATACATGGCCGTCACTCAGTGAAATGTACATGGTTTTTTCATATCATTTAGTCTCATGTACAACTAGGCCTATTTAACATTGTCTAAATTTCATCGAAAATTCTAATTTTTCCTAATTCTTTCTCAAAATTTTCCCTCAAATGGCGAAAATGCACCACTTCAAAAATATCTTACGAAATTTCCTCTGAAATTCCCAATTTCAAACTGCGAAAATTCCCGCAAAATCAAAGTTTAAAATCTTGCCTCCATCCCAAGTTCTGGATGTCGAATTTTTTTCCTCTGAGAACTTAAAATATTTTATTTTAAAAAATAAAGATAAAAATGATGAAAATAAAGGTAGTTCTTATCCCTAATCAAAAGAGTACAAAAGACCATCCAAAAACCAAGATGATCACCCTCCATGGGAACACCCTTATATTCCAATTTTACAAAAGGAAAGATCCCAAAATCTCCTCAACTGTCTTGCAATGATGATAATATGACTGCATATTTGTCTTCATCCCTACATGCCAGACACCCATCAGAATAGTAAATCTCCATATCCAACCTTAAAATTTTGCCCAAATCCAAAACCGATCTTCCTCGAAAGTACCACATTCATGATATTCAGGAATAGAATGTCAAACTTGGTTACAAAGAGCAGCGTATTCAGGGAAGAGATGATATTTTAAATCCTAGCTAAGATAACATGCACAAGTTATCTCAAATGTGAGCAACAAAAGGTTTACATACTGGGAATTTTTATTTATTTTTACTATAAAAACAATCTAACAGCTCTACAAAAGTAAAGAACTCAGAAAATATAGGTAGAATACTAATATTTAAGATGTCAAAATTTAGCAATCTTCCTCACCGTTGAAGTAATGTATTCTTCAAAGGTCTCTCGGTATTTGCGATAAAGCCGTTGAGAATAATTATGAGGGGGCTGTGGAGTGGACATATTGAAGATGGTTCTGTACTTCAAATTAAGAAAAAACATCATGCCAAGAACAAAAATGAAAAAAACAGAGCAAAGGATACGTGTAGAGCATCATGAATTCCTCCGAGCTGAATTGCGGCTCAGGAAGTCCTTCTAGAATGTTCTTAAGCCTAGTGATCCCCTTCTGAATGAATTCCCATCCTTGATCAAACTCAATTCTCTCATTCATCGCCAATTTAAAATCTGCAAGGCAGTTATACTGATACATTCTAGTAAAATGACGATGGAAAACATAAACCCTACTGAATCTACGTTTTCGTAGAATGTTGAAAACATAAACCCTACTAAACACAAAATAGTCCAAATTCAACATTCGGCGAAACTCATCCCAAGTACGAACTCCAAAAACCACAAACCCTAGGTTCTCCACCTTGTCAAAACGAGAAGACCAAAACAATCGCTAATCAAAACTCGCAGGCGATCAAGATGAAATCCTAATAAAGATTCATGTCCAAAAACCTAACAAATTCACCTTCTTATAAATCGCAAAATACGAATGGAATTTGCAGGTAAAAAAGGTGAGAAATCTGCGAAATATAATCGATAAACGGAGCGAACAAATAAGAAAATCAAATATCGATGATGAAAAGGTAGAGAAAGTTGAAGAACAAGAAAAATCATGGATTCTGGTACCTCACTAGAGCTAGTAGTCGGTTAGAGTCAGTGGTAGTTTTAGTTATGAGAAGAGTCCGTGGCAGTTATGAGAATGAGTCCTTCCTATTTATTTATTTTCATTATATATTTTTTTTGATAACTGTGGATATCCATAATTAAGCCTTGAAAGCTTAGACTAATCCCACGGGCTACATAAGGAATACCCCCACCCCATGCAACCTTTAGTGAGGGGAGTCAGGAATCGAACTCGAGACCTCTGGGTTTACGGTTCGTCCAAGTGATCACTGGGCTACACCCTTGGAGGTTGAGTCCTCCCTATTTAAACTTCATATAGTTTTCAATCAATTGAAATAAAAAAAGAGATTTATCTCAAGGAGACTTCTTACCCTTAGAAGTAACTAAATGAGGTTGGTTTCCCTCGAATAAACTAGAAAGTTACCATACATTGATATCAAGAGTCAGGTCGATCCGTTTTCAAAGCATAGGTACTTATACTTGAAAGGAGATTCCACAAGATTTGAGGGCTATTAATGATGATTGGAGGGATATGCCATTGGTAGTCACCGCCTCCATAGTAGCCGCATTTGCTACCTTGCCATTGCCTACACCATTAGTGTTGCTTAAAAAATATATATATATATCACAATTTTTTTTCCCACGGGTTTATCCTTTTTGTTGCCTTGGATATTCTTATGGTGTAACTCATATACACAGTGTGGTTTACATTCATGGCCTTATCAACTAAGCCCACCAACTTAAACCATTATTAGGCCCATTCACTTGGCTCCTTTGAAGCCTGCTCCAAGCCTTTTAAGGCTGCATCTTTAGCCCATAGAGGTCCCTTTCCTAAGCCCATTAGAGGCTTCTTTCTTTAAACCCATCAAGGTAACTTTTCAAGCCCATAGAGGCATTATTTTTAGTCCATAGAGACTCATATTTTCAGGCCCACAAAGGCCCTCTTTTCAGGCCCATTGAGGTCTATCAAATAAGCCCATCGAGGCTCCTTATCATTTGCCCATTAAAGGCTCTTCTTTGGCCCATTAGAGACCTCATCTCTGGCCATCAAAGGCACTCTTTTTCATGGTATGACAACAAATCCAACAGGTATTCAATTGTGGAGGCATCAACTTTGAGCAACACATTTACAGTAGCAAATGACATGATCAACGAAAATCAAACGGTGTCAAGTGAAGATCAAGAATGTGTCAAGCGGATTTCTACAAGCAGCAAACATGTGGAGATTTTTCAATCCCCATATGTTTGAGGGGAAGTGTTAAGAGTATAGTAAGAGTATTGTAATAAAGTGAGTGAGATACACTATATCATTCAAGTGTATCTCATCACAATATTAGATTAGCATTAATCAAGGATGAAATATATTTGATTAGGCATGATTAGATTAGGTTGATTTACTTTCCATAAAAGCTCATCTTGTTAAATCTATATAAACCCTATTTAGGGTCAATGTATTCATCCAATCTATAAGTAAAATCCTTTTTCTATCAAGGGGTAGTTATGAGGATGAGTCCTCCCTATTTAAATTTATTGTAGTTCTGTAAATTGAATCAATCAATTAAAATAAAAATAAAAGATTTATCTCAAGGAGGTTTGTTACCCTTAAAGTAACTCAAGGAGGTTGGTTTCCCCCGAAGAAATTAGAAAAGTACGTTACAAATTTATTAAAAAGATTAACAAGAATTTGAGAGAAAAAAATTAGAATAGAATATGTTTCATTGAAAAAGAAAGGGGGATCTTAACCAAAAAAAGAAAAGAAAAAGAAAGGAGAATATAAATGGGTTGAATTGCCAGGTTAAGATGGGTCAAAGTAGAGGTGTATTCGAGCCAAGCTGAGCCGAACTTGGCCCTGCTTGGCTCAGCTTGAAATGTAAAAATCTAGGCTTGAGCTCAAGCTCGGCTCAACTCGACTCGATCTATTGCTCGAAAAGCTTGGCTCAAATTTGGTTCACTTGGCTCGAGCTCTATTTGATTTATTAAAATTTTTTATTATATATATATATATATATATATAATATTTTTAAAAATTGTTTATTTAACATTCAAGCCGAGTTGAGTTCGAACCGAATTGAGCCTCAATCGAGCCGAGCCGAATCAAATAGGCCTTGGATCGAGTTTGGCTTGAACACATTTTCAAACTCCAAAAATTAGCTCGGCTCGATCGAACCTAATTTTCAAGCTCATACACAACTTGATGGAGCCGTGCCGAGCCGAACTTCAAGCTAGCTCGGTTTGGATACACTCCTAAGTCAAAGGAGACCAGACCCAAACTACTGCCACCCATAATAATCTATAAGGAATTGTTAGCCCAATTGTATAAACCATTAACTGACTTATAAAGAAGAAAAAATGCGTACCAAGAAATATTTTAAATCATTCCTTAATGAGAATATTGCTGGTGGCAATTACGTGGTATTGGCATTTATTTAAAAGGGAAGTGATTTAAAACTTTCCGAGAGTTGGGCTGTTGTAGTCAGTGTCAACCATTAAGTGGGCCATAATTTAAAGCATGTGTAGAAAGGGTGCCATTGGATGTTGAATCTCGATCGTAGGTCCTATCGAGAGTTTTTGATCATTTTCCTAACCAAAAATCACCATGTGAATATAATATCCAAACTAATCCCAGTGATAGTGTATCTCCTCTTTGGGAAGGAGTGACTCGTGTTCGAGTCCGGCTGTTGAGCGCCCACCCTTGAGTTCTAACCCCCTAACCCCAAATATAGATTGATAAATGATCTATCTGCCTAAAAAGAAATAAAAATTATTCCATAAATCGCTCCCATAATTATATCCAAATTAATAATTGATAGAATAGCTCTCCTGGACTTCTGTCCTCGGTCGAGTAGTATGATGCGTGCATATAGCTCCATGGCACGAGTAAATGCGTGGATGGACAAAACATAGGCCGAAGAAATATATGATCTTAGGTGGGTCCATAATCCATGCATGTATAAGATTGATATACGTAGAGAAATACATGTCTATTTTCCAACAACCGCGCTTACTATAATCTCCTCCGTATATTAGTGATTTTTGAGATATTATTTTATGATTTATTGGATCAAAGCTTGGTTTAAAAAGTTCGATTATTATAATTCTCAATTGCAGACTAAAACAGTGGAACTACGCTATCTTCAAGTCATTTTCATGTCATGCCTACGTGATTGTTACACTGTTAATCGGTGGATATGCCGAGTTGATTACCAACCTCATTGGATTAAGGTGATTATTAGATTTATACCAATGTAATTAGGTAGGTATAATCTAATAGCTCCCTTTATAGCAAGAGTTGTAGCATTTTGTTTAAGATTCTCTCATGTGAAGGAGGATTAGATTTTAGTCTTGATGCATCCATCATTTCTGAGCTTATATACCTACCAAAACAAAGAATTTATAAAAATGTTCATTGATAATAATCTCTAATGGGGTCTTATATAAACAAGATATTTTCGCACAGTACTGTCTGAGTGCACTCCATTTGTTCAGTTGCTCCAAGTGATGAACCATATAGAAAATCAAATCGACCACCTGACTATACTCTTACTAGACATTCATACTGGTCCTGTTCTGTCAGATCATAATATGTGCTTGGTTACCATTCATTAACAATTAATAAATCAACTTCATAGTTTAAGCTAGCCCTAGGAATTTTTCTTTTTCTTTTTTTGTGTGGGGGGTTTTGGTGGGGGGTGTGGGGGATAGAAGACAAAGATGAGAATTTTCTTATTAGAAAATGCTAGCTATATTGTTGAGGTTTCTCCCTTACCAACTCACTCACCAAAGGGTTCATATAATTGGGCCAAGAGGGTTTGTATGTCCTCCATTCCTTTGAAAATTCATATAACTGAGAGTTATTTGGTCAAAAGCTCAAAGTATCAACTCATTTGCCTTCTTCTTAAGGATATTATCACAGAAAGTAGCCAGTAGTTCTGCACTCGAGCTGCCAGCGACACACTTGTTGCAGAATACCTCAAAGCCTCTTTGAGTGCCTAGAAACAATTAAAGAGAAGGCATTTTAGTGGAAATATAATAGGATGTAATCCAAAGCACCAAGATGACATTCTCTAATACAAACCTTATGGAAAAGAGTGTGGTTCATAAAACAATTATTCACGTAGGCCAAGTACTTGTCATGCAGCTCGATTACTTTTCTAACAAAGATCTGCAGACCACACAACCATGTCAATCTCCATTCTTAACAACTACCTCGTGGAATTCTGAATGTCCAAGTTATGAAATTCACCTGTTCCTGCAAACCAACCACATCTTTCTCTGCCTGTGGAAATATAAATGTTAGCAGACTAATCACAGATACAATATGATCATTAAAGCAACTAAAAAAATACACTATTTAATACTATATCCGTTTTGAACAAATATATCTAATTGAAGGGCAGAATCGGAAGTGAAAATAAGACGATGATGACTGCAACAGATAGTGACCGGTAGACTGTGATAGGATTATGGAAACACATAATCAAATCAATGAGAAATAATTGAGGTTCTACAATATAGCACATACATTTGAAAACAAAAGATATGAAATTGGGAGCCACAAAAGGATGGTTTCATCTCTGCATAATTTTGAATAATATATATTGAGGAAATATCCTTTAAATGACTTTCAGACAAGGTTTGGTTCAATTAGGATTTGATTGAAAGTCAAAATTATTTCAATCAATTAACCTCACAGGTGATGCATTAATTGTGTATGCAATTCTTTGCATTGGGATTAGTAAAATCTACATTCATGTAAACGAGTTAGCTGCACAAGGAATATGCATGCTGGGCAATGGTATTTTAAGCAAAATGAAGGGAGATGAGCCGGGTGAATGATTGTGGTTCAGGCATAAAATCCTGGTCTAGGGATTTTTTGAAACTATTGAGCTGCTCAAAGAACGCATGTGCCACATACTTCAAGGATGTCATTCAAATCTCTCTGTAAGACTCTACGAAGGGAATGTTTACAGAAGAGAGCAAAATAACAGAAATGACAGTAATTAGCTTGTTGACCAAAAGCCTACAAATAGAGAATTTCCTCCCAATATGGAAATGGCTACACGATTACTGAGGCAATCTGAGACATTAACAGCTAGAACCAAAATCACTTCAGCACAAACACATCCTTCAACAATCTTGTTCTGTTCACGTGTTTGTAGTATCCAGTCAGATGAAAATGCCCTAAGAGGAAATACAAAATCATATAGCGTTGGGCCTTCCATTTAACTTACTATTGTTTTTTTTTGATAGGTAATACAAGCAAATAGCTAGAAAAGGACTACGCTGGAAGGACCCTGAGAGGCGAAGAAGAATGGAAGGTTACATGAAAAGTTATTTCAACGATTAAAGAGAAGACATAAAAGTTCAATGAAGAGATATATGATTTGAGAAGTTGATGATGGGAAAAATTAGGAGCGCCTGAAATTAAAAAAAAAATAAAAATTCCAAAGCATATGAAATAACCAAAATCTGGAATTGGAGAGACTACAAGATGTAATTCAAGCAAGCACAGCTAAGGTACAACTTACACATGTTAATTACAAGAACTGAGAGACAATTACAAGAATTTTAAGATAAAATGAAGCATACTTAAAAGTTCAAACCAATTGTTCGTCTTGCGACCAATATCCTGCATAGAAGGATCCATAACCCTAGTTAATGACTGTTATATCCTATTCTAAGAAATTTAGATCCAGCTGGCAGAGGCCCTTGTAATTAATGGCATTGGTTCATGAGTTTGTTCTTGAAAATGTAAAATACTGGTCAGAAGGTCAAGAGTAAGACTGATAAAATATTTATGTTCAGTATGCAACAGCATATAGAAAGACTAACAAATGTACACAAATGGAGGTAAATTCACATTATTTCGAAAGCATGCATATGTGTCCTGTGCAGCTGTGCTACAATTCTATTGCAGTCAGTCTTTTGAGTGTTGATTTTGACAAGGTGGTGGTAAATTTGCTGCAAGTTATACCAAGACCCTGAGAATGCCAGCTTCATGGAAAACTTACCAAAAAATAAAAATTGAAACTCTAAATTCTACAAGGTATCCATTTCACACAAATATCAAGGGACACGTTACATAAAGCAAAATGCACTTAGTGGACTCCTATTATCAATTTATCATATATGATTGAAATATAAATGAAATCCACCTTGATAAGAGCCAAAATGCACGTTACTGAATTAAAGAAATAGCAATCATAACATCAGACCTTCTTGTTACTTGCTGCATCTTTGGCTTGTTTGACCAAGGCTGTACCTTCGGCAGTAACACGCTGCACCATAAAAAAGAAATGGAAAGCAGAATGATATGGTAGAGGCTCCTTCTATTCACAATTAATTTTTTAACTGCAACTTGAATACCACACTACCTGTTTAAATATATTTGCAACAGGGTCTAAATCTCAAGTTATTTGACTAAAGAGCCTGTATATCTTTGATAGATCCTCCACTTAAGCAGAATGTGAACAAATAATTTACATTATCATGCTTAATTTGCAAATGGACGGAGCAACAAACGTCTTTGAACTATGACAAAACACAACTTGATAAATACCTTGTCATCTCTAAGCAACGCATGCCAACCAGAGTGTTCCTTTTCAATCAGTTGGTATACAAACAATTTGTGTTGCACTTTCTACAAAAAGAACAAATGGCTAATGAACAAAATTGAACAGGAAAAGCTTACTTACCCTCCTAAAGCACGAAAATTAATCATAAAATCATTGCATCCATTAAAAAAATAGTATTTTCAGTAACATACCTCAATATTCTCCATTCTTAAGACTAACCACAAAAAGGCTGGGATTAATGGCATATATTGTACACATAGGAACAAACCTCCAGTAACTTCGGCTCACTGCTAGAATGCAGATGATGAGAAACTCTGTCCTTCTCCTGTTTCAAGGACACCTTAGCCTGGGAATTGCCACAAAAGCTGTTAGACATCATCCAGGATGGACAAACATATACCTTATAATCTAATATCACATAAAATATACATAAAAAATCATCTTTAACATGTAATCTGGACATCATCCAGGCTGTCATACAAATATCTTCAACATGTAATCTGGACAAGAATCCTCTAGAATCCAGTTTGAAGCCTTCCGAGAATAATGAGCAGCAGTATCTTTAAGCATGGCTTCTTCAGTCATTTTGATAACAATCCATTTGCCCCATTCCGATTTCAACAAATATTTCTAGAACGTTCTTCAATAAAGCTCAGTCAATTTGTTCCCCCTCACGCTCTTGATCTATCTGGTCAACAAATAATTTGTTAAACCTTAAATGGGAACTGGGGAAGGAATATTATTAGACCTTGAAGGAATAGCACAAACATACCAGAGAGATTACAGCATCTCTGACTTTACTATCTCCTGGTAGACCTGAAATAGAGAGAGCATATGTCAAGACTATAATATATATATATGGAATAAAGCACAAAAGTCAAATAGTAAAGAAACTAATAATGTAAGAGGTTTAGCTATGGAGTAGCTAACAATGTCTGCAGACATTTAAGAATTTTCTGTACATAGAGTAATGATGACAAGAGTATAAACACATTACATACCAGATCACGGAAGCAAGTGAGTCCAACTTCCTTAAGTGCCGGAAGTGCCATCAGACCAATAAAGTGGTGATCAAGATAATGGAAGATGCGGGAAAGCAGCCCAACCATAATTTTATGATTTGCCCACCTCTTCACTAGCTCTCTCAACATAAACTCATCATGCTTCTCTCTTAAAGATGGCAATACCTGAATCCGAAGATAAGATGCAATGAAGTAATGAGAATAGCACGGAGGATCACAAATAAAAGGAGTCGCTCTACAGGCCTTTTATTAATAAATATATAGAGATTACTGGTGGAATTCAATATAGTCCATAATACAAATAATGAAATAGATTTTTTTTAGGTAAACATATATAGAATGAAATTCTGCAATTTGTCCTCCAACAGAAGATTTTCTTTATATATCATAGGCAACTATTATACACCTACTATAGTGCTATAGATCAATATCATAACCTTAAAAAGGGAAAAGAAATCATAGTCATAGCTTCAAAAAGGCCAAAAATAAAGGGCACCTTTCTTTTGAAAGAATAGGTAGGCAACTTAAACATACAGGGGAGAAAATCACATTACTATGCATGTACAGTTATTTTTTTGCCGTTTAAGAGTGTTAACAGCAACATTCGATTCCAATGATATAAGCAGCAATTTCTTGACAGGTCACCAGGCCATATGATCTTTAAACAACTAAGTAATAACAACCAATAAAGGTTGTTGTCACGACCCAAAATCCCATCTAGTCAAAATGGAACTTTGACTCATGACACTTCATTATCCCGGAATATCATACCGAGACTTCTTATCTTAACATGAGATTATAACTTATAAGGCATACTAAAATATGAAGTTGAAAATTCTTAATTAACATCAATCTCATCATTCAATAATCAAATGAACTTTAGAATCTAAAATCATCCATCATAATCTCATAGTCATAAACTTAGACCTAACATCCATCCATAATTAATATATGCTTACAACCCATCAAATAAAAGTCTAATGACCTGGGAACTCAATAATACGGATATTTATCCAAAGGATCCTCTGCCTCCACTAGATCACCTTCGATTTCCTCGAGATACTCCTCATCTTCCCAAGTTTCAGCTGGTAACTCTAAATCTAAACCAGCTAACATAAACATATCGGTTGAGCAACAATGCGTTTAGTGGATATGAAGTCCTAGCTAATAATGTTATAAACATTATAACATACAAAATCATAGCTTACATAACATGGAGTAACATACATAATTAGAGTGCGGAAATCATAAGAGCATACATGTAATACCCTGGCAAAAAAAAAAGATGTAAGCCCAAGTAAGGCATAACATGGAGTATAGTTTAATTTAGATTAGGTGTCTTTTGAAAATTTCAAATCTCTTTTAAAATTCAAAACACTAAACATAAGGGAGGGAGATAGAGAGAGAGAGAGAGAGAGAGAGAGGAACCGTAGAGACTAGAAAACGAGAAAGAAATGAGAAAGAAAAAGGAAGAGGTAAACTTTTTAGGGTTTTCCTTATTCTTCTTTTAAGTTTTATTCACATTCTGATTTCCCTTCTCTTTCACTTATTTAATTTATTTGTTCTCTAATATGTGCACTGTTGATTATTAAAAGATTTTTTCTACCGAGAGCGGGTTTGCGCCAAATAGTTTGGGCAAAAGCCATTGCTAAGGGAGACGAGGTTAAAATTTGGGGAATTTTATGCAGATGAAAGAGGTATATGGAAGATCATCGTGGTCAATGAGGAAGATCATCGTGGTCGAATCGAAGTCGTTTGAGTTCAATAGCGAGGATGGAAGCAAGGGCTGGCGGGTAAGGATTGTGGAACGTGGCAGAGGACGTTCGGCGCATATTTGGCTGGAGGAATGCGCCCTTTGGTGGCTCCTTCGATTCTTGGGAGATTGTGTGCGGGGCCAAGTCGAGAGGTACAGGGTGGAGAAATGCAATGGCTCTTCGGCGGCGTATGTTGTGGAGCAGAAAAGGAATTCAAAGGGTGCATTTATAGCCCTGTCATCTTGTTCCAGGGTAGGAGGGAGGTGGAACTGGGTGATATTCCCTAAGGCTAAGAATGGGTTTGGTTGGGAGGGAGTGTCGGGAAGGAAGCATTTGGTGGTAGATAAAGTCGGTTGGCCTTCTATCCTTGGGGCATCAGAAGGTGTGGGTCGGAAGGGATGGTGGGAGAGGGCCCTGGTGGTCTCTTCTTCTTTGCCCATAGTCAGCTGGGCTGAAATTAGGCCAATTGTCGGGTCGTTGTTTCCGCGAGAGGATAACCCCTGCATCATTCCTTATGGGGATCGAAGAGGGGTAGTTGTGGTGAAGGATTTGATCTCGGTTTCTGAGGTGTGTGAAGGTGTTCCCTGGCCGGTTTTGGGTGGAGGCTCGGTGAGGTTGTCCAGATGGTGGCCCCAATCGAACTCCCTACCTGAGTCGTTCTTTGTGGACTCCTTCTGGATAGGGATCCAAGGGCTTCCATTACACTTGTGGAACTCGAATGTTTTCCAATGGATTGGGGATGCTTGTGGAGGGTTTCGAGACATCGCCCATAGCACGGCCACGCTTTCGGATCTCCGTGAAGCCAGGATTCAAGTTGAGTACGTTAAGAGGGAAGGCATACCCCGAGTGTTGTTTGTCCCTGATAGAGGCAAGGTGCATCGGGTTGTCGTATCGGTGTTATCGGAGGTGGAAGTGGGGGAGTCCGGTGGAGGGAGGTGTTTCCGGTTGGGGGAGGCGGAGGAGATTTCAAATCTTGGCGGGATGCGTATTGGAGAGGCAGGAAGGACGTCGGGGCAGGGGGGACCCAGTACGGCGTTGGAAGGTGGAGGACACCAAGTGGCTCTGGGGGTTGAGTCTGCTGCCACCTGGGCTGAGAAGGTCAAAGGTGTGCAGGTTACTCAGGTAGAGAGTCGGGGATTGGTAGGGAGTGTAGGGAGTGCAGGGGGCCAGCCGCCTGAACCATCAACTTTTCCAGGGAGAGGGAAAGCCAGTAACACCGGATTGGTAAGAGGAGAGGAGTACGGTGGAAAGCATCTGAAGAAAAACCAAAAAAGGAATGAAAGGAGACGCAGGGTTCGGAGGGAGAAGAAAAACCTGTCGGGAAGACGAGCGGTGGCAGAGGTTAACCCATCCTCAAGTAAATTGGATATTGGGATGGAATCCGCTGGTGGGGCGCAGGTAGGGTCTAGTCCATTCGGGCCTGGGATGTTGGTCGGAGGCTCTTTGGGCCCTGAAGATTATGGGTTGGGAGAGCATACAGTGTTGTTTCGACCTGGATCGGAGTTCCGGCCCACAGGCCCAAGTCTGGAGGCAAAGAGGGGCCGGCAGGTGGATACCGTAGGGCTAAGTGGTGGGCCCCATTTTTCGGCCAGTGACGTCGCAGAGCTTATAGCCCAGGAGGATCCAAAGGCTTCGAGTTCTAGATGGGTCGAGCTCAGGCCTGAAGGGGAGAGGCTTCCTTTAACTACTGGTAAGGGCTTGGGGACTTCGGATGGTAGAAAGACTGAGGCGATTGCGGGAGGAGATACACTGGGCAGCAAGGTCAGTCTGAGCAAGACACGAGATGGGGTTGAACGATGCCTGGCGATGGAGTCGGCTCCATCTTGTTGGTATGGGTCAGAGGCGAGCCACGGCTTGGTGACTCCAGATCCAGGTGCGAGGAAGAATTCGTCTGGAGGAGGGCTTGTGGGGTCACTCGCTAAGGAGAAGGAGGTAGGGTTTGGTTGCGATAAGAGGGGGGTGAGCACTGGCTCTTTTCCTTTGGGTGTGATGGGTCGGTTCTGGGTCGATGATTCAGAGGAGGTAGAGTTGGAGCATTACACACCGTTGGTTTTCTCCGAGAGGCTTCGTGCTCCTTCGCTCGACAGGGATGACGCTGTGGAGTCTTTCACCGAGGTAGTTAGCGCTGGTGAGAAGGGAGATGGAGTAGGGATGCGTTCAGAACCTGGCCTTCATTTCTGTAACTCTGGGAGTCAGTCGGCAGAGGCTGAGGAGGCGGTACTTCGGACTTTGGCTGTGTCGACCTCTGGAGGGAAGGTTGACGAACCTAACTTTCTGCCTTCATCGGGCCCGAGAGGTGAGAGGCAGGAATTGTCCGCGACTAGGTCTAAGGCATTAGAGGTTCAAGAGTGTTTCTCTGTCACGATTCCGTGTTCAGCTCCCCCAAGTCCTGCGATTGAGCTCAGGTCAGGCGGTCTCAAGCAGACCTCGAAGATGTCTCTGTTACCCCAGATGAATCAGGTTGAGGTGGCAGAGTGGGTGGTGGAGCATGTGGAGGAGACGGGTTCGGCGTTAGGTGTGTCGGCAGCAGGGCTCGAGGCCGAGACGAGGAGTCTATTTATTAAAACTGAAGGTGGCATGGAGGGGGGGCGGGGACGCCCTAAGGTTATCCATAAGTTTAGGCGCCGAGGGGCATCGGCTATGGAGGCCAGGAGATTATCCTGCACGGTGAATTACGACTGTGCTCACAAGCGAGGGGGTTCTTTTAGCCCCAGGTCAGCAAGGGATCGCCGGGTGAGTAAATGACAGGAGTATCCATTTTCTCTTGGAATATTCGTGGCTTGGGGCAAATGGAGAAAAGGGTGGCCGTTAAGGAGTTCATCAGGACCAAGAGGCCGTCAATTATTTGTATTCAAGAATCTAAGCTCATAGCTATTCAGGAGCACCATTTAAGGGATATGTGGGGGAATCAAGTGCCGGGGTGGATTGAACTTCCGTCGTTGGGTGCGTCAGGAGGTATATTGTTGATGTGGGACAAGATGAGGGTGGAAGTGATGGAGTCGGAAATAGGTGCCTATTCGGTATCCATTTTATGCCGGGTAATAGGGGAAGATTTTTATTGGGTTTTCACAGGAGTGTATGGTCCAGTTGGTCGGGCGGAAGACGCGGAGTTTTGGGAGGAGTTGGACGATGTTAGTGTGCGTTGGGGGAAGCCATGGTGTCTGGGCGGGGACTTCAACTGTATCCGTCTCTCCTCGGAAAGGAGAGGAGGCGGAGCGGTCACGTCGAAGATGAGGAGGTTTGGGGATTTCATTTTCCGTCGTGGGCTTATCGACTACCCCTGTAGGGGGGCTCAATTCACTTAAGTTCAAGCGGGGAACGATAGGGTGGCGAGCCGTATTGATCGCTTTCTTGTGGATCAAGAGTGGGAGGATCATTTCCCGTCTGTTACTCAATCCTCTCTACCCCGTCCCATCTCTGATCATGTTCCGCTCCTTTTGGAGTCGGGGCGTTTCCGGGGGGGGGGGGGCCGAGCCCTTTCCGATTCGAGAACATGTGGTTGGAGGATGAGAGGTTTAGAGGGATTGTAGTCGAGGTGTGGGACCAAGAGGTTGGAAGGGGGTCCGCGAGCGCTCGCTTCGGTATCAGCTCAAATTGTTGAAGGCTCGTCTAAAAGTGTGGAATAAAGAGGTCTTCGGTAGTATTTCAGAAAGGCTATCTAGTTTGCTGAGGGGCATAGCAGAGTTGGATGGGGTGGCCGAGACTCGGGAGCTTTCTGATTCTAAGGCTCGAGAGAGAGAGGAGAAGAAGCTAGATTATATCTCGACCCTAAAGCTCGAAGAAATAAGTTGGAAGCAAAAGGCTCGGATTCGTTGGCTCAAAGAAGGGGATGGAAATACCAAGTTTTTTCATAGAATGGCTAACTTCAACCGCAAAAGGAACTTCATATCCAAATTGCAAGTGGATGGGAGGTGGGTAGAAGATAAGAGTGAGATTGAAGATAGCATTGTTTCCTATTATAAGGATCTGTATCGTGAGAGGGAGAGTTGGAGGCCCAAGCTCGATGGTATCCAGTTTGAAGAGTTGTCTGAAGTTCAGAGGTTGGCTCTGGAGGCCCCTTTCGAGGAGGAGGTTCTTGGTGTTATTCGGGGGATGGAGGGGAATAAAGCTCCAGGACCAGACGGTTTTTCTATAGAATTTTTCAGGGGATGTTGGGATATTGTTGGGAGGGATTTCTTGGCAGTGATGCAAGAGTTCTTTGATACAGGGGGATTTGACAGAGGGATGAATTGTTCGTTCCTGGCATTGATTCCCAAAAAGGAAGGGGCGGTGGAGCTCAAAGACTTTAGGCCAATAAGCCTTGTGAGCAGTCCCTATAAGATCCTCTCTAAGGTGTTGGCAACTCGTCTGAAAGCTGTGATGAGATCTATTATCTCCCCTCAACAGAGTGCGTTTGTGGGGGGCCGCCAAATCATTGATGGGATTCTGGTGGCTAATGAGTGCATTGACTCTAGGGTGCGAGATCGGAATCCTGGTATACTGTGTAAGGTAGACATAGAGAAAGCCTATGACCATATCAATTGGGAGTTCCTTCTTTATGTTCTTAGAAGGATGGGGTTTGGTACGAAATGGAGGATTTGGATGCGGGCTTGTATAGCTTCAGCTTCTTTCTCGGTCATGGTGAATGGAACTCCGGTGGGGTTTTTTCCCAACTCAAGGGGGTTAAGGCAGGGGGATCCGATTTCTCCTTTTCTTTTTGTGATTGTTTCGGACGCGTTAAGTAGAATGGTTTCTCGAGCAGAAGGGCCTTTGTTTGAAGGCTTTCAGATTGGTAACCATGGTCCGAGGATTTCGCACCTTCAATTTGTGGATGACACTCTTCTTTCTTGCCGGGCTTCGAGGAGGGACCTTCTGAATATCAGATGTATTCTTAGGTGCTTTGAGGGAGTGTCGGGGCTCCGTATTAATTTGGCTAAGTCCGAAATTGTGAAGGTTGGGGAGGTCCCTATTATGAATCATCTGGCCGTTTGCCTTGGATGCAAGGTGGGTTCTCTCCCTTCGGTGTATTTAGGGCTGCCCTTGGGGGCGAGTTACAAAATGAAATCCGTTTGGAATCCAGTGCTTGATCGTATTGAGAGGAGATTATCTGGGTGGAGGTCTTCCTATTTGTCCAAAGGGGGGAAGCTGACTTTGATCCGGAGTACGTTACAGAGTCTCCCGACTTACTTCTTGTCTTCCCTAACCATCCCTCGTTCAGTAGCGGCACGGATAGAGAGGAGGCAGAGGGACTTTCTTTGGAATGGTAGCAGAGATAATGCCAAGTGTCATCTTGTTAATTGGTCTGTTATGTGTCGTCCAAAGGAAGAGGGTGGGTTGAGCCTCAAGCCGATAATCCTAATGAATAAAGCTATGCTCGGTAAGTGGGTGTGGAGATTTGGGGTGGATAGACACAGTCTTTGGTGTGAGGTGATAGTAGCCAAATACGGGGAGATTAGTTGTTGGATTCCTCGGGAGGTCAGAGGTTCTCACGGGTTGGGATTTTGGAAGGGGATTATGGCCATGGCGGGATTGGTAGTGCCTTTTTTTCGCTTTCGGGTTGGGAGAGGGTCGGAGATAAGGTTTTGGCAGGATGTTTGGTCAGGTTCGACGAGACTTATGGATGATTTCGGTAACCTCTTCAATCTAGCGGTTGATAAGAAGGTGTTGGTGGAGGCCTCTTACGAGAGGAATGCATCGGGTGTGGTGTGGTGTCCTCATTTAAGAAGGGCTCTTAATGATTGGGAATTGGAAGAGTTAGTCCGTCTCTTGGAGCGCTTATCGGGGTCTGCCATCGACCCAGACATTCGGGACTGTAGGCTGTGGAGCAAGGACAAAGTAGGGAGGTTTTCAGTAAATCTTTTGTACCATTCTCTTATTGCGGTGGAGGAGAGGTTTTTTCCGGCGAGGGCTGTTTGGTTTCGAGGGTTACCTTCTAAGGTCTCGTTTTTCTTATGGACCGCTGTGTTGGACAGGATTCTCACGGTGGATAACATGCAAGCTCGTGGTTGGAGTTTGCCTAACAGGTGTTATATGTGCCTTCAAGCGGAAGAATCGGTGAACCATCTTCTTCTTCATTGTCCGGTGGCGGTAGAGGTGTGGAGCTTTTTCTTGTCACGTTTGGGGGTAGTTTGGGTCTTCCCCTCCACCTTGCGGGATTTGTTGCAGTCTTGGTTTTGGGATAGAGGGGAAGGGGTGCGAGCGGCGGTGTGGTGTGTCCTTCCTGGGGCGGTTTCTTGGCTTCTGTGGAAAGAGCGTAATGGGAGAGTCTTCGACGGGGTCTCGTCCTCAGTGCCCCATTTATGTAATCGTATTCGTATTACTATTTTAGAGTGGGTGAGGGTACTTTGTCCCAGGGTCGAAACTCTTAACTTGGAGCTGTAGTAGGGGTCTGTTTCTTGGGGGTTGGAGTGGGGGGTCGGTTTGTAGTAGAGTTTACTTGCTTGTAAACTCTTTGGCTGTTTTGGTGTTCCTTGTTCCTTTTCTGTTGCTTTAATAAAGTGCGAAATTGATCAAAAAAAAAAAATATGTGCACTAAGTTTTGAATAATATTATTCTCTAAGCGTAGATCAATCCCGGGAAATTGAGTGAAGAGATCGAGTCAGAAGTCTTTGGAAGGAAAATGATAATAGAGAAAAATTAATAAAATAATCAAGTAGGTTTCTCTTCTATTTTATCTTATTAGGTTTCCTTCATAATGAGTTATTTGTACAAAATTTTGTTAAATTATTCTAATGAATGATTCCTGAAAATTGTAGGGTTTAATAAACCTCAGCAAAATTTTCATGATGGGGTTTGTATTGATGATTCTAGAAATCATAGTGTTTAATAAACTGTAATTTGATTTCAATTAACTGTATGATTAAATAATCTTTTGAAATATTATAGGGTTTGGAAACCCCAAGAAAATCTGAATTTTGTGGTTGATAATCTATACCGGAAGTTATTAATTTGATAATCCTTAAATTTTATTTTGCGAGAACTCAAATCTTTATTTAAAATTAAAATGGATGTGATTTGCAATTGATACCTTAGTTAAATATATTTAATATTTATTTAAGCTTAATTAATAGTGTTGATAAATTAGCATGTCTCATAAGAGTTTAGATTATGGAAAATTATGAATTTATTTTAATTACTAATTCGGAATACTATCTATGAAAATTTAATGTTCTCACTTCTCATTTAATCAATATTATTTAGGAAATTTAGTAGGAATTTGAAAATTGGGGATATTAAACAGTTTTTGATGAATTTATATTTGATGCTCTGAAATGTTATTAGGACTAGTTCGTCTTGTGATCATGAGAATTTTGTCTTGAGATAACTTCTAGTTGAGATTTGTTGTTACCGGGTTCGTCGGTTCACTCAGTTCGAATTAGGGTTCGTGATTCACATTTCCTCACTCTAGAGTGAACCTGATTCACTAGGGGTAGGATGAGATAATTCGTTTCTCGTTTCGCTTAGGTTCTTTAATTTTGGTTTGCTAGCTTGGTTCACTTATATAATATAAATATATTTAGGTAAATATATTAATCATGCAAATAAATGTATTATAAATACTTATTTTATAAAAGCATAAAAAATGTCTTTTTATAAGCACTTTACAAACCCAAAAGCCAAATTCGCTGAACCCAAAGAAAAAATTCGTCGAACCCAAACAGAAAATCGCCGAACTAGA
Source organism: Tetracentron sinense (assembly GCA_015143295.1). Lineage (NCBI taxonomy): Eukaryota > Viridiplantae > Streptophyta > Magnoliopsida > Trochodendrales > Trochodendraceae > Tetracentron > Tetracentron sinense. The sequence goes on along the minus strand of CM026558.1, from coordinate 5,873,468 downwards.
GCTATTGGGTTCAGGTACTGGGTTCGCACATTTTCACGTATTGAACCACGAACTGGTTTGCTTCGAACCGGTTTGCGGTTCGGTCTAGTAGGTAACGAATTAGGTAACCCTGGTCTTAACGATTGGGAGATGAAGAATCTCTTATGTTGCCTTGGTTGTCTACAGGATGTCGTTCATTATCCCTCACGTAGAGATGATCGGGTGTGGGCTAGGAACAACAGTGGTCAGTTTACAGTGAGATCCTTCTTTTTAGTTTTACAGCGTAATCCTTCTCTTCCCTTTCCTTACAAGGCTGTGTGAAACCCCGGGATCCCATCTAAGGTATCTTTCTTCTGGTGGATAACTTTCTAGAAAAAATTCTCACATGTAATCACCTAAAACATAGAGGGTAGAGAATGATAAATCATTGTTTCATGTGCTTTGAAATGGAAGAATTAGTAAATCATTTGCTATTGCAGTGCTCCTTCGCTCGTGGTATTTGAAGCTATTGGCTACAGATTGCATGGGTCTTCCTAGTCTCCTTTTTGGACTTCTTATCGGGTTGGCAATTGGTGCCAATGGAGTTCCAGGCTTCTATCTCAGGATCCCTATTGTCGAGGGCAATAGCTTGGTCTATATGAAAGGAGAGGAATCATAGGGTATTTGATAATTTTTCCTCCCCCACTAGATTAAGTTTGTTCAAGGATTCATTCGTTACTCATTTCCTAGTGCTCCATTACAAGACTGCGAAGATTTGACTTTACATTGTTATCTTTGCTTGTAGTAGAAATGTCCACGAGACAGTCACTTTCTTCTTTTTCACATGTTCTTTCTTTTATACTATCGTCTGTCTTTTTTTGGGTTCATAATTTTGTGAACGGTGAACCCCTTCTTTGTAATTATCAATTTTGGTTCTATAAATGCAACTGAATTATCATATAAAAAAAAATAGTTGGGTGGCATTGATATAGAAGAAGAATTTTGTATTTCATATTAATATCCTTTCGGAATATTTGCAAATACAACAGTCGGGAAAGTGCAATGAATAGTTTTGGTATTAACAATGAATTAGAAATAAAAATTGACATTTACAGTCACTTTCCTTTTGAATCACCCAACATAAGCAACAAGCTTTAGCGCTGAGTACAAATGATAACAGTTGGGGAATATAATTGAACTTAGTTCTTCGAGGACTTGATAATCAAGCTTATCAAGCCATGCTTACCCAAAAAATCCAGGTTTGTTGCTGACATATATTTCAGTTTAAGTGATAATACTGAAAGAGCTGAATCTTTCCCATATAACTCCCATCCATGGTTTTAATTTCGGCTTAATTTTGCAATTTCCCAAGTCACTGAGAAATATGGTATAAAAGATCAAGTGTGTTGTGCGTACCGCTACATTATGTCTCGGTATTTCAGCGTAGTGATACAAAACTGAAGTAAAAAATTTCTAGGGTATTGCCATATCAACTGTTTCAATGCGTAGAATACGAGTCCGAGTCTGACCACAACGACCGAATTGATTATCTTCATGCATAAGGATAATAGATTACCTAGCTGGAAAGATTTCAAAATCATCACAAACCTCCCTTATTTCTTTTCTATTGCAATTTCTCGATTATTATATGATGATTTCTTAACATTCCATATATAGAAATCGATTAGTCACTTCAATTCATTAGAATTCTTTAGTAACAAGTGAAATTGGTACAATCTGCATTGCATTATACAGCTACCATAAGCAACAATATAGATTGATACGTTACATGGATTTAAAATGAAACTCGGGCTTTCATGGGGTCTAAAAATCCCCTATTTCATGTTTATAGACTGCAACCTTCCTCCTAATCTAGTCTTTGACAAAAGGGTGATGCTAGGTACACTCTCTTTTCAATGCACTCTATTCAAGGGGAAGACATGTGTTTTTGTCTTCCATTAAGAGAAAAACACGTGTTTTTCACCAACACTCTGTCTACTTGTAAAGAGAGTGCATTAACAAAGAGAGTGTTGCTAGTCTTAACCTTGACAAAAACCAACCACTCTTCTAACGATTTTTGTTTAAAAAAAAAACTCGATTTCAGATCGAATGTTTTGGGAAGGCATATTCATTTTCTTACTTGTTTCATTAAAATTTGTAATACTTACTTATATGGCATACATGAATATAGATCTATCATCTATGGATTTTGTGTGAATGAGATCCATAGATCTAAAACAGTTTTTAAGAAATTTCGAAGATCATTCATGCATATTTTTTTTTGGGGTGGGGGAACTAAAACTAAATATATTTTTAAAGATGCGATAGGCTATGAGCTGAGAGATTATATATTTATATGAATTAGCAGAATTACTATATTTTTCGTGAAAATTTGTGACCTGGATTAGACGAAACAAATTTTTTTTTGGAAATTTTGCAAATTTTGGCATTTCAATTTTTTTCGCGGTAGAAGTTACAATTACTAGTAACTAATTTACATTTCTCAATGGCAATTTTTTGCAAAACCCTTGAAACATCATTTTGATCAATTTTTCGATTTCTTGATCATTTAGTAATGTGCGATAGCCGGCTTGGGAATCTCAACCTCACACTAGCGTGTCCGCCCTAGTGAGAAGAAGAGAATTTAGAGTTGCCACCAATCAAAGAATTGAGATGTGCTTGGTCGCCAAATAACAATCTCTTGGTTCGATAACCAAAAGTTAGAATTCAGAGCTTCCGTTATGAATCGAGGAAGGTGTTAGGCACCCTGACTCATCCGTCAAATGACGGTCGCCTTTTTTAATTTGTCTCCATTATCCTTTTTATAAATTAACCTTAAAAAAGATCATTCATTTCTTTTTTTCTTCAAGATCAGAATACACCTCTCCTCGACCGAATTAAGGCAATTCTCCCTCTACTTATTTCATTTTTATTGCCTTTTATTTCGAGATTTGAATGCACCCCTCCTCGACCAATTTAGGGTGATTCTCTCTACTTGATCTATTTTTATTGCTTCTTTTTATTTCGAGATTGGAATGCACCCCTCATCGACTAATTCGGGGTGATTCTCTCTACTTAATTTCTTTTTATTGTTTATTTATTTATTTCGAGATTGGAATACACCCATCCTCGACCAATTCAAGGTGGTTCTTTCTACTTGAGTAGCAAAACCTCTTTTTTTAAATCGGCGAAATCCAACTCTCTCCTCGACCGATTCGAGAGAAGCCTTGTCTACACAATGGAAAAGAGGAAGAACAATTACAGGAAAAAAAAACTCAAAAGACCTCTTCTTCCCACACTTTCCTTCATCCAAGTTTCCAATTCCTCACGACCGTTAGGATGGGACCCTAGACTACTATCAAAAAGTAAAGGAAGAAATGCCTTGGAATCTTGGGTAGGAAGAAGGGAATTTCAAAAATAACTAACTAGAAGATAACCTCACAAACCTTTTTTGATCACTATCCAATGATCCTGATGCTCCGAGCACCTAAAACAAAGAAAATCCGAACTCATCCTTCTCTGATGCTAGGGTGTAAGCTCTTGCTCTATTCTCCATATTCCAGAATTTTGAAACCCTCTAAAATTCCTCGAGATCTCCAGGGGTTTCAATCCAAAATCTAGGGTTTTTCTCTCACTAAAGTTTCTCTCCACTTAGGGTTTTCAAAGTCAATGCAAGAGTTCCTTGAGAAAGAAGGGTGATGAGCATTTTATAAAGGTGAAAAAGAGGGAGGTTCTCTTTTTTAAGCGATGTGAGACCTAAGTAACCAAAGCGGGAGCGAGAGCACGAGAGCGTTAAATTTTAATTTAGGATAGGGTGGAGAGCACCTCCGGAGTGCCCCATATAAATGTATGGAGTAATTTAACTAAATTTAATTAATTATTAAAATAAAAAAATTATTTTTAAAAATATATAATAAAATAATATATATAAAAAGTTATAAATTAAAAAAAAAAATAGGATTCAATTATTTATTTTTTAGTTTATTAGTAGAGAACAAGAGAGATGTAATCCCATGTTTTTTTTATTCCCATATATAAGAAAGGTAAAAGAGTAAAAGAGAGTTAAAAGTAAATAAAGTAAATGAGGAAAGTTGAAAAGATGGTAATAAATGTCTTCTTGACACTTGACTATACAAAGTACAAAAACAATTAAAGAAGAGAGAAAAAGTTCAAACACGTTAGGTCATTTCCCTTACCCTTATATGTTAACTTTGAGGGTAAAAATGTAAAGTTTTATATAAAAAAACCAAAGTGTCTTTGTGTCTTCTTGAAACCACGCTCTCTGCAATCGGAAACCATGTTCTAGTGGCGGATACACTCAATCCGTGAGAGCGAGGTTTGAGAGCAGGAGTAGGTAGGGTGGTTCATGGTTTGAGTTACTAAGTGTGAGACTAAAGTTTCTTCCAAAAACTCAAACAATTTAAAAAAAAAAAATAGAATTTCTCCCCTCTTTCGGGCTTGAGTTAGCTTGGGCTTGGTTTTGGGTATGGATTTGGATTTGGATTTGGATTTGGATTTCGGCCACAATTATTCGGAGTTCGGATTTTCTTAGTTGAAGCCATCTTTCAGTACTTGGAGCTAAAAGGGCCTTTGGCCAGGCAAAATTAGGTGTCTACAAGTAAGAATCAAGTTTTCCTTATGAAGTTTCATTATAAAAACAATTATCATTATACATATAAATTTTACTCAAAAATAAAAAATTATTAAAAATATAATAGAAAACAAATATATGTGTGTGCCAGTGTGTGTTAGTTGAAATTACATATTTTTTATTTCAATATTGTGCTTAGTTTGATGTATTGACTTAATTTATTTAATTATATTTATCTTAATTGCAAATCATCTTTTAAATTATATAGGAAAAAGGTTATGGTAAAGTATTTATCGTATCGGTTTCGACGATTTTTATTTCCATGACTTCATGTGTTAAACAATGTATAAATAATATTTTGTACCAAGTCTGAAACCAAGTGGATTTATTTTTTGTCCCATACTCCCCCGCTACCATACATATCACGACACATCCTATTTGTATACTTATTTCTATATATTCATCCAAATTTTCTTACCCATATGCTATAGTCTTCATCTATAGATATATCTTTCAATACAATAGTTATATCACAGGTGGGTCTTTTTATCGGATAACTACGTCCTCGAGCTCGAGGTTTTAACTTTTTCACGCTAGTACCTTCGTTGACTTCAGTTTTACTAATAACTGAATCCGCTTCGTTGAAACCCATATTGTGACTAGCATTTGCTACTGGCTGCTGCAGAATAAACCAATTTCAAAATGGGATAACATGCTCGATAAGGCATGCGTTCTAGTATCGTAAGTGTTTCCTCGTAGGTACGCCCACGAATCTGATCAATTACTCTTCGCGCTTTGTGAGCAGACATACATATATGTTGACCTAAAGCGTATACTTTTGTATCCGGGTTCTTCTTTATCTTCTTTATCATAAGGTTCACCTCCCACCAATGAACGATGAGCACCTATATTCACTTTATTAATGACAAGATCTATTATCGTTTCTCGCATGTCCCCGGAAATTAAGAGTAGGTGCAAATTCTCCCAATTTGTGACCTACCATACGATCTGTTATATAAATAGGCAAATGCTCCTTTCCATTATGAATAGCAATTGTATGGCCGATCATTGTGGGTATAATGGTAGATGCCCGGGACCAAGTTACTATTATTTCTTTTTTTGCCCTCATGTTAAGCTTCTCCATTTTTCCTAATAAATGATTAGCTACAAAAGTTTGAGTGAACGTGTCACAGCTAATTACTCCTATCTTTTTTTTTTCTTTGCAAAGACGAAGAAACATATTCTATTTTCTCTCCTATTTACTACGGTGATGAAGAATCAAACTATCACTATATTTATTCGGTTTTCTACTTCTTCTTCCAAGCGCAGGATAACCCCAAGGGGTTGTGGGTTTTATTCTACCAATTGGAGCCCTCCCTTCACCACCCCCATGGGGATGGTCTACAGGGTTCATAACTACCCCTCTTACTACCGGACGCTTACCTAGCCAATACTTAGATCCGACTCTACCCAAACTTTTCTGATTCACTCCGACATTACCCACTTGTTCGATTGTTGCTGAGCATTTTTTGGATATCAAATGGACACCCCAGAAGGTAATTTTAATGTGGCCGATTTACCCTCTTTTGCAATCAATTTTGCTACAATGCCTGCTGCTCTAGCTAATTGTCCACCATTTCCAAGTGTTATTTCTATATTATGTACATGGTTTAAAATATCGATACGTATCGACCAATACGGACCGATACGTATCCTATTTGGAGCTATCCGATACACTGGTACGTTGGAAAAAAAACTTCACTGTATCGGGCCGATACAGGCCCGATACACTCGATATGGAGATTTTTCAGTTAATTTTTTTCTCCTTCCATTTACATTAGGATCTACAATGCAAACCCGATACACACAAATTTATTTACATAATATATTATTTAAGTGAATAATTTTAACTTGATTTTACTTTCATTTACTTTAGATATTAATATGTAAATAAGGTTATCCCCCTGGTTATGATGCCCCAGCCCAGTCCAGCCCTACTTATCAGGAGCCACCGGGATTTTTCAATTAATTTTTTTTCTCCTTCCATTTACATTAAGATCCACAATGCAAACTCGATACACACAAACTTATTTACATAATATATTATTTAAGTTAATGATTTTAACTTGATTTTACTTTCATTTACTTTAGATATTAATATATAAATAAGGTTATCCCCCTGGTTATGATGCCCCAGCCCAGCCCTACTTATCAGGAGCCACTAGTTATGATGCCCCAGTCCAACCCTACTTATCAGGAGCCACTAGTTATGATGCTCAGTCCCAATCTTCAACTGATAGTTATGGACAGATCACAACTCAGTAGCAAGCATATGTACAAATGTACTTGGGCATGTACTGCACGATGATGACTTGGACATAGTGGTGTCATCGTGTCTAGACCACTTATAATGTATCAATCTACTTAAATCCTAATCCCACAATGATAAAATATGAGCTGGCACAAAGTTCAATGTGGTATTGAGCTTCTATCATGTATGTAACTTGATTTGTGAATAGAAGGATCTATGTATTTTCATATACTTGATTTATGAATGCAAGTGAGATTCTATCACTTGGTTAAGTAACTATGATTTGTATTTTCATACATATTTATCAGCGCACATGCCTTCTTTAACTTATAAATTTATTAACTCTCATATGTATGATTATAAATGTAGTTGGAGACATTCATTTAGTTTGTTTTTAGCGTATATTTGCATTAAAATATGTTTTATGTAAGGTATCCAAGTTTTTCCTTACGTATTCAAGTTTTTTTTAGCGTATCCTGAATTTTTCTGCAGTATCCAACCGATACGGTACCGATACGCCAATACGTATCTTATTTTGGACTTACCGATACAGTGACCGATACCGATATTTTGAACCATGATTATGTATGGTCGTGCCTAAGGGCATATCGGTTCAAGTAGATTCTTCTTTTTGATCAATCAAAACCCCTTCCCAAACTGTACAAGCTCCTTCCAAAGCATACGGCTTTCTGGATGTATATGATATCTAGACAGATGGATCTTATATGAATCGTATGATAAAGTACCACATGAGTGGATATATAGGAATCAAAATCTGTCGAATCACTCATGTTATGATCTTCTACATCCTAGGTCTCCCCGTTCCGTCATCTGGCTTATGTTCTTCATGTAGCATTCAGATCGAATGACTCTATGAAATTACGTCGATACTTCCACATATTACGGGTAACGTAGGAGACATCTCTATTTTTCCCCCGGGGGATCTTTAGAATTACCATGACTTAGCTTTCAATTCGCCTCTGACCATCAAATGAAATGTGAATAACGTGAATAACCCATGGGGTTCTGTCGGTGCTTCAAACAAGGCAATAGCTTACCAAGGCGATGATCAGTAGCTGGTCCGAGAGGATGATCAGCCACACTGGGACTGAGACACAGCCTACACTCCTACGGGAGTCAACAGTGGGGAATTTTCCGCAATGGGCGAAAGCCTGAGGAACAATGCCGCGTGGAGGTAGAAGGCCCACGGGTTGTGAACTTCTTTTCCCAGAGAAGAAGCAATGACGATATCTGGGGAATAAGCATTGGCTAACTCTGTGCCAACAACCGCGGTAATACAGAGGATGCAAGCGTTATCTGAAATGATTGGGCGTAAAGCGTCTGTAGGTGGCTTTTCAAGTCCGCCGTCAAATCCCAGCAGGCGGTGGAAACTACCAAGCTGAAGTACGGTAGGGGCAGAGGGAATTTCCGGTGGAATGGTGAAATGCGTAGAGATCGGAAAGAACACCAACGGCGAAAGCACTCTACTTGGCTGACACTAACATTGAGAGACGAAAGCTAGGGGAGCGAATGAGATTAGATACCCCAGTAGTCCTAGCCGTAAACAATTGATTCTAGGTGTTGTGCGTATCGACCCGTGCAGTGCTGTAGCTAACAGAAACATGTGAAGTGTATGGCTAACCCAATAACGAAAGTTTCATAAGGGGACTAGAGCAGGCTACCATGAGACAAAAAATCTTCTTTCTAAAGAGATTCGATTCGAAACTATAATATGTCCAAGGTCTAATATTGAAATCATTTCAGAAGTTTTCATTGACTTTTGCCATGTCAACAAACAATTCGAAATACCTCGACTTTTTAGCATGGTTTAAAATATCGACCGATACGGGCCGATACGTATCCTATTTGGAGCTATCCGATAAATTGACACACTGGAAAAAAAAAACTCCACTGTATCGGCCGATACAGGCCCGATATACTCGATACGGGGATTTTTCAGTTAATTTTTTCTCCTTCCATTTACACTAGGATCCACAATACAGACCCGATACACATAATTTATTTACATAATATATTATTTAAGTAAATAATTTTAACTTGATTTTACTTTCATTTACTTTAGATATTAATATGTAAATAAGGTTATCCTCCTGATTATGATGCCCCAGCCCAGCCCTACTTATCAGGAGCCACTGGTTATGATGCCCCCCCCAGCCCGACCCTACTTATCAGGAGCCACGGGTTATGATGTTCAGTCCCAGTCTTCGACTGACAGTTGTGGACAGATCACGACTCAGCAGCATACATAAGTACAAATGTACCTGAGCATGTACCGCACGATGATGACTTGGACACAGTAGTGTCATCATGTCTGGACCACTTATAATGTATCACTCTACTCAATTCCTAATCCCAAAATGATAAAGTATGAGCCGACACGAAGTTCAATGTGGTATTAAGCTTCTATCATGTATGTAATTTGATTTGTGAATACAAGAGTCTGTATTTTCATATTTTTTATTTATGAATGCAAGTGAGCTTCTATCACTTGATTAAGTAACTATGGTTTGTATTTTTATACATATTTATCAGCGCACATACCTCTTTTAACTTATAAAATTGTTAACTCTCATATGTATGATTATAAATGTAGTTAGAGGCCTTCATTTAGTTTATTTTTAGCTTATATTTGTATTAAAAGAGGTTTTATGTAAGGTATCTAAGTTTTTCCTTGCGTATCTAAGCTTTTTTTAACGTATCCTGAATTTTTCCGCTGTATCTAACCGATACAGTACCGATAAGTCGATACGTATCCTATTTTGGACTTACCGATACGGTGACCAATACCGATATTTTGAACCATGCTTTTTAGAACAGGTCCGAGTCAAATAGCAATGATTCGAAACACTTCTTTATTACACTATTTCGGAAACCCAAGGACTCAATCGTATGGATATGTAAAAAACAAGATTTCCAATCCTAGCATGAAAAGGAGGGAAACAGATACTCAATTTAAAGTGAGTAAACAGAATTCCATACTCGATCTCATAGATACATATAGAATTCTGTGGAAAGTCGTATGTACGGCTAGAAGGGAGATCATTCATATCTTTCGAGATCCACCCTACAATATGGGGTCAAAAAGCCAAAATAAGTGATTTTTGTTAGCCCTTATAAAAAGAAAACAAAATTTTGAACCTCTTTCACGCTCATGTCACGTCGAGGTACTGCAGAAGAAAAAACTGCAAAATCCGATCCAATTTATTGTAATCGATTAGTTACCATGTTGGTTAACCATTTTCTGAAACACGGAAAAAAATCATTGGCTTACCAAGTTATCTATCGAGCCGTGAAAAAGATTCAACAAAAGACAGAAACAAATCCACTATCTAATTTACGTCAAGCAATACGTGGAGTAACTCCCGATATAGCAGTAAAAGCAAGACGTGTAGGCGGATCGACTCATCAAGTTCCCATTGAAATAGGATCTACACAAGGAAAAGCACTTGCCATTCGTTGGTTATTAGGGGCATCCCGAAAACGTCCGGAGTTGAAATATGGCTTTCAAATTAAGTTTCGAATTAGTGGATGCTGCCAAAGGGAGTGGCGATGCCATACGCAAAAAGGAAGAGACTCATAGAATGGCAGAGGCAAATAGAGCTTTTGCACATTTTCGTTAATCCATGAACAGGATCTATATAGACACATAGATCCATGGATACATACATCTCGATCGGAAAAGAATTAATAGAAAAAGAAAGAATCGGAATTTATCTAAAGTATCATAAGTGGCCATCACTCGGTAAATAGTTTTGCTCTCTAAACTCACTTTACTTATTGTACATGGTTTTTTCTTATCTTTTAGTCTCATGTACAACTATGCCTATTTTAACATTGTCTAAGTTTCATAGAAAATTCCAAGTTTTGCTAATTCTTTCTCAAATTTTCTCCCTCAAATGGCGAAAATCCACCATTTCAAAAGTATATTGCAAAATTTCCAATTTCAAACTGCGAAAATTCTCACAAAATCAAAGTTTAAAACCTTGCCTCCATCCCAAGTTATGGATGTCGGATTTTTTTCCTCTGAGAACTTAAGACATTTTATTAAAAAGAAACAAGATAAAAATGATGAAAATAAAGGTATTTCTTATCCCTAATCAAAAGAGTACAAAAGACCATCCAAAACCAAGATGATCACCCGCCTTGGGAACACCCATATATTCCAATTTTTTTTTTTGATCGATACCCAATTACCCATATATTCCAATTTTACAAGAGGAAAGATCCCAAAATCTCCTCAACTGTCTTGCAATGAATGATAAGACACCCATCAGAGTTAATCTCCATATCCAACCTTAAATTTTTGTCCAAATCCAAAACAGATCTGTACCACATCCATGATGTTTAGGAATAGAATGTCAAAGTTGGTTACAAAGAGTAGCGTATACAGGGAAGGGATAATATTTTAACCAAATGTGAGCAACAAAAGGTTTACATCCTGCCAAATAATTTTTTTTTAAATATGAAAACAATCTAACAGCTCTACAAAAGCAAAGAACTCAGAAAATATAGGTATAAAACTAATAATTAAGATGTCAAAATTAAGCGATCTTCCTCACCGTTGAAGTAATGTATTCTTCAAAGGACTCTCGGTATTTACCATAAAGCTGTTGAGAATAATCATGAGGGGGCTTTTGAGTGCACATACGGAAGATGGTTCTGTACTTCAAATTAAGAAAAACACCATGCCAGAACAAAAATGAAAAAAAAAAAACAAATCAAAGGATACGTGTAGAGCATCACTAAGTCCTCCGACCTGCAGTGCGGCTCAGGAAGTCCTTCTAGAATGTTCTTAATAAGCCTAGTGATACCCTTCTGCACGAATTCCCATCCTTGATCAAACTCAATTCTCTTGCGCTCATTCATCGCCAATTTAAAATCTGCAAGGCAGTGATACATTCTGATAAAATGACGATAGAAAACATAAACCCTACTGATCGAATCTATGTTTTCGTAGAATGTTAAAAACATAAACCCTACTAAACACAAAATAGTCCAAATTCAACATTCTAAGAAACTAATCCCAAGTACAAACTCCAAAAACCACAAACCCTAGCTTCTCCACCTTGTCAAAACGATAAGACCAATCAAAACCCACAGGAGATCGACTACTTTTAAAATTTTGTGTTTATGTGATGAGATTAAGAAGAATATGGTTAGAGAACCTCTTGGCTATATGCAGAGCTTAGTTAGTGGCATGAAATACTAGCATTGGTATCTATGGGAAAAATACGGAATGGGCCCCACTTTTCAAAAAACCCGTAAACAACCCCACTTTTTCGGGATGGGATTTCTGGCCCTCACGGGAACAAAATCATCTTGCCTAAGCCTTTCCCCCCTAATTTTTTTTTTACTTCTCTCCATTTGACATCTTCTCTCATTTCTATCACTACATGTCACTCGCAAAGGGGAGATTAGATGATTTTGATCGGACAGAGACAATCAAATCCCATCCCAACTTTTTCCAACTTATTTTAATTTGTAGGATCACACACGTGTGAGTCTACAGCACGTGTGGGAGCTTTGATATTTTGGTCCAAAATACCCATGCCAATGGTCTGTTCCCCAAACTCGCATAAACTAAAAAAACCCCTTTGAAACGAAAACCCGGCCCCTTTGAAATACGCTACCTACCTCTCTTAAACGGAAACTCTTTATTGTGTTTGAAGAAGACGAAAACCACCTGTTACAACGAAGGTTAAGCACTACTACAATTGGAATCCTATTGATGAAGACGAAGGAGAGAAAAAGAAGAATAATAAAAGCCCCTTTCAAAATCCTTTTTTCACGGCAGAAAAAAGGAAAGAAAAATATATATTTTTTTTCCCATTTTCAGTTCGGTATTCAACTTAGGAAGTACCTTTTAAAAAAATTAAATCCAAATGAACATTTCAATTCCATGTATTTTCATAGATTATTGCCACTTCTTTTTTCATTTTCAACCTTATTATCTCAATGTTCTTCTATTTTATAAGATTATCAAGATAGTTTAATAGATTATCTCGATTATCTACGATATTTTTTCTAAGATTGTCGACATTTTCCATTAGATTATCAATATTTAGTTAAATTATCTTAGATTTTCATAATATTTAGAGAATATTATGACGACCATTGCTATTATTGTATAGGTAATGGAGATTCTGTTGAAGATTATCGAGATTATGTAATAGATTTTTGAGATTTTTCATATATTATCGAGATAATTTAATTGATTTTTGTGTCCAATAATAACTCCGATTACTTATTTATTTAATTACAATTTGCAGCTTTAAAATGCCTACAAAGAAGTTAGTTATTAACAAGTGAAAGATATAGGGGAAGGGTAAGGGAAAAGATTCTCCAATTAAATTTCAACCTCTAACTAAATGTTCAGACATGATTTGATGAGATAAAACCTATGTTGGAGGCGTACTTGAGCCACACATGTTTGATTTTGCTTGGCTCATTCACGGCTTCGATCGGCTTAAGCTCGGCTCAGCTTGAATTTTTTTATATATATACAATATTTTTTTATAATGTTGTTTATATTAATATATGATAATACTTTCTAATTATAATTAATACGTTTAGACATAATAATTACAAAAGAAAATTAAAAAGTTTAAAGCAAAAACTCTTACTTTCTACTTCTAAATAGATGACTAGCCTCAAATTTGATATTGTATGTATATGACTATATTATAAACCTCAAATTCAAATCAAGTCTGACCCGGTTTGTGCTCGATTCAGCTTGAACCAAGTTCCTTCTCAATTGGGCTCAAGCTCGATAAGCTTGTTAAAGCTAAGCTCAAGCCTAAACATTCAAACTCAAATCAAGCTCAAGTCAACCAAGTTCGCCTCAAGTTGACTTGAATACAAATCTATTGTAACATAACTTTAAAATATTCATAGTTAAAAACTAATTAAAACATGAAAAATGTTTAACAGACAGCACATTCCGCTATGTAGCAGAATGCACACTCTTCATGGGTCCACACCTGCCTTTAATACTCACTAATTGTGGTTAAGTTTCACTCAACCCTAGGATTCATCCATCCAACCTTGGTTTTTAGAAAAAAAATATATTAATCATAATTTAGTTAAACTTAACCATAGTTAAAAAGGACACGGGACATGGTGGTTGACTAGATAATGGAATGCCCTAATCAGTAATGCTCTTAAAACGTTAAGCAAAACATGCTTGGTTATAATTAATATTTAAACATCAAGTAACTATTTCAAATGAATTGAACATATTATTTCCGAACATAATACTCAAATAATTAAACTAGTCATCTATAATTTTTTCTAGTTATTACATAAACAACTTTAAAATTTCCAACCATGAATGTATAGTTGATCTTGTGAGTGGATAAATTGTAGCCATTTGATCTAGTGACTTTTTTTAGTGGATTATCCTCCTGATTTTGCTCATTAATAGATTAGTAAGGGGCAGTTTTGTAATTATGAGGAATAGATTAACAGTTTTGTAGCATGAATTCTCCCATAATTACAAAACTGCCACTAGATTACAATAGAAAAGTGAGCTGGCCAAATGCTTAAGTTTGGGGAATGTTGTCCTTTACTAGGGCTAGTGATCTTGTTAACTTTTGTTAGTCTTTTTTATTTTGAATATCATCCTATTAAATAAAAGGGTATTTTAGTATTTTCCTAGGAAATAATTAATTAAATAGAAAGATAAGAATACAATAAAAGTCAAACATGCAGATCTCTTGTGAAAAAACTAAACTAACTTTAAATCTAGTGAGTGTGATAGTTAATTAATATAAGGATAAAATGTCTTAGTGAAGATTATTAAGTTCACCCATGTAATGAACGTTAGCAACAATATTTAAATTTAAATTTGTTTTTTCTAAAATCCAACATGAGTCTTGAATTATTGTTTCGACAAGATATTGATTTAATGGTTAAGATGAAATAATAAATTAATAACTTGGTTAGAGGAGGAAGATGGTCGTGCGATAGCTAGCTAGGCACCGGTTTGGTTTACTTTTACATAGGGTAAGCATGGAAATGAGATATTATATAAAGAATGGATCAAAATAACCTTCAAATTATTTAATCGATCGGGTCGTTCATGCCTTTAAAATATTAACCATATTAGAGATAATTTAGAGAATACAATAAAATGGTGTAATAAGGTGAGATGAGTGTATCTCATCTTAAAGTAGATTTGAATTTAAAATTTGAAAAAGATTATGATCAATTACTTTGATTTGATTACGATTAGATTTGATAGTTTATATCATGAGATGGTGTGATATCTATATATACCCTGCTTGCAAGGCCACGACTAGACCACCTAAATTACAACTACTTTATATATAATCTAAAGAAGCATTAGCTTGTATTGTTTATTAAGTTACAAAGATTCCAAAGACCATTATATGTAGGGGTCTCATGACCAACTATAGTCTAGGGTTGTAAACGGATCAGATCTAGTTATATCCAAATTCGATCCGATTAAAAATCTGATAGATTCGAATCTGATCGAAGATCCGTGGGATTTTGAATTGTCTGATTCAACTTTGAATTTAATTATTTATTCAAGAGCTGAATCTGATCTAATTAATATTAATATCTTTAAAAAATAATATTTTAATTAGAAATAAAAGGCTTCTATGGCTAGTATTGCAATATATTTACAAAGTTATATATATATATATATATATATATATATATATATATATAGTAATAAGTAATTGAATCGGATCGCTATAGATATGAATCTGATTACTACTACAAAACTGCTTATTAGTCACAGTTGCATTTTTAAGTACAATTACTGTTTACCCGAAAAAACATGTTGCAATCTATTATAAATTGCGTTTGAGATTGCGCGAAATTTTTGACAGAATTTTAGATCACAGTTATAAACGGAAAGATGATTAAAAAACTTGTGGAGATTATCAAATCATAGTTATCTGACAGATTCAATATGTTGAATTTGTACTTAATCCGACGAATCTATAATAAGATCAAGATCCAGTCTAATAGGATTCGAATCAGATTTGAATCTTGATCCAATCTATTGACAGCCTACCAAAGTCCAAGGATTATGGCGTTAGGCCCGAATGAATTAAAATTTGTTGGATCCTTTTGTTTCATTGGGGTTTCCATTGGTGACTTGCTTTTATTAATAGTAAGAATCTTGTTGAAGCAAGTCACTAGCAGCAATCCCAAGACAAGTGATTGGTGGAGGTTGAGAGTACCGAGAGAGGACTAGCACTCCTCTAAAGAAAAAACATAAATATGTAGATCTGTCGTAGTGTAAGAATGAATATTCTCTTGATCAGTTGACATATACATGCTTCCAATACAATGTAATTGCTTTCAAGGTCCTACCGGTTACACGGCTTTTACTCGTTTTCCAACTGTTATAAGTTAACTAGAAATCAACCTTTAGTGACCTTTGTCAGTGGGGTTTTGAAAAAAACGTAGCTCTTCATTTGGACTGTTTTTTTTGTCATGTGTCTTTCAAGAGTTAATGAATTTTCTAAGTTTTTACAAACACCTACCACATGTCTATTTTCCAACAACGGTGCCTACCGTAACCTCCCCCATATATTAGTGATTATTGAGACATTATTCTATAATTTATTGGATCAATGCTTGGTTAGAAAAGTTCAATTATTATAGTTTTCAATTTCAGTGTAAAACAATGGAACTACACGATCTTCAAGTCATTTTCATGTCTTGCCTATGTCATGTGATTGTGATGCTGTTAATCGGTGGTGGATATGCCGATTTGATAACCAATCTCATTGGATTAAGATGATAATTTGATTTATACTATTGGAATTAGGTGGGGATAGTCTAATAGCTCCCTTGATAGCAAGAGTTGTAGCATTTTGTTTAAGATTCTCTCATGTGAAAGGGGACTAGCTAGATTTAAGTCTTGATGCAACCATCATTTCTGAATTTAAATACCTACCAAAACAAAGAACTTCTAAAAATGTTCATTAGTCTATCTTAGGGATAATTAGGCTGTTTATTGCTGTCAAAAGCTCGCTTGCGTAACTAATAATTTCCATTTGCCAACTCAAGAGATATCATTAGACTTTAATTAGCACAAATTTGAATTTCATCTTCTTTCAGCTATGTAATAATCTCTAATTGGGGTCTTACATGAACAAGATATTTTACAAATTTTTATTGCTCACAGTCTGAGTGCAATCCATATGTTTGGTCATCGCTCCAAGCGATGAACCACATAGAAAATCGACTCAACCATCTGACTCTTACTAGAGAATCATACTGGTCATGTTCTGTCGGATCGATGGCCGAATATGTGCTTGGTTACCATTCATTAACAATTAATCAATCAACTTCATAGGTTAAGCTAGCCCTATGAATTTTTTCTTTTTCTTTTGTGTGTTTGGGGTTTTGGTAGGTGGGGGGACAGAAGACAAAGATGAGAACTTTCTTATTAGAAAATATGTTTCTCCCATACCAACTCACTCACAAAGGGTTATAAAATTGGGCCAAGAAGGTTTGTATATGCTCCATTCCTTAGACAATTTATATAACTGATAGTTATTTGGTCAAAATTCTCAAGGCATCAACTCATTGCCTTCTAAAAAATTATAAACTTCTAACCTCACGAAGGGAGTGTTAATGGGTTGGTCTTGGGCTTGTATTTTTAAATAATCCCGGTCCGTTTAAAAAAATGTTTTTGTAGCTTCGATTGGGGCCCTTTACACCCTTAGATGGGTCATATGCTATGAGAGTGTTGCTTAGACCCACCTTATTACTGTGGGGTCTGCCTAATTTTACATGTATGGCGTGACATGCACCGTTTACTACTACTCACTCTTAGTTATCAAACAAAGCTGCTCGCGATAAGCTCGAGATCGAACTTGACTCGTTAAAGCTTGAGCTCGTTCATTTTTTTAGGAAACAAGCCAAGCTTAAGCTTAATTTTCGAGCTCGTTTAGTTAACGAGCCAAGCTTGAACACACTACTACTCGTCTCGTTAAAAGCTCGGCTCTATTATATATAATTAACCTACTAAAATATCTAAATATATTTACACCATAAAATTAAGTATATTTATTATATACTAGTAAAGATTAATAATGTATAATGTACATTTTACACAATAAGAATATTTTTTTTACAACCTATACGATGATAATAAAGTAAAAGTTAAACTTAATAAATTATATATCTAATGAATCAAGTTGCTCGTGAGCTACTCAAGCTCATGTGTGTTAAAGCTCGAGCTCGATTATATTTAATAAACAAGTCAAGTTCAAGTTTGATTTTCAAGTTAGCTTGAACATCTCATTACTCAGCTCAGCTCAGCTCCTTTTTTTTTTTTTTATTAACAGCTCGTAGTGATAACACCCCTACACTTAGGAAACACCATTAAGTGCGTCTAACAGTAGTTAATTAATTACTTTAGATGTCCAACGGATAGGCTCTCGATAGTAGGCACTCTGAGAGTTTCTAATCACTTTCCTGTTGTGTATTGTATTGTATTGTATTGTATTGTAAGCATGTTCGAGTAAACATGGAGTGTGACTACGATTCCAGTCAACGGGCAGCTGGGCTGGCAGTCTGGCAACCTTCCTCAGATGTTGAGAACCACAGGTGACGCCCTCAAAAGCGGGAGGTCTTTTACAAGCACTTGTTGCCTTCCCCAGATGAAATGACTAACAACTGGAAACCCTCCACAACGCACGACACGCGAAAGTTTCCATATCATGGACCCTCCCAACAACTGAGGTTACTAACCTCATTCACATCCTTAATATTATATACACATCTTTAATATTATATACATATCATGGAAAGGATATTAATGACTGGTTATGCTTGTTAAAGCTTTTGTAATGAGCTGTCCTTTAGAAAGATGGCACGTGGAATACTTTTTTGAATCCAATCATTGGATGAAAAACTGGATTCATTGAAGATACATGTTAAAAAAAATCAGTTCAACTGAAACATTTTTAGACCCTTCGATTAGATTCTAATTTTCAGCATTAATCCCTTAGGGTTCATTAAGCCCTACCTAGGATATAGAAATTGTTAATATTTCTTTCTTTGATAAGACGGTCTATAAATATCCGATCAAGCTAATTTTTTGACACGTGTTTCTCAAGCAACCCGTCTTGACATCCAACGGTTAGATTCTGAAAAAATTTACCACATGTCACGTTATTAGGGACTGCTCTTCAATGAACATAGCTCATTAGAATGCTACTCTACATATCATATACTTTATCACATCAATCTAATTTATATGAAATTACTAAACCACCATTCTTATACAAGCAAGGAAACTTTACAAGCACCATTTTTTTTTTTTTTGGTAAAGATTACAAGCACGACTTACAAGGCATGTTTTGGGAGCTTCAGAATGGGTGGAATTAGCTCATGTTCATGTTAGAAATATTTTTATTTTGTGATAAAAATATCTCTTTATTTTCTTTTCAGTTTTGGATGACATGTTTACTCTTACGGTACCTTGGCGGTTACCTTAGGTATGATCATGTGTATTTAATATTCCTCTACCTGTACCTAAATAATAAAAAAGTGAGAAATCGCGCAATTAGGAAACATATAGTCTGTGTTCTACACTGTAGCCTTCCCTATGGCCAAGTGTGTTTAAACAAGTGATCTTAGCCTTTAAACACACTTGGCCACATGGAAGGCCACAGTGTAAAACATAGACGATTTGGTTCCCTAACTCAGGCTGAGGCTTCTCTTAGGTCATGTCATCACCCGTGAGCCCATAGATCTATCATCCACCCATTTGTGGTGAAACTTGACAACAAAATTATCTGTAGTCCAAAGTTGCAAAGAATCAATGAAAAGCTAACACATCATATCCAAACAAAAATATACTTAACTACCATCCAAAAATAACTATGAACACGAAATCCAGTTGAATAGATAATCAGAACGATCAAATAAAAAAAGCCATTTAACAAAGGTATTTTAGGAATTACAAAAAATTAATGATAAAAATAGAGTAGTGATAGGCGTACCCATGAATTTCATTTTCAAACCTAAGACCAATGAGGTGGTGTCTTGGGTTTGGAAATGGAATTTATGGGTACCATAATTATTTCCCATAAAAATACTTTTTTTATTTGTAATTATGAAACGACTACTTTTTTTTTTTTTTATTGGATTGCTCCAATTATTTGTTAAACCACAGCTCTTTGTTCATGGTTAATCTCTACTCAATTTTCAAAAAATGATTTAACTACGAACATGAGGAGATAACTACAGCAACCCAAAAAAATCATGACTTGAAAAGAGTGTTTCCAAAATTGTGGAATAAATTTAATTTGATAATAAATTTCTTTTTATATTTATAATTAACTAGAGTTATATCTTTAACTGGAGCTCCTGTGCATAGTTAATCTCTTTTGCCTATGTTATACTTTTGCCTATGTTATACTTACACGTATCTTTAAATAATTAAAATAAATGAATTCTGACAATCATGCATATCTATATTGTGCCAGCATTCTATTGGCTCTTTTTGCTACAAAAACCATTTTTGCTCTGCGTGGAAGCCTATGCTTTTAAATAAGCTAAGCCCCTCGATCCTCCCCTTACGAAACCTTCGTGCACCTCCCTCTCTCTCCAAAATTCTTACTCCAGCTCTTTCTGTCTTAGTGTTCTTAAGCTACAAAAATGTCTGCCGATGTTGTAGTAGTAGAAGAAAGTCAAGAAGAGTCAAAGGTACTAAAGGAAAAGAAGCTTTCATGGCAAAATCTTTGTCGATTCGACTCTTTGGAGCTCGAATCCGGGAAAGTTCACGGCCATGGATCCAAGGTCTGGTTTGAACAATTTCCCACCAACCCCAATTTCTTTTTACCCACAAAAATCCATTTTCGTTTTTCATTTTGATTTCTTCCTAGTTTGGAGAATTATCCATTTATGAACTTCTCTGTTGTAGGCCGTAGAGTGGTCGACAATCTTGCATCTTGCCTTCCAAAGCATCGGGATCGTGTACGGCGACATTGGTACTTCCCCTCTGTATGTCTACGCGAGCACCTTCAGTACCGAAGGAATCAAGCACAACGATGACATCTTGGGTGTTCTTTCCTTAATCTTCTACACCATCACCTTGATCCCTCTCATCAAGTACGTCTTCATCGTTTTACAGGCAAACGATAATGGCAACGGTAAGAAGGAAGAAGAAAAAGAAAGAAATAAAAGGGATAATATATATATAACGATAGTACTTATAATATGGATCATATTATTATTGTAGGAGGGACGTTTGCTTTATACTCACTGATATGTCGCTACGCGAAGGTGGGTTTGATCCCGAGCCAACAAGCTGAGGACCGAGATGTCTCAAACTTCCAGCTTGAGTTGCCGAGTAAAAGGCTGCAGCGAGCATCGAGGATGAAATCGAAGCTCGAGAACAGCCAGTTCGCTAAGTACTTCCTGTTGTTTGCGACTATGCTCGGAACTTCCATGGTGATTGGCGATGGTGTTCTCACTCCTTGCATGTCAGGTTAGACTGTAATTTTTTGATTAGTTATTTCTTCTTGAATCATCATACATCGGTTTGAGGCGTATGAAAGATCCATTTGAGATTTTAATAGACCTGCCAGTCTTACTTCCACTTAGGGGTGGCAATGGGTCGGATCGACAAGTAGGGGGGGGGGAGCCAGGATTCTCGTGCAGGGTCCTCGCAATTGGGGTTCGGTGTAGCACCCGCTTTTTTTTCCCCTTTTTTTTTTGGAAGTTCATGAGCCCATCGTATTTGTTTCGTGTCCGTTTGTAAATATTAATTTTTTTTTCTCAAAAATTTAGGGGTTAAAGCCCACGGTCCCTAGCTCTGCCCCTCTCATAGGCTATTAATACTAAAATAACACTCTACTCTCAATATGAACCTAATATGTTTGTAAATGGGTTCGGAAAAGGCACTTAAACCCGAACCTATGCAATAAATTATCCTCAATCTGTCTAACCCGTTTAAAATAAATAAATAATATAAAAATTGATACTTTAAGGGGACATTTGATAAAACTTAAAATAAAAGTTTATTGACTTATTCTACCAAATTAAATCTAATTTAGCAATAAGTGATTTTATCACTTATTCAAAAAGCACTCTAAAGCTACTTTTTAAAAAGAATTTATTTTATTTATACAAACAACGTCGATTTTCAGGCCACTCTATCATTATAAATAACTTTTAATTTTTAGAGCTTAATTAGAAAGCACTTATTTAATAAGTTGTCTCCTAAATAAAAATAATATTAGCTATTTAGACTTACAATGATTAATAGTTTTACCCATGCATTTTAAAATAGAGTTTAAATACAAAACAAAGCGATGTTTCATGACGGAAAAGTGGAGCTCCCATTTTTAGTGTTGAATGGATGTTAATTTTGTAATTATGGAGAGAAAATATTTTGTAAAAGTATTACTGTTTTTTTTCATAATTATAAAAGTGTCATTGTTTTATTTTTAAAAAAAGGAGAGCTCGATCGGTCAAAATTACACTCTTTCAAATGAACAAATAAAAGAGTTCATTCGAACTAATTATAAGTGGGCGTAACCCAACCCATGAATTCAAAACCTCAACTATAACTTATGAGAAGTAATGGTTTTGGGAGGGTTTGTGGGTCGGGTCAAAATGGTTAATCACTACTAATTTTTAGCAGTTGCTTGTCGACCTTTACTAAATTGTCTACCTTTACTCAAAGAGGCGTGCTAGCCTTATTCTCACACATCCTCACTTTCAACACCAATTAAAGCAAATACATACCACTCTTACTAAAAAAAGAATGGAAGAATCCTTTTTGTATAATAAAACAAATGACTTATTATGAGCCTTCAAGCAACCAAAAAATGCCTGCAGGGCATTTTGGGAACTATAGAAAAATCATTTGATTGATAAAATATAATTCTTTATAATTGTAATTACCAAACTACCACCATAAAGGCATATATATTTTGAGGTTACTCCGGTTATAGATAACCGGATCTCTTGTTCATATTAGCGGTTCCACCTATTCTCTTTTTTCCTTAAATTAATGGGCAGCTGGGATCAAATCAAATATTCCCTTTTAAGGAGGAATGCTACCATTTCCTTGGCTGAAAACAAATAAGCCTCTCTTGTCTTTCTCATTGAATATTTGACTTTCGGCTAAGGGGGTTCTCTGTTCCAACTTGACGGCAGTTTTATCAGCAGTGGGAGGGATCAAAGAAGCTACAACTTTCATGACAGAAGGTACTCTCTCGAATGCAACACACCCCAAATCACCCTTCACCATAAAATGATACATCCTGCCAGAACAGATTTTCTACTTTGACTAATAAAGTGAAGACAAAAATTCTAGAGCAACGTGGAATTCAAAGACATATATAATAGTAGTCTAAAACCCAACACTGAGTTTGTTTTTTTGCTACAAATTTCGACCACACCCTTCAAATTACAATAATAGCCTCAAATTTTGTACCTATTTATAAAAATAAAGGGTACTTTGGTAATTCGCCCCCACAGCGCGCACACACTCACTTGTTCTTCTTTTCCTTGGTCAATGGACTGGTAATATGAGCTCAAGACTCAAGTGAGGGCAGAGAAAAGACCTTTGGCCACCATATCTTTTCTTTACTATTATAATGCGAGAGGCATGATGATTTTTCCGAAATTCTCAAATTACCCTTATATAAAAACAAAACATTGATTTAATGTTTTACTTTAATTTCCAAACTACCCTTGCCTTTGATTTAATGCTTTACTTTAATTCCTAAACTACCCCTTGCCATCTATCTATTTAGAATCACAGCCAATCACGATTGACCTCGGGAAGAGTGCAATCACAACCGTGGGTTAACATGTGCCCCTCTTGCTCCCAGGTGCATTGCATGTGCCACTAGCAAGTTCAATCGGGTGTCGTTAACTCATTCCCCTCGCTCTCAACGTGCATTGCACATGCCACCCACTAGTTCTTAATAATCTGAGTTGGTTTTATTTTAGCAACTTCATCATGGGTGGTGATTTAGACTCAGAATGCTACTCAAGCAAACCGAAATTTGCATGTACTTACTATTGGAGAATATAGGGGAGTATTGTAATAAAGTGAATGAGATACACTACATCATTCAAGTGTATCTCATCACAGTATTAGATTAGCATCAATCAAGGATAGATTTGATTTGATTACTAAACCTCTATATTCTCCAATACTTGATTGAATATTTGACCCTGTGATCTAATCTAATGCAAAATATTAAAATATGCAATAGTTGACGTCCAAAATTTCTTTAATTAGATGCTGAGAGGATCATCTGATTCATGAGATTTTTGGGCTATGACCCATCAAGAATCAAATGGTGATCTGATCAATACTAAATTTCATCTATTTATCAAGAGTAATTAATTTGTAAATAAATAGATGGTATCTTTTTAACAGTTACGAGAGAAGTGATTAAAGTGTTGGTGTTCTTATATACAGAAATGATTGTTTGGATATCAGTTGCCATATTGATCTGCCTATTCATGGTTCAAAGATTTGGAACTGATAAAGTGGGCTATAGCTTTGCTCCAATTATCTTTGTTTGGTTCACCCTCATCGGCAGCATCGGTCTCTTCAATTTCATCAAATTTGATCCAACTGTGGTTAAGGCCATAAACCCCAAATACATCATAGATTATTTCAGAAGGAACAAACAGCAAGCATGGATTTCCCTCGGCGGCACTGTCCTCGCCATAACAGGTTAATTTGTATTTTTCTTCTCATCTGCTGAAGTACTAGCTAGTAGATAATCTATAATTTTGAGAATTGGATCGATATTGATGCAGGAACTGAAGCGCTGTTCGCCGATGTTGGTCACTTCACGGTTCGATCCATACAGATAAGCATGTGCTCGGTTACGTTCCCTGCCCTTATCTTAGCATACACTGGACAAGCCTCTTATCTTCGTAAGCACAATGGCGATGTTGCAGAAGCCTTCTTTAAGTCTACACCAGGTGAAGAATATATGCTCATTTCTCCCTTGTTTTTCCTTCTGGTTTTGTGTTCTCTTGTGCAACATATAATTGTCTAGGTTTTCAATCAATAATTGTGAAAGCGTCCCTCTCAAAACCATTTGGTCATGAGTAGGCCTTACATATATATAAGGCCACAACTATTTCTCTATTTAGTCGATGAGGGATTGGTTCTCTTACACGCCCTCTCACGTGCAGTCCTAATTCTTAGGTATGTCACATGCGCCTCTTTATGGGTCGTCAATCATGCAACCTTTATTTTTGGGTTTGTTATATTGAGTGTGAGCATAAATTGGTCGTTGGGTCTTGTTGTGCCTTTTTGGACTCTGATACTATGTAAAAGCGTCCAACTCAAAACCAATTGACTATGAGTGGAAAGGCCTTACATGTATATAAGACCACAACTATTTCTCTATTTAGTCGATGTGTGATTGGTTCTATTACAATAATAATTGTAGGCATTGTAATTATGGTATAGGTCCTTTGTATTGGCCCATGTTTGTGGTGGCTGTTATGGCAGCGATCATAGCCAGTCAAGCGATGATCTCCGGGACCTTCTCCATCATCCAACAGTCCCTCTCAATGGGGTGCTTCCCTCGCGTCAAGATCGTTCATACATCGGCTAGGTATGAAGGACAAGTATACATTCCTGAGGTCAATTACCTGCTCATGTTAGCATGTGTAGGGGTCACTGCTGGATTCCGGACCACTGAAAAGATCGGCCATGCATATGGTATTATCCCATCTCATCTATTTTCTCATTTCTAGATTTCTCCCTTTGGATTAGCAACAACCCGTGTTGGGCTACAACATGCATGCTATTGGTCACCTGAATAAACAATTCAAAACAAGAATTTTAAAAATAAATTAATATATATAGGAGACCTACTGCAGACTCTTGCAGCAGAAAGAATGAAACTTAGCAACTATGGTTGTTGTAGTTCCAGGGCTACAAACATTAACCATTGGCATCTAAACACATCAAAAGAAGATGTGTTAGGTACAAGCTTTCTATAATTAATAAAAATGATTATAAATGTGAAATATAACATATATAGGACAATGATTGTTTGTAGCCCTCGGCTAGAACAACCATTACTTATTTGTTGCTAATGCTCCGTTTGTTTTGATTTAAAATAGGGGAAAACAAATGAATTTCATGGAAAATATCATTTTTCGCACATAATTTCTTTAAGACAATTAATATTTTCCGTGAAATTAATTTGTTTTCCCATATTTTACATCGAAGCAAACGGAGCCTAAGTTTCACTTCAGTGGAAAATGCCATTTCTTTTAATTTTTATTATTATTGAGATGTCCAATAGCATGTCTACTATTTCCAGTTGGGCTACAACAAGAATTGTTACTAATCCGACCTCAATTTCTTTCCTTATTGAACCCACATTGGTAGGGGCCAATCAGCTTTTTTTTTTTGGTTTCTTGGAGACCACATGGACTATGGGCTACACAATGAGGGGGTAGCCCTCCCCCTCCCATAAACCCTCCCAGCCCGATGTAGGTGAGAATCGATCTCACAGGTCTTTGGTACGACACCCAAGACTTTACCAACAAAACTAGCTGTTTGTTGATGCTAAAGTATTTCAAACTAAGGGAATGCTAACCCCACTCTTCTCTGTTAAAGGTAATTAAGAAGCCAGTAAGGATATTGTGTCAGTCCGTTGTCACATAATCCTGTCCTTTTACCTCGAAAGAGGGAGAGTGCAACAGGGGAGAGTTGGGCTGGCAAAATCCTTATAATTTAATAGGCCAACAAGATCAATATGTTATATTTTTTTTGGGTTCATTGGAGGCCACATGGGCCTATGGACCAGACAATGAGGGCTAGCCCTCCCCCTCCCATAAACCCCCAACCCTAAATGTAGGTGGGATTTGATCCAGGTCTCTACGCCAAGAGACTTTACCGACTAAACTAGCTGCCACCTACAAGATCAATATGTTACTAAGCATTCATGAATTGTGTACAGGGATCGCAGTGGTGTTCGTGATGGCACTCACGTCGTGGTTTCTAATACTCATCATGACAATGATATGGAAAACCCACATACTCCTCGTAATCTTGTACGCCTTACTTATCGGCACAGTCGAGCTCCTCTATCTAAGCGCAGTCCTCTATAAATTCGATGAAGGAGGATATCTCCCCTTAGCCTTCGCTGCTGTTCTCATGACTATAAT
Source organism: Tetracentron sinense (assembly GCA_015143295.1). Classification (NCBI taxonomy): domain Eukaryota; kingdom Viridiplantae; phylum Streptophyta; class Magnoliopsida; order Trochodendrales; family Trochodendraceae; genus Tetracentron; species Tetracentron sinense. The sequence continues at coordinate 5,846,418 of CM026558.1, read as the reverse complement.
GTACGTCTGGAACAACGTATACCGAAAGAAATACAGTTATGAGCTTGAGCACAAGATTTCCCCGGAGAAGCTAGAGCAGATTGCGGCGAACACAGACTTCTGTCGAATCCCAGGACTTGCCATCTTCTACTCAGAGCTTGTACAAGGAATTCCTCCCATCTTCAAGCACTACATAGAGAATGTACCAGCATTGCACTCTGTCCTTGTCTTTGTCTCCATTAAATCACTTCCCATAAGAAAGGTGCCAGTGGAAGAGCGCTTCCTGTTCCGTCGAGTCGGTCCGAGTGAGCTTAACGTGTTCAGTTGCGTTGTGAGGTATGGCTACACAGATGTGCGCAATGAGCAAGAGCCCTTCGAGAGAGTGTTAGTAGAAAGATTGAAGGAGTTTACAAGAGAGGGTTTGTGGTTATCATCTATAACATACAATAACGGAGATGATGTCGAAAAAGACGGTGCAACGGAAGGCTTAGATGGGGAAGAGAAGAAAGAGAAGGTGGTGGAGAGAGAGGTGGAGGTGGTGGATAGAGCCTGGCGCGCTGGAGTCGTTCACTTAATGGGCGAGACCGAGGTGGTGGCCGGAAAAGGAAGTGGTTTAGGGAAAAAGGTTTTGATAAACTATGCCTATAACTTCATGAAGAGGAATTTGAGGCAAAGTGACAAGGTGTTTGATACTCCTCGCAAGCGTCTCTTGAAAGTAGGAATGACATACGAGCTTTAGAACATGAAGGGCAAGATGAGATAGGTATATAACTGTAATAAAGGTCTCTTTCCTTTTTTATGTTTTAGAGGGTAAAGGCATCAATATTTCACACAAGGCGCAAACTATACTAGAGACACATGTAAGATAGACATGTAACACATGGTGTTGTTTTTAGATTTGTAAACTTATTGGTTGCTATTACTGAATGTCTCCTTTAAATTAATAAGAACTAGCAAACACCCGTGCAATGCACGAGATTACAAAAGTTTAAATTGTATAGTATTATCAACCAAAATTTACCTTAATAAGGTTAAATAAAATAACATTTAGAATAAACTACATCATGAATTAATGAAGGTGCATATATAAAAAAGCAATCATTAATATATAATATATGATACTAATTATGTTTGATTAGAACAATCCAACGCTAAAGAAAGATATTTTTAGTGAGTCGCACCATGCAGGAATTACTCACTAATTTAGTAACAACTAAGGGTAAAAATGATTACATATGCACAATGTTTGAAAGCACGTATGTATCATGCATATGAAATTTGAAAATCAAAAATTTTGATTGACCACTTGGAATGAGAAAACGCCCATAAAATGATAGCAACAGATCTAGAATTAATTCTTATACGGCAAAAAATTGATATTCTCTATAAAGAAATGTGGGTCTAACAAATTTATTCTAAACATACTGAGGATGTTTAACTGTCAGCGATTCTCAATGTGAAGAGCGATACCACACCCCTAGTTAACTTATTGTTCCAAAACATGGCTCTGACCGGGATGACTCTCCACATGCGCCAACACTAAACAGAGCTAAAACCATATAATGATAAAGAGGCATCTATCTAACGATAAAGACCCACCATGTACATAATTCCACTCCAAACTACAATAAAATTTTCTGAGTATTTGTGATTATGCCCAAATAAAAAGGTTCTGTAACCTGAATATATAAAACCAAGTGAAATTTTGGTTTGCAAAAATTTGTGTTTATGCCAATATCAACTGGTTCTTCAACTTGTGTATGTGAAACTTGTGTCTGTAGGGATACATTGTTTAAAAAAACCCGATAAACAGAAAAAATAGAAAACTGAGTAGGTTGAGTACTTGTAGATATCAACTGGTTCTTCAACCTGTGTATGTGAAACTTGTGTCCGTAGGGACATATTGGTTAAAAAAAACCCATAAATAGAAAAAATATAAAGTGGAGTAGGTTGAGTACCTATAGGATACATAGCAGGAGTAATGAGATAAAAAATGAATGCTGCTCTGCCGATGCCCGCGATATGGGAATCAATCTGCCCCTGCCTAAATTGTCTGGTTTTCAACTTATGTCTGTGAAAGTTGTTTGGTTTGTAAGAATTTGTGTTTCTGTCAAAAATCTATTTTTGTGTCCATAGGGATAGACCTGATATTTAAAATCACAAGAGATAGAAAGCAGAGTAGATAGAGTACCTATTGGATTCCCAGCCGGAGTAATGGGCAAACAAAGCGATATGGGAGAACAAAATATTGCTGCCTCAATGGAGAAGAAGAAAGTAGCACACGCAAGTTCTCTCACTTCCGGCCTTTAATAGGGAAGAGGTTATTGGGAACTCTAGTAAAGAGTAGTGTGGTTTGAAGGTTTTGAGAGAGAAAAACGTGATAGGGATAGGGTGCCTAATCAACATATCTCTATTTCTCTTGAATTAAGAGGTTAATACTAATCTATACATTTGAGATAACTCTTCACAAGAGTTGTGTCGTTTGAGGATAGAGGAAAGAGGCGGGGAGAGGTGTGTCGTTCGAGAATGAGAAGAACAAAGGTGATCAGTGTGACACATGTCATAAGATGAGAATATTATAATCCTACGTGGTGAAAGGAGGAGGGGAGAAAAAAGCTTGCCTTATATTTAGTTAATAGATGCTAAGCATACAAGGGTGTCAATGGGCCACGTTGGCCTGGCCCAATAAAAGTCCACCCATTACCCAGCTTGGCCCAAAAAAATGCCACCCATTATCCATATTCTAGGCCCTAGGGCTATGATTGGGCTCAATTTCTTAGGCCCATATTTATGCGGGCCAGGCTAGGGCTTGATTGATTAAAGCTCAGTTCCGGTCTGACCCAATATATGTACTTATAATTATTTTAATTTATTTATATGTATAGTATATCATATTTGTACTTTTAAAATTGATATTATAACACACTAATTAATAAGTGTGTAACACACTGTTTTATAGTATATATATTATATTCTATATCTATAACAGTGTATAGCGCATATGTATCTCTATAACAATGTGTATAGATTCAGGCTGAATCTGACCCCCTTTGGGCCTGCATTGTATTTACTAGGAGATCTACGTTCTTGGCCTTGGAGGGATATTCGGCTGCTTCACCACATAATTAACTTGATTCCTCGCCTTCACTACTTTGAAATCTTGCATGTCTCAAGGGAGGCCAACAAGGCTGCTGATTTTCTTTCGAAACATTGCTCTACTCCGGGTGAAATAGTAGTGGAGCTAGATACTTATCTTATATGGCCTTCTAAAATTGTAAGAGATCACACAAGGGCGGAGCCAGGAATTTTTCATTGGGGAGGGGGGCACAATACATGTATAAAAAAACTAATGGGACTTGGAGGTTCGGGGGTGTAGCCCCCGAGAAAAAAATTTTGGGATAATTTTTTATTTTGAGATTTTTTTTCCGGTAATGTCCTTGAGGTCGCCACATGTCCCTATTGATACTCCTTAAATGTGGTTAAGACTCACCCACCTATCTTTGATTTAAAAAAAATATATATCAATTTTTTTAAAAACCCAAGTAAAAATTCACTAAGGTTAAAAATTTTCAATATTTTTTCTAAAAACCCAAGGATAAGTAGGTGAATTCTAAGAGTGGGTGAATTTTAACCATAGTTAAGGGGTGTCAAAAGGGACACGTGGCAACCTAAAAGGGCATAGCTGGACTGCATTGGGGGCTCACTATATATATCTGACAAAAAATTTGGTGGGGGGGGGAGCATACTAAAAAAAAATTGAGGAGCCCACAATTCCATACCACTACAAGATGTAGAAGAAATTACAAAAAAATTGGGAGGGTCATGGCCCCCCCTCGCTCCCCTGGCTCCGCCTCTAAGATCACATGATGGCGGGTGTAAATATAAGGATATTGTATACTTCTATATTGAGACTCATGTTATCTCTATATAATCCTCAATGAGGAGTCATTGTAATCATCTAAGCATTCTTAATAGAATCAATTTCTCTTCGTGGTATCAGAGTCATTGATCCTTTGGTGACCTCTTAACTCCTGCTTTTCTCTATTTGGCGGGTGGTGCCGTTATCGCCTGTCGGGTTTGAAACTTTTGACTTATTTTACTTTAAATAAAAACTCTATCATCCTCTATACTTTTAACACCCCTAGGATCATATTCATGGATCTTCTTTAAAAAAAAATTATTGAAGACCTCTCAAATGAGAGTTTTTCTTTAAATCGCAGGTCATACTTCATGTGCTTTGGGAGTAGATCATGACAGCCTGATCTAGTGGGTCATTGGCTCCGAAAAACTCATAAAATAAGCGAGATGTAACAAAGACACAGACTTCACAAACTGACGGTGATCACCAAGTACAGTTGGATGCATGTTCTAACTATTCATCAACAAATCAAGGAAGATCAGGGGTGACAAATACTCAACTTGTGGCAAACCCATGATGATCTTTCGATCCTCATGTATTTGAAGGGGAGTATTAGAGAAAGTAGTATCAAATATTAGATTTGATTATGGTACGATATGCTTCTATCTTGAGACTCGTGTGATTTCTATATAATTCTTAATGAGGAGCCATTGTAACCATCCAAGCATCCTCAATAGAATCAGTTTTTCTTCACATAGTAGTCGAACTAGGAAATGTTCTTGGCCTTGGATGTGGGTGTAAGTCCGTTTTCTTCCGTTCCAAAAATTTTTTTATCACACTGTTATAGCTATATATAATCGATCTCTATGTCCCACAATGATATAGAATTGGCAGGGCTAGTGGAATTTGGTTGATGGTTCAGGCTGCGGATTGGGGAACCATCTCAAGACTTGCATTCCAGAGTATAAGAATAGGGGTGGTGTACTGCTACATACATCGCCGTTGTATGTGTTACTAGGTATTTTCCCGAATGGTCTTGGGTGTGTTGTTTTTGATCATTTACCTTGATCAAGTACGTATTCAATTGTTTTATCAGCGAACGACAACAGTGAGCTTATAGAATCATTTGCTATGTATCTGTATCATAAGATATAAGATTAGGATCATTTTTCAGTTGGATGGGCTACTCATCACACAGTTTAGATTGAAATACTAAGCTAACTAATGGAAATTGTTCTTCATTTAATTTCATGACTTCCCGGGTGCTTCATATATTCATTTTACTAATTAGATTCCTGTTTTTGTGATCCAGTATTATTGGCAGTAGGGGGATCAAGGAAGCTGCCAGTTCCCTTACAGAGACTATCATAATGTGGTGATCTTGATCCTTTTGCTCCAAGTTCAAAGGTTTGAGACGGGATAAAGTCGGGTACCGCTTTGCTCCAATTCTCAGTATATGGTTATTCTTTATTGATGTTACTGGTCTGTAAAACTTACTGAGACATGATTTTGTTGTCAAAGCCGTTAATCAATTTAGTTAAATAGATGCACCATTGTTTTTCCTCCATCATCTTGTTCTCTGTGGGCCAAGCCTTCTCTACCTTCGGAAGCACAATTTCGACTCCGCCAATGCCAGCTACAAATCAGTCCCAGGTAAGTCTACTGGCTCTTACCTCAGTTTTTCGGCCATAAAGACTCCAATTATGCTGTTCTCATTCTTCTATGACTGGTACAGAGCCTGTTTAATTACTAGCCAATTATACCTAGCTAGTCATTAGTCCTTGATCTTATCTTCCTTCTCCATCATCCAACCATCCCATGTGTTTGAGGGAGAGTATTAGAGATATTATGAAGCACAATAATAAAGTGTGATTAGATACGTCCTATCTCATCACCATATAGATTAGATTTGAATTTGAATGAATATTGATTTAAGATTAGATTAGGTTGATTTACTTTCCATAAAGTCCCTCTTTTTATCTCTATACAAACCTTAAGGTTATTGTAAATCATTCAAATCTATCAATAAACTCTTTTTCTATCAGCGCACACTTCCTCCAAATATGAAGGACAAGTCTATATACCAGAGATCAACAACCTACTGATATTGGCATGTGTGGGCGTGTCACACTCGCTTCTAAAACTCATGCACTGACAATTGGCAATGCTTATGGTATAGTATCCACAGAACACAGTTTCTACTGAACTTGAACTAAATGACTTGGCTTCATATTGCTTGAAACTAGCTTGCAAACCATTGTGTGCCTAATGCGAGTTTGTCTTACAATTTCCTTTCCCTTCTGTAGCTTTTGTTCTTGTCTGATGGCCCTTAATTGGTTCTTCTTATGCTGAACTTGTTAATTCTTATATCCGATGAAGCCCTACACATTCAAGCCATTTTGCAAGAAACCACACTTAGGGTATCGTCAATTGTTTGCTTAGTTTCATAGTTGTTTTGTATGTTGGTTGCCTTTTTGTAAATTTTGGGTATCGTCCTAATTTCGGGGATGAAATTTTTGTAAGGGGGGGGGGGGAGGGGCAGGGGGGCGGAGGGGGAGGATGTAGAACCTCGGAACTTTTCATGGCAATGAATAGTGTTTTCTTGGCCAGTTGGCTTTCCACGTATTTGATTTTGGTGTTTTATGAGGAAACGGATGTCAACGACCCATGGGCAGCGTGAAGAAGGGAGTTTAGCACCCTAAGGATGATGGAAATGAGGTTGGAAACACCCCTAGGGGTCTACAGGTGGAAGAAACTAGAAACTGGGGAGTGCGATTGATCGCAGGTAAGGTGCAATCGATCGCATGCAGGAAAAATTGGCCAAAAAACCTTCGGGTTCATGTGTGATAGGTGATTCCCTAGGTGCGATAGATCACAAGGATCTGCGATCGATTGCACTAACGCTCAGTTTGTTGGCATGGAAAATGAGAAGGAAAAGAAATCTTTTCCAATGGAATTATTTTCTAGCAAAATTTTTCCTAATCTTCTATTTTCTATCGTTTGGTTCGAAGGAAAAAAACATTAATAGAAAATCATATAAAAAAAATAATGTTGCGTTTAGATGGTTGATTTTTTTTTTTTTAAATTTATTCAAATATATATAACAATTCATAACCCTATGCGTGTTCGGATTAATCAAGCTGATGCTGAACTGAGCATTTCCACAAACTAGTGGACTGCGTCCATTGATAAATTACTATTGAAAAATGCTCTGATCATAGCGATCCACAAATGGCGATGAAGGAGTCTTCCTTTGGTTAGAACAATAACTCCAAAAAAAAAAAAAAAACAGTCGGTTCCTCGATAAAGATCAAACGCCACCTACAATTGAAAAAACTGAAAAAAATTTGGCTCTTCAGCCTAAGAGATATAAAGATCAAACCAAGAACAAGATTCAAATTCATACCGAATTTATAGTAGGGGGTTGATAGTGATGCCCCATCCAATTAGAACAACAAAAATCCAAATAAAAAGAAAACAATAGTGATTGTGTAGAATGAACAGAGGTTTGAGAGAAAGATCAAAACCCTAGATTTCATATTAGGGAGTGAGGTAGGAGATTGAGTTTAGGGATTGTACTTGTAGTGGCGGCTTCACAGTCGGAGTTGCTCGTTGTCATCGGCAGTGGAGAAGGAAGAACAAGCGTTGAGGGTCGACTGTCAAGCGTTGAGGGAAATGACTTCTCTCCCTTTTTTAAAGAAAAGTTTTCCTAATATTACGATGTAAAACATTTCCATGAAATAAATTTTTTCCAGATTTTTTTTGTTTTCCAGGGTACCAAACACATGATAGCATTCTTTTCCCTTGGAAATGATTTATTTCTTCTATTTTCCTTGCAAACAAACAAAGCCTAAGTGGAAAAACTTTCGGAATTATGGGTGACAGATCAGCCCCAGGTGCGATAGATCGCACTAGGTGCTACGATCGATCACAGATAGAATGCGATCGATCGCACGCGTGTGTTGAAGACAGATTTAAGGGTTTTAAACCCTTTGCCTATAAATAGGGCTTCCATTTAGGGCTTTTGCTTAACCTAAACCTAAAAGGGGAGATCAAGAGAAGGATTGAGAGAGGAGAAGGGAGATTTTGATCAAGGGGAGCTCAAGCATTCTCCAAGCAAGGGTCCTCCTCTATCAAAGTTGGGGATTTTCTACCCAAGAGTTCTCAAGATCAAGCATTGATCTTCAAGTGTGCTCCCTCCTCAAGCTTGAACTCCAAATCAAAGGAGTTTTCTTCCAAATCAAGGAGTAATCCTCAAGATTAGTACACCCTATTAACTACCTTGGTAATAACCTAGATTTCCTTATGAATGTAGTGTATTGATCTCTCCTATTTTTCCTTTCTTGTGTAATGCCTTAACTTCCCCAAAATGAACAAGATAATAAATGGTGTGTGATGTGTAAATGGATGAAGGGTGAGGCGATTGGATGCCGTGTGGAGGTGATGTGTTATGTGTGATGGAAATGGTGGAAGAGCATTTCATGCATAATGAATACACCCCATGTGTTTGATGAAATGCATGTACTAAGAACTTAAATAGAATGACTATGAATGTGTTGCACACTATGTGTTCGATGAAATGCGTGAATGACAATTTAAATGAATTTAATGAAAATTATGAAAGCATGAGTTCGGTGATTCTTTCCAAATGGTAAACTTGATATAATGCTTTCATCTCACTCGCATTGTCACATGATTATAAGAAGGATTGAAGTGTAATGTGTTTCCCTTTGATCACTCATGTCATCACAATTTCCACAAATGCTACATACACGCACGCATGCACGCAAGCATTAACCGAGGTTTTCCTAAAAGTATAAGTATATGAGAATGACCAAGAACATGAAAGTGATTTACGAAACGAATGATAAAGCTGGACATCGGGCCGGTCAAGGGTAGGGCATATCCCTTGGATATGTTACACATGGCTCACAAGTAAACAAGCAAGATTGATAAAGCCGGACATTGGGCCTGTCAAGGGTAGGGCATATCGCAAGATATGTCATGCCTGACTCACAAGAAAACAAGTTGATAAAGCCGGACAGAGGGCTGGTCAAGGATGTTGGTGTGCCTTTTCTATATTATATATATTCGTTGAAAGATACTTACGTATCCGACTCACAAGTCGTTACAAGGGCACTAACATCTAGTTCACAAGAAAAACATGACAAGGCAAGTCAAGACATGTCAAGAACATGATAAGATAAACATGACAAGTGTGATTCCAAACAAGACAAGACATGAGTGATTCCCACGAGACAAGAACAAGATTTAACACAACAAGCAAGTTTTTACAAAACCACAAAAAGCTATTTCAAGAAATAAGTCATGATTCGAAGTATGGATTTTTCTGGAGTTTTCGCATTCATTCAAGCATGTCAAGACTATTACACTACTTTACCTTTTGATGCTATGAATGTCATATATTGTTATTATCATTTTGAATTGATGTGAAAGTATATCTCGTTGTTGTTATTGTATTTTGTTATTATTATTGTTAGCTAGTAGCTTGTACTCGCTGAGTATTCCATACTCAGCCGTACATTTATGTTGGCAGGTACCGTGGACACCCTCAATCCTAAGCCTTGTGTTGAGGAAGAGTATTTAGAGGAGAGAGAGCCACCTATCCCGATGCAGACACAGGAGGATAGAGACCTTGATGTGTAGCCATACTTGGATTACTGTTGAGCGAATTGATAGAGAGTTTCTTTTTGTATTTTGGTAGGTGGGAATGTCCACCTTTATTTTGATATGTTTTGTATAGAACTTAGAATACAGACCATGGTTATGGAAAGAAAATTTTGGTTTACACTTCTGCACTACTTTGAGCTTCTGCACTCTATTTCATATCTCTATTTTATTGTGTTTAGCCTTGTTTATTACAGGATGGTTTGACAGATATATATAGTCACACCTAAAGTATTCATTAACTCTTAGGGGGTATTTTGGGGCGTGACATGAACTCTCCCAACAATGGCCTTGGATTCTCTTTGTCGAAGCCAGAAAGGCTCCTCTCGGGTGTCCACAAAATAGATGACATGTGGTGGAGAAGTCAAAATCATGGATGCCACGATTTTGACTTCTCCACACACTAGAGGACATGTGGCGATAAATGGATGAGAAAAGGGGGAGAGATATCAAGTGGGGAGAGGTCAAAATCATGGGGAGAAAATGAAATGACTTCTCCCATTTTTCAGGCGAGCCAGAAACAATCCTGAGCCCCCAACAACTTGCCGACTTAGTAACCTCATTCACATCCTTAATATGATATATATATACACACTTTAATCACATCAATCTAATTTATAAACGAAATTACTTAAACCTCCGTTTCTATTTAAGGAAAGATTAAAAGCACGACTTATAAGGCATGTTTTGGGAGCTCCAGAATTTGTGGAATTGAGCTCATGGTCACATTTAAACTCTTGTGAAAAATACATAAAGAGAGTTTTTATTTAGTGATAAATATATATCATTTTTTCCCTTCCTAACCAATAAAAGAGTGAGAAATTGCATGATTCTTGAAAAATCAGGATCACAAATACAATGTCCCACATCTGAAAGATCCGGTGGGACCATGCATCCTCCAAAGTCCCAAATCCCTAACTCCGGAAACATATCGTCTGTGTTCTACACTATGGCCTTCCTTGTGGTCAAGTGCATTTAAAGGCCAAGATCACTTATAAAACTGTTAAATCCGTATAAGCTAAGTGATCTTGACCTTTAAACACACTTGGCCACAGGGAAGGCCATTAAGTGATCTTGGCCCTTAAACACACTTGGCCACAAGGAAGGCTACAATGTAGAACATAGACAATTTGGTTGGACTTCTCCTAAGTCCTGTCATCACCAAGTGATCTTGGCCTTTAAACACACTTGGCCACAGGGAAGTTCTACATTGGCTACAATGTAGAACATAGACAATTTGGTTCCCTAACTCGGGCTGGGACTTCTCCTAGGTCCTATCATCACCTGTGAGCTTATAGATCCATCATCCACCCATATGTGGTGAAACTTGGTAACAATATTCTTTATAGTCCAAGGTTGCAGAGACTCAATGAGAAGCAGGTTGCAGAGACTCAATGAGAAGCAGGTTGCAGAGAGTCAATGAGAAGCTAGCACATTACAAATAGAGATTAATTTTCGAGCGGAGCTCTGCATCATGCGGAGCTCCCCTTTTACACTACCGGTGGCAAAATGTGTAATTACACAATTACACATTTTGCCACCGGTAGTGTAAAAGGGGAGCTCCGCATGATGCAGAGCTAGCTCCGCTTGATATTTAAACTGTTACAAAAATACTTGGACATAATTTTTTGAGATTAACTATGAACACGGACTCTGGTTGAACATAATCAGAACAACCAAATTAAAAAAGCCATTTAAGAAGGGTATTTTACGAATTACATAAATTAGTAATTAAAATACTCTTTTTATTTTTAATTACCAACTACCACAATCATACGACTTTTTTTGGGTTGCTCCAATTATTTGTTAAACCACAACTTTTGTTCATGGTTAATCTCTATTAAATTTTCTAAAAATGATTAACTATGAACATGAGCTGCAGTTCTGCAACAACCCAAAAAATGACTTAAGAAGGGTGTTCGGAAAATTGTGGACTAAATTTAATTGATAATAAATTTATATTTATATTTATAATTAACCGGACTTTTATCTTTAACTTGAGCTCCTGTACATAGTTAATTTCTTTTGCCCATGTTACACTTACACGTGTCTCTTAATAAAAATATATGAATTTTGACAATCGATGCATATCTATATTTCACCATTCCATTGGCTTGTTGCAACAAAAACCATTTTTGCCTCTGCGTGGAAGCCTACGCTTTTAAATAAGCTAAGCCCCTCGATCCTCCCCTCACGAAACCTTCGTGCACCTCCCTCTCTATCTCTCCAAAATTCACGAAACCTCTTTCTCTTATAGTGGCACATCATCAAGATATGTGTAGAGAATCTGGAGAGTCACCCCATATCACACCAAGCACATGCAACATAGAGGAAATCTCGTGTAGAACTCTACATGTGATCCTTATCTTCAGTTATATCCTTCCTTAGTTGTAGGGATAGTTTCCATTGAGATTAGGAAAGAGTATGAGAAAAACTCTCATAACTCATTGAGTTGGGAAGAGTTTTGAGGAAAACACTTCGTTTTTTAAAATTCATTCATCTCTCAAGTGTTCTTAAGCTACAAAAATGTCTGCCGATGTTGTAGTAGTAGAAGACACCACCGAAGAAAGTCAAAAAGAGTCTAAGGTACTAAAGGAAAAGAAGCTTTCATGGCAAAAGCTGCGCCGATTCGACTCTTTGGAGCTCGAATCCGGGAAAGTTCATGGCCATGGATCGAAGGTCTGGTTTGAACAATTTCCCACCTACCCCATATTCTTTTTAACCACAAAAATCCATTTTCGTTTTTCATTTTGATTTCTTCCTAGTTTGGAGAATTATCCATTTATGAACTTCTCTGTTGTAGGCCGTAGAGTGGTCGACAATCTTGCATCTTGCCTTCCAAAGCATCGGGATCGTGTACGGCGACATTGGTACTTCCCCTCTTTATGTCTACGCGAGAACCTTCAGTACCGAAGGAATCAAGCACAACGATGACATCTTGGGTGTTCTTTCCTTGATCTTCTACACCATCACCTTGATCCCTCTCATCAAGTACGTCTTCATCGTTTTACAGGCAAACGATAATGGCAACGGTAAGAAGGAAGAAGAAGAAGAAAGAAATAAAAGGGATTATATATATATAACGATAGTACTTATAATATGGATCATATTATTATTGTAGGAGGGACGTTTGCTTTATACCCACTGATATGTCGCTACGCGAAGGTGGGTTTGATCCCAAGCCAGCAAGCTGAGGACCGAGATGTGTCGAACTTCCGGGTTGAGTTACCGAGTAATAGGCTGCAGCGAGCATCGAGGATGAAATCGAAGCTCGAGAACAGCCAGTTCGCTAAGTATTTCCTGTTGTTTGCGACTATGCTCGGAACATCCATGGTTATTGGCGATGGTGTCCTCACTCCTTGCATGTCAGGTAGACTGTAATTTTGATTACTGTTAGTTCTTCTTCAATGATCATACATGGGTTATAAGGCGTAACTAAGATTTATTTGAGATTTCTCTTCGTGGTTATCAATCCTAGGATCTGCCCGACTTACTTCCACGGTTCCACTTTGGGGTGGTAATGGGTCGGATCGACAAGCGTACTCTACTGATCTCACTCAATATGCATGTAATGGGTTCGGAAAATAATTAAACCCGAACCTATGCAATAAATGATCTCAATGCCAACCCGTCTGCCTAACCCGTTTAAAGTAAATAAATAATATTAAAAAAAATGATATTTCAAATAAAAATAAGGGAAATGCTATTGAGACCGCAAAGGGCTGAGACCATGTTGAGACCGCGAATCTCAAAAAAATAAAACCACATGTATGAAAATTTTGAGATCTGACTCATCACATGAGCAGTCTCGATGTAGTCTCAGCCCTTTACGGTATCACTAGCAAAGTCCTAAAAATAATATTAGCTATTCAGAGGTATGATTTATAGTTTTACGCATGGCAAGGCCTTTTAACATGAGTTTGGATGGGCAACAGCCATCCGAACTCTTTTAAAATGAACTTTGCTATGAGACCACAAAAGGACCGAGACCACCGAGATGGTGCATAGATGCACGGGATTTCAGGTGGACATAGGTCACACCAGAAATCCTCGTGCATGGACCTTGGTGGTCTCAGCCCTTATGCGGTCTCAAAATCATTTCCTTTTTAAAATATAAAATAGAAAGTAGAGGCTTCACAGCGAAGCTCTCATTTTTGTTGTAAAGCCGTGATAAACTTGTAAATATAGAGAGGTAGTGTTTGCAAAATAATCTTTCTCTTTCAATAATTACAAAGGTTTCATTACTTTACATTAAATAGGGGAGCTCAAAATTACGCTCTTTAAAATAATCAAATAAAGAGTTCATTCCACTAATTATAACAGCTTGGGAAAGAAGAACGCAAACCCAACCCATGAATTCAAAACCTCAACAGTAAGTCTGTAAGAGATTTTGGGAGGTTTTGGGAGGGTTGGTGGGTCAGGTTTACTCATGACTTGTCGACCTTTACTAAAAGAGGTGTGCTATCATTACTCTCACTCATTCCCCACTCTCAACCAAAATCCAACACCAATTAAAGCAAGGAGATGTATTGGTTTTTGGCTGAAAGTGGGGAGTGCCTCAGAGTAGCTAGGGCTAGCACGACTTTTACAAAAAGGAGGGTGAAACTGTAAAACACATGGTGTTGATACACGTGTTGTCACCATCTTGCGTTTCTAAAAAAATTACGACTGAGGCTAACATTTCTGTAAACCAAATGACTTAGCACGAGGGCTCGCTGACACAAAATCATTTGTTTTATTATCTAAAAGGGATCGGAGATAATTTTCTCTCTTTTCCTTAAAATGGGCAGCTGGGATCAAATCAAATACTCCCTCCTCCTACCATTTCCATATGGCTGAAAACAAATAAGCCTCTCTAGCTTGTCTTTCTCATTGAATATTTGACTTTCGGCTAATGGGGTTCTCTGTTCCAACTTGACGGCAGTTTTGTCAGCAGTGGGAGGGATCAAAGAAGCTACAACTTTCATGACAGAAGGTACTCTCTCGAATGCAACACACCCCATACCACCCTTCACCATAAAATGATACAATCTGCCAGATTTTCTACTTTGACTAATAAAGAGAAGAGAAAATCTAGAGCAACGTTGAATTCTAAGACATAATAATAGTCTAAAACCCAATACTGAGTTTGTTTTTTGGCTACAAATTTCGATCACACCCTTCAAATTACAATAATAGCCTAAAATTTTATACTCATTCATAAAAATAAAGGGCATTTTGGTAATTCACCCCCACACCACACACTCACTTGTTGTTCTTTTCATTGGTCATTGGAGTTGGTAATATTAGCTCAAGACTCAAGTGAGGGTAGAGAAAGACCTTTGGCCACCATATTCCTTCCTGATAACCTGAGTTGGTTTTATTTTAGCAACTTCATCATGGGTGATGATTTAGACTCAAAATGCTACTCAGGCAAACCGAAATTTGCAGTACTTGCATGATTATTTGAACCCTGTGATCTAATCTAATGCAAATTATGAAATATGCAACAGTTTACCAACAAAATTTCTTTAATCAGATGCTTAGAGGATCATCTGATTCATGAGATTTTTGGGCTATGACCAATCAAGACTTAAATGGTGATCTGATCAATACTAAATTTCATCTATTTATCAAGAGTAATTAATTTGTAAATAAATAGATGGTATCTTTTTAACAGTTACGAGAGAAGTGATTAAAGTGTTGGTGTTCTTATATACAGAAATGATTGTTTGGATATCAGTTGCCATATTGATCTGCCTATTCATGGTTCAAAGATTTGGAACTGATAAAGTGGGCTATAGCTTTGCTCCAATTATCTTTGTTTGGTTCACCCTCATCGGCAGCATCGGTCTCTTCAATTTCATCAAATTTGATCCAACTGTGGTTAAGGCCATAAACCCCAAATACATCATAGATTATTTCAAAAGGAACAAACAGCAAGCATGGATTTCCCTTGGCGGCACTGTCCTCGCCATAACAGGTTAATTTGTATTTTTCTTCTCATCTGCTGAGGAAGTTCTAGTAGATAATCTATAATTTTGAGAATTGGATCGATATTGATGCAGGAACTGAAGCGCTGTTCGCCGATGTTGGTCACTTCACGGTTCGATCCATACAGATAAGCATGTGCTCGGTTACGTTCCCTGCCCTTATCTTAGCATACACTGGACAAGCCTCTTACCTCCGTAAGCACAATGGCGATGTTGCAGAAACCTTCTTTAAGTCTACACCAGGTGAAGAACATATGCTCATTTCTCCCTTGTTTTTCCTTCTGGTTTTGTGTTCTCTTGTGCAACATATAATTGTCTAGGTTTTCAATCAATAATAACTGTAATTGTGGTGCAGGTCCTTTGTATTGGCCCATGTTTGTGGTGGCTGTTATGGCAGCGATCATAGCCAGTCAAGCGATGATCTCCGGGACCTTCTCCATCATCCAACAGTCCCTCTCAATGGGGTGCTTTCCTCGCGTCAAGATCGTTCATACATCGGCTAGGTATGAAGGACAAGTCTACATTCCTGAGGTCAATTACCTGCTCATGTTAGCATGTGTAGGGGTCACTGCTGGATTCCGGACCACTGAAAAGATCGGCCATGCATATGGTATTATCCCATCTCATCTATTTCCTCATTTCTAGATTTCTCCCTGTGTCGATTAGCAACAACCGTGTTGGGCTACAACATGCATGCTATTGGTCACCGGCAAAAGGTTTACTCTGTTGCTCACCAGAGTATCCCTCTTGTGAGCATCGCCATCACCACGAAAAAAAACGACATTTGGAGAGAAGTCAATTTTTTTTCCCGCTTGTTTTTTGACTTCTTTCCATTTAATATATGTTTTTATTTTTTCTCACCACATGTCCACTGATGGCGTTGCTCACCAGAGGGAGAGTAAACCTTGTGCCTTGGTCACCTGAATAAACAATTCAAAACAAGAATTTTAAAAATAAAATAATATATATAGGAGACCTACTGCAGACTCTTGCAGCAGAAAAAATGAAACTTAGCAACTATGGTTGTTGTACTTACAGGGCTACAAACATTAACTATTAGCATCTAAACACATCAGAAGAAGATGTGTTAGGTACAAGCTTTTTATAATTAATAAAAATGATGATAAATGTGAAATACAACATATCATTGTTTGTAGCCCTCGGCTACAACAAACATTATTTATTGCTAAGTTTCACTTCAGTGGAAAATGCCATTTCTTTTGATTTTTATTATTATTGAGAAGTCCAATAGCATGCCTACTATTTCCAGTTGGGCTACAACAAGAATTGTTACTAATCCAACCTCGATTTCTTTCCTTATTGAACCCACATTGGTAAGGACCAATCTGTTTTTTTGTTTTTTTGGTTTATTGGAGCCCACATGGACCTATGGGCTACACAATGAAGAGTAGCCCTCCCCCTCCCATAAACCCTCCCAACCCTGATGTAAGTGAGATTCAATCACAGGTCTCTGTTAAGACACCAAGAGACTTTACCAACTATTGTAGTTAGAACCTACTGGGCCAATATGCTTGTTGATGCTAAAGCATTTCAAACTAAGGGAATGCTAGCCCCAATCCTCTGTTAAAGGTAATTAAGAAATCAATAAGGATTTTATGTCAATCCGTTGTCACAAAATCCTGTCCTTTTACCTTGAAAGAGGGAGAGTGTAACAAGGGAGAGTTGGGCTAGCAAAATCTTTAGAACTTAATAGGCCAACAAGATCAATATGTTATTTTTTTTTTTGGTTCATTGGAGGTCACATGGACCTATGGGGCAACACAATGAGGGGTAGCCCTCCCCCTCCTATAAACCCCCCAACCCTAATGTAGGTGGAATTTGATCCAGGTCTCTAGTCCGCCAAGAGACTTTACCAACTAAACTAGCTGCCACCTACAAGATCAATATGTTACTAAGCAATCATGAATTGCGTACAGGGATCGCAGTGGTGTTCGTGATGGCACTCACGTCGTGGTTTCTAATACTCATCATGACAATGATATGGAAAACCCACATACTCCTCGTAATCTTGTACGCCTTACTTATCGGCACAGTCGAGCTCCTCTATCTAAGCGCAGTCCTCTATAAATTCGATGAAGGAGGATATCTCCCCTTAGCCTTCGCTGCTGTTCTCATGACTATAATGTACGTCTGGAACAACGTATACCGAAAGAAATACAGTTATGAGCTTGAGCACAAGATTTCCCCGGAGAAGCTAGAGCAGATTGTGGCCAACACAGATTTCTGTCGAATCCCAGGACTTGCCATCTTCTACTCAGAGCTTGTACAAGGAATCCCTCCCATCTTCAAGCACTACATAGAGAATGTACCAGCATTGCACTCTGTCCTTGTCTTTGTCTCCATTAAATCACTTCCCATAAGAAAGGTGCCAGTGGAAGAGCGCTTCCTGTTCCGTCGAGTCGGTCCGAGCGAGCTTAACGTGTTCAGTTGCGTTGTGAGGTATGGCTACACAGATGTGCGCAATGAGCAAGAGCCCTTCGAGAGAGTGTTAGTAGAAAGATTGAAGGAGTTTACAAGAGAGGATATGTGGTTATCATCTATAACATACAATAACGGAGATGATGTCGAAAAAGACGGTGCAACGGAAGGCGTAGATGGGGAAGAGAAGAAAGAGAAGGTGGTGGAGAGAGCCGGTGTCGTTCACTTAATGGGCGAGACCGAGGTGGTGGCCGGAAAAGGAAGTGGTTTAGGGAAAAAGGTTTTGATAAATTATGCTTATAACTTCATGAAGAGCAATTTGAGGCAAAGTGACAAGGTGTTTGATATTCCTCGCAAGCGTCTCTTGAAAGTAGGAATGACATACGAGCTTTAGAACATGAAGTGGAAGATGAGATAGTTATGTAACTGTAGTAAAGGTCTCTTTCTTTTCATGTTGTAGAGGGTAAAGGCATCAATATTTCACACAAGGCGCAAACTATACTAGAGACACATGTAAGATAGACATGTAACACATGGTGTTGTTTTTAGATTTCTAAACTTATTGGGTGCTATTACTAAATGTCTCCTTTAATTAAATTAACAAGAATGCTAAGCATACAAGGGTACTGTCAATGGGTCAGGTTGGCCTGACCCAAAAAAAAGTCCACCCATTACCCATATTCTAGGCCCTAGGGCTATGATTGGGGTCAATTTCTTAGGCCCATATTTATTCGGGCCAAGCTAGGGCTTGATTGATTAAAGTTTAAGTCCAGCCTGGCTCAATATATTTACTTATAATCATTTTAATTTATTTATATGTATAGTATATCATATTTGTATTTTCAAAATTGATAGTATAACACACTAATTAATAAGAGTGTGTAACACACTGTTTTATAGTATATATTTTATATTCTACTAGTTGGTTGTGCACGTGCAAGGCACGTGCAAACTTAATGATTTAGATGGTATATATTCTCGATATTGAATTATTATTACGGGACATGCTGGGAATAAAAAAATCATGAGGTCAATTATGAGAATATATTTTGGTATCAATTTCATATTAGGGACGTGTTCGGAATAAAAGCAAATCATGAAAGGTATTCTATGAGAGATATTTTGGGTATCCAACTTTGGGGATTAAAAAATCATGAGGGGTGTTTTTGGTATTAAATTCTTGTTAAAGGACATGTTGGAAATAAATCAAAAATCATAAGAGACATGTTTGACTAAAACCAAATCATAGAGATATTTTTGGTATTAAATTTAGAATTATAAAATTATGAGGGGTATTATGGGGAATAGAAAAAACTCATAAGGGGTGTTTCTGGGTATCAAATTCTTGTTATGGGACAAGTTGGGAATAAAAAAATTATGTGGGTATTTTTGGTATCAATTCTTTGTTAATTAAGAATGTGTTGGGAATAATTATAGGGGTATTTTTGGTATCAAATTATTGGCAAGGGATGTGTTTGGAGTAAAAAGAACAATGAGGGTATTTCTGGTATCCAACTCTTAGTTGAACTTTGGCATTTTGTGATTGTGCTGGTGAACCTGTGTGTGATTGAACTCTCCCTAAGTTCAATCACGATTGGCTGTTATTTGATCTCTTGAGGAAGTCAGTGCATGGGAACAAGGGTTTTATGGGGAATGAGCTAAACGATAAAGGGTATAATGGGAATAAAGTCTTGGTTGAACGAATTGAAACTGTCCTCTTTATGGTATTAAATTTAGAATTATAAAATTATGAGGGGTATTATGGGGAATAGAAAAAACTCTTAAGGGGTGTTTCGGGGTATCAAATTCTTGTTATGGGACAAGTTGGGAATAAAAAAAATTATGTGGGTATTTTTGGTATCAATTCTTTGTTAATTAAGGATGTGTTGGGAATAATTATAGGGGTATTTTTGGTATCAAATTATTGGCAAGGGATGTGTTTGGAGTAAAAAGAACAATGAGGGTATTTCTGGTATCCAACTCTTAGTTGAACTTTGGCATTTTGTGATTGTGCCGGTGAACCTGTGTGTGATTGAACTCTCCCTAAGTTCAATCACGATTGGCTGTTATTTGATCTCTTGAGGAAGTCGGTGCATGGGAACAAGGGTTTTATGGGGAATGAGCTAAACGATAAAGGAAGGGTATAATGGGAATAAAGTCTTGGTTGAACGAATTGAAACTATCCTCTTTTATAAAAGGTTATATAGATATCTATAACAGTGTATAGTGCATATGTATATCGATAACAGTGTGTATAGTATATATATTATCTTCTATATCTATAACAGTGTAGCGCATATGTATATGTGTATAGATTCAGGCTGAATCTGACTCCCTTTGGGCCATGCAATGCATTTACTAGGAGATCTACGTTCTTGGCCTTGGAGGGATATTTGGCTGCTTCACCACAGAACTTGATTCCTCGCCTTCACTATTTTGAAATCTTGCATGTCTCAAGGGAGGCTAACAAGGCTGCTGATTTTCTTTGGAAACATTGCTCTACTCTGGGTGAAATAGTAGTGGAGCAAGGTAGTTATCCTATAACATGATGGCGAGTGTAAACATAAGGATATAGTGTGCTTCTATATTGAGACTCATGTGATCTCTATATAATCCTTAATGATGAGTCATTGTAATCATCCAAGCATTCTCAATAGAATCAGTTTCTCTTCATGGTATCAGAGTCATTGATCATTTGGTGACCTCTTAACTTTTGCTTTTCTCTATTTGGTGAGTGGTGCCGTCATCGCCTGCCGGATTTGAAACTTTTCATCCTCTATACTTTTAACACCCCTAGGATCATATTAATGGATCTTTTTTTAATTTTTTATTTATTGAAGATCTCTCAAATGAGAGTTTTTCTTTAAATCGTTGGTCATACTTCATGTGCTTTGGGAGAAGATCATGACAGCCTAATCTAGTGGGTCACCGGCTCCGACTGACTCATAAAATGAGTGAGATGTGACAGAGATAGACTTCACAGACTGGCGGTTATCACCAAGTACGGTTGGATGCATGTTCTAACTATTCATCAACAAATCAAGGAAGATCAAGGGTGATGAATACTCGACTTGTGGCAAACCCATGAATATCTTTCGATCCTCATGTATTTGAGGGGGAGTATTAGAGAATATTTTATTGTAATAAAATGAATGAGATACACTACATCATTATTAGTGTATCTCATTACAAATAAAGTAGTATCAAATATTAGATTTGATTATGGTGTGATATGCTTCTAACTTGAGACTCGTGTGATTTCTATATAATCCTTAATGAGGAGCCATTGTAATCATCTAAGCATCCTCAATAGAATTAGTTTCTCTTCACATAGTAGTCGAGATAGGAAATGTTCTTCCGTTCCAAAAAAAATTTTATCACACTGTTATAGCTATATATAATTGATCTTTGTGTCCCACAATGATATAGAATTGGTGGGGCTAGTGGAATTTGGTTGATGGTTCAGGCTGCGGATTGGGGAACCATCTTGAAACTTGCATTCCAGAGAATAAGAATAGGGGTGGTGTACTGCGACATACATCACAGCTATATGTGCTACTAGGTATTTTCCCGAATGGTATCAGTCATAACAATGATATCTTGGGTGTGTTGTCTTTGATCGTTTACCTTGATCAAGTACGTATTCAATTGTTCTATCAGCAAACGACAACAGTGAGCTTATAGAATCATTTGCTATGTATCTGTATCATAAGATATAAGATTAGGATCATTTTTCAGTTGGATGGGCTACCCATCACACAGTTTAGATTGAAATACTAAGCTAACTAATGGAAACTATTCTTCATTTCATGACTTCCCGGGTGCTCCGTATATTCATTTTACTAATTAGATTGCTGTTTTTGTGATCTAGTATTATCGGCAATAGGGGGATCAGGGAAGCTACCAGTTCCCTTACAGACACTATCATAATGTGGTGATCTTGATCCTTCTGCTCCAAGTTCACAGTTTTGAGACGGATAAAGTCGGGTACCACTTTGCCCCAATTCTCAGTATATGGTTATTCTTTATTGATGTTACTGGTCTCTAAAACTTACTGAGACATGATTTTGTTGTCAAAGCCGTTAATCAATTCAGATAAATAGATGCACCATTGTTTTTCCTCCATCATCTTGACCTCTATGGGCCAAGCCTTCTACCTTCGGAAGCACAATCTCGACTCCGCCAATGCTTTCTACAAATCAGTCCCAGGTAAGTCTATTGGCTCTTGCCTCAGTTTTTCGGTCATAAAGACTCCAATTATGTTGTTCTCATTCTTCTATGACTGGTACAGAACCTGTTTAATTACTAGCCAATTATACCTAGTCATCAGTCCTTGATCTCATCTTCCTTCTCCATCATCCAACCATCCCATGTGTTTAAGGGAGAGTATTGGAGATATTATGAAGCACAATAATAAAGTGTGATTAGATACGTCCTATCTCATCACCACATAGATTAGACTTGAATTTGAATGAATATTGATTTAAGATTTGATTAGGTAAAATTAGATTTGGTTGATTTACTTTCCATAAAATCCCTCTTGTTATCTCTATACAAACCCTAGGGTTATTGTAAATCATTCAAATCTATCAATAAACTCTTTTTCCATCGGTGCACACTTCCTCCAAATATAAAGGACAAGTCTATATACTAGAGATCAACAACCTACTTATATTGGCATGTGTGGGCGTCACACTAGCTCGCTTCGAAAACACATGCATTGACAATTGGCAAGGCTTATGATATAGTATCCACAAAACATAGTGTCTTCTGAACTTGAACTAAATGACTTGTCTTCATATTGCTTGAAACTAGCTTGAAAACCACTGTGTGCCTAATGCGAGTTTGTTTTACAATTTCCTTTCCCTTATGTAGCTTTTGTTCCTGTCTGATGGCCCTTAATTGGTTCTTCTTATGCTAAACTTTTTAACTCTTATATCCGATGAAGCCCTACACATTCAAGCCATTTTGCAAGAAATCACACTTTTTTTTTCCCTTTTTCATGTAGGGCTTGGGCGATGTTTGTAATGACACTCATATATGCACTTCTTGTCCTTGTGATATATTGTAATTATATGGAAGACTAACATCTTCTTGATCATCATATATGCCCTAACAATCGCACGCCCTGTTGGAAACACAAACTTGGAAGTTTCTAGAGTCTAACCTCATGATGTCTCTAGACTCCTAGAGTTTCTAGAATTTGGTAGAAGCATTTGACTTGGAGAACATGCAAGGATTTTCTAGAAGATTGTTCTCTTGGAAAAGTAAGAAATTTTTGAAAGTTTAAAAGGGCATTGCCCTTGTGTCTTATGGAAAAGTCTAGAATAGGGGTACACTTGTAATTTCACTTATGATGTAAACTCTATAAATAGGAGTGAATAGGCTATGGTTTTTGCATTGAGTGGAGAAAGACTTCTAGTGTTTGTAAGCATTCCTTTATCCAATACAGTGAGTGTCTCTTCTTAATAGGCAGTAGCCTTCTTTGAAGTTTAGCTTTCTTTGTGTGGTTAGCAACATCTCCATTGTCTTGGGCAAGGCTTAGCAAAGCCAACACGCCCTGATCAAGATACTCTTCTTGAGCTCATTCTTCTACAAGTTCGTTGATTGTTGGTACCTTCACTTAGCCTTTGCCATATTCCTGTATGATTTTGCAAGCAGGGTTTCAGTCCAGGAGATAACCAGTGATCCAAACCCTAGGGTCTTGCTCTATTATACTTAGAACTCGTCCAAAGCACCTCCCCAATATTCATTCAATCTTAGTATTTTGTCTCAACAAAGGAACTTCCAAATAAAGGTTACAGATGAGGAGCTTTTCTTGTTACGACCATTGAGCCTATGAACTATCCATATTCTGATGTGTACTGAGGTATGGGTACACGGATGTGCGAATTGGGAGAGGGAGTCATTAGCGAAGATGTTAAGATTAATTAAGGTTTGTGCTTATGGTGGTAGAGATTGTAGTCTCTACCAATCTATCTTGCGTAGAAAGAGCATTCTTTCTCCTTTTGTAAAATAGGGATCTTGTTATGGACTTCTGTTAGTAAGTTTCACAGAAGGAGAATGAATACTTTCTCTCTCTCTCTCTCTCTCTCTCACACACACACACACTCACTGTAAATCTAAAGCAGGCATTCAAGTATTTCTTTAATAGTTAATCTTTTCTTCAATAAGGATGTCATTAATCTACATTGGCTCCACATACTTCTATGAGTATGATTTATGATTCGCAACAAATGAAGAACTCAATCTCAAATTGATTTAACATAAATGGATTGGAAGAGCTCCTACTTTACCTTAGAATTGAATGTGTTTTTTTAATTGTAAGGTGTTGGTTCATGTGAAGGTGTTAACTCATTGCTATATTGTCTTACTCTTACCTAGCTACATCAAGTCTAACAAAATACCCACTTAAATAAACCCCAATTAAGCACCGAAAAAGTGATTCCTTCAGTGATTAACCAAACTATATATCGGTAGATAAATTTTAACTTCGACACTCAAATCTGCCTTCTGCATTGATGTAGCTAGGATAAGGAAAAAAAATTCTCTTCAAACAACAAAATTAACCCGTGTAACACTATCAACAACGTAGTTGGAATATAAAGCAACAATTGTGCATGGTAACTGGAAAGGCTCAATCAGATAGGCTGTGTAAGGAACTTGGAGAAGTAACAGATATGTAATCCCCAACATTTAATTATGTTAATTAGCTATATCTAATTTGCGACAGTCAGTCTCCTTCATCATTAATGAACAAAGCATTTCAATTAGCTGCAATATTAACACACGCCAAAGAAGTTAGACTTGAAGTGTATAATGGTTGAAAAGTAACTTGTGATTAACATCATCAAGGAACTAAATTGTGGTAGCTAGTGATGGTGCATTGTTCATGGGAATTCGAAGTAAAATCATGTTTTAAGAGGATCTTTCAAGACAGATGCTTGTGAATCTTCAATTACAGACTTCTTCACTCCCTCCCCCCCCTTCCATTCTCTTTTGTAATCGGCATTAAAATAGAACTTGTATCTATACCCCCAATTGATCAGGCCCATGTAAATAACAAAATGTGGTCATTATGTTAAGTTCCTAGTCTCATGGTGACTGTGTCATCGCTTAGTACTCAATGGAATGCACAGGCATCAGTGAATGCTGCGCATGGTGTGGTAAATGTCGACGTTCACTACACGGTGCAGTATTCGTCGACATGCACTACATTGGGCCATGTATATATGCATGGTGCGATATCATAGTTCCGTGTACCATTATGGTGGCCAGCAAAAAAGTTAGCGTAAGAGGAAAATGCGCCACATGTCACCTTTCGGCATCTGTCGTTGGGTACACTGCGACACGTAGCACCACGCCAAGATGCAAGATGTCACATGGAGAACTCATGAGCCCCATGCTCTCTGTCACAGAAAATGGGTGCGCCATATGCAGTGCCAGGCAACTATCCATAATATTTAAATAGGTAATCCGAATTTCCTAGTAACACATACTGACAATCTGATGAATATCAATGCTAAAATGCATTGGAAGTAGCTTCCAGCAAGAAGAGAACTCCTCTAGTACACACTATTGGGGTCTGTCTCCCCTAAAAAATTACTCTTCCAAGCAGAACTATCACATTGTACTTCATTGAAATATAGTTGTTCTGATGATTTCTAGATTTCAGTCTTTTGTCTCCCATAATGTTTGTATCCCTGTGACTGTGAGGGAAGCCTTCTGTTTCTTTATAGTACCTGATTTTGTTTATTTTTAAACACTTCCACGCCAAAATCGATGTAGCTTCTAACCCATTGTGGTAAATACATCCTTATAGCTTACCTTGATTGAAGTGTGTGCGTGTGTGTGTGTGTGTGTGAGAGAGAGAGAGAGAGAGAGAGGTAAAAATGGTCCCCCGAGTGCTTACAGAAACCCTAATTTGTATGAGAGAAACCCCAGAAACCCAACTTATTCTATCCTTGTCAATATTCACAAAGGAACTCTAACAGAACTTTCAATAAAGGTCGAAATTCGAGTCATCCTCCGCATGGAAAGATGATCCAATCCATTTGAATATAGTAAATGTCAACATGCCCGAGATTTTATGGGTTTTACACGACAAATCATGTAATGGTCCCCGTCTGCAGGAGTGTTAAAGAAACCCTAACCCTAGCACACATGTAACCTTTAGTCAGCTTCTCTATCTACATATAAAGATATCACATGGATGTGGACTCAGTCACTACCATAACCAAAATATTGAATTCAATGCGCACAGTAGCATGTTTGGTATAGATGATACTTGAACTAGAGTTGAGTATTTGTTCTAGTTACATCTCTCCTTGAATGGTAAATTTTGTTAGATCCAAAAAGCTAAAATGTGTGTGTGTGTGTGTGTTTGTGTTTGTGTTTGTGTGTGTGTATGTGTGTGTGTGAGAGAGAGAGAGAGAGAGAGACTAGAACCATGAAGTGCTGAATCAAATTAGAGGAAGTGCTCAAGAACTAATGAGATTGAATTAAGAACTAGTCATCATTTGGGATAGTGCATGATATACCATATAATTGACAAGAAACTCAATAAAATTGATGGGTAGAGATCCTAAATAAAAGGATTAGCTAAACCCTAAGTATCTAGCTTATCGTTTATCATATTAGACCTAAATTATGTAAATCTGTGTTTTCCAAGGTTCAGAATTCTCACTGAAAAAGTATTGTTTATGTTGAATAATTGTGATAGGGATGGATCATATACTGACCTTGCGCATTTCCATCTAGTTACGAACTATGCCCAATGAGCGAATGACGCCTTTCAACACCAACCTCTAATTGAAATGAAGATCAAGATCAAAATCAAAATCAAAATCAAGGGAAGGATGTTAGAAATTCGCCCAAATATTAATTGTACAATTCATAAGAAAGATCAAGGAAATAATAAAAACCCTCAAGCATACGCGAATTCCCAAAGACAAGCAAAGCTACAACAGTGGGGCATCTCATTGTACAAAATTCCCTTCCCCAAACTACATAATTTGAGGAGGAATATACAAAGATTAGCTCTGGATCTATCTCAAGCTAATAACTAGTTATTCAAAAATCGAAACCAAGATTCCTAACCTTCCACAAATGAAAACACCCACGTATGTAAAAAAAACCTCTCTCCCATGACCTTGTTCATCAACATCAACACTATAATTAAAGATTAGATATTATGATATTCATTTATATCTTCCAAATTTCCTAATAGGGCCTTGAGAGAGAGCTATTACTTCTCTTAATCACATCAAACTTCAAAGGAGTAGGAGCCACAAATTGGCTCCTTTCTTGTTTACCTCTATAGGTTGATGGTTCATCATTGTCTTCAGTGTTGCTAGACTTGTTCTGGTTAGCTCTCTCTCCTTCTAATTCCCTATATTTATGCAAATACCTTTTTAAGGGATCAGCATAGTCATCAAAGCCTAGTGTACCCAAAGCCCAACAAACATCATCTCCATTAACGGTCTTGCGCTTCTCCTTGTGACACTTGTCAGAGGCTTCACCAGTAACAAAGCTAATAAACTCGGATACACATTCCTGCATGGTTTCTTTTGCTTCTTTGGAGATCTTGGCATTAGGTGGTAAGATTTGCTTCATGATCCGGCCAACGTTGGCGATTGGAAGCAAGCGATCTTGCTCCTTGATACAACCATCGTCGCCTGAGGCACTACTGGCACCTGAAAACTTGTAATTTTGGCCGTCGGATTCAGGTCTACCACCTGTATTATCGACCATTTCTCAAAACTGATAAACTGGATCCTGTCAAACATAGACACATGTCGCCCCTCGGTTGCAAACTCCCTTCTTATAGTTACATATGTGTATGTACATGTACATATGTGCATGATGTGGATGATAAAGGTTCCATGACATGTCTCAGACTCACTGTCTACTGTCTACTAGTCTAATATCGCATGCCATGACGCCAACATGGTCGGCATCGTGGGTGGGTCACCGTGGTCGAGGTTGAACCATTGGTGTAAACAGTGCCAGGCAAATTTTTGATTGATGGTATGCCTCAGGACCTCAGGTCCCTCTCTTGAATGGAAGTAAGGATCGAGAGAGGGATTTGGACAGATTTACAACCTAAAAGCCTCAAAAAAAGACTCAATCTGATCAATTGTAGTCCAAATGGTCCCCCCCCCCCTAAGCTATCTGATAATTAATCTTTAATGCTCCCAATAAGTATAGAGTAAGCAAGAATAAAATAAGGTTAGAGATTCAAATTAATGGACCACATTTAGGCACGTGTGCATGTGCTTGTGTGGATTCAACCAAACAATACTTAGAAAACTAGTTAAATTAGAAATCCCAGTGTTGGATTACCTACTACTTAGGTTTTACTTGAGGCGTGTCACTATATAAAAGAGGGCAAAGCATTTTGTTTTGAATTCGAATTTGTAAAGTTGAGGTCTAGTCCTGGAACTCCGGACTGGTAAATAAGATGCTACTAAGACCTATAACCTCTAGATTTTGTAGCTGGACCACCTGGTGTCGGCTGATGGGGGTTCATTAGATTGTAGAGGACTAATCCAGTGTTAATTAAGTGCACAGACTATTGGTATGAAATATTATATGCATTTGTGATCATGTTATGCTTATAGTCAGTCCTCACAGTTGACATTGTTAAAACAACTCAAATTATGATGTGATTTAGATCGTTTCGTAGCTCATCTTCTCTCTGAGATTGTATTTTTTCGATACGTTTGTGAAACTGAAACACAGCCAGATGCTTCTAGACCATGAATCAAAAATCATGATCTCACAGCCTAATGACCTTGAAAATGATCGAGGAATTATTCGATGCTAGCTAGAGCAATTATTGCAACATTTCGTATCTGCCTGATTTTTAATGGAGCGGTTGCTATAGGGGAACTAATTAATAGATAGTGTGAACCATGTACTTGACGGGTATGGATTCGAAGCTAGGACAAAACATTAATAACTGTCGAATTGGTGTCTACTTGATCATAATTCTGGCTTGCTATGTCACATTAATATCAAATCCTAATTAAGAATACAGAGTACATGTCAATGGAAAAATCTTGACTATGCTTTGTGATTTGCTGAAGTGGTTCTGGGTGGTATATCACATGTGAAAATGACAGGATCGCCGCAGTATCTACATTCTTCGGATTGATTTGGCCAAGTGAATATATTAACAAGGAAATCTTGCACTAGAATTTCATCCTGGTTATGTTCCAACACTTGTGTCAGACATGTAGGAAACATCTGCATTATCAGTAGCACGCATGATCACCAAGTTCACTAAACAGCTAAGAATTGCAAACCAAATGTAGCAAATTAGGTGGACAAATTAGGCAACCATTACTTAAAATAAGGTGCATTATTACTAAGCATATAGCTCAATTAATATGTTCTTCGTGATGTCTGAGGTCACTACATCAATCTAACTTACCTAACAAGAGAAGTGGTGAATTGTGAACAATGTGTATCGAACCAAACTTCAAAGTACAAACTAAGTGATTATATGATTAAACTAACAAAATGTTGTCAGCCTCAAATTTTGAATTGACCTAACAGTCTTAACATTATGATCAAGAGGGAAAAATGAAGACTGGGATTGCTACAAAGTGGGAAAAAGGGTGCAAAAGCAGGCGAATCATATTCGAAAAAATACCTCAAGATTCCTTCTTGCTAATTTTATCATTAATAATTTACATGGTTTAGGAATATATCAATCCCTTTTTATATGAAAAAGAATCTTGATATATGTTCCGAAGTTATCACAAGTTGCGAAAGATCGCTTTCGTTCTTGCCGGACTAACCAATCATCTGACTCCAGTTGTAGATGACCAGTTGATGTAAATATGTGTGAGAGTAATGTAGAGAAAACATGGAACGTGGTCCATATTATGTTTTGATAAGTGGACAAATGAAACTTCAAGCTAAATCTCAGGTCAGATGAACAAAGCAGTAGGAGAAAAACAAAAGAAAAGACATACTTATGGGTCTCCTAAACCTGCTTCCAGACATTTATTAAGGTTTTATTAAAGGTGGCTTATGCTTGTAATCCTTTGTTTTAGCTTGTACACTTATATTATAAACAACAAAAAGCTTTCCTCATTGACCCCATCTAGGGTTTGGACTAGTACTAGAGATTCCATCCCAAATTATTTTTTTTTTGGTAAGAGATTCCATCACAATGGTGAATTAAAGAAATGTATCAAGCAAGTGGGCACAGGCATCAAATTCATGAAAGGGATTTGAAAAATAACCCTAGATATTTGAGTGTCTTTTGAGGTCCTTAAGAAAAAGTTACATTCTGTACCTCCTCTTCTTTAGAGCCACCACCCCCACTATGGTAAGATTCCCTTCTCTTCTCTTGCCCAAGTGCGCATTAGATCTGATCCAGATATTGAATCTAAAGCTTGGCACACTAAGGTATGGATCAATGCTTAAAAAAAAGTGTACTTGAAAGGAATAAATTGCCTTTCTTAGAGCTTTATTTCGCTTTCATTTTAGGGTTTTTAGCCATATCCTAATTAAGTTTACCTGCTTTGGAATTCAGCTTTTTGGTAGTGCCACTTGAACAATCCTTATTGGATTCTTTAGCTTTTATATATCTTTTCTTTTCTTACAAATAAATCTTGGAGAGTCAAAGGATTAAGCTTCTTAATCCAGCTTTATTAGTACTGACCCCCCCCCTCCCCCCCCCCCCCCCCCCAAAGGAAAACTTATCTTTTTTTTTTTTAAAAGGAAAAAATATGAATCAATGAGTTTGGATCACACCATTTGATCTATGTGCACACTTTATGTCATAAGCTTGAGGTGTAATTTAGTGGACAGAGTCAATTGGCTCTGATTATCTGGAATTCTAGATGCACTGATCCAATATAATTCGATCCACTTTAGACGTGATCTATCGTTCACTCGACCATGCTGTAACACTAAACTATGTCTATATATACCATATATTTAAGGAACTCATGGGGTTGCATGGCTGGCTAGGATGTACCACAGAGATCATATGCTTGGAATTGAGAAGTAAAATAGTTTTGAAGGACATAAGAGATATTAAGACCAGTAGGTTGAATTGTGTGTGTGTATGTGTGTGTGTGAGAAAGAGAGAGAGAGGGAGATGTTTCATTCTTTGCAATATGTATATAGTTTGATAACTTGTACCCATGAAACATATAGTTTAATATCACCTCCTTATATATATGAAGGTCTATATCTCATAAACATGAACCATAAAATTCTTCATTTTTTCTTGTTCAAGACCTATCCAGACATTAATCCCTCCCCCATTTCCCATACTATTAAAATCATAAAGCAACAAGACAAACTCATCATTCCCACTCACAACTGGCCCACCATGAATAAGCTTCCCAAACCCAAAATCAAGCTCACAAAAAGGCAGTTTCCACCAAGCTGACACATAGAAATTTCTATTAGAAGTTGCAGGAATCCCTTTATAAACCTCCAGCCAATCTATAACTGATCTCACATACTCATCTGTCACTCTCTCTCTTGCTTCCTTCATCATCTTCACACAATAGGAGAAAGGCTTCTCAACCAGATCAACTACCTTTGCAGTGGCAAAAGCTGTAATTACAGCATTTCCAGTGAACCCATCTGGTAAAGGTGGGGACACCTTAGACCTTATGTCCACTGCAAAAAGAACTGTTGAAAACTCATCTGGGTCATCAAACACTGCTTTTGTTCTTGCTCTCCAAAGGTGGGCTACAATGGCCTCAAAGCTTGAACACTTGGCCATGGCTTTGTCTTTGAGGCTGCTGAGCATGTTAGGAGTGAAAGAGAAGAGCTTGTGAGTGTACTTGTCTGAGAAAGTTAATGGAGATGGAGAAGTTTGGTTTGGGGAGGTGAATGAGGAGGAGAGAGAAGATATCTCTGTTAGCTTTATGTATTCTTTATGTGGGTATTTGATCTGAGGTGGGTTTCTTGCTCTAATGCATGTTCTGTCTTTGTAGAGTACATAGTTTTTCAGGCCTTCACCTCTACAAATAGAGGCAAGGTTCTGAAACATCTCACTGGCTGATTTACCATCAATTATACAGTGGTTCGTCATGAACCCAATTGAGATACCTCCACAATTGAACCTTGTGACCTGCAAAAACATACACAGACACATCAAAATCTTGATAAATTAGCAGATTTCTCATCTGGGTTTTTTGAATTTGAAATGAAAATGTAATTAAGATTGCCTGAATTGTGAAAACTGGTGTTTCAGCAAGGCTCTTAAAACGACCAGGTCGGTGAAGAAGATGATGAAACGACGAATTCGGAAGAGAAAGATTTCCAAGATCCTTTAATCCAAGCCTTGATGTTGCACTCACGAATGAGACTCCGGCATTGTTGCAGAAAAGTTCCAATCTGTTTGTTTCAAGGTTGAGATTAAGCCTACCAGCAATGAAATAGTATGGAATCAGAAGTACCTCAGACACTGCTTTCTTCACTCTTTCTGAAGTATCTAATGTTGACGAAATCCTGCATGGAGAAACCTCAAAGAAGTAGACTGTCTCAACAGGAAAAGCAACTGCTTGATCAATGTTAGACAAAAAAATGGTCTCCAATGGAGTTGGATTCTCTGGAGAAACCAGAGTTACTGGTTCTTCCTTCACTACATCATGGTTTGTTATTGATACACTGATCTCCATTTAGATAGATACTGTGATATTGTTCTTGAGAGTTAGGTGATCATTTGGTGTGAATCTTATATATATAGTAATAGAATGAAATCTAGTTTGTAGGACTGGAGATTGGTGATAACGGGTAGGAAAAGCATGAGTAAGGATCTCATGTTGTGGGTTTGTATTGATTGGTCAAAGAAGCTTTTTCAATGGTGAAATTGGTGCACATTCACCATTCATGCATCCTTACACGAAGGCATGACATTGGCATTTCTTTCTTCTAATCCAAGAACATGCTATATATATCACCCCAAGATACCGTAAAGGCCTAAAGGGTGTACTACTACCATACCCGTATAGTTAATTTATATTCGGGTTGATTAGGTATACCGACTCCAACTCAATAAGGGACCACTCAAAATCCGAACCCGTCAGTCTAACCCATTTTTAATGACCCATGGAATCCATCGAAAGAGGAAAACATAAACCCAACCCGTAAAAATATCGGGTTTGGACGGGTTGAAGGTATCGGGTCAGAAATTGCCACCCCTAAATTCCAATGGGAGGGGGAGAGAAAAACTCCTAGACTATAGGCCTACCATTAAGCGGTCCAGATTCATAACCGGACCCTTCAATTGATAGGCCCTGACTAACAGATCTCTTAAGCAAAAAGTCAGCCTAAGAGATCCAAGGCTTCTAAACCATACATTCAGTGGCGTTCGTTTGAAGACCAAGAACTAATCAGGATAACTATTTAGCATATGGCATATACTGACTGGGGATCGAGTGCATTCGACGGCCCAGATTGATAAGATTATGCATCATTAAATTGTGTACACACCTAAAACTAAAAGAGAAATGCTTGCCCATCGCAAGCTTCCAAACTCTCAAGATGGTTGCGACATGTGTCACTATTTTTCCACTTTTTCCAGCTATCTTTAGAATCAGTCAGACCACAACTTTTTTGAAAAAAAAAAAATTTCATAAACTTCTTGAAAGCATCACATGTTGCACTTACCTTGAAAGTTTGGGAAAAATTCAAAATATGTAACTGGGACTAACACTCTCTACTTAAAAAGTGGGACTATGATAGTAGTACAGGGCAGATGCCTAGAGGATTTGTGCACGGATTCGTGGGTAATTGATGAGTGAACTGCTTGATCCCATAACCACCCTCATGAGAATGACACACCTCGTCAATTAAGTTAGAGGTGCAAGTGTGTGGATAGAAATTTGAATCCTAATTCTTTTTAATGTTGAATTTTGCTAATTTCACTCCCCCTCTTAGAAGAATGCAATAAAGAAATTGCCAGGTTGGTCCAAATTCACAAAGAAATTCATTAAAAAAAAAAACAATTTTGTTTTATTATCCAAAAAGGACAGTGAATAAGGGGGACTTTTAGTTTTTAAAGTTTATTAGTGTATCTGACAATGTGGGTGGACGGATTCTAACCTATGATTCTACCAAGCCAGTCTGTCATGGCCAGGAATGGGCATTAGAGATCGGCCTGTCGTCCAAATTGAAGATACTTAGTCCTTCTTTTGCTGACACTTATAAAACTTGGCATTTTGTACTTTGTTATGATAGATATTAGGAAATTTGAGTCATTTTATCAAGATTTTTAACACAATTAATTATTACCGTCATGAGATTTCATATCTTATTAATTTTTATGAGATTTGAAATCATTCATTTACTTACATTTGAAGTCTTATAGAAATTGCAATCAAGAGATGAAAAATGGATACATCTAGTTCTCTCGACAAAAGAAGGGACGTATAATTTGAAGGTCAAATGAGAAAATAAGCACTGAGATATAATAACCTTCAATCGTAATCTCATCTACTGAAAATGGGCCTTCTTGATCACCGCAACAGATTTTCAGGCAGAATTGGCATAATTAACTCAATGCCTACACTTCCTTTCAATATAGTTATGGTTTGGACAGTGTCTTCTCCATGGTAAAGTAAACGAAAATATTTTTTATTTATCCATCTGATTTCAGTATAGAAACTTCATATTCTCTCTACAGCAAGGTGGACAATGTCTTCTCTATGGTTTTAATAGTCCCTTTTTCCATTTCTTTTTTTAATTTTCCTTACAACCAAACCAAGGTTAATTCTAATGGCAAAAATTTTGCCAATTTATGACCTCAATTCCGAGATTTCAGATTTTTATGTTTTGAATATTTTATTCAACCAAAATATTCTCTCGAGATATTCCAAAATATTGGAAATAAATCACCTTTTTCTTAATCTTTTCTTAATTTTATAAAAATTGTAATATATTTACATATTTTGCATAAAAGTTATTAGATGCAAATCACTTATCTAATGTAATTGAATATAATACTTTAAAATTTTATTTGTTAAACTAATATAACTTATTAAATTATTTATTTTAACCATACTATTTTAGATTAAAACAATTAAAATTATCTCTACAAAAAATTAAATAATTCTAATTATCAAGTGTCTTAATATTCAAGTATTCTAATTTAACTAGGTTATAGTGTTTAAGGGTCTTAAGCATCCCCTAAAGTTATCTTTTACAAAAATAATTATCAAGTGCCTTAGGGGGAGTTTGGTAACTCTAAACTAAATAAGTGGAGCTTATTTAAAAATCAAGTTTATTTGGACTTTAGATTGTTAAGTTAAATGTTTAATTAGATGTCTAGATCTTTTTGAAGTAGAGATTTTACCTATAAAGAAAAAAATAGCTCGTGTTTACTTATTACTTTAGAGGTAAAACCTTTACTTAAAAAAGATTTAAACATTCAATTAACTTTTAACTTATCAATCTAAAGTCCTTATAAGCTTAATTTTCAAATAAGTTCTACCTATTTAGTTTAGAGTTGCCAAAATGTCACGCCCCAAAATCCCCCCTAGGAGAATGTGAAACTTTGTTACGTGACTTACTTGACTTAATCCATTTAATAAGCTTTAAAAGCATACCAAAATCAAAACTTAAAAATTTCTTCATTAAATACTTCAACTAAACATCAATTAAAAATCTATAATTAAACTGAACTAACATAATCTGAATCATCCTCGTGATTCTCAACTCTTTAATTAATCGTATCAAATTTAAATATCTCAAATGATGATTAGAACATAATAACTAGTTACAATCTCTCTATAATTTGAACAATTTCTAATAAACTAAAATAATAATAAAACCATCAATTGAAATCTAGTTCATCTTCAGAATGATCACCTGCAAGATCTTCTTTACGTACTCATCTTCAACTCAAGGCTCCTATGTACAATATTTCAAATCTCAAACCTGCAGACAACAAAAGTCATCGGCTGAGTAACAGGTTACTCTGTGTATATAACAATCTATAGTAAACAATATCATAACGATAACATGCATATAACTAACAGTTCAATTACAATTCACATACATAAATCAAAGTGCGGAAACATCTTTTCTCTTCAACTATTTCATGTGCTCACTTGTACTTATCTTTCTTACTTTTTATTTATTTCTTATTTATCTTTGTCTTACTTTTCTTACATTCTTACTTTTCTTTGAGATCTTTCTTGAAACCAGATAACTAGTACCCTTGGAAACTTATCTTGAAGCAAGGCACTAGCATTTTTGTTACCTTTCTATTTTTTTCTTACTTGTCTTTGATATCTTTCTTTTCTCACTTTTTATACTTCATACTTTATCATTCAATGAATAACACATTCATATGCATTAGTAATAACTTAAAATACCGTTTTACCGTATAAAGAAATAGGTTATTATACTTTACTTTACCGAGATACTACCCTTCGTACATTATTCGGCACGGACGGCTTAGTACATTTTCTTGTACGACAGTTTACTTACTTTGGCACACATCTTTCCATTTCTGATGGTATCCGGTGGTGCAAAACACATACATGCATTTCCGTTTTCATGTGTCTTTCTTTCTTACTTTCTTACTTTACTTTTGATCTTACTTAACATCTTATTAATGTCTTTAAACACACAACCTCTCATATCTCTTATAATCCGACAATCAAACATCACAGTTGATATTAAAAGTATTCATACATCATAATCTATCAATAATAATTATCATGAAATTTAAGCATAAAATTAAACTCACATTTTATTAACATAGTACAATTAAATCCTCCATTTAATTCCATCCATTATCTCATTCTTCTCATAAATCCACATACTTCAAATAATTTTCTCAATCCCTTTGTTGAATCATAATTAATTTAAACATGATTCTTCACATCATAATCTAACGATTCAAAAAAAATAAAACAATATCTTAAATAGGTACTCCACGTCCTGTTTTAACCATCAAAGAATAATAAACAGAAATTATAGATCTAGTTCTTCACATCCTATTTTAATCATTTACTAATAATAAACTGTGATCCTAATTATGGTTCTTCACATCCTATTTTAATCATTCAATAACAGGGATCATAATTATGGTTCTTCACATCCTATTTTAACCATCAAAATAATGAAACAACATCATCATTAGGTTCTTCACATCCTATTTTAACAGATCAATCATAATGAAACAAAAATCATAGACATGTTCATTGATCCTACCTATTCTTACATCTTTACTTAGGTTTACTCATTTTTATTCATTCTTTTAGGTTAATATTCAAAATATGGGTCACTAGATCAGCTATTTACATTATTCGCATCTTAATCATGTTCTTTACATAGATCTTCTCAATAAATTCATATTTTAGATTAATAGTTATAATATTGAGAACTAGGGAAAGTTATTTACCTCACTTGATCGCTTTCCTATGATCTATCGCTTACGAATATGGTTCTATCTTGATATCCATGCCTCTTTTCTCATTTTTTTGACCAAATCTTTGAACTTCTACAGTTTTCCCCTTTTCGATCTCTCAGAAACTCTCTATTTTCTTTCTTTTAAGTTTAGAAAGCCTTAGAAACCCTAACTCTCGAGTTGGAGGGCTATTTATAGAGTTTGGAGACCACAGAGAGTTAAAAATGGTAAAAAAAAACATGATTTTTTGGAAAATCCCGCTTTGGGCGATTGATCCCCCCCTAAATTTTTTTTTCTCGGACAGCCTTCGGTATTTTGTCCATAACTTTTGACTAGTTTATCGGATTTTGACGATTCAACTTGCATTGAACTCGTCATTCGAAGAGGAACAACTTTAATATTTTACAAATTTTCTAATTCTTCTTTATTCATGGACTAATTTATCCCTCAAGCTGACTGGTCTGGAAATAGATTTCAGCAGCCCTGGTTTCAGAAATCCAACTTTCAACCTAACTCCGACTAAGAATCTGAAAAAATAGTAAACATAAACTTTGAAGAGGGTTCCAATACCTTTCTAAAAATTCAAAAATCACTCGATTCCGATTTGCGGCGACAAAACTATAGCTTCTTCAAGTTGAGGGTATGTTAAAGCATCCCTTTTAATTCATCTTTTAGAAACGCATGCATTTAAAATTGGGCACATATTTCAAGAAATTCATGTAAATGGCACGAATGCCAATGAACTAAATTTTGGGTCTCTACACAAACTCCCCTTAATATTTAGGTTTTGTAGTTTAAAAAGGTTAGCAGAAGTGTTTAAAGGTTTGAAGTATCCTAACTTATTAGGTATCCCGATAGACATCTAATTAAATTTGTAATATAGTAAAAAAAAAAATTATTCCATTTTAAAACAAAATCCTAAATGTTTGGAAAAATGCATGACAATTCAACAAAACTTTCAGAAATTTCAGTAAATATGGGTAAATTGTATTAAAGTTCAATTTTAAAATTATTACAAAATAAGGATATCAATTTCGGGATGGAGGACTGAAACCGAAATTTCGCCGAAATACAAAATCATGAACCAAACAACTAAAATAAAAAAGACAAATAAATTCTTAAGAAAAAAAAACTCCTGCACTGAATAAATTTTTCCAAATTTTGTTCTCTCTTTGGGCTTGTTCTTTTCACGGAAATTGGTGGTGGAATTCTCAGGAATAGCAAATTTCAGAGGCTAAAAAATTAGCATACTTTGGATCCTATTTCAAGTCTTTCTCCAATATGGCCACAATAATTTTTCTCCATAGACTCTCCCATTGGAACCCAAACCTCCAAAGCCATTTATCAAGTAAGAGCAAAGTTCATCTCTTTCAAAGTTCTAACTCCAGGCATCATACCCCAACAAAAACTAGAAAGTGAAACAAACATATAGACTCACAATGCATTCCTGGCAATGTGTATAACATGGGATGGCAAAAAAAAAAAAAAGATAAAGACAAAGCTTGCATATAGAATACAAAAATATCATTACTTGACACCAAGATTTTTTTATAAAGAAAAAAAGATTTTTATAATTAATAACATGGCTACTGAAGAACTTCACATAATCAGAAAAAAGTAGAAAGCAGACAGTGGTTTGAAGAGTTTCTTACACTCGATATCTCAATAGTCCCTTCATTCATCGGTGGTTCTTTCATGTATACATGATAAAAAAAAAAAATGGAATGGGGACACCCCAAGTCCTTTGCCGTGAAATACACCAGTCAGAGGAGCAGGAAGTCAGTTGCAGGAATTCTGTTTTCTGCCTGCACAAAATTCATGTAGCTGAACAAAACATAACCCTAACCCTACCAATAGGAAATAGGAAACCATTTACAGAATAACACAAATAAAACCTGACACAAAAACTTTGTAGGAGATTAGGGACTGCATGAGAGAATACCAGAAAAGTCACATTATGCATGAAACATAGTTTAACATGGTGAGATACTATTATCATGGTCCGCATGGATCAGCGAATAGAAAGGTACCAAAACAGGATGATCAGCTATAGTTAAGTGCATAATGTCAAAACCATAAAAAACACCTGTGTCGGAATCCATATTACTTGGCCAATTGCATCTATACGATCCTGCCTGAACCCTTCCACTGAAGCAAACCATTGCTCAGTTACCCTAAATATAGTAGGCTTTTTTGTTCTCCGGTCATATGGGTACTGGTAATCTGCTTAAGAGAACAATTGACTAAGAGACGTTTAGGAGCCAATATGCAAACCTCATCTTTCATTCTAAATCAGAAAGGAGAAACAGCTTACTATTTCCTGATCGATTCTACAAGGAATGAACTCAAACTTACTGTTTGACCACCACCCCCCAAAAAAACTCTACTTACTGTATGGTTCTTCCATAATAATTGACAAATGTTCATCCAAGTATTTCACAACAGCAACATTGCCATCTCCAGGGACATCTAGCCCACTACACTGTCCAGATTCTTCACTAGACTTTCCATCATCATCAACAGGGGATAGTATAGAGAGTCCATATTTAAGAACTGTACATAATCTCCTTGACCATGACCAGGGTCTGTATGGAGTAGTCCTGTCCCTGACTCAGTTGTGAAAGAATCTCCTACAATGGCAACAGGGCATTCCCTGTTATCTATTGGACGGATATACCTGATGCCATGATGAAAAACCGCATGTAAGGGATACATAATACTGCAGATTCATTGAATAGATAACTTAAGTATACATTCTACAATTTATTATGTAAACTTACACTGCCAATATCCAACATGACCAAAGTGCAGCAATGACTCAGTAATTGAATGCCAAAGATCCATTTTAAAGTCTAATGCAATTTTCAAAAACCCAACCCGATAATATTTTCTCCATGACAAGCTTCTCCCCATTTTGCTTATAGTTTTGGTATAAGGTCTGGATTCCACAATAAGGTAAGGTTTTCTTTGCCCCTTAAGAACATTGCCGCCCCTTCTTTTTCCACTATCCGGGGATGCAAAAACATCTTCCAAGAGTGAGTGTACTCCGATCACACCATATTGAAGCTTAGCATTCACCGCAACAGCTGAACAATAGAAAGAAATTTTTTGCATGTATAATCTTAAGAGAAAAATATGCAAATCCTACCAAAAAAGGGAAAAGAAGGGAGGGGAGGGGAGGGGACTTGTTAATTGCATATTGACATAATCTCCTACTTCATCCGAGCTTGGGACCGCAACACAGGTTCAAGAGCCAATACTGCTACGGTTATATCTTCAATTGTTGTTAAAAGTATATTAATCACCTGAATTTAATGTCTAGTACTTGTGAAGAAGGGTAAATTGTCCATTCAAATTTTATAACGGCGGGCACTAAATGTAAAGGGCATTGGTTATTAGAATTTTATGTCATTTTGTATTTGTTGAAAGGACATGGCAGTATTTAAATTCTAAATTGTTGGGTGCTAATTTAGGAACTATACTATCAGTCATTAAGAGTAATGAACACACAAATGTTGATTCATACATGAGATGAGATAAGAACAAATTCTCTTCAGTTAATGCCACTAAGAAACTGCAATTTGAAAAGCCAGATTAACCTTAGTAGCATATAACTTTGACATAGCTAGAATTGATAAACATCGTTGTTCTTTCTCACCTATAATATAGTTGTTGCTTGCTCTTTCCCCATTTGACAGACTGCTTAAAACCAATTACAATAAATAATAGTGAAGGAATGATGAACTATGATACTGAGGCATGTGAAAAAAAAACTCTAACCTTTTTCTTTCTAACACTCTTTTTGTCCTCCGCCATCACAAATTTTTCTACAGATTCAACAGCAATTTCATCTGATCAGGCCAGATTGTAGGCCCCCATCATTCGTTCCAGATGCATGAGGCAAGTGTTCTATGGGCAAGGTCAAGAAGAATTTATACAGATAGATGAATAATTTGTGGATAATGCTATGCAATCCATGACAAAGACTAAAGGAAGTTGAAT
Organism: Tetracentron sinense; assembly: GCA_015143295.1. NCBI lineage: Eukaryota > Viridiplantae > Streptophyta > Magnoliopsida > Trochodendrales > Trochodendraceae > Tetracentron > Tetracentron sinense. Next base: position 5,805,080 of record CM026558.1, on the reverse strand, counting down.
AAATTATGGTAAGAGTGTAAATAGGCTAGCCCCGGGGTTTCAAGTAGGAATATGAATTTACTGGGCCAAGTACTGGCTTGCGCCCATAGTAGCAAAGTTCGGGTTCGAGAATTATTTGGTGGGGGTTAGGTTCGAAAACATAGCAAAATTCGGGATAAGTTTAAAAAATTTTTGAAATAGGAATGTAATACCAACTAATCCATCTACCAATCTGGATGAATTGGCATCTCTTACTATGCTAGACACTTATCCCAATTTCTAAAACAGCAAACACTATGTAAACAAGCAAACTCAAGAAAAAAAATTACATAAAGCTTAAACAGTTCTTATGTAACCTAAAAAAGAAGAAGAATCTAGATTACATGTTTGTACATGCAATTTAGATTACATAAGCAATTAAGAGATTTATAGAATCAGGAAAAAATAACAATCTGAATAGATGAAATCAGAGAAGCAATATCTGAGTGTATTTATTTGGCATAACATAGTTATTTAGCACTCTATAAAAATAATTCAGAATAATTAGCATAAATCATCTTTTTCTCTTAGTTCAATCAAAGTTCATTAGAGTAATCAGCGTGTGAAATCATATTTTTCTCATAGTTCAGTCAAATGGATATCAAAATCCTAAAAAAACCTGCTCAATTTGAGGTTTCTCCTTCCTCTCAAATGGTGACTTCGGTTAGATAGGGATTTCTCAGTGCGAAATAAGTTTCGGATTATTGGTAATAACCCTATTGATAATAGAAAGTCTATTTTGCCATGATTCTTATTTTAGAATTTTGAATAAGCCTGAACAAATAATTTGTGAAAAATCCTCATTCATGATAAGTTTGGAATAAGTCGTCAGTTTGCAAATAATTCGCAAATTGATGAATTATTTGTTAGTTCATTAAAAAAAATCGTCATTTTAAACTTTACCCGTTAAAAAATGAATAGTTCGAGAACAATTGAGAACTATTTGAAAACTTTGTTACTATGCTTGCGCCTATTAGAAATCTAACAACAAATAGGCCCGCACCATGGCAAACCTTTGATCCTGACTTGGGCCAATATGATGATGAGGATGGAGTGAACCCGGACCCACTAATAGTCATTGAACAAATACATGTTTTCTCTGATCCGTCCCCTCCTGAATAACTAGTAGATAAGGTAAAGGAACAGCTGAAGAAAATGTAGGTCGGCCAGCCAATCTTGGGCAGCAAATTCAAGGATTTGTAATCCTATACTGCATCGAGCAAGTTCAAGATGCCAGACTTCAAAAAATACATCGGGAAGGGATGCTCACACACTCATCTTCGTCTCTACTATGGAGACATGTTCAGGTATGGAGATCATGGTTTCAAAAATCGCCGAAACCGTTACATAATGCCTGTTACGTAAAGGTTTCAGTGGCCTCCGATACCCAATACCGTACCTTTACCCGTTTATCCCGAAACAAAACCATAACCGAAAACGTTATGTAATGGACGTTACGCCCAATACGTAAAGGTTTCGGTTGTAGGACTGGGTTCCGAAAATCCTTAAACTCATTCTAAAACCTCATCTTTGCTTCCTCTCTTCTTCTCTACCTATTCTTAATACATTTTTTTTTCCTAAAATCCTATTGTTTTTTGTTGATTAACAACTTGCTTTGGAGTTTAATTCATAGATTTGAAGAAATCCACAGGTTCTTTATTTCGGATATGTTTCAACCCTCGACCCATCTAATTTCCTTATTTCTAAATTTTGAGCTTCATATTGGCTTTAAAAGTATCTTGTTACTCATTTATTATATGTTTTTTATTTTTTTTATTTATTGGAATTTTTTTGATTTTTTTTAAGCAAAAAAAATAATAATAAGTAAAAGCCGAAACCGTTACGTAACAGCATTATGTAAAGGTTTCGGCCGTGTCTGTTACGGTTTCCGAAACCCTTTTTTAAAACCTTGATGGAGATAAAAAAGCACTACTCATCCAGTGCTTTTAGAAGAGTCTGAAGTGCGCCACACTCAGGTTGTTAACAATGCTAGACATGGAAAAGATCAAGACATAGAAGGACCTTACTGAGGCATTTCTTGAGCAATACTCTTTCAACATGGAGTTGCTCCCACAGAAGGACGATATGGAGCAGATGAGCTACAAATCCAATGGATCATTCATGGAGTATGCCGCTTGATGAAGAGAGATGACATAAAGGATAAGGGTAGCCCTACGCAAGCCCACCTAATTTGCATCCCTAGTTATAAGTCTGGAAACATTGGAGCATGCAGACAAGCACGAACGTCAATCTTGAACAACATTGAAACACAACATATGCATCAGATATTTTTGTAAATGAGTTCCCCTCAGGATCCACAGGATCCCAAAAGAAAGTAAAGTGATGCATAGATCATGGTTCTTTCTTCTGGTTTGCAAAATGCAATCACCTAGGTTTAGTTCACAAAGAAAAATGGAGTATCAAGAGCCTATCTATATGTGCATTCATTATGACGGGTCCAATGATGAAAAAGACTCGTATCAACAACCATAATAATAATAAATACCCCATTTTCATCAAGGCATCAAGAAAGGAAAGCTTCCTCCTCTTCTATTGCTTTCTCGGCAAAGGATTTCAAACTCTTCAACCTCACAAGATTTTCGCCAAGTGCAGGTTCACCATTCACAAGTGTAAGCTTTGACTCAGCAGCCTCTTAATTCTGATTCAAGTTTTAGTGCAGCTTTCTCAATTGATATAACATACTTCTCAAGGGATGAGATCTCTTTCCTTGGATCAGAGATGTGATTGTATTTCTTATTAATTGCATTTTTGAGAATGTGCCAGGAGACAATCAAGTATCCGCTGAGAGCTTAGAAAGACATTTAGAAGAATTTGCAGTCAGGAAAGGAAATCAAAATGGGTGGAAACATTCGTTATCAGGAAAGGAGGGAAGAAACTATTAAATGAGATAGGCAAATAAAATTCATAATAAAGTGAATGAAATAATTTTGGACAAATCAATTAGGAATTGGGAAATTGGAGATCCTGTGAACCAACTCTATTTTTGATGGATGGAGTTGTCAAGAACTAAGTGAAGTAACTATAACAATTGCTAATTCCAATGAGTATGCTTGCTATACCAGATACAAGATAGAAAACAAAAACACTGTGACAAACATTTCCAAACCAATGCAACATGATGTTTTGGCCCTTAGGAAATATTTATTCTCAACTACATATAAGCAAGAACCAGTATGGTTACTCAAACACAAAGGTAAATAAATAAATACTGCAAGAATTGAGTATGGGAAAAATTAGCCAAAAACAGCCTCAGAAAAGTGGCAAGGCCTTCTACAGAGAAAAAAGTGAGTATGCTGAAGCCTGAAGGAGATCAAAAATCAAGCAAGACAAGAACACTGACTTAACATTTTCTATAGAAAGGGGATGTCTATCCTTTTATTATTTCTCAAAAATAACAAGTAAACTATTTCAAAATGAATCACATAACGATTTACATGCATTGAGTATATGTCACATTTCGGAACACATTTCATAAAAGTATAAACATAATATTTTCACATTAGATCTTTTGAAAAAATTAAAATGAAAACTTTAAAGCTTGTCCCCTAATAATTCTGCAGTTAAAAACGTAACAGCACACCTCCCATGGACGATCTTGGAGTACGGACTTTCTCCATGTAGCTGGAGGATGCCCAATTGACAATGGCCAAATTAGATATAAACTGGTAATTCATCCTCCTGTCAATGGCTATAGCTGTCATCTGTGCATTTTTATTCCGGTATGAACTCACTTCACCATCAGCATCGTTTGCTTATCAATACCCTAACATGGCTTACCAATGAGTGAAACTTTTGTACCCAACTTCTTAGAATGAAGCCAGGGTGATCTGAAGTAGAAAATCAACCATAAAGCTCTAAGTGCTTTGTTACATCATTTCTATCACTTCAATGGAATTATAGACATTCTGCACTATATATATATATATATATATTTACAATTCAAACCTGAGATGCCAAAATCTCAAATTTAAAACTTTTTGAAACCAAGACTTACAAGTGGTGCGAGAACCAGAGGATGAGCCATGTCCAGCACTCCATATCAAAATCAGCAACTCTTTGAAAAAGAGCAGGAAAAGCTCCAACTACAACTACTGAAAAAACACTAGAAGTGCCAATAAATTAAACCTGAGTCTGCAACCTTAAAAAAAATGCATGACAGTAGAAGTGGCTTGTCACTATAAAGGGTCAAAATCTCCTTTGAAAAATTTATAGGAGTCAAAAAAAAAAAGATAACTTCTATATAGTTAGTTTGAAAGGAAAGATATCCTACGTCTGAGGCATTTGTATACTTTAAATATTTCACAAATATATACGGAAAATATATTCTGTTTGGAGACAATAAACTTAGTTTCCTCTTGGACCCTGCTGTTTTCTGCCACATGGAGGGCTGACATGACCAATCCAGAACCGCCATCTGAGAAGGGACCCTTTATAGGCGAATAGTGCCCCCATTGAATTTGACATTTCCCTTGTAAATGGCAGTCATTAGAAATTTAAGTTTTAAAGTGAAAAAGAGGGAACGAAAGGTCTCCTTTTTCCACATGGCAGAGGTCTCTTGGGCGATAACTTCCCATGCCGAGAGAAGTGACCTGACGGAAGAGGTCATCCCCTTTGGTCCTGCCACATTGGCAAGTTGCGTGAGTGCTTACGTGTGTGTGCGCTGTGTGCTGACCTGTAAAAGACTAAAGTAGGATGGATCTTGATTTAATCTTTTTATATAATAATGCAGACCACCAACTGCTAAGTGGGTCTAAGGCTCCCAACAAAAGTTCAGTAATCATATGTTCTAATAAAACCAAAATCTTAGGAGCAACCCATGGCTCACAGTTGCAGTGCATAATATCAACAACTTGAGCTACAGCTTCAAATCCAAATCCCTTGCCGTGTTGACGTAAAACCTCCTCCTTTCTACACCCCCGAGTGTAAATATACACCACTCTGCTCACTTATACCTGATTTATGATTTATTTGACTCACATGAAACTGCTTCAAATCACTTTGAAGACTATGACTCAACCAACCCAGCCTCACCAAATTTAGCATCCAAGAGTGGAGCATTCAATGAATGGGCCATCTCTTAAAATTGGTCACTGATCCTAAGTTGCCCACCATCTGATCAATCTCATTCACTTGGACTGTGAATAACAATATCATCAACATTTTCCAGACCACCAAATTTTTTCATTTAATGGATGGTTAAGATTAATCAAACAGTCAATTTTGGGGTTGATGCCAATTGAATAGGTAGTCGATGATTAAAGAATGATCCAAGAGATGAGGAAGTCTAAGGTTTTAACAAACAAAGTCATCCTCATATGACAACTCTTTCTGTTTTTTTCTTTTCAAACATGTTAAACATCCCGGATTGAAAAAATACTTCCTTGTGATAAATTATTCCATATTTACTTGCTTATTGTCTGAAGAAGTCTCTATTTAAAATAAATAAGTACATTGCACAAGCCACAAGTATATCTCCCTGCATGAATAAAATATCATTTGATGGAAAACAGTGATCCAAGGTGTGTATTGTAATCAGTAACTATTAATAGACGTGAATTAAAAAATGTGATACTTTACACAGATTTAGTAACAAAAACACCCTTTCCTTTTCGGTTTTGAATGTGGAAATGTCATGGTTTAAACTTCTTATTGAAATAAATTATGTCAGTTAAAGAACATTAAGATTCAAGAGTATCGCAAAAGATATTAGGAAAAAGATGACCTAAAAAGGCATCTGAGGTTCCAATTTTCCAAGATCGTGAACAAGATGAGTTCCAAACAGGTACAATACTTTTATCAAGATCAGCAATACGTTAAGAAATAAAAAGGCAACAATACAATAATCATTAGGATCTTGGAGGTTTCTCTAACAATGCAGAAAGATAGACCTCCTCCTTCGATTTAGGAGAAATGATCCACTTGTGTTTCTTATACCTGAACTGCAGAAACATGTACATGTAGTCATCCAGATCCTTTCTGCTGCAAAAGAACCGGTCTATCCATAGCAGCCCTCCCGGCCTCAAAACCCGATCCCAATCAAACAAGATAAAATCCATCAACTGTAGGTCAATCCAGCCATCCAAAAACCCAGTCGTATGAATCAAGTCCATTGTGTTATCAAAGAGCGGAAGGCGTTGGTTCAATGTTGCATACAGAGGAACCAGACCTCTGAGTGCAATCATCTCACTGAAAGGGGCCCCTAGGTTTAGAGCAGTTGAGATAACTGTCACATTTTGTTCCCTCATCCTTGCAGCAAAAGTCCCTGTACTGACACCAAAGTCCAGACCTATCCTTATCTCCTCGGGCTTGATTGCCAAAACATCACTTATCAGAAAATCTACTGGAAGTGAGCCATTAGTGACCCATTTGACCCTTTCCTTCTCCAGTTCGAAACATCCACTACACTTGGAATAACCCCTCTTAGGGTTCTTGCTTGATAAGCACTCAAAGTTCTTGCACTGGTAATTGCTCCAACGAACATTTCTATTTTCCGGTAATTTCCATAGGGACTCATTAATCGGGTAGGGCTTCTGGTAGAGCTTGGAGGCCCTTGCCAAGCACCGCCTCCTGGGCAAAGGATCACATCCATTCATCAAAAGCTTCTGGGCTAGGTTCCAGTCATCATTACAGTAAGAACCGATGTCATAGTTCATGTATCTTTCCACTTCTTTTTTCATCGAGACACAGGCATGACCTATTGTGTTGTATATTCTCTCTGTTCCATATATATTGATATTTCCGACTCTGTTCTCTTTTGGGGTTATATATTTTCGTATCTCCTCAACCGTGAAAAAATTAATCAAGGGGTCTTCCTTCATAGTCGTGTTTCTGACTCCAACTCTAGGAAGCCGGATCTGTCTAAGAGATATGTGAGCACTATATAGAGGCTGGATTACCTCCTCTTCCAGAAACTTCTTGTACTCCAATCTCGAAATGTTCATTTTATCGCTGGTGTCTGTGTTCTTCTCCATATGTTGTACAGACGACTCCAGCTTGTCCTGCAAACTTGCCATCTTTGTAAGAACTTCCTCAACCCTATCAGACAAAGCTTTTAAATCAACACCATCATAAACATCCTTCACACCATAAAAATGGCGGCATATGTCTTCATCATGCAGGAAAAACCCAGCGGAGTAGAACCTAAAGAGACTGGTTATGCTGACTATTACAACAAGCCCTCCTAGTATAATCTGAAAGGAACCCATTATTCTTGAAAGTCTGCATCTCCGGAAGCATAACCTCCCCATTTTGAATTGGGAAAAAAAAAGATTTTCGCAAATTGCTATATGTTTTCCTACTTTCTCAAATGTTGAACCCGGTCTTGTGTAAATGCTTAAAGCTTCTGAATTGATCTAAATTAGCTTGACTCATTGACGATAAAATAAGCAGTCATTATAACAACTTAGTTTTATGCTCAGTAGAGAAGCAGCAGAGGATTTGATGCGGTTTCCAGCTAATTTTTACGATAACATGAGATTTAAGCTCAGAAATTTACATTCAAGTATACCTACATAAGAAAGTCACGAGTCTACCAAAATCAAGAAGAAGAATCATTTCCTGCCCGGCTTCAATTTCTAGAAAAGCAGTCAATCAAAGCTCCAAACTGATCCGAAACGAGATGAACCTCTGAAAATCCTGTTGTAAGATCTTCATAAATGCTCCAAGCTTACATTGTAATCCCATACAAAACACAGGTAATGGAAGATCCAGAATTGAACACTTTCTTTCAGATACAAATCATCCAAAAACGTAACCATAAAACCACACCGTAACCTCGCTTCAAGTGCTCTCAATCGATTCAACAGCTGGAAAACCGTAAACATGAAGATTTACGGATCCAACTTTGCAAGATCAATCAGCTGGAGCGCGTTGCTTCTTAAAAGGGAGATTAATCAAAACCCTAGAAAGGCTCGAATCTCGTGATTTGAAACCCTAACAGCTCTCGACGGTTTTTTAATGCGAAAACGTTGACTGTAAGGTAGGGTTAGGTTTTCCTGACGCGTATCAGCTCGAATTGTGCTGATTCTAGGCCGTTTCTGAATATTAAAATTGCTTTTTGTATGGCAAGTCGATCGTAGATTTCTACTGGTAGGATTATGAAGGCAGGTCATCGCCATTGATAGGCTCTTCGCTATCTTCGAGCTTTAAAAAAATGGCGGAACAGGTGGTCGTTCCTCGTGTTGCAGGTATTGGAAAAAGCAACAGACAAAATGAAGGAATCATATTCGTTACGAAATGGCAAGGGATTACCTCTGTTAGATGCCCCAGATCTCTCCTCGGGCACCATTCTTCGGCTGACGCGTGGAAAGGCTTTTATCTAAAGAAATGATAACTTGCATTGCACATTCAGTTGAGTGGTGCACACGCATACCTCTCAAGCTCGCCATGTGTGCTCTTTGACACCTATTAACTGTGGTTAAAATTAAATAATCCAATCTTAGTTTTTTGAAAAATATCATTAAAAAATTAACTACATAGTGAGTGAAATCATAGCCAAGGTTAACTTTTTTTATAAAAAAATTAAAAACTAAAGTAGATTATTTAACCCTATCTACGCGTGGACTCTTAATTAATGATAGTTAATGGATGTCGAAAGAGGACTTGTGGTGAGCTTAGGAGGTGTGCGTATACTACTCAATGGAGTGGTCAAAGCATGTTATCATTTCCATAGTTAAATGCTTCCATGCGTCAACTAAGAGTGCTTCCATGCGTCAACTAAGAGTGGTGCCCGTGATGGGAATCCTATCTGCATATGCTAGAGATAATCCGTTGCCACAAGAAAATAGAGTCCGGATCCTGTTCAATTGCCATTGAACTCTCCCGAGTTCAGTCGCACCCATGAGGCCATTTAACCCTTAGGTTAACATTTCAATTCTTATGGTTAACATTTTTAAATCTTTATTTGAAAAACCAAGGCTAAAAGTTATAAGTTAACGGATCTTAACCATAATTAAAAGTGACTTGAAACTTAAAAGGAACACACCATGTGGGTGCAATTGAACAGGATCCCAACTCCAAGAAATGTGCCAGCGCTAATCCGTAATCCGCCTAGAAAACTTAAAAAGTATTTTGGATGTGGGCCAAAAACAGTGGTTTAAGCTTAAACTTTTGATTCCTTAAAAAATATATATAATAAATAAAGAGCAGTGATAAGCATATCCATGAATTCTGGAAGGGATAAAATTCGTGAAAATAATTGAGCGTTGGGGAACGAGCTAGCTTTTGTTGTTTTGTTCACGAAAGTGACACGTGGACATACCCTTGGGTCACGTGCTTAAAATAGAAGGATAAACGTTGTCTGATGCACAACGTTCACGTTATATAAATTACAACGTATCTGTGGTCTTGTGAACAACGTTTTCGTTCTGGCTTGACAACGTATCCGTTGTCTTATGCACAACGTAAACGTTGTATTCTCGACAACGTTTCCGTTGTCACATAAACAACGAGCCCGTTGTAACTCAGATAAAGATGTCCAGACCTTATTTTAAGACATATACAACGTACCCGAGCTCGAGTCAACAACGAGACCGACTCGCATGAGGGAATGATCAGGAGGCGATCGGTTATTCTGACAAGTAGGCCGAAAGCACTGTCTTGGCATTTAATGTTGGTCACTTCTGCGTGATGTCAGAACCCAACCGACTGAACTCATAGTAGGCTCTCACGTGTGATGCAACAGGTGGCAGATCTTATTGGCATATTTGGTAATGAGTACAGAGCACGTAGTATGGGCATCCATGGTCATCTATGGTCATACCAATGTTAACCTATAAATACCCCAAGGATTTCAGTGCTTAGGATATATATATTTTTCAGTACTTAGGACACATATATTTCAGTGCTTAAGAGATATTATTTTTCAGTGCCTTTGTGCGTGTTACTGTTCATCATCTTCTCCACCTACTTACTTTATCATCGGAGTGCAAGTCAGGGTATCACACCCTTCAACTCCTACCTTCTACCAGTAAACCAGAGTGTGTGTAGCTGCGGCTGACGCGTGTCCTTCCCGGTAAATTTCTCTTTCAAAATTGGCGCCATCTGTGGGAAGTTATAAACGAACCTCCCTTAGCTCTTTGTGATCATGACTTATCAAACTTCTGTGCCCGGGCGTGAGAATCAAACCCTTCAAGCCACCCCATTCGCATCTTCTGTCGTGCAGACTTTCATTCCTAGGATCAGTCCATCGTCTGAGCAGCCAGAGAGAACCATGCCCCCCCCCATTGAGCCTTCTGTCTCTGATCGTATTTTGATGATGTTGCAAAGACAACAGTCTGCTCTGAATCAGATCACCAGACACCAGCAAATGATGCAAGAAAGACTTGATGCGTTCGAGCATAGCAGGCTCGAAGTAGATGATAGGCCATCTCAGAGACCTTCAGTGAGACGTCAGCTTGACTTCTCCTCTTCCCCATCGGCGCAAGGGAACCGTGACACCAGGTTTGTGCTTCTTCCTACTGAAGGGGATGTAAGACAACCTTAGGTTCGTGCAGAGCAGAGAACTCCTTCTGATCGTATTGATTTGCGAGAAGAAGCAAGACGAGAAGATTCGAGAGGTGCTGCCGAGGGAGCGGTCGCTCAGAAGACTTGGATGACTTCCAATGAGGTGGAGGCTATGATCAGTGTTCGTGTCAAGAGCATGAAATGAGGGATTCCTGATCACTTTGCTCAGTCAGCAAAGGACAACGTCGAGAACTCTCCTTTCACAGATGCCATCAATCAGTCATACACTTCATCCAAGTTTATGACCCCGATCTTCCCCATGTACACCGGAAGAACGGATCCGGAGGAGCACTTATTTGACTTTAAGCATGCGATGGTTGTTCGTAATCCAGATGATAATCTGTATTGCAAGGCTTTCCCCAATAGTCTGGCTGGAGCGGCATCAAGATGGTTTCGTAATCTGCCTCCTGGTTCAATCAGCAACTTCTCCGAGCTCAGGTCGGCTTTTATTGATCAGTTCATTATCAATAAAGGAAGAAAGCAGGTGCAGATACTCTCTTCTCTTTAAGGATGAAACCGGCAGAGTCCTTAAGAGACTTCATTTCGCGCTTCACTGAAGAAGTCCACAGCATCGATAAAGTCGATGAAGGGAGTTGTATTGTTGCTTTTAAGAATGCTATCCTCAGGCATTCCGAGCTCTATAAATCCTTGGCTCTTGACTATCCTGTCAAGATGGACGAGATGATGGTTCATGCGATCAAGTACGGAAGATACGAAGATGATGTTTCCGTTGTGCCGAAGCCAAGGACGAGAGGGGTGGATGTGATAGAGAGAGCACGTCGGTCGTCTAAGAGGAAGGAGAAGAGGCAGAGGTATGAGTCTTCATCATCTGAAGACTCACCACCTAGGAAGCAAAAGGAGAAGGTAGTGTACGTGACTCAGCGGGGTCAGCCGGCTCGGCGCCCGTATGAAAGAAATTACAATCAATCCCAGCAGCAGGGTAGGATGGAGAGACGTCCTAACCCGAATCTTCAACAGCAAGTGAGGCAGCATTATCAACCTCGCCAGGAGCAACCGCAAGTACAGCGAGAGAGAGGTGTTCAGCCGAGTGAGAGGCGACCTTTTGCAGCTCGGGCGGGTCCCATCCATTTTACTGCTAGCCCAACGACCATCATGAAGTCGATGGAGGGCAAGGCGTATTTCGAGTGGCCTGCTAGAGCTGTGCAAGATGTTACATCGGGACCACGGGCACATGAGTATTGCCATTATCATAAGTGTCGTGGTCATCTTACGAACCGATGTCGCATCTTGATGGAGTATTTGGAGAGGCTGGTCCAGGAAGGGTATTTGGGAGAATATCTCAGTTCCAGTAACGGTGGCACGATGCGCACCAGAGAACCGTTATCCCAACCTCGTATAGGAGAGCCTGCCAATAATCCAAGTACTAGTGGAGGAGGACGAGGAGGATCCCCTTTGGGCACTATCAACGTCATCTGCCGTGTGCGAGCACCGGAGGAGGATATGGAGAGAGACTTCAGAGCAAAGACAAGGAAGATGTTTCATGAAGCTGAAGTATGTCAGGTGCAGGTGTCTGCAAGAAGCGTGGAGCAGGCGCTTACTTTCACTGATCATGATATGGCAACGGTAATCCGACCTCATTATGATGCTCTTGTTCTCACCGTGAGAATAGGAGATTTCGACATCAAGAGGGTGCTCATAGATTCTGGGAGTGGGGCAGACATCTTGTATCTTCATGCTTTTACTCAGATGAAGTTGGATCCGTCCGTTCTCATCTCTGCTCAGACCCCGTTGTTCGGGTTTAATGGTAGTTCGATGAAACCTATAGGCGACGTCGTCTTACCCGTTGTGGCAGGACCAGTTGTCCTACAAACCAGATTCTCCGTTCTGGATGCGTCATCGCCTTACAACGCGATCTTGGGTCGATGGTGGACCCACGAGATGAAGGCTGTTCCCTCCTCTTATTATCAGGTGTTGAAATACCCGACGCAGGACGGACCCCAGGAGATCAGAGGGGATCAATTGACATCGTAGAAGTATGATTTCCCTACTTCCGTTGTGCCCAAATAGCAATTACAGGTCGGCTCCGTTGTGGAAGATAGCTCGGAAGCCTCGTTGTACAGACCTTCCGTTGAACCCACGAAGGCAGTCAATCTGGGAACGGAAGAAGAGCCAAAGGTGTTGCAGATCAGGACGAGCTTGACAACGGATAAGGAGGGCGAGTTGCTGGAATTTCTGAATGAGAACCTTGATGTCTTTGCATGGTCGCACAAAGATATGACAGACATCAATCCGATTATTATCTGCCATCACCTCAACATTGATCCTACTGTCCCTTCGGTGAAGCAGAAACTTTGGAGACTTGCCCCAGCCTATCATGCTGCAGTGAACGAAGAGATAGATAAGCTGATCCAGTTTGGGTTCATCCAAGAAGTGCAGTATCCTGATTGGATAGCTAATATCGTAGCTATACCCAAAAAGAATGGGAAGGTGAGAGTTTGTATTGACTTCACTGGTGTCAATAAAACATGTCTCAAAGACTTTTTTCCTATGCCAAGGATTGATAGGCTCATCAATGCCACTGCTGGCCATGAAATGTTATCATTTATAGATGGTTATTCGGGCTATAACCAAATCCTCATGGAGGAAGAAGATCAAGAGAAGACCACTTTCATTATAGAGCGTGGCTTGTTCTGTTATCGTGTTATGCCTTTTGGTTTGAAGAATGCTGGTGCAACGTATCAACGTTTAATGAATCTCATGTTTGGGCCAATCCTCGACAAAACGATTGAAGTTTACATCGATGACATCGTTGTGAAGAGCCGACTACGGAATACCCTTGTGATGAACCTTGCTGAGCCTTTCTTTATTCTGAGAGCTTTCAATCTGAAGATAAACCCAGATAAGTGCACCTTCGGGGTTACCTCTGGCAAATTCTTGGGTTATCTTGTGAGTCAGCGGGGTATTGAAGCTAATCCAGCTCAGATCCGTGCTCTACTGGACATGCCGCAGCCTAAGTCGAAGAAGGAGATCCAGAAGTTAACAGGGCGTATTGCTGCACTCAATCGATTTATCTCCAAGTCATCTGATCATTGTAAATCCCTTTTTGAGCTGCTGAGGAAGGATTCTATTTTCACGTGGACGCCAGAGTGTTCTCAAGCTTTTCTTGCTTTGAAAGAGTATTTAGGCTCAGCCCCTATTCTTTCCATCCCTGAGCCAGGTGAAATCTTGTATCTTTATCTTTCTGTTTCAGAGCAGGCCATTGGCTCCGTCCTGGTCAGGTGTTGTGGCGGCGTCGAGAAGCCTGTTTATTTCATCAGCAAAACCTTTCTCAAGGTAGAGTGTAATTACAGCAAGCTCGAGAAGATGTGTCTTGCTCTTGTCTTTTCTGCTGAAAAGCTTCGTCTTTACTTTCATGCTCATACTATCGTTGTCATCATAACGTATCCATTGAAAGTCGTGTTGGGACGACCTGAGTTGGCGGGGAGGATGTCAAAGTGGGATGTGGCTCTGAGTGAGTTCGATATCCAATATCGGGCAAGAAGTTCAGAGAAGGGACAAGCTATGACGGGATTCCTTTCTGACTTCCCTGTGAAGAAGGAGGCAGAGGAGGTGATTGCTGATCTCCGTGAGCTTCCAAATGAGGTTGACAACGGAGATATCGTTGTAGATGGAAATAGATCATTAGAGTGGGTTGATTGGCTGCTGTACGTGGATGGATCTTCTAACTCGAGTGGTTCAGGACTTGGTGCTGTACTCATTAGTCCGGAGAACATAAAAGTGCAGAAGATGTCACGTCTTGGGTTTACTGCCTCCAATAACGAAGCTGAGTACGAAGCATTGCTGCTTGGCTTACAGAGTGTGCACGAGCTGCAGGTCTCTAGATTGAGAGTTTTTTTTTATTCACAGCTCGTAGTGAATCAGGTGAATGGAGACTACGAATGCAAGGACGATCGAATGAAACAGTATGCTGCACTCATTCGTTTGCAGTGTGAAGCGTTCACCGTTGTGGAGATCAAGCATACCCGAAGAGATGAGAATAGGCATGATGATGCTTTGGCTTATCTTACTTCCATGATGCAGTTTGACGAACCCAAGGTTATTCTTATGGAATACAAAGAATATCCTTCGATAGCATTCCAACCACAGCGAGAGGTATGTTTTGTTAATCCAGTTCCAAGTTGGATGATAGGGTTGACAGCCTACTTGAAAGATGGAGTTCTTCCTATCATTACAAAGGAATCAAGGCGTATCCAGTTCAAGGCACCTCGTTATGTCCTGGTACAGGGAGTGTTATATAAATAGTCTTTTGGGGGACCTTTGCTGAAATGTGTTCATCCTGTGGATGTGGAGAGGATTCTTGCTGAGCTTCATGAAGGTATTTGTGGCATACATTCAGGAGGGAGAACGATAGCTCATCGAGCTCTAGGGCAAGGTTACTTCTGGCCTTACATGCAAGCTGATGCTCAGAAGTATGTGAAGAAGTGCAGCTAGTGTCAACGATATGCTCGTTTAATCCATGCTCCAGCTCAAGAGCTTAACACTGTCTCTCAGTCTTGGCCATTTGCACGATGGGGACTTGATATTGTGGGACATTTCCCTAAGGCTCCAGGGAATCTAATCTTTCTCCTACTGGCAACTGATTACTTCTCTCGTTGGATTGAAGTCATTCCCTTTGCTCGTATCAGAGAACAAGAAGTGAAGAAGTTCATGTGGAAGCATATCATCTGCAGGTTCGGCATACCGCAGTCCATTATCACTGACAACGGGAAACAGTTCTCAGAACATATCATTGCAGATTTTTGTAGCGAGCTAAAGATCAAGCATATTTTCTCATCACCATATTATCCTCAGGGGAATAGATTGGCTAAAGCAGCTAATAAAAATATACTGAATGCCTTGAAGAGAAGACTGAAAGATTCGAAGGGGAAGTAGACTACCGAGTTGCACAACATGCTGTGGGGGTATAGAACAACGCCGAGGATTCCTACAAACAAAACACCTTTCTCTTTAGCTTATGGCATGGAAGCTATCATTCCTACTGAGATTAGTTTGTCCACAATACGTTCTTGGCATAGCAAGAAGAAGGACGGAGAGAAAGAGAAGAACGTTGAGCTCATGGCCATTCACCTCGACTTGTTAGAAGAGAAGCGAGAAGATGCCAGCATTTAGATGAGAAGATACCAGCAACAGTTGAGGAAGGCATACAACCGAAAAGTACAATGAAGGGTCCTTCAGGTCAGAGATCTCGTTCTCCGAAAAGTGTTCCAGAATACAAGGGAGATTAACAGTGGCAAGTTGGGACCTAACTGGGAAGGGCCTTATATCGTAGAACGTTTGGGGAGTCCTGGTGTTTACTACTTGAAAGATCTACAAGGTAATCTTATCCAAAAATCCTGGAACATTATGAACCTGAGGCAATTCTTTCAATAGAATCTGTGGCGTTTAAATGAGTTGTTGTGCTAGTGAGTTTTCAGTGCTTTTACATGAACATTTAAATTGCAATGTTATGGAGTTTTGTGTCAATTCGTTGTCTGGAACATCAGTGTAATATTGTGAATGTTTTGCAAATTCGAATACAATTTCGCTTGAACAACATACTCACAACGAGACACTAGTGGCTTATCCTAAGGATGTCATCTGAGCAAATCCAGTGGCTTATCCTAATGACATCCTCTGAGCAAGTGTCTCGAAACTGAGTTACATTATGTTCATCTTATGAAATTTTATTTGTCAGATTACATTCACAGTGAACTACATAATGATGTATCCGTTGTGCGTATGATTCAAAGTGCTTTGTTCGGTGTGTGCATCAATCATTAAGTATGATCTTCATATGTATACACTCAAGTATATACATTGTGAGTTATTATGTTCAAATCTGTTCTATGATCTGTGAAAAATATTCAGGTACTTACGTTATATTTTTTCTTGTGTGCATACGTTGTGCGAGTTCCACAAACTCCAGTTACATTACTAGATTAGAGAAAGATACAAATGGAAGAAAACGAAAGAGTTCATTCATTCAAATAAAGAAACCTATTACTGGGTTAGGTACAGATAAACTTCATCATATGGGGAGAAAGAGAATGGATTACAAGTTTCAGTAAAAAACAAAAAACAAAGAGAAATCAATTTTCGGCAGCAGCAGGAGGAGCGGGAGGAGAGACGATAGCATTAGTAGCATCAGCGTCAGTAGCTTCAGCAGGAGGAGCTTCAGCAGCAGCAGGGGCATCAGGAGCAGCTAGTTCAACATTTAGTTCAGCTGGAAGGGGCGCAAGACCTTCGAAGGGATGTGGCTTCTCGACTCCTTCAACTTCGGCCTCGTTGTCAAGGTCGATGATATCCTTGCTCTGGATCTCGGAGAAGGTAGTCACGTCCTCCTCGTTGTCCTCCTTCAGTCGACCTTGTTGTCGGAGCATGTTGATCACCTCATTCTCGGTCTCTGCCCGATCTTCATCGAGGAGAGTGTCCAACTGAGACTGATAGTGCTGTTGCAGTCTCGTGGTCACCGCCTTCTCGATGGCCCCTTCAGCCTTCTTGGCTTCCTCGAGCTCTTCAGTCAGCGCAGTTCTTGCTGCCTCAGCTTCCTCCAGTTGCCTACTTAGAGCCTGGGAGACGAGCTCCAGCTCATTGATTTGGAGAACGGCGTTCTCCACGTCTTGTTTGGCTTTCTTTTCTCCCTCCTTCGCTGCTCCAGCTTCGCCTTCTGCCTTCTGCCTTCTCTTGTCCCTTGAAGGCGGCGATGAACTTCTCCTCCACTCGCTCCACCTCAGTTCGGGTCTGAGACAGGTCAAACTCGATCTTGAGTCTGTCCTCGGCAAGAGTTCTCTCCAGTGTCTCAGCCCTTCCTTGCCAGTATTTGATTGAGTCTCTGAGATGATTGTAGTGGTAGGTACTACGATCACTCAACTCGTGGAGAAGGACGTTCAATTGTAAGAAAAAATATCAGAAATATATCAGCACGCCACAACGAGAATTGAACAGCAGATAGGAAAGAGGGAGTAGAAAATCATACTGAGGCCATGGACTGGCAGGCAGCATAAGACACCTCGGGCAGGGACATCTTGCCAGCATCAGCGATATCTTGGGGAAGCCTCATGGCATGGGTCAGTGCCTGGGCAACCTTGTCCGATGTCTGCACCGAGTCGTTCACAGTGGGCCTTCCGAACCGGGTGAAGTTGGGTGACCAATCCTTGACCTCTGACGGCGGTGCACCAACTGGCAGACGCATTGTAGTCGTCTCCGTTGCGGCAAGAGCAACCACAGCGGAGCTCGAAGAGGTTGGGGCAACCACGGCTTGAGTAGCAGCAGGTATCGTGCTGACTACTGGCGTTCCCGTTGTAGCGTTAGCTCCTTGGTGTGTTGCAGGAGCAGAGGGAGAAGGAGCGGCAACGCGTGCGTTGTCCTTCTTACAGCGCATTTCTTCCTTTCTCTTCTTTCTGGCCTCGAACTCGGCCTGAGTAGGAATCTTCCATTTTGGCTCGGAAGGCGCCGCTCCCGTTGTGGGAGGAATATTCTTCGGTGGAGGTGGAAGAGGAGGCAATGCAGTTGCAGGACAAGCGGTCCTTGGCTTTCTGATCAGCGATGGTGGGCTTGTGTTGGGCATTTCTTCTTCTGAACTCGGCTTAACTGTAGGTGAAAAAGAGGAGGCGCCTTGTTGCTTATGCAAAGTCGGGGTCGGGATGCTAGAGAGACTCCAAGTGTCAGGTGCCAGCGGTGTCCACCTGATGTACTCTCCACCTCGCACTCGCTTGATGTTGGTGAGTAGGCTTTCTTCTTCTGGCGCGAGTTTTTTGAATGAAATTTTCTTCCCTTCAACTGCAAAAAGAGAAAACAATATGAGACAACGGAAGTAAGTAGGACGAACAAAAGGTAACAGACAACGGACACGTGGATAGGGAGACAGAAGAACTAATGCACAACGGACAACGGACAACGGACAACGGTATTTTGTTACCTGGTTTCTCTTGGAAGACATTGGGTACAGTGGAAGTCTCTGCCTTCCAGCCCCCAGAGACAACGAATGGAGTTGCCTTCCCCCCTCTTTCTCTGTCCAGAATGACGGAGACAAGGTCTAGGTACAACGGTTTTTTGTTCCAAGAATAGTAGTTGTAAGGGCCATCATCAGTACCTCGGCATCTGATGGCGTGGCAGAAGTGAAAAAGGTGTCTGGCTTCTATAGGGAATCCGTCCTTGATGAATTTAATCATCATGGACATGTATTTGTAGAAGCTGGGGTGCATCTGCCTCGGAGCAAGATGCAGAGTAGAAAAGACTTCGTCCAGGACAGGGTGAAGAGGAAATCGAAGACCAGCTTCGAGTTGGGAGAGGTAGACAACGATACAGGCGGATCGTTTATCGATGTGAGCGTCATCTCTTTTGAAATGAAGCTTAACGTGGGAAGGGAACCCGAAACGTTCCCTAAGATGGTTCAGATATGCTAACTATTGTTGGTGAAGGGCGGAAAATTTTTCTATGTAGGCACCATACGGTGCGCTACCTGTGCAACTAGCCTCATCCTCGGTTTGACCTCTAACCTCATCTACTCTAATGGGTTCTATGGGAGCCTCGACAGCCATGATTTGGGAAGAACAGAAAGAAGAACAGTGGACAAGAAAGGTATGGACAGACTCTACAGGCAGACGGAGAAGAAGAAGAAACAGAGCTAGAGAAGAAGAGAAAAAGAAGAAGAATCAGTAAAGAAAGTAATAAAAAGAAGTAAGAACGTACCACAAGCAAGGAATACTAGAGAGCTTGAACTTTCGCTTGAGACGCAGATTTGGCAGAGTAACAGTACTTCAATGGCGAGATAAGTGAAACGAAGCAACCAAGAGGGATTTTTATAGATATCTCAGATATACGAAATGACAAGAATACCCTCCATCAGAGCCGTACACCTGTGTCAAAACTGGAAAGAGTAATGACAGGATCGTCATTTTACACAAAGAGAGTAACCGTCAGAGATATAAAGCGTTTTGAATTCCGAAACGATCATGATGACAGCTTGTCTTGCATTAATGAGGCGTGATGGTTCGCACGCGTAAACCAGCTGGCATGAGCGTTTTATCTTCTCAGCGTTTCAATCACGCAACGATACAGATTCCGGGAGTAGAGCCAGGTATGATCTGCTGCTCTTTTTGTCCGTTTATGACACTTCGAACTACGTTCCAAGCCTCATAAAGGGACAAATTGTAAGGTATAAAATTCGTAAAAATAATTGAGCATTGGGGAACGAGCTAGCTTCTGTTGTTTTGTTCACGAAAGTGACACGTGGACATTGCGCTTGGGTCACGTGCTTAAAATAGAAGGATAAACGTTGTCTGATGCACAACGTTCACGTTGTATAAATTACGACGTATCTGTGGTCTTGTGAACAATGTTTTCGTTGTGGCTTGACAACGTGTCCGTTGTCTTATGCACAACGTAAACGTTGTATTCTCGACAACGTTTCCATTGTCACATGAACAACGAGCCCGTTGTAACTCAGATAAAGATGTTCAGACCTTATTTTAAGACATATATAACGTACCCGAGCTCGAGTCAACAACGAGACCGACTCGCAGGAGGGAATGATCAGGAGGCGATCGGTTATTCTGACAAGTAGGCCGAAAGCACTGTCTTGGCATTTAATGCTGGTCACTTCTGCGTGTTGTCAGAACCCAACCGACTGAACTCATAGCAGGCTCTCACGTGTGATGCAACAGGTGGCAGATCTTATTGGCATATTTGGTAATGAGTGCAGAGCACGTGGTATGGGCATCCATGGTCGTCTATGGCCATACCAATGTTAACCTATAAATACCCCCAAGGATTTCAGTGCTTAGGATATATATATTTTTCAGTGCTTAAGACACATATATTTCAGTGCTTAAGAGATATTATTTTTCAGTGCCTTTGTGCGTGTTACTGTTCATCATCTTCTCCACCTACTTACTTTATCATCGGAGTGCAGGTCAGGGTATCATACTCTTCAACTCCCACCTTCTACCAGTAAACCAGAGTGTGTGTAGCTGCGGCTGACGTGTGTCCTTCCCGGTAAATTTCCCTTTCAAATTCTATTTAGAAACCAAAGACTGGATCTCATTGGTTCAGGTCCCCTCTTAAATATGCACCAGTTGGTGTGCCTCTTCGTTGAGACCAAGAAGGGAACATGAGATAAGATGGACAAAGTTTTGAGGGAATTGTGGAGATATTGAGTGATTATTATTAGTTGTAGCTGATATTATTTCACTACCCTTACTAACTTTTCTCATGTAAAATAAGATAATATAATATCTTAATTTTTTTATATAGGAGTAATGGGCAAAATAGAAAAAATATAAAAAAAATTCACTCTTATACCATAAAATTGGTACTCATTAAGAATATTAAAAAAAAATCAACCAACTTTTTAACCCACTTCTCTCATTATAATAATAGAGAATTAGTTGGACCTAAATTACAAAAAGTAAGTTTAGAACATTATAATATAATAATTGATTCAAGAAAATAGAAAAAAAAAATAGGCTCTTGAAAAAAAAATGATGTTTTATCAACAAAAACAGATATAATCAATCGAATTTGATTCATGTCGGTCAAAGTCATAATATATAATGTTTTAGTTAATATTACTGAAGCGTTATCCAAATTAGCAAAATATGATGTCGAAACTCTATAGTATAGACATTTCAAGTAGATATTAATTATCAATAATGAAGACGACTCATTTGCACCAAAGTTTACTAGAATGTGCTGATTTTATAAATTACGCAGGAATGTTTCATGTCGATACCTATAGAAAGAAAGAGTTTTGTAGGAAATTTAAAAAAAAAAATGTTTCAAAAAACACTATAATTTGATGTTACATATAGATTTCGTGTTGTTACCTAAAAAAACGGAAGAATTTCGTAGGAAATATTTAAAAACATGACAATGTTTTAAACCATGGATCGAATACACCCCTAATAGTTTGTCTCCATGCCTAAGATGCAATTCTAGTATTTCTATTCGGACTCATTGATGTTAGTTTTTTCATAATGTATTAAACATTGAATTATAGGTTCTATTTTTTTTTTTTTTCGGGTAAAGAATTATAACATTAAATATGGTTCACTAGATAGCAGGGGCGGAGCTAGGAATTTACTGTAGGGGACACATTTGGTTTAAGGAATGGGGGTTTGGAAACGGAGCCTCTAAAATTGACGGCTAAGTTTGTGGATCATTTCATCCATACATTTTGTACATATCCTACACGTATTGTTTCTCTTTGTTTATGGGAGCAGTTGTCTTATCCTACACATATTGTTTCTCCTTATTTATGGGAGCAGTTGCCCTATGGTAATGCCCTATTCACTAATATACCATATTTTTTTGAAAAGTTAGAGCAATTGTCCACTTGTTCAATGAATATTCCCTATTAATAATTAAACAAAACAGTTAAAAGATTTTCTTTTTGAAAATTCAATAAGACAATTACCCCATGACCAAAACACTTTTAATTCTAATTAACAACTTTAAGGTTTTAAAGTTAAAGTTTTCTTCTAAAAACCAAGCTCAAGTTTAAGTGGTTGAACCCTAACCCTATGTTTGGTTGCCGAGAAAATAAGTAAAAACATGGAAAAGAAAAGAAAATTGGACAAAACGCAACTCAAATTTGTATTAGAAATCCAAAATTTTCTTTTATTTTCCATGTTTCACCTATTTTCTTAACAACCAAAAATAGCATAAGGGTTAGTGAATCTTAATTACAATCAAAAGGTATTAAAAGGGACATGTGTTGACTTGTGGGTTGTAACCGACTCCAAAGAGTCTAGTTATAGCATTAGAGGATTCTAAATCCTTAGTAAACTATAGTTTAGAACAAAATTCAAAAGCCGAAGGCACCACCTCAGATCGAATCATAGCCAAGCACGATTGAACTCAGGGAGAGTTCAATCATAACCCTATTAATTATGGTTAAGATTTACTAACCCTTGAGGTTCAATAATATAACCTTAGTTTTTAGAAAAAAATATATATTGAACTCTAGTTAAGGTTAACCCTTAAAGTTAATATTTTAAAAAAAAATTAAGTTATATTGTTGAACCCCAAAGGTTAGTGAATTTTAACCACATTTAATAGGGGTTAAAAGGGACACGTGTTGGCCCGTGTGTGTGATTGAACTCTCCCCAAGTTCAATTGCAATTGGATGTGATTAGATCTCCATGCCCATGCCATGCAATGCCATATACACAATACATATAAAAATCTTTTTTTTAAAAGTTCACCCATTGAAAAGGTGGTACACCAATCTGGGGGAGCTAGGAATTTTTCCTTGGGGGACCAAGTATGAGTCCTACGCCCCGGTTTTTTTTTGGTTTGGGCAATAGGTTTAGGAAAGTTATTATTTAAATAAAATTAATTATATTTTTTTAATTTTTATATTTTATATATAAGGAAAGTTATTCTATTCATCGAAATTTACGGGCCTCTACAACCGCCACATGTCCCTTTTTAACACCCATTAACTTTGGTTAAGATTCACTCACTCCTGAGGTTCATCCATCTAACCTTGGGTGTTAAAAAGGGACATGTGGCGACTGTAGAGGCCTGTAAATTTCGCCTAATAGAATAATTTTCCTTATATATAAAATATAAAACATTTTAAATTATAATTAATTTTATTTAAATAATAGCTCTCCCAGACCTATTGCCCACTAACCTTGGTTAAGATTCACTCACCCCTAAGGTTCATCCATCTAACCTTGGTATTTAGGAGAAAAAAATTAACCTTAAGTTGATTAAGCTTAACCATAATTAATTGAGGATCTACTAACTACCATGTGTCCCTTTTAACACCCACTAACTATGGTTAAGATTCACTCATCCCTAAGGTTAATCTTGATTTTTACATGAACAAAAAATATTAAATTTAATTTGATTAAACTTAACCACAGTTGGAGGGAGACGGATGGAGAGCACGTGAAAATTTGGAGGGGCCATTAACTCATAATTTGGGGGGTCGCTATATATAAAATTTTAATACTATTTAAAAAAAAATAAAAATAAAAAATATATATATATATAGCAAAAATAGAATGGTTTTTACAAAATTTTGAGGGGGCATGGCCCTCCCCGCCCCCGGCTCCACCCCCTGACACCAATGTCATTAGGACACATGTCATACATTCAGACGATGAAGGGATGCACTACTTCATCTTTTGATGCTTCCAATCTAAAAAAAAATCTAAGATATATCGATTACAAAAATAAACGTATCTAGTGCGATAGTTTTAGAATATCTCTTTTATAGCCTTTATTAAAGAGAAATATATCATCATAAAGTAAAGCTTCCCTCCCTAGACCCTAAGACAAACCTTGCCATTGAGATAGAAGGTTATGTATTTTTTTCTTACGTTTTTTTTAACTTAGAATATTTTGAAGGACCTTGGGCATGCCCTTTAATTTTATTTAAGTATAATAGAGGGGTATGTATCAATGGTTCCTTACTTTATCCAGTGTTGATTAGCAACAAGCTTAAGGGTTACAACAGTCATGCTATTGGTCTACTTACTAAATAATTCAAAAAATATTATTTAATACCTTTTAAGGATGTGAAAGCAATTCTTTATTATTATTATTTTTTATCAAGGTAGGCCAATAACAGTCATGTTGTAGCCTTTTGGCGTACAATAGGTGATATTAATTGCTAATTCACACTCTTAATTATCACATATTTTAGGTTTTCCCGAACTCCATGTCACACACTTCTTTTGGGTTTTTTGGGTACTTCATAAATCATTTATCTTTCTAGGTTAGGTGATTTAGCACTCATGGTCGGCGCTCAACAGCTATACCAAGACTCCAACTCGAGTCCACTAAAGGGAGATACAGTACCACTGGACCAGGGCCCATGGTGTGAATATCACATACTTCCAAAGAATCCAAACAATGACTTAATGTTATATTTGGTTGCTGAGAAAATAGGTAAAAGCATGAAAAATAAAAAAAATAATAAAAACTGATTTCTAATTAAATTTTTAGTTGTGTTTTGTCCAATTTTCTTTTCTTTTCTATGTTTTTACTTATTTTCCTAACAACCAAACATAAGGTAAGTGTCACTCCTTATTAGTTAATACCACTGTCTTTATGCATAAACAATCTTGTGAGTGGAGTGCATGGAGACGCTGTTACAAGGGGTTAAATGAGTTGATCCTTTTAGTTAGTTAATTTAAATCAAAATCCAATATCAATTTTTTGTTTAATTTCCTAAGTCAGTTTATGGGTACTCTCAAATAAACTCCATAATCTTAATCATTTATAACCATCAGGACAAGGATTTGAGTTACTTTATTTTGTGTTTCCTAATGTCACATCAGTTCTAATCCTAACCGTTTAATAATTAGTATAAAAGATTAAGACTAAGGAATATATTTGGGAGTACAATCTTGGAGTATCCCTAGATTAATTCTTTCTTAATTGGTCATATTACTATTGACTAAATTAGAACGTGCGTGAATATAAGCACATATCTAATAACTTAATAGTCGTATTATTATTCAAATAAAATTTTATTAAAAAATAATTGTTTTATCTTACACGTAACATCTCGTATTATGTACACTTTTCAAAATTAGAACATGCACCGAATACAAGCACATCTCTAATAAATTAGTAGTCTTTTCTTTTTATGTGAATTTTCGATGGCACAAGTTAATTTTCGATGGCACAAGTTGAATGGCTGTCTACCTCGACTTAGATCATTGTGCCCTACAAGTGACATAATTTAGGGTTACTGTTGAGCCAATTTATCATTATGACTCCCCGCATGAGAAAGTCCCAATGTTCCTGTTTTTGGATAGTAGGCTGTGTAGTGCAGCCCCTACAGTAACGTATAGGAGGGGGCAAGACAGAAACTGTCTTGCTAGGTGACGATAAAAGGGGATCATGTGTTTTTTGACTTCTCTTCATTTGATATCTTCTCCCTTTTTTTTATCGTCACATGTCCGAAGCCTACCGAAAACAAGATGATTTCACAAGACCAAATTCGGTCCCAGGTAGACGTCATGTAGCTCCTGCGCACATTCCAATGGGCTATACATGCACACCTTACTCACTCGCCATGTGTCCTCTTTGACACTTTTTTTGTTGTGATTAATATTTACTCACCTCTAGGGTTAAATAATCTAACTTGATTTTTAAAAAGGAAAAAAATATTTTAAAAAATAACCATATGAGTGAGTGAATCATAACTAAGATTTATTTTTTAAAATATTTTTATTATAAAAACCAAGAATAAATTTTTTAACCCTAGGAGTGAGTGAATCTTAACCACAAATCATGGATGTCAAAAAGGACACGTGGAGAGCTGGTCGTGCACCTATCACCCAACAGATTAAGTGCAATGCATGTATGCTATCATCTCTTTAGTTAAACACCTTTTCACTCAATCCAGCCATCAATTTCTCCGTAATTCCATCGATTAGGACTGTTTGAAAGAAATCTGAAATTTCTCTTCAACCCATTTACTCACAAGTTTGGATCTAGGTGTAGAGTTTCAAGCACTTCTCTTATGAAAAGGTTTTACAATCTCTTTCAGATTAAAAAAAAAAAAAGGGTTAAAATTTTCATTTCATAAAAAAAAAAGTTAACACTCTTAACTAAGTTACGGATGGAAGAGTGGAGTTTCAAAAGATTTAAAAGTAAGTAGAACATGAAGCAAAATCACAAAAAGAAGAGGGTATTTACAAATAACTAAAAAGATTGGGCCCAAAAAAATTCTCTAGACACGCCATGGACTTCTCTCTCTCTTGTAAGTCCTGTGTCCCCAATCCTTTCTGCTATGTTTAGTTGCTGGGAAAATAGATGAAAACATGAAAAAAAAAAAAAATATATATATATATATATATAGATTTCTAATACAATTTTTAATTGTGTTTTGTCTAATTTCTTTTCTTTTCCATGTTTTCATATATTTTCTCAACAACCAAACATAGGTTAGTGTCTCCCTCTTTTGGATAGGTTTTGAATCTTTTCCTTGAGTGGTGCCATGGTTGTAGTATTTTTTTTTTTTTTGTTTTGGTTGAAGGTAACAAATTTACTAGGCGAAGCTAAGGCAATAGGAGGAAGATTTTTTCTTTTGTTTTTTTTTAATATAAAGCTTCAAATGTTATACTACCTAAAACAGATACTAAGATACTAACACTACTTACCGCTTTGGACAAAAAAAATTTAAGTAAAATAAAGTTTTCTCAAGTCTCAAGGTATAAAGTCATGGACTTTCGCCAAGTGGGAGGTCCCTTCGAGGCCAAGTCTTACTTGAATTTTTCGACCTTGCCTGGTGTGGCGGATTACGGGCTCTCGTCATACTCCCCCTTTGAGGCCAGTGCTCGAATTTTTCAACCTTACCTGGTGTGGTGGGTTGCATGCTCTCGTCGCACCCTTGGGATTTGTCCTGGCCTAAAGGGTTGGTGACACACCGAGTTACCAAAAAAAAAAAAAGGGTCATGGATTAGTCTTACATATCCTTATTTTGGGACAAGCTCTGAGCTCCACTCTTAGAAAGCGCCAGCAGTGGTCGATATACCGCATTTAGCTTGGTTGTGGCCTTGCAAGGTACCTGTAGCTTGTGGGGGCCACCCAAAAAAAAAATCTCTGTTTCTTGTGATGGACGTCTTATTACCATATGATACGGATAACAGGATGGGAGACTGGCTCATCAACATATCCGATGTGCTTTGTTACACTAAATAACTAACAGCCCATTGTCTAGACTCAAGTCTTTGTTGATATGTGGTAACCTCCTTAAATTCGGAAGTTAAACTCCAACCAAGGTTTGAAATCCCAAGCAAAATTTCGCGAAAACCCTGATATATGGGTATGATTTCGGAAAATATGATTTTCAAAATTTCGACTCAAATTTTGGAATTCCAAAATTTTAGAATTTCGGCGAAATTTTGAAAAAATGATTTTAAATAGTTTTTTTTTATATTAAATTTCAAAATATTTCGATATTTTCAACGAAAATTTGTGAAATTCCGGAAATTTATATATTTATTTTAAAAATAAACTAATAATATTTATATAAATATATTAAATTTTAATTAAATATTACTTTTTAACATGTATATTTAATAAAATATTAATAAATCGGAGTTCCAAAATCTCGTCCAAAATTTCAAAATTTCGGTTTGGGTTGGAGAACCGAAATTCCCAATTATATCGGGATTTCAAACCATGACTCCAACTCTTAAAAATGTCTACAATACCCTTAGGTATCATCATAATCCCCACATTTACGTTTTTTTTTTGTATAGTGGTTGTATAGTGGTGAACTGGTCATTGATTACCAAAAAAAAGAAAAACTAGTTATTACCGAGCTTTGAAATTTCATTGAATTTCGGTTTTTGACAACCCCAACAACATTGAAACTGGCTTTATTTTGAGAATCAGATTTCGACCGAAATTTCAGATTTCGAAGATTTCGGCCGAAATCTGATTTTTTTATTTTTAAATAGTTTTTTTTTGTTAAAATTCTGTAATATTTCGAAATTTTTACTAAAATTTCAAAATTTTATATATTAATTTTTAAAATAAAATAATAATATTTATATAAATATATAACATCTTAATAAAATATTATTTTTTAACTTATATATATTAATTTATATATATATATATATAATTAATAAAATATTAATATTTCATATTTCGAAATTTCGCCGAAATCCCACATTTTTGGGGATTTTGGTTCAGATTGAGTAGCTGAAATCTTCAAAAATTTCGAAATTAAAAACCTTGATCATTACCGGCTCATTGGTTAGAGGATTAAAAGTCTAGCAATGAAAGGTGGGACAATTGGAGGGCAAATCCATCGACACATCTAGATAGAATAGTACCTTGCTCAACCCTATGGGATAAGAGATCGAATTTGGGTTGACCCTTACCTGATCAAAACTGTCTAACCCAGTCACAAAGCCTCTTTAATTGTTCTTTTAGTTGTTGTTAACAAATTATAACCCTTAGAGTTAAATTTTTTCCTCCTAAAACCTGAGATTAGATGGTTGAATCTTAAGAGTTAGTGAATCTTAATCACAATTAAGAGGTGTTAAAAGGGACACGTGTTAGACTTATGGTTTTGGTTTGGCCAAGGCTAGACAAAATCCCATTTTGTGGGATATACACTAGCACAAGCTGGTGGCCCCACAAGAGATAGACAAATCTTAGCCGTTTGATGAGAAAACAAGTACAAAGGTCTCTCTAACTATGACGGAGAAAGAGTGCCCATAAATCGGAAAGGAGAAACTCTAATAAAGCATAGGGCATTTAATAAAACTTAAAATAATAGTTTATTGAGTAATTCTACTAAATAAAATTCTTATTTAGTAATAAGACTGTCTGATAATATTTTAATAATGTCTAAATATTTTAATAATAAGTGATTTTATCACTTATTCAATAACAATCTAAATCTATCATTTATAAAAATTAAAAAAAAAACTTATTTTATTTATATGAACAACGTCGTTTTTAGAACTATTCTATCATTATAAATAACTCTTAATTTTTAGAGCATAATTAGAAAAAACTTATTTGATAAGTTTTATCAAATGCCCCTTAATATTAGTTTTAATTAGGTAATGTGGCTGAACGATTGACTCATCCCACTAAATTTTAAGGATAAATGATTTCTTTGTACCCAAGATTAGTAATTAAGGAAAAAAAAAGTCCTGAAATTTGAGGCACATTATAGTCGGATGAAAATGATGTTTGTGTTTTTTTACTATATGCACTCATTTATATTCTTATTTTTTTCAAAAAAATTCACTTATATATATATATTAACTTACTTATATAGGTACATTAATTCAATGAATATAATGTTTCCTGATTCACTCAATCTTCAATTCCATAAAATATAACTTAGTGTCGGCCTTGTCTTATTAATTATTTCTTTTAGTTTTTGTAATTTTATCGAAATTTGTTAATTGCATATAACTTTAGAAGTACTTGTCCACTTTAACCACCCAGACCTAGTATTATATAGAATATAGAATTCTCCCTTAATCTTTATGATCCAATTGAGTCAAAGTACCAAAACTTATCACTTTAGGATATCTCATTGACACTAATCTTAATATCTTATTAACTATAGCTTAAGTTCTATTTGTCTCCTTATTAAAGTAGCATTCTAATATATATTATGTCTAGGTCTGACTCACTATTAATCCCTTAGATTTTAAATCATCCCTCCACAATGTTTTTTTTATTGAAGCATGTTAGCTTTACTCTCATGCATTCCATACTCTTAGCCAAATAACAAACAATTTTTTTAACTAATTTCTTTTGCAACAGGTTGGACTCTCCAACTCTCTCATTGTCTAATAAAAATTCTTACTATTTTTACAACCAGTTGAAGCATCGACTTACATTACTATTTGAATGAAGGCAAGGAATGCCTAAAGAGTATGGCTAACATGCCCTTTTCTTTTCTCTTTCTAAATTCATCAATTAATAGTTTAATACTATTAATAGTTTTTTTAAAAAAATTAATAGTCTAATACGAAGTCGTCATATATTAAAAGAGCTTCTCTTGAATATAATAAAAGCTGTTAATGTATTATAATCATTGTAAAATTATACGGATTCTTTAATTTAGAGTTTAAGATATATTATATACCTTACCAAAAAAAAAATAGATATCCTATATATATATGTATAGCACATTTTGGGTTAGTATATGTTTCAGGTCGAGCTAACAACTACACTCATGAAAACCCAGCCGGTTTGACGCCGGTCCGGTTATGCAAACTATTGGTATATATGTATTTTTAATTTATAAAAGATTTTATTATAAATAAATTAATTAATTTAAGAAAAAAAAAAAAAAAAACGACATTGTAAGGACAATTAGGTCATTTCAGATACTAACCCAAGTTAAATAAGAGTATAGAACCCGCTAACGAATCGGGTGGTCTCTCTCTCAAACTCTCTCCTTATAAATCCCCTCACTAAAAACTCGTATATTAGTATTCTCGCTCTAAGTAGAGAGAGAGAGAACGACTTTGATTTTCTTAATTTCCTCTCTCTTTCTTTTCTTTTTCTTTTTTTCCTTCCTGCAGGCTGCAAGTTCCCCACGAATTCAACCTTCGTAGCCATGAAAGCTGAGCTCTCTTAAACCAGGTAAACTTCTTCAACATCTCTCTTATCTATGTATCTATATGTGCTTGTTCTTCTTATTTTAATGTTATTGTTTTCGTATTTTTCGTCCAAAGGTTGATAATCGAGGTAAATCGATACATAACCATGAAGACCCATTTGCCCAGGTTTGTGTTTTCACGTGGGTTTTGACGTTCAAGCTCTTCCATGGAGGTTAGTAAATCTTCTTGGTCATTCTTTTCTGCATGCTCTTCTATGTTTATAACATGATTTGATATACTTCTCCTAGTGTTTTAATGGTTCCTTAGTGTTTCAATAAGTTGAATTTGATTGGATGACATGGGAATTATCGCCGTGAAAGATGGTTTATTGATGCTTGGACGGTTTGTTCGGTTTGAATGTTGTTAGTTTGATTGAGATTATGTTGCTTTTGGTACCATGAGATTAATATACCTATTGGGTTTCTTTCAATTTTGTGTTATTTTTCAGTTATTGATCTTCCTTAGAGATGTGAATATGTGGGGTAGCTTCAGATGTTTCTTTTGGGTTTGAAAATGGATATGGGGTTGATTATCCTGTTCCAGGTTCACGACCTCGAAACTCTGTTTTGTGTATGTCTTGTTTGTGGTCTAGGAATCTGGTTTGTGGGTTTTATTCTGTAGTCAGTATATTGATGCTTGTCTGTGGTATTTGTGTTGTTTAGCTTCAGCATTTCCACTGATTTGTTTAGAGAGGGATATTGGGATCTTTCTTGATGAAATACAGTTTAATTTGAATAGTATTTTACTTTTTAGATCTTTGGATTGATTCAGGGTTTATGGTGGAACTGAAGAACTCTTTTGCTCCTATTGAAGCAAATGTATGACAATTGGGGTCAATAATTAGTTCAATGAAGTTACATTTGCATGCTCTTCTTATAAGAAATCTCCTGCTCGAAATCTTATAGGTTTCTCTTCAATTTTTTAATATACTATAGATTTGATTATTTAATCTTCTTGGGAATAAAAAAATGGCAATTAACTTGGTGTATTAAGTTAGAGAAGCTCTGTGGCAGTTATTAGGTTTTTTTTCATGTTTTTCCCATTTAAGCAGCTCCATGTATAAGAAGCATAAATTGTTTCTTTCTGGGCCATTCCATTATTTTATATCTACGGAAATTGGTGTGTGCATTTATATTGGCATTGCAGGATACCATCCTGTTCTGATTCATTATTGAACCCACTATACACAACTCTAGTATGTTATTAGCTCTGAGACCAATATCTTTTATATTGAGAAGTTATTAACATGGGGATGGCTAAGTATCATCACCCTCTGGTTTGCTTGGATAGATGTCTTAGTAACTTTTAGCCTGACTGGGAATAAGTGCCCTTTGTGGTTGGAAAATGTAAAGGAGAGTTTCAAAGATACCCCAAAGATCCTAAATGTACTAGAGTGACCCCTAGGCATTTTGGCTTACTACCTACAATAATGTGCAGGAAAGGTCCAGAGACTCCAGACATCTTATGAAAGACAAACAAGGATAGATCCCCATGCATGTTACTATTTTAGAGGGAGTGATTTGGTTCAACTCCTTTATTCTTTGTGGCTATTTCAGCACGACCTTCATCTTTCTATTTCCCTTAACATGAAATCGATGCATTTATGTTGCATTTGATATCCATAGCAAACTCATATATCTCATTTATGCTTGTAAATCCCGTGCTTGATTGCTTGTTATGAAACAATGAATCACATTCTTGTATGTCATGCTGTCTCTGGTATCATCAACTAGTTCAATAACTACTTCATTCTTTGGAGGCCCTAGATCCTCGAAAATCAGAACCAAAAGATGACATATTATTATACCATTGGAATGATTGCGCTTCCTATTTCGGCACAGCAGTTATACACTTATATAATGCATTTTCCTGTTTCTTCCTTTTTAATTACATTTAGTTTGTAATTAATTCAATTGAGAATTCGTTTGGTGGACATATGCTTGTGAACATTGTTTGGGTGTAAGTTATTTCAGCTTCTCTCCCTTTGTGGTCTATTTTGAGTTGTATTTAATGTATTAGCCTCCTATATATTCCAGTTCATTTCACTCATGGGTATTGGCTTGAATTGTTTGACAGATGGATTCTATTCAACTGGATCACGACAAGGAGTGCATTGGAGACACATCTGTTGAGCGGTTACTT
This sequence comes from Tetracentron sinense, assembly GCA_015143295.1. Lineage (NCBI taxonomy): Eukaryota > Viridiplantae > Streptophyta > Magnoliopsida > Trochodendrales > Trochodendraceae > Tetracentron > Tetracentron sinense. Next base: position 5,772,279 of record CM026558.1, on the reverse strand, counting down.
TCTCCAGGCTCTCCAGATATAAACGATATCTTTGGAGATCCACAGGCACTTCCTCGAGTTGGTGATCAGTACCAGGTGGAAATTCCTCCCCTAATAACAGAAGCTGACCGTCTTCAGCTTTTAAAGAACCCAATTGATACCGAAGTCATGGTTGATGTTCATTCTCTTCTAATGGGATTACCCATTCCAATTATGTGGTTCCATGATGAAGTTAATAACATTAGGCGTGAAGAGATGGAATTTCTTGGTGATCCAAATGATGCAGTTAACACAAATGAATCAGTAGAATCTGAAAACAGAAAAGACAGGCAGATTAATTTAAAGAAAAAAGATTTAAAACTTGAAGCTGCACCTTTGGATGTTGTTGCATCTGATTATGGGAAAGTGTTAGGAGGATCAACAAGCCTTGAACATACAGTGGTAGATGATCAGATAGACATGGACTTCACTTTGCTCCAAGTAAAGAAAATGAGCCTGGATCAGAAGTACAGAAGAAAACGCTACTGTCCAGTTCCTGGCTCTTTAGGTTCTTCTTGGAGATATATTGAACAGGATAGTTTTCTCCTTGGTCTATATATATTCGGGAAGAATCTTGTTCAGGTGAAGAGATTTATTGAGAGTAAAGAGATGGGGGATATATTGTCATTCTATTATGGGAAGTTTTATAGATCTGATGGACACTGTAGATGGTTAGAATGCCGGAAGATTCGAAGCAGAAAGTGTATACATGGACAAAGGATTTTTACGGGATGGAGGCAACAGGAATTGTTGTCACGTTTGCTTCCATGTGTGTCAGAGGAATGCCAAAATACTTTGCTGGAGGTAATTCATAGTGTATTACTACATATGCAACATAACTTTTACTTCTGGAGTTTACCAGTTCAGGAAAAATTGATCAATGGTGAAACACACACGTGTGTGTGCACATTTGACTCACTGACACTAAACCTAGTTTATTATTTACCACAATGAGTTCATAAAATGTCACAATCTTTGTAAATATGTGCTATATCAACACTTTCTCTTCCCTTTAGTGTTCTATGCATATTATACTGTTCCTTATTGATCTTGTTTGGGCATTTACTTCGTATAGTATATCTTCACATGATGATGACCTGCTATTTGGTTTCTTCGGTTTCATGATTTTCTTTTTAGTATACGACAATGAGGAAAGCACTAAAAAATTTTCCCAAAACAAAATGAACATAACTGAAGAGAGCAATTGATTTTTTTAAAGCGATAGTGGTTGGAAGGTTACTTCTTGCCAGCCCAAGAAATGTCTCGTGCATACTCACAAGATTTGTTGTGCCATTCAGTGAAGGAGTAGTCAAATGAAATAAATATGTATACTTGAAAGGCACATGCTATGATGCTGCAAATGCACGCCAATAAAACAGTTCTCTCTTTTCTTTTTTTTAAAATATAACCTTTCATGTTCACACACATTTTTTGCATAATGCATTCATAAGATTTGTTGTGCCATTCAGCGAAGGAAGTAGTCAAATGAAATAAATTTGTCTCCTTTGAAAGGCACATGCTATGATGCTACAAATGCACACCAATAAAGCAGTTCTCTTTCTCTCTCTCTTTTCTTTCTAATATAATCTTTGATGTTCACACACTTGATGAACAAGATAATATCTTTCATTCTATTAACATTTATTGTCATGCCCCAAGTTTCGGATTTCCTAAATCTCAAGGAGCGACGTCATAGCAGATCCAATATAGTCAAAACACAAGTTGAATAACATTTATTCTTTAATTTTCAAGTACACAAACCATATGATCTTCCAGAGCCAAAACTAAAAGATGACCCCCTACTAAATCATTTACAATCAACATCTAAAGTTCCTAAACACTTTACATCCTATAATCCAGAACACTGAGACTGGTAACCTCCCCAAATCCGATCTCGTCTCCTCGCTTCTTAAGAAGCCAAAAACAAACTATCTCCACTACTATAACTCACTATGCAAAATAATAGATAAAGAAAGAATGAGCTCAACAGCTCAGCAAGTAAACAAAATCATATCCCATAGGGTTCAGAACCAATTAAGACATATTAGTATTTTTCTTAAAAAAAACAGAATGCAATAGTTTTGTATGATGCTAAGAAATAAATATATTAGAAAGATATCAAATCTGATGACAATCAGAAAAGATGTGCAAATTGATGAAAGTAACTGGACACACATAGAGATGCTTAGGTTACCATATAGCTAAAGGGTACTGAATATCAAGTGCCAACACATCACAAGTATTCACAACTGTCAGCAGAGGCCACTTATCCTCATTGATCAAATGAGGTCCACTTATATTAGATTCATATTGTATTTCAGAATTTTATAAATCAAATCTCATTTAAATCTAAATATTCACTCCATCAATAGCTTAAATAGAAACCTAATTCGCATATTTCAAAAGCTATCTCAATTCAAAGTAACCACTGAAATAGAAATCAAATATAATTCCTAATAACGTATTTAAATTGCTTCTTAATTTGAAGTATTCTTTTAAGTGGAATCAAATAGGGTTTCCTTAATTAAGTAACCATTCAGATAGACACTATATAAAAATTCAATCAAAAACCCTAGTTAAGACACGAATTGGCTACCTACAATTGATTTAAAAGATTAGGAATACAAATAGAAAACCTTATTTAGAACTCCTATAGCTTTGTTGAGTTACTTATAGTTGTAATCAGTCCAAACACCTTAATATGACTGATCACTCACAATTCTACAAACTTTCCATCAATTCAATAGAACTCTAGATGCCCCGCTTCATTTCTCCTCCTCTTTTCTTCTTATTCTCTATTCTCCTTCTTCTCCCTTTCATTCCACTAAGCTTCTGTAGAAACAAAGGTCTCATTAACGTATGTAGGTCGAATCATCTAAGTCGGTTAACAATTATTATTTTCCATTTTTTTCCCTTTATAATTAAAATTACATCCTTATTTTCCTAAAATATCATTTAAGTAAAGAGTCAGTCTATGGGTACTCCCAAATATACTCCTTATCCTAACAGTCCATGGCTAACCACTAAGGGTCAGGATTTGGCTTGGCATATTTAGTCTTTTCTAATGCCACATCAGCTCTAATCTTGACCCTTTAATAATTGAATTAAAGGTTAGGATTTGGGAGTACCCAACGACTTATACTTAAGTGGTTTCTCTCAATTTTCTTTCATTTACCTAAGACATTTATATGTAAATAATGTTATAACCCCTTTGATAAGAAAGGAATAGTCGTGTCTTTGACAATTTCTGCTCTACCAACCCTCGCACCTTAGCTCGTATCCATCGTATGCTAGTGGAATGGTCCTCCATCTCGCAGTGGGTGGGGAAGTGAGGGATATTTTGGCGCAAGCAATGGGATTAACTGGTGCCACTTGCCTTTGCTCCCTCTCTTGTTAGAGAATAGTTTCCATGTTACCCAAAAATTTCAATAGACATCGGCCAACTGTTGGTTCTCTTAAGAAGAGTTAGCATTAGAAGCCCCCTTTCCACATCCAGCCATCTATAATCAAGAAGGCAGACATAAGGCTCACTCACAAAAAGAAAAATATATAAAACAAAACAAACACAACACAAAACACTCATATTTTAGCCTTCAAAAATATTTTCATCTACAGGGTCAAAAATCAACTAATAGTTCAACATAAAAAGACTTTATGAAATTTTATAAGCTAAGCATGTGCTGGGTCATTACATCTGATTCCTCTGTATTATTTTCTAAAGGATCGTCAACTATATAACTATCTCCTTGCCTTAGTATGTTCTTTTTTCTTGCGCCTAAATTTGTGCTTCCTTGTAGCTAAAATAAATGGTGGGACTAGTCTATCTCCTTAAGTGATATCTTTTATTAAAAAAGAATTTTTACCCTCGACAAGTGTTTCTTTGGTTCTGGCAAAGGATGAACGCTTCGAAGTTCTCGCACTTTGGAACATTATCAACCTTCCTTTCAGTGGCCTTTGATCTACCCTTTGGATGAAAGAGGAATCTCAATTGATGGTGAGATGGACGATAAAGATATATACTCCCTTGGGCAGTTCCTTCCCATTTTTAAGAGATGAATGTTCCAGAGATGGATTATCTATTGACCAACTCGAGTGACAAAAAATGGAATTTTCACCTTGATATACTAGGTAACCAAGATTTTTGTAATCATATCCTCCATTTTTTGATATGCTCCAAGACAAAGAGATTCTCGAGGAAAAAGTGAAATGGTGATTTCTCAAGTGGAGAATCATCTAGCTTCACTACCAATTGGTAAATCATTATCTGATCTGGAAACATGAAAGGTACTTGGGATTGGTTTCATAGTTTGCTACATTTCATGTTTTTGAAAAAAGGAGCTCTAGGTGGATTTGTGATTGGAAGTATCAAGTCTTTGAACCTCATAACCTCCACGAGTCTTCCTCCTGCTGCTAAGATCCAAAAAAAATAGGAGGATAAAATGGCATATTGCTCTTAAAGTTTTTGGTTATGCTACTGACAGAGAGTGGGGTAGTTAGAACTTAGAAGTCTGAGATGTAGAAACAAAGAAAATGGTTTACAAATAAAAAGAAGGTGAGATGGTGACAGTTTCCATATTAGAAGTAGGAGGTGGAGAACCATCAGTGAATCTCACTCTCTCAATGCTAGAAGAAAAAAGAAGGGAAAAAATGGTTTACAAATAAAAAGAAGGTGAGATGGTGACAGTTTCCATATTAGAAGTAGGAGGTGGAGAACCATCAGTGAATCTCACTCTCTCAATGCTAGAAGAAAAAAGAAGGGAAAAAATATGAGGCTGACCCTTCATATGCTACATTGTTATTAGTCAATAGCCTCGGAATATGAATTTGGATGCAATTAGTGCTTGAAAGTTGAAACTTCATTAATAGTCTGGAAGAGATGAGTTATATACTTTTATTAAGTATTAACTTCTAGGAGATCTCTTTTCCAGCAATCCTTTGTTGTTGGGCTGCTTAACTTACTTGTTGCAAGAGATTTCATTGAGAAGTTCCTTAACTGATCAAGTATTTTTCGAACTCATTGAAAAAGTATATCCATTTACATTGTTAGAGCCAATCTCTATTCAAACTGAATCAAAGTCATTTAATGACTAAACATGAGAAACAAGAATGCGTCAAATTTTGTTAACAAGCACAACCATGGAAATTGTAATGAAGTGAAAGGAGTATTTTGTTCCACTAAAAGAAGGATATTGGTCACTTTATCGGAACATTTGAATGAATCAACTCAAATGACTCTTTAGAACGATTGTTACTATTTTGAAGTGGCGTTCTGCAGTGTTACATGTACAGAGATAAAGGTGTTTGAGTTTGACTTTTGCCAATGAGTCAGACTTAGTGAGGCAAAGAATATAAATGTCTAGCAATTTAATAATTATTTACATGAAATGTCAATACAAGAAATAATAAATGTTACATGTTAAGAGTTTAATTCCCACATGAAGTTAGGTTGCTTCACTTTGACTTTCTTGGGTCAAAGTGTCAGATGTTGGTTCCTAAGAGCCTGACATGTTTAAATGGACACATGCTTTGCTGGTCCAGATTTCTAATGGAGAAGGTAACCCTAGTATTAGCAAGACTCTGCTCTTTGTAAGAAACCAGAAAACATATTATCTAGTTAAAGAAGCTAAAGGATTATTCTCTTAGAAATTTTTGATTACTCAAATCTCCTAGCCTTCTGTGTCAACTAACTCCCCCAGATACCTCTTAGGTATCTGGTAAACTTAACCATATGGTAACCTAATATGGTTGCCTTAACCATTCATATCCCTTTAAGGTATCTGCTTTGGCACATCTGACTTATTCCTATGGGTATGACATCCATGCTGGATATGGCTTAGCCATACCCATTTATTTCCACAAAAAAGTATTTAATATCTGTAAAGAATTTCAGAAATTCCACAAAGTAATAAAAGATGCTACAATAGTATAATAGTAGATTAATATCATGCATTAACTGTATATATCTCTATTCTTATACTCAATATTAGTGCTTAAGAAAGTTTAGTACAGGACCCCTTAGCGTACCCAACACCTGTACCTGTTCTGGGTAACGTAGGCCTCAATTTTTTTGAAGAAGTAATGATTGGGATGACCGGACTCCAGAGAACATTCAAGACGTAGAGGCCATCTATTTCGTGCACCATTTGTTCTCATTTTCCATGTCCTGAAACACATTAAATGAAGGAGAAAAGTCTTCTTGTTTTAGTTTAGGAACTTGGTAAAAATTGGATTTGTACAATTTACATGAAATGAAAGAGACATTTCATTATCCTACAATAGGAATTGAGGTCAATTAGTCAGAAAGGCAAAGAACTACTTAAGAAATTTATGTAGGTAAAATATGATAAAGATACCATATGATTTGCTACACCAGATTCAATAATCCATTCTAGAGTGGATTTAATAGTAAGCTTATACCTACTAATATCGCACGCTTGAAACATGCAAATGTGTAGCGATGTGACAAGGTGCACCACGAACATCGGAAGGCATAAAAAGAATGTGTGAAATAATAATAAATGTTGAAGTACATAGGGACACTACTAGTGGGCTCTAATAGCAGGCACCAAGGAAACATAACATTCCATATTGCTGAGGAGTCGCTATCATCAGAGTGTCACTATCACCAGTTCTGTTAACATGCGTAAATACGAATATGTTCATTAAGATGTAAGAAAATTGGCATCTAGATTATTAAATACACAATAAGCACTCCTTTCAAAAATAAGTTCCTTGTTACAAAGGTTTCTTCTTTATATTGTCCCCCTTTTTGAAGCATTCCAATGATGCTGCATTTTTTCCAGTTGCTAGCTAGTTCATAATAAGACCAGTTTTGCAAACTGTCCCGGAGGAATATTTGATGTGCCAAAGATCATCCTCTTGAATAGTATTCATCTGAAATTAGGAAAGGGTTCCATTAATATACATGGAATTATCTTACTTTGAAGTAAGTTTCAGTCATATATCAGAACTTCATTTCCAGCCTTCTCAGAGATAGATACTGGGCATGGGTTCTACAAATGTTGGCTCATCTTAATGCAAATTCATGGTCCCCAAAACCAAAGCTTTGCCAAATTTGTACTGCCGAAGCCTCTTGTATTGCTGATTACTTATAGGCCCCTTAGGAGTCTCTGAATCTTTGTTGCAAATGTTCACTTTATTTTAGTAAATATTGAGCTTGTAGCCTTGTGCAGATAATTTATTTTCTTAATTACTTTATCTGTTTATCAATTTTACATTCTCTTTCCATATGAACTATGATCTACTGTCAGGTCTCTAAGACATTTGGAGAGGGGAAAATTTCTCTTGAAGAATATGTCTCCACTTTAAAGGCTAAAGTTGGCATGAAGATTCTTATAGAAGCGGTAGGAATTGGTAAAGGGAAGAAAGATCTCACTGGCATCATCATGGAGCCTATAAAGACCAATCCAGTTATCCCTCTTCGCCCTGAAATACCGATTGGCAAAGCATGCTCCTCTCTAACGTCTGGAGACATCATCAAGTTTCTAACGGGAGACTTCCGGTTAAGCAAAGCCCGATCAAATGATCTCTTCTGGGAAGCCGTTTGGCCCCGTTTGCTAGCAAGAGGGTGGCATTCTGAGCAGCCTAAGAATCACAGTTATGCTGGTTCCAAGCATTCTTTGATGTTTCTTATACCCGGTGTTAAGAAGTTCTCAAGAAGGATACTTGAGAAGGGAAACCACTACTTTGATTCTGTAAGTGATGTCTTGAATAAAGTTGCATCCAACCCACAGCTTCTTGAGCTTGAGGTTGAATCAGCTAAAGGCAGCAGAGGCAAGGAAGATTATGGGTGGGATACAGAGGCAAAATTGGACCAAGATGGGTTGTCCGATCATCAACGCCATTGTTACCTTCGACCACGAATTTCAAACTGCAATCCAGACCTCATGAAGTTTACCGTTGTTGATACTAGTTTGGTTCATGGAGAAGAACCAGCCAAGGTAAGAGAATTGAGAAGTTTACCAGTCGACACTACAAATACTCACACTCCCACATGTATTTCAAGAGGAAATGGTGGGGATACCTATGAGCAGCCGCTGGTTGAGCCAGACTCTGCTAATATTTTGCCAAAAGACAAAGGGGATACTAATACTTCCAACCCTGCAAAGGATATAATTGATAGGGGAATCCTCTCTGTTTCATCAGATTGTGTAATTACTGCTTTGAACCAAGGGATGCAGATAAATGGTCAAGAACCCACCAATGTACCGTTGGACAATCACAATTATGGTAACACCAATATGTCTAATGGCAAGGAGCCTAGGAAGAATATAAAGTGCCAATTCAGACGGAGGGTGAAACCTGGTGATTCAAACAATTTAGCCCCTGTCACTAAACGGCGGAGGTTAACTGCTTGTACTCTTGCAGAGACAAGCTGTGGCACGAACAATATCTCTTTGGGCCCTCGTTTAAAAGAAGAGGAGCTCCATTTCCAGTCAGATTCACCTGATGCTAGTGAGAACATGGTTTCTCAAGTGGGTCCATCTCAGGAGAAGGTATCATCAACTAGTTCTTCTGCTAAAGGCAGTCCAGATGAGAGCAGTGAAGGCATTTTCAGCAACAACTGTTTAGAGGCAGAAGTGCCTCATGAGAAACCTCAACCCCGGACGTTATTCGACCTCAACCTACCTCATATCCCATCAGATTTCGAAATTGTTGAACCCTTCATCATGGAGGTGGCAGACAGCCAAGACGATCCAAGTGCAGAGGGATCATCTTCTCCATTTAAAATAATCCAGAACCCTGAGGATCCCGAGGCATTGGGAACCTCTAATGGTGGTGCTAGTGCAGAGCAGCAGCCTGTTATGAATGCTCGGAGGCAGAGCACAAGAAACCGACCATTGACCATGAGGGCACTGGAAGCTCTGGCATGTGGGTTCTTAAACACAAAGCGTAGGCGGAAAGGTACAAATATCCTGTCACGGGAGAACTCGATGTCAAAGCCTTCATGGCAGTCCCATGGCAGGGTTGGAGTTACTGCAAATTTTGTTAGTGTTGGTACTGGTATTATGGATTCCAAGGCAGAGGAGAGGATGAATGGTGTGTGTAGTAGTAACACCAATATGGCTAACAAGTCTCAGGTTCGATCTGAGAAGAAAGGAACTCACGTGTCACTAGGGGTCCCTAAAACTGCCTATCATCCTGAGGTTTTGATACACAAAGACAATTGATCTGGTTAGGTGCTGGTTTGCCTATTTCCGGCTTGAGGTTTGGCGATGCAGCAATGCTGGTCAAATGCTCTCAAAGATAAGTCACACAAGTAGGTATGTTCATGAAAGATCTCTCACTACATCGACAACTATTATGGAGACCTCATTGTCTTTTCAATGCTTCCATAATCCACAATATGCAAAGAGCACAACAATCTTCTTCACGCTCCAATTTCTGCAGTACTGTATATGGGTGAAACACAGGAATACTGCAAACAAGTTCATCATATTGTGGTGCTTTTGATGTGGGCTTTATGTACGTCATATGGAGCACCCCTGAGGTTGTGCAAATTAGGGATAAGAGCAACAACAGTTGACACTTCTCCTGTAAAATTGAGTTGCGGTTGCTGTTCACATTTGTTTGTTCAGTAGCAGTGGCTGACTGGAAAATGTTGCTGAGCACTAATCTCTGATCTCAACCAAGATGCCAAAGACTCTTTCAACTAGTCACATACTGATCAAGTTTATGCAACTGTGCAGCCTCATGAAACAAGTGAGTAGCGATAATTATTTGAATCCTGATGTAATGAGTATAGTTGCTCTCGTGATTTTAAAGGGTTACCTCCATCAATAATGAATCAGAATTTGTTAGTGTTTCTTTGTTTGTGTGTTTTGTTTGGGTATATTCTGTCAACTTTCTGCACTTGAAGCTTACTTCAGCAAAAGCTGCAACAAATGAACTTGCTGAATTTGCCCATTTCTTTACAATGAAAGTAAGTTTGACCTTTATAAGTCAGTAGCTATTGAGAAAAAAGATCACCGATTTCCTTTCACAAGCCAATGGGCATGCAGCTAAAAAAAAACAGTGTTACAAATCTCGTTCTCGGGTTTTTACCGGTTGAAGTTTTTCTCGGGAGATTTTTACATATGGAGATTTTTCGGATAATTTTTGCCTAAATCTCGGTAATGATTAAATTAATAATTAAAATTACAGAAAATCGTAATAAATAGCACCAATTTATAAATTCATCATATCAGCAATGTAGGGTATTTTTCATGATATTTTAAAAATATTGGCTAAATCTCAGGATATTTACGTGATAAAAAGAGAAAATGGTATTTCTCGCGAGACTATTAAAATACCGCGATTAAAACGGAGTTTTAAACTTTAGATGCTTTATTGGTATTTCTCACGAGAAATTAAGTATTTCTCGGGAGATTTGTAACAATGAAGAAAAGTCGGTAGGCCTTTTGCCTCTTTAATCTAGAGAACGCACTCGGAATTATAAATACAGAAAAACACAAACACACCCATGCATAAACCCTGCATATTGATATCCAATATTCCACTTATCTATGTCATTCTTACTGTCAATATCTCTTGGTAGATTTCAGTATACAAGGTCTACAAGTCAGAGAGGAACTTGGTGTAAAATTATAGGTGTGGCTCTCTGTGCTTCACCACTTTTTGTGTGACTTGTAGCATACACGGATTCTCAACACATTTTAAAAGAAATTGTGAAGGTTTTATTTATACCGGAACTGTTTCTTACTTAGGCTTCCACTTAGTCTATATGTTCATACCATGGAAATTATCACAAAAATCTCTTGCAACCCGATTCATGATTCCTTGATTGTTTATATATGCAAACAGCATGTACTAGTACCCATTTTACTTGTATTCGGATTCAGTATCTCTGCTATTACATATGAAATGAGAGGGATGGGTGAGAGCATTGAATGGAAGTGCAGGTAGTGGTGGAACAGCAAGGACTACATAATCTATAGTCGCAAATCATCTTCATTTCGTGTGGGTAGCATGGAACTGGCAAAAGAGTTAGAAGTAACCTCCTTATTAACTCATAATATGCTCTCCTAAGTTATTCCTCCGTGTTCCATTTGTCTCACATAATATGTCCTGTTGAGTTCTTCTTTTGTGGTTCATCGGTTACTTCTCTACGTCTTGGAGTCATATCCAAAGTCTATTGGAGCTCATCTTTTGCTTGGGTTGGTATTTGTATTTGTTCGCTCTTCGACAGAGAAACTCGTTTAGATTCATTCGCAGTCTCAGTATGCTTGAAGGCAGTATAGTCAAAGCATCCAGGCGTTGCTTAGGAGATGCCTAGGCTTCGGAATTGATATTATCTATAAGATTTAGCGATAGGTGTCCTGGCTAGGCAAGGCGTTGCCTAGGCAACATTTTGTCTACACTGCTTGAAGGTATCCTCGAGATAATGTGTTGGTGTTGTATCCAAAAAAAAAAAATGTGTTGGTGAGAGAATTGTGATTACAAAACTTGGAGTTGGAGAGCTGTGTTTCTTTGAACCTGAGAAGAGTTTGTGCGTCTTGATTCTTTCCACCCTTTATGAATGCAGATTCTTGATTCTTTCCACATTTTCCTAGGGTTAAGCAATCTAACCATGATTTTTAGAAGAAAAAAAACAAAATTTCTTTTATTAACTTTAATTCAATTAAGCTTAACCATGGTTAAACAGGGGCTTAAAGGGACATGGGGACACTTGGATCAGCTTACTCAAGACTCTAGAAAAAACTGGCAATGGAATTGCTGTGTTAATCGACCTCAAAAGATAGAATTGACAGATGGGCCTTGGATAGGCAAGGTTAGATGAAGGGGCTTTCTATCTCCAGTCGGGCTTGGGTTTTACATATCTGTCCTGTGGGTTGGGATAGGGATCTGGACCTGTAATCCATATTAATTGGGCTTTGGCCCATGCCAATCACAGTAGGCCCACAAATCTAAATTTATTTTCTCTTTAAGAGCTATGTGTTTTAACTTTTAAGTGGGGAGAGAGGCCTTTTGCAGCTATAGCTATTAGCTTGGGCTAGCCTACAACTTGTAAATGTCTCAAAACCCAGGGTGTGGCCTACTGCTTCAGCAGATGTGCTCAACCCAGGTCCCCAACTTCTCAAGTCATATGGATCAGAATCAACTTAGCTTACAGCCCTAAACATGGCAAACTGGATTCTTTGCAATCTGGTTGAAGATTAAGCCCCATTCAAACGCGATTTTCCTTGATGGTGCTGTCACATTGCACTCGCTATCTGGGCCAGGGATTCTCATTTGGTTACGTCAAGAAACTTTTCTCAGGGCCCATTTTCGCCACTAATGATGGTAAGCAGCTTACAAACGTCGGCGCATTGCATTCATACTAAGAAAATGTTATTTTTTCTCTAGAAAGGATTATTGTATGAAAATAAAGTTGCATTAACCTTTTAATTGTAAACTATTTCATAACATAGTGAATCGAATGGCTTCGGAAGGAGCTGATGCCCTAATTACTGGTGCTAGTTGAACAATCATCAGGGTTTTAACAGATACTCATTGTCTTGAGACATTTAACATTATTGTCTAACTAAAAGACTCTTGGAAGTTCATTCAACAAAAATTCCCTATAATAAGATTAAAGGGTTGTTGAAATTACATGTTCTCTATTTATCATTAAGAAGAGGTGAATGCTTCTTCCTCACCAATCCACCATGAAATATTTACTTCAGATTGACTCTAGCTAGCTTTACTTCAGATGTATGTCTTCTACTCTAAGATTATCTTCAATCTTGTTACATGCCCTTACAGTACTCTTCCTATTTCAGATAACTGAACAGTTAAATAAACTACCAACCGCTCATTTCAAACTCTTCTATAATTGGCACATATTGGCATCCATTTGCTCTTTAATTACTCAAAAATGGAATAGTTTAGTAATGTAATGTTGAAAGACCAACTACAAATCATGTTTAACGTACCTATCATCGTTTCAACATCATGATGAAAAATTTCAGGCATGAAACTTAATAAACAATCTTAAATTTCTTCTATTTTCAAATTAAATACGTCTACATCGTGAATAAAAGATTACCCACTACATAAGCTGTCTGTCTCTTGTGATGGAACTATCCATGGGACTCCCTTCCTCGTGTCACTAAGCAATTGGCTCCGCTTGAATTAATAAAAGATGGAGACAAAACGAGATCCAAATTCTGTTTTCGTCGTCTATTCTTTGGCTTTATTTTTTAAACAATCAAGAAAATGAGGGAGAAAACGTATACCATTGGTAGCTCGTCTTGACGTGCTTGTGTTCATGCTTGCTTCTTCAAAAACATCGATCTTCATCGATAATAACCAGGTGGTTTTTTCATCCTTATTCGAAACCTACAATTGGGGGAAGGGCAATGAAAATTCCATTGGTCTTCATAATATCTTGACCAATTTTTTAGAAGTTAGCCCATGTTTGATATTCCAGCTTCTGTCTCCTTGTTGTTTCTCATTTAGTACGCTTGTGGAACTCTCAGACAGTAAAGGTTGAATTTATAATTTTCATTTTAAGATTAAGTTATTTAATATTTAATAAGATAATGTAACTATAACCATGCTCATGCCCATGTATCATGTATCTCTCTCTCTCTCTCTCTCCATATATATATATATATGGTGTGGACGGTGCCCTATATATATTATATTATTATTATACGTAGAGGCGTAATTTTGTTGGTGCAGGTTTTTCCATTGATTCCAACTTCCCCCTAATCATATATGTATGTATATGTCTAAATATATGTATATGTGCATGTATTGAATTCAGCTTTGTTGTACCAAAGTTCAAACTTAAAACCTTTAATTCTAGAGGAAATTCATCAGATGTGGTACTTCATCCCTTCTACAAGGACTAGTTCATAGCCAAGGGTATGTACAGGACCTTAAGTGATATTTCTATTACAATGTACTAACCTTGCATTAGTAATATCGGATGGAACCTCGAAGACGAGTAGCAGAATCTTCATTTCTTTACTAAATTTTAAAATTCAAAAAGACACCGACATATTCGGAGCCCTCGGATTGTCAGGATTGAGCGTGACAGAAAGGGATCCACGCGGTTCGACTTATAATGGCCTTATGTAGCATCTTTTAACTTATATTCAAGAAACTTGTAGTGTCATGGTGTCACGGGCAGGATGGAATTTTAAATTGCTGTCATGAGCTAAGCCGTAAACATGATTATAAACTAAGGGTAAATTCAATGCAGAAATTTATATTTATATGAGTTAACAAGGTGCTTGTAATCGAATTGATGTTTTGAAATTTAAGAAACTGATAGCTTCTAAGTTCTAACTGCAAGCAAAAGTTTTGAAGCCATAGACCCAGAGGCCAACATCAATAGTATGCCTCTTATCTATTATATATATATATATATATATATATATATAGTAGATAGTAGTTGAGGGAAGGTTATGCTGTGTGGACTAGGATACACAAAGATTTTGTTCGATGGATGATCACATACTTTGGAATTTGGATAATCAAACTATTGTTAATAGTCAGGAATTGAATGTCTCTCAATCAGATGTTTGGGATCATCTAATTTGGTCATTCTTACACTTAAGATGTTTATCAAGACCATGATGATCATTGTTAGAGATGACCCCATTTGAGTACATGCAAATAAATGTGTGATAATTGAATTAATTCAAATTCCTAAAAATGCTCATACTTCTACAACTTCCTCTAGAAACTTCAAGATGTGATTAGTTAATTTTTAGTGTTTATTACATTGTCTAGAAAATTCAAAATAGAATTGTTTTCCTTCTCTAATGGGGAAGCCTGTAAAAACTTGTACTTCCTTGTTTTCGCGTAGGAAGTTACTTCTTTTAGGATTTGTAACATTATATAACTTTCTCTATAGATATAGGAGACCAGTAAGGTGATTCAGGTTCCTTGAAGAAATTAATCCGAAGCTGCTAATGAATTATCATTACCTCCAAATACTAACATGATCAACTCCATATACTAGCATCAACTAGTTCGGCTAATGAAGATTACCTTCTCCTCTTGGTAATTTAATTCCATTTATATGTTTGTAGTTTAATTTGTGTGAGATGAAATAGATCAAGTTTTACTTAACACTAAGCAAAAACCTTCTTCAAGAATCTTTTCTCTCTTGGTTAGGAAAATTGGATTATATTGCCTAATCTATGTTAAAATTTAGTTGATTTTGACTCTCTTCTTTGTAATTCCCCTTACCCTTGAGGGGATTCAAGCCACTAGCTACTCACATTGTTGGCGTTCTATACCGCTTCCATGATACCCCAGAACAAATACATAGGCAAATAATTTTTATATTTTTTAAAATTCCCTAGGCTGGGGTCGAACCTCGACCTTATGGTTGCGATGCAGAACATCGATCACTGCCAACATACTCTGGGGAAAAGCTAGAATGGTGGATTACAACAACATATTACCATTAGAGGAGGAGTGCTAGGGTTTGTTCGTTATAAGGAGTACTGGTGAATTATCTTAGTGACTACAACACAGCTCTATACAATACAGGTAAGATCCAATGATATTGGACTCTCTTAACACTATTCAAAATGTTCATTTGGAATAAAATATTAGAATCACAGTACACCATTAGAAATATAAAACAGTGCAGCCACAGTGACAGGTAAGCTAACTAAATTTATATGATATACTGTCTTGGTTACTAACGAATTACTAAGTAATCCTCCATATTACCACCTACCCATTTAAAAAGAGTTCATGGAAATGTTTGTTGGGCCATCCTAGTTCTCTCTCTCTCTCTCTCTCTCAAAAGGTTATTTATTTCAAAAAATACAATTAATACAACCAGAGACCCCCAAGATTTGAAGGTATTAGAATTTAGAACAAGAACACAAGTAGAATAAACAATATAGTCACCAAGACAGGTAAGATATTTGTATTTGTCTTTTACATTAATACCATAGTTACAAACGATCTGCCAAGTTTTCCCCCTCAAACTACAACCTATTCATTAAACAACAGTTGATAGGTATAGGTATCTCTCTCTCTCTCTCACTATTTAAAAGTACACTTACACAGAGAGATTTAAGTTCACAGGCCTCACATGCGTACAGAAGTTCACATGATTGGAATTTCATGCATGTAGCCTGATGTAGCCATGCAGATGTCCCATCACCATACACATCACGAGAGAGAGAGAGAGAGAGAGAGAGGACCGTTGATGAAACATTAGGTATAATTGGATATATCGAGAGTACAGAAAGCGACTTACTACGCTTAATAATAACATCTATTGCAGGCCAAACCTGTTATTTCTAAACACTTTCTCTCTCTCTCTCTCTCTCTAAGTGTAGATATTATATATATCATCTTTATTATTTATTTAAATACCACAACGTTATAGGACCATACAAGGCACATCATCGTTCCATCACCTTCTAAAAGGGTAGTTAAAAGACTTAAATGACCTCAATTTTCTTATAAAATACCCAAAATACTCTTTAGATTTTCTCGGAGTTTGAGAAATACCTAGAATTGCACGTGATTAGAGTTTTTGGTTGGGTCCTTTTCGAGAGGAACTCTGATAAGCAAGCAAGCGCCCGCCCGTGATGGGCAAGGGTAATTTTGTCATTTGACAGATCACGGCGGCTGGTCTGGACAGTGGCATTTCGGAGATTTTGACTAAATATAGCTGGCATGTTGGAATTCCACCTTACTTTTAAGAAAATATCGCTGCACAAACGGACAAATCCACGACTAGAACTAGGAGCTCTCGTCCGCCAGCAATGTCTGAACGCAAAAATTATTAAATTACTTCATGGGCTTTTAAATATAATAGTGCCTCTAAAATAGCCCTGACCTTTTGAAATATAACCAAATTACTATATAAAATTTAAGTAAGAAAAAACAGATATTTTCATTACAAAATCCTATTATAATTGATCCAAGTCTAATGAGGAACTTCCCCCCCCAAAAAAAAAAAAAGTCTAATGAGGAACAGTGCTGTGTAGTAGAACTTTTATTATAAATTTGAAACAAGCTAATTTAATTTTTAACCACACGATCTCGTAAATTGTATCTTTATTGTTTCAGAGTGCTAGATTAAAAACCAGTTGAAATATGAGCTGAAGTTCTGCTTCAATGCATTGAAGTTGAGCTCCCATTTCAATGCAAAGCTAGTGACAATTCTGTAATTACAGGAAAAGAGTGGCATTAACTGAAAAGGGGAGCTCCGTCTCAACGCATTGAAGCAATGGCTCATATTTAAAAAAAAATACCTTTTGTATCTTATGTTGTGTTCATTAACCGATCTTGGATAAAAGAAAAGGGTTGGGACTTGGGTAGGTTTGTTGTTGTAAACGTTTCACAAATTTCTCTTACATATCCTTAATTATTAATTATTTAGAATAGAATGACAGAACAAGATTTATTTATGTTGATGATCCAAATTAATACTTGAGATAAGACATTGATGATGATGATATTTGTATTCATTTCCAGATGGTCCGAACCATATTGTTCATTGCCGACCTCCATGTCAGCCCTAGCCCGAACTTGGATAGACTAAAGAACACATAATCAATAGCCTGGCCTGCCACTTGTTCTAAATTCTAATGATAATTAGTAGACGATGACTTAATGCCAAGTGCATGATTACATTCTCATAGTATATGAGAAATAGTAAGAAGAGTTTGACTAATTTGAAATGAAAATTGACAAAGAGGGGCAATTCTATAATAACCAAAAAAGCTAGGGGCATATCTCTAGCTATAGTCTCTTATGAACATAATATATAGAGATTAATAATACAAAGCCAAAGAAGACCCGGTTGTGATGTTCTTCTTGTGGCAGCAAGAGTTCTCTTCTTCACCAGAAATAAAGGAGAATTCCCTGGAATTTGTCTTCCTCTTGTGAGAGCAAATCCCGGGTTTTGTGTTCACCAGAAAACAAACACCTTCTAGAGAGCACCAAAAACAAGATAGGAAGAAAAAATAGAGTTTGAAAGAGAAAGACAAACTTCAATTATCTCATTCTCCTCCAATGTCAAACATCACAGGTGATGGTACTGGGAGCTTCTCTTCAGGCAATACTGGAGGAGAGGAAGTCCAACAGCAACAGCAACAGCAACAACAGCTAAAAAATCACTTCCATGGCTCGAACTCAGGACCTTCTACTACAACTAACAGCAATGGCTCTACCTCCCAACAACAACAAGCACCAGTTAAGAAAAAAAGAAATCTACCAGGAACTCCAGGTAAATTCAACTCCCCCATGAACCATAAATGTTTTTAGTTACGATTTTTTTTCTTGTTTTCTAAAAAAAATCATTTTTGATTGCAATTGTTTCATACATCGATATATAAGCAAACCATGTATGAAAATATATGTTTCATACATCGATATATAAGCAAACCATATATGAAAATAGATTACTGATGTGCTTTCCAAAAAGAATTTATATATAGCTGAAATGGGTTTCCAAAACAAAGATTTATACAGGTTTTTTGGCAGAATTCTTAGTACAGTTGCGTTTTTTTTTCTTTTCTTTACTAGTTTGAATATAAGTTATATATTAAAGAAAATGCAAGTGTAGATGTGAGGTTATCGGTCGAATTCGATTCAAGAGAACCATTAGGAATTGTTTTCTGAATTTGGGTTTTGAAAAATGTTTAGAACAAAATTGGTTTATGAAATAGAGAATTATTGGGGTGTTAGTTGTTGAAGAGTTCAATTATTGGTTGGGATTAAAATAATTGGAGAAAACTTTTTAGCTTGATTGGTGTCTTACTTTTATTTCTCTTTGTTTGCTAACTGTTTTGGGTTAGGGAATCTTGAATAACTATTCATAAAATACCATTAATTTCCTTACTTGATTATATTGCTCAGTCTCTTAATCATCTTCTTCTTCCTCTTATTCTCCATCTTCTTCTTCTATTACTACTACTATTGTTTTAAGTTCTTGATGCTAAATTGATATTACCCCTTTTAGAATTTAGGTAAGTCTATATTAGGGTGTAGGGATACTGAACTACCTAATACTTGATTTTTGTCTATTGATTTTGTTAAATAAATACTTATTTTTAAATGTTTCTATTTATTTTCTGTGGGATTTGGAAGTTCTCAAGAATCTAATTAATTAAGCACATTGAATTAATCATAAAATGAACCAAAACTTCCTTAGGAATACACTGCTTTTAAACGCATTAATAAGATGGGCATCGTCTCATCACAAGCTCTAATTATCGAACAGCTCTAGATAATTGTGAATTGAAAAGAAAAAAAAAGGAAGGGTAAGATCAGAAATGCTGATTATCAGTTTTTTTGAAATCTATATGTAGACCCAAGTGCAGAAGTCATTGCTCTATCACCGACGACCCTGATGGCAACAAACCGATTCGTGTGTGAGATATGCAACAAGGGGTTCCAAAGGGACCAAAACCTTCAATTGCACCGAAGAGGTCATAATCTCCCATGGAAGCTCAGGCAGAGAACGAGCACCGAGATAAGGAAGCGAGTCTACATATGCCCAGAGCCATCATGTGTCCACCACAACCCCGCTCGAGCATTAGGCGATCTTACAGGCATCAAGAAGCATTTTTCGCGGAAACATGGCGAGAAGAAATGGAAATGTGACAAGTGCTCTAAGAAGTATGCAGTGCAATCAGACTGGAAGGCTCATTCGAAAACCTGTGGAACAAGGGAATACAAATGTGACTGTGGAACCATCTTTTCCAGGTTTATTGTTTATTAACTCCAATTTAAAGTGTTAAATTAAACAAATGAAGTGATCATGCTTAATTAAGTTCATCCCATCACTGCAATCTGTCCGATTGGGTGGTCGAGATGTTTCGAATTTTAGTATGAAATTTTCCTTATTACCAAATACAATTCTACAGCTTTTAAGCACTGCTTGTGCATTACTGTTCATAACTGGCACATTTGCTACCAAATAGTGCAATACTTTGTTCTTCATAAGTTTCTTAACTCCAAATTAACTTTAGTACTGCTTCACCTATGTGCAGAAGAGATAGCTTCATCACCCATAGAGCATTTTGTGATGCACTAGCTGAAGAAAACAACAAAGTAAACCATGGACTAATGCCCAACATGGGAGGAAACTTACAAGGCCAGGTCTCCGAGCTCATGTCACCGATGCCCGTAAACAACAATGTCACTACAACGATTGGGATATCGGAATTCAGCCACTCTGATACTAAGAACCCGCTCCGGTCCCTCCCCCACGAACTCATGCCGATGCCGCTCAAGGCCCTAAACATGGCAGGAGGCATGTTCTCTAGCAATTCAGGTACCCTCTTTGGTGGCCCAAGAAGCAATATTTCTTCATCATCATCTTCTTGCCTTCAGCTCAGCGCGAACAGCTCATCAAGCTTCGACGGCCTCCATGACAGTAAAAATGGCCGGCAACTTGTCGGGTCGGCCCACATGTCAGCAACAGCCTTGTTGCAGAAAGCAGCCCAAATGGGTGCAACTGCAAGTAGCAACATAAACTCTCCCATGATGCAAAAGAGCTTTGTTACAGGCATGGCGGGGCCTGATCAGCTCTCCGGCATGAGACCATCGCCATTCGGAGGAATGCAGCAGCCTAATAGTTCATATGATCACATCCAATCACAGACGGAACAATCACAATTAGTAGGGATGGATGGTGCAGGATTCACCAACCAGTTCATGCAGAAGAGCCCACAAGAGAAGACGTCGTCGTTCTTCGATACACCAGCAGGGGCCGAGAACTCGGCAATGAATGATATGGGAATGTTCTCTACACTGTTTATGAATGGTGATCAACACCATGGATTCTTGAAGAACATGGAGCATGAGATTAGCAACAGTACTAGTATGTTACATGGAAGAACTGCAACTGCAGGATTAGGCATCCCTATGAGTGGAAGGAATCCAACAGGGCCATCGAGGTTTGCGGGGAACGGTAATGGCGATATGACGACTGTGGATTTTTTGGGGATCGGGGGATCGTCGAGGCCAGTGAATTTACATGAACAACAACAGCAGCATGGATTGGAGTTTGAAGCAATAAGTCAGCAGAGATTGCAAGGTTTGCATCCCTTTCAACAGCAATTCTCACATGGTCAAGCAGCAATGGAGAAAACCATGTGGGATGTTTGAGAATAACACATCTTTTTATTTTTCTCCTTCTTGTGGTTCTGATGTTGATGAGTTTTTCAGTGATGTCAGCCATGGAAGAACCAAATACTGTCTTACTAAAGAGTAAGGCAGTGAGGACCTTGGCCATGGGAAATGAATCTAGACTCTTGAAACCAGAGCACCAAGTCTTTTCTATATGTAAATGGGTGAGAATAGTGTCTTAAAGAAGCTCCTTTTTAGTCAACGTGATGTTAGCTAGGCCCAATATGAGTTGAAAATGGTAGCAATGAAAAGCAATTCAAACAGTAAATAACATAATAATGTAGAAGAAAAATAGTAATACTGTATGATTTTGCCACCTGGGATCATCTCCCTTAGTGGCGAGGAGGACGGCCAACACCTCTCCAATGGCCCACCACATATCTCTGTGCATGCCTATCGAAGTTGTATTGCGAAAAAGAGGATTGATCCTTAAATATTCAGACAATAAAAGGAAAAAAAAAAGAAGAAAAAACATAACATCGAGACAGTAAACCAATGCCTTAGCTGGCATGCATGGGACATGTGGTGCCTTCGGAGTGAGTGGGTGCTGGGAATCTCCTCACCAACACCAACTGGAGATGATCCTTCGACAAAATAGCCCTCTAATCGTCCTTTTTGGTGAATAAGACAAATAACTTTGAAATGAAAACGACATAAAGTTTTTTGTTTTATACCGGGGTATATCAACAATGAATAGTGGTAGTATTCTCAACTTGGATTATTACATTATGAGGCATGCTAGTCCTACTCTCAAATCATTCTTATTCTCAGCCAAAAAAACAATCCTTGTCCTTGCTTTAAACGTTGTTTTTGCAACTGGTACTCTCTCATTAGGGTTGTCATCGGATAAGATTTGGATCAGGTCTGCCTAGATCTGAATCCTTTTCGATTAAAAATCCAACAATCTGAATATGATTCGAGATCTTTTGGATTCTAAATTGTCCAATTCAAGTTCGAATTTGATTATTTATTCAAGATCTAATTATTATTAATAGCTTTAATATTTCACATATAATTTAGAAAATAAATAAATTTGTGGGTAATACTATAATATATTTATAAAGATATTATTATTATTACAAAATGTAATCGAATCGGATTTTAATCGGATTGGATCGCTATAAATTTAAATCCGATCCAATTATAATCAGATTCAAGATCTTACACTATCCGAATCTTATTATGATCTCATCTAATCGGATCTGGATCTTAACCCGGTCCATTGACAGCCCTATTTCTTACCACTCTCTCATTGTTTAAGAGGTGCTGAGATTTGGGAATGCTAGAGAATAGGGCTAGCATGCCTCATTAGAGATATGAAGGATGCCAATGGGCATGGATGGATCAATAGGCTTTGAGGCCTGGCCCACTTGGATAGGGTTAGGGCAGCCCTAGTAGCTTTATTTATGATGCAAACGGGCCAGGCCGAACAATCCAAGAATGTAGCTCAGTTTAGCTGTTGTTTAGTATAATGACTAAAACGAAGCGTTATTGAATATTTCACTAAAAACGTTGTCTTAGATAAGACGAGTCTCATGGGTTCCGATCAGCACAAAGCATTCGTAGTTGAAACTCGGGCTGGGCATAGCACATAGTACATCATGGCCCATGATAGGTTTGGGCTGAGCTTGGCACAGCAGGTGAAGTCCGGCGACGAGTAAGATTAGGCCCATTGCAACTAAGGGTGGCAATAGGCCGGGTTGGGTCAGTTTAGAGTTCGGTAAGAATACTATTGATCCAAAACCCAACCCCTATGGATATGGCCCTATATAAAGAGGTTAAAAGGTAAACCCAAACCGATCTGTGATCCATACAAACATTCCCACCCGCCTAACCCGCTTAAAAAAGTAGCTATTAAGTAAAAAAAAATTAATTTTATTTTCAATTATAAAAAAATTCAAATTTTAATACATAAATTAGGTACAAAATTATGCTTATTAATAATTTAATAAGTATTATAACTCATCGGGTCTGAAAGTTTACCCAAACCCGACCTAAGTGAAACTCAGATGGGATGATGAGTTAGAAATTACCATCCTAGGTTAGGTGGAACCAAAGCAAAACACCATTTAGTTTCCAAGCACATAAAAATGACTAAATGAGCCATGCATACCCATCGGGCCAACCAGTCTCTGCAAATAACACGCAAGTAGAGAGAGAGATCTTGATCTTGGCTTAAACATGCTCGAGCTCAATTTAAACAAGCTTGACCGAGCTCAAGCTTAATTTATAGAATTATTTAGTCAATGTGATAAGATTTTAATAAAATATTTATTATTAAATTAAAATACATCGAATTAAAAAATATATATATATTCATACACAAAAATAAGAGTATCCTAGATTTGATGATAGTCCTTCAATTTACGAATTAGAAAGTTAGGATCAAGATTTTTTCTCCTTTTTTGTTATTATTATCTCCAAAACTTATTTATTAATAAGTTAAAAATATTATATATAAATATAAACATTCTATGAAAGAATATAAACATTATTACCAAAACAAAACATTATATATAAATATATAATAGTTCAAACATAGTCATGATCGAAAAAAAAAAATCGTAGTCTAAATTGAGCTCAAGCTTGTTTGAACATTCGAATTAAAAAAAAAACAACTAGGCTTGTTTAAATATTCATATCTATACCGAATAGAAATCCAAAAGGGCATTTTAGGTAAACAATCCTTCAAAAACTTGTACCGACGTCTTTCATCACTTGGGGCCCCGTTGGACCGTTGGGCTACTTCCTAGCTCCCTTCCAAAATTACAAAAAGGCAACAGCCAACAGTTTAAATGGTAAAGGCTAACAGTTTATATGTTCCCTTCATTTCCAAGCCCAAGTCTGTGGCTCCCTTCTCCATTTCTAAATTTTCCCTTTATAATGTAAAACCCTAACATATTCACATTTCTAAACTCTATCATGAAAAGAACCCATCCTGCACTTACAGCCCCATACCCAACAACTAATGTCTAGACTCAGCGCCTTCGGTTACGCCACCTTCCGTTCCCATGCCTGCTATGATCCCTGTACCCAGAGTTCCGTTGCCTTGACCAGTCATGTCTAGAATTCCTGCCAGAATCCCTTCTCTGTTCTGGGAAATTCCTTCCAGATCGGTTCTCCGGAGACCCAATCGGACTTCTCTCCGGACTCCAATTTTCAAATTCTGGCTCATCCATATACTTGCTTCTCTCCCAAGGAGGACCTGGTAGCAACGGGGACTGCACAGGTCCTCCCTGATATACATTATAGTTGTTTTGGTTAGCTTGGGAACGAGAATTTGAATTCCGATATCCACTTCTGGAATCAGATTCAGGGGCATGGTTTCCAGAGCGAGCTGCATTTTGTGGCCAGGTGGGATATAGAGGTGTAAAGACCAGAGGCTCGGGTAACAGTGGTGGCTGGAGTCTCGGTGGAATTGGCAACAGAGGCAATGTAATGGGTGGTCTCTCTGGTGGATTCAAGACGATCGAAACTGCCGCAGGTTTGATGTTGTTTTGTCCGAAACGCTGGGTGTCTACAGCTGGAAAGCTTTGTAAGTAGGAACTGGTGACTTGAGAATGCTTCACAGGGAAGACTGCTTCTGTGAGTGGTGTTTGTTGTAATAGAGAAATGGTGGATGGATTTTGGTGTAGGGAGAGAATTGCTGCCTGCAGTTGTTTCTCAGGAAACACGGCAGCCTTTTTTGGTTTTGGTGATAGGTGCGGATACAATTCGGCTGGAAGCTGCCCAGGTGTGGCAATTGCTGGCATTCGAGGCAGTACGAAGTTAGTAGTTGGTGTTTGAGGGGGCACCAAGCTTGTAGCAGAAACAGCTAGAAAAGCAGTTGCATCTCTATTATCAGTTGCAACTGGCTGTGAAAATGAATCTTTAGCAAATTCCGATCTCCATCCTCCCTGCAAATTGAGAAACATATCAGTAAAATGAAAAAAATTACGCAATACGAAGAGGACGACCAATTTACTGTATATTATTTTCATGGCAATATGCAGGGGACACATTGGCTTTGGCATCCACCATATGGTGAACAGAACCAATAGACGAGGAACCACGACGAGAGGGTACCCAATGCCAAAATGGAACGATTATCAGATGATTGCAGCAGCAACCATCTGCGATACCGACTTTTTTTCTTTTTTCATGGTGCAATTGCAAGGAGCAGGGCCCATCATCAATGGTCCTCTGATGGTCACAACCAGTCAGCCATCAAACACATGAACTCTCTTTCTGGCCCACTGCCCAAAAGAACAGCAGTTCATGCTGTCTATGGCAAGAGTGCCTTGGACTTCCTGTTAAAGAACATAGTATACACTGGCATACATTTAGATTACAAACCATTAAGGGATTGGTTGAAGGAGTTGGGGATGCAAGAGATGTCGCTTCTACTTCTGCTTTTCCAGCTAACCCATTTAAAATCCCCGGTAAGCCGGTGACACTACCCTTGATCATATCAAGCAGCCTCACTGTTTCCACACTTGTTAGGCTACCACCTTGGCCAGAAGTCAAGGCAAAAACCAGTTCTGGGTTTTTGAGCAGTACAGCAAGCAACTCAAGATCTGGCTCCAGTGCACTCCCGTTACTAATCTGTGCTGGGATTGGGGTTGCCACTGAAGTATCTGTAATTTTTTCATTGTTACAAGGGGAAGACAGTGTTTCTGCACCATCAGCGTCGGGCTGCTGTTCAGTTGGGATTTCTGGGGTCAGAGTGTCATCATAATCCATCTCAAGGTCCCACGGTTCCTTGGGATCAGACGGGATGTCCTGGATGCTCTGATAGATGGTTTCTTCCTTCTCCCTTCGAATCCTCCCTATCTGAACTTCGACCTCTTTGCTCTTCTCCCCGGCACCAACTCTCCTTAGACTGTTGATCCTCACCTCTGCAGAAAGGAGATGGCAGGAAAAGCTGAAATCGCAGATAATCTTATTTGCAATCTACATTGGAGAGGCTTCTCCATCTAAAAGGATCAAGAACATATGCTAAGAACAATAACAGACCACCGGAATTGAAGAAGGGCATCTCTGAACTCTGAAGAATTGCACTGGCATCCTATAAAAAACTTAGGAAACCCTATAGCCCATATGCGATTTCTTTTTAATATCAGCCTAACAATTTGTGCTTATTCATTCAGTTAAGCCATCTCATTAGATTTTGCTACTCCATTTCCGAAAATGATACCCTTGCTTCTTACCCCCCCCCCACACACACACAAAAAAAATCCTACTGCTGGAGGGGTATGATCAAATCAAACAATGCACACTGGTCCAACCTACAATAACATAATCTGGCTCTTTTGCTTGAAGATTAATACCAAAAGCACTGTAAACCATGAATATGTTGTGTCAAGACGGTACTTCAGAACCATACCCCCTGGCCCCCACACTCAAGTACCCAACTTGCAACCATGAGGGAAAGCTACAGCTGCTTCAGATTTTAAGGGCAGCATATTAAGTGTTTTCTAGCCATCTAAAATCGCATTGTTGTTTTACACTGCCCAAAGATTATCTTTTTCAGAAACAGATATTGCTGGAGGTTGTTCAACTTAACAGTACCACGACCATGTGCAGTTTTGTGAGGAATGCTTGGATCAGGACCATCACACTACCCGACCTTCATCCTAAGCGACCTGTAATTTATACATGATGTCCATTGGAGGGTTTACAGCCCACATTCATCTGCTGCCACATAGGATAATTCTTGCATGAAAAACAGACCTCATTGGATGGATTCTAATTTGTGCCTTCATTTGGTGGTAAAAAATTATAAGAAATGATCAAGAAAGTCCACAGATTGGATGGTTGAGATCACTAGCTCATGTACATGACACAGGTGACCAGAACTGCCGGGCATGCAGACATCCTGTTTCCAGTATTCCTCCGTCTTTTATATTCAGGAAATACCACAAGACAAAAAAAAAAAAAAAACATTTGTGACAACCTAGCATCACTGAAATATATTTTTTACAACTCGTTTTGAGTTCAAGATTTTCACCAAGAATGAGTTTAAGAATTGAATCCCATGTATAAAAGAGGAAAAGCTATAGAACATTTGAAACGACCTCCAAGGATTGGGAATTACCTAAACATTATGTCTTAAAATTCAGGAAACTTCTTAAAATGAAACTTTTTCACAAACTAAAAAATATTTCCACAAAATTTTATTTGACATAGTAGAAGGAACCAACAAAGAAGACACAAAAGGCAAATGTACCTGGCGGCATCTGCCATCGGATTTGATCCCTCTTCAATTTCTCCCATGAGGGTTCCTGAGTTTCCGAGCTCCGCTTTGGATCAAGAGGAGCTTCCGGTGGCGTAGGAGAAGTTTTTGAGGCAAGTACAACAAATTTCATGTCTTCCTGATTCTTAGGCATAACAAGAGTCTTAGATAATGGAAGTAAATTGCTGGTCTGTGAAGTGAAAATTTTGTTTAGAACTTCGGTCTTCTGTTGGCATCTTTCATTAGATGATGAACCAGTCTTTCCATACTTGCTCTGCATGAACATTGCACGCATTTTTGCTTTCTGGATATCATCGGCCGACATTGGACGGCCTTGGTTTGCTGGCACCACTCTTGCAACCTGCAAGCTTCTGCCAGCTGTTTTCTGGCCCGGCTGCTCCACCAGTAGAACTTTTCTACGTTCCCTGGTTTCTGTAAGTAGCTAAGGAGAGGAACTCCATGTTCTGCTGAGCATGTTATGTAAATTGGATGATTAAATACAAAACAACAAGAATACCCCTTAGGCAATTTAGATACAAAAGTGATACATGGGAGTTGGGACCCAGTAGCCTAGCTAAAAATACTTAATTGAAGATAAATTTAAACCACTAAAACAAAAAAATCACTGCCTTCAGCAAACTTGGATGTAATGAAATTCATTGTGAACAGCGAGGACACCTAAACGTAATTGTACAAAGCTTAACACAAAGGTCAAATGTGATGGTTATTTAATTTTGGCCCAGCTGATCTAGGAGAGGTAATAAACATTGGCTACAGTGTTACTTAAGGCCCTTTAGGTACCCCTAGGCTTTAAATCTTCAAGCATACAGAAGGAAGAGGACCAGGAGAAGGCTTCAAGATCTTTTTTTGAGTTTAAGGGGTCTGCTTATAGCAGAAAGGACTCCAGGTATATATCTTTGGCTTCCAAGAGGATTGAGGGTCCCAAATGGCTCCCCAATATTTTGAAGCAAATTACTGAGCCCTGTGGTGGTTTCAAATATTCATCTAACCATGTTCTAAACTTCTAATAACTAATAAGTGCCACTATATATGCTGATTGTTGGTTAGACAGTGACTTAACTGTCAGTCGATATATTGACTTCAGCTCTTGCACGTTTTATTTTTTCTTTTCTCTTATATTAAAAATTTTCCATTTATTACTACAAGAAAAAAGGGCAAAGGCAGTGAATAATTAAGGATACGGGTTGAAGATACACTCCGAATGCGCTTCCTATTTGTATCATCTGTAGATGCTGGAAGCAGCTTTAGTGTCTGTGGATATTCCGATTTCCTGAACGAGAAATTCAAGCTTAAAGACCTCAACAACCACCAAAAAGAATTCCAAAAAATGTTGAATGCCTTGAGAAGTAGGATTCACACCAAAAAATTTCTGAACTTTCATAAGTGAGGGAAAGAATCTCCTTCTGTGCACCAAACAAAGAAAAAATAAAGAAAGCACCCAAAACATAAAGTGTTGCTTGCAGGAACCTTTATTTTTATCAATAAAGCACTTACAGGAATATCAACCTTCGACTGCCATGATTCACCACTCAGAATTTCACCAATCCTGCACATGATTAAAGTGCATTTATAAGAAATGGGTCAGAAAAATGACTGAGCAGAAGAGGGGGGAAATGGGCATGCATGCCTATGCTTCCGGATTATCTCTTTCTGTGCATCACCAGGGGATTTTTTGGAAGCAGGTTTCTTTAAAGCTTGGCTTCTAACAAATATTTTGCTCCATCTTGATAACAGAACCCTTGCCCTGTTTGATATGTCTGATCTTCAAATCAGACAAATAAAAGGTCAAATGTGAAAATTGCAATATCAAAATACAACTAAGGCATGGATAAATTTTGGTTGCAGATACGAGGAATATTCAACAGTGCAGTAAACATAAAGTGGAAGTTCAAAGGATTGATTGATGTGACATATTTTCGGATAGAACATTTTGAAACCTCTGTAGGTGAGCACATTTCAGCTATATATTTGCCTGGATCAGATTTTCTTCTCTTTAACATTTATGAGGACCCCAACGCATTAGCCAAGAAGGTGAAACAAGGCAATCATTGAGTGGGGAATTATCAATGCTTCCTTTTTTCCTTTAATACAACTTTCCTCTTGGTATCCGAAAGAAAGGAAGAGAAGACATATGTTACCAAGTTCTTTGTATTGTTTTTCAAAAACCTACTCCAAGTTGAACCACGCAAGTTCTAACTTATTAGCATGTTTTACAACTTAATTAAGTGCAGCTAGCAAATACTAGCCGCCAGTTGAGTGTGAATTTTAAATTTAATATCTACTCCCTGGATTGGAGGCATTTCTACCTTGCAAAATGTATACTCTCATCCAAGAGCACACTTAATAAGCTAGGACATATTTGGATTAGTGTTTTAATATGCGAAGGCGTGAGGCAAGCCATTAGGACCTCAAGATTCTGAGGTGTAAGCCTTGAGGCATGAGGCTTAAGCCTCACATGAAAGCCTCACACTTTCGTCTTAGTTATGAGACTAGAACTCTAATTTTAGTTAATGTATGAGGCGCACGCCACAAACATAAAGCGAGAGCCTCAAGGTATGAGGTGTGTGCTTCATGTGACCCTCACACTTTGAGGCATAAGCCTCATTGGATTTACGTCATGGGGGAGCCTTAAAGCATATTCCTTTAGCCTCGCCTCGAGGCGTAAGCCTCACACGCCTTTAAAACACAGATTTGGATATCTCTCAAAAATATAATGATGACTTTCTAAACGATGCCATCCATGTCTCAGATCATTTTTTAATTGGTATCCGTGTTTCAAATCATAGCATTTGGACATTGTAGATAATATTATTTAAGTTGGGACACATCAACATTTTGTCCTTCAATGTAGATAGAGCTGTTGCAGCTACTGCTACCAATACCAATCATCTCTACTAATATAAAGCGGATGACCTCGGTTCAAAACGTCGATTGATAGTTTTTAGGACAACATTACTCCTATAAACCTTCTTAGTTCAAAAGGCTTTTGATTATATTTAAAGGCTATTGTAGTCTTTTCATGTGTTCAACTCCAACTAATATAATTATAAGCACTCTTCCTCTTCCTCTTCCTCTTCCTCTTCCTCTTCCTCCTTTCTTCCTTCCCCTCTTTATGCCCTACTACTTTTCCTCTTTTGTTCCTTTCCTCCAGCAGATCACAAAGCTATTTCTTTTTCTTTGGGGGGGAAAACTTCAAACATTTGCAAACGGCCTATAGTTAAGTTAATCCAACCACAGTTTGCAAAGCATCTTCTTCGGCTCGCTCTTTTCCGGTGCCTCTTTTCTTTTCAAACACCGGAAACCATTAGTAAGCGTCGTGGGATTGGATTTTCATCTCAACTGGGGTTCGATTTTCATCTCTTGGTAAGATATATTGAAAAATTAGGGTTTTGAAATCTATTAACCTTTGTTTATGGTATGTTTCAGTGCTTTAGAAATTTAGGGTTTTGAAATATGTTACCCTTTTTTTTACTTACGGCATTTTTGATGCTAAATTTTGTTTAAGGCTTGGTGATATATATTTGTAGCTCATATTTCTTGATTTTTGTTTGAATGATGTGTTACGATCCCTTATTGGAAAGTTTGGTAATATGTGTTTATTCTTTTCTATTGGATAAGAACTTTAGGAGATCTCTAAGGGTTTAAAATCTGTTGGAAAATTTTGGTTCTATTCTATCTAAAACCTTAATGTTATTCTTTTTTATTATGTTTTTTTTTTTTCTCTTAGTAAGTGATCCTATTATAAAGACAGAAAAAAAACTTTAGAGGATCTAAGGGTTTAAAATCTGTTGGAAAATTTTGATTCTATTCTAACTAAAACCTTTATTAGAAATTGTGGTTCTATTCTATCTAAAACCTTTATTAGAAATTTTGGTTTATATCTCTACTAATAGGTGTTTATTCTTTTCTTTTTTTTTCATCTCTTAGTATTAGAAATTTTGGTTTATATCAAATTTATCCAATTCATTATATATATATTTTTTTCAAAAGCCCTTACTAGATCCCTCTTCCCAGTCTAAGAGTGACAATCTGATTTTTTTTTTGTAATTGTGCCGCAACTACAAATGGCATTAACCATGTTGAGATGTCCTCAGCTTTTGGGGAAAACAAATAGCACTATACAATTCTTGTGAATTTTTAAATCGTCAACTTTGACTGTTACTTCTGCAGTAATTTATCATTCCAACACCAAATCGGTTCTTAGTGCAGCCTTTAAAGACTTGCAAACATCATCAACCATACAAGTGACTCAGCTGGGCACCTAGTCAGACCCTTTTCCCCCATGAAAAGACATCAATAATGGATTTCTCAAATTTCCAATCAAATAAAAGAAATTCACAGTTATTGTACATTGCATTATCACATGCACATAATAGTTCAACTTCAAATATCCTAGCAGGGTATCTCCACAAGTCCACATGATCAGGGGTGGAGCCAGGAATTTTTCATTGGGTGGGGCTAAAATACATGTAAAAAAACAATTTGATTTGAGGGTATGGAATTTGGGGGTTTGGGGCGTAGCTCTTGAGAAAAAAAAAATTTTGGTAGTTTTTTTATTTTGAGAATTTTTTTCCCGGTAATGCCTTTGAGGTCGCCATGTGTCCCTATTAATACCCCTTAATTGTGGTTAAGATTCATCCACCTATCCTTGGTTTTTTTTTAAATATCAAATTTCTTTTTGAACACTAGTTTAAAATTCACTAACTCCTAAGGTTAAAATTATTTAAATATTTTTTTCTAAAAACCAAGGATAAGTAGGTGAACCCTGAGATTGGGTGAATTTTAACCATAGTTAAGGGGTGTCAATAGGGACATGTGGCAACCTCAAGGGCAATAGGGACTCCATTGGGGGGCCCACTATAAATATGACAAAAAAAAATTGGGGGGGCCAAGTATACTAAATTATTTTTTTTTAACTGAGGGGCCCACTATTCATACTTAGTTCAGTAAGGATTTACAAAAAATTTGGGGAGGCCATGGCCCCCCGCCCTCCCCCCACCTTGGCTCCACCCCTGCACATGATACAAGAACAGCTCTGGTCCTCTAATTTTAAACCAGTAATTTGATGGCATCAAGCTCAAGCACGCCTCAACACTGTCTTAGTACTGATGATTGACTGATATGGCTTGAAAATTACCAAATTTCACTCCTTCTCTAGTTTAACCCTCTTTTGGGGGGAGGAGGCCTGACACTTTTGGTAGCAACCAATGACAAAACATTCTAGACCCCATACTTGACAATGAAAGGTAAATAATTTTTCTGGTCATCTGAGGAAAAGGTGACAACCGTATAGAGATGGACATAAAATAGAAAATTTAGAGAGAGGGAGAGAGAGCATATAGCCACAAGCTGATTAAATATTCACAACAAAATCACACCTGATGTCCGGTAAAACCGCAATCTGTTTACAGTTTGCAGTATAGCTGACATTTGTGCCGGCAGAGCTTTATGTAGTGGCAGGTGACAAAGAACCTACATAATAAGCATTATGATAGTGTAAGGTAAGTATGGTGAAGCATAGGATGAACCAATACCATGAAATGAAATATACACCTTCAAAATGACAAGAAGAGCAGTTGTTTGCTCCTCAAGTACTGCTTGGCTCAACCATGTCGCTAAAATCATTAAACCACCTTTAGTTAAAAACCTGTAAACATATCAGAGTATAGCTGCGTCAGGCAATACAACCAACATTACAACATTAGTTTGTCAAAGTCACAAGAGAAGCATGAAGAGTACCAATTTAATACTGAAGCACTTTGTATTTTCATGATCCACTCCATCAATTTCACCTGCCCGGAGAATGTTTCTTCTTTCTTCAACAAACTGAAAATATTCTCCAGGAAAGTTCTATCAGGGTCATCTATGACATTGCCAGGTATAGTTTCCTCATGAGTTGAGCAAGGAGATGCTTGTTCAACAGTATTAGGGTCCACAGAGTTCAAAGGAACTTGATCAATAGGCATGGCAGGATCAGAGCTGGTGGGGCACCAATCTTGAGATGCATTACATGCATTAGACCTAATCACCTTCTCCCTTGACAAACGGACAAGCTTCCGCACTCTTGAACGTTGATTAGCAAAGAACTCTCGAACCTGAACAGTATATCATATGATACTAAGCAAGCTATTTATATCAATTTACCAGCCAAACTTTTGAAATATCTTCCCAGTGAAGTGATACAATCCTAAAGGCATATCAAAGTTATACGATAAAAACAGAAACAAATCAAGTAGTGCTATAACCCAATAAGAAGTGCGTACTCAAGGAAACTTCAATGAAGAACATATTCACATGTCTAGCTAATGAGATATGAGCTACAGCAAGTAGCAAGAGTATTAAAAATAGTCTCTGTGGTTCACTCCTTCCAGTTTCACAAATATGGCATTATAATAGAGAAGATATCACAGGATAAGAGCAAAAAGTAAGAGATGTGATACTCAAATAAGGAATAAAGCCTTCAAGTTAAGTGTATCTCCATCTCTAAGAGTGTAAAAACCTCCACCAGCATCAATGAACATATTTCAATGAGCAAAAAGATGCCAAAGTATAAATCATGCAATAGATAGAACTACAAATGAGAAAAAAATACAACCTGTGAGACTGTAACACCACAGAGAGCACTGATTTCACGAGATTCCTTCTTGCTAATCGTATCTTTAATAGAGAAGACTGATTGCATATATTTCACTGCCTTAGGGTTTAGCAAATCCCTTGGTCTTTTTCCTGCAAACAAAATAAAAACATAATTTGATAGTGACTAAATTACACTAGTTGCATAACCCATAATCAATACCTAATACTTGAGCTGAATAATGTCATACAGGTGCAAGACAAACAGTACAAGAGATACATAGAACTAACTCTCATCGATAGACAGAAACTATAAAAGAATCACAAAGCATTTCTGGACTAACTTAAAGCCTCAACAAACACTTGCTAGTGTTTTAAACCTTTATCACATGTGCAAAAGGATTAGAAAAGTTCTAAATGACTGAATTCTGAAAAGTAGTAATACAACAAGATCTTTCTTTGACTTCCATAGTTACCTTTTATTTAAGCATTATTTTTTTTCCTTGCAGTTGTTTTTCCTTTGGTCACCAAGCAGTGAACCTGCTCTGTATCTTCTTTTCAATTATAATGCATTATCTGACTTACTAATCAAAAAAATAATAATAGCACATTAATTGGACCTTAAATAATTTTAGTCACTGCAAAGGCCAACCAAGACTCCAATTTGATCTGCCACTAGATATTCAACATTATTATTAATTTGCTTTTAATGACTTGATAGAACTTGAACACAATTACAAAACTCAAGAATTAACGCATGAAAAAGTTAGGAGGAAGGAGATAAGTCAACAACTAGAAAAACATCAAAATAAACCAACTAGACTATTATAAGCTTTCTACAAGCACTAGAAATTAATAAAATCACAACCAACGTAATTATACAATGCATTATCAAAATAATAAAATCCAAACATGCTTCACGACTCACCAATTTTTATTGACAGTGCACCAGCTGCCTGCAGAGATAAAAAAAGATGCAAATTGAATGAGTTATCAACATTGAAAAATAACAACACAATCGCATAAGAAAAGAGACCAATTTATAGTCTAAGAGAGACAGAAATAAATGCTGCAAGACATCTCGATTTGCACCAAATATCTGAACAAAAATTGTTGATATATGTAACAGCATAGGGTACAACATTAATATTGAAAAATTTTGAAAGAGAGAAGGGCAATCATGGAATGTATATATCATACATGACATTAAATATACATGCCAAAGACAATTGGTGTTTTGTTTTGTGGGTGTGTCTGATTTTGATTGATGGTCTAACTAATTAAATTGGAGCACAAATTCCTATGGAACATCAGGCATAGTTTGAGCACAAATTCCTATGGAACATCAGGTATATTGGAAATTTGGAATGGATTACCATCAAAACCCAAGAAACCAAGAAGGCAGAAAAATCATTCAACCCTGCTGTCTGCAATATTCTTGGAAGGTCTTCTTAATTGATCTCAAACTCGGTGCCGAAGCATCAAAATTCCAGCTGATTTCACAATTCTCCCTCAATATCGTGATATTATATTATATAGAAAATTTGTTCATTTTCCACCACATAACATCACAAAAATCAATTTGAAAACCCTATTTTAAGATAGGACAGCCATGTAAATTTTGTAAAATAAATCATAAATTTGCAGTGTTTTACGCCTAGATACGTGTATAGATCACCTTATTGGTGTTGCATTGTAAAAACTGCCAAAAAAGAAAACTATACCTAGAAATGATTAAAACTATAAATCACCTTATTGGTGTTGCATTGTAAAAACTGCCAAAAAAGAAAACTATACCTAGAAATGATTAAAACTATAAACTGTATATTGGTTGAGTTACAGCCAGGCAATCTTGATGGAATGATATGTCCACAAAAATGGGAAGATTCATTAAACGTTTAATTTCTGCGGGACTTGATAATTTCTGTTTGATTTGATATAATACCTAAGTGATTATCAAAAGAGGATGCTAATTTGTCCAATTACAAGAACAACCCAGTAGTATAATTAGTAGAAGACAAGCGAAGGCTAACATTAGCAAATCAAATGAAAATTCAAAGCGGAGTTTCATCGATGCTCCTAAACTTTACAACACAACGCTAAAAAAACGGCAACCAAAACCCTAAGGAAGATAAACGTACCATTTCTTGAGAGAGAGGATTGACACCCGTGAGTCTGCATTGCATTACAACGACGTTATGAAGCTGGTCGATCTGACTGTGAAAAAGCTCCTTCTGTAACTCCAAAAACTTCTGAAACGATTCCGTAGAGCTGCCAATATCCAGTTCTACGAAAGTGCCCGACAAATTCTCCTTCGCTACCTCCATTATCGACCCGAAAGATTAAATTTTTGCAGTTCAATATCAAAAGATCAAGAAAAAAAGAGATGAGATTCCGAGAATTTGGGTTCGAAATTCGAATGGGGGTAAAAGAAACCCTAAAAGCAGAGCAGCCTAAGCTCTGGTTCGAGAGAAAGGTTAAGATTAGGGTTTCTGTAAGAGAGAGGGTTTCGACCTTCGAATAACGATGATTGGGAGATGGAGGAAGTTGGTGGTGCCGCCAGAAAAATCCACGGGCGCTATGAGAATAACCCGTTTAAACTTTATTAATTTCCCCGTGTATTACGTGTAAGGGGGCGTTGGATAAAGAATAAGTCTAGCGATAAAACATATCTAATATCTAGAGCCAAAAATAAAATAAAACTTTTTTAATATAAGTGTTTTCTGAATTAAGATCTAAACATTTTTTGACTATTAATTTTTTTTTTTTTTTGTGAGATTTTATTGAATAAGTGGTAAAATCACTTTTATGCCTAAATATTTAGACCTCACTAAAATATTATCAAATGATTTTATTATAAAATAATAGCTTAATTTAGTATAATAAATCAATAAGCTCCTATTTTAAGTTTTATCAAACGCCCCCATTCCATATGAACTTCCAAAGTGTACTCCCAATATATCCAAGATTTCTTAATATTTAATTCAATTATTAATAGATCAAGACGTTTAGTGGTTAGCCATAAACTCTTAGAATTTAGGAGTATATTAGAGACTACTTATGTTTTAAATGATTGAATAGTAGTTTAAGGTGGAGTTTGTTAACACTAGTCTTAAAAGAAGTGCTTATTTGAAAGTTATACTTAATTGGAATTTAGATTATTAAGTTGAAGGTTAATTACATGTTTACATTTTAAAGATTTTAGGGATAAATACTTCTACTTTAAAAGTAGCTATTGAACTACTTTTTAAAGTAGAGGTTTTTACCTCTAAAATCTTTAAAATGTGGACATGCAATTAACCTTCAACTAAACAATCTAAAGTCCAACTAAACATAATTTTCATATAAACACTTCTTTATAGACTAATATTAACAAACGCCAAGGTTAGGTTTGACCATTTAAGCGATAGAGGAATGCTAGAAGCACACTTATTGAATGTGTGTCTCACACCCTCTTGATTACATGGAGCTTGGAAGTTGGAAGAGCTTTCCCTCATGTGTGAAACTACCCATCTTCATTGGGAGATAAGAGCAGTAATGAAGAAGAAGATATCTGGATTTTGGGACTTCTTTGCGAGGAGGTGTTATTTAGCTTTATCAAAAGGGAAGCAAACGGTAAAGCTCACATCGAAGCTCTAGCTCAAAAAGTGCAAAATGTTAGCCTTGATATGTTTTTTGATAGGCTTGTAGGGTCTAACGATTCTGGCCAAAGCAGCAACTGTCCCGGCTTTGGGTGAGATGTACAACATTTTCGACAATGACTTCTATCTTTAAACCAAAAAAATATATATATAAAAAAAATAAGCAAAATAATAATATGTTTAAAACAGTATATAACTAACTTAAAGACATGATTAATGAGGTACAAAGAAGAAAAATTGAAAGAAAAAAGTGCTTCCACATAGTGTCAATACATGAGCGTGTTGCTACACATGCCTCAAATGAGGATGATAGCGATTAACTTGAATCGCATGCCAAGCACAGGTTAAAATGTTATAAAATTTAAGGTCTAGTGGGCACTCTCGCCACATCACCCAATGAAAACTCTTAATAACTAATTCATTGAGAGTTCTCTTACATGTGAATTAAACCCAAGAGGGCACACCTTGACCATCCTAACTCGAGGGACACCTTATAAACGTATGTATAATTTTAATTTTTTTGTTTTCAAGTATATGAAATTATGAATTATCACAATATCATTATTACAAACATGAATATATTAAT
This sequence comes from Tetracentron sinense, assembly GCA_015143295.1. Lineage (NCBI taxonomy): Eukaryota > Viridiplantae > Streptophyta > Magnoliopsida > Trochodendrales > Trochodendraceae > Tetracentron > Tetracentron sinense. The sequence continues at coordinate 5,734,097 of CM026558.1, read as the reverse complement.
TTCTTCTAGTGATTGGTGAGCCGCGTTGGGAAGATGCTCCAGGCCCTAGACGAATTGAAGCGAGGGACTTGAGTCAAACCTACAGTTCTTCTGGATATGAGAAAAATTTAAGTACATGATCCTTGATTCACATGAAGACAATAAATATATGTGGTTGTGTGCATGTAACTTGAAGAGGAGAAACCTAAAAAAGTTAGTATATGTCCACTACAAATATGGGCTTCGGATTACCTCAGGCCCTCGGACATCCACAAATTATGAGGCACCTGGCGATAATTTGGGGGATAAGTTATTTCATTTTCTCCCCTCTTGATATCTCCCCCTTTTAAATGCCACATGTCCCATGAATCGTGGATTCCTGAATGTCTACCTCGGGCATCCACCAGAGGTAATCCAAAACCACAAATATGTGGTTAGGTGCATTCAATTTGAAGAGGAGGAAACATAATCCCAATTTTTATTATCCAAAAGAATATATTAAAAAATAACCGCATGAGTGAGTAAATCATAAGGAAGGTTAAATTCTTTTTAATATTTTTTTTTCTTCTAAAAACCAAGGTTATATTATTTAACCTTAGAGATTAGTGAATTTTAATCACAGTTAAGGAGTGTCAAACAATACACGTGGTGATCTGGGAGGTGGCATGTACCGTATGGGCGATACATGCAAATGCATAGTATCACCTCTTTAGTTAAGTGCTTCCCACAAGTCATTCAAAGAGCCGATGTCGGAGAGTATTTTTCGGGCATCTACCTCCAGCAAATAAAAGAGCAATGTGTCACTTTCTGACGATCCACTCTCCTTTACTTTTGTAATGGGTAAATTTCGTAAAACCCTAAGTATGGTAGTAACGAGCTCGTCCTCGGTGTGGTGTTATCATTTGAGCTCATTTCCGTCGTCTCTTCGACGACGGGCCCGTTGTCATATGGACAACGAGAACGTTGTCTACCGAACGACGACCCCGTTGTCTCATAGACGACGATCACGTCTTCGTTCTGACGACGTGCCCGTTGTCTCATAGACGACGATCACGTCTCGTTCTGACGACGTATCCGTCGTCTTATTGTCAACGATCTCGTACTCCAACACGTAATGAGATCCGGTGCTATTGCCCAGTCGCCTGAGACTGATCCTACCTCTACGATGGTAGGTGGGAAACACTGTCTTGGCATTAAATGCAGCATTAAATGTCATTTAATGCTAGTCACCTCGGACGAGTTCCTACTCTATGCTGCTCTCTTTTATATGCAGATACGCGTGCAGTACGAATGACCGAGAGATCTATCTAAAATGATTACTGAAGTACATATCAGAGATTTTTTAGGAGTGCATGGACATCCATGGGTGCCCATGGCCATAGCAGGAGTGGCCTATAAGAACCTGTGAAAAACAGTGTAAAATGGAGGGAATTTTCAAGAGCTAAGACCCTGAAATTTTATGTATTTTCTTACTGTTCATCATCTTCTACACCTATTGACTTTATCATCGGAGTACAGGTCAGGGTGCCACACCCTCCACTCCAACCTTCTACCGATAAACCAGAGCGTGGGGAAGAGCTGCTGCTGACGCGTGTCCTTTCGGTAATTTTCCCCTCACAACTTTTATACAAGAAAATAAAATAGTGTGACATTTTTTTTGTTTTTTTATTTTAAATCAGGAAAAACAGCCATGAGTGGATGACGTGAAAGTGGACGTAGAATTACTTCATATTAAAATAGTTAAGAAAGGTGGGCTCTGGGCCGTAGCCGCTTCCATACATTGTGCGACAGTTGGCAAAAAAAAAAAAAAAAAAGGAGGAGAAGTCACTCCATTTTCTCCCCCATAATTTTGACTTCTCCTCATATGATATCTCTCCCCCCTTATTCTCATACACTTATCACCACATGTCTTAATATGTGTGGAGAAGTCAAAATCATGGGCCCCATGATTTTGACTTCTCCACCACTTGTCACCTATTCTATGGAACCCGAGACAGGCTCTTTCTGCCTTCGCCAGAGACAATCCAAGGGCCTAAAGGTAATAACCATTTGTTGTCGGTACTGATAAGTGGTGGCCCGCAAAAAGAAAAAACGGACGGGTCGAAGTACATTGACAGATCAGGTAACTCAACTATACGTGAAGCCATACCCGATAAAGTATGGCATTGGCGTGCGTCCCTTGTCGGGCATAATTATGGAGTAGCAAAGATCCGACTTCGACCCGTTCCCTCTCTTTCCAGTTTCATTTACCAACGATCCTCCCCCTCTGTCAAACATCGAAAGTGAAAAAAAAAAAAACCAACTCTCCCTCTAAAAGCTCCTCTCTCTCTCTTCATCTTCATGGGTAGCGTTTTCTGATTCTCTGGCTCGCGATTTCAAGCTCGAGTACGAAGATATGCGTAGCTTATCTCTGTTCGACTTCCTTCAACGAACGGCTTAAGAGGTATGGTTTTTGCATTCGGACCTCTAGGGTTTCTCTTTCGAAGCTACAAACGCTCGATTTCTAGGATTTCAATTCATATAACGCTGTCGTTATGATATCTGCGATTAATAGTGGGTGTGAATTAGATAGGAGATCTGATGTTGCTGCTGATTTTCCCTTATTCGGGGTTGAATCCCCTGAACAAACTAGGGTTTCAGGAGATACGCTTAGTGAGCAGCGTGTTGATTGCTCCAATGGAAGTTTCGACGGTGGATACGATGGAGAGAAGTGTTTGATGACGAGATTGGGGTTTGAGGAAACTAGGGTTTCTTCGGAGTTCGATTTGGGAGAATTGGAGAGTAAGATTGAAGTTGAGGTTTCGGATGGAGGGGTTTCAGGTTTACGTTTGTGCGATGGAAATGATGTTTCATCTGTTGGAAATGTTGAAGTGGAGAAGAGGGGGTCTGAGGAAGATAGGGTTTTTTCGAAGATGGATTCAAGAGAAATAGATATGAAAATGGAAGATAGGGTTTCTGAAGTTAAGGATGAGGACAAGCCATTCAGTGGGACTAACGATGGATTTGCTGCTGAAGACACTGGAAAGGAAAATTACACGGGGACAGGAGGAGCCACTATGGTTCCATCTGGAGAAATGAAGGGAGATGCAAAAGTGGAGGAGCGAACTGTTTTGGATTCTGACTCTCTGTCTTCTATGTTTGATGAAAGCTCTGCTAGAGAGATGCCAGAGCCATTGGAAGAAGAAACATCTAAGGCCTCGAGCTATGGATTCAAAACAGGGGACATGGTTTGGGGGAAGGTTAAATCTCATCCATGGTGGCCAGGGCACATCTTTAATGAAGCTTTTGCATCTCCGTCCGTGCGACGGACGAAGAGAGAGGGTGATGTATTGGTTGCTTTCTTTGGTGACAGCAGTTATGGATGGTTTGATCCGGCAGAGCTTGTCCATTTTGAGCCTCACTATGCTGAGAAATCACGGCAGATTAACTCAAGGACTTTTGTGAAGGCCGTGGAGGAGGCTGTTGATGAGGCCAGCAGGAGACGTGCACTTGGCATGACTTGCCATTGTCGGAACCCATTCAATTTTCGGCCTACAAATGTTAAAGATTATTTTGCAGTAGACTTGGGTGGCTACGAACCTGGAGGGGTCTATTCAGTGAAGCAAATAAAAAATGCAAGAGATAGCTTTCAGCCACATGAGACACTTATCTTTATACAGAAGTTGGCCTTGATGCCACGGAATAGTGTGGAACAGAGCATTGATTGGATTAAGAATATGGATACTGTTCTTGCTTATCGGAAGGCGGTTTTTGAGGAGTTTGATGAGACTTATGCGCAGGCATTTGGGATGCAGCCATTACGCCCTTCTCGGGATTCAAAGGGATTATTAGATCAGCCACCCAAGATTCCACCTCGAGGTATTAATTAATTTGCCTTTTTCCCAGTTTTTTTGCCTATTGATTTGACTTTCTGTTTAACTAGTTTTTGTTCAACTGCGGGAAGATGGTCTTTATTCAAACATGGCGAAGTTCTTCCATAGAAGAGGTCACTTCCTAAAAGTACCGTCAAATTTACCTATAAAAAAATTGTCTAATTTAGCTTTTTATGTAGTACCAATTCACACAATAGTGAAGATACTCTGTCTCAACGTAACTGAAGCTTCTTCTTTTTGTTAATGAAACCGAGTTATTTCAACTAAACTCTTCGACCGATTAAAAGTGAATCTGTTCGTCGAGTATTTAGAAATAACATTCACAGTAGAGTCAACGCAGCTCCCCAACCTCACTTTGAAATGACGAAGGCACTTCGTCTGAGGAGGAACAGTACTCCCTATACTCCTTTGCCGAAGCTGTGAACTTATGATGAAGGTCCTTCGAAGTGCCATTCTCTGAAGGCTTTGAAGACTCGTTTGAAACAACCTCCACAGTCGAACCTATAGATCCCGAGCTTATGTCAACCTGAACTCCTTTGCCTTTGTATTTCTCCCGTACCCTGAATCTCTGACTTCCCATGCCATTTGAGTGGTTCTGATCTCAATTGGAATTGGCTCTATAATTACTTTTGCACTTGATAGAGTGCTTTGCCACCTTAAAGTCTTGATGAGGAGCAACATTGACATCATTAGGATCGTAGATAGTCAATGGAGCCTCTTATAAACTGAACTGCTGGGATACTGTCTTTTGTGACTCGGGGACCATCCACTTTGCTATAAGGAATAGTGATTGCTAGATGAGAATGTCCCCTAACTTCTCACTGTTTGACAAAGCGGCCTGACTTTCCTGAATCCCTCTCTTGGGCTATTGGTAATTATGCAAGACTTGTATGGGCATGTACCCATTTGGGTTTATCTTTCATTGTGCTTCCCTATGGATTATTTACATGTAAATATATAGTCACATGCATCACTGTCTCTTATAAATTGAAAGACACTTTATATTTGGCTTCTATCCTTCTCTCTTATCTGATGCAATTTTTTACTCTCCAGCTCCATTGAGTGGTCCACTGGTGATTGCTGAAGCTCTGGGTAAAAAGAAGAGCTCCACAAAGCCTGTAAAAGTAAAGGACCAAGCAAAGAAGGACAAGTATCTTTTCAAACGGAGAGATGGACCAAATGACCTGACAGCCCATCACATTAGCCAAGGGCAAGCAAACTTCTCAGCCCCTTCAACTTACAAGGAGGGTGCTGCAGTATTAGCAGCTGGAGATAATGTTTTCCAAAAGAGAGATCCGGCTGTCTCTATGAAGCCTGAGGTTACAGAGAAGCATGGAGGAAGTGGAGCTGTTGGCAGGGAGGGTGCTGCAGCCTTGAGTGGAGCTGGAACTGGTACAGAAGCCTTAACGGCAGGCAATAAAATGGAAGTTGCTAAATTTAGCTTGGTTGATGCTCAGGTGAACACAAGTCGGGTTGATTCACCGGGGGGTTTTGCTGTTGGTTTTCCGATCACTCAGTCGCTTGCCTACAGCAATACTCTTGCAAAGAAAGTTGGTCCTGGATATCAAAAGCCACATATGGATAAGGAGATGGGTGCGTTACCGGAGATAAAAGGAAGAATTGGATCAGCTGCAGCTGTGGGCCCCTTGAGCTCAGGTGTCTATGGATCTGATTTGTTGGGGAAACCGGAATCCCCTGGAATGATAGATGGTTTGGAACAGGCTTTTCAGCGGGAAGGCGAAGTTATGGTTAACTCAAAACATGCGAGTGAAAAATTATTAAACACATTTGAGGGTCTTCAAGAGCCGAGATTTCCAACTACAGTTGAAGATTGTCATGGACCTGATCAAGTGCGGGAGAGTATTGGTGGAACACCTCCATTACCTATTGATGCAAAACTTCGTGGTAAGGTTCTTGGAATGGGTATTGACGGTGCAGTAAAGAAGGCAAAAATTCATAAACGCCCTGGAGAGGGCTCAAGCTCTGAGAAAGCTATTACGGGGGAGAAAAAGAAGAAGAAAAAGAAGAAAGAATCAGGCTTGGAAACTAGCCTGGATCTTCCACATAAGCGTGTAAAAACTGCAAAAGATGAAGAGTCGGAGAGAAAATTTGCAGGAAAATCAATTGGGATTGATTTGGTTTCCACAGGAATTTCACAGATGGACCAACAGAGGAAAGACAATGGGGCCAGCAGTACCTTTCCCTTTGATTCTGTAGTGACCCTGCCAATGTTTGATGTGCGAAATGTTGAGGTTGAACTTCCACAGTTAGTAAGTGACCTCTTAGCTCTTGCCCTTGATCCCTTTCATGGTATGGAACGAAACAGCCCTGCACTTGTACGGCAGGTTTTCTTGCGATTCCGGTCTCTTGTTTATCAGAAAAGCTTGGTTCTGTCCCCTCCAGCAGAGGCTGAATCATCCGTAGACCGTGCAACTAAATCTCCAGCGAGTATTGAGGCTGCTGAGACTCCTCCCATTGAGGATGTGAGGCGCTTGTCTTCTGCTCCCAAAGCACCAAAACATCCGTTCAGACCCACTGATCCCACAAAAACTGGCCGGAAGCGTAGCATATCTGAGCGTCAGGAAGAGATGTCTGCAAAGAGGATGAAGAAACTGAATGAAGTGAAGTCACTGACTTCAGAAAAGAAGGCTGGCAGCCCGAAGACTACTGAGGCCCAGCGAGGAGACCGAAAAGAGGTGGGTGTGACTGCTCCAGCAAAGCCGATCAATCCCGATTCTGTCAAGAAACCTGAACCGCAGGCAAGGGTGGCAGAACCCACAATGCTGGTAATGAAGTTCCCTCCTCAAACAACGCTGCCATCGATACCGGAGCTGAAGGCGAGGTTTGCACGCTTCGGGCCACTTGATCATTCTGCGACTCGTGTGTTCTGGAAATCCTCAACATGCCGGATCGTGTTCAAGCACAAGTCTCAGGCGGTCACAGCATATAACTACGCAGTCCGAAATCATTCCCTTTTCGGCAACGTGAGAGTGAACTACAACCTGCGCATCTTGGAAGTTCCAGCTTCGGAATTGCCCGAATCTGGCAAGCTACGGGCAGAAGACTCTTCAGATGAGCTCCCACAGTTTAGATCTCTGGGAGCCAGTGATTCTGCAGGTGAACCAAGGCCGACATCACTTCTGCAGCGGCCTCTGCAGTCATCTGTCCAGCTAAAGTCGTGTCTGAAGAAGTCATCAGGGGATGAATCAGGGCAGGCCATGGGAATCGCGAGAGAGATCCCTCGTGTAAAATTCATGTTGGGTGGGGATGAAAGCAGTAGGGACGAGCAATTGGTGATTAGTAGTAGTAACATCATCAACAACAATGGTAGTAATGCAGATGTTGATGCATCATCTTCTCTTGCAATGGATGTAAATAGTAAGAACATTCAGAAGCTCAATCTTCTGCCTCTTCTTCCACTCCCCCCTCGTGGTGGAGTTGCTCATTTTCCCGAAGCCCATCATGTGCATTATAGCAATGTAGAGCCAAGGAATGACCACAACATCAACACAAGCACCAACAAAATAGACATCTCCTACAAGATGCTGACCCTTCTGGTGAGGTGCAGCGACATTGTAACCGACGTGAAGTGTTCGTTCGGATACGTGCCTTACCAGCCTCTATAATGACAATGCCAGAATTCACTGGCTTTGACTGGATTATAGGAACACAACAGTGACTCCATGTTGGTTGCTGGCTGAAAGAGTTTGTAACAATAAACGTAGGGCCTAATTGGGACCATGGATTGATCAAGAGCAACGAAAATCCTTCATGACGAACCTGCGAGGTTTAAACTGATTACTTTGAAGGAATGTACGATATCAATATGCTATTATCTGCTGGCTTTGTTTCTGAGATGGGCCTTGTTCTTCATGCCCATCACGTTTCTATTCTAGCATGTTAAAAACTTATTACCAATTGATTGGAAAATTTGTTCCTACCTTTTATGTTTGGCCGTGCACCATGGCGCCTTGTGGAGCATCTGCCCAAGCCACCGTGAGGCAGGGTTTAACGGCATTGGTTCACCTGGTATATACCAAAACCTGGTTCAATGGTGATGGTTGGCATTGCATTTGAACTACCAACCACCACCCTATGATCTGATGCCAAGACCAAGATTTGAAATTTTGTTGAAATTTCGGTTTCGGCCAACCTTGGCCAACGACTTCGAAACTGGGTTTATTTCAAAAATCAGATTTTGGATGAAATTTCGGATATCGAAGATTTCAGAACTTTGGTCGAAATCTGATTTTTTATTTTTAAATAGGTTTTTTTTATTTTTTTTTAAATTAAAATTTTGAAATATTTCGAAATTTTTTATGAAATTTCGTGAAATTTCAAATTTTTATATATTAATTTTAAAAATAAAATAATAAAGTTTATATTAATATATAAAACTTTAATAAAATATTAATTTTTAAAATATATATTAATAAAATATTAATATTTCGGATTTTGAAATTTCGTCGAAATCCCGTAATTTTTTCGGGATTTCGGTTAGGGTTGGCTAGCTGCAATCGTCATAAATTTCGAAATTGAAAACCTTTGCCAAGACTAGGGCTATCAAAGGGCCGGGTAGGGGCAGGGCTGGGCTGGGGTCAACCCTAGCCCTACCCTTCCCTATAGGAGTAAGGCCCTAGTCCAGCCCTAGCCCTTCAAGGGTCGGGGTTGATTGGGCCCTTAGCTCTACCCTAAAGGGCTAGGGTTGGAAGAGAGCGAGATTTTGTTCAAGAAAACCATTCAAATAGGTGACACAATCATACAACATATTGAACTCGTGAAAAATTTTGTGATGACTTTCAAGAAAAAATTGTAAAGAAAAAGGTTAGGTTATGAATTTATGAATATACCTCATGTTAATATCATTAATGGGCGTATATTAGTAATTTTAGAACTTAAATTAAGTATTTTTAAAGAGGGGAGGGCAGGCCGGGCAAGGGTTAACCCTAGACCGATCCTATTGAAGAAGGGATTCTTGGTTTTGAGCCCTACCCGGCCCAAAGGCCGAAGAAGGGTCGAGCTTTGGCGGGTTTGGAAGGGCTGGGTCGGGCCGGATACCCTTCGAATAGGACTTTTTTGACAGGCATAACCAAGACTAATGATCTCTGCCTTGGAATTGTCTTTGTAAGTATGATAATGGATTTTGCTAATCACACTCTCACATATTGAACTCTCCCCCTTTGGAGACAAGAAGACTAGGATTTATGGTGGACCAGAAATCCTTTGTCAGACACAACTGTTATATTCCAAGATGACTAGTAAGTCTTGACATCTTTACCCTTGGCCATGATGAGATCAAATCACAGCCAAAGGCAAATGAACAGGGGGAGAGTTCAATAGCACCCACAAGTTGTTCACCCTTATGGTTAATATTTTTTTCTTTCTAAAAACTAATGTTTAGATTATTGAATTTTAAGGATTAATGAATCTTAACCATAATTAATAGGGATAAATAGAGACACATGTTAACATGTGGATGCGATTGAACTCTCCCCCAATTGAATCAAGATTGGCTGTGATTCCATCTTGGCCAAGATTGAACCTTCTTTGAATTCACACAAACTCTTCCATTTTGGAGGGAAAAAAAAACTCTCCCTAAAAGAGAGTGCAATAGGACTAGGATCAGAGTGTGGCTAGAACTCCCCCAAGTATAATTATTCTGACTTTTGCATTGACTTTTGCATTGGGGATGTATTTATGCAGTACCTCGTGGTAGCATCTTCCACGTCAAAAGAAGTATATGCCATTTTATTTTTTTATTTTCTTATTGGGTGTTGCAAGATTTAAGTTCATTTACAATAGTCGCTACATTTTGTTTTTAGCTGGGAAATGCGAATCTATACATACCTAAGTACGGTCACGATACTCTCTGTAATTTTTTTAAAAAAATAATATTATATTTTGTATTATAATTACAAAATAACCAATGGTTCAGTTATATTTATAAATAAAAATACCATGTCATGCAGAAATAAAAGAAATAGGATCATTTTATCATCCACTAAGCAAAAAAGAAAATCATCCTATCATCCACTAAGCAAAATATAAAGAAGATCATGTCTATGCAAAAACTGTAAAAACAAAAGAGAAAGGGTCACACCTTTGGGTCTCCAAATAAAAAATTAAAAAATTTATGTCCGTATTCCGATCATATTCCTGTGTATCCATGCCGTATCAAAATTGTATCCGAAATAAAAAATAATAATTTTTAATTAACTAGATATGTCTAACCATATTCTGTACATATCCTACCGAATCAGAGACATATCCATATCCGATAAAGACATATCAATATCCATATCCGATAAGTATCCGATACAGATTGAAGGACTTAGTATCCGTCTTTTCTAGCTCATCTCCGTTTAGAAATTTCTTTGTCAAAAGTCTTTTTATATCCTTTGCCTTCCACAATGGGTGGATCAAAGCGTAATAGATGCGGCAAGCGTAATAGATGTATCTGGAATAGATATAAGAGGAGTGCTATCCCTACTTGCACTCAATGCAAAAGTATCTAAAGACGCAATATTAACCGTATCAAGTGGAATTGTTAGAATTTTTAAAACATTTAAAAAATAAAAGACAGAATATATATGGCATTTGTAGCCCCGGAATTGCGTCCATGGAAGTTTTGCGACTGGGCTAGCAAAATCCAAAGATATAAAGTTAGAAAAGTAGGGCTGTTTAAGAAAAGGACTCCACGAGTGGTAAGTACCATTGGGGTTGAGGATCTAGTACTATGATTAACTAACCATGGTTAATCCATTTCTTCTAGTTACAGTTACGGCCCGTTGACGAGTTTACAAGCCCCACCATCTAATCACCAGTTCACCACGGTCTCCACACGGTTTATCTTCTTATTACCTTAATACCCTTCTCTACATACCAAAACAACTAAACTGTCCTTTGGTACAAAAAAAAAAACACGAAAGAGTCCAAACTCCAAAGAGATAAGGAATGGCATTCTAGTAGTTTCTGTCTGCAACTCAGGCTATCTACAAAAAAACGCATTGGAATTCGTCCACTTTCACAAGTCACAACCCCATTATAATTCAACCATAGCCGCCTCGTCTGTTCGTCCAAAATCTCTCTGTTTCGATCTAAGATAAGCTTCGGATATGGAGTACAGACCCTTTGAGATTACCGTTATCTCTGCGAAAGATCTGAAAGATGTGAATTTCTTATCCAAGATGGACGTTTACGCCGTCGTAACCATCGGCGGCGATCCTCGCACGAAGCAGAAAACTACCGTCGACAAAGACAGCGGGACAAACCCCACTTGGAATTTCCCAATGAAATTCACCATTGACGAAGCAGCGGCTCAGCAGAATCGTCTGATTCTGATCTTCCAACTCCGGTGCGAACGAAGCCTCGGCGATAAAGATATCGGAGAAGTACATGTTCCCCTTAAAGAGCTCCTCGACAACACCGGCGACGGAAAGTCCCCTCAGTTCGTCAGTTATCAGGTCAGAAAACCCTCCGGGAAGGCCAAAGGTGAATTGAATTTTTCGTACAAATTCGGCGAAAAGGTCACCGGTACGGCTGCGACACAGAAGGGTAACGAGCCTGTTACAGCGTATCCCGCACCAGTGGGTACCAGTTCGGCGTATCCGCCTCCCGGAGCGTATCCTCCACCTGGATCGGCCGGACCGTATCCTCCACCTCCGGGAGGGTATCCGCCCCCGCCCCCGCCCCCGGTTTCGGGATATGGATATCCCCCACCGGGTGGGTACCCGCCGCCGGCGCCGGGTTATGGATACCCGCAGCAGCAGCAGGGTTACGGGTACCCGCAGCAGCAGCAGGGTTACGGGCAGCAGGCGCCTAAGAAAAATAAATTCGGGATGGGATTGGGAGCGGGATTGCTGGGAGGAGCCATTGGTGGGCTATTGATCGGAGATATGGTGTCTGATGCAGGTGGTGGTTATGATGGTGGGTTTGATGATGGTGGTGGTTTTGATTTCTGATTTTTGTTTCTTGTTTCTTTCCTTTTGAGTGGTTGTATTTTACAAGGAATGGCAAGTAATTTCTTATCTTTTTAAGTAACTTAGAAGTGTAATGTTCTTATAAACTTTTATAAAAATGATTCTCTATTTAAACAGTAAGAACTTTTCTCAGTCCTAGGATAATTATCTGAGCTTAAATGGTAATATATGCCGCAATAAGATGCTTATATTGTATGATACGAATCTTTGATCTTATTTCTCCTATGATATGAGCGTTTGATCGTATTTCTCCATTGCTAGAGGACTTGAATTTTAGTTTGCCGGTGAAGTCAATTTTTTCTTCAGAGGTGTGAGTTTTGTGGAGAAAGATGTTTGAGGCGTTCCCTAATTTTATTTATTTATAGTTAATTAATATTACATTCCAATTAATGTTCAATACACAATAAAAACAATGACCCTCTTGAGTCATTATATTATAAATAAATGAACACAATTTTTTCTTTAGGATAAAGCTTCTAAGACCACGGAGACCATGCTCTTAGATTTCATGTGGGGCCTATCATGTGAAATGGTCCTACCTAAAATGATCTCGACCCTAATGGGTCTCCGTAGCAAAATCCTTTTCTTTATACATGTAAAAAAAAATACAAAATTCTTAAGGGGCAAGATTTTCACATACATTAGTCGATGTTTACTTACTATTTTTTGGGGGCACTATATATATATATATTACATCTAAAATAATGAAACTGCCAAAATTTTGTGGAGCCATGGCCTCTTCACGCTCCTTGTTCCGCCTATGGATATGACATTTTTTTTGGTTTGAATGATAATTTTATATCTTAAGAAAACTCAAATACAAAGGATTGGTCGGAATTGTGTGAAAAGCACAGATTGATGAGAAGATCAATTAGAAATGCTTTCATTGAGAGCTTTTTGAGCTGTATAGTAGGCAAGGGAGTTGGCTCTCCTACTGATACACGAAATTCCACATTGCCACCGCGGTTCTGCATTTGCTGGATGTCTTCAATGATGGAAGAAATCTCCCAAAGGGCATTATTTAGATTCCCCTCCAGAAGTTCAATGATCTCTTTAGAACCAAACTCAACAATGATTTGCAGCCAACGCGGTTTCTCAGCTTCCTGTAAGCCCAGACGAATGGCCTCCGCTCCGCTATCCTGGGAGAACCACCAAACAAAGCCATCCTGAAAAACTGGAGAACCAATCCTTCATGGTCGCGAGCCACCACACCCATAGCCATCTCATTTGGAAGAGCAGCCCCATCAACATTGATCATTATCCACCCTAGATTTGGAGGAAACCAGGGAGCATTCTGAGAAAGGTCACTTGGATTGGTAGTGGCCTCCCTGAGATTTGAAGATTCCTGCATTAAGAATGCAATTTTGTTGATTGTCGAGATGGGATTCAGAACTATCCCATTGAAAAGAACATCGTTCCACAAGTTCCATATACACCAAAGCGTGATTGCAGCAATCCTAGCAAGGTAGTACTTATCATATCCAAAATTCGGATGTTGCAGCCACTTTTTCCACCACGAAAATATTGAGTCTGATAACAAGTTTTGGTTGATAAGAGAGATTGGGATGTAAACCAAATACTTCTTGCGGAAGGGCATTCGAAGAATTGATTCCTCCGCCGAATGACAAAGGGGCAATTAACATCAATCAAAAAAAGTCTCTGCCGGAGATTGACACCAACTACCACCACATTATGGCAACTGTCACAAGAAAGAGGCCAACTATTGTACTAGCCTAATTTCTAACCTACACTACTAAGAGCACTACTAAGAGCATTCCTAGCAGCCTCACCAAAATAGCTTTTTAGTTATTTTGATGAGCCAATAGGTTAAAAAGTCTGAAATTCCCTTCCCAGCAGTCTCACCAATTTACATATTTTAGTTTGGTGAGTGTACAGTACTCACCAAAGTTGGTGAGTCACTGTACACTCACCAAATCAAAAAAACTCTCATTCCCTCCTTGTTTGTGAGCCCACACAAATAAAATAAAATTCTCTCTCCATTTTTTTGGTGTGGATGTGACACATATAATAAAATAATGATCATTTTTGCTACTTTGATGAGGCTGCTGGGGGTGTTTCAAAAAAAATGGCTCACCAAACTCACTTTTTGTGAGTTTTGGCTATTCTGATGAGACAAATTTGATGAGGCTGCTAGGAATGCTCTAAGCCCCAGTTCCACTATTTCCCATTTTCTTTATGGGAGGGGGCATGTCTCCAATGTTCTTTTTTTTAAAAAAGGAAAATATTTTTAAAGCTTTAAATATGTTGAAGCTTTCAACTGGCACTCAGCATTTTCCATCCTACTTAGTTCCTGTGAACTAAAGTGGATTCGTGATGAGATGTAGGAATAGTTTACATAAAAAGTATATGTTGTCAGGAAGATGAGTGTTTGTTTCAATATTTTTCTTCCAAACTCTCACGATGGGTGCAACACATTGAGAGTTCAATCGCATCACCAAGTCAACGCATGTCCTTTTTAATCCATATTAATTGAAGTTAAAATTTATTAACTTAAAACCAATGTTAAATTGTTGAGCTCTAATGGTTAATGAATCTTAACCATCCATTTCATAGGGAATAAAAGTGATATGTGAGTTGTGTGTGTCTTAACCTACCGCCCCCCCCCCCTAACTAAAAAAAAAAGTGATGTGACATGTGGCCTGTGGGTGTAATTGAATTCAATCATAATTGGTTGTGATCGGATCTTTGCGATGCCACACTATAACTCATTTTAAAAAATAAATAAATAAAGAAACTTTAGTGGTGCATACTTTTTAAGGTAACAGGTAAATGTGGTAACACTTGTCGCTACCACGTGAGAGCTTCCAAATGGCATTTTTGGCAATAGTATATTGTATGACTTTGGGCAAAAAATAAGTGTATTTTACTATTTTATGTTTATTTTGAAGTCTAGTTTGTCTAAAGTCGTTGGCAAGGCAGGTGAAGTGGTTGGCAAGGAGCACTGCTAAGGAGGGGTTGCTTTAAAGTTTAAGCAATAATCAAAGACTGACAACTACGTGGTGTCCACTTATCAGGCTTGTTTTGCATCAATATTCAAGATCAGCCTCGTCGTTGCACCTGGCCAACCATTGAGGTTCTAGAGGGCGTTTCGCAACATTATTATAACTTGATAAGTGGTTTTTTTTAAAAAATACAAATAAGTACCTTTTAAATAAATCATTTTATATTTACTAACGGGTGACACCTGCGAAGCACGTGAGAGCGAGGGGAAGGAGTTAACGACACCCGATTGAACTCGCTAGTGACACGTGCAATGCACGTGAGAGCGAGTGGAAGGAGTTAACCACAATTAATAAGAATTAAAAGGGGCACGTGTTAACCCACGGGTGTGATTGAACTCTCCCCGAGGTCAATCGTAATTGGCTATGATTCTAAATAGATAGATGGCAAGGGATAGTTTAGGAATTAAAGTAAAACATTAAATCAAAGGCAGGGGTAGTTTGGGAATTAAAGTAAAACATTTAATCAATATTTTATTTTTATATAAGGGTAATTTGGGAATTTCAAAAAAATCATATACGCATGCCTCTCGCATTATAATAGTAAAGATTTTAAACTCATTTTGTCTCTCTTTAACTATGGTTAAGCTTAACCAACTTAATATCTTTTTAATTTTTTTAAAAACGAAGGTTAAATGGATGAACTTTAGTGGTGAGTAAATCCTAAACACAGTTAGTGAATGTTAAAAGGGGAGGTGCAGACCAATGAGGACAGGAAGCATGGTATGTTAAGGATTTTCCATTAAAAGTGAAAATGCATGGTAAGTTAAGGATTTTCCAAATAAAAAATATAAAAAACCGAACTAGGAAGCATGGTAAGTTAAGGATTTTCCATTAAAAGTGAAAATGCATGGTAAGGTAAGTTAAGGATTTATCACAGTTAGTGAATATGCATGGCCAATGCTATATCATATAGGCTTCAACTAGGAAGCATGGATATTTCAAATGGGTCTTCGTACTCGTATCCGATATGTATCGGATATGGATACGCCTTCGATACAGCGGGATACGTATGGAATACGGTTGAAACGTATCATGTTAATTAAAAACATGTTTTTTAATTTGGATACGGCCCCGATACGGCATGAATACGCCGGGATACGGTCATGAATATTTTTTTTTTTTGTATTTTTGGACACTCGGGGGTGTGACCCTATCTCTTTTGTTTTTGCATGAACATGGTTTTCTTTATATTTTGCTTAGTGGATGATAGGATGACTTCTTTTTTTTTTTGCTTAATAGATGATGAGATGACCCTATTTCTTTTGCTTTTGCATGGACATGATATTTTTTATACATAAACAGAACTGAACCAATGGCTATTTTGTAATTATAATACAAAATATAGTATTATTATTATTTTTAAAAAAAATTACAGACGTATCCTGGCCGTACCTGTATCCTATTTTTTTAGGTTCTACCATATCGCCGTATCCGTATCGTACCCGTATCCCGTATCCGTATCCGTGCTTCCTAAGGCTTCAACGACTTTCTTCATTATTTCTTTGAAAATGTATAGTCCAAAAGTTTGAATTCAAATTAATTACTCTTGTTCCTAAAAGACAAGAAAGAATGAGGTGATTGACGGAACATAGAGAATTCAAAATAAACACAAATTTGAAAATTTGCAAATAACTCAACCTCCCTAACTGCTTCAAAGGCAAAAAGACTTGATAGAGGACTAGAAAACCTCTTTATATTATTTGCTAGACTTTGGACTATAGCTAATGTTAGGGTTGTCAATGGATCATATCATGATCCAAATCTGATCCCAATAGATCGAATCTTGATTCTATTATAGATTCATTGGATCAAATAGGGATTTGAAATCATGAATTTGATTATAATTAGATCGAATTCAGATCTACAGTGATTCGATCTAATAACAATAATACAACTCTATATATGTATTATTGTATTACCTACAAAATTTTTAATTAAAATATAAAATTTTAATAATATTAATCGAATTTGATTCATATTTTTAATAAATAATCGGATTCGAATCGGGTAATTCAAAATCCAACAGATCTTGAATCAGATTCAAATATGTTAAATTTTTAAACGGATCAAATTTATATCTAACGAGATTCAATATGAATCCTATCCGTTTACATTCATTATCCTCCACTGAGATTCACCGTGGCATGCAGCTTAGCAAATCTTCATCTCTTGATGTTGGACCAGAAAAAGGTGCCTTACTAAAATAGGAGCCCCAACCACTTACACTTACACTTACAACATAGGGGGGGGGGGGGGGGGGGGGGGGGGGGCGACTTTATAGCACTTTTTGGCCGCTACTAATGGCTTCGCTTTATTTTCAGGCATTCATGAATAACCATCATTATTTATTCTTCAAAGACACAAAGAAGTAGGGGTGTATCTAGGTCGAACCAGCTCGAATGCTTGGTTCAATCAAGCTGAGTTCAAGATTGAATATTTGGCTTGTCTGAGCTTGAGCCTTGCTTAAAATAATTCAAGTTGAGCTCAAGTTTGGCCCAACTAGCTCAAATACACTCCTAAAAAGAAGCTCAAAAAGGGGTGCCATGGACCGGGCTTGAGCTTGGGCTTGGGCCTAGTTTAAGTCGGACAACTTATAGAGCAGGTTTTTGTGGCCCGTCAATGGGCCTAATAAGGGCATAGGGTTTACCCTGTTGATTTCCCTCATGTGAGCGGAATCAGTGGACAAAAAAAGGTTACCTCACCATAAGGTTTTTTTTTTACCCTTTTTTTTTTTTTTTTTTTTGACTTCTTCCCATTTTTTTGTTTTTCATATTTTTTTTTTACCACATGTCCAGTGATCCGTTGCTCACCGGAAGGGGAAGGAGGTGAGCAACAAAGTAAACCCTTTGCCCCCATTGATACGCAACAAAGTCAAACACCAATACACCATTCGTGTTGCCGAATCAAAGAATAAGGTTTAAAGGAAAGAATGCTAGCCCCACTCGCTTTTAAAGAGAGTGCTCAACACTCTCTCACTTTAACGATAAAAAGCGTCATATTATCTGTCAAAATAACAAACGAGTCCTCAACAAGACAACTACTCGACTGGCATCAGTGTCCTTCCCCACGAAGGATCCAATGGTAATTTAACTTCTACTAAGAACCTACATATCCTCTCGCTTCTCCAAAACCATTACCTCGTTTTTTGCCCTCTGTTTCAGATCTTCTATATGGTTTTCAATACCACTGAAATCCATCAAAAAAAAAAAAATTAAAATTAAAATACCACTGAAATCCTCTGAAGTTCCAAATCAATCCATTCATGGCGGCTCTCTCCGCCTGTTCTCCTCCTTCATGGCCGCTCCCGGAACCAAAATCGAATCCAAACCCTAACCCTAACCCTAACCCTAATTCGAACTTTCTTGCTGTTCCTCAACACGAACATACAGATCAGTCTGAATTTCCTGAAGAATCTTTTGCAGCTATGCAAGAAGGAAGAACAGAAGCTGAAGAGCCCGAAGAAAGCGGAATTGAAAATGAAGAAGCTCCCGCCAATTTCAACCACTCTTCTTTTGTCCAAAACCGTAACCCTAATATCCAAGAGAATCTCTCACAATCGCCTTCTTCGATTCCGTCCTTGCTCCACGTATCGTTTAATCAAGACCACGGATGTTTTGCTGCAGGGACAGATCATGGATTCCGGATCTATAACTGTGATCCCTTTCGCGAGATCTTTCGGCGAGATTTTGATCATGGAGGTGGTATTGGTGTTGTCGAGATGCTCTTCCGATGCAATATACTTGTGTTGGTTGGAGGAGGACCTGATCCTCAGTATCCGCTCAACAAGGTCATGATTTGGGACGATCACCAGAGCAGATGCATTGGGGAGCTTTCTTTTAGGTCTGAAGTTCGCGCGGTTCGGTTGAGACGGGACCGTATAATTGTTGTTTTGGAGCAGAAGATCTTCGTGTACAATTTCGCGGATCTGAAGCTGCTGCATCAGATTGAGACGATTGCAAATCCAAAAGGGCTTTGTGCAGTGTCGCAGGTTTCAGGGTCTCTGGTACTGGTTTGCCCCGGGCTGCAGAAGGGGCAGGTTAGGGTTGAGCATTATGGGTCGAAGCGAACGAAGTTCATCATGGCTCATGATTCGAGAATTGCATGTTTTGCCCTCACTCAGGATGGACGGCTGCTAGCCACAGCCAGCACCAAGGGAACGTTGATTAGGATATTCAACACATTCGATGGTTCGCTGCTGCAAGAGGTACATGGAGGTCTAAATTACAATTCTTTAATTTATATATTTCTGTGGAAATTTCTGTATTTAATGGATGGGTATTCTGGATTCATCATGCAACAATATGATTGCAATTCAATATGTCAATCTTTTAATTGGAATAATGACTACTTTAGATGCCCTGTAGTTTCAATTATTTTGTTTACTAAACTCTTTTTCTTGACTGCTTCATGATTATCTACTAAGAGCACCCTTAATTCACAGCCATTTAGTGTTTTCTAAAGTAAATTACCGGTTTCTTCTGTGAAAAATACATTCCATTATTCACTAGCAACAAGCAAAATTGCAAACAAACCTAAAAATTGAGTTTCCTTTTGAAGAACCTGTACTTCGTTTTTGTGATTTGGGCGAGTCATATGCGAGTACGAATCTCGTGATATTTTCCTTATAATCTGGCTTTAACATATACTGTATGTTGTGGATGACACAAACAGGTAAAGCCCTACATGCATATACCCATTTTTTAGTGGTTTAGTTTAGAAAGTACTGGCTTATATTGGATAATATTATGTGAAAATTCCGATAAAAATAAATACTATGTGAAAAAATTCTATTTAATGGGACCCCTATGGTGTTTTCAGGTTGCTAACTGAAAAAAACTGATCTATATTGAGCAATTTAATAATCATTGATTCTCTTACATCTAACAAGCGTTCTACTTCTTCCTGATTATGTTGTTGGTTTACTTAAAGTTTTATTCTTCTGTATCTTCTTTATTGCTGGTCTTATTTTTTAGGCCTAATAACTATATTTATATTTCATTTTAAACTCGGTGGTTAATTTTCAACTTATCATAGAAAAGAGTTCTGAAATTAGGATCCTGGAGCCCCCTTTACTCTCTACCATATCTATCTATAGCTATCTAATTTTAAACTTAGCACCATCAACGTGATATATTTGTAAAACTTTGTTTGATTGGCATTGATCTAGAAGGTAATTGTATGGTTCTTCCATCTAGATTTCAGTTTTATTGCTCAACTTCCTCTGGATCCAATTCTTAATGACAACACTACTGGATAAAACCCTACCTTACCTAGATATTTAGAAGGCATGTAAAGTTCCATTTTGTATTTCTTTTTCTTTCGTCCAACCTGGGCTCTATATTATGAGCAGAATGCAAGCATGTCTCTCCCCCCTCAGCGACCGGCGTATAGACCGATTATATGTATGCTTCAGTTTTCATCTAATTCATTAGACTTACAGTGACAACTCTAGCATTAGATAGTTGGCAGCTTTTAGTAAAGTTGTCTTTGGAGTCTCTATTATTGTGTTTGTTCCAAGTTAGATCATGATGGATATCTTTCTAATGGGTTTTATAGTCATTCTGTGATTTTATCACACAATTATGTTACAATACAATCCGTCAAGTGTGATGCTCGTCTAGTTGCCTTGGAGACCAAGTTTATTCTGTGTTGGTTTGTAGGCGGGCAGGCCTTACAGCATAGGTTCTTTCTTGGTATCTAAGGCGCTGCCTATGCAATCAGGCACACCCTTTGGTGAGAAAACTATCCAGGTGACCGCTTGGTATCTGGGGGTGATAACGTTCTTTCAGTTGTTTTTAAAACCTATATAATAAAATATGAAGGCAAATATCGTGAAAACTCTCATGCTGACTGGATCTAGTGGGGAGTTTTTGTTTATGTTCTTCTCTGCGCTCTGTTCTTCTCTCTATATATATTACCATAGAAAATGGAAAAATACAGTTGGTGTCTTAGAGGAATACTAGTACTATCTACATGTACACTGTCATCCATTATTTTCTATTGGAGGGCTTTTAGTGTTAATGGTTTTTAAGTGGTTAGGTTGATGGTCAGTTTGCATATTTTTTATGACCTTTGGATGGAATTAGTGAAGAAAAAGCTGATAACGCACGACTTAAATGAAGTTATGGTTTTAATAGAACTGAATGGTGGACATGATTCATGACCACAAATATTTGGGATGAAGAATTGATGATGATGATGTGATGAGCAAAACAAGAGGCTAACCTTCATTTCTAACATTTACAGGTAACCAGCAAAGTTCACTGCCTGGGCTTGCCTTAGTGGTTTGAAAACCAAGATCTACATGAAATCTTGAAAAATATATTATTACAATAAAAATCCTGTATCTGATATCAAGTGTTGGTCCTGGGTTCTGTTTAGTGTTTAGGAAGTTTGTTTTAAATTTCACTTGAACATCAGATTGCAAGAATAAGAACAAGTGATACTGTATTTACGCGGATTATCTAACCCAGTTACATGTCCTTGGATAGGATGAGAGGAGCTTTCCATGTTTTCTTAAGAAGCTTTAAATTGCAGTCGTTATCCAATATATTCATGCTAACTTTTGCGTTCTGGGAATTCTAGATATTGTGAAATTGATTGAATATTCATTGTAGGTAAGGAGGGGTGCAGATAGAGCAGAGATCTACAGCATGGCTTTCTCTTCTACTGCTCAGTGGCTAGCAGTCTCCAGTGACAAGGGCACTGTCCACGTCTTCAGTCTCAAGGTTAATGCAGGATCACAAGGGAATGACAAGGCATCCAGTGCATCTGACCCCAATCTTGCTATTCCATCAGCCAGTTCATCTCTCTCTTTTATTAGAGGTAACATGTCTTTTGTGATGTGTATGCAAGAAAATGATACCCACCAATGGATCAATTCCCTTATGGGTTCACTTAATAGCATTTAATGGATCTCAACAACCACCGTCCGGTTATAAAAATTGTGCATTTAATGGATCCTCCCAGCCACCGTCCATCTATAAAAATTGTGCCAAAAGATTTTTAAATATTGAAAGAGGACTCTTATCTGCGCTTCGTTGCGGATTTAGGGTCTGCCTTCCCGATGGGACTGGAGAAGGGCACAATAACCCCTCTTCCTCCTTCCTGCACTTCCTCATTATGGAAGACAATTCCAATTCCGGTTGGCCAGGGCATTCTAACAGCACTTTCGTCAAAATTAAGTCCGAACCAACTGTCCTCCGAAGCCCTGCAAGAGGGATCAGCTCTACCATTTAGTTAGAAGGTCTCCAGTTGAGTTTCTAATTGAAAACTCTTTGAATTCCTTAAAAATAAGGTTTCACTTTATCGCTAACTTCCAAACAGCATTGCCCACCTACCTCTCCGACGAGGAATGTCATTTTTTATCTGGAAATTTCTTCTATTTCTCTATTTTGACAACTCCCAACACAAAGCAGGAATAATCTTCCATTGGGTCTTTTTTCCTTGCTCCTAAAGAAAAGATCATTTTTGTAATCTGAAATTGAGTTAGGGTGTATATTTTGCAGGGGTGTTGCCAAAGTATTTCAGCTCTGAGTGGTCAGTGGCTCAGTTTCGCTTGCATGAAGGTTCCCAATATATTGTTGCTTTTGGTCACCAGAAGAATACAATTGTGATTCTTGGGATGGACACAAGGTAAGCAAACATCAGGAGACTTGTAAGTATAAAAAAATTCTAGTACTATTGACTGATGAAAGTACGCACACGCCCACACACAACACACACACATTATATATATATATATTGGGGGAAAGACTGACTGAATGAATTACCTACCAGTATTCATTCTTTACATTTGAAGCTTTCTTCTATTCTTCATTTCTCTCTCTCTCTTCTTACTATTGTTATTATTAATTATTATTGGAAAAAACTGATGATAATTGGACTGGATACACAGCTTCTATCGATGTCAGTTTGACCCAGTGAATGGTGGAGAGATGACTCAGCTGGAATATTACAACTTCCTGAAGCCAGAAGAATCTTTCTAGAGGGAGCTGGGACATCTTTATTTTATATTTTTGGCCATGTTATGATATAATTTTTTTTTCTTTTTTCTTTTGGGGACTGGATAATTTGTAAAAATATCAATAGAGATGTGGTTAAAGCTTGCAACTATTATCTTGGGCTGTTAGTAAGACGGTAAGTAGTACCTGTGCATAATATATATGCAGATGACCTCGTGATATTAGAGATGCTGTATATCCTGGATCTTTATTTTTTTGAAAAAAAGAAACTGTAATTGTGTAAGCTCTCTGTTTTCGTCTGTTTGAATGCAACCACTGTTATGAAGTTGGATGAAGCTGATCATTGTCGGATTGTGGTGTGGTGAAAAACTTGCCATTGTTGAAAACAGATTTTTAAGATTTTAAACCAATGGAGCAGACTTCTGACTTCTTCCTAGCTGGAAGGTGCTGCCATCCAATGCTCTCCTGTGTTGTGTCCTTCGGGTTTTGACTAGAGTCTTCATGCTTGGTATACAAGAAAGGGGCAGGATCCATCACACAGATAGCCCAGTGGTAGTGTATCTCCTCACTAGGAGGGAGGTTTCGAGTTCGATCCCAAAGGGCATCATCACCCATACCCAAATGCTAGGGTTTAAGGAATAGAGTCCTAGATCTAATATCAGAAATTTGGTCCATGTTACAATCAGATATACCCAACTATTCAGCCACCTAACTAGCATTGTATAAGGCCTTTCTTATTATAGTTAAGGAATAGAGTCCATTTCATAAACACAATCTTGATTCTTTCCTTACAAATACTAGTGGGCGGCACGTGCGATAGAGGGTAAGGGGAGAGACTGGGGAGAGGGACTCGTGAGGGAATTTTAAAATTTTAACCTCATAACACATGTCCCTATTTTTTCTCTTGAAAAATAGTTACAACGTAGAGAGGATGTGCCTCTTCTTTGAGAGACCAAGAAGGGAACATGAGAGAAGATAAGGATTTGAAGATATCGTGGAGATATTGAGGAATTGTTGTTAGTTGTAGTTGATATTACTTCAATACCCCTATTAACTTTTCTCATGTAAAATAAGATAACATAATATTTTTAATTTTTTTTTTATATGGAGTTACGGACAAAATAGGGAAAATATAAAAAAGTCACCCTTACTACTATAAGATACCATAAAATTGGGACTCGTTAGAAATATTTTTTTAAAAAATCAACCACCTTTTTAACCCGGCTTCTCTCATTATAATAGTAGAGATATCACGCAAAGCTTAGGGGAACATACATTAAGATGATCCGATCAAGTTGATTTTTTTATTTTTCTTCAATCCGGAGGGTACCTATCAGATGGGGTCTACACTGTCCACATAGTATCTCCACAAGGCTAAAATGGGAATGCTTGTCCAAAAACCCTTTTTTTTTTCCCATTCATAAATTGCTCAAAGTGAAACAGAAGTAGTATACAACGAAAAATTCCAAATGAAGGGGAAATTTCCCTCCCATTGATTTATGCATGAGCTTTTTCCTTCTTTTTCAGAGTTAAATAAAACTGACTCCATGTTGACACTGGATGGATAAATATTAACCAACATTGTGATGAGAGAAAAGTCACCATTTTCACACATCTGGGTTCGCTTCTTCTGGCACCACAGTTAGAGTCACCAAATTATCTTTTGCTCTTTTCACAATCACCATCAAGGGCTTCCCGACATTGTCCCCCATTATTTCAATGATCTGCCACAAATCCAACACGCATTAAGGACCTTGAAGAAATGATTATACAAAATGAAGTTACGCGTTTAAAGAAACTTTTTGGTAGACAATTTAACAACAGCACATATAATCATCTAAGTGGCACTCTCATCAGGAGGAAAGGAGCAAAGGTTTAAGTTTCCACTTTCCATGGTATAGTCACCTAGGCAACTGCTTTGCCTGACAAGACTTCTAGTGCCTGCATCAGGGTGTAGGCAGGTAGTGGCAGTGAAGCGGCTGCCTATGGGTGCCTAGCGGCTTGCACCTAGGCGATAGAAGTGGTTGCCCGAGGCCAAATATTTTATATCAGTATTCTTTTATAAAATAAGATTGATAAAGATTTTACTTAAGGGAGAGTATAAATTATTCGATGGTCATTAAATTGAAAATAAAATAACTGAGAAAGAAGATACCCAAAAAAGGGTTCCTCTCCCACCTCCCTGTTCAGTTTCTATTCTACATTTAGGGAATGTGATTTGATTTAGCAGTTCTTCTCTACCTCACAGGCTAGTGATTAGGTGGGTTGGAAGGGGCGTACGTACCAGTAGCTCCAGTAACTGATTCCTCGGGCAACAAGACAGTGGATTGATTCCTACACCTATGACCTCAGGTTCCTTCCTCCTCTGGTCCGAACCAAGATGGATCCTCTGGGTCTTCAATTTTGGGGGTATTTTTGGGTTTGGATTGTTTGATGTTTTAGGACAAAATATCCTCCATATAATTTCTATAATTATTTTACTTTTTCATGTTCATTTGACCTTCAGTACTTCAGGCTCTTTATTTTTTGGAGTAAATTCTTGTTTTATGTATGCTTATTTTTCTATTTTTAATCTTTATCTGCAATAATATTTGGATATCTTATATATATTTTGACCACTTAGGTGATTGCTTATGCAATGCCTTGCCCTAGGACTAGAAGACCTTATCGCCTAGGTGTTGCCAAGATGCTTTGATTATATTGGTTTCCCATCTTGAAGGCCTATTAGAACCATACCTGATTGGATGATCAGAAACACCAATGTATCAAGTTTCATTTTCCTTTTCCTGGATCTTTTTGTTTGCCTTATGGCTGTCCAAAATCATGCAACAGATTGGATGATCCTCAGGATACATTCAGGCTGTTTAATGGGCCTAGAAAAATGATGTGATCATAACCCTTTCCTTTTGAACCAGGATCCAAGATAAGAACCATCAAATTAGGGGTGCCACCCACCATTAATACTGCCACACTGCTACACTGTTGGTAGAGCCAGACAGTCTCTTGGCTTTCCTAATTACAATTTTGGCATCAAGAGATCTGTAAATTAGGGTAAAGTCTTGTCGAAAGTCAGTTCATTTTGATATTCCTGCATTTTGGTGTGAATAGACTCAATTGAAAGAAATTGATGAAATACCTCCTTGATGCTTCCAACAGGCTTCCCATCAAATTCAATGACAACATCACCTGGGTGGAAACCGGCAAGGTCAGCGGGGGACCCTGGAGTAACCTGATCACCAGTTAAGAAAATTATCAAACAGTTTGCAACGTACAAAAAAAGTAGAAATAGTTTAATATTCAAATGAAAAATCCCCCAATATACATTGTCCTTGAAAACATTGTAATGCTTCACAATATTTTTATATATATTTTTAATTAGAGTATACACACACCACCAGGCATGTTAGAGTTAGAGGTTCGTAAGTGAAGTAAGTTCAGTACCATTGTTCAAGCAATGATGACTTTGAGATCAGAGGCTTGGGGCGGCTGTAGAGATAAGAGTCTTTACGGGCACAGGTACTCCGAAGGTTCCATTAGTAAAGCCAGTTAAGCTTTGAAGTGTAGACATGATGCCTTATATCTCTCAAATTTTCCTTTGTTAGTACTACCATATTCCAGACTTAATATACTTTTTACTTTAATAAACTTGTATATTGAGGAACCTTGGCATATCAGTAAGGTGGCGTTTGTTTATCCCTAAAATCTCTAAAATGTAGACATGCAATTAACCTTCAACTTAACAATCTAAAGTCCAACTAAGCATAATTTTCAAATAAGCACTTCTTTTTAGACTAGTGTTAACAAACGCCAACTTAAGTTTCCGACATTGATGGATGCATGTGCCCAAAATACATAAATGCAGACCTCAAATGTTGCATTGGGTGTAGGCTTCAAAGTCATTTTTTTTCTTCCTAAAATAATACCTTTATGAGTAACATCAACTTCTACTGCAAAACCATAGCAACAACAGAAACAGCTTACCATTGGTACCAGAACACCTTTGCTGACATTCGGGAATGTGGCATCTCTTTCTTTAAGCTGAGCTATAATCATCTCATTAAGATCAAGCATTTTCAATCCAAGCCAAGGTCGAACAACTCTCCTGCACCATAGTAGAATCTAATATAAACACTCTAAAAAAACACATAAAGGTGAGAGGTGTTTGATCTAGGTTTACTGTGTGTGTACTATATGGCTTTTTCAGCCTTGAAAACCAAACAGTTATGGCTGGGATCAACCGGAAATGGCAAGTTACAGTTATAATAGACTCAACTCAACTCAAGTAACATATGCAATTTGCAAATACGAGTACATAGATACACACACAGACAAAGATATATATATATTGAATAATAAACAATCATATAGTATATATATATCAAAAGAGAAATTACAGCAGATATCTATATATATATATAGACAGATCTATGTGTGTGTGTTTAGTTAAGCATGGTTTTGTTAACATGTGTATGTATGTCAGTATGTGCATGTGTATATAGAAACCATTGTCGAAAGTCATATAGAAACCAGAATTTGTCAAACGAGCAGGGGGGCAATCTACAAATTGAGAAACAGCTCATTTTTGCTTTGGTACATCAATCACACACACACACACACACACACACATATATATATACAGACAGATCTATGTGTGTTTATTTAAGTATGTTTTTGTTAACATGCGTACATATGTGCATGTGTATATGGAAACCAGAATATTCATTATTGAAAGTCATATAGAAACCAGAATTTTTCAAACGAGCAGGGGCCCAATTAATTTATAGGAGAATCTACAAATTTTTGTGATCGATGGTAAGTAGCAGATTTGAGAAACAGTTCATTTTTGCTTTGTTACATTAATCATATATATTTATATATATATATATATATATATATATATATATATTAGAGGAGAGCACCTTGCAAGTTATTAGAGGTGTATAAGTAAGGAGTAAGAATAGGGAGTATCCCTAGACTGACTCTATATGTATATATATATATATATATAGACAGATCTGTGTGTGTGTTTATTTAAGTAAGTTTTTGTTAACATGCGTATGTATGTGCATGTGTATATAGAAACCAGAATATTCATTGTCGAAAGTCATATAGAAACCAGAATTTTTCAAACGAGCAAGGGCCCAATTAATTTATAGGAGAATCTACAAATTGAGAAACAGTTCATTTTTGAATCAAGAATCTATAGAAGCATCTACATATTGAGGAATTGTTCATCTTAGCATGATTTTCAATAATATTCATTGAGAATCATTACAAATCAGAATTTGTCACACAAATATCCAGGGCCCAATTAATCTATACGATCATCTACATATTGAGGAATTTTCATTTCAGTATTGTTACATCAATCAATAATCTATAAAAGCATCTATATTTTGAGGAATTATTTATCTCAGCATGATTTTCAATAATATTCACTACTTGAAATGATACGCAAATCAGAACTTGTCATACAAATATCTGGGGCCCAATTAATCTCTAGGAGCACCTAAATATTGAGGTATTGTTAAGTTCAGCATTTTTTGTCAGTAAACATTTCATAACTGTCTGTGATGCCTAGGCGATCAAAATCTATTTTACTTATTCATTTATAAAGATAAAATATATATATATATATATATATATATATTTGAAAAAAAAAAGATTAAAAGGGAAATAAAGCATAAATTAGATCAGTGTGTGACTGAATAAAATGAAGAGCTTATTTTATACTGAGTAGTGAAATAATAAATGCAAAATATATATGGAAACATAAATTAGTGGCTTAGTGCCGAAAAAAGGAAAAGAATAGAGATAGAAAGAGATACAGGATTCGAAACCTTCTTTGATAGAGAGCCGGATGCAGCTAGAGTAAGTTTTCCAAAGGAAAAGAATAGAGATAGAAAGAGATAAAGGATTCGGCATCCTTCTTTGATAGAGAGCCAGGCGCAGCTAGAGTAAGTTTTCCAAAAACCCTTGACGATTTTTTTTTACTTCTCCAGTAAAGAAATCTTATATACCCCTTGATATTAAGTAAGATATGTTTAATTTATTTCTTTATTATGTAAATAACGTCTAACTTTATGTAGAACTCTAGCTTTGCCACTTGCTGTTGGATATTTCAAAATATGTAAGGAGTATATGTTTTTTTTTAAAAGTGTTTTGAATAACCCCACATCAGATTTCTATTAAAAATTGATCTTGTATGTAAGTAAGGGAGTTGGAAGAAGGCTTGGGCCTTCAAGAGGCATAGGAATTTGTTACCTATCCCCCCTTTGTGCCTAATCTAAGCTCTGAACCAGGCCGGGTTGGGTTATAAGTAGAATATACATATTACTTTTTGGACCTTTTTCATTTAAATCTTCAAAAGAGTCAACCATTTCTATGACCGCTTTGGTGTCTTCCCAATTGTCTGTCACTCTTCACAGGGTTTTGTTTTAGTAACCCTTCAAAACATATTTACCAAGTTCTCCGATTTTTTCAAAAAATCTCGAATAAGACCCGACTTTTTCGTCAAGCAATTAATTCACAAAGTATTCGCGAGTTTTGGAAAAATTACAACTTTTTCAAAAAGTCGTGAATTAAACATGAATTATTCACGATTTTTTGAAAAAGTCCCGAATAAATATCTAATATATGAAATATATTTGTCATACCTTTCATAATCAGTAATCTTATTTTATATTTTTCATCTCTTACCCGACATTTTCCCGATTTATTTCCGACTTTTCCGAATTTTGACGATTTTTCCCGAACTTTTTCCTAGTTGAATTATTTCTGAACCCCAACTTGGTAACTATGCTTCAAAAGACATTATGTCTCTTCAAAAGGGTTGCATGAACGTTTATAAAATAGAGCTTTTTTCAAGGGTGAAGGACACTATTACTCTCTTTATGAGCATACTTGAAGATAAACATTGTTCTAGAACGAGTCTTCAATACAACAAATTGAACTCGTTAAACAACTTTCAAATTGGGTTCGTTGTATCCTGGAACCTTGTTTGTTGGGCCTGTTCGTTGACATGTGTGCGAACGAATAAAGGTTTAAAGAGTAAAGGCTAACATCTACGCCACGAACTCAACTTGTTGCCTTCATTTTTTTTTCTCTATTTTATGGGTTATAGGTCCAATAATTTTAAGCTTTTATCCCAATGACTTCTAGAAACCAGAATCAAAGCCAAAACATGGGAAATCCGAAATTGCCAATACATTTTTTTTTATGTAACACTTCAAAAGTTGGCAGCAGAAGATCAATTTCTTCCTGACCACCCTCAATGTACTGATGTAGCATATGCGTTGACTTCTATCTGCCCCACTACCACAATAAGTTCAACCATTGAAGAACTTCGAAAATAAAAGTGGGAAGCTGATGACTATGCATGCCATGGCTACATCCTCAACTACTTAGTGGACTCTTTTTTTATGTCTATCAATCCACAAAAACAACAAAGGAACTATAGAAGATACTGGAAAAGAAGAATAAAATTAAGGATGCAAGATATCTTTCAAATCTAGCAAGCCAATTTTTAAATTTTCATACGGTAGATGGTAAACCGATTCTCGATCAAGTTCACGAGTTTCAAGTCATCATCAATAACATAATTGCTGAAGGAGTAACTTTCAAGGAATTCTTCATTGTTAAAGTGATTGTTGCAAAACTGCCACTTTCATGAAAAGAATACAGAAAAGGGCTTAAACATAGCAAGGAGGTGTCAATGGAAGACCTTCTTAAGCATCATCGAATTGAAGAAGAGGCAAGGCTAGGGAACAAAATTGAGAGGTTGTCCGAACTTGTTTCAAAGGAAAATTTAGTTGAAAATATTTTTTTTGATCAGTAATCGGATGAATATATATATCAAGCAAAAGGGAAAACAATACAACAAGAAGAGTTTACAAGTGAGTAAACCCAGAAAAGGAAAACAAGGATTCAAACAGAATAAACCAGAAAAGGAAAAGGAAATTTTGGTTGAAAATATTGATGAACCAAATAAGAATAAACAGAAAACTAAGCATTCCAACCAATAGAAAGACAAGGAGAAGAACACCACAAACAAGAAACCAAAGAAGGGGGATTGTTAACATTGCGGGAAGTTTGGCTACTTCAAAAGGGATTGCGGACATATCAAGAAAAATTAAGTAAATGTGGTCGAAGAGAAACTGGTTGTAAAACTATCTGAAGTGAACATGATAGGAAATGACAGATTGATGAGTAGACACAAGTACTACCAAACAAGTGTGCAATAATCATGTCATGTTCTCTGCCAATGAACAGACAACTGGTGATCAAAGTCTCTACATGAGAAACTCTTCAATGGCCAAGAATGTAGGACATTGAAAGATTGTACATAACTTTACTTCTGGGATATCTGTAACTCTGAATGTTCTGCATTCAGTAAAATTAGGAATAATCTTGTATCTGCCAGCTTATTAATTAAGCATGACCTTAAGTTGGTGCTCAAGTTTGACAAGGTTATACTGTGAAAGAATGTGTCATATGTTGAAAGACTATGCCTTGAGAGAGTTGTTCAAAGCAAATGTAATGAATAAAATTCCTGCTTCTTCTTACTTGTTGAATTTTTTAGTTTATGACATATTAATTATTGATATATAAAAAATATGGCTAAGTTAAATTTAATTCATAAGCATGCAAATGAAAATGTTGACAAATGTAATGTATGTGTTAAGACAAAATTAACTAGAAAATCTTTTTGTAATGTACAAGGAGAATCAAATATACTAAATTTAATTCATTATGATATTTGTGATCTATTTAAAAAATTACTACAAGAGGAGGAAACCGATATTTTTATCACATTTATTGATGATTGTTTAGATTCAATAATATTTATTTACTTCAATAAAAAGTGAGGCTCTAGACGAAGTTAAAATCTATAAGGCATTGTTGAAATCAGTTAGATAAAAAGATTAACAAATAGGGAGGAGAGTCCATGTTAAATACTTTCACAATTTATTATGAAAGTCAAGGAATTCGTCATAAATTCAACGCTCCTTATACTTCTCAACCAAATGAAATTACGGAAAGACAAAATAGAACTTTAGTTGAAATGATTAATGATATGTAGTAACAATATTGACTTAAATCTATAGAGTAAAGCCTTATTAACTCTTGTGCATGTATAAACAGAATTCCAAATAAGAGAATGATAAACCCCTTATGAAATTTTACCGAGTAGAACACCAATGTGGTGTTTGATAACAATAGTCTAAAAAGAAGTGCTTATTTGAAAATTATGCTTAATTGGAATTTAGATTGTTAAGTTGAAGGTTAATTGCATGTCTAGAGATTTTAGAGGTAAAAACCTCTACTTTAAAAAGTAGCTATGAAACTACTTTTTAAAGTAGAGGTTTTTACCCCTAAAATCTTTAAAATGTAGACATGCAATTAACCTTCAACTTAGCAATCTAAAGTCCAACTAAGCATAATTTTCAAATAAGCACTTCTTTTTAGACTAGTGTTACCAAACGCCACCCAAGTATGCATTATCTTAAAGTGTGGGGTGCAGGGCATTGGTAAGGTTGCCTGATTCTAACAGGCCAAAATTCAGTCTTAGGTTCATTGAATGTGTTTTTATAGGGTATGCACAAAATAGCATAACTTATTAACTTTTATTAATCAAGAATATCAATGTGGATTATAAATATTTTATTATTGAATCTTGAGATGCTGTTTTTAATGAATTATCTTTCTTATCTAAGACTAGCCATGAATCAAATAATCATAAATTCATAATAAAGAAATAATAGAGTTTTCATCTTATAACAATATTTATTTTGATTGATAATCAAGAAGTATATTAATAAAAACAGTGCAAGAATACAAAGGCGAAGCCCATATAGCAGTTCAGAAGACCGTGAACCAAGGGCCAATAAAGGTAATGTTAAAGAAAAAAAACCCTAGGGCCTCTGATGGCAAACCCTTAGCGCTGAGCTGAACCAATCTAACAAAAGGCCCAACCCCCCCGAACTTGCCTAGAGGAACACCACTCCAACATCATCGAACGGATCCTTGAGCACAACAAGGCAATGGAAGAGAGAGAGTTCTCAAGAGTCTTCACCCCATGAAATTATTGAAGAACCTAACCTAGAACGTAGAATAAGTAAAAGGGCTAAAATAGAAACAAGTCTACAAAATCATTACTATCTTTATTTAGTAGAAGGTGCTATAGATGATTTTATTCAAGAATATTTGTATTGTCTTAATGTAGAAAATGATTTTTTAACTTTTCAAGAAATTAACACTAGAGATGCGGATTTCTAAAAAGAAGCTATTAATGATGAAATGAAATCTTTAATTTCAAATCAAACTTGAAAAATTGTAGATCTACTCCTTGATTCAAAAACTATAGGTTGTAAATAGATTTTTAAGATAAATTTAAGGCTGATAATTCAATTAAAATTTTCAAAGCAAGACTAGTGTAAGTTGTGGATTTTGCGAGTGCCAAGCTGGATAGCCACGTGAGCACTACAAGGATGAGGGACATGGAATGATCATTGAGTCAGCCTAAACTTGAGTACGGCTGTACTGACTGGGACAGTTTTGGGGAGATAAATGGATGTGGAAGGAGGGACAGTAGACTACACTTAGGAGAGAAGAGTACCGAGAGCATTCTTAGCACGACTGGAGAGCGAGTTGGAGAAGATGAGTTCCAGGTTCGGAATCTCAGTCCCATATTTGTGCTCCTTTTTCCATAGGGAGTGTTTCCTATTGATTTATAGACTTGACAAAACCACGTCATACCCGAAAATGATAAGCATTATCTAACTAATTAATGTTATCAAATCCGGATATCTCGGGTGTAAGCCTTATCTAATCCTGAATATCTCACATTGCTATCTCGGGTGCCCATGACGACATTTACTCTTTCTCGTTCACTAAGTGGGTTGACACAGGAGGCACCCCACTCTGCAGTCTCGTTGTTGGATGAGCAAGAGTGGAGGTGCCTACCTTTGTCAACGATCCTTTATATCCACAAACCACAAGTCCCATATTATTCCTCGAATATTTACCATGTTGTGAGGTGCCATAACCTAAGGACTTCACTTGAGGCCTTAGCCTACTTTAATTAACGTATCGTAAAGTAATCGCACCCCCGAGACGCAAGGGACCGCAAGAGGGGTGGAATGACCAAAGATAAATTGTTAATCATGTTTTAGTGCCAACGGTGCACCAAGAATGGTCGAGGGGGGGCTGCAAGCGCCATCACCTCTAACATGTTTTAGCGTCAACGATGCACCCAAAAGGGTCGAGGGTGCCCGATGGCACTGTCACCTATCGAACATGTTTAGCACCAACAGTGCACCCGGAAAGGTAGAGTATGCATGGAGGCATCGTCACCTGTCAAACATGTTTAGCATCAACGGTGCACCCGGAAGGGCTGAGTGTGCTCGGAGGCACCGTCACCTATAGAAGAGGCTTGAGATATCTTGATTTAATATTTCTTCTAAGTCAGTTTAAGTTATTGTTATTTCTCAGGTGACATGTGTTTCTATTGCCTCCACGTCAGTATTTCAAAAGTGACCATCAACAACTAGTTACTAAGAATTTTAGACGAAATGAATAAACTTTTTTGATTTATTTTCTCTAGTTGCATGTCTTACCACCATTAAGTTTTAATACAATACTATCAATTCAGAAATTAATAATTCATCAAATGGATGTCAAAACTATTTTTCTAAAGGGTAATTTAGATAAAGAAGTTTACATGGATCAATTGAAAGGGTTTATATTACTAAAAATGAAACTAAGGTTTATAAACTAACTAAATCATTATATAGTTTAAAACAAGCTCCAAGCAATGGCATAATAAATTTGATGAAGTCATCGGATTTGGTTTTAGAGTAAACGAATCTGATAAATGTGTGAACAATAAATTTTTTAACAATAAAGGAAAAATTGTATGTCTTTAAACCAATGATTTATTACTTTTCGGGACAAACATGGATATATTGTTAAAAACTAAGAGTTTTCTAGACCGTGCCAAGCCCAGTCAAATCGGGTCGGGTTATAAGTAGAATATACATATTACTTTTTGGACCATTTTTCTTTTAAAAAAGACAGAGTCAAGTCCGTTTTGGTGTCTCTTCCCAATTATATGCAACTCTTCGCAGGGTTTTGTTTTGGTAACCCTTTAGAGAGACAGTGTGTTTCTTCAAAGGGTTGCCTGAATGTTTATAAAGGGATCTTTTATCAGGGATGAACACTATTACTCTCTTGTCTTCTCTGTCTAAGCTTACTTGAAGATAAATAGTGTTCTGGAACAAGTCATTAATACAACAAATTGAAAGTCAAATAGCTTTCGACTTGTGTCCATTGTATCCTGCAATAGCATCTACGCTTCGAACTCAACTTGCCATCTTCATTCTTTTATTGGGGGTACAGCCTCACAAGTCCAACACTTGCACTTTAGCACGGACGGTGATGCCTAAGCGCCACTAAGTGACACGTCTTAACAAGAACCTGCCAAAACCCCGATGCAGGTAGTAGGGATCCGGCTAGGTAAGCGGTGGCCTAGGTGTTGCCTAGGAAACACTTTGACTACATTGTCTTACAATTTAATTATGATGTTGAAAGAATTTGATAGTCAAATTACATGATTTAATAGTAAAAAAAAAAGTAGAATACCTACAAAGGAAAATAACGTACCCATTTTTCTTGAAGTGCTCTATAATTTTAGAAACCAAGTCAATTGGTACAGCAAAACCCAAACCATCGGCAGCCAATATTTTCATAATATTAACTCCTACAACTTCCCCATCAAGATTGACAAGGGGTCCTCCAGAGTTTCCCTACAATGTAACGGTACAGAAAAAATATATTAGATTGACTAGTGCAAGTCAACAAAACTTAACATCTACCACTACTCAACAAAATTAGTGTGAAATGATAAGTTCTTTTAGAGCTCCTTCACATTCCAACAAGTTGAAGCATAAATGCATAATCATACTAAATATGGAAGAAACCTAGAAGCGAAAAAAACATAAAAATAAAAAGTAAAAACGAAGTTTGCCAGGGCTTACTATCAATGCTTTGGAGACCCTGATTTTCATTAGTCTCCAATCCCAA
The DNA here is from genome assembly GCA_015143295.1 of Tetracentron sinense. Classification (NCBI taxonomy): domain Eukaryota; kingdom Viridiplantae; phylum Streptophyta; class Magnoliopsida; order Trochodendrales; family Trochodendraceae; genus Tetracentron; species Tetracentron sinense. The sequence goes on along the minus strand of CM026558.1, from coordinate 5,698,197 downwards.
TTTGGGTCTTCATCTTCTAGGACTTTGGCTGTTGTCTAGACATACAATCAAGGAGATTGGTCCTAGATTGACCATATAAATCCAATTTGAACCAAGATAAACTCAATTTCTTGGATCCCAAGTTGACTTAAAAATTGATCAACTCAGTTAGGGTTTAGGGGAAAGAAGGGGGAATGAGATCCATATGTACAAGGAGATTCATTCACACCATTTCTCGGTAAAGAGTCAGATACATAATTAGCATCTTGGCGAACACAAACTTGAAAGCCTGACATGGTCCATAAGATGAATCTCCAACCCTTTCCTTCCTTGATGACCAGTATCTAGAAAATAATTATAGATAAGATGATTAAGACCATTTAGTAAGGTTCACTTTTGGCCTAGGGAACTTAGAGTGACCACCAGTTGGACCTAAGAAACCTTTCCATTTGGACCACACGTGAACCACATATACAACAGAGAGTTGGGAAGAACTCCTCTTGTCTTAATGAAGTATTCTTTAAAAGGATAAACAACAATTATCGCTATAAAACTAACTAGTAGTTCTTAAGAAAGGATAAGTCAAGCACAAAATATAAAGTAGGGATCAATACAAAATACACGCATATTAGGTTTCAATATACATCATCATTAGCCTTATCCCAATTCCCAAGTATTTGTGGTTGACTACATAAATCTTGTTCACAACTCCATTCTATCTAGAGGCATATCTTCAGTAAGAGTGTATGCCTTCAAATCTTTTCATCTCACCATGATCCACATCCTTCTAAGCCTACCCCTCGTCTTTTAGAGAAATTCAACCAGCAACAGGGAGCTCCTTCTCACAGATGTCGACAATGGTTTTTGTTGTACCTAACTAAACCATTTCTATTGTGTTTCTGATTTTATTTTCCCAGTCATTCATTTCAAGATCTTAACCTCTTCTACGCATATGCTCATTATATGTATACGCTGTTACATCAAGCTATCCAATTAACATCCACAAAGAGTGAGTTTATTACCGCATTAATTGCACAATCTGTCTGTAAATACTCTCTTCGCATTCCTCCAAGGCCCAAATCGCTGCTTTTACGGTCAACGCAACTTCATTAAAAAGGAAAAGAAAATGAATAAGTAATAAGCAAGGGTTCGCCTTCATTGAACAATTGTTACTCTTAAGTACAATATGTTCACTCTTTAAGTTTTCCATGAGCAAGTAAACAGAAGCATACAATAAATAGGGTGTTGACCACCATTACCAAATATCAAGTTCCCTTAATCACCTCTTCATATATATTTTTTTCTCTCTCCCTTCATTAAAGAGTTAATCTTGATAAGCTAGACACACACACACACACACACAAAATGGAGCCAATACCAGAAACAGAAACATCCAGGGAATAGCTATAGGTCTATCAAGCTTGACTTTGTCTATGAAAACCATAAATAGATCAAGATAGACTTTTATCTTCACAATGGAAAATAAGTCTCAAAGAAAAATCTAAACTGCTGCATTTTATTTTTAATACCTGACAATACCAGCTGTAATAGTATTCTGAAGAGAAAGAGGACAGCCCATAGCTACCACCCAGTCCCCAGGTCGAAGCTTACATGACGACCCAAGTCTTGCTGCTGGTAGTGGAGTTTTAGATTTGATCTTTACAACAGCAATATCAGAATGAAAATCGGCGTTCACTACAGTACCCTCAAATGTCCGACCATCTTGCAAAGTCACATCAACCTACAATTGTTCATCATTTTGAAATTAGAAACAAATCTAGAAACATATCATGGTGTGTTATAGAGTCCAGTAATCATAAAAGGTCCACCTACTAGTCCACCATACTTCTTATATTTCCTATATGTTGATCAGTAGGCATCAAAACAATCTACGATAGGAAGCCCTGAAAGGAACAAAGTTGACCCAACTGATTCCCATTCAGAATAGGAAATAGCTCCAAACTTCAATAGCCTAGGGGCAATGCAACAAGAAGTTCTCTACTATCTCCTCTGCCTCGAAGCACATATAAAAGTGGTTAGCCATACTCTATCTCTATGCATCAAATTATCATAAGTGAAAATCTTGTCATGAAAAGCCATCCAAAGAAAGAAAGAAACTTTAGTGGGAACACCCGAGTTCCACACAATTCTATGCAGAAAAGGATGGTCAACATTGACCCAGAGTAGACGGTAGAAGGAGCTAATTGAGGAAATGACCTTTGTTGTTGCCCAACCACACACCCATAAGGTTAGGATTAAGAGTCACAGACTGTAACCGACCAAACAGTAGACAAACTTCACCTAATTGTCAGTCGTTGAGATCACGTCTCAACTGAGGACACCAGCTCACACTATTGCCCATCCAATCATAGTTAAGACCCTACTGGAGAGCCTTTATTTGGGGCTAGATTCCACAAAATACCAAAGTTGTCTTTATTGATGACTTCATGCACCAAATATCCTCCCAAAAAAGCACCTTTACTTCCATTACCAACTATAAAAGTGGTGTGTGATGAGAACTCTAACCACCATTTCATAATTCTCTTCCAAAGCCTACAAGCATGCAATAGTTTAACTATCTTAGATTCCCATTTAATTTTCTTCCCATATTTATAAGTTGTAACCATAGTTGTTAAAGGCGTCGCCTCAGGCGGTCGCTTAGGCGACCAGGCACTCTGCTGGGCTCAGGCGACTGGCAACTTAGGCGGTCATTATTAAAAATCTGATATATATATATATATATATATGACCATCACTTCACACTATAATTACAGGCATACCATCCAACATGCGTGATCTTTTAGTGTTTCACGCATTGCGTGAAGAGTAGCAGCCCCCTATATATATATATATATATATATATATATATAATTATTATTTAATGATATAAATTTGTAATATTTGAATATGGTAGTTTCATCAATAAAAAAGCATGTTTTTTTATATACTTCTCATGTCTTTTAACATGTAATATGGTAGATTTTGTATATCTAAGAAAAAAGATTTGCAAATTGAAGAAGGAAGAAGAGACGAACAATGTGAAGTGTGTCTCTCGTGTTAATTGGTCTCTCTCTCCCTCTGTTTGAGGGTGGAGCATATGATATGCATATGTTTTTTGCATAGTTGTTAAAGAGGCCACCTAGATTTGGAACTAGGCTATCACTGTAAACGGTTGTTTATTTCTATTTTTTATCCCTTAAAGTCCATCTCTCTTCCCCTTTTCAATAATTTTTTTTTAACACTTAAAATCCCCCTTTACTATTCCTAGAATTCTCTAAGGATTGTTCTATTAAAATGCATCATGACAATAGAGATTTTGCAATTTATATGAATTGTAGGGCCCCTTATTTAAAGAGATGCATCATACCTAGATCTCATATTATGGAGGATTTCTACAGGAAAAGGTTCATCAGGCGACGCCTCTGGCTACCGACTGTGGCGTCCATGGGGTCTTTCGCCTCAAGTCGTCTGGTCGCTTTGACAACTATGGTTGTAACTTTATGCCACAAACCTTCCATTTCCAACCCAAAGCACCACAAACTTTCCCTACAAAATATAAATTAGCATCTACCCAGAGATTACGAGCTCCACATTTTCCTACAAAAAATTTTAAGTTTACAAATATAACACCATTGCATTCATTTGTGCCCTTGTCTATAGGTATATGAAACAATTCATCTAATATACCCCATTGTACGATCCAATGTCTTCTTTTTCATTGCCTTGTCCCAATTCCTAAATTTTGAGGTGGCCAACATTAATTTTGTTCGGTCATTCTACCCTATTAAAACTCATATCTTTAGTTAACGACTTCACCTATGTTGATTCAATGTAATGATTATTATCATATGAATAATTTCTTTCTTCTACATTATTTGAATATACACCTAAATTCAAAATTCCTATTTTTGGGGTTTGCAGAATCCGGCACTTGTATCAATGCAGCATAGAACAATACTACTAGTGACATAAAATGTTCGACCACCAACCTTTCCTTTTGATACAGTTCTCATGCTTTGGAAATCTACCACAACATGAGCACAAGTTAATATAGTACCGTCAGAATCTATGATAGTTCCAGAGCCTATACTCTTCCCCAAAGTCATCCCATGAAAACCTACAAAAACAAATATTGTTCAATCCTTCTAAATCTTAACAAATTAGCTAGAAAAACGAGGTAGATAAGTCCTGAAAGCATACCCTGCATAACAGATAGATTGACAACAGCAGGACCGACCATAGCAGCCGCATTGGCAATAGAATCCCTGCCCAAACATCCAGGATGGCATTTCGAACCATCTCCATTCTCTCCGCAAGCTTCTTTGTTTACATCCGTCAATGGAAATGAACCGATTCTAGAAAGAATCAACGGAAAAGGCCCTAGAATTACAAGCATTAAGAGAAAAATAAGACTAAAACTTAATAAACAAAACATAACAGCTACCAACAATCCCCCAAAAAATTGAAGAAAAAATCCAGACCAGATTGCGAAGCCTCCGGTAACATAGATGGAGGATGGATTTCTTGAGCGATCCGCCATGGAAGAGACACTAATTCCCTCAATGGTTCAGAGACTGATATTGATATCGTTGATTCTGGAATTTATGCATTATTTCAAGACAATTAAAAAAATCGTTCATAGAGAATTACAGAAATTTAACAAAAATAAACTTCGATCTTGAGAAATGAGTGCTTACTAGTATCTGATTCGCGATTGTTCGACCATAGAACACCCGCACCAGCAGTGGCCAGAGCTAATGCCCGTATGATCGAGTTTCGATCGGAGCTTCGGAGATCTCTCTGCGAAAGCAGAGACAATCGATTCTGGAAAATTGATAAAGAATTGGAATAACATTGAGAAGGAGAATTCGCGAAGATCATTGCATACAAGAAATATGAAATTTAAGGGAGAGAAAAAAAGCTGTAAATGGGAATTCAAGGCAAGGAGATGCTTACTAGTATATGTCTCATGAGCAGCAATGTCGTAGCGTCGCCAGCAGCAATCAATCTCTCTCTCTCTCTCTCCAAAAACCTGTTTAAACTTTAAACCCTGCTTAGGCGTTGTTATTGTCCGGAATCAAGTTCCCATGTTGTTGTGAATGGTGCTTTGAGTGATTGAGACCTTTATCTGTTTTCCTGGTTATCATCAAAGGAGAAAGGGGAATAAGGTTTTGACATTTGATTTTAGTGTTTAATATGATTTGGCATGTGTGAGAGAATGAGAGTAATTTCTTTTATGTTTTTGAGGTGTTAAAAACAAAATAGGAAAGTGGTCTTAACGAGAAAAATGGGAAAAATAGGGTGCCTTCATCGATGATTGCATCTGGGTGCTTTCTACTCGTCGATTACTGAAAAGACGGTGTTGAAACAGGAAGTTCATAAGAGTCACTCGTCGATATTGAGTTTGGGGTTTTCTGACTCTTCGACGAGTCATACCTAGAAAATTGTCATTTTGACCTAAAACGCGTAACCAACCTCTGCGAGATATTTTGAAAAGAGTCTTTTGAGTTTCTTGCAACCATTGACCTATATATAAAACCTAAATTCGTGGGTTTGAGTTTACCAAACCCTAATAATCATTTTGTAAAGGGAATTGATAGAGAAGAAGAGGAAGAAGAAGAGAAAGCTCGAGTCTTGCTTGGGTGCTCTGTTTTAGTTCGTGAGTTCGGATTTTCAACCAAAGAGAAGTCTAAACTTCGTTTCTAAACCAATCTAAAGTACCTAGATCAAAAGGGTCTGATCTAGAAAAAGTAGATACTTTCTACTAGTTTTTAATTTAATAATTCCCAATTGAAAAACCATGATGAAAACTTATGAATTTTGAGGTGATGTGTTTATGTTTTAAACCAAATAATAAAAAGTGATTATATGATGAATTCCAGTGTACGGCATGTGTATTTGATTTCGAAATGAATTGAAATGATAAAATGAAATGAAATAGAAAAGCATGAGTTAATGGTTTAAGTGTTTTCAAGTGTCTATATGCTATTCACAATTGTCACATGACACACGCAAGTGAATGATTCGAGTTTTGTATATGCATATGTACTCGGAAAAGTGAAAGTAAATGTCACGCTCCGAAATCTATACACAATAATACTAATATTTGTATAAATATCAAGGCGTGAACCGGAAACAAAATTCTAATATTAATGGAAATTAAAATAATTTAATACTCCATTAAACAGATTTAAATAACCAGCATAACTAAAAGACTCAATAACATGAGTTCTCCCAAAAACTAAATCATCCAAAGATTTCATATAGTTTACCTCACTACAGTTCTCTCACACTCTAACAGAGAAGAAAACTTTAAGGCTGGTCTCACTTACTCAAACGAGAGCAAATCATATTCTCTTTAATCATCCCCTGAAAAAGAAGAATCAACAAGGGTGAGCCCACAGCTCAACAAAAGAATACACTATAATTTAAATGCATTAACAATTCATATGATAAGATGACTAACAAATTATGCATATTATTCAATTAAGTCTTTACTTATGGTTCAGTCCGGTCAATAGGGGTCTTACACAACTTACCCTATTGATCAAGAGAATCCTTGAGGTCTCACACAGCTTACCCTATCTCTTGGGTCTCACACAGTTCACTCATCTGAGAATTGAGTGTCTTACACAACTCAACTCAATCCTCTGTTTCTGGGTAGGTACTCTACACCACCCTGAAACCATCATTGGGTGGTACACAACATTACCCTATGATCGATTTAAGGAGGTCTTACACAACTCACTCCTTAAATGACTCTTAACCAAGGTTAAAACAATGTTTATTGAATCACCATTATTTTAGAAGATGAATTTCAACTATTATGAAAATATAGCAAAACATTAAATGACAGTTATAACAGTCAACATCATAATACATAATTAAAATCTACAATGCTATAATTTACAATTAATATCTAAGCAGACATAACATACTTTATTTCAAAAGGAGTTTAAGCTGTGTTCCTACAACTGAAACTTTAGTTATAAATATCACATATTTATAACCCTACAAATTCTCAATCTCCCATGATAATAGGCTTCATGGTTTCACAAACCCTCAAGGGCTTGGAAAAAATCATTTTTTTATGCTAGTGAGTTTAGTAAAACTCTTATAATAGCATAAAAGAGTTCAGTTACTAACCAATTGGTTAGTAACTAATTAGTTAAGTTTGTTAAGGGTATCTTTCAACCACCTAACAAATTAACTAAAAAAATATAAGTCGCGTTACTAACAAATTATTTAGTAACTAATTATTTAAATTTGTTAGAGATATCTTTCAACCATCTAACAAACTAAGTAATTAGTTATAAAGGAATCTCAACAAACCAATATTCCCACACTGAAATAATATATACATTTAATTAAAATATCTTAAGAAAATTAATGTGAAAAATATCCATTTTTCCCATTTTTGATTTTCAACTAAGATTTTGACCCACAAAAATATTGATTTTGGGAAAACTTTCTTCACGAAAGTTATAGATCTTTTCGAGCTTTTCAAAACGATGTACTATCGGACTTAATGTCATAAAGTTATGACCCAAATACCGAAACTGGATAAATCTCATTTGAATTAACTCAATTCCGAAAATCACTAACTTTAATCTTCTAGATCTCTTATATTTTCTTCCCTAAAATATAATATATTATTATATCATTTATTAAAATCACCCATAACATATTTAATGAATCAAAATAATACCTGTATAAAATATTTATCCAATCTAGCATATTTTCATTCACACAATTATTAACACAAGAAGAAAAACACATTAAAATTATTATTGTGTGATCACAACACACCTTACATCTAAATTATAGAAATATTCACTTGCCTCTAGATCTGATTTTGAGAAGAAGACGAGATTGATTGCTTATGAGAGATTTGCTGCTATCCCGGATGATCCAAAACTTCGAGATTCGGTTCTCTACGAGCATTCACCGATCTCCAAACCCTACAGCCGTTCTCCCTCTCATCCAAAAGTACGTATCTCAACTTCCTAAATCAGGTTTAGCAAAAAATATCACTATTAGGTTAAACAATTTTATTTATATTAAACTCTATTTAGAGAATTACTAATATACCCCCACTAAGGTCTGTTTTTTTATAACCTAGATTTAATTAATTCAACTTATTAAATTAAATCATTGGGTTAGCCCTACCCCACTAAGGTTAGTTATATGATCAAACAAAAAAATCAATTACTAAATTACCCTTATGGTATCATTTACCAATTTACCCCTGGGTGTATTTAATTTAAATTAAGGTCATTACAGTAAAAGTATTGAACAAATTAAGATGTTATTAGGATGAGGTTAATGGACTCTACTCCTTGAGGGTAGGCATTAATTCTCGATTCCAGAGAAGTATAGTAAGTACAATTGAAAGAATGATAGTGGTACCTTATCAGTCAGATAAGGCAGTATCAGTTAGTACAAAGGAATGCAACTGGAAGGATGATAGTGGTATCTTATCAATCAGATAAGGCAGTATCATCTAGGTTCAAAAGAATGATGTTCAAAGATACCAACAGGGAGGTTGATCTTCAGATGCTAGTATGCTATGACCAGGTACAACTACTAGATATACCCAGTTATGTGATGCTAATGGACTCTACTCTTTGAGGGTAGGCATTAGTAAAGCTCCTATAAAAGTCATGTGCAAATCAAGTGAAATGTTTCGAGTGCAAGTGTAAAAGAAATTAAAAGAAGCAATGAGAATATGTTCTGAAAGATAAGAAGCAAATAAATATATGTTCTGTAAAGTATGCACATGTATTTGAAAAAAGGTTTTCTGCATTTGTTTGCATGTGTATCTGATAAATTGTTCACATGAAAGCATATGTGTCTTTTCTATATGTGATATATGACAATATTATCTAGTGGTTGGTATACGCGGAGTATTCAATACTCAGTCGAGCTGTAACTTCGACAGGTCCATTCAATATCTGTGGTGATCGTCCTCAGGAGCCGTGACTTGAGGAAGAATATGTTAAGGAGGAGTAGACTCTAGAGGGTCTTTAGGAGTAGCAGAGGGTCTCTGCTAGGTGACCATATAATGAGTGATAAGAGGAAGAAATTTGTATATATATTTTTTGATGAGTAAGGATGTTCACTCTTTACTTTAGTTTGTTTATAAACTTGAGAATACAGTATATATAGAAGAACTTTTGTGTTCTGCTCCCGCTATAGTATGTTTGATGTGTTTTACAGAATGATTTGGTAATGAATTCACGAGCCAAAAGTATTCTAACTCCTAGGGGTATTTTGGGTCGCGACAGTTATGCTGGTTGGAGCCCCCAAATAGGGAAGGGTAAATTTGGAGTTGAGTTCTGTAGATTAGAGTAGGAGTGGGAATGAGTAGGAGTGGGAATGAGGGCGAGAACGCCAGACTCAAAAATAGCCTATGGCGCAGACTGCTGAGGTAGAGCCCCTTCACAATGACATTGGATTATCTCTTGCGTCTTGTGCATGACCACGGGCGTCCATTCATCATCTCCCATGTGATGATAAAAAAGGGAAGAGATAACAAGTGGGGAGAAGTCATAAACAGGAGAGCAAATGAAATGACTTCTCCCCTTAGTGTCACATGTTGGATGATGAATGGATGCCCGAGGTTGGGCCTCGGGTGTGCACCAGAGGTAATCCAATGCCCTTCACAATAGATAGAGGCGTGCTAGCCGTACTCCCATGCAATTCCTACTCTCAGTCAAAATTAAACACCTATTAAAGCAATGACATGTGTTGGTTTTTAATTGAAAGCATGGACTTGGACAGGTATTGATTTTTGATTGAAATTGAAGATTGGCCAAAGAGTAGGGCTAGCATGACATCTATATATATATTAGAGAAGACAAATAATGGAGCGACGTCTTGCCGACATGTGTCTCTTTTTACTTATTTTATTTGGTGTTAAGATTCTCTTACCCTTAGGACTAATGTTTTTAAAGAATAAGGAAAACGGACCACAGGGTCCTCTTCCAAACTGACCACCCAATTGCAAATTGACAAGCGACAATGCTACTATTATTTTGTTTTAAACTTTATTTTTTCTTTCCCAATGTGTTGAAATTTGATTGGTGTGGTCAGAAGAGGACCTTGGGATCCTCTCATCAGAACTCTATTTTTAATCTTTAAAAAAAAAAATCATGGTTAAAAATATTGTCTACAATTAAAAGAGACACACATTGACAATGAGGGGCCAAATGCTACTCCTCATCTGTTGAGTTAGGAGCGGATTAAGACTCTTTAAAGAAAGGACTTTGCTATTGAGACCCCACTAGGGCCGAGGCCACCAAGACCATGCTCTAAGATAGTGGGATTTCAGGTGGGGCCCATTTCACATGGTAGGCCCCACCTGAAATCCCATGCTCTTAGAGCATGGTCTCGGCCCTAAAGAAATGTTAGCCCAAACCCGAAACTTCCAAACTCTTATTGAGGTAATGACATGTGTTTTTTGGTTTTATGTGCTACCTCTATAGCCGTGAAACCTATAACTAACTCATTTGAAAACAACCCGTTGAAGGATAGTAATGGCACGTGTTGCTCCCACTTTGAGAGTTTGAAAAAATATTCATATCTATGACTCCAACCAGTACTCTTCCATAGTAAGGGTGTAGTCAAGCCCAGCTCGGGTCAACTTCAACTTTTTGAAGCCTGGTTTGGGTTTGAGCTCAAAAATCAAGACTTGAAGTTCAGCTCAAATAGAATGGGTTAACGCAAGTTTGAGCTTAACTCATTAATAATAATAATATTATTATTATTATTTTATTAATACAGATTATATTCAAGTCAAATTGAGCCGAGTTTCAAAACGAGAAACGGGGTTTGACTCGATTTCACCATGAATTCACTTTCAAGATCAAATAAAAACTCGACGCTAGGCTTGATTGAGCCAGAAATAGTCCTTAAATATTTGAATTTTCAAAAGTATGATTATATAGGAATTATTTTATTTAAATACATAATTTAACTAATTTATTTATTTTATTTAATAACTTTCTTTTTATTTTGATTGAACAATATTTTTATATTTAAAAAACATGTAGCTCCACATTTTTATTTTATTCTGCTCATAGTTTGCAATAACGTTTTTTTTTTAATTTTCTAGTCTCATCAAATTTACACTCTAATTGTGTGTGTATATATATCATTCTACTAATAAAAGTACAAGGAGTAACCTAAACTTTATTTAGACGTAAATACCCTTATTTTATATATAACATAAATTATAACCAAACTTTAATTAGTACAATAATAAAATTGAAAATTGTAGTTATAGTTATTATCCAAATCAATTACGTTTTGGTGGATCAAATTTCTTAGTAGTTATCCAGATCTTTCATACTATTTTTTTTTATTAATCTCTCATCTTCAAGTTACTGTTTTATCATAAACTGCATGTATAAATTGGAAGCCTATAACAGGACTGTGACTGGTAAAGAGAGAGAGAGAGATGAATAAGAGTAAGAGATCTGCGTGAGATAGTGAGGGAAATTATTATCATCTCCCATCTTCCCCATTTATCTTCCCAACCAGTTGTCTGGTCTTTCTATCATAGTCACCAGCGCTACCAACGGAATCGGTCTTCACACAGCAAGGTCTCTCTCTCTTAATACAAATTTAGGAAGATCATTAATTGTTGTTTTCCATGTAAAAGGTTAACTCTTTAATTAAGGTAATATAATTGATACCGTATTTTTAGAATGTTAAACGGAAACAATTTTATTTTTAAGATTATATTAAAAAGAAATATTATTTTTTTGTTGTTTTCCGGCGATATCGCCAGAAAACGTGGCCTATCGGAGGTTTGGATGCTATGGATAGAGTTTCCGTCCAATTTAGATTCCAATGGCACCCCTCTCGACAGGAACAATGACCATGAAGGGGCCTACCGTCGACTTTACGAATAACGAAAAAAATGAGTTTTCAGGTAATATCGTCGGAATACGCGACCCGCCGTAGCTTTTAATAGTATGGATGGAGTCTCCATCCAATTTTTGCTCTAATGGAACCCCTCTCGACTGGAACGGGGGCCAGGATGGGGGCCTACCGTCGATTTCCTGAAGAAAAAAAATGAAAACACGGACTCTGTGCTGTGTTGAAATAGGAGATGAACTTTTACACAAAAGGTCACAAAATTTGCATAAAATTCATAATTGCTTCCTCATAAAACGTATTTACAAATTAATACTTTATCCAAATTACAAAAAAAATATCCTTCTATGCAATATTTACAAAAAAAAATTAAAATTTTCACAAATTTCCTCTTCCTCTTCTTTATTTTTTCCATTTTCTCTGTAAATCGTGACTTTAGAAGGATTTCATTTTCGGGATCTCTTTGCATTTTTTTCTTTCTTCACTGTATTGTTTTTCTTTTGGTTGAGTAGTAGAGAGGAAGAGAATGGGACATTCGCGCCTCCAAATCCTTCTTCTCTTCACTCAATTGCGATGTATAATTCCTTCCCTCTTTTCATTTTTTGTTTGCACCAAAGGATGTTGACTAATTATTTTATCCGTATATATACCCTTTAAATTCTATTGTTATCCGCATTTCATTTATATCACTCATCTTAAGGGGCCATTTGGATACACTTCCGTTTTTCTGTTTTTATTTTTTGTTTTTAAAATTTGGAAACGACTTTTTGTTTTCAATTTTTTTAAGTAGGAAACATGTTTGGTATTACTAACTATTACTTATTTAAAAAAAAGAAAAACAAAAAAACACGTTTGGTAAATATGATTAAATAATTTCAATCAATGGTGGTGGTAGTGGTGAGTGGTGGCGGTGGGTGTAGTGTGGTGGTGATGGTGGCGGTGGTGGTGGTGGTGATGGTGGTAGTGACGGTGGTGGATGGTGGTGGTGGTGTGGTAGTGGTTGTATTGTGGTGGTGGGTGGTGAGTAGTGGTAGTGGTGGTGGTGGTGGTGGTAGTGGTGATGGTGGTGGTGTGGTGTAGTGGTGGGTGGTGAGTAGTGGTGGTGTGGTGGGGGTGGTGAGTAGTGGTGGTGTGGTGGGGGTGGTGGATTGTGGTGGTGGTGGGTTGTGGTGATGGTGAGTAGTAGTGGTGGTGGGTGGTGGTGGTGGGTGGTGAGTGGTGGTGGCGGTGGAGTGGGTGGTGGTTGTTATGGGTGGTGGTGTTGATGGCTGGTCCGTGTTTTCTATTTTTGTTTTTTGTTTTCAAAAACAGAGGTAGTAAAAAAATTTTGTTACCTTGATTTTCAAAAATTTTGTTACTAATTTTTTAAAACAGAAAGTAAAAACATGTTTACCAGCATGTTTTGTTTTTTAAAATTTTGTTACTAATTTTGTTTTCAAAAATTTTCAAAATTTTGTTTTCTAAAACAAAAAAAGAAAACGGAAGTGCAACCAAACGGGGCCTAAATTAGTTATTTTATTTTATTGTTTATAAAATTTTCACGGATTTAAATTAGTCAATATATTATACGTGCAACGCACGTGCACTTTTACTAATATATATAATGGTGCAAAGCACTCATTAATAAAAAATATAACCACATTGAAGTAAAAAAAGAAATTCGAAGTCAATTTTTTTCTCTCCTCCAATTCACAAGCGACACATATGCGATTAATGGTAACAAGAGAGAGGAAAGTGTGGGATGGGATTTGATCTGGAGATAGCCAAACCAAAACCATCCGGCTATGTACATACGTGGGACATGTGGCGATAAAGGGCAAATAAATGGCTTCTCACATTTTTATCGCCACATGTCAGACAATGCACATGGCCGGATGGTTTTGGTCTGGCTATCGCCGGATCAAATCTCATCCCGGGAAGTGTGTGTCTTAACTTGCGTTACACTGTTACCTATGCATGAGTCCGGATCTGTCCAATTGTGAGTGAATTGGGGAGACTTCAATCGCACTCCCATAATCCTTTTTTTTAACTATTGGTTACAGGTTTTAACGCGATTAAATTTTAACTGACCACTCTCCGGTCTTCTCTCTACCCACCGGACTGTCCCACACTACCACTACCTAATAGGCTAACGAGATCAAATCACAGTCAATCGCTTTGCACCCACTGGTCAACACGTGTCCCTAATAATATTTATTAATTGTGGTTGAGATTAACTAATTTTTAGGAATCAATAATCTAATCTTAATTTTTAGAAAAAAATATTAACCAAAGTTAAATATTTTTTTAAAAAAATAAGGTTAAATTATTGAATCCTAAGGATGAGTGAATCTTAACCATAATTAATAAGAATTAATAAGGACACATGTTAACCTAGGGGTGCAATTGAACTCTCCTCAATTCATTCACGATTGGCTGTGATTCAGATGGCTAACACCATTCGCTCTTCCCGATATATTTATCTCTCTCCACGTTGAGTTTGCAGCGATAATAGTGGTGGTTGCCATCATCACTTCTCATCTAATTTCTCATCTCACCTACTCTCCTCTATTCACATGCGCCTCTCCTTAACATTTCTTCTCTATCACTCTCATCCCATCACCTGCCCTATCCCCCTCCCATCACATGCGCCTCTCCTTAACCTCCCTTACCTATCATTCTTCCTCTCAAATTCCCATGACCATAAAAAGATAAGGGATTTTTAAAGGAGTGCTAACCCCCCGTTGCACAATTCAATTTTTTTCCAAAGCCTTATGATAGATGCACCACGTGGTATTAGTACCCTTTGATTTAAGATAACAAAATTCTCAAAAATAAGAATTAATAGTTTATACAAGTTCCCAAAGTAACGAGTAAAAGCAGCAACACTCTATGAGGTGGAGGATTTGGGAAAGTGATTTATAAAGTTAATAATAGTTGATAGCTTTGTGAAAAATGATTAGACTATTATAAAAAATTATAGGTCTAGGAGGTGTGGTGTTATTAGGGCTGTCAACGGATCGGATTCGGACCGGATCTGCCTAGATCCGAATCTAATTCGATTAAGAATCCGACTGATCCGAATCCGATCCGAGATCCGTCGGATCATGAAGTAACCGATCCGAATCCCGATCCGATTATATATCGTCCAATCCGAATCCGAACCGATCCGAATAAGGTTATTTTTTTTAAAAAAAATCTATTTTAATAATAAAAAATCTAATAATACCTTAATTAATACTAATTAATGTTAATTTTTTTAAAAATTAATATTTTATACATAGAAAATCTAAATAATATATTTAAAATAATTAAAAATTATTATTATTATCGGATCGGATTTTAATCGGATCGGATCACCCTATATCCAGATCCGATCCGATTATAATCGGATTCCACCGATCCGATCCGAATCCGATCCGACGGATCACATATAGGGTCCAAAGTCCGGCTAATCGGATCGGATTCGGATCGGATCCGGATCATGATCCGGTCCATTGACAGCCCTAGGTGTTATCCCGTCCATTAGTTTCATACATATTCTATGAGTATTATTTCTCCTTATTTAAGGTAAATTATATTTATAATCTTGTTATGACTTGTATTAGGGCTAGTGTAAAAAAATAGAATTTTCTTGTAGAAAATTAGGAGGATGGTTGTTCCTCTTGTATTCAAGGATTAATTTCTCTTAGTTGGATCAATACTAAATCGGTGTAAATCTTTATGAAAGTAGCCTATTTTGGGTAAACCACATAAATTGTTGTGTTGCTTCTCGTCGTATTTATTTATTTAATTTGTTTTCTACATTTCGTGGAAGGTCTCATTCATAAGAATTGCTTTGTTGCATGGACTTCTTTGTCCATTACAAATGACAAAGGATATCCAAGAAACTAAATCTATAAATGAAGTTGCTATACAATTTTTTTTAATCCAAAAAATTAAATTAAATAAAAATTATATATTTTAAATTTAAAAGATATAAATATTATAGAAATAAAAATTTATAATGTTTTCATATAATTTTTGTGTACTCTAAATAGGGTATTTAAGATTTAATAACAAATGGTCCCACCACCTCATATCATATCCGTGAGGAGGACTTTAATTTAGTGGGTCCAATTATTGTTCTTCAATTTCTTCTGAAATTTCATTTTATTCTTATTAAAAAATAAATTGGAAGATATTATTTACTTATGAGTCTCATCACCTCAGACTTATCAACGGAAGGATCTATTGGCAGGTCCCACTGACATATTTCAAATCTAAATGATATAA
The DNA here is from genome assembly GCA_015143295.1 of Tetracentron sinense. Classification (NCBI taxonomy): domain Eukaryota; kingdom Viridiplantae; phylum Streptophyta; class Magnoliopsida; order Trochodendrales; family Trochodendraceae; genus Tetracentron; species Tetracentron sinense. The sequence goes on along the minus strand of CM026558.1, from coordinate 5,682,081 downwards.
AATACTATAGAATTAACTACTTCATCTCATACGTATCCATGATAAGAACTTTAGTAGGTTTCATTAGTAACTTCTAATTTCTATCAAAACTCTATCTATTCTTATTTTTAAAAATAATTTTGATGAGGTTATTTACTTATCTAAAAATTGTAAATATTTACTCAAGCAAAAATATATAATTAAGAGTTTAACATGAGTAAACTACTTTAAAAATCTCTATTTAGAATTTCTATTATGATTATATACTACTAATTTTGTATTATCTATTTATTAAATAAATTACTTTTAATTATATATTTGCAAAATATATATATTTTTATCCCATAATTTTAAGGTCATAAAACTATAGACAATAATAATATTAATTTTAAATTTAATCTTATCCTATTATCCAGTCCAGTAGCAGTGGGTCAGCACTCATTTCTCCTTATAAATTCCCAAAGAACACCCACTTTTAAAGACAACCTCTCTCTCTCTCTCTCGCTCTCAAATATCAGAAATCCAAAATCGGACGGCCATGGCGGTTCTGAAAGTCTACGGAAGTGCGCTTTCAACGTCATCGATGCGAGTTTTCGCTTGCCTCTATGAGAAAGAACTGGATTTCGAGTTCGTTCACGTCAACATGAGAGCCAAAGAACACAAAACAGACTCCTATATTTCTCTTAACGTAAGTTTTAAAAGTTCACCTCATGGAAAGATGAGTTCGGATGGGAAACAGCGATAGCTGTTGCTCGGTTGTGTCTACAAAAAACATGGGGGCCATCTCTATTGATTGGGGCCTACCCTATTGATGTAGTCCGATATTTTTGCAAACACAACCACCTAGCGCTGTTGCCCATCCGAACTCTGAAAGATGGTTATGGTCAGGTGACTCGTGATTCTCTCCAGTTGTAACTGACTCGGGGAAGTCCGGTTAGCTACTAGCGCTGCCACGTGTCCCTTATGACACCTCTTAATTGTGATTAAGATTCACAGACTTATCTTAAGTTTTTTTTAAAAATACAACCTAAAAAAAAAAAATTTAACTCCGGTTAAAATTCAAAGATTAATTTTTTTTAAATATTTTTTTCTAAAAACCAAGGGCAAGGGTAAGGGTAAGTGGGTGTAAGTGAATCTTAATCAAAGTTGAGAGGTGTCATAAGCGGCACGTGATAGCGTAGTTGCTTAACAAGACTGCCCTGAATCCCGTTACAACTGGAGATGATTAGGCGGGTCTTGGGTTCAAATTCGCTCAATCTCTTTTTTTGTTTCTTCTTCCCCTAATATAGTTTTTCTTTCACTGGTGTAGCCATTTGGCAAAGTTCCTGCTTTGGAAAGCGGAGATCTGAAGCTATTTGGTAAATTCCTTCCCAACTTAAAAGCACATTTCTAGTCGTACAATGTATTGTGAGACTGAGATCGTTGACTCTTTGGTATGCAGAATCGAGGGCTATAACGAATTACTTGGCACATGAGTATGACAGTGGGACCCAGCTGATTTACCAGGATTCGAAGAAGATGGCGATCTTAGCGGTGTGGATGGAGGTGGGGGCCCACCAGTTCGATCCTGTGGCTTCTGAGCTGACATGGGAGCTGGTTTACAAGCCGATGTTTGGGACGGCTACGGACGGAGCCGTTGTGGAGGAGAATGAAGCCTAGCTGGCTAAGGTACTGGACGTGTACGAGGGTCGGCTAGCTCAGTCAAAGTACTTGGCCGGAGAATACTTCACCTTAGCCGATCTGCACCACCTCCCTAACATGAATTACTTGATGGGGACGCAGGTTAAGAAGTTGTTCGTTTCACGCCCGCACGTCGGCGCGTGGTGCGCAGATATCATGGCTCGACCGTATTGGTCAAAGGTCCTGGCAATGCAAAAAAAAGCATAGACTCTAGACAATAGAGTCGCTACTCTCTCCCCGTCGAATAAGGGTAGTAGCAGCTTTGTTTCACACGCAGTTTTCTTGCGATCTTCTGTTAATCCGAATTATATATAATAAAAAAGAGCAGTGATTAGCCGTTAGCGTATAGTCGTATCCCCGTGTCTCTTTTAGCCCCTTTTATAATCATGGTTAAATTTAACTAAACTATGATTAAAATATATTTTTTTCCTAAAAATCATGGTTGGATGGATGAACTCTACTTCGTCTAGAAGTAGGTAAATCTTAACCAAGGTTAGTGGTGGGTGTTTAAAGAGGGAATGTAGACCAATGAGAACTACTCAGCTTACCTAAAAAGGGAATGTGAACAGGCCACGGAGCCAAGATTCTCTTCCCGGGGCTAACAATGGGGGTTCGGGGGCGTAGCTGCTGGAAAAAAAATTTGAGGGTCAAGTTCATGGTCCATCGTGTTTGTGTATATCCGTTTGTAAAGAATATTTGTTTTTTTAAGTTGAGGGCGGCTAGAGTCCCGTCCTCCCCGGTTCTGCTCCTCTCTCAGGCTATAATCCTATGAATAGAATAAGATTTTTTTTTCAAAGTTTAGGGGGGGCTTCAGCCCCCCGGGCCCCATGTGGCTCCACCCCTGAATGTGAACCAATGAGAACTACTCAACTTACTGAGCTGTAAGGAGACTAAATCCGCTCCACCCCTGAATGTGAACCAATGAGAACTACTCAGCTTACCGAGCCGTAAGGAAACTAAATCCTCTACGGTTAACCGGATTTGGCACATCCGGTTATCACCCCTGAGGTCCCTTTTGACACCCTATAACTGTAATTAAGATTCATCTACCAGGGTTCACCCACACCATCTTTGGTTTTTAGAAAAAAATATTAATTTTTTTTAAAATATTAAAAAAACCCTAAATTCATTTTTTTTAGTATTAAATAAAATTAAGCTAAGCATAGAGGATTTGCCAATCGGTTTCAGCAGTAAGTTAAGCATTTTCCAAAAAAAAAATAAAAAATTGCAAGGGTCTTATAGTCTTTAATAGAAGAGGGCACTATTTTTTTTAAATTTAAATAAGAGTCTGTCTATGGGTACTCCCAAATATGCTCCTTAATCCTAACCATTTATGACCAACCACTAAGGGTAAGGACTTGAGTTGGCTTATTTTATCTTTTATAGTATCAAATTAGTTCTAATCCTAACCGTTTAATAATTGGTATAAACGGTTAGAATTTGGAAGTATATTTGAGAGTATACTTTGGAAGTATCCCTAGATTAATTCTTTAAATAAAGAGTCCTAGCCTAGTTATTACCAAAAAAAAAAAAAAGTCTTGCCCTAACTGTAGTGTCCCTTTTAACTCAATTTACTCATTTTCTTTTACTATTGTTAGGCTTAATTAAATTATGATTAATGTTTTAGTGAGTGTTAAAAAGGAAGAGGTGGACCAATGAGATCGGTCTCGCAAGCTCACCGAGCGGTCTTTACCATTTCCCTGGAAGAAAAAACAAAAAAAAAAAAAACGGCAAACTCACTGAGCGGTCTTTACCATTTCCCAAAGACATAAAAAAAAAAAACGAAGAAGTTATGGGTACACCAAATACACTCCTTAATGGCAAGGCCGGCCCAAGACATTTAGAGGCCTAAAGCGAAAATTGAAAATGTTTTCTTTTTAATTTTTTTTAATATTATTAAAAAAAAATTAACTATAAATGGGGCATTTTTAATATTCTATATGGGCCTTTTATTTTTTTAAAATATTCTAAATGGGGCCTTTTCAATATATTTTTTTTATTTTTTTTAATAGGGCATAAAGCAAAGGCTTTTATGGCCTAATGGATGAGCCGGCCCTGCTTAATGGCTAACTACTAAGGCCAAGATTTACCTTTGTTTATTTTATCTTTTCTAATGTCACGTTAGCTCTGAATTTGACACGTTTGACATTTTTAATAATTGAATTAAAAGATTAAAATATGAAAGTATATTTGGAAGTACCATAAACTTGCGCAATAAGTAAACAATCCATTACATGTGTGTGGTTAGTGTGTGAGAGTAGTAAATTATTACCATTACCAAAAAACAGAAAGAGCAATAGTCACCTCCTCGTGCAGAGGAGGGGACTATTCCTCCTCGCTCTCACAAACCCTTTGAACTATGGTTAAAAAATTAACCACCTCCTATGGTTAATTTTTTTTTGAATTTTTTTTCTAAAAATCAAGGGTAGATGTGTGAACCTTAGGAGTGACTGAATCTTAACCACAGTTAATGAAAGTAAAAAAGAGGACACATTGCCCCAAAAATAGGAGACAAGACGGTAAGTCAGCTCCTCGCCCGAGGAGGTGACTATTTTCCAAAAAAAAAAAAAAAGAAGGTTATAAATACTTCCCCTTGTCAATTAGTGTTACTGCCCAACTTAGTCCCACATGGGTAAATGATCGTAATGTGAAATCCCAACTCATCCTTTGGGGTTGTTACTGCCCAACTTACTACCTAAGTCCCAGATAAGGCTCCCCCTCTCACCGAAATAGGCTCTTTTGATGTGATAATGAGTTGAGTTCGAGTCTTGTGTGTGGGTTGTGTGTTGTCTTATGTATATGACCATTACCAAAACAAGACAATAAAAATATCATAAAAAATAAATAAAAAACAAGACAAAAAAAAAAAAAATACCACAACATTGCTAGCTCTTACAAACCCTAATAAAATCGCCAACGAATCAAAGCCAATTGCGTTTGATCTTGGGGAGAGTTCAATCGCACCCATTGGCTAACATGTGTCCCTTTTAAACCATATCAACTATAGTTAAGATTCATTAATCCTTGGGGTTTAATAATATAACCTTGGTTTTTAGAAAAAAATATTTAACTCCGGTTAAGAATTATTAACCCTTGAGATTAATAATGTTTATAATGTTTTTTTTTTTAAAAAAATCAAGGTTGTATTGTTAAACCTCAAGGATTAGTGAATCTTAACCACAATTAATATGGGTTTTGGCATGTGAGTGTGATTGAATTCCCCCCGAATTCAATCACAATTTACGATCTCAATAAAATTGAGTTTGAATCGTGTCCCATTGCGATAGAATTCGACCCACTCACAAATCTCTTGAACTCGAGACCGAATCACAGTCAATTGCAATTGAACTCTCCTCAAGCTCATTCGCACCCATAGGTCAACACGTTCCTATTAACCCTTATTAATTATGGCTAAGATTCACTAGCCCTTGAGGTTTAACAATATAACATTCATTAAAAAAAATTATTAACCATAAAGGCTTAAAAATTCTCAACTAGAGTTTTTTTTTTCTTTCTAAAAACTAAGGTTACATTGTTCAACTTCAAGGGTTAATGAATCTTCACCACAACTAATAAGAGTTAAAAAGGACGTGTTGATTTGTGGGTGAGATTGAACTTGAGGAAAGTTCAATCACAATTGACTGTTATCCAATCTCCTTTAACCATTTTTTTTAAAAAAAAAATTGGTTAAAAAGTTTTAACCCTTATATTTAATATTTTTTTTTCTAAAAATCAAGGTTAGAATGTTGAACCCTAAGAGTTAATAAAACTTAACCACAATTAAAAAGGACGCATGTAGACATGTGGGTGCAATTGAACTCTCCCAAATTCAATTGGAAATGACCCCAACTCAATAGAATCATACAATTGTTCTTTGAGATTGGATTACATTTCATATTTCCTATCATAGGATATAATTGTTCTTTGGAAATGGGAACCGGGAGCGGAGGGACTCTCGTCGAAGTTCTGATGATGAGAAGTAGGTGGATAGCGAAAGGGATAGGCGAGAAAGAAAGAGAAGTCATTGACATGAAAATGGGCACAGCCAGCAAGAACCCTAGGAGGATCGCAAACACAGGGACCGACATTCCTATGAGGATTTGGAAGACATGAACGATAGAGAAAAGCACAAAAAATCAGGGAGAGAAAGAGACAGAAGAGGAGATGATAGGCATCACAGGCGAAGATGTGAACGTCGCAATGGGGAATTTAGATCCACGTCTCTACATCCTCCCCCCTTGTGGGAATTTCATCCTCGAAATTTACGTACCTTAGACAAATAAGTGCGGATACTTTTCGTGGATTTCAGCTTCTCTCTCCCATGTGGCTTCTTCACGGGAATGATGCTCGATCCCATTGCAAGAGCACAAGGGGAATGACCTTGGTGCGCAAGACTTACTCCTTCCGATCTAAATTTTGAGCCGGTTGTTCTACAAGAATCAAATTTTCTCGGATTTCCAAGAGATCCAAATTAATGACGTGCGAAGGATCCGAGATATAATTTTTCAGTATAGAGATGTGGAAGACATTATGCACACCTGCCATGTGAGGTGGCAAGGTGACCCGATAAGCGACTTCTCAGACCCGGGTGATGATCTTAAAATGACCTACATACTTAGGACTAAGCTTCCCCTGCTTACCAAACCTCATCACCCCCTTCATAGGTGAGATCTTGACTGTCACGACCCAAAACCCACCCTAGGAATTAGAGTGAATCTTGGACGACTTATCATGACCTATATGACATGCTTGACAAACCATTCTGCAAAACATTAGGAGCATATACAGTAGAGGGCAAAAATAGCGGAAGCATAAACTAACATGACACAGCGAAAGTCTAACCAAAACCAACCAAAACCTCTATGTATATACATGATCTAAATTTTGTACAAAAGATAAAACAAAAGAAAGAAGGTGCGGACATACTTGCCAAAATACATGGGTATAAAATCTCTCGTGCTCATCCACACCCACCTAGAATCTACCACCTAGTAATAGCCCTCTACATGAGGCTCATCATCAGGGACCTACTCAATGTACTCCTCCTCCACCCATAGGCCAGGAGCACAAATGTCAAAAGGAGCAGTCGTTCCACTATTACCTGCCGACATGAGACGTACAGCTGAGCATGAAATACTCAGCGGGTATCAAATACTAACCAACAGTCATAACATAATAATAACAGAAAAAAGCAGAAAATAGTTTATATAATAGACAGGAAATTAAACAGTTTATATTTCATGCTTGCATCACCTTAAAGTCGAAAAACTCTTGAAATCATCGTGTGCTTGACTTGATTTAAAATACTCTTTTCGTGCTTGCCCATGTTCTATCTTGCTTGTCTTGTCGGGTCATGCTTGTCTTGTCACGTGTTGTCATGTCGTGTCATACATGTCATGCCATGAAATTAAAATGCTCATGCTTGCTTGCTTGGAATTTAAACATGCTCATGCGCTTGAGATACAACTTGTGAGAGAGGGTGGTTTAGAACTCCCTCTTTTTAATGAGATGCAACTTGTGAGGGAGGGTGATATAAAACCCCATCTTTTTTAATGAAATGCACTTGTGAGGGAGGGTGGTATAGAACCCCCTCTTTTTAATGAGATGCAACTTGTGAGGGAGGGTGGTATAAAATTTCCTCTTTTTAATGAGATGCAACTTATGAGAGAGGGTGGTATAAAACCCCCACTTTTTAATGAAATACACTTGCGAGGGAGGATGGTATAGAACCTCATCTTTTTAATGAGATGAAATGTTACTTGACGTGTTCTTGTTCATGTCATGTTCTTGTTCTTATCGTTGTCGTGTTCTTGTTCTTGTCAAAAGCGAGCTAAAACATATCGTAAGATATGCCCTACCTCTAATTACCAACTCTTACGTTTGGTCTTGTCATGGTGTTCGTGAATCGAGACTAAAACCATTGTCTTGAAAAACTCGGTAAAACCATGTCATGCATGCCGTGCTTGTGAGGTCGTGTACATGTTATAGTTTGAAATTAAACATGACATATGGAGTTCAACAATACATGAAATAACATTCATTTCAACACATAAGGATATTCATGCCGTTATAGAAAACGAATAATCACACTATCATAAACCCTAGAAGTTTCATATGCCTTAATTTCATTCAAGCTTTTCTAGAAACAATCATCATTCTCTTCACTTTGACATTTTATCAAACATATGGTGTGTACATTATGGTTAAAGCCTACATCTTACTTTTCTAGATAGATTAAAGCTCATAGCATACATGTGTATTCATTATTGGTGGAATACCCTTCCCCTTTCATTCATCACATCACATACACAGGGTTTCCATCGCCCAACCTCCATCTCCATTCATGCATCCCATCACATTGTATATTCATAATTTAGGGAAAACCAAGAAGAATGTAAGAAAAAGGGAAAACATGACTAGGAGAATAGCATATGGTACCGACCTTGAAAAGAGAAGAAAACCCTTGATTGAAGCTCCCTAAATCAATAGAGGTGGCCCCTCTTGAAGAAAAAGCTTCCAAGCTTCAAATAGGGAATATTCTTGCTTGAAATGTAAATCCAAGCTTTAGTTGAACTTCACCCTTCAATCCCAAGCTCCCTTGAGCAAAATTCTAACTTTCCCTTCTTTTCCTTCTCCAATCTCTCAAAATGCAAGTTTGAGGGTTTTGGAAACTCTCAATCCAGAAAATGGGTTTATATAGAAGAAATGGGTGGTCAAAGACCATCATACCCTTAATGATCTGCTTCAAAAAACCAAACTGGGCAATTTTGTGAAGGAGCAGTCGACCGGTCCAAAGGACCCTCTCTGGAAAAATCTCTCATACAAAATTAGTTCAATAGCGGTCGATCGGTGGGTAGAGCGGTCGAGCGGTAGGCTACCAGTCGTTCAGTCCTGAGAGCGGTCGACCGGTTGGTCTGTGTTTTTGCCCATTTTGCTGATTTTCCCTATTTTGGTATTTCGGCCATAACTTCTGACTCATTCGTCGGATTTTGACGATTCAACTTGCATTGGACTCGTCTTTTGAAGAGGAACATTTCTGGTGTTTTAGAAATTTCAAGTTCTTCTTTATTTATTAATTGGACTACGTGAAGGCTAATTGACTATGAGAATGCTATTCATTAGGTATGAAAAGTTCCGGGGGTTCTACATTGACAAATACAAAATCTCCAACTTGGAATTCAAGATCTCTCATGTGAGTATCGGCATAGCTCTTTTGCCTACTTTGAGTTGTTTTCAACATCTCTCTGATCAACTGAACTTTGTCTACAGTCTGACCAACGAGCTTGGGACCCAGAAGCTTCCTCTCGCCAACTTCGTCTCAACACAATGGTGAACGACAACTTCTCCCATAGAATACCTTAAATGGTGTCATCTGAATACTTGCTTGATAGCGTTGTAGGCAAATTCAACCAATGGCAGGTGATCATCTCAACTGCCCTGAAAATCTAACATGCAAGCCCGTAGCATGTCCTCTATGATCTGGTTCACCCTCTCAGTTTGCCCATTTATCTGCGAATGAAAATGTCATCCTGAAATCTAAATGGGAGCCCATGACCTGCTGAAAACTCTTCCAGAATCTGGAAGTAAATCTCGGGTCTTGATCGGAAACAATACTAACTGGCACTCTATGCAAATGGACTACTTATTTGATATAAAGGTTGACCAACTGGTTGGAGTTGAAAGTGATCCGATACGGAAGAAAATGACATCAAAGTTCTTAGCTGTCATTGACAAACCAACAATGAAATCCATTGAGATATTTTCCCACTTCCACTCGGAAATAGGAAGAGACTGAAGAAGTCCTGCCGGTCTCCGGTGTTCAGCTTTCACTTGCTGACAAACCAAACACTTAGATACATAAGTAGTCACGTCCTTTTTCATACATTTCTAGCAGAAATACTTTTTGAGGTTCTGGTACATCTTAGTACCTCTCGGATGGACAGTGTACTTAGACTTGTGTGCTTCATCCAGGATCTCCTTTTAAAAATGGGATTAGATTTGGTCTTGTGAGAAACTCCTCTTAAAAGTGGGATTGGATTTGGTCTTGCTCTCGCAAGACCAAAACCGTCTTGCCTATGTTCAACACCCGACATGTGGCGATAAAAAGGGGAGAAGTCATTTCATTTTCTCCCATATTTTTGACTTCTCTCAATTTGATATCGTTTACCCTTTTTATCGCCATATGTCAAAAGCTCACCGAGAGCAAGACGGTTTTGGTCTTGCTAGATCAAGACCAAATCCGATCCCCATAAAAATATGGATAACTTTAAGATGTAAGAGTTTTGTAATGAGATGTATTAATCAAATATTGGGGTACACTTAATATCCATAGTTCGAAAAAACTCGGCGAGTCACCCGAGTAACTCAGCCGAGTTACTCGATTCGATTGAATTTCGAGTCGAGTCCCCTCAAAACTCGAAGTAGACACTATTTGTCGAGTTACTCGGGTGACTCGATCGAGTCTAGCCGAGTTTTTCGACTCTCCAGACTAGGTTAAGTCACAAAAAAATATTTTTATCATTTTTTTAAACCTAAACTAAAATATCACACTATTTTTGCATTATATATTTTAGGGTTTACAAAGACAACTTACTATGGGTTTTGTTAAACCTAATTTTGAGATTTGAAGCTGTAAAACTAATGTAATTTTAACCCAAAAATTTTAAGTTATTACATATATACTCCGAGTTGGACCGAGTTGATTTTTTTTTGAGTTTTCCGAGTTACTCGAACTAGGCTAACTTTCGAATCGAGTCGAGGTTTCAGGTTTTTAAACTATGATAATATCACCCATAAACAAAAGGAAAATAATCACATATTCTGTCTGTGACGTGAGGAGGGCATCTTGAGCTCCATTTTCTGCCATGTGTCCCTTATTAAGTCCATTTTAACTCTGGTTAAGATTACTCATTCCTAGGGTTCACCCATCCATTTCTGACTTTTAGAAAGAAAAAAGAAAAAAAAAATTTAACCTTAAATTTTTTTAACAAGAGTTCATGAGCCTTTGAAGGGGTTGTCTAAAAACTGACCTAATTCTCTCCATAAACCTTCCGTTCTTCAAAGAGAAAACCTACGAAGCTGCAACCACTCTCTGTCCAAGCTCCGACCAGGTATGTTCTCAACTCATGTTTTTTCTTTTTTATTTCGGTCGTCATGTGTTCTTCCTAGGGTTTTAGGTTTCGATTTACTCTGCCATTAAAACAATTTCGATTTCTAGGGTTTCGATCATGTTTTTCCTGTCCAATCCAAAAATGGCTTCTCTGTCCGATTCCTTGATGTCTATTTACCCATCAGGATTGGAAAAAAAAAAAAAAACCCTAATAAAACCCTAAAATACAGAAAAGGGAAAGAAACCCAAGAGAAAGAAAGATGAGGCCTTTGGACGAGAAAGAGACCACAGCGGTTTTTGAAAAGATCTTCAAGTTCACAGGCAACAACCTCAAGAACATAATCGAAAACCCCTCTCATGAAGGCCCGGAAGAGAAGCCAGGGCGTTACTGCTTTCGTCTGCAAAAGAACAGAGTCTTCTACGTGAGCGAAGCCTTGGTCAAGCGAGCCACCAACGTTAGCCGTGAAAAGCTCATCTCTTTTGGTACCTGCATGGGCAAGTTCACCAAAGGAGGTAGCTTTCACCTTACCATCCAATCTCTCAATCTCATAGCTGCTAATGCGAAGCACAAGGTTTGGTTGAAACCCACTTCAGAGATGTCGTTTTTGTATGGTAATCATGTTTTGAAAGGTGGGTTGGGGAGAATTACGGAGAACACGGTGTCTGGTGATGGGGTTGTCGTGTTTTCGATGTCGGATGTGCCGTTGGGGTTTGGGATTGCAGCAAAGTCCACCCAGGATTGCAGGAAGTTGGATCCGAATGGGATTGTCGTGCTTCATCAGGCAGATATTGGGGAGTATTTGAGGATGGAAGATGATCTTTAAAGAGAGGTTGGTTGGTGATATAGCGATTTTGTAAGTCTAAGTGGGTTGCTGCTACTTCTGGTATTTATGGGTTGCTGTAAGTCGGTATCACTCTGTTTTGATCAATATGAGTTTGAGTTTGACATTATGTTGATTTTCTTGATCTGAATTGAATTCAATTGAATCTCACTTTTGTGTTTGCGATGGTAATCATAATCTGTGCATTTCATTTTTTGTATTATATGTTTATTTCAGTATTAACTTTTGAAATTCTTGTCCCCCTACAAGCAGATTATCTTTTACTTGTCTTTTTTTTTGAACTTTTGAGTTCTTTCATGCCATATATTGATTCAGAGGTCGAGGGTTTATCCATTTCTCTATTTATACATCTTGGGCCTGATGGTGTTTGAAACTTTCAATTGCATATGGGTTTCCTGATCAAGAGCAGAAAAAAATTGCATATATTTGGCCTTCTCTTAGAGGGAGAAAATGAGCAATCATAGATGTCAGGGGCACAGTCGAATGGGGTGTGCGTGTCCACGAAACTTGATCTTCAAGTCAGATTGTCTCTCCCTCATTGGATGACAAGTTACAAATCTCGTAACCACCTCCTTCGTTCTTGCACCCACACACCCTATTTATCGTCTCCCTGATGGGAGTTGATTTGCCTTTGTGGCTGTTGAGCATGTTGCAATAGGAGTTTCATTGCTGTGGTGAGTGAGCTTGAAGCTCAAATATGTTGTTCTGTCGGGGAATTGTGAATCTTCATATCTAAGGTCATGACTTTCTACTGGGCAAATGGTAACGATTGTAGGAAGAATCTATCCTTGAGTAGATAGGGCTTCTGAATGTTTCATGTGGAGAAACCCCTTTCCTAGGACATTCATTAAGCATCTAGCTTGGATTCTCACTGCTCATTTGGATTCATATTCAAATCTCGCTGTCATTATTTTCTTCCTGTTTCAAGCTATGTGAGATCTTTTTATATACTTTTCAGTACTAGGAAAGAGATACATTAGCCATGTTGCAAGCATTATAAGATTATTTAAAAAAAATATTTTGCATTAATTTTTTTTTTTAGTTCCATGTGTATTAGCCCACAAACACACACATTGTGTCCTAAAGAGTGCTTGTTCACTGAATTTGTTGTCTAGTTTGAATAAATGCACATATCTTACTTATTTACTTGAGAAGAATGACTCTTTTGAGTAACATTCAAGAGCATGTAATGGAAATAAAATTACAAAGCTATAGAAATTAGAGATGATATCGGTTTTGGCCATGGATAGTTTGTAGCAGCATAGAAATTTCACTTTTATAAGAATAGGACCTTGGACTTTTCCCAGAAGCAAAACCATATCCGAGAAACCAGAGGATCAAAAGCCTCTAATTGTTCCTTTACCTACCTGCTCTCCCGTGAGACCCATCCAACAGTATGACATCAGAAATTTCATCTGGGTCAGAGCTTATGATCTTCATCTGCATTCTTCCGAGACCAATAGATAACTCGAAAGCTTCATTCATGGCAGTTCGTGCTCCTACTAAAGCCGCCTCCAATTCCTGATTGCAGAAGTAGTAGGAGCATAGCATCTATGTGAAGCAACATACAAACAAGTATCAATGTAAGCACCATAGCATCTATAATGATTCTTTGCTTTAGCTAGGCGGCAAATGCTTTGGGGTGCTTCATATAGATGCTATGGTGCTAACTTTGATACTTGTCTGTATGTAATGGATATAGAGAAGAATCACTACAATCTTTTACAGTTTAGAGCCAAAATAGTGTAACCTGTACTTCTTGAAATGCCGTTTGATTAACAATCCAACAGAGTTAAGCTTCAAGCGTGGAAGCGTTGCTTGCCCCATCGGTAGTATGACTGTTTGTGCTAGTCACCACTCTAGTGATCCGGGTTCCATTCCGGAGAGGGTGTGAGTGTGTTGTCATCTCCACGCACCCATGACTTAGAACAGATACTAAGGTACTAACTAACCTACTAACTGGATTGCGGCCTAACGGCGTGTTTCTCACCAAAAAAAATAAAAAGAGGAAGAAAACCTCACTTTTATAATGGGAAACATCATATAGCCGTCCGAAGTTTGAGAATGACCATTCAGCTCACATACAGGGGATTGAGATTTGAGTCAGAGACAGACCCGCCATTTAATGAGGCCAGAGGTCAATTGGTTAAAAGTAAAGGTCATAAGTTCACAACTCCGATTCATTACATTCTTCTGTAATGGCCAGACTTAACAGTTCAGATTTAATCCAAAACCTCGATATAGCACTTTGGCAGTTGATCCTTCTTTCAAATTTGCTCCTAAAATCATGCGAGTGATGTTCATCAACTATGGTTAAGACTTACTCCCTCCTACAGTTATAGCAATCTAACCTTGGTTTTTAAAAAGAAAAATATAAAAATATTAACCTTCATTTTCTTAAGCTTAACCATAGTTAAAGGAGTGTTAAGAGGAACACGTGGACACAGCATATTTAAGATGTGCCCAATACAAAAGCCATGGTGATCAAGGATTTTGTATTTAAGTCTGTTGGTATTCTGTTAGCATAGACCTTATCAACTGAGCAAGCACCTGTGCGTTAAAATTAAAAAAAATAAATTTGGATATAGTTACATCTCGTGTAAATGGGCCAAACACCAAAAAAATAAATAAATGGAGTGCTGCCCTATTGCAAATCAAGATATAGGAACTTGCATACATGTATTGCACGCATGCATATACACGCATACAGATATGAAGATTGCATTCAGATGCTTGTGATGGAAATCTATTGGGTGGAATCTGATGAATTTAGGTCCTGGATCATAACCCTAGTAAGCAAGATCTTAGCTTCAATTCTAGTTGGACCCATTCACTGGAAGTATAATCCACCATCTACCAAATTTGAAAATCACATTTTGGAAATAGTGTACTGGAAATTGTGATCTATGTATCATTCCCATTAATGGGATGGTCCATGCAAACTATAACTTGAATCAGCCTGCCAATTGGAGGTTCCAGAAACCAATACAACAGTTTTCAGAATTAAATCTATAATCATGATTTCTTTGTTTTCTTTGACATTGTTTGCTGTGTGATAGGGGAAAAGTTCCAGACAATTGATACACTGACATATGTGGGAACTCCTCTCATATTCTTATTATTCAATTTGAGCTTCCAAGTCAAATACAAAACCAAGCAGCCTTGTGGCACAAGAGGCTTCAAATAAGCATGCCTACTTTTTCTCGGGAAGCTTCTCCAGCAACTCTGGTATAATCTCAAACAGATCACCTACAAGCCCATAATCGGCAACCTGCAATTCAAGAGCCCGTTAAAAAGTAATAAGCAAACAAAAATGCAAATGCAATCCGCTAAATCATTCAATACATGCAGTAGTAAGCTGTGTGTGCATGTGAAAATAGAAAGGCAGGTTGTGTAGAAGAATCATCACTTGTACAAACTAGTGGCTTCTGAGCAAATATAATATGCATATGTAAATGCATTCGTCACTCTCTTTCCCACTCCTTTTTATATCTAAGAACTATATCAAATAGATGATCTCCTCTTATTCATCTTATCATTTGCATATCTATAGACAGTCGCAAAAAAACGAATAAGAAAAAAAGACCAACTGTCCAAGAAAGAATCCATTCTTCAGAATGAAACCTGTTCAATAAATGTGATCTGGATGAGTTGATTGCTAGGTAAACTCATTTGTAAATTAAGTGTCACTGCTGTTATTCTTCAACCTATTGAGGGTACTCAGATGGAAATGTTAAGGCTCAAAAGTAAAAGATATGTTTTTTTTTTTAAACCATAAAAAAGTAAAAAATATGCATGAACATAATAATGAAAAGTTTACTGCATTAGAATCCAGTCAATACCTGGAATATAGGCGCATCTGCATCTTTATTTACAGCCACAATGAACTTGGAATCTCTCATGCCTGCCAAGTGCTGAATGGCTCCTGAAACCCCAAATGCCATATACAACTCTGGCGCAACAATCTTTCCAGTTTGGCCAACCTGAGACAAGCACGAGGCATACTTCACAATGACAGACTACTACTAAGCTAAAGCAAATAAACAACCACGTGGAACTCTGTAAAGCCTGCCAGAGGCATTTCAGACCAAATCATTAATAAGCTACCACGTTACTTTCTTATATACATGCATAAAGCATATTATACAGCCAAGTGGAACCATTTTTGCACCTACCAGAGATATTAGAGTATAACCTTAATAAGTCATGACTTTACTTTCTTATGTACAGGCTCAAAGAAAATATACTACCCAGAGGATTCATTGATGTGCCTGGCTGGAGGCTTCCAACCACGACCTTTATTAGCTATAGCATTCCTTTCGTTTGAGCAGGCAGGGGAAACAGTGAAGAGTAGTTCCAAGGATGTGTACATCTCTCCAATTGCTCCGCTTAATAAAAGACCTAAACTCATAATTTTGAATGAAGCAACTGGACCACTTTAACATTTTTTTGCGATCATCAAGGACTGAATTCATCACATCTTTCTGGTTGGAATAGATAGTGGGAAAGGCTTCTGTATTTTGCTTGACTTTGCTTATCTCATGGGATGATATGGAAGTCTAATGACATGCTTTAAAATTAAAAACAAAATTTGTATTACCTGGAGTTCGTTAGGAACAAATCCAGCATCAACGGCAGCTCGTGTAGCCCCAACTAACCAAAAGAAATGAATAAGTCAAACGCCACTACAATAATAAAACACGAGCAAAGGTTAAGAATAACGCCAATTACTGACATATATGAATTCAAGGTAGGGTTAAGTATTCTAGAACTTTCATTCATGAAAAATAGCAAGTTTTCAGTGAGTGAAAAAAAGATGGATCAATTGACATAGAAGGCTGGTAAGACACTTCATAAGCACTGGGTCTCAAAGTATTTGTAACTCGGTGATTTTAGTCGAGTACTCGGATCGTCCCAACCGCCGGCCTAAACCTCGAGGGGCCGTATGGACGGCACTGAACTTGTCACCAGAACCGGGAAGGAGAGGAAGAGGAAAGGTGGGGGAGAGAGGAGAAGAGAGAAAGGGAAGCCAGGGAAAGAGAGAGTCTCCATTTGTTCTCCAAGAAGTGCCCTTTCGTCAGAATGGGGAGTCCCTTTTTATAATAATTCATATGCGGGAATTACACTCATTCAAGGCATATTTTATAACTGCTCTCTCATTAAGTAGTAGTTATGGGCCATTCCTCAACGGCTACCAGTTATTAATTGCAACCACACCCAATAACTAATGATGTTTGAACCGATCGTCTCTCTCTCAATCGTACGGTGATAACTAGTTGACACCAATGGTCCCATCGCTCCTGATACATGATGTGAATATGCCTTTTATGGTGTCAACTCACCTAGTCTCCTTCTATTGACCACCAAACGACCCCTATGAACCCCCCGGTGTGACAAAAATGCTTCATGGGCATTATGCTAGAATGTCAATGAGACAAATATTCACCGAGGTGTCTATTTAGTGCTGATGTGGCACCTACGTGGCAGGTGTCAAAAACCCACCATCATCAGTATTTGATGTAAAATACACAAAAAGAAAAACAAAAATCAGAGTACTTGCACTCGATAGAATATTCATGAAGCATTTACCTGCTGCACCAAGTTTTTCTGCAAGTTTCTCTATTAATTTGAAGTTCTCTGCACTTTTGAGGGCCCGTCCCCCAGTGACCACCACACGGGCATTTCCCAGATCTGGGCGTTCTGTTTCCTGAGATGAATGATTTAGATATCTGGATTTGCCAAGAGTAACTGTACATAGGGAAAGTAAATATAATGTTACCCTCCTCAACATTGTTAGAGCCAACAAAGACATGGAATAGGTTCTAAACTTCAAATTTGTTAACTAGGCGACTAAAATTGCCAACCAAACTAAATTGACATGTGGGACTTATACAACATTCTTAACAATCCCCAAAATGTCTTGAATGTTAATTTAACGAAAGACAAACAGACCTTCAATAAAGGTTGAGAGATCAACCTGGGTAACAGGAGCCGTATTACATTTTGAATCAGCTGAAATAGGAGCCACAGGAAATGATGTCGATCTTATGGTCAACATACAAGGATTTGCACCAGCATATCGGACAGTACAAAGAGCATTTCCAGCATAAATTGGCCTGCCAAATAGAAGCAGACCTTATATCCAATCCAACTCAAATAAATCACCACTTATCTCGGTACCGAATAAATGTAAGGACCAAAGGATAAGGTAATATGCAACTGAATCAGCAGTAAGAACAATGCAAGCGAAGATAAGGGGCAGAGTAGGCAGCTGCTATGTAGAAGCCAAAGAACTGTTACATTCCAATAAGAATGAGTTAGATTAAACATGAGTACAACCCAAGAGAAATATCGGATTGCATGATGAACAGACACCAGGAGTCATGTTTAATCGGCATCTAACAATGATAAACATGTATTATGCATCTTTTGCAATCATTTTGTTACTGTGGAGTGGCTGGAAGCATAGTTACCAAACACCCGTATAGTACCCGTATAATACTTTTAGAGGGGGGTTGCCATTTAAAATTGTGTACTTTTGCCGTGTTACGAGTTTTAAGTGTATCGTCGTATAATACCCGTTTAATACATGAATTACGTATTAAACACGTATAATACACGTGTTTTTACTATACTTTTACCGTGTTAAACTCATATTCCATATTAAATGATTGTTATTAATTAATATCATGATTTTTATTTATTTATAATTATTTTAAAATTTTCCCGTACTTTTGCCGTGTTTTTACCGTATAACAATCGTACTTCCCAAATGGATCATTGCCGTATTACACCTGTACCTACTACCTAGTAACTATGGCTGGAAGGCACAGTGTAAACAAATTATGTCTTTCATATTTTCATGTTCTCTCAAATAACTCATCATTTTTAACTGCTAACAACCAGTGTAGTCAATGCGTCTAGGCGATGCCTAGGCGATTAGCCCCAGCTAGGCGAGGCGTTGCCTAGGCGATGCCTAGGCGTGGCCTAGGCGATAAATTTAATATAAATATATATATAATTATATATATATCACGTATATATATAACATCCAAAATATCAAAACTCCACACCCACATTCTACAAAAACATAAAATAAAAAGCCTATTACAAGCATTCATCACATAACCAAAGACATGTTAATATAGTGGGGTATTAAACACTTCAAAATCTGGGTAAAATACCCAAATTCGTGTCATTGTCCATGTATAATATTAGGCAGAGCCCTCATACGATTGCCAGGGGGGGCAGCGCCCCCCTGCGACGCACGAAGTGCGTCCGCAATCTGGGCCTAATAGGCCCAGATTGCTTCGAAAACGATATTTTTAGTGAAAAAAAATGATTTTTTTAGTGAAAAAAACGATTTAGAATCTTATTACTACTTTATTTCACGTTTTTATATTTTTTATTTATTTATTAGGAAATTTTGGATTTTTTTAAAGCAAAAAAAAAAAATAAAAAAAATTTTATAGGATCGCCCGCCTAGAGGGGCGCCTAGGCGACAGAGGCCCAAAATCGCCTAGGCGTCACCTAGGCGACGCCTTGACTACACTGCTAACAACCTTCATAGTCAATCCAATTCCATGAACAGGCTAATATGCTTTCTCATCTACAAAGGGCGTGGTGCCATGGTGGTCTTAGGGCAGTCAATGTGTCAGATGACCGGACCCGACCCGACCCGACTAGACCAGATATTGATCTAATTGTAAATCCGTTGGATCGAATACAGATCTTGTTTTATTCCAAATGTAATCGGATCGAATTTGGATCTATAGTTATTCAATCCATTAAGGCTAGATAACTAATATGTGTGTGTGTAATAGATTAATATTTTTTTGAATGCACATAATACTATGCTTGACCAATTTATAAACGGGCGGATCTCGGATCGAGTTTGGACATGTCACATAGTAAATCAGATCGAATTTGGACATGGCATGATTCGATCTGTTTAGATCCCTAGGTGATCTCTTCATCACACACAACTACAGTAGCAGAGGGGCTCTTGAGTTTCAAGCAGTATACAAACTAATAAGGCTACCATTTGATCTAATGAACTCTATGATAGCTGAAAGTTGAGATCACACTCGAGAATCAGCGGAGACCCTGTCAAACTTTGACCCAGTGATGGTGTGGCTTCATGATTAACCTTCCGTTTCAGACACTATGGTGGTAGGGGCTCTTGGGATTCAAATTTCAAGATCTTAACAAATGAAAGGACCACAGTTTTCTCCAATAAATTTAGGATAGTTGAAAATGGAGAACCCACAAAAGAATCGAGTCCACCTGTGATCAAGTCGTGACATGGTTTCACAATTGACATGCCATTTCAGATTCTCTAAACTATATCTTGACACAGATTGCAATGTACTGAATGTGTTAGGCACATCTACCTATCTAACGTATAAACAATAATACGTTGTGTTGTACCAACTTGCATAATCAACAGCTGTCCAAACAGGAGAAGAAAACAATCACAGTCATATAGTGACAGATTCTGTTCGATAAGGTTAAATGCCAGAATGTACCTGACAAATAACTGAGGTCCAGAAATTTCAATGACATCTGTAACAGGAGAAACATCTAACAGAGCAGCTACTCGTGGTAGTACATTCTTCCCGAATGAACTTGAAGCAGCAATTATGTGCGAATAGCCACCTTCCTGCTGAACCAAATGGACTAGTTCAGCCCAAGGTTCAGCAAGAGGATATGCTAATTTATCTGAATCAGCCACGAGAACCTGCACAAGAAAGAACAACTTAAAGATATTAGAGAACTGAAAAATACTAAATTGAAAGAGACCCCAATATACCTACCTGTAAATAATGTTTGATTATTAACTCTACAATAGTACTAATTTTGTCTAATTTTGTTACACACTCAAGAGTCAAGACTGATAACCAGAAGAAAAGGCGTGGGTGTGAACATTTATAAATATTGGAACTTCCCAATGCAGCTATGAAAGCAATCCATGCAGTTGTACAAAAAAAAGGGAGAAACCTGAGAAATTGAAGGATGGCATGAGGCGGCATGTGAAGCAGCTTCATGAAGGGATGGACCTGACCCAGCCAATAGCACAGAAATGGAATTTTCCTCACTTATAGCCTTTGCAGCTGCTACTGCACTCACAGATGATGTTTTTACAGAACCACCTTCATGTTCGGCTAAAACCAATGTGCTTACCTACAACAGATTGGGAAAACAAAACGAAACTAAAAATAAATACATAAACACAAGGAGCCCAAATACCATAAGCAGCTCAAAAATTTTGTAAGGATTTCATGAACGTGAAGCATAAGGAAAGTTAATATAAAGCATCAGCATTATTACACAACTATGAATTGGCAAAGAAAACCAGAAAATTAGTAAATTTGGTTTCATTTTGTTAAAATGAAAATCATTCTCGACATGTAAACCTCGTGAGATATGATGGAGAAAGTGAGACCAGGGAAAAAGTCTGAATTCGGATTGATTTTTCATTCTCATTCCCAATCCAAATTTTGTTTTCAAGCCATGATGATTATTCAAGCATCCAAATTTTCAAAACCTATTAGAAACCCTTCCTTCCAAATAATTCTCTATTGTGATTTTTTTCAGATACAATCGTATTCAAACTAAAATTTGAAAATTTCCCCTAATAACAACATAGAGTTCACGAATTGAGCAGAGAACAACCAATACCAGATATCAAGGGAAAAACAAAAGGCAATAAATAGATAAACACTGAAACCCTAGCAAAAGAAACCAAAATTTCAGAGAAATTAAAGCAAGCATTGAGGTTGACATGAAAATGTCGTGAATTAGAATCCTATAATTACAGAGAACTTACAAATCTAGAAATGGCGGTACCATGTGAAAAAGAAGATGACGAAGACGGTGAAAATGAAGGAATTGCACGTTTTCTGAGAGCTCGGAAAATCGAAAGAGCTGCCATTTTTTATAAAGATCTTTTTAGGGTTTCCAGATTGATTCCCTCCCTTCTCCGATCCTAACTTGTACTGTTCGAATCGCCGCCGATAGATTCTAGTTTATGGGCCAGTGCTGAGTTCTAAGGCCCAGGGCTTGCTTTTCCTTCAGGTCCATAGATTCAGGTATGGGCTAAATCATAATGAGGGTCGGTATATATATCACCCTGACTTGGGCTTTTTCTTTACATAAGCTTAGGTTTGGCTCAATGTTACCTAGTTCCTCGGTTCGAATTTTACGGTTTACAGATCGCCACTCAAGGGAGAACCTAGTTAGCTAGGGGTACGACAAGATAATTCGTTTTTCAGTTTGCTTAGGTTCTTTAATTTGGTTTGCTACTTTGGTTCACTTACTTAAGCATGTAAAAACACACACAAATATATATATATATATATACTAGTAAAGTTGCACGTGTTTTGCATGTATTAATTTTTTATTATTAATGAATAGGTAATAAGAGTAAATTAAAATAAATATTAGTATTATTTAAAGTTTTATGACCTCAGCCATATGAGACTTGATAGACATTGTGCATAAATAGGACCAATTGTGATACTTCTCAAGTGAGAATACATAGATTTTCCTCATGAAAACATATGAGGTGTTGGGAAAAAAGAATTTAAAGACACACTAACTTTGATATATAAATATAATAGAAACAAATCTTGATGAAAAAAAACTAAATACATTCTTCCCTTCAACCCACACATATAATTCCAATACACAGATGCATCTTTTTGCATTTATTTCTCCTATGCACTGTTTACTACTTCATTCTTATTTCATTTGTAACAATCAATAAAATTATAACTTAGACTATTAACCAACCTAGAGGATGATGAACTCAAGATGAAGTAGGGAACCATCCAAGTAGAGTTTAGGGAGAGCATACATGAGAATGTGGATCACACGTGTGTTCTGCTAGTATAATATAATGAAATATATTACCGATTAGTGCATGCTTATTTGTTATTTTGAATCTGAAAAGAATCCGTAATGTTTGGTTATTTTATTTGTGGCATTATGCATCATGCATGGAGGATTGGTTGTCTACTCTTTGGGGGCATTTGGTAACAACCATAAGCATAATGACCAAACACCCTTGCTACAATTTCTTTTAAACCCACTTTCTTCATAAGAGAAAGACATGTACTTTCAACCGACATTTTCTCCATTAAGTAAGAGATTGAGTCTTAAAAGAAAGTGATGCTAGCATTATCCTAAAATTTTTGTATACATAACAAGTTTTGTCATTATTTTTAGGCAGTGATTAGTCCACCCCCATTTGAGTGATTAGTCCACCCCCATTTGACTATGTAGTCTAATGTCATATCCACGTGTCCCTTTTAACACCCCCTTTAACTATGGTGAAACTTAAGAAAATTAAGGTTAATATTTTTGATTTTTTTTTTCTTTTTAAAAACTAAGGTTAGATTGATTAACCCCAGGAGTGAGTAACCATAGTTGATGTGTTAAAAATGGGGCAAGGGACCAATGAGTAAAAAGGGGGAATGGACCAATGAGGAGACGAGTAGGTAAGTTAAACATTTACCTTAATTATTTTTGTTTGTGGAAAAAATAAGACCGTACTTAGGTAAATTAATGTAGACCCAGGATGATGGTAGACCTTAGTTCCAGAGCGTTGGATCTATAGTCCTTGGGTTTCAACCCATGGATCTAGCATCATAGACGTAAGTTCTATCATGGTCTAAGGTCTGCTCTTATTCTTTTCAAGCAAACTCACATTCTCTCCTAGCAAACTCACATTCTCCATAACACAAGCTAGCCATTAAAATACTCTGTTATTTTCAGGTGAAAACTCTGTAGCACACTATCTCCTTCTCATTACTGAAACCCCAAGGCCTCATAAGTTTTTGGGAGTTTGACAAGTAGAACATAAGAACACTACAAACACCTCTGTCACCATTCAATCATGATTGGTCCATGATGAGATGCATAACCCATTGGCATGGGCTTGCTCTGATGACATCGTTGAAGTGCAAAGCATCCAACCTATTCTCCTTTGCCATAACAAGACATCTCTTTTTCAATCTCGAACGCTCCTCCAAGTGGTGAATATGAAAGTTTAGAATTCTAATTGAAGAAGGATTCTAATTTAGTTTCAAGTTAGATTAGTATAATTTTAATGAGTCCTACTTGCAAGGTAATTTTTGGGTTGCTTCGGTTGATTATTGTTATTCTCTCTCTCTATATATATATTTAAGTGAGTAAATAAATATAAATAATTATTTTGAAAACCGTATTTTTATGAGCCGTTCGTAAACCCAAAAGAAAAATTCATTGAACCCAAAATATAATTTCGCCAAATTTAAAGAAAAATATCAACAAACTTGAATAAAAAAATTGGCGAACCAAAATCGTTTGGAATCGTGTGGTTCACTCAATTTCACGCACCAAGCTGATTTTGCGGTTTGGGTTTGCTCCGGTTCGCAGTTCCCTTTATTGGACTGTGAACTTGGTTAGTTCGGTCACTACCTAAAGCCCTGTGACCGGGCTTGAGCCTGATTAAGATCCTAGGCCGGGTTCGTAGAGATTGTCTGCTTGAACCTGGCCATTAACACTTCTAGGTACAACTGAATTAGCAACATCTATCGTTCAAGATTACAATGACAACTAACTGTGAAATCATTTAGGTGTGTGGCATTGCACTGGAGAAGTTGGGAGTGCCTCACTCAGAACACCCTTGCCATTTATGTCTTCAGGTGCATATGTCTATCGGGTCGAACACTTGCCTCAATTATGAGAGGAATTTGACTTAGGCCTTCCTTATTCCCAGCCCAAGCCCAAGCCCTACCCAGAATCTGAGCCTATGTCAAGCTGAGCTAGCTTGGGCTTAAGATCAACATACTGGGCTGGATTTTTTTTTTTCAAGGTCGGCCCAGGATTGGCTTGCCTTCCTCCTAGCTTATAAGCTTATCAGGGTTGCAATTAAACAATCAGGGGCACTAATACTAGATCATTAATCATATATATATATATATATATATATATATTTGCAGTCATAAGTATGACATAAGAGTTTCATTTTTCATAAGAGGTGTTAAGATTCTATTTTTCTCTTACAATACTGTAGACCAACTAAAGAAGCATCTCGCGTGGTGGTGGAACTTGATATGAAACCAGAATTTTAAGCCGGACCTGCAGGTAGCATCAGTTGCTTGAATTCGCATAAGAAAGACGACGAAGAATAACCAAATAGATTGTGAGGTACCATTTGTACACTGTTCATATGTGACACATGCATGATGTAAGTTTTACAAAGTATAATGTCATCAGAATTAGATTAGGGGGAATTGATTTCCTCACTTTCTAAGGATTAAAGAATAACAAGCAATCTAGTTTGTTTTTTTGGAGGGAATTGATCCTACATTTCAAATATTTTTATGGGCTTTATTCTCACAAATGATCAATGTACATGACCTTAATCCATCTATATTAATCAAAGTTAAAAGCATAAACCCATAAATAGATGGCCAATTCCTTCTCCTTTAACTTTAACCTTATTCCTTTCATAACAAAATCCCTCCAACTTTAGACCCAAAAATTCCCTCTGATTCGTATAGTTACATTTTATTTGAAACGGGCAACACTAAATGGTACTTTTATATCATCTTATGTGTGGCAATTTTTGACCTGACCCATCAACCCACCCCACAAATTTCACTTTGACATATAGATCTGTTTCACATTGGGGGCTGAGTCTTCGCAGGTCGTAGTTAAAATTCATACACATACATATTTATACACACACTCACTTACAGAGAACTAATTTATTTATGAGCAATAGTTTGCTCCACGGGCGAGGAGACAATTGCTCCTCGCTCTCACAAAGTCCCTTCAATTCCTATGAACTCTGGTTAAATTTTGTTAGTCCCGGGGGTTAAAAAAAAATTTCTTCTAAAAACCAAGTTAGATGGGTGAACCCTAGGGGTGAGTGAATCCTACCTACAGTTAAAGGGAGTCAATAGGGGGACACGTGATAGAAAATGGGCCCAAGATGCCCTCCTCGCGTCACCGACTCAGGAGGTGATTATTTTCCTTTATTTATTAAAAGGATTAGGCAGACAAAGACATGTTAAGGCCAAGGGTTCATTAATGGGTAATTAGGGTTTTCCTTTTCAACCAGTTTATAAAATGGTCAAACCGACCCAAAATATTGCCACCCTCATATCACCCCATCAAAATTTACAAAGCCAAAGGGAGTCCTTGTATTTTTTTTTTTTAAGCCACTCAAGAAGAGTGGGGGGTTTGGCAGACCCCTACTTGTTCATTAATAAAAAAGATGTGGGGGACAAAATTAACCCCTACAACACTCCCAAAAGAAAAACCTAAACAGTAATGCAGTTACTACCCAAACCGACTTTAACCCAAAAACTAGTCACCTCAACTGTCCTAAATCAATAATATATGAATATACTCCTTAAATCGAGTAGATTTCCTAACCTCCCTATAGGGTCTTCCTTGAGAATGGGTCTTCCTTGAGAATAAGAGAGTACTCGTATTGCTTAAACTAATATCATGGAGAATAAGTTCACCAACACAAAAGAAACTAATGGGGAATTAAACAAAAGATGCTCATCTAGTGACTAAGATGGATCATTGCTTTCTTAACAACGAGCTTAAATAAGGAAAGGCATATGCACTTAAAAGATGTCAGAAAATATCTTGCTTGATTAAATATGAGTTCGGATGCTGTTGACAAGCAAGCGTTGTTTACAGTAGGTGGGCCCTCATTTTATAAGACACATATGGGTAAGAGTGCAAAAGCAAGCGTTGTTGCCCATCCGAGTTCATTAAATATTGTAGGACTTAGATTTTGGCTTTTCTAAGAGGGGCTCTCCATCCATGTGGAGCCTACTCTTCTCACATTGTTCTTGGATAAAAGCTATCATGTTGGTAAAGGTGTTCGGATGGTGCAGAGAAATGTTCCTTGAATAACTTTACAGATAAAAAAAATCAATTTTTTTTATTAAAAAAATAGCTGATATGGCATGTTGTGCTGTAATGTCGCGATTTGGAGAATGATTGATATCCTAGGTGGACACAGAGTATGGGGAGGGTAACGTGCCTCAATGCCACCTATGCGCCCACATCATACCGACATGGAAGTAGTGTGAAAGGAGAAAAGCTAGGGGGAACTCTAGGTGGTCCAGTAGAGATTTAGAGGAATTTTAGTGAAGATGACAACTGGGGACCAAGCAAGAAGCTTTGTCTAGCGACCGGCTTGCTAGTTCACGTTGCGTCCGTAGCGGAGGACCTCATGGCATGGGGATGAAGGAGCAATACAGCAGGGCACGACCATTTGTGTTGGGTACAGAAAAATGGATGATCTAAAGTCGTACATGAATGTATCAACTTTGGTTAGGCACTGGGAATCACCCTTTACAGACATTTGAGCTCGAGAAGGACCACAGCTTGCTTTTGAGCTTTTTGAGATTTAGATTTTGCAATTTTCCCTTCTGTAATGAAGCAAGAAATTGTAAACTCTTAGGCAATTATTTGCAAATACATAAAACAATTTAGTATATGTCACATCCTTTCTTTTTTTTTGGTTTTTGGAAGAGGCAGACTCCAACCAGATTTAATACCAATACCAAAAAGAGCAAATTACATTTTAGGATATTTACAGCCCGATGCATCTTCGCTTATAATAATAAGAAGATCATCAGGAAAATCAGCATGATACAAAATGACATCATTATTTCAGTTACAAAAAGACGCAAAGAAATCAACTGTTAGATTAGCTTCTCTCCATGTATGCAATATCTCCACCTCTCTAAAATCGAGACAGATTTCTTCGATATCTTCAACCACAAACCTATTACGCCAAGGGCTTTGGCTTGTCTCTGGCGAAGCCAGAAACCCCTCTCGGGGTTCCATACATTATGCGACAGTTGGCCAAAAAATGGGGAGAAGTCATTTCATTTTCTCCCCATTTTTTTTGACTTCTCCCCATATGATATCTCTCCCCTTTATTCTCACACACTTATTGCCACATGTCTTATTAAGGGTGGAGAAGTCAAAATCATGGGCCCCATGATTTTGACTTCTCCACCACTTGTCACCTATTCTATGGAACCCCGAGATAAGCCCTTTCTGGCTTCGCCAGAGACAATCCCAGGCCTACGCCAAGACACCTTCCCACGTGAATTCAGGATTTCGTCAGTACGGACACCCAAAGGGTTTGGGATACCTTCATTACCCAAATATTTTTTTTTTCCTTGAATATTATCATTGCATTAAGAAATGTCAATTACCATGGTCTATTATAATTTTCGATATTTTAAAACATAGCAACCGATATCTTGGTGAAGATCAACTGATCAGTAAATCGTTAGGGGCAATTCAGATAAGATATATGTTATATTTAGTAAGGGTGCCAACAGGTCTGGTCGGGTCATGTAAAGCACTGTACAAAGAGTGGACCTTTACTAACCAATCTGTTTATAAACGGTTTCAGGAAAGGAAAAAAAAAACCCTAAACCCCAATAATTAAAAGGAAGCCTCAACCTAACCCGACGATCTATCCATTTGACAGAAGAGGAAAAAGAAAAGGCAAAAGAATTAAATTATTACAACTTTTAAATTTAAAATAAAATGCATATAGTTTTAAATAATGAGTCGGTCAATGGATACTCTCAAATGTACTCCTTAATCCTAATCATCTATTACTAACCATTAAGGGTCAGGATTTAGTTGGACTTATTTTGTGTTTTTTTTTTCAATGCAATATCTAGGGGTGGAACCACACCCCTTGAAATTTTGAAACAAATAATTTTTTGGTACTAATAGGGGCATAGCTTGGGACAGGGCTTTAACCCCCCTAAACTTTTGAGAAAAAAATATATTCTTTACAAACGGACACAAATAAACACGATGACCCATAAACTTGGCTCGAACCCTCATTGTTAGCCCCTGGCCACATCAGCTCTAATCTTGACCGTTTGATAATAGAATTAAACATAATATTAAAACTCGGTCGAGTCGAGTTTGAGGTAAAACTCAGTTTTGACACTAAAAACCGAGTAACTCGTCCCGACTCGCCTGAATTTTGTATTTTATTTTTTTAAAACAAAAAATCAAATAAATCGGCTTACCTGAGTGACTAAATTATATATATATATATTTATTCATTTATTTATTTTAATACATCCCACCCACTCATAAGTATAAATACGAAACAAAATGGTGGTGTTTAGTATATATTGAATTATATATCTCATTTTATGCATGATTTATAATTAATTTTGAATTTATACCATATATATTTAGTATTAAGAAAATATTATATATGTCTAAATTTTAGGTGTCATTATTTGGATAAGTTTTGCCCAAATTTCCGAATTAACTCTATTCGACAAGTTTCAAGTCGAGTCTATTTTTTGGGTTTTAAAACACTATAATTAAATGGTTAAGATTTGAGAGTACACTTTGAGAGTACCCATGTACTAATTATTTATGAATATGTACAATGTAAATAGTAATATTAGTAAATTCTTTAATCAGATCTTAGATGTTCAGAAACTTATTTCTATTTTTTATGCTCAAGGTCTTTTATCTTTTGTATGTCCCTAGACAGATGACTTTAAAGGCTCATGGTTTGGCTAAGGCAGCTGTCAACCGGGGTCAATTTGGTTTGGTGTCTGTTCTTGCTTCTGTTGAATGAATTTCGGTTTACCAAAAAAATAATAATAATGACCTGAGGGGTGTAGAAGAGCCCTGCCCACAGTCCGAAAAACCTCAACCCTGAAAATACGGGGCAGATAGATGGGTCGGGCTAGACACTAATTACAAGTGAAGGAGTTGAATAGTCAACAATGGGCAAAGGTGTTGGATAGTCAACAGTTAGGCACAATTCGGGTTAGGAAAACCTCACATTTGTTCGTGTCCTCTGGTCCCATTCTCACACCCCCAAAACATTGAATTTTTCTTCCCCACTTTCCAGAAATATGGAAAAAGATGGTCGAGCTTTACCAACTACGCATCACAGCTTTCATGTTATGGCAATATGATTCCTTGACTGGTTATCCTTCTATATTAATTTTGAAAATTTCACTTTCTCACATACATGCATAGGTCCACCACCCATCAAATGATATAATGTAAGCACGGCATCATGATACATTGGTGCACATGCATGGGATCGACGTTCACCTTTCAATTGATTCTCTCCTTAAAAAGGCCATCTAAATCAAAGTAAACATGGACAAAATGTAGAATATCAAAGAGAGTGGCCAACGCTTGGGAGTGAGTGAATAGCTCTCTGGGTGTGCAAGTAACTCTTTAAGGGAGAGCCAGTTCCTGGTGTTTGAGAATGTTTTTAAAGGAGTACTGGGTCCTCTTCTAAGCTGGCCCAAGTGTCCCCGTGTCCTTTTTAATCCTTGTTCAATCATGGTTAAGCTTAACTAAATTAAAATTAGTAATTTTGTTTTTTCTAAAAACCATGATTAGATTGGTTAACCCTAAGTGTTTAACCACAATTGATGAATGGTAAAAAAAAAGGGCTTGTGCCATGAGGTCACTGAGGTAGCTTCTAAGTTTAAGCTGACCGTGGGTCGGTTTTCATTTCCCTATTTAGAGCTATTGTTTAGAAGATATGGGAGCTCTCTAAAATATGCCTTGTGATAAAAATATTTTAAGAATTATAAAATTAAAAAAAAAAAAAGGAGACCTTTATGCCTTTTAATAATTTTATGTAATTTCTAAAATACCCTAACATATTTGTAGGGAAATCCGATTTTCTCTAGTAATATTCGGTTCATATTTAAAGATCAGGAAGTTGTCTTTGGCTTTTTTGCACAACTCAGCAACGTGTCAATTTAACTGTAATTAAAAATTCATAACTTTAGAATTGATACTACCAACATTGGGTTTTAGAATTAAAAATAAGTGTAATTTTCTTATGAAAGCCAAGAACAATAGTTAGCTGTAAGGGACACTTTGCAGCCATCAGTTGCAAAGGGTCCCCTCTTATGCTAAATAAGAAAAGAAAGCTAGAGTTTGTATCTATTATTGTCAGAAAAGTATAAGTAAAAGACATCACCGTCTTTTAAGAAGTTAAATAAAGCTAAGCTTAACCCTATTTTCTTATATGACATTATGAGTGACTTGCCATTGCAAAAAGGCCCATTGCAACTAACTATTATTGGAAACCTGAGATGTGTTCTCTATTTTGCCAGACTCATATTTACTCGTGCAGAAAACACATTAGATGGGGACAGCCATTGTAGACTTGAGAAGCAAATCGCCTATGTTCTTTCGTGGGTTCTTTCTTGTGGCAATGAGTGTTGGAAGGCCAGGATTAAATCATCATAGGGAAGAGAACAGACTATGATTCCGTAGACTTATAGTACAATAGAGTTAGGTACATGTGCAATACATGGCCTTGGATTGTCTCTGGGGAAGCCAGAAAGGGCTCTCGGGGTTTCATACATTGTGCGACAGTTGGCGGAAAAATGGGGAGAAGTCATTTGATTTTCTCCTCATAATTTTGACTTCTCCTCATTTGATATCTCTCACGCTTATTCTCACACACTTATCGCCACATGTCTTATCATAGGTGGAGAAGTCAAAATCATGGACCCATGATTTTGACTTCACCACCACTTGTCACCCTTTCTATGGAACCCCGAGACAAGCCCTTTCTGGCTGCGCCAGGGACAATCCAAGGCCTCAATACATTGGGCTCCTTGTTTATTCTAGAAAACCCTAAAAATAATATTTTCTCTAAACAAGATTCTCATGGTGGGGTAAAGGCGGAAAACACGATTCTTTCCAATCCGAGTTTGACCACACCAATAAGTACATTTGCCCCCAAACACCATAACCCGAATAGCATCCGTGTATCCTTAGAAGTTATAAACACCCTATATAGGTCCCACGTTAGCTACGCCAAAGCCCAACACTTCACCCAAACGTGCTATTGTGCGCACCCTAGTTAAGATTATAATAATCCAAGGTTCACCTATATATAAACCCATTTCAACCCCTCCTTCCCATTCCATATCCCATCACTCACCTCCCACTTACACATATACACACTCTCTTCCTCTTTCTCTTTTATCTTTATTCAATTTCAAGCATCTCTGTCTCTTCCTCTTTCTTTTCATCTTTATTCAATTTCTAGTATCTCTGGAGAGATGTCTGGAGTATGGGTATTCAAGAACGGCGTGGTTCGCCTTGTCGAGAATCCGGCGTCTGAGTCTAGCTCGAACACACGTCGGAAAGTTTTGGTTCATACGCCTAGTAACGAAGTTATAACATCTTATGCTGTTCTTGAAGGGAAGCTCTTGTCGCTTGGATGGGAAAGGTACTATGATGATCCGGACCTTCTTCAGTATCACAAACGGTCGACGGTTCATCTCATTTCTCTCCCTCAGGATTTTAGCAGATTCAGATCCATGCATATGTATGACATCGTTGTTAAGAACCGTAATATCTTTGAAGTTAGAGACATGTAGAGTCTCTTTTGTTTGTTACTTCTTCTGGGTCTCTGATTGTGCTTAGGAAAGCTACTAGAGCTTATGGATTGTATTCTGTCTTCTTTCTGTAAATTTATTAGAGTGATTCTGCAATGACATTTGGGTTTCTTGTGTGCTATATATTTTCATTTCATTTTTCTTCTATATAAGGGCTTTTTTAGGTATAGCCATAACAAGAAGGGCTTGTATGTGCGTGTGCGTGTGCGCGCGCGTGTGAGAGAGAGAGAGGTGAGGTGTATATTTTGCTGACATGTCACCATGGCAATGGTTGCATGTTTTGCATGGTAGATGAAATGGACAAGTGTGGCTTACGTCTTTGATTTCTTTTGTTATTGTTCTTCTTCTTTGGGTTTTGGCTTTGGGCTATTAACAAGACCAAATCAGGATGTATCAGTAGGACAAAACGTATCGGATCTGAAGATTAGGAGTGTAGAAACTTATAGATGGTGGCATTTGATGGGAAATATATGGTGAGGAAAGGGGTTCACGTGAAGCCAATCAACAATTTTGCTTACTATAGACGTTGGTATGCCACAAGTCGAGACCCCAGTGGAGAGATCTGTCCGAAATCCTCTCTCTCTCTCATTTATGAAATACCCACTCAGTTGGGTGGGGTTCACCAGCGAGTTGCTGACTGTCTTCCCAACAAATCAGAGCACTACATAAGATCTAAACATAATAACTTGATTAGTGTTTGAAACAGAAACGTTTGATAAGCGTTTTATCAGAGCTTAACAAAAACGTTTTGAATTGAAACGCAACCGAAGGCCACCAAAGAAAAGGAAAAGATAACCCACAAAGATCACTCCCTTTCTCCCCTGACAAAGACAAACAACTGCATATAAAAAGGTCTACAGATCAAGATAGTTAAGATCGTCTGATATTCAAGTTCCTGTGGAGGGATTGAGACATTTAATTGGGAATGATGTAGTAGGAGTTGCTTTTACTACGTTTTGTTCTGCGTACATTTGGGCTTTTGCACCCCTATTTAAAAAAAAACACTAGTTGACCAATGGTCATGATCAGATATAAGCACGCAATATGCTATAGCATTGCAGCAAACTATCATCTCTTCCACTCCTCTAGTATCACATGGGGTATTGCCCCATAAACATATAAGATTATAACTATGGAATAAATTGGGAATCAAATGCCCCATAGATCTGTTCACCGTTTAAATAAGCTTCCAATGCTTTAACCCACTAAATTAATAACAGATATTAACAAAGCTAATTAGGCCTAAGAATTGCGTTACCCAAAAAAAAATAAAAAAAAATACATATGCTATAAAGATAGCCCGGATTGCTGAGAGTCAAAAAGCCGCTCCACAACCATATATGGATAAGACTCGTGTGGATAAGAGTCTTATCAACACGTGTTAAATTGAAGCACATCAAAGTATAGGGTTCTCTCATTATATTGTTACCCTTCCAAGCCCATTCCCTACTTGAATGGGAGGGTAATATGCCAGCTCTATGTGTAGTCAGAGTCCTTCCTTAGTCTTCCAAATAGAAGCAGCTCTTAAAGGGTATGGAGAAGACAAAACTCCATCCTATCCACAAAGGATGGGGCAATAGAGATCTCATTTTGTCTTCTCCTGAGTTTGAATAACGGCTATTCTTTTGTCATGTCATGTAATAAGGACTACAATGGATTTTTAGTTCATATCATATATCAATCAGTCTTTCTAAGTATTAGGTTATTTGTTTTTTTTTACTTTGAATTATTCTGGCAGTATTTAAAGATTGTTCTTTGGAGGGCCCATTAATACACATGAAGGGCTGCTAAATAAGATTATTTTAACTCCTAAACTTGGTTTAGGAAAGGATTCTTTGGCATCCATTAATACATTTAGGGGTGTCGGCAATTGCGTCAAATCAATCCGGTGCTATTGCGGGCGTCCAGAAATCGCATTAGACCATCCTGTTACAGGCCTACTGTATCGATCCAATTTGATACCAATCTACTGCTGCCTTTACAAACTGTTAGATGTGATTGGCACGGAGTATAATTCGATATTATAATGTTGGGTATTGAATCTTTAAGATTGGCATTTGTTAAAAAGTTAGGGAATTTTGAAGTGAGATGAGTAGAATAAGATTGTTGTTAATTATTAATTAAATTTGTTTAGGGGAAGATTCTTTCGAACCCATTAGCATATATAATTGGAGTTGTCGCCAACTGTGTGGAACCAATCCAATATTAGTCTACGTAACGTGGGCGCTGTAAATTGCGTCGCACCATCCCATTACAAGCCTAATTTCGCCGTCTCACAACCAATCTACAACAGCCATTTCAAACTGTTAAAGGTGTCACTCGATATTATAACATCAGGATTGAATAATTAAGATTAGTTATCCATAAGCAAAAGATAAAAGGGGAGGAGGGATTTGCTTCATGAAGAAGGAACTGATCAATTTTTTCGTTTATATGCATGCATTAGTCTAATCTGGTTTATAAAAAATGAGTGTAATATGCTCTACTTTCTAAAGGGTTGTTTGTCTGTTCTCACAAAATGTACTTTTTAAACTAAATTAGTATCCCACTAATGATGATATGACTAATAAGGGCATAGTATAACCTGGCGCACTTTAGTTTAGCACGCCAGATTATAAAATTCGTTAAAGGATCAGAACCCTATTATTAGGTGTATTTTAGCATTTTTTTAGCGTAGTGTAGAAGAAGTTCTTTTCCTATGCTTTTATGGCGCCCACCTTAAATTCATGGAACTAAGTCCCTACGTGACAGTTTAGTGCTTCTTCGTTATGGAAAAATGTTGTTAAAAAAGCTTAAGAATGGTCGGCAAGCGACGACTTCTGATGCTTCTAATAATATTAGAAAATTCAAAGAGAATTGTATTATGTTCCCCTTAGACTAAACACTACCCTCCTGCCTAACCCTCTTCCCTTTTAAGATCGTAGACTTGTAGGCGTGTAACTAGGGGTGTCAATGGACCTGGTTGGCTCGCGGCCCAGCACCATTAAATGGTTGGGTGGGCTTGGGCCTAGAGCTTTATGCTCACTCAATTAATAGGTGTGCTCGGTTTGGCCCGCATTATCTAAATTGAGTCAACGGGCCTAGTTCGGCCTGCCCATTGGCACCCCTACTTGTAACCAGGCGTGGCAATTGGCCAGTGTCGCAAGCCGACTCACAATCAGATGGGCAACTGCCTACCCTGTACCTAACCCATGAATTGATTGGGTTAAGTTAAAGTTGAGCACTCGAGCTAGTCTCATCTCTCATTTTTCTTCGCTAGCATTAGTCTCATCTCTCATTTTTTTTAGCTAGCATTAGTCTCATCTCTCATTTTTCTTCGCTAGCATTATCATATTGTTAGTATCATTTACCTACTTAGCTATTATTAGTATCGATAATCGGTTAGTCATTAGTGGCACACTTGCAAAACATCATTCATTGGAATTAGATCTCAAGACCTCTCTCGTATACGAGAGGCCACACCATACCATTGGAGTGCGTTCGGTTGGCAAAAAAGTGGGTGAAAGAAAAGAAAAGAAAAAAAAAGTAAAGTAAAAGAAAAGAAAAAAAAAAAAACTCAAATTTTCTTGTAAAATAACCATCAAAAGATGAATGAAGTTTTTGAGAGAAAATTTGTCACAATTGAAAAAGTACAAGAAAGTGAAAGAAAATAAAAGTGTGTTTCTTGCAAACCAAACACAAGAAAAGTGTAAGAAAACACACTTTTCTTTTCATTTCCCTCACTTTCTTGTCAAACGAACACACCCTCGGAGAAATGGGTAACCTCATCTCAAAATTCATTTGTTCAACCCAACGGAATCATTTATCGGCTTAAGCTATACCTAACCAGTACACAAGCCCAAAATACTCTACACAATCTCATGAAACTCTGAAGGATTTGGGTGTTTACAAAGTTGACATGTCTGTTATTTATTGGAGCTCTTAGGGTGTGTTCGTTTACTTAGAAAATGAAAGAAAGTAAAAGAAAATAGGGAAGAGAAGTGTGCCGTTGAGAGGAAAAGAAATTGTAAGAATTTGTGGAGCCCACTGAATCTTGTCTTTTAGTGCATAATTTTCTTTTACCTTCTTTCAAAAAGGTAAGTTTTTTTGCAAAAAAATAATGTTAAAAGTTTTAAATTCCTATTTTACCCTTAAACTAATGTCACATCATCTATTGTATTTCATGTAAAAATGAATTATTAAGAAAGGTAATTTATAAATATCAACCTACTTTCTTTTCTTAGATATTAAACATCCAAAAGAAAATTAATTTTCTTTTCTCTCACTTTCTTTTTTCTCGCATTTTCTTTTCCTTCATCCATTTCTGGCAAAACAAATGAATCCTTAATTCCTTTGTTTTTTGTCTTTGGTACAAAATGTTAGCATTTTACCATATGATTAATTCTATATGGCCTCAGATTGTCTCTGGCTAAGCGAGAAAGGCTTGTCTTGGGATTCCATAGAATAGGGGACAAGTGGTGGAGAAGTCAAAATCATGGGTCCCATGACTTTGACTTCTCCACTCATAGTAAGACATGTGGCGATAAGTGTGTGAGAATAAGGGGGAGAGATATCAAATGGGGAGAAGTCAAAATTATGAAAAGAACATTAAATGACTTCTCATTTTCATGCCAACTGTCGCACAATGTATGGAACCCTGAGAGCCCTTTCTGGCTTCGCCAGAGACAATCCCAGGCCATTCTATATTAACCGTTAAGATTTATGCTCCGTACTAATGTTAACATGTTGGCGTTGGAAATCCCTTCTTGGTGTAGTAGACCTTATTTAAAAATGAGTTTAATTACTAACAGTAGCTCTCGTTAAGGGATAATCGGAACTCCTTAAAATATGCCTTATACGTCTCAAAATGCCTATGCCAAGGCTTGTTTTTTGTGTGCGGAGAACTCCGTTTATTTACTGAACCCAGCTCCATTCTTTTGAGGTATAAAAGTCAAGGATTTATTTGCTAACTGAATTTGAGTCTTTTTTAATTTTTTTATGGCTCAGGATCCTCTCGAGTTCGAACCCCTAGAGGTCGTCACGTGTCTCCTTTGACACCCCTTAACCATGGGTAAGGTTCACCCACCCCTAGGGTTCACCCATCCATCCTTGGTTTTTTTAAAATAATATTAATTCTTTTTTTTAAAATTAAAAACTTTTTAATATTAAAAAAACTCTAAAAACAGTTTTTTTTAATTTAAAAAATAATAATTAATATATAAAAGAAAAACCAAGGATTGGTGAGGGGTGGGTGAACCTTACCCATGGTTAAGGGGTGTCAAAGGATACACGTGGCGACCTCTAGGGGTTCAAACTCGAGAGATTCTCTTGAGTTCAACTCGATAGGATCCTGTGCCTTTTTTTATTGTATGGTTGAAGTTGGCTTTGAAAGTAAGGCTGTCAAAGGACTGGGTAGGGACAGGGCCATAAGAGTAGGGCCTTAGCCCTGCCCTCATGGACTATGGCCGAAGAAAGAATAGAAATTTTTTTTAATGGGAATTTTTTTTCTCTCCCACTTCTTTGACATGGTAGGGTTTACCAATCGGCCTTGGCTTGTCTCTAGCGAAGCCAGAAAGGGCTTGTCTCGGGGTTCCATAGAATAGAGGACAAGTGGTGGAGAAGTCAAAATCATGAGGCTCATGATTTGGACTTCTCCACTCATAAAACATGTGGTAATAAGTGTGGGAGAATAAGGGGAAGAGATATGAAATGGGGAGAAGTCAAAAATCATGGGGAGAAAATAAACGACTTCTCCCCCATTTTTTATGCCAGCTGTCACACAATGTATGGAACCCCTCCTAGGCCCAATCAACATATCATGTAATTGTGTAAGACACTTAAAGTAAATACTAGCCAAACTTAGTCAACTTAAACATAGTAGGTTCTATCAATATATCATGTACTTGTGTGAGACACTTGGAGGAAATACTAGCCAAACTTGGTCAAAGAAGCAAGTGCAACCATTAGCTTCCTCTGCGTTTACAAACAGAGAATGATCATTCCTCTGATCTAATCAACCATCTATTCCCTTCTTTATGTTTCCTAACTAATCTAATCAACCATCTATTCCCTTCTTTATGTTTCCTAACTAATCTAATTACTTTGTGCCTATGATGACGAGAAACC
Source organism: Tetracentron sinense (assembly GCA_015143295.1). Taxonomy (NCBI): domain Eukaryota; kingdom Viridiplantae; phylum Streptophyta; class Magnoliopsida; order Trochodendrales; family Trochodendraceae; genus Tetracentron; species Tetracentron sinense. The sequence goes on along the minus strand of CM026558.1, from coordinate 5,643,901 downwards.
TTGTTTCCTCTCTAATGGATGAGGTAGGTTCTCACCTAATGTTTTCTTATGTCGTCGTGGCTCTATTAGGTCTATTCATCTGTAGTGTCATGCTTCAGAGATTCACCAACAAGGGTCCTATGTTTTGGCCGGTGATAGGGATCATACCCTCCCTGTTCTTCCATTTCAGTGATCTCTACAATTGGGTTACTAAATATGTGATTCAATGTAGAGGAACGTTTCATTTTAGAGGAATGTGGATGGGCATATGGGATTATAACCGTTGAGGTAGGGCCAGGCTGGGCGGAGACGGGCCGGGTAGGGGTCATCCCTAGCCCGGCCCTATGGAAGAAGGGCTTCTTGGTTTTGGGTCATGCCTGGCCCAAGGGCAGGAGAAGGGTCGGGCTTTGAAGGGTCGGGTCGGGCGAGTACCCTTCTACCTAGGCTTTTTTGACAAGCCTACTAGAAAGTAGAAACTTGCAAGTTGCAAGGGAACTTTAGTCCCTTAATACGGTTAGAGTGCAACGAAGAAGGCCAGTCAGAATCGTCCGCACCTACCTCCTTAGTATCGACATCAGCTCTACCAACCCGGGCCAAACTGCAGTAGATGACAATCAATCACCTCTTCATATACGTCCTCTTATCTTAACCCAAATGGGCAACAACTCGATACCTATTCTCCCAAGTATCCCATGCCGGTGAAGCTATTCCTAGTCTTCGTCCTACTGGGAAGACATAAGAAAATGAATATGTTTCTTGCAAATCAAACTTAAGAAAAAAGCAAGAAAACACACTTTTCTTTTTCTTTCCCTCACTTTCTTGTCAAACGAACAAACCCTTGGAGAAATGGGTAACCTCTTCTCAACAATCATTTGTTCAACCCAACAGGATCATTTATCGGCTTGAGCTATACCGAACCAATACACAAGCCCAAAATTCTCGACACAATCCCATGAAACTCTTAAGGATTTGGGTGTTTACAGAGTTGACATGTCTCTTATTTATTAGAGCTCTTAGGGTGTGTTCATTTACTTAGAAAATGGAAGAGAGTAAGAGAAAATAGGGAAGAGAAGTGTTCGGCTGAGAGGAAAAGAAATTGCAAGAATCTGTGGGGCCCAGTCTTGTCTTTTAGTCCATAACATTCTTTTATTTTCTTTCAAAAAGGTAGGTTCTTTTGCAAGAAAATAATGTTAAAAGTTTTGAATTCTTATTTTACCCTTAAACTAATGTTACATCATTTATTGCATTTCATGTAAAAATGAATTATTAGGAAAGGTAATTTATAAATATCAACTTACTTTCTTTCACTTTCTTTTCTTTGATACTAAACACCCAAAAAAAAATTAATTTTCTTTTCTCACTTTCTTTTTTCTCTCATTTTCTTTTCCTTCATCCATTTCTTGCAAAACAAATGGACCCTTAATTCCTTTGTTTTTTTGTCTTTGGTACAAAATGTCAGCATTTTACCATAGGGTTAAATCTATATGACCTCGGAGTGTCTCTGGCCAAGCCGGAAAGGCTTGTCTTGGGGTTCCATAGAATAGGGGACAAGTGGTGGAGAAGTCAAAATCACGGGCCCCATGATTTTGACTTCTCCACTCATAATAAGACATGTGGCGATAAGTGTGTGAGAATAAAGGGGAGAGATATCAAATGGGGAGAAGTCAAATTATGAGGAGAAAATGAAATGATTTCTCCCCATTTTCATGCCAATTGTGGCATAATGTATGGAACCCCCCGAGAGCCCTTTCTGGCTTCGCCAGAGATAATCCCAGGCCATTGTATATTAACCTTTAAGATTTATGCTCCGTACTAATGTTAACATGTTAGAGTTGGAAATCCCTTCATGGTGTAGTAGACCTTATTTAAAAATGAGTTTAATTACTAACAGAAGCTCTCGTTTAAGGGATAATCGAAACTCCTCAAAATATGCCTTATACGTCTCAAAATGCCTATGTCAAGGCTTTTTTTAGTGTGTGGAGAACTCCGGTTTTTTACTGAACCCAGCTCCATTCTTTTGAGGTATAAAAGTCAAGGATTTATTTGTTAACTGAATTTGGAGTCTTTTTTAATTTTTTATGGCTCAGGATCCTCTCCAGAGAATCTCTCGAGTTCGAACCCCTAGAGGTCGCCACGTGTCTCCTTTGACACCCCTTAACCATGGGTAAGGTTCACCCATCCCTAGGGTTCACTCATCCATCTTTGGCTTTTAAAAAAAAATATTAATCCTTTTTTTTAAATTAAAAACTTTTTTAATATTAAAAAAACTCTAAAAACAGTTTTTTTTATTTAAAAAATAATAATTAATATATAAAAGAAAAACCAAGGATGGGTGGGTGAACCTTACCCATGGTTAAGGGGTGTCAAAGGAGACACGTGGTGACCTCCAGGGGTTCGAACTCGAGAGATTCTCTCGAGTTCAACTCGAGAAAATCCTGCACTTTTATTGTATGGTTGAAGTTGGCTTAGAAAGTTGGGCTGTTAAAGGACTTGGTAGGGGCAGGGCCATAAGAGTAGGGCCTTAGCCCTGCCCTCAAGGGCTATGGCCGAAGAAAGAACAGAAAATTTTTTTATGGGCTTTTTTTTCTCTCTCCCAGTTCTTTGACATGGTAGGGTCTACCAATCAGCCTTGGCTTGTCTCTGGTGAAGCCAGAAAGGGCTTGTCTCGGGGTTCCATAGCCCCATGATTTTGACTTCTCCACTCATAAAACATGTGGTAATAAGTGTAGGAGAATAAGGGGAAAGAGATATGAAATGGGGAGAAGTCAAAAATCATGGGGAGAAAATAAATGACTTCTCCCCCATTTTTATGCCAGGTGTCACACAATGTATGGAACCCCTCCGAGGCCCAATCAATGTATCGTGTACTTGTGTAAGACACTTAAAGTAAATACTAGCCAAACTTAGTCCAGTTAAACATGGTAGGTTCTATCAATATATCATGTACTTGTGTAAGACACTTAGAAGAAATACTAGCCAAACTTAGTCAAAGAAGCAAGTGCAACCATTAGCTTCCTCTGCATTTACAAACAGCGAATGATCATTCCTCTGATCTAATCAACCATCTATTCCCTTCTTTATGTTTCCTAACTAATCTAATCAACCATCTATTCCCTTCTTTATCTTTCCTAACTAATCTAATCACTTTGTGCCTATGATGACGAGAAACCTTGTTTCCTCTCTAATGGATGAGGTAGGTTCTCACCTAATGTTTTCTTATGTCGTCGTGGCTCTATTAGGTCTATTCATCTGTAGTGTCATGCTTCAGAGACTCACCAACAAGGGTCCTATGTTTCGGTGATAGGGATCATACCCTCCCTGTTCTTCCATTTCAGTGATCTCTACAATTGGGTTACTAAATATTTGATTCAATGTAGAGGGATGTTTCACTTTAGAGGAATGTGGATGGGCATATGGGATTATAACCGTTGAGGTAGGGCCAGGCTGGGCAGAGACTGGTGGGGCAGGGGTCATCCCTAGCCCGGCCCAATGGAAGAAGGGCTTCTTGGTTCTGGGTCGTGCCTGGCCCAAGGGCAGGAGAAGGGTCGGGTTTTGAAGGGCCGGGTTGGGCGAGTACCCTTCTACCTAGGCTTTTTTGACAGGCCTACTAGAAAGTAGAAACTTGCAAGTTGCAAGGGAACTTTAGTCCCTTAATACGGTTAGAGTGGCAACGAAGAAGGCCAGTCAGAATCGTCCACACCTACCTCCTTAGTATCGACATCAGCTCTACCAACCCGGGCCAAACCGCAGTAGATGACAATCAATCACCTCTTCATATACGTCCTCTTATCTTAACCCAAATGGGCAACAACTCGATACCTATTCTCCCAAGTATCCCATGCCGGTGAAGCTATTCCTAGTCTTCCTCCTACTGGGAAGACATAAGCTATGTAGAAGAAGAAGAAAGTCACAGCATGCTGCATTTTCCATCGTCTTAGGATCGTCGTCATTGCCGACTACAACAACACTTTATTTGTTGTAATCGGACAGGAAAATTTGCTGTTTCTGGGTTAATTTTGTTTCTTGCAATGTAAGATCCAAGAACCACAATGATATTTCTTGTGGTGTTACATCAATTGCAGGATGGGATAGGATTGGATTATGGACTTGGTGGTGATCAACATGATAACAAAACCAAGAACCAGCATTCCAGTAACACAACAGGAGGACTTGCGTTTTCTGGGGCTTCTTTCGTATCCTTGACAAGCATTGATCCAAGAACAATCATCTGTCATTTTCTTGTTTTTTCCTATTCATTGCATGACCGAATCTAGATGTTTGAGTAGAATCATGAAACTCTGGAAATGTAGTCTATTATATTATCAAAATTCCAAAGCTCTTCTTCTATACTAAACTGAAAGATTACAAATGGATTTTTGCATGGCTAACTTAAAATCTCTCCAACCATTTACAGGAAATAAAGGGATAAAAAATAAGAGGAAGATTGGAGGCCTCTGCCTACAATTCATCATTGGGTTCATCTTCATCTTCTGAACCAGTAGCACCTCCACCACTCTTCTGATAGACCTGTTTTATAACTGGATTACACACCTCTTCTAGTTCTTTCAACTTCTCATCAAAGTCATCCTTTTCTGCATTTTGGTTATCATCCAACCACTCAAGTGCCTCCTTTAATGCTATCTCAATCTTCTCCTTGTCGTCCGATTCAATCTTCTCGGACAGCTTGTCATTGTCGCTGATGGTGCTCTTCATGTTATAAATGTAGGTCTCCAGTTTGTTCCTGGCATCTATTCTCTCTTTCACCTTCTTGTCCTGCTCTTCAAACTCCACTGCCTCCTTCACCATCCTATAAATCTCTTCTTGGCTCAGACGCCCCTTCTCATTCGTTATGGTAATCGATTCAGATTTCTTCACAGCCTTGTCCTCTGCCCTCACGTTCAGTATACCATTTGCATCAACCTCGAAGGTAACATCAATTTGTGGCACTCCCCTGAAATTGAAATCCTTTGTTACTAATGATTCCTTCTTTATTCACATTTAAACTACTAACCATAGTTACTAAAGCAATAAGCAAAAATAAGAAGCAAGTTGAAAACAAGAAGCAAGACTAAAAGAAATGGAAGCAAGAAGTGACAAATGAGATACAGGCACACCTCATTCCCATTATATTTCCCATTATATTAGTATGGGCAATCATTCTTAATTTTATCTTAATATATTTATGAAGAAATAGGTGCCTTAGGTTCTAATCCAATAATATTTGCTTAGGGTCTATACCTAATTCAGGTATATCCTATCACTTCTCACATACATAGCCCCATTTGAGGACTCCCCATTTGACAATTCAATAGAATGTATACCTAGTTCAGGTATATCCTATCACTTCTTGGTTTCATATTCCCATTTGGCGACTCAATAGGATGTGATGGAAGCAAGCTTCATAAAAAGCTAATAAGGAAACGACCCCACCCCATACATAGCTTCCTTGCAACTATGGGTACTAACATTGTCATTTGCTTTTAGTTACCTTGGTGCTGGTGGAATGCCGGATAGATCAAACCTCCCGAGCTCACGGCAATCCTTGGTCAAGCTCCTCTCACCTTCATAGACCTGAAAAAATTTCCCAAGGCAAAATTTAGTTGAAGTATGGGATATGATTAGCAGAAACTTCACATTAACCTTGTTTGTCAATATTACCTTAATTGACACAGTGCTTTGTTGATCTTGGTAGGTTGTGAAGGTCTGAGATTTCTTAGTGGGAATAACAGTATTCCTTGGTATCAATTTTGTCATGACTCCACCAACAGTTTCAATCCCAAGACTCAATGGAGCAACATCAAGCAAAAGAATGTCTGCAAGAAAAAAAAGAGAGAAATATCAAAAACAGAACTTCAAACTAAATTTGATTAGTTCCTGCAAAACAAAGTAGCGATGCATTACCTTTTGTCTCATCCCCTCCTTCGCCACTGAGAATTCCACCCTGAACAGCAGCACCATAAGCTACAGCCTCATCCGGATTGACACCCTTATTAGGCTCTTTTCCATCAAACATCTCCTTCAAAAGCTGTTGCACCTTTGGAATCCTAGTACTCCCTCCAACCAGAACAATCTCATGAATGTCTGTCTTCTTCAACCCCGCATCCTCTAAAGCCTTCTTCACAGGCCCCATGGTCTTCTTGAACAAATCCACATTCAGCTCTTCAAACTTAGCCCTAGTCAATGGCTCTGAGAAATCAACACCGTCGAAAAGAGACTCTATCTCGACCCGGACTTGGTGTTGGCTACTCAATGCCCTCTTGGCTCGCTCGCACTCCCGTCGGAGCTTCCCGAGAGCCTTCTTGTCTTTGCTAATATCCTTATTGTATTTCTTCTTGATCAGCTTGATGAAGTAGTCCATAACCCTCTGATCAAAATCCTCTCCTCCCAAATGGGTATCCCCACTAGTAGCAAGTACCTCAAATACACCATTATCAATCGTCAAGACACTAACATCAAATGTACCACCACCAAGATCATAGACAAGAATGTTCATCTCTCCTTCTTTTTTGTCAAGACCATAGGCAATGGCCGCAGCTGTAGGCTCGTTAATCATCCGAGCCACGTTAAGCCCGGCAATTACTCCTGCATCCTTAGTGGCCTGCCTCTGTGCATCATTGAAATAAGCTACACCAGGAAACAAACACATACACAGATTCAAATACAAATCAATTATAAAGGAAAAGCTTTTTACAATAAAAGATGAATTTTTTATTTTTATGTTTGTTTGGTTGCATTCTTGAACACAAGGTGAAACGGTTTTCTACAAAAAATAAATAAATAAATAAATAAATAAATAAATAAATAAATAAATATATATATATATATATATATATATATATATATATATATATATATATATATATATATAAAATTGTGTGAATAGGGATACTTTACAAATTTTAAAATATATTGCGAGTTTTTGAAATGTAAGTCATTTTCCACAAAAGTGTTTTTTTTCCATAAAACATTTTACTTACCAACATACAAACATACATGCATAATTATGAATGACATTTTCTAAAGAATTGATTTGTTTTTCCCCATTTTACATCCAAACGGAGCATTAGTTCTCTTATGATCTTAGTTTCTGAAATTTACAGTTACAAACAGCTCAGCCATCCAATGTAAATCCAAAAAATTTAATCTTTATCCTGCAATTAGTAGAAGTATGTAATTCTCTTACTATAAAATTTAAATGGGTATTGAACTGTACCTGGAACAGTGATAACGGCGTCTTTGATTTTCTTCCCCAAATACGACTCAGAAGTCTCCTTCATCTTCACCAAAATCATAGCACTGATCTCTTCAGGGCTAAACTCCTTTACTTCTCCATCCATAATCTTCACCTGTATGTACGGCTTCCCATCTTTGTTCACAATCTTGTAAGGCAAATACTTAATATCTCTCTGCACCTCCGGATCATCAAATCTAGCAAAATTTCCACCAAACCCAGATCAATTACAGGTGAAAAAAATACAGAAAATCAAACATGGGTATTGATCGAATTCGAGATTGATCAATGGGTCTCACTTACTTCCGCCCAATTAGCCTCTTGACAGCGAAGATTGTGCGTTCTGGATTGAGAGCCGCTTGATTCTTCGCAGCCTCTCCAATCAGACGCTCGGTGTCTGTGAATGCCACCCATGATGGAGTGACCCTGTTCCCTTGATCGTTCGCTATGATCTCGACATGACCGTTCCGGTATACTCCGACGCAAGAATACGTCGTCCCCAGATCGATTCCGATTACTGTTCCGAGCTTCGGAGATTCATCAGAAGCTACCGCTAAACCTAACAAGAATTCTAAAAATATAGAACAAAAAACATCAGAAAGAAGAAGAAAATCAAGTTCAGAGCTCTTCTCTGTAGTGGATTTAAATACCCAAATCAGGAATTCGAGCTTCTTTACCTGAAACGAAGAGAAACAGAAACGCCATTGCTCTGTACTTTGCCGCCATTTTTTCTTGAGCTTTTGTTTTGTTTACTTCGTCTGTTTAGTAACGTTGAGCGAGAAAGTGGATTGCCAGGTTTATTTATAGTTTGGGTGTGTTCGGTGGTTCGTGCGCTAGAGTGTTCTATCCAATTAGTTTTCGCCACGTACTGTGAGTTTGCATTGCAGGTCGTAACTTTATGTATGTCCTTCCACGTGAAGTCACGAATAAGAATTCGCCACGTATGTGATATAGGGATGCGGGAGACTCTCTCGAGAGTACTTGATTTGTAGAGAAGGCCACTCTGATTGTGGGGCGCTATTTGCTGCCAATGGATCGGGCCGGGCCGGTCCGGGCCGGGCCTGTCCAGCCTCAGCCCTGAGTTCCTCACTTCCCAGGCTCGAGTCTTTTCCTTTAGGTCAAGGTTGTTACCTTTAGGTCAAGGTTGGCCTGGGCTGAGCCTGATCATGAAAAGAAAAAAAAACAGAAAAAGGTCAAGATATTTATCAAAAAAAATTTCTAAATCAATAGGTACTGATGAGTGTGACAAAGATAAAGTGAAAGAGAAATATATAAGATAATTAGAATTAGAAGTCTCTTAGGTGGCGTTTGGATAGACTTCCCAAAGATGAAAAGTACTTCCTCAAAAGTTATTTCGTAGGAAATAACTCTTGAGGAAGTCTGACATAGTCATTTGGTGGTTAAAATAGCGTTTGGTTTGCACATCTGAAAAATGACTTTTAAGAATTCAAAATTTATGTTTGGTTTACCCTTGCAAGAAGTAACTTTTGAATTTTTTTTTTTTTTTAAACATTTGACAAAGTAGAGAAGAAAGCCATGTTAATATCAAGACCTTGTGCAGCCACATGTTCGACAAATAGGTAAAGACCACCGGTTTCAGCACCCTTTTCACCTCTAATTACATAGTAGATGATGAAATTCAGCAAAAAAAAATTAAACGTCCACAACAAGTGTTTAGTAAATGCAGTATAATAAACGTCCACAGCAAGTGTTATACATCAACATCAATCATAGACTTCATCACAGGCTTGTGCAAGTCTATCTCTATATGCACCCATCTCTTCGTCCTCATGTTGGAGGATAATATCTCCCGTGTTAGCTCCATTTTCTTCATCAACTCCATTTTCTTCATCAACCCAAGCATCATCTTCATATTCACAAAAGAGCTCGTCATTTACGGCCTCCTGCTTGATGAAATTGTGGATAGTCATTGTAGCAACAACTATTTGGGTGGTCAAGGAGTAAGGTGGCATTTGCTTCAAGATCGGAAAGCGGGCCTTTAGCACGCCGAAGCAACGTTCAATTACATTCCGAAGTGAGGAATGAATGTAATTGAATTTTTCTTTTGCCGTTCTTCTCGCATTTCCACGACGAAAGTCTTGAAGATGATATCGAATACCGCGGTAGGGAGCAAGAAACCCAGTCATGTTAGGATAGCCGGCATCAACAATGTAATACTTACCTGCATCAACATTAAATTGCTTTAAGAAATATTTCATTTACATAAACTCAAACTACCATAAGTTTGTTCATATTACCAGGAGGTGCATGATGAAAGTTAAGCCATGGTGTTCTTATGGTTTCCAACAATATACGCGAGTCATTTGCTGATCCTTCCCAACCAGCATTGACATACGTAAAACGCATGTCAAAAGAACAAGCCGTCAATATATTCTGTGTACATGTCCCCTTTCTACCTCTATATGGAACTTGTTTGTCTATTGGTACCACAGCATCGATATGAGTACCGTCTATCGCACCAATACAGTTCTTTTACACAAAAGAAAAGAGGCATAATAATTACAAATATATCATAGAAAAAAATTCAAGAAAACAATAAAAATGATATAGCATAATGATTTACCTTAAAAATTTGGCGGTATTTTCGATTACTTTGAATTTCTGGCGGAATTTCAAGATATGACATTGTAGGCTTGATAATCTCCATCGAATATGTTACCATGGCATTCAATACCTTATGAAATACCCGACTTATAGTTTCACCTGAATGCTGAAATCTCTCCTGCATAACTCTGTTCCTTTCATTATGACCTAACGTAAATAAGAAGATTGTCAATTGCTCTGTACTACTCATTCTACGAGAGTCAGATAACAATGACCTCTCTTGGAGTACAGAATAAAAACGCAAAAATATACTTCGTTGCATTCGGAGTAATTCAAAACACCTCCCACCATGTCCAGTCATTAGCTCCCAAACAAATTCAGTTCCTGTAAGTTTCAATGTCCGACATGGCTCTTTAACGAGGTGAACCTCTCTATATGTCTCTAATGAATTTATTGTTGTTGCTATGAAGATATCATGATCTGTGTCTGTGTCTGATGACATTTTTCTAAAATAAAGATCAATAGTTATTATTAATTCATAACAGACCAAAACAGTGGGATTATACGCTCTATAAAGATCAATAATTATAATTCATTTGTGAATACTTTATGGATATATATTATACGCTCTATAGTAGATTGAAGTATGCTGAAACATAAACATAAATGATATGTGATTCATGACAGCCTGCAAAATGTCCTAATTTCTATAGGGTTATGTGCTGACAAGTACTCATCATAGGCATCCATCTACGATTTAGTCAAAATGATTCGAAAGATTCATTAACCATAAATCTGTGTTGCATAAGCTCAGGCCAATAGGAGCTTGAGACAGATCTGCATAGATTATATAAACTCTAGTGTTGGTGAATGCCAGTTCTTTGTAGTGCTTCTTGGCCTGTTCCTTAATTTCCACAAACACCAGTACCAGCAGGTTCAGACTCTACCAAAGAGTGACTAGATAGGAAGATGATAACCTGGAGAAAAGAAGTGACTAGATAGGAACATGTATGGCACAGTTGTAGCTAGGGTGAACTGAGTTAGGAATGGCAGCTCATCTTTTCTCAGGATTTGAAAGAAAGGCAGTTCAAAATCTGAGTTCAACTAGGCCAAGAACTCAAATATCATGTTATGGTCCACAAATGTTGATATTGTTAACCATTAGCAACACACACCAGCTGAACAATTGATAAAGATCCAACTCCCACAAAACTCGAAAATGAGCAAAATAATCAACCAAAGATCTGTCATCCAGTCTAAAATGAGCAATCTCCTAGCGCAACTAATAAACTCATGCAATATTATGTAAAGAGTAGCCGAGGGACACCTTATGTCCACCAGTCTAAAAATAGAACCATCTTATATATTTGTATTTCATTCATAGAATATTTCAAATGAGAAAACTTAGATCGAAGTTGGGTTGTCAAATAAGGAGTGAGCATTATTTAAATGTCCATCCCCCTTACGGAGGTTTAGAGCTCCAAGTGAACCACTTCACTGCGTGTCGTGGACAAAGCATAGTATTAGGGCAGAGGCTACTCGACAAAAACATGACAATCCAACTCCATTCCTATAATCCTTATGAAAACTGCTTTACCTTATCAAAATCCATGCCCATGATTAGTATATGTTCTTTGAGTACCCAAAAAAGAACTAATTCTACCCAAATATATATATATATATATATATATCAAATCTCTGAACAAGATACCTAAGTGAAAGGCAGGGGCATCAAAGAGAGCAATGAATTGATATGAGAGCTGAGTAATTCTAAACCTGTTTTAAACAGCACAATATTTCTTTGTCATTATGGAGTTTGATTTTCTCCCTGCATCAGAACATTTGAATATAATGAAGAATATGTATTTAAATTAAAAACAGAAATAAGAAGTTAAAATCTCTATTAATAACATTGAAGATCCATGGTTATCACAGCATTTCTCATTTACTTAAAAGTCATAGCTAAATTTATTTAATTGTTATGAATGTTGTGATATGCAGGTCCTAGTTTTATACATTACAGGAGGACTTAATGTTGTACTATCACCAGAACATCAAAAAGAGATTAAGCGCTACATATATAATCATCAGGTATGGCAGGTTTCTCATCATCCTATGGTGTATATATAATACCTGAAAGTTAATAAATACTGGGTTCAGCTCCTTTCTGTCCCTTTTCCCTCAACCTACACCCTATACCTTTACTGTGAAGTATTTGAATTTGGAAACTTGTTCATGTTCCTTAATCACCTCAATTACAGTTTCATCTCTCCAAAGTTTGACTGTGATTTTGACAAAATGGTTCTCATAAGAGTAGAGAAAAATGGCCAACCCAATGAATTGATCAAGGAGTCTAAGAAGAGTGAATCTCTAGGGGACTTTTAGTCAATTTTGTTCATCAACCCTATTGTATTTGATTTACCAAAAAAAATACTCTATTGTATTAGAGTTAATAACACTAAGTGTAAGAAGATACACTTAACCCTCCTAAAACAGGCAAAAAAATAGACTTTTTTGGTTTGTTATTGATATACCAATGTATTCTTTTAAAAAAATGATTTATTCTTGCACCCTCCTAATTGAGTTAGTAACCCTTAGATCCAACGACTCCAAATAGATAAAGAATTCTAACTTCTATAAACAGATCTTCCTGATGGCATAAACAGGTTGAAGGCTAGCCGAAACTTCCTAACTCATATCATATTCATAATATAATAGCGAGCCTTTCTCCCACAACAGTGAATCAAGGACACTCAGAACTCTTCAAAACATGCTAACCATATATATTTTGCAGAATGAAGATGGAGGTTGGGGTTTACATGTAGAGGGCCAAAGCACTATGTTTGGTTCAGCACTTAGCTACATTGCTTTACGGTTGCTTGGAGAAAAAACAGAAGATGGTGAAGACATGGCCGTGGCAAGAGGGCGGAAATGGATCCTTGACCATGGTGGTGCAACAACAATACCATCTTGAGGAAAGATGTGGCTTACAGTACGAGAACTTTTACCCCTTTAGTTTATTTTTGTTTTAGTCTAGTGATTCCTGAACAGCATACTCTTAAGAAACTATGGAACATATTTAAACTAGAGATTTTCATTCTTCAAATACTAAGAATACAGAATAGAAGACTCACCAATCTCTAGTTCCAGTCGGATAATGATAGGGCCAAGACTCATCCCAAAGCTCACTGCTAATAAATATCATGTTCAGAAGGTCACTGCCAGTAACCAACAAGACACAATTGACCTCCCCATGAAACTATGACTCAACCTACTCTTTTTCAGATGAAGAACATAAACAAACAAACCCAACAAAAGGCAAGCTAAAGAATGAAGTAAATAGCAACATAATGAAACATGATCCTACAACTATACATAATTATATCTTTCCTCTACCAGTACAATCTCAAGATACTTTCAAGCCAAACTATTTATGAAGAAGTCCCTCTAGATTCTAAGAATGATGCTTGATTGTGACTGAAAAGGGTTGCCGAACTTAATGAACTTAAAGCTGAAGTATCCACATTCCATACGGAGATTTTAACAAGATAACGAGCATGAAGTAATGATGCAGTGTTCTGTAGGCAACAATCGATGGATGAGATTTCAATACCATACTTTTTCGGAGGTGTTTCATATTAAATGAACACTAAAATCATCTCATAAACCTTTCTATTTAGAAACTCTAGGTTCAAACAGAATCGAAATATCAACTCCTAGCTGATAGGGAATTAGTATTTAGTAACTGTATATGCTTCTAAATGACTTAGCAAACAAATGATTAAAACAAAAATAAAGAGAAATATCAACTCCTAGCTGATAGGGAATTAGTATTTAGTAACTGTACAAATACAAGATATTTTTTTTTCCAATTCAAAACGTAAGCAAAAATCCACCAATTCCAATCACTAACCAAGGATATACAGAAGATGAAAAGAGATTAAGAACTCAAGATCCAGGTAAAGAAGAAGAGCAGAAGATAAAAATAAAGAGAAAAGGCTAAACGAATTGAATCCAACCAAACACCCAGAAGAAAGAAAATATAAAGAAATCAAGATTGTAAGAAAACTGAAATAGAGAAGGAAACGCAAAACCCCCTCACTTTTCTTCCCCCAACATCATAATTAATGGTCTATACCAGAGAAAGGAAGCAGCTTTTAAAGATATAACCCCCTTCTTTCAATAATTACTAGCCAAAAACCCAGAAGGAGGAAGAAAATGAAAGAAAAATCAAATCCCACCAAGGACCAAAAAAAAAGAAAAAAGATTAGATGAAAAAAATGGAACCCCATATCTCTACCAATCAAAATCAGTGATCCGGATAAGAAAACAGGGAAAGAATCAAAGACCCACACAAAGAAGAAAGACAGAGACTAGCTGTATCGATCAACCATACGCAGATGAGGAAAACACTTAAAACAAGAAAAGAAATACAGCAGAACAAAGAAAAAAAAAAAATAATAACCAGAGAGTAACAAGGGTTTCAATCTCTAAAACCCTAAAAAAAACAAAGAGCAACAAGGGTTTTGATATCTGAAACTGTAAAAAAAAACCAGAGAGAAACAAGAGTTTCGATCACCGGAGAAGACGACTTACCGGTGAGCTTCCTTCAGAGCGCCGGCGAGATCACAGATGAATAGAGGCGGAGGAATCAGAGACGAGCAGAGGCGGAGGAATCAGAGAGAAACATGGGTTGGGTTTCGATCTCTGAAACCCTAAAAAAAAAAAAAAAAACCGTGTTTATCTTTTACGGTCGAGACGAGTTTCTGAAAGCATCATCGAATTTTTTTTTTCCGTAAAATTAGAGGTCCCGTCAACTTCCCGCGAAAGTTCGAAGTAGCTACTTCCACGGGAAGCTACCTGCACCTGCTTTCTCGAGAAGCAGATATATCAACTTCCATGAATTTTTACTTCCACGGGAAGTTATTTCGAAAGTTGCTAACCAAACACATTTATCCTAGACTTTCCACTTCCTAAAGCCCAAAAGTCAGGAGGAAGTCTAACCAAACGCCACCTTAATAATTGTTAACATTTAAGTACTCCAATAAATATTCCGTTAAATAAAGTTATATAAGACATTTTAAGTTGAATATTTAAAATAAATATTAAATTTTATATATAGAATAAGAGTTTGGGCCAAGCTTTATGAGATATTGTTCAAACCCAACCTTCATGTCAACGGCCTAGTTTGACCCACCTAAGCTTCCAAGATATATAAATGAAATTAAAAAATCTCGATTTTACACGCTTATGAGGGTCAAGCTGGATACCCTCACATGAGGGCAAAATTGATTGCCCTAGGCACTAATCGTTTGGGTTGCAACCATTTAGGGTCTGTTCGTTTTGTAAGAAATTGGTGAAGGAAAAGAAAATGAGAGAAAGTAAAAGAAAAGAAAGTGTGAAAAAAGAAAATTAATTTTATTTTGGGTGTTTGGTACCAACGAAAAGAAAGTGATAGAAAGTAGGTTGATATTTCTAAATTATCTTTTCTAATAATTCATTTTTACATGAAATGTAATAAATGATATGACATTAGTTTAAGGACAAAATAGAAATTCAAAACTTTTAACATTATTTTCTTGTAAAAGAACTTATCTTTTTGAAAGAAAATTTTGAAAGAAAGTTATGCACTAAAAAACAAGATTTTGTGGGCCCCATAGATTCTTACAATTTATTTTCCTCTCAACTGAACACTTTTCTTCTCTATTTTCTTTTACTTTCTTTCATTTTCTCAGCAAACGAACACACCCTTAAAGAATTTCCTACCATGCTACACCGACCTTTGTGCGATGGGAATGTCTGTTGCAAATTCTGGAAAAAAAAAAAAAAAAAGTTTAACTCAAGCAAAACTCAAATTTAGAAAAATCAGGCGGGTTAGGTGCTAAACCAAGCTTAAAGATGAATGTCTATATTTCTTTGGCTTACTTTTAAGGTGTTTACCCATAATTTCACCCCTCATCTTGGCATGTATCTTCTGATGTTTCGCTTCTTATGTGGCAGTCACCTCCTTTTAACTAAGTAAAGATTACATGTGATAGGACTTCTCTCCCTAATGCCTCTGTTGTTGGTGGGAGCAGATTTCATCTAGCGAGACGAAAACGTGATGGGATGAGCGAGACATGTGACGACAAAAAGGGAAAAAGATATCAAATGGAGAGAAGTCAAAAAATAGGGAGGAAATGAAATGACTTCTTCCTTTTTATTTCACCACATGTTGGAAAAAAAACCATCACCAGATGGTTTTCGTCTAGCTATCGCTAGATGAAATCTCATCCCGTTATTGGTTATATTTGTATTGCTCATGATTATACTGGTATGACTTACATTTATTGTTAGGCTTCAGATTACCTCTGGTGGATGCTCGCCCGGTGGAACCTCAGGCATCCACATATCATTGGGCATGTGGCGTTAAAAAAGAGAGAAATTATTTTATTTTCTTCTCATGATTTTGACTTCTCCCCGCATGATATCTCTCTCCCTTTTAAAATGCCACATGTCCAATGATGAGTGGATGCCCGAGGTCCCACCTGAGGCATCCACCCGAGGTAATCCGTAGCCTTATGGTTAAGCCATTGTAGGAGGTAATGCTGTAGTAGTTGGCTCTAGCAGTTCGTAAGTCAATTCAGTTGGCTATCTATAAAAGGTGACCTACAATCTAGATCAAGAGTGATGCACTCCAGCTCATTTATGCGCTTAATGCAATATCACTTGACTTTCTCCAGTTCATCAATGTTATTTGTCTGGGCATTTTCAAATACATGCAAGAGATAGAATTTGTTTCACTACATTCTCCCATCATTTACTCAGTGACCAAAAAAAAAAATGATACAACTCACCAACTTGTCTCTTGACGCCTTATCCTTAGCTGTATGTCAGGGTCAATCTGACAGTATATGTCATGTTGTACGCTAAGGCGACCATGACATTCGGTCTTATGCTTGTAATCATGTATTTGTCTTTCATCTAATGCATAATTAGATAAGGCATATATATACATACATTTAGCACAATACTAATATAAAAATATTTTAACACAATACTTACATAACATAAGACAGGATTAAATTGTTACTATGTAAAATATAACTCATTATATACATGTATAATATATATCTTATATATAATATATGACCAAATATAACTCATTACATACATGTATAATATATATCTTATATATAATATATGACATTATACATATAGTATAGTAGAGTATGTGGATGGCAGGGCAGGGCAGGGCCGGGCCTCAAGTTATAAGGCTTTCAAAAATTCGGAATGCGGGGTCTTGAGGAATAAAAAAAGAAGTCCTTGAGACCGAACCGGGTACCTCATTGGAAGCCGGATTGCTACCCTTATTCTCAACCCAAGCCTAACAATATAATTTGACCCCTTTTAACTAAGGTTAAGATTCACCAATTTTGGGGGTTTAACAATATAATTTTACCTTTTTTAAAATATATTAAAAAATATTAATCATATGGGTTAAAAATCCTTAACTAGAGTTTAATGTTTTTCTAAAAACTAAGGTTATATTGTTGAACCCCTAAGGGTTAGTAAATCTTAACCACAGTTAATAGAAGTTCAAATAGAAGTTAAAGGGACATGTGTTGGCCTATGGGTGTGTTTGAACTCTCCCTGAATTCAATCATGATTGACTTGATTCAATCTCAGGTGGATGCCCTTTAGTTTTTGAATTTTTTTAAATATATATATATATATATATTTTACTAGGGATTTAGAATCCTTATAACTGGACTCCTTGAGTTGATTACAACCCACCTGTCGATACATGTCCCTTTTAATACATCTTGATTGTGATTAAGATTCACTAATCCTTAGGGTTCTACCACCTAATCTTGGTTTCTAGAAGAAAAAAGTTTGGTTATAACAGTAAAGATAAAAAGAAATATCTTTGAACTATTTTGTTTAATTATTTCATAGGACATAGTCATTAGAAAATGGGACAACTACTCTCTAATTTTTTTTAAAAATTATATTATATTATTTGATAGGGCATAGTTATCGGGCAATGGGACAATTGCTCTCATAAACAAGGAGAAACAATACTTGAACGATATGTACAAAATGGATGGATGAAATGACCTATAAACTTAGATGTAAAATTTTCCCATCCCTTAAATCAAATGTGCCTCCCCTACAACAAATTCCTGGCTCCGCCCCTGCTCACGCCAATCCCTATTCAACACTTGCAACCTTGGAAAGAATCCATCATCTCCTCTCTTTTTATTCTCCACTCATGTTGAGCCCATGACAATCTTTGCTACTGCAATTAGAAACATTGCTATTGTACTAGCCGACCAAATGGGAGCACCAATACAGATCACTCTATTGCCTCTCTTAAGCTCTTGAACTTTGGTCCACACGTTCACCTTTACTACTTACTGTTGTATACATGGGTTTGATATTCTTCATGTCGTTAGTTCTCTTGTCGAGCTAGATATGAATCCTGGTAGGGATAGAGTTGTTCGTTGTTATTGTCCGGTTCTTATCGATGTGCAAGTCTGCTGCATTCGAAAAAAATAGTTGTTGTTGGTTGTGTAAGAGAGAAAGAGAGAGAAGGAAGAAAGATTCACTTTTTTTTTTTTTTTGTCATAGAGGCTGATATTAGGACCTGTGACTCATTTGACATGACAAAAGCCAAAATTACCACGATCCAATGAGGCCCTTTTGAAGACCTGTGACCCCATTAGCGAGACCATAGAAAAATCATGGATATCATTTCGTCTTTGACCCAGTAGGCTAATCACCTTATTGAGATTCATCCTTTTTCATCGACTCATTGAGGTGTAGCCCATTGAGGTTCATATTATTATCTCTCCATACAACACATCAACAACGGTAATGATCGATAATTATCATCTGCAGCGATTTTAGAATGATTAGCAATCTATCTTACCTGATTGAATATCAAACTCACACATATTTCCAAATCTACATGAGTTTGAGAGGGAGTAATAGAATACATGTATTGTTATGATATGCATTAGAAGCATCATATCATTTCCATCATCACAATTGGAAGAATTGGGATTTAGAATCAGATTGAGATTGTGATTGAGATTTGATTAGGAATGATTTGATTTATTTTTTATATTTATCTATATATTATTATTTACTTAAACTCTACTTGGGTCTCTTTTAATCATCCAAGTTACTGAATAGAATCAATTTGTTAACATAGGCCTGTGAACTAGCGTTTGACCACCATCAAACATTTCTAGAATATCAATAATTTACTAAAAAACCTTTAAGTTACAATCTTTTGGCAAAACTTTCAAAAGTCTGAAACATTATTAACAATAAAGTCCAAAACTTTAAATGGTTTACTGAAATTTCAGAGACCTCCCCTTTTGTTTCTATAATTACATTGTCCTCCCATCTACTTTATTATCTATTTGTTACTTACATGGATAGTTATCTATTTGTTACTTACATGGATAGACTTTGCTGATGTCATGATTTAAATATTTTAAAATGGCCAAATTATCCATCTTAAATTCAAAGTTAGTTAATGCAATAAAATAAACGATAATTGAGATTGATAAGCTTGGGTGGAGTGCAAATCCGCACCTAATATCGGAACTCGGTATTAGGCGACGTGTTCCCCTTTCAAATGGCCACGTCTCTCCCCATTTTAGCATCCTTTAACTGTGAGTAAATATCATCCCTTATGATTAAGTCATTTAACCTTGGTTTTTAGAAGAAATAAATTAAATTTTTTTAACACCCTTTAACTGTGATTAAGATTTACTAACCCAATGTCTCTCCCCTTTTTAACACCTTTAACTATGGTTAAGTTTCACCCACCCTTAGGGTTATGCAATTTTAAAAAATTAATTTTTTAACACTCTTTAACTGTGGTTAAGATTCACTAACCTAATGTCTCTCCCCATTTTAATACCCTTTAGTTGTGGTTAAGTTTCACCCCACCCTTAGGATTAACCCATTTAACTTTGGATTTTAGAAAAATAATTTTTTAACACCTTGGGTTAGTGAATTGTAACCACAGTTAAAGGATATTAATTCTTTTTTAAAATCAAAGTTAAATCGCTTAGCTTAAGGGTGGATGAAACTTAACCACAATTAAAGGATGTTAAAAGAAAGAAAAAATAACGTGTTTCATCAAATAAATAAATGGGGGCAAGTTAATGATGTGAACCTCACAATCCTGATAGGGAAGGGCAGTGTAATTTCAATAACAAGAGAAGAGACTTCTGAAATTTCACGAAACCTCAGGGGAGGTCAATGTAATTTACCCTTTAAAAAATTCTGAATTTTGAAATTCGTGTTCTTTAACTCGAAACATTGTTGTGTGCCTGTGCTAAACTTTTGTAGAAAAAAATGATAGTTTATATATGGCCGGGCTGTGGTGGAGTTGGGTTACCTAGGCTTCAACCGAAGCTCAACCAAACGTCAAGACTCTGGTCGGGTTGGATTGACATGGCTTCAACCAAGATCAACTCAACGTCGTCAGGTCAAGTTAAAATTTTCAACCAAAGCCCAACTCAAAATTTAGAAAGTTCAGCCTAGGCCGTCCATTTACGCGGTGGGTTGGGCAAAGCCCATCTAAGTTTTTTTTGGATGGTGCATCAACGTTAATGGATCGAGGTATCAATGGGGAAATCAAATCACAGCCAATCGCGATTGACTCAGGGAGGGTTCAATCACATCCTCAAGTCAATATGTGTCCTTTTTAACCCATATAACCATGTTTGGGATTCATTAAACCTTAGGGTTCAACAATCTAACCTCAGTTTTTGGGAAAAAAAAAAAAATTCCTAAAAATAACCTTAGGATTATGAAATTTTAACCACGTGGTTAATTTTATTTTTTTTTAAGAATTTCTAAAAACTAAGTTTAGATTGTTGAATCCTAAGGTTTAGAGAATATTAACCATAGTTAATAGAGGTTAAAAAGGACATGTGTTGACCTGTGAGTGCGATAGAACTCTCCCTGAGTCCAATGGCGATTGGCTATGATTCAATGTCATCAATAGGGCTATGCTTATACTCGTATTCTTGATCAAGCCACTCCTTGCGCTTTTGGATTTCAGTGATTTTTGAATAGCCCGGCCCGTTTAGAGATGGATTTTGTGGCCTCATGACACCTATATTTATGGGTCATCTTTTGTGTTGGGATCAGGGGCGGAGCCACAATGAACCCTTGAAATTTTGACAAAAACAAAAACCAATAGGAATAATGGGGTGCAGCCTGGGAGAGGAGCAGAGTCGTGGCGATGGGAATGTAGCCCCTCTAAACTTCGGAGGAAAAATATTATATTTGTAAACGGAGACAAACAAATGTCATGACCCATGAGTTTGTCCCTTAAAAAAAAAAAAAAAAAAAGGACTAAGGCTCGGGACCCTATTGTTAGCCGCCCTGCAAGAGAATCCTGGCTCCGCCCCTTGGTGGGATCAACCATATATGCCGACTAATGATTCAAGGGGCATGCGCAGGCCCCAGATGGCCAGATGCATAGTGCTAGCAGCTTCTAGGGTTCTGTACAGAAACCATATAGCACGCCTCCATCTGTAAATGAAATCGAACAAACTACCAAAACCAATTACGTGATCGATCTTTCCAAAAAGTATGGTAGGCACACTCGCTTTAATAGAAAAAAAGCTACGCGCACCTTGTGATAGATATGTACCCGTTTTGTTCTTTTAATGCGCGTGTGCCCCATTTGAAAAAATGTGTCTAACAACGCGCGTGTTGATTTTATTTATTTATTTTTCTCAAGCGCGTGTATATAACTGCATTCCTGATGTAATCCAAACGCACCCCAGTTTGTTCCATCCATCACTGCTTTTGGGCTCATGCAATCATGTGCAAGGCTCCGCTAATCGCTCCCAAACAGACAAAAAAAAGCGTTTTAAAATAATCCCAAAACAAACAAGCACCGCAAAATTTCTCTTGGTTTCCAGTTTTCTGCCCACCTGTTTCTGTTCCTATTTATACATGCAAACCCCACCCTTCTTCTTCTCTCAAACTGCACTTCCAAACTACATTTCAGTTTGTTCTTAGTCTTTTCTTCCTCCACTTTACTGTTTGCAGAAATGGGGAATAAGGGACTTTTTATTAGTATGATGTTATTTGGATTATTGAATTTTGTCGTCGCTGTATCGCCCCGGAAGCCCGTCGATGTGCCGTTTCAGAAGAATTATGTGCCTTCATGGGCTAGTGACCATATAAAGTACATTAATGGCGGTTCTAAGGTTCAGCTCGTACTCGATAAGTACTCTGGTATCTTCTTCTTAAACTCGCTTATCATATGCATGATTGTGTCTTAACATAGCCCCTTTGTTCTAAACTAGTGATTTTAAACCCAGACCGGCTAAACCGAAACCGGGAACTGGCCCAAGCCGAAGTGAACCGCTCGACCGGGGCACTTCTCTCTGGGTTGGACGAACCGGATTGATCATGGGTCCAGATTTTAGAACACTGGTCTTAACCATTGGTTTAAAAGGGGAAATGTCTGTTTAGTCATTTGGTGCCCCCCTATGTAACTTTTTTTTGTGTGTGTGAAACGCTCAGGAACTGGATTTCAGTCAAGAGGGTCTTACTTGTTTGGGCATTTCAGCATGAGAATAAAGATGGTTGGAGGTGATTCAGCTGGTGTTGTCACTGCTTTTTATGTAATTCAACTTCCTACCCAAAAATCTCCTTTAATCACCTTAGAATTTAGATATGTGATTTGTTTCATGATTCCATGTTTCATTGCCTTTTAATTTGTATTACTTTATCAGCTTTCATCACAGAATTCCGAGCATGATGAGATAGATTTTGAGTTCTTGGGAAACAGAACAGGCCAGCCTTACATATTGCAGACCAACGTATTCACTGGAGGGAAAGGAGACAGGGAGCACAGGATCTACCTCTGGTTTGATCCCACCAAGCACCACCATACCTACTCCATCCTTTGGAATATGTATCAGATTGTGTAAGTTCATGGTTTGATCTTTGTAAACCATCCACTGACTACCCGAACCGATCCGATTAAGGTTGATCTATGACCTAATACAAGTCCATAGGATCGAACACAGAATGTACAGTTTTTTGTACACATTAATAATCAGAACGAATATGGATACATGTCTAGGGCCCCTAAAAAAAAGAATTAGTCTATGGATACCAAATATACTCCCCCATCTTAATCCTTTAATTCAAATAATTAAGGACAATATTAGATTTGGCTTAACTTATTTTGTCATTTTCTAAAGTCACGTCTATTCTAATCTTAACCCTTAATTATTTGAATTAAAGAGTTGAAATTTGAGAGTATATACTTGGGAGTACTCATAGAATGCTAAAAGAAAAAAACACTTCCTAAATGAACGAGATGCCTCTTGAAATTGATCCTCAAATTTTTTTTCTCAGGATCTCGGCCCCAAACCCCCTGAACTCAAAATATTTTGTAAATGTCTCAATTATAATTATTATCAATCAACCATCACTTGCGCCTATAAGAAAATCCTAGATCCGTGTCCATTTTGATTAGATCTATGATAGTAATATCTTTTTTTTTTCTCTTGTAAATTCGCAGTTTCTTTGTGGACGACGTACCAATAAGAGTATTCAAGAACAGTAAGGATCTTGGTGTGAAGTTTCCTTTCAATCAACCCATGAAAATTTACTCAAGCTTATGGAATGCTGATGATTGGGCAACAAGAGGAGGGCTGGAGAAAACTGATTGGACCAAAGCACCCTTCATCGCATCATATGCTTCCTTCCACATAGACGGTTGTGATGCCTCTTCTCCTCAATCGGCGCACGTGTGTAATACACGTGGCAAAATGTGGTGGGACCAGAAAGCATTTCAAGATCTAGATGGCCTACAATACAGGAGGCTTCAGTGGGTCCGGAAGAACTACACCATTTATAACTATTGTAGTGATAGATCAAGGTACCCTAGTGTCCCTCCTGAATGTGCAAGGGATAAGGACATTTGAAGATTAATGCTTCTTAGTAGCTATTATATTAACCAAAAGGTTGACAGGCGTAGTTTTCATGTCATCCTCGCCTACATTACAGGTTAATGCTGCATCGCCCTGACCAAATCCGCTCGCCTTTGAGATTACTGGTTAATGGTTGATAAGCTTGATAGATTCACCCTTTTGAAATAAGAGATTATGGTCCCTGAAGTATAATATCGACCGCTTATATCATATCTTCCTTTTCCTTTTCCTTTTCCTTTTCCTTTTTCTATATTGTGCAATCATTTATCTATGGTCAGTAATTAGGGCCAGTGGGCTTGTAACTAGAGAATGAACCTCCTACTTGCCACGTTACCAAGAGGGACTTAATCGCAAAAAATTAAAAATGTGTTTGGTTAGCAATTTACAGTAGTGCTAATGGCATTAACAAAAATAGTTTTAAAAATCAGCTTTATGCGCTAAAAGTATAAACAATTCCCCCAAAAGTGAGACATGCATAAAATCGTTGTTGGATTTTGCTGGTCCAATTCTTACACAAATTTTGAGGTGGATCCCTGTTTTGCCTTTTGTGGTGAGTATTTAAATGGGGGGCTTGGACCAATGAAGTCCTGTTTGGGTTTACAAATCCATATCCCAAGTAAGTTAACTATTTTTCTTTCTAATACCATCAAGAGATGGGGTGCTAATTAAAGGCAAATGAAAATTCTTATTTGAAGAATGCTAACCCTACTTTCAGTCAACCCTTACTCTCACCCTCTACCAACCATATGTCCACTTTTTTTGGTGAGAGAGTATTTTAATCATTGCATAATGGACATGCGCTTGGTGGAGGGTGAGAATAGGGATTCAAACCAAACTGGAGTCTATTAAACCGGAAAACGATATGTTAATTACAATTGTAGAATATCTAAAGCGTTAGTTTGAAAACATATTGGCTCTGTTTAGTCATAAGAAAGCACAAGAAATACTCAAAATGTTTGAAAACATAATCAGTAAGAGACTCAAAGTTGTCTTCATTCATAAGGTGTCTTTTTATAAGGTGCCTTGCTTTCCTCCATTCCTTTCGCTGAAACCATCTAAGACCATTTTAGATGTGGTGGTACTACTAGGGCTATTTAGATGATATCCAAATTCGTTAATTGGATAGTAATTGAATTACTGTCCTAATAGGTATCCCGTAATTCGAATATGACTTTAAGTTGTATTTGAATATTGGTACACCCGATCCCATAAATTATATATATATATATAGATTCATGAGACTAAATTACCTTTACCGATATGTATTTTGTATCCAATCCTAAGATTTATTAAATTGTTAATTTTACATAAATGAGAATTTAAAAAATAATTTAATCATTTTTAATGAAATTTGTATTTTTTTTAACTTTTTTCATTTCTTATTTAAAAAATATAAAAAGTAAAAAAATAATTTAGATAATCTCCAAATTCAAATATTTTAATCGAAGTCATATACGAATGCTTTATTTCATTATCCGTAAGATATCTAATCAAATTCAAATAATGAGATAGTCTAATCAACTTAAATTTGATTAGTCCATTATGTGCTTCGAATTCACTCCATTTACAACCTTAAGTACTACTAGTTGAAATAATTTTGCTTGTACTGTTGCGCACACGATCTTACGGTGAGACCTTGCCTTAAAAAATCTACTATTTTTGTAATTGTAAGCAACTTTTAATTTTGTACACATAGTCTTAGGGTCAAGACCCGCCTTAAAATAATTCACACTTTTTACTGTAAAAATTTTTGTTCCTTGTACGTAAATGTGAGAGTTTTACCATTATATTGGTAGCTTATAAAGTTAGTTTCTTACAATTTCAAAACCCTAGCCCTTTCATGTCCTAAGTTAGTTTTTTCCGGGGAGAAATCTCAGCCTTAGGGCAGTGAGTTCTGTTTTAGAAACTTATACTAATTGAAAAAATATTTGGCCTACTCAGTTATACTGGTACCATGAAATTAGAATCCTCTTTTAGCGCAAATTTGACTTAACAGTGAGCTAATAATGCACTTAATTCATGGAATGCATTTCTAAGAAAAAAGTGCTTATTATGCATTGATTAAACATCATTGAAAATTAGCTAGTTTAGCTATTTTATATAAACAGGTTCTGGTTATATTATTTTATCCAACTAAGTTTTTCATTGGTTAGGGTAGTGCCCTTATTTAATAAGGTCGAAGGTTCTAGCCCTTCAACCTTTCCACCAAAAAAAAAGGGCTTCGAAATTATCTCTCGCGGATGCCCTAGGTGGGCATTCAGGCATCCACAAATTATGTGATATGCGGCAATAAAAGGGAGAGAGATATCAAGTGGGGAGAAGTAAAAAACATGAGGAGAAAATGAAATGACTTCTCCCCCTTTTATCGTCACATGTCCGATGATGTGCGGATGCCCGAGCGCCCACCTCGGGTGTCCGCCAGAGGTAATCAGATGCTTCTGGCCCTTCTTCTCCTAGTGCCTAATCTACTCTCTTTACCACTTTCTTGCCTCTATACAGTTGCAGCATGAAGTAATAATGCAGTTTGACCTCATAATTACTCTCATTTTGACTGTCCTTTTTTTAAGATTTAAAACCATCATTATTGCTTTAATACTTACTTTATTTACTAAATTATTGTTGAATATGCTAATTAAAAGGAAGGCTTCTATCATGAAAACTAAAATGTGATCTAGCATAACTTTGGTTTGTCACTTTTTCATTACTAATAAACTGTAGTCCATTTCAGAAAGTTTGAGTCTTAAGCCTTCCTCTTTTTCTTTTAGTGGGTGGGGAGAATCAATTATGAAAGTAATCATAGCTGTCCCTATTTTTATTTATTCCAGATTGGTAAGCTGCTTGCAAGTGGGTTCTTTACCAAGCCTTGGTCAAGTTATCAATTTGGCGCGCACTTATATTCTGGCATCGAAGACTCATGATATCATTTTTCGGTTGCCATTTGTAAGTAAAGATTGAATTTAGTTCAAAAACATAAATTGATAACGCAATAACATCAAATTTTTCCACATACGCAAAAATAGGTACAACCGTGAGATGTTTGATATTTTAAAAGATTAAAAAATTAAAAATAGAGGGGATTATTTTTCAAAAAAAGCCAAATCCTCTACAGTGCAAATCCAATTATCACCCTTTGAGGCAGCCACGTGTCCTTTTTGATACACCTTAACTATAGTTAAGATTCACCCACCTCTAAAGTTCACCCACCCATCCTTGATTTTTTTTCTAATATTAATTTTTTAAAAAAATATTTTAAAACAATTTTTTAACTTAAAAAAAAGAATTAATATTTTTAAAAAAAACAAGGATAGATGAGTGAACCCTAGGGGTGAGTGAATCTTAACCACAGTTAAGGAATATCAAAAGGGACACGTAGCTACCTGAACGGATGATAACCGGATTTGCCATAGAGGATTTGGCTTCTTTTCAAAATAGAAATGGAATTATTACCTCAGAAGTTTTTTTTTAAAACAAAGGTAAGTCTCCGTTTGGCTTGCATTTTAAAGATTCGCTCGTAGGAACTGGGAAATGAAGGCCCGCTCAAATTATTTGAAGCCTTAAAATCAATGTGAATTCTCTCCGATCACTCTCAACTTCATTTACTCTCTTCAATTGAACAAGTGATAAACCGCTCGATAAAACCCTAACCCTAGAATTTATCTCCATTTCGATCCCTCGATCGATCAATAGCTCGAGCTCTAATGGCGGATTCTGATTCCTCTCCATCACCTCCGTTCGTCGCTCCTCTCTCATCAGTAAGTCTCCCCTCTGCAATCATCCCTAAGTTCATGCAATCCGATAAGTTTTGATTCTTGACTCCTGCGTTTCTACAAATCCCCCCATTTTTTCTAGTCGAGGCCTAGGTTTTCTTTCTTGATTTGAGGTATTCTACCGAAATTTGATTCTTGATTCTCACTCTAACTCTGGTTAATCTGCTCCTTGTATTTGCAGAAAAATGAGAACATGACGCCGATTGGCTCAAAGATCGCTGTGCGTGGGAGATTTCATTTGTTTATCGTTTTCTATTTTGCTATTTTCATTGCAATTTTTTTTTTTAATTTCGTTAGACGTTGTTTGCAGGGTTTGAATGAATCGAGGTCAGAGCTGCTGACTAGAATTCAAGGATTTAAACAGGTGATTTGGAAGATTGTTTTCGCTTTACAGTACCGTGGTTTAGAATTTGTCTTTGGCTTTTGCATTTAATTTCATTTTCTTCCTCCCCGTTTCTGGTCTGAAATCTGAAGTAAATGTTGTTTTCCATACAGGACATACAAAATTGGAGGTCGAAGCTAGATACTCAAGTTAAGAGCTACCACAATGTGAGTGTTGGTTGCTTTTTCTCATGATATATTCACTTACTTCTTGTTAACTTAGAATATGTCATACTAGGAAAATGTGTATATGGGTTCTGCTTGTTTAGCTTTTTCATGAAGTTATCCATCCTGCAACATGTTACCAGAGGCTATTGGCTTGATGGCTTCTCCCTGTACAGAACTGCAATGTCGATTATATGGTGTTCGATTTTTCTTTTTGGTAAAAAATTCATTGCAGAATTTGATATGTTATCTGTACGTTTGTCAAGAATCTGAAGCTTATTACATGGTTGGAATATATTGTATTTACAGAACAATAATTCTTCCTTAGAGCTGTTATAGCCCAAGCTTCATGCATGTGCTTTAGTTTACTCTTAATTCTTCTTAAAAGATAATCTGCAGTAACTGATTATTCTTGACTTTTATTGTTTTGTGTTCTTATTTTCTAGAGATGTGTTTGATATTTAGGAATAATGCGAACGATCAAGATAAGATTCAGCTGAACCGTTGCTACCTATCGCATTAACTTTTAGACACCTTTACTAATCTATGACCTATGATCTCGGGGGCTAATGGGACCTTCAATTCTTGTGATTTCTTTTGTATGCTTTCTACAATGACTTGTTAAAGTCTGATGATGCTGTAATGGGATTTTAATTTTGATTATTTAGATTAAATCTAGCATAGGCTGTCATCATCATAACCATTACAATATAGTACATTTAAATAAATTTGCATATATGTTAGCTTAATCCAAGGTTATTTTGCGAAGTTCGCCAATTAATATTGAAGCTCACCAACCCTATCCTGTGAAGTTCTCGATGACCCGACCTTGAGCTTCAGACTTTCCATGAGCTGAGATCGGGTCCTGAGCCAACCCAAGTTGGGTCTTGGTTGACTCAGCTGTTCTGATAAACTCATACTAAAACCTTATCATTTTTTTCTAGTTATATATGTATGTATGTATGTATGTATTATGTTTTGGTTTGAATAAGCACATTCATGATTTTCTAGGTTGCCCCACCCTGCTTCCTTTTGGTTGCATTTTTTGCTTATCTTGTTGCTACATGTATCTTCATTTGTCCTTTCTATGTACTCACAGATTTTTACCCAGTGTCCCTTGATCCCCTTTTGCTTCTCAATCATCTCAACTTAACTTGCACCCTAATGCAGGTCCCATGGCTATATTTAAAGTGGGTAGACTCTGATTGTCTTTTGTCTTGCACCTTGTTTGTGGTTTATATCACATTTATTATTTTCAAAGTCACAGACATAGTTAAGTCACAGTCTTGAGTGAAAAACCTGTTGCATAGAATTGGAACCTCCTTTATAAGGAAAGAATTCTTGAAGTAAAAACTTTTCCAAATATTAGAAAATTGGGCAGGAAATTTCAAATTATTGATCTACAAGAAAATCGATGATATGCTACCTGGTCAAGCTTGAATTTTGCTTCTTGATCAGTAATCCCTAGCCTATTGGCATTGTGTTTTTTGATAGGGAGTAGAGTGTATAGAGTGTCTTGATCATTTGTCTAGAAACCCAAAATAGTGTTCTCGCTCTGTAACCACCATATCCATAGAGTTTAAGGAATCTTCTGTACGAATTGTTACACATGACATTCTTCCAATGTGATTTACAGCTTGGCGTAATGATCTTCAACTGTGATGCCATCACGTGTCAAGGATACATTTTTCTTTCTCATCTAGAGAACTTGGTTGATCACACCTGATCCTGTCATGCCCTTAAGCTCAGGGGAAGCATGCTACTGCCATCTTTTCACCCGTACCCCTGCAACTACACCAAAGCTCATTCTTTATTATCGTAGTTGCTTTGGTCAATCGTGCCTGGTGCTTCCACCTCCATGTCACACAGTTAACTTAGGCAAGAAGGAGGGGATTGGATATCTTAAAGAGTTTTTATTTCCTACAACTATTGTCGACATCACACTATGAGATCTTGACAAATAGGTATGCATGAAGATCTATTGATAATAAACAAGTAATGGCTGAAACAATAAATGCATGTTAGTGCAGGAGCCTGGAGAGACCAGTGTAGTTAAGGCGTCACCTAGGCGTTTTTGGTGGTGGGGTGCCCGACTAGGTGCTTAGGCGGGCAGAAATAGCTAGGCGGTCGACTAGGCGTTGATATCTGGGCGGTCGCCTAGGCGATCTGGCTTATAAAAGGTTTTTTTTTTCTTTTTTGCTTAAAAAAAATCCAAAAAATCTCAATAAATAGGAAAAATAAAAAAACATGTAATGAAGAAGTAATAAGATTCTAAATCATTTTTATCACTAAAAATATCGTCGCAAGGGGGCTTTGCCCCCCCTGCCATCCCCCCCTGGGCAATCTGCTGAAGGTTGTACATTCCAAAACAAACAAGATGCTTCTAAAGTCAATATGAAGCTCAAAATTTAGAAATAAGAAAATTAGATGGGTCGAGAGTTGAAACATACAAATAATTCAGTCCAGATAGGCAGATACACACTGTTGGGACAGCACACGATGAAGCTCTTCTTAAATACTTTAGTATTTCTTGGGTTCAAATGATGAAGCTCTTTTATTATTTCTATATTACATAATCTTTAACATCATGTTGTAATTCTGAAGACATTTTTTAGGCTCTAGGGTCTAATATTATACATGTAACATGGACAGTGACACGAATTTGGGTATTTGACCCAGATTTTGAAGTGTTTAATACTCTACTATGTCAACATGTCTTTGGTTATGTGATATGAATGATTGTAATAAACTTTTTATTTTATGTTTTTGTGGAATGTGGGTATGGAGTTTTGGTCTTTTGGATGTTATATATAATAATATATATACATGATATATATATAATTATATATATATTTATATTAAATTTATCGCCTAGGCAACGCCTCGCCTAGACACCTTGACTACACTGGGAGAGACATGAATGGCATGGCATGGCATGACATTTAAAAAGTGAAGTGCTACTTTACATTAATGGATTAGCTTTGAAGTGCTACTTTAAATTAATAGATTAGCTTGAGGAAATGAATAGATAGGACAAGGAAATAGTGGATGAAAATTAGAAAGCATCAGTAGCATGGTTTGATGCTCTAGAATATAACTAGTATCACGACACTAACTAGAGGGCAAAGAATTACCTGATCTGATGTTGGGGAAGAGTAAGAGATGCGAAAAATATAGGAAATTGGTTGTTCAATAATTTCCTAGGATCAATGATGTATGACAAGATGCAAGCAATGCTGAAGAAACCTTTGACAAGATGGGCTAATTTATAATCCCGTGGCCAATGATGCATGACAAGATGTAAGCAATATTGAAGAAACCTTTGTGAAGTTTTCTAATTGGGGCGCTTTGTTTACATCACATCCAACATATTTCTAGCTCTGGTTTCCTAATAGGGTCTGCATTTGATTGTCGCCATTGCTGCCAACTCTCGGTATATCTTATTTGTATTTTGAATTCATCTTATATTGTTCTGTCATTTTATTAAGTAGTGAAGCCAGATAAGTTTGTTTGGTCATCAGTTTAATGAAGGTCTCATTGCTGCGAGGGAGAGTTTGATTCACAATCAATAAAGGGTGCAGCATTCAAGGGATGGTATGCTGCAATATTGCCCTCCTAGAGCAGAAGAATAGCCACCCACTGGGCATGCAACAATGGGCACTTAATAATATCAACAATTTATTACAAAATTTTGGCATTAAACTGGTATCCCATTTTGTATTGATGAAGTTTGAGTAAGCAAAAGCTGAATTGAAGATGTCAGCTTGGTAAGTTGGTTATGCTTATGAGCATCGATACCATCGACCTGCATTTAGAACTTCTTCACCCATTCCAGTCGGCTATCAACAGCTGAAAGTCTAGCATTAAATGTATTAGATTGCTTAAGTGGTCAAGCCTTAGAGTCCTCAATCCATACCAACCCCACCCACCCACCCAAAAAAAATGTACATGAGAAGAATACTACCACTGGAGGAAATTTCATTGAATGTCCTGGAATAATTTTGCTTTGGTCAGTAGAAACAATAGGTATAGTTTCTTTTCAATGGCTCAATTGACAACATTCATTATGTGGTCGTGCCTTTGTAGGCTGTTGCTCTATCACTTGCACTCCTGCTCCAGTTCCTGATTTATTTCAGGTTTCTAAGCACTTCTGATGTGGATAGCACGATAAGTTTGCAAACCATGGGGTTTTTGTTTATTTTTTTTTGTGATGGGATGACAATATTATCTTGTGATTCTATCTTCTGCATTTTAGTCTTCTGTTGTGAATTGTGATTTCCTTGAAGAAAGGCACCTTGTCAATGGTGTATTTCAACATTGAAAGTGTTGTTCTCTTGTGAGGTCCACAGAACTTGGGCAGATTGAGTTAGTCCTGATACGCTACATATAGTTGGCCTGCGCGCGAGATTGAGCAATAGCATGCTTTGGAATGCATTATGCCCGTAATTGTTGGTGAAGAGTTGGTAAGGTCACGTTGTGGAATACCAAGAGGCCTGGATTCAAAACCCTTGACCAACAAGGTGGCCAAAATCCCCCACTTGCTAGCAGGTTACCTATCGAAAAAAAGAGAGTAGAGTTGTCCTCAGAACCATCTTTCCTACATTCTGGGTTTCTGGGAGTATTGGTGTAACCTTGTAATTGGGGTCAGAATCAATATGACTAGTAGCACAGCAGTTAGGAGTAAGGCGTGCAAACTACCAACAATTGGAATTTTTTTTTTGTGTTGGTGAGAAATCTAGATTTGATTTCTTAAATGTTAGTATTATACCCTTCGTATTTTTCAATCATTCTTCTCTTGTGGTCCTTTTTTCCTTCGAGGAACAATTTACATTGCTTTTGCATGGTTAGTACTTGTTGATGTTTAATATATCCACCATTTTTTCGGTAACATTACATGCAACTTCTTATGCCAATTGTTGTTTACATCATGCAGGAGCTTTCAGAGCTCAAAAAATCACTTAATGTTGAAGTGGAGCAACTAAGATCAGTAAGTCTCATTCAGATGTTATTGTTCCTTATTAGTTTTTCCAAAAGGTAATTTGTGTGTTTTTTTTTAATTAAATGAAACTAGGAATTTCAAGAACTGCGAACCACTCTTCAACAGCAACAAGAGGATGTCGCTGCTAGTCTAAGGAACTTGGGGGTAATCTATCTTTTTGTTTGTGAACAATTTTTCATATATTCCTTTCATTTGTTCGTCTACCTTTTTGTCTGGCTATTGATCAAGTCATGTCAATTATACCTGCTATGCTGCTTGTTATCTGCATACATATTTAACTGATCTTTTAGGAGCTCATATAGCTGCAGGATGTGTCGGAAGAGGCAAAAGAAGAAACCCAAAATCTGAAGGTGGAAGAAAATGCAGAGGAAGTTCAAGCTCCAACACTGGAGGAGAATGGTAAGGAAATTGAACATTAGATGGGTTTCAGTTGAAGCCTTCTTCATCTTATCCTCTGAGAGGAGACATATAGGTCTGTCTTGTGGGCTCCTACTGTTTTCAGGCAATATGGGGTGGGTTGTACTTTTTAGTGGTCATGTTGCATTGCATTTGAGATCATGAAAACAATTGCTAGGTTAAGGCTTTGACATGGCTGTCTAGTTCGATTCACACGAACACCTCTGTGATTTCAATTTTTCTCAAGTCATGGATTGATGTTATTACAGCGGTATTAATATATATGAAGAGCAATACTGCCTAGTTCTTTTCATCTAACACCTCTGGTATGACATGATTACATTGAGTCTAATACCTAAGGTATCAAACAGATAATTTGTTCATATTTGCATATACTTGATCAAAACTTCTTAATTAGTAGGCAACTTCTTTGATTGATCATGACCAAAGATCAAAACTGCTACTAACTGTCAAATGTCTGAACCTTTTCACTGATCATTGAACTTTTCTTTGCTTTAACTTTGAAGGCATTATATCCTCTAGTCATTTTGATTCTGGTCTTGAGCAGTTCGGTTTGAGTAGTTGGTTGGCCACGTGACCACTGTGGGGCCAGCATGCATTGCACACGTGAGTGTATGGTCATATGCATGTGTATAGCGAGTCATTTTTTTAAAAAAAAATTTGCTTCGGATATCATTTACTTATGTTTGCAGAGATGGTGGTTAGTTTGGGGATTAGAGCTCTTGGCAGACGCATCACCAGGAGATCCCTAGCTAGGGCTGTAAACTGAAGCGGATATTATTTGTATCCGATTCGTATACGAATCTGTTTAGTCAGATAATTATCTGAATAGGTATCCAGCCGAGCGAATTTGGATAGTAATTTTACCATCTATTTATAATTGGATATGAATCCAGGTATATTGATATATCCGATTCAATAAATATCCGACCGATTATATAATATATATATATAATATTTTTAAATAAAATTTTACTTATTTTTACAATTTTTAATATTAATTTATATTTTTTTTAAAGTAATTGGATAATTCAGATACTGTTCAAATTCAAATATTTTAATCGGAATATGGATATCATATTTCAGTATTCACTATCTGATTATATAATCAGATACGAATTTGGAATACCCTATACGCTCCAAATTTGCTCCATTTATATGGCCCCTATCCCCAGCTTCCTCAACAGAAACGCCACACCCCACCTCTGGCACAAGAGGCAGGGTGTATAGTGAGTCACTTTGTACTCCCTATCCCTAGCTCCCTCAACAGACACCCCACCACTGGTGCAAGAGGCGGACCCACAGTATTCGAAGGACATTATATGGGTGCTTATAATGTAGGAGATATACTGCACCAAACAATAAAGAATAAACCATCATTGAGTGCGAAATGAGGTCACAAGGCACTCTACTTTGGTATAAGAAGTTACCTAACATGGCCCAAAACTCCAAACAAGATCATTATTTGGCTTAAAAAGGTGGAGGATAAGAGATAAGGAGATTTATAGAAGCAAGCATTAGATGGATATTATTAGAGTGTAGAGTTGATCCCCCCAAAAAATATGGACTTCCACTTCCCACCAACCATTATATAGTGCTAATCATGTTTGTTTTCTTGTCATTTGTTGTTAGATTAATAATCTCATCTTTGTATGCTATGCTTTTTGGCTTTTCCAGTATTAAAAAGGTGTTCTCTAATTGGTTTAGACTCCCCTACTTTGCTAATCTTTTTCAGTGAAAGGGAAATAAAGAGTTAAAAGACAGGAGAAGTACTAGCTGGCGGGGGGAGCCCGCCAGCATTAACTCCGAATCTGCCACCTATTTTTTGTATATTTTATGTCCAAACAGGGACTTTGGTTACAGTACACAGGGCTACGTGTTGGATCCCTGTTAGTGCCGGTGAGCTCCTCTCCAGTTAACACCGGAGAAGATCCCAAGTAGGAAATAGAACCGGGTTTTCTTTAATCACTGTGGACATATACTTGATTGCATTTTAAATTGACTAACGATATTTGTTATTCTCAGTTCTCAGTCTTCCCTGTATATAGAGTGAGGTTACATTTTTTCAAATGGAGAATGATAGAATGCTCAGCTGAATCACATTCATTGATCCGGTCCCTCTAAATCAATTGCTCTTTTCTTGGATGAACCATTTCCCATCATTTGAATCTATATTTGTTCAATCAGTCACTACTGTCAGTAGTTTTGGGCATTCCCACACATTCTAGTCCACTTGTTGAATTATTAGGAAAATGAGAGTAATGTTCATTTTGCAACATGTTAATTTGAGTCGTGCGAAGAAACCATAATCTTATGTTTGGTTGTTGAGAAAATAAGTGAAAACATGGAAAAAAAAATTAAACAAAACACAACTAAAAATTATATTAGAAATTTTATTTTTTTTTCTTTTTCATTGTTTTCATCTATTTTCTCGGCAGCTAAACATAGCATAAAGACGGTGTTCGGTTGGCTACATTAAATCATGACCATGTAACTGATCGGAGAATAGAAATAGTTTATGCACCAGCTTGCAGCAGTGGCGTAGCATGTTTACATTTCTACAGTATTTAAAAACTTGATTTGTCTAACTTTGTTTTAAATTAAGACCCTTTTGTGAACTAAACAATTTTCTAGGGGGCTCTCTTTCCTATTCAAGACTTGTTTTTGTCGGGTTCTTTGCTAGCTAAACACCTGTCCCGAAAATGGGTTGGTTCGTTTGATGGAGAACCCAAACATGGGGGACTTTGGGTTTTAGTTGGGATCATATTTAATTGCGATTGAACTCTCTGGAGTTCAATCACACAAGTCAGCACTTCTAAGCCTTTAAACACTATAATTGAGATTTATTAACCCTATATTTCAACAACATACCTTGTTACTAGAAGAAAAAAATATTAACTTTAATGGTTAAAATTTATTAACTAGAGTTAAAAATGACATTTAAAGGGTTTTGTGAGTGTGATTGCACTCGCCTGAGGTTACTCTCAATTGGACAAGATCCGTAATAGAGAAATAAATGTTAGATGATCAATAGAAAGTTCGTAAATGTATTTTGTCACAATTACAATGTTTTATATTATTTGTTATCTTTAGTAGTTTAAGATTATTTTTCAGAGTTCAATTTAAACCCTCTATAGAATAGTTGTTCATCGAAAAATTCAATAGAACCAATATTCATTCATGATATGAGAGAGCTCTTGATTATTTGGTGACTCCGTAGCTCTCTTTTTATCTTAACTTTGGGTGGTGACGCCACTACCATCGGGTGTAATTTTTTTATTATTTTGTATAACAAAAATTTCGCCATCCTCCATACCTTTAGAATACTCCATTATCACATTTACGTTATACGATCTTCATCGTATCTACTCACATGGATAATGATATGAATCCTAATTTCATGCATATCATTCTACTAATAAAAGTATAAGGAGCATGCAAAACTTTACTTGGATGTAAATACCCTTTAATAAAAATATTTAACTTATTAACCTATGGTATCTATTAAAAATATTAATAGAAGTTTAGTTTGTTTATAATTTGTTATTAGTAACTTTTTTAATATGTATGTGATTAAGTGATAAGTATTTTATATTAAGGACTCTATTAGAAAACGAATTAGTCTAGGGATACTCCCAAATATACTCCTAAATCTTATCCATCTATCTCAATTATAAACCGTTAGGATTAGAGCTGATGCGGTATTAGAAAAGATAAAATAAGTCAACTCAAATCCTGACCCTTAATAGTTGGTTATAAACGGTTAGGATTAGGGAGTATATTCGGGAATATATTTGGGAGTATCTATAGAGTGCTTTCAAAGAGGGATGCCTTTTTAAAAGAGATAAGGATAGTCTTTATGTTTTATAAAGCTTATCTTCGAGTATTGTATTTACTCTCAAACTCTTATCAACTTCTTAATATATTCAATACAATAATCTGTGAGTTTCTCACGTTGAGAACACACACCCAGTAATAGATGATGATAGTAAAATATGCAAGTCAACAATCAGTGGTGGCGTCTCCCATTAGTGAATGTTTATATGGGTTTTGTATCAATGGATGGATATTATCAGTATTTTAAAAAACCCAAGAGTCCCACGCTACTGCAGCGTTCATAGATGCATGTCATCACTATTATTTTTTCTTTTCTTTTTTGAGTTTGCTACATTAAGATGGTAGAGGAAACTCGATCACACTGTCCAACCTTCCCACCAGAGAGATAAGGAGTATAGCTTTTCCCACTACCTGCACCAAGGTTTCTGTTAAGACTTTTGTTGGACTTATGACATTATTTCAAACCCACTTTAAGAAGCGCACGAGTGACATACTCAGCAAAAGTAAAAGGAACTCTTAATTGGAGAGGACGTCTCAACCCCTTCGATTATATATCGTGAACTAAGAGAGAACCGTTTGTTTCTAGGACATATTACAGATACAGTAAGTAAGAATTGGATATGACAAGAGGATAAGGAAATAAGATTGGAATGTAGGTTATTGTTTAGAATCTTAAGATTTCATCCTAAGATGGTAACAGACAAGAGGATATGGAAACAAGATTGGAATGTAGGTTATTGTTTAGAATCTTAAGATTCCATCCTAAGATGATAATAGACGCTGATGAGGATTTCCTTTATTTTCTACAAGCAAGCTAGGTCAGCTATGATTGAGAAAGAGAAACTAGAACATATCACAAAACACAAGTTCCATGGTTGCGGTCTTATACTCAATTAGTTAAGCATCTATAGAGTCAACTGGTTTGCTTTATGTTTTAAGTTTTTTATCTTCTCAACATGTGGTTGTTCCATTAAGTAAATGCGGTTTTGCTATATCTTATATACATTTGGGGTGTTTTGTTGTATCTTGTCTCCCTTTTTAAGCATCAATGTATGTTTTCTACATTTGAGGTGTTATGAATCATTTATTCCATTGAGTTTTTGTCCGTACCTTTTTGTTTCTGGGACATGGTATCAACTTCTATAGTTCTCTTCTCCATCTTGTTTAAAATGGGCATACAAAAAAATTCATAATTCTTTCATTTTGAGAATTTCATACAATTTAAAGTCTTTACTTTCAACTTGGAAGGATTTGGGTTGAGATAATTGGGATCTTTTTTTTCTTTCTCATTTCGTCAAAGAAGTTTGTAGTTCTTAATTGTGATTAAAAAATTATGTTTTTCATTAATGATGAAAAAACTGTGCAAGTCTAATAAAGTAAACTTAGACTTTTAATACAATTCTAAACTAACTCTCTTCTAATGAAACTCTTTTAAAGTGATTATAAGAAGTACTCTATCAATAAGGATTCTATTAGAAATAGTCCTTGTTTTTTATACATTTATAAGTGGCACCCATAAATAATCAGTTATTAGTAACTCTTTTCTAATATTAAATATAAATTCTATAAGAAAATTTAATTTTAATTACTAGAATATATATTTTTGAATTTAATGAAAATTTAAATTTAAATACTAAAATATACTAATAGATTGTAAAATTAACTAATACAAAGAAAGTAACATCTAATAAAAATATATTGAAGATTAGATTTTTTTTTAAATCTTAAAAATTTAATGTTATTCATTAATAATGAAAAAATTATATTCGCACGTGCACCTTTACTAGTTTGTCTATAGAAGTAGTTACTAAGAATAGAGAAGATTCATCTCTATAGTTTTTCTTACATGTTTAAATTATTACGGACACTTTATTTTGATAGGTTTAGTTATTTAATTTCTTAGGATGGTTGATGCTTATTTAAGCAAAAGACTGTTATTGAATACAAAACCTCCGTAAGAGAATTGGATGCTCTTCACCCTCAAAATTGGTCCCTCTTCCATTCTTATTTTATTTTATCTATTTTTCTCTGGTTATTTGTGGTAAGGTGAAGAATCTTATCATCACGCCTTATGGTCTCCTCCTATTAGAAGAATTTAATGAATGACTATTTCTTCAATCCGGACTCCAGACAGTAACATGTTAGCAACTCATTACTAGGGGTGTATTTGAGCCGGGCTGAACCGGCCTTGCTCAGCTCGGTTTGAATTATTTTAATCTATGCTCGAGCTCGGCTAGGATTGAAATTTTTTAATCTATGTTTGAGCTTGACTCGAATCTGCTCGGTTATGTCCGAACTCGAATTGATTCGAGCTCGGGTTAGCTTGAGTTGGGATTGAATTATTAAAAAATAATTTTTAAATAAAAATAATAATATTTTTATTGTATATATAATAATTATATTATTTATATATATATAATTATTATATTACTTATATATCTTTACTATTATAATGGGAGAGGTAGGCGTAGCCTGAATTTTTTGAAATTCCTAAACTACTCTTATATAAAACAAAACTTTAATTTAAGGTTTTATTTAAATTCCCAAACTACCCTCATCTTTCTATTTAAAGAATAGAAATCACACTCAATCGTGATTGAACTCGGGGAGAATTCAATCACACCCACGGGTTAACATGTGTCCCTTTTAACTCATATTAACTGTGGATAACTCCTTTCCCTTGCTCTTGCGTACATCGCTTGTGCCACCCGCTAGTATATAATAATGATATATAATATTTTTTTATATAATATTCAATCCAAGACGAGCTTGAACCAAACCGAGCCTCAATCGGCCGAGTTTCGAGCTTAGTCAAATCAAACAGGCCTTGGCTCGAGCCGAGCCAAGCTTTGAGCTAGCTCAGTTAGGATGCACACCTACTCGTTACTAACCTAAGAACAGAACTCAGCAAACCGGGGATTGAGGACTAACCAGTAACCAGGTTTTTTTTGTTTTTGCGGGTCAAAACCAGGAACCATGTTACGAATTTAGGATGTTGAAAATAAATAAATAAGGAAAAGAATAAGAAGATACTTATCACAGAAGGATTGTGGCATGTCAGTTCTCTCTCATTGGTACTTGGAACATTTACTTCTTCAGGTGTTACATCTATTCCTGTTGCAAGGGAACCTCGATTCGACGCCCATTCATTCCCCTCCGTCATCTAACTATCTGGGCAAGCTACCATTACCATTACTTCAAATTTAGACAGGCACTCTGAAGCCTTCCGATTACGTCTGTTGATGCCCAAGTGGGACCTCGGGCATCTTACATAACATTGGACATGTGGCGTTTTAAAGGTAGAGAGGGGAGAAGTCAAAATCGTGGAAGATAGTGAGATGACTTCTTCCTTTTTAACGCCACATGCCCAGTGATGTGTGGATGTCCGAGATCCCACTTGGGGGCATCCACCAGTGATGGATAGGGAGGAAGAGCAGGTCGCATCAACAAAACTGGAAGGTGTACGGTTCTCCGTGCCCTTTCCGATCGTCCATTCTCACCTAGTTTCATACAAAATTGATGAAATATAATAACATTTTTTGTGAGATCCATCGCATTTCCTTTCACGGTGTCAAAAGCATTTCCCTAGTAAAAGACATCGGAGAGTGAAGAAAGTTGACGTACCATTGTTCTATGCAAAATCAAGAAGGACCCATCTAGAACAGGAGATAAGCGGTGGGAAAGTCAAAATCTTGAAACCCATGATTTTGACTTCTCCACACAATTAAACATGTGGTGATAAGTCTATGAGAAAAAATGAGAGATATCAAGTAAGGAGAAGTCAAAATCATGAACAGAAAATGAAATGACTTCTCCCTTCTTTTTATGCCAATGGTCGTGTATTCTATGGTTGCCCGAGACAATCCGAGACCGATGGGGTGTGGTCTCTCTCAAGAAGGTCTGATCGCCTTGGGTGATGAGTTACAAGAGCTCTACCCTCTCATGTTGCCACTAACCATTGGTCAAATGGCTAACCGTAATTAAGTAATACCCCAACAAAAAAATGTATTTGGTCAAGTAATCATCCATGCAACCACTCCTCTTATGGAGTTGAGATCATATTGAATCGAGATATAATAATTGCCATACATTGAACACGATGCTTTTTAACTTCTTTAATTGTAATTAATGTTTATTAAATTCTAAGATTTTTTATTTTTATAATGCTAGCACCACCTTTTTCGCTAATACACTTTGATTATGAGTGGTCAGTGTTAGTGCAAAACACCATCCTTTCTCTTAATAGAAAATAATAACAAGTCTTTTCCTTATAACAAAATGAATTTTTAAAAAAGAGGTACAACTAATATTAGCTTGGGAAAAAACTAACCTTAAGAGTTAACTTTTCTTAACCATAATTGAAAAGGCATTTAAAGGGGCTTTGTGAGTGCTCCCAAGTTCCAATTGGACAGATCTAACTCCTTTTATGAGGAGGGTTATGGGATCTAATCTTAAAGTTAATATCTTGCAAGAGTTTCATTTTTCGTTATTAATCATTAAACAATGATTACTATTAACAATAGGTAAATGATAAAAAAAAAAAAAACCATCCATTCAATGGGATTGCAGTGGTAGCTTGCAGCATATGCAAGTCGTGCATGTGCATCATCCCCTATACTATTGTTTGTTCTGGTAGTCGAGTACGTCTAAGCGGCACCCCAGTTTAGCAGTGTTTAGAGAACCGAGCGCTAAACATAGTAAGCCCATCATCTGTCACACCATCGAACACGATTACTCGAGGGAATTAAAGTATTAATCAACTGTCACACCATCACTCAATGGATTAGAAGTATGGAGACGATATACTCATACTGTCATTGGACAAGCCAACTGGTGTATCACCCATATTATCCGGCCTCCGACTGTCTCTCGTGAAGCCAGAAAGGTGATCTCGGGCAACCACAAACTACGGGACATGTGGGGATAAAAAGGGGAGAAGTCATTCCATTTTCTCCCAATGATTTTAACTTCTCCCCACTTGATATAACTCCTCCTTTTATCGCCATGTGCCACATAATGTGTGGAGAAGTCAAAATTATGGGGCCCATGAAATGATTTCTCCAACCACATGTCCCCTATTGTGTGGTTGCTCGAGAGAAGCCTTTCTGGCCAGAGAGAATCCGAGGCCACATTATTCACACTCGTTGTACATTAAAAACGAGGAAAATAATCACCTCCTTAGTCGGTGACGCGAAGAGGGGTGTCTCGGCTCCTCTTTTCTTGGCATGTCTCCCCCTTCTAACCCCATTTAATTGTGATTAAGATTCATCCACCCAATGTTACCTGGTTCGTCGGTTCGCTCAGTTCGCCACTCTACAGTCAACCCGGTTCGCTAGGGGTAGGATGAGAAAATTCGTTTTTCGATTCGCTTAAATTCTTTAGTTTCGTTCGCTACTTAAGCATGTAAAACAAAATATATATTATGAAAATATATCTTTTAAGCATATACACAATATATTACAAATACTTATTTGAAAAATAATAATTAAAAATATCTTTTTATGAATGATTTGTGAACTCAAAGTATCAATTTGCCGAACCTAATAAAAAAAATCAGTGAATTTAAATAAAAAATTCAGCAAACTAACATTGTTTTGAAACCACTATGTGGTTCACTCAATTTCACGAACCAGACCGAACCGAACCACAAACCAGTTCGCGGTTCGCTATAGCATGTAGCGAACTTGGTGACCCTGCATCCACCCTTTGAGTTCACTCATCTACCCTTGGTTCTTAGAAAAATAAAATTAAAAAAATTAACTAAAGGGTTAAGAAAAAACTAACTCGAGTTAATGGGGGTTGAAGGGTTGGCTATTTGAGAGCGAGGAGGAATAGTCCCCTCCTCGGCCGAGGAGGGGACTATTGCTCAGATGAGAAATGCTGATGCCACTTCCAAACTCTGGTTGTGTTACTTAAAGTTATTATTTCTTTATTTTTTATTCATTTAAAAAAATTGTTGAATTATGAAGTCCCATCTCTCAAAAACATGAATAAAAACAAAATTTCATGATTAGAAATTCCTTTTGATTATTTCATTATTTATTAAAAATCATTGAAACAAAATAAAATGTGTTTTGAGAACTCCACTTCATAGTTAAACTCTTGAAAAATATTGTTTTTATAACATATTGAAGG
Organism: Tetracentron sinense; assembly: GCA_015143295.1. Taxonomy (NCBI): domain Eukaryota; kingdom Viridiplantae; phylum Streptophyta; class Magnoliopsida; order Trochodendrales; family Trochodendraceae; genus Tetracentron; species Tetracentron sinense. Next base: position 5,600,452 of record CM026558.1, on the reverse strand, counting down.
ATAGTAACAACTATAACAGTAAGAGTTTGGATGTAGAGACCCGAACTTTCTTTCATACCTTGAATCCAATTAATATAGGTATAATAGTATTTTGTTATGTTCTTAGGCATATTTAATTATATCTAAGCGGTGTAGCGTGGTTTAAATGTGTAAGGGTTAATATGGTGAAAATCAGAGCTGACGATCGATCGTAGGAAAACCGACGATCGATCGCCCAGAACCTAAAATCTAGGTAAGCCCCTGTTTGTACGACGATCAATCGCCAACCGAGTGACAATCGATCGCCCAATATGACGATCGATTGCAAGTGACGATTCAGGTTTTTAAAGAGTTACGAAAATGTGGGTTTTAAGCCCCTAGCTTATAAATAACACTTTTAAATCGAGGGTTTTAGACTCTAAAGGGTTTCTAACCTAATTTAGCAAAAATGGAAGAGAATACCTAGGGTTTCAAGAGGGGTTTTGCTTGGAGACGAAACATCTAGCTTGGAGAATGAGAATTTGGCTTGGAGATTATCCTAAAGTCTCAACGAACATTCTCAAGCGAATTGGATCGAAGGGAATGATCCCTAAGGTCGATATACTTTCTAACTTACCCTATTAAGCAATCTCTAAGTTTAATTATCTTAATTAAGAGTGTTCTTATAAGATTTTCATGGAAAATGGTATATAATGATGAATAGGGGATACTAATCATGAATGAAGATTTTGACATGTGTTTAAGATTATAAGAATTAGTAGTTCATACTCTATGCTTTGTTAGTTGATGAATTATTGGAAATGGTGAAAGGGAAATGATAATGGATTGAGTTTGAATGAATAATGATGAGATTGGATGTATGTTTATGGTGATGTAAGTTAAATGAAAGATGGGCTAGATGAAATGAAAGAATGATGTTTGTTTTTATGTATGAATGAGAGTGAGATGAATTGAATATTATGGAATGAAATATGGAAATGGTTAAATCATGCTAAAATGTTAACTAGGATTCTTATGCTAGATTCTGTTAAAATGTTAAGTATGATTCTTGTGTTAAATTATGTCCTATGTATATTGATTGGTGATGGATATTCGGGTAAACCAATACTTAGAAGAAACTCTTCCAAATCGAAAATTCTCTAACTATATGGTATGAGACAGTATAGTGGAGTTTCCATGGTAGAAGATCGGAATCTAAGCGATGACCAACTCAAATGTCAATCATGAAACTCATGCACACGTTCACTTGCATGATAAGTCTATAAGTCTCATAACTCTCACATGTCTCACAAGCATGCATGCATGCATAAAGAATATCTCACAAGCTTACAAGTATTGATCTACGAAAGGGACATGAAATCTCATAAGAATTATCTCGCAAACTCACAAGAACATGCACCATGTAAGATCAAGTCTAAGAATCTCTCAAGTCCACAAGTCTACACAAGATAAAAATATGATATGTCTTGCATGCTCTTACGCACTCTGATTATATGTTTATAAAATGATTATGTTCTTGAATATGTTCAAATGATACATTATGTTGTGGGTTACACTTCTTATTCACTGAGTGTTTTCAATACTCAGTCGACTTATTATTGTAGGCAGGTTTAGAGCCGGAACCAATAGCGGAGCTTTGGATAGAGGAGGCTTACGAAGAAAATGAAGAAGGTGATCTCTTCACCAAGGAAGTGAGGGACCTCAACTAGTCTCCTTACTATTAGATTTCTATTTCGTTTTAAGAGATTTGTAACTAGACTTTAGATGATATTGCTTAGTTGGTCACTTTATACTTGAGTTATCAGTTTACGTTGGTTCATGGTAGGTTATGTTTATATGAGTCAGACTTATGCAAGTTGGTTTGTTATATATCGAAAGTTTATTATTCTCATTTTTGGAGATTCGTGTTTAGCATGTCTTTTATGTCATGGGATTTAAACAAGTTTAAGAAATGTGGCGACCCAATGTCCTATTTTGATCAAGGTAGGATTTAGGATCGCTACATTAGAAGTCTGTGTTTGGGCTAAAACTCCTCACACGAAGAGATTAGTAGTAGTTTTATCATCATTAGGGAGTAAGGTAATCGACCTATTTTGGCTCTCCTAAGCCTATAAATTTGATGTCTTTTTTCATTCTCTATGGCTTACAGATTAAGAAGAGCCAAATTCTTTAAAACCCTCTAAATTAGGAGCCAAGCTAGTAGTGCCTTACCCTATTCTTCTCGACTTGGCTCTCCACATGCTCTACCACACCATTATACACATATGTAGTATTATATGTATAATTTTTAATATATATGATTTATATAGTGACAATTTAATATTATTGTCTTATGTTAGTATTGTGTCAAATGTCTTTATGTTAACAGTGTGTTAAATTTAAATATATACTAGTGGCGTGCCTTATGTCAGTACTATTTATATTCATGCTAATACTATATCCTATGTTAATATTATTTCAAAATATTTTATGTTATCATTATATATACTAGCAGGTGGCACGTGCGATGCACGTGAGAGCGAGGGGAAGGAGTTACCCATAATTAATAGGAGTTAAAAGGGACACGTGTTAACCCGCGGGTGCGATTGAACTTGCTAGTGGCATGTGCGATGCACGTGAGAGCGAGGGGAAGGAGTTAACCACAGTTAATAGGAGTTAAAAGGGACACGTGTTGACCCACGGGTGCGATTGAACTCTCCCCAAGTTCAATTGTGGTTGGCTGTGATTCTAAATAGATAGATGAACAAGGGGTAGTTTGGAAATAAAATCAAAGGCAAGGGGTAGTTTGGGTTTTAAAGCAAAACATTAAATCAAAATTTTGTTTTTATATAAGGGTAATATGGGAATTTCAAAAAAATCATCTCCGCCAGCCTCTCCCATTATAATAGTAAAGATATATATATATATATATATATATATATATATATATATATATATATATATGTCTTATGTTAGTACCGCATAAAATTTAAATTTATGAAGAAAAAAAATTATTAAAATATATAATAAAATATAGATTATATTATATAGAACTTCCTTATAAAATAATAGTAAACACATCATTTTTTAATTTAAAAAATTACTTGCTACCGAGTAAAATAAAAATAATAACTTAATGTTGTTCCATTGCATGTGACGACTAAGATAAAAGAGAAAGGTGGGTTACCAAGTTCGCTACATGCCATAGTGAACTGCGAACCGAATGAACCTGAACTGGTTCGTGGTTCGATTAGGATTGGTTCGTGAAATTGAGTGAACCAAATAGCAGTTTTAAATCAATCCTAGTTTATCAATTTTTTAATTCAAATTCATTAATATTTTTCTTTAGGTTTGAAAATTTTATACTTTGAGTTCAAAAACCGTTCATAAAAAAATATTTTTTATTATTTTTCAAACAAGTATTTGTAATATATTATTTACATGCTCAAGAGATATATATATTTTTATAGTATAATGATATAAAATATATATTTGTTTTACATGCTTAAATAGCGAACCAAGCTAGCAAACCAAACTAAAAAACCTGAGCTAACCGAAAAACGAATTATCTCATCATACTCCTTATGCACCGAGTTTACTCTAGAGTGACGAACTGTGAACCATAAACCTGAATTCAAACCGAGCGAACCGGCACAGCAGGTAACATTGGGAGAAAGATTGATTTTAGATTAGAAAAAAACAAAATCTACTTTACTTTTTATTTAACTAATCTTTTAGACGTTGGCCTTTGAGAATAAAGGCTGAACCTCCTCACTTCAGGCCCTCCAGAATCGGGCCGGGCTAGGGCTGACCTTTATAGGCGAGGGCGGGAAGGTATTCCCTGCCCTGCCCTTTAAGGGCTGGAAGGGTTACTTTTGTCATTTCGGTTGATAGTTATCCTAAAATAAAATGGCTCAGCATCCTCTCGAGTTCAAACCGGGGAGACTCTCTCCGGTTGGAACCCCTAGAGGTTGCCACGTGTCTCCTATGACACCCTTAACCATGGTAAGGTTCATCCACACCTAGGGTTCACCCATCCATCCATGGTTTTTTTTTATATATTAATTATTATTTTTTAAATTAAAAAAACTGTTTTTAGAGTTTTTTTTAAAATTTAAAAACAGTTATTAATTTTAAAAAAAGAATTGATATTTTAAAAAAATACCGAGGATGGATGGGTGAACCCTAGGGGTGGGTGAACCTTACCCATGGTTAAGGAGTGTTAAAGGAGACACGTGGCGACCTCTAGGGGTTCAAACCTGAGAGAGTCTCCCCGGCTTGAACTCGAGAGGATCCTGGGCCAAATAAAATATACGATCCCATTTGCCACCTCTCTCTCTACATTTCACAGCACCCCACGAAGCAGCAACTTTCTCTCTCTTACTTTCCTCCATTCTCCCAACACCTCCTCATTGCTTCCTCTTTAAAACATTTTCACACATTCTCAAAGCTCTCCCTTTTCCTCTTCCTCTTCCTCTTCCTCTTCCCTCTCTCTCTCTCTCTCTCTCTCTTTCTCTCTGTAATGGCAGCAACTGAAGAAGTCTCAGGACCCCTGAAATTCAAGGTAAGCTAATGTTTTTTTCCGGACACCCATCTATTCTTTTTCGATAGTATTTACTCCTCCAGTATTTCTAAGCTTCTCCTCTGTTTTTGAGACATGGAACTTGAAAGTGTCTATCCATTGCGAAGGCTGCAAGAGGAAAGTCAAGAAAGTTCTACAGAGCATCGATGGTACGACCAAAATCCCGATATTCTAGCAATATCTCCCTATTTTTGCTCTGCTCGAGCTTAATGCTCATAGTTCTGAGTTTTCCGGTTTCTTTCTATGCGTTTATATACCTTCAAAATCACTCATTTTTCTTCTGGGTTACCTTTTTTACAGCGAGTTTACTGTATCTTTCCTTTCATTTACAGGTGTGTACACCACAGATATCGATTCATTGCAACACAAGGTTACAGTGACGGGAAACGTCGACGCAGATACCCTTATTAAGAAGCTGATGAAAACAGGGAAACACGCAGAGCTATGGCCAGAAAAACCTGAGAAAAAGGAGAAGAAACCAGGCAAAACGAAGAACAACGAGAAACAAAACGATCCCCAAAAAAGCGAAAACAACAGTGCTGATGATCGGAAGAAGTCACCGGAGAAAATCGAAGTAGAGCCAGTCTCCGTTAGTGAGGCTAAGAATAGTAGCACCGAACTAAGCAAAGAGTCAAAATCCGACGGAAAGAAACCGGAAAACCCACCCGCCGGTGATGAGTCTCCGGCGATGGACCAAATGGGCAGTGAAAGTGATGGAGCCGCAGAGAAAAGTGGTGGTGGCAATGGAGGTAAAAAGAAGAAAAAGAAAGGGCAAAAAAATAATAACATTAGCGGCGAGGGTGAAACCTCCGGCGCTACACCGGCAAGCACCGGATCGACTCATAATCCTAGTTTTGCTCCAGCAACAGCCCCAATTAATCTCATCCCTCCACATCATCACGTATACCCGTACCCATCAACCTACTACCCTCCCACATACGCTGTAAGTTACAATACAGCGTATCCTAGCAGCAGCTCATACTATGCCACGTCACAACCGTCCACGTATGCATACACTCACCCGGGATCTTACCCACTGCCGCCGGTACCACCGTCCTCGTATGCATACACCCACCCGGAATCTTTCGAACTGCAGCCACCGCCGGCGGATTCCTTCGAGATGTTTAGCGATGAAAATCCGAATGGGTGCTTGATCATATGACGATGGGATTGTCGGAAAACTATGCCGGTTGATGTTCTCCGGCGACGGGGAGACATGGATTACTTTATACTACTTGTATAAGTGTATTGGGGGTGATTTTGTAGCATGTACATAGAACTCTTAATGATAGAGAAATAAGACTTTTTGGGGGGTTTGGGGGTAATTTTAGTGGGTGTTTTCTATCTAGTTATGTTCTTTGGGTTTTTTTTTTTTTTAAAGTTTTGTAAGCCTTGTAATGCTTAGTGATTTAGTTTTTTGAATGGTCCCAAATCTCTCTCTCTCTCTCTCTCTCTCTCTCACTCTCATTTAGTGTTGTGAATTGATTTAGTGTTGTTGTGAATGGCCTCAAATCCCCCCCTCCCCTCCCCCTCTCTCTCCTCTGTTAGATTTAGTAGTGTTGTGAATGCTCTCTCTCTCTCTCTCTCTCTCTCTCTGGTTTTGAGTATGAGATGGAGATTAAATGCAAAAAACTAGGGTTTAATAGGTTTTCTCTTTTGCTCTTATTGTTTTTGGTAGTTGGGTTAGGAAAGACAATGGACTTGTTGGGCTATTTGTTGTTGTTTGGACCTCAAATCTTTCCCTCTTATGTGTACAAGGAGCCTTTTGATTAGAATTAGAATCATCTACGGTTATAACCGGACTCCTTGGAGTCCGGTTACAACACAAAAGTCTTTTAAATACTCTTTAACTATAGTTAACAATTTTAACTTTTAGAGTTAATATTTATTGGGTAAATTTCACTAACCCTGAGATTTGCTGAAATTACATAAACCTCCCTCTAGTTTCTAAAGTTACATTAACCTTCTTTATCGAGGTTTAGTGAAATTGTAGAAACTTCCTCTCTTACTTCTGAAATTACATTAACTTCCCCGGAGGTTTGGTGAAATTACAAAATTTCTCATCTTATTTATGAAATTACACTACCCTCTCTTTTAATTCAGTTGTCGTTCCCTTTTGTTATTATGCCGTTATTGAAGTTCCCTTTTATTATTATGCCGTTATTGAAATGAATGGATTTTAATTGAGTAATGATTAGAGGACTTGCGGTTGACTATCTAGCAGGCCGTTGTGTCCACGTGTCTCTTTTAACCCCTTTTAACTATGATTAAGCTTAACTAAATTAAGATTAATATTTTTTATATTTTAGAAAACAAGGTTGGATGGATGAAACTTATGGTGAGTGAATATTAATCACAATTAGTAGGTGTTTAAGGGGTTGTGGACCATAGAGGGGTGACATTTCGCTACATCGCGGAATGTGTGGTCTAATAAGCATTTTTCATTTTGATTCTGCCATAATCTTCTTGAAGTCTGTCAACTTAATTATCTTGCTTCTTTCCTTTCCTCGAGTAAATCAATGGGGATCTAGTTGTAGAAAAATATCATTTGTTAACGGCATCAACCAAACGAGTTTGGTAGGGGGGAGGGGGGTTAGTGTAATTTTTTTAAAAAGAGGAAAATTTTCAGTAATTTTGCCAAACCCTAGGGGAGGCAAAGTAATTTTAAAAAGCAAATGAGAGATTTTTGTAATTTTGTCAAACCTCAAGGGAGGACATTGTAAATTTAGAAACTACGGAGGAGGTTTCTGCAATTTTGCCAAACCTTAAGGAGGTCAATGTAATTTACTCTATTTTTTTTTCTAAAAATAATATTAACTTTAAAGGTTAGTGAATCTTAATCACAATTGAGGGATTTTAAAAGGGATAAACCTAGAGGATTCCAAGTCTTTTGATTATGAGATGGAGATTAAATGATAAAGAGTGGGGTTTTAGGATTTAATGGGCTTCTCTTTTGCTTTAAATGATAGAAGAGTGGGTTTGGGGGGTTTAATGGGCTTCTCTTTTGCTTTAATAAATGACAAAAAGGATGGGGTTTGAATTTTTTTTTCCTCTTTAGCTTTTATTTCCTTTCTAGTTAGTTGGTATTGGAAAGGCATTGCCTTATAATGCTTGGTTGTTTGAGGGACATGAAATTATTCATTGCTTCCCTTTCATATGTGTAAAGCGGATTTTGATAGTGAGATGGAGAATTAAATGATAAAGACTAGAGTTTTGGGAAGGTTTATGTCTCCTCTTTTCTGTTGCTCTTTCTTAGTTGGTTTGGAAAGGCATAAGCCTTGTAATGCTTGGTTGTAGGACCTGAAATCTTACACTCTCTTTCCCTTTCACTTTCTGATTCTTATGTGGAAAGGAGATTTTGATTATGAGGTGAGGGTTTGCAGTTCTTTTGAAAAGCTAATCCCTTACTTTCAGTAAAACTACCTTTGGACAGTCTGTGATACTGTCTTCTTTAGAGGGGGCTTTTTATGTGTGGGAGGTTCTAGTCCCCCACTTCGAATGAGATCTGATCACAGCCAATTGTGATTGAACTTAGGGCGTTCAATGGCATATGTGGCCCTTAACTGTTGGTAGATAATTTTTTTTAAAATTTTCATTTTCCCACTTTTTTTTCTCCTCCAATGGTCAAGCGCCACATATGCGATTGAACTCTCCTGAGTTCAATCGCAATTGGCTGTGATCAGATCTCACTTCGGATTGGGAGCTACTTTGTACGGTTGTTTCTAGCTTTTTCTCTCTCTTTATGGAAGCAGGATTATGGAAGCAGGATCCTCTCAAACAATGCTTTGGAAACCCTCTTAAGCATGTACACCATTGCACCACGTTGTTCCATTAACTCTAGTTGGACACATTAACCCTATTGATTAATGTAACCTAACTAAAGTTTTCAAATAACAAAACAAATTTGAACTGCTTAAGAGGGTCTCTCATGCATATGCTTGAGAGGATCTGTACTCTTCTTTATAACCTCTCGCATCACCTCCAAATCTCCAATTCTCCAATTCAGGAGTAGACCCATAGGCCATAGGTGATAGGCCATGAGGTAAAATCATAGATCGTGCTCATGAAAATCAGGAAACAAAAGTTAACTTGAGTTGACTTGATTGGACTTAGGTTTGACCAGTTTAACTTAATTTAATCAGGATCTGGTTTTCCAAGGTAGTGATGGTAATGTTTGGCTAAACCCGTGTAGGAAAAAATTACCAAAACCTCCCACACTCTAACTTACCTTTTAAGCAATGAAGAATCAATCATCATTCTTTGAAAATCATGAAGAGAAAGCTCTAGAAAGCTCTATTTGGTATCAATACTCTTAGCCACTTGAGCCCATTTGACATTCTAAGGCCCGCTCAAGTCAAAGAGAACCTTACCATATTATTGTTAATTCTCATTTGAGGAGTCTACTTTTTTTTTTAGGGAAAAAATTAGCTCTGGTGGGATGCCTGAACGCATCTGGCGATAATTTGGGGGAGAAATCATTTCACTTCCTCCCTATGATTTTGACTTCTCCCCCATTGATGTCTCTCCCCTTTAAAACGCCATGTCCCATGTTTTGTGGATGCCTGAGCGCCCAGCTCGGGCATCCACCAGAGCTAATCTTTTGCCTTTTTTAAAAGTGTCTGGCCTTCTTAGGGCACCCGATCACCCAACTAATCCCCAGCACCTGCAAAACCCTCCATCAACACACTAGGCAAGTAGGGATAAATCCATGACGGTGGCCAACAAGGGGAAGGGAATCGAAGTGAGAACACCCGCTTCCTAAGGCGTGGTCCTAGTCGGCACACCAACCCCCTTTGGTTGAGTCTACATATGAACATAATCAAATTAATTTTTAAAAGAAGAAAATGTGGCAGAAGTGTTCTTTCATCATAGCAACTGATATACCCAATACCCAAATGGTGGATGGAGAGAATCTGGAATGAAATCTTCTTGGGGCCATTTGTAAGAAGCATGATTGCTAGAATCTGAAGAAGTCCCACTCTTCTTTAATAATGCTCTTGTTTAATTAATCACAGTCCCATCCTTGTGCAAAGGTGGGCCAATGCCAATGCCAACGCCAACGCTAACGCTAACGCTAACGTGACCCCACATACTCAAAAATATCTTGAAAGTTCTGCCCTGCCATTATGGAGTGACAACCTAGAAACTTCTTTTTTGTTTTTTTCCAGTGGTCACCTAGAAACCCATGAAAATGGAAATATTGCCTCGATATTCCTAGTTGCACAGAAGCTATAGTTGCACAGAAGCTATGTATCAAACCCAAAAAAAAAAAACAGAAGCTATGTACATAATACAAATATCGCTTCCAAGAATCTCGCTCACTTCTTATAAAGCTGGTTTTCATCACTTCCTATTTAATAGTTAAAAGAGCTATCTATGTGAGACGTAATGAGAGAGGTCAAACTCTATAGCATAGAGTGTAGACCTTGAGCAAAAAGCGTTGAATTGAAACTTCTTTGGTAAAGGATTGATAGAATATAGTGTTCCTTTGCAACCATAATGAAAGCCATATTTCATTTCTCACTTCTCGTTTCCCAACGATTTTTTGAGTCTCGCTTCTTGTTTTGCTTCGTGCCTTAGTGACTATGGGAAGAACACAAAGGAGGAACCAAAGGGTTCTGGTTCAATGACCACCCAAACCTAAGGCCGTGATCAAAGATGATTTTTGCCAATTTGAGCTAGAGAAGAAACATAACAGAATGGTGTCACCCCAAACTATGGGAGAAACTGTAAACAAGATATCATTGGAGTATGAACAGTAATTCCACCTTTGGAGATTGGAAGGCCAAGGGTCTGAAAAGGGATGTTGTGAGCACAAATGATGAGATTTTTTTCATCAGAAAGAAAGGAAATACACTTTGTCATTCAATGAGGTGTTATCTCCAGAGTTGCAACATCTGTTGATCATCTTGTGACTAAATTTTGAACTGGTATTTCACAATTCTCAATTATTTCAGTACTCTTAGTATAGACATTTAAGCACATGGATTGGAGCTCTCCTTGCTGCTGCCGTAACTATGGTATAATGGTTGCATGTGGAATTGATAGGTGATGGAGAAGGGGTATTTCAGTCATTTAGAAAGGCATTTTTAACATTCGTGATCATCTTAACCATAATAATAATTATAGGTGGTGATAATGCTAGATGATAATGATGACCACAATGACAAACACTGTCAGTGCTTAAATCTACCCACATTGAATGATTAAACCATTGGTTAAATAGCTACCTAACTCTTCTATTCTAGACATGTCTCAAGAATGGGGACCGCAGCCCCCAAGAAAATTATAAACAAATGGTTTAGACTTTAGACCCACATACCCAGTTGGATAGGGTTAACTGGGATCAAGGACTTGTCGCCAAAGGTGTAGGACTCGTTCATGCTCTAAGTGATGATACAGTCACACAGACATGTAGGTCATACAACTAAACTATAAACACATAAATTATGAAAATTTTCAAGAATTATAATCACCCCCTTCAAATCAAGGCAGCCATGTTGATTTTTGAGTGACATATAAACAAAGAGAAATAGTGAGAGTTTTCAGAAAGAAACTACTAAAGCCTATACAAATCTAGAGAAGGTGGTAGTAGATAATGGGAATATACAAATATAAATTTTTAAAAAAATTGTATAAATGAGGCCAATAGTAGAGCCTATTAACTTCATTAGTTCCAGTAAAACAGGAAAAAATGCTAAAAACTTACAGACGTGTTGATGCCTTTGACGTGCGTTGGTTGGTTCCTAGGATGATGACAATGACGGTCACATCATCATGATATTTCCTTCTGACACCATCAGGAATCTTCATTAACTCTTCTGTACTGAAACCTGTAACAATGAAACTACTGAATTAGAGAAGGCTGTGTCCAGTAAATAATATCTTAGAAATATGTACATCGATGTCATATACTTAATAGGAGTTCAAGTCAATTAACTAGTTTAGTATACCTTTTTCTGTTGGTGACTACTTCTAGAATCTAGATGTAGAGTTTCAAAATTGAGATGTTGATGCTTACAAAAGTTGGAAATTTTCATTATTCCATTTCATTTACCCTCCATTTGGTCAGCAAGAAACGAAAGCAAAATTTGGGGGGGGGGGGGGGGGGGGGGGGGGGGGGGGGGAGATTTTCTTTTATTTTTTGTCTTTTCCTTTCTTGCTAACCAAACAGAGCTTAGTGAATTGACTGACATGGGAGAGCATTCTCCCATTGAAACTTAAATGAACGACTCATTGTTCCATGTCCAATAACACAAGTCAATCTCTTATCCTCTTTGTGAAAGATATCTTCGTGAAAGGTAACATGTTTCATCATAATCATTTCCTCTCATTTTGAAATTAAAATTTAGTAGCCCTTTTAAGTTGAAAGATATCAACATGCAGCATAAGGCTGTAAGACTAAGTTTACCTATGCAGAATTGGTAAAATTCACAATTGAGACAAACCTAGCACATTAATATGCAATCGAACTGGATTAGCAGTCTACATGATCAGAAAGAAAAGCCTTGTTTTCAAAAAAAGGTTTGTGTTTTTTGTTGTATTAAGATGGCTCACGGTGATCAAAGCTTCAACCCAAAAAATAAAATTAAATAATTTGTCAAGTCCATTTCCACAGTAGGGGTTAATATATTTCAAAAATTGACCAACTTTTCTCGCCAATATCCCAAACTATTTAGGATTATGAAGAAGTGCATTAGGTGGTATTTCACAATATTTAATGAGTGTAGCTAGAGAAGGAACTATACACTCATTACCATAATTTGAATGAAGCTCTTTCATCTTCTAGTTGAGTAATTAGGAGAAGACAAAAATATCATAAACAATTCAATAGGTAGAATGAGTTCATTGAGTAACGTCATCACCAATGTAAATCAAATAACTTCATGGATGACTACAAGCTAATAAGCACCTTCAGCATAAAAGCTTAGTTTTACTTAAAAATTGCCTGGCTAGCCTAGGCAATGTACTAGGGCATGCAAGCCATCTGCTTCACCTAGGAGATTGCCTCACCTCACTTCTCACCACTCAACCCACATAATAGGGCCCTAAAAACTGAGGGTTTTCATTCAGGAATCCCTCGGGCTGAGGTATATCATTTTTTTGCATCATTGACGCTCATTTCCAGAACTCTACAGTGTAATAGTCAACCAGAACTACTTTTGTTGATTTTATTCCTCTCCATTCATAATGGGATGGCAACCAAAAGAGGATAGATAGCTGACACTGGTTACATGAATATCAACTTATCTTTTAAGAATGTAGATGTTATTTGAATTTATGAAATCTCCAACCAAGGTGCTTCTATTGGTAAAAAGTTGCTCACACTTCATAGCCTCCTATTTCCACAACTACCCTGATTCCACCAATATGAAGTGTAGCCAAACTAACTACATACTGTATATTGTTTTCATTTTTTAGCATATAAATCCCGAATTTCTTAGAAGAAATCCTGAAATTACAGTGGTTTTGCCATATTCAAGCATAGATTCCACCAACGGCGCAATGCAACGGAATCCCCTACCATTGTCATTCTGCTTAGTGGAACTAAGATTTAGATTTGCTATTTAGGATATTTGGATTTATATTAGCAATCATTAGATGCATATATTTGGATTTATATGCATCTGATTATGGATACCTAAACTAATTAAATTAGAGTACTAGTTTGTTTATTTTGTTTGGTTTTCTCATGGATACATTAACAGGATTCTATTTCCATATTCTTGTTTTCAGCATTTGCAAAATAAATTGCTACTCTATTTATTTATGGGTTAAAAGCATTTTTCTCAAATACTTGTAGACGGTTTTAAGGGTTTACAGTACATAACTATGTAAGACGCTGGACAAAAAATATGAATTACATAAAGATTATGTTCTTGTTATAATGAGTATATAAACTAATATAAAGGAATACTTTTTCATTAAAGAACTAAAAGATGTCAAAGCCTGCACAAGCAATTGCTTAGGCAAAACAATACCTGGATTGCTCTCCAGGTCATCTCTCAATTATGATAGCTATATTTAAAATATGTAATGATGCATCTAAACCTTTTAGTATTAAAAGCACAATAATAGAGTGTGTGATTCTGTCTGCAGTCTAAACAGAGCATCTAAGCACAGAATTTTGTAAAGAAGCATATTCTCCACCATTTTCCTAGAAATATAGAAAGAGAAATAAGGGGAATTTTTTTACTTAAACATAAGATAGTTGTGATTTTACCTGCACCATCAGCTGCTCTTGATACAAGCTGCCCCAGTAGGAACTTTGCTGGATCACCAGATGGGTTGCTCAAGATATAGGAATGGATGAGCTTTACAGCCTCATCATTGCTGAAGAAGTCAAACAAACCATCGCTCGCAACAATTACAAACTGATCATCTTTTGAGATTCTATGGACATTCAGTGAAGGTTCTGAGGAGATATATGGCGGACTCAAAAGGTTGCGGACTTTAAGAATACCCATCAGAGCATCATTCAATTTTTTCTGCCGGAATCAAGAAGTTAAAATTAGATCTTCATAATTGAGAAAATAAAATAGATCTAAGGTCCAGGTGATACAAATACAGGCGGTGGAGGTGATATACATACAGGCGGTGGAGGCAATACAAATACAAGGGGTGGACCCAATATCTAATAATTCTGACCTAAAAGAGATTGCCGATATACATACAGGCAGTGGAGGCAATACACATACAGGCAGTGGACCCACCATCTAACCTAAAAGAGACTGACAAATGTTAACCTTATCACTTCTTTTCTCTTTGATACTCTCTTAGGCTCTGTTCTTTTAGTGAAACTTTTAAAAGTCCGGAAAATTAAAATTTTGAAACAAGAGGCAAGAGTCTTGGAGGAGAGGTGAGAGGGCTTCTAACTCTTTTACACAATTGTATCTTGGATTTATTGGGTTCTTAATTAGAAGTTCCACACGTGTGGAACTTTAAAAAATCCAAAATTTTTGGTGGAACCTAAAAGTTCCATATTTGAAGAACTTCTGTACTCTATGGAATAATATAGTTCAAGACATTAAATTAGGTGTGAAACAATGAAATTTCTAGACTTTAAAAGTTCCACCAAAAGAACGGACCCTTCTTATAGACCTTGTTTGATACTCTCACCATATCTTTTTCTACCGTCAACAAAAATAACTTTATTATGATCTCCAGCCCGACCATTATTAGGCACATAAGATCTCAAAGGTAGGAACCTTCGAATATGAGTCCCAGTCCCAGTCCCAGCCCCAGCTACATGTATGTATACAGCCATACCATTGGTAGACTGTCCTCACACTCCACCTTATGGTACTTAGGATTTTCCTGTGGAGAAATGCTATCATAGAGAAAGATAAAACTGTTGGCAGAATTTTAAAAAATGAATAATAACACCGACCTTTTTCAAATAACCAACTCCAAATGCACGAGTGAGCTTCAGTTTTCCTTTCACTCTTCCAGATACAAATGTTGTGGGGTCATCAGGATGATCGTACAAAAGCTGTGCCAGTTCTACTTCATTGTCAACATTATGGCTATCAGTAAGCTGGACAGCTTCCAAATCCTCAGTTTCATCCATGTTGATGCCTTCACCATATGTCGCCAACACAGCTCTACTGTCACCTAAGTTGAGTGTATACAGATCCTTACCTAGAAGAAGCACAACCAAAACACAAGATCCAATAGATACTAAATCAGGGCGCTCCTCCATTTCCTGCTCAACCATGTACAAGAAATCACTCTCAGCCTGACAAAGAGCTCGTTGGAGACTATCGAGCACCCCTTGCCTAAATGAAGCATACATTACTTCCTGTTTTCTACTTGAAGCTTCCTTGGTAACATTTTCAACTCTACGAACCTTATTATCATAAATTCTTGGAGGAGTTTTTTCCCGAGGGCTACTATTACTGCCCTCTAGAAAATATAGGAGCGATCCATCCGAAGTCAAATCTGAAGCTATAACATTTTCCTGCTTCGATTCGCATTCCAGTGAATTCAATTTGAATACAATGGTCTCGTACAATGTTCCAGCCAAAAAATCAGCGGCATCCCGTCCGCTGAACCCATCATAAATTGCACAAAAAAGCCAACCATTTTCCTCAGAACAAACAGCTTGAACTCTGTCTTCACCAGCAGCTCCACCTGCCACTTGCACTTCCATACAATTGAGGAAGCCTTCACTTCTCGAAGGAGCACTCATGGATTTTAATACATGGAAATCAGAAGGCTCACTTTGAGAGGATACACTGCAACTCAAGGTTGACATACTGCTCTGGAGAGAAGATGATAATATATCCAACCTCGAAAGGGATGGTGACGAAGGAACCCTCCGAAATGAAGTTGGAGAATCCCAACTGGGAAGTATTTCCTCCCCAATTAGACCATTGCAGATATTTGTGTTTGCCAATGTGGCATTGGCACTTAGGGCAGCCCCAGATAAGCAAGAGAATGAACTGCTGTTCCTTCGGATTTTAATTCCAGATGGGATTTCATATCCATCCAAAACCTCAGAAGTTCCTTTCCTGCCATCGCATTGGTAGCCAAAACTTATTTGAAGTTCTCCATCATTCTTGGTGAATGTTTCTCCTGGCATGATTTATGGCTGTAACAGAATAAACAGATCCATGGTTAATTTAGTTTAAAATGAACATAATACAAAATTGCATGATTTAAACACATACTCGCTAGAATAATGAAAGTTTTATTGATTAATTGGAAATTTCCCAAGATCATAAACTATACACTTGAGTAGCCACAGCGGAATCCTTCCAACACTTGAGTAGCTATAGAAACAATCCTATAAGAAGAACTAGTATAAAAATGTGAACCTTGTCACTGAAGACCATTATTAGCAACTTTTAGCCAGTGTCCGTGGATGTGAGTCACGGAGTGCTACCTAGCAACAGAATAAGTTTTATCTCTACTCAGGGGGTAGTTGTAGTTATTTAGTAGCCTGACAAAATTGCTACTGTTGAGAATTTATGTAAAACATTGATCATGAGCTCTGTTGCGCCAGTCATTTTATGAGTCTAATTTCCTTGACAATGAGTTAATATTACAGAAGACGTGCAGAAATTGCAGAGCGCATTATCTTTGAAGAATACAATTGGAAGGTTCGACGCTGCTGAAAGTAGATCTTTTTCCTGTTGGTGGAAATTCCTACCACGGAGTAAAATATTTTACAAGAGTTACTGACCTGCTTTGTAGTGAATTAATATTTTTAGCTAACAGTATGCCCCCAAACTCATCGGAACCTTTGTCATGTTAAGAAGAAGGCCAAATGCTTACAAAGAACCATCTTCTGCTCCAGCCCACGACAGATTCTAAAGGAGCTAATCATACATATAGACATAAGAGGAGATCCTGTGCGGAAGGTTCTTGAGAATGTAATTCTGCATTCACACTTCAATGGTGTTCCACTGCAATAGTTATCTATGGAGTGACCTTAGTGTTACCATGGGCTAACTTACCTGATTGCATCCAAGCATACTAACAAAGGCGGGGTTCGAGAATTGTTCGATGGGGGTCTAGTTCGTACAAATCAGCAAAATTAGGAAAACTCCCAGACAAAAGTGAAAACAATAAAAAAATAAATTTAATAATTAGAAAAAGAAAGTAACATGATAATTGATACCAACCAGAGTGACCAATTCGTAGTTCGAAAATTATTCGTCTAGGAAAAATTGCGAATTACTTTTGCAAAATTACGAAAATCAGAAAATAAATCAGTAAAACATTGAGCAAGATATGACAAAATATTATATAACATTACTAATTATTAAATTATAAACAATCATATTTCATGTTAGGTATTTAGTCGGCGATTTTTCAAAAGTAGTAAGTAATTTGTGTTTAATTCGTGACTTTTTGAAAAAGTCATGAATAGTTCAAGAATTAATGATTTGACAAAATCGCGTATTATTTGGGACTTTGAGTGGGGGGGGGGGGGGATAAGAGAACTTTATTACGATGCACCCAAGAGACCTAAACTCCACTCATCGAATAAAGGGATATTTATTTTGAAGAATAATGAGGCTAGTCCATTACCAACCAACTATATAGGGCCATAGGGGCCACACCGATGAAGAAGATTTTTCGACCATACTTCAAATTTCTAAGATAGTGATCAAGTTCCATTGAAGAATTTCACATAGCCATTCATAAGCAAACATCCAACTCTAAAAGTTTCTCCTTTAATGCTTGACCCGAATTTACATTTTCTCTGCTTTCTATTGCAAATGGGACTCACTTGTGTATAATTTCTTTTCTTCATTCACTTTGATGTGGATTGATAAGGACACTTTAGTATTTTACATTAGTAGAATCAGAGAAAAAGAAAAGTCCAACCCAGAACCCGCTTACTGGAACAATCACAACCAATTTAGAAAGGGAGATGAGGACAAGCAAATTAGATGATTGATAATGAACTGATCATAAGAGCACTAATTGCATAAATGCAGACCATAAACATGAAGTCAGCAAGAGACTATGCATGCAAGATGAATAACATATACCATGTCTAGGGAACCCTTGAGCACCTACATTCCAAACTTTTAAATCTTAAATTGATTATAAAGAAATAACCAATTAAAAAATTCAACCATTAGGTGTTCGACAACCAAATATTATAGGATTCATCCTTACTATCTGGACAAACAATTGGAACTGCTAGAAAATGTTACTATTTCATGTACTATGAATTGAAGGAATCAATGGATCACTTACTGTTGCATTGTCCTTTGTATTGGAGCTATAAAGTCACTTTCTCGAGCGAATGGGTGTGGCATGGGTCTTCCCAAATTCCTTCAAAGGCTTCCTATTTGTTGACTCTCAATGAGGTTGGAGGCCCCTATCTCTTTACTATGGGCTTTTCTTCTCAATGTTTTAAAATGTGAAGGCATGAGGCGAGGCATAAGGACCTCAAGATGAGTGAGGCTTAAGCCTCCCAAGAAAGCTTCATACTCTCTCATTTTAACAAATAAATAAAATATAAGAAAATTTACAAAAAGATTCAAAAAGTTAATGAAAGATTATAGTATATATATATATATATATGCTTTCTTTCCATGGTTAATAGATTACTGTAAAAGAAACAATATGAATATGTTTATGTTTCCATTACAATCCGTCATAGAATCCCATGTTTCTCAGCCAGATTATTATAATCCTAATTGTAAAGATTGTTATTCGTCAGGAATCTATGGTAGATGTTATATTTGTAAAGAAAAAATGGAAGAAATTAAGATAATACAGAAACCTTTTGTTTATATTCCAGATAAACATATAGCCAATGATTATATTAGTATTAATGCTACTACAACCAGAAAGTCCACTTGGATATTAGATAATGAACAAAAAACAAAAGTCCAATCCGTCCATCCCCCATTTGATAAGATACAAATTCCTTTAGATAATAATAGCTATTTATCATGTAGTCCTTTAAAAACTAAAGATATTACTAAACCCATAGATTCTACAGATATTAAAAGATTAATGGAACAAAACAATTTCACTAATTTCCATCTTAAAACTTTAGGTGAACAATTAACCAGAGTAGAACACATTGTTGCTACAGAATCCATAGTTACTCAAGTTCCAGAAAGTTCCACTAAAGTTTATGACAATCCAGCTACTTTCTCAAAACAGGATAATACTCCATTGTTTAGTCCATTCGAGATTCCTGTGCAGCATTGCAAGAAATTAGCCAAGTCTCATCTCATTTCCAGAATAGATAATAGGTTAAAAGATTTAGAAACTGATTTCAGTACCATAATTAGTAAAGAAATTCCAGATACTCCACAAGTTGAAGATAGATCATCTGCGTGTCCTTTAGAATTAGTTCCCAAATCCATATGTCCTTTAGAATTAAATAATTCAGATAGTGATGATGAAGTAGATCAGATAAAAAAGATATTCCATCCTTTAGGACCCAGTAGTAGATTTTCTAGTTTAAACAAAATAGAATGGGATCAGCCTTCGTCTTCCCATAGTAGGAATTATTATTCTCGACCCACTTTTCAAATATGCAATTTGAAGAATTACATCCATTTATCCAGAATTCGTATAAGAGTGGTACCATCTACGAATGGAATATTGATGGTATGTCTGAACACCAGATTCTAAATAGGCTTCAAGAAATGACTATGGTCAGCAATGCTTACCAAGTCACTAATTTCCAGATCATACTGTAGCCCAGTCCTTAGTTGCATGATTTACAGGTCAGCTCAAAGGTTGCTGGGATAACTGCCTTACTTTTGAAAATAGGAGAATCATTTTACATGCGTATAAGAAAAATGCTGATGGTACTTTTATCTTAGATGCCAATGGCAACCAGATTCAAGATGCAGTTGCAAATTTACTATTTTCCATTTATAAGCATTGGTTAGGTGATCCTTCCATGTTCAAAGATAGGTCTGCTGATTTACTTAGTAATCTTTCCTGTAAACAACTTTCAGATTTAAAATGGTATAAAAATACTTTCTTATCCAAGGTTATGATCAGAACTGATTGCAACCAGCCATTTTGGAAAGAAAGGTTCATTTCAGGTCTTCCTAGGATATTTTCAGAGATAATCAAGACTAAGATTAGGGAAAGACATAATGGTAATATTCCATATGATAATTTAACTTATGGTGATATTATTGCTTTAATCCAGAATGAAGGGATTGCTTATTGCAGGAACTTCAAAATGCAACAACAGATTAAGAAAGAGAGTGACATATGTCGCAAAGAGTTAGGTTCATTCTGCAGTCAGTTTGGATATTCCTCCAAGTTGCCTGTTCCTCCATCTATTAGGAAAAAGAAAGCAATAGTCCAAAAGAAAAGGAATCCATACTCATGGTCTAGGACCCACCATAAAGATAAAGAAAAAGCAAAAGAAAAAGAAAAACCCATTAGTCTTAAAGAAAAGTCATTTCGTAAGAAACCATCCCAGAAAGATTCCTCCAGTAGTTCCAAACCTCCAACTTGTTTCAAGTGTGGAAAAATAGGACACTTCTCGAGTAACTGTTGGTTACAAAAGAAGATTAATTCTTTAGATGCCACAGATCAAATTAAAAATGTCTTATCAACTCTCTTGATCAAAGATCAAGATCCAGATTTAAATAAAGAGTCTCCATATCAAATAGAAGAATACTTAGAGTCGTCTGATTCAGAGTATCATACTCCATCTCCATCTGATCAAGATTGTGTCAAGAACTGTTCTTGCCCTTCTTGTACCAAGTCTCCAAGTTATATCCAGACTTTAGCAAAAGATTCAGATTTTCTTTTAGATATCATAGAACAAGTCCATGATAAAGATATCAAGAAAATATTAATAACTAAATATAGGGATATTTTACAACCTACTGTTCCAAAAATCCAGACTCCACTTAATAATACTTTTAATTTAGAAGAAATTTTTAATAGATTAAGTGTTCAAGAAATTCCTAAAATTATAACTCTTGAAAGTCTCCAGTCAGAAATCCAGGATTTAAGAAAAGTTTTATTCCAAGAAAAGAAAGATTTAGTCTCTCAAATTTCTGCTCTCCAATTACAAATTACAGCTTTACAAAATACTTCTTTCATAGATCCAGGTTCTACTATTAGAATAGATACCTATACAGAATTAGAACCAAATGGTAATCCAGAAACTAGTATTCTACATTCCAGATTAAGTAGTCCTTATCAGAAGTGGCAGGTTCAAATCTCAATTTGTATCCAGAATAGTTATACTTTTCAAGTCATTGCTTTGATAGATTCAGGATCAGAAACCAATTGTATCCGTGAAAGTTTAGTGCCTTCCAGATATTTTGAACCAGCAACAGAAATAGTTTTAGCAGCCAATAGCATGCCTTTACATATTAAATTCCAGATTTCTGATGTTTTTGTCATTAATAAAGATTTATCTATCAATCAATCATTTTTATTAGTTAAAGATTTAAGACAAGAAGTGATTTTAGGTCTTCCATTTCTTAGTCTTATACAGCCTATTTCCAAGATAGATGATATAGGAATTTATTTCAAATTTACTAATCGAGATTTTGTTTTTAGATTTTATCGTACAGATTTTACAATACCTTCAATCAACATGTTATCTCTTTCAGATTCAATTTATGTTACAACAACAATACCAAATTCCATTTCTCTTCCTTTTTTGCAGATGACTGACCAACATTTTGGTGAAATTCGTCTTCAAGCCGTCAAAAACCAGAAATATGTTTACCATTTTCCTTTGAACAATCTTAATCCTCGTGAATGTTGTCTTATTGATAATCTATGGTATTCCAAAATGATGAAGTTGATAAACATCTTACTAAAACTATTCAAGCTTTATGTTATCATTTCCAAGTTTCAAGACCTTTACTTTTTTCCTCTCTACCTCTTCCCAATGATATTGCAGAATCATCCACACCTTTAGACCCTACTCCTGATCCTCGCAAACTTCATCCTTATTTTGGTATGTTAAAATCTATTCGTTTCAAGTTAACCACAGCCATTGAAAAATTACCTCCAGAAATTAAACACAAAATAGATATTACTATTCCTTCTGCCCAAACCAAATGGTTAGCCATTTTAGCTGCTTTTGAAGCAGATATTTATTTTTGTCCTGGTGTCCAAACTGTTCATATTCATCCATATAATCTTGCTGTTGTTAGAAAAGCATGTCCTCAAGATGATAAAATTTGGCTTTTCGAAAATGGTTTTACTGTTGTTATTCAATCTTATAGTCCAGATGATTTAATTGGTTTTCCTCAATGTGTTATTCAAGCCTGCAATTTCCAAAGAAGATTACAGAACATAGTAGTCCAGAACATACTCCAGTGAGTTGTCCATCTCCTACATATTCAGATATGAATCCTCCTAGGATGTCTTACTGTAACATGCTTACTATTGATAAATCGTTTCAGATAGATTAGCCGTTCATGTTCAACCAGTCAGGTTTACACCTGAACAGGTTCCCCTCCAGACTAACCTAGAAGGAGATATATATATATATATATATATTCGTGTATATTGTATGTATTCGTGTGGGCGCAAGCATACACATACAAAATACTATATAAATTATTTAACTATAAAAAAAATGAAGATAAGAAATGCAAGCAAATGTTGAAATGTAGATTTGCTTTTTTATTCATATATATATATTAACGATGATGTTCGATCATCAATTCATGTGGTCAATTTCGAATTTTAGTAAAAATTTATAAATAATTCATGAACTACATTGTAGGTTAGTGTCTCCTAATTTTTGCGATGTCTACTAGGGAAATATGGTTTTAACATCCTAAATACGTTAAACATAATAAATTAAGTGTTAATCACTTAATTGAAACCAATATCACCATCATCATTTTCAATATCTTATATGAAATTAATAGTGTTATTTGTTATCAGTTGAAACAAACAACAAATTAAAAAATAACGACTTTAAGTCTCAATTGTGGCTAGAAATATAATTTAATTAATGTATGACATACGCCTTAAACCTAAAGCAAACTTCAAGAAATGAGGCATATGCCTCATGTGAGCCTCATGGAGTTTAAGCCACATGGTTGAGCCTCGAGGCGTTTTTCTTAAGCCTCACCCCGAGGCGAGCCTCGAGGTGTAACCTCATACGCTTTTTAAAACACTATTTCTTCTAGGAGTGATAGCTTGGTCACTTTGGAAGAAGAGGGATGGGCGAGTTTTTACGACGTAGTTCTTTCATCTCAAAGGGTTTCTAGAGGGATTCGTCGCCTTATCTTGGAATGGTGTTCAAAGAATCGGGATTTCGAGGAATCGGACTTTTAAGTGTTGCTGTGATTTTGGTTTGGCCTTGGTTTGCTAACCAGGATTTAGGGTTTTGTTTAATTATTCTAACCTTGCTTGTAGTATCATTATAACGATTCAACTTTTATAAATTAAACGACAAAGAAAATAAATATATTCCTGAGAATTCTACTTGGCGCAAATTTCTCTTTATCCATAATCCAATCATAGCCATTAAATAAGGGAAACAATTTAAGGGTAATAGGTTTTTATTTGTTTATTTATTTTTATTTTCATGGATTTATCAGCTGCATCAATTAAGCTCCTTAATGGGTATTTCCAACACACTAGACTACATACACACTTTTAAGAGAATTTATATTTTCTTTAAAAAAAAGTTAAATCACTTCCAGTTTTGATGGATATCATCTAAGAACACAACACCATATTCAAACCATACACTAATATCTATTGATGAATCTTATATAAACACAAACAAAAAGACTAAAGCATCAAAACCCAATTCACCTTTTTTGCTCTCCAACAACACCATATTCAAACCATACACTAATATCTATTCATGAATCTTAAATAAACGAAAACACAAATAAATAAAAGAGCAAAACCCAACTCACCTTTCTTGCTCTGCAACAAAATATCACAATTAAAAGCACATCAAAAAGGAAATACAGAAGGAAATCAAATAAGTTGGATATATTGATGTATGTATATAATAAGAGGAGAAGAAATAGATCTTACTATGTAATCGCAGGGTGTTTGGAGATGATCACCGAAAATGGAAGAACCAAAAAAAGAAAAGTTGAGGTTTTCTGTTCGTGAATGCCGTGCTTGAATGAACGAATTGTTTTGAATTACCAGATTTTCATGGCGGACGTTTTGTTGGGTTTTGGTGTGAAATGACAAATCATGCCCATGGTAGGTTATACAAAAGAGGTTTTTGAGAATGTGGGCTTAGGTGTGGGCTTGGACTTGGACTTGGACTTGGACTTGCTATTAATGTCATGCCTAATGGGCCATGACTATGTAATAATGTAAACTCACTTTGCCTGTCTTTATGATCTTCCCTTTTAGAAGAAGACAACGGCTGGGTGTTACTGTACACTTATATTCCCACATCCACTGGGTAATATACTTCCCAAAGGTGTATAAGGGTCCGCAACTCCTCTATTAGTCAGGCTCTTTTGGAGTGAGTGCGTAGGTTTTCTCTTATGACACTTTGGCGGTTACCTTAGGCCTCTTCGTGTGAGTGTTTAGTGTTCCCTTGTCTATACAAAAAAAAAACAAATCCTCTTGTGGTTGGGCGTTACTGGCCCCTTATAGTCCCACAACGGTTAGGTATTAGACTTCACAAAGGTGTATTAGCAGGGGCGGAGCCACATGAGGCCCGGGGGCTGAAGCCCCTGAACTTTTGTAAAATAAATAAATTCATATAGTGTTCATAGGGGTGTAGCCTAGGAGAGGGGCGGAGCTAGGGAGGACGGACCCTAGCCCCCCAAAACTTTGGAAATAAATTTTTTTTATTATAAACGGATACAAACTGAGGTGATGACGACCCATGAACTTGGTGCTCCAAAAAAAATTCCGGGGCCTAACCCCCATTGTTAGCCCCCCGCGCAGCAAAAGAATCCTGGCTCTGCCCCTATTTATTAGGGTCCACAACTCCTTCATTAGTCATGCCCTTTGGAGTAAGTGTGTGGGTTTACTCTTATGGCAGTTATCTTAGGTTTGATAGTGACAACAAGATTTCACTTTAATATTGAAATATATTTCCACCATAGATATCTTCTTAGATATGCTTGGGCTTACCTTTAGGGCCAAAATGGGCTGAAACGTTGAGACCACCATATAAGGGTTTTTTTTGTTTATAGGATAAGTTAAGAAAATGAAGAGCTTAAACACTTTAACTTATTGAAAATATAAAAAAGTCCTTTTCAATACCACGTCTTAATAACTTATTTGAATTAGAAACTTATTTAAGTAATCTATTTAAACTATAAAAAAAAAAACCTAATTATTAGGATTTAAGTACTCTTGATAAATTAAAAATATTTTTTTTTAGTTAAAATTTTAACCTATTTAAAATGGTAACCTTAATTATTAAGAAGTAGGTTGATGGCCAGGACCACGCCTCAATAAGCAGAGGTTCTGAGTTTGATTCCCTCCCCTCGTTGGCCACCCTCCGGGGATATCCCGACTTTCTTAGCGCGTGTGGAGAGAGGGTTTTGCACGTGCCTGGGGGACCTAGTCGGGTGCTCTAAGAGGCCCGGATACCACCGTCACCAAAAAAAAAAGTAGGAATCTCAATAAATTTATAAAAAATAAATAAATTTGATTTAAATGAAATTTCAATGAATTTTTGGGAAATCACCAAAATTATTGATAAATAATCCCTTAGACTTGTCCCCAGTGCAATTATTTTGGAGAAAAGTTGGGGTCAAAGTTGTAAATTCAACTTATTTTTTATTTTTATTTTTTATTTTTTATTTTAAAAGGTAGAAAATATTCTTCAACTCAAATAGAGGCTAAAGCGGTAGGGACGCTAGACCAAGACGCTTAGAGAGATTGGAACCCCAACTTACATCTCCCGACTCTCTCCACCTTATATTCAAATAATTATCTTTTACTGTTGAAAAAAAAATAAAAAAATAAAAAACGTTAGCCATTATTATGTGTGGATCAAATTCAAGTGTATCAATCACCATGATACTATGCAGTCAACAGATAAGGCGACCGACCGTGGCCATTGATAAAACTCGGTGACGATTATGATTACGACGTTTGGATCAATAAATTTATGATTTGTTACGACCACTGCATGCCCTTGCAAGGTTCATGTGTACGTGTTTATAAACGGACCTTGGGCATCTTTTGGACTCAAGTCGAGGCCGAATTTTTGGATAAAACTTTTGAGGGTCTCATACTAACTCGAGACTACACATCAAAATCACGAATTTTGGATAAACTTGGATAAGCTTTTCCCTTGGATAATTAAGCGCTAGTTTGGATAAACTTATCTGAAAAAGGAAAGGATTTCTTACGAATAACTTTTATAAGAAAAACAGCCTTTCCTACAAGAGAGTAACTATCAACAGCTAAAGCTCAATCAAGCATAAGCATAGCAACTCAAAATTTGCCTTGGAAATAGGTATTTATGGAAATAAATTTGTGTAAAAAAATACCCTCCCTTGTGTTCATAATTGCCAAACTACCACTTCCCAAGACAAATTTTGGTTGCTACGGTTGAATGGTTTCATAGTTAATCTCTTCATAAAAATTTGGAACTTCTCACAAAACTAGTTTTGGACAACTTCTTTTGAAAGCTCGACTTTTTATTACTTTTAACTTGTGGAGAAGTAACTCTCTTAAATGTCCACCCAAACAATATTTTAATTGACTTTTTATTCCTCAATAGCCAAAAGTTACTAAAAAATAAATTTAGAAGTCTATCCAAACACTACTAAGGCATTCAGGATATGCTTCCATGATAACAGATAGGAGTGTTAATGAGCTGGGTTGGGCCTAAAATAGCCCAATTAGTAATCAGACAATAGTATCACACCCTAACCCACTAATCGGGCTGGCAGCCCAACCCTTTGATACCTTTAAAAAGTAGAGGTGTCAATGGACCGGGTATAAAAGTAGCCCCACTTGTTAAGTGGGTCATTCATAGCATCATGCCTGACTCAGGCCCAAACTGGGTAAATTGGGCCAAGAACACGCCTAATTGTTACTTTCAATACAGGCCTCATCTGTTCTGCAAGCTAACACTACTATGCAATTTGTCTAGTCATGGGTCTTAGGCCATGAACTCCACATAAATTTTCCAAAAACTTTTTCATTTTCTTTAGTTGAGGTTGGTTCACACTTAAGAGTAGGGGTGTCAATGGGCCGAGCTTGGAGTTGCATTTGTTTTATTTTATAAGAGGGTTTGTTGACCCGAACTCAGGCTTCACAGCCTTTATAAATTTATTGGGCTCAGGCTCGGGCCGGGCCTATTAAAGTACCAAAATTCAAGCCAAAACTCACTCCATTGACATCCCTATTCAAATAGGAGAATAGATCTTTAACCATAATGTTGCATTTTCAAAGTAACCAAAGCATCAAGAACAAGAATTCTTTTCATTCCAAAATGGAAGTTCCTATACCTATGAATTCCATTTGACCCAGAAATAACGACACTTCCTACACCTATGAATTCCATTTGACCTAGAAATAATGACACGGGAAGAATCATTGGGTCTTCTAATATCAATAGGTTGATTGTTTCGCTTCTGTATCTTCAAATTTTGAAAAAGATATTCAACAATTATTTTTTGGATCTAAAAGAAAGTACTTGAGCTCTCCCAATAACAAAAATGTTGCTAGTTAGGTTATACACTTATACTAATAGAACTATTAATAGTACTTCACATATCTAAACCTGATACATAGTAAAACAAATCAGGACTAATCTTCATCGTTGCCCGATCCCCAGCTTGATCTTCTTCAGGTGACAAAATGCCGATTAGTATATTTACGTAACCTAAAAATTAACATGGTACATTGTGGCCTAAATGTAAATTAACCAAACCTCTTAATGTATGTTAATATTATAATTCAGGGATTAGACAGAATTATCGTGATTTGAATCCTATTCTTCGATTTGGAATATGATCAGCAATGCAAGGTGCTAAGCATGGCACTGGCAGATTTTCTTAAATCATTAACATTAATAGAAAAGAGAAATAGAACACGAGACAACGGTACATTTGCAAAGATTACAATTGAATATTCAATTTTTTCTTGGCAACTTTGTTTTAGATCATTCAAATTTCCCACCTTATGACAGTAACAAATTAACTAGAAGAAATGGAAGTGTTTGTATAAATCACGAAAAATATCGGCATGAATATAGATATTACTTCAGCCCCGAATTCCAATTTCTGTAATCCGCCGTAAACCCGAACAGATACAAGAATGTTATATCAAGCCACAGTGAATTACCTCAAGTAATTAAGAGATTAGACACTACAAATGGACTTAATTCCATGCAAAGGAGTTTCTTTACCAGCAGTTGCAAACCTTTTAACTACTACAAGTGTGTATGAAAATTGCAGGGCCAAACACCAGGGCTTAAATGTATCGAATTCGTCTCAACCGTTAGGCTTGGGGTTCTGGTCTGGATCGATCTTGGCCAAAACAAAAACTGATGCAGCATGGCAATGGAAGAAATATCCTAATTTGGGAACTTAGCTATCTACATTGGTTCGTAATTCGCAAGCGTTTTAGAAAATTAGATAACTACGTTTAGGACTTATTTCGTGACCTTGCAAATTCAATCGGAGCTTAATTCCGTCTAGCCTCAGATCATATCGAGTCATCGGAAAAGTTGTCATCTAGAGTGGGGCAGCATTAGTTATTGGTGAAGGTGACAATCACTTAGAAGATCTACCTGCTTCCAAATAATTAATTTTCCATTAGTTGTACCAAACAATGGAGATGATGAAATTCTATCTACAATATACAGACTCCCCAAGTGCCAAAGATTCCATCATATCGGTGAATTTAATTCGATTAATCCTAAACGGTCCTAAGGCTACTTTAAGAAATATGGCACCACGTGAAAGTGATGGAATTCCTTAAGGTATGTTTGGTTGCCGAGAAATTAGGTGAAAACAATGAAAAGAAAAGAAAATTTTAGATTTCTAATAGTATTGCATTTTGTTTAAATTTTTTTTTCTTCTCTCTTTTCACTTAAAATTTCTAAAGGGTGCATATAGGGATGGCAACGGGGCGGCTTTTGGGCCGGGCCACCGACATCCCGACCCCGCCCCTATTGGAAAACTCCTACCCCAAACCCGAGGCGTTTCAAAATTTTCAAAACATTTCTTAAATTCGTCCCCACACTGCCCCGTCCCATCCCGCTAAGCACTAGATGGGGCAGGTTGGGGCTATATTTCATACTACATCCACTAAGAATAGATAATTTTAGTATTAAAATAAGGATAAAATAGTGATTTGACATTATAAACGGGGCAGGGTGGCCTAAACCTATCCCCGGCCCGAACCTGACTCAGGTATAACGTCAAATTCTCAAACCCGTCCCTAACCCGTTTAAATGCTTCCAAAACCCGTCCCAATAGGAGCGGGATGGGGCAGGGTGAGGCGGATTACCCGATTAGCCCAACTTGTTGCCATCCCTAGGTGGAGAAGAGGACTATGTCTAAGTTATCATGCATTCATGAGCTTATGGTTGACTTGGTCTCAATCAATGATCTACAACTTGCTCACTTACCTCTCTTAATCAAAAATTTAAGAAAAGAGAGTACCAGAGAGCAATGGTGATCTTGAAAGCCAAACTCTAAATTATAGTTCGAAAACTCGGGTCACCCGAGTAACTCAACTCGATTCGACTGAATTTTAAGTTGAGTAGAGTCACCTCAAAACTCGAATGAGGCAATATTTGTCGAGTTACTCGGGTGACTTGGTCGAGTCGAGTCAAGTTTTCGACTTGCCGAACTAAGTCAAGTTTTCGACTTGCCGAACTAAGTCAAGTTATATAAGGGTATTTTTATCATTTTTTAAACCTAAACTTGAGCGTCCTACTATTTTTGCATCATATTTTTTTGTGTCTATGAAGATGACCTACTATCGGTTCTATTAAACCTTGTTTATAGGTTTGAGGCTGTAAAACCAGTACAATTTGAGTTCTTTTAACCCATATTTTTAAAGTTATTCCATCTATATTCCGAGTTGGACCGAGTCGAATTTTTTTTTAGTTTTCCGAGTTACTCGACCTGACTAACTTTTAAGTCGAGTTTTCGGGTTTTTAAACTATACTCTAAACTACTAATTTTCTCTAATTAGTATGTTGGGTGGGCTCAGTTCACCCACCCCATATACAATCTCATGGCCATTAGTCACCATCTTAGTGTTGAAAATAAATTTATAAGACACTTAAATCAAAATTTGGTATAACTAATTCTAAAATGGGATTATTAAAAAACGCAATAATGGCCATCCGATCTAAAAATTGTCCATCAAAATTCAAGTTGGGCCCACAACTGAATCATATTCTTCAACTACCACATGAGAGAAATTGCTCACTATAATTAAGTAGTCCTCAAACCTCTCATGCACACTATCTCTTAGTTGCTCACTATAAGGAGTACTATCTCATAGTTCTCATTTGTATTCTCTTAACAATGGTTGTTGTACTAACCTTCTCCTTCACAGTCATGTTCATGTTCTTGCTCTGGAGCAACATGGCCTACTTTGTTATTTCTCACCTCAGCTGCCCTCCGACTCATCCGCCAGATTGGATACCGGTATACCCGGAAGATGTGGATCTAATGCAATTTGCAGAGAACCTTGAGCACTTAGAAGCAGACTATTTTTTGTGGGGAGCACTTGGGTACGGGCTCGACGAGATCGCACCTGAGTTGGTCATGGGCGGACCACCTCCTATTGGAGCAATGAAAGCTAATCTTGATCATCTTACACAACAAATTATCGCTGAATTTGGCTATCAAGAAGTTGGTCATCTCAGGTCAGATGCTCTCTCTCTCTCTATCCTTCACTCAATGTGTTAGGTGTATTGAATATCATTCCACTAAATGTAAAAGTATTTTGGTATTTTATAAAGGACAATTCATTAATTTAATAGGAGAAAGAACAAGTTGGAAAAAATATTTAATGACTGATCTCTTATGAAAAAACTAAAGTACCTTTTTAGTAAATTTTGATAATTAGTGTTCGTTACCAAATTTACACGCTTAGTCTCAATCTGTGATTATGTGCAGGGTTCTTAAATCAACTGTTGGTGGGTTTCCAAGGCCTCTGATGGATCTGAGTGCTTTCAATTTCGCGAAATTGTTCGATGAGGCATTCGGATACCATCTCGTCCCTCCCTTCGACCCCTACCGTGACAGTCTCAGTTACATGTTGGGTTCCTACGTGATTCCATATATGGGACTCGTAGGGTACGTGGGTACCAACCCATTTATCAATGGCTATAAAACAAAGAGAGTAAGAACCTAAATCACCCAATGATATGTCATTCTATGCTTTCTTCCCTGTTGGCGTTGGCACAGTAGGGACATTTTTTTTTAGGAGTGCTAGCTCTACTCTCGGTCAAACTCTACTCTCAGTCTCCACCAACCACTTGTCCATTCTTGATGAGAGATAATACTTTAACCACCATAACTGATTTGATAATGGATAAGTGATTGGTGAAGGCTGTGAGTAGAGTTTGACCGAGAGTAGGGCTAGCACCCCTTTTTTTTTTTTTTATCGGTAATAGAAATGCTATAATTGGGGGAAAGGAAAATACAAAACAAGATTCACCAATAGTGAACAAGAAGAAAAACAAAGATAAATAGCCGATGAGCCAAAAAAATCTCAAAAAACCACATCCTGATACTCTTGGTCATGTAAGAAAGTAGCCCCCCACAGGTCGTTAACACCGCACCTAACTGAGGACCAAGCTGAAACTAGTGAACGAGCCCGTGCCTGGATCCTGGGGATGGGCAAGGAAACATCCTTAAAGAACCTCATGTTCCTATCCTTCTGCAAGGCCCATGCTATCACTCCTGGGACCTATCTCGTAAGTAATTCATGGGACCCACCATTAATGGGTCCTACCTAAAAGATCTATGGATCATTATCATACCCTATCTAATTTTTTTTCTTTTGTCGTTTTTTTTAGTTCACCGTGTAAAAAATTGAGATTTTCTTTTTTTTTGGCTTCGGATACCATTTACCTACGCTTAGTAGGGTTAGTGGTTAGTTTGGGGATTGGAGCTCTTGTGGACTTATCACCGGGGGGATTGGAGACTTCCCTCAACTGAGAGGTCACACCCCAAGAGGCGATGGGTAAGAATGAGATAGTTATATGCTTACAATCCAGTCCATTTTGTGTAAGAAAGAGATAGCTATATGCTTACAATCCAGTGCAACTCGGCAGTGATCTTGTGTACCCCCACGTGATTAGAATTTAGAGCGCCACATACACAAATTGTGAATATATTGGTAGTTATTTCCTTGAATGGCAAGAGAGCCACTCATTCATATAATCCCTACTAACAATCAAGTACACCTCTAATGGGTCACCCAACAATAATAATAATAAT
Source organism: Tetracentron sinense (assembly GCA_015143295.1). Taxonomy (NCBI): domain Eukaryota; kingdom Viridiplantae; phylum Streptophyta; class Magnoliopsida; order Trochodendrales; family Trochodendraceae; genus Tetracentron; species Tetracentron sinense. The sequence goes on along the minus strand of CM026558.1, from coordinate 5,568,058 downwards.
AAAATAAAATAAAGGGTGTATATATGGGTCAAGCTCATGAGGAAACAAATCGTCTGCCTTCTTTACCATTAGTATTTATAGTATTTAAAGGCTAGGATCAAATTGTCTATACTGATTTAACAGTTGTAAGCGGTCATAAAAGAGATCCTAACCTTCAAACAGTCAAGTCATGTAAACGGTCAGACAAGAGAACCTAGCCTTTAAATAGTTAAGCCATATGGAAGAACCCAAAGAAGAACACGGCCGATTTGGTTCCTGTTCTCAAGGGATATGATCATGCATTTTTTTTTCTCAATAAAGGGCATGTCTTGCAGCTGCTGGCAGGGCTCTTAGGTGTTGAATCCGGCCAAGATGCAGTGATACGAATGTATCTCTATGAGCGAGCCAAAGAAATGGTGCACCCTTACAATTACACCGTGGCTGAATTCACTATTCGCATCTCAGAGCTTAGGAACCACCTGGCAATATGCGGCATCAAAGACGAAGGCATCATTGTCCCACCAGAGCTAGGTGCAGAGAATCGAACATGTAGTAACGTATTATCAGCCAATTATAACTCTCTTTCTTATGCCAGAACACCGGCCGAGATATTGAGGGTTGTATATAACACTGGCAACGAACACAAGCCCGGAGGATTCTTTCCAGAAGGTGCAAACGGAAGGATAGGAAGAGAATTTCTTCAAAAGCCTTGAGAGGGTCTTCTGTAAAACTGAGGGTCGTTTGCCAACACTACTTAAGTACTTATTGGTCAATAAGTACATATTTATAAATAAGTTTTTTTTGGTCAAAATAAATAAGTTATAAGTAAAAGTAATTAAGATCCCAAAAAAGTACTTATAAAGAAGTACAAGTTTAAATACAAAGAGCTCTGCTTCACGGCAATGAGCAGAGCTCCTGTTTTTACTCTATAACAGTGGCATTCTTGTAATTTGGCATGTTGCAAGATTACCCCCAACCTCTTTCAGTAATTACAAACTTGCCACGCCCATAGTGTAAAACAAGGGAGCTCTGCTTCAACACCGTGAAGCATAGCTCCGGCTCAAAACTAATCTCAAATAAGTAACCCCATACCTACTTTTTTTTTAAAAAGCACTTATATTTACAAAAAAAAATACTTCTTTACTATTATAATGGGAGAGGTAGGCGTAGCCTGAATTTTCCAAAATTCCTAATCTACTCTTATATAAAACAAAATTTGTATTTAATATTTTACTTTAATTCTCACAATACCCTTACCTATCAATTTAAGTAATAGAATCACAGTTAATCGCGATTGATCTCGGAGAGAGTTCAATCACACCCACGGGTTAACAAGTCTCTTTTAACTCTTATTTACCATTATAATGGGAGAGGCAGGCGGCCTGAATTTTCCAAAATTCCTAAACTACCCTTATACAAAACAAAATTTTAATTTAATATTTTACTTTAATTCTCACACTACCCTCATCTATCTATCTTTACTATTCTTTACTATTATAATGGGAGAGGCAGGCGTAGCCTGAATTTTCCAAAATTCCTAAACTACCCTTATATAAAACAAAATTTGTATTTAATATTTTACTTTAGTTCTCACACTACCCTGATTTATCTATTTAAATAATAGAATCATAGTCAATTGTGATTGAACTCGGGGAGAGTTCAATCACACCCACAGGTTAACACGTGTCTCTTTTAACTCCTATTAACTGTGGTTAACTCCTTCCCCTCACTCTCGTGTGCATCGCACGTGCCACCCGCTAGTACAGTATTGTTGCAAACGTCCCCTGAGTTTGCTTACTATTATTCAAATATATTGTGACAATGTGACATGATATGTCAGGCTAAGCTTTACTATTTGTTAAGTTACTTCACATGCCTTTTGCAAAATCTGGGCAGATATAGTCTCAAGTTCAGGTTAGGATTATATCCCAAACTAATTTGTAGCCAGATTTTCAGAGTGGCTGCTAACCTAACTGAAGAACCTGGCTAACTTGCCTATCCATTCTGGGCTATAGACCGAGCAGTTCCCCCCCCCCCCCCCCCCCACATCAAGTGATGATACCTATCTGATAGAAACAAGACTGGATTAAGGCTCTATGCACCGCATGTGCAAGGGAGTAATAAACACAATGCATGCTCACACAATTATGGCCCTTTAGATCATTGATTAAAAAACCCTATATCCTTGCACAATGTAAACATAAAACAAGAGACAAAGTATAGCCCCATCCATGTCCCTAATCAAATTCAAGAAAATGGATAAAATATAAGTAAAACTAGTAATCCTTACACATCAACTTCTCAACCCTCATACTCAAGCAAACTCTCATGGAGAAAAAAAGAAGCTCCAGAGGTAATCATCTGTCTCTACTGTTGTCGGACTTCAACTTTCTTCTTCTGCCAGAGCCGATCAAGTGCACTGTCAGCATCTCCCTGCAAATTAAAATACCAAATCATCATTTAATTCAGCACCTAAATAAATAACAGTACTCCAATTAACATAAATAATACATTGGTCGAGAAATGAAATGTATAGCCCACAATGTGTAAATTACTAAATCCTAATCAAGAACTCAAAAAAAAGGGAATAGCAGATCAAAAATACAAAGGGAGAAAAAACAGAAAAAAAATGGCCCTCAAGGTAGATATCCAGATCATATATATGAGGTGAAAACAGGTGTATAAAGTGTACTGAACCCTCCCATGAAACTCGAAGTTAATCCCTATACTCTCCTTCTATCAATCAAGTGAGATGAATCAAAAGCAATATGCCATTTGCACAGCAGCAGTCATTCGTAGTCAATATGTTAGTTGTCTTATTATGACATGAAGGGGTCATAGAAGAGTTAGGTTTGAATCCAAAAGCCCCTTTGTTTCGTAAGTGACTATTTAGGTTGTTCCTCTTGAGGTCATTCCGGGAAGACTGGGAATCAAGTAAGCAAAGTGATCTTCACCCTACCATGAATGTACACTTACTACGTTACCAAAATCCTTGAATATCTTGGTGAAGCCCTTAAACCATGATATGGACTTCTGTAGCCAAATACACAGAAGCATGTCAACACTCAACAACCATAGACCCTTTTCATATTTCACTGACAAGCCTCCAACTTGCCACGGTTCAGAAATAATGTTGCACATTGCATGACGGATCAAGAAGATGTCTCCAATATTGATGAACCATCAAGAAACACTATCAAACTATCAGGATTCAGGATGGCGCTGTGTCACATCAATGAGTCCAATGGGAAAATCTCCACAAATGTGTGCGCCCATTCACTCACGTTCACATATTCTAACCTTCACACACAAAGTGGGTGAGGCTGTTAACCTTCACATGACATGACATTTATGATTTAACCCCACTAACTTACAGCATGTAACACTAACTTCATTGAGATAACACCACATCCCATTCATCATTATTCAACAATAAAAACTTGACTGACATTAAACTTGATGTCGTGTTAGAAGTGCAAAGAAATTTTACCAATTAGTTTCCTATTTCAAGCACTTTTACAGAAATATCCATAAAAAAAATGCAACTTCTTTCTCGATATTGCTTAAATAATTTGGAAACTAGCACTGGGACTTCAAGGCGACAAAATACACAAGCAATAGCCACAAAAGAAAACATACTGAATAGTTTACAACCAGAGAGCAACATTCCTAGAATCAGAACTGACTATGAGAACTATGAACTAAACTGTACGTTCCTACTAACTACTAAGTACTGCCCAATACAGCAGATATGCTTTAAACGAGTTAAATGAGCCAGAACACGAACCTGAGCTCGGATGAATCCGCAAAGGGCGAAAGTGGAGAATTGGCTAGTATACAAGCCATTCTCATCCACATGTCCAATATTAATCTGGACAGATGCATGGTCCTTCGAAGTAATGAGCCTATTTGTAGCAGAACTGCAAAGACATGACAAATTGTAAATAATATCACTTGTGTTGGACTTGAGTTAGGACAAAAAATGCTATCATATGAGATACATCAGTTACTCAGTTTGTATACCATTTTCTTGGGATGTAAAGATCCATGTGTTGCCCCTCTTCGTTCTGCATCTTGGCAGATTTTTTCAACGGTTTGGTACACGATAATCAAAACACCTGATTCAAAAAAAATCAATACATTTTTTCGACAACCAACAGAATATATATATGGTCATTGGGGATTTCAATATCAAATCATCTGTTTGAATGTTTATGACGACAATATGTAGTTAAATGAACCCTACTTTCTGGACTTGCCAACAGAGCCCAAGCAACACAAAAACATAAGCTGACTAGTGTGAGAATATAATCATAGAATTATACGTATTTGAACTTGTAGATGAATAAAACATTTGTTCTAGTCGTAAATTTGAATGGTTAAACGACTACGTGAGAATGCGAATGCTTTAAAGCGACAATCTGTAATTAATGAAACCCTAGATTATAGATTTCAGAACAACGACTGGCAAATCGAAACAAAACGAACAATGCCATTTCATCACCTGCTTATCAATGAAATGTCATTTCATCAAAACGTAAAGGAACAGAAGAAACAAGCAGGGAAAGATCAATCGTCTCATAAACCCTAGAGGCTGGAAATTTCTTTAGAGAAAAATTAACTGCATCAAAACCCTAGATTCATGGAGACTGAAGCAAACTCATGAGATTAGTATAATTTCAGTAAAATATAATACACGTTAATCTGAGTAAGATAGAGATAATACCAGAAAGAACGAACAATTCTGCTATGGTAACGAGTAGAGAGCCGCAACTAAAAAAAAAAACGAGTAGGAGAGGGAAAATTCTAAAGCGTCGTATATTTATAAGTTCCAGCGAAACCCTAATCCACGAGTGAAAATTTTAACAGACCCAAATAGCCATAATCGAACCAAACCCTGATGGATCAGCTTATTGCGCGTGAAATGGATTCGACCCATTTAGAGATTTATACCGCAGATAGAGGGTGGGTATCGAGCCGAGCCTGGTAGGGGTGTCTATGGGCTGCTGTTGGGCCTGGTTTTTTGTAGTTTTTAATTGGTCAGTCCAAGCCCAAGCCCTGCATGTTTCCAGGAGAATTTTGGGGGGCAAATTTGGGCCGTTGTCCGTTTGAGACCCCCTATGCTTTACTACAAAGTTGGGTAGGTGCTCACTCCTGCACCGTGCTTGCCTAACTCATTAAATCTTTTTTTTTTTTTTGGTAAACTCAATCATACCACAAGGCAATGACTGAAGGCAAAGACAAGGGAATACTCACACCACCCAAGCAAACACACACACACACCACATGCAAACTCACACACACACCACACACATGCAGCCAATGTAAGCTTCACCCTAGAGCTCCTCAAAACGGGTACCAACCGTTTGAGGCGCCAAGGAATAAATCATGACCCAAAATTAGGGGTGTATCCAAGCCAAAACTAGAGACTCTAATTTTCTAGTTTGGGCAGTGATTAGCCCACCACACATTTGACTTTGTAGTCAAATGCCGTTCCACGAATCCCATTTTAACTATGGTTAAGCTTAAGAAAATTAAGGTTAATATTTTTATTTTTATTTTCTTTTTAAATATCAAAGTTAGATTGCTTAATCCTATAAGTCGATAAATCTTAACCACAATAGATGGGTGTTAAAAAATGAGGCATGGACCAATGAGGACGGGGCATTTGACTACATAGTCAAATCTGCCTCTTGCTCCAATGGTGTGGGATGTGGCCTCTCTCAAGTGAGAGGTCTTGGTATCTATTCCCCATGCCATGAGTTACAAGAGTTCCAATCCCCAGCTAACCATTGTAAATGATATCCTTAGGAAAAAAATCATGTGGCAAGTTAAGCATTTCCCTTCCAATTTTGGACATTTCAATCTGTGTTGTGGTATTGGAAACAAGGTTTAAAACCCCGTTGGGATTTCGTGGGATTTTATGAAATCCCGGTTTCATCCATTCCCTATGATTTCGATATAGCATAGATTTTGGAAAAAACGATTTCGACCAGAATTTCATAAAGTTAAATTTGGAATTCTAGGCGAAATTTCAACAATATTTTGAAATTTTGTTTTTAAATAGGTTATTATTATTATTTTTTAATGATCCGAAATATTTCGATATTTGAAATTTGATTGAAACTTTGGAAATTAATATATTAATTTTAAAAATAAAAACATAAATATCTATATAAATATATAAAATTTTAATAAAATTGTATATATTTAACATAGTTATTTAATAAAATATTAATAAATTGGAAATTGAAATCCCGCTGAGATACCAAAAATTTTTGAGATTTCGGTTCGGGTTGGCAGACCGAAATCACCAATAATATCAAGATTTTGAACCTTGATTATAAATATGGTACGAGAGACAGGACCTTAGTCGATGTATCATTGTTTCATACTGATGAACATCAAATTTGGTTGAGGCATATTTTTTAGAGCATGATTAGCGACCCATAGGTGACCGAAATCACCAATAACATCAGGATTTCAAACCTTGATTGGAAATATTGTAAGAGGGACAAGGCTTTAGTGGATGTATAATTGTTTCAATCTGATCAACATCAAATTTGATTGAGGCACATTTTTTAAGCAGTGAATAGCGGACCCATGGGCTCGCTACCTAACTTACCCCATGTCCTCGTGTCCCTTTTAACACCTCTTTAACCCTAATTAAGCTTAACTAAATTCAAGAAGATTTTGTTTATTTAAAAAAAAAATCAAGGTTGGATTGCTTAACCTTGGGAGTGAGTGAATCTTAACCATAATTGGTGAATATTTAAAAGTGGGTGTGGCCAATGAGGACCGGCCATTCTGTCACATAATGAAACCCCAATTTCGTTACGTAATGGAAACCTAAACCGAGGTGAGGTGAGTTAAGTATTTTCCTATTTGTTATAATTCTTCGATTTATTCTCATATACTATCATTGATGGCACTGCCATACACCCTGCCTCTTGCACTAGTGGTGGGGTGTGGCGGTAGGTTGTCAATGAGCCGAACGAGGTCGATTCGTCTCAAAATGAGTCAAGCTTGAGTATTTGAGTAATCGAGCCGAGCTAAGCGATTGAGCTGTATTTGAGTAATCGAGCCGAGCTAAGCGATTGAGCTCGTTTGTTGATCACGTCAAACACAAGCAACGTGCAACTCGGTTCTGCTCAGCTCGATCAATTTTGTTGTACTACAAATAATACCCTAATAATATTAGGCGGTGTTTGATAACACTAATTTAAATAAGTATAACCTATTTGAAAATTGTGCATAGTTGGACTTTAGATTATTAAGTTGAAGATTGATTGGAAGTCTACATCTATTTGAAGTTCACCTCTAAAAAAAAATGTAGTTATGAGCAACTTTTTAAAGTAGAGGTTTTTACCTCTAAAATCTATAATTCGAAAAGATCTAGACATTTAACTAAATTGTAACTAAACAATCTAAAGTATAAATACACTCAATTTTCTAATAAGCTTTACCCATTCATATTAGAGTTACATAAAACTTAAATATAATATTTTTTTCGAGGTCAACTTAAAAAGTAACTTAATTTTTAAAAAATCTATAGATTTTCTATATCATGTTTCTTCAATTAGACTCACAAGAATAATTATGTTCAGTTCTCAAATATTTTATTTCGAGAGAATATGATGAGCATGTTTAACTATTGGGATTTTGATTTGAATTATTTTGTCAACATCAAGTGAAGGAACCTAAAATAATAATACAAGTGTGCAAGCCGGCTCGAGCTCGATAATCTATAAACGAGCTAAACTCAAACGAGCATTCGAAGGCTCAAATTGAGCTCAAGACAGGCTTGAGCCAGCATATATATATATCACGAGCCGAACTTGAGCACCACCCAACTCAACTCGTTTACAACCCTTAGTGTGGCCTCTCTATTGAGGGAGGTATGAGATCCAATCCTCAAATATGAATCGCAAGAGCTCCAATTCCCAAGCTAACTATTAATTGTACTAATGTAGGTAAATAATATCCGTAGCAAAAAGAAAGAAAATCAATTTGATCACATGATTTTTTTATATATAATTTTTTAACTCGTTTACCTCAAAAATTTACCAAGCCTAGCATGATTATTTATGTTCAAGCTGAGTCTTGAGCTTGTACATTCGAACTTAAATCAAGATGAGTTCTAAATAAGTTATAACCGAACTTTAAAAAGTACTGCTACACGTGCCCTTTATAATATCTTTTGATTGTGGTTCAGATTCACTTACCCGGTTCAACCTACTAACATTATTTTTATAAAAAATATTAACTATAAAGGTTACAATTATTAACCAGAGTTAAAAGTGTAGTTAAATAAACTTTTGTGTTGTAACTTGTAAGTTGTAAATTTTTTTTTTTTTTGTCGGTCGAGGAGTAGTAAAATCAGTTGCCCTCCCAGGGGTGTCAACGAGTTGAGCTGGGCATTGCTCAGGATCGGCTTGTTGGATTTTTGATGTTGCTGAAGCTTAACTTGAGTTCGAACAGGTCAGCTCGGGCTCGACTCATCCACAAATCATTAAGCTCTAGCCGATTTGTTAGGTTCTGATTTAAAAAAAAAAATTTGTATAGGGGGTCGATATTATAACAATTAAAGGATTAAATGATAGGGTACAAAGAAAAGATAAAGATAAAATAGTGTTTTCACTATCATATGAATATTTCATGTGCTTAATTTAAAAAATTTATTCATTTCCTTATATTTTTTAATGTAAAACTCAATATTGCCAATGATATAAATGTATATGGATATTCATTGAATTAGTCGAGTTAAGCCGAACTTTCTTTTTGGTAAACTCAATCATACCACAAGGCAATGACCGAAGGCAAAGACAAGGGATTACTCACACCACCCAAGCAAACACACACATACACACACCACATGCAAACTCTCACACACACACACCACACATGCAGCCCATGTAAGCTTCACCCTAGAGCACCTCAAAACGGGTATCAACCATTTGAGGCCCCAAGGAACTTATATGGGACAACATGCTCGGGTAGATACCCGATGTGGAACTAAACACTCACCGAACTGAGCTACCTCTTAGCTCGACTTCTAAATGAGCTCACTCACTCGGCTCGGCTCGACTCGGCTCGGCTCGGCTCGGCTCGGCTCGGCTCGGCTCGGCAAACTTTTAAATCCTGGTCAAGGTCGACTCGTTTCCAGCTGACAGGCTCGGCTCATTGACAGACACAACCTCCTAGCTTACCTTCCCCCCAAAAAAGAAAAAGAAAAAGTTGCCCTTCCCGCACAGAACGAGTCGTATACAGAACACGAGCGAGGTATGTTCGCTCGCGCAAGTTCAAGCGGAGAGAAAGAGAGAGAAGTGAAAAGCAGAAGCAGAAGCAGAAGCAGAAAATGGAGATGAGCCTGAGCGGGAACGCTCTAAAAACCTTCACCCGCTCCATCACCTGTCTCGCTCGAGTGGGCAGCGAGCTCGCCATCCAAGCTTCTCCTTCTCAGGTTCGTACTCTCTTCTCGTTACCATTTTGTCCTCAACAATCCCTACAGCACCTACTGATCCAGTTCGATTCACCATGTAATTATCTGGATTTCAAGGTTCAAACACGGTATCCAATCAGAAATCTTCTATCTGGATTGCGAACGGAACACTAGAATTCTCCTTCAACGATGTTTAGAATCAGTTGCTTGGTTCCTTCTAACCTAGAATCAGATTAGATAGAGTAACTATACGAAAGATCAGATGAGCTCTTCTTTGAAATAGCATTCAGGGATGATGATTAGGGTTTGTACTCGTGCTTCTAGGGTTTTGGAAGAAACAACATTTTGATTATTACTCGATTAAACTGTGTTCAGTTTCATTGGATTAGACTGATTGGACTAGAAACCGTCAAAAAGAAAGAACCAAAACAAATGAAATAAGAGGAAAAAAAAAAGACAACAACAAATGTGCATCTGAACTACTCAGTTGGTTAGGTCTGATCGTGGAATACAAACAGATCTGGGTTCAAAACTCTTGAGCATTGACCAAAAATGCTTGGGGTAAAAAAAACCACCTGCAAGATCCTTATATGCGATTTATTTTTGTCTTCCTGCAGCTTGCTTTTCACACTCTCAACTCATCGCGATCCGCCTACCAATCTATAACATTTAAGCCAGATTTCTTTGATGTCTATACAATTTCTGCTGCACAAGTACAATGTAGCATTCTTTTGAAGGTATACATTCATTTCTCAGTATATTTTTTTTAAATTTAACTGAGATGTGTTATAATTTATAAGCCATCTCTTCTTACTTGGCATATTTAGGCTGTTTGCTCTGTTTTAAGGACACCCACTACAAATGTTGATCGTCTGTGCGTGCACTTGCCTAACTCTGATGCATCCAAAGTGCAGTGGACTTTGGACTGCTATAATGGTATAATGCTGCTCTCATTACTTCTTAGTGTTATCTGATTGGTTCAATTTTTAAGGCATGCGCGCTAACATTATCCTTTAAAACAAAAGGAATTAGTGTATCTACTATTGTATTGGTATTCCATTCCGTGATTCCCTTTCATATAATGTAATATATAGGTATAACAGATAACTTTTTTTCATGAGATAATATATAATGTAGTTGATTTGCATTATATACTGCATCCTCATTCCTCATATCATGTGGCCCACCAGCTCATCAATATGGATTGTTTGGGTGGAACACTTCTTGAATGGACCGTCATCTATAGTTACCAAAGTGAGAAGCGAGGCGATAGCGAGAAGTGGGAAGCGGAGATAAAAAAATCCTTAGAAAATGGGAAACGAGAAATAAATATAGGTGCTCCATTCCCATTATATTAGAATGTCCAATCAGTGTTGTCCGGTCGAACTGGAAAAATTGGGAACCGGTCCCCTCACCAGTTCCCAAACCCCCAAAAACCGGATCTAATTAAAAACCAGGCATTTTTTTCAAATCCGGAAGAACCGACCGGTTGAATCGGGAACCGGTGGTAAAAAAGGTTGAGAACCGGTCAGAACCGGCCATAAATAAGTAAAATTGGGAAAATTATTTTTTGTTATAAAAAGGACATGGTCGAACCAGTCAAACCGGGAACCGACCACTCAGCCGGTTCGATGACCGGTCTGGTTCTAATAATATTATGTCCAATCATACCTTAAATTTTATCTTACATGAGATATTTGTGGAGAAGTAGGTGCCTTACCATTTTAAGTTTCAATTCAATGATACTTGCTTAGGATCTATGTTATAGGCTTTAGATTCAGATCTATCACATTACTTCATACCTTCTAGATACATAGTCCCCTTGACCATTAAATGTGAATTGATGAAAACGAGTCTGGGAAACGAGCTTATTGGCAAGCGGGCCTGGGAAACAAGCTTCATGGGAAGCGATTTTCTCACCTTGTGCATAGCTTCCTTGAAACTATGCCGTCATCACAAAATAACTTGTCTGATAATTATGAGCTTTTAGTCTCTCACTGTTTGATTTGTATGATTCGTGGATTGGAATGTACATGAGAGATGTGCATATTGAATGAATAGTATGGATTGATGAGTTGGTGGGCGACGTATATGGTATAAGGTGGTAGCACTATTTAGTTGTCTATATTACATAACCTACTTATATTATACTCTAGTTGGCTCCTTTAAAATTTCAAATAACTTCATGGAATGCATTCTTTGCAAAACATGGTGCAGGTGTGAGGAAAGCTTATTGGATTACTTGCAACGTCGAACCCGACATACAACATCTTTCTCTTGATAGGAGAAGATTTCCGAGTAGCTTTGTAGTGAGACCTCGTGATTTCAATAAATTGCTAGCTAATTTCCAGTCATCCCTTCAGGAGATAACTGTCATTGCAACAGAACCCTCATCCTTGCCTTCTGATGTCGCGAGTGAAATTGGAGGGAAATCCGTTGAACTTAGAAGTTATATAGACCCAACCAAAGGTGGATGAGGGTCTTGTTGATTCTATGTTCTTGTTTATAAATTTATCTTCTGCGGGATTTAATGCTTTATAACTTTTCAATTCTAGATGACAGCGACGCAGCGTTACACACTCAGCTGTGGATAGACCCTGCAGAAGAGTTTTTGCAGTATACACACACTGGGGAGCCAGTAGATGTGACGTTCGGTGTGAAGGAATTGAAGGCACATACTTTAGTTTTATGTAGACATGGATCACGTTTAACAGACAATAAGATGTTGTGGCTATAAATGTTGCTTACAACTCATTAGATGTGAAAGGGTGCCACAACATTTGTGCCGAATCCCTTTTACGAGCAATGAGCTGTGAGCAATATTTGTTGGATTGAGATAATATTTATAGTCACAATCATTGTGTTCACATTTACCTGTATTATATGATGCCGTCTAATCCAGTGCAGGCCTTTGATGAAGTTATTTTGGCAATGATCCATCAATCAATGTACTTGGGGGTGGAGTAATATCTCCATTTTGATTACTGTGAAGCATTTGCTGAATATCCTTTGTTTCCAAATTTCAGGCATTTCTTTCCTTTTGTGAGGGATGTGAAGTTGATATTCACTTATTTTTTGAGAAAGCTGGAGAGTAAGATATTTGTAGTTCCTATTTCATTTTTCTTTTCTTTTTTCCCATTATTTCCTGTTCTATTTGAATAATATGTGTAAGACTCTTATTCATCTGGTTGATGGTATTGTCAACTACAAACTGTCCAACCGATACACTTGTGATGAAGATTGTCTAATTGACAGACCATCTCTTGGATGAATAGATAGCCATAGTGAAATTGATTTAATCCTTAATCAGTCGACATTGGATGGCCATTAGAGCTATGAGTTCATTTTCATTGGGAATTTCATCCTTTCTCGTTGATAATTTTTGGATGTAAGTTCTACATCATTACCTATATAAATAAAATTAAAGTTCTACAGCATCCAGACTGTGATTCTGATTTTCTAAAAATTGTTGTTGGATGAACAGGCCTATTTTGATGGCACCAAAATTTGGTCTTGATGATGGGTCCAATTCAGACTTTGATGCAACATTGGTCCTTGCAAGCATGCTTGTTTCACAGATTCATGAAGGAATTCCCTTTGAAAATCCACCACCCGCCACCACATCACAGGGTCAGGCTGATCAGGGGATGAGGTCTCAAGCACCACAGGAGAGACCAAGAGTTTCTGGTTCCGAGCATCCATCTGATCACACCAGAATCTGGTCTGAACTCTCAGGTAACTATTTGTTCGTTGTATAAACCATGGCATATTATTATATATGGAATAATTTTTAACTAGCCCGGATTTTACACAGGAAGTGCCGCCAGAAGTGGTAGTGGTGTTGAAGAAAGGCAGGTTGAAGTGGAAAGGATTCCGAATGCTAGTGAACAGAGGGAAATGCAAAGGATTAGCACGATCGAAATTTCAAAGACACGGTCTGCAAGAGGAAATGTGCTGGATGGTCCTGATTTGTATCCTAAAATTTCATTTTGTTTGATTATTATTGAAGAATTCACCGAGCTGTTCTCAGTTATGAGTGCTAAAAGCCTTTTGGGGAGGCGGGGTAGATGTGTGGGGGAGGGGGGGGGGGGGATTCAAGTAATCAAGTCCCAGTCATATAGAGTACTGAACAAGTTGTATAATACACCACATGCCGTGGGACACTCTGCCAATGAGTCACTAAATGAGCTGATGGAATGATCACAACCATCAATTATCACATATTCTTCTTCTTTCTGCTTTATCAGTGCCTTATCCCTAATCATTGAGGAGTTCTTGGGGTTGGCAACACGAATCTTGTTACTCTTTCCTCCATAACTTGGGTTAAATCGTATGTTAGCAAATCTTTCTTCACTATCTCAATCCACCTCATTTTTTACTTTCCCATCGCCCTTTTAGATCCTTCAACTTCACTCTTCACTAGGGCCAGTGGTATTTGTTGAACATGCCCAAACAATCTCAGTCGATGCTTCTTTTATCACCTATTAGAGTCACTCTTAGATTCTCTCGAATGTACTCAGTTATGATTTTATTTTTTATTGTCTTTCCACCCATGAATCTCAACATCCTCATCTCAGCTACACTATTTTAATAATATGTTGCTTTTTAGTGGCCAAACATTCTGTTCCATACGCAATCTTTTGAGTCCTAATGCAAATATGATATAATCAAAAAATAAGACCACATGTTTGACCGAAAGAAAGTTAACTGGCAATTAGTAACCCAAACATTAACCCTTTGTTTGGTTGCTGAGAAAATAAGTGAAAACATGGAAAAGAAAAGAAAATTGGACAAAATTGTATTAGAAATCCAAAATTTTCTTTTCACCTATTTTCTCAACAACCAAACATAGCATAAGCACAACCTTCCACCTATTGCACATTGGTGAGCTTGCTATTCCAGTGATCTGAACTTCTCGTACTTGGTCTTCACATGAGCAAATAACTAGAATTGCAACCTCTATTTGATACCTCCATTTCTTTTATCATAAGCAGTTAAGCGCTCGAAATCTTTTCATTCTATCAACCAATTGATCATACCAGTAGAATCATCCTTCCGAAGGATTCCCGGCAGAAATCAGGTATATCTTGGATCTTGAAATGGCGTTGTAACTTAAGTAGAGGTGTCAAGCATACATAAATCTGGTGAATCTTTAATTAGGCCACATACACCTATTTTAGCTGGATACCCTTTGCTCCAACCACAAAATGGATCTTCACAAAATCTTTGTGACAGATCTCCAAGCATTCTCAGTTATATCCTCCACCCCAGGAAGGAAGCGGAAGAAGTTGATACCCATCTGGGATGCTTTCTATTCAAACTTATTTTTAAGATGGAACTCAATATCACCATATGGGAGATCAAGGTTAGGTTCTGTTTTGTTAGTGATGAGTGGAGGAAGTTGTTCGTAAAATAAGATAGAAGATGGAAATAGTAAGTGATCATATAGGATACAATTTACTCATATATATATATCTTATAATGTACCTAGGCGATTCCCCAAGAAGGAACAAGTATTTCTCTTGACCGAATATAGTAGCTTCCATCCAATGGAAACAGATCGTGCAGAAGGACCTCGAGGTCAGTCAAAACTGCTACTTGGCATGGTAAAATCTTACCAATGTATTTATCCCTTCCAGTAACTTCTATTCTTCCCTTTTCTGCTTGCAGGTAGGGCTGAAAGGAGTGGCAATGCTTTGTCACAGCATCATCCTAGTAACTGGGTAGATGCAGATGATGATGATGATGATGAAGGTGGCGAGGACGAACTGTATGTTCAGACGACACCTCCATCCTAGGAAGAGCAGCAGCAACAATGGTTCTACCTGTTTCAGTACTAGCAAAAATGGGCAGAAAGGTTGCTATTCGGTCTACTGCTGTAAGTACCTGTTCTGTTTCTTACTTTATGACATTGCTTTCCATGAAGCTTTCTTTTCTGTTCCACCAACTAATCTCAGTTGCTTTTCACTTTTTTGATGATTCAAATGATTTGGATTTTGTTGAATGTTCACCTTTTATTGAGCAAGGATCTTGATGGGTCTGTTATCATTTCTATATTGAAAACACTATAATTAGGGTAGGTCAGTGATTTCAAAATATAGCATGATTGATTTGATCAAGAAAAAATGGAATGATTATGTGCTGTTTCTGAATGATTTGAAGTACTTGCATCCAAGATTAAAATTACAGTTGAGTACATCAGTTTGATTTGAGAAACCATATTATAAGTTCATCGGAGAGTGACATAATATACTATTTAGAAAGTTCAATCGTAGTGAAAAAATTAAGATAAGAACCAATTGTTATTAACTTTTCACTGCATTTTGTTGATTGAATGTTAATTGGACCATCAGAGTGAGATGCACTTGGTAACAATCAGATCTTGAGAATGCTCCTTAGAGTGTTAGAAATTTCAAAAATGAGAAGTAAAATTGAAGTATCTGCCTTCAAAGGTGTTAGAGAAGTTCCATTGTGGCTCAAAGGCAGATGATTCATCAACATGATGTTCAATTATTACCGCAAGCTTGGCTGACAGTTAATGACTTGAACTGAGACATGGTAATGCATGGAGCTGACTAGAGATATACTGAACATACAATATCCCAAATGGGTAGCTTAGAATCTAAAAGTTACATCTATAATCTGCAAATGTGTTGGATCTCTGAATTGTATTTCTTTCTGTGTCGACTAGGATTGATATTAGTTAGACATTTTCTTTGGGGTAATTAGAAAAGAAACAGGAAGAAGAGTACAACCAATTTAGAATTTATTGCACTCTCTCAGGTCAAAGTTGGGATTGTCATTGCAAGCTTGAAAGAATAGAGTCGGTATTCTCTCTATTTATTTTGTCACAATAGTAATCATCTAAAAAAAAGGTATTTTGGTAGCCAAATTCCCAAAGTTAGCTCATGTGCTTGTTGTAGACTAGAAGCTAGAGAGAAGTCATTAGGAGACCTCACTTTTCTCGATTTCCACTCTCTTTTCCAACTGCAATAGGTTCGCCTCTCCAAATCGTATATTGTCAATATTTGGAGGTGACTTGTCGAATCCCCTTTTAGTTCAATCATAAGCAGCACCCCACTTAGATTCTCATGTCAAGGGAGTAAGTCCCATTGGATGTTCCTGTATAGCAAGTTTCTGTCCTGCTTGAAATGACCTTACCAGCCAAAAAATAGAAATTATGCTTGATGATTTGCTCTTTTGTGATTACCAAACACAGAATTTTCAGAGAGGGTTGTGTGGATGCACTAGCCTTGTGGGTGTTTGGGGGGGGGGGGGGGGGGGGGTTAGTGGTATGTTATCTTAAAAAAAAACAGAATTCTTAACCCAGGGAGCGTAAGCAACACATATTTCGCAATAAACTATCACTGACAAGAAGTTTGTAGTTCTCAGTTACTCACACATATATTAGTATTCTGATATCATGATTTTCTTCCTACAGTCCAAAAGATTTGGCTAGGGAAACACAAGATGCGTGAGATACCATACACTGACACGCCTGGGTTTGTCCCAGTGGTAGTGAATCTCCCTTTGGGGAGGAGTGACTCGTGTTCGAGTCCTGGTGTGGCTCTTGAGCGCCCACCCTTGAGTTCTAACCCCCTAACCCCTGACATAGATAGATAAATAATATAGCTGATTACCAAAAAAGAGATACCATACACTGACTATCTTCCTTTATTAGTTTGACATAGGAAGGTCTTTCTGGAATCTGGACCCCAACTGATGTAATGTGGTAGTTGTTGATTCATAGCTAGCATTTCCAAATAATGACTGTTGGCTTTGCAGCTTCTTACACTGGATGAAAACTTATGATCCATTGTTTGTCTCTGTACAATCAAACTGTATATGGCAAATGGATCTGGCAGGGCAGTAGGACCACGATATAACGGCTCATACCCTGACTTAGATCTTATGAGTCAAAATCAAACATTTGAGATGCCTACAACACTTAGATCTAGACTTTAGACATATTTTCTTTTGGGTAAATTACACTGACCTCCCTGAGGTTTGGCAAAATTGCTGAAACCTCCTCTCTTGAATATGAAATTTCCACCCTCCTCTCCTCTACTTCTCGGTAACATATTCCTCCTTTTGTTAGAATACCGATCTCCCTATTTTTGGTTGGATGGTCTATAATTATCTGATCGAGCTGATGTTTTATCCATATCTCAAAAACTCGGCGAGTCACCCGAGTAACGCGACCGAATTTCGAGTCGCCTTAAAACTCGGAGGAAAAATTATTCAAGGAGCTACTCAGGTAACTCGGTCGAGTCAAATGGGGTTTTTCGACTCGTGTGACTAGGTCGAGTCAAATAAGGATATTTTTATCATGTCACACTGTTTTTACATCATATTTTTCGGGGGCTGCAAAACCAAATCTACCATGGGTTCTGTTAAACCAGATTTTTAAGTTTGAGGTTGCAAAACTAGCTTACTTTGGGTTTTTTTAACCCAGGTTTTGCAAGTTATTTGTGATTTAATCTTGAATAAAATGCTAAGAAATTGGTAATTGCCTAATTGGTATATATATATTACATATATATTCCGAGTTAGATCAAGTCGAGTTTTTTCCGAATTATTCGACCTGGTTAACTTTTGAGTCGAGTCGAGTCGAGTTTTCAAGTTTTTGAACCATGGTTTTATCACATGTGATAGACTCATCTTGACATATAACAATTGGATTCAAGAACAACTCGTCAGGTGTCACATTATTAGGGGCTGCTCATTGAAGGCTTTAGTGAGCATGACTCACATAAAAGTCTGATGGAGCTAATATTTTGCCAAGTCTCTCAAGAGACCTGCATTGACATCCAACGGTCGGATTCTAGAACAACTGCCACGTATCATGTTAGTAAGGACCACTCATTGAAGGCTTTAGTGAGCATGGCTCACTTATAAAAGTATGATGGATCTAATATTTTGCCAAGTCTCTCGGGAGACCTGTATTGACATCCAATAGTCGGATTTTGGAACAACTTGTCATGTGTCACGTTATTAGTGAGTCATGCTCATTTAAGTCTTCAATGAGCAGCCCCTAATAACATGGCACATGGTAGGTTGTTCCAAAATCCATCCGACCCACTGGATGTCAAGATGGGTCTCCTAAGGGATACTGGTAAATAATAAGCTTCATCAGACATTTATAAATGTTCAATCAAAAACAACATATTAATGAAAGGGAGAATCCGTTACAGAGAACAGAGGAGAGGGTAGTGTAATTCACCTTTTTTCTTTTCAACCTCATTGTGAATTTGATAGATCAGATGGTCATGATCATTCATTCAATGTGATTTAATCTTAACCTAGGAAATCTTAATGTGAGACCCATAGAAATGTGGCTCCTGTAGGTCTATAGGGTTTCTCCTAATGAATTTATTTGTATTTTATAATACATGAAGCTTTTTTTTGATTCATAGATACCACTAACGACTTGTAAAAAAAAGTGAATTAGTACCAAGTTGAAGCTTCTAAAAGCATAGTGAAAGACTAAAAGTGTCGCCCATGGAGTAGATCCATAGGTTTTATTTATTAAGATAAAGCATATATGAGTAGTTGGTAAAGTCTCTTGACGTCGTACAGAGACTTGAGATCGAATCTCACCAATGTGAGGATGGGGGGTGTTATGGGAGGGGGAGGGCTATCCCTCATTGTGTAGACTATAGGTCCATGTGACCTCCAATGAATTAAAAAAAAAAAAAGAAAGCATTGATGATTATAATTCTCATTCACAAATAGTTTTATATCCAAATAAAATGTCCAAACCTAAACCTTGATGACATGATGAATTTGAACCGATCAACATGCACCCAAATGTTTTTTCTTGGTAGGTTTTGAAGAGGTCAGATACTTTGGGTTTTCTTTCTTTGCAGCAATTGGAGCTGCTTTGAACTTGTAAAAGCTGTTTCAAAAGTTGGAGCTTAGCAACATCTAGAGCCTACAGGGTCAAAGATTAGGACAGGCAAATAGTTACTGGCTTGTTTGAGGAATTTAAAAATATAAGGGTATTTTTGTCAACGAGTAGAGAATGTCTTTGCTTTGATTCGTCTAGGAACTGATGATTAATGAAATTAAAAAAAAGGAGGAAGAAATTGATATAAAAATTTAAAAGTATACTTTGAAGGGAAAACGAGGCTAGCAGTACAGCTGGCTTGACGAAGGCTTTTTGGCGCACAAACCACCTAACCTTCATATTTCATACTTCACACAGATCTGTGCCGGGTCCGTCTGCACAGCAACTCCAAAGAGCTACGTTACGTCACGGCCGCGTTTGCTGACCTAGCCAACGCCGTTAAAGTCTTTGTTTCTTATACTTCTAACGAGTAGGGGTGCCATTCCTGACCCGACCCGCTATCTCATCTATTTGATCGGTCGGGCCGATTAATCGGGTTTTTAATTTGCCCTTAACTTATTTATAATTGGTTTTTGGGCATGTCTTTAAGTTTTGTCACTGTGTTGTTATACTTAATTGGAAAATACTTAACTTACCGTCACATTTAGTCAAATGTGTAATCCTCATTGTTCAATGCTCCCTTCTTCACATAGGATCATAGCCAAATGTGGGTTGGATGAGAGAAAAAGAAAAATTCAATTTTCAAATTTTTTTTATTTTCCAATATGCAATTGAATTAATTTGCAATTGGTTGTGATCCTGTCTCCTTTTTTACAACACATCAACTGTGGTTAAGATTCACTCACTCCTAGATTAAGCATTCTAAACTTTGTTTTAAAAAAAAATCAAAAATATTAACCGTAATTTTCTTAAGCTGGTCATGGCATTTGATTACATAGTCAAATCTGTGGTATACTAATTACTACCCTAATTAATTTATCAATTAATATAAAATTAAAGACTTTCATATGTTTATTATCAGCATATAATAATAATAATAATAATTTTTATATTATTTTTTTACAAACGAATTATATGGTCTGGTTTGGAGCGAGGAGCCTTAATGAGCTGACTTTTCACAGTTCATACGCTTTGTACCTAGTACTTCGCCAGATACCAAATTAAATGGGTCACGAGTTCTAAAGCTTATAAACGTCGCTTGGACAGTATGTACCAATGTTGCTTGGTTCGCCTGTTTGAATTGGGTTTGCGGTTCACGTTTTGTTATTTTAAAGTGAACCCGGTTCGTTAGGGGTAGATGAGATAATTCATTTTTCGGTTCATGATTTTTAGTTTGGTTCGTTACTTAAGCATATAAAACAATATATATATATATATTTTTTTTTTTAAGTATGTAAATAATATATTACAAATATTTATTTAAAAAATAAGGAAAAAAAAATTTATAAACAATTTGTGAACACAAAGTATAAATTTGTCGAACTTAAAGAAAAATATTAATGAATTTAAATACAAAATTTGATAAATTAAGATTATTTTAAAACTACTACGTGGTGCTCAATTTCACAAACTAATCGGAACCACGAACTTGGTAACCCTGGTGTGTACTATGCTGTAGCTTGTATGGTGGTGGTGGTATCATACAAGGATAGGCCTTATTGGAATGGCTAGACTGACTTGTTTCAGCACCTGCTGTACTCTCTAGTATATATCTGGACCATTCAACAAACTGATCATAAGTCCCACGTGCTTAGGTTATGAAAGAAAGATGCAAGAAAAACCACACTGCACCGTTACATGGAATAGTACCTCTGCGAACCGGAGGTGGACTTGTAGTATTCAAAATTAAATGGTGGGCGAGTTAACGGTAACGGAAGGGGAAGAGAAGGAAAAGTGTTCGGTTAACAGATTCTTGGACGGACATGGGAATAGGTGCAAACCCTAGATGCATTGCCTGCGGTCTTCTTCCCGCTAATTTTTCTTTTATTTATTGCAATTTAATATCACGTTAATCCAGTCAACTAAATGCCTCTTAGGTCCAGTTACCAAACTATCCACCGTTCCACTCTTAATTACAAAGTTACCCCTGTTTCACCTTGATACGATTTTACGCTACCTTGACATTGATTTCATTTGAGCTTTGACAAATGATAATCCATAAATTTCCGGTTCTTCATTATTCTTTTAATAGTTCTCGATTTCCATTTGAATAAAGGAAAGGAAAATTTTTCCATCAACAAAAAATGAATAAAATATGAATCTGCAGGCCAACCCAATCGCTCTTGTGCCGTCCTATTCAGTCCTAATAAAAAATTAAAAAGAAAACAAAGTATCTGTCATAGAGTATAGAAACTAGAAGAAACGAAAATAATAATAAAAATAAGCTAACATAACATGATGCTGACTATACATGTGCTAAGCGTTTAGTAGTTTTATTTTGTATTTACCCATAATATCTAATTGATGACAAATAAATTGAATCAGACGGTCCGAATTGATTTAGGTCCAATTTGAGTTTACATACCTCTCTAGCTCAAACCGTGAGGTGTGCCCATCTCATAAGTATAGTTCTGCAGTTCAAATAGTGAGGTGTGCTCCTCTCATAAGCGTGGTCTTGTGACACGGAGGAAGTATTTCCTATGTAGGCTCGCTAGTTACTAACCAATTAATCCTACATTTCTCAAAAAACGAAAAGAAAAGTAGAAAACCCATCAACCCTACATTTTTCAACAACAAAGAAAAAAACCGCACTAACTCTAACCACTAAGAGTATATAAATGATGAAACTTACAAAAATTTTAAAAATATATTATAAAATGGTTTAAGCTCGGCTTGAGAGTTCCTATACCTTACCCACAAATACTCAATGCCCCTTATAATGTTTTATTTTTCTTGCCATTTTTTTAATTAAAAAAAAAGCTGTGTGTTACTCTTTTCTTTGATTGTTTATTAATTTTTAATATTTATTGTGTATATAATTTTAGTCAGTCATAGTTGGTGAGTCGGTGACTGCCCAAAAACTCAATTCCCGGCCCGGATCACAAGCTACAACCGTGTGAAGTCAAGTGGCATTTACCGTAAATAATGACAAAGGCAATGTCATTTCCTTGTACTCATTCAATTGAAACTGGGCTTGCCCTTCCCTCTTACTCTTCTTATTAAAGACAATCGAATCGAGAGAGAGAGAGAGAGAGAGAGAGAGAGAGAGCTTGTTGAAGTGAAGAACAATGGCGAGTTGCTCTGGCCTTGTCGTGATCTTGATGATCAGCGTTCTGGTAATCTCATCATCCACCGTTGATGCAAATGGGGCCCACCAATTAGGTTGGATACCGACGAGATCGAGCTGCCAAGGCTCCATCGCCGATTGCCTGGCCGGCAACGGGAACGAGTTCGACATGGATTCCGAGATCAACCGGCGCATCTTAGCAACCAGCCAGTACATAAGCTACGAAGCGCTGAAGCGGAACAGTGTGCCATGCTCCCGACGCGGCGCTTCCTATTACAATTGCCAGCCTGGCGCTCAAGCCAACCCCTACAGCCGCGGCTGCAGCGCCATCACTCGATGCCGGAGTTAGTTTATTTTCTTTTCTTTTGTTATTGATGGGGGAAGAGGAGGTTGGTGTTGTTTCCTTGGTGGATATGATGGGGTGGTGTTAATGCCTGTAATTCTCTGTTTCTGTAAATTATTCTAATGTTTTTTTTTTTTTGGGTTTACTGTTACATTTGATTTTTCTCTCTTTTTTTGTTGCTTTGATGGGTAGTGGGTTTTTCTCTTCCTTTATTTTTTCTTTGATTTATTGAAAATTTTGAGGTGAGAGATGATCTACTGCTTTGCTATAGCTAATAAGAAAATTTGGATGTGTGTTTTTATGTATTTTTATATCTTTAGGAAATAGAAACATGCTCTAATCTCTATCATTTTATTTTCTTCTATTAGTTCATTCCTATTTTTTTTCCCTCTCTTTCCTTTCCTAATAAACACAACTTTTTTTGTTTGTTTTTTTTTTATGGGTTCTTCTATTTATTTTGATGTCCTGTTTTCTTCAAATAATGATTTTGTCTTGGTTCTTGTTGAGGTGTTAGAATTTGTGAAGGGTTTGAGTTTTGCTGGTATATGCTAAGGGGGCGTTTGGATTGGATTTTATTATACGGAATCAATTGTGATAAAACTCAATTTCGTATTCCTCAGAAACTATTATATGTGAAAGTAATTATTTGACAATTAATTTCTATAAAATTGATTCTGGATACAATCCAAACACCCCATAAGTATTTGGATTCATTTTTTCAAATGTTCCCTTTTTCCTCTCTAGTCAAGAAAAAGGTGAAGAATAATAATAAGACCAAAAGAAAAGGAAGCAAGAAAAGTGGAATTATTGAGTTTTTAGGCAAATCTCAAAAAGTTAAAATTTGAAACAGATTCAAAATTCTCATCATGTTCAGAACCTTTATACTATCTCAAAACGCCACCACTTTCCCAAATCCAATATTGATTTTTGTTCTTCTTCTTGTTAGAAGATTGGTTTATATCTAGAAAAATCATGGATGAAAAAAACATCTAAATTTTCGTAATTAATTGAATAATTTGTTTAATTAACACATTAAAATTACATATTTTTCATGATTGTTTCCTTTCTGGGTATGCTTGGATTGTTCAACTACCCATCTATGATCTACCAAAAGAATAAAAAAACAGTTTACAAATTTGTATTGATTCTGTAATCTCATCCTTACAAACCAAGCCTTGTGTCTTTATCATCTTATGGAGCAATCAAAGACATTAGTGTCATAAAACTGCAAACAGGACAGTCCCAATCAACGGTTGCCATCTTATGGTTTTTCTTTTTTGAATTTGGAGCATAGTACAGTATAGATCTTTCACATGCATCACATGATAAAAGTGATTCAACCAATACAAAAAAGTCAAAAACAATAATCTCGATAGATAGATGTTCTTCCCTTTTTAAGTTCCCTCCTAAAATTCTTCAGGATAATAAAGAAGCTCTAAACAAACAGCTGTTGTAAACAATTTCAACACTACCCAAAAACACAACGAAAGTTCTATCCTACTGTGGATGATCACCACCTGATTGCAAGTCATGGAAAGATAATCGATTAATCACTGCCAAATCTGCCGTGTTCATATAGCTTCAGCAGGCAATTTTGCCAATTCCGGTTGAGATAAGGATCATTCCCCTGTTATTGCAACTATATACCCATCTTCATAATATTCAGTGCTGTTGTAAGGGGAACTGAGTTCCATGACTTCTGTGTACCCTGTCCAAACCAACACCTCTTAGTGGAACCAGATCAACTCTACACTTCTAATGGTGGACTTCCTCTCAACTGTACCTTTTAACTTGCTGCAGAATGGCTGTTCAACTCCACCTAGAAGGTAGCCCACAAGTTCCAATGTCCTGGATTGTTCGTCCATTAGTATAGTAATATAATTTTATCATGAATAATGATTAATATCAAGTTCGTATGTTTCCTAACTCAATATATAAACAAGAAATCAAAATATCCCAGATTTGCATATGTTTTTGTTCCTCTAAATCTGTGAGAAATTGAGATCCAAAAAGACCTTAATTACACTAATCCTTCGGAAGCTGTATGTATAATCTGAATGTAGTAATGCATTAACATCTGGCCATTAACAAATAAACAACATGAGCAGTAGATCGAACGGTCCATTTCAAAACATGTACTAAACACCCACACTCCATTCTTAATTTTATGCTGAACCATCTTCTGGCTTTGCTGCATCTGGCTCTGGCTTGGACGGGGCCATCGGGGATAGAGAGCCCTCCGCTCCCATCTCTGTTTTCATGTCGTTGATGCTTTGCTCCAAATCATTAATACGGTTGCCCATCTCATCAAGTGCTTGTGGTTAGAGAAACCAAGAACCTTACTCCATTCACATTGATCTCAAATATGAAACACAAACATATGGTATTTTGCATCTAACTACAAGAGAATGATGTGGGATTGATACAAAGCACTGATATTCATGAAGGACGTGATGAAGCTGTTTTTGTGCCATATACTAACATATGCAGAGAGGATCAAGACCCACAACTTGGGTTGGTCCTTCTAGATATCAAAGGCCAAGAATCATGAAAAGCTCGATTAGTATAATAGACAAGCTGACCATTGTCTTGGGAGATATCTAGGAGGGATCCATTTGATTCCGAGTCCTGATCACCCTGACATGTATGGCATAGGCTGGGAGGATGGCTTCTTCCCTTCCTCTCATCTTAACATGAAAGTTCCTATACAAAGAAGACATCTTGCCACAAGAACTACTTATGCTCAGTTGGGGTAATGGAATTGACATGTAGAAAAGGATATTCTTTGTGACAATGGAGTCGGACATTGCCTGGAACCTGGATTGCTGCAAAACACAATTACTTTTCAGTAACCAAAGTAAAATTGGAGAATTTTTATAATTTTCCAAATGGAAAGCCATCCAAGTATGTTGACCAATGAACTCACCATTTGTTCTAGAAGATTTTGTACCTGGAAAAGCAATGTGAAGATTCAGTCAAGCAAAAGCTTATTCATTTTGGCAACCACAGCAATTAAATATTGATCACAACAGTTAGAATAAAAGATTCCACACCGTAATGTTTAACCTAGGGCGAATGTAGTCTATGTTTGTCCCTAATATGTGCATCAACTGTCTTCTTTTTCTTTGGTAAGTAATCTCTTGCCAATGGAATAGCAGTACATTTACACATGCAGGGTTGCAATCGTCAATTGATGGGTCCCACCAAAGGACCTCCTCAGTATGGTTGTTAAATCCTTACGATTTACAATTCGAATCCCAAGCAAAATGATTCAAATCGAATGTGAAAATCTTAATTGAGTAAATCTCATACGATTTGTGATTTAAATCGTACGATTCATACGATTCGAGCACGAAACCCTTTTTACAGACTAATACTTCGAAAATATTTTTCATTTTTTTGTTTTTCTAAAGGTACTTTATGGTTTTTAAGAAGAGAGAAGAAACAGGAAAACCCCTATTACGGACATGCCAAAATCCCTATTTGGATTGTCTCTGTCGCTGTGAAACGAGAAAAAAAAAGATAGGAGATGAAAGAAGGAGAAAGATGATGGAGTTGGATTTTGGGAAAACTCGATAATTTATTTTATTAGTCTTTTTAATTGTACAAGTCTTTTAATATTTGATCTCATACAACATGATTATATGAGTTTACTTTTGTTGATTTATCTTTAATGATTTTGATTTTTTTTTTCATTTTATGGAGATCATTCACGTTTTTAATAGTGTATGCAATGCAATATTCATTATTTTCTTTTATCAATAGATATGAATGAAATCTTTTAGATAATAGATTATTCTATTTTTCTGATTTATTAAGTAATTTTTTGTATTTTTTAAACAATTTTTTTTTAAATGGATTGAATCTTACAATTTATGATTTGAATCCCGATTTGAATCGAATTGGTCCCAAAACGATTTTACGATTCGATTACGATTTAACAACCTTGCTCCTTAGACATAAATCCAACTGTCAAAAAGAAATGATTATCTGATTTAATTGGTTATGGGCCTGTGGAATCTCCTATGCCCCAGTATGTGCCATTGAATTATGTCATCAGTACACTATCCTTATTAGCCAGATAAAGGAGCCTTATATTTTTCCAAAAGCAAAGGGTTAGAGGAAAAATATTCATGTTCTCAAACTGTTTGTGGTACTCACAAAAACTGTCATATCAGCAGTGCTTTGCGTTGCATCTTCTGAGTCTTGTTCGCCCTGTCAGCAAAAGCAGTCAGATCCTACTGCACAACATGTTATTAAAAAAAACCTACACGATCCAAAGTATGAAATAATAAATATGTTTAGCTGCCAGTTCAGCCAAAAGAATCACGGGAGGGAAGTAATCATTCAAGCGCAAAAATTATGACTACGAAACAAAAGTGCTATTGGTGACTAAAATGCAGCTGAGACTCAGCAACAGAGGAGCCCTTTTTGGAGCATTTACCTAAGCTCTCCCTTGATGAGCAGCAGTGTGTAGATGGAAATTACAAAAATAACTCATATCTTTTGATTTTTAGGAGGAGAAGCACCCTGACTCTTCTATGATGAAAAACTGTGAAACTCTGAAAGAAAAAAGAAGAATCTAGTGAATAGATTCACCTCATATGAAAGCTGCCTGCCAAAAACATTGCATTGACTCAGCAATGTCGTGAATAATACAAATAATAGGACCATAAAAGTTACAACTCCTGGCTCAACCATGGAAAATTTTCAAAGAAATTAGCAGACCTCAAAAGATCTTCAAAAGAATCTTTACAACTCCATCAAGATGGAACAGAAGACCAACCAACAATCAAATCCACAATCTTTTTGTGGATAAAAGAAGTTTTCAAGTATAGTATTTTTGGAATGTACACAACTCAACATTTCAGATACAGATGGACTTTGAAATAAGAAATGCTGGAACTACTTTTTCAGTATTCTAATGAGGAACGGCATAGAATCCTAGACATCGTAAAACACAAACCTATAAAAATAAAAATAAAAGTGTGAAATACCAAGGAGTTTAGTGCCTGAACAGCTTCAAATGGGAAATGTTTCCAACTCCAATTTATACCTAAAGCTTCTTGGAGGCTTTCCTCCGCAAGTGAACACTTTTTATGCTAAATGGGGCCACACCAAATGAAAGCATATTACCAGACTTGATGTTTTGAAGCCCTTTAAGCTACTCGGTCAACGTTTACTTTGATGAATCCCTCTAGTGATCAGTGTAGTCAAGGCGTCGCCTAGGCGTTTTTGGGCCTCAACCGCCTAGGTGCCCCTCTAGACGGGCGAAATTCACTGTGCGTCGCCTAGGTAGTCGCCTAGGCAATGCCTAGTCATCTAGGCGCTAGGCGGTCACCTAGGTGGCCATATAATTTTTTTTTCTAAAAACCTATTTTAAAACCCTCTTTTCAACCCTCCTTTAAAATCCTATTTAAAAAATTCTTTTAAAAACCTCTTTTAAACTATATTTTAAATGGGGTAGTGATTAGCCCACCACGCATTTGACTATGTAGTCAAATGTTGTGTTCACGTATCCCTTTTAATACCCCTTTAACTATGGTTAAGCTTAAGAAAATTAAGGTTAATATATTTTGTTTTGAAAAACTAAGGTTAGATTGCTTAACCCTAGGGGTGAATGAATCTTAACCGCAACTGATGGGTGTTAAAAAGGGGGACGTGGACCAATGAAGACCGCACATTCCTCTACAGTGGAATGCAGCGGCGTTAAGTTAAACATTTCTCATTTTAAACTCTATTTTAAAACCATCATTTAAACTCTTAAACCCTATTTTAAAACTTTTTTTAAAGTCTAAAAACACTATCTTAGATATAGGTGGTACATTTAAACTTTAAAAGCAACATCTAAAGTCAACACTCAAAATCACCTTAAAAGTTCGAAAACTTCAAACTAATTATGTATCTATTATTTTTATGGCCTAGGCGTCACCTAGGCAGCGCCTCGCCTAGCCAGGCCTAGATGCCTTGACTACACTGCTAGTGATGTTAGTTGCATAAATTCTATTTTTTAAGGGGATAGTCCAAGGACGGTTAAAATGTAACAGACCTTAGTGTGTTTATAATTTTATATAACCCAGCCTAAATTCTAAGCCACTCACTTCATCAACTTTCACTTTGACCAACTGCAATGGTGCGGTTACCATACAACTTCCTATTTAAAAGGACTTCCTCCAAGCATCTCCTAGTTCTCAGCTGCCAATCTCTAGCATGAATTGCAGCTTCATGTGCTTCTATTCCATATGATTCTCGATAATGTTGATTTAAGTTCGTAAGTAAAATTTTGATAATATTGATTTAAGTTTGTAAGTAAAAATTTGTATCTTTAGATGTATAGAAACCAATAGATTATCCCAAATATGAACCTAATCCTGGATTGGTGCTCTATCATAAGAGATTTTGATGACTTAGATGTCCCTCCTACGTTGTGAGATGCGCTCTCTTGGAGGGAGTAGTTGTATACTTTGTTTTTTGGGGTGGTTCACCTACTTGTGAACTACTTTTCATCTCTTTGATCTTTGTGTGTATATATATTACTATTTACCAGTGTAGTCAAGGTGTCGCCTAGGCGATTTTGGGCCTGCGTCGCCTAGGCGCCACTCTAGGCCGGCGCTGCCCCCCCTGCCACCCCCCCGGGCAATCGTAAGGGGCTCTGCCTAATATTATACATGGACAATGACACGAGTTTGGGTATTTTGCCTAGATTTTGAAGTGTTTAATACTTCACTATGTTAACATGTCTTTGGTTATGTGATGAATGATTGTAATAGACTTTTTATTTTATGTTTTTGTGGAATGTGGGTGTGGAGTTTTGGTCTTTTGGATGTTATATATATATATATATATATATATATATATTTATATTAAATTTATCGCCTAGGCAACGCCTCGTCTAGCCGGGGCTAATCGCCTAGGCATCGCCTAGACGCCTTGACTACACTGCTATTTAGTGATCAAGATATATATTCCTCTTCTCAGCTTATGCGCTTGTAAACTCTGCTCATGTTGTATTGTTTCATTATGAATATAATCTTTGATTACCGATCCCCAAAAAAAAATAAAAAATCTCCCCAATTGGAAAATTGGTTCCTTGAGAATGCCTAAAGTGGGTATCTATAGTCAGTTAGACCAATTAAAAAAAAAGCCAATTGGTTAGCGTTGTTTTGGGTTATGCCACATTGAACTCGAGGTCAGTGAGCCACTTGCCACATCACCAATGGAAACTTCAACTAATCAATTGGGAATTTTCCTCTCTAGGACTCGATCACAGGCCGATCCTCAAATGAGGTGTACACCTTTGCCATCCTAGTTCGAGGGGCGGATCAGGCTACATTTGTTGATGATAACCAAGTGGAGTTAGCTAGACATTCAGGCTTGTAAATAGAGACAAAAGAATTCCTCGTGTACATCCATTGCCAATGTTCTGGCAACCTAATTTTCTTTCTAGAGTAATCACTTGATAGCTGATTCGTTGAGAAACTCCTGATGATAAGGGTTGGTTCAAACACCCCTTCTTCAAAGGAGGTCTTGGTTCTAAATGGTACACATGTTAATAGTCTGTGCTTTACACAGTAATTCCCCAGAGCCACAATGAAGTTCAAGTAAATGAGGTAACTAAACGAAAATATCCGAACCATTTAGTTTCACTGTATTGTAACAGAGACACGAATGATATACTGCATTTATACAAATAAATAACAATCTTTTTCTATTTGTATAAATGCAGTAGACTCATAGTGAGCTTATAACCAAGTTAGAGGTTAGTTGCATTAGTTCTGGTGCTAGCCAAGTTGCATGCTGAGCCCAAGTCTTTACTGCTTCAACTATACTACCCCACCCCGTTGTAACCACCCAAGAAAATAATGATGAAAATAAAAGGACCACACTGCAAAGGATTCTATTTGCATTACATATCATGAAATCCTGTACTGCCTAGACACTTCATGAGAAACAAATGAGGCAGTGCTATACTGCTATGTAATGCATGGCAGTACTAATGTGACACCAATATCACTACTGTTGGTGAAAAATCCAGGATCTGACACCTATATGGGTGTTCAGAGGATCGTAACATTTGGTATAAAAGCCAATGCTACTCAGACCATGACGAATGACAGGTATGGAACCAGATTTCAGAAGATGGAAGCGGAGATTCAGAAACACAATGAGGGCTATGCCTCTCATGGTCAAAAGCTCAATACTAATGGCCAAATGCTTGCCGAGATATTACACAAATTGACAGCTCCTGAACCGAAGTTAGATTAAATTGACAGCTCTTTATTTGATGAAAGTTGTAAGCTGTTAACATTCTACCTATGTTACCCAAGTAACAGAATTGAAACTGAAAGCGTGATCATTCAAATCCTAAGGATTTAGGATGTGATCCGGTAAAGATCAAGTAAGGGGTATTGATACGCCTAAGGATCTTTAAATTTTAGGACACGAGAATTGCGAAACTAAATATGCTTACTTTTACCAATTTTAGGATTTGTTCTAAAATGATAATAATGGAGGTATAAAACAGACGATCTAATAAACAAATAATCAATAACATAGCAATAATGGAATTAATGATTAAAAAAAAATAGCAATAATGGAATCGACGAGATTATAAGATATTGGGGGGAAATCTACATATAAAGAATAAAATTATAAATGAAACCCAAAATTTAAATTCTCAAGCTTAAGCTTTATCTAGAGTTCAAAATTCTTAAAACAATGTAAGAACTATGAGTTTTGCATTTGACATTGTGGTTGTGCTTGGTTGCATCTAGTATAGAATGGCTTGGATATGGTTTTTTTTTTAATTGGTAAATATCAAATATATTAGAATATCAAAAGAGCTACAACGTTTACAAGCGAGTAAACTGAGAACGAACAAGGCCATGGAATTTGAAATGGACTTCATGTACTCGAATGGTGTCTGGACCCTGGTTGAAAAACCTGAGGGAATTAGACCTATTGGGTGCAAATGGATCTACAAGACGAAACGTGGATCCGATGGAAAGGTAGAAACCTTTAAAGCAAGGCTTGTGACGAAAGGGTATAGTCAAAGAGCTAGTATCGACTATGAGAAAACCTTTTCACCAATAGCAAAGCTAAAGTCCAACAGAATTTTATTATCAATTGCAGCTTTCTATGATTATGAGATATGGCAAATGGATGTCAAAACCACTTTCTTGAATAAAAACATTCAAGAGGATATTTATATGGACCAGCCCGAAGGTTTTGAACTCCATGGCCAAAATAATAAAGTCTGCAAATTGATAAAATCTGTTTATAGCCTTAAGCAAGTTTCTCGGAGTTGGAATTTCCATTTTGATGAATCAATCAAATCGTTTGGTTTTCAACAAAACATGGATGAAGCATGTGTGTACAAAAATGAGATTTCATTTGATTCGAGACATTGTCAAGAGAGGAGACATTGTGTTATCCAAGATTGCGTTAGCAGATAACATGGCGGACCCATTTACTAAAGCACTACCTCCGAAGGTGTTTGAAAAACATCTAGAGTCGATGGGTATTAGATACATAGGAGATTGGCTTTGAGTGTAAGTTGGAGATCTTTAGACATATATGCCGACGAAAGTCATTCCGGAATTATATTTATCTATTTAATCAATAAATGCATATTTTACATTCACAAATTGTCTTCTACATTGGGTAACATATCAAAAGTATCTCATTGGATGAGACTACTTTGTCCCTTAGGTAACATTGTAGGAAAACCATCCAATTAGTTGATAACTGATTGCTAAGGAGATATGGTTTTCCGGTTCCTTGTAGACCTAAAATTGTTCTAAGTTAATAAGGATACATCTGGACAATGTATTCCTAATAACTTATACATTGTTAGTTCCATATGATGGAGTGATGAATCTCAATCACTGAAAGAGCATAATGAGAAAATGTACAAATAGAGCCATGCAACATGTACAAAAACTGACTCCTCACAAGTCACAACAAAAAATCACCCATTTCTGCCCCCAGGTGAGTGACAAACTCCCATTCCATAATCAAGCATCGAATGCGAGCTACAATGCGTGAATGTGAAGAGGATAAGTCGTCAAAAACGCGGCTGTTCCACTCCTTCCAAATGGACCATAAAATAACTTCAGACAAAATAGTCTAGATAGCTTTCTTGACCCCACCAATGTTATCAAATGCTAGACCGATAAGAAGCTCAGCAAGGAGAGTGGGAAGACCCAATCCACCTCTAACCGAGAAAAGAAAAAACTTCAAATCTCAAAAACAACCGAACAATTCAAGAGCAAATACTTTACTGTCTCTTCCTCCATCAAGGACAAAAAACAGCGATTTGTCATACTCCACCATCTACTCTTTAATGATCAGAGGTAGTAGTCGAATTGCAGAGGTGGAGGTGTTAAGGTTGGGCTCACAAACAGCCATACGATTTGGGTGGACTTAGGTAATCATCGAATCCGACTCGAAGGAATCAATCAGTGTAGTCAAGGCGTCGCCTAGGCGACGCCTAGGCGGTCACCTAGGCGATTTTGGGCCTGTGTCGCCTAGGCGCCCCTCTAGGCGGGCGATCCTAGTAAAATTATTTTATTTTTTTTTTGCTTTTAAAAAATTCAAAATTTCCCAATAAATAAATAAAAAATATAAAAACATGGACAATGACACGAATTTGGGTATTTTGCCTAGATTTTGAAGTGTTTAATACTCCACTATGTTAACATATCTTTGGTTATGTGATGAATGATTGTAATAGACTTTTTATTTTATGTTTTTGTGGAATGTGGGTGTGGAGTTTTGATCTTTTGGATGTTATATATATACGTGATATATATATAATTATATATATATATATATTTGTATTAAATTTATCGCCTAGGCCATGCCTAGGCGTCGCCTAGGCAACGCCTCGCCTAGCCGAGGCTAATCGCTTAGGCATCGCCTAGACGCCTTGACTACACCGGAATCAATTGATTATCTGATGGGTGACTCCATCCTTCCTCATTGGGAGATTTACACATTGATGGAAGCTATTTGGTGGCTTAAGTTTTTTTGCGGATTGGTGAGGTGGAGCTTTGTTAGCACACTTGCAAATTCTGAGCTCATTTGGAGGCGCAATGGGCCTTAAACGAAAGCCTACACAATCTTCATTTTGCTCCTGTTACCCTTGTGGCCTTGTTACTTGTTTGTGTTAATCCTCCTCATGAAATTTATCCAATTTCCCTTGTATTCAGTTAGAATCTTGTTTTGGAAGAAAATTACCTATTAACAAAAAAAAAAGATGTACCTAAGGGTTGGTATTGGTATTATATCATACAAGTTTAGGTCGGTAGTGGAGAAAGGGGAACTTACGAAGGATCTAAGTAATAATGCATTTTACTGAAATTTCCACAGTTGGATGGACAAAGAAATACGAGTGTTGAGGTATGTCAATTTGCATGTAAATGTATATATATATATATATATATATATATCTTCTGAATTTGGATATTCCTCAACTACATTAACTTCATCACTTTGATACATATCAGTTAGTTAAACCAATTGACAGCAATAGAGGCACCTCAATACAACTCTAGTGCAACTGTGCAACCAATGTATTCATCGAACCAGCTGGGTGGCCGGTTCCTGGTTCAATTTCCTTTTATTATTAAAAATTTATTTATCCATTTTTTCTCTTTTTCTAACCGGTTCTTCCGGTTTTCACCAGTTCTTATCACCGGTCCTCCCAATTCCCGGTTCTCAAATCGGTTTTCAAAAGGGACCGGACTTGGAGGAGGTTTTGGGGAATTGGGACACTAAACCTGGCCGGTTCCCGGTTTACCAGTCCAGTCCGGTTTTCAAAACACTGAGTGCAACAACATACTTCTCCAATTCATTTACAGTCCATGAAATTTAGAAAAATTTAGCGCATGTACATTTATAATGCAATAATAATACCAGTCATGCTTTATTGAGCAGAATGTTGGATCAAGAGACCACAAATTCTTAGGATGAGTATAGCCGAGACAAGAATGTTGAGATGGGTGAGCAGATAAACTAGTAGAGAAAAAAATTTAAACAGGCACATTGAGAATCGGTCCAACATGCGGTAAAATAAAATTGTTTTGTTATGGTCCAGACACGTCCAATGAAGATCAACGGCGGGACCAGTGAGTAGTTGGTACAAATTGAATGCTCTAAAGATAGAGATAGTGAAAATATTCCAGATTTAACCAAAGATATGGCTCTTGATCGACTAAAACTAAAATGGCGGAACAAGATTCGTGATGCCACCCCCGAACAGAACAGAGATTCAAAATAAATGAGCATTATCTTCAAAAGCGGCATCTATGATTTCATAAATTGTTTCTAGAACATATTAAATTTCATCAAGAAGAGATATTCAGATTAAATGCACTCGAAGTTCTAAAAAACCCTAAAGAAATCTACCGTACAGATTGCATCAGATATGTATAAACGATTAAAATGCATTGAAGAAAATTTTCAGAGAATAGAGATAGGTCGATTAGTTCTGTAGAGAAGAACTTGTACGAAAAAGCTTACCATTTCGAACTTCTCCGCTAGCAAATCTCTCTCGCTCTCTCGCTCGCAACCTAGAGGGGAAATGATCGTAAGCTAAATAGAGAGGCGGGAAAGAAGAGGCCTACAATTACGTTTTCACCTCTGGAACTTTCTAGTAATTACTGTTTTGGAATGCTAACTGTGCGAAGATAACGTGGAATGCTAACTGTAGGGTCATATCTCTACCAAACAAAAAAAAACTGTATGGTCATGTGGAACCATATCGTCTATGGCTTCCCCTGTGTAAAAGGCCAGATCTGTTGTAACGGTTTGCTTCGTGGTAGACTCTTAGGTGTTCGATTTGATTTTCTTTTAAATGATAAATTAATTAATAAATGTAGATTTCTCTATTAATTCTAGTTTGATCGTGTCTTTGGTGAGCAATGATAGTGTATGTCTCATTATATTATCTCATGTTACACTCAACCTATTTGGATAGTTTGATTTGTGTGTACATTGATATCAATGGTCATTTTGTAGCATCATCCCTTCGGCATCTATGTCTTGAGACTCTTCATTATTCATCTGGTACACGGGCAAGCCTTTCCATGAGTGAAACTCGTGTCTTTAATTCCCAAACATATAACTTTTGGATTGTCTTCGGATTTGTGCTCTTTATGTAAGGATGAAAGAGAGAACACACATGAAGACCATCATCGAGGCCAAAGCTATAACGGAATAAAATAAGACTGGATCGTAGAGAAAGAATGAGTTATTTTTTGGTCAGTCAAATAGTGTTTCCAAACACTATGGCAAACCTTTCTTGGAATCAGACTAATCAGTTTGGACACGTTAGATTAATTTAACTGGACTGTCTTTTAGACAGACATCTGGATCAATTTGTTTGACTATCCAAATGGATCATCTCTTGTCTAGACTAATTGGATAGACCATTGGGTCCATCCTAACTTACTAGAAACTTGAGACGATCCAACCGGATAGTTAATTTTGGATCAGTCCTTAATTTGACTAATTCATCAACCTATAAATTGCATGTTCTAGGAGGAGACTTTATCAATTTTGTGACAGAGTTATCAGATCAAATTCTAGTTTGGTGGGTGTTCTTTAATCTTATGAAATTAAAATTTATACATTTTATAGGCCTAAATAATTTAATATTTTATTTAAAATTATTAGCAAATGGACATTCTAAAGGAGGTTGGGCACCGCCGTCTTTTGCCAAGCAGTGCAAGCTTATAGGGATAGACCGGAGTGAATCCGAGCTAAGTTGAATCCCGGAGATAGAGCTGTCATATCATTTGCACAATAGGAGGCTTCGACTATCTTCAATAAAGACTTCTAATTAAACGCCTTTTAGCTTGGTTATTCACGTATATTTATATATAAATATTATTGTAGTCATTTATGTTCAAGTTTGTAGATTAACATATTTTGCAGCGATAATTATTATTTTAGGTGTTTGGCACCAACAATTTGAAGATAGTCTACTCCAATAAAATCGACTTGCATTTGATAGGTGTAATTGATTGTGTGCCTTGTAATTTTAATTTGATCGACTTTCATGGCAAATTATTTTATTTTGACCATAAGGCATAACTAATGACTTCTTGTTGTTTAGCCAATTCTATCTACGAGACATGTTTTATGTAGAGCCTCGGATCTCAAGGTCACGATTCAGTGAATATTGCTTTTGCACTAGGCTTATTAAAGTCAAGGTCTTCCATGTGACCTTGTCATTTGGTTTGTGGAATGAGGGTTTTCTCATGACCTAAGTGAGCTTGTGTTGTATGTGTGTGTTGGGTGTTCGATGTAAGGGTGCGAGGTACCCTAGGTGAGCCATGGGTGCAAGGAACAAGAGCATGGAAATATACTCTCAGTGTTAAAGTGGAAGCACAGGGCAAAATAGGTAAAATAGGGCATAACCGGTCAACCGAATATGCTACTGGTTGATCAAATCACTATCGGTCGACCGATCACCCCAAATTTTGAATGAGGATTATGGGCAGAGAGCTGATTTTTTATCAGTCGACCGAACCTCCCTACCGGTTGCCTTATAGCTGACCTACTTTGGCCTTGGGGTGTTTTGGGTGTTTCACTAAGACCCATGAGGTCTATAAAGACCCCATTTCGTAGCATTAGGGTTTACTAACCATCAAGGCATATTTTTGGGAGAATTTAGAGAGAGAGAAGATGAGAAGTTAGGGTTTTGCTCAAGTGTTCTTGAGTTGGTGTTTTGGTTAAAAGGTGAAGTTCTTCTTGCTTCTCAAAGTTCGATCTTCACTTCCACAAGCTTTCCTAAGCTTGGATTTGCTTCCATTAGCTTTCTCTCGCTTCCAATGAGTATTTCAACGTGAGTAAATCGTAGGGAAACACTTTTGCAAGGTAGATAAACTCTACTAGTTTTTAATGACATAAACCATGTTGTAAATCCAAGATAAAAACCTATGCTTTGTTACGTGAACTAGTAGGAAATCCTACTAGTTACATGTGGTGCTTCTATGCCTTAAACCAACGAATATAAATGGTAAATATTTGTTATTAGATGGTTTTGTATTATGATTTAAAGATGAAAAGCATGTTAAAAGATATAGATTTTGGGGAAAACCAAGAACAAAGTCATATGTTCTATGTATTTGGATATGGATGACTTACATGTATATGGGCTATTGCTAGGAATGAAAATATGAAGTATTGGTTATATGTTAAAGTGTTTTACATTTGTCTACCATGTTATTCACAATTGCTACACTGACACATGTTGTAGAACCCTAAAATTTATCAATTTTACACAAAGGTCCCTACACACCATAAAATTGTATAAAAAGCCTAAAATCATTAAAAAGCCCTATACATTTAAATTGGGCCTAATGATAAGGCATTGGCCTCTTATGGCTCGGGTATAAGCACGAAGTAGAAAGCCCATAAACCCAAAACTCAAGTCCAAATTCAAATAGGTCATACACTAAACAAATGGGTCGATCCGTCAACACAGTAAACCCGAGTATGGACTCAATACCCAAGAAGATGGGTGAGGCCCATGAAAGCCTCCTAAGTCCTTTAAACCATTAAATGGAATGAGACTCTTGGAATTCTTATCTCTGAATGGGTGAGGCTTATCAAGATCTCTTAAATCCTTTAAACCATTAAATGGAGTGAGATTCTTAAGATCATTATCTCTAAAAGTCTATAAATAAGACCTAAAGCTAGAGATTTGGGCATTCAGAAATCCAGAGAAATTCAGAAAAAGCCAAAGAAGAGAAGTCAGAAGCATTTTCTAGCCTTCAAATAAAAGAAATCAAAGTATTCCAGAGAAAACAAAGCTGCAAAGAAGCCAGTTCTCTTCTAGAATCACTTTCTGGCCGATCAAGCACGAAGCCCGGAAGAAAAGAAAAGTTACATCAACACCTTCAAAGAATATCGAGAACACGCCTCGGCCCTCATCTTCTACCTTAGAACACTTTGATTGTTAATCAGAGGATTTCTTGAGATTTGTACCAAACTGAAAATAAATAAATATTTTGTTCATCATTATTTCGTCCACAAAATTTTGTGTCGACACATGTATATGTATGATCGAGATTTTTCAAAAACGTGAGTATAAAAAATAAAATAAAGTATAAGATAAAATTGAACCATAGGGAAAGTAAAAGAAGATGAGGAAAATAAAAGAAGAAGAAGGTGTAAAAAAGAAAGTATAAGATGATTAAGCCAATGGGGAGGCACGATAGCAGGCCGCTTAAAAAGGAAAGGGATACTGGCGTCGAATTCCGACAATAGCAGGCTGTCCGGAAGGAAAATGGATACTGGTCGTCTACTCCGAAGGTAGCTAATGGTGGGGATAATAGTAGGTCCGTCCAGCTTATATGGGACATGGATACTAGTTGTCTAACTCCTGAGGTAAAAGATGAACACCAAGGTATTTTAAATACTCGTATATGCAAAAGATGATAAAAATATGAAAATCAATGTATTTTAAATACTCGTATATGCAAAATATGATAAAGTAAAGAAGATATTTTCCGAGAAGATTTCCAAGATACATGCACATGATAGAATTTCGTTTTTGCGCTTTAATTTAAAGTAATGCGTGTGTAATGATTAAATTGCGATATATGTTGTATTCATGTTTATGACATTATTATCTAGTAGTTTGTATATGCGGAGAATTCAATATTTAGCCGTACATGTTTATGTCAGCAGGTCCATTCGATATCTGTGATCAATCTCAAGTGCCTCAGGAGCCTTGGGTCGAGGAAGAGTACGTTAAGAAAGAGGAGACTTGGGATAGTCTTCAGGAGCAGAGGGCTCAAGGGGAACAAAGAGCTTTTGTTAGGTGGCCCCATCATGAGTGATGCGAGAGAGTGATATATATGTATTTTGTTGAGTGAAGTTTCATTCTTTACTTTTGGTTTTATTGTATAAACTTGGATTATAGTATGTATAGATGGAATTTTAGTTCCGCTTCCGCTAATTGTGTATCTTGTATGTGTTACGTGATGATTTATACATGAGTTCACGACCTAAAGTATCCAAAACTCCTAGGAGTGTTTTGGGTCGCAACATTTTATATGTTTTTGTAGCAAATAATACTACACACTCACAATGACAATATTGTAGTTTTGAAACATGTTAATGGTAATTGAATGAAAAGAGAGAAGCTTTGTGGGTTAAATGGGGTAAATGACATACTTTATAAATATTCATGTCTCCTATTCTTGCAATAATGTATCTCCTGCTGTTCCAATTGTTATTGGATTATTATAATGAAAGTGTTGTGCACTTTATTATATTAAATTGTTTTCGAGTGCATAGCAAAAAGTTTGGCAGATAAAAATTGTTGTAATTCACCATAATTGTAAGGCCACACTTTTGTTGAATTTTTGAAGCAGTGGCGGAGATGAGAGCTAAAAATAACTAATGTAATGACAAATGAGAAATAAGAGAATATTTCAATCATGCAAATTTACTAATCAATCTACTCAACATACGTGATCTGATTGGGAGCCAGTAGTAAATGCCAATATATTTTTCACGGCATTTATGTAATTGAAAGTTAAGCAAGACGGAAATGTCGTAAGCTTTTAAGGAGAGGCTAGTGGTACTAAGGTCACTCAGTAAGGTAAGTCCTGCAATGACAGACCCTTAGTTAAGTACTCTGACAAAGTCTTGGTGACACCTAACGGAATGTGATTAAAGTTTGTATTTAGTTATTCTAGGTGGAAACCTAACCCGATGAAAATCTCAAGTTCAATGAGACAAATAAGTGTGGGTCAAAATAATTATAGAACACTATTTGTGAGCGCGGGTTTCGGTGAAACCCTGGTTTGGACCTCACGAGTGAGTATAGAGTCCTCACCTATTCATTCGGTAGGGATAAGTCCCCGGGATTTGGATAAGGTCTTGGTCTGCGGTCGGAGGTCAGGGTAAGAGATTCGGTTAAGTTTGGAGAATGGATTAAGCACCCCGGCACTTCCACTTTTCAGTGGTTCCCCACTTGGTAAGGTTAAGCAAAATTAATCTCAATGTTAATTAAATGCTTCAAGTATTTAAGAGAATGCTAATCTAAGAAGGAGAAAATCCTAGACTAGGGTCGAACCTGGGTTGGGCTACCTACATACTCACATAGGGGTGAGATCAAACCGAGCGTAGTTCTAGCACATGAGCCCGTGCCGAGGCTAGGGGTGTGTGTGTGTGCATCAAGGGTGGCTTAGGGTCTAGCCGGGAGGCTAGGGGTGGTTGACTGGGTTGGTCAAGTGCTTGGTATTAGGCCCAGTAGGCCTAAGGTAAATCCGATAGACTGGGGTTGGGCCCGATAGGCCAAGGGTGAAGCCCGGTAGGCTAGTTTGGGCCCGGTAGACCGAGATTGGGCCCGGTAGGCCAAGGCTGAGCCCAGTAGGCTAGGGTTTGGCCCGGTAAGCCGAGATTAGGCCCGGTAGGCCAAGGAGTGAGGCCCGATAGGCCCAATGGTGTTTTAACCAAGGGTTAGGGTTGCTAAC
Source organism: Tetracentron sinense (assembly GCA_015143295.1). Lineage (NCBI taxonomy): Eukaryota > Viridiplantae > Streptophyta > Magnoliopsida > Trochodendrales > Trochodendraceae > Tetracentron > Tetracentron sinense. Next base: position 5,526,718 of record CM026558.1, on the reverse strand, counting down.
CGGGGTTAAAAAGGTGATCAACTGTGGTTAGGGGTGTTAACCATGGTTAAAAGGTCCAAAGTCAGTATTTTGGTATTTTTGAATTTTTCTGATTTTTTTGGAAATTTTTCCCAATGGTTAAGATGCTTAATCGCAGTTAAGGAGGGGAGGTCACCATGGTTAGGGGTACTAACCATGATTAAATGGTCAAGTGAGACCATTTTTGGGTTTCTCCTAATATTTTGGATTTTTTGAGCATTTTTCCAGATTTTTTCCAGTTAATGATTTTTTAACCATGGTTAAGGATCAAAAATGAAGTTGACTCTGATTAAGGGTCTTAACCACAGCAAAAAATATCACAGAACACATTTTTGGATTCCATGTAATATTTTTGATTTTTTGATGATTTTTCCAGAATTTTGTTGGGTCATGAGCCACTTAACCATGGTTAAATGTTAACCACGGACGGGTTTAACCATGGTTAAGGGGCCGACTGAGGCAAAAGTGGGCCTAAGGTCCATGGCAGGGCCTAGACTGGCCTCCTACCCGGCCTGGGTCCCCACAAAGTCCAGCAAATGCAAAAACCCAAGATTTCCATCAAATTTTTAACCACGGTTGAGGAGGGTTTAACCATGGTTAACGAGAGAACCATGGAAAACCGAGACTACCTATGGGTAGCCTGAAGTTCAGTGATCATTTTGAGCTTTTGTGGGGCCCAATAGGAGGTCGGGTGTAGGCCTTACAGAGGCCCAAAGTTGTCTCGTTGTACATCACATAAAATGACGATTTCTAAAACAATAACAAAACAGATTTTTTGGCAAAGTTTGCGACGATTTTGGGCTGATTGGCTCAACCCCCGGGGATCCGAGACCATGGTCGTGTAGCCTGCTATGAGAGAAACAATTTGGGCAAAGGGGAGGCCGGATGTGGGCCCCACAGAGGCCAAAAATCTTCCCGGTGCACAGATTTTCACACTGTCGACCCCCACTTTGGGGTCGATTTAACTATGGTTAACGGATGAATTAAGGTCTAAAATTTTACAGGGGGGTAGCCGGGTATGTGGGGAGTCTAACCATAGTCTCGGTTTCGACCAAGGCCGGGTCGAACCTGGGTTAAACCGGGGTTAAAGGTGGCTGCCCGAAACTGTTTTTCCAGAGTTGTTTTTTTTGAAAAAAACTCTTGTTTGGGGCTGTGGTATTCAACCCGTGAAGGTCCAGGGGGTTCCTCATGGATTGAGGACCCCCCAGACGTCTGGGAGTGACCACCATGGTGGGAGGTGGTGTTGCTTGTGGCCACGCAGCAAGGGAAAAAAAAAACCACTTGTGTCTACTGTTTTTTTTTTTTTTTGAGCTACTTAAATTTTAAAAAAAGAAGCAAAATGGGGACCCCTGGAATAGGACCAGGGGTCCCTTACAATGACAATATCAAGCTAAGAAGTAAGGTTATATACTCTCTGTCTGTCCGGTGGCAGTCGCTGGGCAAGGTGGTGAGTTTGGCGGAGTGCTTCGGTGGTGGTTGTTGTGGAGGTTTGAGGATCAGGGACAGGGACAGGGATAGGGACAGGGACAGGGCTTGAGAGGCCTCCTAGGTGTCTAAAGATGACCCTGGGGTGTAAGGACAGGTCCTGGGTGCACTGGTTTGAGGTTGGACGAGGTGGGAGGGGTTGGACAGGGTGATTTTTTTGGACTGTGACAGTTTTTTTTTTTTTTTTGAATTCGGGTCTCAGTGAACTGTGGGCATCATGGGAGTTTTATAGAATAAATGAAGGTGGGGAAGGCTTGGTTATGGAGTTTTAGGAACTCGGGAAGGGTGTGGATGACTTAGCCGAAATGGGAAGGCTGACTGTAAAAAAAAAATTTGGAAAAAAACTCCTTTGCAACCATGGCTTCGAGTAGTGGTTTAGGGGAGGTCGTGGAGCTTGGGAAATGCTTAAGGGTTTGCCTAAGGTAGAGGTATGGTGGGGAATTGGATGAGTGGGCTGGCCGAAGGTGGAACTCCTCCACTGGTTTTTTTTTTAAAAAACTCCCCCTCAAACGGTGACTGTGGAGGGGTTTAAAATGAGAGAATGAGAGAAGAGGATAAGGATTAAGGGTGTGGCACTAGGTGTGGGGGACAAGAGGACGTAAGGGCAGGAGCGTGGCAGGCAGCACTGTGCATCATCCCCTTGACAGGGACGATGAACAGTGCTTGAATTTTTTTATTTTTTTTATTTTTGTAACCGGTTGGGTAATACAGGTTGGGCCCAACCCGCATGTGGGCCCTTGCCACATGGGGTTGGTGCCTAGTTTAAACCCTTTTTTTTTAATTTTTTTTTTTTGAATATATTTTTTTCAAAATATTTTATTTATATTTTTTTTTGTTATTCCCCTTTTTGGGCTAAACCACCACATGTGTGGGGAAAGCCAAAAGTGTTTTGCCCTAAAATAAATTTGAATTTTTTTAAAAGTAAGGTGGGTCCCACCTTAGATTGGGCTTAGTGGGCCCATGCTTGGTCCCAGACAAGGTTTTCATTTATTTTTATTTTTTGGAGTTTTGAACTTTGTAAATGGGCCTTGAGCCCATGGGACTCTGCCTAGGGCTTGGGCTAGGGCTAGGCTAGGGTTAAACCTAGGGTTAGGACTAGGGTTTACCTAGGGTTTACCTAGGGTTGGCCTAGGGTTAGATTAGGGCTTAGGTTTGGTCTACCTAGGGCTACTAGGGTTTAGGTTACGGTCTACCTAAGGCTACTAGGGTTTGGTCGGGGACAACGGAGGTTAACCAGGGTGTAAAAATTGGGTGCTTACACTATTATCAAGGAAATTCATTTTCATGTATCTCTTATGAGATGAGTCCTTTTGTGAAAATATGTGGATAGTCCATAGCCTGCAGGCTATCTACCTGCAGATGATCCTGTGGTTATAGGTTGAGAATTATTGAAAATTTTCTTAATGAGCACTATACGCCTTAAATGATGGGAGTGTGATTGAAGCACTCTTAAGAGACTCACATTTTTTAGAGTCGGTAGCTTATCACTTCCTATGAGTTGAGACTTATCTCTAGAGCTCTCAATAAGTCATGAATGAAGCATGAATGTAAAAATACTGAGCTGTTTGGTACAAATAACTTCTGAAATGAATGTATGTGCGATAAATCCGGTTAGTCAATACAAGTTCACAGATCAAGGTTTTATCCATTACGTTCTTTGGTTATCTTTGATTTATTTGCAGTAAGTAAGGGTTTAAGTCGAAAGACACTTTCATGTAGGCACATGATATTTTTGAAAGCTTATATATATGTATATAGTTTTTAAATAAAATCAAGTAGGGGTTTGTCGGATTTGATTTTATTTAAAATAAATAAATAATTAATTGATTAATATAGATTTCTCTATTAATTCTTGATCGTGCATTTGGTGAGCAATGATAGTGTGTCTCATCGTATTGCCTCATGTTACACTCAATAGTTTGATTTGTGTGTACATTGATACCAATGGTTATTATGTAGCATACGTGGGGCGTCCATTAGATATTTGTCTTGACATTCTTCATTATCTATCGATTAAATGGGTGTGCCTTTTCATGAGTGAAACTCATGTCTTTAGTTCCCAAACGTGTGACTTTTGAGTTGTCTTAGGATTTGTGCTCTTTATGAGACTCTTGTCTCGTCCACTCTATAAATAGAGGGTAAGGATGAAAGAAAGAACACGCATAGAGACCATATCGAGGCCAAAGCTATGATGGAATCAAACAAGACTGAGATCTTAAAGAAAGAATGAGCTTTTTTTTTGTCAGTCAAATAGTGTTTCTAGATATTATGCCAGACCTCTTTTGGGACCGAACTAATCAGTTTGGACCCGTTACATTGATCATACTGGATTGTTTTTTAGATAGACCTCTGGATCAATTTGTTTGACAATCCAAATGGATCGTCTCTTATCTAGACTAAATGGACAGACCCTTGGGTCTATCCTAACTAACTAAAAACTTAAGACGGTCTGACCGGATAGTTAATTTTGAATCGATCCTTAATTGGACTAATCCATCAACCTGAAAACTGCATATTCTATGGGGGAGACTCTGTCAATTTTGTGACGGATTTTATCATATTAAATTCTGGTTTGGTGGGTGTTATTTAATCTTATGAAATTAAAATTTTTAGATTTTATGGGGCTAAATAATTTAATATTTTTTAAAAAATTATTAGTAAATGGACATTCTTAAGGAAGTTGGCTTCCGCCAAGCAGTGCAAGCTTGTAGGGATAAACCGGAGTGAATCCGAGCTAAGTTGAATCTTGGAGATAGAGCTGTCATATCATTTGCATAATGGGAGGCTTCGACTATCTTCAAGAAATACTTTTAATTAAACGCCTTTTAGCTTGGTTATTCATGTATATTTATGTATAAAATATTATTATAATCATTCATGTGCAAGTTTGTAGATTAACATATTTTGCAGGGATAATTATTGTTTTAGGTGATTGGTACCAATGGTAGAAAATGTGATGTGATCTTAGGTCGTTAATAATTTTAAGATGTCAGTGAATGACTTCAAAAAAAAGAAAAATACTTTTTATTTGTCAAGTAATATAATTTGATTTAAGTAATATTACTTGAATTAGTTGTCAAGTAAAATAACTTGATTTAACTAATATCGAAAAAGCAAAATCCTTATCTCGACGATATTTTGAAATTTTATTTTTCAATAAATTTTTATATTAAAATTTTAAAATGTTCCAAAATATTTCATATTTTTATCGATTTGTAAATTTTTTGAATTTTATATATTTATTTAAAAAATAAAATAAAAATATTTATATAAATATTTTAAATTTTAATAAAATATTATTTTTTGACATTTCAAATCAATATATTTCAAAACTATCCAATCGCAATTTCACAAAAAAAATTGGTAAATATTATAAGTTTCTATATATTAAATCGGAATTCCGAAATCCCCTTGAAATTTTTATTTTTTTTTGGTCTTCAAATCCCCTTGAAATTTCGGTTCGGTCAAAGGACCGAAATCGCCGAGATTATCGGGATTTCAAATGGTCAAGGAGTAGCGTAGACAGGAATTGATCATTGAGGTCTCCAATTGTGAAGCTCTCCTTGATTGATTGCATCACGAATCAATGCTCGAATCAGAGCCACGTGTACATGTCAATGAAACGGTACAGCCACCTTTTTCCCCGCACATGCAAGACAGAGGGAGCGGTTAGAAGTCCAAATCAATGGGCTTGGGATTGTCTCCGGCGAAGCCAGAAAGGGCTTATCTCGGGTTCCATAGAATAGGTGACAAGTGGTGGAGAGTCAAAATCATAGGACCCACGATTTTGACTTCTCCACCCTTAATAAGACATGTGGCGATAAGTGTGTGAGAATAAAGGGGAGAGATATCATATGGGGAGAAGTCAAAAAAATGGAGAGAAAATGAAATGACTTCTCCCCATTTTTTGGCCAACTGTCGCATAATGTATAGAACCCCGAGAGGGGTTTCTGGCTTCGCCAGAGACAAGCCAAAGCCAAATCAATGATGCTTTGCTAGCTGATCATCCTTCCCTCGCATGTGAAAAATCATGTCCATGCCTTTACCCACGTGTCGACATTATGGCCGAAAGAATCAACTAGAGAAACACGAACTCCTTATAAAAAGAAAAGGAGATTGGATCGCAATACCAAAATCGTCTTGCATCGGCCATGTTCGGATAAAAACAAAGGAGAAGATATCGAGTGGAGAAGTTAAAAACCTGGAAGAAAATTAAATGATTTCTACTCTTTTTTATCCCCATATAAGGGATGCAAGACCAAGCTAATTGCAAGATAAAGGTTAGACGGTTTTGGTTATTACCTTGGTCTTGCGAGAGCAAGGCCAAATCCAATCCCACAGAAAAGTGATTGAAAACAATTAAGTACTATTGACAGGATGGCAGCATGTTTGAGATCAAACGGTCAAGAGTTCTAAATGCGGTGGGTTCAACTTGAGTGTTCGCACCTTTGAATCTTAAATCTAACGGCATTTGCTAATTATCAAGAGTTTTAAATCACTTCTTTTAGAAACAAAAAAAAAAAAAAAAAAAAAAAACAATAGTCCACAACTCGTACCATGAGTTGTTCCTCGATCTTCACGAAGTCCCTTTATTTGCCTTGAACTATGGTTAGAAGTTTAACCCCGTTGTTATTTTAAAAAAAAAACCTAAAAACCAAGAATAAATATTTAACCTTAGGAGTTAGTCTTTAACTACAGTTAAATAAAGTTAAAAGAGAGACACGTGGCCGAGACCCTCTCCTTGCGTCACTAACCGAGGAAGTAATTAGTTTCCTATACAAAAAAAACCACTGAAATTTCTCCAAAATGTTCATTCTCTTTCTCACTCTCCAGTCTCATTTTTCTCCATCAAGGGTGTTAATGGATATGGATATTAACGATATTGATTTGTATTCGAAATTGTTTACTCGAATATTTATCTGAATAGGTTCAGATAGAGATTTTATTATTCATTTATAATGGGATACAAATTTGGATATTGATTTATTGATTCGACAAATATCCAATCGATTATATGATATATTTGTGAGCACGAGTTTCGGGAAAATTCTGGTTTCAATCTCATGGGGTGAGTTAAGAGTCGTCACCTATTCATTCGGAAGGGATAAGTCCCCGGGATTTGGATAAGGTCTTGGTCTGCAGTCTGAGATTAGGGTAAGAGGTTCAATTAAATTCAGGGAAGAGGTTAGGCACCCCGACACTTCCACTTTTCAGTGGTTTCCTACTTGTTAGGGTTAAGCCAAATTAAGCTCAAGTTTAATCAAATGCCTAAATGTTTAAGATAATACTAATCCAAAAAAGAGAAAATCTTAGACTAAGGTCGAACCCGGGTTGGGCTGCCTACGTACTCACATAAGGGTGAGATCAGACCGAACGTAGTTCTGGCACATGAGCTCGTGTCGAGGCTAGGGGTGTGTGTGTGTGCACCAAGAGTGGCTTAGGGTCTAACCGGGAGGCTAGGGGAGGTTGATCGGGTTGGTCAAGTACTTGATATTGGGCCCGGTAGGCCTAAGGTGAGCTTGATAGGCTAGGGTTCGAGCCTGATAGGCTGAGATTGGGCCCGGTAGGCCAAGTGTGAGCCCGGTAGGCTAAGATCTGGCCCGATAGGCTAAGATTGAGTCCGATAGGCCAAGGGTGAGCCCAGTATTTGGCCCGGTAGGCTGAGATGAGGCCCGGTAGGCCAAGGGGTGAGGTAGGCCCAATGGTGTTTTAACAAAGGGTTAGGGTTGCTAACCGGTGTTAAAAATGTGATTAACCATGGTTAAAGGTGCTAACCATGGTTAAAAGGTCTAAAATCAGTATTTTTGATCTTTTTGAATTTTTATTATTTTTTTGAGAATTTTCTAGATTTTTTCCAATGGTTAAGGATGCTTAACCGCGGTTAAAGAGGGGAGGTCACCATGGTTAGGAGTACTAACCATAGTTAAATGGCCAAAAGATACCATTTTTAGGTTTCTCCTAATATTTTTTATTTTTTGAGCATTTTTCCAGATTCTTTTCGGTTAAGGATTTCTTAACCATGGTTAAGGGTCAAAAATGGGGTCGACTATGATTAAGGGTCTTAACCAAAATAAAAAATGTCATTGAAGACATTTCTGGATTCCATGTAATATTTATGATTTTTTGATGATTTTTTTAGAATTTTGCTAGGTCATGGGCCGCTTAACCATGGTTAAAAGTTAACCACGGGGTGGGTTTAACCTTGGTTAAGGGTCCAACTGAGGCAAAAGTGAGCCTAGGGTCCATGACAGAGCCTAGACTGGCCTCCTACCCGGCCTGGGCCTCCACAAATATCAGAAATTACAAAAAACCCAAAATTTTCATCAAATTTTTAACCATAGTTAATGTGAATTTAACCATAGTTAATGGGAGAATCGTGGGAATCCAAGACTACCAGTGGGTAGCCTGATACACAGGGAACAATTCTGATCCTTGTGGGGCCCAAGGGGAGGCTGTATGTGGGCCCCACAAAGGCCCAAAGTTGCCCCGTTGAAATTCACATAAAATGACGATTTCCCCAATTAGTGTTTTTTTTCAAACTTTACGGCGATTTTACCGCTGATTGGCTCAACCCCCGGGGGATCCGAGACCACTGTTGCAAAGCTGGCCAAGAGGGGAACAATTTGGGCCCTTGTAGGACCCAAGAGTAGGCTTTATGTGGCCCTCACAGAGGCTCAAAGTCGTCCCGTTGCACAGATTTTCACACTGTCGACCTCACTTTAGGGTCGACTTAACTATGGTTAACGGACGAGTTAACGGCTGAAATTGCACAGGGGGGTAACCCTATGTGTGGGGAGTCTAACCATGTCCTTGTTTTTTACCAAGGCTGGGTCTAATTATGGTTAAACCGGGATTACATGTGGCTGCCTGAAACGATTTTTTTCTAGATTTTTTTTAAAAAAAAACTTTGTTGGGGCTGTTTGGCTTGACCATTGAGAGTCTAAGCGGTTTCCTCATGAGTTGAGGACTCCCCTAGACCTCCGGGAAAGACCGCCATGGTGTGGGGTGATGGTGTCTGTGGTCATGCATCAAAGGGAGACCCCCTGCCTACGGCTTTGAATCAATGCAATTGAGAAAAATTAAGAGAAAAAAACGAAATGGGACCCTGGAATGGGACCAGGGGTCCCTTACAATAGTAATAACAAGCTAGAGAAGAGGGTATACCCTGCTACAGTGGTTGAGCAAAGGATGTACTGAGGCCGGAGCTTTGAGGAAGGCTGCACTACTACGGTGGCGGATCGTGGAGCTCGGGAAGATTCTGGGATGACCTAGGGGTGAAGAACAGGGGTTTGATTAGTAGTATTCAAGCTGGCCGAGGTCCAACAGACCCCGATTTGGAGTTGGAAACCGTAGTGGTGGTGGTGGATGTACACGGTTATAGGTGGCTTCGTGGTGGCTGTGAGACAATGGGGACGACCTGAGGTGGAAGACAGGGGAGTATAGGTATGATGGATGGGCTGGCTGAAGGGATTTGATAAAAAAAAAACTGGTTTTTTTTTTTTTTTTTTTCCTCCCTTACAACAGTGGCTGTTTATGAGGTTTTAAAGGGGAGTGGGGAGGAATGGATAAGGATTGAGGTGGAGCGTTTGGCGTGGGGGACATGGTCTGAAGGAGGCAGGCAGGAAGGGAGCAGGAGAGAGGACAGACTGTCATCGTCCTCCTGGAGAAGACGATGAACAGTAAAAGTTTTTAAAAGTGTTTTTTTGTTTTTGTTTTTGTTTTGTTACGGTTTGGTTGTTTGGTTACATGAGTTGGGCCCAACCCACATGTGGGCCCTTCCACATGGGGTTGGTGCCCAATCAAACCATTTTCAATTTTTATTTTTTTTATTTTTTATTGGAAGAAATTTATTTATATATATATATATATATATATTTGTTTTGATTACTCGTTTTGGGCCCAACCACCACATGTGTGGGGAAAGTCAAAAGTTTTACCCTAAAAATTTTTGAATTTTAAAAAATGGTGTGGGTCCCAACTGGATTGGGCTTTGTGGCCCATGTTTGGGCCCAAAAGGTCTTAATTTATTTTTTTTGGAGTTTTGGACTTTATAAATGGGCCTTGAGCCCGTGGGTCTTTTGCCTAGGGTTTAGACTAGGGCTAGGCTAGGGTTTACCTAGGGTTAGTCCTAGGGTTTAGTTAGGGTTAGCCTAGGATTAGACTAGGGCTTAGGCCATTACCTAGGGTTGAACTAGGGTTTGGCTTGGAATAACCATGGTTAACAGAGATTAACCATGGTTAAGTAGGGTGTAAAAATTGGGTGCTTACAATATTATTATATATATAATTAATATATTATAAGTTTATAAAATTAAAATAATCTGGTAAATATATACTTTTTGATAATTTAAGACATTAAAATATTATCTTTTATATAAAGGAAGATAAAATATTAATTTATTTTTGACATTTTAAAAAAAAATTCATTCAATAAATTAGTTATTATTCGAATTTTAATATTTTAATAAGAGTCGAATATAAATATCATATTTCACTATCCTTCCGATATTTAATCAAATTCGGATAATTGGATATGTAAAAGAATACAAATTCAAATATACATCTTCTCTTCTCGCTCCATTAACACCCCTAGGCCCATGACTCCACGGGTCAAGGAGACAAAGGCCTACTAAAAAAGAAAAAATAATAATATTGTACCAAACATAGGACAGGATGGTCTCAAACTTAGTCCAAAATAATCTTAGGCCATATTTCGTACATATTTAATTATTCTCCACAAACCTATCAACAATTACTAATATATTTTACCATCACTTGTCATCCAATAGGAAAATCCAGATCACACCCAACCCAAGGTCAAGTGAAGAATGCCTAACCAAAACTTAAGAAATTTAGTCATCTTCATTGATCAGTTAGTTAGTTCTAACCGACGAAGTTATACACCCTGCCTCTTGCACTTGTTGTGGGGTGTGGCCTCTCTGTTGAGGGAGGTCTGGGATCCAATCCCCCCGGTTGTGACGAGTTCGCAAGAGCTCCAATCTTCCAAGCTAATTACTAACCCTTGTTCTAACCACTAACCGTATCTCATAACAAAAAAAACACGACCAAGTTACACCCTTAAGTTCTTTCCCCATATTTGATATTAGTGGGTGGCACGTATGATACATGTGCGAGAGAGGGGAAGGGGAGAGACACTAGAAAGAGGGACTCTAGTGAGAGCATTTTATAAAAAAAAAAATATTAAGAAATATTTTGGGTATAAATTTGAGGGTCTTCCTGGATAAAAAAAATTGTGAGACACATTAGTTATAGAAATATGGAATAAGGACATTTTGAGAACTAAAGTTATAGGGGCATTTTGGGTATAGAAAAGAAAGGAGACGGGCGGGGCATTGGCGAGACCTTTTTTCAGAGCGTTTTGCGAATAGACCGAGGAGTCCAGTTAGGCCACTAAGGTCGCCATGTGTCCCTTTTGACACTCCTTAAATGTGGTTAAGATTCACCAACTTATCTTGGTTTTTATAATTAAAAAAAATTAAAGCCTAGCTTTAATCAGAGTTTAAAAAATTGATATTTTTTTTCTCTAAAAACCAAGGATAAATGGGTGAACCTAGGGATCAGTGAATCTTAACCATAGTTGGAGTCCGATTACGCCCTTGAGGTTGCCATATGTCTCTTTTGACACCACTTAACTGTGGTTAAGATTCACCTACCCCTATAGTTTACCCACCTATCCTTCTTTTTTAGGAAAAAATAAAATAAAATTTTGAAACCCAAGTTAAAATTCACTAACTCTTTAAGATTTTTTTTTCCATATTTTTGTTCATAAAAATCAACGATAAATTGTTGAATATTAGGGATGGGTGAATCTTAATCACGGTTAAAGAGTGTTAAAAGGGACACATGACCACCTTAGTGGCGTAATGGTTATAACCATAGAGAATTTCAAGTCTACTATTTTATAGAAATCAAGAATAAGTGGGTAAATCATAGGAGTGAGTGAATCATAACCACAATTAAAGAGTGTTAAAAGGGATACATGACGACCTTAGTGTCGTAACCGGAGGAGTCCGTTATCAACATAGAGAATTTCAAGGGAGGGATAGTATAGGAATTAAGCAAGATGAGTAAGGGGTAATGTAGAAATTAAGTATAATATTCAATAAAGCTTTCGTATCAATAGATATAATGATTATGATAAGGGCATTTTGGGAATTTAAAAAAATTCAGGCTACATTTTTAAGTGGCCAATTCTCATTATATTAGTAACTAATGGGTAGCACGTGCGTGAGAAAGAGAGGGGCAGGGGAGAGACTAGAAAGAGGGACCTTATATAGTGAGGTTATTTGAAAAATAATTAAAAAATATTTTGGGTGTAGAAACTTGTGGGATATTTTTGATATCCTATGTGAAAAAATTGTAAAGGACACGTTGATTATTGAAATATGACGTAGAGACATTTTGGGATTTAAAAAGCTTTAGAAACATTTTGAGTATTGCAAAGAAAGGGGGCCGACATGGCCTTGACAATGCGTTATTCTTTCGAAGCGTTTTGCCAAGAGAGCGAGAAGTCTGGTTACTCTCTTGAGGTTGTCATGCATCTCTTTTGACACCCCTTAACGATGGTTAAGTTTCTCTCACCCCTAGGGTTCACCCACATATCCTTAGTATTTAAAAAAAAATATTAATCTTAGGAGTTAGTAAATTTTAATTAAGGTTTAAAAATTTAATTTTTTTTCTTCTAAAAACCAAGAATAAGTGGGTGAATCCTAAGGGTTCCATGTGTCTCTTTTGACACTCCTTAACTGTGGTTAAGATTCACTTATCTCTAGAGTTCATCCTCCCCTCGGGTTCACCCACTTATCATTGGTGTTTAGAAAAAAAATATTATTTTTTTAAATCCTAGTTAAAATTTACTAACTCCTAGGGTTATTTTTTCTTAAAAATCAAGGATAAGTGGGTGAACCTTAGAGGTGGGTTATTCATAACCATAGTTACGAAATATATAACCGTAGAGTATTTCAAGTATAGATGATTAAGGGGTATTATGATAAAAACAATTTGGAAATTTAGAAATCTAGTCTATGGTTTTAAAGGTTGCATTCTTGTTGAAAAGAATAAAAGTTAAATAAAAGTCAAAGGATATTTTTGAAATTAACGTAAATATTAATCACCGTTTTAAAGAGAGGAATTCTTTTTATATTAGCTGAGATTGATAGATAACTCATAAAGATTAGTAAATTGATAGGCATATCCACCGTACATTTATTGATTCTTACAGAGAATTTTGTAAATCCATTGGTTGTGATCATATGATATATTTCCGGTTCTAAAGTTTCTCTTAGGTGGGACCTTGCAAAAGACAGGTCCCTCTCGACTGCATGTACGCCGGGTTGCTTCTGTGACTAGTCTCTGTTTAAGAGATGGCCTGCTAAATCAACGGTCGATTATAACCATCAATTAAGTAATTATTTCTATCCGGCCGTACTGATGAAATGAAATGGATGGCTCTGATTTCATCCGTCTATGAGAACTTCTCACTCAACTTATGTGGGCCAAGCCTCTAAACCACACGTAGGCAACCAAACAATCCTTTTATTACCAGAACCTGCACTAATTCCTGTACATCAACTTCCAACATATTAAACTGTTACAGCTTTGTCCCGTGGGTGTGGGGCCGGATTTGATCTGGCTCTCGCCAGACCAAAATCATCGGGCCTCCATAATTTGGTTGACATGTGCTGATAAAAAAGAGAGAAATGTCAAGTGTGGAGAAGTCAAAAACAAGAGAGAAAATAAAATGACATCTCCCCCCTTTTTCTCGCCAGATGGGGGATATTTTGTGGAGGCCAGAGAGCCGGATCAAATCCGACCCCATGGGTGGGTTCCGGTTGTTCAACAAAAAAATAAAAAAATATTGGGATTCTCCCCTGTTATAATGCTGGAGACAACATCTGTCCTTGCCGTTAGTTTATGTTAATTTTGACGTTAACATGGATGGAAAGAGGTCAGATGTTCACTCTAATTATAGTAACCGGTCCTTAGAGAATATCCAGTCAAAAAAAAGAAAAAGTTGACATGCAATTACGTGGTAACTCACAAAATAAATTAAAAACGCGGTTCTACGCGCACTGATTATATACTCAGCTTAAAACACGTAATTTTATTTTAATTAAGAAATAAAAAAGTTTAAAGACAATAACATCCTTCTTCACACTCCGGCTCATCTCTACTAAATTTCGAAAGTTCTGAACTACTGCTGGATGCAACATTTTTGAGCTAGAGCCGCCTGGGACCCAGGGGCTAGGAGAGGGGCAGAGCCGGGTAATGGGGCTCTAACCATGGACACAAATAGACGAATAATTAATGATGGACACAAATACACGAATAATTAATGAACTTGGCTCTTAAAAAATTTCGGGCTTACGTCCTGTACTGTTATAGCCCCCTACAGGATAATCCTGGCTCCACCAGTGGCAGGTGAGAGATCATTTTAATTGTTGCCTGCTCATAAATTTTGGGACGAATTTAGCTAATACTGTTCATAAACAATGTAAATCAGCAGCATCAACATGAGGGGAAGATCGGACCCTGTTCACTCCCGCATATTTCGGGGGATTCCTTTGGACCCTATTCACTCTATTCATCAAGCAGCGAGGTTGGTGGAGGAAATATTGAGTGGTGCTAGTCATTTGTTAGAGGAATGCCCCACTATTAGTTCTCCCTTATGCCATCTCAGCTTGTGGTCTCCTCCCCCTTTCCCTCGGATAAAAGTAAATGTGGATGACTCATCGACTGAGCAGGGACGTATAGCCGGGATTGGGGGCATTGCCCGCGATTATCGTGACCGCATTTTAGGTGGTTTTGTCCAAACACTACAAGGTGGTTCTCCATTGGTGACCGAGGCTGTTGTTGTTCGTGAGGCTCTCTCTTGGGCTCGTGATTCAGGTTAGAACAAGGTTTAGTTCTCTTGTGATGTTGAAATTATCGTGAATTTTATTATTAGCGGGAGTGCCACAGTGCACTGAAAAGTGTAGCCGATTGTGGAGGACATCAGAGTTGTTTTGAGAGAGGAGTCTGATTTCCATATCCTCCATACATCTCGAGATGCAAATGCATATGCACACCGAATAGAGGCTTTCGGGTCCTCTCTTGGGGCCGGGGTTCTTTTGTGGGGTTACATCTTCCACCATGGAATTATAGGCAGAGGTTCTGTCTTCCCGTATCTATGGTATTGGGTAACTATTTAGTTGGTCTGTTTGTGATGTGGGTTTCTTTCCTGAAAAGGAAAAAAAAAAGGGGGGAAGATTGAAGGGTTTACTCTCAATGGGTATGAATAACTCCATTGTTAAAACACGTGTAGAAATGAAATTTGATCTATTCAAGAGCAACAATGTTCACACAATCCTTTAAGAGCTAAGATAGGATTTTTTTTGAGAGTTTGATCCTAAACTCTTTTCATGGCCTCACCATTTGCAGCTCTCTCTAATAATAGAGTTCTTAACATGATAAAATAAATATTATATTTTTCTTTGGGATTAAAACCGATTATTTTAAAGAAATTTTGAGATGGGTTTCGATAATATTATTCTTAAATAGTATGGGTTAAGATTGAAATGATATTTTTCTTAGTTTGATATTTCTTTTGCTCATTCTTTATTTTCATGATTAATTTTTTTTTTCCTTGATTTAGTACTTGCTTTGTGTTCTTAAATCTTAACCAAAGATCTGATGTGCCAAACTATATTTGGATCTAAAAATGAGAAGAAATTTTGAAGAGTTACGCATTCTTGACACTGCAGTGCAGCGTCAATGCGTGCTTGACTAAGAAGCACGAGTACGACGATACTTAGATACGGCGATACGATATGAGTACGGCGATACAGTAGAAATTATGAAAAACAACTAAGTTTTATCTTAGAGTGTCGTATCTGATACATATCTGATATGGTGATATAGGTATATTTCCATTTTCAAAGTATCCGTGCTTTCTTTAGGTACTTGATGATCTTCATTCCCAAATATAGACTTCAGATTTTCTCTAGCTGACGCATGAGGTGGGCACTCGGGCATCCACGAATTATTAGACATGTGGCAGTAAAAGGGGAGAAGTCATTTCATTTTCTCCCTTTGATTTTGACTTCTCTCCGCTTGATAACTCATTCTTTTTATCGCCATATGTCTATTGATTTGTGATGCCCGAGCGCCTACCTCAGCCGTCCGCCAGAGAAAATCCGAAACAATCCGAAGCCCCAAATATGGTGGTGTGATAAGGAGGAAGACGGTGAGAAGGGCATTATTGTCTTTTCTGTTCTTATGATGTTTAATAAAAGTCTAATTATGTTTTTTTAACTTGGCGTATAGTCGCGCGTAGCACCGTCTTAAAAATAATAAAAAATAAAATTGTCGGAACAGTCCCCTTCTCCCTCTCTCTTTCTCTATGGTCTATATTTCCTTCTCCGAATCTTTAATCTCCACCGTTCTTCGGCTTCTAAGAGAGAAACGAAGAGAAGACAGAGAGACGATAAATCCATTGAAGGAAACCCTAAATCCTTGCAATCTTGGAATCCTAATTTAGGGTCAGGGTTTCTAAATTCGATCGAGTTGCCACCAATGATGGAAACCATATAGCCCTCAAATTTCAGATCCTGAGCTCAATTCACAAACTCTTTTCAGGTTTCTGATCAGTTCGAGCGAGCTAAAGCATAAAGATCGAAGAACAAAATGCTGGATCGGTGCTTCGGAGCTCCTAGGGTTCGACAGATCCAGAGAGCTCTTCGCCATGGTAAGGTGACCATTCTCTGCCTCTTCATGACCGTTCTAGTTCTTCGCGGCACCATCGGTGCTGGAAAATTCGGCACTCCAGAGCAGGATTTCGAGGAGATTCGAGAACATCTCTACTCTCGCAAGCGAGCTGAACCTCACCGTGTCCTCGAAGAAGCTCAAACGACCGACACGGCGTCAAGTAACAGCTACGCCACCTTCGATCCGACTAAGCTAGTAGCGGACGAAGAAGAAGACGAGAAGCCTGATCCAAGCAAGCCGTATAGTCTCGGGCCAAAGATCTCAGATTGGGACGAACAGCGTGCAATTTGGCTTGAGAAGAACCCCAATTTCCCGAATTTTATTAGGCCTAACAAGCCCAGGGTTCTTTTGGTTACTGGATCGTCGCCGAAGCCGTGTGAGAATCCTGTTGGCGATCATTACCTTTTGAAGTCTATTAAGAATAAGATTGATTACTGTCGGCTCCATGGGATCGAGATCTTTTACAATATGGCGCTTCTTGATGCCGAGATGGCTGGATTTTGGGCAAAGCTTCCGCTAATTCGGAAGCTCCTGTTGTCTCACCCAGAGATCGAATTTTTATGGTGGATGGATAGTGATGCTATGTTTACTGATATGGCGTTCGAGGTACCATGGGAACGGTACAAAGATCATAATTTTGTGATGCACGGGTGGAATGAAATGGTTTATGATCAGAAGAATTGGATTGGGTTGAACACTGGGAGTTTCTTGCTTAGGAATTGCCAGTGGTCGTTAGACATTCTTGATGCGTGGGCTCCAATGGGTCCCAAGGGGAAAATTAGGATCGAGGCTGGAAAAATCCTCACCAGGGAACTCAAGGATCGACCTGTTTTTGAAGCTGACGATCAATCTGCAATGGTTTACCTTCTAGCCACAAAGAGGGATACGTGGGGTGATAAGGTCTATCTCGAGAGCGCTTACTACTTGCATGGATACTGGGGGATTTTGGTTGATCGATACGAGGAAATGATCGAGAATTACCACCCGGGTCTAGGTGATCACCGATGGCCTCTTGTTACCCACTTTGTCGGTTGCAAGCCCTGTGGGAAGTTTGGGGATTACCCTGTTGAGAGATGCCTGAAGCAGATGGACCGTGCTTTCAATTTTGGGGACAATCAGATTCTGCAGATATATGGGTTTACCCACAAGTCACTAGCTAGTAGGAGGGTCAAGAGAACTCGGAATGAGACAAACAATCCTCTTGAAGTCAAGGATGAGCTTGGGTTGATTCACCCAGCTTTCAAAGCCGTCAAGGTATCCTCTTCTTGACTGCTCACAATGTCTTAGTGTCAAATTAGAAATTGGATTCCCTTCCACTTTCTGCTGCTGATTTGTTCCATTTAAGATTATAACACATGTTGTCGTGTATGTTGTTGCTAGCTATTTACTTCTCCTGTGATGTCTGGAGATTGTATTCTTTTTTTTCACCCTTTCTTGAATGTTACCAATGTTTAAATTATAATGTTTCTAAAAGAAACATAGCTCATTTTGTGTTCAAGATCCTGTGATTTTGTGGCTTGTGGTTGATGGGCTCCTGTTGTTTATGTAATCTTCAATGCCCTTCACATGGGTCGTAAAGATTTTCAATTGCATGGTTCATATCACTGTCTATAAGGTTTACATAACTAATGATCTTTAATTAAGTAAATGTGGGGAATGATTTTTGGGTATTTTAAATCAGGTTGAGATTGGTGAACGGGTGAAGTATGGAGTATAAATGCATTGGAAATTGAATGTATGATTAAATTCTAGTGTTCGCCCCCTAATTATGAGAGGCAAAGTGAAAGCGAGACTCATAAAATTATTATGAAACAAGAAGTGAGAAATGAGATGTAAGAACTTCATTCCCATTTTATTAGTATGTATGGTCATACCTTATTTCATTTTACATGAGATATTTAAGGAGAAATTAGTGCCTTGGGTTCTAATCCAATGATATTTACTCGGTCTACATCTTGGAATGTAGTCTTGGGTCTATCCCAACATATCTCACTTACATAGTCATATTTGGCTACTAAATAGGATGTGATGGAATCGAGCATCTCATCCTGTACACAGCTTTCCTGGAACTAAATCATACAACCATCATGACCCTCAAACAACCTTAGAAGCTATGAGAATTGTTCGAGAGTTAATTTTTTAATTTTTTCAGTGCATCCCATGGTTCTATTCATGGTTTAATTGCTTTGAACTAGAAATTTAGAATGAGGAATTAACATATTATGCATGGGAACAAGAAGAACTCCCCTGATGCACAGCCACAGGGGAGACAGAATGATAATGACGATACATGTATCATTCTAGAATAGAGAGGAAAAAAACTGCACCTGTGGAGATTTGCTTGGTTTGTCTGCTCAATATTAGATGAGGGATTGGAAGGAAGTGGTAGTTTCCAAAGAAAGAAGCCATCATTGGGTTCCCTGACCCCCTGTTTGCTGAGAAATTACAATGAAAAAAGAGAAAATGAAAGAAAATTTTGGTTTACCTTTTCAACTCTTAGTTGTATTTTTTCTAATTTTCTTTTCTCTGTTTTCATGTACTTTCTTGGTAACCAAACATGGGGTAGAGCTCCGATTTAATGTAGTTCACTTTGAGATTGTATCAACTGCATTTCCTTGATGCCTTTACTAAGAGCAATAATCCTTCCAGGGGAATGGAATTTGCAGCCCTGGTAGAACTTAGAAGGGACGGAGCTATATCATAAATTGATCCTATGCCCCTTAAATTGTTCAAAGAGATGCTAATGAGGTGCTTTCACATAATTAGATGGACATTGGAAAAAAGGATCTTGTGGAGCTTGCTTTCACAATGAATGATTTGATATAGGTAACTCCTTAGATATTACACTTTCATTTACAATTGAAGAAATCCTATTTATGTCTCCAATTTTTTAGTGAATGATTTTGTGCTGCCTTTGGTGAATGGGACGGAATTCCCTACAGTGACTTTCTGCTAAGACTTCAGTTGTCCATGAGAAAATTAACCAGAAGATAAGTGAACACAGTCACTAAAATCCTGAGTTATTCACCTCCCTCCAAAAAAAGAACAAGAAAAAAATCACTGGCAGAACATTAAAGAGATTTCAGTTGATAATGTTTGATTCTTTCACTGGCAGATGATTAAAGAGATTTCAGTTGATAATGATTGATTCTTGTTATAAGCTGTTACTTTTATTGTTGTTAGTTGTTACAGAATGTCACAAAGTTGCAACTCGAGTTATTGTTTATAATAAGAAAGTCCACCGAGAGTTTCAATGAGGGGCCTTTGGCTCTTTCCTTTTTTCTTGAAGAGAGTGCTTTCATGAGTCTTCGTTTTGAAGGCTCCTTAGCTGTGAAATGCAACAGCGCTAAAGTCCTGACACTCATCTAGAATTCTAATTTTTTGGTGGCATTTGATGGTGTAAATACTAAACAGGCAAATTTTGTGTTCCAGGGATTCCTATTCCACTTTTAATAAAATTCACATTTCTAAAAAAGGGGTTTTGTTTTTCCACAACATATTTTGTGCATTCCTTCTGCGGAGTTTTTTCTCCCCCTTTTTTTTGGTAGGTAAGCAACCTGAAAAGGAGATTGCATGAAATCAATCTGCAACTTAAATTAATCCATCTGATGTACAAGAGGACGCGACATAAACCCTAGGAGGAAAGTCTTGGCACTCTTACTGCTCATGATGCTGCAGCTAGTATCTTTGTAGTTCTTTTGTATCTTAATTTGAAAGGTGAACCCTTTTGAGTGATATAGAGTGTTGAGTATTACAGACCGGAATTGTAAGTGTAAGCTCAGTAATTAGGGATTGGATCCAACAAATTGTTCCGAGGTGTTGAGAAAAATGTCATTGGACTTGATTTATCACTTTGGCCAAAAATCAGCTTGATCCGATCTATCTAAAAGAGACATGGTTCATCTTGGCTGGGTGGTTAGTCAAAGACGGGTGGGATTAGGGAGTATATTTTGGACTTGGGACTAGATTGACTAAAAAAGATTTGGGCATCTTCGTAAACATGTTGGGTATAGTGTGTTTATTATGTTAACCAAACAAGAAAAAAAAAGTGTTGCCGTCATGTTCTGGTGACCGACATGGTTGAATAACAAAATTCATACCCGAGCGAGGTGAAAATAATATAGATGGTTTTTAGTTTACATTACCTTGTTTTTTCTACTAAAAACTATAGATTGAGGTCATTTAACCTACATGATAATCAGGGTGAAACCAAGTCGAGACAAGTATTGTATCATGCACGGCTCGTTAAATTTCACCGATGTTCAAGTTTAGGCTGTTTAGACCTTTGCAATCTTCGTATAAGCTGGGCTCGTAATTTTTTTTCCCAAATTAGAGTTTGACTCTGCTCAACTTGCTTATATAAAAAGGGGAAATCCTACCGAGACCGCAAAGGACCGAGACTGCGCATGTGATGAGCGTATCTCAAAAAAATAAAATCAAATTTATGAAATTTTCTAGATACGTTCATCACATGTGCGGTCTCAATGTGGTCTCGGCCCTTTGCAGTCTCCGTAGCTAAAATAAATAAAATAAAATTTAAGATTTGATGTGTTATATTTGATAAAATTATTTAAATTATTAAATTCTTTCCATACCGATTTCTTATATCAAATTATTTACTTAATATGAAATTATAGAAATATATAGCTCATCCTTATCTCAATTTCTATTATTGTAGAAATATGATAATGTTAATAAATTATAATTAATAGGATAATTGCCACAATCAACAAAGGAGGAGAAATATTTGCAAGGATATTTGTCTTTAAAGAGAAAAATAATGAGGGATAAATTTTAGGAAAGACGAGAGGTAAATGAAGATCATGATAGAAATTTGTGGGTTTCACCCATTAATTTTAGTTTGATGATATGACCTCACAAATGAAGAAGAGTCCTACATGACATCAAGAGGAAAACAAGTGACATCATCCATTGAAACACCCTAATCAAATTATGGAAATATGTAGCTCATCTTCACCTTGATATCTATTAGTGTAAAAATATAATAATATTAATTAATTATGATTAATAGAAGATGTGCCACAATTAATGAGGGGAGTACAAAAGTTTGTAAGGAACATTGATATTAATTAATTATGATAAATAAGAGAGCTGTCACAATCAATGTGGGAGGACAATGATTTGCAATTAACATTGTATTTAAAGAGATAAATAATTATGGAAATTTTTCAGGAAAGATAAGAGGTGGATGAAGATCTTGATAGAAATGTATAAGTCTCACTGGTTTGATTTAGTTTAATAATGTGACCTTACAAAGGAAGATGAGTCCTACATGACATAAGATGAAGACATATATGACATCCATAAAAACAATTTAACTATGTTATATAGTAGTAGTATAGATAGATTTATAAGGTTTGTATAATATATGTATATATATTTATTTAACAAGTCGTTAACCAATCGAGCTTGAAATTAAGCTCAAGCTCGCTTTGTCAAGTGAACCAACTTGAAAAGGCTTTTCATAAGTTGAGTTCACATTGCTCGCAAGTAGCTTGCTCCCTCTCTTTTTTTTTTCTTTTTTTTTTTAAAAAAAATGTTTAGCTCGCTCCCTTTATCATCCCCTCATTCTTAGAGCCCTATAAACTCTAGCTCGTATAGCTAAGTTGAGGTCTCAAGTCAAGTCACGGGAAGATAGTTCTTGTTTGCACATCACTGGCAGATAGTGGAACAGATATAAATTTATCTTTAGCGGGGTGAAATACATGTATTAAAAAAATTAATGAGTTTGAAGGTATGGGGCTCGGGGGCATAGCCCTCGAGATTAATTTTTTGAGTTATGGGCCTATCACGGTCATAAAATTTGTTAATGTTACATTCAAATAAAGGACCAATAACATGCCTTTTTTGAGAGTCATTAAATAAATAAAATAGAAATAGATAACGAACTGCGCATTTGACTATGTAGCTGAATGTCCGTCCTCATTGGTCCACAATCCTTTTTTAACACCCACTAACTATGGTTAATGTGAGCATGGGAATTTCCTACCCATTTTCACATAATATGGTTTGACTGAGAGTCGCCACCTATTCATTCTTAGGGATAGGTCCCGGATTGATCTGGATAAGGCAAATGATCTATTAGAGTTAGGGTAAGCGGTTCGATTAAGTCATGGGGAAGGTGTTAGGCACCTCAAGACCCCCATTTTGTAATGGTTACCTACTCCCTAAATTTAAGCCAAATTTAATCTCAATATTAATTAAAATGTCTAAATGTTTAATCAAATGCTAATCCAAGAAAGAAAGAAAGCTAGATGGGCTAGGGTCGAACCCGGGTTGGGATGCCTACGTACTCACATTGGGGTGAGATCAGACCGAGCGTAGTTCTGGCACATGTGCCCGTGCCAAGGCTAAGGGTGCGTGTGTGTGTGTGCATAAGGTGGTCAAGGGTCTAGCCTAGGGGCTAGGGTTTAGTTGACCGGGTTGGTCAAGTGCAAGGTCTAGGTCTAACCGCGGTTAGAAGGGTGTTAACCATGGTTGAGTAGGCTAACGAAGATCTAGCAAGCATATTTTTAGTCTTTTGGTATTTTTAGATTTTTTTGGTATTTTGAGATTTTATAATGTTTTTGGTATTTTGAGATTTTATCATGTTTTTTTTTGGATTTTCATATAGGTGAGATTTTGGCAAACTTAACTAAAGTCAAATTTAATTTAAGAGAAAGGCTAAGGAAAAGTTAGGCTAAAAGATTATATTTAGGACATAAAGAGGGGTGTGCATTGTGAATAGTAAATGGTCTATTGCCAACACCTATTTTGTTGGATTGGTGTTGATAATAAATCAAATACCATTATCTTTGATATGAGGCATTTTGGATAAAGTCCTCTTTAAGTCTTTAGGTCCTTAAGTCATCATTTATCCATTCAAAATAGAACATGAAGAAAAAAGAAAGAAATGAAAAAGTGACAAGTGAAGAAAATGAAAACTCATCATCTCCTCTCTAATGTAGTCCCTTTACACCATTATGAATTATGTAATGAGATTCAACTATGAAAATTGGAGTGATGATGAGTTTCCCAAATGATTCTAGAAGAAGGACTAGAATCAAAATGAAGAAACAAAATAAAAAAGAGAGGTATAGCTTTAGCTTCCACTCTCTATGGGCCTACCCATATCCACACTAGTGGGTACATATGAAAGAAAAAAATATTTACATGAGAGAAAAAATAAGACATCTCCTTTCTTTTGAGGTGGGGTCCCTCTACACCATTAGATTGGTATAGAGAGACCCAATTAAACTTGAGAAAAGAAAGGTCTTCCCAAATTATTCTAGAAGAAGACTACAAAAAAAAAATATGATGTAAAGAAGAAGATAAAGAATAAAAGGAGGAGTGCCTACTCCTCAAAGACTACTTCTCCAATGCTCCAAGAGGTGATGAGTTTTTAGAGTCCACAAAGGAAGAGAGTTAGTGAAGAACTCTAGGCTTTTACTCCTAGAATTCTCTACACACTCTAAACCTTGGCTTCTTCTAACTTTCTTCAAGAGTAAAAAGAAATAAAAGAGGTGAGAGGAGGAAGAGCTAGGGTTTCCACTTGAGATTTTGGAGGTGGAAGAAATGGCTTGTGAGGGTCTTGTATTTATAGAGGTTTCAAGGGGTTGTGGCAATTTGGTGATTAATAGAGGGTTGGGTGAGAAGAAGGGAGGTGATTGGTTGGTCAAAATTGATGTGGTTGGTGATTGGGTAATCAAAAAGGTATGTACTTGATGAGAGGTAATTGGGTGGTCAAAAAGAGTGTAAGAGGATTAATTGTTTTGTAAGAGGTGTAAGAATGAGTGTAAGAGGTGTAAGAGAGTAAATGAGGTGATTGGTTAGTCAAAAAGGTGTGTACTTGGTGAGAGATGATTGGGTGGTCAAAAAGGTATGTAAACATAAAAATGGAGCTATTTGGGGTTTGAAGAAAAAATAAAAGGTCTTTTGTAGGAAAGTGGAAAGTGGACTTGGGTTAGTGAGTCTTGGATATGGGTTGAATGGATGTGGGCATATGGACTAGACCTTATGGATCATGGGTTGTTAGTAGATGGGTCATGGGTTATGGTTATTGGACTTTAACTATGGCAATTGGGCTTGGGCTATGGTAATTAGGATTTCACTAAAGCAATTGAGTTTTGCCTAAGACAATTGGGTAATTAGGCTTGGCTACTTGGGCTTGGGTAATGGGATTAAGTAATTGGGCTTGATTGAGTTGTTTGGGTACAAGTTTGGCCAAATGGGCTTGGGCCTTGGGTAAACCTTGGAGCATTTGAAGAAGTGGGAAGAGGAATAGGGGGTGCAAAAATAGGGTGCTTACAATTAAGATTCACTCACTCTAGGGTTCATTCATCCCACCTTGGTTTTAAAAAAAATTATTAACCTTAATTTAATTAAGCTTAAAGAGTGTTAAAAGGACGGTGTAGGTTGACATTTGACTATCTACCCAAATGTGTGGTCCACTAATCACTGCTTTAAATAAAATTAATTATATTTTTAATTTTTATATTATACTTATAAAAAAATTATAATTTTTACTTCCCACATTGTCAATAGCTAGAGTTAGTTTGAGTGGACACTATATACAGATAAGAGTAAAAATATTTTTAAAAAAATGTTTCATTGGATACCATGGAATATTGAAAAATCAAAAAAATTTGGGGGCCATAGCCCCCTGGCTCTACCCCTGCTGGCAAGCAACCACTCATCACCTACAAACCTTCAAAATTATCAGTATAATGATGTTCGTTTACTAAATTACATCGTAAGTTTGAATTAAATTACATAAATAAAATTTTATAGATGAGTATGTGTTATACCCTTTGAATGAGTTAGACCCATAATTATTGACTTATTATACTTAATTCTCTTATTTAGTAATAAGACTATTTGATAATATCTAAGCAATATCTAAGTATTTTAACAATAAGTGATTTTATCACTTTTTTTAATAATTAAAGCTACTTTTTGGAAAATAACTTATTTTATTTACATGAATAACTTCGATTTTCGAACCATTCTATCATTATAAATAGCTTTTCATTTTTAGAGCTTAATTATAAAGCACTTATTAGATAAAATTTATCAAACACCCTGGTATTGTTAAAACCCTATATATCCCAATCCGTCCTTAATTCGAAATGTTGACAAAGCCTGTCCTTAAGTAATTCCCATGAAATATTATTTACACGTAGAGATAGTGAGATTTCCAATAATGGAAACTAGTTACTTTTAAAAATATGTAAAAGCCGAGGATAGCAAAACCAAAATGTGAATTAAATGCAAGGATAATTAACATCAGATTAGCAGTTGGTGTCAATATTTGAAATAATTAAAGAAAGGAAAATGCTTTGGAGACCATGAAAGGGCCGAAACCATTGAGACCGTGCATAGATGCACAGGATTTCAGGTAATGTCCACCATGTTAATGAGGGCCCCACCTGAAATCCCATGCACCAGTGCATGGTCTCAGTGGTCTCGGCCCTTTCACGATCTCAATAGCAAAGTCCTTAAAGAAATATACTTCTCAATTAAACCCTAAACTTGTTATGGTCATTGAGGCCTGAGGGTAGGAGTTGGGCCTAAGGTGAGTATTGAGTTGAGCCGAGCTTTTATCGAGCATGATGTTTTTTTGAACGTGTTAAAGCTCGGCTCGGCTTAACTTGTTTATAAATGAGAAAATTGAGCTTGAGCTTTTAACGAACTTGATTAAAATATGATTTCTACAAAAAAAAGTTTTTTTTTATTAATTTGAAAATCATTAAATATATAAATAATATTAAAAATAATTATTTAATTAAAGTATTTAGATTGTATATTTACGTATCATTAACTTATATATATAAATAAAGGTTAAATCACACTCACCTCCCCTGAGGTTTTACATTGCCCTTCCCTCAACTTTGGTTGTTTGTAACAGATATTCCATTTTCCATTTTGTTAGTTTGCCGTTAATTACACTGATGGACTTTGATGATGTCATCATTTAAATATTTTAAAATATCTAAATTACTTTTCTTAAAGACAACGTCAACTAATACTAATACAATAAACTAAAGTTATTTGTTTCCTCTAAGCAATAAAGGTAAAATGGGAAAATAGTATCATTAGTTAATATATTTTTTTAACAGTAGAGGTCAGTGTAATTTCAGAAACAAGATGAGAGGTTTATGAAATTTCACAAAACCTCAGTGGAGGTGAGTGTAATTTATCTATAAATAATGAGTCAGAACTTTTAACAAGCCGAGTATAGAGGTGTTCAAGTTCGACTAATTAAAAAATGTGTTCAAGCTTAACAAATCGAGTCCAGCTTTTATCAAGCTCATCTCTACTTGTTTCTTTTTTTGGTAACCAAGCTCATCCCTACTTAGGCCTAGTCAAATTTTTTTGTTGGGTTGACATGATATCATGTAAGTAACACACTCTATGTTTGGTTGTTGAGAAAATAAGTAAAAACATGGAAAAGAAAATAAAATTGGACAAAATACAATTAAAAATTGTATTAGAAATCTCAAATGTTATTTTCTTTTCCATGTTTTCACTTATTTTATCGACAACCAAACATAGCATAAACGCAAGATTGAATATAATCGCAACTGGATTCAGGGAGAGTTCAATTGCACCCACAAGTCATCACGTGCCAATCTTAATACCAGTTAATCATGGTTAAGATTCACTAACCCTAATGGTCAATAATCTAACTTTGGTCTTTAGAAAAAAATCTTTAATTTTGTTAAAACTCTAGTTAAGAATTTGTAACTCCTAGGGTTAATATTTTTTTAATATTATTTTTTAAAAATCAAGGTTAGATTATTGAACCCTAAGGGTTAATGAATCTTAACTATAGTTAACCAGGATTAATAGGGACATGTGGTGACTTGTGGGTGTGATTGAGCTCTCCCTGTATCCAATCGCAATTGGCTGTGATTCGATCTCGACACACACCACCAGACCTAAGGTAGCCGCTAAAGTGAGGGCCACACACACAAGTAAAATAAGTAGCAACCAAACTCAACAAGCATCAATCGGTGGCAAAAGAGCGTGTGATAGCATCCGTTCATCCGTTCACTGCAAGGCGCAAGCGCTACCTATATAAATCTTTCGGTAAGAAAGCGACCTGCCCTTTATCGTCATATGCACCTTCGTTGGCGGCTAAGATCCCAACATTCGTGCTTTTGCTCTTTAGCTTATACAGTAACCCTTACCCTAATTTCCTCTCACAGAGCCATTTCTCAAGCTCTAAAGAAACAACAATGGAGCTTTTTCTAGGGCAGAAGCAGAAACAACAGGAGTTCAAGTTAAACTCCATCTCTCAGTTATCATCTTCTGCAACTCCCCGTTCTTCAGCGGTCGCTCGTTTCAGCTTCGGTTCTGGAGGTATAGAGCTTCGGTTTCAGCAGGAATCGGAATCGGGATCCAGCGATGTTTTCCGTGTCGATCTTCGAACCTCTCAGGTTATCATTATTTCTCTTTTGCTTTAGATCTATTCCGTTATACATTTGATTGCTTCTGCAGATTTTATTGGTGGTGATTGTTTGTAATATGTTTTCATTGAAAAATGTTGGTTTTTTTTCTCATTGAATGTATACTAGCTGTTGAAATGCTTGATCCTTAACGGCGATACAGAGCAGTATCTCATCTGGTGCTTGTTTTCTTCAGATATTCAAGTTAGGTCCAATTGAATCAGTGTGCATAACTGAAGGTTCTGAAACCAGTAAGAAGGACGAGGTATGCCTGTTATTTATATTTAATGCGCCTCCATTTCTCATTAAGAAACTGAATTTTAGAGGGGCACGTCCGTGTATAGTCACGGATAGCTGTTTTCTGTTATCTGTTAGAGCACTATGTTGGTTGTTGGCTTGTGTAAATGGAAATTTCCTGGCGTACAGTACGTGTCATGAGCTGTACGGTTCATGTCTTGTACATTTGTCCTTGTTGGGCAGTCATCCGTACCTGTGTCGTATGGCATGCTCTGCAAAGGAGTTGTGTGCTTTGCACGGGATTGTCCAAGGCTCAGCTCGGGTTCGTCCAGGGTTCAGCTCGGGATACGAACACTCGTTGAATGACGCGTCTTTTGCAAGGTGGACGGTCGTCCGACCTGTCATAGACACTATGACGAGCAAGTCAGCATATAGGCATATGAGCTAGAGTATAGAGATACCTACCGTGTGACCGTCGATCAGGTAATAGAAGATAGTCGGATGTCGGAGGTCTATCTAGGTTGGGAGCATTGTACAGGTGATGATTGGGGCGGAGGTCGAACATGACTAGGGCGGAGGTCGAACTTGACTTGCTTGGGCTCACTATGCAAATATACAAGTGAAAACATTGTGCATGTGTACAGGTGAAATCATTCTGTGGGTGTCCATCCAGGAGTATACTCGGGCAGGTCGAGAGTGAGTGTACTCGTACAAGAGTGTACTTTGGCAGGTTGAGAGTGAGTGTACTCGTACAGGGATGTACTCGGGCAGGACGAGAATGAGTGCACTCATACAAGAGTGTACACGGGCAGGTTGAGAGTGAGTGTATTTCGAGGTTGGGTCGGGTGCATGTTACTCTCTGGACGAGCTGACCCAATGACGAATATGTGCTCACCCAAGGACGAATACGTGCTCACCCAAGGACGAATATATGTTGATCGAAGGACGAATAAGTGCTCATCCAAGGACGAATTGAGAATGAGTGTACTCGGACAGGAGTGTACTTGGGCATGTCGAGAATGAGTGTATTTCCAAGTCGGGTCAAGTGCATGTTACTCTCTGGACGAGCTCTTAGCTCGTAGTGCGCGTGCTCAGGTGACCGAGCATGTGACATAAGCTCAGGCGGTTGAGTGACATCGACATATCATCAAGTAGATAAATATCAAAGCATCTGGGTGAGGAATACTTATCGTGGAGAATATCAGGCGGACATGGTTGATCTGAGAGAACATTGGATGGTCGTGATTGATCGTGAGACCGTGGAGAGCATCAAGTGGTGTGAACATTAGATGATGTGAAGAGTATCAAGTGAGTGGCTGTCATAATTTGTATAGCCCTTTGTGGTCGGGGTTTATTACTTGAACGACCCAAGCCCCCCAGTCTTTCTTCCTCTTCTGGTTTCCCTTTCTTTCTCCCTTGCTTTCATGCCTCCTCCTCCTCTTCTCTGTTGGTTTTGCTCATGTGTAGGCAACTGGAGTAAGTCATCATGACTTGTGTGGTCATGATGATGTCACCTGGCAGAAAACACTCATGACTTGTGGTTTAATGTTTCTTTATAGGCAATGGACTTGCTAACTCATAAGTGCAAGTGGGCCAAGTGGGTTTGAGTTGGTTGTTGGCTATAAAATCCCAATTTTACCCCTTACATGGGCAAGAGTGGCCGACCACGCAATGAAGCCTACCAGCACAACTAGCATGGTTTTTTACCATATAGTGTATTCTTGGCGCCTTGAACAAAGTCCAAGGCATCGAGAAGGGGCTAAGTGTAAGGGGTAATATTGGGATTTTGCAGCCAACAACCGACTCAAACCCACTTGGCCCACTTGCACTTATGAGCTGACAAATCTTTTGCCTATAAAGTAGCATTAAACCACATGTTATGAGTGTTTTCTGTCAGGTGACATCATGATGACCACACAAGTCATGATGACTTACTCCAGTTGCCTATAAATGAGAAAAACCAACAGAGAAGAGGTGGAGAATGCGTGAAAGCAAAGAGGAAAGAAAGAGAAATCAGAACAGGAAGAAGGACTAGGGGCTTGAGCCGTTCAAGTGATAAACCTCGACCTCGAAGAACTATACAAATGATGACAACCACCCACCTGATACTTTCCACATCATCTGATGTTCTCCACACCACTTGACGCCATTTTGTAAAGAGAAATTTCCGGTCGTACGGTACGTGTCACGAGTTACATGGTTTAGGTCATGTACATTTGTCCTTGTTGGGCAGTTATCCGTACCCTTGTCATAGGGCATGTTCTGCGAAGGAGTTGTGTGCTCTGCACAGGATCATCCAAGGCTCAGCTCGGGATACGAACTCTCGTTGAATGATGCGTCCTTTGCAAGGTGGACGACTGTCTGACCTGTCATAGACACTCCGACAGGCAAGTCAGCATATAAGCATATGAGTTTGAGTATAGAGATACTTGCCGTGTGACCGTAGATTGGTTAACAGAGAGTAGTTGGATGTCGGAGTTATATCCAGGTCGGGAGCATTGTACGGGCGATGACCAGGGTGGAGGTCGAACATGACCTGGGCGGAGGTCGAGCATGACCTGGGCGGAGGTCGAGCATGACCTGGGCGGAGGTCGAGCATGACCAGGGCAGAGGTTGAACATGACTTGCTCGGGCACACTATGCAAGTATACAAGTGAAAGCATTATGCATGTGTATAGGTGAAATCATTGTGTGGGTGTCCATCTAGGAGTGTATTCGTCTAGGAGTGTACTCGGGTAGGTCTTGAGTGAGTGCACTCGTATAAGAATGTAATTGGGCAGGTCGAGAATGAGTGTGCTCATACAAGAGTTTACTCGGGCAGGTCGAGAGTGAGTGTCTTTCTAGGTCGGGTTGGGTGCATGCTCTCTGGACGAGCTGACCCAAGGACGAAGACGTGCTCACCCAAGGACGAACACGTGTTGACCGAAGGACGAATACATGCTGACACCCAAGGACGAATACGTGCTGACCCAAGGATGAATACGTGCTCACCCAAGGATGAATCGAGAATGAGTGTACTCGTACAAGAGTGTACTCAGGCAGGTCGAGAATGAGTGTCTTTCCAGGTCGGGTCTGGTGCATGCTACTCTCTGGACGAGCTCGTAGCTCATACTGAGCATGCTCAGGTGGTCGAGTATGTGACATTAGCTCAGGTGGTTGAGTGACACTGACATATCATCAAGTAGATAAACATTAAAACATTTGAGTGAGGAATTCCTATCGTGGAGAACATCAGGTGGACATGATCGATCCGAGAGAGCATCGGATGCCCGTGATCTAATGTGAGGCTGTGGAGAGCATCAAGTAGTGTGGAGAACATCAGATGATGTGGAGAGTATTAGGTGGGTGATTGTTATCATTCGTATAGCTTTTCGGGGTCGGGGTTTATCCCTTGAAGGCTTGAACGACCCAAGCCCCCCAGTCTTTCTTCCTCTTTTGGTTTCCCTTTCTTTTTCCCTTGCTTTCACGCATTCTCCTTTTCTTCGCTGTTGATTTTGCCCATTTATAGGTAACTGGAGTAAGTCATCATTACTTGTGTGGTTATGATGATGTCACCTGACAGAAAACACTCATGACCTGTGGTTTAATGCTTCTTTATAGGCAAGAGACTTGCCAGCTCATAAGTGCAAGTTGGCCAAGTGGGTTTGAGTCAGATGTTGGCCGCAAAATCCCAATTTTACCCCTTACAGCTTGTGGGGGTTCTCCTACAGTAGAACTTGTTACTATGATGTCTGTTGTTTATGTGGTATTTGTGGATTTATTTGGTAGAAATTTCAAGACTGTTTATTCATCTATTGATGGATTGTTGTCATAATGTACAGTAAAGTTCTGTCTTTTGAAGTTTTGCTGGAGTGTTTCAAATGTCTATATCTATATAACACTTCTCCTTTTTGAACCAGAAATCTTATGAAAGGGGAATTACCATTCAGTTTAGAACGGAGGAGGAAAGCAAAGCCTTCGATTTTGCATTTGAGCAATGGAAGAAGGACGCGGTCGCTCAAGGTTAATTTTAAACTCGAACCATACTACACCTCTTATCTTGGTATCCTTTATAATTTTAAAAAAATCTTATTCTTATACTTTTGAAATTTTAGTTGCACTGTAATTTCAAGTCACATTAAGTCTTAAATCGTATATAATCATTTACTTCTGCCAGCTATCTCTTTTTAATATGTGGTTTATATGAATGTAAAATTTCATGTTATGATTGCACACCTAGGCATGGCTTAGCCAGTGGAAGCTTTTGTATTAATTACCAAAAAATGTCTACTAGGAATGCCAAAGACTGAATAAGAGGCGTTGCTGGTTTGATTTCGTCTCTGCAATGAGTTCCTTCACGCATTTGGGCTATGAAAAAGTGAACATTTATCCGCCTGTTATGGTTTTTTATTTACTTCATTAATTGATTTATGCACTAGTGTTGCTTGATCATAAAAAAAGAGATGCTATTCTTTAGAAAGAAATCCATCATGGGATTGTCTTTCTCTGACGAGGCATGCTGAACAAATGGTTCAATGCAGGCTTGATTTTCAGTGTGTGTGCATGTGTGTGTAGCATAATCATGCCATGTAGGTTTCTCCTGATTTGATGATTGATGAATTGGTGAAACCTATGACTCGTATTAGTACTGTTATCGGGAAGCTGTGAATTTGATGGAGTTCATCTGACTTGCTCCGCAAATATATCATTTATGTGTATTTGCACATTGAATTTGATGTGCCACACTTTCTATTCATACTGAAACCTGCACTCATGCAATAGATAGGACTCTCAGTTTGAGGATCTGAAGGAACATTGCATACTATCATGTATCACTGCTGTTACTGGATTTCAGTATATTTCACTGAGTTCATTTGGCTTGCTTTGTAACTATATCATTTTATTGCACTGGCTCATTGAGTTTAATGCGATGTGCAATTTTCTATTCATATGAAACCTATAGTCGTTCAATTATTTATCATAACAAGTTTTCTGAAAGCGTATCCTTTTTTATGGAATTGCAATTGAATCTTCCTTTATGTTAGTGATTATGATTTTTTGTTGTTTTCTCTTTCAGGAGCGAGGTTACAAAATGGAACAATTTCAGCTTCCAGAAGCAAGTTTGATGAAAAAATAGAGGCATCTTCTGCTAAAATGTACTTCCATTATTATGGACAGTTGCTACATCAGCAAAATATGTTACAGGATTATGTGAGGACAGGTTATATTACGAGACTGTAATTTCTTGATCCTTTTTGGACTTGTATTACACTAGTCGTTTATTACTAATGTGTTGGTGGTTGAAATTCCTTTAATAAAGGCTCGGGGTCCTAACTTCGTGTACTACTAAAAGATATTATATCTGATGAAGATCATAGTGATCTGTTTTTATTCAGTTTTAAATACGAGTAAATTTATGGTCAACGTTTATAAATAATGTAGTGAACCTATCATTGGCATTATAAATGTCATTCTTGCTTCAGGAACCTATTATGCTGCAGTCATTGAGAACCGTGCAGATTTTTTTGGGCGTGTGGTAGTTGATGTCGGTGCTGGTAGTGGTATTCTATCATTATTTGCTGCTCAGGTACACTCAATTTTTTTTTTCTTATATCATCAAGAACAGGTTTTTTTCTATGTTGTGCATGGATACATTTTCAAGGTGAGCCGTGCAGAGTGATATTCAGTTCTATTTTTCCATTAGGCTGGTGCAAAACATGTCTATGCTGTGGAAGCATCTGAAATGGCGGACTATGCGCGCAGACTTATTGCTGGAAATCCATTTCTGGGACAGCGTATTACAGTGAGATTTAATCTTTTCATCTAGCATCGAAGATTGAATCCTAAGCTATATGCTAACATCTTTTGGAGGAATATGTACACATACTAACCAGGCCACTTTTTTGTTTTGATTTTTTGTACTTATTTAAATTACAGGTGATCAAAGGTAAAGTTGAGGACGTTGAATTGCCTGAGAAAGCAGACATTATGATCTCTGAGCCAATGGGTAGGCGTACCGCATCATGTTTTCTTTTATCTTCACGGGGAAAGATTACATATTCTCTAATGTATTAGAATTTAGAAATAAACTTTTGTGCAGTGCACCTTCATCTTATCATTGATGCAATCAGGGCATGCATTCCCCTATTTGGTGTTCCTTGCAATTGTTTAATATTAGCAAATGAATCAGTAATATCACGGGGATATGAAATCTTTGTAGCTTTCAGGGTATGATGTAGTACATTGATTTGAAAAAAGTGCAGATATAACTGTTAGAGCAGTAGATTGATTAGAATTTTTATGCTATTTTTTCATACTTATTTTTATTATAGAACATGGCCGATAATAAAATATTTATAGAACATGATGCACTGGATTGCTATTATGTACAACATCTCATCAGTTCAATCCAAGGGTCAATGGTCTAGAATGATGATTTTGTGTTGTTATTGGATTTTAGATTAACTAAGGTTGTGATGTTTAGATCATAGTTCCAGGGAAGCTATGTACAAGGTGGGAAGATCAGTTCTATCACGTCCCATTTATTGGTCAAGGAGGAGTATGTATGTGGGATGTGATAGGATAGACCCCAGTCTATAGCGTAGACCTTGAGCAAGTATTGTTGGATTAGAACCTAAGGCACGCCTAGTTCTCAAAACATATCTCATGTATATCAAATTCTAAGTAAGTTATGGCTGCCCATACTAATATAATGGGAGTGAGGCGTCCATATCTCATTTCTCGCTTCTTGTTTCCCAATGATTTTTTGAGTCCCGTCTCCCGCTTCTCGCTTTCGATTTGCTTCTCATTTTTGTTTCTCACTCTACTAACTATGGTTTATATCATTGTTACAAATCTCCCAAGAAATTAAATACCGAGGAAAACAACTAAAGTTAAAAGTTCGTTTTTATCACTATATTGTAAAAGTCTCGCGAGAAATGCAATTTTCTTTTTTTATCATGTAAATATCCCGGAATTTAAAAAATATCGCGAAAAATACCCAATATTGTTGGTTTGATATAAAAAATCTAAGAACGAGATTTGTAACACTGGTTTATATCATTGTGCTTAAAGTTAAAGAAGACTTGTACAAAGCAGTTCAGAATACACCTAGAGGTTTTCCTAGTTACATACCTAGATTTCAAGTTACTAATACACCTAAATAAAACACTTCGGATATTCATTTTGGGAAATCATGTCATTGTCTTGAATATTAGCACAATTATTTTTTGAGAACTTAAAAACACTTTAAATCATAGTTACCAGAGCGAGAAGTGAAAATGAGAAGCAAAGCGAAAGTGAGAAGCGGGAAGCGATGCCCCTAAAAAAGAAGCGAGAAATGAGATATATGTTCATTCCCATTATGTTATTATGGTAGCTATACCTTTGATTTTATCTTACATGAGATTTTTGTGGAAAAGTAAGTACCTTATGTTCCAAACCGACAATACTTGTTTGGAGTCCACACTCTAGGCTATAGACTGTGGTGTGGTCTACCTCATCACCATACAGCTCCCTTTGACTACTAAATGAGACATGATGAAGCGAGTCTAGGAAACGACCTTCCCACCCTATACATAGCTTCCTTGCAACTATGCTTTAGACTACAAATCAATAGAAATTGGGTTGTAGACATCTGATAAGGCTTTCTAGGTGAGTTATATCCTGAAGATGAAATCGTACTTCCATCAACATAGTTTTGTAGCAGTGAGGTGCTTGTTTAGTTCTTGCAGCCAAATAGAAGGAAAGGTCAAATAGAGCGTGGGTTAGGCCTTATTGAACCAGTATTCTTAGTAAGAGTTAAAAATGAGGTAAAAGAGGAGAGAAGTGTGTTGGAAAAGAAAATGTTTCAAATGCATTTCCAAGTGTCCCTAAAGTAAGGCATCCATTTTTTTTACTGCCAATTTTGTTGTTTGAGTGATTCTGGAACTAAAGTTTGTGAGGCTTGAGAAGATAAATGGGGTTGATATCATGGAAACCATAGTAACAAAGTCAGGATTTGGAAATAATTCGGTAGGGTCTAGTTCGGGAAAAAAATCGGCAAAGTCAGGAAAACTTCGGAAAAAATTGGAATGATAAAAAAATGAATTTAATAATTATAATGAGAAAGTAACATGATACCAACTATGGTTACCAAGTTGGAGTTTGAGAATTATTCGTCTAGGAAAGTTTTTGAAAAATTGGTAAAATTCGAAAATAAATCGGTAAAACATTGGGTAAAATATGGATAAATATTAAATAAGATTACTAATTATTAAATTACAAATAAACATATTTTATATATTAGATATTTTCGGAACCTATTCAAAAAGTTGTGAATAATTCATGAATTAATCGTTGGACGAAAAAATCGCTCATTATTGGGGAAGTTTTGAAAAAATTAGAGAACCTTGTTACTATGATGGAAACGATAGGCAAAGAAAGAGCCCACAAGTCTACAATCTTCTCTTCCATTTTCTTGAAGGGTTTGCTCACTTGGGAAGAAGAGTTATCTCTCTTCTTAATCTCTTCCCGTATTTTTACTCCCTTGTGGTTATATTTACCTCAAAATTCCATACGAGAGCTTGGTCTTCCTCTAAAGTTTCAAGATCATTTCCCTAGAAGAGTTAGTTATCTCGTTTTCCTTGAGTTCCCACAAAAAATAGGGTGGGTTCTTGGGTGGGTGACAATGTTTTAAAACCCGAAGGCGTGAGGCGAGGCGTTATGACCTCAAGATGCATGAGGTGTAAGCTTCACAAGAATGCTTCATGCTCTCTTATTTTAACAAATAAATGAAATATAAGAAAAATTACAAAAAGTTAATGAAATATTATAGTGTATATATCTATATATATATATATATATAGAGAGAGAGAGAGAGAGAGAGATGCATTTGTGTACATTGTGTGTGTTCGTGTGGGCGCACGCGTACACATATGAAATATTATATAAATTAGTTGAAACAAATAAAAAACAATATTTAAGTCTCGCTTGTGGCCAGAAATCTAATTTTAGTTAATGTATGAAATGTATGTCATAGACATAAAGTCAGTTTAAAGGCACAAGGCGTGTTCCTCATGTGAGCCTTATGGAGTTTAAGCCTCATGCTTGAGCCTCAAGGCGTTTTCTTTAAGCCTCGCCTCGAGGCAGACGTTTTCCTTAAGCCTCGTCTCGAGGCGAGCCTCGAGGCGTAAGCCTCGCATGCTTTTTAAAACACTGGTGGGTGGGGCCGTGGGGGGTAGACATGTCACAGTCCAAATACACCTTACTCTGAAGAAAAGTAAATAAATAAACAAAGTGTAAGAATGATCGTGTTTGCTTCTTCAATAGGATTGAATTCTAGCACCTCATGACGTAAAAACCTTCCTTTTGTTCTAAGTTGTTTTAAAGGACTCTTCTTGAAGGGTTGGGTTAGTTTCATATAGCTACATTAAGACAAAAAAACCATTGTTCGCTAATAGAAATTTTGGAGCCCTACTTGGCTAATATTTTGGCCTTAAACTTTTGTCAACAATTTTAGTCTCATCCAAAGGATAATTCTAGACTATATGGAATGACCTAGGCTCATGAGATAAATTCGTCCTGAAATTGCCTGTTCTAAATTTGGAGGATGAGACAACTTAAAATAAATCTTGCAAGAAATGACATGTGCTTTTAGAAGTTCATCTTGGC
This sequence comes from Tetracentron sinense, assembly GCA_015143295.1. Classification (NCBI taxonomy): domain Eukaryota; kingdom Viridiplantae; phylum Streptophyta; class Magnoliopsida; order Trochodendrales; family Trochodendraceae; genus Tetracentron; species Tetracentron sinense. The sequence continues at coordinate 5,489,132 of CM026558.1, read as the reverse complement.
TCTGATTTTATTCTATATGCACTATAAATCTTGTTCATGGCTTTATATGGTTGAATTAGGTGTTGAGGGAGTTTTAGCCTTTTACTAATGGATATCTACCCCTTTAGCTTGTTTGGAATTGGATATGTTCTTGTCATTCTTGTTAAGATTTGGGAAAGGAAAATATCCCTAGATACATTTGATTTGGTATTGTGTGAATTCCCTAGATACATTTGATTTGGTATTATATTTCGCACTTGTAGGGAAAACCTAGGACAATTTAGAAAAATAAAAAATTATTTAGTGAATGTTAACATGGTCCTAATTTTTGCCTAAATTTCAGGGGGGATGAAAATATCACTTGAAGTGATATATTGATTAGATATATATATACTGTTCACGTGATGCGTGAAACACTAAAAGATCACAAACGTTCAAATGTGATGGCATTCCTATAATAATAGAGTGAGTTGGTGGCATTTTGCAAATTCAGTTCTCTTCCATAATTACATAAATGCCATCCAGGTTGGCATTAATTACCAAAAAACCATCTATTTTGCACTTGCTTGACCGTTTAGAGTTTCACGCATTACGTGAATTCTAGATTTTCCCTATATATATATATATTTATATTTATAGACAATATGTGCTTTAACTCATAGGCAGTGTCGCCTATGTCTCATGCGATTGAGTCCCGCGTGAATAGTTTTTAGGCTCACAAAAATCTAATATGCAGCCCCCTCTTGTGTGCCACTGGAAAAAAATCAGTTGATCGGATGACCATGAGCCATTTGATCAGAAAATCTTTTAGAAATTGACCACGTCATTAAGCCCAACACCTATGGTCTAAAATACATCCGATCGGATAGCTTATAGCCATTCCATGAGGCTGATTTTTTAGGAGGTGGCATGCAAGGGAGAATGGCATGTCAAGTTTTTTGTTGGCCCAAACACCAAAGACATGTTGCGTGTCCACGAAATATGTGGCGCATGAAAAATCTTGCCTATGCTTCAAGCACATATTACCCATCCTCTCTCTCTCTCTCTATATATATATATATATATTGCAAACATTGGATTTTACACCATTTCAAATTGGGATAACCCTAATCCAGAATAGTGAAAATCATTGAAATAGAGTCACCACCTACTCTAATGTTACAACTTAATTTAATCCAAATTAATGGACATAAAATCAAGAGTAAAAATAATATACTTGCAAATGCACAAGTGACACAGTTGATGTATCTGGTGAGCACAGGGTCGAATCCACAGGGATTGACTATTGTGCAACAAGAATTAAGGAAACGAAATCTAGAGAAAAGAGAGATTTAAAATCAGTTTTCCACTCAATGAGAATGGAGCAAAAATCACTGATAACTGTAAAGCAATGAAAAAGAGGTCTAAGGCTTCAGGAAAATCCACTTATCCCTTCTTATGTTTAGATTTGGATGAAAACACATCTAGAATTAAATAAAGATTTAATCTAGATGAAAAATTATACGATAAAACCACTGACCATTAAATTCAATTGAATAATTAGAGAAATTTGAAGAGTACTCTGTATCTAATTCATAGGGGATCCAAGCATTTCATATATCAATAGATCATATGAAATCAAAGAGCATATAGGGAAGAACAATTAACCAAAATAAGAACTATTCAATTAAAATTAATGATCAAACCATCCACATCATCCACATAAATCGGAAAAAGGTTTCAAATCCCTAACCTTAGAAAGGTGTTTAGCCCACCATGATTGGAGTTGTCATCCTCCTTAATGGTGTTCCAAACACTACAATAAAATAACTCAAAAAAAAACTAAAAGAAGAAGAGAGAAAAGAGAATGAGAAAAGATTAGAGAGCCCCAAAAGTCTCTCACTTTAGGTTTATATAGACTAAAGGGAAGAAGAGAAGGGAAAAAAAACAAAAGAGAAACTTCTAATTCCAAAATTCCAACCAAAATTACACTTCCCTCCACTTGATGACATGTTTTGACCCCTTAAACGTCCGAATTAGGAGATCTTCGTGAAATACAATTTTGTTCCCCTTTAAGTCTTCTTTCCAAAACATCAAACCTTGTCTTAATCCGAATTTTGAGTCAAAAAAGTTATGTCCAAATTAGTAAGTACTGTCCAGATTAGGCGGGAATCCGGGAAATCCTCATTCTTTGTTTGGGATTGGTTGCTAAATAATAGCACTCCTCTAGCCATCCACGAAATTTCTTGCTTTTCTTGTAGATTTAGTTGACCTCTATTAAGCTCCTTGCTTGAATTCCAAAATCCATCCAAAATAAAGAGTTCTTGTGACCAAAATAGGCTTTCTCCTTTTTTCTGAAATAGAAACATTAATATAGCACACTTCTTCTTTCTAATTCAAGAGAGTTCTACCCTTTTTATGCCAAAATCATATTAATCCATATCTTCCTAAGATTCTCCAGCCATGTTGTAGAATCTTTCTATACTTGATCTTGGGCTTTGCTCTTGGGCATTGACTCTTTGACTTAAGACTTGGCTTCTTGGACTTTTGGCTTGAGCTTTGCTCTTTGGGCTCTAGCTCCTTTAGATCTTTGAGTTGAACATGGGCTATTTGAAACTTTGGACTTCTTGAATCCCGAAAGTAGTCTGGGGTTAGGATTCCTACAAAAAATAAATACACGTAATAAGTCTCTCTTAAAAATATCTTGCATGCGGCCTTCCAAAACATGTATGAATACATGCAAATGTATCATGAAAATTAAGAGAAAGAGGACAATGCAATGGTGAGAAGAGAATACACCACTTTACGTGTAGAAATGAAGAAATAAACCAAAGAAGTATGATAATGCTTATTTAAATGGGGATAATTAAGCAAAATTAAGCACTTATCATCTAATGAGGGAGAATAGGAATCCTATAATTAACCAATGGTTAAAGCAAAGGTTTAAGTAGAGATTTGGGCAAGTTGACTAAGTAAAGATGTTAGGCACCTTTAGACACCCACCAAGATGATGGTTACTTACTCGGATACTCCCACTCCCTAATCCACATTAAAATTTTGAAACCAATTGCAAAATTCCTAAAAAGAAAACATGGTAAAATATAGCATAACTCTATTTCAATTGGAAACATGTGTTATTCTGTCATGGAAACTGATTATGTAAAGGAAACTTATCAAAGGAGGAATCAAGCATGCAGAATAGCAATTTCTTCAAAAAAGGGAAACAGTTAAAAGTTTTTAATAGACGGGGTCATGCTCGTTATGGATGCCTACATAGCTCGTTATGGATGCCTACATATCCCGTGACATGGGAATCGGATCAACGCAATTTAATCTAATTTTTCTTTTGTTTTCTTTTTTGTATTTTTTTAATGGCCGAAAGCAATTTAGGCTCATCTGCCATGCGGATACTCATGAGCTTTGTTTTTTGATTTTATCCCTTTTGTATATTTACTTGGCCTAATTGATTCACTTGGTGCTCATTTCTTTGCCAGAATTGACTTTGTTTGTGATGCAGGAGTTGATTTCTTCTAGTACCTTGAACACAAATTTCTTTCTTGCGTATCTGTTTGTTGTTTGTTCCCATGTATCTTTTGTCTTGACGGATGTGTTGCTTGTTTCCCCTTTCCTATTATCTTCCAGTAACTCCATTTTATTCTTGGTAGCCTGCCACACTATGGGTTGCTTTGCGTCTTTAAATGTTAATGATACTGCTTCCATGGAAAAACTATCTATTGCATTTAGTTTATATTGGAACGAATGTAATCCAATACTTGTTTTTTCAGGCACCTTATTAGTCAATGAAAGAATGCTGGAGTCGTATGTGATTGCAAGAGATCGCTTCCTTGTTCCTAATGGAAAAATGTTCCCAACGACCGGAAGGTGAATTGGGTTGTTAAAATTTCTTATTTTACTTTCCTTGTAGCTCATCCGTGTCTTTGCACTTAACAACATCTAATGTGATTATGATGGAAACAATATCTACTGGAATAAATATCAATTTGTACTATTTTCAGGTTCAGATGACATTATATATTAAATAAAAAAAAATTGTAATTTGATTTATATTTTTGTGAAAGTGATGGTATACTTGTAATGCATAAAATGGCTGGTTGATGCAATACATGTATGAAATTGTGTTGATTGTGCTAAATGAGCTTTGTCTTTGTATTGCTCTGTGTAATTATTGTGAGTATTTTGCTTGGAGCTTTTTTTTTCTACAAGTGAAAATGAACCTATAGGTTTAATCTATAGAATCTTTCAATTTATTATTAGTATTTATTTTTAGTTCATCTCTCTCTTTCTTAATGTCCATTTATTGTTCTAAAAGTTGGAATAGGAAAGCTAAAGTTTATAGGTCTGAGTTTATGCCTTTTAACTTTCCCTTGTGCCACTGCCCACTGCTCTATCATCTAAGTTTGACTAATTGGCGAATATAATTTTGATCAAACTGGAATATCTTAGTACCTGTATTTTGACTCTGACACGAGTAATATTCACTTCAATAGTGAGTGGCGTTTTTATTTGCATCATTGTGCTTATATCAGATGCTTGATGCTCACCTTCATCATTGTTTATTTTGTGCCATTTTATCATATTATTCACTGTAGTCTATATTACTTGTTTGCATTCACATGTAGAAGGTAATTTGCGTCTTAGATGAGTTTCAAACTTGGTAGCTGAAATTTGATTCCTTTTCTGTCCTTAGATACGTTTTCCCTTTGAAGTAAACAGAATTATGATGAGAGAATAATTATCAATAAATCGCAACTAGAAAACTTGTTCTATGTTTAGGCCTTCTACTTGTTAGCCCATCTATGACAACTTTGAGAAGCCTTTCTTTCATCAAGGCTATCAACAAGAAAACAATGAAGATATTCAACAAAGGAAAATAATCTGCAGAGTCCTGGCCTTGTTTAGATCACATTGACATCAGCCAGCTTGAAGGAACTCTTTTAGAATACTTTGTTGTTGACTCTTAATATCTTTGATTAATGATGATATAGGAAGCAATAGGGTTTACTTGTTTTTAATTTAGGGCATAAGGCAACAGTAAAAGTATACTGATGAGAATATATTTAATTTTCCGCAGACCGATAAAAATTGTATTTAGTTTCTCCAGTGTTGTGTTGTCAAAACTCCTAGCCAACACCTATGTGACTGTATCAAATAGCGGGGACCATTGGCGCTGGCGTTGAGATCTAGGTAGACGCTTGATAAGATGCAGTTGCCTAGTGGCGCTATGTGTTTTCCCAAGAACTAAAGGACCGTTTGGCATTGTGCTTGAGGAATGTTTTTCCACTCCCGTGAACAAAAACGATCAAAATGTGTTTTACAGCATGTTCTTGCGGCATAATTCCAAGAAATATGTTGTTTTCTGGACAATTTTTATGGAATAAAATAAAGTTGCTTCTTAGAATTAAATGTGACAAACACTTTAAAATGAGGACTCTCGTTTGTGCATCCTGTCTCTCACTCTCTTCTCCTATGAGAAACTCAAAGAAGTGAAACCCCCTTTTGATCGTCTTCTCCAACATGAATATGTACTCTCTCCCCTCTCTCCCAATCTGAGAAACTCAAAGGAGTGAAATCCCTTTTCGATCATCTTCTCCAACACGAACATGTACCCTCTCTCCACAATCCACATATCCCACATCTCTCTCTCTCTCTATATCCCCCCCCCCCCTTGACCCGAAATCGTTGTTGAGTAGTGAGTACTGTCAGGGGGATTAGGAGCAGGTCCGACATGGATCTGGAGTGGTTGTTTTGGATCTGAATCTTTGAAGGAAATCCATTAGAACAATACCTTCCACTGGATTCCCAAAGCCATAAGAACAATCCCCTCGCCAGCTAATAACCTATGTTTCTATGAGTTGAAGAAGATAGAATTGGATAGGTTTCTGGTGACTGCCTCATGGGAGGGGAACGCTTCCATAAGAACAGGACCTTCCGTCGGATTGCCAACACCAGTGAGCCATAGATGTAATTACCAGTCTTCTTATTTAGTGGAGGAAGATAATATTTGTTAGTGTGTACTTAACTACCACAGCAAGAATATCTACACAGAGTGTGTTAACTTTTGTCAGGTTCTTGATGGGCTTGCTTGCTTTCAATTGTATTACCCCTACCCAGGATATACGATTGGTTAAAAAGTCCTTTTGACGATGATGAAATTCTCAAAGCAATATTTAAATTTTAAACTGATTTAGTTTCGTGGCCTTGATGACGAGGTGACTTTCCCTCTTTGCGACCACTCTGTAGCAATGCACCTTCAAAGGATTGAAATTGATTTTCTTAGGTTTGGTGAGCAAGATATGAAGAAGTACCACTTGGTTGATTAGAAATTGGTTTGCAAACCCAACGAAGCTAGTGGTCTAGGATTAAAACCTCTTAAGCCTATGGATAAGGCTTTGTTATGGAAGTTACTGTGCTGATATGTTATTGAATCATGAGTAAGATAGTTGTTGGAGAAGTCATTAGAAACAATTATGTTAGTGAGAGATTTGGTATTTTATGACTTATAAACATGGTTCAAAATATTGGTATCGGGTGTCGTATCGGTAACTCCAAAACAGGATACGTATTGACATATCGGACCATATGGATGGATACACAGCGGAAAAAATCAGAATATGTTAAGAAACACTGGGATACCCAAGGAAAAACTTGGATACCTTGCATAAAACTTTTTTTAATGCAAATATAAGCTAAAAACAAGCTAAATGAAGGCCTCCAACTATGTTTATAAGCATACACATGAGAGTTGAGAATTTTATAAGTTAAAAAAAGTGTGCGTATTGATAAAAAGGTATGAAAATACAAACATAGTCACTTAACTAATTATAAGGAAAAAAATTTAGATATTAAAACTTCAATGAGTTAAATAAGAATATATTGAATTACAATCATAAATTTTAAGCTTAATATAAGTCTTTTTATGCTGAACTATTACACTGTTTGTTTACTTTTTGACCATGTAGATAGAAATTATTTTTTGCCAAGACTTTTGGGTTTTGATAATTTTTGATATAATAAAATTTATGAAATTTTAATATTTGAGAAATACCTTCTAATTTGAAAGTTGAAATTTTGACCAAATCCCTAAAAGATGCTAAAAAGAGGATTTTGTTTTTGAACTGGAAAGTTGACTTTTTATTCTTTGGAAATTTGGATTTAGGACAATTTTTATTGAATTCAAAAGAGGGGATAACCTTATTTACATATTAATATCTTAAATAATAAAAGTAATATTAATTTAAAACATTTACTTAAAATAATATTTTATGTAAATAAGTTAGTGCGTATTGGGTCTGTTGTGTGGATCCTAGTCTAAACAGAAGGAGAACAAAAATTCAGTGTTCCAAAACCCGAAAACTCGACTCGACTCGGAAACTTGCTGAGTAGAGTCAACTCGGAAACTCGGGCAAAACTTGTCCGAGTAATGACACCTAAAACTCGGACATATATAATATTTTTCTAATAATATATATGGTATAGATTCAAAATTAATGATAAACCATGCCTAAAATAAGATATATAATTCAATATATACTAAACATCCCCCTTTTGTTTTGTATTTATACTTCAAATTGAGTGGGGTGTGTTAAAAAAAAAGAAAAAAAACATAATTTAGTCAATCGGGTAGGCAGTTTACTTGATTTTTAGTTTTTTTTTTAAAGTGCAAAAAATCGGGCGAGTCGGGGCGAGTTTATGTCAAAACCGAGTTTTGCTTGCAACTCGATTCGAAACCTGGCGGAGTCGAGTCGACTTGGCCGAGTTTCGAGTCGACTCGACGAGTTTTAAAACAGTGCAAAAATTAACTGGGGTATCGGGCATATTGGGCTTGTATTGGTCTCATAGTGGCTTGCTACGCGTGATACGAGAGAATTTTTTTTTTCCGCATACCATTGTATCAGGTAGCTCCAAACAGTATATGTATCGGCCCCTATTGGTCGATACATATCGATATTTTAAACCATGCTTATAAATGGGTTGATGAATATAACCACATTTAATTCATACAACAATCCTGTTTATTTTTTTTCTTCATCCAAACATAATTATGTTGTTTCTAGTCTTCATAATTGATTCTAACTAACAGTTGTCAAATGCGTTCTCTGCACATCATTGATTATAGAAATCAGAACTTATGAGAATCGGTTCTTTTGGGGAATAAGAGAATCACTATCATTGATGTAAAACGGCCCCTAATACTCTATTGGCAAACTGAGGTTGCCCGATACCCAAATAAAATTAGATGTTCTTTTACGAAAAAAATAAATAAAAAGTAAATTTTATCTCTCTCTGTCTCTATATTTATCTTTATCTTTTTGGCACTAATCCACTAAACTATATTTCTTTTCCCGTATTTACTTACCATTATAACTTTTTTCATCAGTATACTTAGCATTTATAACTTCACACTCAATATTAAACTATGCTCTTTATTTTTCGTAGTGACCTTTTGTTCTTGCTCTATTCACAGTTTTTAATATTCTTTTTATAGCATGTGAATGTATTAGATTTTATATGCTTAACAAATAAAATAAATTTTGTTTGCCTAGGCATCGCCTTGCCTAGGGAACTCCATTGCCTAGGCCCTAGCCATTGTCTAGATGCTTTGAGTAAACTGATTTTCTCTTCCTTGGTGTCATGGGGGGATAAAAAAAATGCAAACCATCCACGGCAGAAAGGCAGTTCACAAGGAGGTTTACCGCTTTGTCTCTCTCTACCTTTTCACCAGTTTGCATTCTATACCTCCCTATGTATTTGTGCATGGCGGGGGCGTATATGAAGACAGTTGAAATAATCTAAACCCTAGAATAATAATAATAAGACGACTAGAGTTTATTTGGAAATAAATACAGTATGGCTTGTATACAAACTTTCCATTATCCTATACTTGCCCCCTTTTAACTTTTACGTCTTTCATCATAGGTGGTAATCTTATTAAAAGAAATGTAAAGTTCAAATGATTTTAAATTTCTGGTGTACACTCTCAAGTCATTTCAAATTGGTCCTAACCATATTATCTGGATATTGAAAATGGGTGCTGTGTCCATGTTGGATACTTCATTTTTAAGTGTAAAGAATATACCCATGCAGTATCAACTATCAATGTCATGCCCTTGGCATATTTGGGTAACATAGCTCCAAAATTTGCAAGTTTGTCAGCATTATTGTTTGTATCCTGGTAGGTTCACCTCGTTGAGACTGAAAAAGTAGCTGGGAGAAGCAAATCTCTTTTCTTTTTCGTGGGTTTGTGTTTTTTTTTTCGCAGTGGGGGGTGCAGGGGGGGAGGGGTGAGGGTCTTCTTCCTTGAGCCACCTGATGAGTCTATGTCTATGCTATCTATGAAATACTCACCTTGAGCTTCTATCATTTTCAAAGGGCACAAGGAACCTGCTCTATTAATTGATATTCTGATGTTACCACTTACCATCAAGGCGTGGCCCCCTCTCGAACAAATCTGGAAGGTTGCAACTCGCAACGAGAACACCAATTGAACATCCTCCTGCATTTTATAAGATGAAAATTCTAACCATGTTATTGTGTTTATTCTTAGCAGTGTTTTGAACCTGTATGCGGGGCTCATGCCTCAAAGCATGCCACTAGTCTCCAGGCCAGGCATCTCAACAACACCCTGAGGCGCATAAGTAGCGTACATACCAATGAGGTCTACACCTCATGAATCAAGGTGTTAAGAGAGGTGCACGCCTCATATGTATTACCTGTTTCATTAATGCTCAAAGCAAGGTTGGCGCACATGCAGAAACCGCGCAGCCGTGTTTTTGGGTTAGTCCAAAGTCCGAATGCACTCTTTGTTCCTGGTAGACCATGAGAAGGGAGACTATTATGATTTTCCAACTGGTCAGTTGTCAACATTCTTTTTATAGCAAATGAAGAGAAGGCATAGTGGTGGAGGGTGGGAGTTCCTAAAATTTGTCTTAGGAGATTGGGGACCTCCGCCAGAAATTTTCCAGTAAAAGAATCAACCACAAATGTATACATTGGGTTCATGATCTAGTCGTTTAGATTTGACTCATCCTTGCTGAAGAAAATGTTAGCCAACTTATTTCAAAGGGCCAGGATGCAACCCAAAGCCTCAGAGGTTATCCCCCCAAAGCGCAGGTTCTGTTATTCTGTAGGTATTTAGATATTCACCTATCCGAGCATTAAGAATTTAGGTATTGAAGTTCTTTTGTTAGACGAGAGATGAGGGAGGGGATCTGCCATGTTAGTATGCCATTCTAATATATTATTATTATTTTCATTTTTGGGTTTTGAATTTTAAGCTGGCCTCATAATCAAAAGCCAGTCCCCACTCATATGCCCATAGTGGATCTTCAAAGCTGCTTTTTTATCAGGCCCATGCAATGACATTTCTTTTCATATTTGTTTATGGAGCAGAGAGCTGTAATTGCTACTGTTTGCAATTATCACCAGCAGTATTGGAAGTACGATAGATCATTATTCGAACCAAGACTGTCTTACAGCTATAGCTTGAAGGTTTTCAAACCTCATTACATTTCATGAGGTGTACATTTCAAACCAAGTTTGTCCGAGTCCTTTTCAATCTATCAATATGGATTGCCACGTAGTAAACGGGCAGGTTTGATGATGTAGGTATGATGATTACAACTGTTCTTGTGACCGACTGGTATCTAGCCTTCCAGTTTTCCGCATTTCAGGGAGGGATTTAAGACTTCAGCCTCTATGTCCTAATCCTGATCCTTGAAACTTTTAGGGAAATCTTAGGTATTTCACTGGCAATGATATTATGATATCCCCCATCATTTTGTCCACGTCATTTTGAATATTCTCAGGATCCATCCCAATCTTACAATTTGCTAAATTAATAGGTTGAACCATATACTTTTCCACATAAGCCACTTGCCTTATACTTGTTCTGTATAAAGGTTCCGAAGAACCAAGACTGATCGTCCTCTGTCATAAAGAATTGTAGATGAAATGTCAGTGCCTCTACTACCTGCTTGTTTGTGTTAAAGGAAACCATGAGCACCCAGTCGGTATTATAGCAACATCTAATAATGGATCCTCTTATATTCTTGTTATTATGCCCATGCAACTATCCTCTGATCAACAGATCAGTGCTTTTGTTTTTTTGTAACTCTGCCAAGTGGACTGTACTGAGGAAAGTCTTCAGAATCAATGTCAGTGTAAATCAGTGTAATCTTCAGCTTATATCTTTGATTCAAGAGAAATATTATAAATTTAATACTGTAATCTGTGCTACTTCTCTGTACGGACTCGATATTGATACTACATATTCATTACTGCAGTGCTTTTATTTCATTTACATATTCTATAGCAGCTATAGGTTGGTTGCTTAATTTTCAGCTTTGACCCATATACGATTGGTCTAAATAACAATAAAAAAACCTGCCCTTTACTTCCTTGTAGCGCTTGGGTATCTAAATTTCTTTTTTATGATTTGTGATAATCATTGTTGATATAATTCTTGATTCTAAATTCTTAAATTGATTACCGTAGGATACATATGGCGCCTTTCAGCGATGAATATTTATTTGTTGAAATTGCAAATAAGGTATGTAGAGGGGACAGACTTTGTAGATCTGTTTGATGGCTTCCTTGGAAATTGTAATTATGCACTATGCTTTTGTTTCAAGCAATAACTTGATTTCTTATTGAAATTTTTGAGTCAGTGATGGGTTATTTTTTTTCTCCTTTTTTTCTTTATTGTATATTAATAATAGCCAATATCAGATTATAAGAGAAAAGCTTCGCTTTGCATTCTGACCATTTGGAACTGTGTAAGAATGAGTTAAACATTGAATTGGAATTGGGTGTCTCTGTCTGGTGCATGCCAATGAAACAGATTTGTTCATGACTATATAAGGAAATAGATTCTGGACTCACTGACTCTTGTCTATTGATAATATTAAAAGACAAATTTTGTGTATGATGACTATATAAGGAAATAAGGAATGTAACAGGATTGTTATAATCGTTTTAACCTTTCTATGGAGTTTTATTCCTTTGATTATATTACATTACAAGGAAGAACAAAATAGATGTTATAGAACTAAATCTTCAGTAGAGGTTCTCATCATTAAAACTTATACTCAATATGCTCCAATAGCAAATGGAAAGTAGTGGGAATGACTATCCTTCCACTGTACATAAGTTGTAGTCTCTAATTTCTAAGACTTAGTACGAAATTCAATACATATAAAATACATTTAGAAGTATAAAATGTTCAGTGGGTTATTTTTCTCTTGGACAAAATACTACTTGTAAAGTTTTTTTTTTCCATCCACCCCTGACATATGTTTCATATTTGCTGTATACAGTAAAATTTGAATCCTATATAATTAAAGTCTATCCTCTTTTCTTCTTTCTATTTTTCCATTATATGTTTGAAGGTTTACCTTGTCTCCTACACATCTCAGTTTTTTTTTTTTTTTTTTTAATTTAAAAAATTGTTAGATCTGTTTCTCAATTATGTATACTAGTAATCTATAGTCAGTCTCTACTATTTAATGGTAAAAGAACCACTTCCAAGTAGGGCCGCACTCAAGCCAAGCTGGCTCATCTGGTAGGCTCAACTCGTTCGAGCCAAGCTCAAACTGGCATTTCAGGCTTGAATTACCAAGCAAAGCTTTTATTTGAGTTCGAATGTTAAACAAGCCGAGCTTGAGCCAATTTGGCTCAGCTCAATGCTCGGCTCGGGTAGGGTTATTTGGTAATGCTTTTTATATCAATGTATAATAATACTTTTTAAATTATAATAAATAAGTTTAGGAGATAATAATAACAAAAGAAAGTGAGAAGTTATTAGCAAAAACACTAACTTTCTACTCTCTAGACTGAAGGATCCTCAAATCTAATTTGTGTATGATTGGAATAATTTTGTGTAGTTTTTTGTATTGTAATTTAATAATAATTAGTTTTACTAAAATTATGTAAAATTGATTAAAATAACCCTGAAATTCGAATCAAGCTAGAGAAAACGCGAGCTCGGCTTGAATCAAGTTTGAGGCTTTGAGCTCAAGTCGATCTTGAGCTCGATCAAGCTGAGCTTAAGCCTCAACATTCAGCTCAAATCAAGCTCGAGCATATTCAAGCCAAGCTCGGCTCGAATACAGGTCTACTTCCCAGCTGTTATTGCTAGAATGCTCGTTTCTGGGCGCCAAAATCTCCTTGAACAGTCGTAACTCGTAATAAAGAATGTTCTAGGGTACATAGACAATAAAAGATAATTATAACCTCTAGTTGGAGCCCCTTGTGCAAGTGGGTGCTGAGAAACAGCTACAGCTATATCATCACACCAGAAGTATATGTTCTCTGTAGCCTGTCTTGTGCAGGATTCCCTTTGCTGCAACTGTCTTAGCTTTGTTGCAAATGACTGGTTCATTGTTGGTTGGTTTGTAATATTCTATATCTTGATTGTTATGTTATTTAGTTGTTTTGCACGACTCATAATTTTTATTTTGCTCAAACTTGTTTACTTTGATAAATGTCTTAAGTTTCAGTTGATTCAAGTGGTTGATTTGATACTTTGGCTTTTGGTTGAACACCAGGTATTCATAAAAATGCTACGAGAATGATGTGTAACTTCGGATCATTTGAAGTTAACATATATTTAGTTTTGATTGATAACGATAAATTATATTATAGAAAGAAAGAAAGACAGATTCGAAAAGTGATGAACAACAGGTATTAATAAAACTCTACTAGAGTGATGTGTAACTTGGGTTCCCTTAAAGCAAACATTTATTTATTTATTTATGGATTTATAACAATGAATATATTAAAGAAAAAAGGAAAGAGAGATACAAAGAGGGAAAAGGAGCAACAAAAGGGCCAAAGCCCATTATTACAAAGGCAATGCCAACCTGATGGGTACAAAGAAAGTTAAGAAACCCTTTCAACCTTATTTCTCGCCTAGACTGGCTAGTTTATGCTATATCATTACTCCCTCTTGGCACTTTTGAGAACGAATTGTTCAAAAGGAGAGCCAAATCTTTGTTTTAAAATTATTTTTTTGACAAAATGGAGAAATCTCCATAGACATTTCCTTCTTGCCTTTTGTGCGACATATAATAGGCTAGTCACCTTCAACAATCATGTTATGCGATGGAGTCTCTTAGCAATCCTAAGGCCTCTGCCTTATTGGAATCACTCTCTCCTAATTCCCACCTGGCCCAAGAAAGCGTAGGTAAGTGTACCATTAGCATTGTGCAAAACACCACCAAACCCAGAGAGTCTGGATTATTAAGGGAGCATTTGGATCAGATTTTTTCCCAATTTAATCACTTAAAATTAATTCTAAGTGATTTCAGACCCGAGAGTCCCTTTTGGTTCACTAAAAATAATTGATTTTATTAGAATTGATTTCTCAAAAATCACATTTTTTCAAATCGGGATGGATGGTGATTTTGAGAGGGGAAAAACGATTTTTTTAACTACCTAAGAAGAGACAAATGCCATAGTTCTTGAATGGCAATTGAACAATACTGTATGATCATATAAATTCATATGAATGATATTCATATTATTTGAATAACAACTGAATACGGTAACATCCTACTACCCTCATCCTCATCATGACAAGAAAGTATCCCAAACATTTGTGAATGTGGTAGGGGTTTTATGTAAATATATATAGCTAGAAAAAACGGCAATTACGTAGGGCTTGTAATAGGCATTTTGTGGTTCTGTATAAACCAAACTTGATTATTTACACAGAATCACTTTTCTACATATAATTGATTTTGTCCAATGTTTGAACCAAGCATGAATATTTGCAACGAAGCTTATTAGACAATTGATTATTGTACAATCAGTTCTCATCACAATTGATTCTAGCCAAAAGAATCTGAATGAAACGAGGCCTTGGAGAGCTACCATCAAAATTCAATTTAATCTCGTTCTCATCTGGAGGGTTCCATTTCACTTGCATCGATTGGTTTTGAGGAGAAGATTTAGCAACCAATTTCTATAAAGTATTTTTGTGAATTTGGTTCGTTGACCTTAAAGTTATGATGAAAGAGTTAGAAATTTATTGTTTGCAATGCATGCATGCAACTATGATCCCAAATATACAGTAGCCAGTAAGTGTCTTAAAATTCAGAGAAGATATTGGTTTTCATGGATCTCTCTCTCCTTTTCTTTATTTTATTTTTCTGCATTTCTCTTGGGCAGGTATTTGTAGAACTACTGTAATGACTTCACATGTTTTTGGTTACTTAGTAATGATCATGACTGACTAAGATGCATATAAATCTTTAGTTGCGGGGTTTATATCAGCCATGGATCCGGAGTTTTTACTGTAGTCATAGGATAAAGATCATCAGCAGGGAAGTTAAACCTTGATTTTGGATATACGTGCCTTTGCTTTCAACACATAGAGATGTGGCTTTTAATGCTTGGAGTCAATATCAAAGTAGTCAGTGTGTTTGGATTTCTGAGTTTTAAACTGCGGTTGGATGGGAAGAATTGATCGAGTCTGAATAGCCCTACTAATACAAGTCAATGAGAGGACTGAATCGCTACGTGCATCAGTATATTGCTCACATATTACAGTTTGTTTATTATCATTTAGGTTGTTTCCTGAATGATTGTGAATTTATGACTAATTTCTTATGATGTTTAAAATTAATATCAAATTAGTCGTTGTGTTTGAATTTTCTATGTGCATCAGAGATTCAGAATATTGCTTGTGTATTACAGTTTTGGTTGTTATTGTGCCTAGCTTAGTTTGGGTTGTTTCCCGGATGGCCATGGTTAAATTGTCTGTAAATATGGTGACCTATTTTTTTAAAGAAGTAAAACGATTTTTTTTGGCAGAATGTATCTTGTCCTAATTGTTCTTGCCCCTTTCTTTTATCCAGGCCCTCTTTTGGCAGCAACAAAACTATTATGGTGTTGATCTGACACCTTTACATGGATCTGCATTTCAGGGATACTTTTCTCAGGTTTATCTTACTACTAATTTCTGGAATATTTCATTTTCGAAACCCATTATGGTTTCCCTTCAGAATAATTCTACACTGGCTTTATATGTTTTAGAACTATATCATGAACCATCTTATTTCAACTGTTTCTGATGCTGCATCACAATTCTCTCTCTCTCTCTCTCTGTCTGTATCAACAAGTATCAATAATTATTCCAGCCTCTTATGTATTGTTTCATAAATGTTGCTCGCAGAACTAGCTGTGAATTACTTGGTTTAAAACTTTGTACCGTGGTTCAATGTCATAATTAATCTTTTTTTTTTTTTGCATGCTCTGTTATTCCACACCATCGAGTCAATGTTCCTCGTAAAATAAATCCATTGTAACTTTTTGCATAACATTATAATTATGTACATGTTGGTACTAAGATTCAACTGAGATGGATCCTCCAGCTCATACTTAAGGGTTGAATATACGTAGAATTACATGCTTAGAAGCATATGAGGAATCTCTGGTTGCAGAGGACACACTCTTGGGCACTTTTTGAACATCTGGAACGATGCTCTCTAGCTCATCTTTCTCCTTTTATTAACATACGTAATGGGCATAGTCGTCAACAGGTATAATGGAATTTAGCATGTTGGTTATTATACTTTAATTGAGTATTGCCACCTATGCCCCTTGCTTTGTGTGCCTGATAATAAGTACACTACTTTTAACCGGGTGCACTTTCGATTCCAGGTTGTTCCAATGGTATGTGTTTTTAAGAGTGCTTTTAAACACCGAGTGGATCATCTTTTCCTATAAATAGTTTGATGATATTGAAGAGATTTCTACAAACCAAAAAGAAAAGTAAATGTTTGACACAACCATGAATTAATGAATATGCTCATATCCGTCTTGGCACTCTTGTCCATCGTTTCCATGGTGGTCCTATGTTATGGGGTTTTAAGCGGTGTAGTCAAAGTGTCCAGGCGACGCCTGGGCGATAGGGGGTTCCCTAGGCAAGGCGATGCCCAGGCGTTGCTTGGGCGATGCCTAGGCGACCAAAATTTATTTATTTTGTTCATATTATATAATATTATAGAAGAATTAATGAGTGCCTGCCTAGATCATGATCTAGGCGATAGGGGTCCTGGGTAGGCGAGGCGGTGGCCTAGGCGTTGCCTAGGCGACATTTTGACTACACTGGTTTTAAGAATGCTTTTAAACACCAAGTGGATCAGCTTCTCCTATAAATGATTTGATGATGTTGAAGAAGTATCTACAAACCCAAAAGATAACGTAAATATTTAACGCAACCATGAAATTAATGAAGATGCTCTTGTCCGTCTTGGAACTCCTTGGTGCTCCATCCTGTTGAGGTGAATTTGTTCTATGATTCTTCCCACTCTCAACTGGTATTCTAATGTATTAACCTGCAATATTCGACTTCGACCCGTATCCCATCCCATACCTTGTATTTTTCCCACCTGAAAGATTGTCAATTAACCTCACAGATTAAGAATTAGAGTTGACATGATTTTGTTTTGAAAAGTTAGCAATATTCTATTCCATGTGTTGGCTGTACTCTCAAATTGTGAAGAGGTCGGTAAATACATTCTCCACTCTTAGAGAAACACCACATCAATCCTCATATGACACTTGAGCGAATCTACCTCAATCAACTATGCCGGCCAAAGTCCCTGAACTTTTGTATTCTGCTTTATATTTCCTTTTACTTCAATCATTATTCAACTTACCTTTTTTTTTTACCAGTAAATATCAATTTATATGTATCAAAAGAAGAACAAGCAGTTTACGGAGATGTAAACTAAAGATGTCAAACATAAAGGGAAACTAAGGAAATCAAAAGATAAAGGATAAAGCATGCCACAAATACATAAGCTGACGCTTCACAACAAAATAGCGCTGACTTCCACTTCCTTGACTATGAGGCCCATTCCACTATTGAGCTCCGAATGCGATCTAAAATTCGGTGACTTAGAGAGGAGGAATTTTCGAACACACGACTATGCGCTCTTTCCGAATGGATCACGAGATAGCACCAGGTAGTATAGTCCAGATTGCATCCTTAGCTCCCACTAGTGATGTCAGTTGCCAACTTGATAAAAACTCATAAAGGAGAGTGGGAAGACCCAATCCACCCCTAATTGTGAAGAACAATCCCCAAATCCTCAAAACAACCGGACAGTGCAAGAGCAAATGATCTACTGATTCTTCCTCCAATAGGCACAAAAGGCAGTGGTTTGCCAAACTTCACCCTCTACTGTTTAGGTGATCTGATGTAAAATTTTTATTTAGAGCTGCGGACTAGAAGAAGAAAACTACCTTTAATGGAACGTGGGGGACTAGATCACCAGACAAGCTTATATGAAAATGAGGGCAAAGATACAAGGCCAAAAGTTAGTAGAAATGATCTCACTAAATTATAGGCATCATTAGGAGGAAATATAAAAAAAATAAATTACCAAGGTATGCTATCAACACTATACAAAGCATCTTGAAAGGTACCATTCGTAGCCAATCACTGCCGTATGATTTGCCAATCTTGGCCCACCGGAGAATGAGACGTTCAAAGAAATAGACGACCGACGACTCATAATTCCTTTAACAATATGAAAATCTCCAAAAACCTTTCTTTTCCCAACAAAATAGCTTTGTGAAAACCCCATTTACAATAAATTTTGGCAAATTAATCTCTTGCCAAAATATGGACCATGGAAAAGAGTAACGCCTCAGCTTATTAAAATCACAGAGTCTAATGAGTCACCTCATAACCAATTTCCCAATTAATTTTTGGGTTAAAACCATGATTTCTTTGAAGTACGGTCCAATGAGAAATTGTCACCATGTTTTATTGATGGTTGTAGAGAGAATTTATCACTGAATATCTTCTTATTTTGTTCCTCTGAAACATCACGAAGAACTGCATGCATAGAGCACTTCCAAAATCACCCGTCATATTTCTTGGCATGGAAAATGTTCCATTGGTCGACCAAATTCACAATGTCGAGTGGGATTACCCTAGCTAGCTTCATAAGCTTATAAAGTGCAACCAACTTTGCCTGCTCTCCTCACCGTGAATGTATGAGTGTCCGTTGTTTTTGTGAGACTTGCAAAGTGTGGCACTTGAAAAGTCTTGAGACTTTAAAGTGTCAGGCTTTCAGATCTCATTGTTTGAAAAAATTTGTGTTCTTTTGCACTCAGGAAATTATTGTAACAGATTTGCAAGTATTTTTCAGGGTATGTTTTTGTAATTTTAAAAAAAGTATGGTACAAAAGACGCTTATGCGATATGGGTTCCCTTGGGCCATGACAAAGAAGCCTAGGAACCACTAGGCGATCTCTTTGTGAGTGCCCTCCTAGACCTTAATTAGGTGATAGGGGTCCTGGCTAGTCGAGTTGGTAGCCTACACATCACCTATGCAACATTTTGCCTGCGATGTTGATAATGCTACAAGAATAAACAAAAAAAAAATGCTTACATCGTTCCTAAATTCAATGAAGAAAGGAAGTGGTTCTTGATGTGATGCATTACTAAGGTATATAGCAAGATGAAGACTTGTGCTGCAATGCAAGGAAAACTAAAAGTGGCAATAACAATTATTCTGACAAGTCCAGTGAGGAACTTCCTGGATGGCACTGAGCTGTCTACCATTACGAAATATGCATCTGGCTACGTGAATACCGTATTGTCAGAAGCCCTGCTTGTGCTCAATGTGTCTGCAAAATGGGACTATGGAAATTGTTTCCCTATATTTTGACATATTAATTCATTTACCCAAATAATCTTCTTATGAACTTTTAATCGATCGAGGATACAAATCACTCGATTGCTCTAGTACTAAGTGTCTAAGCCACTGCACTTTATATTTGGATTTTGTTTCTTATAACAGCATTGTATCTTTCATTGCTGTTGCAAATTCTGGTTACAATTTCTCGTCTTCAATCTGTGGTACAACTTTTCTATTCATCTCTCTGCTGGTTGTTTAGTATAGACTATAGGGTTATGTCTTTACAGTGTTGTTTACTATAAAAATCTTGGCTACTGCCATGCTAGTTATGCTGTGTTATATTATCATGACAAAACTAATTAATGATTGTTCCTAATTATTTAATGGGGTGTCATTTGCTTTTTATACAGCCTGTGGTGGATGCATTTGATCCAAGGTTATTGGTAGCTCCAGCTATATTTCACACAATAGACTTTACCTCTGTGAAGGTATAAATTAGCTCTTAGAATAAGATTTCGTGTTTATGATTTTGCAATACATATTTCTCTTTTAAGTATGTTAAATGCTCTAATCTTTTGATATCATACGAGTTCTTCATCTAAAACCGATTCTTCAAAAAGGATCTTTTTCTTTTTGTTATAGAACCAATCCCTATCAAGCATCTCTCTCTCTCTCTCAAGTAAATATTTCTTTCAGGTCGTGCTTAATTGAATTCCTTAGATTTTTTTAGAAATTTGGTTGCTTTAGAAGCTTGTTGGAATTGGAACTATCCATATATTACTCAACTGAGTTCATTTTTATATTTCGTTATGTAGGAAGAAGAGCTATATGAAATTGAAATCCCACTGAAATTTGTAGCTTCTGTGGGCACTAGAGTACATGGGTTGGCTTGCTGGTTTGATGTCTTGTTTAATGGGAGGTGATACGTTGACCTTGATCAATAATTTTCTCTGTGTGCACTTACCTTAATTTGCACCCCCCTGCATTATTTTCCTTTTCTATTTCACTGCTAATTTTTATTTAGAAGTGTGCATTTTTTTATTACGTAATATTTTGTGGATTTCTTTGAGAAGTTTAAATTTGATTTCTGAACAACTATCCAACTGATTTGATGCACAGTACTGTACAAAGGTGGCTTACTACTGCTCCTGGTGCACCTACGACCCATTGGTACCAATTACGTTGTGTTCTCTCTCAGCCATTATATATCATGGCTGGACAAGAAATTACTGGACAACTCCGCCTGGTTGCTCACAATGCTCAGAGCTATACAATGTACCTAACTATGTCAGGTATATCATCCTTGTTCTGCTCTGGTTGTGTTGTTTTGGTGAAAGGTTGCGTTGGTTCCTGACATGTAAGTTTCTCCTAAAAGCTAAAATGTGGGGTGCTGGTGCCGAACAAGGAAGGATACTCCAGACATCATCTTGCAAACTTGATCTCAAAGAGCCCTACTATCGAATGTCTCAACCACAAGCCTATGCATGGGCCCAAGATCAATCACCACATCAGCTAATACCCTCACAGGTATGCATTATGTTACATGTATGTTTATGGGGGGTAACTATTATTCTCTGTGGTGATCTTTCTGATTTATTAAATAAATCAGAGAGAGCTATTAAATGATATTCCCCTAGAAACAGAATTCTTCTACATGCGGTACCACTGCCCAAAGTTAATATCTTCACAGATAAAATTTTAATTACATGTAGACGTGAATAAGTGCTCACACATATTGAGATATTTGAATTTCAGTGGTTAGTGAGTGAAGATGGGTTTTGACCCAGGTCTGTTGTATCAGCACCTACAGACTATTCCAACTCAGTGAGCTGGCATCATAAAAATTGAAGTTATAGATCCTCTGAAGTGAGTAGCCTTAGCTGTGTGTCGTAACAGGCAAGCCCAAGGGCTTATCATTCTCGTCCGTTAGAAATGCTAACCATCACTCCTTTCAGATTCTGCTTTACTTTCAAGTATCTCCGTTTTTCTTTAAAAAAAAAAAAAAAGAATCTCTGTTTTACTAACTCAGTACTATACTTCACACTCCAGCTCAAAGGCTCAAACTCTCACTTCATATGACAGACATGCAAGTTCCTATAGAAGTTCAAAAGAGATTGATTTTATAGGCTTCTAAAACACACAAATCTTCATTTAGTATACTATAGATTCTCTTTTCCATCCTTTTATTAGTTACTGAAGAACAGATAGATAAATAATTAAAGGGGATCAGAATTAAAATATACTTACAGTGAATCCCCCTTGCTTGTAAATATTATGTTTGAAATTCAAGTTCTGCAGGGATAGCGTGGATCTGAAATATATTATCCCTTTGAGCCTGCATGTGACAATTTCTGAGAAGACTAAAAGTCTTCCTTATAGTTGTGAATTGTGCTTGC
This sequence comes from Tetracentron sinense, assembly GCA_015143295.1. NCBI lineage: Eukaryota > Viridiplantae > Streptophyta > Magnoliopsida > Trochodendrales > Trochodendraceae > Tetracentron > Tetracentron sinense. Next base: position 5,467,099 of record CM026558.1, on the reverse strand, counting down.
TTGATTTTCCTACTTCACCTTATATCCGTAATGCTGCTTTAAAGATGGAATCACTTGGGTTACCCTTCACAGGATGTACCCCTTCAATCTCAAGATGCAGTGGGATCTGGCTTACTTCAGCAGCTGTCACAGAATCTCGGAGCTCCATCGAATCAATGTCACGAAAATGTCTAAAAGTGTTCTAATTGACAGCAGCAGTCTTGTGTTTGTAACATAAAAAAGCTCGCCCTAGCCAAGCATTGGGGGTATTGCATCAGTCCTCTCTGCTTCTATTTAATTGCCCTCAATAGCGCCATTCACTTGTAAATTGTACGCTGCATAACTATTAATTGTCGGGTCAGCACTTGATGAGTTCTAGCCAATGTCATCATAACCTGCTAAATAATTTATCACACTCAGTAGCATTTCATTTGTGAGAGGATCAGGTAAATTATATTCTTACGGGGTTATATAATCCATCGCAGTTTGAATTCAGCTAAAATAAGGAATGGGTGCAGCAGTGCTAAGTGGGAGGGAATTGTTATTGATGGTGGTTTGTACTGTTCAAGTGGACCTTGCTACTTATGCTGGTGGCATAGCTTACAATATGGTGACTTGCTGGATTTGACATTGTGAGTTTTGTACCCAAGTCCAAATATGTGGATATGGGATATAATTAGGGCTGCACTCAAGCCAAGCTGGCTTGATGACTCGACTCAGCTCAGCTCAGCTAGTTTGAGCCAAGCTGAAGCTGACATTTCAGGCTCGAACAAATCAAGCCAAGCTTTTATTTGAGGTCCAATGTTTAAACCGGGGTTACTAGTTCGCTGCCTACTAGTGCGAACCGCGAACTGGTTCGGAGCAAACCAGTTCGGTTCGTTTGGGTTCGTGAAATTGAGCGAACACGTAACCCGAACCCAATAGCTTTGGTTTGGCGAATTTTTTGTTCAGGTTCGACGAATTTGTTTTCTGGGTTCACGAACCGGCCTAAAACCTATTTTGTAATATTTTTTTTTCTAAAATAACTTATTTTAAATACTTTTTAAAAAAATTAAATATATATAATATTAATATTATATAAGTGAACCGAGAAATGAACTATCTCATCCTATCCCTAGCGAACATGAATTCGAACCAATGAACCAGGTCACATTGGTTTAAACAAGTCCAGCTTAAGCCATACCCTGTTCCCTGTTCGATTCAACTCAGTTTTGATATTAATACAAAATTATATTTTAAACTTTTTTTTTTTTTTTGGTAGGATATTTTAAACTTTCACTACTATAGATTGTAATGATTTTTAATAAAAAGAAGTTTTAAGAGTAATAATAATAAAAAGTTTAGTTAAAATAGAAACTATGATTCAACTCTCTACTATTTGGATCAAAGGACTACTCCCAAATCTTATATTCGTATATGAATGTAATTTTTGTAGTTTGAAGAATAATAATTTATTAATAAACATTTTTATTAAAATTATTCTGGGAGTCAAACTTTAACGGAGCTCAAGCTCAATCAAGCTTGTCCGAGCTCGAACAAAGCTCAAGCTCAATCAGGCTTGTTCTAGCCAAGCTCAAATATGGCCAAGCTCCGCTCGAATATCCCCCTACCTATAATATTTTGTAACTTGTTAACCTAATGCGATTTCACGTGTAAGATGTGTTAATTGTTTTTGAATTGGGGATCATGGTAGGGCAGTCTAGTTGTAGTCTGCGTTCCTACCATACCCATGGCGGCTTCGGTCCGGCAGGTGCCAGAAAAGTGCTCACAGGCTACCACAAATGAGGCGACACTTGGCTGGAGAATGGGGAGAAGTCATTTCATTTTCTCCCCATGATTTGACTTCTCCCCACTTGATATTTCTCTCCCCTTTTCTCACCAGTTTCTCACCACATGTTGCATAATGGCTGGAGAAGTCAAAATCATGGGGAACATGAAATGACTTCTCCACAGCCAAGTGTCGCCTCATTTGTGGTAGCCTGAGAACACTTTTCTGGCACCTGCCAGAGAGAATCCGAAGCCCCCATGGCTGTACATGTGGGCTTAAGTTGGTACCTGGCCAGGCTGGTCAGATTACAATAATCAGGATCTTTACACATATTTCTTTTAATTTCCTTGGCCATCATGTATACATCTCTGCTGACAGTCCAAGATTGAAATTATATATGTTAGGATCTCCAGATTAGGTCACTATGTTTTTCACTCCAGGCCCAGCATGTTCCTCACTGTCACTGTATAGGCAGAACATTAGATAATACCTTGCAGGAATTGTAGGGGCTTTTGAAGTTTACTAAAACTAATCTGGTATGACAATAGACACATTGCAGGACTGGTTGAGGTCTCAAGTTCATTAAATCTGGCAAGTCGCTTGTGCCGACCATCCAGTGGAAACCTATTTGAGCAAAAGGAAAAAAAATATTAAATGGAGTGCCCACATTTTGTTGTAAATTTTTTTAAAGAAGATTTCACATCAACATAATTGGAGGTGGATTATTCCAGATGTTAGAAATGATTCAATTTTTAATTGTAATGTAGAAGAATGTACCCCTTAATTGTTTCTAGCCCTAATCTATACAAATAAACTATGCTCTGCCTACTAGTAATCTGACACTCAAGATTCAGGAACATTTGTTGACCTTGATGGTGGTATAACTTGCCAAAAAATGTGGTGGTGCTACAAATATTAACTGGGTCTGCTGAGGAGAGGACCAGAGGATGGAGGAATACAGTGATCGATGGAATGGATTACTATTAGCTGAGCTAAAACAGCTTGTGCGTCTGCCTTCTTTCTCACTTTGAAGACTTAGCTAACTGCTGCCACAGCAGGAAGTGGTTGAACGCCAACGACATTATAACAGCGGCCGCAGAGGGTGGGGTGCTCAGAAAAGGAACCAACTTGTGGTGAGTAATTCCAGCATCTTTCACATTTCGAACCTTCAGCACGAGAGACTCCAATCCAAACTCTGCTCTTCCCTTGAATGAGATATTCTCCCATGTATGGGATATTTTCTGTCAGTCCATTCTCCATAGAAGACAAAATTTCAACCTGCAGGCACCATTTTAGTGGATGGACAACGGATCATTTTTAACTTGAATAAATGATCAAGCATGAGGAAATACAGTGTGGATAGTGTGATGCCATAGATTAGCAAGGTTGGTGGTGCCTCCTTCCTTGATGCACCAATTAGTGTATCCATTAATTTTGATCAGGGTAATGCAATCAAGAGCCATCCCTTGGATGGACCAGATCTTCTGTAACCAATTGATAAAAGTAGTTTATAGGTCCCATATTATCAACCGGTTGTTCAAATCATTCCCCCAGTGTATTTTCGGGCCGTGGCCTACCAGAAGGTGCTCCATCCAATCAATAGATGCATTCATTTACCAGTGAATGCAAGCAAAAATCAAAGCAAAAACTACCTTAATGGTGAAAAATACACCACATGAGAATAGTATAGCATAAGTAACATAACTCCACCTACCTGAGATGTTATAAATATGCGATGCAATGTGTCTGCATCGTTGCTGGCTGCACACATTCCATGTAATTTGGATGATAGGTAGGCATCAGCAGTGTGGAGATAAACCTTTGCATCTAAGCTGGAACCAATTAACTTCTCCGTGCGAGCAGTCTCTAGGACTTTATTTACCTCTGTTCTCAGCTGGTCAAAGATGACTCATTTTAGAAATAATATACAATGTGATGAAAAGATATATACAGATATCTATTACATTTTCAGTTATAAATTAGTTTCTTATACTGATATCTAAAAATGAGTACAAATGAGTGAATGGTGGGTTTATCTTGTATTATTCTACTAATAAAAATGCACAATCAGAAACCCATTGCCACCATATACATAGAACTTTAAGAAGCCAATTATTCATATAACCAATCAGACTGCTTCAAAGTCATTCCAGTATCTCAAATAAGCAACAAATTTTCAAAAAATAATAAAAGAACTTTTATGATAATAGATATGTTAGAAGCCAGACACTTGCAAGAAAATGTTTCCTTTTTTTCTTCTATGTCAATTTTCCCCACAAAATAATTGCAATAACATTAAGAATTTCATTAGATTTGATGTTTATAATTAGTTACTTTTTAATAACAAGAAGAGACAATGTTTAAAATCTCCCTAGAATTCACTAGTGAGACAATTCCTGACAACTAGATTTTTGATACCATTATAAAAATAGAGAAGCAACTACTGCTTATGGCACACAGGAACGGTAAAATTGAACAAGATATTCATGGCTAAACAGAAGTGTTACTTAGATTAGATAAACCCTCGCTGAAATCATATTTATATCACCAATTGAAGCACTACGGGTTGGATTCATTACCTCAAGGATTTTCCCCCAGAAATCAACATCTTCAACAGGCAATGCAAGCCATCTTTCATTCCAAGCCGGCCACCTTGTCTGAAAAATATATGTGGCAGAGGAACCATCTTCGTTGGTATGCTGAAAGGGAAGGTTTTGCCATACATCCTCAGCCAAATGAGGCAATATCGGAGCAATTACCCGCACAATAGAGAGGAGATGTGCTGCGAGAACTGTTTGACAACTTCTCCTTGTAAAACTCATTGTGCCCCTGAAAAAGGTATCCATCTTGTAAGCAAAAGAACCACCTATTTTTTTACTTCACTAAAATAGGCAGAAATCCTAGGGCGGGTGGGAACTCCTGAATGAATATATTGTGAACAGAACTCAGTGATGTCAAAAGCTCTCAACGATAAAAGCTATCATTGTTTTTATTTATGTATTTTAATCGGTAATCAGAATTTCATTAGAAGAAAGAGATCATATTAAACAGAGCACAGATTCACAAATAATGAACCTAGAAAGCAACAGAGGAACATATTAATAATCACAATAAAATCTACATTGTGATCCCCTACACAATGAACACAACCCAAAGTTAGACAATGAGATTGGTAACCTCCGACTCCACAAAGCTATTAATATTATCCCAGTGGACCTTACAAAGATCTTAAACTAATGAGTCAAATTGATAAATTAGTACAAAGTTTCCATGGGGACTCGAGCACAGAATTTGTTTAAAAAGGAATTATTTGCCACTCGATTGATTGTCTTCTTGTTCAAAAGATTGAGAAAACTTCAAAAACCTTGCACAGCCCAGACCTGGCACCTAAGAGAGATATTTACCACTCAGTTTCACATGAAAACTTAGATTCAGTCTTAGAGGAAGAGTCTATGCCGCTTAATGAACTGTCATAAGAAAATATTTCACAACTTTCATTATTTACATCAACAAGTACAACATGGAAGTGTGCCTGCAATAAATGATTTATTTTCTTAACTCTTAAGAGCCATGTTGGACACCTTTAAAGAAAATGAAAACATAAGAATTCCAGAAGGTCTTCCATGTAGATGTAATAAGTGAGTCACAGATGAAACTGGGAGAAAAAGGATCAAAATGGAAATCGTGCAATGGATATAAAACTGTAGACAGTGGAGAGTTAAGAAGCATTACCCCACATAAAGCCTATCTTTAGCAACATCAAAATAAAAATTTGATAGATCGACAATGGCAAACCGTTGTATTATCTGAAATAAGAAAAACAATTTAATTCAAAATCCTACACAAAGGAAATAAAACAACCATCCAGAGTAAAAAAATATTTTCAGCTAATTGAAAGTCATTAGACATGAAACAATAAAGTATCAACCAATAAATTTTATATTTCACACATCCCTAGGATTTTCAGATGATGTGGATTTCTGGAGCTAAATGCCATCTCAGAGATGCTACACGGTTTTTTTTGCTGGTCTATCTGGGTTATAGACTCATAGTAGAGTAATAGACTAATAGTACGAGGAATGATAGCCATGCTCTCCCAATTCAAAAAATTTCCATACTCTCCCCTCTTTTGATGATGAAACATTTTTTTTTGTCTAAGCTCACTACTTTTTGGCCTCACACAAGGTCATTGGTTTTATTATTTAAAAAAAAAGGAGTGAGAGTATGCTTAGCGAAATTCTAGTAGTATTAGAAGTAAAAGCTATTGGATAGAATGGAATATTTTGGCATGTTTAGGCTGAATTATGCCAGTTTCAACAGCCCTCAAGAAAGAGTTTTATGCAATAAACAAAGTACAAAATTTTGGTCTAAGTTTCAGTAACAATGGTTGACTTCATAATGCATTGGTCAACTTTGACCAAAACATTAAGTGTGAAACTTAAATAAATTTATTGTAAGCAATAGGTGCCATAGATTATGGAACTTAGCTCTCCTGTTTTTTTTGTTTTTTTTTTTGGGAGGGGGGGGGGGGGGGGGGGGTGGGGGGTAACGGAGGGTGTCCCAAACCCTTCGAGGCTAGGACTAGTCCCTTCGGGTGTCCGCACCAACCCACTCGGAATTTTCCCTATGGACACCAGGATAAGTCGAGGAATGGGAGTTGAACACACAACCACAGGGAGCAAACCCAGGATGCTAGCCAACTGCACCAACCCCTTGGTCAACTGCGTTGTTAGTTGTCATTATAATTTCTCTTTAATGCCGGTACTTTATGGGCCACTCTTTTCGATGTCAGAAAAGAAAGCACAAAATTTTATGGTTTCATAATTCTAATAAACACTTGAAACAAATTTCATCCCAATGTATGAGATCCTATCTTTATCATCTTTCTCAGGATCATTCAATGAGCTTCTGTGAATTATTGTAGACAATTGTATCTATTTCTCAAAGAATCTAACGGTGATGTCTTCTAACCAATTAAAAGTCCTTTGTTGGAAACTATTGTAACTGACTTTAAACATTTCCATGGTAATGGAGGTGGAGAAGTCAAAACTACTGAATTTTAGAGGTACCTACAGAGTACAGAGAACATGTACAATGCAACAGACATTTTCTCCTTTCCCAGACTGGATCACTGATGTTGTTGATACATAGTGGTTAGTTCAGATGTTACCTGCGCTAGAAATATGACATAAGCTCCAAAAACTGAAATCTGAGATTTAACTAGGATGTAACCTCCTGGGGCTGTCAATGGGCTGGGCCGGGGTCTGTCCAGGCCCAGCCCTCACTTGTAAGGGTCTAACCCAAGCTCAGCCCAAGCCCTTGCAGGGCCTAAACTGGCTGGCCCAAACCCTATCCTCAGGGCCAGGACTGGGCTTGAAAAGAAGATAAAGAAAAAAATGTCATGATATTTAACAATTCTTTTCCTAAACCACCAACGACTGCAGTCATTTTCTTGTACATGTTTGTATGGCTTTCTGGTCTCTGAAGAAGTTTGGATATGTTAGGGAAAAAACTAAAAAGAGAAAGGGACTTCCATTCTAAGGGATGATAGCCTTGAAGATGATTGAGATGGATAATACACATATTCATGTATATAAACTTCGAATATATAATTATACATGTATTGTTGGGGTCTAGGAGTCCATTTGGACATATTTGGCTGTAGAGTAAGGGGTGTTTTCATCCAGAGTATGATGTTGGACATGTAATTCATTGTTTTGCTTGCAATAGGTGTAAGAATTCAACACTTAACAGTTTATCTATAAGCCCACGTGAGTTTAGAGCAACCTATTCTTAATGGTGGAGCTCTTGTTATGCATACTTTGAGCAATGTGATAGCAGAGCATGTTGTACCATCTCTCAAAGCTCTTATTACACAATTTTTATTTGTGCTATTTTCAGTTCTATTCGTGTGCTTTTGTTGTGTTTAATGTAGGAAAGGTTTTCCTACAAGCAATGGTGATCATATACAAATTTTCTAACATGTACTAAGAAAAACCGTCAATATCGAATTTATAATAAAATAATATTGATATGTTAGATACTGAGGGTTAGGCTATAGGGGGTGTTGCCCAAGCCCAACTCCCATATCAGCGAGCCTAGTTTTTTTGGGCCCACTTGGGCCTGCGGGCTCTATGGATGGAAAAGGCCCCGATTTTGTGGGCTTTTGAGGGTATGAACTCCATAACCTATTATAAGAAAATATGGAGAGTATGAACTCCCCAAACTTGGCTTGCCTTTTGAGTTGCTATCATTTTCTCATTTTTTGTGATTACCTGATTTCACCTCCAAAAACTTTACAGGAAATTATGGAGAATTTAAAATCTTCAAATTTGGCCTACCCCTGGATGCAATGACTTGTTTTGTTTTTTTATTGAAGAATAAATGATTGAGAGATTAGTGACTTTTCTAGGCTTTTGGAGCGCCTGGCCTCGGTTGATTTGTGTCCAGGGGTTAGGGATTGCCGGTCGTGGTCTAGGAGCAGCAACGGGAGTTTCTCTGTGCGACATTTGTTTCAATCGTTGTCGCCTCCCATGGGAGGTCCGTTTCCTCATAGGGTGGTCTGGAACCCAGGAATACCCTCAAAGGTTGCCTTTTTCCTATGGTCAGCTTATTTGGGGCAAAATTCTTACAGGAGATCAGCTACAACATAGAGGTTGGTGTATGACGAATAGATGTTTTATGTGCCTCCAGGCGGAGGAAATAGTGGATCATCTTTTGTTGCACTGCCCAGTAGCGTCAGAGCTGTGGAGTTTTTTCTTCTCTCGTTTGGGAGTGGCGTGGATTCCCCCAGCCTCTTTTCGTAATCTCCTGGATGGTTGGAATAGGGAAAGAGGAGTGGGCGGGAGGGAGGAGATCTAGAGAGCTATTCCAGGAGCTATAGCGTGGACACTCTGGAAAGAGAGAAATAGAAGAATTTTTGACGAAGTCTTGACTGCAGTGCCCAGGATTCGTGACCGCATACGTTTGATGATTTTGGAGTGGGTAGGATTGCGGGGGGATAGGGAGGAGATCCAGGGCGTATTGTATTAGCCTTAGTAGGCCTTGTTTGGGGGTTTTTGTGTGGGTTTAGGACGTTTTTCGGGTTTACTGGCTTGTAAACCCGAAGGCGTTTCTAGCTGGTTGTTTTGCTGTTTTGGGCGTTTTTGCTCTTGATTAATAAAATGAGGTATTGATAAAAAAAATAAAATTTGAAGTTCATGTTCTCAGCCATTCTGCATAATGTAAATAATTACTGCTTTCCATGAATTATGTATCTTAGTATCTCCTAGGTGAATGTATAAGTATAAGAAAAGATAACCAGTTCTTTTTTTTCCCTTTTTTTAAGGATGTGAATCTTAATCAGTCTTCAAATTATATGAAACCAATGCGTTCAGAAATCACACTACCTGGAAAATCTTGTAGAACTGATAGTTTTCATAGCTCTCTGTGATGTTCTTTACGACATTTTCAAGCTGGAATAGTGCATGCTGGTCAATCATGGGAAGACTGCTGTACGGAACTGCACTCTCAGGCTACAGATGAAACAAAAAATTCATAACAAGCACAAGAAACAGATTAATATAAAGAGAGGAAACTGAATGAAATAATTATGTCATCTATATCCATAACATACACCATAAATAGGGAAGCAAGAAACAAGTATAGATGAAGAGGTAGACAAAAAGGTGAAACTATGTAAGATAATATGAACTTCTTGTATAACTTATGGAGAGAGAGAGAGAGAGAGACTCTGGTCTATCATGGGAAGATTATTGTATGGAAAAAGTGTTCTCTGGCTGCAAATGAAACAAGTATCAAAACAAGCATAAGAAACAAATCAATTTAAATAGAGTAGACTATATAAAGCAATTATGTTATTTATCCACAGCATACCCTGTGAACTGAAAAGCAGGAAGCAAAAAACACGTTTAGATGACGAGGCAGACAAAAGGTGAAAAAATATCATGCAAGATGAGATTCTTGTATGATTTCTGAAGCAAGGCTGAGAGATAGAGATAGAGATAGAGGGAGGGAGGGAGGGAGTTAGGGAGGGAGGTTGTTTTCAATGTTCCTCCCAGTTGAAACGCTCAAGTAAGTGCACCTTTGGAAACAGCCTGGGTTCCTAGAAAAAACTTAACCATGAGAGGAAGGCTCCCATTGTAGAAGAGACCAGAAAATGGGAGAAACTTTAAAAATAATGACACTATCAGCTAATGCATCCAAAAAAGTACAAGAGACCAAAAAATGGTTATTGATTTTAAAAAGGAAAATTATTATTAATGAAGACAAATAAACGATGCTTGCCATATTGAAAGAACTCTTTTCCTAGGAACGACCTGAACAGCCCAAGAAAATCTACAATTGTCCAAAAATCATGAACATACATTCCAGTCATGCAGATTTGACAAAAGATATCGCAATGTTCCCCGCAGCTTCCTATATATGTCAGACATTTGACGAAGGACTTGAGGCCCAATCAATACATCACCAGTATAATCTACGCTAGAAACCCAAAGTCGCAGGACATCAGCTCCACAACCAGGTGCTCCCTGCCAAGAGGAAACAAACCACCATGAACGATATAAGTTTAACTGTTAACAGCATTGTTCATCATTGCCGCACCTTGGTGTTTGTTCCTCCTTCGATTACAGTATTTGGATCTACAACATTACCCAGAGATTTGCTCATCTTTAAACCCTTCTCATCTAGTACAAATCCATGTGTTATCACACATGAATATGGAGCCTTTCCTGTAAAAGTGACACAGGATCATATATTATCTTATTCAGATACACCATCTCATTATGATTAAATAAGGATGTGAACTTGCTAAGTAGGTAAAGTCATTGGGTGTTGAAACCATGACCTGGGTTCAAAACCTCTCACACACACACATAGTATACTTTAACAGAACAACATCAGTGCTAAGACTTTAGAAAGATGGGAAGTATTGTCGCCTACAATAGGTTCAATGGATTTCAAGAAAATTTACTGAAAATTTTACTCTTCTCCCATGGCTTCCCCCCACTGCCCTTACTATGAGGATGTTGAGAAGCAGAAGAAACACAGATAATCAACAAATCTTTGAGCTGCTAGCTGGACTTGTCCTGAGATAAGGCTCCTCGGGTACAAAATCTTGAACAACTTCTCTTCCCTATATAGGCTTGGTGTTTGCCTCATTGTAGCAAGAGGAGAGCTGTAGGACTGCTATGCAGCAGTCGATATTATCTATTCCAAAGAGATATGCCCATGCTACTGATTCTAGAGCATCAATAGCCACTTCTAGGATAAGTTATATCAAGTAAGGTAATTTATATACCCTAACTATAAATGCAGTTAACTTATGTCATTTGCTTATGACTGAATGAAATCCCATGCATAATTCTTTATCGTAGGTCAACAGTTTCATATTTCTAAAGTTTTCCCTTTTGATTCATTGATGTAAACATTTGGCACTACAGCTGAACAAGACGTGCTTTGCACATAAGAAAAGAAACAAACTTGTACATAATGAAATATGCAAGTAAGCATGTCTTTTTTCGCTGATAAGTTGTTAGTTTTTCAATTAGGTAGGCTCGTAAATCAAATAAGAAAATATTCAAAATGTTACAGAAATGAAAGAACAATGTATGTGCAGGTACACCCATTTCCAATTAACATATTTTGTGCAAAGATCATCAAGTCTCAAAATACTAATCAAAATATAACTCAAGAACAGATTTCCAGCTAAGGAGTTTTGTGACTAAGAATGTAACACCTAAAAACATACATGCAAAGCTATTTACAAGTTATTATATTGCTCATTACCTTTTGTAGCAATACTAGTTAACAAAGAACTCTGGAACCACCCACGATGCTGATCTGTACCTTCAAGATACATATCTGCGGGACAATTAAGGCCATTTCTTTTCTCCAACACAGCAGCCCAAGAAGAGCCTAAAAAGAACATAGGAAATTGAAGTGATACATGAGATGGAATTGTGGACAAGATTCAAATTGTCGGCACAGAAATCAAAAGCTAAGTGCAGATATCAAAAATGCATGCAGCATATACAAAAATAAATAAATGGCTATAGTAAACATGTAATAGAAGATTTGGCTAGTGGGATGTCAGATGCAAGAAGCTATTAGGAAGAGTGACATGTATACACAGTTATACAATCGATGATGTATGTAGCATACTTAACACATTCATCACAAATTATGCCAAATGTGTTATTTAGAACACGTTGATGGTGGACATTGTGACAATTCAGTACCTTAAAACCTGGTCTCTAATCAACATCCTCCTTGGCTTTTTCTCCCCTCCATGTATGTAGCATACTTTAACACATTCATCACAAAATTATGCCAAATGTCTTATTTACAACACGCTGATGGTAGAGACATTGTGACAATCCAGCACCTTAAACTTGGTCTCTAATCAACATCCTCCACGGCTTTTTCTTCCCACCTCTCCCTCCAAAAAGTTTATTGATATCCATTTTATAGCATACTTTGTGGTAGAATTCTCACAGCTTTCAAGCAACAGAGAGATATTGAGGGTGTCTTCCTCTGTTCCATGGATTTTTGAGCGAATTCGGTTGAGCATAATGGAATGGGCAGGGATTCATTGTGCAAGGGAGGATTTTCAGGGTATCTTGATTTAAGGGTGTATTCCCAGGGAGGCTGTTTCCTGTTTTCTTTTTGTCTAGGCGTTGAGTTTATATTCTTGCAAACTCTATTGCCGAGGCCTTTCCTTGTATTCCTTTGTCTTGTTTAATATAAATCTGCATTATCGATCAAGAAAAAAACAGATGACAAGGCTTCGTTAAAAGTGTTGTTCTTGTCTTTCAATGTATTTACTCCTAAAGATATACATATCAGGTTGCTTCACAAGACTATTTCATTCAGATCTGTAGGAATTTATCAATACAAAAGTCCCAATGTTGTTCCATCTTTTGTCCTATTGATTAAGGAATCCTCCTTTATAAAACCTCATTGAAACATTTTCATCCTTGAAGGTCTTCATCAATAGGCCCAGACTTTCTGGTTGATCCAATTAACAATAACATGACTCCATTCTCTTCCGCTACAGAAGAAAATGTTACTGAGTACTCTTCTATATTGAACTTACCACATATGACATATCCATAATAAGTTTCTAAATAAAGAAATGTTTTCTAAAGGAAACAAATAAAATATCGTTGTTCGTGCTTTACAGGATTGAAAAAATCTTCCAACATTGGAATAGATTTCTTTTGTCTCCAAAAATCAATTCCCAGATAAATATATAATCAAACATCAATGGGATTTCAAATCAAAAAAATACTCACTGGTTAGTTTTAATAGCTTTTAGAGTAAGACTTATATCATGCTTCTGTAGAGTACCAATCAGCGATATTAATTACTAATGAACAACTTTTCAACACCAAAATTTTTTCAGTATCCAACCTCTTTCTCAAAAGACACATCAATTGAAAATAACTCTAGAGGGACAAATTGGTGCAAATTATAATATAGATGGACATGGAGAAAAATGTGTTCTTGCACTATGAATTTCTGGTTTTATTTCCATTACCCCTCCATTGGATTTAACCATATCAATTTAAATAGTGATAGCACAAAACTCAACATGGTTCTAAAATCTGAAAGGAAAAAATCAGAAGAGATATTATTCAGTATATGGTTGCAAAGGATGTCAAAAGACCAGTTAAGGGAAAAAAATCATGACCATGTCTGCTAGCAAACAAAATGCTGTAAAACTTAAGCATCACCATTTTGTATACCTGAGTCAAACCAAACATCCATCGTATCAGTTCCCTTTTGGTAGTCTGACGCTTTATTGCGATATTTTTCAGGAAGTAACTCCTCTACTGTCATGTACCACCATGCATCACTCCCCTTTTCAGATATTATAGCTGCCAAAAGAAATAATTGCACCACATAAATAATTCAACAACAGAATATCTTTCTTTTTTTTAATCGGTAAATGAGATCAATATATTAGTAAGAGATTGAAATTACAAGGAGTTAATGATAAGTGAACAAGCAAAAAACAACTACAAAAGAAATGGCAAGAAAGAAACATAAAGATTAGCTTCAAGGAAGATTAGTTGAAAATATCAAAATTACAAGGAGTTCACCGATAGGCGAACAAGAAAGAAACAACTACAAGAGAAATGACAAAAAAGATACATAAAGATTCGTTGCAAGAAAGATTAGCACAAACACTATCCATAATTAAAGAACGAAGATAGCCCTAGCTCTTCCCAGTCCTTTCTGATCGAGCACCTGAAAACAATGAGTTAAAGATGCTACAAGTAATCTTCTCAACTGAAACAAAAGTGTTGTCAAACACCCTCCTATTCTTCTCCTCCGACACGCCCACATCAAATCCCAAAGAGTGCAGTCGTTAGCGTAACGAGACGTCTCTTAGTAGTCTACAAGTAGGCGGATCAATATCCGGAACCTATGAATCTGGACCCATAGCCTACAGCAGCATAGGTAACAGCACCAGTACCAGCAGCATCATAGGCATCATCTTAGCCGGATTGATAGGCAGATTCCTTCGTGATCTAGAGCCATACCAGCATCCCTTCGGCCATTTCCGAACCAGTACAAGCACCGGATACAGCAGGTCAGGATTCAGAGCCTAGTGCCCAGGAGAAGATTCCAAAACACATTTGAACATCATCCATGTCGCTTAAGAATCAGCTAGAGATTAAGGCTTGAAGCTAGAATGGAAAACCCACACCAACACCAAGCAGGGTAGAAAATGCCCCCAAATCCAAGAAGTCAGAGGGCATAGGATCAATAAGTCATCCACTGATTCCTCCTCAGCCATACATAAAAATATTTTTTAGCCAGTCTCCAAACCCTACTCTTGAAGTGGTCTAAGGTGAGAATTTTTTTCAAAAAATAGTTTACACGAAGAATAAAATCTCATATGGACCGGGGTTTCACACTACTTTGTGAGACAGAACTGGATTTGATACCCGAAGTCTAGTAGAATAAACTCACAGTGAACTGGCCCTTGTTATCCTTAGCCTAAATCAGATCATGTTTCACAAGAGGATTTGATGAAATTGAAAATAGGAGCCTCAAAAGCCTAAAAAATCCTTTACCTAACAATTATTCAAACCTCTTCTCAACTTACGCATCCATGATACCTCTTCATTCCTAATCTCATAGCATGAATCCACCATACAGTGCTTCTTAGAGGCCACCCACAGAGGAAATATTACCGAACTCAAGCTTTAGCAACCTGTTTTTACACCAAAGGTCCTCCCAGAATTTGATTTTGGCATCTAAACCTACCATGAATCTAATGAACTTATGGAACTTCTCTTTTCCTTTCACAAAAACTTTCTACACCATGGATTCTCCTGCATCCTTTGGAGCTCATTCCGAGTCCATATATATATATAGAGAGAGAGAGATTGGATAGACAGACAGTATATATATATATATATCAGAAATGCTAGCCCCAGTCACAGTCTTCCCCAGACGCAAGGTGGTAGCAACGAGTGTCAAACCATCTCCCCGTTATAGGGTAGCAACACCACGTGTTCAACCACTCTGCGTCTGGGAAAAAAATTTGACTTACTGCGTCTGTTGCTAGCACTCCTGTACATATATATACATATGAAAAAAAATTGACTTATTGCGTTTGGTGCTAGCACTCCTGTACATATATATACATATGAAAAAAAATTGACTTATTGCGTTTGGTGCTAGCACTCCTGTACATAAATATATATATATATATATAACATGAAATGGTATAACCGTATTAAAAAAAGAAAACGATAAAAATAGCATATGCAATACAAAATGACATTACTTGACACATTTTTTACAGTAAATTGACTCATTATTAACTAAATAGATACTGCAAAACTCAACATAATCAGATAATTAGAAAGCAATCAGTGTTTTGAAGAGTTTCTTACACTTAATATGATCGATCGTCTCTTCATTCATCAGTGGTTCTTTCGAGTGTACATGATAAAAAACTGGAATGGGGACACCCCAAGTCCTTTGCCGTGAAATACACCAATCAGAGCGGCTGGAAGTCATTGCAGAAATTCTGTTTTCTGCCTGCACAAAATTCATGTAGTTGAACAAGATGTAACACCACCATAGGAAATAGGAAACCATTTAACAACACGCATTAAAACCCCAACAAAAAAATTTCTAGGAGATTAGGGACTGCTTGAGAGAATGCCAGAAAAGTGATATTACGCATGAAACAATGTTTAACATGGTACAATATTCCTATCACGGTCCGTATGGATCAAAGCATAGAAAGGCACCAAAAGAGGACGATCAGCTATAATTAACTATGCATAATGTCAAAAACATGAAAAACACCTGTTCTGGAATCCATGTTACTTGGCCAATTGCGTCCATAGCAGCCTGCCGGAACCCTTCTACTGAAGCGAACCATTGCTCAGTTGCCCTAAATATAGTAGGCTTTTTTGTTCTCCAGTCATATGGGTACTTGTGCTCTGTGTAAGGGAACAATGAGTACAATAATTTTATGAACCAACATGCAAACCTCATATTTCATTCTAAACAGAAGGATGTAACAACTGACCATTTCCTGATCAATTCTACAAGGAATAAGCTCAACTTACTGTAGGGTTCTTCCATAATAATTGACAACTGTTCATCCAAGTAGTTCACAACAGCAACATTACCATCTCCAAGGACATCTAGCCCACGAAACTGTCCAGCTTCTTCACTAAACTTTCCATTATCATCTACAGGGGATAGTATAGGAAGTCCATATTTCAGGCCAGTTGCATAATCTTCCTGACCATGACCAGGGGCTGTATGGACTAGTCCAGTCCCTGACTCAGTTGTAATATAATCTCCTCCAATGACAACAGGGCATTCCCTGTTATCTATTGGATGGATATACCTGATGCCATGGTGAACAACCACATGTCAGGAATACATTATGCTGCAGATTCATATAATAGATAGCTTAAATATAAGGTCTACAATTTATTATTAAACTTAAACTGCCAATATTTACATAACCAAAATGCAGCAATGACTGAGTAATTGTATGCCAAAGATCCATTTAAAGTATAATACAGTATCTTTTCCAGTTGCAACCTGCAATTTTCAAGATCCGAACCCAATAGTGTTTTCTTCACGACTAGCTTCGCTCCCCATTTTGATTCCAGGATTGGCACAAGGTCTGATGCCACAATAAGGAAAGGTTTTCTTTGCCCCTTCAGAACATTGCCAAGCCTTCTTTTTCCACTTCCCGGGGATGCAGAAACATCTTCCAAGAGTGAGTGTACTTCGATCACAGCATATTGAAGCTTAGCATTCACAGCGACAGCTGAACAATGGAAAGAAAATTATTGCATGTATAATCTTAGAGAGGAAAGTATGCCAATCCTACCCAACATAGGAAGAGGGGAAGAGGGGGGGGGACTATATATAAGCGCACGCAAATTAGATTTGGTATTTGCATCAAAGATGCGAAAGTTTGCTGAACTTTTAGCAAATCAAAAGTTTTGATAGTTCAAATTGAGGAATCATAGGATTAACAATTTCCTTGTCTTTCCAGTATATGGCATGTCATCCTACAGTCATATTAGCTATGAGCCTACAAGGAAAGAGGATTCCACACAAAATACACACATTGATCATAGCCCTACTGGTAATATAATACCACCTCGATGCAAGCCACTGGATGTGAGAATACGAGTCGTTATTTCCCATTATTGAATTGAAGTGGTAGATGCTGGGACTATGACACAATAATTGGACATATTAATCATACTTATATATATATGTCCATTCCAGATCTCTTTTAGACAACATAAAATGCATTTTGGGCTGGTCAATCAGCATCGAGAAAATTTACACCAAATTATTAGCATCTCTCAAACAGCATAATTCTGTGGCTGTAGCTAGCTCAAAGGGTGACCCGCAGGTTCACCATTCTGGACCATGACCATCTGTGTCATGTGGCACTCATTAACATTAGGCATAGAGAACGTTCTCTATGCTTAAGCATATAGACAAAGCCCACAGGTTCACCTTCTGGACCATGACCATCTTTATCGTGTGGCACTTGTAAACACCCCAATTTTGCACCCCCTTAATCTCTTTGCACCCCTCTAAAAACCCTTCAAAAATCCATTTTTTTAAACCCTCTTGCCACGTGCTTCAATTTCTGAAAAAAAAAGCCCCTCAGGTGAAAAATGACCAAAATACCCCTGAAAAAGTGCTAAAAAGTTATCATCTTGTTTAAAATGATTTTATAGATTTTTTGATAAATTTTGGCTATTTTTGAAGATAAATCGGACTTAAAACGGTTCAAAATGACCGAATTGCCCCTATAGTGTAAAATGACCAAAACACCCCTGAAAAGTGCTGAAAAATCCATGTTTTATCCCGAATATTTTTCCGGATTTTATCAGCTCAATTTTGTCTATTTATGGGCTGAAAATGGGCTAAAACCGAATGGAGTACAATGGAATGCGACACGTGGCGTTAAAAAAAAAAAAGAGAAAAAAAAAAAATGTTTTTTGGCCCTTTAAATGGGGGCGCTACTTCAAGTAGCGCCCACCCATTTTTTGCCTATTTCTCAGGTGGGCGCTACTTCAAGTAGCGCCCCAAGTGAACCCCGTTTTTTTGCCGTGTCGGTAGGCGTTTCCGGAAAAAATGAAAAGGGGCGCTACTTCAAGAAGCGCCCCCTCAATGTCGACCCGATTTTGCCGCCGCACTGTTCACAACTGCCCACTGTTTGGGGTTTTTATCCAAAAGGGGCGCTACTTCAAGTAACACCCCCCTGTTTTGGCTTCCTATAAATACCCCACCCCTCCTCACTTCATTTCCATTCCATTATTCCTCCTTTCTCTCCATTTTCTTCTTCAAAGCCTCCAAAGCGCGTCGGATTCCCAAGAACGTCGATAGCAAAGGGTCGATTCTCGGGACCCCTTTTTTCAGGAATCTTTTCAGATTTCCCGGACGGTAATTTTTCTCAAAACCCTATTTTGCTTTGTCCTTTAGTAGTTTAATCTCTTTTTTAAAGTTGGTTTCAATTATTTTAAATATTTAAACTGCTTACCTAGTCGAACCTCTGCCCAAATCCCGGTTCAAAACTAGCCCCGCCTAGTCGAACCTCTGCCCAAATCCTGGTTCAAAACTAACCCCGCCTAGTCGAACCTCTGCCCAAATTCTGGTCCAAAACTTGCCTCGCTTAGCCGAACCTTTGTCCAAAAAACCTAATTAACTCTAGTTAACCCCAGTTAAACCCCTAGTTAACCCTAGTTAACCCCAGTTAAACCCAGTAAACCTCAGTTAACTTTAGTGAACCCCAGTTAAACCCAATAAACCCCAGTTAAACCCTAGTTAAACCCTAATTAACTCTAGTTAACCCCAGTTAACCCTAGTTAAACCCTAGTTAACTCTAGCTAACCCTAGTTAACCCTAGTTAAACCCTAGTTAAACCCAGTAAACCCTAGTTAAACCCTGGTTAACCCCAGTTAAACCCAATAAACCCCAGTTAAACCCCTAGTTAACCCTAGTTAACCCTAGTTAACCCCAGTTAAACCCAGTAAACCTCAGTTAACTTTAGTTAACCTCAGTTAAACCCAATAAACCCCAGTTAAACCCTAGTTAACTCTAGTTAACCCTAGTTAAACCCCAGTTAAACCCTAGTTAACTCTAGTTAACCCCAGTTTAACCCCTAGTTAACCCCAGTTAAACCCAGTAAACCTCAGTTAAACTTTAGTTAACCCCATTTAAACCCTAATTGACCCTAGTTAAACACAGTTAACTCTAGTTAACCTCAGTTAAACTCAATAAACCCCAGTTAAACCCTAATTAACCCTAGTTAACCTCAGTTAAACCCAGTAAACCTCAGTTAAACTTTAGTTAACCCCATTTAAACCCTAATTGACCCTAGTTAAACACAGTTAACTCTAGTTAACCCCAGTTAAACCCAATAAACCCCAATTAAACCCTAATTAACTCTAGTTAACCCTAGTTAAACCCTAGTTAACCCCAGTTAAACCCAATAAACCCCAGTTAAACCCTAATTAACCCCAGTTAACCCCTAGTTAACCCTAGTTAACCCCAGTTAAACCCAGTAAACCTCAGTTAAACCAAGTTAAACCCAATAAACCCCTGTTAAAACCTAATTAACTCTAGTTAACCCCAGTTAACCCTAGTTAACTCTAGCTAACCCTAGTTAACCCTAGTTAAACCCTAGTTAAACCCAGTAAACCCTAGTTAAACCTCAGTTAAACCCTAGTTAAACCCAGTAAAGCCCAGTCAAACCCAGTTAACCCTAGTTAACCCAAGTTAAACCCAGTGAACCCCAGTTGAACCTAGTTAACCCTAGGTAATCTCAGTTAACTCAAGTTAACCCTAGTTATTCCAGTTAACTTTCTCTAAAACCCCAAAAACTCTAGTTAAATCCTAGTAACTCTAGTCAAACTCTAGTTAATCCTGATTAAATCTCAGTCAAACCTGGTTAAACCCTAGTTAAATCCTAACTAATTCTAGTTGAACTCCCAGTTAAAACCTAAGTAAACCTTTAGTTGAACCCCAAGTCAATCAAACTGAACTCCGGCTAAACCCTCATCCGAACCCTAGTTAAACCGAACCTTCTTTCACTCCTCAGCACGAGCTAAAAAGGCCACCTCGCTCCTCAGCACGAGCTAAAAAGGCCACCTCGCTCCTCAACACGAGCTTAAAAGGCCATCTCGCTCCTCAGATAAGAGCAACAACCCTCAAACCCTTCAATCATCCACAAACCAGTCCAATCAAATCAAACCATCAACTCCGTTCCGGAACTACATGTGGCTTGATTCCACTAACTGTGGATACGTAGGCAACCCTGATCGGGTTCAGCTCCCCTAGGATAGAATCCTTATTCCATTTCTACCCTATCCCTCTCAATTCATTTATTTCAGTCAATATTACATTGCTCAGCATATAGATCGAATTGCAAGTTTCTTATACGGTTTCCTTTATTTGATTCAGACTTAGAGAGTAGGTAACCATCTCCAGATGGGAGTTTAGGGGTGCCTAACACCCTCCCCTAACTCAAATGAATCCTTTACCCTGACCTCTGATTTCTAGACCATGCCTTATCCAACAAATTCAGGGACCTATTTCCCTCAGAATTAGATAGGTGGCAACTCACAACTCAATTACAATTTATCACCATTCCTTATTTGGATTTATCCTGATCGGGAAGGGAGGGTAAAATCCAGGTACTCACAGCACTCATTAATATTAGGCATAGAGAAGGCTCTCCCACACACTCCTTTAACATTAGGCATAGAGAAGGTTCTCTGTGCTTAAGCATATGTTATCTCTCACATACATGCGTGCTTAGAGAAGATTCTCACCATTCAAGACCATGATCATGTGTACCGTGTGGCACTCTTTAACATTAGGCATAGAGAAGGTTCTCTAGGCTTAAGCATATATTATCTCTACTATATATGTAGATTGTAGATAGGCAGATTATAGATAGACACGCGCTGCGCACACACACATAAAGGAATACAGAATTGGAAAATCAAAATTAGGGGTTAGAATCCCGTATATATAATAAGGAGCAAAAAGATCTCATTTAGCTAAAGATTTAATGATCCCAAAGAAAGACGCTAATTAAGTACATAACAGGTAGATGAGTATACATAAACCTATAAACTTAAAGCAGGAACAAAGAACGGTTTATCAAACAACAGGTTCTAGTTACATTTATAGAAGCCTACCATAGACACTATATTTCACATAAAATTAAACTAATAGGCCCTCGCTTCCTTTTAGCATTCTGTTCAGCCAGCCAAATTAGCTGGCTACTTCAATTAGCATAACACAAAGTAGGTCGATAGCTTTGTGCTATGATAATTAGCATAAGCAATGGATACTTTTCACAACATAAAACAGCTGCAACTTGCAGCTAGATGTATGGAGAGATTTACAGAGATGTGTATAGGACGCTATGACACAAAGCTAGTTTGGTAGCTAGTTGTGTTGCTTTCGAACTGAATATTACATTAAATCCATCCTACGGAAATTTATAGTTTCAAAAACAGAATCTATGCACCAGAATTCTGATACTTAGGCTGTCATTGGCATGACTGAACTTTTTGGTACAAATGTCAATATATAACCACCAACTGGTTGAATCAGAAAAGGTACACGATTACAACTGTTAAATATTATTCCATTGTGACTATAACATGACAAATCAAACTTAAGACAATGATTTTAGTGAACGGCTTACCAGCATTTGCCGGAACAGTCCAAGGAGTTGTAGTCCATATGGCCAAGCACAAATCTGGAAAAAACTCCTCTAATAAGCCATATGAAGTCGCAGGCGCACTAACTAATCTGAAAATAGCATATATGCTCTTTGAAATGTGCCCCTCGGGATACTGCATAGAAACTTACATGTAAGTAACGAAACGAAACCATGCCAACCCACCATTCAACTGAGTTACCAGAAAAATCTGTGGCACCCACAGAATGGAGAAAGAAAAAAGAAGGAATGCAATCACATATACTCAATCATTGTTTAAAATGTCAGTTTCACACTATGTTTCAGTCCCCCATGAATTGGAAAGACGTCGTGGACACTTAGGATTTAGGAACCATTATTGAAGCATTTTATAGTTTTGGAAATATATGTATTACTGGAGCACTATGGAAACATTAATAAACATGCATTGATTTTTTGACATGATAACAAAAGAAACCATTTAGAATAAGAAAGACAAGGTACCTAGCAAATATACATGTTGTATGTCTCACATATGCACACATATTGAGGATACTGAGAATGAAGACACATAGTGTATACACATAGCAATAGCCATTTAATTTGAATAAGTAAATGCCGAAAGGAAAAAAATCGAGAACTACTAGTCTACTAAGTTTATCTGAAATCATATCCACATGGATAGAGTTGTAGATGGATCAAATTTGAGGCAGATAATGGTATATCTGAATTCAATTCGATTACACTATATGACTATCCAAATTCGAATCTATATCCAATGGATAGTGATATAGTGTAGTCATATTCGACTTTGATTAAAATAGTAAAATTCAGATAATATTTGAATTATCTGATTACTTGATTAGAAAAATTAGAAACAAAAAAGGGGGTAACAAAAAATAAAACATTAAAAATGACAAGTTATTGTTTTATCCTCATTTATATTAAATTAAAACAAAAATTTCATGTGTTTGTATTGTAGTCTTATATATATATTAACCAGTTGGATATTTATCAAATCGGATATAAAAATATTCAAATTTGTTCTTGTAATCTTATTATAAACAAAAAGTAATATAGTAAAAGTCCTATTCGAATTCGCTTCGCTGGATACGTATTCAGATAATTATCTTAATAAACGGATTTAGATAATATTTGTATCCGTTGACAACCCTACACATGGAGTTACAAAGATGCTCAAAATGGACTCATACAAATCCTAAATAACTTATGAAACAACTTGAATATATCATATATGCACACAAATGTGGTCCTCCGACACTTCCTATGTTATTGTGTTATTTTGGTTCTTTTTCCTCGTTTACATAAAATACAGTGGCTTGTAATATGTTAATTCACAGAATTCCTACATAATTGCTAAGTGCTAACACAATTAGATATATCAATATAAACATGTTGCTCTGCAATGTTTCCTACTTTTTTATAAAGAATTTATTTTTTCCAGAAAAACTTGTCCCATGAGTTCAAAGGTCTTAACACTTTTGATTATCATACTCAAAAGATTTGAAATTACATTCTTGTTTTAGCAAGAAAATTTAATTGTTACTAAGATTATTAATTACTAATAATTTTTTAATCAAATATGATAATGGATAAAAAAAATTACAATGAATTTAACCTTGGGAACCTAGACAATGTCTAATACTCGAAATTTTGATGTAGACTCAAGGAAAAATTTTGAGAAATTGAATTTTTACAATTTTATTGTTTCTCAAAAGTAAAAAATATAAATTAGCCCTTTAGATCTGGTGTACAATTCAACATTTTAGAAGGACTGATGATGTAGCATTTAGTGATTGATGATGAAGCCCATAAAACAAAAAGCCCACTGCTGGAGCAGCCCATGATGGGAGGCCAAAAGCCTCTTATTGACTCCCATTAAAATTATTTAATAGGTGTTAGTTTCCCATGTTTTGTTACTTGCTTTAGTCAAGGAAATGTTCATATGGGAAGTTGATGTTTTTCATTTTCAAAACATTTATGGTTGCAGATTTGTGTTATAAGTATTATAAAAGAGTATGTAGAGTGATGGAGGGATCATCTTATCTTAATTTGAACAACTACTTGTTTCTAAGTTGAGGATGTCCTCCCTTTTATTGAAATATATCATAGTAGCCTTATCTTCTATTGTGCTAAATCTCTAGTATTCTCTACACTTATCTTTCTTCCTTTTTGGACCTCATCATTTGGTTTTAGAGCTTGAGCTAAGCTCTTGGCTGGTCTCTTCTCCTAGCTCTCTTCTTCAATGGCAATAAGAAGACCTACAGGTGGACGTGGCAACCACATGAGGAATGACACAAGAGAAGAAGAGATACAAGAATTACGAAGGCAAGTGGAGGAGCATAAAGCCTTGAACAGAAGTTGTTCAAGGCGGAGAAAGGGAAAACTATCATGAAGTAGCATCTCCAATTTCAATCTCCCCAATTAAGAAGCAAGAATTATTTTTTGACGAATGTGCCAATGAAAATCCCTGGATTTTTTAAGTTTATGATGAAGATCATCTTATCATACATCAAGGAGAGGGTGCAAGACCAAGTGGGCCCGTTGGATTTCCTCTCCTAATCAAGGAAGCAAAAAAAAATTCCAAATCTGAAAATTACTACTTTTAGTTTTTTGAGTGACAAGAATATAAATGCAATATGTAGAGTGGGTGGTTGATGGATGTGGGCACAGCCCCCATCCAAATCCAATAT
This sequence comes from Tetracentron sinense, assembly GCA_015143295.1. Lineage (NCBI taxonomy): Eukaryota > Viridiplantae > Streptophyta > Magnoliopsida > Trochodendrales > Trochodendraceae > Tetracentron > Tetracentron sinense. Next base: position 5,442,402 of record CM026558.1, on the reverse strand, counting down.
GGCAAAATATGAGGGGGTGGTTGAACCATGTAGGGACGGTATGTTGGTACCCATCTAAATCCAATCGACCCAAGAACATGTGAGGCCAATCCATGTGAGACCCATTTCAGTCCAACATTGGGTAAGGTCGATCCATGTGAGATCAATATTGTTACAATCGATCCAATTAGTCCAACTCCAACCAAACCATGTAAGAATGAATCATGTGAGCCTACCAATGTTTTGGTTAAAAAATTGTTGAAGGATCCAATTCTGTGGAATCCTCTCGAACTCTTAAAATCATTTGTTGCAATAGTGACTTGAAAAAAATTGATGTTGAAATAATTGAGATCTCAAGTGATTCAAAAAACGATCAAACTAAATGGAGAAGGCTCACGATCCAATCCACCAATCGATCCCGATGAGGACCCCTATGATTCGAATATCGAGCCTATAGAAGATGAGTATCAGTCCGATCATGCTTCGGTCGGATTGAATGTAATTATAGAAGTCAATCAAAACAAGCCCATCCAATCGCTGCTGGTATGTCAACAATGCAGGGATAGGAGATGGCCGGAGTTGTTTGTATATTGCTTTGATTGTGGAGAAGAAGTTCGACACCGATATTGCATGGACGACATTCCTAACCATGATGAGTTTGTACTTTGGATATGTGAATCTTGCCAAGACTTGAAGAAAATGATTGTTGATCAACAAGTTCACCAAATTCGAGTTTTTCAACCCGGTGGAAATGATGCAATCGAAAATCAGCCATTCCCTCAAATCAAATATCGGATCATCAATGCCAAGCAATCCAAAAGAAAAGGATACTCCATCGCCCGATTCGAAGCCATTTGATCCTGGTCAAGTCAACAGTCCTACTTTCAATGTGCGTGATTTTACATCATATTATGGTGAGCTAGATGCAAACTTGAGGTCGAGTTTCGTTCAACCAGGGGAGACTAATGTAGCATGCATGGGGCATGTATTTAGTGATGGATGATGCAGCCCATGAAAAGCCCATAAAACAAAAAGCCCATTGCTGAAGCAGCCCATGATGGGAGGCCAAAAGCCTCATGTTGACTCCCATTAAAGTTATTTGATAGGTGTTAGTTTCCCATGTTTTATTACTTGCTTTAGTCTAGGAAGTGTTCATATGTGAAGTTGATGTTTGGCATTTCCAAAACATTTATGGTTGCAGATTTTTGTATTATAAGCATAAAAGGGTATCTAGGTTGAGGATTGAGGGAATCATTTTTTTTATTTTTATCAATAGCACATTTTATTAAGCAAAAGCAGAAAGAGCAAGAAAAAACACCAAAACAAAGAGTTTACAAGCAAGTAAACTCAACAACAGCACACACTACCAATCACAACCCCCCCCCCCCCCAATACAGCCAAAGCTACAGCATAAAATCACGCATATCCTTCCACGGAGAAAGAACCTTCACCCACTCCAAGAGAGTCATACGAATGCAATTACAAAGACGAGGCACTGTGGACGAGACATCTTCAAAAACTATCCCGTTCCTTTCTTTCCACAAGAGCCAAGGAATCACCCCAAGAAGGACTCCCCAAACCACCGCCTGAATCCCTTTCCCTCTTTCCCATTCCCAACTCTCTAGCGCATTCCACAAGGTCGAGGGAAAAACTCAAGCCACCCCCAAACGGGACAAGAAGAAATTTCACACCTCCACCGCTACCGGATAAAGAAGAAGGAGATGGTCCACCGATTCTTCCACTTGGAAACACAAAAAACACCTATTGGGCAAACTCCATCCCCTAGCCTGCAAATTATCCACAATAAGGATTCTATCCAACACCGTGGTCCACAAGAAGAAAGAGACCTTAGAGGGTAATCCTGGATTCCAAACCGCCCTATACGAAAACGGCCTCCCATCCGAAGATAGAAGAGAATGATACAAACTTTTAATTGAAAACCTCCCTGAACTTTCCTTGCTCCACAACCTACAGTCCCTGACCTCTGGATAAATAGTCGACAAAGAAATGCGCTCCAAAAGTCTGAGTAAGTCTTCCATCTCCCAATCATTAAGATCCCTTCTCAACCTTGGACACCAGACCACTCCCATCGCACTCCTCTCATAGAACTCCACCACAAGCGCCTCCTTGTCTAACGCTAGGCTGAAAAGGTTTCCAAAATCATCCATTAGCCCCGACGATCCTGACCAAACATCCTTCCAGAACCTTATTTCCGACCCTCTCCCTACCCGGAAGCAAAAAAAAGGCACCACCAAGCCCGCCGTATCCATAATCCCCTTCCAAATCCCGAACCATGAGAACCTCTAACCTCCCGAGGACTCCAACAACAATTTTCCCTGTACTTGGCTGCTATCACCTCCCGCCAAAGGCTACTCCTATCCTCTCCAATTCGCCACACCCACTTGCCTAACAATGCCTCGTTCATTTGAATTAGCAGCTTAAGGCTCAACCCTCCCTCTTCCTTCAGACGGCACATTTGGGACCAAGCCACCAAATGATATTTAGCGCTATCCTTACTATCATTCCAAAGAAAATCCCGCTGTCTTCTCTCAATTATGGCTGCAAACCGAGGGATGGTGAGAAAGAAGTAGGCAGGAAGGCTCTGTAACGTGCTCCGAATCAAAGTCAATTTCCCCCCTTTGGACTAGTAAGATGACCTCCACCCTGATAATCTTCTCTCGATACGGTCTAAGACTGGAGTCCACACTGATTTCATCTTGTAACTAGTTCCCAGAGGCATCCCTAAATATACTAAAGGAAGAGAACCCACCCTACATCCAAGGCAAATGACCAAATGATTCATAACTACTTAAATTGTTATGGACATGTCAAAGCCCCAATTTGGGTTCTCTCTATTGCTGTGAAACGGGGGGGGAAAAAGAAAATAGAAGAAAGGAGGAAGGAGAAAGATGGAGTTGGATTTGGAAAAAAATGATAATTTATTTTATTAGTCTTTTTAATTGTACAAGTCTTTTGATGTTTGATCTCATACGACATGATTATATGAGTTTACTTTTCTTGATTTATCTTTAATGATATTGGAGTATTTTTTTTCATTTTATGGAGATCATTCACGTTTTTTATAGTGTATGCAATGAAATATTCATTACTTTGTTTTATCAATAGATGTAAACGAAATCTTTTGGATAATAGATTATTCTATTTTTTTTATTTATTAAGTAATTTTTTGTATTTTTAAAAAAATGGATTGAATCTTACGATTTACGATTTGAATCCCGATTTGAATCGAATCGGTCATAAAACGATTTTACGATTCGATTACGATTTAACAACCTTGTTCATAACTACTTAACATTTCAGGGTAAAATAAGACGCGGTCTATTTTAGTGTTACGACATTAGGCACATGGATGTCTTACTCAAAACACAAAAATCACATAAGAAGCTGAAAAAATATACAGGGAAATAATGTCAAACAACACTAGTGCACTCCATTTCATCTATGATTCTATTTCAAGTTTGGGGTGGTTTCCAGATGACAGAGTAAGATTCTGCTACTGTAATCCCTAAAGATTAGATACCTTTTTTTAACACACTAAGACTGTTTTCTGTCTCCAAGAAAGTGGATTTTCTCAAGAAACCACACTTTCCGCATGTTCCAGTTGCAAGAAAGTCTCAACAACCACTTTCTGGATAGTTTTTTTTTTTTTTTCACTCTTCCCTTAAATTTTTTCCTTTTAAAACCAATGGAATTTTTTTCCTCAAAAAAAAAAGGTGGGTTGAGACACTCGTGATACCCTCCATCATCTTCTCCCGAAGACATCCCTACCAAGGGTCTGATTGGTTTCCTCAATTCCGGCAGCCAATACTCATCGCCCAGTGCCAATTGCATAGTTCTTCCCAAATTTTTTCACTAACTGACGAGTGCTGGGAAAAAAAAACACCTTTTCTTTTCTCACTTTCCTTTCTGGACCCTTCTCGGCAAAAGAACACTGCCTAAAGTTCCATGGACTGTTTCCCCATGGACCCCATAGATAGCTGCCCTGAATTACCTAGGATATGGTTTTCTGTTTCTAAAAAGTACTTTATGAAACCACGAAACTGAACATACAATTTAAGGAGAGAGAAAAAATAGAAGTCCAAGTATTATTTGACTAATACAAGATTTTCACACCGGTCGATTTCATTGCATCATCTATGACAACACCAAAAAAAACATTGAATGGACCTGATAATTCTTTTTATTTTTTATCACATGTTCCGAGGGTTATGACTCAATTGTTTGACTTCAAATATTGATAGGATACGGATCAAAAAGCATATTGATAGGATATTCCATCTAACCATAGGAGATCAGTAACTCAGTATGACCTGGAGAAGGTTTCTGTTCACCTATATCCAACTTAGGGAAAGTTGTTTCCACTTCATATTGTCAAGCATACAGATAAAAGAGAACCCCCTTTCTTTCTTCTTATATTTACATTTAGCTAATTTTGCAGGCTATTTTCTCTACAAATGAGATATGAGATTAAGAAATATTTTGTCACGAATTATATCCAGTCTCCACCCATCTAAGGAAAAAATTTCACTTAATCACACTCGAAAGTCATACCAACTCCACAATTTTACAAAAATCACAACAATGTTTATCTCTAGATTTGGCTAATGAAAAGAGGTTCAGCCAACTAAAATTTTAATGTACCTCCAATTCAGCCTCCGCAAGAGCAGTACATGATGATGGACTCCAGTGGACTGGCTTTCTGCCTCTATAGATATACCCTTGGGTGGCCATCTGCCCAAACACTTCAATCTAGTGGATCAAAAAATGCAAGAGAAAATGGTTTCTTAGTAACTCTGCCAGATGAAACATCAACCTGAAATAGGTAGGCATACCATTCCCTTTGATATATAAAAAAATGGACTTTGTCTGCAACTATATAGAAAGGGTTTTGTCTGGGTATGGCACAAATCCATAACGTAAAGAGCAACAACAATCATAGAAGCTGATAGGAATCATGAAATCATGGTTGTAAAAAGACCAAAATTCAATCTTCACTGTTTGTCTTGAACATGATATGATGACAGTGAAAAAAGGAAAATTGAAGATCCATTTAAATTTCAAGCATTCAAAAAGGTTATAAAATAAAAAATAAAAAGAAAGAAAAGCTGTACCAGCTACCTGAGCAGATTCGTAATCTGGATTGAGAGTTAAATAAGGATTATTCCAGTCTCCCCATACCCCAAAACGCTGCAAGAATTCAAAGAGAGACTTATTGTTCGACTATTTTCCTTAACAACGTCCATACATTCATTTGTAACAGAAAATCACCATGTTCAGGTTTATCTCAATGTGATTACATTAACTCTAAAAACAAATGTAGAAGGCTGATAGTAAAAGATTTCTACATTTTATATTATATTATCACACATAAAAGAAAAATTCCATGCAATAAAAATTCTAAAAGCACCAGTGGACAGCACTGATCAAAAATGATAAAAATAAATAAATAAATCTAATATCAGATAAAACTTTGATATGACCTTAAATGATTTCATCTGAGTCTTAACAGTCTCTTTGGCGAATTTGGCAGCTTTTGCTCTCAACTTCAATGGAGTGAGCTCCTTTCTAGCATCTTGGTCCATTGACTGCAGAACTGAAATAAATCAAAATAAATGTCAAATTATTCAACAAAAAATGACTCAGTAGTATGGGAAATGCTGAGAACTTGAAAAGGCTATAGTCTGGCCCTCCTCTCATTTCTGATCACAGTGCTAAAGTTGCATATTAAGCCACTCCAACCAACCTTTCCGGGGTCGAATTTGATTGCACAAAAGACCTAATAGAAATCTTTTAAGAGAAATAGTGCTACTGAAAAGATTATGCAACACCAAACTTGAAGGAAAATCGCTTAAATGGACATGAAGAGTACACTAATGAGATTTAAAGAGAGGGAACCCCATGTCTTGAAGCCAAACACATACTGACAGCCTAAACAAATGACCTCAGAACAAGAAAAGATGGCTTGATCAGCCTTGAACACTAGAAGAACATGAATGATAAGGGATAATCACAACAATCCATGACCATTAAGGGTGAATTAACAGGAAATATTTAGTCAAAGAAGCATGATAATGAGAGCCTCAAAGTATTAAGATGAAAGGTCTCTCTACATGATCAACAGTGTATTGCTCACCTGACACCTCTGATACCTAGCCTCCTAGCCTTCACAATGCAGACCACTAAACTAGTCAGAATCTAGCCTAACCACGGATGACTTCTTTCTGTATTGGGGTTTGAAAAAGAGAGCATATATGCGGCCAGGATTTGGCCCTGGTGTCTTACTGAGGTCTACACTCTACATAATGTAGCTGCAAAAGTTTTATGTTTCTCGAACATTTCTGAAAGAAGTAATATGCAAAGTCGAGAGTACTCCTTGGAGAATGAATAAAATACAATGTGATTTTACCAGGAGCTGCTCTTGGGCCAAGAAGTGACATGGCTCGTCATATTTGACCTTAACTTGCAACAAACTAAGAAACAACGCTATGGAGATTAAATTATGCATAACAAAAGTAAGGTGAATTTTTTTCCCCGGCAAAAATAGATCAATATATTAGCATAAAGAGAGTACAAGCGAGGTTCACCATTTGGTGAACTAGAAAAGACGGACAATAAAGAAAGCAAAAATAACAAAAGATATCAACCACTTCTCAGGACCAAAAAAGGAGGACGATCCTATATCGTCACCCTCAAAGATGACTGAAACCCAAGAAAGAAACAAAAAAAAATGGATCGGTAAATCTCATTCCATATCATAAATATAATGAAGCTACAATTGTAGAACTACAAGAACAAACAAAACAGAGTTTACAAGCACCTGAGCTCGAGAGAACAAGGTAAAGGAAAGAAACATGCAGAAATATTGATATCTCTACTGGACTAAACTGAACGCATCCCGAATCGCCTTGACAAGAAATATTTTCAGCCCACCAAGCTCTCCAATTCCTCACCGACTTACCATACTGAACACTACTCAAGAATGAGTAACTTAATACATGAACAAAAATGGGAGGAGGCAGATTGTGAATCCTCAAAAACTCTCTTGTTTCTCTCCTTCTAAATCGACCATACAATGACATCGGGGAATACCGACCAAAAAGATTCACGGTTACTATCCAAACTAATCACAGACCAACAAGATAATAAGTTATGAAAAGAATAAAGAAAAACCCAGTCCACACTTACCCAAGATAGGAACTATTCCCAAATTTCAAACACAATAGGGAAATGCAAGAGCAAGTGGTCAACTGACTCTTCCACATGTAGGCACAGAAAACAGCGATTGGCCAAACTTCACCATCTATTTTTCAAGTGATCACAAGTGAGGATTTTATTCAAATCCGCATTCTAGAAGAAGAATGATACCTTGGAAGAAAGACCAAGATTCTACACAATCCTATGAGGAAATGAATTTGAAGGTATCAGGCTTAAAGATTGTAAGGAATGATTTCACTAAAAATCGACCATTGTTGCCTCTAGACGATATCCTACTATCCTTGCCCTAAGGATTCGAGAACAAGGAACCAAGCATATCACTAATCTGATAATCTTCTCCCATGTGGTTGAAGAATTCAAAGATTTTTCTATTTATCTCCTCACACACACCACAACAAACAGCTCCCAAGAAAACCATCCAAACCCCCTATGAACTTTGTCTGCATCTCTCAACGCCCAACTCAAGAATAAGATCTTAAAGTTAGAAGCGAAAACCCATGATACCCCTAAGCGGGATAGGAAAAGCCCCTAGATACCACTAACCAAAGGACAATGGGTAAACATGTAGTCCACTAATTTCTCGGCAGCCATGCACATAAAACGTTTGTCAACCAGTTTCTAGCCCCTAGTCTTCAAATGGTCAAATGTGAAAATTTGTCCAAAAACGATGTCCAAAGGAAAAATACAATCTTAAATGAAATACCGTGATTCCACACTACTTTGTAGGGAAAAGCAGAGCTAAAACTATTCATCAAAGACCATAAGAATGAATGGTTAGTAAACCGGCCCTCTTTGTCCCTACTTTAAATCCACCCATCACCAACATGAGAGTTTGGCAACACCAGGGTGAGTTGTCTCAGAAGTACAAGAAAATCCTCCAATTCCCAATTATTTATACCTCTCAAATTCCAAAGCCAAAACAACCTCATCATTCCTCGATCTATGTGTCTCATCAGATAACCTAAAAATCTCATATATACATGATCGTAGGAATTCTCCAAATCCAGCTTACATGGGATCCCCAGTCTACCACTTCTCAGTTTAGACTTTAAATACTAGTTGGCAATCAGGATACCATCTAACATGTCTCTTTAACAAAGGCACCCTGTAGCGGAGAAATGATCGAGTCCATGTCTCCTTAGAGCCGACAGGCCAAAACTTTCTCCATAATCTTTTAAACACTAGCCACAAACTAATGTGACAAAAGTCTCTTAGATCTGGGCTTTTCTTAATTTAGGTATTGAGACAATGAAGGTGCTATTTAACATTTTATTAAATGTGTCAAGCCAGAAAATTTCCACTGCCACTCATGAAATCAGACCCAATGATGGGCCAGCACCTTCTATAAACAGATATGGTGAATCCAATAAGCCTGAGGACCTCATCGCCAGCCATATCTATATGACCCCATAAATTTCCTCATCCTAGAACAGCCTCTCTAGCCTCTCCCTATGCTTATTAGATGTGAAATCAAGGGACATACCATCCAACTTGAGTCTAAAGATGAATATTTGCTTGTACAAATTCTCATAGAAGTCCACCACCCCCTGTCTGATATCCTCTTCCCTATCCAACCAAACTTCATCCAACTTCGATCTGGATATGTGATTAGCTTTCTTCCTAGCATTTCCAAATTTAGGAAAAGAAATGTGTTTTTGTCTCCCTCTTTAAGCCACCTCACCCTGGACTTTTGCCCCCAACAAATCTCTTCATTGATAGCAAGATTTTGATAGTCCAATTTCAACTCATCTCCCATCCTCCTATCAGGCCCTAGAGGGGAAGGGGATTTCTCTTTCTTATTAATTGATGCAATATCCACCAGGATTTTCACCTTTTTAGAACCAAGATGCCCAAACACCTCTCAATTCCAAATTGAGCCTAGCTTTAACCGTTTTCAACGTCAAACCAAAATAGTATTCGGAACCCCCCCTCCCCCCCAATATCTTGAATTCTTCTAAACATCCTCCACAATCCCATTAAAATTTGGAATCCTCAATCACATTTCCTCAAATCTAGAAAGAACCCTCCACCCAATTTGGCCGATTCTAGAAGAATGGAACGTGATCAAAGGTCAGCCTAGGAAGAGTCCATTGCACCATATATCGGAAATGCATCACCCAATCAAGGCAAAATAGAAACCTATCCAACCTTCTCTACGAAGGCCTAACCCGGAGAGACCAAGTGAAATTAGCCGCATTAAAGGGGCTATCAATCAACTTGAAAATATCCACAAAATTCTCAAAACTGATCATTTTGCTATTGCTTCTACACCTACCTTTCTTCTCATGAGAGAATTTGATTGTGCTGAAATGACCGTCGAGGCATACACCCTTGAGAAAACCCACATGAAATCTCCTCCATCTTCCGGCATAAAATCAATAAAGAATAAGCCCCACTTCCATTTCCAATAACTCAAGGACCTCATTGTCCCAGATGATAAGAATCCCTCATTGTCCCCGATAATAAGAATCCCACTGAATGCAACAACTGAGGGAAGTGCTACTCATCTTCGCGCACGAGAGCCCCAAATCTCCTTGTCAACTAGATATTGCATATCAGCAACCTTAGGTTATTGAAGGCATAAGATGGAAGGCTTGAACTTAACTGAGACTTGCTTAATAAGAATCCTCTTTATCAATAATCTTTTTAAAAAATTATCGATAATAAAATGCTCGCATTCCACGATAATGTCCTAACCGTGGTTCACAAAATTGGTGTCGGGCGCCATGTCGTAAGTCCAAAACAGGATATGTATCGGCGATTGGATGGATACGACAAAAAAAATCAGGATAAACTAAAAAAAAAGCTTGGATACGCAAGGAAAAACTTGGATACCTTGCATAAAACTTCTTTCAATGCAAAATTAAGCTAAAAACAAACTAAATGAAGGCCTCCAACTATATTTATAATCATGCATATGAAAATACAAACAATAGTCACTTAGTCAAGTATAGGAAATACAATGTAACTGCTTCCTCTAGAGTAAGCTCATACCATCATCATCATCATCATTCCAGACCCTTCCATCAGTGTAGTCCGAATGCCTACCTTCGTCGCCGCTCACGACTCCCTCTCAGTCTTCATCTCCTTCATATCATCATATGTCTAATCTCTCAGGGCCACTTAGGGCATGGGTGAACGTTTTACACCAACCAAATGTTCTTTCAATTGAGTGATCCCACCACCCTTAGACAAAAATCCACAGTACTTACACTTTACGAGATATCTCGACCCGTCTACAAACTCCCAATGTTGCCACCCTATATCTCTTGCACGCTCTTTGACTTGACCTGCGCTTTCTTTGGCTCCATGTGAAACCTAAATAAAAAGAATTAATGATCATTAATATATATGATTTCGGAGTTGAAAATGTAAGTTATGTATACTTAACTTAATGCAATACACTTATAACAACACTTATTGTTAACTAAAAAATACTATTTTTTTAATTAAAATTTTATTTTTATTAAAAAATAATTTAGAAATAAAAATTCAAAAAATTGGATTAGCACATAAATCTTGAAGTTCATCAATAGAATAAACTCATATCAATTTTTGAAACCTATATTGTTTTGAAGTTTTTTAAATTTTCGGATTTTTGAGAAAAAAATGTTCAAAAATCTTCAATTTCCAAAAAAAAAAGGATTTTGATCTATGAATTTCGCATGTAATCAATAGATCTACTCATTTTGGGTTGATTACAACCAGTTTCATGAATTCAAAGTAAAATAAATTAAAAAAATGAGTTTTTACATACCTTCAATTTTTGGGGTAAAACCTTTCAAATCCAAAATCAAACGCCTCTTTTTGCATCCTAAAATCAACAATGGAGTTGTTGATTTAGGCTTAGAATTTGTTTAAGGAAGAAATTTAGGGGAGAAAATGGGGTTTGGAGGTGTTTTGAAACACCTCAAATGTTCATAACTCACGGTTTTAACACAATATCGATCGATATTGTTCATGTACGGTACAGACACGATACTTAGCAGTATCGGTTGATACTCAATAACAAAAAAAAAAATATGAACTGTCAAAATCATTGTATCGATCCCGTATCGTGTGTATCGGTACCGATACAGGGGGTGATACTGTTTTTTTCCACCATATCTTTATACCGGTTAGCCTAAAACCCGGTATGTACCGATATTTGAAACCATCATCCTAATTCCTAACGCCATTAAATAAAACTCTCGCTCCTCCCTTCACCTTCCGCGCACTGCTTTCCCCTTTGGTCCTAACTTTACTTCATAATTTATGACGCTAGAGCTTCTTGAGTTCCTTGGTGAGTTCTTACTCTCCCTCTCACCTTACCAACAGATGGTGAAGCACATACAATCCTCATTTTTTCCTCTTTCTATGTCCTGAAACAGCTTTCTTGTTTCCTCTTCAAAACCCATGAAAGAAAACCTAGGAACTTACCAAACTCCTAAACCTTGCCTAAGCCCTAAGCCCACTCAGAAAATCTCTTCTTTCCTCTCCTCCACTTTCAAGCAATAATAAATCCTCTTGCATCTGCAGCATTATATGTCTCCACCTCTGAAATTTCCAAAATCCCTATGCTCTTGTTATTGACAGCTTTCTACAACAGCAAAGGAATGTCCGGTACCACTATGAGATCATCAGGATCAAAGCTCCAAACCAAAGGCAACTCTTCCCCCTGCTCCTCACAGGATAGAGATTCCCTATCTCTCAATTCAAAAGATTTTGGGACCAAATTCTCACCAATTTGGTCAATAAATTGGCTATGTCTAATAGTGGTGCAAGATGGGTTAGGGCACAACCCGACCCGAACCAACTACTAGGTCGGGATTGGATAGAGTATTTAGCAACCCAACCCGACCCTAGTGTTACGTATGCATAAGAACATATTATGTGAAACAAAGTGTTTGATCTTGTGGTACAATTCTTGCTTTGAGTGGAAAATGTGGCATGTACAATTTTTGCAACACTTTTCTCTTGGCTTCATATAAATCCGACTCAACCTAATTCAACCCATGGTAAGTCAGGGTTAAGTAATTTACACTTAGGTTAAGGGGAAGTTCATTCTTTTAATGATTTACAAAACATAGATATCTTTTATATAATGATATTATATATATAACAAATACATACGTGTTATATTATATATATATATATATGACACAGTATATACGTGTGCACTGCTTCACGATCAACATTACAATCAGTTTCCAGCTAGCAGGTGCTATCTATCTATATATGTACATGTATGTATGTACGTATGCATACACACATATGTATATATATATATATATATGAAAATGCTTAGCTTACCGGCAGTTGCATTTAGGTAACGAAATGACAGGGTCCTCATTGGTCCACACCCCACTTTTTAACACTCAACAACTGTGGTTAAGATTGACTCACCCCTAGGGTTAAGCAATCCAACCTTGGTTTTTAGAAAAACAAAAACAAAAATCTTAACTTTAATTTAGTTAAGCTTAACCGGGGTTAAATAGGGGTTAAAAAGGACATGAGGACACGGCGGTGACCTTTGTAGAGGACCTATAGGTCCGCTAATCACTGCTCATATATATATCATATGTTCAGAGACCAAGAAGCAACATATTCACATGATGGGTGTAGCTGATATTAGGATTCTGAAAATGATGAGTGGAAAACTAGGTGAGATAAGATCATAAATGAGCAGATTTGGGAGATCTGACAGTAGCTTTAATATGTGATAAAACAATGGAGAATCGATTGAGATGGTTTGGACATGTTCAATGAATACCAATAACGGCACCAATGAGAACTGAGTTGACACAAGTTGAAGGCTCTATAAGGGCGAGAAAAATGCCCAAAAGCCAAAAGGAAGTGGATAGAGATAGTGAGAAAAGATTTCATAGCACATGCTTTACGGAAAAAGTGGTTATTTATTAACTAGAGTGCCAGAATAGGACTGATGTTGCAGAACCAAAATAGTGGGGGGATAAACTGAATGAGAATATATATACCTCCATGATTAGCATAGTCACCAATTTCTGGATAGCCCTTTTTTCATATTTGCACTTGATAGTAATTAGCATCATGACAGGTGAGAAATGAAATGTGATGTTGACAGCACAAAAAAAAAAACAGATGAGTTAGGAACAAATGCCTACACTAATGAGATCAGTAACTCAAGCAATACTTGCCTTTCAACTCAATTGGTAGGCCATGACAATCCCAACCAGGCACATAATGGACTTTATAGTTTTGAAGAAGCTGCACAAACAAAAAAATAAATCAAATAGAAACGAATGAAGGGTAATGAAGCAGATATGCGATCAAAAACCAAAAATGTGAAATCAGAAACATTGGTGCATGTAAATGAATTTGAAATTGTATACCTATTATGTTGAGTGAGTTTCCTTTTTTTTCAATAAGTTGCTAAACTAAGAGAAATTAAATCACTGAATTAGACATGGCAATACTCCAAACAAGGAGTAGATTTGCTTCACACTACAGAAATTTTTCCACGCATATTCTAAACATCTACAAATATCCCACTTAGATATGATAGTTAGTCAACAAAAGTTGAATTCCATGCGGAGAATAACATAGCACCAAAACCCTTATGCAAGCGTGAAGCTATCTAATAAGAAGAGGTGTCCTCGTACATGAATAAGAACCCTCCTGCATGAATAGGAAATTAGACTAAATATTACCAAATGTTACGTTAAGGAAAAAAGATGTACGGGTTTTTGTGTCAATTGGACCTAATGGTGGAGCATTTGCAATCATCTGCTTCATGCAATGGCTAATAGTTGTCCCCTTCAGTAAGACCAAGCTCTTAAGTGGCATTGTATAATAAGCCTACTTTTTTTTTCATCGATAATCATGAGGATATATTAATCAAAAGAGAAGCACAAAGGAAGGTTTAAACTTTAAAGTAATTTATTCACTAACACTGTAATCCAAGCCCAACCTAACCCTACCTGTGTTTGATTAGGCTTAAATTAATTTATGCTAGGTTTGGACGTAGTTTGGGAACCTTGGATTGATTCTCATGGTTGGGTCACGTTACGGGCTGATCGTTCAATTCTTAGGTAGGGGCCGTAGGGCTTGCATTGGGCCCAACCTAGCCCAAGTAGCACCCCTACAAAATACACCTTAGCATGAAAAATATTTTGACCATACTGCCCATGTGTCTACTGATTCTACTCATGTAAACACCAATGATTTGATAGTTATGTTTCTTTTCCTCATATATACAAGAATATGTCCCATATGTGTTTAAAATATACAACATAATGTATATGATCACAATTTTAAAGAAATGTTTATTAATCTAAACGCAACTGAAACCATCACTCTTTATTAAACAAGCTTATCGGCTATAAAAGACAATAAAAAAATCAAATAAAAAATGTGATGTAGACGGAGAAAACAACCTTGTAGCGATTAATAATATCCTTTAAAATCTTATTCAAAGCATGGCCCATATGTAGATCGCCATTAGCATATGGTGGGCCATCATGAAGAACGAAGTTTCCCTGTCAAAGTAACTCAATGTCAACTATAAGTTCATGTTAATTAGTAAAACAAGGAAGCAAGCTACGAAACCCACCCCATTATTCCTATCAACAACTCTCTTGAACACCTGATTGTCATCCCATAACTTCTGAATTTCTGGCTCCCTTACTACTGAGTTTGCTCTCATGCCAAATTTTGTCTTAGGGAGATCGACGGTGTGCTTATATCTTCCGTCTTCTTGCTTTGCACCTGAACAATCTCAAGCACATCAACCCATCACAATTCACAACAAAGAATTTCATGTTTTCTTCAACAAAAAAATAGTATAATAAGAACTCTCCTACAGAAAAGGTCTTGTTACAAAAGTTGACATGAGTATAAAGCACCATATGCTTAAGAAGGGTGATCATATTCTGATGATAAAATAACGAAAAATATACCTTCAGATGCTTTCTTTGCTGCCATGACAGGTCCACGAGATCTTCGTTTTGAAATGGAACCAGACTTTTCGCCAGAATAAGTGGAATAGTGTGTTATGTTTAAGAGAGGGAAGACTTTATCCAACGAACTATTTCTGAAATTAAATACGCTAACAGCAGTAGTTTTGCTAACAGATGAGCAAGTTCTCTGTGACAAAACCTAAACATAAGGAAGACTGTATATCAGTTGCAACTTGAAGAATGCTATCTGCGTCTCAAAAAGACTTAAGAGAGAAGAATCAATTCAATGGTTGCATATGATGCATCATGCTATCCGTGCTAAAACCAAAAAAAAAAAGAATTTATATAGCCTTTAGGATGTTTGTCATTTGCATTTAACACTTAATATATACCTTTCAAGAGAGAAACGGGGGGGAAATGATCAATTAATAAATTACTTTGTTATCAATTAGAAAGAGAGAGAGTGTGTGTGTGCATCACAGGTATCCATGCATATATGACAAGTGTTACTCCTAAAAAAAGATGGGTCAGGGGCAGAATGTTCCCCTCCTAAGGATGATGCTTCATTAATTTATAAAACAGAATTCTTACCTATCAAAATATTAACAAGATCATGTATTCTAAAATATCAAATTATTGCAAATCTATAAAAGAAATATCTTTGGAAAAGTATTGGCTGCAGTGTAGCTGAAAAAATTCATTTGAGGACTTACAATACACCTTCAAGTAACTCTCATGCAAAAAAATATGTAATCCACGTAGTGGAAACTAAAAAAAGAAAAAACAACCTTGGATCAAGGGATGGAGAGTTTGACAGGGGAGCCTGGTGCTCGAGGAGGAGATAGGCAAACATTGATGAGGCAGCACACAGTAGATGGCAGATGACCGGCCAACAACGTTAGACATGAATTCTTTCAGTATGCTGTTTATAAATGCCTTATTCTCATTGTTTTTGAACTTCTAATTAAAGTATAAACACAAAGTTATATGTGTGTATCAATGCATAAAGTATAGTTCGAAAACTCAGCGAGTCACCTGAGTAACTCGGTCAAGTTACTCGACTTGGCTCAGTTTCGAGTCGAGTCGTCTAAAAACTCAAAGGAGACACTATTTGGCGAGTTACTCGGGTGACTCGGTCGAGTCGAGTCGTGTTTTTCAACTCGCCAGACTAGGTCGAGTCACGGAAGTGTATTTTTTTTTAATCCTAAATTGAATGCTACACTGTTTTGCATCATATTTTTTGGGGGCTGCAAAGCCAACCTACTATGGGTTCTATTAAACCAGGTTTTTAGGTTTGAGGCTGCAAAACTAGCCTACTTTGGGTTCTTTTAATTAAGGTTTTTCAAGTTATTTGTGGTTCAGTCTTGGATAAAATGCCCAGAAATTGATAATTACCTAGTAAATAGATATCTATAATATATATTCCAAGTTGGACCGAGTCGCATTTTTTTCGAGTTACTCGACCCAACTAGCTTTCTAGTCGAGTTTTCAGGTTTTGAACCATAGTGTAAAGCCGTAAACACTGCATAAGTGACTGATGCATAGTGATCAAATTTTAGGGGAATGCCCTCATTCCCCCTCCCTCTTTTGAATCTTCTTTCTTAATGAAATTTCTCCATTATTCATCAGAAAAGTAAAACTACTTGAGGGAAAATATAAAATGGCATAGGCATCGCTATGCTTTATATGGCAGAATGTTTCTTTCCAACCATGATTATTAAAGAAAAAGGAAGAAAGATATTACGGATAAGCATTCCCTACATACAATTACTGCCTCTAAGCTCCTTCTTCTAAGTTCTGCCAGATGATCTGCATTTTCATTACCTCTACTCATAATGTGACCGTGAAAGATATCGTGAAAAGCTGTAAATGAGAATAAAACATAAAAAGTATGTATCAGTAGCTACGCCATGTAACTACATGTCCTCGTCAAGCGTATATAATTCATTTAAATGTTGTGTGGAGTAGCCTCCATGGCCCATCTTCGCTAGATTCCATCAATTGAGCACTAGATGAATTGCCTTCAACCATGGACAGGTCTCCAAAAAGTCTTGAAAAATCTTAAACCTTTGGACCAAAGCTAGAGCTTCCGCTTCTAATACTTTATGCCAGCAATCTAATACTTTATGCCACCAACCTGGAGTTGTTTTGCATTTTCAATCACCCGCCACTTAGTCTGGTTTACATAAAGAAGACCAATCAAAGTTTAATTTGACTCTACCCCAACTTTGAGGTACCTGAAATTGGCGCATAAGACACTTTCTTCTCATAAAGAATTTGAGAACATCTCGCTATTCACTTTCCTTAACATTAGGTCACTGTTATTGATTTTTTGTCGAGCCATCTGTTACGTTAACAATATTCTCACCATTTACATACTCAGGTGGGAGGAAAAAAGCAGTCTGTTCAGGGAACCTTTTGGCGATTTGTAAAAATAATAAGCATAAACATGGTTCCAAAAATTTATCATATACTATCCTAAGTAAGACGCACATTCATCTATAGAACTAAGCCCATCCTGCACCATAGGCACTAGGCAGTCCTACGTTTTTGTTGAAAAAATCATCATCGGCTATTCAATATGATGTGGTGCTAGCCTGCTAGGTATTGGAATTTGCCTAGAATTTTGTTGTGTGTAAAGTGTAAAATTCTATTATGGAGTTATTTGTTACATTTAGAATTTTGAAAAATCCTAATTGGTTGAGGATTTTATTGGAATTTATGTTTATAAATAGGCCTAGGGTGTAGGCTTATTAGATATAAGCTAAGGATGTGAGTGATTAGGGTTTCCAGGGAAATCGGATTTGCTTTCATGGAGAACCCTAGTAGATTTCATGAAGAATGGTGACTCTTGGGAAGAAGAGTGATGGCTCACAGCTTATCTTGGTGCCTCTCGTAGAAAGAGGATTTTCGGTATTTTGGTGCGGTATCCTTACACCTTAAAGGATTCAGGTTTTGGTTCATCATTTGTTTTCAGGCAAACTCGCTCAAGCGATATGCAATATTTAAAAGTGGCTATCTTTACATCTTAAAGGATTCGGGATTATTCGGTTTTTGGCAATCTCGCTTGAGCAAGAATGTGTTGTCTCAAGCGAACTGCGGCGAGTTTGAACAATATTTTGGGATTTTGGTTTAGGGTTTGTGAGATATAACAAGAAATTTGTGTGAGGGCCTTTGGGTTATCTTCTTATTTAATCCTTTTTGTAATTGTCTCCACTATTAGTGAAGGTTTTGGATCGTTTTTGGCCGTGGACTATAGTGGGTGAACCACATATATCTTGTGTGTTGTTTGTCATATTATCTTTGAACCCCTAGACCGGGTCGTTTCCACAGAACAATAGGAACACTGCTGTTAATGTGTTGGTCCAACCATCCACTATTCTCCTGTTAAATACCCAATGTTTCCAACTTTCCACTGTAAAAAATGACATTCCAATTTTAAAACCCTTGGGCAGGATGTAACAACAGCAATAACTCCTATTTGCAGACTCAATTCACTTATATAATAATCGGCGTGTGTACATAATTCATCAACTATGCTAAGTACGGCACAAATTCATCTACAGAGTTAATTGTATCTTCCGCTCTCGATGATTCTTAACTACTGAAGGTGCAATCAAATCAAATCAAATACAGTTAGTTCAGAATTCATTCATTTGATTCTACAATCTAAACAAAAAATAGTCGCGAAATACACCTCGATCACTGAGACTTTACAATCATTTGACAAGCAACCCATTGCCGAAAGCAATTTATATAAGAGACGATTCGTTTAAATGTTAAACTATAATTCGGTACAGAAGCCCTAAATCAAAATGAATGGAGCTTGAGATTACTTGAAATATACATGAACAGTTCGGAAACTGGGAAGGAACTGAGAATGAATCAAAAGAACAAACCCTATAAGGAGACGCTCGCATCGCCATTTTTTCCACTCTTGGAGTGAGTACACTTGAGTTTGCCGAGAGGATTTGAAGAGAAATGCCGCTTCCGTTCATTTGCATAGCTGCTCCATCGTGAGAAGGAGATGAAAGGATAAATCATAAATGAACCGAACCACAGCTTTTTCTTCTCTCTCTTCTGGTTAAACGGGTACGGTTCAGGGCTGCATATTGGACCGGACCGGGTCGAGATTCACCCGTCCATCTTGAATTAGCAGCCCATCCGGTCCAAATTTGTATTGGTATGTTTTTTTTGGATGTCCTCTGAGGCTCTGACCACTAACAGAAGTTGCCCTACAACTGTCAAATGCAGCCCAAACAGAGTCCTCACTAAAGTTACACTTACACACCATAATTGACCATCGAATAGTGAGTATTAGTTACTTGCCAATTTAATAAGAGATAAGTACCGATTAGTCACCCTAAATAAAAAAATATCACCTAAAAGGACATGGTTTGAAAAGTTTTACCAAATAGGGTATGTATTCCAATATTACCCTTATCTGTGTTTGGGTTTTATATGAATAGCTAAGGGGTTATTATGTCAAAAGCATACCCTATTAGGTAATAAAAATACAAAGTATGCCTTTTTTGATAAATATGTTAAAAGCATGTCCTTTTAGGTAATAAAAAAGTATGACTTTTTAGGTGAATCGCCCATTCAATAATCACTCCCAAAAAAAAATTTGTATTTAGTAATGAAAGATACAGAAAGTAATAATCTCCCTTTTCTAAAGTTGAATTTTCTCTAGGATGAATCCCTTGACGGTGGAAGACTCGATTTCGAGTGTCGATGTAGCTAACTCTCAACTGCCATCTCTTTTCGAGTGTACCAAGAGGTTAAAAATTAACCAAATGAGAGTGAATATAAGTAAAGTCTATTTTTTAAAAATATTTTTTTCTAAAAATTAAGGTTAAATTATTTAATATTAAAGATGAGTGAATCTTAACCACAATTAATAAATGTCAAAAAAGACACATGATGAGAGCTTGAGAGGTGTGCATGTACAATCCAACAGAATGCGCAATGCATGCAATAACTCTGTGGAGCCAAATCATCTCTGGTGATAACTGGATTTGGAAAATCCGGTTATCACCCCTAGAGGTCGCCACATGTCTCCTTCGACACCCCTAAACCGTGGGTAAGAAGCTCATCCACCCATTTTTGGTTTTTTTTTCTTAAATATTAATTCTTTTTTTAAATTAAAAAACTGTTTTTAATATTAAAAATAAAAATAGTTTTTTAATTTTTTTTTTTTAATATTTATAAAAAAAATCAAAAATGGGTAGGTGAACCTTAGGGGTGGGTGAACCTTACCCACAGTTAAGGGGTGTCAAAGGAGACACTTGGCGACCCCTAGGGGTGATAACCGGATTTGCCAAATCCGGCAAGAAGGCTTCAGATTACCTATGGTGGATGCCCCCACTTGATATCCATGATATGCCCAAGCGCCCACCTACCTCGGGCATCCACCACAAGTAATCCGAAGTCAATCAAGAACCTCCTGGTACATTGGAGAAGAGATGGCTGTGAACTGCTGGCTCACCCGCCCGAACATCCCTTGTATCGATATTGAGTTCCTTATGGATGTTGAATCCATAATCTTTTGAGTTCCCTATTACATTGTTCGGAATCTGTGACCCTGATCTTTGAAATTAGAAGAGTTCCATTCAAGGTCCAGCTCCTCCTAAAGAGGAATGGCAGACCTGAAAATCTGCATAGGTCGGATTTGGGAAAATAATAAATTTCAAAAAATATAAATTTGTGAGAACTCTTGTAGTGCCGTTTGTGACAACTTTTTAGGAAAAATGTCTAAAATGCTTTGAAACCTTAGCAGCCGTTTGCCATTGTTCCTCTGTTTAGGGGATCATAATCCAAAAATGGCATTTCATAAGACATCAACTAACGTTAAATAAAAGCCGCTTCACCTCTTTTCAAGGCTCTTTCGAATAACAATTTATTTCCCAAAACACCCCGCCCATTTTCCTCCCCTCACGCGTCTTTTGTTTTGTCCGGTAGAAGCAAACACCTGTGAATGTTCCTCTTCCCACGCGTCCGTAAGCAACACAGCTCGATCGCTTCGGTTTACCCCAACCTGATTCTATCTCTTCACTCTCTATCTCTTCTCCTTCCTTTCTAGAGCATTCCATGAGAAGATCAAGTAACCCTCTTCATCAATTTCGGTAGATCAACTATTTCTTCTTCTGTTTTGTTTAATTTATTCAAGATTTTAGATTAATTTGGATGCAATGGCGTTGCTAAGGCTTCCACTGAGTTGGGTTGTTAGGGATTCTACCGTCTTCAATCTCATTAAGCATCATCCCAGGTATCAAACCTCTCTTTAGTTTTCCACTTTTAATTAATTTGCTAAGGCACCATTATTTTATTGGAAAAACACCCAAAAATCTCATTTCACAATCACCTCTGTATATTTTCTGTTGGTGTTTAGTATTCTTGTGCAACCAGAGGCTAAGCTTGAATCCATGAAATTATCTCTTGTTCTAGCTTGCTGTTATTGTGAGATATTTTATGCACCAAGGACAACTGATAAATACCCAATTAGAGAAGAAAGTTATTTGAACAGTCTTGGGATACCAATTATGCTTCTCAACAGGGTGCACTTGATGACTACCCAACTATTGCATAAGCCACCGGAGACGAGTTCTCAATGTGCCTTCGGTTTCTTGTAGTTAGAATATTTTCAGTTCCCATGCTTGTCATACGAAGTAGGTTGATTCAACTATGAAAATCACGATTCAACTATGAAAATCACGAAATATAAGACTAGATTTCATACATTTGTGGCTTTGAGATTCTTATTGTAGATATCTATTTAATTTTAAATTAATAAATATGGTAGGGACACATAAAAGTTGTTCATACATATAACTCAATCTGTGATGGATGCCATGAGTATCAATTAGCAATGTTAAGATACTTTTTTTGGCTTACCGGGGAACCAAGTTGTTCATACATATAACTCAATCTGTGGTGGATGCCATGGGTATCAATTAGCAATGTGTTAAGATACTTTTTTTGGCTTACCGGGGAACCAATTCTTCTCAACAACACATGTTAGCCGGTATTGATTGGTCTATCATTTGGAAATAGTTCATTGGAGATGTACCTTTTAAGTAGTGGATAATATGCCCAAGTGACATAAAGTGGAGATCATTAGGATTGTGCATGGACAGACTTACTATATTAATGAAAATTGTAAATTTGCTTCTGGCTCTGATAAAGGTGAGAAGTTGCAATCGTTTGAGTGTGTGCTATAGTAGGTGTTGAATCTGTCATCTACATTTTTTTTTCACTGGCTTCAGATGGTTCCTTGCTGATTATTTCTAAATTTGCATGGCAAAGTACACTTTTACTCCCAATATCTCTTAATGATGCCCTCTGGGTGTTTGTAGAAATGTTGCATAGAAACTTTTCATTTGGTTGCATGTTCAACACATGCTCAACAAAGTAGCTAGGATCATAAATGCAGCATGAAATTGGTACCAACTTATATGTTGGAGTCAGTCTATGGGTTATAACCAGGGGTGGGGCGAGGGGGGCCATGGCCCCCCCAAATTTTTTGTAATTCCTCTTAGTTTTGCTATGAAACAGTGGTCCCCTCAAATTTTTTTACTTTTTTTGTATACCTTGCGCTCCCCCCCCCCCCCCCCCCCAAATTTTTTTATCATATACACATATCCCTATTGACACCTCTTAACTATGGTTAAAATTCACTCACTCTTAGGATTCACCTACTTATCCTTATTTTTAGAAAAAAATATTAATTTTTTTTAACCTTAAGAGTTAGTAAATTTTAACTAGGGTTTGAAAAATAATTTGATAATTTTTTTTTAAAACAAACCAAGGATAGGTGGGTGAATTTCAACGACGGTTAAGGGGTATCAATGGGGACATGTGGCGACCTCAAGGAATTACTAGAAAAAAATTCTCAAAATAAAAAATTTACCCACAATTTTTTTTTCTCAGAGGCTTTGCCCCCGAACCCCCAAGTTTCATACCCCTCAAATCCATTATTTTTTATAATAAGTGTATTTCGGCCCCCCCAATGAAAAATTCCTCGCTCCGCCCCTGGTTATAACCAACCACTAAAGGTCAGGATTTGAGTTGACTAATTTTGTCTTTTCTAATGCCACATCAGCTCTAATCCTAACCGTTTAATAATTGGGATAAACGGTTAGGATTTGAGATTTTGGGAGAATGCCTAGACTAATTCTATATGTTGTGCTCAAATTTTGTATTAATCAGCTTGTCCTACTTAACCTGATCACCTTGTCCTGCTTGACCAAATGATAGGAGACGAAACTGATCGCTTGTATTGCAGAATTTTTAGATTCATTTGAAGCAGATAATGCGCCAAATAAAACCCTTTTTTTAGCGGAGGAACATTCAATTCGCTATGGTAGAGCTACTAAGGTAGTTTACTAACTCCATAGAATGAAATTTTCAGCTGAGATGTGATCATTGTGATATTGTGTACTTTATAGTACAATAGATAAATTCAGACAAACAATAATATTTCATTGTTGTTTTATATTTTAGGTGCTAATGGTAACTGATGCTTCCACTCTCCATTAAAACAGGGTTGTTGTTATGTTCTGAAACTTCAGTTGCATCGAAGATTTTGGAAGTTATTTATTTGGAATGTGTTCCCAAGAAGCCTAATGCAAATCTCAAATTCTGTACTCATTAGCTTGTCCTGCTTAACCTGATCACCTTGTTAAAGCTGTACGTACATGCTATTCGCAACCTTTGTCTATGCTGGAGGTAACTTAATTTTCTTCATTTGATATTGATATTGGTATGCCTGAACGTATCTTTTTTGTTTGTGGAAATATTATGGGTGTTTGAAAGTGTGGAAATTTTAAAAGTCAGAACCGCTTGTTCAATGTGTGTTTCTTGAGTTATTGATTTTATACTTCTGATATTGGTTACCAATATTTAGGACTCTATTTTTGTAAGGAATATTATCTGTGATAGTTTGTGTATTATGGGTAACTGACCCAATTGTCTTAAGGAACATTATCTTTGATAGTTTGTGTATTTTGGGTAACTGACCCAATTGTCGAGATTTCGATATGTGTTCTCATGTTGAATGCTCTTGTTTGCCATTATCATGTTTCTTACTGATGTGGATATTTTCAATTTTGAGACCCATATTGTCATAATCTGATGAACTAATTGAAATTATTGATCCCCTATCTCAAAACTCTTGTGTGATGATTAGCTTTGAGTTCTCCTTCACGTCGATAGCCATCATCATGACTTCCAATGGTTTCTTTACAGCTATATCTGATCATGTTCCAGAGACACCTAACAGGATTTCTGAAGATATGATTAAGTGCATGTCAGCTATATATTGCAAGCTTGGTCTCTCCTCTTCTCCTATCTCACCATTGTCGTCAATGAGTGTGTTTTCTCCACAAGATCAAAGTGACGTGTGGAGCCCCAGGTGCATGAAACATTCTTCTTTTGATGCACGGTTAGATAACCCCTTCCACGTAGAAGGGTTAAAAGAATTCAGTGGACCTTACAGCACAATAGTAGAAGTGCCATGGATATGTAAAGACGGTTAGAAGTTGAGTGAGATTGAACACATGCTACAAAATTTTAGGTGAGCCTTATATAAAAGCATATTATGTATTGATTATCTGATTGTCTTTATCCTTTAATATTTAGTGACCATTTCAAACTACTAGTGATCTCTTAATCTTATCATACACTATGAATCAAAGAAAGACAAATGATTTGTTCCATGTACTTGATAATGAAAAAAATAGAATGTTATAGAGTCCGAGAGTCATATTAATGGATCATTTCAGGACCCACTTTACAATCAAGTCGATTCGGCCGAGTTGATCCCACTCTGCCAAATCACTAAACCTTTCATACTATGTTTTCAAATGTTACTTTCCTTTATTTATAAAGGAAAAATGGTTTTCACTGGAAATCACTTCGTGATGATGATGTAGTAATCTTTTAAGCACCAAAAACACATTCCTTATCAATAATTTCATTCAATCATTAGTGAGATTGAAAAGTGAGTTATTCACACCTGCAGGTCACTTGTTTGTCTATTGGAAGACGTCGATCCTAGACGGATGAAACACGAGGAGAAGCTTGCTTTCTGGATTAACATACACAATGCGTTGGTGATGCATGTAACTATCGTTTTATTAGAAGACATTAATCTCATGATGTTATCATCTTTCTATGGTTCTGCTTGTGCCATGAACAGAGACGATAACCCATCTGTCCTTTGTTGTTCCACAGGCATATTTGGCTTATGGGATTCAGCAAATAATATGAAAAGAGTGTCTTTACTCCTAAAGGTGAGCAACACATTACTGATTTCTTTTCAAGAAAAAAAATACAGTATGGATTCTTTTTTCACGAGCTCATGTGTAATTCAAGCTGCATATAATATGGCGGGTCACACCATAATTGCATTTTCTTTGAGTGGAATCTTCTTACGATCACTGGATATGTCTTTTTACTCTCTTAGTTTCTTTCCTTTGTTGAGTTACCTGTGATGTGAATGTTTTTCTTTGTTACTGATTGGTTTCCAGTTTCTGTGTTTTATTAAGCAACACATCACTTTGCACTTTGTTCAAGAGGCCATTCTGACCCTGTGGTACCCGGGTTATAATTTGGTAGATTAGAACTTGAATTTTTTTTACTTCTAATAATAATGCTTTCATTTGATGGGGTCCTGTCTTGCAAGTAGGAAAGATTATTCCCTTACTTAGAACCAAATAATCTTATATTCACAGTTGTGATGGTTAAACTGGCATGCATTGACTCCCCTAAACGTTGAGCAGTCGAATTTCAGAAGTTTGCTTTTGTAGTTCTATCATGTATGCATTTCTTTTATGTCATTTTCTGCTATAGAAATGGTTTTGTGGAATTTGAATTCCTTTGTAGCGAAACACTCAAGTCTTCTTCCTACCTATAGGGACCTCCTTTGAATATGCTTGGGGTAAATTGTAGATTAAATATTGTAATCAACTGCTTTGATGTGTTACCAATTGTGTTCATATGATTTCATGCTACAAGTACCACACGTCCTATATGTCTGACAAAATGCATAGCTTGATTACAGTCATCTGGTTTTGCCCCTTAATATGATAGAATTCAAAATTTTGTTTGTTCCAAAAAAAAATGTAAAAGAACAAACTCAAAATTCCATTTATTTTGTAAATTAAATTGATTATTTTAAAATCTTACTTAACTTATTACTAGATGCTATGTAGCAAAAGTCGTTTGATTGACCATACCTAACAGTCACGCCTTCAAAACACTTTTTAATGTGTATAATGACGAATCATTTATAGTAATGTTTTTAAAATTATAGTGTGCCTATTTCTAGAATTATGTCTGATACATTTACTTTCTTTATCTTTTTTTAAACTCTTATCATGCTAAAATTGTGAGGATTTTGGAGGACCTGGATACTTTACATTCTGCAGTCTTATTTTTGAGTGGGTTGAACTACATCTCCAATTTACTGGTTTTGCTCAACTTGGAGGAGATGATATTATATGTTTTTCATAGTGATCTTTCTTCAATTGCCTAAGTTGATATGTTACTTTTTCAGTTAAGTGTATGTAGCTATATCTTGTAGTTGTCCAAGTTGTTTAGTTATTTCCTAGGCTCATCGTGTCTTTTAACTCAGATTTTATGACAACCACTACATATGATTAGGCATGCTCTATCTGCACCAAGAAGTTACTCATGTACAGGAAAAGAGGTACTAATATCTTCCATTAGTTTCTCTTAGTAGTGCAGAGTTTTACTCAGAGGACTTGCTAACAGGGGATTCAAAACTGTGAGAGTTGTATTTTCTACGTGTTGGGTTTTAGGCCGTGGGCTCTCTCTATAGCCTTACATAAATGTAAAAGAAAATCTAGGTCACAATTTTAGATGATCTATCTTGAGTCGACTCACAACCAAAACTTGGCTTCAAATATCTCAGACAGATCTTGTCTGTATGGTTACATTTTGAACTGTTGGCTTATTGTTCATTCAGATCTGTGTGTGCTGATTTTTTACATAGGTGAATTTTGATGTTGGAGATCTCCTTGGGGATATGTTAAACTGTAAATCCGATTTTTCTACGTGTGTGCAACATATACATGTCTACTATTCACAGTTTGCCCGTGTGATCTTTCTGATAGGAACCTTAGATATTCAATGAGTAATTTCTTGTTTTTAGTGGTAATGATTACTCATTTCACATAGATGGTTAAATTCAGTTTTTTATATTTCTTATTTTCAAGTCTTGGTAGTAAACCATTAAAAGAAATGCATTTGTCGTCTCTCCTCTAGATCCGATGCTATGAATGGAATTGAAAATCTTAGTTTTGCCATGTAGCACATAAGTGACCCATGAGAACTATCATTTGATCGACCTTTTTTATTAGAGTGACATGTTGATGTTAAAAATGTTATTTCTTTAGTCTTGTGGTCATTCTCACAACATCTTTTAGCTTCCATTAGCATGCATCACACTTTTTGCTTCCATTAGCATGGATTAGATTTTCATATTGAGAGTGAATTGTGGCCCTTTTGCCTTCATATAAGAGAAGAGTTATTTGATCCAAAATTTTGTGGAATTTATTTCATTTTTTTTCTCCTTATTCATTAGTCTCCAAATTAACATTACAATGAAACCAAACCCACGCTAGGGTGAAACTTAATGTCATGTATCATATACTATAGCTTTTTTCGTTGTAGGATCAATTTTATTTTATTTTATATCCACTTCAAGTTCGTTTCACTCGTACTCATTCGGCTTGAAGCTGTATTTGTCGAGTGATGGATTCTGGATATCTCCTTTTGGAATGAGGGCACACTTGAAACAATAATATGTCTACAAATGCCAAATGACACAAAACTCATCAATTAGTAGGTCTTAGTGAGCATGGAAAATTTCAATTGGGCTATTAATATATTGGCCTGTTTTTCACAATATTTATGCATAGACATACCCATAAGCACAATTTAAATTCTTTCCAGAATTGGCTTCTTGTCTTGTGTTTGGTGCCTTTTTCAACTAACAATTATTGGATGCTTGCCCAAAAATAATTACAAATACTATCTTTTACATATCAATTGCAGGATGCACAATTCACTGCATGGATCATCTTACAAATTTCTGATAAAAGCCAGGGTCGAGAGGCAATTATTGATAATGGAGAACTCCATAATGGGATATCAATTGCAGGATGCACATTTCGCTTTTGATATAAGCCAGGGTCGAGATGCAACTATTGACTGAAATATCGATTTCAGGATGCACAAACCCAGGGTAACATGGAAAACAATTGTATTCTATGAAACTGATAAATGATGTTTACTCCTATTGAATACTTCATAAGCACAAAATTTTTACCGATGTCTGTTGTTCAACTGCACGTGCAAGCACGTGCCTAAATTGACTAGTTTCTTTGAAATGTTGATTGGAAATAGGGTGTTTTCAAGGTTTTTTTTGTTGGGTAATCATTTTTCTTTAGGTTAGTAGGTTAGAGAGTTAGGTTAGTATTAATGGCGTGTCTCCACTGCCACACCCCTAAACATGAAGAAAAGATACAACCTACCTACCACTGGACCAAAACAAGGAGGCGTTTTCAAGCAATTTGAAGATAATAAATTTTTTTGTGGGCAATTTGGGTGTCAATAGGCCAGTCTCAGACTAGAGTATGAGTTTGGTTTTTTTTCTCTTTTCGGTAAATGAAAGTATAATATTTCAAAAGAGAGTAGCGTAGAGCGCAAGGGTCACAAATAGTGAACCAAGATGAAGAGCAAACAAAATACAAACCGAGGCAGGTAGAGCGATACAATAGCTAAAACGAAACATCATAGTGCGAAGGTATCCCCTCACGAGTCCCTCTCAGCGCTACTTGCTGAACCCTAGACTGAGACTAGATGCCGCACCCGAGCCTGAATACAGGAAGTCGACTCAGAAGAGCCCTCGAATACTCTCATGTTGCACTCCTTCCAAAGGGACCAAACAATTACCGGCAGAAGGAGAGGCTACACTATCTCTGTTGGCAATAGAAACATCACTGACACTTAACAAGATAAGAAGCTCCGGAAAGAGCCGGGAAAGATCCAAGGGATGTCTAAGTGCATAAGGAAATAGGACCAAACCTCTCTCGTCACCGTGCAATACATCAATAGGTGATCCACGATCTCCTTTGCTAAAGGGCACATGTAGCATCGATTTACTAGAGCTCAACCTCTATGCATGATGTGATCGCTAGTCAGGATTTGATCTAAAGCCACAGTCCATAAGAAGAAAAATACCTTAGATTGAAGCACCGGGAACCATACAACCAATTTGTTTTAATGTATGTCCTTGGTGCTTAGGTAAACCATGGCCTAGACAGTTTGTCCCCTGCTTGGACTGCTCATGGCCAACCCTGTCCCTAACTGCCCACTCAACTCAATTCATTTGGAGTTTTCATTGATTAAATGGTGTATTGTAGCACTCTTTGATGATTGAAAAGAATGCAGTTCAATGCGTGGTTAGAGTCGACTGATAGATGTGTTATTTGGCCTAGATAAATCAGATAGGGGATACATGAGCCATGCCAATTTGCGATAATTGAAGGTGGTGATCGTGTCCCAGTGCAAGGATTTTGGAAATGCTACTCCTTTTTTCAGTTACTTTCTTCAAAGAAAAGACATGTTATTGTCTTTCCATTAAGAGAAAGACGCGTGTTTTGAACTAACACGTGCCTTACTCTTAAAGAAAGTGAAATTAACATTACCCTTTTGGGAAAATGTACAGAGATACATGTTTGGATTATCCAATCAGGTCAAAACTTTGGCATAAGGATCTCTTCAGTGATTCCACTGAACTGGGTGATGGACTGGAAGTCTGGAACCCTTTTTGGAGGGGCTAAGCTGGAATTGTACAGCGACCCTCATGGTCACGTCCAAACACTGCAGTTCATATTGCCTAGTCTTGCTGAAATTCATGGGCGACTCTCTCAAACCCTATTGAGAAGCAGAATGCTAAGAAATCAAATTGTGACTTCGCTAATCGTGAGGCACATGGATCGTGGTGTCGTGGTGTGGAGCGTTTGCCCAATGGGGAGCATTCACAGCACAGAGCTGCAGAGCTCAGTGGGCGGACTGCTATTGCGCCTAGTTATTTCATGGGTGCCTTTGCTCTTTTATGGGCTTTTATGTGTATTAGACATGTTGAGTGGAGAATCAGATTGACGTGGATGTGAAGAGCATCTTCTTCCATTCATCCAGCTTCCGGTTTCCTGAAAAAAGGCATAGCTTAGAACGCATGAAGATTTTCCATTTACTCTATTTCTTGCCCTCTAACTGCACAAGGAGACAGGTTTAATCAACTGACGCTTTCTAATATATTGTACCAATTCGAAATTCAGTTGATTTCTCAAATGTATAGTGTATAGTGTTATAGAGAGCTGGTGCTATATTGGCCGGAAAACCCGGGAATTTTTTTTAAGTCCTCAAGATTCGAGTTCGACATGGAATCAAAAGATAATTTTCCAAGTTCGACTTGGCCGTCTCAAAGATATCCCAATATTGTTTTAACAGTTCATCCAAGTGAATCATTGACTCAGTGACAGCGGAGCCACATTGGGCCAGGGGAGCTGAAGCCCCCCCTGAAATTTTGGAAAAAAAATATTACCTATAGTAATAATAGGGAGCCTGGGAGAGCCCTAAACTTCTGAGAAAAAATGTATTCCTTAAAAACAGACACAAACAGACGAGATGGCCAATGAACCTAGCCCTCAAAAAAAATGGGGGCTACACCTCCAGCCCCCATTTTTAGCCCTCCCTCTACAAGAGAATCCTGGCTCCAACCCTGACTCAGTCAGATTCTTGTACAAACACAATCTGGATTCGCTACTTGGTGACAAGCAAAAAGTGTAAATCTCACCAAATCGAAACATGAGTTTTTGAGCATTTATAGAAATAGTTCAAAATATAGTGCAAAAGCTTCTCTATAGGCTGAGAACATCAAAATAATAACTGAATAAAATGAACCAAACTCATGAAAGTATCAGTACCATCTTGGTTCCCCTCATGTTCACTACAATTCATCAAGACAAATACCATGACACTTACGTACCGCATAATTAATAGATCAAATACAAAGAGACATTATTCAAGAGAAACTGCCTATAAACCATACTTAAATTGTAATATATTTCATGATTGACTCCCGAAATAGACTAACGACGGTAACAAGAAATGAACAAAATCTAGTACGCAGAGTAATTCTCACCGACACCAGGCCAGATGCTCCTAAAGATGGTGATGGTGATTGGAAGAACAAGCTGCTCTGAGCTGCTTCTCCTAATGGTGATCTGCCCACTGAGCTTTTTGTTCAATCCAACATGGACAGCCATCTTAGAATTCCGTCCGATGAACAAAAACTAGTATGCAGAGTAATTCTCACCAACACCAGGCCAGATGCTCCTAAAGATGGTAATGGCAATCGGAAGAACACCCATAAGTGCAATCTGAAGCTGCTCTGAGCTGCTTGTCCTAATGGTGATCTGCCCACTGAGCTTGTTGTTCAATCCAACACGGACAGCCATCTTAGAATTCCGTCCGATAGAGATCTGAGACTGTAGGTTGGCCCCCAGTGCCAGGTCACCTCTCCACCTCATCAGAGACACACCCAAGGTGGACTGGTCCTGGCCGATTGGAAAATCCTTCTCCTTCAGGCGCGCTTCCAAGTTGGCCCCATATGCCATATCACCCTGAGATCGAACAGCACCAGTGCTCCCCACCAAAATCAGGCGTTTTCCAACTGCAATCTGATCCTCAATTTTGAGTCCTGTCGCCACGTTTTCACCTAAGAATGTAATGGATACCCCGGCAGCTGTCTTGTTCTTCTTCAAATTTTTGAATTTGGTTTCACCTCTGACGATGTAGGCAAGCTGCTTTCCAATGGTTTGGATGTCAAAGCCTGCCAGATTCGATCCACTCTCTCCATACTTGGCCGAGACCGAGGAATCCAAATGTATGTTGAACTCTTTCTTATCCTTTGTGATTTGGACAGCAATCCCTGCCGGAAACCGACCAGCAATGGCAAGATTCTCTTCGAGGCTGACACCGTCATACCCACAATCATGGTCCCAACCATGGGTGTCCAAAACCGGCCTTGCCAGAAGCTGCGATGTTGGCTCCAAGAATCGGTACCTGTAAGCCGGATTATCTCCATCAAATGAAGGGGGCAGGACCATGTCAGGTAATGGAACTGGCACAGCTGCCGGACTCCCATTTTCCTGATCGACATCTTCCCCCATGTAACCATAATCATCCTCACCATCCTTACCCTTCTTCTTGACCTCTCTCAATCTTTTCAGCTCCTCTCTCCACTGTTTCTTCTGAAGGAGCTTCACCCGATAATCGTACTCCTCAAAATATGCCTTCCTCTGCTCCTTGCTGAGCTTAGCAATCTGGGATTTCCTCAGAGCCTTAAACGGTGGGAGCTGGTCGTACTCGTCCTCATCTTCTTCTTGGTCGGAATCTGACAAGTCCCCCAAGTCAATATCGGAGTCACCATTCTCACCACCCTGATCAGCAGAGAGTTTTGGGTGAGCTCGAGACTGCAACAGCGAAGACAACAAATAGGGCAATGGCGGCGATCGGGCACGGAAGCCAAAGAGTTTCCGGTTGTCAAATGGGTCTTGAGTTTTTGACAAGGAGCTTGCTTCTGATAGGATCTTCATTGAGTAGGACAACAGCAATAACTGCGGTCTCCAACTTTGGCCATTGGGAAGCACTCTTTGCCCTTCTCTGTTCTTTCTACACGAGGGGTGGTTCTCAACAAGAGATACCGGATTCATCAAACTTGGATTCATCAGGCGCAGATCACCCACTGCTTGCCCGATGGACTGCTGAACGACATGGGACCGTTGAGCAACAAACACTTCATAGCTTAATGGGGACCCAGATGGTCCATCTGGTGGTGCAGAAGCAGCATGGGTCAGAGTGACAATGGCACTTCGCCAGATCGATGAACCTAGAGTACCAGTGATCGACCTTAACAATGGCAGATCATTTAGATCTCTGGTCTGGGTGTCCAGCCTATCTACGTAGAGGACGATATCTGGGGGGCATTTCTTCATGAACTTCTTTATAGCCGATAGAATTTTCCGATTGAAAGATTGCTCCATGACAGAAGGTCTGAGACCCGGTGTGTCAAGTACCCTGATCTTAACTCCATCTACCATTCCAGTAATCTCTTTCACAGCAGTCGTGGCCGGTTCAAAAGCATCAATCAAAGCCTTCTCTTCGCCGAAAATGGAATTTATGGTCGCACTCTTGCCCACCCCTGTTTTACCAAGAACCAGAATGTTCAGAGAGAAGTCTAAATCATCTTTCCCTTCTGCTTCAAGCTGCATTGCAGACCTCTTGGCAGTTTCAAGGCTAAAGGATTGACTGGTGTGCCTCCCCGCGGCGAGGACCAGCCTGTATAGAACCTGTCCAGCTATGGATTCTTCGGGAGAATGTCCTAGTCTGTGGACAAGTCTTAAAAATTTCACTCTTATGAGCTGTATCTTCTCCAGCTTCTTCTTTTCTTCTTCACTTAAGTTGTTTTCTGATTCTCCTCCAGCTGTAAGATCCGAAGGAGTAAAAAAATTGGCACGGTTTGGACGGGGAGCAGGTTTAAGGGACCGCATTGAGGATCCCAAACCGGCAGGACGTTCGACAGAGAAAAGCCTGGAACCGTCTGGAGCATTGATCGTGATACTGGAATCATTGGATCCTGCACCAGTTGCTGCTTTCAGGAGAGCAGCCAATGCAGCAGAATCAAATAACCCCTTCCCATCTCCTTCCTCATCGGTGTCCACTTCTTCGTCCGACTCTGTGACAATCTGTCCATCAATTCTCTGTGAATGATCTTGAGAACTCCCTGCACCTGAGTGAGAACTGGCATCTGATTTTTGCTCCAATTCCTTCATAATCTGTTTGGCGGTGTCAGAGCTTCCGAAGATTAGGCCTTCAGCATCCTCATCTGAAACTGACCCTTTGTCTTCTACTTCCTCATCTTGATCATTGTTTGTTTCATCTTCGGCCATTTGTTTTACTTCTGGGTCTACAATTGAATTTGATGCTGCAAATTCAGGTGTTTGGGATTTGTTAGAGCTCCCATCACCCAATCTGTCACCCTGAGAAGTCACACACGCATTGTCATTCTCCAAATGTATTGCCTCCTGAGCTGGACTTGGTTCTGCAGAAACTGGGGCAGAGTCGAAAGTCGGAGTCTCCTGCCCATCTACTTTTCTGCTGGACTCAAATTCAAGTTTGTCGGTAGTTAAGTCAATAATGGGCTCATCAGGTTTAACCCCAGAACCAGTTTCTGGCTCAGTTTCGACTTCTTGTTTCTCAATGTTATTGTCTTGACCAATAGTAACACTTTCATCGACACTATCACCATTTTTTTCATCATTTGAGTTATCTGCAGATACTTCTGCCACAGAATCAACAGAAAGAGATCTCTGTTCCAAATTGTCATCTTTCTCCACCTTTGCGACATCAGTCCTCGATTCCTGAGGCTCCATTTCTACAGTTTCAGCAGCTTGGTTGGTTAGAGGTTCAAGGTTTTGATCAGAACCAGTATGGTCTACATCACTGAGTTTCTCTACCTTAGCAACATCAATATTTGCTGTAACCAACTCCAAATCAACAGGTTTTTCAGTACCCAAACTCACACTTCTCTCAACCATGGCCTCAACCCCTTTCATTTCAGAAACCCTATCCTCCTCTGTCTCCCCAACAACGCCTGATTCCCACCCCGACAAAATGCTGTTGGTTTCAGCAACCAAATCCCCTCCGTTAGTGCAATTCACATCCTCAATACCGTTGACAAACTTAGAATCGACGGATTCTTCAACCCCATAGCTTAGTTCATCGGTTCCACTACCCACAATCGTACTTTCCTCAACCACCTCAATTGGCTGTTTAGCATCCAGAACTGTATCCCCTCCGGTTGTGGAGTTCACACTTACATTACCACCGCCACTACTCAGAACGTCATTTTTCTGCTCTGCCGCAGGTCCATCCTTCAATTCAGTCTCTACCAGCTTCTGCTTTTCAAGTGTGGGGTTTCCATCCTGGTCCAATTTCGTAGCTTCGGGCAAAGTATCTTCTTTACCTGCCGCAGGTCCATCCTTCAATTCAGTTTCTTCCAGCTTCTGCTTTTCAAGTGTGGGGTTTACATCCTGGTCCAATCTCGTAGTTTCGGGCAAAGTATCTTCTTTACTTGCCACCGAAGTCTCGTTAGTAGAGGCCTCCTCGGCATCAGGATCCCTGTCCTCAACCAATTCATCCAAGATTGAGTCCTCAGTATAATTGATTTTCGACGAGGGCTCTTTCTCTTCAGAACCAAAAACTCTACTATCAGGGTTTTCAACCGAACTATCTACTATGGCCATCTCAGAATCCTGGGCAGCAACCCCAATTAATTCAGGAAAACCATCCCCAACAGGTCCCAACAAAACCGAACCCACTTCCGGTTTTTCAACAACCGAAGAATCCCTCCCCAACAAAGACCCATCTTCTCCTCCTTCACCACCCAAAACTGGAGTTTCAACCACCCCATCAGGCTTCTCAAATCCCCCAACATGAGGAATCCTAACAATCCCCGAAACCCCATCATCTTCCACTTCACTCACCATACCCTCATCCTCATCGTCCCTCCAAAACTGAGCATTCGGCATCACAGTCTTCGGAGACGAAAAATTGGAAGAACCCACAACAGGTTCAGCAAATTGAACGATCTCAGGCTCCATTTCACCAACCCTAACAAAAGGGACACCATTATCTTCCTCTTCCATATCCATTTCTAGGCTTTCTTCATCTGGGTCTCCAACAAAAGGCCTCTCCGACGCCGTTTCGAACTCGTCTTCACCGCTCACGAAGCCCTCAGACTCAGAACTACTATCGCTACTACTGCTACTCCTACTACTACTACGCTTATCGATTTTATCACCGTTATTTTCTATAGCAGTTTCGATATCATAATCAGAAGGAGGAGCTCGGATAGGGAGATAACCTGATGACGAGGAAAATGGAGAGAAATTTAATGGCGACTGTTGAAGTGGAGACACCTCAGCTGGCGATGGGGTCCCTTGTGCTGTGGAAAGAGAGACAGAAGGCTTGGAATCCATGGATTTGAGCGTTTGTTTCTACTAAAATACACAGATGCCGAAGCAAAAACTACACTGTTATGTGTTGTAGATGATGGATTAGGGTTTCTCTTCTCTTTTCTTTTCTTTTCCTTTCTTCGATTGGATTGGGTTTGAGATATGGATTTGGGGATGGAGAGCCACCGAGCCACACACCGGTGGAGAGAGGGTGAGATAAGATATCAGATATGGTAGATTCTTGCAGGGAGTTTGGCTGTTGGGGAACTGAAATTACACTAATGGCCCTGTACTATATTCTGATTTTCAGATATTTTAGTGCTTAATTTGCTGAAGAAAAATACAAACAACAGGGAGCTAATCTAGGTGTGCACGTTTCAATAGAAAATGAAAGAAAAACAAAAGGATTTTTTACTTTGTTCTGAAAAATGGGAGAGTGCAATAAGGGGGAGTGAAGCTAGAAAACCCTTTAATATAATATAAAATAAAATTGAAAATAGGCATCTTGAAAGAAAAAATCCCGAAACAAAAAAAATATATAAAAAAAACTATGAATACACATGCAGTTGGACAATAATCGTTCAAAAAAATATGAGCAATTGAAATTAATAACCCTTTAGCAATAGTTGCCCAACTAAATAATGTAAGTTCAATGCGGCAGATCGGGAGAGACTAGGAAGCACGGATACGGGATATGGGTACGATAAGATACGGATACGGCGATATGGCAGGACCTAAAAAAAAATAGGATACAAGTACTGCCAGGATACGTCTGTAATTTTTTTTTAAAATAATAATATTATATTTTGTATTATAATTATAAAATAATCATTGATTCAATTCTGTTTATGTATAAAAAATATCATGTCCATGCAAAAGCAAAAAAAATAGGGTCATCTCATCATCCACTAAGTAAAAAAGAAAGTCATCTTATCATCCACTAAGAAAAATATAAAAAGACCATGTCCATTCAAAAACAAAAGAGATAAGTCCACACCCTTGGGTCTCCAAAAACACAAAAATAAAAAATTATTCATGGTCGTATCCCGGCTATATCCCTGCGTATCAATGTTGTATTAGAGTCGTATCTTAATTAAAAAACATGTTTTTAATTAACAGGATACGTCTCAGTCGTATCCCGTACATATCCCGTCATATCGGAGGCATATTTGTATCCAATACGTATCAGATACGGGTACGAAGACCTATTTGAAGTATCCGTGCTTCCTAGGGGAGAGATAGCATAGAGCGCATTCAGATCTTAAATATCTTTATCTTTACTATTATAATGCGAGAGCCAGCATAGCTTGATTTTTCCGAAATTCCCAATCTACCCTCATATAAAATAAAACTTTAATTTAATGGTTTATTTTAATTCTCAAACTACCTCTTGCTCATCTATCTTTTTAAAGAATAGAATCACAGCCAATTGCGATTGAACTTGGGGAGAGTTCAATTGCACCTGTAGGTTAACACGTGTCCCTTTCAACTGTGGTTAACTCCTTCCCCTCGCTCTCACGTGCATTGCACGTGCCACCCACTAGTAATAAATAAATAAATAACACCTCCTCCGTTGAGGAGGGGGCATCTCAGCTCCCATTTTCTTGCCATGTGTCCCCCTTCTAACCCTATTTAACTGTGGTTAAGATTCATCCACCCTTAGGATTCACCTATCTACCCTTGGTTTTTGGAAAAATAAAATAAATTAACTAAAAGATTAAATAAAACTAACCTGAGTTAATGGGAGTTGATGGGTCGGCTATGCGATTACGAGGAGGAATAGTCCCCTCCTCGGTCGACAAGGGGACTATTGCTCAATAAAAAATTAAGAAAATTTTTAACACATAGTTTTGAAGTGTTGTATGATTTAGATCATTCCGGTCATGTGCACAAGAGCCCGTATGGGATGATGATTATTAAAGAATTGTTTGAGGCAAAAAGCTAATTGATTCATCCTCTTGTGTTCTTTTTATGTAGATTGTGTAGGGTTGACAACACAAATCATACTCTTTCATCTTAATTTATCATGAGACATGTTTTAGGTTTTTTTGTTGGTAAACTCAATCATACCACAAGACAATGACTGAAGGCAAAGACAAGGGAATACTCATGTTTTAGTTAATACTACGTCATTAATGTTTTTTATTATTATTTTTTAGCTTATTTTCAGCTTTCCCTTCAATATTTATGAGCCTTTAATATGTAACAAGTCACTCATTTTCACACGAGCCATCACTACTCTTCGTCGAACCGTCTTACCTCACTAAAGACGTTGTTACTGTAAAATTTTGCAAATCTTGTGACAAATTTTAGAGATAAGAAGCACTTGCAACCATTTTGCGATGTGTCCCAACAATAGTACAAACTTCAGATTATTGTTGATTATTTTATTTTTAAAACTATGGCTTAATCATGAACATTAATCTCAGGAGATAATATTGATACAACTAGTGTTCAGATTATTGTTGATATATTTTTTTTAAGACTATGGCCTAATATGAATATTAATATTAGGAGATAATATTGACACAACTAGTATTAGTGGAGACACGTCATAATAGTGTGAATTCCTGAGACTCTCAGGCTTGCATGAGATGATCCTATTTCCAAATTATATCAATTAATAAGCTCATGCTTGTAGTAAAAATAATAAAAATAATTTATCTATCATTTTACCTAAAATAATAGGAAAAAAAAAAACGTGTTACAACCATTTTAAGATGTGAGGGTGTTTTGGACATATAAAATCCTAACCCCCATGACCCTTTCATTGAAAGAAGTTGATAAAGTAATATCTAGAATCCAGAGTAATATTTAAGATCTAATGATTTGTAGTTGCTCAGTTGAATTATGGTTTTTCTATTATTCCACAAGAGTGGTAAGTGTTTTTGTTTGGTTGTGTTTGCATGATTATGCTAGGGTTGGGTTTTTCAATGCTTTTATGGTTATGCTTGTTTTGTTCTCATTCGTCCATAGGAAGAGATAAAACTCTTCCTATACACCTTATATGTGTCTTTAGATTCCCTTTCATGCTTCATCTTAAATACATGACTAAAGTTTTTTGTTCAAGCAATCACTAAAATTATATTGTCTCAAAAGCATTTCTATCAACTCCTATGACGCACTCCCCTGATTGTTTCAATGAGAAAATTGTGTTCCCAAATCTCTTGAGTTAGGTTGTTGGAATATCCCTAATTTACTAACTTGCTAGCAACTTTCTAGTGTTAATGAGTCAATTAAGAGTAAATATTTAGGTACCCCCCCCCCCCCTCCTAACAAAAAATTCTAACCTGAGACCATAAACAAATAAATAAATATTCCTAACCTAAGACCTCTTGCTTTTGCATATTTGAGGTGAAGTAAACTGTTTTAGTTACAAAAGTATTTCTCCGTTGAGATGTGTTTGGTTACTGGACAAATTACTACTACTTTGCAACAAGTGGTTATGAAAAAAAATGATTTAGAGTTAATAAGTATTGAAACATTTTTGGTTGTAAAACAACTTCGTTCGAATTGTTTGGGTGTTTCCACACTCTTTCCATCTCTCGTTTTGGAAGGAAATCCAAAAATATGGATATCTTTAAAAAAAAATAAAACAAAAACATTTTATTACCGGGGGTTCTACTTGATAACCCGAGGTGTAAAGATAAGTCAATAGTAGCCCTTGTATTTTCAAACTTTTTATAGCCTTGTATCAATTTGTTGCGTCGAAAATATCTATTTTATCCCTCAAACAACTCATGTCTATTTTATCCCTCAAACAACTCCTTTTTTTTATCATCTTCTGGATCAAAATCATCGTCTTCTTTATGCTAACAATGAAATATTTTCACTGAGATTTTCGTTATTCATTCCTGTGTGATCTCACCCATTTCTTCTTATCCATAGTTCATTTATTTTGTTTGGGTTAAGCATAATTTCTAAGAGATGATTATGAAAATAATTGTTGAAGGTTTGTGATTATAGGTATTTGCACAAATGTTTTCAGTATTTTCATTTGCAAATGTAACACCGTTTTGTTATATTGCTTTTCAAAATAAATAACATTTTATTCCATTATATGTGCTAATAAGATTATAAAATTAACAAAGTATTAATCAATTTATTTTCTATCAAAAAGATATATTATTTGTGTCCCTCGCATAGAGGTGATTTTCTAATTTACAACGGTGATCGCTCGTTGGTTACTGACGATTACTCACACAACAACGATTGATCATCACTATCAATTAGAATTTGTTGTTGTGCGGGAGACACAAATAATGTCTTAATAATATGAAATTTTGATTTAATATTCTTTTGTCTTTATAATCTTATTAGCATGTATAATGAAATCAATTTTTTTTATTATTATAATAGATAATGGAACCAATATGAAGTTACCTTCGTAGATGCAAATTATAAAATTCATGTTCAAATGCCTACAACCACAGCCTTCAACAACTTCAACCCTTGTTTTCATAATCACCCCATGATGCTTAATTTATACAAAATAAATGAACTATGAATGAAAGAAAATTGGTGAGATCCTACGGAAATATAGAACAAGAATATCAATGAAACCTCAATTTGTTAGTATAAGGTAGATGAAGGTTTTGGTCTATCGGGGAAAAAACATTTTAAGGTCATAATAGACATTTTTAGAGCAAAAAATTAATATAATGTCATAAAAGAAACTAAGTCTGAAAAGCCAATGACCACACTCGACTCCCTTAAAGTTCGAGGGCAATTAAGATATACACCTCTTTCTTACCTTTGGTTACCTGACACGCCATGGTAGACAAATGAAAGAGAAAGCTTCACTAAAATTAGAGAGAATGATATGATCAATTTTTTTTTAATTGCAAGATGCAAAACACTTTAACTTATTAGAAAACCAAATGTGCGACAAGCTTCTTAAACCATTTTCATGGCATGATATATAGTCTCGCTATAGAAGTGAACGTGAAGACAACCCATGGTGACTCTATATATATATATATTTTTGTTGCGGCACTTATTTTTTACTTATTTTCCTGAAAGGGCAAAAAGAACAATTTGTTTCTGAGGTTGACCATTTAACTGTATGACATAATTTAGAATTTTTTTTTTACTACTGGGTAATGAGAAATCATAACGCGTTTAGCATTTATGACTAAAATGAATTAAGAATCATACTGATTAAAAGCACTCTCTAGAAATCAAAAAAAGTTAGAATATTGATACTCAAAATTTTTGTTTGTTTGTCTATGCAAGTCTTAATATTATTTATCTAATTTATCGCTATTGATCTCTTCTACCCCACCTCCCACCATCTTTGTGTTTGTCTATGCAAGTCTTAATACTATTTATCTAATTTATCGTTATTGATATCTTCTACCCCACCTCCCACCATCCTCCTCACCACCATAATCGCCACCCCAGCTCCATTGCCACTCTCACCACCACCCCACACTTGCCACCACCCCTAACCCCACTCCCCACCAATGCATGAACAGAACTAACCTTGATGTTATTTGAAACACAATAAATTATCTCTAAAGTATTTTACACACAATATTTAAGGGCACAATATTCATTTTAAATCAGAGAGTATATTATTTAGAGTTCCAAACAAGTAAGACGGGTACCCGATGAGGTATTTAGATGTGTAAAAAGACAAGGGGTATTACTAAATGTATTTAGAGGTGTAAAATGACAAGGGGTATTACTAAATGTTATATAACATAGGAGTTTCCTAAAAAGCCTTTCCCAAGTGATTTATTTTATGGGAAAAACTTATTTATGAGTGAGTGTGAGTGTTTCCCACCCACCCAATGAGGAAAGCCATATGTAAATTGAGTTATTCCTTTAATTAATTGTTACAATTCCAGTTAAAATTATTAACCCCTAATTGGTTACCTAATTAAGATTTTAAAAGTTTTTTTTTTTTACATGCTAAAGTTTGTAATTGCATGTGCAACCTAATTTTCGAATGCATGGTAGGGAAACAAATCTCTTTTATATTTCTCCTATTGTTATTATTATGTTATTTTGTTTTGATATGAAAATTCATCTCCTATATATTAATGGGCCAAGCCTGAGGCGAGATATATCTACAGTCAACCCTCACTTGTAAGGGTTTGGCCCAAGTCCTCAAAGGGCATTTACTAGATAGGCTTAAGCCTCCCTGTCCAGCCCAGGGATTGAAGAAGATAAAAAAAACTTTTTTTTTTTGTAGTGAGGATCTGATGAACAGTTCCTAGACGACCAACCTCAGTGAGATCAGAGGGGGAGGGGGAGGGGGAGGGGGTGGGGGAGGGAGGGAGAGAGAGAGAGAGAGATGGTCGACGGGCCGAACTAGAGATGATAGAGCGAGAAAGTAGACAATGTATGACCTTTTGAATAAGAGTTGAGCTATCATTGATCAATGAATAAATGAAATGCATGACAATGATTAGTGTGTGTTTAACTATTTAGTGTATTAAAAAAAAATTTAATAGAACTAAAATGACATGGGGTATTGACCTTAGAGTATGGAATATGGTAGCAAAATTACTACCATGTCCCGTATACATACCAATAAAAGGAGCATAATAAGCCTCCATTAGTCAGGCTTTTTGGATGGTTGTTTGGACTCACCTTATAACATCTTAGCGACTACCTTGGGTTTGATTGATTGATGGATCACATGTGTTA
Source organism: Tetracentron sinense (assembly GCA_015143295.1). NCBI lineage: Eukaryota > Viridiplantae > Streptophyta > Magnoliopsida > Trochodendrales > Trochodendraceae > Tetracentron > Tetracentron sinense. The sequence goes on along the minus strand of CM026558.1, from coordinate 5,399,504 downwards.
GGTGTTAGAGCATCTCCAACACTAAACACTAAACTCTAAATTGGAATTCTCTCCAATATTTTTTGGTTGGAATGGAAAGCTCCCTAAAATTTATCTTCATCTTTTAAAGCAGCAACTCCAACTCTACACCCATCTCTTCCCTACTTATTCCTTACTTCTTCATACTTGAGTATCACAGTTTTTCAAATGATCGGATTTTAGAAAAGAAAATAATATAATATAAAAAATAGATGGTGGGTTCAATACTCTCGCTAGATTTGGCGAGCCATTTCTTCTTCCCTAAATTAAAGATGACATACAAGGAGCCTATTGAAACACTAGTTTTTTCTTCAGGCTCTCTAAACTAGTAATGGAGCCAGTTTAGAGAAGTGTTGGAGATTCTATTATATTACCTTTTTACAAAAAAAAAGAAGCAAAATAATCATTTTGGTTTAAAATAAAATATAGCATATATTATATTTTTTATTTATGTCCACTAATTTAGAGACCGACATCATTTCAGTATTGATTTCCTACTCCACATAACAAAATAAGAAAATTTGCATTGATAAGACATTTCTTCATAACATTTATTGGAAACAGAGAGTTCTCAGCACTATTTGTGTTAAAAATAAATAAATTGTTAATACTTCATCGGTGTTTGGATTGGATTTTATTAATGAAAAATCAATTATGATAAAATTGATTATGTAAAAATTAATGGTCAAATAATTCAGTGTTTGGAGAATAGGAAGTTGAGAGACTCAACTTTGTATTCTCCATACACTATTATTTGAATCTCATTTAAAAAAAAAGTACTATTATTTGAAAAAATGATTATTTGATCAATAATTTCTATATAATCAATTTTATCAGAATTGATTTTTTGCTAATAAAATCCAATCCAAACGCCACCATCTCTTCCTTCACTACCCCCCCCAACCACCTCCAACTTCACCAATGTCATCTCACCCTCACTACCCCTCACCACAACCGCTCCCCACCACCTTTACCACATTCTCCAAGTCAATGGTTACCACCCCCAACCCATATCCCGCCTCCACCACTGTGAGTTTTGGCTCAAATTCAGAATATGAGTTTTTTGTTGGGAAGTCGGTATGGATCTTACCCGGTCCTTGATGACCCGGTGTGCGACCCGAGTGACCCGATTAATAGGCAATGTGTGGGTCCGACCCGTTTTACTTTTCGTTGTAACCCTAGTATATAAAGGGTTTTCTTTGAGGCGGCGTGAGTAAGGGGTTTTTCAAGGGTTTCGAACGAGGGTTTGAGAGAGCTTCTGTACTCTGTATTTCTCCAGTGTTCTTAGTAGATTTCTTGCCGTTTTCTCCCGTGGACGTAGGCATCTTGCCGAACCACGTATATCTTGTCTCTTTTGTGCGATTGCTTGATTTCTTATTTTCGTATTTCTCTAGATTTGTCGAACTAGTTATAACAACCACCACCACCTCCTTGTCTCATTGCTGCTACAACCTCACCTTCACCATTACTACCATTGCCCCACCTTTAACCCCACCATCGCCACCATCCCGATCTCTATCCCACCGCCACCACCAACTTGTGACTACCCCCACCGACTCACCCTCACCCTCACCAACACCGCCACCAACCTAGCATCGCCGTCATCGTCACCACCGCCATCACCACTAGACCACATCCAACCCCACCATTGCCACCACCATCGACCCTATCCCACCACCACCTTCATCACATTCACAGCCTCACCCTCACAACCATTGTCACCGCCACCACCACCACCACCACCACCACATCCACTATCTCTCTCCACCACCACCTCCTCTAACCCCACCATTGCCACCTCATCCCATTGCCGCCACTTCTAAACATATCCCACCATCATCACCCCCTACAATTTCATTGCCACCACTGCCACCACCTAACCCTAGCCTTGCTACCATCATCGTTGCCACCACCACCCAATTCTAATTGGAATAGGATTATATCGTTTTTGATCTTTATGATTGACGACTGACTCTTTCCATAGAGATCGAATCGCAGCGAATCCTGATTGAACTCGGAGAGGATTCCATCGCACATCCAGGCTAACAAGTGTCCATGTTTACCCCTATTATTTGTGATTAGGACTCACTATCGCTTACCCTATGTTTGGTTGCTGAGAAAATTAGTGAAAACATGGAAAAGAAAAGAAAATTAGACAAAAAACAGCGAAGAATTGTATTAGAAATATAAAATTTTATTTTCTTTTTCCATATTTTTACCTATTTTCTTGGCAACCAAACATAGCATTAGGGTTCAACAATTTAACCTTGTTAGGAAAAAAATATTAATCTTAAGGATTAAAAGTTTTTAACCAAGAGTTAAAAGTTTTTATTTTAATTTATAAAACTAAGATTAGAATATCGAACCATAAGAGTTAGTGAATAATAACCAAAGTTAATAAAGGCAAACTGGGAAAGGACCTGTGGGTGTGTTCGAACTCTCCCTGACCGTGATTCGATCTCCTTTCCAAAGCGCCCAGAATCGGCCTACAAAATTTGAAGTGATGAATTTTCAAAATCCAAGTATGACAAACGGCCCCTAAAACATAGCCACTAACCATGCGTTAAAAAATAGAAGAACGAAAAAAGGTTAAAAAAGAAAGAAAAAAAGAGAGGAAAGAGGTTAGTACAATGGGCCTTTCAACCGCCACACCTCGATGACTCGAAACCCAGTCCACCCTTAAATCTATTGCAATTTCTTACCTTTCATTTTCTTCTCTTCTGCAAAAAAGTTCCGATCAGAGAAGACTGAAGAGAAGCCATGGTCGAGACTCGGCGAAGTTCAGCTTCATCCAAACGTCCTCTTCCATCTCCAGGCGCTTCTTCGCCACCGAACGGCAAACGCCCGAGGTCACGTTCCAAGGTTAGGGTTTTATTTTCCTTCACTATCTCGTTCCATCTCTATCATTTCTCTCTATTTTTTGGGGAGGGATTTCATGGATTTGAATTCTAGCTGGAAATGCAGGCGTCGGAGGAATCGTCGTCGACAAATGAGAATCCCGGCGATCCGCGAGTCGCTACCCGAGGTTCGTTGAAGGGATCAGGGTCTGTATCTCGAGAACGGGACTTTCTACCTTCTGATTCGTCTGCTGTGGATCCTTTGAAGGAACCAGATGGTTGCGATGCCACTGTGCCGGAGAAATCCGCAGACGCAGAAGTGGAAGGCAATGTTTTAGCTCCACCGTCGTCTTTAGGTTGGATCTTGTTTATTGTTCTGATTATTTCGCGTATTTCAAAATTTCTTCCGTTTGCCCCTTTATTATGGGTTTATTTCCTTGGTGGGATTCAGGCAATTATGGGGTGGATGCAGAGAAACCTGTAAAGTCCATTGATGCAGCATTGAAACGGGTGAGGAAACGGCCGGTAAAACCTCGTGCAACGGTTGCATGGGGAAAGCTTCTCTCCCAGTGTTCTCAGGTGGGTTTTCGTGGTACTGTTTTTTCCTGGATTTTCAGTTGGTGTTGTCTTTTTTAGTTCGTGGATTGGAGGGCTACAAGAAGGTCTTCCATTGTTGATTTTGCATGTTGAGTTATTCTAATCTAGGTTTCATTCTTGGGTCTGCATGATTCGATATTTCTCATATATATAAATAATTTTCAATTGTTGCATGGTGGTGACCCGACTTAAGCATCCCTTAATTTTCGATCCGGGACTCATCTAGTAGCTCTTTAACATTGCAAAGTTTGTTATGCGTCCACATACACAATGAAATGGCATAGGGGACTAATATGGGAGAGTTGGATTAAAAATGTGGCAAGTTATGGTCAATGTTGGTGGAATTGCTCAGTACCCTAATGAGACACATATAAGTAAATAATTTGTCAGAAGCCTCTCACTACGACCCATTGCCGGGTAAGAATAATGGTGAAAAACGTTTGCGTTGTTCAACAATCAGTGAACCTTATGTTGTATTTCCTTTTCAACATGTATATTATTTTGTTGGCTTTGCGGGAAAAAAAATGGTGAATACTGAAGCACCTGCATCATCATTTGGACCTTTTTATGTATGAAAAGTGACAGTGCTCATTATCTCATTAACAATTAGGACCGTGAGTCTTGAGGTCAAGGAGAATCTTGATTAGATCAATGAGATCAGTGTTTCTAGTAGAGAAGATGAGATACCACATTAGTTTAAGTAGAATGATAGCTAAAAATCCTAGCACCAAGTGGACAAAATGCTCCAATTTCCATCATCTAGGTGTTTACTGTATTATTCAGAAGTTCCTAAAAAATAAGTCATTCTGGATTGGATAGCATGGAACTGTCGGCCAAGAAGATCTAAGGAATGGGCATCATCACATGATGTCGTATAATAAGGCTAGGAAAAGGTCGCCAGGAGCAGCTTTGCTTCACTGTGTATATAATGTGGGGAATATTTGTGCTGTTTCCCATATATAGTAGGATTTGAATTTAAAGTCTAGCAATTGGAACTTAACTGAAAGAAGTATGGATCATTTTGAAGTTAATGTGAGGCACAACAAAAGGACAAAATTCCTAGTGGACTTTTGTTCTTGTATCACATAATCGACGAATGCCCATCTGAGTATGTGTTGGATCTAAGAGTAGAGCTATGGCGCTTGAGACATGATGATTTGAATTATGCTTCATTTAGAAGAATTGATAGTTTCTCGTCTAATGTAAACAACGTTTCAAATATCTTGATCTTATTATTCTAAGGACAACAAAGAAGTGGAACAATTAACCGACTATTATGAAGCCCAAGAAGTTAGAAGCAATATTTTACAGAAAATACTATTAAATGTAATCCTTATGAATCACTAGTCTGTTAGTGACAATGCAATCTGTATTGAAACATACATGATGATTATGTGGGCCCTTTTGATCCCAAAGGACTTCCGTTGGAAACTTGGAATTAGCTGTTTTTTTTTTCAACAGGAATACGATTCTTAGTGAGAGGGAGGTGAATGAGGTTGGCGCTAAAAAGTGTTGGTAAAAAACAAGACGAGATTCGCCAGGTTTATTTCAAAGGATATTTGTTAGACAATCACAATGATGAATAGCGGTGCTTTTTTTAAAAAGTGACTTGGAATTGAGACCCGTAAGGAGAAAGAACTACAATAAAGTAGTAACCTCAATGCTTTTTGGAGGGTTTGTTAATAGATATTCCCCGGTTTTTTTTTATTATCGATAATTAGATGGATTTGTTAATCAAAAGAAGACTACAGATAATCAGATCGATAATCAGATGGATTCTTCTAGTGCTATTAGTGGTTCCATGTAGAACTTCAAGGCCTTAGAAACTCACGGCTGACCATATAAGGTATTTTCTAGGCAACTAAATGTCGTGTACAATATTAGGCATCTTTTGTACATAAGTACATGGGGCAACATTTCTTTGATAAAATCTTTACTATGTATAAGAAATAGATTTACATCAAATCTCATTCAACTAGAAGTACAATGTAGCGAGATTAATGTGAGCTATAATCTATGTACATTAAAGTAATTGAAAATCGATTTATATCTTTAAGAGGCCCAATGATAGGGATCAACCCCTTAAAGTTTACAACAAGAAAAAGAAAAGTAATGAAAACAATGTGGGCCCCTTTGATGAAGGTAGGCCCGTGGGCTTTAAGACTTATAGTCACAAGCCCAAGATAACCTTTGGCTGTCCATAAGACCTATAGACTGGGCCTACAATTCTACTAGACTAGCAATTAATTCAAATTATTTTCTAGAAGTTCTATATCTTTTTAGAAGTTGTTATAATTCTCTAGAAAGTTAAGAGTCTTTAAGAATTCTCTAGATAGTCAATAGTTTTGTTTTGAAACTGAAAGTAGAGTTCTCGAAATATGTTCTTTGGATCTTCTTGTATTAGTGACAATTGAGTCTATAAAAGGGGGAGGTCATGGCATTGTAACTGAATCAAGATTTGAATATAAACTGAAACAAGTTTCTTTGTTAATGGTGAGACTCTATTAATCTCTTCTAGGTGAGACTCCTAGAACGCCTTAGTGAGACTCTAAGGTATATCTTATACTTTTCGAGAAAGTGAAGCTCAGTTGGTATCCGTTACAAATCTAGACTTCGTATGGAGATACAACTTGAGACGGCGGCTACTCGCACTTGGATGTTGGGTGAAGCATATCAGCTTGCACTTGAAATTGAAGAAACCATTAAGTTTCGACCATCTAGGCGCCGGTAAGTCAGGTTAGGGGGTCTTCCAACAACCGAATAGCAAGTAATCCACGTGAAAATGACTCCAACACTTTTAACTATCCAAAGAGTGGGGGCAACAACCAACAAGTCTCCGATAATAGTAATGAGGATATTACCAAGGGCAAGGCACCTATTAGAGATGATGCAAAACAATATGGTAAAACTCCACTGTGTTACAAATGTGGAGGTCATGGTCACTTTGTTATCGTGTGCCGAAACAAGAGCTTGCACTTTGTATAGAGGAACCGGAAGCTGAACTGGAACCATAAAAAGAACAGGAAGAACAACTCGAAGATGAAGCTGATTACTGTAGAGGCATACATGAGTGCCTTAATCTTGTGATGAAAACTTTTTTAACTACACCAAAATTCAAAGAAGATGAAGATTGGCGGCATACGAGCATCTTCCATAAGAGGGTTTCATGCAAGGGAAGACTTTGCATCATGATTATTGATGGGGGTGGCATTTTGAACTTGACATCTCTAGAGTTTGTTGAGAAGCTTGGGTTAAAAAAGGAGCACACCGATTAAAAAAAGGAAAAGCACCCATGACCATACTGAGTATCATGGGTAAATGATACTTTTTATTTCGGTAAATCGTCGTTGCTTAGTTACTTTCTTGATTAGGAAGAACTATGAAGAATATATTTGGTGTGATGCCTTACTTATGAAAGTTGGACATATTTTGCTTAGGAGACCTTGGCTTTTCGATTGTAGAGTACAATATGATGGATATGAGAATACTTACACTTTGATGCACAGTGTGTGCAAGAAAGTTTTTCTACCACCCATGAAGGATCTCCCATCTATTAAGCAACTGGAAGTAGAACAACCAACAAATGTTCTCACGCGGGTTTATGGAGGAAAGCAAGGACAACACTATAGTCTTTGCTTTTGTGACACGGGAAGTGCCCAAATCAAAGGAAGAAGAGAAGGAATACTCACCGGAAGTCGAGGGAATTCTTGTTGATTTTGCAGACTTAGTGCTTGAAGAGTTGTGCATTGAGCTTCCCCCATGCGTAATATACAACTCGCTATCGATCTGGTTTCAGGGGCCACTAGACCTAATTTGCCACTAGACCTAATTTACCATTATATCACATGAATCCGACGGAGCATGCCGATCTTAAAAGGCAAGTTGATGAATTACTTGCAAATGGGTTCATTCGGGAAAGCTTAAGCCTTTTGTGCCTCTTAAGCAATAGGTATGTGATTGCTCATCAATTTTTTTATTAATAATTCTCATTTTAAACGAAAGACAGTGGACTATATAGGCTTAAATGTTTGTATAAAACATATTGAATAAAATATCATTATTACAACAAGATGCGTGAAATCATATCATTACAGTTGATAATAGTTGTTTTAAAATAAAAGAAAGTTAATTAAAAAAAAATCAAACATAAAATTAATGAGGGTACTTGCCATATCATGCAGTTGATTTGCGCTCCTTATAGCGGATGTAGGTGGCAGAAGATGGACTTATTTGGTTATGGCATCTTAGCTCTCATCTGTAAAATTTCATGTAAGAGAATTTCAATCCTGGTGTTCCTAAACAGGCTAGCCCAAGGGGGTATCAATCCTAGTCAAAATTAGGCTAGATTATGAAACTTATTTAAGTGGTTTAAGACAAGTTTAGACTCATCAATACTTTGTTTAGAGATGTCTTCTTTCTGTGATTTTCCCTAGCACATTCTTTTTTGGTCTGGTCAGTTCTTTTCGTGAGACTTGTAGAGTGACAACGCTTCAAAAGTCCCCACTTTTTAACACTCACCAACTGTGATTAAGATTCACTCATTCCTAGGGTTAAGCAATCCAACATTGGGTTTTAGAAAGAAAACAAAAATTTTAACTTTATTTTAGTTAAGCTTAACGAGAGTTAAAAGAGTGTTAAAAGGCTCACGGGGACACCTAGATAACCTACCGAGGAGTATGCTAATCACCACTCTAAAATATTTGTGTTCTTTTGTAAGTAGGAAATTATTATAACATATTAGTAAATTTTTTTATACAAAATATATTTTTGTAATTTTTTGATTGAGTACATTAGTAATTCATTCAGTTAAGTTTAACCAGGGTTAAAGAATGTTAAAAGGGACATGAGGACACGTTGTTAGATAATGTACTGAGGAGTACGCTAATCACTACTCTAAAATATTTGTGTTCTTTTGTAAGTAGGAAATTATTATAACATATTGGTAATATTTTTATATCAAATCCATTTTTTAAATTTTTTTAAAAGAAGGGGTCTTTATTCGTAAAAGACCACCTTCTTCCTCGAAATACAGACACGTCTGTAATTTTTTTTATTCTCTTTCCTTTTTTTCTTCCTCCCTAAATCCCCACTTATTTCCTTCTTTCCTCTTTCCAGAGATCTTTACGACGTTACCTTCACCTCTCTTCCTCTCTTCTTCCTTTACTCCTCTTGGGTCTCGTGGCGGTGCAGCGCCTCTCTCTCTCTCTCTCTCACACACACACAGCAACTCTCTCCTGGATTTCTCATTCCTCCCAAATCCATTCCCCCTTTCTCTCTTCCCCTCTCCTCGTAGGTCTCAAATCGTGCAGCACCTCTCTCTCTCTATAGGAAGAACGAATGGATTTGGCAACCCCCATTTTTGTCAAAAGTAAAGGAAGTTCCCCACAAAGCATCATGGGGAGTTCTATCAATATAAAAAATTATTGATAGTTGTAAATTTTTTAATATAGTTTAATTTATACAAAGTAAGGTAAAGGGTAATTTTTTTATTATAATTTAATTTATGATAAGTAAGGAGAATGGTAATTATGTCCATATAAAGTTAGTATACTCCTACTTTTATTAGTAGAAAGATATATAGGAGCCCCTTACCAACGCATAATACGATCATTAGCCTTTATTCTGAGATGCTCCATCGCATAATACGATCATTAGCCTTTATTCTGAGATGCTCCATCTAGTAACCCATCCCCCTCACATTTGAAAATGTGGTTGGAAAACGAGTTCAACAAAAAGGTTCATACTTTGTGGGAGGACCATTTATTTGAAGGCTTGGCGGATTTTTCAACAGGAAGTTGAGAGCTTTGAGAGTCATGATTAAGGAGGAAATTAGTCTAGAGATTGACAGGTGGGATAAGAAGGAAGAAGAGTCTAATCTATCTTATGTACTGGCTAAAAATAGAAGATCTAATGTAATATTTGACCTCTCTCATTCTCAAGGAAGAAATTAATTGAAAGCAAAAACCCAGGGCCTAGTGGCTGAATGCGGGAATTGAAAATTCTTTCTTGCATGTGCAAATGTCAGAAGAAAAGCCAACAACATTAATAGGACCAGGGGAAGGGGAGCAAGTCTAGAGAGAATGATGAAGATATCAACAGAGGCTGTTCACTTTAATGAGAACCTTTACTTTTCAAATAGATTATGCAGACCCACTTTAGATAGCTTGGACCTTCCATGTTTAGAAGATCGTGATGCTAGGTGGCTAGAGAGGAGTTTTGTGGACAAAGTATTATTTGCTATTGTGCATGTAGAGGGAGATAAAGGCTCCTGGTCCTGATGGCTTCACCTTGGCCTTCTACAAGGCATGGTGGGAAATTATCAAAGTAGATTAGAGAAAGGTTGTTAAGGAGTTCCACTACAGGGGAAAGTGGGACAGGCAACAATCACGACGTTCTTTACTTCTATCTAGAGGAAAGAGAGAGAGAGAGAGAGAGAGGGGCGGGGTTCTATTAAGTTAAAATACTTTAGGCCCATAAGCCTGGTGAGTAGTATATAATAGAATGCGGCAAAAATTCTTTCCTCTGTATTAAAATGATGATATGCAAGTTGGTTGGGGCCCACCAGGAGGGTTCGTGAAATTGAGACAATTGACTGATGGAGTTCTTATTGTCAGCGAGTGCATATCAGGTTTCAAGCTGGTTTTGGGCAAGATGGATTTGGATAAGGCTTATGGCCATGATGGTTGGTCTTTCCTTGATTATATGTGGGTTTGCCATGGGTTTGGTGCCAAGTGGAGAAGTTGGGCATGGGGCTTGGATTTCTTCAAAATCCTAATCAGTGGGGGTTCCAAGGGTTTTTTTAGGCATTTGAGTGTCTTGGACAAGTATGTATTTTGTCCCCCCTTCTATTCATTCTGGTGGGTGAAGCACTGAGCAAATTGTTGGGTGTGGCTTAGCCGCTAAGAACCTCGAGCTCATGAAGGTTTCCAGGCAAGGGTTAATGTTCCCATGATTTCTCACCTTCAATTTGCTGATGATACCCTTATTTTCTTTGATGCTTCAAGAGAGCAGGTGGCAAATGCTTTCACTATTTAATTATGCTTTGAAGCAGTGCCAGGTCTTTGGGTAAATTCGAGCAAGATCACGCTGATTAGTCTAGGGGATGACAAGGGGTATTTATTTACGGAATGCTTGATAACCTTGTTTTTAATGCATGATAAACTTCACGGGTCAGATCCCGCAAGTCTGATCTAACCTGTCTCACGGAATGCTCGGGAAGACCATCCAATTCTCCGGAAAGGAACCTTTCTGATTGACCTGCCAACCCCCTTTCTGCGAAAGAGATTTAGGCTCGACAGTGGAGTGAAGTTTTTTTGTTATATATAAAAACAAAGAAGAAAGGTGTAACTTCTTGGTTGCTAGATCTCCTTACCTTTATCAATGTCCATGAGATGACGAGAGGAATTTATTTACCGAGAGCGCGATATCCTTATTTTTTAATGCCCGATAACCTTCTTTTGTAACTTCTTGGTTGCTAGATCTCCTTACCTGTAGCAATTTCCATGAATAAACCTTAATATTCTCCATTCTCCAAAACAGTTCTATTTTTCTTCTTTTGTAAGGATAATATTTTTTTTTCCTTTTCTTTTCTTTGCCTACATCTGAAGTTCTCAGTTATCCTTCTCATTAACTTATAGCCATTTCCACTTTTGAGCTGGGAAATTTTTGATTCTTTACATGAACTTCATGTCTGGAGTACTCTCTATATCTCCTTTTATTTTTATTTTTTATTTTTATGATAGATTGGTAGTACTTCTTCATTGTGTGCAGCAAATTATCATATGTACAAACCTACTCTTCTGTTTAATTTATATGGTTATGCTGTGTCATGATTTAAGTGTGCTATTCAGAAAGGCATCATCCATTTCCTTGATTTGTATGCATCTTTTGTTGGCTATTGTATCTAGTAATTTGGCTGATCAATGTTTTCTAATATTTTGCTTGTTATTGGTGTTATAACATTGTTATTTGTCTTGCCCCAGAACCCTCATCTGCCCATTTGTGGTTCTCTTTTCACTGTTGGTCAAAGCCGACATTGCAACTTATGGTTGAAAGATCCATCTGTTAGTACAATTCTTTGTAAATTGAGGCACATAGAGGTACAACTTGAAATATCCTTGTATCAACTTGCAACATAAGAAAAATTGCTGGTCTAGAAATTAATGCAGAACATGGAAAATTCATCTGTGGTCTTTGATTCATTTCTCACTATGGGTTATACTAATAGTATAACTGATTGTTTTAATTCTTTTGTACAGCGAAGGGGTTCATCTTATGCTTTACTAGAAATCTCAGGTGGCAAAGGTGATGTCCAAGTAAATGGCAAGATTTACCAGAAAAATTCCACACTAATCCTCAGCGCAGGGGATGAGGTGGTTTTTAGTTCATCGGATAAACATGCTTATGTATCCTTTTCAATCTTTTTTGGGGTGCAGTTTTATAATATGAAGATTCTCCATCATAGTCTGGATACCCTGATTTTTATACTTTTAGTATAAAGATAATCCTCATTCCTCCATTATAGGAGAATCAAGTTCCTTAACATATTACCAGATTTTCCAGAAATTTGTGAATGAACAATTAGCTACTCCAAGCATGCCTTCTTCTTTTAGCATATCAGAAGCCCAGAGTGCTCCGGTCAAGGGAATAAACTTTGAGACAAGATCAGGAGATCCCTCGGCTGTTGCAGGAGCATCAATATTAGCCTCTCTATCAAATTTGGGAAAAGATTTATCACTTCTTCCCCCACCCACCCAAAATGGTGAGGATGGGCAAGAAGGTTTGGAAAGGCCTACATTGCCTTCTGGTTGTGAAATGTCAGATAGTCGTATTCCAGACCTTGATAGCAATTGCCATATTAAGAAGGATAGTTCTGAACATAACGATGGGGCTGGCGTTTCAAATGAGAAAGATGCTGTTGTTATATCGTCCGACCTTACAGCCAATGAAACCTTGCGTCTTAATAGCCTTGGGTTGGGTGCTCGTATTAGCACAGAAGTTGGAAAGATCCCTGGGACAAATTATGAATTAAGGCCGCTTTTGCGGATGCTTGCAGGATCATCTGCTTCTGACTTAGATTTATATGGAACCATTTTCAAAACACTTGATGAGCAAAGGGAAACTAGGGAACTCCTCAAGGATTTCGATCCATCAACAATCTTTTCTTCAACTAGGCGCCAAGCATTTAAAGATAGTTTACAACAAGGAATTCTTAATTCCAATAATATTGAAGTTGCATTTGACAATTTTCCGTATTATCTTAGGTACAAGCCTTTGTTTTTTGAATTGTTTTCTCTATGCTGCTTGAAACGCGTCCTACTTAATTCTCTTTAGTGCTGCTTTTGTTATGAAATGATCTTGGTACTTCCAATTGTGATCTTCGTGCTTTTTATTCATGCTGATTTGTCATGGCCCTATGGATATTTTTTGCTTGCTGCCATGCTTAAAATGAAATGAAACTGTTTTTCCTTCTTTACATCAGTATTGGCACATAATTAAAGCATCTGCTGATGGTCCAGTTGTTTGCTACTTTGCTTTGATAGAAGAAATACAATGCATAAGTTTCATGTGCATGTATATTTATTGTGAATAAGGCTGCTGATATCATTATAATTGAGTTATGAAATGATAATGAATCTTGATTCCTTTATTCTTCTTGTATTTAGAAGCAAATTGATTTTGGATGCTTTTTTCAATTCAATATCTATTTTGCGTTGTAGGTTTGTTTAGGGGAGCTGGTTGTTTGATGCTCACTTTGCTTTTACCTTTTGCACTTTGTTTTGGCATAGAATTGGTTCTAACAAAAATCTTTCTTCTCTGAACAACTATTATTATACAAGTATGTGGACTTGTTAGTAAGTCCTATGATTTTTACTAAACCTTGATGCTTTTCTTCTCATCCATGATCACAGCACCAAACTTTTTAGTGAACTGTACACGTTTATTTCCGGGAACTACTGGCACTTGTCATTTTCCTTGCCATTAAGAAAATGGAGAAAGGGGATGCTAATAGACAGTTGGCATCTCATTTATGTGTTATTTGGTCATTTCACTGTCCATTTTTTAAAATCTTTAAAATTAAACCACGTTGTGTGGCTAAATTCAAAGCCTGAAAATGCTTTTGGTGTGGTTGTATTTTGTTTGATATTTTCTTTTATAGTGATCAGTACATACCAGTTGGACTTGTACTGATTTTTTTTGAGTTGATGATATAGTCGGCTATGCTTTCTGAGACACATTTTTGTGCAATTAAGAAACATGTACGTAGAATGAGCATAGCCAAGATTGGTGCATTGTGGTGTATGAGTGACAAGGCTAGAAAAAGGTAGAATATTTATGGAATGAGTCGAAGGAACTTATGAATCACTCTTAACAGATGATAAAATAAGGGAGAGTCAACCCCCAAATCGTTTGGGACAAGGTTTGGATGATGAAAGCTGATCTTTGAATCTTCAATTTTATTGTTTGTATCAAGGTGGACATGTGACCTTCAGATCATTTCGATTTCACTAGGAAATATTTGTAAGAGATTTTTTTCCTTAAATTTTTTTATCAGTAAGGTGAGAATTGATTTTATCAATAATAGAAGAAGATCATACCATTTTTTTTTTCACACGAAAGTGTATGACCTATCTCTTTAGTGAGAAAATCTGCTCTCTTCTTTGCACTCCCAAGTGCGTGATTATACACAATGTTTCATTTATCCAATACCTCTAATATGACCCAAGGTTTGAAGGAGAAAATATGCTTTTAAGTTGTTAGTGATATTTTTATGCTTTTCACTCTTTCCTCCATGGCCCTATCCTTGCTTTGAGAAGTTCGCATAGTTTTCTTTATTCATGTGGACTTCAAGATTTATAAATGGAAAAACTAAAAATAAGAATGAGAAACAACAGTGTTTTAAAAATCGTTGAGTTGGCTCGAAACTCGGTCGAGTTGACTCGGATCGGCTGGATTTCGAGCCAACTCGGTTGTAAACTCGGAAGTGTAAAAAATCGGCCAAAACTCACTTGACTTGGCCGAGTTAACTTGACTCGACCGAGTCGAGTAGATCAAACCGATCCTTGAAGCCTTTTTCCAAAACAAAAAAAAAAAAACTCTTCTTCCTTCACTTGATTTCTCAGTCATCAAAGCATCCTCATAGTCTCATGGCTCCTCATCTAAAGCAGTCATGGCAGATTATATTGCAACTGTGTAATTTTTGAGTTTGTTGGATCCCAAACAAACCCTGGGTTCTGGCTTGATGCTCGTTCCCCACTAGTAATGAAGCAAGACGCTGCTGAATGGGTCTGGCTCGTCATCGACAATAATGATACAGTGGTATTAGTATATCCTGGTTTCACCATCCCAATGCCCTGTTTCATTTCAAAAACAATGGGCGCAGGGAACCTTGTTTTTTACTTGAGTTAGTGGTATTAGTACATGTGTTGTTAGTTGCTGAGTTGGGCCTACTGCTACAGGTGGGGTCACAACAGGAAGGTGGGTGCATATTGAGTTAACAAATTCTTTAATAGCACTTACAAAGCCCAACCATTTAACTTTCTTATTAACTCTGATTAAAAGTTTTAACCTTTAGGCTTAATTTTTTAAATATATTTTTTAAAATCATTGTTTAACTTTAAGAGCTAGTGAATCTCAGCCACATCTAACCAAAAAAAAAGAATCTCAGCAATAGTTAATGGGTTAGAAGGGACACGTGTTGACATGTGTGTGCGATTGAACTTGGCAATTGAATATGATCTCAACTCTAGCCAACAACATAATGTATTTTGATGAATCCCATATATTTATTTATAATATTATATTATATTAGGTGTAATTTTATCATTAATTTTCAATTCTTACTATATATATATATATATATATAATAAATAAATATAAAAATACAATATATTTTTTGAGTTCTAGGTTTCGAATTCTTTCGAGTTTTTGCTGAGTTTTCGAGTTTACTCGACTCAACAAGGTCTCGAGTCGATCCGAGTTTTTGTGTTTCAAAACACTGAGAAGCACAGCTAATGTCATCATCATCGTCCAAGCCTTATCCAGCTATTTGGGTTATGCTTCATGAATCAATTTCCACGCTTCATGAATCTATTTCCACCATTCGAACAATAATTAAGGATATATCTTCTGTATGACTGGATATATCTTCTGTATGATTGTGAGACTTGAAATCTTTTCTCACTACTTCCATCATGTCCTTTTTCGGTTGTCCCACTCTCCTTTTAGAAGTTAGAACTTTTAACCTATATGGCTATACCAAAGCACTCTTCACTGGTGCTCAGCACATGGACAAACCATCTCAAGTGACTCTCTCTTAGTATATTACCAATTGGAGCTACTCCTAGGTCCTCTCTTGTGCACTAATACCCAATTTTAGTACTTCCTGTTCTTGCCACTCATCCATCTTAAGATCTCGTCTCAAATGCGCTCAATCTATGAACATGTCATTTCTTAATTGCAAACATTTTGCTCAATAGAGCATGTTGATCTTATTGTTTTATAAAATCTTCTTTTCAATTTGATTGGTATACGTCAGTTTCATAGTACTCCAGAAGCACAACTTCGTCTCAACCACCCAGCTTTAATTCTTTGGCCAACGTACTCCTTAACATCTTCCTCCTTGTGTATAATGGATCTAAGATGAGGGACCTGGTCACTTTGGAGTATCTCATGGCCATCAAGCGTGAGTAGCACTTCATCCTTATGCATGTCCTTATAAAATTGCGTTGCATATGCTTTATCTTTGTCTGATTAATTTTGAAAACCTTGGATTTTTAAAACATCCCCTAATGGTTCTAGTTTTTCCTTCACCCCTCTATAATCTCGTCAATTGACACATCATCTTTTTTAAAATACCACGTCATTTGCGAACAACATACACCAAATAACCTCATCGTGCATATGAGCGATTTATTCATCCATAACCAGTGCAAAAAGATATGGAATCAAGACTACCCTTGGTGTAAACACACTATAACTGGAAACTCATTTTTCTCTCATTAGTCATTAGTTCTCACACGTGACTGCTTCTCATACATGACCTAAATGATGTCGATATATCCGATTCTGTTTCATTTCTTTCTCAATATCAATCAGATTATCTCTACACACTCTTATTATATGCTCCCCCAAGTCAACATAGATCAAACAGCAATTCCTTCTCTGTCTATAGTCTCCTTAGTTGTCTAAGTAAGAACAAGCCTCAATTGTATTAATCTCCTCCTCTTCTCTCTAAACTTCTACATCAATTGTCTAAGTAGGAAAAAAAAGCCTCAATTGTCTTAATCCGTTCCTGAATTATCTAATGGTTTTTTTTTCTCGATAAAGTGGGATGGATTTTTATATATATATATACAAAGGAATAAGAATGTACATAGCAAGATTCACCGATTGGTGAACAAGAAGAAAGCTAAAAAAGACGGTATACACACTGTTGAGATACACAACTTTAAAATAGGAAAGAATTGTGAAGCCCCCATCCCCTCCCACTCTCTCCAATAGTTTCATAATATTGTTCTCTAGTTTGGTCTCTCTATAGCTGCTGCACTGTTATATATCTACTTTGTTCTTTTATATGGGTACCACAACACTATTTGCCCATTTGTCTGGCTTTTTTGTCTTCAAAATTTTGTTGGAAATTTAAGTCAGCCAGGTGGGCCAGCCAATTTTTCCCATACATTTCCAAACCTCTATTTGTGTAATCGTGTAAATGTGCGTGATCCTCTCAGCCCTCAGGGTATTCACCACTATGAATGCAAAACTTTGGTCGACAACTTGTAGAACAATTTGTGCGTCATGGTAGTCATTCCCCTGCCCTTTCTTAGAATTGCTGTGTTTGCTTTTAAGTTATATGTCGCTTCATTTTTTCTTCTGTTTATGGATGCGATCTTCCTAATCAGTAATATTAGTTGGTAATATTTTAGTAATATTAGTTGGCAATATGCCAATATATATATGTACATATTTAGCTGCATATTGTTGTTCATGCATTTTACATGTCATCTTTTTGCTTATTTCGTAGTGTTTTGAAACACAAAGGCATTATGCGTGGCGTTGGGACCTCAAGATGTGTGAGGTTTAACCCTCACAAGAATGCCTTATGCTACCTCATTATAGGGCGTGGCGTTGGGACCTCAAGATGTGTGAGGTTTAACCCTCACAAGAAAGCCTTATGCTACCTCATTTTAACATGTACATAAATAATAAATAAAAATATTGCAAGAAGGATTCAAAAAAAAATAAAAAATTAAAGGTAATACTTATATATAGGTTCAATTACAAGATACAATCATTACCGCCTAGACAATTAGACATCCAACCCGTAATCACAACGACCCAATTGCAAGAGCGGAACTCTACCAATTGAGCTATATCCCCCCAAGCCAGAGCCAAATATATGTATTACCTTTAATTAATACATATTTACTAAATAATTAATACATATATATTTGATAATATATAAATTATTCAGCCATAAAAAAAATTAAGAGGCAAGAAAAGCCAAAAATTAGATTTACTTTTCTGTTCATATAAATATTAAAAGACAGATAATGTTCAATCGTCATGTGGTTGATTATGGATTCCAATTAACAATTACAAAGTAATCATAAGCTACATATGTTAGACAATGGCTTCAAATCTTTGCAATGTCTACTATGAAAATTAGAGTGAAATATACTGAACAAGTTTTTGAAAAACCTAAATACGTTAGACATAATAAATTA
The DNA here is from genome assembly GCA_015143295.1 of Tetracentron sinense. Taxonomy (NCBI): domain Eukaryota; kingdom Viridiplantae; phylum Streptophyta; class Magnoliopsida; order Trochodendrales; family Trochodendraceae; genus Tetracentron; species Tetracentron sinense. The sequence goes on along the minus strand of CM026558.1, from coordinate 5,381,326 downwards.
AGTATTATTTTAGACATGACAAAAAGAAAAAAGTCAATGTTTTTTTTATTGATAAAAAAAATATGAGGCACACACCATATAATTTAACGTTTGTCTTAGTTATCTGGCTAGAACATTATATTTTTTTATCAATGTATGGGGCACACGTCTTAAAAAAATATTTTGTGTTCAAATCTTAATTATGTGGCTAGAATCCTATTTTTGATTAATGTATAAGGCACATGCCTCATACATAAAACGAGCCTCACAGTTTGAGGCATTAACCTTATGAGATTTAATCCTCAAGGTAGAGCCTCAAGGCGTTTTCCTTGAGCCTTGTCTGGAGGCGTGACTCTCATGCTTTTTAAAACACTGATTTTGTATATATTGGAACTTCCTCAAATTTGCATTTTGCTTGTCTTGATGTTTTGGGAATTTATGTTATATCTAACATTTTGTATTGTAACAGCGAGACCACAAAGAATGTTTTGATTGCATCCACATATATACATTTGAAGCATAATGAATTTGTAAAGTATACGTCAGACCTCCCTACCTTGAGCCCACGAATATTATTATCTGGTCCTGCAGGTACTACTCCCTTTTTTGTTGGTTTATGTTTAGGTATGATAGTATGTCAATTTCTTCCCTTTTCCTCTTTATTCCCTGCTTTGACATTATAATCCTGTGAATCCTCCTGTAGGTTCTGAAATATATCAGGAAACCTTGACTAAAGCACTGGCGAAACATTTTGGTGCTAGACTGCTTATAGTTGGTTCTCTCCTTTTGCCTGGTGTAAGCTTCATTGAGTTCTCTATTTGAATTACTCTTTAAGTAAATATTCATTTACTTCTTTACTATCATGTTTTTGCTTAGAACTTCATGCCGAAAGTCTTCCTCAACAGGATTGACTTCCTTGATTTGGTTGTGGAAATTCTGGTTGAATCTAAATAAATTGATACAACTTGTCAGCTGCTTCAATTTTGTTCACATGATTTCAGGGACTATTGCCAAAGAATTCAGATTCTCTAAAAGAAAATTCCAGGTCAGAAAAGTCGGGCATGTTTGCTAAGCAACGTGCTGCACAGGCAGATGCATTACTGTTTAAGAAACCAACTTCTAGTGTTGAGGCTGATATTGTTGGTGCATCCACGCTTAGCTCTCAAGCTGTGCCAAAGCAGCATGCCTCAACTGCATTATCCAAGAACTTCACATTCAAAAAAGGCATACTATTTCTCTCCAGCACTATATACTTGAACATCTCATAGTTAGTATGCTAGGATCTGCCGATCCCTTTGTTCACATCCCTTCAATTTCTTAGTTGCATCAACATTTTTGAAATTGGCAGGCGATAGAGTAAAATATGTTGGTTCTCTACCTTCTTCTGGATTTCCTCCTCTTCAGGCTCCTACAAGGTAATCTTCGGTTCCATCCAAACTTAAGTAAAGTATGAAGGTCCTTTGAGTTAATCATTGGATAAGTAATCTCTGTCTTTAGTATAAGACAGAAGCTTTTTGACCCTTTGATTCCCTAAATGGAATTTGCAAATAAGTGATTTTTCTTAGAGGAGTGCTAGCCCGAGACACAATAAGGCAAATTTTTTCTAAAGACGTAGAGTGGGTGCAACATGTGGTGTTGCTACCCTATAGGCTATAAGCCTATAACAGAGATGGTTTGCCACTTGTTGCCACTACCTTGCTTCTGGGGAAGACTCCGACTGGGGCTTGCATTTATGTTTTTCTTAATGTATCTGCAAAGCATTTGTCTGGCCTAGATGCAATAGTTATCTGAATCTGATATCTGACCTTAGTGCCTCAAAGGGCACTTGAAGTGCGTGCCTCCATGCTCTTCTTGAAGTTAGGCATCGAAGGCATGCTAAGAGCACATTTCCATGGGTGTTGCTCATTATACTTCATTTTCCTTGTGCTGTACTCAACTACTTATTCTTTAACAATTCAACTATTGTAGTTGTCATTACAAAGAAAGCAGAAGCCATGCATAACTAGATTAAGCTTTTGAGGATTCTCTTAATTTGTAATTTAATGATGCCTCATCAACATTAGATTTGCGGAAACAACAAACAAGCTAAGTGTCGTGGAAATATCGCAGCTTTAAAACGAGATATATTATGAGATTTATTGCAAAATTTAAAATGGGAAATTTTTTGCTGTTCGAGGGAAAATTAGAAACAGCCTAAGAATATTCCATTGAAACTTCATGAAATATATTTATATAAACATAAATACACTTTTTATTTATTAATATAAACATAAATACTCTTAGAATAAAAAAAATAAAAGGAATTAAAGTACATAAAAGATGCAATTGTGATTTGTGAAGCGGTGAAGTTACGATGCAGTTGTAAAGATGCTACGGTAAGTATCAATGTACATAAAGGGTTGCGAAGCGGCTCGAAATTTCCGCCTTTATCCCGACTAGAGTGGCAATAATACTGGGTCTCCACATGACTATAATATTGTGCTCAACTTATGAGATGATGATACCATGCTATACTGACTTATGAGCATAATGTGGGTACTTGTCCTTCCAAGCTACACTAATACTCCCATTGGTGCATGCCATGGGTAATGAGTCGTCGTTTCAGTCATCACAGCGGAAGACTGAATTTTAAACTTAACTAGCCTAGTAATAAGCCTAAAAAACTCTCCCAGTCATGGTCCAAATGGCTCTCCCTTGCCCGATTTCAGTCCATATTCCCTTCTTGTTGGAAGAGGTCAAGGTGGCAAGAGACTCTTCTCCCTTTAGATTTGAGATGTGGTTGAGAGCACCTGATTTTCGAGAGATATTGAAGGGGTTTGGAAATAGATTAGGTTTTGTGGCTCCCCTAGCACAATTTTTGGGCTAAAACTAAAATCGGCCGTGACTATGTTAAAGGTATGGGCATGAATGCCGTTATATCCTTGAGGAGATCACTGACAATAGAGAAGAAATAGCCTCATTGCTCCCAATGGTTTGAGAAGGTCAAAACATAAAGAGGAGTTCCAAAATATGGTGGCGCGTGAGGAGATTAGTTGGAGGCAGAAGTTTAGAGTCTGATGGTTAAAGGAGGGCGACAAAAATACTAGGTACTTCCATATGATGGCTAATGTTAAGAAAAATGTCAATAAAATATCTCGTTCAGTAGTGGGAAATGTGATGTTGGAAAAGGATGAAGAAATTAGGAGAGTTGGTTGATTTTTATGAGAATTTATATAAGGAAAGGCAGGCTTTTAGGCCCAAGTTCGATGGTGTGACTTTTTATAGATTAGGCGGACAAAGACAATTTGGAGAGGCCCATCCTTAAGGAGGAAGTTCTTTGTGCAATCAAAAGCTTGGCCAGAGACAGCCCTAGGCCCCGATGGTTTCTCTCTTATCTTTTTATAAGCATTATTGGGGGATGATTTCATGAGAATGGTTGAGGAGTTCTACATATCAGGTTTTTTTTACCAAGTAGTGAACAATACCTTCATTTCCTTGATTTCCAAAGTGGGGGGGAATCAGCAGTTTGAAAGACTTATGTCCCATAAGTTTAGTGGGAATTGTACAAGATCTTGGTCAAGGTTCTTGCTATTAAAATCAAAGAGATTATGGACAAGATTATTTCTCCATCGCAATGTGCCTTTCTTAACAGTCGTCATATTTTGGATGGTATTTTGATAACGAATGTGTCTTAATTTGAGGATTAGAGAGGTTGTAAAAGTTGGATATAGAGAAAGCTTACAATCACGTCAATTGGGAGTTACCAATGAAAATAAAAACACGCCAATTGAGAGTTCCTCAGTAAATTATGGGGAAGATGGATGAAAATGAGTTATGGGACAGTCTCCTTTTTTGTTCTTGTCAATGCTGCGGGTTACTTCAAGAGTTCTTGTAGGTTGAGGCAAGGGGATTCTCTCCAACATTTCTCTTTATCTTAGTATCTGAGGCTCTCAGCATTTTCTAGAGCAAAGGGGCCGGTCTTAGAGGGCTTTTCAGTTGGGAGAGAGGGGATGGAGTTCTCTCACCTCCAATTTGTAGATAACACATTGGTGTTGTGTAATGCGTCTTTTCAGCAAAATAGGATACCTTTGTTGCATTCTTAGATGCTTTGAAGTTGTGTTTGGCTTTAGAGAAATTTCATAAAAGTGAAATCTTTGGAGTCAGGGAAGTTCATAGTATAATGGAATTGGCAGGAGTTCTAGGGTGCAAGATTGGGTCTTTCCTGCGACTTACCAAGGGCTTCCCCTTTGAGCCTCCTATTAGTCCAAGTCGGTTTGGAACCCAATGTTGGAAAGAGTAAGAGAGCAACGTCATGGAAGGCACACTACCTTTGGAAAGGTTAGAGGCTCATGTTTGTTAAGAGCACCTTGGCGAGCGTGCCCCCCCGCATCTTTTGTCCATGTTGTGTATACTTGTGTCGAGGGCCAACATTCTTGAGAGACTGCAGCAGAAATTTTGTATGGCAGGGGGTTGAGGAGGGTAGAAAGTACCACTTTGTCGATTGGAAGGTGGCGTGCCGTCCAAATTTTTTTTTGATCGGTAATCAAATGGATATATACGAAGGGAACTAAAAACAACAGGCAAATAAATACAATCACAAGGAGTTTACAAATGGGCAAATTCAAGAGCGAAAAGAGAACAAAAAGAGAACCCTGGGTGGAATTAAATTAGACCCCCCCAAAATCTCACCCACATCCTCACTCTCCCACCGAACGGAACACCATTCCAAAACAAGCGCGCGAGTGCGATAACATATGCAGGAAAGAGAGGATGGAGTATTCTCAAACACTTATGTTTCTCTCTTTCCATATAGACCAAGCAACAACTCCGGGAAGGACCCACCAAATTGCATTACGTGCCCATCCGCACTTACCAAAACCAGTAGGGTAAGAAGTTTTGAAAGGAAGAAGACCCAAACCGCTCCTATTCGAGAGAGAAAAGCTTCCCAAATCGCTCTCGCAATAGGACAATGCATAAGCAATTGGTCCACAGACTCTTCCGCTTGGAGGCATTGAAATCACTGATTGGCCACTCCACCCTCTACTTTTTAAATGGTCACAAGTTAGAATCTTATTCAATGCCGCATTCCAAAGGAAGAAAAATACCTTCGTAGGAATGTCAGGAGTCCAAACCACTCTGTGTGGAAAAGAAACGGGCGGAGATAACTCCAATGATTACCAAGGATTGAACTCAGAATCTCCCATTGTTGCCTCTAGACCACTTCTCGGCAGACAAATCTTATCCCACGCCACCAAGTGGTACTTGAAGCTGTCGCTTTTACCACTCCAGAGAAAACTCCCTTGTAATTTCTCCAAAAAAACCGCTATTGAATGGGGAATCGTTAGGACAAACATGAAATATGTGGGAAGGTTGTTTAGAGTGCTTTTGATGAGGGTCAACTTCCCGCCTTTTGAAAGGAGAAGATTTCCAGTCTGACAATCTCTTAGCAAACCTCTCAAACACTGGGGACCACACTAATTTGACTTTAAAGCTTGCCCCGAGAGTCATACCTAGGTAAGTGGAAGGGAGAGACGTTGCTCAACATCCAAGACAATCAATTAACAAATTCATATTCTTTGTCGGTTTGGGCATTAGATCTTTGTCGGTGATGAATAGGGCCCTACTAGGCAAATTGTTGTGGAGATTTGGGGAGGGAAAGTCTTTGGTGCTGGGTGATCTTATCTAAGTATGGTCATGATTCCATATGGGATCCGTCGATTGTTAAATCTTTTTTATAGTGACTCTCTAAGCAGCCAATTTGCTTTCCTTGTATTGTTTCTTTTTCTATTTGCTTGTTCCAGTTCTCAATGAACATTTTATCCATTTTTTATATTAATATAATTCTTGGTTATCAATACTTTTTTTTACTGTAAACAATTTTTTAGATGATTAAAACTTTTGCAGCCCCATCAATAGATTGGTCGGACTTACATAATATTGAATTTTGAACATAATTGGCATAGTAATAAGCATTAAATATTAAAATTCAGATGTATTTTCAAAATAATTTTTATTAAAAGGATTACAAAATATTATTTCTTGTTGAAGGTTAAAACTTTTATGGCATATAAATAAATCAGGCGGAAATTTGCAACATACTAAAATTTTTAATAGGATTTTCCATCTATTGAACTTCATATTTTAAGAAATTAGGAAAAAGTGTATTTTCTGCGCATTTTTATCCTAAAAACAATCCTCCCCCGCCTGTTTTATGTGACAATCCCCTCTGGATTTGAGTTGATTTGGTCCCAAATCGAATCAATTGTGTAGAATACCGAGGGAAAAAAAATTCCAAATGTCTCCTTGTGTCGATCAAAATATCCCCATTTTGACCTACTTTTTAAATATTTATTTTACGATCTAGTCAATATTTCATGCAATAATAATGGTTAGTGGATATATCGCGATGTATAAACGTATATTGTAAAGAGATATACCAAGAATAGATCTTTGTTCAAAATATCGGTATCGGTCGCCGTATTGGTAAGTCCAAAATAGGATTCGTATCGGTGTATCGGTACCGTATCAGTTGGATACGGCGGAAAAATTTTGGATACGCTAAAAAAAGCTTGGATACGCAAGGAAAAACTTGGATACCGTGCATAAAACTTCGTTTAATGCAAATATAAGCTAAAAACAAATTAAATGAAGGTCTTCAACTACATTTATAATCATACATATGAGAATTAACAAATTTACAAATTAAAAAAGACGTGCACGTTTATGAAAATACAAACCATAGTTACTTAACCAAGTGATAGAAGCTCACTTTCATTCATAAATCAAAAATATGAAAATACATAGACCCTTGTATTCACAAATCAAATTACATACATGATAGAAGCTCAATACCACATTGAGCTTCGTGCTGGCTCATACTCTATCATTGTGGGATCAGAAATTGAGTAGAGTGATGCATTATAAGTGGTCCAAACATGATGACACCACTGTGTCCAAGTCATCATTGTGCGGTACATGCCCAAGTACATTTGTACATATGTCTGCTGCTAAGTTGTGATCTGTCCATAACTGTTAGTCGAAGACTGGGACTGAGCATCATAACCAGTGGCTCTAGATAAGTAGGGTTGGGCTGGGGCATCATAACTAGTGGCTCCTGATAAATAGGGCTGAGCTGGGGCATCATAACCAGGAGGATAACCTTATTTACATATTAATATCTAAAGTAAATGAAAGTAAAATCAAGTTAAATTCATTTACTTAAATAATATATTATGTAAATAAGTTAAGGTGTATTGGGTTTGTATTGTGAATCTTAGTGTAAATGGAAGGAGAAAAACAATTAACTGAAAAATTCCCGTATCGAGTTTATTGGGCCTGTATCGGCCTGATACAGTGGAGTTTTGTTTCCAACATACCAGTGTATCGGGTAGCTCCAAATAGGAAACGTATCGGCCCGTATCGGTCGATACGTATTGATATTTTAAACCATGGAATAGATATCCCTGGTATGTAAAGAGATATATCAGCCGATTTATCGCAAATATTTTTGAAATATATAATTGTTGTCTAAGATGTTGTAGGAGGAGACATGGATTGTTGCTCAAGGAAAAACATTAGCTCTATTTTAAAATCCTTGAAGCTTTTCAAAATTTCCCATTCAGTGGGGAAACTCTTATACTTAATGCTCTTTCTTTCTATATATTTTTTTTCTTCCAATTCTAGGTCAGTATGTCTTCTGTAAGTAGTAACTTATGAGTAAGAATAAACCCATTAAAAAAACTTATGAGGAAGAAAATGAATTATATATTGTTTACTTGAGATTGCATATTCTTTATTTTTTTATCGGTAATCAAGATAATATATATAAGAGAGAAAAAAACAAAACAAGCATCTCTAGGTTCACCAAAAGTAAACTAGGAGAAAAAAAAGATGATAGTACAACAAAATGTAAAAGCAGCTGCATCAAAACAGTTACTAGTTGAAAAGGTCCCTCACGGGTCTAAACCATCACCCCCAACCATGTTGTGCCCCAGACTGAAACTAGAAATCTCTCTCGCGACTGGATTCTAGCGATGGTCAATGATGAATGCTCGAGGACCCTCTTTTTCCACAGGGTCCAAGCAATCGCCCCCGAAAGGAGAGGCCAAACTGACCCCACTGGAGAGGGGAACGACCTTGAAATCCAACAGGATAAGAAGCTCTGGAAGGAACGAGGAAAGATCCAGGGGAACAACCCTGAAATACACTCGGTGCTTTCACGATATGATTTTTAAATTGTAGTCTTCCACTTGTTGTATTTTAATTCCCTATGTGATACAGTGATAGGAGTAGCTATTTGCATCTCCCATATGTGTAATATATTGGCATATCCTTGTGGGTCAATAATGGGAAACAGGCAAAATCCATAAGGATATCCATGTATATGCTACTAATAACTGGCTATGGATGCTCCCTATAGCCTATTGTTGTATGTCGATATTTCTTACCGAATACCCGTGTCCAATGATGGAATAAACAAAGTGATAAACCCCTGAAGTTTTGGTGTCCATCTGACCATTGTATGATGATTTCAGTGCAAGTTATTCATACTTTAAGTGAAATATAAGCGATTAATGGAATATCGCATTATAACAATAGCAATTTCTTAAACAGTGAAATTATTTATAGCGTGGGGTAATTGCATTGGCAAACTCTCAAAGGTGTGGTGTCCATCTATCCTCGATTTGATGACTTAAATGAAAGTCAATTAAAATATCGTTAGTGAGTGGAGACATTGAATTTTTCAATGTGGATCAAAATAAATGTTAAAGCAAGCAAGAAAGGATTCTCGAAAATTTAATTTGACTTTGAACAACTATATTAATGCAGATAAACAAGTTGAATAAGATGGACCCAAGAGAGGGTTTGAAAAAGGTCTATAAACTTGCGAGAATTAGGAAGAGGAAAACTAGAGACCTAGATCACATTAGATACACTACGAGCAATGATCAAAGAGTCTTGGTGACGGATGTAGAGATTAAGAAAAGGTGGAGAACAGATTTTTAAAAGTTGCTAAACAAAGACTATACCCAAGGTCTCGGATAGGTGGAGACACTAAGTCGCTAACTCCATGGATACTAGAGAACAATATTTTTACTTTTGTAGTATTAGTGTGATCGAAGTGGAAGAAGTTCTTGCTAGGATGAAGAGGGGAGAGGTTTGGAACTCGTGTTGTTCCAAATGAAGTGCAAAAATCACAGGAGAAACAAGATTGTCCTAGTATCAAAGTTGTTTAGTTACATTTTAAAATATATGGAAATGCCAAATGCATGAACAAGTATTATGGCACCATGGTAACAAAGTTGTGTTTTTTTTTAAAATTGTGTATAATTCACGAATTTTTTTTTCCTGTCAAACTATTAATTCACGAATTATTTGCTGCCTTTTGAAGAAGTTGTGAGATAAATGCGAATTATTCGCAATTTTCTTCAAAATTTGCGAATAATATTAAAATATGTTCATAACATTTATAATTGATAATCTTATTTTTTAAATATTTTTTTCCCACATTTACGTGATTTTTCTAAATTCTGCATATTTTTTTACGAATTTTTCCTTGACCAAATATTTTTTTGAACTCTGACTTGATGACTATATATGACACTTGTATACAAGAATAAAGGAGATGTAAGTTGCACGGGGATCAAAGTTATGAGTCATAGTATAGTATGTGAGGGAGTGGTGGAACACAGATTGAGACAAGTCACTAGGGTTTCATAAAACCAATTTGGATTCGTGTAGGGAAGGTCTAGAATTGTGGCTACCTTCTTTACTTAGACAAATGGTGGAGAAGTTTAGAGAATATGAAAATTCTCCATAAGAGCTTTATTGACATACAAAATACATAGTAGAGTTCTTAGAGAATTAATTGGATGGGTAATGGGGAAGAAAAAAGTCTTGAGAGAATACATTTATATCGTTTAGGATATGTATGATGAAGTGGTAACTTCATGAAAATAATTGTGGTGAGACAAATAAGTTCCTTCTGACAATAAGTTTATATACAGAGTCAACTATGAGTTAATATCTTTTTACATAGGTTATAGATTAATTGAGTGCTTATATCCAAGAGGAGACTCCTTATTTTATGCTATATGCAGATGGCATGCTATTGGTTGATGAGATTAAAAGGGGCCTGGGGGTCAATGCAAAACTAGAAGTGTTGAGGGATAATTTGGAATCTAAAGGTTTTAACCGGACTGACCGTCAATCTGGCTAGGTGGCCATTTCCCGGTTTGACCGGTTCGACCGTGTCTGTGTTCTTTTATTATTAAAAATATATATATTTTTCCTTTTTCTGGTTGGTACTTCTGGTTTTTACCAATTTTTTCACCGGCTCTCCGGTTGAACCGACCGGTTCTTCTTATTCATGTTTCTTAGGCTGGTTTTGAAAAGGGACCGGTTTTGGTGGTTTTGGGTAGGGCTGTCAATGGATCGGATCTGATCCGATTAGCCGGACTCTCGACCCTATATGTGATCCATTGGATCGGATTCGGATAGGTGGAATCCGATTATAATCGGATTGGATCCGGATAAAGGGTGATCCGATTCGATTATAATAGCTTTTTTTAATGATTTAAAATATATTAAATAGATTTTCTATGCATAAAGTCTTAATTTAAAACAAATTAATATTAATTAGAGTTAATTAAGGTATTATTAATTTTTTTATTATTATTAAAATAGAATTTTTTTTAAAATTAACCTTAATCGGGTCGGATTCGGATCGATTAATTCATGATCCGAGAGATCTCGGATCGGATTCGGTTTCTTAATCGGACCGGATTCAGATCTAGGTAGATCCGGTTTGAATCCGACCTGTTGACAGCCCTAGTTTTGGGACTGGTTGAATATTACCGGTTCAACTGGCTGGTGCGGTTATCATAACACTAGTTTTAACATAAGTCAAACCAATGCAGAAATACATGGAATGCTCCTTAAGTAAGAGATACCTCAAGGCGACTAGTTTCGGTATCTTAGCTCAATTATTCATGTAATAGATATTGATGTGGATGTTGCTCTTAGAATTAGAGCTAGGTGGTTCAAGTGGAGATGTTTTTCCGAAGTGTTTTTCTGACCAACCCATTCAGATAAAACTAAAAAAACTACAAGGGGTTCAACAAGTTGTCTCTAAACAAGGTTTACACAAAAATGATTTGCATTCAGGATTAGGGATTGCTCTTTCAAAGTCTGTCTCTTAATCCATCCGCCTTTGCCAAAAAATAGCAGCTAATGATAAATTTATAAATTCTTGTACCATGACAGCTTGGATTACCAACATTCTACATGTAAACATTTTTCATTGGTTCGGGGATTGGGTTCGTTAAACTCGGCGTCTGTTGTGTTATGTTTCCCCTAAATATTATTTAGATGTACCTAACTTACAAAAGAGATGTTGCATCCTTACATAGTATCTAATAGGGCCGTGAATGAGCCAAGCCAGATTGTTAGCCGGCTCGATTTGTCTTAAAATGAGTCGGGCTGAGTTGGGTATTTGAGTTCGTTAAGCCAAGCCGAGCTAAATGATTGAGCTCGTTTGTTAATCAAGCCGAACTCAAGCAACGAGCGATTCGGCTCGGCTCGATTAATTTTGCTGTATACGTTAATAATATTAGCTTTCACGTATAAGTAAAGAAACTTAAATATAATTTTTTTGTTGAGGTAAAACTTAAATAGTAACTTCCTATTTTCAAAATTTGTAGATTCTCTACATGTTTCTTCAATTAGACTCATGAGAATAACTATGTTCAGTTCTTAAGTATTTTTTTTTGGGGGAGGGAGAATCTGATGAGCATGTTTAACTCTTAGGATTTTGATTTGAATTCTTTTTGTTTAAATCAGTGTTTTAAAAAGCGTGTGAGGCTTACGCCTTGAGGCTCGCCTCGGGGCGAGGCTTAAGAAAAACGCCTTGAGGCTCAACCATGAGGCTTAAACCTCATCAGGCATACGTATCATGTCTTGAAACTTGCTTTATGTCTATGACGTACATCTCATACATTAATTAAAATTAAGTTTCTAGCCACATATGATACTTGAATGTCGTTTTTTTTTTTTAAATTTATTTGTTTCAACTAATTTATATAGTATTTCCTATGTGTAGCGTGCATTCACACGAATACACACAAATACATAGACATATATAAATATATATATATACACTATAATTTTTCATTAACTTTTTGAATCTTTTTGCACTTTTTCTATATTTTATTTATTTGTTAAAATAAAAGAGCATGAAGCTTTCTTGTGAGGCTTACGCCTCACGCACCTTGAGTCCTAATGCCTCGCCTCACGCCTTAACATTTTAAAACATTGATTAAATTAGGGTAAACGACACTAAAATAATAGTGCAAGCTCGTGAGCCGGCTCGAGCTCGATTATCTATAGACGAGCTGAGCTCAAGCTAGCATTTGAGGGCTCAAATTGAGCTTGAAACAACATATATATGTCACGAGCCAAGCTTGAGCAACACTTGGCTCGTTTACACTTTATACCCCTAGTATCTATGCTATTGATGTGTTATTCATGTTGTTTCCTTAGCAATGTTTTAAAAAACGAAGGTGTGGCATGCCTCATGCTCCCTTATTTTAAAAAATTAAAAAATAATAAATAAGAATATTACAAAAGATTCAAAAAAATTAAGTAAATGTTATAATACTATATGATATATGCGTGTAAGCACATGCATATGTAACACTATATAAATTATCCAGCAAAAAAATAATTTAAGATGCAAACAAGCTGAAATTTAGATTTACTTTTTTGTTCATTTACATATTGACGAATAGGGGTGATATCGAGCCGAACCAAATAGTGGGGTGTCCAGGCTCAACTCATCAATTAAACGAGCTCGAAATCAAGCTGAAGTTTGGCTTGTTTATTAAGTATAAATTGTTTATAAAATATAAATAAACAAGCTTGATCGAGCTTTTAATGAGCTGAGCTCGAGCAATTTGGTTCGTTAATTAGCCTTATTAACGAATAGATGAAGCGTCTTCTCCTGATTTTTCTCTATTTAGGAGTTGGGAACACCCTTTTTTTCCAATGCAGATAAGGGGAATGGTATCCACTCAAACTTCAAATGGCTTGTATAGGATGACACCTATATTTAATCGATTAGGCATGCAAGGTTTTAACAGTTGCTTTTCACAAATGAAAATAATATTTTATACTTAATTTAAGTATTTAAATAAATTATATATATGTATATACAATTATAATATTATATATAATAAGCGTACTTAATCTAAGTATTTAAATATATTTTAGATATTTTAATAGATTAGGTATGTGTAAGTATATATATGTATATATAATCAAACCGAGCTTTTATCAAGCCGAGTAGCAGGATATTGAATCTCGGCTTGTTAATTAAACGAACTTGAAAATCAAGCTCAAACTTGGCTTGTTTATTAAATAAACAAGCTTGCTTGAGCTTTTAGCGAGCTGAGCTCAAGCCCATTCGCGAGCAACGTGGTCGTTAGTCAGCCCTATTGACAGATAGATGATGTTTAATCATCATGTGGTAGATTTTAGATTACCAACAAACAATTGCAAACAAACTATATATGATAGATAATAAATTCAATTCTTTGCAATGTCTACTATGGAAGTTAGAGTGAAATATGCTCAAGGTTTTAGAAAGCCTAAATATATTATTATTAGACATAATAAATAAAGTGTTAATTCAAACTAATAACAAATGGAAAAAGAAAAAAATTAATAACTTTTTACGATAAAAGAAATTATGAGACACATGCCATATAATTTAATGTTAAAGTCTTATTTATGTGGCTAGAACCTTATTTTTGTATTAATGTATGAGGCATATGGCTGAAACAAAATTATTGTTCAAGTCTTAGTTATGTGGCTATAAACCTATGTTTGATTAATGTATGAGGCAAATACCTCAAACATAAAGCGAGCACCAAGAGATTTAAACCTTAAGATTGAGCCTCAAGGCGTTTTCCTTGAGCCTCGCCTTGAGGCATATGCCTTACAAGCTTTTTAAAATATTGTTCCTTAAAAATATTTTTATGCATACTATGTATGCTTGCAGGGGACCTAATTATGGTTATCGAGGAAAAGTACTTCTTGCTTTTGAAGAAAATGGATCCTCTAAAGTTGGAGTTAGGTTTGATAGAACAATACCCGAAGGTAACGATCTTGGGGGCCTTTGCGAAGAAGATCATGGTTTCTTTTGCACTGGTGATTACCTTCACTAAGTCATCTTTTCTTTCATCTCTGATGATATGGTCTGGTCATTTCGGATTTTTTATTTTATGCTGTTATCTTTTGTTATTCATTATTGTTTTCGAGTAATGACTATGAATTTTTTCTATGCAGCTGATTTACTTCGTTTAGATAGTTCTGGAGGTGACGATATTGACAAGCTTGGCATTAATGAACTCTTTGAGGTGAATGCTTGCCCATTGTGTATAGGTCAATAAGATATGCCGCCTTTATCTCATCCGTGTTTCAAGTGGTATAATTGGAAGCCATCTCATTTTCATAGGTTGCTTCAAGTGAAAGTAAAAGTGGTTCCTTAATATTGTTTGTGAAAGACATAGAGAAGTCTATGGTAGGCAACCCAGAGGCATATGCAACTTTCAAGACTAAGCTTGAAAATCTGCCAGAGAATGTAGTTGTTATTGGCTCACATACCCAGATGGACAATCGTAAGGAGAAGGTTAGATATTGATGGTTTTTCGTTTGTTCTTTTTGGAATTGTGTTTTAACATCCTCCGGCATTGGAGAGCACATTTGTGGCTTAATAATATATTGCCCCCTTTCGATGCTGGCATGTACTATATTTCCCAGTCCCATCCTGGTGGTCTTCTGTTTACAAAGTTTGGAGGCAACCAAACAGCTCTTCTCGACTTTGCTTTCTCGGTAAGCTAATACCTTTGGTTCTGTTTTTCTGATTAGTTGTATTTTTTTCATGTGTGTGGCTTGTTTCTATCTTGTGTTACTGCCTATAACTTCTCCATACTCTTCAGTTGTATTTTATCATCTTCTGGACTTGCTTATACTTTTAAACATCTTCACAGCTTTTGTTGTCAAGTTAATTGTGAGTATTTATCCCATAATTTATTAACAATCAAACTTATACCATAATAATAGTATTATTGAATCCCAAGTACAATTTAAACACATTCATTTCACAACATAATTGTTTGTATGCTTAGTATGGGATTAAATAGTCGTTTTATATGATTGTGTATCCACCGTATCATGTTGCAAAATGATAAGTTATATCTCAATCTCTCACCAAAAATGTGTTTTATACACGTATTAAACTGTTTTGGGGGTCGCTGTTTTAAACGGTGTATTTATGCCATAGTAAGTTTAAAACGTCGATACACGTACAGAACACATATTAAACGCATTTTTCGTATTAAACTCGTATAATACGTGTACAAAAAGCATATTTATTGTAAAAAAATTATAGGGTCCTTGTTTCAAACGGCGACCCATTATTTTTATCTTTTGCATAAAATCTAATTTTTTAGGATTTATCTCTCATTCACATTTACCTATTTCAATCTTATGATATAGCTTGCATATATAGGGTTTATTTTTACATGGATATTATTAAATTTTATGTTAGGGTTTGAACTTTGAAGTTTATGTGAGGGTTTGAATTTTATATTAGGGTTTGAATATTATGGGCTTTGGGGTTCTGGATTAGAGAATGATGATATTGTACTTTTTTTGAATGGTGAATGATATTTGTTTGTTAAAATTGTTGAATGGTGAATGATGATATTTTGAGGGTTATATAATTGCATTCTTTTGTTGAATGATGACTTTAAATGATTTTTAGTAGTTGATATCATGTTTCCTATTTATTTATAATTATTAATTATTTTAAAAATAATTGTATTTGTTAAAATTGTTGAATGGTGAATGATGATATTTTGAGGGTTATATAATTGCATTCTTTTGTTGAATGATGACTTTAAATGATTTTTAGTGGTTGATATCATGTTTCCTATTTATTTGTAATTATTAATTATTTTAAAAATAATTTGTACTTTTGCCCATAGTGACAGTCGGGGTTCGGGAACAATTCTGTAAAAAAATAATAATATAAAAATATATCCAACAATTTGATTAGATAATATACAAAATAAGCAGTTTACTTTGTCGAACTAAATGAATTATTGTCAAATTCACAAATAAAGCGGGAATAATTCGTGAACTTTGGGAATAATTCGGCACAACTAAAATTCGTGAATAATTTGCGACATTTTCAAAAATTTGGAGAACTTTGTTACTATGCTTTTGCCGTACCAAACCCGTACTTCCCAAACTAATCGTTGTCGTTTAAAATCCGTACCCGTACTTGGTGACTATGATCTCAACAACATCTATGTGCTGTATTGATCGATTCACACTTACAAAATAAACTGGATCATTCAATATAGACATGCATTTCAAAGTCGTTTGTATAGGATCACTATATAACCGCATAGGTGCATTTTAAACCCTTTTATTTCATGTTTTTTTTTTATCAGTATAGCAATTTATATATGAAAGGAAGGGAAAAGTACAAATAAAGTTCACCCATTGGTGAACAAGCAGATCAGGAAACTAATTTTTCATGTTTTCTTAGTTTCTCTAGGGGTGCGTTCAGTTGGAGGGTAAATGGATGAGGGAAAGTAAAGTAAAAGAAAGTAAAAGAAAAGTGTAGTTTCTCTTGGGTGTTTGGTTTGAGAGAAAAGTGAGAGGAAAAGTTTCATTTTCTTTTATTTTGAGTGTTTGGTTTGAGAAAAAGTTATATGAAAAGCACATGTTTCCAAAATTGCCCTTTCTACCACATGTCAACACATATCCATTTTAGTTAAGATTTATTAATCTTTGGCGTTCAATAATATAATTTTGATTTTTAGAAAAAAATTATAAAAAAAATTAATTTTAATGTTTAAATTTTTTTAATCAAAGTAAAATATTTTTTCTAAAAACTAAGTTTACATTGATGAACCCCAAAGATTAGTGAATCTTGACCACACATAACAGGGTTAAAAGAAATATATGTTCACATTCACATGTGGGTGCGATTGAACTTCAATCAGGAGAGTTCAATTACAATTGTGGGTGACAAAGTCTTGTTTACAACAAAAGGGCAGTTGGGGTAAGTGGGTCCCTTGCTCTCTCAGGTGGTAGAGCGTCTACCAAAGAGAAAACACACAAAAGGGGTAGAAATGGAAGGAGACTCACCCTCGATTTCTGTGCCTTTCTTTTCTCTTACCATTCCTTTGTTTTGATGGAATTAGGAATAGGTGTAAATGGGAGTAAATTGGACACTGTAGAGAAACTGGTTTCTAGAGAAACCATCACATTCTCCTGCACCGAACACGGGATAAGTTGGCTTTTCTCCCCATTTCTTTTACTTTCTCTCACTTACCCCTTAACCGAACGCAGCCTAGTAGAAAAATAGTACATAGATGAAGTAAAATGAAAAATATTGGTATGAGGACTCAATGGCTGATCTTTGGTAGGGGTGTAATTGAGCCGATTAGTGGGGTGTTTAGGCTCGGCTTGTTAATTTACACAGGTTTTCGAGCTCGACCTCAGCTTGTTTGTATAATATAAATATATTTATATTATTACCATGTTTCTTTATGTACATATGTATATATTTAACGAACCGAGCTCAAGTATGCTCGATCTCGGCTCATTTATTAAATGAATGATCTTGGACAAGGTTGTAACGAGCAAAATTGAGTTGTTTGCGAGCAGCTTGGTTCATTTACCACCCTTAATCTTAGGTGTTTGAAGTCCAGATTATGTCAGAATTTGCATCCTCAATCGCTAGTTCAACGAACCGAGCTCAAGTGTGCATACAGTTTTCTCAATCGCTAATACGCGAATTTTATTGAGAGATCTGTATCATTGTAACGTATACATATCATTCTTCCACTCAGATCGACATAGCGTAGTTCTGTTTTAATCATTCCAACTATAT
The DNA here is from genome assembly GCA_015143295.1 of Tetracentron sinense. Classification (NCBI taxonomy): domain Eukaryota; kingdom Viridiplantae; phylum Streptophyta; class Magnoliopsida; order Trochodendrales; family Trochodendraceae; genus Tetracentron; species Tetracentron sinense. The sequence goes on along the minus strand of CM026558.1, from coordinate 5,363,397 downwards.
TAGTTGTTTTTCCTATATTGTATAAAATAGGAGCAAGTGCATGGGCTGTCCACAGAACTCAAGGTGAGTACCGGTTAGAATTCCCTTCCTGGGTTTTATCATTGGGACCAGTGTAAAAGAATTAGCATGATAACCTGCTACTGATAGTCTATGAATAGATGCTGGTAGGTTCACTTTCTTGAAGGATTCAATATATAGTTGCCGGATGTCATGTAGGATAACTTTGGTAGACTACATGAGAGAAGCAAAGAGATCCAGAAGACAATGAAGCAACTCATTCGACTATTCCCAAATAAAGTTGCCATACAGCTGCCTCAGGTATTGAACCTACATCCAGTTTGTGATTGTAACATTTATGTTTTGTATCCGTTCCTGTGGATAGCAATGAATGTTTAAGGGAACTGTGGCAGGACGAAGCTCTACTTTTGGATTGGAAACAGCAGTTGGATCGTGATGTTGAAACTTTGAAAGCACAGTCAAACATTATTAGCATTCGCTCAGTAAGTAGCGGCCAAATGTTGTGTCCACCGGTTTTATTTATCTCAATTCTTTTTTTTTTGCCGGTTGTGCATGATTCTTATGTTGTGTGGATACCTTTGAAAGTTCATCTTTATATTCCTGCTAGCTGCCAAGCCATAAATATTTCTCTAATGATTGGAGTGGCTTTTGCACACAAAAATGTAACTAACGATAGTATCTTAGGAGGTACCTGAATGGCTGAATATTATGATAGTAAGGATTTAGCCTGGTAGGTTGGATCCACATTTGTGTAGTATATAACAGTTTTGAATTTTCCCATCATAATTTTCCATATATATAACCTTTACCCAGTCAGTAAGATGCTTACTTTTTTTTTGTTTTCCTCTTTTACTCTGAAGTGGAGTTACATTCCATAAATGTTTCTCAAATAAGCTTTCCCATGGTTGTGAAGAATGGTGGTTGTGAAGAAGTGGTTGTGCAAATTTAGAAGTTCCTAATGTGGAATTTGGATACTGATGGTTCAATTGTTTTTTGAAATTTTGAGTCAACTATAAACTATTAGATGCATTTTCGTGACTAACAGACATGTTTTACATAGAAATTTCCGTGACTAACAGACATGTTTTACGTAGAAACTAGAAAGTGAAAGAAAATTGTTGGCATATGAGTTAGCATATTGACTATGATATCTGAATTTCCAGATTTAACTTGTCAGCCTGCCTATTACATTCGAATTAAGTTTCTGTCATGATATGTTGACAGCTTTCTGGATATTGTGGTCAAACCAATCTGCTTCTTAGTGGGCCTTCATACCGCTAATTTAATCATTGCTTGGCTTTTCCTGAACACTTGATATTGACTTCATCCTTATTTGGATGTTTATGTAAACCACCTCAGTTCATGTTTTCAGGTTCTAAACCGAAATGGATTGGAATGCCCTGACATTGAAACACTGTGCATAAAAGATCAATCCCTTGCAAGCGAAAGTCAGTATTATTTGGAACTAACATTTGTTCGATTTAATCTTGGTTCAGTGAGCTGATTTGAGTTCTGCAATGCTGCATTGTTAATTTTACAGGTGTGGAGAAGATAGTCAGTTGGGCTGTTAGTTATCACTTCATGCATAGTGCTGAAATTTCTAACGAAGATGCTAAGCTTGTGATTTCCAGTGAAAGGTTATTATATTAAGTTTGATTCCTTGAATCTCCTGTGTTGGAAAAAGAAATGAACTTGATGGACCACTTTATGCTGGCATATTGACATTATTCTTGGCGACTGGGTTTTCAGCATTAGGTATGGACTCAACCTTCTACAGAGTATCCAAAGCGAAACCAAGAGTTTGAAGAAATCACTCAAGGTAAACTTGAAAAATTATCTCTTTATATTACCTTTATACATCATAATGTGTTTTTCCCAACAATCTGTTTTACATTTTTGTTATAATTTGTTTTAGTATATTTTGGATTTTGACGTTGAGGTTTTTCAGGATGTGGTCACTGAGAATGAATTTGAGAAGAAACTTCTGGCTGATGTTATTCCACCCAGTGATATTGGAGTTACATTTGATGACATTGGAGCCTTAGAAAATGTGAAGGACACGTTGAAGGAATTGGTGATGCTTCCTTTGCAAAGGCCAGAATTGTTTTGCAAAGGACAGCTGACAAAGGTTTCACTGCTAACTCATTTCCGAAATGAATTTTTTGATGTGTTGGAATCTCATGCATTATCGACATGAATTTGAAATGGTTCACCTCGTCTTCAGCCTTGCAAGGGAATACTGCTCTTTGGACCTCCTGGTACAGGGAAAACAATGCTCGCAAAAGCTGTTGCAACAGAGGCAGGTGCAAACTTCATCAACATATCAATGTCAAGCATCACTTCCAAGGTATTGTGTCTGATCTAGATGGGGACTGTTCTGCTTTTTTGTATGAGCTTCTTCCTGAATTGGATGGCTTCGTATTGTTTACAGTGGTTTGGTGAAGGAGAAAAGTATGTTAAAGCAGTATTTTCGTTAGCAAGTAAAATTGCTCCTAGTGTTATTTTTGTTGACGAGGTTAGTTGAATACATCAGTAGATTCATTTGCATCTCTTGATATATGACATCACATCATTCTTTTTTTCAATTGACGAGCCTTATGTTATCCTGTGTTTCCCTTTGTGATGCTAGCAGTTTCTTCCTTGTCATATGCAGTCTACATCTTTGGTGACTTGTCATGCCCATGTGTTCCTTGTTACAGGTTGACAGCATGTTGGGAAGACGTGAAAATCCAGGAGAACATGAAGCTATGCGTAAAATGAAGAATGAGTTCATGGTTAACTGGGATGGCTTGCGTACAAAGGATAAAGAACGTGTATTGGTACTTGCTGCCACCAATAGGCCGTTTGATCTAGATGAGGCTGTTATAAGGAGGCTTCCACGGAGGTAAGAACTTAAAAACTTTTGAAGACTTGCTATATCTAGATGAGGCTGTTATAAGGAGGCTTCCTCGTAGGTAAAAACTTAAAACTTTTGAAGACTTGCTATCCTTCCTAAAAAAAATCATTGTCATCAACTATGTTTGCAAATATTTCCTGCAGATTGATGGTAAACCTGCCAGATGCCCCAAATAGGGAAAAAATCCTGAGAGTAATATTGGCCAAAGAAGAAATGGCACCTGGTATTGATTTGGACGCAGTTGCAAATATGACTGATGGGTATTCTGGAAGTGACTTAAAGGTTGCTTGGTTTTAATTTTTATAGCAATCTGCTATCTCAGCCTTATTTGAAAATGAGAAGCTTTGCATAAATTGAGTTCTCTTAATAAGTCTTTTGGTTTCAGAATCTGTGCGTTACTGCGGCACACTGTCCCATAAGAGAAATTCTGGAGATGGAAAAGAAGGTCAGTCTTATATTCTAAATATTTGGAGGTGGTCACTCAATGTGAAAAATGTTCTCTCTTTGGCTCTTAGTTACATGTTCTACCTGTATTTATGTGAAATCATGTATATAATTCTCTTCCAAATGCTGAATAGACTACTGCTATATTTGCTCGTGGAAAGCTTTAGTTAATTGATGATGGTTCCAGTACTACTGCCTTTTTTCCTTTCCTTTTGTTTCAGTTGCTTTGTTTTGTGTAGTAATCTAGAAATATAATGTTTCTGATGTAGACACCCAATTTTGCACACCCCGATGACCCATTTTCACTCCAAGGTCCGAAAAGATGAACTCAACAAAGATCCGAGCTCCGACCCGAGATCAAACCATGCCAAAGCCCAATCCAAACCCAAGTTAACCCAAGCCTGAAATAGGGAGGAGGTTTATTTTTGCCGAGGGGCTGTTTCACCATTTTAAATGGCGGAATGGTGTTTGTTTGGATTTTCCGAATTGTTTACTTATTGCCAACTCATTTTGAGTTGAGTTTATAGGAGAAATTTAGTCCCACATCGGAAAAACAAGAAAACCCACTCTTTTTCACCTTTATAAAAGGCCACACACCCCCCTCTCTCATGGACACCAAAAAAACACCCTAGTCTTTGAAATCTCTACAACTTGGAAATCATCTTAGAAAGCCCCAACCTTTGGAAACCCTAATGGAGAAGAGAGCAAGAGCTCACATACTAGCCCGGAGCAAGCTCGAAGTTCGGACTCTCTTTATTTTATTTATCTTTAGGTGCTTGGAGCGTGGGAATCCATTGGAGCACGATTGAGAAAAGGTTGCAACATTTTTTTGCTTCATGCATCTTTTTATTCTCCTTCTACCCATCCAAGTTTCTCCTTCTCTTATTTTTTGTTAGTAGTCCGAGGTTCCCTCCAAACGGTCGTTAGGAAGTGGAAACCTATGCGAAGGAAAGTGTGGGAAGGAGAAATCTTCGATTTCCTCTTTACTTACTCTCCTCTTTAATTACTGTCTTTATTTTTATTAATCTGCCCTTTTCCATTTGTGTAAGCAAGGTCTCTCTCGAATCGGTCGAGGAGAGGGTAGTCCTTCGCCGATTTAAGAAAAATAGTAGTAGAGAGAATCACCCCGATTCGGTTGAGGAGGGGTTTATTTAATCTCGAAATGAATTTCAAAGGAAAAAAGCAAGTAGAGAGAATCTCCTCGATTCGATTGAGGAGGGGGTGTATTCCAATCTTGAAAGAAATAAGTAGAGAAGGATTTGCCTTGATTTAGTCGAGGAGAGGCATTCCGATCTTGAAAGGAACCGATTAAGTTCATTTTTATTTTTTTTAGATTTAGTTATAAAATTTTAAAATAAAGGAGAAAGATTAAATGGCAACCGTCATTTGACGGATGAGTTGGGGTGCCTAACACCTTCCCTAACTCATAAAAGCCCCCAAATCCAACCTTCGGTTCTCAGATCAAGAGGGATATTATTGGGTGACCAATCACACCCTTGTCTTTTGATTGGTGGCGACTCTTAACTTCTCGGCTTCTCACTAGGGCGAAAGTGCTAGTGTGGGGTTGAGATCACTCGAGCCAGCTATCGCACAACTGAGTTTGACTCGTTATGTTGTTGTTATCTAGAAAATTGAAGTTATTAAGCTCAATGGTAACGTGGTTTGAAGTGCTGGTTGTTTCATTTACTGCCTGTCTTGTTCAACATTCACTGCCACTCCTTACTGAGGCAGCTTTCATAGATGAGTTGTATTCTCTGGATGCATCATCATCCCCTTTTCAAAGTACATGATTTGAGCGGCTCTTGAGAATGTTACATGCGTAATGAACCACTTGAGCGCCTCTTGAGAATGTTATATGCATAATGAACCACTTGCGCCTCTTGAGAATGTTAGATGCGTAATGAATTACTTGAGCCTGTTACATGGGTAATGAGCCAGGAATTCCATTTTTTTTAGCTGAAAATTTCTGTTGCTCCAAATATTTCTCAGCTGAAAAATTCAGTCGCTCGCATGGATTCCGTTATCACAAGGAAAAACCTTGGTTAATGGCCTTGCCTGTTTTGAAGGAAGGACAAACACAATGGTGATATGGATATGTAGTTTCTTCAAATTCACTTAGAAGTACATTTCTTGGATTTTTCTAGGAATAGGCAGCCTTAAGCATAGTTCAAACCAACAGTTGACATCCTTGAACGTAGTGCAAACCAAGAATTGACACTATTTGATTGGCGCTTGACTGTTGACCCCTGTTGTGACTTTGAGGTTTGAACACTCAATTGGCATGCTAAGGTTCCATGGAGGTGTCTCCAGTTTTATAGAAAATGTTATGCTGGTTATTTTGAAACTTTACCTATTCGAAGCCACCAAGTGGCAGATACTTTTGGTAAAATTATGCTTCTTTTGTGGATCCATCAATGGTCACCAACTTTGCTAGTGCTATGCCATTGGGATGTAGATTTCTTGAATAATTAAACAGTTATACTTCTGGTGTAAATGCTTTTTTTGCCTGACGTGTCTAATATAAAGGTCAAATCCACTGTGGCGCACCCCATCTTGTCTCCTTGCACTCCTTTTTGATCAGTTGGCCCTTCCAATTTATCCTTATTAACACTCATATTATCTTTAAGACGTAGCAGAGGAAAAATTCAACCTCAATAGGTTTTCCTTTAATGAGTGTATAATGTATATACTGACATTTTTTTCCATTTCTGGATGTTCTGAATTTACATGATTTCCTTTTATGCTTTACATGAAACCCTGCATCTAATTTTCTTCCAAGGGAAAAATTTAGAAGGGGACAAACCATCCAGAAGGCAGTTACATGGATATGCTTTTTCAATAGACGATCTTCATTATTTTCTGCAAACACATCTGTTGCATTTCAATACCCAGGAGATTATATTTGTCATACGTCTTCAATTTGTAGCGTCCTTTCTGTTGTTATGATATAATTTGAGCTACACTTACTTAATTCTTCTCCCTTTTAAATTCAGTAGCTCCTTCAGTACCTGTTATTACCAAGATTTCCCAAATGCCAGAATCTTGTGAATCAAATTTTTTTTTTCCTTCTCCACTTCTGCATGCAACTACCTCCAGACATGCTTGTGATCTTATGTGGTGCATCACCTTAATTTAAATGCTGGCGCAATTGTTTTGGCATTGTCATGGCTTAAAAGATACTATCTCGGTAAATTTATCTTGGACAGTGCCCAAACATCTGTGTAGTTGCATTTGGTTTGACTCGATTGATGTGTGGCATCATGTTTCCAGCTTTCTTTGCTGGTATTCATTAAATATTTTAAGCAGTTTGTGTTGCTCTTAATATATATTTGATAAATAACTTGAAATTGTGTTTGGGCAATTTTCAGGAGAAAAGTTTAGCATTGGCAGAGAACAGGGCATTGCCTGCATCGCATAGTAGTGTGGACATTCGTCCTCTCAACATGGAGGATTTTAAATATGCACACGAGCAGGTATCATGTTTTATGCCTAAAGCATTACTAGTAAGAGGAAAGTATTGAAGTTCCTTCAATTTTTCAGGATTTTATCGGAACCCCTAGATTTTACACGTGGATAGAATATTATGAGGTATATAAAAGGAGTACCGTATGTGAGGAAATTATATAATAATATAATAAGAAACATGTGAATTGAGAGGAAAAGAATCCATATATACTATGTTTTGCTTAGGGCTGACATATATCTCTGTAGTTAGATGTAAAACATTAATTAGGGGGCTGGGGCATATTCTTTTTTCTGCGTTGCCCATTAAAGCACATCATCTTTATGAAAGGGCTTGGAACGTGTGGAAATAGTTTTATCTTTGCATTTAAAGCACATCATCTTTATGAAAGGGGTCGGAACGTTGATACTGTGTGAATCTTGTTTCTGTTTACAAGCTAATGGACACCTTTATCATTTCCGTATTGATTTCTATTAGATTTGCAATATTCTCCACATAGTTTGAGCTTGGGATTTTCTAAACCTCTTAGAAAAATTCTGTAGTTTCCAGACCAGTCAAGTCACTATATTTATGGGATGCCGTGTTTGCAGTTTACAAAATATGAGGAATATTGAAATGCATGCCTCATTTGATTGGTCAAATTTTCAGTGTCTTTTCAAAATTGTAGGAGCTGGAAGACTTATTGGTTGTTCTTATGTAGGTATGTGCAAGTGTTTCATCAGAGACTGCAAATATGAGCGAGCTCCTCCAATGGAATGAGCTATATGGAGAAGGTGGATCGAGAAAGAAGAAATCGCTCAGCTACTTCATGTAGAGGAGGTATCTAAGTTGTACAGCGCAATTTATTTATTTTTTGTCTGCTTATTTTTGTTCTTTTCCCATGGAGTCCGGCCGGGATTAGGGACTGATATTGATGGGTATTCCATCGCAGGTTCCCCATGTGTTATATATTGTGATCTCGATATTTACCCATCCAGTATTCATGCAATTGGTAACTCAATATTGTAAGTAAGTACTTGTCAAGCTGGTGATCTAACAGAAGCTATTTTGCCAGTCTGAATGCTTTTCTACCTGTACATACAATTTAATTAATGGGACAAGCATCATGTTTGTTTTCTCCGAAATTTTTTGGTTTCCTCTCCTAAACCAGACCTCTTTGTGGCCAACTTAAATGTACAAGAAAGGTGCGAAATGAGGAAAGCAACCCTGCTGGTCGACTTTCTAAATTGTACATTCCAGAATCGGATCATAGTTGTCAAGGCGATCAGGCGACTAGAAGCGACAGACCCCATGGAAGCCTGAGGTGCCCAAACCGTCACTTGATAAACTTTTTGTTACAGAAATTTTTCCTAATATGAGATCTATGTACGATGCATTTTCTTTTATAAGAGGCTTTACATTCATATAAATTATACCATTGTCCAGATGCATTTTGATATAACCATCGTTAGAGACAGTTCTAAGAATAATAAAAGGGGATTTCAAGTGTTGGAAAAATTGGAATAAAAATTAAATCTACAATGATTGTTAAAAGGCGAGAGAGGGATTGTGAGGGATAAAGAACAGATAGCCCAACAGGAGAGAGAGAGAGAGAGAGAGAGAGAGAGAATATAAGACTGAATAAAAAGTAAAAAATAGCTCGAAAATCAAATGTAATGTTGAACAAGGGAGAAAGAAGAGAAGGGGAGAGGAAAATGTCGTACCTCTCACTCTCATTTTTTTTTTTTTTCAATTATACTCAAAATAAGTAATAAAAATAATATTGATAAGTAAAATATATAAATATAGAGTCTGCACATATTTAAATTATAAAAAATTACTTTAAATATGAGTTTAAGAGTGTTTTGGAGGTCCTATTAAAAGCTCTTCATTTGTTATTGGGCTTCCTCAGGTAGTTGTAATTTGACAACCATGAAACAAAAACAAATGAGGATTATATGGTCCACCCATAAACAGAGGGAGAGAGATCAATTGATGAACCAATTGAGAGAGAAAACAAGTTAACATAAGAGAAACATATTTGACACAATTCGTCTTTTTTTTTTTCTTTTATCTGCAAACTTTTTTTGTTGGTGTAATGAGGTAATTTTCGTCGACTTGATCATAGGTCAACCTAAACCTCAGAAGATTGTTCTGACTTATGGCAACAGGGAAAAATGGCAAAGGAAATGGGGTTGAGAGCACACCAAGAATTTTGAAAGTACCGAGGATTGACTGCCTTTATCCTAGTCGTAAATGACTCGTAGTGTGTTGTTGATGTGATGTCCTTTTAGGTTGATAATCTCTCCTATTTATAGGATTTTCGATTTGGGACAGAATAATGATTATTTTTGTAACAGACACATTAAATATTTGTAACGCTTTTAGACATTTTATATAATAACGCTTTTGGCATTTATTATATAAATGTCTTTGCATTTATTGTGTCGAAACAAACACACTTATTCCTCGGGTGCTTTACATGGACTCATTACTCATCAAAAGTTCCAGGTGGATTGATAAAAGTGACTCTGCTTTACACATGATAGCACACTTTTCGACTAATAACTGTCCATTATATTAAGTGTAGCAGTGACATATAATGGACGGTTATAATCGAATTGAGGGGCCAGCATATCAGCATTGGTAAATGTAATGGCGGCCTTAGGTGGTGCAGGTTTGGGAGTTGGAGGTTGTCGTATGGCGCTATCAGCCTTCAAAACATTCCTCTCCATATCAATCAATAATTTTAGTAAAAGCATGAGCAAAGTCATATCGAGCTGCCTTGGAAAAAGCCATGTGATCCATGAAACTTTGGACAATAGGCAGTTGTAAGAAGGCGGCCTCCGCCGAAGGCGCACTAGAATCGTCATCGCCTCCAACATGCATGACCATGGCTACCCATTCCTTGGGTTTGTGAGTGGGTAAAGGATCATGATGGACGGATGTATTGTTGTCAGGCAACTGGATTTCGCCCGAAACGACCTTCCTAAAAAAAAATCATCGCAATGTCCAGCAATTACTGGTGGAGTGAGTGGTGTTGCGATGATAAATGCAATAATTAGGACTCTTTTTATCTTCTGGGGTTGGACGACGGAGAGGAATGGGAGGGCGGATGACACCATCTCGAAGCCACTCGTAAAAGATATCATCAATAAAATCCATATCAATGGGAAAAGGTGGAGGTTCATCAACATCCGTGGGCGGAGCTTTAAATTTCTTTGGTGGTCCAGCATTTGATCTGGACCACTTCTTGTCCGTAGTAGTTTCTGCCGCCATGGATTGCGCCTTTAGGGGACGAGGCTCACGAGGCCAAGTGTGTTCATGCGATTTCACAGATTCACTTGTGTGGCGAGTGACTTGTTAAAGGCGATAAAAATTGGAGATACTAAGGTTCTCCAGATGAACCCGAAACTCTTTTAACTTGTCACTGATACATGTTTGAACCAAAACATCTTCTATAACGGGGTTACAACACTCAAATGCGCGTTCTCAAAAGCGCTTGACATAGTCAATCAGTCCTTCTAAAGGTTTCTGTCGTTCTCGACTGAGGTTGACAAAAGAAATGCGGTCTTCGACCAGAAAAAATTTCTTGGCAAACGCCGTCATCATATCCTCCCAGGAATGAATAGAATTGGGTATTAAATCACTATACCATGTATAAGCACAGTCGGAGAGGGATTTGGAAAACTCTTGCAAACCTAATTCATGGTCAGAGGCGCATACCTAAAGCATCGACAATACGCTTTACATGTTCTCTGGCGTTGCCGTCTTTTCCATTGTATATGGGAAAAGTTAGAACAAGATAGCCTTGGGGATATGGCTTTTTGAGGATAGTTGTCGAATAAGGCGGGTTGGAATCAAAGTGAAAATTCTCAGTCTCGGAATGTTTTTGGCATTCGCGTATAGCAGCGACGTCAGTCGCAGTAACTTATCTTTGCTCTGGAGTTTCATGCTCGTTAGCATCGGGCCGAGGGTTTCCGCCTTCAATTTCACGTAGTAAAAGCAACATTTGATTTTGAGCCTCTAGAGCCTGGGCTTGTGCTTGAGTTTGTGATTGCTGCAAAGTTTGGAGTAAGGGAGTCATGACAAACAGTAACTTGGCAGCCAAACCACCATTGAGGGTGTTGGGAACATCTTGGTTGAGTGCAGAGGAATCATTGGTATTTCCTTCAGTAGATGCCATTGATTGTTGCGAAATCAAGCCCAGTGGAGTCGCCAAATGTAACCGGGTGATTTTCGTTGACTTGATCACAGGTCAATCTAAACCTCAGAGGGTGCTCTGACTTATGGCAAAAGGGAAAAATGACAAAAGAAATGAGGTTGACAGCATATCAAGAATTTTGAGAGTACCGAGGATTGGCTGCCCTTAGCCCAGTCGTAAATGACTCGTAGTGTGTTGTTGATGTGATCTCCCTTTTAGGTTTGATAATCTCTCCTATTTATAGGATTTTCGATTAGGGATAGAATAATGATTATTCTTTATAACGGACACATTAAATATTTGTAACGCTTTTAGACATTTAATATAATAACGCATTTGACATTTATTATATAAACGTCTTTGCATTTATTGTGTCGAAACAATCACACTTATTCCTCGGGTGTTTTACAGCGACTCATTACTCATCAAAAGTTCCAGGTGGATTGGTGAAGGTGGCTCTGCTTTACACATGATAGCACACTCTTCGACCAATGAACCTCTCCCCCTCCAATCCTTAAGTCTCTTTTTTACCCTTTTTATATTTTGTGAACGTTATACTAAAAATGCATATGTCATGAATCAAAGTCAAAGACATTATAGCCAAAATATGGACAGCGCAATAACCAATATAGGTTAAAGGTATCTTGGGGCATATTGAAAGTACGAGAGATTTTGTTAAGAATATTCTTTTATGAATCTATTGGTCCACATGTCTATCTTAAAAAAATCACCCATCAACAGTTGGATATACAAATCCTAACATATTATATTGTAAAAGACTTGAGAAGTATATAAAATAACATATTTTTCATTTATCGAACATTCATATTCAAATAAAATAAATTTTATATCTTTAAACAATAATAACATTACATAAAACAGATTTTTAATAATGACTGCCTGAGACGGCCAGTTGCCTGAGCCCAATTGAGCGCCTGGTCGCCTAGGCGATTGCTTGAGGTGCCTAAGGCAACGCCTTTAGCAACTATGAATCGGATATAGATTTATATCAAGGATAAACACTGCTATATGGTTATAATCAGAGCAGACACTAAGTTGAGTTTGATCCTCACCATATCTTGTTCTTCCCCCTCGTGCAAATACTTGATGTCCAACAAATTGAACAGCTATACAAAACTGAAGATTTGCCACCGAAAAAAAAAAAAACTCTTGTAATGGTGTGATTAGGTACAATGGGGGCCAGTTATTGAAAGACGCTCTACATCAAAAATTTTTTTTTGAAAGGCCCTCAATGAGTGGATCCCACAAGTAGAAGGGCTTCTGGGTGCTATGGGGAAGTAGATAGTGTTCCCTTTGTTTCCATGTAATTTGTAATTCCTGAAGAAAAATGCTAGACTCAGTTTGCGCGGATGTAATTTGCAATTCCCAAAGAAAAATGCTACTCAGTTTGCGTCAAATAGAGCTGCTACAGACTCAGTTTGCTTGGCTTGCATCAATTAGAGCTTGGCGCAAGCACTGAGTCTATACAGAAGTGTCATTAGGGTGTTTCCAAAATCTTTAGGGTATGTTTGGCTGCGGAGAAAATAGGTGAAAATTAGAACAGAAAATTTTAGATTTCTAATACAGCTCTTAGTTGGGTTTTGCACAATTTTATTTTGTTTCTTTTCACTTATTTTCTCGGCAACCATAGGGTTAAAGGATACCCTGATGACACCTAGTGGACGATCAATGAATAACAGTGGGTTTGCGCCTAACACCATTCTGATATCCCAATACTTACCCAAATGGGGTTTGATTATATAGGACTTGTGAGCAAACTGTAGAGAGCCAATAAATCGGGTGATAGATAATTAGTAAATCAATTACCTATATGATACCCCATGCATCTCAAAAACACGACTTAACGAGCATAACTTTGCTATGGGGTCTTAAACCCACAAATTTCCACGAAGTTGGGGCAAAAGTGATCTTTGCAAAGACTCATAAAAGTTATACAGCCATTGCATTATCTTCTTTACATATCACTTTACAAGAAAATAAGATGAGATAACTAGCAAAATGATTTAAAGGAAAAAAAAACTGAAACATGCAAGTTAGGTTACAGAAGTTCATATACAACTATTATTTGGGCAATATGGTGGATGACTGCTCATGTATATTGTAATTCCGGTGCTTACGCCATCAAAGTGCTCATTCGGATGTGAGAAAAAATGGCATGGATGAGGCTCTGGCTGACACAAATGGGAACAGATCAAATAGGTGAGTTTGGATGGGAATTTAACTCTACCCAAATTCAGCTACTGAAACATGGTAATTGTTACCTCATACCGTCTCAAACAAGCTGCACAACAGCAGCCACTCGCAGAGCCCCGCCTTGGAGAAGATCAGCAAGCTCATCAAATAACAAAGCTGTGCGCCAGCCCCATCCCTTGGGAGCTTTTGGTAACAGAGTCCCTGGTTGTTTAAAACTTCCAAACACCATGACTTCTCTCTTTGATGGACAGATCAACTGAATAAAGAAGATACGAGAAACACGTCATTGTACCACAGTATTCTGAGTCTAAATAGCAAGTAAATGGAGAGCTATTCGCGTAAAACAGTTTACCTGATAACGGGCAGTAACCTTTTCACGAGAATCTACATACATATGAACCTGAAAATAGGGAGGTTCAAATGAATACGGACTTTAGCAAATATCCTTCTGGAATGCATAAGTGCTTTTTAAAAAAAAAAACCAGGAAAAGCCTGACCTTTCTAAGGGATTCAACTATCTCCGCCTTTCGTCGGTGGAGGAATAATCCTGAATTGAAACGAAGAAAGAAATATGAACTAGTCAGTATGGTAAGATGATTTCTTTGCATCCAGGTAAACAGAATAGCATGTTCTCTATAGTGTGTCTTCCCACTAGTCAAGATGTTACCAAGAGTGCGGCGTCCTTGAGGATCTTCATCGTTAAAAGCCTGAACGCTAACCTATAAAACCCCATCAAATCAGAAGTTATCAAATTTGTGTTAGAAAATCCAATCGAGGATGCTTGAAATGCCTCATTCAAGAGAAAAGGTCGATGGACAAAAATGACTAATTGATACTAAATACCTTCCAGAGAGAACCAGCATAAAATAATTCTGGTGAGTGCTTTACTTGGCCATCAGTGAGTCTATGCACATCCTCAAATTCTACCCTGAGAAACCAGTAAAGATTTGTCACAACACAGATGAAAGGTTTTGCCAATTGAAGAAGTGGAATTAAGGAAAGAACAAAAATAGCAGTCAAGAATTCAATAGAAAAATACAACTATATATTGGGAGCCACATAGGCTATAGTGCAATAATAATAACTCAACGGGATGTGCAGGTGGTTATGGGGACTGCCCATTGACGCTGGAAAATGAGATTATCCAATCAAAAAATAACTTTGGGTTTGGCCATGACAAATTGTTGCCCAAAGAAAGTGAATGATGTAATAGTTTGAGTGGTGGCCAGTGTTCCACCGATTTCTGGTAGGGACAAGAGCCCAGCTGCCCAGTACTACATAACTCAATATATGGAACTATTGACTTTGGAACATGCAATTCTATGTCCAGAAAAAGCGGGGTAGACAGAAGGCCAAGAAAACCTACCCAAAGCGAAAAGGAGGGAACTGACGCATGGGTGTTTTCATATCCAAGGATATAGAAGAACCATCGCCATTTTCCCACTCTAATCCAAGGGCATGCTCCTGCGACTCTAGCATCTGCACATGAACACCACTAGTACTTGGCCCTGCAAGTGAAGCTCCATTTAATCTGCTTTGCAGATCTGGCTCATACTCTCTCTCTGTTTGCTCTCCATGAACATTAACGATGTTGCTCCCTCCTTGGCTGAGCCCAACCAAAGCCGTCAACCCGTCTCCAGAAAGATCTCCATTGAGCTCAGGTCTAGCCTCTGATTCATCATTAGCAAGAGACTGCTGACAATTTCGGTTGCCAAGTCCAAAGGGGACACGGGAAAAGACAAAACGTGTTGGAGGCCAAGCAGCTTCTGGCACAAATGTAGTTCCCCGCCCAATCCCAGCAAGCCCATCAATAGGCCCCCTAACATGCAATCGTACAGGCCTAAAGAGGCCATTTCCTTCGCCTTGAGCAGCATCAGCGACATATACATTTCCCATGTTGCTAGCTGGATTGTTTCTATCATGCTCTTGCATGTAATAACCTGTTGTAGTAACTCCATGTGAAAATCCATATGACTGCCTACATGCACAAGCCATGCTCAGAAGGCAGCAATTTTTGCACGTAGCTGCACCAATTTCTTGTACCCTGTGGCTTAAAAGCATCTACATGAAAGTCACACAGTTAATAATTTTCTGATTCCAGTGTGAAGGCTACAATCACCATAGTACATGATAAAATTAATACTCGCATCAAGAGGGGAAGGTGGTGAGCTGCCCTACCTGCTGGTGCCTTATGCAGGCACATGAGCTGAGGGGTTTTGGAGTTTGGACCTACTGCGGGGTGTCCCACAATGGAGATCTTTTGGACTGAAAACCAACCGATCTATAGGTCTTTAAAGAACAATTTACCATATGCTACCTGATCATTCAAAATAGAGTAATAGATTGGATAGTTAAGAAGTGATTTGACTGGGAGAGTTCCTAAGGTTTAAGTCATCAAATGTTTGGGTTCCCAACCCCCTGCTTGTCTGCCACACGCACAGATAGGTGGATGGCTCTTCTTTCCCTCTCTTCTCACAAGCATTTCCCGTATTCCCAACAAGAATAGGATGAAAAAGATTAAATGAAAGCCGAGTTCTTACCTGAAGCCAAAGACTATCATTCACGGCTTTGCAAGGGAATCCCAACTCTTCAAGCTGCTTTCGTACATTCAGAAGTGCCTCGAAAGACATGTTACAGTATAAAAGAGAACCCCCTTCAAAGATGTTGATAAATGCATCATAATCCTCCCCACGGATCCCACAGTTTCCTTTATCATAACTTTTCACCTGTCTTCTGCCCACAATCCTGCCACCCCATGAAGGAGGCAAGCCACATCTTCCCCACTCATTGGGCATAAGTCCATTATAGGAAGAGGTCACCGTCGAATGGTGCCTTGATTGGTCTCTGGGAAGCCAAATATTATTATTTAAATGGTAGCATGTTCCTTCTTCAGATGGCCCCTCCATAGCCACTCCATTCCCCGTCATTCTGCTTGCTTCAACACCAATAGGCGTTTCAACATAAGCACAAGATGTTCTAATTCCATCTGAATGTGAAAATGAGTTACTTAACAATGAAGGTTGTTCCATATTGAAGGAATATCTTGGCTCCGAATTTGATTGAGAGGATGGAGCATGCCGCATTTGTGATTTGGAATCGGAAACCCCTGTGTGAAAATCAACCACACAGTCTGCAAGCTCAACCAGGATACTATGAGCAGTACTATGTCCTTCAAGATCATCCTTTAAGCTTATGCGTCCTAGTCCAGATTCTAGCTGTTTATTAGTACTGCTATCAAGCAAATTCTTCTCTTTTACTCCTGAATAACTAGAATGAGAAATGGTTCCTATCTCAGAACTTGAGCTTCCTTTCTCGGGGTGTTCTGCCCTAAAATGAGAACCTTTCGCAAGGAACGTGTACAGTGCCAGTTCAAACCTTAAAAAAAAACGGAGTGTTATCCAAAGTTTATGAATGATAAAATCCAATTTGAAGGCGGTTAGATGTCCCTTACCGTTTCTCTTCACTAGGAACCCACAGTTCATCTGAGGTGAGCAGTGCATGCAAAGTTTGAGAAGATAGTTTAGGGAGCACCTATTCATGACGATTGTAGTTTAATCATGCACAAATTCAATATAACTGACCAAGAGCCCATAAGCTATTAGAACAAAGAAATTGAGATCCTACAAAACTGAAAATCAAAAGGCATATACAATAGAACATATTCTTACCAGCCAAACTATGAAGCTGCAATTGGTAAGGTATGAAAGGGTTGCAAATAGCTGGGATAATAGTCATACTTTTATATTATACGTCAAAATACTAAAATTGAAACTATATTCTGAGAAAGTGAACTGTGAAATAAAATAGTTCCAAATTAAACTAATAATTAAACAGGCTACGGAGTTTTGCAACAACAAAAAAAACCACACAATATAAGGTTGCACTATTCCTGTTGATGCATTCCTGAAAACTAAAATGGCATTGCCAGAAGAAAAAATATACTATTACTGCACTGAACAATTCTCATTATTATTCTTCAATGTTGGAAAGACAAAGTGGAACAATTCAACCCACCATCCGCAATACATTAGTAATCTTTATCCCATACCTCTTTCAACTCCATGGCACCACTTTGACAAAGGTAGCCCCAGCAAGCATTTTTAACACGTTCCCCATGTATACCATAATCTTGACTCTCTGCAAAAACCTGAAAAATAAAAAAATCAGTTAAAACCTAAGAGGAAGAGGAGCATACAGGTAGTAAAAAACCTAGGCAGGCCAAGCAGCCAGTTCTGACCTGATATGCTAAGAAGTTAGAGGTCCACAGTTCAGATATGATGAAGTCTGTGCAAATGGCACATAAATCCTGCATGTAAAATCTTCAAGATATAATGATAAACCTTCCAAGTACAAAGATAAGCTAGAACAACATTGCAGAAATGTAGAAAGAGAAATCCATCAAGAATCTGAAATCCTAGGCCTCTGATGCATACTAGATATGGACCTATATAACTGTTTTCCATTAAACAAGGGTACCTGAAGGTCCAGAAAGGATGCAGCAGCAAGAACGCGAAATGCATTACCATCATTAAGCTTAGGGTGATGCCCATATAGATATGCCAAGGCCATTGCAATTGCCTCCCGGTTAACATTGTTGTCGTCAACATGCAAGGTTAAAATTGGTGCACTGGCCTCTTTCCACGGACCGTGAAGCATGTTCCTGCCAGGCACATTATACAACAACAGCAAAATTGCGCCTAGTAAGTTGCAAGTAAATCATAAGTATAAATATTCTCTAAGCTATCAGTGTCTTAACTCTTAAATTGCAAAACTGAGCACACACGAGAGGTTAATTGGACATAATTTGGGGAATGATAATTACCGATTAGGTAAAATCTTTTCAACATGTGCCCTCATATGTGTGTATGTGTATCCCAAAAAAAAAGACCACAATGGCCTTATGACCCTTAGGAAACAGGCTACATATGCATTAAAAATAACTGAAGGAAAGAAGGGAAATAAAAGTTGATAGATGAGTGAGAACCCATTGTAACAAACTCTAAGAAAAAATATAACTTAAGCCTTCGATACAGAGTGGTTTGAAGGGAATATATGAAATTATGGTGTCACAAAGACTTTGATCCCCTTACCGTATCCGTATGTGATAGTGTAGGAATTCTCCTAGACCTGCTTCGAAAAAAAAGTGGGATTATGGCACCAAACTAATCTTTGTTTAAATTCTCCTGTTCCTGAACAAAATTGTTTTTTCTAAGAGAGTAACATATGAATTTAAGGATCTCAAGCATTATCCATGACATTGCAGTATGCATGCCGCTGCCTATTGCTATCGTTTGCAGCACCTTCAGTTGTTATTTTTTTTCTTGAGACATCCACCACTATAAACCACTGCTCTCTCTCTCTACCTCTATCCCCTAACCAGCCACGAGGTTTCCATTCTCAAAACATCATTTCTTGATCAACTTTTCAGTCCAGTATGAGTGGGCTGTGGATAGCACCTTATCGAATGTAGAAGCTAGTAAGCATTAATTTTATTCCTGAAATTAGGATGATAATTTCCCATCACTCTGCTGGTATGATTGCACAAATAACATCGGTTGGAGGACATTTAGGAGCGGCAATCTCCAAGATGGATGCAGAAAGCATCCAGGATGTGCCCACAAAACTTTACTAGAGAAAATTTGAAGATTGGTTTGCTTTATCAAAAATGGAAAGATAAGAACTTTCAAAATATCCATATGCCAAACAAACAAAGCCATATAGTAAAATGTGATCAAATAAGTGGATGTAAGTATGGAGAATTGTCCATGCGAAAACAGGTCACGAGCAAGGGAAATGTGCCAGAGAAACATCTTCATCAAAGATTTTTCCCCTAAATTGTTTCATCATCCAAGTCTTGTGGAATTATTTGAGGTCAGCCATGTAATCCTGTTTCGCTTTGCTACTAGCTAAGACAATATCTTCAAGCACATTCCTCTACATCTTTTTTCACCATCTCTATGAGTCTATGTACCTTTAGGCCTTCCCTCCTCTTTCTAGAGCCATCAATTTGCACAAATGCGGTCCTTTTCATCGGTGTCGTTAATAGCCTTTATTGCAAATGACCATAGAACCTCAAATGACTCCGTTTTAATTTATGAATAATAAGTTGTAATAAAAGAAAGGGTAAATTACACTGACCTCCCCTGAGGTTTGGTGAAATTTCAGAAACCTCTCCTCTTGTTTATGAAATTACACTGCCCTCCCCTCCCCTCTACTTTAGTTGTCTATAACATATACTCCCTTCTGTTAGTTTGCCGTTACATATATGGATGAAGTTTGATGATGTCATGATTTAAATATTTTAAATGTCCAAATTACCCTTCTTAAAGTCAAAGTCAAAGTCAAATAATACAATAAAATAACAAATAATTTGGTTTGGTAAGCTTGGAAACCTGCTTATGAGTCTTGAAACCCATTTTTGTTGGTGCTCGAGAATGGGCATGACCATTGGAGGACTATTCCTACATTCTGTCCTGAAGGTCTTTGACATGGATTCTTGGGGTTCTTGGCAAAGTACTGCTTGGTTTCGATTTGAATGTCTTCTCTTTGTATATATTATCTTGGTGTGTGTTGTATGAGATCGAATCACAGCCAATCGCAATTGAACTCGGGGAGAGTTCAATCTCACCCACGGGTCAACATGTGTCCTTGTTAACCTTTATTAACTATGGTTAAGACTCACTAACCCTTGGGGAATAACAATCTAACCTTGGTTTTAAAAAAATAATATTAAAAAAATATTAACCCTGATGGTTAAAAGTTCTTAACCAGAGTTAAATAATTTTTAAATATTTTTCTATAAACCAGGGTTAGATTATTGAACCCTTAGGGTTAGTGAATCTTAACCACAATTAATAGGGGTTAACTAAGACACTCTCAAGTAAAGAGAGTGGAGTAAAATAGAAAAAGAATGAAATCAACAAGAGGATTCTAGAGCCCTAGGGTGCCGAGAGAAGTCGAGGAAGATGCATATCTTTGTGAAAACCCTTACTGGGAAAACCATAACCCTGGAGGTTGAATCGAGCGACACCATTGACAATGTCAAGGCCAAGATCCAGGACAACTGGACCAACAAAGACAAAGGCTGATATTCACCGGGAAACAACTCGAAGATGGCTGTACTCTCGCTGATTATAATATTAAAAAAGAATCAATGTTGCATCTTGTTCTAAGGCTTGGCGGTGGGATTATCGAGCCTTCTTTGATGGCGTTGGCCAGGAAATATAACCAGGATAAGATGATCTATCGCAAATGTTATGCCCTCTTGCATCCTCATGGCATCAACTGCAGAAAAAAAAAAGTGTGGACACAACAACCAATTGAGGCCAAAGAAGAAGATCACGTAGATCTGATTGGAGGTTTGAATGCATAGTCGACCTAGTTTTGGTGAATGGATACAGCTAATGACGTCTTTAATGAACTCATGGGATTAGAAATTAAGAGTTTTTAAACGAAGAAGTAACAATGTGTTTTCTCGAGTACCAGGGGTAAAACAGGAAAATAGTATCTTCCATTAACCACGTTAACCTAACGAGCCTGACAGGGAAGGGCACTGTAATTTCAGAAATAGGAGGGGAGGTTTTTGAAATTTGACCAAACTTCAGGGGAGGTCAGTGTAATTTACCCTAAAAGAAAATGATAGGAACATCTATTAGGGAATAGAGTTCCCTATATACAGGTGAGAGCTATTTACATCACAATTATATTTTTATTTATCACATGTTGGAGCAAATCTTATGTTACCTTGGATCCACCCCATTCTTGCCCACGCATCCATATTTAACATATTTGTCTCTGCTACGATCACTATGTGCACATTGTTTATTATGTGCTCACTGTTTCTTGTTGCCCAAAATTATGTCACATAAAACCCAGCCAGTCTTATTGTTGTCTTTGGAGGATTTTTACCTTGAGTTTGATTTGGTATTTGTGGGCCACATAGCATTTCTAAAGCATAAAGTCTACTCCAGCCATATGTCCAAAATGTTTACTAATCCAAAGGGATCATTTTAGAGAACCCTACCAATATTTTAGAAGGTTTCATCTCCAAAAACTGGTCCTTTTACCTTTCATTCTTTGCATATTATGTTGAGAAGCACACAAATCACCGGGATAATGTTTACAAGGGGATTGCATAGCAAAAAGAGGTCGAGTTTGATCATCTGAACAGTGACTTCAATCAACAAACACTAATTCTCAACTCAAAATCAAAACTTGTCCTCTGATTCGACTTGGAATTGCTAGCGAACTTTCAAAAATTGGATTATCAAAGTGGAATACAAAAGAAATCGTGTGACTGAAAGAAACCCACCAATGATCACGAATAATCATAAAAGCCCCATCACAACATCATGGATTTTGAAATGACAATATTAATGCTATAATGTGCTGTTCAAAACATGTAGAAAAACAACAACATGAAATTAAAGAAGAATGAAACGTTCTTTTACGAACAAACAAACAAATTCTTCAAGAATTAAAGAAATTGTCGTCTCCACCGACAAAATTTCATAATGTGATAAAAGTGAATACTAAAATTAAAAGCAAGATAATCATTACAGAGATCATTCAATACAAAATTTGTGTGATATTGAGTGAGTACACGAAATTCAACCTGAAATACGAACTACGAGAGAGGATTAAACGGTGAAGATGATACGTTGAACCCATTGCCTGAACAACTATGTCGGAGAACGAGCCCGAATTGAAACCCTCCATCTGAATGTGATCGCAGAGAGATGTGAGATTGCAATCTAGGGCTCGTAATTCGCCACTACTCCGATCGTTATCGGACTGTTGGACAGGATGAATTGCCCCATCCATGGCGTTTCCGTACGATCGTGTCTTAGGGTATTGAGGTTCCATTTCTCTCTGTTCTTCTATTCTCTGGCTATTATTAGCTAACAGATACGGACGCCATTAACGAACTTCTGAGAAATGCAGAGATGATGAGAGAGAGAGAGAGAGAGAGGAGAGATTTTTGCTGGCTGTGTGTTTCGTGTAAGGTGCGAATATCTCCTATCAATGGATGTGATATGCTATTTCGGGAGTATTATACTATAATGATATCAACTTGAGTGCCGTGTGATTAGGGTTTGGAGGTGCATGCATCCAATATCATCTGATACCTTTTGCCATTTATTTAGGTGAGTGCTGCTAAAACCACGTTAAAACATTTGCTAACTAAACACAAATTAAAATTTATTAACTACACAACACCATTGACACCATTGTTGCTTCTCTATCTGTCTCTCCCAGAAGCCTATCTTTTCAGTTCTCTTCTTCAGAATGATTACAGAACCATAAGGGTCCGTTCTTTTGCTAAAACTTATAAAGCGTCATACTTACGAGATAATCATGATAGTTGTTAAGAAGTTTGAATCATTTTATCAAGGTTTCTATTACAATTAATTCTTACCATAAGAATTTCAAATCTTATTTGAAATTATTTATTTTATTACATTTGAAGCCTGAGAGGAATTGAAACCCAAGAGATGATAGATTTATTTCTCATAAGAAATAAAGCTTCATACTTTACGAGATAATCATGATAATTGTTAAGAAATTTGAATCATTTTATCAAGGTTTCTATTACAATTAATTCTTACCATAAGAATTTCAAAACTTATTTGAGATTATTTATTTTATTGCATTTGAGAGGAATTGAAACCCAAGAGATGATAGATTTATTTCTCATAAGAAAACTCATATTGTCAGATGACAAAACTTGGGGAGTGCCTAAAGTCTGAGCAATCCTTCAAGAGAATAAGGCAAAGTCTTGTAACACAAAACCCAAAACCAGTTTTGGAACTCAAATTCATTTTTTAAAAATTAAAAGTCTGTAAAAAAATAGAAATTGACCTTTTAAAAAAAAAAAAAATCACACTAAAAGGATCAATGACAAGAAAGTTCATCGATAAGTGAACAAAGAAATTACAAGGAGCACGAAACAACAAATACCTCTAGAAATTATGAACCAATTAAGTTGAGAGAATGGTGAAAATTATGTTCTAAATAATCTTTCCTAATGGAACACCATACAAACAATCATCCAAAGGAAGAGGCCCAAAACCCAAACTTTCTCTACTCAACTACCAAATAAGATTTAAAACTTGGAGGGAAAAAAAGAAATCAAAGCTACAAATATCTAGAAGAGAAAACCATTATGTTACCCCCCAATATTAGCTATCTCAAAAAAAGAATGTTAAAAAAGTATGGTCTAACATTAAACCTTGAAGGGAATAATCTAACCTTGGATTTTAGAATAAAAAATAAAAAAAATATTAATCCAAAGGGTTAAAAGTTCTTAACCAGAGTTGAATATATTTTTATTTTTAAAAACCAATGTTAAATTATTGACCCTAAGGGTTAGTGAATATTAACCACAATTAATAGGAGTTAGCAAGGACACGTGTTGACCTATGAGTGCGATTGAACTCTCCCGAGTTCAAAGGCGATTGGCTGTGATTCCATCTCACTGGAAACATTGTATAGCCAACATTTTATGCAGGGTTGGTCTATGGATATTTCCAAATATACTCTCTAATCCTAATAGTTTATAATTAACTACTAAAGGTCAGGAATTGCTTGACTTATTTTGTATTTTATAATGTCACATCAACTCTAATTCTACCCATTTGATAATTAAGTATTCTACCCATTTTATAATTGAGATAAATGGTTAGGATTTGAAAGTACCCGTAAACTACTTCTTTATGCAGCCGATTAATTAGTTGTTGTCCTAGCTTGGCTGCAACAATGCGAAGTTTCAATCAAAGTGATCGTCCAAACATGAAAACGTGTCCCCCCACTGAACTTTGATTAAGAAGTTTTAACTTATGTGTCAGCTGTTTTTCCTAAAAAAACAAGGTGAGATTCTTTTAACCCTAATTTAGTAAATCTTAACCAAAAGGAATTAAAAAGGAACACGTGTCAAGTTAGAGAGACTAGGTATTTTAGTCTAAATCCTAAATCTTAGAATATGAGATTGTTCAAGATTAGATCATAGTCAATTGCGAGAAAGCGATTAAATTCTTCTCCAATTCAATTGCACCGACAGATGAACACGTTTCCCTTTTTACCTGAATTAACTATGGCATTAGAGTTCAATAATATTACCTTAGTTTTTAGAGAGAGAATATTTAACTCGGCTTAAGAATTTTTAACCCTTAAGGTTTATATTTTTTTCTAGAAACCAATGTTATATTGTTGGACCTCATCTTTTAATAAATCTTAACCACGATTAGGGGTCAAAGGAGACACGTGTTGACCTGTGGGTGTGATTTAATTGTCCAAGAGTTCAATCCCAATAGATTGTGATCCAATATCTGCTAGTGAGAGCTGCATAGCGAAAGCAAATCGTCTGTGTTATTTCCTGTGATCATGCATGTAGCCATGGTGTTTAAATGCCCAGATCACTTGTACACCAGTGTTAAATTCGTACAAGGCAAGAGATCTTGACCTTTAAACATTGAAGGCCACAGGAAAGATCGCAAGGAGTAACACAGTCGATTTGATTCCCCTGCATATTTTATTTTATTTTATTCTCAAAAGGGCGAGTACAACGGGGAGAGTGAAACTAGCCTTTCCCGTGTATATCTCAACTAACGTTGACCATCGCAAAGAGTTCCATTATAACGATAACCACTCAAATAGTTTTAACAGATTATAGAATTCTCCTGTACATACCTGAGATGATATCTCAGCTAATCAGAAAAATAGCAACACCTGTCATATTAACCTCAGTGAGTCAACATCATAAGATTAGTGTTAAATAGTGAAGACTGATAGAACACGTGTTGCATTGCATGACTTCCTGACAGATTCTCTCAAGCATATTCATGAGAGGATCCGGACTCTTTGAATATTGGTTTTTTTTTAATTTCTTATTTTGGTGAAAAACCCCTATCTTTTAAGTTATTTGTAAATATCCCCTTGAGTTTTGTGAATTTGTATTATAGTCTATTAACTTATAAAACTTTTGCAAATGCATCCTTCAGTCCCAAAGTTTGTTAACAATGTTAACTTTTTTTATAAAATGACTTTGTTATCCTTTTTAATGGGTTGGATGGAATGCATGCCTCTATAGGTTATTACGTGTTCCATTTATCTCCCTTTAACCTCGGTTAAGCTTAATCAACCTAAGGTTAATATTTTTTATAAAAAAATCTAAAAATTAAGGTTAGATGGATTAACCATAAAGGTGAATGAATCTTAACTATTGTTAGTGAGTGTTAAAAGAGACACATGGTAACTTATAGAGTCTCCTTTAATTATGGTTAAGCATAATCAATCTAAGAATAATATTTTTTTTCTTTTAAAAACCAAGGTCAAATGCATGAACTCTAGGGCCAAATGAATTTTAACCACAGTTAATGAATGTTAAAAGTGACATGTGGTAGCTTGTATAGCCTCCTTTAATTATGGTTAAGCATAATTAACCTAAACTTTTTTTTTTCTAAGAAAATTCAACGGATAAATCTTAGGGGTGAGTGAATCTTAATCACAATTAGTAGGTTCTAATAATTTCTTTTGTGAAAAGTTTTTACAAATCTCGTTCAAATAAAAAAAAAGGTTACAAAAGTAAAAAAATTAACATATGTTAACTAATTTTTGGATGGAAGTGTGGATGTGTAAATGTTTTAAAAGTTAATGGACTATAATATAAAATCACAAAACATAATTACATGGAATTGAAAAGATAGGGGTTTTCACGAAAGACCCTTGAATATTTTGCATCGAAAACCAGGAGTCTAAATGGGTAGGCTTAGTTGTGGAAAATTGGAAATCTCTGCCACCACTCACAAGCCTTTCCTCTTTCTTCTTCCATAACAGAGAAGAGGAATCTCTGCGATCATTGTCGCCAGCAGCGCAGGTTAGCATGGAGCTGATGTCTCATTCTTCTACCTTTCTTCTTCCCTCAATTCCTGCTGACAGCAAGCCAAGTCTAACGTACGCTCTTGTCGTGCTTAACCAACGCCTACCTCGATTTACTCCTCTGTTATGGAAGCATGGTACTTATCCTTCTCATTCTCTATCTTTTCTAGGGTTTTTACGCTTTCTTTCAGAGTTTTAAGGGTTTTGCTCTTTCTCTGTAGAGCAGCTCAGCTTCGTATATGCGCAGATGGAGGAGCGAATCGAGTATACGATGAAATGCCGGATCTGTTTCCTAATGACGATCCTCTAGATGTTCGAAACAGGTTCTGAATTTTCTTTTTGTTTTGTTTTCTGCTGAATTATGTTGGGAATGGTGGATTATTGATGTTTTTATATTGTTGAATCGTTCAGTAATGTGATTTGTGGCTTCTTCTTTCGTTCATTGAAGGGTTTTGATCCGATTCTTTGAAAAAGTTACAAATCGGGTTATGAATTTGTAACAAAAATTAAAGTTTGTTTTCTGTGAAATTATTAACAATTGTGAATAATTTACCTGAAGCTCAATTGATTCAGAACACATCCTTGTTTGAGCGCTGGTAAAAATTTGATCAAAGTTTTTAATTGATTTTATTATTATATTATCAATTTCTTCTTGTATTTGAATTTGACATGTTTATTTTAATATTTGAATTGTTTCCTAAATTTGCACTAGAAGATGTTAAAGAAAATTGTATTAGAACTTAGACTTCGGAGTAGATTGGCCATTGGAGAAACCATACTCTATCTCATCGTAGAGAAGTTTCACATCATCGATCGATTGACAGTGCTTATAGTAAAAACCATAGTTACCAAGTCAGGATTTGGGAATTATTAGTATAGGTAAAATTTTGAAAAAAATAAGGAAAATTTGAAAATAAATTGGGAAAATTTTGTGCTAGATATGAAAAATATAAAATAAGATTATTAATAATAAAAATTATAAATAAATATGTTTCATATATTAGATATTTATTAGGAAATTTTTCAAAAAGTCATGAATAATTCACAAAATCCGTGACTTCTTGAAAAAAGTGGTGATTTTTTTTTTCAAAACTCCTAAATATTCTTGAATTAATCATTCGAAGAAAAAGTCGGGTATTAAATGGGACTTTTTAAAATAATCTGAGAACTTTGTTGCTATGGTAAAAACATGTGAGATTTCCTGTCTACCTATCAAATTCTGATCTAATGTTGGTGTCACCATCTATATGAGTTGAGGATCTCCTTTCAATTCAGTTGGTTAATTTCTTTGCATTGTATTTGACTTTTGAGGATCATATAGCATGGACCAGAAGTAAATGCCTCCTAAATCCCTGCATGTGGATAAGGGCTTAGGGCTGTCAAAGGGCAGGGGTCAGCCCTAACCCTGCCCTTACTTATAAGGGCAAGACCATAACCCTGGCCTAGCCCTTCAAGGGTCTGGCTTGACTAGGTCCTAACCATGCCCTCAAGAGGCAAGGTAGGGCCATAGGGCGGAAAAGAAAAGCGAGAATTTTTTTCCCATTCAAGATAACGGAATTTTTTTCTACCCCAAATGTACCCAACAACATTAATTCAATCGAAATTATTTAAAATAAAATATAATAAATATAAAAGTAAAGTAAAACAAGTATAATAATAAAACTAGATACAATAGAACCTATATTGGCAACAAATAGAATATGTAATCAAAGTAGTGGGGATAATCGCATTGTTAGGGAGTTAGCTAATCAGGAGCTTAGGGTTAGAGTTTCAAGGGATTAATATTAGGATTTTAAGGGATTGGAGTTAGGGTAGGGTTGTCAAAGGGCAGGGGTCAGGCCTAACCCTGTCCTTACTTATAAGGGCAAGACCCTAACCCTGCCCTAGCCCTTTTAAGGGCATCGATTGGCTAGGCCCTAACCTTGCCCTAAAGGGCAGGACCGGGCTGGACTACATGTGGTCACTCTAGAATGCTTATGGCCTGAAAATTTATTGCTTACTGATCTAACAATTCCATCCTGAAGGTATGGAGATTGCATGTGGTCTCAACTTTCTCTGAACTGGATGGCTGAAAGTTGAAACAACTTGTTTATGCAGCATGCATGTTAATATGGCTGTGCAATTTGGATCAATGTGTACAGGGGTGGAGCCAAGAGGGGGCCTGGGGGGCACGTGCCCCTCCTAAACTTTTGGGAAAAAAAAACTTTTAATGTATTTATATAATATGGCTTAGCATGGGGCATGGAGATGGATGGAATCCAATCACAACCAATTGCAATTGAACTCGGGGAGAGTTCAATCGCATCCAGAGGCCAACATGTGTCCCTTTTAACCCCTGTTAACTATGGTTAAGATTCACTAACCTTTAGGGTTCAACAATAGAACTTTTGTTTTTCTAAAAAAATTGTATTAAAAAATATTAAGCCTAAGGGTTTACAATCCTTAACTAGAATTTAAAAAAAAAATGTTTCTAAAAACTAAGGTTATGTTGTTAAACCCAAAGGGTTAGTAAATCTTAACCATAATTAATATGGGTTAAAAGGGACACATGTTGGCCTATGGGTGTTGATTGAACTCTCCCCAAGTTCAATCGCAACTGGCTGTAATTCGATCTCAGGTGGTTGCCCCTCAGCTTTTTTTTTTTTAATATAGTTTACTAAGAATTTAGATTAATCCTCTACTATTATAACCAGACTCCTTGGAGTTGGCTAAAACCCATAGGTCAACACAAGTCCTTTTTAATACCTCTTGATTGTGATTAAGATCCACTAACCCTTAGGGTTCAACCACCTAACCTTGGTTTCTAGAAGAAAAGAATTGACTTTAAAAGTTAAAGTTGTTAACTAGAGTAAAAAGACTTTTGTTGTAACCGACTCTTAAGAGTTTGGTTATAAACTTATAACCGTAGAGGATTAATCATGTGGTAGCTGTCCCATGGAATTAAAAAAAATATATATCTTTTAACTATTTAGTTTAATTACCATCCAAAAAATACTATTTTGTTTAATTATTTAATAAGGCATAGTCATTGGACAAGAGGGCAACTGCTCCCTAAACTTTTCAAAAAATAATTATATTATAATATTTAATAGGGCATAGCCATAGGGCAATGTCCCAAGAAACAATACCTATAGGATATGTACAAAATGTATGGGTGAAATGACCGACAAACTTAGCCGTCAAATTTAATAGGGCATAGCCATAGGGCAATGACCTAAGAAACAATACCTATAAGATATGCACAATATGTATGGATGAAATGACCCACGAACTTAGCTGTCAAATTCTTTTCCGGGGGGCTCCGGCCCTGAACCCCTGTTCCTTAAACCAAATGTGCCCCTCCCCCCCCCCACTAAATTCCTGGCTCCGCCCCTGAATGTTTATGGTCAAGCTTCCCATGGAACCAGGCTTGAGCACCCCTGCTGGAGCCTGAAGCCAACAGATTAAAACTGGAATTTCTGCTAGAATCCTGAGTTCTCTATCGGTTTCTACTATTTTGATTTAGTTCTTGATTTTAATGTACTTGAGACCAATGCACGTTGTTTTCTAACAAATCATTTTGTAATATTTCTCTTTGCTTTATTCTAGGTACAAGCCAGACGTAATCAAAGGTGACTTGGATTCAATAAGAAAAGAAGTACAAGATTTCTATTTAAATGTGGTATGCTAGTAATTACTTTCTGCTGAACCAATTAATTTGATCCAGTTGATGTTATACCGAATGATTTAGATGTATCTGGGAGTCATTCACATAGCTTGCCAACTAATTTCTTGGGGTGGTAAATTGACTCAAGATATAATCTAGGGTCTTTCATTTTTTTCTGTTTTTTTTTAATATAAATTTGAAAATAGAAGAAAAATCCCTAATTAATCATCTTAGTACTTAGTAAGGATGGATTAGTATTGAGACGTTTTTACTGGGAATTGGGAAAAAGTTGAAGCATTAAACTTGTATGGAATTGGGGGAAAAAAAGAAGAATATTATGTACATTGATTGAGCTTACATCAACAAAGGGCAGAAGAAAATAATGGGGAAGTGAATATTGAATAAGAGAATAAAAAGGGTGGATGGAAGAGACTACTACATGTATACACTGATACCCAATAACGGAAAAATAAATTTAAATGCACCATTTCTGATTCCCAGCATCAACAGTGGCATTCAGAAGATGCCCTTTCACCTCGCAATGATTTTGCCACATATGCTGAGTAACTCTAATAATCTATCACTTATGGCTTTATGGTGGAGCTTTCATCCGTATTATGTTCCTTTTCTTTGTTTCATTTTCAAATCCCCCAAGGTATTTTTATTGACACGATGCAGCATCAGTGTGAGCATGGAAACATGAAATCCATGGAAAATATGGCTCAGCCCTACCCTAATATCTTCTATTGAAAATATAACTAGATAGTGTATAATATTTGTAAATAGGAACATTAATAAAGATAGTAGGGACATGATCTCCGAGTTGACTAACATTCGGTCATCAAGAGATGTTAACCAATACAATGTTTTGCTATAGTGTGTCAACTCTTTTGAGTTGACGCAAGTGACCATTTTCCAAATGAATACAATATTAAGAGAATTCAATGTATTTTATGTAAGAATGAAATTAAACAATTTATCAGTAATGAATACTATAGTTGATCCGGAAAACACTAAAGAATATTAATACATAGTTTATATAGCCATGTTCATTGCCCTTAGATTTGGGTCGCAACTCAATCATCTAGAAAAATTCTCTATGTATATTGTTGTTGTGGCGATGTTATTGCCTGCAGTTAGCTCATGTGGATCCATGGGCATGGATTTCTTTTCCTGGGTATTGTTGTGGCGATGTTATGGCCTGTTACTATGTATATTTTCAGTGCTTGTGAACCATGTTTTCAGAAGGTTTATACTTGTTCTTGGATTTCAGGGGACCAAGATATTGGATGAATCTGAAGATCAGGACACCACTGATCTACACAAGTGTGTAGCTTATATCCGCAAATTTACATCAAAGTCCAATGTAAGCAACATCTCAAACTTCCCTAAGCACCATTCAGTATCCTCTTTTCATTTACTTTAATTCATCTATTTTGTTATGTCTAAATGCCTATATTTATGTTGCAATCGGCATATTCTTTTTGCAACACGATTTTACCATTTCTCCTTTGAAAGTTTGATTTGGAAGTGAAATAACTTTTAGAGGGTGCTTTGGTTGCAACAACAGAATGTATTGAAATGGAGTTATTGGGGTCCATACATTATCTTGTATTTACTTATTAAAGATGTATCTTTCTTTTACATGACCATGGTCTCTGTTTTGATATTATTGCCTCATTAGTTTTCATGCATGCTTAAATTGCAGTTATGCATTCTTGTTGCGGGAGCACTTGGGGGACGGTTTGATCACGAGGTTGGAAACCTCAACATTCTGTATCGTTTCTCAAACATACGGATAATTCTGCTATCCGAAGATTGCCTCATCCATCTTCTACCGAGGACCCACCATCATGAGATTCATATCCTGTCATCTGTTGAGGGTCCACACTGTGGACTCATTCCCATGGGGGCGCCATCCGGAAAAACTACAACTACTGGGCTCAAATGGGATCTGAGTAAGTATATCACCTTTTATCATAGGTATATTGATCTTTGATTATTATTACCGTCTTCTTAGTGTGGTGTTGTCAAGTTCTATCATAGAATCAAGGTGTGGTATGACCTACGGTGCAGGTGACCTCCTCGTCCCCTTCCTCATTCTCTATGATGTTTGCGGAGTATCTTGGTTGTGAAGTGCATCATTGATTTCTGACTCTTGATTCCAAATTTGGTTGATATGGGATCTGATGCACCGCTTAATTTGAATTCTGTCAATTTCCAGCTGACTTGGAGATGAGATTTGGTGGCCTGATTAGTACATCGAACATCGTACGGGAGGAGAAGATCACAGTACGATCGGATTCGGATCTTCTGTGGACAATATCAATCAGAAATGCCACGTGAATAATATCAGTTTGAGCTATTATATGAGGCTCACACGCCACATGCTTTGCAGATTTCCTAAGCTTTTTTTTATATTGCAATGCCCGTTTTAAATTGAAAATTAGAGGAAATTCTGTGCTACATGTGCATTCTAACAGGTGTTTATGCCAATATTAATTTGGAATATCTGATTATTATAGGAAAAAAGTATTGGAAAGATAGTCAGATTAAATAAATATACCTTATATTAATGCATCTGCTCCTCAAAAGACAAACACAGGCGCAAAGCCAGACTTTACAAGCAAATAAACTCAGCGCACCAAGAAATACATCACATTCCTGCCTCCTTGCCTAGGAATCAACCCAACACTACCTGAAGCTCCTCCCTATCCAAATTTAGACCCACCCACTCCAAAGCAACCAACCTAATCTTAGTATAAAGTCGGGATTGAGAAACTGAAAGAGTCTTCAAAAACTCAAGATTCCTCTCATTTCATAGTATCCATGATATGACACCAGGCAAAACCACCCAAAGCACCTCCCATGCCCCAACCTTACTTGGCCTAATCCAACTAGCTAAGAAGTCTTGAAACAAAAAGGGGAAGACCCAGTCCCTTCCCAAACGTGACAGAAAAAAGCTCCAAATACCCACCACATAAGAACAGTGTAAGAGCAAAACTACCCGCCACATGATAACAGTATATGAGCAAAGTATCTGCTGTTGATCGATAGATGTTAGAAACTGTGGTAAGCGTCTCTGGCCAGAGAGAGACACCCCACAGACGGGGTTGGGGATGAAGAGACTATTTAAATTTTTCCTGTGCAGGTTGAGCCATAAATTCATCACTCTGCTTAGGTTATATAGGATCAAATCAGCTTATAGCCAAAAATTAACTTATTCTTGTAAACTTCATCAAAGTTGTAAGGGGCATTGAGCAGCAGAAGGAAGGCAGTAATCTGGCCAGCAAAAATATTCAAGCAAAGAAATAAAATGAACTAATTGTCATGGGAATTTAAAGTCAATAGATAGTGTCGCCAAAATCCAAATCCAGGTTGCTGAAGAAATTGAAGACTGAAAATTGGAAAAGACTCGGACAAAAGGGGCAATAGATAGATAAAAGGATGTGATGACTAGTTCATCCTCCTGATGAGCTCATTGATATAATCTTCACGATTTCCAGCATCTCCACCTTCGACATAATGGTTTCTCTTCTTCTTCAAGCCACCTGCAGGAGCACTCAGCTTAAACGGCCACAGGAAATTGTTTGCCTCCT
Source organism: Tetracentron sinense (assembly GCA_015143295.1). Taxonomy (NCBI): domain Eukaryota; kingdom Viridiplantae; phylum Streptophyta; class Magnoliopsida; order Trochodendrales; family Trochodendraceae; genus Tetracentron; species Tetracentron sinense. The sequence continues at coordinate 5,330,058 of CM026558.1, read as the reverse complement.
TAAAATGGGGCCCGACTGTCAGGATCTCATGAATCAGATCTTCTGTGCATATTATTCCGTACTTTCCTAGGGCCTGCAGATACATTTGTCCAATTGGTCAAAAGAAGATTAGAAAATGTGAAAGATAAAGATTAACCTATGATTAACCATGGCTACCTGTTCAACAACTGAATTATCAGTCAATGCAATCCGCTGCTTGTTCAATTTTCCGTGACCCCTCTTGTAAATCAACTCCCTTACGCTTTTTAGATTTGGGTATCTGTGAAGTGTACAATTTTGAGAAAAGGGAATTTATGTCAATTATTTTGTTTTAAAAATTGAACACTCAGTACAGATCCATTCCCATACAGGAAACCATAGATTCTGAAAAGCAAATTGAAATATACACTCCATTAAATAATTATTGCAGCAGACCAACATGTGGTAAAACATGTTAGGACACTAGAGTTTGATCGGTTCAAAATGGCACTGAACTGGGGAAAACCAGGCCACACCTTTGTCCAGTTCAAACTGTCATCTTAACAACCTAAATATTTCCTTGTTACAAGTCTTAAACCATTGGTATAAATGTATAATGGAGAAATTAAGATAGCTTACCCGAATGTCACATAAGGCTCAACCCTATGCAACATGTTGACGGTTGCTTTGTTCACTTTGAGAAAAACACCGTTGAATATCTGCAGCAAAAAATTACTGTGAGAAACATGTATTCCAAAATTTTCAGCACAAAAGCCTGGCAGATTTTACCTGTCTCAAACGCAGAAGTTGCAAGATCTTTCTAGTTTTCGGGTCCATTGCATTAATACTGTAAAGAAATAACAAAAGAAATTATCGGTGTAAGATCCAAAACCTACGTATCAATTTGTACTAAAATCAAAACAGCAAAAACAGACATTATATCCAGATTTTCCAGTAGGAAAGAAAAAGATCTATCACCTAAACAGCTCAATATATGTAATTAACAAGGTCTACTGCAGTTTGGATTCTTAGGATGAACTCAGGGAAAGAATGGTAAAATAAGTTGCAGGAGGGGAAAAGGAAAAACTTTAACGTGTCAGTTAATATGCTGAAATACCTTTCTCCTGACAGAGCTAGTATAGGCACATACAATCTATGTGAACAGGTGAATGTAAACAGACAGATTTCCATGTTGTTTTCACTTGTCAATATAACTGCCACCCGAAAACAAGTCTACTCCAATCCAGATAACATTTGTTATTAGTTATTACAACACTAGCAACAATGTTTTTTTTTTTTGATCAGCAACACTAGCAACAATGTTAATAACAACAAAAGAACTTGGAATTTCTATATGAATCTCTCCAACTTTAAGGGTTCATTCGCTGCAAAAGATGGGAGCAAAAACTTTTATTATTTCCGGTAATTCATTCAGTAGAAATGACTAATAACTATGTCGACAATATTGTTAGAAAGTTAAGCTACACGCAGTATAGTCAAAGCATTTAGGTGATTTTTGCGCGATAAAGGTTCCCCAGGCAAGGCATTGCTTAGGAAACAATAAAAAAAATTAAAATAACGAGACTTAAGATGTTTATAAAATTGAAAATAATGTTTAAAAAAAGAAATAGATCGTATATAGGACCAAAAGGGCAAAATGTCACTACAAAAATAAGGACCATAGCTTATAGAAAGAGGGAGAGAGAATGAGGAAAACCAAAATCTTTTTTATTTAGACAAATTTAGACAAAATTTGTCACATAAAATATCTTTTATTTTGAATATATGCAATTTTTTATGATGTTGTGCCTAGACACCAATAGACCTTGTCTCAATGAGTGCCTAACTAAACCTTGATTAGGCAGTAGGGATCCTGGCTAGGCAACGCATTGACTACACTGGATACTCGTAATCATCTTGAACCAAAACCATCTTGTTTTGCTGGAGAGTGGATTGGGTGGGTAGGAGTTTCTCTATGTCAAGATGTATCATTCTAATGAATTCCACAGTAGTCAAGGATGGATGTCACTAGAAACATCTATGTAAGATCTTGCCTATTCATCCTGTTTAATCAAACTGACAGTTGGAACTACAGGTTTCAAAAATTAATAAACAAGCAATGCACTTTATCATTTTTCAATGGTTTTTATTGTGCTTATAACATCCACAGTTAGTAACCCATTAGCTTTGCAGATTATGTATAGACTATAACAAATTTTCCCCATTTAAAAGATTTTTATATTTTTAATTGTTTATTATAATATGTTACTTGTTGATTCATTAGAGTTAATAGAACTACATAAAGACAAACAAAGTGGATAATGGAAATAAAACAAACACCAATTTTCCTTGCATTAGGTCAAGTATAAAGATTTACTTATGGGACACGATCTCCTGCATCGAATAACAGCATAGTTTGTTTGGTATTGGTCAACATCCGCTTAGAGAGGGGATGGTGATCGATAGAAGGTCAGATATGGTGTTTTAACTACCTTAAGTCAATTTGTGAGACCATTCCCATTGCCTTATTTTACTAATTTTTTTGAATGCGTATTTTTTATCAGTAATTTTGTTAATGCAAGTTTAAATGTAATAAGATATATAGATCCACATAACCCTAAAACTACATGTTACAAAGAGATCTTGAAGTGAGAAGAAAAGATAGAGGTGATGAAAAGGGAGCTGCACTTTGAAATATCTTTTGTAGCATTAAAATTGATTAGTGCCTTTTACGGACTCATGGTCAGATGTGTGAGGCAGGAGATCATAAAGGGAGACAAACGATGAAGTAAAACTCTAAAACAAGAATTACATCTTGATAGACACTTCCTGAAAACTAATAATCCTGACACAAAATAAAGAACATGCCAAATGAACAGTAAACTTACCCACGGATACGGATAATAAACAACAATTTGGCCTCGGGCTCAACATAGAAACCTCCTTTCAGTTTGGCCTCTCGCTTCAATCTGATCAGCTCTTTCTCCTGTAAATAACATCCGAGAAAAAAATGCATTGGGGTTATGAATGACTACATTTTCATTATAAGATAGCTTGAGGGAAAATAATACATAGTCAAAGCAGGAAACAAGTTTCTCACCTTATCTGTGTATTCTTTCACATATTGTTCAGCCCTCTTGAAGATGAGCTTTCGATTCTCAGCATTCTTCTTCTTTTGTGCTTCCACGGCTTGTTTTTTGGCCAAAGCCCATTCCTCGCTTCTCTTCCTCTTCTTCAAGACAGATTCGGGAACAATAACCCCTCCCTTGGTTTCTTCTACACCCATCTCTAAAAACAGGAACAATCAACCAAATAACCCAAAATGCAAAATTTTTAACCAAATTAACCAGATTTTTTTTTTGATCGGTAAATCAGATATATATATATATAAAGACAGGCCAGTTTATAGAAATGTAAATTAACCAGAGCTATTTAATGTTAAACTCAAAATCAAAAGCCTAAAACACCTTTTTCTTTAATAGACATGCCCACAAAAAGGAAAATTTTACAAACAACATTCCACTATTTATTCAAAAATGCAATTAAACAATTCCATTACTCGTCCAAACCATAAGATTGGAGGCCATCAAAAAGTCAGTTTCCATGATTCACTAAATGAAAATAACCAAATACATTTTTTTGTCAATAAAATCGTCCTATAAGAAAAAACCTGAACCCATCTCAGAAACTCGTTTAGCTACGTTCAATTAATCAAAACCAAATAACTATTAAAGGACATGCCTATCAACAATTAAATCAACTAAACCTACCCCGTAACATAGAAAAAAAATTATAAACCATTCTCACTGATTAGGTTACCTATAAAAAAAAGCTCTCACCTCTCACTGATTTGGGAAAAAAGCAGCACAGAATTTAGATAAATTAATCAAACTGAGCAAAAGTTAAAAGCATCCATATGTAATATTAAGAATACCCTCCCTTCCCACAAGCATAAAGGTGAATAAAAACTTCAAATTAATAAGAAAAAAAATCCACAACCTTACACTAATGAACTCACACTAAATCAGTTTGCACCAGAACAATTATGTGATTAACTAAAATGGATGAGACATCAAATTCAAGAAACGGCATCTCTACAAAATCATTACAGAACTTCCCTCTTGTATCATCAAACTGTCACCCAACGACCGAATTGATTATCTTCATGCATAAGGATAATAGATTACCTAGTAGAAAATATTTCAAAATCATCACAAACTCTATTTTTCTTTGACAAATAAGCCAGCAGCCTTCAATGGAAATTGCAGAAGAATGGAAACAACAAATGCATCAAAAACAAACTTTCAGTCCATGAAAAAACAACAAGACCTCAGATCCAGTAACCCATTTCACTGCAATATCGATTAGCCCAGAAAAATAAAATAAAATAAAAACATTGTGGATAAAATAAACAGATCATCGAAACTAACAACCTCAATACCCCATTACTCTGTGATATCAAACAACCATACCCACAACTAGATACTGTAAAAGAACTCACTCAGTGATTGAATCAAAACTCAAACTACTGATATGTGAAACTAACTTCAGTAAGCTCTATTAGGCCTGGTAGTTTAAAAAGGATCGAAAGAGAAAAATAATAATCGCTCAAATAACAAAATAAATCAAATAACCTACTAATAACAGTTCCAATTTCTACCTGTTTTTACACTTTCTAACCATTGATCAGTACGTATAAGTGAATGAAACAAATTTTTTTTAAAAATAACTATATTTATGAAGATCAAGTATAAAGATCTTTAGACGAAAATAAATAGCTATCAGAAAAAAAAAAAAAAAATACCTCTTTGATTGCAGAATTCTTGACTGCGTGAGAGATGGTGGTGATACCCTTAGGTTTAGGCCTTAAAAAGAGATGAAAATCGGAGACGATGGAAGGAGAGGGTGAGAAATGAGAATAGGGTTAGGGTTACACAAAATCTCGTATATATAAGGGGTTGTGAAATTACAATTATAACCCACATTAATTTGAAATTTAATAAATATATCATAAAACTAATATATATGCTACTTATGGTGTATAGCAGAAGTAGAAGGGCCAGGTTTGGCCGGGCCGGGAAGGGGGTTGCCCGGCCCTATTCTTAAAGGGGGTTTGGAGGGTTTTGGACCTGCCCGGCCCACCGGTAATAATAGGGCAGGGTTTGGGCAGGCAGGGTACCTTACCCCCAACTTTATATAGTTACCTGGTAATAGGGGTAGAGTGAAGGATAGCATTCCCCGTATACATATGGTTAAAGATCATAAATCATCTTAGATGTGGGTAAATCTAAAATGAGAAATGTTAGCCCTAGTTCTCTCTTCCCTCTTTTTAGGGAAGGAACGCGTGTCTTCACTCTTTCCTCTACTCTTAAAATGAGTTAAAGGAGACGAGATTTAAATATGTATTCTTGCTGAAAATTTATCCACGGTAAGAGTAGCTAGTGGAGAATAATGAAGACGTGTGTTCCTTTCTTAGAGAAAGTGGGAAAAATAGCATTTTCATTTTAAAATTTCAATTAAGAATAACCTTGATCCTAGTTGGTGTGCAAAATCAAGGAGTGAGGACCAGGGTGGGGTGCAAAACCAAGGAGGGGAGAAAGCATTCACATGAATGCCGTCTTGTTTTTCTTGTGTGTTCACACCAAGAAAACAAAGACAAACAAAGCCTTTTTTGGTATGTGTTCACATGATACCTTATTGGATTTTGAGAGGGGGGGGGGGTAAGCTCTCGGAGAGGAGCTTAGTTGCCCTTTTTTCATAAAATTAGGGATGGTAACGGAGCGGGTTTGGGCCGGGGCACCCCCAAGCCTACCCTACCCCTAATAGGAAGAGTCTTACCCCGTTCTCGTCCCAAACCCAGGGCGGGGAGGGTAAATCTATCCACGTTTATCAAAAACTTTCTTATCCCTTTAAGCACTAATTTGGGTAGGGTGGGACGATATTTCATATTATAAGTAAGATATTATTGTAATTTTAAGATTAATTTAAGGGTAAAATAGGCATTTAACTTATAAATAGGACGGGGTTGGGCGACTTAAATCCATCTCCGACTCATACCCGGATTGGGCTTACCTATCCCGCACGTACCCCATTTATGAACCTCCCAAACTCATCCCAATAGGGGCAGAGCAAGCGAGTTACCCGATTAACCCGGCCCCGTTGCAATCCCTAGTGGCTAGCATTACGCTAAGGCTTTGCAACTTGCAAGTGATATATGTACTTTATTTTTTTGTCTTTTTAAGTGGGGAGATCTATTTTCTTTTGGAAAACATAGTTATTCATCGTGATGAAACGTAGTTATTCTTCGTGATACGATTAATAATGGCAAGAAAGCAGAATTCTAATGGTGACAATCAATTGCTAAAAATAGAAGAGGACTGTTGGTCGTAGAATGAGAAAATTTTATATGGTGGGCTCAATGCCCAATCTGGTACCATTGACACACGTGCTTGCTCTTGATTTGTCGTTGCGCTCCCCATCTGAAATAGAGGTTGTCTGACCTGTGGAAACTGTCTGAGGCTTGGGTATGTATTGGAAAATCCAAAAGGTTAGAGAATGGAGGAGGAGAAGAGGATCCTTCTGGAGTTGCTTGAGATCCCGGGAGAAGGATCAGGAGGAGGAACCGAAGGAATCTATTGTGTGAGTATGAACCTTTTTTATAGCATGGTCAAATCATCGAGCTTAATTTGATCATTGTGTCAATGTCATGGTCTATGTCTCTATTAGTAGGTTTGATTGACTATTATTATGACTTATGTAATTGCAGTCTAATGATGCACTCTTGCATATGGGACTGAGCATTGATATCTCATGTCAGTCAAAATTTAGTGGTTTCCTAAACCTTTGAGAGTTTGAATTGTGCCTTGATAGGATTGATGGGATGTGATGTACGCCATTGATTATGACGGGTAGTGATATGCTACGTTGCTCTAATGATGGAATCATTGGGCTTGAACCCAATGTTAGGTGAGGTGAGCTATAGTTGGCTCAGGTCAAAGCCTAATTGAGTAGTGTTGGCTGGTCATGTTGGACGATGAGTTGATTATTGTCATGATGATCATTCTGATGTCAGTATTTGAGCTTAGGAGCTCGAGACGAGGTCCACATGTGCAAATTTGATAAATGCGGCAGGTCAGATGCTTAATGTTGTAGCAGGTCAAGTATAGCCGAGCTGAATGCCTTAGCAATTTCATTCCCCTTACACTTACGGTGACAATCAGTTGTTAGAAATGGGCAAAAAAAATGAAGAAACCTTTTACTTGGAAAAAAAATGAAGAAACCTTTTATTCGAACAAAACATCTTGTTGGCCGATCAGCGGAGGTTGAGAATGAGAGTTTAGTTGCAACGGTATTATGAATAAACTTGTAAAAAATTATAGGAAACCAAATTAATAGGGATATCTCAGAGAAAACAAATCTAATAATGATAGTATGTACAATGAAAACTCATAAAAATGATATTGTGGAAAAAAAATTAATATGAATATTTTGGAAAAAAACAAATCTAATAGAAGTTGGAAATGAAAACTTAGTTGAACCATTTTGGCTTTTATTTGATTGTTCTCTTCTATAATAAATAATGTAGTAAATATTACTATGGGTATTTTGGAAACAAATTAATATGAATATTATAGAAAATGAAAAATTGTAAAAAGTATATTATTGAAAAAAAAATTAATAGGGATAATTTTAGGAAAATAAATATAACAGGGATATAATGGGAAATACAAAATTATAAGTAAGGGTATAATGGAATATAAAAATAGCATATACTATTAGGATTATTATGGGAATAAATCAATAAGGATATTATAAGAAATGAAAACTTATAAGAAAATGATATTATGAGAAAATAAATTAACAATGATATTTTATGAGAAACAAATTTAACAAGGTATTATGGAAAAACTTGCAAGGAGTATTTTGGGAAAATAAAAATAATAATAGAGATATTTTGAGGAAAACATACTAATAGGATACAATAGAAAATAAAAATTTATATGTAAGGCATAATGAGAAATAAAAATTTGGTTGAACTATTTTGTCTTTATCATATTGTTTTCTTTTATATAACTTAGGATCTTCTCAAATTGGTGTTGATGAGGAGAATTGGTGTTGACAAGGAGATTATACACATCCAATTGGAAGCTGCCACACACCCATTTCATGTCAATCAATGCATCGATTTTTGTGTACACATATTGACAAGCATGCAAAGTGGGTGCGTAACAGCTTCTAATTGGTTTCGAGGGTCTCCTCGCAAACACCAACCGGAGAAGATCCTAATTCCAAATTCCTTATATATATATAGAGAATCAAGCGTCCTCATTCTTTCCCTTGCTCGTTTTGTCCAGTGGAATGTGCCCCCTACAGGCTACCACGTGTCCATTTGTCCCCTTTTAATTGTGATTAAGCTTACTAAACCTAAGGTTAATATTTTCCCCCAAAAACAAGGCTAGATGGATGAACCTAGGTGTGAGTGAATCTTAACCACGGTTAGTGGGTGTTAAAAGAGGCAAGTGGTGGCTTGTAGAGCCCCCTTTAACTGTAATTAACCATAATCAACCTAAGGTTAATATTTTTTTCTTAGAATAAGGCTAGATGGACAAACCTTGGGGTGAGTGAATCTTAACCATCATTAGTGGGTGTCAAAAGGGACACATGGCGGAGACCCGTTTAGTTGTAGTTAAGCCTAATCAGCCTAATGTTAGATGGATGAACCATAGGGATTAGTAGGTGTTAAAAAAGGACATGCGATGGGCTCTAGAGGGGTGCGTTCCGCTAGACATAACGCATGCGCATAAAGTATCAATTTCCAATTATTAAATATTACAGTATAGGGGTGTGAGTGTGTGCATTTTGTGTGTGTTATAGTGTGTGAGTTAATCTGTGTATATAATATATATATTTTTTTAAAAGACAAAATTAGTCCCACATAAAGGTAGACTCTAAGTGTTTTGGTGCCCCTACAAAGCTCCATACCCTTCTCTTTTTTGAGAGGGTGTGTGGTTGCATAGGCCTTGTGCGTTGGGGTTGGGTTGTGTGTGTGTGGGTCGGGCCTTGGGCCAAGGGTGTCTTTGAGTGTGTGCATGCCGTGTGTGTTATAGGGTGTGTTAATTTATGGTATATATATATATATATATCTTTATCTTTACTATTATAATGCGAGAGGTTGGCGTAGCTTGATTTTTTCAAAATTCCCAAACTACCCTCATATAAAACAATACTTTTATTTAATGTTATACTTTAATTCCCAAACTACCTCATCTATCTATTTATAGCCAATCACGATTGAACTTGAGGAGAGTTCAATTGCACCCGCGGGTTAACACGTGTCTTTTTCAACTACTATTAACTGTGGTTAACTCCTTTCCCTTGCTCTCACGTGCATCGCACATGCCACCCGCTAATATATTATAATAATAATAATACATACGCAAACAATCCGAACGAAGCTTATGAGAGTCGAACCAAATCAAATAGGGGTTGGCTTGAGCTCAGCTTGTTTACTATTTTGAGCCCAATCTAAGCTTGGCTTGGCTCGATGAAGCATTAAATATGGGCTTGAACTCGGTTAGTTTTTTTTTTTTTTTAGGTTGAAAGATGCTATCATTTCATAAACTTTGGGAAAGTGGCATTACATCAAGAGGCCGAGACCCCCAATTGAAATTGGATGAACGAGAGGAAATCATACGGATGCTGGTCTTAAGAGCTTCTTGTGCTTGATTGTGAGCTGCAAAATTTGCTTGCCGGTTGATGAAACAGAAAGCAATGGTCCTACATTGAGTGCGTAAACTTTGAATATCGGAAAGAATTGCATGGATCTACCAGTGGGCTCGGGTTTGAGAAGCCGTGACCAAGTATATCTAGTTCATTTGAATCGGAATCGAGGATCATTTTTTGCCATCCGTTGGATCTTGCAATCTGTAGCCCCAAACGTATGGCTTCTGCTTATGCAATATGACTGTTCCCACCATCCTGTGGCTTCTGAAAAGTTTGCAAGGTCTCGCCATTGTTGTTCTGAGCTATAATCCCTACTCCTGATGCCATGTGAGATAAAAGAGTTGTGCCATCAACATTTATTTTGATCTAATCAATATCCGGAGGTTCTCATATGGTCATGCAAATGATTTCATCGGTGCTTGTTGGGCTTCCATGCATGCAGAGTCCTTGGGGGAGCTGAGAGTTCCTGGATAAAATTCGCAAGCTTGTGAATTGTGGCTATAGGATTTGGATAAACCCTTGGAAGAAGACCTCATTTCCGAGCTTCCATATGAATCATATTGTAGCTAAGGATCTATCCCGCTTGCCGAACTCCTGATGAAGTGACCCTTGACTCTGGGTCGATCGGCAATTGAAGGAAGGTGAGGGTTGAGCTTCGTGAACAAGGGCATTCAAGGAACAAGGGAGTGATGGTCTCTTCTTTCATTTTGCACAAGACGCATACATCATCAATGGGAATATTGTTCATTTTGCGACGATTTGGAGCTACGACAATGGCATTGTGGCAGACTCTCCAAACGAAAGTCTGAATCTTCGGGGGTACGGGGATTTTCCAAATCTTGTTCCAGACTACTTCGTCTATTGGTCCCGTTGCAAAACTTGGTTTATTCGAGCCTTCGGCTTGTTCTTGTTTTGTTTGTTGGTGATGAGATATACTGTATCATTCATTATGAAGAGAATACATTAAAAATGGCAGGCTCTGAAACATGAGCCCCAGGTGAATCAGACCATTGTCAAGTAAGGCTTCATAAAGTCCATCCTTAAATGTGTCGGGCTTCAAGCTGGGCTATTTAAAAATCACCAAAATTCAAGCCCAAACCCAGCCCATTGTCACCCTACCCGTATTTGGATTGTAACTATCCTTTTCTCAAGTCTCACTCCTTGTACATATCAAAATACGCACTGTGTGTACTACGCACACTGTTTCTGTTATCTCTGTCCCCTCCACTGTAGGCCTCCAAAGTCACTTTCGAGTTTCGAAGAGAAGAACAGAAAAAAGAAGAGAGAGGATTTCTAAAGAGATCCATCTGAGATATTGTCAGCCATGGCGGACTTCGAATATCAAGATCCAGAACCTGAGCTCAGCGAGAATCAGAAGAAAGAGATTGCCAAATGGTTTCTCTTAAATTCTCCTGCCGGAGAAATCCAATACGTTGCCAAAGGTTTTCATCTTTCAATCCCAATCTATCCTTCTTAAATTCATCTCTGTTGTCTAGAATTATCCTTTTTTTCCTGATTAGTCGCTATTTTGATTGGTTTTCTAGATCTTCGATCGGTTTTGATGGACGAAAAGGTATATAATATGGCGGTTTCGGAAGCATTTCCTCTGTACAACAAATCTTACATGATATGCCTTGAGATGCCCGACAGAAGCGGAGATGTAAGTTTGTGAAGATTCATTGCTTTTCTTTTGGGATTTTCTGTTTCTTTCTGATTGAGATTAGACTGCATGTTCATACATGAATCCTTAAATTAATTAACATTAATGTTTTAATTTAATTCTCTTGCGCTCTGAATTTTTTTTGTATTGAGAGAATCGTGGACAAAGCTATAAGAATTATCCAAGCACTGGAAGAAGATTACTTGACTGGATTGGATTTTTTCAGAGATTGTCTTCAAATCTCGTCCATTTGGGCAGATGACAATTGCTCAAGGAGTATACATTTGGTAGTTGAGTCTCGTCACAAGGCAGTTGTAGCAATCTTTGGACTTAGCGTACACACTTAGGCTCTTTCTCGCTAGTGGAAGTTTTAAATAGTTTCTAAACATTTCTAGATCTATTATGGTTTGCAATCAATTCATTTAAATATAATACGACGTCGACTTTTCTAAATGGTGTCTGATCTATACATGTTTTGCTATGTGTTTTCAGGTGCTGGTTACATCATTTGGTGAACTCGATGAAAATGAATATCTTGATCCTAGGACTGCCCAAGTTGCTACTGTCGACCATGTCAAACAAGTAATTCCTGTATATTTCGTGCAGTGATGTTGTCATATATATATATTATATAGATTGGAATGGAAATTTTTTGGGGACAACACACTTATTGGAAGCCTGCTCATATCATGGATGAATAAAGTACTGACCCTTTCATAGTCTCTTCAATGCTTCAGTGTTTATTGAACATGCATAAGCGCCTATTATATATTTAGGTTAATGCTATTATTTTTCTTCTCCCACCAGTATCAGTATTCAGCTAAACTGGGTATCTCTAGTGCATACAATAAGAAAGAAGTTTTAAGCAAAAGAAAGGGTCGGTATGGAGAATTAGAATGAAAACTGGCACAAACAGGAACTGTAAAGTAAGCTGTCATGAATCAAGGAATGTTATGAAGTATGAACACAAGTAAAACTATAAAGAAAGCCTTTCAGATTCTATTGACGAAACCCCATGAAAAAAATATCTTATTTTGGTTCTGTTGTTCACTTGTTCTCTTCTCTTATTAACAATCATAAATATGTTTTTGCTTGATGTAGCTTGTTTTTGTTTTCGATAGTTTTTTCTTTGTTTACTATTGGTGAACTTTGCTATGTACGCTTCCTTTCCTTTATTTATATATGCCTGATATTTACTGGAAAGAAATCATAAATATCTTCCTTTTCTTCATCATTCATTCATTTTGTTTGGACCTTAGTATGTGATCTATGTTGACAGTACGTTATTTTCATTGCCAAGTGATACTGTATTAGGGTTGTTTCCCACTTTTATTGTAACATGCTAAACTGGTCAGGTTTGTACAGAGGTGAGGCATGCGATTGATGAGGAACTTCCCTCTGCGTATATTGAGGAATTTCGGTATGTTTCTGTTTCTTTAATGGGTACAAAATACAAATACGTCCATATGATCATCTACGAATTCCTATCAAATGAATACCAGTGTCTGGTGCAAGACTGGTAAAAACGTTGACACTAGACCAGGGGAGTTGTCTGGTTTATTCTAGAAGTTCACTCATATATTCATGTTGCAAACAAAATAATTCCAAGTTTTTTGCGTTTCTTATCCATTTGTTTCCACCCATTTGGAGTGCTATAATAGGACTTCTTTAAGTGTATTTTGAACCGAAGTAAAACATGCAAGCTAATCAACGAGCAATTTGCTTGCAACTTGTGAGAGAGTCTAATCATGAATAGACTTATAGCAGTAACCAAACATCCTCTGAACTAGCAAGGGCATTGGAATGATAAGTCTTGATAAGAATAAGGATAGTGATGTCTACTGTTCTACAGGGCTGTGTTGCACTTGGGAACGTTGCTATAAATTGAGGATACATAGAGGCAAATGGGAAATTAGAGAAGGAAAAGATGAATTTACTCTAAGGGGCATGATACTTTACGCATGCGCATTCAGCCCAGCAAAACACTCATGCCCTCCAGTCCTCCATGTGTCCCATTTAACCCTCAATAATTGTGGTTTTCATTAATCCAAGGTTAATATATTCTTTCTTCTAAATTTCAAGGTTAGATTCATTTCCCTAGGGTGAGTGAATCTCAACCACAGTTATTGGAGGTTAAATGGGATACATGGCGGCCTGGAGCCTGGAGGGGCGTGCGCGTTCCGCTGGGCAGAATGCACATGCGTAAAGGATCATTCTCCTTACTCTAATTATATGCTTATTTTACATAGTCTGGGTATTTCTAGCAGGAATATCTCTAAGAATTTAAAGTATACACATCCAATTGTGTTTTTTTTTGGGTTTTAATCTGCATATTACTTCGTGATGCATGCTTACAGCAGAGTTCTCCATTTTCTTTTCCCTATGTTGATATGATCGGTATTTGATGTGGCTTAGTTGTACTTCAATATATTGTATTGAGGGAAAATGGTCTCCTACTAGACTCAAACCAAATAACACTCGTAGCTGACCTTGTATTGGTCAGCATTCCCTTAATTATGAGTGCTGACCAGCCAACTAGCGGGGTTCACTTGAGACCAATAACTGCTCCTTTATTTTTTATTTGCATATTCTTTGTGATGCATGCCTATGAGAAATTTCGTCATTTTCTTTTCACCAAGTTGACATGATTCCTTGTAAGATGTGGTTTAGCTGTACTCCAATATATTATATTGAAAAAAGATGGTTTCCAATGTCAACTCAAACCAAATAATACTTGTAGCTGACCTTGTATAGATCAACATTCCCTAATTATGGGAGATGAACATTATTAATTAGGCCAACTCAATAGCGAGTTTCACTTGAGACCACTAATTGCATAACTCCCAATTTGAGTAATTTCAGAAGATCACTCTCCCATATTAAAATGTCTTTTGCAATGTTTAAATATATTGAATTTTGTTAAAGTAATAATAAATTCTCATCATACTGAAATAAGTAGGTTTTTTAGTACATAATTGTGTTCAACGCTATTGGACGTGGGTATCAAACAAGTTCGTCACCTAGACCCATATGGCCATACCATACCTGCAGTTATATCCATACCTAGGGCTAAAAATATTTGTCACAAGTGCATATCTTACCAACACTCTCTACTGGTTGACAGAACTATATGGGTCAGCCTGAGGACCCATTAAATAATGTATCATGTCTGATATTTGACTGAAGTCATGGCTTTAATAGAAGATTCATGTTGTCTTCCCCAAACAGTTGGGATAAGGCACTGATGATGATGGTGATGTTTGCAGATCTTTAGAAATTTCATGTTTATCTCTGTAGTGTTTTTCTCCGCTTCATGGCAGATGTGCTCTAGATGCAGAAATTATCAAATATGTTGGTGAAGCTTATCCAAAAGGTGTATGTTCAGTTTACTGCATTAACGGAAAAGACGTGGAAGAACCGGGATCTGATTTTGAGCTTGCAGTGGTGATTTCAGCTTCTAAACATAGCCCACAGAACTTCTGGTGCGTGGAATTACAAATTGTGTGACTACTGACACTTTTTTTTTTTTGGGCATTTTCGCTTCATCATTGGTTGGTGGTTTCAATTGTAAATTTTCCAAATGGTGGTATCCAGTATATTTTACTTTCTTTAAAGGTGCGGTAGTTGCACAAACCCAAGCATGAGTGTTGGAGTCCGACATGGATGCGAGGTATCTCTTTTAGCGACCCCTAAAATAGAATTGAGGACTCAGGGGATATTTTAAAATTTTAGTGCACTGTTAATTGGGATTACTTATGATGTATGCCTAGTGTTACCTAGGCACTTCAGTTTTTCTAAATTTTGCCGTGCCGACACTTGGACACGACGACCCTTGGTACGACACGACACTCCTTGGTACGTGCCTATATCATGTCATGGTGATGTCAACATTATGATTAGACACGTGGTGCTTCAAGTATGTCGTGCCATTATAAAAATACAATTACTAGGAACTTTTTGTCAAGTTGTGTCGCTTTTTCGGAAATATAGAGGAAATTTTATTTGGAAAGCAGTGACAACAACAACGATCAGTATTTACAGCTCCCTCTCCTCTTTTTTCTCTCTTGTTACTCATTCTACTCCCTATATGAGTATTTTTTATAAGTTATGTATATACTTTTTAAAAAAAAATGGGAACAAGTGATCCCCCCTCTTTCTATTATTATTAAAAATTTTGAGATATATTATATATATATATATATATTTAATCATTTTTAAAAATTTGTACGTCTGTGCTGCTGTATTGGGATTTTCAGAGCTTGTCGTGCCGAACACCTCTAGACACCTGGACACTTGGCACTTGTACCACAGGCCTAGTTAACACTGTGTATGCCATTTAGATATAAATAAGGGCATAAATGAATGAAAGTGTCGTATTCATCACCTATAAACTTTTTCAAGGATAAACTAGAACACCTATCTATTGTGCATGCCAATTTTATGTTGTGTAAGTAGCAAATAGAAGAAGAGAAAATCCAGAATGTCCAACATGGATCCAATATGTCGGAAGGCATGGCTGACACGGACACGCCACCCTTTTAGAAGAGTTCATGTAACCTAGGTCCCATGATAACATCTTTTCATTGGGCTGAAAGGACCTGAAGTTTGAGTGGCCTATTTATAGATCAGGAAACATTTTACCAAGTGCTTGTTCCAAAAACTAAAGCTTTGAGGGACAAATAGAATAAGTAAATTCTTTATCTAAGAATTTTATACGGTAATTTCTACATATAGTGAAATGTATAAACAAGGCTTTGCATCCATAATTGTCCAACTTTATTTTTCTTGCATGTATACCAGACCTACGTCACTTGATATCATGTGGGATGCTGGCTTCTCTTAAATTTGTGGATTTCACATTGGAAAAACGAAGAATCCATCCATTGGTCTGGCTGTATTGCCTAGTCAAAATTCTTAAAGTTGTATTGTCAAATTCAAACATTCAACAACTTAACCCACTGGCAGGAATTTGGAGCCCTTTACCTCCATCAACCAGAAAATAGACATTTGCGCACTAAACCCAGCTCCTCAGTTAACTCAAATGGCTGTTGATCAAATGGCCAAGTTTCTTTTTCATTACCTTCTGTCGTTCTATAAGCTCTTATTGTTTTTTGTGTGCTTGTTTTAGGGTATATTTTCCCATTGTTAGATGTCAATTTATGCAAAGTACGAAAAGATCAACTATGTTTTGTCAATATTTCCCTCATAGGTCTCAAAAATTAATTTTCTAATGTTTCCTATAGGTAAGGTATGCTGCACTTCAATTTTAAAAAATTGTTTATTATTTTTTAATATTGGTAAATAGAAAAGGTATGTTTCCCTTCATTAGCATTGGCGGATCTAGTAGAATGACATTCTACACCTTTGTCTGGCTGATAAGCATGGATGTGGATAATGTCACTCTATTAGATACTCATGGTTCTATTAAGACATTGTAATACTGTATCCATACCAGTTTGGGTTGCCCTCATACTGGTACCCCATTGTTCCTAAATTATTTACAGAACATGCAGTTCTGATTCTTTTTAGAAGGCTCTTATAATTTTTGTTTTGTTCTAAAGCACAGCAATGGAAGTTGGCGCTCAGTTTGGATCATTGAATTCAAGGATGATCAGCAAGTGGTGGAAGTAAGAGGCACGATGCAGGTCTATTAACAATTTCATGTGGTATCATATTAGCAAATGAACACAAATATATGATTACTGAGATATATATATTCATTCCCTTGACGGTTTTGTGCATTTGCGACTTTTGTGTGCATGCATATGCATGAACTGATTTAAATAAACATTAGTTAACTCTTATTTCTTTCAGGTGGGGGCCCATTATTTTGAAGAAGGAAATGTGCAGTTGGACGCGAACCATGAATGCAGGGACTCAACCATACTTCAGGTTATTATAGGCAATCCATGCATCACATCCTTAAACCATTAAACTTTTAATTTATGTGCTACACCATATTGATTGTTTGTCTTTAGATCCAAAAATGACTTTATCTTTTCATTATGAAAAAATAGTTCCGAGCGACACATTATTCATCATACATCTGGCCCATAAGGGGACTGAGTACTTGAAGGAATCTAAAGTAGACTGGGAGGATGGTATTCCAACACCATAATGATATGTTTGGGACATATTATGGGATGATGCCCTCATATTGTCTACTGCCGAGGAAATCTCATAGGCTAAAAATCTTCCCAAAAAATCTGGTGAATAGCCCATAGAAACAGTCTATTACTTGGATGGTTAGCATCATCAATCTGATCAACTTTTACACTTGGGTGATATTCCTAGCCAGGTGATCTTCCAAGCCATGCTGGTCATTAGAATACTTCTAGAAACGATTGAATGACCTAGAACATGCCTGTTGATACTTTTCCTCAAACTTCTTGTTAAAATCACATGACAACAAAAAGGATCATGTTAGTACCTTTTTAAAAAATTGATATTCAAGCTTCATATTTAGAGGGAGTTTGTTTCTTTGACATGCAAGTTTCTTAGGACCCATGATTAACACTCTCTGATTAATTTCCATCCAAATGTAGAATGGTATTCAACAAATTTCTAAGTCATTTCCATCCAAATGACCTAGAACATGCCTGTTGATATTTTTCCTCAAACTTCTTGTTAAAATCACATGACAACAAAAAGGATCATGTTAGTATTTTTTTTTTGTATGGATATTCAAGTTTCATATTTAGAGGGAGTTTGTTTCTTTGACATGTAAGTTTCTTAGGACCCATGATTAACACTCTCTGATTAATTTCCATCCAAATGTAGAATTGGTATTCAACAAATTCAAGGACCCTACTTTTGATATTTTTCTTTCTATTTTTCTCTTTATCCACCTTCGTTACTCTCACATGACTCATTCACTGCATGTCTTCTTCTGGTTTTCAGAACCCAATAGCTACAGTACAATTGGTTTCATGGAGAATATGCTTGTAACTGAAACATGTGGCCATTCGATGTGAAGTTCTACCGGTTTACTATTTTCCATAATCTATTAGCGTGGCTGAAGTTTGTTATTTTTCTTTCAGTCCCCCGAAGATTGTGCAATTTCCATAACAAACATTATTCTCCACCACGAGACTGAGTACATGACATCTCTTGAGGTTCTCATTATGTCTCTGTTCATATTATTAGGTATTTGAATTGTTTAGCATAGGTCTTTTTCTGACGGTTACACATTGGCAGGCATCGTATTCAAATTTGCCCGATACCACTTTCAAGGTAATCCTTAGATATTCGAGTAAAATGTAGAAAAAAAAACTGAAAAAGTTGCCCTCAAAATTTGGTAAAGAAATAGAATCAAGTTAGATTCTACCACTGTAAATGGCATAGTTGGCTATCTGTCAAATAGATAAACATGCAGCTCATCACGGCAATGGGCCTCCTCTTTGATGGGCTGTAGCCCCAAAGTCTCACCAATCAGGTTATCCGCCATTGATTTTTTTTTCTCGTGGAGTGCTCTGCATAGTTTTAGTCTTCTTCTTTTGTCAGTGGCTTGTCCCAACTATTTGGGTCGGCAACATGAATACTGCCTTGCAATTCTATTTTATCAAGAGTCATATCTTTGGTGCGTGTAAGGGATAAAATTCGTAAAACGGTGTAACGTTGGGGAACGAGCTGGCTTTTGTTGTTTTGTACACAAAGGTGACACGTGGACGTATGTTTGAGTCACCTGCTTAAAATAGAAGGATACGCAGTATCTGATGCATAGCGTTCACATTGTACACATTAAGACGTATCCGTGGTCTTGCGAAACAACGTTCTCGTTGTGGTTTTCGATAACGTATCCGTTGTCTTTTGCACAACGTAAACGTTGTATTCTCGACAACGTTTCCGGTATTAATTGAACAACGAACTCGCCGTAATTCAGATAAGGATGTCCAGGTCATATTTTAAGACATATACAACGTATTCGAGCTCGAGTCAACAACGAGACCGACTCGCAGGAGGAGATAATCAGGAAGCGATCAGTTGTTCTGACAAGTGGGCCGAAAGCACTGCCTCGGTATTTGTATTTAATGCAGGTCACTTCTGTATGCTGTCAGACTCAACCGACTGAACTAATGGTAGGCTTTCACGTGTGATGCAACAGGTGGTAGATTTTACTGACATATTTGGTAATGAGTGCAGGACACGTGGTATGGGCATCTATGGTCATCTATGGCCATACCAAAGGTTAACCTATAAATACCCCGAGAATTTCAGTGTTACAGAGATCGAAAGATAGACATATTTTTTCAGTTCTCCTATTTGCTTTACTGTTCATCATCTTCTTCATCTACTTACTTTATCATCGGAGTACAGGTCAGGGTATCACACCCTCCAACTTCTACCTTCTACCAGTAAACCAGAGGTGAACATTTGCAGCTGACGTGTGTCTTTCTGGTATTTTTCCCCCTCAAAAATTGGCGCCGTTTGTGGGAAATAATAAACGAACCTCCCTTAGCTCTTTGTGATCATAACTGATCAAACTTCTGTGCCCGGGCGTGAGAATCAAACCCCTCAGGCCACTCCCTCTGCACCTTCTGTTGCACAGACTTTCATCCCTGGGGTCAGTCCATCATCTGACCAGCCAGAAAGGACCATGCCCCCCCATCGAACCTTCTGTCTCTGATCGTATTTTGATGATGTTGCAAAGGCAGCAATCTGCTCCGGATCAGATCACCAGACATCAGCAGATGATGCAAGAAAGGCTTGATGCGTTCGAACATAGTAGACTCGAAGTAGATGATGGGTCATCTCAGAGACCATCAGTGAGACGTCAGCTTGACTTCTCTTCTCCCCCATTAGCACCAGAGAACCGCGACACCCGGTTCGTGTTTCCTCCTACTGAGAGAGAGGCAGGACAACTTCCTGGTCGTATGGAGCGTTTGCGAGAAGGAGCAGGACAAGAAGATTCGAGAGGTGCTGCCGAGGGAGCGGTTATTCAGAAGACTTGGATGACTTCCAAGGAGGTGGAGGCTATGATCAGTGCTCATGTCAAGAGCATGAAAGGAGGGATTCCTGATCACTTTCCTCAGTCGGCAAAGGACAACGTCGAGAACTCGCCTTTCACAGATGTCATCAATCAGTCATATACTTCCTCCAAGTTTATGACTCCTATCTTTCCCATGTACACCGGAAAGACGGATCCAGAGGAGCACTTGTTTGACTTCAAGCATGCGATGGCAGTTCGCAATCCAGATGATAATCTATATTGCAAGGCCTTCCCCAACAGCCTGGCAGGAGCGGCATCGAGATGGTTTCGTAACCTGCCTCCCGGTTCAATCAGCAACTTCGCCGAGCTCAGGTTGGCTTTTATTGATCACTTCATTGTCAATAAAAAGAAAAAAGCAGGTGCAGATACTCTCTTCTCTCTAAGGATGAGATCGGCGGAATCCTTGAGAGATTTCATTTCGCGCTTCACTGATGAAGTCCATAGCATCGATAAAGTCGATGAAGGGAGTTGTATTGCTGCTTTTAAGAATGCTATCCCCAGACATTCTGAGCTTTACAAATCCCTGGCTCTTGACTATCCTGTCAAGATGGATGAGATGATGGTTCGTGCAACCAAGTATGGCAGGTATGAAGATGATGTATCCGTTGTGCCGAAGCCGAGGACGAGAGGGGTGGACATGGTAGAGAAAGCACACCGGTCGTCTAGAAGGAAGGAGAAGAGGCAGAGGTATGAGTCTTCATCGTCTGAGGACTCACCACCTAGGAAGCAGAAGGAGAAAGTAGTGTATGTGACTCAGCGGGATCAGCCGGTTCGGCGCCTGTATGAAGGTAATTATAATCAATCCCAGCAGCAAAGTAGGACGGAGAGACGTCCTAGCCCGAACTTTCAGCAGCTGGCGAGGCAGCAGCATCAGCCCCGCCAGGAGCAGCCACCAGTGCAGCAAGAGAGAGGTGTTCAGCCTAGTGAGAGGCAACCTTTTGCAGCTCGGACAGACCCCATCCATTTTACTGTTAGTCCAGCGACCATCATGAAGTCTATGGAGAATCAAACATACTTCGAATGGCCTGCTAGAGCTGTACAAGATGTTACGTCGGGACCACGGACACATGAGTATTGTCAATATCATAAGTGTCGTGGTCATCTTACAAACTGATGTCGTATCTTGAGGGAGTACTTGGAGAGACTGGTCCAAGAAGGATACTTAGGGGAGTATCTCAGTTTTGATAACGATAATGTGGTGCGCACCAGAGAACCGTTATCTCAATCTCGTACAGGAGAACCTGCCAGTAATCCAAGTACCAGCGGAGGAGGACGAGGGGAAGCCCCTTTAGGCACTATCAACGTCATCTGCCGAATGCGAGCACCAGAGGAGGACGTGGAGAGAGATTTCAGAGCAAAGACGAGGAAGATGTCACACGAAGCTGAGGTTTGTCAGGTGCAGATGCCTGCAAGAAGCATGGGACAGGTGCTTACCTTCTCTGATCATGATTTGGCAACGGTAGTCCGGCCTCATTATGACGCTCTTGTTCTCACCATGAGAATAGGAGATTTCGACATCAAAAGGGTGCTCGTAGATTCCGGAAGTGGGGCAGACATTTTGTATCTTCATGCTTTCACACAGATGAAGTTGGATCCGTCCGTTCTCATCTCTGCTCAGACTCCGTTGTTTGAGTTTGATGGCAGTTCGATGAAACCGTTAGGAGACGTCGTCTTACCCGTTATGGCAGGACCCGTTGTCCTACAAACCAGATTTTCCGTTCTGGATGCTCCATCGCCTTACAACGCGATTTTGGGTCGATGGTGGACCCACGAGATGAAGGTTGTTCCCTCCTCGTACTATCAGGTGTTGAAATACCCAACACGGGATGGACCCTAGGAGATCAGAGGGGATCAATTGGCGTCGCAAAAGTGTGACTTCCCTCCTTCTTTGTGCCCAAATAGCAATTACAGGTCGACACCGTTGTGGAAGAGAGCTCGGAGGCTCCCTTGTGCAGATCTTCCGTTGAGCCCACGAAGGCAGTCAATTTGGGAACGGAAGAAGAGCCAAAGGTGTTGCAGGTCGGGACGAGTTTGACAACGGACGAAGAGGGCGAGCTGCTGGAATTCTTGAAGAAGAACCTTGATGTCTTTGCATGGTCGCATAAAGATATGACAGGCATCAATCCGAGCATTATCTGCCATCACCTCAATATTGATCCTGCTGTCCCTCCGGTGAAGCAGAAACCTCGGAGACTTGCCCCTGCCTATCATGATGCAGTGAATGAAGAGATAGACAAGCTGATCCAGTTTGGGTTCATCCAGGAAGTGCAGTATCCTGTCTGGATAGCTAATGTAGTGGCTGTACCGAAGAAGAATGAGAAGGTAAGAGTTTGTATTGATTTCACTGGTGTCAATAAAGCTTGTCCCAAAGATTTTTTCCCTATGCCAAGAATTGACAGGCTCATCAACGCCACTGCTGGCCATGAAATGCTATCATTTATGGATGGTTATTCGGGTTATAATCAAATCCTTCTGGCGGAAGAAGATCAAGAGAAGACCACTTTCATTACAGAGCGTGGCCTGTTCTGCTATCGCGTTATGCCCTTTGGTCTGAAAAATGCCGGTGCCACATATCAGCGTCTTATGAATCTCATGTTTGGGCCACTCCTCGGCAAATCGGTTGAAGTTTACATTGATGATATCGTTGTGAAAAGCCGATTTCGGAATACCCTGGTGACGGATCTTGTTGAGCCTTTCTCTATTCTGAGAGCTTTCAATTTGAAGACTAATCCAGAGAAGTGTACTTTCGGGGTTACCTCTGGCAAATTCTTGGGGTATCTTGTGAGTCAGCGAGGTATTGAAGCTAATCCAGCTCAGATTCGAGCTCTGCTGGACATGCCGGAGCCCAAGTCAAAGAAGGAGATCTAGAAGTTGACAGGACGTATCGCTGCACTCAACCGTTTTATCTCAAAGTCATCTGATCATTGTAAACCTCTTTTCGAGCTCCTACGGAAGGATTCTATTTTCACATGGACGCTAGAATGTTCTCAAGCTTTCATTGCTTTGAAGGAGTATTTAGGCTCAGCCCCTATTCTCTCTGTCCCTGAATCAGGTGAAGTCTTGTACCTGTATCTTTCTGTCTCAGCGCAAGCAATTGGCTCAGTCTTGGTCAGATGTTGTAGCGGCGTCGAGAAACCTGTGTATTTCATCAGCAAAACCTTTCTTAAGGCAGAATGCAATTACAGCAAGTTCGAGAAGGTGTGTCTTGCTCTTGTTTTTTTTGCTGAAAAGCTTCGTCCTTACTTTCATGCTCATACTATCGTTGTCATCACAATGTATCATTTGAAAGTCGTGTTGGGACGACCCGAGTTGGCGGGAAGAATGTCGAAGTGGGCTGTGGCTCTGAGTGAATTCGATATTCAGTATAGAGCGAGAAGTTCAGAGAAAGGGCAGGCAATGGCAGGATTTCTTTCAGACTTCCCTGTGGAGGAGGAGGAGGAGGTAATTACTGATCTTCGTGAGCTCCCCGATGAGGTAGACAACGATGATATCGCTGTAGATGGAGTTAAATCTTCCGGATGGGTTGATTGGCTGTTGTACGTCGATGGATCTTCTAATGCAAGTGGTTCAGGACTTGGTGTTGTGCTCATTAGTCGGGAGAACGTGAAAGTACAGAAGATGTCACGTCTTGGGTTTACTGCCTCTAACAATGAAGCTGAATACGAAGCATTGCTGCTTGGCTTGCAGAGTGCGCGCGAGCTGCAGATCTTTAAATTGAGAGTTTTTTGTGATTCACAGCTTGTAGTGAATCAGGTGAATGGAGACTATGAATGCAAGGATGATCGAATGAAACAGTATACTGCATTCATTCGTTCGCAGTGTGAAGCGTTCACCGTTGTGGAGATCAAGCATACCCGAAGAGATGAGAACAAGCATGCTGATGCTCTGGCTTATCTTGCTTCCATGATGCAGTCTGATGAACCCAAAGCCGTCCTCATGGAATACAAAGATTATCCTTCGATAGCGCTCCAGGCTCAGCGGGAGGTATGTTTTGTTAATCCAGTGCCAAGTTGGATGACAGGGTTGACGACCTACTTGAGAGATGGAGTTCTTCCTATCACTGCAAAAAAGTCAAGACGAATCCAGTTCAAGGCACCTCGTTATGTCCTGATGCAAGGAGAGTTGTATAGAAAATCTTTCGGCGGACCTTTGTTGAAGTGTGTTCATCCTGTAGATGTGGAGAGGATTCTTGCTGAGCTTCATGAAGGGATTTGTGGCATACATTCAGGCGGGAGAACGATAGCACATCGAGCCCTGTGGCAAGGATACTTCTGGCCTTATATGCAAGCTGATGCTCAGAAGTATGTTAAGAAGTGCAGTCAGTGTCAACGATATGCTCGTTTAATCCATGCTCGAGCTCAAGAACTTAACACTGTCTCTCAACCTTGGCCATTCGCACGGTGGGGCTTAGATATTGTGGGACCTTTCCCTAAGGCACCAGGAAATCTCATTTTTCTCCTCGTGGTAACCGATTACTTCTCCCGTTGAATTGAAGCCGTTCCCCTTGCTCGTATCAGAGAACAAGAAGTAAAGAAGTTCATGTGAGAGCATATCGTCTGTAGGTTTGGCATACCTCAATCCATTATCATTGACAACAGGAAACAATTCACAGGTCGTATCATTGCAGAGTTTTGTAGCGAGTTAAAAATCAAACATATTTTTTCATCTCCATATTATCCTTAAGGGAATGGCTTGGCTGAAGCAGCTAATAAAAATATATTGAACGCCTTGAAGAGAAGATTGGAAGACTCGAAGGGGAAGTGGACTACCGAGCTGCACAACGTATTGTGGGGGTATAGGACGACACCGAGGAGTCCTACAAACGAAACACCTTTCTCTTTGGCCTATGGCATGGAAGCTGTCATTCTTACTGAGATTAGTTTGCCCACATTACGCTCTTGGCATAACAAGAAGAAGAGTGGAGAGAAAGACAGGAACGCTGAGCTCATGTCCGTTCACCTCGACTTGTTAGAAGAAAAGCGAGAAGATGCCAGCATTTAGACGAAGAGATACCAGCAACAGCTAAGGAAGGCGTACAACCAAAAGGTACAGCGAAGAGTCCTTCAGGTCGGGGATCTCGTTCTCCGCAAAGTATTTCAGAATACCAGGGAGGTTAACAGTAGCAAGTTGGGACCTAATTGGGAAGGACCATATATCGTAGAACGATTGTGGAGTCCTAGTGTTTGCTACTTGAAAGATCTGCAAGGTAATCCCATTCATAAATCCTGGAACATTATGAATCTGAGGCAATTCTTTCAATAGAATCTGTGGTGAATAAATGAGTTGTTGCAATAAAAAGTTTTCCAGTATTATTACATGAGCATTTAAATTATTGCTTTGAAGTTTTTACATCAACTCGTTGTCTGGAACATCAGTGTAATATTGTGAATGTTTTACAAAATCGAATAAAATTTCGCTTGGACATCATACTCACAACGAGACACTAGTGGCTTATCCTAAGGATGTCATCTGAGCAAATCCAGTGGCTTATCCTAATGACATCCTCTGAGCAAGTGTCTCGAAACTGAGTTACTTTATGTTCATCTTATGGAATTTTATTTGTCAGATTACATTCACAATGAACTACATAGAGATGTATCTAGGCCTATATCTCTTTTCCGTTGTATGAATGTTTCCGTTGTATATATGGTTCAGAGTGCTTTGTTCGATGTGCATCAATCGTCACGAAAAGGATTCCTTTATATATGCTCAAAGTGCCTACGTTATGAGTTATTTGTGATCATGTCTAATTCTATGATCCATAAAACATGTTCATACACTTATATTACATTCTTTCATGTATGTATACGATGTGCAAGCTCTGCAACTTCGAGTTCCAATATAAAGAAAAGCAAAAGGGAAAGATAAAATGATCATTCATTTAGAAAAACTCATTACTGGGTCAAGTACAGAAAACCCTATAACTCGGGGAAGAAGATGATGCATTACAACTAGCAGAAGAGAGAGTAAGAAGAGAAGAAATTAAAAGTCGGCAGCATCAGCAAGGACAGCGGGAGGAGAGACAGGGTCAGCAACATCAGCAGTTTCAGCAGCTTCAGCAGCAACAGGAGGAACTTCGGTAACTGGAGGAGCTTCAGGAGCAGTTGGTTCAAAGAATGGTTCAGATGGAAGAGGTGCAGGGCCTTCGAGGGGATGTGGCTTCTCAACTCCTTCAACTTCGGGTTCGTTGTCGAGGTCGATGACATCCTTGCTCTGGAGCTCGGAGAAGGTAGTCATGTCCTCCTCGTCGTCTTCCTTCAGTCGACCTTGTTGGCGGAGCATATTGATCACCTCCTTCTCGGTCTCTGCCCTGTCCTCGTCGAGAAGAGTGTTCAGCTGAGACTGATAGTGTTGTTGCAGTCTCGTGGTCACCACCTGCTCGATTGCCTCTTCAGCTCTTTTGGCTTCCTCGAGCTCCTCCATCAGTGTGGCTCTCGCTGCCTTAGTTTCCTCTAGCTGCCTGCTCAGAGTCTGGGAGACGAGCTCCAACTCGCTGATCCGGAGAACGGCGTTCTCCACTTCTTGTTTGGCTTTCTTCTCTCCCTCCTTGGCTGCTCGAGCTTCGCCTTCAGCCTTCTCTTGCCCCTTGAAGGCGGCAATGAACTTCTCCTCCACCCGCACCACTTCAGCTAGGGCTTGGGACAGATCAAACTCAATCTTGAGGCGATCCTCAGCGAGAGTTTGCTCCAGCGCCTCAGTCCTTCCTTGCCAGTAGCTGATGGAGTCCTTGAGGTGATTGTAGTGGTAGGTACTACGATCACATAGCTCGTGGAGGAGGACGTTCAGCTATGATACACAAAATCGAGAATATCAGTTTGTCACAACGAGAATTGAATAAAGCAAAACAAAGAACAGAAGTCGTACCGAAGCCATGGACTGGCAAGCTGCATAGGAAACCTGAGGCAAGGACATCTTGCCAGCATCAGCAATATCCTGGGGGAGCCTCATGGAGTGCGTCAAGGCCCTAGCAACCTTCTCCGAGGTCTGCACCGAGTCGTGGATAGTGGGCCTCCCGAAGCGCGTGAAGTCGGGTGACCAGTTGATCTCATCTGAAGGCGGTGCTCCGAGTGGGAGAAGAGGTGTGGTTGTCTCCGTTGTGGCAACAGTGACCAGGGCGGAGCTCGAAGCACTTGGGGCAGCCACAGTAGGAGTAGCAACAGACATTATGCTGGCTACAGGTGTCCCCGTTGCAGTCTTAGCTCCTTGGTGCGTAGCAGGAGCAGAAGGGGAAGGAGTGGCAGCACGAGCAGTGTCCTCTCGGCGCTGTTCTTCTTTTCTCCTCTTTCTGGCCTCGAACTCGGCCTGGGTCATGGCCTTCCGTTTCGGCTCGGAAGGCGCTCCCGTTGTGGATGGAATTGTTTTTGGAGGAGGTGGAAGAGGGGGCAGCACAGTTGCAGGATGAGTTGTCCTTGGCTTTCAGATCAACGCAGGAGGGTTGGTGCCGGCCATATCTTCTTCTTCTGAACTTGGCTCAATTACGGGTGAGGAGGAAGAGGTGCCTTGTTACCTTGTTGCCTTGGAGGAGACGAGTTCGAGCTGCTGAAAAGGCTCCAAGTATCAAGTGGTAGTGGTGTCCACCGGATGTACTCCCCTCCTCGTGCGCGCTTGATGTTGGTAAGAAGACCTTCCTCTTCAGGCGCGAGTTTTTTGAATGAAAGTTTCTTTCCTTCAACTGCAAAAATAAAAATTAAGTGTTAGACAACGAAAGTAAGCAGGACGAAGAAAGTAAACAGACAACGGACGATGGGACGAAAAGACAGAAGAAGTAAAAGCACAACGGACAACGGACAACGGTATCGTGTTACCTAGTTTATCTTGGAAAACATTGGGCACAATGGAAGTTTCAGCTTTCCAGCCTCCAGAGACAACGAAGGGAGTTGCTTTCCACCCTCTTTCTCTGTCCAAGATGCCGGAAACGAGGTCTGGGTACAATGGCTTCTTGTTCCAGGAATAATAATTGTGTCTAGCCTCTATAGGGTATCCGTCCTTGATAAATTTGATCATCATAGACATATACTTATAGAAGCTGGGGTGCATTTGCCCTAGGGCAAGGTGTAGGGTGGAAAGGACTTCATCCAGAACGGGATGGAGGGGAAATCGAAGACCGGCTTCGAGTTGGGAGAGATAGACAATGATGCATGCTGATCGTTTGTCAATATAGGCATCTTCTCTTTTGAAGTGAAGATTGACATGGGAGGGGAACTCGAAACGTTCTTTGAAATGGTTAAGGTATGCTAATTGTTGTTGGCGTAAGGCAGAAGATTTCTCGATGTAGGCACCATACGGTGCGCTACCAGTACAGCTAGCTTTGTCTTCGGATTGACCTCTAACTTCACCTAGCGTAAGGGATTCTATGGGTGTCTCGGCAGCCATGGGTTGAGGAGAATGGAACAAAGAATAATAGGAAGGAAAAGGAAAAAAATGGGCAGACTGACGACAGAGAAGAAGAGAAAGAAAGAGAAGCAAAATCAATGAAGAGAGTAAGAAAAAGGAGAAGAACGTACCGCGAAGAAAAACGAGAGTTTGAAGAAAGCTTGAACTTTCGATTGAGACGCAAGTGAGGCAGAGTAACAGTACTTCAATGGCAAGATAAGTGAAATGAAGCAGCCAAGAGGGATTTTTATAGATACCTTAGAGAAATGAAAAGACCAGAATACCCTCCATCAGAGCCGTACACCTGTGTCAAAGCCGGAAAGACTGGTGGCAAGATCGACGTTTCACGTAAAGAGAATAACCGTCAGAGATATAAAGCGTTTTGAATTCCAAAACGGTAATGATGACAGCCTGTCTTGCATTAATGAGGCGTGACGGTTCGCACGCGTAAACCAGCTGGCTTGGGCGTTCTATCTTCTCAGCGTAAACCACGCAGCGATCCAGGTGCCGGCAGAAGATTGAGGTATGGACTGTCGCTCTTTTGTCCGTTTATGACACTTCGAACTACGTTCTAAGCCTCATAAAGGGGCAAATTGTAAGGGATAAAATTCGTAAAACGGTGTAACGTTGGGGAACGAGCTGGCTTTTGTTGTTTTGTACACAAAGGTGACACGTGGACGTATGTTTGAGTCACCTGCTTAAAATAGAAGGATACGCAGTATCTGATGCATAGCGTTCACATTGTACACATTAAGACGTATCCGTGGTCTTGCGAAACAAACAACGTTCTCGTTGTGGTTTTCGACAACGTATCCGTTGTCTTTTGCACAACGTAAACGTTGTATTCTCGACAACGTTTCCGGTATTAATTGAACAACGAACTCGCCGTAATTCAGATAAGGATGTCCAGGTCATATTTTAAGACATATACAACGTATTCGAGCTCGAGTCAACAACGAGACCGACTCGCAGGAGGAGATAATCAGGATGCGATCAGTTGTTTTGACAAGTGGGCCGAAAGCACTGCCTCGGTATTTGTATTTAATGCAGGTCACTTCTGTATGCTGTCAGACTCAACCGACTGAACTAATGGTAGGCTTTCACGTGTGATGCAACAGGTGGTAGATTTTACTGACATATTTGGTAATGAGTGCAGGACACGTGGTATGGGCATCTATGGTCATCTATGGCCATACCAAAGGTTAACCTATAAATACCCCGAGAATTTCAGTGTTACAGAGATCGAAAGATAGACATATTTTTTCAGTTCTCTTATTTGCTTTACTGTTCATCATCTTCTTCATCTACTTACTTTATCATCGGAGTACAGGTCAGGGTATCACACCCTCCAACTTCTACCTTCTACCAGTAAACCAGAGGTGAACATTTACAGATGACGTGTGTCTTTCCGGTATTTTTCCCCCTCAGTGCATGTTATCAAATCCTTTTCATTATCTCTATCAATGTCCTTTGTTTGCTTTCCCCTCACCTTTTAGAGACTTCAATTTCCTCCAACTTCTAATTGTAATACTTGGATTGAAGGCGCATGTACTGTTGGGCAGCTAATGGCCAAATGTACCATTTACTTAATGGTAAAATACTACCAATGGGCAAATAGAGATTTTTCACATTTTCATTAATCCACTTATCCCGTTATGCTATTACTAAAGTGCCTATGGTTCTGATCAAATGCCTAGTTTGCACTTCATGGAAGAAAATAGACCAAAATTTTACTGCATGTATTCCTGCAAATCCTGATTAAAATCTTGTCTAGAAATTTTCTTTTGTATTGAGTTACAAAAATACTTGAACCTATGATTTTGATCATCAATAAAAAGGAAAAAAAATGTTCTCCTGGAGTGTGATCCGGAAGATAATAAACCTCTTTTATATACATATTGTCTATGTCATACTGTTACTGTCTAAATTCAATTGATTAATGAAAATCCTGTTTGGTGAAATGTGATGCAGGAACTTCGAAGGAAGCTTCCAGTTACTCGTACCCTATTCCCATGGCATAATTCTTTGCAAATTAGCTTGACAAGAGACATTACAAAAGAACTTGGAATTGGAAAGTGAAAATACCACGTTGGAGGTAAGGCATATTTTTATCCAAAAAACTGAGCTAGTGTTTTCCACCCCAAAGTGATCAAACAGTATTTTGGATGAATGAATTATTTTGAGTCCATCGCTTGCTCTTTAGTCATTTGCCGCATCAGTGCTTGTATTATTAGAGTTTCTGCCTTTCTGGTATTTATTAAGTGTTAGAAGATTTCTATTCTCTCTCCCTCTCTCTCCATTGAATCAGTTTATGTGCATTTTGTATTCAATTCATTAAATGCTGATGTAAAGCAGTAAAGGAATGTGGATAACTTTCCTGTCCTAGTGATGTCAGTGGAATATATCAGTAAGTAATTTGAAATTTAGAGAATGTATACCTTGCTAACAAGCTAACTCAAACAAAATAGTCAACATAAAAAACTACTTAAACACATTCTATACTGCCCTCTGCATCCATCAAAACAATTTTGCATAAGGCTTACATATATAAGCCAACAATAGCTGAGAAGGGGCTGCACCTTGAGATCTTTAATGTGCTTTCGCCACAGTACCTCTTCTGTTTTCCTTGATTCTTTCTAATAAATAAAAGGGGCTGCACCTTGAGATCTGTAATGTGCTTTCACCACAGTACCTCTTCTGTTTTCCTTGATTCTTTCTAATAAACAACTAACCAAATCAGGGTCGGTCCAATGCATATAATGAAGTGCAATGAGGTCACTGTCTAAGTAGCAAGTAGGTGAGTTCATTTGGGATTGAAAGGGTTTGAAAACTTAATAGTGTTGTGGTTTGTTTTGTCAATGGGTGTGCTCTTGGTTGATTCTGAGTGGCATGAAGTTTGACAAAGGAACTACCAAGCAATTCATTTTTGCAATTTTGTGTGTCTGATGACGCGTTGGTTGCTGCTTTTGAGATCTTTTCCTCAAGTGTTTGTTGCAGTTTTTGTGCTGTGGCTGTCAAGTAGCTGTTGCCATTTCTATTCGTAGTAGAAAAACAGACCCATTCTACTCAATGAACTGTTCCAATGAATACTCTTCTCATGCATTATCTCAAACCTTTCATATAAATATAAAACTATAACTAAAGTGCTCCTCCCACCTCCCACTTGAGCTACAAGGGGATATGGAGTAACCTCTTGCTATAAGGGAATATACAGGTGAAAGTCTTCTGCACGCTACTGCATGTACAAGCCAGATATCTTAGAATGAATGCCGTTACAATTCTATGATAAGACCTGTACTTGGAATCATAAATCTTCCTAATCCAGTACACAGTTCACACTTCATGTTTCCCATTACAGGAAATTGACAACCTATGCACTCTGTAGTTACAATGAGACCTAAAATGAATCAGTTTTGAAAGGAAAATTCTTCCATGTGAATTTTTTGATCATTGCCAAAGTTGAGCAATGCTTTTCCGGCCATCCACTCTTCCCTAATTTCATACAAGAAAACAAAATAGTGTGACACTTTTTTAGGGTCCCACCACTTCTGATTTGTCTTTTTGTTTTTAAATCAGTAAAAACAGCCGGAAAGTGGACGTCGTTACTCTTCAATACAATTTCATTGGTCATACCCCACCCACACACACACACACACACACACACAAACAAGAAAACTGCTGTCATCCTATTTACGTCAATTGGCTTTGAGTAATGAGAATCAGGATTGTGGTTTGGTACTTCATTTTTTTCTAATAGGTGAGAAACATACCCTTAAGAAACGAAGCATGGTATCCTAGGAAGCACGGATACGGGATATGGGTACGATACAATACTGATACGGCGATATGACAAAACCTAAAAAAATAGGATACAGGTATGGTTAGGATACGTCTATAATTTAAAAAATAAAAATAAAATAATATTGTATTTTGTATTATAATTACAAAATAACCATTAGTTTAGTTCTGTTTATGTATAAAAAAATACCATGTCCATGTAAAAGTAAAAGAAATAGGGTCATCTCATCATCCACTAAGCAAAAAAAATAGTCATCCTATCATCCACCAAGCAAAATATAAAGAAGACCATGTCCATGCAAAAACAAAAGAGATAGGGTCACACCCTTGGGTCTCCAAATTTTTTTTAAAAAAAAAATTATATTGATGGCCGTATTCCGACGTATCGGAGCTGTATCCGAATTAAAAAACACATTTTTAATTAACATGATACGTCTCAGTCGTATCTCATACGTATCCAGTCGTATCGAAGGCATATCCGTATCCGGTACGTATCGGATATGGGTACGAAGCCCATTTTGAAGTATCCGTGCTTCCTCGATGGTATCACCCTATGACCATATTTTTAATTGTTAACTTAATAATGATAAAGCGTGAGATGTTTAAATTAAAAGGATTTGCAATTTGAAGGCTCTAAAAGTGGAAAGAGAAGTCCGAAAAATAACTTGTGGGGGAGATATTGAGAATTTTTTTATTTCCACATTTTACCTAATACATGGTTCTTGATAAGTTATTTATTTAGGCCCCGTTTAGTTGCACTTCTGTTTTTTGTTTTTAAAAATAAAATTTTGAAAATTTTTACACAAAACATGTTTGGTAAAGTTGTTTCTGTTTTTAAAAATTAGTAATAAAATTTTTGAAAATCAACGTAACAAAAATTTTCTGCTACCTCTATTTTTGAAAACAAAAAACAAAAATGGAAAACAAGGACCCACCATCACCCACAACAACCACCGTACCACCACAATACTACCACCACCACCCACCTCCACTTCCACCACCACCATCCACCACCACCACACCACCACCTCCACCGCCACCACCACCCACCACCACCCACCACCACCATACAACCACCACCACCCCCATCCACCACCACACCACCACCACACCACCCACCACCACCACCACCACCACCACTCACCACCACCATTACTCACCACCCACCTCCACCTCCACCTCCACTGCCACCCATCACCACCATAATACTACCACCATCCACCACCCCCACTACACCACTACTACTCACCACCCACCACCACCTCCACCGCCACCGCCACCCACCACTACTACTCACCACCACCATTACCCACCACCCAACATAACCCACCACCCACCACCACCCACCACCA
The DNA here is from genome assembly GCA_015143295.1 of Tetracentron sinense. Taxonomy (NCBI): domain Eukaryota; kingdom Viridiplantae; phylum Streptophyta; class Magnoliopsida; order Trochodendrales; family Trochodendraceae; genus Tetracentron; species Tetracentron sinense. Next base: position 5,296,205 of record CM026558.1, on the reverse strand, counting down.
CCATAATACTACCACCATCCACCACCCCCACTACACCACCACTACTCACCACCCACCACCACCTCCACTGCCACCACCACCCACCACCATAATACAACCACCACCACCACCATCCACCACTACTCACCACCCACCACCACAATACAACCACTACCACACCACCACCACCACCACCACCATCACCACCACACTACTCCCACCGCCACCGCTCACCACTACCACCACCATGAATTGAAATTATTTAATCATATTTACTAAACACCTTTTTTTGTTTTTCTTTTTTAAAAATAAGTAACAGTTAGTAATACCAAACATGTTTCCTACTTAAAAAAATTGAAAACAAAAGGTTGTTTCTAATTTTTAAAAACAAAAAATAAAAACAGAAAAATGGAAGTGTATCCAAACGGCCCCTTATTTGTCACTATTTTTCATTTTATTCTTTTGCAAAAATGCCATGGCAAAAATTCTTGATATTTTGATGGTAGAATGGGGTACTGCCCACTCCAAATCCCCGTGGTAGGGTAAGGTGACAGATTTTTTCTTTCATATGTTTCCATTATCACTATTTTTTTTTAAACATGTGATGGGATATAATTGCTAGCCTATTATCTTTGACTAGCGGGTGGCACGTGTGATGCACGTGAGAGCGAGGGGGAGGAGTTAACGACACCTGTCGCGCAATGCATGTGAGAGCGAGGTGAAGGAGTTAACCACAGTTAATAGGAATTAAAGGGAGCACATGTTAACCCACGGGTGTGATTGAACTCTTCCCGTGGTCAATCGTGATTGGCTGTGATTCTAAATAGATAAATGGCAAGGGGTAGTTTAGGGATTAAAATAAAACATTGAATCAAAGGTAAGGGTAGTTTGGGAATGAAAGTAAAATATTAAATCAATGTTTTGTTTATATATAAGGGTAATTTGGAAATTTCAAAAAAATCATTTACGCATGCCTCTCGCATTATAATAATAAAGATGAGAAGAAAAATAATAGCCCCTCATACGCACTTCCAAACTTTCATTGAGGTAGTGACATGTGTTGTTATTTTGGCTTGAATCTTTTTGTAAATACTATTACCAATTGAGTAGTGCTAGCCCGAGTCACATTTACTCCAAATTTTTCACAGACACAAAGATTAGGTAGCACGTGAACACGTGAAGATGTTTCATATTTTGACAACTTAAAATAATAAAAATCAGAGATTATTTGACATTTGTAGCCGCCGGTTGCGTCTTTGAAAGATCTGCGATTGGGGCTAGCAAAATCCTTACCAATTAGCCCTAAAAGTGGTGAAATGATATTATCTTTGAGGGAAGTTGGTAGCTTGGAGAAAGTCAAAATAAGGGAATGTATTTTCAAATTAAAGTTACACTTAACTGGGCGCGGTGTGGATGTAAAAGTATAGGAGATAGCTTTTCGTAATTACAATGTAGCCGTTACAAAAGTTAACGTTTCTATCTGACCTTTTTCAAATTTCAAATGAGCACTGGCATATATATATATATTTTTACTCCTTTAAATCAACGAAGACTCTCAGTCTCTCTCCCTCTAATCTCTGCTACGAGAAGAAAAGAAGAAAGCCATGGCTCTCAGGTCTCTCGACAACGCTCTCCCAACTACGCCTGAAAGACCCAAAAAGTTTGCAAAAGTCGCAACTCCCCTTCAAAAACAGTACGATTTGGGCATAAATGATGAAAACAAAGCCCCTCTCCCGGAAACCGCAGATCCTGTCATCGATTATATCCTCTCCGAAGATCTCAAAGCAATTCCAGATCCAGAAACCAAGATCCAAGTCAATTTATCTCTCTAGAATTTTTTTTTTCCCTGGTTTTGTTCGTATTTTTTAGGGGTTTTTGAAGGTTGATTTTCTTTTGGGGTTATTTGGAGAAATTCGGGAAACCCTAGTTTTTTTTAAATAAATGATTTTCCATTGTGCTGATATTTAACTGTTCGGAAAAATTCAGAGCTTAATGGAAGGATTAGATTCAAAGGATTGGACGAAGGTCTGCGAGGCACTGAATAACGCTAGGCGATTCGCACTCTATCACTCCTCTCTTTTGCTCCCAGTTTTGTAAGACATTTCTCTTGTTTATATTAATTTTTTTTATTTATAAAATAATTAAATTTCCTTTTGTGATGGGGTTTTGTTATTGTGTATAATACGCATAGAGATAAACTTATGTTGGTGCTGGTGAAAGCAATGAAGAATCCAAGAAGCGCTTTATGCAAGACCTCCATCATGGCTTCTTTTGATATCTTCCACTCCTTTGGTGACACGTTGCTGGAATCCTCCACCTCTGATGCTTTTGAAAACTTGGTATGGAGCCCACCTCCCTACTATGGATCTCAAGTCTATCATCGACCATAAATATTCCCACCAAATCATCAATCTTGACCATTGGTTGGTGGGGACCACCTCTTGTTAGATATTTAACGGCTTGTATTGTGTGGTGGACCTTCAGCTGCTCCAGCTACTGCTTAAAGCTTCTCAGGATAAACGTTTCGTGTGCGAAGAAGCAGACAAGGCGCTTAAGGCAATGGTGGAGTCCATGCGTCCTCTTCCTTTGCTCCATAAGCTCCAGGCGTACGTTAGCCACTCCAACCATAGAATCAGAGCCAAAGCTGCGGTTTCAATCTCCCATTGTGTCTCCAAGATGGTAATGAAAAAGCTACAGTTTCCTCTTAAATATGTGCTAACATGCGCCTAGGGTACACAGTTTATAACAAAATCAGATAATGGGTAATCAAAATTTAATTAAATAATCTAATCGATTACAGGGACTAGAAGGGATGAAAGAATTTGGGCTGGTTCCGCTGGTACAAATTGCAGCGGATTTGCTAAAGGATCGACTCCCTGAGGGACGAGAAGCGGCTCGAAGTACCGTGATTTCAGTATACAAGGCGTATACAGAAGACGACGAACAGAAGAATTCCGAGTTATCGCCGGCCGAGTTGTGGCAAATCTTTTGCCAGTCCAATTTAGTACCCATTCAAGCACAATCAATGGTCAAAATTATCCCCTCTTAGTAGAATTTGTATTAGTAGTTAGCCTTTTTAGTGCTTAATTTCAATAACATAATATTGAATTTGCTTCGTTAATTGCTTTTTATTTTGTTCATTTTCCTTGTGAGGTGCTTCTAAATTACGGTTATTGTAATGGAAGATCTCTCCCGGGAATTTTTTTTTAATGAGTTTATCATGTTTATGTATACAAATTATGAGCGGAATAACTCTCTGTCCTATTGTCTTATTATCATTTTAGAAGCAATTTGGGGTGGAGGAAGATGATTTAAGAGTAGCAAAATCGTTCAAGGGAAAATTAATTGTAAATTGGTACAATTCTTTAGTGCGTTTGGATTTGTGAAATTTGAATTGACCTATAGAATTGAATTCTATGGATTTGTTTGAATTAGATTCTATAGAGTTCAAAATTCCACCATTTGGACGCATTATTATTATATTGGTAGAATTGAATTACGGAATTCCCAATTTCACTATTTGGATATGAATAAAATATTAAAAAAATACTTAACTTACGGGCAGTTTCCATTATGTAATGAAATGGTCGGATATGAATAAAAAATTTAAAAAATATTTAACTTACGGGCGGTTTCCATTATGTAATGAAATGGTCGGTCTTCATTGGTCCACACCTTACTTTGTAACACTCACCAATTGTGGTTAAAATTCACTCACCCCTAGGGTTAAGCAATCCAACCTTAATTTTTGGAAAAACAAAATTCTTTTAATGTAGTAAAGCTTCGGGTTAAAGGGTTGTTAAAATGGACACGAGGACATGGTGTTCGGTGTCCCATCTCATCTCACCAAATCACCACTTAACAATAGTAGAACCCCACTCATCTGACTAAATCACCACTTGACATTAGTAGAACCCATCTCATCTCCCCATAGAGGGCTGTAACCGAATTGATAGAGGAGAGAGAGTACAGAGGAGGAAGAAGGAAAATAAGAAAAATCAAAATCTCAATATTTTAGTTGGCGGTAAGAAACAGTCCATCGTTGATGTCATCTCTCTATGATTGGGAGAACAAGTCAAAAAGGGGAAGAGATAGCCAAGAGAAGGGAGAGATGGAGATTAACCATCGGGTTTCTCTCTTTTTTCAATTCCAAGATAGGGTGGAATTGTCAACTAAGACCATCCAAGTAAGGATTTGAATTCCAGAATTTTAGTCTATGAAATCACTTCTCTAATTCCCTATGGAATTAAAAATTTTAAATTCCACAATTTTATAATGTTTCCCAAATAATGGAATTGGAATGGGATGGAATTTGGCAATTCCACCCCCACCCCAATTTCATAAATCCAAACATACCATAAACTCCAAACCTGTGGGAGACAGAGATAAAATAGTTTTAAATGCTCAAGTTTGGTTTGAATTATTAGAGATTATATGCTGACAGTAAGCATCGACATGATAAACGATTTTTTTGGATATTTTGATAATTTTGATGAATCTTTCTCAAGCTTAATAGACCAAACCTTACTGGGTGCAACTGTTGGGTGCTTACAATGATAATCACCTACTGACGAGGTTATGGAATCACCTGTTATTTTCATAATCGGTTATTACATTATTTATAATGACTCAAACCAAAACGCTATTATCTAGACATAAACATTTAAATTCCAAATAAACACTTATGATAATCTAACGCAAATGATGGGTAAGGATGAGTCAATGACTAAATATAATTAACTCTTAGACAACTAGTCAAGCTAATGGCAATGGGTCGGAACAGGTTGAATAAACTTCATCCCAAACTTGAACCACTTACAAACGGATCAAAACAGGCAAAGTCGGACCCAACCCATCTCTCAATTGGCCCCACATCCCCACCCACCTAAATTGTTTTATATTAATAAACACTTAGGATTGTTTGGATTTGCATAATTGGAATTAGTTCATCCAAATAAATGAATTCCACATAATTCAATTAAAAAAAAAGAACTCCCACGTTGTAATCCTGGAGATATAGCTGTAAATTATGTTTAAATTTGCCGCATTTTCAATTATGCGATTTTGTAATGCATCTCAAATGACTAGCATCACTTTCTTTCAAACTCACTTTCTTTATGGATCAAACATGTGTAATTATTGTCTTCCATTAAGAGAAGAACACATGTTTTCCACTAACACTTTCTCCAATAAAAAAGAGAGTTAATCTTAAAAGAAAGTGATGCTAGCATTATCCTTTAAATAAAGAGGTAGGATAGTCTTCCAACCTCACAAAAAATAGGTTTACGGGTCCAATCCTAGTACCCAAAAAAATTGGTTTGTTACGAGTAGGTTTGTCAAAGGGTGAGTTCGGATGGGCTGCGTTGTTGTCCGTTTGTGCCTAAAAAATATCCACCTTTATGGGGCCCACCTTTGTTGATATAGGGTCCACCTTGTTGAAACGACTTGCGCTATTGCCCATCCGAAGGCAGGGGTCAACTCTAATCCTGGTTTCATTGACCCTAACCCTTTAAGTGCTTGGATTGACTAGCCCTAACCTTGCCATAAGCGGTAGTGTAGGACCACTGGGCAGAAAAGAAAAATGTGAATTTTTTTTCTCATTCGAGATTACGTAATTTTGTCAACACAAACTACTAACCAAACATGTTATTCAATTGAAATTATTTAAAATAAAATAAATATAAAAGTAAAGTAAAGCAAGTATAATAATAAAATTAGAAAAAATAGAACTTATATTGAAAAAAAAGAAGATTGAAAACAAAGTAAGATTGTAATCAAATTAAGGATAATCAGAGTGGTACATGAAAATGAGTAACAAATTAATCAATTACAAACAAATTAATCAAAAAAAAAAATGATAATCCACAAATTTTTTTTTGGTGTCGACATCATTTACCTAGTTAGTATGGTCAATACGGTGAGATGGTAGCTTGGGCATTACAGCTCTTGCAACTCATACTTGGGGAGGATTGGATCCCAGACCTAGCCTCCACTAAAGGCCACAACCCTACCAGGCTACCACTCACGCAAGAGGCGGGGGTGTATTAACAAATTAACCAGTAATCACACAATTCGGGTTACTATGATAGAGGTAATCACAACAAAATTAATCATGGTGTTCCTTTGTTAGGTATAATCACAATGTTATAGTTAGAGAATAAACCAATTAGGGGATTAGTGATAGGATTAGAGTTTTAAGGGGTTAGAGTTAGGGTAGGGCTGTCAATAGGAAGGCAGGGGTCTCCTCACTTTCCCCCTTTATTCGGTTTCTAACCCTGCCCATACTTATAACGGCAAGACCCTAACCCTGCCCTAGCCCTAGCCCTAGCCCTAGCCTTAGCCCTTCAAGGGTCTAAATTGAGACCAAGCTGGGCCAGGCCAGGCAGGGTACCATATGACAGGATTTTTTTGACATGCCGAATTATGGGATGAAACCCGGGCTTATGGGTCAAAGCCACTTTTGAATTGTCGGATCCAGGTAGTCTCACATCCCCACAAGATCCTACCACCCCCCAAAAAGGAATCGTATTTGGTCTGGACCTCACTTGACCAAAACCCTATGGCCCACTTATAAATCCTTTTTAACTAGTCTTTTAATTCAGATTAACATGTTTTAACCCCTTAAAACTTTTTTTATAATTTTTTTTCTACTAAAAATCAAGGTTAGATTGGTGAGCCCTAAAGAGTTAGTGAATTTTAACCTTAACTAAGAGTGTTAAAAGGGACACGTGTTCACCAGTGGGCCTGGGCCTGGGCCGGGCGAATTTGGCTTGGCGAGGTCCAGACCAAATCTCATCCCCCTAGAAACGAAAAAATGTCCCTTGCGGGGATCGAACCTGGGCCTAATGGGTCAAAGCCAGATATGAGATACGATTCTTTTTTTTTTTTTGTTCTTTCCCATTCATAGTGAGATCGAAAGAGGTAGGTATTTTTTTTAAAACCTCCATTCAATTCTGTGTTTTTTTTTTTTGGTCCACCATCGAATTCGTTGTTTAGGGTTTGTATCTGTTATCTAATATTCTCGTCTGCGATTATTCCATACTTTTGGAGACTAGACTTTTCCCAGCTTTTACGAGCTTCATGAGAAGCCAATTTTTTCTTTTTCTAAATTTAGGGTTTTGAACTAAGTATAAATATAGGGTAATAAGCTGGTTCATCTGTGAAGATACAAACGATTGGAGAAGCTTTTGATTTTTTCTTATTCATCTTTTGTCGACGATTTGGTTGCAGGTTGCTTTGTCGTTCCTAGGCGAAAATGGTATGTTATGTTACTTGCTTAACGAATTTTTAGGGTTAGGGTTTTTGTTTCGTTTTCTTTCTTTTGGAGTCGTTTTCTAGCGTTTCTTTACTGACATTGTCTTCGTCATCACAGCTTCCTCTTTCTTTACTTAAGACCGCACAAGGGCATCCTATGGTAAGAGCTTTGTCCCTTTTGAGATGGTTTTAAGGTTAGGGTTTTGGGATTTGAGTTTTCAGTACCCATTAGAAGTGAAATTTTCTTTGAATCTATGTGGCTGGGTACTTCTTTTCTGGGTTATTGTTTTTTCTAATCCCGGTTCGTCGTTTTTCGTCTTTTTTTAATCTGTGATTATATGTTGTGGCAGCTGGTGGAGTTAAAAAATGGGGAGACTTACAATGGGCATTTGGTGAACTGTGATACTTGGATGAACATCCATCTTCGGGAAGTCATATGTACCTCAAAGGTAATATATTTTTTTAGTCAATTTTTTTTCTTCGATAAATCAATTGCTGCTGTCTTTTCCGATTCATGGTTGTGCCTGAGAATGGAAATTACTATGTAGGATGGGGATAGATTTTGGCGAATGCCGGAATGCTATATCCGTGGGAATACTATTAAGTATCTTCGAGTTCCTGACGAGGTATATTAAAAATTCCGTACCTCTACCTCCAAATAGTTTTTTTTAAGTTACTTTTTCTCTTGTATATTTCTCTACTTTTATAACTTAGATGCACAACTTCCCAAATATTTGATCATTTGTATAAATTTCTGATTTAGTTGCACTTAATTCATTTTCCTGGCTATTCTTTTTTCTTGGTCACACATCGTTAAACATGAATGGCTTGTTGGAAAGAGCAGCAATTTCGTTTATTGTGTTTAACGTTGACTGGATTCAGGTTTGAGGCTAAGAAAACTTGTTCTTTTGTCTAAACCTAGTCGATCCTGACCTTTTTACTCCTGTAGTGCGAATTAACCCATGATATACCCCCTGAACACATTTTTGTATTATTGTTTTAAAATGGCCTATTTTTCACCCCATTTTAAGATCTAATATGAATATGGTGGTAGAAAGTAGAAAATTACAATAATCAAGCATAACAGGAAGTAAAATTATAATGAACATTGGTGAAGTGAACATTTTCATAATGAAACTTTAGATGATCACAAGCATGCTCCAGTGGTTTGAATGTTCTCATTTTTCGCTGGCCTGTGAGGGATTTATTCGAATGTACTTCCATCTATTTTATTTGCACTGACAATTTTGGCATTTCCTAGAGAATGTGTCCAACCTTCGAGTTAGATATCATTCTCATGATTTTTGAGTGGTCCTTTCTCGTCTACTAAGTCATGTCATTTTAGGGGGAGGTAAATTTGTAGGCTCATTTCTTGCAGATCATAATATCTTTCAGTACATTGTTGTTGTGGTTGTAGCTGGAGACGTGTGGCAATGTTTCTAAACATCTCATATTGGGTACAATTTTTTATAGAAGTTGGTGATAAATGTTGTTGAGTGAGGCCTTCATTCTTTCCAAAGGAAAAGTTTTTAAGATGGTCATGAATAGAATTTTGGGCAATCAAAATAAAATACCATATGTTTGTTGTGAGTTTAGCAGAAATGAGGTTGTTGATATGGGTAAAAGACTAAGGGGAAAGACTCGAAAGATAAGATCATAAATGAGTGCCTATGAGGGAACCCATTAATAGCCACACTAGGTTGCTTTTATTTTTGGTTCATATCCTTTGGGAACCTCTTCTTTCTCTCGGTACTTTCTTCTTTTGCTATATATATACCATCCTTATCGATAAAAAATAAAAATAAAATAGCCCCACTCTAGGTGATAAATTAAGGTGTGTTGATTGAGATGGTTGGTCATGTGCAATGAAGACCAATGACACTAAGCAGGAGTCTTTGGTAAAAATTGAAGGCTTTTAAAATGGTGATAAGACATCTGAGAAGGATGTGGATAGTCGAAAATAATGGTGGTGCAGTTTGTAGGCACTAGGGCTAGCTTAGCTGACAGTCATATCAACGTAAACACGCGCACACGGGATGGGGAGTAATCCTAAACTACTTAATTAGAATCTGAAATTGTCTCTCATCCTGAAAGGAACGATCGATGGCCTGGTAGGCTGGTACAGAAAGAGCCACACTTACTGTTAGTACAACAGATTGGAAAAGTGGTGCATAAAGAGCTAACGTGGGCCTCACTTACCTTTAATACAACAGATTGGAAAAGCGATTTCCTAAATACTTGAGCAAAGAGAGAAAACGAACCTAACACCCATGAAGAAAAGAATCCAATAAATGCAATGGGAAACCAGCATTTCTTTCTCAATCTCTCTTGCTTTTTATCTGAGGTTAGAGGAGTAAAGTAAATGTTCCCAAAAGATAATATTACATGCCAAAACCATGCGCTGTATTATCATGTGTACCAGTACGACATGTGTTGACATGGCAAACAATAGGAATGCAGTGTGTGGTCATGAATGGAATCTTGCCATTTGGTTAGGCACGCTTATATCATCCCTTTCATGGAGTATACAATTCACCACCCTCTTTAAAGAAACTGTTTTTTCTTTTTCTTCTCTCTCTCTCTCCATCCATTTGGAAGATACATTTAACCAAATCAGACACTGATGTGCTCCTTGAGGCATCAGCTTTTAAGCTTGTGTCAGTCTTTTTGGTAGAGCCACCCTAGTGATCTTTCCTAAGCACTAGATCAAGCATTCAATAAGAAGCCTTCTGTAGAAGCGTGCATCTTTCCGATGGTAATATCAGTATTTGATTGCTTACCAACCAGACTTCTGCACTGAAGTCCTTGTAATTTATGTTTTTCCCATTCCTAACAACTTTGGACCATTATTTGACTCAGCTGCTTGTTCATGACCTTTTGTTAAACATTTCAATGTTCTTTTGGTGTCCTTGATGTCATTATATTTTCAGGCCTTTTCAGATAGCTATATTTCATTCAGTTGTACACGTAGTCCATGATAAAGGCTTAAAGCATTTTATCAGAGCTGTGGGGATTGCTGAGTCTTTAAGGGCATTCCTTCCTTGCCTGTGGAAACACAGGTAGAACCTGTTCTGGGATGCATCTTGATAGTGACCAGGTAGAACATGGTGTGAGAAGCCTTTAGAATAAGTCTGGAGATTGAGATTTGAAGCCTAGTGGTAGTTCAAAACTTTTTTCTCATGATAATGCTTGGCAATAACACTGGGAGTGGGTACTTATCGACTATGTTTTGATCTCCGCGGTTCTATTTGCCAATCACTATGCTTTCCAGCATTTCTCCATCCATGTCACCATAGCTGAGTCTTTCTACGTGGAATTTTTTGTATGATCATTTGATCTACTTCCCCCTTTGCTTCACAGTTTATGGCATGTGTCTCATGATAATAAGACTGGGACTGGTTACTCATTGACTGCCTTTTGTTCTCCGAGGTTCGGTTTCTAGATCGTAGCTTCTGCCTTTTAGCATCGATCCATTTAGGCTCACCAGTTATTGTATGCCTTTTATATTGGAACTTTTGATGTTAACTTAATAAATTTGCCCCTTTGGCTAATTTTTGTTTCTTCTTTTTGAAGTACGTTGCCAATCACACATGATGACATAACAATTTCCTTCTTCATATTCTAATCCACAATGATCAAAAAAAAAATCCACAATGTCACACTTCTTTCTTTTTCTTTTGTTACCTCTTTCATTGTACCTATTATTTTTTCGGCTAAAGCGATTCATTAAGCATTCAAATCCATGGTAGGCAGGGCCAGAGTATAAAAGGTTTATCACCATAAATTTTGATATTATACCGGGCACATAGTTTTAATTTATATTATTACTTTTTAAAATTTATATGTTATCCTTGCTTCATGGTGGTCAGGTTTTTAAAATGTAAACCTGCAATGTGCAGCTGACTGAAAATTGACACACATTGATGTACTGTTTACTACATACAATATCTGCGCAGGGGCAATAATAATTTCTATGTCCATGCTCATAGCATTGTTAACACTTTAACTGATTCATTTTCCCAGCCAGGTGTCAAAATATGACTTATTGTGTATTGAGACTTGCTTCCCTGGTCATCCTTTTCTACCATATTTATTCTTTCAATAAAACACTTTGTAACGGAATTACCAGTCGCGAGTTGTACTTCAATGACTGGTATCCTTCATGAAGTTTAGGCCCGAAGGCTTCCGGTACTTATCCTCAAGGGAATGTGATCCATGCAGTCAACAAATCAATTCTGGAATTTATTTCGGGTACCGAACCAATCCCAAAAAATAAACAGTTTATGCAGGGATTAAAATAAACCACCAAAATAAATAAAACAATAAATCAAGGGACGCAATAATTTCTTAACGTGGTAAGACCTTAATTTATGGAAAACATCCACGACCATAATAATGACAAAATTTCTACTATCAAAGATTAAAAAAGAAGTATAAGGAGATTGTCAAGACCACTTACCTCTTGCTACTAGTTCCACAAAAGCACCCAAAATCCCTTTTTCTCTATTCCTTTCCTCCTCTTCTTTCTCTCCCAGCAAAAAGAGAACAAGTAAGCTTTTCGTTTGGTTTTTTCTCCCTTTAATAAAAGAAACCCTAAAAGAATATCTAACCCACAAAAAATCAGGAGTTTGAAAAATTTTCAAACTCTCAAAAAGTGTGAGACGTGGGGTGTGGGTGGACGGTGGACCCCACATGTCTCTCATTCCTAATCTTTCACGGACCAGAATGGTAGAGGGTATTATCGGTTGTTGTGCAATGACGTTAAGAGAAATTTATATTGGGAGAACTACCATTTGCATGTGAGGGACATGAAAATGATACTCTTTTCATCTGATGCTAAAGGGAATAACTGATAAATGCAATGTTCTAGCGTAGCAAAACATTTTAATCTACTCCTTGATTTCTTGTTGGAAGATCTCTTAATAATTATTCTTGTTATTGACTTCATGGATTCTGAAACTTAATTAATGTAGTAAAGTCTGACTTCACCCCAAAAATTTGACCCTTTACCGTCATGTTATAATCTTCCAAGCGTGGTTATCTTCTGTGTTTGTTTTTACCATTCCGTTTTTCTATTTTGTATTAAACTTTTTGTGGCATATTAATTGATTATGGTAATACTGGCTTTGCTTTCCAGGTGATTGATAAAGTTCAGGAAGAAACTAAGAGCCGCACGGGTATATTTCACTCTGTTTTAGTTATCTCTAAGTTAAAAGGGCCAGTGTTCTTCATTGATATTTCATACTTCTAAAAATGAACGTGCTATTATTTTTTGGTTATCAGTATTTCAAAAGAAATAATCCTTTGCGCATATTCACAAGAAATAATCTTTTGTACATACAAGGGAATGATTCAAAAACCAAAACAAACATATGAAGTCTTAAATTGTTGTGTTCAGCATAAGATAAATAGCTCCTTTATGGGGAATTCTATCATGAATATGCCATGCTATTCTTTAATTGTCCGGCTATAAATTCTGCAATAATATTGGTCGTCCATTAGGTACCCTTCGTTCTGTTTTGGCTGCCTTTCTAATCTTTAATTGTCCGGCTATAAATTCTGCAAGAATATTAGGTTGTCCATAGGGTGTACCCTTTGTACTGTTTTGGCTTAAAAACTTCCAGTTGTAGTGATTTGATCATATTATCCTAGATCTTTCTAACCTCTATAACTGTCACGTTCACGGTTCACATCAAAACGATTTCGATCATCTAAGTATGCACCTGCTATCTGCTAAGTGCTGCTCCCATAGTCTGTGGGGCTCTTGGACTATTTTGTGCCATAATTTTGTGAATTAAGTATCCTCAGGTCCAGCTCGTACATCCAGATAGTGGAAATCTTACTAACTTTGGTTGCTTGCATTGGTAATTTCTACTTGCTCAGATAGGAAGCCACCTGGGGTAGGGCGCGGAAGGGGAAGAGGTAGAGAGGAGGGTGCCAGTGGGAGGCCTAATAAAGGCATTGGGCGTGGCCTAGATGATGGAGGTGGCAGAGGAATGGGTGGAGGCCGGGGAAGAGGTGGGCCCAGTGGCAGGACTGGTGGCAACAGAGGTACAGACTTTCCTTTCATTTTTTAATTATAGAACGAAATATGCAATACAGGATACATGCTTCCCCATCATCTTTATCTGACAATGTGTGGGTATGATCCCCATGTGTAGTGTAAAGTTTTCATCCCTTACATATGTCACACATACACACAGACACATGCTACTTTGCCTTTTTGAGTTTAGACGGGAGTTACTGGTATCGGGAAGGCTAATCTCCTGGAGAAGTTTAAGCTAATCGATGCAGTAAACTTTAGAAAGCTTCATATTTCTTTCTTTTTCTTAACAGCAAAATGAATTGTTTTTGGTAACACAGGTGGAGGACGTGGCCGTGGCTGATACAAGTTAAAGTGCTTAACGGAGTGACTTAGCTACTTTTAAATGCATTTTGCTCCGAATATTCACAATCCATGTGAATGGAGTGGTGGGTGGAAGAGTTTTTTTCCCCATTGTTATTTGGATCTCATTCTGCACAATGGTTGTGATGGTGTAAAAGGAAAACTTTCTCCTCTATGGACCGGATGTAGTTTTAGTAGAAAAGAAAGGGAAAGCTTGTTTTGTTAGTTCCTTCTTTCTATTGCTTTCATGTATTCAAGATTGTAACGTATGGTATTTAAAGGAAAATGGAAACTAGCTTTACGGATTAAAAAATCAAATTGACTGTGTTCTTTAGATTTTCTTCAAAATTAAACTCTGAATTCCAGTCAGTTAAGAAAAAAACTGGTAAAATGTAAGCGTGTTGCTCAGGGCTTATATATACTAATGGGGGATGCAAGTATAGTAGCTACCTCCGTTACAGCGTGGAGGTTAACGTCTTCCAGGTATTTCACATTCCTCTTTATAGGAGTAGCATAACAAGCAATTGCTTCGTGATTTTAGCATAAAATGCGCTTCGTGTACCAATTTAATTCGTTTAACTTATGTGGATATGATGTAATGGACAGCCTTTAGTGGTTCCATGTTTACACTGATCTAAAATTTGGAACTTCTTCCCTGACTTGAGTTAAGACTCCTTGCCACACCTATCCAACCTTGGATGGTTCCAATTTTTGATTACTCATATCTCCAGTGAGCAACTGGTTGAGACTATTGCAAACACAATTTGAGGATTGTGATCTAAAAGATGGGGTCATTGAATAGCACGGGTAGTCACCTGCATATTTGCTACTCCTTTAAAGAAACACAATCTGAGAGAGCAACATTCTCACAGCAACACTACTCTATAGAATATACACACATCACCAAAATCATCAATTTGACAGTGCAATCAAATTGGCAGCTAAATTTGTTTGAGCAATCCTCTGCTCTCCTCACAACGACGCTACCCTTGAGATGTGCAATCTAATTGGGAAGGTAAAAAGGGTAACAAATATTGCATGCCATAGCATTGCTTAAACTGTATTTATACTCCCTTCTTTTTTATTCCATTTTTTTAAAAAAAAATAACTAAGGCTTAAGAGGTGTGGCTGATTGGTTCAAGAGTCACTAACTAACATATTGCAGTGGTCTGGTGTTCAAGCCTGTCCCCTGGATTTTCTTGGCAATGGGTGGGTCAGAGCCGCACCCAATCCAAGGGGTCGGGGACACAAATTAATAATAATCTCTATATCCAAACAAAGGTCTTCGGGCCTCATGTACACAACACTCTACTTCATTTGCCATGACATAGGATAACATTACTATTGATAACATTTAGAGTTCACCTTGTTCAGACTAACCAACGATCCTGGCCATTTTAACCAATAAGCCAGCCACACATGGCAACCCTGTGGCTAAAGAATACAACACTAATTGTAACAGTCCCAGTTGAAACTCATCTATGAACCAGGAGCCCTCTGGTCATTAAATTCGAGGGCAGAAGATCCAATACACAAAGAAAGTTAATTGAATGCATGGTTGTTTATACATTGCAGCTACGGGCTCCATGAGTTGTACTGGAGAGAAATTACCGTTTGAATTGGTTAGTAGATGTTACCCATCAGATGCTGATCAGCACAGCCTTAGTCAGACTGCCAATATCATTTCCCTAGCAGCTATTAGGGCAAATGCAGCGAATTTTTAAGTAGAAATGACATCTAATTAAGGTATATCCCATCTGAAAAACACCGATCACACATGTGCCGCTGCGCCCACACACAAAAAGGGAGAACATAAAAGACATACTACTACTACTACTACTTTCAGATTATCATCTAATAAACTTTAATTTGGAAATACATCTGGGAGACAATTTTTGAAGAAAAAAAAGAGGTTTCCGCTTGGCAAAGCCACAAATTAGTTTTGGTCAAAACAGACATACTACTGCCTTCTTTCAGATTATCATCTATAAGAAACTCTAATTTGAAAATACATCTGGGAGGCAACTTATAAAAAAGAAAAAAAATAAATAAAAAAAAGAAAGTTTTTGCTTGCCCAAAGCCGCAAGCTACTTTTTGTCAAAGCAGACATCTGTTTGTTATTGCTTATTGGGCTTCACTATGTCATAAAACACAGTAACACGCGCAACTGTCCAGTCCCTCAGACTGATAAATTACCCGAATTATGCACCCCAAAGGTTGCAGTTGATTGCAGTGAGATCTTGACCTAACACACTTTATGTTTTTGGAGCAGCTTCTGCTTCCCCCTCTGGAGCTTCTGCTTCTTGTCCTTCTGGTTTTGACACTTGTCGATCTATGAAAATAGTGGAAATGAATCCCATCAGAATAGGATGACAAAAATGCTGTGCTCATTACAGTTAAACGGCAATTCGCTATAATTTTATGCTACCATTCGTTATGTCCCACCTAGTACATCTCCTAGGGCAAACCACAGCTTTATGCTACATGTTAAGTTTTAGCTTAGTTTCAATCATTATGTGGAGGTTCCCAGATTTCTTGCATGGGGCATAAGCACCCGTGTCTCCGGAGTACAAATCCTGACACGAGTATCTTTTTTTTTTTTAATATATAAACAAATCCTGAAACAAGTATATCTTATCTACAGTTTAAGAGAAAAGACTTAAATTCCTGACTTGACGGAGGAAAGTGCCGTGGTTAAGAAATGCATAAAAGGCCAAGTACAAGCATATATCCATCAAAGCATATATAGTACATGTATTTTTTTGCAAATCAGTAACAAAAGAATTTGGATTTGCTACCTTCATCATCACTATCGTTCGGATAATCACCCATGCCTTCCATACCGGCAAATTTCAGCAAAAGACAACAATAATTCAATAAGAAGAGATTCCAAGAAAAACAAATAGAAGAACCAAACAAATAGATCATCCATACCGAGAAATCCATCCCTCCCATATCCAAGTCAGCAGGACCTAATAAGAACAAGTTAAATTCCATAATTTAGTGTAGAGGAACATATATAGCCAGAAAGGTTTAAGGAAGCAAAACATAGTTCACAGAATAGCATACCATTATCCTCATCTTCATCCACCCATTTGTCCCAATCGACTTTCACGTACATCCCCGCGGATTAGCTTCTTCCACCATCCCTTCTCTGCCTTCTCAATCACAAAGAACACACTCCTGACACCAGTGTTTATTTTGCTTTTCTAGTACAATCAGAAACTTGTGAACAATAGTAAAGATATAGATTAAATCAATACAATAAATACTTAATGATCAATCATTCAAGTTCACAAGTCTAACAGGCAGCATACACGTTGCACACCCGCAACTCAATATAATGACCTTAATGATGGAATGTGTGAATTCTTTCCGTGGATCATTTCAGTTATTTGATATTTCCTATTATACAGAAAAAAATGCAGTGGGTGTGATGGTTAAGTTCATCATATCATGTTGATTTGGGAAAAGGAGGGTCCCTCAGGTAGGATACATTGAGTGGCTGGTCCCTGTCCTATGTTCGTGTGCCAAATGTGCATCAAGGGTTGAGCTGTCATCCATCCATCCATCCATCCATCCATCATAACACAAGTATTCATCGAGTAATAAAGCTAAGCCAGCCAAAGCAAACTTCTAAGAAAGCAACTGATATAAAAGTTCTCTGAAAGCACCACCAAATGTTAGTAACAAGCCTTTTACTTCTACATTCACCCTATCATAAAGATCCAACTTCAGTTCATAAACATGGTTTTCTGCTCTGGCAGTAGCAGAGAAAGTAAAAACTCCATCTGGCTCGAGATTAACCTTTGCATTATTTGCATCTGGAAGTAACACTTAAATATAAACCTTCTCCACACTTTACCTCAGGATGCCGACTACAAAGTTTTAAGTGTATTTAAGAAGTTGTCAATAATTTGTAAAGACAGTAGGATGGTGAAAAAAAAAGTACAAATTTTAGCTTCAACAAAATTGCTACAGACAAAATCAAGATCACAGTAGGGTATCGTGTCCACATAATCCGAAAAACTACCATTTGTGGAATTTTTCCGAACCAAACAACTACCAGATTAGAGACCGCCAATCCCCATATTCACAACTTAAATACTTGTCTTTGTAATCGTCCTCAACATAGAGGACTGACCTATTGTCATAGTGGACCTCACTCCTAAGTCCTAACTCCTAACCAGGGCAGGGACATGTATGTATCTATATTAGTGTTAGTCAAAGCATCCAGGTGACACCTCAGGTGACGTGCTTAGGGAATACCCAGGCGATCAAAACTAATTTTAATTACTAAAAGTATGAAAACTTTAAAATATGAATATTGAAAATATCAAAATTAAAAAATAGAAAAAAAACATATATACAAGACCAATATGTCAATATAAAAGGTAAAGCTGTTAAAAGTAAAACATATTTTACTATACATGTATTCGAAAACTCGGCGAGTCACCTAAGTAACTCGGTCGAGTTACTCCACTCAACTGAATTTCGAGTCGAGTCACCTCAAAACTCGAAGGAGGCTGCCGAGTTACTCGGGTGACTCAGTAGAGTCACAGAAGAGTATTATTATCATTTTTTAAACCTAAACTCGAACGTCACACTGTTTTTGCATCATATTCTTTTGTGTCTATAAAGACAACCTACTAGGAGTTCTGTTAAACCTTGATTTTTGGTTTGAGGCTGTAAAACCAGCGTACTTTGAGTTCTTTTAACTCATGTTTTTCAAGTTATTACATATATATTTTGAGTTAAACCAAGTCGAGTTTTTTTCGAGTTTTCCGAGTTACTCGATCCGGCTAACTTTCGAGTCGAGTCGAATTTTCGGGTTTCTGAACCATATGTATAACTATTATTTTTTTCTATGTACATGACATCTAACTTTATGGGTTTTCAGGCACCTTTAGCGCTTTAGTGCCCAGGAGATGATGAGGACAGAGGACTAGGCACCAATAGCCGACCTTGTCTTAAGGAAAGCCCGCCTAGACCCTGATTAGGCGATAGGGGTCCTTTACTAGGTGAGACGATGAGTTAGGTGGCATTTTGACTACATTAATCCATATCTAGAGCTCTCTGAAATTGTAAAATCCTAAGATTAGGGATTTATAGCCTACACTTTCATTTGATTTCTGTTGGAAAATGATCCTCAATTCCTTACCACGTCAATCCCAACTGAAGTACTCTTCAATAAAAATAAGGAGGAAGTGTGAATGATAATAAAATGGTGTTGCAGATACACTATTGAAACGATCTTCATACTATGTACTAAAACTACCTTTAAACTCTCTGTAAAGCAAATCTGATTCATGCATTTATATAGATGACATGACTGTTAAGTAATGAAAAATGATAACTGAATAAGTTCCCAACTAAAATAATGTTTCAAATATAATAAAAGTGCAAACAGCAAAAGATAGTGAATTTTACCATCTCACATTGCATCTGCGTTAAGTTATTAAATGATTAATTGAAGTGAACTTTTATTAGCATTAGTTACAATTAAGTTATTACCTATTAAATTTGTAGGAGATCGAAGTTCACTTGTACATTCACATTCAACTGATTACAAAGCTAACTGTCAATTTTACTTCAAAAAAAATTATCTTTTCCAAATTTTGGTTTATGCCACAATCTACATTAAAATGTACCCACCCAAGCTCAATTGAATCTTCTTCAAAACTGACAGAGAAAAAGGACCCCATACGCCCACCCAAAAAACAAAGAGATACTATAATGCCAATGACTATGTGAAATCATGCAACACAGATCAGTCAAAATGGGGATTGAAGAAATAGGATAAGGAAGCTTAATAACTGTCAACAGAACAGTGTCCTGAAACATTCAAGGGAATTAGGAAACTGCTTTACAGATTGGAAAGAAAGTGAGAAACCATTCAAGGCAAAAATTGAGACGCAAAAGTAAAATTAGCAACATCTGATATGTATTTCCACAAATATTGACTCATAAATCCCCCCCCCCCCCCCCCCCCCCCCCACACACACACAAAAAGAATGCATTAGGTCATGAAATATTGAAGAGATAGTTACCTCAACCACTGTTGTCAGAACCGGACCGGCCGGTAACCTCACTCTTAAATCAATATCCGATTCGACAGATCTATATTAGGATTAGGATCCCATCTAATCAGATTGGATCTTGATATGTTCCATTGCGCATGCAGACCTAGAACCCTAACCCTACCCTTACTTATACGGGTAAACCCTAACCTTATCATAGCCCTTCAAGAGCCTGGATTGACAAGGCACTAACCTCACTCTTAAGGGCCAAGGGCAGGACCATAGGGTGGGAAAGAAAAACGAGAAATATTTTCTGATTCAAGATAACAATTTTTTTTTCTACACCAAATGCTAAGTCAAGAGATAATTCAATTAAAATTATTTAGAATAAAATAAATATAAAAGTAAAGTACAAGTATAATAATAAAACTAGATAAAATAGAACTTATCTTGGCAACAAAACAAGACTCTAATTAAAGTGTTAGGGATAATCACTGTAGAGACCCGAATTTAATTCCTCAGCATTCGTGCCATTTATATGAATTTCTAGAAAAATGTGTCTAATTTTAATGCTTGTGTTCCTATGAGAATTAATGTCTAAATGTAAAAACTCAAATATTTCGCTCTATATTAGTTTTTTTATGATATAACTGTATGAAATTGAAGATATCAAAAAAGGATGAGACTGTGAGTTTCTCCTTATATGATAATAATATTTATTAACTTATTATTATTATTAATAAATTAAAAGTTTCGGGTCTATGGAGTCATTCTGTTGCCTATAAAAAGGTTAATATTTTTATTTTCTAACTTGTAGGAGTGTAGAGTTCTAATATTGGGTTTTCGGTACTAACCCAAAAGTTTGTGGGTTATCTTTTGCATTCATTTAACTTGATGAGTTATTTTGACCTCCAATGACTTAAAATTGATTAATCTCTATTAGATAAGAAATTGTTCCCCTTCAAATAATTTTTTCAACACATTTTGAATCGTCCAATTCCGATAACCGAGTCAAAAGTTACGGGTTAAATACCAGAGTTGAATTAAGAACATGATTTTTCCGAAAAACATTGATTATGATTTTTTTTATAAATATTTTAGGGTTCCAAACTTTATAAATAGACCTTAAACACAGTGAATTTTAAGTCTTCTATCATTCTAATACTTATTAGAGAGAGAGGGAAAACAAATCGAGGGTTTTCAACTAGAGAAGAAGGGGAGAGCTTGAAGATCTCATCCAATATCATTCTCAAGTGAGGAATCGTAGGGAAACCATTGAGAAATGCACTATACATTGTTCTAGCTAATGATTTTATATGATAAATACTTTTAAGATCTGGATATGTCTTTATGTGTTATCATGATTGGAATGAGCATGTTAAAGGTACGTGTTACATGATTTAAAAAAGGTTTGATGTTAAGATTTGGAATGAAATGAATGATTATGTACTATACATTGTCTAACCTAATAATATCTCTAAGAATTTGTAAGAAATTAAGATTTAGGGATGTTTATGTGTTTATATGAATTTAATAGACATATTGCTATGTTTTCTTGCATGATTTGAAGAGAATTTCAAAGATAAGTATTAGAGAATATCTTATTGTAATAAAGTGAATGAGATACACTGTATCATTATCAGTATATTTCTTCACAATTAGATAGTATCAATTAAGTTTGAATTTAAGAGTTGATTAGATATGATTAGATTAAGATTATCTTTTAGAGATCTTTCTATATTAGGAGTCTGGGAATATTATTTAAACTCTCTTAGGGTTCTTGTAAATTATTCAAGATTATTATCAAAAATCAATTTCTCCTTTAATAAGACATAGAATAAATGAATGTATGATTTATATGTGTATATGATTGATAATGGAGGAAGTGATTGAATTTTGGATTCATAAGTTATTAAAGTAGGATATGAATAACCTTGTTAATATTGTGATTTATGCTTGAAACAAGAAGAATGTAAATAATTATAAAATTATGATGAATTATCGACAATGTTAGAGATTAATAATTTATATTGATGCTACGATTTAACCTTGTCAATTATTAAACATTATTTTATATTATGAATTATTTTTCATGTATGAATAAGATTATGACGTGGTCCCTCATGTTATTCATATGAAATTTTGCATGTATATTGATTAATTGAACTTCGGATAGAGGAATACTTAGAGGATGATATCAAGGCCTTGAATTTGCCAACCTTGGTTATATGGGTGGTTTTGGTGAGATTCGATAATTTGATATCGAAACCTAAGGGATAACTTAAACGAAGGTTAATCATTACATGATTAAGC
Source organism: Tetracentron sinense (assembly GCA_015143295.1). NCBI lineage: Eukaryota > Viridiplantae > Streptophyta > Magnoliopsida > Trochodendrales > Trochodendraceae > Tetracentron > Tetracentron sinense. The sequence continues at coordinate 5,274,254 of CM026558.1, read as the reverse complement.
ACAAGTCTCACGACATGATAATTGATAAGTCCTCATAATTTTCTCATGTCACGAGTCTACATAAACTAACAAAACTTGTAAGACCCAGGAAACAATAGAAATGATATGGATACAGGTAATACAAGCATGAAAACATATGGTTGCAAGAACCTAGTATGGATATGGAACTGGTATAACAAATATGGAAACATGTGGTTGTTAGGATTGACACAACAAACATGGAAACATGGGATTGCAATGGCTGATATAACAAACATGGCACCATGGGGTTGTAAGGACCTAGCATGACTATATGCTACTCTCAAGAAACCTAGAAAGAACTGAAATGCATCTCACAAGTCCGCACATGTCTGATTATATGCTTTGCATAATGGTATATTTCATATTTTCCACACATGAATTGTAAGACATGTTATTTATGTTAAAGCATGAGCATGTGGATATGTTATGATATATTGTTAACTAGACTTTATATACACTGAGTTTTCGTTTGCTCAGCTGTACTTTTTATGTCGGTAGTTTTAGGAGGGTTCGACATCTGTGCTCCACCACTTGGATAGAAGAAGAGTATACAGGAGAGTATGGATATGATTTCCAAGAAGGGGAAGTTAATATGGATTACTTTTCCTATTATTTAGTGTAGATGATTAGTTGTATATTTAGTTTATTTTAAGGGATGTAATAAGACAAATTTTATAGTATATTGTTTAGGTTTCTTTTCAGTCATTGATCATGTTGAATGATCAGGTTCACTTTGATATTTATGATTGGTCAGACAAGTTGTATTATAATTTTTAGAATTATTATTATTGATTAAGGAAAATTTACAGGTTCATATTTAATATATCTTATATGTTTTAAGTATAAGGATTGGATATGTAGTGTCACTGATCCAAAGTCTCATTATGACCAAGATGAGATTTTAAGGCGTTACAATCACAGTGTTAGGGTTAAAGAATCAACAAATTAAGGGGTTAGGTTTAGGATTTCAAGGGATTTAAGTTAGGGTAGGGTTGTTAAGGCAGGATCAAGGCAGGGGTCAACCCTAATCCTACTCTTATAAGGGCAAGATCCTAATCCTGTCCTAGCCCTTCAAGGGCTTGGATTGACTGGGCCCTAACATTGCCTTAAAGGGCATGGCAGGGTATTCTTGTTAATTTTTTTGTTTTGACAGGCCTAGGTCCAACCGACATATGAAACTTACCCCAGCCAACCCATGTTTGTTGAGCCTGATGCCATGGGGCCTTGGCGAACATGTATGCTGATCAAGTGGCCTGGATGCCTCTGATCAAGTTAAAATTTGGACATGTGACACGGAACTTGGCATCGGTAAAGCCTGAATGCTCGACACCTAACAAAACAAAGAATAATTGGAGATATTTGTGTGTGTGTGTGGGGGGGGGGGCAAAAAAAAAATGATATAATTGGAAATATTTGGCTCGTCCAATCAATTTAAAAAAAAAAAAAATCATGAGCCACGTTTAGGGGGGGGCAAAAAAAAATATATAATTGGAAATATTTGGCTCGTCCAATCAATTTTTTTTTTTTAAATCATGAGCCACATTACCCAACCGCATGATTCACTAGCAACACTATCTATGCTTTTATATATATATATGTGTGTGTGTGTGTATGTGTTTATTTGCAAATAAAATACATACCTATATGAGTTTGGGCCAGGGCTGGTCGAACCCACCCTAAACTCCAACTTTCGGTCCAAAGTTGAGTTTGAACAGTCCAGCTTGCTGAAACCTGAGCCCAGTCCACCATTAAAGAGAACTATAACTGTATAAAGTGATAAAAATGTGAATAAAACACAAAAAAGTGGGAGTATGGCCCAAGTCCAGTGGTGTATGGCTTAAATGAAGGTAAAGAAAAAGTTTGGGCTTGGACATGGTACTAATAGCCCAAGCCCCAAAACAATTTGTATAGGCCCAAGTCCTGTATCCTTAGCATAGAGTTTCAAAAACTAGTGGCCACAGGAATGTCATGGGTAAGTCGCCAATCATTTCGGAGCACATGGAGCTTGAATGGGCTAAGACGAAATATGGTCAATGGTAACTTTATTTTACTAAAATAGGGTGTCAATGGGCCAGGCTGGGCTTGATTTCTTTAGGCCCTATACAGCTTGGACTCAATACTTTTCACTTAGGGCCGGGCCTGGAGTTGGACAGCCCTAGCCGCCCAGCTAACAGCCCTAGTCTTAATATCATGCAGTTGCCAATTTAGTCAATACGGCCGTTGCAAATACTGAGGAAAGAAAGTGCCTGTAATTTTTGCCATATAATAGAATAGATTAGGAAAATGAATAATTGACCGCAACTTGCTAGAGGACCTTCCACTTATAAGGCAACCCATGTCCATATTATTGTGGTTAATAATTGAACTTTCAAAGTTAATTTATTTTGAAATTTATTAAAATTTGATTGAGTGGTCGGCTAGCAATAGGACCTTGGGGGTCCTCTAATCACTATTGAATAGATTATATCATGTATTTCAACACCATCAATGCATCATGCATCAAAAACCTATGAGGATCACGGGGCCCTCTTCCAAGCTGACCACACCAATCAAATTTCAATATATTGGGAAAGAGAAATAAAGTTAAAAATAAAATAATAATTTCATTGTCACGTGTCAATTTGAATTTGGGAGGTCCGTTTGGAAGAGAACCTTGTGGTCTTTTCTATTTTCCAAAACCTATTGTGAACATGTTGAGCTTTGGCCAAGCCTATTAAAAAATTACAAAAACTCAGGTCGTCCAAACCCGGGCCATTGATACTCTTAATGTTGGCCTATTAACACCTCCCCTACCCCAAAAAAGCCATCAGGACTTTAGAATCAGACATATCAACATGGAAGGTGGGGAATTTGTTCTAATGTAAGAAATTTTATTGTTGTTTTCTAAAAAAATTCTCCTCAGTAATTTGGGTTAGTAAAGAAAAATGAAGGACATGTCTCCGCGGAGGATCACACCTCTATGTGAGCTAGAGGGATGGCTATACTTTTTCCCCCTAATTTGCCATTTATTGCTAGTGCTTAGAGCACATCTGTAGTGTGGTACTATGATGTAATATATTAATCGAATTAGTGTAGTCAAAATAAGGATGTTGAGATGGATGAGTTAGAAGACGAAAAAAAACAAAATAAAAAACAAATGTATTTGAGAAAATATAATAATAGTTCTAGCTTGTGATAAAATAAGAAATAGTCGATTGAGATAATTTAGACATGTTCAAAGACAACTAAAAACTCTAATAAGAAGAAGTGATTAATGAAGTTGAATATTATAAAAGGGTGTGAGAAACGATAAAAAAATGATATAGAGAGTGCTAAAGAAAACAAATTTGGTGACACGACTTAATGGAACGAATGATTTTTAATAAAACAGAACAACAAAACATGTTTTATGTTGCTTGACTCCAAAATATTTTGAAAAAGACATTAATGATTATGATGACATAGAGGTCCAATGATTAAGGCCTTGAACACTAATGCTATGTTTGGTTGTCGAGAAAATAAGTGAAAATATGGAAAAGAAAAGAAAATTTTATATTTCTAATACAATTTTTAGTTGTGTTTTGTCCAATTTTCTTTTCCTTTCTATGTTTTTACTTATTTTCTCAGCAACCAAACATAAGGTAAGAGGACCCATTGGATTCTCCCTTTTATCGGGATTACAGCTAATGACTTGCTTTCATTAATAGTAACGTCATTAATGCGAGTCACTAACAACAATCAGACTGAAAAAAGGGATCCAACGGATCACTATTGGGGTCCAAGGCCTTAATACTATGGACTCTCCATATTATCACGTCCCTTGTTTTTATATTTTTAAAATAACATCTAAGTCTATCACTTTGGTAATTCTATAAACTAATAGAGCGTGTTAACCTTCATGACGTGTGTGAAGAAGGTTAACAATCCTTCACGTAAAGAAAAGTTTTGATGACATGTTTAGATAATGCTATCATCATTTTCTTTAAAGACTCACTCTCTTTTCGATTAGAGAGTGTTAGTAGAAAAAATGTCATCATAATGGAAGATAATAACACATGTCTTTTATATAAAGAAAGTAAGTTTGAAAGAAAGTGATGCTTAAGTATTTGTATAAAATCAATTTTTTTCATATTACAAAAATATCTCTTAATTACCAAATTACCCCTCAAAATGATTTGGGTGAAGTTGATAACGTTCATGCAGGTAAGTGAACGTTATCAACTCCCCGTATATATGAGAATCAAGGAACAGTAATTGAAATTAAGAGTCAAAATTTTTGTTTTTCAATATTCAAAAAAAGAGAATTAAAATTGGACTTGAGGATTTAAATGGGGAACCAGAATAGAAAATGAGGGATCTAACTTTTAATTCCAACCATCTCCTTAGAGGTTGTAACAATCCGAACAATCCCACTACATCAGGGCCTTTTCGAGGAATGGGAGAACCTTCTGAAGGCCAATGAGATTCATTGGGCTTAGAAATCTAGAATTATATGGCTGCAATGTGGTGTGGAGTGGTGTGGTGTGGAATGGTGATGACTGGAACACCCCTCTTTCCATATGATCCTATGATTCAAAGAAGTCGTAACATGATTTTGTTCCTAAAAGACGGGGGGATAAAATCGATGACACCCATACAATGGGCAAGGTCCTTATTGAAGACTTCGAAAATAGATTTAAATTTGGAGAAAATACTGATATAGGCCTCAATGATATTCTAATTACACGACCATCAGTGAAGCTGATAACCATTTGTTAAGCTCTCCTGTATCAAGTGAATAAATTTTGAGAGCTATGTTGGAAATGAACCCAATGAAAGCCCCCTTGGTCCTGATGGACTATAGAGAATTTTGTTCTCATCTTTTTGGAGAGATAATTAAAGCCTTCTTTAGATCAGGCCATCTTCTCAAAGAGATATCATACTTCATCACTTTTATCCCAAAGCCAGAGAATGTTGACCATTATAGACCAATTAATTCAAGAATAATTGATTATAATGTACACCACACGTTAGAATTAAGAGGGATCTAACTTTTATCATTAATTATGATCTTGACCTTAGAATTAAAACAAGGGAAATAGTTAACATACCCATGAAATCCATTTCAAAACCAAAGGTATCACCTCATTGGTGGATGTCCACCTCTTAAATACTCACCATATATACCTCTTGAGACTTTCTATTGGCCATCGGTTACTTGGAGGAGGTGTGTGCTTAACTTATAAACATTTGGGCTTGATCGGTGTGTTGGGATTTAAACCACGCGTTTAATCCCTAAACCCTTCGGATCTTGAGAGACTATGAATCACAGAAATCACACAACAAATAGAAAGATTGCAGAGAAGAAAATAGAGACAAAACACACGGATATACGAGGTTCGGCAACGTGCCTACGTCCTCGGGAGCCACACCAATTCATTATATTGAAGATACAGAATACACAAAGTTTTTCTCTCTTCGAAAAAATTACGGCCACTTCTCACACTAGTTAAACCTAAAAAAAATAAGCATACAGCTACATATTTAGGGTTAAACTGTAAAGCCAAAAATACCCCTGCAGAAACGTAAAATATCGATTTTCGTCGCAATCTGGGGCGCTGCCTCCCCTGCCACCCCCCCGGGCAATCTGCTGAAGGTTGTCTACATTCCCAACACGGTGCTAGATGTTACACATATATGTACCTCAAGCTTAACTTGTTAACCCTTTAGAGTAATTCTTTAAATTATTTTATACTACTTGGTTGTTTCACGTTCATGCGAGAAAAAGAGTATAAAAAGTAAGAATTACAAAACTTTGATGACTCATAAGGATCTCATGAAGGAAAAGACAAAAGAATGGAATAAATAGAAGAAAAAAACAAAATTTAATAGTGAAATTTGCTATGGGCGATCGATCGCCCGGGGGGTGGGGTGGGGGGGAATCGATCGCCCCTCTCCGCGTATTGAAAATTTTAAATGCGAGAAAAATCTTCTTTTGGGCCAATTAGATATTTTTAAAAGCTCGAATTTTGTAAAAAAAAGAGAAGAGAAGATTTGTAACTCAATTAGAACTTCTAATTAAAGAAGGACTCTATCTCTCTCTTTTTCTATATAAAAAGAAGAATTCTTAGCCATAATCATTATCAGAAATTTTGAATCAAAATAAGAGAAGGAGCTTTGGAGATCAAGGAGGTCAAAATGATGAGTTCTTCATTTTTGTCTATGAAGACGGCGTACTCCTCCCTCGCGATGAACTAACTTTCCATTCTAGGGTTTCATCGAAACCCTAGCTAAGTAACTGTGTCTTTTCTTTTGTTTTTATTTAGATTTCTTATTTGTATGGTATAGATTTCATAATGAGAAAGTTGTTTTAACAACCGGATTTATTAAATTATATTTGATTTCAATAAAATTTATATCATTGTCTTAGGTGTTAGGAAATTGGAATTGAACCCACTTGTATTAGTTTTCGTTAGAATTTTAATATATGCAATGATTTTAATATATCAAGAAATTAGATCCGAAGATATTTTATGCTAAAGGAAGACGAGTGATCATACTACCCTAATTTAATGTATATCACTCATGCTAACCGAAGATACGATATGCTTAGGATATAATCTCTTATATTTTTCTTGATTAGTTGAGAGGGGATGTGCTGTCACTCTCACTATAATGTTTGCAATTTGAGAAGTTTGAATAAATTTAAAATAAGATTAGTTATAAGGTTAGTGGTGGATTCCAACACCCTAGATTTTCTCTCCAAATAATTAAAAAAAATCTTACTTGATAATTAAATTAGAAATTTTAATCACTTTAATTAATTGTTTTAGTTTAATCAAACCAAAAAAAAAAAAAATCAATTGTCCAAATCATTAGTTTAGAATTAATCTGGATAAAAAGCAACGAAACTAACGCAGTCTTCAGAGGTTCGATACCCTTATTAGTATTATTCTACAGAATTATTACTATAAGGAATAATTTAAAATTACGTAACGATCAGGACTTTCTTGCTCTACGGTTTTGTCTCTATACCTCTGTATATATAGAGGATCATAGTGAAAGGGAATATTGTTGAGTTCATTTTTTAACTGCTGAAACTGTAGCGAGATACCTTCAGAGCAAGGAAATATAATACCCCTATTGCATAAGTACAAAATGGTGGATCCGAGATATATTTTGAAGCTTTTCATCCAGACTGTCTTGACCAGCCATATCTTATGAATTGATCTCTCTTGGAACCGGATTTTTCAATTCAGACCCATTTAATTGATCCAAACGGATTGTTTTTTAGATAAACTCCGGGATTAATTTATTTGATAATCCAAATGGATCGTTTCTTGTCTAGATTGATTGGACAAACTCTTTTAGAGGTCCATCCTAACTGACTAGAATCTTGAGATATTCCGGTCGGATCGTCAATTTTGGATTGGTTCTTAATTGGACTACTCCATTAACCATAAACTGCCTAGGTAAGGGGAGACTCTATCGAATTTTGGACAATCTGCAACACTTAATATAATATGATTTAAATAATTAAATTGAAAAGTGTTTTGAATTAATCGGTAAAATAATTTAACTCGATTTTAAAATCTCATATTATAGGACGTTTTCATGAGATTAAATTAATTTAATTGAAATTAATTTTTGATGCAATAAAATTAATTTGATTAGTTTTATATATGTGGTTAAATTTAAAATATGTGAATAAATTCAATTTTAATTTAAAATTAATTTATTCGGACATTCTAAAGGAGTTTGGGTGTCGTCGTCTTCCGTCAAACAGTGCAAACTTGTAGGGTGCTTTAATTTGTGAATATTTTTAGACTAATCGTCAACATATGCATACCGCCCAAGAGTACATACGCATGCATAATATCACCTTTTTATTTTTTTATTTTTTAGTCTAGTTGACCCCCCTCCAATTTTTTGTCATATATATAATGACCCCCCAATTCTTTTTTCACATAATGGAGTCCAGTTATGTCCTTTGAGGTCGTCTCATGTCTCTATTGACACTCTTTAATTATTGTTAAAATTCACTCACTGTTAGGGTTCATATACTTATCATTGGTTTTAGAAAAAAAAATTATTGTAAATTTTTTAATCTTAAAGAGTTAGTGAATTTTAATTAGGGTTAAAAAAATTGATATTAAAAAAAAAAACTAATGATAGGTGGGTGAATCTTAACCACAGTTAAGGGGTATCAATAGTGACACATGGGAATCTCAAGGGCATAACCAGAAAAAGAATTTCTCAAAAAAAAATTTATCCATTTTTTTTTCTTGGGGCGTACCCCAAGCTACATACCCTTAAATCCATTAGTTTTTTTATAAATGCATTTCGGCTCCCAATGAAAAATTCCTAGCTCCGCCCCTAGTCCATCCCTATTCGGCTAATACTAATTCGGAACCATATATGTTGTGTTCGGTGTCCTTCCCCTTTGCGAGGGGTATTCAAAGGTCAAGATCACTTGTCTTATACTAAATTTGTACGAGACAATTGATCTTGGCTTTTAAACACCCTTTGACCGCAGGCATACTTGAGAAATTCATTTGTAAAGCTAAGGTTGGACCTTGAATTTCCTTGATACTTAATTATTTTCTTAAAAGATATGGTTCCCACTAATTCTAAGATAAATGACACCCCTTAATGGGGAAGCAAATTGTAATCTTCTCTGTGACCATAACCCCTTATGTTTGGTTGCCTAGAAAATAATTCAAAATATATAAAAAAAAAAGGCAAAATACAATTAAAAATTGTATTGTAAATTAAAAATTTTCTTTTCTTGTTTTGATCTAATTTCTTAGCAACCAAATATAGCATAAGAATTCGAAGATAACGATTAAACCATCTATACAAATTTAACAGCTGTAAATAACTACATGAAAGATCGTGGCCTTCAATTGGTAAAGAGAAAATTCAAAATAAATGTGGAACAGGGGAGAAGTTTTATTTTTATTTTTATTTTTATTTTATATATTATTATTATTATTTTTTTATATGAACATGTGGAGCAAATTTGTGCGCTAACTGTGCTCACATGTCTTTGTCAGCAAAGATTAAAAATCGTCATACGTGAAGTCATGCAGAGAGAAAGAAAGACAGTGACGAAGAGACTAAAAACTGATGCTAGTATCATACTTCATCCATATATCAGCATCAAATCTAAATCATCTATCCTTCACCCACCCTCTTTCTCCACACACACACACACACACACACACACACGAGTGGATCCCATATTTCATTGGAAGAGCATGTAATGATTGTTGAAAATTTTAATAATTATAGATGAATTTATGGATAATAATTATGTGGGTATGAAAAATTTTGAGTTTAAGAGGATGGAAGTTCAGGAGCATAGCCCTCAAATCTTTTTTTTTTTTTTTTTTTAATGAATAAGTTCATGCGTTATTTCGTCCATATGATTCTCCTTGTTTATGGGGCAGCTATCTTCTTACCTTATGATTATGTCCTATTAAATAATAAAATAAAGTCATTTTAAAAATATTTTTTTGTTTTCAATAGCTCATAACCCCCTTGCATATAATTTGTTTTCAAATGTTTATAGCCTCATTGCCCATTGACTATATCATATTAAATAATTAAATAATTTAATATATACAATTTTTTGAAGCTCAAGGGATATATGGTCCCTTTTTCCATAATTATATATACTCTATTAAATAATTAAATAACATAATATAAACTATAAAATATATATGTTTTGGAAAGTTCAAGGAAGCAATTATCCCATGCCCCACGCTATATAATATAAAAAAATTCTTGCTTTTCAAAAGTTCCGTGTGTTCTTGCCCCTTGCCCTTGGCTCCGCCATGTTAACACACACACATATATATATATATATAATATAATATATAATATAATATGTCTTTGCCATTGGTTTGAATTTCAGCCACATATATATATATCTATATATATTATATAATATAATATAATATGTTTTTGCCATTGGTTTGAATTTCAGCCACGAGTGCTTATGTAAAAAAAAAACAAAAAACAAAAAAAAGCGAAAGCAGACAAACGCTCTTTCTATGTCATCCATGCTGTACATTCATTATTAGATTTTGGAAAGAGACGCTTTGTTTTTTGTTGCATGGCAGTAACCAGAGGTGGGGCAAACCGCACATGCCCTATAGTGCGCAGCGCCTTGCTTTTCAGGCATATTTTTCTTTTCCTTTCATCAAATGTCTATCTTAATAATTTCTATTTTATTTTAAGTATAAGAATCGTCTTGTTTTATTATGTCCAATTTATGTCGTTATTGTTTCTTCTTATGTATTCTTGTTCTTAGTATAGTTATTTAATTGTCGTCACATCATCAATGAGTTATATTTATGAGCAATAGTCACCTCCTCGAGCCGAGGAGGGGACTATACCTCCTCTTCTCACAAACCCTTTGAATTATGGTTAAAAAATTAAACAGAAGATGTGGTTAATTTTTTTTAAATTTTTTTTCTTCTAAAAACTAAGGATAGCTGTGTGAATCTCCGAATTTTAACCACAATTAACGGGAGTAAAGATGGGACCCGTGGCCCCAAAAAGGGGGACGGTAAGTCACCTCCTCGGCCGAGGAGGTGACTATTTTCTTATAGTTATATATAATTTTGTCTTCGCGTCCATCATTTCACCTTTTTCTAAATATTCTTTTTTTAAAAATATATTTTGCAATTTACAATACGCAACTGGCTTTTCAAAACTTTTGCATGTCTTTTGACATCACTCTTAATTAACAATTCTTTATTTCTTTGGAATGGAAACACTTCTATTCTATTATCAGGAATAAAGAATTGTTCATTAGGAATGATGCCAAACGGGCCCTAATTATTTGTATAATGAGCAATAATCATCTCCTCCCTTGGAGTAGCGTCTTGCTCCCTATCCCCCCTATCGCTGACACATATCCCTTTTAACTCTCTTTAATTATGGTTAACTTATTTTAATTATAGTTAACAATTTTAACTTGGATAAATTACACTTACCTCCCCTGAGGTTTGGTGAAATTTCACAAACCTCTCCTCTTGTTTCTAAAATTACACTAACCTCCCTTCAACTTTAGTTTCTATTACCCCCCATCCATTAGTTGACCGTTACTTTTATGGATGGACTTTGATGATGTCATCATTTAAATATTTTAAAATGTCTAAATTACCTTTTACAAAGTCAACTTGTAACGAGTAAAATTCGTAAAATCAACTCAGCGTTGGAGGACGAGCTCGTTTTTGTCGTTTTGTTCACGAAAGTGACACGTGGACACGAATTGGGGTCACGTGCTTAAAATATAGGGGTCACACGTTGTCTGATGCACAACGATCCCGTTGTACGCCTTACGACGTCTTTGTTCTCTTGCAGAACAACGTTTCCGTTGTGGCTTTGACAACGTGCTCGTTGTCTAAAGCACAACGTGAACGTTGTGCTCTTGACAACGTCGTTGTCGTTACGCGAACAACGAGTCCGTTGTCTCACCGACAATGATGTCGTGCTGTATTTTAAGGCATCTACGCCGTAACCGAGCTTGAGTCAACAACGAGACCGACTCGTAGGAGGAAGTGATCAGGAGGCGATCCATAATTCCGACAGATGTGCCGAGCGCGCCGTTTCGTGCCGAAAGCACTGTCTTGGCATTTAATGCTGGTCACTTCTGCGTACCGTCCGATCCCGTCCGATTGGACTTATAGGAGGCTCTCACGTGTAATGCAACCGGCGGCAAATATGTCTAAGATATTTGGCAATGAGTGCAAAGACACGTGGTATGGACACCTATGGCCATCCATGGTCATCAATGGCCATATCAACCTTGCCCTAATAAAACCCCGTGATTTTTAGTGCACAGGACACTTGTTCATTAACCCAGATCCGAGAATACGTGTTCAGTGCATCCAGTGCCTTGCGTATTTTTCAGTGACTGTTCTAGCGTTTACTGTTCATCATCTTCTACACTTACTGACTTTACCATCGGAGTACAGGTCAGGGTGCCACACCCTCCGCTCCAACCTTCTACCAGTAAACCAGAGCGTGGGAGGAGCTGCTGCTGACGCGTGTCCTTCTGGTAATTTTTCCCCTCACATCAACTAATATAATAAAATAAATGATAATTGGGTTTAGTAACCAAATGTTATAGTATCAACTTAAAGTTAATATATATTTCCAAAACCAAGGTTAATAGTACCTGTCAGCACCTCATTTTAACTCATGGTTTTGCAATTGTTAGCCAAATAGCCTCAATCCTTAGTTTCGTTAGACTTGGCTAACCTCAATCCTTAGTTTCGTTAGGCTTTCGTTAACCTTTAACTATCCTTGAACTATGGTTAATAAATTTTAACTCTTATGATTAAGATTCAAACCCTTAGGATATATCATCTAACCCTAGTTTTAAAAAAATATTAACATATCCCTTTTTAACTCCCTTTAACTTAGATTAAGATACACTAGAGTTAAAGCATCTAACCTTGATTTTAAAAGAAGAAAAAAATTAACGTGCCTCCTTTGAACTCCATTTAACCGTGGTTAAGATTCATTAACCCTTAGGGTTAAAGCATCTAACCTTGATTTTTAGGAGAAAAAAAATTAGAAAAAATTAAAATGTCACTTTTAACTGCCTTTAAATGTGGTTAAGATATACTAGACCTTAGGGTTAAAAACATCTTCGGTTTTTAGAAAAAAAAGGGGCACGGTAATTTTTTTTCTAAAAACCAAAATTAGATTTTTTGACCCTAAGGGTGAATGAATCTTAACCCCAGTTAAAGGGAGTTAAAAAGGGGCACGTTAATTTTTCTATTTTTTTTTCTAAAAATCTAGGTTACACGTTTTAACCCTAATAGTTAATGAATCTTAGATAGGGGTCAACTAAAGTCGCACCTCGCTTGTTTCGTTGAGCTCGCTCTCTTTCGTTAGCTTCCTACCCCAGTTAAAGGGAGTTCAAAGGGGACGCGTTAATTTTTTTTTCTTTTAAAACCAAGGTTAGATGCTTTAACTCTAAGGGTTAGTATATCTTAACCTAAGTTAAAGGAAGTTAAAAGGGGACACGTTAATTTTTTAAAAAAAACCAGGGTTAGATGCTTTATCTATAAGGGTGTGAATCGTAATCACAAGGGCTAAAACTTATTAGTCATAGTTCAAGGGTAGTTAAAGATTTGTGAAATTATGAAATATCGCTTTCTTTCGTTAGCTTCCTACCCGTTAAAGGGAGTTCAAAGGAGATACATTAATTTTCTTTTATTTTAAAACCAAGGTTAGATGCTTTAACTCTAGGGTTTATGTATTTTAACCTAAGTTAAAGGGAGTTAAAAGGGGACACGTTAATTTTAAAAAAAAACCAGGTTTAGATGCTTTATCCCTAAGGGTGTGAATCGTAATCCTTATTAACTATAGTTCAAGAATAGTTAAAGATTTGTGAAATTATGAAATATCATAAGGGCGTAATAGTCATTTTCTTAACAATAATAAACGGATGTCTAAAGAAACTAAGGATTGAAGTTGTTTGTCCAATGGTTGCAAAACCATGAGTTAATTTGCAAAATTGTTGTTCATAACAGTGTATTTGCAAAGCTGCTAGAACACAACAACTGATATGCAAAAACTCCTTTATTTATTTATTTTTAAACTGAATAGGTAGGTGGGTTTGAGTTGAATTTCTCATTGGATTGGGCTTTGATTTTAAAAAGACCCTGTTGGAAAGTTGTCATAAATTCTACCCAGATTCATGATGACCCTTTGACAACCTAATTAATGGGCAATGTGGAGGCGAAGTCCCCACCCGAAATTTTGACCTGACACATTTTGAGTATTTTTCATATTGTCTCTTATGTTGTAACTAAGTATATAAGATGTTTTAGGGTTTCTTTCGAAATAAAAGAACAAAGCCGTAAAGGGGAATAAGGTTTGTAAGAGTTTTGTAAAATCTTCTTGTTAATTTAATGATTGATTATCGCTGCCCCATGGATGTAGTCATCTTGCCGAACCACGTAAATTCTCATATGGTTTGTTTTTGCTACGCTTTATTTTGTTTTCTATTTTTTGGAATTGTTATATTGTCTTTGCACACTTTCGCACAACAGGCCCAACCCGGCTAACTCATTGCCACCTTAAAGTTTGAGCTTGTATTCTGCAACCTGTTAAGTTATGATAGGGATCAGATTTGGTCTTGCAAGAACAAGATTAAAACCCTCTTGCCTAGGTTCAACATCTGACATGTGGCGATAAAAAAGGGAGAAGTTATTTCCTTTTCTCCGGTTTGTTTGACTTTTCTCTATTTGATATCTTCTCCCTTTATTGCCACATGTCGAAAGCCTACCAAGAGAAAGACAGTTTTGGTTAAATCCGATCCCCTTATGATAAGTTAACTCATGTTGAGGCCTTGAGGGTATCATTAGTCATTAGAATGGCTCAACCCGACCCAATTATTTCTCACATACTCCCCGCCCATTTTTTTTATATAAAATTATCAAGTTTAAATTAGAAAAGGCTGAATGTGTCATTTAATAAAAGCCTAGCATTGGGAATCTTTCTTGGATTAAACTTTAAGAAGAGGATGTATTCACACAAGTACCCTTGTATTAATTATCAATTTTACTAAAATTAAGAATAATATAATATTTTCTCATAAGATCAATAATTATATGAGAAAATGTTTACAATTTAACTTTCCTTATACTTTTTGTGTCTCCTAGTTAATGGATACCAACTATTCTTACATTTAATAGATTAACATTGGGAAAAGCTTATGAATCTGCACAGTCTCAAACCTACCCGTGAGCGCACACCAAAACTCGGGATTTCAGGTTTTGGTGAAAAAGTGCTGCCCCAATAGTTTTTTTTAAATAAAAAAAGCAGTTTCACCAAAATCCTAATATCTTAGCTTTTGGTGTGCCGTCTCAGAAGCTTTTTCCTAATATATTTATGTGTAAAAAAGACTAACGAATGCAATTAAATTCACTAGTCCTAGTAAACATTAGCATAGAACAGACCGACTGGATTAGTTTGTATATTAATCAAGTTGGGCCAAGTCCTCCTAAGGATGCTGAATAAAAAATTGACTGTTTTAGAGGATTTTAATAAATGAGCTTTATCGGGGTGAGCCAAACTTGGCTAGAAGTTTATTCTTATGGGCCTCTAAAATAAGAATATCTATATTTTTTTTGGTTTACCGATTCATTTCTTATAAGAATATAAACCCAAGCCTTCCCAACTATTTAATCCGGTAAAGTTAAACTAGTAATTTCATATATATATATATATATATATATATATATATATATATATATATAGAGAGAGAGAGAGAGAGAGAGAGAGAGAGAGATATTATAGTCGCAGATTGCTCACTATAATTTGTAATAACCGGCCACATGAAAAAAAAACATGGCAAGGTAGATCCCCTGCAAAACGCATGAAAAATTACCAGTTGATGAATGTTTTTAAACCATCTGATCGAAAGTTGTAAAATTAAGGATTTTTATAACATCAGTAGAGTCGAATGAACCCTAAAGAGTTAAAACCTGAGCAATTAAGATATAATCGAATGATTTATAAAGTCTTTTGACGATTCCCATAAAACCCGTATTAACATTCAACAATCAAATCCCCACTTGGCATCCACGTGCTGAGATTAGGACCTCCAATAAGCTTCCTTCCTTCTGCTTTCCTGATGGGAAAACTCGTGGCTGGCAACTCAGTCAACATGCGAATTATAGGTTTCAAAAATGACGACTCGTCAGTCAACTCACCTACTAATCAGCTAACCATGGCCCATTCCAAAAGAAGAATATGACTAAAGCTCATGATACATGTACTAAAATATTTTGCGTATGGAGGGCGCTAAGCCGTGAATCCACTCAAGGCCTTGATTCGGCTCTCCCGTGGATAGTCTCGTCCTAAAATAACAGAGGTTAACTATGAACATGAGCTTTGGCGGGGGTATTTGCAATAGTTTGTTCCACGGGATCGAACTATTGCTTATCGCTCATACAAAGCTCCTTCAACTGTCTTCTGATTACTTTTTAACTTATGTGATTAATTTTTTTCTAAAAAACAATAATAGATGGGTGAACCCTAAGCGTGAATACATCTTAATCACAATTAATGAGATTTAATAGGGACACGGGACAAAAATGGGCCCTAGAGATGCCCTCCTCATATCACGAGGTGGTTAATTTCCTCTTTAGAATTACATGAAAAATTTTAGTTGATAAAAAATGCACTTCCTTGTATTATAATTACCAAAATACCCTTACCATAAAACATATTTTTGGTTGCTCTGCTTTGTCTGTTTATTTAATGAGAGCTCCCGGATTCAATCACACTCACATATCAACAACACGGGTCATTTTTTTAACTCCTATTAACCGTGGTTAAGATTCACTAACCTTTAGAATTCAACAATCTCACATTGACTTTTAGAAAAGAAATATTAAAAAAATGTTCATCTTAAGGGTTCAAATTTTTTAACCAGAGTTCAAAGCGAATTATGTGATCGATGCGATTGAACTCAAGACAATTGGACAGGATATGGTCTCCAGAATTTGAGTCCCTTTCAATTAGGCTATCATTATACAGACACAAACAATAAAGCCAAATGTCTTAGGAGACAACCTACTTTTTGTGCAAGAAATCCTACCTTTTTGTTTTTGCTTCGGACAAGAAATCTTACTTCAGAGGCCTACTTGAGAGGTAGAGAATTCACGCCTTATCTTGCCCAATAGTGCGGAGACTTCGCTCAAGTCAATGTTTTAACTGGTGTTGTCAGAACCGGACCGGGTACGAAAGAGTGGCCGGATGACGGTTTACTTATTGAAAAAAAATCTTTTTTTTTTCATTTTTTCATCATTTTTCTTCGGTTCCCAACCAGTTCTATCTAATTCTTAAATAATATCGATTTTGAGGGTTTTGAGAACTAGCGAGGTGCCAGTCCCAGTTCCATCGGTCCGATTCTGACAATAGTGGTTTTAAATTTTAAGGGGCAACGATTAGCGTACCACATTTGTACGTTATCCAATGTACCACCGTGTCTCTTTTAACACTACCTTTAATCTTGACTAAGCTTAACTAAATTAAAATTAATACTTTTTTCCCTAAAAACCAAAGTTACATTGCTTAACCTTAGGGGTAAGTAAATCTTGACCGCAATTGGGGCATCTAGATCGAGCCTATTTATTGAGCTCAAGCCCGGCTTGATCGGGCTGAGCCTAGCCGAACTTCAATTTAGCCCGGTTTGAATAAACCCCTACTTTTTACCCTCGAATCAACACAGCCTAAAGAAGAAGCACATTAGGCAGCAACCGATATTGCATCCTGGGGCTGCAAACATCCAATTCCAAACTGCCAAGTCAAAAATTAATATGCATGTCATTGTTTTTAATTGTTAAAAAATCTTGAATAATTGACTTTTCTGATTTGGCAGCCCGAGCTGCAAGGTTTGATGCCAGTCTGGTTCTCCAAAGAGGAGATGTGCCAATACACACTAAATGTGACACGCAGGGGCGAAGCCAGGACTTTTTAGTAATGGGGGCACACAATGGTTGATAGGAATTGTAATAATTGTTGATTTGTAACAATTGTTGATGTATTTGTAGAAAATTATTAGGTTGGTATGAAATATTATGAGCCTAGGGGATAAGGGGTTCGGGGCCTAGCTCCTCAATTTTTTTTGACTAAATTTTTGGGTCATTTTGTCCCCACATCGTACATATCTTACAAGTATTGTTTCTACTTGTTTATTCGACAACTTATTCCTTGCCCCTTAGCTATGTCCCGTTAAATAACATTATATAAAAAATATATTTGTTTTCATTAGTTCAGCCCCTTACCTCATGACTATACCTATTAAATAAGTAAATAATATGGTATTTTTTTTAGGGACGACTGTCCCTTGTCATAATCATGCCCAAAAAAATATTAAACAAATAAAAATTCTTTATTTAGTTAAAGGAGTAACACTTGCATGGAAATCGGATTACACAGTCAATTATAATTGAACTCGGGGAGAATTCAATTGTACTCATAGGTCAACATGTATCACTTTTTAACCTTTATTAATTGTAGTTAAGATTTACTAACTTGGCGTTCAACAATATACCATTGGTTTTATAATAAAAAAATAATATAAAATATTTAAATTTGTTAAAAAATTTTAAATCTTGGGGTTAATATTTATTTTAAATAAGGTTATATTGTTGAATCCTAAGAGTTAGTAAATCTTAACCACAGTTAATAAAGGTTAAAAGGGACATGTGTTTGACGTATAGGTGCGATTGAACTCTCTCCAAGCTCAATCACAATTGAGTGATCCAATCTCACAGCATGTCCCCCATTCACATGGCTATGCCTAAAACAATGGTTTAAAAAAAAAACCTTTTTTTAAAAGTTTGAGTGGGGGCACGTGCCCCCACAGGCCCCCAACTGGCTCCGCCCCTAGTGACACGCACTAGAACTCCCCTCCTTGTACAATAAGCCCCATCAAACAACCAAATCTTTCTTGGCATCGGATTACCTCTAGCAGAAGCCCGAGATGGGTGCGGGCATCCACAAACCATCTGACATGAGGCAATTAAAAGGGGAGAAGTCATTTTATTTTCTCCCCATGTTTTTGACTTCTCCCCCACTTGATATCTCTTCCCCTTTTTATCCCCTTTTTATCGGTGTGTCGATGTTTGTGGATGTCGGAGCCCACCCGGCGTTTGCTAGAAATAATCCAAAGTAGTCTTTCTTAGAGAGATATTGTTGTGGTTCTTTATATTACTAAACCAGTATAGGTGTTAAATTATATAATCCCCAATAATGCACCTCCACCATCTTCTTCTACTATCTTCTTTACTATTATAATGAAAGGGGCAAGCGTAGCCAATTTTTCTGAAATTCCCAAACTACCCTTGTATAGAACAAAATTTTGATTTAATATTTTACTTTAATTCCCAAACTATCCCTTACTCATTTATCTATTCACTGCCAATCACGATTGAACTCAGGGAGAGTTCAATCACACCTACGGGTTAACACGTGCCCCTTTTAACTCCTATTGACTATGGTTAACTCCTTCCCCTCGCTCTCACGTGCATGATGCATCGCACGTGCCACCCGCTAGTCTACTATAATGAGAAAGGCCCCCTTACTAATGGAAATTCCCAACCTACCCACGTAACCTGATTTTTTGTAAATGTCCAACTACCCTTAATAAACGTAGCCTATTTTTTATAAATATCCAAACTACCGTTATATAAAACCCTTAATAAAAATAGGCTATTTTTTGTAAATGCCTAAACTACCCTTATCACCCGTCTTACTCCCCTACCCCTCTCTCGTAGGTGCATCGCACGTGCAGCCCACTAGTGTAGCATAATGTGAAAAGTTATGAGACCGATTTTTTTTCCCCTTTTTCTGTATTTAAATAAATGGGTACATGGCAAGGTTTGAAATCACATTTATATAGGCAATTTGAGTCATCCTTCGCGATAAAATTTCAAGATTTTATTTATTATAATATTTTATTAAAATTAGATAGTTTCATGACTTTTATCAAAAGTTCACGAAATTTTGGTTTTGAAGATTCAAAATTTTTGGCCGAAATCATTTTGTAAAATATTATTTAATATATTTATATAAATTTTATTTTTTTCTTTTTTAAAATTTCCAAAGTTTCGATAAATTTTTCAAAATATTTTAGAATATATTTACTATTTTATTAAAAAAAAATAGCTTTAAAATATTTAAAAATAAAATTTTAGATTTTCGACTGAAATTCAAAAAAATTCACTCAAAATTTTCGCCGAAATTTATAAATCCAAAATATTACTCATTTTGATTTCATTGGGGGAACTAAACTGAAATTTTGCAAATTTTCAACAGGATTTGATACATGACACATTTTTGTTGGAGATGAGAAGAATCCAACACTGAAACAAGTGTAGGCACCTTAATAGTAGGGTTGTCATAGGCTAGAGTGAAGCCAATATTTTCTTATTCAGGCAAGCAAATTGATAATGCTAGTAATTATTATTAATGAGTTTGTGAAAAATAATTAAACGGGTATGAAATATTATGAGGAATTTTGTTTTGTTTTTTTAGTACCAAATTCTTGAGCCATCTCATCCATATGTAAATCTTTTGTCTTAAAGTTAGGGGACATTTGTCTCCTTTGACCATGGCTATGCCATGAGAAATTAAATAATATAATATAAACTTATTTTTTCAACAATTTTGAGGGTAGCCGTCCCCTTTCCATGCATATGCCATCTTAAATTAAATAATATAAAGAATAAATTTAATTTTCTTTTCCAAAAATTCAGGGCTCTAGAACCCTGCACACGGATGGGGATATATATAAGTAACCAAAGTGCAGCACAAAGCAGGAGCAAGATCATAAACGAGAACGTCAAATTTTAAATTGTCCAGAGTGTCTCGATATATATACATACTGTTGATGGTCACTTTTTGCCAGTGTGACATGGAGGAAATAATGATACATGTCGACCCGGCCACGTTCGACAAGTGATGGTTCTTTATAGCCCCCCTGACCCTTCTGAGTGTGTTGTGATGATAAAACAGGATTAATAGTTTATGTATGGGAAATCTACCCTCTTGCAGATCCTTGCCTCCTACCCGTATGACTAGTTTACAACACTTTCATTAAAGTGGGCTAAGGCCTCGAATTAAGTCCTGAACAATTGGGTCTTGCACCTTGAGATGATTAAAAATGGTTAAGTAACTTACCACGGACATTCGTGAAAAACGCTTATTATCTAGTAGGTCATGACACTCAAACAAATATGTGAAAGCACCATTGATAGGCTACACTACCTTAGTAAATTATCAATCAACTATAGGTTATTGCATCTCAAGACACGGTGATGTCTGTCATTTGCGAATTATGGCACCTCACGACATGGTAAATATTTATGAAATAAAATCAGACTTGTGGTTTGGAGAGCATAGAGGATCGCTGACAAAGGCAGACACCTTCACCCTTGCACGCCCGACATTGAGACTGTAATGCGAGGTGCTGTCCGCGTCAGTCCACTTAGTGTACAAGAAATAGTAAATGTCGCCATGGGCACCCGAGATAATGACGCGAAAAATTCTAGCTTAGATAATGTTTACACATGAGATATCTGGATTTGATAATATTAATTAATTAGATAATGTTTATCAATTTTGAGTATGTAACTGTTTTACCAAGTCTAAAAATAGGGAGCACTCCTTATAGAAAAGACAACACAATACTGGATTAAGATTCCGAACCAAGAACTCATCTTCTCCAACTCTCTCTCCAGTCGTGCTAAGACTGATCCTGTTACTCCTCTTCTAAATGTGCTCTATTGTCCCCACTTCCATATCCATTTATCTCTTAAAAGTTGTCCCGGTCAATAAGACCGCATTCAGGTTTAGGCTGACTCGGTGAGCATTCCCCGTACCCTTATTCTTGAGTGCTCACATGGCCGTCCAACTTGGCACTCGCAAAAACCACCACTTACAAATATTGTACATATACACATAAATTTGATGGTTCTTGGAAATAAATTACTTATAAATTTTTACTTTCTAAACTATAGGACATAATTAATAAAAGCACTCATCATTCAAATCTATAGTTACAGTAAGAAAATGACTAATGATATATTAAATAACAAGATCACTATTAACTAATAAACCTTACAAGAATCTTATACCCTATATAAATGAAAGTGACACAATGCACCATATTTAACAGTGTTTTAAAAAATTGACGGGTTAACTCGAAACTCGATCGAGTCGACTCGAATCGGTTGGATTTCGAGCTAACTCAGATAGAAATTCAAAAATACAACTAAATGGGTCAAAACTTGTCCGACTCGACCAAATTGACACGATTCAACCGAGTCGAGTGGATCGGATTGAAACGATCCTTCAAGGGCATAATGAAATTTTTCTAAATTTATTTTTAAGTCCTAAATAACCAAAAGAGAACAGAAAGAAAGAAGATTTATTTCTCTGTCTTCATGTTTGAAGAAAAGTAGATCTAAATCTGGAAAAAAAAAAAAAAAATTTGAAGAAGTCTGGAAAGATTAGGTGATGCGCTGCAAAAGGTCGGTGAGATTAGGTGTTTAAATACCCAAGATTGATAAAATTGGTAGTACTGTCATTGCAGAATAAAGCTTCCTTATTCCATTTATGAGAGGACTCCATTAAAATTAAAATAAATACATTGTATACTTAGCATGTCTGATCAAATTAATATAACAAATAAAATAATATTTGTATGAGATTTGATATTTCAGCTTTAGAGAACGTACTAGTATGGCCAATCAAACAATTGAAAGAAAGATTACATTTTAAGTTTAAAAAAAAACACTGAAAGAAAGGGCTGGTAAACAACTTTTTTTTTTCTTGAAGCCAAATCCGCCGATGATAACCAGATCGGATTCACCCACCCATCCTTGTTTTTTCTTTTAAAATATTAATTTTTTAAAAAATATTTTAGTATTAAAAAATCCTTTAAAACAGTTTTTTAATTTTAAAAAAAAATTAATATTTTTAAAAAAAAATCAAGGATGGGTGGATGAACCCTAGGAGTGGGTGAATCTTAACTACAGTTAAGGGGTGTCAAAAGAGACACATGGCTACCTCAGGGGGTGATAACCGGATTTGCCAAATCTGGTTATCACGGTGGAGGATTTGGCTTCTTTTTTCTTTGGCCTACTCTTGGTAGAGTAAAAAGAAATTCACTTTTCAATAAATAGAGCTTTGGAACGAGAGGAATGCCTCTGATAATTTTAATTTTAATCTTTAATTAATATTGTTCGATCGACTCAGCAAGATCTTGAGTTAATCTAAATTTCCGTGTGTTTAAAACATTGATATTTAACATTAAAAATGAAATTATATGCAAAAGCTGCATTCTCTAAAATGACCTTGGATTCTCTCTAATAGATGTCAGAAAGGTAGTCTTGAGCTACCACACATTAAGCGCCATGTGGCATAGAAAATGGGAGGGCATCTTTGGAAAGGGAAATTCCACGTCATTCACTGTGGATTTGGGAAGAGGGATCACAGTAAATCGCGATTAAACTCGGGAGCTTAATCGCACCCCAAAGGTCTAGCACATGTCTCTTTTACTCATAGTTACTAAGTACTTTGATTTTTTCAAAAAATCTCAAATAATACCTGACTTTCTCGTCGAATAATTAATTTATGAAGTATTCACGAGTTTTGGAAAAATAACAACTTTCAAAAAGTTGTAAATTTTGTGAATATCATTTTTTTTTGAAAAATTCTTGAATAAATGTCGAACATATGGAATATATTTGTTTATACTTTTTCATAATTAGTAGTCTTATTTGTATTTTTTTTTTTATTATCCGACATTTTTTCTATTTATTTCTCAATTTTGATGAATTTCTTTCGAACTTTTTCCCAAACGAATTATTTCCAAACCCCGACTTAATAATTTTTACTCCCTTTTAACTGTAGTTAAAATTTATTCACTCAACATTCAATAATTTAACCTTGGTTAATAAAATGCCAAGGGTTAAAACTTCACAACCAGTTATAATAAGGATAGTTAAGGGAACTGTGTGCTCAATCGCCATTGTACAGGACCCGTACTCTCGACTTTTAATAGTCTCGTACTAGAAAAGGCCATAACCAAAAAAACAAGAAAAGGGCAAAAATTGTCCGAGTCAAATATGACCATGTGTCACGACCAATCATAAGGATAGCTAAAGTGATCTGCAGAAGAGTAGATAAACTTGGCGCAAACTACTTCTACGTGTCACGTATTCCAAGAGAGTATATAAGCAGGTGCCGTATCATTTCATCTCCGACTCCCGTATGCATAACAATAATCAGTTGCAATGGAGGTTTTGTAGCCAGGTGCTGCAAAATGTCCCTCACAGTGCCACAGAAAAAAAAAGATAAAAAAAGGATAGGATAAAAAATAATATATATTATTTTAATCAGTATAAGTGAGTTTTTGCTTGCCCTATTAATAATAGTGTGTGCTAGTCAACACTCCATTCATTCGGTTCAACTCTTAAAAAGGTGTGAGTGTAGTCATCCTCATTCCCCACCACCCACCCACCCACCCACCCACCCATAACTTAGAACATATACTTTTATGTAGCGTTTGGATTGGATTTTATTAGCTAAAAATCAATTATGATAAAATAGATTTTATAAAATAAATTGTCAAATAATTATGTTTTCAAATAATAGTGTTCAGGGGATACGAAATTGAGTCTATCATCTTTGTATTCTCCAAACACTATCATTTAAAAAAATGATTATTTGATAATTAATTTTACAAAATCAATTTATTAGAATTGGTTTTTGGCTAATAAAATCCAATCCAAACGCCACCTAACTAGCCTTGTACTTTCTAACACAACAATTAATGCTAATCTCCCCCCTCCCTCTTTTTTTTCATTACTAAACGTCCTTGCTTCCTATAAACACCCCTTATTAAATCGAGATGGAATCACACTCTTTCCTCTTATGTGAGTGGTAGGAGTGTGACCTTCAATGAAAGAGGTTTAGCGATCCAATCCCACCCAGGTACGACTAAGCAAGAGTTTCACTCCCCAAGCTAACTACATACTGGCAGTCAATTGACTCTATTTAGAATTTCTATCACCCAAAAAAAAAACCCGAGATGAAATCATATATAACCTTAGGGAGAGTTTGATCGTACCTACAAGTCAAGAGCATGTCTCTTGTTAACCCTTATTAACTGTGGGAGAGGAGCGAACTGCCTGTCATTTTTATTTTATTTTTGTTTGAGATATACGTTTAGGCCCGATGCCAGTTAGGTGTTAGTATCTGTTCAGTTTAGGCCGCAACGCTGGTTAGATGTTAGTATCTGTTTAGTTAGTGGGTGGATGGAGAGTATTTACAAAATGCTATCATTAACTCATGTTATATTTTACATTTTTTTAATTTTATTTTCTAAAAAACAAGGATAAATGGGTGAACACTAGGGATAAGTGAATTTTAATCGTAGTTAAAAGGACATGTGACAAGAAAATAGAAACGAACAAGAGGTGATTATTTTCCAAAAATGAAATACTCTTTAGAGTCCGGTTAACATGTGTCCCTTTTAAGACCCCTTAAATTTGATTAAGATTCACTAACCCTTATGTTCAACTATCTAACCTTAATTTTTAAAAATATTATTTCTGAGGGTTAAAATTATTAACTAGAGTTAGAAGAGCACTTTTTAAAGCTGTTGGAATGTAACCTTATTACAGAGGATTCCAAGTCTAATATTAAGATTGGTGATCTTCTCCTGTTGTAACCTGTTTTTGTAAAAACCGGTAATGCCCACGTGGTCACCACATGTTCCTTTTTACATTCCTTAATTATAGTTAAGATACACCTACCCCTTAGGTTTTTTTTTTTTTTTTTGTCACTACCTACACTTAGGTTCACCCACCTATCTTTGGTTTTTAGGAGAAATTATTTTAAAAAATTAACCCTAGGAATTGATGATAAGTGTGCGAGAATAAGGGGGAGAGATATCAAATGGGAAGAAGTCAAAATCATGGGGAGAAAATAATGACTTCTCCCTAGTTTGACGCCAACTGTCGCACCATTTATGGAACCCCGAGGGGGGTTTCGCCAGAGACAATCCGATGCCAAGCTAGCTACATACAGACAGTCAGTCTGACTCTATTTAGAATTTCTATCCCAAAAAAAAAATAAAAATAAAAACCGAGGTGAAATCATATGTACCCAATTGCAATTCATGTTAGGGAGAGTTTGATCGTACCCACGAATCAACAACGTGTCTCTTGTTAACCCTTATTAACTGTGGGAGAGGAGCGAACTGTTGTCATATTGTTTTTTGGGTTCCATATATACGTTCAGGCCGCAACGTGGGTTAGGTATTGGTATCTCTTTAGTTAGTGGGTGGGTTAGTGGGTGGGTGGACAGTATTTACAAACTTCAGTCATTAACTCATGTTATATTTTATATTTTTTTTGTTTTACTTTTCTAAAAAACAAGGATAAATGGATGAACCCTAGGAATAGTGAATTTTAATCATTGTTAAAAGGAGTTAAAAGGACACGTGGCAAGAAAATGGAAGCGACCAGGAGGTGATTGTTTTCCAAAAAGGAAATACTCTTTAGACCCCTTAAATGTGATCAAGATTCACTAACCCTTATGTTCAACTATTTAACCTTAATTTTTTAAAAATATTAATTATGAGGATTAAAATTGTTAACTAGGGTTAGTAGAGCACTTTTTAGAGCTGTTGGAATGTAACCTTATTACAGAGGATTCCAAGTCTAGTATTAAGACCGGTGATCTTCTCCAGTTGTAACCGGTTTTTGTAAAAACCGGTTACGCCTCCCATGGTCACCACATGTTTTTTTATATCCCTTAATTGTAGTTAAGATACACTTACCCCTTAGGTTCACCCACCTATATCCTTGATTTTTAGAAAAAATATTTTTAAAAATTAACCTTAGGAGTTGGTAAATTTTAACCACGGTTAATAATTTTTTTTTTAATAAATAAAATAGAAAAACAAGAATAGGTGGGTGAACCTTAGGCATGAGGGCATCTTAACCATAGTTAAAAGGGACATGCGGCCACCTCAGGCGCGTAAGCAAAACCGCTTACAAGTGGAGAAGAATACGACTCTAATATTAATTGAGAGGTTCCGTATTCGGCTACGAAGCTGACTTGAGGGCCGAGCTAATCACTGCTAGATGTAAAAAGTGTCGTTTTCTTAATAGAACCATTCATACATGCAAAGACAAAACTCGTGCTGGAGTCTCTCTCTATATGTCTCATTTTTCCTCTGCAACTGTAATGCTTTTCAATGGCGGCCACTCATTCTACACGTCTCTCGTTGATTGTCCCCCAAGTTTCTTGAAGCTACATAAAGCTCCAAAAACACTATCTAAAGCCATTACTCTCTGCAACAAAGAGCTCTGTTTCTTTGTTTATACCGAGGTAAGACTGGATGTTTCTCTTACTTTCAGTGTTTTAATCTGTTTTGAGTTTCTTTTTTTGTTTTCATAGATTGTTTTACCATATGGGTATTGAGGATTTCAGCTTTTCTTTTGTGATTTTGAAAAGCTCTGATTCCTTTTGGGACTTTGTTGGTGGAATGATCTTCTGTTTTAGCGATTATGAAGGTGGTTCCTGTTTTTTTTTTTTGGTATTAACAGAACATTTCATTTGAAATTTCGGTTTTTTTTTTAATGGTCTCTGCTCTAAGATTTAATTTCCACATATAGAACAATTAATGCACGCTCAACTGCTTCACACGTTTTTTTTTTCTATTATTTTATTTCAAATTTTCATAGAAATTTCTAAGCAGATAATCTCTGATATCTTTTCTTTATTCAGCACCAATCTTCGTGAATCGTGGCTATTTTTTTATTGAGCTTCTCACATTCTTCTGGCCCGAGGAGATCTTATTTAGTACTAAAATGTAATAATATCTATCTTTCTTTTTTTCAGTCGTGGTGTGTTTCATTGCTTTCAGATGCTAACTCCGTTTAGTTACAGAAGAGTTTGAGCTGCATTTCCAACGTTTTTCTCTTCTTTGATCAGAAAGCCTTTTGAGTGTAGAAAACCCATTTGGCTTTAGCACTGGTTCTTCAGTCTTATGGCATTACAGGATAGCCATCGCTAATCTTAAGTTTAATAGGTAGTTAAAACCCTTAAAAGCACTTAATACCACCTGTTTTGACTTTTGAGCTTTAACTAAAAAAAATTGCTCATAATATTCTGATTGATTTCTCTCTCTTTTTGCTTTAGCTGTTTTCCTGATTTTATTTTTTTTTTGAATTTTTTTTTTCCCCTTTTGGTTCTTACTCTTTTCTTTGATCAGAAAGACTTTTGAGTAGCCATTGGGTTTAGTACTGGTTCTTTAGTTAGTATTCCTAAGTTTAAAAGTTAGTGAGAAACATTAAAATTTGCTCAATTTTGATTTATTAGCATCTGGGTTTTCTTAGATTGTGATTTTATTTCTAGATTTGGTTCAATCAAGTTGGAATATCGATCCATGCAATAAATTTCCTGTGTTCTCTAGTTTTGAGTTTCATTTATTACTATAAGATTGCATGTCCCTCTCTCTTGTTTTTTTCTTTATTTGCCTAATTTGGTTATTTACATGATTTTTTTTTCCCAGCAAGCTAGATAAGGGAGGTGGATGAGAAGTGTGCAAAAAGGAAGGATTTTTCTTTATTCTGGCTGAACTTTGGTTGTTAACATGTCTTCTGTTTCTTGGATCACATCCTTCACGTGTTCAAGCTCTTTTATTCATTCCACAGAGAACACTTCTTATATCTCCATCATATTTCAATGGTTGAGATTCATCTTCCTCTCTGCATGTCCTCAACGAGCTCTGTTCTCCTCTATCAATCTCCTTTTCTTGCTCACCCTTCTTGTGTTTTCGATCCAAAAGCTCTATTCTAGATTCTGCTCCCATGGCAATCCCAGCTCCTCCATTAATAAGCCCCTTATCAGAAACAATAGAAGTCATCTCAGAACTACTCTCTGGTTCAAGCTCTCTTTGTTTCTAACAGCTCTGTTAGCAGTTTCTTACACTATTCTATGCATTCTTGCTTTCACTCGAAGTACTCAGTCGCCATGGAAGCTAACCGAAGCTCTTTTTTGGTTTGTTCAAGCAATAACCCATATAGCAATTACAGTTTTAATGGCTCACGAGAAGAGATTCGAAGCTGTTACTCATCCCATGTCCCTCCGTATGTACTGGGTTGCAAACTTCATTATGGCTTGTTTGTTCATTGCTTCGGCGATCATACGTCTGATCTCTGTCAAAGAATACCAGTACCCTGAATTGGAAATGGACGATATATTTTCGTTAATTAGTTTTCCGATATCTGCTATTCTTCTCGTTGTCGCCATTAGAGGATTGACTGGGATTACAGTAACCATGGAATCTGAATCAGGGATGGATTCAGAAACACGCTTATATGAACCCCTTTTGTGCAAATCCAATGTGACTGGGTATGCATCAGCTTCCCTAATTTCTAGAGCTATGTGGCTTTGGATGAATCCCCTATTGAGTAAGGGCTACAAATCCCCCCTCAAGATTGATGACGTCCCATCACTTGCACCTGATCATAGGGCTGAAAGGATGTCTGAGCTTTTCAAACTGAATTGGCCTAAGCCAAGTGAAAAATCCAAGCACCCGGTTCGAACGACATTGCTCCGGTGCTTCTGGAAGAAACTTGTATTTAATGGCTTCCTTGCGATTGTGCGGCTTTGTGTCATGTATGTCGGCCCACTCCTCATCCAAGGATTTGTCGATTTCACCTCCGGGAAGGGAAGCTCCGCTTATGAAGGATACTACCTTGTAGTGATCCTCCTAATGGCGAAATGCATTGAAGTCCTAAGCGCCCATCAATACAATTTCCAGTCTCAGAAACTTGGGATGCTCATTCGATCCACCTTGATCACTTCTTTATACAAGAAGGGCCTAAGGCTATCATGCTCTGCGCGACAGGCTCACGGGGTTGGACAGATTGTGAATTACATGGCCGTGGATGCTCAGCAGCTCTCCGATATGATGCTGCAGCTGCATTCCATATGGCTGATGCCGTTACAAGTCAGTGTTGCCTTAGCCCTCCTATATCACTACCTTGGTGCTGCAATGCTTTCAGCAGTGGTTGGGATTGCTGGAGTTATGCTGTTCATTGTGTTGGGGACCCGCCGGAACAACAAGTTCCAGCACAATGTGATGAGAAATCGTGATTCGAGGATGAAAGCAACAAATGAGATGCTTAATTACATGCGTGTGATCAAGTTCCAGGCATGGGAGGAGCACTTCAATAAGAGAATCCAAGCCTTCCGGGAATCAGAGTATGGGTGGCTTAGCAAGTTCATGTACTCAGTTTCCGGCAACATAGTTGTGATGTGGAGCACACCCATACTTATAGCGTCTTTCACATTTGGGACTGCAATTGTGTTGGGGGTCTCACTTGACGCGGGGACGGTGTTCACGGCAATGACAATCTTTAGAATCTTACAAGATCCAATCAGGACCTTCCCACAGGCCATGATCTCAATCTCGCAAGCGATTATCTCCCTAGGGAGGTTGGACGGGTACATGATGAGTCGGGAATTGGTGGATGGATCGGTTGAGAGAGAGGAGGGTTGTGATAGTAGGATTGCTGTGGAAGTGGAGGGTGGGGTCTTTGGTTGGGATGAAGAAGACGGGGAAGCGGTTTTGAGAGATTTGAATTTGGTGATCAAGAAAGGGGAGCTTGCCGCAATTGTTGGGACCGTTGGATCGGGGAAGTCTTCATTCCTGGCTTCAGTTCTTGGGGAAATGCACAAAATCTCAGGAAAGGTATGAAGTCTGATAGAAATTGATTCAAAGGTGTTAGATTTACTTTCATCATAGTTTCATATATCTGTTTTACATCCAGTATTCTAGACTGGTCATTAGTTATTGCATGAGTCCCATAAAAAGTTTCATCTTGCCACCAGGAAATTTAAGCCTGGAATGGATGGTTATGGTAATCTGATTATGTTAGTTTGTGGCATAGTAGAACTCTTAGGTCAGGAGTTAGGACTAACATTGGGTCCTTACCCCCAGGGGCGGAGTCAAGAATTTTTCATTGGGGGGGCCAAAATACATGTATACAAAAAAAAATTTGGTTTGAGGGTATGGGATTTGGGAGTTCGGGGCCTAGCCCCCGAGAACATTTTTTTTGAGGTAGTTTTTTTATTTTGAAATTTTTTTTTCTCGATAATACCTTTGAGGTCGCCACGTGTCCTATTAATACCCCTTCATTGTGGTTAAGATTCACCCACCTATCCTTGGTTTTAAAAAAATATATCAAATTTCTTTTTGAACCCTTGTTAAAAATTCACTAACTCCTAAGATTAAAATTATTTAAATTTTTTTTTCTAAAATCAAGGATAAGTAAGTGAACCATGAGATTGGGTGAATTTTAACCATAGTTAAGGGGTGTCAATAGGGACATGAGCATAAGGGGACTCCATTGGGGGGCCACTATAAAAAAAATTGGGGGGGGCCACTACATCATATAGGACAAAAAAATTGGGGGGGGCCAATTATACTAAAAATATTTTTTTTTAATTGAGGGGCCTACTAGTCATACTAGTACAGTAGGGATTTACAAACTCCGCCCCTGCTTACCCCATGCATATGAGGTTGGTAGATTTTTCTTTCCTTTTACTTAGCAAGTTTCTTGGATCCCCTCAGTATAACATTACTCACACCAGACAGAAGGGGCACTAAAGCGTTTGACAAATCTAAAAAATAGAACTTATTGGATTTATTCAAAAAACAAGTGCTAAAATCAAAATAAGACCAATTTCAAAGCTCTACTGTTTAAACATTAGATATTTTGTCTCTGATCCATTTCAAAAAGTAACAAAAAAAAGTCTACCTTTTGAATCAGATCTTATTTTGCTACAGCGGCTAGACATTTTAACATCATTTAAGTTGAATTTTTGGACACCTTGTCCCTTATAAATTCATTTTCTCCTATTAGACCCATATTTATAGCTTTGGCTTCGTGTTAGTTGTGTATTTTTTGATAATATGCAATTGCCCGTCAAATAAGTTCGTATTGATGTATTACGAAACATGCCGTTGAAAATATAAATGATTATTTTTTCTCCTAACAAATTTATTACATGAAAAACCTACAAAATTATATTTAATAAAGTAGTTTTTATTAGATCAAAAAAGTTTTGCCAAACCCCCATGCAACCCCCTTATCATGAAGTAGAGGCCTTCTCTGCATTTAGCTAATCAAGTTCTGAAAGACCAACGTGACGTTGAATTAAACAAATGAAGACAAAAATATGTTTATTTAAATTGGTTTAGTTTCTGATTATGTTCATTTGTCTTTTTCTTTGACTAATTCAACTTATAATGCTAGTCTATACCAATGAGAGAAATAAATTATAAAGATTGGATTTTGTTCTTTGTCTTCTATTTGCAATGACTGGGTGTCTGGTATCTATTGATGACACGTTTTACTTTTGTTTCTTGTACTAAAAACTGATCCACCTATTAGGACATGGAGAATGCTACCCCAGTTTCTCTCTTCCCCACTTTCTCTTCAGAGGAACTCGTGTCCTCACTTTGCTATACAGTCGGGAAAATCGGAAAAGTGAGAACACGTGTTCCTCCTGGCTCCTGTAGAGAAAGTGGGGAAGAGAGAAACTAGGACTAGCATTCCCCATCGTGACTTATACTGGGAGATGCAAAGTGTTCATGTTTCACCATATATGGGGTCCTGCCTATTAGAGATATTATGGAACACAATAAAGTGTGATGAGATACATCCTATCTCATCACCATATAAGTTAGATTTAAATCAACATAATCTAATCTTAATCTAATCATACTTAAATCAAATCTAATGCATTGTGATGTGAGGACACGTGTAATAAGATTTAAATCTTAATCTAATCATACTTAATCAAATAAGTGTGATTAGATTTAAATCAATAGATACTAACCCCTATAGTCTTTACTGCTCTATTTTTGCTACTACAGCTGACATGTATCATTGTTATATCCTTTTCTGCTGCAGGTCAGAGTTTGTGGGACCACTGCCTATGTGGCACAGACAGCGTGGATCCAAAATGGGACCATCCAAGAGAACATTCTGTTTGGTTTGGTGATGAACAGAGAGAGATACAGAGAAGTTATCAGGGTGTGTTGCTTGGAGAAGGACTTGGAAATGATGGAGTTTGGAGACCAGACTGAGATTGGAGAGCGTGGTATCAACCTCAGTGGTGGCCAGAAGCAGCGGATACAGCTCGCTAGAGCTGTTTATCAGGACTGTGATATCTACCTTCTTGATGATATATTTAGTGCCGTTGATGCTCACACCGGATCAGAAATATTCAAGGTGACAACACTCTTTACATAGGTCATAAGATTACTTAAAACTCTTCATACTACTACTGCAATTGGAAAGTGATCTTGTCTTGCGCTACAAATTACTAATTGATGTAACTCTATGATAGAAACAGAAACAAAAACAATTTTTTTTTTTTTTGGACTTCTTTTATTCCCTGAATTGTGATCCTAACTTTGACAACTCATTTCAGGAATGTGTGAGGGGGATTTTGAAGGATAAGACCGTTTTACTTGTAACCCACCAAGTTGACTTCTTGCATAATGTCAATCTTATCTTGGTAAGTTTGATATTGTTTCCTGAATCTTCATGTTTATTAGATTTGTTGTTTGTAATAATCAAGATATTTCCCAAAATACAATCTATTTGCTTCTCAATATTCGCATGCATTTCTTGTTTTCTTATACTAAATGTGTTTCCGGGGGGGGAAATACTAAAGGTCTCAGGAAATCGTTGAAGGTTTGGACCACAGGCCTAGCAAACACTTCCAATTCTCTCCATCGTGCTAGTCATTGCAGGCGCATCCATGCAGAAAAATCCACCATTCATAATCTGCTACATTCTTTTGGATGGTCCATGGTTAACAAAAATATGAAGATGGGGGTCCCATTTTCCTGCAAATATGCCTCATATACTGCTATGTCATATCTGTCCTGAAATTGGTTCCAACCTAAAATCAAATCATTTATATCTGTAAAGTTGCAATTAAAGTTCTCTTTTGTCTGATGACTCTCTCATGTGGAATACACAACCTTATGTTCACAGCTTACGTCTTTCTTATTTTTGTCCCTGTTGTAAACTTGTAATCCTTAATAACCAGGTCATGCGAGATGGAATGATTGTCCAATCTGGAAAGTACAACGAGCTTCTAGATGCTGGAACCGATTTCAGAGCACTTGTATCTGCTCATGAAACCTCTATGGATCTTGTAGAAATGAATAGTAACATTCATAGTGACAACTACCAACAATCACCACCATCACCCCAAGCCACTTCAAACCAAGGGGAGCCCAATGGTGAAAACAGATCTCTCTTCCAATCCAAATCCGAGAAGGGGACCTCAAAGCTTATCAAAGATGAGGAAAGAGAAACAGGCCATGTCAGCTTGCATGTGTACAAGCTATATTGCACTGAGGCATTCGGGTGGTGGGGAGCAGCGGCTGTGTTGGTTATGTCTTTGTTGTGGCAGTCATCTCTAATGACGGGTGATTATTGGCTGGCATATGAGACTTCAGAAGATCGCGCTGTGTCATTCAACCCTTCTCTTTTCATTCGCGTCTACTCGATCATTGCGGCTGTTTCATGTTTTTTTATTCTGATCAGAGCGTTCTTAGTTACGTTCTTGGGGCTCAAGACAGCTCAAATCTTCTTCAAGCAGATTCTTCATAGCATCCTGCATGCTCCTATGTCATTCTTTGATACCACACCTTCGGGAAGAATTCTGAGTCGGGTGAGATTCGTCACCATTTCTCAATTTTTGTTGTGGTACCAACTCTTCTGATTTTAGCCATCAAATAATAGTATGAACTATGAAGAAACTACCTATTGGATTACTTGTCTGACGATATTTTTGAGTGATCACCTATTTTTTTCAGGCATCAACAGATCAGACCAACATTGATATCTTCCTTCCCTTCTTCGTGGGCTTTACCATTGCCATGTACATCACATTGCTCAGCATCATCATCATCACATGTCAGTATGCTTGGCCGACGGTGTTCCTCATAATTCCACTGGGTTGGCTGAATTTCTGGTACCGGGTATGAACACTCTTTCCCTTTAATTCTTGGTATTCATCACTATTGCTTTGTAGCTCTCAGTGAAAAACTAAAGTAATCATCATGCTATATGTCATGCCCATGCATAGGGCTGGGACTAATCATTCAAATCCACCTGAGGAGTTCTCTTACACCAAAAACAACATTATTGGATGACTATAGCCATACATTCTATCCCATTCTTTTGAAGGATAGAGTAAATTTGGTACTTACTGGTTACTACATCCCAATCAGTTCAATCTTTGGCACGATTGATCTCCTATGGTGTCTTTTAATGGTGGGTCTCACCTGAATGTCCTTACGGTTTACTTGACGGGTGGACACATCTTAGTGGGAATGAAAACCCAATATATGTATTTTACAGGTGAACCAAAACATGTCTATTTAACACGTCCTGCGTCTTTTGGAGTGCAGGGGTACTACCTTGCATCGTCTCGGGAGATAACTCGCCTTGATTCGATCACAAAGGCCCCGGTTATCCATCACTTCTCCGAAAGCATCTCTGGAGTTATGACAATCCGGTGCTTCAGGAAGCAGGGAAGGTTTAGTCAGGAAAATATTGACAGGGTGAATGCAAATTTGCGTATGGATTTCCACAATAATGGATCCAATGAGTGGTTGGGCTTCCGTCTGGAACTGATTGGAAGCTTCATCCTCTGCATTTCCACTATGTTCATGGTCTTGTTGCCTAGCAGTATTATAAAACCAGGTAATTGTCCCCCAACATATTCTTATTCCAACCAGCTGTAATTAAAGGGAAATCTGGAGTATTCAGTCCTTAAGAATAATATAGTGGGCACTTCTCTAGCAAACAGAGGCCTGGACCCAAACACCTAAAGGGTCCCACCTAAGAGACATGGCCAAAATATCAATATGATAGATTCTACTGATTAAAGTTCCAGAAAATGATCTAAGATAAGATAAGACGATCAAAATCATCTGATCGCGCTTATCCTTAGCGTAGGAAATCCCATTCAGACTCTCACTTATCAATCTATTGTTTTCAGTTATATTTATTTGCTGTACATATGATTCTTATGTATATTACTTAGTAGCCTACTTGTGTGCATTCTTTGGCATTATAACTATATGAATTAAATTATTTAATCGTTATATGTTAATATATGAAAATCGAAATAGTTGTTGATACATGGTGCTTGGGTTTTGACGGGGTCAGTGTGTTCTTACACTGAGATGCATGTATGTGTCTAAGTTACAGAAATGCATGTGTCTAGGTTCACATGTCTAAGTTTCTTCATGCATGAAATCGGAGAAACTTCTATAGGGATGAATGGAACATTCTCCTTTGCATTAAAAGGTTCCAATTTGTGTGGTTGAGGAACTGACTTATTGATCTATGTGATGTAGAATACGTTGGCTTATCTCTTTCCTATGGTTTGTCGCTTAATGGCACACTATTTTGGGCCATATATATGAGTTGCTTTGTGGAGAACCGAATGGTTTCGGTTGAGAGAATGAGACAGTTTACGGAAATCCCATCAGAAGCAGCATGGAAGATCAAGGACTGCCTTCCTTCTCCGAATTGGCCCACCCATGGCAATATCGACCTCAAGGACTTGCAGGTAACCGACCTGAATCTTTCTGGCTTTCTTGATCCTTCTTCTTCTTCTTCAGTTTTCTTTAGATTCTGTGTGTAGTTCAGTAAACAATGGCATTCTTGTTAGTTCATAGGAACTTTTGCCTTAATTAGAGAATAAAAGGGCACATCAGCCTTTTCATCATGGATGGAATACACCTATTTGCACCCATGATTTAAGATTATGCAAACAGGGTTCTAAATCCAAATTTCCTTGAGCTTAGAATTTTATTAGAAAAAATCTCAGGGAGGGAAATCAACTTTATTTGTCTCCCTTGCTAACAGTGTCATATAGGCACTAAGAAAGGGAGAACAGAACCAGCCATAGGAAAGAGAAAAATCACTCTGGCTGACAGCTGACAGCTGACTCAAATCTTATGATCCTGAGTTCCTGACCTTTTGATCTACGAATCTTTTTTCTCCATATTTAATTTATTATTGTCTAAATAAGAGATAAATTGGATACAAGATCCCCCTTCAAGGACTCACACAGTTTCATGACATCTCTTACCCCATATGTACAGGCATATTTAGGTTGGACTTGCAGATGTATTCCATTTTGTTAACATAATTGTTTAATGGTGTTTATGATCATGAAAAGATAAACAGGCACATAGAAAGATAAAAAAGAGAATTTACATGGTTCGGCAATAACCTGCCCACATCCACGGGACAAGATCCAATTACTTATTCCTTATTCAGAAAAACCTTGAGAAACCAGTACAAAAATCACTCTCTCCTCTCAAATTAAATCCCAACCCAAGCCCAAAGACCCTTTGTACACTTCAAGTCACCTTCTTAATGAACCTGAATAACAATCCCTATCTCCTTCCCTTAAACCATTTCCCAAGTCCTAGTGTGCTTAATCCGTTTTTATTATCTCTACACTGAAACCCTAGACCTATAAGCACATATTTATAAGCCTACATTAGAGTCCTAAACAATTAGAAAATCTTCAATTCACGCAACTTACCAAATCCGGTTTAAACAGCCCTCTTCCGTGAAAACCGGTTGATCGACCTTCAAAAAAAACTGACCAACTTGACTGCTTTGGTTACTGGAATTGCGACTTGTGTGATTTGGCTGACAGCGGTCGACCACTTTGCAATTCCAGTCGACTGGTTTCCCCCAGTTTGAGCCACACCTTCAATAGTAACATGAAAATAGAGAAAAAGAAAGAGCGTGCGCACCCACACACAAACCACAAGTTTTACATGTTTTACGATGTTAGTGGCAGAAGGTACCATAATTCAACACAAAATTAAGCATACTTCACCCAAGAAAATACGAAAAACCATGTTTGGAAATATAGTAACTTTCCCCTAAGCATTAATGTGATGAACTTGGCATCTTCATTAACGTGACTCAAGCTAAAAAAATTTTCTCTCGGTGCATGTAATGTAAGAGGCTCTTGCTGATGAAAATTTGCACGGATTCTTGATGAACAGGTTAGATATCGGCCGAACACTCCTCTGGTTCTCAAAGGTGTTACTCTTAGCATTCAAGGAGGAGAGAAGATAGGTGTTGTTGGTCGAACAGGGAGTGGCAAGTCCACTTTGATCCAAGCTTTCTTTAGACTGGTGGAGCCTTCAGGAGGGAAGATAATTATTGATGGGGTAGACATTTGCAAGCTGGGCCTACATGATCTTCGGTCTCGCTTTGGAATCATTCCTCAAGAGCCTGTCCTTTTTGAAGGAACCGTGAGAAGCAACATTGATCCGATTGGACTGTATTCGGATGAAGAGATATGGAAGGTAAATTTGCTCGGAGTTTTTTTTTTTTTTTTTTTAACACTACCCTCCAAAAAATTAACTAGTATTATAATTATAGAGACCCACACCCAAGTTCCATAGCTTTGGGTCCACTATCCCAATCATCATTTCCTACTCCTAGAGGTAAAGGAAAGGTCCATATCTTTTGGGCCGGTTGTGGGTGAGGAAGGATTTGAACCCCCGACACTGTGGTTCGTTGCCACATGCTCTAATCCTCTGAGCTACAGGCCCCACCCTATCTCCACTAATCTGTTTATTAGAGATAGTTTAGAGATTACGGTGTATCTCATCTCACCTTATTACACCACTTTGTATTCTCTAAACTATCTCTAATACTATTCCTAGGAGTACTAGGGGTAAAACTTGGGCGAGTTGGGTTGGCTGGGGGCCTACCAAGCCCAACACTCAATGCAGAACAACCAGCACATAGCCAGACCAAACTCAAGCATCAAGCCGAACCGAGGTGCTCATAGGCTAAACATGGGTTGGGTCAGGTTTGGGGTTAGGCCTGAGCCAAGTTGCATCCCTATTAATAAA
Source organism: Tetracentron sinense (assembly GCA_015143295.1). NCBI lineage: Eukaryota > Viridiplantae > Streptophyta > Magnoliopsida > Trochodendrales > Trochodendraceae > Tetracentron > Tetracentron sinense. Next base: position 5,235,712 of record CM026558.1, on the reverse strand, counting down.
AATAAATTAGTAGTAATTTGCTGTTTTTCTTTTGATAAGTTGTGGTGGACTTGTTATAAAGCGAACCTGTCATGCTTCATTGGAATTAAAGGAGAAACTAGTGAAAAATGGATACCTTGACTGTTTTGGCATGTTTGTATGATCTGATACACAATAGATTAGTTCAGCACCCAATTTCAGATTTTCTTGAAGTCTATTATATTGTTAAAGTTTGTTTGAGTTGGGTGAGAGTTGTTTGTGATTTTCTCTTCTTTGTAGAGCCTTGAACGCTGCCAACTTAAAAACGTCGTGGCTGCAAAACCCGATAAACTCGATGCTTCAGGTTTCTATCCTCTCTTCTCTCTCCCTTTTTTTTTTTGGGTCTAAGATTGTGTGTTGAAATGAGTATATTTTCGTTCAATACTCTATAATGACTTAATTTTGTTACTTAGTGGTTGATAATGGAGACAATTGGAGCGTGGGACAGAGGCAGCTTCTCTGCTTGGGGCGAGTCATACTGAAGCGCAGCCGAGTATTGTTTATGGACGAGGCGACGGCTTCTGTTGATTCACAAACTGATGGCGTAATACAAAAGATAATCCGAGAGGACTTCTTGACCTGTACAATTATCAGCATTGCTCACAGAATACCCACGGTCATGGATTGTGATAGAGTGTTGGTTATAGATGCAGGTATGTGCTTCACACTCTTGCTTTTGCATTAACCTTTACATGAAAACTTACCACGAAATCACAAGTTTAGCGGTAGATTGTTTATAAATTTTTAGGTTCATAATAAGATAACAAGTTGAATTATATAATATGGTTAACTTGGCTCAGGCAGTCCTCAGGACTCACCTGACTAGGCTTACAAATATGATATATATATGCACAACTTGACAATTTGGATGAGTCGGATTTGGTTTTAAGTGTTGTAATTGATCTTTGTTAGACCTTACATGTTGTGTTATTAAAGGGTTTTTTGCCACCCAACTTTCACAGGTTTGGGTGGTGGTTTTAAAAGCATGGGTCGAGCTCGGGTTGGGTTTTCTAATCCAACTTATAATTGGGATGAGTTCGGGTAGCACTCCAGGAGATGATGGGTGATGATACCTAGTTAATCAATTAATAATTATACAAATAATTCTATACTAATATATATTAACTACGAATTTAAGCAATAGGTGTTATTATGATATAACATATACCCAATTTATTATTTGATTATTATTATTCTTTTCAATCAGGTTAGGGTTGAAAAGTTCCTTATTGTGTTAGGTTCAGATTGTCTTTTTAAACCCATTTATAAACGGATTTTATTCAAATTGTCGGTCTGCTCAAATGGACCCAACCTACTGTCTCACCTATAGAACTACTAAGCATGTGTGTCACATTTTCTATGATTTGTTTGATAGTAGTCATTGTGTGGCTAAAAAGTGAAATCTGTATCAGATTATTTATTTATTTGTTATTATATCGAGCAGGGAGAGCGAAAGAATTTGACAGACCATCTCACTTGCTTGAAAGGGCCTCACTTTTTGGGGCATTGGTTCAGGAGTATGCCAATCGCTCTTCGGGATTGTAGAATAACATAGGGGATTTCATGGTCATTGCTTCTGGTGTCATTGCTGCTGCTACTGAATGGTACAAGTTACAGCCCCATCTTCGTAATTTACAGCAACAAGCCGCCGCCGGGAGAGCTAAAAACATAAATCCAACTCTTGGTGGTACAAGTTTCGGGGATAATGTCTAAATAATTGGCATACTTTAAAATATTTAATGGTAGATGTGATGGGAAGCATATAAAAATCTCCCAACTATTTGAGGTCGGCAACAGGAATCATGTTCCGTCATTCTATCTAAAGCTGATCAGGCTTCATGTAACATGAGTAGGAACATCCTACACCGCCTGCCAAAAGTAACCCTAAATATTTCTAATAAGATCAGCAATGCATGATTAACTATGACATGCTTTAATGTTCTCATGAATGTTGTGTTCTTGTATAACTTGTTTCTGGTGTGAAGGATGGGTAACACCAAGTGATGATAGTGCAGAAGACATAGACAGCATTGCCCCAAATGCAACTTCTCTATATCTCTCTTTACTGGACAGTGAACAAGGCAAGGCATGTTTCTTCCTGTCAAAGTTTCTGTCATGGAAGTCGGATAGCTGAAAATATGTGGTGGTGTTGTCTTGACCCAAAAAAAAAAAAAAAAAACCAGGCAAGGCAAGGCATGTTTCTTCCTTTAAAGTTTCTGTCATGAAAGTCAGATGGCGGAAAATATGTGGTGATTTTAGCTCAAAATATTTTTGGTGTGGCTTATATCTGAAGTGTTCAATTTTTTTCCATCACAAATGTTTCAATTCCTACTATCCAAACAGACCCTAACAGAAGACAAAGCCAGCCTTAAAAAAATGACAGTGTGTTGGTGCTTTCCTTTATTTTTACAGTGGGAAGCAATGGATAAAGGCTTGTTTTTTTGGACTATGAGATTTAGTTGAGACAGTCTTCAGTATTATCCATATATTTTAACCAGGGAGAAACAAAAAACTATTTGCAAATTTCATAGAAATTCTTTTTATGAGAAGTAATTCCTGGAAATGTATCTTGCTAATACAGTTGGGGTACCTTTAAGGGCTAGAAATTCTTCTTGTTCTCGTGGTGTTATAAAATATCATGTAATATTCGCAGAAATCATGAGAAAATCACAGAATTATCACAAGATAATAAATGTCAGGACATATAAATTTCTTAATGAGTTAAAGGAAGTTTTATTGTTCTCTAATCTTTTCATATTAGAATTTTTGGACAATAGCCAATGAAAAACTAAAATGAGGATTTTTCTTGCAAAATGCCTAGGCAAAACACATGAATCCGGGTAGGGGTCAGATGACCCATATCCTCGAGTGGAATCACCAGACAATCCCTGCTAGGGGTTAGAAGTAGAACTATATAACACTTGAACAAGATCTAACAAAGACTTTAATTGGGGTTTTACCAACGTAGCGTGGTAAAGCATCCCTGCAATACTAGGGTGTCACCGGTCGCTCCCTGAGGAAGATGAACTTCCTTTCTAAGCAGTATTGTCTATCACCATATCACATGGAAAATGCCTTCAACAAAAGGACATATAAATTGAGGATATGGAGGTAAACAGCAATGCCTAAACTACTCCCAGACCTAACTTCCCACAGATGGCTTCCAGCTTAAAACTTTGCAAACATAACAGAAAAAATAAAAGAGCATAGGACAGATTACGAATTAAGATTCTCTCTCCATCGGAGAGCGAAAGACATATGAATGTGATCTTTTAACACTGATAATATGGCATGGAGAAACATGAAAGGAATAATAGATTACAAGCAGATAAGGTCCTGCAATTGAGCTTAGAGAGCAGCAGGACTGACTTAACGAGGTACCCTCTTCCGACTAAGTATCTCCTGTTCTTTTAGGCGATGCTGGAACCTTGCCAGGCGAGCTTGAAGGCTGACCAGACCTGCCGCCTTGCGTGAGAGCACAAAACTCAACTGGGTCACATAATTATCAATGAGACTGCCTGGTTGATCTACTTCTGCCAACAGTTTCATCTCCTATGTGCAACAACCATAAGACGGTTAAATACTCTAGTAAATTATCTGTTAAATACTTTAAGTGGTTGCCACAAAAAATCACAAAGAAACAGTCAAGTAACAAAAGCATTTTCCCAATATATACGACAGAATTGGTCTACTTCTGCCAACAATTTCATCTCATAATATGCAACAACCATAAGATGGTTTAATACTCAAAGTAAATTATCTGCAAAATATTTACAGTCGTTGCCATGTAAAATCACAAAGAAACAGGCTAGTAACAAAATCATTCTCCAAATATATAACACAGAAGTGCCGATAAGGAACTCAAAGATACCTTTATAACAATGCAATCCGCAAAACATCATAGGTGGTTGAAAGTTGAAATCTCATGGAAGAAGGTAAAGTAAGGGGGTAGATTGAATCAATAATCAATACATATTAAGTTACAATCGACAAAGTTCACAAGTAATATGCATCATTAGAAATCAAACATAATCTAGAGAAATCATAGTAGGAGAAAAATTGTATGAGAAAGATGAAAATCTAGACTTACTTCACGAACAATTTCCATTGTATTTTCGATTTCCTTTCTATGAGTTGCAATTAAAGCCTCTTCTTCCTACAATAGGAGATGTAAGCTAAAAGATCAAAAAAAGTGCATGCAAAAGGCTTCTGCAACAACTGGATCACTAAAAGGAATGAACAGAAGATAACCCACCTCAAGTACGGCATTCATATCTCCATCATGAGGAGGTTCAGGTTTGTATTGTCTTGATCCAAGATTGTTATCAAACGTATTCTGCTGCCTGTAACTTGTGGACAGGTCAGATCCCCCACTATCTTTTTTTGGCCAGTTCCCTTGCTTTTCTGACTTCTCTTCCCTAAAAGCTTTTCTACGGTTCGGTGAAACCTTTTGCACTTTCTCTTCCTCTACTGTATCATTCAAGTTTTGGGCAGTGGAAGAGGTATATAGTTTATGACTTTTAAAACCACCAAAAATATTTTTCATGTCAACCCTCTCCCTCTCCCTGTCCAGAGAACCAGAAGCCACCCCACCTTCCTCCCTCCCATTAATGGGGTAATTTGATGGCAAACTAGAAGGCTGTCTGTCGATGTCAGCAGTAGACTTATAAGATAACTTTTCTTTTTCTACAACCCTTCTACTCAAATCTGCCACATCCACTTGCTGGTCGTAAATATCCTCTGCCTCAATAAGAACTGGCAAAGAAGGTGCTGATGAAGATCCCTTAATAGTAGGCAGTACTAAACCTGAGGCCTGATCCTTTTTCGCATTCCCACTCTTGGAGAGACTTTTAACCCTGTTCACTCAGCAGCCATATTCTGTTAAAACAGACCGACTAGTAGCTAATTATTATCAAGGTAATGTGATCAGTTTAAACCTGAAATAGAAAGAATCATACCTATCAGCATATCTCAAAGTATTGAGTGTATGTTCACAAGAACCTGCATTTGGAGAAATGCAAGAGATCATAACAGTCCTTGAGTTGCCAACAAAGGAGTCACGAAGCACCTCTGTGAGTTTGCTCCCACGAAATGGGATGTGAATCTGGTCATTGTCAAGAGCACGGATGCACTCCTTCAGGGCCAAAAGGCTCTTGTTAATTTCTGCCCCCTCAATCCTGCAATTGAGAACAGGTACCTCTGTTATTACAATATGGTTAGGAGTAAATCTTTCTCAGCTAGCCTATCAACAGCGTAACAATAACTATGCTGCACAAACAGGGTAGAACCCACAATTCAAGAGTCCCCACTAGGATCTCTCTCCCTCCCTCCCTCCCTCCCTCTCTCCCTCTCACACACACACACACAAAACATATTAACAGCCTGTTATATGAATTTCTCTAAACTGTTCATCATATTATTTTTGGCTGACCAAATAATGTAATAGATGGAAGGTAATGATCATCCAGCATTAAGAGACATCTACTGGTGAATCCTTCCCCCTGCATGTGTGCTGAATGTGTCTCATGCCATGGGTAGACTATTTCTTGTTTCTAGCCAACAACTGATACTACATTTGCTCGGTGGATGATTATATCAAGACTCTTAAACATGTATGGAGCAGCAGACAAGTGGCATCAACACATATGTTGATAAACTGAAAACAGCTGAACCCTACAGCCCCAGCAAATCAACAACTTTCTAATGAGGCAGTCAGCCGTCATAATTGACATGTAGAGAAAACTATGCATGAAACAACGTGAGGTTTATAGTTTTAAGCCTCGGCATCCGTGTAAAATTCAGTCACCAAGGAAGTGGAAACTTTTCAAGGAACTTTAAGGAAGTCTAAGGATATATTGTAAAAATTAAAAAAAAAGTAGGACATCGAAAATCTAAAATGTAACTTTAGAGGATGGCTAACTAAGATTACATAACAAAACAGAAGCAAGTAGACTGTAGAGTATCAAATACAAGAATCATGGCAACAGGCATCCGTTGTCAAAAACTGTAAAGTCAAATGTGCACATAAATCATCGTCTTATACATTAATACATCCCATAAAAGAAAAATAATACATTACACGCTCAGAAACTCTTTTTTTATTATTGATAAATATGAGAATGATATTAATGAAACTCAACAAAGATTACAAACGAAAACGAGGGTTCACAAGGAGGTAAACCCAAAGAAGCACACCAAAAACAAACTATGGCTCCACAATCGCATAAAGGATCGTATAGTAGAAAGCATGCCTAGGTATCAAGATCTCTTTTAATGGAGCACTAATTTATCAACAGTCAACAAACACGCTCCTCGGAAAAACAATGTCGTTAAAGACTCCAATTTCTCTCCTTCCAAATGGACCACCCAATAGTGCTCCGCAAGAGAGCCCATACAACAGAAGTTGGATCCATGACTTATCACATAGAGCTCATGACTCAACTCATGAGTGATGACTTATAACCACAAAGTGCGAATGCAACTCGAAGTCATCATCCATGTCTCGATGAGGAGGTTGACGAGACAGTATGTGGGTATTGAGCCCAAGACATATAACTTTGGTGCCAATTGGCATATTCTTCAGATAAATCGCTTATATTGTTGGGCATTAATACCAACAAGGCCAAAATCATAGTCCTATTCATTATTATGATAAATGAGTAAGACTATCTCCTTAATTAGTGCATGCTTTATGATTTGATATTTAAAAATAATATACTATTTAAATATATATTTTTTAAAAAATATTTAAAATAATTTAATTTCTAAAAAAACCCACCCAATTTGTAGATCGAGTGAAGAGTACTACTAACACACATTTAGCTTATGTACAAACATATAGCTATAATCTAAGAATTTCGCAAGTTACAATAATATGCACAATGAAAATACATTATTAATTAATTTTTATAACTAAAAAATAAGTTTCTTTTTTATAAATAAGATAATTCGACCAATTCCGTCAAAGTTGACCGAATTGAGTCGACTTCCGTAGTGTCCGAAGCGAAGGTCGGGACATTCAATGAGATATTGAGAAAGGGGGGTCTATAGACCTGAGGTCGAGGGAGTGCTATCATTGATGAGACGGTTCTGATTGTTGAACCAAGTGAATCATCAATGATTAAATCAGATAGATAGATCGAGAAAGAATTTTTTATTTTTTTTCGTGGGATGGATAGAAAAAGACTCATGTAAGGTAAGGTGTAATTCGTTATTTTTTTATATGATTGATAAAAAAAAATCGGAAGAATATGGGCTTTCCCCAAGATTCCAAACTTATATTAAATGAGAAAGAGATCCATCAAGGCAAAAATTATTGATGCAAGATATGGGAGGGGAGTGAACGCTTTCTTTTTTTGCCATTTTTCATCTGTGGATTGTTAATAAACTCACCTCGTTCGTCGACTTTATCCAATCTAATATTTCTAATTTTCTATGAAGCATAAGTTATATAACAAGGTATACTTGACACCTATCGTAATGATAAACGGCTCGTCTCGCCGTGACCTTCTCTTGAATTCTCAAAACTTCTGTCACTCTATCCTCGCAGGGGCAGAGAACCCATCGTTGTCTTGGCTATGCTACCGGAGGCTCTGGGGAAGTAGGAATAGGAGAGCACTCATCTTGGGTGAGCTTACTGGCTATCATACCTTTTTCTGACGAATCATATAGTCCTACAATTTCATCGACTAATAAGGTTATCAAATGAATCGTAATTACAATGGAAACGATCGAAAAAGAGATTTGAGTTAATATGTGTTCTAAAGTTGAAAATATCATTTTAAAAAATCCTTTTAAAAAAAACGGTCTCTCAATTACGTAATAGCTTTCTTATGCTTTGAAATACAGATCTCAAGTTATACTTGTTAATAACTTGGGTTTGTGATAATTTGTAAAATACATATGCTTGTGACAAGGAAGATAAGTCACAAAAATGGGTTGAATTTTTTTTACTATTATAATAGACTTTTCGATAGTTGAAATACAATGAATTGTATTTTTATTTATTTTATCAATTCTTTTTTGATTTATTTCATCATTGTAAATGGATTGCATATGATTCGATTAGGTGCTAAATAATCAAGAATTCTGCCCTCTTTTTACCAGAAGGATCCAAACTAAACAATTTGTGTTTTACTTGATCATTAGTCACTGAGAGGTTAGAAATATATCTTCATTCAACAAAAAGAGACTGAACATTCATTTGATCTTGATCCTTGTGGAGCAAAGTTCTATTACTATTAATGGGGTGGCTCCGTGATTTTTTATGGGCACAGGCATCCCAAGTAATTCAATCTTCTTGTATTTTAAAAAAATTGGACTTCCTGGTAAACTTTGATGAACTTCAATCGAAACAGGAAAAAAAATGTTGAGAAAATACAGAACTTCTGTGAAAGTTAACCAGAGTGTACAGAAAAATGAGTGTACAGAAAAATTCTGTAAATTGAAAAGCTTTTAAGTTTTAACATAAAAAGGTAATGCTAGTTCCACTCACTTTAAACTTACTTTCTTCATAAGAAAAGACACGTGTCTCCAGCATTAACCTTATTATAAATTATAATTTTATGATTAATATTTGACCAATTTTGTTATTATCATATTATGCCCATAAAGGAGTTTTTGTAATATTAAATAATTAAATAACTTCCTAATGGTATTTCATAAATTAAAAATTATTTAACTACTCATCTCCTCCTTTTTACATATTGATTCAATCTTGTAAAAACATTTAGCTCATCAATTACATATTAAAATTGGTTTAAAAAATAAATTGAATTTCAATTATTTATCAACTTTTATGTGCATTCATAAGTTTTTTAGGTTTCTAAAACACTTAATATTGATAATCATTGAAAAATAAAGAGAATGCATATCAGGAGGATAAAAATTAGTTTAAAAAATGGACAATATAGAGAAATATCAAGAAGAAATTTCAGCTCAGACAAACAGACAACGCATGTCACTTAACATGATTCTCACACTAGAATTTGAGTACTACATGCTTGTATCAGTAATATAATGATTTCTAGATGTGTACTTATGCTTACGTATTATATTTCTAAAGTTTCATCTTAAATTTTCAATGTTTCCTAGACTTCTTTAATTTTTATATAACTTCTTTGGACTTCCTTAAACTTCCTCGAAACGTGTCAACTTCCTTAGTGACTGAAGTTTATAGCGAAAGTAACACCTTATGGCTCGTTTGTATTTCTCCTCCCCATGCACCCAAATTAGAGACTACCAGATTTGGTCTCAAAGCAACAATTGCCGGTTTTCAGTGAGATCTTTTTTACAAACCTTCAACCCGGTACCTTCGTCCTCCTTTCCATCTAAGGTTGTCTGGTCTCCCCAGATACCATTGAAGGTATCTTTCTTCTTATGGTCTACAACTCTTAATAAGATTCACACATCTAAATATTTAAAGAATAGAGGGTGGAGTATGGCAAACCGTTGTTTTCTGTGTCTAATGGAGAAAGAGACAGTAGATCACTTGCTCTTACACTGTCCGGTTGCTTTCGGGATTTGAGGTTTCTTCTTCTTTTGGTTAGGGGTGAAGTGGGTCTTCCTACTATCATTTATGAGTTTCTTATCGGGTTGGCAATTGATGACACTGGTGGGTGTCAAGGAAGTCATCATAACTAATTTACCTGGAGCTAGGGCTGCACAAAGCCCAATTGGCCCGTTGGTGCGGCTCGGTTCGGCCCGAGATCGGCCCAAATTTTAGGCTCGAACGGGCCAAGCCAAGCCTTAAAAAAAGCCCGAAAAATCAATCAAGGTGAGCTCGGGCCAACCCCTGTGTGGCTCGGCCCGGCTCGATTAAGATTCAGTTCGGCCCAAACTCGGCTCTGCTCGAATATTATTAAAAAAATAATAATAAAATAAAATTGTTATTTATATATATCATTATTATATATATAAATAATATAAAATATTTTTATTTAAAAAAAAAAAAGGATTCAAGCCAAGCCCGGCTTGAGCTTGAATCAATTTGGGCCGAGCCAAGCTTTAGAATTCGGACCGATTTTTCGAGCTTGATTTCGGGTCGAGTCGGGCTTCAAGCCTAGAAAAAAATCTTTCAAGCCAAGCCGAGCCGGGCTTGGAAAAGCCCGGCCCGAATACAGCCCTACCTGGAGCTATTTCATGGTCAATCTGTAAACAAATGAATAGTGGTGTCTTTGACGATTCCTCCTCTTCAAATTCCTAAATTGTTGCTCGCATTCGGCACTTGATCATAGACTAGCGTTTATTCGTCACCTAGGGGTGGAAATGCGTGATATCTTGCTATGAGGAGTTAGAGCTTGTATATGTTGCATTTTTCTATTCATGCTCTTTTCCTTAGACTCTCCCCCTTTCTCAGTTTACTCTCCTGTAAACTGCTTGTAGCTCTTTTGTTATTCTAATATACTAAATATTTGCCGATGATAAAAAAAAATTCTAAGGGATTCAAGAAAATGGGAGAAATGTGATTATTATTATTATTATTTTTTTTTTTGGGGGGGGGGGGGGGGGGAGGGTGTCATATCAACAAAAATAGATGAATATGGTTGACTTCGGTTCATTTCCACTAAGCCATGTAAGTAATATAAAGGTTTTGTAATGCTACGGCCGATGTTACTAAAACTTACCAAAGTCTCCAAAACCCTAAACTATTTACACTTCAAGTGGATATCATTTCGGTGGCTATTGAAATCGGCGCATTTCCACCAATATTTACCAAAATGATTTTAAACCATCCAGGTAGGGTTCAGTGTCGGTACCATGGACACGGAAGCATTTCGTAGGAAACATTATGAAATGTATCGGGAAATACTGTAATTTGATGTCGCATGAAGTTTCATGTCGATACCATGGAAATGGAAGCGTTTCGTAGAAAAATATTAGGAAATGTGTTAATGTTATAAACTATTATTATTTTTTGCTGACCAAAGAATGTGATAGATGGAAGGTTACGATCGTCCAGCATTAAGACACATCTATTGGTGAATCTTGCCTCCTGCACATGCCAAATGTGCAGCATGCCATGGGTAGACTGGTCCTTGTGGTCTAAACAACAACTATTACTAGATTTTTTTGGTGGATGATTATATCAATAGACTCATGAACATGTAGGAGCAGCTGACAAGTGGCATCAACACAAGTGTTGATAAACTAAAAAACATAATTGAAATGTAGAGAAACAGATGCATGAAACAATGTGAAGTGTCTCTATTTACAGCAGCTTAACTGTAATTACCTTCATACAAAAAAAATGTAAGAAACACAACTATTTATGAGAGGAAGTATCTCATAGTAATCATGCCTAAATAAGAACATTCGAAAAATAAAAAACAAATAGAAAAAAAAAATAGTGATGCGGAAAAGCATACCGTGTTTGTCGGTCATTATCAGTAGTGTCAGCACCTCTTTCGCTACCAGCAAGATCAATAAAAGAGATTTTCCCAACAACTTTCCCACCCTTGAACTCATTTCCATCATTGTGCCTTTTGGATTCTTTCATCTCACTGTGCTTCTTAATGACAAGTTGTAAAATAGCGTGTGATCTTGAAGATTCCTCGTTGGCACCAGTAGAGCCTGTACTTCTTGCTGCATTTCCCCTCTCGATGTATTCTTTAACAATCTGTACATCCGAAACTTCAAATTCCTGCAGTCCAACAATGCAAACTTGTTGCCTTCCGTCTTCTCTCATGCAAAGTTTCCTGGTTAAGAACATCAAATTATAAAACCTTAGATATTGATCATATATAGCCTGTGCGCCCACCACTCACACATACAAAAGTATAAAAATTGCTCAAAGGACCGAATTGGTAGTTCTCCAAAATGCAATAATGATAATATAGTTTCACAGGTTATAGGCCTATAGCATTCTGAATCCAGCAATTCATGATATTTAAACTTTCTTTTGTGGTTGATCCTGCCTTGGCCAATAAACATTTTAGCGACTTACACAACCACTCTGGATTGCCCAATCCACAATGTTGGACCCTTCGCACACAAAAAACACATTTGAACCTATTTCCATGCACCCACCAAAATCCCGGGTTTGCAAGAAAACACACCAAAAGGGAAATGGTTTGAGGATTCTTGATGAAGACCTAACTGTACAGAAAACACTTATACTTAAATCATAGAAATTAGGGCTGCATTCAAGCCAAGCCAGCTTGACATCTCGACTTAGCTCAGCTCGTTTGAGCCAAGCTCGAGCTGGCATTTTAGGCTTGAATGAATCAAGCCAAGCTTGTATTTGAGCTCAAATGCTTAAACAAGCCAAGTTCAAGCCAAAACCTGTTTGATTCAGCTCGGCTTGTTTAGGGCTCGGTTCGGCTTGAGCTTGACTCGGCTCAAAATATATAACATATATATATACAGAATAATTTTTGGATATATTATTTATATTAATACAAAATAATATTTTAAACTTTCTTATTATAAATTATAAGAATTTGTAATAAATAAGTTTAAGAGATAATTATAACAAAAAAAGTTCATAAGTTAAAAGTAGAAACTCTAATCTCTCTCTACCCTTTGGACCGAAGGACTACTCCCAAATCTTTGCAGATGAATGTATTAATTTTCTGTGGTTTCTTATATTATAATTTATTAATAAACCCTTTTATTAAAATTAAACAAAATAATTTAGTGAATCAAGCTTGAGCCAACCCGAGCTCAGCTCGGCTTGAATAAAGTTCAAGCTCGAAGGAGCTTGAGCTCGATCAAGCTTGTTCAAGCCAAGCTCAAGCCTAAACATTCGAGCTTGAATCAAGCTCAAGCCAAGCTCAAGCCGAGCTTAAACATGTTCAGGCCAAGCTTAAACTTGGCCAAGCTCGGCTCGAATACACCCCTAATAGAAAGTGCCCTAAAATTCTATGATTCCCATAATTACTCAGAACTGTAAGAGTGTGAGTAATTATGAGCATCAGAATTCTCAATACACATAAAGAAGCAATGAAAGCCGGAAGGAGTGAAAATGCTAACCTTCTATCACTAAGAAGATCATATAATTTTCCGCCATATATCTCAAAATAGCTGAGCCACAACCTAAATCGTTGACTACAGTAAGTTGGATGGTGCATTAATCTAACAAGGTCTTCTGCAGCTCTGAGAGGTAAAGGTTGCATGGTGAACGTCTTACCACTACCTGAAATAATAATAAAAAAATCCAAGTATGGTACCCTATCACAGTTCGAAATCTGCTTAGCTTCAAGAACAAGTAGTAGAAATAGCAAGATAATCAGAATGGAAAAAGAAAAAGGCAACACAAAAAAAAAAATATAATTTATTAAAAAGGTCGAAATTAGTTCCTACAGTGAAACAACTCAAACCTTATGTTCTGGAAAATTAGCAGTTTTATTACAAGCAACCCTGGGTTTGACGTATTCTATATCTCCCACCTATGTTTGCATCTATCCACTTAAAATATTCAAATCTCCTGAAATCTCCCTCTACCATCAATAACCATCCCTCCTAGTTTAGGGGCGTAAAATATCTAAAATACCCCTATCCTTTCCCTTAACCCTGCAATTACACTTTTGTTCTCCAGGGGCTATTTTAGACATTTCACCCACTTTAAGTAACTCAGGACAGATTAGAAGAGAATCTGAACAATATCAGGAGTATACGCAAAAAAAAAGGGGGAATATAAAAATGCATCAAAACTTGGGGGCATCTGTACAAAAACCCAAAAAAATAACTGGTTATTTCCACGTTTTGTCTCCAAAAGAAACTCAAACAAAAATAAACCAAGTAGGGCATTAGTGTCAGTATGAAATATCTTCAAAGTAATAGCACTGTGGATATGAGGCAAAACAAATTCTAAAGCTTGTCTTTTTATTAATTTATAAATGACAAAATGATCTTTGTAAGATAACTATATTTGAATCTAAGAAAAAAAAGGAAGGAGCTTGCACCAACACAAAATATATTCATCTCCCAGAAATAGTCTACTGGATGAAAACCACTTAGTAGCATGTTGATTTACTTTCAGCTACTTAAACCGTGAGTGTTATCGTGATGCATCTTGTAACAATTAGCCAACCCTCGATATTTTTCACTCAGGGAAGTAAGAGTAAGATTTAAAAGTGTGAGTAAATTGATTGCTCATATTGGGAATGCAATATGGACAAGGAAGAGCAGTATCTCTACACACCTGTCTGACCATATGCAAAACATGTTGCTTTCGTTCGCTGAAAAATTGTAGGAATAATAGGATCTACCGTAACACGATAAACCTGTTCAAGTAAGCATGTCAGAAACAATCAAATCTTTACTATTTAAAAGGAAAATGAATAAGAGGAGCTAGAATTTAATACATTACATAGCAGATTAAAAATAAAATGGCTAGCATAGAATATGCCTAAAAAGAGAAAAGCACAAAGTAGATAGACAACAGAGACATGAAACAACCAACAACAATACCAAGTCAAGTACATTAGAGCAGTAGCCAGTAGCAAATTCCAATCTACAACAACAAAATGCTACCTCATCATTGGTGACATGCTCATCGAGAACAGCATCGAAACAAAATTCATGCTTTTCCACATAAGCGGTCAAGTCCACCTTTCACATCAGGACTTAAAATTAGTTCTTTTGATAAAGTGCAACCAAAAAAATGAAAGAGACTTCTATATCACAATCTCACTTCCCAATTCAGTAGATGAACTTGAATAATCAAGTAGTGCACACTGTAGCAGCAGAGATATATCCAAACCTTAAGCTTGGGTTCATGGACAGCTAAGTATGAATTATCATATACAGTTACAATGTCATCCTCCTTCCGAGAAAGCTCCTTCTTGTTTAAAGGTCTTTTACGTACCTGAGACAGATAATGGAACCTGAACACTTAAGAGATTCTCAAAGAAAATATGGAATCAAAAAACTGGATCGTTTGCCTGAGAACCACATAACAATCACATAAAAACTGAATGATAATGGTGCCAAAGAATCACAAAAAATATTAGCCCTCTAATGCATGAATTATTGAGCAATTAAGCCTGAATGGAGAAGAGTTCAAAACATGCATAAGCACAGTCGCGAATATTGAAATCCCGAGCCACTACAAAGACATCAATTAATAAACAACACAAAACATTTAACAAGATACAACCAAATCTACAAATACTGCATATTTATTTTCAAACTTAAAGCATACAAAACCAGACACAAATTGAAAGAGAAGAGTTGGCAGAGTTTGGATGCTATGAAAATAAACAGGAAAATGGAATAAAGTAGTATCTCCTCCATCAATAAAAATACTCGGCATTAGTCATAGGTCTCGTCCTTGAAAAAAATTTCTCTTTCTTCTTAGGCTTCTCACAGAAAAAACAATTACGGAAATTTATATTTGAATTTTAACAAAAATTAAAGGTTTGTTTCCTTGTATATTAAATATCCATATACCTATCAAATAATCTCATAAGAAGACTTGCCCCATGCTGCTCCAAAAAAAAAGGTGGTTGAAAATAAAATTTAAACATGGGTGCAGGTGTGCAGCAGAATGAAATGGAGAAAATAGCTCTCTTACAAGGTCTATTACTCACACTTCAAAATGTTTAACATGCCCTTACTGCCACAGCCTGACACCGATACTAGTAATTCTAGTGCCAATTACTACATGGATACTGGCAGCATATAATTTTCTTGTTTCATGCTTTACCATGGTTTGTATTCTTAACCCCTAATTTTTCTTTTTCTTTTTCTTTTTCTTTTTCTTTTTTTGTCAACAAAATATAATAGAATGTCATAAATGATAGTAGTATTAGTAAATTGGAAATATCTTATGTTTCATTCAATTTGTCATGGACCTCATGTTATAAGGACATAAAAGTAGGTGTAGCATAAAAAAAAAAGATATAAACCATTGTCCTGACATATTGGAGAGACAACTGTAGCATTTCTGTATCCCAGATCTCAAGAAGCAAAGAATCTCATCTTCGCTCCCATATCCATACCTGTGTCTGGGGCATCTTCTCGTGAACATGCTAGTGGGAAAGATGTCTGAAAATACTTTTGTACATAGGGACTTCATTCGTCAATTGGTTTTGACCAATAAAAAAAATCATCAAGTGGTTTTGTATTTATTTTTCCTCTTCCAAAAAAAATTGCGAGGAAAAGACTAACATAGTTATAACATCTTTGTTGGATTTTCTTTTATACTCATCCAGAAGATTCTTATCTCTCTCAAAAAATAAATTTCCGTCTTTCTTTGAAATATAGTGAGCTTTCTGGAAAAATATATATATGAAGATATTTGTGATAAAGATACACAATTCAAGAAGGCTTTCTTGTATGTAATCATAAAGGTTTGCGGAAGAAAAAGCATAGTTTCCAGTTTCCACCCTCTTTCTAAGTCACCTAGAGAGCAAGCATTTACTAGTAGTTGGAAGTTTGGAACCAACATACCACAACTTTTATCTTTGCCAAGTTGCTTTCCTTTGTGCTGCTCTCTTTTTCATTATAAGGTAATCCAATTGAAGAATCTGTCTGTCCTCTTTGTTGCTTGCTAGCCATTGATTTGAAATCATTATCAAATCCCCTCGTAACAGCAGGCATGAAGGACGATGGCTCAAAGGGTTCTGACATAACATGCTGTCAAGGGAATTAAAACAAAAATCAGTTAGAGTAATGTTTATAAAAAAAAGAAGAAGAAAACATCCTCTCAGTACAAACAGTAGCAATCCAAATTTTCATACCAAAAGGAAAGAACCAACCATATGCATTTAACCATAGATTAAGAATGCTGCTCACTAAATTATTCTGGAATGGATAAGAAATTCATAAAGATACTATACATAATGCAATTAATACAACATGTCTACATCAATAAGCATCCAAATGAAAAAAAAATTTGCAGGTTCCTTTTTGTAGCTTTGCATTCTAAAATCCTAAAACAGTTCGCAACTTTGCTCTAATCCTTTCACTTTTGAATATCAAGGTCCTAATGAAGTTTGTACATGAACCAGCCAAGAAAGAAAAAATATATCAGATTTCTTGGTAGGTTTCCATCATTCAAAAATAAGACCAGAATCATTACAAATCTTTGAAAACCATTACTACATATGCCAACCAACCCATATTTATTGGGATGACCTCTAGATCACCCTCTGAGTGAATCCAATAGAAACAACGGAGGAAGACCAAACCTTATTCAAGTATTACAATAGTTTGAAAACTAAAGTCACAAGGTCAAATAAACCCAAGCGTATGAAAGGGGTTGAAAAACTATAGGGGCAACACCTTAGGAGGCTGAAAAGTCTTCTATTTTGAGAGATTTAAAAAATCTATCATCTTAGGAGTATTTTCATAGTTTATGTTCTTTAACATAATTTACAAAATTTTAGTAGATTTAGTTACTTCTATTGTCAATAGTAAGTTGTTAGTAAATATTAAGTTAAGTCTAGAGTCTTTACTAATTAAGTTAGAGTTATTTTAGAAGTAATTTGTTACTAGAGTCATTGCTAAATTAGGATTTGTTGTTTTACTTAAATTGAAGTCTAGTTAGAAAGAAATTTAAAATTATAGTAATTTTCGGATCACTATTTATGACAAATATTGAATTAAGTATTTAGTGTCTAAATATGAGTTTTAGTTGCTCCGGAAGTTCTCTTATGTTACTCATTTGAGTTAGAATCCAATTTAGAGAGTATTAAGGCTTTTTTTATCGGTCGAGAGTATTAATTTTGAAAGGCTATCCCCTTCTCCTATATATACGTTGCTTTGTTTCTTTAGAGAATAGAGTGAATTTTTTTTTATATCAATAATCAAAGAGATATATTGGTAGACGGAAAAAAGTATAAGTACTAGTGCAATTTAGAAAAGAGTTTAAAATGGCGTAAACTAAAGACAGTAAGCTAGTATAATGGATCCTGGACTGTGATAACCGTAATCCCAGCACAGATCCCAAATCCACCCCTCCATCCCAGATTGAGACCCACTCCAAAATCAATCACCAGATACGAGCTTGAATATGAGAAATAGAAGATGGGGAGTTCTCGAAAATTCTCATATATCTCTCTTTCCAAATAGTCCATGTGATGGCTCCAGGTAACACCGAGCACATTGCCCTCTTGGCACCATTCACACTAGCCAAAGACTAGCAAGATAAGAAGTTCCGAAAAGAAGAAGGGAAGACCCAATCCATCCATAAACGGGAGAGAAAGTACCCTCAAATGACACCCACATTAGGACAGTGCAGCAGCAAGTGGTCCACCATTTCTTCCGCTTTGAGACATAAGAAACAGCGATTAACCAAACTCCACCCTCTATTCTTTAAGTGATCACACGTAAGGATTTTATCCAAATATGCATTTCAAATGAAGAAGAAGACATTGGATGGAATACCTGGATTCCACACTTGTCGATAAGAAAATGGTGCAAAAAATGCTAACTCAAATGAGAATAAAAGTGATTTCACTGGAAACCGACCATTGTTGCTTACGGATCAGTCTCTACAATCCCGATCATCAGGACTTATATGAGCAGAACCAAGGTTTGACAATAAAAGACCCAACTCTTCAATTTCCCAGTTGTTCAAATCCCTTCTCAACTTAGGACACCACACGCCACTCCCATTCCTCGTTTCAAAACAGTCCCTCACTAACTCTCCTTTAAGCTCTCTAGTGCTTAACTAGTGTTGAAGATTTCTTCATTATTATCTTAGAGAGATCGCAAGATCTATTCCAAGAGTGTGGACTCGCTCAACCCTAATCTATCTATCATACAAGATAATTTTACTTTGTTTTCCCATCCTGAATTCTAGATTATCATCAATTGATTAAATCTGATTTTTCAGTTGTCTCATCTTATTAGAAGGATCAATTAATTGCAGATTTTTCTTAATTTGAGTCAATATAGCAGAAAATGAGGGTTTTCACCAAAATCCAAAATTTTGAAGCCCTAAAGGCCAATGTTTTAAAACGTGAAGGCGTGAGGCGACATGTTAGGACCTCAAGATGAGTGAGGTGCAGCCTCGAAGAGTAAGGCGTAAGCCTCACAAGAAAGCTCCATGCTCTCTCATTTTAATAAATAAATAAAATAAAAGAAAATTATAAAAAGATTCAAAAAGTTAATGAAAGATTATAGTATATATATACATATATGTATATATATATATATAGAGAGAGAGAGAGAGAGAGAGAGAGAGAGATACATATATAAATTTGTATTCATGTATATTGTGTGTGTTCGTGTGGATGCACGCGTACACATAGAAAATACTATATAAATTAGTTGAAACTAATAACAATTTTTTTTAAAAAAATGACATTTAAGTCAGTTGTGACTAGAAACCTTATTTTTATTAATGTATGAGACGTACGCCAAGCGAGCTTTAAGGCATGAGGTGTGCGCCTTATGTGAGTCACATGGGGTTTAAGCCTCATGGTTGAGCCTTAAGACGTTTTCCTTAAGCCTCGCCCCAAGGCAAGCCTCGAGGCGTAAGCCTCCCACGCTTTTTAAAACACTACTAAAGGCTAAAATCATTAGGGTATGTTTCAGTCACTTTGTTACGGTTGGAATTGAGAATATCTGGGTTGAATATGTAGATTTCATATTTGATTCAAAAACCCTAAATTTTATCAAGATTGATTTGGGAAGAGTTTTGTATTTAATTAAGATCACTATATTTAAGGATGTGTTCACATGGGGCGGGCTTTCTCACGAGCTCTTTCTTCTCGGGAACATCTCAAAATCGAGCGGGCGGCAAGAATAAGAATCAACCTATCTTGGTTTTGGCTCGAGGGGATATAGCTCAGTTGGCGGTTCCTGTAGATTGAACACCCTTTTCAAGGAAATATAGAATAGCTGGGGACCATTTGAATTCTTAAAGCTGTGAGCTTATCAAGGTAAACAGAGGAAAGAAAGAAGCAATACAAAGAACAAACATTAATTTGTCACTCATTTAAGGCAAGTCCAAATGGTGGGGAAGTTATGCAACTTTTGCAAGTGTGCATGCCTTATTTTTTACTAACCATACATGAGTATGCGCGTACATAAATATATTGCATTAATCGCATATACATTACTCATGCGCATAAACAAATGTGACATTTGTAATAGTTAAACATTTTTTAAATAGAGGGAAAGAGTATATACTATATGATGGATGACTGTGGGCTTGAAATTGGTCAGAGAAAATGTTGTTCCTGAATGAAAAGCTTCTATCATATAATTCAAAGTAACATGAACCCATAGAGAGAAGTGTCCTTTTCCTATATCAAGTAGATGAAGAAAAAAGAGATTTTACTTATGAATTTCTTACAATTTTCACTAAGTGATGGACATTTTGCAGCCCGTTACAAAGGTCTTGGCTAAGACAAGTGACTCAGTCAAACTGCAAGTCTAAGTGGTGATCTTTACATGACCAGCTTATATACTCAAGCCCGAATTCATTTTATAACATACCAATAAAAAATAAAAAATCTATTATAATTGAAATCAAATTATTGTCATTACTTTGTCTTTTTTTTTTTCCTCGCATGTATGCAAGTCCTATATTAAAAGGTTTTATTAGAAAATGATAGTAGGCAATTTCTCCCATTGCAGAAGCCAAAAAGAACATGAACTACATTTTCACAAACAAACACACAAACTGCCCTCATGCCTGAGTATTCAATATAAGACCTTCAAGAGAATAAAGTAAAATGGAATTGATTGTATCAGATATTGGTCATTAAAATAATTCAAACTCAGTCACTACTCTTCAACGAACCACTTAATTAGGAGAACATAATCTGTTAGTTTGAATTCAATAAAATACCTACAGTTCTCAACACGGGAGAAATGGGAACCAGACTAAACACATGCCTCTGTAGAGGAAACATGTGCTGAATTGTAAAGCATCATACCTCCGAAAGAAGCTCTGTATCATCCATAGCATGAAGATCCAGAAGCCCAGCTCCAAAGTCCCCTCTGAGTTCAGGAGAATAGAAACCATCTGATGCAGCAACCGCCCCAGAACTTTGGGCAGGTAGAGTGTATGGTTCAGAACCAGATTCCCCATTAAAATTAAGGTTCCTCAATAATTTGACAAGTTTTTGTTTCTCTTCAGCAGATTGTGCTCCATGACCCTTCAATAACATTATACATTGTCCTGTAATTATCTCAAAAGCCATCTCGTTGGAAGTACAAATAGGCAATCATGGAACAAATTTTAAGATATGCAATAATAATAAAATATAACTCCAAATACCAGGAAACAGAATAATAACAAAAGAGTAGAAAATGTAACTCAAAAACACCCCATTTTGATTGTAATACAAATAAAGTCGAGAACTTCCTGTTTTAATAAAAACCATCATTCAATTCCCATTAATCAGATGAGAAGATATAAGAACAGGAGTAAATGTGAATACACATACCTAAAGCAATTAATCAAATAAACAATCACAATTCTAAATTAAAAACTAAAAAGGACAGTTTGGGGGCAGTTTCTGATCTGAGTACCTGCATGAGGAGATTGGGGAGGAGACGATGGTCAATACCGGTTGAAGCCAAGGGAGAAGCTAGATGCTGCAATCCGGCCGACTGGAGCCACCGTGCCATGACGGCATCGCCGGCATCGCTCGTGGGGCCCGCATTGTGCAATGACCCTCCGCCGGGGTGATCGTACAAAGCAGCGGCATTGCTCTGTTGCATCTGGCCCCCCATGTGGCGCTGTGCGCGGCGTTGCGGAGCCAATTTTAAAATTTAATGTTTACCGCTGCAACAGAAAACAAAAAATACATAAATGTATCAATTTCAGGAGCAATGTTTGAATTAACTACAATACAAAACCCTAAATCAACTAATCTGAACGAGCTATACTTAAAGGAAGGCGAAAATCCGAATTTCAAGTAAAACATCAACGTTCTTCCTGGCGAATCGAGATTCAAATCTGAATCTAAATTTGAGGAATCCGATCTTAAATTCCGAAAGCAAACTATTGGATTCAAATCTAGCCCCAAACAATGCGAACAAATGTAATGATTAGAAGCCAACAAGAACCACGATGAAAATAATCATCATCAAAGAGCCTACCTAAGAATAAAGAGAAAACGCTTACCGATTCAATCGGAAGAAAAATGTTATTTCGAAACCGAGCGATGATCTATTCAGATTGTGAATCAGATCCAGAAGAAATGGAGAAGACAAAACCCTAATTTCGCTGAAATTGCGAATTCGCGATGGTCTCTCTCTTCTGCGATTTCTTGAATTGATGGCAGACCCGCAGAGCCTGTATGCGGGAGTACGCCTAACTCTAAAATGGAGAGAAATTTGGAAGGTGTATTTTGTCAACAAATTTAACGGCTAAGTAAATTGAATAAAAAGTCTAATATGCCCCCATAATTGGTAGTGTATTACGAGGCTCTCCTATTCTCTGAGATATTTTGGCATGTAAAGGTGTTGGATTTATCTTGTGAAAAAACCAGTTCGCATATAAAATCATAATTTGTGTAAGGGTGTAGCTAACGTTAAATCTGTGTGTGAACTTTTAACTTTCACCGATACATTTTTACCCCTGTAATACATACAACTTTTTTTTGTTTGTGTGACCTCGTTTATACCTAGGTTAGAAGTATAGGTTAAGAGTTAAGTTACTACAAATATGGACTTCTCAATTGTCATGTAAATTCGAACTCAAGTCCTTCCCAAATAAAAAATAAACTACCGCTAGAGCAAACTCTCAAAAGTAATACATATAGCCTCACATTGTAGAATTCCAATGCTACGTCCATTTTCTAGTTGTCAACTCTTCGGTTGTTTTTCCTACTTTAAAACAAAAAGGCAAACAAAATTTCATAGGATTTGTTTTTTTGTTTAAAAAGTAGGAAAAATAACTGGAAATTAGAGCATTCCTCTTCCCCCCCACAATGTCTTATCAGGCTTTAGTTATTTTCTCTCTTAAATATAAAACATTATGTTAGTTTTATTATTTTACTATTTATGAGGTAAATCTACATATGAGTTCATATGCAAATCGAACTTTCACAATAGTTATTGCTTTATTCATTTGGAAAATATAAACAAACACATTTTTAAGACTTCTCTTTGCTAGTGAAAAGGTAAGATATGGAACGTGAAATCTCTTGATCAATTGGGCCTCAATCAAGGGTGAATGGGAAGAGTTTTAGAATTTAAATATTTTTGTCTAATTTGGGGAGGGATATATAGTTGAGGAGGGAAATTTGGACAAGACATCACTTTGTTATTTGCTATGATATGTTTTTGTTTATCTTCTAAGTTCTATGTTCACTAATTGTAAATTTCTATTTTTTTTATGTTCTTGATCTTTTTCCTATTAATGAAATCTTGATTACTGATTAAAATAAAAATAATAATAATAATAATCTATCTTCAACAAAATTTCGCCAAGCATACTCGCATTTTCATATTGAGATACTCTCACTTCTTTTCTTATAAAGTATGAATCAAGAAATATTTGAACTATGATTCATAATTACTATTCAAACCGTGGAACCAAAGACTCAAAAAAAAAAAAATCATAAAACAAATGATCTTGTTTGGGGCTACAAATTAGCTAAACAAAAACAATTATTTTATTACCAAAAGAGGAGAGAGTATGGAATTTTTTTTTATGTGTGAGAATATGGCCTTGCATTTCTCTTTCAAACTAGGCTAAATCCAAAAGCTACTAATATTATTTTGTAACGAGGGACCCCAAGCCTACCGTTGAGGTAGAACGGGTAAACTCTTGGCAAATACAAGACCCCACAACCCACATGAACCGACAAGCCTAAGGCCCATGAAAACCATGAAACCTTGTGCACGTGACCCCAAGAAGATGGAAAGGGTCTAACTCAAGACATCTGCTAGCTTTTTAGGCATAGTCCCTTCTTTACTGAGCTACCGCTTTAGGCTTTTTTTTTTTCTTATTTATATTATTGTAGAAAGCGAGAGCTTTGCTTGAAATGGATATCAGAGCTTCCTTTGAAATGGAAATTACTACTCATTCAAAAGAATTTAATATAATTTTTAAAAAAATTGCCTACCAAAATCATCGTGACATAAATACCCTTCACTTGGAAGTCTTGGGAGTGTTTAGTGGCAGTGATTGTAATTCGATTTGAATAGTATGCCATTTCAGAAGACAAAATGGACGTGTGGGTCACGACCAATGTTCCCACACAACCCAAACATATATTAAACTTCAATGACCCTAGGGATGGCAACTTGGTGGATTTAGTGGGCAATCCCTATACATAAACCCGACACAGTTAGAAATGGGTTGATAAATGTCAATTCGAACCCAACCCAATAAGAAAATAATATCTGCGTGCGTTAGGGTGTGACTGTCCCCACCTCGGTTGGGATCGAACAAAACTTCGCAGGGATGTTAGGGTGTATAAACGGGACACCAACCCTCCTTAAGTCAGGTCATCTCGGAGTGGTTGCTTGCGGCCCCCCCCCTCCCCCCCCAAATTTTTTTGTTAAATCCTTAGTGTTGTAGTATGAATAGTGGGCCCCTCAATTAAATTTTATTTTTTTTTAGTATACTTGCCCCCTCCCCAATTTCTTTTGTCCTATATAATATAGTGGTCCCCCCAAATTTTTTTGTCATAAATATAGTGGGCCCTCCAATGGAGTCCCCTCATGCCCTTGAGGTTGCCACATGTCCCTATTGACACCCTTTAACTATGGTTAAAATGCACCCAATCTCAGGGTTCATCTACTCATCCTTGATTTTTAGAAAAAAAATATTTAAATAATTTTAACCTTAGAAGTTAGTGAATTTTAAACTAGGGTTCAAAAAGAAATTTGATATTTTTTTTCAATGATAGGTGGGTGAATCTTAACCACAATTAAGGGGTATCAATAGGGACACGTGGCAACCTCAAGGCATTATGGGAAAAAAAATCTCAAAATAAAAAAAACTACCCCAAAATTTTTTTTCCCGAACCCCCAAATTCCATACCCTCAAATCAAATTGTTTTTTATAGATGTATTTTGGCCCCCCTAATGAAAAATTCTTGGCTCCGTCCCTATTGCTTGGACTTACCCTTATGACACCTTAGCGGCTACCTTAGGTCTTTCTGTGTATGAGTTTAGTGTGTTAGTTATAGTTTAGTGTGTTAGTTATACGAAAACCTTTCACCAAAAAAATAAGAAAATCATCATGAGTGTTTTTTACCAATTTTGTTTTATTGGTAATTTGTTATTTCCAAGCTGAATGCTTCATGGAAAGGTTATCCATAAAAATTGTAATGTTTTAAATGTTCCAAAACATTCACTCGCCCACAAAACACACATGGAATAACTTTTCAAATCTTCTCCATTTGCGGGTGGAGCCGGGGACTAGGGCTGTCAATGGATCCGATCCAATTAGCCGGACTTTGGACCCTATATGCGATCCGTTGGATCGGATCGAATCAGTGGAATCCGATTATAATCGGATCGGATCCGGATATAGGGTGATCCGATCCAATTATAATAATTTTTTTAATCATTTTAATTAGATTTTCTACGTATAAAGTATTAATTGTTTTAAAATTAATATTAATTAGAGTTAATTAAGGTACTATTAGATTTTTATATTATTAAAATAAAGTTTTTTTTAATTAACCTTTATCGGATCGGATTTGGATCTTACAAATATAATCAGATTCGGGTTCGACGGATCTCGGATCGGATTCGGATCTGCCAGATTCTTAATGGGATCTGATCTAGGTAGATCTAGTCCGAATCCGACTCGTTGACAGCCTACCAAGGGCCATGCCCCCCAATTTTTTTGATTTTTTTATATTATAATAGTGTTATAGAAAATGTAAAAATATATTTTTACTATTTATAATAGAGCCCAATTGACTATGTGGAAAGTTTGGTCTTTTCAATAATTTGTAATTTTTATATGTCTATAGTATAAAAGAATTAAAAATATATGGTTGAGGGAAATTTGGATTAAACATCATTTTGTTAGTTGTTATGATATTTTTTTGTTTAACTTCGATGCCCTAATTGTATATTTCTGTTTTTTTTTAATGTTCTTGCTCTTTTTCTGTTAATAAAATTTTGATTATCAATAAATTAAAAAAACTAATTGCAACAGAATTTTGCTAAGCATACACCCCCTTATGTATAAAGTATAAATCCAAAAATATATGAACTATGATTCATAATTACTAATCAACCCTTTAACCAAGACTCCAAAAAAAAATCATAAATCAGGTGATCTTGTGTGGGGCCCACAAATTAGGCGGACAAAAAAAATATTTTTCTATCATAAGATGACAGGGTATGAATTTTTTTTTTGATGGGTGAGAATGTGGCTTTGCATTTATCTTTTCAAAATGGGCTAAATCCAAAAGCTAGTATGCTAAAATTTTATTATTTATATTATTGCAGAAAGTGAGAGCTTTGCTTGAAATGGATGTCAGAGCTTTCTTCGAAATGGAAATCAATACACATTTCATATAAAGGAATTTAATATAATAAAATAAATTGTTTATCAAAATCATTGTGACATAAATACCCTTCACTTGGAAGTCTAGGAGTGTTTAGTGGCAGCGATAATAATTCTATTTGAATAGAATAATGGGTGTAAGCATATGCCATTCAAAAGACAAAATGGACGTGTGGGTCATGCACCACCTATTAATGTTACCACACAACTCAAACATATAAAAGCTTCAATGACCCAATCGTATATAATTAAGATCTTGTGTAGGGTGGCAACTTGGTGTATTGGGTTGAGCATGTGGTGGGCAAACCCTATATATAAATCCGACACAATTAGAAATGGGTTGATAAATGTCAATTCGAACCCAACAACCCAACCCAATAAGAAAACCATCAAATTAATGAGTTTTTTTTTTCACCGAGGTTGTTATCTTGGTTATTTGTTATTTCGAAGTTGAATGCTTCTATGGAAAGCTTATCCGTAAAATTTTAATGTTTAAACACATTCACTCACCTACAAAAACAGGTGGAATAACTTTTTAGACTCCGGATCTTCTTCATTAGTTGCTAGTGAGGAGATCGTTATCAACACTCTAGAAGCGTCACATAATCTTATGCATGTCAACTAAGATACTGTGCATACAAACTAAAACTTTGATTGACATACACAAGAAGATTTGTGGTGCTTCCAAAGTGCATGTTGACAGCCTCCTTATCAACAATTACTTAGATAATTAAGATCCCGTGTCAATTTTTTATTCAATTAACTTTTGCACCCAATGAAAGCAACACACTTTCCACAACCTCGTATAATTGCTTATCTTGTTGGTAATCAGTCTCCCCTAACATCAATTAAGTGCTATCATATGATCTATTTATAATAAGAGAAATAGGCATTTTTTAGGGCATTGATATATCTTCCTCTTTCTTATAAATATATATATATATATATATATATATATATATATATATATATATATATATATATATATATATATCTTCCTCTCTTCTCTAGGTGAGGATTAGAGAGTTTATTTATTTTTTGTACTCTATTAAGAGAGAGCTTGGAGATTCATAAAATGCCAGCTTTATTTATAGTATAGATGACATTTCACTGGGACCAGGACTAAGGGGTGGACCACTGGTTCTGGGACTTATACCTCATGAAGCGGAAGGTCCTAGGTTCGACTTCTCACTCCTCCTTTGGGGCCAGCCCCACACAGGTTTTCCAGCATTATTTGGTATGACGGGTTGCAGGCTCTCGAAACACCCTCAGGAATTAGTCCTGACCCAAAGGGTTGGGGACACCCTTGAGTTTCCAAAAAAATAAAAAATAGATATTTTTATTTTTTTTTGCACAGCAGCTTGTCGTCATGGAGAGAAAGCCTCGATTCGTAAAATTTGATCCCAAGACCACCTCGTGAGAGGGGCATGCCTTGTTGGGCGTAAATCTTCTAGCCAAAACCGCATACCACTTTTGACATCTAATTATAGATCCAGTTTTTTTCTCTAAAATCTTATTTGGGTTAGTATTAACTATTAACCTCTAATATTAATGCTAGATTCAATATAGACGGAAATAGAATTTAAAAAAAATGAGAGAAATGAGTTATGTTCCTATTTGATATATATGGTCCTATGGATTCAGTCACCAAGAAAACTCACGCTCTGGTATCCACCTCACCATCTGGATTCTGGGCTAGTGGTGTACCCCTTCAGCTTAGATGGCGAGGTGTACCCCTCTCAGGAGGGTGGTCGTGGGATAAGTCCAAAACATAAATCTTTCCATCAATGATATGGCAAGCGCACAGGAGGTCTACTCACCAACTACTAACTCACTAATCTTAACTATTAATAGTAGATAATGATTCTTATACAAAAAAAATTGTTAAGCTTGAATAAGGTTTTTAATGGTCAGTTGTTGTGATAATTGTGGGTCCTAAAGAACAAGAATGATGCTTGTAATGGGTCTCAAGATGTGCCCAGGAAAACTTTTGATATGGCCTACCCATGATACCTTGCAATAAAGACTTGCTTTATCCAAAAGCATGTAGCTTGAGACCAAGCAGATGTTAGTGTGATTTTGAAATATAGTCCCTCTTATGTAGATCTTGCATTTTTTATCCCATTTTTTCATGAGTGAAAATGATAACATAACTAGTCTAGTTCTATGCTACTGATCAAGCTAAATGTATTATGATTTTCTAGTAATCTCTCGATCCCAATTTCGTGATGGAAAACGATAACATAACTCGCCTAGTTATATGATAATGAAAGCTTATATAATATGATTTTCTTGTTATCTTATGATCTCAATTTCGTGATGGAAAATGATAACATAACTCGCCTAGTTATATGATAATCAAGCTAAATATAATATGGATCATAACTAGCACGACACAATATTGGCGAGGTGAGGGTGTCAAAGATCAAATCTAATCTCATGGAGAGAAGTTTTCCCTTGCGATGGTTTTGTAAGAAGATCCACTCACCAATTACTAATCAAGGAACCCTAACTACTAACCATGTCTACCAAAATAACAATAATAATAAAGAACCACATATAGTTAGATCGAAATAGGTACTTGGTTTTTTGCTCCGATTAAAACCCGATTGTATACAATTGATTATAAGCTTTTTAACTTTTTTTATACGTATATTCATCCTAGGGACCATGCAGGTGTTTAGTAATGTACCTCAATCGCTGGTTAAATGAGAGAACTTTTAATTTTTAAGCAAAAAATAAATAAATAAATAACGAGGCATTTATTTATAAAATGGCATTTTTATATGTCCTGATGTAATATTTGCATCTTTCCCCAACAGGCTCCCAGGTATGTTTTTAAACTTAGTTTTAAAAGAATTTAATATCAACATTTAACTGGATTTGAATTGAATTCAAATCTTAAATAAACAATAAACTCGGATTAATGATTTTAAGGTCTGGTAGATCTCAGATCGAATCGAAATCTATGGATACCTAATCGGATTATATTCGTAGAGGATCTTGGATCTAATTCATCCATTACAGCCTTACGCATATGGTAGGCACTACTATTTCATGTGTCCCACCAAGAGATACTTTGTTTTTGAAGAAATGATCATTCAATTACGGTACAACCCAACAAAAAAATATTTTGTTAGTTCCAAATTTACACCAGCCTCCAGCCATGATGGTGAGGTTTGCTTGGAGGGAGGTCCTAGGACTAGGGGTACGTGTCACCCGGCCCAAGGCCCTCAATGTATATGGTTTTATTTGATTCATAATAAAGTTAATTAAATGAATGCTATATTATTGTAGATGTGTGTAAATATATTTAATAAAGGATGGGATGGACTGGACTCTGCAATGCGTTTATAAATCTAAGCCCTAAAAGGAAAGAGCTTTTGGATTGTTAGGTCTAACCCAACAGCTAGCATTCAGACTAGAGATCGAATCACAGCCAATTGCGATTGGATTCGGGGAGAGTTCAACGCACCCACAAGTCACCACGTGTCCCTATTAACCCCAGTTAATCATGGTTTAGATTCACTTATCCTTAGGGTTCAACAATCTAACCTTAGTTTTTAGAAAATAATATTAAAAAAATATTAACCCTAAGGGTTACAAATTCTTAACTAGAGTTAAAAAAAATTTAAAAGATTTTTTATAAAAACCAAAGTTAGATTATTGAACCCTAAGGGTTAGTGAATCTTAACCATGATTAACCGGGATTTATAGGGACACGTGGTGACTTGTGAGTGCGATTGAACTCTCCCCGAATCCAATCGCAATTGGCTGTGATTCGATCTTGATGACTGATATTATTATAAGTATAACTTCATTATATAATAATTAAGTATGATGGAAATTTCAACTAACTTCCGCATCATCTTTTCTTTATCTTTCTTTACTATTATAATGCGAGAGGCAACGTAGCCCGGTTTTTCCAAAATTCCCAAACTACCCTCATATAAAACAAAGCTTTGATTTCTTGTTTTACTTTAATTCCCAAATTACCCCTTGCTCATCAATCTATTTAAAGAGTAGAATCACATCCAATCGTGATTGAACTCGATGAGAGTTCAATCGCACCCAACACGTGTCTCTTTTAACTCCTATTAACTGTGGTTAACACCTTCCCCTCGCTCTCACGTGCATCGCATGTGTCACCTGCTAGTATCTTTACTATTATAATGGGAGAGGCGGGGCGTAGCCTGAATTTTCCAAAATTCCTAAACTACCCTTATATAAAACAAAACTTTAATTTAATGCCCTTTAATTTAATGTTTAAAAGTATAAGTTTTTTCAAAATTTTCCCTAAAGCTAAAATCAAAGGGTTGCATAACGAATACCCCCACCCCAAACTTGTTGGCGTGATTATTGTGTCTGTTTTTAAGCCATACCTTTTAAAGTATGGGAAATAATCAACTCCTCGGTTGGTGATGTGAGGACAGTGTCTTGGGCCCTTTTTTTTTTGCCACGTGTCTCCTATTAAGTCATTTTCAACCTAGGAAGCACGGATACTTTAAAAATTGAAATGTACTCGTATCGTCGTATTGGATACATGTCGGATATGGCATTCTAAGATAAAACTTTGCTATTTTTCATAATTTCTGTCATATCTTTGTACCCGTATCGTATCGCCGTATCTAAGTATCACCGTACTGTGCTTCTTAGTTTTTAACTGTTGTTATGATTAACTCACCTCTTAAGAGTCACTCATCTACCCTTGCTTTTTAGAAGAAAAAAAATAACTATAAAGTTTTAAAATGTTAGTTCATGGGTCATGGGTCATTGAAGGGACTCTCACAGAGCGAGGAGCAATAGTTCCCTCCTCGCCTGCACAACGAACTATTGCTCGTAAAGTAAGGGTCAAGGTCAAATCTAACCAATTCATGCCGTTTTGAAGGATGTGGTCGGGGTAGAGCCTCACGCTTAGCTTATACTTAGGGTCAGGTTTACGAGGGGATCGGCCTACACAAGAAGCCCTTTAATTGTCCTTTAACACTAGTTAAGAAATTTTAATTCTTCTAGTTAATTTTTATTTAAACAAAGGTTACATGGTTGAACCCTAAAGATTAATGAATCTTAACCATTGTTAAAGAATATGAAAAGGGACCTGTTGACCTATGGGATGAGGGCCGGATGGTTTTGGTTTGGGGAGGACCAGACCAAATCCTATTCCGTTTACGAGACTATCCTATCGGTTGAAATGACAGTTATCCTGAAGTGGATTTGGTCCCTCGTTTCAAAATGCTACCTTTGACAATCTAAAGGAGGTACAAGTCCTCTAATTCAAATCGGGTACAAAATTTAATATCTAACCCAACCAAAGAGAATGCAATAAATGTTCCCTTAACTTTTTTAAGACCTTAGCATTCCTAATATCCTTTCGATGAGCCAAAGTGCTAAACAGACTCTCCAACGCCTCATCGAAACTCAGCAAAATAAAGATTACTTTTCTTCTTTTTTATGGGCTCACACAGATAATAAAATAAAGGTTTCTTTCTTCCTTTCTTCATTGTGGTTCCACACAAACAATAAAATAATGTCTCTTTCCCTTCCTTTTTCATTTTCCCACATAAATAATAAAATATTATTTTTTTCTCATTTTTTATTTATTTTTTAAATAATGAGGTTGCTAAGAGTGTGTTAAAAAAGTGGCTCACCAAAATGATTTTTTTTGTAAGTTTTAACTATTTTGTTGAGTAAAATTTGGTGAGACTGCTAAGAATGCTGCAACTGTGTCATCAACACTTTCGTTTCTGAAGAGGCTTTGGGCTCCATTAAAAAAAGCATTTTTCTCAAGTATCGTCAAACAGCATTTGTGTTGCATTTGTGTTCTAGGTTCAAACTTTAAACTGTCCTCCTACCACAACTTTTTTTTTTTGGTCCCCTCTCTTTTAATTGGATAGAGATTAATTTTGATGGGACTGCTATAGGGCAACCGTGTTCGACAGGTGGCTTAGGTGTAATTCATGTTTTTCATGAAATTTTTTAGACGTATAGTTGTTATTATTTTTGGCCGGAAGATATCATTTACTTGTGTTAGTACTAGGTTAACGGTTAGCATTGGAATTAGAGCTTTTCTTACTCATCACATGAAAGGGAATCAATCCCGAGACCTCTCTATTTAGAGAAGTCACACCTCACCATTAACACAAGAGGCGGTGGTGTATTGCCAAGTATTGATTGAGGGTCATTCACATGTGTTTCTTACCATATTTTCTAATCCTTATCAACAATTTCGGTGAGAGATTTAACATATAATAAAGGATATCTCAGACACTTGCTCACAGTCTTTTTTGTCCTATTACTTATGTCATATTTATAATGAAGCAAATTATATTTTATAAATGATATAACAAATTTTGCAGTTAATATAAATCAATGTCTATTACAAGTTACAACTCTCAAAATTAGTCTCTCAACTCTCAGGTGGGTTAGTTGGGGGTTTTTTTTTTTTTTTTTTATAATAGATATCATTTAGCTACATCAGGAGAGTCAGCCGGTTAGAAGTTAGCTTGAGTAATGCAGCTCTTGTTGCTCGTAACCGGAGGATTAGATCCTCAAACTTTCTCCTTGGAAGGCCACACCCCTACCACTCACACAAGAGGCGAGGTGTTGGTTACTTGGGTTATTGAATATAGTGAATGTTCGCTTTTAGATATGAAAGTTTCATGCCAACAATTTTATTTTTTTTAAGAAAATCTATTATAAGCCATTTTTTCTTCTCATCCTCGTTTTTGAGTAAGAATATAGAAAAACGATAGATTTCATAAAAAACTATAACATTTTTATTATGAGATTAACTATGAACAAGAACTCTGATTCAGTCAATCGGAGCAACCCAAAAAATGGCTTTAGAAAAGTTGATTTATATAAAAAATTTAGTGTTAAAATAACCTTTTGTCTTCGTAATTATGAAACTATCATAGGCCAAGGAATTTTTAGATTGTTCCAGTTGACTGTTCAACTAGATCTCCTATTCATAATTAATTGCCTCAGATTCTCTCTGGTATATGTTAGAAAAGTGGTCTTAGGCTACCATAAGGTGTGTGACACTTGGTCGAAGAAGCCATTTCATTGTCCCCATGATTTTGACTTCTCCACACTTTATTTGACATGTGACGATAAAATAAAATGATGAGAAAAAGGGGAAGAATATCAAGTGGGGAGAAGTCAAAATCATGGAGAGAAAATGAAATGGCTTCTTTCCTTTTCTATGCCAAGTGTGGCACATCCGAGGCCATAATTAATCTCTTTTATTATCTTCTCCTTAATTTTTTATTTTGAAAAAAATGAAAGAAGATGAGATGAAAAGTGGGCATAGCATTCCCCTTAATGACTTAATCATGCAGCTGGCCTTCGGTGTCAACTTAGCCCAATTAAAAGGGTGCCCCATTGAAAAACGCCTTAATTCACAGTTCAATAGGCCACGTGTCGGTGTATAATACGATTTTGTGCACCAAATACCATCATACCCTCTCTCTCTTTCCCTCTTTCTGTTTCTATAGTTCTCCTCGCCACCGCCGCCAAAGTAAAAGCTTCAGGGCTCTTTTTCTTCCTCTGAAAAGGAAAAAAAAAATTAGGTCTCTTTGCAATTCTCTCTCACACAGACACTTTCTAATGGCGTCCGCCATGGTGGAAGACAGTAGCTTAGAAGCTGATCAGCTCGCTTCAATGTCCTCCGATGACATCGTCAAGGCTTCTCGCCTTCTCGACAAGGAAATTCGAATCCTCAAAGTGAGATTTTAATGGACATCTAGGGTTTTTTTATTTCATTTTTGTAGAATTATTTCATTTTTCATTTCGGTTTTTTTTGTTGATTTCATCTGGAAGGAAGAGTTACAGAGAACAAATCTCGAGTTGGAATCCTTCAAGGAGAAGATAAAGGAGAACCAGGAGAAGATCAAACTCAACAAACATTTGCCATACCTAGTCGGAAATATCGTTGAGGTGAAGCTTTCTGATATGATTTTTTGGTTTATTTTCATGGAAAACTTGTTAACTTTATAGCATTTGCTTTATTTTGAATGTAAATGCTTGTTCATTTCCCTCTGCATCGCTAATTATGGTATGCTGATCTGATTCGACATTTATGGTTTTGGGGATTATTAAAACTGGCATGTAGTTCTCTCAAATTCACAGATCCTAAAAATAGGGTGCCAATTCAACTCTTTTGTCTTTTTTTCCCCCCATCGAAGAAGTATTCTTCATGAGTTTAGATTTGGTCATGGTCAGTTGGACGCTGTTTGAGGGTCCAGTTTCACTGTTTTTGAATTAGCATGGCCTTGTTTATGGGGAAGAGTGGATGTCTATTCTGTAATTGCAGAAAAAATTTCTTAGTATTTGGATCTCACTGCTCGTCTAAATTCTTTATTGGCTCGTCAAAATTTTTTTATTGGACAAGTGTTGAAGATTCGTCCCAGTTGCAGTAGATAACAAGTTGTGCTCTGCTCCCTTCGTCTGTACAAATATTTCATAGAACCCCGATGATCATCTTTGGAACTAGGCAGTGGTACTGTTGAAGATGTCGCATGCCCACTTTAGCAGGGGTGGTTGGGGGGATTGGTTTTATTGGATCCAAAAAGATAGGTCACTCAGGAACTGCTTTGCTACGGTATTAACTTTATCCTCTCAAATTGAAAGCAGTGAAAACAAAGGTTAAAAGGTGTGGAACAAAGAAGTGTTTGGAAACATTCCCGGTAAAAAGAAGAAGATCCTAAAGAAGATCAAGGCATTGGACTCGAAGGAGGAGTTATCTCGCTTATCTATTGTTGAGTTTAGGTTTATGTTACCTGGTTCACTCGATCCAAATTCAGGTTTGCGGTTCGCCACTCTAGAGCGAACCCGGTTCGCTAGGGGTACGATAAGATAATTCATTTCTTGGTTTGCTTAAGTTCTTTGGTTTGATTCCCTAGCTTGGTTTGCTTATATATATATATATATATATATATGTAACTATTTACCATCATAATACATTTAGGGTGGTGCTACGCACACCCCAACATTCACTTGTATAAACCAATTATAAAAAATTTCGTGCAACACCAAAAAGAAAGTTGAAAGGGACTAAAAGGCCCTGTGCTCTCTAAACCTTCTTCCTCAAAGGAAAAAAAAAACAAAAAAAAACCAAACCAAACCTGCAACTCGTCTCTGGTGATTATTGACCTTGCAGAAATGTAGACATGTGATTGTCACACTCTTCTGCTTCACTGCCCTATCCATTTAAGGTAATTTCGCCTATGACCATGTAGACTGGGGTTTCCTTGAATATATCCTTAGGCGGATGGGGTTCAGGATTAAATGGCGGGCTTGGATGAGAGCTTGCTTCGGATCAGTTTGTTTTTCCATTCTAATCAATGGATATCCTCATGGATACTTCAAGAATTCTCGAGGCCTCTGCCAGGGAGACCCTCTATCTCCGCTCCTCTCTATTTTGGTGACTAAGGCTTTGAGTAGAATGATCCCGAAAGCCCCCCCTCGCTTCGGAACGGTTTCTATGTTGGCCGAGAAAACCTTCATATCTCACACCTTCAATTTGCAGATAACACACTTCTATTGTGTGATGCCTCCAGTAGGAATCTAGCTCTAGTGTGATGCCTATTTCGTTGTTTTGAAGCCGTGTGTGGTCTAAGGATAAACTTTGCCAAGAGCACTTTGTTCGGAGTGGGTGAAGTCCCTAACTTTAGGGAGTTGGCAGCCTGTCTGGGATGCAAGATGGGCTACTCCCAACTTCGTATCTAAGGTTACCCTTGGATGCCCCCTTCAAAGCCAAATCAATGTGGAGGCTGATCATTGAGAGATTTTCATCCAGGCTACAAGGTTGGAAAGTTCGTTTTCTCTTCAAAGGTGGAAAACTCACTCTTCTTAAAAGCACCCTTTCAAGTCTGCCAACGTACTTTCTATCCGTACTTCCTATCCTTGATCAAAATTCCAATCTCAATTGTTTCCATCTCAGTGAGGTCCTTTTTGCGATCTTGGCAGTCTAGGCCTAATCTACCTTTTCTTCATCAGGCTATTTGGTACCCCTCGGTACCGTCTAAGGGTTACTTCTTCGTATGGGCATCGGTTTTAGATAAAATCCTTACATTCAACCATCTCATGCATAGAGGGTGGTGTTTGACAAATAGGTGTTTCATGTGCCTTTTAGAGGAGGAATCTGTGGATCGCCTGTTTCTGCATTCCCCGGTTGCGAGGGAGGTTTGGTCTTATTTTCTCTCACTTCTTGATATACCTTGGATCTTCCACCGATCCTTCTGGAGCTTCTTATCTTGTTGGCTTTAAGGAGCGTTTTCGTCGCCGGCGGGAGTTGTTTGGTATTTCCTCCCATCTGTGATAGCTTGGTCCCTTTAAAAGGAGAGGAATAGGAGGGTTTTTGAGAATTCTTATTTTTCTGTGCCTTAGATCTAATCCAAAATTTGACATTAGTTTTAGTTTGGTGTTCTGGAGGGGGTTCTTCTTCTTGGGATCCCTGGGTGGTAACTTTTTCGCCTTAGTTCTTATTGTAGCTAGAGTCTTGTTTGCTTTAGTTTTCTTGGTTCACTTATTATGAACTCTTGTGCTTTGCTTCCACCTATGATATTTTTGCTATCTTGATTACCGATAAAAAAAAGGGATGTTTCCAAGGGTTGGGTTCCAATCGAAGACCTTGAAGAATTCTAAAGATCTGAGCTGGTTGCGAGCCAAAGACCGCATGAGCGTGCAAAAATAGGGTGTCTACAGAAATCTTTTCTCCAGGCTTTGCGCCACTATCTTAACGGTTGGTCTATGGTACGATTTTTTGCACCTACTTCTAGTCGGCTGGGTCTTGCCCTGATCCTTCCAAGGTTTCTTATATTGCTGGAATTCAGCCTCACTAGGGGCTCAGTTGGATGTCATTTGGGCGCTTCTCCTGGAGGCCATTTCATGGTCTATGTGGAAGGAGAGGAAAATGTGCATATTTGAAGATCGTTCTGACTTTCTGGATCCCAAGCAAAGGTTAGCGCTTGGGTGTGTAATCTGCTTATAGCTTGGGGTTCTACCGGGGATGATTTTGAGGAATAGGGGGTTTTCCTTCTCACACCTTAGTTTGAGGGAGAGCTAGGAAGATCGATGGAGAGTGGCTTGAGGGTTTTCTTTTATTGCGTTGTATGCCTGGTGTAGCTAGTTGGGTTCACTATTTGTGAATCATTACCTTGTCTTCTGTAACTTCCTTCATTCTAATATATACACTTTTTTATAGATTAAAAAAAAATTAAAAAATTGGCGATATTATTCTGGAATCCCACCCGGTGCAAGAGGGCTGCTGTTAGGGGCTGCCATGGATGGTGGTTCATCCGATAGATAAAGTGTTTGTCAAGAGAATTAAATTCCTTTAGCCATCAATTAGATTGAAGTATCTCCTATAGCCCCCACAAAAAGTTGGCTTGTGATGCTATTTGCCACCTGAGGATAGTTTTACAATTCTTCATTGGAGCAGGACTGACGTCATTGTTCACTATTGCACAACTGCAGAGTAAACATATCAGAAACACAAATATTTCGTTTGAAACATCGTTGGGTGATTCTAAGGGCCAATCTTATTCATGCCTCGATCTGGTACAACGTCTAGGGTTCCCTCTCAAGTCTCAAGTGTTTTCAATTCTCATGCTTAAATTGTTTTGTTCCTTTGTCTTTGTACCCATATACTTTCTCGGTGTTTAGATTTCACTTGGACATTTCAGTGGCATTGAATTAACAGTAATCTCTTGATGTTCTTAGATTTTGGAAATGAACCCAGAAGATGAGGCTGAGGAAGATGGTGCGAATATTGACCTTGACTCACAAAGGAAAGGAAAATGTGTTGTATTAAAAACATCGACACGCCAGGTGTGTTCTCATTCAACTGCATATGCTTGGATTTCTTGTGGTGTACAGTTATTTGGAGTAGTTAGGGAAATTATTGTAATATCGAATGATATTTTTTGCAAGACATTTTTTTTATTAACAATCTCTACATCCTTTTTTTTTGTTGGAAGGTAACAATCTCTACATCCTTCCTAAGAGAATATTGCTGTTAAGGATGTTACAGTAATGACTTGAATATAATGTATGCATTTTTAGTTTTTTTTTAATTTCGTTAGATATTTTATTTGAATTTACCCTTGTCAAATTAAATTTGTGCATATAATTTTAGTATGGCAAAGAGTTTAATTTGTTTGCCGTAAATTATTCAAGTAATATGTTGTTCAACCTTTTTTGAACGAAAAAGTTACTCATTTATGGCTGGTTGGATATGAGGATATCAATAAGGGGTTTATTTCCACAAGACACATGTTTTGTTCATTCGGTTAAGTTGGGATCTGAGACATATTCTCTCTGGCGGATCTTACCTGAAAGGTGGCATATGTATAGGGTAACTGTGTAAAGTAATCAAATGTTTTCTTTTTTCAAGACAGTCCACCTTTGCCTTGGGATGAATTGTTGATTATGGGTTTTTAGGCCATGATGTGGGCCTCTCATGTGACATGTCTTTGCTTAATGTTTGCATCGTGTTTCTAAACCATAGCAAGTTATGAGCATCAAAGTCGTCATACTTTGTCTGTTTTTGTGCTGCACCATTCCTTAGTGGTGGTTAAGCTTCGTTCTTGTGCAGATTTTATGCCACTTACTGGTGAATGTTTATTGTGAAAGCACAACTTATCGGATTATTCATGATTGTAGACAATCTTTTTACCTGTTGTTGGGCTCATCGACCCTGATAAGCTAAAGCCTGGTGATTTGGTTGGGGTGAACAAAGACAGCTACTTGATCTTGGATACTCTTCCATCTGAGTATGATTCACGAGTAAAGGCTATGGAGGTCGATGAAAAGCCAACTGAAGATTACAATGACATTGGGGGGCTAGAGAAGCAGGTAAGTTTCTGCCTCTGAAGACGCTTTTAGGGGCCTTCCTCAGGGGCTGTCATCATTAGGTACCAAACATTTGATACTTCTTAACTCGAAACATATGTATTAATTTTCCACAGATCCAAGAACTTGTTGAGGCTATTGTCTTGCCCATGACCCACAAAGAGCGATTTCAGAAGTTAGGAATTCGTCCACCAAAAGGAGTGCTTTTGTATGGACCTCCTGGGACAGGCAAAACTTTAATGGCTCGTGCTTGTGCAGCACAAACAAATGCAACCTTCCTTAAGTTAGCAGGTCCACAACTGGTCCAGGTATAACATCAAGCTATGAAAGTTTCTTAGATCTTTTTGTAATATTTATATTGTATTTGATGCTTTGTCGCTTGACTGTTTGATGCAATTTAGGGCATGAATGAACCTTACTTGGTTTCAGCAAGAAGAGAATTAAAAATTAAGAATTTATGTTAGTAATCACCCAGTCTAGGGGATCCAAGAGAGCTCATCTAATAAACGAGAAAAATAAGAGGAAGAAATCTTTTCAATTGAATTTTAAAAGACAGAACCTAAACTCTAGAAGCCTAATAGGTGTTGTATGTATGCTCTGTTTTCTGGGCTTAAAGTCCAGAAACAGGCCAAGTTTCACATGTTTGACAATTAAAAATCAATTTGGAATGCATTCAGATGTTCATTGGGGATGGAGCAAAACTTGTCCGTGATGCTTTTCAACTTGCGAAGGAGAAGTCACCCTGCATCATTTTCATAGATGAAATTGATGCAATTGGTACCAAGCGGTTTGATAGGTACACCATAGTTATGTTTTGTGAACAGTTTACATGATTTATACTTCTGTCTGAACATTCCGTGGTTGAATTTTTTTCTTGGTGTTGTGGTGATATTGAAATTGTTGAGGTGGTTTCATCGTTGTATAAGATTCTTGCTCTATTTTACTGCAGTGAAGTGAGTGGAGATAGGGAAGTGCAACGAACAATGTTGGAATTACTCAATCAACTCGATGGCTTTAGCAGCGATGACCGGATAAAGGTCATTATCTCTTCTTTTTCTGTATTGGATATTCTCTCTTTTTTTAGTTGTTTTGACGAAAATATGTATAATGCTGATAATATCTAGAAGAAAAGATGAAGAAAAAGAGAGTGGAAGAAGAGGAATAGGAGAGAAAACGTGATTAGAGAAAGGAACTCTCTAATCTCTTCACCTTTATATTATAATAACCCTAATGTGTCAATTACAAGAATACCCTTAATGTAAGATCTGGTGTATCACACCTACATAACCAAACATATCTCAACATATAGTAAGAGCATTCTTTTGTCTATTTGTGGTTCTTCAGGTTCCTAACTTTTGTGGTATTAAGAATTTTGTATATGGAAAACCTTTAGCTATCTAGAACCCAATAGCGGTGCATCACTTTGGTGCCTATATATGTTGATCAATGGGAATGCCCAAGCAACAGTAATAATATTTAATTTCTCGTTAGGATCACGAAAGACCATCACACCAATATTTTAGTACAACTTTTGTAAAATTCAGGTCATAGCAGCAACAAATCGAGCTGATATCCTGGATCCTGCTCTTATGCGTTCTGGTCGTTTAGATCGCAAAATCGAGTTTCCCCATCCTACTGAAGAAGCAAGAGCTCGAATCTTGCAGGTGGGCTTTTCAAGAATCCTTTCTCCTTCAACTTTCTAGATTCTGCTTTTGCTCTTACTAAAGTCCTTTGGGATCATTCCTTTGGGATCATTTCCTATTGAAACTGCAGATCCATTCAAGAAAGATGAACGTACACCCAGATGTCAATTTTGAAGAGCTGGCTCGCTCAACAGATGATTTCAATGGAGCACAGCTGAAAGCTGTTTGTGTAGAGGCGGGCATGCTAGCTCTCCGTCGAGATGCAACCGAGGTATCTATTCTTTGTTTGTTTGCCATTTATGTTCTCTGTTGTTATCCATTGATTTGGTAATCATAAAAATGACGTCACGCGGCTGTCTATGTACTGATGAGGAACTAGACATGGTCCTTCACTTTTTTTGGTGCTCCTACCATCTCTGTCGCAGTTATCATTATTTTCAGTCTTACCCATGTCCCCGCAACGAGGTGTTACTGGATACTGAACGGCATAGTACCTTCATGCCTGTCCCTCAAACATTTTCTTTAAATCATTGACACCAGGTGAGGCACCACATCGTTACTGTGGTGCAGTTGAGCAATCCCCAATAAGTTTTATGTATTATCACTTATAGTTCTTTTACTCTCACACTTAGCAGTTCTAGATGAAAATCGATTGGTACAGTCATTATCGCTGCCAGTGTTGCCACCTTTTTTTTTATCGGCACAACAAACGATGTCGCGCCGTTATAATGATCAACACTATGATAATAGCTTCCACCACCATTGTTTCTTCTATTTATAAATCCAAGATGATGGTCAGTAGAAGAGCTGATGTTTATCACCCCAGCAACTTTAATTCATGACTAGTGGTATTAATCACGTAAAACAAAATGGTCATGTGACACTCAGGTAGAGTTGTCAATGAATTCAAAGTGGTTAATTCACTGACACAGGCTTACTAACCCAGAATTCCCTCTTATATTTTCTTCCTTGTGATAATGTAATGTAATTAAGTTAATGCTTGTGTTGAAATCTGTTGTGGGAATTGATCCCCATCCTCCTGTACACCCTTCATTTATTTAAATGATATGGTCTGATTACCTAAAATTGGAGACTTTTGAGCAGCCATTGATGCGAGAATTAAATTGACTAGAGACTTAGGGCCCGTTTGGCTTCATTGCCAAGGAATGATTCTCTATTCCCTGGGAATAGAGAATCCAGGGAATAGTGAATTTTTCCTTGGGAGTTGATGCCAAACGGGCCCTTAGTTTCCCAGCTTTCCCTCTTATATTTTCTTCCTTGTGATAATGTAATGTAATTAAGTTAATGCTTGTATTGAAATCTATGGTCTGGGTATTGATCCCCACCCTTCATTTATTTAAATGATAAGACCTGATTTCTGAAATTTTCAAAAAAATGAAGTTGATGCGATACTGACATGTTCTTTGTGGAGATTTTTGAGTTGCCATTGATGCAAGAACTAAACTGACTTGAGACTTGGTTTGGTTCCAGGTGATCCATGAAGATTTTAATGAAGGTATCATCCAAGTTCAGGCCAAGAAGAAAGCCAGCTTGAATTATTACGCGTAGTTCAGGCAAAATGATGTAGATGCCCTTCTCCATTTTGTCAAGGGGGACGATGAAGGTTACTTTTTTTTCATAAGGTTACTTTGTGACTCCATGTTTTAGAATTTGATTATGAGACCTGAGTCTTCCCTTTTAGAGTGCTAGTCTCTGTTTAGGAAATATATATATATTTTTTGGAAGAAATATTACCTTTGCTTAATTTGAATTTTCTATTGGTTGATTGTAACTTAACTATAATCCTCACACTGCAACACAGGTCTTTAGCAGTAATGCCTACGGACTAACACAAAATGATAGGACAGATTTGGTCAAATTAGTCTTACTGTGCGACCATGGTTCATTGTAGGGGAAGCCTTTTTGTACTACTAGCTATACCATACAGTTCTGGTGTATGCAGAAATTTCATTAGTCTGGTTGCTGCAGGTGATCAGAAATTGGTGTGGCTGAAGACCTAGAACAGAAATGATAATGTTCTAAAAAGCAGTTAAGGATAGTTTTTACTAACTGGTAACACATCCTGGGGATTTTGCATACAGATCTTTTATAACAAATATTGGCCAACCATCTGATTTATCATGTTCTTTTTTTTTTGGTTGAAATGATATCATGTAACTAACACACACCACAGCCATACCTAAGGTAGGCGCGAAGGTGCCATAAGGGTAATTCCAAGCAACCACTCCAAAAGGGCCTTTCTTAAGGAGGGTTGATGGCCCCTTATACACTTCCCAACATCTTGTTCTCTTAACCCGTTGAAGAAGAAAGATATGGTCAGGTGCTAGAACATCACTATCTGGTCAGCAATGAGAATCAACTGTTGACTTTTGCTTTTATTATGGTACAATCGTATAGACACACCATCTAGTATCTTGGACTGAAAGTTAATAATTTTCAGACTAATCTGATTTAACAAATTCTCAGGGATAGTCCTGTCCTTGGCCCCATACAAATAGTTTTATTATTGCTCACTTGACCGGCTTGGTTTTGCAATCATTCTTCAGTAGCAATGAGCCCATGAACTTTGTGGTATACAGTTAAGCAGGCAATCTACAGCAGGCAGGGGCGAGTTTGAGGCAGGGACATAGGTCTTATCCTACTCTGGGAATATGAGCACTCGTCCAAAATTTCCTACAGTATAGTTTAAATACTGGATAAATATTGGAAACCATTGCGAATTCTATGGTCAGGTGTTTATCACAGAACACAAGATATATAGAATTATACCATAGCTTCGATGTGATCCAAATCTCATTGTGTTTGATACGCCACTAGAAAATAGCTTGGACATCGGTCCTGAAGTCAACCTCTTGACACTTAAAAAAAAACTGGTGGAGGCTATGAGGAAATGCGGGATGCATGGATAAACCCCATAGCATATGAGGTTACAGTATAAAACTAAGAAGAAAACGGCTCTTACCACATAACTTTCTGTCCTTAATCACTACTCTAATAAAATTAGAGCAAAACAAAATTTGGCTTATTTCTCAAACAGACAAAAATAATAAATATCCCCATAATAGAGTAAGTACTTAATAAGACACTAAAGTTTAACCCAAAACCCAACACCTAGCTAAGATAAAATAAAAAAACATCTGCATAAATAACAAACTCTAGAACAAACAGCAAGCACATCCGGTTTGGAAACTGCTTGGTATTGTAAAGATTACTTTCCCTCCTCTCTTCTAACACTTCACCTCCTTCAACCCATGGGCAAAGTACAGAAAGGTTGGGTCAGTGGCGCTTTCCTTGTAGTACGCAAACACCAGGCTGCTATCATCGTGCATGCTCTCCCCCACAAAACTGCAAAATTAGCATCCAGCTTATTGTT
This sequence comes from Tetracentron sinense, assembly GCA_015143295.1. Classification (NCBI taxonomy): domain Eukaryota; kingdom Viridiplantae; phylum Streptophyta; class Magnoliopsida; order Trochodendrales; family Trochodendraceae; genus Tetracentron; species Tetracentron sinense. The sequence goes on along the minus strand of CM026558.1, from coordinate 5,191,413 downwards.
ATTTATAGAACTCGGCATCAAACAGTTAAACATTGTGAAAATTCATGTCAAAAGTCTTGATACTATGAATAATGAGTCTGAAAGTGGAAAGAGGCACATACAATTGAAGGTCAATGAGCTTCGAAAGCAGGAACTTGGTTGCTCCCTCAATGTTCTTCTTGAACTCCTCTTGCTTGTCCGCTTCCAATTTGGGAGTCAGCAACTTGATGTACCTTTTCATGAATGTAATAAACTGCTTCTTGTCAAAAGATGGTTGCTCCTGTAAATGATACAACAATACTTTTGTCAGATTTGGCTTATGAAATTTAAATAGGCTGGAATCACCAAAAGCAGTGGTCACTGACCTGGAGTCTGAATGTGTCAATGATATCTACGACCTTGGCGGTCTGGTCGTCAACACCCTCATCTTCATCAGCACCTTCTGCAGAAGGGTTAGCACCAATGTCTACATCAACTGCCCCTTGAACAACCCACTGCCAGAATCCAAGAAATATAACATGTTAATTGCTCTTATTGGCTTATTGATCATGGCAGAATTTGTTATACTATTCACAATTTAAAGTTCAAACAAAAATTAAAAGTACCATAGACAAAAAAAAATTAATGCATAGAACACTAGGACCCAATAATAACAGTTTTTTTTTTTGTTGATCGGTAATGAGCAAATTATATTACAAGCTTTATTTGCATCGACAATGTAGGGCAATGATAAACCATCAACAGACAATGCACAACTGAAATGTGAGGAGAGTTATAAAGAAGAACTAACCTTCCCGTCAACTTCCCACAGCATCCCATTCTGTATTTCCTTGTACGGAAAGGAATCCGAGAGGAGTTCATCACCTGAAATTTATTAATGAAATTTAGATGATCAATACTAGCACACTCAATGTGTCAGGAACGATGTAAAATCAGGCAAAAAGATGACACAGCCGGAATAAAAAAATTACAAGCTTTTGTTTTACCAGTAAAATAGATTCTAAAAGAGACTAACAACATCAAAGCACACTGCGATACTATATGAATGTTTACAACGGACATAGCACATACAAGTAAGATGTCTATCACCTGTTACAAACCATTCAAGATACAAGGGGAACTAGCAAAAAAAAAGAAGTAAAATAACTAGCTGCCATACATTGGAGCATTAAATGTATTTACTAGCTGGGTGACAGTGTGACACAATCAGATGAACCTTCTTGGGGTGAGTGTATATCAGGGACTGGTTCATCCCTGAGCACCAAGAAAAGGGAAAGGGACAGATATCCACCCACTCCCAATAGACAGAATTCCCAGATTCCATACAACAAAATTAACCATCCTTGCCGATATAATACTTGAGACCCATACAGCATACAAAAACGAGACCAATCAACAAATATGGTTGCTGAGCCAACTGCTGGGGGTTCAGTGACTATTTTGATTATGGTTCCAGGCCCAACAAATAAACAGTAGGACTGCACATGTCGTATCAGCTCAGCTTGTTCGAGCCAAGCTCAAAAGAGCCTAGCCGAGCTTTTATTTGAGCTCGACGTTTAAACAATCTGAGCTCAAACCAAGCCTTGTTTTATTCAGCTCGGCATATATGGTAATTCCCTTTTCTATAATATATAATATACTTTTTGCCTTATTTTTATCATAACTTATAATAAATAAGTTTTAAGAGATAATAATAGTAACAAAAGAAAGTTAAGAAATTAAAAGCAAAAAACCCCAACCCCAACTTCCTACTATCTAGACTGAAGGACTCTGCTTAAATATTATTTTAATATATGTATAGATTTATTAATATCAGCTCGACTTAAATACAGGTCTAAAATAGTGAGCCATTCAAATAGTATTTTCTAAGTTGGGTACTAAACGGGTAATAGTGGATGAAAAACCTTATTAAATTAAGAGTAAAGAAAATAAATAAACTGTATGCTTCGTTCTTATAAAAATTTCAATTTCATATACAAGAATTAATATCAATATTTAATTTCATCATAAGGAATCCAGCTTTTTATGCAAATTAAAACCCTATCTAGTTGAGTGATTAGACCCTGGAAAGATAGGCGAGTTCTATAATGTTTCTACTACATGATGAAAACGGTCGATCATGGATTCAATATGCATACAAAAGAATAGCCCTTTAATCACAAATACTTAAAAAATCAAAAGAGATATCTGAGATTCCAAAAAATCTAACCGAGAAGATGCATACAAACAATAGTTTCCAAAACCCTATAAACCATAACCAGATCTACAAACATGAAAGGGGAAACAAACCACCATTAAAAAAAAAAACACTATTATCGAACACAATTGAGAATAGCTAAGAATCAGAAAGCTATGAAATTTACCAAATAAACAATGAAAACAAAAGTAGGAGAAGAAGAAGAAATTACCAGTCAAGAGATCCTGATAGAGGAGCATGGTTGCAAAGAATCCCGGGTCGCTTAAAAAACCAGAGAAGGAAAGAAGAAGAGAATGAGAGAGAGAGACACACGACAGTTTTATAGGCGAGGAATTGGCGAAGGAAAAGGAAAGTAGAATTTCACAAACTACGAAAACTACCCTTGTCTTTCTATTAATATCAAACTAGAGTCAGCTTCCAACTGGGTTACTACTTACTAAACAAAAAAGGAATTATAATGCGATACTCACATACACTCAAGTAAATGTATATTCATTGGACTATTCATCAGGACCGTTCGATTTGTATACGTGGTTGGTCCATCGGGTCGGACTATTAGAAATCCCGCGGACATTAGTAGGGTCAACCCGTATTCGCGCTTTAAGCTATGTTGGAGTTCGGAGTCGGAAAAAAAGAGAGATACTCGGAAAGTATGGGCTGCGAATATTCGGTTTGAGGCAGAAATATACTTTTTACACAAAAGCTTAGTGGTAGAAGAATAAAGGCAATCGAATTTTGACCCTATCCTCAAATCTCAAGCTTAGTGATGGAAGCAAATCACCATGTGGCCATGAATGGTCAGGATCAATTCATATTTACGAATTTAACAGGAAAAAAAAATAATTTGGTAACTTACGAATTTAACAACTTTAAACACGTGATAAGTGTTAAAAAGAGATTATGTCGTCAAAAACTGTAGGCATAAGGAAGAACACGTTGAGCAGTGCCAACCTAGGAAATGGATTTCCAAACATAAGGTTGGACCTCATTGATTCATGCATCTTTTTATATACTCACCACAGTTGGTGTATCTTTTCATATACTCACCACAGTTGGTGAATATTTAAGAAGGAGGCATGGACTGATGTAGCCTTAGGTTTGGATTCTCGGGTATGTTTACTATTTTCCATATAAGTTCCCATTAGGGAGAGCATCAAGCATTTAATCAATGTATCAATTTGCCCACCTTGTGTTTTAGAAAAAATCCACTGTTCTGAGCTTGTTCGTTGTAGACGGATCCAAGTTACGTGCCAGTCCCATAAGGATAGCAATAAACATGCTCGTGGGGGCATTATTGTACTGCAATTAACATTAAATTCTGGCAGACTGACAACTATACAATCATTAGTTGGCTATCACGTGCAAAAAGCAAAATTTAACTGCCCATTTCTTGGGCGGAGATCAGGTGGAGGTAGGTGTACTATGCAATCACCCCGGGCTACGAGATCTCACTGCCCACACACATTCAAGGAAATCCTTCCCATATAATCGAGCAAGCTCAAAATTATTATTTTTATACTTCTTATCCTCACTTCTTCTTTTTTCATTTTCTACGAACTTTTTTCTTATATGTTATCAATAACATTGCAATCTTGATCCATCATCATGATCCGCTTAAATCCCTCTTATCCTTATGCTTTATGCTCATTCTTTTGATCTAAATAAGTTAATACATAGGTAAACCGCCCCACCTTAGAGACTTAAAATCCGTCCACCCCTATAGCAGGCCCGGCCCATCCATTAAGCCATCTAAGCCTATGTTTTAGGCCCCAAAAAATTGAAGGCCCTAAAGCTTGAGCTTCAATGGCTTTATGAATCTGATTTAGTGAAAAGAAACCTTAAAAAAGCTCCATTTTGAAAAAAGACCCCATTTTTATAACAAGTCTAATTAAAAAAAGTCTCATTTAGAATTCTCGCTTTAGGCTTCCAAATGGCTTGGGCCGGCCCTGCCCTATAGAGATACACGACTTACCTCTGAAGCAACTAGGGAGATGTTGGCATCCATGTTCACATATTTTATGCTATTTTCTCAAGAAAAATTAACAAAATTTTAATTGATTTTATGACTAACATTGGACAACGAATAAGGCGGCCCATCACCAATCATCCTCCATATTAAGGGTCTCTCCTAATCTCCAAATACAGTTTATTCGTATCAATTCTACTATGTTGCTCGCACGTTGTGTGACACAGTGGTTCAAAGGCAATGAAGCCAATGAGATGCTCTCAATGATCTTCAGTTCGAGCCCGCCCTGGTGTGTAATTTAGGGGAATCGTGCATCTCATGGATTAGTCTCTATCCATATGAATTTAGGACACCCAGAACCTTCACCCCTCCCCTCCCACCCAAGGCACATTTATGCTGGGGTTTGGGTCGTATCCTTGATTTGGGATAAATAAGGCAATTGGCGAAGACTCCATTTCCAATTTTATTTTTTTTTAATTTATATTTAGGAGAATATACTGTCAATCCCCCCCCCCCACAAACACACAAACAAAAAAAAAAATTTGTTGGCCACTCAAAGGATGATGCAAATTCAAATCGTCAATCTTATAGGTGGCCTGTTTGATTGCCAGTACACAATTCTTGTTGGAATCTATTGATTGTAATAGTCATTTGATTTGGATGTTGAGAATAGATATGAAACTCTTGGCAAGATTACATGTAACGATTGCCATAAAGGCGCCGGTTACATGTTATAATCTCTCTATAAAAAAGGATTACGCTTACATGAAACACGGGAATGGAAGCTGTAAATGCATATATGAAACCAGGGGCGGAGCCAGGATTCTCTTGCAGGGGCTCCCAATTTTTTTTTGAAGGCCAAGTTCATGGGCCATCATGTTGGTTTGTGTCCGTTTGCAAGGTATATATTTTTTCTCAGAAGGTTAGGTGGGGCTAGAGTCTCCCGCCCCCTGGCTCCGCTCCTCTCCCAAGACTACACCCCTATTAGTATTAGTATGATTTTTTTTCTCCAAAATTTCAGCCCCCCGTGCTCCATATGGCTCTACTCCTATATGAAACTCATATTTGGTTTAAGAGGGTCAATCATGAGTTGTTGGTGTACATCCACGATCGCATCTTCTCAATGATCGAATTGACAATCCCTAATTTTCATTCAATTTATATGTCCATGTCAACCTTCTACAAAACCGTGTATTATACCTCATCCTCTATGAAAGAACTACGATTATTCTACAACTTAAAAATAAGAAGAAAAAAGACTTGTGATCATCTCCAGGTGCTTGTGAGATCGCCAACACCATTCCCATGGCATCCACCACATACCTCAAGTGCATGTATAGCAAGGTGTTGTGCACGCACACCAATGCATGCAAGGGGTATGTGGCACCATGGGAGTGGGTGTTGGCGGTCTCCTTGCCAGCACCAACTTGAGATGATCCCGTGTCAGGAAAAAGAAAAAGATTCTTTTATTACTCATTGGAAGGAAACTAGTGGTGATGAAGAAGTGGTGGTGACTAGAGAGTGTGGAGTCCTTTTTGGCTCCCTCACTATTAGGGGTCACAATGGCCAGACTTAGGCGGAGTTTGGTAACATTAAGCTAATAAGTATAAATTATTTGAAAATTGTGCTTAGTTGGACTTTAAATTGTTAAATTGAAGCCTAATTGCATGTCTACATATTTTTAAAGTAGGGGACATGCAATTAACTTTCAACTTAACAGTCAAAAGTCCAACTAAGCACAATTTTCAAAAAATCTCTACCTATTTAGAGTTTATTATATTAGCGTTATCAAACTCCACCTTCAAAAAAAAAAAAAAAAACTCCACCTTAGTCAAGGTTCATCTCTATGTTTTTTCCTCTCAATTTTATGTAAATTTTATGTTATCAGGGGCTTAGAGTTTGTGATTCTCATATCTTCATAAGGGTTTTGATGTTTTGGGTATTGGTCAACTGATCCCAGAATCATAGCAAATTAACCCTTGAGATTTTGCTTATTTATTTTTGGTGCTGACATTGAGATGCGAATAATGAGAAAGTGATTGCAATTAACAAAAATCAGAGAAAATAACAGGTATTAAAAAAAAGTATCAATTACCACAATAGCACACAAAGGTATTGGTGATTTCAGCCATCTAACCCGAACCGAAATCTCAAAAATTTCTTTTATCCTGATAGGATTTTAGATTTCTTTTTTATGAATATATATATAAATATTATTAAAAGTATATACGTTAAAAGTAATATTTTTATTAAAATTTAATATATTTATATAAATATTATTATTTTATTTAAAAATAAAACATATGAATTTCTGAAATTTTGATAAAAGCATATATTTTTGAATTTTAATAAAAATTTAAAAAAGAACTATTTAAAATTAATTTTATGGGATTTTGCAAAAATTATGAAATTTTGAATTTTCTAGATTTCATAAAAAATTTCAGAAATCTAAAGCCCAAATCGCATTTTCCAAAATCGTTTGTGTATCGAATATCATTCTACTAATAAAAGTATAAGGAGTATACTAAACTTTACGCCGACCAAAATATCCTTTAATTTAATTTATTTCATAAATAACTTAGGGTATACGAAGTTTTAAAGAGTATTTAATTTTTCATTCAAATGTATTCAACTTAGAATTCTACTCGATGTCTAACTCTATTGATTGGGTTTTCTATTTCATCTCTCTTCTCTTCCGGTTAACGGATATCCATCTCACGTTACTTGTATTCAACTTAGAAGTCTACTCGATGTCTAACTCTATTGATTGGGGTTTTCTATTTCCTCTCTCATCTTTTCCGGTTAAAGGATATCCTCATATCTATCTCACGTTACTAAGCACTCAAGCTTTCTCTTCTCCTCCATTGAGACCAAGTTTTTGATTAAAACGTGCTATGCTTCTTTACTTCATCTCTCCTATTGAAAAAGGCTCCCATTGAGGTAATTAAATCTACATAAGAGGTGCATACTTTCCCAACTTTCTGAAAGTCCAATTTTTTAACCGTAATTAAATTGTTCATCTTTAAATCTTTGCTTACACAAATTTCCTGGTAGGTGTTAAATTTGCTCCTTCTATGTTTTAGAAGGCTTGGGTTTTTTTTTTTTTAAATATCTTTTTTTTCAAGATATTGAATTATGGGTTATTTCTTAAATGTGAGATTGGAGGTCTGATGCAGATAGGAATAGCTCTTATCTCGTGCTGCACTGAGTCAAAGAAGGAAGAAGATGTGTATTTAGTAATTACTACGATTGTTTTGAGCTTCAAAGAAGGAAGAAGATTGTGTATTTAGTAATTACTACGGTTGTTTTGAGCTTCCTTTATCTGTGAATAGTAGAAAAAGAGATCTAAGCGGAGAAGATGATATGTTCTAATCTTGCAGATGATGAACAGTTCTTTTTTACCTTTTTATCTTTTCTCAAGAGAATGGAGCAATCATAGTTTAGATTTGATATTCTTTGTTGCTCCTTTTATGTATAGTGGGATTGATTTGCAATACTAGGCTTTGACACAGCCTTAAAAATTCCATGATACAGATAATTTTCTGAGATATGGATCGATCTCTTTGCTAATTTCTTTTGTTTTGTTATACCAGAAGTCCTACCTAATCATCTGGTCCAAGTTATAGCTTATGATATGGGACTTTGGTAACATGTAACTTCAGTTGCTTCTATTTGGGGGGGTGTGCATTGTCTCCATGGCAATTACCTCGAATGCTCTACATGTCCACTTATAATATATGACACGAGATTGCAGTTTTTCCAATTATAGATCATTCGGGTGAGTACTAATTACAGATAGAGGGATTAAAGAATCCAAAGTAAAAATACACATGCGTTGATTTCGGAAAGGCCACAAACCAGAAATGAGCTATATATGCTTGATTGGGTGAGTACTAATGAGAGATAATAATTATTTTTGACACGATTGACATTCTATCACTAATAATTGCTTGAATCTTTATAACTTGGGGTGTTGCTAGAAAAGAAGAGACACTTCATGCCATAAGATATTCTTTCACCATCTCTTCCTTTAACTAAGATGCATGTATGTTTGCAAGATACTCATGCCTGTGAGTTGTTATCGTTTTTTCATCTATAATCCTTCTAAGAAGTTGCATGGTACTCGTTGTTTTTTTTTTTTTTTTTGTATTGTAGAAGAAAAATAGAAGCTTTTCTGGAACGGATATTGCTGAGATGGTGGATAGATTTTGGTAACTCCATTGGAGATAGAGTTTTAGTTGGATTTGCATACATTGAAATGATCCCGTTAATTTGCAAAGGGCACACGGATTTTATGTGCGCCCGCTGATACTACATACAAAGAAAATTGAATCCCTTAAATTTTGAAGATAGATAAACTCTAACCCATTATAATATTTTGTTATAATCTTTATGTATATATTTTTTGTAACTAAATCTATATACATTTACTATTAATGGGACCCACTACTAATTTTCAATATCCACTAAAACTATGCATACAAAATGCAAATTACTGAAAGAACTGAAGCACATGCCTGTCGATAGTGTTAATTTGATTTAGATTAGTCTACTATTAATCTAATTTATGTTAGTACTAATTTATTTTTAAAGATTAAATGGGGTCTAGATTTAGGTGTAAAAATCTATTTTTTAAAAGGTAGAATAATTAGATTCATTAGTTTTAATCTAATTAGTATAGGTTGGTTTAAAACTAATTAGTTTAGATTGGATTAAAAATGACATTTAGTATTAATTTAATTTTCTCTAAATTGGTTTAGGTTAGTAACTAATATAATTTTTGCAGTTAATTATTAATCTATTTTAGGTTAATTTTTAGATAATAATTAGATTAGTTATTAAATCTGATTCTTAGATTAATTTTTAGATACTTGATTATTATTATCAAGCTGATATCTTTAGGTTAGTTTAATCTAATTTTTATGTACGCGGTATTAATTGTTAAATCTGATATATAAGTTAGTAAATTAGTTTAAAGTCTAATTTTTATTAGTTTAAATACATTTAATTAAATTAGTTCAAATCTTAATCATATTTTAAAAAAATGATAGTTTAGAATCTGATTACTTTTAACATGATAATAATTAGCTTATTTATTAAATCTGAATTTTTATGTTAATGTTTAGATAACAATTGGATTAGTTATTAATCTTACTTTTAGGTTAATTAATCTAATTTTTAGATAGTTATTAAATTAATATTAAACTTACTTCTTTAAGTTAGTTTAATTTAATTTTATATACTTAGAAAATTAGTTTAAAGTTTGGTTTTTAATTAGATTAGTTCATATTTATTGGAAGCGGGCAAGATGGTAATGAATTGCGATTGGTTCAAACCTTCGACCATCGACTTATTGCGACCTGCCCAAAATGCCCATACATACCAAGACCTTGTTCACACAGCGAATAAAGGCCGGGTGAAATGGGGCAATCAGCTGGCTGCTACTTGGCCATGCCCCCTTGCTTATAGATGCAAGATACTTGATCTAAATTCTCAAATAAGAAATTGAATATTTTTAAAATTAGATAATTTTGGTTTAATTTACTATATTTTTTTAAATTAATTATAGGATTAGATAATAAGAATCTCCGTTGCTACTATATTTTAGGCCTCTACAATAATTATAATCGGGTCACATCGAGTCTAACCGAAGATATGGCTCCTAATAGACTAGAATGTTGTTTAAGTACCATCTTCAATTTTCTTTGTTTCTTTTTAATAACTAATTTCTTATTATTGCTAGAAGAAGCTTAAGGTTATCATGAATTATTTTGGTTCACTTGTATTAATACCTGATGATATACTGTTGGCTGCTATGCAGGGGCGGAGTTAGGAAATTTTGGTTGGGGGGGCCGAAATACGTGTATAAAAAATTTAATGAATTTGAGGGTATGGAGCTTGGGGATTTGGGGGCGTAGCCCCCGAGAAATTTTTTTTTGGGTAATTTCCTTTTTTTCGAGAAAATTTTGTTCCAATTATACCCTTGAGGTCGCCACATGTGCTTATTGATACCACTTAACTGTGATTAAGATTCACCCACCTATCCTTGATTTTTAAAAATGATACCAATTTTTTTTTCTAAGGTTAAGTAGGTGAACCGTGGTGAACTAACTCTTAAAGGTTAAAAAATTTTCAATCTTTTTAAAAAAAACCAAGGATAAGTTGGTGAATCATGGTGATTTTAACCATAGTTAATGGGTGTCAATTGGGACATGTGGCAACCTCAAGGCCATCACCGGACTCCATTGGGGGCACTACAAATTGGACAAAAGATTGGGGGGGCCACTGTGTATATAAGACAAAAACATTAGGGGGGGCCAGCTATACTAAAAAAATTTAAAAAAATTAGGGGACCCACTATTTAATACTACTAGAAGTAGGAATTGCAAAAAATTTGGGGGGGCCATGGCCCCTCCCCACCCCCCCGGCTCCGCCCCTGCTGCTATGTGATCTCACAACAAAGTGGGCAGTCGGTGCTTCAACCAATTGTAGCTATTACACGTCTTTCCCATTTTATTAGTTATACTCTTTCGTATAAGCAATGAAAATGAAATATTATTATTGGTTTTGTTCTTGCAGATTTTGAGATTGTTGATATGCATGGTAAGAAAGTCATTGATTATGAGAAGAGGAAAAAAAATCTTATTAGATTAAAATACAATTTGATTAAAAGGCACAAAACCTTTAAAATTTGTTAAATACTCATCGTTAAATTATTAATGATTATACTTTCTACAATAAGATTTTAAAAAATAATAATAACAAATATTACGTCCGCACGTGCATCTTTACCGGTGTATATATATATATATATATATATAATTTTTAAATTTTTTTTTATAGTTTATATTTGTATTCGCACCCACACCCCCCAAAACCCTAAAGTCTTAAACCCTTTAAAAAAACGTCAAATTGTTTCAGAACGTCTCCTTCTAAGAACGCATGTCTTCTCCTTCCATCGAAAAACTGTCTTCTCCTTCTCTATCCATTCCCGAACCAGTGATACTGTTTTCTCCAAGGCCAGTTAGTGAGCTTGATGCATCTACCAATTAAGCTTCAGAAATTCTTCAAGAGTTAAACCAGAAACCGTTGTTTCACGGTGCTCACAGGCGAGGTACTATTTCAAAACTTTTCAATTTGAATCATTTAAATGGGGTGAACAAATTGAATGTAAACAATTCGATTAACTCGCGCGCTTTCAAAACTATCAATTTGAATGCTTTCGAAACAAATTGAATGCTTTCAGAACTCGTGGTTTGGTGTGCTTCTAGAATTTGTTACATTTTAAGGGTGTACAATTAGTAAGTGATATATTTGGTGTCAATCAGTAAATAGTGGTGCTTGTATCAGCACCAAAAAAAAAAGAAGATATTCTGAATTTGAATATGAAGCACACATTTTCAATCTAATTTTCTTGATCTGAAATAGTGATTTCAGCTTTTTTTAATCCGAAAATAGTACTATTGTAGAAGGCGGGTTCATTTTCTCTTAGTCCCTGTTTATTGACCTGAAATGTTTGAAATTCCGATGTGGGTTCCATATATACTATAGTAAATCCTAAGTTTCTGGTGTGTTTCAGAGTAAACGGACAAATACCCTCCAACAAATATGTTACCAAGAAGGACTCGAACTATCACAAGCAATCACAAAATGATTGTACAAAACTTTTTTGGTAGAAATAGTGTTATGTGCTCCCTCGTCTCGTTCTCAACTGGGTTGGGTGAGGCTCCCAAATACACTGAACTGCCGAAGAATCGTAAGAAATCAGAACGGAAGCCGTTGGTGACGGGTGTTAATGAACTCAAACGTATAGCTAGATTGGAAAGACAAATGAGGCAAGAGGTGCACGAGATTGTTTTACGACCCCCTGAAAACGGGTTGTTGTTCAAAAGATTAGTCCCAGTTGCTCATGAAGTTTATGCCGCCAGAGCAGAACTACTCACTTGTGTTTCAAAGGTTGTCAAGAGCATTGCGATTCACTTGTGCAGGTACACCGCAATACCACATTTTCTTAAATTGCTGGATGAGGTACCAACTTGCAAACTGGTTTCTAAATTATCGATTTGCAAGTTGGTTCCTTTTAGTTTCTCGAAAGTAGCGCCTTTAGAGGGTCATATTTTCTATTGAACCATACTACACTGGGTAATTCACCAACTTCTGTATACAAAGGTCAGTATTAAAATATATATCCATACTAACAGAAAAATAGTGAAAGCAACTAATCTTCATCGTTCTTCTCTCCTACTCTTTCTTTCATATATTTGGTTGTGGAATGTGGGATAGTTTCTCTCTATTTCTTGGTGTGTTGAGGGTGAGTAAGATTTCTTAGTAGGACAAGTTCCGGTATTACTTCTCAATGGATAAAAGAAAAAAAGAATCTTGTAGTGTAACTAATATTCTATACCTATATTAAAGCTCCAATTATTTATCTAAAATATAATGTTGGTCCCACATATTATATACTATGCTAGGCACGCTCCCAGGATCACTACTATCTTATTAAAACAATAGATATTACAAGTGAACAATGGCTTGTACAAAACTAGCACTGGGTGCAAACCAAATACCAAACCAAGAGAAACCAACAACACAGTTTTAGAAACCCACCCATTATGGACCTGATTATTTTGGAAGCTGCAAATTGTGAACCATGAATTGGAGCCAAAACCCTTGAATCAGGTAATATCGATAGAACATTTTGTGGAAGGTATTTTTAATTGGTTGGATGGATCTTTAAGAACTTCTATTTTGTCTAATGGTGAACTGATATGTGCAGCTTATGTGGAGAAGTTCACATTGGGCAACTGCCACATAAGATCAGAACATGCAATGTTGCAGGAAGCCCAACTAGCAAAGAGCACGTCTGGGAAAGAGGAGGAATGGAACATGTTTTACCGCTTGTGGAATCTTTTCATCTATATGACAGGTTGGGGAGAGCTGTGTCACATGAAGAGCGACTCCAAGTTGATCGCATTCCAGCAATTGTAGAATTGTGCGTTCAAGCGGGTGTGGACATTCCTGAGTACCCAACAAGGAGAAGGGCCTTCCCCGTTTACAATGTTGTTGGAAGACTGATAGATTTTGAGCGGAGGTTTCCGAAAGATGATTCATCTGGCAAAGACATCAAAACATCTGGGTTTTGGGAGAATACAGAGAAACCAGACCAAGATAGAAAGCCTGTGGACTCGCCTTTCGATGATCTACAGGGTAAGTCGTCAGTGAAGAATATATTTCCATCATAGATAACCTCTATTAACTTTGTCCATTATAATATAATATGGCTTATGTTCTGCTTTTAATTGCCATTATTGTTTCAGAGTAGAATTTCTTGATGCATTGGGTCATTTGATAGCTCTTTTTTCACCTTTTTGGTCATTATTCTTCCAGCAGTCATTATGAAATGCCTTCCTCCCTCCCCGCTCATTCTCTATATCTAATCCTAATGCACTGGAACCTGTGTAGGTTTTGCTGTGAGAGGAATGGATGCATTGGAGAAAATGCGGTCAGGAGCCTTAAAACTCATGCAGAAATATGCTGTCCAAACTTGTGGATATTGTCCCGAAGTCAATGTGGGCCCCAGGGGGCATAGGGTAAGGCAATGCCAAGCTTACAAGCACCAGATGAGGGATGGACAACATGCATGGCAGGAGGCGATGATCGATGATTTGGTTCCTCCAGTGTATGTATGGCATGTTCGAGATCCACAGGGCGACAAACCACTCGTGGATGGTTTGAAGAGGTACTATGGGAAGTTGCCTGCAGCAGTGGAGCTGTTTGCGCAGGCTGGGGCGCATGTGGTAGAGGATTACAATAGTTTGATGAGGGAAGATGTTGCAGTGCCAGCATTGGACGAAGAGAAGTGGGTTGTATGAAGCACATGAGTTGAAGCTGGGTCAAATGTTTGGGATTTTGTCTCGCATATATGTGGGAAGGATAGCAAATATGTTTTAAACAGGTAGATGAGGATGTTGAAGGAAAGCATTGCAGATCCTTTGAGGTGGTGGAAGAGAAATGGAACCCAACAGAAAAGGGGCATTTGTTCATTCATCCAGCTGTGGTAGGTTGGTGATTTCTTCATGAAGTTCGGGTGGAAGAGAAGTGGGGGAACAATACTGTTTGATCCTGAATTTTATAATCACTGACACTCAAAGTTGATAATGTGAATTCCACAAGTCAATCTCAGTCTCAAATAAAATGTATAACCCCCTTTGTTCCTGGGGTGAGAGTTCAAGGAAATGAGAAAGAAAGATGACGAAAATGTAGAACTTGTATGGAGATGTTCTACTGTTTTAATATAGGGTCAATCATACACAAACTAAATGCAAGTCCCCAGATGCTTGTGGTGGTGGTATATTCTCATTTTTGTTAATGGAGTTGTCTTCTTTCAGTATGCCTTCTGTTCCCTACTTTTGATGCAAGGACAGGAGGCTATTCTCTAGCAGTTAGCAGCAGCGCTGTCTGTACGATAGTACCAGTCAAAGTTCTCAAGGCCATCATCAGTTCAGTTGTGGTGGTTTAAGGTGATTTGTATGCCATGTTTCACCATTGACAAAGCTATCCATTCTCTCAAAGGTTAGTCATCATTTCTATTTTTTCTATTATTAAACATACATTCATTCACAATGTTTTGATGTGATGCAGTTGTGCTATTTAATGTTTTTCATGATCGACATCTGATTTCGGGAAGAAATGTTTTTTTTTTAAAAAATATCAGTGGAGGAGGGTTACGGTTAACCTGAAAGGCTGAAACTACATCTATGAATGAGCCATAGACATACTGAGTGGTGCTACTACATGGAGCCACCATTGGATTATGCGGAGTTAGTTTAGAGCTGTAGACTCGGCCGTGGTACTATTTAGGTCCGTATAGTGGGCTACATGGCCCAAAAACCGAAGGGCCAAAAATCCAGTCATGTGGATCTAAGGACCAGAAGCCTATATATATATATTTGCATTGTACCTGTTATTTCTAGTTCACCAATCGAGTAAAAAATCTTTGATTTGATTAATATCAATACATAGATCTAGTTTACTGATCAAAAGATTTATTTGTACTTAACTGATTACTGATCCAAAAAAAATAAAATCTAATTGATTGATTGTAGGTTTGTGCTTTGGTTTTTCTTCTCCTCCACCCCCACACCAACCATTTCCATATTTCTCAAGATCGTCCAAAAGAGCGTGATGGATCATATAATACAATCATCTAATTATTATTATTTTTTTGGTATAAAATTTCTTAGGGAGGGCCTATTAAATGGTGAAATCCATTGACATAAAACCTTTGTGTGGCTGTTTTTTTTTTAGGAAAGGTCTGGGTACGAGGGTTGTGCCTGAGGCCCTGAACCGATGATAAACAATAACAGGTGGAGCCTGTAGATAACTGTTCTGTACCCTTTATATTTTCTCTAATAAATATTTGCACTTTGTGGGTGCTAACCCGGCCACCCAACCATGCGGGGCAAGGGTGGACCGATCATAGGTTGGACTCCTGCCACATTTCGGGTCTTTTCCTTTCATTCAAAAAGAGACAAACTATCTTCTCGTTCTATTATGTGCTTCTTTATTGGGTATGATTATAGTTTTTTAAAAAAGAAAGGGTGGGGGGGTGCAGAGTTAGCCCAGGGGAACTCCCAACATCAATGATCATTTTTGCACTGGCCAATTTGTAGTTTTTTTATTTTAGGTAAAGTATGTTTATATATTGATAGCAATGAGAGATATAAAAAGTGGGTTCACCTATTGGTTAAGTAGGAATTTTCAACCATCAATATCATCATTTGTGCCTTATCCCATATATTTGGGGTTAGCAACACGAATCCTATATCGCCGTTCCAATCTTCGACAATTAGTTATAATATTATAAAATGATGCTGTATTTAAGTGGTATAGAATTTCTAACTGATTGGATTTTTAGGATCGTTTTTATTAATGCAATTTCTATTTTGTGACAACCAACAACTAGTTCAATGGGGTGGCATTGTAGGCATACATTTATTACTCTTCAACATCTCTTTTGGGTGTTATAGTTGTTTTGAATCAGACTCAGACAAATATTACTCAAATTATTATAGAGGATAACAAACTACTGTTGTCTATGTTGCCGGGGGCCATAGCTTGGGCGATCTGGAAGGAGAGGAATGTTAGAGCTTTCGAGAATTCTCCCTCTTCGTTCCACGCATTTGTGCGTGCATAAGGCAATCAATTTCGGATTGGTTGTCCATCTGCCGTATATTTACGAATCTGGGTGGACTGCTCTAAGCAATTTTGTATCGGGTAGAATTGATTTAGTTCCTTTTTTGCTGCTATTTGCTGCTTCGTAGCTAAATAGATAGTTGGTAAAGCTCGGGTGGTTACTTCTCAGTAACCTCTGGCTTTTGTCTCCATCTATTTTATCTTTTCTCTTAATATTTATCTATCTTGATTACTGATCAAAAAAAAAAAACTATTGTTGTCCAATTGAAATCAGAGGCTTGAATACCACTTTGATTTGAAGACATTTGATAATCATTAAATTTAGGCACCTAGTACGGAGATGAAAATCCTATTCAATAGGGCAGTTGTCACTTGTTTCCGAAAAAGGGCCCCCATAGAAAGTACTTATCTACATAATAACAGAACGACTCTAATCCACTTGCTACCCGAATAACTGACTTTGTGATTGGATCAGAGCATATGTTTGGTAAAAAAAAGAATCTTCTCCTCAGAGAATAATCAAAAATCGAAAGTGTTCAATTGGATCATAAAAACGTGACTGAATTGGTCCTAGTTACTCTTCGGGATGGAGTGGCTGATAGTCTAGTCCGGGGTTTGGTCTTCTCATCATACTCAACATGATACCTTCGTTCGTAGTAATTCTATCTTTGTTCCTGCCGTTTTTGCTTCTTCGTGAGCTTTGCGGGAAACTCTTTCTTATTCTTACTACTATTACTTTCCAAACCCCTCAAAAGGCGACCAGCTTTCAATACTAATTGTTACGTTACACTGCCATTTTTCCCATATCATTAAAAAGCATGGCCTGGGGCTAAGGTAACTCAAATGGGAGAGTCGTGTTATGGGTGACCTTATTACACGGTTCAGAGAGCACTTGTGTATGTGATGCAAGTGAATATGTATGAGGTGTTGATATGTCCTATCCACATAGAAAGCTTACCCTTTTCCACACATTACCGGTGGATGCTAAAGCCGCTATCACTTTGGCTGCCCGGGGAGGGGGGGGGGGGGGGGGGGGGGGGGGATGTAGCCAAGTGGATCAAGGTAGTGGACTATGAATCCACCATGCGTGGGTTCAATCCCGTCGTTTGCCCTTCCTTGAGCCTATTTAGCCATACCGTTGGGCTGAATTTTTAAGAATTGACAAGTCCTCCATTGAATTGAATGGGGTGGGAAAGACAGGTTCGGAAAATGGAACCTATCATTGATTTGATAATTGGTAAGGTGAATACCCAGTCCATTCAATGCTAGGCATAATGAGTGTAAGGACCTCAAAAGCCGGGAGAAGATCAGGGTGGGAGGAATCTAATGCCATGCCCCTATCCCTTCAAAGGTTGTGCAATAGAGGTTGATGTGTGTGGTAGAGCTGGACCTCAACTTCCCGGTTTGGAAGATTGGTTCATCGAGCCCTCTACAGAAGTCTAATGCTGGTGCCTTCCCTTTACTTTACGGGGGGTCGATTGTTCGAGATGGGGAATAGAAGGCTGGGAGAGTCGAGGCATGAAAGACTTTTCTATGATCTGGTTATTTCCAAGTATGTATCATCCAGCAGAGAGGATCACATGTTAATAATTGAATCTCAACTTTCTTTTCACCCTTCATGGACCAGGAGCTATAGATGGTTAGTTTTATTCTTTTATTTCTATCCAATCTGCTAACTTTTATATCTAGAAAATGTAGAATGTGAAAAATAATTGGGTGTTTGAATCACGGATAATACTGATTATTTGGTCAGATGCCAGATAACAATATTCATCCAGCTAACCGTGAATTTTGTTTTTATCCTTGTCTCGACAGTTTTACCTTGAGTATTGGGGATCTGTAGATGGTTGCTTGTTCTGTTAATGTTTGCTAGTTCATTCCTATCAAAATTTCCAGTTTCCTCCAACTTTGACTTATAAATTACTTGTGATTTGAATTACTCTTAGATTGCTTAAGGATCATCTTGTATTACATATTAGGGCATCTGGAATAATGTGATATTGCATTATTTTTTAATGGGATTTTTTAGTGCCATTCAATTTCATTACATCATTAGTGCCTCAATTTATCAAGCTTGTTTTGTTAATTTTTTCTGGGTATCTTGCTAAAAGGATCCAAACTATTAAGCTCGTTTCCTAAGCAGGCACATTGCTCGTATCTTTTTCTCACTCATTTTATTGGAGATTGAAAGGAGATAGGGAAGTGCACCGGATAGTGCTGGGGTACTCAAATCAGCTTCACGGGTTGGCAGTGATGATCAGGGTGAAAGTCATTGTTTCCTACCCTATCTCTATTGTTAGATATTTCTTCCATTTTTGGCTCACTTTGAGGTCTATTTCCAAGGATATATGCACTTCTTTATGAAAACATGGTATATGACTCATTTGATTATTTGTGGCACTTTGGGTTTCTTGGTGTTCTGGTATAAAAAGTTTAATGTTAAGAATCTTTCAGATTATTGATTTCAGCACGTTGTTTTACATTTTTGGTCCCAATATGTGTTGATCAATCAGGAAAGTTTATTTACCTATAGTAGTATTTAATTTCTTATTTGGATTGCTTAAGATCATCACTTTAATATTCAGCATAACTCTGGTAAAATTGCAGTTCATTTCAAGCAACAATGGGCTGGATACCCTGGATGCTGCTGTCTCATGTGTTCTGATCATTTGTCATAAAATCAAGTTCCCTCCATCCTTTGAAGAAGCAAGACCTTTAATCTTCCAGGGGGATAGTACATGCAGATGTATGGACTATGGAGAGCTGGATCACGAGGCCTGGTGTCTCAGTTTCGTCTCTCACTAATCCAACGATGTAATTAGGGTAATGTATGATTCACATGTTCTTTGTGTATCCTTTTGAACATCCAATTTGATGGGGGCAGATGTAGCTTGGATCAGAAAAGCAGAGAGGTCTAATGCTTGATCATTGAATCTTAACTAAGTCAGTCGCAAATTAGTGATTATTATTGCTTGATATGTTTTGAATATCCCCTGAGTTTTATAGCTAAAGATGTCAGAAAGTGAAAATTTACTCAGTTGGGTCTTTGAATCAGAGCTAATACCTATTGTTTCTCAAATGCCTGAAGAGTCCCTTCATTTGCTGAGACTTGTAAAGTTTTGCACTTTGCTGGTCTTAAGGTTTTATTACTGGATTTTAGCAAGACTTTTTTTGTTTGTTCATTTTTTAGAATTGCAATTTCTGCGAAATTTCAAAAGCTGCCGCAAAATGAGGAATTTTATTCTCACAAAAAAGAGGGACTTAGAAGTCTCATGATGGTAGGAATTTGCATCATAATTAGATCTTGCACTCAAGTCAAGATAACAAAAAATGGACTCAAGCAAAAACCT
Source organism: Tetracentron sinense (assembly GCA_015143295.1). Taxonomy (NCBI): domain Eukaryota; kingdom Viridiplantae; phylum Streptophyta; class Magnoliopsida; order Trochodendrales; family Trochodendraceae; genus Tetracentron; species Tetracentron sinense. Next base: position 5,171,726 of record CM026558.1, on the reverse strand, counting down.
AGTACCTAAAACCATGAGATTTGCGAAGTGCCGAACTTTAAAAGTTTCAGCAAAAGAAGGGACCCTAAAAAAAACTTAAAGACTACCACCTCAACCAGTTTGAGAACTAAGTTCTACATTCATGGTAATTGCAGTTCATACAGATGAAAAAACAGCATTTTGTGGTGGTCATTATTTTCACCCCACTATTAGGAATGTACCGATTAGAGAGGAAATTTAGCGACAGAGTATAGAACCATCTCTAATACATACCTATAGAGACAGTAATAAAAAATGTCCCTAATGTTCCGTCTCTAATGCATATTTTAACATTTAACATATAGTTTTTAAAATAATTTTATCTATAAGAAGATAAATATTCCCTTCCTTGGTCAAGTTCATCATTGACAAATCCTGTGGCCATTCTTCAAAACAATATATCAAATTTCCTGTTACATGTTTTTGCAAAATACCGACTTTGGCTCTGAACCTGGTGCAACCCTCATTTTATAGCTGGTTGTTTTCGCTCTAGTACAACCCTCTGAACCGTGTCTAATACAACCCTATGAACCTGGTTGTTTTCGCTGGTTCCAGTGGGATTCACTATTTGTGAATCTGTTTCCTTTGATCTTTTTAATGAATTTACATTTACTGATCAAAAAATCATATGGTTGTCAGTTGTCTAAGTAATGCATCCTGACATAAATTGCATGGACCACACATGCCATGTATCCAAACATGTCTGAAGCCTTTCATTTCTTGTGAGATGCTACAAATAATTCCCTCTGCACCCCAAGGAGGGGATTTACTGTCATCGCCTTTTTTTGCTACGTGTCTGTATCTGCAAAATTTTGCGTGGACAGTGTTCTCTTTTTACCAACTTTTAACTGTGGTTAAAATTGAATGAACTATTCCTCCTTGCTTTCACATATGACATAGCCCCTTTGAATAATAATGGTTAACAGTTTTAACCCTACCAATGTTAGATGCTTAATCTTTAATCTTAAGGAATAGTAAATTTTAACCAAAATAAAAATGAAATACAAAAAGAGACGAGGTGTAAAAAAGGGGGTGAGATAGTAAATTACCTCCGCTGAGGAGGTTATCTTTTTTCCTTCTACAATTCTATCTATCCCACGTGAATAAGATCACCACACACACACTCTCTCTCTCTCACTTAAAGAACTAGTGGGCCGCACGTGTTAAGAGAGGAAATGGAGGGAAGGAAGAGGGAAAAAGTGACCTAGTGGGTCTAGGCATGGGTGTTATAGAGAAGACGTGAGAGAGAAAATGTGTTAGAAAGATAAGTTGTGCAGTGATTGAAAACACATAGAAAGTGAGAAATAAAAAATAGGAATAGATGGTTAAGGGAAGTTAATAAATTTAAAATAACATTAATACCTTTAAATATTTATTCACTAAATAGTAATTTATCTATCAATCTATAATATAAATAAATAAGTGTCATCTAACCCCAACAAATAAGTGTCACCTAACCCCCTCTCTTTGTTTTCCAATTTTTAATCATTGAAATCCAATGAATTCTATTTTAAGGATACCACGTGATACCTTTTTTAAAATCTCAACTGTTAACTTTCTCTCACACACGTCTCCCTCTCAATTCAAAAATTATTGGAGAAATTTTAGTGGATACATACGTTTTCTTTGTAATTCAAAAATAATTGGAAATATTTTAGAAGATTATAATAAGAGATAGAGAGAATGTAGAAAAAGATTTTAAGAGATTATGATAAGGAATAAAGAGAGAGATAAGAAGGATAGAGAGAATGTATAGAGAAATTTTAGGAGATTGTTATAAGAGGAATAGAGAGATATGTAGAGATTTTTATTTTATTCACACCCGTGCATCGCACGGGTCTCTACTAGTATAAAGAAATAAGACTTTTCTCTTTACTCTCCAATCTCCAATCTCCAATCTCATAAGTTCTATTTTAGAGATAACATATGACATTTCTTTTCAATCTCCACCGTTTAAATTTGGGACCCACTATTTCAACTTAGAGGCTTCTCTATCTCCACTATTGTAGACTCCTTTCTTATCTCCAAGTCTTACAGGTTAGGAAATCACTATCTCATCCTAGAGCCCTATTTATCTCCACTATTGTAGAGTTCTCTCTTATCTCCAACTTTTGGATGTATTCATTTAATTTTAATACTAAGAAACTTATGATTTTCCTATAAATGTTATTAAAATAATAATAAATTATTATTATAAAATTAATTAATACAAATAATAATGTATATCAAAATAATAAAAAATTTATACTATTAAAAATCAAATTTGGGACTCACTATTTCATCCTAGAGCCCTCTCTATCTCCGCTATTGTAGACTCCTCTCTTATATTCAACTCTGGTTTGGGATCTACTATCTCATCCTAGAGCCCTATCTATCTCCACTATTGTAGAGTTCTCTCTTATCTCCAACTTTTGAGTGTATTAATTTAAGTTTAATACTAAGAAACTTATGATTTTCTTATAAATGTTATTAAAATAATAATAAATTATTATTAGAAAATTAATTAATTAATACAAACAATAATGTATATCAAATAATAAAAAACTTATACTATTAAAAATAAAATTTATGAAATATTCTTAAAATATATTACTTAATATTTAAATAAGTATATAATATTATTTAATTGTAGATATTCTTAATTATTACTGGGCATCGCACGGGGCCTTTGCTAGTACTATCTATTAACTAAATATAAGGCAGACTTTTTTCTCTCCTCCTCATTTTGCCACGTAGGATTATATTATTCACATCTTATGACACTTGTCACACTGATCACCTTTGTTCTTCTCATTCTCAAACGATACATCTCTCCCCACCTCTTTCCTCTATTCTCAAACGACACAACTCTTGTGAAGAGTTATCTCAAATGTATAAATTAGTATTAATGAGAATTATTATTTTGTTAGAAGTGTAGTTTGATTAGAATTGAAAAACCTCTGTATAATCACAAACGCTTCTCACGTAGCGCCTCTCTCTCTCTCTTCCAGTCTCTGGGTCTTCTAATTGGGGTGTTTTAATTATTCCTTGTTGCTGGCATTTTTAGATCTTACTTGGAGATTAAGACATAGGCCTAAGCGTCACTCACATTCTCTTGAAGGGTCGCTTCTCTTCGTCCCTCCCAATCTCCTGACCACAAAAGACCCGAGACAAAGAAGATTTACAAGGTTGGTTCGTAGAAATGTTCCATTGGAAGCGTCTAAAAAACACAAAAAGGGAAAGCAGAAAACCAACAAACAAATAAGAGAAGAAAGGTTGGTTCGCATAAAACCTTGATTCGAAGCGTCTCTTTGGTAATGGTGTTAAGTAATGAAAGGTGATGGGCATGCTACTGGTTCTTGCTTTATTTTCTATGCTAAATTTCTCTATTGTCAAATCAGTTATTTTCGTTATTTTGTCATAGATAATTTTGATATGCATTTGGTTGTTACTTTCCCATATTATGTATTTACTTTTTATGGACATCTTCTTCTCTTTTAAGGTTTATAGTGGGTTGATTGGGGTTTGGCAGGAACTTTATAACTTTTTAAATATATTCAAATGAGACTGATGATCTCTTCTATTGTAGGTAAGGATAATTTATCTATGTAATTAGATTGCCTATTCAGAGAACGTATTTTTTTTTTCTATTGCGGTAATTAAATTTCTGTAATGGTTGTATTATCTTCATTTGGTATTTCTCTATGGATATTTTTATCTGTTTTTCAGTTATTAATTTCATATTTTAGGTTTATGATTAAAAAAAAAAGTATCTTTAATCGGGATTTTATGTTGTTGATTTGGATGATTTTGAATATATTAGGGTAGTTTTTTTATTTTATTATGTTTGTGTTTCTTCTTACGATATGTGAAAAAGATGGTCACCATCCACCAGTTTGGTTCGGTGGTCCAAGGGTGTGACATCGTGACAGTACAGAACTACAGAGAATACGAACCCCAATGGTTTCGCCTCCTCAAGGAGGAGCTTTACATAAAAAAAACCAACCATTCCAGTTGGTCTACATCCTTCAGTCTGACTTAGCCGGGAATGACTCGGAGCAAGTCAAAGGACGTGAGGTGGTTTGTATGGCTTTGGTGCCACAAGTGAGAATATTGGTGCACCCATCAGTTGGGGTCTTATTGACTCATTGTGGTTGGAGTTCGGTCATTGAGGCACTTGCGTTTGGGTGCTCCCTTGTTCTGTTGCCATTACATGTAGACTAAGGGTTAATCTGTAAGGGACTTGAAGATAATAAGATCGGGTATAAAAGATATGATGCATCAGGATGTTTTAACCCAAAGACACTAGATCATACAAGTATAGATTAGACTTTTAAATTGTTTTGCAATTTTTTATGACATTATATGTTGTCGATAATTGTCTACTATTATACATCATATTAATTAATTATTTATTATCAAATATTTTTAAATTTTACCATTTGAATCTAATTTAGCTTCTACTTTTTCACAGTATCACGTTGGCTTACAAGCGAGACACATTTTGAAAAAATGGTCATGCATAACTAAGTATCGGTAAGATCACTAATTTTAGCATATCTTTAAATTTTAAATTATTATTATAAACTCAGTTAATTAATACAAATTATAATGTTTATCAAATTAAAAAAATTATATTATTAAAATATATTACTTAATATATTTAAATAAATAAATAATATTACTTAATTTTAGATATTCTTAAATTATCAACCGTGCATCGCACGGGCTCTCCTAATAACATAATATAAAATTTAATTTTTTATTAGAGTAAAATGTCAATCAACACTACGTATCATTCTTTCTCTCATTACAATAGTTTGGTGACAATTTGATGATTATACGCAAATATTTTTCAAAAGATGCAAACCACTTTCACAATAACTACAAAACTACCATTTAAAATTGACAGCTCCGCATGTGTTTTTGATCGGAGCTCCGCCTCGAAATTAAACTTTTATTTAAACGATAACTCGAGTCAAAACAGATAATCGAGTTTGGTGGCCATTATTTCAACCATAAAAATCGGAAAGAACATGCAATCAATCTCAGCCGTCCATGAGTTCATCATGAGTTCGCTTCGTGCCCGACGCCGACTCTAAAACGTCCGAACAACATAACTAAAGCCACAATCTAACGGGTCAAGGGGAGAGAGAGAGAGAGAGAGAGAGAGAGAGGGAGGGTTTCTGATTTCCCCCAATTGAGAACGATTTCTGTGTCGTTGCTCTGCCATTCTGCGAAATCTTCGACTGATTTACAGGATTTCTAGGGTTGTCCGGTTTCGATTCTCCTGTTATTGTTCGTCCGAAGGGGATAATTACGGATTTCTGAGGCTGTGGAAGGGATTCGGGGAAAGAAATTTAAGATCTTCTTGCTCGAATTAGTTTCTTGATCGAAGGTATGGGCTCGGAAGATGCTGATATTTTGGATAATGGGGGCGGTGGAAGACTATCGTTTGGCGGCTCCTCTTCGGTTTCATGCTCGATTTGCCTTGAGTCGGTAGCCGATAACGGAGACAGATCGTGGGTAAAGCTGCAATGCGGGCATGAATTTCATCTCGGTGAGTAAAAATTGGATTTTTTTTATGGTATTTGTTTTTTTAATTAAAACTGTTGAACTATTAAGATCTGGTTATAGGGTTTTTGTACGCATGCAGAGGCCAGATTGATCTCTTGAACATTTTAGCCAAAGACTCGAATTCATTACAAAGATTCATTTTTTTGTAGAAGATTTATATCCGTGGTTTGAAATTATCTAGCCGAATTCTGCAATTTTCAATGCTGTGTTTGTTTTGACATTCTTGGTGACATCTAATATTGATGGAAATATAGAATTTTGAATGCTTTAAACAAACGGTTTTAAAAGTAGGTATATGTTATGTGTCTTTTGTGAAGATAAGTATGTAGGTAGTTTTAGGAGTTATGGGTAGTTACCGAATGTGGGTAGTTAGTTGGTTAGAATGTAGTATTATAAATATGTAACCCTATCAATTAATGAGCTGATTTCCTAGTGGGTTCTGGGAGGGTTGTTTTGGAGCTGTTTTGTTTTGTTGTCGATTGGTGTCAGTAGTTAGTTGTATTTCTATCGTTGTGGTGTTGTAGGATCACTATTTGTGAATCTGCCTTCTATTTATTAATGATATCTCTTTTACCGAAAAAAAAGAGAGAGCGGAGAATGAAATTAAAGAGTGCTTGCATTTGTGGAGTTTGATCTACACCCGAAGTGGGTTACTTATGGAGGTCTCGACTCCCTCGAACAAGTCATCTACTTTCTTCCCTCTCTTTTTATTTGTTTACTTTTATTTAGGTACATATCAGTATATGCATCGTAAGTAGATTGAGATTTGTTTGTGGAGGTGAATATGTAACGTGCCTTTATCTTCTCCTGCAAAAGTAAAGACAATAGGGGTTCCATTCGAGGGGAATTGACATCCAATAGCTATTCTTTGAGGGTTAGCCAACCTCCACAAAGCATTTGTTTGTTTGAATTCCACAAACAACATTCATCATTAATTCAAAGGGTTTTAAATACATGGAGACTCAATTACAATAACTAAATTAACTCCCCACTTCTATAACTATCTACATTTCAATAACTACCCACAAACAATACCACTAACAAACAAACACTTTAACCATTAATGTGGGCTCCTAAAATAGGTATCACCCTTAAAACAACCTTGTCCTCAAGGTTGGATAATGATAGTTTTTTTTTTGTTTTTCCACAAATTCTTCTGCTGCTTCGCTTCTTAGAAGGCCACACATATTTGACAAAATTAATTCCAACATGAGTAATCTTAACTTTGCAATATGATGGCTTTGTCTCAATCACTATTCTTCCAACATAAAAGCCCCTTACAACAACAAAATTTTCAGCAAACTCTAAGAAGCAACCATTTACACCAATAAATAAATTATTAGACTGTAAAATTCTATCACAATCTTTGAAAGCAATGACTGTAAGCATGTTGTGAAATTCTTCAAGTTGTTGCCGTTGTTTCTTTGAAATCTCTTGAAGCTTCTTCACAGCTTCCAACATTGATCCTATCTCTTCGGCCATGGACAAGAACGTCGGCTCTCATACAATTTTAACGTGTCTTTATCTTCTTCTGCAAAAATAAATACAAAATGAGGTTCTCTTCGAGGGGAACCTACCTCTAATAGCTATTCTTCGAGGGTTAGCCAACCTCCATAGAGCATTTGTTTGTTTAGATTTCACAGATAACATTCCTCATCAATTGAAATGGTTTTAAATACATGGAGACTCAATTACAATAATCCTATAACTACCCACTTCCTATAACTACCCACTTCTCTCAATAACTACCCACTAACAAGACCACAAACAAACAAACACTTTAACCATTAATGTGGCCCCCTAAAATAGGTATGTATCAGAATGCCCTTTCATAGAAACAAGCTAGGTGGAGAACTCCTGGTAGGAACTTCTTTGGGAATTGGGATCTATTTGGATCCGAAGGGCAAAATATTTACATGCTGCCGCCCTAGGTGTTAAAGTTTAATCTTACTAATACCCCGATGAAGCAGTATAGATTGTCAAATTTGGTCAACATATCCAAAGAGTTTAAATGCTTTTGGGCGATTAGAACACTTTGATATATCAAATTAATTAACTACTTTTTAATCGGTTTGGAGCTGTTTTTCTCAAAATAAGTCATGAACAGGTTGACTCATCACTCTCGATTTGATACTATTCTATGAACTCCTCCAACAAGGGATGGAGGTGACAACTTGGTACGTACAGTTAGTGACTGGGTGGCTATTGAGAAATAAGAAAGTCTAGTGGGTGGTTTATAACTGGTTACTACAATTATAAAAGTATTGTAATTGTTAAATGTTTTTTGTAATCGTTAATCCAGGCATATATATATATATATATATATATATATTTAGAGTAACGTTCCTATTAGCACTACTGATGGGAACCTCTTGTAAGCAAGTTGTGTATGTTCGTCCGATCATTTATACTCTCTAATCTAATGGTTAAGGATAGGATACCCAAAACAACAAGTGGTTTTGGGGAGAAACTAACTTTCCTTAAAGAAATAACTGTAAATCCCTTGTTTTTCACCCTCCTCTATCCTTTATTTCTCTCTTTGATTTGAATTCAACAGATTTCGAACTGAAAACTGATGTTTCCAGTGACATTGTGGCAATATTTCAACCATGAGAGCTGAAATACTCTTAGATCTTTGTGTTTTCTTTGGTTCAATGGCTTCTCTGTGTGTTTTCTTTGGTTCAATGGCTTCTTGTAGCTCTCGCTGAAAGTCGTACAGTTTTCAAACAACCGTAAAAATGGCTATAATGATTATGTTTACTTCCTTTTTCGCCACACATGGTCATCTGCTCTTCAAAATCTTCTAGAAGAGAGGATGATGAGATCTACAAGGAGGGGCAGAGCCATTAATTTTTTTTACTCTTTAGCATTGTGCCCCCTTCCCTCTTATTTGTTTTGCACATATCTTATCCATTCCCACCGCCCTTCTTTCCTTTCCTTTCCTTTGATTTAGTTATGTAGTTTCTAGTCAGTAAGTTCATCATATCTCCATCACATCTACTGTTGTCCTTCCTCTTGTCTCCTTCGCTCGAAGACTTTGAACTTAATGAATATACCTGATTTGTAAGTTCTCCCATGATGCGTTGAGGGGGATTTGCTCTAGGATAGAGGAACGACAATCCGAGAGGAGAGAGAACGGATAGAACAAGAGGGACAAAACGATTGGGTGGGAAAGAGGAATTCTCGGTTTTAATTGCTTCCCAAAACCAAAACTACTTGTTGTTTTGGGTATACTACCTTTAATTGTTAGATTAGAGAGTATAAATGATCAGATGAACAAACGCGACTTGCTTAAAAGAGGTTCCTATTAGCAGTGCTAATAGGAACGCTACTCTTTCTCTCTCTCTCTATACATATAGTAGCATTCTAATGAGCCATGCTCATTGAAGCATGTAATGAGCGGTCCCTAATAATGTGACACACGGTAAGTTGTTTTGGAATTTGACCGTTTGATGTTGAGACGGGTTGCCTAAGAGACCTGGCAAAAAATTAGCTCGATTGGATATTTATAGACCGTCCGATCGATGAAGGGAAGATCTGCCATTTCTATATCCTAGGTAAGGTCTAGTGAATCCTAAGGGATTAATGCTGCAAACTAGAATCTAATCAGATGGTCTAAACAAGTCCGATCAGACAATTTTTTTTTACACGTGTCTCCAATGGACCCAACTTGATATCCACTTGTCAGATTCAAAAAGTATGCCACGTGTCATCATTCTAGAGGGATCGCTCACTACAAGCTTCAATGAGCATGACTCATTAGTATCCTTCCTTATATATATATATATATATATATATATATATATATAGGCGGAACAAGCTACACAGTAAATATAGGCAGAAGTTTACAAGGTCGTTAACCAACAAAAGAGAAAATGGAAATCAACAAGAAAAACCATGGTATAGCCCCCTATCGTGAAGCCTTGGTTGCGGACATAAAATCAGGCAAGAAGAAAATTCATGTTCACCCCCTCCTCGCTAGAGTATACCCATTTCAAGATCATTAAAACAATTCGGGAACGGATTCTATGAATAGATGAGTGCAAGTTGTCAAAGACTCTTGTTCCTCTCTTTCTATATGGACTATGCTATAGCACCCGACAAGACCCGCCAAATAGCCATCTTTGAGTCATCCCTACTAGCTCATTCCCAGCAGGATAAGAAGTTGTGAAAAGAAGAGGGAAAGACCCAGTCCACACCTATTTGAGAAAGAAAGAAACTCCAAATCTCACAAGCTACAGGACAATTTATGAAGGTGATCTACCGACTCTTCCGTAAGGAGACACATAAAACATCTATTAGCCAACCTCCACCCTCGAATTTTCAAGTGATCACATGTGAGGATTTTATTCCAACCCGCACTCCATAGGAAAAATGATACTTTAGAAGGAATACTCGGATTCCACACAGTCCTATAAAGAAAGGGAACGGATGGACCCGATCGGAGCATGAGCATTAGAGATCTCACTGAAAAACGATCCTTGTTGCCTCTAGACCATATTCTACGATCTCGACCAGGAGAGATTGGAGGACGTGACCCCAAATGCTCTAGGAGCCTACCAAACTCGACTATCTCCCAATCATTTAAACTTCTCAATTTGGGGCATAAGACTGCCCCCTCACCAACCCTATCAATGCAATCCGTTAAGGACGCATTCCTATCACAAACTATATAAAATATAGGTCCAAACTTCTCCTGCAAGGTGGTGGCTCCACACCACAAGTCCTTCCAAAACCCGACCTTGAACCCCTCACTTACCTAATACTCGAAGAATAGAATTACTATGCTAGCAACTGACCTGATCCCCTTCCATAGATCCACTCCGTGAGGCCTCTTAACTTCTTTTGGGACCCAACACTACACGATGACTCCTTGTATTTGGCAACAATCACAGATTGCCATAAACTATCCCTATCCTCCCTGAAACACCAGGCCCATTTCCCTAAGAGGGTCTTGTTCACTACAAATAGGCAGTGTAGTGAAGGCGTTGCCTAGGTGGTCGCCTAGGCGTTTTTGGACCTCAATCGCCTAGGCACTCCTCTAGGCGGGCGAACCCTATAAAATTTTATTATTATTATTTTTTTAATTTTTAAAAATCCAAAAAATCCGAAAAAAAATAAAAAAATATGTAATGAAGAAGTAAAAAGATTCTAAATCATTTTTTCACTAAAAATATCATTTTTTTTAAACTAAAAATATCGTTTTCGACACAATCTAGGCCTAGTGCATCACAGGGGGGCTCTGCCCCCTGCCACACCCCTGGGCAATCGCAGGGGGGTTTTGCCTAATATTATACATGGACAGTGACACAAATTTGGGTATTTGGCCCAAATTTTGAAGTGTTTAATACTCCACTATATCAACATGTCTTTGGTTATGTGATGAATGATTGTAATAGATTTTTTATTTTATGTTTTTGTGGAATGTGGGTGTGGAGTTTTGGTCTTTTGGATGTTATATATAATAATATATATATATATTTATATTAAATTAATCGCCTAGGCAACGCCTTGCCTAGCCGGGGCTAATCACCTAGACGCCTTGACTACATTAGAAACAGGGGCTTCAAGCCTAGCCCCCCTCCCCCCCCCCCCCCCACACACACACTTAGGGCGACAAATGGGAGCCCCATAGTTGTCGCCTGAGGTGCCTGATGAACTTTTTACTGTAGACATCCCCTAATTCATGTAAATTACAAAATCTTTATTGTTAAGATACATTTTGATAGATTCATCATTGGAGACAGTTCTAAGAACAATAAATGGAGATTTCAAGTGTTGGGGATAAAAAAAGTATACAATGATTGTCAAAAGGGAGGAGAGAGAGAGATTATGAAGGATAAAAAATAGAAAGAAACAATAGTCTACAGTAACGGCCAAACATGAGAGAAGATAGAAATAGGAGAGGAGGGAGAGTGTAGGATTGAATAATTAACAAAAAAAAATGGTCTGACAGTCAATGTGACGCCGAACATGAGAGAGACAAGAAAGGAAGAGAGAGGGAGAGGCCGTACATCTTACTCTAATTTCTTCTTTATTCATTTTTCTTGATTATACTCAAGAAATGTACTAAAAAATATATAATTACGGAGTTTGCACTTATTTAAATTATAAAAGACCTCTTTAAATATGAGTTTATGAGAGTTTTGAGGGTCCTAGAAGAAATTTGAGGCATTTAAAGATTTTTTTAAAATTATTATTGGACTTATGCTTGGTCACCTAGGTGAAGCTTGTAACAAACATGCAAAAGCAGATGAGGACCATTATGGTCCAACCACAAACAAAGGAAGAGAGAGAGAGAGGCCAACCATCCACCCATTGAGCGAGAGAGAGGACATGCTAACATGAGGGAAACATAATTGACACCATTCCTCTTTTTTTTTTTCTTCTATTTGCAAACCTTTTTTTTGTTGGATATAAAACCGTAACATATTATATGGTAAAAGACATTAAAACTATATAAAATAATATATTTTTTGTTTACCAAACTACTTTATTCAAATAAAATAACACTTATATCTTTAAACAATAATAATATTATATATATGTGATTTATAATAGTGACGGCCTGAGGTGGCCAGTTGCCTGAGCCCAGCAGAGCGCTTGGTCGCCTACGCGACCGTGGACCGCCTGAGGGTACGCCTTTAACAACTATGGTGAGCCCAGTCAACTAAATGATATTTAATTGTTTAATGTTAGGATATGAATGAATGAGAATTATGAGTTTATTTCTTAGGAGAGAACTAGGAGGTGTTGGTCTCTCTCGAATGAGATCAAGAGGTGTAGATCTCCCTTTAACGAGTTCAATATCTTTCCCCTTTTCAATTTAATTTTCCTTTTTTTAAATCGATAATTTAATTTTCCTTTTTTTTATAAAAGGTACTTAACCGATGGTTTCAGAGCAACGTTTTTTGTGCCCATCCTTCCGATGCACATTTTCTTGACCTTGAGGACTACATTAATTCAAGAGGAATGGATTGTTACGTGCACTTAATGAGTGGGTATTTATTGAGAAATAGGGGAGTCTAGTAGGCGGTTTATAACTAGTAGTTGGCGATTTGTAAGTTGTAACTGGTTACTACAATTTTAAAAGACTTTTAATAGTTTAATTTTAAGATACGAATGAATGAAAATTATGAGTTTATTTCTTAGGAGAGAAATAGGAGGTGTTGGTCGTTCTTGAATGAGATCAAAAGGTGTAGATCTCCCTTTAATGAGATCAATTTTTTTTCATTTAATTTTGTCTTTTTTATATGGTAACAGAAAAAGGTACGTAACACAACTACGAGCATCCCTCACTTTCACCAAAGAAAAAAGAAACCTCTATTGCGGAAACCACCGGATCTAAGCTAATGAGTTACGAGTGCATCTCTATCGCAATTCGCAACAACAATTGGTTCTAAGCTTAGGGAGGGAGAGAAGGAACAATTCCCATAGTTCACTTTTATCACCTATAGTGTCAACTTCTATCGTGACAATAACCGATTCTAAGCTTAGGGAGGGAGGGACAATGACTTGCTCCTCACACTCTCATCACCTACAATGTCTTTTGCGTTATGATAACAATGTAGTCAAAATGTTGCCTAGGCCATACCTAGGTCACTGCCTAGCCAGGACCCCCGTCGCTTAATCAGAGTCTAGGTGGGCACCTAGGAAGCACAGATACTTTGAAAATGGAAACGTACCCGTATCGCCGTACCCATATAACTGTATCGGATACGGCCCTCTAAGGTAAAACTTAGCTGTTTTTCATAATTTCTGCCGTATCGCCGTACCCATATTGTATTGCCGTATCTAAATATCGTCGTACCCGTGCTTCCTAGGTGGGCACTCGTTAATAGTAGGTCGCCTAGTGGTGCCTATTCCAAGTGCCAGACTTCCTTCCGCTGCAACTTTGCTTGACTTCCATGATTCGTTTATGGAATATGGATTGATAAATAGGACAAGCTGTCTTTAAAGGCACTTCGTTTGTCTTGCAACGCCGTTCATCCATCATTGCCTTAGGGCCCGGGCCTTCCTCGGCTTTCATTGATGGTTTCAAAATGAACTCACTAAAGGACTAGTGGCAAAGGTGGCCGAGGATCAAGCAAAGTTAGATATTCCCTTGAGGCGGTGATCCTCGGCTTGAAACTTGGACTTTCGAGGCTGGGAACCCTACCAAGCTGCATGCCAAGCAAGCCACCTAATAAATGGGGACTGGAATCATATGTGGTGTCTTCCTTGCCCATCACAAAATGAACCCATTAACTAACCTGAAGTTTTAAATGAATAGTCATTTGTTTCTATTGTCGATTCGTGACTCCTTGATGCCGAAGGTGTCCTTGGGGTGATCTTGTGGTTCCTATGGGGTGGAGACGATGGGTTGGCCCTTTCCCTGGCGTTCCTAACGAAGTTCTTAACAAGGATCCCCGACTTCCTTTGTTTTTTGTAGAACCTCGCCATACCAACTTCCTTTTTTCCTATGCATTCTCTCAATTGGCTCCGTGGTCTTCTTCTGGAATAACCTTGGAAAGATGGGTATTTTTCTTATATCATCCCCCTTTACTAACTGTATGGGCCACATTGTGTAATCCAATAACATTGGAAAAACGGGTATTTTCTTATATCTTCTCCGTTGGGAACCCTGCCAAGCTGCAAGCCAAGCAAGCTACCCACTAAATGGCGACTGGAACCTGAGGCTTGGCCGATTGAGAATACTTGAGGTTTGACTGATTGAGAATACCAACTGTACTGCCACTTGTCGTAGTTGTGTTATCAATAACCCGTCTACTAAGAGCCTTTCATCTTCATCCCTGCTTAGTAGTGAATGATACCTATACTTGCTTTCTTGGCTTCTTGGTTCACAACTGAGGAATCGAGATCGACTGAAACAAGGCAAAAGCGATTACAAAAACTAGATATATAAACTAAAACATTTTTGCACAGATTTTGTTTAGGGTTTTTGCATCCGACTCCCTCCCTCTTTCTCCATTATTTTTGGCAACGGCAATTTTGTTTTTGTCTATGATATGATTTACTTCTAATTTGGAATCTTTATTTCCAATAATATGTGATTCAAATAAATCAAGAAAATTTTGTCGCCTAAGCATTGCCTAACCAATGACCGGGCATCACCTGATTTTAGCTCGTGTTTATGGACTGGAGTTCCATAAGCCAGTTGGTTCCGGAAGTGAGGAAAATGCTATTATTTTGAGGAGACAGACTCCGTACTTGTTCTTTCTCTTGATTTTAGTGTTTATTGTACCCTTGCTAGTTGCATTTAGTTTACATCTCTGTAAACTGTTGTAATTCTTATTGCTTTCTAGTATATTTCTCACTTACCGATAAAAAAAAAGCATTGCCTAACCAATGACGGGCATCGCCTCGCCTAGGGAACACCTATCGCCCAGACACTTTGACTACACTATGGTAACAATATCTTTAGTTCTTTACTATACCGTGTGTCCCTATGGGTACGCTAAGCATTTTTAGGTATTTGGATATCATAGGATAGGAGGTTATCATTGTCATCTTCCAAGCCTTGTCCCCTTTACTTGCTTTCATGTACATGAATACTTGCTGCTGTCCCATTCTGTCCCAGGCTGTTTAATCCGTTAAAATGAATGCCTTCAAATCATTTCTCTTATCTTTATGAATGTTCTTTTCGGCCTTCCCATCTTAGTTTTGATTTTCAACTTGTGGAAGGGTGATTTGAAAGTCTGCAAGTTTCTTTGAACACATTGTAGGCCTGGGATATTAAATCAGTTTTTTGGAGAGATCTTCGGTGTGGCCATAACCCTTGGATGCAGGATTACTGAGACATTTACTTGACGAGGAGTGATAAATAGGCAACAATGGGAAGTTTGCTTCTAGAGTTGCGAGGAAGGTGGTGTGGGAATCAAATATGAGAAGGAACAACAGGAAATTTATCCATTTTGAACTTGGTGCAGCCTATCAAGTATCAACACATTTCAGCCTTTAGATTCTGTGGATGAGAGAAGACTTTAGACCATTGTTACAAATCTCCCAAGAAATACTTAATTTCTTCCGAGAAAAAACATCTAAAGTTTGAAACTCCGTTTTTATCACGATTATTTAAAAAACTGATGAGAAATATAATTTTCTCTTTTTATCCCGTTAATATCGCGAGATTTAGCCGAAATTTAGAAAATATAATGAGAAATACAAAATGTTGTTGATTTATTGAATTTTTAATTTGGTGATATTTATTACTATTTCAATCATTTTAGTATATTTCTGTAAACATTGCTGAGATTTAGGCGAGAAATACCTGAAAAAATTTCAGATTTGAAAATCTTTCGAGAAAAACATTGGCCGATAAAAACCTGAGAACGAGATTTGTAACACTGCTTTAGACATAGGACCAAAAGGACTACTACTTAGTCAAAACTTTCTATAAAGTCTCTCCCACAACATTCATCATTCTTGTTTCCAAATCAGCTTTTTGGAGAGATGTTTGTTGTGGCCAACACCCTTGGATGCAGGACTACTGAGACATTTACTTGATGGCAAGAGATAAATAGGTGACCATGGGAAGTTGCTTCTCTTAGAGTTGTGAGGAAGGTGGTGTGGGAATCGAATACAAGAAGGAACGGTCGGAGATTTTATCCATTTTGAACTTGGTACAGCATATCAAGTATCAACACATTTCAGCCTTCAGATTCTGTGGATGAAAGAAGACTTTAGACATAGGACCGAAAGGGCTGCTTCTCAATCAAATCTTTCTATAAAGTCTCTCCCAGAGCATCCATCAGGCTCGTTTCCAAATCATACTATTTGGATGCCTAACATTCCCTCTGATGTCTCTACCCCCCCGTGGACGGACTCCATTTTAGTTAAATTCCTCACTATTGATCATATTATTACTATAGGTTGTAGGCTCACTAACCGGTGATATTTATGCACAGGAGGATGCAGAATTTGTAGACCATTTTATAGCGCAATATAATTTTACTCGGAGATTTCTGGGCAGGTGGCACGATTGCCCTTTTTTTCAATCTAGTGGGTGTTGTGTTGCAGTTGTTTTGAAGGTTTGATGTGAATTTTCCTGATTATTTCAAAATTTTCATTTGGAAAATGACCATGGGGGGTGTTTATTGGTCCTTATGGAAGGAGAGTTTCTAAAGATGTTTCCGGCTTTCTGCTGTAGAAGAGAAGATGCTAGCTAGCATTAAAAAACTTAAAAGACGATCATGCAAATTTCTTTTGCTGGGATGATTTTTTTCCCTTTTTTTTTTCCCATTGAAGCTGATGTAAAGCTGATAATCTTTGTACAGTTTTGGGGGCTGCCTTTTTCCCCCATGCAGCTTGTTTTGTAATTTCCCATTTCTGATACAATTCTATTCTATGGAATATGGATTATTAAAAAGAAAAAAACAATGACCTACTTCTCACCAGTGCTATCATTTATTTAAGATGACCAAGCGGTTCAAATGAGCTGATGTGATATTATGCCTCGTCTTTTCCAAGGTTTAGTGTCCCCTTTTCAGGCCATGTAGCATATTCCACAGGCCTCTTCAACGATCCTTTGTTCTGGTACTGATTATTATTTTGTTCTTGCTTTTTTGTAGTGATATTGGTTTATGGTTCTTTGTAGCGCATATTAGTTTAATTTTTAAAGCAACTTTCTGTTTATCATATAACAGTCTAGCAAGGGTCTCAGTTCTTTCATCTTTGTAGGGGTAAGGTTTATCCCCCTCCCCCATTAATAAATAGGTAGGGGTTTGCCAAACCCCCCACACACTCCCACTGAGTGGCTTTAAAAAAAAAATCAAACTTCTGTTTGTAGTAGAGATTCGTATTCCATAGAGTGAGATGCTCATGGGATGATTGATGATGAACCTGATGACCTAGCTTATTCCGACGGTGTGTTCTTTTGGGAGAGGAGTGAAGCATCTTTAGAAGGTTTTGTCCTTGAGATATTAGAGGGTTCTTTTTATCCTCGGAGTTATATGCTGCCATGCAAATCTGACTGGATACTTAATTTTCAGTTTGCACCTTGGAGTTGTGTGCTTGATGATTTGTTTGGATAACAGAGAGGAGAAATATTTCAGCTGGTATGGAACTGGGTACTTAAGCCATTTTCCTGTTCATAAGAAATAAAATTTTCATCTCAAGATTTTGATGCGCAAAAACACAGTTTTACTTGTCTTTGGCGAGTCTTAATTGTGTAATGGGGTTTGTTCACGCTTCACTTTTCCCTCCCTCTCTCTTTCACATAGGCTTGCACACATTCTTTCCTCGGCCTTTCCTATATTCTGACTTGTAATTCTTATGGACAAGGCTGCAGTACTCGTTATTAAGTGCTCAATTGATATTACTATTTTAAATAATTATTGGAGTAGCATACTCTCTTGATGCCACTTTTACCCCTCAGTTGCTGCATGCTTTCAAGACAAACACTGTTGAGCCTTCCCCATACCTTTAGTGGACATTGGTTTAGGTATCTTTTTACTGAATTTATTATATTTTTTACTTAAAACTTATGTATATCCTTCATTATCTTTTGAAAAATGAATAATATTTATGTCATTATTACCGATAAAAAATATGTATTTATATGTCATTATCATTATTATCACCGTTTATATGTGGTCTTCTGTTATGGTTATGATACTTTCTCTCTCATAATTTTCTTCAGATTGCATTGGTTCAGCATTCAATTCAAAGGGAGTGATGCAATGCCCTAATTGCAGAAAAATTGAGAAAGGTCAATGGCTTTTTGCGAATGGCTGTCGTTCATTACCCGAGTTTAGCATGGATGACTTGACCCACGATGAGGATCTCTATGATCTAAGATACTCTGAAATGGTAAGAAGGAAGAGTTTTAGTAACTGTTTCATTTCATTGAATTTCATAATCTTCTTGCAGTAGTCAGATAAATTTTGCAGTCGCATCTGTAGTTGGTTAACCCTCTTGCTAGTCACTTCAAGGGTTGTTTTCACCTTTCCATTTTATTATGCTCTAAAGAATGCAATAAGGCAACTACACCTATCACCTATGAGGCTCCGTTCTTTTGGTGGAACTTTTAAAAGTCCGGAACATTAATATTTTAAAACCAGAGGTAAGTGTATGGGAGGAGTGGGGAGAGAGTTTCTAACTCTTACACAATGGTATCTCAGATTTATTGGGTTCAATTTAATTAGAAGTTCCACATAGATGGAACTTAAAACATCCGAAACTATTGCACTCTATAGAATAATATAGTTCCACATAGATTGAACTTTTGCACTCTATAGAATAATATAGTTCTAGACATTAAGTGAATTTATGCATGAAACTATGAAAGTTCTAGACTTTAAAAGTTCCACCAAAAGAACGGACCATGAAAGATATTGTTAATAGAATGGATTGAGCAAATATTACTTAATATTGCTGATTGTCATCCATAGTGGAAAACTATAAAGTTATTTTGGAAGTGGGCAAAAATTACTCAATATTGCTGATTGTATGCATAGTGGCGAACTATACTTTGTTTATTTTTCTTCTCAGACTGTCAGCCATTGTATAAAATGACATTTCATCACCAAATTCTCTGCCCCTAAAAAAATTGTAAAAGGGGGAAAAATCTCACTTTGAGATAAGATATTTGGTGTACATATCTCTTGTGTGCATGGGTGTGTGTGGTGACCGGTGAGGAAAAAATGGACATGTTTGTGTGTGTGTGTGGTGAGGAAAATTGGATATGGGCACAAGCTGGATATTGGGAGGGAGGGGGGAAAACTTGAACATACTAATTATTGACTTGGGTGCAAGCTGGATATGATTCCCATTCATATCTAGGTGCCATGGTTTCCTGAGGCAATCATCTGGATGAGGTCCATTGGTAGGTGATAGATGAGGCATCTGGATGCCTTCAACCTGTATCATTATATGTAACTTAAAAGTCTTAGACTAGACCTAGGCAATGCAATTCTATGTAAGAATTTTGTAAAAGCTCTTATTTTGGGGTAAATAACTGTCATTATATGGCAAATTTTGGTTATAGAAAACTTTAGTGGGAAAAGACTCAAACTCCTTTATGTGGATAAGAGAGGAACTGCGTAGTGTCAACCTATCAAATAAAAGAAAAAAAAGAAGAAGATATTGCTTAGCATTTGACAGTGGAAGCATAAAGAATCCAAATTGAAGCTAGTAGTGGCTAGTAGTTAAATCCCAATTTACAATGCTTAAAGTTCTACACATCTTCTTTGATTGCCATCTAATGATAGCTTAAGTGAAGAAATGTGGCATTATTTATGCTTAACTTTGCAAACTTGGTTAAAATATTGGTATTGATGTGTATATTAGTAAGTCAAAATTAGGAAACGTATTGTGGATATGCATGAAAACGTTGTGAAATTTTTTAAAATATGATATACAATTAGAGGAAACAAACAAAGGTATACGAATGATATACAATTCAATATAAGGGGCATAGTGACACAATAAAGACATTCAGTTTTAGGAAACACAATAAGACGTAGTAATGGATTTACCAATTGAATTATTTTTTGTATTTTCGGAATTTTAAAAAAATTGACTTAATTCCTCTTTTTAGTGGTTGTACAGTCATTATTTTGGCAACATATTCATAAATTTACAATACATGTAGCCATTTCCTAACATTTTTCAATATTTAGGAGTGAAAAATGAAAAAAAATAGAGTAGAGAACATACCTATGAAATAGTATTTCTCGGCTTTAATTCGATCTCTATAGAGATTAAATCTCTTTTTCATGAAAAGACAATAAAGGAATGGTCTTTTTTTTAGTTATGGTAAGGTTTTGAAGGAGATGTGTAGAGAGTTTTCAAACCTTAAAAAGCAAATTTTAAAGCTTGAATTGATACGTTTCATAGCGTAATGATTGTATTGTGAGTTTTGTATCAATGAGCTCAAAAAAATGATACAAATCTTTTGTATCGTATCAGTACGCATGATATTTCAAACCATATGTATTGGTTTTTAATGTTTAAGTATAAGTGATCTTACTTGTAGGATTCTCCTAGCCATCCATAGGACTGAGCATATGGGAGTTGCCCATACATATTCTCCTTTATCCCAGTCATTTGCAACTCATTTGCAAACATGCTGAGACTAATTGTGAATGCCTTGATTAAAATATAATATTAATTCCCTATTGTTTATTCTGCTTTATACGATGTTTGTGAGATGTTTCCTAAAAGTCCTGCGAATTTAAAGCTTGCTCACAACACCACAGTATAAGTACCTTACCCCACTATATATGGGGTTGGAAGCACCATGGTTCAAATATTGGTATATGTGGGTGTATCGGTAAGTCAAAATTAAGATACAATTCATTGATACACATATGCATGGAGTCACTGGAAAATTTTCATTCATGCTAAAATCAGAATGTACAAACTTGGATACTTTACGTACAATTTTTTCTTAAAACAAAAATTAGATTAAAAAAATTTAAATAAATCCTACAACTATCATTATAACCATTTATATGATATCTAACATGAGCTGTCACACTAATGCGAGTATACTGATTCATCTTATGGGAATTGGGAAATGAAAACCATTATCAATTATGCACAACTACAAGCATAACTCACTAATAATAATATTAAGTTTCTTCAAATACATAAATAAGTATTAATTGTATATTATTAGAGTCCAAGCCATACCTGGTACCTGAATACCACATTGAGTTGCGTGCTGTCTTGAAGTCAATTAGATAAAAAAATTAGGTGCCCCAAGATGAATATTGTAGGTGTCCGATCTCTCAAACACGATTGCGATGTTGCACTTAAGTCATGTAGTTGTGGTATGAAGCTTGGCTCCCTCATGAATATCCCGTACTGATAATCACTTCACACATATACAATCCAAACTGGCTGCACATTGGCATTTGGTTACCCCGTCAGCGATGGCTGGGTTTCATACCTTGATCCATTCCCTTGCCCATATGGCCATATGAGGTGGAAGTCCATAGCCATAATCATCACTACCATCTTGACAGGGAGAGGGAATGCACTGGGTTGTGGTGGGCTCTCCTCGGTGACATAATCATAGTATACTAGTATGAAGTGATCTAAAGTAATTTTAATCACCAAAACAAGAAAAAATTAAATAAATATGCCTTAGAAAATATCGAAGAAAGGATTTTTATCTTCTTACATTGACAATGTAAATGAAGAAATGCTTGTGCTAAATTGCACCTATACCTTTGAGAAGGAGATCTAAAAAGAAAGAAATCTTCATCTATCTGATTTCTTATCTAGGTGCTCGCCTAATGCTGCACTATTCACTTATAGAATGGCTTGGGGATTGTTGGCAAGTCGTCCCGGGCATGGCAGAATACATGGTACCCCCGGACCTTGAATTACGTTTGGGCCAACCCGGTCAAGAAGTCCCTATAGGGGGGGGGAGCCCAACCTTCCCGAAAATAACGGGATATTTTCGAACAAAAATCCACAATGTCGTAGTTAGTTTTGTTATAGAAAATGATCAGGGTGGAGTTCTGGACAAGAAAACAATGGTTTCTTTGGGGGGGGGGGGGGGGGGGGGGTGGTGGTGATGGTGTTGTTTGACTCTCCAACATGCCAACATGTCTAGGTTTCCCTTTAAATTGACATATGCACAATATCATGCAATACTCTTGTGTATCAGAACAATATCGTTCATATAGTATGATACTTTGGCGCTGCATAATAGTATCGCAATTCGCACAATTTTAACTTATATTGCATAAATTATCATATGGTATCGACTTGTTTCTGTCAGTATCGTGCATATCGGTATCGGAATGCATGATACCAAAGGATACATGGTTGATGTCCTGGAATTTTTCTTGTCTTATATTTATATGTACCACTATCCCAAAATATTGATATGCATCATATCGATACCCACAATATATATCTCGATATTTTGAACCATGAGAAGCACCCGCCCTGTTTCACCATTCCAATTTATTTTGAGTCTAAGTCATATCCTTGGTTAGGATGTGTGTTGAAGTCCATGGTGTTGGATTTTTGTTAATATGTAGAACAATAGAATGCCTTAATCACCTATGGAGCTCAGGATAATTAGCGTGGTTCACTTGTAATCTTCCTTGGGCTCAATCTTTCTTTTTGATCGGTTGGCTCAGTCTCGGAACTCTTGTTTAACCAGGAGCTGCATGAAGGCATATTGCTTCAATCAATAAAACTTTAATTTTTTTTATTTATGCAGATTAGTAATGTGTTCCACATATTTATTTATTCATCCTGTGATTCACTGAAGTTATTTGTGTTAATAAGAGAACATTTATTGATTTATTATCAAAAAAGTAAAAAAATAAGCAGACAAATTCATCTCATCGAACTTAATACACACAATGTGTTGGCCCAGCCTTTGATTACTTGGAATTACTTATCTTACTTACCATGAGCACATATTGCTTCAACAAAAAATCTATTAATTTTTATATGTTTTGATTAGTTGTATGTTCCATACTTCCATGTATTTATTTATTCTTTGTATGATGTAATGAAAATTTTCTTTATGAACCTAAAAACGTAGCTCATTAATTATGTGTATTTCTGGAGTTCTGAAACATGTTGATAAAGGCCGCTGCTAAGAGAACACCAACATGTGCTAACTGCACACCAAACTTAAAACTTGCTAACTACACACCATAAAATTCGATGAGCACACCAAAAGAGAAAACAATTATCTAACATTTCTACTAAAATTTTGAACTACACACCAATTCTATGAACAAAGACCAGTGCTGGAGAATACAGTTTTGACACTGCAGAATCCCTTAGAATTCCTCCGCCACCTGTCATAGTTTCAGGCATCCAGGGGCAGGTGAAGCTCTTCTTGCACAACTTTTTTTTAACAGAACCACTCCGTAAAATCTCTGCAAAGTTTCTTGGCATTTGTCTCTTACTCTCTTTGAACCTCATTTGCTGCAACACTCCCACTTCTACATGTCCCTCCTTCCTTTTTCCTCCGACTCGGACAATGAATAAGACACTGAGCTTTCTTCATTTGCCTTTTACATGAGCTTCAAATGAACCCATTCTGTACATAAATGCGCCAAACTTGCTCTTACGATTCCTAATTTCGTGAGTGGTGCTCCATCTATGCCGGAGGAGTGAAATTAGGAGGAGCACTAGCTTGATCGCTTTGACTAGCTAGGCTTGGATGCAACCAGCTATGGGTTATTTTGTTTGTGGCTGCTTTTTTTACTCTTGCTTGTTTTTGCTTCCGCATTCACGATCTTGGGAACTTTCTTGTTTTCGTGTTTTTGTCGCCCCTTTTTATTCCTTATTAATATATATGCTTGATTACTGACAAAAAGAAATTCTTAGTTTCACCTTGAAGGAGGGTGCTGCTATGTCCGACAATCCCCATGAAGTTCCGCTGGCGGCTTATCGCCGTGTGTGAAGGAGAAGAAATGGCCGTGGAATCAACTATAAGGAGATAGAATAAAGAGGTTTAGGGGTTTCTCCACCAACATCACCGTGAATGAGAGGGTTAGAGCTGGGGTGGACGTAGAAAAGAATTTAAGTGCGAGGAAATTTCAAAATTAGAAATGGTGATTTTTATTGGTGTCAAATGATAGTGTACTCATTGCAGCTCCCTCATAAAATGCATGAATCGTACAAGAAATATATATTTTTTATGCATGTTTGTGTGTGTGCGGGTATATATATATATATATATTTCACACAGACACATTCAATAATATTGTTGGTTCTCTCTCTCTCTCTCTGGCTGTCTGTTAACTCATGTATGCGTGAAAGTGAAACTGCCACAAAGCTTGAGATTTCAATGATGAGTTGTGGTGTGAAAAACCGTCTCTGGCTTTTGTTTTTCCATCTTCTAGATGCTCTGCCCTTTTGTTTCTGGAACCCCTACTACTTTGGCTTTGATTTCTCCATCACGTAGATGCATTGCGCTCTTGATTGTATTATTTTATAACATGAAATAATGGCTAGTGGAATTTTTTGCAGTCTACCATCTAGTTACATAACTGAAAAGGAAGAAACATATGCCTGGCCATTCAGATTTGTTTTCATGCATTCTATTCATAAAATTTGACACAGTAATATGCATGGTGGTTATCTTTCTCTGCCTTTCTGATTTCTGTTTTGATTTCTGAATGTTTTGCACAGTTTGGAGTTCACTGGTGTCCATTTAGGGGATTAACTCGAGTTCATTCATCTTTTGAGTAAGTATGATCTCTCCTATATATGAGCACTAATATTTGAGATATTATCTGCTTTAATATCTATATTGAAACTTCATAATTAGTCTTAATTTGCCTAACTTCCGTGCTTTCTCTATGGGAGTCTCTGCATTTTTATGCTATTGAACATGATTATACACTTCCCATAATCTATAAGCTAGAGCATTACAGTGAGTCCATATCTGGTGGTCCATCTATTGTTTCATATATTATTTCTTCCACATTCAGGGTTCAATGTTTGTACCCTAGTTGTTCCTTGCCCTGGTTCACGACCTCGTGAACCTTGTCATGTTTTTACTTTTGGAGGTATCTTTGTAATACTGCATCTCCCCTTTCATATATATATATATATATATATATATATATTTGCTTTGTTTATCGTTAAAAAAAGTGTTTGTACCCGAGTCCAACTGTTTTAGAAAACTATCCAGTTGCTCATTTTTTGCATCAACCGAGAAACTTGTTGATTATCTGGTACTCTGCACTGCACCAAAATTGACGTGTTAAACCCCATTTGGATGTGGTTCCATTGTTTTAGCTTTGGAAATAATAGTGATATAAGACATATTGGGAACTTTATTATCATCTGTTCTGTAATTGGATCATGACAACCTTAAGAAGTCCCTGATTCCATTAGGTTTAAATTCCTGGAAAGACTCCACTGGGAATTATAGTGTTAAAATCTTACATTTTGAAATTTGAATTAGTAGAAAATTAAGAATAGTAAACTAGGGTTTGTGGAAGAGAAAGAGGAGAAGAAGGAAGGGAAACAGGGTATGAAAAAATTAATTTCTTCATCCCTTTAGTTTTTCTTTTATATTACTAACATATTGAAAGGACATAAATGTCCTTAATTACATAAAAGACAATAGACACTAAAACAAATATAGTAACCAGATAATAAAACTGTGATGGGCTTATTTAGAGGACACATTACGACACTCCCCCTCAAGTGGGGCATAAATGTCCAGCATGTCAAGCTTGCCAATAAGCCCACGATGACGCGATGAAGCAACCGTCTTCTTAAGAACATCTACTTACTGATCTTTTCTTACAAAGACAAGACTAATTATCTTCGAAGCTATCCTCTCTCTTTTGAAATGTCTACCAACCTTAATATGTTTGGTCCTGCCATGTTGCACTGGGTTATGCGCAATGCTAATAGCAGCTCTATTATCACAATAGACTGTCATCTCCGATGGGCTTGAAAAACCCAGCTCAGTCATTAAGGTCTTGATCCATAATAACTCATAGGCTCCATGAGCCATGGCTTTGTACTCTGCTTCGGGGCTAGACCGTGCAACCACATACCATAGTAACAAAGTTCGGGTTCAGGAATTAATCAGCGGGTTCAAATATCACTTAGTTGCCTGACCTCAATTGTGTCAACCTTTGGAAGAAGGAGATTTAAATCTTAAGCCGTTCATCCAAGTGAATAAAACTCTGTTAGGCAAATGAGTGTGGAGATTTGGAGAAGAGAGGGACAGTTTGTGGCGAGTTGTGGTAATAGCCAAGTATGGTGAAACGTCGTGTTGGATTCCTTGGGAAGTTAGAGGTACTCATGGATTGAGGTTTTGGAAGGGGGGATTATGGCAACGGCCAACTTGGTTGTGCCTCACTTTAGCTTTCGGGCAGGGAGAGGATCAGAGGTCAGGTTTTGGAAGGATGTTTGGTCTGGATCTATTCGACTTATGGATGATTTTGGTAATTTCTTTGTCCTAGCTTTCAACAAGGACGCCCCTAGTGGAGGATTCATATGAGAGGAGCACAACGGGGGTGGTATGGTGTCTGAGGATGCGATAGGACCTAAATGATTGAGAGATCGGTGATATGGCTCGGTTATTGAAGCGCATTATCTCATTTGGCCTTTGTCCTGAGGTCAGGGATTGCAAGAAGTTGGCTAGAAGTAATCATGGGCGGTTCTCAGTACGTCTTTTGTTGCAATCTTTGTTCCGTATTCTGGGTGAGTCTTTTCTTCATAGGGCGGTGTGGAATCTTGGAATTCCCTCAAAGGTATCTTTCTTCTTATGGTCTACAACATTGGACAAAATTTAACAAGTGGCCATTTGCAACATAGAGGATGAAGTTTGACTAACCGATGTTACATGTGTCTTCAAGATGAAGAGACGATGGCTCATCTCTTTTTACAGTGCCCAGTAGTGCAAGAGTGCAAGAGGTGTGGGGTTTTTTCCTCTCCCGCATGGGGTTGCATGGGTCTACCCCTCTTCCCTCCATGAATCTTTATCTTGTTGGCCTTTGTTTAGGAGGGTGGGTGCTTGGAAGTGGATTTGGTCAATGCTCCCTAAGGCTATTTCTTGGTGGTTTTAACAGAGAGAAACTTCAGGGTATTTGAGAATGTTTCTTCCGTCGTTCCCCATCTTTGTGAGCGCATCCGGTTGGGTATTTTGGAGTAGGTAGGGATCCATTGTACTCAGGAGGAAATTCAAGGTATTCTAAGGAGTTAGGATCTTGTTTGCTCCTTCTTGTAAACTCTTGCCATGTTTCTTTTCTTGTTTTTCTTTTTCTTATTTAATATATTGAACTGCATTACTGATTAAAAAAAAATATTTATTCGGTGGGTTCTAAGTTCAGAAAAATTCAGAAAATTTCGGCAAAGTTGGGATAAGTTCGGGGAAATATAATTAATAATTATATAAAAAAATAGAAACATGGTACCAACTAATTTTTTTAAATACATGAATAGCTAAACTAAACAATAACTACTAGATAATCAACAATATATAGTTCATAACATCATTTCAATTGAAAATTTTCAAACTTCAAAGCTCTAACATCGAATTCAAATTCATTCATCAAGACATTTCAACAAAAAATAATTACAAAAAAATCACTCTCAACTCTCTAGACAAGATATCAACCATAAAACATAAAAGTCACCATTCATCTTTCAACAAAAAGTATTACAATAAATCACTCCATATTCACTCGGGGGGTTGGATTTATTAACCGCTCAAATACAACATCATCGCCAAGGTCTTCATATTCCTTCTATGATGATTCATTAGAAGAGCACCCACCACCTTCACTTTCACTTTCAATTTCAAGGTCATCTTCCCCTTCGATTGTGGGTACATCTGGGAATGTCGAGATCTTCTCAATCATGATTGGATCCAAATCCTTTAATTCTTTACTTGCACTAGTCTTCATGAAATGCAAGTTCATTCGGGTGAGTACCAAGTAATGCAATTTTATTAGTTCAACTCTATTTCTTACCTTTGTGTGCGCAGCCTCGAGAGCACTCCAATTTCTTTCACATGCTGAAGTGCTGCATGGTTGGCTATGCAATTTGATTGCCAACTTTTGAAGAGCTGGAACATTACATCACCATATGTCCCACCAAAATCCTAAATACAAATGTACATATACAATAAATTAATTTGGTAACTAAATTTAAAAATTGAATCAAACGTCTTAAAAATGTAATTAAGTTTAATATACTTGGATGTGTATTATGAAGGTTGGCAACTGCCATTCTAGTAAAGATGGAAGAGTTTCTTTGATGTTATAGTTTCAGCTCATTGCCAAGAGTAATTTTATCATCATCATTAAAGATCATCGTGTCAATGACCTTCTCAACCCCCGTTTTTACTTCTATATCCATACTCACAAGTTTATCAAAAAACAAGTGTGGATTAAGATAAGCAGCAACTGCATGTAAGGGACTATGTAAGGTGTTGTTCCACCTTTTATCTATAATATTCCAAAGTGGCAAATACTTCTCAGTGACACCTTGATACAGTTCTTTGATTGTCTCTTTTGCCCTATCCATACTTTCATACAACTATCCCATGGTGGAGCCATAATCTCTGCCATTTGTAGCACTCTAACAAGAGGCTCAACCAATTGGATAATCTCTCTTACACTCTCCCAAAACGGATTACCCTGTATTGTACTTGAAAAAAGTAATCATTTCTCTGTCTTGCTTTGAGGTAAAACTCTCCATTTAGATGAAGCGGTCATAAACCTCAGGGCTTGTTCCTCTTTCATAATAGATTGCAAACACAAAAAATGTATTGCAAATCTCGTTGCACCAGACCTTTTGAGCTCTTTTCCTTGCTTGTATACCCTCATCAAAGCCAAGACATGCTGAAACTTATATACAAACTTCACAATCAGCCTAGTACTTTCCAAAATTGGCTTCACATAAATAAGCTCAACAATTTCTTCTAAAATAGGATCTAAGCAGTGAGCTGCACAAGATGTCTTGAAATTATTTGGAAACCCATCTTCAATGATGATCCCCGCGGCACTATAATTGGAAGCATTATCTGAAATGAATTGCACAACATTTTGAGACCCTATTTCTTCAATTTCAGATGCAATGAAATTTGCAATATATGTTGCATATTTCTTCTTCCCCACCGTGCATTCACGCTTCCAAGGCATGCCTTAGCTTCCTTTGGTTTGTGGCTTTGTGCAATCGGTATAGTTCCTATTCTCTATATTAAATGAATCAGGTATAAGAGAACACTTATTCGGTTCTTGAGTTCATTAAGAAAATGTGATTGTTTTTAAATGAATTAGGTATAAGAGAACACTTATTCTGTTCTTGAGTTGATTAAGAAAATGTGATTGTTTTAGACACAATGTAATCAAGGCGTCTAGGTGATGCCTAGACGATTAAAATAATTAAAAAAATATATATAATATTAATTAATAGACATACTAATTCAAACCTCCTAGGGTTGATAATAATCTAGGCAAGTTAACATTTAATGTGTTATAACGCTTGCATCATGCAAGTCATTTTTTGCTAAACTATTAGTTGATATTTTGACTCTGTACATGAAAATATTTTTAAAGACTAAAATATGAGATTTTTTTTACCGGCCTTATGAGTTTTATTAATATTTTGTAATAGTAGAATTTATGAAATTTTAAATTTTGAGAAATACCTTAACATTTGCAAGTTGAAATTTTTACAAAAGCACTAAAAAACGGTTTTTGTTCTTGAATTGGAAAGTTGACTTTTTATTCTTTAGAAATTTGGATTTAAGATCATTTTTATTGAATTCAAATGGGGGTATAACCTTATTTACATGTAAATATCTCAAGTAAATGAAAGTAAAGTGAAATCATTTATTTAAATGATATTTATAAGCTGTAAAACTGTAAAGCTAGTTAACTGTTAATGGGTTCAGTTGACTACCGCCCGCCTAGAGAGGTGCCTAAGCAGTGACAGTCCAAACTGCCTAGGCGACGTCTTGACTACACGGTTTAGACAATAAAATTGGCTCAAAGCAAATGATGAGAACAAGATTTGGTATGTAAGTGAATGCTTTTTCCTCTTTGGCGAGTAACCTGGGATTGAGATTTCAACTTCGTGATTGTGGCACAATGTACTGTTCTTATAAGCTACAAATTCAATCTTAAACTTGTTTGCATCCAATTCATGCAATTCCTTTTAATTTAGGGCTAGGTCGTCATGAAGATTATGATCTCGTAGACCATTTGTTTTTAACTAAATACTCTTTAACTTATCTAAATCTTCTTTAAAATAGATCTTTTGTTTTTAACTAAGTACTTGTTAACTTATCTAAATCTTCTTTAACCAAAACTATAATTTTTAAATCTCACTTTTTCTTCCTCGTTTTTAACTTCCCCATCAGACTAAAGTACCACTTAAGAAAAAAATGCATTATCTGATCAAATGGCGAGTCTAACTAGAGTCAAGACAATCTGAAAAATATGGACATCAAACTCAATACTACTGCAAACTTGTGGTTGAGTTCTCTTCAACCTGGAGAGTGATGAATCCAGGATCAGCGAGACCAGGTCATTTCTTGGAAAGGCAAGGTTATTTTGTCACAAGAGTTATACTTGTAATCAGGTACCTTTATGGATGATAGTTCTATATTCTTTATTTTTTTCTCATATAAAGGGAGCACCATCATGAACAAGCTAATTTTGATTTGAAATACATCATTTTTCTCCTCCCCAAGGCTTTACGTCCCATCTCTCTCGCGTCTTCTTCCTCTCTTCATCTCACGGTTTAAAAAATCAAAACCAATACTTATTGCCCATTACGTATCGGTTTTGGTAGAACCCATTACCCGATACCTGACCTTTACAACTTTTTAAAAGAAAAAATAAGACTCAACTAAACCGTTACGTATTGCTCGAGTCCTACGATACGTAACGGTTTCGGCGTAGGACTCGTTCAATGTTTTCATATAAAAGGGGTTACGCAAACCCCTCAAAACATCTCAAAACACTCTTTCATTTCTTCTTCCTCTCTACCCATTTTAAGCCCTAAAACCTAAATTTCTTTTGATTTTTGTTGATTGAAAATGTAATTCTATGTGGCTTTAGACTTTTAGCAGCATGTTTCTACTTCGACTCATTTACTGCCTTATATTTCATTATTTTTATATTTTCTACTTGATATTGATTTTAGAAGAATGTTTTTTACCGATCTTGTTTTTTGATTTATTGTGATTTTTTAGATATTTTCAAAAAAGAAAGTATACAGTATATTCGTTTCAGTGGGACCTGATAGGGTCCCCAAAACCGAGTTTTTAATCCTTGCTTCATCTTCTTCTGCTAGCTCTCTGTTTTGTTGCAGATCCTCAAGCAGCCCCAATCAGCAGGTGCTGTCTCTGTGTCTTTTTTATTTCTTCTCCATCTCCTCCACTTCCACTCCTCCATCACTCCTTGGCTGTAACAGTGTCCCTCTCTCTGGTGATGAACTTGGGGTCAATCACCAACGATTCATGATTACAACACCGTAGCACACCCAACGAACAATGTCCCTTATCACTGAGCCACACTCCCGCAATCGCAGCGGTATGCGATCTGCATCAATTAGTAAGGAAGATATATTGAGGGGTTGGAAATTGGTATTTTCCTCCCCTTTGCAAAGATATCCTACCGTTCTCAAAATGTTGTGCAATCTGGACCATTCCAGATCTGAGGTATCTCTAGGGATAGTATGGGGTTATTTAAGTTTTTTTGGGGTCCAATCGGGAATTTGACTGTAAGAAAAGTGAAGCGCTCCTTAGAATGAATAAGTGGGCTCAGCCTCAGATAGTTCGATGCGATCAGCTGGCCTTCAGAAAAGGGATTCTGGACATGGCATTGGCAATGAGCATTTCTTTCTTTCGCGTGTGCCGTTTGGGGATGCTATGTATTGTATTGTTGTGATTTTAATGCAATTTTCCTTTCAGTTGTGTTATTGGTGTTTCTTTCATAGGGGCTTTGATTTTGTACACTTTCTTCATATCCTTTATTAAAATTTTCTCGTTAACAATAAAGCAATAAAAAATATGAGAAAACCACATCCTAGTATAGAGATTTTTTCGCGTGCGCCGTTTGGCGATGCTATGTACTGTATTGTTGTGATTTCAATGCAATTTTCCCTTTGATTGTGTTATTGCTGTTTTTTTCACAAGGGCTTTGATTGTGTACTCTTTTGTCATATCCTTTAATAAAATTTTCTCGTAAACAATAAAGCAAGAAAAAATATGAAAACCACATCCTAGTATAGGGATTCTTGTACGAATCTTCTATTTGAAGATGAAGTAAATTGAAAAACCACTTCAATTTCATTCCTACTTGCTCTCTCTGATTTGTTTATGTCTAAATCTTGCAGGGAAGCGGAATCTCCATCAACTGCATGTAAGTTTCTTCTTCTTCTATTGATTATCTGTTCAGAATTTCAGTGGAGTCCCCTTGTGACTAAATCATGATAATGAAATTTCCTTTAATGCAGTTCATGATCTACTGGGACACCCTGCCATCTTTGCTGAACATACAGCTGCACCATCTGCTGCTCGTTCATGCCCATATGTTGCCTACTTTGGACCAATTCAACCCTCATCCTCGAACTCTAGTGAAAGTGTTGCTGATGGTCCTAACTATAATCATCACTGGAATGGCCCATCTGGACCAAGTGAGAACTCTACTTCCCATGGTTTTCCCGCTGTGGATCTCCATTATCACAATTGGGACCACCATACCCGTCCATTTTCTCCAAATAGAAGCCGTATTGGTGGTACTGATCAGGCTTTGGTTCCATCTGCAACATTGAGAGCTCCTAGGGGAGATTCTGACAGTATACCTAGATCGGGATCTTTTATGCATCCGTTTCTTCTTGGTCATGGGTAAGCCTTGAATGATCTGTAATATCTAATTTTTTTTTGCTAAGGGTTGTGTTCTCTTTATTAAGTGTGACAACTTACAATATGGATTTTGCATGCATCTCATTTTCACAGGTCTGGTCCTAGAGCTGGGAGCTCAGTTGTCTCCTCAATGGTTCCTCCTTACCCAGGCAGCAATTCTCGGGGCCATGACAGGGGCCAGGGTCTCCATGCATACCATCAACAGCAACTACCTAGCAATTTGCCCAGCATGCGTCCAACCAATTTTTCCAGTGTAAGGAGATCAAGTGGTCCAAGGGGCTTGGCTCAAGTAGGGCCAGTGGCCTCATCATCTGATCACACTGGCGGTTTCTACGTCTTTCCTTCTTTGGGCTCATCTGGCCGGAACCCCCAAGAAACAGAAAACCCAATGCAGAATCATTTCTACGCATGGGAAAGAGATCGCTTCGCTCCATTCCCGTTGATCCCAGTTGACAGAGAGTCGGGTTGGGGGCCATTCCATCAGGCTGCAGGTGGATCAGATTCTGGCAACAGGTCTAGCAACTTTTGGCAGAGGCAGGGATCCGAGAGGACCACGTCACAAAGTCGGTCGGAGAACTCTTCCTATCAGCCAATTCATCCCTCTGGTAGGATGTTTCCTTTCATATGAAGCACACGGCTACTATGACTGAAACCAAAAATATATATATTGGGATTGATATATAATTTTGTAAATCCCAACAAACTTAACCTGTCGTATGGCCCCGAAAAAACTGAAAACGATCATTTGGAAGTCACACGGCGTTGTGATTTGACTGTCTTGCTCAATTTCTTGGCCTGAGGATGTAAAGTAAGATCTGATGTCAGTTTTGCTTTGCCTGGCCTTTTCTGAATCTCCTAATAACTCACAAGCCACACTCGATAAAATTCCTGGAGAGGTGCGGTGCAGGAGTGAGTGGATCAAAACGTTATTGATTTTGAAAGAAAAAGAAAAAGGAAAATGGCTGACTGAGGTCGGTGCTTGGGAACAAGAGATTACTGGTTTTTGAACTCATATATCTAAGCTTTTGTTTAAGGGAATGCTGTTAACTTTCATTTATTAGTTGGAATTGGAAGGTTGCGGATGCTGGATTGTAGTATGATTTCCCTACCATTGATATTCATTAGCCAAATAGATTGCCCTGTTAGCTAATTTAAACAGTTTTATTTATTTGTTTATTTTTGGGTACAAGGCATCATTTTACTACTATTACAGGTAGGGTAAATAAAGGGTGGGTGAACCTCCTGCTGGCTGCATCACTGAGGGAAAACTTCACAGCCCGAGGGGCAGGTGTAATTTAAACAGGTTAACGTGGACAGTATTGAGTTCTCACTCCCAAATTTCTCATGTTGTGGATCCTGATATTCTTGCAATGATTGGATATGTTGTACCCTCTCTCTCTCCCCATATATATATATATATATATGTACACATTTTATATCACCCCTTCAGATTGCCTATTCATACCCAGCTAGATCTCGGGTGGCGTTTGTTAACATTAGTCTAAAAAAAAGTGCTTATTTGAAAATTATGCTTAGGTGGACTTTAGATTATTAAGTTGAAGGTTAATTGCATGTTTATATTTTAGAGATTTTAGGGATAAAAACATCTACTTTAAAAAGTAACTCCATAACTTCTTTTTAAAGTAGAGGTTTTCACTCCTAAAATCCCTAAAATGTAGACATGCAATTAATCTTCAACTTAACAATCTAAAGTTCAAATAAACATAATTTTCAAATAAGCACTCGAACTTAACAATCTAAAGTTCAAGTAAACATAATTTTCAAATAAGCACTTCTTTTTAGACTAGTGTTAACAACTTTTTAGACTAGTGTTAACAAATGCCACCTTGGTTCCTGATATAGAAGACCCAGTTGAAAGGTTACTCTGCACTTGGCTTCAGCCTCATCTATCGGCATGAATAAACTCATATAACATGTTTGGTACCCACTGAAAACCGCAGAGATATCGAACAAGGATTATAGACAGGAAGATTGCCATAATTATTCTTGGAAGGATTCGACCGAATTATTGCATACCAGACATATCGGAGGGTAAGTTGGCAAGAACTGACTGTTGGGTGTTCCATCTTTAGTAACTAAATGCTGTATGGAAGCATTGATGAGAGCTACTCCTTTTGCTGCTTATACCCTTTTAAGAGAACTATTTTCCATTTACAGAAAGAACAAAACCTGAATTGGGAGGACCCTTTCACTAGTTAGGATTCTCACTTCTCATGTGGAATTGATTATTAGAATAATCTGAAAATTAGTTAAATTAACTTGAACCCAGCTACAAACTCAAGGTGGTGTAATTTGAATAGTTGAAAGGAGAGCTGTAAATTTAAAAAGAAAAGTTGTAAAGAGAAATAGGATAAGAAGAAAAGAGGCTGATTAATGGACACTTCTGGAATTTGAAAGATGAAGAAGTCAGGGATGAAGATAACTGTAATTGACTTTAAGGCGGACCTAAGCTGAATACAGCAGAATTAATGGGAGTGCAGTAAGCAAGTCAAAGTAAATCGAGCTATTTACCCAAGCTTGCTCAAAACCAATCGAAATCGACACTACCTAAAAATGTCTAAACATATTCAAAAATACCAGATAGGGTTAGGATGGCCATTGTGTAATAATAAAAAATAGAGATTGAACTAATACATGACTTTCGCGGATTAGTTAAAGGAAAAATCTTATGTGCTGTTTGTTTTCTCATTAGTTCATGAACCAAAACTCAAATGATCAGTATAGACAGGAAGATTGTCGTAGTAGTTGTTGAATTATTCAAGCAAACTTTGCAGACCGGATGGACTGGAGGGTAAGTTTGCATGAACTCCATCTTTGGTAACTGCAATACAGCATGCACCATTGTTGAGCATAACAGCCCTCCTGCTGGTTCTACTCTTAAAAGAGAATTACTCTCTCATTTTACCCAAAGAATGGCACCTGAAATTATAACAGCCATGGCTCCAATGTAATCTGGAGATCTTTCGTAGACTTACAGTAGCGGTCTTTCTGAAGTGTGCAAGTACTAGTTTAGGCCAATAAATTCGGATGATCATTTCACGGCTTCAGATTCTTATATGGTGAAAGATGAGAGGTCCATGATCTTTAATATCTTTTAGGCTGGCAGGAGACCCTCCAAGGGGAGAAAAATTATAGGCATCGGATTACCTCTGGTGCACGCCCGAGGCCTAGCTTCAGCCATCCATTCATCATGAGGCATTTGGTGCTAAAAAGGGGAGAAGTCATTTCATTTTCTCCCCAGTTGATATCTCTCCCCCTTTTTATCCCTATGTGGCACACTATGAATGGACGCCCGAGGTTGGGCCTCAGGCGTGCACCAGAGGTAATCCGTTGCCAAAATGAAAAGCAACTGTAAATTTTTATAATTGGATAGAATAGTAAATAGTTTAACAAACCAACTGTTTTTAATATTAAAAAAACTCTAAAAACAGTTTTTTAATTTTAAAAAAAGAATTAATATTAAAAAAAAAAACCAAAAATGGGTGGGTGAACCCTAGAAGTGGGTGAACCTTACCCACGGTTAAGGGGTGTCAAAGGAGACACGTGGTGACCTCTAGGGGTGATAACCGGATTTGCCAAATCCGGTTATCACCGGAGATGATTTGACTCCTTTTATAATACATAGCTAGGGTTCATCATACACCACCACCTCAAAAGCAGAAGCCCCCTACTGAGAAATGTGTAGTTTGAGATGGAACAGATAAAATCTTCTAAATTTCAATTGTCGCATTCGAACTACTGCTTCTTCCCTTGAGAAAATTGGAGTACCATTGTGCAGAGAGCTTAGGGTATCTCTTCAAATCCTTGTCGTTCAAGTCTACGTAGTACAGGCCAAAGCTCGATTTGTAGCCGTCCATTAATTCAAATACATCTAAGAAAGACCATGAGAAATACCCTCTAGTGTCCGACCCATTCCTTCCAACCAAAAAAGAAAAAGAAAATAATAAACCAATCCTACGTTGCACACGTAAAAGCTTAATTATACTGAACGAAAACTTGGGCTTAACAAACTTACCTCACCGCATTGAGCAAACTTCCAATGTAAGCCTCCAAACGTTATGCCATTGGATGTCAAGTGTTACAAATGTAGTTCTGTGGGCACAATCTACTTTAAAGGTAAGGTTTTATGGACGAAAATCATGCTTGGAATATGAATTCAGGAGACTTTCAATTACCTTGTCTGTATGCAGTCTTTGCAACACAATATTCTTGTATATAAATGTGATTGGCTAGTTTAAGGTGTCAAAAGGAAACGGTCAATGTAGAGGGCATCGGTGGACCCAAAAGAAAATTATTTTTAGGTGGGCTACACTACACAGTATCACTTGTACTTTATCAGTACCTTATTCTAAGTTTCTAACTACTTGGGTATGCAACATTAATACTGTTTTGCATTCCATTATATGAAAAAGCC
Organism: Tetracentron sinense; assembly: GCA_015143295.1. Taxonomy (NCBI): domain Eukaryota; kingdom Viridiplantae; phylum Streptophyta; class Magnoliopsida; order Trochodendrales; family Trochodendraceae; genus Tetracentron; species Tetracentron sinense. The sequence goes on along the minus strand of CM026558.1, from coordinate 5,134,383 downwards.
TTATGGTTAAAGTAGATAGTGTGTGTGTGTGAGAGAGAGAGAGAATACCATTTTCATGGATGTAGACAGGAGGGTTGCCATAAACTTGCTGGATATACGCCAATACTCCTTGCATACCTCATGAATTAATGGGGTACTGAGTCCCACACACTTAAATTAGTTATGTGCGAGCCAACACACAGGAAAAAAAGGGAGCTCAATGAGACTATTGCTCCGTTTGTTTTGAAGTAAAATAGAGGAAAACAAATGAATTTTGTGGAAAATATCAGTTGTCCTAAAGAAATTACACTTGAAAAATGATATTTTCCGTGGAATTCATTTGTTTTCTCCTATTTTACCTCAAAACAAATAGAGCATATGTTTTAACTCTCACCTTGGTGTTGAATTCCCAATTAGCTGCAGTACATGTAAGCAGTAAGTGAGTTGTCACGTTCAGTAAAGCATGTGATCCTAGAGAGATTTGCAAAAGACTCAAATACTAATCAATGTATAAATCATTATGATCAATCCAGGGCTTGATCAACTTGACTAAGTTTGTTGCGCTTCTGTTTTCGAGTCAAAACTCAGCCGAGTTGAAGTCAGAAATGAAAGGACCTGTTTCCAAGTTGCTCCAGGTATGAACATTCTTTTACAAGGACCAGTGTAATGGAGTACAAGAAGTAAACTCGACAACCATTGGTGAACAGTGTTGACTTGAAAACTCGATTGAGTCGAGTCAACTCAGAGTCACTCGACTCGAGTCAAGCGGATTGAGTCAAGTAGTTTCCATCAAGTTCAATTAAAAATTGAGTTTCCCGTTAAGTCGACTAGAAAACAACTCGAATGGAGTCGAGACGAATGAGTTTAAACTCAATTTTGTACTTGTACCTGTTATAACTAGTTCGACAAATCTAGAGAAATACGAAAATAAGAAATCAAGCAATCGCACAAAAGAGACAAGATATACGTGGTTCGGCAAGGTGCCTACGTCCACGGGAGAAAACGGCAAGAAATCCACTAAGAACACTGGAGAAATACAGAGTACAGAAGCTCTCTCAAACCCTCGTTCGAAACCCTCTTCAAACCCCTTACTCACGCCGCCTCAAAGAAAACCCTTTATATACTAGGGTTACAACGAAAAGTAAAACGGGTCAGAAATACGGGTCAAAATTTCGGCCGGGGGCTTCGCCTCCGGACCCCCATGGCAATGGTGGGGGTGAACCCCACACATTGCCTATTAATCGGGTCACTCGGGTCGCACACTGGGTCATCAAGGATCCGGGTAAGATCCATACCGACTTCCCAACAAAAAACCCATATTCTGAATTTGAGCCAAAACTCACAAATCTCCACCTTGGCGAGAATTCTAACAAAAGCAATCTCCACCATAACAAGCAACTCCTCTTGCCTCCTCTACCAGCTTCCTAAGGGCACTCAAGTACTATCAACACCAATCAAGTCCAAGCAATGCTTGAACTTGACTGCAGGGATGAGCTTGGTCATCATATCTGCTGGATTATCTGCTGTAGCAATCTTCTTCACTGCAATAGTTCCCTGAGAAACCACATCTCTAATAAAATGGAGTCTGACATCAATGTGTTTGGTCCTCTCATAGAACATCTGATTTTTGGTCAGATGTATGGCACTCTGACTGTCACAAAACACAGTAGACTGCTCCTGCTGCATCCCAAGATCACCAACCAAACCTTTCACCCATATAGCTTCCTTCACTGCTTCTGTAGCTGCCATATACTCAGCTTCAGTAGTAGACAATGCAACTGTAGACTGCAGAGTTGCTTTCCAACTGATGGCACTCCCACAAAGAGTGAAAACATAACCTGTCAAAGATCTCCTCCTATCCAGATCTCCAGCATAGTCTGAATCAACATATCCAATGACACTATCAGGAGTGTCACTGCCTCTGTCATATATCAACCCAACATCTGTAGTACCTCTCAAATATCTAAGTATCCATTTCACTGCCTGCCAATGGGCTTTCCCAGGCTTATCCATATACCTGCTTACCACGCTAACTGCCTGTGAAATGTCTGGCCTAGTGCAAACCATAGCATACATAATGCTCCCAACAGCACTAGCATAAGGAACACGTGACATGTACGTGCTCCACCTCCTCCTCAGTCTGCGGTGATAAAGCAGCTGAAAGTTTAAAATGAGCTGCAAGTGGAGTACTCACTGGCTTCGACCCTTGCATACCAAAACGTTCCAGTACCTTTTCAATGTACCTTTTCTGAGACAAGTGCAATCTGCCCGCTTTTCGGTCTCTGTGAATCTCCATTCCCAATATCTTCTTGGCTGCACCCAAGTCTTTCATTTCAAACTCACTGCTTAACTGAGTCTTCAAATTCTTGATCTCAGACATGTTCTTAGAAGCAATCAACATGTCATCAACATACAACAACAAATAAACATACGAACCATCAGACAACTTCTTGTGATAGACGCAACTGTCATACTCACTCCTACAGTAGTCATTTCTAATCATGAAAGTATCAAACCGCTTATACCACTGTCTAGGAGATTGTTTCAAACCATAAAGAGATTTCTTCAGCAAGCACACATGGTCCTCCTTTCCCTGAATCTCAAACCCTTGAGGTTGATGCATGTAAATCTGCTCCTCTAGCTCACCATGCAGAAAAGCAGTCTTGACATTAAGCTGTTCAAGCTCAAAATCAAACAAGGCAACCATAGAAAGTAGCATACGAATGGAACTGTGCTTCACAACAGGTGAGAACACTTCATTGAAATCAATGCCCTCTTTCTGTGAATAACCTTTTGCCACCAATCGAGCTTTGTACCTTGCATCCTCCACCCCTGGAGTTCCTTCCTTCATCTTGAAGATCCATTTGCAGCCCATAATTCTTCTTCCTTTTGTCGGTTTTACTAGTTCCCAAGTCTGATTCTTGTGAAGAGATTCAATCTCCTCACTCATGGCTACAGTCCACTTTGCTGACTCTTCACTAGTAATGGCCTCTTGATACGTACTAGGTTCCTGAACCTCAATGTCTTCTGCCACACTAAGAGCATATGCAACCAGGTCTGCATAACCATATCTCAGAGGTGGCTTAGATTGCCTCCTCTGTCTGTCCCTAGCAAGAGTCCATTGTTGTTCTTGCGGTGCTTCTTCTTCCATCTCTGGATGTTGCACATCTTCTTCCTCTTGCTCAACTGGAACAACTTTCTGAGTATTCTCTGAAGCTTTTATTTCAAACTCCACCTTCTCACTGACACCATGATCCTTTCCTGCATCAATACAATCCTTCTTAGGGGTGAACAAAGTTGACTCATCAAAAGTCACATCCCTACTGATAATACCTTTTGATGACTTGGAATCAGTACACCAAAGCCTGTATCCCTTCACACCATCTGCATACCCCATAAATATGCACTTCTTTGCTCTAGGCTCTAGTTTACCCTCATTTACATGAGCATAAGCCGTACAACCGAAGACTTTCAAATCAGTGTAATTTGCAGGAGACCCAGACCATACCTCTTCAGGAGTCTTACATTCGATAGCAGTCGATGGAGACCTGTTAACCAAATAACAAGCTGTGTTAACAGCTTCAGCCCAAAATTCCTTGGACAACCCAGCATTAGAGAGCATACATCTACCCTCTCCAACAATGTCCTATTCATACGTTCTGCTACACCATTCTGTTGTGGAGTGTATCTTACTGTTCGATGTCTCACAATCCCTTCATTTTTGCAGAACTCATTACAAGCACCCCCACAGAATTCCATGCCATTGTCAGTTCTCAACCGCTTGATCTTTTTCCCTGTTTGCTTCTCGATCAAAGCCTTCCATTGCTTGAACTTCACAAAAGCCTCATTCTTGTGTTTCAAGATAAATATCCAGACCTTCCTTGAAAAGTCATCTATAAATGTCAACATGTATCTACCACCACCTAGAGAGGGGACACGAGAGGGACCCCAAATATCAGAATGAATATAGTCCATAGTACCCTTGGTTCTATGAACAGCCGTACTGAACTTAACTCTGCACTGTTTTCCAAAAACACAATGCTCACAAAAGTCCATCTTCCCTGTCTTCTGACCACCAAGTAAATCCTGTTTACTCAACAATGTCAAACCTCTCTCACTCATATGCCCCAATCGTATATGCCACAACCTAGTGGTGTCAAAATCCGAATCTGATGACGATACAACAGCTGCACCTGTAACTGTATTGCCCTGTAACACATAGATACCATTCTTCAAATATCCCTTCATCACAACTAGAGCACCTCCCTTAAAAATCCTCATAACTCCACCATCAGCTTTATGGCTACAACCATTGGAGTCAAGCGTACCCAAAGAAAGTAAATTTTTCTTTAACTCTGGAACATGCCGTACATCGGTTAAGGTTCTCACAACACCATCATGCATCTTGATTTGAATTGAGCCTATCCCAACAACCTTACAGGCTACATCATTTCCCATCAAGACTCTACCACCATCATTAGACCGATAAGTAGTAAACCAGTCTCTATTAGGACAGATATGATAGGAGCAACCCGAATCCAGAATCCACTCATTACCCGAGCTACCAACAGTAATTGTGAGTACATCCCCGTGATCCTCTGCTACACCAGCAACATTCTCTGAATTATCTTTTCCTTTCCCCTTACGCTCTGGACAGTCTTTTCTAAAATGTCCTTCCTTGTGACAATGAAAACACTTCATTTTTCTGGGCTTTGATTTTGATTTGGACCGACTTCTACTATTAGAAGTCTTCTCATGTGTTCTCCCTCTTACAAACAAACCTTCACCAGATCCCTCTACACTACTCTCAGATACTCTTTTCTTCAACTACTTAGAGTTTAGGGTTGCCTTAACATCCTCCATGGTAAGAGTTTCTCTTCTATACATCATAGTGTCAACAAAGTTCTCAAAAGAAGGCGGTAAAGAACACATTAAAATAATTGTCTGGTCCTCATCATCAACTTTAATGTCTATATTTCTTAAATCTAAAATAATTCGATTGAATTCATCAAGGTGGTCTTTAAGAGGCATACCTTCGCGCATCTGGAGTGTATACAATCGCTTCTTTAGGTACAAGCGATTTGTGAGAGATTTCGTCATGTATAAACTCTCCAACTTGAGCCACAGTCCCGCTGCCGTTTCTTCTTCAGCAACTTCTCGCAGAACTTCATTGCTCAGGCATAACAGAATCGCACTAAATGCCTTCTCTATCAGTTCATCCTTCTCACTGTCATCCATTGTTGCAGGCAAAGCTTCTTTGCCCTTCAATGCTTTCGTCAAGCCTTGTTGCACGAGCACAACCTTCATCTTCCGTCGCCAAAGACTGAAATCATTCCTCCCATCGAATTTCTCAATGTCAAACTTACCCGCCATTTAGATCTACCCAACCTAAAGCTCTGATACCAATTTGTTATAACTAGTTCGACAAATCTAGAGAAATACGAAAATAAGAAATCAAGCAATCGCACAAAAGAGACAAGATATACGTGGTTCGGCAAGGTGCCTACGTCCACGGGAGAAAACGGCAAGAAATCCACTAAGAACACTGGAGAAATACAGAGTACAAAAGCTCTCTCAAACCCTCGTTCGAAACACTCTTCAAACTCCTTACTCACGCCGCCTCAAAGAAAACCCTTTATATACTAGGGTTACAACGAAAAGTAAAACGGGTCGGAAATATGGGTCAAAATTTCGGCCGGGGGCTTCACCTCCGGACCCCCATGGCAATGGTGGGGGTGAACCCCACACATTGCCTATTAATCGGGTCACTCGGGTCGCACACCGGGTCATCAAGGATCCGGGTAAGATCCATACCGACTTCCCAACAAAAAACCCATATTCTGAATTTGAGCCAAAACTCACAGTACCTATTCAGAAAAATGAAATCAACATACATGCAAACTCTGTTGCCATATCTCCGTCATACATGAACAATCTTTTGGGGATCAGTGTGATTAATAAACACAATAAGTAAACTGAACTCAACCATTGGGTGAACAGAGCTGATATATAAACTTAAATTCCATTAAACTCAAAGTTGCTTAAGTCGAGTCATGCAGATGTTGTTAATTGGTGTCAATCAAGTTCAGTTAAATTTGAGTTTCCTACCGAGACATCATGAAAAAGACTCAAATTAAGTCGAGGCGAATGAGTTTTAACTCGACTCAGAATTTGCACCTACTTGGGAGAAGGTATATAAAATCAACATACGCACTAACTCTGCCGCCATGTCACCCATATGCTATGTTTGGTTGCCGAGAAAATTGATGAAAACATGGAAAAGAAAAGAAAATTTTGGATTTTTAATACAATTTTTAGTTGGGTTTTGTCTAATTTTCTTTTCTTTTCCATGTTTTTACTTATTTTCTCGAACAACCAAACATAGGGATAAAGTCTCTTTGAGTGATGTTGAGGCTGTTGGAGTTGTCCTTGATGTACAATGTGTTGTAATGGTTCACTTCAAGGAAGTCAAATGAACCCTTAACTTGTTTCGATTGATGTGGGGTGAATGATGGAATCCTCGAACTTATGTTCTTCTTCACTGTGTCAGGAAAGTCTCCAAACTCAAAAAACCTGCAATTAGACAGCTTTCAGACACCATATGAACTGCTTCTTTGTCCAGCTAGAGTTAGAAATTTACCATCCAACATAAAAATCGTTGGCTCTTTGGGTTGCGGGGACATCCTCTGTTGCATTTGTTAAAGGAATAAACCAGTAAATGTAGATGTTGAACCCTATAAATCCATGTTGTTTGGCTTGCATCATTATGTTTGTTACACCCCATTCTATATAGTCATTGGGCTGTCCATTTTTATAAAATTTCTCAACTAATAATTTTGTTTAATATGAAAAATGGTTGGACAATACCTGATACATTTTCTTGTACTATCTTGCAGCTGATGCATGTGCCAGAAGAATATGATGTGCAACGATGTATGGCTCTAATGTGGAGTTGCCGCTGGCATGGTTGGTTCCATACGGGGAAGAACATCGCTTAGGCGGCAACATTCCGTCGTCGTAACCTCCCAATGCAAACACATTAGCCTCGTTCACGGTAGTCCAATACAAAACTCTATCGCCAAACTCTCTGAAGCAAACGTCTGCATATGCTGTGAAGTCTTTCCTACATCCACATAGAGAGAAGGCTATCACTATCATTAGGTGAAATTCTAGTTTACGCTCGAAGCACGGTGTGCACCCCAGGTTATTCAAGTTATTAGTAATCACTAGTTTGGTTGTTAAGCCGAAGCAAAAAATGAGAACAAATTAGAAGAGTAAGATGAAGTTGAGAACTACACAATCTCTGGGCCAAGCCATCCTCCATACTCATCTTCGAGCACTTGCGGTAGATCGTAATGGAACAATGTAACTTGGGGTTGAATTCCTGCTTGATCAAGGGATAATAAATAGATATAATGACATGAAAATTTGTGAATCAGCTAATTAAGGTGTATGTGTGTCAGTTACCATGGCTGAAAAGTTCATTGATGAGTGTGGTCTGGCTATTCGGCAATTGGGAGATTCCAACCTAGCTGCCATTTTGAGGCACATATGGAGCTTAGTTTCTCGGCGCAAAAGCTTATGGTCTGAATGGATTACCTCCAATCTCATAAAACAAAAAAACTTTGTCTTTAAAGCTTCCTTCAGACTGCTCTTGGTCTTTGAGAAATATTCTGAAAAGCAGAGCCTTGGCAAAAGACTCAATTATTCATTCGATCGGCAATGGATCTTCGACTTCCTTCGGGTTTGATCCATGGCATGCAAAAGGTATCCTCCAAGATGTATATGGCTCGAGTCTCCAAATTGAATCGGGTCTTCCCAGCAACGCCACTTTTTCTTCCTTGGTTGAGAATAATACTTGGTCCACTCCTCTCCCACCATTTATGTGGATCTTCAAGAAGTCTGGTTAGAACTTCCTTATTTACATCCGTCATCTTCATGGTTTGATGATTAAGTTCATTGGAAACCAAACTTTTCAAGCAACTATAGCCTCTACTTAGCTTGGCGTGCAATATATAGTCCCCATCCGAAGGTTTCATGGTCTGGTCTGACTTGGTTTAAGATGAACATCCCGAGACACAGTTTTATAGCCTGGTTAGCGTTATTGAGAGCGCTTCAAACTCAAGACGTGCTGGTTCAGCAGTCAATCCCGGTGCCTGTTCTGTCGGAGCTACAACGAGAATATTAGTCACTTATTCTTTAAGTGTCCCTACTCGAGAGCCGTCTGGGTACATTTGCTTGGCTACTGTGGCTTTAATCCCAGACCAAGTCTAGACTAGGAACATGAAACAATGTGGATTTCCTCTTCTTTTAAAGGCAATGATGTGATTCAATGCCACAATCTACCACATTTGGAAGGACTGCAACAACCGCATCTTCAAAAATGAATTCCTTGATCAAGCCTTTATTATTTCTTGGATAAAAAATGATTCAAGAGGCTGCTTCGTGTTTCCTAAACCTTCTATTGAAGACACCCTTCGTAACAGATATTTTATGGGACAATGGGGTCTAGATGCTGAATTTCAAAATTCCACTCCTCGTTCCTGCTTGTGGCTGCCCCCTCCTCCTAACTTCTGGGCCTTGAACACCGATGGTTTGCTACATGGTTCAACAGCCGGCATAGGAGGGATTCTACGGGATCATAACGGAGAAGCACGTGCTACGTTCGCCGAAGGCTGCTCGCCATGCCAAATTGAACAACTGGAACTTAAGGCTGTAAATCGAGGTCTTCAAATGGCCTTGAATTGTAGTGCCTCTAGTTTGCTGGTTTACTCGGACTCGAAATGGGTTGTGGATGTTCTCTCTAAGAATCTGTCCACTCCTTGGAGGTGGTCAGCTGATCTTCGTGAAACTGGTAGGCTCTTAGCCCTTTTTGACTGCTGCAAGTTTATCCACATTTGGAGGGAATCAAACATGGGAGCGGACTGGCTTGCCAAGCACTGTACTTCCCTATCAAGTATTTCTTTTAATCCCAGTGAGTTTCCAGTGGCGCTTCAAATGATTATTTCGGATGATCGCTTTGGGAAACTTTACTACAGAATGTAACAAGGTTTCTTCTTTTAATCTTTATTCTGGTCGGGGTCTGCCTAACCCCAACTTGCCTTCCAAAAAAGAAAAAATGCTATTAAGACCCCTTTAGGGCCGAGACCACTGAGACAGTGCTCTAAGAGCACGGGATTCAGGTGGGGCCTACCATGTGAAATGGGCCCTACCTGAATCCCGTGCTCTTAGAGCACAATATCGGTGATCTCGGCCCTAAAGAGGTCTCACTAGCAAAGTCCTTTTGTTTAACACCTCCTCGGTTGGTGACATGAGGAGGTGCATCTCGGGTTCCTTTTTTAAGACATGTCATGAGTCTCAATTTAAACTCTATTTAACTGTAGTTAAGATTCACTCATTCCTAGGGTTTACCCATCTACCTTTGGTTTTTATAAGAACTTTTTTTTTAATTACAAGAGTTAAAAAAATTAACTAGAGTTAATGGAAGTTGAGTTGGCTTTGTGAGAGCAAGGAGCAATAGTTCCCTCCTCGGGAGAGTGAGGTTACTGGAAAGTGAGGCTAGCATTATCCTTGCGGGATATTTCCGACATTATTCCAAATCCAAATGGGGACACCCCGAAGTCATCAAAAAAATTTTAAAATTTTTTACAGGAACTCATGTGATGGGCTTAAAAAAATGTTACAGGTACTCATGTGATGGGTTGATAGCTCCAACAAGCTTTGTTTATTTAATAAACAAGCCAAGCCTGATTTACGAGATTGTTCAATTAACGAGCATAGCCTGAAGATCTCATTACTCGGCTCAATTATAAGTAAACTTAAAATATACATAATTTGTTAAATTATTTAAATTATACTTAATTTATTTAAATACTTAAATTAATTATATTTAATATTATATTCATATGTTTTATTTAAATAATTATATTAAGTACAAAACATTATTTTATTTAAGAAAAACAATTGTTGTACACTTACACGCGTAATCGATTAAATACAGTTGTCATCTTATGCAAGTCATTTGAAGTTTGAGTGAATATCATTACCCCTTATTTGCATTTTTGGGAACACTTCCCTCAAATAGAGAAAAGTAGGAGTAAACGCTTTATCATATTCGTTAATAAGGTTGATTAACAAACCAAATTCCTTATGAACGGCTTGAGTTTGGCTTGTTAAATCCTTGATAAAGCTTGTTTATCTATATTTAATAAAGAAGCCAAGCTTGAGCTCGTTTAATGAACGAGTCGAGCATGAGTACCTCACTACTGCTTGGCTTGGCTCAATATCACTCTCATTTGTAAGTGGCTAATCATTTATCTGATTATTACTCTCTTAGTTATTGGTGTTAGTATCACTTGATTATGTAGTTACCCAACTTGAAAATATGTTAAAATTTTGATATGGTTATTTTACCTAATTATATGATTATTTGATAGTAATTGAAAATCATTATAGAGAAGATATAGGTGGAAGGGAAGAAAAGCTTGCCCCATTGGTGTGTGTTAGACCCGAGAGCTAGTCTCATGAGGGTGAGTGATTGATTTCTCCATTTAGAACATAAACTGATCTGCTAACTAGTATATATATATCATTCTACTAATAAAAGTACAAGGCGTGTATCAAACTTAGGTGGACATAATTACCACTAAATTTTACTTTATTTAGATCTAATTAAATTATAATAAAAACATTTCTATGAAGTGTAATCAGATTTAGTATATATTAGTAGGACACCCCAATAAATATAAATTAAAATTTTACTTATCATCTGTCTCTCCAAACAAAGTTACAATTTCTTCTGGATCCTCTTCTCTCTCTCTCTCTCCCTCTATATTTACTGTTTTTCTAATTCAGGATGGGGCCAAAAGAAGAACAACAATCTATTTAAGTAAGTTGCAATTAAAAAAAATATTTGGAATAACTATAGCAGGATACTCTGTTCTTGTTTCTGATCTCTCTTCATGCTTTGTCACTATCTCTGTAAGTTGTTGGAGGTGAAACTGGATGTCTAGTTCTCCATCTAATTTTGAGGTTTACACTGCATTTCTTAGTCCACATGAACGAGTAATGGTAAGCTGGATTTTGATTTCTTTTTTGTTGTGGGCCTGACAATTTATTTGTCTTTAGGATACATAGAACTGTATTGAGTTGTACATGTAACTGGCGTAGGTTTTGGACCTACCTCATGGGGGATACTTGTCTCATGAACTCTAAAAGATGGGTATCAAACACATCAGTTTATTTTTGAGTCCATACCTTACGGGCTTGACGAATTCACAGGTTGGTTGATTTAAACTGATGTGTTTGATATGTAGATGTCACTGTAGCACATCACTGTAGTAATGGTCACTGTAGCAATGGTCACTGTAGCAGGCATGACATGAGAGTTATCCATAACTTGGGAGATATTTTTGAACATATGTGAACCATCTACTGGTGTCAATACACAGGAAAATAAGTGCCGGGAGAAATCAGAGAGCAACAGCTGGCTCAACTATGTCTTCATTCGGAGGATCGGGGTTGAAGAAGAAATCCAAATCAGGGTCATCAACAGGGTCTGTATCAGTATATTTCCATTCTTTAATATGATCCTGATTAAAATAACCAAGAGGACTGAGAGTGGAGTTCCAAGCGGTATGTTGGTAAATATGATTAAGAGCACCACATACTTCAGAAGAACCTTGGATGGTGCCATACTCGAATTCACAGTTTATTTTTGGACCTAACTCACTCATTTGGTTGATTTTTTTTAAATATTTATTTTAAAAACCAATGTTAAATTATTTAACCTTAAGAACGAGTAAATTTTAACCACAGTTAATAGATGTCAAAGAAAACACATGGTGAGCTTTGGAGGTGTGCGTGTATCGCCCAACAATACATGCACAATCATGCTACCACCTCTTCAGTTAAATGTCTCCCACGGGTCGGGCATCTGCCAGAGACAATCCGTTGCCTTTTAACATGAACAATAATCAGCTGTAAATAGCCATTTGTTGCCAACGGCTGCAAATTGCCCCTCACGGCGCCGTATAGAATAGAAGTTAGGGTTTACATCATTAATTATTGTCAAGGTTTCTATAAACCCTAAATTTTATTCTAGGTGGCGCCGTGTGGGTTGCAGCTGATTATTGTTCTTTTAACACTCTTTTCAACTATGGTTAAATTTAACTAAATTATGATTAATAATTTTTTTTAAAACTAAGGCTAAATGGTTGAACCCTAGGGTGATTGAATCTTAACCATAGTTATAGAGTAATTAAAAGGGGTGTGGACCAACGAGTACAAACATTTGGCTACATAACCGAATGCATGATCCGCTCCGCTATTTAAGTACTGGAAAATTTCTACGCCAGTGGAGCGAACTATTGCTTTTTCTAAATGGGATCAATGCTCTGGAACCATCAATAGTCCACAAATGATTTTGTCTTGTTAATTGTCTTATTATCACTATAATACAAATGTTATTGTTTAATTTCCTTCTTTACCCATTCCTTGAATCTTCAGTCCATCATTAGTGAGGACAAGTCTGGAAAGATGCATTTCAGATTGTAATCTTACTATAAGTCAAAATGTGGCAGTTTAAAAATATTATAATTTTTTATTCGGAATAAAAACCTAAGAACAGTATTTGGTGGGTGCAGAATCTCAAATAATTTTAAGAAATGTTCTCATTTTGGAATAAGAATTGAAGAGTAAAAAAATTTCGCTTTTCAAATTGTTTCTTAAGGAAGAGTAAAAGCACCCATTAATTACAAGATGAGAATGCCAATATGCACTTTCTTTCTTTTTAATAAGAAAACAAAAATAATATGACACTTCATGCTTTAGTCCCACATTGGTGGATTAGGTATCCTTGTGAACGTGTGTGTGCGCCTGTGTGTGTTATGTTTAACTCTAATATATATAAAAAAAAATGTACCAACCAAATTTAAAACATATACCAATCAAATTAATTGGGTTGTGGCCTACCAGTGTGATATTTTTATTTATTTATTATATATCAGTAACAGTATGACATGTTTAAAAAGAAAAAAAAATTGTCAGCCTGTGGGTAGTCCCTGTATTCTCCTTAATTAATATTAACATGTTAGTATCACCTACTTAAGTTTATAGAACGCCCATTGAAGTTCTTAATAAAATATATTACATATGATTTTTGCCAATTAGGCTCCGTTTGTTTGCACGTAAAATAGGGGAAAACAAATGAATTCCATGGAAAATGTTATTTTCACCTGTTTGTTTGTAGGGAAAATATTTTCCATGGAAATCATTTTCTAGAAAAGGAACCCTATTTGAGGAAAATGACTTCCTTTTTAAAAATCGGTAAGTCATTTTCCCGAACGATCGGGAAAATCGTCGCGCAAGAGCCGAACTGAGATAGTTCTCTGGATGATTTCTCTGGATCAACCATTCGCACAGAACGAATCGATCTGAGATAGTTCTCCATTGCTGTCGCCGACCACATCTCCGTCACCGACCTCATCTCCGTTGCCATCGCCGTCGCAGTCGCCTTCCTCGTCGTCGTCGCCATCGCCATCATCGTTGCCGTCGTCTTCCTCATCGCCTTCTCTCTCTTCTTCTCTCTGGCATTCGCTTCAGAGTCCGATCACAAGGTAAAACTAATCATTCACCTTGTTCTGCCTTATCTCTAACCCTAATTAGCTCACTCGCTCCGTAGATCTTCTTCTTGATCTGTTTTTTTTTTTTTCCTGATTCCATTTTCTTCGGATCTAGTTTTTTCTTTTTTCTGAGGTCGTTACTTTTGTGATGTTTTTGAATTACCCTTCTTGGTGACCAGATTTGGATTATCTGGAGTTCTTTAATTGTTATTTGAATTGTGCGGATTTGATGATTTGTGGATTGTGATTTTTGTGTGTGTTTGGAGCTCCTGATTTGCGGATTGTGATTTTTGTGTGTTTGGAGCTCCTGATTGATGCAATTTTTGTAGGCGTTGAGAGGCCCCTTACAAGTCATTTGCACTATTCCAATACCCCCCACCGACAATCTCTTCTTATCTCTGTGATTACGACAGTCATCGCACCGAGTCTCATCTCATTAGCGTATCAACTCTCTTCAGGCAGACGTCACAATAAGGTTTTTTCCCTATCCTTTTTCTAAGAAATCTCAGGGGAGTTACCCCTCTCCATCTCTCTGATTGATCTATTGGGTTTGTATTTATCTGTCTTTATCTCTGTTTGAGTACTCACCATCATTCTTAGAAGCTTTTGATGAGAATACATCATTATTCATTCACGGAGACTGCCTCAATGAGTGACTGCTTTTAGTGTTGGGGTAAACCTAACAATAGCTAGCCTAGCTATCAATTAGGATCTATTCAAGGTTGCTTGACATCAAAAGAAACACTATTGGCGTGGCCATGTGGAGACTGCCTCTTCTCCATAGCATTACTCTACTTTTACACACTAGGGTGAGAATTCATTTTGTAGGAACCAAACAAATACCTTACAATGTAACTGAACAAAACTTGAACAAGGAATGCTTTGAACAGTCAAATTAATGTCGATATGTATTTGAGATAAAATGATTTTACATCTTTAGTTAGAGAAAAATGACTACCATCCCTTCAAAATAGAGAAGCTTAGTTTCTTTTCCATACAATCTTCATTTCCCGTTATTAATTCCTCCTCTGTTTAATACTTTCCAATCATATATGACTACAGTTCCACCAACCTATGCAATTGTATTCTCATCTTCTAATGTTGTGTCATTTGGAGTGCATAGATACATGGCTTTTGTCTCATTCCACTTGCCCTCTTTGTAGAGGTAGCTTACTTTCTGATTTCTCTCCAAACAATACTTGCTCTCCTATAGTTCATGTTCTTGAATCTGGGAGTGAGAGTTCTAGAGAGATTGTTTCAGATAGAGAGACTGTTCTTGGCACCAATTTAGCTACAGGAACAGTTACCCATCTGGATTTTCATGGAGAAGATGAATTGGGGTCCTCTGGTACCCATGTTTCTCAGAAAAAAATGTGAAATTCCGGCGATTGAGGATGTCGCTCCGACTAAACCGTGGCAACCCCCCTTTCTATTCTCGTTTTCTCATAACCAAATTGTGGTGGCAACCCCCTTTTAGCATGTACAAGGGCATATTTATTTAATGAGAGAGAGTGCTAAAAGAAACATCTTTCATAGACATTATAGGAGGTGGCCTCATCTTCCTCTCGAGGCCAGTCCTTTGCTTCTGCTTGTAACAGCAAGAGTGCCTCCCATGCTTGGAATTCAAATCAGTAAAAATGATAAATAGTCATAAAAGTGATGGGTATAAATAAGTCCACACAAACAAATCAGGATAACAGAGATGATTTTACAATTGGAGTCTGAGAACTTTGAATTAGGTTTCAAGCAAACCCTTTTTTAACCAAGTCTATTCCAAGATTCCGAATACAAAAATCAGACACAAGATTGGAAAGAAAAAGAAATGGGGAATGTGGTTGGAGACCAGACCACTGTCCTTTTCTTAGCTTCCACTTGTAACAGCAGGAGTGCCTCCCCATTTGGGGTCTAGTAAGACCCACGATAACTTTCCGAAAAGGTAAGTGATAAGTCAATGCCCTTACACCTACAGCAATAACATTTTATCATTGAATGGTTCTATTTTTTAGTTTACTTTCCAAGAACATGCCCTTACCCATGCTTACTCTTCTATATTTGTTTACTTATTTATTATCCAATAAGGTAGAGGAAATAGTAGTAGAATTGTGCTTAATTTTATATATGGCTTTCCTTTTTGTTATAAGAACTGACAAAAGAATGGTTCAAAATAAACTACATAACTTACACATTTTTTGAAATAATTGTAGATGGATGAAGATAACAACCTCAATACGAGAGTTATCTCTCAAATCATTACAGGTGCTGCTTCTACAGTTATTGCTGCAGGTGTTACCGTTATTTTAGTAGTGGACTCTATGTATAACATACCTAAGGAGCCTCGTATCAATAGAGAAAAGGAAAGAGAGGACTATATAAATAGTATAATACATGGCAGTGATTCTCATTGCATTGATCAAATACGTATGAGCCCACGAGCTTTTTATAGGCTCTGTGAAGTCCTCAAGAATAAAAATTTACTACGTCCAACAATCAATGTGTCTATTGAGGAACAAGTGGTAACCTTTTTGCATCTAATTGGTCACAATGTGAGATTGCGGGTTATCGGCTCTCGTTTTCATAGGTCATGCGAGACTATTCACCGATATTTCAACGTTGTGTTACGAGCGATTATGAAGCTACATAAGGACCTCATTAGACCACCCATATGTTGTACTTCTCCAGAAATACAACGTAACCGAAGATATTGGCCATGGTTCGAGGTAAACATTATGTACATACCAACTCTTATATGAATGCATTTCTTCAATTATCTTACTTTTAGCTAATTCTTGTAACCATTAATAGGATTGCTTAGGAGCAATAGATGGAACACATGTTCGTGCATCAGTTCCAATTGCTTTGCAAGCTAGGTTTCGTGGTAGAAAAGAGGGAACCACACAAAATGTCTTAGCCGTTGTTTCATTTGATCTTAAGTTCATGTATGTGCTTGCCGGGTGGGAAGGCTCGGCACATGATTCTCGTATATTGGATGATGCATTGTCGAGACCTAACGGACTTCGAGTTCCTGAAGGTATTATCTGTATATTGAAATAGTAATGACTATTATTTTGCATATGCATTATATATGATGAGACATTAGTAATGAATATTAATGTTTCTAATATAAATGTAGGTAAATATTTACTGGGTGATGCCGGGTATGGGCTTCGAAATGGATTTATCCCTCCTTATCGAGGAGTTCGGTACCATTTGAAAGAGTATAGTAACCACTCACCGGAAAATGAGAAGGAGTTATTCAACCTTCGACACTCTTCTTTGCGAACTACTGTTGAACGGGCGTTTGGAGTACTAAAAAAGCGTTTTCGAGTACTAGATGCTGAGCCATATTGGAGTTATAAAACTCAAGTTGATATCATTCTGGCGTGTTGTGTTTTACACAATCATATAATGGGTGTCGATCCAACAGACAACATCACACGTGATGTTGAACGAGAACTGCAATCTGAAACACAAGGAACACAACTTATAAGAAGGACACAAAGGGAAGAGAGGGAAGAAAATAGAGAATGGGCTATAAAGAGAGATGCCATAGCAAATGCTATGTACAATGATTACATAAATAGGGGAAATATGCTACGTTGATTACTTGTTTTTTTTGTTATGTTAAACTCTGTTTTGTGTGGAGACAAACATATGCTATTTGTGTTACAAATTGAATTTCAATTCATTGAGTCTTACAAGGATTATAATGCTAATGTTTAACTTCCTTTGTGATACCCTACATGTTAGCTCTGAATCCTTTGAGGAAGCAATTTTGATATCTTTTTGTATTATGAAGAGTGAAGGAGATACTTGATAGGCATAGTCTGCAGCATATGTAATGTCCTATTCATACTAGATATCCTCTTTTTTGATCTATTACTAGAGACCCTTTTCGATAATATAGCGATTACAGTAGGCTTACCATTGGTTTTCCTTGAATTAGCATATGTAAACTATGCAACTCTTCATAGACTTCATTGCAGTCGGTAGCACAATTTAAGAATATGGCTTGTTGCCATCCCTAAACCGGGTTCAAAAATCACCCATCAACAAAGGGAACATATTCTTAAGCAACAGATCTCTTTATCTGGAGCGTGTTGGACTAAGGCTGATTCAATTGGTAAGTTCATTGGATGGACATATATATTTGATTTATATATTTGTTGGATATAGCTTGGAAGGTATGTTCACCTTTTATGCTCTGGTTTCTTTGAATCTAGTTACTTTGAATCTTTGATTTAGTTACCTTAATTCCTTTGAATCTACTCTCTGGATGTCAAATAACTTCGACTCGACTGCAAACCTTTGATTTAGTTACCTTAATTCCTTTAATTTTCTCATTGCCTAATCTTTCCAAAGGGAAGGTATGTTCACCTTTTATGCTCTGGTTTCTTTAGTTATGTGGAGGAATAGATGACTGCAGTTTAATAAAGATGAAACATGATTTTGAAATTCATACAGTTAATTCCGCATGCTAAATTTTTCATTTTCTTTTACTTGTTGTAGACAATTTTGCGGTGGAAACATATGCTGTTTTTATGCTTGTTTGCGGGATTTTGCTTGGCAGACGTTAACTTTTGAACTAGAAAGTTAGATTGTTAACGCTAACTACTGTGGTACAATTCTCTATATTTGATAATTTTTTTTATTGCGAATTAGCACAAGTTATCTTTGTGCCATAACTCATTACTCATGAACTGTGGTGCATGAATATGTTTTAATTTTGATTTTGACACCCTTAACTCCTTTCTGATACTAGCTCACTATTGATTTGGCTATAAAGAAAATCCTTTCTGATATTTTGATTTTGACACCCTTAACTCCTTAACATTTAAGCCCTCCCTTAAAGACTGGTTAAGTTGACACCCTTAACAGAAAATATTCTTTTATGATTTTGCCCCCCATTTATTTTTATTATTATATTCCCAATATTCTGTAGTTTGCTTGCAACTCGCAAGTTCTATTAGTCTTCTCTAGAACTCCCAATACAGGAGGGCATTGCAATTTGTCAGGCATATGTTCGTTTTTACTCAGACATATGTTCATTATTCCTCGGCCATCTCAAACCTTCTCTGGATTTCGACCACGGCAACAAGACCTTAATAGCATCAGCCACCTTCTCTGGATTTCGACCACAGCAACAAGACCTTAATAGCATCAGCCTTCTCCCGATCTCCATCTTCATCAGCTCCAACTGAAGCATTTTCTCAAGATTAAAACAGCCCCAACTGAAGCTTCTCAAGTTCAAAACAGCCCCAACTGAAACTCCTTTCATGCCCAAAACAGTATTCTATTCACGTCCAAAACAGCAGCAATGCACTTCCTTTCACCTCTGTTATAGCAGCCTGAGCCCCATTATAGCCTAACAAACACCCCCATGAAGACCACCGCTACCCTCTAACAATAAACAACCTGAACAGTAACTTTCCTCCACAAAAACCAGCAGCCAAACACCTTTGTTACTATTTTTAAAAAAAACAGAGGATATCTAGTATGAATAGTTCTAGATAAGAACTATTGGTGTTTGTGCCGTTCACCGTCACTCCATCTTTATTCTCTCTCTCTCAACCCTCCTCTATGTAATCAATATTTAGGTTAAAAGATAAAGAATAGCTCAAAAGCTTGTAACACATATATGGAGGAGCTGTCGCTGTAGTTAGATCCTCCGTCGATCAAGCGAGTAACTGCTTGACATTCGGCAAAAATTATTATCCTGTACATTTTTCCTTTCATATTTTGGTGGTCCAGTATGGTGGTGTCAATATTATTTAATTACTGTTAGTTTTTAGTGATTGGGGGTATTAGATCCTACTTCCGGGTTGTGCAAGAAACATCAACCAATGATTAAGGATGGATACTATTAGATCAACCTTATAAGCATATTTGCTATCATTTAGATTGTGCTCTTCCCATCGGTCTGGGCTTTTGGGATAAGTGGTTGTATCTGGTACGCATCAAGTTTAGTATGTTACAAAATCGCTTTCAAACAGCCAAGTGCTATTTAAAAAAAGAAAAGAAAAAATAGAGACCAAAGTGAAAATCGCTATAAAGTGGGCCCCATAGTGGATGTTAGACAGAAGAGCACAGTAGTATGTTACAAAATCTCACATAGTATGTTAGCTTAGCTTTTCTAAGGCTTATTGGTGTATTTGGTTAGGTTTCTAACATTTGATTTTGGAAAATCAGCACAGAATGGGCTACCCGTGGGTGTGGGTGTCGCGACAGAGCGTGGTGATATGTTACCATCAAATGTTTTATGAGCCTAACTTCATGCTTCTTATCTTGAGCTTTTTAGAATAGGCTCAGGATCCTCTCGAGTTCAAACCGGGGAGACTCTCTCCGGTTTGAACCCCTAGAGGTCGTCATATGTCTCCTTTGACACCCCTTAACCATGGGTAAGGTTCACCCACCCCTAGGGTTCACCCACCCAACCTGAACAGTAGCTTGGAAACTGACGGTGAACGGCAGAGAGAGCGAAGAGAGAGACGTCGTCTTTCTGTCTCTCCATTTCTCTTCTTCTCTTTCTCCTCCTCTATCTCATGTTCAAACTGGAGATTCAGACACCCTTTTGACCATTTAAGGTAACCCATCTACCTCTCTGTATTGGATCATGTTGTTTTCTAGATTTAGCTGTTCTGTTTCCTCTTCTTTTGGGCACCATTTGTCTGTTTTATACTCATAAAGAAGAACTTCTGTTTAGTTCTGTTATATTTTGTGATTTTTCCAATTTCTCTAAAATAAAAATTATATTTTGAGGAATAGAAAATTTATGCCTTTGTATGAATACCCAAAGGGGGCGAGAATGAAATAAAGGGGCTAGATTGGATGCGCATGATGAGCTGAGGGTGAGGGAGCCAGTAATGGAAGATGAAAGGGCTTCACCACCCACACAGCATTAGTGGGGTGGTTTAGTTAGTTGGTTTTTTGGGAGGGGTGGAGGAAAATGATTATAACAACATGCTGAAGCTAAAAGGGGATTGAGCAGTATTGATCTTGACATGATGCACTCATTGAAGATAATGAAAGGAATATGCAGTGAACTATAACAACGATTAGGGATTGAGTAGGATCAGATTGAAATTTGCAACAGATGGAAGAAAATGGATTCAGGTTGTTCCACTATCCAATGGAATACTTTCAAGTTTTAAAAAACTTGAAACAACATTATTTTTCCAAATTTCTTTAGCAGGAAACTCGTTTGACATTACTAACCCCTACTTGTTAAAAAAAAACAGAAAAACACAATTGATAAATATGATGTGAGAGATGATAGATAAGAGATTTATTGAATAGCTTGGATGCTTACAATGACCCTGTAGAGGAAACTCGTCATTGATGATGATAGTTCTGTAATGTGACAAACTTGGATGCTGAAGCAGAATATATACTAATTGTTTCTATTGCTTTCTTTTGGTACTAGTCATTTCTTTTTGGTTTTGGTTTTTAAAATCTGAATCGCTTGTCTTTGACTTGTATAAACATTGAATCTGATGTTTTATAAATTGAATGCGGGTATCTGCTTTACTAAGAGTAGTCCATTAGTCCATTCATTAAGTATGGAACCATGGTATCTTCATCTAGCCCATTTTACTTATGTGTGAGATTCACTATTTGTAGTATTTTAATTTTGTTGACATGAGCATGACTGATTATAAATATTCTGGAATTGCTTATACCTTGTATAAGAAGTGCCTACTTCGACACTCGCTACAAAGGCTTTTGCAGCTTCCATCCATTAATTGCTTATACCTTGTATATGTAATTTTATATAAACATTTATCCATTATGATGAGATAAAATGCATTTTTTGATTCAATGATTTTATTTAGGATATCTTTTACCTCATTTGATTTTATTTCCTGCAGAAATGGAATCATCAAAAAATCAAGTTGGTGACAAAAGAAAAGAGGGAACAAAAAAGCAATTCAGGTGGACAAAAGCTATGGATCGTTTATGCCTGGAAATTCTAGCAGAAGAGGCAAAAATAGGGAATAAGATCGACAAAACATTCAAGAAGAGTTCTTTCACCCGAGTAGCGAAAGAAGTTAGCGATAAGTTCAATGTGTCTTGTGGCGTCGGACATGTGGAAAATCACCTTAGAACTACTCGAAACACATGGCGGATTATTCAAGAGGTTCGTAAGGGTAGTGGATTTGGATGGGATGATGATCTTAAGATGATCACAGCTAGTTCTGCTGTGTACAATGACTACATTAAGGTATGTTATAATATTTCCAAATTTTATATTTAAAATATTATAATATGAACTTAATACTTTGTGATTGTAAATCAGGCACATCCTAACAATGATCAATACCTAAACAAGAGAATTGAAATGTACGAGGAAATAGCTCTTGTAGTCGGTGAGGATCAAGCGAAGGGGGATTTTGCCAAATCATATGCTGATGTTGATACAGAATCATCTATTCCTCCTTTTGATAGGAATGAAGTGATGGACGATTGTATTGGTCTTGAAGGGATGGAAGAGCAGACACATACAGAAAAGCAACAAGTTTCATCGAATAGTACATCATCCAATGCACGACGGCATGGAAAAAGGCTTCGTCGAAGTGAAGAGATGGAAAATAAAATAGAATTGATGGCGCAACAAATTGGAGAGATGGCTGCTGCAATTAGGGAAGTGAATCAAGATAATTTTCCTAAAGAACTCTTTAAAGAAGTAATGAAAACAGAAGGCTTTGATTCTTCAGTACTTATTTCAGCCTTTGATTGCTTGTTAGAGCGCCGAGTGATTGGAAATGGATTTCTAGCCAAGAGTGAAGAGTTTCGCAAGCAGTGGATGCTCAAATTTCAGTCTCAGAGGGAGGGTTTTTCTAGTGGTGATTGTTTGTTTTGAATATGTTAATAGTGGCATGAATTGTTTTGATGATATTCTTTTTAGGGGTTGAACATGTTTAATATAGTTTTTTTACTTTTAGGATGATTAAAAAAAAATTTATGTTATGTTTTGTTATTGGTGAATATCGGTAGGTACCATTTGAATATGTTAATTTTGGACAATATAGATCGAAATTGATGGATGATAATTGATAAATGGTTTGAGATATGTTTGTAGGTTAATATGGATTTTGAGACAGGTTTGTGGGTTTATTGAATTGAGAAATTTATTATGCAATTATTAGGAAGTATATTTTTTCATTGATGAATTTTTCTCCCAAACAAACACTAGAAAGTAAAATGGAGTCATTTTCCACCCAATTTTCAGAATGGCAACCAAACAGCGCAAACAAGCTGGAAAACAATTGTTTTCTTGTAAAACATTTTCTATGTAAATGATTTTACGCCGTAAAATGTTTTACGTGCAAACAAACGGAGCATTAAATGAAGTAATGGGTTAGTGAAGGAAAATATAATGGGGAGTTAATTTTTTCATTAGTTCATAAGCCAAAAATCAAATCATCAGTATAGACAGGAAGATTGCCATGGTAGTTCTTGAAGTATTCAAGCAAACTTTGCAGACCGGATGGACCGGAGGGTAAGTTTGCTTGAACTGACTGGTGGGGTGTCCCATCTTTAGTAACTGCAATACAGCATGCACCATTGATGAGCATAACAGCCCTCCTGTTGGTTCTACTAGAGAATTACTCTCCAAATTTAAAGAAAGAAGGGCACCTGAAAATGTAACAGTCATGGATCCACTGTAATCTGGAGATCTGTCATAGTAGCTGTCTTCCTGAAGTGTGCAAGTACTAGTTTAGGCCGATGAATTCGGATGATCCTTTCACTGCTTCAGATTCTTATATGGTGAAAGATGGGATCTCCATGATCTTGGGCTGATCTGTAATATCTTTTAGGCTGGCAGAATACCCTCCAAGAGGAGAGAAATTAAAAGCAACTGTAAATATTTCTAATTGGATAGAATAGTAAATAGTTTTAACATACTAACTGTTTTATACTACATAGCTGAGGTTCATCATACAGCAACACTTCAAAAGCAGAAGCCCTACTGAGAAGAATGCGTAATTTGCGATGGAGCAGATAAATTATTTTTGGTTTCAATTGTCACATTCGAAATGCTGCTTCTTCCCTTAAGAAAATTGGAGTACCATTGTGCAGAAAGTTTAGGGTATCTCTTCAAATCCCTGTCGTTCATGTCTATGTAGTACAAGCCAAAGCTCGACTTGTAGCCGTCCAATAATTCAAATACGTCTAAGAAAGACCAAGAGAAATACCCTCTAGTGTCCGACCCATTCCTTCCAATCACAAAATAGAAAATTAAAACCAATCCCACATTACATACATAAAAGCTTAATAATATTAAACGAAAACTTAGGCTTAACAAACTTACCTCACTGCATTGAGCAAACTTCCAATGTAAGCCTCCAAATATTTCACTCTTGATGTATCGTTTAAGGATGCGTTACGGAGAGTCATTTGACCTAGCAAGACAAAATGATTATGCCGCATTTTACATTAACATGATGCCATTGGATGTTAGTGTTGCAAATGTAGTTCTATGGGCACATTTTATTTTTAAGGTTTTATGTACGACAATCATGGTTGGATTATGAATTCAGGTGACTTTAAATTACTCTGTATGCAGTCTTTTCAACACAGTATTCTTGTAAATAAATGTGATTGATTCGATTAAGGGGTCAAAAGGATCAGGTCAATGTAGAGGGCATTGGCGGTCCCAAAAGAAAATAATTTATAGGTGGGCTACACAATATCACTTTTACTTTATCAGTGCCTTATTCCAATTATTTGGGTCTGCAACATGAATACAGTTCTGAAATCCAATCTAGCAAGAGACTTTGTCTTTGGTTAAAGTAGATAGAGTGTGTGTGTGTGTGAGAGAGAGAGAAAGAGAGAGAGAGAGAGAGAGAGAGAGAGAGATCAAACCATTTTCATGTATGTAGATAGGAGGGTTGCCATAAACTTGCTTGACATATTCCAGCACTTCTTGCATGCCCGATGCAATAATGGGGAACTGAGGGCAACCCAATTTAGTTAGCTATGTGAGTTTACTCAGAAGAAATAAACCGGCTCAATAAGACTCTTTTTAACTCACCTCTCCAACAGGTAGATCATTCCGCTTAACTGAAAAACACATAAACAAACTAAGTTGTATCATTTCAGTTCTGTATTTGATTCTTGCATAAGGTTCTACTAATCAATTTTCAAATGCAGTGATGATCAAATTAAAACTAGACCAACTCGATTAAGTTTTTTTTTGATTGGTACCAACTCGATTATGTCATTGAGTCTTGGCTCAGCCAAGTGGAAGTTTAACTCAGCATTCAACAAAGTTGTTTCCAAGTCAGTTAAACATGAACAATCTTCTGAGGACCATTGTGATAAAACATAATATGTAAACTCAACTCAACCAATTGGTGAATAGAGTTGATTTATAACTTAAATAGATTCAAGTCAACTAAAAGTCACTGGAATTGAGTCATGCGGATGCAGTCAAGTGGTGTCAAACTGTCAATCAAGTTCAAAAAGAGTCAACTTGAAAAAGACTCAATTTGAGTTGAGTTGAATGAGGTTTAACTCGACTCAGTACTTGTACGAACTCGAAAGCATGTATATAAAATCAACATACACACTAACTTTGCCGCCATGTCTTCATTAAAGTCTCTTTGATCGATCTTAAGGCTGTTGGGGTTGTCCTTGATGTATGATGTGCCATAATGGTTCACTCCAAAGAAGTCAAATGAACCCTTAACTTGTTCTGATTGGTGTGGGGTGAAAGATGGAATCCTCGAACCTACGTTCTTCTTCATTGTGTCAGGATAGTCTCCAAACACTAAGGGGTCGAAAAACCTGCAGCAATTAGACAGCTTTCAGACACAATATGAACTACTTCTTTGTCCACCTAGAGTTAGAAATTTACCATCCAACATAGAAATCGTAGGCTCTTTGGGTTGCGAGAACATCCTCCTTTGCATTTGTCAGAGGAATAAACCAATAAATGAAGAGGTTGAGCCCTATAAATCCATGTTGCTTGGCCTGCATCACCATGTTTGTTACGCCCCATTGTATATAGACAACAAGAGTACTCACTCTCAAAATCATGGCTGTCCCATTTGTGTAAATTTTCTCAAGTAATTATATTGTTTGATATGAAAAATGCTTGGACAATACCTGGTACTTTTTCTTGTACAATCTTGCAGCTGATGCATGTGCCAGAAGAATATTATGTGCAACGATGTATGGCTCCGATGTGGAGTTGCCGCTGGCACAATTGGCCCCATACGGAGAAGAACATCGTTTAGGTGGAAAAATTCCCGAGTCGTAACTTCCCAAGGCGAACACATTGGCCTCATTCACCGTAGTCCAATACAAAACTCTGTCACCAAACTCCCTGAAGCAAACGTCTGCATATGCTGTGAAGTCTTTCCTACATCCACAAAGAGAAAAGACCATCACCATCATTAGGTGAAATTCTAGTTTGTCCTCTAAGCAAGGCGTGCACCGCCCAGGTTAATCAAGTCATTAGTAAATCACAAGTATGGTTGTTAAGCCGAAGCAGAAAATGAGAACAAATTAGAAGAGTAAGACGAAGTTGAGAACTACACAATATCTCGACCAAGCCACCCTTCATACTCGTCTTCGAGCACCTGCGGTAGATCGTAATGGAATAGAGTAACATGTGGTTGAATTCCTGCTTGATCAAGAGATAAGAAATAGACATAATGAAATGAAAGTTTACGAATCAAATAATTAAGGTGTATGTTTGTGTACATATGTAGTATATTTGTGATGGAACATAGCAGTTACCATGGATGGTAAGTTCATTGATGAGATTATTGTAATATTGTAAACCCTTTGGATTGACAGGTCCTCTTCCATCTGAAGATAGAAAAAGAACATTTTAATGTGAAAAAATAACCACAGATTGCTTGTCTTTTGTTTAATTGATGCGGTAATAAAAGTCGTGGTAGTTTGGTTATCATACTCGGGATAAGCCTGGACCATGAGATGGAAAATCTGTAGGCTTCTAATCCTGTATCCACCATGAGTTTGACATCTTCCTGCAGAAGATACAAGGATAGGACATTATTACACCATGTAGCATCATTCGCCGAGTAAATGTAATCATCAAGCAGTTTCATGATGAGAAACTACATAACAAAATATTAAAGAATCAGAATCTCCTGAGGAGAGTTTCGAATCAACTCAGATATGTTGTCTTGATTGAATTTCGAGTATACACACTTGAAAAGGATCTTTCATGGGGGGTGTTTGGACTTTGGACACATGGACATGGCAAGCTTTCCGAGATTAGCACCAAATCAAATATCGCTTAATTTCAGAGACAAGACATCCTCATCCATTGTTCACCCAAGCGAAGCACAATTTAAATTGCTTTTGGGCCTGCTATGCTATCCTCAATCTGGATCAATTTTTCAAAGTCGTGTAGGGCTTTCGCTTCAAGGTCTATCTCAAGAAGAGGCTCAAGGAGAACACCTCAGTGCTTAACCGTAGAAGCTCAAATCTCCTAACACTCATGCCTCATGCCTTGAGACTCACCTTATGTCTAAGGTGTGCGCCTCATACATTAACCATGCCGTATAGTGACAAAGTTCTTTTTTTTTTCTAAAAAATCTTGAATAATTCACCACATTTTCAAGGAACCATTAAGTCATGAAGTATTCATGATCTTTTTAAAAAGTCACGAATTACGTGAATTAAAAGTAAATTATTTAAATCACGGCTAACTATCTAATATTTGTTTATATATTTTCAAATTAGTAATATTTTATTTTATTTTTTATAATGTCCTGACATTTTCCCAAATTTTCAGAGTTGCCTATTTTTTCTGATTTTTTCCATATCTGAATAATTCTGGAATTCTAACTTGGTTACTATGTAAGGGATGCCCTCCTCTTTTGAAGCGACAACCGCTTAGTTGTTATGTGTTTTTTTTTTCCTTGTTAGTTAGCTTGTTGTGCATACTCCTATTAGTTTACATCTCTGTAAACTGTTCCATCTTCTTTATATATATATATATGCTTTACCGATCAAAAAAACATTGGTTACTATTTTTGTTGGAATAAAAAATCAGCTACATGAATTGATTAGTTAACAACATTTGCTTTTTCTAACTTTGGCCAGCATACACATCCAGTCCCACCCAATAGTAATGACATCGAAAAATAAAAATCAAACATCAACTGCAATTGGAGTATAGACTATAGACACATAATAATCAGTTGTAAATCAAGATTTCCCCCTCTATTTCCTGGATTAAGGAGATTATATTTACCTTATTCATATCTATAGGTTAATCCAAAATTAGTCTGGAGAGAAAATGCTTATCATGAAAACCAACAGAATTATGGAAATTTACTAAAAGAAAAGCTCAAACAACAGAAATAAGCACCTTGTATTTGTGGTATTGATCGCAGGCTATGTCCCCATTGCTTTTATCATCCAAATTCCCTGAAATTTTCAAAGATACCCATTAAACTAAGTAGATTTCAGAATTAATGATCAGATAAAAATTACTGTGAGCATCCAATCCACTCCATAAAGGGTTGGTTAATTTTATAAAGCTAGCATTGAATTCATGAGATACCCCACAAGAAGAAAAAACAAACCAGCATGAGTGAAGTTATCCCAAATGCTAGGAGTCCTTCCATCATCAAATGCTGCTCCTTCTACCTTTATATGTTAAAATCACAAATACCCATTATTCTAAACTTCCTTTTTAGTTC
Organism: Tetracentron sinense; assembly: GCA_015143295.1. NCBI lineage: Eukaryota > Viridiplantae > Streptophyta > Magnoliopsida > Trochodendrales > Trochodendraceae > Tetracentron > Tetracentron sinense. The sequence goes on along the minus strand of CM026558.1, from coordinate 5,106,098 downwards.
ATTTATTGTAATAAAAGCATGAACTGACCTGATAAGCAGAGGTTCCAGAACCGAAAACAAAGTGAGAAGGGAAGTCATCTCTGCTAAACTTGGCAGTGTTTTGGCCAAAACCCATTTCTGCTACAGTTAACAGAAGAATAAATAGAGATGAAGAAAAACCCAACATCTCTTCTACCAAGTTTTCTTATCTATTTCTTTCTTTCTTTCTTTCTTTATTCTCTCCGACAACAATATTTAGGAGGATATACTGATACTGGAGAACAATAACCCTGTTCAGTTTGGTTGCCTGTAAATAAAGTGAAATAGAGAAAAGAAAAGAAAAGAAGTACACGATCCGTTTAGGTAATGTAATTGGTTGGACCCACCAAGCTAAATGGTGGGTCCCGAGGTCCCCTGAGCCCAAAATATCACGGGTTGGACCCACGCGTGTTTACCCGGATTATTGTCAACGAGGATGGATCTCTTATTCTTATCTCAATGATAAATAAATTTTTGATGAACAATATAATTTTTATTTATTTATAAATTGATAAAAAAAATTTTATAAGACTCTAAATTTTAATAGAAGATAATTTGATCATTTCACATATATTCATAAACTTTAATTGAATCATAGCCTTATAATTTAGACCAAACCAATTATAGGATAAATTAATTTTTATTAGACTATATATATGTTTTTGTGTTAATGAGTTAAGTTTTTATGAGATAGTGTGTTTGGATTTTTTTTATTTTTTATTTTTCTTAGTCTTATAATTTTATTCTTTTAGAACTTAGAATTTGGTTTGACATGAATTTATTAAGTTTTAGTGTTTTACTCTATTACCTATTAGTTACTTGATTATCAAAGTATTTAATAAGTAAATTACTTTAAAATTCATACAAATTTGAGGTAATTTTTTTTACTAAATTACGTAATTATTTAAGTAAATGAAAATCTTTACTCTGCATGAAAATTGAAAAGATATTACACCCCATACTTTTTCACTCTCTTTTTATTTTTTTCTATTTTTGCCAAATCAAATATCTTTGGTGTATTTGGCGGTGCCTTGTGAATAGTACAGAAAAAAAGCTACTATATTCCAAAACGTTTAGTAAACGACAAAAATAGAAGAAAAATTCTACACGGTTCGTTTAGAATATTTCTAAATTGGATTGATGCTATGGAGCATGGACCACCAATAGGCAATAGATGCTTTTGTTTTTGGACGATTGACACGATTTTGGCACTTGGCAGTGGGCTAAGATTTGTTTTAGGGTAAATTACACTCACCTCCTTTGAGGTTCGGTGAAATTTCATAAACCTCCCCTCTAGTTTCTAAAATTATATTGTCTTCCCCTCAACTTTGGTTGTTTGTAATAGATATCTCATTCTCTTAAATTTACCATTACTTTATAGATGGACTTTAGTGATGTGATCATTTAAATAAGCATTTTAAAATTTCTAAATTATCATTTTTTCAATACAAGATTAGTTAATTCAATAAAATAAATGATAATTGGTTTCTAACCAAGGTTAATAATACCAACTCAAGGTTAATATATATTTCCAAAATCAAGTATATATATATATATATATATATATATATTTCTAAAAACCAATGTTAGATAGATGAACTCTAGGGGTGATTGAATCTTAACCATAGTTAGTGGGTATTAAAAAGGACACATGGTGACTTATAGATATCATTTAACTATGGTTAAACATAATTAACCTAAGGTTAACATTTTAATTTTTTTCTTAAAAGCAAGGTTAGATGGATTAATCCTAAGGTGAGTAAATCTTAAGCACAATTAGTGTGTTAAAGGGAACACGTGGTGGCTTGTAGAGTCCCCTTTAATTGTGGTTAAGCATAATCAACCTAAGGTTTTTTTTTTCTTCTAAAAATCAAGGTTAAATGGATGAATCCTAGGGGTGAGTGAATTTTAACCATAGTTAGTGGGCGTTAAAGGGGACACGTGGTGGCTTGTAGAGCTCCCTTTAATTGCGGTTAAACATAAGCAACCTATTGTTTTTTTTTCTAAACCCAAGGTTTGATGGATGAACCCTAGGGGTGAGTGAGTTTTAACCATAGTTAGTGAGTGTTAAAAGGGACACATGACGGCTTATAGAGATCCTTTAACTGTGGTTAAACATAATTAACCTAAGATTAATATTTTTTTTTCTTATAACCAAGGTCAGAATAATGAATCCTAGGGATGAGTGAATCTTAACCACAATTAGTGGATGTTAAAAAGGACACATGGCGGCTTATAGAGTCCTGTTTAATTGCGGTTAAGCATAACCAACCTAAGATTATTTTTTTCCTGAAACTAAGGTTAGATGGATAAACCTTAGGGGCCGGTGAGTAAATCTTAATCATAATTAGTAGATATTAAAAGGGACACGTGGTGGTTTTGGAGTTTATGTTTTTCTTTGGTAGAGCTTTCAAACGGTAGACATGTTTCCTCTAGGGGTAAAATGGAAAATTGGTAATTTTAGTTAACATTGTTAATATTAAAAGTCTGATAGGGGAGAGTAGTGTAAATTTAGAAACTAGAGGGGAGGTTTATGAAATTTCAACAACCCTGAGGGGAGGTGAGTGTAATTTACCATTTCTTTTATTAACACGGATTTTGCTTAGACTTTCCTTTGTGCCAAAAACATTGAAGAAAAAATCAGAATTACCAAAAGCCGTTTCAATATCTTTTACTTTTTGCTTGAGGAAGCTTGAACTCAATTCCTACATTGATGAATACAAGTCTAGTTGAAATATTTTGAGAGTTACACATTTGTGTATTGATAAGACCATTCATTATTTCTTGAAACTCGATCTCTCCTCTAGATGAATCATATAACCAAAAGAAACCATAAACCATAATATAAGAGCTTGCCGAACCCATGAGTAAATATTTTATAGTGGCCTCATTAGACCATACATTTCTCTTGGTATAACCTGATAATAGGTAGGAGCATAAGTTGAAACATTCTAGAGCTACGAAAATAGTTATTAAATGGCTAGCATTGCATAGAACCATTCCTCCTAAAGTAACTGTTAACGGGGCGGAGCTAGGTGGGGGCACGTGCCCCCACTCAACTTTTTAAAAACTAGAATATTTTTCATCTTTTAAGGTATATAGCATGAGAATGGAAGCAGTTGCCTCCTAAACGGCTAAACTTGAAAAAAAAAGTATTTTCATGAGTTGGGAATTGCCCCAACTCAAGCCCATAGGTCAACATGTGTCCCTTTTAACTCTCATTAAATATGGTTAACATTCACTAACCCTTAGGGTTCAACAATCTAACCTTTGTTTTTAGGAAAAAAAAAAAAAAAAACAACCTTAATGATTAAAAGTTCTTCACCAGAGTTAAAGGAGGCTATGTAAGTACGATTGAACTATCCGAATTCAATCACAATCAGATAGGAACAGTCATATTTTTTATACTAAGTTGTTTAAATTGTTTAAATATTAAATTGGACGCCCAATAATCATGAGACAAGGGGGCAGTGCCCTGCTATAGTATTTAATATGGCATAGCTCTAGAGCAAGGAGTCAACTGTCACCTAAATTTTTGAAAAAAAAAAATATATTTTATAATATTTCATTTTATTATTTATGTGGGCATAGCTATGAAGCAAGCGGATAATTGTCCCGTAAATCAAGAAAATCAATACTCATAAGATATATACAAAAATGTATGGATGAAACGGCCCGAAAACTTAGTTGTAAAAAAAATATCCGGAGGCTATGCCCCGAACCCCATCATCTCCTTACACCCATAGAATTGTGTACCTACCTAATCTTTTTCTATAAAATCTATCAACAATTATTACTATTTTCAATCAATCAAGCGCCGCCATTACTAGAAAATTTGTTCAGTCCCTGATTGTTAATATGAATAACAGAAACCTGTGATAGTTATTTTTACACATTCAATGTACTTTACGGATAGAGGAATACGTAGAGTTCTTCTCATTTAAAACTTATCATCTCATGTCCAGAAGCTATGCCCAATATAATATTCGACATCTATCATGAAATTTGCTACTTGTCATCAAACGGCAACATTGTATCCCTTCCAAGATCCATGAGAGGCAAATGTAGCAGTTTGATATGTCCACCCACTAATTAAAACATTTACCAACCAAATTAAGAGGTATGTTAGCCCTACTCTTGGGCATTCTTTGTTTTCAACCAAAGATCAACACTTGTACTTGCTTTAACAAGTGTTGTTTTTTGATAGAGACTCGCCAAATTAATCGGGTTGAGTGTTGTTTTTTGACAGAGACTCGCCAAATTAATCGGGTTGCGACTTAATAGTATGCCATTTTTTTCTTCTTTTTTTTTAAAAACAAATAAACTTGAATCTATCTTGTTTTGTGTAGTAAAAAAAAGTTTCAAAGAAATTAGGGGACACCTGCAGTGCGGGAAAATAATTAAAAAGTATGGGCAAATTAATAAACCCTAAATTAAAGATCTCCCTTAATTCTCTAATTCTAGAAAGAATTAATTGTCAAAATTCTAAACTCTCATAGTTAATTTTGTGTTAACAACTTAAAAAATCAGAATTCATTTTAAAGAACGGAAATAATAGAATGGTGTTTGAATGAAAAAAAAGGCTCTAGTAAGGATGGGATATATTGACACCCTTAAGTATGTTAGTTATGAGTCTTAAAAATTTTAGAGGAGATTTTTGTAACTTTTTTTTTTTCGGTGTTATTATTTATATAAGGTACAAATAATGAACCTCTCAACCACCATATAAGAATTCATATCCGAATTTGCATCCTCCAAAAGAATACACATTCAACTATGAGAATAAGATAGGAGCTAGGAAGCACGAATACTTCAAATAGGGGTTCGTACCCGTATCTGATACATATCGGATACGGATATGCCTCCGATACGGCGGGATATGTACGGGATACGGCTTAAACGTATCCTGTTAATTAAAAATAATTTTTTTATATCGGATACGGCTCCGATACGGCATGGATACGTCAGGATACGTCCGGGATACGCCAGGATACGGCCGTTTATATTTTTTTAATTTGTTTTATTTTATTTAATTTTTTTTTGGAGACCCGTGGGTGTGACTCTATCTCTTTTGTTTTTGCATGGATATGGTCTTCTTTATATTTTGCTTAGTGGATGATAGGATGACTTTCTTTTTTGCTTAGTGGATGATGAGATGACCCTATTTCTTTTGCTTTTGCATGAACATGGTCTTTTTTATACATAAACAGAACTGAACCAATGGTTATTTTGTAATTATAATACAAAATATAGTATTATTATTATTTATAAAAAAAATTACAAACGTATCCTGGCCGTACCCGTATCATATTTTTTTAGGTTTTGCTGTATCACCGTATCCGTATCGTATCGTACCTATATCCCGTATCCCGGCTTCCTAGGATAGGAGATAATTTTTAGTATTTTATAATGATATTTGTGACTTTCTATTCTTAGAACCTATAAAACTACTCCATTGACTAACTTAGCATTAGGTTGGAACTTGTAAACGAGTGGGGGTCTCGAATCTCAAGTCTTGACAATTAGGGATGCAGAAAGCCCGATCAGCCCGTTGGTGCGGCTCAGCTCAACCTAGTTCAGCCTGAGATCGGCCCGAATTTTAGGCTCAAACAGGTCAGGCCAAGCCAAGCCTAAAAAAAAGCCCAAAAATTAAATCAAGCTGAGCTTGGGCCAACCCCTGTGCGGCTCGGCTCGAAGTCCGGCTCGATTGAGGTTCTGTTCGGCCCGAATTCGGCTCGACTTGAATATTATTAAAAAAATAAAAAATAAATAAAAATATTATTTATATATATAAATAATATAAAATATTATTATTTAAAAATAAAAAAAAGGATTCAAGCCGAGCTCCAGCCAAGCCAAGCTCGGCTTGAGCTTGAATCAATTCGGGCCGAGCCAAGCTTTTGAATCCGGGCCGAGCTTCGGGCCAATTTTTCGAGCTCGATTTCGGGCCAAGCCGGGCTTCAAACCTAGGAAAAAAAAAATCAAGCCGAGACAGCCCTATCGACAATCGTCCGTTAGTTAAAGGAAAAGGAGTTTTTGCATATCAGTTGTTGCATATTTCTCACTTTGCAAATGCACTGTTATATATAACAGTTTTGCAAATTAACTCATTGTTTTCCATCAATTAAACAATTCACCTTAACTCATGGTTTCATTGTTTTCCATCAATTAAACAATTCACCTTAACTCATGGTTTCATTGTTTTCCATCAATTAAACAAATCTCCTCAACTCATGGTTTCGTTAGACAAAAATAACAGATTTGCAAATTAACTCATTGTTTTCTATCAATTAAACAAATCACCTCAACTCATGTTTTCGTTAGACTTTCGTATGTATTTGTTATGCAAATGATTATTATGCCCTTACGAGACTTCATTAACTTTACAAAGTCTCTTTCTCCTCTTGAACTACGGTTCATAAATTTTAATCTATATGATAATTTTTTTTAAATATTTTCCTAAAACTCAAGTTTAACTCTAAGGGTTATTGAATCTTAACTATAGTTAAAAGGAGTTATAATTGGACACGTTAATTTTTTTCTAAAAACCAAGGTTAGATGCTTTAACGGTAAGGGTTAATGGTACTTAACCACAAGTAAAGGGAGTTGAAAGGGACATGTTAATTTTTTTTTAAAAAATCTAAGAACCAAGGTTAGATACTTTAACTCTAAGGATTAGTGAATCTCAATCACAGATAAGGAAGTTAAAAGGGACGCGTTAAAGTTTTTTAATTTTTTTTTAAAAAAATTAAATGCTTTAACACTAAGGGTTAGTGAATCTTTATCACAAGTAAAGGGAGTTGAAAGGAACACGTTAAAGTTTTAAAATTTTTTATTAAAAAAAAAACTAAGATTAAATGCTTTAACCCTAAAGGTTGGTGAATGAATCTTAAGCACATGTAAAGGGAGTTGAATGGGATACGTTAATTTTAAAAAAAATCTAAAAACCAAAGGTTAGATATTTTAATAGTAAGGGTTAGTGAATCATAACCACATGTAAAGGGAGTTAAAAGGGCACATCAAAGTTTTTAATTTTTTTTTCTAAAAACCAAGATTAGATGCTTAACCCTAAGGGTTAGTGCATCTTAACCACAATTAATGGGAGTTAAAAGGTATATGATAATTTTTTTTATAAAAAAAAACAAGGTTAGATGCTTTAACCATAAAAATTAGTGTATCTTAACCACGGTTAAAGAGAGTTAAAAGGGGACATGTTATTTAAAAAGAAAACCAGGGTTAGATGCTTTATCCTTAAGGGTGTGAATCTTAACTACATTTAAAGGGAGTTAAAATGCGACAAATTAACCATAAGGTGTAAAACTTGTTAACCATAGTTTAACGCGGTTAAAGAGGTTTTGCAAGGTTATGAAATATGTTAAGGCCATAATAGTCATTTTTATAAATATGTAAACTATTCTTGAGTTTTAGGAAAATATTAAAAAATTTAATCATAGAGATTAAAATTTATCAACCATAATTCAAGAGGAGTTAAAAGGACTTTGTAAGGTTATGAAGTCTCTTAAAGGCATAATAGTCATTTGTGTAACACATAAAAACGGAAGACTGAGAGACCCGTGGGTTGAGGTATTTTTCTAACGGTTAGAAAACAATGAGTTAATTTGCAAAACTGTAATGTATATATCAGTATATTTGCAAAGTGGGAAGAATGCAACAACTATTATGCAAAAACCCCAAAAGAAAAAAGAAAAAAAAAATGTGTTGATAGTGTATCTTTGTCGTTTAGCAAAAAGAAAAATGTATCAACGACACACTGAGATCAATCACAGCCAACCATTGTTAAAATTCATTAATCGTTATCTTATATTTGGTTGTCGTGAAAATAAGTAAAAACATAAAAAATAAAATAAAATTTGATAAAGCATAGCTAAAAATTGCATTAAAAATCTAAAATTTTCTTTTTCCTTTTCATATTTTCTCCTAGTTTTTGGACACCCAAACATAACATTAAGGTTCTACAATTTAATCTTAGTTTTTTTAAAAATATATATACATATTTTAAAAAAAATTACTTAGGATAAAAAAAATTAACCTTAAGGTTAAGAAAATCTCTTGACAGTGTATTATCAGTTAGCAAAAGGAAAAAGTGCAACAATTGTGCAAGTTCTAAGGGATCGGATTGGTCTGGCCCAAAACCGTCTAGCTCACTCACAGGATCCTTTTAATTGTCTTTTAACCTTGGTTAGAAAAAGTAACTCTTGTGATTACTTTTTGTCATAACATTTTTTTTTATAAAATAAAAAGGTTATATGGTTGAACTCTAAAAATTAGTGAATCTTAATCACAGTTAAAAGGTATTAAAAGGGAATGGATTTCGTCAAGCCGTCTTGCCCTCATTTCATCGGCATGTTTCCCTTTGCATCTATCTATACTAATACTATATGCTGGTTGATGCCACGTGGTATACTTCAAATCTATCGATTCTCTCTTTAAGTTGACGTCATGTGTCAATGCCACATCTTGATCATATAGACGCCCTATATTTGTTGACGTGGCAAATTTCCTTCTCATCCAATAAGAAGATGTCATATCTACAATTTTCTTTATTAATGTGGTATTTATTAAAAAAATCCATTCTTCCTTCCAAGAAATGATAGTTACTAATTCATGTAATACAATCGATCTCCCGTATTCATGACCCTTCTATCTCCCATATTCATTTATGAAACCCAAGCATTAACTTCCGTTTTTCCTATAAAGATGAAATTTCATTCATCTCAGCTTGATTGCAGGACCAATTTTCCTCTCGTCCCCAAGGTATGACACTGCATTACCATCCTCTATTCCGATTCTTGGTTTGCTCCTGCTAATTCGTAAGCATGACAAGTTACTCATCCAGATATCAAGGTTCTAAAGGTCCCTGAAGTAATCCCTAGGTCAAATTTTCTTCTCATCCCTGTCCTTAAACCAAGGAATCTTTGTGAGATCCTTAGTTTAGAAATGAACTCTATATCTATCAATTTTCTATGGCACACAAGTACCCTGATGTTCTACAATGCCTTTATTTAGCGGCTTAAGAAGGAGAGGGCCTGGACAGAATCCCATGAGGCTAATACCGAGGTTGTAGTCCAACATATTGAACATATAGTTAATTACCAAGGAAGACAGACCCTCACTAGCCATCCATGACATCTCAAACTATGATAATGGATCGAAGAAGTACTGGATCGGGACTCTTCTACAGCATAATGATCATCTCCATGCCATTCAAGCGACCGTTTTTCAGTGTTCAAATACTAAATATAGTGACATTTTGAAGTACCTTTGGTTGTATTAGTGGTCGGGTCACTTTTTGCTACCATTTCCCAATCCTCTGAAATTGCCTACACACTAATTAGCTCTTCTTTTACATTTGTGTACATTTGTGTGGGTCATGATGATTTGTCTTTCCACAGCCGGATTGCGGTCCACCAACATCTTAACCCTAATGGTCCAACTTGGGCATGTCCATTAAGGTTATCTTGATTGGTGTCCTTGAGCTTAGTGAGCAGTGATTAATGGTCCCTTAACAACCTGTATGCTGAATGTTGTAGCTAATAACTTCCATCATTTTTAACAATATCCACATAAAATCAATGGAGAAAACGTGCAATTTTTTCTCAAGCATTGGAAGAGTAGATGAGATGGTTTATTTTGGCATATCTAGACCCTAAATGACTTGGAATATAAACTTTGGGGATTGTGTGCACTTACCCACGGAGATTATAATATTACCGTCCTCTTTTTCCGACAATGAAATAGAAGTTCCTAAAGCAAGATCAACTCAAATCAGCTCTCCAGTATCCGAATTTTGGTATAAGATGGACTTGTTTTCCCACCCAAGGAGCTGATGGGGTTAGGAAACCACTGGCAGTGTCAGAGGCAAGTGAAAGATCTTACCTATAAGGTGAGAATGAATTGGGTCGGCCTAAGCCTCTAAACACTTGGGACTACTTACTCAAATCCTCATATTCAATTATTATTATATAGCAAATATGCCATTTTGATGAGATAGCTTTCATTTAAATACTTCTATTTTTTTTCATTCAAATATTTATGGATTTAAAATCATTTTTTCCTCACACTAAACAAAGGATGTCTGTATATTGTAGATGTTTTCTTAAGTTGGTAATCATAAAGTGTTGTTAATAATGGTTTTTAACATTTTTTTGAACATCTGTGTCTTTCTTCATCCCGTGCATCTTGCTAGTATTCTTTAATTCTGGTTAGACCCTTAGAGTTCAACCATTCAACCCCGGTTTTTAAGAAAAAATAATATTAAAAAAAATTAACCATAGAAGTGAAAAAAATTAGACCAAGGCTAAAAGGGCGGTTAAAGTGGATTTGTGACTAGGCCTGGCAGCTTTGGTCCGACGAGAGGCAGACCAAATCCGATCCCGTATTAAAAGGAACACGTGTTGACATGTGGGGCACGGCAGACGGTTTTCGTCTGGCGAGGGCCACACAAAATCTCATCCTAGGTCGTTTGAAGACTCACTGGAGGAATTTATTTGATTTCTTCGATGCTCCGTATGATTTAAGAAATATTTATGGGAAGTGATTTAAAACTGTAGGTGTTGAGAGTTGAGTTGCCGATTAAAAATCCAACGGTACCAAGGCTTGGCGCAGAAACATATCGAGACAAACATTTCATGCGAAGGAATCCAGTGAGAATATATGATAGAATAATTCAATGAGAATCTTTTTTTTTTTTTCGTTTAACTTTTTTTGGTTTAAATGATATTTACAACTAACATATACTCTCTAAACACACAGATCTATCCAGATCTAAGGTAGCCGTTAAGGCCTAAGGTGTCATAACTCCAGTCCAAGCAAGTACTCCAAAAGGGTCTATTTTAAGGAGGGTTGATGGCCCCCTTAAAGGTGAACTCAACAACACCACAAGGCTCTTCGCCTCTTCATCAAGAAATATTTAATGCGACTACATTTTTCTTCCTTTCTCTAATGTCACGACACCGGCTAGGTAGAGATCGAATCACAGCCAATCACGATTGAACTCAGGGAGAGTTCAATCACACCCACAGATCAACACGTGTCTTTGTTCACCACTATTAACTGTGGTTAAAATTTATTGACTCTTAAGGTTCAATAACCTAACCTTGGTTTTTAGAAAAAATATTAAATAAACTTTTAACTCTGGTTAAGAACTTTTAACCTTTAGGGTTCATTTTTTTAAAATATTGTTTTTAAAAACTAAGGTTAGATTATTGAACTCTTAGGGTTAGAGAATATTAACCATAGTTAATAGGGGTGAATAGGGACACGTGTTGAGCTGTGGGTGCGATTGAGCTCAGGGAGAGTTCAATCGCACCCACAGGTCAACATGTCTTTGTTCACCCTTATTAACCGTGGTTAAAATTTACTAACCTTTAGGGTTCAATAATCTAACCATGGTTTTAGAAAAAAAATATTAAAAAAACCTTTTAACTCTAGTTAAGAACTTTTAACCTTTAGGGTTAATATATTTTAAATATTGTTTTTAAAAATTAAGGTTGGATTATTGAACCCTTAGGGTTAGAGAATCTTAACCACAGTTAATAGGGGTGAATAGGGACATGTGTTGAGCTGTGGGTGTGATTGAACTCTCCCTGAGTTCAATTGTGATTGGTGGTGAGTCGATCTCAGCTATGTAACACCTTCGCACGTGACAAACACTTCTTTCTCCGAGATCCAATCACGATTGAACTCAGGGAGAATTCAATCACACCTATTAACCGTGGTTTTAGGAAAAAAATATTAACCTCAATGATTAAAAATTATTTACCCGAGTTCAAAGTTTTCTGTTTAATTTTTCTAAAAGCCAAGGTTAGATTATTGAACCTAATGGTTAATGAATCTTAACCACAGTTAATAGGTGTTAACATAGACATGTGTTGACCTGTGGGTTTGATTGAACTCTCCCCGAGTTCAATCACGATTGGCTTTGATCCGATCTCTCTTTCTCCTTATCTTTAGAAGGAGATCGAATCACAGCCAATCATGATTGAACTCAGGGAGAGTTTAAACACGTGTCCTTTTTTAACCCCTATTAACTATGGTTAATATTCTCTAACCCTTAAGGTTCAACAATCTAAAAGCCAATGTGATTGTTGAACCTTAAAAAGTCAAAAGTTGATTAAAATGTCGGTGTTTTTGACACCTAACATAATGACTTTTTCATAAGTCAAAAATAATAAAAAGTCAAAATATTAGCTTTTAAAGGAAGCTGCCCTCGACACCACAAAAAAAAACTGACCCAACTACCTTTTGTGGATTATCCCAAATTTTTTTAAAAATTATTTTTCTTAAAAGTTATCCCAAAGAAGTCCTTCCCTTCTTAGAGAAGTTTATTCAAACAAGCCATTGATGTTTTATACTTAAATAGAATAGGTTCATCATTCAGCAGCTCCTCAAAAAAAAAACCCTACTGAGACAAATGAGTTTGAGACAGAGCATAAGAATTCTTCTCAGTTTCTATTGTCCCATTTGAATTGATGCTTTTTCCCTTGAGAAAACTGGAGTACCATTGTGCAGAGAGCTTCGGGTATCTCTTCAACTCCGGGTCGTCCATATCCACATAGTATAGTCCAAAGGTCGATTTGAAGCCGTCCAGTAATTCGTATACGTCTAAGAAGGTCCATGCGAAATACCCTCTAGCATTCGACCCATTCCTTTCAAAATTAAATCAAATCCCACATTAGTCATAAAAGCTTAATTATATTAGCAAAAAAATGTGCCTAAGTACTAAAACAAACATACCTCACAGCATCGAGCAAGCTTCCAATGAAAGCACTCATATAATTCACCCTCGACGTATCGTTGAAGGACACGCTACGTAGAGTCTTCTGACCTGGCAAAACAATTTGATTGTGCCATCGTATAACCGTTAATAACATGATCACACAAGCTCTTTTTAATGTTGCAAATATAGTTATATGTGAACCATTTACTTCATGTAAGGTTTTATGGATGAAAAGCTTGTTTGAAGTATGAATTTGGGTGACTATCAGATTATCAAGCAATGATGGTCAACAATATGAATCATCTTCTGCCATTCTACTCTATTAACTATCAAAAATCATATCTTCAGTTTACATAAATAAAGTGTGTATCTATGTGTGTTTGTGAGAGAGAGGGAGGAAGATCATACCATTTTCATGGATGTAGATAGGAGGGTTGCCATAAACTTGCTTCATATACTCCAATACTCCTTGCAGACCTGATGAATTAATGGGGAACTGAGTCCCACAAACTTTAGTTAGTTATGCGCAAGTTAACATCAATAAAAATAATGAAGGGAGCTCAATAAAACTATATTTTAAAACTCACCTCGTCGTCGATTAGCCAATTCACTGCAGTAAATAACAAACAATGAGTTGTTTCAATTCAGTTATGCGTTTGATCCTAGAGAGCTTTACATAAGACGCTATACTAATCAATGCATGAATCATTGTTGATCAATTCAGTTATGCGTTTGATCAACTTAATTACGTTTGGTCGAATCAAGACTCAGCCGACTTGAAGTAAAAACTGAAAGGACCAGTTTCCAAGTAACTCCAATATGAACATTTTTTTACAAGGACTAGTGTAACAGAGCACAGGAAGTAAACTCGACAACCATTGGTGAACAGTGTTGAATCATAAATTGATCAAGGTAAGTGGACGGGGTCAAGTTCAGTTAAAATTTGAGTTTCCCGTGAAGACGAGTAGAAAAAACTCGAATTGATTCGAGTCGAATGAATTTTAAACTCTATTCTATAGTAGCGCCTACTCAGAAGCATGTAACTGAAATCAACATACATGTAATCTTTGCTGCCATGTCTGCGTCAAAGTCTCTTTGATCAATCTTGAGGCTATTGGAGTTGTCCTTGACATACAATGACAAGTAATGGTTCAATCCTAGGAAGTTGAATGAACCCTTTACTTGTTCAGATTGTTGCGGGGTGAAAGATGGAAGTCTTGAACCTACATTTTCCTTCACTATATTGGGATAGTCTCCAAACACCAAGGGGTTGAGGAACCTGCAATTAGACAGTCTTAAGTAACCAATGTGAAGTCCTTTATCCATGTAGGCCTAGAGACTCACCATCCCACATAGAAATCATTGGCTCTTTGGGTTGCAAGTACATCCTCTGTTGCATTTGTGAGAGGAATAAACCAGAATGTGTAGAGACTGATCCCTATAAATCCATGTTGCCAAGCCTGCATCACCATATTTGTTACAGCCCATTCCATAGTCACCAAGTACGGGTATGGGTATTAAATGGCAATGATACATTCGGGAAATACGGGTTTTAAACGGTAAAACACGGGAAGAGTTAAAAATAATAATAAATAATTTAAAAAATATATATATATGTATATATATATATATAAAAACATAATATTAACTACTAATCATTTAACTCATAATTTAAGTTTACACAATTGCAAAACGAAGGCAACCACACAAGATTTAAACCACATAGATGCAAAGGATAAGGAGGAATACCCCTCCCCAATATGTACATAAACTGATTGACTCATATACCCCTAGACATGAAGCTCCCCAAAGCATCACAAGATAGTTTACGCGTTAAAAGAATTCTGCATATGAAAAATGGGTGACTCTTGGGTAGAATCGAAGCTAGTCTCTCCTAGTCCTAGCTAAGGAGATAAACCAAACATTAACCCAAAAGAGAGAGAGAGAGAGACTTACCATTGCCGGAGAGAGGTTCCACAGGAGAGCAGCCGAGTGAGAGACGAGAGAGCTGAGACTTGAGACTAGAGCGACAGATGAGGTATTGACGTTTTGCCCTAACACATCGTCTCGTAACTTTTAAAACACGTTTTAACCTTCTTCTGTTTTTGGTTAAAAAAAGTTTTAAACGCGTATAAAACGGAGTACGTGTTTAAAACGTATTTTAAAGTTTAAAACGGCAAACACGTTTAAAACGGAGTTTAAAACGGCGACCCCCTCTAAAAGTTTTAAACGCATTTTAATCGGATACTTTATGACTATGGCCCATTCTACATACCCATCCGAAATATCCCCCTCAAAATCATGGTTGTTCCATTTTCCTTATCACATAGCCAAAATTTTCAGGTCATTAAATAGTTTGGTTTATAATTTGTAAATGCTTGAATAATACCTGGTACTTGTTCTTGTACAATCTTGCAGCTGATGCATGCGCAAGCAGGATATTATGTGCAGCAAGGTATGGTTCCCATGTTGAGTTGCCGTTAGCACAGTTCATGAACCCAAACGGGGAAGAACATCGTTGAGGAGGAGTATATCCAAGGTCGTAACCTCCCAAGACGAACACATTGGCCTCATTCACGGTAGTCCAATATGAAACTCTATCACCAAACTCTCTGAAGCACACGTCTGCGTATGCTGTGAAGTCTTTCCTACACCCACATAGAGATAATGCCATTATCATTATCAGGTGAAATTCTAATTTGTGCTCAAAGAAAATTGTGCACCCCATGGTAATCAACTTATCCAATGGTAGATCACTGGTATGTTAAGCAAAAGCACAAAATGAAAACAAAATTAAAAGAGTAAGATGAAGTAGAGAACAAACACGATCTTTTGGCTAAGCCATCCTCCATACTCATCTTCGAGCACCTGCGGTAGATCGGAATGGAACAGTGTAACATGTGGTTGAATTCCTGCTTGATCAAGAAATTGAGATATGAATACAGTGATGCAACAATGTGGACCCCCATGTGTGTGTATGTGTGTAAATATGTAGCATAGTTCCTATGGAATATAATAGTTACCATGGCTGATAAGTTCATTGATGAGATTGTTGTAATATTGTAAACCCTTTGGATTTACAGGCCCTCTTCCATCTGAATAAGAATAAGAACATTTTAATGTGACACAGAGAAGTATAAAGTGCTAATTTTTGTATTGTTAACATGTTACAATGGCCATTCCATTTTGGTTTTCATACTAGGGATAAGCCTGGACCATGAGATGGAAAATCTGTAGCCTTCTAAGCCTGTATCTACCATAAGTTTGACATCTTCCTGCAAGAGACACAAGGAAAGAGCCTCATTACACCATATAGCGTGACTCGTTGAGTCAACTCGAATTTTGTGTGATCAATCAATTTAAAAGATTAGCATCGTTTCATTCATAATCTAAAAGTACGCAACCAATTAGTAAAGAATCAGACTATCTTGAAGTGAGTTTCAAACAACTCAAAGCACCTGATTGAAGGGAAAAAAAAGATCCCTCTACTGCCAAATTTCAGAGACCTGCCTTTCCACATTCATTGTTCATTCAAGCGAACTGCAAATCACAAAATTTGTGCCTGGTATCCTAAATATGGCTCGCTATTTTAGAAGAAATGGGAAATTTACGCTTTAAGATAAGACTTAAAAAAAACACCTTGAGGCTTACCTTCAAGGCTCAAATATCCCAAAGCCAATGCCTCATACCTTGAAGCTCACCTTATTTCAAAGGAGTGTGCCTCATACATTGGCGAAAAATAGAAAGGATAGAAATTACTGACACTTTTTATCTGAGCGAGGTTTGATTTATTGACTTCTTTGTGACTGTTTGTTTGATACCATCACCCTCCATTTTTTAAGCCGCAACTCTCTCTCTCTCTTTCCCTCTCTCTCTCTCTCTCTCTCTATATATATATATATATATGAGGAGTGCTAGCCCCGCCCCGAACTCAGATTTCCAAACTCCCAATGTGGTAGTGACACTTTCATTGCTACCCTTCAAGAGGTTAAGAAATCAACTTTTTCAAAGGATGAAGTTATTGTTTCAACCTGATCTATATGTATCAGGGGAAAAGTAGGGACGCATGTTGGAAGCCTGCATATGGGTCTAGCACTCCTTGTTCTCTATTGTTTGTTTGTTTAGC
This sequence comes from Tetracentron sinense, assembly GCA_015143295.1. Classification (NCBI taxonomy): domain Eukaryota; kingdom Viridiplantae; phylum Streptophyta; class Magnoliopsida; order Trochodendrales; family Trochodendraceae; genus Tetracentron; species Tetracentron sinense. Next base: position 5,089,215 of record CM026558.1, on the reverse strand, counting down.
ATTGATGACTTTATGAATTGTAGAATTCAGTCTTCCACTAAATCTTACCTTAAAATTTTCTTCCAACTATAATCAAGAAAAAAAAAATAACTTTTGTCGGCAGATAGGCCCTCTCCCACCTAGTAGTAACGACATGTGAAATTAAAAATTAATTGCAATTGGAATATACAGAACTACACGGAAGCTATGTATAGGGTGTGAAGATCACTTTTCAGAAAATCTCTCTTCCATCACATTCCATATAGTTGTCAATAAGGGCTATGTATGTGGGATGTTCACCCTAGTCAACACTCTACAGCCAACAATGAGCAAGTATCATTGCATTGTAACATATTTGGTAAAGGATTATAGAATAAAATGTGTCTCTACAACCAATAATGTAAACCCCACACGAATACCATTAGATTAATTTTTTTCACAAAATTTTAATATTGATTTTGATATTGGTAAATTACACTAACCACCCTTGAGGTTTGGAAAATTGCAAAAACCTCCCCTCTTGTTTATAAAATTACACAGCCCTCCCTTGAAGTTTAGTGAAATTACATAAACATCTGCTCTTATTTTTGAAATTATACTTCCCTCTCCTAAGGTTTGGCGAAATTGCAAACACCTCCAATCTTGTTTTTGAAATTATACTGACCTCTACTATCAAGCTCGTTAAGTTGACGTCATTAACATAGGATGATCTTTTACGATTTTACCCCCATTTATTTACTCGAGAAAACAACGTCATATAACCAAGTTGGCTGACTTCAAGAAGGGTAATTCTGATTCAGACATTTTAATACGTTTATACCATGACATAATCAAAATCAATTTATGTCAATAACGACATACTAGCAAAAGGAGAAATTTGTTACCAACAACTGAAGTTGCAGGGGAGGGCAGTGTTATTTCATAAACAAGAAAGAGGTTTCTGCAATTTCACCAAACCTCAATGCAGGTTAATGTAATTTCAAAAACAAGAGGGGGGGTTTTTATAATTTCACCAAAACTCAAGGGAGGTCAGTGTAATTGCCTATTCGTGGTTATTTCATCCTAGATAAGAACAAAATATTCGAATTAGATAGCTTTTATACAAGGTCTACTGTAGTTTAACGTGTCTAGTTTTCCACACATATCTCATGTAAGGCAAAAATTAAGGTATGACTTAAGAGTTAAGATCTAATGGGAATGACACGGTCTATAACTCATTTCTAGGTTCTCTTTCCCTTGAATTTTTTAAGCCTAGCATCCCACATCTCACTTGCTTCCCTTCTTGTTTTCACTTCTGCTCTGGTAGCTATTATACATAAACATAAGATTAGGATTTTACTTCTTTGTTTATGGGTAGAGAGAAAGAAATTCATGAGAGTATAGCGTCCCATCATCACAGTGGGGAAACGAAGAAAATAATCTTAACATATTGATAGGCTAAATCTGAAATTAATAGGGAGAGAAAAGTGCCTATTATTAAAATCAAAGAAACCATGTCAATTTTCCCAACAGAATAGATTAACTAACATTTTTAAATGTTATACACACCTTGTATTTGTGGTATTGATCACAGGCTCTGTCCACTTTGCTTGTGTTCTTCAAATTCCCTGAATTTTTCAAAAGGGATCCATTAATATATTAGCTTCCAAATCAATAATCAGATAAAAAAAACATTACGATAAATCAACTTGACATTTGAATAATGAGATACAAAAAAAAAGAAGAGCAAACCAGAATGAGTAGAGGTATCCCAAATGCTAGGAGACTTTCCATCCTCAAATGCTGCCCCTTCAATCTTTGTATGTTATAATTACAAATACCCATTACTACAACTCTTCTTTATTCATTTATTATTATATATAGAAATTCAAAAAAAAAATAAAAATTACAATACGGACCTGATAAGCTGAGGTTCCAGAACCGAAAACGAAATGAGAAGGGAAGTCATCTCTGCTAAACTTGGCAGTATTTTGGCCGAAACCCACTGCTACTAAAGCTAGCAGAAGAAGAAAGAGCGAAGAAGGGAGGCTCAACATTTCTTCTATGGCAATTACGCTTTCGTGTTGTGTAGACTAGTTTTTGTACTTTTTCTGGTCTCTCTCGTCCAACTATTCATAAGGACATATTATGAACCAGAAGACAAAGTTATGCAGATAAGAAATCCATGGTTCTGAGTCTTCTGACTTCATTCACCCCTAGATTTTATTATTTTATTTTTTTTGTTGGGAGATAACGAATACATTAGGAGTCTCACAAACAGGTTGAGAGGTCCAACTTACCAGAATTCTTCTCCTACAATGTCATGGCATAAGAAGCCGAGGTTGGAATCTTCTAGAGACGCACAAGCTGTGCCAAGCAAGCTTGAAATTGTTGGCGCTCCGAGATAAATAAATGACAACATGATGAGGTATTTTTTTACTGTGGCCGGAAGGCCCCTTGATGTTTGGATGATGGACTAGTTTAAACTTTGGCATTAGCTAGCTTAGGAGGTGTGTTCGAAGTGTCAAAGAAGACATGTGGCGAGCTTAGGAGGTGTGCATGAATCGTCCAGCACATACATGCTAATACCTACCTGGGAAAATCTGTTACCATTTAAGTGGAACCATATGGTATGTGTTATTTTGTGTAGCCTTCCTGTAAGGGATAAAATTCGTAAAACTGTTTAACGTTAGGGAACGAGCTTGCTTTTGTTGTTTTGTGCATGAAAGTGACACGTGGACGTGTGTTTGAGTCACGTGCTTAAAATAGGAGGATACACATTATCTGATGCATAGCGTTCACGTTGTACAAATTAAGACGTATCCGTGGTCTTGCGAAACAACGTTCTCGTTGTGATTTCGACAATGTTTCCATTGTCTTGTGCACAACGTAGACGTTGTATTCTCGACAACAGTTTCGGTGTTAATTGAACAACGAGCCCGTCGTGATTCAGATAAGGATGTCCAGGTCATATTTTAAGACATATACAACGTACCCGAGCTCGAGTCAACAACGAGACCGACTCGCAGGAGGAAATAATCAGGAAGCGATCGATTGTTCTGACAAGTGGGCCGAAAGCACTGCCTTGGCATTTAATGCAGGTCACTTCTGTGTGCTGTCAGACTCAACCGACTGAACTAATGGTAGGCTTTCACGTGTGATGCAACAGGTGGTAGATTTTACTGACATATTTGGTAATAAGTGCAGGGCACGTGGTATGGGCATCTATGGTCATTTATGGCCATACCAAGGTTAACCTATAAATACCCCGAGAATTTCAGTGTTACGGGGATCGAAAGATAGACATATTTTTCAGTGCTCCTGTTTGCTTCACTGTTCATCATCTTCTTCATCTACTTACTTTATCATCGGAGTACAGGTCAGGGTATCACACCCTTCAACTTCTACCTTCTACCAGTAAACCAGAGGTGAACAGTTGCCGCAGACACGTGTCCTTTCCGGTATTTTTTCCCCCTCACTTCCCTTTCTTCTTAGTTTATAAAGGCCAAGATCTCCTGTATATATGGTTACAACTGTTAAATCTGTTCAGCAGGGGCGGAGCCAAGGTGGGTAGGAAAAATCAAAAAAGTGAAATCTTGTTATCTCGACGAAATTTTGGAAATTTGTTTTAAAATAGTTTTTAATTAAAATTTTGAAATATTTCAATATTTATCGAAATTTTAGAAATTTATATATCTATTGAAAAAAATATTTACATAAATATATTAGATTTTATTAAAATATTATTTTCCTACATTTTGAATCGAAATATTCCAAAATTTCACCGAGATAACAAGATTTCACTTTTTTGATATTTCATCCCAAATTCCCGATATTCTGTCCGAAATCTTTTTTGAAATTGACATCATATATCGGGGGTTAGGCGAAACCGAGATTTTGCAGGATTTCAAACCATAGCGACGAGAGCTTGTAACCCCCTACACCTGTTAAGTTTGAAAAAATCTCATGCGAGGCTGGCCCCAAAAGGGCAATGAAAAGTCAATTCTAGAGGCCTTCCGCTTCTTGAGGCGTAAATCCAGTAACCACTGGTCCACCCCTTCGGTTTACTTGTCGATTAGGGACAACCCTATTTTCAAATTAAGTAGTGATAGGTGTACCTGGGATCTCTATTTGCAAACCTAAGATTGGTCTTCATTGGTCCATACTCCCACTCTTAAATACTCACCAACTATGATAAAGAATTTTAAAAGAAAATAGTTAACATACCAGAAAAACCATTTCCAAACCTAAGATTGGACCTCATTGGGCCATGACCAATGAGGTCTAGTCTTAGGTTTGGAAATGGTTTTTCGGTACGCCTATCACTGGTCAATTTTAAAAATGGGGGCATCAGCCAATAAAGACAAGTCATAGGTTTGCATTTCCTTCCAGATTTACTGCGAAGGATCTTCCCACAACATTTAATGAGAAACCATCTTTCTCACAACTTTTTTTTTTGGTGACGAGGGTATCCGGGCCTCTTAGAGCACCCGACTAGTTCCCCGGGCACGTGCAGAGCCCTCTCTCCACACGCACAAGGAAAGTCGGGATAAATCCGGAAGGTGGCCAACGAGAGCAGGGAATCGAACTCAGGACCTCCGCTTCGTGAGGCATGGTCCTGGCCATCAGCCCCAACCCCCGTTGGTTATCTTTCTCACAACTTAATTGAATATGACAAAGGAATCCAATCCATTACCCAAAAAAGACAGAAGAATTCAAAGCAAGGCTCCTCTTCCAAACATTTGATGCGACACATCATTTTCTCTCTCTCTCCCCACCCAACTTCCGTGGTCTTCAGATTTTGCTTCGTCCGGATTGGATTTCGTCCGGCTCACTCACAAACCCATTTTAATTGCCCTTTTAACCTAGGTTATGAATATGAAAACTTAATTCCTGTAGTTAAATTTTTTTTAATGTTTTTCCTACAAAATAAGGTTACATGGTTGAACCTTAAGATTAGTAAACCTTAACAACAATTAAGAAGATTCAAGGGGGGGGGGGGGACACATGTTGACCTGTGGGAACTAATAGTTCCTGCAAGGGGATTGGATTTCGTATGGCCCTCAACAGACGAAAACCATCTGCCCCCGTCCCACAGATCAACAAGTGTCCCTGTGGTAAATTCACTAATAGCCTAGGGTTCAACCATGTAACCTGTTTTTAGAAAGAAAAAATTATAACCATTTTAAATGAGCATACGATTTTGGTCTGGCCAAATCTGATCCCTTTGCAAGTTTCACGGTAGAGAGACATGCTGCAATGACTCTTTTTTTAAAGTATTTCTCAGATTTCATTTATGAGAATCAATTTTCAGATTTAATTTATGAGAATCAATTTATTTTGTCCCACAAAAATTGTGCCTGAAGTAATATATTTCTTGAAATTGTACTGCAAAAACATATTGCCAAATGTATTTTAATTATTTTTATTCCCAGCGTGTGATGAGGGCCTAATAAGGCAGCTTCCTTCTCCCAGATCTTAGAGAAGAAAAATGTATCACAACTGCATATACTTATAACTGGAAAAGTTACAAAACTCTTAGGATACATACTGTTTTATCCTTAAAATAGCAGAGGTTCATCATTATACAGCAACTCCTCAAAAAGCAAAAGCCCTAGTGAGACGAATGAGTTTGGGACTGAGCATAGAAATTCTTCTCAGTTTCTATTGTCTCATTTGAATTGCTGCTTTTTCCTTTGAGAAAATTGGAGTACCAATGTGCAGAGAGCTTCGGGTATCTCTTCAACTCCGGGTCGTCCAAATCCACATAGTACAGGCCAAAGCTTGATTTGAAGCTGTCCATGTCCAGTAATTCGAATGCATCTAAGAAGGACCACGTGAAATACCCGCGAGCATTTGACCCATTCCTTTCAAAATTTAATCAAATCCCACATTAGACCCGAAAAAAAGAAGAAGCATAATTATGTTAGCAAAAATGTGCTTAATACGAAAAACAAACATACCTCACGGCATCAAGCAAGCTTCCAATGAAAGCATTCAAATAATTCACCCTCGACGTGTCATTGAGGGACGCATTACGTAGAGTCACCAGACCTGGCAACACAATATGATTGTGCCAAATGTAGTTATATGGGTGCCACTCACTTCAAAAGAGGTTTTATGGATGGAAGGCATGTTTGGAATATGAATTTATGAGACTTTAGTCTCCTCAAGCAAGGATGGTAAAGGTGTGTGAGGAGGTCCTGGATCCCTTTCAAGAGGACGTGGCAGCATGGCTGGCTCACCCCAATCACCGACACTATCCCTGACGATTAATGTATATTATGATGCCTCATGCAAAAAACAAAACAAAAAAAAATTGTGTTCTATACAGGCTTGCCTGAAATTATGTTCTTGTCCATAGATAAGACTGGTTAGATCAAGTGTCCTGTAAAGAGCCCATCGATGTCAAGGGCATTGATGAATTCCAAAATAAAAATATTTATAGGCAGTCTACATGGTTTTACTTCTTTATCGGTGCCTTCTCCCGGCTATTTGGAGTCAGCAATATGAATCCTGTCATTCTACTCTATCAAGAATCATATCTTCATTTTATATAAATAGTGTGTTTGAGTGTGAGCACGTGTGCGCTCATATGTGTGTGTGTGTGTGTGTTAGAGAGAGAGAGAGAGAGAGAGATCAACCATTTTCATGGATGTAGACAGGAGGGTTGCCATAAACTTGCTTCATATACTCCAACACACCTTGCAGACCTGATGGATTAATAGGGAACTGAGTCCCACAAACTTTAGTTAGTTATGTGCGAGCTAACAAAAAAAAACTCAATAAGACTGTTATAACTCTCACCTCGTTGGTTAATGCCCAACCAACTGCATTACATGTAAAAAATGAGTTGTATCAGTTCAGCTATGTGTTTGATCCCAGAGAGCTTTGCATAAGACTACAGCAATCAAAGTATAAATCACTGTTGATCAATTCAAAGATTGATCAACTTGACTACGTTTGTAGCGTAACTGTTCTCGAGTCAATACTCGGCCAAGTTGAAGTCGGAAATTAAAGGAAATGTTTCCAAGTTACTCCAATATGAACATTTTTTAACAAGGACCAGTGTAATGGAGCACATGAAGTAAACTGTAAAGTCGACAACCATTGGTGAACGGTGTTGACTTGTAAACTTGATCGAGTTGAGTCAACTCAAAGTCAATCGACTCAAATCAAAGGGACGGAGTCAAGTAGTCTCCATCAAGTTCAGTTAAATTTGAGTTTCCCGTCAAGTCAACTAGAAAACAACTCAAAATTGAATTGAGTCGAGTCGAATGAGTTTAAACTCGATTCTATACTTGTACCTACTTGGAAGCATCTAAATGAAATCAACATACACGTTATCTCTGCTGCCATGTCGCCGTTAAAGTCTCTTTGATCAATCTTGAGGCTGTTGGAGTTGTCCTTGATGTACAATGTCATGTAATGGTTCAATCCAAGGAAGTCAAAGGAACCCTTAACTTGTTTGGATTGTCGTGGGGTGAAAAATGGAATTCTCAAACCTGCATTCTTCTTGATTATGTCGGGATAGTCTCCAAAAACCAAGGGGTTGAGAAACCTGCAATTAGACAGCCTTAAGAAACCAATGCGAAGTCCTGTGTCCATGTAGACCTTAGAGACTTACCATCCCACATAGAAATCATTGGCTCTTTGGGTTGCGAGTACATCCTCTGTCGCATTAGTTAAAGGAATAAACCAGAACATGAGCATGTTGATCCCTATCAATCCATGTTGCCAGGCCTGCATCACAATCTTTGTTACAGCCCGCTATATATACACATCGGAAGTAACATGGCTGTTCCATTTTCCTTATCACATTTCTCTAGTCATTAAATAGTTTGGTATGTAGATGCTTGGATAATACCTGGTACTTGTTCTTGTACAATCTTGCAACTGATGCATGTGTCAGAAGGATATTATGTGCAGCAACGTATGGCTCCCATGTGGAGTTGCCCCTGGCACAGTTGAACCCAAATGGGGAAGAACATCGTTGAGGAGGAAGAAATCCAAGGTCATAACCTCCCAAGACGAACACATTGGCCTCGTTCACAGTAGTCCAATATGAAACTCTATCGCCAAACTCTCTGAAGCACACATCGGCATATGCTGTGAAGTCTTTCCTACATCCACAGAGAATGTCACCATAATTATTAGGTGAATTTCTAATTTGTACAAAGAACCGTGTGCATCCCATGTTAATTATTAGGTAAATTCTAATTTGTACTCAAGGAACAGTGTGCACCCCATGGTAACTAGCATATCTAATGGTAAATCACTAGTATGTTAAGCCACAGCACAAAATGAAAACAAATAAAAAGAGTAAGATGAAGTTGAGAGCAAACACAATCTTTTGGCTAAGCCATCCTCCATACTCGTCTTCGAGCACCTGCGGTAGATCGAAATGGAACAGCGTAACATGTGGTTGAATTCCTGTTTGATCAGAAATTTAGATATAAATATATTGATGGTACAGTGTGCACCTCGTGTTTGTGTGTGGGTGGGTGCGAGTGGGTGTGTACATATGTAGTATATTTCTGATGGAATATAGCAGTTACCATGGCTGACAAGTTCATTGATGAGATTATTGTAATATTGTAAACCCTTGGGATTCACAGGCCCTCTTCCGTCTGAAATGAGAATAAGAACATTTTAATATGTTGAAGAGAAGTACAAAATGCAAATTTTTAGGACGAATGATGCATTACGAAGGGCATGGGCATTGCATTATGTTTATCATACTCGGGATAAGCCTGGACCATGAGATGGAAAATCTGTAGCCTTCTAAGCCTGTATCCACCATGAGTTTGACATCCTCCTGCAAGATATACAGAAAAAATAACCTCAGTACACCATGTAGCGGGACTAGTCAAGTCAACTTGAATTTCTCATGCTCAAGCAATTTAAAAGATTAAAATCGTTTTGTTCATAATATGAAAGTGCACACCCAATAACTAAAGAATCAGATATCTTGAAGTAGACCTGTATTAGAGCCAAGCTTTTGAGCTTGGTTTGAACATGCTCGAGTTCTGCTTGAGCATGATTTGAGCTCGAATGGTCAGGCTTGAGCTTGGCTTGAACAAGCTTGAGCTCAGTTCGATCTTGAACTTGATTCAAGCGGAGTCTAGCTCCGATTGGCTCAAGCTTGATTCAAATTTCTGGGCTATTTTAATCAATTTTACATGATTTTGATTTTTTTAAAAAAAACATTTAATGTTAAATTAGAGTACAAGAAACTACACAAAATTAATCTTATGATTCTTATCATACACAAAAATCAGATTTGAGGACATAAATGTTATATAGACCTTGTATTTGTGGTATTGATCACAAGCTCTGTCCACTTTGCTTTTGTTTTTCAAATTTCCTGAAATTTTCAAAAGGGGATCATTAATATATTAGCTTCCAAATCAATAATCAGATAAAAAACATTGCAATAAATCAACTTGACATTTGAATAATGAGATAACCAAAAAGAAGAAGAGCATACCAGAATGAGTGGAGGTATCCCAAATGCTAGGAGACTTTCCATCCTCAAATGCTGCCCCTTCAACCTTTATATGTTATAATCACAAATACCCATTACTTCAAATCTTCTTATATATATATTTGATATGGAAATTCAAAATTCAAACAAATAAAACTAAAAATATATATATAGAATACAGAACAGACCTGATAAGCTGAGGAACCAGAACCGAAAACAAAGTGAGAAGGGAAGTCATCTCTGCTAAACTTGGCAGTGTCTTGGCCCAAACCCACTGCAGCTAGGGTTAGCAGAAGAAGAAACAGGGAAGAAGAGAGGCTCCACATCTCTTCTTTGCAGTTCTTTCTCGTCCAGCCACTTATTTATATGAGGACACCTTGTGAGGAAAACACAATTTTTTTTGTTACAGTATTGGAGAATAGAAGATTACTGAAATATCTTGTAGACGGAAGGTGAAGGAAAAGAAGGAGCCAAATCATCTACGGTGATAACCGGAATTGGCAAATCTCATCTACGGTGATAACCGGAATTGGCAAATCCGGTTATCACCCCTAGAGGTCACCACGTTTCTCCTTTGACACCCCTTAACCTTGGGTAAGGTTCACCCACCCCTAGAGGTCACCACGTTTCTCCTTTGACACCCTTTAACCTTGGGTAAGGTTCACCCAACTATTTTTGGTTTTTTTTTTTAAATATTAATTCTTTTTTTAAAATTAAAAAACTGTTTTTAATATTAAAAAAACTTTAAAAATAGTTTTTTTATTTTAAAAATAGAACTCATATTTTAAAATTTAAAAAAAATAAGTTGATGAACTCTAGGGGTGAGTGAACAGTACTAACTGTAAGGGTGTCAAAGGAGACACGTGACAACCTCTGGGGATGATAACTGGATTTGCCAAACCCGGTTATCACCGTAGAGCATTTGACTCAGGAAAAGAAATGGCCTCCAGTCCTCAGATGGCGTCATTTGGTTGGTTTGTCCTAAAAGACCGCAGAGAATAATCGAATCCAGTGGGACAACAACGACATGCCAAGATAATCAACAGTTATGGGTCGCAATTTCTGATCCGGCCCGTGAACCCGCCCGACTTTGTAAGTAGTTGAGGTTAACGTTTTGGGAATCATGTGCTGGGTTTTCGGATTCATTTTCTTAGCCCATTCATAATTGGGTCGGCTTTGGTCTGTAATCCACTCGCTCAACATGTTGTAATTCCTAGTTAATCACTTTAACATATTTATTAAATATTAATTTAACTTTAAATTATTAATTGAAAAAAATGGTATCGAATAATACGATTATGCCACAACCCTAATTATTAGTAATAATATCTATTCATTTCTTAAAAGTTAAAAACCTAACATTTGAAATTGAGCTAAACCCATTAATATTAGTAGGAGTTGGGATCATATTCAAATCCTACTTGACCTTGGGAGAGAGTTCAATTCGCAATTAGAAGGATCCGGACTCTACCTATGGTCAGGAAATTGAAAATATTTGATACCCAAAAAGAAAAAATGAAAATATTATTTATTTATATGGGGTTACGTGGACAGTTTCACGTTTTGGACTTTCCTTTTTCAACCTTATGTAACACAAGATCCACTGCGACAAGTACTGGAAGATTTTCTTTTGGCACTTACAAAATTGTGTCACGCAACCTATTAACTATAGTTAATTGGGTTTCAGTAAAAGAGTAAGCGTGAGGGCTGAGATGTTTTCACTCCGCACCAGATCAAACCTACCCGGATCCAAACGTCATGGGTGATGCGAAGCAGAAAAACCAAATGGCAAAAGTATAGAGAAGAAGTGGCAGTGCTTGGAGGGAGTAGCTACGATAGCAAAGCCAAGGAAAGCATCTTATAAATAACGGCAAATTAATGAAGCTATTTTGCTTTCGCTATGCCTCAATAGATTTTGAGTTTTGACAAGGTTTTGGCACTTAATGCTGCACAGTGGTCGCAAAGAAAATGTGAATATTTTGTCACACTTGTAGATATTTCTAAGATTTTTTTTTCTCTTACGGCCTGTTTGGGCGTCCATTATTAAGCGTTTTTTTTTTAATGTGCTGCCGACTTGCTGTTTCTGCACGCACAGTTCATTAAATTTAAATTGTATGGTAATTGGTAAGATACAAACCCCACCAGCATCACAATTGGAATTTCCCTACCAACCCACTGAAAACGTGTTGAAGAAAGGAGCCAAACAGTATTCCAATATAATTAAATAATAATAATAATAAAAGATTTTGCTGACCAACTGAAAACGTCTTGGAGAAAGAGACAAACAGTAACCCCAAATAAATTTAAAATAAAATGCTAAGATTTAATTTTGTTAGGAATTAATTGACAAAGTGACACAAATTTCATAACAACTACCATGAAAAAGTGCAAAGCACAAAGTGCCAAGTTTTATAAGTCTCGGCAAAAGCTTAGACCTCCGTTTATTTTTTTTCTTTTTTAGTAATTGAGGGTGTCCCAAAGCCTTCAAGCCAAGGACTAGTCTCTTCAGGTATCCTCACTGTAGCGCCCAGAAACTTTTCCCACCTAATGAATAGTGTAATCAAAGCTAAATGGCATTCCCCGGGTTAGAATTGATGTTTATGATGACTTTGAGGGTTAGTCACCCAAGCACAGCATGAGGGAAGGAGTTTAGGACCCTAAGGATTATGAAAATAAGGTTGGAAACACATCTATGGGTTTGCAGGGAAAGAAACAACAAAATCTGAGGAGTGAGATCGATCGCAAGATAGGTGCGATCGATCGCATGCAGGAGAAATTGGCCCCAAACATTCTAAACCATATGCGATAGATGGGATGTCAGGTGCGACATATCGCAGGGATCTGCGATCGATCGCATGCAGGTGAAAATCAGACAAAAGTGTTCGGGTTCATGTGCGAGAGATCGCATCCATGTGCGATCGATCACACTGACTTGCGATCGATCGCAGTTAAGTGTGCGATCGATTGCACGCGGTTGTTGAAGACGAATTTAAGGGTTTTAAACCATTTGCCTATAAATAGGGTTTTCCATTTGAGGCTTTTTGCTTAACCTTAACCTAAAAGGGGAGATTGAGAGAAGGGGATTGAGAGAGGAGAAGGGAGATCTTGATCAAGAGGAGCTCAAGCATTCTCCAAGCAAGGATTCTCCTCTATCAAAGTTAGGGATTTTCCAACCAAGAGTTCAAGTTCAAGCATTGATCCTCAGGTGTGCTCCTTCCTCAAGCTTGAACACCAAATTAAAAAGGTTTTCTCAAAATCAAGAGTTGATCATTAAGGTTAGTACACCCTACTAGCTACCTTAGCATTAACCTAGTTTCTTGCGTATATGTGTATTGAATCTCCCTTATTTTCCCTTTTTAATTCAAATGCTTAACTTCCCTAAATTAAACAAGATAAAGGATGAATGTGGAGATGTATGAATGGATGGTGGATGTGGAAGCGATTGGATGTCATGTGTTGTGATGTGTGGTGTGATGGAAAATGGTGAAATGGTATTTTACTCATAATGAACACACCTCATGTGTTTGATGAAATGTTTGCTTGAGAAAATACAAAATAAATAAAGGAAAAAGGGTTGAATGTCACATGTTTGTTAAAATGCATGAATGAGTTGAGGATATAAAGTTAGGGAAACACATATAAATGGTTAAAGAGATATTGCATGTAAGGTATTTGATGTAATGCTCGTGTAAAATGTAAGACTAAAACCATGAGATGTAAACTAAGGACTTTCCCCAAATTTTAGTAAAAATGATGATATGCTTTACGAATTTTCCAAGTCTACCATGTGCCTAAAATTGTTCAAATGTCATATGTTATTCTCAATCCTTCCATATCATTATTATGTTCACAAGTTACACCCACGAGCACGCCTGCATGCATGAATCGGGTTTTCAAGTATATGTATATAAGAAAACAACAAGAACAAGAAATGTGATTCACGATACGAATGATAAAGCCGAACATCAGACTGGTCAAGGGTAGGGCATATCCCTAGGATATGTCATACCTAGCTCACAAGGAAAACAAGCATGAATGATAAAGCCGGATATCGGGCCGGTCAAGGGTAGAGCATATCACAAGATATGTCATACCTGGCTCACAAAAAAATAAGACAAGGAGGTTGGTGTACCTTTTCTATATATATATTTCGTTGAAGGGAACCTACGTTTCCGACTCACAAGTCGCTTCAAGGGCACTAACCTCTGGCTCACAAGTATATAAGCAAGTCAAACATGACAAGAACAAGCAAGACAAGTTATTCAAAGCAAGATAAGACAAATATGTGTGATTCTTACGATCAAGACCAAGACAAGAAACAAGTTTTCAAACATGACGAGCAAGTTTTGGAAAGAAATACGAAATATTATTTTCAATAATAAGACATGATTTTAAAGTATGAGTTTTATCAGAGTTTTTAGCATTCATTCCAGCATGTTAAGATTATCACTTTGCTTTACTTCAATGCTATTGTCATATACTGTTATTATTCGTTTTAAATTGATGTGATGAACTATATCTTGTTGCCTTGTGTGATTGTTATTGCTATTGTTAGATAGTAATTTGTACTCGCTGAGTATTCCATACTCAGCCGTACTTTTATGTCGGCATGTACCGAGGAAGTCCTCAACCCCGAGCCTTGGGTTGAGGAAGAGTATGTTGAGGTGAGAGAGCCTCCTATCCCGATACAGTCGCAGGAGGATAGGGATCACGACGTCTGGCTGTATTTAGATTATTGTTGAGCATAGTGAGCTTGACATTTCTTTTGTATTTTGATGGGTGGGCATGTCCACCTTTGACTTGATATGTTATGTGTATAAACTTGGAATACTGGTACTGGTTTGAGTTATAGAAGAAAAGAAAAAGATTAGTTCACACTTCCGCACTCATGTTTTAGCTTCCGCGCTCTGATTATTGTTGTTATAGTATTATGTTTACCTTGTTCATTACAGGATAGTTTGGCAGGTAAGAATAGTCACCTCTAAAGCATCCCTTAACTCCTAGGGAGTATTATGGGGCGCGACACTCACCGACCCACTCCGAATTTTCCTTACAAATATCAGCGTAAGTTGAGGAGTGAGAGTTGAACACAACACGAGAGCAAACCGAGGACATTAGCCAACTGAACCAACCGTTCTTTTGTTGAGACTTATAAAGTCTGGCACTTTGCAAGTTTTGTCATTTGACAATATGCATTTTCTTTTGAGAATTAGATGTATCATGTTTTTCATATCTTAGGTTGCAATTCCCGTAAACTTCAAATACAACCAAATGAATGAGTTCAAATCTCAATAAAAATAAAATTATAAGATTTAAAATCTCATGCCGGTAAGAATTAATTTTGTTAGAAACTTGACAAAGGGACTCAAATTTCCTAACAACTATCATGACAAAGTGCAAGGTGCCAAGCTTTAAGTCTTAGCAAAAAAACATGTTGGGAATGGTCTAGAATTCTATTTTGAGTGTAACTCAATTAATTAAAAGTTATTTGTTGGGATTAGAATTTGGGAAAGTCTTAATTGGTGTAGGATTTGCTTTTGGGAAAATTTCTAATTGCTGTAAGATTTGTTTTTTGAGAAATTCCTAATTGGTTTAGGAATTGCTTTGTGCTTATAAATAGCCTAGGGTGGAGACTTATTAATAACCAAAAACTAAGGGAACGAGAAAAGACAAGGATGTGAGGTGTGGTAGTGCTTCCAAGAAGAGTGGGGCGTCTCTCATGGAAAGCCCTTGTTAGCTCTTGAGTAAAGAAGGGCATTCTCAGGGCTTTATCTCGGTGTGCTCTCAATGGTGAAGAGTATTGATTCGGTGTGTTCTCAATGGAGAAGAGATTGTTAGTTCGGGTTTGTGTTACCTTTTTCCTAAAGGGATTCAGGTTTCGGTCAAATTTGGTTTGAGAGGGTGATCAGAATTGTGGGTTGTGTGAGAGCCTTTCAAGGGTTGTCGTAGAGTTTTTGAGCATGTGTATTTTTGTTTATCTACTTTCATGTAATCTTTTCTTTAATTAGTAGATGTATATTTGTACTGTTTCTAGTGTGGATGTAGCTCAAAAGATGGGTGAACCATGTAAATCTTGTGTATTGTGTGTTTATCATATTATCTTGAGAATACCCTATGATGGCATCGCTTCCGCCCCCCACAGAACGGATCCTACAAAAAAATGTCTGAGGGAAAAAAAGTGTGAAACAAGCATAGGAATTGAAGGTAAATGTCAACTCCGCCAAGAAAAGTGTTTCAAAGCATTTTGCAAGTTTTGCTGCCATCCGCATTTTCCGTTCTCTCAAGAATTTCCTCAAATGCATTTCATGTTCCACTGCACAAAAGGGATAGACAATTTGTCTCAGGATAAAATCAAATTTGGACCTTAATTTTCTTCCTTTCCAGAACAAATACTAACCAGATTGTCATGCTTCCACATTTCCCAATTTAACTGGATGAAGCTTCATTCATTGGCATTTGGACATTAGGCACATCTAGAAGCGAGGATACACTGTAACCCAATTGAATGAAATGGAGATCCACCATTCAGTATAAAGGTTGTTGTATTCAAATACTGAATAAATTGGATCGGATGTTAATGTCAATCACATCAACTATTAATCGTCTCATAAAGAATAAAATCAAACCACTTTTTGATAGGATTTACATTCAAAAGTGGTTTGACTTTGCCTTTAATGAGTGTAATAAATAATGCGATTGGTACTAGCATTCTCCAACCATATCTGAAGGCAACCAAGACTAGAAGAGTTGTCTGTCGACAAGAGATGCCCTTCCAATGCAAATAAGAGGACTAGAAACAGCTAACTATGAGAAGCTACCCTCCCTAACAAGTATTTGCACATGGCACACATGGAGGGGTCATGACCCGTCATTTGAAACTGTCCTGGATCAAGCAATTGCAAGTTGGTTAAATGCAACAAAAGGTAGACATTATCTTCCAATCACTTGATTTGAGATATTAACCTATCATTTTTTTCCATAAATATCTTGCCCAACTATTTGCTCTAAGTATGATTCCTATTCCACCCTCATATCTTTGATCAGAGTTAGGTTTGATCATATCCTCTTTTGCTTAGTCACATCATTCTCCAACTATCCCATTTCATCCTCTTTTGCTTACTCCAGTCACATCATTCTCCAACTATCCCATTTCATGTTTTCCTTTTTAAACTCTTCAACTTACTCTAAGTTCATTCACCCCCTCATTGATGTCGTCATTATTATTTGATGAACACATCCAAACCATCCTTAATGTTCTCTTAAGCTCAACTATCAAAGCTAAGTCATTAATTAGATCTCCTTTATTCACTACCCAGTAGTTATTTCTACATTTACCTTTTAAATTTTAAAGCATTCAACTTTCATCAACTCAATCATTGGTTCCATATTTCTCTGTTAGAGCCTTCAACTAGTACCAACTCATTCATTTTAGAGCCTTCAACCAGCACAAACTCACTTATTTTCATTAAGCGAAGTCATTAATCAGATCTCCTTTATTCACTGCTTAGTAGTCCTTTCAGCTTTTACATTTACCTTTTAAAACATTCAGCTTCAATCAACTCACTCATTGGTCCAATCATTGGTCTTTGTTGAGCACATCCAAATCATCTCAATCGACTCACTACTAATTATGCCTTTTTGACTCTCCAATTTCTCTTTTAGAGCATTCAATTAGTACCAACTCACTCATTCTAGAGCCTTCGACTAGCACAAACTCACTCATTTTCATTAGTGCCTTAATTGGTCCTTGCTGAACATAACACTACGAAAGTGCATCTCATGATTGTCAAAGCAACTGGGCAACTTGAGGCGACATAGCAATGGATGCCTGAGGCGGTCGGCTGAGCTGAGGCACCTAAGGCATCTACCTAAATAAGGTCCTACAATACATATAAATTATAAAATATCAATTGCCAAGATGCACTTTGATAGAAGTATAAAATCATCATTTGGAGACAGTTATATGAATAATAAGGAGGGATTTCAAGTGTGGTTAGCGGCAGAGCCAGGACTTTTTTCTTGGGGGGCTGAAGTATATGTATTAAGAAAATTAAAGGGTTTGGGGGTATGTGGCCTGGGGGTTCGAGGCGGGCCATCATGAATCCGGGTTGAATTCATGACAACTTTCCAATAAGGTCATCAAGTGTCTATGGTAAGATTCACTAATAGGATTCAACCATGTAAGATTCACTAATAGCATTCAAAAGGTTTCTTCTCTTTTAAAAACCTACTGGGCCCTCAGCCGCCTGATGTAATGCTTTCCCACAGTTAATGTTATTTGATCTACTTCCAACCAAAAAAAAAAAACATTTTGTCCTTAGAAAGAAAAAAACATAACCATAGGAGTTTTTTTTTTTAAATACAACAAAAGTTAAAAGGGGAGTCTCAAGGGGCTCTGTGAATGAGTAGACGGTTTTGGCCTGGCGAGGGCCAGACCAAATCCAATCCCTTTGCCAGTTTCACGGTAGAGAGAAATGCTGCAACGACTCTTTTTTAAAGTATTTCTCAGATATAATTTATGAGAATTAATTCTCAGATTTAATTTATGTTTTTGGTTTTTTCTAAAAACCATGGTTAGATTGCTTAACCCTTAGGGGTTAACCACAGTTGATGGATGGTAGAAAAGGGGCTTGGACCAATGAGGTCACTGGGGACAGCTTCTAAGCTGACCCTGGGTCAGCTATCCATTTCCCAATTTATTTTGTTCCACAAAAATTGTGCCTAAGTAATATATTTTTTGAAATTGTACTGCAAAAACATATTGCCAAATGAATTTTAATTAATTTTATTCCCAGCGTGTGATGAGGGCCTAATAAGCCAGCTTCCTTCTCCCAGATCTTAGAGAAGGAAAATGTAACACAACTGCAGATACTAATGACTGGAAAAGTTATAAAAACTCTTAGGATACATACTGTTTTATTGCAGAGGTTCATCATACAGCAACTCCTCAAAAAGTAAAAGCCCTACTGAGACGAATGAGTTTGGGACAGAGCGTAGAAATTCTTCTCAGTTTCTATTGTCACATTTGAATTGCTGCTTTTTCCTTTGAGAAAATTGGAGTACCAATGTGCAGAGAGCTTCGGGTATCTCTTCAACTCCGGGTCGTCCAAATCCACATAGTACATGCCAAAGCTCGATTTGAAGCCGTCTATGCCCAATAATTCGTATACATCTAAGAAGGACCACGTGAAATACCCTCTAGCATTCGACCCATTCCTTTCAAAATCAAATCAAAACCTGCGTTAGAATTAGAAACATAAAAGTTTAATTATATTATGCGCTTAATACAAAAAACCAACATACCTCACGGCATCGAGCAAGCTTCCCATGTAAGCATTCAAATAATTCACCCTTGACGTGTCATTGAATGACAAGCTATGTAACATCTTCTGACCTGGAAACAAAATATAATTGTTCCACGTGTCACCATTAACATTATCACACATGCTCTTTCTAATGTTGTAAATGTAGTTATATAGGTGCCATTCACTTCGTAAGGTTTTATGGATAGAAAGCATGTTTCGAATATGAATTCAGGTGACTTTCGCCTCCTAGAGCAAGGATGTTAAAGGTGTGAGAGGAGGTTCTGCATCCCTTTCAAGAGGGGGACTCTTAAATAGATAGGGGAATGCTAGCACCAGTTTCCCTTAAACTCACTTTTCCCATACTCGTGACACGTCACGTTGCTTTTCCCGGCTGCTTTTGCAGCCGATTAAAGCTTCATCTACACATCATCTTTTAAGTTTTGCCCTCATAGTTTATAATTTATAAATAACCCCCTCAATATGTTCCATCAAAATAAAGTAACCTGCACTCAAATCAAAGAGTAGAGACAAAAAAAAAAGTCTCCTCAAACTCCCGCTCTCTCTCACTACAGTTTCGGCTTCTCTTCCCCAGTTTTAGAGATGTTCCAGTCACACTTTCTCTATTGTGAAACTCTCTCTCACAAGGGCATTTGCTTCTATTTTACATTTTTAACTGCAAGTGTTAAAATGAAAATGAAAAAAATGCAGAGACTTCTTATTTTGATTAAATACTTATGGCTTTCCCATGGATTGCATTATTGCATTTTCTATCTATAGTTTTCTACTTTTTTAAAAAAATATTTTTGTGCAAGTAGATTTGTGATTCTTGATAAATTTGCAGGGATTCTATCATGTGAAATCTGGCCAAGTGAAGTTAACTTGGGTCTATTCTAAAGGTCATTCACCGTTAACTACACTCAGATATTTGGAATTGTTATCTAAATAGATTAATACGAATTTTGGAATTGTATTGATCAAGTTTTCCTTGGAAATTAATCTAGACAATTTAAAAGAAATTTTCAAATGTTCATTACCTGTCCTCCCCAATTGGAAATGAAAAAATATTTTTCAAGTTAAAAAAAAAAAAAACTATAGCTCTAAGTTTGGATAAATTCAAAGGAACCCCCACCCCACCCTGGAAAAATGAAAAAAAGAAGAGAATCATCCATCAAGCAATTTCCCGAGAGAGAGAGAGGGCATGAGACAGAGGGGCATGATGTTAGCAATGGTGTTATGTCATCGTTAATGGAGGCGTCCACTCATTTTCATCACGTTGCTCTTTGGTGAGAAAATGGGGCTGAAGATGATAATTTAAAAAATATATATTGTTGAAGTGTGAAACAGTAGAGAGAGGGTTCTGTGAGCCGTAGATAACAAGAGAGAAAGTGCAGGTAAGAAAGAAAGTTTTTTTCTTTGTATATATTCTTTGAATATTTGAGGAAATGTTACTTTAATTTGATGTAATGTTTTGAGGGGGGTTATTTATAAACTATAAACTATGAGGGAAAACTTAAAAAATGATGTGTAGATGAAGCTTTTACCGGCTGCAATAGCAGCCGGGAAAAGCATCCTGATGTGTCACGAATAGGGGGAAAGTGAGTTTCAAGGGAAACTGGGGCTAGCATTCCCCAAATAGATATAGTGTTGGTGATGGCTCACCCCATCACCAACACTATCCCTGACAACTAATGTAGATAAACGATGCTTCAGGGCAAAAAAAAAATGTGCTTTATGCAGGCTTGTATACAATTATGTTCTTGTTCATAGATGAGACTGACTAGATCAAATGGCTGGTAAAGAGCGCATTGACATCAAGGGCATCCATGACTTCCAAAATTACAATATTTATAGGCAGCCTACATAGTTTTACTTCTTTATCAGTGCCTTATCACGACTCTTTGGAGTCAGAAATATGAATCCTGTCATTCTACTCTTATCAAGAATCAAATCTTCATTTTATATAAAGTGTGTTTTTTTTGTGTGTGTGTGTGTGTGTGAGAGAGAGAGAGAGAGGGAGAGAGATCACACCATTTTCATGGATGTAGACAGGAGGGTTGCCATAAACTTGCTTGACACACTCCAACACTCCTTGCAAACCTGATGGATTAATGGGGTACTGAGTCCCACGCACTTTAGTTAGTTATGTGTGTGAGTGCGAGAGAGAGAGAGAGAAAGTTTTAACCCTCACCTCTTCGGTGAATGCCCAATCCACTGCACCACATGTAAACAATAAGCAAGGTGTATCAGTTCAGTTATGTATTTGATCCTGGAGAGCTTTGCATAAGACTATACCCAATGTACAAATCATTGTTGATCAATTAAGAGCTTGATCAACTTGACTAAGGTTGTTGCGCTATTGTTCTCGAGTCAAGATTTAGCCAAGTTGATGTCAAAAAAGAAAGTCACTCCAATATGAAGATTTTTTTATGAGGACCAGTGTAATGGAGCACAAGAAGTAAACTCGACAACCATTGGTGAACTGTGTTGACTTGCAAACACGATCGAGTTGAGTCAACTCAAAGTCACTCAACTCGAATCAAGCGAACGGAATCAAGCAGTCTCCATCAAGTTCAGTTAAATAACTTAAATTTAAGTTACCTGTAATATCAACTAGCAAACAACTCAAATTGAATTGAGTCGAATCTAATGAGTTTAAACTCGATTCTATACTTGAACCTACTCGGAAGCATGTAATTGAAATCAACATACGTCTAATCTCTACCGCCGTGTCTCCGTTAAAGTCTCTTTGATCAATCTTGAGGCTGTTGGAGTTGTCCTTGACGGACAATGTCGTGTAATGGTTCAATCCAAGGAAGTCAAATGAACCTTTAACTTGTTTGGATTGTCGTGGGGTGAAAAACGGAATTCTCAAACCTGCATTCTTCTTCATTATGTCGGGATAGTCTCCAAAAACCAAGGGGTTGAGAAACCTGCAATTAGACAGCCTTAAGAAACCAATGCGAAGTCCTGTGTCCATGTAGACCTTAGAGACTTACCATCCCACATAGAAATCATTGGCTCTTTGGGTTGCGAGTACATCCTCTGTCGCATTAGTTAAAGGAATAAACCAGAACATGAGCATGTTGATCCCTATCAATCCATGTTGCCAGGCCTGCATCACCATCTTTGTTACATCCCGTTCTATATGCACATCCGAAGTATCCCCCTCAAAATCATGGTTGTTCCATATTCCTTATCACATTTCTCAAGTCATTAAATAGTTTGGTATGTAAATGCTTGGATAATACCTGGTACTTGTTCTTGTACAATCTTGCAACTGATGCATGTGTCAACAGGATATTAGGTGCAGCAACGTATGGCTCCCATGTGGAGTTGCCCCTGGCACAGTTGAACCCAAATGGGGAAGAACATAATTGAGGAGGAAGAAATCCATTGTCATAACCTCCCAAGACGAACACATTGGCCTCGTTCACAGTAGTCCAATATGAAACTCTATCGCCAAACTCTCTGAAGCACACGTTGGCGTATGCTGTGAAGTCTTTCCTACATCCACATAGAGAATGTCACCATAATTATTAGGTGAATTTCTAATTTGTACAAAGAACCGTGTGCACCCCATGTTAATTATTAGGTAAATTCTAATTTGTACTCAAGGAACAGTGTGCACCCCATGGTAACTAGCTTATCCAAAGGTAAATCACTAGTATGCTAAGCCAGAGCACAAAATGAAAACAAATTAAAAGAGTAAGATGAAGTTGAGAACAAACACAATCTTTTGGCGAAGCCATCCTCCATACTCGTCTTCGAGCACCTGCGGTAGATCGAAATGGAACAGCGTAACATGTGGTTGAATTCCTGTTTGATCAGAAATTTAGATATAAATATATTGATGGTACAGTGTGCACCTCGTGTTTGTGTGTGGGTGGGTGCGAGTGGGCGTGTACATCTGTAGTATATTTCTGATGGAATATAGCAGTTACCATGGCTGACAAGTTCATTGATGAGATTATTGTAATATTGTAAACCCTTGGGAATCACAGGCCCTCTTCCGTCTGAAATGAGAATAAGAACATTTTAATATGATGAAGAGAAGTACAAAATGCAAATTTTTAGGATGGTTGACGCATTACGAAGGGCATTGCATTATGTTTATCATACTCAGGATAAGCCTGGACCATGAGATGGAAAATCTGTAGCCTTCTAAGCCTGTATCCACCATGAGTTTGACATCCTCCTGCAAGATATACAGAAAAAATAACCTCAGTACACCATGTAGCGGGACTAGTCAAGTCAACTTGAATTTCTCATGATCAAGCAATTTAAAAGATTAAAATCGTTTTGTTCATAATATGAAAGTGCACACCCAATAACTAAAGAATCAGATATCTTGAAGTAGACCTGTATTCGAGCCAAGCTTTGCCAAGCTTTTGAGCTTGGTTTGAACATGCTCGAGTTCTGCTTGAGCTTGATATGAGCTCGAATGTTCAGGCTTGAGCTTGGCTTGAACAAGCTTGAGCTCAGTTCGATCTTGAACTTGATTCAAGCGGAGTCTAGCTCCATTGGCTCAAGCTTGATTCAAATTTCTGGGCTATTTTAATCAATTTTACATGATTTTGATTTTTTAAAAAAAAACATTTAATATTAAATTAGAGTACAAGAAACTACACAAAATTAATCTTATGATTTTTATCATACACAAAAATCAGATTTGAGGACATAAATGTTATATAGACCTTGTATTTGTGGTATTGATCACAAGCTCTGTCCACTTTGCTTTTGTTCTTCAAATTCCCTGAAATTTTCAAAAGGGGACCATTAATATATTAGCTTCCAAATCAATAATCAGATATAAACATTGCAATAAATCAACTTGACATTTGAATAATGAGATACCCAAAAAGAAGCAGAGCATACCAGAATGAGTGGAGGTATCCCAAATGCTAGGAGACTTTCCATCCTCAAATGCTGCCCCTTCAACCTTTATATGTTATAATCACAAATACCCATTACTTCAAATCTTCTGTTATTTATATATTTGTTATGGAAATTCAAAATTCAAACAAATAAAACTAAAAAAATATATATAGAATACAGAACAGACCTGATAAGCTGAGGAACCAGAACCGAAAACAAAGTGAGAAGGGAAGTCATCTCTGCTAAACTTGGCAGTGTCTTGGCCCAAACCCACTGCAGCTAGAGTTAGCAGAAGAAGAAACATGGAAGAAGAGAGGCTTAACATCTCTTCTGTGCAGTTCTTTCTCGTCCAGCCATTTATTTATATGAGGACACCTTGTAAGGAAAACACAATTTTACAGTAATGGAGAATATAGAAGATTACTGAAATATCATCTAGACGGAAGGAGTAGGAAAAGAAATGGTCCTCCAGTCCTCAGATGGCGTCGTTTGGTTTGTCTTAAATTCTTAGACCGAAGAGTGCTTGTGAGACCGCAAAGGGCGAGACCACACCAAGACCGTGCATGTGAAGTACGGATCTCAAAATTTCAAAAATAAATTTAATGAAATTTTAAGATCCGTGCATCACATGCAGGGTCTCGACCCTTTGTGGTCTCACTATAATAATCCAATCCAGTAGGAGAACGACATCGACATGCCAAGATAATCAACAGTTATGGGTCGCAATTTCTGATCCGGCCCGTCAACCCGCCCGACTTGTAAGTAGTTGGGGTTATTAACGTTTTGGGAATCATGTGC
This sequence comes from Tetracentron sinense, assembly GCA_015143295.1. NCBI lineage: Eukaryota > Viridiplantae > Streptophyta > Magnoliopsida > Trochodendrales > Trochodendraceae > Tetracentron > Tetracentron sinense. The sequence goes on along the minus strand of CM026558.1, from coordinate 5,064,792 downwards.
CGGGTTTTCGGATTCATTTTCTTAGCCCATTCATAATTGGGTCGTCTTTGGTCTGTAATCCACTCGCTCAGTTGTAATTCCTAGTTAATCACTTTAACATATTTATTAAATATTAATTTTAACTTTAAATTATTAATTGAAAAAAATGGGATCGAAGAATACGATTATGCCGCAACCCCAATTACTAGTTTTATTATCTATTCATTTCTTAAAAACCTATCCGGATCATATTCAATCCCACTTGTGACTTGACCTTAGGAGATTGTTCAATTCGCAATTGGAAGGATCCGGACTCTACCTATGGTCAGGAAATTGAAAATATTTGATACCCAAAAACAAGAAATGAAAATATTATTTATTTATATGGGGGTTATGTGGTCAGGTTCACGTTTTGGACTTTCCCTTTTCAACCATTTTGTGACACAAGATCCACTGCGACAAGTACTGGAAGATTTTATTTTGGCACTTACAAAACTGTGTCACGCAATCCATTAACTATAGTTAATTGGGCTTCAGTGAACGAGTAAGCGTGAGGGCTGAGATGTTTCACCCCGCACTAGATCAAACTTACCCGGATCCAAACGTCATGGGTGATGCTAAGCAGAAAGACCATATGGCAAATGTATAGAGAAGAAGTGACAGTGCTTGGAGGGAGTAGGTACGATAGCAACTTAAAGCCAAGGAAAGCATCTTGTAAATAAGGGCAATTAATGAAGCATTGGATGCCTTAGGTTTGGAAATAGTTAACTATTTCGCTATGCCTCAATTTTGACGGCCTTGTATTGTCTCTGGCGAAGCCAGAAACCGCTCACGGGTTCCATACATTCTGTGACAGTTGGCGTAAAAATTGGGAGAAGTCATTACATTTTCTTCCCATGATTTTGACTTCTCCTCATTTGATATCTCTCCCCTTTATTCTCACACACTTATCGCCACATGTCTTATTATGTGTGGGAAGTCAAAATCCTGGCCCTATGATTTTGACTTCTCCACCACTTGTCCCCTATTCTATGTAACCCGAGACAGGCTCTTTCTGGCTTCGCGAGAGATAATCCAAAGCCGGTTTTGGCACTTAATGCTGCACAGTAGTCCGGTGGTCCCAAAGAAAATGTGGATATTTTGTCACACTTGTAGATATTTTGCAAGATTTTTTTTTTCTCCTACGGCCTGTTTGGAGTCCATTATTAAGCGTTTTTTTTTTTTTTATGTGCTGCCGACTTGCTGTTTCTGCACGCACTGTTCATTGAATTTAAATTGTATCGTAAGATACAAACCCCACCAGGATCACAATTGCAATATCCCTACCAACCCACCACCAGCATCACATCATTACATTTAATGAGAAACCATCTTTCTCACAACTTAATTGAGGTGATATTTGTTAATACTAGTCTAAAAAAAAGTGTTTATTTAAAATTTATGTTTAGTTGACCTTTAGATTGTTAACTTTGACAAATCGGGAGGTGTAGCCACAATAGCATTAGTTTCTATGTGTCTGTTGGCTTTACCTTTTTTGAAAAGTATGTATGTGCATAGTTCAAGTTTTCGCCCGATTCACCAATGAAGATTTTGGTTGCTTTTGGCGGATCGCTTACTACTAGGTTGGATCGGATGTCAACCTGTAGAGGCACCATTTGTTACTATTGGACAAATTCCTCCTTTTGTTTTTTTCTTGTTCTTAGCCATAACGCCCATTCCGGAAGAGTTGGAAGAGGAATTCCTAATTCTTACACAGATGAGCCCTTGATCTACTTTTTAAAGTAGAAGGTTTTTACCCCTAAAATCTTTAAAATGTAGACATGAAATTACATTCAACTTAACAATCTAAAATCTAATTAAGCATAATTTTCAAATAAACACATCTTTTTAGACTAGTGTTAACAAAAGCGAATGTGACAAAAGAATCCATTACCAAAAAAAAGACACAAGAATTTAATGCAAGGCTCCTCTTCCTCTCTCTCTCTCTCTCTCCGCCCACCCAACTTCTGTGTTCTTAACACCCTGGCCTCTTCCGTGAGTGGTAGGGGTGTGGCCTTCCATGTGGGAGGTCTAGGGATCTAATCCCCTTGGGGTAATGGTTGCAATAGTCTCAATGCCCCCAGCTAACAACTGACTATACTGACTACTAATGTATGACAATACCCAAAAAAAAAAAAAAAAACTTCCGTTGTCTTCAGATTTTGCTTGCTCTACATTGGATTCCGTCTGGTCCACTCACAAACTCATTTTAATTGTCCTTTTAAACTAAGTTATGAGTAAGAAAATTTAATTCCTCTGGTTAAATTTCTTAAAAAATATTTTTCCTAAAAAATAAGGTTACATAGTTGATCCTTAAGGATTAGTAAACCTTAACCACGGTTACGAAATGGCAACGAGGACACATGTTGACCTGTGGGATAGTTCCTGCAAGGGGATTGGATTTCGGCCCTCACCAGACGAACCCGTCCCAGAGATCTATTGTGCGAAAGCGTGCAAATAGAGTGAAATGAATCCAAAGGCAATAAACAAATTAAACGAATAGAAAAACAAAAACAAACCACAAAAGAGACACAATTTATGTGGTTCGGTAAAATAACTACATCCACGGGCAATGATGATCAATCACTAATTAAACAGAAAGATTTTACAACTCTCACAAACTCTTTTCCCCAATATACCTGAAAAACAGATTTCCTTCTCAATCTTAAATAAAACCCTAAAACATCTCTTTTATATTAGGGTTACAATAAATTGGTAAAATACCCAAAACGGATCATGCCATTAAACAAGTCGCACATTGCCCACTAATCGGGTCGTCAAATGGGTCATCATGAATTCGGGTTGAATTCATGACAACTTTTCAATAAGGTCAACAAGTGTCGCTGTGGGAAGATTCACTTATAGGATTCAACCATGTACCCTTTTGTCTTTAGAAAGAAAAAAAATAACCATAAGAGTTTAAAAAAATATATACAACCAAAGTTAAAAGGCAAGTTTTAAGGGGATCTGTGAATGAGCAGACGATTTTGGTCTGGTGAGGGCCAGACCAAATCCGATCCCATTGCCAGTTTCACGGTACAGAGACATGCTGCAACGACTCTTTTTAAAAGTATTTCTCAGATATGAGAATTATTTCTCAGATTTAATTTATGTTTTTGTTTTTCTAAAAACCATGGTTAGATTGCTTAACCCGAAGGGGCTAACCACAGTTGATAGATGGTAGAAAAGGGCCTTGGACCAATGAGGTCACTGGGGTCAGCTTCTAAGCTGACCCTGGGTCCTCTTTCCATTTCCCAATTTATTTTGTACCACAAAAATTGTGCCTGAAGTAATATATTTTTGAAATTGTACTGCAAAAACATATTGCCAAATGAATTTTAGTTATTTTTATTCCCAGCGTGTGACGAGGGCCTAATAAGCCAGCTTCCTTCTCCCAGATCTTAGAAAAGAAAAATGTAACACAACTGCAGATACTAATAACTGGAAAAGTTATAAAACTCTTAGGATACATACTGTTTTATAGCAGAGGTTCATCATACAGCAACTCCTCAAAAAGCAAAAGCCCTACTGAGACGAATGAGTTTGGGACAGGGGGTAGAAATTCTTCTCAGTTCCTATTGTCACATTTGAATTGCTGCTTTTTCCTTTGAGAAAATTGGAGTACCAATGTGCAGAGAGCTTCGGGTATCTCTTCAACTCTGGGTCATCCAAATCCACATAGTACAGGCCAAAGCTCGATTTGAAGCCGTCTATGCCCAGTAATTCGAATACATCTAAGAAGGACCACGTGAAATACCCTCTAGCATTCGACCCATTCCTTTCAAAATCAAATCAAAACCCACGTTAGAATTAGAAACATAAAAGTTTAATTATATTATGCGCTTAATACAAAAAACTAACATACCTCACGGCATCGAGCAAGCTTCCCATGTAAGCATTCAAATAATTCACCCTTGATGTGTCATTGAATGACATGCTATGTAGCATCTTCTGACCTGGAAACACAATATAATTGTTCCACGTGTCACCATGAACATTATCACACATGCTCTTTCTAATGTTGTAAATGTAGTTATATAGGTGCCATTCACTTCATAAGGTTTTATCGATGGAAAGCATGTTTGGAATATGAATTCAGGTGACTTTCGCTTCCTCAAGCAAGGATGGTAAAGGTGTGAGAGGAGGTTCTACATCCCTTTCAAGAGGGGGACTCTTAAATAGATGTTGTTAAAGTTTTCCTTGATTGACGTGGCAGCATGACTGGCTCACCCCCATCACCAACACTATCCCTGACAACTAATGTAGATAAACGATGCTTCTTGCAAAAAAAAAAAGTGCTTTATGCAGGCTTGTATACAACTATGTTCTTGTTCATAGATGAGACTGACTAGATCAAATGGCTGGTAAAGAGTGCATTGACATCAAGGGCATCCATGAGTTCCAAAATTACAATATTTATAGGCAGCCTACTTAGTTTTACTTCTTTATCAGTGCCTTATCCCGACTCTTTGGAGTCAGAAATATGAATCCTGTCATTCTACTCTATCAAGAATCAAATCTTCATTTTATATAAAGTGTGTTTTTTTGTGTGTTTGTGTGTGTGTGTGTGTGTGAGAGAGAGAGAGAGAGAGACAGAGAGACAGAGACAGAGATCATACCATTTTCATGGATGTAGACAGGAGGGTTGCCATAAACTTGCTTGACATACTCCAACACTCCTTGCAAACCTGAGGGATTAATGGGGTACTGAGTCCCGCGCACTTTAGTTAGTTATGTGAGAGAGAGAGACAGAGAGAGAGAGAGAAAGTTGTAACCCTCACCTCGTCGGTGAATGCCCAATCAACTGCATCACGTGTAAACAATAAGCAAGGTGTATCAGTTCAGTTATGTGTTTGATCCAGGAGAGCTTTGCATAAGACTATACCAACCAATGTACAAATCATTGTTGATCAATTAAGAACTTGATTAACTTGATTACGTTTGTTGCGCTATTGTTCTCGAGTCAAAGATTTAGCCAAGCTGAAGTCAAAAAAGAAAGTCACTCCAATATGAAGATTTTTTTATGAGGACCAGTGTAATGGAGCACAAGAAGTAAACTCGACAACCATTGGTGAACTGTGTTGACTCGCAAACTCGATCGACTTGAGTCAACTCAAAGTCACTCGACTCGAATCAAGCGAACGGAGTCAAGCAGGCTCCATCAAGTTCAGTTAAATAACTTAAATTTAAGTTTCCTATCAAATCAACTAGAAAACAACTCAAATTGAATTGAGTCGAATCTAATGAGTTTAAACTCGATTCTATAATTGTACCTACTCGGAAGCATGTAATTGAAATCAACATACGTCTGATCTCTGCCGCCATGTCTCCGTTAAAGTCTCTTTGATCAATCTTGAGGCTGTTGGAGTTGTCCTTGACGGACAATGTCGTGTAATGGTTCAATCCAAGGAAGTCAAATGAACCTTTAACTTGTTTGGATTGTCGTGGAGTGAAAAACGGAATTCTCAAACCTGCATTCTTCTTCACTATGTCGGGATAGTCTCCAAACATCAAGGGATTGAGAAACCTGCAATTAGACAACCTTAAGAAACCGATGTGAAGTACTTTGTACATTCAGGCCTAGAGACTTACCATCCCGCATAGAAATCATTCGCTCTTTGGGTTGCGAGTACATCCTCCGTCGCATTTGTGAAAGGAGTAAACCAGACCATGTAGACATTGATCCCTATAAATCCATGTTGCCAGGCCTGCATCACCATCTTTGTTACAACCCATTCTATATGCACATCCGAAGTATCCCCCTCAAAATCATGGTTGTTCTATATTCCTTATCACATTTCTCAAGTCATTAAATAGTTTGGTATGTAAATGCTTGGATAATACCTGGTACTTGTTCTTGTACAATCTTGCAACTGATGCATGTGTCAACAGGATATTATGTGCAGCAACGTATGGCTCCCATGTGGAGTTGCCAACGGCACAGTTGAACCCAAATGGGGAAGAACATCGTTGAGGAGGAAGAAATCCAAAGTCATACCCTCCCAAGACGAACACATTGGCCTCGTTCACAGTAGTCCAATATGAAACTCTATCGCCAAACTCTCTGAAGCACACGTCGGCGTATGCTGTGAAGTCTTTCCTACATCCACACAGAGAATGTCACCATAATTATTAGGTGAATTTTTAATTTGTACATAGAACCGTGTGCACCCCATGTTAATTATTAGGTAAATTCTAATCTGTACTCAAGGAACAGTGTGCACCCCATGGTAACTAGCTTATCCAATGGTAAATCACTAGTATGCTAAGCCAGAGCACAAAATGAGAACAAATTAAAAGAGTAAGATGAAGTTGAGAACAAACACAATCTTTTGGCTAAGCCATCCTCCATACTCGTCTTCGAGCACCTGCGGTAGATCGAAATGGAACAGCGTAACATGTGGTTGAATTCCTGTTTGATCAAAAATTTAGAAATAAATATATTGATGGTACAGTGTGCACCTCGTGTTTGTGTGTGGGTGGGTGCGAGTGGGCGTGTACATATGTAGTATATTTCTGATGGAATATAGCAGTTACCATGGCTGACAAGTTCATTGATGAGATTATTGTAATATTGTAAACCCTTGGGATTCACAGGCCCTCTTCCCTCTGAAATGAGAATAAGAACATTTTAAAATGATGAAGAGAAGTACAAAATGCAAATTTTTAGGATGGTTGACGCATTACGAAGGGCATTGCATTATGTTTATCATACTCGGGATAAGCCTGGACCATGAGATGGAAAATCTGTAGCCTTCTAAGCCTGTATCCACCATGAGCTTGACATCCTCCTGCAAGATATACAGAAAAAATAACCTCAATACACCATGTAGCGGGACTAGTCAAGTCAACTTGAATTTCTCATGATCAAGCAATTTAAAAGATTAAAATCGTTTTGTTCATAATATGAAAGTGCACACCCAATAACTAAAGAATCAGATATCTTGAAGTAGACCTGTATTAGAGCCAAGCTTTTGAGCTTGGTTTGAACATGCTCGAGTTCTGCTCGAGCTTGATTTGAGCTCGAATGTTCAGGCTTGAGTTTGGCTTGAACAAGCTTGAGCTCAGTTCAATCTTGAACTTGATTCAAGCGGAGTCTAGCTCCGATTGGCTCAAGCTTGATTCAAATTTCTGGGTTATTTTAATCAATTTTACATGATTTTGATTTTTTTTTAAAAAACATTTAATGTTAAATTAGAGTACAAGAAACTACACAAAATTAATCTTATGATTCTTATGATACACAAAAATCAAATTTGAGGACATAAATGTTATATAGACCTTGTATTTGTGGTATTGATCACAAGCTCTGTCCACTTTGCTTTTGTTTTTCAAATTCCCTGAAATTTTCAAAAGGGGACCATTAATATATTAGCTTCCAAATCAATAATCAGATAAAAAACATTGCAATAAATTAACTTGACATTTGAATAATGAGATACCCAAAAAGAAGAAGAGCATACCAGAATGAGTGGAGGTATCCCAAATGCTAGGAGACTTTCCATCCTCAAATGCTGCCCCTTCAACCTTTATATGTTATAATCACAAATACCCATTACTTCAAATCTTCTTTTATTTATATATTTGATATGGAAATTCAAAATTCAAACAAATAAAACTAAAAATATATATACAGAATACAGAACAGACCTGATAAGCTGAGGAGCCAGAACCGAAAACAAAGCGAGAAGGGAAGTCATCTCTGCTAAACTTGGCAGTGTCTTGGCCCAAACCCACTGCAGCTAGAGTTAGCAGAAGAAGAAACAGGGAAGAAGAGAGGCTCAACATCTCTTCTGTGCAGTTCTTTCTCGTCCAGCCACTTATTTATATGAGGACACGTTGTGAGGAAAACACAATTTTACAGTAATGGAGAATATAGAAGATTACTGAAATATATTGTAGACAGAAGGAGAAGGAAAAGGAAAGGCATACATGGTCCTCCTCGGATGGCGCCCCGTTTGGTTTGTCCTAAATCCTTAGACCGCAAAGAATATTCCAATCCAGTAGGACAACCACATGCCAAGATAATCAACAGTTATGGGTCGCAATTTCTGATCCGGCCCGTCAACCCGCCCGACTTTGTAAGTGGTTGGGATTATTAAAGTTTTGGGAATCTTGTGCAGGGTTTTCGGATTCATTTTCTTAGCCCATTCATAATTGGGTCGGCTTTGGTCTGTAATCCACTCGCTCGATCAGTTGTAATTCCTAGTTAATCACTATAACATATTTATTAGATATTAATTTTAACTTTAAAGTATTAATTGAAAAAAATAGTATTGAAGAATACGATTATGCCACAATCCTAATTTTCAGTGTTAATATCTGTTCATTTCTTAAAAATTAAAAACCTAGCACTTGAAGTTGAACTAAACTCATTGACATTAGTAAGAGTTGGGATCATATTCAAATCCTACTTGACCGTGGGAGAGAGTTCAATTCTCAATGGGAAGGATCCGGACTCTACCTATGGTCAGGAAATTGAAAATATTTGATACCCAAAAAGAAAAAATGAAATTATTATTTATTTATATGGGGTTACGTGGACAAGTTCACGTTTTGGACTGTCTTTTTTCCAACCTTATGTAACACAAGATCCACTACGACAAGTACCGGAAGATTTTCTTTTGGCACTTACAAAATTGTGTCACGCAACCCATTAACTATAGTTAATTGGGTTTCAGTAAACGAGTAAGCGTGAGGGCTGCTGAGATGTTTTCACCACGCACCAGATCAAACCTACCCGGATCCAAATGTCATGGGTGATGCGAAGCAGAAAGACCAAATGGCAAAAGTATAGAAAAGAAGTGGCAGTGCTTAGAGGGAGTAGGTACGATAGCAACTTAAAGCCGCATATTCTTCATTTCTTTACTATTATAATGGGAGAGGGAGGCGTAACCTAAATTTTTTAAGATTCTTAAACTACCCTTATATTAAACAAAATTTTAATTTAATATTTTACTTTAATTCCCAACTTACCCTCATCTATTTATTTAAAGAATAGAATCACAGTCAATCACGATTGAACTCGGGGAGAGTTCAATCGCATCCCAGATTAACATATGTCCCTTTTAACTCCTATCAATTGTTATTAACTTTTTTCTTTCGCTCTCACGTGCATTGTACGTGTCATATAAATAAGGGCAATTAATGAGGCTATTTTTCTTTCCCTATGCCTCAATAGATTTTGACAAGGTTTTGGCACTTAATGCTGCACAGTGGTCCCAGATCAAATGTGGATATTTTGTCACACTTGTAGAAATTTTGTAAGATTTTTTTTTTCTCTTACGGCCTGTTTGGACGCCCATTATTAAGCCTTTTTTTATTTTATGTGCTGCCGACTTGCTGTTTTTTAAATTTAAATTGTATGGTAAATGGTAAGATACAAACCCCACCAGCATCACAATTGGAATTTCCCTACCAACCCACTGAAAACGTGTTGAAGAAAGGAGCCAAACAGTATTCCAATATAATTAAAAATAATAATAATAATAAAAGATTTTGCCGACCAATTGAAAACGTCTTGGAGAAAAGAGACAAAACAGTAATCCCAAATAAATTTAAAATCAAATGCTAAGATTTAATTTTGTTAGGAATCAATTGACAAAGTGACACAAATTTCGAATACCATGAAAAAGTTCAAAGCACAAAATGTCAAGCTTTATAAGTCTCGGCAAAAGAATAGACTTCTGTTTATTTTTTTTCTTTTTTCTTTTTTGATAACAGAGGGTGTCCCAAAGCCTTCAAGCCAAGGACTAGTCCCTTTGGGTATCCTCACTGACCCACTCCAAATTTTCCTTCCAAATATCAGGGTAAGTTGAGGAGTGAGAGTTGAACACAACCACGAGAGCAAACCTAGGACACTAGCCAACTGAACCAACCGTTCTTTTGTTGAGACTTATAAAGTCCGGCACTTTGCAAGTTTTGTCATTTGACAATATGCATTTTCTTTTGAGAATTAGATGTATCATGTTTTTCATATCTTAGGTTGCAATTCCCATAAACTTCAAATGCAACAAAATGAATGAGTTCAAATCTCAATAAAAATAAAATTATAAGATTTAAAATCTCATGCTGATAAGAATTAATTTTGTTAGAAACTTGACAAAGGGACTCAAATTTCCTAACAACTATCATGACAAAGTGCAAGGTGCCAAGCTTTATAAGTCTTAGCAAAAGAACGTGTTGGGAATTGTCTAGAATTCTATTTTGGGTGTAACTCGATTATTTAGAAGTTATTTGTTGGGATTAGAATTTGGGAAAGTCCTAATTGGTGTAGGATTTGCTTTTGGGAAAAGTTCTAATTGGTGTAAGATTTATTTTTTGAGAAATTCCTTATTGGTTTAGGAATTGCTTTGTGCTTATAAATAGCCTAGGGTGGAGACTTATTAATAACCAAAAACTAAGAGAACGAGAAAAGACAAGGATGTGAGGTGTGGTAGTGCTTCCAAGAAGAGCAGGGCATCTCTCATGGAAAACCCTTGTTAGCTTTTGAGGGAAGAAGGGCATTCTCAAGGCTTTATCTCGGTGTGCTCTCAATGGTGAAGAGTATTGATTCGGTGTGTTCTCAATGGAGGAGAGATTATTAGTTCAGGTTTGTATTACATTTTTCCTAAAGGGATTTAGGTTTCAATCAAATTTGGTTTGAGAGGGTGATCAGAATTGTGGGTTGTGTGAGAACCTTTCAAGGGTTGTCGTAGACTCTTTGAGCATGTGTATTTCTGTTTATCTACTTTCATGTAATCTTTTCTTTAATTAGTAGAAATATATTTGTACCGTTTCTAGTGTGGATGTAGCTCAAAAGATAGGTGAATCACGTATATCTTGTGTATTGTGTGTTTATCATATTATATTGAGAATCCCCATGATGGCATCGCTTCCACCCCCCACAGAACGGATCCTACAAGGAAATGTCTAAAGGAAAAAAAAGTATGAAACAAGCATAGGAATTGAAGGTAAATGTCAACTCCGCCAAGAAAAGTGTTTCAAAGCATTTTGCAAGTGCTGCCATCTGCATTTTCCATTCTCTCAAGAATCTCCTCAAATGCATTCCATGTTCCACTGCACAAAAGGGATAGAAAATTTGTCTCAGAATAAAATCAAATCTGGACCTTAATTATCTTCCTTTCCAGAACAAATTCTAACCAGATTGTCATGCTTCCACCTTTCCCAATTTAACTGGATGAAGCTTCATTCATTGGCATTTGGACATTAGGCACGTCTAGAAGCAAGGATACACTGTAACCCAATTGAATGAAATGGAGATCCACCATTCAGTATAAAGGTTGTTGTATTCAAATACAGAATAAATTAAATCGGATGTTAGTGTCAATCACATCAACTATTAATCGTCTTATAAAGAACAAAATCAAACCACTTTTTGATAGGATCTACATTCAAAAGTGGTTTGACTTTGCCCTTAATGAGGCTATTAATGATTGATGCAATTGGTACTAGCATTCTCCAACCGTATCTAAGGCAACCAAGACTAGAAGGGTTGTTTGTCGACAAGAGAAGCCCTTCCAATGCAAATAAGAGGACTAGAAACAGCTAACTATGAGAAGCTACCCTCCCTAACAAGTATTTGCACATGGCACACATGGAGGGGTCATGACCCGTCATTTGAAACTGTCCTGATCAAGCAATTGCAAGTTGGTTAAATGCAACAAAAGGTAGACATTATCTTCCAATCACTTGATTTGAGAGATTAAGCTATCATTTTTTCCATCAGTACCTTGCCCAACTATTTGCTCTAGTATGATTCCTATTCCACCGTCATATCTTTGATCAGAGTTAGGTTTGATCATGTCCTCTTTTGCTTACTCCAGTCACATCATTCTCGAACTATCCAATTTCATCCTCTTTTGCTTACTCCAGTCACATCATTCTCCAACTATCCCATTTCATTTTTTTCCTTTTTAGATTCTTCATGTAGAGCCCCGAACTTTTTCATGCTTAATGCTTAGCACTTTCGTAACTAATTTGCCTTTAAAGTAGTACAATTAATAAATAAAGAAGAAATTGAAAATTCTGAAACGTCAGAAATGTTCCTTTTCGAAGTACGAAGCCAAGCAAGTTGAATCATCAAAATCCGACGAACGAGTCAAAAGATATGGCCAAAAACAATTTGGACCTACAGATCACCGATCGCTCGGTCCATGGAGCAATCGATTGGTCTAAAACCGATCGATTGGAAGCTATCGACTGGTCGAAAAATTTGTATGGGAAAATTTTCCAGAGAGTTGATTTTTGACCGAGAGAGCGGTCAACACACCGATCGCTCGGTATGCAACCGATCGATCAATCATAACCACCGATCGGTCGGTCTTCGTGTTTTGCAGAAATTTTCATTAAGGGTATTTTCATCTTTTGGGCGTTTCACTCATGCCTTAAAGGTCTTGCTCGAGCATTTGAGAGTTCATTCATAACACTTAGAGTATTTTGAGAGTTAGGGAAAGAGGAGAGGGTTTTCCTAACCTAGGGTTTGCTTTTGGGGAGAAATCAAAGGGGTTTCAAGACCCACAATCATCCTCAAGCTCGTTTTTCTTCAAGATCAAGGTTCAAGCTCGTGAGGAGCATTTTCCCCAAGCTAGGGCAGCGACTCATGGACGTTTTGGAAGGGGATTCCTTCCCTCATTTGTCAAGATCGGTACCTTGTGCTACCCTCTTAGTCATAGTTTCCTCTTTTTCTTTTCTATTCTTTGTTTTCTCCCAATTATGACTATAAAATGAGTTGTAATGTGTGAATGTATGGATGATGTGGATGGAGATGGTTATTGGCGATTGGATGCCGTGTGAATGATGTAATGAATGAGAAAGGGGAAGGGCATTGTATCCATAATGAACAAACATGTATGATGGAATTTTAACCCACCTAGAAAAGCATGTTGTGGGGTTAACAAATAATGAACATACCATGTTTGATGAAATGCCAAGGTGAAAAAAATGAATTGTAAATTATGGAAATGCATGTTTAAATAAATTGTGGAAATTGCTAGGACCTATGATAGTGTGTCTTCTTGTTTTCCCTAAATTACATGAATATTGAATTGCTCAAATGATTGATGTTCTATGTATTGTTAACTCTCCAAATGTCATATTTAAATTTAAATGCAAGTATGTACACGCTTCAACGAGCACGACATGCATGACATGAATTTACCTAGGTTTTCAAGAACGAGGTTTAGAGGTGGGACATATCCTACGATATGTTTTACCTCGCTTTTCACAAGAAAACAAGAATAAACATTCCACGAGGGGTCTCCCCTCACTCACAAGTGCATAGCATAAAGAAGGGCATCCCTTTCCTCGCAAGTACATACATATCATGAAGAAGGGTCTCCCTTCCCTCTCAAGTGCATTGCATAAAAAATGGTCTCCCTTCCCTCTCAAGTGCATCTCACAAGGATATCTCACAAGTGTATCTCACAAGTTACATGATCACAAGCAAGCACGCATGGCACGCTCGACAAGATCAAGCAAGACAAACACGACAAGCTTTCAAGTACGAAAAGATATTTCAAGTCAAGTCAAGTGCACGATGTTTTCAAGAGGTTTTATCGGCTTTTTACGAAATACAAGCATGATTATATACTGTTTTACTTTATTGTTATGATATGAATTATTCCTGCTTTATATGTGTGAATTTTTTCCTGCTTTATGTATCGCTATCTGTATGCTATGACTATTGGTTAGTATTTGGTACCCGCTGAGTATTCCATGCTCAGCTGTACTTCTTATATCGGCAGGTGATAGCGGAGCAGTTGCTCCTTTTGATGTCTGTGCTCCTGACCCATGGGTGGAGGAGGAGTACGTTGAGGAGCCTGTGGAGGAACCTCAGGGTGAGGGTTATTATTAGGTGGTGGTAGATTCTGGGTGGATAGCTGTGGGTGAGTTAAGAGAGATACATTCATGTATTTTGGCGGGTCTGTCCGCACTTTCTTTTGGTTTCCTTTTTATATAAACTTGGATTTACGTTTGTATATACATAGAGGTTTGGTAGACTTCCGTTGTACCATGTTAGAGTATGTTTCCGCTGTTTTTGTCCTCTATTGTATATGCTCTGTGGGTTTTGCAAGTTGGTTTGTCAAGCAAGTCATGATTAGTCGTCCAAACTCCACTCTAACTCCTAGGGTGGGTTTTGGGTCGCGACACTTCAACTTACTCTAAGTTCATTCACCCCCTCATTGATGTCGTCATTATTATTTGATGAACACATCCAAACCATCAAATTAGATCTTTAATGTTCTCTTAAGCTCAACTATCAAAGCTAAGTCATTAATCAGATCTCCTTTATTCACTACCTAGTAGTCCTTAATTTCTACATTTACCTTTTAAAGCATTCAACTTTCATCAACTCAATCATTGGTTCAGTCATTGGTCTTTGTTGAGCACATCCAAATCATCTCAATCGAATATATCTTACTTCACCCCCAATTACACATTTTTGACTCACATATTTTTCTGTTAGAGCCTTCAACTACTACCAACTCATTCATTTTAGAGCCTTCAACCAGCACAAACTCAATTATTTTCATTAAGCGAAGTCATTAATCAGATCTCCTTTATTCACTGCCTAGTAGTCCTTACGGCTTTTACATTTACCTTTTAAAACATTCAACTTCAATCAACTCACTCATTGGTCCAGTCATTGGTCTTTGTTGAACACATCCAAATCATCTCAATCGAACCACCACCAATTACGCCTTTTTGACTCACATATTTCTCTTTTAGAGCCTTCAATTAGTACCAACTCATTCATTCTAGAGCCTTCAACTAGCACAAACTCACTCATTTTCATTAGTGCCTTAATTGGTCCTTGTTGAACATAACACTACGAAAGTACATCTCATGGTTGTCAAAGCAACTGGACGACTTGAGGCGACATACCAATGGATGCCTGAGGCGGTCGACTGAGCTGAGGCACCTAAGGCATCTACCTAAATAAGGTCCTACAATACATATAAATTATAAAATATCAATTGCCAAGATGCACTTTGATAGAAGTATAAAATCATCCTTTGGAGACAGTTATATGAATAATAAGGAGGGATTTCAAGTGTGGTTAGGGGTAGAGCCAGGACTTTTTTCTTAGGGGGCTGAAGTATATATATTAAGAAAATTAAAGGGTTTGGTGGTATGTTGTAGAACCCTGAATCCGTATTTCACTAAGTAGTGAATAGTGTTCAAGGTAATCTTGTACATTAATGGGTTTATGCCAATGAAAATGTTTGGATATATAGTGTGCATGTGTTGATAGGTCTATATGGCCTAAAGGAGTGTATTTTGAGTATAAAAGGTATTAGAATTGGATTGGAGAAGGTCCAAGTAGTGGAAACAAGGTTTTGCAGCAAAACAAGGGTTTTGGGTAATAACCACCGATCGACCGGTCATCTACCGATCGCTCGGTGATAACCATCGATCGACCGGTCATCTACCGATCGCTCGGTAGCTATTGACTGGTTAACTAATTTGTATGAGAAAAATTTTCAGATGGGGTGTTTTCAATCGATCGCTCGGTTGAAACCACCGATAGCTCGGTCCTGACCACCGATCGATCGGTTATATGCAGATTTTTTTCATTAAGGGTTTTTAAGTCTTTAACCAATACCCTTTTGCCTATAAAAGGCTTAGTTCATGCCTTAGGATTTCAGAAACCCTTGAGGCTTATTTGGAGAGGGTTTTGAGAGGAAGAAGAATGAGGAAGCTAGGGTTTGCTCAAAGCTTGAAGAGAAGATCAAGTCTCTTCCCTCCTTTGGTGTTTTCAACCGAGAAGTTCAGGTTTTCACGTGTTCCAAGCATTTGGGATCAAAGTCATTGATTTCACCAAGGTAAATACCTTCTACTACCAATCTTGTGATACCACTAGTTTACCATATGATAATTCTACTCATTCTATACTATAAACCTTGATTTATTATGATGTGAGATGTTTTTATACCTGAATGTAAACTAGTATTATTATGCACTCTATGTGTTTGGTTAAATGTCTCTAAGGGTTTTTGATGATTAAATGTGTTGTTCTCTCATATGTTCGCATGTCTCGCATGATCCAGTGTTTTTTCATGGATTTCTCAAAGTTACGAAAAGGGTTTTTGAATAAGTGACTTATATGAATGATTTTAAGCAACTCCATGATATCGTCTAAGATCGGTTCACAAGCTCTAAGGATCATGATACACTCACAAGAACTCTATGATAATATCTAAAATCGTCTCACAAGTTCTAAGGATCACAAATGAAATTGCTCTAAGATCTCTATGATATTGGCTCTATGGTATTACTCTATGTCTCTACGGATCATAATTAACTCTAAGGAACTCTATGAATTCTATGAACTCCAAGAACTCACAAGGCTATGATTATCGCACGACTCACACGGTTTTGGTTTCGGATTTCATCATATGTGTTATTTCACGGTTTCCACGCTTTGATATGTTTTAAGGATTTCATTCTCATGACTCGCATGCTCTATGCTATCATTGCTTTATTATTATTACTATGTATACGCTAAGTATTCCACGCTCAACCGATATTTTTTATCATCGGCAGGTGCCCAGGTTCCTTTCGATTTGTGCGGTACGGAGCCTTGGGTAGAGGAAGAGTATTACGACCCAGAGCCTTCTATGGATCACTACCAGGATGATGGCCTGCTAGATAAGTGTCATGACTGTGACTTTTGTTGACAGACTCAGAAAGACTTGATATTTTGTTAAGTGAGAGTGGGACTTGTCCACTCCACCATTTTGGATACATATACATGTGTATTTTGTTGGTTCACACTTAGACCGAGAAATGGGAGTGTTTCGTTATGTTTTGGCTTCCGCTATGTCAGTTATATTTTGCTTCTACTATGTGTTTATATCGTTTCCACTATGTAGGTCTATGTACTCTGACAGGTTTCCATGTGTGTCTTATGTATCATATGAGAGGTATGATACGGCGGTCACGAGTCAAAGTATCCCTAACTCATAGGGGGTATTTTGGGTCGCGACATATGTGGCTTGAGGGGTTCGAGGCATAGCCCGCCAAAATTGTTTTAGTAATGGGTCTATCGTGTCCATAAATTTTTTTTTGTGATGGTTCTATCGTGACCATAAAAAATTTTCTCTCTCTCTGCCCACCCAACTTCTGTGGTCTTCAGATTTTGTTTGCTACGGATTGGATTTCGTCTAGCCCACTCACAAACCCATTTTAATTGCCCTTTTAACCTAAGTTATGATCATGAAAATTTAATTCCTGTAGTTAAATTTTTTAAAATATTTTTCCTAAAAAAATAAGGTTACATAGTTGATCCTTAAGGATTTGTAAACTTTAACCACAGTTAAGAAGTGTCAAGGAAGACACGTGTTGACCTGTGGGATAGTTCCTACAAGGGAATTGGATTTCGTATGACCCTCACCTGACGAACCTGTCCCACAGGTCTGTTGTGCGAAAGCGTGCAAATAGAGTGAAACGAATTCAAAAACAGTAAATAAGTTAAACGAATCGAAAAACAAAAACAAACCACAAGAGAGACACAATTTACGTGGTTCGGTAAGATGCCTACATCCATTGGTAGCAATGATTAATCACTAATTAAACAGGAAGATTTTACAACTCTCTTCTCCAATACACCCAAAAAACGGATCTCCTTCTCTATCTCGAATAAAACCCTAAAACAACCATTTTATATTAAAGTTACAATAAATGGGTAAAATATCCAAAACGGATCGTGCCATTAAACAGGTCGCACATTGTAATCGGGTCATCAAACGGGTCATCATGAATCCGGGTTGAATTCTTGACAACTTTCCAATAAGGTCAACAGGTGTCTGTGGTAAGATTCACTAATAGGATTCAACCATGTAAGATTCACTAATAGCATTCGAAAGGTTTCTTCTCTTTTCCAAACCTATAACTGGGTCCTCAGCCGCCTAATGTAATGCTTTCCCACGGTTAATGTTATTTGATCTACTTCCAACCAAAAAAAAAACATTTTGTCTTTAGAAAGAAAAAAAAATAGCCATAGGAGTTTTAAAAAAAAAAAATACAACCAAAGTTAAAAGGGGAGTTTTAAGGGGATCTGTGAATGAGCAGACGATTTTGGTCTGGCGAGGGCCAGACCAAATCCGATCCCTTTGCCAGTTTCACGGTAGCGAGACATGCTGCAACGACTCTTTTTAAAAGTATTTTTCAGATTTAATTTATGAGAATTAATTCTCAGATTTAATTTATGTTTTTGTTTTTTCTAAAAACCATGGTTAGATCGCTTAACCTTAAAGGGTTAACCACAGTTGATGGATGGTAGAAAAGGGGCTTGGACCAATGAGGCCAATGGGGTCAGCTTCTAAGCTAACCCTGGGTCCGCTTTCCATTTCCCAATTTATTTTGCTCCACAAAAATTGTGCCTGAAGTAATATATTTTTTGAAATTGTACTGCAAAAACATATTGCCAAATGAATTTTAATTATTTTTATTCCCAGCGTGTGATGAGGGCCTAATAAGGCAGCTTCCTTCTACCAGATCTTAGAGAAGAAAAATGTAACACAACTGCAGATACTAATAACTGGAAAAGTTATAAACCTCTTAGGATACATACTGTTTTATAGCAGAGGATCATCATACAGCAACTCCTCAAAAAGCAAAGCCCTACTGAGACGAATGAGTTTGGGACAGAGCGTAGAAATTCTTCTCAGTTTCTATTGTCACATTTGAATTGCTGCTTTTTCCTTTGAGAAAATTGGAGTACCAATGTGCAGAGAGCTTCGGGTATCTCTTCAACTCCGGGTCGTCCAAATCCACATAGTACATGCCAAAGCTCGATTTGAAGCCGTCTATGCCCAATAATTCGTATACATCTAAGAAGGACCACGTGAAATACCCTCTAGCATTCGACCCATTCCTTTCAAAATCAAATCAAAACCTGCGTTAGAATTAGAAACATAAAAGTTTAATTATATTATGCGCTTAATACAAAAAACCAACATACCTCACGGCATCGAGCAAGCTTCCCATATAAGCATTCAAATAATTCACCCTTGACGTGTCATTGAATGACAAGCTATGTAACATCTTCTGACCTGGAAACACAATATAATTGTTCCACGTGTCACCATTAACATTATCACACATGCTCTTTCTAATGTTGTAAATGTAGTTATATAGGTGCCATTCACTTCGTAAGGTTTTATCGATGGAAAGCATGTTTCGAATATGAATTCAGGTGACTTTCGCCTCCTAGAGCAAGGATGTTAAAGGTGTGAGAGGAGGTTCTGCATCCCTTTCAAGAGGGGGACTCTTAAATAATATTGTTAAAGTTTTCCTTGACTGACGTGGCAGCATGACTGGCACACCCCCATCACCAACACTAACCCTGACAACTAATGTAGATAAACAATGCTTCATGCAATAAAAAAATAAGAAATGTGCTCTATGCAGGCTTGTATACAATTATGTTCTTGTTCATAGACAAGACTGACTAGATCAAATGGCCGGTAAAGAGCCCAATGACATCAAGGGCATCCATGAGTTCCAAAATCACAATATTTATAGGTAGCCTACATAGTTTTACTTCTTTATCAGTGCCTTATCCCGACTCTTTGGAGTCAGAAATATGAATCCTGTCATTCTACTCTATCAAGAATCAAATCTTCATTTTATATAAAGTGTGTGTGTGTGTGTGTGTGTGTGTGTGTGTGTGTGTGTGTGAGAGAGAGAGAGAGATCATACCATTTTCATGGATGTAGACAGGAGGGTTGCCATAAACTTGCTTGACATACTCTAACACTCGTTGCAAACCTGATGGATTAATGGGGTATTGAGTCCCGCGCACTTTAGTTAGTTATGTGAGAGTGAGAGAGAGAGAGAGAAAGAGAGGGAGTTTTAACCCTCACCTCGTCGGTGAATGCCCAATCAACTGCATCACATGTAAACAATAAGCAAGGTGTATCAGTTCAGTTGTGTTTGATCCTGAAGAGCTTTGCGTAAGACTACACCAACCAATGTACAAATCATTGTTGATCAATTAAGAGCTTGATCAACTTGACTACGTTTGTTGCGCTATTGTCTGTTGCACTATTGTTCTCGAGTCAAGATCTGGCCAAGTTGAAGTCAAAAAAGAAAGTCACTCCAATATGAAGATTTTTTTATGAGGACCAGTGTAATGGAGCACAAGAAGTAAACTCGACAACCATTGGTGAATTGTGTTGACTCGCAAACTCGATCGAGTTGAGTCAACTCAAAGTCACTCGACTCGAATCAAGTGAACGGAGTCAAGCAGTCTCCATCAAGTTCAGTTAAATAACTTAAATTTAAGTTTCCTCTCAAATCAACTAGAAAACAACTCAAATTGAATTGAGTCGAATCTAATGAGTTTAAACTCGATTCTATACTTGTACCTACTCGGAAGCATGTAATTGAAATCAACATACGTCTAATCTCTGCCGCCATGTCTCCGTTAAAGTCTCTTTGATCAATCTTGAGGCTGTTGGAGTTGTCCTTGATGGACAATGTCCTGTAATGGTTTAATCCAAGGAAGTCAAATGAACCTTTAACTTGTTTGGATTGTCGTGGGGTGAAAAACGGAATTCTCAAACCTGCATTCTTCTTCACTATGTCGGGATAGTCTCCAAACACCAAGGGATTGAGAAACCTGCAATTAGACAACCTTAAGAAACCAATGTGAAGTCCTTTGTCCATATAGGCCTAGAGACTTACCATCCTGCATAGAAATCATTCGCTCTTTGGGTTGCGAGTACATCCTCTGTCGCATTTGTGAAAGGAGTAAACCAGACCATGTAGACATTGATCCCTATAAATCCATGTTGCCAGGCCTGCATCACCATCTTTGTTACAACCCGTTCTATATGCAAATCCGAAGTATCCCCCTCAAAATCATGGTTGTTCCATATTCCTTATCACATTTCTCAAGTCATTAAATAGTTTGGTATGTAAATGCTTCGATAATACCTGGTACTTGTTCTTGTACAATCTTACAACTGATGCATGTGTCAACAGGATATTATGTGCAGCAACGTATGGCTCCCATGTGGAGTTGCCACGGGCACAGTTGAACCCAAATGGGGAAGAACATCGTTGAGGAGGAAGAAATCCAATGTCATAACCTCCCAAGACGAACACATTGGCCTCGTTCACAGTAGTCTAATATGAAACTCTATCGCCAAACTCTCTGAAGCACACGTCAGCGTAAGCTGTGAAGTCTTTCCTAGATCCACATAGAGAATGTCACCATAATTATTAGGTGAATTTCTAATTTGTACAAAGAACCGTGTGCACTCCATGTTAATTATTAAGTAAATTCTAATTTGTACTCAAGGAACAGTGTGCACCCCATGGTAACTAGCTTATCCAATGGTAAATCACTAGTATGCTAAGCCAGAGCACAAAATGAAAACAAATTAAAAGAGTAAGATGAAGTTGAGAACAAACACAATCTTTTGGCTAAGCCATCCTCCATACTCGTCTTCGAGCACCTGCGGTAGATCGAAATGGAACAGCGTAACATGTGGTTGAATTCCTGTTTGATCAGAAATTTAGATATAAATATATTGATGGTACAGTGTGCACCTCGTGTTTGTGTGTGGGTGGGTGCGAGTGGGCGTGTACATATGTAGTATATTTCTGATGGAATATAGCAGTTACCATGGCTGACAAGTTCATTGATGAGATTATTGTAATATTGTAAACCCTTGGGATTCACCGGCCCTCTTCCCTCTGAAATGAGAATAAAAACATTTTAATATGATGAAGAGAAGTACAAAATGCAAATTTTTAGGATGGTTGACGCATTACGAAGGGCATTGCATTATGTTTATCATACTCGGGATAAGCCTGGCCCATGAGATGGAAAATCTGTAGCCTTCTAAGCCTGTATCCACCATGAGTTTGACATCCTCCTGCAAGATATACAGAAAAAATAACCTCAGTACACCATGTAGCGGGACTAGTCAAGTCAACTTGAATTTCTCATTATCAAGCAATTTAAAAGATTAAAATCGTTTTGTTCATAATATGAAAGTGCACACCCAAGAACTAAAGAATCAGATATCTTGAAGTAGACCTGTATTAGAGCCAAGCTTTTGAGCTTGGTTTGAACAT
Organism: Tetracentron sinense; assembly: GCA_015143295.1. Classification (NCBI taxonomy): domain Eukaryota; kingdom Viridiplantae; phylum Streptophyta; class Magnoliopsida; order Trochodendrales; family Trochodendraceae; genus Tetracentron; species Tetracentron sinense. Next base: position 5,042,679 of record CM026558.1, on the reverse strand, counting down.
GCTCCAGTTCTGCTTGAGCTTGATTTGAGCTCGAACGTTTAGGCATGAGCTTGGCTTGAACAAGCTTGAGCTCAATTTGATCTTGAACTGGATTCAAGCGGAGTCTAGCTCCGATTGGCTCAAGCTTGATTCAAATTTCTGGGTTATTTTAATCAATTTTACTTGATTTTGATTTTTTTTTTAAAAAACATTTAATGTTAAATTAGAGTACAAGAAACTACACAAAATTAATCTTACGATTCTTATCATACACAAAAATCAGATTTGAGGACATAAATGTTATATAGACCTTGTATTTGTGGTATTGATCACAAGCTCTGTCCACTTTGCTTTTGTTTTTCAAATTCCCTGAAATTTTCAAAAGGGGACCATTAATATATTAGCTTCCAAATCAATAATCAGAGAAAAAACATTGCAATAAATCAACTTGACATTTGAATAATGAGATACCCAAAAAGAAGAAGAGCATACCAGAATGAGTGGAGGTATCCCAAATGCTAGGAGACTTTCCATCCTCAAATGCTGCCCCTTCAACCTTTATATGTTATAATCACAAATACCCATTACTTCAAATCTTCTTTTATTTATATATTTGATATGGAAATTCAAAATTCAAACAAATAAAACTCAAAAAAATATATATTTAGAATACAGAACAGACCTGATAAGCTGAGGAACCAGAACCGAAAACAAAGTGAGAAGGGAAGTCATCTCTGCTAAACTTGGCAGTGTCTTGGCCCAAACCCACTGCAGCTAGAGTTAGCAGAAGAAGAAACAGGGAAGAAGAGAGGCTCAACATCTCTTCTGTGCAGTTCTTTCTCGTCCAGCCATTTATTTATATGAGGACACCTTGTGAGGAAAAGACAATTTTACAGTAATGGAGAATAGAAGATCACTAGACAGAAGGAGGAAGATGACAAGGAAAAGAAATACATAAATGGTCCTCCAGTCCTCAGATGGCGCCGTTTGGTTTGTCGTAAATTCTTAGACCGCAGAGAATAATCCAAGACATGCATGCCAAGATACTCAACACTTATGGGTCGCAATTTCTGATCCGGCCCATCAACCCGCCTGACTTTGTAAAGTAGTTGGGGTTAACGTTTTGGGAATGATGTGCCGGGCGTTCAGATTCATTTTCTTAGCCCATTCATTATTGGGTCGGCTTTGGTCTGTAATCCACTCGCTCAACATGTTGTAATTACCATTTAATCCACTTTAACATATTTATTAAATATTAATTTTAACTTTAAATTATTAATTGAAAAAAATGGTATCATAGAATACGATTATGCCGCAACCCCAATTACTAGTGGTATTTATTTATTTATTTTTACTTTATTTTTTTGAAACTCGGGGTGTCCTCAACCCTTCGGGTTAAGACTAATCCCGTTAAAAGTTAAAATCCTAGAATTTGAAGTTGAGCTAAACCCATTGATACTAGTAGGAGTTGGGATCATATTCAATCTCACTTGACCTTGGGAGAGTTCAATCTCACTGACCGTGGTTTTTAGAGAGAAAAAATATAACCCTGGTTAAAACTTCTTAATTAGAGTTAAATAGGCTTTGGGAGAGGTCAATCGCAATTGGAAGGATCCGGAATCTACCTATGGTCAGATAATTGAAAATATTTGATACCCAAAAAGAAAAAATGAAAATATTATTTATTTATATAGGGTTATGTGGACAGGTTCACGTTTTGGACTTTCCTTTTTCAACCTTTTGTGACACAAGATCCACTGCGACAAGTACTGGAAGATTTTCTTTTGGCACTTGCAAAATTGTGTCACGCAACCCATTAACTATAGTTAATTGGGTTTCAGTAAACGAGTAAGCGTGAGGGCTGAGATGTTTTCACCCCGCACCAGATCAAACCTACCCGGATCCAAACGTCACTTGGGTGATGCAAAGCAGAAAGACCAAATGGCAAAAGTATAGAAAAGAAGTGGCAGTGCTTGAAGGGAGTAGGTACGATAGCGATTTTTTTTTTTCTTTTTTTCGGTTTTTTTTTATAACCATGGATATCCCGAGCCTTGAAAGCTTAGACTAGTCCGGCGGGCCACCCCATGCAACTGTTAGTGAAAGGAGCCCGGAATCGAACTCGAGACCTCCGGGTTTACGGTTCGTCCAAGTGACTACTGGGCAACACACTCGGGAGTTAGATACGATAACGACTTAAAGCCAAGGAAAGCATCTTATAAATAAGGGCAATTAATGAAGCTATTTTGCTTTCTCTATGCCTCAATAGATTTTGACAAGGTTTTGGCACTTAATGCCGCACAGTAGTCCCAAAATGTGGATATTTTGTGACTTGTAGATATTTTGTAAGATTTTTTTTTTCCTCTTACGGCCTGTTTGGACGCGCATTATTAAGCGTTGTTTTTATGTGCTGCCGACTTGCTATTTCTGCACGCACAGTTCATTTTATCAGCAACACAATTGGAATTTCCCTACCAACCCACTGAAATCGTGTTGAAGAAAGGAGCCAAACAGTATTTCAAAATAATTAAAAAATAATAATAATAAAAGGTTTTGCCGACCAACTGAAAATGGGTTGGAGAAAAGAGCCAAACAGCATTCCCAAATAAATTTAAAATAAAATGCTGAGATTTAATTTTGTCAGGAATAAATTGATGGCAGTGACTTAAATTTCGTAACAACTACCTGCAAAGCACAAAGTGCCAAGTTTTACAAGTCTCGACAAAGGAATAGAGAGGGTGTCCGCCTTCGTCTTTCAAGCCAAGGACTAGTCCCTTCGGGTATCCCTACCGACCCACTTGGAATTTTCCTTACAAATACCAGGGTAAGTTGAGGAGGGGAAGTTGAACACAACCACGGGGAGCAAACAAAGGACACTAGCCAACTGCACCAACCGTTCTTTTGTTGAGACTTATAAAGTCTTGCTCTTTGCAAGTTTTGTCATTTGACAATATTCATTTTCTTTTGAGAATTAGATGTATCATGTTTTTCATATCTTAGGTCGCAATTCCCGTACACTTCAAATGCAACAAAATGAATGAGTTCAAATCTCAATAAAAAACAAAATTATAAGATTTAAAATGTCATGATGGTAAGAATTAATTTTGTTAAAAACTTGACAAAGGGACTCAAACTTTCAAACAACTACCATGACAAAGTACAAGGTGCCAAGCCTTATAAGTCTCAACAAAAGAACGTGTTAGGAATTGTCTAGAATTCTAATTTTGGTGTAACTCAATTATTTAGTAGTAATTTGTTGGGATTAGAATTTGGGAAAGTCCTAATTGGTGTAGGATTTGCCTTTGGGAAAGTTCTAATAGGTGTAGGATTTGTTTTTTGAGAAATTCCTAATTGGTTTATGAATTGTTTTGTGCTTATAAATAGACCTAGGGTGAAGAATTATTAACAACCGAAAACCAAGAAAAAGAGAAAAGACGAGGATGTGAGATGTGGTACGGCTTCCATGGAAGGCAGGGTGTCTCCCATGGAAAGCCCTTGTCAGCTCTCGAGGGAAGAAAAGCGTTCTCAGGGCTTTATCTCGGTGTGCTCTCAATGGTGAAAGAATATTGATTCGGTATGTTCTCAATGGAGGAGAGATTGTTAGTTCGGGTTTGTGTTACCTTTTTCCTAAAGGGATTTGGGTTTCAATCAAATTTGATTTGAGAGGGTGAACAAAGAATTGTGGGTTGTGTGAGAGTCTTTTAAGGATTGTGGTAGAGTCTTTGAGCGTGTGTATTTTTGTTTATCTTCTTTCATGTAATCTTTTCTTTAATTAGTAGAAGTATATTTGTACCGTTTCCAGTGTGGATATAACCCAAAAGATGGGTGAACCACATATATCTTGTGTATTGTGTGTTTATCATATTATATTGAGAATACCTCATTATGGTATCGCCTCCGCCCCCCACAGAACGGACCCTACAAGGAAATGTCTGAGGGAAAAAAAGTGTGTAACAACAGCATAGGAAATAAAGGGAAATGTCAACTCTACCAAGAAAAGTGTTTTAAAGCATTTTACAAGTTTTGCTGCCATTTGCATTTTCCGTTCTCTCAAGAAACTCCTCAAATGCATTCCATGTTCCACTGCACAAAAGGGAAAGACAATTTGTCTCGGGATAAAATCAAATCTGAACCTTAATTTTTTTCCTTTCCAGAACAAATACTAACCAGATTGGCATGCTTCCACCTTTCCTAATTTAACTGGATGAAGCTTCATTCATTGGCATTTGTACATTAGGCACGTCTAGAAGCGAGGAACACTGTAACCCAATTGACTGAAATGGCGATCCACCATCCAGTATAAAGGTTGTTGTATGCAGATATAGAATAAATTGGATCGGATGTTAGTGTCAATCACATCAACTATTAATCGTCTCATAAAGAACAAAATCAAACCACTTTTTGATAGGGTTCACATTCAAAAGTGATTTGGCTTTGCTCTTAATGAGACTATTAATGGTTGATGCGATTGATACTAGCATTCTTCAACCAGATCTGAAGGCAACCAAGACTAGAAGAGCTGTCTGCCGACAAGAGAAGCCCTTCCTATGCAAATAAGAGGACTAGAAACTGCTAACTATGAGAAGCTACCCTCCCTAACAAGTATTTGCACATGGCACACATGTAGGGGTCATGACCCATCATTTGAAACTGTCCTGATCAAGCAATTGCAAGTTGGTTAAATGCAACAAAAGGTAGACATTATCTTCCAATCACTTGATTTGAGAAATTAACCTATCACTTACCTTGCCCAATTATTTGCTCTAGTATGATTCCTATTCCACCGTCATATCTTTGATCAGAGTTAGGTTTGATCATATCCTCTTTAGCTTATTCCAGTCACATCATTCTCCAACTTTCTCATTTCATTTTTCCTTTTAGAGTCTTCAACTTACTCTATTTCGTTCACCCCTCATTGATGTCGTCATTATTATTTGATGAACACATCCCATCAAATTAGATCCTTAATGTTCTCTTAAGCTCAACTATCAAAGCTAAGTCATTAATCAGATCTCCTTTATTCACTGCCTAGTAGTCCTTTTTACATTTGCCTTTTAAAAAATTCAACTTTCATCAACTCAATCATTGGTTCAGTCATTGGTCTTTGTTGAGCGCATCCAAATCATCTCAATCGAATATATCTTACTTCACCACCAATTACACCTTTTTGACTCACCTATTTCTCTTTTAGAGTCTTCAACTAGTATCAACTCACTCATTCTAGAGTCTTCAACCAACACAAACTCACTCATTTTCATTAAACGAAATCATTAATCAGATCTCCTTTATTCACTGCCTAGTAATCCTTTCGGCTTTTACATTTACCTTTTAAAACATTCAACTTCAATCAACTCACTCATTGGTCCAGTCATTGGTCTTTGTTGAGCACATCCAAATAATCTCAATCGAATATATCTTACTTCACCACCAATTACGCCTTTTTGACTCACCTATTTCTCTTTTAGAGCCTTCAACTAGCACCAACGCACTCATTCTAGAGCCTTCAACTAGCACAAACTCACTCATTTTCATTAGTGCCTTAGTCGGTCCTTGCTGAACATAACACTACAAAAGTACATCTCATGGTTGTCAAAACAACTGGGCGACTTGAGGCGACATACCAATGGATGCCTGAGGCAGTCGACTGAGGCACCTAAGGCATCTTCCTAAATAAGGTCCTACAATACATATAAATTATAAAATATCCATTGCAAAGATGCACTTTGATAGAAGTATAAAACCATCCTTTGGAGACAGTTATATGAATAATAAGGGGGGATTTCAAATGTGGTCATGGCAGAGCCAGGACTTTTTTCTTGAGGGGCTGAAGTATATGTATTAAGAAAATTAAAGGGTTTGGGGGTATGTGGCCTAGGGGTTCGAGGCCTAGCCCCCCAAAAATATTTTTAGTAATGGGTCTATCATGGCCATAAAATTCATTAATCTAAGTCTATGTAAAGTAAAAAATTAAAGAGTAAAAAAATACAATAAAGATTGAATTTCTTATACTTACAATGCATCCTTATAAAGGGCTTGCTTAAGATAAAAAAATATATATTTGAAGGACTTAAGGATCAAAAAACTAAATACTATCTAATTAAATAATAAGTTTTAAAAATTTAAGAGATCACTATATAGATAGAACAAGTTAAATAAAAAAATGGGGGGGCCATTATAGAGAACTAATTATAATTTTTATTTTTTTATAATACTCATATATTAGTAAAGGAAGTCAAAATTTTGGCTGAATAAATAAATAAACGAACAAAAAAAACAAACAATCTAAAGACTGTCGAAATGGGGGGAGAGAGAGAGAGAGAGATGGACTACAGGAGATAAATAAAATAGAAGAAGAAAAAACAATCTACAGTGGCAGCCGAAAATGAGAGATGAAGTAGAGTGTGGGAGTGAATAAAAAAAATAGTTGATAGTCAACTGACTTCTGAACAAGGGGGAAAAAGATAGAGAGAAAAAAGGAGGAAAAGACCGTACCTCTTCATCTCATTTCTTCTTTTTCTTCCTCTTCTCAGTTAGGCCTAAGAAATTTTTTTTTAAAATATATATTTATGGACATACACTTACGTAAACTATTTTTAAAAAAATTAAATGGTTTAATGAGAGCTTTGGGGACTCCTCTAGAAGGCTTTTGAGGCATTTAAATGTCTTTTTTTTATTGGGCCGCTTGAGCAGGTGACCCAGTGAAGTGTCTGGTTGCCTAGGCGACGCCTTTAACAACCATGGTACATCCCCACATTAGCCACCCAACTATAATTCTATGGGCAATATTATCCTCAACTTCTCCCTCCGCATAAATGATTGATTCGAGATATCGGGACCAATTGCTTCGAGAAATCTCCTAGCCATCAATCTTGCCTTTCATCCTATGCTAACCACTAACTGATATTACTAACGATAGCTAAATGATATCCCCAGCCAAAAAAAAAGAGAGTTGAATTCCACATAATTTTTATGAGTCAGTCTCCCAAATATACTCCCTAATCCTAGCCGTCTACAACTAAGCACTAAGGGCTAGGATTTAGTTTGCCTTATTTTGTCTTTTCTAATGTCACATCAGTTTTAATCCTAACCGTTCAATAATTGAGTTACGGTTAGGATTTGGAAGTACATTTGGGAGTACCTGTAGACTAATTCAATTTTTATTGCCTGATTTACTTTCAAGCAATAGAATTTCATAGTACCTTCCATCAGTCTAGTTTTGCATTTCCTTTCTTTAGTCTTATCAAAGAATCCACTTGCAAATAAACTACACCAAAAGAACCTCCTCTGGAATATTATACCAATAATGAAAAGATAACAAGATGTAGTCTGAAATTTAGCATGGATAACATGTTTAGCATAACTTGGATAAGCTGAGAACAAAACAAATCAAAAGGCAACATATGAAAAGAGAAAATTTCTAGCCATCCTCGTAATCTTGAATCTAGTTTCACCTGATCATGAAAAAAGAAAGAACTTCCCAATCATTTGATGGTCACATTATATATATATATGAGTGTGTGCGTAGAGAGAGAGAGAGAGAGGGGGGGTAGGGGGGATTATCCTGGGAGTAACTTATTCCGCCTTCTTTCCCCCAAACTGAATGCTAAGGTTTCAATGCATGTAATTTCATGAAATCCACCAACCAGAGTCCGTGGCTAATATATCCACACCCAACTTTGTTCTAAAAGTGAAAGGCAAGTTTATATTGACATTTGAAGAATAACACTCCCTATTGGACCCCAAGCAAGAAAATGTCACGGGAATCATCCTATCCTCTTGCATTTTAGGACATTGCTTCTAATGTATTTTTTTTTTTGGAAACGAGGGTAGCCGGGCCTCTTAAAGCACCCGACCAAGACCCTTCGGCCATGCAGATCTCCTTATACTACACAACCAGGAAAGTTGGGATAAATCCTGAAGAGTGGCCAACAAGGGGAAGGGACTCGAGCTCAAGACCTCCGCTCCAAGAAAAATCAGTATTCTTCACATCAAACGAGTTTGGTCTGATTTATCATCAATTGAAAGTTTCATCCTAGTATTTTCCTAAACACAACTAAGCCTAAGCCCCACTACAAAAAACATAATTCTATATCTCGTTATGCTTCCATCAGCTTTTAAATTTACTTTGCCTACTAATTTGCATCCCATTAACTTTGTTAGAACTTAGAAGGCTATATAGCCCATAGGCATTGTTTCCAAGTTCATATATAGGCGTTTGTTTCCAAGTTCATAGACAGATTTCACTCCTTCCTGTGTTTTCAAGATCAAACTGAAGTGCAATTACCAAATCCAAACCACAGATTCTCATATAAGAAACACAAAGCTAACTTTGAACAAATGATTATAGATATAATCATCACTACAAGCATAAAACATAGATATGCAGAGAGGTTAAAGACATGTCATATTCAAAGACCCAATTTTACTCAATGTTCTCAGATCCTCTACGCAATAAAAGCAAAACAGAACTAGAAAAATTAATAGCAATACCCAAGAATCAAGAACGAATTACCCTGTTAAGTGTACATTGGCTTAACCGTCCACGCCCCTGAAACATGCCCGTTCTCACAAACATAAGCTCGAACAACTGGCTCGCCATCATAATGGTACCCAAAAACCTGCCTCAAACAAAATGCAGAATGCAAACCCCAAGTCTCCTTACAAGGGCAAAACGCACAATCCAATGAAATCTTGCTCCGATTCCCATCGTTAATCGTCCTCCAAACCTGGGATTGCTTGAAATTCTTAAAAATCCCTCTAAAAAGCATGTAATCACGCTTCTTTTGGGTGTGGAGACACCCAGGCCAATCACAAATGTAGAGACAATCCCCTCTAAATCGACTAGCAAGAAGCTTATTCCCTTGTTCCCGACTCAAATTCCAAACCCCAGATGCTAAATGTCCTGTAATTGATCCACAAGTCTTCCTCCTCTTCTTACAAACCGAAATATCACCACCCAACTTCACCACAACCTTCTCTCCATCCTCCTCCGAAACAGGTCCACCCTGAGTTTCAGATAAATCATAGGCAGTGTCAAACACAAGATCAGCGAAGAGTGACCCATCCCTAATGGGGTTCGACCCAGTCTCGCCAGGGCCAAGCTCACGGTCGAAGCTAAAGTTCAAATTCCCGAGGAGGACGCCGGCATGGAGGAATCCCGGGCAGCAAACGGAGAGTTTGTGGAGAGCTGCCCATCCGCCGGGGGGATCAGCTGCGGTGGTGGCAGAGGAGGAGGAGAGGAGATCGGAGACAACAGAAGGGATGGTTTGGGAGCATTTGTTCTTCCAACATACGTTACGAAACAAATCAGAGAATTTGGTGCAAACACAGGCGAGTCGTGCCCAGTTCCGGGGGTCGTCTTCGAGCTTGAGGAAGATATTGAGGACGACGTCGTCGGAGAGTTTGGAGAAGGCTGGTTCGGTCATCGAGAGAGAGTGAATGAAATTTCCTTTTGGACAAGGACAAGGACAAGGAGAGAGAGATGGGTATCGAGAGATTGGGGGAAATTTATTGAGGTGGGTAAAGATTTAAAGAGGAAATTTTGGGGAATATGTTGGAGATGAAAGCCTGAAATTTTTGGGTCCCTCTATGTTCCTTCGTTGGTTTCGAAAATGATTGTGATGAGCGATCCAGGTTGAAGGCGTGGTTTGATGTTGATGAACGAAGGAGATGATGGATCTTGATTCTTGAGGCCCAAATCAAGGACAGGATAGGACTGCCACGTAGAAGCTGTCAACGGAGCGAAACCAAATCCTCTCAGCGCTCCTGAGACCGTCTTAGGGTCGACACTACCGTCACCGTGTTCAGCAACACGACATTTCAGGTGGGGATCACCTTATGTTATAACCGGGATTTTTGGGAATCTGGGAGGTGGCCACGTGTCCCTTTTAACACTCCTTAACCATGGTTAAGATTCACTCACCCTTAGGGTTCACCAACCCATCATTGATTTTTAGGAAAAAATATTAACGGATGGGTAGATGAATCTTAGCAAGGGGTACACTTGGTTCGGTTTGGGTCGGTTCTAAGAAATTTTGGTACCGAACCATCGGTTCTCGGTTCTAAAAAAACTAACCCAAGACCGAATCGTATAGCTCGGTTCGGAAAAAAACCAACCCAGAACCGAACCGAACCGAAGAGCTTCGGTTCGGTTCGGTTCTACCCACTGATCCGAATGTCGATATATTTTGGGCCCAATGATGCGTGGGCTAGACCATCAAGGCAATAATGACTTGACCCCTATAGATCAGCATGGGATCTGTGTGACTTCTCCAAAGGCCCAAGCCCATTTACATGAGTCCTCTATAAAGAATGAAAGGGTTCTAAAAAAATATAAATTATAGGTCAAACCAATTCGGTTCGGTTCTCACACGGTTTTTGGTTCGCGAGTTTCACATTCGGTTTTTAGTTCGGTTCGGTTCGCGGGTCTACATTCGATTCTAGTTCGGTTCGGTTTCAAATTTGAACAAACCAGAACCAAACCAAATAAAATCGGTTTACGTAAATTAGGAACCAGAATTGAGCCTTTAAACAAACCGAACCATGGTGGTTGGTTCGGTCTAGTTCACAGTTTGACCCGTACCCATGTGCACCCCTAATCTTAACCTGGATTTGGTTCCAAAGTGATAGATGGGACTATCCGAATTTTTTTATTTTTTATTTAATAGTCGATATGGATATCATTTACCTACGTAAGTAAGTAGAGTCAACCGGTCAAAAGTTAGCTCGGGCAATGGAGCTCTTGTTGTTCGTATCCTGTGGGATCTAGATCCCAGACCTTCCCCTACGAAGGACACAGCCCTACCACTCACTCAAGAAGCAGGGTGTTAAATATATAAAATATTAAATTTATATTATACATATATATATATAGTAAAGGTTATATATTTTTTTATTTTTTTTGCTGATAGTAAAGATTATATACAATCGTTCAAATATTTATTAAATTAAATATATCAATATCTAAATTCTTATCTTTCTTTACTATTATATTGCGAGAGGCATGTGTAGATGATTCTTCCAAAATTTCAAAACTACCCTTATATCTTTACAAAACGTTGATTTAATGTTTTACTTTAATTCTCAAACTATCCCTTGCTTAGATTTAATGTTTTACTTTAATTCCCAAACTACCCCTTGTCATCTATCTATTTTGAATCACAGCCAATCGCGATTGAACACGGGGAGAGTTCAATAGCACCCCACGGGTTAACACGTGTCTCTTTTAACTCTTATTAACTGTGGTTAACTCTTTCCCCTCGCTCTGACGTGCATCGGGCCACTAGCAAGTTCAATCACACCCACAGGTTAACACGTGTCCCTTTTAACTCCTATTAACTTAGGTTAACTCCTTCCCCTTGCTCTCATGTGCATCACACCTGCCACCCGCTAATTTGATTATAAACCGATAGTAGCATTACTATTTGATTTCACTCCATTGGAGAAATATACCACGTGTACCGACACTAGTCGACATTATTAGCATCAATGGCACATCTAAAATAGTTGGGGTCAACAACCACCGGGTTAACCTCTTCTCATCTCATCCAGTACTTTAAAAACTTCCCCAAAAACACACAACCGGCGGGTTGGCGTGCTGGTCAGGACCACGCCAAAATGGAGTCGGGTACTCTAAGAGGCCAGGACATCCTCACTACCCCCCCCCCCCCCCCATAAAAAAGAAAAAAAGAAAAAAGGTCCTGTTTCAGCATTGCACTGTAATGGCAGCCTGTAAAATGTTGGATGTTCATAAAGAACAGCACCATATGGAAATGACTTTAATGGCTCCATCATTCCTTTCAACAGTGAACACATTGGCATGCACTGACCCAAGTAAAATATTTTGGGAATATAATACGATTGAACATTCATCTGACCCAAAATAAATTGAGAAAATGTGAAGAATATCTAAGGTATTGAACTTGAATAATTCCCAGTTTCCAGCAAGCGACCCCGCTAGTATAGAGCAGCATTCCTCCACATGACACAGTACCTCCAGATTTAGCTTGTTTAAGGATAACACTGGGAAATTCTACCTAATGCAGTGTTCAACTCCACGCTCATGTCTTTGTCCATTAACAAGTAAAATCCTCACGCTTAAAGACCACCGGATTGGGAAGATCCAAGCCATTATAAAAACCAGAAGATATGAACCTTTCTGGACAATCAATTCGCCATCCTAAGATAAAACCAGCATATTGGATGGTTTGAAGATCATCGACCTGCCTACCAAAAAAAATATCATTGACCTACCAAGTCGTTTCTGCACGAGCCAACCAAGTTGCTTCTTAGAGAGGGAGAGAGTCATTTCATGCAATGCCGATTAACATTGGCAGAAAGGAAGTAAACCAAAAACATTACAGCAAAAACAAGCCAGCTATCAGTAAAACATTAATGTCCACAGAAAACAAGATAAATTAATTAAATGCAACCAGTTCCAAATAAGCAATATCCCAATATAAATCTTGTAGAGCTCCAAAGGAACATATGCAGTAAATTTGGTCGGAAATAAGGGTTTCAATTCAACAGAAACCTACATCACCGTTTCAGAAAAAGATTGTTCATAATCCATCCAACTAAATAAGTCTAACTGGTCTGATTGTTTTTGGTGTCCAACTGTTTACCGAGAACATTTAATCCAGCAGTCAAAACATTATCCTTACTAGCGCCCTCTGGAGTCGACAGATCGGCTACGGTCAGATCTCACCTATAAATCACAAATGCAATCAGAACCCAGAAAGAATTTGTTAAAGAGAGTTTAAATAGCAAAAATAAAAAAATTATCAACTCAAATGAATTATACAGCAGGTGAATGAGACCGAGATAAGCTCCTGCTCCGGCTCTTGCTGCGAATGCGTCTTTTTGGGCTTTTACTCACACGCTTGCGGCGAGGAGGCTGCACAGTGCCGAGTTTAAATAAGAAAGACAATGAGAAGCGAGCAATGGCAGACTTTCAAGCCTGCATGAGATTTCACTTACAGATGATAATGGAGATTTGGATCTGGATCGAGATCTGCAAAAGTTCCAGAAACAACCCAATTCAATATCCACAACGTTCCTTTAACACCTCTGATCCAAAAGCCTCGACGCCTCTTCCACGTCAGTGTTAACATTTCAAATGAAAGAAAAACCCATAAATTTTAGCAGGATTCAACAGAGAAACAGCATTGATCCAATCTATAAAAATTCACACCTCAACAATAGAAAAAGAGACTTCACCCAGCAGGTCATTGGGAACCTAGATACCCAATTAAGTGAGGATAAAGACCCCAATAAAATCATCTTAATATTTATTAAAGATACTAGATAATAGGGGAGGAGCATCCTTATCATTTGTACCACCAATATCCACAGAGAATCCTGAGCGCAAATCCTACTAGCATGACAATGTTCGATGAGAAAGTGATTTTGAATTTGTTTCTACCACTGACTGGTGGATCCCGATAGCACTTAGTTCACAGTAATCCAGCTTTAGTATCACAACCAATGATCCTCTCCGTTGAACTTTAGCACCATGGGCATGAGACATGCAAATCATATTAGAGTTAATACACCATCAAGGCTCCCAAAGCTGCTCATCTGTAAAACAGCATACCTCCACAACCTAAAGAGTTGCAGGCATTTGCACCATACCCCATCAAGTTCTTATTATGCAATCCTCAAATCGCCGCATAAAGCCAATATCTAGAAAACAAACAAGGCAATCTTCATAAACAAGGGATGATAATTGGAAAACCCGGTATGCTTTCTCAATTACCTCATCCACTTTTGAACAGACAATAATGAAGTGGAGCAGAAAAGGACAAAATAAGAACATAGGGTATTGTACCAAGCCTCCTCGACTAGAAATTTTCTCCAGTAATTTGACAAGTGTGAGCTTAAAAAGAAGAGGTATACAAACTTCCTATTTCGAAGAATCATGGTGCCGAAACACATAAAAGGGACCAGAAAACAATAAGTGAATTGAAGTGTAACACTGGGTAGTAATACACTCAGTAGTGCGCAAACTGAAACAGATTGCCTTAGCCAATGCCTTGGAAATTCAAAGAGTTCAAAAGAGGTAATCAGAGCAGGTGAAATCTAAATGCAAAACCTTTATTAGTTGCAATTTGGTACAACTGGAGCTAGATGCAATTAGCAAAACTATCCAAATGAAAATACCAAACCAATTATGCTAAGCAGACTCAGAAGATGGACTCAAGCCCACCTGCTTTATTTCCATAGCGAAGAGTCTCTCTAGCATTTCCCTTATCAGAGAATGTACGATGAAGTCACGACACATTAAGAGAAGTGGATAAAAGACTTCACAACTTTAGGTTAATCTTTAAACTATATAATGTGTTTGTATCCCATTTAACATGAAAACTGTCTTCACTTACAGAGGCTGAAACCTCCTAATGCATGAATCATGCTTTAATGTGGTGATTTACCAGAAAGCATAGAAGTGACTCAGAGATAGAGACAAGCCAATACAACGTGCATCATGAAAAACCTAAAACCAGACAAATATATCTCATTTAGTCTGAAGAGTTATGAGCAACACGAGCTAACAAATTGTGAATGTAAATTCAATATAACTAGACATGTCATATAACAGTCCAGGCTACTATATAAGTACCTCAGCACAGAATATGAGAGTACTATCCTATACCAATTCACGTATTTTTCACTATTTTGTCAGTACAGTCGTCTATAAGAGATCATGGCAAAACGATCCTCCTAAAGACACTCTAAGAATGGAACAAACTAAATTGGTACATCGGATTTGTCTAATCGTTCCAATGCAGCCGTCGGGATCGTCCTAATACGTCGGGGTTTACCGGATGTCCCATACTAGGATCGGATCATTAGGCTCTCTTGGAATACAATATGGGAATGAAGCATCCACAAGGGTTTACTCACCAACTAGTTTATACAATCATAAACTGACTACCAAATTCATGGGTCATCAATGTGGTATTCTTCCAAATATCAACTGACTACCAAATCCAAGGATCCTCAATGGCACATAAAAACTGAAATCGTATCATAAATACTGAATTTGAGCCAAATCTCATAATCAAGACGTCAGAGCGTATTTCTTTCCAAATTTGATACAAAGTTAATGAGAAATTTCATTTGTTTTCAGATTAATACATCATATCTACTATTATAATGAGAGGAGTAATTAATTTATTATTCACCCCTTCTTCTCTTCACTTTACTCTACTTAGGCCCTTAATTCAAAAAATAATTATAATTGACCTCTTAGCTATTAATTAATTATAGTTAATAATTAATTAAATAATATATTTTCAAACCCACTACATTAGACCAGTCATTTTTGTTACTTTCGGAGTTTCAAAATTTCACTCTATTTGACCGATATTGTTAACCGAAGTCTGAAATTCCAATAGTAACAATAATGATCAAACTAATGTAATGATTAGTGAAAGATTTAAATTAAGGATCTAAGTAGAATAAAGTAAAAAGAATTGGTGAATAATAAATAAATAAGAAAAAAGGATGAGGTGTTCGGTGGTGATGAATCCACACGGTGTTTAACCTAAGGAAGTGTACTAACCTATAGGTTTTAAAATAATATACAATGAATTAAGGATGAGTTGTTGGGTAGGGGTGAACCCACCCACACATGGGTGTCTAACCTAAGAAAGTGTACTAAGGTTAGTTCACTTGGATACATTTTAAAGAATTAAGGATGAGGTGTTGGGTGGTTTTGAACCCACCCACATGTGGATGTCTAACCTAAGAAAGTGTACCAAGGTTAGTACACTTGGATAGGTTATAAAATAATAATAAACACATTAACTCAGGTATTCGTATTGTAGTAAATATTTTATTAAAACAACACGATATATATATATATATATATAAATAAAGAGTTTAAAATCTATGTTATGTACACAGTACAAAAGTAAGAAAAAAAGAAGGAAAGAAAGGAAGAAAAGGTTCTGAGCCTTCTTAGGATCAAGGTAAATTCCATGTTCATCCGAAATTCTACCATCATTTACTTCAATTGGATTTTGCAGATAATGTAAGTAAACTCATACGTCTGGGATTGAATTATGATAGTTCTTTAATTTCTATTAAATGTAGTTTATGGATAAATTTTAACATGTTTGCTTGTAAAATTTTGTCATATGATTCCATTAAATTTCCGCCATATGCAAGGATGTTTAGAAAATGACAGATTTTAGTAACTTATTATAATGTGTGTAATTTCTGACTAGGTGTATTGGATTCACCTATTTTAAATTAAATAATGTATTCATGTGAAAACGGATAAAATTTGATATATATGAATTTCTCCTTAACTTTGTATCAAATTTGGAAAGAAATACCTCTGATTATGAGATTTGACTCTAATTACATGTCTATGATATGATTTTGATTTTATATGTCATTGATGATCCATGGATTTGATAATCGGTTGATATATTTGAAAGAATTAACACGCTGATGATCCATGAAGTTTATGATTGTATAAAATAGCTAGTGATTAATCCTTGTAAATGCTTCATTCTCACAATGTATTTCTAGAGAGCCTACGGATCTAACCCTGGTATGGGATGTCCGATAGACCCCGGCGTATTAAGGTGATCTCAGACGGCTGTGTTAGAACAATTGGACGGATCCAATGTACAAATTCAGTTTGTCCTATTCCGAGAGAGCCTTTAAGAGGATTAGTCTGTCGTGATATCTTATAGGTAGGGTGAATTCGAGCCAAGCTTCACCAAGTCAGAGCTTGGCTTAAACATGCTCGAGCTCGGCTTGATTCGAGCTTGAATGTTTAGGTTTGAACAAGTTTGATCGAGCTCGAACTTTATTCAAGCCGAGCTCGGGTTGGCTCAAGCTTGGTTACGGAATTATTTTGTTTAATTTTACATAATTTTAATAAAAGTGTTTATTAATAAATTATAATACAATAATCTACAAAAAATTAATACACTCATACGAAAATAAGATTTGAGAGTAGTCTCTTCGGTCCAAAGTGTAGAGAGTTAGATCAGAGTTTTTGCTTTGAACATCTTAACATTTTGTCATTATTATCTCTTAAACTTATGTATTATAAATTAAAGATTATTATAATCTATAATAAATAAAGTTTAAAGTATTATTTTATATTAATATAAATAATATTATCAAAAAATATTATATATATATATATATATTCCGAGCCTAAACGAGCTCAAGCCGAACCGAGTCTTAAACCAGCCAAGCTTCGAGCTGAATCAAATAGGGTCTAGCTTGAGCTTGGCTTGTTTAAACATTTGAGCTCAAATAAAAGTTTGGCTTCATTCTTTCAAGTTTGAAATGCTAGCTTGAGCTTGGCTTAAATGAGTCGTCGAGCTAGCTTGGCTTGAGCGCAGCCCTACTTATTGGCAACTATATGGACGAGAGAGATGAAAAAATACGTGAGTCAATATTGGATGAACTCGGATATATTTTGTGCTAAGGTATTTATATAGTAGCCTAGACAATTATATGATATGTCTAGTTATTTTGTGTGAGTTATGAATGTTCTGAGTTTTTTTATTTAGGGGGGGATTATCTTAATTAATGAATGTTTAAATTTCTTATAGTCATCGGAATGATTTATGATTAGAAATTTGAAAGTTAATCAAGATATGGTCTAATGTATAGATTTGGCAAAATTGGTGTTATATGTTTGAGTTATTATATTTAGAAATGAGCATATGATATTTAGTCCAACATTATATTAAAAATCATACATATTTTACGTTGTATTTCTTTTAATACATTGAATTATCCACATGTGAAGTACTTACTGAGCTTCCCAGCTCACCCTACCAATACTAATCTTGTAGAGTGAGCTGGGAGTGGAAAAGAAAATATCATAAGAGGTATATTTTAAGTTTGAGAAGGCTAATGCCATACTACAAGTTTTAGTAGAAAATGATGAAAATTTGGATCAATATGCAGTGAATTGTACATATGTAGTTATATTTTGTAGATAGTTTCTCATAAGGCACGATAGATAGACTGATGGATACTTGTGGATGAGTGAATCTTTTGGTGGGAGGGGGGCTCTATGAGTTACAATTTCAAAGTTCAAGCGAATTCGTCCTATCCCACTGCACCGGCATAGGAGGAAAAAGAAGGGGGCAAATGATCTTCATCAATAATAAAGCACCAACACTCGAGAACACTTTGTTGCAAAAAACATTCTACAGTCATTAAATCTTAACATGCAGTAGTAGTCCAAATTTACTGCTTCACCTTTTAAAAAAAAGAAGCCAAGGAGCATAATTGAAACACCTAATCAGACAACAAAAGTGGGAGAAAATTTTCATATTGTGCCAACATGATTACATCTGAAGTGGAGAGTAATAAATATTTGGCAGAGAGAAATTATGACAAAGATAATGAATATGACACCATGAGAACACGAAGTTCCTAAATATAAACATAAGACAAGACTAAAAAGGAAAATAAGCATTATATGAATCTCAGTCATCAATGATCAAACAGACCAAGAGGTAATGGAAATTGGAAAAAGAAAGGCACACCTTGACAAAGCGTGTGGCTGTGATCCAGAACGAGAACGTGGAGAAACAGACCTCGAACGAGACCTGGACGGAGAGCGGTGTGAAGATTTGACCTTCGGAGACTTCTTGTTGTCCTTTGGAGACCTCGAACGAGATCTGGATGGAGAGCGGTGTGAAGATTTGACCTTCGGAGACTTCTTGTTGTCCTTTGGAGACTTGCTGCACAACAACTCACGCTTGTTAGATTACCATTCCTACTAAGACCAAAATCAAAATCCAAGTTTAATATGCCCAAACAACGGAAGCAGACCTCCTGCTCCTGCTTTTACTATAGCTGGGACTGTGACTAGGGCTTCTGCTCCTAGACTTGGAACGACTGCGACTCCTAGATAAGCTCCGCCTTGATTCATACTCCTTCACCTATACACGCACATCGAAGAGTAAAGGCCATGCAGATATAATTGCTCGTCAAAAATGAAATCAGAATTCAGCATGTAAACTCAACAAATCATACCCGTACATACGACCGAGAAAATGCATTCCGAAACTCAGAATCATCAAGTTTCTTGATCTGCATAGGAAGAGCAGAAAAGAGTGTTGAACATCTGATGTTGAAGGAAATCATCATGAGAAATAAGAAACAAAGTTAATAAGAAAAGATGATCAACACATCATTCAACAAAGTATCAACTTACTGCATATTTCATGTCATCATAATTTGTATAATCCACAACCCCTGTGGTGCCTACAAAACAATCATAACGAAAAATATTTAGAACAGTTAAAGACACAGAAATAAGCCAATACTATTTGACATTGTACATACTATGATACAAAACACACAGGTAATTCTATCATAGGGATGAACTAGCAAACACCCCGTGCAATGCACGCGAAAATTTTAAAAAAAAGTAAAATAACTGAAATAAATTTTAAGATATGATATGTTCATCTGATAAGATTACATAAATTCTTTCCATATTAATTTTTTATATCAAATTATTTATTTAATTTGAAATTGTAGAAATATGTAGCTTATCCTCACCTCAATCTATATTATTATAGAAATGTAATAATTTTAATTAATTATGATTAATATGAGAATTACTACAATCAAATATAATGATGTTAATTAATTATGATTAATAGGAGAACTAGTGAACTACTACAATCAATGAAGGGAGGGCAAAGGTTTGAAAGGAACATTGTCTTTCAAGAGAGAAATAATGAGGGAGGAATTTAATTTAGGAAAGATAAAGAGGTAAATAAAGATCATGACAGAAATTTGTGGGCCCCACTCATTGATTTTAGTTTGATGATGTGGCCTCGCAAATGAAGAGGAGTCCTATGTGGCATCAAGAAGAAGACATAGGTGGCATCCATAGAAACACTCTTAACTGTTTTATATAGTAGTAGTATAGATGCATACTTATGTTGGACATGTTCAAGCTTGTTTAGACAAAGACCTCAAATAGTCTGACCAAACGAATAGGAACAGTACACAACAAGACAAGGAAACAAAATGAAATTTACAGCGATATACATCCAAATATTCACACTGCTTTAATTCTTGTAGTAAATTAGTAGATGTTTAATTAAAGAATATATAGATCAAGAGCTATGTTAGGGTTGTTATCAGGTTTGTGCCATCGGACTCTAAATCCCAAAGGTTGTGGTTATTTCAATTCAAATTTGAAGTGGCGCACATGTAAAAATTAACGGCATAGATCAAATGACCACAGTGGTCCTCAAAACCACTCATTGACATCATTTTCCATATATCAGGGTGGAAGTTCTCATTTGACCTAGGGTATTGCTAATTCTCTTTTGACTTTCTTTATTGTAACAGTAGAATCTAGGTATTTTATGAATTTCATTACTAACTGGAATCAATTTCTGATCTCTCGATCATATCATCCTAGGTTAATTGCATGGTCCTGATCCTGCATCAGCTCGCTTCCATACGTCCTATTTAGTGGTCAAAGAGGGTTGTGTGTGGGAGGTGATGGGATAGAATCAAGACTAAAGTATTTATGCTCATACTAATATAATGGGAGTGAAGCGCCAATATCTCCTTTCTTGCTTCTCGTTACCCAATGGATTTTTTGGCCTCGCTTCCCGCTCACTTTTGCTTCACTTCTCATTTTCACTTCTCGCTCTGACAACTATGGATTAAACACAACAACCAATTGAGCAATGGGCTTGAGCCCAAACTGGATGCATAACAATAGCTTTGTCAAAGTCATCATTTATAACACTTAGTTCTATGTATATTTCATGAAGGAGAAGTTTGAAATCATACGATTACAAGAGATTCCAAGACTCCAGTTATTCAAAAGTGCATTTTGACCATTCTATTCAAATAGATCATTTTCAGGAGTCAATTTCTTTGGAGACAAGAAAAAGGTATCAATAATAATTACATATTCAAGGCTACTTTAGAGGAGTGTTATAAAAAACAACCAACTATGTGCAAGGGTGGTTACATCGAAATATTTAGGAAACATGGAACAATTATAAATTTCACCAGCCAAAAATACCATAGTAAATAGATAGTTTGGTGTGCTTGTCAACCAGTTTGGAAGCTCAATGGCAATATTTTTTGGCAGTTATTATGTTGAAAAGTTTTCGTAGCTTCAATGCCAATCTTTACATTATATAACCACTAAATAACAGCAAGCACAATGAATCATGAATGGTAGTTCTAACAATTGATGAATCACAGTTCTAACTTATTAAAAACTATTAATGAAGCTGATGATGCTCAGATGGAGCAATATTTTGATATAGGTTTCAGATTATGTATACTCCCCCAAGTACCCAACCACCTACACAGGAAAAAGAACTTGAAATAAGCCTAACCAAACCAACAACTTCCACCAACTACCCATACCCACACAGAGACAATATCAAACAAACATTAATCATGTGTCCTTTTTTATTATTATTAATCATGTCTCATTTCTTAGTGTAACTCGAAAAACTAAAACAGAAAAGGAAAAAAAAAAAAGACTACCAAACCCTCCAACCCCTAAACATACGCCACACACAGACAATACCAAACAAATCTATTGAATTTGAGATGACTCTTCTTTTCCGAGGGACCTATGGATGCTACACTTATAAGCGAGATAACAGAAATAGGGGCATAGGCACATACCATAATCCAATTAGCCACAAACATGCATGTAAAGGTACACTTCCCTGTAGTTGGCTTCTATAATTTCCTTACACATCAGCCTACATTAATAACACCAAAATCGAGTTTGAATGTGACTTACCACCACCATCACGGAACACTTGAGAGAAACAAACATCCCCAGCTCGACGCATGTGGTCCTATTCATTTAACACATGTTATCAAGATTTCATTGTATGGGAGAAGACAAACTATACAACAAAAGGAAGAAGATGGAGAGAGAGAGAGAGAGAATTAGAAACATAAGTTCATAGAATGAAGTATCATGCTTGCCTTTAGGTCCTGCCATGAAGCGGAAGAAGGTAATCCAGTGACCATCACTGCATAACAGATCAATACAAGATCAGTTTCTAATCATATGCAACCTAATAAAAGATAAGACATGGGTATAAATGAAAACACACCACGATAGTCAGACCGCCTGGACACTCCACCACCACGACCACCGCCACCGCCACCACCATTGTAACTGCTATGGCGATCGATTGATGATGATTGTCCTCGTCCACCATGTGCAAGTTCAACCTATAAATGCATGGATGAACAATAGAAATAATGACAGAATTAACAATGTCAAGGGTATAAAGTATAAACTAATCATATAGCAGTAAAAATGAGCAGTAATTTGATATAGATGACTAACTCGTAATCGATGCCCATCAAAGCTATACCCATCACGACCACGAATAGCATCTTCAGCATCGCGAGCCTCTTCAAACTGCAATAAATAGGAATTATGAAGGAAAAAAAGGAGATAGGCAGGAAAAAAAGGAGCATCAAGGAAGATAAGGAAGATTTAAACCCTTAGCTAGAATGTGACAAAAAGGCCCACACAAGCTTGTAGATGCAATGAGTTATCAAAGTCCAAAGAGCTCCAAAATTGCAAATTTGTTTCTCGGTGTCCTTATATTATTATCCATGGATTCCGGAATATTAACTCACCTCAACAAAGGCATAACCCGGGGGTCTTGGTGGGATCTTCAGATCAATGTCGACGATAGGCCCATACTGCAAAAGCCCAGTGATATAGCACAAAAATAAGCATATAAGAGTTGAGGCAAAGCATACAACTAATTCAGACTCATCTATTAACCCATGATAAAGCATATATTGGAACTAATACTACTAGATTACCATTTTATGCTATAACCAATCCACGTGATGTAATGTTTACAATTTGGGAGTTAGAAACTTTGGTCCACATGCATATTCAGAATTTACCTCTATTTACCTATTACTTAACCTAACTATATATCCCCCAAGTGTACTTTCTAAATATGCTAACATTCACCCAGTAAATGAATAACTGCAGCCTATATTACAAGCCATTTTAGGTTCAAAATAGAAGCATGAACAATAAAAATCTTAAGTCACCTTGTAAAACAGATCTTCTACTTCTTTCTCCCGGATATCACCAGGTAGATTGCCAACATAGAGAGTTCGACTTGCACGGCTACTCATTGTTCCTGCGAGTTTGCGACCGTGATATAGTTAGACAACCATAAAGTAATTATAATTTTTTTTGTTGACAATCAGAAATTATATGAAAAAAATATGCGGTAATATGGCACAGAATACAAAAGGGAGCACAAGGGATCACAAGTATGTGAACCCAACAGCTCCAAAGAAAGTAACAAATTTGCCAAATTTTTAAAAATTCGTGAGTTTTAAGTTTGCCAAATTGTTTCCGAACTATTTGCAAATTTCCATTATTCATGAATTTTCCTAATTATTCCCAAATTTCGTGAATAATTTGTTTAGTTCGATAAATAAATTGTTTATTTTGTATATTACCCAATCAAATTTTAGCATATATTTTTATAATTATTAAAAAAATATATTATTTTTCCCAAATTTTTTCGAACTTGATCCCTGCCCAATTATTCCCGAACCCCGACTTTGTCACTATGCTCCAAATACAACAAAAAGAAATACAATCAAGAGACGCTCAAATCCATTGGGTGGTAATACTAAAAATGATAAAATAATAATAATAATTACAATATCACCTAAATAACGCTTGAAAGGAACAATGAAATGGGAGAGAAAAAAAATAAGCTCATAAGCTCAAACCCTCCAACTCCACATTATATCCAAATTTATGCAAATGTCGAACGGTGCCATCAAATAAAGGAAATTTAATGTACAAAAAATCTCCAAAGCTTAATTGATATTAATTAAATAAACAAAAAAAAAAAACGCTGAAAGCCTGAAACCCCTCAAACATGTAACTCAAATAAAAGATAAGTTGTTAGAATCCCTATTTGGATGGCGACTATTTTTAAGATTTTAGTAACAATTTAGACAAGATTATATTAGGATTTGGTTATATCAACTTCCTTGTTTATTGCTAATAAAAATTAGTTTTGTTCCCAAAAAAATGGGAGAAACAAAACAAAAAAGAAAAACTTCACTCAAGATTTGTCCACCACATTGGAAGAAAACAATAGAGTAAAGCAACAAAAGATTGCAATTACAAGATAAATACATCGAAAAACTGTCGTCGCTCACCACACCTTCTCTAGCCAAAAAATCAGCCATTTCATTCGCCAATCTAGGGATCCAAGACAATGGAATGTTCCTTTGGACTTTGATGGCACAATCATATCTCCAAGGACCGTGATCCAACCCTGTAGCCCATCTAATGCCATTACTGCCCTTGGTAAAGGAAGGGAGATTTGGAGATGATAAGACCATGTCTTGGTGATAAATCTCGTCTTGATTTGAAGTCGACTCTCCCCCCAAAACAAAAACCCAGAAAATGAAGTACCATACCGCCTTCACTTTCACTACTTATAATGATCCCTCCAATTATGTTGATCCTAGGTTGCTAATAAGCCTCTTCCATCAAAATTACGCTTGGAAGACCCGATAGGGAGGGCCGGAGGAGGGGTCCAAGTAACCATTCTAGGAGCTAGAAATGAGCTAATAAGCCACGACTGCCGATCCCTCAAAGAAACTGGACGTCCATGATGAATAGATTAAGACCCTATCCAACCTGGCCCAAATACAACTCCAACCCGCCTGATTATTATACCAGGTGAACTTGCTGCCTGAAAAAGCCCCATCTAAAAAGCCACAATAGCGGATCATGTCTTGGAAGTCATTAATGGCATTTCAATCCGGATCTCTACCCCCAAGTTTTTCGTGAACCTCCGCTATCACGTTGAAATCACCCCCAAACAACCAAGCACTAGAAACGTTGTAGGACATAGTCTTTAGATCCTCCCAAAGCTCTTTCTTTTCAACTAAATTACACTTGGCATAAACAAAGGTCACTCTGACCGTGTCAACACTATTAATCCCTTTGAAATAAGGTAATGTGACAACCCATGAGGCCATTTGGGATTTAACCCTATCAAAACCTGTTTCTAAACTGACATACTTGACCATTGACATAGATGTTTTTACTATTTCTATCTTCCAAATGGACCAAAAAATAGCATAAAGGCACCCCCCCCCCCCTCCCTCTCTCTCTCTTAAAAGTTAAAACTTATGAAATTCCAATCCATGAAGATGAAATAACCATTTTTGAAGTGAGTCTATTTTTCAGCCGATTTAGATCATAGAGGCAAGTAATTGATGTCTTGAGGGGAGTATCACCCCACCACAAATCATCCCAAAGTTAATACAATTGTCCATGCCAAGTTCAAATGGGCAAAAGGGATTTTTTTTTTAAAAGTAAGACATTAAAGATAGCATTTGAAGAGCATTGATGACTGACTCAAGAAACTTGTTTAGAATCCTAACCCATTGAATCTAGCCATATTTGCTCTTAATAACCAAAACACGAGTGTTATCCCGGGGTAGTCTCCATAACTATTTTCCCGAAAGGTCCAAAGTTATTTATTTGATGCTCCCAATGTCGTCTTTCTTTGGTTTCAATACCATCTCCCACAAAAAAAAATGTTTTGTGGGCCATTCGTCCATCCTATATATCCTACAGGTATTGTTTCTACTTGTTTACGGCGCCAATTGTCCCTTTGCCCTAGGGCTATGTCCAGTTAAATAATTAAATATCATATTATAAAAATATATTTTGCTTTCAAAAGTTTAGGGGTCACTTGTCCAATGGTTATGCCCTATTAAATAATTAAGTAATATAGTACAATTTTTACTTTCAAAAGTTCAGGGGGACAACTGCCCCTTATCCCATTGACTATGTCCTGTAAAATAATTAAACAATATAGCATAAAAGATTTTTTTTTTCAAAAGTTCAAGCGGGGCAACTGCCCCCCATGCTCCGTGGCTATACCTTATTAAATTATAAATTTTCTTGGGTAAGCTAGCTCAACTTTCTTTTAAGAGTCACTTTCTTCAATGGAAAGACATGTGTTGATTCAAAACACGTCTTTCTCTCAATAGAAGACAATAACACATGTTTTTTCCTTGAAAAAATGATTTTAAATGAAAGTAGAGCTAGCATTACCCAATTTTCTTTTTCAAAAGTTGATAGGAGGCGCGTGCACCCTCTTTCCTCCTAGCTCCCCTCTAGATCCTAAGTTGCACGTATCTTTGAGGAATATGGGTTTCCTTGTAATGGTTAAAACTTATAAATAATATATTAATACAGGTTATATGTGCTCTAAACTTACAAAGAAAATATATGAATCTCGTAGGGAAGTTTTGCCCCCTTGAAGTGGTCGAATCAATAAAATAATATTTTTCTAATGACTTAATCTTTGTCATGTTTCAGATTCGTTACCAAGGTGTCAGAGCACTTTCTCTACCTGAAGATTGCAGGCTCAATGGAGAAGAGATATGTTTTGAAGGGCAAAGGTTCAAAGCCATAATTACCAAAGTGGGATTCATAAATTATTCGTCTAGGGAAAATTTTGTAAAAAAATCAACTAAATTCAAGAATAATTTGGGAAAATGTTGGGCTAATATATGAAAAATAAATAAAATAAGATTAGTAATTATGACAATTATAAATATATATATTTCACATATTAGATATTTAGGCAGGACTTCTGCAAAAAGTCATGAATAATTCATGTTTAATTTGCAAAATCCATGACTTTTTGAATAAGTAGCGATTTTTTATAAAAGTCGTGAATACTTTGTGAATTGATTGTTCAACCAAAAAGTGGCGCATTATGAGGGAATTTTTTTTTTGTGGGGGGGGAGAGAGAGGGAACGAGAACTTTGTAGCCTAGTTGGGGGTGCAGGAATTATTCGTATGGGAAAAAATTTAACAAAAACCGACAAATTTTGACAAAATTAGAAATAATTCGGGAAAATGTCGGACTAAGATATGTTAAAATGTGAAATTAGATTACTAATTATAAAAATTATGAACAAATGTATTTCATAGATTATATATTTATTCAAGACTCTTACAAAAAGTCGTGAATAATTCGCAAAAAAAATCGTGACTTTTGAAAAAATAATGATTTTTACTTAAAAGTCATGAATTAATCATTTAATGAAAAAGACTAGCATTATTCAGGATTTTAAAAAAAAAAAAAAACTTTGTTACTATGGATATTGGATACGACACACCCCTCTCCAGGGACGGAAGGCCTGGAACCAAGGGCAAGGGGTTTTTGTAATTTTAAAACGTCGTATGTAGAAATTTTTTGAATGATACAAAATATGTAAATTTTATATATAGTGGCCCCCAAAAAAAAATATTGTACATTTTTTTCTAAATGTATAATATAAATCCTTTAAACCTTAGTTAAGATTTATTAACTTATGAGTTAATTTTTTTAAATAAAAACTAAGGGTAGATGTATAAACCCTATGGGTGAGTGAATCTTAACCACAATTAACGAGTGTTAAAAGGGACATGTGTCAAGCAGGGGAGATGCACACGTTCCACTAAACACGGATTACGCATGTGAAAAAATAATCTCATAATATAAAAATATAAGTACATAAAAAATAGTGATTTTAGAGTAGTGATGAGCCCACCCTGCATTTGACTACATAATCAAATACCTTCCCATTTCATCCCTTTAACAGTGGTTAAGCTTAACCAACTTAAAGTTTATATTATTATTTTACTCTGAAAACCAAAGTTAAATGGATGAACCTTAGGGAAAACTGAATCTTAGCCACAGTTAGTGGGTATTAAAAAGGTGGATGTGAACCAATGAAGACCATCATTTCATAATATAGTGGAAAAGCACGGAAAGTTAAGCATTTTCCTTAATTTTATTTATATAATGACTCAATCAAAAGGGAGGACCCATGTTTAATTTTCTTGTTACTGGACCCCTTTTTGGAATTCAACGTTAACGAATTTTATGACCATGATGGACCCATTACTCAAAAAAAAAAATTTGGGGGCTACACCCACGAACCCCCAACGCCTCATATTCCAATTCCATTAATTTTCTTGATATATGTAATTCAGCCCCCCCAAGGAAAAATTCCTAACTCCGCCCCTGCCCCTCTCAAAGCAATTATTAAGAGGAAAGTCCCCTCTTAAGTGTCTTAAACAGTCAGAACCTTGAAGACAATGTTTTTTCAATGGGTTCTACTTGGAAGGTGGATATTTTTACGATTTTAATCAGATTGTAACCGTTAAATTTTTTTTTTAATCCTTTAACCACAACAAACCTACGAACAGCACAACCGAAAATATCAGCGCAGATTTTAGTAGCGATTTAGGTTATGCTTTATTAGGATTTGATCACATCTTATATGAATTTGAGGGAATTTGAGGGGGGGGGGGGGGTATTGTCATAGAAATAATACTAGTCTTCTTCTTTCTTCAAAAATGCTATAAAAATCGACCTAAAAGGCATCTACAATTATTATATAATCAAGTGGGGAAATATGCCTATATCATCGTCTGCATGCTGTATTACAATAACAATAATAATAACAAGCGCGTAAGGGGATCTGCACGGCCCGAGGGACTTAGTCGGGTGCTCAAAGAGGCCCGGATACACTCGTTCCAAACAAAATAGGCGTAATCAAGAAAAAAAATTATTTTCTTTTGATCGATAAATGATATGTTTACAGGTGAAACCCTAATCTAAGAACAGATACATTGAATAACGGAAGGAACACTTAAGAAAACCCATGAATAAAGATCCAGAATATACATAAACAAGACAAACAGAGGCAAATCTGAACGAAACAATAAAGCAGAGTAAAAATCAAGAACTGAGACCTTTTCTCCGTCGGAGCTTCTAGGGTTAGGAACGGTGAGAGTTTATCTTACCTTCGCAGAAAATAGGGTTTTCAGCCGCGGTGAACGCGAACGGAGATGAAGAGATTCGAGGGTTTGGGTTTTGGGGGAGAGAAATGCGTGTATATTAGATGATTATGATAATATGTTTCCATTATGTACCATTATACCTTGTACGTTGATCTAATACCGATCGCTATTTTGCGAAATTAGATGCATGACCTGTGGTGACTGGTGAGTAAAGATAAGGGTTTTCACATCCAATCTCAATTGCATTCAAACCAATTCAATTGCATATGGGCTCGGATTGTCTCTGACGAAGCTAGAAACCCCTCTCAGGCAACCATAGAATAGGGGACATGTGGCTTTAAAAAGGGAAGAAGTCATTTCATTTTCTCCCCACGATTTTGACTTCTCCCCACCTGATATCTCTTCCCCTTTATCTCAACACCTTATCGTCGTGTGTCATATGGTGTGCGGAAAAGTTAAAATCATGGGTCCATGATTTTGACTCCCACCACTTGTCCCCTATTTTATGGTTGCCCAAACAAGGGGTTTCTGGCTTTGCCAGATCCGATGCCTTTGCATATGTGGCTCACGTGGATGGGAAGGTAACAAAAATTTCAAATTTTGAATTTCTTACTCATTTTCTCTCACACAATCAGCATCAGCCGTTTATACAACTAAACTGGTTGGAATGGAATTGCAATTTGTCTATAATACTTTTTTTTTCCCCTCCTCACGTTTGGGGTGGTTCTCTAAATACCCAAGTTTTAAAAACTTTTTTCATAATGTACCACACACATGTGAAGGTGTTCATACTGAACTTTTTTATTATTATTATTTTTAATCAGTTTATCCAAATGATTTGAAGAAAAGACATTTGTGTCCCCTTCGATATTTCTTATCAATCATGAAAACCCCTCCATTCTTTATCAACCACGAAGAGTTTCATTCAATGATCAATAAGAGTCCTCCAACATTTCATTACCTACCATTTCAATTTAGAGTTTTACAAGAGAGTTTTGTTTTATTAAACTAGTAACCACAATTATGAGAATGTCATTAACCAGATAAAAACACTTGTTTTTTTGTTAAGATCATTACACGTGTGATTAACCTAAATCAAAAAAGAAAATTATAATCATTACATTTATGATTTTAACCCTTAAATTCCAAGTTAAATGGTTTTACATGCATTTTTAATTTTTTATTTATTTATGATTACAGTGTGTGTCGGTACTCAACAAGTTGGGTCGATAATTATATTGATACTGGTTGTGTTCCAAATTTGAAGATGATCTGCATCGATATGTATCAATACATGTCAATATGAGTACCGTTAATATCAATTTAGATCAATATGAGTATCGATATTATCGATACAGGGTGCATCAATCACTTGTATCAATCAGTATCAACCGATATCGATCATATGCACAAAAAACTTTGTTGAAGTACGGATTTTTTACGTTTTTTTTTCACAACTTTCAATAAAATTTGTATAAAAATAATCATTAAATGAGAAAAGAGTGAGGAGCTTCGTGAGATGGGAAGATGAGGAGACTAGAAAACTTCTTCAATTTAATTCGCATGTACGTAAATCCCTATTTTCCTCTTATTCTTGTTTCAAACCTATTATTTAAAGTGTTGGTGATAGTGGAGGAGTGTTTCAAATTTTTCATGAATAAGAGATTATGAAAAAAAAAAATGGTTTTTTAGTTAGAGAACACAACGATCTTGAAGGGGTTATGGGGGAAAACTCCCTAAAGATACCAATGTAACAGTAATTGATGATTTCAAATGTATTGGTAAAGTCTAATGGCGATGTCAATTATTCATTATAGAACGGGTAACAAATATATAAATAACACATGAAGTTTGTGATATAAACGGGCAACAAGGGTCGTAGGTTAAGTGTTGCCCTAGCTCATTAGTGATCGGTCCCTTGTTCGCCTCGTTGGTACAAGCAATGAAGGTGACGAGCGCAGGATATTGTTACATAATGACCATTTTAGCCTTATTGTCAGTCCTTTCAACGCATTGATTTGAAATGTGTTTTCTAAAATAACATAGAATTGAGCACTCAAAAGCCTAGGGATGTTAATGGGCCGGTTTGGCCTACAAGTCAGCCCAGACAGGCTTGCTCAGCTCGGGCCAATTATCAGTTGGCTTGGTCTCAAAGTCTAAAGCTTGTGAAGTCTCAATAGGCTTCTAATTGGGCTTAACCCAACTAACCTGGTCCAATTAGCTGTTTAATATATTGGCAAATTTTTATGTATGATTTATAGGCGGGCTTGCCCCGATTAGGCATGATTAATAAGTGGGCTAGCCCGGCCCAACCAATCTATTAATCCCGCCAAGTCGGGCTTGGACCGGGCCAGCCCGAACTCGGGCCATTTACACCCTTATAAATTCTACATTGTCCTAATTTGGAAACTCTTCTCTTATATGTAAGCTGAATACAGTGACATGAAATTCTATTTATTGATTTTCACGCAAATCATTTATTCCGCATTGTTAAACGAGTCATAATTAATGAAAATGTTGTTGTTTGTGTAATTGATGTCTTATGGAGTGTGTTGTTATGTTAATGATGTAATAAAAGAACAAAAACATAATCAGAACAGAGCTCCGATCGATTAATGAAAAATAGAAAGTTGTTAAAAAAAATGGCACCAACAATGATCAATCGATGGGTGACAAACCGATCAGTCACAATGAGCGATCGATTAGAATTAATGTAAAATATTAAATTAAAGTTTTGTTTTATATAAGGGTAGTTTATGAATTTCAGAAAATTCAGGCTACGCCTGCCTTTCCCATTGTAATAGTAAAGATAAAGATGTTTGTTAAATTGTGATTTATGATATTTATTAAAAAAAACTATTATCTATACATGGTCCTATGGAGTATGCGGGTCTATGCTTACTAAGATGTCGACTAATCTAAAACCCCTACTGGGTTTTTGCTATGGTTGAGTTGTAAAATAATTGCATTTGACATTTAGGCTAGAAAAAGTGAGTTGGTTGGAAAGGTTAGGGGCTGTTTGGCTCGAACTATTGAAACGATTTTACTACTTATAACCACTTCTGTCGAGCTTACGATTTCCACATGTCACAAGCAATCATCTAATAAGTAAGGGGTGGTACCTGTTATGAGGAGAGTTTGGGTGAAGCTTATTTGGGTTGCAAGTGTGTTGGTTGTGTGCGTGAGTGAGGGTGTGGTGTTTCCTTGTCTTGACCTTTAGCTTCGCCTTGTGGTGTTGTTGAGTTTACCATAAAAAAAAAAAAAGGTAAGGGGTGTCAACGGCCAATTCAGACCGGCTCGGCTAGCCTAACTAGGCCCAATTAATAAACAGGCTGGGTTGACCCATCTAAAAAAATCATGTGCAATTTTTTTGCATACAAACGACCTACTCGGGCCGGGTTAGTCAGTCTAAGCCCGGTTAGAAGGCTACAAAACAGGCCACGGGCTTTAGACTCTAAACCTTAGCCCAAGCCAATTAATAATCGGACCAGGCGGGCCGGCCCAACCCATTGGCACCCCTACGAATCACCTCAAAGCAAGCTGTTATTCATCAAAATCTGACCGTCCAAAGAAAGAGATAGATCTGGAGGTAGCCGTCGACTGTGGGCCCCTCAGCCAATTACATATGCCACGTCTATAGTAGATAGAAGGTAGACCGTCCCTTGTGTCTACTCGAAATAGAGACCAGATATTTTGCTCTATTTTTTCCCGCTTCAGCAGGGGGAGGGGGAAAATTCGAAGATTAGATTCAGAGAGAGAAGAGAGTTGCAGAGACCTTCAAGCGAGGCGGCCATGGAAGAAGCCATCTTTCGAATAACATCAGAGCTCCAAACCCACCAAAGCCTCAACGATCCAAGTTCACAAACACCCATTTCAGAATCAACACTATTAGATCTCCAAACCCTCTTCGACAATACCCTCGACGACGAAGATACAGAAGATATCAATCTTCTTTGGGAAGCACTAGCATCAAAGAACCTCTCTCCGGCCTCCCTCGTCCACCCAATAACCGTCGCCATGGATTCCGGTCCCACCCACTTCACCCTCTTAGCCTCCAAAGTCTACCTCTCTATACTTCTCTCTCCAAAATCACCTGTTTTCACTATCTTCACTCCAATTTCCTTCCTTTCGCTTCTCCGATCCATCCGCCGGTCTCTCAAACAGCGTCAATTGGGCCCACCGCCTCCGGCAGCCGACGACATTGGCGCCGGAGCCTACAAGGGTAATCGAAAGAGAAATGGCGGTAGGCGGGGTAGGGGTTCTCGTAATACGGTTCGCAATTTCGATGAAGACGATGAGAGAGATAGGCATCGATTTGATGTCACAGTTCTATTTCCGATTCTCGAAAGATTAGAATCGGTTCTGGGTCGAATTCATCTCAACCGGTTTCCGGACGGTTTGAAATCTTTAATTCAGACAGTGGCTGAAATTCCAGTAATGGCGTTAGAGGCGTACGAGAGTTCGGCAAGTTACCACAGATTATCTGATATTTGTTCTCGAATACTGAATGAAGTTTTAAGGTCCGAGCATGGTGACCAGACTATTACGGCTGCTGAAGTGATGAAGTCATTGTCACCCGCTATTCTTCTACTGAGATCGCAAGCTCGAACATTTGCATTAAGGTTCGTGACGCATCGAATGATGGCTGCAGCAAAGGACTGTGATGCGATTAGGAAGGCAATTGTGTATCTCCCGAGGTACTTGACCAGTAAGGCGCCTGAGAAATCGGAGCCTCGGGCTGCTGCCGTTGAATCAATCATGGAAATAGTTCGAGCAATGGAATTTGATGACCAAATTGGGTTTGTAGATTACGTGGTGAAGATGACCCAAGGAAAGGCCCACCTAAGGCTCCTAGCTGTTGATCTCATTCTGTCACTGTTGATGTCATTACGGGATCCATTACCGGTAAATTCAGAGAAAAAAGTTAAGGATTCATGGGGTTTAAGGAGTTTGGAGGCCTTGATTCGGCGTTGCTCAGATGCAGCTGCAGGAATTCGAGCTCGGGCTCTATCGAATCTGGCGCAGGTAGTTGGGTTTTTATCAGGGGATGCTCGGAGTCGGGTCTGGTTGAAGGAAGTGATGGGATTTGGCAATGGTGGGGTTCCGAGCTTGGAAGGTGGGCTGAATGAGCTTCTAAGGAAAAGGTGTATGGATGAGAAAGCAGCGGTGAGGAAGGCTGCTCTTCTTCTAATTACTAAATCAACAGCTCTTCTAGGTGGAGCTATAGATGGAATATTGCTCAAGACAATGGGCATAGCTTGTTCAGATCCACTTGTCAGCATTCGGAAAGCGGCAATCTCAGCTCTTTCAGAGGTACAGTTACTGTTCAATGTATTATGCTATTTCTTTGTTTAATTGTTGTGTATTATAGTCTAATGTTAGTTGCGGTGATTACATTCTTACATAAAAGAGGAAATCTAGGGAACTTGTCTAGTAGGCAAGGACCGATCTGTCGGTTCCCACTTCAAGTTGTACAGAAAATTAACTGGATCACTTGATTGTATCATCATAGTCGTAGGCTTCTTTTGGATCATCAGAACAATATGGGAAATGTCTGGTGAAGTTTTTGTTGGGAAAAAATCTGTTTTGGAAAATCTGGGTGTTTTTGGGAAAACAGTTTTTATAAACTTTGACCCAAAATATAAATGGGACCCACAAAGATTTTGAGGCGGGTCCAAGTGGAATCATGTTCTCCTCCATGAGGAGATTAACGTGGTATATTTATTTGTCCAAAACAGTGAAGTGGTGAATGAAAAATTCATCTCAAAGTAGGCCACTTGAACATGTATTGTAAGTTGAAGAATGGTAGAGAAAATAGTCCCACATCGGAAAACTATTGAAACCATAGTGTGGTTTATATACCATTACCTTGGAATAAAGGGTGGGCCCTTGGGGCACCCAAATTTTGCGAAGGAGTGAGCCCATGCTCCAAGGTGGAACCAACCTCTCACACGCGCGCGCCGCCGCCGCCCCGCCCCGGCCCGGGCCCGTGTCCGTGTCCGAGTCCGGTCCGGTCCGGCCGGCTGGCTGGTTTGGTTTGGTTAGTAGCCTTGGTTCTTGTGGGCCTTTAGCCCAAGCCCCTATATTTATTTTTTTGCTGGGCTGGGCCAAAGCTCATTCAACTTACACTACACAGCAGTTTAATTATCCAACAGTCATGTCTGTTGGATTTAAACTGAAACCCCAACAGACATGACCCTTCTGAACAGTCTCCTCCTTTCAAGATTATTTAAGGAATTCTATTACAATTTTCTGAAGTACGAATTTAAAGATCTTCTACTCCCCAGTTTGAATCTTCTTCTGCATTCAGTCATTTTCATCTTCTGAAAGAGAGTACAAAACATCCTACGTTCGCTGTGTCCTTGGGTTTCTAGTGGTAGTACCCAGGACGTGACTGTTGTATCTTGGGAGACAACTTGCCGTTGGCCGTCACCACCTGTGCGGGGCAATATTGTCTTAAGGACATTGAATTCAATTCAAGCCTCAGTCCATTCAACCAGTAAAGTGCACTGTTCTTTATTCTATTCTATTTTAGATTGTGTTTTGTGTTTATATTTGGCATTCTGTAATTAGCATGTTTTTTACTATAACATACAGTAATATTTACTCAATAAATCAACAAACTTAAGACAATATTTCTTGTGTTATATGTTACATGCTAATTGAAAAAATCTGCATTGCTGGAATGTCTACAAGGTGTGAATCTGAGATTTCAAACACTGTAATTTTGGATCTAATTTCTGCAATTTAGAAACCTGAATTTCATTATTCTGAAATCTGTTTTGTAAAATCTGGATTTCGAATTTTGCTTTCTGTAATTGCAGATTCTGAACTATGATTCTGTGTTTCTGCACACTTTAAATTCTACAATTACATTCTGATCTTTAAATACTGCAATAGTAATATTCTGCACATGTAAAAATCTGCAATACAATATTTAAATTCTACAGTCCAATAATTCCGATCTTTAATTGGATTCTAAAATCTGCATGTCTGAATCTTAAAATTTGTAATTGTAAATTCTGCTATTTCAATTCCTGAAATTCAAAATCTGAATTATTGCAATTGTACAATCTGTAATTCAAAACTCAGAAATCTGCATTTTCAATTCTTAAATTAGAACTTTCAAATTCTGAAATCTGTATTTGAATTCTGCAACACTGTATTTAAAATTCTGCATTCCATAATTCTAACTTTCGAATTCTGAAATATGCTATATTAAAATCTGCACTTTACAATTCTGAAAACTTTAAACTCTGCATGTTAAAATCCGTATTGTGTAGTTAAATTACTGAAGAAGTAATCTGTATTTCTGTGATTCGTTAAAAAGTCTAGAATCTTACTTCATATTATTATTGTTTACAGTTCAAAACATACATGACTACCGAAAAGACCATTGTTCCTACCCCAATTGTGGCACAAGTGCCAAATATCCCCACTGCAGGCCCCATTGCTCATGGTGAAAAACCTGAGAAATTTAATGGGACGGATTTCAAGAGATGGCAGCAGAAGATGCTGTTCTATCTGACCACCTTGAATCTAGCAAGATTCTTGCAAGAGGATGCTCCTACCCTGAAAGAGGGTGAATCAGACCGGATGGCAGTTGCTGCTATTGAAGCATGGAAACATGCTGATTTCTTGTGCAAGAACTACATCTTAAACGGTCTGGACAATGCATTATATAATGTATATAGTCCAATTAAGACCGCTAAAGAGTTATGGGAGTCCTTGGACAAGAAATATAAGACTGAGGATGCCGGGATGAAGAAATTCGTGGTCGGAAGGTTTCTTGATTTCAAAATGATTGATTCAAGAACTGTTATAAGTCAGGTACAAGACCTCCAATTGATCCTTCACGAGATCCATGCAGAAGGAATGATGATAAGTGAATCATTCCAAGTTGCTGCAGTAATTGAGAAGTTACCTCCATCTTGGAAGGACTTCAAAAATTACCTAAAGCATAAGAGGAAGGAAATGGGGGTAGATGACTTGATTGTCCGACTCAGAATTGAGGAAGACAATCGAGTATCTGAAAGGAAGACTGGAAAACAAGTCCTTGAGTCAAAGGCAAATGTGGTGGAACACAAGTCTAAGAAAAGGAACCATTCTGAAGTTGGTCCAAGTCAGAAGCAAAAAGGCAAGGAACATAAAAGGTTCAAGGGCCTTTGCTACATCTGTAACAGGCCAGGACATGTGGCTAAGAACTGCAGGAACCGGAACTTCCAAGGAAAATATAAGAAGGGATCCACTCAAGCTCATGTTACTGAAGTTGAGAACATCACTGATGATGTTAATGACATGCATCTGTCTGCAGTTGTATCTGAAGTAAATATGGTGATGAATCCCAAGCAATGGTGGGTAGATACTGGAGCTACTCGACATATCTGTTCAGATAGAAGTGCATTCAGTAACTATCATAGAGTTACTGCAATAGAAAAGCTTTACATGGGAAACTCCTCTACTTCAACAGTTCAAGGATCTGGGAAGGTGGTTCTGAAGATGACTTCAGGAAAAGAGCTTACATTGAATGATGTCTTGCATGTACCAGACATCAGAAAGAATCTTGTTTCCGGAGCACTTCTAAGCAAGAATGGTTTTAAGTTGGTTTTTGAGTCAGACAAATTTGTTCTGACTAAAAATGGAATGTATGTTGGCAGAGGTTATCTCTGTGATGGTCTATTTAAAATGAATGTAATGACTGTAATGCCTTCGGGCAATAACAATAATAAAGCTAGTTCTTCTGTTTATATGCTTGAGTCATTTGATTTATGGCATGCTAGATTAGGACATGTTAATTCTGATTCAATTCGTAGACTTGCTAATTCAGAATTAATTCCTAAAATTAAATTTGATTCAAATAATAAATGTGATATCTGTGTAGAATCTAAATTATCCAGAACTTCTTTTCACTCAATTGAAAGAAGTACTGAACCTTTAGGGTTGATTCACAGTGATATCTGTGATTTAAAATTTGTGCAAACAAAAGGTGGGAAAAAATATTTTATCACCTTCATTGATGATTGCACAAGGTATTGTCAAATCTATTTGCTAAGTAGCAAAGATGAGGCTTTGGACATGTTCAAACTTTATAAAAGTGAAGTTGAAAATCAACTTAACCAAAAGATAAAGAAGTTAAGAAGCGATAGAGGAGGTGAATATGTGTCACCATTTGATGAATTTTGTAAAGAACATGGCATAATTCATCAAACAACCGCTCCTTACTCACCTGAACAGAACGGTATTGCTGAACGCAAAAACCGAACTCTAAAAGAAATGATGAATGCATTATTGATTAGTTCAGGTTTGCCTCAAAACTTGTGGGGGGAAGCAGTCTTATCTGCTAATTATATTCTTAACAAACTACCCCACAAAAGGATAGACAAGACACCCTATGAGTTGTGGAATGGTCGAAGACCTTCCTACAAATACTTAAAAGTGTGGGGGTGTCTAGCAAAGGTAGCAGTTCCTGCTCCTAAGAAGGTTAAGATAGGACCAAAGACGGTAGATTGCATCTTCATTGGATATGCTCACAATAGCAGTGCATATCGGTTTCTTGTACACAAGTCAGATATTCCTGACATACATGTCAATACGATCATGGAATCAAGGAATGCATCTTTCTTTGAAACTACATTTCCTTGCAAGGTTGTTCAAGAACATAATCCTATTAAAAGAATACATGACCCTATTAATAGTGATCATCGAGAAAATATAGACCAGGAGTCTATAGATAAGGAAAATGAAAATGAACCAAGGCGTAGTAAAAGAGCAAAAACTACTACATCTTTCGGTCCTGATTTTCTAACTTATTTGTTGGAAAATGAGCCTCAAAGCTTTAAAGAAGCCATGTCTTCTCCAGAAGCACCATCTTGGAAAGAGGCTATAAATAGTGAAATTGAATCCATCATGCAAAATCATACTTGGGAACTGGTGGATCTTCCTCCAGGGAATAAACCATTAGGATGTAAATGGATATTCAAGAAGAAGATAAAAACTGATGGAACGATTGACAAATACAAAGCAAGACTTGTAGTAAAGGGCTACAAGCAAAAGGAAGGTATCGATTATTTCGATACTTATTCACCAGTTACCAGGATAACATCCATCCGTATGTTAATAGCTATTGCTGCTATTAACAACTTAGAGATACATCAAATGGATGTGAAAACTGCTTTCTTAAATGGTGATTTGAATGAAGAGCTCTATATGGAACAACCTGAAGGTTTCATGGTAAATAACCAAGAAAAGAAAGTATGTAAACTTGTTAAATCCCTTTATGGGTTAAAACAAGCTCCTAAACAATGGCATGAGAAATTTGACAATGTTATGATGTCAAATGGTTTCAGGATAAATGAGTGCGATAAATGTGTTTATGTGAAAAACACTGAAATAGCATATGTCATTGTATGTCTCTATGTGGATGATATGTTAATCATGGGTAGCAGTAATGAAATCATTCAATCTACCAAAATGATGTTAAATAAAAGATTTGACATGAAAGATCTAGGTGTTGCAGATATAATTTTAGGAATTAAAATTACTAGAACATCTGAAGGACTCATCTTATCTCAATCTCATTACATTGAGAAGATCCTTGAAAGATTTATCAAGGATGATAAAAGTCTTGCAAAAACACCTGTAGATGTAAATTTACATCTAAGTAAAAATACTGGACAGGGAATTTCCCAGTTAGAGTATTCTCGAATTATTGGTAGTTTAATGTATCTCATGAACTGCACAAGACCTGATATAGCTTACTCAGTTAGCAAACTGAGTAGATATACAAGTAATCCAGGGGAAGACCACTGGAAGGCGATAGTTAGGGTTCTCAAATATTTGAGATATACCCAAAACTATGGATTGCACTATACAAGATATCCAGCTGTACTTGAAGGGTATAGTGATGCAAATTGGATATCTGATACTAAAGACTCAAAATCCACTAGTGGATTTGTCTTTAAACTTGGAGGTGCATCGGTATCTTGGAAATCTTCTAAACAGACATGTATAGCCAGATCCACAATGGAATCTGAATTTATAGCTTTAGATAAAGCTGGTGAAGAAGCAGAATGGCTTCGTCACTTTTTAGAAGATATTCCAAGTTGGCCAAAACCTGTGCCAGCTATCTGCATACATTGCGATAGTCAATCTGCGATTGGAAGGGCACACAATAGCATGTATAACGGTAAGTCTCGACATATACGTCGAAGACACAATACCGTGAAACAGTTGCTCTCAAATGGAATCATTTCCATTGATTATGTAAAGTCAAAGAATAACATAGCGGATCCGTTAACCAAAGGTTTGACTTTAGAGCAAGTGTATAAATCATCGAGGGGAATGGGACTAAAGCCTATATCTAAAGAGTCGACATAATGGAAACCCAACCTAGCTGACTGGAGATCCCAAGATCTAGGTTCAAAGGGACAACCTAATTATGTGTAACTCAATAATGTCACTGTGAAGAATAAATTTCTTCATCCCATTTCTATGATGAAACAGTGAAAGAATCTAGGGTAAGCATAACTTTTAATGATTCTTATATCTTGGAAATCCAAGAGGGGTATGATGAGATACTCTTGATAAGAGATCACCTATATAAGTGTGAAGAGGGGCCGCTTCTATAAGAATTTTAAAAGGCAAAATTCTTTAAGAGCACTTATGAAATAACCAGGAGTTGTTCAAGGCCAAAATGAACACAACCATGAGAACCAAAGATGTTTGAAAATGAACTGTGTGAGTTCAATTGTCTTGGTTTACATTACGGCTGAACAGTTCAAGACATCATGTTCACTGGATAGCCAGTAAATCCGATAGAACTTCACTAAGGAAGGTTCAAGGCCAAAAGCTACCTTTCCCGATGCAGTATCTTTTCAATTGTACTCTCTTTAGTGTCTGCATATATTCTGTATTCTTTAGTGTCTCCAGGAATTGTCATTCATGTGGGGGATTGTTGGGAAAAAATCTGTTTTGGAAAATCTGGGTGTTTTTGGGAAAACAGTTTTTATAAACTTTGACCCAAAATATAAATGGGACCCACAAAGATTTTGAGGCGGGTCCAAGTGGAATCATGTTCTCCTCCATGAGGAGATTAACGTGGTATATTTATTTGTCCAAAACAGTGAAGTGGTGAATGAAAAATTCATCTCAAAGTAGGCCACTTGAACATGTATTGTAAGTTGAAGAATGGTAGAGAAAATAGTCCCACATCGGAAAACTATTGAAACCATAGTGTGGTTTATATACCATTACCTTGGAATAAAGGGTGGGCCCTTGGGGCACCCAAATTTTGCGAAGGAGTGAGCCCATGCTCCAAGGTGGAACCAACCTCTCACACGCGCGCGCCGCCGCCGCCCCGCCCCGGCCCGTGCCCGTGTCCGAGTCCGGTCCGGTCCGGCCGGCTGGCTGGCTTGGCTTGGTTTGGTTTGGTTAGTAGCCTTGGTTCTTGTGGGCCTTTAGCCCAAGCCCCTATATTTATTTTTTGCTGGGCTGGGCCAAAGCTCATTCAACTTACACTACACAGCAGTTTAATTATCCAACAGTCATGTCTGTTGGATTTAAACTGAAACCCCAACAGACATGACCCTTCTGAACAGTCTCCTCCTTTCAAGATTATTTAAGGAATTCTATTACAATTTTCTGAAGTACGAATTTAAAGATCTTCTACTCCCCAGTTTGAATCTTCTTCTGCATTCAGTCATTTTCATCTTCTGAAAGAGAGTACAAAACATCCTACGTTCGCTGTGTCCTTGGGTTTCTAGTGGTAGTACCCAGGACGTGACTGTTGTATCTTGGGAGACAACTTGCCGTTGGCCGTCACCACCTGTGCGGGGCAATATTGTCTTAAGGACATTGAATTCAATTCAAGCCTCAGTCCATTCAACCAGTAAAGTGCACTGTTCTTTATTCTATTCTATTTTAGATTGTGTTTTGTGTTTATATTTGGCATTCTGTAATTAGCATGTTTTTTACTATAACATACAGTAATATTTACTCAATAAATCAACAGTTTTAGGTGTGCATATCCTAGGCAGGACTATTGAGTGGTTGTGTCCACCCATGTGCTTCACGATATAACTATAATCACCACATCTCTTTCTTGTTTTCTGCTCTGTCATGCTTTTGAAATCAGTTACGTCTTTGTAGTTGCATACATTTTATTTCAAATTATTTTGTGGGATCATTTCCCTTGACATCTCTTCCAGGTTTTCTGCTCCGTTATGCATTTGAAATCCGTTACGTCTTTGCAGTTGCATACATTTTATTTCGAATTATGTCGTGGGATCATTTCCCTTCACATCTCTTTCAGGTTTTCTGCTCCGTTGTGCATTTAAAATCTGTTACATCTTTGCAGTTGCATACATATTGTTTCAAATTATGTTGTCGGATCATTCCCCTTCTTTCAATCTTCTGAAATTATGACTTTGGTACGTTCCAGTCGGGTTCCTGCTCTCTCTCTCTCTCTCTCACTCCTGTGTATATTTCCTAATGGTATTTTTATTTCGTAGTTGTGTTTACAATTTTCTTTACCTTCAAGTCTCACTTTTATGTTGGATTCTACATTGGTTAATAGGTTTTCAGAAAGTTCTCAGACGAAGGTGTGATTACCGAGTGGCTTCACTCTGTTCCACGTTTAATAACTGATAATGAATCCAGCATTCAAGAAGAATGTGAGATATTGTTTTTAGAACTGGTCTTGGACCGGGTATCCAGAGTTGGATCCTTGGGTTCACATCATGACACAAGTTCTTGTTCAAATTTAAAGGCAAAAATTTTAGAAGGGGACATCGAATCTGTTTTTCCCGAGGGAGTGTTACTTCTATTGAAAGGGATCTGTGATGGGGAGGTGGCACCTTGTGTGAAGAAGATATGTGCAAGCCTTGGAAAGAAGAAACGGCTCAAGCCCACTATTGCTATTGCACTTCAGAACATCATAATGACCTCCGAGTCACTCTGGTTGAGCAATTCTTTGCCAATAGAGAAGTGGACAGCTCCTCCTGGTACTTGGTTTCTTCTATCGGAGGTG
Organism: Tetracentron sinense; assembly: GCA_015143295.1. Classification (NCBI taxonomy): domain Eukaryota; kingdom Viridiplantae; phylum Streptophyta; class Magnoliopsida; order Trochodendrales; family Trochodendraceae; genus Tetracentron; species Tetracentron sinense. The sequence continues at coordinate 4,999,792 of CM026558.1, read as the reverse complement.
TCATTATTCCTGCCAAAATCAGTGGGGTGGGAGTTCCTTCATCATCAGTGGCAGATCCTCGACAAGAATGAACTAGGGGGTGAGGTTCGGAGTTCACCAGTGCAAGGGGATGTGGATGAAAAGGTAGAGGGCATAGAACCAAATTCGGTTGCTTGGGCTGGAAATCGCGTTTTCCTTCTGCAGACAATTTCTAATGTTTCCGTGGAGCTGCCCCCTGAACCTGCAGCAGATTTAGCTCATAACTTGCTCAAAAGGATTGAGGAGTTCAACATGCACTCAACAGAGGTATGTTGAAGTTTGTCTCATTAGCACAATTCATGGCAATGCTACTGTTGTTTATGTCTCTTAAGTGCTTCCCTTTTGGTTCTATTCTGGGTTCTCATTAGTATGACCCCAGTGGGTTAATTTGTACATTATGTATAGTCTTAAGTCTTAACATGCTTAAATGGACCTAGATCAATAGTCTACCTAGAGTGGTTAGGTTTTATTTGTCTGAATTTAGCTCATAACTTGCTCAAACTGATCGAGGAGCTCTGCACTTGACAGAGGAATTTCTCATTCGGGTTCATTGAACTAAGTTACAGTTCACGACACGGCATTGCTACTATTGTTTTTGCTTCTCAATTGCCTCTTTGGTGGTGCACCGAGTCCCATTAGTAGGTCCTAAGGGGGTTATTTGTGCATATTAATATGCTTAACTTGCTTATATGGATCAAGCTCAAAATAGTCTTAGTAGAGGTGTCACTCATATTAATTTATTGAATTTCACCTAAATCTTTTTCCATATAAACCTTCCTTTTAAGGTTATTATTTTTCAGTAATTCTAACCAAGGCGTCATTACCTCTATAGATTTTTGCACAGCAACCATGCAGTCACGGTGGGTTCCATCCCAACTTATTCATTCAGAAAAAAAATGCTCATCTGCCTTTTTATCACAGGCACTAATAGTGTGCCTCCATTAGATCCACCTTCAATTCTATGAACTTTATTATTACAGCTTCTGCATTGTAAATATTGTTAAGAATTGAGATTTATAGTAGTACATACTACATTCAGCGAATGAGTCAATTGCCAAGGAAGAAAATGTGAATAAGTTATTTTCCTGTGTTATAGGAAATACGAAGACCCATAATATTTTTATGTAATATTTCACTGAATGATTTTTAATGGCTCCCAACCCCACTCCCTTTCCCAAATCTGCAGTTGGATCCCACTGTATGCAATTAAGATTGCCTTGCCCATGCTTCATATACTGCTAACCAATAATGCATTTGACCTCAGGTCAACGCTCATGTAAGAGCACTTAGAACTTTGTGCAAGCAGAAGGCTTTGAATCCTGAGGAGGGTGATACCCTTGTCATGAAATGGGTACACCAGCTTCTCTATAAAGCTTTAGGAATTCTAGAGACTTACATTTCGGAGGCCTCAGAAACAAGCAAGGACAGTAGCTTTCTAACACCAAGTGGGGGTCAGAAGGGGAAGAGAGCATCAACCATGTCCCGTTCCATTTTGCAAGCTGTTATTGCAGTCTATACTATTGGGTCATTGGTTATGGTTTGTCCTTCTGTGGATTTAAAGGGTATTATTCCAATTTTGCACACCATCATCACTTCGGGAAGTTCTGAATCAAAACGAAAGAAATTACCTTGCACTACAGTTTCTATTAAGCAGACGGCCCCTTCCTTGTACATCCAAACATGGCTAACAATGGGAAAGATCTGTCTTGCCAATGAGAAGCTCGCAAAGCGTTATATCCCTCTGTTTGTGCAGGTTTGGTTCTTGATTCAGCATATCTTCTATTCCATGGTCTTCAAAATCACTGCAACTGACAACCTGTTAATAAGTGCTACAGGAGCTTGAAGAGAGTGATTGTGCAGCCCTTCGGAACAACATTGTAGTGATGATGGCAGATTTTTGCGTTCGCTACACTGCTCTAGTTGATTGGTGAGACCCGTACATGAAAAACCAGAACCTGTTTCAATCACCGCTTTGCTCTTTTAGTTAGTTACTGCTCTTAAAATTTACAGTTATATATCAAAGATCACGAAGTGTCTGTGTGATCCATGCGAAGTTGTGAGAAGACATACATTTATACTCCTCTCAAGATTATTGCAGGTTTCTTTCTCTTCCTGGAGTTCCTTCACGTTTTTATTCCTATATATTCTATCACTAAGGTTTCTTAGTTGGCAAACTACTTTCAAAGTTCTATTTTATTTAACAGAGGGACTATGTGAAGTGGAGAGGAATGCTTTTCCTTCGATTCCTCTCGTCTCTTGTAGACGAATCAAAGATGATTAGGCAACTGGCAGATTTCCTCTTTGGGAATATCTTAAAAGGTTAGAAAGCTCTCACAAATCCCAAATATGTTTTGTTACAGAAGTGATCACATATGTTTGCTCTTGAATTTGACTTGTGCGTGCCGTGTTCGAAGCCAAGGCACCACTTCTGGCATACAACAGTTTTGTGGAAGCCATTTTCGTTCTGAATGACTGCCATGCTCATGCTGGACACAGTGAGTCCCAGAGTTTGCAAACTGAGAACCGATGTTTCTCAATCAGGTTAGTGTGTTCTGGATTTAGAGGTGCAGAAGATGAAAACAACAAACTTTCTGATTGGGAGACCTTATGTAGAATATATTATTTGTTGCAGGGGTAATGATGAAGAGTCAAGGTCTCAACGAATGCACATCTATGTTTCTTTGCTGAAACAAATGGCTCCAGAGCACCTTTTGGCCACTTTTGCAAAGCTATGTGCGGAGATCCTTGCCGCCGCATCCGATGGCTTGCTCAATCTTGAAGATGTTACGGGGCAGTCTGTACTGCAGGTACTATTTCTATGCGTATAGGAAATGAATCTCTCTCTCTCTCTCTCTCTCTCTATGGGCTAGTCTCATGGTGTACATGCTAATCAATGTTATCCATCATGTTGATGGGCTCATCTAGGAGATGAGAATACTTATGCAATATATTGAATATTGATGGTCCAGTAGAAAATGAAAATTTGAGTGGTCCGGTTTGATGTTATTTTAGTCAAGTAAAGCAGAAGATGCTTCATGTGTTTTTGTTACACTGATCTCCTATTCCTCTAGCTAATCAATTGGATATTCAGATCTACCATTACAGCCGTGCTTGTAACTCCACATGGAAAAGTGGTGATACATCTAAAGTGCTGGTTCAGTTGGCCTCGTGCTAGAGACCTTATGGTCCAAAGGTCAAAATGATTGTGTGATTTTACAGTCCGACGTACTGTATTCCTTTTGGGTGGTAAAATCGATTGGGGAATCAGTACCTAGAAAAGAAGAACTTCAATGTTGAATGGCTAACTTCATTGGATCATCCTGAATTTGTCATGAGATTTCCAACATTGGCCCTTTGAAATCATTAGTCTTTAATTGAACTCCACCTGCTCCATGTAGCAGCTACAAAGAACAATTTCATGCTTGTTTTTTTCCCAACTCGCTAGTAAACTGAAATGTATATAATATTGTTCTGTATTTGCTGGTCATCTGTTTTCATGTAGATTATGGTTTTGGAACTGTTAACAGGATGCTTTCCAAATACTTGCTTGCAAAGAGATCCGAATCCCAACCAATCGTGGAGCAGCAGCTGACACAACAGAGATGGATGAAGAAGGTGGAGGAGGATCTGCTTCGGCTGCTTCCAGAGGGAGGGTGGTCACTCAAGCTCTTAAGAAGAGTCTGATCCAGAACACCATCCCCATCTTCATAGAGCTGAAGCGGTTGCTAGAGAGCAAGAACAGCCCTCTCACGGGTTGCCTAATGGAATGCCTGAGAGTGCTTCTCAAGGACCACAAGAATGAGATCGAGGACATATTGGTTGCCGATAAGCAGCTTCAGAAAGAGCTCATCTACGACATGCAAAAGTATGAAGCAGCCAAAGCCAAGTCCACAGTGGCTGAGGCTGTTGCAACCATGCAGAGATCTGATAACTTCCGTTCACCCCCATGTCACAGGCCTAGTGCTTCTAAGCTTGCTAGTGAAACAGATGTCCACGATAGGTTAGCCGAGAAGTTGGGAAGTGCATTGAAAGTTGCATCTGCAATGGCGGATGTGGCGGCAGCAGCCACAGTTAAGTCTGTGCTCAGGGAAGTGAACAGGGGTGCATCCACCCCACCACTTCATTCCATTAGCATGCCCAAGCTCAAGTCTTCCATGGGAGGATCTATTTCTCAGGGAAATCGTCCATTAGATGTGTTGGAATCGTTGAGAAGAAGACAGTCTTTCGATTCCGATGAGGAAAACTAGTTTCCGGGCAACACATTTGCTTGAGTGGAATTTTTTGAAGCCTGAAAATAGAGCTCTGAGGCCTTACAAAGTGAGGTGACTCTAGTCAGAAATCTGTCTTTGTTTCAGAATCGGGATGTAATTTTCAATTTCGACATATATTACAATAATTTTAATTGTTGAGATATTAAAGGGCCATTTCTAGTAACCAAAATGACAAAATATCAAAACTGAGAGATTTCATTGTCTTTAATATCAGAGCCAAGGAACAATGGCATCAGTAGACACTAATCTTGAATTAACTTGAGTGTTTGACATACACTGGTTGGAGCTATTGTAATTTCTCACTTTATGGGGTGCATGAGCCAGCATCAAACACATTTCGATGACAAAGGTTAATAACATTTTAACAGGGTAAGATTAAACAATACGAGGAAAAGAAATGAAAATGGATTATGACAGTTTTAAGCAACGTTATTGTATATTGGCCATCTACTGTAATGTTAAGGTCCTAGCTGTGTAGAAAAAAAAAATACTATTGCAACCCCTCTGGGGAAGACTCATGTTCGAGTCTCATAATGGTGAGACAATTAGAAAGCCTTGGATTTACAAACATATTAACACCTGGGCTCTATTTGCAGCAAATGTGCCCTGGCTCCATAATAATGTCATGGATCTATGCTGTAGAAATGGCTAACATTTTTACAATTTAAGGTCATTTATTCAAATCTTCCAGAACAAAAAATAAAATAAAATAAATAAATAAATTCAAACTAGCCTTGAATATTCTAGTCTCGTGACAAACACCCAAATGGAATGAAACAAGGATGTTTTTACATAAAACCACTGTTATCAAAACCGGATCGGACTGGCCGGTCGAACCTGGAAAATCAGGAACCGCCCCCTCACTGGTTCCAAAGTCCCCAAAACCAGTACTCTTTAAAAATCGGCCATAACTAGTGGTAGAACCGGGTAAAAAAGAAAAGAAAAATTAAATAAAAAAGGACACGGTTGAACTGGTCAAACCGGGAACCGACCACCCAGCAGGTTTGATGAGTGGTCCGGTTATGAAAACACTGCATAAAACAGCTCACACACAAAGTTTCCGAATCCAAACCAAGCCGAGATAGGATTACAACCAATTGCAATTGAATTCAATTGTGTAATTAAATTGCGTATGTGGCTAATGCTGATTGGATGAGAGAAAAAGAGAGGGAAATTCAAATTTTGATTTTTTTTTTCTAATCAACATCTGCCACATATGATCATGAATTCAATTGCAATTGGCTATAATCTGATCTCAACCAAGCCTTTTAGCTATGAAATCTAGGGTTTTACAGCCAATCACATAAGAGCAATGTTAGGCCTACTTTCCTTTCATTCACTTTCCCCAACACAAAAGAAAATATGTCATATTTTTGTGTGGGGCTCACTAATTTTTTTTTAGGGGTTTTTGCATATCAGCTGCTATGTTATAGCAGCTTTGCACATGCACTTTTATGAATAACAGTTTTGCAAATTAACTTACGATTTTGCAACCGTTGGACAAACAACCTCAATCCTTAGATTCCTCATACATATGTTTATTATTATTAGGAAATGTCTATTACATCCTTACGATATTTCACAATCTCATTAATTTTTTTAAAACTAGGGTTAGGGTGTGAATCTTAATCATAAGGGTTAAAACTTATTAACCATAATTCAAGGGTAGTTAAAGGCTTTGTAACTTGCAAGGTTATGAAATATTTTAAGGACATAATAGTCATTTTCCTAATACTAACAAACGAAAGCCTAAAGAAAATAAGGGCCCGTTTGGTTCGAATTATTGCAATCATAAGCGCTGATGCTGATAAGCGCTAGTTTTTTTTTTTAAAATATTAAACTATGGTTAAAAAGTTTTAACCCATAAGTGTTAGTATTTTTTTGTAAAAGCTAAGGTTATATTGTTATATTGTTATATTGTTGAAACCTCAATGCTTATGATGCATGTATTTTCCATGGTTGAGTATCTCGTAATATTTTTGATAATTTTATACTTTCGATTGGATATGGTTTTTGCATTTGGGTGAACCAAACGAGATTATTTTACATATAATCGATTATTATCAGCATCAGTCCTTATTGACAGTGTCAAACCAAACAGAATTACAACTATCAATGCTTATTGACATTAGTGCTTATTTGTATGAGCGCTTATCAACATAATCGCTTATGACTGTAATAATCCGAACCAAACGGGCCCTAAGAATTAAGGTTATTTGGCTAACGGTTGCAAAACCATGAATTAATTTGTAAAACTGTTACTCTTAACTGTGTATTTGCAAAGTTGCCACAACACAGCAGTTGATATGCAAAAATCCCTTGTTTTTTTATCTTCTTATCTAAAACGAAGGAAAAATTGATGAGAAGGAAAACTAATCATTACTCAAAATATAGATATAAAATGACCCCATGTATGCATGAAACCTAGCAAAAAAAAGCCAGCCTCATCAGTTGATCTTTTTTTTTGGTCACTCTCATCAGTTGATCTTAACGGTACTATAAAATGGACTTTTTCTCAAGCCAAAGGATTGAATCACATGAGGACACAACAATCTAACTACGAATTGCAAAGTGATGAACTGATGATCGTTCATTTGTGTTTTGTAGATACAGAGACGATTAGATTCCTCATGATTTTGTATGTTTTTTTCAAATAATAATTATAATATACGGTGGTCCACTCCTTTTTTGAATCTTTTCTTTATTAATGGACTTTGATCCAACGGCTTTGAGACTTATAAGGGTTGTGGTGTTCCTTGTGGTGTTGTATACTAGTTCTTATGGGTGATATCGAGCCGAGCGGAGTAGTGGTGTGTTCAAGCTTGTTCGTTAGCTCGGAAATCATGTTCAAGCTTGACTCGTTTATTGAATAACCGAGCTCGAGCTTTGCTAGCCGAACTCGAGCCGAGCTCGAGTAATTCACGAGCAACTTGTCTTATTGGATATAACTATTTATATTAGTTAAAAAATTCACTTTATTATCTTAGACATAGAAGTCACAGTGTTTACTAAAATTTTAGTATAAAATTATAATTATATAAAGGATATTCTAATCATATAAAATACATTATATACTATTAATCTTTACTAGTATATAATATATATACTTAATTTTAATATTTAAATGAAATAAGTATATTTTAAATATTTTAGTAGGTTAATATGTATATATAATCGAATTGAGTTTTTATCGAGCTAGCAGGGGTGTGTGTGAACACCAGAATTTACCGCCTTTCCTCCCCTCTCAACTCTAAGTGTCGAGATAAGGTCCGAGAGTAGAGGAATAACGCTAAATTTATTTTTTAGAGTCGCCACCTACTTAGGGGAAGTAGGATCCCGAGATAATCCAAATGAGGGGGTCTACGGTCCAGAGTAGTCTAGGTAAGAGATCCCTTTAGGTCCTGGGGAAGGGGTTAGGCACCCCAGGACCTCCATCCAATGATGGTAACCTACTCATTAGGTCCAAATCAAACATTTAAAAAAATCACTTAACATTTCCTAAAATTTATTAATTTTGCTAATCGGATACCAATCAAAATGGGGTGTAAAAAAAGTTTATTTTTGGTTGGGGTCGAACCCTGATTGGGCTGCCTACTTATCCGGTTAGTCGGAATCAGACCCTCATAGTAGTTCGGGGTCCGTGACTGTTTTTATACTCGTTTCGGAGTGTGGTCACTTCCAACTCGTGTTTGAGTTGGGGGAGGGGAAGTGGAATTGAGATTTATGAATCTCATTCCGGGAGATGGTCGCGTAGCTAGGTGCTCGTGGGGGAGCTCTAGGGGGCGTTCATTTATTAGGGTAGATTTCTTTTTCATTTTAGATTTTTTTGAATGTTTTTGTTATTTTGTATTTTTTTGATTTTTTTTGTATTTTTTAATTTTGGCAAGTTTTAACTAGTCAAGGCTATCCTAAGTGCCCAAGGTAGGCAAAAGGAAAATAAAGTCTAAATGATTTTAATTATCTTAAAGGCAAAGAGCAGGGCAGATCGAGCGGCCTTAAACCAAAAGAGGCTATGGTTTAAATACGGACCCTGCTCTAGGTCCCAAGGGAGGATAGACCAGTACCTTTAATTTATTTTAATCTTTTTATATTTTTTGTTGTTTCTTTTTTTTGTAAGACTAACTAACGGGGTGAGCCAATTATTTAGGGTTAAAAAAGAAAAACTATCTAAGTGCCCAATGTAGGCAAAATAAGAAAAGTAAATCGTGGCCTATCCCTATTGCACACACATGGATAATATATACATACACAACAAAATAAATGGGCCCCAAGGGAAAGTTAATGGGCCAAGGCCCATTGACCACCAATAGTCAATTGGCTTTGGTCTGCTATCTTTCTAAGGCCTCAAGAAGTAGGCCCTAATAATTATTCTAGGGACTTATGGGCCCCAACTCATTAACATATGGCCCAATCCAAGGGCCCAAAAATATTCAAATCCCCAATACTCCCTCCTCACATTTGAAAAACAATAAAAACACAGCACAGGGGGAGGAATGCATTTGCTACGTCTTGGTTTTGAGCAAAATTGGAAGTCTAAAACTTCATTTTGAACAAAATCAAGGCGTAGAAAATGAATTGGAGCCTATCTAACAAAATTACTACAATAAATAGAGGGTGGTAAATAAATAAATAAAATAAAATAAAATAAAAGGGAAGAGATATACCTGCGAGGGTTGATGAGGGACTGGCGATAGTGGTGGCTGCTCCGTGGATCAGAATATAGAAGAGGAAACCCAACAAAGGGTTTTACAAATTAAGATAGTAAAATAAAAAAATAAAAAAACAAAAAATCAGATTGCGGGTGCAGCCATGATCTGGCTGGAACAGACGACCTGTTGCTGTTCTTCTGCCCAAAATAAAAAAGGAAACAGACATTGAATTTAAGAAATAGTAATAATACACTGTAAATCCAAATCTGAAATAATGGACTCAGGAATAAAAGGAGAAAATGCGATTACCTGAGAAAAGAGGGGAATCCGTCGGACACGATTTGGCCGGAAAAGGCGACTGGAGATGAGGTATTTCGGATCTGAAAAGCATGAACAATTGTTAGCCGACGGTAGAAGAATGAGATCTGAGATGGGACGCAACAGTGGTGGAGATTCTCACCAAAAGTGGTGCCGCCGGAGAAGACGACCGGAGGAGAATTCTGAAGCTAAACCGGCAGCGTGAAATGCTGTGAAACGATAGCAGAGGTGAAAATAAAATAAAATACATAAATAATAAAATGAAATAAATCCAAATAAAATATGAATGGGATTGATTGCAGAAGTCTAGATCTGTAGATCCAGATCTGAAGATCCGGATCTGAATGAACATGAGAGAAATCATGGAGAGCAAAGGGAAAAAAAAATTGGCTACCTAAGAAGAGAGGATGTCTACCGAACGGAGGTGGGTGAGAGGTTGGAGGTGAAGAAACTCGCCGGGGAAGATGATTTCGCCGGAGAGGATGATCGGAAAAAAGGGATATCCCTGGTCCTGCAAACACGAAAACAGTAAAATAAAATAAATTAAAATAAAACGAGAAGATGTAAATCTAAAGTTTAGATCTAGATCCAGATCTAGATCTGGATCTAGATCTAAAACCCAAGAGAAAGAAAGAAACGCAAACCTGTAGAACGCCGGAGGTGGACAGGTTGCCGGGGATATTAAGCTCGTCGGAAGAGTGGTTCGTTTCCGTGATGACGACGGCGAGATGGATGAGGTGGAGTTGCTTAGGTGTGGATCAGAGCTCGCCTGAGAGATTCCTCTCTTTGCCACCGATCTTGAGGAAGAAAAAGATGAAAGAGGGAGAGGAAAGAGTCGGTTGTTTCAACTGGTAGAACGGTTTATATAGGCTACAGTAATGGGTTGTTTTGGCTTGAAGATTCATGGGCTTGGGCCCTTAGGGTTTAAACCCTTGAAACCCTTGTGGGCTAGGCTTGGTTGCATTCGGGCTTGTGTGAATTGGTCTATGATTTTTATCAAATGGGTTCAAGATATAGGCTTGGGTACATGGGTTTGTGGTTTAGGTGACTTTGGGCGATGGATCCTTCTCTCTCAACTCCTCTCAATTCTACCAACTCAACACTCACGAATGAAATAAATAAAATAAAATAAAATTAATTAAAATAAATTTAAAAGAAAATAAGATTTTAGGGGTGTAAAAATGGGGTGTTCACAGTGTGTTCAAGCTCGGCTCGTTTACAAAACGAGTTCGAAAATGGTGTTCAAGTTCGTCTCGTTTACAAAATAAATGAACGATACTCGAGCTTTTAACGAGCTGAGCCCGAATAGTTCACGAACATTTTGTTCAATTACCACGCCTACCAGTTCCTCCAAAAACAAAAAAAAAAAAAGCCTATTTGTTGTTTTTTTTTTTCCACACTTTCCGGTCTTCCAGGGTATTCTCGCTGGACCGGCCGCCCGGTTCGGTTTTTGATTGATTTTTGTAGGTAAGGAAATTTCCTGATACCACACTAAATATAAATTGAAGACCGATCTTCGTCTCCGTGGGGTTCCATCGAAAACCCCTTCCCTTCTCTGCGATTCTCTCGATCTTGATTCGAGGGTTTTATTTCCTAAGCCGGTAAGACGTAGTCTGATTTGAATTCTGTTAATTTGTTTTTTGTCTGGCTTGAAGATTGTTAGAGTTCGATCCTAATTCGAGTAGATAATTATATATGTGCATTTGAATTAGGGTTTCAGATTCATTTATGCGCTTCTATACACATGAATTGAGTGATGAATGAAATTCTAATATAATTTATCTTTTGATTTCTGTGGTGTTGATTGGCCGATGAAACCCTACATTTTACGGATATGAAGGAATTCATAGTGAGATTAGCATATTAATTTTTGCAGCAACCCTAACTTACATTTTTCTCTTGTGATTTAGGGATCTATGTTTTTAGTTCGAGGAATCTGGAGATCTACATGTTGGAGTTTTAGATTGGGTATTGTGACATAGACATCTGAGGAGTTTGTTTCTTAAGCCTTTGTGGGTTTTTGCTATAACTTTGATTTTCTCGCCCCCGCAGTCTGAGATGGCCCGTGACGTGATTGATTAATTGGTATACCCTAGACAGTTGAAATTTGAATTTTTGGGACTTTTCTTGAATTGGCTTACTGGGATATTGAAGTGGATCATGGACGGTAACAAGGATGAAGCATCAAGGTGCATCGGGATTGCCGAAGCAGCAATTGCATTGGGCAATAAGCAGCGAGCACTGAAATTCATTAGAATTGCACAACGCCTTAACCATAACCTCTCTGTTGATGATCTACTGGCTGCTTGCGAAAAGGTAGAATCAGTGGCCTCTACCTCTCCTATCGAGGAAAAACCTGTAGTTAAGAACCAGAAAGAGCCTGCACCCTCTAAATCTGCTGAGTGCTCAAACGAGGAGCGGAATTATACTGAAGAGCATGTTAAGCTGATCCGTGAAGTTAAGAAAAACAACGATTACTATGCGATTCTTGGTGTGGAAAAGTCCTGTTTGGTTGAGGAGATTAGGAGGGCTTACAGGAAACTATCTCTTAAGGTCCATCCTGACAAGAACAAGGCCCCGGGTTCCGAAGAAGCATTTAAGAAAGTCTGCAAGGCGTTTAAGTGCTTGAGTGATGAAGATTCAAGGAGGCAGTATGATCAAACGGGTTTGGTCGATGAATTTGAGTACAACCAGCAGCACAATGTCAGGAGGAGGAGGAGGAGGACTACTACCCATGACTTGTTTGATGATGATTTTGACCCCGATGAAATATTCAGGTCGTTTTTTGGTCAGGGGGACATGTTTCGGGCTGCTCATGTTTATCGGGCAAGAGGAATGGCCAGTCAACATGGAGGAAATGTTAATGGGGGAGGGCCTAATCTTATGGTTCTTCTTCAAATCTTACCTATCTTGGTTATCTTTTTGCTTGCCTATCTTCCTTTCTCGGAGCCTGATTATTCTTTGCATAAGACTCATTCCTATCAGATCCCCAAGGTCACTGAGAAATATGGAATAGAATTTTATGTCAGAACACCTGATTTTGACCAGCATTTTCCACTTGGAAGTCCATCTCGAGCTAACATTGAGGACCATGTCATTAGGGAACACAAAAGTATGCTTGGTCGCTATTGTCACATAGAACTCCAGAGGCGTCAGTGGAATAGAAATTATCCAACGCCTTACTGTGATAAGCTACAGAATCTCAGTGTAGCATGAAGGTTAGATGCATTTCTCTCTTTAATTAGAAGGTATTAAATTATATTTTGTGATTATTTAGTTATTTTTGGTTTAGCTTTGAAGATTGGAATGTAATACTTAAAAAAAAAAAAAAATAATTTTAAGTTTTCTCTTCAGACTATACCTTGCTATAGATTGTAGCTTTTCTTTCATTATTGTTTTCTTTTCAAGTTTGCCTTATAGGCAAGCGTTCATAGTTGTGAAGTTGTTGGAGATGCTTTACTTGGATATATTTGTGAGAAGTGCTACAGAGATCTGCCCGGTTTGCACCCATGTGGAAACTTGACTTATTTGTGCTGTCACATCAACCTTAGGGAACCCTAGGTACCTGCAATTACTACAACTGGTGGACATGTCAACTGTAGGCAGTTGGTTGTATTAACTTCAATCACCTAAAGTATCCCTACGAGCTACGGTTGATGTGGCATCCAAAAAGGCCATGTCTTATGCATGTGGGAACTCCATGGAGTGTGGCTGTTGTTATTTGTTAATGCCTACTGATCTCCAAGATAACATGCTAGCTTCTAACTACTAACCTAAGAACATAGATACTAACCCAGCTAACCGAGTTTGTGCCCTCACCGTCTTATGATACCCCAAAAGGGGGTGGATAAATCTATCCCCTTTTTAGTGATAGAATCTCTGACGAGAAATAGGGTGTCGAGGGGATGACCTGTTTAGTGTATTTCTGCTTGTGTAATCTTCTTTGCCTTATGTTGTATCTTACTTTTTTTGATTTGAGACCAGGCTGCGTCTGTTGTATCCCGGCAGTCGTGTGTTTTTTCCTGCTTCGTTGTATCTCTGTCAGTTCTTGTTGCAATATAACTGTTACCAATTAAAAAAAAAAGAAAAAAAGAAAAGAAAGAACATATTCCATGTTATGCTGCTCACCTCAAACTTGTTAATTGTCTTGCGCTTGTTTGTTAACTACGATCAAGTGGGCTTTTCACTTGGCAGAGACATAGTCTCTCTTTGGAGCTATATAAGATCGTGAGGATCGATTCTCTCTGTGCTTGATCATATTTTCAAAAACAAAAGGAGGCAACACTAGTCTGTTTAAAGGTTCAGTTCAGACCTATTATGACCTAGGTAGTTGCAACCTACAAGTTATTTGCAAATGCATCTAGTGAGATGAACCTTTGGTTTGATTGTCTTTTTTGCAAAGACCGTTGAACATGGAATCAAAAATCGCCAAAATCCATTCTAAGAATGGCTCGTTCATGGATAAAGTTAGGATTAAAAAAAAGGGTGCACTCAAATTTAGCAGTAGATATTTGTTGCAGTTGAAATTTTAGTCTTAGTAGTCAGGATAATGGTTTGCTGGAAAGCCTGGAATGTTCAATTTTTTTATTTTTTATTTGGTGACAGGGGTATCCGGGCCCCTTAGAGCACCCGACTAAGTCCCCCGAGCACGTGCAGAGCCCTCTCTTCACACACGCCAAGAAAGTCGGGATAAATCCGGAGGTTTTGCCAACGAGGGGAGGGAATCGAACTCAGAACCTCCGCTTCTTGAGGCGTGGTCCTGGCCATCTGCCCAACCCCCATTGGTTGAATGGTCAAATTTGTATGAGCTGAACCTCTACACGTTTCAACTTGATCAGGGGAACATATACATGTCGATTGGGAAGAATGTAGAGCTCAATATAGTTAGGTTTTGCATCTTAATTGCTCTGATATGGACAAATGTAGTATTTGGAGGTGCTTGTGCTGGTCTTTCTTATAGTTAATTAACATTTCAGCCTCAATGAATCTCATATGCATAGGTTTGAACCTATTCGTCATGTCCTTCTATACAAGGAAACAGTATTCCCTCATTAGGTGGATATCTGATGTCTTTCATAAGGTTTGGAGGCCTTTCTGGCTGCTTCTTCTGCATGTGACTGTTGAATGTATTGTTGGTATTATGTGTTTGCCAACCATGAGGAGCCAGGATGTTTGATGAGGGGCTTAATTGTATGCAAATTGATTTCCTTCCATGCATAATTTGGGATCTTTGCCATGAGATTAATGTTGGGCTTGAAAGATGCCATGGTTCTGTGTTTGGTTGCTATCAATTATTTAGCGGTGTACCTTGATGCCTGTTATGTTGCATTTGTTTGTTCCTCTGTTTTGGTTTGTGTAGTGTCTTCCCAAGTAACAAATCAAGACCCATTCCAAGTCTTTTAGGTTTAGTGGATTAGGAGTAACAAAAGTCTGATCGACATTTCAACCTATCCTAACTAGGGCTGTAAACGGAGCAGATTCGGAGCGGATATTGGTATATCTGAATTCGTGTCTGATTATATATCCGGATATCCGAATCCGAATAAATATCTGGTGGATAGTGAAATATGATATCCGTATCCGACTCTGATTAAAATATCCAGATTCAAATAGTATCCGAATTATCCGATTAATTTTTTTTAAAAATAAAAAATAAAAATTAATATTTAAAAAATGTAAAAATATATAAATTTTTATTTAAAAAATATATTTTAAAGGTTATATTAATTTTATAAATTTAAAATATGTTATATAATCGGACGGATATTTATCGGATCGGATATAACAATATCCGAATCCGTATCCGATTATAAATGGATAGTTTTTTACTATCTAAATCCGTTCCGCTGGATACCTATCCGGATAGTTATCCGACTAAATGGATTCAGATACGAATCAAATACGGATAATATTCGCATCCGTTTACAACCCTAATCATATCTCTAATAGTCATGGGTTAGGATCAAGAGTTTTGACCTGTGGGTGTGGGGTGGGTAGGGTTCGGATAGGGTTTTCTGAATCCATTCATAATCAGGTTGGGCGTCCCGATGAGTCAGGTCATGATACCTATTTATTTTAATTATTTTATAGTAATAATAAAAAACCGAAAAGTAAAGTTTAGTCAATAGGTTAGTGTTTTTACTTCTTCATTCTCTTTAACATCTCACTGTCTTTCTCCCCTAATGTTCTCCTCAATCTCATCTCTTTTTTCTCTCATATCAAAATCTCAAATCCCCATTATTCTTCTCCTCTTTATCCTCCCTTGTATTCTATTCTATCCAATGTAGTCAAGGTGTCTAGGCGAGGCACTACCTAGGCGACGCCCAAATGAAAATACATACATATTTATATATATATATATATATACACATATAATATTAATATATACACACAAAAATTCAAACCTCATAGGATTGACAATAATTTACGCAAATTAACATTTAATAGCTTACTTCATTTCATGTTTATCTCAACAACAAACTAGATTTCCTGTCACAACTCACACCAATAATAAAAATGAGAATATCATTGGGAAGTTAAGTATATACTTCTAATTCCAATGCTCTGATTTCCCTTCAATGCCTTAAACGAGTTAAATGTCCAACAAATCAAGTGGTGTAAGTATTTTTTTGCTAAACTGTTAGTTGACTTTTTAACCCCGCATATGAAAATATTTTTAAAGACTAAAACATGAATTTTTTTACCGTATTTTTGGGTTGTACTAATGTCTTGATACAATAGAATTTATAAAATTTTGAGATTTGAGAAATACCTAGCACTTGCAAGTTGAAATTTTGACCTAACCCCTAAAAAACGAATTTTATTCTTGAACCGGAAGTCGACTTTTTATTTTTTAGGAATTTGGATTTAGGATAATTTTTATTGAATTAAAATGGGGGTATAACCTTATTTACATATCTTAAGTAAATGAACGTTAAAGTAACTGTAAATAGGATTACAGTTAAGAGGGCTTGGTGATTTCCGCCCATCTAGAAAGGCGCTTAGGTGATGATGGTCCAAAAACGCCAAGTCGACATCTTGACTACACTGATTTGATCAAAAGAACAATTTTAGCTTTTAATTTGTTTGAGGGTTTGGCGTATTGGACGATTGGCTTTGGTATTACATGCATGCAACTCCTCCTTCTCATCAGCAACACCACCAAGGTTTGGAAGTCTGGTTTGTCCTTGTTTGAAAAAAAAATATGTTGTCCACCTTTGCCATGAACATGTGGAGGGAAGGGATGCTTATTTTTCTCTTGTTCTTCGCCTTCCAGAAACATTGAGGTATTACACTCACACCTTCCAATGAATCACAACCTGTGATTCACAAGGGTGCATTATATTTTTTCTGTAAAATTGCAGGGTATTGGAATTTCCATGCCTAAACATTGAGGTGTTCAAGTCTGCTTTTCTTAAGCCGTTTGTGAATGGGTTGGGTTCAGGTAATGGTTGGGCACTGAGGCAGTACTCAACCCGTCCTGAACCCAACACATTGCCACCCCTAGATTGGATGCGCTTAGCTGTTTTTTCACACCGACTTTCTGAAGCTTAAGATTGAAGTCTAATTGGATGTGCTTAGCTGGTTTCCCTTTTTTTCTTTGAACTTCTCTAATTTTAAATTTTCCCTAAGACACGTCATTGATCCAATGCACTGACCTTAAACATAACAATTATTTTATTGTAACTTTGAGTTTACAAGTTTGTGGAGTTTTCTATGTATCTGATAAAATTTTTAACTAGGAGCATGCTTTGCTTATTCAAGATGTTGATAAAACCTTATACAAAATCTCTCTCTCTCTCTCTCTTTCTCTCACACACACACACACACACACACACGCGCGCGCACACGCACACGCACACGCGCACACACACACACACACACACACACTAAGAAGCTTCCTTTGCAGCTTCATGACATTGCTACTTCTACTTGTCTATTTGATGAAGAATTCTGCTCTGAAGACAGTTCATAGCATCCCATAGGAAGGCAAATGATGTTGGAGATTCACAAATATTAGGGTATCCTTTTATTGGCTGTAGAATTATTTTAATCTTGGCCATTTAGTATGTTTAGAGTCATCTTGTAGTAGTATATTGTCATCAACAAGTTAAAAATAAAAAAAAAAGGTTATAAATTAAATGTGCTTTTTTTTTGGGTTTGGTATAATTTCATACTCCCATTTGAACCATGTTCTTGTTTTGGATTTATGCAGGGTTTATGGTTGAAGGTAGGAACTTAGATGTTACAACATGATGGTGAACCTTTACTCCAGCGGGCCCTTGTATATGAAGGCATCCAATGCCTAGTCAGTATTTGCCTCCTAGATCAAGGTACCTGCACCCGCTGAGTTGTCCATCTGCCTTAATGGTGCCCAGGTGGTCCAAGAATTAGAAGCAGAGAGGGTGCTCCACACCCACACTAGGCCAAATTCTCTTGCATATGGTTAGATGAGAATGCTGGCACTGGAACTGGAATGGCGAGTACTCATGGCTTGTCTATAGAAGGCCAAGACGCAGAATGATATTTATGGCATTATATTAAAACAATTTTATGAACAACTGGGACCATTGTGATTTGTCCTAATTTGCCTTTGTAATGTCAAGCTCTTTTTATCCTTCTTGAAAGCTCAGTGACGGCTTTTAGGTAACTTGGGTGGTTATAAGAAGTTGATGTGGATGGTTATTACTTATCAAGTTAGTAGTGAGTGTTTTCTTTTTTGATTAAGGACCTCCATCCTTCATTGCCCATGGAGCTCTTTTGCCCCAGTGAGCACCAGAAAAGATGCAAGGAAGGGGCTACTGTAGCGAGCAGATGAGATCAAGCCTAGGTGTACAAGTTCATTGTTTCAGGTAAAAATAATCTCTTTTTCAGAGTAGGTGAAACCTCCTTGATATGTGCAATCATAACACTGTTTTGGTACATTTTTTTAAAAAAGAGATGATCATTTACATCAGGAAGTCCTGTTTGAGCATTCTTGGAAGCCAAAATTGATCTACAATGCCAAGGAAGTAGACTCTGAAGAAGAAAATTTAGAGCAATGCTAAGTCTCAAGCTATATCGAGCTAGCTTCCGAGCAAAGATGTTAGCATGCCTAGAGAGATGGAACACCACCTGATGAGGGATCTTTTGGAGCTCTTTCCGGATGTCTCCCATGATGGTAGAGATCTCATATGGTTCCTTGGTTCTTGGATGTTGAATGAGCTTCACAATCTGAGGCAAATTCTACTTTCCCCCAAACTTGATTAGCAGCTAGAGTGATCACGTTACGGAGAGCTGTGGCTTCTGTGATCATGGCTGACCCTCCCGAGAACCTTTGGATGAGGCCCTGAATGATAGTACTTTTGTGGTTCCTGACAATTATTCAGTGAAGGCTACTTTTGTGGTTCCTGACAATTATTCAGTGAAGGCTCCATCCGAATAATTCCTCAACCACCCAGGCTGAAGAGGGGACCAATATCGGCATGAAATGGAGGGGATGGAGTTGGTACATCAATTGCACATTTTTTGTAAACCGCCAGCAAAATAAGTGTACAACTCTGTTCGGATTAGGGTAACCACTGCAACCAAGCACCCCCACCTTCCTCACCAATTATCTTCTATGAATAGATGTACAGCTTTATGAGGACAGTTTGATACTGTATGATTCGTTCCAAAACAACTGGAATTCAAAATCATGGTCCACACATGTGGTCAGAATTAAACTTCTGGGGTGGAGTCAGGTACCCTCTGCTCAGCACTGCAATGTTGTGCATTGCAAAGTCCCCATCTGTGACTCCACAGTATAGTATCATTTAATTCTGGGTGGTGCTGTACACACCAAGCTTTTTAAAAAAATCCCAATATTTGCTGATATACACAAAAAGAAGAAGGGAAAAAGACAATAATACCCTTCTCTTTACTGTCGTCAAACAAAAACCAGGGAGCATCCCTAACCCTAACCCTAACCCTAACCCACCGACTGCAACATATATACAAAGTTGATCAAACAAAGAGAGCAAATTTAGACCATTTCTTCTTGTTTTTTTTTGGAGTTTTATTGCACCCACAAGACGGATAAAGCTGTTACTTCTTAGTAGAATTTAGGGGAAATAATTTATGAAATAACAAAAACAGAAACTACTCTGGCAGTGTTCAACTGTTTAGTGGTTGGCGTCAGAATGAGAAGATTAAGACGTGAGTTTTCTTTTCTAGTGGGAAGTAAGATTGCAACCAATAACACTGCTCAAATTTCAGTCCAAAGTTTGTGAGAAATGAGGGAGGTGGAGGAAAAGTTGTTTAGAAAGCTCTTATCGACCTATTTGAATTTCCCTTACAACTTTCAACCCCCGTTTTAGTTCTGATCCAAACCTCAAGAATCTCCATCAATGCCTTTAGATTCAACCAAAGCCATGAAACCCTACAAGCTCAAACAAACGCTAAATTGGCTCGAAGCTGTCTCCGACATTAATTTTTTTTAAAAAAGATAACTAGCTCTTGGGCAGACAAAATCAGCTACATATGGTCTCCATGAAGAGAGCATCTCCAACTACACATTCTCTCTACTTTTTCTTTGGTTTTGATGGATATGCGCTGTGAAGACCAAAGGAAAACAATAGGATTTTTTTAGAAACCCATTTACCTCATAGTATTGAGGGATTGATTTAGTGTTCACTGATATCATTGGTCGAATACGAGAGGAAGAAGAAGAAGACGGCATATCATCTTTTTCATATTCTTTTGATGTGTATACTAGTAAATGTGATATATATATTTTTTTTGTAAATTTAGTTTATATCAGTAATTATCGGTGTACGTGCGTAGCACTCTCCATAATTATTCCAGATTTTCAAGGGCACAAATCTGAATCGCATGTTCTATTAACCATAGTTGATCGGCACTAACATAGATTTTTTCAAAAAATATTGTTAAATCTTAATATTCTATATTACTGTCGAGCAATGACGTGAAATTCAAAGATTCTGCAATTAAAAATCCAAAATTTTAATTATACTCTATAAGACTTCAGATTTCCAAATACACAAAGTAAAGAAAAGAGACTAGCTTTCACACAATTGAGGCATTAGTTTTATAAGATTATGGATTTCCAATTCCAAGCACATAAGCTTAAGAGAGATTCTCTGGTGTAACCACTGTTGTGAATTTTTCCCAACAGTTGAATGAGCATGTTGTCCCATATAAGTTCCTTGGCGCCTCAAATGGTTGGTACCCTTTTTGAGGAGCTCTAGGGTGAAGCTTACATGGGCTGCATGTGTGTGGTGTGTGTGTGTGTGAGTTTGCATGTGGTGTGTGTGTGTGAGTGTTTGCTTGGGTGATGTGAGTATTCCCTTGTCTTTGCCTTCAGTCATTGCCTTGTGGTATGATTGAGTTTACCAAAAAAATAGAATGTATGTTTTTTTTATAAAAAAAATTAGTTTGATCACTCATAAGGATTAAAGACACCCCTGGTTTGTCCCAGTGGTAGTGTATCTCACTTTGGAGAGGAGTGACTCGTGTTCAAGTCCTGGTATGACAATTGAGCGCCCACCCTTGAGTTCTACCCCCTAACCCCTTTAGATAGATAAATGATATAGCTGATTACCAAAAAAAAAATACTCGTAAGGATTAAAGGGACACATGTTTCAACAGTGAGAAAGGCCGAGAGTCCTCTCTCCTCGACTTGTGCCTTTTAAGATGATCCGGAGCTCCCGAAAGGCCAAAATACCTATAGTTTCAGGGATTTTGGTAAAATATTTAGAGGAAGGTAAAATATTTAGAAGAGTGCTAGCCCTAGTCTGAGTCAACCCATACTCTCACCCTCCACCAATGACTTAGACAAGTGGTTGGCAGGGCCGGCCCATCCATTAAGCCATCAAAGCCTTTGCTTCAGGCTCTATTAAAAAAAATAAAAAAAAGTTTCATTTAGAATATTACAAAAATAAAAGGTTCATTTAGAATATTAAAAAGGCCCCCATTTATGGTTGGTAGAGGATGAGAGTATGGTTGACTCGGACTAGGGGTAACATTCCTCAAATATTTAAGTAACTCATTTAAAATTAGAAAAATATTAACCTCCTAGGTAGGTGACGCAAATAGGGGTGTCTTGAGTTTCCTTTTCATGCCACGTGTCCTTTAAATTCTCTTTAATTGTGGTTAAGATTCTTTAACCCCTGATGTTCTACTATCTACCCTTTGTTTTAAGAAAAAAGAGAGAAGTCACGTGTGACCATGTGAAGAAAAGAATTTAAAACACAAAAAAATTCTAACCTCACTAAACGACAAAAAAGAGAATAGAGAGGGCGCCACGCCACCGACAACCATTTTCTCTCCTCACCGACCACTCATTTCCGGCGTTCTTGTATTCCCATTCCATTTTCGGCAATAATTCCATGGAAACAAAATGACGTTAATACCCTTTCTAATTACAAACAATAAATTTTTTAAAAAAAAAGAAATGGAGGGTATCTCAGTAAAGTTCAACAAAACGAAAATCCATCTTACATGATCCATAATATGCGCTCATCCTACTCGAAGACAAAGACTCCCTTCTAATGGGTATTATCGTAATTACACATAAAAGAAAGTCAAAATACATGAAAATCTACGTACCACACATATACGTATACAAAAGATGTTCCTAATCTCCAGAATCATCGCCGTCGGATCCAAAAATGGAGAAACGATTGTATAAGAGAAACAGTAGTAAGACGAGGAAGAGGGCAACGCCGACCGGAGACCCGCTAAGGCGGTGAATGGACTGGGGTTCGCCGGTGGAGAAGACGTTGGAGAGAACTGTACCTCGATCTGAGGAAAGGAACTGGATGAGGAGGAGGAGGAAGATGGGGATGATTAGGAGCCCCACAGGGCTAAGGAGCTCTGAGATAGCTCCAGTTATGGCTTCACCTTGGTCACCCAATAGCATCGGAACCCCTATTACTATTCCCACCACTACTGCTAGGAGTACACCGTGAGGAGCTCCTCGTCCTTCTTCTATCATCTTTGCTCTCTCTCTCTCTCTCTCTTCTTCTTTATTTTCTTTGGAGTGGATGGATGGAGGGTCTTCTTAAAAGAGTGGCCCAGACGCGTTTCTCTATAGAAATCCACCTTCTTAGTGCTTATTTACCTGTGGTGAACTGCTTTTAAATAGAGGAAATCCAAGGTATGTTCAATGCAGGTGCAGCATCATGGGTCCCATTTAGGAGTTCTTTGCTAGAAAGTCAACCAATGAGATGATCTTGACCATTCAATTTATAGATTGATTCTTGAGGCTTGCTACTGCTACTGCTACAGTGCTACCCTATCCTTAGCCAAAAACTAACATGGGTTAAAATAAGGATATGCAGGTTGATTTTTGGTTGAGAGTAGGCTAGCACGTACGACCCTTGATTCTGTTTAGGGCATTTAGTAGAATGTGTTGCTTAAATATGTTGTGCTATTTATTGTTGTTTGGTAAAAGATGAAGGTTGTGTTTGGTTTGCAGTGGATGTGTAAACGTTTTGTTGATTCATGGTAAGGCCGACAAAACGTGAGTGAGAGTTGTCACCTTATGATAATCAAATCGTGCAACTTTTTAGCATCTCTGGCGGGAAACATAGAATGGTGGGATCCACTTTTCAACAGGTACACCACGTGTCAAGCTTTGAGGAGGGTAGACAGTTTTAAGGGTTTACTTGAAATAGTCTTTAGATTTCCCTGTTGATGTAATTTCATATTCAAGTATGAAAGGGGAAAAGAAAAAGGTCCTGCACGCGAGGCGCGTAAAGAGGGCTTCCAAGCTATTTCTGGGATACTTGTTAGCCAAGGCCCAGCCCACCTTTTATTTAATGAAGCCGTGAACGTAACGAACCATGCGATGGGCCTACACAACTCGCTATCAATTTTACTTGAATTTTGAATTTTGAGTAGTTTCTTATATTCTAATCTATTATTGTATAATTTTGTTAAAATCAAGTAAAATTGATCAAATTAATCCTAAAATTCAAATCAAGCATTCAAGCTTGAGCCAACCTAAGTCCGACTTGACTTGAATAAAGTTCAAGCTCAAACCGAGTTTGGACTCAATCAAACTTGTTCAAGCCAAGCTCAATCCTGAACATTTGAATTTGAATCAAGATTAGGCCAAGCCTAAGCTGAACTCGAGCATGTTCAAACCAAGCTCAAGCTCGGCTCGAATTCAGGTTTAGCCATGGTTGTGTAGAAGGGCATGAGTTTACGAAGCTAAGTCATTTATAGCATTGGGCCTTGGCTCTCATATGGAGCCCAAACTTGGCCCCAATGGTTCAATTTGTAATGAGGGTGTACACGAAAAGTTGTGATGAGTGGAAAACGCATGTCCGTCTTAGTCAAGAATTAAAATAAAGGGTACTTTTGACTTTTAGGTACAAGGGCATGTGGGAGCTGCACTCGAGGTCGGGAGGTTTCTATGCAAAGGGGACCAAGGGCTCACCACTTGACTAATTTTGTTTTCCTTTTCACTCATAACAAGAACTAGGCTTTCTGTCATCTTTAATGACCAAAATACCCTTTTTAATAAAAGTAATTTAAGTCTCCTAATTCTCATTCCTTGAGTTGGTGATTAGGGCTAGCTGGCTAGGGTTGTCATGGATTTGATTAGTTATGCCGATCCGGATCCTTTCAGAGTAGGGCAAATCCAGCACAGGTCTATCAAATTGGATATAGATTTATATTTGCGAATACAATAGGCCCTTTTATAATTTATAATTGTTGTAGAAAGAGATTTTAATAACTATAAAAATATATTATATATAAGTAATCACTATATTCATTCAAAAAAAAATAAAAAATCCAGCTCAGGTCTACAAATTGGATATAGATTTATGTTTGCCAATACAATAGGCCCTTTTATAATTTATAATTGTTGTAGAAAGAGATTTTAATAACTATAAAAATATATTATATATAAGTAATTACTATATTCATTCAAAAAAAAAAAGTTCATAAATTTCTTGTAGAGACATTATATTTTCCTAGCAAACTTCTTATAAATACAAATGTATTACTCTAAACAGAGAAGAAGAAGATGATGATGTTTTCCTCCATCTTAAGGTGTTAGTGGGCTGGTCCGACCCGACCCGACCCGAAAAAGCTTGCCCATCACAAACACTTGTTGCAGAGTGGTTTAACAAATGGTGTTGCTACCATATAACACAAAGATGATTTGGCACTTGTTGCCACTACTTACGTCTTTGGAAGATTGCAAGTGGGGCTAGTATTTCTATTAGGGAAATGTTAGCCACGATTACCTTAAAAATTGGTATAAATCATCAATGCCTCTTTTGAAAATTTTGTTTTCGTCAATCCTATGAAGGGCTAGCAAAGCTACGTGTTGCGCTGACATTTAGAGTTTGGAAAAAAAATTCGATATCCCTAGGGTTATCAACGGGTCGGATTCGGATCCGCATAGATCCGAATCCGAATCCAATTATATTTGTAAGATCCGAATCTGATCCGATCTGATCCGATTAAGTTTATTTTTTTAAAAAACTCTATTTTATTTTAAAAAATAAAATAATAATACCTTAATTAACTCTAATTAATGTTAATTTATTTTAAATTAATACTTTATGCATAGAAAATCTATTTAATATATTTAAAATCATTAAAAAAAATTATTATAATCGGATTAGATCATCCTATATCCAGATTTGATCCGATTATAATCGGATTCCACCGATCCGATCTAATCCGAATTCGATCCGACGAATCACATATAAGGTCCAAAGTCCGACTAATCGGATCGGATCTGATCCGATCCATTGACAACCCTAGATATCCCCATGTATAGCCCTCCTCAAAAGAAAAACGTTAAATCATATTTAAATATATAAATTGACATTAGGTATGGGTCAATGATTGAAATGCTTGGAGCTAGCATTCTCCCAGTCTTTACATATCATTTGAGGAATGTTAGCCGTACTCTCAAGTTTCTTTACTAACTAAGCAACACTGTTGGTTCTTTAACCAGATATTATTTGAGCAGTGATAGGCGTACCCATGAAACTATTTACAATTCTAAGGCTAGACCTCACTGGTCGGGGGAGGGCTGGACAGGTCCAATCACAGGTAAAAACGGATCCGGGGTCAGCTTCCCATGATCTTATTGTCCCACGCCCATTTGTTACCACCCATCAACTGTGGTTAGGATTCACTCACTTCTTAGGGTTAAACAATCTAATCATGATTTTTAGAAAAATAAGAAAACACAAATATTAATTTTAAATTAATTAAGCTTAACCATGATTAAAGAAGTATTAAAAAAGACACGGGGACACTGTTGTCAGCTTAGAAGAGGACCCTGGGGTCCTCTTCTGAGCACTCTTGGTTTTACATATTAAGCATATATAAATCCATCAATATCAATGATTATTTATTATTATTATTTGATTTGAACGATATCATTTAACTAAAAAAACAGAGAGAAGGTGCATGATTTAGCTTATGGAAGATCAGGATCAAAGGGAAAGAAAGATATGGACACACCCACCCACTGATGTATCTGCGCTGTTGGATGAAAACTGATTGCCTTCCTTTCTATTTAGTGAACTGCAGAGATATACCTCCTTGGAGTATAGAACTGCAGGGGCGGAGCCACATAGGGGTGTAGCCTGGGAGATGGGCCGAGTAGGGGAATGGGCCTCTAAGCCTCCTAAACTACTAAGAAATAATATCTATTAACTTATTATAAAAGAGGATTATCTCATAAGAGCAATAGTCACTCCTCAGCCGAGGAGGGGACTATTCCTCCTCGCTCTCACAAACACTTGGAACTATGGTTAAAAAATTAACCACTTCTTACGGTTAATTTTTTTAAAAATAATTTTTTCTAAAAACCAAGGGTAGATGTGTTAATCATAGGGGTGACTAAATCTTAATCATAGTTAATAGGAGAAAAAAAGAGACACGTGACCCCAAAAAGGGGGGACGAGACGGTAAGTCACCTCCTCGGTCTGAGGAGGTGACTATTTTCCATCTCATAGAGGCAAAATAGTGGTTCAACCAGTTTTTTTTTCCTATAATACCTTTCCATATTCATTTGTTTTGCCATAGTACCCATTCTTACAAGTTTTCCTATAATACCCTTATTAGATTTGTTTTATCCAAAATATCCCTATTAATTTATTTACCCATATTACCCTTCTTATAAGTTTTCGCATAATACCCTTATAGATTTGTTTTAATCCAAAATGTCTTCATTATTTTATTTTCTCATAATACCCTTTCTACAAGTTTTTATTTCCTACAATACCCATATTGATTTGTTCCCATAATACCCTTTCAACAAGTTTTTATTTTCTATAATACCCCTACTGATTTGTTCCCAAAATGCTCCTATGATCTATAAATCTTCTAAATTATAAAAGAGGGCAATTATTTCCCATAATACCCTTATTAGATAAAAAAAAAATATCTATATTAATTTATTTTCTATAATACCATTTCTTGCAAAATTATATTTCTTGAAAAACCTTATTCAATTGATTTTAATATTAATATATTCCTTACAAACAGACACAAATAGACACGGTAGCCTGTGAACTTAGCCCTCAAAAAAATAAAAATAAAAATTTGCGGCTCAGCTGCTGTATAGAAGATATATACTTGATCAGGTTGAGCTATCAATGCCCGAATATCAAGAACCATCCATGCCCCCTCTGACTGCAAACACATGATCAAGCATGATTAAATGGTGAAAATAGGTGAAAACAGAGGGAATTTTTTTGTTTTTCTTTCTTTTATTTTCACCTATTTTCTTGGCAATCAAACATTGGTGAGACTCTGTTTGGAATCTTTGGATGGTAAGAAAATGCGGGACAAGAAATTAAAAAAAAATAATAATAAAGAAAACCTTTAAATTAAAAAAGAAATTGGTAGCCGTAGAATTCAAATTAGAACCTTTTAATGAGTAGTTATTTCTAGTCTAGTCATGTATGGGTAAGGGTAAGGGTAAGGGTAAGGTTGGAACCACGTCAGGGTCCACAAAGCAATTAAACTCGCGTAAGAATTTTTTCTTATTTCACCATGGTGGAGGCTCCAACAAAACCTCTTTATCATGCCTCGCTCTCATTCTATTAGAGATAGCCACATCTGATATCCAAACTAGTTTTCTTTTCCTTTTTTTGGTTTAGTTTTCTTTTCCTTACTAACCTTTTTTTAAACAACATACTTTCGCGGCCTACATCTTCCCCCTTAGTAAAGAGAAGTACGCAACATCCCAAATAAAATTAGGAGATAGCTTCCAAACCAAAAAAAAAAACTCAGGTCTTAGGTTGCAGAGACATAAAAGAAGTTGCACGAGGTCTAACATCTCAGTGCACCAGACTCCCGTATAGTCGTCGTCTCAATTGGGGGTGGACTTTTATTTTTAGGGAGAGGATAATGGGCTTGAGTGTTAAAATATATGTTTTAATGGTAATGTGGTTGTAATGTCCTTGTCCTTGTTGCTGTTGTTAGGTTAGCAACGCCAATATAAAATGTAAAACGTATACATCTTTTATTGGGGGGTTGTGTACCCACCTTAAGAGATCTTCTCAGCCATGCAAATATAAAAATAGCCATGAAGGTTGAGAAACAGAAAAACCAATTCAAACCCTCCCCCCCACCATTAAAAGACAAGAAGTTTTAAGGACCCAGAAGAAATTGTCTGCTTACTAATCAATAGTCTTTCTCTTAAATCTATCGATCTTGTTTTAAAAGGGTTTAACAGTTGGCAAGACATATTTATACAGAGAAATGGGAATAAAAGATTAACAGATATGGTGGTGGCTTCATTCATATAGTAGGCATGGATGAATCAATCAGGACAGCCCAATCACTGGGGCCTCTTAGTGAGTCAAAAGGCAATCACATTAATTGGGTATCCTTAACCATCAATGGATCATCTTAAGGAATCCCCAAACCCTAGCCCCGAGCACAACAACATTGTCATGTCAGCATTTTCTAAAACCCTGGGGTTAATGCTGACGTGTTGGAGCAGAGGAGTGGCACTGCATGGGGGCTAGGGTTTTGAAGCCTCAAATGGCAGAAACTGTATAGACATATACCAGTGCAGACGTATAATGAGCTACAGAGTAATCTGTATAGGGTCAAGCCACCATAACACAACGTTAAAAGGTGCTCAGCACCATGAAGTATTTCTGCAAGATGGACCTAAAAGCACAACAAAAACAATGCAGCACGTATTAGAAAGGCTCAAAGAAGGTCATATTCAAGAATCAAGGTCTTCACATGGCTACTTGCAGGTGAAACAATCACTATATCAACTACATAGGTTTATCAATAATCGGAGTCTTACATACTGCAACTGAATTCTAACAATACACCCATACACGATAAGAGTGAAAACAGGGATTATGGCATGTCATTCACTACTCCAACGAAATCAGCCTGCTTGGATGTTGTTAACCTTATTATCAATGGATTTTTTTGCCTTTCTCTGGACCATCAATCATATTTCAGTCTCAGGAACTACACAACGGAATAGTTACTAACACCCAATCAAACAGATTTTTATTTTTTATCGGGCAGAATTTTGGCAACAGAGATGAAATGGTTGGGAACCGTTCAATTGAGTTCAAAACAATACTTTCTCTGTATGATTCACAGATTAGTCATCTAAACTGCAATAGGAATTGAACTACAGTATAGAGACGACAAAGAAACAATAAGAGCAAAAAGAAGCACATCATTAAAAAAATGATTTAGGACGAAATAAATCATCACCCACCATAATCACACATAGCAAAGGAGCACTTAAGTTGTCCAGGACACTCCTCATAGCACGAACCACAATTCCCAGGATCATTTCGGATATCAACACACTGTCCTCCACAGCACAAGAACCCATGAGCACATGTCTGCCCACACGCCCCACAGTGGTTGGGATCGTTTGTGATATCCTTGCAAAACTTTTGATAACAACATGTACTACCTCCCCAAGGGTTCTTCTCACGGTCTAAGCACACAGTCGGATCCTTGGCACACGATAAAATCCTATGTCGTCCCTGCAGAGCAGCACGGAAAAAGTTTAAGTGTGTTGGAGAGTCAGACTCCAACAATTCCATATGGCGGATTGCAGCAATGCCATGGACAGCTTCGATCATGAGATATAGGATGAAGGCCCAACATTGCCTATTACTAATTCCATACAGAGACAGACTCCCAACATTTGAGCAATAAGAGTATGCAGCACGCATGGACATGTACAGAGAAAGCTCAACATAAGATGATTTGAGCAGATCAAGATAGAAGGACCTTCTGAGCTAAGTAAGAAGAGAGAGGGGAACATTTAGTATTGTTTATCAATTGTTTAGTTCGGCCTGCAGGCTTTGGTAGAACAATGACCTTAAGCTGCAAAAATTACGTCAAGGCTCGACCTAATACTACTCATAAAATGCTCTCTCTCTCTCTCTCTCTCTCTCTCTCTGTTCCTGTTAGTCAATGAGAATCTCCTAACTGCCCAATATTCTATTGAACTTGTCTCCTCAACTAAATGTTTATGAATAATGTTTTTTTTTCTTGGTTAGATACCTCTAATGTGTTAAATACCCAATTAGATATCCTGGATTTTATTCAAATCAGTTTTTAGTCATAGTAAGGATCATTTTGCCTAACATATTTCTTTACCGAGTAAAATCGATAAATGTTTAAATTGCTAAAGAGTTGAAACTACAGATTGGATGGTTATGATAATCAGATTGGGTTGGTTCTGAGATAAAGGATATCCTTGTGGGGGCATCAAATGGTGGGCTCAAACATATCTACATGTTCTCCACTTGTACAGCACAGGTGGGATGTCCTCCACTTGCCAACAATGCGAGGACATCCAAAAACAATCCCTCAAACTCTAGCTACATAAACGTATCAAAAGCAGTGCTACGAATACCCTAAAGCCTAGGCTAGCGGAGGACATGCAGACTTATATCAGACTTTCACCATGTCAACTCAAGGAGCTTTGTTATAAATTATGAATTTATTCTTATGCGATGCATCGTCATTATGCCTTTTCCCTATCTCCCTATTTTTTCCTTTCTTTGCTTTGAATCATTGAGGAAGTGGTTGAATATGGTGATCTACAATCTTTATAAGCACCAAGGTACAGGAACTCAACCACAACGACCTCTTGGCCCTAGAGAAAGGAAGGAAAAAAAAATTGAATCAGTCTTGAGTATGTGATGTTTGAAAGATTCTTTCTACAAATGATAAATCTCCATGAAATAGCTCTTCTATATATTTGTTGTTTATTTTCAACCTTTTGCTCCCCCGAGTACAGGATTTCAAATACTTTTTGCAGCACTGGGAAACAGGGAAAGAAACAGGTCAACCATCTAATGATGAACGTGACACTTATTGAAAATGAGCTCTTTTTGCAGGTATGAAACACCCATCTAAAATGACCAAATTATAGATTGAGCTCTTTTTGTACTCCTTAACTCTGACCAACCGGCAGCTTGATCTACAAATTGGAGCTCAAGTTTAAGTGGCATAAATCAGTTGAACACTCTTTCCAATGGACGTGTGACTTTTTCTAGGTTGAGATCAAACTACATTTAAATACATCCCAGAACATGAGATGTTACAGCACGAAGCTCATTTACCAGTGGTTGTAAGCAGCATAAGCAGGAACAACAGCAAGAGAAGGAACGGTGGAAAGAAAGCTACAACATGCTTTATCTGTGATGCATCTAAGCATCGTCAAATTCTGAAGCAGAACATCAAGTAAAAAATATGTGCAACTGTGGGTCAAAATACTCAAATCCAAAACTATTTTAGTATCACAACAGCATAAATGGAATTATAAAACTACATGGCTAGCAAAATCCATCTCCTTTTAAAGAATGCCTCATCTTTGCATTTCCATGAGGACATTAATATGACAGCTGCTAGCAGAAATCCAAGATAATCAACTACTGAAAACCTTTGGATGTCTATTAGAGGAGGATAAAATAGTGCCAGAGTCTTATTATTCTAACCATAGTACAGGGTGGTCTCGAATGCATATACGTCGAAGATGCTCATCTTTCTGGTCAAAGCAATGGGCCCTGCCTAGAAGATCTACTATTCCAAAAATGCACTCGATTTATTGGATGGTCGAGATTAATGATCAGGTGACGCTATATATATGATACCATTATAAATAATGAAAGTACTATGCACCATTCCCCCATATCATCCAAAATAAAGATGCATTGTAGTTCGAGTTTAGCAATGTACGAGTGATGGAAATGAATGAAACAATTTACAAGGTAAGATAGAGATTTTGAAAACAACATTGACCAATAGTTTACTCATGCAAGTACTAATTGATATTACCTTGCCATATTGCACATCCAAGAAACCTACACTCATTTTGAGAGCAACCAGAACAGTTGATTCAGAAACTACAAACATACCGGGCACCTTTAAAATGCAAGTGGGCAACCCATTCATTATTCTCAAAGTCAAAAAGACAACAGCTTATGATTGGATCCTACAGATGATTGTTTTGGCCACCACCTCCACCTTCCTCTTTGGCCTTTCGTGCAGCTGCTCTTAATTGACGCTGTTCCTCTTTATAAATCCTGTTTCTTCGCTGATACTGCAGTAAAATTACCACCACAAGAATTAATACAACCATGTAGAATACACAGAGCAATGAAATGATGACACATAATTTTCTTCATTTGGGAATAAGTCCAAGAAATCAATAAAATGCAAGTTTCAGCATAAATGCATTGTCCGAGTATGTATGTCAACATTTTATTGTTGAAGTATTTTAGATCAGCTATAAACAAGAATAAAATGAGTTCTGGACCACGTGGTGCACATTCAAGTGGTCTGGACCCACCATTCAAAGGTCCCACGCAATAGCTCTTAGTCAAATAAAACAAAAGGCAAGTGATCATATGACTGCAAACAACCAATCTAATCAAACTTTTATGGATATTGAGAAAAAAATTAGCAAACAATCCAGAAAAACAAAATACTGTCTAAAGATCAGAGATTTGTGATCATTCACTTAGGTTGATTTTAGCAAAGATGCCATCTGTACAGGCGCCACTGAAAAATGGATCCAAACCCTTGTGCAGGTGTGTGTATACCTTGTGATACAGTGCTTATAGACAGCAACTAGCTATTCATTTTACATGTGTGTTATGTGTGTACAAAGGACATGTTCACTATAATACATGTGTATTCATGCACTCACAAATGAACAACAACATGTGTCATAGACCAACTTTTTGTGTTTCAGTATCCATAAGCACAGAAAATTCACGAGTAATTCCAAAGGGATTGAGAGCTAGGGATGTACTCATGTACAATGAAGTTCTGAATTAGAAGTGGCTGATCAGCATGGCAATAGCCAATAGGTACATGTGTTCCTCTAGGAAAAACCAGTTACACCATCAGATTCAGTTGCTTGTGAGAGAGATTTCCATCAGGTTAAAATTGGTTCAGAAGGTACTTCAGTTAGTTCAGCTGGGAGATTGAGGACAAGTACTAGCTGAGGGTATTAAATGGTTTCTCATTAAAGTGTTTTGATGCAACAATCTCGATACTTGCAAACTTGTGTTGGAAACAAAAATGAAATAACAGTATCCTCATGCAAATGAGAACCGATACACAATAAAAGATCTCACCTTGATGGATGTCTTCTCCAATCAACACACCCAAATATCAAAAATATAATACACCATACATAAATTTGTATAGTGTTCATTATTAAATTTCTAAGATTCATAGAAATAAAACCATGCAATTGAGCAGAGTCTGTCTGTCCAGCATTCCTTATAGCCCATTTCAAATTTTCCTACATTCCTTCAGCAGACACAACCACAACTGATTTTTGTGGATATTATGAGTTGGACCTTGTAAAACGTGGCAGTTGAAGCAGGCCCCTGCCCCCCAGAGCATAGTTTGCAATAAGATGCGGTCTTGAAAAGGCCAATTTTCTCAATCATCCAGTAATAATAGAATATCCATGATGAAGATCGTGAACTACATCAATAAGTGCATGCGTGTGTGTGTGGTACGAAATGATTATGTACCCATTTAGGATCTGTTGATGATGGTTATTGAAAAGCTTGATTTGTGAAATTTTGAATTTAAGGACTTGTTCATGATTCAATAAAATAATGACACGTGGCTCAAAGGACGTTCTAGCATATTACACATACTAAAATCCTTTTGGGAATTGGTTAACAGAATTCCATGTTTATCTGATAATAATGATTCTAGTCATTAATGATCAATGATTTTAAGTTCTTATGTTTTTAGTTCATACAAAGGATTTTTTGCTCATTAATGACAATTTTACCCTTATGTCACTAATGAAAGATGAAACTATTGCGCCTTTCACGCTATTGACACAGATTCAAGTCCTAACGCTTTTTGGATATTGTTTCAGGCTCTAACGCCTTCGGATATCATTTCAGGCTCTAACGCCTTCGGATATCATTTCAGGCTCTAACGCCTTTGGATATTGTTTCAAGCTCTAATGCCTTTGATGTTGATTCAGATTTCAACGCCTTCGGATATTCTATATGGCTTCAGTGCCTCGCTCTGGCTTACAACGCCTTTCTCATGATGATGGGTGTGGTATGGATTTGTACCCTCCTTGTATGCCTTTCTGAGGACTTCTACCAGAAAGGAGATTTGTTTTGTCAGGGGTGAACGGTATGGATTGGTACCTCCCCGTGGGAATGAGTGTGGCTGTTTCCCCTCATTACCTATTCCAGTGGAGCATGGATTACTTCCTGGGCTGACAGTCAGGGAGAAAGCATTGAGGATGGATTTTTCCTCAGTTTCTCTTAAGGCCTGATGGGAAGGGTGTCTTCGTCCAACACCTATGATTTCCCTATTGGACCTGAGTTATGGGAAGGGTGTCTTCGTCCAACACCTATGATTTCCCTATTGGACCTGAGTTATGGGAAGGGTGTCTTCGTCCAACACCTACGATTTCCCTATTGGACTTGAGATGATTATTAGATGATTATTATCATCGTTATTATTAATTATTCTAGAGGAGTGTTGCTGTCCGAACACTAATATTTTACCTCAGTAGGACAGTACACCATGAAAGCGTATGACCCGCTTTCACGATGTAGTTACCATTTGCTTTTGGGGGAGGACGATGAGTTGTGGTTTGGAGGGCTTAGATAGAATTTGTTAAAAGATGGATATTGTAAATACCGCTTTTAACCTTTGAAGAAAATATCTGAAAGCTTTGGTCATAAAAGCTTAAAGGAGGAATGGTGACAAAACGCCTTTATCTTGATGAAATCCAATATTTTCTCTCTAAAAGTCGGTTACAAAAACGGTTATGACAGCTGTACAAGTTGGTTACAATTTTGATAATCACCTATAAATAGAGGTGACCCCTCCTTGTTGAGAGAGAGACTTTCCTCGAAGTTCCCAGAAGATTTTCCAAACAGAATCTATAGAGAGAGAAAGTAAAGGATTCATCAAGAAAAAAAACATTCTGTCACTACTTTTCTTCATCGTTCTTTCTTCTCTCCCTCTGAATCATTTCCTTCTTTTTCCCTTTCTTCCTTCTTGTGTTCTCTGAATCATTTCTCCCAAAAATAACTCAATTTAGAACGGTCTGGATATCGGATTTAGGCTAGATTGAGGTTGCAGTAAACCCCATTTCTTCAAGAATCAAAACACCCCTCTACATTTTTGGCGACTCCACTGGGGATTTCTGTAACAATTTTTTAGAGAAAATGGTGACTAAAAGAGGTGCTTCGTCCCAAGCACATGTTATTCAAGAAGAAAATAGGGAAGAATCTCATACTTCCAGAGTGGAAGTTCCAGATCTTTCTGCTGTTCTTGGGCCTTTTCTTGCTCAGTTTCAGGCAACCCAAGTACAGATGCAAGCTCAGATGCAGGCTATCCAAACTCAGGTAGCAGCTCAGCTAGCAGCATCAGAAAAACAAATGCAGGAGTTTTTTAAGAAAGCCCATCGTGAAGATAATGTTCGCAATTCAGAGAGGTCGTAGGAGCGTACACCTTCTCCATCTCAACATGACGAAGAAAATGACATGCACAATAATCCTCCCAGGAAAGATCCCATTCCTTCTTCTCCACCCTGCAATCATCATGAACAGGAAGGAAGACATTCCTCGTATATGACAGCCGAGGATTTCTCTGAAATGTTTGAAAAGGAGCAAGCAAAACGCTCTGGACTTTCGAATGCTTTCGATGCTAGACCCCCCTTTTCAGCAAGAATCATGAGAATGGAATATCCAGTAGGATATATCACACCCCAATTCACTCTTTACAATGGAAGAACTGGAAATGCTCGGGAGCATGTGATGCGCTTCACTGATGCATTAAGCAGATATACTAACAATGAAGAGCTTCGTCTCCGCGAATTTGCTAAATCTTTGACTGATCGTGCCTTCACTTGGTACACAACTTTGGCTCCAAACTCTATTCACTCTTGGGAAGAAATGGTCACTATCTTTTCCAAGAAATTCTTCTCTGTGGAAGACCGTGTTACTCTCAACACCTTGTCAAAAGAGCGGCAAAGACCTAATGAAGATCTGACACAATATGTTCGCCGCTTTCGATATTTGGTTTTAGATTGTCACGAACCAACAACTGAGGAGCAACTTGTACAAATATGTGTTGATGGAGCAGCAAAAGAATACAGAGCTTATTTGGAGGTAGCTACTATCCCCTCTTTTGAAAAGCTTTATGATGTTTCTCAAAGGCTCAACACAGTCATATCAAGAGCAACCCTACCAAGGTATGAAGACAGATACGGTAGGAGGGATAAGAGAGAATCAACAATGGCGGCAGAAAATTCTGGAAGGCGGCCGTTTCAGAAAAATACTTCTTATCAGTCTAATAAAAAACCAAAGTACAACCCAGAAAGCATTCCACCGCCTTTTCCCTGCAGCATGGCCGAAGTATTACGAATTGTGGACGTATGGATTGCTGACGACGTTTTGTACTTACCATCACCATTCCAAAAGCCTACAGAAGAAGACAAACAGAGCAGCAAATACTGTGTGTATCACCAAACCATACGCCATTCAACAAAAGATTGTTTCTCTCTAAGGCGGATTTTTAATGATAAAATAGCTGCTGGACACCTGAAAATCTCAACTACTCCTGAAGGATCTGTCCATCAGGATCCTTTGCCAAATCATAAAGTGAAGGATGTAGTTGCCATGGTCTGTCATAATTCAGCAATTGTTACAGAAAAAGAAATTGAAGAGGAAATTATCCCTAATGATCAGTCAGCAATAGAAACTCTTTCACAGAGTTCAAAGTTTAAAAACTTCTTTGACCAGATGCATTTCTCAAAAGCGGCAAGAATAGCTGCAACAGCGGCTTTGACGACAGTCGCAGAAGCTCATTCAGAACATTGCTTTCTTGCCTATTCTGCTACAAGAAAAGCAATGCCGGAAATTCAAGATGTAAGTTTCACTGCTGATGATATGAAAGCTTCATCATTAGCTCACAACAAGCCTTTGTATGTTACAGCTTTAATAAACTCTATTGAAGCAAAAAGAGCATTGATAGACCCTGGGTCTTCTTTAAACCTTATCCCATTATCAACAGCAGTAGCAATGGGATTAGATCCTTCAAAGATTTCGAAGCAGCCAATAGAAATATCGGGATTTGGAGGACAGTGCCAAAACACTATTGGCTATGCTACTATTAATCTTCAAGTGGGGCCAATAAATTCAGCAATAAGAGTCCATGTTATTGAAGCCAATGTAAGCTATCATATTCTTCTTGGCCGCCCTTGGATTCACAAGTTCCAGCTAATACCATCAACATTTCATCAATGTGTTAAAGGAATATACAAAGGGAAAGTCATCAGAATACTAGCAACTGCCACACCATTTGATAAAGCCGAAGCTCATATTTCAGAGGCATTGTTTTATGATGAGTTGGCTGAAGAAGGTGAAACCGTTTTTGAAAAGGCCAAAGGAGTTATGCCACCATCATCCACTATTTTAACGCCATCAGAAATTTCAAGGGCCTCAAAAAGACCTCGAGACGAAAGTGTGAAAACAGAAATTCTAAGGGGGAATGCTATCAAAGAATCAAGAACTGGGGGCTGTAAGAGGGTGGTACAACCAGATGGAAAGGTTGTATATATCTTATGACAATCAAAGGAAACTGATTCATCAAAAGAAAATCAGCTTCCCATGATGGATCAAATATTTCAAGCAGAAGAAACAAGTGAAATTGGGGAAGCGCCAGAACAGATGCAGGATGGTGTAAAAGCGGTACAAGAAAGTCTTGAAGAAGTAAACATTGCAGAAAATCCATCAGAAAAGCGTCCGGTACTTATCAGTTCCAAGTTGACCCCAAGAGAAAAAGAAGAATTGGTAAATTTGCTCAAAGAGTACCGAGATATTTTTGCATGGAATTATGAAGAAATGCCAGAGTTAGATCCTACATTGGTCACACATAAATTGAATATTGAGCCAGGATATGTACCAATGAAGCAAATGCCAAGAAAATTCAGACCAGATATTGAAGATCAAATCAAAATAGAAGTTGAAAAGCTTTTGAAAGCAGGTTTTATCAAGCCAATTCAACATCCAACTTGGTTAGCCAATATTGTACCAGTTAAAAAGAAGAATGGGCAAATCTGTTGCTGTGTTGATTTCCGGGATTTAAACAAGGCATGCCCAAAAGATGAATTTCCTCTACCCAATATGGACCTATTAGTTGATGCAACAGCAAGTCATGACGCTTTTTCATTCATGGACGGTTACAGTGGTTACAATCAGATCAAGATGGCAGCAGAAGATGCGGAAAAAACCGCCTTTCGAACACCAATTGGAAACTTTTATTATACAGTTATGCCATTTGGGTTGAGAAATGCCGGGGCTACTTATCAAAGAGTTATGACAGCCATTTTCCATGATATGTTCCATAATACAGTGGAAGATTATGTGGATGATATTGTTATCAAGTCTCGAAAGCGTTGCAGTCATGTTGAGGATCTAAGAAGAGTTTTTCAACAATGCCGCCATTATCAGTTAAAAATGAATCTGTTAAAATGCGCTTTCAAAGTTTCTGCAGGTAAATTCCTGGGGTTCGTTGTGAATAGACAGGGTATAGATGTTGATCCTACAAAGGCTCAAGCAATTGCATCCATGACAGCCCCAAGCACAGTCAAAGAGTTGAAAAGTTTTTTAGGGAAGGTATCTTATATAAGAAGATTCATACCAGGACTAGCAGCTGTCACAGTACCTCTTATGCCACTCCTACGGAAGAACTGTGTATTCAAGTGGGAATCAGTGCATGAAAAAGCTTTCAAACAACTTCAACAAATGATGAGTTCAACAGCAACTATGATGGCACCAATCCCCAAGAAGCCTTTGGTCCTGTATCTGGCTTCAACAGAAACCGCTATTGGAGCTTTTCTAGCCCAGGAAGATTTGTCTGGTTGTGAACGGCCAATATACTATCTCAGCAGAATTCTCAGAGATGCAGAATTGAGATACCCTCGGATTGAAAGGAGTTGTTTATCTCTGATCTATGCCTTACAAAAATTCCGTCATTATTTACTATCTCATAAGATTTTTCTGATGACAAAATCTGATCCAATCAAATATCTCATGTCAAAACCAGTTCTTTCAGGACGAGCAGCTAAATGGCTCCTTTCATTATCAGAGTTTGATATTACATGCCTTTGCCCTCGTGCCATCAAAGGACAAGCAGTAACAGATCTATTGGCAAATTTCCCAGGAAATGATGATTTGATATTAAGAGAAGAACTACCAGGAGAATTCCCTGAAGCAATGACTATTGAAGCAAAAGAGGAATGGTTCATGAATTTTGACGGATCTAAAACTGCAGATTCAGCTGGGGCAGGTATTGTGTTAAAAGCTCCTGGGGGTGAGGTAATGTCTTTTTCTTTCAAATTGGATTTTCCTTACTCTAACAATATAGCAGAATATGAAGCTCTTCTTATAGGTTTGTCAATTGCTAAAGAGTTAAAGGCCAAAAGAATAAATGTAATAGGAGATTCCAATTTGGTAATTAGTCAAATGGAAGGGTCATTCAATGTAAAAGATGTTGGTTTGGCTCCCTACAGAATAGCGGTTCAAAGAATAATGACTAATTTTGATAAAATAGAATTCAAATATCAAGAGCGTACAAGAAACCGCCATGCTGATGCACTTGCTACTTTGGCATCAAAGTTAATATTTGAAGGAGAATCTTCTCAGGTGGTAATTGAAAGGCGTATAATAGCTACACCGCTGATGGAAGAATTATGCGACACAGAATCAGAAGAAACAGATTGGAGAGAACCAATTTTGAAGGATGTTTTCTGCCTTCATGATTCAACAGTAGTCCCTACTACAACACTGAAAGTTTTAAAAAATTTCTTTCAGATAAATAGGGATCTGTATTTCAAAGGGCCCGAAGGAGTTTTGATGAGATGTGTTGGAATAAAAGAAGCCAAGAAACAAATGATGCAAATCCACACAAAAATATGTGGATATGATCCTTCTGTTAGTTTGTACAGGAGGCTACAGCGTTTTGGAATATACTGGCCAACAATGGAGAAAGATGCTGCTATGTTACAGAAAGAATGTTCTGATTGTCAAATATTGCCAGATAAAGAAGAATGTCACTTCACAAATTCTTGGGAAGATTGGAAGAAACCGTACAATGACTACTTCACAGATGGAATAATGCCTACTGATCAAAAGGAATCCTTCAAGTTTAAGAAGAAAGTTGTCAAATTCTATTTCGACAAAGGAGGATTATTCAGAAAAGGATACAACGGTATTGCTCTCAAGTGCTTGTCTGGAAAGGAGATCGAAATAGCATTGCATGAAGCTCATAGTGGAGATTGTGGTGTTCATCAAGGAAAAAGAAAGCTGTTTCAACACATTTTGGGGTTGGGATATTATTGGCCTACCATGGAGGCAGATTCACACCTATATGTTCAAAGCTGTCATCAATGTCAGATAAGAGGAAATGTCATTCATGCACTTGCACAATCTCTACGGTATGTCTCTACGCCCTGGCCCTTTCATACTTGGGGGCTAGATTTAATTGGACCTGTTAATCCTCCTGCTGAAGGATATGTTTGGATACTTGTGGCTACTGAATATTTCACCAAGTGGGTAGAAGCTATACCATTAAGAAAGGCTACAGGTATCATGGTGGCTAAATTTATTAAAGAAAATATCGTCTGCCGCTTTGGGATACCAAAGGAGGTCATCACTGATAACGGAACTCCTTTCATAAATTCTAATGTAAGAGAGTTACTGGAGAAATATGATATCAAACACAAGAAATCAACCCCCTATTATCCTAAAGGGAATGGGCAAGCAGAGGCTACTAACAAGACTATCCTGAAAATAATTGAAAAAATGATAGAAGGAGCTCATAAAAAATGGTGTGAAAAACTTCCAACAGCGCTCTGGGCTTACAGAACTTCAGCAAGGACTGCAACAGGTGTTACCCCTTTCTCTTTAGTATATGGGACAGAAGCTGTTGTACCTTTGGAAATCAAGATACCATCTACAAGAATTGAAGTATTTGATGGAGAGGAAGCATGCCTCCAAACTGCTAGATTAGCTCAGCTAGAAGTTATGGATGAAAAGCGTGAAGCTGTGGCTATAAAGACAAAAGCGTATCAAAAGAAAGTTGCTAAAGCGTATGACAAGGCAGTACGACATAGAATTCTGAAAGAGGGCGACTTGGTCCTTCGAACAACTATTCATATCAGGAATGGTACAAAAGTGGCAAAATTTACTCCTAATTGGGAAGGGCCATTTTTGATAAGGCAAAGTTTTGACAGCGGTTATTGTCTTTTGTCTACGCTATCTGGTGAAGTATTACATGATCCTATCAATGTAAAATGGTTAAAAAAGTACTATGCTTAATAAGAAATGTAACAAAATTTTTTTTTTTTGGTATTCATATAAAATTTGACAAGAGTTACAAAAGAGTAAAGAAAAAGCTTTTACAAAATGT
Source organism: Tetracentron sinense (assembly GCA_015143295.1). Lineage (NCBI taxonomy): Eukaryota > Viridiplantae > Streptophyta > Magnoliopsida > Trochodendrales > Trochodendraceae > Tetracentron > Tetracentron sinense. The sequence goes on along the minus strand of CM026558.1, from coordinate 4,958,589 downwards.
CAGCAGTAAAGCCTTTCTCATTTAGATATACAAGTCTTTCAGCAGAAGCCTTTAGACGAATATATTCTTCATGATCTGCTTTGATTTCTTCTTGTAGAACTGACAAACTATCTTGAGCAGCTTTTATTCCTTTTTCTTTTTCTTCCAGCATGGCCTGATGGCGGGCAATCTCTTGACGAATAATATGAATATTATCTTGATCGTTTGATATCGCTTTCTTGAATTCTTCCGCTTTGATCACTTTATTTTTGTAGGAGCTATTCAGTCTGGCAAAGCTCTTGGCTTGGAAAAATGTAACAGATAAACTACTCAGAAAATCTGTTAACCATTTTACATTAACGTTGATATCTTCTAACTCCTTCAGCTCCTGCCCCCAGTCTTCAAGGGTCTTTATCCTCAGAAATGCAAGATGAGGCTTGATATCTCTGATCCTTCGGATAACAGAGCATACTGTCTCTATGCAGCCCGCCCTGATGATAGGATTCTCAAAGAGCAGGAAGCAGTGATGTCCTGATAGCGTTTAATTATCTCTGTCCATAAAGGGACTGAGCTTTCAGAAACAGGGTATCGCCTCAGGATATCATCAAGAGAATTGACTGATAGCGGCTCTATTGAAGTAGAAGGTGTAGCAGGGTCCTCACTCATAAAATTGCCAACAAAAGCAGATAGTTCTGATGTCGTAACTGGCGAAAAAGCTGTTGCATGAAGATCAGAATTTGTGATTGCCATTTCTTCATTGGAAGCAACGTTGATTTCCATGGCAGTACTGGCAACTTGATATCTTCATGAACGCCTTCCGGAGCAGCTTCCGTTTCAAAAACTTCTGAAGAGCAAAAATAACGCTTCAGTAGAAGCAATCACTTGAGCGCTGACACTTTCAGTTGAAGGCAGTGGTGTATGAGTGCTTCTGCCAACAAAAGGAGCGTCATCAAGAGAGAGGAAACCTCTGTAATAATTTCAGGAAGAGGCTGTTGCACAGAACTCTGCACCACTGAAGAGAAAACGCTATTTCACTGGCTGAAGGAGGCTCCACATCCAAAGCTGCTCTGAGGCCTCAACTCCAGAAGTTCTTTTATCAAAATCTTGTGCACTTCCCTCAACAGCGTTTTGTGGTCCTTTTGGGAAGATCATCAGAAAGGATCTCAATTGTTTCAGAAGCAATGTTTTCTGGTATTCAGCCTGAAACGCTTTCAGAAGGCCCTTCAAAATAATACATACTTTTAGGCACTAATACTATTGTATCAATAACAAGGCCATATGATCATGTTATATTGATAAAACATTTAAAAAAAAAAAAACCTGCTACTAACCTACCTACGCCCTCAGAATCATCAATAGCGTCAATCGTAAGAGGTGATGAGATTTGCGCTGTCCTTTGCAGAAGAAGTGACGTTTGCCTTAATAGCTTGCGATCTCTTCTCTTCAGAGATGTTTAACGCCTTGGCTTATGCGATATTTCTGGCAGATTTGCAGTTCTCCGAACACCAGAATCTTTAGAATTTGATCTTTCTTTGGGAAAGCGGAGAGGACTTGGTTCGCTTCTCCGGCCAAAATTGGCCAAGTTTCTCAATTTGTCCTCTGCTTCCGCCGATGGAGGGCAAGGAATATCGGCAACATCATTTCAGGGATGCTGAAGTCCACTGAGTAGCTGGGGTTGCATAGCTTCCTACTCCAACATTGGAGCGGTGCTGTGTT